>CM067098.1:1677500-6477500 GCA_034008185.1 Gorsachius magnificus | reverse complement strand
AGGCGCTCCAGAAGAGTCACCACAGGCCTCAACTGCTTGAATTCCTTCCATAGAGCTTTAAGGGGAAGTAGATCGGTGGAGTGAATATGCAAAGTCATCTTGACAGGATTCCACTTGCCGTCAAATAAATCATTACTTGAAACTTTTCTGACAAAAAGCCCTATTAGTTTCCTGATGTACAGCATGTGAGACTTACTTCTGTGTAGTTTAGGGAAGACTGCACTTCTAATCAGAGTCATTCCTTTGGGAAATAAGTTCTGAGTAAGGGCAAGAAAAAAATAAACCTTTCTCACAGAAAGCTGTAGGAAAGAAAACCATAGTTACAACTACAAGTCAGAAGCATCTCATGGCAGTAAGAAACCCTTTAAACAGGCAAAAGGAAGAGAGAACCATTTTCTGTTCATTCTTAAGGGTAGCTTCATTTATTTAGAAATCATCTTAGGTCTTAGGCTACAAAAACGATCCAAGGGCTGGAGCCCCTCTCTTTTGAGGCCAGGCTGAGAGAGCTGGGTTTGTTCAGCCTGGAGAAGAGAAGGCTGCGGGCAGACCTGATTGTGGCCTTTCAGTACTTAAAGGGGCCTATAGGAAAGATGGGGAAAGTCTTTTTAGTAGGGCCAGCTGTGACAGGACAAGGGGGGATGGTTTTAAACTGAAGCAGGGGAGGTTTAGACTGGATATAAGGAAGAAATTCTTTACAATGAGGGTGGTGAAGCACTGGCAGGGGTTGCCCAGAGAGGTGGTGGAGGCCCCATCCCTGGGAACATTCCAGGCCAGGTTGGATGGGGCTGTGAGCAACCTGATGTGGTTCAAGGTGTCCCTGCTCCTGCAGGGGTGACCTCTAGGGGTCCCTTCCAACCCAAACCATTCTAGGATTCTATGATCCTGTTATTAGATGGTGGATTCTTGTCTCTTTCTAGTTAAGAAACTAAAATAGCTGAAGTGCATTTTCAGAAAAAAAAGTTAAGGTTTTGAGATGAAATTATCCATAGCAAAGAGGTAGAGGGCTGCAGTTTGAAGAACTACTTTCCCCACAAGAAAATCTACATTCACTAAGGCAATGAGCAAGAGCAGACATTTGAAGAACAGAACAGGATCTCCAGCAGAACTGGGCACAGTTACCAGTGGTAAATTAAAACCAAACAGAAGAATACAGAGCAGGTGAGACTGGTAATAAAAAATGATTAAAGCAGGGAGAAGCGTCTACCGAGGTGCTGCAAAATGTGTGGGCACAAAACCAGGCTCGCTTAACTTCAAGGACCTAGTAAAAGCAGCATGTAAAATTATATTTGGAGAGGACAAACTAAGAGGCGTTTAAAACTCCAGTGAGGACAGTGAAGTACTGAAGAACCTGAAGAGGTCAGAAATATGGCAGGAAATGAAATGGGGTTCAACCTACAAAATTGCAACCTGGTTCATCTGGGGAAAAATAATCCAGAACACAAATATTAAATGACAAGGAGATATTTGCAAAGCAGTAAAATAAAACAAAACATAAAAAAAAAACCCTCTTGGGGGAAAACAGCAAGCAGAAAACTGGATATCAATTTGCAACATGATATGGCAGTAAAACCAGCCAACTCCATTTTGGATGACTTGCAGAGCACAGCTTGTCACAGAACAGGGACATGACGGTCCCTTTTCACACAATACTGATGGGAACTTGCAGACTGGGGGGATTTCAAAGTAACTCAGCAGCAGCAATGGAAGAATCTGGACAGACTAATGACAGAAGAATGTAAACCCATAAAATCAAGTTCAGCAATGACTGAAGATGGGAGGTAGGGCTAAGACTGAGGAAAAGCCAATGTCTACAGCCAATTAACAGGGTGCCACAGGACTAAAATGGCCAAACTTGCTCAAAAGAAAACAGATCATTTGAGAAAACAGTTAATTATAAAGACCTTATCCCACTGGGAAAAAAGAGGGAAGAGGACACGAAGGAAATCACACTGCCCGAGTCATTTATAGATTAGACCAACAAATGAGCCAAACTGTCCTGTACGCAACATTTCCAGACTTATACGTCACCATAAACACCAGCCAATAGATGTATTTTCTCTCTGGCTCCTAGGAAAATCTTAGGAAGGGCTTACCAGGAGAAGAGTAACATCTCCTTCACCAGAGTTGTGGCCCACACATGCCTGACGTTACTGTAGAGACTCTTGAAGTAAGATCTAGATCAAGTCCAAGGTCAGGATGGAATTTGGGACACACTGCAGTGTTAAGGTTCAAGCAATATTTATCTTTAAAACTCAAGACCCTTGAGAATATACTCTTTGTCATATATTGGCCAAGTTGGTGTTCCATACAATTAGGTATGTATTTTCTGCTACTTCCCAGTGTCACTGATGCTCATGCTTGCACATCTATTGCTTTTGACCTTACAGTCGAAATCATAGTTAACAGAGGGATGGAAAAAAATAAATTAAAATCACCTGCTGTTGACATGGTCTCAAACCGCACAACCTCACTGCACATTTCTGAGCATGGCATGGAAGTGGTGAAGAAAAGAACAACTAGTGCAGGCTGCTTCCTTCCAGGTGAAGTACGTTTAAAAGAATCAAATATTTACACAAGGATTCTCTGTGACCATTAATGGCTTGCCAATCTCAAACTATTCTTAACTAATACAGCCCAGTTCCCTGGCAGAATTCATTAGAATTGGGTAGGTCGTGAAGTTATCTCCTTCCTCCAAAGTTTCACATTGTGACTATCAGGAAAGAACACAAACCTTTGCAACAACAGTTCAAGAATGATCTTAAACTTGCACTGACCTGGCAGAAGCCTGAGAGAAAGCCGTAATGGCAGCTTCCTGCATTGCTTGTTAAGTTAGACACACATCTAAATATAAATGTTCTTTACTTGGGCTGCACTAGGACTTAAAACACGTTTCTAGGAGAGAGCTTTCCAAGCATATCTAGAGACATAACAGCTTTCCTGTTTTGAACTGGTCTTAAGACTTTTGGCAGTATATGACAAATATGGAAATAATCAGAACTCTTGTATGTGACACTACAGAGTACTTGGAACACATAAAACCCACTCAAAAAAAGGTATCAAGTCACAGGCATTAACTGTTTATAAATTAGATGTATGCTGCATTGTCAACAAGTATTTTATGCTCTCTTCTGCATTAAAATTTTAAAGTATTAAGGCAGCTTTATTCATAAATAACAAGCATGATAAATTACAGGATTACATAATAAGTTATAAGATTGGCCTAGAAAAAGTCCTGCCTAAAGTCACATTTAAAAAAATATTTTCTTGTACTTTAAACACATCACCTTTTAAACTACCACCATAAGCTATGCAGCCATCGTCTACATCTCAGCCATATTAGTTCGGCTCCGTGTTCCAAACGCATGGTTTGTGCTAGCTGCACGAGTCCCAGTACAAATCAATACATTTTGAAGCCAAAAGAGACTGAGGTCCATGTAGCACGATGACAGTAATGCAAGCTACAGAGCCCTCCTCACTGCTCTACTCAATTCAGTAACCTTGCTGGAATTAGAACATGCCTTTTAGGAAAACATACAACCACCATTAAAATTCTTCATCTCATTCAAAACTGATCCAATGGTTAAAGTCAAGCAGCTTAAATTCAGGGCTTTTTAAAAATTCAACCATGTAATTAGAGAATTGCAAGGGGCCTATAATTTACGGTTATGTATCATGCTATTTAAATGCAACCCTAATTAACTGGTTGACTCAACTTTGCGCCAATACCGGAAACTTGCACGTACGCTGTCAGTCTCAAGATAAGGTCAGGATGGCTCTTACCAAGCTTTTTAACTCACACTCGTCAATTGTTCAAAACTACACTTGAGAGCAGTTACTGCCATAAACGTACATTCATTGGGGTTAGCTGTTTTTGTGCACTTAGTCTTGGAAGAGTCTACAAGGCCCAGCATGCTCAAACAGAATATTCAACTGGAGCCAGCAACTTGGGTTTGGAACACTGTTCTATTTTGATTCCAAACCACGCATATTTGAACAGTTAACAAATGCGGCAAGGGGATACTGGTACACAGCAGTCTAAAAAATGTACAAATCCTTTGTTGTTTTTGTTTTTTTTTTTTTTTTATATGCCTGAAAGAATAATTTGGTTGCTTCATTATATAAGCACATAAAACCACCCCTTACCACACAGAACACCAGTGCAAGGTTGCTTGGTAGTGTGGTTTTGGATTTTTTTTTCCCCTCCTACATTATCTACATATTCTCAAGTACATTTGCTTGTCTAAAATAAGTTTTGATCAGATTTTGTAGACTGGAGAAGTGTAGTAAGTGAGAAAGGTTTTGTTTTGGTTTTTGCTTGGGGTTTTTGGTTGGGTTTTTTTGGTTTGGTTTGGGTTTTTTTCCCCCCTTCCTTGTAGAAGGTTGCTGGGTCAGAAACTTTTTGCAGAGTGTGTGCAAACAATAAAATAATTTCACAGTGCTCATCTATGACAACAGCATTTCAGAATCTAGTGGAAGCAAAAACGTGGCTCAGCTCATCTGTCTTAACCCCATCTCTTAACTGACAGTTAAGAAGTTAAAGGGAAGTACATCACACAGGCAAACACAAGCTAGAGATAAGGTTGGCTGGAGGCCCTCTCCCAGCTGCTATCTGGTTTGTCAACTGCTGATAACATCATCGCTACTGTGCATAGGCCGTATCTCATAGCAGTATGCCAAACCATGAATTTTAAAGTATCTTGAAACAAACTATAATAAAAACTTATCTCAGCTGGTAAGACAACTAACAGTATAGCCAGGTGTGTTACTCCCCACCTTTAAATCAATCAATCAATCTTTACAGTCACAAAATTAAGACACGCACAAGCAAAACAGTAGATGTGTTTTCTCAGGGATGCACTTGCGAGTTCCCATGTGCTTACCAAACTGTAATCCTTGACCTCTTGGTTTTATAAATCAAGCTAAGTACCAAACACATAAGACGTACGTGTAAACACTTCCATTTTCACAACAAAGTACACCTAGGTTCACTCTTCAAAGTTTCCTGCACCTCACTCACACTTCATCAAGCTTAGTGTTCTTTACTGAAACACTGATGGCAGATGCTTCAGGACTCCAAGCGTGGCACAATAAAACACAGGAAATGGAAAAGCCAAATGGGAAGACAAAACAACCAGAAACCCCAACATTTTGCAAACATTTTTCTCTAAGCTTTCTGCCAATAAATTTACTTAGGATTTCTTTTCACTTCTTCAGCACGCAGGATCTCACGTACGTACAACAGGACTTCTTGGCATAGCACTATCATATAAACTCAACTCTTGGCCACAACGAATAAAAAGAATCTTCTCTCAGAGCAGCCTTTTTGTAACTTAGCCCTTTCCCTCTTCCACATTCATAGTGCTATTGAACATTCATTTAGCTTAAACATAATCATTATTTTGTAGAGACCACGTTTCGCTAGTAACTGAACACAGCAGGCCAAAGCATCTGCCCTCATGTGCTGACACTTAACATCCACATATGTATGGTAAACAGGTACGCCTGCGGACAGAAGGGCATATATCCACGCTTTCTGTACGGGAGCACTATTCTACAAAATGAAAATTGGAAGATAATGAAGCTACAGTGATGCCAGAACTCTTCAAACCTTTGAAGAATTGTTTTTCTGCACAGCTAAATGGAAGCTGGGCGTAGAGCAGGGAGAAGAACTTTTCCATTTCAACTCTGCATAAGGATTCCATAGTGGAAGTTTATATATATCTCATTATATACAGCCTTTAAAAATTTTTGCTTTAATCTAATGCTGTAGCTTAATATTTCCTATTTTGTGTTGCAGCTTTTCCCTGCAAATTTCACTCTTGTTACAGTATCAACAAATGCCATCTATTAAAGAAAAAGCAAATTGAATTAAATGGGCTACATCACTAATAATAGCTCATGTTAAACTTAATTAAATTATTGTTTCTTTGGGTAAGGAAAGATAACTGGGTCTGAAATTGCAGCAGGTATTAATATGCATTTTTACAATATTATTGATTGGAAATACAAACTGCTTACTGACCTGGGGCCACTTAGAGTTGCAGTGTCCCTCACTGCCTGTGCAGTCTCCGATGCAAAATCCAGAGCTCCAGCCACAGGTTTGGTTACTGTGCCAACCAGCCCCTTCCCAAGGCCCGATATGAAACCACTGACACCTCCTTCGGTTTTCACACCTTCAACTGTTGAAGTTATTACACTTGTCAATCCTCCGATGATACCTAGCAAAGACAAGAACAGCAAAGTAGGCCAGAAGTTATTGCCTCGAAAAGTGACAGAGCCTTGTCACAGCTGATGCTGTCTGCCTGAAAGATTCACTGTCAAGCTTGACAGAAACCTACTGGGCATTTAATGTAATACAAAACCTGTTTCACAACTGATTACATTAGATAATAACTTTATACTTTATATATGTAGTATACAGACGCATATGCACAGACAAGAATATCCCACAGAAAAAGATCTACTTTATTATGAAATATGTATATTTTTCAATATTTCTATACTGTTTTATTTCCCAGCTGTATTTACAGGAACAGTCCTCATCTGTGCCTGAGGTGAAGCAGTTACTTACAACGTGACAAAATTCTATTGCCACAAAACCTTATACAATTTGAGACGGAAAATAGAAAAGTGCATTTCCCTACCAGAAAAAGTCAATTATTTTAAACTGGCATTGTGTGATTTTAACTGTGGGGCTGCCGACAGACATTTCTGTGCACATTTCTGTTGCTGAGGATCTGAGTGCTCTGAAGAACTCAAGAACCTACTGAGGCTTCAGAAGACTTGGGGACAGTTTTATCACCTGAGAACCCGTTCAGCAGCCAGGTGCTCTTTTAAGGTCTGTAACTGAAGTACAGACCAGGCAGCACCTTAACTTCCAAACTCGAGAAGCACAAAGTATTTAAATCATTTCTCTTGAGTAACCATGGTTTATGGTTAATTCCTACATTTCAACAGATAGGGTTTAACTGTTACTTGCTTTTTTGAAAAAAATTGCATGGGAAGCATTTCAAAACTCCACAGAATTCAACTAAAACAGTCCCACTAATTATTGGATAATACAACACAACAAAGTGCTTTTCTAATTGACTTTTCAGCAAAGACTGACACATTTCAGATTTCCTGCATGTCTACCAATGTAATTTGTATCAGACTTGCCAGCACACTGGTGTGAGAGAAACCTCTCTCATGATCCATTTAAGTACCTACAGAGTCTCTCTCTGACAAAAGTCCAGCATAAAGACTTCTGCTCAGCACAGAAAAGATTGCCGGTTTAGTGAAAGCCAGATTATCTTTGCGCAGGCTGCAACAGTTGCGCTAAAAGACTGACATTTAAACAAACGGACTCAAGATGATGCAAAATATAAATATTTGATTTAAACTTGGCTTGTATTGATTTAACTTTCTTCAACAGATAAATCATGAACTAAATTGATGTGAGATTCTGGCCAAATTAAGACTCGTCCACTGCCTTTTACACAAATTAATTTCTCCAGTTCTTAGTAGACTTAAAAAAACCAAAACCAAACCACAAAATAACCCAACTGGTGAAATGTTACTTTAAACTGAGGTACCGATTCTGAGGAAACTCAGGCTTCTGGAACTGAAAGCAAACATAAGAAAGCTACAGCCCGACCATACCAGGTTTTATTTTAATGTCTGGCCCTCAGAAAAACTGTTTGCATGGGTATTTTAAGACTCTACAAAGAAACTGAAATTCTGGATTAATTTCCTTTGAAATTTTGCTTTAATCTGCAAAAAAGCTTTTACTTAGAGTTACAGGTGAAAAGACCTTATTCTTAAATGTAGTTTCTGTCAACTTAAAAAACAAACAGTCCCATCTGCCCCCTCCCTGCCCTGCAAGCATTCAAGTTCAAATACACAGCCTATTGCAGCTCCACTTCCTTGGCTTCACATCATTGCCAAGAGCAATATGAACTGTACTTTTGCATCGGATCATTACTTTTGAGAGAGAAACGAGTTAATTTACAGCTGAGGGTTACCATGCGCAAGTCCATGGATTCCAGCTACAAGATGTTCTCCACTCGTTGCAGCGTGATATCGAATGTATTCCCGTTCCGTTTGATGTCTGTTATCCATTGTCTTTCCCAAACCATCTGACAAGGTCCCAGCAAACTGTAAGAGAGCAACCTTGTCCATTATTAAAAGAACAAAAGCTGTTTCTCTTATGTAGATTTACTGAAGAAAACTCCTAGATTCTAGCTGTGAAATACAGATGTGTACAACTCATTTTGTTCCACATACGTAGTCACTCCAGCTTTTTTGCTATGCAGAAAGCTCTGAGGTACATTAACCTGTGCTTTCCATTGGTGCAACTTAAATCCTGAGGTGACGGTCAAAAAGTAGGTGCCCAACTGCAGTGTCAAGCCAAAATAAATGAAGTCTGTAAATGTACCAAAGTGCCGGTGATCCAACTGTAACCTTTCAAAAGTTCACAAGAACAGTATTTAGATACAAAGCTTTTCTTCAGCAAAGACGTGAAAAGCTTTGAGGTAACATGCCTGTCACGAAACGAAAACATTTGCAAGAGTTAATTAAATTCTTTTTAGTAACACAATGTAGAAATGGCTCTGTTGTGAAAAGAGTTGGTGGGGGAGCCCCACCACACTCCTTGCAGCACAGGGGGCGACCCGCTGAAAGATGGTCACAGGTCCTCTACACTACGAAACAAAAGTCTAGGGGGAACCCTGAACATGGTGTGGAGCACTGTCACTCCTTCCACTTACCTTTAACCATATGGGGGAAGACTTGAGACGTATTTACAGATAAAAGAGGACATCTGAGTCCAAACATGGTTTGTTCTGAGAACTCTGACCGTTACTGAGTACCGGTCAATGAAAAAGCACCAAATAAAAACGATCTATTGTGATGTGTTGACCTTTAGTTTGACGTAATCAGATATAAAACAGAAGCTTTGTGGGGGGACGGGGGCAAGAAAAGGAGACAAAAAACCTGAAACCTTACCTCATATGCAGGATATTATTATAGAAAAGGAGTCCTAGCAGGCATTTTCCTGGAATAGCCTCCAAAAACCAGCTATTTTTTGGTTACGTGTAGTTTGTTCATCTTCCATATCTCACTCAACTAGCATCAGCAAACTTACAATCTTCTCCTTTCAGTAAATGAACTTTCATTTTTCCCCCCCCAAAGGAAATATAATTTAATGCTTTGCTGTGTCTTCAGCTAGGGCTGGGGAACATACCAGGTGCCACAGGAATGCCAAAGATACTCGACGCCTGCAGCAATGGCAAAATCATTGCTGTCCTGCCTGGTCACAGCTCCTCTATGACCGGTACTTCATTGTTTAGGAACTGTATATGGGCACTGCCCTTTCCATCGCTCAGCTTAGCTTCGCTGCATGCACTATGTCCTTTGCATCTGTATTAGTTATGTCAAAAAACCCTATGTGATTAAGAAGACAAATAAAACCTGGTGTGAAATTCTGATTCTAATACACCGAAGATTAAAAAAGAATTTGCGAACAGTTTGCTTCTATGCTTGTTGCAATGATGAAGTTCCCTTCCTTTTTCTGTCTTTTTTCCCCAGGCTGCATTTCTCTTTTACTAATGACATGATTTCCTAGCTTTAGATACTTCTTTCCAGCTCAAAGACAAACTAGTCCAGTGGCTCCAATTATCTAAACAAGCAGACTTTAACAACATGAATGAAAATTAAATCCCAAGACCCTTCTTGTGACTTGATCATATGGACACTGAACAGAGCATCATCATCAGTGACTGAATTACTCCTGACCTCTTTGTGAACTTAATGTAGCTGTTGTGGGGTTTTTTTTTAAGTTAGCCTAGAAATACAAACCAACCTGAAGCTCTCTATTAACTCTGTTTAAGGTTAGGGTTTTTTCCGCACAAATATTTTGCTTTAAGAGGATGAGTAGTTGCTATAAAAACTAAAAGGCTCGGTAGGCTTTCAAAATTCAAACCTCATTAAGGAATCTGTCAAGGCCTGAAAATGATTTTTCAAGAGCGTATTTTGAAAGTTACATTAGTGCACGATCGGACAACCAGCCAGCAGGAATAAACCAACTTATTAATATTGATCAAGACTGGTAAGCTCTGCTTACAGCTTTGGCTTCCCCCCATCTAAACTGGAGAGCTCCACTATACCAGCTTTCCCAGTAAATACAATACAGTCTTTCCTCAGATTTTCCTTCCTCTGTGAAGCAGAATCTGACACCTAATAGTCAATAACAATTTTGTTTTAGTGTATAGAAAGAATTTTAATGTAATAGTAAATTAATGTCTCAGTAAGGAGGAAAAAAAGTCACATGCACACAGTTTAAAAGTCATAGTCTCCATTGACTGTAGACCGAAAGTTAAATGGGGACATTTTTGTTTGTGTTATTTAGAAAGTAACACTGAATTACACGTGTAAATAGAACAATTTCCGGATTCTAATGTAGAAATGTGTCATGAAGTGTTTCCATTTTACCCTGACTAGGGTGACAAAATCTAAACACGTTAATTACAGAACATGAACTTCATGTTGAATTCCTTTTTGACACGCCTCCTTCCTCCCCCTCCTCCTTCCTCCTTTCCCCCCCCCCCCCCCCCCCCCCCCGTACTGTTTGTTTTCTGGCCTCATTTAACAAGGCCCAAAGCCAAACTTTTGTAGCCATCTGTACCATTTGTACCTAAACCAAGGGGTTACCGCAGTGAGCACCCGTGAAGAGGTCGCTTCTGAACAGTTTCCAGCTGGGGACCATTGCAGCACTTTTCCTGCTCGGGGGTTCAGAACGTAACATGACCGAGTTTGCCAATTAGAGGTAAAATGCCAGTGAAGATAAAACAACTGAGACGTTTCACAGGCGTTAGCGAGTCACGTCAAGGTCTGTAAGGCAAGTGAGCCACTCACCATTTTCTGCTGTGAAGTTTAGGCTCTTATTTGCAATAAAGATTCAGACTGTAGTGTCAGCATTATCCCAAATCATGATCTGAAGACGACCTACGTCATCTCTCGAATTACCCAATATAGGTAATACCACGTGAGTGAAATAACTGCTGGGTATCAGAAATTTTTAACCAGCCTTTTCTGTGCACCTCAGAAATACTTTCCCCCAAATTGGTCAGGGATCAGAATGGGATCAGAAAGTTGAGTAAGCATCGCAAATTGAAGCAGTTTAAGTCCAGCTTAAACTTTGAAGGGAGATTTGAACAAGTTAAAGCACAAAAGCAGACTTGCGTTTTTCCCCCTAAATGTCTTGGCTTTTAGATGCCTCCTTTGAGAAGTGCAATATTAGATATTGAGATTCAGATATTAAGACTTGTGCAAGAGCAGTGATGGTGGCTTACCGAGCTGTTAACCCAGTCATGCAGAAAAATAGTCTCCAGATAGACAAAGGTGACAACAAAAGTGCGATCCACCCTTGTCTTCCTTAGCTTTTGTTAATAAGGTGTGACCTGATAACTTCAAAGCCTACTTAAGACCATGTAAATGCTGACATAACTGAATGCAACAGCCTGTGGAACAAACATGAAACTATCAAGGGATTTCTTAAAACCCAGTCCCCTTCCTTCTCTATCCTAATTTTCATAATGAGTTCTTTGTCTACTTGCCGATGGAAACAAAGACATTGGTAACTTGGTCTTTTATCTCTCCATTTTTCCCCATTTCAGATATCCTTTTCCTTGAAACAGAACTGCTACACAATACATCAGTATCAGCTCAGATAAGTTGCCTGCTTCCTAACCAAAAGGCACCAAAGCATTACTGAATTAAGCCAGTCTACACATTAGGTACGGGTAAGAAGCTGGGTATTTGCCAACGGGGCATCTCCAAACGAAGTGAAGTATGGGTCTTCCACACTACTAATTAAAAGTTCTGCCATTTCAGGTACTAAATGTATTTCAACTTACCACTAATATGCATTGTTTAATCTTTTGCCTTATCCATTCTGCCTGGACAGAAAAAGGAGAACCTCTCCAAAAAGCTCCAGTCATCTGAGCATTTGTCCACCTTCATTCAGAGATACCCTTCTCCGCTGACCCTTTCTGTCCCCAAAGCAAAATGGTGCTTCCTGCACATCCCCTCTACAGAGGGACACTGACCTTTTCTTCCAGGTCCACATCCTAAAGACACTTCATCCCTGGTTTTCGTCCCACACTAGTTCATATATGATGTGAAGCTACCAACTGGTTGCAAGCAGAGAATACAAACCATGACACGTCATTAACTTAAGCCTATGTGGTCTAACATAAACTGATCCTCCTGAGGAGGGTGAAATGCAACACCTTTCACGTTCCTCTCCAAATTCCAGGACACCATGCTACCACAGTTCACAAACGCTGTCTTTGGAACAACACGTAAACCACTCTCAGCACCTCGCAATTATTGAAAACATTATTACACTTCCATAAGCCTGGGGCACACTGGCCTTAGCCACCGCCTCTGTAGATTCAAGTAAACAGATGATTCATTTCTTGGTTTATGTTTATGGTGTCACCAATCCATATTAACTATCTACCACGATCTGCAAAAGCAGATGAAATAGCATCTGTGCAAGAAACTAACCTACTTGTGTTTTGGGGTTTTTTGGTGTGCGTTTCCTTCTCTTTTTAAAGGCTCAATAATTGAGGAAGTTTTGCTGCAAAACCTTTTACCACTGACTATGTACCCTTTGCTGTTTCAAGCAATAGAAGAAAACAAAAACTGCCCATATACAGTGTTTGGGAATCAAATCTGGTGCCAAAGTATAAGGCTTATGGGGCACAAGAAGAATTGAAAGCAAATGAAAACTAATTCTAGACTTTGTACCGCACGTTCCCTCTAAGCCAGACGCATGAAGCACACAGCATGGAAATAAGTTTTAAGAAATCTTTTAAAGTCTTTTTAAGCTCTTGGCACTGCCTGGTCCTCTAAGGACATCCCAAAAGGATAAATACACAATTATGACTTTAGTCCAAACATTCCATTGTAATTCTAGCATCAGAGTGGTACATTACAAATATTATTGACTGAGCAAAGTAGAACATTCCAAGATGGAATTTTAAGGGAGAAAGCAATGAAATGAAATATAGGTCAGTTTTAACTTCTGTGCAAACCTCACAACAAATTACATTTAAATTAGAAAACACAGGGTTTACTCAGTTCTCATCTTTGCTTTGCAGAACTCTTAAAAAGGAGTTTCTTTGTTGAACTCAACTCTTGCCCCAAACCAGCGCCTTTCAAGAAAACCTTGAACACCACACATCGATGATGTTCGTACTTTTATCTCCAATAATAAAAGCTGGTTCTCAGAGACCAAAGCACAAATTTATGTAAGTTATTTCAGCAAGGTAGAAAAGAGTATTTACAATTTATTGAACTTAGAACGTCTAATGTAAACTGTGACTTATGGCATCGTCAGTTCTCACACACACTCTTACATTTTCCAAAACAGGAAAATCCCTTGTCACGATGATTAAAAGTCGTTCCACAGTTTGAACTCCCCTAAATATAATTAACTGTCCACATAAAAGAGAGGAGTTGCTTATCACAGGAAACAAAGGCTGCATAGGTAAAGAAATAACAGCGATTATCAGATTTCTGAATGCGAGTTCTGTCAAATACATTCTTCCTTACAGCCCTAAGCAGGAATATTGGGTTTGGAACTTAATTTTCCTCCCCTCTTCTGCCTCAACTTTCTGATGCACTCCCAACAGAAGTGATAGGCACCACAGAACAGACAGCTTCAAAGGAATAAACATCTCAGACCAGTGCATACTGTGAACCTAACAGTAAAACCCTAATAAATATATATACAGTAAATATCAGCCAGAAAATACTGGCACACACACCCCCCACCCCCCCAACATACGTTCTTACATAGTACAAAATGTTTTACACAGAATATTATTTTCACAAGTTTTTTTAAAAACACTAATAAGCTGTCTTCTTAGCATGAAACAATGATCTGTTTCTTTAGATATTATTTAAATACTTTTAAAATAGTACGCCAACACATATTTTATATGCATTAAAAAGTTATCAACATAAAATATAGCTATAAATTATATAATAAACTCAAGTAGATTGATGGCATTAGAAACTAGAGGTCACTTTCTTTTGAATTGTGTTTTTGTTTTCTAAAAAAACCACATCCACTCCCTTCCCTGCTGAACAGAAGTTTTGGAAGTATTGCTCAGCCAAGTGATGAAATACAATGGACTATTTCTAAACATTTAATCCATATCTGTAAATTTAATCCCTTGTGGTTACTCACCTTCTAGCAATATCATTAAAAATCACCTTTATTTCCTACATCTCTGCAACCTGTTACAGGTATTTTAGAGGAAGCAGATTTTTATGCTGACTACAGCCAGGAAAATACAACTGTGCAAAATTAAGCATTTATTATGCTATATGTAGGCAAAAATCTTCACAGCGTACATGTCAGACATATATACATGCTGCTAGGATTTGTTATGGTTAAAAAAAGTTTTAGAGCAGTCAGCCATCCTCAAATCTTGGTGTTATTCTTTTGAAAGTGTAAAAATAAAAGACATGCAGTATTCTTTGATATACACAATGGCTAGGGGCAGTGGGGCAGATACAGTTGTCAGGTAAATTCTTCAGCCTAAGTTTCCTTGCTTTTATTGCAGCGTCTCAAGATTGATATTTAATACATCTCTACGACTTACCGTAGAAGTAACTTTTAGAGCAGCTTCTTTACTAATCGATACACCCACTGTTATGGAATGGAAGCACTACATGTTTAAATTTACAAACTGAACATCAGCAAGCAGGCAGACAACACAGCCTCCTCCTTTCACATCACCGTGGTCAACTGTGCATTATACTGGGACTAAAAAATGAAATGCTTTAAGTATTTGAAAAAATAGCAGGTGTTTATTTGTCAGATTTAAAAGTCCCAGCTATCTGAAGATATTCCACAGAATACTTCCACATTGCTTCCGTCAGCCTCTTAAGAATTATTCAGATATTTAAGCAGGAAAGTTTGTGAATTCAGTTAAATTTATATGTTATATACTTTTACACTTTCCTTTACACATCAATACATACCCAGGTCAACTGTTAAATACAGCCCTAAACAGAAAGGACGTTTCAGACCGAACCCAAACCACATTTATAACCAAGCCAAATAGCACAGAGAGAAATGTGTAACTATGAATAGACCTGACACAGCCTTCATTTAGAAAATACTAAATCAGCAAAATGCTGTAATCAGCTTCTCATTTTAAGAGACGCATAAACTTTGACCCTCTCTAAATTACCAACAACCAAGAGGAGGCAACAGCTTTTCCCACCAAACGAACACACGTTTCTTGAGATTCTGTGCAGTGTTCCCCACCCCTATTTATGTCATGTAACCAAAGTAAAGGAGCTTTAATTAGCTCACATCCCATCGTTAACTAAGCTTCCTAATGCATCCTGACAACGGCGTGTTGGCTGGGTCAGCGGGGAAGCCCCCTGACGCGCTGCCTGTAGCTGGGCATCCCAGGCAGCCCCTGGCCTCCCCCCGCCGCGGCCTGGGGAGCTGGGTGCCTCCCCCGGGACCCCCGGGCCGCCGCGCCAGCAGGTGCCCCTTGGCAATAGGTTTGTGTTACAGGGGTGAATGAGTGATCCCGGCAGGAACCGCCGGCTGTTTTCACAGACACAGAAGGCAGTCAAAAGTCCACAGCATGAACTTGGAATGACCCCAATTGCAGAGTCACTGGCGGGTTCATCTGGAGGACAACTGCGCTTTATTAAACAACTAATACTCTTAACAGATAATTCCCCTCCCCCCCACTTTAACTCTTACAAAGCTTTAAGGGCTTCCCGTTCCTTTATTTTTTGGGAAGGGAATCATTTGCCATCCTACACCCCCCCCTCCTGAAAAACCCCTCTGTACATCGAAAGCCTGAGAAAAAGCCTGAAGAGACCACTTCCAGTTCCTTGAGTTAACCCGTAACAACAACGTATTCAGAGGGCAGCAGATGAAGTGCGCTTTTTAACATCATCTTTACCAACTCTGTTGAGTTTTATTTTCCTAGGCCATTTCCTTCCAGCAGTACACCCCAGCAGTCCATCTCTTTTCCAGCCAGTTTCATTTGCTGCTATGGTCACCTGGGACCACGCTTGGGATGTGAAAGAACCTTCTATTTAAAAACCCACAGGTTTTCATGGTCCATTAGATTTTTGACGGAAACCTAATGCAAACACGTTAATTCGGCCTGCCATCATGTGTGCAAGTGTAAATAGCAAACAACTCGTTGAGGAATGATGCGTTTGGATCTGTTGAACTGATGTCCATCACCTACTCTTCCAGCTTCAGAAGACCTCTCCCATGGACATAAAAATACTGTTTTCCCTCCTCAGGGATACACAGACAAGGAATTTCAAGTTTAAATCTGTACTATTGAACATATTCTACACAACTATGTAACTTCATACGTACAGTAGGGAGGTGTAGTTAGCCTTTCGTCCAGCCTGACGCCATTAATTTCAACCCCACCCCCCGTTTTTTCTCATTCAGATACTAATGGTGATATATGGGACATACGTGCCTGTTTTCATGACATGCTAACCATTCAAAACCTGCAGGTTACGATCAAATTTCATTTCATCTCTATGGTAAGTGTTTACTTCTAATTTCACAGTTTGTGCTTTTGGCAACATTTTGCATACCACATTTTAGATTCTCCTTTTTTCACTTAATTCCCCAATGAGTCAGCGAAACAGGAACACTGCATTTCATTTTGCAACAAAATCAGCTGGTAAAACCCTTCAAAATAAAGCTCTAGACCAGGTGTAGAACTTAAAGCTTTCAAACACCCCTTTTTTTTTAAACTGTCAGGATGGTCCCTTGCAGATTTCTACATCCAGCCGAAGCACCTCGCTGTCTGCAGAATCCTGTTGCAGGATTCTCATTTCTCCATGTAAAAATGTAGTCAAAGGAGGTTCACGAACACTTTGTATAAGAAGCTTTGTTAAAGAAAGGCTGAATTTAACCTGAATTGTGAAGAAAACTGAACCAGGATGCTGGCCCCATGCATTTTATCCCATGGCACAAATGAAAAACAGGAAGAACAAAATAATACTTCAAACTTCTCAAAGACGATCCTTTATCCCAAACCTCTTTCAAAGATACTGATCACAGATACCACATGTTCTGCACTTAAAAAGTGACACTTTCCATGGCTTGTGATTGCCACTAATTGGCCACAAAGCTTGCTGTCTTTCAAAACTGCTAGGAAATGGGTAAAATGGCCCCATCTGCAATGCTCTCAGCACTGAAAATTTCTGCCTGGGAATTTCAGTTACTTTTCATCTCATAATGTGCACATTTACATACAGATTCTCACCATGCAGCACTTGAACCTGCACATGAACTGTAACTTTTGAATGAAATGAAAGTGCCACCTGGTGCATTACCTGAACAAGCTGTGCAGCCCCTACAAATACAGGGAAAGACACAAGGAAAAAAAAAAAAAAAAAAAAATCTTAAGATTACACTGAAGAAAACACAGGGAAAGCTACATTTGACCTGAATTGTATAAATCGCCTCTAGAAACAGAAAAAACTATTTATGGCAATTGCTGCTAAATCCCACATCGTCAATACCTAGCCTACCCTTGCAAAGGACGACTGTCAGCTTTCCCAAAGTAAAGCCCAAATTCAAATCTGTAACGTTGCCCAGAAAGACAACACGTATCCCAGCCTTCCTCATTTTTATCCAGTATGAGACTGTCACTAATCACACACATTCTGCTGTTAACTCTTAAAGAGAGTCAAAGAAAATCATGAAAATATAAAATGGCAAGAAACTCAGAATCCGAATGCCACCATGATCTTTCTACATTATCAGCTGACTATTTTAATACTCTCCCGAGGAAAACACCACCATATACTTCTTCCTCAGGCCTCACATACAAAGCCTTTTGTCAGAAGTTCCCTGTCACCAACATATGATATTTTTCAGCTCCTTGAATTGCATTTTGAGCTAATATTCCTAGAATTACTGAACCACAGTGCCTCCAAAGATGCGAGAATCCCAGTTGTTCTTGCTTCTGAGTAAGAGTGGTTGGTTACATAAACTAAGAAGCTTTAAACAAAAGGGAACCATCAGCTTTGACTGCTTTAGAAACATTTCTGTCTGTTCCTGGGTAGAACCTGCTTAAACTGTACCTACCTTCTGTGCTCTGCTCTATCCACTTCTCATCTTACTTATTGCCCGTTTTGTTAAAGTCAACATTCATACAAGTCAAACACTTGTTCATGATTTGTTTTTAAATAATCCCTTTATTACTTCCTCTTCATTTTCCATTCAGTTATCTTTATTTTTCTGTCACTGCCAACCACTTGAGATTCTGCTTTGATTTATCTTACAACAAGGGTTAAAACCCCTATTTCCCTTTGTGTTGCTTTCACGCTCCTTTTCTACAAATGACTCCATGTCAAACACTCGCCTGGAGCAATATTCACATCCTTACTAGTCTTACAATTTTCTTACCTGGTTCCAACACCCCACCTTCTTTTCCTATCTCTGTTAAGCACTTAAATACCCCTGCCATCACTCTGAACTCAATTAGAATAAATCTATGGAATGAAAGTCCAGGGCAGAAGTCCATTTGTGCCTCTTTCTCAGCCATAAAAGAAAACAAACACCCATGATACAATTTGTTGCAACTCCCTACGTAACTTTTGGCATCTTGGGTGCCTGCTCCCAGGCCTAAGGAAGCTGCCTCAGCACTCCACGAGCTTCCACAAAAACCTAATGAGGAAATGCAACTGTGGCTGATGGTTTGCCTTTCCTTAAGAAGCCTAATTAAATCTCTCACGGAAACTTCAAAGATCAACATAAAAATTAAGCTCTTTCAGGAAGTTAATTACATTTTTTTTTTAGGGGGGAAGGGAGAGAGACAATTATTTCCATCCTATATATATATACATCCACAAACTTAAGCCTACCTGCAGAGTTGTAACAACTACATTACTATGTGCTCATAATTCATAAAAGATAACAGAATTCCTTGTAAGGGTTGAAAGAATCAGCCAAATTAAATACAGTATTGACAAGCTGATTAATCTTTCCAATCCTTTACTACCAGGAATTCCATTATGTCAGCACAACACCTATTTGTCAGTAATAGATACAACCACACTTAATTACCCATTTAGAGAACAAGCTACAGAACATCTTTGTTCAGATGCTAATTCAGTGTTCAACATTCATTTCTAACTGAAACACCTCTGAAACAGGAATAATTTAGGATTCAGTACTATCTTGCCTAACGGGGGAAATAAAAAAAAAAAGTGTGGATGCCAAGAATGCAAGACATTTCTACTCATATGGCAACTATAGAAGTCTCCATTCAGAGGGAATGAAATTCCCTCAGGTGTCTATATTTAGGATCAAAGAACTTTTTAAAATACAGAACTTGGAGTCTCCAAGGGATAAAAACTACAAAACTGTCTGTAGTGAACTTTATTTAACCTACGGTTTTATGCCAACTTAAATACACTGCAGCTCTCCACTTGAAAGAAGGCATTACCCACTGCGTGTTCTGAAATGCATGGAAAAGCCATTACAGGGATAATCAACAGAACTATAAAATAGAAAAGCAATAAAATGACAAAACCAGATACAACTCAAATAGATTACTTTTCAATTCAGTCAAGCAGTGTTACTTTTAAAGTGATGATTATAGTATTAAAATTTGTTTATCTGCCTACTCACACCTTAAAAGCTAACTCATCTTAAAATCTAGGATAGATTTTTATTTAAGCCACTTTAAGAGTCAGGTACGCAGAACAACCAAAATGGGTATTTTTCCCAGGCACCAGATTCTATGCAGAACACAGGCTCATCTAGTTCTGGCTGCAATCGTCACCAGCTCCACAGAATAAGCTGCAAAGATGAGGACCTCTATGGCACAGCTGAATCAGGTGTAAATTTATGCAGTGAAAAAATACTTTAAAATTCTTTCCCTACAGCGAGCACCAATAGCAAGACAAACATTATCTACTATTTCAGTCGTGTGTTTCTTGAGTAATTGGAATTTTTTTTCCCCCCACATTTTTCTTTACTAAAACTTCACATATCCTAGACACGATCATAAGGCATATACATGGTCAAGTAGAAAGGAGTAAAAGACAAAGTTCTACACTGTACCATGTACACAACACATCACAAATTGTACTTGAAATGTCAATTTTTTTATCATGTAGACATTCCTGGCTGAGTTTTCTAGCAGATTTAGATGTCTAAAAGCAGTGCAACATATAGGGAAATATTAATCTTGATTATTTGAGCCTTTTTTACTGTTATCTTCTATGTAGCAGAATTAAGATTCATCCTTTGGAAGGAGGATTAATCAAGGAATTCTATAACGTACTATCAAGCCTTCCTAAATGATGTAATTCTCTCCTTGTTCTGAAAGTACAAATACATAATCCACATAAAACATTTTTAAAAGGGAATTGTGTGAGACTTGCATCACAGACATTTCAGATATATCAAGGAGAAGGAAAAAAATACCTGGGAAGACAGATAAATAGTACATGGGGTGATTTTCAAAGGTATAAATGGGAAGCAGGCACTCAGCTCCTGTTGAATTTTGAAAGGAGTTCAGCATCCAACTGCCCTTCTGCCTTTGAAAATCTTCCTTCACAAAACCCTTGGTTACAAATGACTCCAAAGTTCAAAGAATGACCTTGCCCTTGTGGGAAACGTAGGAAGGCTCGTGCCTTTTAAAGAAAGATTTATGAGACTGTTGCTGCAGATGTGACTGCAATGAGGAAACAACACTTTATAGAAAGGAAACTCTAAAGAAACATACTCTATTGGGTGGAGTGGATGGGTCACAAGAGACCAGAACCACAAGTAGAAAGTATGGACAAAAATACTCATTTGCACAGATGGATACCGCCTTACAGAAGCTCAGTAAGTCTTCTACCAGATTGCTTGGATACGCTTGTATTTGCAGTGCTGATAGTCACAAAATCACCTAGTATGGGATTAAGACAGGAATATCACCAACATGGTATTTTGTTTGTATATCTTGAAATTGTCCAAAACAGGCTAATGCCGGCAACAAGATGATTATGATAGAGAAGGTGTGTGTCATCCTTCCCCATGGTCCAACTGTCTGAGTTAGATATGCTCACAGCTATGCACTTGGTGATGGAATGGGGAGCTCTATGGTAGTTTAACTAGGTTTGATAATGTTAGTCTTGAGCTATCTGTAACAATGAAAACTCTGTATTTCACCTTTCTCATATTCTGAATTACCTTTTCCCACTAATGTGGGAAAAAAAGTAGATTTCCTTGTATACAAATAAGTGGAATAGGTTGTGAAAGGATGAACAATGGTAATATACATATACATGTACAAACTCACCAGTTTGGAAAATGAAAATAATAGGAAGTAAAGAATTTTCACAAACACAACTTTTAACAACACATCCTTACGTGAAGAAAGCATTATTCCAGTTCTACCCACGATCACAAAGTTCATTTACAGTACATGTAGACACACCATGTATGTAATGAAAAATGTTTCAAGAGCATATGTTTGTTCAGTATCAAGCACAGTATCGACCATGATCAAAACTACTTCCTATTTTTGGCAGCTGTCTCAGATCATGGCTCTCTCAGGCACTAAAGAGTTATTTTCACTGATAACACTGATATAACTGAATTCTCTCAGTCGTTACCAGGAAGGACAAAAGAATGTTCACCATGCAGAGACTTTGGAATTAAACTAAAGATAAATGCGTAGCAATCTAGGAATTCCTTAGTTTGTTGCTATGTGGCACAGAAAAAAAAACCCTCAAGCATTAGTGCAATGATATTCACATCAGCTTAATCACTTTCCAAAAATAAGTTAACAACTCCTTTTATGCTAAATAACCCCTTAAATACTCCAAATTTCTATAATGTTCTCGCTATATATACTATACATATAATGTAATATAACTTCATTCATTTGCACATAAGAGATGACGTCACACTTGAACAACATTTTAATTCTCATTCTGGTTAACTACTGCATTCAGTCTGCAAAATATACGTGTATCAATAATAAGGCCTTGAGTGGTTTCATTGACTCCTGCAAGGTTTCTGGCATCCCTGAAGTGTATATATAAAGCTTTTCCAAAAAAATCTACACTTCAAACACAATTTTTACAAAAAAACCAAGACATAAAGCAATTTAAAGATGGCCAATAATTCTATTTGACTTGTTTCCTGACTATTTTTTGCTTATTGTTTTAGCAAATTTTAATATCACAGTTATTACCTTCGCAGCAGAGTTTGATACTCCGTGTGTGACATTTCTTATGAGACCACCAACGTTGCCGTATTTTATAAGTCCAGTAACACCTTCTGAAACATCATTCAATAGACCCATAGGGTTGCCAAGGAAATCCACAGAACCTAGAATCCTTGCCGCCTGACTAAGCAGCTCCTGCAAAATGAACAGGGAGAATGAAGTATCATTTATGGATCACATTAATAACAGCAAGGTTGATTAAAAGAAAGAAAGAAAAGAAGTCCCACCCACAATGAAAGCATATACAAAACCTGACAGTTTTACTGAAGAAATGAACACACAAATACTGGTAAGATCAACAATAGTTTCATCTTAAAATGCAGTGTATTCTTAGAAGCACATGATGCTATTTCTCCATATACCAAAGCAGCAATACAGCACTAACACTTCAGTAAATAGTCAAAAAAGATTTCCCTCACCCTCAGTAGAGAACTCATCAATCACGAGAAGTTCAGCCTTTGCCACAACAAAATCTGCATGACACTTACCTCTTGAAAGTGTTTCAGAATGTCATTGATGATAAACTCCCGAGTTTCATATGGATGGACCCTAGTGAAAGGATCCAGATTAATCACAGCATCTTCAAATCGGATCAGAGGAAATCCCAGCGTACTTTTCAATGCCTAATTAAAGAAAAGATACCGCTACTTTAATTTTTCTCTCTACTTCTCGTTCACAGCACCCAAATGAATTAATCTTTAAATGGGTAACAAACCAAAATTATCTGAAGCTGCTAGAGTAGTTTACCACTACCACATAGACGCTTTGAAATCACTCCATAAACCTTTTACTTGTAAGCAATGATCAGTTATTAGAACAGCATTTCTTCAGTAGCCAGATAGTCATTAAACACTCTTCCTGATGCAATGTTTCCTACATTTGATAGGATTATTTCAAAACAAAATTTATTTAAGAACGCTTAGCACTTTGCTATAACTGCTCTAACTTTCAATTAAACTGAACCCTAAATGAATTTCCTTGATACATAGTGAAGACAAACTGGGTGTTTCCCACCCCGATGAAGCTCTGTGAATGGATTATGTGTCAGGACAAGCTGGAAAAACATACACAATTTCCTGCAAGCCCGAGGCTCACTTCTTAACATTACGTGGTGTACTTAAATTCTTTAAACCAGCTTTTTCAATTATTTTCAAGGAAGAAAACTAAGACAGTAATTAGCCCACTGGCTATCTGTAACCTGAACAATTATACATAAAAAAATGTATTTAAGGTGGACAAGCTATACATCCATAGATACAAACACATAAATAAATAATTTTGGAAAAACTAACAAGAAAACTGATCTTTTAAGAAAGAGAGAGATTGCTTCTATTTCAGATCTTGATTATGGCATCTGCACAGTCACCAACATCAGAAAATCTGAAGAAGGCAGGAAGCCTGATACTCGTGTTACATCTCTCTACATTAATCACTAAAGCATGCTTGGTAGTAAGTAATACGCGTTTTTCTGCCATCTGCAGGCAATTAAGGTAAATTACAGGTCTGATTTAAGTTTGCAAGTAAGAAAGGACCTATTTATTTTTTCAGTAAATGGATGACTAACTAGAGTAGTCCTCATTATTCACTTGGGTAGGAAGTAATTTCCTGTTTAACTATCAGATATTATATAAGGCAACTTTGTTAATACTGGTACCTAATAAAAATAATCTGTCTACACCAAATTACCAGACAGCAATGTCCAAGCCAGAAACATTAGAAGTAGTTAGAAAAACTTCTACAAAGACTCTACTGTGATTATTCTTTCCCTCCTACCCTGAACTCTCCTGTGCTACAAAACCGAATGGAACTCTTTCTGTGAAAGTTAATATACAGAATACAGTCAGCGACTGTTATCATTAGGGGGAAAAAAAAAGGTATATGCCAAGTTTTCTCTTGGGAACAATGCTGGCAGCTGCCAAGACATATCCATATGCAATCATATACCAAAGGTGGTAGGAAATCCAAACAGAACAGTGCACATTACTGGTTTCTTAAAGGTACCCACCACTGTTTTCTCTCCCTAAACTTCAGATAACCGGATGATAAGCATTTTCATGTTGAAGCGGAAGTGCAAACACATTCAAGAAACTGCTGATGTTGTTGAATGGTAAGGAATATTACAGCTAGCTATTGAATTGTCCTCTGTTTGCACAATGATTTGGTAAAAGCAATACATGAATGCAGAACTGATGATATGCTGAGTCATCTTGGTAAGACTCCATGATACACACTCATTCACATTCACTTAAAAGCTTGCACATCTTCATGTCCATAATATCAAGGGCACAAACCAAACCTGTTCAGTCTCTCAATTTTGGTTTTTGAGCACACAAGTTGAATAGGCAGCAGTTTCTTCATAGTGGGGAGGGTTTTTTATGGGTTGGTTAATTTTGTTTCAACTCCCCTACCTTGGAGGAAATTAGTTGTGTTAGCTCAGAGGGAACTGAAATATTGCTGACTGTTACCACCTTGTTATGTCTAGGAAGGTCCCAACACACCAGCTGGGAACACTGAACAAGATTATCTTCTTGCTATAATTTGGAATCCCTGGTTCACTTGAATGACTGCACCAGAACATCTATTACCACATGAAAAGGACCAGATTTTCTACCTAAGTCCATACTCAATCTGAATTCACGTTAATATTGAGCCAAATTGCACAGAGCTCATGCAAACCCTCCAAATCCAATGAGACAGCATTTTTTGGATGAAAACACTCAGTGTTGTCCTGTATTTCTGCTCCCTGAGTTGAGTAACTTATTTTTCTTCACCCTCGCCTCAGCTCTCCCATATGACTGTCATTCCCTTTAAGCCCCTTTACACTACCAGTAATGTAACTAAGATAGTTTGTAAAGTACTGAGTTAGTAGGTGAAGTTGGCTGTGCTTCAACTGAAATTACAAAAAAGAAAGAATATTACAAAAGAGACTGGAAATTATGCAAATTAAATAACAGAAGTTATTGGTACTTCTATTATGTGTAACTTAAATAATGGAAGAGTAAATGGAAATCAACAGTACTAACTTAAAGCTTCCATTCCCTTTTCCTCCTCCAATAGAATCTCTTTACTTGGAAGCACACTCTGTGAATGCATTGGCGTACCTTGAGATCCAAAGGTAGCTTGTTGGAAGTGAAGACACTCAACTTTATTTGAGGCACACTAATTTTCAGATTTTCAAAGTAGTATCGCTTTTGTCCTCCACCTTGTTCAACAACCTTTTCATGGAGGTTTTCATCATACTTCTCAACCTCTGCATCCAGACAAAATAGGAATCAGAATAGATTATATATAAATAAATATGAGGTTATGAATGCATACTCTGTAAAGAGTTAATAGTTTCTCTGTACAAATAAAAAGTATGTGTGACTGCTAGTGTAGCCAGCAAAATTACTCATGCCTTGTGACATGAAGTTGACCTTTGAGGCTCAAGAATTTTTTTTTCAGCTCTGCTTGCATCTCTAAAACCTGAAAGTATTTGTAGCTAGATAAAAAAAAAGTTATCCAGCTGCATAGTTTAAGTTATGTGAGCATTTAATTTCACTTCTAATTTATCTTTGTCAGCATACAGAAGCAAGGTGATGCAAAAGTAACTATGCAGTGTTTTCTACTGTGTGGTCATGGTCTTGCAATATGTTTTCCTCTATTTTCTCTATAATTCCTTACACACTGAACTATCACTATAATGTACAAAGCAAGCAAAGCTGACAATCTGTTCAATTATCACTACAGAATGGACAAAATGCCTACCTGGAAGAGGTTCAATACATCAATTTATGTACAGAGTAAGCCAAATTTGGTCGACACTAACAGATTCATATGTTTTCTAAGAGCATCTTGCTGGTGTGAGAAGGCAGGGGGAAAGATGAAAGATGGCAAAGTCTTATGAACTCAGGTTGAACAATTAATTAAACATGTTGAATGTAAATGACAAAAAAATTTTTTTTTAATCTTGGTGACATCATCAGCATCAGTGGATAAACTACAAAGAGTATACAGTGAGTAAGGAAACAAAAAACCAGCAAAAGCATCAGGGTAAACCACAACAAAGGACAGATTAGTAAACTCAGAATCTTTATTTCTTCTTCATCACTACAAATCTAAGTCTTCAAGACCTCTGTGAAACATTGTCTTTTTTCAGAGACAATTCAGAAGATCTGTGGATTAGCAAGACACAGCAGTCCTGAGCACCATTTGTAGGCTTGCCCACATTTGGAATCATGCCAAAAATAGGGGGTTTTTTTCTTGCAACAGTTATTTTATTATATAACCCTACACAACCTATGCATAATAAAAGTGACTTTTTCAATTGCCACTCCAAACCAGACATTGCAGAAACTTTCCAAAGTACAGATAAACCCTACAATAAGGATTAGAACAGCATCTATGAGATTAGAAGATTCAAGAGCTCTGTCTTGTCTCACTGAATGAAGAAAACTTAGATTACAATTAAAGCCAGGGGTTGGGTGCCACAACTGAAAGGTCAGACAGCCAAAATTTTTCTTCAGTTAAGCAAGAGGAACTGCCCAAGGAACAAATGAACAGAGATCCCATTTCTAGCCTTGCATTTAAAGAAAGAAACATTACTAAACAAAGTGTTTTGATAAATTAGTAACACAATTTCTTTTATCCCAGTCTAGATGAATCCAGATACTGGAACTTAATATATAAATACTAATATATAATACTAAATAGAACACTAAACGCCTTTCCATTGAGGCTCGGCTCAGCCACTGCATACTGGACAGCAGCATGTTACACGGCTCATTACCTGAATACTGTAACAAGCACAACATATATCAACAGCTCTATAGGCACCATTGAGACATCAGCTTTCCAGATTTCTGTTCGACAGTGGAAGTTTCCAAGCAGCTAAGTGTTTGCTAGGCGTTCTGAACTTATTTTATATACAAAGATCATAATATTTCTGCATACTGTAAAACTGGTCTTTGTAATTTTATACTATACCTGATTCAGACTGATCATAGCCAAAGAAACTCAATAGCTTCAGAAGTAGTTTCTCCTCAATTTGAACTGTGAACTTTCGAGCAGTGATCATCAGATGCTACGAAGATAAACAAGTCTCAGTTTACAGTATTAACACCAGAAATACAACCCATCTAAGCCATTAAATAGGAATATGTGTTCTACTTCAATGGAATATTTTCATGGCAATGGATTCGTAGTAAAATTCCCACCTTCAAAATATCTTTGGTAGTTTTCTTCATTTAGCTACCTACAACGAGTGATGATTGTTTCAATTTTTTTGGAAGGTATTGTGCTTCATTACCCAATACTAACACTTCAGAATCTGATGCTTAACCATTTTCCAACACCAAAATCAGCTGTTTTTCAAAATAGCACCAAAATACATGGGTGAAGATTCCAAGTGAGAAAATAAGTCTTGATAACCGACTCAGTTTTACCCTCACAATGCATACCACAGTTGGTAGATAAATTTCTGAACAACAGTTGCAGTACACAGAACAGGGTTCATGCTGCAAGATAACAGTTTATCAGAGAGAAGTAATAACCTTGTACACAGCTCAGGAAAAGTGTAACAGACTTCCTGGTTCACCATGCTACAATGGTACCTTATCAATTCTGAGGTGAGAATAATTGGCTTGAAAAGTAAGGTCACAGACATGAATAAACAGGGGTCTGGCCTAATGTGTTATATTTTTGAACATATTACCCTGTTCCTCACTGTACTGTAGCTTTAAAGACTATGAACATGAGAAAGTGGATATAGCATCTTTAACCTTTTAATTCAAAGTGCATTTCACAAATTATTTAATTCAGATTATCAGTAAAAATGAGGAATGAGAAAGGTTATTTAAACAGAGTAATACCTGCATAGCACAATCAAAAGATTGCAGTTTACCTTGTATATATCAGTCAGTGCATTTTTACTGGGAAATTTCATTGCGTTTACTTGCACTGCAGGACCAGTCTCCATGGGTTCATTTTCACTCATCTTAGGTGTCAGAAAGAGCATGAAAGGCTGTGTGGTGCCAATAAGCTGGTTGTCCACCTAGAGAGTGGACAAGACAGACAAGAAAATCTGAATAGGTGACAATAAACAGCAAAATTGATCCTTTTTAACTGAGCACTTAAAAGCTTTCAGATATATATTTAGGGTAGCGAACACTGGAACAGGTTGCCCAGAGAGGTAGTGGAGGCCCCATCCCTGGAAACATTCAAGACCAGGTTGGACGGGGCTCTGAGCAACCTGATCTAGTTAGTGGTGTCCCCACTCACTGCAGGGGGGTTGGACTGGGTGACCGCTAGGGGTCCCTTCCAACCCAAACCATTCTACAATTCTATGATATATGGTCCCTGAGCCAGGGAGATACTGAATATTCTTGGTTATTGGTCACCACTGAGACCATACCCAAAAAATATTCAGAAACGTCCTCCATTAAAAAAATTAGCTATAGCTACCAACAAGCAAACCTGTAACAAAATTCCTATGTTCTCTTTGATTTTTTTTTCTTTTTCAAAATACACAGCCAAAAATATTAAGCAACAGCAGAGTTAAGCTACTCCTGCATTAAGTCTGACTGATGCATGTAAGCATGCAATTATCTCATGGAATCTACATCAGTACCCACAATTCCCCTCCCAAGGAAATCTTACCTATTGGGAACAGAATTCTAATAATTTAGAAGAGTTTTTTAGTAGAATAAAAACAGTCTTTACAGTCTTTGGTTTAACTTGTGAATTCTGAATTTCAAAGACTGAACTGAAAACACAGGTAAAGGCAAAACTCTGCAAAGTCAGGATCAAAATCTAATTGAACAAAAAAAAAAAAAAAAAAGAGGTTTATATTCGTGTTATTTGTCTATGATTCTATGATTTATACTGCAGTACTACGAGCATTAGCACTCCTGTCTTCAGTGGCTGCTTTTTCATTACGTAATGACAAAGAACCAAAATCCAGGGAGAAACAAAATAAAAAATATTCTAACTTGCCTAATAGAAATCAACAGCATGAAATATATCATTGTCTCAACTATCAGTAAGTAGATAACAATGAAAACAATGAAAAAAGGAAACATCAATGCTGTTAAACTTCTATAATACTTAGGAACTGAAATCTCAGTAACAGCAGTAAACATTTTTCAAACCTATTAGGACAACAAAAATCACAGAAGACCTATGAACAAATAAATTTGTTTCAAAATGGCAAATACCTGTATGTCTTGCACACTGAGCTCTAGCACCTGACTCGTCGATAGTTGTGTGTAGTGGACATTAATTCTTGTGAGGCTCGCAAATACCAGCTCTTCAGGAACTTTGTTGACTAAAGACAATCCTATTCCACCTTCCAGTTTCACAAGCACCTGAGAAAAGAACATTTGAAGAGAAGAAAAAAACCCAAACACTAACAAACCAACACTGAAAAAATCTGAGATACTGAATACAAATACTTCTGCAAAGAAGTTATTTTTTTAGACTCATCTCCAGAGCAGCTGAACAGCTCATTGACTATTAGTCTTCAAACACAGAGGTGTTAAGACATACAAGGCCAACCTCTAAGAATGAGGAGTTTTGGCAGGAAAATCTACAAGTTTATGACAAGAGGTCATCATAGGGAAAAGCTAATGAAAAACCCCTCCGACCCACCTCTAAAATATAGAAAGGAAAGTGATAAATAAAGGAGACGGATACTAGTTGTAATATCTTACTTCTAATTCCTGCTGTGTATCTGGATTTTTTAACTTGCGTAGATCTTGTTCCGTAACTGGAAGTTCATCTCCTTCACTGGATAAACGATCATTTCTACGTTGGTTAAAATCCATTATCTGATAAACAAATACATTACTACAATGATCACTTTCCTATTTCTAAAATTACAATTATACTGTCCAACCTTATAAAATTATTTTTTTAAAAAAATAAGCAAAATGAAAAGTTTAGCTGTTATTATTACTGTTTCACGATAGTGATCCCCTCCCCCTTCATACCATTAGAAAGTTAAAGTTTTTGTAAGAATTTAGAGATTCGATACAGAAAAAGGTATTTCAAGTACAAGCAAATAATGAAACTAGATTCTAATTAATGAAGGACCTTCACCTGTAGAACTCTAGTTGGCCCATCCGGGATGACTCTAACAGCTAGCACTCCTGACCCAGGCCTCATCTTCTGGTTTATGAACTGCTGTTCAGGTGGAACTGGCCCCAAAAGTTCAAGTGAAGTATCAGGACCAAGAACAACTTCTGCTCCATCATGAAGACCTAGTATTCCTCCCTTTGCCTGGAGACAGAAATAAGAGTAAGGAAAAAAAAATAATTAAGTGATAGGTAAAGGCTTCAGATAACTATTTACATACATTAATTTAGAGTGTATTTTACTCTCCTCTCCTTACACAGCTGAAGAAGAAAATCGTCTGAGACTCCAACCCAGACCGAGTAGTCTGGGTGTGAGGGAAATTAACACATTTCTTACATGTCAATGAAAAGAAAAGCAGTCCAGCAGCATTTTACTTAATATTACTAAAGCTCCTGGTAAGTCATGTTTAATCAGCTTAGCAGCTAGAAGAAACAGCTAAGATCAATAATTAAGTATCCCCACTGGACGTTCAGAAACTGCAGCTATCATATCATGGTAGAACATGGGAAGTCCTTCCTGAAAGTATTTTCAAATGATAGAAAGCTTTTTAAAAAATGAACTCTGGATCTGCAGATGAGAATGTAAGTCCTTACTGAGTCAACATCTTAAAAACAGCAATGCAGGGCTTTTTGGTTGCTTCAGACTGACAAGCAGTAACTTACTAAGCCACAGTAATTTGATCACAAAATGATCAACACAACATTATGGGACTAAGTAAAATATTTCTGGTATTAGAATGGAAACATAGCATTAAAGTGGCAAAGGAACACTACATTGCTGCTCTCCTGACTGTATCTGTTCTGCGGGCTGGAATCTTCTTTTATGGCTACTACATTCCTTTAAAATTAACCAGAACAGTACTACAAAAACAGTCTTAAAAGGTTATTGTGAAGCCTTAGGAGTATTTTCCATATTTTTTCTTCTTTGCTTACAACAGAAGAAACACCTGAAAGTTCAAAAGTGGTTTCTGCAGGATATTTCTAGTTTCACAGAGGACATGTACTGTCCTGTATTACACAGTGAACAAAATGACCAAGATGCTCGTTTTCTGTCATTGCTGTTCTGTTTTAAAATGAAGAAATACCTGAAGCACGTGTTTTGGGAAAAACCCCAACAAATTACAAGTAATTTAGAAACAAGAAAAAAAAGGGGGGGGGGGGGGGGAAGGTATCCCCAACAGAACACGATGGCGTCCTATTTGCAGGATTATCTTTCTGTACCTTACAGATCTATTCCAGATTCACTGCACATAAAAGACTTGCTTTCATCACAAAGCTAACATAGTCGCTATGGAGGTACTTTTTCCACTGAATTGAGGCTGATTTCCATTGACATAGTGGGCACAGTTTATTTTGCAAAATAATGTCATTAATTATTACAAACATACTTTGCTATTTCAACAATATGCAGGATAACTTATTCAAATTTGTTTGTAAGCAATGGTTAAATATAGTTGAAAGACTAAAAAAAAAAAAGCAAGTGCATTCCTTTGACATTTAGTTCTACAATTTGTTCCAGAATTTTGAAGCAAACTAGGTTTCTATGCCTACAAATTCTAACATCAGCAGGCAGAATTATCAAATAGTTTGCAACTGTTAGCTGTCTGCAAGTCAGTTACCTAGAACACAAAGAAAAAGCAAACAGTACAAACAGCTTTTAAAATTCTTATTACTAAGCTGTTAGCACCAGGATTCTGAGAAGTGCTGGTTATACACAAATCTTGACTTTTATCAGCGATACTAATTGACACAATCTGCAGCGTTTTCACCTCTGCTATGTGTGAGAATATCAAGGCCTTATTTATCACTGTACTGTTCATTTTCAACAATGATGTACTATTATTTTTCTAATTATTTACTTTCAAATTAATAGCTTAATTATTTGAAATTGATAAAAACACTGAAACATTAATTTAAACCACACAAGCTGTTTGTGCAAGTCTGTATTCTATATTCCTCTGTATTCTGAACTTTGGCCTCAAAGCTTTTAGTTCACTGCAATACTACGCCCAAATGACTGTCATCTGTATCAGCAACAGTCAAGTTCAACATATTATCAGTACTGACCTGGACAACAAGTCCATGAATACCACAGGTCAGCTTTCCATCACGAAAACTCCATGTCTGGGTAGTACTGCGCCGTCGATCAGGCTTTCTCAACATCAGGGGCTCGTACCTGCAGCAAAAGCATGCCACCCCATTTTTTTTTTTTTTTACTCTCAAGATGTGTCTCAAGGTGAACACTTACTCTAATTTTGTTCAAACTCATTTTCCTAATCTCACTTCTGAAGTGCTCTTTTAACAATCTGCTGCTGAAAATACATTAGCCATGCTTTCAAAAATACTTCCAAGACAGAAAAGTGATCATGAGGTCCCTTCATGAAGACAGATAAAAATCTAGCTCTTCCACACACCTTCAGAATAATTTCTTTCCCTTACTCACAGAATCATGTTAAGTATGCTTTCAAAACATGGTTAGAATGTACATCAGTTTCCTGAGAAATCGTATTTGTAATACCTGTTATCTGTGACAGCTGCCAGACCTGCAATATCCAAAATCATACAAGAGTCCACAGACGGAGGAGAGGGTTTACGTGGGTTATGAGGAACTGAAGAACCTTCATGGCAAAGCATTCCTGTGCCTGTCATTCTCCAAAGTTGGGATCGTTTCCCTGGCTCCTGTTGCATAAAAATTCAACATTTAAATGAATGCAGCAGTACAGAGCAAATATCCTTGTTCTGGTTTGCTATCAGATGCTTTGAATTATAATCCTTGGAATGACTTGTATAACTTCAGAGTCCTGAATTAGAAACTAGTTTGTATAAAAACTTCAAATTCAACTCTGATATTCAGTGAATATGCACCCTATGTTAGCACTGGTAGATGTAGAGGTGTATTTACAAGCTATTTTTAATCTCAGCAATATTTAAATACAGTTTCTACTTTATTAAGAGCTCCAGAAATAGAGGACTCAGCTTACAACGCAACCAAAAAGGAAGCATGCCCTACCTTGTAACTTCATTAGAACTTCCAACAAACAATTACCATGCTTGGTTGTCTTAGAGGGCTTTAACAATGCTCCTTACTACTTTTATTCCAATTCCCTTTTCTGTTACCCTTAGCCCCTTAAGTCTTATATGGAAGCACCACCGTAATTCAAGCAACCTGAACTGCATTAAGCTGTCACTTTCAGTGGAGCCTGTCTCCACCCTTTAAGAGTTGCTGTGAAAATGTTTTATTTTTTCCTTCTCGCAGCATGTGATTTTACTTCAGCACACAGCAACAGCATTTTAATAAAATCAAATGTGTCTTGGTACCTTCTTTTTCAGTACAACTCGTTGAGTCTTTGGAGAAACATCAAGGACAAGCTCTGCATATGCAGCATCCTTATTTGAAGCAACTGGTCTTACACCAGGCTCCTGTAAACTAGAACACCAAGAAAACATCATTATGTTTAGTCAGAGTAGCTGCTTCCTCTGTAGCTTGAATTAGATCTGTACCAAAACCCAACCGAGGAAGCTTATGCTTCCAATATGGCCAATTAAAAATGTACATTGGTTCTTTTCCTCTTGTTATTTTTGAAATTACCAGTGCAAGCTGTCAATTTGAGTACATTCTTAAAAGGGGCTTTGATTTCTCACTGCGACTAGGAACGGCACATGCAAATAAGATGAATTCCAAAGAAAATTTTCTACCTTACACTGAGGAAAGCAACAAAGCATGTATCAATCTCCCATAGCTGTTTTCAATAGCATATGAGCTAGCACAAGTTTAAAATTCACAGGTATGTCACAAATAGGTATGTCCTGTAGTCAAGCGTTCTTAATCCTCCAAATGAAATTAAGCCCCTAGACGTGACTCTAAACATCCCCACTCTCCTAAGATCAGACAGTGGGGTCACAGCAGATGCCGCATGTTAAATCATCTCACTATGTCACAAAATCAACAATGGCAAGCTAGACCCATAAAGCTAAGTTACAACGACCACACAAGGCAAGATACACAGCTTACCGACTGCCAGACTCAACTGAATTTTGGCACTTCTTCTGCTAGCCTACCAGGTTGACAGAAGTTTACCTGCATTTGAAAAACTTTCAAATGGCAACCATTAAGGGAATATTAACATAAAGCCTAAAGGACACCATGAATATTCAAAATATTTTCATCTAATAAAGAATTACCCTGAGAAAGTATGTGTAGCAGCAATATAAATGAAGTTTTCATAGTAAAGCTGCTTGCTATCTTGGAAGTCATTCATGCTACAGACGATTTCTGAGGAGCCTGCCCCTTTAACTGTCAGCATTATAAAAGGTGGTAGAATAGGTTCATCCCATGCATAATCCAGAGAGGTCATGGGCTTCACTTCAGTGTATAGTCTTGGCTCGACAACACCGTGCTGATTAAAAACAATTGGGACCTGTAATAGTTATGAAAGAGGATTTAGTTTCATGCAGAAACTGTTAATCAGACAGGTTTTTTGCTATGATTTTTTCATTTTTCAGGAGTTGATCAATGAAACATGTTCAGATCACTCCCATGCCCCCGCCCCAGTGGTTTCATATACATTTTCTTCCATTTGAGTCTCAATTAAAGATAATCTCAAAGGCATGAGAAATGTCATCTTTGCTTTTATCTGTCATCTGTGGTTCAAAATGTCTTCAGTCCCATGGTAGCATCTCTAAACATTCCTAATTGAAATTAGGCTTGCTCAGTTTTATTTACCAGTTCAGTACCAAAATCCTGAACAAGAACCAATAACTATTCAGAGATCTGTCTCCTGCTCTTATCACAAGACAGTCAGTCAGTTACTGTAAAATACACAGAGTAAATTATCTGATCTTTATAATCACTGACATAGAAGCCCAAAGACATATAGAAAGGAAGTGGCAGTAGGAGCCCAAATTCTTTTACAGGTTATTCAAGTGCTGAAAATAACACAGAACAGATTACAAACTATCACCCCAGCACAATTTTCTCATCAATACTCTTCCTTATAAGACTTTGAATGCATGAAAGTCACAATGTTAGCACTATTATTTAAACAAGATGAAGTAGTTGAGTACTACCAATTTTTATTAAAAACTCAGAAAATTACAATTATTATACACAAATACCTATTGCTACATACACTTTAATTTTATTTCATTACACAAGCCAGTCGGCTCCCCCTTCTGACAGAAAGGACTCCTATTTTCTTTTTTTACTAAAAAATAAAAGGAAAAAAAAGTGATTTTTTTGCTCTTTTACCTTGGAAAAATTGTCAATGCGGAAAGGTGGTGGTAACTGATCTGTGTCACTGAATGCAATGCGGTATGTGGCTCCTTGAAGAGTAATTTCTACTCTTAAGAAGTAACATTTTCCCAGGGTGTCCCTAACAAGAACAAACAAGAGCAAGAAAGGTAGGCTTTGGATCTGCGTTACCTGCAGTCATACGCATTAAACAGCCTCTTCTATCAAAAAAATGGAAGTATGCTACAGAAGATTTATATATAATAACTACCTCATATTAATATGGAATGAGTTATTTTTGTTGACCTCAAAGCCCCCAGACCAAATGCAGTTTGGGACATCCATCAGTCTCACACATAATAGTTGATCATAATCGTTACGTGGCCAGTGGAACACGACGCTAGAACCAGGAAGTGTGGAGATATAGCCATCAGGGTTGGATGCTCCCTAGGAACAGAAATTGGTAAATACATATCCTACAGGTATTAAAAAAATACTGTATTAATCTATATACCTCTCAAATACAAACACAGCAATTATTCTGTTAGGTGGATGCTGGTATAGAATAATGAGAGAAAGATCCTCATAACCAGCCAACAATACTTTCAAGTATATTGTCTGTGTTCTTTTTGGTTAGAAGATGCTGTGACTAATTACAGGTATTGTAATAACAAGTAACGAAAGGGAAGCATCTTACCCGACCTCTGGCAAATTCCCGCTGAACAAAAGCAAGCTTGTAGGTTGATTTATTATCTAACAGGTAACGGGGCGCAAATGTTACCATGCATGTATCAATATAACGGCCTCTGCCTTTTTTAACATCAATACCTAGCAATAAAAACAAGTTAAAAATAAAGCTGTTATTACAAGAGAAAACAAAAGACACCTGCCACAATATGTGTCATATAACAAAAGTTCTTTTTCTTGGGTTCCTGAGGTTCACTGTTTCTGCCATACCACTGCCATATTTTGACACATTGTTCTAAACAGTAAACGTAATTTTATGCCCTCTGTTACCCTCTGTTTCTCAAGTACAATTTAGAGGTCATAAGCACTGAAGATTAAAGAAACCCCTATTTCCAATCACAACTAAATCAATGCAAGTAATTACTGCACTTTCAAGCATATGAAAAATTCCTCAAAAATCACCCTGGAGTAAACTTCCAAATTATCCTTTAATTAAAAATCAAAATCATCTGAGGAAATTGTACTTTCTGTACACTAGGAGCACAAGGAAGACAGAAGTTGCACTCCTCCATGTCAACCTACATAGGCACCACAAAGCAAAACCCAGAGAAGTAGCACATGGCTGAATGGTTACAGTATGATACTCAAAATAATCAAAGACAGTAATGTGGTGCGATTTCAAATACATTTAGAAGTAACATACAGGGGGAATAAAGACACAGAAACAGAAAGAATGTTTTGTAAATACAGTTATTGACACTCGATGAAATGTAAAAATAAAAATAACTGACAACTGATTTTTAAGCTAATGAAATTCAAAATAAAGACATAAAAATACTTAGAATACTGGTTTTTGCTTAATAATTTTCTCTGGACCCTCAAAACCTTATAACAACATATGTTTCCCTGCTGTAATTGTTGTGTTTCTGGTGTCACCAACATATCTTACCAAGTTCTACAGTATTTCCCGAATGTTCCTATCAACACATACCAATGTTATAAATGAGGCCTGGCCGGTTTCCATGCTGGATCACTTTAAGGGCTCTGACACCACTACCACCATCCAGGGAGAAGCCCTGGCACCAGCCAGGCATACCTTCAGGATGGATTCCTTTTCCAACCCTCATTGTACAACTACGGGTAAGAAGAAAACAGAAAGATTTACTCATTTAAATGAAGGATCAGATATCAACACGATGCTGATGATCAAACACATACCCAGATACAAAAAGAACACCTGTGTTTTAATGCAAAAGCATTAGAAGCCACAATAAATCTCTCCTTGAGTAAATTTATTCTGCATTTTCACCATAAGTTCTTTTAACATATTGCTCAAGATTCAGTGACCATTTCTTGTAAAAGGCCCGGCAATTTTCAGACTGATTGACCACAACATTTGTGTGTCTTTTTTCTTTGAAAGAAAAAAGAAAAAAAAATGGAGTAAATTTTTGTGATAAATTTAACTGCTGTTCATTTGAGCAAAAATCCCAGAACATTTCAGATAAATTTACTTTAAATCATGCTCTTATTTTCATGGAAAAAACAAGTTCCCTCCTTGATGCCAGTTAAAGCAGTTGAAAAGTCTCCTTTCCAAAATCCTGCTATTTCCTTTTATGTCAGAATCACAATAGCTCTGCTGCATGTAGACTTCTTACTGACTGCTACTACGTCTCTATTAACATTCAGAGTTTAGGATTAGGGCTTTGGAGTGGGCTTTTTAGTGGTAGCAAAGTAATTAATACAACTCGGTAAGTCTCTTTAAACAGGTTTTTGATTTTCTTACAAAAGAAGCATGAGTTGAAAGCATGGAAAATAAAATGAAAGCAACCTGCAGACACAACAGAATTAGCTAAACAAGGAGTTTTCAGTAGGAAATGTCTAAAGATCCAACTTGCTTATTTTACTATTTAGAAACAGGTCAAATTAACAGGGAAAGACTATGACTATGCAATATCATGTATGACTATGTGACAGTCATACTAATATATCAGCACCCAATCCTCTGCGAATTACTTTCATACTTTGTAAGGTTCCTCCTCGTCTGCTCTTCTTGCAGTATTACTTACAAGTTTGGCTGTTCTTTATCAGCATAGCAGAATAGAAGTGGGCTGAGGCTTCTAGCAAGCTCATGCTCTTCAAACTGACCTGCAGCATCTGTTTTTGCATTATCTTGTCTGAAGATAAGTGGTAATCCTTTAAGTAAACACAAAAAATGCAGTGTCAAAACACACTTCCCCTTTGCACAAATTAAAACAAGAATGGTAAAACTGCTTCAAATTAAGGAACAACATAGGTGTTAGCAGAATAACTGCAATTTAGACCTGTTGCTTTCTCAAGGCATTTCAGCCTTTGAAAACCATAATTTTAACAGCAATCTAATCTATGTTTATTTAGAAGTACAGTAGCTCATGTTTGAAAATCTGCAATATAGCAACTAAAATGTCTAAGTTATCGACTGTAACATTCATCAAACAATAGCTGCTGGCACTGTAAACAAAAAAAAAAATCCTGAGCCTTTAATTCATCTTAAGTAGCTTTTAAAAGCACTATTTGGCTGGAAAACAAATCAAAACACTGCATGAAATCTTTATTTCCCAGTTCATGATTACAGCTATGAAAGAAAATACTGTAAACCTACCTGTTTTGTTGATTAACCAATATGGTGCTGAAATTAGTATTTTTAGAGAACCTTCAGCACGACATACAATCCTTATGGTCAAATTTAGCAGTCGTTTGTTGACATCATACAATCGCATCCGCACCATGTAGTTTTGTGTCCCAGGAGGAATCAACAGCTCCTTGCAGATCGGGAAGTTTTCTATCAATACCCCTACAAAAACCAAACCAAACGTCATCCACACAGAAACATTAGTTTCTGGTAAGCATACAGGTTGGTGTTTTATATGGCTTGGTCTTTCTGAATATTTCATATAGCTTACCCGGATTAACTTTTAGATCTGCCCAGTGTAATACCCCCGGCCTCATACAGAAATGCCTCAATTTAAGTCACAAGCAGCAAAAAAATTTCTGTAAAGAACCCTGCTTAAGGCTAATGACTGCCTTAGGCATCACAAGTCCAGCCAGCGTTGAATAATTCCAAATGTGCTCTCAACACCAAGTTTTTTTGTCAGAAAGAGCAAACCCACCCAAAGCAGTGGGAACTTATTTGATTTATTCCCTTCTTTATCATTCTCTCCAGTTTCCACTGTTTCCATTCTCAGGAAATTGAGAAAAGAGCCGAATAATGAACAGACCAAGACAGGTGACAGATCTGGGGGAATGATGGCAATATTAGTATTTCTTTGGATGCATGCACTTGGTTATTAACGATAAGAAACCATGCAACCCAATGAAATAATCATAAAAATGTTTTCAATTTTTTAATTTTTCCATTCTTGCACCATAGTTCCTTGTACAAGAAATAGTTACATTGAGGTACTGCTCTAGGAGCATCGGAAAGTGGTATCTGAAAAAGAACCTTACCAAGCTCAATGTTCTGAGATGTATCAGCTGTGTGCAATGCTGCCTCTTTGCCAGGTTTTAACGTCCCATTAATTGGCATTCCTTTAACATAGAACTCAAGTTCACAAGGTAGCAAGTTACAGATTACCACCGTTGGCAAGAGATAAATAGTATGCCCAGGCTGTCTGAAAATCTGTTTAGCACTGTCAGAAAATATGTTGGAAGGCATGTAATCCGGATAATTCTCTTTCTTTATAGCCACACAAAACCTGTGAAAGCAGATGGGTATAAGAAGTCAAGGACTTGACAGAATAATTGAACCCTGTCTTTGTGTACTGCACTAGATCCCACAACATGCTGTAACTTCAGGACTGACAGCACAAACAGCATTTCGAATGGATCCCTACATAATCACTTCCAAGCTTGGTTATAAGGTATTTCCTTATAACCTGCTATTTGAAGGAGCCCTGCAGAAATACAGCAATTATGCGTCAATACTTTCTCATTACTCAACAGACCAAACAAAACATCCCATTAAACTGCAGAAGCTTTCACCTCTAAGTATTTTCTTTCCTGTTACTTACTTCCACAGTATTTCATTTATCAGAAGAAGATAACACAGTTTACACAGAAATAATTAGGTCTTAGTTACCTGAAAAATCGGCTATTTTCAGACTCCATTGAATGACACTCTCGCTTGCTGCTACATACTTCTGCTGTCTTCTGAACATTAGTCCAATGAATTGGAGTCTTACAGAAGAAGACTCCCATTCCTTTTGGCCTGGCTTGCAAACGCCAAGATGTAAGATGTAATGGAATAGCAAAGGAATCTCCTGGCATAACTGCTGGAAGGACTACAGGTTCTGCAACCAGAAAAGAAAATACACATATCACAACAGGCCCCTTCACTGAAAAGCATAAAATTTTCACATAGCACATCTCTAATTTTTGAAGCAACATGTTTTGTTTTAACATAAAATACTAGCAACTTTATGTATGTTTCAAACACCAACCCATTGTTTTAAGCCCTATTAAAAATCTGGCAGCAGGCAAATTTAGGTGTGTAAATCTGAAACTGGAAACAGACTAAAAACTTATTGGACTTGAAATTCTTTTCCTTGGATGCTTTAGTGAAAATGCTTATTTGAAAAAGATCTCATTCATTACATTTTGGGTACACTATCAGCACGTCACAACATTTCTAGATTGCACCTTTGCACACTAACACCCGAAACCTTCTAGACTACTGCTAAAAGATACATGTTACATACAGAAATAAGATTCAGTCTTTACAGAGTCTCAGCTTTCCCTGTTTACCTGAACAATAAGGAAAAATCCTACTTGGTTCTCTAGCTTACCCTGCTGATCACTTTCTTCGTAAGATTAGCCATTTCCCCTCCAGGGAGGTCTACTTTGTTGTTAACCATTAGAGGCAGTGGTGAATCTTCTTGGGGAGGAAGACAAAGATTCCCCATAGCATGGTAAGAATATACAACACTTACTGTCAGGAGCAGAAGGACTATCTAGTCTTAGTTCCATTGGTGTTTCCAGCTTGTTCTTCACAATCAAGGCTGAGCGCACTGTTATCACTTTCCGAGCACTACCTTCCATGGTAACTTCAAATACCACACGAACTGGAGGCAATGAAGAAAACTGGAAGATATTTAAAAGCATTAAAAAGCTCAGGTAATGATCATACCTAGAAGAGGGACACCTCAATTTTGAAGCAGTAACTGCTGGAGTAAAATCTTGCCAACTGAGTCCAACCATGTGCAACAGCTAATAGGTGTATAGTTTCATAATAATGATTTACAATCCTGTACCACCTCCTCAAAACACAACAAAATTGTTAATATGAAAAAGCAATTCTAAATACTGCTAACTCCATTATCTTTTTCAAAATTATGCTAGTCCAAACAAGAGCAACACAGATCCTAAAAGAACACTTTACATGCTGACTATTACATTACTTCATAAATTCATTGAGTTTGAATTCCAAGTCTCACATAATTAACAGTCACTCATCATTCCTATCTGTCAAAACTAAAAAGTAAGGTGGAGCTTTCTTAAAATATTCCTACTTTCTTCAATCTTAGCTGCCTTTCTACTGCGCAGTTTTATCTCCTACATTACACAAAGTCATTGCCACTTCGATCCTGAAAACCACATCTTATATGGGCTCATATGCTGGAATTCACATACTGGAAATAAGGACCCATTCTTCAAACAACCATTTACATGGGTGAGGAATGGTAAGTCATGTTAAATACTTGTTCTGATCTGAAAGTTCGTTTTGTTTGCTTGACTTTTGTTTCCTTTCTATGGAAAAGGTTCTAGAAGGATGGAAAAGCAAGTTCACTTGTAGAATTATGCTAGTCTTATTTAAGTAGCTCTCAAAAAATGAAAGTATGTACTCACATAGACTTGTGGATGTATTATATTTGTTCTGCTTATTGGGCTTCCAAGCTGGGAAAAAAGCAAACAAGAAAGTTAAAATTGTTCGACTTAAGATATTACTTGTATATTTAAAATATGAAGCTGAAGGAAGAAGGTTTGTTGAAAAAAAAAAAATGCAAAAAGCTACAGAAGATATTCCTGAACAGCATTTCTCCTTTATTTGCGTCCTTTTCCTTCAAGGATCAAGTTAGACAGAGAGATGATGCTTTTTATGCTTCAATATGAAAACAATAGAAACAATTAAAATAAGAGCCCACTGGCTCTTGTCAGTAGTATCATGAAATTAAATTATAATCCTGTTTTGTACCAAAAAGATCTGAATTTCCAATTTCTCTAGTGCTCAATAATTTTCAGTAGCTAGTCTCAAAACTTAACTAATTTTGAAATCCACAAGATAATTCTTATCATTGAGCCTCAACCACCAACTGCCAGCCTGCTGATTATTACAATTGCATTTTTCCTTCATGACAAGTATATTTTGTCTAAGCAGCCACATATTTCAACAATCTCTAGGCTTACAGGAAATTGCCAGTGTTGTTTATTTTAACTAAATTAAACACATGAAAAGCATTCCTGCAATAGAAGAAATAGAAGTAGCTGCTGAAATGCTCTGCTGATTTAAAGCTTGATCTCCGTGAGTCCATGACACTGTCACTAATATATTAGTTCTGTCATTGGAAGCTCTCACTGCTAACTGCTGACTACTCCGTTTGTGTTTTTGTTATGCATAAAACTGCCAGTTAGGAACCCAGCATCTCCAAACTCTCTCAATCCAAGCTACTTGGAAAGAAGACAATCAGACAACAGCAGTTGCTTTAAGATCAAAATCTTGGAGACATCATTACTCTCAAATTACATATTCCATTAAAACTAACACTCCAAAACAGAACTTACAGTGGAAGAGGATGAGTTCTTATCTGGTGCAGCATATCGGAAAAACGTTCCAACTTTGTCTACAGATACCGGACTGACTTCTTCCCAGCCATTTACCCTCACTTGCAACTGATGAATTCTTAGATCATGTGTGTGCCTACCAGGTTAGATCAAGATAAATTACTATTAAGCATTATTACACAAACACCAAACAGTCCAAACCAAGAACATCCTCTGGATTCTGAATAAACAATCTCACTGAGGCATTTAAAAAAAAAGTCTCAAGAGTTTTTCCATTTCATGGATAAAGACAGACCTGATTTTATGTCTGTTCAATTGTTCCACCTTCCCTAAAGAACATACAGAAGTACAACTACATCATATAAGCAAAAATAAAAGCATGCTACATATTTAGCAAGTTCTTCTAGTTCTTAACACCAATAATGCTTATGCTCAGCAACCAACACCCCCACCCCAGTCCTTTATAATAAAGTAATTGAGGCCCCTAAGTCTTTCTAAAAGCTCAGAATGATCCAACTCACATCTAGGAACGGCTGCCACCAATAGCAATATATGCTGCTTACTAGACAATTGATAATTTCACTCTATACATAAGTTTTAAGTATTTAGAAACAAAAGAAGATTTAAAAAAAAAATCCACTTTTTATTCAATATCTGCTAGTGTCCTCACAACTATGACCTTATGTGTTCCATATATGAGTGTGTCAAAACACATCTCACAGCCTGCCCTTTCACCTGTGTCTGAGTTTCCCTCTGGCTTCAAATTCAAATGGAATCTCTTCCCCAGTGATAACTTCTTGCCATTCACTGACATTATGGGCATCATCCAGCAATGTCCCGTTTTCCTCAGGAACAACACCTGGACTCCCACTGTGAGACAGTGCAGCCCTGTGAAGGGAATCACATCATTTTACAAACTGACAAAACAACTTCAAGTAGCAAGTGCTTTTCAGCCTGCCTCAGTCTACAGAAGTACTGCAGTAAACAAATACATATCATGAACATATCTCACCAGTTTTCAAATTCTCTTGGGCCTCTTGGAAAAAAATATTCTTTTTTTTTTAGTAGTAAAACTACCTCACTGTCAAAGAAAAGGCTCTTAAGAAAGACTGGGAGTCACCTATATTTCTCTGCAAGAAACAAAACCATTGAAAACAACAGGGTTTAGCTGACATCTTAGAGAAGCCAGGCAAATATTGTCAAAGTGATCCCACAGCAGCTTCTTACCGAGTAGGTGTTGTAGTTAGGGTAGCAAACCACAGAGTGCATCCAGTATGATTTCGTAGAGCAAATGGGACAAACGGCTGCCTACGTTTTGGAGTCTTCATTTCAGCTATAAAACAGAATAAAGATTTGTCTCAATGCTTCTCAGAGAAGCATTCATCAGATGCTCATGTAGGATGAGACACAATGGCTAGAGAACCACAACCTGCACTAACTAAAGAAAAATAAAACAAAGAAACAGGATAACAGATTACTAAAAACATTTAAAAATTTAGTAACTACTATAGAAATGGTTAAAGCAAACAGAAAGTCTTTCCCTACATCAATCGCCCCAGGAACTGAGCTTAATCTACATGTTCTTTTTTTCTTCATATCACGTCTCATAGAATATTATGCCTTCAGTTATAACTAACATGCAGAAAACCTAACTAAAAACCCAGTCATAATCAGTAACTTTTCATGTACATCCAAATGCTCTTAAGGTATTAAACACATATTCACTTATAATTAAGATTTATGCTCTATTTATCATAATGAATACAGGATCATCCGGTACCCTCTTTAACAGGGACTTTTATCCTCAAAGACTGAATAAGCAGAAATATTTTTCTATACAGGATAAAGCCTAGTAAAAAAAAAAAGTATGAAAAATAATTTGAATGGAGCCAAAGGTAATCTGGTTTTGTTAAAATACTGGGACAGCAAAACTCCAGAACAAGAAACTTCACCTACCACGTTTGACTTTTTTCAAGTACGCATTACTAGCAAGCACACAAGTGTTACTCTCGTCTTCCATACTGCAGTACATCATATCTGTGAAAATACTTACTGTGTTTGCACAGGAAAAAAAATCCTGTCAAATTCCAGTAACTACTTAAAAAGGAAGATAAGTTGGTGCTCCCTAAATACATACACCTCTTTGTATGAGAGAAGTAGAAAGAAGGCACACACAATAAATCAGCTGCTTAAAGGAAAGGTAAGACAGAAATAAAATCTATTCTGCAGACTTTATCTGCAGCAACTCCGAAGGCTGACTGCTATCAAGTTGAAGTACTTCATGTTCTCAGACCCGTTCATCCCACTGCAACAATTTAAGCACAGGTTTACAGAGGCAAGAAGGGTTAATGCAGGGTAGGTTGGTGAGTTTTTGAAGGACTTATTGACAATCAAGTACAACCTTCTTCCAAATCAATGACAACAAATTCCTATATATCTTACATTGTCACTGGAGACTTAAATCTGATTTCTCCAAAGCTTACAGAGAAAGTTCTTTCCAATTAAATAGCAAGAAGATGAAATTCTTGAAAATGAGAACTCTGATTTTTGCCAACTGCAAATAAAACAATCTTTTTAGTGTTGAGCTTGAGTTTATACAATTTTTTGGCTAGCTCAGGTTCTACAAAATTGCAGACCAGAAGCCAAATGAACTTCTACTCTGGCATTGAATCGATTGCTAATTTATTTTTTGAGACTTTTCAAAAAGAGTTTTTGGGACTATGGCTTGATTTTCAAAAGAAAACATAATGTAGAAGTTGCATTTTGAGACTACTGCCTGAAAAGAAAGACTACCATTACAAGGAAGGTTTTTTCACAATTCATTTAGTTGCAATACTCACTAAAAGCCAAGCAATAAATATGGAAGTTTTGTTGTTTGTTTGCTTTTTTCACGCACACACGAACCCTCCCTCCAAAAAACCTTCCTCAAAAACACCTCAGAAAAATAAATCATTCTATTATTTTCTGGTTTGGGGTTTGTTTTTTTTTTTAAACATCTATGAACTGTCTGTAACCACTCAGAGAAAATGTTTCTAAGGGGCAGTCTGAATAGGCCACAGATGTAGATTTATAGAAAGCTTCTCCTCCCATTCAGCAGTTTTTTTGACAGGGGCAACATATTTATCAAGTGTGCTGTTTTGCCTTCCATAATGTCACAAACCTTAAAAAATAAAAATATCTTATTTAAACTGGATGGTTTTGCCCAAAGACTGTACTGTCAAATATAAAACAAACAAATTAACAGGATATTTATTAGCAATGTCTTACTTCCTAAGGCTTACTGAAAACAGATTGTTCCTTCAGAAGGCATCTTAAAAGTTTTAAGTAGCTAAATATACATGCTGAATCAAGCATAAGTATGTATAACAAACATACTGTTGGATATTTTTAGAATATAAAATAAACAATCTTGTGATATCATTACGCTATTTTTAATCACAGTATATTGTCTCTCTAGAAAAGGGACACTGCATAGTCAACAGTTCATATAACCTTCCTCAAAAAGACAGTCTTCCTACATAGTTATAACTCCCCCTTCTTTCCTGAACAGCCCAGAGAGGAACAGAAGAGAAAGACAAGGTGAAATACTAAGTTAAGCAGTGTACAAGCAAAGTAGCTATTATGTTGTTTGGTTTGGGGTTTTTTGTTTGTTTGTTTGAAACAGAGAGGCCAATTTACCAGCAACCCACACATACAACACAGCGTTTATTATACAAGAGCCTTCAAAAGAAGAAAAAAGCCTTTTTGTCTCTCTCTGCTATACAGTACCTCTAGCATAGATTTGATGCTCTAGGTTAGTCAAACTGGCTGTACTCCTAGTTCTAAGGTAGACAAGAGGAAGGCCTGGCAGACAGGAAAGACAAAGTTAGCAGGTAAAAAAAAAATGACACAATTATAGGTAGACTCTTCCCCATCATGCATCAGGAAAGATACAGACAGTTGGCATCATGCAATCAGTGTATGAGTCTCTACACATTTGCTTACACTAAGTTGGCATTTGAATTGCTAAGTTTTCTTCCAGAAGTAACACTGGGAGAAAAGAAACAGAAAAGACCTGCCACGTATCAAGAGCTATTACTTAATGAATTGTTTCACAAACATAACAGCATTTTTTCCAGAAACTCTGTCATTTAGGTCAGAAAGAAAGATATCACCTCTGAACTGCACACACCCTAAACTCAGTACTTAAATCTTGGACAGGACAGTCACTCCTCAGCTGAGGAAGTGTGACAAAAAAAGGAAGCAGAACTAGCAGTGCAAACTTCTCACTCAAAGCTAAGTAGCCAGAGAGGTTTTTGTTTTTAAAGAACTGAACACCATTGAACAGAAAATTGCGTTTTTGTATTTTTTTTGCCAAATATATCTAACACTTCATTGTATGCTATGAAGACCAAATGCTTGTGTTTGTAAGACATTAGACAGATGACCGCGTATGTCAGAACTGTTTCAAATAAAGTGTGATTAATGACTATCATACTCTGCCCAAAACACGGTGGATCCACCGAAGAATCCATCCAGTCTTCTGAACTGATTACATTCACTTCTTTGTCCTGTTTACAGTAATCTTCCATCCATGACTGTTTGGTACATTTGTATTGCTCTAGAGGAATATAAGCATAGACAGTAAATGTCTCCAAGGGGGCAGTAAACAAAGTAATTGAAAAGTATGTTAAATTCATAACACTGAAGTTACTCCACTTGATTGGCAAAAGTTTTATTTCACTGCTTTCTCTACGAGCCTCTTATAAACAACAGCTCAAGAAATCACAGCAGTGTCTTCAAAACCCAATTTTTTATATTTGTAAGATTTTAATTTTTTTTTTCTAACTTTCAGTGGAATTCCATATTCTTAAGATACTCCTATGGCAATGTAAGAGCTCTCCCTGAGGAGGCAATTAACCTTAAATATTTTCATGTTAGAAGCAGTTTCTAATTTTTTTTTTTTTCTTTTTAAGAGTTATATGCACATTCCTGCATAAATATCAAGATACCAACAGAGTCCTCTGGCACAGTATTAAACATCAATCTGCCTTACTACTTGTTATCACTAGCATTAAAAAGCATTATGAGAACTCTTAGGAATCATTGATTTGCATCTTTTCCTCCCACCTTGGCTCCCTCTTTCTGCCAACCCCACAGGCCTTGCGGGAGAAAAGAATAAATATGCAATGCACAAGGAAGGCTCTTCTGTTACATTTGCAAGCTCAGCCATTTACATTTTTTCATTATGACCATCAAATTATTCAGATTTGCGTAAAGAATAAGCAACAATATTTCTGGGAAATGCAGACAATCATAGTCTCACAACACTGAAGCTTACATGAAGTTTGAGTTAATGATGAACAAAATATTTTTATTTCCTGAGGTGGGAATTGACAGCTCAGATTTTCAGAGACTGCAGAACTGAAATGAGTAGCTCCCCACTACGCCTGTCAACGTACTGAAAAATGACGAATTTAACAAAATATTTTTAAGTACTGTAAAGTACGGAAAACTTTAGATGAAAGCCTGTTTCCGATTAAAAATAAATTTCAAGTAACATATGAATTTGATAGAATTCACATGAGCAGAGAAAGAATTCATACTAACTTCTAAAATATGTAGCTCATGTCTTTACACTTTCACAGTATCTAATAAAATACAGGCTGCCTAAATGCACACCTGTGTACAATATAACATGAAGTATCTAGGGACTTGTGCCAAAACTCCCTCTCTCCTTCTATGGGACAGCAGCAGGACTCAATTAGAAACTTCTGTCATTTTCAGTAGAGTGAAAATTAGACTGTAGAGAGATGCTCTCAGGGAATACTACCTGTGAAGACAGAGGTAATGTTTATATCCAAACGGTGTTTAGCCTTTACTTTCAGCTTCAGCCGGGGAGGGTGGAGGCGGCTCGAAGCTTGTTGTTGCCAAGAAACTGAACACGGCCATGGCTCAATAAATGGCTCCCAGCCTGAGAACAAACAGAAAACGTCACACATATTACACATTTGAAAGCGACATTGAAATGCTGTTTACATACCTAAGTATTTAATAACGCAGTTTTAATAATGAGATCCTTTACTTTAAATCTGCATTCAAGATGAACTTGTAAGCCCTACAGATTTAATTTACTAGGTAATACAAAGTTGCTCCAGCTCTTCCATTTGAACCAGTGTATACTATATGTAGGGTCTTGCAGAAACATGTTAATTCCAAGGAAAGCACTGGGAGGCAATTACAGCTTCATATTGAAGTTAGCTGGAACTAAGTTCTATGAAATAGTTTTGAAAATTAAATTCACAGCATAAATTGGCCTACTATTCAGTATCCCAAAAGAAAAAGGTCTAAAGGCTGTTTAAAAAACCCCACCCTACATATTTCTAAAAACCAAAACCCTACCTTGTTACTGACATATAATTCCTGAAGTTGTGGCCATCAATTTTATAACAGAAAAGTTAGCTTCTCAATTCAGAGAAAACACACAACTATATTATTTCTTTTGTCAGTGGCTGACCTGTATTGAGGTCTAGCGTGCTTTTTCATATCTAAAATATAAATTATGATGGCTGTCATATGTTAATCCATTGTCTTCAGCCTAACCACATACCCTCGTGTGCTTTTCCTCCCCGAAATAAGTAACCAATTGAATGTATCAAAACAATTAAACACTAAAAAAAGAGAAGTGAATACAGAGGCAGCAAGTTACATAACTGTCACGATCTTAGATAACGTTTTTATGCAATTACATTTGAAAACTTCAGTGCAACTTCCGTATCAGCAATATCTCTACTTTCCACATCCCTCCATCCAATATTAAGTTAGGATACCTTATCTAGGATCACATGTTCTCACACACACACACGGTCACAAAACGCAACCTTTCACATTCCCTTATATGTGTTTCATGTCAGGTGAATTTCAGGGCAGTGTAGCAGGCAAGGCTGTTTACCTAAACTTATGTAAAGATGACAACAACCCCCCCAGTATTTCACCTGAAAGCTCACGATTGTAATAATCTCCAGAGAGGGTAAAATGAGCGTAGCCTTCAGGGTTCGCTCTCAAATGTTGGAGAAAATTCAAACCTGCAAAAAAATGGTATGTTATTCTAATGCAAAACAATCAAGTTTCCTTATTTTGTGAACTGTTAATGGAAGGTTTTGTCTTGTCTTTTAAATTGAAATGGTACAAAAAGCATATCATAATATTCTACAAATAACATTTACAGACAGCCATGCTTTACAACACGGAGCCTCCCTAGGGTTCTGCTCAGCATAGATTGCATTTATTATATGATGTATAAAGGGGAAATCAGAATCTTAACCCTACAAAACTTCTTAAAAACAAAACAAAGAAAAACTAAAACCCAAAAGAACCCAAAAAAACCTCCAAGACCTCCCCCCAACAACCACCACCACCAAAACACTGTCAGTTGAAATTTCACCAGTCCTAAGAAACTGGAGCATGGTGCTGAACATGCAAGTAACTGACTAATTTTATGCAACTCACTCAGCAAAAGAAGATACTCACGTGAAAAGGTTAACTCAGCAAGGGGAACCAGTCATCAATAAAGCAAATGCATATACTTTCTGCTTTTATTTCCACTCCAGAGATGAACTGAAAAGGCACAATCCTCTGGCCTTCTCGACCAGAAGAGGTCAGGGAAGCCGATTTCAAAGGTTCAGCATTCTTAAATAACCAGCTTGCTGCTTTTTTCAAGTCACCTTAGATAAAACCAACCAACCAATCAATCATCATCTACTTTCTCAACAAAATGTACTTATTTAAAACACAATATGGAAGCAAACTAATTTCCTTTCTTTTAAGAAGTATAGCAAGACACCAACAGTACCTTGAATGTGTTCTATTTAATAACATAAATATGAGAAGATTATAAATACATTGGTATTTTCTAGGAATAAGAAATGAGTTTTGAAGTTTGCAAGCTGAGTGGCAACATAATATAAATCTGTATTAATGCCTTTAATGTCTATAAATAAGGTGGGAAACACAACAGTGCTAAAGAAAAATAATCACTTATGTTAAAGCTTTGTCTTTTCATGTATGGCATGTAGAAGTAGGTAAAACACATGATTCAAAAAGGGAGAAATGAAAACATGTGCTCTAAAGAGATGGATAATAGCAAACAATAGGTATACCATACAAGAAAAAAAAAAACCAACCCAAACCCCCAAACAAAAATACACTCACGCACCCCACACATGACATCCCAAAAGGCAAGAAGAATCTTTGGGAGGTGGGTTCTACACAGTAGTAGAACAGAGAAATCATAGAATCATAGAATATTTTGGGTTGGAAGGGACCCCTAGAGGTCATCTAGTCCAACCCCCCTGCAGTGAGCAGGGACACCACTAACTAGATCAGGTTGCTCAGAGCCCCATCCAACCTGGCCTGGAATGTTTCCAGGGATGGGGCCTCCACCACCTCTCTGGGCAACCCGTTCCAGTGTTTCACCACCCTCGTTGTAAAGAATTTCCTCCTTAGATCCAGTCTAAACCTACCCTGGTTTAGTTTAAAACCATTACCCCTTGTCCTGACACAGCTGGCCCTACTAAAAAGATTTTCCCCATCTTTCCTGTAGGTCCCCTTTAGGTACTGAAAGGCCATAATCAGGTCTCCCCGCAGCCTTCTCTTCTCCAGGCTGAACAACCCCAACTCTCTCAGCCTGTCCTCATAAGAGAGGTGCTCCAGCCCTCGGATCATTTTAGTAGCCCTCCTCTGGACCCGCTCCAACAGGTCCATGTCCTTCTTGTGCTGAGGGCTCCAGAGCTGGACGCAGTACTCCAGGTGAGGTCTCACCAGAGCAGAGTAGAGGGGCAGAATCACCTCCCTCGACCTGCTGGCCACGCTTCTCCTGATGCAGCCCAGGGTACGGTTGGCCTTCTGGGCTGCCATCGCACATTGCCAGCTCATGTCCAGCTTTTCATCCACCAGCACGCCCAAGTCCCTCTCGGCAGGGCTGCTCTCGATCCTTTCTTCCCCCAGCCTGTACTGATACCGGGGGTTACCCCGACCCAGGTGCAGGACCTTGCACTTGGCCTTGTTGAACCTCATGAGGTTCACACGGGCCCACCTCTCCAGCCTGTCCAGGTCTCTCTGGATGACATCCCGTCCTTCTGGTGTGTCAACCGCACCACTCAGTTTGGTGTCATCTGCAAACTTGCTGAGGGTGCATTCAATCTCGCTGTCTAAGTCATTGATGAATATATTGAACAGCACCGGTCCCAGTACGGACCCCTGAGGGACACCACTCGTCACCAGTCTCCATCCGGACATCGAGCCATTGACCACTACCCTCTGGATGCGACCATCCAGCCAGTTCCTTATCCACCGAACAGTCCACCCATCAAATCCATAGCTCTCCAATTTAGAGAGAAGGATGTTGTGGGGGACCGTGTCAAAGGCTTTGCAGAAGTCCAGATAGATGACATCCATTGGTTTTCCTTTGTCCACTGATGCTGTCACACCATCATAGAAAGACACTAGGTTCGTCAGGCAGGACTTGCCCTTGGTGAAGCCATGCTGGCTATCTCGAATTATCTCCCTGGCCTCCATGTGCCTTAGCATAGCTTCTAGGAGGATCTGTTCCATGATCTTCCCAGGCACAGAGGTGAGGCTGACAGGTCGGTAGTTCCCAGGGTCTTCCTTTCTACCCTTTTTGAAAATGGGCACAATGTTTCCCTTCTTCCAGTCACCAGGGACTTCACCTGACTGCCATGACTTTTCAAATATCATAGAGGGTGGCTTGGCGACTACATTGGCCAATTCCCTCAGGACTCTGGGATGCATCTCATCAGGTCCCATGGACTTATGCGCGTTCAGGTTCCTCAGGTGGTCACGAACCTGATCTTCTCCTACAGCGGGAGGGGTTTTGTCCTCCCAGTCCCCCTATGAGAATGTTTAAGATTATATGCCAAGACAGAGCCAAAGTAAAGAAGAGAAGGAGATGCTGCCTGTGCATCAGCTACCATACAGTCTGAAAGTTTTTACTTAACTGCAAGTTAGGTAATATGAACAATCTGCAGGGCCAGCTAAGAATATTTGAGATTACCTTGGCAGAGGAGAAGAGCTTTACAGCAATCTTCCATACTGAATCCCAGCTCCTGGAGGCGAGCCAGCTGTACTTCTGTAATTGAACAGTTAACCAATCGTAAATCCTTGACAGATATCTACTTGTTTTCATTTCTAAAATTAAGATAAATCTGAGTGAAAAATGGGATTTTGTTTAACATTGCAACAGTAGAAAAAGCATATGATTCAGCACTGCTTTTACAAAAAAAAAAACCAAACAAAAAAAACCAACAAGAAACCCCAAACCCAAACTCCCAAGCCATAATATGCGGGCTGTTTTTATTCTCCTACAAGAAGCCAACGTACTCCATGAATTTCAGTTGAGTCTAAAATTTGTTTTGTAAACCAACCCTTCATACAGAATACAGTTATTTACTTTGAACTCCCCACATGGCTCACAAGTGCAGTAGCAGAGAAGAAAGCCTTTCTATTAGCATGTATTTCCTCATTATTGTCAGGCAGTGGTTCTGACCACACACAATTTTTAGTTTGCAAAAAAGCAATGTCATCAAACCAAAAGATTGCTAGACATGAAGAGATATCCGGGAATTGTGATGCTTTCCATTTCATTATCAGTTTAATGAGCTTGAAGAGGTGGCCCCTCTCCCCCTTTAAAGTTTGCTACTTAAAAAGTACTCCATCATGATGGCTTACAATGGCAAACAATGTTAAATAAAACTTACTATAAAACAACCCACTGTCATGCTACAAGCAGAAAAAACAAACAAATCTACTTCTTTTTAATAGTACTATCAGTATAATGGCATCATCAGATAACTCAAATCAATGAAGGGTTTTACACGGTGAAGATCTGAGCATCATGTGTGTTTAGCATATAGTCTAGCTTCACACTGCAGAAACCTCCTTTAGATATAAAAAACCAGCTTCACTCCAACAGTTAAAAACGTACCAAGAAGGGGATCCAACACACGTTTGGTTATCTCTCTGTTTTCATGTGTCAAGGAGGAAGACTCATTCACCAGTGCTAAACTAGAAGGATTAGCACTATTTTCAGCAATTGATACAGTTGAGTCGGGCATAGCTGCGCTAGTCTGTTGAGGAATTGACTTTGCAATTGCCAAGAACAGCTGAACATCGTTGTATGACAGTCTGATATCCAGTGCTTGCAACTGAATCTAAATGAAAAATTAAAAAAAATAAAGATTGTCACCCTTTTCTACATATATTTATTGTATACTTTGGATATTAACAAAGCTTTTCCCAAAGGAAAACAAATATATCAGGAAAAAAAGAAGTTTGGTACAATGGCAAAAAGAAGTCTCCAAATAGATTTCCCCTCTAATAAACATTAACAATGAGATACAGAAAATAACCCTTCTTCTTTCAGTTATCACTAACTATCTAACAATATCAGCCCACTTTTTTTCCCCACTATTAATCTCTATAAAATACCCCAGAAATCACTCCTTCATTACCACTAAGAGCACTTTCTGCATGCTTGTTTCTTTGCTTTTTCCACTTCAGGAAAATTTTATCTTATTCTTTTCTTATACATTTGAAAGTATTCCATTGAATCCTTGGGCATAAAAACATTTGTGCAAGATCATGATCCAGTATTCTCCACTGCACGTAGTTTTATTCAGGCCTTTAATATTACCTCTAGAACAGGAGGAAAATCCTCACTGTTGAAAGCATCCAACAGTCCTGAACCACTTGGGTAGGAAGCATTCCCAACAAGTTCCATCTGAATTTGTACTGGATCAATAATTGACAGTGCAGTCTCTTGCTCATTGCCTAGCCGGCATGAAAAAACCTAAAAATTAAAAATGGTTTCAAAAAAATTAGGAACAGAGAGAACACGCTTGGCAAGAACCTTGAAATCAAAGACTGACTCTATCACAAAACATGAACCATAGCCAAACTGTTCTCTACATACAATTCCTTTGTAAACTTTACAACAGCAGAGATTCCAAATCTTTCCAGACAATTTATTCCAGTGCCCAGCTGTGCTGCAAGTTCAGGAAAAGAGATTCTGATATGCAACCAAACACTCCCTTTACTGCTAAGGCTTAACTCCACTACTCCTCCAATTACAGATACAGAAAATGTTTTGTTCTTTGGTCTACAACAACCATTTAGGATCTACCACATCTCTGCATAGCCTCTTCTTCTGAGCAAATTCTTTTAAACTCTCCCAATGTATTGTACCCCTCAATTCTGAGTGTTCTTGTTGCTCTCCTCTCAATTGTTCAGAGCTTCTTCAGCTCTGTTTCCCCAAGACAGCATTCCAGCTGTGGTCCTGCTCTGCTGAATAGGATGCAAGGATCACTTTGCATGCTCAAAAATCCTACTCACAAAAGATCCCTACTTGCATATTCCAGTGACATGATACTGCTTGCTCACCTCAAGTCAGTTATGATTACAGCTTGCAGGCCCTTGATGGGCCTGTCTGCCCAGTCACTCCTCAGCTTTCAATTAATTTGCCAGTTTATGGCTGGAAGGTAGAGGAGTAGCTAGCAGTATTTCAGATGTAGTCAAGTGTTTCAATGTCTTAACAGAAACAATATAAAACCATTCTTAAAACTGCTGTAGAAGGAGAGCATTTGATGAGGAACTAAGAAACTTCACAAATCATCTGTGGACTACTCCTGTTGTATATATATTTGTAGTAAAGTATCTTCACAAACTCCTCTGATTTTAGATGTTTTACAAAAGTAAATTTATTTCTTCTTACCTCAATGCCAAACAAACTACCAGAGAAAGGACGATCTAACAACTTGGGCTTGTAAGTGAGAACAGTAGTCCCCTTCAAAATAATTGCATTGGTATCGAAACAAGACATGTCTTCAACGACCACAAATTCAGTTCCTTAACAAAACAAAATGACAAATTATAAACAAGGCAACTGGAAATTCCATTAAGGTTTTTTAAGCACTTGTAGCAGGTTTCTTGGTCTTCTGTCCTTTAAAGGACCTTTTTGTCCACTAGCACAACATGGCTTTTAATCAGAAAAGCTCCTAAAAAAGCACCAGAGAAGAATACATTTACCTGTCACATTAATCTTAACTTCCAGTTGCTTTTCTGTAGACACATGTAGTGCTGAACGTTTTGTAACTACTCCACTTTTCACTGCTTTTGGAACTACAGTTGTTTCACTGCTGTAAGTGCGTTGCTGGGAAGAAAGGCGATTCTCCCGCTTTTTGGTATCTCCAGGAGTATATAAAAAGTCATGAACAAGTAACAACCAGTCAAATATTAGAAATACACGAAGATTGTTGAGAACAACTGTGAAACTGGAGGAATCCTTAGTAGACCTTTTAAGAAGAGAGAAGCATACAGATGAACTTTACATCTTGCATGTATTTAAAATGATGCAGAAAACTACCAGTATCTGGCAATTATGGAACATTGTGGGGATACACTTAGATTACAGAGTGTCTGGCCTTTAAAATACATACTTTTGTTTGTTTTGGGTTTTTTTTTAAAAACAGATTGAAATTCATCTAGTTGGTGTACCCACAGAAACCCAACAGATCTTAACTGCATGAATTCTAAGCTGTAATGATACAAAAGATGAATTGAAAAACTCTATGTAAAAAGAAATTAACTTATAAGAGCTCCTTTAATACATTTACATTACCAATACAAATTTGCAAAGTCTCAAATTTTAAAAGTGATCTTTTTATTATCATTTTACATCTGTTCAGTATCAAACCTAATGTACTGTGTGTGAAATTTAGACCTGGCTCCATATCCCTCATATTAGACATACAATGTGTTTCCTCTCACACTCTGACAGCGTTTTGCAGCACAGGAAGCTTCTTTGTCATTCAGAAAAAATGCTAGCCTTACTGAACTTTTAGCATCACATTTTGAGTATCTGGCTAGGAGGCATAAAAGTGTCTGGCTTCGTGATCGGGAATACTGATTATATTTGGTCATGCTAACTGGAAAATAATCTAAGTGCTTAAATACCATTAAACAGTTTTATATCCCAACACATTCTGAACTATAAAATCTCTGAAGTACTGTAATTCCTTTGTGAGAAGCAGCCTGCCTGCATTGCTTCCAATAGTAAAAGCCTTTAACCCTCCCTGGCTTTCCAGGATCTTTCCAAAAAGCACGAGCCAGTATAACACCATCACTGAGCTCTGCAAAAGCTTACATCTAGTGCCAAGGATGCTCTCACCAGTAAAAACTAACACATGCTTATGTGGCTAAAATTTAAAAGCACAACAGTTGGGAAGAAAGTTCTCGAAACTATCACTCATAAACCAGCTTAGGCTATACCGTGCAAACTAACCTCCAGTCTAGGCAGATACTGGATCAACAGTAACACAAAAAACTTTTTTTTTTTTTTTTTTTTTTGTAAATCCCGTGGCATTTTTGTTTTATTCAAATCAAAATCTTGATATCTTTCTGAACACAAACTTAGCAAGTATGTAAAACCATCATGCAGTACTCAAATCTATTCAACAAATTTCTCTCAATTGCCTGAAGTTTAGTTTTTATGAACAAATGTCTTCAAGATTTTTTATTGGACTAAAATACTCCACACGTTTTTTTCTACATTACTCCTGCAACTTCTTCAGAAGGTAATATACTTATAAAAGAGTTTAGAAAGCTGAGTTTGGTCAGTGAGTCTGACCAAAAGTGAAAGCAGTATCTCTAGTCATATCACTTCACCCTTTTTTGTTAGTTAACATCCCTCAAAAACCACCATGCTGATACAGGTAAATACTGACATTACACTTTAAATTCCCATTTTCAGTATTAAATTAGAACAAAACACATATCCATTATGATGCCTTTAAGCATTCCAAGAGATTTGGATAAAGAAAACCAAACAGGGTAGGATAGAGTACAGAAGAGAATGTATAGATTGTTTTTTGAAGGAAGTGCCATTTCTGTATTTATTTGATTCTCTCAGAAAGAGAAGTGTGACACCTACTGGAAAACAGCTTCTGCACAATATACATAAAAATTTCTATAACATGGTTTTATGCAAACAAACCAGTGATAGGCCAGACTTATCAAGCTTTAAGCACTACTGATTTTAATAGGCCAGAACTTCATCTGATATATTACACATTCAAACCTAAATTTTTTTTATTGCAACAATGAGGGGGAAAAAAAAATAAATCTAACAACCTTCAGTTAATTAATAACTGCAGATTTCAATCTATCAAGTATCACTGACAACCCCCAAAAATGTCTTCAGATTTAAATACAATGCCAGTAAGTTTATCTACATTAGTAACAGCTGTACTAAAAACAAGACAATCCTGATCAAGTATGTCATTATTAAAAACAAACAAATCCCATAATTACCAACCTGAAGTGCAATTCAATCTGGATTGCTCCTGGGCTGCTAGTATTCTTTGATGACTGAAAGATGCAACTGAACACATTTGGCGTGCCTGCAGTAGGCTTCTGTCCAGCATAACGCGTGTCAAATGCCATCATGGAATGAGAAACCAAATTTACAGACTTTGTTCCATTTGAAGAGCTTTCAAAAAGCAAAAAAAAACCCTTTAATTTTTAGCTCATTATTTCTAAAAGTCACTTCTTTTAAAAGAGTGCATGGATACTGCAGATATCTTTTACTTACTTATTTTCTAAAACAACTATAACCACATCTCATGTCATAGATAAAAAGTACATCTATACTTTATGTGATAATATTTTCCACTCACACAGAACCTTCTGGATTAAAAAAAACAAACATAGGACAACATAGCAGAAATTTTTTTTTTTTTTTTTTTTTTTTTTTTTACACGATTACTACTCAACATTTTCTTAATTAGAATACCATTTGTCTTGGGCAAGTCCTGAAAGACACAGATGCTATCTTTTGTACAGTGTCATTCCCTTTCATCTTTCAGATCAGCTGAAACTCTCAATTTAGACTCTAATTAAGAAATTCTATTTCATTGCATTATTAAACCATAATTTTTATGTATTACATTAGTTCCTCTCCTATAATCTCTCAGATGAGCACTGTATTTAGGATAAGTTATTCAGTAAAAAAAGAAAATTCATACCTGGCTAAAGAGCTGCATCCAACTTTTCCTTTTGGATCCATCAGCTCCAGACTCACATTGACCATGTCAATGAGGAATGACATGGAAGTATACACTTCTCCACTCAAAACTGTCTGAAAGTGGAAAACACCAACATTCTTTGTAAGAGTGTCTGTTTAACTTCATTCCTGAATTAAATGCTGTTATTTCAGACAAATGCAAACAGCTGTAGTGTCTCCTTCAAAGAGTGACATTAACCACTGCTGGGGAAAAAAGTTACGTTTCACAACAGTGTAGCCTTCAACTTGAAAAACATCTATTAACCACGTTCACTCTACTGTGCTATAGCTTCTTTGTTTTTAAACAAAATGTTGCCATTGTCATCCCCCCCCCCAAAAGAATCCCAAATAACCCACAATCCTATCAACCTGTTTCAGGTACCTTCTATTATTAAATAAGATTTGTAGTTTCTGATTTTTTTTTTTTTTTTTTTTTTTTTTTTTTTTTTAAGAGTTTTAGGTGAAAAGCCTGACACAAAGAGCATACTTGTATTAGGAGAACTTCACCTGTTTCCCCATTCTTTCCTCAGGTCTTAAAGAGAATACTAAACACTTCCTAGCAATTTTCCCCCCTGCTCTGGTCATGTATTTGCTTCTTAAGCAAAGGTTACAGTTGTGCAATATAGACAACATTTAGAAGCCCCACAAGATCAAGAGAAAACATGCTATTCAACAACTTCCTTTCCCAGTAATAAGGATAAATATTGATTATTTCCACACGCTGCCCACACTCTTCCTGAAAGGACAGTATGTAACAACAGCCAGATAGGTGATACTTGAGAACCTGCTCAAAAAAAAAAAAAAAAAAAAAAGGCTCAGCTCTGCTGTAAAGCTTTTATTACTGAAATTCTTTTTTCAGATTTATAGGACAAAAAGGGGGCTTTTAACACAGAGTAATACACATTCCACAATCTCCTAAGTCTTTAGGAACATCACAGACACCACGGGAAAGGAATCATCACCCTCCATGTGATTACAGGATAACCTTCAAGTCCCTCCAAAAAGCTCCATTCAAATGGAAAAAGCCTGTTAATGTATTGATAATATATTGCAATAGCAGCTCACCTTCAATACTTCAGAAAAAAGAAAAAAAAAAAAAAAAGTACAGTTTCACAGATTTGTTAACCTTTTTCCCCACCAATATATTTCAGCTGACCTAAAATGAACTAACAAATAGGAGCAATGGTGGCTGTTTCTCACTCATCTCTTCTGAAGATTAGAATCTCAAAAACATGAAGCAATCATAAGAGCAAGCCACACCTGAAAGCACAACAGTATTGCTGAGACAAACCTGAATTCACAGGAGTATCTACACAGGTTCCTTCGCTGTTTGTCAACCTAAATTTTATATTTTTTTTTTAATTTATTTTTAAAATCTACCAGTCCACCTGGTAAACTACAAGAAAATAACAGGTATTTAGACTGATCAGCAAAACCCCCAAGCATTTCAAGACAGAATTTCAACTGCACATATTTTCTCTTACATGAATTCTTGGATCCTGCAAATCGTAAGGCCGCATGAACTCTTCTATAGGCTCCCCAAGGTTGTTCTCCAGCAGTCCACGTATCAGTTTATACTTATTCAAATCCAGAGAGCAATGGACTGATGACAGACTGCCATGTATCGAGATGTCTGCAACTGCATGACTTAGCTCTCTACAACAAATGGAAAAACCTCAGTATTTCAAGGTGCTGTAACACAGCAGGCAATACTTTTTAAGATACAATAAAAGGCACCTAAAACACTGGCTTCGGGCTGATGGCATAAAGTGATCCTGTTTAGATAAACTCACTTGTCTAAGTTTCTCTCTACTTGTAACTTCAGTCTGAAAGGTTCTGTTAATAGGCTTCCTCCTGTCTGCCTCACGAAGTAGGATGGAAAGCTTAAGTCTGCACTTGTATCTTCCACAGCCTTTGAATAATCTCTCTGGTATCTTTCCGCAGCAAATATGTCCATGTCCTGCAGATCAACCACAATGCAGTCTAAGAGGCAGATGTGATCCTCTGCAAGTGCACAGGAGACAACATATTAAGAAAGAAAAAAAGTATCTGTACAAAACTAATGCAACTTACTTTAAAAAGAAATCCAGTTTCTCCTGGAAGTTATTCAAATTTTTTTTTTCATTTTTTTATTCACACTCATCAGTATCTGTAACTACCAGATACCAAGCTCATTCACAGGTAAATGTAAACTCTTAATTAAGAGTCCAACTATACTCTTTACATGCCTGCAATACGCATCTCAAAACATGCCCAAATTGCAGGATTGTTCTTCCAGAAAATGAACTACAATTCCTCAATCCTTTAAGCTGAAAAAGAAAAATCAACCTTGAAACTAAGAAGTCATTTCTTCGTAAATCTACAATCTTTAGACCCAGAGCCTTACTTTTTCAGTGTCATATAAGATACAAGCAAAATTGCACTGCATTATTTTACAGGAAAAAAAGAAGAGCTATACAGGGTTTCTACTACTTTTCACATACCTGGGCTGTCAGGGTTTGGTACAATAGGTAGCTTTGATTGTTGCCCCTGTTGCTTGCTCAGTGTATTCAGCATAGGCTCACTCTTCAACCTAGAAATGTTTGTTCCTGATGATTTTTTCATGAACAATCCTTCCATCGCTACTTTTGATTCATCAGCGCTTGTTGTTTTCTTCATGCTATGTTTCGGAGTTCCCAAAGGAGATGAAAATTGAACTGAATCCTGCTAATGAAAGTCATTTTGTAATTAGAAATACTTCTAAAATTTAAATTCTAAGGAACCAATACACCAAGGTTCAAACTGCCATAAATTCCTGTCAAAAAACCTCACTTTTTTATTTGAATGCTGGTATCTTTTACCATAGAAAGATGACCAAACGTTTTTTACTATAACCTCAACAGCAGATTAAAACATTTTTTAAAAAAAGTTTATTTCAGCAACATTTTCAAAAAAGCTGTGAAATCTTTCCAATGAGAAATTAATTCAAAACCAGTGGGTTTTGCACAAAACCAAAAAACCTCCATATAAATGAAATTAATACAAAGTAGAGGGGTAAGACTGTCAAGATATCAAGCATTCCTGTAGAAAAAAGATTTTTAAAAATTTAAAGCTGTTTTTCAGAACATCTTCAGATAAAGACAACATATGCCATTATTTCAAAATCATGTCAGCAACTCAATATTTTATTAGAATATGTGAACAAACACTTCTAGACATGAAGTTATCATTTATGCACTTTAAATACTTCAGTCATCATACTGAAATGTGTCCCAAAATTTTTCTGTAGTAGCTGAGTTTAAGATAGAATCAATCCCTACCCCTACTGCTAAAATCCCCACAAGTGAAAAAAGAAAAGCTCATTTATATTAATGTGTAACATTTTAGACATTTCCCCACCACCACATATCTGGTGGAAACCTTACGAGCTTTTCCACCTTCATGATGCTGTCTAGCGTCTAGCATTAAAAACCTGCAAAGCGCATAGTTCGCTAGTAAAATAGTCACATCAACATTAGGAATTTATTCTCCCAAAACCACGTCTGGTGGAACAGGTTTACACATTACCTTTATACTCCAAAGCCAATTTCAGGGTTCATTTAGTCTGTCCCAATTCAAATTTATTGACCTCACATTTCAATTTTACTTGGCTTCACAAGCCCTAGCAGGTAAAAGTCATCTGTCTTTAGTGATCCGAGTGATCAACTTGCCCCTTACTCCAGGATTGCCCATAGACTTTCCGTTCTGGTTTTAATTATTCATCTTACTTGCCTTATGTGGTTTTAAAATATTATTTATTGGAAAAATTCATTGCAGCCATGATCAAGGATTTTAAGATTGAAAATTTGAAGACATTAAGATTTAACTTTATACTGTGAAGACAAGACTGGAAAGTACATGCAAAGAAAAATCACCACATCATCTATAAATCTATGAATTACACAATAAATCCAAATTAATAGCTCCTCAGACATGCATAAAGAGCACACCACAACAAATTTATATTGAATTCTTGCAGAATTCAGCAGTCTTTAGAACAGAAACACCATTTTTAACATGTAAATGAACTTTCAAAGTGCTAAATTCTAGAAGAAAATTTCCCTTTTTTAATGAATGAGGAGCACCTGAACACTACTATAAAGATGTGAAATACCTCAAATAAAACTGGATCCTTGTATGCATTGCCTTGTAAAATCAGATCCTCAAAAATAAACATAGGACAGAGAAAAATGAAAACAAAACAAACAAAAAAACCCCACAAAACCCCACATGATCCCATTTCAAATCCCCAAATTTCTACAGTGCTACATAACACAGTACTTTTAAGTTGAAATAAAATTACTATACACCCATCCTTTCCTTTAACTTCTCACATTAATTTAGGAATCTACCACTTACAAACCTTTAAATACGTCAGCACACTAGAATACAGAAGACAACTCAATATTACAGCCCGGTATTTCCTTACAGTAAAGACACTGGTAGATACAAATCAGATGGAGGTAACAGATGCACCACAACACTGCTGCAGCAATTTAGTCCACCTAATTTCTGCCCCCTTTTTAAAGAGGGATTAGGGTGTTCCCAGAACAACTAACCATTTTGTAGATATAGAAAGCCATCCAAGATGGATCTTCCTTACCCGAAATTTTGTGGTTGTATTTCTCAACAGCAACACCAACTATTCCCCATCCTGCGCCTAGCCTCAGTTCAAGCATTCACTGGAAACCTTTCATAAGGTTTCACCTAATCAAAGCAACTACATTGCCCTCAGCTTCATTAAGAGCAGAAAAAAAAAAATTTAAAACCAATTCTGTTCTCCAGTGCATTCCAGCTAGCCTCAGCCAATACAGATCTCTATTTTCTGCTACTTACACTGTTGAAATTTTGTTTGGTGCAGAGTTGAAGCAGCTACCAGACAGGGTTAGCTGAAAGCCTGTTATGCTCCCACGTTCAGGTGTGCGCACAGCTGGGTCCTGCTTCCTAACAAGGCCAGTTCTAATCAGTTCCACAGAACAGTCTCCCCTCTGCCCTGAAGGGCTCAGAAAGCCAGCCCCGGTGCAGGCACAGAAGGGAGCAGCTGGCTGCAATCAGCGGCAGGCCAGATCCAGAAGATTACCCAACGCACTGTCATGGGCTGTTTTGCTACTAGTAGTACGAAGTGTATATATAAAGTAAAATGTAAGAATCATTTACCATTTTGATATAGAAATAAAATGCACAAGAACTAGACAAACCATAAGCTGCTAAATTAAGAAGTAATGTTCTTACCCTGTTCTTTAATGAAAAAGTACCCGGCATACCCGCAAACAGAAATCTGTTCTTGACTTTCAGTTTTCCAAGATTAGCTACAATAAGACTATTGGACTTTGAGCTTTCAGGTATAAGCAGAACAGGAGCACCAGCCTCAATATCAAGAAGAACTCGGGAAGCTCGCTGTGCTTTATCTCTTACCTGGAAAGAGCAAAAATTCATTAAAAAAAAAAAAAATACAGTAAGTGGATGATTATTTCACACTGATTAGTACCGAATTCAGAAACACTATTCCTTGATTTACAAAATTAGGATGTCATACAATTTAACACCAAAAAAACAACCAATCTCAAACTCTTGTTTTAGGCAGAGAATAAAAGTTAGTTAAAAAAGGACTGTGATGTGAACAGCACGCACCTGTGCAACAGGTGCAGCAATCAGGAGTGAAGCAAACTGTCACCACCCAACTCAGGCATAACAGACACTATTCAGCTTACTACTTAATGAAAAGGTTACTTAAGTAAAATTGTTTACAAAAGGAAAAAAAAAAATCACTTAGAACAGATGTTTCAAAATCAGATTCTAACTTTCTAACTGATGCACAATGAAACTTTTAATATATGCAAGTATTAACTGTCTTTCTGCCAATTTTGAGAAGCAACTTTTTAAACAAGACTATTAACTACATTAATCACCCCCATATTAAGCTTTGTACAAAATAGGCTATGACTGTCATGATATATTCTATTGTACCGAAGTTCAGCATCTGATTTTCTCAGTCTACCAGCCATCATACTTAATCAAAGACCTACACCTGAGTAGAACAGAAGGACTTATCACATGGTTCTCTTTATTCAAGTATTAGAACTATCTGGTGAACAGTGAAGAAAAAAGCAAGACAAAATCTTGAGCCCTTTTTGTCCAGCATCACAAAGACAGGAAAACACCTGTATCAGTGCATACAGCAGGATCCAGGCACCAAAGTTTTAAGTAATGCACAAATTAGGTATTCTACACTTTCAAATAGCACCAGGATGGTCCTAAATAAGATCATACAAGATGAGTATGAGCAATCTCCACTAACATCAGAACTCTAAAACCTCCCATCATTTCAACTCACTGAGTTGACGCATTAACATAAACTTTATACTGCATTTCAACTTCCAAAAGCAGGCTCGGGAAGACCAGAAAAAAACCCAGACATACTGTTTGTCCTTCAATTGCTGCTCTTTGCCGCCCCAAGACATCCTGAAGCTGAGTAAAATGTTGGATGAAAGACACCACCTCTGCCTGGAAACGCTGAGTATGCACATACTGCACAGATGCCATTCGCAGGGTGACACGAATATCACACTCCCTCTGTAGCAATGGGTCTGGCCTCCCATATCTACGATAAAGGTTGAAAGTAAATATAGCTATTTTAGCTACATTTTATAAATAGTGTAACTATTCTTTTTTTTTGCATTCAAAATAGTAATATAGAGGATTTAACTGATGTTCACAGTATATAAATTAAAACTATTTCAATCACAGATATGAAAAACTGGTTTATTAATTATTTCTAAATTACGTATATTTAAGTGCTACCAAGTTTTAATTAAGCAAACAGGAAAATTCTACATTTGGAATGTACCCCTAATATCTACATCTAACAGAAACACCTTTGGTGATTTTATACATCTGAACAGTCGCTTATAAGGTAAGTACTCTACTGCATGATAGTATGTAGATTCAACTCTGAATCAGTATGCTGTTACGTTTCAAATGAATTCTGTAACATTACTTGGATAATTTCTAATCTGATTCATTCTAGTGTGTGGAGGAGGGAGTGGAAAACCATGAAACGTCACAGGATAAGAACTATTGCTTTACAAAGAGCAGAATAACTTCAAGAGTACACTGTGACAAAAGTGAACCCTTAATTCCAAAATTAAGGAGCAATGGAAAATCTATTTCATCAGTTGAAAACCTCTTCCAACTTTTAAAATGCAACTACTATTTTATCTAGGAACAAACTATCATCTGAATACTTTCAGGAACAGGTTTAGAGAGAAATAAAAAACCCCATTTTTTCCTGATAAGCCATGCAGGACAAGGAAAAGCTAAAAGTCATAAGTTTATGACTGAAAACGTTCAAAGTCCCATTTGAGTCACAAGCATCCAAAGCAGAATCATGCCGACCTGACAGTTGTGGGTTTGGTTTTTTTGGGTTGTTTGGGTTTTGGTTTGTTTTTTTGGGGGTGGGGTGTTAATGGTGTTAATATCAAGTAACAAGAAGTTTAAATTCATACTTATAGACTTGGAAAATGAGTGCCTCTTCACCACTTGTAGTGAAACGTTCTCTGTAAAATTCTCCATGAGCTGTAAGATCACTTAAAGACAGACTTCCAATACTTCCTTGCAGGGCTAAATCTCCCTCTGCACAACAGACAAAAGACAGACAATTAGGATCCTCCAGCACAGATAAGTTACTAAAACCCAAAAGTTTCTATTAGTGGGATAAACTCACACTTTAATTAAATAAATCACATTCAATTAAACATTAAACCTCATGTTCAAAGAAAATCATGACTTTCTGCCAGAAAGTTTGTATTAACCCAAACATAACTCTATGCTTTACATACATAGTGTGATCACACTTTGATTTGTGAAAACTTAGAACTCTTTTTTTTTTTATATCTAAAGCGGTACTATACACTATTATTCTGCTCTGTGAAAGTGAAGTATTAAAATCCTAGCCAGTCTCAGCAACAATGATCAAGGGTTTGACAACTGGCAGGGATGTGAGGATTTAAAATCAAGCCTGGAAAAGCAAAGGAAGAAGCAGTGGGAAGAGAATGTGCACCCTCCCCAGGAAACAAACACAGAAACACACACACCCCCCCCCCCCAAAATGAGCACCACAATAAAAGCATTTCAAATCACAACTCCTTTTATTTTAAACTGCATACAACCTTAGCCCTCCAATCCACTCACCAATCACTTCCAAGTGAGCTGCAAGTTTTGACACGCTTGCTTTAGCAAGCTCACTAGTTGTCTTATTTAGTACTAACGATAAAGAATGGACCTGGTCAAAAAAAAAAGGAACAGGTTGGTATTGAACTATGACTTCATAGCTGAAACGTCTTGTTAGGTTTTTTTCAAGACAATTGCACTGTACCACATAAATAGCAAACAAGAATTATCTGATTGGGAGACACTAGAGGAAAGCAACCCTTTTACTTCCTTGTTTGCACATTAACGGGTCTCCCAAGCAACTCAGAATGATCAGCTCATCAACAAATCCTAGCACTGTTATCTTTGTCCTTTTCTCTTTCAAGATTCGTCATTTTTAGGTTAGACTGCAGGACCTCTGGACAAAGACTACATACATGTACAGACATGATTTTTTTTTTAAAAAAAAGTATATATGCATAGACACACATTATGTATTTATAAAAGTATATACTTTTTTTTTTTTTAAAATAAACTCCATAGTGCCTAGAACAGCACAGTGCCAATTTCAGTACGTCAGGTCTTTAATACTGAAGCAACCTTATCATTTAAGAGATTACAGACATTGAGAGTCTGTGCTCTCTGTTATCCCAGGGAAAGAACAGTCACTGCCTACAAGACTTACACTTCCCTTAGACTCTCAGGCATAAAGCAGACTGATGGGGCTGGGGGTGGGTGTCAAACTCTACCCACGAGAGCTCCATTGGATGAACATGGAGCGTTCTACTTCAGCGTCCCTTCAAGTGCCATACATGTGGATAAGGAGGCACAGAGCAAGGGAGCCAATTGTTTTGCAAATGTTTTGCTTTTCTATAGCTTCTGCACTTCTTTTTTAACTACATCTACGCACACTTCAAATCTGTTTCTGAATGTATGCGCATTCTCCACTAGAATATAAAACATTTATTTAAATGTCACCTTAAGTTTCTATAAACCAGACGTTTTATGACAGACAATCCAATTACTATTTTGCATCTCAAGTATACCTTCAGATCCAGCTTAGTGTTTACAGGCTCTTGGGCTTGAGAAGCTGACAAGGTATTTATTTCTGATTTGATTGTCTGCTGAGTATCTTCAGGTTGCAGCTTCATAGCATGGTTATCAGCAGTGGATCCGATCCCAAAGAAATCCAGTATCACTACCCAAGTTTGCAAAGTTATTAAGACATCTAAACAATTAAAATCAACATCTACACTACGGTTAATTTTTTTATAGTGAGAAGAAAATTCAGGATGTTTCCTATCCACTAGAAATATATTGATATGAACTAATGAATCATCAAAGTTACTTTTTCCACAGGGCAACTTGGATCTGTCTGCTGTTGGAGAAGGAGGTGGAGTCAGAGGATACTCAGAATCAGCATCTTCTTTTTGCTTCTTACGTGAGGCACAAATTGGTCTTTGGTATAGCTGAAAGACATTAGGTGCTTCTTCCATATGGGAAGGTAGAGAACGTGGCATATCTGGATATTCTACATTGGATACCGAGGGACAAGACTGTGAAAGGTACTCCTTGTGCGCTAAACTGGATGGCTTGGGTGCTCCGCGGGACACCATGAGATTCTTATACATAGAGTCTGGGTTTTTTTCCAGAAGATCTTCCATTAGCAGAGAACGCAAGGCAATCTGAATAGACAAAGTCTGAGGATGATCTTTAGCAAACTCAACATCAAAATCCTGAAACTTAAGGCTGACAAGGCCTTGTGCACCAAGTGTAAGATCACCACTTAACTGAACCTGGAGCTCTGAGATATGAAAGTTTGCTTGAATCTGAGTAAAAGACTTTGTTTCCCTGATAGCTAGTGACTTGTTTGGAACAGCATTAAAACTAGAATGGCTGAATAAGCCATTTTCCTTCCGTTCACTTGAGAATTCTGTGCCTGTACTATGAAGTGATGCTGAAGGAGAACTATGACAAGTTGCAGATACAGAAGTGGTTGGAAATTTGTTCAAGTCTTCGCTGTAAATTAAATTATCCAGAGTCTGCAGGACTTGTTCATACACATGTTTTGCTAACACCACCTACAATGTAGAAAAAAGAAACAATCACCACATTAGAGCTCTCTGTATTAATAAAATCAGTACATATATTTTAAAACTCACAAGTGGAAAGGCCGTGGAATTTCAAACCAGAAAAATTTTAAGTTTGTCCACAAGTAAAAAATAAACCAGAACAAGGTACAATGCAAAGTTGAAGCAAAACAATTCTTCTGTATTAGCTCTCTAAGACGACACAATTTGGAAACATATAGGCTAGGTCCTAGAATAGGATACCTTGTATTCCTAGGCAAAAAGCATCCACATAGAGTTAGTAAAAAATAATTTATCACACAAACTAGCCTTAATTTACCATGCTGAGTAATATATGAATATATGTGCAGTAGTATATGCAGCCATCGTTGTTTGCCTCCTTAGCTTTAGAAGTTTCAGTTTCCTCTATTTAAAATCTCTGCTCCTGCAGAGATTTTTTTAAGATAATGGGTTTTTAATTCTTAGTTTCTACTAGAACTACAAATAAACATCTGTGGACAGTGGCACATTTATTTTTCCTTCTGTGACAGGTATTCAGGGTAAGTAAAAGTTAGACTAATTCATAAAGATGTCTAAAATGCCCCAGAACAAGATTAAATTTTAGTCATTGTTATTATGACTTAAGACTGTCTCTTCTAACCACAATTATAAAGATCTGATTTCTAAACTACCAATATGTTAAACCTGAAGATATTTGTCCAAAAAATACTTATCTTCTATGCAGGGAAACACTTCTATATTGATAGTGGAAATACTACATCACTATACCTGAAGAGGGTTCACAAATTTCCCTTCAATCTTCATAACGCTTGATATTCCAAAGTCTTCATTACTTAGAGGAAAACTTAAATCCAAATCTCTCTCTAGTGGTATCTTTTCCAATTTAAACTGGATGCTGGTATTATTCAGAATATGGAAAGCTATTAAGAAAAATGAAATTAAAACAATATTATAATAAGTGAACGAATTATCCTATAAAGACTGTACAGCAGAGATATAGTAGCTATTTAACTTGCCCAGAATCTCTTAGCTATGCTAAAATAAGTATATATGGCTGTGTTTTGTTAAATTTCTGCATGAAAGGCACTATTCAGTTTTTGCTTAGTGGACTAAAAATGGATATAAATAAAATAACTTGTCCATTGTAATTAAACTTGAGCAGCATATTTCAGGAGGATGGGTGAGACAGAATATACAATCAGAGCTACGGTCAATACACCTTTTCAGCACCACCTACTACTCATATTAAAAGAATTAAGAGTCCTCTCATTAACATACCATGGCCTTTATGTAACGATTCAAAGAAGTCATGACGAGTAAAATGGGATTCATCCTGGCTATTAATACTGGCAGGACCTGAAGAAGAATGCAGGCCACGAGATGTTTCACTTGCAGGCTCCTTCTTGCTTGTAAATTGACTGATATTTAAAGAATACATTTTAATATCTTTAATTTCAACTTGCAGCCTATCACTTGTAGATTCATCTTCTCCTGGTACAAAATTCTGAATAGATATTTGTCCTAGATGACCTACAAGCAGTTCAGAGCTACCAGGCTTTCGAGGTATTGAGACAATCGGTGATTCAATGTTTACATTTAATATAAGCTTAATAGTATCAGTTTTGAGAGGTTGTGATCCAAATGCATAGCCTTCATTATCTTCTAAGTTGGCAACATCTCTTGACCGTGGTGTTGTATCAAACAAAGAAACCATTTCACTGTATTCAGCTGTTTTAGTTGCCAAGACTGTAGTAACTTTTGAAGCTGCACTTTTCAGCATGCTGCGGAAATTCTCTTCCAATTCATCCATTGACAAAGTTAGTTCTTTCAAAAATTTAGCTGAGTGGTTGTAGTGTAAGGAGGCCATTTTGAGGTTGAGAGAACACTCCTCTCTTGACTTTTCTGTGAAAGTGAAACTTAAAGCATCCGGAAGGCTATTTTCATCATCAAGCCTAAAGAATAAAGATTCAAAGTAATCTACATCACCAATGAGATTTTCATACCTTACTGTATTCCCTATGCTGACAACATACTGGTTCTTAACACTATCTTGTGTTAGGTCCATAAGGTGAAGGCAACCAAGAGAGCCATTTACATCAAATTTACTACACATGGAGACATTGACTTTGGTGCCACCAATACTGGCTGTTGCAATCTTTCTGCCGTATTTTTCTCCATTTGTCATGCCAACTGTCCTGAGGAGGAGTATATTTAACCAATGAATATCAACTGCTACCTCTGTATTCTGTACATAGGTAGACTGGAAGGTTTCCTGTTCCCTCCAATCTCTCTCCAAGTCAGTTATTAAAGGCTGAGGACTAGAATCTTCTTTCTCCTTCGGGAAAGATTTCTGGAGAAACCCAATCAGTTCAACAATAGTCTCTGGATTAAGGATGATATCCAGGTTGTTCACCTGGACAGAGATCACCTGCAGACTGCTATCCAAATTCATTGATGGACATTCTGCACTCACAAACTGATACTCTAATTTTATCAGGGACTCTTGATCTTTTCCATTGTTACCAGATGAAGTAGTTGAGGCTGTAGCGCATCTCTCTGCCAAACTAGCTACATCAATGGGATGTGCATCATATGGTCCATAAACTGGTGACTGAGCCCGGCTGTCTCGAAGACTTCCTGTTGGCACATCAAAACTCAGATTCTTATGAGAAGCCATCAAAAGATCAAAATCTGTTCCATATGTTTGCATAGTATCAACCAGTAACAGGCCATGAACAGTCAGGGACACCTCCGCATCATATGGCCTTTTCACAAAATGGGCATTGGTGCCAAAAACCTTGAGTACAGAGATGTATCGCCCATTACTTTCAACACCCAGCTGCATACAGTTTACTTTGAATTCAGCCAAAAGCAGCTGAGATTCAACAAGAACTTCCCTGGTATGTTGTTCTAGCATTACAACGCTCTGTGTTAGATTCATTACAGAATCATGCAAACTGCCAAGCTGGTCAACCTCTGCAAAAATCTTGTCTTTTCCTAAATGTAGGGCATCAGAAGACTTAGTTTCAGGAGTACTAAGCTGTGTACAGCAGTTCTTCAGAGCTGATATTTTGTCTTCATTGATATGAATTTTCAAGTCTGGCAGACTGCCAGACAAGACAGCTCCTGGGTATTTCGGGTCAGATGTGTATATCAATCTGCGCTCCAACTGCAGGTGAACATTGAATTTTTCTACCACATGAGTTGGACCCACATCGCTATCTTGAACGTGTTTCCAGTTGTCTTTCACTCGGCCCACCATGATCTGAAGGTCCATAAATGAAAGCGTGTATCTTTCATACATTTTTTTACTCATTAAGTGTGCTTGTAGTTGCTCTTCACTTATTTCCACACCAGTAAATTCAGACATTTTGATGCCATTATTAGTGTTAGATTCTGGTGGTGGAGTATTGGGAGGAGTTGCAAGAGGTGTTTTGTATTCCTCATCACTCAATTCATTGACTTCTGAAGAAAAAGTATCTGCACTCCTTTTAGATTCTTCTGTGGATTAAAAAAATAATAGTAAGCAAACAAATAAACAAAAGTGTTCTCCCCTCTCCTTTGATGTTTTCCATCATTACCTGATCATCTTGTCTGAAGCTGGTTTTTTTTTTTTAAACATAAAGCATATCCGGCACTATCCTTGCCTCCTTCCACTGTCACTTCTTTTTATCTCCACAGGAAATCTACTACACTTCTTTTACACGCATGCAGATGTCAGTCACAATGTATTACAGAATCTATTAAAAGACACTATTTTCTCATTTTAACCCACTTACTATTACTACAAGATTTACATTTAATTAAGTTGTTAAAAAAAACTAACCAAAAAACCAAAACATATTGCTCTGCCTATGCAATTCTTTCGATCCTCAGAACCAACTGAAAGGTAGGAGCTACTTAACTACAATATATTTATCAACAGAAGTTTCTGTCCAATGACCTTTATTGCCAATATTAATTTTCACTTAATTATCATAAGAAAAGGATTTTTTCTACTCTAGAAAGCATGAACACCCCCCCAAAACTTCCCTGCTCCTTTTTCCCTTTCTTTTTTTTTTAAGCTCAAGCTAATCTAAACAGCCCAATGCCTCAATTTCACAGGGAAATACAAATCAATCTTAGAGAAACAATTTTTGTTCTTTTTCTAGTTTGCCCTAAGACAGAATTTACTAAAAAGGAAACTACTAAAACCTTGCAGAGATTAGTTGGTGCTAGAAAAGACTGAATGACTTCAAGACATCCAGAGTAAAAACATTCCACTGTAGACAGTTCTGGGCCTGACACCTCAACTTCCCACTGCACCAGGAAACAGCTCATCCTACAGCTGTACTTTTTAAAAAAAGGAAATGAATACCACATAGATATCTCTTCCAATGTTTTTAACATATCCTCACACACCATACAGTTCAGCTAGATTTTAAGTAGGTCTAATTTTATTTACACTTTATTACTCCACTGTTCTTTCTTTTTAATTTTCCTGCATTGTTTTCTTAGTGGAACAGGAAAGCAGCAGTCATTTGTTTAAGATGCAATGATCTTAACTTTTGATACAAACAAAGGACACCAGTTTTTCTTTCACTTTTATTTGGCTAGGTGTAGACACACATGCTAAGAACAGAGATCCATGTGACTCCAGAATTGGAGGGCTTATCAAAGCACACTTTCACTAGGAACACTGTCCTGAAAAAGCATTCAACAGCTAAATCTTATACCACTCTAAACCAAAATAATTTCTATGGTAAAGTGCCTGACACACTAGCTTCAAACCTGTTCACAGTCTTCAAGAGGTGCAAGATATCACAGGGGAGCCTTTAATTTAAAAGTTAATCCCAAAACAACCCCACGCCCCCAACAAACCCCCACATACCCCTTTTAAAACTGTATATCAATCTTAATTAAAAATTTATTGATAATAGCAGAATTATTATGTGAAACTACGCATATATAGGGGAAATAACCTTAAGACATCTATAATTTCTACACAGACAAAAGAGTTTTTGTGAGAAGGTGGAAAGAAAAGGAAAGCTGCAATAATTCTAGATCATACCTTGAGAATTGGTAAGTAATATTTTTCCCAGATCTACAACAACTAACACCGGATCCACAAATTTGAAATCATCAGGAAAGATCACCTGAGGGGCAGAAATATCAAGGCACACGGTCCAGCTTTTGCTGTTTTCCTGAAAGTTATGAAGAAAGATATAATAGCCCGTAAAAAATAGTTTCCACTCACATACAAAAAAAAAAGCCATGTCAACAAATGAACCTAGCTAGCCACTTTTTCACCTGAAGAACTAACCTTCACAAACTTCAGCCATACTAAAGTTTGGTACCTTGTTAAGCCACAGACTCCCATTACGGTTTATGAAGAGACACTTTCAGTGGGTGAAACATCCCATGCCAAGAGAGATGCAATGAATCCCTCTCCAGAGGGACTCCCCATCTCTAAACTGAGGAGAGTGAACCTACCAGCACAGCTAAGAGAAGGCATCTACCTTCTACATGACACTGAATCAGATAAATCCTTGACAAGGCTATCCATAAATACAACACATGCTAGACTGTTTTATCAGACATCGAACTATTTTCAGAACAAATATTTTTTTCATTTCACTAAAAACAATATAAAACAACTATCTTGCATCAATATAGCTAACTCCAAAGCTAGGGATTAATGATACTGATACACATACTAATATTACCTGAAAAATGAAGAATGAGAAAAAACCAAATACATGTGGAACAGTTTTTTTAATTTAGAAAATAATCTTTAAATAAGTTACACACAAATTTACTAAGTTTGACATAACAGAGCTCCAACCCACACTGGAGCCAACAAGTTGGCAAGAAGTCATCTCAGTAACGGGGGTCAAGAGCAGAAAAATACTATTCTGCCATTAATCACAACTGGTCTGCACCACAAAAATGGACTGGTTGACAGCAAAAGGAATACTACAATACCACATGTGAGACTCCCCACTTTCTTAAAAAGAACACCACACAAATGAACAACAAAAACCCCCACTCTTTAGAGCTTCAAGCCCTTTTTAAAGCATATGGCAAAAATAAAAGCCTATATAAACATTTTGGGGGCAGAAACTTACAATGAAGTCTCCTACTAGTAAACGATCAATAGTTTGCCTGATTTCAGCTTTTGTCTGCATTTTCAGCTTGTTGTACTGTCTTCTAGCAGCTTCAGCCACTCTTGCCTCCAACTCAGATTGATATCCGAAACCTGCACAAGAGATACAAAACTGAGTAGGTATAATTTTGTTCACCTGTTACTGAATCAGAAAAAAATAAAAGAAAGAAAGAGAAAAAAGAAAAGATCTATTTTAAAGTTTAGCAGTAAAATATGGGTCAGGAAAACAGAGCAGTGCAAAGCCACTGGCTGTACCTACACGTCAGGTTGCTTCACAGAATAAAGGAAGCATCTAAGCACAAAAAAATCCACCAAAAAACCCACTTCCCAAACCTTTTTCTGGTCTTTATTTGACAGACCTTCAACCTGAGTTACTAAATTTGAGGGAGACAGAAAGGGTGGTAAGTACAGCAACAGAGGAAATTCTGACTAAATGTTAAGTAGTTTGTGGAATGTGTAAGCAGTCTTTGTTTGTTTGTTTTGCTTGTTTGTTTTAAACTTTACCTCTAACATTTATGCAATATTCTCAACTTTTGAGAAAAGGTAAGTATCATTCACACCTTTATGCCAGGTAACTTAAATCTTTTGGTATCTGCCAAAATTAACAGAAGAAGAATTGGTACTTTAAGAACATTTTAATGTTCCTTATTCTCACCTCCCATCTCCTCAGAAACTGAACTTTAACAACTGAAAATGCAAAGACAGTCATTTTATAATGTTACAGGCTCAGGTACTAGACTCCTAAATCTTGCTGTCCTTTGAAGCTTAGGTAAGCAGTATGTTCAACATCTAAAAAACAAGGTACCTCAAGTAGCTTTAAGAAAGGTCAGAATTAATTTAACCAACAAAAGAGATACAACAGGAATTAGAACACAGTTTCTCCTGTATCATTACTATAGAAAATATTCTGCTTTTAATTGTCCTCTCAGAAAAACTGTTGTTCTCCATCAATTTCCAGGAGAGATGAAAGAAGCAGGCCACTTTATTTACGCATTTTAATTTAGGCAGCATGAACATCCACTGTGTGGTATAGCAGCAACTTGCAATTTTCAAGTAGAAGATTCACAAGTCTGCCTAAGCAAAATCCCTGATACAATTAAACAAAGAAACAAACAAACAAAAAATCATCCAGAGAAGACTCAGAGTATTGCTTAATTTAAAGTGAAGATTCTTTGATTAGTGCTTTATATTTCTAAAAAAGAAAATAAATAAAAAAGGCAAGAAAATATATGATACCACCCAAAAAACCCCCAACCCCACCAAAAAAACACATTAAATATTAACCTGAGGTATGAACCCTTCCCTTGTAGAAGAAGTCAGCTACTTTCTTAATGGCTTGTGGATTGTAAATAATATTTAGAGGTCTGGTACTGACTTCCAAGCGCCTCTCAAAATTGCTATGGATTGGATTTCTTTCATAAAGCATCTCAAACACTGGGGCATCAGGATCTGCAATTGAATAAAAAATGAGTTACAAAAAGCAGTTGTAAAACAAAAAAAAACCCCACCAAACAAATGGACAAAAGCAAAAAACAAACCCCAAAGAATTTAATAACTAATTTTCAATTGGTACCACTAGGAACGTAGCAGCTGTCTGAAAATTTTTCTGTAACAAAAAAGCAAGTAATATGATCAACTTCTACAATCAATAGAATTCAACATGTTTGTATATACAAAAACATTTTTAGATCTGGGATTCTAATGTTGAACTCCTAACAATTTTTCTTCTTTTTTTAAACCAGGCTAAAGACCAAGTGCAACTCCCATTGTCCTGAAATACATTATTTCTTACTCATTTCCTTTAAAGTCAACTTGCACCCACCCTTATGTCTGAACAAAACTTCTATGATTTTATCTTTGCTATCTGCAAAAAGCATTTACATGAATCCAATCTCTAGGCACTTAGGTTTTGAAATTTCTGGTTTGTATGAAATATCTCATATGCTTATTATCATCAAACATAAAATGAAATCTTTACCAGTGTTCTGATTAGTCATTTCTGAGGACAAACTTTGGAGTCCAAAAGAAGACATGCAGCCAACCTCTTTTTGCTGGTAAGGATTTAAAAGAAAAAGATTGTTTAGATAAAATCAACTAAGCCACCTGATATAAGCATAAGAAGTCTTTTCTGTATTAGTCTTATGGTCACTTTATAAGTGAATTATATGTAGTCAAACAAGAGAAGGAAGTATGACTAAGAAGCTAATGCTATCTACTCATGTAGCAGACAGACTGAAGTCTAAAGTGCAAATTTCAGTCAGTTCTCTACGAACGACAAAGTACAAAATACATGGGAAATTCTCATGGAATTGGATTCACATTTTGTTTGATCAGAAGAGGTATTTGATATCTTTTCAGCAATTTATTAGGAAGAAGAAAAAATTCTGTATTTCTTCTTTTAGTGTAACAGTATACAGGTGAAATTACTTGGACCAAAGGGCTTTATGAGAAATAACAATCACTGACTAAGCAGAAGTGTCGATTGTTCCAAAAATCAAATCTTGTTCAACAAATTACCTTCTTCCCAACACATGTAACTGTAACATTAAAGCTACAAGCATACAGAGCAAACAATGAAGAGTTCTACAAATAATCTTTGGGAAGAGAGGGGAAAAGTTAAGTTCAACAACTGGAAATTTTTCTTCAAGACTTTTGTGTTCCTTCTGGGCTAAGACACAAACCAAGAAAAACATGTGTTGACTTTTGGAATATAACTATTTTCATACACACTTCGGCATCCTATATAGTAACTTAAAGACCTTTTTTCACCTACAGGATTCGGGAAAACAAGAACGGGAAATATGGTCCCTTCTGTTGCCAAATCCCTCAGAAAAAGACCACCAAGCTGAACTTTGAGAAGGGAAGAATTTCTGCGAGGAAGGGATTCTGCTAAGATCTTTACACCTGGAATATAAATACATAAAATGCTTTTATTTCTTTTAGTATACAGCACAGGTTTTATTTAAATTTTACAGATAACAAATATCCAACAAGCATGTCTTTTGGAAATGCTTATATATATTTCTTTCTACTAAAAAGGTTAAACATGGAAATTTGGAGTACATTACGATTGTGAAGCATGTATTTGGAAGTTGTCTTCCTTTCACACATAACTGTCTAAAATTAGATTTCTGTGTTGAAATCACTCACACATCTGAAGAGAGAAACTTATTTTCACTTGATAGATCAATTTCCACCAGCTGTTTTTATATTTTAATTTTGAACTTTGTTTCAGTACAGTAATTTAATGAACTAAAAACAAAAATCAAAGGAAGGTCTGAAGGTAGACAAAGCTCTGGTCTTTTTTGAGAAAGAACAGAAATTGACTTAATACCTGAAAACTCTAGCTGCATAAAAGCAGTCTCCTCACCATGCACCATCTTCTTCTCTTTATGCAACAGAGTGAAAGAGCCACCCTGCAACTGTAGATTTAATTTAGCAAAAACATGATCTCTCTTTGTAAAGGTATTCATACTAGAAGCATCTGCAGCAGGATCAAAAAATTCATCTGCACCTAATGAAAAAAAAAAAAAACCAAAACCAAAAGAACACATTAAATAAGTCAAGTTTCTGGAAGGCTGGAAGGCTGGTGAGGAACAAAAAAGTTTCTCTGAATTTGAAAATAAAGATATCCCCAGCTCTACGGAAGAAAAATAGAAACAAATGGAAAGCTGCCTGGTGGAAAAAGACCTGGGGGTACTGATTGACAGCCGGCTGAATATGAGCCAGCAGTGTGCCCAGGTGGCCAAGAAGGCCAATGGCATCCTGGCTTGTATCAGGAATAGTGTGGCCAGCAGGAGTAGGGAAGTGATCGTGCCCCTGTACTCGGTGCTGGTGAGGCCGCACCTCGAATACTGTGTTCAGTTTTGGGCCCCTCACTACAAGAAAGATGTTGCCTTGCTGGAACAGGTCCAGAGGAGAGCAACCAAGCTGGTGAGGGGTCTGGAACACAAGTCATACAAGGAGCGGCTGAGGGAACTGGGGTTGTTTAGTCTGGAGAAGAGGAGGCTGAGGGGAGACCTGATCGCCCTCTACAACTGCCTGAAAGGAGGCTGTAGCAAGGTGGGGGTCGGCCTCTTCTCCCTGGTAACAGATGATAGGACGAGGGGGAATGGCTTGAAGCTGCGCCAGGGCAGGTTTAGGCTAGACATTAGGAAAAACTTCTTCACCGAGAGGGTTGTCAGGCTCTGGAATGGGCTGCCCAGGGAGGTGGTCGAGTCCTCATCCCTGGAGGTATTTAAAAGAAGGATAGATGAGGTGCTTAGGGACATGGTTTAGTGGTGGGATGGCAGTGCTAGGTTAACGGTTGGACTCGATGATCTTAAAGGTCTTTTCCAACCGAGGTGATTCTATGATTCTATGAAAAAATAAAGTAGAAGACCTTCTTCCTTAACAAAACTGTATATTCTATTTCAATTAAGGTAATGTAAATCTACATTTAGGAACCCACTACTGTTAATGTTTTATGCAGTCACAGCACACTAGATAACCCCCACCCACCTAAACAGAAAAAATCCCAAAGCTCTTTGCCACTTAAATCTGTAATAGTGGAAGCAAATGTATTCCATTATCGCTTTAGAAATAAGCAGGTACACCAGGTACTGAGATTTTTTAACAGGTTATTAAGCTTTAGACAGGCTCTGCTGCCTAGGTACATCAGTTGACATGTGTAACCTTTTCACAGTACAGGACCAAGGAGTTGTTTCTGTTCTCCTTTACCAGGTATGTAACTATGGTAGCATTAACAGCCTTAAAAAGAACCAGAAAACCCTATATTTCCATACCTAGTATGTCTTCTGGATTCCACTGTTCCTTTGGGTCTGGCAGCAGCCCTTCAAAAGGTTCACCTTCATATGTTTGCTGAGCATATCCATACCAACCTCCCCAACCAGGAAACCAAGACTGAAGATACTGCAGCATTCCAGTGCTACTGCCATGTGCAGATTCTGCTGCAGGGGAACCTCCAGGGGAATCAGGCAATGGCTCTTTAACACTCTATGTTTGAACATTGAAGACATACACATTACTGCTAATAAGTGAAAGAATATCACAAGTGTACAAAAACATCACCATAAAAATACAACTCCATCTACTATTTACTCAAGACTATTCAGTATACCAGCAGTGATATTTTCAATCAATACTTAGCCTATTAGGAGAGCAGCAGCAAAGAAATAAACATATCATTAACTGCTGCAACACAGCTGTAAATTTTAGCAACAGTATTTGGAAGAGAGACGACATTGCACTGTTACAGAGATCAGTCCATCTTTTATGAAGTGTGCTCAGAAAGCCGTTTACATGAGGCTCACTTCTGCCATATATTTATTCTGGGGAAATATTCATTACAGGCCCTTATTTCCACACTCTGTTTTTAAGATGAAGAGTACTTGCCCTAGGAATTCTGGCAAGGCTACTATTGAGGAAGATTGTCATATGCCTAGACAAAAGATTTCACTGTGCAAGTGACACAACAGTAAAAACTGCAAGAACTGAGCATTGTTTGCAATTTTAGCATTAATGCCGCACTTCTAAATCAAAGCAAATACAGGCTAACACTCTCCAGCAGAACAGAACACAATACCTCAGAATAATTCATTTAAAGATTCCAAATATTACCCTCTATGTAGAATGTTCCTCACCTCAGCTAGGTCATGAAATTTATCATGAACTATCTCATATAGTATCTTCAACTCTTCATAAGTTTGTTCATCTTCAATACGATGCATTTCCGCCTGAAGACAGAAAAGGTAAAGTAACTGCACTAAAAGAATATAGCATCTTATTCACAAACATCTCAAACAACTCTGCAGTGAGTGGGTTAGTGGTTTACAGAAAAAAATAACATGATCATATCCAAGTGTCTAAGCACACGAAAATAAACAGAAGTCATGTGGGCAACTGTAACACTGACATTCCCCGTATTACAAAAACTTTATTTGCATTGTAAAATACATTCCTTTAACACTTTTCATGGTAAAAATTCCTTGCTGAACAATATCCTCCTATCACTCATCAGAAGCAAGGTTTGCAGTCCCCAAGCAGGGACACCTTCAACTGGATCAGATTGCTCAGAGCCCAGTCCAACCTGGCCTTGAATGTTTCCAGGGATGGGGCCTCCATCACCTCTCTGGGCAACCCATGCCAGTGTTTCACCACCCTCATTGCAAAAAATGTCTTCCTTATATCCTTATAAATCTACTCACTTTTAGTTTAAAACCATTGCCCCTCGTCCTGTTGCAACAGGCCCTGCCAAAAAGTTTGTTCCCATCTTTCTCATAAGCCCCCTTTAAGTACTGAAAGGCCACAATCAGGTCTCCCCACAGCCTTCTCTTCCCCAGGCTGAACAACCCCAACTCTCTCAGTATTTCTTCGTACAACTTAAAATATCAGTAGAATCACAGCTGCAATTATGACAGGTGAGGTTCACTTTGAGGGTGACTCAGCACTGGAACAGGCTGCCCAGGGGGGTTGTGGAGTCTCCTTCTCTGGAGATATTCAAAGCCCACCTGGACAAAGTCCTGTGTAACATGCTCTAGGAGAACCTGCTTTAGCAGGGGGGTTGGACTAGATGATCTCCCGAGGTCCCTTCCAGCCCTTGCCATTCTGTGATTCTGTGAGGTACATGGTGCCCTGAACTGATTCAACGAAGTCCCAATACATCTAAAGATAAAAAGCAGCTAATTACAGTTCACAGGTTTTTTTCTTTCTGAAGTAGGACACAGGTTCATTATTAGGGGCACCTCCCCTCTAAATTCTTCATCCTAAAATCAAGTGTAGAAAAACAAAAAACCAACAAAGCACCCTCAACTCAAAGCACGCTGTCAACTAGCCACAATTTACCCACAACTAGCCCCATTATCCATCCAACCATTCGGGTGACCTGACACATTTCTGATATTTAAATACTTTTTTCAGTCTACAGAGAACACGAGTTAAGAAAGCATGTCACAGACTGACATGAACATTCTATGAGAGTTAACGTTATTTTTGGTGAAAACCAGTTACAGCTCAAAAAGAGAGACAGCTTTTTGCACAGCAAAACAAAAATACAAGAACCCTGCTGTGCATACACCTCCCACAAGTCCAGGTTTCAAGCATTAAAAACTCAGTTGTGGTCAAAAGACAGTCTGTTCAGTGAAAATGGCCTGCAGTAAAACTAAAGATGTTTCTAGACTAGAACAGATTTTAAATTTGAGAAGATGAAACAGTTCAAATATAATTAATCAACACTGTAGAAAACTCAAATCTAAATACCTGCTCTGCAGTAGACAGCGGTTCCCCCTTCAATTTGCTGTAATACATGTCAGTATAAGATACTGCATCTTGGGCCCGATGTAATGCAAACTCCCAGGTAGAACGTTGTCTCTGCTCCCTGATCTCCGAAAGATTAGCATTCAAAGCAAAGATCCACCACTCTCGGCAGCTGAAACATTTTTAAATTACTGTATTACCAATATTTCAAAAAAACCCCAGATGCATGTCAAACTGGTGAAAGGTCCAGGAGAGGTTCAGTGAAAAAACAGAGGGTAACTGGTCAGAAAAAGCATGAGTATTAGAGACAGCGTGTATGGGCTAGTTCTACAAATTGTGTAGAACAGTGCTCTGCAAAGTCCTGCCACTTAGTGGGATTTAGTGTAGCTCTTATATATCAGGCATGGACAACAAAATGTCAAGATACACAGAACTCTGGTCTGAACCGATAGTATCTTTCTCATTTATCAATAAAAGAAACTTAATAGGAGCTCTTTCCACAAAGAAAATTTCAGAACACCACAGCGCATGGGGGTAGAACCTCCAACTTAATTTCAGTTCTTGGAACAGGTGAAAGAAAGATTTAAAGCCTCCAGTAAGAACAATTTTATTTTAAGTTTGAATTACATCTGATTATTTAAAACTGATTTATGAGGCAGGGGAACAAAACTTGAAAACTGAAACTCTAATATATGATAATTATCTACCTTTTTATATTTGTCTTCATTCTGGTGTCCCTCATATAGTTTTTAGTATCATATTAGCAATACCACATATGTAAATATACTTACTTCTCTGTTACAGTAACCTTTGGTCTCCACTTCCTGAATTTAAGCTGTCGTTCCTTTCTAGCCAGTTCCTTTAAAAATCCCATGATCTGCTGATACTGCATCTATTCATAAAACAACACACAGATCAGTTGGACAATATTGGAGTGCTTTCCAAAGCAAAGGGGAGGAAAAAACAACAAACAAAAAAACCGACCACAGGCTTAGTATCTGCATTGATGGCCTGCATATGGCTTCAGAACTAAGATTAATGTTAATCATAATTCATAATTTGGTTCTCTAGTGTCACATATCTTCTCACAGTAGCTAGTAGTTAATGTGTAACATCCAATTTACAGGCTTCCTTATTTACAAACACACGTCAGATTATCAACCTAACATCAGCAGCTATTGTACATTCTGTGGATGAAACAAACCTGTATGCATCCCTCCTATTACTACAATAAACAAATAAGAATGCAGGTTTTTGCAATAATCAGTTGCAATAAAATCAAATAATTTGGAATGCTTGGTTTTAAAACAAACAACCTTAGTATATCCCTTTTAGTTGCCTCTAAAACTAAATCTTTAGGAAAGTATGCATTTTATGCTACGATAACTGGTATTTAAGCTATTACAAACACTACCACAGTTTTATGACCCTTACAGGTATTCCACTGTCTGATCAGCAACTGTTTTCTCAGAGATAGGTAATTCAAGATGGCATTTTACCAACAGAATCTTCAGAAGCACTGACTTACAAACAGCAGTTGCAGCACGTGGGAAGGAAAAAATACATTCTATGTCAAACGACCAATCTGAATTTGTAGACATTGAGATAACCAAAACATAAAGGAGTATCTTCTTTAATCAGTCATTTTGTTAGAAACTGACCATAAAGCAGTGTGCAATACACCACACAGATAACCAAAGCAATCTTGAAGACTGACTAGTTTGGATACCCAACGCAGCCAATCGTAGTTAACAGCACAGAGCTCATGATGGCCTCAGTTATGCTGCTGCTCAACAGTCTCTGTTTCAGATACTGGGAGTTAAATGAAGATGGTTGGTATTTACCTGTGAAAGCTTCAAGGGTATAGTCTCAAGCTGAATGTCACACTCAAGCCGCGGAGTCTGGCGTGATCTTAAAGGCTCCTTAGAACAATTTCGCTTAAGAAGAGCAGAAGTGCATACAGGTTCCATGATGTAATTATGATCACGACTTTCCATACTTTTATCCATTGCTTCCTGTGGGTGACAAGCAAATTTATTCCATAAGAAATGAGTGTACAATACTGATTAGGATGCACTGGTTTCATATACTACAATACATTTTATTAGCATGCCAGTCCATTAAAAAACCCTCTTAAACGTGTTCTCTCTTCAAAGGTAAAACAAGGTATTTCACAGCACTGCCTTTGTGGGTTGCACACGTATCCTATCATTATACCATGAAACCATAAATTTCCATTGCTCTTAAAATCACCAGATCCAATAAATTCTAAGTCAGTTAGGTCTGCAATATAGAAAGGAGACTAAACAACAACAACAAATCTCTCTCTCATATGCAAAATCTCTCTCGTACCTGTAGCTGACCAGGAGGCAGGTCACCCAATAAAGTGCAGTTGGTATCCCAATAAATGCTGAAGTCGGCAACATCCAGCTGTTTTTTCCGCATCAGCTTCTCTACCTTAAGTAGAAAAAGCGGAATAAAGTCAAGATCACGCACCACATGCCACATAGTTTTCAGTTCTGCATACTCAATAATATGAAATGGCCAGAATCAATTTGTATCAATTGATAACCAGAAGATTATTAAAATGCTACATTTTTTACTAAATATTTACTAGCACCCATAAAATACAGCATCACATCTGAGCTGCCATGAGTTCTTGTACAAGAAGTTATACTTACTGGTTCAAATATTGCATTTTGCATTGATACATTTTTGATGCATATGCCAAACGCAAATGGCTGCACAGGATTTGTGACACCATCTTCAAACCTCAAATGGACATCCTGGATTTTTAACTACACAGAAAAAAAAAAAAATTACTAGACAGGACTACTTACATCATTTGATGCAGCAGCACTATTCATTAATACTGAAGCAATTTAATATTTCATTTCTGCAATTCTCCAACAGATTTCTGGTAGTTGTTTAGATCTCATAAAAATCCTATTCATCACTTCTGGTTTTATACACTCTGGTTCTATCTTCTCCTCAGATACCGCTAGTCCCTGCCCTTCCCCAAAAACCAACTAGCCACTTTCACAAGACAGTGTACTTTATTTTGCTATCCCACTATTATTCTCCCTTTCAAAGGCAAATGTGTAATTGCCAACCAAAGGCTCAAATTTGTTTTATGTACTAGAGCCATCAGCATGGGCCAGAATTACAAACGAATAATAACACAAGGTGACCCCAACTAATTTTATATTAGTAAAACCTTTGCGAGTTACTGTGGTTTCTCAGAGAATGTAGAGCCCAGGACTGAGAAAAGTACAGATACTCTCACCTTGAGCTCCTGCACTGAATACATTCTTCTCAAACATATCAGGAAAAGCAAGTAGTCTGAGCTATCTTGCTCCTAAATTGCCTCTAGTGAGTTGAAATGCAACCAAATAATATAGTCAGTCTATCTGCTCATAAGGAGAAAGGGTAGTCCTTTCATGGAGGCAAGCAGACAAACTTTAGCAAGTAATATGTAGAAAGCTTCTGGTTCTTAAAAACAAATTATTAATGATGTAAATGTTGCTAAAATGTCATTAACTACATTAAGACTTCCAAAGAGAAAAAAGCAACAGTGTAACAGCCATACTTTTGAGTTGTTTTGATACTTAGGAGATAGACAGCAGATTTTTATTAACAGTTGAAAAAGAATAATTAAAGAACTTGAGAGATAACACGCAGTCAAATAATAAAAACGTAGATCAGCAGAACTCTGAGATTTGTTTCTTTACAAATTATCTTTTTATGAAAACAAATCACACTCTTCTGCTTCGTAAACAATTATTTCAGTGGGTTGATAACTAAAAGAATTAAAACATGAGCAAAATCCATCAGACTTCATGCAAATTCATTATCTACCTACTGTTACAAACAAAAAAATGCTGGTTTCCCCTTGGTAAAAGCAGGATGTTGGGGTTTTCGTTCCAAAGTTCCCATCAGGACTAGTTTAAGACTGAAGTTAAGAAGGTTCAGTCTGAAAAGGGACTGTCCTCTGCCAAACATCGACCTTTGATTTACTTATTTCTTTTCTGAAGACTACACAATGTGAAGCACAGTGGGTACACGTAATTCTTAACAAGTGGGAAAAGCTCTACAATGCAAAGGCTTACTTCAATGTTTTCTACGATTCTTGTGACTACAGATGCAGTAACTGAGTACCAGTAAGATTCCCCTTTCTGTTGTCGTTCTTTCTAAAAGAGAAAATAGGGATAAGCATTAACCACCGCTGTAATGACTGGTCAGGAAACAATATACCTTGTTATACTGAAACTGCTGTGAACAGGGAGAAAGAAAAAAACCCCAATGGTTTCAGTATCTCCAACATATGTGGGACACACTACATGGTGGGGTGGGGCAGAAACGGCACTGTTCTAGCATGTTTGAATCAAATTCTAACTTAGTTTCCTATGCATTCCCATTCTCCTACTTGTCAGGAGACTTAAACGCAATCCATCTACCATAGCTGTTTCTTCACCACAAAAGACAAGTGTGACTCACTTTCCATTTTTCTTCAAGTGCTAGAAGAAGGGCTTTCTTGTGTTCTCTTTCTTGCAACTTCTCCCTTTCCTCATCAAAATCTTCTTTTTTTTCTGGTGCACCAATTAAGTGCAGTTTTGAGACAGATATCACCCATGGGTCCACATGTGGGCGATAAAAAGGTATCTGTAGTGTTATTTTGCCAATGAAACCTAGATATACAAAACAAAGATGCTATCAGATTCCAGTGTAAACATACTTTATCATCCTTGGAAAACCAAGAAACAAACACGCTAAAATAGAACTGGATTACCTGAAAACCAGATTACCTAATTTGTTCAAGCTTCTGACTCACAGGTAAAGGTTCTTCTGAAATATGCAAAACTTCCTGTCTATAATTGTCTGTCCTGCACACACAAGCAAAATACAAACCTGCCTTTACTTCAAATGGTAATTCCAGTTCCTTCAAGGCATCTTTCTTCAGTGGCAAGTTTTCCAATTCAACAGCACCTATACAAAGCAGAAAAAGAAGGCAAATCTGTTAAAGAAAATTATCTTAAAGAACGCCAGCTTGAACATTATAAGCCTAAAATGACTAGAAAAAAATCAAATAGGATTTAATGAGAACAGCCAACCTACCACTTCAAGTTGTGTTTCAATTGCAATGGTTATTTAATATACTTGTTAATTTTCTAATGCTATGTGCTCAAACTATTTGATGAGGGCATCTAGAAGCAATCTTCTGCAAGGTTTTAGGTCTGAACTTTATTGTGACCAAGGAGAAAGCTTCTACTCTTTGTCTTTTCGAAAGAGATATTTCAAGTATTTTCTCAATATTACAAAAAGCACGCACAGAAAAGCTTTGAAGTGTTATAAAATACTCTCTCCAAAAGCAGCAGATAATAGCAGCAAGAGGTAAATTAGAAAGCATTGATTTAAGGACTCCGTAAAAGTACAAGACTCGTGAACATAACATGACATAAACCAGAAGTCTAAATTACACGTGAGTAACTACTAGCACCAAAGTATAAGAGTAAATACAGAATACTCCCTGCCATAGCTCCTCAACAGGAAAGTTACTGCACAGTATTAAGAAGAATAACACTCAAATATTATATAAATTAAACATGCTGATAAGATATGCTAAGCATACTTTTGAGAGAGTTTCATATAAATTGGTTTAACCATGTTGATAAAAAGCAACAAAGATAGGAGCACAAGAGAATTTACTATACTTTGTAGAATGCTAGCACAAAACTCTATATTAAAAGGGTTTACATAAATGTTAAACACAATATTAAGTGATTGTTTTTATTCCACCTTCTAAGTTATTACAAAAACATACTGCTTTTTTTTTTTAGTATGAAAATACTACAGAAAATACCACAAAGCCTCACCCTTTAGAAGAGCAACTGAAAGCTGGTCTGTGTTCAGGTTATTGACATATTTGCCCAAATAGGTGTTGAGGACCCAGGCTACCAATCCTTCCAACATGACTGTCCTAGAAGAGGGCAACTAATGTTTTTCTGTCATTTTCTGGATTTCTGTTCCATAATTACAGTCTCACTCTGAAAGAAAAAAAAAAAGAAGAAAATGATTGTCTGAAATATACATTCTCAGCAGAGCTGACATGATGCTATCATTGTAATTCTTACTGTAATCAATCCAAAAAGCAGTAAAGCCACTAAGCTTGATTTCTACCTTTAAAAATGCCTTACGCTATGCCCTTTAAGTCTCAAATCGGAGTTTCATACAGAGCTTTGATGATTACAGACCACTCCCATTTGCAAAATAAGTTCATCTTTCCATCCTTTTTCTAATCAAAACACCATGTTTTGTTGCAATAATCAAGAAGGCCTATCTATAATCCTCTTCCAGAAAAGGGAAGACTAGAATTCCACGATGATCTGAAGCAGTTTTGCACTGGCCTCCTTGACTCCTGCTGCCAGCATTTTCTTCAAGTTGCCAGCATTCTGGTTTTGGAAGCCTGGTCTAAAGTAACAGCCCGAAGCCTTCGATTGTATTTTTGTAGAATTCTTATATGACATCTGCGAAACAACTCACCCTACCCAAACCCCTTTTTTTGGAAGAGCGTGTATGTGGGAAGTAATCAGATACAAGTCCCATAAATAGCTCATCAACAGTTACTCAGAACAGGTTTTCAAAGTGATAGCATAGATTACTGCATCAAGGAGTGAAAAAAAGCTACATTAGAAAAGCAATGCTGGTCATACATGTAAACATTTCCCTTCATACTCTGCTCCAACCACTTCTGTTTCAACTTACGTGGCAATCAGACCATTAAAACACCTAAGTCCCTGTTCAAGTTTTTAACCAGCGAATTGCACAACTACTATTAGCTTCTGCAAGGGCAGCATAAAGCATGTTATTACAGTAAAGAAAAAAGCATGCAGGTTCTACCTTGTGGTTAGAATGCAGTAAATATATCAGTTCTGTGTTTAGAAAAGCCTTCTAACACCACACACCTAAACCAGTATAGGTAAGATTGAGTGCCACAGAGCAGAAAAGCAAGATATGTCAGACATGTTTATGCCTGACAATAGAACAACAACTTCAAGTTACATTTTAAATTTTATATTAATCTTCAGCGTTTCCCCATAATGAGGTTTGCTTGATTTTAGGCACCCCCATTTGTGCTTTGGTGTTTTTTTTTTTTAAAAAGACAGTGAAAATATTTAACTAATTCAGTTAAATAAAACAACCAGAATTAAGCAAAAAAAGAAAGGCTTTTTCTAAAGGCTGCAAAGTGAAACTATGCTGTCATGAAGAATGAAACACAAACATCATAAATAACACAGGGAAGTTACATTCAAAGAAAGCATATCTTAACATTTTCATCTTTGTAAAATTTCTCAACATTTTTCAAAAACAGTAGTATTATTCCACATAACAAAGACCAAGCATTCGTACACATGGGGCCACCATCTTATATTATTATAATAAAATTGACAATAATGCTCAAGTTCAAACAAAAGCAAATACAGTAATCCTCGTCATGTTACCCTTAAAAAAATAAGTAAAAAAAGAAATCTACAGGTGTCAGGAGCCAAATCAGAGGGCAGATCTTGAAGAACCATTCCAAAGCACAAAACAGGTGAACATCCCAGTGATTGAAAACCTCCGATGCATGAACAACTCCATGCCTGAAGCCACCGTAAGAACTGTACATTAAGTAAATCACCTCCTTAACCTAAACTTGTGGAACATAAATAACTATTTAGGAATCTTTCAAATGTTTTAAGGCTTTTACATTTGTAACTTGCTAGTCCACTGCTGTGCCACTGGAAAGAAAAACAGAACACTTCATCTTCTACGACAGTGTTTTTATTTTCTTAACACACATAGCAAAAAAGAAACCATAAGCGCTTATCAGGATGAGAAACAAAGTCCAAACCAGGACCTCACTCTAAGCTGGCTCGCTTTTTCTGGAAAAAGATATAATTTTTCCAACAGGGAGGACAACAGAGGCCCTGGAGGAGGGGGGCGCGGGTCAGCCGGCCAGGGGCAGCGCAAAGGCTGGGGTCAAGCAGGGAAGCGAGCTGGGGTGACGCCTGTCAGCGCAAGGGAGAAGGGGGGCGTTTTACTCAGCGCTCGGTTTCACAAAAAAAGGGCGGGGAACAGCCGTCAGGACACTCTCCCGTCTCTCGCTCCACGCAAGCGAAGACACCGCGGGGAGGAGGAGACACACAAGAGAGGAGACCTGTTGGCACAGAACGCCTGCCGGGGTGGAAGCGAAAGGTCACCTTGCCCAGAGGCGGCCGGAGAGAGCCCCGAGGAAGCCGCGGGGAAGCCGGGGGCAAACGGCCTGCGCTAGGCGGGGCGGGCGCCTGAGGGGCACCCTGGAGGCCCGGCCCCGGGGCTGAGGGCGGAGGCGCCGCGCAGAGCCCCGGCGGGGGGCCACCCCCCCGCCCCCGTGGCGTAGGGACAAGAAAGCGGACGGCTGCGGGGGGGGGCCCCCCCGGGCGGCGGGGGGGGGGCCGCGCAGGAGGACGCGACAGCCGGGGCCCAGGGCCGCCGTCGCGGCGCCTTCCCGCGTCCCCAGCCCGCCGGTACCCACCTGGGCTCCCGGTGGCGGCCGCCTCCTCGACAGAGCGCGGGGTCGGGGGGCCGCACGGGGGGGGGGGGCCGGGCGGCCGCCCGGGGGGGCCGGGTCGCGTGCGTCCCGGCGGCGGTAGCGCGTGCCGGAGCCCGCCGCGGCAGGGCCCGCCCTCAGCGTGCCTCGGGCCGGCAGCTGAGGAGAGGCCCCTCACAGCCGCCGTCACCGCGAGGAAACGGCGCCGAACGAAGCTCTGCGGCTCTTGCCAGCGTCAAGGGTCCGTCCGCCCGGCCCGCAGGCCGAGACGGGGCTTCACTCATCTGCGCTGCGGGGAGAGCGGTGCCGCTGCACGGGCTGCAGCCGGGCAGTCCCTTGGGATCAGGCGGGAACAATAGAAAATAAAATCTTTCGGAAAGCAGCAGGTTAACCTATGAAATGAAAGAACCCGTTTTAAAAACGGAATTCTGTTTAATGGAGAGGTCAGGAAACTTGAAGATACACGTAATTATAAAAATACAGGCTTTTTTTTTTTTTTTTTTTTTTTTTTTACTTTTTAAAGGAAATGCAAGCATATTTTTCTTACTGCAACATAAATCTTGGGTTTTCCTTCTGTCACTGTTCCATAATTTGAAAACCCAGTAAATTAACTGCCATCACAGGATCCGCCTTCTTAACGTTTTAAAAACTTATCAAAAAATTTCCACTGCTTCCTTCAATGTGCTCGAATGCTGGGAGCTGACGGACAAGACCTGAAAATAGTGCAGTGCAAGAGGTTCAAAGCGCTGTATAAAATTAGGTTCTTTTCTTGCCTAAATCCTTCAGTTTTGTAATAGCTTCATTGTGCCCATTTCCAAAGCCTTTTCTGAAAATTACTTTCAAGCTCAAGTTTAATACACAGTTGTAAAAGGTTTTTCTTCATAATAGAAGTAAAGACCTGTTTGGCAGTTCTCAGTTCCAGAAATAACATCAGTAAACTGCATAGCTTTTGTGGAAGTTTAGAATTTGTATTTTAAATCAGCATCTCTTGTGCAGCTGTAGCAGAAATGCTATTGTGCACAAAATACATTTATTGTGCACAAAATACCCTTTTTCGGTCTAAGGCCTTAGAAATAACTACTGCATTTAGTTTCACTTGAGGTAGAATAGCTCAGCTGGAGAAGTACAATGATCATCTAGTCCAACAGGATGTCTTTATGGCATAAAAGAAAAAAAAGCTGTGCCTACTGTATGATCTCACTCACGTGTAATTCAGACACTGCACTGCAAATTCTGGTTGAATACAGATGCCACAATTGCTGGTTAAGTCACATGTGTAAAACATAATTATGGGATCCTAAAAATCGACTTCCAAAACCAAAAGACTCCTACTTGATTCAAGGAGAACCTCTACTAATTTTCTGTAAGAGGTGGTTGGATCTTCAGCGTCAAGCAAGAAGTGGAGAACACGATTTTATGGTTCTGAGGTTTGAGTCAATTCCACTTTTTAGAGATTATGCGATGCAATCATTGAGAGAGAGACCTTCTCCCGAGGTCAGTGGGCATGAGCTATCTGGCATACATATTCACAGGGATCTTTAATACTGACTGGAATGTAAGGAAAAATATTTTGGGTTTATGGTTAACCTCAGAAATGAGGTCAGACTCAATCAGGGAACCATATTAAATCAGCCAGGACACAAAGATGACAAACTTCAGAGCTGTCAATACAAGAAACTCACTTCCTACTCCAAGATAACAACTAGTTAATCTAGATTTTCTTTTCTAAAGTAAAGTGAACTATGTACAGCTAACGAAATGCTATTGTTTAGACATAATAGTTGTAATCTAGTAAAAAAAAGCTCCTGTAAAAATTTCACTCCTTGATATACTTAATGTTGATTTGAGAAATTTAGTCCAATAATGAGCGAAAGCAAACTGTAAGAGTAAAAGAAATATCCAGGAGGATGAGAGAAAGTATGTCCATGAAGATATGGGAAGGGAAATTGAATGCAATAGTTTTAAAATTAAAATCAACTGGATAATTCATTAGCATTGAATGAGTGATAATTTAACTCCAGTCTCTTAGAAGTGCTGGTCACAGCCATGTTCTTGACAGGTGGCCTACATGAACCCAAATCATCATCACAAGAAGTCTCAGCAGAAAAATGAATGGCATAAAGTTAGAAGAATATTCCTTTTTCAAATCCGGTAAAGGTTCCTCTAAGGTATCACAGAAGAAAGGGAGGAGTTGGCCGTTCAGTTTAAAAGAAAAAACATTCAAATTTTTTTAAACTGCAGAGATCATCCTTCGACTCATGAAGCTGACAAAAAAGATTAAAAACCTCAGAAGCATCAGTGTCTATTCGGCTGAAATTTCAAGTCTCTGTACTAACAGTACATTTAATGTAATGTTTATCTTAGAAGATAAGGGGCTGTTTGATTAACATTATCAGTCAATCAGTATATGAGCTGTGATTTCCTTTGACTGGTTTTCAGCCCTGCATCTTGAATACTCAGAGGAAACTTCTTCTGGAAGTAAGTCTTGAAGTAAATTGTCCTCGTTTTCCACTGAGATCTGAATTTCAGTTTCTTTTTTCAAGGGGTTTTCTTCTTTCGGAAGGGGAATTTCTTCCCCTGTTGGGGAGGGTTTCCATGGTCCGTGCTAGTTGAACTAGGCTGTTCTGGGAACTGGGAACTGCATCTGGACTACGTACTTTAACAATACAAGTCACATTCACCTGCGTTCCTCTGTTACCAGAATGTTCTGTCAAATAAACAGAAAACACATTAAACATGGAAGAATGAAACCTAGAACAGGACAGTTAGTTTCCCTATCTAGTTCATTGACTTAAAATAGACACTAAATATTTTCTTGTTTCACTTAATTTAGATAAGATGGTGGAGGTGGTTCTGTAACATTTTAGGGGGGTTTTGGCCCCATAAAATCCACATATCATCCCAGAAATAAAAAAGCCATAAAAATCAATACAGAGCCCTGGATCACAGCCAACTCCCCACCCATCTGTTGCCATTTTAGCTGGTTTTGACAACGTTCTCACTGCTCCCTTTGGCTCTTACTCCCACGCACAGGTAAGTGCCTACCATCACACTGCTTCCCTAGTCCACGAATAACTTTCTCTCCATTGAGCACACTCTCATTACAGTCTCAGGCTGACAAATTAATCGCTTTTTCTTTTCAAAAGTCACTCTCTGCTGAACATGGGTCTGATGTTTTAGCCTGCCATTTAAACTTCTGCTAAAAAGACTCAGAATTGATAATCAAATTTCCAGAGGCTCTGGATCATTCTGAGACATTCTTACCTGAACTTGCAGCGTTGTGTCTGTCTCCAGTGTGAACCTTACAACCTTCCACAGCTGAATGTTGCTGCTGAAATCCTTTGTTTCTTTCTTTTCATTGTTCTTGTTACTTATCGCACTGATTCTCGCAGACTCAATTGGATTATTCAGGGAGCTACTGTGGGACCCAGATGTTTCCAAGAGATACTGTTCCTCCTGTTCAGAACTGCTGGAGTTTTGCGATCCTGTACATACTATATATACTTTCTCATCACACTGCTTTTCTGTAGGGGAAAAAGGCTGGAACATTTGCAGAGAAATACATTAATCTTTTTAAAAAACACTAACAAAGAACTAGTCAGAACTTAGGCAGCTAAAGAAACCACTAATAATAGCCATTTGCATAGTGATGACTGTAAGTAGAATTCAGACCAGCTCATTAGGCATTCAACAAAATGAACCTGTCTCCTGAAGGCACCTACAGTACTTCGTTAATTACCTAGGGAACAAAGGCTCTAAAATCTGGTCCTCCGAACACACACCTGTGTTTTGTTGCTAATATAGCCTAACATAAAGCAAGGATGGTACATTATGTAGGCTGTGTAAGGTACACCTTACACTCCAGCTTGGGGACCAAACCACCTCTTCTCACTGCAGTTGTCTGTCTTCTGCTGCACCTTTTTCTTCTACTTGTAATTAGATAAGACTGCATTATTTCTATACAACTTTTAAAGCAATGGAAAAGATGGGAAGGAAGGAGTGACACTCACCACATCTGCTTCAGAAGTCGTCAGAGAATATACAAGGGCTTCAAGTGAGCGAAGACAGTTCATTATCACCTAAATTCGTTTCAGTTGCAAAAGCTGCTCTCTTAACTAGTCTGAATGGTATCCTCCAGTCCTAGAATAGTCTCCAAATGTACATTTATTACACACTGTTTGAAAATGTTGAAAGCTATATTGTATTAATTTTGTAAGGTGCCTTAAATTTAGCCAGCAAGCAAAAAAGGACCCTCTGCATGAATTAATGATTTTTCTATACTGTCAGTGAGAAAAGGTATTGATGACAATAAACTACAGTTGTGACTGTTTAATGATAACATTTGATAATCTCTAATATTTAAATGATGAAATACAAAATATTGTACAAACTCCAGTAGGAACACAACTGTGTACAGTTGTCCAACTCCACTGGGATGTTGTATGTTTGGACAATTATCTAAAATCTGAGGAACAAGAGAGATTTGAATGGGACATTTGCCTCACTGTATCCCTGTATTAAGATTAATTTCACTCCATGTGATTTAATAATTTCACCCCAATGTAACAGAGGAATGGTGTCAAAAGCTCCCTAGGGTTTCATGAAGCTACAGGTTGCCAGCTAGTGAGGCAGCAACCTGTAAATCATCACCTTGTCCGCTTGAAAAAAAAAAACTCATCCGTTATTAGACACCGAAGAATCTACAGGTTAGTGACACTTCAGCCATGAGAAAAGCTTCAAAGAGAGCTAGCATCTTCGGAGACACTAACGTAAGTCAACCATTGGGCTCAAATTAGTAGGAAATAAGGTGACGCTCTTTCCAATCTTTACAGATCTGCTTGTTTTCACTTCATGAATCTTACCTTTTTTTTTTGGGGACTAAGCAATACCCCGAAAATAGTGATTATCAGGACCAATAACAATGGTCCTACTACCGATCCCGAAAATAAATTTAAAAGAAAAATTATTTAGCAGGTTGATCTGACAAAGGACCTAATTAGAAAGAGGTAGTTTTGTAGTTTCTGTCCATGGCTACAAAAGCTAAATTTACAAGTATCAAGTGCGTCTGACATTCACATTTAGTGCTTCTATTATCAGATACCAGGGTCTCATTTCAGTCTCCACCACTTCGTAAGATTGACTCTTCCTGTCCTGAAAAGCAAGGACAGACTTTTGGCCTCAGTCACAAAAAACACCTCTCTAGATTAGCAATAGTTTGTTAAATGCAAGGCCAGGCAGTCCAGAATGCTCCTAAACATATATGCCTTCTGGATAGGTTGTGAACAGGAAAGAATACATCCATACATCCATGCTTGTGAATCCTTTTAGGATTTCCTGTCTTGGGAAAGGCTGCCAGAAGACTCCAAAGACCTCTTGTCAGAAGGTTTACAAAGTCAAGCTTGCCTCAGTCCAGAATCTAAGATACAACCTTTTCTACCAGCTCCTTCATAGTAGCAATTCTCAGGAAATGCCTTGTATAATCTAGTTTTGGGATTTTTAGAAATATTTCCAGAATTACAAGGACTGTAGAATGCACTGGGGTAGCTCAGATGCATAAGTAAATATTATGCAACTCACTACAACCAGTGTCATATTGAATTAATTCAGCTGTTCTGAGGTTCTGCTTGGGTACAGGTAATTGGTCTTGGAAAGAAACTGAGAACTAAATATAAGCTTGCTTCCTAGCCAGGCAAAAATGACTTTAAATGAGTTAATAGCTCACCAATGATGTAAGACATGTCAGATACAGAGTTTAAAATGAAGGTCGAGTTATTATTTCAGGTTTGTTGGAAGCTGAGCTGGGTCAGGAGCAGGTTCAAAACAGTGGGACCAAGAACTGTGGCAGCTGCTGTTGCTGAGTCACTGCAAACAGCGTCATTCATGCTGCTCCCAGGAACAGCCACTGATTTACAACTGCAAGAAAACAAAAAGAAGTTAGGAAAGAAAGCAACCCTGTGCACAGTTAAGATTGCTATTAGACAGAAACACTGGCTTACACTGTATGTGGTATGCAGCTGGTATCATAAGATTCCTCATGTGAAAAAGTGCCAGGAGGACAAGGTTTACATTCTGTATCTGTGCTATCTGTCCCTTTAAACAAATAGAAAAACTCCAATTAGTCATCTGGTGAGAAACAAGAATGAATAATCAAGGTCTGCGGTACAGATCCTGGAAGTGATACAGAGGCCATAGACAAAATACAGTCTTTAACTGTCATAGAAGAGATTAATTTGAAACACCCAACCCAAACACAAATCAGAAGATTAATTGTCTGTTAGTTTGGTGCCCTTGATAGTCTTTTTCAAAGACTGTAAAAACCCACCAAAAGGTTAAAATGTGGTACTGCAGGCCTTTTCACTCATCCCTGACAGGCTCACCACCTATTCCATTCTGTTGGAGTTCTGTATCTTTCCAAGTGATTCTTAATTTATTAAAAATATTAAGTGTTCCACCTCTTTGAATATTATTTATCATCTTGGACAGCTACATTATCAGAATGGTGACTTTCATCATCTGATAAACAGATTAATTCTGCAGGACAGCATAGTCTCATCATTACTTACTGTAACCAAAATCCAACCTGAGGCCCTGTTTCAAGGATTTAAACAGGAATAAAGTGGTCTTGAATCTGAGTCATGTGCATGGAAGGAATCACACAGTAGAGCAAAATAAAGGAAGATTAAGTTGGACTGGGGAACTTTATGATATATGGTAGTAACCGATTGCAACATGTCCACTTGGATGTGCCTCTTGAGAATACTGTTGCTGTAGTTACTGCCAACTTGCTAAGACAATGCTTGCACTAAAAAGAATGCATTACTGTAGGGAATTAAAAGACAATATTCCTGTAATTTACTGAGTTGGAGGCAGAGTCAGAAATATTAATGTACTATTAATGCAAAAAATAACCCTCAATACAGTAAGACTATTTTGTATACAGAGTGTTCAGAAATAAATTACCTCTTCTGGAAACTTGGTAACCTTTTCCACATTTTTTATGCACTTTGCATATTTGGCAGTACTCGTATATTTTTGAAATGCAGTATTTATTGGGTGGGCAGCTACAGATTCTGTCCTGTGACGTAGTGCATGTTTGATTCTGCACAAATCCTGGTTTTAAAACAAGAATAAAGAAAGATGTCATTAGCAACATTTAAAATCATAGCCTGCAATGTGTCAAGTGAGTATGAGGTAATGTTTGTATACCACAAACTTAAGATAGTTTTGCAGCTTCTGGCTACACCATCATAAAACATACACATTATATGCCTCAACATCTACATTTTCAGAAGAGTTTCCTCTCTCTCTCCAGGAAAGGAGAAATTTGCATCTGTAGAATTCACACTTGAAACTCTGTACCTGCAGTTGCATTGTATTGTATCATTAACATAAATACATACATTTGTGTTACCTGTGCTCATCACTACAGTATTGTGGGGCCATACTAAGATTTGTAGTCTATGCAGATCATGCAACTGTATTTAAAGTGATTGGAGACCTTACTACAGACATTTCATATTGTAATTAACCAGCTAAGTAGGATTATCTATTCAGATGAGACCAAAGGTCCTTTGAACAACTTAGACTGTACCCTTAAAACTTAATTGCCAGTGAGTCAAGTAGATAATTTTCTACACCTGTTTCCATTAGAAATGGAACAGTATGGCTGAATTTGTTAATGCATGTGATCTATTAGGCCAATGTACAGACATTGGTACAATGTACTACTTAATATACTGTTAAGCTGCTTTAACGAACTGAACTAGCATGCTCTCACTGACTATGCTGCTTTGCAAAAGAAATAAAACCAATATAGGAATATCACAACTGGTGTTTGCTGTTGTCAGTTCAGCAGACATACTGAGGAATGACTGGACGCTGGAAATGTAATTAACCATTCACTCCTGTGCAAGTCAAGCCTTAAGCTCCCTTGGCTAGAGAGTATAAGCCGGAAGTTATAGTACTGATGACATTTATACCTATTTTAGTGATGCAGTGCCTTAGTTTCCAAGAATATAAGATTGATGTTACATTTTCAGGACTTAGAAAGAAAAAGGGGTAAGGCCGCCTCCAAGACTTCCCTGATTCTTTTCCCAAAATCTTTACCCAAAGCATAAGAATGGGACTATACAAGTGATAAACAAAACCTCCTAGTTTTTGCAGGAGAAAAGACTAGGTTAAACCAAGCCCACCCTTTGAGTAGGCTGCTAAAGTCACAAATGCCTCTTTAATAATTCAAGCCTACCTTTCCTGCAGGGTGGTGAGCAGGCAAAGCACTGGGGAGACCGATTCCAGATTGCCGTGTACGTGTTAAGGCTACAGGGACTGCACTTCGTGTCCACACTGTGACTGCAGCTCGCTGTCTTATACTGACCTATTAAAAAAAAACAAAAACAACAAAGCAGCAAAACAAAGGAAGCATCTCATTAGAAAAGATCACTAGGAATTGTTTAAGCTAAGTTTCATTCTTAGCTGTAGAAATCCTTTCCCTTCAGTGCCACTATCAGATTAGTAACGTATACCAAGGAAGTACTGATTTAAAGGAGTACGGCATGTATATCTACAGGGGAACTCTGATTTCTTTTATGTTATTTTTGTTTGACTCCTTCTCCTACATTCATTTCAGTGAATTCCAGCCATGTTAAAAAAAAAGCGGCCTCAATCCTGAACTAAATCCCTCAGCATATGCTTAGATGCAGCTTCCACCATACATAAACCAAACTTTTAATCCTCATAGAAGCTGTGTTTTGTGGTGAAACACGGATGATGTTTCACGCTGAAAGTCAGGCACATGCTAGAAAGACGTGTCTGGGTGAGGCCCTTACTACCTTTAGAAGCAGCAAGTGAAGAAAGCGTAATAAAGAATCACCAGAAACAAACCTGAATTAGAACTTCACCGCTTGTTACTACTGAAGGGATGTGAGCTTACTTTTTTTCCTTCACCTCTTCAGCCAGCCCTAACATTGTCAGCCAGCCCCAATAGATCAAAGTAATGCATTTCTGAAGCTACTGGCATTCCAGACAAAATCAAAAGCTATCAAAGGTAGTTTCTCCAACGAACAGAGTTCAGTGCAGTGGTGGGAATAAGCAAACATGACCTCCAACACATTCATTTTGGAGAAGGGAAAACACCTCAGTTGCCATTTCCCCTTTGCTTGAAAGCAGGAAGAAGGTAAAAGTCAATGTCTCGTATCCTGTACAGAAATATCCTGGAAAATATACTCAGAAAGCAGGAGTAACACTGAGAAAGCCTTTGGAGCTGCTTGGAGAATTTCTGCTCTCCAAAAGAAGAGGCCCTGGAGGTGAGCCATAGAAATTATGTCCAAAGACTTTGTTTTTCCACGTACTTACCTGAACCTTAAAATTCTGCCTCTCACATCCTCTTAATGATTTAGGCTTGGATTTTTGGTAAATTATGGTAAAAAAAATCAAATTCATAATAACAAAAAATTCAAGATTTTGGACTTCCTACAACTTGGTGCCCAGAGTTTGTTCTTGTGAAAAATTAGAATTAAGGAGAAATAGACTGAACAGTACATACCACAACAGAAAAAGGTTTTACCTATGAATTATCATCTTTCATCTGTTGTGTTTTTGACAAAGGAAGCCTGACAGATCTATCTAGACATTTTCGGTTAATTCAAGCAACTCTGGCTTCTTCAGCATATACTGATTTCCTGTTTCAACTTCCGTATCTCTCTGACAGGAAGTCAGCATTTTTGGAGACAAATTTTCTTTGCTCAGCATGTAATAAGACAAATAGGCAGTTTTTTTGCTGTGTCTAATGGAATAACGTAATGACAACTTATTGCAAAAACTCTATTATTAAACTACCCAAACGGCATTACTACCCCCCAAAAAAATCCAAACCCACACATCTACGTTTCTGCAGTCAACAACGTTTGCTAACAAAAGATCACTAATAATTATGGCTGGAGTTTAAGATGTGACACCTCAGAGCAGTTTCTGTAGTCTTGTACCCAGTCCCTGATAGTGGTCTGCAGTTTCTGATTTACAGTAAAAGACAACAAAACTCCCTTAATGAGCAATTATATATTAACCTGGCCAATGGAAAGCCACTTATGTAAGTGATATTATCAAAGTACAGACACTAAGATCTACCTCATGCCCTATTTTACAATATATTTGTTATTAGTGGGCTTGGGTCTGACCTGTTGTCTCATTTTTGTAATTCTCTTAGTGAGCTGTTGCTCCCTCCCCCAAATGTTGACTTAAAAATACTTTAATCAAAACACCATGCAAAGCTGTGCTTACAAGAGCTCAGCAGCCTACCTCCTCATGAGCCCCAGCCAGTTAACCTTGTAACAGAATTCCTATTCTGATGAACAGCGTGTCTCTTTTGCAGGTATTTTTACAGTCACAGCATTTTACTGTCTTCCAGCTAGACAGCAGCAAAAAGTCAAAGCTCTTAAGACGTAAAAATAATCAAAAAGTAGTACTTTCATGTGAAATTTGACTTAATTTGGCTATGTAAAGTAACAGTTTGAATTATAACCTACCTGGAGGGCACTGGCTGCAACATTTATTAAGTTCTTCTTCATAGAATTCAGTGCTGGGATCTTTGCATTTTGCAAACTGTGGTGTGTAAGGCAATGAATAGTTCTAGGAGAAATTAAAGGAAAATCATGAGTCACAAGTCCATTCTGACCCTAGAGTAGAGATTCAAGAGACAAACGCTTAAAAGATCAGTGCAATTATAACCACCTTCCTTTCCAAGACACTGATGTCGGCCTGATGAAACAAAGCAGCAGATGCTAAAAAGTTGAAGGAGAATGCACAGCTTATAAGCTACTTCGGACCATTTAGAGATTCCTCTGTTTTTCAAAGATCTGTCACAATGAACAAAGTGATTTCTCCAGGTTTTATGTTCAAAGGATGCAATAGGACATTAGCATCACACATAGTGATGCAGTAGCATCACTACTGCATCCCCTAAACCAAAGGGCTAAGTACCTATTCTCAGTTGCCATGATTCAGACAACCTTTGAAAAAACACCAATGAAATCTAATTTCTAACCTGTGGGTTTGTGGGGAGAAGCATTTTCTGCAAAGAGGCTATGTTAAAAATTATAGCTTCTTACTTAGTAGGTCTACTTCCTATACACATTTAGAGCCCTATCTGAAAACTAGAAGATTGACTTTACTACTTATTAATTCCTTCAGGTCCCCTGAGCCAGTGGAAGAGGGAGCTGTGGGTCTAGCACTACTGCAATGCTTGAAGGAATCTTTCTGTTTTCACCAATGGGTGCAAAGGACACAGAACATCAAGTTCAATTCCCTATTGCGCTTACATTCATTGTGCACTCACGCAATATCCAGGCAAGATAACTCGTCCCTTCAGTCAAAGAACCTGTGCTATTAGAACTGTTTCACCAAAGGAAAGGAAAAAAGGCTTTTATCATTCCAGATACTTTGTGATTCCTTTCTGAATGAGAAAGGCCTTGATGTTTTGAAAACGATGTCTCCAAAAACTGCACTGGTGCTTCTGAAAAGGAGCAGCTGACTACAAGACTTAAATAAAAATAAAAATATAAAAAACCTACCTCATATGGCAGGTCAAATGCATAAGATACGGTCATGAAATACAGTGTACCTAATTTTCAGCTCATACCAATCAAGACAGCTCAGTGACTTCAATGAACAAGTGTCAAAATATTTAAGGACCTGCCATCTGTTTTCAAAAGGAAAAATACACTCACTCAAAAGAAAAAGACTAATCTTAGGTCGTACAAGTGTAGGAGTTTCCTGCTAAATCAGAAAGATGCTGTTCAAAAAGTATGTGACACTGCTCAATTTTGTGGAGTCTGAAAAGATTACTCCATTACATTAATCTACACACATTTAGAGAAGTACTTTAAAAGTATTATTAAAAGAGTAATCAAAACAGGAACAGGCTCTTTGGAGGCCGGTAATGAAAATATCCTTCCTCCTTACTGAAAAAACATGTTGATCATCTATTGTGTCTTCACATTACTGACAAAGTAGACTAACATTCCCACTCTCAACAATTACTTAAAGCGAACTAAACATTTTCTTATGCAGCTTATTGAAATATTTCACCTCTTGTTTAGCTGTATATCAGAAACAACATTTCACCCATCCACTCAATGATCAGTGCCAAAAATAACCTTTCCTGAGCATGCGAAGGCAGAGAAAGGCCTTCTTGAGTGCCAATATTCATTCCAGAAAAGAAAAAAGGAAAGCAAACTATTTAAGCAGAAGTTTCATCACTCCTGTTTAAAACACTGTGAAAGCTGGTAACGCTGACCAGACATCAGGACAATTCTGATCTCTTCTGATCAGTCAGTTGAGTTAAAGATTCAAAACCAGGGAGACTGGGGATGGGTTTCATGCATTCTCTCACAGCCAGATCAATGAGAAACAGCCAAGTTGCAAACTGAAGAACAAACTTGTGAAGATGCTTTTAACATGCTAGAAACTGTGATGGGGTGGAGAAGGATGACAAAAAAAAAAAAAAGGCATTCTCCTCCTTAAACACTAGATAAAGCAGGTGAAGAAAGGAACAGCTGCTGAGCACAAGCTTCATTTTTCAAATTCTGCTCTTTGTCTTTTGATGAGAAGAAAGCCAGTTTTGCAGAAACCATGCTGCAGCCTCAAGTATCTCCAAAGTCTATTTTGGCCTCCATTTTTGCTTTTCAGTTAAGAAGGCTTATTTAAAGGGGGCTTGTACGATGATTCAACTTTGAAGCAGAATCAGGAGGCTGGCTTCAGCATTATCAGTTTCATCATTATTAATGAAAATAATGATGCATAATAATGCAAAAACAAAACCAAAGCTTTTCAGTACCTTCAGTAATAACTGTTAATGCTAGACTTGGTATTATACCCTCATAGCATGGGCAATGATAAACCATACCATTTGCAAATGTGAGCTGACACTAAAATCCGATGAAGGAGAAGAAAAGGGCTCAGCTCTCAAAAGTAGTTTTTGTTTAAGTTACTTTCTTGCTTATTAAAAGAAGAAACGATCAAGTGCTGTCACATTTTTGTAGTCACCATGACCAAATTCATCAAAACAAGCACTTGAGAGTCTTTTTAAAACATAAAACTTTACTGCAAGAGCAGACACAGGAAAAAAAAAAAAAAAAAGGAGAAATACAGTAAACCACATCACAAATTACCCTGCTGGTGAGGCTTCCTGGCAAAAAAAATGTTATCTCATCCTCTGCATTGTCTGTTGTAAACACTGCCCTGCAAGTCAAAGACACAGGAAAACCTGTTGGTTGATGGGTTCACATCTGTTTCTCTTAAGTTGTGCTTGAAAGGATACGTCTAATGTCAGATACAATCTCCCTGAAATTTTATCTGATAAACTGTGGCTCTCAATGACATACAATTGACAATTTCTTGTCCACTGTCCTCAAAGTACATTATGGGAAACTAAAAAGGACTTGTAACTCACTTAGATACAATTTATATGCACAGATGAGCTCAGCTTTCTTTGCACTGGAAAGATGCCATTAATTTTAGAGGTTACTTCCAAAGTAAACTAGTTCAATCAAAGCTGTCAAGGCCAGCAGTCAAATCTCCTACTATGTCAGAGGAAGCGTAGGCCTCTTACTAGGTATAAAACTCTCCTGGATTTCTTGGCTACAAGACGACCCCACTTTTTCTAGCTGTCTCACAAATTTCAAGGCCTGAGTTGGGCAGTACAATATTTGCTTCCCAGAACAAAACCCTCTATCATCCAGATTCATTGGCTACTTTGGGCTGAAAGATTAGGGTTAGGGGCCAGAATCTATTCCACAATCTTTACATTTTGTTACTGTTTGCATCTCTCGTAAATCCTTATTTTGTTGTCTGGTTTTGCTGTGATTCAATGTTCTGCAAGCAGATTGTGTGAAGGAAAACTAACCCAATGCTGCATCTTTTGCATTATAGCCTTAGAACTTCTCACATTAGGTAGTAGTGTCTAATGGCAGCAGAATTTTAACTGTACAGAAAAAATGAAGACTTTGGAAGACTCCATTTCATTTGACAGGTACAAGTAGAAGTAAAGTGCCTCATCTATCTAGAAGCAGAGGCACAACCATTATTAAACATGAAATTTAGCCTAGCTCTATGCACAACAATCAAATTAGGCAATATATTATTGGCACAGAAAAGGGTAAACTATGCTTGCCTTTGACTACACAACTCACTAGGGAGATTTTTGCAATGCCTTTGTATTAAGCAATAACTAAGAAGTTACGTACAAAAAGTCAATGACTCACGACTCTCTCTCCAGAGTCCCTGCATCGTTTGACTCATTCTCCCATCTGCACCACAGCATCCAGTAGCTAGGTGACCATTGTCCTGGCGAGGAGTGGGCTAACAGCAGCCTCCATACCAGCTGAGAGGTTAGTATAGACTCTTCCAAATATGTATGCACAAGCACAATTGTTTCCAAGATTGCCTATATCCTACCCACTAGAAGATAAAACTATAGTGGAGAACGTGCCTGTACCTGATGATTTTCAGGCCTGCAGCTGTATTTGTGCTATGTGGAGCAGGACTAGTGATGGGAAAGGGCCTGTGGGCCCTCACACACAGATGTACAGAGGCCAACCACAACAGAGACCCTAATGTCTGTATCAGAGCTGAGTCTGAGTCATGAACTACAGAACAAGATTTGGATTCAGACTTCTTCGAAATTAGAAGGGCTCAATCCAATGCACCAACCTGGCTCTACCCATTGGTGAGGAAGTCCAGGTCTCAACTACTCACAGCACATCACAATGTAGCGCATTCCTTATCTGCTGAGCAGTAATTATAATGAACATAATTTTCTTTAATTTCAGCCTTACGGCTTGTTCCTGTATTCTTGGACTTTACACGTAATCAAATTTAACTATCTTCAATAATAGAAATAAAACATGCTAATATAATGGATGAATATATATATATTAATCCACTCACATAACATTCATTTTCACTCAAGGAGGACATTTAAACAAAGATCTTTAAGCATCTATTTTAATCCAAACTCACAAGTCTACATTTTTATTGGTCTCCTTTTCATACAGTTGCCTTCTTCAAACTCAAGTTGTCAAACAAAGGAGTCTGAACAGGAACTACATCTGGTGTGTAGTGTTCTATACGCATATGAAACCACAATGAAGTCACCAAGGACTTCTGATGTAAAAATCCGTTGCTATGGAAAGGACCTGAAGTAAAGAGATAATGTTTGCTGAGCTACCAAACCTGCTGAAGACAGGAAAGAACAGAATTCTGTTTAAAATATTTAAACCAGTCATTTACAAAAATAGTACTGTTGAAGATTAGTTATCAGATTACAGCAAGTCTCACCAAAATCCACTGGAGTTGTATCGTATTATACAAACTATACTCAAACCGTAAACTTCTTTTAAAGCTGCTTTCCTGCAAATATCTAAGATTACAGATCCATTATATGAATTGTTCTCCCATCCTATATTGTACTTTACTTCTGTAAAGCAGGAGTCCTTACATAGCCACAGACAAACAGATTTACAACTCCACATTCTCCCTCCCTGAGAAAAGGTATCTTTTTGCTTATTCTTAGGGATTCTACTTCATTGCCCCCTACCACCATAATATGAAAACATTTTCCCAGAATGAGTTGGCAGGAGGCTGCATAGAATATGGAAGCTATTGACAGCATGCAAAAATTAGAGAAGTCAAAATTTGTAGGAAGACATAGTATATTTTATTATCTATGTATTTGGAAAAACATACACATTTTCAAGAACACCAGCTCTTTTGTTTCAAAACTTCAGGCTTATGTATCCAAAAGTTGGTCTGTTTTCCCAAAGGTTGCCCTAATGAACGATATTATCTACTAAACTAAGATCTGACACTTACAGTTGCAGGCACTGTCAAAGCTGATGAGACTTAAAATCTACAGGTTCCCTGTGGAAAGCAAAGATAGTCAGGCAAACAAGGAGTGAAAGCAAGAGGAATAACAGATTGTAGGCCTGAGAGGCAGAAGACAGGTTGTATCCTCCTCACTTGTCAGAGATGGGCAGGTGATGAGCAAGTTCCCAGGAAAGGATCTGCAAGTCAGGATTGGCCACAGTAGGTTTAACCTTACATGGAGACATCCTGGAAGATGCACCTCAGGGAAACAGGGTGACACCTAACACTGAGAGCAGAGCAGGAAAGGAGAAGCTAGGTGAGCCCTAAGTGTAAAGATGGCAGATGAAGAACCTTCCAAGATGCCCCAGGGGTGCCAGCCAAAAACACTGCCAGAGGGGATAACTGTCTTCTATCTAGGCCAAATGCCAGAATTGACATTTTTCTATTATTTTGAAACAAATACTTTTCTTGGGATGGTTTTGCTCGTATCACAGATGGCTTTTGCAATGCTCTGTTGAGATCATGAACTTTGATGCAACAACCACAAGGGTGGATATGTACAACAGCAAAGCCGCAGGTCACCAGAGCCCTCCTAGCTCTGACCAGAAATAAGCAGGGACATCTGAGCAGTCTGCTCAGTCTTATTTCAGGATTTTTCCACAAGATCTCCTTTATGCTTATCCTTTTGCAGTTCAGAGTACATGCGTGCTTATCAAGGCACCTTCCCTGCACTAGCAGCATTCCCCTACAACCAGTCAGCAGCACCCAGAAGATGTCCTTCCCTGCACCGACACTGCAGAGCATGCTGTGCCTCTTTGCAAAGGAAAGTTACTTAGGTTTGAGGCTACTGAGAAAGTTTCTACTAAAAATATCTGGTGACTGAGTTGTTCAAAATGGCAAAAATTATGTTCAGTTCCTGTGAGTAACACAGGGACTTAGGCTAGAATCTTTCAGATCATTTCAGCTGAATGAGAAAAAACAAGAAAATGTCACTCAAGAACTATTGCTTTGCCAGTTTCCCTCAAAACCAAAATAAGTTTTCTTTAGCCGATCACTTTTTAGAATTGATATAACAGGTTTTTTCCAGCTCTGTGGCAGATGTGGTATTTCTGAAACTACTGGTTTTGTTTTTCTAATTTATATATGGACTTTTCTTTGGTTTGTCCCAATGCAAAAAGTGATGCTGAACATTTCCTTCATGATTTCCAATATCACGTTTAGGGTGAGAAGAGAATTCCTTCCTTTTGAATGTCCTTTGTTCAGCAAGAAGCATGACAAAACTTTACACTTAAATTTTAGTGATAAGGTGTGCTACAATTCTGAGACTCTCCCTTCTTTACCTGCTCTATCCTATCCCGCTCCAAGTTGCTCAGTGAATCAGGATCAAAATACTACCACCTTACAAGCCAGGACTGAATTCAAAATGAGTGAGAAGCAGTTAAAAAAATGAATTTAATATATTATCAACCCACTATAGCACTCAGTAGTCCTTAAAAGGCCACTGTGTAATTCCAGGTTCAATATACATTCTGACATCCTCACCTAGGTTTAATTAATATGATTAAATAAACACGCGAGTAACACACACATCCCATGAAAAAGCAATGACCTGGACATCTCAGCAGCTTTTCCATACTTATCTTCACAATCCAGGACACTTTAAAATCAGATAGAAAAATGCTATCAATATATCGGTATGACACACACACAAAGTCAAATAGATCCTATCAAACTCTGGTTTAAACAGTTAAAAGAATTCATTGCCAAACAGCTAGATAAAAAAGAGAACAGTCACAGCTGTATCACACCAGGTCTTAGATATAAATTAAAGGGCTTTTCTATGTAAATAGAGAATAGCTTTAGGGATCCAATAGAGCACAAGAAGCTCTTCCTGTTTAAACAACAGTGTAAGATACATACAGATTTACACTCTACACTTGCCAGGACACTCACAGTTTTTGCAAATATTCAAACAAGCCTGAAAAATCAACCCATTTCTAATGAAAATACAGGAAAAACAATTAGTCATTGCTTTGGGAAGCCAGGAAATAACAACACCATAGCCAAAGCGCACAGGATGTGATTTAAAGTCCAAGAGTGGGATTTGAGGCTCCTGTAGAAATCACACTGAGTTCAGTACAAGCAGAGGGGAGACAGGTAACTCAGGAGGCTGCGAGCGCAACGCCAAAGCGACGCCCGCTTGCGCTGCACCCCTGCGAGCGCAACGCCAAAGCGACGCCCGCTTGCCGTTGCACCTCGAGCGACGCCAGGCACGCTCCCGCTTTGCAACCGCCCCGGCCCCGAAAGCCACCCGGCGCGGCCGAGCAGCGGGCAGGCCCCCCGCCTCCCCCCGGCAGGGCCCCCCACTCACCCGGCCGCCCGCGGCGTGCAGGAGCGCGGCGAGGAGCGCCCAGCGCGGCCCCATCCCGCCGCCGAGTGAGGCGGCCGGCGGGCGCGGGGCGGAGCGGCCCCGGGGCTGGCGGGGGGGCGGGCCCCGGGCAGCGCGGAGCGGCGGTAGCGGGAGCCCGGGCTCGGTAGCGGTGCTGCCTGCCGGCCCGAGGCAAAGGTACTTCAGGGACCTCGGAAGAGCCGCTCGGCGCGGGCGAAGGGCCCCGCCACTCCTGTTGAGGCTCCTTTAGCCCCGGACCACGAGCTTACCTTTTGCAGCGTTCCAGCAGTCATTAACGCCCACCGTACCACTGCACCGGGTGGGCTCACGTCCCGTACACGCTGCCGGGATGGTATAGAGACACCTTAATGCAAATTCAGACCCCCTCTGCTCTTGAGAAAACCTCCAATCGACTAGCAGCTTTGCAAGGTTTGAACAGCTCGCTTGCAAAGACGTATTTTCCACAACTGATGCAGGTACTGAAATTATGAACAATGAAACATTAAGTATCAGACAAGAAAAGTGTGGCTATGGCTTAAAAACCACATAATTTTTAATTCAAAGATTACCACCATTATTAAACTGACCAACTATAACACAGCTAGCAGGTTGCAATGCGTATGATTCATCTAGAAAGCTGTTCCAGTAAAAAAAGTTTCATTTATACACAGAGCTGAAATAGACAATCACAGCCAGCCGAACATAGTTATGCACAGTTTGTGGATACACAAATTGGTCTCTAAAATGAAACAGAAGTTCCATTCTTCTAGAATGAGGCGTATGCACTGAAAAACAATGAACTACCCTGACTGGAAATGAGGAAAGAGTGACCAGTATTTGTCCTACACAGTTTTTTCCTCTTCCTTGCATTGCTGTTTTATGTCAGTACTTGGTGACTTGACCTTTTGTTGCACAAGCACTTAAATCAAAAAATGTTAATTCTGTTTCCTTCTTCACCTCACGTAACTGCCGCTGAAAGAAATCTTGATGTGAGCATTTTCTTCAGAATGAAACGAAACAAGCACAAACACAGAAATATACAGAAAGGATTCACTAATCACCTCTCTTTCAAGACTGGGTAGACAAACTAAAATATACAGTGGCAGCAGTTGTTTGTAGAAATTATTTTATGTTCTGGACTTGCAGAGAAGAGTGGAATTCAGGAAGTAAATACTGGAACTAACAACACTTGAAATTACAACCAGTTTTCAAATGTACTACAGGTACATTATCCACTGATGAAAGTCAGTGACTAGATCCCATAATGCTGAGATTCTCCCACTTCATCTCTGGGGCTGTGGTTCCAGAAAAGCATGAATTTCTCTGGATTTATTTCTTCAGTCACAAAATCTTGCTAACATACCTTCCCTTACATTGTGAGGCTTAATGGATAAACAAGATCCAGCGGGCCTACTACATGGAAATTTTCAAAGAGCCTTTGATGAAGGTTCCATACCTACAGTCGTGGACAAACAAAGTTGTCACAGGATTGGAGGAAAGGTCATTTTACGGCTTTGCTAAGAAGTTACAGGATACAAAAGTTATGGCTGTTTAAAAGGCAGAAAAGAAATAGCACAGCGTAATGGTAATTTTTCAGGATACAGAACAGCTAGCAGTAGGGCCAGTTCTATTACTTATCTTCATCCATGACCTGGAGAAAAGAGCACCCACACAGTGAAGGCAATACTAAACTTCTCCAGGTAGTTCACAACACACAGAAGGCAAATAAAGCCAGAAGGAGCTCATAAAAAGGTGGCAAATGAGCTTCTACATAGATAAACATAAGGCAATGCATTTAGGGAAAAATAATCTAATCCAGGCGTACATGGTGCTGAATTGGCATCTAGCAGCTACCACTCAGAAAAGCGATCTTTGGAGTCATCCCTGATGGTTCTCTGAAATCATCTGCTTAGGGTGCAGGGGCAGCCAAAAAAAGCAAACAAAATGGTGGGCATCATCTAGAGAGCTATTGAGAACAAAACAGAAAGTACCATTTTTCCACTATTTAAAACCTTGACTGACCCCTCTTCTTCAGTGCAGTGCATGGTTCTGGCTTCCAGATGTCCAGAAGAATGTAGTGAAGTTAGAAAAGACGTGGAAGAGGTCAACTAAAATGACCAAGGCAGTGCAGCATCTAACTTACATGACAAATATAAAAAGATGGGAACTCAGCTTGGAGGCTGAAGAGGATACAATCAAGACTCATAAAAGCAACTCAGTTTTGCACTAAATTCTGTAATACAAGAACTAGTGGCACTCACTAAGTAAAAGGTTGGTTTAAAACTGGTTAAAAGTACTTCTTTACACAGTGAATGGTAACTATCTGTAATCTGCTGCCACAGGCGCTTATGGAGGTAGATTGTACCAGGAAATTCAAAAGAGAGAAGAAAAATTAATGGCGATATGAATGAATACTGAAGGCTGGGACAAACTCTTTAACGTCCTTAATCCAATTGCAGCTGATGCTGCAGAACCATGAGGAATGCAAACAGCAGATATTAACCAGGCTTATGTCCTCTTCCTAAACAACATCTCTTTACTGTGGCTGTAGAGATAAAATGTTGGGCTCATACTACTGGTCTGGCCCAAGAAGGTGTTTTTTATGTCCTTATGTTCCTTTTGTGTGTTCTAAGAAAAAAGGCACTGAAGTTGCACAGCTGTTATTACAGTACTCTGTCCAGGGTAAAACTACAAAGCAAGTAATTGTTTTTGTGGTTCCTTTTTTTGTCTATTAAGGCACACTTTGTCATCTTGCTCGTTTTCCACTGTCCTGGGCAAAACCATAGTCAGCACTATTACATTTACACTTATCAAACAAGCAGCATGAAAGACTGAGAAATAGCATAACACAGGCCAGTTGACCACAAAACAGACTTTTTTAAAGCACAGATACACAAATCAGTGTCACCCTGATGATTCCGAGCAATTCTAAAACAAGCAGATATTAACAATGTTATAGGAAATAACTGCTGCGCCTGTTTTTCAGTGCTTCCTTTTTGTAGAAAACTAGGTTTTTTTCTTCTTTTCCCTGTTTACAGACTCCACGCTGGGCTAAACCCATAGTTCATCCAACATCCAAATGTTCAGCCAGTGTGGCTTCCATCAGAAGAGGCCATTTTGTACACTTACTGATGATTTGAAGTAGTCAAAAACATGAATCAAACTTCAAAAATGAGAAAGAATGGCCTGAAGTACAGTGGACTTCAATTAGTTTTATTTGCCTTCTTTTTTCTGAGCCCGTGTGACACTTTTTCCTCAAGAAACATGAAGTCCACAAACTTAAAAGTTCAGTTTGTGTTAGTGAAAACTGAAATTGTCATTACTTTTATTCAAGAGTTAAGGCCTTAAGAAAAATACCAGATGTTGCAAAATATATGACAAAACTGGAAGTACTGGTAATACTGGAATAGAAAAACATATGAAACATGGCTGGGTCTCAAGCTTAACTCAGAATTCTGGCCAGAAATTTCATAGCTAGTAGAAGTAATCAGACATAGTTTTCGACCCATTCCTTCATACAGACAAAGCAAGCTGTGACACTTGAGTTGGTATCCAGATGTCCTCTGAATTTTGTAGCTTTGATTCAAATTTGTTTCCAGCATAATACTGGGAGAGAGAGGGAAAGAAAAATATTTGACATGAGCTATGAAGGCCAACGGTTTGGATGATCCTCTCATTTGTTAGATGGAATAGGTTCTAGCACTCTTTGTTTGAATGTGTTTCAGTGTTTTACATGAGTTTTCAGACAATCTAAGGGACTACGCTTTTACCTTCCTGGTCATAGATTCAGGCTTAGTGTCACACTGGACATTTCTGTAGCTTCACACATCTTCTCAGTGGGTTATCACTTTTCAGTGGCAGTGGTGGGGTGATGAAATTCCTTTCCCTCCTCTTCCACGGGAACCATTACATCATTCCCGGAAAAAGATTCTGTTTCCTGCTCTGGATAGTGCATTGCCAGCTCTTCTTCTATGCTTTCCTGGGCATCAACATTACTTCCACATCCTCTAGCAGCACAGTTCTTGCCACTAGGCACTTCTGAAATGGACCCCACAATAACAGTGTCGGCTTTCATGATGTATATTTTTTCTGAGAAAGGAAAAAAATAGTGCTGAGCATAGTTAACAATCACTGCTGACTCTACAGATGGTTCCATTTCATGCAACATTTTTATTTGGTACTCAGTTTTTCTTCCCCCTCCCCTTGTTTTTTTAATCAGAGGCATGCAGATCAAGCCTATCACTGTGAAAACACAGAATTCACTAACCCACTAAAGCTTTTGGAACTCACACATTATGAGTTGTCTATTTCATTCTTTATTTATATATTTGATTTATTTGAAATCAAAACACTGAACATATTCAGCGAGAAAAAAGGTGTGCACATTTTATACTACACTGTCTGGTTTTGGACCGCTGTCAAGGGGACTCTGGGCATTTTAGATCAAGTAGATCTAGCTCCCATGTGATGAAGCCACTGTGCTATAGCTAGGACTACAGCAGAAAGACAAATTAGAAAAGGCAGTAAGATGTTGACAAGAGTCTGTTAGAAGAAGCAATTAACTGGGATCTAAGGAAGATAGATATGCAGAATCCAAGGTGTATCCTCCTGCTGTTTCGAGAAGCAACAATGCCTGCATTAAAAGAAGCCTTTGGGCAAGGATCAGCACTGTACAGAAACTCTGGGTAATTATCTGGGGTCTTAGGACCAGCAAAGAAATTAGTTTCTTTCCAGAGGAGTATCAACTACAAAATTTTCTGGGATAGACTTGAACCTCGTGTCCAACTTGTTGACCCTACTTCTTTACAAAAGGTAAATAAGGCCTTTACTGTGGCTTGGGCCACTACATTTTATTCAGAAGAATGCTGCAGATCAGATGCTGTAGGTTATTGCTTACAATTGCTTCAAGATATTTGGGTATGCTAAGTCAAATCACCACTTTGATCCCAAGTCCATCACTCACAGAAAAAACAGAAACGGCATTTAGTAAGGAAAGGTTAGCTCTAGTAATACCAAGAAAACCCTTCAAATGCCCTCAGAATTGGCTTTGGAAACATTGCCAGAATGTCTCATGTAGACTGTGTCTCAGGTAACAATTCTCTCCCTGTGAGTAAGCTGCTTTGCCTGACTTTATCTCCTACACCGTGCCATGGTCAAAGGCTTTATGGGAAATTATGTGAGACACATTTCAAGCTATTACTGTGAACATTGTTTTCCAGCTGATATATTTTGGATTTCAAATTTCTTCTGCAAATTTACATCTTCTGGAATGAAAAAGAGGAAGAAGAGCAGAGCATTTTTCTGTCAGGTTCATAAGTGACCAAGGAAAATGTCAAAATACGAAAGCATTACATTTGAATGAATAGATATACCAGAATTTGTGTGTCAAAGGCTCTGGAGATTCAGCCCCAATATTTGGTAGAAGCTTTGGACACTTTGCAGCTTACCGATAATCTCAGAATGACATTATGTGCCCATGGTTGAAAAATTGAAAAGGCATGAGTGGGGAAAAAAAAAAGCAACACTCACCAATTCGATTATTTGTGTGGTCTCTCACTCGAGAATCGATAGGGCAGTCTGGGGAATTTCCATTGCTCTGTGCCACGTCAGTCAGACTCAGATCTTTTTGCTATTTCTTTTTCTGCATGGGGAGGTTAGTGGGGTGAATGTAAAAAAAAAAACGCTGTGAAGATTGCAGTAGGTCTGCAGAATCCTTCTGTGGTGGTCAGAATAACACAATGTACTTCATAGCACCACTGTCACAGGGAGTAAAAAATTCCAAAGTGTTTCTTTGAACTAGGTTCCTGCATCACTTAAGGCAATATTTAAAAATAGCATTTCTAAGCTAAATTCACAGATTTTCAGTGGCATTTGCAAGAATGTACCTCACTTCCACTGAAATCCAGTTTCCTGGACCTGCTTGGATGCTTTGGTAGATTCCACTGCCTTGTCTGTAATTTAGATGCCGATGAACCTTTGTAAATCCACCTATTTGTCATTTTGACTTTTTGCCACATGTCTTACAGTGTATGCTCTGTTGTGGAGTCTGCTATCCTGTAATATAGCAGCAGCTGCATTCTGGGGGGCTGAAGCTCAGTAGCACTTTTCCACAAAGAGTATAACATCAGTAAGAAAGATAGATGCTGGAGGTAAGAATTTTAAGGGGTTTGCCAGAAAGAACTTTAAGAAGATATTTTTCATATTTGGTTTGAGATAAGTATCAGAGAACAAACCTGTACAACTGTGTAGTCATATGGTGAGAGAGTCAAACAGTCAAAACTGAAAATATATGGTTTAACTTCCTCTTAGATTTTGCAAAGACCTACCATGCTCCTATGGAAGAACAAAACAAGCCAGAGGTTGAACTGGTTGAATTGCCTCATCAAAACCTCAGGTAGGAGAAACAAGCTCAGACTAGCTATTATGTGAAGAATTCGTTACAAACAGTCCTTTAAAAGAGGAGCCAGAACCTGAGAGAGGCTAAATGTCCTGCATCACAAATTTCTGATGGTTCCTAGCTCCGTTTCTGTTTCCACAAGGTTGGAAAAGAAAACAAAACAAAACCAAACCATAGTAAGATTTTGAAATGTGCAGATTAAAACTCTTGCCCATGTCTGACTTGCTATGAAAACAAGAGTGGAAGCTCTCCACAACTCAGAAATTAGCAATGACTGAAATTATGGTAGCTGATTGCAACCAGATTTATTAGAATAAGTAGTATCTTGTATGTGTGTGGATGTACAATATTTAAAAGCAAACTGATTTAAAAAAAAAAAAAAGGAACAGACTAAAGAGTGGTTTAGCAGACATGGGCATTTGAAGATAACAAGCCTAATAAACTCAGAAGACTCAGAGGATGAAAGTTGCTATAATTTCACTGAAAGTGGGGGAATCAAACAGAGCTGTGATGATTTCAGCAGCTGAGGAACTGCTTTCTGTTCTTACCATATTGACTAATATTTGTCTTGTTCATCTGCCAACTATATTGTCAAACCAGAAGCTGGTCCTGATGGAATGTCTTCCAGACAAACAATACCCACTGCGTACCCATATTACAGTCATGTCAAAACCTACAAAGAGGGAGACAGAAGACTACACATCCCACTTGTGTGACTGGAGCAGTAAGATAAAATGAGACTGACAGGCAAAGTTCTCCCAGAAGATAGAAAAGGCATGTTCATCCTGTGATTTTGGATCTTGTCCCATAGAATGCAACATGAATGGCGTAAGACCAAACCAAATACTTCTTTACTTTGAGGATGACAGAGCACTGGAACAGGCTGCCCAGGGGGGTTGTGGAGTCTCCTCCTCTGGAGATATTCAAAACCTGCCTGGATGATGTCCTGTGCAACATGCTCTAGGTGACCCTGTTTTAGCAGGAGGGTTGGACTAGATGATCTCCCGAGGTCCCTTCCAACCCTTGCCATTCTGTGATTCTGCGACTCCTTTCATGAGCAAGATTGGCAGCATCACATTATTTAACATCACATTAAACATAGCCCAAGACATGAAAGTAGCAAGTCCTAGTACATCTCATCACTGCACCTAGAGGATCACGTGTTGTAGAGGAAAGTCCAAACAAAAAGGCTGGCACTATTTACCAGGACATTTTAAAATATCATCATTTACATTGGAATGGAAAATGATCTGTTTTGCAATATTGTTCACACTTACTGCGTATTTGTTCACTAGATCAGAACCTGCAATGGAAAGAGGAAAAATTATCAGAAGAAAATTCACAGCAATCACAAGAATGTTAGTATTTGCTCTGAAATATCACCTAGCCATGTCCTAAACTACTCTACTGCCCAAACCACCTGCATTATGCTCTTTACCACTGAGGGCACACTTACATGACAGGGCTGAGGCAAACCAGCAACTTGTTGCTACCAAGACTGTAAGGTCCTGCTCTCCCCAAAGCCCTTTGTGGCCATCCCTATCACTCTCCCCACACCACAAATGATGAACTGATTAAACTTTCTAGATAAGCAGAAGACAGGCTTATTAAAAAAAAAAAAAAAAAGTAAAAAAAAAGTTAATAACTTTCTACTGAATTAACAAGTTGGATCAGTTCATTGTGTGGTCACACAGGAAGGGAACACTGGGGAAAGAAGACAGGTGGGAAGGAGGGAATGTACAGCATCCTTCTGCAGTACCAAGAAGCTAGACAGGCTCAGGCCTACTACCTGATTTCACCCTGACATGCAGCCACCTTTATTTTCAATGCACCAGCTCTATAATGCTGCACAGTAACAGCTTCTATTCTGTAAGGCAAATAAGGAAGCAAAAATTCCATTCTGAGAAAATTAAGCTGCATACAAGAGGTGTTAAATTGTATTCCTGAATAAATGAGTAAAAAAAGCTCTGATGTGTGGTGACAGGAGAATCTAGCACAACAGAAGAGAACAGAGCAGTCAATGGAAATGGAAGTGCTGAGAGGCGACTGGGCAAAATGTGTATACTCTAGGGAATGTGTACAGGTTGCTATGGCTAACATCCACTTTTTTTGGAACGTCTCCCACACTTGAATGCCCAGAAATTAATTGGGCATTTTTCCAGTAGAGCCTCCCTACACTGACGCATCACCCAACTGTTCAGGTGCAGTGGGAAAAACGTGCCACCTAGTGGCTTGTCACACCCACTGTCACCTGCCTGTGCAGGACAGACAGCAGGACTGGCCTTTTGCATGTCAGCAGATTAACACACATTTGCCATGGAAAAGGTCCACGTTTTCAATTAGAATTCCATAAAATAAATTTCCATATTAAAACCATCCACTTATTCTTTAGACATATGGATTACAATTCCTGGGCCATCAGTCACTCACCTTCAAATCTGAGCCTGGATTTGTGTGAAGTGATGGAAGGCAGATGTGCTGATAAAAGAAACCATTCATTTAGCAAAACACATCATGGAGCATATAGGCTCTAACAGCTTTACCACACCCACAAGTCTACAACTAACCTACAATGTACACATCCTGCTTTTTATAAAAGAGGGAATGTGGTTCTGCAGGCACACCCCACATGTAACCCTAGGCAAAGCTACAGAGTCAGCATCAGGAAAAATCACTCTTCCTCTCATGCTCAAGTCCAACCCCATCCCAGGAACCAACAAATACTCGCAAAACACTTAAGGTATCATTCAATATTAGTGTCTGTACTGAGAGAAGAAACCACTGGTTACCCATTTCCCACCCAGCTTGTAGTATCTTCCTCCATAAATTCACAGCTGCTTCAATCTTTCTCTCATGTTCTCCAACATGCTGTATGAACAGTTTGCCTGGAACCATTAGCTGGCCCACCTCCACCAGGCAGTAGTGAACATTCTCTTCCCCAGTGACCTTCACAAAATTTTGGGATATTTGAGTCCCCAGTTGCCATATACTTGGAGATCAAACAGTCTGCTATGTATTACAGCCTTAAAAACTCACTCTTTCCTTTGAGGATGAGGATCCGCTTCTTGCAAACCTTCCATTTCCAAAATAACAGCATGCCCACAAGTAGCACTATCACGGAAAGAACCACTCCCCAAAGAACCAGACCTATAGCACAGAAAGGAAAAGGGAGTACAGGAAAAGTTAAGAAAAGGCAGAGGGGGAACTATTAATAGATGCATGTGTTTGGACATGGAACCACAGACAGTATTTCACAAGTCATAAGGGATTTGCAGGAAGGTCACACATAAAAAATCGCATTTACCAAAGATACATCCAAATAAAACATGCTAGGTAGAGTAAGTACTTTATCTTTGTTACCTCCCGTTGTCATCTCCCCCTTGGCTGAGGTGGGAAAAGTGAGAGTCAGAGTTTTCTCCTCAGGAGTTGAACTAGCAGTGGTCACCAGGTTATCCTCAGACCTCCTTAGGTCAGAGTTATTTGTTTCATTGCTGAATCTCATGGAAAAAGTGCTTGGAGTAAGGTAGGTGGGCAGTTGGTCCAGGCAAACCTGATCATGTGTGGCATTTCCTTCCCTTAGTGCTATTTTGTTTAACTTCGCACAGCTAAGGATGAAAGAGAACAGTGTATCAAAGCTACAGGAAACTGCCATGGTACAAGATAAAGACTATTTTCCATGTAACAACCATCCCTTTGGTCATTTTTGTACCACCTGCATTTATTGCTTTCAGTGAAAAAGTTATTATCCTCCTTCTCACTGCTGTGGCATTAATTCTCGACCTGGATGCAAATGTGATACTCACACGTGTGTATAATTCCACTGTACTTAGTAAACTAAAAATGAGGCAAAAGGGATTCCTTCCTTCCTCCAGTACAGAGCTGTACAACAGGTATAAAGAGAGGCCTTCTAAACTCTGAACATAGGCCCAAAGCTATCCCAAATTTGTACACTTTGCACCAGAAGTGACAGGTGTCCCTTTTCGTCCTTTATTAATTTTAATTAATTAGTTAGTCACTTTAAAGAGCTTTAAAGAACTTACTTCATGTGGGGCTTGCAGATGTCAGTGCTGGAGTTTTGATCAGAGAAGGTCCCAGAAGGGCACTCCTCACAAATAACATCATTTGTTGAAGTGCCTGAATAAAAATAATGACTGAGGACCAACCAACCAAAATGCATCAGATCCAGGCCTGTGGCCAAGATCAGGAAAGGTAAGCTAGACAGGTAGGAATTCCTACCTCTGACTTTGACTCCAAAACCAGGCTTGCAAACAGTGTGCTGCTGGCATCGTATGCAGGTGTTCAGAACAGGGGTTTGACAGAACAGACCTGGTCGGCACTCACACACACGGCTAGAATTGAAGGAGCAGGGCTCTTTCTCCACAAGGTCAGATTCTGTGGGGAAGAAACAGATACAGTAACAAAGGATCACCCTACAAGGAAAATGCAAAGCAGGGGCCAAAGATCAGCAACATCAGTTCGGAGGCTCAGGAAGTAGAACAAGCTGCTGTCTCTCTTTGTAATGGCAACTTAAGACAAGAATAATTGGGGAACCCTATAGACAATGGCTTGTAACATAAGACAGAAAGCAGAAATCAGACTTGGATAGCTTTGGATGAGAGAATTTTTAATTAGCCCCAGGTCACACAGGAAGCGATAGTGATTATGTGCAAGGTAGCATTCTGCTCTCCAAATCAGTAACCAAGGATGGATAATTTTGCTGCTGGAAATTCTAAATTAATACAATATAAATAAAGTGTAAATAAAATAGAGAGAGAGAATATAACTGTAGGGTACGTGTGAGGGAAAGCAAACCTTTTGCGCATGATACACAAGCATCACATCGTGGCTTTTGGAATTCTTCATTCACATATTGTTCAGGTCCACATCTCATGCAGTCTTCATCTGGGTCCTTAGGACATGCTTTCTTTTTAACATAGCCTGGAGAAAGAAAAACAAAATATGCAGGATACATGTTCAGAATCACAGGAGACAACCATCCTGAAGCATTCTCGTATGCTCATTTACCTGTTACTACCAGAATCTTCTCTTTGTACCTGTCATTTGGTTTCTCTAGTACTTTTTTCCCCTTCTTATTCAAGTGTGAAGGGATCACAGCTGTCCTGTTAGAGCAACACTGCATGGTAATATCACAGTCAGTATAGACTGCTGCAGAATGGACACATGGCAAGTCATTTGCTGACAGTTAGAAAAGACCGCCAAGTCTGCAGTGAGCACAATATTGTCCTGCCATTACTAAATTCCCAAGGCAATTTTTTTCCATTCTTTCTTCTTGACTATAGTGGCCGAGTCCTGATATTTTGCTACCGAAGGCATCACTTTTCCTTTCAAAAGCTGCCAGACTCACCTAGGTGCACATGGACTCATGCAGGGACAACCCCATCTCCCACGTTCAGAATGGGAGGTTACAGAATAGTACTTCTTGAGCTGTGCCCTGTATGCACCCAGCAGGTTTGCAGCAGGCTGCTTTCTGAGCAGTCCCGCTAGTTTTACAGTTGCCTTGACAGTTGTGAGATGGTTTAATTTTCCAACTGTTTTCCTTTAAACAAATCAAATTACATATGTATGTCTTTCTGCTGCTGGATGTATATGCTGTACACTTGCTCTGCTCAACACTTCCAACTCACCTGGACTCACTGCTAGTGAGTTTGCAAGCACACTGCCCTGGATCTCACAGAATTTCTGTGTATACACAGCAGGCATGAAGTCGAGCAGCTGGCTGAATTAGATGACCTCTGGATGTCTCTGCCAAACTGAAGCTATTCTATGACTCTATGTCTGGTAACTATTTTCTAGTGACTAGCTTTTAAAAGCATCTGTCTGGAAAGCTAGATACAATAACAAGCTGGGAGCATGGGAAAGGCTAGGACAGAAGCATTCCTAATGTTTCAGCTCCTGAAGCAGCTTCTAAGGTATTCTACCACTGGCCACAGTGCCAAAGAAATTAGAAGGTGCAGTGGTAGCTGTGACCTTGTGGTCTTGCCAGGAGGTGGAAATAACTACCAGAGGGTAGGGAACAGTGGCAGCTGCAGAAGCAAAAGGAAAAGCTAAAGCAGCAACATAAAGATAGGAAGAGTGAAATGTTTCACAGGTAGAAAACAGAAGAGAAACAAATCTCAGTTTCAGCATCCAGCCTGCATCACCCAATCACAAAGAGTTAACCACAGGGAGGGGGAAATAACTCACCTACTATGCATTTTGGCAAGCATGGTGTAGGAGTGCAGGTAAAAACAGCTGTGCTATATTTGGCCCACTTAATACCACCAGACAAGCCTGAACCACATAACCCCCACCTCCTCAAAATTACTTGTCTGAGACTATTCTTTTCTAGGTGGGGGCTGATTGCTGAATCTCAGCACTCAAGCTGCACACACGTGTACTTGCACATGTGTGTCATTTTCCCCTTCCTCCCACAACGACCCAAAAGCTTTGACTTCAGTTATTTGAGATTTCCTGTACACATGGGTCCCTCCTTTGGGGGGGATGTGTGCCCCAGGTGCAGTAACTTTGAAGCTTGCCTAACAGTGTCTTCTGGTGCTGTCCCCCACTACGGTGTTCACAGCTCAACAACCAGATAAAAGCCCGAGCAGTAGGAATACCAGCTGCAATCACCTGTACAGAAAAATGTACTGAAAGTAAGTAGATTAAATAAGTGTTTTAAGTGTTTTTCTTTTGTGAGTATGTGCATTCATTCACTCCTGAGGATTTGCTGTTAACTGTGGGTGGGAAATTATCTTGAGTGTTGACTGCAGCACTATCTTGTGTAGCTGGATATCTGATTTAGACTGTAAAACAAAAAACCAACCAAACAAAAAAGGTAAAGAAACATAAACAGAATAAACAGAAGTGAAGTGGAATACCAACTTCTACATTAACATGAGCTGTTCTAGCGTATACCATTATTTCCCATGAAAGTCTCTGTTCTTCCCCTTGACTAGAGGGAAATATTTGTTCTATGATGACAGATCACAGTATCCAGTATCCCAGGTATTAAGACTTATTTTACCTGCACAAGAATTAAGTACATGAGAAGAGATGTGGCAACTGTAGAAATTTATTAGAATGACCTTTTGAGGTTTGGTTTGAAGTTTATCTTGAAATTGAACTTGAAATTAATTTCAAAACAGAGGATGGCTTGCCTGTGGACCAGTGTGCTCAGACTGAAAGCTGTACATCTGTGGGCTGGAACACCAAGGAAAGTAAAGTCAGGCTGCATCAAGAGTTCGAGATGCTCCACATTAAATGGAATTTTAAAGAAACTTATCTTTCTTTTCAGTGAGCTGTTGAGTCAGTAGCAGATATGAACAGGTTATTGTTTGAAGGAGTAGTGGAAGATTAAAATGAAAAAGGATTCTTAAGAGAATTTCTGTTGTGAAGGAGGGCCCAGAAGATGTGAAGAGATGTCCAAGACTGACATAAGGATGTGGCAGCAAAACGAGTTTCAAGAATAGGCAGAGGTGAAATAATTGAGACTGGTGGCTCATTACAGCCAGATGTAAATCAGATCTCTGCTTTCCACAAGACCTCACTATGACATCTGTCATTACAGGAGCTTTTGCAAAGTATGGCTTTGAAGGAGAAAAGAGCTTTTCTTGGCACCAGCTCAGAGTCAGATCCCTGCCCCTTTTCTTCTTTTACAGGACCAGTTTCTCCATCCCCTGGTCTTGTTTACTTATACAACTTTTGAATTATTCTAGTGGCGTGGCCTGCAGTACAAGATGTCCCAGCAGGAACCCCAATGTAACTGCATGCAAATGCATGCAAACCCCTTTTTACTATTAGAGCACAAATAAATGTCAAAAATTTCCTTTAAAAAAAAAAAAAAAGAAAGAAAGAAAAAGAAAACATTTCTAGAAGAAGAGATTGATGATGGTGAAGTACCATAAAATGCCCCACCTACTGAGGGGTTTTTTGGCCAATAGGGGGAGTTTCAGGCATTTCCAGAACTCTTGTCTCACCAACGTGTTTCCTGCTTCTGACCTCATGTGCCTCTGAGTCACAGCCAGCTTCCTGCAAAGCTCACTGTGTCCCCTGACAAGGGGCTGTTCCCTTTCTCATGTGAGACACTTTCTAAACTGTTTTGACTATATGGATAATGACAGATTTTCCACACCTTCATTTTATATTTTTTTGATCTCTTGTCAGAAACTTATTTAGCCTAATTTCACCAAGCTATTTCACACCCTGAGGCAAGTTGAACTGAATTCTTAGACCTGCCAACTACTAGCTACTTCAGTGTCAAGTCATCTGATAAAAAGTACATTAAAAATTCTAGCAAGTTATCTTGTTTGCAATTTACAGATTGTTTGCATGCAGACTGAACAGTGGAGAACAAGTTCACATCCGGATCCACGCTAGGTAGTGATTCATGAAATTGCACTTTTCTTCAGGGACAAAATACAATTCTGCAGATATACACAGTTCCTACTATCTCTACAAGAAAGGCTCCATGCTAATTTGACTGAATTATACTGACCTGAGGGACACTGGTAACAGCAGCTTTGTGAAGTTTCATCATACAACCAATTCTCAAGTGTATCACAGGAATGAGACGGGGTCAATGATGTCTAGAAATTGAAACAGACAAAAGACACAATTAGAAAACAATTAGTTCTGTATTAGAGCAGATCCTGGTCTCTGTCTCAAGTAAGAGTAGTTGCAGAGAGTAAGGAAAACCCTACAGCTTTTTGAAAGTTCAAGTATTCCCAAAGCAACTAAATTACCATTAGCCTATATGCTTCAGCAAAGATTGCAATATTCAGTGTATTTAGCAATAATTCAATATGTATCTTCACTCAGCAGGCTCTTTTATATGAAAGTCATTTCAACGTAGGAATGGAATACTGCAGCCCAACCTGCATATCAAGAATTTCAGTGCTCAGAAACTAACTCCTGTTTCATACAATAAAAAGGGTAGTGGTATTGCCCTACAAAAATGTTTTTCAGACAATACTCCAAACACCCTTTGAAACCTAGCTGCAGGATCACCAAGATCACTAAGAACAGCTTGTTTGTTAGTCTGTATCTCCTTTAGAAATCTTTTAGCGGTTAGCAAATTAAAAAAAAAAAGGCTAAAAATTGCTGTCCTGAAATGATCCCATGTTAATCTGAGATAAGGATTTTATAAAAAAAAAAAATAATAAAAAAGAATCCCTAACATCTTTAACAGATTTCCAGCTCTGTGTGCACTGGAATAAGGTGGTGTCAGCATTTTCTAAATCTACCTAGATTGGCTGTAATCCACAAAGATAATTCCTGTTTGCAGCAAACAGTTCATTTCAGTTATTTATGCAGCCATAATGCTTGAATTTAGCAACCTAAAGATGCATTTATTATAAAACAATAAATTGCTTTACTTAGAATTTAGGCACAAATCCTATACAGAGAACAAGAGGTTTTTGCCTTGAAAAAATGCCGTGAATACTTACACAATGAAGCCCTTATTCAAATAACTAATCTTACTTCTATTGTGAGTGAAGGTTTTCAGGACAACCTTTGATTTCACTACATAACTGACACTTGTTTAGTTAAAAAAACCCCACACAACCGTTCTAATATTAGCTTAGAAAACGAGACTCAGATATGAATTGTATCAAGAAGGACATAAGACTTCATTTTTGTATGGCAGAGCGACTACATGCTCTGGGAAATTACAGTGCTACAAGTTTTCTGATGAGATAATCTGATTTTTTAATTTGGCATCTCCCTTAATAATCCCCTAAAAAAGTTATCTGAATTTCATTTTCAGTATTTGCTAGAAGGTATAAATGGCAGTTCTTTTTAAAGACTCAGCTGGCAGATTCCCCAGAGATTTTCCCACGTGATACTGGTAGAGCAGTTAAATCTTTCAGAAAACCTACATCTCACTTTCTACATATGGTTTTCACATTGGCCTTTGAAATAATACCTACTGTCTCCTACTGCCTTTGTATGCATTGCAGAATGTTACTACTTAGCTAGTCTCACAGCCATATTCTCCTGTTCAATACGCTGTTTTTTTCAGGGCAGGACCATAAAACACAGAAGTTATTTAACTTGCCCTGGGTTACATCAGAAAACAAGAACTTTCAGTCAAGGAGGAAATTAACAAAAGGACAAGAAATAGAAACATATTGAAACCATTAAATTTCATTGAGCTCCAGTAACAGAACTGAGAAATCCTGCCTGACACATTTCTACACTAACCACTAGGCCACACAGCCTCCCTACAAAGCATCTTTGCTAGCTTGCTGTATAGAGGAAATAGCAGATGTCTGCTTGCTCAGCCTGACTCAAAGTTTACAAATGTGCACCCAGTATTTTTCTTTTCTGAAAAGGAAGTCCTAGACTGTAGGAAAAGGAAGTGTAATCTCCTCGCATCCGTGTGGAAAAGCCCCCTGATCAGCCAGCCACTCTGAGAGTAAACTGAGTAACAGGAAATGACACACCGAGACCAGTCACTAGACAAAGGGTCCTTCAGAAAACACTTCAGTGAAAAAAAACAAATTAACTAGTTTATAAAGCAAATTTAAGAGAAAACAGCATTCTGGCTGCAGCTAAATCATCTTCAATTAGCTTCTCTGTAAGAGCTAAGGGAAGTCACCACAAAAACCTGATTTTCTCTTCCAGATTCTCCTGGGCAACCAACTTTGGCTGCAAATAATGTTAAATTTTAAATCAGGGTGGGAACAAAAGTCTTGACTGATTTATGTGGCACATAAGCTTCCAGTTTATTTAATTGTCTCTTTTGGAGTTTAAATAAAGGAGTAGTGTCTGTGAAAGTGTGAGGGAAGGGCTGCTTTTTAAAAAGTTACTTTGTCTAAAATATTGAAAGCAGGAGTTTGAGATTAGATTCTGCTCTTAGTTACAGCAATGCAAATTCTGATTATGAATTTGACCTGATGCTAGTGCTGTGATAAATTACTGCATAAACTATGCATACATACTACACAAATTATGAAAATATACATACGAGAGTACTCAACTTTTTTTTCTCCTTTCCACAAGAGGGCAGCTATATACTACAGCCAGCTACATAATACATGACATCCGCAGCTTCACAACAAATGCTGCTTTCAAGTATCCAGTCACAAGCATGGCTTTGTAGCCACCAACTCTTTACTGAGCCAAGCCCAAGGTGCTCTGCTGTAAAAAGAAGTAATTTTAACAAATCATGACATGATTTCTATGGCTGAGACACCACCTCCTGAAGACCCCACCACTTCTAATCCGCAGCTACCTGCAAAATGTCTTTAAGAGTTGCCATCTGTTCAGGAGAGGTGTTTCATGAGTATGGAAGTTACTATAGATCCTTTCAGTGATAAAGTACATATCCATGCTCAGCATCAGTCATCATCTCCCCATTCTTGTCATTTTTTTCCACTCTAAATCCTAAAGCTGTTTGATTCCTAATGTAACCTGTAACAGCAATGCAATGATGCAAAGTTCTGCTCTTAAACTAAGCAGAAAGGTTGGTGTTTTGTAGACAGCACACTTTAAGGTAAGGACCTGAGTATAAACCAAGCCCCCAAACCCCCAGCACTTCAGGCTTAAAAGCTCAAAATAAATTACATAAGCAAAACTGGTAGTGTGGAACGGCAAGTGTCACTAAAAATTATATGGGCTCTGCTTCTTAACTTATACAAGGCATTTTATAAGCTAAATTTCAAGTTTTCATGCATATGGAATAAAAAAATTTTGCACTAAGAACCCACCAAAACTTCCACGAGTTTTTGGGGTAGTGAAACAAATTGGTGCCTAAAAGCAAAGAACATGCCTTGACAAAATGGCAGAGGTGAGGGGCCACGGTCTCAAAATGCTTTAAGTCTTCCATAAAATGATGGTGCCAACTCATTTTCTGCAGAGGTTTGATTAGGCTACTTTTGAGAAAAGTGTGAAGGAAAGTCAGCCATACAAGGATAATGTAATTTTCATTTCTCTGTCTATGTGTAATGAATATCAGGGTAATACGTTAACTAAAACAAAAAATAACCAGCCAAAGATGTGAGGTGAAAAGGGAACAAAAATGCGCATTATTAGTGGGTAGCAATAGGCCTGATGTGAGCTAGTTTACCCACTCAATGACTGAACACGTGAATTACCTCAGTTTCACCACCTGTAACTACTCTTCCCACATGTAAAACACCAGCTCTGACATCTCATCTATGGTTAGGGAAATTAGGGTGCAAGTTTGCATAAAGTATTGGCTTGTTTGATCTTCCATTTTGATGAGCTCAGTATTTCTAATTAGGTAGAGGTCGCTGGAAACAATTCACCAAGTAACACAGGGAATTCTATATTTCATCTTTTCCAGTCTCATTCCCTTCATGACACAGTGCTTCTGGAAATTTACCTTATGCACTTTCTTGATTTGACCATTGTCTTAGATGTCTGTGTGTAAGAAGCCTCCAAGTGATATGTTTTGATTGATGTGTTTGGGTTTTTTTTTTGTTCCTCAGCTGTTGGCTACTCCTTTTAAAGAGCAGAAATCTAGACATCAGCCGTCAAAATCCATCCAAATTTGGAGGCACTACAAAATGCTTAATGCATATTTGTCTTGCTGTTCCTGGACAGAATGACAACTGAGTGCTGGAGTTACGAAATATTTGATGCTGATTAGCCATTACTGTTAAAAAGTTAAAAGTATTTCAGTGGCTTGGCCAAAAAAAACATTAGATTTCCACAGAAATATGGATGCAACATATGTGCATAACTTCTCAGAAATTAAGATTGTTGAACCGACATGTCTATTTTCAATAGCTACTTTTCATTTCTATATAGTGGTAAGCCTACTACAAACTGCAGCTGGAACGCGTAACGGATTTCTAATCCTCACCTGGTAAATATCAAAATGACTTGGGTGAATTCCCATTGTCTGAGTAGTGCAGTACGGAGCTTGGACCTCCAGGCTCAACTCTGTATTAACCCACAGTAACATGACAGCAAGGCCATCACAAGGCTGAGGGCAAGAAAAGGCCCTGTAGCTTAATGTTCAAGTTGGTGGTTTTGCTCATGACTCTTTATCATTGCTCAGCCTTTGATGTGTTACTTTAAAGTCCTTGCTGTACTGAGTCCAATGTCTACCTACAATCATGGGTATTTTTGTGGTGGTAGCACGAGGGAACCCCAGCATGCAGGACATACTGTCCCTCCAGTCCCACTCAATCCTCAACTTTAGATTTGCTTGCTTTTACCAATCGTGTCCAAACTGTCACCAATGGTGCCGTAAACACTTCTTATCCTGCCAACGCTCACATTTCCATTGCCAAAGGGAGGTCAACTGCTACCAGGATAGGTCGGTCTGCTACAGCAGAACTTAACAGTTTACGCTCTCTCTAGTTTTTCTATAACATAAAAGCATCTTTCCAATCAAAAACTTGGGTAAGCAGTTTGCTCAGGAAGACATCACATACTGTTTGTAATCAAAACAGACAGGGGAAAAAACTAGTTCTCTTCTAACACTGTGGCTACAAAGGAATCTGGTGACAGCACAGAACGATCCTGTTTAGATGAGGGAAATTCTGAGAAAAATTCCCACCAACAGTAGCAGCATTGATCTCACCAGCACAGATACACACTCTTTTGAGCTGCATAGACCTGTTTCAAGCTGCATTACCAACGGCTGCAACTGTGGGAGCCTGCTATGTACTAGGTTTCCAGTATTGTGACCGAGATGATGGTAGCCAACAGTGGAAGCTTTTAAAGAAAATGTCCCTCTTGTCAAGCCTTAATCAGAACAGAGATCACCTAAAAGAAGAGAGGGAATCATAAGGGCAGTGAGGAGAAAAGGGAAAAATTCATGTTGAAAGTAGTACTTTATCATATGAGGACTTAAGAAAAATACAGCAGGAAGGAAAAGCATATGTGCTCTTACTGTTCTCGTTGCCAACAAAAATCTCAGCATTAAGACATTTCTAAGATATTTCTGGTTGTGAATGGTTGTGAGTGCTTAGACAAAACCAAGTATTATAAAATACTGAATAAGCCACATAAGGTTTAACTACAAAATAGTGAAAGTCGTCTGCATTGGACCATTATCCCATTTGTTAGTATGAACTTAAGTCAAAGAATCCTTTTTTTTATATGTTCTACGATGACAGTGGAAATTTAACTCTGTCTCATAAAAAACCATGAACTTAATTACTTTGACTCAAAATTGTGAGAATATCACTAACAAAACTCATTTTTCCAGAGCAAAATGATTTTATTTAAATTAAGACTCTTTGTTAGGCAGAAGCTGAAGGTTAAGGTTTGACTTAGCAGGTCCTAGTTGCTCATAAATAGCTCCTGAAATGAAAGGGAGGGGATAAAGCACAGGAGACAGAAAAAAGTTTCAGCCTTGCATTACAAAACCTCAACACTATCACCTTACAAAAAAGTATCAGCTGTGAGTGTTGAGGTGGGGTGAGGGGTACACCTTCTTGATTCCGTGGTGCCTGTGTGTAGAGGCCCACAAAAAACAAAGTGCTAAGAAATTCTCCACTTACAGTGTTGGCCATTTCTCCTGGCTCCAGTACGCTTACAGAAATTGTCAATTAGCCAATGAGAGAAGATTCACTTCATCATTTTTGCCCCTTACTACTTCTTTTGTAGGGAAGGATTTGTGTGTACGAACTTTCACCTCTGCCCCATTCCCTCGTCTTCTTCCTGGAATGCCTAGAAACGTTGAAGAGCGTGGTATAATCCATACTCAGCAGCAACTAGCATGTGGCTTTGCCTCATCAAGGAAATTTCCAGTAAGTTTTATGAACAAACTCTCCTCATCTAGAATAGAACGAAATACAGCAACCTTAAAAACCTGTTTAATTAATTTAAAGTATTTTTCTCTTTTATCTTTTGACTGTCCCTCATCCTTACCCACTCTTGTCTGAATCTCAAGAAAGAAACAGAACTCAGGTTCTGCCAAGGAAGTTAAAAATTGTAGCACAATTTCACTTTTTAAGGCATCATTTCCTAGTGTTTCCTGAAGAAAAGAGAAGGAGGCGTTGTACATTTCCCTGTCCCCTCTCCAAAAGATAATTCAGTCTCAATGAAGAAATACCAATTTTATCCCAATTACATATAGTATTGTCCATTAGTACTTACAGTTCTGTTTGTTAATACATATTATAAAAAAAAAAAACACCTTTAAAATTCAAGGAAGATCACAGAAGTATTGGTGGGTAGGGGCGAGGAATCCAGCTGTGGTGGACTTTCCTTTGTCCTTCCCTCTGATTCTGAGGAAACTCTGAATGGATGGGTCTGTACTAAGAATGGATTAGCAAAGTGGGAATATGTGTCTATTACAGCTATGCTAATCCTGTGGCAAATCCCTTGGATGTGTGCAATCCCACTTCCCCTCTCTTGCCTGCACCCACGTTTTCCCTCCCCTCTAGCTCCTTGACTGTGTAAGACAGAGCAATTGTGTTTCCAGAGGACGAATGAGTTCTAGGAGTTCATCTGACTGAAAACTTTGCTTTCTGAATTTGTGAAGTTGGTTTTCAGGGGATTACTGCACTGAAACAACTCCCTGTGGCTGCACAGTCACTTGCACCAAGTTCAATGCAAGAAAGTTTGTGGGACTGGGTAGCCAGGAGCAGGGCCTCCCATTTGTGTGACAGGTCTCTGCAGATGGGCACAGCTGTAACGGGAAACTTTGCAGACATTATTTCTGCATCTGTATACTAGAATCATAGAATGTTTTGGGTTGGAAGGGACCCCTAGAGGTCATCTAGTCCAACCCCCCTGCAGTGAGCAGGGACACCTTTAAGCAGATCAGGTTGCTCAGAGCCCCATCCAACCTGGTCTTGAATGTTTCCAGGGATGGGGCCTCCACTACCTCTTTGGGCAACCCCTGCCAGTGTTTCACCACCCTCATTGTAAAGAATTTCTTCCTTATATCCAGTCTAAACTTACCCTGCTTCAGTTTAAAACAATTATTCCTTGACCTGTCACAGCTGTCTCTACTAAAAAGATTTTCCCCATCTTTCCTATAGGCCCCCTTTAAGAACTGAAAGGCCACAATCAGGTCTGCCCGCAGCCTTCTTTTCTCCAGGCTGAACAAGTCCAGCTCTCTCAGCCTGTCCTCATAAGAGAGGGACTCCAGCCCTTGGATCACATATCAGAATTGATTTGATCTGGACTGGACATGAGGACACAATGCACAGTTAATGCTGCTTTATGCCAGCTGTAGAGGAACAGATAAATATTTAAACTTAAGAAGGTAAGCTGGTATAGAAAACAATTACCAGTGTAGCAGAAAGCCTGCCACTACAAAGTTAATCTGTCCCCATTTTTTGAACAAATTTGAACAAGCCATGAGTCCATATCAGACTAGTAATCTCCTTTTTTTTTTTTTCCTCTAATATAAGGACTTCTTAAATTAGATTCAGTGTACTGTTTAACTGGAAGGAGACAGAGACTGAATTTCACTAATCTTTTCCTGCATGCGCTTCAAATAAAGGGTTTTGATTTAGCAAGAGCTGGAATACATCTTGTGAAAGAAAAGATCACAATTCCTGTCCTGTTCGGACTGCTCTGTAACAGGATGGCCAGGGATTCCTTAGTTTAGTGCTTTCATTGACCTATCAGGCCAAATATTTTTTTCTTTTTTAAAGCGTTGCAGATCAAGGCCCAATTAAGTAAAGCAAACATATTTGATACAAAGCATTTGGGTTTTCCAGTGCTTGCTTTTGAAAATTTGTTTTAGAAAAAAGGCTTTTGGCAGCTCTTCTCACTTTCCTTGTATCTACAAACACATTTGCTATTCCAATTCAAATAATGGCAATTGTAAAGTTGGTGCTGAATTCAGTGGGCTACTCTGCAATTCAGTCAGGACAGGATTTGACTCATTTATTTATGGTCTTTTGAGCTCACAGAGAAAATGTGATGCAGAGTAAGAAATCAGCTTGCTACAAATGAGTTGTAAGTCAGGAAGAAAGCGTATTACAGTAAAAAAAATCTTCTACCAACACACGCTATTCTCGAACTGACTAATACTGTAGCAAAACAGTTGACTCCCTTTCAAGCTTCTATCCAAATCCTGACAGTAAAAAAGAAGCTGATAATCTAAGTCTTCAAGGAGTCAAGCTTCATCTGCTTGATAGTAAAGACATTATTAACAACTGAGAGTTAACTGAATACTAAACCAAACAAAACCCAAGCTATGGACTCAAGTAAGGTGGAACACGGTTTAAAATATGACCAATAAGCTGTGACTTGCTCAACTTAAACAGTATCACTTATACTCCAGTAGCAGTAACAGCAAGTGTTGCTGTGATTAGATGCAATCCAGAAAGACAGTGAAAAGCCAGTTGCTTATCCCGGCAAGATGTACGTATTTATTCCAGGTAACTGATGATTTTGCAGTGAGTCTGAATGTTGACAATGAGTATCAGAAAACCAAATTTTCTCTCTGACCCTTTCATTTTGTGAAAAAAACACAAAAGTGATGCCAAATAGCAAAAATACCATCTTTTTGTTTCTATTGTCTTTCTCCTAAAACAGTTTGCATTCAGCAGACTGGACAAGCTTATCTGAATTCCCTCCTAAGTATTCCTCAGGTGACCAAGGACTACAGACTCCAATCCTATAGAAGAGCAGTGATTCTTCTCTGTTTCAGGAAGCAGATAGTGGCAGTACAGATAACCAGGGCAAAGTAGAGCAAACTTGCAATGTGGGAGGGGAATTTACAACTAAAGACACAAGGGCAAACTCCTACTCTTACCAAAAGAGCCAGGAGGATCTTTTTCAAATGTCTATGAAGAGGATGCAGGACTTGGTTATTTTCAAAGATCTAATCAGAGTCCGTTTCTTGTAAAAAAATCTCCTGGCAGCGCAAGTGATGTGCTATATCATTCAATTAGAATGTACAGACAGGTGTCTTAGGCTAACATATGCTCCTATTTCCACTGCAAGGGAAAAGAGACAATTTCAGGATCCAACACAGTGTGCAATTACTCACCTACATGACTTTACCTATGCAAAGAGCATCTGCAACTGACCTTTTTATATGTGTGTGTGTGTGCGCACGCACACGCGTCAGCCAGGGAAATTACCTGGATTTATGCCAGGTGCTGAGGGCTCGTTTCCACGTGATCCACTAGGGAGGAGGGGGTAAGCGGCGGGGCGGGGGAGAAGCAAACCCACAAGAGATGATATGATCTGAGCAGGGAGCCAGCTTGCATCTACAGCATCAGCTGAGTGTGGCTAGTGGGCTATATCTATTTTAAGTCAATTTGATAAAAATAATAGCCCATTCATGAGGAAGTCAGTGTCAGAGGGGTGGGCGGTTGTAAAAAGGAAGGTATTTTATTGTTTTGTTTGCCTTTACACCTTCAATTTGCCAGCCCTGTCTCACATCAGCAGAGTGAGCAGAAGCCCTCTGAACCAAGCTCTGCAAGGAATGTCCCTGTCACAGAGCACCTGGCCATCCAGGCAAAAATAAAAACCACTTAACCAAACAAACGAGAGCAGTCCCCCACCCTTATAAAATCTTTCCTCATTCCCTAGCTGTGATGTGCCTGGAGGTGCAGTAACACTAGCAATGCCAACAAAAAGATGCAGAAGATAGGTCATATCCCCTGCTCCTGTCTGCAAAATTCCCAGAGAAAGCAAACTTTCCTGGCTGCTCTGCTTTATACCTTTATCACCCTCTGTTGCACAAAGCCTGTTTCTGTGTGCGCCCACTACCCAGCACCCAGTCTATGGGCAGGAATAGCCCTGCAGCCCAGCATGCCCCCAGACCTCTCCAGGCTCCTGCATCCCGAGGGGCTGCAGGATCCTCGCGCCACCCTGCCTTACCTGTGGGGCTGTCTGAATATCCTGGAGAAGCAGCAGGAGCCACGGTCCAAGTACCAGGCTGCAGGCAGCCATCTGCAGTGGTGTTAAATCTCCCTAGCTCCCAGCATTGCAGGTTAGACAGCCAGGTTGCTCCTCCTGGTTGAGATCCTCTCAGGGTCCAGCCCAGTCTTGCTCCATGTCTGTTCATTCAGTCCAGAGCCATTCCAGCTATTCAAAACAAGCAGGACACAAGCTTTGAGACTCAAGCAAGCTGAGAAAGCAATTTAGAAGGAAGGGGGAGGAAGGGGGCTGCCCAGAAAAGAACAGTAAAAAAAGAACAAAACAAAACCGCGTCAATCATTAGTCCCAGAGCTGTCGGGTTTCTGTGAGTCGGTTGCATGCATAAAGGTTGTCACCCGAGGTACACGGCTGGCTGTGCAGAAACACAGGCTCCTGAGTCATCTAGGCTGCCCTCAGAGAGCACTTCATCACCCCAAAGCCTTGGTCAGGCATGAGTCCAAGCCCTGCCCCGTCCATCTGCCACACTCTCAAGAGAGTTCCCAGTAAGAAACACTCATTTTTCAAGTACAGTCATTTTACTCCTGTTTGGATGAGTGTGTCACAACCAACCAGGGTGACTCCATGAAGGTTTAGGCTTTACACATTGCCACTTAAACACCAACATACAGCAGACCATCCTCCTGAGAATCCTTCTCTTTCCTCCAATCCCACTTGAAATCAATTTCTGTTGCTGACAGTCATCCCTTGGGCTGCTACTTGTCATTTCACTCACTTCCATTTGTGACTCTGGATAACATTTTTTGGTTCTGGTGCCTTGAAAGATTTCAGTTGGTTTAAGGTGTCATGAAGCTTTCTTATCTGCCCTAAAAGTTTTATCAAAAGTAAAAGTTAGCCACTTCAAAAAAGGGCAGGCTGCCTTTAAGACCTTTTTGAGGTGCTCAGGAAAATAAAGAGAATTTGAATTCTCACACCCATGGTTTTTTGACTCTCACCCTTATCAGCAAGAAGAAAAACAATAGAAATGAGAAAAGATTTAAAATCAGATAATTATTTTATTAAAGACCCACAGCTACCTCACTGCCATCACAACAGAGTACCAAAGATGAAAGCATTCCACAGAGACCCTCGGATGATGTAAATAACTTCTGGAACTCACAGCTGTAATGCTTCTCTCTTTAACTAACTGCCTCTCTTTCTTTCTCCAGAATACCATCTTATAAAAACAGGGCATTTTCAGAACATCACATACTGTGTATTTGACACACAAATCTAACCTCCTTTCTTCACTCTGTTGGGTTACTTCTCAGTTTCTAAGCTCTCCTAGCTATAAAAGCCAAGTGTGGTAGGTACACCTTTAGCATCTAGAGACAACTAAGTATTTGAATGTCCAGATATTACATTCTTGGTTTTCCTAATTAAGTGATGGGCTAGAAAATGTCTTATTCTTGTGTAGTAATATGTAATTAGGCAATTCTCCCAATTTATGAGTGCAGTTTCAAATGACATAGCAAGTCAGGGCAACAGGTGAGCTCTGTTTGTCTCTTTTTTTTTTTTTTCTTCTTTTTTTTTTTTTTTTTTTTTTCTTTTTTTTTTTTTTTTTTTTCCCTGTCCCTTTCCCCCACCCCCCCTTTTTTTTTTTTCTGATCAGCTCCTATCTAAGCTTTTCTAGCAAAAGGACAGGAACCAAGATAAACAAGTCTTAGGAAAGTTTTAGCCTCTAAGTTACACTGCTGAGGTCAACGTATCTGATAAAAAAAATAACGTGTGAAAGACTTTCCCAGGACTGGCAACAGGGAGAGTTTTCTGGCCTGTTTTCCAGAAAAAATAAGACTGAAATGAGCATTCTGAGCATTTTGTGTGTGTATATATATATGTCAGTTTCTTTTTAATCAATGGTGTCAATAACTTCTTAACCCATTGGATAACTTCAATCAAATTTGGCTGAGGATGCAATGTCATTAAGTTTTACAAAGTTTCATGGAAGGGGATGACTTGGATAAAGAGGAAAAATTCTAGTAACTCACTGAGAGAAAGGCTGTGGTGGGACAGTGTTCCTCCGAAGAAAGCATACATCTCACACATCCAAAGCAAAACTGCGCTTCCCAGCTGCCATCCTTAGAACTTCTTTTTCTTAAATTTATTCTTGATTGAACTAGATGTTTAAAAGGATGGGAAGTGGAAAGTCCTTACTGGTGCTGCTGTTTTTTCAGGAAGGCTATTACATCACACAATGCTATTACATGTCTGTAATAAAAGCAACACCAATGAAAATAATGAAGAGGTTGTGTTTAATAGGAATGTTCCAATCTGCATGCATTTTTAACTGAATGTGTTAATTTCAGACTTTGTGTGTTTTAACTTCAAATACAATGGAAGGGGCTTTCCAAAAGAAGCACTATCAGTAACTGGAAGAAGCACCGCCGATTTATAACAAACCCACACTACTGTTCACTAAATGTTGCCTATATTTCCTAGAAAATATCCTCTATGTTAATACGAAAAAAAAAAAAAAAGCAGAACAAATAGAAGCAAACAACCAACCCCTATTTCTCTGTTCTCCCATCAGAGGACAATGTCTATCAGAAAAAAAGGGGAAAGCCCCTATGAGCATGCTATTATTATTTATAATGTTTATTTGATTACATACATCTGTCTCTAACATCTAGATCTCCTTTTATTTTAGGTGTTAAAGGCAAGAATGCCCAAAGACAAAGTTGCTTGGCATTGGCATTTTCTATTTAATATCAAGCTTAGCAAATGCTTAGGCAATTTTTACAGAGTATCTGATCTGTGCTGATCATCTGTGCGGGTTGTGTGGAGTTGAGGTGGAGGGGATCAGAGAAGGTCCTGTAAATCAGCAGTTAATCAAATGTCGCTTGATGCCTGGAGCAAAAGAATGCAGAGACCCAGCAGAGCCACAAGGGAAAGTCTTTAACACGTGCCCAAGACATTCCTTCAGCATTGTCTATTCATTGTGCTGCTGACAGTGACAGCCTAGTAAAAAAAGCAGTAATAGAATACTGGAGAAGTAGCATTGTTACACACACACTCAAGCAAAAGTACTCAGGATATTTTCTAATTTTGAAGTGGCTGATTTTAGTCTCATATTATACTTTCAGCAAGGTTCCTTGTGTTTTTTAGTGTGTATATCGGTTTGTATCTAGCTGTAACAGTGAAAAAAAACCCAGAGAGTGTGTCATCTCTAAACATGTGTCAAACAGATAAATGAGACCACTAAGTTTAAAAGGATACATATTAAAATAACCTTGTCTAAAATCTGTATTTCGGTGTCTGTTGCTATTTAGAGCATTGCAATATGCTGATGAAAAATCATTAAATTCTTGCTACTTAGGTAGATGAAACAAACCCTAAAACTTCACTAGGAGTCTCAGTAGTACCAAAGGCAGTGCTTGTTGGGATATAGGCTACATACTATAGGGTGTACAAGTAAAAGGTGGAATTCTTAACAAATTAAAAAAGAAAAATGAAAGCATTCAAGCATTCACTGTAATAAAAAACAAAGACTCTCATGGTTAAAGGAAGGAAAGCAAGTAGTCAAGAATGGCTTTCTTGATGCCTCTCTTGATCTATTTATGCATTTTAGCCCCTGGAGAGCGCTCTTCCTGGGGATCTTGGAAAGTGACACTGTGGTAGCAACACTCAGGGAGAGCACTCAGGATCCCAATGATTTTAGGCACTGTAAGTGAAGCCAACATGCTGAACTTCTCTGGAAATCTTTCAGTAACCCGGAGAGGACAGACAGGAGGGAAGGCAACACTGGTGCAATGTGATCTCATTGAGAAACATCACTTAGTGAGCAAGCAATCTGAGTTTGAACTAGTTGTAGCTGACAAAGTATTTGAACTTGTCTGAACATGTAAAAAGGAATAAAATCTCATTTATGCCAAGTATGCCACAGATTGGTGAAATTCCATCCCTCTATGCCACTCCAGTACTGATACTTATTTTCTGACACATACACTTCTCTTAGTAGTAAATATTTGTCAATCCATTTAATTATGTCCCATCAATCAAACCTCTCCGCAATATGTTAAATACATTGCAGGTGCTCTTGATAACATGATCTGCAGAGATGTATTGATTTAGCAATTTACCTTGGTATATTTGTCCACTGTGATCAACAACAATGAGGCTCTTGTATACTTGTTGAAATGTAGGAATGGCTTAAAACAAGAGCTCCCAGCAGGAAAAAAAAATTGGTTACAATGAGCTGGGGTCATAATAAAATGCCAATATATAGGGGAAATCCCAAGTCATTTCAGTAACTATGGTTTCAGTATATGGACGTTCTCACAGGGTGTTTCTGTTCTCTAGTAAAAATAATAGAAAAAGAAATCAGCTTCCTTGCTTTATACAAAGTTTCATACATATGCAAACCAGCAATCTAAAATAAAAGAACAGACTTGTTCTTGTTTGTTTGCAGCTCGGGACCTTTGTCTCAATCAGCTGTGCTCTTGCTGAGCACAGAAAATTTCTTGGCAATTAATGAACAGCCAACGGAAGGAGATGCATCCTGGTCTGTTCCCAAACAATTATAAAGTTACTCTTTTTTTTTTTTTAATTACAGAATGTAACGTTAAAAAGTACAATTTTGACTGTGGGAAGCTCAGAAATGCTGTCAACAATAATTGTTTTTTCTGACTCTGAGCCACAACACAGCTGTTGGAAAAGTTTTCCAGACAGCAGAGAACCTAGATGTACTGGGAAAAAAGAATCTTCTCAACCAATATTAGTCTTACTGCAAGAAACCTTGCTTCAGCTGAGATCTAGAAATCCACACACAGAAAGCCCACTGACTCCATTCATGTTCCCTAGTTTTTATCCCAATTACTTCTACCTGAACATATCCTCCGTTTAAATAGTACAATACATGTACTATACTATGGCAGTGCTACACTCTGGCCTTCCAGAAGTAGCAAAGTCACTCTTAGTATTGTTATGCTTAAGTAGTCAAATCTTCTGGAAGTGTAACCGTGCATTTCTGCTACCAGAGATTTGGATTCAGTGTTTATATGCAAAACAAGATATGATATGTCTGTCATTTTATTCACTTTTTGATTAGGTTAAGTCATTCGGAACTTTGACTGAAACCAAAATTTAAGCAGCTAAAAATGTGTCAGACTGATCATGTTAATAATAATGATAACATGGCTTAATTTTCAATTAGATTTCTTTTACAGATGTCATTTATATAAAGTTGATGTGGATAACAAAATCTTCTAACTCTGTTTTTATCTCACCTCATACTATTACCTTATATAGAGTGATAAAATAACTAATCTAACAAAAAAAATATCTGTACAAAATGTCTTTTTTTCTGGTGCATAGCAGCTTCAAAACTAAAGTGCATTTTGAGTCAGACTGAAAAATGAGAAGAGCTGACAGAGAACTCGGTGCTCTCAGGAAAGACTTGGCTTCCATGAAAGAAACCAAAACCATATCACAGAATTACTATGCCCAGAGGCTGGCTGAGAGAGAGAGATACAACCTTAGAAGCAAGATCACATCATGTCTGTACTTTCAGTAATTCTGACTACAGCTTCTAGAAGAGTGGTAGATTTACATGTTGTCATTCTCCACAGAGAAGGCTCTTGACAAAGATGTTATCATTTGAATGTCATTTGTATTATGCCCTTTCTCCCATACCTTGCTAGAAATGGGGAGGCTCAATGGTCCAGACAGGATAGCCACTTGATCATTACAGCTGTAAAGAAAGTGGTGGGTAATAAAGGTTGGACAGGTAACATCATGTGAAGGCTGAGGCCTTTTAAAGACCCTTCATGTCCTTTCTTCACACCTCCGTAGCACTGGTTTAATTTAAAGCAAAAGTCTTCTCTGCTGCTTGTTTGCTGGAGTAATCATACTATAAATCTAAATGACCCACAATAGCATTATTTGTTTTGGGTCCCGCTCTCCATGCCCAGCCTTTGCCCTGATACAAATTAATCCATGAGCACCAGCTTTGACTTTAGCTCAGTCTTACCTCATGTCAGAGCTTTGTCTGCAGTTGTATAAAGCTCATGGTTTCCCCTACCTAACCAGAAAGTGCAGGAAGGCTTCTATAAAGCTATCAGTTACATGAAAGGACTGGTAAAAGGCATGAAACTCAGTACATACTTGTTTTTAGCTAGCAAGTTTCTAAACATATAGTATGTCCACACAGAGACCTAAAAAGCAGCAGCCAGTTTGCAGTAAATTCACACCTTTTTTATTTCATACTTATTCCCCCCATATAGAAAGTTGCTCAGGGCCCCATTTGAAATTGTTCTTCTGGGTCACTTGATAGAGAGGGCTTACAATCAGACTGTAATTTGGAATATGCGTTCTCCAAGTCAAGTAGACTTTCCAGCCAGGACCAGGACAAATAGTTAAGAAGCACATTCAAGGTTTACATTATTTGATTTTGACTGCATAGTTATTCTTCACGAGTCTGGTGTTGAGCTTTATCTAGCACTTAAAAGATCTTGGTTTTCAGCTGCTTACAAGCCAGTCAAACTCTGACGTGTTAGAGCAGAACATTGTCAAGGCAGACATTTTCCTCAGTCTAAATTCTTGAATTCCCCTACTACGAGGTAACTTTTGTATCAGGAACATATCTTTTGAGAAGCCATGAAAAGTCTACCAAAAAGCGACCAACTTAAAGCCTCATAAAAATCCAAACTTGCACAAACTTGGTGGTGAATGCATGATATTCAGTGGGGAGACCTCTAATAAATTCATTCTCTCTAGGCATTCTCAAGCCACTCACAGCTCCCAAAGTTGCCTATCACAATATCTTCACATCACTGAATTCCCACATGGAGTTTCAGAAGCAAACCCAGACTTTCTCTACAGCGATTTCTCCTCATCAGCATATGACCAGGAACTGGAACTGAGAAGAGGAAGACTATCCCCTTTGCTTTCAAGGAGACCTTCAAAGAAGTTTTGGAGAGAAAGTGCCATATAATTCACATAGAGGACAAGGGTAGAATCAAGTGAAAGGGTGAAAAAGCTTAGACTAGAAGAAACTCACAACTAGAACTGAAGAGAAAAGAGACCAGCTCACTAGGAAGGAAGACAACTGGTGAGGAAAGCTTGGACTGATTGGATACTGCAAATAAAAAATGTGTTAGAAGGAGTGGGCACGTGCAAAGAAATTTTAATGCTAGCATTTCTTACATTTTGAGTATCAGATTTAGCATTTTTAATGGTGTTCTTGTACTCTTATTCTCGTACCACCTACTCTAGGTGTTACTTATTTGAGATTTGTCAAAACTCAAATCTAACCCATCAGATCCAGTTTTCACCTACAGTTTTGGAAGATGCTATACAACTGTGAACAGAATCAAACCAGAAACTCAGGCACTCAAGAATTCCAGTCTATAAACTCTTGGCTAAAGAAAACTTCAGTGAAAGGTACTATGAAGCAAGAGATTCAAGCATAGGACAGAACCAAAGTGAGACATAAAAGCAGCTCTTGCAGAGCCTTGTCATTACACAAAAGATCTACTTTCAGATATTGTGTAAGCAAGAAATGACAGACAGGTCTTTTGTAGCCAGGTTCAGTTATTTCAGCAAAGCACTTAAGCCATGAAGTTCATCTGTAAGTCAATAAACAGTTCCCAAATAAACCAGCTGTTTCAGGATGAAACATCACTCTCGCATTTACTGGAAATTATTTATGATCTTACTGCACTCCCTATATTAACTTTTTTTTTTTACTTTGGGAATAAATACACCCTTTTAGAAAATCAATGGAATTACAAGCATTTCACTTCCTTCTAGTAACAAGAAATTCTGCTCACATTTACACAAAGATAAATCCAAACAAACTCTAGTGAATTTAACAGAGTAACTCTGGATGTCTATTACTACAAAGGTAAAGAATCTTACTAAATTCAAAATAATGAGATATGCCTGAGTTTTCCTTGTTAACTACTCTTTGCGCAAATATTTTACACTTGTTCACTAACATGCAATTGTTAATGTTATTGTTGCAATTGAAACATGCTCTATGTATACACCTGGGAAGTAAAACAAGGGAATTTTAAAAGCACCAAGAATTCCAATTCTATATATTAAATCCAAAATCAAAAATAAAAATATTTGGGGAAGACTGTCCACGTGGTTAAGCACAGGAGTGGGAGTCATTAGCTTGCAGTATTGTCACAGACTTTTTGTGTAACTCATATCCTTTCTTGGTACTCTGGTTCTCCTCATCTAAAAGTTGACAGCTATAAAACTTACGTATTAACAGAAGGAAGATGAGCTTTCCTTTGTGACACAAACAAAACAAAGTCCAAAAATATTAAATAATTTTTGTGAAAGAAACAAATAGGAAGATTTTGAGGACACACAGTTTTTTCAAAAGAGTGTAAAACTTTTTTCTATGAGTATAGCTGAGCATCTCAACTCTGACAGTTTAGGGTCTTACTTTCCTCTTTCTAGCAGCATGACTTGGCTCTGCAGAAACCAATGGGATACACCAGCTGAAGCAGCAAACAAAGTCCTTACATTTAGTTTGCCATTACCCAGGGAACTGGTGAAACTGAGTTTTTCAACTCCAAAGAGAAGGGGCAGAATTTCTCTTGTGTTTTCAAATTTGATATACTCTGAAAAAGAATTCTTCTGGGCTTTGAAAACACAAGTTCCAAAGAGATGAAAGCCCCAAAACTCAAAGTTTGCAAATCATTCAAAAAGCAAGATCATACCACATGCAGATGTTCCATCTGAGGGTTCTGGAGACAGTCATTCCTTGACATGCTGATAGCTAAACAGAATGAATAAATCAGCACTACATTCATTCAAGACTCTTGTTATTAATTCTTACAATGTACTGACAGCAAGAAACACCCGATCCTGAGACATCACCAAAACTGTCTTACAATAATCCTAGAGGAAGCAAACAGACAAAACACTGATGGCAGTCTAACGCTGTTACTGAGAAGCAGTATGAGCTATGTTTTAAAGGCTGAACTGCACTTCTCTGTTAAAACCAATCACAAATGCATTAGTTACTGTGTCTAATTTGTTAAGCTGGAAAAAAATAAATCTGGATTTCCCAGTTTATGAATCAGTGTTATATACATGCAATACAGTCAGAAAGGCTAACTAAACCACCAGCTTTCCCATCAAAGCATCAGGCAGTCACCACTCATGCCAAAAGAGAACTAATACAAATGGGTACGTGCACTGGAGCCAGCAATTAACAGAAGACACAGCTGCACAGACTGAGCCAGCATGTTCCAAGTGCTATGAACAGGAAAAAAAAAAGAAAAATCCAAGTCAAGTCAAGAATACTGGGCTTCACTTTTGGCTATTCCAGCTTCTAGTGGCATCAAAGCATGAGCAACAAAATAGCTTCCAATTTTGCCAAATATTCTCCCAGTAAATTCTTCCACTGTAACCACACACATCAGTCACACATCAGAGTGAAGGATCCCTGCCTTCTCCCTGAGGGATTTTATGCCCCATTGCAAGAAGACAGTTGGGAATAGACTGCCACCTCTCTATGGGCACATTTGAGTACTCTCTTCCTACCCCCAGCTAATCAAGATTAAAAAAAAAAAATCATTGTAAAACCATTACAACAAACATCTCCTAGTCTCTATGTAATGGCAATGCAAACGAAGCCAGGCTTAAGCAGATCCTTCCTCACCAACTGTTGTGGAGAATTCTTTCTCCCTGGGGATTACTGTGCATCTCAGGCATTAGGGGGACATATCTCCCTAAATCCTGGCCACAGGCCACTCCGCAGCATGACTACCTCCAGGAACAGGGAACAAGCTATTCAAGAGCCCTGTGCCTGCACAACAAAGTTCGTATTTGTATTATTTTGTGGCTAATGACATAACCCTGGAGATACTGGTACACTGTTGGGAACCCTTCCTTACCACACCATTTTGAACACCTGATCTGCAAAGATTTCCACCCTGCATTTTACATTTCTACAATCCAAATCCAGCCCTCTTCTCCACAGTCCCAGTATTTCACGCCCTCTGCCTTCTCCCAACACACCTCCCACCACTCTGGCTTCCTACTATACATTCCCCCAGTCTCACCTCTGTTTAGCCTCCCCTCTAGAAACCCCCAGCCTCAAAACATTCCCGTTCATCCTAATCCACAATCCCGACATCCCACGCACACTACCCCCACCCTCTGTTCTCCCCAGGAAGTGCAGATTCCAGCACTGGCTCCATCACAGCTCAGGTTGCTGCAGAGTCCACGGTCTAAGTGCAGAAGCTGCTTTAACACTGGCTGAAATGCAAATTTTCAACCAGTAGGTAGATGTATTCCTTTACAATGTACCCCCAGGTGACATCTCAGTCACCCTCCTTCATGAAAGGGTGTATTAACTTGGATTGTGTAATACTTACTGTAGGATGAAACCACTGTGCAAAATCTTATTACGCTGTAACTCATTAATGTATCCACACCCAAACTACTCCTCACAGCACACGGTTCAAAGGCATCTTGCGCAGGCCTGTTGACTTATCATTACTCTAGGCTGGGTAAAACTTCCCTCACCCATCTTTTGGATTGCAACTTCATCTCATATTCAGTAACAAAAATAAAAAAAATCTGTTTCTCATAAAGCATGACCTCACTTTCTAGGAATGACTTTTCTGTTGTTATTCCTTGCATTACTGCTGTTCAAATTAATGCTGTTCAACATTAATCCATGTTGCTGGACACATAGCCTTACAGACCTCAGCAGAGTGATCATGAGAAAACAGACGAAAGGGGTACACACATTTTCCTCAGCTGCAGGTCATGAGAAATTACAGCAAGCATCTTTTTGGTAACTCTACCTTAAAGTGAGATTATGATCAGAAGCCTGACTATACGTGAATCACCTTCTTACCAGCAAATGAGGCCTCCATGCAAATCCATGGCCAAGTGTCCTAATTAAAAAAATATGGGTTTACTCACTTTCAGACCTCCTGTCTCTCTTCCAGTGAAACAGCACAGCTAGAAACAAAAGGTTCTTAATTACATTCTGGATCATGTATCAACAATATTAACCAAGCTCCAACTGCAAAATCTGTGACAATTTAAATTATGAATGGAAAGAGAAGACCAAGCTGGCCAGCAGATTAATCTGTTCCCATATACTATCTACTACAAACTGACCTGGGCACTACTCAGAGTAGAAATTTCAAAACATAGCCTGCTGAAGCTCTGCTGGAAAACTCGAGTACACTGGTTAGATTCCCTATGCAAAAAGGATCACAGTATAAGCTTATTCCGCACTGATATGGAGGCATAACTATAAAAACAACATAGAACCATCAGGTCATTCTCTAAGTGAATAGGCAAATCAGATTTTCTGCTCTGAAAGAGTAATAAGCAAATAAAAAGAGGTTCCATAAATGGATAGCATCTTCAGTCTGTTTCAGCTTGCAAATGAGGGCAGAATCAAACAGGCCAGAACCAACATATGAAGAGACAAATTGAGGTTAACTTGGGTAAGCAGGTGCAGTGTCACCAACTTCTTTCACCTGCTTCTAGTGGAGGAAGAGAGTCATAATCACACTTTCAATACTTTCACAAGTGTGAAAGATTGAATGTATTCCTAGCTATCAGGAAACCTTTTGATTTCAACATTGGTTCCATCCTGCATTCACCAGATAGATCTCACATAAATTACTTAATCTCAACACTGCTTTATTTTCTCTGTTTATATAGTGGAGCAGGATTGCTGTAATTTGTTTCAGGATAAATTAAGAAGAGGTTTACAACTTCTAATGTTTTGGGGTGAAGGCAAGGTAGTAAAAATCTTAACTTTGCCTATTTAGTATAATATTTGGCAGCTAGTGTTTTATATTCACTGCATTCATTTCTTTTGAAATTGGTATTTTCAATAGTGTGACCAATTCCATTCTCTTTACCCCATGTATGCACAACCCAAAACTAAACTGATCAGTCATGCTTTCCATTTTCCATTCCAAGTCTCACAATCAGATTTCATAAATTTGTAATACTCCTTTCCTTGCTTAAAGAAAGTCTGTTCATACACTTGATTTATAAATAATGTATTTGATATATAAATAACAGTGAATGCTAAGAAGCTGAAAATATCCTTGGTGTAAACCCAATTCCTTCTGTCAAGTTAGCTTGCAGAAATAAATTTGATGCAAAGTTTCTGAATGCAATTGCTAGTAAAGATTTCACAATAACTTACAGAATCCTGAAGGAGGAATTTCTGTTTCAGGCTTATTCAAGGGAAAAACAAAACATGAGTTTTATTGGTTTTAGACAGGTTAAGTAAGATCAGTCTGTAAAGTTCAAACAAATCACCCTATATAATATATTTTGGTTTGGTACAATTTAAAAACCACAAAATGTTTTTTTGGTTTATCTCCAAAAAACTTGGAAAAGCAGAGGCAAGCATAATTTGCAAACATTTTAAAACATTATCTAGCTTTTTGGTAAATAAAATTTCTTTTTACTTGCGTTTTCACATTCATAATTACTCTGATGTAATGTACCCTGTAGTTACAGACAATGCACTGAAAATAAACCAGATTTTTTTTTGTTTTAATGCAATTATTGAGCAACTCCAGTTTAAGGCACTATCAAATTATGTTTCATGTTTCAAATTTTTGGAAATGAACATTTTTGTACGCATTCCACTGAACATTTTTGTACGCATTCCATTCATAGGCCCGTTCAGAGCCCTAGCATTCAGAGTTAACAGTATTACACTTCTGGTTTACTTAGGTGAGGTGGCAGATGAACTCTTGCTACGGCTGTCCTAGTGGTAACAGTTAGTCATCCCGTATACACCACTTTATCCAGCCCTATGTGGCATAGCTCATGCATCTGCTTAGAAGTAGCTGCAAAAGGCAAAAAAAGAGAAGTGAAAAAACATATATGAGAGTTTGTACATTCAGCTATGTGTTATCGCTTGCTCATGTATGCGCACAACTATGAAAACTAGGAAAAATGTGTTCAAAGATTTATTTTTCTCCAAATAGAGTTGTTTTCACACCCTGTGCCCATCCCTTCCCCAGGACAATAAAGTCAGTGGTTCACAGAGCTGAGGCAGTCGGATTTAAACTTGGAGCTCCTCTGTAGTGTCCCGGGTTGTTTTGCTCCCTCTGCTGAGAAGCACTGCCAAATCCAAAGTGTATCAAGTGGGTCAGGTTCAGAAGCTGGTCAGTTCTGGTTCCTCCTGACACTCTGGACACCAAGTTCTGGAATCCAAATGAAGAAGATATTAATCAAAGAATGCCAAAGTGACTTTTCCCATTTTGATGAAGACTGGTGAGCTGAACAGGCTTTTGCCTGTTATCCAGCTCCATTTGCTTTTTTGTGTCTGTGCACACCAGTTTACACAGCAGTGGTAGGAAAATGTTTCCCAATGCAGATAAGGAAATAATCTTCCAGGCACTTTTGTTTGGTCAGCTGTCGATGATTATCATTCCCTTTTAAAGAGATGGGATTGCAATTCCCATGTGTGCATTTCACAGCATCTCCAGGGACTCATAGCGGGCTACTCTTACCAGGCGAGGATGGTGAGAAGGCCTCTCCTCCAGTGAAGCTCGCAGATCCAAACTGCTGAGTGTGGGGTTGCTGGAAGGGATATTTTCCCAGCCAGCCAGGCAATGCTGTGAAAACAGATGAGAATGCTGTGTTAGTGTGCTTTACCCTTTTTCATCTATTGTGGCCTGTTAGTTCTATATAACAACTTCTGCACAGGGAGGTTTTAGCCAGTAATTAATCAATGTTTGAGGAGTTTTATACAACTAACAAGAAGAAATCTCTAACAAAGAAAAAGTGCATAGCTGTCCCCTCTTCCACCTTTCACTGGCTAATTATTTCTAAAACAATCTCCTGCTCTGTGAACTCAAGCACCCAACCTCTCTGAACCTGTCTCAACTGACTCATCCAGTTTCCTAAACCTCAAAACCAAGCTTCTTTCTACTTCTTCCCTGGAAATCTCTAGGCCAGAGCTAAGTCTCATTAGTAATACTCCCTGCAGCATTGCCTGGTGGCTGGAATACAGGACCAACTCCACAAAAACAGTTTTGAATCCAACCTTGCCACTACTGATTTTGCCTATACACTGTGAATACTTCACAGAAACTAGTCTTCTAGACTCTCTAACATCTGCAGAAAGAAACACAGGCACTCTTAGGTATGGTTCACTGTGTTGAAAGGTCAATGCCTGAAATAAGTCAGCTGAATCATGCCCCAGGAGTATACAGCTCCATATGGCATTTTCTTCTCAGTGTAAAGCATTTTGAGATATGTTGTATATTTTATGCCAGTTACACAGAGGTATGAACTCAGAAGCACAAACCAATGGCTTTTCTTGCTATCTCAGTGATGCAGATGAGAAATTTTAGTGGTAACCCTGCCAGGGGGATGAGTCCCAGATTCTGTTTCCTTCTTGTGCTGTAACAATGCCCAGCCTGGGCTGTGCCACCAGTATCAGCATGAAAACAGCAACTTACCAAAGGTAATGCTAGATTGTCTGCCGGTTCAAGGCTCTTCCTGCGATGGGCTTTGTATTTGTAGGCAGGCATAAGGGTAGACCTGGGAATGCTGACCCTGCAACCACATAAAGGAAGTAATTGCCTACACCTTCCACAAGTCAGAGGAAATCTGCATGCCTTCCAAAATCCAAGGGTCTAACCCCAAAGTGAAATCCCAAAGCAAAACCAGTTTTGGATTAGGGCATTGGACACTCAACATGTACGTTCAGATTCTGGACCAAACTCAGATAAAACACGCATTTCTCACCGACTTCAAAACTGTTTCTGCTTATGGAAAAGATCAGTAGGGAGTTTTTAAGCAAGAGATATCTCTGTCTTGAAAACAGCAATCTTCTACAAGGCTATTTTGATGCTCTTTTCTCTCCCACACGATCAGCTTTTTTTTCCCCATTATTTCCTTGAGTTCTGCATATTACAAAGCAATAATTCTTATCTACCTGACATAGGCTGGCTCTTCCAGTACCTCTGGGGGCTGGTAAGTACGTGGGATCTTACAAATGGGGCAGGCAGATTCTGAATCCACAGGGACAGTGAAGAGGCGCTGATTTAATCGATAACAGTAAACACCTGCCACAGAGTAATGAAACATCATGGTATTTCTAGTTTGTCAGAAGGTTCCTCAATCCAGTCAACAAAGCTGCGTCTACCACAGTGCCACACAAGCATTCTATAGAAAGAGCTGCTTTTCCTGAAATATCTTTTAAATTTCCTGTCCCCAAAGAAGTTCCTAAAAAGCAAAACCAAAACTTCAACCTCCTCAACTTAGAAAGAGACATTAGCCAATTACAAGAAAACCTGACAGAGTAAGATGACACTGATTGAGAGAGGATCCCTAGAAGACTCATATATCTTTGGAGTAGGAAGTTGAGTCTAGTTCAGAAGCTGCAGCTAAAAAAACCCCACATTCTTCCTTGTCCTGCATGACATGGGGCTCTCTCAGAACAACAGGCAAAGACTGCTCAGTTGCTTGTTCACAGAAATTTGATTAGGAAGAAATCTGATCTTACACTTATGGGAAACAGTTATCAAATCTGGTTCTTGTTCAGGAACTTCATAATCCAGAGCCTTGGGCCTAAAGAAATATACAAACAAATCAGTTAGTGACAGGGGGCGGGCCCTCTGAACAGCCCCACCTTTTCCAAGCATACATTTCTGATTGGGAGGTAAAGGCCTACAAAGCCACCCTTACAATTTCCCACTCCAATCTGACTACTCAGTACTCTAAAGGGATACATTGCTGCTTCAGCCTTTCCCCCATACCCACTTACTCCAGGCGCTGCTCATGAATACATGCTGCTTTGTTGACCTGTCGGAATTCTTGCAGCTCAGCAAAGTATTGATCAGATTTTTCTGCTACTGAAGAGTTTGTATCTAGGAGCCCTGAGAATGCCAAGAAAAAGAGAAAAGTTCAAGGATTTACCAAATTTGGGAAAGCACTAAAGCAAGCCTCATGCAAAACAGTCAAAACCCCCAAAGGTCTGAAGCACCAAAACAGATAATGAGAAGAGCATGCCATCAAGTCAAGCCAGAGGTTTACTGCGTGGTTTGGGTCCCTTACTGCATTCATTCATTTCAGTTACTTGGTATCCCCCCTGACCCTACTCAGCTTTGACATTTGCTGCCTGGATTCCCACACCACTGCCAATTCACTGTTCCAGGGAAGCACAGGTGACCTCTGGCATGGACAGGGAACAGCTTCTGACAAAACTGCACTCCTCTGCTGAGACCTGCTATGCGGGCTCTAGGTCTGCAATTCTGCCACACCTCAACTTAAAGGGGTGATAAACTGTGTTTTAACTCTTCATATTACGTCATGCTGAGAGCTTTGCTTCAGGTTTAGGATTCACCTGCAATCCAGTCATAGCCCAGGAAAGGACGCACGGACCAGCTGCTCACAGGTATGGTATATTCTTCAGGGTCAGACTGAAAAGTCACATGGTCAGCTTCATTCTGGGAAGAAAACAATTCATAAAGACTTCCCACACATCCAGCAGAACAGTCAAAGGTACAGCTTAGGCGATAACTGGCAGCTGTTCAAATGGGACAGCTGTGGCTTAGTTTGAGGCTGGATTCTACCAGTAATTTGCTCACCAGCCCTTTGTCTTCTCAATTCATAGAATAGAAAGAGGAGGCAGGGGACTTGCCCAGCCTAAGGCAGTATTTTTCAGGGCTTTAAACAAAATGGTGACTTCCCTGCATCACGCATCACCAAACACCAGGCCACCTGTGCTGCCTGATCACAGCAATAGCCTGCCCTTCATGCTTAAGGAAACAAACTATGTAGCAGCAGCACTGCACCAGGCTGTTCTCTCTGAGCATATGAATCACATATGCAAATGACAAGGAGTCTTACAGTGAAGTGCTACATTTTTTGGGTCTTTTGTTCAAGGGCTAAGGAAAACAGGGGCTGAACAAACTGCCATAGCCCCTGGCTGCTAAGGCTGGGGACAGTTCTGACCCTAACTTCCAACTTATACTGGGAACACAAGTAACGTTCTCCTGGCCCTTTCTCACCATCCTTCTATTAACATATGAAAATAAGCAAAGCATTGGTTTCACCGTTTACCTTCAACTCTTTAGACTGAGATGTCAGCAAGATTGATTTACGGATTATGGGCTCTCTAATGACCACAGGCTGCTCGCTGGTCTCTTCACTTTGCATAGTGCTCAGCAATGGGTCTGGACAACCCTTAAGCTGTTTTTTCTCATGGAAACCATGTAGCAGAGTGCACTGTTTTCTGTTCTCTCCATGTCCCACGAGGAAGCATTCTTTCTCTGGACTTCCTCGAGCATGGCCATCCCTATCCCCTCTGGAGATTTCTCTGCCACAGGTAATGATTGCAGACACTGGCATAACATTCTTCTCTTTCCCAGGAAAGCTGGAATCGAAACCTACTGCTTCCTGAATCTTTGCTTGTTGTTGCTGTACCCCTCTGTCATTGCTACTGTGTTTAAGAGATGAACAGAGGGCTGCTCTGGCTGTGTAACCTCCGGGTTCCATAGACACCAACATTGCAGGGTCAGCTGTAGACTTCGCAGCATCGACCTGATTTTCCTTCTGTAAGGACAGAGACTCTCATACCACATGGCATCATTCAGGTTACAAATAGCTTTCATTAGGACATTTCACTCAGTAAGAGACAATCAACCTCTCATTCTAGTCTGTATACCCCTTGAAATTCCTGTGGTGAAAAAGAGCAAAACCCTTATATTATTCATGAGACATTATTAAGTGCTTGGAGAAGGTAAGAAAGGGGTCCCACTTCCAGCTAAATGCAGTTTTTCCCAATTTGAGAAACTGCTAAACTTTCAGCCTTTGTGCTTAGAAAAAAACCCAAAAGGATTATGTTCCACAATGTTCATTCCTATCTTAGATTAAGAAACCGACATTTCTTAGGCAGGAACTGATCTCTGAACCCTTTGCAAGAACATATTTGAGACCACAGGATAAAAAATAAACGAAAGTCTAGCTACTTTTCTAACAGATTCCATATTCCCCTTTCTACCAGCTCCTCCACATCCATATGTCTCCTTTACCACACACTCCACAGGCAGAGCTGCTGCCCAGCACTTCTAGCACAGACATAACACATACCCCTCTCTTGGGCAAGGGGACAGATCTCTCAGTAGCTGTTCTATTATGAAGAGATGCTGGAAAGAGCAGCTTGCTGGGAAGTCTTTTTCTGATCTCTTCCTGCTTCATTCTGAGCCTCTGAAGAAGGTCCTGGTTGGCCTGACGCAGCCTCTTCAGGTGCTCTACCTCCATCCTATGAAAACATTTTCCTGTAAAGCCGGAGTTATGTGAACTACATAAATGGAAACATTAAGTGAAGACGGAGAAACCACTTTCAGGGGACTTTTCATAAAAATCACTTACAGCTGTTGTAACACTGAGAGTGTCAGTCATTGCTCCTGAGAAATCAGCCAGTCCCAAAACTCTTTACGCTATGAACTAGCACCATTGCATACTTCTCTCCCCTCAGATGTAGTCAAGTATTTTGTACCCAGAAACTAGTAACTGACTGAATAGAGACAAGACACTCTTACAGAGGTAACAATAAACATGGAAAAAGTTACATCAAAAAGCAAAATAAGTCATTTGATTCAGAGGCTGATATTTAGGACAATTTTATGTAATTCTGCTTTATCTTTTCTTTTTAATTTTTGCATCAAAATTTATACTGTGATAATACCATGATGGTTTAACTTCAAAACATGAATAATTAATATGAATGTATTACAAGTGTATTTACTGTATTTACTGTATCCAAAAGAAATATTAAGTCCAAACTGTCTTCCACGTTCCCCAAGCAGCAAGACTCCAAAAGGCTCACTTATGACTCAGGACTAGGGCTCAGACGATTCCAATCCCACACATAAATCACTAAGGGTTTAATTTAAATGCCCTTTTATTAGAAGATGGGGGGAAAGAGTTAATAAATAGAGAGATAAATAAAGCTTAGTTTGACTAGAAGGTTGTCACACCATTCAACATGTTTATAACATCACAAGCTCCTCTAAATTTGCAGAAAGTGGTTGGTTTTTTTTTTTAATAAAACAAAACTCTAAACCCAAAATCCCATATTGCTTTTAGATGGAGTGATCAATTATGTTCTCAAGTAAAACTATGTGCTTCTCCAGGACCTTTGCTTCTGAAGGATCCCTAAACCCTTCTGCAAAGCTCATGTGAGTTGTTCTTGTTTCTGCTACCTTGGCAACTGGACACGAGGAATCAAATGCATATACTGTACAACAGCACTGGGAAGAACAAAAAGCAGTGCTAACAATCAAAAAAACTGCAACATATCTTTTTGTTACAAAAATAAACGTGAGAGGTGCACTACTGGACACAAAATAGAAATAGCGGTCTTGAGGCACTAAATTTGAGATCATTTGAACAAAACAGAAATTCTCATAGTATTCACAGGACAAAGCTAACAGCATCCTCTCATCATTGCTCATAAGAAAGCAAATACTCTGAAAATAACATTAGTCAAGGGACTTTCTGGAAGGGTTTTACCAGATGAGATCCACTCTTAGCATAATCTACAAGAAGCTGTTAGTCCTTCATGCTCAACCCCAGGGGCTCAAGCTTATGAAACTGCTTTAGTCGCATCCTTTGTGAAAAGGAGCTTAGCTTCTCACAGTTTAAAAAAAAAAAAAAAATAGTGATTGTCTCGAGAACTAAGTGCTCTCAGCTCTGCAAGAAAGTTGTCTTAACACCTATGCAGAACTCCCCAGAGCTGATTCTGCGCAGACACGCTGGTTCGGCTCTCCCATTCCCACGAGGGCGGGCAGACGGTCCCGAGCTTTGCGAAGCGCGTCAGGCAGCCGCAGAGAACTGGTAAACCCCCCCCGTCCGGCGCACGCTGCGGGAGCCTGCGAGTCTCGCCAGGCCAAGCGGCTCCAGGGCTGCGGACGTGCAAACTCCCCACGCTCCCCTCCCGCCGCCTCCGCCTCTTGAGGCCCACCTTGCCGCACACCCCGCCGCTCCGCACCGCCGAGCCGCCAGGCGGTCCCGCGGCCGGGGAATCCCCGCCCTCGCTCCAGCCGCCGCCAGGATTCCCCCGGACGGCCCCGGCCCGGCCGTTCCCGCAGCCGAGGGGCCCCCGCCGCGGCGGGCCCGCCCCGCCGCTCCCGGCATGCGCGGAGCCCGAGGCGCTGCCCGGCCCCGCGGCGCGGGGGAGGTGGCCCCAAACGCTCTCCTTTCGATTCCTGAAACGGCCGCAGGTCGTTGTGCGACCACACCACGTACCCCCAGCTCCCCCAGGAGCTAAAAGGGCGCCGTTTTGAAAACTTATCACTGGAAATCTGCCTTTTTCTCTTCTAACACGCACAAGGTCATCTATCAACTGAGAATACCCATTCACCACAACTTCAGAGTATGAACACGCTCTTTGCTGACCATTGCTTCCTACAATATTCTCAAGAAACCACTGATTCAATACTGACATTTTTAGTATAACTTAAGAAGGAATCGCTCAGGAATCTCCTATCAGATCATTCGGTATCATTGTTCTTCTCACTAATTTCCACAGTAAGAAGGCAATACAAGGTCACTGTTGTCAACCGTGCAGTTTACTACACTGCAGTAGCGTATCATCTGAATATATCATACTTACACTTGAAGACTTTGTATCACGACACGCAGAACACATCAGGAGAAATATTTTTCCAATTCATTTTTATTTTGGTTTCCATTGTCTACAGCATTGATACAGGAATAATTCATGCAAATTTATCACCTTAAATACAGCAGAGAGAAAACTCACTGGTAAGAGTATTTCAAAGAGCTCCATCAACATAACACAACGAGAAAAGTAAGTAGCAGCAATAAGATAAAGTGCATTCAGCTGACCTTCTTTAATACGAGTTTGGGGAAGACTGTTTTTGGAATTACCTGTTCTAAGGATTAGTTTATCATTCTTTATGAAAAGCAGAAGAGCACTGCCTCCTTGCTGATCATGTTCATTCCCCCACCACCCTGAACTAAAGAAGTACAGCTGTATTTTGTTTAAGAGGAATCCAGCTCATAGGCCTTTCTGTTAAAAGCTTGATTCTCGATCACTCAGGCTTCTAGGGACAAGGGTTACACATACTTAAAAATTCTTCTCTCCCATGTTAGCAGTTTTGCTTCTTAAAAAATTCAGGTGGTTCTTCCCCCTGTTCTATAGGTTAGGTTTCGGCACTGCAGTGAGAATGCCTACATCACCAAAATCTGAACAGTGTCAGAAATATACATTAGCAAGACACCAGATTCTAAGAACGCACCAATCTCTTTTTCCTTTATAGATCAAATGCTGGCTTAAAGATCAGATCATTTATCAGATTTCCCCTAACGGCCTGCTGAAGAGATGCCAACAGAACCCATCTTCAAAAGCAAGGTCAGCGTTTCAGGTAGCCTAGAGCTGCGGAGCAGTAGTACATCACCACCTCCCTCTATCCGGAACTGACAATTTCCTGGTGTGTTAGGGATGTACTTAGTATTTCAACTCAATACATAGTACATAGCCTGTTATGAAGGCGTATGTGATAGCTTCAGAGACTAGAGACCCAAATTTATTCACATAATACCTGCAGCAGAATAACAGTGGATGATTCCACTTACTCCAGAATACTTCACCACAAGTCCTAGAGGACACATTTCCAGAGGCAAGGACTCAAATTTTCTTTCTTACCCATTCTCAGATCTGATCCAAGCCATATTTATGTCCTGGTGGTTGCCTGAGGAAACCGACCAAGGCCAATGAAGCCCTCTGATGCAAATGGCTTTTCAGTTTGGGTTGGATTCAAAGCTGTCTACTGGAAGTGAAAGATTGGTTTGCTTCCTGAATTCCAGGGATGTTACAAGAGTCTGACTGCCAGCTCTAACATGATCAAGATACTTCAAGTCTTACTGCAAATCTTAGAACAGCCTAAAATACTTACTGACATTTCACTATTCCCCAAGTATCAGGCAGCTTCTTTCTGGAACTTTTGCAACACACAAAAACGGGGGGACTTGTCACAGGCACAGATATTCACACCCGAGCATGAACAAGAAATTCTAAGGCCAGCCAATACCATTTTCATGTGAAAAGTCTCATCGTCAATAAGAAAAAAAGGAAACACTCTTAGTAGTTCTGAATTCAGCTGGGACCTGCTCAAAGATAACTCATAATTCTCTAAAGTTCAACGCTGAACAGATTTAGGTTGTCACTAACCTCAGAACCACAGGATCTGATTCTGGATTCCTCAGACATTTTGTGGGGAACCGAAAGGTTATACCCAAGACGTGGCAAAATACTGACCCACCAAGTGGAAAGGAAACTTTGCAACATAGGAACCTAACCCTGGTGCTACCAAAATCAGTGGGAATTTCTCCTCTATCAATTCCAATAGGAAGAGACTTAAGTCTTTACAATTCCCAAATCTTATACTCCAAATTCAAAACTGCTTCAGGGCAAAACTCAAAGACTAATTTTATCTACCCGCAAATAAAGAATGTCTTTAAAAAAAATGAGTTGTCTTAACCCATTCTTGGCCTGGCATGAAATACAAGGGACAGGTCTCCCCCTGCCCCAGAAAAGCTGCGCCTGCCAGCTCATTCTCATGCTTCTAACAGAAGAGAAACAACATCAAATCATATGGCTGCATGGGAACTCTATGTGAAGCAAAATCTCTTACAAGCTTGTGATCCACATGCTGGTTTTGTGGCCAAACAGTGGTAATGGAATTCCAAAGGCCTGCTTCCAGAAACACAGCTGTGTGTTTCCAAAAAAACCCCACATTCATCAACTTCCCTCATAAGGCAGTTAATTACATTCTGCTAGCTGGCTTTTCTTTCCTAGTTTTCTTCCTCAGCAAGCTGCCAAATTACCCGCACTACCTCCTTCACAGGAGCTAGTTACGTCTTTGCAAACTATATGACCATGACGTGAAATGGGCCAGACTGCATTATTAAATAGCTCTTAAGAGGAAGAAACTAACTACAAAGAAAATAAACTTACCAAAGCAAAAATCTTAGTCCCTCTTGCTCTGGAAGAGAACTGGGGTTTGTTCATAGGTTTAAACATACTGACAGTAATAAACCTTTCTATGAAGGGACACGGTGATTCTCTGTCGTGTTCTATAATAACGGAGTATTAACCTGGGAGATAGGCCTGCACGGGCTATAAAAGCACTGTGAAGCCATCATTATGCCTGTGTGCATGAGATTTGTGTTTAGGCAAACAGCTGCTTGTCACACATACATAAATTTGGGGCTTGGAAGTCAAAAGTTCTATCTTCATGTAGTAAAATGAATGACTCCATAAAGACCTGTCAGAGTAACTTTTAACCTGATAAACATTTGCTTGTTCATTTTAAATTTGTTACTGTACTTGATTTTTCTTTTAAAAGCCCCCTGTAAATGTATGAAGCACACATTCCTTCTGAAGTAGCCAGGTCTCAAAAGAAGGAAAAGGAGTTACAAACAGCTAGTGTTTAGAGGTGGGACAAAATGGGGAAGCAGAATCCTATTGTTCACACAGCAACTGGAAACACAGCAATAGGCTTTTGCTTACTCCCTTCAGGGAATTCCATCACCCACCATATTCTCTGCAGTAATTAAGAGAGCACTGAAGGGAAAGAGTGTTGGTTTTCTCTTCTTCCCGCACTATCTACTTTGCTGCAGGTACTGATGTGTGAACATGTTGAGTTCACTGTCAAGCCATCCAGCTTTATTCCTGCAAGGACAGAAAGTCTCCATTAGGTGAGTAAAATAACTCTTCTCCAGCCAATCTGAAAGAAGGATGACTAAAATGCATAAACAGCAAGGTACGGAGAGCAGTGCCAGAGGTCCATTCCAAAATGCTGCTACTGTTCCTTGCCTTTCCTCAGGTCAGGAACACTTGCCTGCTAACAGTCCCTAGGCTTTGAGGTTCAAACCGAGATCCTGGTCACAACTTCACATTGATCTTATTGTGTAGATAAGGAATGTTTGAAAAATTCTTCCCAACAGCCTTTGCAGGGTGAATAAAAACATCAGACAACTGTGTACAAAGGTGAGGGTGAGGCTTTTTGCATGATTTTGTAATAGCCTGAAGGAGTTTGTAGGAGTAGAGGACTGTATGTTCTGATAAATGGAAAGGAACTGTAATTCCAAACAAACCAAAAACAAGAAGGAAAAGGTGTTTTGTGAGACAGAAGATTTAAATGACTGTTGACAGCACATGGGAAAGTACATAGTGAAAGGGAATGTGATTTGGTAGGGAAAGTTGCTGACATCTGCTCATCAGGTGCTATGGTGGAAGGACTGCACTCAAAGATATGCCCTAATCCAAACACCTTGGGGCAATCACATGAGAAACAACTGTATGCAGATGTCCATCTATATACGGGACAATAAAAACTCACCTGAGCAGTTTTGCTTTGCTCTGCAGCGAATCCAGAACTTCAATTTTTTTATTCATGGCAGAAATTTCCTGCTCAAGATTCTCCCGTGTGACATCCACTTGCTGACACAAATGAGCAAACGTTCCAGCAAGCTCTCTATGAAACAAGAATAGTTGGACATGACAGAAAGTTAAGATCAAGCAGCAAATTCAAGGAATGAATCCCTTTGATATATAGGGATGATGATAGTGACTCAGATGTTCATCTTTCCACTTCTGCACAATATGTTAGAGTATCAGAGCAAATTGATTTGAGAGATGGAAGTATGTTAAGACTAATGCTTAACAGCACCCAAATACTACATCAGTGATTCAAAAAACTGTAATGATATTTTAAAACACAATGTATTGTTACACATTTTTTTCATTTTTAAACAAAATAAAATTTTAAAAAAAAACCAAACAAACAACAGAATTTAGATAAAGTTTTAGCTGAATATAGGCAACTCACTGTTGGACTTGGTGGCTGCAATTAGAACCTGTGTAACTGACGATGAGCTGCAATTTCTCACCAGCATACTCTACGAACTGCCGTTTAAAAGCTCTCTCTTTAGCTTTTGTGGTCCAGGTGAGGCGCTCATATACATAAAGGAGCCCATAAAGGCCGAAAGAGAGAGCAATCAGTCTCCAACCCACAGCCTTCCAGACCTAAAAAAAGCACAAGGAAAAACAAATGACATGATCATCATCTAGGACTGATGCTAACTCCTAACAATGGTGCACAGAGCATTGCACTTACATTCTAGGCACACAAAAATGAGCCAGACTGATAACCCTGACTTGCAAGTGGTTTCATTGGTCAGACAGGTACTACTGATGTCTGGTCTACAAAATAAAAATGCCTGAACTATTGGGATTATGTATGGCTTAACCTTTCCAGCACATTTAAATTACATCTCCAAGTGTAAACAAACTCTGCCTGGTTCACAGAATCCCTGTTTCTGAAGTAAAAGGTATTTTTAAGCAACCATCTCCCCTTTGATAAAGGGGATAGATACTGCAATGCTGGAAGAGCATGTAGGTATAGAACTGGTACTACAGAACTTTAGATTCTTTCTGCAACAGGAACTAGAGTTACCATGCAACTTGAGTTAGATCTCTTATGCCTCTGCAAGTTGGGGAGATTTGAGATTCGAAACATTAATTATCTTCAAAAGACAGAAAAGCAGGAAGTGCTGATTTTCTCTGAAATGAACTAGGCATAGTATCTCAAATTAAGCACTGTCTTCCCTTTCCAGGAGGAAAGATACACACAATCAGAGGCTCTTAGTAGATATTTCTGTCCTGATTCCTCTGTAAATAGTGAAAAAAAAAAAAAAAAAGCCAATTTTTTATTTCACAAAAGAATCAGAGACTATTTAATGCTTTTATAACATACTTTGGAGGGTTATCTTCACAACAACCCTGGCTCCAAGCCTAACTATTATGCAAAATAAGCTCAATATTTATACTCAAATGGAAAATCAAAGGAGAAAGTATTTCACTATTTGTGAATAGCAAATATCTACAGGACACAGCAATGCAAGCACTTCTCCAGTCAGTGCTCCAACATTATTTATATAAACGCTGCTCAGATTGCCAACGCACCACACCACCAACCACGATGATCCCCATTGAAGTTCGGGAAGTTAATGAGGCCAGTCCAGTCACCATCGACACCATGAGTTCTTCCTGGGTCATAGAGCCCTGAGGCAAAGGAGGCAGACTGGGATTTGCTGGTGTCAAAGGGCGTTGAACCTAATTAGAAAAGCAGTGGCACAACAAAACAAAAACAAAGTACAGAATAAGAGAAGGCAAGCCACTGCCCTTCCCACCAAAAAGACTTCAGCAGCCACTGAAATGATGAATATCACATCTACCCCTGAGCACTCAATGAGGTATCTTACCTGGTCATTATAGCCCATCAAGGCCCGACGACCATTCTTTGGTCCCAAAAACCTGTTCACCAGCATCGTCCATCCAAGAGAGAAATGGAATTCTATGTCCTCTTGGAAGTCGGCACAAAGCTTGTCACAGTTCAGATCATAGCTGAGCATGAAGCACTGTCGGGGAATTAACATGTCTATCTGGCCTCGCAAAGAGACTGGGAGAAGGGGTTTTAAACCATCTGTACAGACAGAAAATAAAAACATTCAAAAATGGCTACTGAGTTGACTAAAATTAACCAGACTTGTATTCTGTAATCAGGGTGGTTATCAGTTGTTCCATCCTCTACAGTTATTTTTCTTAGTACCTTAAATTTCCTAAAGCGAAGCATGTTGCAAAGTGAGAGATACATCATGAATTACTGTTTGACTCTTAGTTCTTCAGATCAACTCAGAAGGAAATCTTTCCATGGACCCTCTCAAATCCTTACAGGCATCTGGTGCTTGGAAAACAGAATCTGAAGGCCAGTTCTAAAGGTGCTTAGGCACCGCACTCCTCCTATTAATGCTTATATTCAGACAGGCACCTAGTTACAAGTCATTCACATTTCATTAGGATCTTGGTCTGAGAATCTCTCAAGTTTCCAAAGTCACAGTTCTGCTCTGTCATGAAGGATTAAGCTGATTGTGTGTATTCATTAGCAAATCACTGCACAAGTTCAGACACAAAGTGGAAAAAGCAGGAGTAACTAGTCCTCTACACATCAGCACTGCTAATCAAGATGGAAACTGAGATGACGCCAGCTGCACATCAGCTGCCATCAGATTAAAGTGAAATCCAGAACATCTCCCTAGCTATTTTGCATTACAGTTAAAGGAAAAAGAGGGGGAAATACCACCTGCTGAACTGACCTATCATTTCTTGCTGCATTGTCTGCAGGGAAGTTGTGATTGCATTGGAGCAACGATCTGACATGTTACGGCCCAGGCCTTCCTCAATGTGTTTATGCAGCTCCTAATAAAGAAATGGTTATTAAGCTTAAAATAAACATAGGTAAGATACAGGCTGCAGGTACTAGAGCTTGCCAGTTAAAAAAACCCTCCCAGAACAGAAGCACGGGTTCTGTCTGCCCACTGTTCTAATACCAGTTTCATTATTTTTCCCCCATTCTTCAGTGAAGGAGAAGAAAAAGCAAATCAAGAAATCTCACATGTACTCTGTAGTCTAGGAAAAGTTCTGGTTGATCTATACAATTTGATACATGATATGTGTATCAGTTTATCACAGAGATTATTAAAATATATACATATTTCTTCCTTTTTTTAATTAAGATGTTCACTTTTTACAGAAGCTATCCAAGTGCAAGAGACATTCTGACAAAAGATTTTTCACAGTATGATAAGCTTAGGTCATATCCTATTTGGAACTATGTTAAGCACGTTAAAGAGCTGGCATAATTACTGTCTCAGAACAAAAAAAAGGCCTCTTTAATTTGCTTAGGCAATCTGTAAGAAGCAAACATCACTTACACTCTTGTAAACTTTAAGAACTACTTGAGATGGATGGAAGTCTGCTTGGTATTCATCTACCAAAACCGAAAGCCGCCTGATTTCTTCTGCCATTGCATTTGACACCTAAAGAAACAGCACAGGACAGAGTTTCTATATGTTCTGTCCTAGGGAGAGACAGAAAACCACCACTCAAGACATGCATTTCTTAATAAGCACAACTGAACACTAGGCACTATGATTGTTCAGTGCCATGCAGCCATCACATGCCAACAGCAAAATGCAATATTGGTGACTTGCAAACAAAGAAGATGGCCGAGAAGTATGTAGATGTATGCTCTATATAACAACCAGACAGAAAAAGACTGAGGCAATATAAGACTTGTGAAAAATGAATAGGCCTCTTCTGTATATTCATAACAATAAAATGGCATGCTATTATTGACAGTAAGATGACTGACATTACTCTAGATTGAATAAGGAAATTTATCTGAAACATTTAGGTACTTTAGAAAGCATTTAAAGAGTGATTCAAATATTCATCGAAGTCTCATTGCTTATTTAAAGCATCTTCAAGTCTCTCTGAAAGTCTCCCCCAAATATTCTACTTTTCATTTTATTACCTCAAGGAAAAGAAGGAAAAAAAAAAAAGACAACTTCTGAAAGCATTTCTTCTGTTCCCATCTGTAACTCCCACATTTCTAGTACTTCAAACCTTTTATCAGCAGTTTACATTTTTCCCCACCACGCTCGTAGCTTTTTCAGACAATCTCTTTTTCTGTAGCCACTCCTCCTTACCTGCCTCTCCACTTCTTCTGTGATCTGTTTTATTTTCCGCTTGTAGTCTTGAGTAAGGAGCTCCAGCTGTTTGTCAATAAAACCTAAACGTTCCTGTCGTTCCTCTCGCATTTCCAGACAGTAAACTCTGGTGAAGAAAAAGTGCCCATCAAAAAGCCAGATAAATGCATTTTTGATCTACGAATATCACTTGAATTCCAGAAAAAAAAATATTCTCCTACCCAAGAACAAAATGTGTCACTATCTACGTTACATTACGTACATGTGGCACAGGACAAAAAAAGAGGTTCTTCTCGCAATACTTTCACAATTCACTAGAAGCGAGAATACCAGTACATGTCCTTCCCACTCCCAAACATGCTGTATTCTGCTTTGCATTTTAAATGTTCATATTTCCTTAAATTTCTCCCTGAATACAAGTTTCAGTTATGCAAACACCAAGCATCAGCTCTCCTCACCGCTGTTCCTGGGCAGCAATATGCACAGAATCCATGATGAGACGAACATCTTCTGCAATCTGCTTTGCTCTCACCGTATGCTGCTCAAATTTTGTTTTTACTGCTGACTGTGAGATACATTCCTGTATACAAAAGGCAGCCAAGATTAGCAGCAGGCAGAAGCACACTAACAAAACTTCTCCTTCCCATATAATCTATTTCCAAAATGTGGTCCCACTCCACATTTATACTCTAGTCCCCAGCCTTTCAGGACTAAAATCTAAACAGAAGGTTAGCACACATAATGCTCACCTCAAATCTTCTCTCGAAGTTCTGAAACTCAAACATTCTTACTTGAAATCCATCTGCCAATGCTCCACCTGAGAGAAGGAAAGTACAAAACCACCACTTAAGTTTTGAAAAAGCAATCAGATATTGGACATCAGGAAATGCTCCTGCTTTACCTTGAAGACAATGCAAAAGTGCTACTAAATCACCTCTTTGGTTTTGACTGCTCTATTAAATCATCTGACCCACACCATTTTTAGAACAAGATATTCTCTATTTTCTTCCCTATAAGAAAATGGAAAGTTTCTGTTAGCTTTCCTCACCTCCTTCTGGCATCCCTTGAGCCCTCTGAATCCTGGCATTCAGCACTTCTTTTGCTGACACAAAGAAAATTCGATCCCCTGCCTGGGCTCGATCCACCACACCCAGCTCATCTACCAGGAAACTGGTACACCGCTCCATGTGCTGTCGACGCACCTGAGGGATAAACAGGATAAACCCCACATGCAGTTAAATCCACTTTACACTCCACTTCTTAAAGGTTAGACCGGGCACCCAGATGCCCTCTGCTGGTCTAAGCTACCAATGCAAAAGAGTAAGAAAAAAAAACTTTGCTGTTTTATGGAATCTTCCAGAGGTTATCTAAGTGACCTAGCTTCAAAAGGCCTCTGTGAAACTCTTGATTTCCAGCTCAGAAATTTCAAGAGTCATGTCCTGATCACTAGTCTATAGTCCCTCTAATCTCCACACTATGGTAATAAAAAACCAAACTGTAAAACAATCCCATACAACACTTTATGATTCTACCCACAACGACCAGAGTCAAAATGGATTCTATAATATCCATGCAAAGAGAAGGAATTTAAACACATCACAAACCTCTTCCATGTATTCTGGTTCAGAGGCAGACGCATCCCAGCGGTTATTCAGAATAAATATATTGGGTCGAGACAGACGTTCATTCACCTTGTGAAAGAACTGTTTCTCCTAAGCAAAACAGAGCAAAACCTCTTAAGATTAATATGTCAACATTTTTTTAAATTTCAGCCAAATTCAATGAACAAGTGGACTTGAACATACAGTTTGCATCAGTGTTGATTCAGAATTTGCCACCAGGACAAATACATCTGCATCTAGACAGAATTTGTCAATCCAGCTGTCCAGCTCTGTGGTTACATCAATGCCAGGGCTAGCAATAAAAAGAGAAGAGACATTACTATGCTGCGAAAACAGCAAAAATAGTATTTAAAAAGTTAATAAGAAACGTGTTTCAGTTTTTCAGGGCATTAATTTCCCATGTCTAAGCTACACTGTCCTGAGGTGACACAGAGTACAGACTAGAAGGAAGTACCAAACAAGAGAAACTCTGACTGCTAACTACAGCAAAGGACTTTAGTCAGTCATAGATTAGAACAGGGTCCATTTCCCTGATGTTTGTTACATTTGTATTTGAAGACATTTCTGTAATTAATCTGTGATAAGCAGGAAAGGAAAGAAAGGTATTTCTCACCTGTCCATTAGCACCAGGTCATCCTTTAAGAGAGGACATTTGGAATTGGGCCACATTACACTGACTAGGCTGCCAGCATTCAGAAGTTCATCTTGATGAAGGGCATGAGCCAGCTGGTTTACTGTCTATTAAAAAGATGGATAATTTATAATATTTCCTGTATGCTAAGACCCATTAACACAATTATCTCCCCTTCAATTTATGATAAAACCCAACTCCAAATCACTTTCTCCCGGGATGTTTTCCACATAAAACTTGCTTGAGTGTCCTAGTCAAAAGGCAACAGCCTAGTGAGAGTTTATGAGAAATTTTCCTGTCAAGAAAGGCTACTGAGGAATTATCAAGTCTGCGCCTTCTGTCATACAGAGCTCAAAACTTCCTGAGTAATTTTTTTTGTTCCCACTAGCAAATACAATATATCATCTTTTTCATTAAATGAGTAAGTTCCATCCTGTAACTTGCTCCATTCTTCCCTTCCTACATCTAACAAAACCCTGTTCATCTCTATTCCTTTAATGATGAAAATCCTTAACTGTGAATTTTATGCATAGTGTTTTAATTTTCTTGTTCCTTCCCTTTTCTGGCACTTCTGAAGAGCTCTTCTTTATTTTATGTTTAAGGAAATTGTACCTTAACATTCTTCTTTTCCTCTGAACCTTCAGTAAGTAGGAAAGCTTCATGTCCATCTGTTCCTTCTACACGCAGGAAACAGTTAGTGGTGTGTCCAATTCCTGAAGGAAGGACTTTGTCCCACAGCATGGCATTTATCACAGTGCTTTTCCCATTGCTTGTCCTGAAGTCAGATTAAAGAATGGTATAGTTAGGCTTCTGAGATTCAGATATACTCATTTTGATATTACAGAAAGCAAGTTCTCTAAACCCAAGCAGTATGAGAAGCAATAACAATTTAGGTGCCACAGGCAACTTAAATAGACTTTTCTATTTTCTTATTTTAAGAATTCTTTCAAATCAAAGAATTATGGGCTACAATATTTGTTTCCAATTTACAGGAGGACTACTACCAGGGACAGGCACATTACAAGCAAAAGCTGGAGCACTAGCATTTCTATAAATATTTTCTACTGGCTACAGTCCTAAAGATGCCAGTTGCTTTACTGAGTGGGGAGTGTAGGCAACATAAGCACGTGACTCACCTTCCAAAAAAAGCAACTTTCATGTGTCGCCTTGCCAACACTTCACTAATGCCACTGACTTTTGACAGGTAGCCTTTGACTTCCAGTACCTGCTCTTCTGTGGTGACAGGATCAAGCTCTATATTCTTGTGTGTTTCTAAAATCAAAATACATCATGTCTTTCAATTCCAGAAGTCATCTGTCTCAGTACTGTGCAAAAACACCTCTTCATGATGTCGCACACATAGCTTAATGTTTATCTGTGACCCAAAGACCGCATGGGCAATCTTGACACAAGAAATTACACTCTGTGGCAATTTTGCATCAGCATATATCAGCTGGTCTCTTTCATGTATCTAATAATCATTCTCATCCTTAGGACTGTCTTAAACAGAACACAGTCAACACTTCGAACGCTCCAACACACTTAAAAAAAAAAAAAAAATCTCCTGTCTATGTCTTAAGCTGTTAAAGCCAATTACTGGCATATGCTACATGCCACTAGCAATGACATGCCTAGCCAAGAATATTGAAAGAATTTTAGGCAAAAAACCTAAAGGGTCTTGTATAGTTTATTAAAAAACTTCAAAACAACATAAAAACCAAGCATAGCTCACTGGCTCAGTTTCCTAATATGTGTGAATCATCAGCTTTAAAATATGAACCCTGAACCCCACCCAAATTCCATAAAATAATTTTCTGTTGTTCTTATAAATATTGGTATATAAACAGACATGCATTTATAAATAAGCACAGGTCTAGCACTTAACTGAATGAGGGTTTTTTGGTGCGTGTGGGAATTATATGTGGGCGAAGCAGTGTTACACACTTGTAGTTCAAGAACTCGGCTCACCTTCCAGGAACGAGGAGCTCTCATTGATGTAAGCAGCCAACTGTTCAAAGATACCATTGATTTTCTTCTTTGCAGTGACAAAATGTTTAAGTGGAGAAGCATTTACCTCAGCCATGTGTCTTTTGTCCTTCTTCACTGCAACTATTGACTTGGAGCGAGTAAACAACAGGGACATTGCGCTACAGGGAAAAATCCAGTAAATAAAGGTGGCTCACCAAGTGTCGACAGCCATCCAACTAAGCATCCGACCAACAAGTAGATAAATACACATTTTAAAAACAACCTTCGTTCTTTTGCAAAGAAATCGCTCCACTTTCTACAATTGGAAATTACTCATATATCAGAAATGAAAACATTAATCTTTTTGTCTCCCTTCAAACAAGCAGGCCCCCAGCGATCACTTCTCTCCTTCCTCTGCTTACTTTCAGGGTCAGTTACGTTTTCACAAGTCAGGCATGGTCAGCTCGAGTCCCTCTTGAACACGGACGACCGCAGTCTTCCTGCCTTCTCCCTCGCCCTGGCCAGACTCCGTTCCGCAGCTCTTTCAGCGACGCCGAGTCCAGCCTGTCCCCGTCCCTGCGGCAGAGGGACCAGGGGATGAGGGACACGGGCTGCCGAGCTCCCTGATCGGCCAGGCTCTGCTCCCCCGCCATCCCACGGCCTGGGGGATGCACTGGGCAGACGCTCCGGGGGGCTGCCGTCGCCTTCTCCTCAGGCGGGCCGGGCAAAGGCCGGCGCGCGCGAGGCAAAAGGCGGGAAGCGCCCCTCACCCGGCCCCACAGGGCGGCGCGCACGTCGCAGAGGCGGCAGGACCCTGCTCCGGCGGGCCCTCCTCTCGCTGCCCTGCCCCTGCCGCACCCCCCCCGGCCCGGCCCCGGCCCCCTCCCCTCTGGTCAGGCACCGCCCCACCTCTCACCTTCACCGCCGCTCCAGTGAGGCCGCCATGTTACCCCCGCGGCTCCGTCAGCCGGGAGGCGCACAGCAGCGTCACCGCCGGGCGCCGGGCGGGCCCGCTCCCGCGGCACCACGGGAGCGGTAGTCTGAGGGCACCGCCCCGCAAGGCCTCACGGGAGGCGGCGGGCGGCCACGCGAGGGGGCGGAGAGCGCAAGAATCAAACGCACGGAGGGCGCCAGGGTGGGGTACGGGTTTAATGCGAGTTCCCCGGCTGAAACCGTACATCTCGTGTGACGCTGCTGACTGACTGCAAACACCGTACTGGGCAGAGGAAAGGCACAACAAAATAAGTGAAAAAAATATAAATACATACACCTTTTCGACATCTTCTCAACAATTGGCCTATCACGTCCCTTCATTCCATAACAGATAGTTCTGGATTTCACCTAACAAGATCTATTATTGGTTTTACTTTTCAAACTGATTGTCCATGCCTGGATTTTTCTCCCTTGGGCATGCGTGAGTGCGTAGCCTTGCAACAGCCCTAAGAAGCACACAGAAAGCAGCGGGAAAAGCTCTGTTGCTTCCCTCGAGTCCACTCGAATTGTATAAAGTTCCCTGCCAGAATGTACACGTCTAAAGCTGTTCTGCCTGCGTTAATGAGATCCTAGACGAAGGGGCTCTACACCTGACAATTAGGCAGCAGAAGCTGGAGACACAGAGAACTAAGAGGAAGATTTTCTTTTTTCTAAGGACAATCATGATGTGAATTTACTGCTTGTGAAACACTAGTCTGGCAGACCCAGAGCACAACGGTGCCTGATAAGCAGAGCAGGTATCTCACAGGCAATAGCAGAAAAGGTTTCTCCCCCTTCCCCCTCTAACCATGGGTCTAGTCTAGACAGATTTTTACACCTACCAGTTCACCACAATCTCTCAGCACTTGCCTCACTCATTTCTATCAGCCTTGACCCCACTGGAGAAGTGTCTGCAGCGGAGCAGTTTGGTTTGGAATCTCAAATAATAGAAACACTGAATAATGATTTCCCTTAGTACCAGAGAACAGCTCTTTGATGGCCCATCATCAAAACAATCTCTTGAGAACTGGAATGAGGCCACAAAGACCACTGGGACCTCTGGGTCATTATCCAGAGGTTGATGAGAGCCTTTAACAATCTTAACATGAGATAGAACAGAAACAACTCAGCAGTGAAGCTCTCATGACTGATCTTGTCTTCTCTTTCCTACATTTTATCTATGCATACCAACATGGTCTCAATTTGTCTGGGTATGTATTCTTTTAGCTGCAGTAATAGAAGATAGGGAGACTTTCATAGAATCATTTGGCTGGAAAAGACCTTTAAGATCATCAAGTCCAACCGTACCTGTCCACTACTAAACCACGTCTCTAAGCACCTCATCTACCCAGCTTTTAAATACGTCCAGGGACCTATTTTTATCTCTTCATTCTAATCCCAGAGGTATCATTAGTGGACCTTCCTTTAGCTAACCAGAAGCACCTATATTGCCACTGCTGCTGCTTTGAACAGTGTGATATGCTTCCAAGGACTGCAAAGAGGTAAGGAATCAGATGATCTTCAGGCTCTTATTACTGAGTTTCATCTGGTATGAAATTTAACTGTTACGACTGCTGGAGTCAGCTCCCTGATTGGTTTATATTTGGAATAGTATCCAGGAATTATTGTTTAGTGTCCAGTCCCATGTATGCTGTGGATGAAAATGGGCTTCCAGCTACTTGGAGAGAGAGCTTGTGATCCTCCAAAAACCTGGATTTCCAGTCCAAGAAAGCATTTTTGTAAAGCCAACCAATCAGTGAAGGTTCAAGTAAATCGCACTTCCAAGAAACAGCGGATGAGGAGCAGAAATCAGAAATGAAGGCACAAAATCTCCTTCCAAATTCTACAGCAATATTGCTAGATATTACCTGCAGTATCAGAGAGGCAGATCTTCCAGTAGTGGAGTCTTAATATATCATTAAAAATCAATATCCAAATAGCTTTGATCAATGCCTTAGAAACTCTCAGCAGCATTCCCTGTTTCCACTCAAAGTCAGCAGTGAGCAGGGCCAGGGAAAGGTCCTTCCTGTGAAGCACGGCTCTAGGGGTCAAGAAAGGACACTGCGATATAACGGGTTCCTTTGGTGGTTGGAAGACCTTCATGATAGTGGGTCAGGCGTCCTGGATGCATGAGGGTCCACCCTTTCCGTGGAGCTCGAATGGAGCAATTGTAGCGCAGGAACCGGCAGCCTCCTCCCTGATGGAAACAAAGCAAGAGATGGATCAGGCTGGTAAAAGCACCCCAGGGAAAGGGTCTCTGTGGTCTCCTGGCAGCCCTTCTGAAAATGTGAGAAGGTGCTTGGGGAATCTCCTGTGTCCTGATCTATTCAAAAATCTTTTTCCTACCCTAGCCCAGCCATTCACTGCAATCCTTAGTAAGAAGAAGACAGATATGGATAAGTAAAGGGTTTTCAGCTGCCTGGACCACTCAAGAGGCTGTACTGCATTCTCAACACACTGGCAAACACTTACCTCATAGTCTATTCCAACTCGGTTCAAAGCAATGTTAATGGTAAAGGTGGAAGCGTCATGATGGGGCATTAAAGAAGGCTGCTCATCAGGTTTGTAGCGAACTACAAAGGCTAGCTCAAACTGAGCCTGCAGGAGAGAAGAACAAAGTGCACGTTTGTTACAGAGCTATAAAGTAGTCCATGGCTACTGAGCTGCAGAGCAGGGTGCAATGTTTAAATTGCATCCCACTGCTAAGAGAGAAAGGCAACAATAAGGCAGGAGAATGTCATTGGGAAATTGCATATTTCCTGATGCATATACTTATGTCATACTCCAGGGTCAGTTCCTCCATACTGGGAAAGTTGCAACCGGAGGAGGTGCTGAGCTGACCACGAGTTCTGATGCTAAGGTATACATACCTTGGTATAGTATCCTGGGTACAATTTTTCTGTGATGGGTGCAATATAGTCCAGAAGAAACTTATACCATTCTCTTTCAAAGCCAATTTGGTTCATGTGTATGTCAATAGTTGGGACGTTCTCATATCCACCTTGTATTCTGCTGTCCTGAAATGGAATCAAGAAAATACCCATAAGGATGGGAACCTTGGACTTCAGGAATGAAAAGCACTAACTACAAATAAATATGATCTAAGGTTGGACCAGATGATCCTTGAGGTCTCTTCCAACCAGGTATTCTATGATTGATGTTTATTTATCAGAATTGCCAGGATGGAAAACTCATTTCAAACAATAATTAAAACCTAAGGTAAACAATATCACCATCAGAAGGGCTGAACACTGTAGCTTCAGAGGACACTAGAGAGGACTCAGACAAAATTAATTAAAAGCTCCTACTTTTTCTTACCGTGTTGTCACCTGTGGACCACTGGCCATAATGTTCCATTTCTTCCACCAGCTCATCACAGGCAGTATCAGTGAATATGGGGAACCAGTAAACATCTGGGCAAGGCTGCAGAAAGTAGACAGGTGAGAATAGCAGAAATAAGGAGAGGTGCTTGAGGCAAAAGGAGTAAGACTAAACTGACTGTAGATTGAGACAGTTTAAGTGGAAGTAACTTTTAGTTACTTCTTACTGAGGATAAAAATTTGTCTTCTGATTTATGTGCCCCACTTCCACTTAAGAGAGACGCAGTTGTACTTCTAGAAAAATTATTTGGCTCTAAAAATACTTTCAAGGTCATGTTTCCTCTGGATTTGAAAGACTACGAGGCCATACTGAACTGCTTATTCCTGAGAATGATGACAGTGATGAAACAAGCACTGCCCAGATGCCAATCTCCCATTTTGATGGATGAGAGTGATGTTTTCTTACCGTTTCTACCAATTTCCCTTTCAGAGCTGCTGTGTAGTTTTCATGGATGTACTTTTCTCTCCAGTCCTGCAGTGAAAAAATAAGCAAACCAGTCGTTTCTGTGGAGCCTGGCTAAAGAGGCAGTGAAAGGCCAGGCACTCACACAGCACAGTATTTCACAGGCTTTGAAGATCCAGATGTTATGAATCACATAAACACCCTCTCTTTGAATTCTGTGACCATGCTCCTCATCCCATCTAAGAGACATCATTATTACAAAGCCTGGACCTTCTGTATTGGTGAAGCCCGTCATCAGATCTTTACATGCCACATTGCTAAGCCTGCTGAGCACGCAGGTTATCTCACCTCAGGATTGCTGAATATTTGCCAGAGGTCATTGTGGAGGTGAGTTGTCTGATAATTCTCCAGGGACAGTATGTGTCCAAACTGATGCCGATTTGTCAGGTACATAAAGACTCCCTGCAGGACAGAGGGAAACAATCAAGTTTTGTTTCCAGGCCTCACATTTCTGTGAGCCAATATGAAATATAAGCACCAGACAGTTTCACAGTGACAATGGCTCTACACAAACTGTTCATTTACTCATTCTTTCTCCTGTGGGCCTTCAGTTTCATTTCCACACTGGATATGAGAAACTTTGAAAGGTTAGAGCCAGAGCCAGTAACTCTGTGCCTCTTGTCAGCCAAGGTTGGAAGCAGAAAAGACCAGCTGCTGTGAGATTAGGTTCTTCCTTCTTACCCTCTCAACCCCATTTAGAACAGCCCTGAATAGGCCCAAGAACAAAAATGTTATCCGCATTTAGTGGTCCCTGGCTCTGCGTGGTTTCACAGCAAGATAGAAATCCCACACTGTTCCAAGCCTGCACAGTACTGAGTAATGCCAGTTCATCTTGTTCCATGTCCTGGCAGAGCTGAGAGCCTTGAAACTACTTAATCTTGTCACCTCCACCCTGGCACGCAGTTCTCCCCTGCCAGCTTCTCTCTCCTCGACTGACCTGATTCCGAACGTTATGGCAGAAAGCCATGTCAGCATCCAGCTTGCCACTGTGGAAGAGATCTCCCTGGTCAAGTTCTGATCGCAGAGCCTTGGCTTTAACCATGTAAACACTGCTGATGTAGGGAACGTTCCAAAGCCCTCTGAAACACAGGGGTCGGAGAGTAAGCCTTGAAACAGCACTAAGACAGAAACTGCTGGATTTGACAGGGGAAGGCAGCACTGCAGTATCAGCCAGGCTTGCCTAAATGAGCCAACTCAGAATAGCAGGGAAAAACCATACCAAAAGGAATTGTCATTCCAGGAAAAATCACTTATATTGCCCAGAGCTTTTAAGCTGCACAAATGCTAGTCCACTGTGAAAGCAATTAATTGCTACTGTGTGTTTTTGCTAGGGACATAATTAATGGCTTGAATCTCTTCCCAGAGAGATCAACATTTTTTTTTTTCCCAGTGATTTAAAAAAACTGAACCAGCCAAAAGTGCATAAGCTGATTTCCAGACTTTATCACACATATAATGGCCTAAAAAAAAAAAAAAAAAGGAGTGCCCTTCAAGAATGTGAAAGAAAGAACGATTACATTTTGTGAATCTTCCATTCAAGGATCACCTGGTATTTTATGAAGACTATCTGATAAAGATTAAGAAGCACTTTACAGGATTTTAAGAATCACACTAACTATAATCCACAGGGGGGAAAACACAGCATGAGTAAGATGAAGTGATTTCAGCAGAGTCAGGACTCTTAAACCCTTACTCTGATCATAAGAAAATCTGCCCCGAGTATGTTACGGTCTCTGCTCAGGGGAGAACACAGAGCAGCTTCCAAATGGCAATACAGACTTCGTTTCCTTTTCTATGCACAAAGACAGTTGAGCTCTCTGGTTCTTTGACATTAGCTGTTTTGATGATAATGTGCTGCAGCAGGCTTTACATTTGAGGAATTATGTCAGTAAGAAACTCTCTTTGCATACTCACACCCTCCGCCTTTGAACAATATCCACATAATCTTCTGAGCGGGCATAGTATCCATCAGGGCTCAGCGCTCCCCAGAAATTTGACCACAACTTCTCATGACGGCTTACCAGTGGGGCAATCACCAGCCTGTGAGCACAAAAGAAAAAGGAATTGCAGGACAGGGTGTTACCACAGGAAGGAAAAGATTTACAAACCACAGGACTGTAAGAGTTAGAATCTCCTTCGCTTATGGAGTTGCTGCTTTTATTTACTTCGTTGGAATAAAATTCCACATAAGAGAAAGCAAATATGGTCACAATCTCCTAACTAACTGCACCCTGCAGCAGGTCTCTTAGAATCCGATTTGTTCTAGCGACTACATAAAGACAAAACTATGGATGATTTACACCTAAAATCCAGGAATTACAACTACAGTAAAAAAAGACCAAATAAGAGGCATTTGTCTAATATTCCATCTCTGACACGGTTCTCCTAGTACCTTACACATCTCAGTGATAAAAGAGCTCACTGTATTCTTCGTGTGACAAATGAGCAATAAGGATTGCTCAGACCAAAGAACTCACTTGTTCTGTTCGATCAGGATCCTTAGAGTCTCTGTGTTCTTCAGAACTATCTCAGCATCCAGGCTAAAGTAATAGTCACAGTCAGGATCCTTTCTGCACAAATCCCTATAGCCAGAGAACAAGAAAAGTCATATCAAAACCCTCCCAGAACAGACCAAGACAATGGAGAGAACACCAGGAATTCCCTCACCCTGTAGACTAAAGGTCTTCTGGGTCCTCAGAAAAGTTCAGTTTAACGTAACAACCCAGAAGGCTAGCATAGTACAAGTACATCAGATTCAGTATCCAATAGCATACACTGAGACACAGCCAAAATGAACATTTAGCAAACTGTTTCCCCAGCACAAACTGAAAAGGTTCCCATTTATGTTTGTCCCAAATCCAGACCTGAGCTCAAACTCACACCTCCTGATCACAGACAGGAAGATGCTCTGCCACTAGCTCTTAGTTTTACTACTACACTCCTCCTCTTCCGAGATATAGGTGCATATTCTTTGTGATCTATGACTGGGCATATAGACTGCTTGATGAGGGTGGGAGGTACAGGGCTATCCCTCTAACATAGCAAAGGACCAGTGAGAACTTGGTTTCTGAAACTGGAGGAAGGGAGCTGGTTTCAGGGCTGATTGTTTTTCCAATATGTAATGGGCATGGGGAGTTAATGCTAGGAAAAGTGAAAGAAGAGGGTGACAGAAAGAAGAGAAGCATCTACTTGATAGTGAAGATACTCAGAAATACTGGACTGCCTTAGTTTGGACACAGGCTGACTCCGCTAGCCATCATGTATGGCCTCTTCACTTACATGCCTAAGTTACGTGCCTCAGCATTCTCCACCTCATCATCTGGTCCAATCACTTTGATAGCGAGATAGTCTTTGCCATGCTCTTTAACAAAAGAGTCCACCTGCATCAAGTGATGTTGCTCCTATGCCAAAGGAAAAATAAGGAAAAACAGATGAGATGGCTCATCCCAGGCTGCTCAACCTCCTGTTCTTGAAAATGCCAAACCAGATGAGCAACAGTGCTTCCCACTTCCACATCTTTACAGCTGGATGGAGCTATCATATAGGTGCCATTGTAGATATGTACTGGGATTACAGGGCCTGGAAGTCTAGTCAAAGGTTGCAAAGGTGCCTACAGTACAGGAGGCGATTTACATTTTCCCTGCATTTGCTAAGGCCAACTTTACTTACATGGTTGTGAATGAAGAGCTGGATTCGTTGCTTTGGATAATGAAGGTTACGAAGCCGCAAGAAAAACTGGGAAAGGAATGGTGTGGGCTGCTCGATGAAAATGCCAATCAGAATCATTGGCAATGCTTCATCCTACATTCAGTGAGAAGAAGAGAGAAGTGGTGGCTCAGGTACCACACCAGACACCTAAGATCCCATTGTAATTGTTAAGACTTGTCTTAAGAGCTTTGAAAAGACATCAGCCTTACCTTAAACCCTGTGAGGCTTCGCAGACCTTCATCACACACAGTACAGCCAGTCTCAAATGTCCATATTTGAGGAATGTAGTTTCCCAGGTAGTTCAACTGCAGCTGCAAAAGGCAATTTGCCATGTTATGCATTACAAGGCAGGGGAGTTCCTTTGCATCCACCCCCAGTGTGAGATTACATTTTATCAGAACTTCATTTACTTTCTTCTTGGACTAAAGAATCTAAAAAGCATGACAGCCTGAGGGTCTAATTACATGGTGATCTTTGAACCAGACCCACCTTGCTGCTATGGACCTGGACCACTTATCGTTTCTCAAGTGTAAATGTACACAGGGAAAGTCTGTATATGGGAAGACCAGTAACCTGATACACTCAAGCCTAAAGGGTCACTTTGCAACAAAGACATATAAAATCTTTCCTTCAGAACACCCACTTACCTTGGTGGGTCCATTTCCATGAATCACCACAGGCAGAGTGTCATATAACAAGTTTCTCGCTCTCACTCTTGAGTTTTCAAACTTCAGAACTACCTCATCTGGAAATGACATCGCCATCATGTTATCAGAGGAAGGCTTTTATTAATAATTAGCAGCACAATGCCTCATTTCTACTGAACAACTGCTGAAAGATGAAAGCATGGACATGGATAACCATGCACAAGTAGTTTAAGGGCTACAGACCATACCCAGAAAGGATAAAAAATGTTCAGAATGATCCTGTGAGGTAACAAGAAGATTGCTGGGAAGCTGGACAGAGTGCAGCTTGCCGGGCTGACAAATACGCCTTCTACTGGGAACTGGCAGGAGCCACACTGAAAACAGTCTTTCAACGCTGGCATTGACAAAATTGTGCTGTGACAAACAACTGATGGCCAGGGAGGACTCTGGCCCTTCTCACCTAAGCATTCTACGCACCTGCTGTCTCTCTTTCTCACCCCAAAGTCCACCCTCCTGGCAGAGATCATTCAAGATATCTCCTCATCACAACCACACAAAATCCTTTGGAAAACAGACTAGTACAGATCCAAGCTCCAGTCTATGATTATTGTAATGAGTACAGGAGCCAAAAACTACACTGCCATTATAATTTTTCACCTAACTGGAATAAAGAAGGAGTGGTGCACGACTGTAAACTGAAAACATTAGGCAGTAGTGTCAGGAGAGTATGCGAATCACTTTTGCCAGGACTAGCAAAATCAAACCAGCAGGTCAGGTCAGAGCTTTGCATGGTCAGTGAGTGCTCACAAGCAGTGTCTGGCTGCATCTCACCTTCTGTGGCATTCCACACACAGTTTTGAAGCGGAAAGACAGGCAAGCCCTAGGCAGGGTTATGTGTTATTACTTGCACTGAAGTCCCTCCCAGTTTCAATCACCAAGGCAAATGCAATCCGACATGCTTGGAGATCAAAGTGGCAAGGACGTGTAAGATAGAAAACCTGACCTGCATTCCCCCAAGTGAAGAGGGAATTGAAATGAGAACCTAGCTGGTCACAGTGGAATTGCAAATAAATTCCAGAAATCTGGCAGAGGCTTTTTACTGAGGCTCATTCTGCAGAGACAGGAATTTCTGAAATTTAATCCCTTCAGCCACAACACAACTTTATTTCTGGTGTCAGCATGCAGTTGCATTCCAAGGAGAAATGAACTTCCTTCTTCCATCTCACCTAATGCTCCATTTAGGTTTTGGAAGATCCGGCTTCTTTGGTCTAGACTGATGTTGATACTTTCCTTTAAAAGAATGAGATAAATAACCTTAATTAGAACACAAGTGGGCACCCATTCTTTACATGTGAGAAACCCTATGCTGAGTGAAGATATACCACATTCCTGTAATCATTTCCATACTCTCCAAGCTCTGAAGCCTAAGACGCTCCCAGCTAATCCTCATTTTCACTTGAATCTGGGACAATCTGTCATTTTCTAAAACAATTTAAATGTATTATATTAGGCAAAACCATGCAAATAAACATTTTAAAGCTGCTGTGGGTGTGCCAATAATAATACACAGCATATTAAAGAAGCACACTTGCAGCACAGTCATATAAAACCCACGTATAATATGCAGGAATGCTAAGATAGCAAAAACATCTGCTGTGAAGACAGTTTCTTGCCATCTATCCACAGGGTGAGCATTACCCCAAGTATTGCCCCAGGTACCGGTGTCAAGCCAGAACACAGTAAGGGTGCAAGGCCAGCTCATGCAGTTTTTGTTTTTTATCCCCTGCTGCAAGTCACACTCTGACTGGATTTCTGTCAGACTAAAATCCAGCTCTGACTTAACAGTGTCCCCCCAGGCATCTATTAAGATTGATTACTGGAAAGGACAGCAGGGTGCTAACATCCGCTGCCTGAATGCCAACTCAGTGGAATTACTCAGCCTTTGCATGGCACAGGGCCAGAACTGCAGATGAGAACATTAAAGGAACTGTTCATGTTAAAATATCATGGGCCATATTCAGATTTGGGGACAGAAAAAAGTGCAGCTGTTTTGTATTTTTTACCAGCCCTGCTGGTAAAAAAGTGCTACTCCTTCCCTAATCAGTCTGAAAGCAGTTTCCTATTTCCAGTGCTTCCTCTTGACTTTACTGTCACAGTCTGACTTCTCAGTTCCCATGCATTTGTGGCATCCCTAGGGAACAGACTGCACTGCATAATGCAGAACTGAGCAGGGACAACAGAAGCAGAATCACCCTGTGGGCTGGACGGTTAGGCCAGTGCACCACATGGTGCTGGAATAGCAACGATGCTTCCAGGGTTCATTCCAGGCTTCTGTAGATGTTATGCGGCACGCTACAAAGGCTGACGCAGATTTTGTCAGCCAGGATCTGGAGGCAGTGGCAGCCTCTTTCTTCCCATAGGGCTACCCACTGTGATGCCTACGGTCCCTGTCCTGGGGCACAACAGTGGCTACAAGGCTGTGAACCTTTGTCCTTTTTGTTACCTCAAATCTGCTCAGGCCTCATCTGCCCCTTTTACCTACAATGTACTTCAGTGCTACGCTGAATATCTCTAAGTCAGCACTGCACAAAGTCTGGGTTTCACATCCCCGGGAGGAGGCTGGTTAGTTCTGCCACACTCAATAGCTTTAAACATCAGCACCTACAGATACTGGTGTGAGTTTCCAGCAAGACTTGTTTTAAGGCATCTATTTTCCCATTCATGTTTTAAGCTTAAAGATAAAAACTGCTAATAACAGAACAAGGGGATAGTGGCTAGAATGCAAATTTTAAGAAGGAAAATGGGTAGCTAGACATACTACTGGCCTTTTCCATGTAAGAATGCCAGAGCAGTAATTAAGGGTCAACAGGCACGTCATTAACTTCTTTAACTGTCAACAGGGATACTGCACAGAGGATTAACAGCAATGCTTCTCAGACAACTCCTCCTAGTGCCAAAATCTAGCTACACCTACTCTTTTTTCTGGATCCAAGAAGACATTTGTATAGAAGAGCTGGTCACTGTCATCGTCCTGTCCTTTCCACTCCTCCACAAGCTTCTTCAGGTTTGGAGCATAACCTATGAAGCCTGGGGGAATAAGTATGAAGAGGTGTTTCAACCCATATAACCAAAAAAGGGAAGTAGTCCTGTATACCCCCTCACCCTCACTGCTTTCACATAAAGTCTCACTCCACCCTGGGCTCCTGCAGAGATACACCAGCTTTCAGCAAAGGCATGTACAGACTGCACTTCCCAACATGGAATGACACCAGGATCAGACTTGTATTCTTCAGCATCAGAAAAGCTCATATACCCACACTCTGAGTGACAAGTCTCACTGAAAAGAGAGAAGGAATAGGGAGCAGGTTCCTCTCTTCTACAGGCAATTCATAGCTATGTCCCCTCCTGCAGGTAAAAGACAGGAGCATTGCTAGTCTTTCCATTACAGCGAGTTATGCACAGGGCTTCAGTTTGCACCATCTTCAGTAAAGATGCTTTCCAACCTGGTCCCTTGCTACTTCTCCCAAAAGCCTTCTAATAGGAGGAGAAAGCTGAGAGAGGTTCTCAAATGAAAGAAGTCTTACCTCCAGAACCCAGGAAGCGCTTTCCATCTCGCACCTGAGGATACTTGGCTTCCAACTTTCTGTCTGGATAGATGTAGTTCTCTGCTGAGAAAACCACCTTGCTCTTGGCTTGTTTGAACTTCTTCAGCAGTTCTGTGGGGCCCGAAGCAAAGAGTACATCATAGCTAGAGTAAAACACAAACATGGAAGGGTCAGAAAAGAATGGAGTCAGAAAAACATGTCAGCGTGAAAAGTTTCTAGAAACAGCTGATTTTTTAGGAATCCCTTTCTTTTAGTTCTGCTTCACAGTATTACATTTTTTGTCATAATTACAGCTAATTAAAGTGCAATCTTATTCATTGTGGAGTTGAGAGTTACTTTCCACTGCAAAAGATTCCACATTGGCTTGGGGCAAATTACACCCATTCTTATTTTTACGAAGTTTTCACTGATGATAAAACCAAATCTTCCAAGCTGCAGAACATATTGATCTCTTCTTGCTTTTCCCCCATTTGGAACTGTGAAGCGCTGGTGCCCTCACTGTAACAACTTTTTACTTATCGGAGGAGGAATTACTCTGCCATTCCTTTCCAGATTACACAAACCTGTAGGTCATACTTTTTACATCTTTTGGCATCCTACCACTCTCCACTAAGCTCCCTGAAAATCTTCAGGAAGAACCTATACTGGCCACTCGTCACTGGATGCTGCACTCCACCCTCTCTCTCTTCAGTACTGGATAGAACGAACTAATTCCCAGGCGACACTCCCAGAATGAAACTTGCATTTTCTGCAAAAAGATTTGCATACTTCAAACTCATTTTGGTGAGTGAAAAAGTTTTTCATTCCAGAGATTCATCATTCCCAACTTCTCTAAACACACGTAGATACTCAGAGCTGCAAAAGATGATCTCCCTGCCATGGGAGCTAGAGACAGATACAGGGATCCCAGCCCTGCCTGTTGCTGGGCATATGAGAAGACTCCAAACTGTCCTTTTCCCTCTTCACATTTCTCTGGCAGACTAATTCTTAGCTCTCAGGATTGTGTTGCAGCCTGCCTCACCTTATAAAACAAATAATTCTGGCAAGAAAGGCCTGCCTAGATCCACAGAAATCGTCTGCTCATTCTCTGCAGACAGAGGCAGCCAAATTCCACCCTGGCAGAAACAGGTATAACTCTATCAACTTTATACAAGAATTGGAATCAGCTTGTTCTGATCAGACCTTCCCAGCTGCCACGGATGCAGCTCTGAGCAACTCTCAGGCAACTGCAGAGAATTCAGGGGGAAAAAAACAGAGGAGGTCTGGACACACCTTCCAAAAGCAATCTACTTCACAGTTAATTTCTTCTTAGTAAGAACCTGTCCGAACAGCCTTATGATTCAGTTCATGGAAAATACTTTCCAACCCATTACCTTTCTACGAAAAGGATGATCAAGTCTTCCTTATCCCCATACTGCTTCAAAGCTGATTTCAAGAGACGGACCTTCTGCCCACCTCCTGCTGGCTTCTTGTCATCTCCACCCTGCCATTCCTCATCGAGTCCCAGCACCTAAAAAATGAAAGGCACAGGGTCTACTGAACAGATCACTTTCCCAGCAAGACTCACAGGAAAGGACCAGAACCCACAACTTTACTAGTCCTGGTAAATCACAACAAAAAAAAGCAGCAGCAGGACAAACGGACTAGGTATGTACGCCAGCCTTTGAACCATTCTCTGGGATGGACAGCCAGAGTAACACGTAACACAGTAACAAAGCACTCTCAGCAGCAGGGACAGGAACATGCTCTGTACTGTGTGTTTTGGCATTGCAACGGAAAAGTGCCATGGGGCTCCCTTGAGTAGGAATTATGGATCTCATCTCAAGCCATCATGCAGGATGGAATAAGAGACTGCTGCAGAAATGCCCCAGTCACAGTATTTTTCATCCAGCTGAGTCGGTGTGTCCTCTCTTGAGCTTTTATTTAATCACTTTGTGGCCCAAGTCTTATGCATTCCACACTTCAAAATTCCCTTTGGTCAACCACCACCGCGGCTGCTAGCCATCACCTGGACTTTGTAGTTGAAGAATCGGGCTGATCTTCTAAAGCGTTGGAATCCCTCAGTCTGCTTGGTGGCAACAGTAAGAACCAGCAGGTTTTCTGCATACAGGAGAAAGAACAAGAGACACATTCACCTCACGTTGTTTTCATAACCAGCTGTTCCACACCTCACAAAGAGGCTTTACTATCAGATACTGAGCCAAGTTAGGGATCAATAGTCTTAAATAGGTACTTGACAGATTTGACAAAGGGAAGTCAAAATCCAACCGCTGACAAAATGACTTTCCCAGTACATTCTATGAGTTGATCATGAATCCACCAATGGAATCCAGGAGTCCCAACTTTTGCAGGAACAGTCACTGCTGTTCATGGACACAGCTTACGTCTGTTCTATAAAACATTGACAGATGTCCAGGTTCATTTTAAATCAGGCAAGGGAGACAGTCTAGCTATGAAGCAAACATATCCTGCTGAGAAGAAAACAGCTTGCTTATACCTCACCCAATTACCTCTACACTGTACAATGTTAAGCACTACAGGTGTTCTCACCACCCACAAAGCTTCAACCTCAGGAAGAAAACCAGCTTCAAATCCTACTGATTTGCTGCCTGTATTTTCTTGGCACCAACTCATCAAAGATTCATAGAGGTGAAAAAAGAAAGTGTGGACGTAGCCAGTGTTTTACTGGAGGAACTAACTATCACAAGTGACAGAACAGGGAAAAAGTGCCCTCAAATTTCAGTGTTTGATTGAAGAACCCAAAACTAATTGCAGCACAAGCAAGACTGTTCCTTTGCGGCGGACGGAGGTTAGAACTTGGTCCTGGGTATAAAACGAGAGATTATGAAAAGATACAATTTCATTGTCTGAGTTATGAGCTAGAAAAAGAAAATACACTGTATTAACAGGTATTTTGCCCTGCTATTGAAAGCTACAATTCTCTCACATACAGTATGAAGGAAATTAAACTTGAAGATAAAAAATAGAACTACTATAAAATACCCATTTGGAAGTCATCCATTTAGAGCTATTGGCTTCCTGTTCCCCACAGAGTTGCTTTTTTGTCACTCAGCATTGACTGGGTACAGAGAAGACCAAAATTAGGCTGCTAGTTATTACTCCCTCTCCAAGGCTGCTCCAATTTTCTACTGCATTCCTAAGGTGTTTTCCAGGTTTTTTCATACATACACAATATGAATTTAATTCCACCATAACTTTTGTTTACATTCTCCTCCCAAACTTGCTTTTCATTTCTAGTCCCTTAAAAATGACAAAGGTAAATCCTGAAGTTCTCTTTCAGAAGTTTCTCTGGAATATCACTGGAATATGATTTTTTTATGTGGAAGCTCTGGTTTCTTCATTGTAATGATTAAATGCTATACTTCATCTTAACACTTTTGCTTAAGTAGGAATTTGTATAGGCTCTGGCAACTGTGCTTAAATGTGAATCCTGGCCATCCGATTTTAAAATCAGAAAATACCAGGAAAAACTGAAAGCACATTTTCTTGGCTTGAGCAGGCTTCTTTTGGAACAATGATTTTTTTTCAATGGATGTAGCAGATGCATCTTCTCAGTGTACCCAAACTGATATTCTGTCTGATCTTAAAAAGAATGGATCTAGGAGTTGGAGTCCTAAATAGACCTGACAAAAGCAGCAAAAGCAAAAAGTAAGTGTAAGACTCCAAGTTAGGAAGAAAGAGAATGTTCCCAAGAAAATTCCTAAAATCCTTTACCTGCATTGGAATAAAAAGAGAGATTGAGAACAGTCAATAGAAGGTCAGCTCTAATTGTATTTTGTTAGACATTCACACAGACAGACAAAGGGAGGGATAAGTAAAAGAATATGAATCTTGCATTTGTCCAGTTTTTAGAGGCATATTTTTAGATGAATGAGGTGCATTCATAATCCAGCTCCTCCAGCATACTCCAGTTCCTTGTGTCCTGTCCAGTCAGAGGGTGCAAACAAACAAGTAAAATATGTATCTCGTCAGGGAATGTGTTAAAGCCATTAAAGTTTCTAGCCATACAATGGCATGCAGAAAACCATGGCAGCTTTATTAGATAGTTCTGAGCTCATGGTTTCTGAGAAGGTGAAGATCATACTGCCAGTGACAAGGGGGGCAAATATGGGCTTGCCAGAGAGGAATGTAAAGACAAACATCAAATTCTGGTACCCAAAAGGAGAGGAGGAAGAATATGATAATGATAAAAGAAGGAAAGAAAGAAAAGAGCCTGACTGCTATGCAATTATTTCAGCCTGAGTTCTCAGGCATCTCACATGAAATAAATCCCTAATTCATTTCCATGCTGCCACCCCAAGAAAGCAACAAACTGTTTATGATATGACTGCCAAAAGTTTGCTGGATGAGATGCGAGAGCTAAAGGCTCACAGGGATGAACAGGAAGCCATGCCCTATTTCTAAGACATAAAAGGTTTCACCGTGCAGCGTGTGAACTCACTGGAGCATGGAAAAGCCAGCACAATTATCCTCCCCAGCAGAATTCCAAGTTACAGATTCCCTTCTCAATACTGCTCTGTGGGAGTAGGACTCTGAGAGACATTAAGCTCAGTTTCTAAGAAATCTCTGCAGCAGTGAGAGCTTTCCCCATCCCAAGAGACATTCCTTCAGTCCAGTACTAGAAGCTTGGGCTGAGCTATGCTGCCTCCACTCCCTCTCCTTTAACCCTTTTTTCTCCTTCTCGAAGATTTTGCTGAATGGTGGTGCAGCTGAAAGGTATTTCCACAGGCAGAGCAGTAAACCCTTTTCATTTCAGTATCACATGCAGGCATTTTAAAACCTACGAAAGCAGATTTGTGCTTCCCTATTTTCCATGTCACAGTTACTTTTCATATGTAGAAACAGTAGTCTATTCTGTTAAACTGGGCCTCCTGTGCCCAGAGACTCCTTGGGCCATGCTGACAATTAGAAATCATATAAATACATTTAATAATGGTATGGCTGCAAAATATTAACACAGTATGGTTAACGAACCAAGCACTGGACTAGGAACCAGGGGAGCTGGACTGTACTGCTAGGTCTGCTGTGCAACAAGGAGCCAATCTTGCTATCCCTCTGTTTTTCCATTGGTAGAATGATAATAGAGGACATTTACCACTTTTGTGAGAGCTTCTGAGCACTAAGATGAAAAGGATCCTGAGCAAAGCACTGGAACAGGGACTCTGATATCAATATCACACTGAAAAGACTTGGTAGACTTCCTGAGTTTTTACAAAGAGTAAAAATCAGTGACAAGATGAGTTCAGTAACCAAAAATTTTAGAGTTATTTACTTCTGCCCTGACTCTACAGGGAAAGCACAGCTGCAGCTGCATTTTAGGACAAGGAATGAGTTTATCCCTAGGCTGTGCTTTGGGAAATCTTACTGTGCTACTTTCTGTTAAGGTAGCATACAAGAAAATACCATTAATACGGGGATCAAATAGAAAAAAATCAGTGCCTAATTTAATAGTGGATAATATAATCTCTAAATTTACATTTACAAAAGTTTATTTTAAAAGACTTAATTAACTACAAATAACTAGGCTTAGAGCTTTTGCAGAGATCTAAAAGAACATATAAGAGAGAAGACAGGTATCATTATTCTCATATTACTCTAAGGAAGCTGGGGCACAGAAAAGGTAAGGCATTTTTTCCTTCAAGCCATGCCAGAAATGATGGGTTCAGAAAGCAGTTAATTCCAAATCCCCCTTCCTAACCGACATACCTCCACTCTCTTTCCCCAGTACCCAATCTTATACCTCTAGTGCACTCCAAACCCTAACTAAAACCAGGGAAGATTTGGGGGGTGTGAGGAAGGCAGCATAGCACAGAGAGATTAATTTCTTATTTACATTTGTCTAATAGTTATCCTAAATGCTGAAATTATTTTACTTTAGTTATGCCACTACACCTAAAGAACTCCCAACACTTCCACAGATAACTATTAATATATATAGTAATTATATCAGAATCACATATTGTGAGGGGAAATATTCTAGGTAACAAGATGCAATCTCCTAATTGCCACTTCTCTAATGAAGGCAGAGATAATTATCCAAACTTCTTGGTGGAGTGACAGTGTATGAACCTCTTTGTCAGCCTGGCTGACATTCCGTAGCTGCCCTAATCCTCTACTGTTCTACCAACTACTCTTCGGAGCATCTACCAACTGTTTATGTGGGATAGACTGATGTTATTTTGGGAGCATCCGGATCTCAGATCACAGTGTGGCCAGTCTGGGATCAAATGCTTTCTGTTACTGAATTCTTGAACTGCCTAAGTTCAAAAGCAGGAAGGGCTGACCCAGGTGAGCACGCAGCCCAAGGGATCGCGAGTACTTTACTGGGATGAAATGGTGTCCGAGGGTCCTCTCACACAACTCAGACCTCTGAGTGCCTGGCTGCTTACTGAGGCACTCAAGAAGCGTGTGCGGAGGACGCCCACGCCAGCCTGTGCACCGCCTCAGAACTCGGCAGCAGGCTCTGGATGCCGCCCGGGAGCTCAGACTCGGCAGCAGGCACTAGTCTCGGGTCGGGCAATGCCTCCGAGCCGGACGGGGGAGCTGAGGACAGCGGTGGCCCCACCAGCCTGGCCACCCGCTCCCCGCGCTGCCTGCCTCCCCCCCTGCCCGGAGCAGCCCCCCCTTACCTTCCTGCTCGGCGGCACAGCCGCCCTCCGCCCCGAGCAGCGCCAGCACCGCCCAGGGCAGCAGCACGGCCGGAGGCACCATGGAGGCGACTTTGGATTCCGGTCCGGGAGCCGACACCGACCGGGGCCGCCTGGGGACGGACCGGGCCCGGCCCCGAGCCCGGGGCTGCCGGAGCCTCCCGCCCGCCCCGGGCCGCCCCGGCGCCCGCAGGAGGCGGGGAGGCGGCCGGGGCCGAGCGGGGAGAGGGAGCAGGAAGCTCTGGGGCCGGAGCTGGTGCAAAGCCAGGGCACATCTGGTTGGGGGGCCCCTGCAGTAACTTTACCGGCGTGCGGGGTCCAGCGAGCCGTGCTGCGGGGGGCTGGGCGGCGCGGGGGTGCAGCCGCGGGACGGCGGGCAGCGGGGTCTGCAGGGGAACAAACAGGGGTCAAGCACCGTGAGGCTGTGTGGGAGGAGGGGGCTTTCTGGCCAGCTTCAGCTACTGCTGGGCTGCATCTGGTTGACACAGTCATCAAGCGTAAAAAAAGCAAAACAGGAATGGATTATGCATAGCTCTGGAAACTGGAAGCCCTTATTAAATACCTGCTTTCCACCTATCACCTCATACATTTCCTTGGCAAACACAAAATCTGCTGCAGTCTGGTTTCCTATACAGTTTTTCTCTGGCCACATACAGATCTTTTAAGTCTTACATTTATCTCTGTCCTTGTGCTGAGTTTTCTCGCTCTAGCCCTGATCCAAGCAGCTTTTAGTAGTTTATTCTGCCTAACTTCGAGAAGAGGTAGAATAAACCTGTCTTATAAAATTGTACTTTAAAAAAAAAAATGGTTTAGGGTCATTTTTATACTACAGTGAATGTAAGACATTCAGGGAAACCCTTCTGAGCCTGCAGGATGCCAGATGAAGAGCTACCGCTGCCACACACCTTGCATGAGGCCTTGAGCAACACCTAGAAGCAAATACCTGGAAGCAACAGTACCATTTCCTTAGGCACCGTGTGTAATTAAACCCAACTTTGCTTCTGTTACAGAAAGCAACATTAAGACGTTACTTATTTTTCTCTTGTAAGGTATGAGCAATAATATTTACTTCCCTGCAAAGAACTCACAGAAGGACAGAGGCTGTATAAATGTTATGTACTGTTCTGCAAGATGTTAAGTGGATGGGAAGCAACTCTGCGGTATACTGCTGAAGATGTTGCTGGAAGAAGCACCAAGTCCTCAGCCACACCTGAGCCTGGCCCATGGAGCACACGGTACAGCAGGAAGGCAAGGTGTCGGGGAGAAAGGAGCAGTACTGGGCAGTTTAGCAGAGCCATAAAAAGCGAAGGATGCGTGCTGAGCAATGGTGTGGCGTGTGCGTTGAGATAACAACGAAACGCAATGACTCAGTGCAGTGCGTACTGCTTAGCTGGACTGTGGCTGTGGAATACACAGCTGGAAACATCCAGGGCATCACAAAACCATTGGGATAATACAGAAGCCTCCCTCATTGCGGACTTCAGTTTTAATTTTAAAAATGGCTGTGTAAAATCCCGAGGCCTACATCTGCTGTTTTCTATCAGTAAACCACCTCTTTAACAGCAATCACAGATATTATAGCATTCAGATTTTCAAAATAAAAACAAGAAGGTATGATCTTAGAGGAGAAAAAATTAAGGAAGAGGAATTCCCTCATAATGACCAAGCAAGCAGAATAGTCCTCATGCTCAAACGATGTACTGCAGACACCAATCCAAGGACACACTGTTTCTCCCTAAGATGGTGATTTCAGGAAACTTCCTTTTGCAAAGCTGCCAGTTTCACTAAATAAAAAAGGAAAAGTAAACAGACTTTCACTGTAGATTTCTTCAGTACTTTGTGGGCCCAGACAAAGCCCTTGATAAATCTTTAGCAACCTCAACACTTTAAGCCAGGAGCCACAGTAAAGGTGTTCACCCCGCACCTCCAGACCTCAGCCTGAGAGCTGTGACTCAATCCAGAACTTTAAAAATCGCAAGTTTCTCATTTTAATGACGTTAAACCTCTCCGTTCAAAAATGAAAGGGGGTTTGCGCACTAGAAATCATGAATGCATCATTGTTTATACTGCTGTACTCAGACTGTCCCTATTCAACAGCTGTTTGCATTCTGCAGCTATGCCAACCCAACAAGCATATTTTTTTTTCCTGTTTCTGTGTTTGTACTGCTTTGTGCGCTCTGGCTGGAGTCGGCTGCCTGTCTTTTTAAACAGAAGCAGCTGCCAATGCAGATGTTCCAATGAGTACGTGCAACACGTGCTCCAAGCAAAGCAGCAACTTTCTAAAAACTGAAAGGATCAGGGCTCCGTTTTTAAATCAGCCTCAAAACACACCAGGCCTTCTGAGAAAGCACCAGCCCCACTGAAACATGCAAGGGACGGGGTCTCAGCCACCATTTTTACAGACTCCCGTAACCCACCCCCCCAGTCAAACAGCTCATTTGCAGGAAGAAGAAAGTGTCTCCTCTGCTCCCCTTCACTAAGCTGGTTCACTGGCTCTACCTGGTCAGGGGTTTCACGCTCCGTTTTAACTCGGTGTTTCTGTAGGGCTGGCTACTGCCTTTTGAGAGCTGCAGTGGTGGACAAAGCTTTCCGCGGCTTGATGCGCACATCTAAATCAGTTTGTTCCTCTATTTACTACGCAGCGGAATGAAGTTTGATGGAATATAACTTGCTTTCCCACACTAGGCTCTGCTGTGAGAACAGGAGTAAATTGCCACTGGAACTACGGATGAGTCCTCCGGGCCCCCTCCAGCTTTATTCCATCGGTGCAGCCACCCGGGCAGGAGAGACAAAACCTCAGCCCCGTGCTGCAATGAGGCCGGAGCTGCAGGCTGACACCCGCGGCGGCAGAGCCGGGGGCGTCCCGGTCCGCCCTCTGCCGCCAGCGGGCGGCGGGCCGGCGCCTGGCGGAGGCCCGGAGCCGTGGGGCGGAGAGGCCCCGGGGGGGGGGGGGGGGGGGGTTCCGCGGCGGCGGGGCGGGCCGGGGCTCTCCGCCAAGCGCCTCCTCAGGGGGGCGGTGCGGCAGGGCTGTCGCCGCGGGCGGGGGGGGGCGATGGCGGCGTGAGGGTCGCTGCGCCGCGGCGGGATCGGGGCCGGGGAGCGGCCGCGGGGGGCGCCGGGGCCGCGGGACGGGACGGGACGGGACGGGACTCCCGCACCGCCCCGCCGCCGCCCATCTGCCTGCAGGCGGCCACGGGCGCCTGGCGGGCGCAGGCGGAGCGCGGCGATGCGCTGCCGCTGCCGGAGGAGGCGGCCGGGGGCGGCGGCGGGCCGGGGCCGAGCCTGGCGATGGCGGGCAACGGCTTTCTCCTGCTGGACGTGGCCGCCGGCCGCCTCTGGGTGTCGGTGGCGGGGGGGGCGGCCCGGCGCTCGCCACCGAGTACCCGGCGTTGGTGCGGCTGAGGGCGCTGGGCGGGCGCGGCGAGGCGCGGGCGGCGGTGGCGGCGCTGCGGGACGGCGCCGTGCGGCGGGTGCGGTGCGTCCAGACGGGGCCCGGGGCGGGCGCTGGGGACTGCGTGACGGTGCGGGAGGAGGTGGTGGCCCACCGGAGCCGGCCGCACCTCTACCTGCAGCGCATCCGCATCGCCAACCCCACCGAGCGGGTGGCCACCTTCGAGGCCTCGGCCCCAGCTTCCGCGCCTTCGCTGGGCAGCCGCTTCACCACCAGCCTGGAGAAGGTGGAGGAGCGGCAGTTCCTGCTCTCCTCTGGTCGCCTGCTTCTGGCCGGGAGCCAGAAAGTGGTGCTTATGGTGGTGGCTGCCAAGAAGCTCGTGAGCCGGCTGCAGGTTGCACCCAAATCCCACTTCGACGAAACCGTGCTCTCCGTGGTGTACACCTCGGAGCCCATCGAGGTCTCCAAGCTGGAGGAGACCTTCAGCAAGCTGAGGGAGTCGGCCAAGAAAGAGATGCTGGAGGTGATGCAGATGGGGGTGGAAGATCTTTTCCAGGAGCACCAACAGACCTGGTCAGACCTGTTCATTTCAGGTGAGGAAAGTGATGGTCAACTTCCAAAGGGTCTCTTTAGAGGATGACTGAAAGCTCACTGACCTGGTTGCTGGGAGGTCTCAAGAGGCTCCACTCTTCCTGACGGGTTTCTCTCAGGGGCCAGAAGGCATGTTGTGGGATAATAAAAGAGCATTCCTGCTTTGGAACCCAGTGTACTTTACAAAAGTAGAGTTCCTTACTGCATAAAGGAAATTATAGAAGAACATTTCTAATCATAAGTCTGGATGTGCTAGCTTTTGTGTCTTCAGGAACTTTACTGATTTGCCCAGCATGCCATCTCCAATTTGGAAATAGACTTGACCTCTAGTGACAGTATAAAGGACAGATTTCTTCATGAAAGTAAAGGACTGTCCTACAAGATCCTTTTTCTTAAGATTTTAATGGCCTTGCATAGAAGAGTAGCTGCCCAAGTAATGCAGAACTTGCTGTTTTCTAGTTAGTAAAAAGACAGATGTTCCTCTGACAGACCATTCTTGCGGAGTCATGGTGACAGCTCCATAAGGTATCTGTGTATCAAACTAGCTTTGCCTTTAATGGGAGCTTGGCATTCAAACTCTGAGTAGCAGAGAGAGCATCTAAGAAGATACAAGGAAACATTTCACTTTGGTGTTTCATAGGCAAAGGTTTCTTAGATGTTATAAAGAACGTCTGCATGTTGAACGACAACATGCACATTTGATCTTTTTTTTCTCCTAGTTAATGTCTTATCCACATGTGATCCTCTGACCGTTGGTTGTTTTCTTTTATCACAGGGGTTGAAATGAGAAAGATCACAGATTCACATACACCATCCAGTGAGACTGTTAACATGACCCTCTACTATGTGCTGTCAAGCATGCCAGCTCCTCTGCTAGATCCGCTCATTAGTGGTGAGGACAGAGAAAAAATGGAAGCCAGCTTGAACTATGCTGACCACTGCTTCAGTGGCCATGCGACCATGCATGCAGAGAACCTGTGGCCAGCAAAGCTGACCAGTGTCACCCAGATCTTGCAGCTGTCTGACCTGTGGAAGCTGACTCTCCAGAAACGAGGATGCAAGGGTCTTGTGGCAGCTGGAGTCCATGGACTTATGCAGGGAATGGTGCTTAGTTTTGGGGGTCTGCAGTTCACAGAAAACCATCTTCAGTTTCAGGCTGACCCTGATGTACTTCATAACAGCTATTCCTTACGTGGGATCCATTACAATAAGGACTTGATTAATCTAGCTGTTCTGTTGGATGCTGAAGGAAAGCCCTTCTTGCATGTGTCTGTGAAATTCCAAGACAAGCCAGTTAGACTATACGCATGCGAGGCAGGCTGTATGAATGAGCCTGTGGAGCTGACCTCGGAGGCACGAGGACATACGTTTCCTGTCATGGTGACTCAACCCATCACACCATTGCTTTATATATCAACAGATTTGATCCACTTGCAGGACCTGAGACACACACTTCATTTAAAAGCTATTCTGGCTCATGAGGAACACATGGCCAAGCAATACCCAGGCTTACCCTTCCTGTTCTGGTTCAGCGTGGCCTCCTTAATCACACTGTTTCACTTGTTTCTGTTCAAACTCATCTACAACGAATATTGCGGGCCAGGAGCCAAGCCACTCTTCAGGAGTAAGGTATAAGGCTGCTGCTTTTGGCTGCTGTCCACTCAGTGTTGTCAACCCTATTTTCTGTCAGCTGTGCCTAGAGAGGTTCTGTCTTGGACCGTGAGGATTTCCAGTCTCTCTTGCAATGAGCGATCTGTGACCTCTTCTTGCAAGAAGTAGGATTAGGGCAGGGATTGGAGTGGTAGGGCTCATGAACATTAGAAAAGATAAATCCATCATCTGGCCTTAAACACTTGTAAGGCTGCAGACCAAGGCAGACACAGCTCTTCTGTCCTTTTTCCCCACATTGGTGTAGGACATTGCTTGTTTTTAAACCAACAGTTACAGCTGTGTCATGAGATGATGTTTCTTGTTATGCGATACCGGACTACTTGTGAGAGAGCTGTTATACTTTACTACTGTGTGGGAGATGAGCACACTTGTCCACCTGGTTTGGACGTGTGATGTGTCATACAAAAATCACACAAATGCAAGCCAGTGTTCTTAGGTCAAGGTGCTGACTTGTTGGGACTACTGGTAAATGTTCATAGATTTATAGACACTGTGCAATCCTCCATCAAACCACATTTACCACCATCATTTTGGGAAAGTGCTGAGCTAGTGTTTCTCCCATTCAGACAAAATACATAGCTCTGTTAAGGGAAGTATTGAGTGCTTTTTACTGTGAGTTGGAGGTTCTGACTTCAAGCTCCACTGCATCTCACTTTGGTGTAAAGGATTTGAAATTCTTGGTTTGAGTTGCCTTAGAAAACTTAGTTGCTAATAAAAACTTAGCACAGAATAGGCAATAGATGGTGATTTCTGTTCTTAGTACTGGTACTTTATGATTGTGTGTTGATAAGGAGTGGAAATGAAAGACGAGACTGGATGTGATGTGTGAGCTAGCCATGTGGTTCAGAGGCATCCCTCCTGAGGGCTGAACAGGGTTAAATGTAGCTTGTGTTTAAAAAAAAAAAAAATTTAAAAAAAAAATGAAGAAGAACATAGTTAAATAGAGCTGTCAGAAGAAAAGTTCTAGCTTTAGATTGCCCCGTTTTTCCAAATTATAAAAGCGAATTCAGTTTTGGATAGCTAAGGCTGGACAGAAGGTACTGGACTACACTTGAAAGTACGTAAGGGGTTTTTAAAGGCAGTTGGCAATTTCCCTCTCAGCTCACTGGCTTTGTCACGTTGAGCACTGGAGATCACGCCTGATCCCAGGCAGGTCTGTGTACCTGTCATCCCTTCAAAGAAAGAGTGGGAGATGCTTGTGGCTAGACAAACTAACCTATGAAGAAGTAGAACAGCTATGTATATCAAAGACAACTGTAGTTAAGAGATCATGATCAAAACCTTAGTGCAAAAGGAGGAAGCAGTCAGGAAGTAGTTTCAATTATTGTGTATACAGCTGCACCCTGACATGCATCCTGAAATGTGTCCTTGCAATCATAAAATGATGTCCTTTTTTCACTGCTGCCTGTCTGGTTGCCTTTGTCATCTACAAAACTTGCCTTCTGCCTTTTACAGAATGACTTGTTAACCATTACTGCAGGTAACTGGCCCTGACACTATTCTCTGAAATGCCGGGAAGCTTCACAGCTACACACCAGGGCTGATATAACACCTCTTCCTTCTTGACACTGCAAAAAGCCTTGCAATATTGCAATATACAGCAAACAAGTCTGTTGCCTCATCTTAATTGGATCTACTTAAAATGAAGATGATGCAGAACTTGATTCCAGAAACAGGGATGAAGTGGAAGCCAGCTGGAGCTCAAAATCTCTGTAGCAGTAAGCAAGATTAATGGTGTTGAAATAACACCCTGTTTCATTAATTGAATGGGAACATCCCAGCATCCAAGTGAACTTAGTCCTGCTTTCAGCCTCCATTTGCACAAGACATCTGATAATTTTGCAGCTGAGAACAAGGACCTTTTGAAAGCAACTATCCTTTTGTGCCTTGTTAACGAGAGGAATCTGAGACTTGGAAGGTGTGGTTATTCAAGAGTTTATCCCAGAAGCTTCTCTAACAGATGTTTCTTTTTCCTTGTAAGCTGTTCAGTTCCCTAAGAGTAATCCACTTGGTGGAAATACTTGAAGATATACAAAGTCCTTTGATATTTTGATTTGTTTTTTAACATTACAGGAAGATAAAGAACGATGGTTCCCTTCAGAGAGTTAACTAGAAAACTTTAGTGTCACCTCCTTTCTGGTATACCTTTTTTAATTTATTGCTTGGGGGGAGGTTGTTAATAATTTTGCCTCCACTTCAGTAACAAGTCAGTCAACTGAACTGTAGATATCAGTGCTGGCAACAAGTTTTTCAGCCTTTATGATTGTGGAGTACAAAACCAATTTAATGACATTTTTTTCTGGATTTAAACTTGGAAATGCTGATCTGCAGGTTTCCTATTCTAAGCAGTGCATTGATTTGTTTTGGCTGTGGGGGGAGACATCCCACTTTCTAGTGATTTAAAGGTTGTTTGGTTTTAAAATACCAAAGCTGTTGTTTCTAAATAAATCTCTTTCAGTCTTACCTGATCACCAAAGTGTGGTTGTTTTTCCTTTTTTTTTTTTTTGGGTCTGTGTTCTCTCCTCCCCTTGCTCCCCACCCAGTTAAAACAAGCAGAGCTCTATGTTACATCTGTGGTCAGTATTGACTACAAAAGTGCTTGGATTAAAAGGAAATACAGTGTGGAAAATAATACATAAATGGGTCTAAGCTGGGAACAGACAATTTGGAAGGCACAATAAGAGACTGAAACACACAGGGTGGTTCTAATCTCCATTTCCCTGCCTCTGTGTAACCTTGTTCTATATTGAGGCATGCAGGCCAAGCTTTAGTTTTAAGAACACACAGAAACGAACCCAGGAAACAATCAAGTAGCAGATTTAATGGCAATCCAGCAAGTAATGAATTTGGTATATTTGCTCCCAATGAAAAGCTAGGGCAGGATTTAACTTTGAATTTTTAAATAGGTTGCTGTCTAGTTTCAGATGGAAAACCTCCCTCGGAAAAGTAGATTTCAGTGTCTGTTACTTAGCTGCCAACCATTCCACTTATTAATTGATCTAGCATAGTTACTGCCCTGCAAGGGAACAGACTAAAGACAGTGAAGCAATGGAGTACGTTATAAATTGCACACTAAGTACACTGTGTATTGAAAGAGATATTAGCTGTTACACTTGAACAGAACATACCAGAAGTTCCTGCTCTTTCTCACTGAAGTTCTGTGAGCTGCTTAGTTTCTGTGAGACATCTGGCACGAAGATGGTAAGAGCTTCTAGGGAGCTGTTTCCAAGCCACCATGGTATCAGCTGGAGGCTGAGCCTTTTGATGTTCACTTGCAGAACTGCCAAGAGTACAATGCCCACAGAGTCCAAGGAAGATCCGTCGGCCTATTTAGACTAGACCTGGAAAAGATGGATAAGCAATCATTAACAGAAAGCAGGAGTGGAACAAAAAAAAAAAAAGCAAAAGCTTGAGAGTGTTTTTACATTAAAAATGATTCTTATGAGCCTTGCACCATATAATAAAAGAACTGTTTCAGAATTCCTTTAAAAAGAAAGAAAAGGGTTTTTCCACAGTCTGCAAGATAGCAGAAGGTTATTTATGAAATGATTGCAGAAATGCTTATAAAACTAAACAAACTTCCATGTTGACAAGCAGACCCATCAAATGGGAAAGTTAAAACAATAACTGAACATCAAAAATTTATACTTCATTTTTAGTTGATGTTCAATGAAAATGATAGTGGCATGGAAGTTAAACTAAGATGTGTAGTATGTTGTTTAACTTGTAAATTCAGACATTAAGAAGAGAGCCAACTAGTTAATGAAAAAAAATTTTTGAACCTCAATTCTGCACTCAGTTAATCCCGATTTATGCTTTTGTGAGATAATAAATACAAGATGCCAGAACAGAAATTCAGAATGCAGCTTTCTCAAGTGCTATTGTTTGGGTAGGATAATACATTCTTGAGAAGCAGACAAACCAGCAAAGCATTATGTATTTCCGCCTTCCACATGTGTGCTCCAGGCATCTTCTGTCCAAATCAGTACCTACTGCTGAATGGAAGCTACGAAAATCGGGGATTTTGCTGCTTGTTATTACTGACATTAGACAACAGATTTATTTCAGCTTTTCTGAAACCTCTAGTTTCGTCTGTATGTACAATGCAACTCTGGTTACAAAACTGGCATTATGATACTTGTTTCCATTCTAGTAAGTTTGCTCCCTATGCAGGACCTGGCTTATGGGATAGAGATGTTTGTTTTTTAAATAACCAGTAGCAGTTTTTCAGGTGGATGGAAACGTGGCAGAGGATGGAAAATTCCCATAGTAGAACAAAAAAAAAAAGAAAGAGACACAAGGGCAAGTGTTGATGTCAAGTCATTGATCTCAAATGTCCAGTAATGAATTAGGACACTTTCTTTTGTGGCAGGAGCTCTGTAGTGGTCTAAACATCGGCCTGGTTTGTCCTATTGGTGAAAATGTTTTACCCTTTTTCATTAACAAGCTCACACTGCATTATACCACAGGCCAGCATGCTGATTTGGGGTGTAAAAATGCTCATTTGCAATGCTACAGGAACCCTGTTCTCTTCCAGGGATGTGCTACTGATCTAACAGTTAAAGGTAAACAGGAAAGAAATGAAGTCTGGCTCACCAGGTTACACCAGTGTTTCTCCGTCATCATGGACAGCTGGTTCTTTGCATTGCTTGAAACATACTCCACTTCAAAGGGATTACAGTTTGTTTTACTGAAGAAGTATGGCATGCTAGAACACATGCAACTTGAACTAGAAAAGAAGATACAAGTTTTCAGTCAGTACAAAGTGGTAGTTGCCATCAGTCACAAAACAAACCAGAACAAAATAAAATTTCAATCAGTCATAGAATCATACAATAATTAAGGCTCCTCCAGAGACTGTCTAATTCAACCCTGCTGACATGTCTGAATCTCTCACTGTCTGAATATATCTGACAGGGTCACTGCTGACATACCATCAAGTGTTAGAATAATTAATTTAACATTTTCCTTCTGAAAACACCTTTGTGATGAACTTTCAAGACAATGGGAAAGCAAACAGCTGCTACAGGCAATATGCAACTCAGTCGGAATTTTTTTTTAACCAAGGTGTTTATATAGCTGGGATCCAAGGTCCATCTAAACTGGGTTTTTTAGGCACTTGTGCATATGAAAAATTATCCCACAATTACACAAGTTTTCCATTGGTATCAGAATAGCACTGCATTTTGAGTCACATGTCCCAGAGATAAGCAATAACATATAAAATGGCTTGCAAAGCATAGCCTGCAGCATACTGCTAACCGGCATCATGCTTGGAATCCTCTTTGCCGTGTTGACTCTGGCAGCTGCAGGTACGTACCCAATTTCAGCATTAGTTTTAAAAGAAAAATTAATTAACATCTAATGGCAACTTTCCTTTTTTTAGGGAAATTAGACATTCTGCAACAAAGCAGAAACAGGTACAGCATAGGCAGTTAAAAAAGCTCTCAAAACAGTAACTAGGTGCTCTGCTATTCTGTTCTTATTACAGGGGTTTGATTAGCATTACTGCTCTCAGCCTATTTTACTTAGCTTGAATACACAGAAATACAGTTAATCCACATCAAATTGTTGCATTGGCTATGAGCTGCATTTCAGCTGAAACATGAGAATTTGGTTAAGCCAGCTTCATGTGATTATCTGTCAGAAAAATGAAACTGAAAAATGAAGCAGGCTTTATATAACATTGGCTGGTTTTGACTGATGGCTGTATCTTCACTTGTATCACATTAAATCACAGCCTATATTTGTACCTTGCAGTGTTCTGTACACACACAGTCAATATTTAAAAAAAACCCACTCTCTTACAGACGTTTCTTTAAACCTCCCACTTTTAAAACACACACCCTATTCTGTATGTCTTCCAGCCTTTGGCTGCGGGGTCCCTGCCTACCCACCTGCTGTGTCTAGAGTTGTTGGAGGGGAAAACGCAAGACCTTACAGCTGGCCCTGGCAGGTAAGTCATTTTGTGCCTTCCCCAGAACAATTAGGGTTGTGCTACCCTCACACAATATGGCTGAACAAAACCAGGTCTTACATTTTATATGACGCATCTTGCCTGTCATGTCTTAGGTTTTGAATATTACATGCTGATCAATCCCAAAGTTTCCAGTCTTTTTAAGAAAGCTCTGAATGTGCTGCCTCTTGGTGGTTATGCAGGCTTTCATGTTCTTTCCATAGTCTTGGGCACCATCTCATATTTAAGCAAGACAACTGAAATTCAGTGGAGCGTACAATGCCTACTGGAGCATAATTGCACATGGAGTTAAAAAATACATTTCTAAAGCAAATTAAGTGCTCTATTTGGGCCAGGCTTAGAGAGGACTTTGGAAGAAACAACACTAAAAAAAATCAAGCCATCAAACTTTTGGACAATAGGGAAGAAGCGAAGCCTCTTCTATGGCCAGGAGTTGGAGACTTATTGCTTAAAAGCCTCCCACCATCTTCCAGCAGCAAGTTGTGTTCTAGGTGCAGGAAGAAAGTGCAACAATGAAAAAACAGTAAGCCAAAACCCAAGCCTTACTTGATACGTTGATCCTAGGCCTCCCTTCAGTACCATTCAAAGGGCAAATGGCGTCACACCTGCGGAGGAACCCTCATTGCAACCAACTGGGTGATGACAGCCGCACACTGCATCAGGTAAATAACAGAGTTAAAGTCTGTACCCAGGAAGCAGTGCACAACCAGAGATAGGTGAAGCAAAACCGTATTAATGCCAATTCTCCCTTTCCCAGTTAAAAACTCCAAGTTTCACATCATATCTTTTTATTATAATTAATAGGTCAGAAGAAGAATGACACCTTTTCATTTTCTTAAAATAAAAGTAGAGGGGAAAAAAAACCCTCATAGAATTACTTGAATTATATACTCTTTATTTTCTGTAAATAACTACAAACATCGTTATGTTTTCAAGTTGCTATTAAAATTCTGCTTTGTTGCCTGATTCTATAATATATGTGGCAGTGAGATCCACAGATTAACTAATCAATCCACTCCCTGAAGAGACAAACACAAATGCTTTGAAATATACCAGTCATTTTCAGTAAGCTCTTCACATTCTGGGGCAGTATAACACAGAAATGATCAGGTACAGCTATGCCCTTTCATCAACAAAACTGTTTCCACAAAGACAACCCTATTTTGGTTTGGTAGCATATAATCTTGAATATGTACATGCAATTCTTGGTTATTGTAACACTAGTTGTAGAAAATATCATAATATGAAATAAGAAGGATTGGCTGCATGTTATTATTATAAATCCTACATATAATATCTATCACACAGCTATCAGTGGAGCTGTTTATCAACATCAAAAAAGCAGCCCAAATTGTTTAATTCGTCGAAGAACACAAGCTGAATACTGCAAAGATTGGAGGCATCTTGAGTCTGTTAATGAAGACTTAAGCAGGAGTTGACAGGACAGCTTGGAGATGAAATGATTATTAAGCTGAGCACACAATGCTTTGTCCTTAGCAAATCAGTCAGACGTTGGTTCAGTTCCAGACAAATCATGAATGTGATGTGAGATTACAGTCTTAAAGATACTTACTGAACGTCTCAAGTGGCAAAGATGCAGATGCCTAAGCAGCAAGCAAGCAGCTGCATAACTGAGTGTCGGTCCTTTTCTTGCCCAGTTCTTCTAAGACATATCGAGTGTTCCTTGGAAAATACAACCTAGCAGCTGCAGAAGAAGGCTCGATTGCACTTCCTCCAGAAAAAATCATTGTCAATGAGAATTGGGATCCGCAGAAAGTTGCAAATGGGTAAGTTGGTGGCAAGTATTTTTTCAGTTATTACATACAGGGCAAAAATCAAACTGCTTGAATCCCACCTGCTCTGAGCTGTGGCAGCTATATGCATAAACATTTAGAACCTCCTGTTACAACTTGCAGAGGTACTTCTAAATGTTTGCTCATAGATGAGAGTTGAGTCTCCAGTTTATAACTTTCCTCCACGAGAGAGAATAAAAAACTTTCAATATTAATTGCTTATTGATTGTGTTTTCAGATGCTGCTTTGCATGTTTATGCTTGGGTGGGAAGCTGTCCTATGCAATGATTTCTTTCGCACAGTGGAAGGAAGCGAATTAATTTATACAACACTCTTTGAAGCCCTCCTACGAATGGCATAAACACGGAGTATTATTGAACAATGGTATTAATACCTTTGTTGCTGAAGGACTCCTATGTTCTGCTGCAGGCTAAGGGCATTAGCAAAGAAATCCCCTCAGTTGCTAGTCCTTGGAGTTAGGACTAACACATGCTTGGTTTTGGTGAAAAGAACGTATAAAAGGCAGTTTCCAGAAAGCTGCCAGCAGGAAGTGGACAGTTCTGCAGGGAATAGTCTTCCAGTCCATGGATTTCCCCACTGTTTCGAGGGTGGAGGAATCTTTATTGCTTAGGTACTGGCCTCCTTGCTCCCTTGCATCTGTTTTGAGTAGGCCAAGTGCTGTATAACTGCTAAGTATTCATGCTACTGTGGCTTAATCTATTTGCAAACCTCTTCACCCCTTCCCTTTCTCTTCCCCACCCTCAAATGTGTGCATGTCACCACAGGTATGACATTGCTTTGATCAAACTCACTGAACACGTCACCTTGAGTGACCACATTAAGCTGGCCTGCCTCCCCCCTGCACAGAGCATCCTACCATCCAACACTGCCTGCTATGTGACAGGATGGGGAAGACTGCAAAGTAAGTACTTAGACATTTGCAACACTGTGTAACAAAATCTTTCGGTTCTATCTTCTCCTTTGAGACTGATTGGCAAAAAGCTGTTGATGGTGCTCAAGATCCCCTCAACCTCAATGTAGTGAGGTAGTTTGTCAGGGCCCACTTCACTTGTACAGTATGATTCTTCCCCACCTTTTGTTTATTTTGCTTGTAATGGGGCTAGTAATGCACTAGAGGGCAATGTACTAAGCTTTTAGAAGCTGTTGTAACACAAATGTTAACACAGTATGCAGATGAGTGAATTTGCTAGTCCTGACATACCCCACTGAGTAACTGAAGAGACCACCTAAGGGAATAGATGTAAAGAAAGTCTCAGAGATTTCAGCAGAAGTGTCAGCTCAGCTCAAGAGGCAATTCCTAGAGTGATAAGTAAATTGCAAACTCCCGAATAAAGAGCAGCCCTTTATTTCTCTAACAATAAGACATTTTTAAATGGATCACAAATTATTAGTAAGTTAAGGCCTTTTTATATATATATATATAAAGGAATGGAGCTAAGTAATGTATCATACAGCTTCTCCTTTAATATAGCCCCTATGGAATTTCTTACCTGGAGGGATAGTACCCAGATCCTGGGAGAAAATTAACAATGCAGATTTTATTTTTCTTCAGTACCAGCTGGTACTGTGACTCCTTTGTTTCTATTCCCTCCCAGCAAACGGAGCCCTTCCAGATGACCTGCAGCAAGGCCTTTTGCTGGTGGTGGATTATGAAACTTGTTCCGAGCCTAGCTGGTGGGGAAAGACAGTGAAACCCACCATGGTTTGTGCTGGTGGGGATGGAGTCACCTCCAGTTGTAACGTAAGTCCAGAGAAGCTCTCGGGGCTTGGCTTCAGACACAAACAGGTCTGATGGGAAGGAAAGCTTAAAAAAAAGCTAGGAGGAGCTATTGACACTATGACTGCCATTAACTGCATTCTCCTTTCCTCCCAGGGGGACTCTGGTGGCCCACTGAACTGCCAAGCTGCTGATGGCAGGTGGGAAGTGCATGGTATCGTCAGCTTTGGCTCTGCTCTTGGCTGCAATTATTATCACAAGCCTTCCGTCTTCACTCGGGTCTCTGCTTACAATAGCTGGATCCAGCAGGTAAGGTTCTAGGTATTGCTGCTAGAGAATACAGACACTTTGCTGTTTCTGAGCTTCTCTCCAATTAATGTTTCTGCCACCTATTCAGGGAGCTGTATCACCTTTGATTCAAATGCTACTTCACATAGAAGTAACCTCTGTAGACAAGACCCTACCAGTACGAAAGCAGTCTCTGCAGCAAAAATAAAGTAACCTCTTATTAAATAGTTATCCAAATTATTTTCACTTTTAAGTAAAAGTCTCAATGTTTAAGAATGCCTTCCCCCTTTATACTAGACCTATATTTATAGTCATAAAGATTTTACTGGTATGACTTCAGAGGTGATTACTCAAATTTGTATTCATCAGTAACTGATTGTTGCAATTGATCCTGGAAGGCAGAGCATGCTGCTCAGGTCTGGAACATCAATTATTTTTAAATTTAATATAAGCTTTAATCTAAAAAGTGACTGAGAAGCAAACCCAATTATTTCAGTTATTTAAATTCTGCATCTTGGATGCAACATATACTATTCAGAAATTCCTGTGTCTCATGATCTGATTTTTCACTTGTTTTACATTTCTGTAGGTTATGGCAACCAACTAATCCAAAGAGAACTGGATAATAGACACCAGGAAGGAAAACAGTCTGAATAAAGTCATAATCATGACGCCTTTGGTCATGAGGAGCTGGGAAATGATGCTTTTAACACCACAAGTATTATACCTAGCCATACTGCAATAAACACTATTTTTCGCAAGATGAAAGAAAAACAGGTGTCCCTGTCACTTCTTCCTGGGTATTGTCAGGACCGCAGTCTGTATTTTGTGATAATGCTGGAGACCTTTTACAGCCTCTGCCCTACCTTGGGCCGGAGCTTGCTACCCTCACCTAGGGGAAGATGTGAGCCTGCTGTGAACAGGCTGGGCAGTAGGAAGAGTTAGAGCGCCACGGAACAACTCCGGGGGGTAAGGGGTGAGAAAGCGAGGCATTGGCAGGGCTGAAGGCAGCAGGCAGGCAGCTGCCAGGCCCCCTGACTCTGCGAGTGGGACTCACCAGAGTAAGCAGTGGCAATGCCCAGCAGGAAGGCAGCACGGGCGCAAGCAGGTCCATGCAGGTGAGTGTGGGAGTGCTGCAAAATGCTTTTACAGAGAGGTTTTTAACACCCTGTGATCTTGGGACTTAGCAAGAAGGGTAAAATCCTGCAGTGGCTGCCGGCAGGGTCTCCACAGACCTATCTCCTTCACATCCCCGTTGGTCATTTTTAAGTTGTTCAGATGCCAGGTGAAGACCTCTGAACTGTCACTGTTGGCTGACACACAGACACAAATGGGGATTTTTTGCAAAGCTCAAGCAGAATCACCAGCTTTTAGCCTGGTATTACATTAAAGCCCTGATTTATATTTCTTTTGTTGTAATAAAAGGTAGGCAGTATAAAATCAAGGTGGATTTTTGTTGTGTTTTTCTTCTGCCTCCTGGCACATATTTTGCCGGATTCAAAAGTAAAACAACTGATTAAAAACTGAGGACAAGCGACTCAAAGGTAAGCAGCAGATACACTAAGGAAAAGATTGCAAGTTCATTGTGAGAACAGAAATCTTCAGAGAGAAGTTTTTCTAGATTTGTGGTTCCTTTCAGTCAGACATTTTGCAGTTGTTACTTTTGGATTGAAAATAAATAAGTATATCTATTATTAAACAGAAATTGTATTAAATAAAACATGGCTGTTTAGCATCTTTGGGGACTGTACTTTTATTACTTTTCTTCTACTTTGACCACCATTCTGCTGCAAAGAGCCCAGCAGGAACTCGTTTTGCCTAGTATCAGCCTCTGCTGAGAAATAGCATTCTTGGGGCTTTATTTATTTTATTAAAAATGTAGTTTCAGCTATTTGAAAGAGCAGGGGATCTGAGGAAGACTTTTTTCAATCACCTCTACTATGTTGAGGAACAGAAATAAGACAAAAAAAAAAAAAGGACTGAGCCGAATGGGCTGATCAGCAACCCAGTCCCCTGGTTTGTTCTTTGTCAGTGAAAATACAGATTGCCCAGTTATTCAGGAATCACCAGCTTCAGCAGAATATCCCCGAGTTGATTTTATGAGTATCATTAATGTAAAATTGTAAATGATTGTTAATGGTTCTAAAAATGAAAATCGTTAGAGGTTACTTTGCTGTACGGAGCATGGATGTCAATTATGTGCAACATGAAAGAGAAGGACAGAGAAGGTAATCATGAAGCTCAAACAGTAAAAATTGGATGTGTATATGCTTCTGTGAAAACTGAAATAAAACTGAAGTTTGATTAATTTTCCATTCAAAATATTTAGACAATATTGTGGAAACATCTGAGCTCATGTGAGCATATCAACACAAATTATTAATCACCTGGAAATTCCTATTAAGAACAAATTCTAAAAGTTTGATTAAAAAAATTCAACAGTTCCAGTTTGTGATCACTGAAATAAGTAACACATCTTTTTATGGGCTTCTTTAAGATCTGGATAGAAGTGCCACAGAGAATAAAGCCTACAGCAAATTATTTTATCAGTCTTAATACTCAGAGAAAAACTGTACAATTTCATTCATATGTTTTTGCAGCTCTGAGTGTGTCATTGAAACAGTCTCTTTACTACAGCTTTTCTTTTAAAATAAAATGTCAGGTGGAACAAAATACAGTAAAATACATCTTTCAATAACATTCATCTAATGCATGATCCCTGTATTTTGTTTCAGAACACAAGCGAATTGCTAAATATCACTACTAGCTCCAGTTATGTTTTCAGGAGCTGCAAGAAACACCCCAGGGATCAGACCCCCCCACTTTTCCTTTTTTTTTTTCCTCTCCTTATTTTAGGTGTTCTCCCTGTTCCAGTGCTGGTGGTAGAAAAACAGTTCTAAGGATTTTGACAGCATGCATGGTCTCCTTCTGCAGCCTCCTTGGAGCCATTTCTTTTGATTTGAGCAACAGCTTGGAAATATGGAGAAACACAGGGAAAGCCCTTCAGGAACTTGCCTCCTGTGAAAGCCTTTGGGCTCTTCGCTTCATCTATCTCCTGCAGGAAGAAAGGCACAGCTGGCTGTTCCCAGCAGCAGACAACAGGAAGAAATCATTTCATGCTCAGCTATTGGGGAATTTAAACTCCCTCTGTAAGGCAAGCGAAGCAGAACTGTATTGTGAGAATTGCCAATGCAAGAAGGAGAAAATCTCCATTTGTAGATTTTACGTCACTGACATGAGAGAAAAATTAAATAGCACAGGGGATACTGAAGCCAGCCAGGTGCTATCCAGAGCAATCTCTGAACTGCTGGAGCATTTTAGTAGTCCCCAAGAAGACCTCAAAGCTATGAAATATAATCCTGACTGGGCAGACATAGTAGCTTTTAAACTTGTCCTTCAAATAAGAGAAGCCATGCTTAAAGCTCACTTAATGCCAGCACCTACAAGCTTTCAACCAACATTGCATCATTTTTTTGCCATTCTGAACTATGCTATCTTCTCATCAGAGAGTGTACGTAAGTGCTGGATGGATAATGTCAATCTATCACTTCATTTCACCCACTATAAAGGAATCCCTTTTTTCATCCCATTCCTGGGCTCAGATGCATTTGGGTCTGTTGAAGCCTTGGTGGAGGGACTGCATTATGTACAGAGCTGCCTACTGCAGAAGGGACAGGAAAAGCTCATCAAGAAATCTAAAGAAATCCTGTCCACAATGAGCCTTAGGATTGGTCTGTTAGTGATAGCCTGCCTCATTTACCCCATAATCCTGACATCCTTCAAGCAAATGACAGATTGGATACACAATTATGCCAGGAACCTCAAGGAAAAGACAGAGGACTTGAAAAGGGAGAGGCGGCTAGCTGAGGACCTCTTACACCAGATGCTGCCAAAATCTGTGGCCAAGCAGCTAAGGAAATACCAAAGAGTTGAGGCAGAAAGCTATGATCAGGTTAGCAAATAGAAAGGATGCTGTCACCAAGGATAGAAAAGTATGCACCTAAAAGAGCACCTACCTTGCCACCATTTTGAGGAACCTGGTTTTTTGTACCCATAGTTGAGCGTGGATGGAAATCCAAATATTCACGATGGGTTTTGGAAAGAGCTGCGCGAGGTGCCGTGAAGCACTTAGGCTGATGGGGAAGGAAGAAGAGCTGAAATTTCCAGAAGTGTAGCTTTAGATGTCAAAGATCCTATATTGGCAAGTTGTTGTCTTTGGGTTTGAGAGCCTACTCATGAGAGCCAGCCAGTGTCATTTGATCATGAGTACCTAAGAGCAAGAACTGAGTTTCCTCCTCATAAAATGGGAAGAATCATGAAAAAACAGTGTAAGACAGATCCTGTCTGTACTTGTCAGTATAATTCCATAAATGTAACTGAAAGGAAAGCCTGGGACTTAGAGAAGGATGAGAGGGATGATGATCTCATAGCATCAAGTGTGTAACTGTAACAAAGCCTGTCCACACAAAAACAAGGGCAGAGTTTGGCCAGGCACCCGTTTATTTGCAGCTCTGCCTCAGAGCATGCATGCTGCTGTCAATGCTGAATTTAGCAGCTGTGCTGCATAGCCCACAGCCAAAATCCTCATGCTAAAGTAATTGCAATTCTACTCACTCTTTTTCCCCTGGATGGTCCGTTACTTTCAGTTGTGAAACACAATAATAAATGTTTGCATTTAATTTGTAGGTGTCATTATCGAAACAGCAACCTGTAATTGCACAATTAATTATAATTCACAGTAGTCATGACATCAAAAGTAGCTGAACCAAGGCAGGGAGTGAAAAGGTGGCTCTGCTGGATTAATTGGTATTACCAAGGATGAATAAAAGAACAATTTTAGTTTAAACACTGACAAAGTTCAGGCAGCACAGAGAAGAAACACTTAATTCTTTGCCAACAGCTATAACACATATTTCCTTTCCTCAATTCAGTTGTTATGGTTTCTGTTGTTCTTTTTTTTTATAAATTTATTTTTTTTTAAAAAAGTTAATTTCTCTGTAAATTACTTGATTGTAACAAAGATAAACATAATTTGAAGAGAAACAAACTCCAGTTAATATTTTCTAATTCGACAAGAGCAGAGACAGCAGTTGAATTTTTATTTCGCATCCTGTTCAGATGCCTCATTTTGATCTCTACCACAGTTTAAATGACTAACAGAAAAATCCAGCCCTACTTGTATAAGAAGTCTGTTGATCACTGCTCGCGAGATTTGAAACATTTGATTTTCAGTCTCCCATCTAGCACAAGGTGTTCAGAGAAGCACAGATGATAAACTTTGGAGATTAACATAATTTTATCTGTCAAAGTAATAGAGAACAATTCAAAGCCAGAGCTTGTTAATTTAGGATTGTATCTATTCAGTTCTACAATGCTGTTTTACGTGCAGCTGTCCTGCTCAGAATTTCACAAATCCCCAAACTCTTCAACAGCTCTGCCACCATTGCCTGGAGACCTTAGCTTCACACTTTCCTTCTCCCTGTGACAGGTGACTATCTTTTTCTCAGACATCGTGGGGTTCACAAGCATTGCTGCCTCCTGTACTCCCTTACAAGTTGTTGAAATGCTCAACAATCTGTACGTCTGCTTTGACAGCAGGATTGAGTCTTACGATGTTTACAAGGTGAGTACAAACCTGCAGGCAAGGAATCTGGAAGTTGCTGAAGTCTTACTTTGTTCCCAGGTGAATATCAAATAGATCAGGCCAGCTGGCCAAAAGCCATGAAATCCAAGACCTGTTATCATACAGGGACTACACCACAGCTTGGCAAGTGGTGGACAGCTAAGATATATTTTATTCTGATCTCCTTTTGAAAGAAAAGGTTGGTGCTTGCCACTTAGTGACACGTGCCCCTTCCCATCAGGTGGAAACCATTGGTGATGCCTACATGGTAGTGAGCGGCCTGCCAGAGAGGAATGGCACCAAACATGCTGACGAGATTGCCAAAATGTCTCTGGATCTGGTGGCAGCAGTTCGTCAGGTTGTGATCCCTCATACGCCAACGGGCAAACTGCAGCTGCGGGCTGGGATACACACAGGTATGTGGGCTGAGGTGGAGGCATGAGAAAAAGAAAATAGGACACAGTCTAACTGTGTGAGGAGAAAAGAATTCTGCATTTCTGTACAAGCCATTGACTCTCCACAGGACCCCAGGATGAGCATTTGTCATCTGTTCCACCAGCAACACTGGGGTGAAATGACTTTTGCTTGCATCAGCATGAAAAGGACTATGAAACAATTTAGTATTGGCAAAGTATATCTGCCCCTGATACCAGCACCAATTAGCTACAACTAATCAAATTATGACTTCTCTCCTTAAGTAAATACTGTGCAGCCCTAGATGCACCAAGTATTCCCAATTCCCACTGCTCTCTGAGGATCCAGAGTGACTAGCAAAGGTGTCTGCATTTGGCATCTCCCTGCACTTTTTCCACTTGTTTCTTATTGAGGTGTCTCTGCCTTGTATTTTCTCAGGACCCTGTGTCGCTGGAGTTGTGGGGTACAAAATGCCTCGCTATTGCCTTTTTGGGGACACTGTAAACACAGCCTCCCGCATGGAGTCCACCAGCTTGCGTAAGTGACTCAGGCACAATCTGTGTGTCCCTTACACAGCAGTCAGGCTCACATATCTGCACTCCACATCTCTTGGGTACTGCAGTGAAAGGAAAACCCCTAACATCCCCTCACATTGGGCATGGCCAAGTCTGACATAAGGTTCACACAGGAGAAGGAGCATTCTCTGCAGCACATCCCAGGCTAGAGAACTAATTACCATAGACTTAAAGAACCAGCACGTGCATGACCTGCAGTCCCCACTATCCCTGTACACACACTAGTTATCAAATAAGCAAGAGACACTCATGTATCCATGTGGGCAGGTAGTGTCACATCCCTGATGCCATTTCTGGAAAGCAGTTGGAAATAAGAGGAGAAAGAGGGTGGCAAAAGCAAAAGAGCACAAGGTACGCCGAGTTTGATTTTAGGGACTTTAACACAAAGGCATTAGGTAGAAACACCATGACTACATGGAAGAGGGCAGTGCATGTTTTCTTGGTCCAGCCTTTTATGCTGCCCTTGCTACCAATACCCCCTATTTTACTGCTGTACAATGCTGCTGTGCAGAGACCCACTGCAGCACTGCACAGTCACGTCAGTGAGTCAGTTAACCTGCTGAAACGCTGCTGGTTTAGCCAACATCTGTGCACAGTGTCACAAAGTCCTCAACCAATGTTTAAGGCATCTTCCCCTTCTTTGTGCTTCTTCCTCGACCTGACATTTTCCAAAGAGAAGATGGAAACACTGGGATGATAAATGCAGGAGGGCTGGTGTGTGGTCTCTAGGAATAGGGGAATCATTTATTTCTAATGCTGTATTCTGAATCCTAGCGCAGAAGATCCATATCAGTTCTGCTACATATGATGCCCTTCTCACAGATGATGCATATGAAATTGAACTGAGGGGAGAAATTGAAGTCAAGGTAATAGCTTTTCTGTAACTTTGCAACAGTAAAGGAGTTTAATGACATAGGAAGGAGGTATGATAGATTTGGCCACTGCTCTTCTGTGAATTGCAAGTCAATTTTTAACTGTGGCCCCAAGGTTCTTTTGCTAATTCAGTTGGAAGCAGCTACACATTAATACTCCTAATCGATGCAAAAGTGTTACTGTGTGCTTTGAAATACAGCTGCTATGCCTGCACCCGTGTGGAACCACATGAATATGGGTGAAAGCATGAGGACTCAGTTACAAAGACACACGGGTATAAGGCTGATTTTAAATCCTTAGCAATACTGCCAGTGACCAGCAAGGCCTTTTTCTGAACTGAATGAATTATTAGCACCCAAACTGCATATCAATTACAATTCCTTCCCAAAAGAGTAGCCACTTATGAGAGGAGAGATAATAAATGCAGTACAGGTAGTAGCCCTGGCCATAGTGATTCTCTGCTCTGCTTCATATCCCATGAAAATAGCTGTTTCTGCTCTCTCCTTTTTCTTGTCCCAGGGCAAAGGGAAAATGAAAACCTACTGGCTTCTCGGTAACAAGAACTACAGTGTCCAAAATGACAGCCTAGTATGTCACTGGAATCCAGCAATCTCCAAGAAAAAGAAGATGGAAAGTAGCCAGGGATCTGTCCAACAAGTAAGGAGATGAACATTTAGCAGGGTGAGACTTCCTAGGTAATGAGCCATTCACTATGGGCTAAGACATGCAGAACTTGCATCTTTGTCCTCTGAGTAGAGGGCTCTGCTGTGTGCAAATACAAGCTCTGGCACGCGTTCCTCTCTCTCAACAGCGTAGTGCAGACACTGTGGGAGCAGCACTGGCTGAACAGAGACCTGCGGTGCCCTGGGACAAGCTGAACCCTGACAGTCACACTGAAGGGAGTTCCAGACCAGCCTGGACCCCTGAGAGTGCCATCCGTGGCATGAGCCAGAAGCAGAGTAATGGTTTTCATCAAAGCTCCCAGCAGAGCCTCCAGGAGAACCTCACTTCATTAGGCTCGCCTGCTTTGGGGGAAGGTGACAAAGGTGCCAGTTTAGAACACAGGGCACAGCTTGGAGACCATGTTATGAAAGCAATGTGGAAAAATGAGTTTCTCCCGGGTTTTGTAGATGAGGTATGACAGGATAGGAAGTGACTGGACTGCCCCAGGCACACATATTTCTTTTAAATAACATTCTCTTTTTGTTCTTAGCCATAATTCACATTTTTAACTAATATGTTTACTCGGGAGACTAAAACACCAACAGAAATTGAGAAAGGTGTCTCTAAACAAGCTACAAAAGTGCAGGTGGAGTTCCATCAGGAGCACAAATAAAAGATATACAGCCATGTGACTCCTTTCACTCCAGTGAAGTTATTCTAGATTTATATATGTAGGCGACACAGAACGTAACCATCCAAGTCCAGACATAGTAAGGACACTTTCAGAACCTGAGCCAGCTTATTTCAAGCTAACCCGTACATCTCTCCAGTAAATTATTGCTTGCAAGGCATGCATAGCTGTAGATAGTATAAGAGGGAGTAGTGAGACCCTGATGGAGGAGGGGACAGGTAAATAATTCTTTTTGATCATTGTTTCAGAGATACAAATGAAGTGAGAAGAATTTTAAATTACTACTATTAAGGCTCTGCAGCACTTTGTCTTTCCAGCTCTTCTCCACTACAGAGGAATCTCCTCTCCACACGTGTATTTTTTCCCTTATCCAATTACCAAGGGAGTAAATGGCAAGACACAGATGCAGGCTAACTCTATGGAAGACATTAGAAGGACAAGCTATTTCTCCCATCAAATTATAATTTGCTTTTCTTTCCTTGTTAGAGGAAAAGATGCATCCTGCAGTGATGAGCAGAGCATAGTAAATTCCTCATCTATGTATGAGTCGGAGAAAACAAAGCAAACTGAATTACTTCCTGACATTGACAATTAGTAACTCTCTTAGAGTTCAATTTATTTTTAAGTGGGCTACACATATCATTAACCCTATCCTGCTAGCCACCCTCTTTGAGCAATTCCAGAGTGGAAGAACCATTCTGACGGGAGCAGAAGCACAAGTGTGGGGGAGAAGGTTTGGCCTATCTTCTCTCCCAATCAACAGGTTCATGTAGAACATTACTACTGCATAAAAGAAATATTGTAGCAGATTAAAGTTCTTTTTAAAGGGAAGCAAGGCAGTACTTAATGCTTGCAAAAGGCAATAAAAAATAAAAGCTATGTATTTAAGGGGAAGTCAAGCTTGGGAAGCTGCAATGCTTTTTTTTTTTTCTTTCTTTCTAAAATAAAAGTAGCTTTATGAACTTCAAAGGAAGCTGGTTGGGGTATCACTTTGTCATTCACTTGGCTAATAAGAACAACTGAAAAGCCTCATATAAGTTGTCTCCTTACAGAATGAAAGCCAAGAGCTGCTCCTTTCAGTCAGCTCAGAGAAAGTCACTGCAGGAGTGTCTGTGTGGCTGTATGCAAAGCAAGCTTAGCCTGAGGTGATGAGGTCAACTTGCTCTCAAGGGCTGGGGGTTTCTGAAGGTCAGCTAAAGAACGATTCGATCTTGCAGATAAGCCAGCCAAAATTGGACGCTGAAATATTCATGATAAATGTAATATGCATGTTTCTACATGAAAAAGAATGAACCAAAGAACTAACTCTATCAGTAATGTCTCATGAATCAAGATCAGGTGTTGTTCTAAAAATATATTCACCAGTTCAAGCAAGAATTATTTCAAGCAAATTCAGTGGTTCAACTCATGCACTATTTTGCTTCAGTCATCACAATGGTCACTCCAGTCTCACAACGTATAAAAACCTAACAAGAAATTTTGCCTATCTCAGACACAACTTCCCTTCCCACCTTTCCGGAGCTCAGAACTTTTCTACCTGGAATATTTACATGGGTGCAAATACAGTTTCATTTCTGTTAAAAGATATCTGCAAGCATGTGGTTAAGATTTTCCCATTAGGGTAGCTGGTAAGTTGGTCTGATACTTTCACACCAAAGAAAACAAATGTAAATCATATTACAGCAAGCAGCATCACAGAAAGTCATGAGGAATACAAATCAAACACTTAAAAAAAAACCCATCCTCTTTTTAAAGTCAGACTCTTGAATCCAAGGGGATGGTGGTGTGTTGGGTTTTTTTAAGTGTTTTATGATGGTATTGAGATGTGTGGAAGCTGCACAGGCATGCTCACACAGTGTTAAACAAACACACAATCACATAGATAAATCCAGGCTGATGCCCAGTACAGATACTGAAAGGCTGGAATCCTTTCATCTGGTTCCTGTCAGTACTCAGCAAATGGGATCAAGTGTGGGGAAAAAAAACCCAGGAAAGGGGGGACAGAGATAAATGGTGTTGAATGGCCATGACTTTCAAGTCAGCGAAGGAAAAGGTCTCAGGTGCACATATCCCCTCACAAGCAGGCATGAAAGGAACACCACCAGGGAGAGGGAGCGGGACAGCTGGGTACCACAGGGCAGTTCAGAGCCACAGGAGCCCCACGCTGTCTCTAATTGTTATGAAAATCCTGGGTCAAGATCAGAGGCAAATTATTTGCATGGAAAATTGAGCCTGTTCTGATCTTCGTCTCTTCAGAGGCTTCAGCGTGGATTTTTAATTTAGAAAATAGTAGAAAATGGCCCTGTGTGCTTGATGATAGACAGCAATTAGTGTTTATTAACGAAAAACGCTTTGGTTCAACTCCGAACAAACCCTCTCCAGAGAAGAAGGAGGAAGTGATGAGCTGCTTTCTATGCATATTACTGATGCTTTGATATGGTGGCTTGGTTTCCAAAGATTTTTGTCTATGCCTAACATACACAAGGCTTGAAGTGGATGAAGGCTGAGGCTGTACCTGGATGGCTGACTCTTAGACTGACTTTTGGTAAAATGAAACATTTTCTGGACTGAAAACCTGGGTCTGGATCAGACTAACACAAAGACTCAAGTTTACTCTATGATGGGGTAGTGGATTTCAACCTAGTCAAAGGCACAGAGATACACCTTCGACTAGACAAATCCTGTCAGGATAAAAACAGTTTACATTTTTGAGTTTGATATGAAGTCAGTTTCTCCGTAGCCTTCCCTGAGTATCACTTAAAGGTAACACCTCATTTCCATAAAGATCATATAGATTATTTTAGCCATCCTGCATCAGTCATAGTGCTGAGTTACATGGGATGCAGAGCCTGGAAAATAAGTTGTCCTGGTCCCCTCAGCAGATCTAGAAACAAGAATCTCTGCTTCCCCCTTCAGCCACATTTGAATTCTCACAAGGCCAGAGCAGGGCAGTACAATAATCAGCATTTTCCTAGATTGAACGCCAGGTGTCATTACAGGCCTGCCTGATAAATGGTGCAGTCACAGTCCTTTAAGCATCCTTTTGGGCTGCCAAGGAAAGATGGACTCTCGTCCCACAGACACTTTGTCACAAGCAGTAAAAGAAGAAGAAAGGAATGTCATTGAGTTGACACAGCATTTTCCTCTTGAGATGGAGAAGGACAGAGAAGCTACAGGGGCAAAACAAGTCTTTCAAGACAAGGCATTAAATGGCAACATGCTCTTGAAACCGGAGAGCAGGTAAAAAGGGAGGCAGATTAATAAGATGAAGTAGACAAGAGCACATACCCTGTACGATTTGTCAGCTTCTAGCTGGTCCCGATTCCCAAACCCACTCTGGCAATGGCTCTTCCCTAGTCCCACAGATTCCAGGACAGTTGGGATGATCTTTATGGCCCAGATGCAGAAGTGGAAGCCAAAGAATCAAGGCTGAGCACTTGACTCTGCTAACAACTTGTACAGTGACCTCCAGTAAGTTACCTAACCTGTGGGCTCTGCACTGCTTTTCAAGGTGTTAGGAAGTTTGCTATTAAGACATGTGTCAAAATCAGAGGGTGGTGGGAAGCTAGAAACAAAAATAGTTCATTGAAATTGATCAGTTTGACAAAGTTCTTGCAAGTGACATTTCAAAGATCCTGGATGATACTGCTAACAAAAGAGAGCAAAAGCTATCCCCAACTGTGCAGTAGCTGGGAATAATTCAGGTGCTCACCCAGAACGGAGAAGTTCTGTCCCTGCAAGTCCCTTCTGTCCTTCCATTAATGTGCTGGCATGCTCCTAGCTCCTACATGAAGCCCTGCTGCCACTTTTGTTCTCACCCATTAAAGCCCAGCTGGAGCCAGGTGCCAGGTGTTTGGACTTTAGAGTATTCAGTAGCACCAGCCACTTTGCACTCACCTTATGCGAGCCAACAGTATTTTTAAGCCTCAGCTGAATGATGGCAAGCTGGGAAGCTCCCCTGGTTAATAGTCTCACACCCTGCAGAGGCAAGGCCATACACCCAATGACCCTGGCAAACCCCAAGGTAACAACCTTGGGGGCTATTGGTTTTTGTCTCATGTGCCTGCTTTCAGTACTGCTCAGAAAAGGCCCCATGGACAAGTCAGCCTGGGATCGAGTTGGATCCCCAAGGTTTTTTTGCCTTTTCCTATTTATCCTTCAGGACATGGTGCATTGGAGACTGCAGGGAGTCCATTAGCTGATCAGCTGACCTGCAGATAAGTGTAGCTGCTTAATTAGCAGGTCTAAAGGAACATAAGGGGTGTGCATGTCACTCCCAGGAGAGCAACATAAAGACAACAGCTGCCCAAAAACATTTTTTCCTTTCCTATTTAGAGAGTTCTTTAAAGAGGTGGCTTTTTACTCTCTGCTAATTAAAAACAGCAGCTCAGGCTTGTGTTGATCCTTCAGTACAAGAGCTTGCATATTCAAGCTCATGGAAACAGTAAAAGGCAGGGGCACAAAAGCCCAGTGATTTTGTGAAGTTTGTGCTCCTTGTCCTCATCTCACAGTAATTCCTAATTCTTCTATAAGTGCTTTTTATTTGTTTTCAGAGCAGGTCACTGTTGCACATGTCCTTCAAGGACAGTACAGACAGATATGAACCGATTTTGCTATGGGATCAGAACCACACTTTTATTGACTCCTAGGCAGGTGCTCATCTAGTTAGGCACCCAAAGGGAAGGATGGCGATTAGAACAATTGTCCTATGCAAACCACAAAAGGCACTGAGTAAGTCCATTTGCTATACTTCTAAATGTCATATCTGGCTGCAGCCAGTCCAGAAAACAACTTCTTTTATTGCAAAGTTCTTGAAATACAGAACAACTGCTCCAGATTGGACCAGAACCATACAACTGTGATGTGCCATCACCTGAGTTTCTGCCTCTCTGGAACATCCCCATCCTTGCTCAGCTCAGTGTGGGTCTAACAGTGACAGCTTAGTCTTTCTGCACTGCTCAGTATTTCTTACTGCCCAAATTTAGGCCAACAGAGGCCTTAGCTGTCCCCTAAGGACTAGTGATTTTGTTTTTAAACTCTCAAGAACATGCACAAGGCAGGAGAGAGTCAGATTCTATTTCAGGAAGGTGTTTGTGACAGTCAGGCTAAAATTAGACCATTTGTTCCTAAAAAGACCGTGTAGAACGACAAGGATTTGGCAAGAGGCTCTTCAGTTGGGAATGTGACACAGGAAGCGCCTACATGGGTGCTGGCAGTGATGTCACCTGGCTGCCCAATGGTGCTGCACTGTGCCGTGCTGTGGGGTCCTGGGAAGCTCCGGGAGCGAGCACTGGAACTTGTTCAAGCCACTCTGTATCTGCAGGCGGCTGAGTGCAGAGCAGGGCGCGAGGCAGAAGTGTCGATAGGCTCCACCGCTTAACGCTCCCAGATAAGGGAATCTGTAGCTATGACAGAGAACTGTTATTCTTGCACTATTTGTGATGGGCTCTTCAGTGAAGTATCAGTCCCCTCTTCCTGTCATGCCCCTCTCCTCTTGCTGCTCCAGGAATTCCTGCCTTCTGAACTTTCTGCCTTCCCCACATGGCTCGCCAACACTTGTGCTTAGCAGCCTCAAGCTGGCAAGATCATTAGGGAACAAATCAGCGGGCACTGGGCCTAGAAGCTCAGCCTGGAGGGACGGGACATTTTGTTGTCTCAATGAAGGTACTTGCTTTGAAGCTAAGTTAAGGGGTACCAAATCAAGCTCTCAGACCTGTATAAGTAGGGATCTGGTTTGAGGTTTAAAGTGCAGTACTGTAATGATTAGGGATGTGCAAAAAATAGCTCTGGAAAGCCACACAGTGTTACAGTTAGGAGGTATAGAAGTTTTAAATGCAGCCCCTCTCCTCCAGTAGAAGCTTTCTGCTCATCAGGCAATTACTGCATATCTGCAAAAGCTCACATTCATTCTTGCCTCTACAACTGCAAAGCTGCACAGACAACAACCTAGTTTCATAACACCCACACGAAACAGGGGAGCATCATACACACTTCATGCAGGGGGGAAACACAAACAGTTGCTTAGACTGCAGACAAGACCATAAAAGTGATGCACGTTTCCACTTCACAAAGCAATACTTTAATCACTGGCCAATCTTGTGTTCCATAGAATCACAGAATATAAGATCCAAAAGCAGCTAAGTCTTAGTCTAAATCATCCTGCTCTCATTGCTTGACACAAGGAAACAAGGAGAGAGAACTACAGAGAGAGAGAAATGTGCTCTAGCAATTTGGAGAGCAGATTATTTACAAAACCAGCAGCAAGACAGCATAAGACCTGTCTGCGAGTCGGGTCTGTTTGGACTTTAATGAAGGCTTCCTGTGCTGTGGGCAAAATGAGACTGGCATGGCCCAGCCTGAAGGTTTGTCTTGGCTCTGACTTCAGTAATAAGCCCCACAGCTGTTGGAACCTTGGACCAAAACAAGCCTTCAGCTTTGTAACCCACTGAGCAAGACCTTAGAACCAATACTTATAATTATTTCTTTTTGCAAAAACAATTTAGTTTTCTAGAAAATGCAGATTGCTGGTTTTCTCCTATTACCACCTTCCTTCCCTTCCACCCCCCCAAAACAGCAGTAGCCATTAATATACATATTTGTCTTTCCACACTGGTAGTTTTGATCTGTCTGTAGGGAATTACTGTTCTACCTGTGGTTAGAGGTTGGGATCCAGAATTAATTTTAAGCCTCCTAGAGTTAAAGAAAGATCAGACTCGGAGCAGTCTAGCTGTTCAGGCCCATATCACCTTTATTGCTCACTGTCTAAGGGCAGCTCTGATTTATTAGCATGTCATCTAATGGATTGGCACCCTAGTATTCACCTCTGCCTCTCACAAGCCATGTCTCTGCACAGAAATATCATCATGTGCTAAAGTGTCAAAGATCTCCCAGCCCTATTACACTTGTCAGGTGCATCTGACCTATCTAGGCTAAAGAATGTTGCTGTATCATATCCCTTCTCTCCTCCACCCATTTTTCCCATGGCCAATATTTTAGGCCATCATTTCCTGATCTGCTCCGGCCTGAGATATGATGTCATGGCTTACAATGGTCTTCACACTTCAACACTAGGCAAAAAATGTGCTGTTATCCTCAGGGAGGTGACATGGTAAAACGAATCCTCTTGGTCAAACAATGCAGAAGTTATGTGAAGAATCTCTAGCGGGCAAGGGACGCTAAAAGCATTCTCTGCCTCCGAAGTTTTGTGGCATCTATCAGCTGTGCAAAGAGGAGCCATACCAGCGTGTTGGTTTTAAATAAACACAATACATAAACACAATACATAAACAGTCAAGGGTTTACAGCATAGACATCTTTTCACAAGATGGGTTTTGAGTGCTCAAATGAAGACCCTTTGGAGGGTTCTCCCATGTTTCAGAAAGCCTTTTACTGTAAAAAGGACTCGTAACGTGTCCAGCTCAGATTGTGTGGCTGTATTCTTACCCTACCTGTCCATTACTGCTTACTATTGCATAGTTTTCCCATCCAGCTTTTGAAGCAGAGCAGACAGAGACCAGTCTTGGGGGAGAGAGTGAGTGGATAGGCAGAAGAAATTGCTCCCAGATCAGGAAGTTCAGATAGACATGAGTCAAACTTACTCTTGGACATCCTACTCACTGCAGTGGGACACAGCAATCTAACCAGGGTGTTAAGATTCAGGCTTAAAGGTGGCATCTAGGGCCCCCTTTTAACAGGTCATAGCACTAAATCACTGACAGGAAAGCAAGCCCTACAGCCTATCAGGCATGCACAGACACACTGCACAACCCCTCCATGTGCAGCTGCTGCTCAAGCCTGACTGCTCCACTGGGTGCAAGCAAACTGTGTAAAAATGCTGTTTGCTGACTTGCACACACAACACTGTCTGTGCACGCGTGGAGCCGTAAGCCAATTTTTTTTATTTGTGCAAATGGCCAAAACCTTCCTTATGTATTATTTACGAGAGTAAAGAACTTAGCCCTATATAGGTTGAAAATCCTTCAATGTCTGGACTGAAACACCTAAGGGAGAGAGAACTGAAGCTGTATCCATCCAGCTGATCAACAGTGACCAGTCTCATCGATTCTCAATCTGGTTGACAGTTACATTAACTTAATTAATAACCTTAACTCTCCAATCACTTAGTGAACAGAGGACCTCTTCAGCTTGTTGAAAATCCTGTTCATTTCCCTGTCCATATAAGCCCATTGGAAGTATGAGTACGATAAAACTTGCCTTTACAAGGAGCACTCTTTTGTCAGCTGAAGCTGACACCACACATGTAGGAGGAAACCTTTGAACTCCGTACTGTCCTCATCCTGAAGCTAAGTTTAAACTCTTTTTTTGCAGTGATTAAACTATTTTGGTTAGAGGAATGATTCTTTTACCCATTGGCACAGCCCCAAGGATTTAGCTTTCTAGCAGCATTCAGTTGCTTAACGCAACTGTCTTTTGTCCCTGTAAATTAATTAAATGAAATCCTGTAATTCCAGAATAATTCTGTCCGGCCCATAGCCACTAAATGTTTGACTCAAAATTAACTTTTATGGAGAGAGGGGGACTATAAATAACTTCACAGTTACTATAAGTAACCTCAGCATCCACAGGCAGATTTAACTGCCCTCCCCCAATCTCTGTCATTTCAGACAGCGCATTTGGTGTTTGCATTCACACGAGGATGCAGCCCCGCTACTGTACATCCCCTAACTCACATCATAAACCCTGACATATAGCTAGTCCACCCATTTCTCTTTTGTCCAGACAGCAATGGCTAGACAGTGCATCCCAAGCAGAAGTGGCTGAGTCCAAAGTTCAGGGTGACAATCCTTGGTGACAAATCTATTCCAACCCACAGTATTTCCTCTAGCCACCTCAATGTCACCACAAGGGCACATGGAGCAATGCAGCCCCTGGGGACTCTAGATGAAGGCACAGGGCCTGATACCCCTGTGCTGAGGCTTTGTAGCAAGTGACTAGTGGGAAAGGCAGGACCATGGGGTGCCTAACATGACAGGGGAGGTGTGAATGTGGCGCTGACAGTGGAGTCTATCTCAAGCATGAATACAGGCTCCAGCCCTGTAGCCTGAGCACCTTATCATAGCTTTAGAAGTGTTAGTTTTTGAAACGCTACTCGCCCATCTCGCTGTGCTGACAAGCAACAGCTAAAATATCCTGCCCCTCTGGCCCACAGCCATGCCATCCTCCACCACAAAAGGATGTAGCTATTTCCAGAAGCTTGGCGAACACCATGAGTATTTTCTGGGAAAACAAAGAAGGGTTGTCAAATCAAGAACAGTGGGTGATAAGAATCACCATAGCTACGCTGAGTTACTAAGAAAGAGCAGCTTAGCTAAGCTCTGGATGAGGCTGCATTCCTCCCACTGCGGCTCACCCACTCGAGGCAGGAAGGAGCTGTCTTCCTGTTTACACGTAGCCTAACGTGCATGCACTGTGGACTTCTAGGATGGTCTCCCTGGCATAACCAACTGCTTGCCACACTGTGACATGAAGGATTTGCCTTCTAATCCTAGTGAGCAAGCGTGGGCACATGCAAGTATCCAATTGTGCCTGAACTGATGAGAAGCATCAATGAAGAGGACTGCAAATGTAAGCAGGATAAGAATAATACACACATGTATTCTCTGCCAAACAAAAATCGAGACAGTTTACCTCCCTGTTCTCAAAAAGCAGGGACCTACCTACACAACTCCCTAGTCAAGGCAAATCCACAGGTTTGAGATGTGTCAAAACTAATGGGATCCTGCTCTGGGAATACAAAATTGAGGTTACGCACAGTGCCACTCTCTCATAGGCTGGAGAAAATCTACAGAGTGTTTAGTGGAGGACGGGCTTTATGTAATGGCTACATTTTTAGTTAGTCAAGTTATTCTTAGGTTCATCACCAGTCTGTTAGGGGAGGGAGAGGGGAAGTAAACAACTACAGCAACTTCTAGGATGGGTGCCATTTCATTCCTGTAGCTCTTTAGCCATTTCTAGAAATGGCTTCTCCTTCTGCACGCTCCATGCTGACAAATGGCATGCAGCAATAAATAGGACAATGGAATAGTGCGACCTCTTGCCCCTTTATTTGACTCCTTGGCTAGCAAACCTTCTAGATCAATGGGCATGTTCACACTGCTCCGAGCTGTTCGAGGATGCGCTAGGTTGCAGAGAAAAACCTGGCAAATGTTACCCCAGAAAAAATGCTTAAAAAATGCTCTCCCCACTCCCATCTCTTCTTACAGAAACTTACATTCTGCAAAATCCATTATAAGAATCCATATAAACACATCTAGTGGTGGATCTAAACTTAGCCAGCCACCAGAACATCTGACACTCTGCCATACACGCAAACTTTTAAATATCATGTACACACATTCAGATATCACACACATACCATGTGCCTTCCCAAGACATAACCACTCACACATTCTTACGTGGCTACTAGAGTCTCAAGCCTGAAAAAGAGCCACTCAGCCCTTTCTCATACTGCATGTGCCATGTTCTTCAATCAAAGACTAGAGTGGTCATTTTATCAAAACCTATCAGTGTCTGATCCGTTTTATTTTTTTAACCAGCACTTGTTCTAACCGAACTTGGAGGCGTATTCTCTATTCACCAGAAGAGGTCACCATACACCTCACGAATGACAGAAGCAGCCAAGCCAAAGTGAAGAGGCTAGGTGGGATCCCACAGGAATGACCACCTTGTTTTGCTGGGGAAATCTCTCAGCTCGAAACAGTTGGGGATACGTAATATCCACTGCTGCCCAGGAATAGTTCTCTTTCTTCTTCCCGTCAGAGGTTATGAATTGCAGACTAATGTAGCAACCTTTCTGCTTTCATCAGCTAATTAGCTGTATGCTTCACTATACACAGAACTTTACGAACTGAGGCCTGACCTAGCTCCCACTGAAAGTCCAATCTTTCTATAATAAGGCAATGATATGCAGACCAATGAGTCCTCAGTCCAAATACCAAAAGTATCTGATACAACACAGAGAATGAAAGACTCAGATTCTGAAACAGTTTAGTGCAAGATCAACCTAAGAATTTCTGAGGACCAACTTAAAGACTGTTGGGAAGCCAGACTGGCTGCCACGGGACCGTAAAGACCTACATGGTTTAAAACCGTCCACAGCTAATCCATGTTTTCAGTTACAGTGTGAACACCTACAAGTTACCTGCACAGACATTCCCACCTTTCCAAAACAACGGGGCAGCAAGATGCTGTTTATGTTGCTGGAGATGAAGCTTAGCCAAAAATATAGTTTCAGGTGAGGATTTATGGAATGTGACTACTTCTTTAAGTCTCTGCCTCCCACCAGGCACCGACCAGAAGCCTTGTGCCATTTTGCCAAACACTTCAGCTTGTTTCCTATTTGTTTCAGGATCCTTTTTACTAGGGTCTCCAGAAATCCTCAGTTTCATTTCAGCTGATCCTACAATGTTTTCCTAGCCTTCATTCCCCACTTGCTTCTCCCATTTGTCTAATACAACCCCCCTGCTTTCTTCCCATCATCCTGCCATGATTAATCTGAGAATCTTCTCCAGTACTACAGCCTGTAAAAGCCGTCTATGTTTTTCATACCAGCTCTCCAGCAGTTTTCACATTTCATCTGCTTTACACTTCTCTATGACTATTATTTACATCTATAAATTGATCCATTCCATCTCCACTTTTTCCTTTGAGAGCCAAGGATACCATTTGCTGAAGAGTGCTGAACCACAGGCAGTGAGACTCTGTGTGCTTAAAGTACCTTGGGAAAAGCAGCTTGCCTCTAGATGTCAAAAGAATTTACAGCAAAATTGTTATAAACATCAGCAAGGCTAGGACAGAGCAAGTCAGGGATCTTTAGCATCAAACCACACAGCAGGACCACTGAACCTAAAAAAGCCATCATGCATGAAGGAAAAGCTCCTTTGCGAGACGAATCATTGAAAGGGGACCAGAAACACCCACCAATGAATCAGTGGATGTTGCACTTCCCTCCCTAATACCATTCAAGTGCCAGCACCGGGGGATAATGAAAGAAGTCAGCCTGATCTTGGCTGTTACAGGCCAGACACAGAAGTCCCATATGGATTCTTTGTTTCCACCCCTCCTCCATCAGAGATCAGATTTGGGCCCAACTCCTCTCCCAGCAAGCAGCAGTGAGTCACAGACCATACCGAGACAGCCATTTGACTAGCACTGAGCACAGTCTCCAGCTATTTCATCCCCTCCCTCACTGCTGCTTCCCTACTGGGCTTCATTAGCGTCAGCAGAATGTGATAAATGTGCCTGACAAACCTAATATTAAAATTTTGCCATCAAGACCCAATGCTGCAGAACCACCTACGACCTGCTTCTAAATGCCAGCCTGCTGCCCTCCTTGTCCTCAGGTGGCCTGAGCCCCTTCTTGTCCCAAAGGACTACAGAGGAAAATATCCCCTTTCCACCCCTATCAAAGAGATCAGTGAGCATTAGTGAGAGCAGAACAGATCAGGCAAAGGCAAAATGCATTCTTGGGACCCCAGAGAAGAGTGGTGACAGCACTGAATCTATCCTCTCACTGGCTTTTACAGTCCCACAGAAGGTGCTGTTGGACAGGAAGAGGGGAAACGTGTGTGGTGGGCCACCGTTGGATGACCAGCCCACAAGGGAACCTCCTTCCGAGTCACCCGATAGTGGAGCCCCACAGATGGGCTACCACAGACTCTAGGAGATCAGAGTTCCTCCCAGTACACTGTCCCAGCCATCCATGAGGTAGGGACCAAATTCCCCTCTGGATTGTGCTGGTGCAGATCCAGCAAGTACGTGCCAGCTTTACACCAGGTAAAGGAGCTCAGTAGTCTCTGTGCTAAGTCCCTTTTCTGTAGGGAGAACTGCTGCTGCAGATCGCCCTGCACCCCCTCCTGCAACAGGGCCTTGCTGTCAGCACATAACGCAAGGTGAAGGCAACAAAGTGCCAGAAGAGCAAGCAGAGCACCTGCAGTTGGGTAATTACCAGCCAAGCCTGGGCTCATGATGATGCTGTGCACTGAACCCTGCCTCAGCTCAGCCGCTAGACCACTCGGGAGGGCAACAGAGGGGCATGACCAGGCAAATGCTTGGATACCACAACTAAATGTTAATGTCTCATAATGAGGGGCCCCTGGTGCCAGCTTCTATCAAGGACTTGGCGATCCTACTTTGACGAAAGCGCTACAAACACGTCACTGACCTTTCATCCAGCTGCAGTGAGCCAGGAAATGCTGGCCTGAGCATTTGGGAAGGAGATGGAGGCTGAAAGGGGTCACTGAGCTAGGAAGGAGGAGGATAATGAGTAACTGCAGCACTGCTCTAATGGTACCCATCTAAGCATGCCACACGCTATCAACTTCAGAGCTTGGGTTCCTTGCAGCAGCCTGTAGAGAGGAAGCGGATACTATTCCTCTGGGGATGTATGCCCCAACACTACTCTTTTAATAGAAATAAGATCTCTGCTGGTACAGGAGAAATATCCCAGTAAGCTAGGTAACAATTTGCCATTGGGATGATCAACACATGCCAACCTGCTGCCTTCTTGATACTTCCTTCCACCCTATATGGAGGATTTGTCATACAAAGGAACACTCAAAACACTTCGGAAATGGGTACAAAGCCTTTTCCTGTCTCCCAAATATTTTCTACTGTCCCCAGGGTTCTTCCTTTCTTATAGACCGAATTTTGGTTTTGACGTCTCTACCTTAACTGAACCACCCCAATGGCAATTTTTGAAATTGCTGTCAATGTTCGGAGACTGAGTTTCAATGCCACTCTGAGCCCTGAGAAGATCCAGAAAATAAAGCAGAGACTTTTGCTGGATGGCTTTCCATTTCTAACTACTTCTTTCCACTGCACTAAATCTCATTTGAACCCAGCTGTTGGCTAAATAGACTGAAGCTGTCCTCACTGTCTAGGTTGTGCAGCATTCTGTGAAATGCACTCACACTGAGTGCCATTGTTTTGGGAGATGGAAAATCCTTTGTTCTGCTTATGGACAGTATCCAGCTGCAACGCATTAGGATGAGAGGCAATGACATGAATTGCAACAAGGAAAAATTCAACTAGATATTGTTTCTTGAAGATTTTCAGAACTTAACTCGACAAGGCACTGAGCAATTTGATCTAAGTTGGCTCTGCTTTTAGCGCAAGATTGTACCACAGACCTCCAGAAGTCCTTTCCAACCTTGATTATTCTAATTTTACCAACATAGTCATAGATGAAGACTGTGCTAGTGTATATATTTCCAACAGTTACCAGAGAGACAATTCAGAAGTCCCCTAAAACAAGTTCAGAGATCTTGAGGTCAGGAAGATTTATTATCCATATATATGCAGACTTGTGACAAGCCAATCAAACCAGCAAAACAACCCTAGGCTTTTTCAGAGAAGAGACGAGCCTGAAACTGCCCTGACCTTCTCTTACTGTCTTGTTACACTGCAAAGCACACACCTCAAACCTCCAAAAGGATTATTTCATTTTCTAATAAGATTCAGATCGAATGTGATTTTAATCAACATCAACAACAAAAAAATCCCAGCACTGTAATAACATCAGACCTCCCTTTCTGTCATAGAGGGATGTTTATAAGCTGTCTCTTTAGAATACCTATTTCTAGAGACACAAAACAATTATGTCTTAAACTGATCTGCAGGTGAAAAGACCACATTAAATGCACTGGCACATCACAGAATTATTTTTTCCCAGCTTTCAGTACCATCAAGACTGTTAACCTCAAAGATCAGATGGAAAGTACCAGATGGTTCTTCATTTCCATTTCCTCCATACAGATCCAGCTTAATGGCTTTTAACTTCCTGCATCACACATGTGCAAAAATGCAATGAAAGACCAAGATCTATTATTGCATACTCAAGAACACTTCCATTTTTCAGTGGGGCCAAACTTCAAGCCCCTACAAGACACACAACTTAGCAAATTTTATTGCTGCTCTTCCCCACTGCCCCCAAACCAGAAAGAGAGCCATTTCTTGGTATGGAACCTAGTAAAAAACTCATTAGAACAGATGAGGGGGTTTGGAGAATTGGTTGTCTAGATACAACTGCGTCAGGGCACCACACATCTCCCAGGTGCTTTTACAGTAGAGGGAAGTCTAGCCAACAGCAGTGATTTAAATACCCCCAAGACCCTGGCTAAGAACTGATTCAGTTTCTTCTGCTTCCCCTAACATTTCACAGAATTCCTTTTATTTGAAGCTGGTGCTTCAATTCATTAAAGCACAAAACAACACACAAAAAACCCCACAACCAAAAAACACAGCAAACACATGCTAATCCTGCAGCTTTTTAATGTCCCTGTAACTGTACATGTAGCAAGAAAGACGTCAGAGCTGTGCTTCTTTTCAGACTTAATACAAATTGTGTGCAATAACCTGAGAAAGAACACATAGAGGAGATGTTTTAAGCTGGATCCAGGGGGAAAGAGGGACTTCTTTCTCAGCTTAAGCCATTTGGAAGCTTTCTGTGCATGCCAGCCTAGTTTCAGCCACACTCCCTGTCACTCAGGCCAGTAACTAACGCAACTTACTTGTCATGTTTTTAGGATGTGGATTTCCTTTCTCCAAATCACACTCTTTTGTCTCATAGGTTACTAATGCCATATTACTATGGTAGGCAATAACACTTAGTTCTTACATAGGTGTTTTACAAGACCCCTGTCCCTCTGATTTGGTATTTCACAGCGACAAAAGGACCAGGTGAGTGTGTAGTGGATACAGTTTGCTACCTGTCTCACTTTACATTTGTCTCACAATTATTTTTCTCTGGATGGAAAGGAAAGGTTTAGCAGTCAACCCAAGGAACACTGAGCTAAGCAAACTGACATATGCAGGTAGCACCAAGAGAGCAGACTGCAGAGACCTTCAGATTCACAGCAACAGAATGATGCTGCATTGCCTAAGTGTAAAATGCTCCTTTTATTCGCCATCAGAAAAGAGAACTGTTTCCTCCCCTCCTCCTGGGAGGATGAAAACAGATCAGAACCTCAAACCAATCCTTGCACTGGAAGGAACTCAAAAGGTAGACTTGGGAGGAGTTGGAGGAAGATATAAAGGCTGGTAGCTGGAGACAGAGAGCAACACTGAACTGGAGAGACTCAAGGGGAGGAGGAATCAGAGACACCAAAACATGAAGATGAACCTGAAACTTCTTTTTTGCCCTGGATTCCTTCTGCTGCTTATTGTCAGTCAAAACCAGGCAAGGGCCAGGCCCATTTCCAGCTTACAGGTAAGTGGCGGGCTGCTCAGTAGAACTGGAAGAAGCTGATGCTTCTTTAGGACTTAGACACTTCAGATTAGCTCCGTTTCTTCCAACCCCAGCTAAACCAGTAGGAGACACTCAAAGAGATCATGACAGCAGGAATCCTGAGGTATGCAGACACAGGGTTATTAAATGGAGGGAAACTAAAGTAATCAATTACTGGATTTAAATTTCTAATCACATGAGGCAATTGAAAGGAAAATGTTTTTTTCCTATGGGGTCACTTTGGGGATTGCAGATTTAGGGTCATCCCGTGACTGAGTGAAGCAATAAACTTTTGGAGCAAAAGGAATTTTTCTGGAAGGACTCCAGTCTAGAGTCCTAGAGCAGTCACCTGCATGCTCCTCCCTGAAGCCCTGGGTTTAAGCTGAAAAATGAGTTAATGGGTTGTACATGCATGATCTCCTCCTCAGCTCAGTAATGCAGTCCCTGCTTGCGAGTCCCAGAGGTGGAACATGAGAAAGTGCATATATGTGTGTGTGTGTGTGTCTGTGTGTATTTGTGTGCACAAGAATTCCAAGTCATTAGGAAAACACATTTCAGCTACCTGACTAGGCATCTGGTATTTCCAAACGTGAAATAAGCTCCCAATCTGTAAAGAAATATGTAATCCTTCTAGCACCAATTTCAGCATGTTTCCTGTCATTGCATTGCTTCTCTTCTGATTCCAAGGTATCAATCATTTCTGCTTGTTCCTTATTCACTCTTGTCCAAGACTCTTTCATTGACTTTCAGAAGTTATCCCATACCCCAGATCCCCAGCTCCAGGAAAGACTTAACTGGCAGTTTGTCAGCTCAGAACTGTATGATACAGTAACAGCATAGAGCCTTAGAGCGTTTTGAGAGAGCATACAGTGTTAGCTCAGAGAAGCCTGGTGAGCCAGAAGAAACTAAAGATAACCATCATCAGCTTCAGAAATACTTCCATAATTTCATCTTTTGATAAACATTCAAAATAAGTTTCTCCAAACTTAGTACTGAGCACGGATTATGCAAAAATAATGACAGAGTTCCCAGAACCCTTCCTTTTTTTCTTCTCCTCCCTCTCCACCATCTATCTTTCCCTTTTTTCAGAGTCTGTCCAAACTGTTAGATGATGACCTGGAGCATCCCCTGGTCTCACAAGAGAGGGACCGTGAGCAAGATGACATGATCCCAACAGATGCCTTTGATCAGCAAGATGCTGAATTCCAGTGGACCCGAAACACCAGGGACCAGCCTGAGAGCATGTACATGGGTGACAGTGCTGTCCAGAGGCTCTTCAGTGACCTCCTAAGTTTACCCCGTAGATACCAAGGCAGAAGCAAAAAGGGTCTCTCCAGGGGCTGTTTTGGTGTCAAGCTGGACAGAATTGGGTCACTAAGTGGACTGGGATGCTAGCTACTTACTATGGTAAGAGAAAGCTAGAGGCAGGCAGCCTGTGTGTTCATGTATAACTTGCATAAATATGCAGAAGAGCAGATTTAATTCAACCTGAAGGAAATGGTGCTTTAAAGTAACTTTTACCCTCCTATTGCAAACACAGTTTACTAATTTTACCCTCCTCAGAATTCACCATCATCAGATGTATACTTAAAACCTGCAAATGCCACATCTCTGCTTTACCTGCTTTCACTCCTTTCTCCAAGTCAGCTGCATACATTTCATCTTGTCACAGAAGCCAGATCAGAGAGGTTTTCACCAGCTCCCCAGGGATGCTTGTGTCAATCCAAAGAAACTCCGAGCAGAACAGTGGAGCTGAACCTGGCCCTAGAACAGTAAGAAATCAGTTAATTTCCATGCGTGAATTCCTGTCCACTTCTCTTTCTTTTACTTATTCCTCTGCTTTCTTGACAGGACTGACTTTGAGGTTTCAAAGGACCTGTTGCTTTTCATGAGATATTCAGCCCTTATTCACATTGGCTCCACCAATCCATCTACTACATGATGTACTGAGCAAATAGCGCCCCACGGGTCCTGAATTACTTGGCCAATAGAATACACCGTTGCTGTACTGCGTATTTGTAGCAGAGTAATAATTTGTGAATATCTATCTGAAATTACAAAAAATGTGTACTGTATGTATAAATAAATCTCATTATGTCACAGATAATAAACTGGTTTCCATAATTTGGTGAATTTGCTGCAAGCCTTTGCTGTGATTCTTTCAGTATCTATTCCTGAAACAGTGACCCAGATTGCAGTTAGACACAATCCAAGAGAATTTAGAAGCATTTCAGAGGGCTCCTTTCTGGTAAAAAGGACTTTTTAGCTGCTCGCTCTCGAAAAAAAAAAAAATTTAAAAAAAGATACACTCAATAAAACAATCCCTTTTTTTTACCAGAAGAACCTTTCTGAAGTTAAAATAAAGTATAATGGGAACAAGATTGACATAGCCATCTTCACAAGAGTCTCACCAGAAACAAGGCCACAAAGGTCCAAGTCTTTGACCACCACAATTGAACTAAAAGAGTAGCTGTCTTCGCTGACTTCAGTAGAAAGCTGTTACTCTGCATTTGGATCTGCCACCAACAGAGGAATGAGAGCTCCATTTTATGAACATAAAAACAATTGTGTCTTACTAGTATAGCTCACCTTGTGCAAAAAAAGTTACCCTCCTTTGAAGAAAGTTCAAGGGTACCCTACTCTTCCATAGGCAAATCCAGATACTGCAAAGCATTTTTCTAACAAAAAAGTAAAGTCAAGATTATACAAAAATTGTGTCTGACCTGTTTTGTTTTTGTTTTTTTTTTTAAGCAAACCAAGTATTCACTGAATCTAACTATGAACAAATCTGAGAACAGCTACTTGGCAAACATCCCGAGCCAAAGGAATTCTGTATGAAGGCTGGTTTGCCAAGATCATGACTGTGCTATCCTGATGTTGATGAGAGCTGCACTCTGCAAGCAGCTCCAAGGAAATCCATGAGGCTGCTCAAACAAATGTCTACACTGACGGTCACAAATGAAGGCACAGCTGTTCACTTCCAGCCTTTTGCTTGGAGTGGACATATGTGCTACACAGTTGTACTCCTCTCATTTTCCTGCCCACAAGACAGATGCTTCCGGAAGAAAATATTCTGATAATATGCCTATTCCTAACAGGACCCCTGGATATAACCTGCAACACAGAGCACAAACACCTATGCAAAGCAAATTCATCAGCCACCCTCTAGCTGCACGTGCTCCAAATCTCTGGCAGTTCAGCTCTCATTAAGAAAGTCTGTCTGCACAGAGCAGCTAGAGGTCTAGTTTCTGGGCCTGTCTCAATCACTTAAACTCTATGATTTGATTCTGCTCCTTCTAACCACAATTCCCACAGAATGAAGGCAATCCAGGATCCGTTAGAGAGCTATTCAGAGCCAAACTAGAGAAAGCTTCCACCCTGAAACTGCAGGCTTGCTCTAGGAAGGACATCAATACAAGAAGCTCATAAACATATGTTTCAACACTTAAGAGCTGACTATCAGAGACCAGAAAGCACAGAATGATTTGTTAATACAGACACTCTCCCCTTGTACAAGCTACCAACACCTTCTCTCCCTATTTTCTTGCAATCTTTTACCCTTTCAATATCTCTTGCACATCTAGAAATTACCATTAATTCTACCTGTCTATGGCTATTCCATCCTCCAGAATCTTTCTCTCCTCAGACCAGTGGTTATGAAGCTACCAACACAAATCCTGACCAGAAAATTCAACAACGTATTCTGAAGGCTTCTTTAGTTAACAGTTTTTGTTAGGTCTTACACTGTTTGCTACTTACTCTGTTTAAGTTAACTTTGATAACAAAGCAGCAGCAACAGTGAAAATACCCTAAACAGACACTTGCTGGCAAGGAATTGTCTCATCACTTACATAGGCACACCTGAGTACAAGCTCTCAAACAATGGAATAGCCCACATAATGAATTTATTATACTCTGTGTTGCCTTTCCTAAAGAAAACAAGAAAATGAAGCATTTCACCAGTCAGATGAAGAATTAAAGTGGGGAATGGAGGGTGAAAGAATAAATCAGTTTTCAGCATAATTCACATGTCAACAGACAGGCCTTAAAACTAATGCTGCAGTCTGATCAGCGTGAACAGCTTTTCTAGATGGAGCCCCATAGACTGCACTGTAATAGGGAAATTCTCTTGGAGATCTGGAGTCTTGTTGGGCCACACAGGTAACATTCTCCCTTGCTGTAGCTTCCATCATACAAGGACGTCTGCCCTGCACAAACACAGGCAAAGAGATTTCTGATTCCTTATTCTAACTCAACACACCTTCATACAGACAGGAAGAGATTTGCACTTCTTTTCCCCCAACACACAACAACTTACTTATGCTAAGAAGAAGCAGACACACTTACTTGTGGGAACCCAACAGGAAGCATCCAGCTTTCTTAAAGTCCCTCTTTGGGTATGCTAGCCCCGGGGCTGGCCTAGGTGCAACCCATATGGTGGAATGGTTAATCCACACAGCATCACGGACATTATGGTGTCAAACAATGAAGAGTTAGGATCTTGTGACAGTTGGTGCTAATTGGAAGGTTACAACCTCCTTCCTAATAATCCTGGGTCTGATATTTTGCTCCTAGCTCTCAGTAACCCTAGGAGCAGGCACATTCTCATAGGCATAAAAGCTTCCTCATGTTGAAATTTTGACACTGAATACATCCAATCAAATCCAATGAAGGGCAAGTGGTACTGGAGTTTGTTTCCTGACTATCCTCAGCCTGTTTCCAAACTCAGCTACACTAACATAAACTGTGGGTCATCAAAATTATTTGCAGATAAAGTAACAGAGGTCAGAGGAGGTTGAGAACTGACCTGTGAGCTCTTGCAAAGAGAATCCTACAGAAGATGAATAAGAAACAGATAAGTGCTCCAATTCCACAGAGGCTGAGCTGGTAACGTGCCATCCCATCACCTGGCATTTTGTGTGAACATTTTAAAAAGCCACTTTTCAAAAAGCAAGAACAATTTATCTCACATAAAAGGCTCCATAATTAGATCCCTAGGACTGAAGCCAGGTGTGTTTGTACTTTAGGTAATTTGCTGAGTTCTATTAGCATTTAAATAATCAAAGCTAACCTTTGAAGTTAGCATGCCAGTTGGATGGGGGAAGCTCATCTCTAGCTGTGTCATTTCCGTCTCCACTAAGCAGCAGTGCATGAGTTTACAGACTAGGATTACAGAAGTTGCTGAGGAGAAAACCCTGCAATAAAATTACTCCGACACAGAAAGAAACATGCAGGTATCTTTCTCAAATGTGTCTGCTTTTGGGGTACCTTCTTATAAGTGATGTTAAGCAGCAATCAAGGTTTGGTGTCATCCAAAACTCAAGTCTGTCTGGTTTATTATTAGAGGGCTAAATTGTATTTATTTCCCTTGGTCATCACACAGATCCTATACTCTCACTGCTTTATCCCTTTTCATTCCTGCCTCTATTACACGCAAAATCAAGGACGATGCACATCCCCACCTTAGCTATCTGCCTTTATCAACAGAACATTCCCACCTGATGCGAGCTTCCTTCATTCACGTACCATACTTTCAAAACACGCACCTCATTTCTCTGCCAGATTCTCCGTTGCTGTGCTTTAAACAAAACCACTTGCCAACCGTTAAGACTGCTGGATGCAGAGATCATTGTCCCACACCAGCTGATATTGCCAGTTTGCTTCCAATCTAAGATAAATTATGCCAGCTGTGGGTACATTTGTGGAACAGAAGGACAAGAGAATGGGGGAAGGAGATATAAAAACATAATGTACATTGTCACTTGTTCATACAGCACTTTGCAGTAGTAAGTCCACAACAGCTTGGTTCAAAAGTCTCTGAACTCAGGGGAAAGGCTTTGGCTTTGCTGAGCTTTAGGACAGTCTCTGAAATAAAGGCCAGGCAGAAATCACTGCATATCAAGTGAAATCAGAGAGATTTATGAGTGCACTGGCTAAGCAAACGAGGAGGGCAGAAGGCAGACACTTAGTGTAATTATTCAATATTACCCAGACAGTGATTGAAAGGACCCTGTCTGCTGCTCTACTGACTGGATACCATGGGTTCTGCCTTTCATTCTGTAGGGATCTAACAGGGTCATCTTGATTTGCACCCGAGGACTAGTGAAAATTGTAGTCATTTATAGTTGAAATTTGCCATTCACACAGGAGAGACACCAAAAGTTTTACTGAAAGTTAATAAGAAACCGCTGTAAAGCTCTGAGGCAAAATAAGAGAGTTTCATACAAACAGGCTGCCTGTTACAGTCACCAAATTGGTAATTCAGACACTTTTACCTGGGGAGCCTAAATCCAAAGGTCTACAAAATCTTTCCCAAAGGGGAAAGGCCCCTGGGCTTTCTGGAAAGAACATTTGTTCCACAGGAATTTCTCACTCCAACCCAAGCTGTGAGGGACAGAACACACCATCATTTATGGGAAAGATGGTGGGACATGAGAAGAGGGTGGTGACTGATTCACTGCTGTAACTAAGGCATGGCTGGAGACCAAGTAACGTTTATAGCAAAGTGGTCGGTCAGCTATACCATCGCTCAGGGCAGAATTAGGCCACTAGAAGGTTGGTGCCTCTTAGCTATAGAGGGAAGGGTTTGCTGACAATGCCAGGGGAAGGCAAGAACCATCATCACATGAACTTGCAAGGAAGGGGAAATCTCCTAAACCCAAATCTCAGGATGTGGTCTGTTCACATAGCACAAAAATATGTATACAGAGAAGAAAAAGCTGTTGGGAGCTGCTGCAGACAAAGGAAAATTTCTGATTCCCCCCACTTCTCTCCCCCATAGAGGAGAAATGATCCCTCATCCCCTTGGAGGCGAAATCAACCCCCTGCTTGGGCCAGCTCACAGCTTCTGTGTGCCTGCAGATGTGAGGCAGAGCAAACAGGCAGAAAGTGCACGGTCCTTTCATTGCATCAACTCCTACCTAACAGTGATGGAGGGTGGAGGGGGAGGAAATCACTGGGAAAATGAGTGTTGCCAGGAGCGGAGGAGATGACTCGGGGCAGTTCTCTCCCTCTGGAGGATTTGCTGCACTCAGGGGACCTCCCTCTCCTGGAGGGTCACCGGTGGGGCCAGTTGTAACCAGTTCCCTTATCAAAGCCGGGGGGCAGAGTGCAGCACTCGGGCTCCTGCGGGGACCTGGCAGGAGGCAGCTGAGTCCCCTCTGGGCAGTGGATGGGGATATAAAGAGAGGCATCCATGGGTAAAGCAGCGACACGGTGCCGAGCTGGGATAGGATAGGGTAGGGTAGGGTAGGATAGGATAGGATAGGATAGGATAGAATAGAATAGAATAGGATAGGATAGGATAGGGTAGGGTAGGATAGGATAGGATAGGATAGGATAGGGTAGGATAGGATAGGATAGGATAGGATAGGGTAGGATAGGGTAGGGTAGGATAGGATAGGATAGGATAGGATAGGATAGGATGCAGCTCTCGGCTTTGTGCTGCGGGGCCTCGCTGCTGCTGCTCATCCTGCCATGGGCAGGAGCGCAGCCGGCCGGCGGGGAGCACGGTGCGGAGCTACGGTCCCTGCAGGTATTGGGGCCGGGGCTCCGGGGCGGCCACCCGCACCCATCCCGGTGGGGAGAAGCGGGCAGGAGCGGGGCTCCCTCTGCCCCCGCCCCGGCCGCCCCTCCTCCCCTCTCCTTCCCTCTCCAGGACCTCCTGGAGGCGCTGGGGCAGCTCCGGGAGGAGGAAGGGGAAGCGGGCCTGGAAGAGGAACCGGTGGCCGGGGCTGAGGACGGCGGCCCCGAGTGGGACTTGCCGGGGGCGGAGAGCGGGCCGTCGGCTGCGCCGCTGCCGGCGCCCAGCCCTCCCCGGCCGGCGGAGGGGCAGAGCCAGTGGAGGAGCCTCCTCTCCTCCTACAGACGGAGGCATTTCTCCGGCTGCTTTGGGACGCGGATGGAGAGGATCGGCGCGCAGACGGGGCTGGGATGCAACCAGTACAAAGCCCGTAGGTCCCGAGTGGGAGCCGGCGGCTGCCCGCGGCGCAGGGCAGCGGGGGAGGCCGGAGCTCGCCCCTGCCCGCCGAAGGGGCCGGGGCCGGTTCTGGGAGCGGCCGCTGTCCCCGGCTGAAAGCCTCGGAGCGGCTCCTCCAGCAGCTCTCCGCCCTTCTCTCCCAGGTTTCTGGAGGAGAGGGAGAAGCTGAAGCCGGGACTCGCTCCCAAGCGCTTCCTGAGCCTCAGGACGGTGTCCAGCAGCCGGACAGTCCCGGAGCCTCCGTGGGGATGGAGAATGGAGCAATAAACTTTTGTACAAAGCCCGCATTGCCTTTTACGAGTGTTTTTTCAGTCACGGCATAGCACACAGTCAGAAGATACAGAAATGCCCTCCAGAGCGCTCCCCTCCCTCTGCCCTAAGGGCTTGGTCCCCACCCTGGCCAGAGCATCCCACCCGGTCTGGACGAGCCTTTGCCAGAGGGTTGCAGCAGCAGGAAGGACGGTGGTTGCATCCTTCCAGGACAACGATCGGTCCACCGACCCTCCACGCTACACGGGAGAGGCACTGTCAGGCCCCGACGCCAGCTCTGGGACGGCGGCAGTGAGCTGGGATCCCTTCCCCGACGGCAGTGAGCTGGGATCCCTTTCTCGACGGCTTCACCACTGCTGGCTGGGAGCGCTCCTGGGAGGTGGGCACTGGGCTCGGGGTTAATTCCAGATAGTGTCCCTCACGCGCCCCTATCCCATGGGCTAAGCCACCGGTATCGGCGCCAGGTTTGGCACGGCGGACCGGCATGGGGTGCCGCTAAGGACAAGAAGGGCTACATCGCTTTAAAAATACATTTGGCAACCGCTGCTGAGCGGCTGCCGCGGCGGGCGGAGGGCGCGAGGCCTTCAGCACCCGGGAGGGGGGCCCGGCTCCCCGGAGGCGGGCCCGGAGCGCAGCCAAGCCCGGCTCAGCGCAGCCTGCATGGGCGCTTTTACCCAAGCTCATGTCACTCGGCTTCAGCGAAGCCCCCCTCGCTCTTCTGCCCAGGGTTTTGTGCAAAGCCCTCTCCAGCCCCTCAAGACAAGGCTGCAAAGCACAGGGAATCCCAAGCAGACAGAAAGGCTCCAGGCATCGCCGAACACCCTGCTCTAAAGGAACTGGGGGAGGCAGAGCCCCTGCTGTCTGCATGGAGCCTGGAGAGTCCAGCAAAGGAAGGGACAGCCACATCACAGAGATAATATATTCCAATCAGCAGGAGAAACAATCCATGTTTGGGATGAAAATAAGTTTCCTCCCCCTTGGAAAAAGTGAGGCACCGCTTAACTATCTTAATTGCAGCATGGCCTGTCCTATGATCTTGGTGCTGCACACCCTGCGCTGGACATTATTACATCTCCCTTTTGTTTCCTGCACTGATGGCCTCTGCACTTCCTTAATCTAACCAAATTGTGAGGCAGGGAAAGAGAGCTTGGGTGGGGTACAGCACAGTCTTGCCAAAAGGTTTAGTTCCTGGGCCATGAAAGGAATCCATATCCAGCCTCCTCCTCAGAACAGGACTACAAAGGGTCTTTACAGTCAGCTCACGCTCTAGCACTCTTTGGCTGAAAAATGGCCACAGGAGAATGGCCATCACTGGAAGGATGCACAGCAGGTAGGGTCATTGGTTAGGACAGATCTGTCAGCAGAAGGAATCCACATGATACCCACCCCTAAGCTTACAGCCCTTAGCCTTACAGGGCTGAAAACCAAGGACATCTCAACATCCTGCTGGGGAAGGGGCAGCGTCACCCTCGGCACAGCTCTGTCCACATACCTTCCTCCTCCTCACAAGGATCCACACACAGGGCTGCCAGCAGCACCCTTGGTGCTCTCCCTCTCTGCTCTGAGCAACCGGCGCTGCTGTCTAATGGAGACTTGTGTTCCCACACCCCCTACTCCATACCCTGGGATGCTGGGGGAACGTGCCCATTTCCCAACCCTAAAACTGGTCATATTATGCTTTTCCTAAGAACGCGCTGCCCTGCTAAGACTCCCAGCAGGAGTTTTACTATGCAAATGGCCAGCTGAGCATGGCAATGCCTGGATCTTGACCATCCATTCCTGGGCTATAAAGCCTAAAGTTCATTTTAATCTTGCCAGGGTGACGATACTGAGATACCACAAGCAAACAAACAAGGGAGCTTAATAGCTTCAACAACTATGAGCTGAGTTCTGACATTTTACACTCCATTTGCTTGGGCAGGACTGTGAGATGAATAACAGAGGGCAGAATTTGGCTTTAAAAATACAATAGCTACTGTGACAGTCAAACATTTTATCCCATCTACATAATTCCATACATAGTACATGAAATAGTGCACAGAAATCTCCCTGTCTTAGAAAAGTGTCGTCAAGGCTGAAGTCAGGTCCCTACATCTCATTTGTCTGCTGTGGAATTCAGAAGACAGAAAAGGAAGAAACCAGTAAGAGAAAGGAGTAATCTCTGGGTACAGGCTATTGAATACAATCCTGGAATATGAGGTTGTTTCACAGGCACAGGTCACGCAAAGCTAAGTATTTCACACTTGTGACTGGTAACGTGTTTCCTGGTTTCTTGCTGCTGGGTTTGTGCCCCAGAGGTTGCTTTATGGATGTGCTGAGCTCTCCGGCAAAACTCAGATCAAACGAAAGCATGTTTTTGCACAGAGAAAGCAATAGAGAATATTTAATAGGTGGGAGGGGGGAGTGAAAGGAAAGAATAAAAAAAAATAAAACAATAACAGATCCTAGTCATCTTAAATTGAACACTCAACATTAATGAATAATTCTGGTTTATCTTCTCACGCTTTCTCAGTTTACAAAAGAAAGTTAAGCCCTGGTGCAAAGAAACACATACATACCTAAGAGCAGCAGTAAGAGAATACTTGTAACTGATTAGTGAATTATACAGACACTGCAGTATGGAGCATTAATTAAAAAAAAAAAAACAACCTATTGGGATCTTAGTTCTTTTTTAATAGCACAAAATAAGAATGTGTTGGGACACACAATAATACAAAAAACAAATATTGCCTCCACGTACTCAAAAAAGAAAGCACTGAGGAAAAAACAGGGGGTGCTCATAATAAAGGGCCCTGTCAGAACACATGCAGAATTGGGCTGACTTGGGGCTATATTAGGAAAAAGTAGCATTTGAGTTTGACTTCACAACCTTGAGAATGTCCTTTCTCCCATAATTTCGGTAGCTGATCATGTGAACAGTGTGTGCACATTTGTACACGAACACCATGTTAAGACATTTAAGACATGACAAATATTTTATCGTTCTATTATTATTTAAAAATGGTACTCAGGATATTCTTTCAAGATCTACATTCATATTAAAAGACAACAAATTATTACCAGATGGACATAATCAACTTGTTCATATAACCATTCTTGTTTCAATTTAGAATAACAAGAAACATCAGAAAAATGGAGGATAAGCAATATGCTTCACGATTTAGAACTCTCCTGCAGTTCTGTAATAAAGATTAATTTTTAGTTGCACTATGCACACAAAGACAATGCTGGAAGAGGAATTTATGCATTTTTGTAATTTTTTAAATTAAAAAACAGATAAATTCTTTTTGGGTTTAATATATTAAACATTTCATTTTAACCCCTCCCAAAACACACATAAACACAAATTCATTCTTGCTTCCTTGGGGCCAGATTCTGATACCTTTGCTGAATAACACCGAAAGCCACCTATCTAAAGTTCTCATTGAGCAAGTTGCTTTCTTGTATGACAGTACAAGATTATTCCTGAATCTGACTGTCTCTTCTTTAAATTTTATTGATGTAGGGTCAAGCCTTACCATCGATGTCTAAAGAAATCCCATCGATTTAACTGTTTAGCTGTTAACAAAAACTAGTGTTTTTCAACGGTGCCGAAGTCAGTTGTCGGCGGAGGCTAGAGGTACTCGGTGTCCCGGCAGAGTCAGTCTAGAAGTTATCGTCTGTATTGAGGTGCAGATCAGGGCACCTCTGTTGTTGGCAACATACATATACAAAATCTCAACGATGAGATCACCTCAACAGCAATGGGAAAAGAGAACTGGCCCAAACCTGGGTATGCGGTGGCTGTGCATATTCCATATATAGAAGGAAAGCGTGCACGATAATTTTGGTGTCCTAAAAGTAGATTTATCTTCAGCCTTTACTCTCCACCAAATACTCATCTGAAAAGCCTATTGTTTTCCCTGTAGAAGGTAATTTCCCTATGGAAAGCTTCTAACTGAGCAGAGTTTAGAGCCATTTCAGGGTTGTTTCCCATCTCCATAAATCTGACCATAGGGGTCTCTTGAAAGAAAATTGCTAAGAATTTCCAACTGGACTATGTAATCATAGCGCCTGGTATCAAGAGGAGGGGGAGTGACATGAAATCACTGACTTGTGACATACATTCCTCAGCAACAGCAGCTGCTGCCTAATGACAGCTAATAAAGGGAATCTTCCCTTGACAGAGCTGCATGCCTGCAGTGGGACTGGAATGTGCCCCAGATAAATCCACTGATAACCTAGGAAGCAGAGATCACACCCAAAGAGTATAAAAGACAAGCTTCGGAAGAGAGAGGACAGGACAAGGAAGAGAGAGACCTGAAGAGACATCTCAGAAGAAACAGCTTGAACTTCCCTATTCCCAACGAACCCAGCACCATGGACACTAAAGGCTCATTTTCCCGTGGCTTCCTCTTGCTGCTGCTCATCCAACTCCAGTCCAGCAGAGCCAGCCCTATCTACAACCTCAGCCCTGCCAAAGAACTGGCCAGCATGGAGGTGAGGACCCTCTCCTTTTGCAAGGTTAAATTTTGGGGTGCTTAGCAGAGTGTGAGGTGGTGGTTTTGCTTCTCTTTTGCACGATCAGATAGCCGCGATCACATGCCGGGGGACAAAGTCTCAGTTCTTCATAGGGGTTCAAAGAAGCTCTATAGAGAATATCCTCCAGTGCTGGGTTGACTTGAGCTCCTGGGTAGCAGTGGGGAACAAAATTCTGATGTTGTGAGATGTCTGCTTTGGGTTTTTGGTTCTTTGGGTTTTGGCTCCTGTTTATCCCACTAAATCACAGGAACAGTGAAGAAGGACAGCCATATGGCTCTAGCTTTGTGGATTTAAGAGAACTGGCTGCATGTGGATGGGAAATGAGGAGGTAAAGCGGAGCACCCAAAGTGAAACTTTTAGAAAAGTTGCTAAAGGGCTAGTCTGATAATTTAGTGTGACTCATCCAGAAAAGCTTCTAGAGCTATGAAATTACCAGGTGCAAATTTAGAATTATAGGGAACATCCATTGTTGTAGCACAATACAAGCTTAAGACTTAGTCGTGCAAGATGAAGTCTGAAAGCTCAAACCTTTCCTTGGACTGGTACCAGTCATCAGCTTCTCACAGCATCAGACCCTGAGAACAAACTCCCTCAGATGATTAGGACAGTGTCAGCCAAAGCTAAAACTGCCGCTAAGCTGTTTCCAGCAGCTAGCCGAGAAGAGTGGCTTCCAAATGTATTCACAGTCAAGCAAGCCATAAGGCTCACTCCTCTCTCTACTCTACTTCTAGAAATGGACAATTAGATTCCTCTAATTGGTTGAGCTGCCCTTGAAGAGGTTATCTGATCCTTGTTACACAAAGCTTTAAAATTATAGAGAATGGTACGCAGGGAGAAGTCACATAGCAGACATAAATTTAGCATACAGGTATTTTCAGGGAGTTGCATGTTATTTTAAAGAGCATCAATCCTGTAACTCCTGGGGCAGAGATTAGTGAAAACACCAAGAGCTTCTGCAAGTGATGACCACTGAAATAGCCAGGGGTGACAAGCAAGCAGATGGTCTTAGCCAAAGGAAAAGAAGAGAAAGCTAACTGCTGGCAAGCAGCATTGCAGGCAACTCCTGAGAACAAGGGAGTGGACTATGGATTCAGAGTAGCATCTCCCCGCGCAACTCAGACCTTGCTTTTTTTTTCCTCTGCCAAGAGCTCTTCTAACCTTGCCAGTAAGACACACTTTGGTGGCAAGCAGCTTCAATAAGCTCTCAGCTAGAGTTACCCATAGGTGGAATTAATGTGAATGGGGATTTACTGCAGAGGATGGAGCTCAAGTACTACCAGCAATGCTGGGGTCCAATCTGACAGTCTCCCTAGGGCTGGCTATGGGACCACTGATAAATGCAGACTTGGGTGACCGGAAGAGCTAGCTGATGACCACAAAACTAGGAGTTTCACAAAATGAATCCTTCTCTTGTAGGCTCTGCTGGAGAAACTGGAGGATAAGTTTGCAATGATTGAAGCCCTGGAGTCCAATTCTGACCTGCAAGAACCCAAAACCCAGGAGGAGATCCCACCGGAACTCACAGATGACAGTGATGACCAGAAGGCCGAACCCAGGCTAGCACCCAGCACCCCTCTGTCCTACAAGGACCCCTTTCTCAAGAGACTGAGGGGGCTGCAGATGCCCAGGATGATGAGAAATTCTGGCTGCTTTGGGAGGAGAATTGATAGAATTGGCTCCCTGAGTGGAATGGGTTGCAACGGTGAGTCCTGCCTAATCCATTTTACTGAATAGAACAGACTGCATCTGTGTCGTGACAAGAGAGGAGCAGGTTCTCATTTAAGTCTTTAATAAGAGGCAGTTGGAGAAAGGAAATAATTTTAGCCTAATATTTAAGCTAGTATTGTTTTTTCAAAAGAAACCCTGTGTCTATTGATTTGGTAGGTAAAAGCTCTGCTGACAATGGTGGTATATACTGAGAGAGAAACAGATTCTAGTAACAAACGGATTCTAGTGACATTTATTTCATGTTTGGCTTGCAGGTTCCAGGAAGAATTAGAACAACTTCCCTATACCCTACTCTGAAGAATGCTTTACAGTACCTGTTCCTCCCAAGATGAAAGCCGGATACTTTCTAAGCTCTTCAACAGAAAGTGATTCCTATTTTTATTTATTTATTTATTTATTTATTTGATGTTTTTTAAAGAACATTTCTTACTCTAGCACCAAGAGACCATCTTTAAATAAAACTAACACATTAGACATCTATGCTGGACCTCTCTCCTGTCTGTTGCATTAAAATTTCTTGTATTTTCCTAAAGTCAAAAGCCTATGTTTTATTGGTACTCTGGTACCCACAAGGCTGGATCTTACTCACACAAGACGGAGAAAGTATAAACTTGGTAGAAAGAAAATGAGTTTTTCACTAGAGTTTTTCCCTCTGCACTAAGAAATTATAACAGATTAGCAGGAAAAAAAGCTTGGTCAACATTGAAAGACCAATATGAGTCCTATAGACAGGGTTTCAGTAACAAGAGAGTCCTTTTGCTGGTATAGATTATTCAGTCAAGGGAGCTGCCACAAGTCCCTCGTGTAAGCAAAATTCACATGAAAAGAAATGAGAAAAATCATAACACTCCACAAGTTTCAAGATAACCAGAGGGAGGAAAGGGAATTCATTGTATATGCTTTCTAGCACTGACCAAATAAAGGTTACGAGCATCAACAGAAAGATACATCATTAACTGTGTCTTGTCTCACTCTGCATGTGGCTGAGGTGCTGATCCCCAGTGTTCCTTGGTGGATCCTCAATGGGCCTGAATCCTATCACGGTATTTCTCATGTGAGGGCAGGTGGGATCATTCCAATCACAAAGCAGCTTGTACATAACATTTATCATCTTTCTGGGAATGGCCCCTTATAAAGTTGTTATAAACATGGCTAATGGGAACACTGCAAGCTACGTAAAAGTTTCATTTAAGCCTTTGTAGCTAGATTTCACACCTATGATCTGAATTTGGCCCAAACCACGTTCTCCGCTCCCCAGGTTATATTGCTAAGACCACATTCATTTAGCACCCTAAGAACCAAATAGCTTGGATTTCCAAGTCAGCCACAGCAATAGCATGAGCCCAGGCTCAAAGCAACTGTCCTGTCATTGCACATACCTCTAGAAACAGCATTATTTGAGTATCTACTTTTGGGTCTTATTACTAGCATCCATTACTCGAGCACTCCAGAAAGCTTGTTCAGGGCCTTGGAATACAGCAGCACCAGGACAAACTCAACCGCAGAAGTTTAATTCTGACTTTGTTTCTGCATATGCGCATAGGGAGAGGAACGATATTTGGTCAAGATAGGCTATGGAGGGGGGGGCGCGAGGGGCAGATGTGCCAGAGCCATGACAGTTGCTGACAACAGCTCTCAGGAACCACAGCTACAGTGAAACTGTAAGTCTGCATGCTGAATGGCACAGCACTCCTGCACAGGCCGGTTTACAGCTAAGGCTGCTGTACCATTTTAATAGGGCTTATGTCACACATCACATTTCTGACAAGCCGCCCTCCCAGTCACTCCCTGTACTGCTGACATGGCCTCCGAGAGGCACCTGCATGCTCCTGCCATGCTGCGCCTTGTGATTCTTCCCTAGGGAAGAAGAGCAGAAGCCTACTCCAAGGGAATCATTTTGCACCACTCCAATGGGAAACAATACCTAGTGTGATAACAAATCACATGTCAGAGCCTCTCCACACCAGCCAAAGGTAAAATACTCTGTGCAATAGTGCCCACAGAAGTTTCCCTGGTGGGAGAACCGATTCCCAGGTCAAGACTCCCAGCAGCTACCATGAGACACCTCTGCAGTGAAAAACTACAGTGACTTTGCATTTACTCAGAGGCAGTCTCACAAATCAAAGTGGTGTGAAGTCACCCTTTGGGGAGCCTTTGTGGGGACAATGGGGTGTTGTCTTATCCAACAGGCTTTCCAAACACACCCCTGCAGCCACCTGTTTCCCACTGCAGCAAGATGGGAACACGCAGGTAGATCCCCCTCCACACTAGCAATGGGCAACAGCCTGACTTCCCACGTGCTGCTATAAAGGAAAGTAAAAATAATCCTCATACTCTAGCAATAACAGCCCTTGCTGGAGCTGAATTTTACCCGGTCAAGCAAAACTTGCATAGACACTGTAAATTGTCCCTCCCTGTCAGCCCCTCAAGGCACAAAACACTAATGAGTTCAGTGGAATGTGCTAAAAATGGCAAGAAGAGTTGGCGCTGCCTGACCCAAAGCCAGGTGGGTCCAGTATTAACAGCAAGCCAGTTCCCGGTGGAACAAGTCTGTATTGGCTGGCAGACAGTATGTTAATAGACCCTGCAGTCTGGGAGAACCTAATTGAGAGTAGGCAATCTAGGAAAAAAGCATCTCTGGCTGGATTTTTACTGCTACTCCCATAAACACACTGAGCTGTAAAGCTCCCCCAGGGAAATCTCACAGTCAGGTCAGAATAAGACTGCACACAGAAACAAGCACTCAGAAAAGCTGAATGAGAGAAACTTAGCACTGATCGGCTCTAGAGGCAAAGAGCATCACCCCAAGGACAAGCAAAGTTACCGCTGGTGGTGTAAGAGCTGGATCAGAGAAAGCAGGGAACAATCTTGGGAACAGCCAGTCCCAGACAAGCACACAGACAAAAGCAGCCCACTGCTTATGGAGAAAGTAAGGACATCTGTAAGCTAAATGTGTCTCTAGAGCTGTATTGCTTGCTTTCTAAAGAGGGTGCAGAAAGACTGTGGCCAAGAGGGCGCATATAGAAAACATAAAAGGCTGCACTAGGAACTTGATTTCAGCGAGGCCAGGAATTTCAAGCCTGTAGGTGTAGAAATGAAGGATCCTGGAGCAAGCAAATTAATTTATCATCTGTTTATTTATCATCTACTTATCATCACAGAACAGCCACATACACTGTGACCCAGCAGTATCAATGGCAAGTGCCACAGCTCTGTTCTTCACCACAGGTCAGCAGGCTGATCTTTACAGCAGGGGAAAAGAGGCGCAAACAGTTACCCCAGCATGGGATGCATTACACGTTCATGCTCTACCTTACTTTGCAGCAGCTTGGATGTGTGTTCATGGCTCAAAGATTCAAAGGACAGGACTGTTGTCCCACATACACATCAAGTGCTAACCTGACAGCCTTTTATTTCTTCTGCTGCTGCTGTCACTGCAGTGGATTTGCACAGCTGCACATGCTATCCATGAAAGGATGCAGGTATTACTTTTAATTAGGCCCTGCTCTCTTCCAGCAATAGCCAGTTCTGTACGGACCCACATCTAAGTGTGAGGTAGCTTCCTCCAGGTTTGTAGTGGATCCACCTTTGGTGCCTGTAAATTTTGGAAACTAAACCTAGCAGAACTTTTGGGAGGAAAATAGGGGATTGGACTGGAAGAGAAACAAGCAGTGCCAGACTCTTGTGGGGGCATGAACTGAAGATACTTTAATCTTCAGTTATATGTTAATTCCTACTAGGTCTTCACATCTATCCATGATACATCTCAAATCTTCTAGAGAAACTTTCCCTAGGGGAAGGTAAGGCTGGTGACGTGTCAATAACAGGGTAAGAAAAAGGCTAGTGGCCATGCAACCAAACAAGCACTTCAGAGTTTGGCTTTAGGAATTGTGCTGTGAGTTAGCCCCAAACAGGGAATCAGTGTAGCTTGTAATTGGGAACAATTCAGAAGCAGTCTAACCCCAGGATGCCTTTGGGACAAAGCTATCACTGCAAAGCAAGAGCTGATGTCAAAAGCAGTTAATGCAGGTTAGGTTCCAAATAACTATTCAGTACTGAGCATGGGGCAGGCTCCTGAAATCCTGCCCTCCTCCATCCTGACAGGCATCACAGTACTTTATAAACCTTAATCAACTCCCCACAACACAGCACCTAGGATGCATCCACATGCTATCATGCTCATTGTGCAAAAGAAGAAATATCCCAGAGGGATCAGAGGATGACCAGGCTACCACCCTCCACCCAGCTCTAATGACATTTGCCACCTCCTGCAATGCCAGACTTCACACTCACTTCCTAATAGCTTCTGGCAGTAACTCTGACTGGCAGTGCATAATTCAGCAGCTTTCTTTCCTTTGAACTTTGCAATACAGTAATTACACTAGCATGCTTCGTGCACACTGTAGGGCATGAGCCTCCTTTGGAAAAGTGGTCTGGTTGGCGTGGGGTTTTTTTGCAGATTAGATTTGAGGTGTTTTCCCCCCCTTAAACACTGCACTATCCTTTTCCAGCCTCCCACTAGATGAAATGTTTCACTGAAATCCCAGTCTGCAGGCAAAATTGCCAAGAGGAACTGTCACCACTGCTTTGTTTCTCTAAGAAATCATATGTGAAGTATAGGGCACACATCTTCCACTGCTGCAGGGACGCATGGAGCTGTGCCAATCTGCCTAACAATCTGGCCATATCCAGCTTGCTTGATTTACTTTCACTGAAGCTTGGCCCCCAAAGGCCTTTGCTGATTGACATCTGCTTGATAAGGGTGACCCAGTCATCCTAGGCAGCAACTCTACAGACGACAGTACATTGGCACCATGCCTGAAGACAGAGGCTAACAACACTATGGTCATACACTGCAGAATTTAGCAGAAAACCTGTTGACAACTCCACTGTGTTGAGAACAGCCTTTTCCCGAGTCTCTCGCACGCTTACCCAGAAGTACAGCTCCCATTAGACAGTTGGTACCCAGTTGTCCAACACTTGGCTGAATTTTCACACCCAAGAAGGAAGAGTCCAGAGGCATTGCTGAGAGATAAAGGAAGGGGGATCTTGTCTGGTGCTTTTCTCACACCTTAGAGGTGAGAAATGCCTTGAAACAAATCAAGAACGTTTCTTGCAGCAGATGTCCCTGTGCTGTCATTCCCTGCTGGAGCTGAACCACTGCCACTCCAGTGACAGCTGCTATGGACAAATAACTTTAAAAGGGAATCTTCTGCTGGCTCCAATCCCTAATCCTTTACCAGAGCAAGTGACAGAATGCAGTGGGTGTTGCTCTTTGAGTCTTATTCTGCCATCATTGCAAGTATAAAGAGAAGTCGTCTCAAGATCAGTCTCACAGTGAGAAGGAAAACACCAGAGTGAAACAAAAAGGCAAGACAGACCACAGGACAGGCTCTCGCACCTGCTTACTTTTAAACAGTGATCTCAGTGTCTAAGCCTCACAAACCGATACCCCTCACCTCCCGGTTGGTGGTGGAACTTACTGCCATCTCATTCCAGCTATGAACAAGCTTTTTCACACACTGCATTTGAAAAGCTACAGTGGATGCTGAAGAGGCTGAGTGCATCCCACTGCCACTGAAAAGCACTTCAGCACCCTGGACAAGAAGAGCAGCTTCATTCTCTCATCTTACACACAAGCGCAGCCAAAGCTCCGGGCATCCTCTGTTTCTTCCTGTGTGTGCTGCTTGATACACACCTGTATGTGTCTGCACACATGCTAGAGTAGGCAGCTTATATCCTGCCAGCAAAAATAAAAATATCTCACTGAACAACACTAAATTATTCTGCTAGATACAGTTTACAACTATGGGGATCATGACGCATGGTTGGATTTAATCTAAACACAAAGTTGGTTGCTTTAAGTGTAAATGTATTACACAGCTTTTCTAGTAACAACTCTATGACCCACGATAAAATGCAAGATAAACCACCACTTACAACTGTTTTTGATCCCTCCTTCTACAGGCAAGAAACTTTACTGCTTTTATTCTCTGCAACAGGAATCACCTTGCATATAATCTTGACACCCAAAGCAACCCTAAAGCTGACAAAGGCTCTAACCAAGTGTCTGGTGTCTGCATCAGTCCAGCTGGCTGCTTTAGTAGGTTTGGCTGCAAGGAATCTGCCATTACACCAAATTGTCAAGCTGTGTCTGTAAGTATGGACAGACACGCTTCTCCTACCCCTTTTTTTCCAGGGTGGGAGGTGAAAAAGTAGACAAAAGACAGACACAGTCTATTTCCTCCTTTACTGTTATGCTAAAGTGGCAGTTGATGTATCTCAATTTTAGGAAGGAAATGCTTCTCTCATTCCCTCCTATATTCCTGTATTTATGACTGAAGGCAGTAGCAGAGCTGAAGCAGAGTTCCCCCCCACTCTTTTCTCCTGATGACTCTCTTCTACCCTGATTCCTTGCTAGAATCACAGCTTAATTAACACCACCACAGCACTTCTTAGCTCCCAAACACAGATTTTCTGCCATCCCCTCCCAACAGATGCTTTTATCTATTTCAGCCTCTCCCTGTCATTACATACACACCAAGCAAGAGGCTGAGGGCAGGAGCCAGATGAGCTGCTGGCTAACTTCATATTAGAGTGCACCAGACATGATGCATCATATCATACGTACATCCTGCACAGCACAGCTACCTGATCCAGAAAAACAGCACAAACATGGAAAGGCAGTGAGCTTTTGGGTCAGATGTTTCTACAGTGCTCAAAGCCTGTACTTATTTTTTGGCCTGTAAGCATGTGACGAAAGATCAAAAATTGTCACAAGTTCTTTTCTGTAAGGTAGACAGCAGGATAAAGCAGGAAAGATAGCCACAAACTAAATAAAAGCTAAAGACAAAATTAAAATTTTTCACATCCTGGAGAAGCCACCTGTAAAACAAGAGGCGCAACACTGCACTCTAGATATCTTTCATTAACTTACTGGGAGGAAGGTGGAAAGCAAGAGTTCTCAGGTAAGAAACCTCTAGCACAATGTGCACAATTCAGTTCCTTATCAAACATTTGGCAATTCCCTCCTTTTAAATAGCTGTTGTGAAAGAACATGGGACTAGAGTGGTCGCAGCCTAAAGGACTACACTAATTCCTATATTTGTCCAGCCTCAGACCACCTTCTGCACAAACTGTTAGATCCAGAAAGCTCATAAATAGCAGCTACTCATCTACCTCAAATCATGTTGGATATTGCCATGTTCTACTAGTTTTATTATAATAAAAGGCAAAAATAAGACAACACTAGAAACATCAAAAGGCCTTGAAAGTGCTGAAGGAGACACACAAACATTTTACTCTCAGACATGTTATGGTTACATGAATACTTCCCAAGTGCCATAGTTCAAATAAAAATATATTCATACAAATTTAAAAAAAATACAATTTATATACACTGTGGAATTAGCTTACATAATTTCATAACAAAAAACAGTGCAAAAAAACAAATGGAAAGGTAAGTTGCTACCATTGGAATGGCTCACAGTAAGTTAACAATTCAAAACTGCATAATTAACACTGCACAGGAAACCATGAGGCAGGGGAGAATGCCCCATGCTACCCCCTAACTTTTGCCATCAATACTAATCCAGTTCTTCGTTACTATTCCTTTAGTGTTGCTCTGAGTAAAAGGTTACAGGCACCTATGTTAGAAGTTCCTTGTTAAATCACTAAGCAACCAGAGCCAGAGTAGAAGCAGTTAGTGTGTTGTAAGAAAGGAATTAAGTGACTGAAGTGTGAGAACAAGACTGATTCAATACAAGCTTCTTTGCATCAGTCCTTAGCAGAAGGGAAATGCTGCATCTCCAAACATCAGAAGAACTTGTAATTCCCTTTCTGCAGGCTACATAACAGTGATTGCACATGGAGATTTCCCTTTAAAGCAGCTGACAGGGTCACCCACCATCCTCATTTAAAACTTCTTTACTGAAGGAGCGAAAGGGATGTGTTTTCTGGCTGAAACGTTTGAATATGATAGATGCATAGGCAGAGCAGACGATGCAGACAGCAGGCTGAAGGCAAGTGTCCTTCTCATGGGGAAGCGCAGCCGGTGCTTAGACAAACCTTGACAAGACTTTTCAGCCTGTCTTGTCTGGATTACCTAGCTCCAGGCCTCAGTAGCGATAGCAAGACATCCTACAGCAAAATATACTGCTGCAGTTTGTATACAGAAATAAAATAGAACATGACCAGCTCAAGGCAAACAATCTAAGGAGCCCTATTCATGTGCAGGAAGAGAAGGAACCTTCCACACAGAATCACTCAACATGAGCAAGAAGAAAAAGATTTGTAATGGAGAGACATAGGACGTTCTTGACAGGTGCTGACAGTATGGGATTGCTAATTCCACATTAGTGATCTGAAATCCCATCAAAACAGGATTCCTGTGATTTGTAACTGCCCACAAGCACAAATCCTCTGAATGAAAGGTAGGTTAACAGAAGCCTATTTCAAACCTACAGTTCAGCATCAGGAAGTGCAAAAGGGTGCTGGAAGGTTTCTGGGATAGCTCGGTGCTAGACCAGAGCTCAGGGAACACAGGCATCTTAGAAATATCTGAAGAGACTATCCAGAGAGAACAAACATCCTTACTCTACTTACAGGCAAAGAACTTTCAAGTCAAGAAGTAGCCAATGCCAACTCATATGCTCTAAGGAACGTGCCACACCTGTCCCAGCTGAGGAGTCCAGGTTGAAGGCACAAAATGGATACTGGCTGTAGGAGAACACCTTTGCTTTACTCCTGGAAGTTTAAGAGCTTGCATGCCTTACTTGAAATGGAGCTAGGATATTCAGAAGCCAGAAAAACTATTTTAGTGGAGGAGACGAGCTGTTGCTGCAAGTTCCACAGTAAGAAAGGGAAAAGAATAAACATATTCCCTGCTCTTTAGATAGATCACTTCCTAAGCAGCCCTGGAGAGTAGCCATAGTTAACCAAGGGTTCTGGGACACACAGAGCTTCCTTTGCAACAACCGCTATGCACACACCACAGCCCACTTTTTCCTTTGTGGAAATGGTATAAATCCATTCTTGAAAATAAAGGTCTGTACTTCCTCTCTTAATAAGGCAGCAGGTGGGAAAGAACACGAAGTGAAAAAAGGCCTCCAGATGTCAATGGAGAAGAATAAAAATTAAAATCTAAGTGCTTACAAACAGCTTTGCTAAAACCAAACTTCCTAGCTGAGCCATGCCATGCACTGTATGACAAGGACAAATTCTACCCTAAAACTTGGTCTTACAAGTGGTTCCTGAGGCCAAGTTTTCTCTCATCTGCTGGACAAAATTCAAGAGCCTCCCATGACTCATATGTCTTCATTACAAGCATGGCCAGAGAATACACCTCGCTACCAACTATCCAGATTGAAAAGACTCCATGAACACCTAAGAGTTCCAGTGACTTAAAGAGCCCTACATCAAGATCATGGCTGGTGACCTGGGCACAAAACCTCCTCCTAGCCCTAACTGTAGTAGGGATCTGCAGCCAGCAGTTTGCAGAGCAGTACCCTGGAACAATCAGCTTCCACAAAGTCAAAGAGATGTTTTAACAGATTTAGTGTTTTGACACACATAAGGAAAGGGCACAACATCTTCAGGCTTAGTCAGGAAAATCTTCAGCATAGATGAGTTCCTGAATTCAGAAAATACAATAATGTCTGATTTCCTGCTGCCACAACTCTCATCTAGCTAGCTCCTTATGGCAGACAACAGGTTAACGGAGTACTCAGAGGCTGTGTAGAAGCTTTTCTGGGATACATTGCCCGTTACCTGCCCCAGCCTCTTGGCTGAGAGAATACTCTGTGCTTTATCAAGCCAATCGGCTCTGCAGCCCCTGGAGGCACAATGCTGGCTTCCCACTGAGGGTTATCTGTATGCAAAACTCAGGAGGGCAGGTGCCTGCTGGAACAATACAGGTGCTGGCCAGGATGGTACCTGCTAAAGCAGTGAACTGGCTGCAACTGGCTTTTAAGTGCTGATTTTACCCTTACAGATATTCAGCTGTTACAGTTGCAAATGTTACCCCAAGCATTTTTAGAGCACAGACAGCCCCACTTATCACCCTGCAGCAAACCCTGCCTGTTAGTCACCAGCACCAAATACCCCTCCGGTGTGGCAGCCTGAAGTTACACCAGCTCCTCTCATGACACAGAGATAATTCAACCAAGCCTGGAGAGAGGGCATCAGTTCTATCTGCCTCCAGAAAGCAACACCTCACCAGGCCCCGAGGATGTGTGGTTCCCTGGTCTCTAAGCCTAGATGGAAAGGTGTCCCAGGCTCTCACTGTTGGATCAGTACAAGGACAAAGTGCCTACAAATGCCAAGAAATGCAGGAGTGTCAGGGTAGTGACAAAGTGGAGTGCCACTAAGTGCCTTAGAAGAGTCTCTTACAGGGAGATAATAGCAACAGCTAGGGGTGGGGAAAGAGATCTCCCTTCTCTGAGATGCTCTGCAAATGTATTAAATATTTATAATCCCAAACAGTAACTGGAATTGAACTGTTTTGAACTCCTGATTTACCAAGCTGCTCTCAAGTCAGCTGCTGTCAAAAACATCACAGCAGGGATGCTTCCCCATGAAAGGAGGAGAGAAATTAGTAACAAATGAAGCCATAGTGGAAAAACATGGGCAACTGGGAGCACCCGCAGAGAGGTGTATTTCCAGAGTTGGGTTTTTTAATACTGCTTTTGAGAAAAGCCATCTTCCAGAGCAGCTATTTGATAACTGCAAACTTCAGTGTCTCCTCTCAGCCTTGACAGCAACCCCCTTCTCACACAAATAAGGCAACAGTTGCAGGAACAAGTGAGGAAGAGAAAAAGGGAGACATACAGGAGGACAGGGAAAAGATGCTGCAGTTCTCTGCACAGGACACAGTGGAGCTAGATGGTTCTTTTTTCCAACCCTTAAAAAAACCCAAACCAAAATAAAATAGCAGAACATACAATGTCAGGACAACGTGTGATGAAAGGAGATAACTGGGGCACAGGAAAAGAGAAAACCTGCATCAAGAGTGGTCAAACCAAATGCCTGAGACCCATCAACAGCTCTGGGCTCAAGCAGCTCCTCTAATTCTCTGGCTAGCAAGATGTTTTCCAGCTCCCCAGGCTTGATATGCATGTGAAGCCAAATGGCAAGTCTTGGGCCTTGTGGGGTCCAAGCAGAATGCGAGCGCGTGTGCAGGCTTGGAAGAGGGAGGTAGCCACACCGACAGTGGGGCAGGGTGGGCCAGGGGCATCAAATGGTCTGATAGTGTTGTCTCAGTCTTGCCTGCAGAAACTCGTGGGTCAGGTTGTGCCGAGTGATTATCCCAACAATCTTAAAGAGGAAGAAAAGAGGAAAAAAGATACAAGTCAGTATCACAGATGTGCCACTAAGACGTGCATGGTAGAGCTGTTGTTCTTTCCAACCCCCAAAAAAGAGGGAACCTGCAAGCAGTTCTTGACCAATGCTGAATTACAGTGGGTTCAAGTTCAAACCTCACCAAAAAAATACCCCTCCCTCTACCAGGACTTATCTACAGGCAAGACTCTGCTTTAACTACACCCAAACAGACAGCTTGACTGCTGCTATCTTGTCTGGACACAGCAGTAGTTACCCCTGCACAGGAAGGGAAATCCTGTCCATGTTAGACAGCATGGGGATGTAACAAAATCCTTTGGGAAGTGAAAACTGTAATTGGAAATAACAAAGCTGTCTGTCTTCATGAGAGACATTTCTGCTATGCCACATGACGCGACTGCAGATAGCTTGTATCAGATACATTCTAGGAAGCTCTAAAGATCTAAACGGAAATGGTAAAGACTAGCTAAGTGGTGACTGCACGCTGGCCATCCCTAGCTGGCAAGTCACAAAAGGGACCCTCTCCCAGCCTGCTGGGGCAACAGTCAAACCACATGTTTCAGCTGATGAAACACCTCAGTAATTTTACACATTGAAAGAGTTTAGAACTAGGCTGCTATCTAGTACTGCAAGAGCATCTTGTACTAAACATGGAAAGAATCAACATCTCTTGTTTTCAACCAACAGGCTCTGCAGAGTAGCTATTAGGAACCCCAAGAGGCAAAAAAATCACTGCTGTCTCACAAGGACAGACCAGTTCCACCTTAAGGGAAACAGTTTGTTATGTTTATAGGAAGTTACTGACACCTACTGACTATTCCTGAGCATTGTAGATGGCAAAGAGAAGTACAGTGAAACAAGCACAAACCATTCAGACTCCTTTATTTTGCTGCTCCTGTGAGTAGGAACAGAATGCAAGTTCCCTTCCAGCAGAAAATCCTCCTGCCCTAACACACAGGAAATTCTGCTCTTGGCCTTGAATAACGCTGTAAGAGGAAGCCAAATTGGTAGCCTCTGATGAGCTCAAGGCCTTTCAACAGGTACAAGACAGTAAGAGCTTCCACATGCGGCCAACCTGAGACAGGAGACTGCATGTCCTCCCTTTGAAGGGAAAGCAGGAAGCAGGCTTGGACACAAAAGATGGTAACAAAATCATAGTAATCAACACTGCTTCAGGGCCTTACGATGATCACAGTCTGGTCTCTTTAAAGCATTTCTGTTTGATGTTAAAAGAGATCTTAATTCTCCCAAAGGTGGAAAGCATTGCAAAAACCACAGTGGCTCCCTTGCTCAGCCAAGACAAAATGGAGACAAGGACTCACCTCTCCAACTGCATTCACAACTGGTAAATGTCTGAGTCCCATTGTCCTAAACAGGTTGAAGACTTGTGACACATGAGTGTTTGGAGAGACAGCAAAGGGTGATGGGTTCATGTATGGGGTGACATCCTAAGAAAGAAAAACAATTATATTATTTACAAGAGGCAGTTTCACTATCTCCAGGAATCACTAACAAGCAATTCCTACAACTCCTCCAATGCACTGATCTCTGGACAGGGTATTGGACTGTGGGCATCTTCTGTGTCTTCACAAATATGAAATTATTTCAGGAACCTCAATTTGTCACAGTTTGTTTGAACACTGTAACCTATGATCTTCAGAGCCCAATGCTGCAGAAAGCCTCTGAGCAGGATAAATGCAGGTCCATGAAAATAAGAATGTATATTAAAAAGCACTTTGGCTTAACCAGCAACCTTCTTGTCACAAAGACAGGGACAGGCCTGCCACTAACCGAGCTGCCAGCACAGAGCTCCAAACAGATATCAGCCATTTCCCTGTCCAGTCTCACTCAAGCAGGAGTCTAATCTAGAAGGAAGTTAAACTAGACAGCCAACACCTTATTCTGAAAGTAAAGCACCTGTGTGCAATGTTACCTCATAGCAGGTATCAGGATTGATTTCCACACGCAGACAAGGCTGACTGAATGCATAAGAATTACAGAATGTTGGTCACAGCACCCAAGGGCGGACTTAAACATGCTCTCAGCTTTTTTTAAAGGCTCGGGACAGTCCTAAACATGTATCAGGAAACACTGTCACATTGCAGTGTATCTCTTACCACTATCATGCGAGGGTTCAGCAACGTGAGGTCCAGGTCATGGATGTCTGGATAGCGGGGATAATCCTCTGACATCTCTGCATGGGACAGACGAGGCTGACTCGCACTCTGCAATTAAAACAAATCCCACTGAACAGATGTGTCACCATCCCAGACAGTACATGGGCTGCAAGCAGCACAGCAAACAATGCCTCCCACTTGCTCACCCAGATCTCCTTCTCCTCCCATGCCCACACATACAACCGCAGAGGCACTCCTAGCAGCTCATCTCAGAATGCAGCAGTACAAGCCCAAACCTATACAGGCGTTTAGCCAAGAGTGCAACAGATCTGCTTTCCAACCTCTGACAGACCTACACTCAACACTGGAGGGCAGCAAAAAATCAGCCTTGTGGAAGATGGGCCTCAAAACACAAATGCTCATACTGATCTCAAGGATGCAGCTGACACTCTCCTGGTAAAACCTTGGCATACAGCAGTAAAAACACACAGTATACACTGCTGGTTGCTCTATTTGTATTTAATATCTGCCCTCCATTCTCCAGTTCTGACACTATTGCACTTTTATGCAACAAATGAGTCTGTTGGTTTATTATTTAAACAATAGCTGTCCTCTTTTCCTGGGGGTGCTTAAACAGAAATTAAATTCTCTTTAATCTAGCGCTGCAAGGGAAAATTCCTATTATACCTCTACAGCTCTTAAACCACAGATGCATTCCTTAAAGTACACAAATAGGTACATTCTTTTTGGCAGCCCATAAATATCGTTGCCCACCTTCTCAGCCAAGAAGGTAGGGATGTGTCTGCCTACAATTCCTGATTAGGAAGACTCACCGACTGGCTCTCAGAGTAACAAACACCTCTGACAAGGAGGGTGACGAGTTGTGAGCGCAAGATCAAGCCGTGGAATGTCAAAGGTCTGAAGCGTTCCTCCATGGTCCACTCCTCGCTGGGAGACTGGTCAGGGTACAGGTTGGGGTAGGGAGTATATCTGTGACAGATTTAACATATTGTAAGTTGCATGAACTTAATGAGACACACATATCCCCACCTCCAAAACAGCAATAGCTATTTCAGCTCTTTGCAACCCTCTCCTGAACATTTCAGGGACTCCTGCTAGAGACAAGCAAGTCTTTTCTCCACCAAACAAAATATCAGAGGGGTCAGGAGCCATTACCATGGGCAGAGTATGACAACAGCAGCAGAATGGAGACAGTCTCCTAACCCTCAATTTCAAATCACTTGTTACTAAAGCAATTTTCAGTGCCAAATTATTCAGATTCTACTAAAAGCTGAAGCATCTGGCAAAACATCCGGGTCAGGTCTCCACTCATAAGCGTCACAATCTCTAGGTTAGAAACTGATTCACTAGACTGGGCTTCTGCTTGGAAGCAACTGCAATACAAGCCTGGTGACTCAACTCAGCTGCAAGAAAGGTGGTATGAGTATTATGGCACAGAGCCATTAGCTCCTGTCTTGGGAGAGGTGAGCTTTGCAGAGCCCTCATGGTTTTGCACACAAGAGGGCATTGATTTCTACGGAGATTTCCCCAGGTATTCCATTCTCTCCAGGAAATATTTCGGGATAGATGTTTGATGGAAATTTAAGTTAACAGGTTGGACACCATCAAGCCTAGGACTCGGTCATAGGTGTGAGCCCCAGCACTGGCTGATGAGACCTGACAAGTCACTTCTCCTAAAACGTGGCACTGTTTCCTCTTACATATGGGATGACAGGGACTGTATGAAGCATCACAACACATGCCAACATATAGAAACACCCTGTTTCCATACATTTGTGCCTACCAGGATCTCACCTTCTCTCTAGCATCTGTTGCAGCAGATCCTCCTTTTCTGGTGGCTCCTCTGTTGCTATGTGCTCGTCACACATGTTACGCAATTCACTTGAAGGGTAGGATTTCATGGACTGACTACGCTTACGCTGCTCTCCAGCTCGGGTGAGGATGCTAGATTTCTGAATACAGCAAACAATTTTCAGATATGCCCTTAAGCAGGTCAACAGTTATCCAAGAGCGACCATGAACTATTTAATCATAGCTCTATGTCACCAGATAAGTTGTTCCTGAGTCAGTGCTACTGCAGTACTTCTAAGAATAGCAGGACTGCACTCCTGTACTCTCCTTGGACAGGGAACCTAGAGTTTAGGAACTCTGGCACCCTTTTTTGCTAGAGCATGAGTATGCCATGAGCACGTTCATTACTCATTCTGACCTTAAAATTTGTTTCCCAGGAGACTAAAGCACCTGCCCCACTACCCCTCTTACAAAGGAGAGAAGCATTTAGGCACCTATTACTGATCTCAAAGGTAAGTTCAGTACTTCAGTGCCAAATGCAAACTTTTTCCGTGTCTATCCTAAACAGGTGACTTAGTCCTCTTAACTTTTGCCTCTAGGAATGTATCAACACAGGCTGGGGGATGAAAGGATCAAGAGCAGCCCTGCTGAGAAGGACTTTGGGGCTATTGGTGGATGAAAAGCTGGACACGAGCAGACAACATGCACTCACAGCCCAGAAGGCCAACCCTATCCTGGGCTGCATCAAAAGTAGCATGGCCAGCAGGTCAAGGGAGGCAATTCTGCCCCTCTACTCTGCTCTGGTGAGACCCCACCTGGAACACTGCATTCAACTCCGAAGCCCTCAGCACAGCACGGACATAGACCTGTTGGAGCAGGTCCAAAGGAGGGCCACAAAAATGATCAGGGGGCTGGAACACCTCTCCTACGAGGGCAGGCTGAGAGAGTTGGGGTTGTTCAGCCTGGAGAAGAGAAAGCTGTGGGGAGACTTGATTGCAGCCTTTCCATACTTAAGGGGGTTTATAAGAAAGATGGAGACAAACTTTTTAGCAGGGCCTGTTGTAACAGGACATGGGGTAATGGTTTTAAACTAAAAGAGGGTAGCTTTAGACTGGATATAAAGCAGAATTTTTTTTACAATAAGGGTGGTGGAACACTGGAACAGGTTGCCCAGAGAGGTGGTAGATGCCCCATCCCTGGAAACATTCAAGATCAGGTTGGACTGGGCTCTGAGCAATCTGATCTAGCTGAAGATTTCCCTGCTCATTGCAGGGGGGTTGGTCTAGATGACCTCTAGGGGTCCCTTCCAACCCAACCCATTCTATGAGTCTTACCTTGAATTTGATGTTGTTACTTATCAGTTGATTTCCCTTCATAAACTCCCTCTCATTGCCCCGGTTCTCAGTCACTACAGGGAAGGCATGATGGACAGTTGTGCGCAGGATGCTAACAAGGGACTGGATCCTGGTGTGTGGGTATACATATGTCAGGTTGGGTTCCATGATGTCGCTGGCTCGTAGCCTGAGGAAACAAATCCAACATTGCTGCATACATCACATCAGCAACAGAAGGCTGGTGATGCACAAACAAGGCAACAAACCAGTCCCAAAACGAGATCCTGAAGGAGTCTGCTGCAGTTTAGTTCTGCCAGCTCCTTGTATCTGTGTGCTCAGCTTCACTGCATTATTAGCCATGCTGGCACAATTGATCTTCTTTTAATTTTATTTTTTTTGAATGTAACATTGCAGCAATGATGCACTATAGGTAAGGAAAAAGGTTCCAACACAGAAAGTGTTTAAACACTACTGGGAAAAGATGACAGGTGGGAAGAAGATGAAATTCTGCAAGAAGCAAAGTCCAGTGGAGCATTTTCACAGAGTTCTTGCTGAACCTCACAAGTCTGCTCCTTAGATCTCCACCTGTCCACCCCTTCCTCAGAAAGGGCTCCAGCACCTCCTTCCTGTCACAGGCCTGATACACAACTCCCAACTCCTCTCACAGCAGTCCTCCTCACAGCTGCTCCTCTCCAAGCAGCCAGATTCATTGGAGATGAAGCATCATCCCCCCACACTACAGCATCCCTTTCTGAGCAAGAACCATACCACAAACTCTAACCCACAGCCCAGCCACGAGGAGCAGCCTTACTTATCCATTTCCACCTCTGTTTCCCACTCCAGAAGAGGCACTCCTCGCAGGTTCACATGGATATCATAGATGCCTTTGTTGAAAAAGTCTCCTGTCCATTTGGCTACCTGCAGAGCAAACAGGTCTACTGAGTTGTTGCTCCAAATACAAGCTTATCATAGCCCTGGAAGGAACAGAGATTCAGGGCCAGCACATGTTCCAGCAGTCTGCAAGAAGCCAGAGCTAAGGCCCCGCACTCACCATGAGGGTGATCATTATTGGGAGCCCATAGGTGATCTCGTTGGTGGATTCAATTAGGATGACGGTCAGACTAATTGTCATGCGGACCACTCCTCCCAGGAATGCTGCTGCCCCAATCAGTGCAAAGGTTCCCGAGTAGATGTGATCCAGGCCAATGTAGCTAGGGCGAAACACAGAGCCCAGAGATTAGAATAACCTGACTGGGAGCTCAGCGTGTGTCTGCAGCACATCTCACACACGTACGCACACTCAATGCACCTTTTGAGGAGGTTGGCGACCAGGCGTCCGAAGGCAGCCCCACAAAGCAGTGATGGCACAAAAAGACCACTGGGCACGGAGATCCCGTATGTCCAGCAGGAGAGTAAGAAATAGAGAAGGAAGAACAAGGACAGTGTGACTGGGCTGAAAGTACCTGCAACACAAGAAGAATCATGACTAAAGGGGCACAGGTCTGTCAGACAAAGACAGTAGTCTTGCACCATCCACCCCTCAGCTCACAGCAGGCTCATCTCACAACAGCTATTTAGTCTCCCAGTCCAGACACATATGAAGACAATGAATAAGTGAAAAAGAGAGGAAAAGCAGGCCTTTCTTCCCACGGAAGAGGCTTTCACCTGTTGTACTAGCAGTCCCCCAGAGCCATGATGGCCTGAAGATGCTCTTAGCCTTGTGGTTCTTATGACAATGCAGTTTCAAGCAAGATGAAGCATTGAAGCTGAAGCATGGCATGGTGCCCTGTCTTTTAGCTACTCACCATCCTGGTGGAAGAGCTGCAAGATGGCTGACTCCTGAGGGTTGAAGAAGAGTGTGGCCATGTCATTGTAGGTTTCATTTGGGCAGAAAAAAGTTTTGATGCTTGAATTCACATCCTCTGACATACCCTAATGCAGGACACAAAAGACACGAACAGTTAAAATCCACTCTCCTACATTAGCCTTTGTGCAGAATGGGAGTAACCCTTCTATATAGGGCTGCCAGCCCACACTTTGGGAAGTTCAGACTGGACATCAATAGCAGAGATGGGGCCTGCAACATCAATGGGCTTCCTGATTCACAGCTTGAGCTGCTTCACCAAAGTATGAAAACACAAAGGGCAGCTTTCATTATTACCCTAAGCTTCTGCAATGCTCCATAGGCTTTCACTGAACTTCTGTTATGTGCTGCACGCTGTCAAAAGCTCATTATGTGCCTGTGCTTTTCTGGAGGGTGAACAATATGATGGGGATGTATAATCTGCACAAAAGATCCCTCACCTGCAGGGTCAGAGTGTCATTGCCACTATGACTGGTGGAAGACATCTGCCGGCACTCCCCCAGAACCATGGAGGCTACAAAGACCACAACAGTGGTAGTCAACGACACCAGCAGGCTCTCCAAGACCCTGCAAGTACACAATAGAAACCACAGACTGAAGCCACACTCAGCCCCATAACCCAGTCCCAGCTCTGCACACAACTTTGATAAGGTTGCAAAAAGATGCAGTCACCACAGCTTAATGTAAGAAGCAGGGGAATCTAAGTCAAGCTGAATGATGACTTGGTTGCCAGGCATTGCATTAACTCCCCTTTTTAATTGCCTGCCCCAAAAAGGAGCTATTTCTGCCCAGAAAACACATAGTAGTCACGTATAAAAAGCCACAGGGAAGGGTTCAGTGATGAGGCTGTTCACATGGGAATGATGTTCTGTAGATCCTTACAGGGCAAAAGTCTAGACAGGACTGGACATGTTGATGCATAGTCTCTCATAATCTCCTTTATTTTCTAACTGCTGAAGTACACTTTTTTTTTTTAAAGCTGGGCTTCTTACTTAGGATTGTCTAGAGAAAATGAACAGCTATTTTCCAGAACTACACAGCAATTCCCTCTCTAAATAGCACAGATATTAGCTCAGTTGTGGATTTAATTAGCCAAGATAAAAAAAAAGAGAAGAGAGAGTGGAATCAGCTATTCGTTCTACATCTGTTTGGACAAGATATACAAAAATACTACATGGAGACAAAGCTCTGGTTTGTTCAGCTATAGCCTTTATTATAAAGAGCTCCCTTCATAGCCCTTGTAAGGGGGGCTGCAGCCCTCTCTGTACCACCAGAGTAATTACAAAAATGCAGAGGGACTGCAACATCTGGTTTCTGGTGTTCACTTTTAAGTTCTATGGAGGCTTCGTTTTGTCATTTCAAAAATAGTATGTCTGGAACTTCTTCCAACCCCTGTCACCAGGTCTTCTAGATTGATGCTTTTGCTTTGGGACACTGAACACACATCAAAGATCCCCGCGCAAACTCAGGAGAGCACAAATACCTGACCAGCTTTGGCTTGGGATGCACGTTCCGCATGCGATACTTTGCAAGTCTCTTGTTCAGGCAGTTGAAGGTGGCTCCAAGAAGGCCTCCTACAATTCCCATCAGAATGAAGAAGCCCAAGTCCACAGCTGTCCAGAGGTGGCATTTCTTATCCGACTCAGAACACTATATCCAGAAAAGCATAAAAAAAAAAGCATTAGAGTAGTTGCAGTTTCCTACCAACATTTCTGTCTCCACAGCAGGAGACTTTCAGCAGCTATGACCAAAGGAAAACAATTCTGTCTTTGGCTATCAAGGTACTGCAGCTAAATATCAACTGTCCTTCACTGAAATACAAGCATGAATAAAAAAAACAGAACGAAACACCGAATCAACAAGAGACTGGGGTGGGGGGAAAATAATAGCACTAAGTCTTACCTTAAACTCCCCAAAGTTCAGCAGCCCAGGGAGCTGGAAAGACCCCCAACTTCCAAACTGAATCCCAGAGCGGAAAAAATTCAGGGTGAAGGTGGCAGCCATGGAACAGAAAAGCTAAGGAGGTTAAAAAAAAAAAAAAAAAAAAAAAGAGGAAGAACTAAACACTCCCAAAATTAAGATTGGCAATTGGCACAGTCAGCTCTTCCTTGAGACATGCCTGGGGAAAGGAACCTCAGAGCCTTCTCAAACTTTAGGTCTAACACCCATTCCCTGCTGCAGAAGAGAGCAGGGCTAGAATGGACTACTATAATCATCCAATTTGGTTTCCCGCAGAAGAAGTTAGAAACTTCACCTAGGAATTTTGCAGCAAAAGCTCTCTTCCCCCCCCCACCCCCCACCCCGCTAATTTGCAGTTACAAATCAGTTACAAGGCACTAACACAGCTTGTTTAGAGTTGGAATTGAGGTCTTCATTGGCTCTGAGAGTTGCCATCTTGGTAAATCCCCCAGCGCCTTTTATCCCCACTGAGAAAGAATAGACTAACTGAACCCTATCAACAGGACCTTATAATGCAAAGAACATCATAAAATCCAATACATTTTAAAAATACTGTCAACTTCATGAAAGTAGGCACTAGAGGCAGAGAAATCAGCAACCTGAAGGCATGTGACATTGCTGCAATACAGCTCGCCAAGGCAGAGAACAGCAGAAAGAAATCTAGCACCTGCCTACTCTGTCTGCTTCCAAAGGATCGGACTGCAAAGAGCCCAGGCACAAAAGCCCTTTCTCCCAGGTACACTAAATCTGCTGCCTACAGCGTTGCCCCATAGTTCCAGATAGTACCAGACTCATCTCTGCTCTTGATCTGTAGTAATTCTGGAGTGCTCAGAGCAGGCAATCTCTCTCCTGCCAGAAGAGCTCGGGAGGAGACACAGGATAATCTGAATGCCCTCATGGACAATCCCTCCCAAAGGTCCAGTTCAAGGAAGACACACACAGGAAGAGCCAGAGCCATTACTCACCACTTTCCATGTAAGTCCCTGGTTCCAGAAGGAGGAACCTTCTTCCAAGCTGAAAAGAGTGCCCCCAATTGGGGCCCCAAAGGCAGCTGCAACCCCTGCAGCAGCTCCAGCAGATACAAAATCCCTTTTATCCCTGAAATGAAGAAGAAAACAATCTGTTTAACAAGGAGAGCTCCGGAGGTGCTTAGATTCTGCAAAGTAAAAGACCTTCCCATTTATGGACATATCCCAGGGATACAGGAGCAACAGCTGGGAGAAGTGCTGGCCATGGCAGGCAACACCATTTATTCAGTAAGTCGTTGCAGCATTGTGCTCTTTCTCTAGAGCACAAATAGAGCGCAACACTCTGGCACTACACAACTGCCCAGTATACAAGGAACCATCCCAAACCGTGGGGCTCCAGCATCACTTGAAAGAACTACAGAGAGGGAAGGCCAAAATTTTATTCACAATCAGGTGGATCAGCCTTCTCTGGAGTATATTTTGCTCATAAGAGGTGAGTAACTGAGCTTGTTCCCAACAATGAAGCCATTTAACCATTCAGATTAAAGCTTTTAAATAGGTAGAGATTTGCTGAATAGTTCAAGAGAGCATCAATGAAGATGGAGACCAGAGCAGAGCAGCATGGAAGAGTCAAGTCCTGGTGTTGTCTTGCTACAGAATGAAACTGCAGGACACTAGAGAGAAACTGGAAAACCAACTAACTGATTCATCTCAGCCCACCACCCTTCTCCCAAGGAAGTCTGCTCACTCATCCTCCTCTCCCCTCCTCCACATCCTGGGTACAGTACCTGTCACTGCGGAAATAGGGAAAGTTAAATTGGATCTTCCTCAAAGAGATGCTCTGGAACTACAAACAAAGTAAACATTTAGAAACATAGGAGATGGAAACTTACTCCTCACAAGTACTCTTACAAAGCAGTGGTGTGACCAGGCCAGCAACCCAGGCCAGCACTAACCTGTGGCAAACCCGCACCCACGACAGCACCACTGTGAATCATTGGACCCTCCTTCCCGACAAAAAGACCTGGAAAAACAGGACTGATGAGGCAACACACGCCCCCTGCCCTCCCTTGCTGACAACACCAGAAGAGATCAGCTCACCACTCCCATGCCATGGCACAGTGCCCTGTGCCAAGCCTGCAGCTCCTCCCTCTCCCCTCAACCCTCCAAATGTTTGTGAAGACTTGCACAAACTTGGCATTCAAAGTGGGTGGAACCATTCAAAGTCAGCTGTTACAGAGACTCTGAACTCTCCAGGTTACTCTGCCCTGCTGCCTAGAACTTAGCCTCCTTCAGGCTGCTCTAGATAATGTGTTCTGGAGAATTCTCAGGTCTCCCTCTGGGACTGAGACACAAAGAGCCACTTCTGACTAGCCCACCCAGAAATGTACCTGTTCCCCAAACAGACCCAATCCTTCTGTCTATTTTCTACTCTATATGTGCATTCAGGGCTCATCACTCTGCTCCGGCCCACCAAAATATTACTGGAAAGGCAGAAGAAACCTTTTGTGCCCTAGGTACAGCAAGGACAGCATTTTTACCCCTTCAGTGATTCCTTACCCCAACAAGATCAAGACACCACAGGCCTTCTTACCTCCTGCCACACTGAAGAGCACTCCCATAGCTTTGCACACCACTGTCCGGAGACGCACAACCCCTGGAACCTTTACTCCGTTGAGGTAGCACTTAATTTCAGGAATTCCTGATCCAGCTGCTACAGGCTGCAGAAAAGAAACACCAGTGCTGTGTTGCATTGATTTCATAGCTGACCAACAATATCTCATCAGAGAGCACAGCAAGGGACCAAGAGAGCCTGCTTAGCTAAATCAATTAGCACTGTGAAGTTAGTTTGATGTCTTGGGGCAAAAAGTGCTTCTGGCAAGAAGGAAACTTCATACCCAGGACCTGTGTGAGAGCAAAGGGAGGCTGTGCAAGGAGCAGCAGCAGACCTAAGTCTTACTTGGATCAGGACCAGAAGGCTGGCAAGAAAAACAAAGGTCAGGTTGAACCCCAGTAGCTCCAGCAAGGACAAGGCAAGACAGCCTTTCTCAGTGCATTCTTCCACTGCTGCAGGAACAGTTAAGGAAAACAACAACATTCCCACCACCAACACACAAACATTTGGTACTGTCTGGGGGTCCCACTGGCAACAGGAGCCAAGCCCGCATTTCCTAATCCAGCCAGGGCACATGGCACAACCCATCAGGAAGCCAAGTGTCCTTTTTGGAGCTCAAGACTGAGCTACAAGGGAAATCACTCATTCTTACAGGGATTAGCCTTTGCCTACATACATGATACTGGAACCATTTCTTGGTTTCAAGGGCTGAATTACATAAGCAAGTTGAAGACTTGTTAATCATTAATAACATGACTGATGGCAGAAGTCAGAGAGTCAGCTGTTCTGAGCAGAACACAGCAACAGAAAGGAAAAGGTCACTTGAGTCTAACAGGAACCCACACACTAGGTAAAAGATACAGCTTTGTACCACCCGGAACTTGAGCTGGGTAAAGAGCCGTACGAAGAAATCCACAAAGAGGCCCACCTATGAAAAAGAAGACAGATCTGCCATCAGAAATTACTACATACAAGTAACAAAGACCACCCTCTAGTTAAGTCCTACAAGTATGCACACATGGGAGGACAGAGGATGAAGGCAGCAAAAGAAGCATTCTTCAGAGTAAACTAATTTCAGAAGCTCAGATTTGCTGCCTCCCTCATTCTCACTGGGACAGATCCATCTCAGAATTATTCCTGAAGAGATGCATTTCAGAGTACTGATCTGGTAGCATTTTTAACACCCACAACATACTTCAGGGTACAGAAGAAAGCTGGTGTTTAACTGGGGCATACAATCAGCAAAGTTAATTTTCAAACACTCTAGAAAGCACACACAGTGAGGCTAGTACTGACAAACATTAAAAACATATACATATAGTTCGACTGTAAATTGGCATTTTTTTTTTTATCAAGTGCTCACTTCGGACAAGTTTTCCTGCATGCAGAATTAAAGGATTTGCCAGAATACTTTGCAAAGAAAGCACAGCAAGATCTGGAAGAAAAAAAGTCTTCCTGGAAAATAATCTAGCAACAACGTGCTATAATTCCCAAAAGACAACTCCAGTTACTAAGCTCTCTGTTTCACAACAGAGAACATTTCTAAATTGTTCCTGCCTAGTCTCCCAAATTTTCCTCAGTCCCCAGACAGCATGACCCTTACCAGTCCTGTGCAGACTCCAATAGCAAAAACCATCACCCACTTCACTGCTTCGTATCTCTGAGCTTTCTGTTTAGGAAGAGGATTAAAAAAAAAAAAAAAGCCAAGTCAAAGCAACATAGAAACGGGGATCAGAAAAAGGTGGGTTTGGGCTCCACAGCTCAATTACAGCTAGCATGGTAAATCAGCAGAAGATGGTCACAACAGCAAACTGAAAATAGGGAACTGAAAGTGCTGAACATCTCGCTCACTTTAAGCCTGAGGATCAGAACAGATGCTGGGAGCTATAATCTCCACATATATCTTTATTATTTTTATAGAGAAACAAAGAGAGCACATGGAATTTCTTTTATAAAGAAGAAAAAAGCCCACAAAACTTCCCATAGTGGAGCATATTTAGAATCACAGAATGGTTTGGGTTGGAAGGGGCCATTAAAGATCATCCAATCCACCTGCCCTGCCATGGGCAGCAACATCTTTCACTAGATCACATTGCTCAAAGCCCCATTCAACCTGATCTTGAACACTTCCAATGAGGGGGCATGGGTGACTTCTCTGGGCAAATTTCTCTGGATGATTTCCACAGTTTTAGCTCTCAAGCTCTCAAGAAAGAACAAGGTCCTACCTTGTTGTCCATGCTCTCCAAAACTTCCAAGTATGGGTCATTGATACAGCGATCATAATCCAAGCTCTGAAAGAATGCCAAAAGGTCAATTTAAGAGAATCAGCTGCAGCAGATTGTGCAAAAATCTATGTATGGAAGACCTTTTTAAAGATTACAGAAGTCATTACTACCCCCACAGTAGGTTTTGCAAACAACAGGAGAAAAAACTCCTGGAAACAATTTCATTTAAATATTTCCAGCAGAGTCAGACCCTGAGAATCAGGAAGTGAAAGAACAGACCAATTTCACTGCCCAAGCTGAGACAGATAAGAGAACCAAACAGGAACACAACTGATTAATACAACTTTAAATTAAAGAAGTCACATTGTACAGCTTTAGATTTTACTTCTTTAAGCACCTCCAATTTGACAGTGCAGGGGATAACACTAGATCTTTGTATTTAACTTCTCACTACAACAGGAACACTAGGTAGGAATTCCTCTCCAGATGAACAGCATTAATTCTTAAGCTTATCACAGCAGGGAGTTAAACACAACATAGAGCTGCCTAGTCATACTCACAAAGTACCACTAGCTTCTGTCTACATCAACTTCACCTTTTCAAGCCAAGCAGTAACAGGCTGAGCTGGTGACACTCATGCTGACAGCAACTGCTCTAAACAGCTCAGGGCCACCACACAGACATGCAAAACACAAAAATATTCTGTAAGAAGCAGGATCTGATAGATGGGAAGATCTGCTGTGAGCCAGCATGACATCAGAGACAGCTGTAAGGCAATAGTGATCAAGTAGCTACAGATGCTTTCTACAGTCATGAGGAAACAAGACCACTATAGCCTGTAAATCTCACATTAAAAAAGTGGAACAATGCAGCAGACTCTGAAAATGAATTTTCTCTATAAGAGTCTGACTTAAGCAGCAGATGTTCAAGCTCTACTCACAGAGTTTTAACCCCGAAATGTATAATGATTAGGACCAAGCGCAGCAACTCTTGGTATTTCTGCTGGTGCCAATGCAATCTAACTAGTGATGTATTTTGAGTAACTGCCCCATTGCAAATTCAAACAGATCAAAACTTGTCTGTAGTTCTTTCCACATTTCCCACCTCATAGTCTTTGCGTGGAAGGATCTCATCTTCCTCTTCATGAGTTTCTCCTAGGGTCGTCTGCAAAACAAACGAATGTGGGAAAGGAAAATTATCAGGGGAATGAATGCATGTGCAGGTGCTCATGAACATTGGTAGCAAAGCCAAAATTAGGCAAGGCCTATGCCACTACTGCTTATAAAATCAGAGGATGGATTACCAGACCGCCAATTACTTTGAGGTAACTGTATAGGATCTTACCTTAAAGCTTGCCCCTCAGCAAGAACACACTACATTATTTCTATATGGGAGCTGCCCACAGAATAGTAAAGCAGAGTACTAAACCTACAACCCAGCTTCCTTCACAGCAACAGGTTACAGGGAAGCACAGGACAAGAAACTTGCACAGACAGCATTCCCCCATGCAGGTCAACTGTTGGGAGCCCCTGCCAGAGCCACTCCCCGCTAATGGCTGCAAGGGGTGCTGTACCCGGCCGGGAGGAGCAGCAGCACAGGCTGAGGCACTAGCCACAAGGGCTAGGGATAAATTGTCTGGGGTACCAGGACAGTGCGAGCCGAGGCACGGCAGCAGCAGCTGAGGTACTGGGCCCAACACGAGGCAAAAGAGCGGGAACGGGCTGAGGCGCCCGGCCGAGCGTCGGCTGAAGTACCAGGCCCTGAGGCGCCGGGCCGAGCACAGGCAGAGGTACCGGGCCCTGAGGCGGCGGCACCGGGGTCTGAGGCACCGCACCCTGAGGCGGCGGGGGGGGCACCAGGTCCCAGAGCCGGCGGGGCCGGCCCGAGGCCTGGTGTCGGGTCGCCGCCAGCAGGCAAGAGGCCGGGCTCTCCCGCTCGCCGCAGCAGCGCGGGCAGCAGCAGCAGCACAGCCCGGCCCCACACCCCGCCATCTTCCGCCGCCGCCACCCCTTCCCGGCCCCACCCGCCGCGCGTGACCCCGCCGCCTGGCCCCGCCCCCGCGGCGCGGGAGAGCGGAGGTCGCGTCGCCATGTCAGAGATGGGAAGGCGCGCGGCACCACGTGACCCGCCCCGCCCCGCCCGGCCTTAAAGGGCCGCGGGATGGGGCCGCCCGCGCCGCGCCGCGCCTAGCACCGCCGGCAGGTGAGCGGGGCCCCGGGATGGGCGGCCCCCCCCGCTGCCTCGGGCCCCCGCGGCGGCTGCCGGCTGGGCCAGGCTGCCGCTGCGCCGCGCTCCGGTCTGCCCGCCGGCTGCTTCGGGCCGAGCCGCGCTCCCCGGGTTCAGCTCGCCGCAGGGACCCCCCCGGCAGCAGGGACCTCCCGGCGCTCCTGGCGCGCCTTCTCCCCCGGCAGCCTACGGGGGCGCCCCCGGCCGTTTCCCCCGGCCTTTCCGCCCGGTTCCGGGCCCCCGCCTGCCCCGTAGGGCTGTCAGCCCGATGCCACGGCCCAGGACGCAAGGCCCCGGGCAAGTCCCTTGCAGGCGTGGTGCCCCAAAAAAAAGGGGAACCTGTGTGTCCCGCCCCCGGTAAAACTAAGCTTAGGAGGTAGAACTAAGCTTAGGAGGATGCAGACCTCCACGCTGTGTGTGGGTGTCAGCTCAGGCCTGGAAGCAGTAAAAATATGCTACAGCGAAGCAACTGGGCACCACCAGCATCACATAAACACAGCAGGCGCGTCCATGCTGATCAGCATCAATGGGCTGAGCCACAGATTGTTCAGCTCTGCAGTGTGGTAAAGACAGAGGAGCAGGAGTACTGAGCCAACAGAGCTGATGGGTGTTTAAGATTGTCTTATTTTGCAACTTTGTTGTTCAGAAAATCTTTTTTCTCTTTGCAATAACTGCAAGCTTCTGCCAGCAGAGTGGGGATGCATCTGATGGTAAGGAAACTCTTTCAAATGCTGCTTGTTGACAAAATTTAAGTGGTACTTGCTCCTGTCTTTGTGCTTCTAGATTGCCAGTAAGATCAGGACCTTTCCTCAACAGCAAGTCTCATCCTATAGAGACATTAATACATGAACCCTTCCCTTGGGATGGTTGTTAAATCTCGAGTGGGAAAACAGAGGTCCTTTGATTTGCCTATGGTGCTGTGGCATACTTGCTACAAGTGAGAGATTGGGAGTTGACTGCACGTCATTTTGCACTGCTAGCTTAATCACAAACGTATGCTCTGACATAATTCTCCCAGATTAGTGCCATGTGGATGTCAGGCAAAGTCCTTTGGGAAAGCTGGGTTAGGGTTGCTACTGTGTACCCGGTTGCTTTTGCTTCACTTATCAATAGGTCTTTGCTGCTGATTTTTACCGTGGCCCGCTATGTTGGTAAACAAGAGATGTAAGGCTCCCAGTTCCTCTTGGCAGTGGAAAGCCCGTGCTCCTTTCTTGTATCTCCTGCCAGCTGGAGAGATCCCCAGGTGATAAAAGTAGACTTTCTCCCAAAGAGTTTTGCTTGATTGGCAACTCAGTGTAAACAGTAGAAGATGGGTTCAAAATCTCCTTGGATGACCTAAACCCACAGAGTTTATGATAAGGACAAAGTGTGCATTAGCTTGCACAACCGTTTCCTCTAAAACAGGCACCAATGTTGTGTAATGCTCAGACAACATACTGCTTCCCAGTGGCAATTTTAAGTTTTGGCAGGTACAAATTTTATGGTTGTTTTTCTCTCATTATCTGTAATCACTAGCTAATTTTAAAGGCATAGGGTAAAACACTTTTGGGAGTTAGGTAGAGTTGGGCATCCTAGACCCACTTGTGCCACTGACTTGTAGTGATGTTTTCGTTTCTGTGAAGCCAAGCGGGCACAGCTGATCATGTTGCAAGGCAGGGAGAAGGGGATGGTCTCTGCTCACCTTGTTTTCAAGCAGCCACAAGTGGTGAGGAAAGGAACGTGAACAGCTTATCTGGTAAAGGAAAGAGCCGAGTGTGTGCAGGGGATTGTTGTCTGTGGAGATGGTGTGTCTTGTGGAAGAAGGCTAATGGTTAGAAATGCAACTGTCTGATGCCAGCAAACACAAAACAAAGGACAGTATTTGTGGGGATGGTCTGATCAGAGGAGATTCTTCATTTTTTCTGACACAGGAATAGTTTGTGCATTTTTGTGTACCTGCCCTATTAGCACTTGCTCTCCTACCTACACCATAAAGAAGCACTGCATTTTGGGAACAAACAGAATGGAAACTCTGAAGATGGATACAGTTCAAGAAGCAGCTGCCGTAGGAAAAAAAAAAAATCTGCTGGCATGTCCAGCCCAAGGCCACAAGATCAAAGAAGCCCTCACCTGATGCACGTGGGTATCATGGCTTGCTAAGTTGTAGTCAGGGCAAAAGTGATGTTGACCTGACTCTTCTGAGAGCCAAATTTGACCCAGCAGGCACAGAAGAGCTGTATCAAAGTGGCATGAAGTCATCTGCTGTGTTATTTCTCTCAGCACTATCTAAACACACGCTTTTACTGTGTTTTCACCAGATCCCTTGGTACAGCTTATAGCGAGGGCTGGCAAAAGAGACTGCTTGATGACAGTTAATGTTGGGTCTTGGCACAGGCTTCTTTTTTTATCATCTGCTGCCCATCCTAGCCGTAACTACTTCTTGCTGAGATCTGTGTCGTGTCTTGTACCCACTGTGCTCCTTTTGTTCCCCTCTTCCAGATTGCTCACCATGGTCAATGAGACCCAGCATACCTGCAGCGCCAGTTCCAGCTCCAAGTCTGATGGTGGAAGCAGTAGTGGGAGTGAGAGCTCCAAGGACAGTTCACGCTGCTCCACCCCTGTTCTCGATGCTGACCGTCATGAGCGACTGCGGGAGAAGATGCGCCGACGGCAGGACTCTGGAGACAAGTGGTTCTCCTTGGAGTTCTTCCCTCCACGCACAGCCAACGCTGCTGTCAATCTCATCTCCAGGTGAGGGCTGCAGGGTGGGAGAGGGGAGAGATGAAGTGGCTTTGGTGGAGGGCTGGGAAATAGCTAATGAGGCAGGCTCTGCCCCATGCTCTGTCTCCTCTTCCAGGTGACGAAGCAGGTAATGGGGCTGTGCTTTCCTGCTGAGGAGGGTAATGGACACCAGGTAACTTGTCTTCCTTGGAGGTCCTGTAGAGTTAAGTGTCATGGTGGGGTTACTGAGGGGGCAGACTGTTTCCCCTCTCCATGCTCTGTGAAGATGGAGCAACCACACTGTCATGCTCTGGAGCTGAAGCAGAGTGCTGGCAGGCAATAGAGCAGAAAAGTACCTGTTAAAAGCAGAAAATACTCCTTGATGGGCAGTGTACCAAAGTGTGGAACAGAGACTCCCACTTGCTTTCAGAATCATCCAGCCACTATGGTTTGTGCCTCTCTTACTGAGTACTACAGTTTTATCCTCTAAGATAGGTGTCCTCATCTACATGCTAAATGAAAGGTGATAGTTCTTAGCAGAGCTAAAGGTAATCATGGAGCCCAGTGGGGAGCCCCAGGAGCCACCGCGTACTCACCTGGAGGAGAAGAGGGAGTTTCATAACTCTTTCTGTAACTGCTGTATGCTAGTGCCAGGTTTACTTTAAACAGAAGGGCCTGTTCCAACCCAGAGCAAGAGAGCCCCAAGTTAGGGGAGCTTTTGTTTCCCTTGTCACACTTGGGAACACAACAGAGATATAGTGCATTTTTTCGTATTTGTGGCCTCTACAGTTACAGCTGGGAACAGGGGATTGCAGCATAGTCTCCCATCTCAAAAGGAGTGGGACTTGCATTGCTGTCTATCGGAAGATATCAGTCTCATAGAGCATGCTGGGAGGAAATTTATTCTACAGAGAACATTTAAGTTGCCTCTTCTTCAAAGAGATTGTAAGCTCTTCCTCATACAACCTTAAAGGCTGATTTTTCTTATTTACATTGGCCACTTGCTAAACTCCTAGTCCAACACTTTTGATCTCTCCTGCTGCTGTCATCTAAGCTCTCTCTGCCTGTTGCTGGCATTCCAGCAGTGAGCAAGATATCCCAGGCACAGAGAGGGGAGTTGGCTACCTGTTAGGCTAACACAGCTCTAAAATCCACAGGTTTGACCGCATGGGAGCAGGTGGTCCCCTCTTTATTGATGTGACGTGGCACCCTGCAGGGGACCCAGGATCTGACAAGGAAACCTCTTCCATGATTATTGCCAACACTGCAGTCAACTACTGTGGCCTGGAGACCATCCTGCACATGACATGCTGCAATCAGACCAAGGATGACATCACAGGGCACCTGCAGAAGGCCAAGCGGCTTGGGTTGAAGAACATCATGGCATTACGTGGAGGTGAATCCTTTTGTCCCACAATGTGCAGGGCTAAGGCTGTATTGAGATTGTGTTCAATTCCAGGGCAAAAATGGAGAAGTAAGATTTAGAGGCTCCTTCTGCTGCAGGAATTAAATGTTGAGACTGCATTTCACCTGATCCCTTTATTAACAGTCCTTCCAGCTCAAAGGTACACAAAAGCAGTCCATGGGTAAAACTGCAAACTTGAGGGCTTCATCTTTGTCTTCCTTTCAATAGCAGTTTTTTACCGAACTAGCAGATCTGAGTCCAGCAGACAATTGGAAAGAGTTGTGGATTTGTTCTCTCTTCAGATCCCGTTGGTGAGGAATGGGAGGAAGAAGTAGATGGTTTCAACTATGCTGTTGACCTGGTTAAGCACATTCGCAATGAATTTGATGATTACTTTGACATCTGTGTGGCAGGTAAATGTCTTTCATTGCAGAGTGTGGGGTTTCATTGCGGGGTCTGAAATAGGGAAATCAGCTCAGCACTCCCTCTCTGGACCTGGGCTGTAAGTGACAGTACAATCAGATTGGCTGCTTTCTAATTTCTAGAGTGTTGTCCTGACCACCAGGGTTTAATTGTTGGGTTTTTTCCCCCTCCTCTTCCCCAAAGGATACCCCAAAGGTCATCCTGAAGCAGAGAGCTATGAGGCAGACCTAAGGCACCTGAAGGAGAAAGTCTTTGCTGGGGCAGACTTCATCATTACGCAGCTTTTCTTCCGATCAGAAACCTTTCTCAAGTTCATGAAGGACTGTCAAGCCATTGGCGTCACCTGCCCCATTATTCCTGGCATCTTCCCCATACAGGTGAAATCCAGTAATTCTTGTTTGGGGAGGGAATAAGGATCCAGGATATTAGGTGTTTGTGGGTCAGGGCCTGAGAGAGGTCTGAATATCCTCCAGAAAATTTCTGGGAAGTGAGGGTGCTAAACATGTGATAATCTGTAGGTGGTTTGCCAGATTAAACTCTTAGGCATGTAATAATAAGCTTAAAAGGTTTTCTGAGCCCATACGGCAAAAAGGGCTATAAAGGGTAATGGTCTACCAGTCCTAAGGTGTTAGTCATCAGTGTCAGCATGCTGGGCTCAGGCAACAAGTAAAGAAATAGGAAGAGATCACCTAAAGTGACATGACCAGGACTGCATTACCATCCTAGAGATGGGGCCTAGGAGTAAAATCCAGGAGCCCCAATTCTAAATCTCCTGCCACAAAATTGAGTTCAAGTACCTGTGTTACTGGGATGTCAGAAAAGGGCCTTGGAAAAATGAAAGTCCCCTGCATCCTCATCCAGGGTTACCACTCCCTGCGCCAGCTGGTGAAGCTCTCCAAGCTGGAAGTGCCTCAAGAAATCAAAGATGTGATTGAACCCATCAAGGACAATGATGCAGCTATCCGGAACTATGGGGTGGAGCTGGCAGTGTCCATGTGCCGGGAGCTATTGGATAGTGGAATGGTGCATGGGCTCCATTTTTACACCCTCAATCGGGAAGTGGCTACTACCGAAGTCCTTAAGCGCCTGGGCATATGGAAAGAGGACCCCAGGTGAGCACAATATGCAGGCTTCTGTTAGTTCCTCTTTCACATCTATCTATCACATCTGCTGAAGGCTTGAGCAATGGATGGGTTGGTACATCTCTTCTACTGCTTTTTTTTTTTAGCATATTTCTGCATTTAGAAGTTTACCCCTGCAGGTCTCTGGCAAAAGCTGTGAGGAATAGAGGGGAGAGCTGAAGTAGGAATTTGTTTTAGTCAAGTGGCTTTAAAGAAGCCTGTCCTGGGACTTTAAAAACCTAAACTTAGAGCTGCCACTTGGAAGAAACATGGGTTTTAAGTTCTGTCACAAGCCCTTTTACAGGCTAGGTGCTGTGTAAGCTCCTGCTGGGGATTTCTAGGGTTTTCTGCAGCTGATAAAGGGAATATGGACTTCTCTCCCAGCCCACAGGCTTCAGAATAGACAAGAGGAAGCAAAAGAAAATGGAGAGCTGTTTTTCTTGTTAAAAATAGCTTCACACAGTGCTTTTCCCTTAACTCATCCAGTTTCAGGTGTCAGTCCTGCTCTCAACCATTTAATAGACACCTACTGAGCATCCTGTGAGAGAACTGGGTGGGAAAAGATTTTCCATAAAGGAAGAGGGGGTTTTCTGTCCTAGTTCTTGACAAATAGAACTCTTCTCAGCCCCTGTTACTTGCTTTCCCCAGAAGCAGAGTTCTCCAGGGGATGGGCTTCCAGCTTATAGTATAAAGTCAGCAGAGGAACTGTGCTAATGTCTGCTCCTCCCGTGCAGGCGGCCTCTGCCCTGGGCAGTCAGCGCTCATCCCAAGAGAAGAGTTGAAGATGTTCGTCCAATCTTCTGGGCCTCTAGGCCAAAGAGTTACATCTATCGAACTCAAGAATGGGATGATTTCCCCAATGGCCGATGGTAAGCTGTCAGCCTGCAATGGCAGTGAGGTAGAGGTATGGTATGAAAGCCTGCTCCACAGTTGGTCTCTGTCATTAGTGGGTGTCCTGGGCACATTTTGGGCTTGACAGAACAGGTGGCTGCTTAACAGAGTGGTCCCCAGTTGCCTGGATTTAAATGAGGTGAGGAGAATGGCACCAAGATGTTGAGGCTTTTGGTCTCTAGATGGATTTTGTTGGATACTTCTTTTCTTGGGTGGCTGTCTGTCTTCATGACCAAATCAGCTCATCTTCCTCAGTGGCCTGTTAATCCTGTGTCTGCTCCCCTTACAGGGGTAACTCCTCCTCTCCAGCCTTTGGGGAACTGAAGGACTATTACCTCTTCTACCTGAAGAGCAAGTCTCCCCGGGAGGAGCTCCTAAAGATGTGGGGAGAAGAGCTCACTGGTGAAGAAAGCGTCTTTGATGTGTTCACGTGTTACATCACCGGAGAACCCAACAAGAATGGGCACAAGGTGAGTGAGGGTGCAGGAAGGGTTGGTCAGTGTGGCACAGACAACAGCATGTATTTCCTCTTGCTCCTGGCACCACGTTATTCTTCTAAAAAGAATTGGCACTTCCTTATCTAAAAGGACTTGCTGAAATAGCAGCTGAAGGGAATCTAGCAGCCAGAGCTAAGGCTCAACATAAAAGGAAATCTGCTACAATATGACAGCACCAGTACTGATAGACTTCAGCAGTCATTGTTGAGGATATCCTGCCCCTTGAATGAAACCTGGGAATTCTCTCCTGAAGCAGATGTGTTTGAGGGCACTTCTGAGTTCCTTCAATGTCCAGATAGTACCCAAAGGGTTGTTATATCCATTGTGAGCCATCCTTTCTCCTCACGGTAGGTTACGTGTATGCCTTGGAACGATGATCCTCTTGCTACTGAAACCAATCTTCTGAAGGAGCAGCTGGAGAAGGTTAACAGACGAGGAATCCTGACCATCAACTCCCAGCCAAACATCAATGGCAAACCATCCACAGACCCCATTGTAGGTTGGGGGCCCAGCGGAGGTTATGTGTTCCAAAAGGTACTGCACTGCTCTGGGCTAGGCAGCAAAGAGTTATGACCCAATTTGGTCTCTGTTAGGTAGTGAGGTCCTAAGTTTTCACCCAGATAATCCTTTCTGCCCACTCCTTATCTTAATGCCTTCTTGCTGACATGAGGCAAAGCTCCTTTGGTGTCTTAAGAGACAGACTATGTCATCTCTATGGCTTACTTCATAGCTGTTTTCCCCCCACCTCAAAACATCTATTGAACAGTTTCTTGGTTTTATTCTCAGCAAGTAATTATTGGTAACTTTTTTCTAGAGCAGGGCTATGAAGCTTTAGGTACAAACACATGCCTGCCCACTGCATCTGATCCCATTCGGTGATGCAGGAAGCACCTAGTTTTTTCATAAAATGGGAATCAATGAAATAATATCTCTGCCACCCAGCTTCTCATGGTAGTAACTGGGGATTTAAAATTCCCCTATCTGCCCTTTTCTAAGGCAGAGGTTTCCACGAATTGCCCCCACCCCACAGCACTACTGCTGTACTGTTCAGACAGCTGCCAGGTTCCTTCTCTACCCTGCAAGCAGTCTTATCTGCCACGCCTGCCTCCTACTGTCATGAATTTTCAGGCCCTAGAGCCTTGCCACTAATAGCTGTGATAGGAATCTCCCATCAAGGTAAATGCCAAGCAAGTGGCTCATACTAGGAAACAAAGCAGCCTTGTTCAAAGGGGATCCAAACCGCTAAAGCTGTGAGACCAGCAGATGGCAAATGCAGTTATGTTTTCAAAGGAAAAAATTCCCCCGAGGTGAGGGGAAATCCATCATCTCACACAATAGCCAGGAAACGGGGGGAGGGGAAGCAGTCGTTGGGAGCAGCCAAGCACAGAGCAGCAGTAGATGGAGCAAGTACAGAATTAGGTTGTATAAGCACACAGGGAGACTTGTGAACAAAAGATGAGGACAGGGAATGGTAGGGTGCTTGGGAGAGCCCAGCTGAGGCCCGGCTTCTGCTTCTGCCAGACTGGGCTGCCTTGGCAGGACACTGCTGTTGTAGGGTACCATGCAGAATAGAGGTCAAGCTCGGGCCTTTTCCAAGCACTCTACTCTGTCTGGTGCAGACTGCTTCCCAGGCACAGCAGTTGGGGTTACACTGTCTGGAGCTTATTCCAGCCTGTCTGCTTATGTGGGCGCAAAACAGGAAGCTTGTAGCTTTCCTGCGCTGACTGCTCCTGGGCTGTTACCTCTGCTCTCACCAGTTTTGTTTTTTTTTCCCCCCAGCTCTCTTACTAATTTGCCCTGCCCTTTGGTCAAGCCTCCTCTGTAGTACATTTCTGGGAATAGATGTACAAGTCTTAGGCTGCCTGGTTTCCAAGCAGCCCAGACTCTACAGCTGTCCTCTTGGTTGCCTGTATTTGTCACAGCTCTGCCATGAGTTAAGGCTGTTATTCTTTCCCCTTCCCCATCCCTCCCTGTAGGCATACCTAGAGTTCTTCACCTCCAGTGAGATCGTCACGGCACTGCTCAAAGTGCTGAAGAAGTATGAGTTACGAGTGAACTACCACATCGTCAATGTCAAGGTAGGCTGTTGCTTACAGGACACTTTCCTTTTACCACCTTGGAAGAGAGGCAAATATCAAAGATTTAGACATCACTACAAACAAAGTGGGACATGAAGGGAAGGGAAGGGAAAGGTAGCAAGTCAGCTGTGATGTGCAGCAGCTGTCTGATCTCTTAACAAGGAGAGGGTAAATGCACTCATTCCAACTCACTCAATCCCTCCTCCAGCAGTTGCTTCAGAAAGGTTGTCCTTCCTTTGGCAGGGCCAGAATACCACCAATGCTCCAGATCTGCAACCCAATGCTGTCACCTGGGGCATCTTCCCAGGCAGAGAGATAATCCAGCCCACTGTAGTGGATCCTGTAAGCTTCCTGTCCTGGAAGGTGAGTCCTCCCTCCTGCTGGATACACTGCTGTGATGGCCTGGAAGTTCAGAGTGTCTGGTTTGGTTTTAGTCTGTGACACTTCTTGCAATTGACTACTGTTGCGGTATTAGCTTGCAGAGGTCCAGAAATAGCTCCTTCTGCTCCCTCAGTGTAAGGAGAACTTTGCTCCAGCAAGCTCTTCATGGACACCAAGCACCCAGTAACAGGAGGCTTGGGAGCTACCACTGTCACTGTACTGGCCTCCAGAGCTCTGAGCAGTAGCTCTCCCTACTCTTACACACACAGGGGCACTATTGAGCCATTTTACTGCAAACACGTTGCCTTTCAGCTCTGAACAGTTGTGTTCAGGGCACTTCCCACTGATGGGAAAGCACCAGGCTCCTTGCTCAGCTCTTGCAATTTTTACTGAGAAGAAACAGGCCACAGGCTGGCTGGGCATGTGTGACACTGGTTGTCCTAAATGAGTTAGTAGAGCGCTGTATTTCTGTAAGATGTGCATTATACCACTTTTTTTTTTTTCTTTTTTCTCCCCTTGGCAGGATGAGGCCTTTGCACTTTGGATCGAGCAGTGGGCTAAGCTCTATGAAGAGGAGTCACCCTCTCGCATGATCATCCAGTATATCCATGACAACTACTACTTGGTCAATCTGGTGGATAATGACTTCCCACTTGAAAACTGCCTCTGGCAGGTTGTGGATGATACTTTTGAGCTGTTGAACTCTCCGACTCGGCAGTGAAAATGCCCCTTCTAATCCTTTATTTCCTCCTTCTGTCCACTGACTGAAGGGAGAGAAAAAGCAGCTCCTGTGCTGACTGTGAACCACACACTCCTAAACCCAGTGACCAGGCTAGCTCTCTGATCTACCCACACTACATGTTCTATCCCCAATGCAAAGGCTCTCTGATCCCTTCTCACTGAACAATAGCCAGAACTACCTGAACCTCTGAGTTGAAGGCCAGCTCAAAAGAATGAAGAGGTGCTAATCACAGCTATGTTGATTAGGGCAAGAGGAGAACTCTTGTACATCAGTGTGATAAAGTTCAGTGGGATTTTGGTAACCTTCTCAGTCCAGAAATGCTGTCTTAAGGACAGAAACACTCCTGTCAGCAGTGCCTATGCAAGTAGACTGTTTCAGCAGTTAGCAACCCTGAAAAGCTCAAGTTGCTTTCACATTGCACTCCTAAGATGTATTTCTTCATAACTGATCATATCAGGTTCTGTTTTGCACCCACTCCAGAGGAAGATTCAAATTTTTTCCCTAACTTTCCTCCTTTTCTTATTTTTCCTCTTTTCTTTTTAATAGGAATATATGAATTTCACTTCTGGATGAGACTGAGTAAAAATCACACAATTTCTTAGATTAAGTACAATAAAATGTACAAATAAAATGTCTCTTGTACTAGGCCAAAGACTCATAGTGTTTGCAAACTAAGCAGCCTGGCACAAGGGAAAGTTTTAAAAAAACCAATTGGTTATGGGGCAGTTCTGCCTTAACTGAAGTATGGACAGAGCTCTGTGGTAGAACAAAGAAAGCTTAAATCCTAGAATTTACCAAAAGCAAACAGCTACAACCTTTGGCTCAGTTCTGCAAGGTCACAGGGGTTGTGGTTGTCCTCTTCCAGTGCCTGTAGAGAAAGACAGGCTATCTTTCCTGACCTAATGACTCTTAACAGCTTTAGGGCCCACAGCATTGAAATAAGGGGTTGGGAGAGCTATGGAGGCTGCTTTGTGTATTTAACAATCTTGCAAAGCTACCACAGGCTAGGAAAACAAGACCTTGGGGCAGTTCTTGGTGGGATTTCAAGATCCCTGCCATGCTGTGAGCATCTCTTTCAAACAGGCAAGGAAGAAAAGCCTTTTCCAGATTCTTCAGACCCTCTTATTATAGCTGTCTGAGTCTGGGCTCATATATCCAGGGTAATTACAGGCCATCAATCACAGAAGCAAGTAATGGGAAGGCTGGGGGTCAGACACGCCTGTCTTGCCTCAGTAAAGCTTTTGGTGCTCAGCTGTTCCCAGCAGGTTTCTTCATCCCTAGCCCATTCAGCACAGGCAGGAACCAGCAGGAAGCAGTCAAGAGGTTGGCCACCCACTGAAAGGCTTAATGAAGAGCTGATGGACCTGGACAGGGGGAGGAGGTGGGAGCCATGTGGGAATCCCCCCCAGGGGAAAAGCCAAATCTGAAGATAAAGACCTGTATTAGCACCTACCAAGGACAGTCCAGACTTTGGAATCAACAGGATGTAGCATTTGCACAGGCAGACTCCTGCTCATCTCTTTAAGACTGGTGCATTTGCTAACTCCCCTGCACGATGCTAAACTCCTGTCCAGGAAAAAACACTGAGTAAAGGGAGAGCCTATAAGGTGGAGTTTTGACTTTTAATCACAATTCCAGCAAAATCAGGGTCCAGAGGAGAAGGGAATGCAACCTCACAACAAAAGGGAGTAACTTCTCAATTTCTGCCTCTAGGGAGGTAGGATATCCATCCTTTAAAGAGGACCTTTGACTAGGTACCATCTCCTCCTGGTTGTCCTTTGGCTATCATGCTTCTGGCCTGCAGCATTGCTTTTATCACACAAGCAGAGTGTTCGCTTTCTTGATTGTGCAGGACCAGCTCTTTGTTGTGACAGCCAGCTGTATCCTCCACGTGTCCTGAAATGAGCAGCAGCTGCAGGCAGGGCCCCAACATTCAGCAGCATCCTTTGTCCTTGAGCTGGAATGCTGTTAGCTGGCGCCACCTTCCAAAGGCCTTAAATAGTGAAGTGGACAAATCAAATACTCAGGTTACCCTTGAGGGGTTGCAGCCACTCTCACAGTACCTGTAAATAAAGCTTTTCCTCTAGCAATGGCTATGCCAACTGCCTCACCATTCACTCAGAGCCCTCCCCTATGTTTCTGTAGCCAATAAGCGAAGTGCAGAGTGCAAATCAATGTGAAAAAAGGGAGACCAATGCCCCCTCTGCCCTCTAATTTCAGTACTTGCTCGCATCTCGTTAAAGGAGGACCTAATCCTGCATGGATCTTTGGGAGGCAGGCAGAGGAGCAAACTCACTATTTGAGCTCTTTGCCTGCTCACTGAAATTTATAGCAATTTGCCTGCCCCTGGGTGCAAGTCAGCACAGTCCTCCAGCACTAACGTGGAGCCTGCTTCCTCCCTGAGTGGGTTCTTGAGAGGCAGGGGATTAGTGGATTAACATCTCTGATAACAGCGGGGAAGGGGGCACACGTCAGGGAAACTGACTGCTGACACAAAGCTTTGAAAACCACCCAAAGATGAACCCGTATAAAGCTGGAAGCTATTTCCCTTTGTTATGGGCAAGTCCCATTCCGTTCTCCCTAAGTAAGTGCTTTATGCAGGGAGAGACAGACAGGGAACACCAGTTGTCCCTTTGGGGTGCTTTTTGGTTCATTGAGGTGCAAAGAATTAAAGCAGCCATAAATGCTTACCTGAGATAGTAGGTTCCTGGCTTCCTCCTCCAAAAGCTTCTGCACCACACAGCTTTGCAAATGTCGTCGTCTCCACACCCTCCACGCCTTTTCCATCAGTCGCTGCTGGTCCTGCCACGAAAAGAGGCAGTGCCCAGATTAGTTGGGCTCTGGCAGTCAACCAACCTCACTTCCCTCTAGTCCCACCTTGCTTCCAGTTGCTTTCTCAGGTCTCTCTTAAATGACTTTGCATTGGTAATGAACAAAGCTGATCACTAACAAAGCTCTTGCTGAACTACTGTGTCCTGCAAATATTGTGGCTAGTTAAGTCACAGTACCCTGGGGAAAGGACAGTGCCCCATCAGTGCTCCAGCACAGCTCCTCAGTGACTAAGGATGCACTCGCTATACATGCATCACCTTGTCTCACGGGCAGGTCAGAGCACATCTCACACAGCTAATGCCCAGGAAGCCAGACAGAACATGGGTCTGTTCCACAGATGGCTAGGGCCTGACGGAAGGGGAGGCCAAACGACAGCCCTTGGTAGGCTGTGGACACCAGAGGGATACATCAAGAACACAGACAAGGACACAGATTGTAATATTTCCTGTGAACTTTTTGTACAGGCTACAGTCTATACAAATCACCCTGCCTCAGCTTCCCATGTGTAAAGTGGGGCAAAGCACAACTAAATATACGGATATGCCAGTCTGCCATGCTGGTATTTCAAAGAGAAAGATGAAAAAGTAGCCACAGCAGCAAAACAGAATTTCTGGTGCACACCAGTACTTGTTAAACCCCCAGGTCTCATCTCCCAGGACATATGTGAGGCTGCAAGCAGAGCAGGCTTGCCCAGTAACACCCAGGGTGGCAGTACCGGACACCCACCAACACCTGAGCCAGTATCACCACCCTACTGGCTTCTTTCCACTGGTGCCATCCCTCTGCCAGACAGCGCAGTCTCCTGTCATGCTGGCACCGGCGAAGTATCACCATGTGATGCCACCACCTCAGATACTTCCTCCTATAGACAAGAGGGGAAAATAAGCCTTATCAGCCCAACAGCCTTACAAGTGAGTCTTTCCCTGATGGCAGCAACAACAGGAACCCCAGAGCCCTCCACTCCACTTACCCAAGCCACTTCTCATTCCACTCCTCCAAGTCCACCTCTACTTTGTTTTCCTGGATCCTTGCATGTACAGGAGAGGGTCCTACCACACCAGGTCTCTCTACCAGGTGAGGGAACAGCAGCCTTTCAGCCCTGTTTTGGTTTCTGTAAATCACCAGCCAGCGGTGAATGGCACTGGGAAAAAGCCCAAGAGGGGCAGCTGGTGCTGAACTTTTTTCTCTGCCTCTTCTGCCTTCTAGGAAAGAAAAGATTAATCACACAGGAGCTAACCTTGGAGCTAGAGAGGGAGAGATCAGAGCTGTCATAAGCCCTTACTCCTTTGGCTCCTGAACACAGAAGCAACCCACAGTCAGAGTTCAACTGCACGAGCACCTATTCCACAGAGGAATCCCAGTCATCTGGCTGGCAAACACTACTCCCCTTCCCTCCTTGCTCACACTCCCCACATGGCCCCATGAAAGGAAGAGAGGAGGGGGCATCTTCTTACTCATGGACCAAGACAGAGACATCTTCCTGCTCTTCCTAGCACCTATCAGGCTACTGCACTGCCGTGAGCACTGGGAAAAGGCAGCTGCTTTTGTCCAGTAGTTGCAGGCCTGCGAACAGAAATAACACAGCTGCAGCCAAGACTAAACACAATGCGCACAGATAGCACACACACAAACTAGCCTTAGAGATACATTTATGTTCATATCCCTGCAGGTAGTTCAATGTGCTAGACCCCAGGCTAGAAACTGGACAGATGAGATCCCAGCAGGACTGACTCAGCCCTTGCAAATCAATCGACCTCTTTGTGGTTTGCTAGCTGTGAGTCTTTTGAAAAAAGCTGCAACTCTGACAGCTCGCTCTGCTCTGCAGGGACAGTGATTATCCCGTCTCATCTTTGAGCAGAGAGGAAGGAGTGCTCTCCTCTCTCTGGTCAAAATGTCCCCATTCCTTATTGCTGTGCTCCAGATGGTTGCTGCAATCAGTGCCAGATTATGGTGATGAAGTTGTGTGCACAGTCCATAAAGAATTTCAAGGCAGGGACCAAGCAGTCACCACAAGTCAAACCAGGTTTTTTCACACGCCTTGTTACTGTATCTCAGTGCCTAATGACCCAACTGAGGTCTTCATGAGAGAATAGGCCATTAAGAATAACTGTCTCATAGGGACCTTCATCTCTTCTTACCTGTTTTACGGTAGCCACAGATCCTAGGCGCAGGGCTTGCTGTCCTCTTGAGGCCAATCGCCAGCGGTGACAGGCTTTACCCTGAGAGGGTCCCTGCCACTTATGGTTTCTCTCTCCCAGCACCCTCTGTTCAGCTCTCAAGAATTTCACCCTCCACTCAGTAAAGCTCACAACTAGGAGATGGTGCTCTCTGACCCTTTTAAAACAAGAGAGGGCTTTGTGCTGTCTCAGTCTACGAGCAGTGACCTGGGCCCAGGTAACTAAGCACCTGAAAAACAATACAAGCACAGAAAAGCGGCAGGTGCCTGAAGTCACATTTCCATGTCAGCACCAAACAGGCTATAGACCAAATTCCACCTTCTCACCCCACCCTGCAGTGTCACACATAAGTGGTCAAAGCAAGTGAAAAAGCATTCAACAAGAAAAAAGGCTGTTCCTATTATTCCTTCTGCAATCAACTTTTATATATCTTTCTCCGCGTTACTTATTTTTCCAGTGCCTTGTCCTTGGGAGGTATAAGTTCAGACTCCTCACTACAGTTTCTTTCTGCTAAAAACTTGCCCTCATTTTACTTCAGATTCCCAGTACTTTTACCACTCAACTCCTCAAAGCCCAGGAGTATGTCTGCTTCCTTATGGCCATTTCAGCATTTCCTCCTCTTCAAAAGCCTCTCCAAACTGAATGCAATGTTATACTATGTTTTTCCTTTGCCTACAAAACAAATGCTTTTCCTAGGCTGCCCTGCCACTACACATAGTGGATCCCTCAAAAAAAGAAAGGAATTAAATTAGTCAGTCTCCAATCTTTATCTGTGTCAGCAGCTGACCTTTAGGAGGATGCTTGAGGAAGGCTTTTTCCTTATGGGATGAGAATAAAACTGCTAAAATCTTCTTCAGCATGGAAGCCAGCAGACTCCTTAAGTCTGTTTGCTGCAGAACCAGGCTGGATTTAAGACAGCACCTTGTTGTCAAGATTCAGATTTTAATTTTTTTCTTGGCTGTCACTAACTAAGGGCCTGCGCACATGGGATGTACAATTAGAATACAGCATCTTTATGGAGACAATTTTACACACTCCCCCCCTGCCAATCAATGTTTACAGGAGTTACTATTACCACCACAATAATCTCTCTGTATCTCGCAGACAGATGCACAGGAGGCCAGTCTTGCTCTGCTACCCCAGAAGCCAATCTGCTTTTAACTCCTGGCTTGTCCTTTTGGTTCCTTGTTCCACTTGGACTTTCATTATGCAAATCACTCCACTGCACCATAGGGCAGAGGTGTAAATATCCTCTGCCTGGCAGGCTTCTCTGAAGATCAAGAAAATCTATTGCAGGTTATCCTAGCATGAAAAATGCCCCCCCTCAGAAAGAGACAGGGCTCAGCCTGTACCATACCCAGGTGAGAAATTAGAAGCGGTCTCTCATCAAAGGGGAACTCAGAAGGAAGATTAATGGTGGAGAAACACTCTACGGGAAAGACCAACATTAAGGACTTCTCCAAAACACACTTCCCACTAGGGTGCCACCACACAGATTGATTTGCAGAAGAAAGTGCAATTGGGTGGCATGAGTGCAGAGCCTAAGTATCACAGCCACTAAGGTTTTACTGCGTTTTTATTTGCTTTCTCCTCTGCAGATCTTCGTCCTCTCAGCCTGAACCTGCAATTCAAAAGGAAATCTGCTGGGGCCAAACCTGCACTTCTCATGCCTTATATGAATCCTTGGCATAAATAATCATCTTATTCGTTCTCACGCTCCCGGATTATCTCAAAGAGAACCACTTGAACAATTCCTGGTTCACTGCACTTCAAGCAGACAGTAGCCTCACACAACACAGACCACAAATAAAACAGACTTCAGTGAGAAAGCTGCTGAATAACAGCTAAAGAGAAAAGAAGTTGTTAATGACTGGCAGCCAACACCTTGCTCTTCAGATTAAATTCTTGTGTTTTCAGGATCTGCACAGTAATGTAAGACTCCAAAACATACTACAGCTTCCAACTATATTGTAACTGAGATGAATTGAATATCATGGTCCTCCCTTCACAGGCTTTACTGAATATTTCTTCTCTACAGGAATATATTGAAGTCAATTTTTCACATTAGTTCAAATTAAAATCAACATCCTGTGTCCAGATCTAAAAGATTCAGGTTTGTAAACATCAGATCTCTCTAAGACCACTGCCCAGTATTCCTTTCGGCAAATACTGAATAATTCCAGTGGAAACAAGGCTTTCATTTTTTTAAGCCACACAAATTTGTTTGCTTCTCCCTTGCTTAGTTTACAAATACCACACTGCATACCTAAGACTGAACAGAAGTTCTGGAAAGAAAAGAAGTTCTGAATGAGAAGAACAAGAAGGGGAGTGTGAGTCTATGGGTAACAGACCCTTTAATGTAGAGGCACCCCCAGGGAAGCACTCCTATAGAAGCTCCATTTACACACAGGTTACCTGTACTTTCAAACCCAAACTCTTAAGTTTGAATACACTGGATTCTCTGCTACATAAATTGCTTTTCACTCAAAGCTTCCTTCAGAAATGCTTTGAGGGCAGAAAACAAACCTGTGCAGGAGAAGATGTTCCCAGAATAAAGCAGCACATTTCTGCTTCTTTGTTTGGCAATACCATGTCTGCAGGACCAACCTCTTCTTCTCCTGGCAGCTGTGCTGAGCCCATTGCTGCTGCAGCTCTCTCACGGCACGACTCCCTGTGAGAGAACACAAGAGCTTGCTGAGCTGAGCCCAACGATTTTTTTTTTCCAATCACAGAGTCCAGACAAGAGCAGAGAATATAACTGCTGTAAATACCAAATGGGATCAGGCTTCCTAAGATTTCCTGTCCTCTCTTCAGCAGCTGAAGAGACTTTTAAATTCACCTTGTAGTTTTTTGTCTGTAAGACAGTCAGATCTTCTTTTTTTTTTCCCCCCTGCTCTTCCCCAAGCAAGGGATCACAGATCACTTCCACTCTCTTCTGCAAGGCAGTTTTCCATCAAAAATGGGGCGTGTTCTTTCCCTGGCACAGTGTAAGTACTTAGCCCTTCAAGCACTTGGAATCCCTTGAGGGACAGGATCAGGACTGTTAAGCAGCCCCAAAAGACACAACCTGCTCCCACTGAAGCAAAGCCTGACTATTGGGTCTGAGGAGACATGTTTAAGCTCAGAATGCTGCATCTGAACTCCACTTAACTCCCCAGTTGCTAAAATGCGCTGCTTGAATACTCCTTTGGTAGTGCAGGTATAGGGAAATCTGCCCCTTTTCCAATCAGCTGCCAAAGGAGCATCTCCCCTAGCATAAAGCACAACAGAACAGCAGTGCATGTGTCCTGCTTGTAAGCACAAGAAGGCAGCACCATTCCAGGGAAGCAGTGCACAGAGTTACAACCAGAAGCAGGACCTTCTTCATCCCAACCATTCCCACAACATCCCTTTCCTACAGACACAAGTAGGATGTGGTAACTCACTTTGCCAGCAAGAATACCAATGCCACAGAGCATCAGCAGTCATCTGGTGAATGTGACACCTGAATCTCTGGTCAGCTTCCACTTTCTGGGCCAGTCTCTTCTTCCACAGGCTGAAAGCCAGCTGGCAGCAATGAACTCTATGTTTTAGGGCTGCTGCTGCTTTTTGGTTCTTATTTTCCACAGCCCAGTGGTGCCAGCTGAAAAAGGCTCTGAGAAAGATAAAGGTTGTTGGACCAACTGTAGGAACAACTCACACAGATTTGCACCCTCGTAACTGAAACTTTAACAACAAACATACACATGAGGGAGTTCAGGAAATACATCTGATCTGTTAACATCTTTTCCCCATTAAATGTCAGGGGAAATGATGGACAGGGCAAGCTGCTGGGAGTAAGGTGTTCTGTCCTGGCTGTGCCAAGCCTGTTGGTTTCTTCAACTTCTGAATGAGAAGAGAGCAAGGCCAGTTCAGTGGATAGGAAGTTACCAGGGCTTGTTATCAACAGTGCTGGGCCTGCTCTAATTTGCGAGGCATTCCATCAAACCAGAAATGATTGTGTTCAGATATAATAATTTTGAAGCAGGAAAAAAAACCCCAAAATACTGGGCTGCAAAACTCCCACTGAAGACAGAAGATAGCTAGAGGAAGGTATATGGGTTTTCTTAAAGCAAGTGTAGAGGTCTCAAAACAGACAGCTTTAGGAACTTCTGGAAAGCACAATACCTACCGAGACAGCTGAACAAGCCTGCAGTACTGCTGGGCCTTTACAAGTTGCTGAGTCCGAGCTGACCAGACAATGAAGTACCTCTGCAGGCAGCATTTCTCTGCTTGGTGCCAGCAACTCTTCACCTCCTTGTCAGAACTGCAGTCCTGTAATCCACAAAAGCAAAAAAGGGCCTTGAACTGCTGCTGTAACAGAGTCACTCCATGCAGCTCAGCCCTTTCTCCTTGCCACTGTGACTTCTATGATTGCCTAACTCCCTGTTGCTAACCCACAAACCCCACATGAACACCCAGACACGAGGGTCTAACACATCCCTTTTAAATCCTTGACACATGGCCAATCTCCAATTCAGCTGAAAAATGGTAGGAAAGAGCTACCCTGAGAAATGCCTCAATCTCCCAAACCTTCTGTCTGAGAGAGAAAAAAAAAGAGAGAACAGCAGTGAGACCTTCCATATGCTAATATTGAAACCCAAAGGCTCTTCACTAAATTTGGCTACGCAGAAAACACTTGTACATTTACATGCATCACACCACTTTTCAGCCTCACCTCTTCCCATGTAGAGTAACTGGTGAGAGGCTGGACATTATTATCTGGATTCTGCAGTGTCAAAGACTGGAACAGACCTCCAAAAAACCAATTTTTTCTGCAAGACAAAAGTGTCAGCGAAAAAGGGAAAGAAAGAAGAGGATAAAGTACCCAGAAGGATGCTGTGACATGACATGAGGGACTAGCCAGAAGGAAGGAATTCAGCCAGATCAAACAAGGGGCCACACTGCTACCAGCATCCCAAGGAACCAATATCCAACTCACTCAGATCCAGTACTCTGTGAAGGAAAGGAGGCCTGCAAGTACGGCTCACCACCCTGCTCAGCTGGCAGCTCTGCACATTGGTGTAGTTGCAGGAAATAATTGTAATACGGCATGTGTGTGACATCCTCAGCAGTCAGAATGGAGGAGAAGCTCTGCTGGCTGCTGTCACTAAAACTGTATTCCTGCAGGTATGGAGCAAAGAACATGCTGTGAGGTAAGTGTCCTTGCAATGGAATCATTCAGCTAACAATTCCAACCATGCCATTTACTCCTCTTTTTGGCAAGGAAATCCAGGATGCATCCAAAGGAACTGCAGGCTGGTAAGTACACACATAGATGATGGGAAAGTTATTTCTGTACTAGTCTGGGAATGGTTAACCCCAAAACAACCAGTAATCAAACACAACAAACCATCACTGAGACAGTACATATGCCTGTTTCTCCTTTTCTCAGTGATGAGGCTCTTTGTACCTCATCCCTTCCACCCTGCAGCCACAAACAGGAGCAAGTGCACAAGAAAACCTCATTAGCTCAGCACCTCCCCATATCACTAAATGATGAACCAGGAAGGGCACAGAGGGAAGTGACTTTACAATTTCTGATTACATTTTAACTCCTGACTCAGTGCTCTTCAGGCCTAAATACCCAGCACAGTTTGCTGATGACAGTATCATGTCTAAGCAGAAATTCTCCCCTGAAAAAACCCAGAAACTTAATACCTCAGAGCAGACTGGATAAATCAAGATCTTCTCACCTTTTCCAATGAGCTTTGAGTAGCTGGAGCACTGCTGTCAAAGCCAGAAGATGTTGAGAGGTCCTCAGAAAACAGCATAGCAAGAGGTTCTTCACAGACAGTCCTGTGCAAGTGCTTAGGACTTTGTTCAATTGTCTTCAGCATGAGACACTTTTGGTGCCATAATTTCAGAGCTTTTTTGAGTTTACACTGCTCCAAAGCCTGAGAGAAAGAACTGAGACACAATATATTGAGACAGTAAAGTGACTGAAAAGGGATACCAGAGGGGGACACTAGTACAGACATGATGGATGATAGATGGTAAAAGAGGTTCTCCCAGAAGGACCAGAAAGTCAAGTGGACACTACTAATGAGGGTAAGGCTCCAGGGAACTGGCTCTTCTTCACTCACCCAGCTCTGTGTTGCTCGCACAGCCTTGCTTTCCACAGCAAATATATTCTCTGGAGCTTCACCTTTTGGCAGAAGTCATCAATAGAGTAGCCTGTTTTCTCAGGAAACCATCTTTCTACAGTCCACAATGACTGATCTCCACACCTCTTTGTTGCAGTCTTGTCAGCTACAGAGCTTGTAACTGGCACTTAACCAGTTACAGAGGGTGACAAGAGACAGCATTTGTCAGAAGGCATTCCTAAGAAATATAGCCCAACCCAGCCTTCACACTGCTGCTTTTCAGCAAGGTTTAATACCTTCTGCTAGGTTTACGAAGCAGAGCAACAAATCTCCCTGTAGCTTCACTGAGACATCCAGAACAACTAGTCCTCTACCCACTCTGGTTTGTTAATACCATGTATCATCTAAGCCTCTCTGTTATCAGGCTGTTTTCAGCTGGTTTTCACCATACAAGAAGAGAAGGAAGGAGCCTAAGCACCTCAAATCTTAGATTCTGCACAGGCCCCAAACTGCTCACCATAATGCTGCCTCCATTGTAGGAGAAAGAAGTTCACCATTGCCTGCTTATCGCTTTCTCTGACCTGCAGCATCTGAACCCACTGCTGGAAGTACTTCCTCAGTGATACTACTCTGAGATGGGACAGGTTGCACCTGTAAAGCGCCTTCTGCTCAACAGTGTCCTTCCATGCACTGAAGCACCTGAGAAAGCCAAAGGAAAATAAAACCACATAGAGAACCATGTGAAGAGTGTGAAAAAGTTTTTGTCTCCTCCTGAGACTGGATTTAGTTCAGGAAAGACAGACAGAAACCATCATCTTCTGAGCTTCTATTAGTTTATTTCATTAAAAAGCCACTGTCCTGCTTAGAGCCCAGCAGCACAGTGAGTGCTCTCAAGTTGGCCTTTCAGAACTTCAAAGGTCAGGACCAAAAAGCTTTGGCAGTGCACTTTAAGACGGAACAACACATCACTGGGTTGGCTCTGTCATTCCTTGGACTTTCATAGCCAACAGGCATTTCACATAAAATATAGACCTCATCAACTTACCGAGAGACCAAGTTTTTTTGGATCCGAGTTGTCAGCACTAAAATCTGTTCCATTTCCAAGCATCGGGAACGCCATACCCAGAAAATGTTTCGGAGCTGTTTCTTTTCCAGCAGAGCACGGGCTTCCAAAAGCCTGTCTTCCTCTTTGCTCAGCAGCTCCTTCTGCAGGCGCCACAGTCTGAAAGCTGCTGTGTTGCAGGGCAGGAAGAGATTGTCAGGAAGAAAAATAACTTAGAAGAACTTGAAACAACTTAGTGTCACACAGCAAACACCCCCAACTGAACTCCAGCTGTCTGAGAAAGGGCACTTAAAGGGAGACAGCTCACATTGCCGGAGCAACCACATCTCTCCACCTGAATTAATACAAAGAACAAGGCAAAAGGTCTATGACACGGCGAGTGGGCCACCCTCCACCATCACAGATACTAGGCCAGCTATTTGCAAGACCAGGTTCTGAAATAATCCAGTCAAAGCAATAACTAGACACAAACCAAAAAACACGGTGAAACAGTGATTACCTCCAAGCTGTTCCAAGGCTACGGAACGTGTGCTTACCAGCTAGCCGTCTCATATCTCTGATTGCTTGAGCTCTCCAGCAGAACTCATCTCCTCTCTGCCTACAATGAAGCTGCGTCCACAGTCCTCTCTCCACCCTGAAAGTCACAAGTATGCTTGAACATCCATCTGTCCAAAGAGGCACTCAGAGAACAGAATCCAGAGCCTTCCTTCTCCCTAGGTAGCTTGCTCTTTTTGTCTGGACTTGTTCTTCTGCCTTCAGCACCAGAAGGCACAACAAAAGGTTTTTCTTTTGACACATCTACTTTCCGCCTAGAGACTGCAGTATTGCCTCACTCCAATCTAATTTACACCTGTATTACATATGCAGGCGATAGCTGAACTCAAGAAATAGTACAGGAGCATTTCTGTCAGACTCTCAAATAAGACTGAAAATACTAGTGCACAGAAGCTCTGGAACAGGATTGTTTAGTTCTTAAAACTAGGTTGCTAATTCTTGCAGTGCTTATCTGCAGTGATACATCCAAAGACCTGGAAACATGTTTCCCACCATCTGAGAAAAATTTGCTCGTGTTTGTAAACCTCCACTTGTCCAAAAGAACAGAAAGAGAATGCTCTCAGCTTACCTACAAGCCTGCTCAGCGTCTTTTGAGTATCCTAATGTAAGCTGGTGCTGAGCTGAGGTTGTCATAGTTGCTAATCTTCCTACTCCAAAAAAATCCACTGATGAACTTCGGGTATAAGAAATCGGCTCAGGCTGTGGAGCTTGCTTCTTGCTCCATTTTGCCACAGCTTCCTTCCACTGAAGGAGAAACCACATGATTAGAACAAACTGCAGGCATTGTATCAGTATCAGGGCCCACAACACTGAATTTCACACAGGGTACCCCTTCCTCTTCCCTGTCCAAACAGGATTTCTGCCTTCTCTGACAGTACAACAGAAAACTCATGGCACCACTTCTACTATCCCTAGCCCGTCCTCACCCTGCGGAAGCTGACAGCTAGCAGAGCCGAGGCATTTCTCTGCTGGGCTACCTCCAGCTGCATCTTCCTCTGGTGCACAGCCCGCTGCAAAGAACCAAGGCCCTTCCGAAGCAGTTGCTGTCTGTAAAGCTGCCTGGCTGCAGCCCTTTTCCAGAGGATGTGTCCCCTCCAGGCTTGGAAACACCTACTTAGCATTTGTCTGTCACACAAGTGCTGGAAACTTAAAGAGAAAAACCAAAAGTGAGCTCCAGTTAACAGAAAGGGAAGTTAAATACAGCCAGGAGGTGGCAATCAGAGTTCAGCCATCAAGCTGAAAAGAGGTATTTGAAATCATTCTCTCTAAATAGTGAAAAACCTGCAGCCTCACACCAAATTAAGGTATCACTGTCGCTAAATTGGTAGAAATCTCACACACATCTTATCCACAGGTCACAAATTTGAATCCCATCTCATGGATAAGCCCAGTTCTTGATCTTTGCTAACTATGCAGTGAACACGCTGGAATTTGCTATGCTGAAAAGTAGCATACATGGTACCAACGCTTTTTCATTGCTAGCAACAACTAAGGTTGAATTTAGAAGCTAGAATTTAAAAGATATAGAAATTGTTTTTTAGAGCATGCTCCATTCTAGATGGCAACCCTTTAAAAAGCAATGGATGCAGCCCCTGAGCCAACCACGGCAGAATAATGTAGGTTAAGGCCCAAAACCAGATGTTCCCACGAACATGGCTCCTTAGCCACTTTCCAGTAGTCTTCCTCCCCTTTTAACTACCAGCACACTCACACATAAACACAGAGTCTTTTTACCTTTGCTCATTCACCTTCAACAACCAGAAGCTGTTCTCTGAGACCTGCAAACAGACAAAAGACAGTTACTCACATTATTATTATTCACATAACTCTACTCTGTTGAGGAATTTGTCTGTGTCCAGCATGGCAAGTTATTTTGGATGGAGACCAGAACAGTGCTGCCTCAGGGTAGTGTATTATGTCAGATGCCTTTGACGCTGCCCCCACCATTGTGAATACTCTTACATACTTCAGGCATGGGAAAGCACAACAAAACTGAAATCTCAGGGCCCTGAAACTATGCACAGAGTAAAAACCATTTCTATGATTTCCCTCTGCATACAGATCCAGAGAATATAAACAGGTCTTTACATTCCCAAGAACTACCAAGTTAACAAGCTGATCTTTAGGAAGAAGCATGTGAGACAGAAAGATGTGTATGTTGGGATGGAGCAGGGCCACAAGAGAGGAGATTCTGGCCATTCAGTGCCAGAAAAAACTATAGGACAAGCATCCCCATCACTGTTGTACCTCAGCTTTGCACCTCTAGCAAGAAGCAGAAACAAGCACAAGTAATATCTGTGAACAGGGAAGCTACACAGTGAGCACACCCTCACCTCTCTGGACAGAGTTTCCTGTGTCTGGCTCCCTTCTTCACAGCACCGTGGTTCTTCAGCACTCCTCTCCACAGGTTCTTCAGACTCTTTGAGATTGGCATCAGCTTCCCAATTCCTCCAGCTGCTTTGGTGGGAGTATTTGTTTCTTCTTCCTTCTCTGCTCACATTCATACAGTCTATGTCAGAATATTCACCAAAGCCTTCTTTAACCCAAATTCTGAAAGGGCTGGACTGGCTGCTGCCCACCACAGCCATTCTTCTGGCTGCTCGTGATCTAGAGTCACGTACCTCTTCTGACTCTTTGCTGGACTTAACATGAGGCTCAGAGTTGTTGACTTCTACAGATTTAACACTAAGCTGCTGGACTGGTCTAAAGTCTTTATCTCCAGGAGGAGAAGTGACTCTCATGCACACTTCCCTTGGCATCCCATACATGGCTACACCAAGGTTCATCTGAGCCCCCCCTAAATCTGTCTCCAGTGACACTTGTAGACCCTCAGGATACAGACTGGCTGGAAGGTCTTTCTTCCAAAACACAGCACACAGGGGTGCCCCATTAGATGTCTCTTCTCCTTTAAGAACCTTTTCAGGGGAATGACTTTTTGTGCGAACATTACTACTACCAGTTTCCAGAGTTGGCTTTGCCTGGGACTTGCATCTGAAATAAGGGGAGCAATTGTAGGAGGAATCTGCTTCCGTATCCACTAGCCTGCCAGAACCCATCTCAGAAGCAAGGGTTTCTGGCTGGATGTCACCTGAAATTTTGGTTCCCCATGCGTTCGAGTCAAGGTATCCGTATCTGTGAGAGACAGAGAGAGGTTCTGCACAACTGAAGTCCCCTGTCACTGCACTAAGGCTCCAGTCTTTAGCAAATGGGACACCCCATTTCAATCTTGCCTGAGCAGCACTGGTCTTTGCTCCAGCTAGCTGTTCTCCTGTGCTCAGGATACTAGGAGCTGAATCATCAGGAGCAAAGCACAAACCACCACTGACTGGAGAAGACTTGGGCTCCAGAGGGAGGGAGCCCCATATCCCCATCAAAGCACTTTCTTGCTTAAGCCTCTGGATTGAACAGTACAAGCTAGCAGAAATCTGTGAGGATTGCAAAAGAGACTGAAGGGACTCCAAACTAGATGGATCAAGATCCCCCAAGGTCAGGGCTGAACTACAACAAGCGTTCACACTTTCACTTGAGCTCCTTGAAGAGGGACACACCGCTAATTCGTGCCTAAGAGGAGAATCCACAGTACGAGATGACAAACGTGCATTGACCAGCAAAGGGTTCACAGGATCCATACAAGAAGCAGCAGCAGGCTGATGCTGTTGTTTTTCTACTGGATAGTCACTATTCTTGTTCCTACTTTCTAAATAGCGATGGTGAGCAGTGTGTATGGAGCAGCTACCAGCTGCCTCTGCTTTCTGACGGTGTTGAGGAAAGCCAATACTCTCATTCCTTCTCCCTTCTAAACTGTAAGACTCAAGGCATGAGTGTCTCTGAGGGAGATTCACAGCAGGGAGCACTGACAAAGCAAGATGGGGAATCCTATGAGCCACACACTCAGAGCTGTGCTGCTGCTGCTGCAGCCTCGAGCAGAGATTATTCCGCTGCAGGAAGCAGGAACTGGATAACTGATCGGTGGTGTCCTGGAATGGCCGAGAAGGTATGGAGAGATTAGTCTGTCTCAGACTGGGATCTCTCTTCCCGGCTGACAGAGGTGCAGTACACAGCCAGCCTTGTTCTGCTCTCTGCCTGGGAGTCGCACTGAATGCTGCAGCCTCAAGCCAGCGATGAGAAATGTCAACTTGACCTCTAGTGCCCAAATACAGATCAACATTCACGTTCTTCTGAATGTTTCTTTGCTCTGAAGAAAAATAAGAAGAAATATAAACAAAGGAGCATGCATTTTTCTCATCACATCTCCCCTAGTCTGCCAAAGCCTTTGGGTACTTTCCTTACAATTTCTTGTCTCCAACCCACCAGCTTCAGTCCTGAAAGTGTTATGGACACTACTCTCTTCCTGTTTCTCAGCAGACAATCATGTCTGGCAGAGCAGGAATGATTGAAGTGGACAGACTCAGTTCCCAACAGAAAACCTGGAAAACAAAGACTTCCAGGATTACGCATGCACCTGCAGCCTCAAAAAGAACTTGTTGCTAGCAAGGATGAATTATCCTCCTGCCAAGACAGGGTAGTCTGTAGCTGCTACGTGACACCAAACAAGAACAGGTTTAAAAGAAAATGTTTTTGCAGAAGTCAGAGCAACATGGTTCCAGCTGAAGTACAATGCTTACCCCTCTTCATTGATTGGAAATGGAGCTCAATCTTCTCCACACTTGTATTTTCTCCAGGGCTGGTAGGAAAGGTAGTGTCTTGACTTAAGGTACTGTTTAACTGCTTAACAAGCAAAAATTTGTTCACGTATCGTGATACAGGTTTAAGGCTTTGCAGGCCAATTTCTTCTTTCCACACTAAAGGATGAAACCATGTTTACACATCCAGAGAATCGACATTGTCCCCTAACCCGGAAGAGTTATAGCATAGATGGGCATTTGCAGCCTCGCCACTAAGTCAGATGGTTATACTTATAACTCTCATGCAGAGCACAGATCTGTAAGTTGCTGCTAATAGGTAAGTGCAATTTGACAGGACTGTGCTTTCATTCCCTGAAATTTTAAAAGCAAGTTGTCAGTCACTCTATCATTCTAACCACCATTCTTTTCCACCCCCCTTTTAAAAAATGAAAATGGTATTGTGAAAAGACACAGACACCTATATCATCTTAAAAAAAACCTAGTCAATTTTAAAAAAAAGAGACAGCATGGCCTATGAAATCAATGCCCCTTGTCTTTTTCAAACATATTCAAATACCAGAAAGCCTCCTGTCAAACTGCACTCTGTTTCCAAACTATGTTTATCTCATTCTCTTCTAGGAAAGCATCTGAGCTTAGTCATCCCTGTTTGCAACAGCCCACTTGTCCTTCTCACATGCAAACTCCATCAGTAATCACCACAATCTGAGGAGTAAACTCAATTACTAAAGCAACAGGAGATAGTCACGCAGTGTTGCAATTATCCTTGGGAACTGCGTGTAGCATGAAAAGAAGATCCCATCATTTTTTCCAGACAAGAAGTTGGCAACTACAGAGTGAACAGGCAAAGCATGGCTGCCTTCTTTAGAGTGCCTATCACTGCATGAAGTATAACCACAAAATGCAGTGGACTGGTGTTCTGTAGAAGCATTCCATGCATCTCAGGAACATGCAGCCAACTAGTAATGTATCACAAAAGGGTGCTATAAAGGATTTGTGAAAGGACATAAAATCACCATGTTTATCACTGCTCTTCTGCAGTAATTGGTACCAGGTTCTCAACACATTGCCACTGAAATCAGGAAGAGAAAGCGTCCTTTAAAAATCATGTGTGTCTGCTTTCCCAAAATTGCCATTCAGGACTTTAATGTAACCACTGTCAAGCAGTAGTTAATCTTACTCCAAAGACAAGATTTTATTAAGTGCTTTTTAAAAACTTCTTCTAAGGCCAAAAGGGATACTCAAGGCAAGCCACAGATTTTGCAAACTGCAAAATCCATGACCAATGGATTTCATATTAGCTTTGATGTTTCTAACTAAAACACTAAACGCAGGCTTACTATATATACACTATGCAGCAACACACTAACACATTAAAACCTGAAACCAATCCAATTAAGCAAACAAAAATTAAGCTGATCAATGTACTTCTGTTGTTATAAGCAAAAGGAATAGCACAGTTCATGAAAAGTAAATCAAGCTTTCAAGTGAATGCCATTTTAGTATTACGATGACGACAGACCCATCATAAACACATAAGCACCGCTCAGACAATGCTACTTTTCCCATCCCTGCAGACCAAGGCAGATTCATTTCACATTGCAAACTGGGACTAGTGATTGGTCCAAGATCATGCTTCACGTGCCTTAGAAACAAGGCTTTTCCCCCGCTGCTCAGTCTTACAGACCAAACCATCACTGCCATCGCATGAGCCTCTTGTTGCCACTTCGAGATCGACAAGTGGTCTTCCCTTAACCAGAGCGAGGGCAGTTACTGCTCCAGCAGCTGAGGAACAGCCGCGCAGCAGTGCCTGTCGCCTGGTGCCATCCAAGAATGAGCTGGAGTCCCAGCACGCGGTGGTGGGAGCAGGAGGGCCATCACCTGCCCCAGCGAGATGTCTCGGGCCTGCTCTCAGGTGGCACAGCCATGGTGCATGGCCCAGGCCCTGCTCAGCATCCCCGATGGCTCCCAGCGCTCTCCGCCCGTGCGGACGCACCTCTCCTAGGCACTTACTCACTCTGATAGCCGCCGGCGGACATGCTGCTGGGCCTGGCCAGAACCTCAGGGACGGGACACGCGCTTCTTCGTGCCTGCGCCTCCAAGCTCGGGGGCAAACCTGCAGCTTTGTGCCCCCTTAATGCCCAAACCTCAGCAGCAGGCGCACTCCAGCTGGGTCGCTGTAAGCAGCTTATCCCCCGCGATTAGCATCGCCGCCTGTCACCGGGGCTGCAGATGGCCACGGGAAAGCCGCTCTCGCCCACGGGTAATTAAAGCTGCGTCCTGCAGGCGGCCCAGACGTGGCGGGTCCCGGCAGGCCGGGGCGGCTCGCCCAGGGGAGGTGAGGCGTAGCTGCAAGGGGAAGCGCTTCAGGGCAGGGGCCGCGTCCTCCCTCCTCCTCCTCCTCGCCATCGAGGCGCCCCGGACCCGCCGCGTCCCGGCTCCTGTCAGCAGCGCTGGGCGACATCGCCGTGCCCCGCGGCCACCCCCCCCCGCAGAGCGCGGGCGAGCCCAGGCCGGGCAGGGCCGCCCCGTCGGTTGAGGCCGGCCGTTAGCCGCGCGCGCAGGCCCCGCCCGCCCCCTCGGGCCGCCTGAGAGGCGCCGCGGCTGAGGGAGGCCCCTGCAGCGGGCAGGTTGTGGTTAATCCTAGAGAGCTGCTAGCTCATCGCCAAAAAAACCCGGCACATCAGGACCCCAGGACTGAAAAAAAAACCCAACCCAAAACAAAACAAAAAACCCTGAGGAGAGCAGAGCATCACGCCCGGTGCACGTCTGGCTGAGGAGACCCCGCTGAGAAACTACGAGGAGGCCCGCGGTGAAGCCAGGCCGCAGGGATCAGCACGGCTGTGCTCCAGCACGACAGGCTCGATGAATCCCCACACGCCCTACTACACCAGGTATTGATCCAAGAGCGCGTTGGTGCTTACCGTAAGCACTGCCGAAACACCTTCCTCCTCAGAAGCCAGGAGAGGGGCCGTGTTTTCAGCATCACCTCTCTGAATTACTGCCCAAAATAGGTATCCTTGAGGCACAGTAAGCCTAGCCTTGCTCTGCTCCCCTGAGCTCCCAGATGTGCTGAACTCTCCACAGAAAAGCACACAGCAGGTTAGCTACAGAGGTATCAATAGATTTTTTGTGGCATTTTCTGCAATGGAGAATGGCTGAGAAGGCCTTGCTAGATGTAGCTCTTTGTTCGTGCAAATACACAAAAGCATTGCATTTAAAATAGTTGTTTTCAGTCTGTGCTTCACAAGTCTAGGGAAGGAAAAAACTGAGCATTTAAATGAGTTATTCAGGGATCCGTGCTGTCACTGTACAGTTCTCAAGAGCTGAAAAAAACATTAACTGAATATAAAGGCCTCTCTGCAACAAGCCCCAGAAATTTCTGCCTACCTAGTCTTCTTTTTCCCAATCTGATCACAAGAGCAGACTGATTCCTATTCCTATGCTCTATTGCATGGCAGCCTGCAAAGTGAATGCACACCACTCATCTCAGGACAGAAACTATTGCACTTCTATGGCATTTACCATGTGTTTAGTCCAAGCATAAATGATGATGGTCCAGGTACAGCAGCTGGTCACTGTAGCGCTTGTGCAGCACAGTGAAGGAAGCATCTGCTTATGTTTAAAGTGATCAAACTTAGGAGGAAATTGTTTGGTTTTAAAAATACAAATGGCATGGTTCTAGAGGTTAGAGCAGAGTTAACAGGGCTTTTGGTCACTGAAGAATCAATGCAGCAGCAGGTCTTGTCAAGAGAAATGCTACTGTAGAGTAACAGATGTAAACAAAAACCCACAAATCTTCATAGCACTAGTGCTTTCATTCTGCCAAAGCTGACATACTCTTTTTTTCTTCTGAAAAAGAATCCTATTGAATAACTTTTTTTTTTTTTTTTTAGGATTTTGCCTGAAAGCCACAGCAGGGCAGATTTATTGTGCATAAGATGAGAGTTTAGTTTGTCACACCCCACAGAGCTCACCACTGCAGTTTAAATAAACCCACCTTTTACTTTTCCCAGTCCTCATTTTACTAGCCCAACTTCCCACCCACACATTTACAAGCAGTACCCTCTACCTGTCTGAGTAAAGCTTAGACTAAAAGCCATTGAAGCCCTGTAGTCCTTCCCCCATAATGACTCTCCCAGACTGCCTGGCTACAGCTCCAAACCCTCAGGAACACCTACATTTTCAAATGAGACATAGGTGACCAGTGTAGCTTTTTTTTAACACAGAAAAACTGTGTTCATTTTATAATTTTCTTAGAAAAAAATGTAACATTTCAAGTTCTCTTAAGATAGGCAGCTGAAGGTGAAAGGACATTTGAAGGCACAGAGTATAACATACGTTCAATAGCCATTTTAAAGATCCCGAAGGACACTCGACTTGCATAAAAGCATCAGTGAATAAAACCCAAGACTAGATACTGGGAGCACAAGCAGCTCCCTGGCCCAGTAAGAGCATTTTATACCATCCCCAGCTTTGTGCAAACCACCACAGCTAGTATAGAGAGTCATAAATCATAGTTAAATAACACCATCAAAAACAGCCCTCAGGAACTCCCAGATGTTTCCTGGAAATACATCTGCATAAAAGCAGGCTAAACTGTACTGTTTAAGGGCAGTCCATAAGCCTTTTAAAGATAGCTTGTCCAGAGTCATTCCCTTACTTACAACTGAGAGGATGCACAAAACAAGACTTGGAAGACTGCAGAAGGTGCATCCACTCACACATACAGAGAAGGGATTTAGGAGGAGGGAGGAAAGGAGAGTAACGGGATTACAAAGAGTCACAGTGCTTAACATGACACCTCCAAGATCTTCCGGACTTACTGCAGGAACCCTAACCTTCAGGGAGGCAAAAGAAATGAAAAAACAGATCCTCTCCCGTTTGCTTAGTAGCAGGTCTTGCTCCATCAGAACAAACACAGGAAGAGCAGAAGGCTAGACTGGGCAAGGGAAGCGTCTGTTCTTTGTTGCAGAGAGGGCCTCAGTATGGCTGCTGGGCTGTCTTGCTTGAGTCAGGCCACTGTGGAGGGGCACCCTGCTGATCAATTGGCTCATAGGTGCTGCGGTCACGGCTTGCACGGGTGACACCTGAATGCAGATCGAAGAGAACAAGCTTAGGAAAAAACCCAAAAGCACAAGAACAGCATCCCCTAGAGGAAACCAACAGCTCAGGAGCACACCACATTAGCTGCTCTACCTGCTCCCCAGCACTTGTGTTCTGTGATCCTTACTACACAGGCAGGAGGTAAGAAAACTCATCCTTCCAACAAAGGCAAAATAACTGAGATGCATTTGAACATGCCTCTTCATTCCCTGAGAACTGCTCTCTTAGTAGCCACATGGCTATGTGGAAACAAGACCCACAATGCTACATAGCGGCATAACAGGCTCCTGTAATAGCATATTTCAGCAAGATCAAGTTTATGAGATCTAGTGGAAAAATGGACAAAATCAGAAGCAGCAGGAACCATGGGTAGCTGACAGCACAGATTTAAGAGGATGATTCATCCATGAACCATTCTTCCCAACAATGCAGCTACGCCTCAAGCGTGCCACACCATGGCACTAAATTTGAATCCAGTAGTGCTCCCAATTGCACTATGAACAATTTGCCTGTGGTACAAGAATGGTACAAAATCATGTTACTGTGCAGGGGATGAGCAGGGAAGTAAGAGAGATGGACAGAGAATGTGCATGGAAAGCTCTTTATCTAGAGAACAGGCACCTGCAATGTCTAGGAAGCAATCTGAATCAAAGGTGGGCACCAAATCATATCAGAGGCTTGTTCTGTGTAGCAAGGATGCTGCCAAGCCACAAAAAGGGATTTTGTGTAGAAAGAAAATGAGAGAACACCAGGAAAAATGCAACACTGTTAGGTGCAAAAGGAAAATGCCAGACAGCAGGAAAATGAGAGGAAATTTGTCAACCACATTCAACAAAACAAAAGCACACAGTTTATACTGAAAATCTTGTGAGAAAGACAGTTCAGGAGAGGCTATGAAACTATGAAGTGTCTGAATTCCAACCTGTGCCTGAGAGGAGACTCAGACAGTATCATGCCTGTGTTGGGATAGTGTGGTTGAAAAGAAGGAGTGCTCCCAAATTCCAAGCAAAGGGATGAACTCCTCAATGATACCTACACTTTCCATGGGATAAAAGGGCCCTCTGACCCAGTTAAGACAGATCTGTTTGGCATTTGCACAAGTATCTGATGGAGAAGATGTCCACGTTCCACTAGCAGAGAGATGCAAATAGCACATGGTGCCCCAAGCCACGGTTTCCTTCCACGGCCTCTCCTCCTCTGCAGGTATCCACCCCTCTGCACAGGGAGCGTTACCTTGTTTGCTTGCACCAAAGCAGCACAAGTGACAGCTTTCAAACACTGTAATGCAGTTATAACATGCTTTGTCCTGCACAGCCTTCTTAGGAAGGCAAAAAGAACTATGCCAGGCTGCTGGGTTTGCCAGGGTGAATTCCCACACAGCAAACAATCCCTGGCAGCTGCCCTGGTGTGAACTAGCATCAGGCATGCTTGGCAAAGCTGACTGAGACCACATCAGCTGAACATCCAACCACAGCCTCTTCTCTCTGGCAAGGCTGCCACATGATCATTAGCAAGTATGACCAGGAGAAAAATTAGTGCCTCCAGGCAAAGTCCCACAAGGTAAACATCAGTCCAATTTTCCAGGTGAGGAAATGGAGGTCCAAAGCAATCAAGGTAGGTAGGACATGTGAGGCTTAGGGAAAGCATGGAGTTAGAAATCCTGCTTCTTTCCCTCTCATGCATAATCCAGCTAGAGGGGATGCTGCCTCTACTTTCCCCTAGAAAGATAAGAAAGGGTTGGCAAAAAGAGAAGGACACCCAAAGGCTTCCAAGAAGCACACACAAATGCAGGAGGAGGAAGAGAGGAAAAGCCTCTGTTTTGAGTAAGAGAGCCAGCAGTGCTATCAATACCATTGTGGGCAAAATGGCTGTCAGACGAGGACTCCAGGTCTGCAAGGCAAGAGAGGTAGAACGTAAATTTAAGGCCTAAGGGACACAGTAACCACAAAATAGGAGAACAGACATGAGCAAGAGAGAGCAAGCACCTCCTCTCCCTGAAAAGGGGGGCAGAATCCAGCTGCACAGAGCTCAGACTGAAGGGTCCAAAGTGCAAGGCAGTCTCCCTAACACCAGAGGTGGCCCACACTGATGTGGAGGCAGAGGAAGCATCCTACCTATGTTAAAGGTGTACTCTCCTCCACGCTCCTGGTACATTCGATATGCCAAATAGCAGGACACAGGTTTGAGGAGGAGGCTGAAGATAGCCATGCCTACACTGAAACGCTGCACGTCAATGAGATACTTGTTTGGAGGGTAGAAGACAGAGATGTGAATGATGTCTGTGAGGACTGTGAGCAGCAGGCCAGTCAGGAACTGTAAACAAAAGAGAGAATGAGACATGAACTGAATAGGGGATTAACCACTAGGAATAACAGTCAGTTACAGCATCTGTTTCCTGCAAGATCTGTGTTCACACAATCATGCCTTTACCCCAGCACCACACATTGCTAAGCCCTGACACTGCCCCAGATACACACAGGTTCCTAAATTAATGATCCTGTATTTAGTGCATCTTTTTTCACATCTGTCAGACACCTTATGGTATCTCTTTTAATGTTCAGAGAAGGGTTTTATAAAGCCCCTCCAACTCAAGCATATTAAACACTTCAAGTCCTCCCCTGGCTTTACAAGTCACAACAGCAGGTAAAAAAAGTAAGAATCAAGCATGCCTCACCTCTGAGAAGCAAAATAAGTGACAGTGAACGTGTCTCTCAATGGTTTAGAGGGTTTATAAATTTATATGCTCCCTTAAAAAAAACCAAAACAACCCAAACAGGGAATTTGACTTGTTTGCTGCTGTATTAGAAACAGCTGAAAATGATCCCTGACTCAAAGAAGCTCTCTCTGCCCTCCACCCTCTCCCTAAGCAGCCTGCTGGAGGCAAATACCCTCACACTCACCATCATGATGGCATCAAGGGAATCTCGCTGCACAATGGCCCAGATCCCCACTGCAAGGACACTGAAATTTCCCCAGGCATAGGAGGCTGGAAACATGTAATTCATGCATCCCCTGCCAAACAAGACAAAAAAAACCCAGCCCACATTCACAATAAGCCTGCAAGAGTTTGTTTGCATTCATCCCTGTTCCCATACGAACACCTCACTCTTAGATTTCAGATTTATTGCACACAAACAGGAAGCTCTGATTCCCTGAGAATGTCCCATTCCTAGTTTGAAGGAATACCTTCTTCTCACCCAGGCCAGGCCAGTTACCAATCACTCACCACACTGTGAGCAGCCAGTGTACCAGAATGATGGCCTATGAAAAAAAACAGAGAGGAAGACAGGTCAGCAAGTTGGAAGAACTGTGGGAGAATCGACGTAAAGTGACACCATCTTGTTTCTGAGGGATGGGTGGAAGAGCGTCCTGGACCCGTGAACCAGTGCAGAAAGCTGGCATAACAGCTGGGACAGTGAAGACCATTTTTCTCTGCTTCTGTTGCTGAGTATTTCCTGTGGTGCTACACTGTAGTCATTCATTATTGTTGTCATCTCTGTCGACAGTTGATTCAGAGCTCACTTAGTCTCTTCTAAATGGGTTATTGATTTTGGAACTCCAGAAGAGTTTGTACAGAAAGCCAGGCAATCTTATTCACTCTATGCTAGCACAGTTTATACATGACCAATTTGGCATCCCATCACCAAGAAGTCCATGGAAAGTCATGCCTGCAGCTCCCAGCAATTTTACTCCAGTCCTCAGTAAATCTTCCTCTTATCTCCTTCCAGTCTGTTCAGAGCAGTGGTTCAACCTCACTGCAATATTAAGAGACCTGGAGGCATCTTCTAGGAACCTGAGAACCCAATCCTGCCATAATACACAGCTCTTTTCATTCTCAGTGAAGCCACCGGGGTCCAAATACCAGCAGTGCCCTAAGTAGCAACAAGATAATGCTGTCACAGATTCTGTACTTTGCAAATGTCCTTAATGATCCTGATCCTTGTGCTCAAGGGGACAAATCCAAGAAGAAAGCATCTTACTGTAACAAGTGCACAAGGATTCTCTTCACCAGCACTTGACATTTCTGTAACCAAGGAGACATACTCTACATGTTTATTAAGACAGCAAGTGGGAACAAGAATATACCACTTCAGTCTTTTTCTGTACATATATCCATGTGCTCACTTGTTTTTGAGCCTGCTAGCCAATCTCAAGAAAGGGAGATCACTCATATTCACTCTCTAAACATTTGTGAAAACAAGAATATGGGAGACAGGCTCTATTAGCAGCCTCATAAAGGAAAGGCTGATGCCTGAACATGTCACAGGATCCATGGGAAACAGGCACTCTTGCATTTTTTCTAGGTGTAAGAAAGGCTCCAAGTGGCATTTACACTGACCTTGGTATAAAAAAAAAAAAAAAAACACAAACCAAACCACACCATCAAAACCCCTCTGAAGCACACTCCCCCCACACTCTCCCTCCCAGAAAAAAAAGGGGAAATGAGTAAGTATCAAAAAGCTAAATTACTCTGTGGACACAGGAAAGCTGTATGCAGATAGGAGCATTGAGACATTAAAAAAATAATAATTAAGATTTACTGACATCCTGCTATGTTTACTGACTTAAAACCATGCTCTAACTTAATAGAAAACTAGTTGCTTGAGAAGAGAGTTAATAACCAATGAAGCTGTGACACGAGTAAAGTGCAGCCAGGAAATCAACAGGAGTGACGTGCCTGCTGTGGCTTATACTGCTCTGCCAAGATATCACAATGCAGACAGCTGATAAGACAGAGCTCTTGCTTCACTTCAGTACCCTAGCACATCTGCTGAGCATTCACCCTGAGTAGCCTAGACTTTGTTGTAACTTCAAACACTGCTTAAGCAGATTTTTATTAATGATTTTTTTAAATTGTTCATGAAAGCCTACAAAATGCTTCATGACCACCCCCCACCTTCCCTTCTCCCCAACCGTACCACGGAGATCAGGCAGAAACGGCTAATCAGTAACATACAAGATGTTCTTGCATAAGAATGTTGACATGCAAATAGCATTTACTCAGGAGACCACAACATCAGGGAAATTCTTAATTAGGTAGTATTTAATTGCATGTTACATACCCTCAAGACCCCTCAAGGCTTACCAGTTAACATAATTAGGCAGAGTGGCTTTTTTTTTTTAAAGCTGTCTAGATTAATATTGCAGTTCTTAAATTATGAAGCAAGCTCAGTCATCAGCATAAAGTCAGGTAAACTAGGGCTGATACAAAACCAAGACATTCATTCCCTTCCTGGTTATTAGTCCAATTTACCTGACAGTTCTTCAGGGCACTGTAGAATTACCTGGTGGTTTTGGTATGCTTTAACATAGAAAATGTAGTGTTAATGAAAAACATTCTTTAAAGCTCCAGTCACTATGTGAATTAGGTAATTTACAGGCAGTCTCCTGATGAGACAGCAGAAGCATTCAAAGATTTTCCATCTGTTCAAGGACTTCAGTCTGTACCTAAGGCAGGCATGTATTTCTTCTTTTGAGAAAATAACTCCTAAGACTTGAACTAGTGCTGAGAGCAGAAAGGTGGGACCTCAAGGCTAAGACGTTCTGGCACAAACACGGCTCAGTCATGCAGTTTTCTTGGACCTACTTCTATCACAAGGCTCATCTTTTTTAATCTCACAGAAACTGTAAGCAGATCATGCCAACTGAATAGCAGTGTTACTTCCAGTCCCTTTCTGAATAAGAATCTTTCCCACCTTTGTGGTACATTTCAGGGAAGCAGACCCTAACTCAAGAACAGTACAAAGATGCAGGTACAATTATTAACTCCCTATTCCCCAGCTCTTCAGCTCCAGAGCAGTACCGGCAGACTTGACAAGAAGGAATTTCTTAATGCTGAAAACAGTTTGCCCAGGACAAGCTCACTCTTATCTAGGAAGAGATTTGGGAACGGTTGTCTGAAACCAGAGAAGAAAGGCAACATTTTAGTTGTGTTGTCATAGTGGCCCATTCATTCAAGAAGTCTGTGTTTTTTGGCTCCCCTATCTCCACCTCCCATGGTAGAACACACATGTCATGTTGGCAAACTTTGAAATTAAATGTCCTTATTTTTCATTGTTGTTTTAGCATTGGGGTGTGTGTGTGTGTGTGTGGAATCAAACCAAGTTAAAAAAAAAAGCAGAAGGCAAGATTTTTTAATCTTCCTAGTGCCCCGAGAATCACACAATAGTCCAAACTTGTCAGAGCAAAGTATCAGCTAGTTTCCAGAATGTAATATAATCCACATGCCAGGCCTTGAAAAATCCATTTGCTTACTTGCCTCTAATATGGGAAGTTGCTTTTCTCAGTGCACAAGTAAGAGGAGGAGACATCATTATATGGACGCCAAAGCCTTTATTTAGCACAGCCACATGAAAACCTTCCTGTACAGAGCTGAATTCATAACGGTAGCTGAGATACTACTAAACTCCCACCCAGCCTGTAGGCAGCCTGCTCCAAGGCCACTGCTCACAGCTTTATGAATTAATAGCAGAAAAAACCTGATGTGATCAGTCATGCTTTCATTCTCTGGGCAAAGTTTTAACCAATGAAAGCACTTGAAACCTGCCATACCAAACAAGACACACAAATTAGTGAAGCTGGAAAAAAAGGCGCACACACCTAGAAATCTCAGGGCTCTGAAAATATGAAAGACAAAAAACCAGGAAAATTTCACCTGTCTGGTACCAGGGAAGGCTTCAATATTAAATGCCAACATCAAAAGCAAAAAAAGTAATTTTAGCATCCTTCAACTTCTCCGCAAGGATGCGCTTCTTCCCAAAGTGAAAAGCATTAACAGAACTGTGACGAGTCCCTTATTTCCCATTTCTCTGGTTACCAATATTCACAGAAATTTTCAAATTGCCCCCAATTGAAGTCCCCCCACCAACAGAGAAGCAATTTCAATTATCTACCAGGTGATAACCCCAAAGTAAGTGGAATCATCTTTCTAAGATTACTTTGCCTGACAAGCAAAAACTTTGCCTCCTCAGGATCTTGTGTAGTGTTTATCCTGGATTAGCTCTGGTCAGCTGAGCTAGAAACCTCCACAGACACTAGTTAATAACCAGCTGTTGTCCCAACACAGTCTTTGGCCACTTTAGCAACTGCCCTGAAGGAAAAGAACCTTGGAGTCCTTGCCTGCTGGGCTTAATGACCAACAGCTTTTGCAACGTTTGCCTGTATGATGAAAAATGTTTAGAAACACCAGTCTTTCCTCCTCGGAGGCCTCCACACCTCCTGACGAGGCCCTCAGCCAGGTCCTCGACCAGGAGCAAAGCTGGCCAGCATGCGGGAGGAGAGGGCAGGCCGGGCCGAGCCGCCGCTCCCCGGGAGGCCACCCCGCCGCCCCGCGCCTCGGCCTGCCCCGAGCCGCGGCAAAGGGCTGCCGCCCCGGCAGAAAGCCCCCCGGGGGGCCCGGCCAGCGCCGCGCAGCCCCCGGCCCGCCCGCCGGCGCCCGGCCCGCGGGCCCCCTGGGGCGGGAGGAGCCGGGACACCGCCCCGCCGCGCCCCACGGGGCGTCCCGCCGCCCCCCCGGCCGGCCGGGGGCCCCTGGGGTCCGGAGGGATGGGGAAGCCCGGCCCCTGCCCGCAACCCTCCCTTCCGCCACAGCAGCTGAGGCACGGTGGTTCTGGAGCGCGCCGCTGTGGACAGGGTGGTGAGCGGTGGTTTCTTGTCAGACGGCGGTATTCCAGACGAGGAAATAGTCTGGATACTCCAGCTACCTAGGGTGTATTGCACAGCACCTGTTCCCAAAACAAAGCCACCGCTAGGTCAAAAGTGTACCTGGATGAGTTCGTTGACTCCAAGCATCCAGCCAAACGGTTCATCCTGCTACTTACACGCGTAACGCAGCTGAGGGAAGGTTTGACAGTATACTTGGACTATAGTCTGAGTCCAGGAAGCCTAATGCACATATAGGACTTAGCAGCTTTCTGAAGGAAGAGAAAGCTTTCGTGCACGCATCAGTACTGAGGCAAAAAGGTGAGGAGTGACAAAGAGACTCTTGATAAACACCGATAAAAAGGCAATTGCAAGGCAGTAGCTGTGCTTGGCTGTATCACACAATAACTGAGTCAAGTTCGGGGCAGTGTTTGTGGTTGAGCACTGGAATCTCTAGCCATGTAGCTAGAACTTTGGCCTGAGATTTCTCCGTAGAACTGGATGACTGAACTCTTTGCCTAAAAGCCTGATAAAAATCATGAGTTCTTCACCTCTCATTCTGAAAGAAAACTTCTCCCATTTTAGAAGTCGCTAAGCCATCAACGCAGCCACACCCAGTACAGCTATAACTTACCATTTCCTGTCCAGTCCACAACAGCAGTCTTCTCCCCAAGTATGACAAATTAACAGAACCAAGAAGTCGGGATGACCCCTCTCAAGCCCTCCCTTCCTTGCCCAATGTATGCTTTACCTGTCTGCAGTGTAAGACTACAATGTTTTACTGGGTCAGATGCTTTCTTGTCATCATTTATTCTTACAGAAAAGATAGGGCCTATAAGGAATGGGCAAGGAGTCAGAAGTTCATTGAAGAAGCTGAATGTGGAAATGTATGAGTCATCCTTCAATCTCATTTCCAGTTCAAGCAGTGAAGTGCAAGGTTGTGCATGAGAATCGTGCAGTGCCAAACCCGCACTCAGACATTCTCAGACAAGCCACAAATGTAGCCCTAGCTAGCCTGTCCTTTACTGCACCCTGTGTGCTATTGACTGCTAATATGCAGCATGCTTGAAGATCTCCCAAGGCAAAGTATTAAATGCCAAAATGAAACAATCTAGAAAATGCTAACCAGAGGAAGCAGCAGAACAAAACTGACTGGCTGCATAGCTCAGAACAGCAGTGAAAAAAAAAAAAAAAGGCTGTGAAAGACCCCCCAGGAATCTCTGAACGTGCCACTTTACCAGATGAAAGGTTGAAATATAACTCATTTATTGCCACATGCCACATTAGCTGTGACTTCATTTCTATGGCTGTGTCTTGCAGGGAAGCCCTGTCTCTCTTCACAGTAGTGGCATGAAATGGATCCATGCTAGTGGTCCCAGTAATGTCAAGGACTGGATTTTACCCTAAATGTCAAAAAGATGATGTGACACTGGGGTGGGGGGGAAGATAAAGAGAAACTTGGAATGGCCATATTGCTGGCTCAGTATTTGGGTGCAAAGTGCAACAGGGATGCTGTTCTGTCAGGATGGGTATCTATCAAAGGAGAACTGTTATAAAGACAAATAGCACTGTCCCAGTTTAGGTATAAGCACTGTTTAGATGCAGCAGTGTGTGGGCGTCTTTGCTCCTTTCAGCATTCTCAGTCTGAGTGAGCCAGAGTCTCATTATCATTTATGCAGCATGAGCCATAATTTGGATTGATGTGACTGCCGTTTAATGCAAAGCATTAGTTTCCCCTCATACAATAAAATCGCTTTACTTCATTTTGTTCATCAATGTATTGTGCAATTAATTCAGCCCTGCTTATTATATCCTGGGCTTGCATGTCATGGACTCAAGGGACTTAGAAATGTCTTAATGATCTCAGGGAAATGAAAACAATGAGAGCTATGATAGACATTATGCATTTGCACGTCTCTCACACCTATCTGATCTGGTGGGGGTTGGTTGTTTTCTATCTCTGCTTTGCTTTGCTTTGCTTGTACCTTGTAAATTGCCTCTCTGTAACCTGCTGTCTCTGTTCCCTTCCCTAGGCTTGATAACTCAAAGCAACATAAACATGGTGAGAAAGATAAGCAGCAAGTTAAAGAAGACCTGCAGGGAGAAGCAGACAACCCAGGAGACTGGAAACAGGATATGGAGATTTTCCTGACTGGAAGACTGGTCCAGGTGAGTTCAGCTCACTGCAACTAACATCCAGCAATTAGCTGCTTTATGTCAAATATATTGGTGGTATGTTTTGTGCAGACTGAGTAAAAACCTAATACACAGCTGGCTCCCTTCCTGTAAAAGTGAGGCTAGTAAGGCAGAAGTGCTTTCCTTTGTGTTTTCAGGACACTGTACCCTTGGTGGGTGAGGTGATAGAAATTCCGTGGGGAAGTAGAGGAGCTAATACAATTGCTTCTGCTGTCCTTATCTGTCCTCTGGGGATGGAGACAAGCTCACCCCTCATAGTTCCGTCCTTCTCGTCCCTCACTTGCGATCCAGTCTGGAGGTAACTAAAGGCTGCATCTGACACTGGTGTCTTTGAGTTGTGCCTCTGGCTGGGGAGCTGAGAGCAATGAAGGCATCATCAGCCCAAATGCATGTATTATCAATAGAGCCTTTCTGAATAAGCAGTGAGGAAGGGCATATAGAAGTTGTCCTGGCCCTACAAACTCCCTTTTAAATCCCAGTGGGAAATCAGCAAGCAGAAAAATTATTTGGATTGGAGGGGAAACTGAAGGCATTTTGTAATGCTGACGGGGAGCCTCCTCCTGCAACTTCCCTGCAAAACAGTCTATGGCAAGATGAATTGGGGAGTGGAGACGGTTACACTAGTCTGGTATCTTGACAAGCACACTTGAAAGTCCTTTCCAATCTCAGCAAGGAAGAGCTGCTCCTCTGTTTTCCTAAAATCTAACTAGAGCTTTGAGATATAATTGAGGGACTACTCTTCGAGATTCACTGGCACTCTAGAAAATAAAGTGACATACCAGAAATGGGTTTTATAGAGTACATATGATCACTCAGAACATTCCAAGAAAACAACAGATCTCATTTTTTCTGATAAAAAAATATGAAAGCAATGCTTTTTCCAGGCTTTATGTAGCAGAGAGTGACTGGCATGGACTTGAACAATTTGGTATAACATGGCTTTGAAATTGAAGCACTTTCACACGCTGTGGATTGACAACAGGGTAATTACTGGGGGGGTGGGGGGAGGGAGGAGAGAGGGTTTCAATAAAACACCCCTGAGCTAAAATGAATGCAGACTATTACAGACCTGAGACAGAATGATTCCCAAGTGTTTTAATTTGTGCTTCCACTCCTTGTCTCCCTTGCAGTCATCATTTTGGCAACTGCCAGCAACATCCCCGAGATTCAACAGCATTTGCAGAGCAGGCAGCTGCTGAGATGATTATGTCAAATCAGCACGCTGTCCTCTCTTTTCCCTGTCTAATGATTCTCACCCTCGGAGAAGTGATTTAAAATGATGCATACTCCTTGGACTCATTGTGAGGCTGCTAACAGCAGTAGCTGTAGAGCAAGAGTTTGGGTGGGACTCTGTCACTCACCTTTCTTGCATGTGTGCCCTGCAATTAACTTTAAAAATTATTCCACAGAGGCCTGCTATGGCTGGTTTGGGCCTGATCCAAAGTCCTTTCAAGACAATAGAAAATCTTGCAAGCGCTCTGGCTTAAGATCTCCACGGGCAGTAGAGAAGATGAGCTTGTGTGAATTCTTAATTTGAGTTTCTCAAACAATCAGTTGAGAAGAATATATAAATCAAGACTTGCTTGACATTTGTCTGCCTCTCTCTTGTTCAGACCTAATGCCCTCAAAGGCAGAACTGTCACTGACTGCAGTGAGACTGGGAGATACAGGGAAGGAAGGGGAAAGTTGCTAAATGTAACCCAATGATACTATTGCTCTGCAACTTCTGCCATGCCCTTGAGACAGCACAGAGCGGCACTAAAAAGCTTTACTACGCTCTCAGGAGTGGGTTGGACTTGTTGGACAAATGTTCCCCTAGGGTTTTATATCACAGGCTGGTCTTGCATTCCACACCTTGGCATGTTATTTACTCAACAGCTTCCCTTTGCACGGCAATTGCGAAGTCAGTAGTTGATCTGGTTGCTACATAAATCAGGTTGTCTGATGCATTTCACACTGCTGTGGCTGTGCAGCACGTGCCTGTGCCACTGCTCACCCTTTCTGCTTCACCTCTGCAACATCACTGTTTGATTCAGAAAGAACGAGTCTCAGTCATGGGCTCTCTTTCTGAAATTCCAATGTGAGAAATCAATCCAATAATCCTGTGACTTGATTTATGATAATTAATCAGTTTTCACTGACCTTAGACATGTAACTAATCCCACCAATTAAGAATAATCTGTTGTTTATGTTCAGAGTTAATAGCAGACTGAAAGCTGAAAAGCAAGAGCTGGAAACGCAAGTCTCCTTTTGGAAGTCTAAAAGCTCTGGCTTTAAATTCAGACTTGCTATTTAAGCTTGCTGGTATTTCACATGACGTGCAGCAGAGTCTTGCCCAAAACACTTCCCAGGATCCTACAAGGATTCTGTACGTAGTGTACGGGGCAATGAATGCCTGCATCACCAATGATAAAGGCCCCTGCAAAATTCCCTGCTTTTTTTCAATTGCACTGTTCCAATACAGATCTTGGCTTCTATATTGAAAAGCAGTGTGGTATCAAAACCTGGCTTTGATAATGGCTGTGCATGTGGTTCTCATTGGTGTCACACAGACCAGGGTTTGAGAGCTCTGCAATTGACTGTGATCAATTAAGGCCTTTTTCCCTTTATGCTTCCACTGACAATAGCACTGGCAGCACCACCCACTAGTCTGAATCTAGGCTGAGGGAGAGGCTGCATTTCTCCCTCTGGGTTAACAAATTGCATCCTTGCTGCTGTGGCATATAGTTGGAGCCAAACCACCTTTCTTTACTCCTGTCTTTTGGGCTAAGACTGTATTGCTGTAAGCAGAAATCTAAATAGCTACATCCAATTGAGTGGTAGGTTTTGCCTAAATACTCCTTTAGCGTACCTCTTAGCAGCGCAGGTATATGTGGGTCAGAACAAATATTGTATTCATAGCATATTTCTGTGCTCTTGACTGGGCACTCATCATATTAGAGGCATAAACTATTACGCTAGCAGCATTTGAGTGAATACACAATGCAGAGTGACACTGCAACAGAACAGGAGTGCAAAATGGAGATTTGCCTACCTAAATGGAACACGAGGGTTCAGGGAAGCAGGATAAAGAGGATTCTGACCACAGCACCAGGATTAGTATTTCTATTCCTGCAGAAAATGCTGTTCAGCTCCAGGTTCTTGAATTTAACATTTAAAAGGCTTCAGAGCTGTCTCCCAACAGAAGCCAGGGTACTGGGGTGTTAGCAGTAGAAAAGAACATTTTTACCAACTAACACTACTCCTGCTTAACACAGGTAGGCTGTGTGGCTCCAATGTATCACTGAAGTCAGTAACTAAGTAGTAATATAAAGAAGTTTTAAACATCTGGATGGCTACACCAGGCAGAAACTGATGCAATTTGAGTGAGGATACAGGGAAACTTGAATCCTCAGTTTGGGTAGGGAAATATTTCTACCAAGCAGCACAATTGCTCTGTGTGATTACCTGAAGTCATCAGTGCCTCTGTTGGCCAAGTCCCTTATAGGCCTTTCAGGGTCCTGCCACATCCTTAGGTACAGTCAAATAAACAGAAGAGTTGCACAAAGGGTATCTATCATACCTTTATTTACATATCATGGAAACACACATGCAACATGTCACAGGATTTACTACAGTGGAACAGCCTGTCCCTATCTCCTGTTACCAAAAACCTTTATTTTTGGCTCACTAGGAAAACTATCACTTCCCCAGAAAGCTCCTAAAAATAATCATTAAAAATAATAGACTTAGCAGGATAACTAAATGAGTGAGAGCTGCAGGCTGGGATGTCTTGCCACATCCTTGCAGAAACCAGGTAGTTCTCTAGAAGCAAGGAAGGAAGGAGTGAGACTGGATGGTCCCAAAGACAGGGAGGCAGTGGTAGTGTGTAACAGCTAGGGAATATCTGTCTGTAGCAGTGAACAAGGGAGAGAGAAAAAGCTTTATTATCAGAGGGTCTCCTCTCACCTAGGCAGCCAGCTCCCTGCTGATCTGTTTCCCATCTTTGACTTCACCTGGAGGCTATAAGCTTCCTATCCTCTAAGAACCTCTGATCCTTAAGGAGGGTCTACCTTTCTTCTCAAGCAATAGTTAAGGGGTAAAGTTTAAGCTCATATACCCTTTGACTTGAATGATCTTTCATATTTTGCCTCTGTGGAGAGGAGATGAAACTGCAGTGCCTTTTCCTGCCAGGACCATCAGAATGGTGATCATGGTAATCTCTTACTAACCGGGAGAAGGGACCGAGCTCAGTGTCAGAAATGTGCTGAGGGAAGGGAGGGGGAATAAGTCCTGGTATGGGAAAGGCTGAGGCCACTCTTTCTGTAATTAACATGAGCTTCAGTCTTGTTGGAACCTGGCATGTTCAGATCCCGCAGCTTCAGTCATTTGCTTGACTTTTTCCTCTAATTCCCATTGCTAGGTATAAACAGTTTGACCCCAGCTCCTGACCATCCAGGCAGGAGTCCCACCCTCCTAAACATTAATAAATGATCCCTGCTCTCCATTGGCTGATTCAGGCTCCACGCAGCGCCCTTTCCTCCGGGTCACTCTTCGGTTCCGGTGGAATTTGGCATAACAGCGTAGCCCTATGGAAAAGACAAGCATAAGCGAGCAGAAGGGACCAGGGCTCACTACAGCAGTAACACCAAACATTAGCTCTAGGCCTCAGTTCATGACAAAGCCTGCTGCGGTGGGGACAGTCCCAGGACTGGGAAGCCTGGGCTGTGTCAAATGAGCTGGCAGAGAAATGCCTCACATGGGCAGGGCATAGTGCTTTCTGGGCCCTGCTATTCTGTTCGGCTCACTCTTCCCGTTTGGGATTCACTGGCTCAGGCAGAAGGTTTCACTGACTTCCTGAAATACCAATGAATTATCCTGATTGTTTCCAGTGATTTTATGGAAGCCCTGCTTGGTTTCCCCCTATTACTTCCCATTACTGTCTAAGTGATCTCTCCATTGGGAAATTACTAGAGACTTAATGTGCAGCAGCAATGGCTGGGGAGCTCCCCTTGCTATTTATTTCCCTGAAGCTTCAGAAGAGGAGGGAAGAGACTTTGAAGCGTTATTACTGTAAGGTCTGATCCAAAGCTCACTGCTGATCTCCTTCAGTTTCTTTGTTTTGGATGCTCAAAGCAGGGTCTGAGGGAAGCTATCTGATATAGCATTGATGAATACTAAGGGGGGAAAAAAGGCATTTTATTTGTAAAAAACATCAGTACATATTCTCCCATGGCAGTGGAAGGCAATGGGAGCCTCTGGTCAGGATAACTCATTGGTTTCTGGCACTGATAGATTTATCTTTTGTTGTCTATTGTCTGACTTTGTTACACCAAAATGCGTAGCTAGTTGGGCCAGACAGGGTACAGCCTATGTGTAAATAATTCTCACAAAAGCCCTCATTTTCAGTAGCCCAGGATCTGGTCATTGAGGTTGGCACAAGCTGATCTGATCATCCTAGAAACTGCAACTCTTTCTACTTCCAGAGCGGGCAGCAGATAGCAACAGTGCCAGTACCCTTAGTAGGGGGAGGCTGAGGATTTATAGCTTTTATAATGAGACAGCCCATAAACTGTCTTTGAGTACTCATACACAGGAGACCCCAGGATGTCACAGGTCACTGAGCAGCCTTTTGGAGTGCATGTCCCTGGGCTATGTTGAGACCAGCTACCTTGAAGTTGGGTTTCTGCCCCTCATTACCAATCCCCTCAGGGCAGTCTGGCCTCCCAGAAGGAGAGCACAAAAGATCAGAGCTCTGCTCTTATCTAAGCATCTTGTCTATCTTATCGGGACCCTACATCTCTGGGGATCTTTTTAATGCTACAGAGGATGCACATTTGGCATCAACTTATAACTAGCTTAAGTATAAAGCAGGGCCAGGGGCAGCCCTCGTTAGGCTTGAAGAAATGCTTTTCTAGGCTAATCTATCAGAACATAGTCTCTGATGAGCACCTTCAAGTGTTAACTGACACGCACAAGGTGAAGACTATCATTTAACATTGCACTCCAGGAAAACAGTCTGTTTAACTGGGTAAAAAGTAGGTGGATGACCTGGTCAAAGTCACTAGGTGTCTAACATAGGTCACAAAAATTTGGCAACCAGAGTTTTGTTCTGGCAGACAAGACCCAGTGCCTGGAGCTGATCCTGAACATGTTCAGACTAGAATAGTGCTTTTCAACATCTTCATAACACAACAGTCTATTAAGGACTGCTGTGGATTCTTCAGAAATAGTTTTAAGAAGCAAAGGTCTGTGTCCTGCCCACACCTACTAAATTGCAGCAGGTTCAGTTGGAGTTAACTCAGGAAAGCCATATTAAGCATAAGGTCATGTAAAACAAGGATAGTAGTCTGGTTTTTATAACCTGTGATACTTGAAAGCTCCACTGAAGTATTAATATATTGTGGCTTCTTCTGTTAGGTTTGTAGATATCAGGATTTTTGTTTTCAAGAGGGAAAAAACATACCCTAGATGACTCAATGGTCACACTGTGAGTTGGTGGCAGGGAAAGGCTAAGAGCAGCAGAGCTTGGCTCCTATTTTCACACACAAACCACTATTCTGAGTCAACGCAGCCAGCTGGAAGGGGGAGAGCAAAAAGCTGAACTCACCTTCAGTGCACATACAGTCATCGTAACATTTGTTGTTAAGGCCTCGATTGTGTGGTTTGCAAAGGTGTTCACGCAAATCGCAGCAAGAGCCTGCAACACAGGAACAAGGGTCAGCACAGCTCATTTATCCCCTTCCCTTGTAGGGCTACTGACACCCACGACAGCTCCATGGGAACATCATCTGTTCCCACAACACGCCTGGAGAGCCTCTGCCCTTTTCTCTGCATATCACTTTCTATCAGTATTAAAAATCAGGATACTTGTATTAGAACCTGGGCTGGATTTCAAACAATCTTATGTTTGGAGAAATTACTCTACTAAGCTGATGCTGACCTGGGAGACAGTCAAGGTGATGATCACATGGCTCTCCTTCAGCCGTCATGGTTTCATTTCCACTGGTGAGGCTCTTACTGCGGCGTTTCTCTATGGAAAAAAACCCAGATGCTGATAGAAAATGTCATGCTAGTGGCTTTATTTTGGAGACTGCATTGTTCCAGGGTAAAAACAGCCTCAAACTTCAAGAGTTCGAACTCTAAACCTTCATAGTCTAATCTCCTCCCTATTTCTCAACCCTCCATCTATCATTTTAAGTCTGCCCTCAAACTATGCATCCAAAATGAGAAACATTGTGAAACTGAGCACAAAACACAATCAGCATTCCGCTTTTTTCTCTCTTTCCCCATCACTATGATCTCACATCACATCCTTCAGCACATCTGTGAACACTAACCATGGGACAAGCCTTACAGAATTACTTTTGGGAAAGAGGACAGGGAAGTTTAACACCTTTCTTTTTAGCAGATGGCCACATTTCTGGTTTGAGATCCTCATAATCTGTCCAGTCAAAGAGTGCCATATCTAGGGTGGGCATCACATCCCCATCTTGCCTGAGGCGGGCCTGCAAACCACAAGAAATCAAAGAGACAATGGATTACACTTTTGTAGTGACACTGAAGTCTTTGTAAATTTTCCTGGTGCTTTCAGACCTTAAAAAAGCTTTATGATTTCTCCACTGCCCTCCACCCCTGTCTTGTCCACTGGGGATTCTTGGCATCTCATTTTCAGAAGGGAAGAGCTTTCCCTTGTTGCAGCTGAAGCCAAAAGGGAAGTTTCCACTGCTTCTATGTGAGGACAAAAGGCGAGCAAGGAGCATTAGGAAATGCTGCCTCTCCAGCCAAGTGCTCCTACTGCCTCTCCAGCCCTTGAAGCTGAGTGAAGATGGCTAGCTAAGGGAGAGGGAAGAGAAGCAACTAAAGGAACTGTTTATGAAGAAGATGTTTAGATGTCTCCAAGACAGAGAGCTGCTTTTGAGGAAGGGCTTTGGTGTAAGCAAGCACTTACCTCTAACCAAAAAAAAAAAAGTAAATGGGACCTTAGCTGCAGGAGATTTCTACCTGCATCAGAGGTGCGGTGCAGTTACCAGCTATCTATTTACCTGCGACCGTGGTGATGTGGCTGGAAGAACAGGAGGCTCTTCTGTGGAAACAGCTAGTTCCAGTGCAGTGAAGAGAAGCATGGTGGGAGTCAGACTTGTAGCTTCCTCTGCCTGGAGGTTTTGAAACTGTGCTTCAAAGCTTTCAGGTTTCTTGTACAGGGAGCTTGGCCCAGCATCAGGAGTCTTCCCTGCAGAAGGCAACAGGTACAGTAGCATTAGCTTTCTCACCCCTTTTCTCTCTGTGTGCCATAGACTTGAGTCAAAGGAATTCAGATTTTATCCAGCCACTGGTCAGTGTTGTACCACCCTGAGCTGCTGTTTAGACCACTGTAAAGCAAAGTCATGTGCTATTAAAGTGATAGATCAGATCCAGAGTACACGCATCTTGGTTTTTACACACTTAAGTCATACATAATCATACCTTCTTGAAGATATGTCTCTCTCTTGCTTAAGAAGCAAAGGATTTCTTCTGGTCTCAAGAGTACAAAATGTACCTGTTTAACCATTTTTAAACCAATGGGTTAAGCTGCTGCAAATACCTGTGGACGCATTCTTGTTTGATTTTAATAGTGGGCTATGTCAATTTAGCTCGTCAAGAGCTACCTAACTTGAAATAATAATATCTTCACAGCCTGATCCCTGCTTTTCTTAAGTATTAATTTAATACAGACCTTAAGTTAAACCTGTTTTGTAGTCCGCAAATATTACTTCAAACCAGCTTTGTTGCATATTCTTCCATGTTGCTTAACATGAATTGTTTAGTCAGTCCTCTGAGAAAACAACAGAGCTGCTCTTACTGATGCAGGGAGGAGTGATAGCTGGAACTCAGGGATACTGACACCCAGCTTGACAAACAGTGTAGATTGACACGAATTGCCTGAACTAAAGATTTACCACACTGAGCACACCATACCACAGTGACACACACCCACAACTTGACCTGCACAGTCAAAAACAAGCAACATTTTAAAGTAATTAGTGCAATTTCACATATGCATAGATTTTTTTTGTAGTTCAGCACAAATAGAAATGAATACAAGCTCTGATGAGAAGAAACTGCTCTTCAAGCTAAGCAGGGGTTTTGTATTATTTCTAGTTATCTTTCGAGAGATTGAGCATGGCTTGGACAAGTTTGAACCATTTGCTAAAGAAGCAAAAAAAACAAAGCAGGCCACCCCAAACAACCCCTCAAGTCCTGGGAACTTTCAGAGCTCCCCCTGTAAGGCAAACCAGGTCATTTTCACAAAACTGCAGCCAGCAGTAAAAGCCTCTGGTTCTGGAGTTCCCTTTTTAGTTGTGCCTCTTTTGTTTGGCAGATTTCTCCCCAGAGCAAGCACACACCCCACACCCTCCACATACCCATGTGGCTCAACCACAGCTGCATCTTCTTGCCCTCACACAAGCGACACTCATTTTCACTGACCCAACAGCCTCAGCTTCCCTTGGAGCTCAAATACCTCTGTGGTGTTTCAGCCTGTCCCTGCGGCTGTGTCGCCGATGCTCTCGGTTTTGCTTCTTTCCTCTCTCAGACCCAGGGGACTGGTTTTCCCTCTCAGGATATGGGAACTCAAAACCCAGGAACACATCCTTATTCTGTTTCAGGGCTGCTGGCTGTCCCTCTGCTGCCAGCTCTTCCATAGCTGGAGCTCCGCTACCCATTCTGAGGGCCTCTTCCCCAGCTGGCTGCCCTCTAGAAGGCATGGCATGGACCCTCTCCTTCTTGGCCAAGCCGTGCTTGTGGTGGTGCCCACTTCTGGGCTGCTGCAGCCACATCTCTTGGTTTTGAAGACGGTTGTTGTTCTCTGGGACATTTTTGAGCTTTGTGCCAGGGTCCAGGGAGACTGCAAGACTGATGTCAGAAAGAACCAGCATGCACAGGAAAAGGAAAGGAGAGAAGAAGGTAGAAGTTGCCATAATCCTGGGTGCTCTGCCTCACCTGAAATTAAAAAAAAAAAAAAAAGCAACCAACTTCTAAGAACAGTAAAGGCAAGCAAGATTCAGACCTAGGACACTTAGGTGAAAACAGTTATGGTGTCCAGAGCTGGAAGTGATTTTTTTTCCCTCCTTGGTTATGTCCTCCACTCCCAGCCCTGGTTACAGCAGCTGAGACACACGTGCAGGGCCTGCGGGGCTGAGAGGTCCCAGTTTCATGTGCAAATGAGGGCCATCAATCAGTAGGACATTTTCCTTTGATTCCTGACTAGCCCCCCTACCCTCCCATTCACAGCCTACCATCTGAGGGGCTGGAGAGGCTGGCTCCTGCAGGCCACAGCTCCCTGGCCGTTCCACAGCACCAGCTGTCTGGCTAGGGCTGTTTGCTGCCAGGTTGGCATCCTGGGTCTGGCTGGCACTGGCCCCTCCTCACAGCTGGTTTCCTTGCAGTGAAGATATCAAGATGAACGGAACTGGAGGCAGGTGGTGGCCTCGCAGGAGCAGCAACAGCCTTGAGCAGCTCAAGACAGAGACACATGTGCGTGCACACACATACTGCTTCAGGGTGGCTGAAACTGGTCAAGGGAAGAAAAAACACTGGAAATTTTGTGCTGATACCTCACAGTGTAGCAGAGAAATAAATCTGCTGTCAGCAGAGCAGGGGGTGCTGGTCTAAAGACCAAGGGGCAGGGAGGCAGACTGAGTTTTCTCTAGCTTGTGCCACTTTCCCTCCTCAACCCTGCACAGGTCACTTCACCTCACCTCACCAGGCGAGGCTGTCACTGGGAGGGTAAAGTAGAAAGAACACTGAGACTGAGTCCCTCAGCACAGTGGCTGCAGAGTATTCCCATTCATTCTGCTTCACTGTAATATTTTCGAGGCTCTTCCTTCATCCCTGTGTTTGTGTTATGAGACATGGCTTTGGGACATTGCACAAGTCAGACACTTCTCCAGTTAGGTCATTTTCCCCTGTCCTTTCCTACAAAAGGGGGAGGGGTTTTTCAGCATTTCCTATGCAGCCTTTCACTTTGGGCTAGCTTTCTCAGACTGTCCCTCTCAAGCTGGGCAGCATGAAGGCATGCTTAAAACCAGAGTTCCCTGTGACACTGACTGCCAGAAAGCCAGGTCTATGCTTACATATGAGAAATACTGTCACAAAGTTACAGCCACAGCTCTTCACTCAACCTCCTCCCCATCTTTCCTGCACCCCAGCCCCCTGCTGCACCTGATTTCCATCTGTCTGTTCACCAGGTGAACCAATTTGCTGTATAATTACAATGGCTTGTACTCCCTCCTCCACATCCCTGGCTGCTTGCCCAGCCATTGTCACCTGTGAAGGGCAGCAGGTAACATCCTTTGAGGCCAATTCCATTGCCTTTTTGTGGAGCTGACAGGAGACACCCTAAGAATGGCCTTGGTTCTTCCTTTCCTCTTTTCTTTCAACCTATGGGACAGATGTGAAATGTTTTGAGTCAGTGAAACCTCTGCCATCATAGCAGCCCCAGCCTCATGGAGCATCTGGGGAGTTTAGAGGGAGGTTCTTCATCCTCTTAACTGAAAAGCCTGCTCACTCATTCACCAGCTGATTGTGACTCTCCAAGGTCCATCTTTGTTATTGCTCAGAGCCTGGGAGCAAATTTTCAGTTCAAACCTCCCCCGCACAAGGGAGGCAGCACAGGGGCCTTCTCTTTAATGCAGTGTCTGAAAAGCAGGTCTTTCTACTGGCCACAAAGAACAACAAACTGCTACTTGAGGACTGATTTAAGAGGTGCTGGGTAGTTCATTTGCTGAAGGCATAACACTGTGAAATAGTATTTTGTTGGCCTCTACCTGGGTCAAAGGAAAACCAGACCAACAGCTAAATCTGCTTCAAAACCAATGGAACAAATAGCGACCCAGCAAAATCCAAACTCTGCATCCATGGTCTTTGTTTTTTCCTAGGATTTTCTCTTTAAGAACCAGAGCAAACCAGCTGAATCAAGGCATCACTCAGAACAACTCAAAGAGCTGGAAACAGCATCTTACCTTTTCATCTGTAGGCAAAATGCCAAGAGGAGAGAACAAGTGCAAAGAGAATGCGAGGCAGGTGTCTCCAATCTCAGTCACACAGGCACAGGCCCTTTGATGGTGAACCTGACAGACACATTAGCTGTGGATTCTGGTTTTCAGCAGGAGCTAGAAAGCAGCTAAATGCTGCAGGACAGTTAAACAGAAGGTCTGCTTCAAAGTGTAGGGGGCATTTATTTAAGCTGCCCAGCTAGCTCTCCTGGCATGACACAGGATCAAAGTGCATCCATCTAGAGCACATGAGTTGCCTCATCTCTGCACCGGCTGAGAGGGCAGGCTAACATCCTGTGTTACCATGTCACTGGGAATCTTGCATTAATAATGCAGATAAATACCTGTAACTGCATCATTATCAGGGGAGGTCTGAGCTGTTTGGCAAACCAAAACAGTGCATGGACAAGTTTTGGTGCCTTGGGTTAATGCACACTGCTCTGCTAGAGGCACAGAAGTCCCAGCCTTCTCTTAACCACTTGTTTCCATGCCCTGATCTATCTTTAACTTCAGAAACTTCTTCCTACCTTCTCCATTTTTCTTACCCTACAGAAGCTGTAAAATTCATGCTTCCAAAAGGCAGCTAGAAAACACAACAGCATCCCTAGTTCTTCTCAGTGCTCAGGTTCTTCAATATTTGGGCACCAAAGTAAACTCCACCCTCTCCTCTGTCAGGACCACAGTCCACAAAAGAAGTCTGTGCTAGCCCTGGGCTTGTTGATGTAGGTGACAACAATGTTGTCACACTGCTGACGCACCTTTTCTGCAAAGGGTGAAATTCTGCCCTGAGACATATGCCAGGCAGAAAGAAGTCTGGTCTTCTAAAGAGATGCCTTTCCTAAATTGCTCTAAAACAAATACATGTTACAGGTCCAGAACTTATCCTCTTCTTACGGTTCATGTATTAATAAATGAAGTAGCTAAAATACTTGCCAAGTTAAGCTTCTCCTGTAGTTCTTCACAACACCAGACCCATATCCTCCTTACTCCACCCAATGCCTTGCACTTCCTTTATATACCCTCAGGATTATGAGCCACCTGCCTCTTGAGGTAGCAAATCTGCCTACTAACAAGAAAATATGTGAAGCAAAGATAAGGCCTTAGAGCTACCCAGGGTGCAGGCTCAGGGCTGATGAATGAGTTGCAGTGCTGTCCCTCAGCCACTATTTCTGATCCATTTTAGGTTAGCAGTGGATGGTCACAACCCTGTAAGGGAAATTAGAGGGTTTTTTGCATCCTGAGTAATTTTCCCTGTGCACAGTCTCTTTCTCTGGACTCACTGATACAATTGCTATTACTCTGCTCTCTGCTTGTAATTCTGCAAGGCAGCCATGGATTGAACAGGTACACAGAAACTCAGGCATGTTTTCCCCCTATAAATACAGTTATGTCACCTTGGTGGGGAAATAGCTCTGAAACTGCCCTGCTTTATTTGTTTTGTATTTGACAAAGCAGGAACATCAGATCATCTATGTTCGTTCCCATGTCTGACTTAAAACATGATACATGACAGCCCTAGCTTTAACTTTTCACATATGTTCTTCATGTCACAGCCAAGGGGAACAAAACTCTTGAACTGAGAAATAGAGAATATCAAGATCCTTTATCACCCCAGACTTCAATGATGCTCAAGGGCTGAACTAAGCTAGACCCAAGCACGTACCCTAGGCCAGATTTCTCTTTGGCTCTGATAAGCTCAGACTTTGGCAGGAGTGTGTAGAGATTTCCTGGACTCCAAACAATCCCAAGCTGCAGCAATAGGCAAAGTGTACGTGCATCTACATGGGTGTTGTGTGCGTGTGCATGTGTGGCAGGGATGATAGACAATAAACCCAGCTTCGTGTGCCAGGCTCCCTGTAAATAAGAAGCCATAGGGTGATGGATGGGCTTGGGAAGGCCTGGAGCAGAATGGATGGGGTAGGCTCTATGGTAGCTGACATGCAGAGAGCTGGCTGGAGCCAGGAGGATGGCATTGTGCAGATAAATGAGGTTTCACTTCCCTGCTGGGTCTCTTTCCATCTGTTTTTCTGTTTCTGGAGGCAAATGCTGGGAAGCTTCATATACAATCTGCCAAGAGACCTTCCCATTTCAAAGGGATCTCTCCCAGCTTTCTAGGGTCCCCAAAAACAGTCAGGTAATCTTATAAGCACCTTTCTCTTTTCCTCCCCGAGGCAAAAGTAGTAACACTTTTCTTTCTCTTCAATGGTTCTTGCACACTCACTTTGTAAAGAATACTTTTTTTTTTGCTGCTGGCCCAGACATCCTTGGGACGGCAGAGCAGCAGAGTCCCCTGCTCACAGATCTCCAGTCCTTTTGGGTCCCTCTTCAGAGCTGCCCTCCTCCTTTCTTAGGTTTCCTGTATCCATCATCACCTTTCCTCCCTACCTTGCCTTTCACATTTATTGGCCTCCACAGTTTCCTTGTCCCTCATGACTGTGTTTTGTGTGAGAGCTTTCCCCTCTGCAGATATTTAGGCTAGGCTACTTGAATCCTGCCACCACCCTTTGAAACATCTGCTTTCCTTTTGCTTGTGTTGTTTTCTCTCACTTTCTGCCATCATGAAACAGCACTGCATTGTAGGAAGGGCCAAATTCACTAATACACTAACTGCAGTAGTGGCACAAGAGACAGGATATAGAGGTTCAGGCTTGCAGGGTGTTAACTAGTAGCTGTAGTTGCCCCTGTGCATCCACAAAGCTTCTTCCTGGGGCAACTCATAACCAGTGACCACTTGAAATTTCATTCACTAACATTACTTGAAGGGCTGGAACTGGGACTCTGTGTTTGCTGACCCATTAGCCCAGGCAATCCCTTCCCTGCACCAGTCAGCTCTGGCTGACAGACTGCGCTCTGCCCTCTTAACCACTGAGAAGTGGCTTGTTCGCACAGCACGACTCAGGAACCCTCTCCTGCAGCCCAGACTTGTAAGCTGGTAGACTTGTGAGTAAGCTGGTAGCTTTGTACTTGTGCTAAACTCCAGCACCCTGGCTCTGATGAACACTGGACACCTTGCAAATCCTTCAAGTCACTACGTGCCTCTCGCCTTCAGCCACAGCCATGCCACCCTTTCTCCTGTGCCTACCCTGACCTGCACAGAGAGCCTCACTGCTCTCCATGTCAGTGCACAAGCAGGGAGGGTGCAGCACCAACAGCCTCCAGGGACAGAGCAACCCAGCAGGTCACTGTATTGAAGTGGAAGAGGGGCACGTGAATGAATATGCAGTACCCTCTGCTCTGCTTCCCTCTGGGACTTCGCGGAGTGGCTGACACAGCCATCATAGGCGACCTGCTATCAAACAGAGCCTACTCTACTCAATAATGAGATTAAAATAGCAATGAGTCTGAGATTAGCATCCGAGATATAGTCGCTTGCTGTCAGCGTAGCAGAGGAGACTCTGCAGTTTAATGCACGATGCCTAGTGACAAATGAGACACAATCAATAGCAAAGGTCATTGCTCACCCGGCTGGAAAGCACCCGCCAGTGTGACAGGGAAAAAGGGGGGCAGATTTGGCTTGATCTTCACTGGGAGAGAGAAGTGGATGTGTCCCGACTGGCAGAACAGTTAGGCTGTGCTTTCAACATTTTTCCATGCATGTCATTCTCACTTTGAAGCAAAATGTGTAGGATTAGTGCCTCCTTCTGCAAGGGAGAGGAGATGGGAATACAAAACCATTTCCATTAACACATCTGGCTGACGGAAGACTTCAGGTGTGAATTGGATAAATGTCACTTAAAACCTACATGATGAATTACCGGCTGAATAAGCCATTAACGGATGCCAAATTGATTTAATTCAGACACAAGATCTCACTTTTATCAATAGAGGAAGAGCAGAGAATAACCCGTGGATACTTGGTACTCAGGGGCTCGGTGCGCGGCAGCGCACAGCTCTGCAAACACAATGACTCGGTGGGAAAAGCTTCCGTCACCCCTCAGCCACTTTCCACAGCAGCTCTGGCTCCGAGCCGGGATGTGCCCCTGGGGTGCGCATGGGGCTCAGCACCTGCGAGGGGGCCAATGCCTCTGTTCGAGGCAACTTTGCTTCCAGGGAAGGGGAGAGCCGTCTCTGGAGGGAGCTGGCAGCAGCCTCTGAAGTAGCAGGGACTTGCGGTAGGGTGGTGGGGCGCAAGCCCCAAAGCCGACGCTGCAGACCCCTGCAAGGTGCACGGCGCTGCACATCGCGCTGAGGGTGAGCAGGGTGGTGGAACCGCGGTGGAGCGGGAGAGCCTGGAGCCTGCTCCGCGGCACGGGTGACATGGGCCCGGCACCGGCGCTGTCCAAGCTCGGGCTCGGCTCCCAGCACTGAACGGTGCCGCCGGTACCCGGGGCACCCACACCGAGAGCGTCCCGGTGGCGGCAGCCCAGCGGCGGCGGCACTGGGGGTTCCCGTCGCCCCCGGCCTTTGTCTCCTCCGGGGCTCACGGAAAGTGGGAAAGTACCCCCCGCTCCTCCCCCGTCTCTGAGAAAGCAAAGGGAAAACAGCTCGGTGGAGCATGCACCCCCGGCCCGGCCCCGGTGCAGGGTGAGCGCGGGGCGAGCGGCGCTGCCTACCTGTCCGCAGCTCCTCGGTCTGGGCTGAGGCCGGCAGGCAGGGCAGGGCAGCGGCTGTGCGGCAGCGGGAGGGGAGGCAGGTCTGCCGGGGGGCAGAGGGGTGTTCAAACCCGAGAGGAGGAGGAGGAGAAGGAGGAGGAGGAGACAGGGGGAAGGCAGTGGGGGAATGTGGAGAGGAACCGGGGGGGGGGGCCGGGGGCACATCGCGGGGGTGCGCGGTGCGAAGGAGGAGGAGGGGGGCGGGCGCGCAGCGTCCCCCGCTCCCTGCACCGAGCGGCCAGCCCCGCTCCAACGGGGGGAGCCGGCCGGGAGCCGGCGGGGGCGGCCACGGGGGGCGCGGGCGTGGCGGGGACTGGTGCCCCCCTCGCTCCTCCCGCCGCCGGGGGGCGCTCGGGCCGCCCGCCGCCCTGACGTCACACGCCCGCGCCACCGCCCGGCCACCCGCGCTGGGGGGGAAGGGCAGCGGGGGGCCCCGCGGCCGGGCCGAGGGCGGTAAGGGGCAGCGGGGGTCCTCCGCGGCTCGGGGCGGGCGGGGTCGAGGCGGTGACGTCCACGGGCGCCGCCTGGGCTGGCAGTGGGGGTCTGTGCCGAGGGGGCTCTGCGGGGTCGGGAGCCCCGTTTAGGAAGGGAGCGGAGCAGCGCGGAGCGCCTGGTGGCGGGGGCTCGGGAGCGGAGTACCGAAGTCAAGGCAATGTCTGTCCGCTGGGGAGCGGGGCGGGGGCCCTCCCCTCCCGAAAGCTGTGGCCTGTCGGCCCAGGCGTTAGAGATGGCCGGGGGGTGGAACGGGAAGGAGCGTTTGGCGATTCTCCGGTCTCTCCTCTGAACCGCGGAGCGGGCAGGGCGCTGCGCAAGCTGACGCGGGAGGCCTGTGCTCGTTGTTCTGAGCTGGCGTGGGAGCCCGGGTAATAGACACGGGCACTTTGAAGATGGTGGATTACGAATTACGTGATGTCCCTGCCTCCTTTGCTTCCCTTTTCTTCTGAAATTTCTGCAGTAAGGGTTTGCTAGCTTCCAAAAAGCACCACGAAAGAAGTGCAGGCTTTCTTTTCCCTGATGCTACTCCACGCTTCCCCTAGCCACCCCTCAGTGTTGTCTGTTACACTGGGAATGTTCTGGGAACTGACCTCATACATACAGGGCAGCAAATTCAAGTGATTAGATGAAAGGCTATTAACTGCAGCATTACTCCGATTATTACTTCAAAACCTTTAAGCTGAGGGAGTATTAAATGTGTGGTTCCTAGGCCTAACCTTGTGACTGTGTTTGGGGGTGGGTGTCAGGATGCTGTTGTCTCCCTGGGGCCTCAGTTGAAGAAAGGGGGATGTTTAGGTGAGGATGTGAACCTAAACCTCTAAAACCACAGATTCGTTATGCCACTCTGATACAGATCTCTTGTACAAATTTGAGAGTCGCTGCAGCTGGGGTGCTAGAGTGATGCTTAAGTATCTTAATTCTATTTATTGCAGCAGATCACTAATATTCCAGGGAGTCTTTGTGTGCAATGGTAAGATTCTGATCTAAAAAGGGAGAGGAGAGTAGCTTCCTTTTTTGTGGAGGTCAAAGTAATTCTTCATAGGTCTGAAAAACCTGGTTTGTTGCAGCTGGAGCAGCTTGAAAATCAGCAGCTAAGCAACTGGGTGGAATTTCTGTGGATTACCAGAGGTCTGTGAGACACTTGTGTTACTGGTGGAGCCACGGTGCTCCTGCAGGCATTTAAAGACAACAGTTTATGAAAAACAGTGCTGCTATTAGTGGTTAGAGTTTGCATGCATGGAAAGAGTATGGATAAAATAATGAAACATAATTTGTAATAGAAAATTATGTACGCTGTAGCTTAAAACATGTAAGGCACGTACTCCCCTGTGTAAGGAAAGCTGTTGGAAAGTTGAGCCCCAGATCTGCTGTTTGATTGTTGGCACGTGGTATTAATTTGGCTATCTAATGTGTTGCCTTTTAGCATTGTCACAAATTTCGGGCCCCCCAGGGAAGTGGTCACAGCTCCAAGCCTGTCAGAGTTCGAGGAGCATTTGGATGATGCTCTGAGTCATATGGTTTAGTTTTAGGTAGTCCTGTGAGGAGCAGGGCTCCATGATCCTTGTGGGTCCCTTCCAGCTTGATATATTCCATGACACTATGATTCCGTGTGACAAATTCCATGTTATCTTAATTATGCGGCTGTGCAGGGTTTGGTTTCCTTGGGACTAGAGAGAGAGACTCTGAGGCTGTTGGTAGTGGACAGCAGATGAGAACCTGTGTTGTGTAGTGTCAAGGGAAGATGCAGATCCTAGCCTGAACAAGCGATGTTTCGTGGTGGTGTGAGAATAAACCCATCAATCCAAGAAGTTCTTGTGTTATAATAGGATACAGGGGTTAGAAAAGGAGTATGCAATGAGAACATTTGTGTGGCTTTAAAAAAAAGTGTTCGTTGTGCTACTAAAAAGTGATTGTCTAAACTTCCCTGTGTCTTAAGAATCATGAATTCTCCTGTCCTAGCACAGTACAGCAAAAAAGGAAAGGAGACAGTGAAGAACTGTGGCAGGACAGATTTTCACTTTTTTTTGTAAATAAAACCCAAATTAAAAAAAAAAGCAGTAATTAAACTGTGAGCAATCTACTAAGCTGAGGCGTGAGCCAGAACACAGCAATGACGCTGCTGTTGGTTATGGAGGGAGCTAAACCCTTCACAGTGGGCCCTGTGGATTTGTGGCAGTGTTCATCTGCTTGTGCCTAAGCGGAGAGGGCAGTTTGTTGGGTCTGGGCTCAGCGGTGCTAGGGGAGTGGATGGCTCCATGAGCTGACTGTATTAATAACATAGGAGCTAGAGGATAAACATTCTTTTTGTGATTGCTTCCAGGTTCTGGGAAAGATGACCACTCTCACACGGCAGGACCTTAACTTTGGGCAAGGTAGTGTGTTGTCCTACACTGCAAACTGCTATGCTTGCAAGGCTTCTTGTTGGCACATGAGCTTGTGGACTCGTTGGAGGGTTGCTCTGTCCTTAGATGTCCTGCAGCTAAAATTTATGCAGGGAAAGAATACCTTAAAAAAAATTCCTATGAGTATATGGTGTTGCTCTGCATGTTCCCCCCCTCACTATTTCAACATCCTTTACTTTTGTTTTTCAGTTGTTGCAGATGTTCTTTCAGAATTTCTGGAAGTGGCTGTTCACCTTATCTTGTATGTCAGAGAAGTTTACCCTATTGGTATCTTTCAGAAGAGGAAAAAATACAATGTACCTGTCCAGGTAGGAGATTTTCCTGGAAGCTGACAGCCACATGGACAAGCAAAAATAGCAGGGATCAGTTAACACTCACCAGAACAAACTAAATCACTTCCAGAGTTTGTTTTAATGTGCAAACTCATTTTTTAAGAGAACTTAGTTCCTGTCGAAAGGGAAAACAGCCCTGTAGCTGAGGATACAGCAGTACTCGTGGAACAAGCAGATCATGGACAACAGTAGTAGAAGGCTTCCCCAGCTATGTTCAGTAAGGTAACATGAAAGCATGCTTCCTAGGAAGTAGAGAGGGTTGGAGCATATTCCCCATATGCTATTGTGGGTATATATTCCCAGTATACTACACCTCTGTGGGTACAGTGATCTGCCTCAGCCAATTAACCCTTCCACAAAAGAACTACTGGTTTGAATTGGCAACTTAGTAGTGAAAAATTCAATTTGAAGCATGACTCGAGTGCCTTGTAACATCTTCCCCTTTAGCATTGTCCTGGTTCACATCAGAACACAGCTCTGACTGTTCACTGTATTTGCTACAGATGTCCTGCCACCCGGAGCTGAATCAGTACATCCAGGACACGCTGCACTGCGTAAAGCCGCTGCTCGAGAAGGTAAGAGCATATTGGGGACCTGGGCAGAAGTGCTGCAAGTGGTTTTGATAGAAAGTAAGAGAACATAAATGCTGTCTTCATTGCAAAAGTTATTTACAAATTTACCATACACAATATCCCAGCTGGTACAGTTACTAACAAAAATAAAAATAACATCCATAACCTTTCCTTGCAGTTAAGGCCCCACCTTGCTGCTGATTATTGGCATTTAGTTGCATCTAATACATGCCCATGTGGTTATACATATGTGTATTTTCAGTTACGTTATCCTACACGTTAATATTCTGCTTTTGAATACTTTTTAAGTTTAAGCACCTATCTGGCAGAATAGTTGGAATACTTTGCTGTAAGCCAGCAAGCAGAGGTAGGGTTGAACTCCAGGTTTTGTGAGAAAGGTGTGACCATATGAAACATTTCAGGGTGTAGGACGCTGGCAGATTTTGCATTCTCTGCTCTCTGCAGACAACCTTAATGCACGTTTAGAGACTGGAAATAGGTCAGTTTTACATCATGGTAGGACAAAGTTGCTATATTTGGCCAACGGTCTAAGCATATCTCAACTTGCCCATCTTTGTCCGTTCCCAAGTGATGCCATGAGATGGCTGTACATTGACTCCTTTGTTCCAAAACGGTATCTAGAGAAACGTACTATTTTTAGTGCACTTCATCTCCCGAGGCTGTAGCGATAAGCTATCAGTTTAACATCTAGCAAGAAAGGGCTTTGCAAATGCATTTTTTTCTGATCAGTAGGAATAATCTGACAGTGCTCAAGCTTTGGATAACTGCTAGTGCTGTGAGCCCCAACAAATAAGCATACTCCCACTTTATCAGAAGTACATGAAGCACACTGGGGGTGGAAGAGCTTGTTTTAAGGACGAGATTTTTATATCTTTGTTCTTGCAGAATGATGTGGAGAAAGTTGTAGTTGTAATCCTGGATAAAGAGCACCACCCTGTGGAGCGATTTGTCTTTGAGATCACCCAGCCACCTCTTCTTTCCATTAGGTAAAGTTTCCATTACTGTTTGCCCACGGCATCCCACACCTGGAAGCAGCTCCAGGCCCCAGTGCTTTGCTGCATGCCAGTAACAACTGCTCTCTCCTCAACAGTTCTGAGTCCCTGCTGTCCCACGTGGAGCAGTTACTGCGTGCCTTCATCCTGAAGATCAGCGTGTGCGATGCTGTGCTTGACAACAATCCCCCAGGTAAACACGTCCATACAGCCCGACAGCATGGCATTGCTTGACTTGAGACAACAGCAGGTAGCGTCTGGTAGTTGTCCCCTCATCTGGAACCTACCATTTCTCTTACAGGTTGCACCTTCACAGTCCTGGTTCACACACGGGAGGCTGCCACACGGAACATGGAAAAGATCCAGGTGATAAAGGTGAGTGATAGCTTTGGCCACCTGATTGCTCTGCAGGTTGCTCACAAAGACTGGAAATTAAAGAGTTTTTGGTATCTCTAAGGTTAAGGCTGCTAGACATTGTGAACACGTATGTTAGCTTTATGTAATGCACTTCACAACTTGGTTTTGAACGTGTTAAAATGGTTTACACTGGTGAGGTGCCTGAGCAAATTTATCACACACCAGCCACAACTGCAGACAAGGGTTGCTTCGGTGCCTGAATTAGATTGTAACAATGTGTACTGCAGAATGCCTGCTCAGTCACTTAAAAGTATTCTGACACATAGAATAGGTACTTGAATTTAAATAACAAAAAAATAAAAAAAACCCCCTCCTCTCACCCCACATCCACTGGATGTGGATGACTGATTCTTTATAAATAGAATTCAAGTAACTAGTGGGGTTTGGGTGCACAAATATGTTTTTATCTTGCAGGAAGGTGTGTGTAGATCACTTTTTAAAGCACGATTTTAAGAGTCCTTGCTTAGATACAGGGAAACTTTTTTCCCTGAGCCAAGTTATCTTGGGTGTCCTAAGGCACAATAAATAAAGCCAGTGAAGTGTAAAATTGTTTCAAAATAGAAGTCTGCTCTGTGTTGCTTAGTAATGGAAACTGGTAGCATAGTAGGCCAGCCTTTAAACTTGCAAGGCAGGACAGAAATCCGTGCCCTGAGCATTTTGGAGTTGCAGCTAAGAGTTTGTCTCTTAAAGAGGTGAGATGTCACCTTTGGAATAAGGAAAACAGGTTAACATTACAGTTTGATGCGGTATTTGAAGATAATTACACCGAGTCTCAGAGCCAAGTGTGCAAGCGTTAAGATTTGTTGTTATGGAATGTTTGAGTTACCTGTTTCTTCCCTCAGCCACTTGGTCTCATTCATTTAATGCTGAGAAAAAGAGCTTGCCTTACAGAGTCTGCCAGCCTCCCTGCAAATAAAGTACCTTGTGTTCCTGCCCTAGGATTTCCCGTGGATCCTCGCTGATGAACAAGATGTGCACATGCATGACCCCCGGCTTATTCCCCTGAAAACTATGACATCTGATATCTTAAAGGTGAGCGGAGGATTCTGGCCCAAGAGGTGGCTGAAACTGCAGTTTATCTGCTCTGATGCCAGCTCTGCAGTTTTCTCTAGAGTAACAGTTTTAATTTTGCTAAGCGGTATTATTGCTCAGCCTTGCAGATGCCTGTGCCAGTAATCAAAACAGGGCAAGAGGCCTCATGATAAAATAGGAAACCTGGTTATGGGGGAAGGTACAAAATCTTCCTGTTTAGCCTGTTGCAGACTTTTTTCCTATTCACCTACCTGCATATCAAACAGAACTGATGCTTGTTTCTCTCCTCCAGATGCAGCTCTATGTAGAAGAACGAGCCCACAAAGGCACCTGACTTCAAATCTTCCTTGCCTTCAAGCCTCATCTGATCTTCCAGTGGAATAAGAGATCTCACAGACCATACCTTGATAACTGTCTCTTCAGCTGGCCTTCTGGGTGAATGTAGAGCAGCTGCTGCCTCTTTATTTCAAGTGCTCTTACCACTGTATATAGGACTGACTTGGAATGTGGAGCCAGAGCCTGTTCCCATGTATGCTCATGCACAAGAGTGAGTACAGGTTTTGTTAACAGTGAATCCGCAGGGGCAGGACCTGGCCAACTGCAGCGTGCAGTCAGCGCTTTTGTACAAATCCAGTTCTCACCTTAACGGGGCATCGCTGTTGCGTGCTGGTAGTGATACACAGTGATCTTTTGTACGCGCTCCACTAGAGCAATGGACTCATACTAAGGGTGAGCGAGGCCTTATGTAGTGTCTGTCTACTGTGACTGTCCCAAGTAGTCTTCAATAAATACCAAGTTTTACCCCAGTTGAACTAGGCTGAGTTCTGTCCAAACCAGCCTCCCCCCGGGAGTAAGGAAGTATTTGTATTTTGTATGGAGCTTTGTATTTGATGTGGAGCTTCCATCACCTTTCCACACCTTTTCTGGAACATATGTGGGATCTGTCAATTCCTGTGAGAGGCTATAGGACCTTGGTCTCTCCCTTTTCACCCATGAGTGGCGTTAGCAAGATGGATTTTGTCTGTCCAGCAAGGACATTTGCCAGATGTCCTACTCCCAACAGAGAACAGACAAGGAATTAACAGTGTCTCCCTACACCTATCAAAGGAGATGGAAGAAGGCCTTAGTATTGGCTCTGTGCCTACGGGGGTAGAGGATCTGGTTCACAGCATTTGAGCTGAGCTTGTTGGTCAGATAATTTGATGAGAGCCAGTATAGCACCTCCCTGCTTACTCCAAGTAAAATGTGCAAGAAAACTATCAATCCAGGTTGTGCGCTGCTTTAACGTTTTATATAGGGTTAGACCATTCAGTACAAATGATGTACTTTGGTAGTACAAAGGTAGCATGGAAAAAGCCCAGCACAATCAAAAGGCACTTACATTGCAAGGTAGCCGCCTTAAGGGATTCCTTATCTTCTATTTCCTCCAGCTGTTTATTCAAATAGTGAGGGGCTGTATTTGGACGGGAAGGTACGTACCATTTCGATCACATACACTTACAGAAACGGTAAGGAATTGTGTACCAGTGACACAGCATTTATGAAAAAGGGTTGACAGTTTTCTTACACTAGGAAAGGTCTGATGTGAAAGATACATGTTTTTATACATAATTAAACAGGAAAATACTGTACAAAACAGGTCTCTCTGTAGCAGAGCCCTTGAGGACAGCATCAGTAATCTGAAATGAAACATTTTAGCCCTGTCTTTCATAAGTTCCATAAACAAACAAGAAATGATTCCATTTAAGGCCTAGTGTTTGGCTGTACCACAAAGATGTATTAACTAGAAAAGACAGATGTCATATTTAATTGCCCTAGTCTTCCTCCTGTGGAAGGGCACTAGTAATTGCAGTAACAGCAGTGGTACAGGGGGATGAAAGATGAAGACAGAAATCCTTCCAAAGGGCTGGGCCTGCAGAAGTTCTGTGAACAAGGAGAACTAGCTGCTGGTATTTGAGATCAACTGTGCAAGACAAAGCCAGGACACTCACCCAGAGAGTACAGACAAATAAGTACACCTGAGACCACCTGGTTACAGCCCTGAGTTTAAAGCAAACACCTGTATTGTGCCTTCATAACAATGTCAGGGGCCCAATGGTGATGCTGGTGTTTGTCACTCGGATCCCATACCATCCTGCCCAGAACTGGGTGTCTTGGCCTCCATGCTGAAACCAGATGTAACGAACTCCAGCTGGGTAATTCTGGAAGGTGTGAGAAATCTGGAGAGAAAGAAGAAAATTCTTCTTAATTTGCCTGAATAAACCAGCACTGACCTAGAAGCTAGGACAGCTACAGTATGCAAGTCTTGGTCTCAGGAAAAGCTCATTCTAAGATACCTTGTATTGAAAGTGCATCATACCCCTTTTTGAGGGACAGGAAAAAAGCCTCCCTCATTCAGCCTGTTGCCCTGAAATCCTTTCCAAGTCAAATGTAACATTAAGCTTGATTCTTAGGTATGTCTGTCACCTAAGCAATAATGTAATGGGGAATCTACAGCAAATCAAACCAGTTAATCATGTTTAGCAGTTTAAGAAAAGTAACATCTGCAACACTTCAAATGACATCCATGCAGGCATTTTAAAACAAAGCTTTTTGATACAATAAAACCAAGAACTGTGCTCTTGTAACCTAGCTATTTAGACAAAATCTTAAGTGAAAACCCAAAATGATTAAGGACACTGAGCTAAAATAACCCAGAAGCCCGGGGGATACTCAGTCTTTAGAAAACCCTGGGCACCTGCAAAGCAAACCTGGCTTTTGCACGGCACTCACTGCTGCTTCGACATTGCCAACTGCAAGGGCTCACTTAACCTTTTGCATTGAGTAGAGGAGGCTGAATGAAGAGCAGAGGATGTAGGTCCCCACTTGGGACTTTTGGCCAGGTAAGACGGGCAAGATTCAAGCACCACAATACTGATGTAAAGCTACTGCCCCCAGGGCTGCTGCTTACCTCTTGCCACACCGCATCATTCCACTGCTCTATAACCACTGGCTCGGGGTGGAACTCCTCAAGGACAATGTAGTCTTCAGAGAGCAGCCTCACGGTAAGTTCGTAGCGACATCCACAGTCAAATCTGGCCGCGTACCTAGAGAGGCAGGGAGTAATCAGAGAGCAGGGTTGTATGTACAGCACTCAGTTTTCTTTAGTGTCCAAAACCAGTCTCCAATGGGATCTCCATCTGCAGAGGAAAAGGAATGTCATCCCCACAGCTATGAAGAAGCTCTCAAACTTCCAGCTGTCCTACTCTTCACAGGACTGCCATCTCACAGCCCACTGAACAAACTCAGATTTAGCTTATTTTTTACCCAAGAGCTACAACTCCCAAAGGATTAAGAACCAATTTTATAGCATGCAAAGCTTCAGAGGCCTAGCTTATCTCTAGGCCAACACCAGAAATTCCAGCTTTCAGTGCATACACTTACCAGTCCTTGACTACAATTTCAGGCCGTTTCTCATCCATCAACTGATTCCAGTATCCTTCTTTCTTCAGGGTAATGAGTTGAGACTTGAAGCATGGCCTGCAACAGCAATAGAAATATTCCCATTTTCACAACAATGCATCTCTTCCCTCTCAGTGTCCACACTTTCCCTGACAGCTTTACTCTCGCCAAAAGCCCACCCAGGCCTTGAAGGCCCTCAAGGCTGACATGGCTAGGATGTGCCTTTTTCCATAGCCAGAACAGGACAAGGAAGTGAACTGTTCAGCTTCACTCCCAGATAAAAGGACTAGTTACCTATAAAGGTGGACTAAGAGGCATCCCTGCGATTGTATAGCATATACTGGTAGCAGAAAACTGCTGCTTAATGGATGTAAAAGCAGCTAATCCTCCTCTGTTGGCAGGTTTTGTTGCAAGCTATTAGCACAACAAACACACCTACCACTCTCGGAGGTTACAGAGCTTTGAGCTTGTCAGGTAAGTGCACCTGATTAGCTTGCTAAGCCTCAACCCTTGCCCCCTACCTTTGGTAGAAGAGAAGCAGAGTTACCATATGAATTATCATGACTATAAAAAAGTTACAGGAAATTCCTGTTAGGTACAGAAATTTGGCACAATCTGCAATTCATTCTCTCAGCAGCACACCTGTCTCTTTAGACTAACTAGTATAAAAGGTTAATTAAGCACCTTCCTTCTCCCACATACACTTCCTTCTCCCTTAGCTGCCCAACCCTAGTGCCTTTGCAGACAGACAGGAGGAAGCAGGCTTCCCAGCTCCAGGTTGCTAGAATCCAGTTCTTACCCATATGAAGTGACAAAGTATTTGTGTACTTTGGGGTCCAGCATCCCTTTTCCATGAGGTCCAGGCAGATTCTCAATCTTCCATTTATCTCCCTCATTTTTATCAAGTTTCCAGTGCTGAAAGTTCTCTAAAAAATAGATATTAAAGATGAGTGTTAGGCCCTCGCTTGAGTGTCCAGCATCATCTCTGCTTTTGTTAAAGAAGCAGCTACAGAAGAATACCAGGAGCCTACTTTGATGAGTTTTCAGATACAATGTCTTCTTCCTACAGCTGACAGTGACTCCAGTCTTTATGTTGCCATTACTTTTAATGTGGGTGTCAGCAGCTAGGACAATAGGTAGGAACTTTCTGACAGCATCAGAATCTCAGAATCAGTAACTAACTTACTGTAGTCATATTAATCAAGTCATTGACAACAAAAATTCCCCAGCTGCCTGAATGTTTAATCCCAATACCTGATAGTTTCATTACCATATCATACTTGCTGTGCAAGTTCACCACCACTACCTGAGTGCTGAGGCCTTAGTGACTCCAGAGGTATTTCTGGTCGCAGCCACAGGTAAGTATTTACCAGTATGTCATCCACCCATGGTAGTTTTATTGCAGATGTTTACTTGTGGATCTGACCCAGCAGAGCTCCGTCAGGAGCTGGACAGTCCCACACCACCAGCAGTACGTGAGTAATGCAGGACACTGACTCATTCTGACTCTTCGGAAACTCTTAGCTCTCTAGTAGGAATAAGTTAAACAAACCTTCAGCACAGGGGTTTTTGATTAAGTTTCTCTTCAGGCTGCAGAGCATGTAGAAGATCTTCCAGTCAGAGATGCTTCTGTCCAAATTCTGAATGTAAAACCCCTCACGCTGGCACTTGCGTTTCCATAGGGTGGTCAGATCCACCACGTACCGCCACTGCATGCAGACCAGCCTGCAGGTGCAGATCAGGTGCCGGGCTGGGAGCAGCGAAAGCAGCTCCACCAGGACATCTTCGGGGAGGTCGCAGATGGTTGTCATCACAGGCCGGCCGCCGCCGAGACGGGCCGTCGGGGTGCGCGATGGGAAATCCCTGGGCACCGACAGCGCAGAGCTTCGGGAAATAAGCAGAGTTTTTCCTCGTTACTAACAGAACCACGCGACAAACCGCCCGCCCCGGGGCCCCCCGCGGGCCGCGCCCCCGGCCATCGCCCCCGGCGGGCCGCGCCGCGCCACCGGCCCAGGCCCCGGCCCCACCTGGGCTCCGCCCGCCTGCGCCCTCCGGACGCGGATGTGAAGCGGCGGCAGCGGCCCTTCCGTAGCGGGCGGAGCGTGGGGCGGGCAGGCGGGGAAGGAGGCGGCGCCGTGCGGGGCCGCGGCCCCCCCCGCCCCGCCGGCTCTGCCCTTTATCAGGGCGGCGCGGCCCGGCCCGGCCCCAGCCCGCCCGCCGCAGAGCCGCCGCCGAGCAGCGCCGCAGGTAGGAGCGCTCGGCCCCTCCGCCGGGCTGTCCCCGGGCCAGCCCCGCCGGGAGGGGCGCAGGGACGGGGCGGCGGCACCGCGCCCTGAGCCCGCGGGTGTCTGCCCGGCGGCCTCGGCTGGGCGGCAGGGGAGGGAAGTGGGGGGGGAGGCAGACAGGGAGCAGGGCGAGGGGTGGAAGCTACCCCGGGAGGCCTGCCGGTGCTGGACCGGTTTTGAGGTACCATGGGTCGGAGTGGAAGAGGAAAATCAGCCAGGGACCGTCATCCCGAGCGTGTGGGAAATCCCTGCTAAGCAAGGAGAGCAGTAACGCTCCATCACCAGGTAGAGAGAGGGCAAGGTGTGTGAAATTCCTGCAGGAGATGAAACCAGCATGACCTCTTCTTTTTCTTTTTTTTTTAAAAAAAAAAAAAAAAAATCACATTTAACCCTTCAGGACTGTGGCTGAGGACTGAAAAGGAGAAAAAGGTAAATCCCCAATGCCACCCCCATAAAAGCCATGGAATTTTAAATGACTGTTTCCTCCTGCTGTCTGCAGTGCAGACAGAGGACACATGAGAGCTCTGCATCTGGAACATCTAGATTTAGGATGCTGTTATAGTAGTGACTCCCTACTTCTTCCCTCCTTTGCCAGATTTGGCACTGCCATATTGCATCAAGTAGCGTGTCGGGATATTTCACCTGCTTTGTTCCTAGTGCTCTCCTAGGCTTAATGGCTCGCTCCTCAGGAGTTTGGCTGCATCTGTGCAGTTCGCTGCAGTCTCAGCAGCTTCCCAGCATCAGGACTCAGCCGAGATAAAAGCAGTGTCACAGTGCATCCCGCACTGACGACACAGGGCTCAATCTGCACACTCATCTTCCCTTATTCCTGCAGCACCTGGCCCTAGAACTCAGGGCAGCAGGGAGCTGTTGGGAGCCAGAGTGCGGAATTAGGACGTGAAGTTAAAGCACGCGCTTCTGACTTAATTGCTCAAGTTCTAAGGCCATAGAAAAAGCAATATTAGAGAATATCAGCTGAGTTATTTTCAGTTCTCCTCAGACCTATACTTTATACAGGCTCATGACTAAGGAGATTAAGTGCCAGCCCCTTGAGGCATACAGAACGAGCCATTGCAAATGTGGTTGGCAAGATGCTCACCACTGACATTTCGGTACTGCTCTGCAGCATTTGTTAGCAGTGATGTTGTTAAAGGCAGAACAAACACGCAGATGTCTCCCCCTGCAGAGGAAATAGTTACTAGGAAGTTGATTTTTGCAGCAGCAGAGATTTCTGGAAGGACTAATTCCAGTCTGGGAAACTACTAACTGTCCACAATTGCAGATGTCGACTACTTGCATTCCGTGAACGGATTTTACTAAGAGCTTCACTTAGAACATAAAATATTAATGTGCTCATGTGCTTCAGGATATTAACAGGGGTCAGGAGGCCTTGAGGTTAGGAAGAAATCTACACCCCCAAAATCATGCTTTCAGATAAGATGCTTATGTTCCCTTTTTTTTCTAATGCATCAGTGTTTGACATCACTGAGGGTGGGGAACCCCATGTCTGAAGGACCCCTCTATCGCCACTCCTTTCCCCCTCCTTTCTCAGGAAAGCTTCATCCAGCCTGGCCCAAGGATGGAGTCCCTCCCTGAAGCAGTCCTCATCAGAATCCTGGCTTCCATACCTGCGGTGGATTTGGTGCTGGCGTGCCGCCTGGTCTGCTGCCAGTGGAAGAACCTGGTCGATGGAGCTGCACTTTGGATCCTGAAGTGTCAGCAGGAAGGGCTCACTGGAGCAGAGTCACAGGACAGTGCAGAGAACTGGCAAAACTTCTACTTCCTGAGTAAGAAAAAGAAGAATCTCATCAAGAACCCATGTGGTGAAGGTGAGAGACAAGCATAACAAGCCCCAAGATTTCATAGAGATGACCAGTCACCGGGAATAGGGCACCTCCAGTCTTTGAAAAAAGATTTTAGCTTCTATCAGGTTGCAGCATTTTCTTCTTGCCTAAGTCAAATCACTTAATGCATGCAGTCGAATCACTTAATGGGCATGAAGGCCTCTGATAGTCACAGCCTCTGTAAAGGGCTCTACTTGACATCAACTTTATATAAGCCCCTAGAGGGATCAGAATCACATTTGAGAGACAAAAATGTCCTTTGCAGAACCCCTGTCCAGTGCAGTATAGGTAGTAGCACCTGGGTTTCCAGATTGCTTCTTGCCAAACCGTGACAGGAAAGACCAAGCCTTTCCCTGCTCAGGAGCTGGTCTGCCCTTGGCAAACCAGGCACTTCAGGCTTCCTTGAAGCAGCTCAGCCAACTCTTGTTTGTGCCCTCCTCACTACAGCCTGTGTTACAGAGCTGTGCACATACTCCATGTGCCATTATTCTGATAATCTAGGAACTTTGCTTGCCAGATCTACAAGATGCTTAGCAATAAGCAGCAGTAACCAACACCTCATAACCCAAGCAGCAACAAAGACATTTCACACATCATAGACCAAAGCAATATCAACACAGCTTCTCCATTTTGTTTACAGATTATTCTTCTGCAAGCTTTTCCAACATCCACATTCCCTCTGGCTAAGACCATAAAACCCCAGAGATTAGGGCCATACTGCTTCTAGAAATACCACTTAGCAATTTAGAAAATTTAGAAATAAAGCAATCAGCACCTCTCCCCAGGCTATTGCTATGTTATGACACAAAGTTCTGACACACAGTTCAAAATACCTAAATAATTTCACTGGAGTACTTTGTTAAATAAACCCATGCATACATAGCCATTTTGGGAGGGAATGTTAAAGTCTGTTAATATTAAGTTCAAGATTAAGCAAAGGGTTTTGCCTGACAAACAGCTCCATAGCCTACGTACAAAATTAGTGCTGCACCTAACAGCACACCTCCCGCAGGCCGGAGAAAGGTTCCAGTGGGAGAAGGTCAGGTTTCCCAGGCCCACAGAAACTAAGACTCATCCGAGTCTCTTTTCTGCTATTTGCAGAAGACTTGCAGCACTGGGGAGAGGTAGAGAATGGAGGTGATGGCTGGAAAATTGAAGAGCTCCCTGGGGACTTTGGAAAAGAATTCCCTAGTGAAGAAGTCCATAAATACTTTGTTACATCTTATGAGTAAGGCTGCTTTCTTCTCTTATTCAGGGAAGGGGACATTTTTGGTTCCCCCAGTCCCAGGAGACTGTGATACCAATTAACATCTCACATTTCAGGTGGTGTCGAAAGGCTCAGGTCATTGACCTCAGGGCTGAGGGCTACTGGGAAGAGCTGATGGATACAACCCAGCCCAAAGTTGTGGTAAAAGACTGGTAAGTAGCAAGGATGCCTCAGAAGGCAGGCAGAGAGTCAAGAAAGAGAAGGAAGGGCAGGGAGGGCTTATACATGCACTGGGCCTTAAAACCTCAGCTGCCAGATCCCCTAGCTGTGGGACAGGGCTGGGTCTTGGCTTACAGAGCCACCAGCAGCTCCCACAAGCTTCAAACTGTTGGTGCATATGGCCTCTAAAGACCAGGTTCCTGTTGTGAATGAGGGGAGGTGGTGGGTTGTGGTAAGAACCATTACAGATTTCCGTCTCAAACCAAGGCCCCAGTAACTTGATGAGATTGGTGGAGCCTGCATTCACCCAGATGCAGTTGCATGCTCTGGCTCTGCTGAGTTCACACAGGTAAGATGAGCAGCTTGGATCTCCTTGGGTTGGGGCCCAAGGGCTGCTGCTGTTGTCTGTGGAGCCATGACCCTGTGTGTGAACAAAGGGGTTATACTCGAAGGCTACCTTACATAAAATGTAGAAACTTGCTGAGCCACCACTGCAGGTGGAAGATGAAGGAGATGCCCATCTGGGAGAGGTTCAATGGCCTCTGAACAGCAAAGGGATCAAAGTTCCTCCCAGTAACTCCCACTGTAAATGTCCTCATTGTTACCCACCCTGGTAGGTATGACTGGGGCAGGTGGGGTTGAAGGCTCTGTGCGCTAAAGAAGGGTAGGGTTCATGGTGGTTTGACGCTTACCACTTTGTCTCTTGTCCCAAAGATCTCCCACACCTTTTCCAACTATGGGCCTGGGGTCCGCTTTGTCCGCTTTGAACATGGTGGCCAGGACACGCTATTCTGGAAGGGATGGTATGGTGTACGTGTTACCAACAGCAGCGTGACAGTGGAGCCATAGCTGTGTTGAACTGGGGCCTGCATGCTGGAGCTGACTTCCCTCAGGGCATCCCATGGCCTTTGGATGGTTACTGCATGGTGCTGCTTCCGGGCTGTAAAGCATACAACCTTTCTGTGTATGAATGTGCGTGCAAGATGCCAGGGGCCACCATCCATCTTTCCTCAAGGGGACTATGCAAAGAACGTGAATAGATTTGTGAATGCACCACATTAGACTCAGCCTCACCACTTGCACTGATGACTCTGTCAGACATGAGATCACCTAAAATCCTGCAGACCTTACTTCTTGCCTAAGCCACTAAACCCTAGCACCTGGCCCAATCTAGACACCTCTTCTGCCTTGAGCACCCCTCAGCTATAAGCAGCACTTTGGGCATATTTTCTGGAATAGAAAGTGGGAAAAAAGGAAGAAAGAAAAGCATAGACCTTATGTCTGAGAACATACCAGGGAAACCCAGAGCCCCGTCACATCTGTCACCAACTGCTTCCATGAACTGCAGTGAGAACCTTAGCTTCTCCCATTTATAAACAATCCATGTCATTGCTTGCCTCACAGGAGCTCTAGTTTGACTGCCAAGTGCTTCATTTTTAGTGATGATAATGCAAAGCAACAGGGATTGGATCCTTTTCTTTGACACTGATCCCAACATCCATTTATCAAGGAAAGTGTCAGGAGCCGAAACCTCTCTGGTGTCAAACCCTGGGGCTTCATTTGGCTCCCTCAGACATACAGCAACTGAGAGTAATTGCTGGGAGAGAAATGACAAGGACTTAAGGAAATGGGTTAGAAGCAAACTGGGGAGGGGGTCCAGGAACAAATGAAAACAAACTCATCTACCCCTGCCTGGCCTCTGCATGCTTCATGCAACAAGCACCCTGGTCATGCAGTGTGACTCTTTGCAGGCAGGAGATATTCTTCACACAGAAAGCTGTTGTTGGCCCCACTTGATCTCAGTTCTTCCCGATACTAACAGCGTCTGCAAAAAGTACACGTCTGCCTCCGCTCCACATGCTCCCTGACAAGACAGCACTTTGTACATACTCCCACTAGTGCCTCGGTATCACTCAGGGCTGTGAGCCACCATCCTGAACAAAGACACCTGAGCTTCCCTGAGCCAAGCCTCTCCCTGCCAGTCAGTCCTCTCAGAAGAATATCCCCTTAATAGAGCTGGTGTTGCCTAGAGAGATAGGTACTTGCATTTTTGTGTCCATCTGTCTGTCTTCCCTTCCTGGGCTGCCAGCACATACATACTTGAATGCCACTTTGCATCAAAGTGCGCCATTACAAATGCAGCGTACTCCTATTACCTGCAGTCAAAGGAGAGAGCTTCTGGGCTGGTCACTTTGTGCACGCTCTGCTTCATTGGGCTTTCTGCACTGCTGCACCTGGATGCCTAGGGCACACTGGCCTTCCAAACCACAGCTGTGCCAAGCCAGAGTCCAGGCAAACTTAATAAAATGACACAATTGTGTGCAGATCTTCCCTTGTGTGCTGGGTATTTGTGTCCTGTGCTTAAGCATGCTTTTTCTGTTATGTGATGTCAGTATCCAGTCCTATCCAAAACCAGGAGTCGTATCTTGTATAATACCATGAGTCACCCAGAAAGAGGTTCTGTTCCCCAACCGCACAGCCTGAACCTGTCGGAAGCACTTCATGGGCAACAGGTTACAGAGCAGCAGCAGGCAGAGGGGCACTTAAAATGTAGTGGGAATTCATGGAAGGCACAGAGGAGGTCCAGGAAGGCTCCTACACAGCCCAGCCCTGACAGATGCCCTCCAGGTCATCTGTAACTGTAGCTCTACTGTGAGCTTAGCCTTGGTTCTGACCCAGGAGAGACCAGAACTAGTTCAGAATTTAACTCTTTCCCCTCCATTAGCTCTGCACACAGTCACACAATGCAGATTTATTCACTGCAGCCTTTAACACAGCTGAGAAAGTTGCTGGCTAATATTCAACTTGCTGCCAACTCTCCACCCCACAGAAGAGATGAGGCCTCTGTCTGTCCCTAAGGAATCAGTACAACAAGGGGATCAATATTCCACATCATGATGCAATTGTTAAACTGAACCTTTCCTAAGCCACCACCTCACAGCCAGGATAAACCTCAGGATTAAGCCTTCAGATATTGTGTCCCCACTTTAGGCTTATCTAGGCTGAACTACTTAACACACAGCCTCCCCGCAGCTCTGTTACAGTGGATGCAGCTGCCCGGGGGCTTTCCCGCCCCACACTTTGCCCTCACGCCAGCAGGCCTGATGTTCACCTTGGCTGTCGGGGGCATCCTGCAAAGCTGTCCTGACCTTCCCACTCACCTCCAGAGCTGCCTTCCAAGACACTCAATGCCTCACAGCTCCACAGGGCTTCTTGCAAAAGCTGCTGTGGACCTCAGGGGGGTGATTACCCCCTGTGTTCAGCCACATCAGTGCTAGAGTCCCAGTGCGAGCGAATGCCTGGGTACTTCGGAAAAAAAAATAATCTTGCTCACATAAATATTTTGCTCCAAATGCCTTTTGAATTTTGATCAAATACCAGGAGTCTGAACACACTGCACCATACACATAGATCCAATTCCAACACTATGTCAACTCATCTGTACAAGACTAACAGAGCGCATGAGGTTAAATGGGTTCTCATGTGTTACAGACCTCATGGAAATTGAGACGATGCAATTTCATAGAATTACAGAAAGTCAACACAACTGTGACAAAAGGATTTAGATGCATTAAAGCTCCACGCTGCTGAAGGACTCTATCACACAGCTTCAAATGGGGGTTCCTTCTGCTTCCTGTTGTGCCAACAGCAGCAAGTGGCTGTGTGGTACTACACAGTAGCTTTTGGGAACATTGATGATCAATGCAGACATGTGCTGGGGACAGACCTCTGTCTGTACAAGTACTTTATAACAGCTATTCTCATTACCCAGAAATCAGAGCATTAAAACAAAAAAACTGAGTGTGGCTGGAGCATTCGTGCTGGAGAAAAACACAAAACCAAAACCACTCAAAAGGGTCTCCTCCCAGTCCCGAACATGGCAACAAGAGCTGCAGAAAGTGCTTGTTTCCTTTGCGCATCAAACCCAGAGTGCACCACAGCCATCTCTGGGGTACATCACAGCTGCGCTTAGTAGTGGGCTACAAAGAATGAAAATGTCCCCCAAAACACCCCACATTGGAACAAACCAGCTGGAAGATGAGAACTGGAGAGAGTGAGTTTTAAGATGGAAGCCACTGATGTGAACACACCTCTCACCCTGGCAGCTTTAATACTCAGAGGCACCAAGAGAAGCCCCAGGTACAGCACTCCACACAGCCCTTTCCTGCTCTCAGCAGCTGCCATCTGATGTCCAACTGCATCTGGGTGGCTGCAGTTATACAAGATCCCACTGTAATTTTCTTTTCACCACAGCCAGTCCTGGCTATAAACGCCCTTATACTTAAAACAGGTTTTTCTTTTCCTAACAAATTCTACAGTAAGTCTGTTGCAGAGGAACCAAACAGAGCAAGGTGGGACCTTGGCAAGGAAACACTAGCATACATCTCTTGTCAAGTCTAATTGAATTTTTCTGTATGAAGCACCTATTATTACCCACCCGGGGGGACTGAGGACAGATGGAGGAGTTTGCTGCCCCACCAGGCATTCAAGACTGGGGATGGGAGAGGGAAGAAAAATAATCTGACAATTCCCTGTTGTTTGCAGCCCAGCTGTTCTAGCCAGCTGTAAAAGGGAGGCTAGCTTAGGAGATTGATTCCCCCTAAATCAAACTGCTTGTAGAGGCTGGGAATGGCACCTCCTGAAAGCCAGGATAGCAGGGCATCAACCACACCTGCAGCAGAGGCTTCCAGCCTAAAGCTGCAGCTGACATGAGTATGGCCACAAATGAGATGGAGAGCCAGGAACTTATCCTTGCATTTGGGCCCACAAGCCTGTCAGAGGTAGAAAACCTCTGGAAAACAGTGGGCTAGCAAAGAAACATTTCCTGGGCACACACCTCCCATTGCAGCTCAGACAGAGCCGATCCCGTGCCTCCTTCATTGCCATACCACACCATACAGATACCTCCGGGAAAAACAAAGTTCGCAGGTGAGCAGTGTTGGCACTGAGCTAACCTGATTCCTGCTTCTTCCACCCAGCCCGTTCCTCCTCATATCCTTGGGGCAGTGACCGCCCTGTCCTTCTCCGTTTCCTTACCCATTAGGTAAAAAAGGGCCTAAAGATGCATTCCTACTGGGGAGGAGCTTTGGAGTTACAGAGAGAACAGCTACAGTGAGTTCAACTGGGAAGTCTCATGGAAGCTGGAAAGCATAACTACTGCCTGAGACAGCTGCACAAGAGCCGAGCTCCTTACACAGCAGCCTGCAGATAAAGCAAAAGTACCCAGAGAAACCAGAATAGGATAGACAAGGTACGTGGTCAAGATTGGCATGCAAGAAAGAGATGTCACAGGAACAGAAAAACCAGATACAGCCAAGCAAGCACACAAGCATGCTTCTGGGCTGAGCATCAGCCTTCCTCATTTTTTGAGGAAGAGTTTTGTCTCATGCACAGAATGATTGCAATGGAGGTGCTCGACTGCGTTATCTTCCCAGCAGCTCTGGGCTTCAGCCAGCTGGCAGCATCCAAAGGACCCTGCTCTGGATGCTGCCCTGTTCACAGTCCATGGAGGGGCAATGCCAAAAGCCCCCTGTGCCCACCGGCCCCGACATGTCCCCTGGGCAGGGTGCTCTCGCCCCCGGCGCTGCCCGGGCCCCCGGCACTGCCGGCAGCCGCAGGGACAGCAGAGGGCACTCCGGCTGCAGGCATCGGGCCCGCCACGGGTGTTTCTGGCTCCTGCTGTGGGAGCCCATGCCGAGAGGTAGGCAGGATAGCTGCAAGTGTACCACCCCGAGCACCACACTTGTGGGCCTGTTTCTGACCACTGCACCTTGTTTCTTCTGGCTGCAGCTTAGACTCAAGCTAGTGTTTTCTCTTCTTGTCCTGTTTAAATGCCTGCTGTCGCGGTTTGCAGAGCAGCTTTTGCTGTACGGATCCTAATGCTTATCCCTGCCATCTGGGATACCCCATGCACTTTGGGGTGGCCCAAGAGGCAACAGACACTCACAGCACGCTTGTCGTGGATGCAGGCAGTCTTTTAAACTGTAATGCACTAATCAGAGAGCAGCAAAAGCTTTCTTGAACACAGATCAAGGCCTGCTTTTCAAATTCGATTGGGAGCAGTACAACTCATCCAACTTTATCCTAGGGCATTGATTTATTAGGAGTGTCACTCAAATCAGTAACATTCCTCTCCTTGCAGAGTATCTTCTTACCTTAATCCAGCCCACAAGAATCAGAAGAATCACACCCAGAGCAGCAGGGCTGTCTGCATCCCCATCTGCACTGTGCCCAGGCGCACACAGCCACTTTGCTACCTTCCTCGAATGCAAAGTTCAACAGCCCTCCCCCACGAGGCAAGAGTCCCAGCTGCATCACGCATGCCCTTGGCTAACCTCCCTTGCAGGCACTTAGAGCAACTCCTCAGGAGCTACTATCTGTGCAGACCCATTAGCCACAGCACAATCACTGTTCCCAGAAAGGCAGAGAGGCCACAATGAAGCCAATAGTGCTCGGTGGACTGATGGATCATGGGGGAACACATCTCACTGCAGCAGGAACAGGAGCTCTGTGCTAACCAGGGAGGGGAGCAAGCTTTGGCAGCGAGATGCCTCCCACCGAGCACATTGCAGATGTAGGTACTGTGTTCAGAAGAACCAGGGAAAGGGAACATGCTGTGAACTGCTCTGTGAGCCAGCTGCCTGGAGGGGACAGGGTAGAAGGGGAGCCTGGTTAGTGGGAGGGGTTGCATGAGCACTCACATGTAAATGTATTGAAATGCATAAGGGTATATAAACCCACAGGCGCACACGCACGTCCACAGCCATGTAGAGCATTTCAGAAACCACCAGTTTGGCCTTCCTGCACTGCCAGGACCAGGATGTCCTCCAACACTGACCACCATAGGAAACTGGTACAGCATCTCACCTGGCGTCAAACGAGCCTGCCTCTGGCTGGTACTGCCATGGACCCAACAACATTTCCTTTTGGCTTCCCACAGCTCTTTTCCACATGTATGCCCCCAGCTGCTATTGCATAAGGAGCTAGGAGATGAGAGCTAAGAGCATCATGGCCCACTGCTGTGTGGGAAGAAGCTAGTTTTCCTGAGCACAAAGCTTCTTCTCTGAGGAAGGGCAGGAGATGGAGGTAGAGGAAGGATATCAGAGCTCTGCTACTTGCACTCCTTCCAAAAGGTCTTGAAGTCAAGCAGTGCCATTTCCACCTCACCACATACCATGCAGCTCCTCTCGTTAATACTGACACATGAAGCATTGCAAAACGAAGCAGATAAAATCCCGATCCAGATATGAGTAATGACTTTGCATTTTTTTGTAAATTAAACCTAATCTTGTGTTGACTGTGCTATACAAGGAGAAATAATGAAACAGATTAAGATGAGATCTTGTTCACTCTTGCTGAACAAAAGCCAATTAATTGCCAGCAGGATTATTGTGAAGTCTTTCTCGTCTTAGACAAATACAATCAGATAGAGTCTAGGCGCTGGTGGAGGAGCCCTGCTTATTGGAGCGATAACTCTGCCTGGACAGATGAATGCAGTGCAAAGACTTGGTTAACCACATGGAGACTCCTGCCTTGCTATTTTCCCCAGTCTCTCTTGCCAATTTGCACACAGGAGAGAGATGCTTTAAAACCAACACACACACTCCAACCACACAACCCAGGCTTGCCTACCCTAAGTCTCCTTCTCCTGTCTATGGCAGACCCCTCCCCACCTGTACATCACTCCTGACACAAATTCATGTAGGCGTTTTTCAAAAGGCGCATCACTTGGGAGAAATCCATGCACTGCTGGGTACATTCACCATCACACGGGAGCCCTAAGCCACCACTAGCCTGGGGGACACAAGGAAAGATGCAACAGGTGTTATGGCACTGAAGTGCAGTGGTACATCACAAAAGCAGTTGGCATGGAGAAACAAATCCTAGTTCTAGCTGGGAAGCTTCAAGGTAGGAATAGAAACCAACACCAGCATGCCTGGAAAAAGGCTGGGCTGAACTCGCTGCCCCATTTAAACAGCAGAGTGAAGCTAAAAGTTACCCTACCCTGCCAGTTCATGACAATCCCCACTTTTCTGACAGTACTGAGAGCTCCCCACATCCCACCAGGGAAGGAATCAGTAGTAACAGCTAGAAATAAAGGCATTGAGTCAGTTTGTGGACAACTTACTTGGAGAAAATACTTCTTGCTTTCACAACAGGTTAAAAAAAAAAAAAAAAGTAAAATTAAACCCTGTCAAAGCCTGCAGCACTGGCATTGACAGATAAAAATGACTTAACAGAAAAAAAAATGGGCAGGGAAAGTGATTTTCTTTGCCTGCATTGCCAGGGGAATTAAATCTTGGTTTTTTCTCCGTCACCATCAAGTAGAATAATCCAATATATTAAAGCTAATGTGCGTCTTGTATTTATTGCTGTGTATTTGACCTAACAGAGTTTTATTCCTACATTAAGAATAAAACCATTCCGGAAGGCAAGCTGCACAGCTCTAGATCAATTACTACCTTCCCCAACAGCTGAAAAGTGAGTTATTTCTTGTAAAAGGAAAAAAAGTAGAAAATAATAATAAAAATAAAAAAACTCCTTTCCCCTTGTGCAATGAGTTCTGCACTGCAGATCTGGTGGAGTTAGGCAATATCGAGTTTGGTTTCTAAGCAACATTTAAAAACATCAGGCAGCAGCCCCAATTGCCCTTTTCAGATGCTTGTGTCCCCCCCATCCTGCACAGCACAAACTCACAGTCACCCACCACCACTGGAAACCAGGGTTCAGGAGAGAAGAGAGCACAGCTCCAGCCCACGCTTCCCACTGCACCCTTGGGGACCATGTCAGGTTCAAGTGCACCCAGCAGTGACAGGATGCATAATAACCCATACAAGGCAGCTCTTGTTGGTAAGCAAACAAAACCACAGGCACAAAGCCAAGAAACACAGCATTCAAGTGTGAGAGTGCTAGGTAGAAGTGGACAGAGGCAGGGGGATAATTCACTGATCCAAAACCACTGCAACAAATACAAGAATACTCCTCCTCGTATCCAGGCTTGGGGCAAGCCTGCAGTGATGCCAGGCACGGGATGCAACCCTGCCTGGGAGGGGTTCGGAGCAGCACGCACAATCTGACCCCTCTTTTTTTACATGCAAGGCTTGGGGCAATTAACTGGCACACCTGGTTCTGGGGATCCCCAGAGGCAACACAACAGCTCACAGATGACAACACTGGGGACTGGTCACTGGAATATCTGAGCTGAGATGCCTCAGATCAGCCTTTCACAGCAAGGAACTCTAATACTTGCCACCACCACTATTTCTCACAGCATGGGCTACACTCAGAGCAGGTGGGGTGCTGAAAAGGTATCGCAGCACATTTGAAGAAGCAGAGGACTCCTTTCTTTTCTAGAAATTGTAATGGTAGCAGTGATTATGAGGAAAACCAGATAAAACAAAGGAAATTATAGCGATTTGTTGCCACTGGGTGTTTCGTCTCAAAGAAATGAGAAGCTGCTGTACCTATGGTCTGACACGCTCCTTACAGAAAAGGAGATGCTGCTGATGGACAATTATGAAGGTCAGTGATTCTGTTCTTAGCAGAGTGTTGGGATTCCAGAATGGGTGGAAAAGAGGTGGGGAAAGGGGCTTTGATACAGGCAGGGAAGCCTAAAAGGCAAGATCACCTTTACCAAAAAAAAAAAAAAAAAAAAAAGCATGGGATGCATTAATTCCTGATCTGTATCTAGCCAGTGCTTGCTCCAGGAATGAGGGCCATGATACACCTATGTGATTCTGAACTATCAGCAAATTTTATTACCCTCTATGAGCTATTACGCCTATTTTAGCACAGGGATGGCAGAGGCATAAGCCTGCCTGAGCTAGGAGTCACACAGGAAGCCTGAGAGTACGGCCAAGAATTCCAAGCCCACAGCCCTGTTTTCTGAACCACGTTGCCTCCCCAGCCAAGCCTTGTTCACTGCTTTGTACAGCCTCCAACACAGCACATGGCCATGCAGAATAAAAGTTTGGATGCAATCAGCATACATTAAGAAAAAGCATTTGAATTGTTATGATTTCAGTAAGACAAAGCCATTCCTCTAAGTGGACAGGGCTATCTTAGTTTCATTATTCTCCCTTAAGCTGTCATGATACGGACAGAGTTTAAAGCAATTTGAATAGAAGTAACTATGAATTCCTATACATGCATACGTTTCAGTTACATATAACTGCAACCTTCAGCTCGGGTGCTGAAGCACTTGTTCAAGCTGAACAAACTCGTCTTTTTAATAGCTTCTTGGAAGGTTTTTTTGCCGCTGCTTTTTTTTTTTTTTAAAGCCTCCAATAACTGTTTTGTACATGCAGCTCTAACTCTCACTTGCCTGGGAATTTTTAAGTTATCGATCAGGATAAGAGCTCTCCCTTCATGCATACTCCATTTAATCCTCTATTTACTGTGCTTTTTGCCTGCATGCAAAATGAATGACTTTTCATCTAATTTCCAAGCCTCATCAGTGTCAAGGTCTACCTCCCTCAATACCTAGTTAGTGTCAGATGGGGATCCACACAAGTTCTCCCTCCCTGAACACATCACTGCTGCACATCTGTGTGGCATAAAGTAGCTGAAAGGGTTGTTATGCCCAGCAGGTAGAGAAGCAGACAGGAAAGATCCTGAGGTGTCCGGAGAGTGTCTACCACGAGGCAAAAAAAGGGACCACACTGCCTCTTGTCAGAGTGGCCCAGTGCTGGATAGTGACGTCTGTCTTGCAAGACACTGGAAGCCCATCCTGCCGAGCCCCTGGATGTCAGTGCAAACCAGTGAACACCCCCCAGCCAAGAACTGCCAGGCTTCAGCAACACACTCTGGATCTCCTCCCTTACGGATTACACTCACTAGCAATGCTACAACCTTCCCCTACACATACACAAGGAGCAGCTGCCTGCAGAGACCTTTGAACTGCCTGAATAATTTAACCATGCCCATTTCCTATCTCCCCACACTGCAGCCTGGCCAGACAGCCAACTTGCATCTCCAAAGAGCATTAGAGCTAACTGAGAGGCAGAGGTGCTGCTGTTTTCCTAATGACTTGTATACTATGACCCAGGAACCACAGCCAAGCTTTTCCAGGCTACTTTCAAACCCTTCCTTCGCATCTAATGACCTTGGATAGGAGAAGGTGGGAATAGCCCAGGTGGGAGCAATTCCTTGTCCAGGTGAACCCCTACCTTCCTTTGGACTGTGACTAAGTTTCATGCCTCAATTCACTTTTGCTCCTCTGGTCTTTCAAAAGTCTTCAGGAGACCTTCCTGGGAACTAGAGTCCTGCTGAGTTGCGCACCTTACAGAGAAGCAGGCAGACCTTGCACAGCAAACACAAACAGAAGCAGACAGAGCACAATGCAGGGGATGTAACACAACAGTCTAAGCATGCCAATAGAGACCCATACAAAGAACCACAGTCTTCTCTCTATCCATAGTGTCCCAGAGCTAGGGCTTTGCTCCAGACAACTGCCCTGCTTGCAATGCCACATGGTCATTTCACAGCCACGTCTGCACTGATGCCTGCTGTGCCATTCACACCCTCTGATCCATTCTTCCCCTAACACCAGCCATCACTTCCCTCTCTGGGTCTTACCTTCAGCTCTATTTGTCACCTCCCCCAGCGTGGCAGGATCCCACAGAAAGCTCGTCTTCATCAGTATGCACAGCAGCAATTCCCTGGCTCATCTGCACAGGTAATCAGGAGTCTGAAGCTGGCCTCAGAGACTGCATAGCTCAATTAACTACTTGACACTATCACAGTCCCACCTGGAAACAGACCTGGAGAAATTACCCTACATGTATCTGCAAATCACTAGATAAGGATGAATAGCACCTTTAGAAAATAGCAAATGCCCCATAAAAAACAATAGGCAGAGTTTGTAACACCTGCATTTGTACAGTGCTAGGGGGCTAGAGAAAAAGAGAAAAAAGAAGAGCAAAACTCCAGTGAGAAGCAAACTCAGTGTGCCTCCTAGGACACACAGGAATGCGTGTGAATGCCATCACATGTGGGACTGTAGGTAGGAGACATGTCACTGTCTCATTCAGGCACCCAACCACAGAACAGTCAGGACACGCTGGCACAGACCAGCCTCTGGTTATCGGAGACCCCATGATGCAGAGGTGATAGGAATGTGACCCAGATTTTATCTGATGAACAAAGACTGACACTGAAAAAAATCCAATGGTATTACCCCAATGTCCTTAGTGCTTTGGGTATCGGTAACCTCAAGAGAGACCTAGTCCCAGGTCAAACTTCTGGACTCCTTCCCAGCATGATCACCAGGGCTTTTGTGCATCCCACTGCAGTCTTTTCACCCCATGCTCACAGCCATGGAAGGAACCAGATGATAGACATCAAGGACAGCTTTGGTATGAGACCAGACACCATCAGTCAATCACATCATGAGTCAATTGACATAGAGTCCACTGAGGCATTCATTTGTCACTTGGAAATCTTTTAACCACAGCTCTGAAGACTGTTTAATGACAGGGATGTTTCTTTACACTGTCTTTCTTAGGAATTAATTCTAGCAGCTTCATTATAAAGAATAAATAACAAAGGCACATGGCAAAGGACTCCTTGAAAGTCCAGGGGGACAAACTTCTGCTCCTAAAGAGATCCCAGGAAAAAAAAAGAAAATAAAAAAAAGAAGAAAAAAGTGTAATACTTCTGAAGAGAACAGTAAATAATGAACAGGAAATCCTTTCCCTAGCACTAAGTCATTGGAGTTCCATGAATAATTCATAGCTGCTAAGGGGAAAAATGAATAGAAATGTTTTCCTGCCTCCTGGCCTCTCCCTCCAGGACCAGCACAGCTGAGCTTGGAGGTTTCTCTCCCAGAAGTAAATAAAAACTCCAGAGCATTCCTGAACACCTCCGTGCTGCTGGGTTCAATATGTTGCTCTACATGATCTCCCTGCATGGCTGTTGAACACATCACTTCATTTTCAAGGTCTCAGATGCCCACTTACAGACCTTGAGACAACTCTACTGCCTGGTCCTATCCGGACCAAGCACTGGGGGAAATAAATCCATCCAAAGGGATGGCCAGGGAGTACAGCTAGAGGACCAGGGCAGATGGCTGGCTGCTGCCATATCTCTCCCACTGTGCGCCAGGCATGTCCCTCTCTCCAGCTCAGCCAGCCAGGTCCTATTAGCAAGAGCTCCCACACTGTCAGATAGGTCTGAAAACTCCATTTAGCTGAGCAGCATAACTCTCTGGTTTATTCTTAACAAATAACAACACACCAGCCTCTACAGCCCCTTTCATTCCCACAGCTCAGAACGCTTTAAGCTTCCCAACAAGCATAAATGAGGTAATTAAACAACAATGCTCCTTTGAGGTAAGAGACGGGTATTAAGAGATCCCCTCAGACCCCACTGAAATGCATCCACCTCTACATGGTATTAGGAGCTGGGAGAATAACACAAAACAGTCATGCAGACACATTTTGCTTCCTAGGCCCCCTCTAAGATTTGACCCAGTCAGGATTTTCTCAAATTATACTATCTGAAATTAAGTTTCCACCATAAATTCTATTTTTGTAATGTAATTTTTTTAAAAACAATTTTTGTAATGTGATCGCAGGAATTGGAACTCCTAGCTATTCTGATGACAGGTAAGAGAAGACTTTCCAAGTCCTGGGGATTAGATTCACCAATTCACCAAAGCCCACAGATATTAGCTGATAGTGGAGCTGGTATTCTCTCTTGGCAACTCTTAGGACAGCCCAGATTTGTATTCTTCATTTCATCACATGTCCCTATAGGTTAACTCATCCCTCTGAAGTTAAAAATCAAATCAGCACTCTAGACATAGAGCAATTTACCACTATCAGAAGTTGTTCAAATGCTTTTTCTACAGCAAGCTAGTTACACAGGAACATGACACATATGGGCTAACTTTACATTTTCCTCTGTTCCTCCTGGCACCCTTGCCCACTCTGCCTCTCAGCACACACCCGCACATGCCAGCAGCTCTAAGCGACTGCTGGCCTTGGGCAGGCAGTGCCTTGTCTTCCATTACCATTGCTCTCCACTTTTTTCTGGAATGACTGCAGGCAAATCTGGCTCACCCTTCACGACAGACCAGAGCACCAAGACCCAGGACAGACAGCAGGCAAAAGGGATCTTCTGGAGTCTGGCTGTTAGGGTCAGCCCAGCCCCTGTGCCAAGGAAAGCATCAGCCTTTCAACGCAAATGATCGACTGTGCAAAGCAGCTTCCACAGGGAAGGGGGAAATGAATTCCTCCCTGATCCCCCTCCTGAGCTCAGCTTATCCCTGAAGCATGAGATTCAATTACCCTTATCATTATTGTAGCTTGCCTCGCTAGAAATGTTATTAGCGGTGATGAAATTATCCAGCCCTGTTTTACACTGGAGAGAAATGCAGGAGGCTCCCCACGACAGCTGTGGGGAAGCAGGCACTCTCCTCGGCAGAAGGGCAAAGGCTCTTCAAGTGCCACAGCAGCCCTCCCAAAGGAAGGCCCAGGACTGTGGCCTTAATTTACGCAGCTCTGTCACAGAAGTCACCAGCTGAGGACCATAAGCACACACAATGGCTGACTCGTCCTGAACTGCACCCTCACGCGAGCTGCGACTTCCAGGTCTTCGTAGCAGCGCAGAGCTGGCTATCAACATCACAGTCCCCAATCCTGTCCCCTTTTTGAGCTCTGGCCCAAGAAGGACTTTCCCAAATTGTGCTACCTGAAGTGAGTTTCCTTCATCAGCATCACAAGTGCTCCTTGACCTGTAATTGTGCTGGGCAGAACTCCAGCTGTTTCACCTGGGTATGGAGGTAACCGGAGACATTTCTGATCGAGGGGATCATGAGCTCTGCCATGGAGGACTGGAAACACACAGCAGGATTTCACTCCTGGAGATCAGGAAGTGACCTGGAAGCAGGCAGCCCGATAGCTTCGTCCTCTGAAAGCACCAGGTATCCAGACTGGCAGTCCACCACGGCTGCCGTGCCGAGAGAGGAGAAAAGCGTGCAGGACCACAAGGACTTGGAGACTCATGCACTGCGTGCAGAGGGACAGGCAGGGGAGAACCCAGCCTACCTTCCAGCCAGGGCCACTTACCAGGCATTGCCTGTACTAAGAAAAGAGCAGCTGTGCCCACCTCACAAGCAAGGCAGCAGACGAGCCTCAGGCACACAGAAGCTGGGGTTGCCCCAGCTTCACCCCTGCCTCAATTATAGAGCAAGTTCCACTCAGGCATCGTTCTGCCTGCAGGCCACTGAGATTCAAAGTGCCAGGCAACACAGGCTCTCAAGAGCAGCACTTCCCCCAGCTGCACAACACAACTAGCATGCTGCTTCCCTCCTCTGGGGAGAGACCTGGAGGCAGGGCACTTCTCAGCACAGGCAGCCCTGAGCAACAGCACCTCCCAGGGCCCATACGCCCTTCCAAACCAAGCCCCGTGTGTCAGCAGCCAGCACATCCAGTAACTAACGAGGAAAGCAAGCCAGAGCCATCAGGGAGACAATTAAGTTTGAACCAAACCAATAATTCCCACCATGCCCCTTATGGTCTTCTCTTGCTAGGTTCAGGTTTAAGCAGAGCTAGAAACAGCCTCAGCCTTGCTTGGAAGAAGTAATCAAACTGAACTGTGCAAGGGAGAGCTCATGTGTGCAAGTGGATTTGGGGTGCCCTGGTGAAATGGGAGCATACATGCTTAAAAAGGTAGAAAGGACAGCTGTGGGCCTGTGGGTAAATGCAGCTGTGCATAGTCAGGTCCATAGGTTGCTGTGCTGTGGGACAGAGCATCATGCATGGGCAGAAGCAGGATGGCAATGAAATGCAGGTGGAATAACACTGCTGGAGCGCAGCACAGATGCACATGGGGAGAACAGGGCTTTAGCCAGAGAAAGTGTCAGTGCACAGGCACAGCTATCCACCCCAGAGCTGGAGTACAACCAGGCACAAGGCTGGCAACACCATGCTGTATACACATACAGATGTATGCAATTGATTATGTCAGCCAGGCATGTTTTCTAAGATTATGCATAAGGTAATGCCATCAGAAAGATGGTACAGAGCAGGGGAGTGAAAGCAGGCAGGCATGCACACAGGTACCTGATCAGCCACAGAATAGATGGGGGTGCTCAAGTCCAGGTGTTGCTGCATTTGGAAGCATGGCGTTGTGACTGTGTAGGCACACAAAATGGCACTTGAGAAGAGCAGCATGTCAGGCGTCCTGTGCACAAATCTGTGCTGGGGGAGTTGAATGTCTCATCTCCTCAGACTCTGGCTTCCCTTTGCACACTCAGCATCCCCTGAAGGGGCTTCCCTTTCTCCAGCCAGCTCCAATCCCTCCTCAACTCCTTCTCCCTTTGGAGCAAGTTTTAAATTCATTACTGTTTTAAAGAAAGCACTTAAAGAACAGAGCAGAACTGATAGCTAAATTAAACCTGCTGAGAGTGCCTGTTTAATTGAAAATGCCATCTGTAATTTAAATGTCAGAGCTGGGATGGTTATTACAACCCTCCTTGATTACTGCGCCTCATTTCACAGTTTCAAAACAGACAAGAAAAAGCTGCAAATGGGCCATGTAACACAGCACCACCAAGCAATTAATAAGCCTCCCCATCGCACACCAGTAGGGACCAGGCTAGCTCAGTCCTGCCCCACAGCCATTGCTTCTTTGTTCCTTGCCCCTGTGGCAGGGCTGGCTCTTGCCTCTGCCCAGCGCCAAGGTGCTGGGAGGGCAGATCATCTTTTCTCTTGGAGGCTGCACAGCAGAGCCAGGCAGAGCAGCCAGGAAATGCATTCATCTCTTCCAGGCCCAGAAGGCAAGAAGCCCTCTCAGCACTGGGCGGAGCAGGGTCCCCTCCTGAGGTGCAGCTGTAGACTGGACAGGCAGCTCTGTCCCTGCACTGGCTCTGTTCAGCTGGCAGGTGTGTGCTGCTTGCTGCCTGCTCCCCACTCCTGTCTGCAAGCAAACCCACTGGCACGCATGGGGTGCTGCCCTCCTGTTGCCATCCATCCACCCATGGCTTTCCAGCTTCTGTGTGCAGTGTTCTGCCTTGGACACAGCTCTTACTAAGGCAAGGGGGAGAGGAGGTGGCTGGTGGAGCGGGAAGAAGAGGGATAAGCTCATGACCATATCAAAGTCAGAGAAGAGCACCTTACCCTGCCTAACCCAGCTAGGTTACTACCAGCTCTGATGCAGAGGAGGGAAGAAAACAAATCAGCAGCTGCTGAAGTAGCAGCACCAAAGGCAGGTTGCATTAAACAAGCACCATCCATCATTCTAAGACCTCAGTTAATAAACCACGGGGCCTCAGTAAATTATAGCAGGAGCCAGAGAGCATGCAGGCCACCAGAAGCACGTGCTGCAAGTCATCTCCTGCCTGTTCCCCCTCTCCTGGGGCAGGAGAGCAGCCGGTATTCCCCCACTGCTCGCTGCCAGGGAGGAGACTTGTAGCAGCAGGGCTGACTTCACAGACACCCAGATAAACCCACCACCAACCTTGGGTACAACAGCACACCTGCCTCCTTGGCCACTGGTTGAGCTGGGGGTGCACCAGTGCCAGCAGGGCATCTGCATGCCATGCAGACCCCCCTTTTCTGTATGGGTACTGAACGCAGAGGAGAGGCTTGTTAAATTAATCAGTGCTGCAGCAGGGGCACTGGGAGCACGACTAATTAGTCATTAATGGTCATTGTGAGAGTTGGAGGAGACCTCAGTGAGTACCTGGCCACAGCACTATTGCCAGCTGCCTCTTTCCATCTCCCCTCTGTGCTCACTTTACCATTAGGTTTAGCCTGGGGTGGGGGGGTGAAATCCATCACTCTGACATCAGGAGCAGAAAGAAAACAGGGAGCAGGCACGCCAGCGCCAAGAGAGAGCTATGCCCCAGCTCTGGATTTCCTGCCGCAGCCTGCCACGTCCAGCTGCAGCAGCAGAGATCAATAGTGCAGAAAAGCAGTTGATGAGGTTTTGCATACAACTCCCCCCACCCCCGCACACCTTGACCTTCTTAGTTGTTTTCAATTTTATTCCTTAGCTTCACAATGCAAAGAACATAAAAAGAAATAATTGGGAAATTAGAAAATGCATCAAGAGATGAGCTAGGACAAAGGGTAATTAATATTGCCCTTCAGCTAACTCTACGAAGTCCACTGAAATTAGATGGTAAAGCTTTACATACAGGAAAAGAGTAAGTGCAAACAGATTCATATTACAGAAAGCTCAGCCCACATTAAAAAAAATGCAGTAATTAAAACCATAATAAGCTGTAACAATTAATGAAACTTTTCAACAACATCTTCAGGCTGTAACATTAGAAATGGTAATTTTTAAAGACAAACTTAACAGGACACTATAAGAGGAGAAAAAGATCACCGGGGAAGGATCTGCCAGCAGTCAGTGCTAGGAGCTGATCTCGTCCATCAATGACCTGCCAGTCACCAGTGACAGCCAAACCTCTCAGCAGTCTCCTATGGAGCATGAGGCAGGCAGGCAGTAGGATCCTCCAGGAGCCTGGCACACCAGTCTCACCAAAACAGACACAGAGCCCTTGGAAAGGCCATACCTGAACAACCTGAATACCTCCATGCTTTAGCATCCCGAACACATAGTCCCACGACTGCTTACACACAAGCAATCAGGGTTTAGAAATGCACTCAAAAGTAATTTCTCTGTATCAGAGCTCAGCAAGGGAGTCCATGAGAACTATAACACCATCAATCTGTCTTAAAACAGAGCACCTGCAGACAGGTATATTGTTTAGCAGAAAAGGGCCATCAGGAAGAAAGGAGCTACCATCTCTATTCTGCCCAGCAGTCCCATCAAGTATCTACTCGATCCTTTCTTTGTTATTTTTAAACTTGGGGACTGGTGGTGGCAACTGGTAATGTGCAGCATGTGCCCAGCTGCTTGTGGATTTAATGAGAGTAGGGTTCACACAAGCCCAGTCTGGACTAGAAGCATGCAAAGCTTTTCCAAGGTACATGCAACCTTTCGGCTCTAGTATCTCTAGGTTTGTTGCACATCACAAAGCAGAGCGGTAACTCAGCATCACTGACAAAGGCTACCACAAACACAGTATTCACCTGCAAATACTTGGGCTGAGGATACAACTGTCCTGCCAGTTTGACAAGGAGCAACTGCTGTCTTCCGTGGCACATAGCAATTAATAAATTTGCAGGAAAACAGGCATGAGAGAAAGATGTTTTGCCCCTTTTCTATGCATTTCTTGACTCACTGCTTTACAAAAATGCTCCCTTTGTTCTGGGTAAAAAAGTCGTTTCCCTTTGGGGTAGGCAGACTCTGGAGAGTCATAGCCATAATATCCCAGATTTCTTTCCACATCAGCTATTCCATGCAACATTAAATTAGGATAGTTGTTAACACTCCAAAATAATTGCCTCCTCCTTTCTAAGAAGTTAAGTAGTGGCATGCAATGAAAGTAGAATAGTTTCTATTAATTAGGGTCAGGATAGGAGTCTGCAAGTTTTCCTAACTTGGTTTAGAGATAAAAAGGCTCACTTTCAGCTGTAACACTGAATATCCCCCTCCCCTGGCCCCCAGTAACCTGGAGGAAGTGTATTCTTCTGCCTAGCAGCAGGAGAATTTGAGAGGCAAGTTTGACTTTGAGTGTGACTGAGTGCCCTGGCATCAGTCCAAGGAAGCACTTACAGCCCTGATTAACTGTAATCACAGGTATGTCCCAGAAACATACCCTAGTGTTATTTTAAGATTCACTACTAACATTTGTGAGTAGAAGAATGCTAAACTAAATACTCAAAACAGTAGTAAGTGCTAGGTTCTGCAGTGAGAGAAATTGCAGTTGAAGAAACTAGAACTGCTTGTTCAAGGCTACCCATGAGTCAGCACCAGAGCCAATGATGGACACACAAATCAGCCTCCTCCTGAGAGCCTACCAGAGCCAACACCTCCCCTGGAAGAGGTAACTCATTCCTTGTCATCATCTCTCATGGCAGAGCTCAGAAGTGCTCACATGGAGGAAGACAGGAAGGTCTGACCGACCAGGGGAAGAGTGACAAACCCCAACCCTCGCTGCAAGCCCCCCCCAGCAATTGCCTACAGACTCTCCTCCATAGTCTGAGCCCTCTCAGGGACCAAATTCCCCAAACACAGAAACACAGCAGAACCACTGGGCCAATGGAACACATCAGGCACCAGGTGTTTGGGGACTGCAGGAAGGTCTATACTGCTGACAAGAGTGCACTTACCAGAGCCCAGTAAGACTCCGTAATTCCACAGCCAATATTCCCTCTCTAGCTCAAGGACCTGGATTTCTACCAGAGAAACCAGATAAGTATCAATACATGACTTGCAGAGCTCAGATTAGTAAAAAAGGACTCTGGATTCACAACTCCTCCCTCAGCCCACCAGGCCACAGCTGCCAAAATGCACAAGATGACATTCCTCTCCTATCCTGCCACCATCAGATTGCCATCTGGAGAGACACCTCTGCAGGTCAGCAGGCTGCTGTGAACGCACCTTGCTTTACCTGCAACACATCAAGCACTAACACTGAAAACTCTGGCTTCCTTCCCCACAGTTGGCTTCAGGGTTGTGTTGTCATCCCCGTCTCCCCCCTCCCGCCACCTCCTAATCAGAACACTGGGTCAACTTCAGCCAGCCCAGCATCTTTACTCCATGTTCCATAGCAAAACTAGAAATGCAAAGGTGGTTAAGTCTTATCAGAGCAGAAAAGAGACTAGATAGCAAGAAATTTCAAATTCAGGCATCTCAAGCACCATTTCTTGTATCAATAACAGAGTTTTTTGGTTTTGTATTTGGAAGACGTGCTCTTGGGAGATGTGCTCTTCAGAGTCTGATCTCAGCAGCATAGGTGAGATATTCCTTAAGTTCATCTAACTTACTGCTCTTAACATGAACAGAGATGAGAGAAAGACCTTGCTTGCCTGAAGAGCACCCGTATGCTTTTGATAAAGAAGAAGCATCCATTAAGTGATCTGTGCGTTGTATATAGCTAAATCACTTTTATTATCACTTTTGAGAGAAGCCAAGCTACTCAAGGAACATCCCTCTAATAATCCTAAAAAATACCCTAAGGATTTTTCCATTCTGCACCTGAGCATGTATTTACATGATGGATTCATTACACCTCATTGAGTGAAGGATGGTGCATTTTTAAGAACACTTATAAATATGTATTCACCTGATAGACTAGAGGAACTAATCTGGGTTTGAAAAGGTCCATAATTATGAATGTACAAGCTCTTCCCTAATTGTCCCTAAGGGATGGGGTATGGATAGAAGAAAAGAAGATGAGCATCTGGAGTTACAGGGGGATTGTACACAACATTAGAGATGCTTCTGAGCACAGCAGCTCACTAGAAACACCAGGTTTTCAGAGAGCGTGGAAAGAGCAGCATTAATGCAGGCATCAGTCCGATGTTTTGGGCATAGAGGTAGTCCATACGCATACAATGGATACAAATAAAACAACCCAAGTTTCCAAGACTGTTCCCTCCCTCTCTCTCCCCAGCATCTCTGAGCGATACCACCTTCTCTTAGAAATGAGACTAACAAAACCACAGCCCAGCTCTCCTGCTAAGCAAGCCACATAATTAGCAGAGCATTTCTATACTTCTAGGTCTTTTCCCCCTAATTTGTTTTAATTAGAGATTCTGCTGCTGGCAGGGGATAGCGGACTGACAGCCCTGGGAACAAGAAAAAAGCCATAGTTACACACAAAAGCATTGCAAGTTTCTCCCATCCTGCCCCTTTTCAAAGGGGAGAGGGGATTTTGGCCCACTGGTCTCAGCTCTGTGACTCCAAGGGGAGTTGCACACTTCTGCTCCTTCTTCCTTCCAAGCACCTTTACCACATTTCACAGGCAACTCACCAAAGACAGACCAAACAGATCAGTGCTGGGAGAAAGCAACAGAGTTGTACAGCATGACCAGCAAAAGGGCCTTGCTCTTTCAGATCAGAAGCTGATCAGGCCATTCCTCTTCCCCTTTCCTTCTTGGAACACATCCATTTTCCTCTCCTAAGAGACAGTAGCCAGGGGATGGGGAAACACCCTAGGTACACGGCAACTCTACCTCCTGGCATGCTCCTTGCAGCAAGATCATTCGCCTGTACAGGAGAGCTGGACCTTTAGGATCCAGCATTTTGAAATTTCTGCAGAAATTACATTACCCTTCCTTTTGATTTGTGCTTTATATTTGTGCACCTCAGTCAAAGCCAAATTTTCTTCCCTTCCAAATTTCCCTGAGATGCTGAAGTTTCTAATTAACCAGAAAGGCTTTTTATTCCTTAGAACTCTCCAGTTATGAATAATGATACTAGCTCATAAATGAAAATTGTCTTTCTATTTAAATTCTGTAATTTTTGGTGGGTAAATGGGGAAAAAAGCAAGCATGAAGCAGTGGCCCTTGGGTCATTTGCAACTTATTAATTTCAAGCAGAGCTCTTAGCTAGCTTATTAACACTGAGTACACTACAGTGGAATTTAATGGCTAGGATATTAATTACCTTGCAGGCTTTCATATATAGAAAATGGTTTATTTTCACGTTACAAAGCAGTAGTAGCAAGGGGATTGTTCACCAGCCTCAGGTCTGGGCTGTGATGGTCCTTGCAAGGCTAGTTCTAGCAACAATCAGATGGGAGATGATCTAAGCCCTCAGCCTGGCACTGTGCCTAAGCAGGATGCTCTGCAGCTGTGAATTGCCTCTGAAGGGCTGGGTCCTGGTGCCTTTTCCCAAACTGAGGCAGCGTGGAAGAAACCTGCAGCTCTGCACTTCACAACTAAAGCTGGCATGGATGTAAGCCACAACTGATATGTCTATGGCAGTGCCTTCTGCCCCTGCCGAGAGTCCCGGAATCACTCTGCAGCAGAACACTGCAGATGCACAAGCTGTTTTGGTACAGAAACAGGACAAAACTAGGCAGCTGCCTCCCACCTGCCCCAGGACACCAGCCGTGCACTGGGAGTGAGCCCTCAGGAGACACGGCCACAGCTGCATCTTCCACCCACGCCAGCTCCAGTCCCAGAGGGTCCTGGAGCTACAAGGTGCTTGTATGGGTGAGCATTAACAGCCACAGGAGCAGCAGCAGAGCATTTTTAAATGCCAGCGTACTTTGGATATTATCTACTCCCATCAATTTTAACCTAATTCGTAAGAGACATAAATGGGCCTTTCACCCATGCTCGGAGGAGCCACCTGTCTCTGTCCCACATTGCCACTGACTCATTAAGCTCAAATCACATGGCTGTCTACGCAGAATGCAGGTCAGTCAATTGACTGTAAATGGAAGCAAATAAAATGCAACAGCACTTTACAGTCACCACTCAGCGGTCTGCAGTAATAGCAAAGCTGTGATGTGGCTTGTCCTGGTATTTCTCTTGAAAAAGGATTTCACCTGCTTTGGGATTCAATACAAGAAGAACAGTAATTTGCATGTCTGTTAAAGCAACCTGACCCCTGGCAAACCACACTGCTGCCGAGTGACCACTTTCATAGCTGCACTCACTATAAAAGCCAGTCACCCTCCTACACAGTCATTAAAAGATCTGATAAACAAAAGTAGAAATCCCCAACAGGCATCAGTGGAGACAACTGCACTATAAAATAATTTATATATACAACCAGAGCACTGGAAAAGAAATGCAGTCTCACTGCTAAACCAACAACTATTATCACGAGTGGGGGTGTTCACAGTTGCCCCCTCTTCACTCATCAAAAGCCATGGCTATTTGCTTGGTAACATAATGCGTATTTTTCAGATGGTATAAGCATCTGTTAAAGGACAGAAAGATAGACACCATCCCCAATGCTTGTATCTGACACACAATCTGGGGCCATCAGCAAAGGAAAGGAACACAAGGCAGAGACTGCACAACAAATTATTCCAAACAAAGGAGGACACATTAAAAGCACAGTCTTCAAGGTAAAATGACAGACACAAAGACAGCAGAGAAACCATCTGCCTGTACCAAGGTCTTTGTCTAAACAAGCTCTGTTGTGGGACCAGAGGGGACAGCTCAAACACCAAAGAGTGCTTGCAATGTTTATTAGCTCAAGGCTGAAGCAGAACCATCACGACCACAGAGGTAGCTACAGCTTTGTGCTAGCATGAACCATACACCAGGAGTGTAATGGCAAGGCCAGGTCTCCTCCCAGGGCCACACGTCACTCTTTGGCAGGGAATAAAACAGGGAGGTAAGGAAAGGAGACAAAGCAGCATCACACCCAAAGACTGCATTTAGGAGTGGGAACAACAGTGAGAAAACCTGAGTAGTCACGGCACAAGGAACGGCCTCTGAAGCAGTAAAATGAATGTGGAGAGGACAATTACAGGTTAAAGTTACATTTCCCTCCCTTCCCCCTCTTTGTTTCTTGAATTTTTAAACCCTGCTAATTCCCCCCCATTTAAAATAAACCCCATTCTTTCATATGCTCAGCTCTTCAAAGAAGTTAAAGGATCTGGCACTTTTTCTCCCCTTTGTACCTTCTTCAGATGCATCTGTTGAATATGGAGGAGCACTTCTTTTATATACCCATCTCAAAAGGATCAAAACAAGGATCTGGGGACTGGTGTCTGAATTGTTACCAGGGCAGAAACCCAAAAGCATTGATGCTAATCTGATTCTGCCTCTGTTCTCTCTCAGATACTCCCCAGCTCCTCCAGTCCTATGCATCTGTCCCTGTATCTCCACTACCTCACTAGGGATGGGGGGAATCATGACCAAGTGGCTAAATATTTCTCCTCCTCTGTTATTTTTCCTCAAGTGAAAGTGTCATTTCAGTTAAGCTAAAGTCTCAGAGATGTGGGAGGATTTTATTTTTAACGAGAACTCTCTATTTGCTAGAGAAAGGAGGGGATGTGGATAAAAATCAAAGTTGTTCCAGTGAAAAGAACGTGTTCCGATTGTTATAGCTCCAAAGAAACCAAAATTTCTTGTCTAGTGTCCCTGCCTATATCCAGGTCTCTGCAAACTCCTTTTCCCCAGCTTTGCTGAAGCCTGCCCCTGGGTCACAACAGCCTTTGTCTGACCAGCTCCTGTTTGTGTTCAGGGAGGTGGGGACAGGCCTGGGGACCAAGGGAAAGCCACATGGTACAGCACATCACACAGCACTGTCTTCATCCTCCTCCCCGCAGTCGGCTGGGAATTGAGGTGATGATTATCTTGGTTTAATGAGAGGTCATTAATTCCTCCAGGCAGAGGTTCCCCAAGCAATGACAGCCCAAGGGTCAAAGTACTTTTTGCACTGAAAACAATCAAAGCAAGACCATGTGGCTGAGTCTTCCCCAGTTTTAATGGCTGCTCAGAGGGCATTTCAGGAGTCTCTTGTTTTGTGACAGCTGGAATTATGGGCAGTTCTACTAAAAGGACCTTTTTATGGTACAGATAGATGCTCTCATCTGTTTTAATGGCTTTTTCAGCAAAGCCTTTGACACATTCTCATTACAGTAATGCTTTAATGCAGAAAGCATTCATATGATTAGGATAAAGTCTTCAAGATCTCCTCTTTATGGAGGCTTTTTTTTTTTTAATTTCAGCGCTGTTTTTCAACTCACACAGCAGGACCAGCTTTAAAAAGCTGCTTTGTACAGACCAAATTGGGCCAATTCCATCCTTTAACAAAAAAGCTACTTCCTAGTTACTAGGTTAGCACCGCAGCTGGTATAAACATGCATTGCCCTCCTCCACAATCCAGGCCAAGTCAGAGAAGAGTGTTTTGCAGCCAAGCGGTGCCAGCTCAGGCTATTACCCAGTTTCCATAGACAGCAAAATGCATGGTGCTCTTACCCAGGAGCGAGCTGAGCACAGAGACCCTTGCTCCTTCACACACCCAGACCTCTGTTCCCTCCAGCTCTGAGCAGAGGACAGGGTAACAACCGCCTCTTCATTACATGCTAGTTAACGTGCCCAGACACCCATTTCTTCCAGCTCCACCAGTTACCTACCAGGTACCCCCTGCCTCTTGCTTGGGCACAGCTGTGAAATAGCACCTTTGGGTGCTAGCAAAGAAGGAAAACCCTGTATAGCCCATGTAACCAGTGAGCAGTTAATTCCCAGTCTTGGGGAACCTGTTTAAAGGGAGAATGTAGCATACGGTAAAGATAAGACAACTTTTATGAGCTAAATCAGCAAGCCACAAGATGTTTGCTCTCCTATCAGTGCTAAGGAGCACAAATGGATCAGGAACAGAGTTTTCAAACCTGGGAAACTTCAGCTTGCTGCTAACAGGAGGGGATAAGGACTGGCCATCCCCACTAACCACAGAGCATGCTTGGAAATCACCTTCTCTGCAGGTGGAGTGGTTTCCTTCAACACTGTTACATGAGCGTAAGCATGGTGTGGCTTGTGTGTATTGGCCATAGGAGGCCACCTAGAGAGCCCAGGCTATGGGCAGGTCTGACAGCACTGGTCCGCTCCCTCAGGGTATGCCCTGGTCAGGCACAAATTGCAGATCTGGTTGCTGACTGTCAGTCTGCAACACACCTAGCTCTGCAGAGCCTCCATCCAGCACAGGTGAGATGGAGAAAAAATAAATTGGAAATAATCTCCGGTTTTCTCAAGTCTTAACTCCATAGCACCAGAGCAAGCAGCTGGCTCTGCCTGTACACCAGAGCCCATCACGGTTAACACAAGCAGGCTCTGTATTTCATGGTATGAGACTGAACAGTCAAACCGAAAGAGCTGCCTGTGCTAGCCCAGACCAAATCACAAAACTTCTGAGCCTTGCCCCGAGGAGGACTCTGCAGCATCACGCTCTCTTTGCTCAGGGCTTCCTGAGCTTGGGAAGGGAGCCAACAACTGCATCGTTTCTTTTGTGGAAATCATGCAGCTGAGCACCGCTCCTCACCACTAGGCACCAAGCAAAGGTCTTGCCATGGAACAGCCCCACGCTGTGAGAGATATAATTGCATTTCTGGCTCTATTACTCTCTTCCTTCACCTATAAAACAGATCCAGTGAAGAGAAGCAAGCAGCTCCTCATTTAGAGAGGCTTGGAAGATGCTTTCATCTTACTGCCATAGTGAGCTAAAAATAATCTGAAAGAATAAGGTACCTTAAATAACTCTGAGATTCCAAAGTTTCTCTTAAAAAAAAATCCTTACACCCCAAAACCCAGCTTGTCACAGCCCAGAGGAGGAGGATGGGAAGCACAGCTGGGCCCATGAGAGCACTCCCAGCTCAGACCTCATACCACTGGCTACCTCCCCCACCCTGCTAACGCACAAATTAGTGCAACTCCCAGCATCAAAGGCCCCAAGTTAGCTTAATTAGCAGAATAACCTCCTTCACTAAAACAGCAAAAAGAAAATTCTGGATTTTCAGCTAGTTTTTATGTTGTGTCCTAGTATCATCTGGCTGTCCCAGCAAAAAAAAAACCCCAAAACCTCCCTGTAAGCAGCACAGCTGAAATACAGATAGTCCTGGGATAGTGAGTCCCAGCAGCCCTGCACAGGCGACTTGGGAGCATTTCCCACTCCTAGTAGGAGGAACAGAAAGATGAGAGGGTGATCAGCAAGCATGGCTTTTCCTGCAGAGCAAGCAGTGATCTTGCTTCAGACGGCAGAGGCTCATTAAAGGACATAAACAGGCTGTCTCAGAGGGCAGATTTATTCTTAATGGGAAAAGCAAGGAAAACCCTCGCCTCCTCATTTCACACTGATGATGATGTGAATGAATTTTATATTGGCTTGAAATAATATTTCAACAGGAGATGACTGCCAGCAGAGGGGGTCATGGGTTTTCCATTTGCCCTGCTGAGAATAAAGGGCTCTGGTGAAACGCAGAGAGCTGGCAGCAACCCACTGTCAGCAACTTCTGCTCCAGGCCCAGGAGGAACAGGGGCACTGGAGCAAGGGGCCCCTCTGTTCCCACAGCTTCCAAGGGAATGATGCACCATGATGGTGTGGAGAATGGGGTGCGGACAGCCCCAAGTCAGGGGGAAAGGCCACTCTGATTGAAATGAACCAAGCAATAGCTCACTACCCAGATAACATAATGAGGGCAGCAGATGACTGTGATAGGTTGACCCTGACTGGATGCCAGGGGCCCACCAAAGCCGCTCTGTCACTCCCCTCTTCAACAGGACAGAGGAGAGAAAAATATATCAAAAGGCTTGTGGGTCGAAATAAGGACTAGGAGAGATCATTCGCCAGTTACTGTCACAGGCAAAACAGACTCTACTTGGTGAGATTAATTTAATTTATTACCAGTCAAATCAGAGTAGGAGAGAATAAAAAAAAAAATCCTGAATCTTAAAACAGATTCTCCCTTCTTCCCAGGCTTAACTCCCAACTTTCTCTACCTCCTCAGCCTGAGTGGTGCAGGGGGACAGGGAATGGGGGTTTGGTCAGTTCAGTTCATCACATGTTGTTTCTGCCACTCCTTCCTCCTCAAAGGGAGGACTCTTCACACTCTTTCACTACTCCAGTGTGGGGTCCCCCCATGGGAGACAATCCTCCATGAACTCCAGCGTGGGTCCATCCCTCCCAATGGGATGCAGTCCTTTGGGAACAGACTGCTCTGGTGCAGGTCCCCCATGGGGTCACCAGCCCTGCCAGGAGCCTGCTCCCCCCCCTGGCGTGGGGTCCTCCCCAGGCTGCAGGTAGAGAACTGCTCCCCCATGGGCCTCCCTGGGCTGCAGGGGGACAGCCTGCCCCACCATGGGCTGCACCAGGGGCTGCAGGGGAATCTCTGCTCCGGCACCTGCAGCACCTCCTGCCCTCCATCTGCACTGACCTGGGTGTCTGCAGGGCTGTTTTCTCTCACATCCTCTCACTTCTCTCTCTCCAGCTACTGTTCCACAGCAGGGTTGGAGTTTTTTTTTTTTCCTTCTTAAATATGTTATCCCAGAGGTGCTACCATCACTGATTGGCTTGGTCTTGGCCAGCGGCTGGCATTGGCTCTATCGGACACAGGGAAAGCTTCTAGCAGCTTCTCAAAGAAGCCACCCCTGCAGGCCCCCTTCTACCAAAACCTTGCCATGCAAACCCAATACAATATCTTTGCAGAGAGAGGCTCAATGCCTCATGTCCACTTAGCTCTGATGGGAGATGTAGAAGTTTTTTTGAGATTTCCTGGACATCCCTGTACTCCAGAGCCTGCTGAAGTCTCAAGTTTCCATGGACTTCTGTGGCTTGGCAGGAGACCCTCCACTCACAGCCCAGAACTGTGTTCTGCATCCAAGTATAAAATGACCCCTACCCAAATAGCATTTTTATCAGCTCTAAGATTTAGTTGGACAGGTCAGCATCACCACATACACAGACAGCACACTCTGGCCACACACTAAAAACCTGCCAACTAGCAGATGAGACAAATGTGGCTGTGCTTCTGAAGAGCATGACTCCCCAGCTTATAGCAGGGGCCAGTTCACTTATCTTTCCATGTTTGACAAGTCCCCATTGTGCTCACAGGCTGTACCCTCTGCCATCTGCAAGCGGTGACCTTTCCTCAGAAGCAATGAGAGCTCTTCACCCCACCTTTGGTGCACAGCAGCATCTCTGTTACTCATTGGAGACTGAGGTCAAAGGGACCCATTTATGTCCCAGCCTCCACCCAGCAGGGCAGAGCATCCTGATCTGCAGGGTCTGTGCACCTTCCTGGCAGAAAGCAGTTTGTAACTCCATAATAAACATTAATTTGTGGGACACGAGTATGGAGCCAGCAGCGCATCTGCTGAGGCACCATCCTGGTCTGGAGTCTCACTGTTCCCTTCCCCCTCACTGCTCAGCTCCCTGGTCCTGCAGCCGCAAACACCAGTGTCTGTGCAGGGATTTCCCCCCTCCACACACACATTAGCTGATCAGAGGGCACTGCAAGAACAAGCCAAGCAGGGTTCCCCAGGTTAATGGGAAATCTGTCACTTGAAATGTCACCAGTGATGTTGCAATGATTAAATCCCAGTCTGAAGTCCCCAGCCCATTTCTTATTGACTAAATCAAGTGCCTTATATTGACAGGGCTTCTGTAAAACGTGCCAAGGCGCAGAGAAATCAATTCATTATTAGACTAGCCAGGCCATGGAGGTAAATCTGAAAGATTTCCTCACAAAAAACAAGAAATCTGGTGTTTTTCCAGTCATAATTCAATCCTCCCCTTCGCATCTTACCCCACATCCTCAAAGGTCTTCTGATGGGTGCTACTGACTGACAGGCACCAAGGAGAGGAGATATGTTCGGGTCAGCTCCATCCCTACCCACTGTCCCCATCATGTTGCCACTCAGCGCCTTCCAGGGCTCTGCTCTCCACATCCTTACTCCAGCCAGTCCCTGCTGAAGCAAAAGAGGCAAAGCCTCTTCCCAAGCAACAGCACCCTGGGGAGCTTGCAGCCTCTGTCAGGAGAGCCAGACCTTAGCTTGAAGAAGGGGGCAGAACGGAAGGAGGCCACTGTGGCACCATGAAACAGGCATACCAAAACCCAGGCTTATTTGGCCCTGGGGTGATTTGGCAGTGCTGGAAAGCACCCTGTTGATAAAGAGGGAAAGAACCAAGACAAAATGAGCCAGGTCTACAACTCGACAGCCTAAGCTGACCAAATACCCATTTTCCTTAGACACCTCATTTTTTTAGTACTCAGATGCAGGCAACCAGTGGTACAATTATTGGATGCTCTAAGCCCCTGCATCTTCTGCCAGAGCTCATGGATGTCCAAGGCGTTACTATTGCCATCTGTATGCCACTCCCCCTAACTCCTCTAGAAGCGGGAGCATCCAAAATTAAGTGAGCTTTTTTGGAGTGTGGCATTTCTCATGCTAAACAGGACAGCAAAGTTAAACCTATGGGGCAGGAGGAAGGGACAGCAACATCCCTCTGAGACAGACTGCAAAAATATGGAGGGAGACAGCTATACAGCTGTGCAAAGTACCAAACTGTAGTCCTGCCTCCACTTTTTTTAAAAAAATGAACTAGTGTTATCCAACATACTGTGATAGCAAAATCAATTCCTTTGCACCAAATTACCTCTATTTAAATAGATTTATTTTACACCAATTGCCAGAGAAATGCATCTTCTATTGGCAGTAAAGCAAGGCTCTTTACTCTTTTTAAAAGGAAAGGAAGCTTTTCACAATGTGTTACCAGCAGGGAAGATGTTGGGGGATTTTCTACTTAGTGCTCTCAGTAATATGACTGCTTATGCAGCTTCAAAAGGAGCAGGAGCTTTTACAGTTAAGAGGTACAAGGAGCTTTGCAACATCAAACAGCCACCCCAACTAGCACACAGCCTACTGAATTGAGCAAAGGTTGCTCCTTGCTTTCCCGACCTGTCTGGGAGCACTGAGTTTTGGGGAAAATGAGCCTAAAGCAAGTGTTTGCCTGCAGTCAGTGATTTTGAAACTGGCATTCCCTGAGCTGCTATGTCTGTGTCAGTCATGGTTACACTTACCTTATGGGGGCAGAGTAAGGAGCTTAAGCCCCTAAATTTATCCAGCTCCCCTAGCAGCAGTCCCCTCATCCCCTTCACAGCTTTCCCAGTCACAGAAGCATGGGAGAGAAGCTGCTTGGCAGGGACACTGCCATGCAATCTCCCGAGCCAGTCTGAGGGATTGTTATTGGATCTCTGTACCATTAACTGCTTGTTAATGGGTGGAAGGAGCATTTGCAGGAATAACCTCTATTAGTCATCCCATACTCAGCTGAAGACAGGGTCAGGAGTGCTCAGCAGGGCTCCGGAGCCTTTCCTCTGGCAGGATCTAACCAGGCAGCACAACTCCTCCACCAAATAGCTACTGATGGTCTGACACCCCTTCCCATTGCACCCCAATGAGCCAGGGTGCAGGGAGATGCATGGGAGAGCCTGCTCAGCCCGTGGTGTTTCTCAGCACTGCCACTCTGCTCTGGGACAGGTGCTGATAAAGAGATTCAGCAATCCTGGCATCAGGAGGGAAGCAGAAGAGACGCTGACTTTGAAAGGAGAGAACAAGGCCGAAATTTAACTGGGCTCCTCCCTAAAGCCTGCTGGGACCATGGAAGAGATATAGAGATGATCCATTTCCTCTAGCAGGTTGCATACCACTGTTTTCCCAATTAATCTCCAATTAAGCACTGATGTAGAGAAATCAGAGAGCACAATTAAGAAAAATGCTAGGACACAAATTCAGTTGGGGCCAAGTCAAGAGCACTTAAGCATCCAGAAATAAACATGCTAACATCCGGTTGGAAAATTATACTTTCCAAGCCATTGTTTACAAGAACAAGTACTGACTGGTCAGCCACCCTATTCATCCCCAAACTGAGAAAGTACAAACCAGGCACATCCCTCCCCATCAACAGGGGAGCTTTCCTTGCCAGCAAGGGCACAGGAGCTCAACCCAGACCCCAGGAAAAGTGAGGACTCCCAGGGAACAGCATCAGAGCAAGTCGCTCATGATTTAGGTGCTTTTCAAATTGCTCATACTGCAGCCATGTCCAAAAGACCCTGTTTCAGCCCATATTCCTCTCACAAAGTGCTGTGCAAAGCAAGACTAAAAGATGCTCCTTGCTTCAAGCAGCTTACAGTGTAAGCAGACATCAGGAGGCATCTCGTTTGTTCAGGTAGCTCACCCACCCCACAGCCTCAGCCAGTGTGCTTGACAGGGCCTTGCTGATCTGCACAGGGGAGGTGAGACCATGGAAGACCCCAGCTGGACCAGACTGGCTTGCAGAGCCACCTGCCCCTCATGGAGTAGCACCCCATAACATCTATTAGCCTCTGCCCTGGATATTAGTAAATCAGAAGAGACAGGCTGAGCAGTGGAGACATGCAGGCAAGGGAGCACAGTCTGATCACAGTCACCCTCAGAGCTACTAACAGCACCTAGGATTTCTTAGTACGGCTACATGAATATTGACCTGGACAGATCGAGCTTACTTCACAGAGATGGTGAGGCAGATCCAAGAAAGCTTTTTCCAGTCCTGTAAGACAGTGACTTCCAAAACATGCCCTTGATTGCCCGGGCTGAGAAGGGTGGGAAATACCATGTCCAGGAACAGCATCTCAGAAGAAGGCCTGGGTGTACCTCATCCAACTCTCACACCTGCTAGGAAAGTTCACTGGAAGCAGCAGAAAATAACTCAGCCCAGCAAATAGGAGCAATCTCATACTGCTGATCTCAGGCTGGGCAAAGCAGAAAATCAATGAGGTGCTTTGGATTTGTGTCAGAGTCAGGGAAAGCGTCAAAGACAAACCCAGTGGATTTTTTTGCTGTTTGCTCTCATTCAGCTGTGAGCACTCTCAGCTTATATTCCACTGAGAAATGAGCCTGAAGATTGAAATCCCCCTTCGCATCCTCCAAATTCCTCCTCTTGCTCTTTCTAGTGCCTGCCAGTATCTTTGGCCTTTTGTGAATTTCCTTAACAAGTCTTCTCTCCAGCACAGAAGAGCTGATCTTCAACTGGATAATAGAGGGGCAATGTGCAGGGCCCATGGGTCCCAGCAGCTCACAGGGCAGCTGAGAAATAGCACAGAGTACTCAATTGGCAGATAAAGAACTAATCCAGACAGGAAATTGGTTTTCCATAATATTGTGTGTTCTGCAAAAGGAAGGAGAGAGGATGGATGGGGTGCAGATTGCACACAGTGATCTCAGTAGCCAGGCAAACATACAAGCTCGACAACCTGTTGGCAAGGAGCTGATCTGCAAGCCCAGCCACCTGGACCTGCAGCAGACAGCAAGGCCTAAACCAGGTGAGGGGGTACCACAGGAGTCTGGGACCTTGCTAGCTGGAGCAGAGCACCAGTCTGTCTTCTCCAGCATCAACACAGGACAAAAACGAGAGCAAGAAAAGAAAAGAGCTAGAAATAAGCAACCTAAGGACAATGCCTCACCGAGGACCATTTCATCCTAACCTCATTAGAACAGAAGGCTGATTTATACCCCAAACAGTGTATTCTTTCCAACATTTTTATTTTACAGCTTTGCTTTCAGGACTCCAACCGCCCATCCACACCCACACACCATAAGGGACACTAACGCACCTCTGAACTGCCGTGATGTGTTCAGTAACAACTTGCACAGGGTAATTTATCCTTTGACATTGACCTGAGAAGCAGGGGAGCAAGAGAAGAGAAAAAGTATTTCCTTCTTGTCACAGTTGAATCAGCAACAGCAGCTGTGGGATTACACAGCCTGGTTCCCTTCCCTCCCTGCATTCTAGGTCAGGTCCCTCGGTCCTGCAGGCGAACAGTTGAACCATGAGCCTGACAATTAACATGCAAGACAGAGGAGAGAACCAGGGCTCATTTTCAACTTGTCAGGGCCCACAAAATAAATTACAGAATAAAATCCCAGAATGACAGAATAATGAGCAATTCATTTGAAATGTAAAATAAATAGGTAAATCTCTAGTGAGCTGGCAGAATAAATGGGATTCAACTGACATTTGGCGATTAAATTAAACGGTAATGACCTCATGAATAATGGGCTACAGGATTGAATTTGGAGGGCAATATTTTCTTAAGTGGGGGGCAGAGGGACAATGTATCCAGTAAGAGGCAAGCTACACTTTCTGCGTTACTTTTCAACTCTCTGCACAAACTCCCCCACTTCTGCAGAGCTCCACAGGCCTGAGGACACAGACCTCCTCTGCAGAGGCTAACCAAAGCCCTGTTGCCTCCGAGAGCCTTAGACAAGGTCTTCAGCAGCAAAAGTATTTCCAGCCCCCAACAGCTGGTACTTCTGGCCCAGGCACAGAGTGGCCAAGGGGCAACCAAAGGGGATCCCTCCTCCTAGCAGGCAGTTGTAGCATTACATTTTCACATGTCCTACTGCTCCTTTTGTGGTGGGGAAAAAGAAGTTAACCACAACAACAAAATAATCAGTGGGGTATGCAGCGGAGCATCCTTCCTAGCAAAGTCACCTCCTGTGCTCAGAGACTCCCACCTTCACCCATATTGTGCTCCAGCCCTCCTGTGCCCCCAGCCATGCGGGCACACATCCTCCTCTCCCATGCCACTCCACACCCAATGCAGGACCAGGTTTTCCAGTTTTCCCCTCCCTCCCCTGCCCTCGAGCTGCTGGTATTATGTTGGTGTTATTAAAGGATTATGTTATCAGGACTTCTAGGGTAATGACAGCTGCTGTTTCTTGACCTGCAGTTCTGAGCTTGTTCTTTTACTTATCAGTTACAGGCAGAGCTGTCACTGACCCCTGCTGTTGTTACGAGCTAAATCCACTGGTGTCCCAAGATGCTTTCCCCAATCTGCTGCTGGCCAGCCTCTTCCCTAAAAAGCAGGATCCCTGAGGATATGCCAATCCCTCCTTTTCCAGCCAAAACCCTGGCAGCCTGGGGATGCAGTTGATTGTTTGCTTTAACTTAGTAATTGACCAAGGAAGATGTGAAATTTCATCTTGGCTCAGGTCCAGAAAATCCTGGTTTGTATCAGAACAAAAACAAACAAATACTTCGTTTCAAAACTTACTTAAGCATTTCAGAAAAACACAAATACTGAAACTTAAAATATTTATCTTCCTGCCTCACTTCACCCCCCAGTCACCAACTCTGACTCAAAACTTCATTTCACAGCTCTGTTTGGAAAAGATTTTCTCCAGCTCCTCAGACTTAGTAGCAGCAACCCTTCACGCTACACAAGGGCAGCAAGCAGCACTTAGCCACAGCAAAGCCACCGTCCCCTTCGTGTGTACAACCCGCCACACACACTGTTCACAACACCAGAGAGGTGAAGACACCAAAGGCAGCAGGAAGCCCCAAACCCTGTCCCATTTTTGTTGTGGCAGCCACTGCTGGGCTTCAGGGTGTGCTGAGACAGATGCCTCCTGCCTTGTGAAGCTCAGTCTGAGGTCAGGCAAGCCAAGACTTCCCTACTGTCCTGCTGGGGAAGGGAGATGTGGTACAACTGAGACCAGCTTGCAAATCTAAAGTCTTAGTAATTATTTGTGTAGACATCTGCTATGAAATGAAGTCCTCCTTGACTTTATGCAGCCTGCCTGGATCTGCATCTCCTTGAGTCCCAAGGCAATCTTACAGCTAAGGCTGTATTTGAGAAAGGAGGGATAGCAGACTCAGATATGCAATAATGAGGGACAGAGGCCATTCCAAGATGGGAAAGGAGAGCAATTAACTCATCAAGATAACATCCAGTGTGCTAAGTATTGCCATAGCAATGTTTCACTTAAAATCTCCAGCACAAAACATAGATGATTTTGTTAAGAACTGTTCCCTTTGCTAATACAGAACAAACTTGCTGGTCTAATAACTTTTTTCCATCCTGCAAATCAAAACTAAGCAGAAGCATCGCTACAGGCCAATGGATTGAGAGCTGGGAAATAAATCAAGATCTACTGAAATATAAAACCTAATAATTCTATTAAGACCAAGTTAAGACAATTAAATACTGGTGAGACATCAAAAAGCTAAGTAGCCTGGAGAAGTTGATTTTATAAATGAACCGATTCATTTAAATCTATGCCCTCATAAATTGCATTTCATTCCTGCTACATATCTCAAGCCCCAAAGCTCTCTTGCTGAGAGTCATGCAGTCCCATGCCCTGCTAAGGGAGTCACCTGGCAGCAATGCTCCTCTCAATTACTCTTCACCTTGAATCAGTAAGGAGTGAGCTGCACATATGTGGCTAGGGAAGTTTGTAAAGGCACAGAAAATTCAGCATTTCTGATTCTTCTTCAGAATCAGAAGGAATTTAAGTATCAAAATACTTTGCTGGCCTGTATTACCATTCTCCATTGTCCTGGTTTCGGCTGGCACAGAGTTAATTTCCTTCCTAGGAGCTGACATAGTACTGTGGTTTGGATTTAGCATAAGAACATTGATAACTCACTGGGACTTACACCAGGCAAGGACTTTTCAGCTTCCCCTCCTCTGCCAGGGGCACAGGGAGCTGGGAGGGGGCACAGCCTGGACAGCTGACCCCAACTGGCCAAAGGGCTATTCCAGACCATATGACGTCATGCTCAGCACATCAAGCTGGGGGGAGAAGAATGAAGGGAGGAATGTTTGGAGTGATGGTGTTTGTCTTCCCAAGTCACCATTATGCGTGATGGAGCCCTGCTTTCCTGGAGATGGCTGAGCACCTGCCTGCCAGTGGGAAGCAGGGAATTAATTCCTTGGTTTGCTTTGCTTGTGCAGCTTTTGCTTTACCTGTTGAACTGTCTTTATCTCAACTCATGAGTTTTCTCAGTTTTACTCTTCCCATTCTCTCCCCCAACCCACCTATCTATAAGCTGGGGAATTATATTAGTCCACAGGGTTGTGGTGAATAAGGCAGGTAATTAAGGCTTGTAAAGTCTCTGGGACTTTGATGTGGAAGATGCTATGTGAGGCTGACTGAGCCGAGGATGTTTTCAGCTTTTATGTCCAGGTAATCCATCTTGTCCTTCAGGGCCAGAGGCACAGCTCTGTCCTGGCCACCCACTCAGGGCGCATGGTTGAGGAGCCTCAGAAAGCATCCGCCCCGCCCTCCCCCCCCAAACCCACCCACCTAACCCACAGCCTCTGGACCTGCCAGGAACTGAAGATTAGCTCTTCCAGTTCAGATCCAGACCACCACCACTGATATTGGCACTAGGGTAAGTGGCTGCAAGCCCTCTTCCTCCTGCAACCCAAATGCCTTCAGAATAACCAAAGGCAGCTGCATTAGCCCTCAATACCCTGTGAAGCAAAGGGCGTTCCTCTCTCCTATCACACTAGGACCAGAGCTATCTCTAGCCAAAGAGAAAGTAACTTACATGAGCAGCTCCAGTCATAAAGAAGCTGAAGAGGATTTAACTACACAGCTCTGCACAAAGCAAATTCCCTGCAACATACTTGTTGTAAAGCCTGAAACAGCCACGCGGCTGATCCCCACGCATCTCCTGCTTGCTCTCGGTAATGCTACAACTGTGCCTTGCAGGTCTCTCAAAGCTATTCCAAGCTAAACCGCCACCACAGTGCACTGGAAAATCATAAAAAAAAAAAAATCATGTGGCTAAATCCCTGTACCACATCTCCTGATGCTTCTACTGTGAGACCAGCAAGTTTCTTCTGACCCAGTTTGTTCTAATTCACAACAGCTTGGGAAAATAGGACAAGTAACACAAATGAACCCTCTCCTAACCTCTCTTTCCCCCTGCGCTTCTCTCCCACTATTCTTTCTTTGGCCTCCTTCCTCTCTGCCTGACTAGCTGCATCCTCCTCCTCTTCTGTCCTTCCAGGTGTGTAGGTTTATCTGCACAGCTTCAAAGATTAAGAGCCCTGACAAAGAACATCTCTCATCATGATGATAAAAAGAAAACCTTTATCTAGCCAGCAGAATGAAGTGGATGAAAAGCAAAGCCATTAGGAAATACTTGGGCTCAGCTCTGTACATTTCTGGGAGGCAATTCCACGGGCAAGTCTGGGGTTTCCCTGTGCATCCTTCACAGAGGCACCACCATCTTCTACCCAGGCAGAGAGCCTACAAACTGCAGCCAAGAGGTAGGTAAAGATGTCCTGGGATTTCCAGCATGTGCTGGATTTGCTGGGGTTGCAGATCCCAGCAGAGAGGCAGGGCTTAAGACAGCCATGGCCTTGGCAAACACCCAACAGCAGAGTCCCACACATTCCCAGAGGTTAAGAGCAGGCAATGCTTTCAGAAACCTTTCTGCCAAAATGTCAGCAAGTTCTGCATTGCTAGCAGCCTCAACAACAGATAATAACCCTAATAAAATAAAGAGGCTAATACACCTGAACCAACATCTAGTAAAAAAGGGGAAATTTAATTGGAAATGTTGCCTGCAATTTAAATGTCAAAGGAGAAATCATTCCTGTGATTCCTGCTGTTCACAGCCATAAAGCAGCAGTTTCAGCAGCTGAGGAGGGGTGGCAAGGAAATGTCAAGGAGGTGCTTTGTGTTTCAGCTCCCTGCACGTGCTGATCCCTGCTCTGTGGAGTGGACAGACACTGCCCTGACAATCCTGTTCAAGTCTGCCTTCCCAGATGCTCCACGCCACTGGGGACATTATGCCTTTGCTCTAAATGTACCGCTTCACCCACAGCTGCTCTTCTCTGCAGACGGACTCTCAGTAGGGGCAACACAGCCATGCACTTCAAATTGCATGCCATGCCACACCATCCACAGGAACTTTCCAAAACCTGCAAAAACCTGACAGACCCCAGGAAGGATGCATGCATGTGGAAGGAGCTGGGCAGAAGCAGAGCCAGCTCTGCAGTGACTCACACTGCGGCCACCTCGCCAGCCAGCTCCAGCCAAGTCCCTTTCCCCAGGGGCCAGTGTTCTGTGCTCACACAAACCCGCTGGAGCCAAAGTTCAGGGCTGGGGCAGCTCCGCTAACACAACCACATTCTGCTCCTTAGTGAAGGTAAATCAAAACATTAAGGCCCCCTTGAAGAAATGTCACATCCTCCTGAGTGTTTTTTATTTACTTGCCTGCAAGCAATCGGTTCTTTAGACAGACATCCAGCTTCATTTGTTTACAGTGGTACAACCAGAGGCATATTTCTTTTGTATTGATGACTTAAGTTAAACTTCTTATTTCTTGGACTTTCTCTTTTGTGTAAAGAAAATAACACTTGCTACGTTAATACACAGAATGAATTCAATTTTGTGATCACACAGAAGCACATTCCCCCTTCCTCCCCCGGCATCACTGTAACACTCCCGCAACTGCAGCAACAGTGGAATAAAAGCCTTTTGCTTCCACAGATAAACTTCACAAAGGAGGGTTCGTACACTGGGCCCCAACTCAGAAAGCACCCAAGCCTCATGCCCAAGAGCACAGACATGAATGCTGCTGGAAAGGTTGGCTGCATGATTACCAAGGTCACACAGCACTGCATTTGTTTTTCAAATGATTGACTTGCATTCATGCTAGCTGTTGAAGGAACAGGACTGAATTCCATGTTAAAAGCGAGTAACTTTTCAAATGCCCTGCTGAATGATCACATATATTTCAACTTAGAAATGAGCTTAAATTGCACTAGTTTGGAACAGCTCCCACCCAATCTACTGGAGATAAATGTTTTGATTAAACCAAAGGTTTGGGTGATTATTTTCATGGTGGAAGGGATTTATTTTTTAGATTCAGTTCTAGAAAACCCGAATTTCAAAAAAAAAAAAAGTTGATGATTTGACTTCCATTTGGAACTAAATCACATAAAATACATCTCAGTGTTTCCTGTGAAATTCTCTTTCCCACTTTTGACCTACTTGAATTTGAACACCTTGCTGGCTTTGCTTTCACCCACGCACTGCCTGCAAAGCCTTGTGCTCCACTTGAAAACTTTTGCCAGGAAAGCTAAGTAGGTTACAGCTGAGATATTTCAGCTCCAGAGGTACAGCAGTGGAAGTCTGAGGGGCCCTGGTACAGCAGCAAGAGGGAACACACACAAATATAGCTGGGCCGACTCACAGTAACACTCAATGTTCAGAATAAGCTCGCATTCAGACCAGGAATAAAACTGACTCCTTTAAATCACATCTAGGGTTGGAGGGGATGGATGACAGTTTTCTCCCCTTCAAGTCAGTCTGACCAACTGCCAAGGGCCAGCATTACTGGGGAACCTGGCTCCCACCTGGCCTCTCCATACATTGAATTTTCACAATAACACACACACATGCTCTAGCCTGGCGACTACAGCAGAGCACTGATTGAAGCCTTTGTCGCCTTCACCCCATAACAGAGCAACCCTTGATTCAGCAGCAGAGACAAGGTGCTCCAGCTCAGCTCATCAGACAGGAGGTCAGGCCCCAGGTCCTCCAGCAGCAGAGCTTCCAGCCAAGTCCCCATCAGAGCACGCCACTCCTGTGCTCTGCTATTGTTCTCGATCCTTTTTGCCTGTTCCTCTTGAAGCAGGATCAGACTCCAGCAGCAGTGCAACAGCTCTGCACCTCCCAGGGAGACCTTTCCTCTCCCCCTCCTAGAAGAGGTCAGCATTAGCTCTTCCAGGGCTGCCAGCCAAGAGCCCACCCCATACAGGGCTCCACACCACTGAAGGGAAAGGGCATATTGTTCACACAAAAGCCTGGCTCAACCTTACATTCCAAATGCTTTCGCTCACTTTCAAAGGCTACAGAGTTTTTCCCCTCTAAAAGAGTAGCTGTTACAATAGGAGTCACCCCAGCTGACACTAAGCCAAATAAAGCAGGCTTATGTGCTTGAAGGCCTGATTCCCACCAAGCCCTGCTTCGCACAGTATCAGCTCTCAGACGGGCTCTCCAGCAACACTCACTGTAGCAGCACTGCACACATGCCAACCTTGGCATTTACACCACAGCTCTTTACAGTTCCTGAGTCCTTTTCAGGAGCTGGACTTGGGCAAGAGAGTGCTTTCAGTACAGCTCCCACCAGCTCTCTCCATGCACTAAGGGGAAACCACAGAACAAACTTTCCTGTCCTTACCTGCTCCACCTCAGAACTAAAAGGAAGGGCCGAAAACATTTTGATTAGACAGAGCATTTGCAAAGCTCAAAGCATTGTTTTTACCTATAATTTAAGTGTCCTGTTCAGCCCACAAGGACATTCTCTTATGTGCTTCTAACCAGTGAAAATGTGTTTTTAGAGGTGTCTCTTACCTTACTAGACAAGGACCTTTTAAAAGCTGTTATTTGCTGAATTCTCAATTAGTACATCATTCCCTTCCAAAGCCTCGCTGGAGCCTCCTGGAGCAACGCAAAGCCCAATCCAAACAGCGTATCAAGAGCTACCACAAAAACCTTTCCAGCTATTATAATGCAGGTATACATTCTGCACATTCAGCAGAAACTGCGTTTGCTGTGAAGGTTACAGTTATTAAAATATATGTACATTGCCTATTTAGAGCCCTGAAAGCTACAGCCTTGACAATTTGCATGCAGTCAGATTCTTACCTCTGCTACACCAACACTGTGCTGGTGCCACCCTAAATTTTAGTGGAAAGCTTCCCAGGTTTGCCCTAGCATAACGAAGATCAGCCCCTAGTCATGAAGGGAGACAGAACAGATGCAGGTATTTTATTTATAAAGCCTCCCACTCTGCCTCCCTGCAAATCACATATCCTGCCAAGTCACTGCACACTGAAACCAGAATCAAAATACAATAAATTATCTTAAGAAAAAAAGTGCTGAAACCTCATCCTCATAACATTTCCACAGATGAAGACAATTGAGTACAGAGGATCCAGTTAGGAGTAAAGAGAGAAAGGCTCAGGAGAATGATAGCACTCAGGGAAGCAAAATGGCCTTTTAAAGGGCTACATTCGCACACACAGCGTGGTATGGCAGGATGGGGGAGCAGCCTCTGAAGGTGGGACTGTCACCAGGAGAAGCAGCAGGTTTGGGCTGACCTACAAGCGCCAGGGCATAAGGGAGGGAAGCTTAAGCCTAGCTAGGGTCATTCCAGCGGTGGAAGCCTGGACACTCCCCTGACAAATAGGGAAATTGCTTCACTACTGACTTGCCTGGGTGCAGGATGAGGCCACTCCAGGTCAGGGCTCTGGGCCATGACTCCAGAGCAGCTCATTCCTGGCTCTCCCATCCATCCTCAGGACAGGCGCAAGACAGATGAAGGGCAGAAACCTTCTCATGGCATCTCTTTACAGTGACAAATACCATGTAACAGTATCTTGGCAAATTAACAAAGCAGAGTCTGCCCAGCACCTCATTCCTCCCGCACAATGAGGTTTATACCTCTGTCCCTGGCCAGTCGCATCCACTTTGAGTGTAATCCTTCAAACCAACTGCATCCTTCACCTTCACAAGGGCAGCGGGTGGCACAGGGGAGCCCTGATCTCAGACAGGCCAGAGGGGTTTCCAGAACAAGTAATAACACTGTAGTCACAAAGCATATTGCTCCAGCGGCAGATGAAACCCCACATTAAAAAAAACCTCTTGCAGATCCCACTTGCCCAGAACCACACCAGGGGAACGTGAGTGCCCTTGAAAAGTCTGTGATCCACCTTGCACTTACATCACTCTGGAAGGCTATTCCTCACCCAAGATAAATAGCCCTCTGCTCAGCAGGGCATCAGAGTGTTTACAGATTAATTTTTTTCCCTAAAGAACATCTACTCCATAAAACAACAATTAGCTGCACTCTGAATTTATGAGTGTAATTTGCAATGCTGTTAAAGCATGGGCAGCCGTGGCTTTCATGCAACGGTAATTGTTTGCATTGCTGTGAAGGAGCCAGAACAAGGCACACTGATGGCTTTTTGGGGGGTTGCTGGAAAAAGGAGAGACTGTTGTCCTTCATAGGAGAGAACTCCCACCACCTTCACAGGGGCATGGGCACACACTGGTACCATTATTGCCTGCAATGATGCAGTGACCACCCCAAAACCATTTGATTTTATTTCCAACAGAGTGGTGGGAAGGATTTTGCTGTGGGTTTTGGCTACTATATTAGCCAGCTTGGGTTAGATCAGCAAGAACCAGACAAGGCAACACAGACCAAGCAAAGGTGGAAGCTAAACATTTCAGAGAAGCTATAGTAATTAAAAGACTTCACATCATTCAGAAATGAAGGAAAAACATTAGGAGTGGGGTCTCCCCCATCAAGCTACTTTCTTAAGCAAAAGTCACCAGAGTCTGATAAGAAATTATTAGCTTAGAAACGTAGATGTCTCCAGGGGAAACACAGGTATTAAAAGAGACGAGCCTTGATGGAGTTAATGGTGTTTTCACATAGCCAAGATCCCTAATGAAAATGAACTAATTTACATATCCAACCACTCAGCACTAGCCTGTGCCAACTAACCAGTGGTGGTTCCTACAGGAAGTAAAAAGGGCAGAGGCACCAAGTTTCCTTTCCATTTTTTCCTCTGCCCCTCATCCTGGTCTCCAAGCCATCGCAGCAGCAAGTGGCTCTGCTTGTGACCCGACGTGGTACAGGGGACTACATGCTGCTCAGGGCCAGCTCCAGGGTACCAGCAGGTTGGCTGGAGCGCTGGCAGATGAAAGAGGCAGTTTTAACATTAGCTGGAGAGCTTGTGAAGCCAAGAGGCTGTTTTCAAAAGGAAGGGAAAAAAGGCTTTCTAATTCATAGCTGCAAGGTATTTACCTTAATGTTAAATGACAATTGCTTGCAAAACAATATTGCAGAAACTCCCTGGAGACATTAATCAGAGGTTGTATCTCCCACTCTCACTAAGCATGGAGATTGACAGATCCTTACAGATCGCACCACAGGGCAGGGGCTTTCATTCACAGGCTGCCAGCAGCAAAACCACCAAACTCCCATTTGGGTTCCTAAATTAGGAGCCTCAGTGCCTTAGAGGTTCTAGACCCAAAGCCTTTCCACAGGTTTCCAAAGATGATGACCAAGGCTCCAACCACTAGAAATCAGAAGGGTCTTATCAGACAAAGCCCTTCTGAAGCCAGGCGCTCCCAGGTCCCCACAAGCATGGTCTCCTGCGCCAGCAAAAGGCCCCACAGCTGCTGGAAGAAAACGGCCTTGCCCGCCAGATCAGTCCCATGACCAAGGGAGGGTTTCCCATGTAGAGAGAAAACAAGTCGCTCTTCCCAGCCTCTCCATCTTCAGGGAGAAATGATCAGTCTGACTCCACTACAGCTGCCCAGGGTAATGGGAGGGTTTTTTTGTTTAGTTGGGGTTTTTTCCCCTTCAAAGTATGAAGGCAGCAAGGAGGCATGGGGAACAGCAGCATATGGGAGCTTAAGCCCTCCTCCCTGGCCCCCACCACCCCTCCTGCCTGCCAGCAGGCTGCACCCGAGGAAACAGATGGTCCCTCCAGGTGACGGCTCCTCCAGACTCAGTGTGCAGCCAAAGCCAAGAAGGCAGAAATAAATAGCGTGCAATTTAATGGGAAAAAGGAATTTCCTCCAGAAGAAGCCAAGCCCTGTCTGGCCAGAGGAAAGAGCAACAAGTCGTGAAGCACTGCTACAGAGAGCCGGCACCAACGTCCCTTTCTACAGGGAGGGTGGGGCTCTCTCCACACCACGAGAACGGCATCATTGCTTCTTGCTTACAACAGACTTCTCCAGCAGCAGCACAAAGCCTGTGCTTAGAGTCCCGCATCCCTCCTGCCCCAAGCAGGACGCATAGCACTTGTGGTGGCTCTGTCAGGAAGACCAAGTTGCTGTGATGCCAAAGATCTCACCCTGAGGTCTTTCTTGCCTTCTCCTCTCTTGCCACCCTCCCATCCCTGCCCTGTTTTGGGTCTCTTCCTCAAGCTGCTGCTCACCTCCGCTTCCATTTCCCATCTCTCATTCCACCTTTTCTCCCTGAACTGCTCTCAAGATGTGTTGCTATATCTGCTTTCCTGCAAAACATATACAAAATAAAGTGTATTCTACCAAGATGGGGCTTTAAGTCCTTATTCCCTTCATTGTACGCATCTTAAGGCATCATTTTTAAATGGTAGAAGCATGTCTACAGATTTATGTGCATCTTTAAGGTCTAATTTACATAAAAAAACATGTACAGAGTGTTTCTTAGCCCCAGGACACAGCAGATACAAGGAGAACACCTAATGAATTAAAAAATGTTTGGATAAAACTTATATAAACTCTTACATATGCTAATAAGATGAAAGGCTATAATTATGAGCTGAATTGTGTACTGACACGAGTAGCTCTGTGCAATAAACAACAGAATTTCAGTGTCCTTGAATCCAAAATAACATATTGTGAGAAGACACTTTCCCATAAATCTATCTCTCTAGGTTCTTTTCAACACCTCTGGAAGCACAGGCGATGCTAAGGGATGCAATAACAACTCCACAGTTGGCATAAATTTCATCTTTATAGGGATCACCCCCTATTTAAGGGCACCTTTCCACTTCCTAAAGAGCACTGATAGAAGGTAATTATAAACCTTATCTTGCATGATTTGGATCATCAGCTGGCATTCATAGGAAAGGTACATCTAAACGAGGTGTATATGTACACAGAGGGAGATATCTCACCGAGTTTCAATATACTGATCTTTTCATCCAACATAAATTTTTAACACAGGAGGAATTTAATTTTGCAATACAAAGCTTGGAAGCAATAGAGTTTGTGTAAACAGCCAGCCACAGGGAGACTGCACTCCACAAATATGTACTGCCAACAAAATCCATTTCCACAGCCGTTTAATTCATGAGTTACTGTCCGTCGTGCTCAAAACATAATTCAGCACTCAGCCTCCCCATCCATGGTGCCGAATAATAACGCCCAGGGCACTGCTCAGGGTGTTGCCAATTTAGACCGTAATCTCTGTACCGCGTTGTCCTGCCTCAATAGCCTCACGCTGCCAAACACACCTGCGTAAAGGGGAGCTTGCAGAGAGCAGCACTGCATCAACAGGAGGGAAGCCCCTTCTACCTTCTCATGACCTCGGGCAGGCATCTCTCCCCACCCCAGTTACTCAGCCATGCAGTAGGGACAATAGCTCCTCATCTCCCAGAGGAGGAATTCATTAGCATTTCTTATGCCTCATGCATTAGGGTGATGAGACACAAAAAGCCCAGATCATCAATTTATTAATGCCAGTGCTGCAGAAATACTAACCAAGCCAGTGGAATTGCTCCAGATTTGCTCCAACATGACACCAGTCTGGACCTCCTGGCAACTAATAGTTGACCAAGCTGAGATATCAATTGCTGACCTTCTGCTAGCACCTCAGGGCTCTCACCTTCACTCCCTATGCTAATATACACGAGCCAGTCAGGCCATCCCCTTACGTACTTATGACCTTTGGAGGCAGGATGAAATGACAGAAAAATTAAGGGAAAGAAAGTCAAGGAAACAAAGATGGAAGCTGACACCAGAGTAGTGGCAAGGCTGGAGACTGGCTCCCAGGCCAGGCTTGCAGCACACAGCCTGCCCATCGCAGCAGCAATGAGAGCACTTGGCCTCCCACCTTGGGTTGGTCTCAGACTCCACGCAGTCATTGCCCCACTTTTAATCAATTTGGGGATATATTGTTCCCTTACAACTATAATTAAAACACAGCTGAATATTTTTTCCAGTACTATGAACTGCAAGGTTATTTAACAATACCAAATCAGTCTGCTTCCTTAATGTACCACCTGGAGTTAACGTGTATCAGAAGTTGTTATACAAGAAATATGCAAAGACTGCAGTCTTTCCCAGAGTCCTTTCCTACCCCCTATTTGCCACAGTGATGGAGACAGTCAGCACTTTTTTTGCAGATCAATACTGCACTTGAATGTGACCACCACTCCAATTATTGCCTCAATTACAGAGGCATGAGTTTGCTCCCGCACACCTACCCCTTTATTGAAAAAACACCATGCATATGCTGCCCATTGAAATGATACCTGTGGGAAATCATTAACCCGCTAATTTGAAATCAATTTAAAGTCCATTTGCCTAATGACACAAGCACTGTAAATTATCTATAAATTGTTAATTTATGAGAAAATGACATCAGAATTTTTGTTTTATTAATTGGCTTTTCCAGATGCAAGTTATTTCTAAAGCTTTATAATCCATGTCTCTTGGTGAGCAAACATTAAAACCCGCTTAATAAGATGCCTTTTATGCCAAGAAAGAGAGTAAAATGAGTAAACCCACTCTTATGAACACTTCAGTATAAGGGTTTATGCATTCATCCTAGCAATTAGAGAGGGAGAAGTCATGGGGAGAGTGAAAAAAGGTCCTTTGAGTGTCTGTTCACATTCTTGAACAAAATTGATTGCAACCACATTTGCATTTCTCAGAGGCAAAATTCCTCTGAGCGCAGAAACCAACACCATCCCAGGTCACCTCTCCTGTCATCCTTGCGTCTCCTTGGCAAGGACTCAGCCAGGCACAGACTGAGCTAAGAACCTCACCTCTCAGCAAATATTTGAGCGACAGACAGGAAATGATTGTCAAAGTCTGTGTCCAGGGATCAGGTTGTGATTTCTTTACTGATAGGGAGGTATTAGAGACTAACTTTTCTGAACAACTTCAGTAAATCTACTTCTAGTGTGGGAATGCAGAGTCCTTCAGATTATCTTCTTGTAATATCATGTACCCATGTCCACAGAAGTTAAGTATCTGGTCAACTAACACCTATTTCAGTCTCTCACTCCAGTTGGATCTGTATCCGTGAACTGTCATGCAATACTCCAGGTCCTGAATTTCCCTCCTACCCCACGCAGCTGCTTGGGAATTGCTTGCACACCCATCCACAGCCACCCACAGAAATCAAGTCCATGCAACTTCTCTACCCCACGGTAACTAGGCAACATGACTGTAATTGTCAAGTATTGATATCTACCAACAAAAATACAAGTGTGAAGAAACCAGGCTTTGATTGACCCAAAGAGCAAATGCATCCAAGGAAACTGCAGCCTGCTACCGGACAGTCACTGGGCACATATTTATTGCAGATCTGTTTCTTGGTCCCAGCACCCACCTTTACTGAACAGTCAGAAATAAAATCTCCAAGTGCACCATGACCTTGGCAGGAATAAGAAAGGAAGCACAATGATTGTGGCTGCAGTCTGATGTCCAGCAAATCTTTCAGCACTAGGTTCTCCAATTTCAGTACAATTTTAAGGAAGAAGACAGCACAGGAGTGAAGTAACAGGAGCTCAGCAGAGCTTTGCTTCAAAGCCTCAATTTCCACCTGGGGAGAAAGGCAAAACCACGAGGTCTTTCCCAGATCAAGTATTCAGCAGCAACTTGCAGATCATCAGGCCAGGCTGCTTTCAGCTCTGTCTGGAGAAAGGCAAGTGAGCCCCAAAGCTGGCAGTAACGCTGCTCATTCCACCATGGTGCGCACACACACACGAGGAATGGGGCAAGCCAGCTCCACTCCCTCTTTTCTCTTCCTGATCTTTTTAGGACCTGATCCAAAAATCCCCAGAACAGCATGAAGACTCTCAGGAGTGCTTCTGTGCACATAAATGAAAGCTCCTCTGCGCAGGGACCAACCACCCCTGCGCTCGAGAAGCAGACGGCACGCACAGAAAGCTCTGTTTTTGCCAAAATAGAAAGCTGCAATCTCAAACCTTCCCTCTTCCATTAATACTCTATTTAAATCTGTCTTTGAATCTGTCTGGATTACAAACCCACCCCCTCTCAGCAGACCCCCTTCCCAGACAGCCCTCCCCCTCTTTTTTGTTAAATAGATACTAAATATAAATATCTACCAAGGAGAACTTTTTGGCAAAAAGCAGATTGGGATTTTTAAAAGCTTCCCCCTCCTTCATCTACTCCACAAACACACACACACACCAAAACAGAGCTGCTTTGTTGTTTGCTTTCATGGCTCCCAACCGAGAGCTCTGCCTCCATTCATTGCCACAGCTCCTGCTGCACGAGTGCAATGCAATCCCCTTCCGCAGGGATACACGCCAAGCCCCTCTGCTGCTCTCCTCTAGCAGACCCCAGTGATGTCCGGCAGGTCAGGTGATGAATTCAAGAATGCTGAAAGAAAAACTGGCAGCTGAATGCTGGCCCTATTCCCCGACCCCCAGTGAAACCAATCCAGTCGGAAGAATTCCTGCCTGCTGATATGCTAATATTTTAAATGAGCTTTAATTGGTTTCCCAACACTACCCGTGTCACTCGCACTCCCATGCCAGTCCTCATTGCTGTCAGCCCCGTTGTGCTGCACCTGCACCCTGCACCACCACCCATAGAGCCTTAACAGAGACGACACTGGTTCCCATAGGTCTGTTCTGCTTGCCCCACTTGTGCTCTGAATATATTTATTCTGGCATGAAATCGCAGCACCACCTGTTCCGATCATTTCACAGTTCCTGTTTGAAAGAAAACACCCTTAGGGTGGGGGAGAGCAGATAAGAAAATCCAGCAGTCCTTGTGCTGGCTGCTCTTAGAAACAGCATGAGGGGAAGGGTGCGTGGGTGAAGGTATGTGTAGGAGATTAGTGAGTCACGCACCATCTTTAGCCAGCTAGCATTCCTCTGCAGCTCTTGCAGAGCTCGGTCCAAGAGTCCATTAATATCTCTGCAGCAACTGAGCTGTAGGTAACATACCTGCACAGGGCCGAGCTTTCCTGCTGCAGCTGCTCAGGAGCAGAGGTAGCTGATCAGACTAGCTCATCTCGTTTCTGCTGAACACAATTCCTCCAATTTTGTGCTGGCATTAAATGAGCATATCATTGGTTCCAGCTCTCTGCTCAGAATGGCTCCATGCAAGCCACTTGAAGCAGCAGGATGATGTGCCTGGCCCCCAGGAGTGCCTTGTCCCCCCAGTAACCATAATTTTCATCCATGGCCCTCTGGAGGACCTTGTCCCCCCCTCCTTCAAGCCATAAGCTCCCCCAACAACACAGCCCTGCTTCAGGCTGGATCAAAACAACACTGTTTGACCCATACTGCCTTATAATCAGACAACAGCTAACATTACCAAGGACAAGAGCTCCGCAGTGTTCCCAGGAAGAGACCAGTTGTCTTCAGCTCTTGCTACACCCCATGTTTTTGACCAGCACCTCCTCCTCTCTCTCCCCAGATTTTCTCCCCCAACCACCACATCCCTCCCAGCTCACCCCTCCTGGAGAAAAGGCAGCATAACCAACAGCCTGATGCAACAGCTCTTGCAATCAAGGCACCAGAGAACCTGGATGCTGCCTCTTCCCAGGTACAATGCAAGGCCTTGCCTAGATCCCCAAGAACATCTTTGGTCTTATGTTTATTTTTCAGTGTGATCATCAAGCAAGACAGCAAAGAGACTCATCACCATCCATCACGAGCTTCATTGTTTAGTAATAAGATGTATTGCCCCCTTGCAGCAAAATAACAACCCAGCCAGAGCTCCCATTTGTTATGATCTGGCTGACTGGGACAGCTGTTCATGTCAATGCTGTAAACACTCCATTTGGAGCAGAGACAGCAAATTTTGAGTGCTAATAAATAGGACTGCAGGCTGCTGAGCACACATGAGGTTAGCAGCTGGTCACCACCAGCCTTCCCCAGCCAGGCTCCCTGAGCAGCTCCAGTCCAGTGCTGGCCACCCACCCCAACCACCCTTTGAGCACAGCACAGGGAACCTGGCCCTGCCTGCTGAGCGTTCCAGCTCAGTCCCACATGTGTGTCCTGGCACCCAGTTAACCCCCTGCTGGGGAGCTGCCACAGAACAGCTTCTGTCGAAGAGTGCTCCCAAAAATCAGCTGCAAGGTAGACCGGGAGTGTTTGTTATCAGAGCCAGCAGGGTAAGGTGGCTTTCTCAGCTCAGCAGGAATGGGGTCAGAGCAGCAGTGCTGGAGGAAGAACTTACTTGTCTCTGTGCATCAGGAGAGAGCTGAATCTGCTTTTCTGTAGTTCGCTTTATTAGAAACGGCCTCAGCAGATCAGACAGCAGAGAGGTGGCTTTCTGGAGAGCACTGGTGGGCTCCTCTGGTGGCACACGATGATAACCTGCAGAGGTCAGAATTAATGCTTTGCTGGGTGCCTCTGACCTGGTGCCCTCTGTGCTTTCCAGGGTTAGAGACATGCTCTTATCTCAGATTTATTACCAGCTGTACAGACTGCTCAGCCCTAAAGCTCCAAATCAGCAAAAGGCCAGCAAAAGTCAGCCTCTGGCAGCAGCTAGAAGATGGTAACTCCGTAGTTGGAGGTCAGAGATGATCTGTCACCACACCAGATGCCTAAACACATGCTGGGGCAGTTCAGAGCATGCTTTCTCTCCCCACAAAACCTCCACTGTGGCCAGCATAAGCTGGGCCCAAATAAACAGCAGCCTTCCTGTATTCCCAGCTAGCAGCAAGAGCCCCCAGACACTGCAATGGTGCCTGCACAACTGGCTCAGCAAGGGCAGAGCTGCTGCAGAGCAGCCTTAGATGATGTACAACGGCCCTGTGGGAGCATCCATCAGTGGATTTCACTGAGGCCACAACCTCACACATAAGACACAGGTGTCACTTCCATTTTTACCTCAGGAAAAATAAAGCTTAAAGACATATAGACAAAGCACTGGCAAGATTTCATGATTCACCATCACTATCTTTCCAGGCATTCGCAACAACCTGGGTTTACCCTTTGGCTCCCTTACAGAATCTCCTTTGAGATGTACATGAATACTAGAGGCAGGGGACAGGTCTGCTGCTCATTCACACCTACATCTCTGACAAAACTAGAACCCTCAGGAAGACTGCAAGGGTTTAAAAAAAATTTAAAAAATTACAAATCAGCCCACCACCCTCTGCAGCCAGCCTGAGAAACCGTTGTCAGGAGCAGTTTACCCCCAAAAAGCATTCAGTGGGGCAGTGTGCACCATCCAGAGCTAGTCAATAGCACTTGCAGGAAAAACAAAAAGCTGGTCTAGTTTTCACAGCATTCAGTCAGACCCCCAAACTGTCTGCAGGCAGCACTGTGTCACCATGCCAGAGGGCACCGACAAAGTCTAAAGACAGGAGTGGCTAAAGGCAGCAAACGTGACCAAAGGAGCACCTCACCACTACCTTCCCTTAAGCTTAAGAGTGAGTTGCTTTTGCCAGAAACTTCCCCCTGTCCAAATAAAGACTTGGAAAGAAAAATCCCATAGGCAGCAGATCCTTCAGCTCTCTTGGGCTGCATCTCATTCAGGAAAAAACCACAAGCCCAGGTGACACTCAAGGAGATGAACTGCCACTGCTTATCCTCTAGTGACAAAACTATGTTGTCCATCAAACAAAAACCCCTTGAAGCAAAGCAGAGTAGCTATAGCAGGCAGCAGCGAACTCATCATGCTCTTGAATGCCACCAAGGGACAGCTCATGGCTCTCATCACTCCCCATAGCATGGAGCTGTTCTGACAGGCAGCGCTCAGTGCTGAGACAACAAACTTTGGTCCAGACTCAGCCATTTACGGGCAATTAGCTTATGCACTGACTGCTTGATCAGCTCATCTCCTCATTTTTCCAACTCCTTTGTTACTCTGAAAAAAGCTCAGGGGAAGCCCAGGCCATTACATCTTGGGAAAGGCTCCCAGTAGCCTGCACAAGCCAGCCAATGGGTTCGGGAATAGGTTCAAGAGAGAACACCCAAGTCCCTGTTACCACTTCACATGCCTCTGCCCAACACAACACAGCTCTGGGAAGCTCAGCAGGACAGAGAGCACCAGCTAGAAAGGATTAGAAGTCCTTTTCTTGCACTTCTCACGCAAACCGAGAGATTCAGTTGAAAAGGCCACTGAAGTTTAAGGGAAAAAAAAAGCACCTCTGCACAGTTGTTTTAAAAGCTCACCCTGAGTTTTCCCTGCCCCAGGCTGTAAAGTGTCCCATCCCTTCTGCATCTGCACTCTCTGGGTTCAGTCTGGTTTGGGAAACTAATCTCAGATCACCTCATTTCATGTGGGAACTTTTTAATCACCCAACACCCATCACCTGCAGTGTTCCGACAAGGCTGCAGAGTTCTTTGGTGATGGGGAATGAGACAGCAGTGCCCACACCTGTAGCTAAGATGAGCCTAACACAGAACATGAGCTAACAAGCATTAATCAATCCCCCCAGACTGACACACACACAACCCCACCTGGCGCAATGGCTTCTCTGCTTCAAATCTGGGTTTGAAACCAAATCTTTGGAAACCTTTCTTACCCCAGGCCGATGCACTTCAGGCTTTATTCCTGTCCAGGCTCCTTCACTGCTTTTCTCTGTGCCAAAACACCCATCAAGGTGCTACCAAGCTCCCTTGCCCTTCCCACTACTTGTTGCATGCAGCAGTCTCAAATATGTTTTCATACTGAACTCCTGGGGCAATAAACTTGTAATTTGAGAGAAAAAAAAAGCCAACAAGAAAGAAGCATTGTGGGCCAACACTCAGAGAGGCATGATCCACAAACCTTCCAAGTTCCCACTGTTTTGGGCTCACTTCAGCTCTTGTGCTGGCTTACAGCAAAGGAAAGTCTGGCACCCAGCCCCTCCGGCTTTTGCTCATCACCATCCTCAGGCCTTGGAGACCATGTAATAGCTGAATAAACAGCCGCAATGATAAAAAACGAGCATCCCAGAGGCACAGCTCCCCACCGGTCTGCCAGAGCTCTGTTCACCACTTGAGGAACCACTAAGACGTGTCATCTGCAGGGTGACAAATTACCAGGGAAGGGAAGAGAGTGAGTCATCCTCTTTGACTGACCTCTGTGTCAATCATCAGAGGGAGAAGACTGTTCCCGAGCGACCCAGAAATGGATAACGAGCCACGCGGGGCTGCACAGATACCAGCCATGGGCCCAGCCCCGTTCAACAGAGGGCAATGCCCCCACAGACACCGTGTATGGGATAGGGTGCTTGGGGAGGGCAGGTGAGAGACACTGAGCACAGCATGGGGGACTAAAATACCAAGAAGCAAAACCCATGCTCAAGACCGTGTGGGAAAAAAGATAAATTAAGAAACCAGAAGACCCTTGGTTTTGTCAGCATGGCTGAGTCTGACGCGTGCAAAGTTTAAAAGCTCCCTGTGTCGGCGCTAAGTCACCTGCAGCAGAGAGGAGGCGGGACAGGGCACGGCGTCAACGACAGAACAGACGGGACGGGGAGCGGGACGAGCCGGGATGCTCCCCCCGCCCCGCTCCGGGCGCTGAATCCCCCTCATAAAGCGCCGCGGGGCAGCACCGGGAGCCAAGGCCGCCCCGCAGCTCGGCACGGTGGGGCGCGGAGGGGACAAGGACAGACCCCTGCCTGCCTCCCCAGGCGCCCCTCAGCGCGGCCCCGGCCCCCGCCGCCCCGCCCCGGGGGGGAACCACTCACCGCCCCCGCGGCGGCAGCCGGCTCCCCTCAGCGCCCCGCCGCAGCTGCGCCCTCACGGCGCCCTCAGGAGGTAACGGCTGCTCCGGGGCCCGCCCGCACCGGCGGCTCGCGCACAGGGCCTCGTGCAAAGCGCCTGTGGGGGGGGGGGGGGCCGGGGGCCCGGCCCGGGGGGGGGGGGGGCGCGTTTCGTCCCTCTCTCTCCCCAAAAAGCCTCCCAGGGCCGGTAGGGTGATGGAGGGACGAAGGTGGAGCGACAGCATCCTGCGTAAGTGGAAAGGGCAGGCTCTGACACACAGTTTTGCAGAGAGAAGGTGGCTTTTCCCTTTCAAAGCCACAGAATCGGGGCTTAGGGTTCAGTTTTCGGAGTGGGAAGGAGCCTGTGGGAGAAGGGGCGTGGGGTGCACCTACTGCAGCACCCCGGGGTGGGCAGGCAGAGCCCCTAAATGCTGGTGGGGCACCAAGGAGGCAACAGAGACCTTGCTGTGCCACAGCTTGACAGCAGACCGGCGGGAATTTGCTGTGTGTAATGAAGACTTCACACCAGACTCGCTCACCTGGAAGGAGGGATGGGGCTCTGCCAGACCACGGGCAGCGGAGCGCAAACCAGCAGTGTTAGCACAGGGGCTGAGCCAGCAGCCCTGCATGGACAGGCTCCTGCAGACAGAAATGCAATTCCTTTCTGCCTCTGCCAGCTTGAAATGAATAGTGAGCAGCTGTCACCCCACGTAATCCACCCTTGGAGCCCCTTCCCCTGTCCCACACCCTTCCGCAGCCCAGCAGACATTTTCTGAGGAGCTATGGAAACCCTGCCCATCTCTACTGTGTCTGCAGCTGCCATACACCAGGGTACCCCTTTCCTGTGCCCCCATCCCCACATTTGGCAGTCCTGGGCACTCACCACTGCCACGTGGCCCCACCAAACTCAGAGAAACACATGCCTCCCCCGTGGACCACAGTCTGCACAGAGCTCCCTGCCAGCGTGCAAGGGAGTGCCTGTTGCGCCTGCTCTTGGGGCAAGAGGCTGAATTTGTAGCCAAAACCACCCCCCCTTCCAGCCTTGCTTGGCAATTTCCCAGCAGCAGGCTTGAGCACAAACTCTCCCCTGCTTGCAGTCCCCAACTTCTCATTAAAGGGGCCACATTCCTCCTCTCTGTGGGTACCGCATTTTTTTCTTATTCATCAGACTGTTACCCTGAGCCTTCCTGGTATTTATTACAACAGGGTTTTCACCAGTAACTTTGGCCTCATCTGTAGAAATAAGGGCTTGAAACATGAGAGATTTTTGCTGGGATGTGCTGTCGGTGCTGTCCTTCCCAGCAGTGTTGTCACTGCATGCAGCATGAGCACCCCCAAATGAGAGGGTGCGGGGAGTAAACCTCGCTCAGCATGGCTGCAGAGAGGTAAATGTCTGGGTCCTACTCCTATCCTGCTGCTGGCCTCTGCGTGCATCAGTTCAGCGTGGTCCTGGGAGGTGCAGAGTAGCACTCCACCACTCTGGGTGTTGTGAGAAACCACGGTGCCGCAGGAGCAGGAAGATGAACCCCCCTCCTGTGGAGCGAGCCCATAGCATCATAGAATGTTTTGGGTTGGAAGGGACCCCTAGAGGTCATCTAGTCCAACCCCAGCAGGGACACTGCTAACTAGATCAGGTTGCTCAGAGCCCCGTCCAACCTGGTCTTGAATGTTTCCAGGGATGGGGCCTCCACCACCTCTCTGGGCAACCTGTTCCAGTGTTTCATCACCCTCACTGTAAAGAATTTCTTCCTTATATCTAGTCTAAACCTACCCTGTTTTAGTTTAAAACCATTACCCCTTGTCCTGTCACAGCTGACCCTACTAAAAAGATTTTCCCCATCTTTCCTATAGGCCCCCTTTAGGGGGGCCGTAATCAGGTCCCCCCACAGCCGCCTTTTCTCCAGGCTGAACAAGCCCAACTCCCTCAGCCTGTCCTCATAGCAGAGGGGCTCCAGCCCTTGATCATTTTTGTAGCCCTCCTCTGGCCCCGCTCCAACAGGTCCATGTCCTTCTTGTGCTGAGGGCTCCAGAGCTGGATGCAGTACTCTAGGTGAGGTCTCACCAAAGCAGAGTAGAGGGGTAAAATCACCTCCCAAGATGTGCACTCTTCACGCACTGCAAGTAGCACAGTATGGAGTAGAAGAGTAGAAGGCCTCCACAAAACTTGGATAAAGCTCCCACTTGAGCCAGCCCTCTTGTAGACCTGCGTGGGATCCTGAGCTGGCTTTTCCAGACTTTCAGCTTTTCTGGATGTGGCAAGTTGGCTTCAAGGGGCTGATTTCAGCAGCAGGAGTGATCCTTTGCACATTGGGAACTGGTGCTGTGGCTTCATCCCCACTGCATTACTTCCACACACAACACATAACATGTCAGTGCCACTCTGGCCCGCACTACACTCACGTGCAACAGTGACACAGTGATGAGTGAAGGATCCAAAGGTGCGAATGTCAAAATTTTTTATTTACAACAGTCTCCAAAAATCAAGGAACACTGAAAATAGTGAGGGTAGGAGACGACTTACAAAAGTAACACATGTACGTTACATCAGGAATTGTGCTACATCACTCTGAGAACCGACAACCTAAGGTCTGCACATGACGTGGTGAAATAGCAGTGCCCTCCCTCTTTGGGGTGCTCACACCTCTTCTTGGCTTTTGAACCATCCTCCCTTCTGCTTCCCCCTGAAAACCTTTCTGCTCATCTGCTTGTTGCTCTGCCTCTGGTCCTGGCCATCGCCCTCCTGTCTCCTCCAGCAAGTGCCCAAAGGAGGAGCAGAGGGGAGAAAGCCAAACAACTACGTCCTCAGGATGGAGACAGCCCTTGAAAGACTTTTAGCTCTGGGACCCTGGGTCCTAATCCAGGGCACAGCATTTAGCGGAGACCTTTGAAAAAGTGTGACCTGTGAACTATGGCTTGCATGCTATCTGGGGTGAGGAGTAATTTCAGAAGAAATAACCAAGAGACTCTGAGTTTGTCCTGCCTGGCTGCAAATCAATCAGCACAGCTTCCTTGGTGGACAGTGTGGGAGGATTTATACATGTCACAGGGCTACATAAAAAGCCTTTTATAACCTTCCAGGAGGACAGGTTGCTCTGGTAAGAAAATTCAGTGCAGGACAAGCTAAAAGAATTAGATGCCATGACATAAAGCAACATCCCAGTTTGCTCCAGTGGAGACAAAGCCAGGGGGCTCTGGAGACCATTGCATCCAGACTACCACATCAGTGGCCCCAGTAGCTCTGTAAGCATGCCACGTGTCCTTCTCCTTGGGGATGTGTCCCAGGCTGGCTTTGCTCTGGCATAGTTTCAGATCCAGCAGGGATTGAGAAACACAGCCCAGCTCAGCCACTGATCCCCTTTCAGCCTCTGCAGCCTTGGAAATTGCCGAGGTCGGTGACCATGACCAAACCTGATGCCCCAGTTGCCTGTACAGACCCCATGTGAACACAGCACCTCAAGAGGCACCATGACATAAGGAAACAGAGTGAGAAGACCTGGGTCTATTCCTTCCTGTGACACTGACCTTTGATAATCACATCAGCTCGGTTCCTCCTCACTCCAAAGCTGATTTTGACAGGGCTGTTGTGGGCAGAGTCTCTGTCCCTGAGTGTCCACAGCCGTGGGGAGCCTTAAACTCACTCAGCAGCTCCACTGAAGGCAAGAAGCAGCAACACCAGCTCTGTACATATATCACAGCGCTTCAGCACTGAGGAGCAGTGCCCTTCTGTGACTGCCCTGGGCTGGCAGGGAGAGAGCTTCTGGTCAGGATAGGATCCACTCCATTTTGTAGCAGACTGCACAGTTTCAGAGTGACCCCCATCCTGGAACATTAATGTCAACTTTTCAGAATGTGACCCTCAAACCAGGGTTTACTAGAAACAAAAGAGTGGGAAGTTAACAGAAATATTCCATTGCAGTGTGCTGTAATTGAGAACCCATGCACATTTCTTTTTAATTGCAGCAAGATTGTTTTGAAATGGAAAATCAGAGCATTCTCTTCCAAGTAAGGCTGCTCTGCTGTGTTCTACTGTATAAAAACACCACAACTGACAGCTTTGTATGAAGTATTTTAACTCCCTAGCTTCCTCTGCCTAAGAAATTCTCCCTGAGACAATCCCCAGCCACTTTTAGTCCAGATTCTGTGAACACCTTAGGCACAAGCAGCTACCACGGAGAAGACTGAACCTTGCTCGGCAAGATGACAGGGCCCAAGAGATGGTCTGGGAAACAGAGGAGTCATCAGAGAAAGACGATAGGCAGAGATGTGGGAGGAATTAATTTAGGGCAAGCATCTGTTCCCGGAACAGCGCCAGACAGGTGAGGCCTTGCTTTTTATTGCTATGAGCATCTGCCTCAGAGCACTGATTCCCAGCAGGGCTGTCAGCCCCACCTTCGCATTTGCTCAGATAAACCCATCCATTTTCTTACCTCTATAATTTTATGAATATTTTCTAATCCCAAGGAGGACATTGCCTATATGGAGATGGATGTACACATCTGCTACTGATTTATTGTCTCCACAGATGCTTGGGGAGATCAGGGCGCTGTAAGCATTTTGGGGAAGGCTGGGCCCCACCTCTAAGCCTCTTTCACTCCACAGCACATGGGGAAAGCACAGGCCACCCTGACCACAGAGCTATGCAGAGTGAACTGGTGATGGGGCACTTGTCCACTTAGATCTCAAGACAAGTGTCATGACTACGTTTAATCAAGTTTTCAGCTTACTAACATCCAGTGGGCCCTTGCAGTGAAAAGCATCAACTAGGATCATCTCCTGGCTCTTCTGCCATCCTACTACAATCCGGACTAAGTTCCTCCTCCTTTCCTTGCCTCAGTTACCTTGCTGGAGGGGCATAATCTCCTCACTGTGCCTTTGTGAATCACCTGCTACAGCTGTGCACTTATCTCAGTCTCCCATTTTCCTTTCTGAATTGCTCCATCCATTGCTCTCCCAGTACCACCTTGGACAAACAAGGGCAAGGTGATGCCCTGCTCCGGCTAGTGCCAGCCAGCCCTTCTGCACTGAGCAAGCCTGGGCTGGCCAGAGAAGAATGATAGACTTGTCCTTTCCCCTGCCTGCTCTAGAAAACAGGACAGATCCTGTCAGATGCCAAGAACTCTTATTTTTATCTGCAGATCAGACACTGCCAGATCAGACCCAAGAGACATAAAAGGTTTTCCACTACTTTGAAATTAATCTTTGCCTTCCAAGAGCGGCTGAATGAACGGTCCCCTGCATGGTGTGTCCAGAATCACTCTGGAGGTGGGGGGCTTACATAGTCTCTTTATAGTTAGTACAAACATACGACACCAGGGGCTTAAATGAGCTTTAAACTTTGCAGAATTCAAAGCACATCTCTGCCTTGTCTTAAGGGCCTTTCAAGGTTTCTTCAAGCTCATAAGAGGAAGAAGTTCCTCTATGGGTGTGCTCAGCACCTTGTTCTCTTGTCTGATGACCTGGAAGTACCCATCAGCTTTAATCACCCCAAAGGAGTCTGAAGCATTAGCTAAATTCAGGTCAAGCCACCATCCTTGGCAGCAGCGCTAGGGCTACCTTGCTCCCTTCCCTGCAGCACCGACACAGGTCTCATGGGGCTGTATATCATCAGCACACTGTCCTCTACACTCACTGCCACTTTGGAGTGCTCAGGGCACCACTAGTAATTGAATTTGTAAAACAGACATAGGGAAAAGCATGGCTTACAGATCACTGTTGGGGCTGAACTGCGCACAGCAGCCATCAAAGCAGTGCAGCTTAAGGATAGTCAAAAATCCTTTCCAGAATCATTTATTCATGGGCACAGGGTTCATTATGAAGGAACTGGTGCAAATCAGAGGTAGGTGCCAAGGAACATTTAACATTTTGAAGAAAGGGGTAACTCAGCTGCACCATGGAATGGCGAGGAAGAAAACAGGTCTGTTCTGCTCATGCTTTCCACCACCCTCACTGCCTACTGCAGGATTGCTCTAGATTTCCCCTGGCATCAATGAGAGTCCTGTCCTAGCACTCCTCACTCCAGCTGACACCTTGGGGAACTACTTTACGAACAAACATTTGATCCAGTTTCACAGGGGTGACACGAAGTGAAGGTGTAAGACTGGCAGGGATCAGAGTGGGGATACACTCAGCCAAGCAGAAGCAGCTGCTGGTCTGTCTCAGCAGCACAGGCCCTAGAACTTGGCTGGCAACGGGGATGGGCTTCCTGGAATTTCCATCTTAAAAAGGGGGTCAATCCAGAGAGAGAACACAAAGCCACATGGTGTCTCCAAACAAATGGAGTCAGGCTGCTTTCTGGCCAACCCCCTCTATTGGCATTCCTGTAAATAACGTTTAATGTATCTCCCAGTGGGTCCAACCCCTCCCCTTCTGCCGAGGACCAGATGCCCTGCATATCAATGCACACACTTAGCTATTTCAATTTTAAAAATATGACAGAATCAGTGGTGCTTAAAATGTACTTGTTAATGGCACCGGTTTGCAATTTCATTTTACTTTAATATAAACCATCTGAGCAGGCAGCAGCCACAGGCCGAAGCTCCGCTGCCCTCATGTCTCCACAATGGAGGGTGTCTCTAAGCTGCCACAGAGGATGTACCACTGTTTATTTGCGCCTGTCACCAGGCATGGGCTCTACCTGGCCCCAGTAGTTAGCTTGTCCTCATGCTAAGAGCTGCCTGCCATAACCAAGAGACTCTGCAGGGAACTCACTGCTGTCTGTTTTCTTTCCGCCATGAAGAGCGGAGGCAGTGACTGGTAAGGTCACACACTGAGCAGGAGGTGGGCCTGGGCATCAATACTGCCTTGGCCTTGCTACTGCGATGAGGGAGAGGAGGGCAGGCCACTGATGGCACCAACTGCATTCCTGATGGCTGTTCACAGACCCAAGAGATCCCAGCGAAAGGTGCGCTGTCCCTCCAGAAAGAAGGGGAAAGCCATGCATCCTGATGCCTCCCTGCGAATGATGAAAGCAGGTCACTGCAGGTGGTGCCACCCAACATCTCTAGTTTGGATCCCACAGTAACACCCATAAGAGCTCCTGTGCAGCAAGTTCACTGCTGGTCTAGCCTGGGCACATGGCATGGCAAAGGGGTCCATACAACGCTATTTCCCAGGCCTGTCCAACAGCTCACTGCTGTTTTTGAAGGCTCAGGTAGTGAGGCACAGGCTTGGCATGGGGTTAGGACATCACCTCAAGAGCCATCCTTGTAATGCTGACCCTGGCCAAAGGGAGGGAAGGGACAGAGGAAGGTTTTGAAAGGGATCAGATGACCTTCCTAACTTCTCCCCTTTTAGCTTTGCGGTTCCAGAAAGCTCTGTTCATTTAAAAAAAAAAAAAAAAGAAAAAAAAAAGAAGAAAAAAGAAGGAAAGAAAAAGAAAAGCAGAAAGAAAATTGAGAGAAGGACACTTCCTCCCCTCCTACTCACGGGCTGAGGTATTCCCTGGGCAGCCCTCACTGTCCGTCATCCATCCATCACTACTGAAATAAATACAAGTTTAGAGCAAAACACATTAGAAAATAAAGTGCATCTGGAGTTGAAAAACTTCTGAAAAAAGGGGATTTTTTTCCTCTTTTTTTTTCTTACAAAAAATATCCTTTAAAAAAAAGAAAAAAGAAAGGGAGCAAGAGGACAGAACACGTGGCTCTTGGCATAGGGTCTACAGGGCTGTCCCATTAGGCAGAGGGATCTTAAATCCGCTCTTCAGCAGGGCGAGGCAGATGCATAGACCCAGCAGGCCAGCAAGAAGCACCCCCACCACAGCCCTGAGGCAGGAAGTCCTGCTGCGGATGAAGGTGCCAGGCCCCATGATGCTCAGCAGGGCTGTGCTCACAGTTAATGTGTACAGGATGGACACTCCTGTGTTGAGGGCCACAATCTTCCCAAACTTGGCGAAAGGGGCAATGATGCAGAAGAACAGCGGGACGGTGGCAATCACTGTGGTGACGGCGCTCGAGACAATTGCCACACCCACGTGACGGACTGCTTCAATCGTCCTCCACTGGCGGCACGCTGTGGGGTCCTGGCAGAAGGGACAGCAGTGTTAAGGGGGAGTGGGGACAAGCACATGCGGCTGCGCTGTTTTAGCCTTTGAAAGAGTGGCTTCGGTCATGGGGTCCTGGTCCAGGACAAAGATGCTACGTGAGTGCAGATTGGACAGTTCAGGCAGTCTCTGAGCTTACCGGGCAAACAGCCATGAGGTTAAAACCCAGGCAGAAGCAAAATCTGCTGGATTTTGTGCCTCCTTTCAGCCATGTCAGACTGGCTGCTGGGCCTACACAACAGAGGCGCTGCATGCAGATATTATACCTGGGATCAGAGATCCCCAAGCTTTTGTGGTCTCCTTCTTCCCAAAGAGGGAAAAGATGTTAAAAATGCTGGAGAAGACCTGGAAGTCCAGCACAGCACAGCAATTTACAGAGGCTACAGAACAACTACAGGGCGATTCCAGCACCAGACTGTCTTCACTGGGGCTTGAAAGTAGCTGGCTTTGGACACAGCTGTGGCCAGTAAGAAAGGGACAACCATGTGGGTTGGACCCTCAGCTAGGTTTACTGTACTCAGGTACAAAAGCTCATGCCAGTCTCTGGCCAGTCAGCTGGAGAAGCAGCAAGCATCCCAGGCATGCTGTGACGGTGGCAAGACTCATCCCCACTTGCCATCATGGCTTAGGTCCTGCATCACAGCCAAGTGGCACAGAGGGCACAAGGGGAATGGATACAAGGCTATAGGAAGAAAAGAGCTCACCTCTGCCTGGTGTAGTGGCAGGTTTTCCCCTGCCAGCAGGTAGCCCTCCACCAAGTGCACGCAGTAATCGACAGAGGAGCCAACAAGGATGGAGAGGGAAATGGCTTCCACAGCTCCCATTTCCCAGCCAGACCAGTACATGATGGTCACCACCAAGCAGACCACCCCTGTGTGAAGAAGGTCATGTTAGGCAAATTTAAAGGACTCTGGGACCACTGCCCAGGCCTACTGATACAAGTCAGTCACTGAGGAGTCTGGGATTGTACCCCGGCAGATCTGCATGCTAGCCAGTCTGAATCTTGTACACACTCCCTCCTGCCCACAGAGGCAAACACCTCCCTCACCTTCCACTGGCCACAGGGACCATTCAATCAGATAATCAGATCTGCTGGGGACAGTGAAGCACCTAATTAAGTATTAGGCAAACTGACAGACTGATGCCAATCCAGACTAATGCTTACTAAATGAGTCCAAGCCCAGGCAAGTGTGCATGCATGTACACACACACACTACAGGAAAGAAGGGCCTTTCTTTTGCTTGCTGGAGTTACACACAGGCTGAGCGCACGCACAGGTTTTTCTTAAAGGCAAGAGTGATGTCTGTTTGTGAGTCATGTGTGGGAGACTAAGTGGTTTTAAAATGATAGATTTGATTTTTAAGCTGAGAAGTTTAGCAACACACTTAGTCCACAACATCGACAAATCACCAGCCAGGCAGAGGGAACTGTTTACAAATTTGCTTCAAATACCAACAAAACGGCTAAAATATTCAGCTTTTAAAATCTCCCACTGCTTGGAAACAGCAGCCGTGGTGCAGATCCTTGGGAAGTAGTGCAATTGTTATTCAGAGCATGTGGGACTTAATCACATTATTATACATAACAGGCAGGGATGGCATTTGTGTAGCTAAAGCCCTTATTTAAACAAATAGAAGGGATTGTGTAGATAAAACACACTGGGAATTAGACACACAAATCTACTTTCCCAATGAGGTTCCCGTGCATTTGTTGAGAGCTTCTCCCATTCACACCTAGGTATATCAGGACTGGCTCTTGGAAAGCCAAATGGGTTTACACAGAGTAAGAGCAATTCAGTTCAAATCCCCAGAGACTCAGCAGTGCCACAACTCCCCAATTTCAGACAAAGGGAGAGCTTGAAACATTGGAATTGGTGTTTTTACCTAAAATGCTGAGCAGCACTGGCAGCAGGAGGAGGATGTGAGTGGTAAACACCGCCACTGCAGCCACACAAATGACTAGCGAGAGGACAAGACCATACAGGGCACTCTGCACTCCTGGAAGAAAAAAGCCAGCTAATTTGACTCCTGGAAGGTGACAGCTGGGAAGAGAGAGGCACCGTGGCCCTGCTGGCAACAAGGCAGGCAGGGACTCACACTGGAGGAGCTGGAAGGGGAAGATGAAAGTGGAAAGTAGGTGATCAACTTCTTGCCTCTCAGATCAGCAGGGCAGAGTCCCTTCCCATCTCCATTTCCCTGGGCTCTGCCTAAGATTTTGACAGTACATGATGCTTGGGGCAGAAACAGGCTTTAGGAGCTTGCACAGCAATGGTAAGGGACTGAAGATATAATGCATGCCCAGATGGGACAGAGTGTGCTGTGAAGATGTATCAGAGAGCGTGGGCTCCTCAGGGAGAGAAACATGGCAGTCACTTGCCTATAATCTCCATGAAGATCTGCTTCCAGTGCTCACAGGTCTGGAAACCGTGCCGGAGAGCAGAGCCCTCTGGAAAGAGCTGGAGCTGCTGCTGCAGGAATGTCTCCCATTTCAGGTAGTCAGCATACGTCTGGAAGGAAGATTTCCCTTTGTAGGTTGTCTGTAAGAAGATGAACATGTTACTCTCGTGTCCTGCCCTTTGGGGCAGGGTATGCGTGGCAAGGGAAGAGGTAGAACAAGCCAGCTGGAGTTGCAGCACCAGGCAGAACTGGCAGTGGCAGATGGGCAAATCTGCCCCCAGCTCTTTCCCTGAGCTCTTACGGTAAGTTCCAACCGTGGTATAAGCAGCCACTTCTAGCAACTTGTGAGTAGGGGCATCTGTCTGCAACAAGGCACAAACACTAGAAAACACTAAATTATAGCTGCAAATGAAAGTGGCCAGTGCAGGAAGAGCAGAGCTAAACCCCCAGATGTCACAAGAAGAAACTGTCACAAGGATAGATGGCGATGCCATGTGCTCACCGATTCAAATGCCATGGAGATCCACTGCACCTTCCCATCCTTCACCCCCACAGCCCCATGAGAGAGCTGTCCAGGCAGCAGGTTTGGCTCAGGGATGTTCTTGCACTCAGGGTGCAACATCTGCAGAAAGGAGGAGATGCTGTAACCTGGAGAGAAAGAAAGAGCAAGGGATGGAGGACAGGACAGGAAAAGGAAGCACATTGGAGCAAGGGGGAAAAAGAAGAAAAAAAAAAAAAAAAAAAAGAGAAAGTTGCAGGCCCCATTTGTCAGCAGCTGCTTCCCCTTGCAACTCTGACTTGCCAAAGCCCTTGAGGTCTCAGTACCAGAGCCCTCAGCTGCTGCTAGCTTGAAAGGGCACTCTGTGCCATCAGCACTGGACAGGACACTACGACTGCTGTTTGTCCCCAGCTGTCAGGAAGCAGTACAAACAGCAAGTGCTGAGACGCTGTCTGTCTGGCCTGGCAGGGATTTTCTCCAGGCATGAGATTGGCTTTTGGCCTGAAGCCAATATACACTTCCTAGACCCAGCTCCACAACCTCTTGACCTCTGAAGCTGGAAAAGACAGTCACTGGTTAGGTATGTGAAGCCACAGGGGCAGCAAGTAGCCTCATCACAATGGGATCAGGTGTGATTTCCTGGTTATTCAGGAGCTACTAAGAGATATTTACTTGCCCAAAAGATTGTAAGTGTATCACAAGCAATACCCGTGACTGGAAAGAACAGATGCAATTCTGTTTTTCACTGGACTAAATGCCAAAGAATATGCCCAGTGTCTTTGGAGTTAAAGAGACCATTTCTCTTTCTCATCTCCCAGGAAGCATGACCAGGGGCATGTTCTAGAAGGGTAAAGCTGCCTCGGGAGGAAAAGGAGGCAGCAAGAAGCAGCCACCCTTTCTGGTTTGCTGTTGAGGACCCCAGCTCATACAACCACTGCTGCAAGCAGAGCTGCAGAACAGGAGTCTGATGTTCCTGTCCCACTCACTGTGGATTTCTCATCCCCAAAATGGTTGGCACAACACATGGAAGCACGAGGTGAATGACCCGCATGACTTAAGCCTGATAGGCAGAGCTGTGCTGCAGCCAGGTCAGGAGAGCTGACTGCTAAGAAACGCCCCTCCTCCCTGCACTGCCTGCATTTATCATTGACTGGTACCTCCCTTTCCTTTCCTTGCTTCATCAAGCTGGGATCTGAAAGTTTACAAGCCCTTAGCAGCCATACTCCTCAGACTGGAGGGTGAGAACCAGTCTCCACCCAGGGACCCAGGATCTCCCCGAGGGCTCTGTGGCTGGCGTTACTCCTACCTACCAGAGGGCAGGCACTGAGCCCCTCCTGGCTTCACCAGCTCGGTGTTGCTGGCGATGGCTTTGCAGAGGCGGCACAGGTTGCCAATCTCTTTGAAGAGGTCGAAGCTGTCATCATAGATAACGCTGCCCTTTCACAAGGAGACACAACGATAAGAGCACCACACGTGAGGCATATGCACAGCAACTGGCACAAGAAAGCAGAAGCTGAATCCTCTCCTGGCTACACAGACTGGGACTAGCTTACACAAACCACAGATTATATGGTGGAAAAACCCGCCAGACATCTTTGCCTCACCAGATAATCTAGAAAGAAGTAACACTCCCAACCCCCCCCCCCCCAAAAAAAAAAAAAAAGTCAGGCAGTATGACAGAAGCACTGCTGAATGAACAGCCACCATGCCATGCCCAAAACCATTAGGGTTTGCCTAAGGAGAAGCTCTGAATCCCTAGCAGTGCCCAGCATGAAACTCCATCTTTATGCACACTCCACACTGCCTGCATTTCAACACTGCCCCTCCAGAGGAAATGGGCAAGGGCTGATGCTGCACAGTGCCCCCAAATCAGAAGGCAGGAAGAACAGCAAAAAGCTGAAGTGAAGTGCATCTGCCAAGTGACCAGAGCTAAGCATAAGTTTTCTGGGGAAAGGCTGTGAATGTGTCAAGGTATCGGATCTGGGAGATAAGCTGTTCCTGGAAAAGTCACATTTAGTAACCTTTCCCTGGAATAAGATAAACAATTACAGAAAAATATCAGTTCCCTGGATCTTGAATTTGTAGTGAGATTTTCATACTGAGCTCAAGATGGGTTTGCTTCTAAAATCCTCAGGAAAGCCAGATTTAGACTCCAAATTAGAAGGTTAGATATTGCACTCAGAAAGGGATTTTCTGAAAGTCTGAAGTGATTTCAGTAAGGGCTTCTCGATCTCCATTATTTGTGAATTTCCTAAAACAGAAACGTACTTTTGGCTCATCACCATGCTACCATCTCTGCTGTTCGATCTGTCTAGACTGCTGGACCACACTGTGTGGGCTGCGGGGATTAACTAAGCACCACCCAGGGAGTCTGTCCTTCACTGATCAGCCCCGAGCATGCCTGTCCAGCATGCCAGAATGCGTGTACCATGTCTCCGATGACGTGGTTGTCCGGGCGTCTTGTGCGATTAACTCCTCTGATACCAAACACTACAAACACCATGGCTCCTGTGTCTACCAGTGGCCGCACCGCTGGCTTCCCACAGCCCGTATTCATGCAAGGATTAAATCCAGAAGTGGCTGACAGCTTTGCTTTGGGTGCTGCTGTCAAATACAGAAGAAAGGTTGGTTACACCAGAAGGTGGCAAAAAAAGATCTGACACTCTGGTCCAGACAGCCAGACATGGCTGAAGAGGTCCTCATAGGCTTACCTTTCTCACTGGGAACATAAAGGATGCCTTTGGTGGGTCCATCTGGGCTAGAGCTGAGAAGACAGCCAGGAGGTGCTACACACACTCGGCCATGGTAAGGGGGCTTGTGCGACTGGGCAAAATACAGTTTCCTGTGCAGCAAAGAAAGTTTGTTATGGGGGACCAGAGGTAGTAAAGATGATGTGTCCAAAGCATTACATGGTAAGAGGTGTTCTCAGGGACAGAAGGGAAGAGTTCAGGTGGGTAAGGGCAAGACCAAGATCAGCAATGTCTTTCTGCCATCCAAAGAAGCCTCCAGTCACAGTCCTGCACTGTCAAGCCTTTGGCATATTAATAATGCTATGGGCCTGCAAAACAACTTTGCAAAGATGGGGCACATTTGCAGCAAAGCAAATCCTAGGGCCATGGATGTCACCAGTTGAGGGCAAGACTGGCACTGGACATTAGGCATCCCGTATCAGCCACTTGGCTGTGCTGGTCTTGCTGCTTGGCCCTGAACAGGTTTTGGAAGATTACCGTGTTCGCTGCTGCTCCTTGGCGGCCACGTAGAAACTGAAGTCGAACTTCCAGCCTCTCTTGGTGTCACAGGACAAGGTGGTCATCATCCACTTCCTGGGGCTCGTCTGCTTAAGCAGCCCTACTGTGGACACACAAGCTGTCAGCTTCCTGGTGAAGTTACCGAAAGGCACTCTATACACCTAAGCAATGGATTAATGAAAACAGACACTTAACTCCACAGGGTTGCAGCCTGTTGCACATTAGCATCACACACTCCCCTCCTCCCTGAGCACTGGCACAGCCACACAGAATGAGCACTGCAGGCACAAACCCAGCCAGCCCCCAGCCTGCCTCCTTCCCAGGGTTGGCCAGCATGTGATGAGGCCACTCACCACCCCCATTCTCTCTGGCCTAGGCTGAATGGTGGCTGCTCTCTTCAAGATGAGGGACACCTGAAAGCAAGTCCTCCTGGGGGTATGTGTCCCCAGTATGACCTGTGCACAAGCAGTGTTGTCTGCTCGCCTGTGTCTGTGGATGGACAGAATGAGGCAGTGGGAATCCAGCTGTCTCAGTAGCAGTTTCTACTTGAATGAGCTCAGCCGATGATGCCAGGCCTCATTTAATCTCCACAGACACCCACGCTTCTGCTCCCATTACTGACAGTCACATCACAACGACAACAGAATAGTATTGTGGCACTGCGAGGCATAATCTCTAACACTGCCAGGCACAATGCCTTCTGTGTTAGCTACCTTACTGCAATGCCCTGCAAATTTCACCCTGAGCCGTCTAGGACCCCATGGAGAAACAGGAGGAGGCTCTTGTGCTCACCTGTTGAGTGCTGCACTCTTGATAGAGGGGTCCAACATCCCCGGACTGACTCACCTGGAATGAAGGCACCTCCCCATCTCCTGGTGACACCATCTGCCAGGGGGCAGGGACACTGGCATTGAGCGAGAATCTGTAGATGGCTGGCCTTCCCTTGCTTCTGGACTTGGAGATATACACAGTCCCCTGGAGATCTGAAGAAGACAGAGGGCATGAGGGCTAGTGGTACTTCTCAATAAGCAAATCCTACAGACATGGGCAGCAGCAAAGGAGGGTTTTTCTGGTTTGCTGTCTCCTCTGGGGCAGCAGGCACAGCCTCTGCCTTCTAGCAGCACAGCACACCTTTCAAAGGTCTTCACAAATATATTCTGAGCTGCAGTAATTACTGATGGCTTATTGATTCATGTCATCTCAGGACCTGGCTCAGTAACTCTTTTATCCTCAAAATCCCCTGCAAAGCAGGTTGCATTTACTCTCCTCATGGCCTGCCGACAAAGTTGTGACACAGGACTGGGATGCAAAAGCTCTGAGCTCCTAGCCCTGTACTCAGACCAGGCAGACCAGAGGGATTTGTCACTAGTCTGTACTGCCACCTCATTTATAGGACCATGTCCTAGAGAACAGTAGGCATTCAGGGGAAGGGGAATTGTAATGATGCCCCTTATACCCAGCACCAAGCTAGAGCTCAGCAAGGCAGGGTCTGAAGAGAATTATTCCCCATCAGCTATTCAGAGATCATATGATTTAGTTTTTACCTGTGAGGATTCTTGGGCCCAAATGTGGTCAGAGTCATCATGCCTCACGTACCTTGTTGCCCCGTATCACTTATGCTTCCTTTGCTTCCCCAAGTTGACCCTGAGCCCCTCTTCTTTTTTTCCAAGGAGGTTCGGATGTTGTTCTGCAAACTATGGGGCTTTTCCTGAAACAAACCTGTCCCACAAGGTTAGTCAGGGAGGAAAGAGTGAATGGCATGACAAGAGACCTACCAGCCCTGCGCACACCACGGGCTCTGCTACTGAACACCAAACCCTAAGCAAGGAACACAGAGCCACAGACCCCCAGTGAGTATGTGTCCCCCTTATGAGTAAAAGTAGTCAGTTCTCATGGACTGTAAAGGAATTGCTCCAGCAGAAACACTCAGGCAGTTCCTGGCTAAAGCAGGAAATACTTTTCAAAATACTCCACTCCTACAGGCAACTCAACCACCCCACTCCCAATGTGTGCCTCCCTTCACTGGGGTCCATCCAATATCTAACGAGATATTTGAACAATTTAGGCCTCTACCTCACATTTCAGCTCCTCCAGCCCAAGGCTTAGGACAGGCTGCACCCACCATGGTGTGGGGACTAGCACTCTCACCTGAGCAGGTAATGCAGGAGATGCCTTCAGCACTCAGGTTGTATTTCAGGTCTAACAGCACCTGGATGTTAGTGTCTGGCCGGAACAAGACTGGAGCACGGCTAGCTGGATGGAGGCGGCTAGCAAAGAATATGGACAGGAGCAAAACAAGAAGAAAGAGCCCTGCAAGAAAAAACTCAGGTAAGTGTGTGGGACCCTACGTGCATCTTGCACTTAGGACATAGTCAGCAGGGGTGTGGCAGAAAGATGGTATTTTCAACATGAAAAAGGAACAGCCCCTAAAGCACACTGGCAGCTGGACTTTTTGTAATGTACCCCATGCCTGGATAACCCCATCAGGAATTTTCAGATCTGAGTGATAGGAGAGGGATGAAAAGTCTCAGAGTTCCTCAGGCAGTTCCCTTAGGGACTGACAGTTCTGGGGACACTCTTCCACTGAGTTAAAAGCCATTTATTATGTCCCTTTTCTCAATCTCTTGTCACTAATAATCAAGGCTTGGGGACTGATTGAGATGTTGTCAAACCCTCTAAAATCCATGCAGATGGAATACCCCTCTCCTTCCTTACCCACAATCACCCATCTGCTCTTCACTGCAGACCACAGCACCCAGTATTCCAGCAGCTCCTGCAGATGAGTTATCAAGTGACCCCGGTTGCTCTTCTCTGCAGGGAGCTGCAGATTTTCTGGCATCACAGATACCAAGGGGACATCCCCCATTTCCAGGGAGACTATAAAGAAAGAGAAATCAAAGGTAGTCTCAGTGCTCAGCGTCATGACTGTCTCTCATAGCTTTCTGCTCTCCTTTACAAAATCTTCTGCAAGGTGCTCTACAACTCACTTAAGCTAAGGAGATGGAATAAGACCCAGGCAGAGGCAGTGACTTGCCCAGGATGTCATAGGAAGCATCTTTCTCAAGTCACTGCCATATGACAGCTACCCTTCTAAATCCATAGTTCAATCCAAAGCCCACGCTTCAGGCTAGTCTTCCTCTGCCAAATCCCACTGTTATCCTCAAGTCAAAATTAAAAGTAAAGAACAAGTCGGTGTTAATGCAATAGATAAGACTTAACAAAACACTTCAGGCATCATCAAAGCAATTTGTTGCGAAGCCTTACAGAGGGTTGCGGACATTCCAAGATAACATGGACAAGATAGAAGGAAACTGGGTGAAAGGTAATTCCGGCAGGGGGAGATTGTGACCCCTGACTCAACTGAAGAACGAAACAATTCCCGCCCCCCCCCTTCCTCAAACAGGCACAGTGAATTAAAAGAATGCTATAGCTTTAATAGTTAGACAATGACTGTCAACTAATGAAGATGAGCATGTGAAGATAGGCTAGTGAATATGCATTAGATAGGTGTGGGAAATGTATTTACAATGTATAAATAAGGGAGTAAAATCTAAGCTTGGTGTGCTTGATTTGGGGAAATATTCCAGCTTGCACCCGGTGCCGAATAAAGCAGTATCTCCTCTCTAAACCAGCTTGGTTTTGTGAGTTTTTTATTTCCAGGTAACACCACTAACATTGTCCATATGGTCACAGGGACATTGCATGCTTCTTGGGCCAAGCAAAATTTGAAATTTGTCCCTGTCCCACTAAGTATGCCTTGCAGCTAATTACACACAGCTGACCTCTTCCTGACTGCAGCCTGGCTCCTATCTGATCCCTTTATTCCAGCTCAGGGATTCCTAGGGAACTGCACTCTTCTCTACAGGGAAGCAGTGGGCACTTGCTGTAGTGGGGTCAAAGTGTGCCTGGCATGCTGACCCACAAACCATGCCTGGTCACCAACTGGAACAAGCTGCTTTGCTTCTTCACAAGTTACCTGATGGCCAGGGGTCCCTGGAAAAAAGCATCCTGCTGTTTACTCAGCTCAAGGGAAGGGAAGGAGTTATTTCCATACATTACCATTGCACAGGCTCTGGCACACTAAGGAGACAGCTCTTGCAGCACAGTGCCAAAGCGTAGCTGTCTGCCTATCAAAGGCAGCTCAGAGCCTACTCTGCAGGGAGGGGGTCTGCACACTGCTGTGGGATTGATGGGCTCTCAGCCACTGATCCATTTGCCTCCAGTTCCAGTTTTCTGCTGGCCCTGAACGCTACTCACTGCCCAGACTATTCCCATTCCTGGTTTTAAAAGAAAGAGATCCCAGCAAGTTTTAAAAGCCAAGTACAACAGAGCATGACCCCATAAGCACCCTTATCTTCAATCAGGGCTAGAAGGATTATCTCCTGCTAAAAAGAGACAGGGAATTTGTGGGCTCTTTTTCTAGATTGCTTATGTGGTCCCAGGCAAGTCATTGCCCTCTTCTTGCCGTGACAGAGGACATGCTCTGAGGAGGTGACACTGGAGAATAACAAAGTGTTCTCTCGCCTGCTTCCCAAATGTGGTGCTCTGAATGGCAGGGAAGAAGGAAAAACTCTTTACTCAAAGGTGAGCTGTCCTGGTGCTATGTATTAGAAGTTTCATGGCTACATCCACATCATAATCAGTGATTCCAGCCAGAAAGCACAACCCACGTTAGACTCAAGAGGGTTAGCAAAGTAGTTAGAAAGCATGTATCGACACCCACTGAAGATCTCAAAGCAACTTACAACAATTAGTGATTTCAGACTCCTACAACCTCCTGTGACACCATCACCTCCAGATTAAAAATAGGGAAACTGAGATATGGACCAGTGGCAGGGACAGGAAGAACTGCAGGATGAACAGGGCAGTGTGGTCCCCCTGAAGGCACTACACAGCAGGCACATACCAGGCTCCTCCTCCACGCTGAGCAGTGGGATGTCATCATCGAGATAGGGAAGCGTCTCTCTGCCGGCTCTGGAGGTGGCCTCTGAGGCAATGAAGAGATCTTCAGCCAGGTGCAAGGCACTCTTTTTGGTGCACTTCTGACTACAGCTGGGTTGGAGCAGGGAAGGAGACAAAGGCATGAGTTTTAAGCCACATCCCGTGCAAAGAGTTACCAGTGGGCTCCTTCAGTGACAAGGAGGGCAGCAACAGACTGCTCCAATTACTTGGAAAGACAACAGGCAGTGCCATGAGCAATTTCCATTGCTAAGTGCTGAGAGGTCAGGGGCTGAGCTGCTATGAAAAAGCAGCAGCAGGCTGGGCTGGATACACAGAGCAGGGCTGAGCCATGAACACTGGGTGCTGAGTGACAGAAGTTTCAGCAGTTCATCTCCCTACTAATGAATTAAATCAGGCCAGGTCATCTGCACTGCTAAAGAGCAGGGGAAGGGGCAATGTGCTGACTTCTAAATACAAATCTGCATGCACTGCTTGTGCTCACAGGCAGGAGCGACGTTGATCTGTCTGCCTTGCAGGGCCTGTGTCTCCAAAGCTTGAGGATTTAGCTATGCAGTAAGTGCTCTGAGGACACAAATGTCTCCGATGCTCCATGGGATTCAACAAAGAGGTATGACTGGCATTGCAGAGTCTGGCTCCTGGGAGGCACCTGTGCATACACCAGCGGGAATAAGACGGACCTGGCCCTTCCATTTTGCTCCACTCTGGAGTGGCAGAAGTTAAATTTCCCTTCTTTCAGAGACTAACAGGGAATGGCAAAGCCAAGCTGCCTGAGAGGGATAAGGAAAACTGAGAGGATAGGTCAGGGATTTGCACACTGCCTTGGCCGTGAGTTCCACAACGACTTCCCACCCACACGAGGAGGCTCCAGGGCTCACCTGGTTTGGCAGGAGCTCTCTAGTGGGGACACATAAAGGGTCCATATCCCAAGAGCAGCTGGCATAGTGAAGAGCACAGCTACCCAGCAGCAGGACACAATCAGTGACATGAAGAGTCCAAAATCATGCACAGCTGGGATCTACATGAAGAGGGAGAACATGGAGTTGTGATCAATGGGGGCAGAGACATCAGGCCAGAAAGAGATACCTGGAGGAACCAGAGAATAGCGCATGCTGACCTCAGTCATGGTAGTCAGCAAACCTGGTAGGTACAGAGCTGAGCCAATCAGTGACACAGGAAATATTGCCTTGGATGCTGATACAGGGAGACTGTCCACTGCCTTAGAGCAGGTAAGGGCCAGCCCTCTAGGGCAAGCAAGTCCGGCATGCCCCTGCACTGGAGGAGAGGGCAGAAGATGGTGCTGGCAGCTTCCCTCTCTATTAGGGTCTCTGGCAGAAACAGAAAGCCCCAAATCCCAAAGCTGCAGTGTACCTGAGAGAAGATGTTGGCAGCATACGCTGCAGCCGTGGTCAGGGAAGTGAAGAAGGTGGCCTTCCCTGCTGTCTGGATAGTATGGATCATGCGCAGTCGCAGGTCCTTGAGGTGGGTGGCTTGGCGGTAGGTGTTGATGAAAACAAAGACATCATCAACGCCTGGAAAAAGAGGGGGGAGATTTTGATACTTTGCTTACAGTAGGGACACATGCTAAAAATCTAATTTCCCCTCAACACCTCACCTGCAGATATTTCACTTACAGGTAGTGGAAGGAAAGGGGGGCTTGAAAATTCAATCTGCATTTGCCACCATCACCTTTCTCTCTCTTGCAGGCAGGAGTTATGGCAAGGCAATACAAGTAGGTTCTGAGTAAGGACGTGCTTACCAATCCCCACAATGACAAAGGCAGCCACACCATTGAGTATACCCAGGTACTGGATCCCAAATACGACGTGGTACAGGAACAGAGCCACCAGGCAGCTTAGCCCAATACTGGCAATGCCAAAGAATGACAGGAACACTATAGGAGGAAAGGAACATGGAAAAAATAGTACTGCTGGCTGCCCCCTGGGAAAACAGATACCTCCCACGTGCCCTGTCAGAATACTGGTTCTCAGGAGCATGTTGGTGACAGAATAGCCGAGGGCTGCAAGAGTACCGCTTGCAGACTTCTTACCATGAGGTCCATCCATGACATTACATCAGCTTTACACTAGTGTTAGTAAGATGGGAATTTACACTTTATTCCTGTTCTCCTGTTAAGCCTTCCCCCCACCCTGCCCACAGAGCTCTGCTCTGGAGAATCAGACTTGCATGACCTTCTGCATGCCACTGTGCCACAAAGTCAGGTGTCAGGGCATCAGAGCCTCTCCTGGGGCTTGTGCAGACACAGGGAGTCATGGCATATTTGGCTTTGTGTGAAAGCAGGGCAGCTGTGACTGCAGCCTACCTGAGCAGGAGGTAAGGATGTAGACCAAGACAGCTATGCAGCTACTGCTGATGAAGGCCAGCAACATGTCATTGTTGAAGGTCCTCCTCACTTCATAGTCAAACAAATCCGTCCCTCCATACAGCACCTGGACTTTGCTAGGGTGGGAAGATATGAAGGAAGGAAGAGGAGTAGGCAGAGTTGAGTGTAAAGGGAACAGATCCAGGGGATTTAACAAAGCACAATGTCTCCCCCAGGGCCGAAGGAGGTCACTGCTCTAATAAACTTGGCAGTTCTCTGAGGAAACAGCTCAGAGTGGTGACAGCAGGTTGAACAAGGTTGCTGCTGGAGGTAAAGTTCACACAAGAAAGGAGAAAAAAGAGCAGGTCTAATTTTTAAAATTCCTCCAGTGCATGGTGGGTCTTTGGCACTAATAGACTTCTTGCTGTCAGCAAACAGCTCCTGAAGCCTCCACAGCCAATTCCATCTGGAATCCTAATCATTGCTTATTATATTAAGCACAAAGGTAATAACCAGCAGATGCAGGCAGAGTGAGAGCTTATCAGAAACCATATGATTTACCAGCTTCTGCTTCTGCAAGCAGGCTCTGAGCGGAAGTAATCCAAGATAATTTAACCAGGAGTACAATAACACTGCACTGTAGGAGGCTATCAGGAATCCAAGCTTCAGAACCGAGCCTTGGTCCCAATTCCCTTTTGGCTTCCCGTAACTGCAACCCATTCTGCCAGCCTGTTGCTGAGAACGCTCTGTGGCTGCCTGCTTTCAAGGCTGACAAGGGCTAGCTGCATTTCACTCTGTTTTCGAAGACTGGTATCCCTTCATTCTGGGAGCTACTGAGAATCAGAGCAGTAGAGAGCAGGAGAATGAGAAGGTACACTGACATCAGGACTCACTGCCTTCCCTCAGCTGTCTGGATACTGGGCTATGCTTTTAGCCCTTTTAGCTCCATTTTACCATCTCCCTCTCAAGCACTGAGCAAAGCTCTATTTAGCCAAAGCCAAACAGACCTGGTGGTGAAAAAAGCCTGCATTTCCTGAAACTTACCCGGTCCTGAAACTCCCCTGCCCATCTAAGTACAAAGAGCAAACATGTCTGGAAGGAATTACAATGTCATGAGCGAAACCAGAATCAGATCCACAGGTTGATGCCTTGACTAAGGACCATTTCACCCCCTGCATCAGACCAATTGGGGCCAAATTCAGACCAGGAAGGCAGAGAAGCAGCTCTGTTGGAGCCAATGGAATTGGACTCATGAGATGGAAGCAAACAGATCCAATGCCAGACAGGGGCTGAGCAGAAAGGCAGGCACTGGATTCAATCTTTGGCTCCCTTTCATTGTCTCTATCGATGTCTCTGGCATATTGCTCCAGTAGGAAGTGGCATTAAAGGGAAGCATACGAGTGGTTTTCTGCCATATGCTCCCCACCCTCATTCACAGCACTGTGCCTGAGCCCAACTTCAAAGGAGATGCTTTTTCTCCTTTGGAGCATTACGCCATGGCCACTGTTCGAGACTGACCAGCAGTCTGAGCTGGCATGCCAAGCCTCCTGTGCCTTCCAGGTGAGATTGAATGCTGCAGGGCTATCGGAGTGGAGCAGGCATGCCTGCCCTGCATAAGATTAAGACTGAGCTTTTATACCTTGAAAGGCCTATTCCATCCACTCCTTTAGTGCAACAGAAAGCACCATCCTCTCCAACCTCTGCCTTTCCCTGTTCTCTCACACTCCCAGCAAGGCACCTGCCCTGTCTGCACAGACCCTCACCTTGTGGATTGCTTGGCCAGCATGGCCACATAGGTGATGACAAAGTTCTGGAACTTGCGGCGCTGCTCCTCCCAGCGGTCCTCCACAGAGTAGTAGTTCGGCAGTGGTGCCCCAAAGAGAATTTCGCTCCGCAGCAGGGAGCTTTTCATGTTCTCAGCAGACAAGCCCTCATCCACATACCAGTAGAATTCAGGGTGGGTCATGGCCAGCTCCAGGGACCCTATGGGGAAAAAGCAGTGCCACTTTTGTTAGGTCCTTCTTAGCTGACTTGGCAAGACACAGGGTCTGAGAAAGGGAAACTGGGAGTGATCCTGTCTTTCATCACAGTGATGCGGACTGCTGCTGCCTCACAGAGAGCAAGGAGGGCTGGAGAAAGCTGGACTGCAAAGACTCACGTTCCACTTTTGCTTTGTGACTCTATTTGCAATGTTGCCTACCTGCAGTTCCCCATCAGGGACCCATCTTTCACCTGACTGATCTGAACCACAGCTCCGCCAAGCAGCAATGCACACAACATCCCTATCAATACTCCCTCAGCTGGATGCACTTAGTTCTCATACACTGGGAAGCACAAAAGCTAAACAATGCCCATGGAAGACAAGAAGTCCTGGCTTTGCTGTGACCTGGCACCTCTGCCACCTGATGGTGTGAGGGATGTAGAGATGGAGGCACTCAGCTAGTTCTGAGTAAGAAACACTGCCTGTCTACCCCCAAAATCCAAGTTACCTTGAGTTCATGCCAGAAAGACACAGCAACTATACTCTTTCCTGTTTTGGTAACAGAACTGTTACTCACACTGGAGCAGATGGCATTAATTCTTTGCCTGCTCCCTATATGGCTCCTGGACAGCCATCATCTGCAGCCTGTGCTTGGGAGACAGATGGAGGCTTCATCCCACAGCCACATCACACCCACAGACTCCTCATGATTCACCTCTTTTTCACCATCCAGAGCCTCTGCTCTGCTAGAGGGGCATACTACAGGGTACAGAGCTGGGAGGAGGAGGCAGCACCTTCCTCCTCCTCTCCTTATAAAAGTCTTTCCAGCTGGTGACTCACAAGCTGCCTTTCAAGCTCCAGAGCAGCCCACAGACCTCTTTCATCTGCTCCACTGTGCAGGGAAGTTCATCCCTATTGTCTGTCTGAGACCTGACATTCCTCTAGTTAACCACTGTCTTTCACAGGGGCAAGGGTCAGTAGAAGGCATTGGTACACTGCAGGACTCCCCCTCATTTGTCCCTCTTGCTCACCTGTTGGGGCCTGTGTGACCCCTGACTGGGGTTGCAAGGGCTTTGCTGTAGGAGTGGCCCTAGCGCCGAAAAGATGATTCCTCAAGGCACAACATGGCATCATCTTCCTCTCTGTACAAGGCAGTCACCCCTCTTAAGCTGCACAGCAAATGAGTGACTGCCTGAACTTGCAGGATATGCCAGCCCTCACCCATGGCCCTCAGCTCACCTTGGATGTCAGCAAGATCTTGTCCCATGCCATCATAGTAAATCTTCCCTCCTCTCTCAGTGGGGAAGAAGTAGGTCATGAGGGAGCTGGGAGGGGAGCAGTAGGAATAGGAGCCCAGGGGCAGGTCCTTCAAGACCTCGTGGGGCTTCCAGCAGAACTCCCGGAAGCGAGGGTGGTCCATGATCTTGCGCTCGACCTCATGGATAGTAACCAGGCGCTCGGTGGTGAAGATGTTGTTTTCAGAGTCCCCTCGAGCCAGAAAAATGAGCTCGATGCGCCAGTGAGCATGTGTCTGTGTGTTGGCACTGATATAAGTGCTGGAGTAGTCCCAGCGTGGAGCACCCCTCCCAGCTCGGGAAGTCCGGTTTCCTGGGTTCAGGTGGGCATGGGGCTTGGAGGAGCTTGTCCTGCCCTCTGGGGTGCTGCGCTTGACCCGTGTGCTGACCCCGAGATGGGAAGCATTGAGGTGAAGCTGCTGGAGCTGCTCAAAGATGAGCCTCTGCAGGGTTTCAGAGGTGAAGTCAGCCAGGTCCCGGCGGTTCCTCCCCCATGACCCAAACTGGGACTTGAGGGCCAAGGCAAGTGCATCAAAGCGCTGAGAGGACTCGTGGTTGCGGATCTCAAAAGCATTGTAGGAGATGTCAATATCCAGGGCTGGGTAGTGGATGAACATGACAACAGCAAGCACAGCAGGAATGGCACAGCCCAGGAAAAGGATTAAACTAGCGCAGCATGGGTTGGTAAATACCCAGCCAACAATATTCCAGAAGCCAGACATGGGCAGTGTGACATGCAGGGGCCTGACTCTGCATGGGCTCTTCCCACACAACAGGGGACCCTCCCGCCTCTTCCGGGAGCTGAAGGCTACCTCTTCATCTTCCTCATCTAACCAGGCGTCCTGTAACAAGGGGTCATCCTCTGTGTCCATGTCCAGTGCCTGCACAAAGGGGTAGAGAAAAGCAGTCAGCAAGGCCCAGCACTGGGTGTCACCAGGCACAGCCACAAATCCATAGCAGTTGCCAAAGGGTCGCAGCAGCAGAGCTGGGGAGGGAGGCACACTCCAGCTCTCTCAGCCCTCTGCCCCCAGCAGCAAACCACAACTCCTTTCAAACCCTACAGATTTGCTACAGCCACTGAACGAACAGGCTCACCATGGGGTATCCCACACCCTGCCTGGCAGAGGAACCACAAAGGGGAGAAGTTCAAACTACAGTCCCAGACTCAATGCTCTGGCAGAAGAGGGCTTTGCATGGCTCCAGGAACACCAGACATGGAGATGGCAGGGGATTCACAGGCTGCTGCTCAGACTGCAGCAGCAGAAACATTTAATTAGCTAACCTGGTTCTCATGCCCAGGAACAGTTCATGCTACCAGATGAAAAATGCAAGGGACCCTTTCTTCCTCCTTAAAACTGACTACAGATTTTCCCTCAGCTATTTATAGCTGTACTCATCTTTCCCACAAAGCGTGCATGTGTGTCACATGCAGAACCAGAAGCACATGCACCCATGCCTGCAGACATACACATATGCACATACTTGCACATACCAACCCCCCCCGAGAACTCACTGTAACCCTGCTCTAGTCCCTGAAGGGCGATCCACCACCAGTGTGGGAAAGGAAAAGGCTGAACAGCCCTGCTTTCCTTCTACCCCTGCAGGATATTGTTTAAGGAGTGAGTTTTCTGAGTTCTTACGGAAAAATCAGGAAGCAAAAGCAGTCGCTGCTCCCATGGAATGACAAGGAGGAAACTCTCCCTGATCAGCCCACACTTGGGCAAGAAAGCAAGCTTGCCTTTGCAGGGGGCTACCAGCACACACAGGTTCTTAAAATTTTCTCGTGTGCCCCTCCTGGCTGTTACATTGAAGCCTCTCAAGCCACGAAGCCACAGGTCCCTGAGAGCAAAGCCCAGAAAGCCCAGCCCCTGCAAGTGTCACTGCCTTTCCTGGCTCCCAGCAGCAAAGCCTGCAGCCCCCCCTCCCCGAATGAACGAACCGCTTCAGTGCCTTGCTTGACCATACTAGTTGCAAGCCATTTACACACAGGCCAGAAACAATTTACGAGCTTTGCTCCTGACCTGTGTTTCTATTTTAACGGGACTTCTATCAGCAGGAAGATGAATTGCCAGCATCCCTTAACTCTAGGTCCTCAGAAGACCTGGGAGCTGCTTGAAATTGGACCAAGAGGAAAAGCAATGGGGCAGAAATGCTTCCTGGCAGAAGAGGGATGTGCAAAGAAGCAAGGGTCACAGCAATCCCTCTGGCTCTAGTCAGCCTGGGTGATGCCTGTGGCTTTGCTCACAGGGAGTTCATGGGTGCTACCGCACCTCCCATGGGATTCACTCAGGTCTGGATAGCATTTGTGCTGGCAGGCTGGGCAGAGCACTCCCTCGTGTTGCAGAGCCCATGGAGAACAGGGAACCTCTGAGCTCCAGCCTCCCTGCTCCTGCCCACACCAAGGAAAGCACAAATGTGATCAGTGGCTTTAATCTGCAACTGCTACTGTCTCAGAACATCCCACCCTTCCATCAGTGTGAGAGCACAGACTCTCCCACCCCCTCGCCATGGTGAGGCTCCTGCAGCTGGCTCACCCACCTCAGCCTGGCTGCAGAGCTGTGCAGGAGGGCACATGTAAGCCTGTGCTGAATCCTCCTCCTGCTCTGCAATCTCACAGTTCAAAGCCAGATGGGCACCACTGATGGCAGATGGCCACAGTCTCTCTTCTGCCAGACCCCAACATCCTCAGGAGGCTAAGAAACAGGGTGAGGGCAGCTCACAAAACTCTGCTGCGTTGTTTCCCCCTTCGCATGTAGTGCTGTTAGACAGCAAGAACAAAGCAGAGGGGGGGGCTTTTCAAGTCTCCAGAAACGTTAGGAGAAATCTAGCTGGTTTTAGTCCCCATTAAGATTTCTTTAATATTCAGGATGCATAATTCTAAACAGCCAGGGAGCATCTGAAAGTTTCCCTAAAGAGCCACGCATCACTGTGTGAGCCTTGGGCCCTGGGGCAAGGCCAAGAGCATATGAACAACGCTGCCCAAGACAGCTACTGGTGCGCAGATGCTCCTCTGCCTCAACTTCATGGGCATGCATCCCCATGTGCTCTTCCGTTGCTGCTTATAGAGAGCATCACTTGCATCATGACAGGGAGGAGGCTTTCCCAAGTCCCTGAATCTGCATATAAATCCTCTCCCAGCTGCTCCTTACTGCAGTTTTGCCTTCTCTCCCACGCTCTACACTCCCGAACTCTCCTCACAGAGCAGCCATAATCCTGTCAATGCTGACAAAGCAGTGGAGGGCAGTGACATCCTCCTATGTGTCCAAAGCCTGCTGGCACACCAGCCCTCCCCCCCGAACACAGCACAGTGCCAGCCCCAGGTCACCCCACGCTGCTCGCCTTTGCGGACAGACATCCTCAGCATGTGCAAGCCCTTGTATAACTCCCATCCATTGCTGGGCTGACAAGTACTATCACCTCTCTGCCTCTAAGAGACAACCAAGCTACAACTTCAGCTCACATTAGCACTGCAGATCAGTGCTGCATGATTGTAGGTGCAAACCTCGCTCATCCCATCTGGGCAAGTTGGTGTGAACACGCAGTTACCTCCACTCCACCCAGCTGCCCTTTCTCCCGTTGGCCTGGGCTCTCCTTCAACAGAATGGAATTACTGCAAGACCTGATGAAGCATATATATTCTCACTTTAGGAAGAGAGGTAAAGAGCCATAATAATTTCCCATTTATTGAGTTACTGAGGAGGAGGGAAAAGATTCTAATCCTGAAACAGAAGAGCCTGCACGTGACAAGAAAGGTAAATGAGAGAGACTGAGATAGTAATAAGACAGCAGAAAAAGGATCATACCATCTTCTTTTTTAACCAAGAGCTAAATCCTCAACTCAGGGAAGGGATCAGACCTCCAGCATCTCTCTGGCTCTCCCATCCACTCTCATGGTGACTGCAAAACCCACCTTAGAACAGATGGGCACCCACAATGTATGAAGGCCAATGCATGCTACCACCCTCTAGCTAAAGACTGGTACAAATTCTGATGCTGGTGTAATCCCCAGCACAGCAAATGCTGGAAAAGCCCCAAGATTATATGCACTCACATGAGAACCAAGTCAGGGAAGGATCAAGATTTGGTCCAGGCAGAAGGGCAACGGCAGGGAGGGAGGCACCAGGGCTGTGCTGTCCCCAGCAGTGGCAGCCTCCCTGTGCATGCAGGGTAAGCACATGCATGTATCCTGCCCTAGTTTCACCACAGCTCTGAACCGCCTTCAAAAGAGAGTTTACTACATGATTCGGCTGCAAAGCCAGACACAGCTCACTTAGCATTGCCCTTGGGACTCGTCTGGCTTTACCGCCTTCGTCAGATCCTGCCTGGGTCAGGATGAAAGCTTATCCAATCCAAAACATGGCAAACTGAATCGGCGGGGGAGATAAACCCTGAAATCAGCCAGAAGGGGAGTGAAATGCATTTTTTCTGCTTGAATTCTACTTGGGGGCTGGCCTGTTTTCCCTCCACCACTTCCCATACTACCCAGGGACTCCCAGCATTGAAGCATGGCCCAGTTACTTTTTCAGTTCCAGGGTATGCACAGTGGACCTAATCCTGCATCCCTAATCAAAGCTCTGCCTTACTTCTGTGCAAGCTTAGCCTGCTCCAGGTTGGAAGGAACAGAGGATAAGAGCACTCCTAGGAGCCCTGGATCCCTTTCTTGGAGAAGAAGCACTGATTCAGCCTGTTGAGGTAGGCATTCAGATTTCTTGGGCTTCCCTCTGCCCCTTCCAAAGCAAACAGGCTTCCTCCTGGTTCAGAACCAGTCAGGACTTTGTAGGGTGGTGGAACCTCCTGTAAAGAAGGTTCCTGTCTCAGATTTAAGGTGCTGCTACAGGCATAGCTTCCATTAAGTCAGAGAAAGGTAAAGGAAACTGGGCAAAGTATTTAGTAAATGAATGCTTTAAGTGAAAACCTACACCAGCATCCCATGGCAGGTCTGCCTTACAAAATACCCTCTGCTTCCTGAGTTGCATGCTTGGCCGCACAAAGCCAGATCTTGCAGGAACCTACAATGCCACATTATGGACAGCCCAGATCCAGACTGCAAGCAAGAAGCAAGAGCCACAACTGCAGTCACCATGGGGTGCCTTATCGCAGGGACCCTGTCCCACTGCCCCGATGCTTTCACATTTTTCCACCAAGAACATACAAGCATTGAGTAGATGCGTGGTGAGAAGGGCTATATTGGGTCAAGCTGCATAGTGATGAGCTTTCTATTGGTATGTAGAAAGGGGTTGATAACACACCAATGTTTTGGCTACTGTTGAGCAGTGCTCGAACAGCATCAAGGCTGTGTCTCCAGTATTTCCCCCCCCACCAGCAGGCTGGAAGGGGGCGAGATCTCGGGAGGGGATGTAGCCAAGACACCCGACCCAAACCAACCAAAGGGATATTCCATACCATATGACGTCAGCTAAGATATAAAAACTAAGGGAAAAGGAAGAGGAGGGGGGACATTTGTCTTTTATGACATTTTGTCTTCTGGAGGAACAACTATGTATACTGAACAACTATGTACACTTCCCGGGAAGTGGCTAGACATCGCCTGCTAATGGGAAGTAGAGAATAAAATCTTGGTTTTCCATTTGCTACTGCACACGGTCTTTGCTTTTGCTTTTTCTTTATTAAACTGCCTTTATCTTAACCCACAAGTTTGGTGTGGTGGTGTTGTTTTTTTTTGTTTGTTTGTTTTTTTTTCTTCCCCCCCCCCCATGTCATTCTCTCCCTGCCTGTCCTGCTGAAGACAGGAGCGATAGAACGGCTTGGTGGCACTTGGCATCCAGCCAAGGTCAAACCACCACAAGGGCCTAGGCTGCCACTGCGCGCCCAGCGAAGGACAGACCCTGAAGCAGCTGCTTGAGCAAAAAGAGCTCCTCCAGCCTACCTGCACAGCCTGCAGCAGCTCCTGCCTTCTGCATAGCCATGCAAAGGCAGGCTGCATGGGCAGACTGCGCACTGGACAGCCAGCTCACAGAGCAAGCCCAGGGCAAAGCAAGGAGTGGGTCTTCCCCAGGTACCTGACACAGGGAAGATGTGGGGCCCTTTCCCTTCCCCACACTACCATGGTATGGATGAAGTTCAGCAGCAGAGTTGCACAGCTCTGCTCTGCAGAGCTACCTATGGAGAGCATGCTGCAAAGTGGTGACAATCTCAAACCTTTTGCCTAATGGCTGCATAAAACCCACAGAACCTGCATTCCTCTGGCAAAACTGGGCCTGCAGTGTGTGTCCGGCTCACCCACCTCCTAGCCTGGCATTGGCGCATGTTCATCTGCGCTGCCTTGTTTATTCAGCCAGCCAAGAACCACTTGGGAAAGGGGAAGGGGGGAGAGGCGATTGAGCCGCTGACTCAGCAGCACAGCTGAGCTTGGAGGGACCTTGTAGAAAACTGAGCTGGAAAGGGAAGGTAGGAGGGGGATTCAACAGGGGAAGGGAAGGAGGAGTCTGTAGTATAGTACAAAAAAAAAAAATCCCTCTTCCCTTCACATTCAGCCTTCAGAGACTGCCAGGCAGTTTCAGCATCCTCCCAGGATGAAGATCTTTCCTGATCTGAAGATAGGAGTTCAGAAAATCCGTCACAGCAGAGAGACATGTGGCTCACGTCTTCCAACCCTGTGCTGGTACAAAGACACACAGCTTTATGGATGGTACCAGTAACACTGAGATCCAGCGGATGATCCGGTCTGCCTCTTCACAGCCACAGCAGCAGTGTGAAGACATGACTAGGAGGAAGACAAGGAAGGTCTCCTTGCCAAGTCTATTTTTTCAGTGCTAATGGGCATTTCTGTCTAGAGGAGCATAGAAACTATCTCACATCAGACCTGACCCACCCCCTGGGCCCTGCACACCAGACAACCTGCAGCTGAACCTCAGCACCACAGCCATGAGTGCCACCAGAGCCCATTAGATGAGGCTCACCCCTTTCCTCCCTTGATGACTGTCACAGATGAACCAGTGATTGGCAGACCAGGAATCCAAGCCCCTTGATATTTGCACTCCCGTTCAGCAATTTAACCTGGGCATCCTCCATGTCTTGCTGCAACTTACCAGTCTGATAAGTAATGAATGAAGCATTTAAAGCACTGCAGGGCTATGGAGCACAGGGTAGGAATAGTTACAACTCCTGTGATCCTAACACACAGCAGAAAAGAAGGGACAAAGCCAAACCTGGGAGATCTTAAGATCAGCAAGAGTTTTGCCCTTGACAGCAGCAGGTGGGATCCAGCTCAGACCCCAACAACCCTGCAAGTATTATCACTCACTTGCACCCCAGCCAGGAAAAACACCCATGCAGCTCCCACATGACACTTCTTTCTTTTCAGTGAAATCTAGGATAGAAGAAAGTCATTGACAAGTTGGGGAGAGGCGGTGACAGATGAGGAAGCTAATTACACCCGACCTGACTAATTAATGCTGACTTTCAGATTAAAAAATCCTCACTAGTGTTCCATTTCAATTACTCAGTTGTTCCTTCTTACAGAAAAAAGGAAGCCTTGTGCATCAGCAAGCTAGAAAGAAAAAAGGAAAGAAAGCACAAGGCTAGAAGGGGAGGGAAAGACAATTTCTGTAATATGGAAGATTCCTATCGACAAAATAATTAAACTTCACATTTGTTTCTCCCATGGGCAAAGCTTTCAGAGCAGAGCTAGCAGTTTTGTGGCGCTATTTGTATTCCTGAAAACTCTTGGAGTTTCTACCAAAGGCAGCTTTAGGCCCCTTTGTTAGCTACATAAAGTTCCTTTAAGAGGGAGAAAAATGGGCTTTGTGCTTGCAAAATCATTCTAAGAGCATCCAGCTCCTGCAAAAAGCCACCGCTCTGTAATGATGCACAGCAGATAGCGGGGATGGACACAGTGCCTCCCAGGCCCCATTACACTGAAGAACACAGCTCTGGCTGTGTAGAACTGGAGGGTATCATTAATGTATACCCACTCTAAAGCAGGGCTCCACAGTGACACTGAGACTCAGGACCACAGAGTTTTGCTCTGCACTTGAATCACTGAGACTAGTCTAGAAGCATCATTTTAAAAGACAACCAAGAAGGGCTTTCTCAGGTCCCTGCTCTCCCTTTATCAACACAGCTGTAAGCAAGTGCATGGAATAAGCCAGTGCAGATAAGTCTTACTACCTTTCACAAGTGGCAAAAATGAAACAGTAAGGAGGAATTAGATACAATTTCTGGGCCCCTAATGGGAGGTCTGACTGTCAGAGGTGCTGCACTCCCAGGAAAGCAGAGCAGGCCCAGGAAACCTCAGACTTGGGCCCCTGACCCTGAATCTCCTGAATTTCTTCTGAAAACACTGACTTAATTCAGCCATTGAACAGAACCTGTGCCTGAGGATACAACCCAGAGTGTATTTCATCAGGATACAAACCCAGATATGCACATGGTGCTTGAATCACTGGTATAAACTGCTGCCTGGGCTGGCTCCACCATTATTCATCAAGCAAGTCTGCTTTCCCAGCTGAACAGCACAATGCAGAAACAAGGCTTTAATCGGTTTTCTTTCTGGGCCCTTTGCATTTCCCTTCCCACTTGCTTTAAATCCTTTGGAAAAAATGCACAAAACCACTGCCAGACCCCAGGCACTTTGCAGATCAGAATGACATCAAAATGCCCCAGCAGCACAGCACTGTTGGAATTGCGGCACGATGATGTAAATATGTGCTTGCTGGGAAAAAAAGTTCAACAAAATGATAAAAAAAAAAGGTATTTCAAGCTCTATTGTCTGCAATTCCACTTACCCATGGGAGGCAAGACAACAGATAAGGCTGTATACAGGATGGGGGATTGTCTGATCTCCCAAGCTTTATGAAATCAAGCACATGCATGCTCACTCCTAACTGAGGTGTCCTCTTTCACTGCTGACTGTCCTACCCTTCTTTCACCTTACAAGCACTTTTACACCCTGGCTAAGGTAAGAGCAGCTGGAAACGGAAAAAACCAGCCAGATCTATTGCCCTGCTTTCATAATGGACCAAGGGCTGGTTGGAGCACTCCCAGCCTACATTAAGGATCTCCTGTCTGCACCTGCCTGCTATTCCAGGTGTCTGACAAGCACTGATTAGATCTACTCATAATTGCATGCCAAAAACAGCGTGGAAAGATTAGCTGCAAAGTCAAGCACTCACCAGTCAGGAAATGCCAAATTCAGGGCTGACACAGCATCCTTAATTTGCCCCCCTTCTGTAAATGCTTCGCAGCACAGTTTTTCTTCCAAGCCCAGTGTCCAAAGGCAGGGACTCTGGCCTCTGCCAGCACATGTGACAGATGATACTCTCTGAACCCAGCAGCTATTCCCTACCTTGTTCTCTCCTCACTGCTCAGCATGTGGTCTCACGCCTCATTTCCTGCACACTGCTCATGCCTGGCTCAGAGGCAGAATTATTAATTTCCTCATGAGCTTTTCAACACTGCCCCTCACGAGAGATTCTGAAGGCTGAACAAACAGGACTGAACTGAATCTTCTCCTACATCTCTGAGAAGGAGGGGGCAGCGTAGTCCACATCTGACAGATGCGGGAGCTCAGGACATCAGAAGGAAAAAAATAGACACTTATTTTGGGTGCCTAGTTTAAGACACACAAGATACATAATTTCTTAGAGTGCACAGAACGGCACAGATGGGGGCTGTGTGCAACAAACTGCAAACTCTTGTTTTGTTCTGTGAACGTAATTTGAGCTGGAACATCAAGCTATGCTATGTGAGAAGCCATACCTACACACAGAACAGACCAAGAAGAAAGTGGAGAAAAGAAGTAGGTAACCTTCCAGCAGCCATCCACACAAGGATGTACAGCAGAAGCTTTTGCTTTTGTTTGTTGCTTTCAGGAATCAGTAGCTCTACTGTGCTCTGCTAGGAGTAAGATGCCTATGAATTAGAACTAGGCTCAGCCATCCGAATTTCCTATTTTAACATGACACTTTCCCAAATGTTTCCTTAATTAGGAAGAAGAATGATCCCCCAGCCTTAGATCAGGGGGAGACCTTCATATGGCACTAGTTTGGGAAAATGAGGCAAGCCCCACCATGGCTCCAGCAGGTACCAGCTATGAGGTCTGTCCTGGGATGCTACTTCCTAAGTGAGTCTGGGAAGTATCTGCATTCCAACAGATTTAAAAAAAAAAAAAAAGTCCAAAAGAACACAATAAATTGCCCCGAAATACTTGCTTCAAAGTATTGACACTGTCACTTTTCAAAGAGAAAGGTCACCAGGATTTGCTGGCATCAAACCATGCCTGTTTGGTGCCCTGCCACCCCAGGATTGCTGCAGAGGTAAACCTACACCAGAACTTTGCTAACAGGCATGTCATTGCCAAAGAAATTAATTCCCTGATACAATTATTTGCTCCTGGTTATTGTAACTAATGACTGTGAGTGTTGGAAGACAGCTCCTTGGTTATAATCTCACGAAACATGCCTTGCAGCCTGGTGCCATGTATAGCACTTGATTTACTTGCTTGTGTTAATGATAAGGCCCTGCTGTCACTCAGGCACGTGGCACTTACAGGTTTCTGCACACAGGCGCCAAGCAAGCTGAGACTCTGATATGCTTCAGAAATGACTTACCTAGCCACAACAAAAATTACTTAGATTTTGTCTGAGCCCCAGCCACTTGCTGTTGCTAAGTAAAGGGTTGGCTTCTGGATGAGCTGTGTGCCTTTGGGTGCCTTGAGGCAGACTTCAAAAGCACCCTGGATCCCACCTACCGGGGGCCCAAGATAACAAGCTTGTTAAAGGTGTGTGGATTTCCACACTCCAGTGTCTACCCCTGAGCACCTGTGTTCATAGCAAAGCCTTTCCAGATCATTAAATACAGACGGCTGCCACAAACCAGAGCCTTGTATTATCCCATGAAGTGTCACTCACTCCAGGAAGGCATCTCAGACCACAGAGAAGATTCACCAATTCCCAAGCCCCTGGAATTCCCCAAGCTTGTGTGCTGCCCTTTTATAGATAAACTCAAGCTTTCCATACCATCGCCGCCCTGAAAAGGAAAGCCAAGTCCTGCTGTCAGCCCCTGCCAGTCATTTATTATTCCACCCTGTGCTCAGGCTCCCCAGTTTACATCACCATGGGCACTGATACCCCTCTATGCTCAGCTGTATGATTCCCAGCTCTGACCCTGCTCCCCACACCTGCTCCTTGCAGCAGGAGGAAGTATGAAGACAAGGGCTGGCTGTGCACTCTCCTCCATCTGCAGCTCCCCAGCAATAGCCTGCTTGTGTGCACACTGTGCTTCTGGGGCTAATCAAAACACCCTCTTCTAAAGGCCCCGCTCCAGAGTCTCCCCATAAGCTGCTAGTTCAGTCCTGAGAAGGAGGAGGGCAATTTCTTCCTCATCATGCACGTGAGCTGCTTTCTTGCCAGCAGCCTAAGCAGCAATTTGCGCTGAGGGGACTTTGCTGGTTGTGGTTCTGTGGGCAACAATATGAAAGGTAACGCAGGAATGCCAACTTATGCTGCCAGTCCTTCTTGCCAACCACAGCACAGGCAGCTGTTTAATCTCTTACGTCTTGCCACTCCAACATAAAAACTACAATTAACGTTAAAAGAAAGTGTTGCAAACACTCCCCTTCACCTGAAGTGTCTGTATTCAGCCAGCTCTGCTCATCGTGCTCCAGCCTTCCAGGAAAAGGAGGTACAGGTAGAAAGTCCCATCTGCACATGTGTTGGAGTCATATGGGTCAGTGTCTCACTCCAGATACTACCTAGCCTCACTCTGACGGATCTAAAGGTCTTGCCTTTTTGCTGCTCTAATTTATTGACATCAGAAAATGCCAGATTCACAGCAGGAAGGCTGTAAGGACTGCAATCTGTTGTGGGGACACAGGGTGCCATAGCATTTCAGTCACACTCAGTTCTTAATCAGGGCTTTCCACATACCACCATGAAAGAAGACTGGGTGATGCTGTAGTCCTCTCATAAATGAGGGAGAAGACATACCCAAGGCCGTCCATGCACCATTCCAGCTCCATGCACATAGCTGAGCCCATCTGGGGCACAGACATGGCCTCTTGCTTCTGAGAATGTGAGGGCCTGAATTTTGGGGAGAATTCATCCTGACTGTCACTACAGCTGAGTGGGAATAGCTGCAGCAAACCATGCTCTGTCACCCATGGAAAACTTACTACTGGATCAGGAGAGAATCTCAACGGAGCTTGTAGCTAGCTGGCTCTCAGCAGCATATAGAGGGGGATCTGAGCAGGTATGTCTTTCTTACCTCCCACACTTCTCTCTCCCTGAAACATATGCAGCTAGCTGCTCTCCTCCCGTGAAAACCTGGTGCTTGTGGAATTAGATTGATTAGCACTGCTTTTTCATCTTCCCATGATCAGTGAGAAATCTGGAAGCAGAGGTGTAAAACTCAAGACACTGGAGAGCCTCTAGTGCCACAGCTGACTGCTCCAGAGCAGGACCTGGGTGAATGCAAGGTTTTTCCGGACAGAAGGAAAACTTCCTGAGGGGGAGGATGTGGAGATGAGACAAGATGCCTCAGTGCCTGAACAGCACGTCAGCAGATCCCTTGCCAGTACAAGGACTTAAAGCTTACTGCCAGCTGCACCAACCATGCAGAAACTCACATTAAATGTTACCACAGCTCAACGAGCACAGTCCTGCAGACTGTTAGCAGACGAGGGGGCAGGGTCTCAGAATAAGCAAACAGGCTTTAACGGGCACATTAATCTCAGGGGGAGTCCAGGATGCTTCCTAATACAGACAAGAGCCACTAAGAGTTGGTTCCTGTTAGTCCCTGCGCAAGGGAGGGAAACGTTGCTGGCAGCAGCTCCCACAAGCTGCCAGTGAAGCCATGCCTATAGGATACAGATTTAGGCCACTGGGACTGAGTTGAGACAGCAGCAGTATGTCATCCCGTGTCCGCACCCCTCCACCCGCCCCCCGCCCCCCTTTTCTCCTCTCTCCCAGCACAGACCCAGAGGAACATTATCTAAGCCTAGCACAGCAGCAGTTCAGTAAGGGGCAGACACCACCCTTGTCCCTATTCCCCTTCTACCACCAGAGACTCAGAGATTATCAGCCATGCAAACTGCATGAGCTCAGGAGCTTGTGAATGGCAGCCATCCCACCCAAGGGATACCAAGGGACCGCCATCTGGCAAAGGATCAAAGCATTTCAGGCAATGGTTCTGAGTTCCTTACTGCATCCCACACTTCTCAGCCAGGCATTCACAGCCCGAGATGCTACTTGTGCTAACTGCAGGACCAAGTCCTGCAGTTAAAACACAAACAAAATTGAAGGTAAGATTCGTGACTCTGCTATTAGTCTTTCTAGCTTTCCTGGGGCAAATCGTATCATTTGCTTCTGAATGGCTCTGGAGTCTGAGACCTCATCTTCCATCCTTTCACAACATGCTTTGTTCCAAAACCTCCTGCGATCCCCCTCCACAAGCAAACACAGGCTGTTCTTGCATAGACAGTTGTAAATTGATTTTCAAAGGGACTCACTCTACTGCCCTGGGCTGAAGTGGAACTGTGGCTGGCCCTCTGGAAACCAGGCCCAGTTGGCTGAGTAAGGGAACAAACTCACTGCAGGCACTCCCTAAATCAGGGAGAGGAATGGAAACGCAAACAGTACCAGGACCGGCAATGTAGCCGAATAGATGGGAATATAGGCAGGTGGTATACTCGCAGGAATGAATCTGGCCGCATGCGTGCCAAGATTTGGATCCAGAAGGAATGATCTCCCCCACAACACATCAGAAATACAGAAGAAATACAAGAAACAGCAAGAGGTCTGTAAAGGAAATGTCATTACATTCTTAACTTAATCTGCCTGTGCTACTTACAGTATAGCGCTCTGTTATTGGAATCTAAATAAGGTCAAACACTTTACTGTACCACTTACACAGAAACCTGTGCTATGAACTCTGCAGTTAGCGTGAGGTAACTTTCTCCAAGGAATTGGTTCCACGTAGCAGATTTACAGGAATGAAGCTTCTTTTCTTCAGCTTAAGCAGTGCCACAGGGGATGAAACATTTACCTGCTGATATATCTTGTTTCCAGTTGTCATAGGCTGGTGTTTTATAGCTCCCTATGATGCTGCAAGCATTTTTGCCATGCTCTGTGCACAAGTATTGACATCAGTGACAAAAATGAAAGGGACCAAAGAATACCAAAGACCACAGCTCAGTTGCCCAGTTGCTGCATGTCTCGAAGATGCCCATGTGAAGTGACAGAGCTGAGATTTAAGGTTTAGGATTGGGAGAAAGAGAAGGGGTGGCCTTGTAAGTAAAATTCTGTTTGGATGTGGAAAAAAAAAAGGCTTGAAGCCTATACACCAGATTCTGAGACACTCCATGTAAAACCACATCTATAGGTTTGACACTCAGGCGAGTCCAAGGCATTGACAAGTGCTCAATGGATCCTGAAGAACCACAGTTTGCAATGTCTGGGCTTGCAGTCTGGAAACCGCAACTGTTGGCAGGAAGCACCAGAAGGAGCAGCTTTCTGCGTGGTTCAAGAACTAGCCCAAGCTTCCCAGCAAGATAGATTTAGCTTTCAAAACAAGCTGTTGTCTATATTGTCCAGACTCACAGCCCTCAGTTTAAATGGAGCCCACTGTTTTATCGAGTCACTTTCATGCTCTTGTGGGCCTGTCCACCTTTCCATTTCAACCCAGCCATAAAGATTGGCTTGGAGATTAAATTTGGCGCATGAGTTGTTAACTGGAAAGCAAGTGGGAGGGAGGAGGTGGAGGGAAAGAGGTGGCAGAGGAAATATGAAGACAGAAGATTTGGCCAGGTTTGATTTACAAGCAGGAGCCAGAATTGCTTTGGGCTTTTCTCAGACACGTTTAAAATGCCCTGTTGGGCTCTAGTTCAAATCTGAGTTTGCAGCCCTGTCTTCTTCAGGAATTCATTTGCCTTGTTAAAAGGAAAAACAAAAAGACAAATTATTTGATTCAGGGAATCAAGCGTGCTGCATGTTCAGCAGTTCCCCAAACAGTAGAAAGGATTAGGATTTTTTTTTTCCCCAAAAAATTGTCTCCACACACCTTAATACAGCACTCAAAAGCAATTCATTTTCAGCTCCTGGGTGTAAAACTGAGTCAAGAAACAACTCAACATATAGCACATCCTCCTAGGAGCAAAGAGCACTTTGCATTTGTGCATCATACCAGCTTTTATCAGAGACTGCATAAACCCTTTGTGAACACCTACCAGATCCAATTCCCTTATTCCTCTAGGGAAATAGGTTGGATTATATGCAAGTTTACAAATGAATTAAGCAAGGCTCCACAGTCTAGTTCCAGCTCTGCTGGAATTCAGCCATTACTTTTGCTGACTTTGACAGAAGCTAAATACAGACAAGGCAAGTTACAACTGATATTGTTGAGCGGACTCTGGTTTTAGTTGCCATTTGGGGAGCAGCAGTGGCACCTATGACTCCAGTTAACAGTGACACAAACTGGGTACCCAGAAACTGAGGCATCTAAAACCCAGTCTTTTTTGCTACAGCGACTTTCCAGATCTGCTCAAAATCACAAGATTTGGGGCAGAGCAACACCAGGACCCAACTCTTCCCAATACCTCTACTTTGATTACCAGATGGCCCAGCTCCTGCCATGCTCAATATTATAAAGTGGAAAGAAGTTAATACCCAGTAGAGGCCTGTGATGCTAACACATTAATTTTTTCCTCTGCTATTGGTATGCAAACAACAGAGATCCTTTAAGAACACAGGAAGGCAGGGGGAAACAGGGGTCCTATGACACATTTTTGTAGATAGACTGTGAAAGAAACATGTATTGAGCCAAATGATCCTGGAAATGAAAGTGCCAATTTAATGCAGGGCTTTATCATTATTTATTAAATATATATCACCACATATAGATGAAGAAACAGAGACTCTGTGACTTGCTAGCGCAACATCAGACAGCCAAATGAGCTCAGAGTAAAACTAAAGATCTTCTAGAATCCTACTCTGTGCTCAAGTCAAAGAAATTTCTGCTATGCAAAAGTAAGATGGGAAGGAAATCTGTGGCAGCATCAGACAGGATGCCCTGAAGCCCATACAAGCTCGTCCATGTAGTCATCTTAGCAGGTAGATCCTGAGCTCACATTCCCAGTAACAAATCCAAAGTGACTTCACTGACCTGACTGCATTCACACAGAGCGAGTGAGATCACAGCTGCAGAACCAGACCCCAGAAGCAACAGCATCCACACCCTGAAGTCCAGGCAGAAAATAAATGATTCTCACCTCTGACTCTCCCCATGAAGAAGCAGGGAGTCAAGACCAGCAGCAGTTTAAGAACCAGATGACTGCCAGTATGTCTTTCACCCCCTGCAAACACATTGGCCTTTCCCCCTTCTCCACTATTTACGTAACACAAACTGCCTTCTATTCAGGAGTCGTTGGTCTCTATTAACAGAGCTTGGCAACCATCAGGAATTAACTGTGCCAACTTTCATGCCTGCTGCCTTAAGGCAGATGGCAGGGCATGTATCCCAGCCTTGTTCTCCAAACCTCTTCTCCCAGCAAGCAGAGATAACTCAAAACAGGAAAAAAGGGTCAGGTATCTATGAAGCTGTAATTTCAGTGCAGGAGACAGGCTATGTCTGGGTGCCCTGCTCTGCAATGGCCGTGGCTGCCTCCCCATGGATGAGCAAAGCCTGCGGCACTACCAGCATCTGCAGGCTGAGAGAACGGGCACAAGGTTCACTGGAAGTTTTATACTTCCAGAGTTATGATAAGAAAGAGGAGATGGTCTGCCCCTCCAAGTCAGTGATGCTGCTATCATCAAAAAACCAGCACTGCTTATGACTAGCGCTGAACTGTACCTTTACGGGAAAGCAAATCCCTCTGGGCAGCTGGAAGGATGGGATTGCCACAGCTACTGCCAACCTACAGCACAAAACAAGAGCTGCGGGTGCAGAGCACCCTCTGCTTCCCAGCAGCAGAAGATAGCTGCTCTGCCATCCCCACCACAATGAGTCTCCCAGGAGCGGTTCCAGTGCCTGGGGTTTCAACTGACCCCCATGAAGGCCGATCGCACTCAGCCACTGGCAGGAACAGACACAAGTGGACTCCTGAACTGTGAAGGGCTGGTGAAATCCATATGACATGCAAGTGCTTTGTTCTTGTAAAAGGAAGGCATCATCCCCAGCTCTAAGCAACCCAAATGAAACCTTTGTAGCTTGTTTTGCCAAACTTGGTGTGTCTGTATTTTCTCCCGTTAATGGTGTGGCACTCCAGTTACTAATCTTCTGGTTTTCAATATTATAAAAGCATGACTCAACAGCAGTGCTAAGACCTCAGAAAACTTCTCTCATGGTGCTGCAGAGGACAGTTCATGACAGCATGAGAGGCAAGCAAGTCATAAATAACACACTACTGGGTGCTAATTCAGATAGCTGTTATAGCTTATGCCTGAAGCACGCTGCCATCAATAGGACAATTTACAAACTCACAGTTAAGCCCCTGCTGAAACATATTCTGGACTGGGGTCAATGGATAGTCTCTTGCTGACTTCACCTAGAGCTGGATTAAGCACTTAACTCTTGCACTGTCTCCTCCATGTTCCTGAATTATTCATTAAGGGCCAGACGCTGCAATCCATACTCACACTGTGCTTAATCTGTCCTTTAAATTGACTTGCATTAGTCTGAGTCACAGGCACCACAGCACCTTACTCTTTAAACAGTCTCACTGAATGCAGCAGAGCTATTCATGAAATAAGGTACTCCTCTGCAAGAAGAAAGGAGGCAAGATCCAGCCCTTAGAAAAGGCATCAGTAAGGCTAGACCTCAGAGAAAATTCACCCTGGTAAAGCTGCATCAAGATGAATGAACTCGAGTAAATCTGTGTGAAATCAATCATTTAAAGAGATAGCCTGTTCTGTGCTATCACAGGGGACACATAAGGGAGTGCTAGAAACTAATATTTCATTGTTCAACTTCATCACGAGGTCTGGAAACACATTCCCTTGCCCCTGGCCACACATTCAGAGCCGAATGGCAGCTTGCACACACACCTTGTGAGGACTGGTTTATCTCTCTACAGAGAGAGAAACAGGGAGGTGTGTGGAAAGGAGGAAGGCAAAGGACGCGTTCCACTCTGCTTGACTGGCACAAAAGGAACAAAAAGTAAATGGGACTGCTTGTCATCAAGGAGGTAACGAGTATCCACATGCACCAGCAACTCCTTCCTCTGCCAACCTTGGAACTTCCAGTAACCAAGCCTCCCAGACCCCATTACTGGCTCTGATTCTAAAATCCCCTGAGGCTACTTAAACAGCAGATAAACTCACATCACAGCAGAGCTGATTACCTTTCGCCACTGAGCCCGTATCTATAGTTGGATACTTTCAAACAAATAATGGATAAGAAAATAAGCCAATCAGGTAAGTGAAAGGCAAAATCTTGTGCACAACATTGAGAAATATAACGGGGTTTGATTTTTTTAGAATTAATTGATCTGTTCAGTTCTCATTTATGTCAGTGCTTGATAAGATTAGAGGATTAAACCAAATGTATGCTAAATGCTTCGTGCTAAAGAGAGCCTTGCCAGGATTTACTGCATGTTGGCATGCACAGAGACCATGGCAGCATCACCCAGAGACCCTGGGACTCACACTAGGACCTGTTCAAACTTCAGAAATAAAAATCACAGCTTATCCAGATTTTCCATATGCTATCAGGGTATGAACTCCTATCCCTCTCCAGTTTCAGTCAAGCTTACTTATTAAGTACTTGTACCCAACAGGCAAGTCTTTGTATAAGCAGCACTTATCTCCGAGCACTGGCATCACAAGAGGATTTCAGATGTATTGTGGTTTTTTTGGATGCAGGATGTTAACACCGTATTCATACCCTCCCCCAGTGCCATACCAAAATGCACACATCCCATCACTCTCACACTATATGGTTACATATACATACACACACATTGCAGCTACCCCCATCAACTCCTGCACAGTGCAGCTTGTTAAAAACGCTTCTCATTGACAGTTCAGAAATGACAGATACAGAAGTGGTCAAAGTTCTCCTGTAACTTAACTGCTTTTTCTGTTGGCCTGACAAAGGCATTTGTGATGTTTTATTCATTAATGCTGAAAAAGTACAAGATCTTGGGAAGCGTGGCCAAGGACGTGCTAGGTATTGAGAGAATTTTTAGCACCTAGCAAAGGCATTTTCACCAAACACCCAAAAACTAACAGAAATTTCACCAGTGTGAAAACCCTCATTTCTGTGCCCTCATAGTACACAGAACCAGTCAGATATTGTCACCTTGACTCCCTGAAAGTGCCTTACTCCACTGTTGTAAAGAGACAGTATGCACAACAAGGGGATTTGTCAATGAATATAGAATATAGCCGGTGAGGTAAATCAAGATCGAGTGTCAGTGACTTCAGGTGGAGGGTTTTTTTTTTCACCTGAGCATGAATTCGGCCCTATACATTGCAGAAACTGAATCACAGTCGTCACCACAGTGGGTGACAGGAACGATGCTGATGCTACTTCCCAAATGCCAGTCTGTTTCTCACATATTACACCGTTCCATATTGCTCTGGGCCATTTGTCCCTTAGCTTTTCCCCCTGTGTGTCTAGGTGAAATGGTCACAAATACCGATGGCTAGTGTCCCCTTGAATCATTTTTCTATTAGATGGGTATTCTCCCTCCCTAGTGGAGTATTTTCCCCGTGGGAATATAGCAGGCATTCAAAAGGGGAGCAGGAAGAAAGAAGGAATGGATCTTTTATCATATTAAGCATTTCCATTCCATCTTTGTTTTCTTTTTCACTAGCTCAGATCTGTTTTATTCCACACTCCAAAGGGGCAAAGAGACTGGCTTGATGAGTCTAACCTCTGAAGATGGATCCAGTGCGATAAAAGAAGTGTAGCTATTGAAACATCTCCCTTCAATACAGTTATTGTGTTGCTAGGTTTCCATCTAGACATACAGTCTAAAAGAGCAATCAAAGGAAGCTGATGCTGTGGATAATATCTTTATCAACACTTCACAAGGTTGTTGGGGAGGAAGAGGGAAAAGATATTGTCCCCAGGCAAAGTTTTACTGTTGAGAATAGAAAGCTTATTTCAAAAGCTCACCCAAATTTTCATGGGAAAATTGTTTAAAAAAAAAAAAAAAAAAAATCGCACTTTTAGGGTAGCACATTTTATGTGTATGCACATGTGGCTTTGTGAGCACAGAGTCTGTGTGTTATTCAGTCATTTGAATTGTAAAAGTGCTTCTCCCAATACGCAACTCCTCATCCCACTTAACTGGAGTCATGTCTTGCAGCCGCAGAAGAGGGCATGCATCAGCCTTGTTTTAAAGGAACTTATTTGCTTGCATATTACATTAAACCCTAACAGACTCAGCACAGCTGTCAAAATACTATCCTAATAATTGCATAAGCTAAGGTTGCTAACCAGCACGCTGCTGTGCCTGTGCACAAAACAAAAGTGCAAGCGACACAGGATGCAGCGGCAAGGCAGATGCAAGGTCCTACACATGCCGAGGGATCTGCCACTTTCATCTTATTCCCTCTGTCCTGGAGGTTTTCAGCTATACTCAGCTCCCAGCACCTCCGACCCTTCTCAAATGCTTTCAAATACCCAGGCAGTGGCAACCAGCCCCACTCTTTTGGTTTGGTCATCACATCACCAAATAGGAAAGAACATGAAAGAGTTTGTTTTCTCCAGGACACAGGCTGTTTTGGTGGCATGCCTTTGGAGAGCACCCGGAATGGTAAGGGCCCAGGACTGGGCTGTGGCTGGGACTGTTGCTAAGCAATGTAATGCTGTTACTAAGTGACCCAGGGTTTTTAGGCAGGAAAAGTCAATTTCTGCACAAGCCAGTATAAAACAGGAAGATTACCTTACATGTGCTAGGTACATGATTCCCTTTACATCTTCTAGACAAACATCTGACACCAGCTGCTGTCAGAGATGAGGATTCTGCCTGGCTGGACCTGCTAGCAGCCCTGAGCATGGAGAATGCCTCTGCTGGCTCTCTTCCTCCTCAGGGAGGCAGGCCAACCCTCCGTGAAGTCGGGGACACAAAGCTGCTCAGTTCTGGCGCCCAACTTTTCCCCCAGGAGAACAGCCCTGCTGCGGGCACAGCTCAATCAGCTTATTATAGAGGCAGCCTCCCCGGGAAACGCTTTCCTCTGTGCATATTCATGAACTCTCCAGAGCTTCCAGGGAGAGTTGGCTAAACACACAGCTGAGGGATTTATCTGTTGTATTCGCAGCAAAAAAAATAAGGGGGGAGTAGGGGGTGGGGGGCTTAAAAAAAAAAAAAAGTAAACGGCGGAGCGGGGTGCAGGGGAGCGATTGCAAGCTGTGCTCTCCCCCAACCACCGCCTGCCACAGCGGGACCCGGGAGCCCGACCTACGCCCCCGGGCCGCCTTCACCGGCAGAGCCGAGCGCCTGGGAGCCGGCGGCGGACAGCAGGGAGGCGGTACAACGGGAGATGGCTGTGCCCCACGCCCCCCCCCCCCCCGGGGCCGCTTCGCGGGCGGAGCGCAGCATGCCCGCCGCCGCCCGCGCCCGCGCGGCCCCCGCCCGCGCCGGCCCCCGGTGCGGCGGCGCCGGGAAGGCAGCCCCGCCGAGGCAGCCCCGCCGCGGGGTCCGGCCCCCAGCGGAAGGGCGGCCGCCTCCGCCGGGCGTGGGGGCGGCGTGGGGCGCCGGGGAACGGCCCCCGGTGCGCGCCCTCCCCGCGCAACTCCTCACACCGGAGAGGGCAGGTAACGGGAGCGGCCGCCGGGGCTGGGAGCTTAGGGTGCGCTTGGAGCCCTGCGGGGATGCGGGCCCACCCCGGGCTTGCCCTGCCCGCCCTCAGAGGGAGCTGCGGGCTCCAGGCGGCCCTCTGGGGAGCGGAGCCGATGCCCTGTGTAACAGGCTCCGGACTCGGGGGTGGGAATCCGGCTCTGCCAGGGCAGGCGCTGCTACCACCCCAGGACCTGGCGGAGCTTGGAACAGAAACTGCCAGAAACTTTTTCAGCAAGTGGCCAGTGCTGCAGGCCCACCCCGCGTTAAGAGCCGGGCCTCTGGGAAGGACTCCTCTGGTTTCCTTGCTGGTACTCTCAACCCTAGAGAAATGCTCCATATAGGAGATGTATATACTCATTCAGTGGCAGAGGTATGCAGCAACAAACCCTGAATTAAGTGGGAGGAAGTCATTAAATGGGAGGTGGCAAGGCTATTAACTAGGCTGGTAGAGAAAATATTTTTTCATATTCATGCTTGCCCCTTACACACCTAGGCATTCTGCACAGCTCATCTAACTTGACCCTGGACCCTTGCCTTGGCTTTCAGGAGTCCAAAGAGTCCTGTTCATGATAAAGATGTCCCTGAGTACAGGGGCTTGGCTTAGTGTTGACAGGAGTCTCTAACGACTGTGCTGGATACAGCGGTCTTGCATTTATTTATTGTGCACTCTTCTGTAACTCACTCCAGTTTTGGAGGCAGGGAGAGAACAACATTCCCCCTGTCCTTGGCCTATTTACTGGGGTGACCCGTTACTACAACGTGGACTCCTGCAAGAGCAGGATTATGTCAGTAAATTGCTGAACAGCTACCTGACGGGAACGGCTTTTAATCAAACTACATTATAGAGGTGACCTAAGCGTGTTTTTCCCAATGTTCTTGTTTATTTGAGTGTTGAGGTGCCTAGGGAAAATATCCCCCCCCCCAGTTTTTAGATAGATTTGTCAGGTCAATAACAAATAGAGAGCAGCACAGTAAAATAGGCTCATCACCTGAGTCTGTCTCCAGGCAGGCGGCTGTGTCAGGGGCATTACGCTCTTTCTGATGCATCACCCAAAGCGAACAGGAAGCTGGGCAGACAAAGCCAGACCATAATCTTCCTTGTGGGGCTCCAAGGAATGCAAATTTAATGAGGCTCCTGAAGTAAAATTGCATTCCAGCAGCTTTGCGCATTTCTGCCAGTGATGGAGGTTTCTGCAGAGAAGGTGATGGTGAGGGGTTAGTAATTTTGTTGAAAACTGCAAGTGTACAGTAAAGGGAAAAATTGCTTTTCCTAACTTTGCTGGTGATGCGAGCGGAGCCCACGCTGATGTGAGGGACAGCGCTCAATCAATCACACCGCAGAGCCCAGTAAACTGTGGGGAGTTATCAGTCAGCGCTGCTTACGAGCACTCAGACAATAACATGGTTCTCCTCAGCAGCGTTTCCCACAGCCCTCCAGGCACAGACAGGCACACATGTGAGCCCATCATCGGCCCCCTGCTCCCCTCTTCACACAAGCATGCAATACATAGTCCTGCAATGCACACACGGGCAAACGGACACAAAGGGATGCTGACACACCTGCTCACAGATGAACCGTATCCATCTCTTCTGTGCATGTAGAAGTACATCAGTTTGACAGCTTTGCTTTTAAAACTTGTACGTGGTTTTCCAACAGCATGAACACACGACACCTTCCTTCACCACCCACACGCCACAAAGCTATGCTAGCCCTGGTTGAACTAGAAGTTTCTCTTGCTGTGTTAGCACCTGCAATATATACATGAAGAATATGCCTTTCCCTGCCAATATGGAGACATTCAGGCTGCCACATTCATCTCTTAAATGTCACTGTGAACGCACAGTGGTCTGCACAGCACTCAAAAAACCCCGTAATGAAATACTTGGATGGGAAGGGGTGACTGGGGTGTTGACAGTCCTGCTCTATGGCAACTTCTATGATTTCAGTCTCTTTTCATTCGGCATTGGAAGGAAATAAAACATTTCAAATATTTGGGGATGGGAGGATTTGGGCAGGATGGTGCAGAGTGGAAGTCTTCACACCTGGCTTAACATTTCCTACCATGCCCCCCTGCACTCGGAGAGCATCAGCCTCACAGAAGCGTTCAACAAAATAGCATGTGTTCCCAAAATGAATAAATAGTTCATTACTAGTTTAAGTCAGCAACACTGAACGTGCTTTCTTCAGACCCAGGTTAGAACTGTCTACATAAGCAGCACTATCCATGCATATAAAAACAAACTGTATCAAGCTGTACTTACATTACTTGCACGTACCCATACACAAAGGTTTCAGTGCTTTATCGCAGACTCCACTAACAATGCAAATGCGTCTACAAAGAATTAGCATTATTTGTGGCCTTTATTAACCCCACACGTGCACAGGCAAACAGCTAGCACACAGACTGATGTGTGCACACTGCTGTTGTCCTCATTAACCCAAGAGACATTAGCACTGTACTGCAGTCTTCGTTAGTAAGCTGCGTATTCACAACTGCCTGGCCACATGCACGGAGGCACACAGCCACAAGCGGGCAGGAAAAGGGTTGCTACTGCACCTAAAGCCATTCCTGGCTAAAGGATGCCTTTTGGAGTCGGGAAGCTGAAGGAAAACATCTTCCCCTTTATTCATGCTGTGTAACCTTCTCACAGTCTCAGCACGACAGCCTTCCATGCCAAAATCAGGTACCATCGGCCATTCTGCTTGCTTATATTTATGGCCCTTCTTTGAAATTCTGACTGCTCATCTATGCAGAATAAAACTACCCAAGCAATCTTTCCTGTTCAGGTGCTCATTACTAAAGCGTTAAATAATGCCAGGCAGGCTCTCTTAGGCCTTGTAAATTTTATCTGGGGGACTTTCAGCTTCCACAAGGTCTATTACTGCCTGATTGCCTGAAAGGCTTTCAAGTTTGTACCAGACAGCAAGCCATAGCGCAGAGGAGGCTGGGTAACAACGGAGCACCAAGCTTCTATTAAACACCATTGCTGGCTTGGGAGCCAGGCCTGGGAAGGTGAAATGCATACATGTAGGTGTGTATGTGTGAGTGCACGCAGAGTCTGCCGGCATGACCCTGGAGAATACACAAGGTTTTGTGTAAATGAATGCGTGTGCTTGGCTGTTGGAGAGAAGCATCTGGATGGAAGGGTGATGCTGTGCATGAGTGAGTGCAAGATTGTGGGTGCATGAAAAAGGAGTGGGCTTATGTCTGCGGGCCTGATCTCAGCTACACAAATGTCACTGCAGAGTAAGTGCTTAGGAGTCAGTGGGGTTTATGGTGGCACAGCTGAGAACAGAATCAGGCTCTGTGAGTTGACCTTTCCTGTTTGAGCAGCTTTCTCCAAGTGCTTGCTGTTAGCCGGGGCTCAGAGCAAGGCTGTTTGAATGCACCAGTAAGCTTAATAAAGTGGAGAGAAAATAATGGAGAAACCCAGGAAGAAAGGGCAATAGTCCCCAAAGCCAGAGAGGTTCTTTTTCATCAGCTGCCAGTTAAGTGTCTCAGGAGAATCTGCAGGCACATCCCAACACCCCTCAGCTCCTGGGGGCAATCCCTAAAGGATACTGAGCTGCAGAGAAAGCATATTTTCAGAGGAAAAGAATGGAGAGTGGGGCCAAAATGCTCTGTTTAGAGACATCCCTCAGCCTTTTTGAAGTTGTGCTTTTTGTTTCCTAGTGTCTTCCTGTCAGAGAACTCAAACCTTTCCTCCTCATCTTTCATAATGCAGACATCCTGCTTGATAGAACATCAAGGAAAGGGATATTTCCTATCCGTCCACAAAACTAACAAAGCCACATCACGAGCTATTTCTGTGTGCTGTGTATTTATAAACCTCAGCTCTGACCTGATCAAGCAAAACCAGCTTGTAGTTGCCACTGACTCAGGCCTGAAATCAAACTGCCAGCCTATTATTTCTTACTCAGGCAAAAACTAGCACTCAAAAATTATGTTAAATATTTCACAGACGCAGAAACAATTCCTTCCCCAAAGAGCACAGAGGTGAAGGCACGCAGCCAGCCAGCCCCCTCTTTTATTGGATAACATTTCTCATGTATTTCACGAGAGCCAGATGGCACCATCTGAACAGCAGTGAGGCTGGAAGCCTTCAGCCATGCCAGCAAAAGGGAAGCGTGACCCAGCCTGGCGCGCAGGGCAGCTCAGCGCCGGAGCCCGCTCAGACAGAGCGGAGCTGCAGACCCAGGCTGCTGGCGGGCAGCTGCCTCTGTTCGGGCACAGCGGCCCAGGGCAGCTCAGGAGGGGTAGGCTTTTTTGCGTGCAGGCAAGAGTGTAAATTTGCACGTGGAAACCTAAATCGCCACTGCTGACAGGTACAATCCTGAACTTTTGAGGACAGGAAGAGTTTCCCCAGTCCGGAAGCTCTCTGGGAAAGCGAGGCCCATCTGCAGATTGCCTGAGAAAAAGAAACAGATGTAAAGAGAGACAGAGTGTATTCTAAACCCCCGCTGCATGTGGGGCCTTTTCCTTGCAATTCAGCGAAGCTAATGGTTTTATGGAAGTTGTTTGTTCAAAAGGCCTTCACTGCACTGTTTAATGGAGTTTCATCAGCCTTCCCCAAAGGCTTCCAGACTGCATTAGTATCCCACAGCTCACATCCTAACCAAACAAGCCTTCTCACCCTGACGGCTCTACCCAGTATGTATGGAGTGTAGGAGTATCAGCGCTGCCATGCCTCCTGTGCTTGCCTTTCCACTGGAGTCTTGAAGCCCTAGGATGTCATGAATATTCATGACATAAACATTAGCAATAAGTATTGTGCAATTTGAACAAAAATATATTTTAGGCAAAAGAACTGGGAGAGAACAACTGAGAGAGAATCTTTACTCCTGAGCTCCGGGAACTACTGAATAGCATTTTCCTGAGCTGTTACTGGTGGTTTTAAAATGCAAATCAGTCTTGGGTTTTTGAGAGACATTGTAAAAAAAAAAAAAAAAAAAAGACCCATGCAGCAAAGCTTTATTGTATTGTAATGAATGCGGGATTTGCAGAGCTGCTTCGTGCCAGTGAATGCACAGTGGATGCAGGCCAGGGCCTCAAGAAGCCCTGAGGCTTGTCCCCAGCTAGCTCTGCCACTGGCTCACTATGCGACCTTGAACGTGACACCCTTTCCTCTATTTCAGTGTTCTCATCAGAGGACATAGGGGAGGGGAGAGAGATGAGGCCATTTCTGTGCCTCCTGGTGAGGTTATACATTATAGGCCACTCTGAGGTGGAAGTCAGCAGAACAAATGTAGCGGCTGTCTCCCTGCGGGGACTGATGAACTGGGATAGCGTTACCCTGTTCATAATGGTCTTACTCTGGCAGATGCTGCTCGACCTCTGTTATTCCTATTCCTATTCCTATTCCTATTCCTATTCCTGTTCCTATTCCTATTCCTATTCCATAGTTAATCTTTGGCCCTTGTGTCTCCCTTGTGTTTTTTTATACCTCTCCTTGAGCCTCAGGGTCTGCAGAAAGCCTTCTGCAATTATTCAACTCTTCTTTTTCACATCTACCTGTAGAGCATCTAATACCCTTTTACCTGCCCTCTAGTTAAAGAACTGTCCCTAAACAGACTCCACCACACAGATCATAGTAGGAGTTGAACATAGAAGGGAGGACATAATAAGTGAACTTGTTACTACAGGTAGATTTTCTGCAAATTATTCATGGTATAAACATAAATAATTAACAATCTATGAAGAGGCAGGATGGTCTGAGGCACATCACAGTCCAGAGGACCCCTCTATTCCTGTATTCCTGGATCTCCAGGATTCACTGTGGGATCTTGAATAAGTGACTCTGGGTTACCTCTGCCTTGGCTTTCCACTAGCCTTCTGCTCTCTTCTGTACAACCTGGTGGTGGAAGAGGTTTGGGGTGTCATTTATTTGTCCAGTGTTGCCTCTTCTTATCAGCTTTCACCACAGTCAGACCAGAGTGTTAGTGAACTCTGCAGGGTAAATCTGTGATTTCTAAACTTGCCCCTTCAAAGCTGCAGTCTCCATCCAGAGCCTGCACATACCTCCTCCCACCGCATCCAGCAATGCTCGCTCTCTCCCATGTACAGGATTGAAGGCAGGCTGCTGAATCTGGCATTTAGAAACTAAGTTCACGCCACAAGGTCACATCAAAGAGGCCAAAAATCACAGTCAGCTGGCACTAGTCTTCACTTATTACTCACCAGAGAGAATATTAACTGGTAAAGCAGAGGCAAAGAGTGCCATATTCCATTACCAGTCCCCTGAGCCCCCCCCGACACCATGGAGGGAGAGCTGTTAACTGAGCTCTTCAACTGCATTTTCACTGACAGAAATGCCCTGGCAGCTGCCTGACCTTCATGTAGCAGAAGTCTCAGGTCCTCTTAGCTGCTGTGTGTCACAGACAGAAATCACTTGAAGCCTTCTGTGTCCTGATGCATTTCAGAAATTATCTCTCTGATGAAAGGAAGATCCCAAAGGAGGAATACACCACAAGGAGAAACAGTCACACTGGGGAAAAGCCAGGGCATTCCAATAATAAAAAGCCAAGATGTTCAAATCCAGATGCCAAAAGGTAGCTTTTCAAATCCATATTTAAACCCCTAAGCATCAGACCTGAAGCTCCCATTACCTGTAACAGAATTTGTGAGTGCTTAAAGCTTTTCAAAGCTGGCCATTTTTTTCCAAATACATAAATAGGAATAAAGAGTTTCTCAAAAAAGGCACTACTGTACTAGCAGAAAATTTCAGCTCGTCACTGGAAACACAAATCTTTAAGAGGCACTGTCTGGAGCTAAAATATATTAGTTTAAGCTGAAATATTTGGGGTTTCAGATATTCCTTTCTGAAGTAATAAAAATAAAATATGCTTAAGCAAAGCATCCTTTCTTACTCCTTCCCCACCAGCTATGCAGTGGGAACAATCAGAAGGTTTTGCATATTGGCAGTAGCAGTATAAAAGTGCTTCTGAGAATCAGATGGGAGAAATGCCCACTCCAGAAAGCCAGAACAGAATAAGAATCGGAAAAAAAAAAAAAAGGAGGAGGACAAGAAATCAAACTAAACCATTCACATGCTGAAACAAGGAGAAATACCCACTACCACACTGGAAACACCAGGAAATATTACTAATCTCTTCTGATACTAGAGACCCAGGAGAGCTTGCAGAAGTGATTATGGGTCAGAAAATGACCAGAAAGCAAAGAATTCCTATAAAGCAGAAAAGATTCCCAGAAAGAAAAAAAAAATCTAGCTCAAAAAATTCCTAGAAAACAAAAAATTGCTAGGAATGTTCCAGGTCAGAAATTCCTAGCAAGCAAAAGGATTCTTCAAAATCAAACCTTCCTCTCCTAGTGTAAATTGCTGTGAACAATACGTGGGAAATGTTCCAGTGTGCACATAACAAACCAAGGGCACATTCTGGCCTAATGATTAATGCAAGAGAAGATGTCATTCAAACTCCACACATTTATATCAGGTATTTTTCATGTTAATGTTACCATTGTGGAAAAAAAATTAAGTGTGGAGGGAAAACATGGAACAAATTCATAGCTGCTATAAATCAATCCTGTTCCATTTTGACCTCAGAAAGGTTGGCCAGTTCCTAGCAATGGAGCATATGACTCATTACCTGTCTATTCAAACACCCAGTAGTAGGGAGTTCTATATGGTATCAGGCTGGCAAATAAATCTTTTGTTCCCTCTCTAAAATAGCACACACAGAGTTATCTCAGCAACAGCTATTTATATATTGGGAAACTAAGTAGCTAAATGTTCCTTTCAGCTCCGGCTCCTTCCACCTAGCCAGGAAAAGCATCCTGCCTTAGATTATGAAACAGAATAAAAGCTTGTGCTGTTTTCATACCCTGAGCAAACAGGGAGCGCATTTGAAACCCTCCACCTATTCTCAGTGAAGCTTTGTATAGTGCTTTGTGCAGACATTTCCATCTGAGCATCAGCCTGCTTGAACTGCTGACGTGGGAGAAAGGCTGCTCCACCCCATGGGTGAGGAAGCCAACGACTGGACTGGTGCTCTCTGAAAGAGCAAGAAAAGGGGCCATATGTGTGTCTGAGCACCACAGCCCAGGCAGACAGGAGGTGTGGATTGCCTTTTGCCAGAGGGTGGCTTCAGGCTCTGAGAGGCCAGCTCTGACTGTTGTGGGGGCTCCAGATAGTTCACTAGAGCCCTTCATACCCACATCAGTGGGTTTGTGTCCATACAGGAGGCTGTGAACTGCAGCCGTGGCAGAGTGGGGACAGATCCAGCTGTGCTGCCTCCAGTGTGGAAGTGGTGACCTCCAGTGCAGGGCAGGGAACGTGGCTGTAGCTGAGAACTGGAACCATCGCTGCAAAAGAGCCCCTGGTCTCTCAAAATGGAGAAAAGTGTCCATTGGGAGGTGGGGCTGGAGAAAGATCTTTTGCAGTTGCTTTTGGTGGCATGTTCCTATTTACCAACACAGTGTTATTAGTATAAAGTGAGAAGTATAAACAGGCAAGCAGACAGGCAAAACATAGCCATAGGAAAAAGCTAAACTGTACATAAACCCAGATTGGCAGATTGATAAAATATTCTTAGGCAAGAAACAGACAGCATGAAAGACAGGAAGATGGAGAGAGATATTTAGAACTGAACTTAATACTTCTGTGATTTATTTGCATTAAGCTCAAGCAGTGTGTGTGGCTTGGGTTTTACTTGTTTATTTTGCTTCCCAGACTGCCTCAGGTGCTGGCAGAGAATTGTTTTGTTGAAGTTGCAGTCCATGGGATGTTTTGGAAATTCATTATCCCTGGGGAGAAATGAGAAGAGTTTCTTAAAATTCTGGAAAAGTTCTGCAAGTTCTGAAACTCAAAAGAGAAAGAGTTACATGTGAAGTAGTCTGGATCCCCTCCCTATAGTGAAAGCCCAGCTTTGTCTCCTCAGAGCCAGAAGACCAGAAACTATCAGCAGCCTTCTTGCTGCGCTCCGCATGAGGACATTCTGCAAATTATGGAAATTTTGTCCATCCAGCCATCCTGCAACAGATGGCAAAGCAGTGAGAATGGCCAGAGCCAGTGGGTGGTGTGGATGTGTTTACTTTAATAAGGCCCAGAGATTAAAGTTCTACCAGTGCCCATCAGCAGTCTGTTACATTCATTCATTTATAATTATTTCCCATTTTTCCCTGCAGTTACATTTTAGAATTGTAGTTATTTGGATCTCTATAATCATACAATGCAGCTCACATTACTCTGTCCCAAAACAGGGCATCCAGGATCCCTCCCAGTAATCCAAGCCCAGGAATCAATCTGTGCGATACTGAGCCCCTTTCCGCCCCCAGAGATAGGACTGTGGTCTTGTAGAACCTCTTCTGCTGTGGTCAGGCTGTCCAAAAGAGCAGGAAGGAAAGTGAAACAGCAGGGGAATATGTGGGTACAGGAAGGAGAATAGACAAAAAAGAAGAGTGAAGGGGGTAGGTGAGGTGATTAAAAATGGTACAACAGAAGAGGAAAACTACAGCATAGGACTGGTAGCTATAATCTCTGCTATAGAATTTGTGCAAGATGGATAGAAAAGTTGCAGAGAAGGAACTTTCTTATGTCTAGCATGAAACTCCAGGAAAAAATTTAATAGAAAGAAAAAGGAGAAGGTTAAAATAGGAATAGGAGATAGAAAGTTGTGCAGTTAAAACCACAGCAAGCCCAAGTATATGAATACTGGGGAAAGGGGAAGGGGGAGGTAGCTAATGGAGGAGATTGTTTGAACATAATAAAAAATCAGTTGCTTCCAGACATAATGTGCTCCATGCTGCCTGCAAAACCTCGGCTTGGAGCACCATCGATTTCCTGGGTGCTCAAGCACCAGGGAGCTGCACTCTCTGAGGTGCCGTTTGCTTTTGATGAATGCTGCTGTGACAAGTGCATTAAACCCAGCAAAAGAGAGCTTTATTAGACTCTGAAAACCAGGGTCCATCACTGCTCAGACTACTTATAAAACAGTCTGGCTTGAGAGTGGTACCAGCTTTCCCCAGGGCATGCAGGGAGGCATTGCTTATGCCAGCATGAGTCTTCCCACGTACACGGTCTGCACCTATTCCAGGCCCTGCAACAGAGGGCACTCTGGGTAGCTGCCACATCCCCTTCTTACAATTACTACTGTTTCCTCTCAAGGAGACTTAGTTTTTGTGACAGGTTATCATGAAAGCCTCATGTGGGCTTCAGGAAATTGCATACCACCACTAGTCATCCAGTCTGCAGGAGATCCCTGTGGGTGCAACACAATGGATTCTAATTATGTTTTTGGCTTATGGGATTCGGATCATCATAAGAAGGGTCTATGCGTAAGCTGGGTCACAAGAAAGGGATGTGGTTTGATCTACTCTGTGCTTTACTAAATCCACAGATGCATTATCCAGCTCCTGTTTCCAGGGAACAGCAAGAGGGTGAGAGCTCTCCCTCACTGTGACTCCAGAACTCAGCCAAAGGCTGACAGACAGGCTGAGTGTCACTGTCTCCTGCTGTGGCTGTGATTTATGACAACTCTTTGTTGGTGTGTGAGCCAAGGATGGTGCCAGCCCATTTGTGACCTTCTCCGCCCCTGAGCCTGGGTCCCCAAACACTCCCTATCTCCAAGCATCTTTTTCAGAGAATCTCACTCTCTGTTCCTGTAATGAGTTGCACAGCACGATATGGAATTAGCAGAATCTAAGTTATTAATTGTCTACAACAATTAGCCAGGACGCCTGGGCCTTCAGGCACCTTGGTTACGTGTGGGAGCCAATTAGTCTCATACATATTCATGACACTTCATCCACAAACTGTGAGAGCTGCTTCCCCAGCATTCTCCCCATCTCCTTTACTCCAACTCACATCCAGCCCACCCTGAGCCAGGAAGGAGAAATAGTTTCCTTTCCCTTCACATCTCACTGAAATCAAATATTTGCGATGGCCATAATTGTTGTAATGGAAATGCAGAACTAGCATATTTGACAGGGAAGAACAGAAATGGGCCGGCCAAACCTTGCTCATGCCTTACAAGAGGAGATGGAAAGATCTTGCTGCTCTCCCTGCAGTCACCTGCTCTATCAACATACCACAATACGTCGTGCAGCTAAGCTTGATGAGAGAGATTCTCACAGTCAACAACCACCTCAACCCCATCTGAGACCACAATTTCCAAAATACCAGTGCTCATGGTGTAGATCAGTGTGGTCAGTGTATTGCCAGTGAATCTGATGGATTTAGACCAGTTTACACCCACTGAGGATCTTGACAGTAAGTGCTGAGTGAGATATTGGGCTGCACCAGGTAAGTCACTTAATGCCTGCATGTGTCTGATTCCTATGGGTATGCTAACGCTTCGCTGCTTCCTGAGGTTGATCTGAGGTTACATCTATAAATATCCATGTGCTGTGCTCCTAGGAAAATAGCAACCCTGTGAATACATCACTGAAACTATGCTTGACCCCAACAGGAGTTGGAGCCGGTCCCCGGGTGAGTTCCTAGCTGCAAGTGAGCTCCACGGGAGTGTTCTGAGTGCCTCCACCACAGCGGGGTCAGAGTCCAACCGAGCAGCGATACGTGTGTCTTGAGAATCCGTTGATCCACCACAGTGCCCATTTAATATGTACTCACAGCAGCTATCCAGGAGCTAAAATATTAAATCCATAACCCGCTCTCTAGATTTATTGTCCTAAAGGCCATTATGACTTTTGTGAGCTCTGAAGTGCAAAATAAAGTTAGAAACACACGTTATTTATCAGACACAGTAGAGTGACTCCTCCTCAGCCATCACTGTCTGCTGTGGAAATAAATCCCTGCTCTGTGTTTAGGAAACAAAGCTATTTTTGTCACATAGGAGACCAGCTGAAGCTTTTGAAAGAATCTGATTTTAATATTGCTAATGTTTGCTTTTTGGTTTTGCGCACCCAAACAACTTTCTGAAGGGGTCTGATTGATTTTGCCTTTCCAGTCACTTTTAATCATCCTCTTCTTGGGCTGGTAAGAGGCTGGTCACAATTTTCAAAAGTGACTTGTGATTCGGGCTGCTTCACTTCCGTTACAGACATCACCTCAGTAAAAATCAATAACAAATTAAATCACGGTAGGCAGTGTGACCAGTGAGAAGAGTGACTGTGGGCTGCGAGAGGGAAAGGGTTTGTATTTTTTTAAATTAGAGAGAAATTGAAAAAAGATAACTTTGTGGCTTCATCAGAAGTACCCATGTTAGAAAGGTATACACAGAATGTACTTTAGCATCCTACATCATATTAACATGTGACTAAGATATGGTATTGGCCACTGCTGGGAAGTGAAACACCTCTGTAGTACACTACACAGCCGGGTTCTCCCCCATTACTCCTGATTTATGCCATCTACCACCATTAACTTGAAGAAAGTTCCTTCTGACTTAACGCCAGTATAAGGTCAAAACCAGATTCCTCATTCTGAGAAAGGGAAAAAGAGAGTGTAATGCAGCCTTCCACTCAAGCCTCCTACAAACATTTTCCAGTTCCTCTGAGTCTGTGAGGAACAAACCTCTCTGCTTTACATTCACAAACCTGTGAGCTCCCCCAGGGCAGTGGGAGAGACACCGTATACAGATTGTAGGTCTTCCCCCTGTCCTTTTCAGTGTCTGTTTTGTTTCCCTACGTGCTCCCCCGAACAACAGCAGCAGTGTGATTTGAGTTGCCCACAGTAAGTTCTGGACTCTGCTGATCTGTGCCTCAAGTTGCTGGCTGGTTTTTTACAAAGGTTCCTAGCATGTTGTGATCTATGACTGGTAAATGCAAACATTTTATCTGTCAACAACTTAATTTAACCTCTCAGTGATCTGCTGCTTTCTTTATTCCTTTGGTCTGCTTCCTAGTTCATAATTTTTCCCTTTTTATTGTGGGGGTTCTGCCTGTTAGGGGAACTTTGCAGAGGGGAAAATAAAGAGATCAGTATTTGATGTTATGCTTTCTGTTTAGAAGTTTGTTTCTCTTTCTTCTTCCATTGCATCAATGTTAACATGTTGATTCATAAGCAAAATAAAGAAAGTATATAAATATACTCTTTTTCTTCTTTTGAATCATAAACCTCAAAGTTATGGTTCCCACAGCAACTGTAACTCAACCTCAATGTGCACATACATTAAAAGCAGGGAAATTACCACCCAAGGCAGCAGCTGAATACGTGCGAAGGGATCACGTTACTGACAGTGGAAGGACTGAGCAAGGCTGAAATCCCAGAGATGTGAAACATTTCACGTCTGTCTGTGACAAGATGTCTCACACAAAAGACGAAAAGATCTCCAAGATCTTGGTCTTTATGGACATAAATGGGATTGAACCTTGCAACACACAAAACCACTTGAGTGAGGTGGTGTTACCTTTATGGTTTAACTCCACTGTCCTCAAAGATGCCAAGGCACTCCAGAGCCAAAGATAGTGCCACTGAGTACACATGCATGCACTTCTCTGTTGTACAGAGCTGGTGGGGTGACCCAGAACCACGTAGAGTTGAAGGGTCTGACAGAAAGGCAACAGGCCCCCATGTCCCCCAGAACACGGCATGCACCATGTACCAGACCACAAAGCTAGAAGAGTTGTTAGAGGATCCACTGCATTCACATACACAATCTGGCATTCAGCCTGCCTCTTCCAAGCCTATGTGTCACCCTTCTTTTCAGCTGCTCTCCAGGAGAGGCAGAATTCTGAAATACAGCTTCTTAGAAAGGATTGGAGCCCACAGGGTTATAGACAAAAGGCTGGCAGTGCCTACAGGCAAGAGGTCTCGGCCCTCCAGCTCTTCCGTACTCTGGATGCCAAAGTAGCCAGTCACTGAAGGGAAGTGTTTTAAGCACAAACTGCATCCCAGGGGACTTTGGCTAAGATATTCTTTGTACAATAAGATGAAAGAGCGACATGTTCCCGTTCCATAAAGGCTTTAGCAAATAGAGTCCACCAGGTGCTGATGCTCCTTTGTGAGGCCTGAGAGCTGAGAACTAATTAGTCCTAAATTATAGTCCTGACAAAGACACAGCAAGGAAGCAGAAAAGACGTACACATGCCAAACCACTGCAACGATCTTTCAAATGGCAGATCAATAGGCACCACCACTTCAGACAGCCAAAGATGCCTCGAGCAACTGGTTGGTATTTACCTTAAACAGCAAGGAGAAAGGCAGAGGAGGGTAGGAGGAGAGAAACATAAAAAGGGCTGGCAGGACTGGCTCTCCTCAATCCTCCCTGTGCTGTTCCCATAGGAAAGGGGTTTCCCTTATGTTTAGGCCTCTGGGATCTGTGCAATTGCTCTCAGCACCATTTGCTGTCATTTTCCATTGGATGTACTTTTAAACAAGCTTCACAGTCAGCTCTTTTAAATAAACATGAAGGCAGCAGTTTAGGAGAATACAGCTGGAGTTTGCAGAGCATGCCGTTTGATGTGTTGCACGATGAAGGAGATTATGTTTGATCCTACAATTAAAGGCTGCATCACAGTCCAGCCCAGAAGGACTGACACAACTTTTGCTTTCATGTTTCCTGACTCTGCAGGGCAGTGCTGGGTACTCCTTTCACTCCTGCACAGCCTTTCCTAACTCTCCCACCGGTGCTGCAAAGAGGAGACTCTCCTCTCACACCCTTCCAAACCTTTGGAAGGGAAGAATCTACCGATAAGCTGCTGCAGGGCAGAGAGGTATCCTGGCCTCTTTATCAGCCCGTTAGTGGCATGAACGAAGCCAGTGCCAGTCAAGGGGAATGCCTGAGACACAAGCGTGATGCTGTAGCCAAAACAATTTCACACTGAGAGTGTCCTGCAAACAGTCCTCAGTGTTCCACTTGCACGCCTTTATATGATGAATGCTGTGTAGTGTACACTGTTTATGTATCGTTGTCCTTTTCCAGTGGCACAGTCTTGGATTAGACAGACCATCCCTCTGTTACATTCTGGTAATCTCATGGCTAATCTCAGTTTGACTAGTACATATTCAAAGCAAGTCCTCTGCTTGGATCTGAGTGGCTCTAACTTCACAGTGGTATGAATGACACCACATTCAGCTCACAAAAGTAGTGGCAGCCCACAAAGAAGCTTATCCTAGAGCACAGGGCATCAAAAAGACTAAAATCAACCCTTAGTCCCATTAATTCCATTCCGCAACAAGGCACTTCATCAGGGAGAGCAGAAGCTGTGTCATAGCTGGGCCCAGTTTTGGCCTGAGGGATCACTCAGCAGTCCCTGGGGCAGCACCCAGCTGGTCAGGGAGCAGAGCTGGGCCCAGGGATCGGACAAACACCCAACATGTTCCTTAACAGCAACTCCTCTCTCCTTTCCTCCTTCTCTTTTCTCACACCTGTGATTCATTAATCATGGCATAATCTGCTGCTCACATCTGGACAATTCTCTGCTATGAGGGAACTTTTAAGTGCTCAGGGTAGCATGTTAATAACATCCAGGTCTCTGTTTATCCTTCCCAAAGCTGCCTGAGGCACTGCGTGTTTGGGAATATGGTTTGCTCTGTTTCTAACTGAGGAGCAGTGATGTGGTGCTTAGTGCAGACAGACACATGGTGCAAGTACTCAGAGGCAGCACAACAGGCTCCTGCATCCACTGGCCAGAGCTAAAACACAAGGCCAGAGTTACTGTGGGCTGTTGGCACCTAATGATGCAGACACTCATGCAGCAAGACCCCAATAAGCATCCAATTCCTATGCACAGACACCCAAACTGCTTAGGTGCTTTGAACATCTTGCTAGGTGTGTTTCTCTTTCTATAGATGACCCCATACCTTTGAACTTTTGTCTCAAACCAGAGTCAGTCAGGAACGCCATAGACTTCCTCACTGGAGGGTAGGTATTGAGTTATTTAATACTAAAATCTGTGAGATGTAAGACTGGAAAAAGCCCAGCACCTTTGCTGGCCCTTCCCTTCAGGATTTACCTAACCCTTCTCAGCACAGCTCCATTCTCCTTTCTGACCAGCACCTCATCCCTGGGAAAAGCAGGTTGAATACAAGCTGCTGAATCCCCTGATCTGTCCTGTCTTGTCCTAGCCATTCCCCTGATGTAAAGCAAACCTCTAAGGCTGAATGCCACTGTGGCATGAATCATGTTTATCATAACAAGAAACAAAGAAGGAAGAGAACAAAGGAAAAGGGAAAGAGGAGAGAAAACAAGAAAGGAAAAGACAAACAGAAGAGTGAAAGGGAGGGATATAGATAGACCCATTAATTTGCCTCTGTTTGCTCTGGGATTTAAACAACAAACTGCTATGTCTCTGGTTTATCTTGGTTCCTCAGCTGTGAAACGTGCTGTGCTCCAGCGTCTTCTGAGCTTTAGAGATTTGCCGGGGAACTAGGAATGAAGCAAGAGGCTCAGCAAACAGAGATAGCAGAGGCGGCTTCATACATCACACTCAGAGGAAATTCATTCCTTTCAGCGCTGCCCATGGGTGAAATTACATTATATTCTGTTTGGATAATTGGATGTCATATACCACCCGACTTGTTATAGGATGGCATTTCCTTCCCCAAAGAGGCTGTTAGCAGCATCCCAGGGCAGAGAACACAAGGCATAGGTTCCATGAAGTATGGAGAAAAAAGTAAGGACACAGAGGTGTTGGCTCTGAGCAGTCCTGGTTACAAACTGGACCTCTCAGAGTCAGGTTAGTAACAAAGAGGGGGAAAAACAGGACAAGGCAAAGCATATGGAACAAGAAAGAGATGAAGAAACTGAAAGGGAAGGGAACAAATCTAAAAGAGGATAGAAAAGGAGGAGGAGAAGGTAGCAGAAGGAAGCTTGGTTTCAAAATGTGCTTTCTGTTTTTATAAACATGTCTTTAAGTGCACGAACATCTCCAAGTGTCTCTCTACAGACCTAGCAGGACTGGTGTGTAGGTCTCATATGATAGATATTAGCACTGGTCTTCCAGCTACAGCTCTGGGGAACAGCCTCCACATCTAAAGGGAGGACTAATTTATTTGGAGGCTTTTCCCAACACAAACACAAAGCATTTCCTTCTTAAATTGGGGGGTGGGATGCAGAGATCTTTTAGCCAGAATTTCACTGGGTGGACAAGCCTGTCCCACCGTGCAGGGGGAGGTCACATAATGGCCTGTAGCAATACAGCAGGTTTTTTTGATCTGTGTCACTGAGGATCACAGAGGAATTTGGAGTCTCCCAGCCATGCCTTGCTGCATTTTATATTCACCACTTACCTACATTTTGTCTAAAATGCCCTCAATTTCCCCCTCATTGTGTCCTTTCCTGCAACTCCTCACTCCAGTTCGCTGATGGCTTTTTAATAGCACAGTTAGAGTTGTCAACACAAGCCAGAGGACAATTTCATGTGTCATATTGTCCCAGTGCATCCTGGGAACTCCATCTGGCTCAAGCCAACTTATTTTATTGAAATAATCTCTCCTCCCTGCTAGTTATTGAATCGTCTTGGCTCAATGGCCTCGCTCAATATCAACTTTTCATGCTTAATAATTAGTGCTGGAGAAAAGAGTTTCATTGAATAAGTGTTTAATGTCACACATGATTAGGAGACGCAGAGATGACCTAACTAGGCAATTCAATTTGGGGCCGCAACTGTTCAGATGAGGGACAATTAGGAACGTGTTCTCATCTGTGGATGTATGCTAGTCAGTGCCTGCAAAGTTATTGATGGGAACTACATCCTTCTCTTCCATCCCATGTACTTTGATCTTTCTTCAAGGCCTAGAAACAGATGTTAGCCCTTATTTTTCCACCTGAGGTGTGCTATTCGCCCATGCAACGTACTTCTTCAGAAGCCTTCGGTGCTATCAGTTGATTGCAACAATTGCTGCAATTCTCCATTTAACTTAATAGAGTCACCAAGTTTGGAAGGAATTTCCAACCAAGCACAAACAGGCAAACACCTGGTTTCACTCAAGCCTTTAACTGTCAGGGTGCCGATGACTAGGCCCCAAACCACATGCTCATTTCCTGAGGAGAGCAGAAATTCAGAGTGACTTGCAACAGTGAGTCTTAGATAAGCAATAGAAGCAAACCATACAGCACATAGCGATTTGCTTGCCTGTCTGCTTGTCTCTGTCTATCTACCTGTCTATCTACCACTACCTACTTACCTATTTGTCCACCCAGTGCTGTCAGTCCTTCCAGCCAGGATGTTTGTGTACTGTGTTCATAGCTGATACATTTAGTTTCCAAAGGCGCTCTGCTAATATCCCCTATTACATGTATGGGAAAATGAGGTTCAGATAAAAAAAGGAGACAAACCAACAAATATTTAAAAAATTCACTAACACACCAATCTACCACATCTTCATACATACCACACACTGCTCTCAGAAGTGATAGTAAGAAAATTTGCCCACTGAAACCTACATTCCTCCGCTCCCTCATCCTTCTCCTCACAGAGCCTTCCCCACAAACTCTTCAGTGCAACATTTTTAATAGGATTTGGAAAGCACTTGATAGCAGCTGTCACCCCTTTACCTGCACACAGTCTGCACTCTGCTCTTCCCCATAAACGAGCACATCGATCTATCCTCTGCAAGATGTATTTAATTTTCCTGGAACTTCTGATCTGCCTGTTTGTCCCAGAAGAAAGAGTGACTAGATGAGAAATGTGTCCCTGTTTATAGTGATATTTTATGTGCAAGAGATTGATTTGCTATGATGATAGCCACCGACTTCCCTATCTGGAAACCCAGCTGTGCTCTGAACAGCCTCCTATTCCTACCTAAAAGATGCCTGTAAATACAGAGCACTATTCCTCACCCTGGGGAATAAAGCAGCAGAAACCCCAGCTCAACTCTGTGCCTGTTAGTTGGGTACAGCAGGGCAGGGTTTTCCTCTGGGCTAAAGCCTGAGAGGCTGGATGTTTCTCAAAAGGGACAAAGATGGACAAGTTGAGAGGCACAAACAGAATAACAGTAACCCAATCCTGCTTTCTAAAAAACTGCAAGTCAAGTTTTGAAAAATGAGCATTGTTGCCACTTTAACATGCTACAGGTCTTGAATCTGCCCAGAGTGATGGAGTCACACAGGGGCTGTCAGCGATGCTGCTGGAGCACAGCAGTACCAGGCTGCCCAAAAGGCACCTCCGGAGTGAGTGGAAGTTTCCCCTGATTCCAGCAAACGTTGCTCTGTGCATGCTAACAGAAATGCTCCACTCCCCGCTGTACAGTCACGGCTGGGGAGGAACACAACTGCTACTTAAACTGCGCATAACGATGTGACATGCAATGATGTCTGGGCTGTGTGAGTCTGTCCCTGCTCCGCTGAAGCAAGACTAGGCTTTGCCACTGAGAAGAGAGGAGCTGTGCCAGGCCCCCCCACTGTAAGAGCCAGGAATGCAATGGGAAGAACAGGAAAGCATGGGCACACAGGAAGTAATTACATACACTGCAGTTGGACAAATCTCTGCAACTGATGAAAAACAATACTACAACTTCTCAACAGCTGGTCATGGTAGAGAGGGTGTCTATCCTGCCCACGTGTGTTTTCCATAACCAAATGTCATGCTGGGCTTTAATTTCAAGCTGGCTTGGATGGAGGAGTGCTACTGAGCAGCCTCCATGCCTGGAGCTATAGATCAGCCTTTGATCTATTAAAATAAATGCATTATTTCCCTGAGATGCCATGGAGAGCTTCCATCTGACAAGTTAGCCTGCTAAGCTTTTTGAGGCTGATGTGATCACCGTTCAGGATAGTCTGCCTGCAACCAAAAGGACAATTGGACTAAATTCTTGCTTCTTGGCTGCAAGAGGCTGCAACCAGCACACCCAGAGAATGCAATCTCTACAATAAGCAGCAGTGATGCCAGTGTAAAACTATGGATCTGATGGTGCTCCTTACTCTGTGAGAAATGTGGAGGTCTTTGGGTCCCCCCAAAGCACGCAGTACAATCCTTGGAAAGTGAGTTGGCCAACTTTAGGCCTGGACAGACCCTAGGACATGGACACTATTGTTTTCACAGGCCAAGACTATTCCCAAAGCCCATCACTGTAGGCTCTGGCTGAATAATTGCAGAGGGGAGGGTTGAGAAGAAGGGAAAGGTGATGGTCAAATTCTTTCAGAAGAGAAATGGCCTTTTCAGTTACCTGGAGTTCTCCTCTAACAATTACAAAATAATGAAAGAAATCCATGGCCTGTGATGGTTTCCCTCAAGGCACCATCAACCACTGGAGACTGCCAGCTGGCTTTCACCTATTTGGCTGTTCTGGTATTTTTCCTAGGCAACTCTGCTTTCAAAGTGATTACACGGGTGTTTCCATCAGTAAGCCAGGGGGGATCTGGACACTCAGCACCATCCTCCATCACCATGAATATTTAATTTTTAATTAAACAGTTGGGAGTCTTTTTATTTTGCTGATTTCCTCTCAGTCCCAGTGCTGCTGCAGCAGCAGGAGGGAAGTAAGGGGCAGCAGAACACATCAGGACTATCACAGATTATCAAAGTGAGATTCAAGTTCATAAGAATCCCAGGCAGCAGGGACTTCTTTAGAAAAAAAAATATCTTGATTTCTCAGCTGCTTTAGGGTCCCTGGCCAGAATTTCAGCTAATAAGAGTCTGCATCTTGAATAGGATCATTTCAGGAAGATTTTAGTCAGCTGTTTCTTCTCCACTTCCTTTCCTCACTCTGTGTATTATTCATACTAGGATGTGTACAGTAAAGCAAGATGGCTTCTTTCCTTCCAACCTGATTTTCACAGACAGACATAGTGAATAACTACGCACGCAGGCACTAAAAAGAAAAATCACTTGGATGAATTAGGGACTTTATTTCATTGTTTATTTGTGGGAGTGAGAAACTTACCCTGGATCAGACTGTATTGCACATGGTAATGAAACACAATTACTTATTCTTCTCCATCTCAGATGAGAACAAAGAAACCTGAAAGACCTTGGAAGGTGAAAGAGAGGGAATTAAACCCAGATTCAAAGTAAAAGGAGAAAAAGACCTTTGAAAGAAGTGGAGGCACTGGAAGCTTATTTTGCTTGTGAGATCTCTATTAAAATCAGACATTATTTCAGAGGCTTCCAGCCCTAGCAGATAATTAATGAAATTAAGGTGAGGATTTGCTGCTAAATATTTGCTCACGCTACAGGGGAAAGAAACAGTGCCAAAAAAACCTGGAATTTTATGGGCAAATAAATCAAGAGAGGTGTCTCAATTACTCAGACTACAGAGGGGAAACTACCGCTCTTTTCAACAGAGAGTTTTCAGTAATGGTAAAAATTCATAGCTTTTCAAAGAAGCCCACTGCCAGTGCCCAGCTTTGCAGTGTTTAAAATACCAGCACCATCTTTAAAGCACTCTGGGGCTGTGGATAATGTAATCGGGAAATAGCCAAAAGGCTGACATTTTCAAAGCTGCAAGTGGATTTGGATGCTGCAGCTGGGAAGGTGAATATGGGAACCTTAAACAACCTCTCTGAATTTTGCAGGAGTAACAGGCCTGGGCTGCATCAAGAGAAGCGTGGCCAGCAGGTCGAGGGAGGTGATTCTGCCCCTCTGCTCTGCTCTGGTGAGACCTCACCTGGAGCCCTGTGTCCAGCTCTGGAGCCCTCAGCACAAGAAGGACATGGACCTGTTGGAGCGGGGCCAGAGGAGGGCTACTAAAATGATCCGAGGGCTGGAGCACCTCTGCTATGAGGCCAGGCTGAGAGAGTTGGGGGTGTTCAGCCTGGAGAAGAGAAGGCTGCGGGGGGACCTGATTGCGGCCTTTCAGTACCTAAAGGGGGCCCATAGGAAAGATGGGGAAAATCTTTTTAGTAGGGACAGCTGTGTCAGGACAAGGGGTAATGGTTTTAAACTAAACCAGGGTAGGTTTAGACTGGATATAAGGAAGAAATTCTTTACAATGAGGGTAGTGAAACATTGGCACGGGCTGCCCAGAGAGGTGGTGGAGGCCCCATCCCTGGGAACATTCAAGACCAGGTTGGACGGGGCTCTGAGAAGCCTGATCTAGTTAGTCATGTCCCTGCTCACTGCAGGGGGGTTGGACTAGATGACCTCTAGAGGTCCCTTCCAACCCAAAACATTCTATGATTCTATGATTCTATGATTCTATGAAGCCATCGTGACAATGGTTGTTAGGGAGGACTTTCTCAGTCTCTCATGATGTGACATGGGGTGCACTCCCCTACTCTGCTGAGCTTCCTGGGCATTCACTTCTCTGATTAATGTGATTAATTTCAACTTGCCTTGTAGATTTTCCAGCTCTGGCAGTTTCTAAAATCAAAATTAATAAGAGTCAGTCCAAACTGAGGAGACAGACAGCCTGGGTTAGAGTCTTTAGCTTGTATTAGGCAGAAGGCCAGAGTAGGTGGATGAAAATCTTGCTTCCAGCTTTAATGTTCATGACTGTACTTCATTGTACTATTGAGGGTCAGTAATCACAGAGGCAAAGCTGTGCAGAGGCATCAATATATGCCAGCTTTGGCCAGTAAGGTGGAGACCCAAAAAACTAGTGACACCAACCACTAGTACATTTGGAAACTAATCCACAGGATGCTTACAAGTAGACTCAGCCTTTAGAAAGGATAAATCCATACTAAGAAAGTTATGGGAGGGATAAGTTTAGCCCTTTTTATAATACTCTTAAGCACAGTGTTAATTTAGGGACAGTCAGGCCAGCCTTAGGGGCTTTGACACTTTAGTCAAACTGGGAAATGCCTGCCCTTCAGCTCTGAGATATTTGCACAGTAAGCAACTATTAAACCCTTTACTGCCCTAGGCAGCCACTTGCCTGACAGAGATGGCTCCAAGGCCCAATACAGCTGCAAGCTGGAAATGCCATCTGCACAAATGGCATGTGCAATTAAACTAGCTAAGCTGCAGACAAAATACAAGGGTGATCAGCTCCCACCCTGCAGGCCACACACCATCATCAACTGGGATCTAGGAGGAACATCCCTCATGACTCATCCTTCCTCATGCCACGGGTTTTACAACACAGCTAGTTAGGTACAGTACATCTTTTCTGAAGCACCTATCACTAGTCCGTGAGAGAGAAGACGACAAAATAGACTTCTAGTCTACTCCTCCATGGCAATTCCTAGGTATGTGGGGATGAATGACGTACAGTAACAGCGGGGCATCACATCTGCACTGACAGTGCTAAAAAATGGGGTCAGCAGAGAACCCAGAGGTTTTCCAGGGGTCTTGCACTCAGCAAGCAATTGCAGGTTAGTGTGTGGCAGACTGAGAGGCCACACTGAGGAGACAGTTAATAAAAGCAGGACTAGAAGAATCAATGTGTTCTGACACACCGGTGACAGATTGGAGAGGGGGACAGATTTAATATCCTAGCATTATCCTTTCCCAGCCTAAGGGCCCTGAAATTGATTGAATAAATTAAAGCATTGCTGTGGATGACACTAGAGTTAAGGTTGTATCAGTGCTTCCATCTTAACACCCTATATCCTTTCCTCTGAGGTTTTCTTTTTCACATCTTGGTGCAGAAAGCTTACTTCTGTGCTACAATTTGGCCAAGAAGATCTCAGCTCCTGTGCAATTTTACTATTACGGTTTTCAAGAAGAGGAAAAAAAGCAAGAAAAGGAGGGAATTACAGAAGGAGGACTACATAGATAGTTCTATCCAGTGTACTTTTGTAACCGATGGATAAACAGGCCACGTCAGGCTACTCCTCAAACTACCATGTTCTCATTCTGTGTCATGGTCAATCTCTCTTTGCAAATAGTGAGCCGAAAAATAGACTTTGAAAAGAAAAATGTACAGAGAACTCACAAAAAAAATAAAGCTGTAGGCCAAATTAATCTCTGTGTAGCTTCACTTGCATGCAAAATTATTCATTCTTTTGTTACTAAAAGCAGCTAAGGTAATTGCAGATGAACAGTCTTCCACTTTTATTCTTTATTATCTTTTGGCAAGTCTCTCTCAGAGTCATCAATAGAATTTTATGTCACAACAAATCCAACTGCTTAAATAGACTCAGGTGCTATGACAGAATTGGGCCCTTCATTGAGTTGGTCTGATTATCAGTATTCCCGGGCACCTATCACCCACATATAGAAGAAGTAGGTCTTGGAAAACGGTCAGTATTTTCTTTAAAGCACTAGGCAAATTTATCTGAGGGAAAAAACTAACCTCTGCACCTCAGAAACAGTGCCATGTCTCTTACAAAATGAGATTTAAAACTGCACTGTATCATTTTCATTTTTATAGGCTGTGTCATTGTCCAAACTCCTGTACCAGCCACCACTGGGTCACTAACATCTCAAATATTACCAAAATGCTACCCAGACATCTGTTTACACACAGCTGACTAACAAATAAGGGACCAGTAGTCCATGCTCTGAAGGTTGTGTATTACACATAATAAAGACTGTGTAGAGCAAATGGCCTCTGCTGTGCAGTTCTTTGCATTAGTGCTTAACATCAGACCCTCTAGGAGAATGTCTGCTCCAACAACGGCAACAACAAAAACTTGCTTTCACTCATTTTTTTTCATTAAACTCACTGTGCACAAAGCTCCAATGCTAAAAAGTGTGAGCACTTAGCACATCGCTCATTTTAGCAATTACCCATCTGACCCCAACTCCCTCCTTATCTTTTTAGCAGAGTCTACAGGGCATCGGGGAGCAGTTTCAACCTTCTCCCTTTGTGAAGAAGCAGGTGCTCAACAACTTCACACAGCATAACATTTCACCAGACAACACTACAGGGAAATTCACCACCCTTCCCTGATTGGCAACTGCCAAAAAGCAGAGTGGTTCCCGATAGCTGCATCCCAGGATGCTTTAGGATAAATTTGCACATGAGAATGTAGTACGTGACTGCTATTGCCTTTAATGGGAGTCACATGGCTAAAGCCCCAAAGAGCTACTTGGAAAATTTTGAGGCTTGGTGTTTAAAAACAAGAAAAATATACACAAAATGGTTCAGATCAGCATTCAACTGAGATGCAAGGCAAAACAAATAGGACATTAAAAGCTGGCACATCAGTGTGCACCCCAAATCTATGCCAGCCAAACAATATGGGTTAAAGTCAAAGCATCTGAGTTGCCCCTGTATTAATCTGCATTTATACCATCAATTTATGGGGGTAAACACACCAGTGATTCAGGCTCTCAGTGTCAGCCTCTGTAGGGACTTCAATGGCTCTGTCAGCTTGTATCTCAGTCCACAGGCTGTTTGCCCATGAATTTAAATATAGATTGAACGTCAATGCCTCTTTCCACAAATCAAGGCTTCTCATTTAAAACATTGCACTTGCATGTTAAATAGAGACTAATTAGACACTCAAAGGGAGGACAAATCTAATTTGACTAGAAGGATATGGAGAAAATTAATGCAGAGCTGTGGCAGTATGGAAAAAAGCCTTTCACGATGGTTAAAGTGGAAGCAGAATAGGACCTGTGACTTCTGTCCCTGCTCCTGATACTTGCTTCCCTGTACAAGTCCTTTACACCCTCCTGGTTTCACTGCTCCTTGGGTCGTCATTTACATCAGTATAGAAATAGCCACTCTGGTGCTCCAGCATCCTACACATGTCGCACGTTTGTGCAGGGGGACACAGACTTCACATCCGCTGTGCCGGTATTTTTAAGTCATCTGCCAGAGTGGTAGGGGTGAGCTTACTAGCCCTGCTTCCCAAGCAATGTAAATGATGGATTTAATCTACTATAACACAGCTATCACCCCCAGAAAAATCACACACCTTTTTTTGAATAATGGGAGCCTTCTGATGGGTTTCTCTAAATAAAACGGAGCACAGTGGGCTAAGCAATCTTTGAAGGCTACTCTTTAAACATCAACAGCTCATAGCATCCTCGGGCAGTGGAAGTTTATGAATCTCTCTCTGGAAGTCAATGCACTCATTAGTTTTAGGCTGAGGGAGCAGATGGCAGCAGACTTGCCTTTCCTTGGACACAGGTGGTAGAGTCTGCACTGCCCTTCATTAAAGGCTTTGAGACTGTTAAAAAAACTAGTAATTAATCTAAAGATCCATGTCAAAGGACTTCTCTCTTTCCATGAGGTCCGGGTTTCCCACCACACACAATATCACTACTAAGTAGCCAGCACATCTTAGAAGGTGAGAGAAAGAGGAAGGGAGGCAGGAGGAAAACCAAAATTCAGTTTCCTGGCTATGTTTTTTATCAGAACCATGCAAAATGTAAATAATGACATCTCGAAATAGGAAAGCTCACGTACTTTGGGGTACAGCCTCAGGTTTGAAATTCATCCCAGGCTGAGCCAAAGGCTTGCCAAGACTTGCAAAATTCTGGAATAAGCTTAGGTCCAGTGCAACATTGTCCAAGGCCCAATTCCAAACAGAAGGTGGCAAATTTAAAGCTGGCTTCAGTTCTGATCAGACCCCCAGGAATTTATGATTTCCCTTCAGAAGACTGGAAACAAGCCATTTTACCACTGCTGTTGCTAAGCCAGGTGGGATTGGAGATTTCAGGTAATTATCTGTGTTGCTATTTCTGTTTGCACTCAAAAAACAAAAATCAGGAGATTCTCAGCAAAGTGCCCCTGGAGGAGAATTGAAAGAGAGTCACCTCTGTACACATGCCCCGATCCTGATACACTCCAGCTAAGAACTAAGCACACTGACTCCTCCTTTAATGCAGCATGACACAAAACAGCCTCTAACCTGCACCTGATTTGGCTCTGATTCAAGCCTTCATCTGAAGTCTGCTAAGGACAACAAATCTTGACTATTTATCAAGAAAATCCTCTGACACCATCTGGTTTTCAAGGCAGAACTTGGTTGAGTTCATACATCCCCTGTGACAAACCTGGGAGCCTGAGCTTTTATCAATAGCAGCCTGTCTCCTCAACAACAGTTGGCGTCCTGTTGCTGGGTGGTATCTATCGGGGATGCCTGCAGTGTAGGGACACACGAGGAATTCTTCCTCCCTGTCCCAGCTCACTGCTCTCCTCTCACCCAGTGTGCAGCTGTTATCACAGAGACATGAGACATCCAGAGAGTAATTGAACAGACTCGGTTTTGACTGAGGACCAAGTCAGTGGTGTTTAGCCAAACTCCCTTCACAGCCCAGTCTCTTGATGCTTCTGGAGTTATACCAGCAGAAAACCTAACTTTTTTACTGTGTTTCTGTAACAGATTGGCCTACTGTATTGCAAACAATTAAGTGTGTTTCAGAATGCCAAAAAGCACCTAAAATGGCCAGCTAGCTCTTTGTATCCTGGAAACTTAACTGCAGCTGCACAAACTGATTTGAAAATGTGTGATCCCAGGGTTTGTTCCTATAAAAGGTCTATAAAGAGAAATAGCTCGAAGAATAGTTAAGCAGCAGGCTTGAAACATCAGACACTTGCTACTATCACCACCTCAGCTGCTTATTCCAGAGAGGTCAAGGCTAAGAACATAGAGTCCTGATGCAGCCTTGGGTCAGGTCCTCAAAACACTGCTGTTTCTCCATCTGTACAACAGAGGTAATGACATCTAAGTTTTGCAAAGTTATTCTTTGGCTAAACTAGCTGAATGCTGAGATCTCTGTATAAGTGTAAATACAAAGAAATCTCAGCAGCCATTTAAAATCAGGCTTTAGGATTTAAAAACTCACTGGATTTTAGAAGCAGTATAAATGTTACCACCATAGCCAAGGTCCTTTCCATACTCTGCACCCAAATCCTGTAGCTCTAATAATCAAGGGAATGTTTAGTCTTCCAGCTGTAATATTTCTTGCCTTTTAGGATTCATCCGTGACAATAATTAAGTCTCATAAGGATGAAACTTAAATGAGCAGTAGCCTTTGGGGACAGTATTAGTGTGCTAACTGTGTTTGTAGTTTAAATATTAATGTCAAAGTGTAATTACCATCCACCAAGTTTCAGGCTAGTGTTTGAAAATTCATTTAGCTAAGCAGGAAGAATGAGCTGTACCAGTTGGAAGCTTCTGTAGGGAAAGGATTAAAACTTAGAGCCGGAACAATTTTTCAACCAGCAAAGAGCACAAGGAGACATGCCTGGTGGGTGTTCTTCATGCAACCCCAGTGTGTGGTGGCTTCCCACTGCTGGCTGACTCCAGGCAGAACTCCCAACTTCCTCACACAGCATGGCAAGGCAGAAGCCTCAACAACAGCAGTGCTATAATATCTCATCTCAGTGGGGGTCATGGATGTTGTGTGTCTACCTTACAATTGCAATGCAAGCTACAGCTAGGTCCCAGAGGAAAAAGCCTCATCAAATTGTATACAACTGTCATTTTCTCCTTGTAGCCTCTGCTTATTCCCTGGAGTCTGGGAAAGGATCCCATTGCATCCTCAAGATCCCTCTGGATTTGAGTGAGGAAGCACATAAGTATTAGTTCACTTATCACATCTGGACTCCCTGTGTAGTCTTGTGCACTGCTGGAATTCTCAGGGAACATTCAACATCTGGCAGATTTCAGCCTGTGGAAGGAAACTGTACAGAGCATGAGGATAGTAAGAGCAGAAAGGAAGGGGGTGGTGCATGCAAGTCAGGTTTTGAATGGGAGAGAAGGATTCTGTGCACGTGCTGGGCAAAGGCTGTGTTGCAGTAGAGCCACAAATTGTGAGCCAGACACAGTAACACTCTACTCTCCCTCTAGGTCTTGAGCATGAAACAGGGAGAGGCTGTAAGTCATTTCACTTCATCTTTGTTCGTTCCAGATAAATAGAGCAGAAAAGTCAAGCCAGAGAAAGTGGAAAGAGGGCATGAAATGGAGCTGACTTTGTAATGGCTCGGTTAGCCTGGCTGCTGGTTACAAGCATTAATAACATATAAGCTATTCCCACTACTCCCAAACCTTTGTGTGATGTTAAAAGTGTGGACAGGAGGAGAAAGCACGGAAGTAAAGAGCTAATGCAAACGAATCTTGCAGAGCGTTGCCCAGAATTAATTCCTTTTTTCTACACACTGTTACTCTGTCCCTCCAGGGCCAGGTTTGCACAAAAAGATCTCCCCTCTTCCAGGGAAGCTGGAGTGTCCATGTTCCAGACCTCCTTCCATTAGAAATTATCCTTGTGCCCTGGGTAGGATCAGGTGATCCCTACACTTTGCACAATAGATGAGGGGTTAAAGATGATTCTTCCAATGCTGCCCTATGCCTCTGGGGACAGCAGAGGTCTGAATGGCCTGGTGAGCCACAGATAAATCTTTCATTCAGCATCTGTTGTAAATCCCAAGGTATCTAATGGGATTTGGCAATTTAATCCAGACGGGGTTTAGATGATCAAAAGAATTTCTTCAAGTCAGCAGCACTTACGATGAAAGCTAGCCAAAATCTCAAAATACAGTCCCTCAGCAGGATGAAGCCATTATTCTTCCTTTTTGAGTTTATATGTCTTTATTTTTATCATCTCTCTGAGAGGAGGGGGAGGAAAGAAGGAAAAGTAAAGTTTAAGAGCACAGATAAATTCTGCTTTGCTCAGCTTCTGCCCTGAGACACAGCTATCTCCAAAATCTCAGTGACACATTAGCCTTCAGAGAGATTGATCGATAGCTGGATTGCTGGGAAAGACTCATTGCCAGTGCCCTAATGACCAGAGAAACCTGCCAGAGGAACTGCAAAATTAACTCTGGTTCTAAATAATTAAGAATTAGGTGAATATTTTCTTCCATTAACTATTTCAGCTGGCACCCCAGCTGCAGATTCCTCCCTGCCTTTGATGGAGGGACTGTACCTTCAGCTGCTTTGGGATGTGACAGTGCACCTCCTGTTCAGGCAATCTGGTCTCCTGGGTTCTGTTTCTGGCTCTCTTCTGGCAACATGCAGGATCTCACACAAACCTCATGCATGTTTTAGGAGGAAATGTAGTCATCCAAAATGGATAGTCTTGTTTGGAAAATGAAGCCTTCCTTTCTCCCTGCCTCTGTTTCCCCTCCTGTAAAATGGCTTCCTGCTCTTTGGAGAGTGCAAGGGATCTTTGCTGCTGTTTGATACAGGGCCATGGAGCAGGAATGATAAAAGAGTAGATTTCCTGCCTGTCACCAGTCCCTGGCTCTTTTGCAACCCCTGAGCTGTGCCCTGACTGTTCTTTTTCACCATGGGTCAGATCCAGCACGGTACTAAGCATTTCCTGCCTCCATCCTAATCCTGTCTGTAACTGTGAAGTGAGAATAATAAAAAAGTGATATAAATACTCAGTAAAAGCCACCTTTGCTGCAGTCACTGGGAACTGAGGGCAATTTATGCTCCTTAAAGGGAACTCAGGACAATGCAGGATTATGTCCTGTTCGCTTTTCTGTCTCTGGTTCTTTCTGCCATTCTTTTTTTAACTTAACCAGTCTCCCTCTCCCTTTCCAGTTTCTTCCACAATGTCCCTTCTGTTCAAACTCTGTACTTTCCCTAGCTGGGAGGACAGTCCTGGACAAAGCATCACATTGCCAAGCAACGTGTACATTATTTGTCTGCCCTGCTCTAAGTTTATGCTGGATCAGGTACTGCTTGTCCTCCCAAGCAGTGTGCAAGCTGACATAAAAGTGTAAACTGGCATAATCTCTGAGCTACGTGCTTGGCTTAATCCAACAGAAATGCAGCCATGTGTAACAGAGCACAAGAATCAAATTTGTCCTGCCAGAAGAACTGAGACTGTATTGATCTTGTACAATGATTGTGGAATCACAGCTGAAGATAGCATCTAGAGATGCTTGCAGAGAAGGCACAGGCTAAATATGGAATGACAGGTCAGGTATAAACCTTGAATCCTTCCTGCTATAGAACATCTTTCCGGGACACAGCCAAGACCTAGTTAAGAAGCTACAGGCACTGAACTGACTCTGCAGGTGTGCTTAAATGTTTGCTGATACTTTTAGAGAGCTAAATTCACACACAAAACAAAGATACATACAGGAAGAATGAACTGAGTGAGTTTATAATAATAAAACAAGAATGAGGTATGGCCCTGCTCCCTTCCTAGCTATGACAGAACTAAAGAATCACCAGGGCCCCCCATGCTATCACTCCTCTGGCAGGGAAAAAGACACAACAGAATCAACGAAACACTGATGTCTGATAATCTGGTCCAGAAATTGCGGGGGTAAGAGGTGTCTCACTGCCTGGCCTGCCTGATGATGAACAACGCCCTTCCAAGGCTGCTTGCTCTTGCCTGACAGCCAACACACTGAGTGGAACAGGCATGTTTTGGCAGGGAGACTTTTTTAATCCTTGTGCAGAACTGGATGGTTTAATAAAGCAGAGGTGTAGATAATGTCTTCTGAATTAGTGGTTAGCATTGCAGTTCAACCTCTCCTCAACTCCATGGAGGAGAAAGGAAAACAGAGAAGAGAACGAAATAATAGATTAATTCTCCAAACTGCTAGGTTACACTAATTTGAGGCCACCTAAGAGTGCCATCTCTGGGTTATATGAGCATCCCCTGGCCTTGCATGCATTTGTACCTACAGAATCCTTCCGACTCCACTCAGAGAAGATCAACTCCAGTGAGACCACTGGAGCTAGAGCCAAATCATGCTTCTGATGAGACGCAAAGGGCTTTTTGATTTCCGTGGAAACCACTAACAGCATCTAACAGAGATCAGAATTTAGAGCAACTCTCTCTAATTCTGGAAAACAGGAAAAAAAGCAGCACATCATTAAAACAAAATCTTCCATAATAAGCAGAGCTCATTTCTCTGTTAGTGCAGGTGACAATCCATCAGTCTCATCTGCCTTGACAGCTGTCACCTCTCTGAGACTGACACATTTTGAGAGTGCTGTGTTTCCTGTGCTGTTCTCCCTTGTACTGCTCTCCCATGCTCATGTCCAAGTCACCACTTTTAAAGCCTTTTGCCAGCTCTTATGTGCATTTGATATTCACATCTATCCATCTAGGTCTTTTGACTTCAGCCTACAGCATGCCTTTTGCTGCCAGTATTCACTCAAGATTGATTTGCTAGACAGAATTTTAATGCAACAGTCATCGGGGTGGGAGTTCTGGGACGGGTCCTCTTCTGATGTGACTTGGAAGAACTCCAGATGCTCATCTGCATCACCTAATGCTCACTCCTGTCACTTCAATTTTCCACTGCATTTTTCCTCTCTTCTTCTTCCTGCCTCTTCCATACAAGTTACAACACTCTCTCCACACTTCTACTTGTTTATTCCTTTTACAACTTCTTTCTTTCAAATACAAATGCCTGATTACCACTATCCCCAGCAGGAAATGGGAATACCAGGCCAGGAATAAAAGATGTTGCCTCCAACACTTGTGATGGAGTTACTCCCACATATACTAGAGCTGAAAATAAAATTGAGAATTCCAATCAGGAAAGTGGCCATGTGCTTGTATCAAAAAATGGGAAAGTGGTGGTGATTAATGGGAATGTATTCTAAGTGTAGGACCTAAGCATGATGTAAATGGTATTGAATAAGGGGTAGATACTGTCCTGGTTTTGGCTGGGATAGAGTTAATCTTCTTCATAGTAGCTAGCATAGTGCTGTGTTTTGGATTTAGTACTAGAAGAATGTTGATAACACACTGATGTTTTTAGTTGTTGCTAAGTAGTGCTCAGACTACTCAAGGACTTTTTGAGCTTCTCCTGCTCAGCCAGGTGCATAACAAGTTGGGAGGGAGCACAGCCAGGACAGCTGACCCCAACTGACCAAGGAGCTATTCCATACCATAGAACGTCATGTTTGGGGGGAGTTAGTAGGTCGGTTGCAGGGAGAGTGATTGCTGCTCGGGATGGGTTGGGCATTCGTTGGCGGGCGGTGAGCAGTTGCATTGTGCATCACTTGTTTTGTGTGTTCTGTATATTCCCTTACCATTATAATTATTATTATTGTTATTCTTTTCTCTTATTAAACTGTCTCTATCTCAACCCATGGGTCTTACTTTCTCCCCCCCCCCCCCCCCCCCCCAATTCTCTCCCTCATCCCACTAAGGGGGGGGGGGGAGTGAGCGAGCGGCTGTGTGGTGCTTAGTTGCCAGCCGGGTTAAACCACGACAGGCCACCATCTCCGAAAGGGAAGGGTAGAGTGTTTACCACTGGGCCAAGAAATGAAATCCCCAAATCCTGTATTAAAGAAAAGAAGAGCATCCTTAAGCCTGCAGAATGGGAAGCTGCAATGCAGGGCTGTTTTAGTCATTAGTGTAAAGAAGGCCCTTGACACAGATCAGACAGATTTTTGCTTTCTTTGATACTGGTACAAATCCAGGATAAACACCATGATTTCACAGGGATTACTTCACATTCATACTGATGCAAATATTATTAAAATTTTTGTTCTTACCATTAGTGTGACTACCTGCAGCAGAACATACACTGTGCACCTGCTGCTGCTGTAGTTCCTAATTAAAAATAAATTTATTGACCAAAGATAAGTTCAGCATTTTATCAATTCTTTTTCCTTGTTTTCTCTATCCCTCTCTCCAGGTCTCATTTATAGCTAAGGGAAGGGGAAAGAAACAGCATCAGCAATTTCTGTCTACAATGAAATACAAACTTTTCTTCCCAAGCTTCCTTGTGAAGAAAACCCTGGCTAACTGGCTGCTTTTTCCCCTTTTCATGAGTGACAAACATCTTCCTGCCTAGTGCATCAGACAGAGATATAAACTCTTTGCTGAAGCTGATGAGCTGGTGTATCATTTGGGTGCTCCCAGAGCACTGCGGCTTGTGTCTGTGACAGACACTCACTGGCCTTCAGTGTGGGCTCTGGAGGGAGTCCAGAAGTACCTTTGCACTGGAGCACGTTCCAGCTTCCTGTTGAAACAAATGTATGTGCTGTGTACTGCAAACAATTACTGTATAAATCACTGAGAGCAAAATCCAGAGTCCCAAGCCTTCTACTCCAAGAATACAGCCTCTGCAGCTTAAACTAAAGCAATAATTCTTGAGCTAACTGTCATAGTAATTCCTTTACCTTGCCTAATTTGGTAGGGGCAGAAAGATGGACATAGATTTAGACAAACACATACTGCTTTTCAGGTTTCTGCACACCACTCCTAGGCATCCCTATTGCTTTAGCAGATGTATCATAGGGAAGACCAAGATTTTCCTTAATTATCAGTTTCATGATATCATCCTTTTCTCCTGTGTTAGCTCATTTGACACTCCTTCCCACTCTGTGGGATTCCCTGATATAATCTACTAAACAGCCACAGCTACGTTAATTGGTATTTATGCTGCAAACACTGTGTAACTACATGGTCATTTGCAAGTTTCCTTAGATCAGTCATTAATGATATTTAACATTGTCAAGTTATTACATCCATAATTGCTACACAATTCAGAGTGTTCAGGTCCCCTGATGAAAAAGCAACCCAGAAAATTTAAACAGTCTTGCCTATGCCTTGACATTATTCCAATTGAATGTGATCATCGCAGAATTCCGCATTCCCTTATCCTGTAAAAATGAGTACTAGCAACTCATTTATCCTGTTACCTTCGCCTGCAATGCAACTGGAGTCTGCCTGCAGCGCGAGTACCTGAGCCAGCTTCAAACAAGCACATGGTAGCAATAGAAACATAAATTTCAGTAAAGGTCACACAGGCTTTCCAGGTGTCCTGGGTGTGTATGGCTCACCTATGCTTACATCCATCCCATTGCTTCTTTCTGTGACCGCATTCCCATTGCATCCCATCTGCTATTGTTATCTAGAAAAGCTAAATGGAAGACAGAAATGCTAGCTTCCCTGTGATAATGTCAACCCAAGACTTCAGATTAGACAATCCCTTTATCCTGCCCAAAGTCCTCTGGATGAACAGCACCTTCATCAACACACTTCTCATTAGTTTTGTTCTCTTTGGACTTTTATGGAATTGGAGACTGGACTTTACAAATTGTTGCAATGGTAGAAAGGAGATAGTTTTTGTGCCTACCCCTTACAGAATGCTACTACTTCTTCAGCTCCTTGCCTACAATATACTTGGCTATCAGGATGTTTTCCACAGGATTATCTAATTATCTCCCTAATTGTGTCTTGGGAACATCTTCTAAAGATGTGTCTTCAAGCTGCAGCAGTTGAGGATGGCAGTATTGCATCTTCCCTGCCAACTCCCCCCTGCCTGCTCTTTCTGTATTTGTCTCATCTGTAAGAACAAAGGAGTATCTCCTATGCATTCAGTCACTTTGTGCCTGCTACCATCGCTTTAGTGATAATGAGAATACTAGGTCCCCAGAGATACAGGGAAGGCGAAACTTTGTTAGAACAAGGCAGAGTCTGTTTTCTTTTGTTGCTTCTGACTCTGCTGCACTTCTGGATTAGGGAAATGTATTTGGGGAGTCATTTCTCTGTTTTTCAGGCCTGCAGTGAATTTACACAGTCCCACCAGAGACATGCATGCCATTGTCAGTAACTCAGAGACACAATTTAATACCTTAGAGAGCTCAGTGCAGTGCATGGAACCGCTCTGGCTGCCGGCCATGGTTCTGAAAGAATAATAATGAAAAAAATGTGCTTGCTACAGGACTGCAGACCTAAGGAAATCAAAATGCTATTGATCCCAGCCTATCCTGTTCTCATTACAATCTGCTCTGCTAGTGGCATCAGGAGTTTTTATGAAATCCATCATTACTAGCAGGGTAAATACATCTTTAGGTGGCATAAATCAGCAGCACTTGCTATGCCAATTTATGCCAAGTGTGAATATAGACCACTCTAGTATTTGTTATGTACAGAGAAATAGTATATGGGGTCAATACAGAAAGCTCCAGTATGGCTGAGGCTTGCAGAGCATTTGTTTAACTAATCAGCTATACCATGCAATCAGTGTCTATTTTTCCTCTCATAAATAGGCATGCATGAGGGAAAAAAAATGATTGTTAAATACTCATACAGCAGGTTTTAACAAACTGCAGATTTGAGAAGAAGAACACAAGCACAAATAAAGCTTCCCAGCTGCTTGTGATTTTTTTCTTCCGATTGAATAAATAATCACCTTTGGCTAATAGAGTAAATATAAAACTCAGAAATGGCAACTCAACAAAGCACCAAAGAAGCCCAGCACTTTCAGGAGGAATTCCCCAAGAAACAGCATATGCAGGAGGCAATGAATTAAATATTTCTGTCAGTTCCTCCAGATGTGAGAGGCAACTAAAAATCTAAAATAATGAAGTAAAGAAAGAAAAATTTAATTAATAAACTGAATGAAGAGACAAGAGCATGGCAGAGGGAATGGTTCCCAGATGCTTCACCCTGGAGTCCTAAATAAAAGATAAACTGCAAGACATTACCCAATCATCTCCACAGTAGTTCAAGTTTAAAGCAGGTCCGCATGCTACAGATTTACTAAAATGCACTGAATAAAATACCAGAAATACCTTGAAGGGGGATTACCACAAGAGAGGGAAGGAAGAGGCAATATGACATTGGTTTTTCACACACAGTGAAATAAAAACACAGAAAGACATTGCATGGTTTGAAGCCATGAAGCTGAGCTGGTGGCAATGTTGGCAGCTGGTGCATTCACCATTAAACCACAGTGCCTTCTATTTCCACCTCTATTTCTTGTTTTTCTTAGGAGCATCAAGCTTAAAACCATTGCCAGACCGGGAACAGACATGAACTTATGAATCAAAGAAAGGATATAGCAGTGTAATCTTTTTCAAGCCATCTTCTTGTCTTCATCTGGTTTCTATTGGTTTAACATCCCTCCATGGTCTTTATTAGCAAACAAAATGTGAAGTACTTCACATGCTCTGTGTGAATTCTTATGAAGGAGGAGAACAGCAGCATAAGATAGATGTGTCAGCTGGGAGGCCTAGGAGATTGGCTATAAGAATTTTAAGGAGCTAATTTCAAGAAAACAGTAATCAAGGGAAGCTGAAAGGGTGGGAGAACATCATAAAAAGAAGCAAGCTGCTTCTCTCAGCAGAAGGAACTGGCTTGATATGATTCTCTGAGGGTCCCGGATTGGCTGCACCAATTCTATAAACTTTAGATATTACAGCAATCCAGCTACTAGGAAGTTGCATTTTTAGAGATTATGATTAGCTCCAGATTAAGTACCCACATAAATCCTGTCAGGTGGAAAACGGTTTGTTTATTTTAAAAGAAAATTATGTAACTGAGAAAATCCAATCTTTTCCTTTCTCCAGTTTCTTTAAGTTACATTTTAACAATGAAGCTGAGTTTTACAATGAGTGTAACAGGCCAAAATGAGTAAGTTCTGCTAACACTAAAGCTGTAAAGGGAGCAAACTATCCCCAAAGACCCGCTTCTCCATTACAGCAAAACCCAGCAAGACTTCTGTCCCTCCATCATTCCAGGATAGCGGAGCACTAGGTAACACCTGGCTCTCACATGAGCTCTCAGAAGACTTGTGTTCACGGAAAATTAATTTGTGTTATAGCTTCAGTGTACTCATTAATCTGGCTCCTGTCCAGGCACAAAGTCCCATTGTTTCTGTATTGTGGTATTAATAACTCAAACTGATTAACAGAGAAAATGAGCACAGCTTGTCTTAAATAAAGGTAAGGAAGTTGAACAATATAATTCAGTTCTTTTGGCCTCCCTGAAAAAGGAAGGAAAATGTGAGGGTTTGGTCAAGAAGAATGAGGCTTTCGGCATGTTCTGGCTTCCAGACATAGCAAGAGTTAAAATAGACAGGTACAGTGAGTTAGGGAAAGAAATAAATCATGGGGCCCAACTGATGGTGCAATGTAACTCACATTGGACTTTCAAATCCACTGGCGCAAACCCTTGAAAATAATGAGGTTGCATTTTGATAAAAAGGAAGAAGGTATGGTCTTCTGGACTATTTTGAGATGCTATCAGCTCTAAAAGTCCTGCAGTAATCTAGTCTGTGTAGGACAGCATGTAGCATTTCAGCCAGATACTGCTGCAGAGAGTCCAAGAGCCTGTGGTTAGCTTAAAAGTGTGCCTTTCAGAAAGACTGCTAAGGTGAAATCGTGATTCTGTTGAATCTGGTGGCAAAATGTTCAGCAAACTTCCATTTGAGTCTTGACTTACTGACTCAAAGTAAAAGAATTTACCCTAGTTCTCAACTCTGCTAACTCTGGGCTATATTCTGGGTATTGAGATCAGTAAGGACAGCTCACCACGGTGAGCACTGGGCAGATCAAAGCTTCAGGTTTACTCATATCCTTGACAAAAAGACCCTGTCAAAAAAGACATGCCTCACTGTGCTCTGTTGAAGATGCACAAAAGGGGAACAAAGCTCATCCCATTCATTTTCTTGCCTGCATGCAAAAATTGATAGTTCTCTCATCAGACATCTGTGAGTGTTGTTAAACAAGCCCCACAAGCTCCTCTTAGGTGCCAGCAAAATCCTGAAAGGCCATTGTGCTCACATCTGCACTGCTCTGGAATTGTGAAGGTGCCCTTAGAAGAAGCAACTTAATGTCTGTTAATATAGAATTGAAATCACAGGAAACCATCCCTTTCACCACTCTATTTTCTACGCATCCTCCCCACTCTCCTCCTGTTCATCCATCAATCTCTGTATCTCTCTCTGCTTTTCTGTCCTTTTTGGTGCATAAATGCTTTTCTCAGATGACAAAAAACTATGTTCTTCTTCCAGTGTCTGGAATGAAAGTCGATATAAAACAGCTCCTTATCTCCAGCTTTAGTTTTTAATGCCTTCAATGGTCTTTATTTTATTCCAGTAGCAAATTTTAACTGACAATTACAGCCATTGACGTGCATGCAAGGTGCTTAAAAGCTGCGTTACCACTGCATTAATCCAGATGGAGACTGGAAACTAGACAAAGGCTGCCAAAGAAGGCACTTGCCAATGCATTCAAAGAAGGAGGCTGGGGTGACCATGCACATAAGTACTAGCCATTCCCTGCAAAACACATGGTCTTTTTCTTCCTGTTCCCCCCTTTCCAGAGCTCCAGATTTGACAGCCACAGGTTAGAGAAACCACATACAGGATGCAAAGCATGAAAGTACAGCTGCAGAGTTAAACCTGTCACAATGAAACACTGCTGCCTTTACAAAGAGAACAGAATTTACAGACAAACAGCAAGTCTTCCCTGTTAAACTAAAACCAAACCTGATTTCCTGACAGTATTTAAAAACAGATGGTGATGATGGGAAAAGGAGGCTTCTCCTGTAGGAGAGGCAAAATTGTGCTGTTTGGAAATGTAGAAGATGAAGGCCTTTATTTTGCCTTGTGACATGGAAATTAATAACAGTAGATGAGGACTGCTGAATGCAAATTCCTGAAGGGAGAAGAATCACTTATCTCCAAGAATATGTTCTGCTCAGCATCCTCTGGCGACAGAGATCTTTGGAGCAATGTCAGACAGATCAGGGGAACAGCAACGAAGGGAAAGCCTTTCTCTTTCAGGTAATGGTTCTAGCCAGCAGTGATCACTGCCCCAAGGCTTGCTGAAGGTCTCAGGTCAGACAAATTGGTGGTCTCAGCCCTGTCTCATTTCACAAAGCTACAGAAAACTCCAGAAACAAGTGCATGTCAGTAATTCCAGGGCTGTCCCTTCTAAAAGCACTTCTGGAGTTCTGTCTCAAAAGAAACGTGACCAAGATTTGCGCTGCTACACCCCTAGCTGAATGATCTCTGCATTACAACAGCCTGGCACTGGAGCACATGGGTGCAAATACTGACAGAGCAGCTCCCCTGTTCTCAGAAGAAAATGTTGATTGATGGTAAGGTAAAGGACAGACTGTATCCGGCCCACCCAGTGCTGGCATGTCACCCACCATACTTTCTTCTCCTGGCCCAACATAAATGTTCAAGGGCCCTGGGACATTTATATCCCCAAAATCTAGATAGGAGCCTGTAGGATCCTAAGGAGCACTGAAGAGTACACATGTCCCTCTCTGATGGCAGGTAGCTGCAGTGGCACTAAGTCACCAGTTGCTGAGTTAACTGAATCAACATCGTGAGGTTGAATTAGCCACATGCTGGCACTGTAATTCTAATTGTTTTCAAATACACATTGTAATAGGAGTCTAATTACCACACGTCTCCAAATGGGAGCTGATGGCACGTAGGATTGTTTTGCATTGGTGACACAAGTAATGAAGGATTACATACATTCACCTGCTACCTCTGGGACATTCTTCTTCACACCATGTTTTGTTGGTTTTGTGGTAGATGTTTTAAACAAATGCAGAAAAACGAGAAGGAGAAAGCAGGCTGACAAACTGCATGAGATATAACATATAGACCAGAACCTTGGGAATGCAATCCAGCAAAGAACATTTAAACAACACATGACTACAGAGCTTCGAATCAAATCTGATCCCCGTGTGCTAACAAGGGTGCGGTCATGTACTTGCTCACCAGTATGGCTGCTTATCCACAGTTTGCAGAAGCATGCAGCCATTTGCAGATGTGCACACTGATCTAGCCTGCAACATACATAAAGGCACATACTCATGCATGTGAACTCACACATATGCACCTAAGCCTGCATGCAGTAATCCAATAATGCATAGACTCCCCCCCACCCCAGCATGTAGGATGCATCAAGCAAAGACACATTTGCTGTAATACTGCATCAGATGTCATCTCCCCACTTCAGGCTCTTCTCAGCCCAGCTGTATGGGTCAGTGGTGGGTAGGGGTGTGACTGGCACCAATGTATCACTCAAAAGGTTGTCGGGGGTTGCAGGGGAAAAGCTGCAATGGGAGAGAGTCAGGCAACGCTAGCCTTCTCCCAGCACGGGAGATACTGCCCCATGGAAGGCAGAACACCAGCATGCTGGGCTATGCATGGAATTCTGGATATGCTGCACCTCCTTCCAGTCCTACTGAGTATAAGACACAGCAAGCCCATGAACTATTGAACTTGTGTGGTGACCTCTACAATTTGCAGCAGCCACTGCATACATTATTAATGCCACTGTCTGTGCCAAGTACTGACCCTGCTCCCCACCAGGGTCAAGGTCCATTAATTATGCACTGTGAATTAGTCCAAAGTGGGTGAACACAGAAACAGAATAATTTGCCATTGGGCCAGTGATCAGATGCCCTGAAGATGGAGCAACTTGTGGAAACATGAGTATATAGTACTCTCATCACACACAGCACATGAATAGATGGTGAAGCACTTGCCAGCATAGCCATCTCCATTTCACCCTGGAATCTGATTCATTATCATGAAGGCAAACACAGCAGAAGCACAGTGTATGAAAGGGACCGGTAGCCCCTTCACAAATCTACCTGCCATTCCATTGCCACATTTGTCTGACCCAGCCAGATCTATGTGAACAGAAGGGAGCCAGTTAGCAGCTGATGTGAATGGTTCAGTGGAAAGTTGTTATTTAAAAGCTAGTTAGAATAATTAGGGGGCAGTTTAATTAAAACATCAACTTAAACACAAAATGAATGCAGTAGCTTTCAAGCCCAGCAGGATGCACAGCTAGCAGATTCCCCTGGGAAGCTGCTAATTAGTGTTTGTAGTGACTGCAAACAATAAATAAAAATAATAATATTCTTGTAAGCCTTAGAAATATTAGGACCTTGGTTCCTTTCTGTCCAACGCATGACCACTGCTCAATCCCCACTGCATGTTCAGATAGTTTGAATGAGAGCATCTGCAGGATATTAGCAGATTAGAAAGCTGTAGTAACTCAGCCCAAGTTTTTTTAAGTCTTTGTTTCCATTTAATCTAACTGTCCCTGACAGCAGTGAGAACGCTACCGGAATTCCCAAGAACCGCATCACCCAGCTGGCCACATTGCAGGTTTGCTGGGTTTTGCTGCTTGTCAGTTCTGGTACAAGGACTGCTGCCATGAACAGGTTGTTTATGATCAGAAATCGAAAGAAAGCCTTATTTTTTCTTACTCTGAAGTCAGAAGTGATGTAGCCTAGGAAAAGTTGTTCCCAGGTAGACAGCTGCAGAGTCCTGGTGCTCCACTGTGAGAGAGACAGAAACCTACAGAAACTCAAGACCATCTCTGATGTTGTGCACCAGAGTCTCCATAGTTTGTTCCCTTTTTAAAGTTCTGCAAAGCTCTTGCTGTAACATTACAAAGGATCTGATTCTGATCTCAATGACACTGTGTTGATCAGAAGCATATCTTGCTCTTTCACTCTGCACGCTGCTGCAGGCATCAATACTGAGAGTTAAATTACCAGGAAAACAGGGGAAAAGGTGAGACTGCTGCAGCACTGGGGGGGCACATGGGTGATTCATCCATTTAAACAGCTAAAACCAGAATTCTCCAGCAACTACAGGAGGAGATGCTCCATCTCACACAGAAGATAATTGCCAGGGCTCTCAGCATTAGAAGGGAAGGTTTCTGCAGTGGAAGAGATGGTACTCACAGTAGTATGTGCAGGGCCATGAGCAATACAAGTGCCAATGTTTTCTCAGCTGAACGGAGCTGAGCTGTGTTATCCAATTCCTGAGCTATAGATTCCGAGTTGCCCAAGGGGAGGGGAATGCATTAATTACTTATGAATCAATTGATCTGCTGCTATTTCAGGAACATCTATCTAATGGCTCTGTAATAGAGATGATTTCCAAACAGCAGCTCCCTCACTTAACACAAGTCATCCCTCACCCCACCACCCCAAAGAGCAGGACAAGAGCCTGCAGTACAGGGAACCTCCAGGGTGTAGGGCAAATTCCTACCAGGTATTGGCTTTGTCTGTTCTTCACTTTGTTCTTGTATCCCAGTTTATATCAGTGCAGAACAGTTGTGAACTGTCACCACTGGGAATAAGACTGTGTTGCACCTATCTCACCCTGCTAGAAATGGTGAAAGAGGTAAAAAGCAATAAAGAAATGGGTCCAGGGGTGGCTCCCCTTGGTTGGATATATTCCAGAGTGTCATCATAAAAATGACACAGAAGAAAGGTGATCCCTCCCTCTCTCTTTCTACCCACATACATAGAAAAATGCCCCCACTTCTAGTATGTCCAGAAGCAAGGACATAGACCTTCATATGGCCACCAGCATACATTACAGAAGTCCTCAGCAGTTTCCCACTCAGTACTGTGGCAGACAGCTGCAGGACTGGGGAAAAAAATATGGATTTTTAACCTTTTTGCAGCCCTGGACTGTTCTAATGCTTTTGTGCAGACCTTGCACTCAGCCCCTTGCATTTTACATTGGCAATAACATTCTATTTCAAAATGCATAAGCCAGTTCTTTTCTCATCAGAGTCCTCTGTGGCTTGCTCCTAGTTTCATCTCCCATATGACTTGCAAGTGCATTAAAGTGTTGAGATTAAAATTTCTAAAAAAAATTATGTAAACAAGATACTTGGCATGCAGTAGATTGCACTCTGCTCAGTAATGAGCCTGGACCACTATGACAGAGTATGAAATCACTCCTTCAGTTTTCTGTAGACCCTCCCCAAAGCCATGGTTCAGTCTGGGCAGTTGTTGATTTCCTACAAATACAGAGCATCTCATAAAGGACAAAAGTATGTATTTTTTCAGTTTATCACCCTAGACCAGATCCTCAGCAGCTGTAAGTCTGCACATGTTAAAGATCAATGGCCCACTGCCAGTTTATATCCACCATAGCCTATGCACAATAAATCTGGTGGATCCTGAATGCTGGAGGCTGCGTATTCTGTGTAGGAAGCATACATGGATTTCTTTCTGAGACATCACCATTGAAACACTCTGGCCCTGTAAGTGACCTTTTCTGCCACTGCACAGTAATCAAAGCCTCCTTCTGTAAAGGGCTTGCCCCTGCTCCATTGAAGCTAATGATAAACTCCCATTCAGGTCCTCCAGGTTGAGAATCAGGCCTAAATCAGCATGAAAATTTGAGAAATATCTGAGATGTTCTCTTGGACTACCTTACGTTGCACCAGCAAGATGCCTGGAATTGAACCATCATTAAATAAAGCTGTGTGAATATAGCCTGGAGATCCTAGTCTGGAAAACTTAAGGCAGAAGTTTCCATTTTGCTTGAAGATGCTAAAGTACTTCTGTCATGTTATGAATATATATCGCTGCTCTAAAAGAATTTCAGAGGCAATTTAGTTTTACAGGAGTAGCCTTCTTTTGCAGACACATGTGAGACAACAGGAATTCCACTCATCAAAGTCTTTCTGTTACTCTGTGTAACTGAAGCACAATTATTTACCTGCATACCAGCCTTATCTTCAGCTTCTCTCCTAAATAATTAAGTTCTTTGTCAGTCATCAGTTCTCTCAGTGTAAGGAGGGTGAAAAGGTAACCTGTGCTCAAATAAGATTTGGGGGATACATATGTAGGAAAAAATTTGCCCGTGATGGTCAAAATCTGCAAGAAATGCTTTCCAGTGGCTTTCTTGATAATAACAATCTGTCAACACTTATCAAACTTGTATCTAATCATCTCATCTGTAGTGTCTTTTATTTTAGCAAAACATCAAACTAGAGGATATTAAAGAAAACATCTAGTCCTGCACAGCTCTTTTCAGCAAAAGATATTGGAGCTTTTTATGCAGAAAGTGTGTATCATTATAGCCATTTTATAAACAGGAAAATGAAAGCACAGAGAGATTAAACAACTTGCTTAAGGTATTAGAGCAGATTACTGGCCAAGCCAGAAACAAACTCAAGTGCCTCGAGTGTTGCTCAAACACCCTGGATGACACCAGGTAAAGATCAGCTCATTCACCACCGAACATAACCATTTCTCAGCTGAAACTGTGTTATGAGCATTGCATACCAATGTTACACGGCAATTTAGGACAACCGTGACTTTGATGTTGTCTCTAATTTCTGTCATCCAATTCAAAATCCTATCCCACGGTACACAGCTGGTAAACACCTCAATTCAGATTTGATCAGGACAATAACATTATCCGATTGCTAGCAAAGCCTGTTTCACCAAATTGCTGGGGTCTAGTTTACTCTCATCCATCAGGGCCCCCAGCAACACAACAGCTCCCAGCCAAGAACTGCATTAATCTGCCCTTGTGCTCAGTAAGCAGCAATGTTCAGAAAGCCCAGATTTGGAGAGGTAGGCAGGGGAGCAGCTGCAATGAGGGACAGCGGAGCGACAGGGCAAGCAGTCAGAACATAAATAGCAGCTGTGGCTTCAGTCTAGGGAAGTGCTGCAGCTGCACACCAGCTAGGTGCTGAGAGGTAGCAAAGCACTGATTAGAGGGACTGAGACTTTTGGCACCCAAAAAGCCATGGTTTGGGGCAAAGACAGAAGCTACAGAGCTGGTGACAAGGAATGAAAAGAAAGGGCTGGCCTTGATCTCTGTGCTGTCTGAAGTGCCCCTTTAGGAAAGCATCAAGATTAGAGGGTTAATAAAAGCACTGTGCCTTGTGGCCTACAGCTGCTGACTGAATTGATCCAGCTTTGCCCATAGTGACTTGCTGTGCAAGCACCAGGCATGCGTGAAACATTGGTTCAACACTGCCCTAGAGGGCAGCATGCCAATTATTGTATCTCGTGACAGCCACGGCAGCAGCTCTTGTTCAAGAGGAGCAATGGCTGAAGGGGAAGCAATGGAATGCATCACTGGAGATCTAAATGAATCCGAATTGCATTTGCATTTCATTTAGATTTAATAAGATAGTTATTGTTTGTTAATTATGTGCCAATTGATTACTGCAGCAACATATTTATTAAAGAGGAATAATTCAGCTGAAGACGCATATCCTACTCATCTAAATTGAATTAAGCAGATTCAAAGCGATGTAGCATGATGAAGCATACATCTCCAGTTTGATACATGCACTATGGAAAAAATTCTACAATCTGGACGAAAAGCTGCTCTGTCCCACAGCAACCTGTGCCCAGGAGGAACTATCACCCATGAAGGACTTGTGTATAAGACCCTGGAAGCCTACGTATGAGCCTGCAAACTCTGAAAGCCACAAAGCTGTGCTCTGCAAGGAGTCCTTGTAGTGCTGTACAGCAACTTTTGTCAAGAAGAGATGTACACACAAAGGCAAACATGCAAACATACAAAGAAATGGAAAAATACACAGAAACTCACTTCCAAAACTGGAACCTGAAATCATGAGAGCCACTGTTCCCATCCCATCCATCATTCCAGTAAAAAGCAAGTTCTCATTTCTGCAAGACTCCACAGCGAGCTGAAAAAGTAGGAGGTCTGGCAAAGGTCACCCCTACAAAAGGTGAAGGAAAGGCAGAGTTTGCAGGTTGTGCCAGTTCTGGAAAGGAGATGTGGGGTATGTGGGGATGGGGGAAAATTAAATCCCATTTGAAGAATATGAGAAACTAAATGATCCTCTTCATGATGGTCTTCGCAGACAAGCAGCTGCAAATCAGAGGACTGCTCCAGCCGGGAAATGTCAATTGTATGGAAATGTCATCTTCATTGCAGAGCTCTCCTGGGGCTGCTGGAAACTGCAACTCAACTGCATTAATTTCCATCCCTCTTTCTCTGTCTCACTTTCTCTTTTATTTTTCAATCTTTTAACCTTTATAAAAAAAATTAAAAACAACCATCTTTTCTGCATTCAGTAAAATTTTGTAGCTATAATTGTGCAGAAAGGTTAAAGAGTTTCAGTTAGAAAGGTCAATCCAGGATCATTGTCCGTCTGGATTCACAGGCTGCCTGCCGTTTCGAAAGTTAAAGATAGCACTGAATAGCTTCCTGTGCCAGGGCTGACACCTCCAGCTTTTTCAGTCCCACCAAAAATGAACTTTCAGTCCTTACTTTTCAAATAGTGCAAAGGCTCACAGATCTCAGGAGATTTTCAACAGAGAAAATGGTAACTTGAGTTCAAATTGAAGACCAGATCAAGAGGAAGAAAAGATGTATACAGCCAAAGACAAGTCCCAAAGGGAGGTCACTGAACTCTTGGAAGTGAGCGTCTCCAAACCAAGGAAACTGGCAATCTGGAGCTCATGACAGCTCCAAAGCACCCACAGCAGGAGACAGAGTTCACGTGTAGGTTATCTAACCTCCTTGCCTAGGCTCTCATCTCCCACTTCCTGCATTCTCCAATTTTTTGGCCCTACCCTTGCTAAACTCTAACTTGCTTCACAGCAAAATAGATTAATGTATTCTCCAGTGTTGAAATGAGGGAGGAACAACAAGGTGCACAGAGGGGACAAGCGTATGGCTGGTCAGAAGAGAGGGATTATGTGAATTACAATTGATTTTCCACCGTTAATGAACCATGAAGTGCTTGTGATTGCATCTTGAAGAGATTTATAATTATTCATCGAATCTCAGAAGATAATTAAACTTCATTAAACACAGACATGACAAGCTTGCATAGTAAAGAATAAACCCCAGAGCCCATTCCTGATAGAAGAGGGAGACATGGTGTTGGGAGATGATAAGAAGAACCAGAGGAAATAAAAGAGAGGTTCTTCACTAAAAACAGGTTTTGTCCAAACAAGAAATTCCTGCCCTCAATGTGTTTTTTCACCTCTTTTTCCTTTGTTTTTAAGGGTCCTTTCCTTTTCTTTCACACCTCATAATCACACCACCGCCTTTGCCTGACATTAAGAGTGCCTTATATAATACACTTACCTATTCTGCAGCGGTTGCTGTGTGAAAATGCTCTAGTGTTTTAGAGCCAGTGGGGACTGGTCTTTTTGCATGTTTACCAAAGTGGCTGTGATATACAAAACACAGATTGTAGAAGGAGCTGGGGAGAAGCAAGGGGAGGCAGTAGCAGGGAGATGCAGTTCATCACCACATGAATCAGAATTCCCAAATAGTTCAGCATTTGAGAGATCAAGGGAGTGTTTACCTCTTTCAGATAGTCTGGCCTTGGCTGGTGACCATGTGAAAATTTAGCCCATGTAGTCCATATTCTAGAAATTTATTAGGATATAATGGGACACATACTGCAGGCTACATGGTATGTTCAATACTGGTGTAAATTATGACCTAGTTGGATACAAAGCATTTGAAACCAGATAAGCAGAATCTAAGAATATTTCAGAAAAGAAACTTGTCCATCAAAGAAGGAACCCACTGGAGAAAGAAAAAGCTAACCATAATGTGCACTGCTGAGGATCAAAGGAATTTTGGCCTGCTGGTAGTGGTAACCAAAGCCATTAACCCAGAATAGCATTTGTTACAAATTTTATTAATGTGCTCTTGGGAGCTGTCAGTGATTCATAGAATCATAGAATGTTTTGGGTTGGCAGGGACCCCTAGAGGTCATCTAGTCCAACAGTGCCCCAACTCAGATAACTGTCTGCATCTACAAATGCAAACAAATTAACCACTTATGGTAGTACTCTGTCTTCTGCTTGCCCAAGCTATGCTGTTGGTAAGTCAACCCCTTGCTGTCTTGGCTTAAGGTGATCTCAATGCCTTTTGCATTTACACTGAATTTCCTGAGATACACAGAATGAAGGACAGGTCCACCTCTTATGTTTTCTGCAGCCCCTTTTATAACATAAATCGCCTGGTCTAACAAGGGTCATCCAGCATCAAGCTCAGCCATACGCAAGACTGTTGGGACACCACTACTACCACAGAACTAGTGGTTAGTGCTTACAAAGCAAGAATGGGGTGTATTTCCAGAAGTCAGCCTAGAGAAAAGGACAGAAATCTCAGACTTGCCCAGTATACTTTGTCTTCCTCTCAAAGGGCTCTCTCTTCATTATTGCCCTCCTAGAACTGAACATCAAGGGTTTTTAGTCCTGAGGCAATCTGACTTTATTAAGAATTGGAAATGTTGACATGAAGTTAAAAGGACCCAGAGAAGATGCTTCTCCCACCAGGCTGACATAACTTTGTTGAGCACACATGCTCTGCAGATCGCATTGCATAGGGGATGAGACAATGCAGTCTGCACTGTATTTCTAGCATGAACATCTCTTTCCTTTCCACACCCAGGGGAACAACTGAGCCCTACAGCTACATCTCTCATCTCTCCTTCATTTTCTATTCCTGCCTGACATAACACCTCCTCTTTCCCTCACCTCAGATAGATTTTAGAAATATAGGTCTTCCCTATCATAGTGTAACTTAAATCAAACTGTTGTAGGTAGCATTTCACTACAGTAACATTGCCAGAGATGCACAGTATTAGGACCAGCACAATAATAGATGTAGAAAAAATGAAGGATAACCAGGCAGACACACAAGTAGAAATTAATCTGCTGAGAACTGTTACTTATTTTCTCCCCTAGACTAAGTCTTTGTACAAAGTCTTTGTACAAAGCCCAGTGTATCTGGCACAAAAAGAAGGATTCAAGTCTATCAGGCCTGATTTCTAATTGGTACAGTTTAACCAGTGAAAACTCCTTCATATAACTCCATTGGTTTAATCATTCTGTGAGCCAGTTAAGCTAAACTGATTTAATAGAAGAGCAAACCAGTCTTGCTGTATATACCCAGAGTACTCACTCCAATTTAACTGAATGAATTTAAAATCAGTCTCAGAAAATCTGTGCAAAGCTTGCAGGGATATTTCCAGTCCTTTCAGAGAAGAGAAAGGCTGAAGGGAGACCATCTCCACCCAAGACCCTTCCTGTCTTCTTTTGCAATGAATCACACATCCCAGCTTTGCAATGAATGAGGTTTCCAAAGGCAGCGTTTACTCCGGCTCTCACTCCCATGCTGTAGCACCATGTGTTTTACAGCATTGTCAAACATAATGATTCCTACCCTGGAGAGAAATTGGGTCCCGTTTTATATTTTATTGCCTCAGAAAGGACATTTTTTACTTTCCACAGTCCACAGTTGGCAGCAACAGCCCCATAAATCTTGCCAAATGCTTTCTGTTGATATATTGTCCAGTAAGAAGTCTGTGAGGCTGGGGCCAGCATGGAGTAAACAAGTTAATGGCCTCCTGATCCATGTCCAAAGAGGGAGAGCAGCAGGGATCAGGAGTGCTGCAAAGTCACTACAGACAATGTCCAGCACCTGGTGGGTGCGCTAAGACATCACCAGGAGTTTGTTTCCCACGCTTCATTTAGAATTATATGGAAGTTGCAATGCTTCCTAGCCCCCGTGAAAGGGGGCCTTACACCAGAAAGCTCACCTAGCTGTGGTGCCAGCCTACTCTGCCAGTCCTCGTGTTTGCTGCAAGAGCTCTGGCTGGTTCTGACAGAGCATGATTGTGGGGAAACCTGCAGAAGCCCCAGTGCATGCCAGCACAACTCATGGAAACCAGCATAAAGGAAAACTGGAAGGAAAAGCAAGAACTTGTGCTGGTGAATGCATCTGCATAGAAGCAGATTTCACAGCTGAAGGGACAGAATGCACAGCATGAGCACAGAGGAATGAATACAGGGGAGACACAACTGCCTGTCCATAGGGAGCAGGCCTGGTGCAGTTGCTCTGCATGCTCTCTGGTAGGAGGGTAAGCACGTGAGATTGTTAGATGTAATTGTGTTGGACATGGTTGTAAGCAGTCCCTATAAAGCAGATGAACATGTTTGCAGATGCAAGAGCAAGTTTTGGTACATGTGTCTCTAAATTTAAGTGGACAGTGATCATAGAATCATAGAATCATTTAGGTTGGAAAAGACCTTTAAGATCATCAAGTCCAACCGTTCCCCTAACCCTGCCATCCCACCACTAAACCATGTCCCTAAGCACCTCATCTACCCTTCTTTTAAATAACTCCAGGGATGGGGACTCAACCACCTCCCTGGGCAGTCCATTCCAGAGCCTGACAACCCTTTCAGTGAAGAAATTTTTCCTAATGTCTAACCTAAACCTGCTCTGGCGCAACTTCAGACCATTTCCCCTCATCCTATCGTCTGTTACCAGGGAGAAGAGGCCAACCCCCACCTTGCTACAGCCTCCTTTCAGGTAGTTATAGAGGGTGATAAGGTCTCCCCTCAGCCTCTCCAGACTAAACAACCCCAGTTCCCTCAGCCGCTCCTTGTAAGACTTGTGCCCTCACCAGCTTTGTGGCTCTCCTCTGGACATGTTGCAGCAACGCAATGTCTTTCTTGTAGTGAGGGGCCCAAAACTGAACACAGTATTCGAGGGGCAGCCTCACCAGCACCGAGTACAGGGGCATGATCACTTCCCTACTCCTGCTGGCCACACTATTCCTGATACAGGCCAGGATGCCATTGGCCTTCTTGGCCACCTGGGCACACTGCTGGCTCATATTCAGCCGGCTGTCAACCAGTATCCCCAGGTCTTTTTCTGCCAGGCAACTTTCTAGACACTCTTCCCCAAGCCTGTAGCGCTGCATGGGGTTGTTGTGACCAAAGTGCAGGACCCGGCACTTGGCCTTGTAGAACCTCATACAGTTGGCCTTGGCCCATCGATCCAGCCTGGCCAGGTCCCTCTGCAGAGCCCTCCTCCCCTCCAGCAGATCAACACTACCACCCAGTTTGGTGTCACCTGCAAACTTACTGAGGGCACACTCAATTCCCTTGTCCAGGTCATTGATAAAGATATTAAACAAGACCAGCTCTAGAACTGAACCCTGGGGGACGCGGCTTGTGACCGGCCGTGAACTGGGTTTAACTCCATTCACGACAACTCTCTGGGCTTGGCCATCCAGACAGTTTTTTACCCAGCAAAGAGTACTCCTGTCTAGGCCATGAACCGCCAGCTTCTCTAGGAGAATGCTGTGGCAGACTGTGTCGAAGGCTTTGCTTAAGTCCAGGTAGACAACATCCACAGCCTTTCCCTCATCTACCAGGTGGGTCGCCTGGTCATAGAAGGAAATCAGGTTGGTTAGGCAAGACCTGCCTTTCATGAACCCATGCTGGCTGGGCCTGAACCCCTGATTGTCCTCCATATGCCTGGTGAGCACACTCAAGATGAACTGCTCCATAATCTTCCCTGGTACCGAGGTCAGGCTGGCAGGTCTGTAGTTCCCCGGATCCTCCTTCCGGCCCTTCTTGAAGATAGGCGTCACATTTGCCAACCTCCAGTCATCTGGGACTTCCCCTGTTATCCAGGACTGCTGATAAATGATGGAGAGAAGGAAGGGAAGATGCTTGTTCTTGCATTATGGCAGTATCAAAGATGTGCATTATATGTGTGTTAGTTGGTCCAGTGGTAGTGTATGTAGGTGACACACTCTACTTGTATGTTAGCACATGTACATACCGATACACACAGCTGTCCTTGAGCCAAGCCCTAATTTCTAATAGACTTGTCCTTTATGGGTGATGACAGACCCTCTGCCTGGGAAAGAGATGTTCAGCTTGATTCCTCTGGGCAGCTAATGAGCCGCTTCCCTCCTCTCTGTCTTTGTCCCTGTGCTCCTCCCTGAGCTCCAACAGCACTTTGTGTGTAATGAAGAGATAATGCCATAATGACTTGATATATTACACTCAGCCCAGTCATAATGCCTTGGAACAACTAACTGCCACTGTGCAAAGGCTCTAGCAACTCAGCTGGTCATGTCCACTTAATGCAAAGCCCTGTATGCTTCTCTAGGCACAGGGCCCATTCAATGGACCTTCATCGTGCAAAATAGAAGCAAATCTCACAGTGCCAGATGTCCCAAGCTTTACTGCCCCACACTTTTCCTCCAGCCACAGGGCAAGAATGCAGTCCTACAGACACAACCCATACCAGTCACTATGGTTCGCTGTGATTCCTTATGAGCTGAAAAATTCTCCTGAGGCCTCAAGAATAAAAATACTGCTAACCCTGGCTGGAAGCATAATGAACAGGAAGAAAGATTGATTGCTATGGCTGTAATTAAGTGAGAGGCTTTGATAGCCTCATAAGCTGAAAGAGCCAAACCAAAGTCCTGATGTGGAATTAGAGTGGCAGAGCCTCCCTCCCTGCGCCCCGCCACCTTCTCCTGTTAGGGACAGCACCTTATGATTCTGAGCACGCAGCTGCCCTGCTCCAGGCTACAAGTCATTTTAAGGGGAAATGGAAGAAATAAGCTTCCCACAGATGAGCATGATAGGAGGCTCAGGGACTGACGACATGTGGGAAGGAGCAGGAATTGGCAAGCTGTGCCTCACCTCCCACCCTGTGCCTCAGCTGATTATAAGGTGTCTCTCCACATTAAACAGAGCATTGCATCCATTTATAGTCTGTGAACAGTGTCTCATATCCAGGGCAGGAGGGCATGGGGAGTGGGGGCAGAAGAAGGAGGGAATCATTATCCACCAAGGACTTGAATCCAATGAGATTTACACCATTCCTCAGCCATAAACATTGCTGAGAGCTCTAGAGAAAAGCACACTTGCTCAGCAGAGGCAAATGCTGCCTGCCAGCCTACAGATGCTCAGCCTCCCCTGCTTGCCAGTTCCCTAAGGATAACCGAATTCTCAAAGAGGATGCAGCTCTTGACATCCCACTCCTCTCCCATTTGCACACAGAAGCAATGTCTTCACTGGATACCTCTTTCACAGTATGAGTGGTGTCCCTGAAGGGGCCAAGACACATTTTTTTCCCTTAGGGTAGCTAGTTGAGGCTAGCACTTTGCCTGCCAGCCCCCTCCATTTTGTGGCAGAGCCACCAGTATGTTTTCCCGTGATGGAATAGGACACCACACCATCCCTCTCCCCAGCTCCTCCTCTCAGCCCAGCTTGCCACATGTAGTGCCTCTGTGCTGAAATGGCTGCTTGTGACAACAGAAAACCAGGATCCTCACATACATGTCAAAAAAAGAACTTTCCAGGCAGCTTGGCAAAGATCTCAAAGATCATCACAGCAGCCTCCTTTACGAGCCTCTCTGCCTTCTCCCCTAGGTCCAATGTTCTGGCTCCAGTAATGCACAACCCTTTCAGTAAACACTCTCTTGTAAGCTGTAATCCGTATTTTTCCTGCAGCTCATGGGAGATACATGGGTCATGGGAAACAAAATTTGTGCCAGCCCTTGAGCTTGCACTGAACTCTGGATAAACTCAAAACAAACAGAGCCTTTCCTACCTCTCTGAGTTTGCACTCAGCCTCACACTTCCATTAAGGCACCTTGCTCTCCTCCTCTGTTTCAGTCCCACACAGAAACAGAAAACTCCCCAGCCCATCCCACCCTTACCTCTTATCGCACAATTCCCTTTCCTCAGATTTGTCCATAGCTACTGTCCTCTATTCCACTCTAACATTTTTACCTACTATTTTGAGTATGTGCATGTTAAATGTTTTTTCTTCTTAGAAGTGATTCAGGAAATAACCAGGAATATCCTCCTACTTCACAAGTTCCAGGAGGTGATAGCTCCTCACAATGAGGTGGGGGAATAGAGGAAATGAGAACTTCTTGATCCTGCTCCTAGCTCTGGCACTAGCGTGTTCTGTATATTCAGCTACTTCCTAGGGCTGCCTCAGTTTCCCCACTGCAACTGTCTCACAGAGACACTGTGAGACTGAGTTATCTGACATATATAAAAAACCGAGCTCTTCAGATGAGAGGAGCAAGACAAGGGCACAATCATATTATGATATGATGCCTTTGAGCTTTCTCGTAACCAGACAACAGCTCAACTAGCAAGATCCTATTGTAACTGATGTCTGAGCCAGACCAGAGGATTCACCGGTATCATCTCAACTTCACAGTGCCTCTCCCCTGCTGTGGTTGCAGTACATTCCCTTGACCAGGATGTCTGACCCCAGTAAAACCCCACTTCAATCTTTGTCCATCACACATTGTTGGCCTTGAAACTCAGAGCACCAGGGATGACAGACATATCCGGAGAGTGACAGACGACCAGAGTCAGCAGAATGCAGCCTGTTGCCATGGAAATTCGAGCCCCCTTTTCAAGCATCTGTACAGTTCAGGGGAATGTGGCTAGCTCCCACTGTGAAAAATCTTTGTAAAGAGTCCCATGGAGAGTTGGTTTTGTATCCCACAATTGCTCTTTGCTCCCCAGCCCAATTATGTGTTCTAGAAGGAAGCGATGGACCACAGCTTGGCTCAGGATGTATGACGTCAAGGAGCCTTGTCTAACAGATGAGCCTGCAACCCAGGACACGATTTTCCAGTACAAAAATTCTGCAGGAAAATTTCAAATTTTTTTTTTTAGATATTGGATGAGATCCATTTTCACTGCTATGACACAGGGCAATACCAGGTGATGCCACTCAAAAGTATGCTCTTGGGAGATCTGCTTATCTGAACATGCATAAGTTAGATCTTGGAGACTTAGCTATTTGTCCAGTACATTGATAGGCTTTTCTTGGATGTTGGCAAAGGCATTGTCATAGGTGGGACACACAATTAAATAAGTAAAATAAATCCTATCACTAGGACAGAGGGGTGCTGGTGGCAAATTCCAGGAAACAAACCAACATTTTTGGCTACAGCATGTTTTGTAACTGCAGAAAATGCAAGCAGAGCATGGGAGTTATTAACTATTTCTCTATCATTTCCAAGCTTCTGTCATGTGTCCACATCACCACTTACACACATATAGGCAATAGTATGGAGTATCATGACCAAGAATGTTTCTTTACATGCACAAGTTCATGATATCGCATATCAGCTGTGCATACTGCATATACATTGTTATGTGCTCAAACACAAACGTGCATGCCACTGTATCTATATATGCACATATGATGCTCATCAGGGCATAGATACGGTGCTCGTGAAAGAAGATTATGTTCCCTTCAAAGGTGTAGTCACTTATGAAAAAGTTTTGTCAAGCCTAATTACCTGCACTGTTTTCCCCATTAAATGACTTTGCATCTCCAAGCTTTCTTTCCCAATTGCATTGATTCTTTTGGTTCTTATGAAATAACAGGTATTTAAGTGAGGCTGCTGCTGGTGGAGGCTCTGCTGTAGAAGCCAGGTAATGAGCACTAGGAGCATGCTTGGGCTTTCAAAGCTCCAGACAGCTTCGTTAACCAAACAAAGGCCATGCGTCCAGAGCTGTACAAAGAGGCAGGGGGTGTGATGTAGAAGAGCTGTAGCCTGAGACTGAAGACAACAGTTCTTCATTACATTATTGTACACGTGGCCCTCTGGGAGCAGCCAGTTCTTCAAGGTGTTGTGATAATAAGCTCTCCAAGGATGCCGGCGTTGTGATGTCCAAAGCACAGACATTTGAGATCCTCCCCCAACAAAAGCCCATGACAAAACACCCTCAAGACTTTTCCTTTCAGGCTTCATTCCAGAAGCTCTGAAAGACACTTAAAACTCCAGTTCAACACGCCTGGTTTCTCATGCAGTTTCTTACACAACCATTAAGCAACTGTCAAACACTGCTGTAAAGGATGACTGATGCCTTTTCATCATCAGTGGCCCAAAGCCCTCCCCAAAAGGCACTGCACCCAAGAGATAAATCACTATTTGCTGAGGATGCTTCCTGAAATCCACAGTTTATGCTATAAAATGCCCCTGACCAGCAGTTCGAAAAGTTCCTTCTAAACTTAGCCATGGAGATCTCTCACAATCCAAACAGCCTCCCCAGAGAAGAAAGAGATTTACGTCCTGCTTGTCTTTCCTGACGTCTTCTTCCAGTGAACTTCAATGATGATAAACATGACAGGCACTGTAAAACCCAGCAAGTGCACTATTTCTTTTCCTCTTCCCACCATTGCCAGTATAAATATCACACTGAGTCCCAGGGGCTAAGTGTCAAATTAAAATAATGCTCTCTTTGGACTGGGGATCTGGGTTCCCCAGAACAAGAAATCCGAGGTGGTGGGTGAGAAGGAGGGAAGGAGGGAGTTAGATCCAGGGACACCAACAGGAAATATTTTCACACTAAATTTCACAACCCCTCCATGGATTCCAATGAACAGTTATTATGAAGCACCCTAGAGGGTCACCATAAAGACAGATAATCCCATTCCACTCTCTTGAACATCTCTGTAGCTCCCGAGGCTGTGTATAAGTGGGGAAACCTTGCTTGTTCTTCCTTCCCTCGCTCCCACCACTCTCTGCCGCAGTGCGTTTCTGGGTAATCCCAGGGGAAATAATTCTGGAAAAGAGGCCAGAAATTTAATCAAGAACTGCATCAATGAACAGTTTGTTTCACTGGGAGCCAGGATGAGACTTGGGAGATGAGAACAGAGGCATGGAGCTGAGGGACAAGCAGCACTAAGGGGAGTGCTCAGGATTCACATGCAAGTGTCAGCCCCATGCACACAGCATTTTTCAAATTGTCCTGGGCCTGCTGTTGGGTGGGTGAATTGAGCTCCCAAGCTTTGGTTACACAGGTACAGTTTTTGTGCCAACAAAGACTTTTGGTCTGAGCTCAGTTGGAGCAGAGGGAGTGGATTCATACTGGACGCCAAAGCCCTAGGCAGCCCACACCCAGACACAGTGCAAGGCTGAGATGGAAACCAGAGAATGTCAGTCGTGACAAAAAATAATTTCCATCCTAAAACCAGATGGGGAATCAAATACCACAAAAATCCTCCTGAATCTAAACTCCCTGCCTAAAAAAAATCAAGTTGGGTCAATCAATAGGTTTCTTTGCAATAATTTTAAACCAACTCATTTTATGTCAACCTTTAAAAGAGGTATTTATTTTTTTTGGTAAATTAATTTCTTATTTGAAAGCATAAATTTTAAATGTAAAAAAAAAAATATTCAACAACTTGTAAATGTTTTTTATTAAGAAATCCTGTTTGCTCCTTTTCCGGCAAATCAGAGCTGCTTTTCTCCACAGTACCAGTCTGCTATGTGAAGGGATTTGGGGTCTCCAAACTAGGGCTGCAAACCTCCATGCAAACCCTCCTGCAGTTCTCGGAGGATGTGAATCTATGCCTCATCACTTTGTAGGCATGCAGGCAGGGTCACAATGGTTTAATCTCATAATTTTCTTCCCCCAAAGAGCTTGGAGCATGGGACTCTGCTTATAAGATTTCATACAGTTAGGGGCTAAGCACCCCGAAAGAACCATGCAGTCTTTCCTACCACAATAGAGAAACTCCACACAAGCAGTTTCTCCCTCGTGACCTTCCTGTTAGCATCCTGGACTCCAGTCCAAACACCTGCATCTCCATGAAATTGCTTCAAGATTACCATGAACTCATCTCCAGCCTCATTTTCCTTTTCCTCTTTTTCTCCCTGATCATGAGGCCTTACCCATATGACAGCTTCATTACAAGCGACCTTCAGCACTGGCTTTGTTGGGAAAGTGATTTAGAACCAAATTACTGATCTATTTCTTTCACCTCCTCCCTCTTACTGGAGGCAGCAATAGCAGCACTGGAGAGACTGAAACAGCACATTTTGAACACATTACAGAAGGGGAGACAGAGCAGAAAGCCATCCTCCACCACAGTCCAACACAAAAGGGCCAAACTGTTCTTGGAGAAATGCCAAAGCAATCGTACAATTTACTCCAAGGGTACAGATGAATCTGATTTAAACCAGCTGGGAAACAGCTCTTAAGGAAGTGGGGACTCTACTGAGAACAGACGGAGGCAGCTGGAAAAAACAGGGGGCAGGTGGCTGCTTGGAAGACAGGATCGCTCTGGCACATGGGCAAAGCAGAATGGAGTTGGCAATATAGACCTTGTTGTTGTGGGGTAGGTTAAATCTCGCTGCAACCAGTGAGAAAAGCAGCTGTCTCTGATTCAGGCTAAACCAAAGAACACTTATATGTCTCCTTGATACAAACTGTAGCAATGGAGGTTACCATTCAAAACACAAGAACAAGGGTTGATTTGGGTTGAGCTACAACACAGAGCTGTGAACTTTACTGTAGACTAATGGTTGAAGGGGCATTTGTGTGTGTGTGAAAGAAAAAAAAAGAAATGAGAAGATGAAGGAAAAAAAAATAACCAGAGCTGGAGCAGATCACCAAAACCAGTCAGAATAAGCAAGGGAAACCTGAATAAATCAGAGAGCCATGGTACTGGAGAAGAGGGTGATTAAAGAGTCCTCTGCCTCCTAAGAGGCACTATTAGCCAGAGAGAGTTAAAAGCAGAGTAAGTGGGGAAGCAGAAGCGGGGAGTCCCTGCTTTCATTGAGTGAAGTCTTTACAACCATTATAGCATAACATTAACAGGGTGCACCAGCAGCAGGCACTTGAATGAGTGTCCAAATCAAAGACCTGGAAAACTGGACCCACTCTTGAGGCTCTCATTCTCTTCTTTTCAGCAGTGGCATCCCCATTAGCCAACACTTCCTGAGCAAGAGACAATCACTTACAGAGGAGCACTGCTGAGATGTTAGTGCCCAAGATGCAGAACTCCAATTGACTTCTTTTGGACTCTCAGTTATATCAGCAAGCAAGCAGCAGTCAGTGACCTCAGGAACAGGTTAGAGCTTTGCAGAACTGAATTTTCAGCCTGGGAACTTACAGTGCCTCATATGATCTGATTGCTCTATGATAAACACATGGAAGAGAATCTATGTGATTCTTAATCCATCTAGGCTCAGGAACAGAGGGTATAGACAGACTGAACCATTCAGGGAATGAAACTGGTAGCAGGCTGTTTTGCATAGCCATTTCAGCACAGTGACTTACCAGTTGACAAGAATTTAATTTACAAACAGAAAACATAAAAGGAAAGTCAAGACTGTAAGTAAAGCAACAACAGAAGAGCCCAGTAATGAGGCTCACACAAGAGGTGACTGGCTGATCCATGGGGTAAAGAGCAGCACGAAGGGGCTACAGGGAAATAGCAGGAAGAGATTATCTGCTGGCACTGACATGCTATTTCCAGCTGACATTTATCTCTGCCTTGGAATTCCCAGTTGGAGAGAAGACGTGACAACAAACATGAGAAATTTACACTGGCCACTTCATGCAAATCTAACCTTTCTGCACCTGCCAGGTGGGAAGCATTTATTTACTTTCTGGCTGCCTGGCTAAATTGGCAGAAGGAATGAATCCAAACAGAATACGGAGAAGGTCAAAGGAATATGGCTCATGTCTGTAATTTCAGGACTTGTTACAGGCATTACAATTTTAATGTGGCAGTTGAGAGATCTACACCCTAGGCAAATGAACTGGCAGAAGACATGTGCATGTGCCAGTCTATCCTTCCACATGAGCATTTAATCGCCCTCTGACGGGCAGATTCAGAGATGCTAATCTGCGTCGCAGTCCTTACCCGTGTCTCGCTCATAGAGGACCTCAGCAAATTTCTTTAGCTCACATATGAAGAATGATTATTGTGGACCAGGCAGATAAGAGTTCAATCGCCTTTGCCACAACACCTTTTCAAGATGCAAAGATGTGAAGCTGAGCAGTAACTGTGAGATGTCTGAGGTGAATTTGTCACAATTTTAAATAGAAAGATAGCACTTATATATAGACAATCAAATTAACGAGTTCATACTGCACTCTAACAAGTGAAAGCAAATTCCTGCCATCCCAGAATGACTGCCTTTTTTTTTGCATGCCAAATAATATCTCTTTGAAATACATAGTCATGTTCAGCTCTTTATATTAATAAGTCTCTTTTTGTCCATGTAACTAAAATGCAGCCATCTCTTGAGTAGAAAACAGCACAAGAGCCCTTGGTACAAAACATCAGGAAAAAAGTAAAGACCCACATATTTTGCTAAAAGTATAGGAGAGGACTTCAGATGGGTTGCCAGTGTCTTCGCACGATATTGAACCATGGTCACAACACAAGAAATTAAAAACAGTGCCCTAAAAGTAAAAATGCCCTGAGATCTCTGGTCTTCTAGGTCAAGAATGCAGTTGCACAGCCCTGCTAACAGCGTGCTCCAGATGCACTAGCTGCCTCCGAGAGCCTTCTAAGGCGCTGCTTCCGTCTATGCACAAACAATAATGTTACATTTTCCAGCTCAGTTTGTATGAGGCCACACAGCATCCTCCAAAATCCCACTGGCACTAGCACTCGTATAGTCAGCATAAAGCCTGATTTTTCAAACATGAACAATTCAGGATCCTACTGACAAATGCCTTCAAGGGTTTCTAGAAAGTACTCAGATCTCCCTGCCTCTTTATGGTATCAGTGTCTGGGCACCCAAGATCACTAGATACATATGGGCAAGAGGGCTGCTGGCAGCTAGCATCTTTTACAACTTCTTTAAGTCCCTTGAATTCAAATCTAAGTCAGACACTTTATAACTCATCGTATTGGCTTATCAGACAGGATACTTTTATAAATAAGGGCTCTCTTTTGCTTTCTGGCTTCTGAGTCTTTAGGTTACACCTGGGTCAAATGTTCAAGTTTTCACTGCAACTGTGAAAGACAGGAATTGAATTCTGAACACAACAAAAGATCTCATCGCATCTTGTTCCTCTAGGATCTCCGGGGTTGAAAAAAGAAGATGAAATAATGCTAAGTTCACAGTAAATACTGTGGAACATTTGAGCAAAACCACTGGTTCCTCAACTACTTCCCCATATCACATGGCAACATTAGGACCAAACCAATTGGTGTCACACTTAAGGGCCTTGTGCAGACAAAGCCAACAGGTTCCCAACACTGTCTCCTACAAACTCCAGGTTTCTTTCAGCATCTGTCATCCAGCCCAATTTTGCTTAGTATGCAAGAACTGACAACAGCCTGAGGTGATGTGGCTGCAGGCCATGACAGGGGTGTATTTCTGAACCAGGCACGCCTTCACATTTCCCCTGCCCTGCATCTCTGGCTGGCTGGTTTTGTGTAAGAAGGGGAAAAAAAAAGGATTCATGAAGGGTCAGAGAAAAAAGGCAAAGAAAGAAAAATCCCATAGGATAAAAGAGATGAGAAATTCAAGGTAGTTTTAAAGCTGTTAGTGAAGTCAAGAGCCCAAGCTGACCTGAAGTCACAGCAGTGAGAAAGTAAATGGACTTTTAAGGACTTAGGCTGAGATTTTCAAAGCCTATTCAACAACTTGGATGTTCATTTCCATTTATTTTATTGGATTGTTGCCACAAAAATCCTGTGGGCTGCTCTGATTCTGGAGGTCTGAATTGGGAAAAGAGGAGCTAGACCTCGCTTTATTTTTTAATCTTTTTTTTATATATATATAGCTCTATATAAAGAATCAGCAAAACCAGCCAATCATTTCCTTCACCATCAGAAAGCCTGAAGGGTCAAGAATTGCAGGCTACAGAAGAATCATTGCAGGGTGTAAAAGGGAGTTACAAAGAGACTCCAGAACAGAAGAAGGGCTGCTGACATTCATGGTCTTGTGGATCTATTGCGTTCCCCTCCTTTTTACCATAAAATGAATAGGGTTAGATCAGATTTCCCCTAACTTACCAGAGTCACTGCAGCACTGGGTGGAAAAAACAGGGGATTATGCTGTCCTAAGAATCTTCCATCCCAGCCCTTTCACATCATTATTTCATTACTTGACAACGCCTTTGCTCTGCAGTGTGAGGCTCTGGAGGCAGTATCCACCTTCAGATACACCGCACAGGACAGGACTGGCAGCTCCACCATGGGACTACATGCTGAGAACTGCCTGTCACATAAGTCCATAGCATTTGTAGGATTTCCATATTCCATAGGCTTATGGACTTCTCCCATCCCATTTCCTGACAGCACAAAAAGCCCACCCATATGAACCATGTGGATTGTTTCCCTTTCCAGTATGAAACAGCAGTAGTGGAAATTAGTTTCTTCTGTTTTCCAGCTCTCATGAGCTCTAGGTTAAGAAGACTTGGGGCTTCAGTTCTGCCAGACTATCGACTGCCCAGCAGGTAAAGAAAGCAGTAAGTGGAAAGTATTTGATAGCAGCAGGTAGCTCCAATAAGTTTCTTAATCAATACAATTTATAGCAGAGACAGTTTGAAACACTGAAGTAGGGAAGCCCATCTTAATGTGTTTATAACCTTTCTCATTTTGTTTTGTTCATTTTTCCTTCCCTACCTTTTTCAGCAGTGTTCTTTTGAGAACTAATTTCTCTATGGACATAACAAGCTCATGCTTCATTCACCATTATCTTACAAACTCCTTGTAAATTGAATTACCTGCATGGCAAAGGGGAACTGCCCTAGTTCTCCAGGACAGAGTGGAGCTCAGATACATGGCCTTGTTCTTAGCAGAAAGTAATTTATTTTTTTTCTGTTATTGGATTTAAAGTGAGGATAAACGAGTGGAAAGCAAATAAAAAAAGACCCCCGCCCCAAAAGAGTGATAGAGAGAAAAAGTCCATTAAATCAAGGAGTTTTCATCAATAACTGATTCTTTAATCTACAGAATGTGGAGAGGGAGGATGACTTTAGAATTTATGATGTCAGGGGACTGTACACGGATTTCTCACAGTTGGACTAGATGACCTCTAGGGGTCCCTTCTAACCCAAAACATTCTATGATCCTATGATCTTGTGTAGCTTTTCTTGCCTTAATCTCCCCACTCATAAACCAGGAAGAAAACATATAATTTCCTAGCAGTAGAGGGTTTATTTACCTCACGCACATTGAGATCATGCAACAGAAAATACTCATTATTAAAAGATATACTCTCTCTGCTAAGAAACACCACTTGCAACTGTTCTGACAGGTGACATAACATACATCAAGCAGTTATGGTTTCTGACAGTGACCGAAGAGTGCATCAAGGAAGATGCAAGACCTTTCCAAGTTTTCCTGATGGATCCAAGTTTAAATAGTTTACTGCTCAGGTCTAAACATTTCAGCTGACTCTGCCAAGGACCCTTCAGACATCCTGCCAGTATTGTTACTGCATGGACATACACTCATAGTTCTGAATTCTGACAGTCTCTTCTGTCATGGTTTTTGTGTGCGTGTGTTAATGAACATAGTAAGAGAAGCCTCAAAGATAAGAAACAAATTTGTAGGGCAGGTAGGCAACGGTAGCTCTGGGGGTTATAAGGGCTTTCCAATGTTTTTGCCCAGTCAGATTTGGATGCAATAAGGAATCTGCTGTCATTTTCCCCATGACACAGCACAAAACAAACCACCACGCAATCCCAGAAACTCAAGTGTTATGTGTTGTATCTCCTACCTGAAAGGTTGAATATCCGGAGGTTGTTTTCTACTTCCGTCCTTCTTCAGTGATATGGGTACAGAATCTTTCTCCTTCTCAGCAACTTCTGCTTCTCAATATTATTCCTCTGAAAAAAGATGAGTATCAAACTGGCTACATGGAGAAAGTGGATACAGAGGAATTTTCTCTGTATCAAGAGTATTTTTCTTCTTCTTTGTTAGCGGAGATGGGAAATGGAAGAGCTGATTTTCAGTTCTTTCAAAAATTTTCACAGAATCATGATCAATATTTTTCAATATACAGATAAACAAAACCATGTTTTAACCTGAAAAGGTCTGGTTTGGTAATTATAAAAAGCTGATTATTATTCCAAGTAACCAGATGGAGAATACTACAGAATCATGAAAAGTCCATATTTGTCAATTACCAACATTTTCCAGGAAAGTTTTAATTAAAGGCCATTTTCCAGTGGGTAAAAACCCCACACTTTTCAGCAAAAAGCTAAAAATACTGAGAAAGTGTCTCGGGTGAAATTTTTGGCAAGGCAAGTAAACCTCAGTAGAAAGCCTGTTCCATGGGAGATGTCTAATTCCGCTCCAGTGACTCAGCAGCATTAGACATGCTTCCAAGCTGCTAGGTGTTCTTCCAGGACTATTATATAAATTTTTCCTTCTTCAAGAAACTTTTTACGATATAAGATGGTTTAGGAAAAAAAAAACAGTCAGAGCTTCAGTCAGTTCCAACTGAGGAATCCAAAGCAAGGACATTAGAGTTTAAGGTATCAGTATCACTTGTCCTCGTATACAGACTAGGAAGCAGCAAGAAGGCAATCTCTAAAATGCTGGATTCCCTGCTCCTGCAAGACAGGCATGGTTAGATGATTGCTTCTGAAGCTTTTTCAGAAGAGGTCATCTCGGCATTTTTTCTCTGAGAACCATGGATTTCTTGAGCTCACTGTAAGGAGGTTTTCTTTGTGGACAGGACAACTTTCATGGGACAGATCTTCCTGGGGGATAAAAGCAAGAAGCCTTCAGTGAGGACCCTAGAGAGGAGTTAGAATTCTCCCATGTGCAAAGATCCAGCCCAGAAAGGCCTAGGTGCATTCAAAGCCCCCTTGACAAGCCCTCAGGAGGATGCTGAGAAACATTTCAGCCTGTTCCCGAACCTGGAGCAGGGAGATTCATCTTCTTCCCTGGGAGCAGTGCAGAAGTGCCATTGGAGAGCTGCAGAAGGTCCTGGGACACTGGTGAGGAACTGTCTATACTTCATGCTATGCATCAGACCAGGACTCTTCAAGCAACACCCAACAGCAGCAAGCCAGGAAGAGATACTGTATCAGGGAGATGATTTCCCTTTCTTTTAAAGACATTTTAAGTGAATGAATAATTCATCCTGAATGACTTTGAGCTGAGGCAACTCTCCATGTTACCACCTGATTATATGTTCCATAAAAAGGGATGACAGCAATTTATCTCTCTTCTCTTGCCAGGTGGGCTGGTGGGGGGATAAATATGCTGCCACCAAACTCGAATGATGAATCATCCCTCAGAGCAACCAATGACACTTTTACTGATTTGGCATTTAGTGCTTCCCAGTGGGAGCGGTAGGGAGAGGGACATCAGCATAAGCCTTCAGGAAAGGTGGGAAGACCATGGGCAATGGAAGGCTCAGTTCTCTCTGTTCATCCCCATAAGATTACTTATTGCTGAATATCCAGCAAAGGTATCTGGGCAGAAGAGCCCTTCTCCTGAAAGCAGTGGAGTCTGCAAAGATCAGGTGCTCCCACTGCTGTCTGGTCCTAAGGAAAGCAGCTATCCAGTCTTATTCTACTTTATTATTGACTGAATATTGGTTAGGCTGGAAGAGAGGAACTCTGTTAGATATTCCCCAGAATCGTGCTTCTTCCTTGTATAACAAGCTACACAGCAGATGCCAGTTGTTCAGCTGGGAAATGGGACTGAGAAAGATTTTTCTTGGGAATTAAAGCCCAGGTTTACTTAAAGAAAAGGGGACTGCTCTGGCTGGAGGGAAAGGCTGCTGCCCTGTCCTTTACCTATACAAATCTGAGCCCTTCCCAAGAGGGGTTCATTAGCTCTGCCAACATGGAGCTTTTTGGATGATCTAAAACCACCAAGCATGGATCAATTAGACCCAAGTCTGAGAAGTGAGGGCTTCCTTTCCTTAAACAACTCGATGTCCTGCTATTACTGCAGTCCATTATGGGGATATCCCATATGTTTATGGGCATATAGACAACTGCTGTCAAGCTGCACCAAGCCAAAGGCAGCCAAGTGCTTGATCTTCTTGCCCACAAGCAACACATCCTGGCTAGATGTTTTCTCTCCTTGCTACAATCCCTCTGCACATAGTCCCACCTCTGCCCTCAAAACCATGTATGCCTCAAGCTACACCAGAAGTCCTCTGCAGCCAGATGCACCCACAAGCACTGGAGCAAATGAAACATCTATCTCCTTGTGCACATACTGTGCTGTGCACATCTACACCTCGCGTGCCTTCACCAGCACACTTTGTTCTGCTACCTCTGTCCTCCCCACTGCTCCCAGCCTGCAAGGGGCTGATACAGCATGTAAATGTGCTACAAAGACACATCCTCCCCGCCCCCGTGCTGGCTATAGGGAACATAAAACACAGCGGAGATTGCTGGTATTTTATTATTTATGAAGCTTTGGTTATTTCGTATATAAATAATCCATGACTGCAAAGTGTTGCTGGCACTGTAATTGAATATTCATGAGGTATTTTTGTTGAGAATTTTCACCAGCATTTCAAACCCAGGCACAAAAATAAAAATCATCATAATAAAAATTTCATCTGTCATTTCACAGTTGCAACCTCTGAGAAACAAAACCTCTCTCTCTCCCACCCTGAGGGCTTTCTGCGCAGGGTGGGGGGAACAAAACAGTTGGGTTAATCTGGAAGGCAGGTTCGTGCAGCATTGGAAAGAAGCAGGAACATCCTGCATACAGCTCTGCCTGCTGTCTCTTAACATTGTCAGGATGCTTCATCTGGGGATATATGCTGTCTGCACGGAGTACATGCAAATTCCCTCTCTCCCTCCTAGAAACATTTCTCTTTTCAGGTTTAATCCTAGCCAGAACCTTGACAGAGAAGCACCCAAGCGGGATCACTCAGCATGGAAAATGGAAGCATGTTGCTGCCACCCTGTGGAAAATGGTTGCCCCCAATTGTTGGGGACCACTCTGGAGGTTCACAAAGCTACAGCTGGTACAGAGGTTGAAGAGATTTGTGAGGCTGTCATTACCCTGATGAGACCCAGGGGTAAAGAAACCAGGGAATTTCCATTGCAGAATTTGCAAGGAAGATGTTTGGATGCTTTGCAGGAATGATTGATGGTGTCTGTGCTATATCTGTGGTGCACAGGGGGCACATGCATTGAGAGGATGAAGTACTACTGCTGCTGAGGCTCCCAAGGACAACTTTGGCAAATTCTTGGACACATGCAATGATCAAGCATCTCTTGCATCCTGGGATAGTCTAATGTGCAGCTTCACCTGCTTGTATTGCTGAGATTCCACTTTTTTTTCTCCCAAGGTGTCTCTTCACTGTGCCCTTCTGTTCCACACAAAAAAAAAAAGGCAAGGGTTGGGCTAACCAAAAGGTAGCAGCACTATTGAAACTCTTCCCTTCCCCTACTTTCTATCCACATCTTCTGTGAGGAGGCTCTGCAGCTGTCTGCATGGTGCATCATTCCTGCCTCCTTATCATCCACTGTCCCAGTCCTCTTCTACAATTTCCTCAGACCACAGCTCCTTCCTTTTTCAATTCCGTGAAGCAATGCGTATGCACAGAAAGGAAACAGCAGAAGGAGAGACAGCATGTTCCTAGCCCTTCTAACCCAGCCTCCTCAACCCCCAAAAAGGCATATGAGAGCCTGGCAGTCAGATCTGAGGCCCACATCCACCCCTATCTGCCACTGTCCATGTGCAAGTGTTATATGTGAGGCTATGTCACATCAGCACATCACAAACAGGGCCAGAGCTCTCAGAGCACCTTGCTTTCCAGGAGTGATTTATGGATCCTGTCAGTCCAACAGACTGAACTGCAGAGACAGCTGGAGCGTGCAGCAAAGAGAGCAGCAATCCATCACCACCGGGTGGGAGTCACCCAGGAATCCATCAAGAGCTTCTTTGGAAAGAGAAACAAAGGAAAAAGATGGAGACAGAGAGAGTGAGCCAAGAGTGGAAAATCCAACCATGATTTCTCAGAACTTCAAAGGCACAGAAGTAAAACAAAATGACAGACACAAAAAATATTTTTTGTTTGTAGTTATTCAGGTGGTCCTGCTTTAAAGTCACAAAGTACAAGGCCTCACACAGCTGAGCAGCAGAATTTGCTTTCCCGTTTTCTAGCTACAGAGTTTTGTGGTAGGTATTAATCACTTCAGGTATGACAACTGGATGGTTGTGATGGCAAGGGCATTTTATTGTTAGGGAGCTGCCACTGGATTCAGAAGCTAGGAGCAGGGGCAACATATGTATTTGGACATCACAAGGTGGATAAGACTCCAGCACCAGTAGGTGCCATAGAGATGGGGGTGTGGGTCAGGGAGAACCTCCATGGGAGGAAAGCAGAGGGCATGAACTGGAGCAGCCAGAAAGGCTGAGAGTAGGAACACTTGGACTGGAGGAGAGCAAGTACCTGGGACTGCAAAGGAAGGGTTAGAGATTTCCTAACTTGGGTTTATTGCTGATACCTGTCCCTTCTTGGGTCCTTACTTGCCTCCAGAAGACACTCTCCCCAGCTAAGACATCCATGCAGACAGTATGTATCCACCTGCCCTGAGAAGATGTTAAAGTATGGTGATAATATGATTTCTAGTGTCACAGGAAGTGCTTTTACAGCACAAGGCAGGCTGACTTGTATCAAGCCTACCTCCAGCAGATTCTCTGGTGCCGTCTGAGTCACACGGACTATGTGGAGCCATTTGAGTTTATGATTCTTTTACCTCTCTGACCAAGGGATCATACGCTGCTTCCACCAAAAAGAATAATAAAGACTCATGCATTACACATCCCCCAAAGGACTTAATTTCCCTTAATCCAAGGGGAGGATTTGCCTCCAGTCTCCAGCCCTTTTATTATCCATTTGTTGCTCCATCTGCAGCACAGATCATAAAGGAATTTTTTTTTTTTGTCAAACCTTGCTTGAGCCTCATTAAGGCCTTACACAAAGTCTCAGGCAGCTCACAGCTCAGAGAAATAGAATGAGACAGAGGCACTGAAGCCTGGACGGCCTTGTCCTCCCTCTCAACAGTGCACAGCAAGGACAGGGGAATGTTTGGCTCACAAGCAGAAAAATGAAGTGATGGGTCAAGAGAAATGCAGTATTGACACTTAGCCTTCCCTCAGACCCATCCTTGCTCTGAAATACGATGTTCTGACAAACACGAATGGTTCTGGCTTGGTAAAATACTGCTGTTCACACTGTGGTAGCAGCAGGAGCACCAGACAGTGAGCCAAGACTCCTCTGTGCTACACAAGGTGCAAAGATATACCAAGAAGATTGCCCCTGTCCCAGAGAACACATCCAATGTTCTCAGCTCGTTTTAAAGATGTGAGGCACGTGCAGTCTATTATTATAGTGCGCCATGGCTACTGAATTCTGTTCCTGTCTCTTTCACTGATGCACAGCCAGGCCTTGAGCATATTTCTTCACTTGCCTTTGCTTCTCTTTCCTCATCTGCAAATTGGAGTCTTACAATTCAGTATAGTAGATTATTTTAAAGGGTCTGGTGTCATAATGGTACAACTCAGCATATAAAGGGGGCTCTAGAGGGTTAGACAAGACACTGCTTTCTCTGCTTTTGTAACAGCTGTGTGCTAGCAAGAGGGAATATGTGTCCAGGGAAGCATGCAACCCTTCAGTGCCGTTGCCCCAACTCCATTACCAGCTATGCATATACATATATACCTGTATGTGGTGTTGCCTCCTGAAGTACTGCTGCTTTATTTTCTCCCCTTGCTGTTCTCACTGGGCTAGAAACTGGCACTGAACTGAAAGTAATTTCCTTTCATTTTAAATAAATAATAATTTAACAATGTATGCTGCCGAATTCATTCTTCTATCAAAGGGAAGATGATTGCACTTCCCAGTCTGGAAGGACACAGAGGGGAGGAAGACGTGGCTTTATAATTAAATTTGCTTTTCCTCCTTTCATGGTGCATCTCATTAAAAAAAAAAAAGAGCAAAAAAAAAGAGAAAAGAGAAAAGCACAGACAGAGCCTTGTGTCTCAGCCCCAGCAAAAAGGAAAAAATTCCCTCTTGTTTGTCTCCTGCTGCTACTTCTATATGACCTCATGGATAACACAGGTAAAGGGACCCTTTCAGTTCTGCATGTGTCCAGCACAGTAGGAAAAAGCAGAGCCATTTAATTTGCCTACTGGGAAAAGAGCAGAGAGCTGAAACCTTAAGAAGTTGCTAGGCATTTTTTTCAACATCTCATTCATGTAATATGCTATTAGGGGCACTATTCACATGTGGCAGAGCCAAAGTGCCACAGCAAAGGGCACTGCAACATGCATTATTAGGCAATTCACTGGCTACCTATGATGTGGCAGCTGCTCTCCCTGCCTGCTCTCCGTCTGGGGGCTGTTTTATACACCCAGGCTGATCAGAAGCCCCCCCCCATTGACAGAAGCTCAAATATCAATGGCTTTGGTATTGAACCCCATTGTACCGTGACCTCTCTAAACCCAGGCACTGACATTTCTCACAACCTATGGTACTAGCAGTTGTACAAGCATCCTTGCAGCTCTGACCAGCTGCCCCAAGTTCTGGCCCAGTGTACACTGGGGCTGGGCCTTGGAAGCCAGCCTGAATCCTGCACTGTCTGCTCAAAGGGAACATCCCCAGGGACTGGAGAGTACTCACCTTTAGAGAAACTCACTGCATCAGGGAACAGCAGGAAACACTCTCATTCAATCAATGCAAACAAGCACATTGCAACTCTCCCCGTAATGAGCCTACACTCACAGCCATCTTTCCCTGTGGAAAAATAAATGATTCAGTATAAGGAGGCTTTGCTGAGTATAGTTTATGAGAATGACAAAAATGTTTTCCTTAATAAAAGAAAAGCTGTTGAAGCTATAGTACTTAGATATTGCCCAGGTTAACTCTTTCAGAACAACCTTTGATCTCTACTCAGGGTGATCTCTTTCTCCGCCCGAGTGCTGCACAGGCTTACATTCTCTGCACTGCGTCCACACTTGCTTTAATCCCATGAATCCCATCCCTTGATCTTGAAGGCAGATCACTTTCAGCACAGACTTTAGTCCAAGAACTGTCTGAATTCTGTGAATCTCTTCTCCCCTGCCCCTTCTCCCTTTGCATAGGGAAGATTTTTCTCTTTGCACCTTCACTATTTAGTATGGCAGAAGGGGAGGAGGAAATCACCTTCAGCTTTCCTCGCCATCTGCATCCCAATTGCACCAGTGGGATTTGGGCTGCATTCCAAATTGTTCCATTTGCAGTGGATCTGGGGCAGAGGGAGGACAAGCTGACCGTGACATGTCTCAGTGGATAAGACTCCAGAGCAGCTAGCTTCTGGGACCTTCTGTGGCTATCGAGGGCTGCTGAGCACCCTCCCTCATCTAGCACCCCGATTTACCTGCCAATCTGCAGCATGGCCTACTAAAACCAAACAGCTCTCCCACCTGCAAAATTTAAACACCAGGATATAATAAAAATACAAAAGTGGCATTATTGTGCATTTTAAAATAATGAAACCATTTTTTTCAATTTGTTTCTACCCCAGATAGTGGCAGTGATCAGCACTTTACAGAAGATGCTTCTTCCACATCCTGGCATATGTTATTACTGTTATTAATAGCAAGCCTTTCCCGGGGGCAGCACTCTGTACAGGTACATTTATTTCCTTCACAGCCCTGTCACCCCCTTGCTGGTGCTCCAGCTCCCTACAGCACATCCCACTATGAGGCAAGGGAGGCAGACGGAAAGTTAGGCACCACTCTGCCACACTCCAGACACAGCTCAGCCTCGTTCTGTCACTCAGGATGTACCTGTTGTTTTATATCATCGTAATTGCATTACCTGTGTCTCACACCACAGTTATTTCCTGTTCCTTTCTCCTAAACCAGAATTGCCCTTAGGAGAAAGAAATACTTGGACACTACCTCTGAGCCAGCAGGAATGGGAGTTATCAACAAGTAATGAGGCAAACTTTCTCCTAGTTTGTTTTTCTGTTTCCAAGTGCTGACTCATACATTCTGCCCTCCGAACAGGATCTGACATGTCCCTTTCTTGGGACAACGGCTATTTTTCAGGAGGGCTGCAATAAACAGGTACATGCTCGAGTGTTACTATGACCACATCACCAGCCTCAGGTTCCCAAATCAGTCCCTCACAGCAAGACCTGGCATTCAGACACATGAGCAAGTAACAAACTGGGGTTTAACAATATAAAGTGCAACAACTGAGCTGGAATAACCACCCTCCGGCCAACCAAGGTGAGATAAAATGGACAAGCAAGTCAGTGCATGCCTCTGTTTCTCCACTTGTGCACTATCTTGCCTACCTCAACCGCAATCTCTCTGGGGAAGCGACTATGTCTCTCAGTATCTATTAGAGCAGGAACCTGCCCTTCGGGATTCTATGTACTGTCACAGTAGAAATCATAGCGATAAGCCAGCCTCTCCTGAGATGGACCTTGTGCTGAGCTCCCTCCTCTGCCTAATTTGTAGCAACTTCTGTGGGTCACATTTGCCTTCCCTAGGTGGGATGAGGCTCTGGGCAGTCACTGAAGTGCTAAACCAACTCCCTGTCAGCAGTGCACAGAATTTGTGAGCACTGAAGAAATCAATATAATTGGGAAGCTTAGCTCCTCTTTGCTGGCCACGTTCGTCACCAGCACAAGGTAACAATGTAGAGCCATTTAATAGCACAGCTCATTAGGCTTCTGACAACAGGAGATGATGGAACTAAGGCCTCAAACATACAGCCTCATCAGTCTATTTGTATGTGCAGTTCCAGGCTGGGTATGTTATACTTCCCAGCATGTGAGGAATGCATGTCTGGCACAAGACCTAGAGGGAAATTCCCTGGGAAAATCATGTAGGAATCCCCCTGAGGGAACAAGACAGAATGCTCTGAAAGTGCTTGGAAAATAGTTTACATGAAGCAGGTAGGGATGACCTAGAGGAGACAGTTTCTTTGGCTTCCCAATGTCAAGAAAGCAGACAGAGCTCAGTTTTGTCAGGGAAACTCCAGAACAACCACTTCTGGCTGGTCTATTCTAGATTACAACTTCTCTCTCCTTGCCCCTAGGCTTCTCTGTTGCTTCAAATACTAGCATTCACTGAGAAACAGAGCCATAACGGACAGCCAGAGTTCAGGTAGGGTACCCTGCAGTCTCACTAACTGCAAGCTGAGAAGTGGTTTTCACATGGGGAAAGACCAGTCCCTGCACCAACCAGCAGAAGAGAACAAGTATCAGAACCTACAAGGCACAGCTCTCCTGATGGGACCACAGACAAAGGCTGGAGGAACCAAAGCCACCAACAAAATGATGAGGAGTAAAATCCTGATCCCTTTGAAGCTGGTGACCAACCCACCACTGATTTTAATGACCTGGGGGACTTTATCCACATCTTCCCTATAACACCGTTTATAATGCTGTAAGAAGGAAGACGTGAAGTGGAGGCAACAGCAAGGCTCCTAGCTGTTATAGTCAAAACAAAACGTTTTGATCATTAACCTGCGTAACACAGTCTCTTACCCAGCACAAGCTAGAAAGCAGACCACCTCATTTCTGCAACAAGCCTAGCCACCTAAGATATCATACACTTTTTGGAAAGACACCCAGCCTGATTCAACGACTTCTATTAAGAGACAATCCACCACAATCCTAGGCAAGCTGTTCCAATACCTAATTATTGCATTGTTTAAATTTCATTTCCAGCCTAAGTGAATCAGACCAGACATACTTCCAGCTATCCAGCACTGGATCTCACTGTGGCCACTGTCTCCTAGATTAATGAGCCTTCTAGTATCAGAAATCTTTTCCTTGTATTTAAAGACTGTGATCAAGTCACCTCTTTAGCTTCCTTTGTATAAACCAGATGCAACTTCTTGGCACTGTCACATTTCACAGAGTTGTATAAGGATAAATATACACAAGTTGTGACTCTACCATGATAGAAAACAGGATTTCCAGAAGTGTAGTCATTATTCAGAGCTGTTCACTGAGTTTATCTGCACTGGACATAAAATTCTGATAAAAATTCACTGGCTTGAGAAGCTGTGAGCTTCCTTTGCTGTTGGCTAGGTAAGTCAGAAGAGTTTCAACTGAAGGGCACAGAAGTGTGTAAATGTTCATATTGACTCCTCTGTGTGCTTGTGCATGCAGTGTCAAATTACTGCAAAAAACCTTTGTACCAGCAAAATGCACCTGCTTAAATATTTGGGAAAAGAAGTATCGGGGCAAACTAAGAGTCAGGTTTCCCCTTAATATTCTTCTGCTTCTAACAGGAGGGGCAATATGATTTTGGCAGAACATGCAAACAGACTCTGCCCACAACAGGCTTTGTATTTTCAACAGAGCTCAGCACCTGGGTGAATCCAAGCTCCTCTCTGGAAAACCAAGCATTAGCAAGTTAGCTGAAATCATGCAGTTTAATCATCGTGCTTGTTTGCAGTATGCAGCCTGCTATTCCATTCTCATTCCAGCTCTTTGGCTGTTGCCACAGCTTTAATTTTATTATGCACGTTTTCCCCTTGACATCCTCTAGAAATGTGGTGACTTATTTCTCTTCTCCCTCCATCTCATGAGAGCTCATAAAGCAGTATGACAGGCAAAAGATCTGAAATATATTAACAAACAGCAGTGCAGCTGAACCAGAAGAATCAGAATTAACTCAGTTTATTTCTTACCTGGCCAGTCCTGGCTTTCTTGTTCTCTACACAAACATACTTCCCTCATCTTGAAATTAGCATTCGTTTTGATTGTTTTCACACCCTAAAATTGTTCCTAAATGTGCATATTAGGTGGTGAAACGACTTACTAACTTAATCTATGGAAGCTAACATTCATCTCAGCAAAAGCCTATTATACTTAATAGGCCTTCTCCTTCACTTCTCAGGATCATGAAACTCTGAAGCAATTACGAAACCAGCATACTGACTCTACCTGACACGAGAGAGAGCAGGGTGTCAAAGAGAGGGAGAAGCATACATTTTAGTTGTAGAAGCACATTTGTGCAGGAGACAGTTGTGCAAGTTTAGCACGTGTCCACGCTCTTCTCTGGCTCAAACGGCACTATAACATTTCCCTAGGAAAAGGTGGAGACTCACTGCTTCCATACAGCTTTCCACACCAAACAACGTTGGGAGGGAGAACTGTGGAAACAATACTTGCTTGATCTGAAAAAGCAAGTTGAAAAAAATAGTGTTTTGGGGAAAGTTTTTAATATAACTGCACCAAAAAAAAGCCAAGTCCATCATGCTGGGCCTCAACTGAGCACCAGTATGGCGACTCTTAACAGACCTTGCTGTCAGCCATAGAGTTTAACAGGGCAACACCTTAGGTCTCCAGGACACTTCTGATGGTGACAGCACATCACATTCGGTGTGCAAGGAAGACAACAGCGCTCCAACCTTTGCCAAGGCTCCTGGAGGGTACAATGCTTGCTCTAACCATTGAAAGGAATTCAGTGCTGCTACAGTTAAACCACCCACAAAAGCAACACAAGCTGCACTAGCAAGACTTATTTGTGTGTCAGTGGTATCTGTACAGAAGAAAATCGTTGGACCTTCGCAGAGCCCTGTCCATTCAGGTTTTTTCACACCCCTTGCTGGTATGGCTATCTGGAAAAATGTTACCTTTAGATCTGAGGCAGAATACAAAGTGACTTTCAACCATATAGCGGTGCTGTCAAGGACACAGAACTATGATAGGAAGGAGTTTGAAAGCACTCAGCTGCAAAATGGGAAGGGGGATGATTTTAGGCGTTAGTTTAATCCCTATCTGAGACAGAATTGGGTCAGATTCCTGGGAAGGTGCACACACAGCATTGGCCAGGGAGGAGGGGGCTGGTAACCCTTGTCTTGTCCACTTACCAACATACACACTTCCAACAGTGAAAGGGCTTTTGCTCAAGCTATGTAATGTGTAAAGGCCCATCAATAAACGTCTGGCAGGTTTAAATCTGTCCTTGCATTGTTCCTGGATTGTAACTGTTAAGCAAGCAGGACAGAGATTTTGGCAATTTAGTTTGGGCAAAGAAGGGAGAAGGCAGTTTTCAAAGGGTTTGGACAGCTGAAAGCTCGGTACATATACTTGGGACACTTTGGGGATGCTAGGGATTAGCTTAGGGGTATGTTCCAGGCTGGATATGCATATACTGGGGACTGGGGTCTGCTGGTGGGTTGCTGCCTCTGGTGTGGCAATGAGACAGTCTGAATAGTGGGGAAGCCCAGCAGGCAGCCTCCATCATCAAGGGGAGCACAGGATGCTCCCTGTGGGGTGTACAGCACGACAACCATATGTATGCTACTCCACAGGAGAGAAGGGTTTGGGGGAAAGCTTCAATCCACGCCTCTGCATTGCAGTAAGTACACAGAGTCCCAGCACCCTGCAGAAGGGGAAGGGATGAATGTGTCTGGCCCCACCCCAGTCCCACCCATCTTCCCCAAAACCACAGCTCAGAAATCCAGTCCAGCTGGCAAGTCTCTCCCTTCCTCCTCTCTGCTTTCTACCTACACGTTTGCCATGGATGGCATAACGGGGGCAGAGAATAAATCAGGTGCTATATCAGAGTATTCTATCCCTGACTGTGTAAAGAGCAGCTTTTGTGACTTCCTGATGTGATTTACCATACAATGACAACCTTTGATGTCCACTGGTGTTATAATCTACTTTATCTTAATACAATCTTCCCCTGCTGAACCCTCCAGAGTTTTAACAGCTATTTTCAATTGAGGTTTTTTTATTATTATGACTTGATACTGTGATTACTGTCGCACTCCTGCTCTTTGTAGAAGGGGAAATTAATAAGTTTTTTCTTAAGCACTTTGCACCAGAGGTGAATACCAATCAGCCCCCAAGCTGGGTTCCTGCGCCTGCTGGATTCAATTATGAACCTTTGCTCTGACTTTCCAAGACACAGCAGTTTTCAGATCAACAGCATGTCAGCACATAAGACCCTGTTCCACTTCCCAAAGGTTCTCATTGTGGGGAAGAAAGGTGACAGGCAGTGAGTGGGGGAATATGTGGCTTCTCCTCTACTCTCCTATGGCTGCCCCATTCATAGTTATCTCCACAAACATGTCCCTGTATCAAGGCATTCAGACTCATCATGCCTTGGAGAGGAAAGTTAAAGCACTGCTATTTATATAGATTATCCTGCTCCTTTGCCATCCTTGCTCTTTATCCCCACCTCCTCTGCACCTTCCCTTCTCTTCAGGAAATCATTGCACTAGGCTATGCCACATCTCACTGCTCAGTGATGGCATTGCACTCTTCCCTAAGTGCCTAACACATACTGCTTGATGAGGTTCAGGCCACACAATCCAATGTTACCAAGCCCTGCCAGGTAAATTCTAACAAACACAGACGGAAGAGGTTCTGCCTCTGAACACAGTTCCTTCTGTTCAGGATGGAAACCACTTACTTCAATGTCTGGTCCTTTCTTTGCCCTTTACCCTCACCAGAAGAGTAGTCAGAACCTTCTGCTGTTCGTAACATCTTCCCTCTCTGCTGAATAGGGTCTTCTGCCTTTCCTGGTCTCTACAAGCCAGCAGGGACTCACTCCGGAGCATTTGTATAAATAAGCCATGAAAGGAGGGCTTATGCACGAGATGCCACTTCTACCATGATGATGTCTATTTCTTCCACTACTAAGGGTGCGTTTGGTCTGTCACTGAAGTATTTAACTGCTAAAGATGGTGGGCTGGCACAATTCCCTAGAAATACACTGCAATAATTGAAAGACAGAGAGAGTGACATTGTGTCCATGCCTTGGGTTAAGCTGTTCCCACTTCGCACCTTAACTTACTACTAGCTACAATGCAAAATGACTCCCTTCTGCTAGGTAGCATTTCACATGCTATTTGGACAAGTATAACCAAGTACATAAGGGTGAGGATATGAAATATGATACACTTGGGCTCTCATTTTTTAGTTTTTTCTTCTAAACGTAGGCCTGAAAGTCAGAAGCTGGGCCAGTGGACCCAGCCTTCTACAAAGGGGGATGCACATGGAACAGACGTTTAACCCAGAAGGCTCCACAGAATAGATACCCAGCCTGCCTAAACACAACCATGCAAAGGCACTTCCTAACTCCCTGTAAAAAACACCCATGGTACAAAAGTCTAGATGCTATTAGCTGTAAAATTCTACAGGAAGAGATCAGGGCATTGCCTGTGCCCGTGCTCTTGGGGATGATACTACAGCATTTGTCTGTCCCTTTCCTGTTCTTTCAGGACTATCAAGCCCTCATCATCTCCCAACTAGCCAATTGCTAAGGGAGCAGGGTAAGCACTGGCTGCATGAGCAGCCAGGCTCGGAGCCCAGGCTGCAGAGCTAGTGCCAGTATTGATCAGAAAAACTGAAAAAAGTAAACAAACTCTCTGTAATTACTCAGGTTGATGGATGCCAGTAGGTTTGTTTGCTTCCTGTGAAGATGCCAATAGCCTAACGGAGCAAACATTACCATTATGTAATAAAACCATACAGGTAATTAAAAAACCCCTAGCAGGACTACAAACAAGAACATAATCTATTAACTGTTTCAGTGGAGCAAGAGGGAATGCATACTGAAGATTCTGCTTCATGTGAGAGGAGACAGATTTAATGGGTAGTTGAATTAAGAGCTGAGCCAGTTCAACATCATCCTCTTTTCTGCCACAAAACAGCTCCTTGGATACTACAGCATACTTAAAGATCTCAAATTAAATTAGGGCCCCTCTGCACTGTGTGTTTGTTCTATATCAACACCTCAGAGCCTTCATCTAAAACCAGAGAAAAATGGGGAGGAAAGAAGGCTTGACTTATTTTGCAAATGAGAAGTGGAGACACAGGAGTTGCCCTCTGTCTCGCCAGTTGCTTCCTGAAGTGCACATAATCCTGCTCTCCTAATGTCTAATCCAATGCTCTGCCAGCTTGAGAGTGGAGTGGAGGCCACATATGAGCACTATGATAGATAAACTCTTGGAGAGAAAGCAGATGACTGTAGTCAGTGGCAGGCTTTGCTGGCTATCTCAGATCTATCTGACTTGGAGTTATGAGGGAGAGAAGGGGCAGTGATGGAATGAACATCTAAAACTGTGGGCTAAGCACAAGGTTCAGTGAGCATTTTGCACCACTTCTACTGCACCATCTCCTCTATTGCACACTGTTGTAGCAAAGAGCCCACTCAAAAGCAAGGATAGAAAATAGAGGAAAAGAGGGAAAGTGCATAAGGTGAGAGAAAGACTGCTAGACCTTTTCCCAATGGCCTGTGGGTGGTTTCAGATTCCCTTTTAATGGTTAGAGCCAGCAGGTAAAGAGGCAGCTGAAGAACTAAACAAGCCTTCTGGCAAGCCGACAGTTCACTGGGTACAGAAGCCCAGCAGCGTGCAGTGCAGGCTGGTACAGAAGAGGGCACACAGTCAAAGGCTCTGCAGAGTACTCCTCCTCCCAGGGTGCCCCAGCAGCACAGTGCGCTGGCTCTGAATGGCTCAGCAAAGACAAGGCATCATGTTAGGATAGTCATAACTGGAGCAATATCCTTCCTTTCTACAAGGGCTTTTCTCCAAAAGCACCAACTCTCCAAGTGCCTTGCAGAGTACATCAGGCACCTTTTTGCTTATTACTGATACGCAGCCTCCCCCTCAATAAGCCTCTGATACTGGTCCACTGACAGGGACAGGAAGCAGAGGACAACATCATATTTAAATGCATTAAACACCTCGCCACACCAGTGGCTGGCAGTGTAATAGCTTCATACAACTCTTGCTGAAGCCAGAAAAATCTAAGTACAGGCTTCAATGAGACTTGGGTTTGGAAAAATCAGATTTCTGACAACTCCTTGCTAAATATTGTAAATAATTCAGATTTGCTTCCTCTAGTGTACCTGAAAAATATCATCTTCCTATCAAGGATCATGAGCAAGCAACTGTGACCTTCATGTGCATCAATATTAAAGGGCAACTGCTCCAGCCAGCAGCTTAAGAGGAGATTTTGGAAGAAAGGTCGAACACCTATGCCATGTGCAGCACAGATTAGACAAGATTTAAGTTAAAAAGCAGCATTCAATGGCTAAGGGGGCATAGCTAGATCCTGCTATTCTTGTCTGTCAATCATCAGTTGGGTGGCCTGGGGTGACCTTTCCCTGCCTCAGTTTCCCCTCAATCACAGAGCAATTAATTTGTTAATGCTTCTGCAGCATTAAGGCTTAACAGACAGAGCTATGGGCCTATGAACTATTTCTTTGCCAGAGACCCTGATGCAAAGTACTGATATGAGCATAGATCACACCAAAATGGGATACTGGATAAGTAATGGGAAGAGGCAGAGATACACAGATGAAAGCTGTGTCAATTGGGTGACTCACTAAGATCATAATAGTCACTAGGGCTTAAGCACAGTTTATTTATAGCTGCTGTGAGCACAGAGTCGCTAGATATCAGAATGACAGCTGGGAGAGGAAATGTGGGGGGTTTTATTATTTTACCTCTGGGGAACGTTTCTTGCTCACAGGAAGAAAGAATTAGATCAACAATTAAAGCCATAAAGATTCCCGAAACACAGACAATGGTGCATTGTATCTGACCTCTTTTGTCTTGCTTACAGAGCACAGAAGTGATCTTGCTGATTGAAGAAACTTAACTGTCTGCTGCATGGAAGTCACAGCCAGACAAACCTGGGTAGTGGGAAGAAATCGGAAAAGCAGCCAGGCTGTCCTAGAGAGATATGGGGTGTGCAGGGACTATACCACCTTTGAATCAGCTCAGCTGGGGTCCCAATCATCTTTGGAGGCTTTCATGCTACAAAAAGTCGTAATGATTTTTTCAAACTGCACATCAACAGGAATAGCATGAAACCACCCTGACGTAAGCAATCCCTTCCAATGCTGCTCCTTTGAGCTTAGGAGACAGGCAGACCTGCAATAGGCAGCACCAGTTAGCATGGGGGCTAGAAAATGCAGCACTACAGGGCCTGTCCAGCCAAGCAGCCTCAAATGAAATAATACCATTCATATTCTTTACCACCAAGAGCTATCTCTCATCTACTACTACAAAAAAACAGCAGACTCCTTTACCTCCACACAACAGGTAATAAATATTTCTTATTGTTTATAAAAGCATCATTAAAGAAATTTTTAAGTACAGGAAAGAAAAAGTAAGGCAGAATTTTTCCTAATAGCCTTTTGGTGGCAAAGCAGCCTTATCAGTGGATAGGAAAATTCCCAAGGCAGCTTGTATTCTAAAACATGTAGGAAATAACATCTCTCAATGACTTTTCTCCAGCACAAAAGGGTTTGTAACAACAGGGCTGACAGGATCTGAAGCTGGAACTCCAGATTTTCAGCTTTGACAATGGAATTATTGCACATTATTCTTTCTAAGTAAATTAAACCCATTAATCATCATAATTAGTAATGCTCTGTGTCAGTGATATGGTAACAGAGCTAGTCATTATACTGTGCTATTAAGAAAGTAAAGAATGATACTACAGCCACTACATGCTGCTGCTGTCACTGGCTGGCATCAGAGGAGTATGTTAATGCCCAAGGCTTAAGAAGGACTCCAACTTCAAAGTGATGTGAGAGCAGCAAGAGATACCATCTCTCCTGTGCTGGCTTTAAAGCCCTGGGGATACTGAGAGATAACAGAAGAGAGCAAATTCATCCTTAGTGTGATTCTGCTTGAAGCATGGCAGAAATTATTTTGGCCCACGAGATTTCTCTCCTGATTTATACCTAGAAAAGCCAGTACCATTTAAGTGTGAAGACAACTCCAGTCACATATGCCCAGGGATGGGCTGGGTTGCATGAGGAGTCCATCGGGATACTGAGCTTTGGCATAATTGCTCTGGTGCTGCTCTCATCAACGTTTCATCACTGTATATATTGGAGCTGCATTAATAATGTGGTTACCAAACATTAAAGATCTATTCATTAATAAATGACTGGCAGATTTTGATAAAAACATTTATCATGACGCAAGTGCCTTATACCAACCCCTAACATGTACTACTCAGACACTAGAGATGTGTTGAGCCTCTACAACCTATTTATGGAGTACCTTAATCTGATTGTAGTCCACTTTTATTTGTTTGAATTTAGTTATATGCATAGGGCACAAGTGGCAGAAGGTAGCCCATGTGCTAGGTGCAATATAAACACAGAAAGCATGACCCCTGATGATCCCTGTCCCAAAGGGCTCCCTAGCCAGGTAAATCACAACAAATAACTTTCTCAACAAGTTTTTCTTCCTTCTTTTGCAACAAGTCTATGGAGAAAGGGAGATTTTTTTTTACCTAACAGATTTGTTACTTGAAATCAGTTACCAAAATGTTTCACTAATTTCATTTTGTACACCGCTCACTGGTCAGGCTAGGTTGCTTAGTTACAATTGTCATTTGGAATTATTTTTGCTCCATGACTCGACAAACGATGAGTTCCTTGATTGATTCTGATGTTGATGCTGACAGAAATGGAATTTAAAATTTCCTTCCCTCCTGCCTAGTATAATTGAATGGTGTGAATGTTATAGAAAGTGAACACAAAGGAATCAATCTAGACACCTCCCTCATACAGAAAGTATATTCCTCCCAGTGATGTCAGTGAGACAACTTGCCTGGGGTGTGAGAAAGGCTGAAACAAACTGATGCAAAGAGATGACTATTTGTTCTTTTATTCTGTGATGTGCACATGCCTGTAGAGACAATGTGCCTACATACATCTGTGCTTGATAAGATGCCATTGTCCTGTAGTAATTGTCCTTACCAGTCATACTTCCACAACATGCTCTTAGGACAGGTGCCCAAATTACCCACAAATATGGGATCCAGCAGATCCTCAAAGAACAATGTGTCTCACTGAATTCCAGCTTAAATCTTCAGCCCAAAGCAACAGCTCTCAACTTCATGCTTCCTCATCCCCCATTCTCTAGTAACCCCCTACCTTTAACACATGCTCCACTCCATTCTCTTCATATTACATCATCCTATGTGTTAGTTTGCCACACCTCCCACACCAGCTTCTTCTAAAACTAAACCAGCTTAGTCAATAACACAGCGTTTGGCTTTTCTAAGGCAAGTATTTCTTATGTTGTGAGCTCCATCTAGTGATGTAACTGAAGCCTTATCACCAGCCAATCTTGACACTGTATGCAAGTTATTTTGTGCTGGACACAAGGGATCTGGGATTGAATAGCATTGGGATAAAAAGCGTTTCTGCAATCACACACTGAATGGGCTGGACTCCAGGTGTTGCAGAAAGGTGCTTGTGTATTTAGTTGAATCACACTGACTGTGCAGCCCGAGGTGAACAGTGTTACTTCTAACCATATTCTGTAGCAGCAGAGCACTTGGGCTTCCTATGCTGCCAGCACAGGCTTTCCATCAGCCCTTGTTAAAATTGAGCAACAGAGGCCAATAAAAAGATGTCAGAGAAGAACAAAGCATTTTTTTTCCCTGCACATCTGGCTGCGTTTGTAACTGCATTTAATGTGGATTTGCAAAGCGCAGAATCATGGGTAAGAGGACAATTCCGGTGAGACTAGGATTTGGTGGAAGCTCTCAAGCTGTTGTGGGTGCCATCCCATTTCTCTGCAGGGTCAATGCAGCATCTAGCTGGGTGCCTGCAGAGAAGCAGAGAAAGCCACAGTTTTCTCATTCAAAGACAAGTTTCTTCAGCTGTGAGTTCTCTCTTCCCAGAAGTTCTATCATGTATATTGCCAAGTATCTTCATTCTTCTAACCAGATGTGCCAAACAAGTTTCACAGTAGAAGGATACTAAATGCTTGCTTAGCTTCCAGAGCTCTCACAGTGCAGTCTGGTCTGTAGAGCAACTGGAGAACCTGAGGCTCCAAGCAGAGAGGAAAGCATTGCCTACAGAAGAAGTGGGCATAAGATCTTACTACATGGGCTTTCAAATACCCGTACCAACCATTGAACTTCACTGCATTTTAGAGACAGTGAAGATGGATGGGTCTTGAGGTACTATTTATAGAGGGAATAGACACAAAAATGTATGGAGGCTAACAAAGTGAATGAGGATCCTTTATATGGATCCTGAGATCTTTCCAATTCCAGGCACAGCATCTCTGGACACAAGGCCAAGGAAGTCCCTAGCATATTTCTCTCTCATTGCCTGTTCCAAAAGCATTTGCTGCCATATCATATTTCATTCTGATTTTTGACCTCTTGCCCCTACACACTACTAACAAGCTGGCACTGTGACTGACACACTTTTGGAATCACAGGCAAAGCTCTGAAGATCAAGGAGGATTAGATTCCCAGCAGGGGATGAAATATAGTTACTTGGAATAAGACAGAACATTCTTGTAAGCCTGCAAATCTCCAGATCGCCTCCTTTCTGCAATGGCCCTTCTCCACTAAACCCTCACCCTGCAGTTTCCATTGAGTTATCCTGTACTGCTTCGTTGCCACTCCTCTCATTTTGAACCTTCTGGGTGGATTTTTGGGGGAGAGTGGGCTTTACCTCCTGTCTAAGTCCCTGTTAGCACCACAGAGTATAGGTCATGCAACACAAAATGGGCTGTGCCATGCCTCAGCGTTCCTGGGCACAGTGTGGCTGACTAAGGCTGTTGGCCAGGTCCCAATCCATCAGAAGCACTCAGTTCTGGGCACAAACTTCACTGAGATCTGGCTCAGACCCCTTTACAATGACAACTGTAATATAAGAATGCAGATACAAAGCGAAGTGCACATTATGCATCCTCCAGCTGCTCTCCCCAGGTCTCTCCCTCTTTGGAAGTCTGGCAAATTTGGTTTCCTGGAGACATTTTACTGGGCCATCAGCAGGGAATAAGGGGCATAAATCAGATTATTTACTGCAAGCTGAAATCGCAGAGGTTCCACAATAAATTGGAGTGCAATCTCGTTTACCTGCTTTATCCCCTTCCTGCTTTGGAGTAACAATTTCACAGTCAAATATGTTGTTTAATATTTAAAATGTTCTCCCTCCCCATTCCCTCTATCTATACTCTGAGACAAAGTGTTCAATAGATTCTCAGACTGCAGAAAAATAATATAAACCCAAACCAGATAGTTCCTTAATTTCTAAAGATAATAATTTACCAAGATATTCTCATGCAAAAGAAATATGCCTATATCTCTCTATATATCTATCTACAGTGTTTAGGATTTCATCCCTCATTTTTGTAAAATTCATGCAAGATTTATGAGTTATTCAGCTACTCTGAGTTCCTGCGATATTGCTAATAAACCTTCACCTATTCCTGTTGTTACATCTCATCACCCCCTCAGCCCTTTCACGATTTTGAAGCACACATTCTTTTTTGTTGAAGTATTTTAATATCTGCTTCCCTAAGATGAACATCAAGTTTTGCTACTCTGTCAAATCCATCATTTTCCACGCTCCCATCATAACTTAGAAGCCAGGCAGACAACACATTAATCCCTTGTTAAGACAAGAGTGGAATTAGATGAGAGGAACCTCTGAAACCAGATAAGGAATCTCTACAAGTGCTCCAGCCCTTAAAGAATTAAGCAGAAGTAGCTTTTCTTGAAAGTAAATTCAGGACTCTTATCACCACAAAGGACATGCTGATACACTGCCAGCATTCAGCTCTGCCAAATAAAAGTCTTCAAAGGCCTCTGAGGATGCATCCAAATATATGTCTTCTGCAGCAAAAATAATGTTGAGATTTTTATTTTGTTGACTATTCCCCAAGAGATGATTCTCTTCCCAGATCTATTTCCATGTCCTCCTTTCCCCCTGTCACCACTCACTCTCAATTCCTAAGCAATTCACACCATTAATTTCAGGGAAGTCTCTCAATGACTCTGGATAAGCCACAAACTCTATCCTTGGCAGACCACAGGTTCCCCTATCCTGCAGACTCTTAGAGCTGAGAGAGTGCTTACTCTAAGCCTTCCCAAAGGTGAGCTGGCATAAGAAGGATGTAGCTGCCTGCATTCAGCCACAAGACATGCTCATGACCAGTCCGCAATGTTTAAGATATTTTCAAAAGAAAGCAAATAACAAATCAAAGAAACTCTAGTCATGGTTTCCCCAGAAAAGAAAACAAAGTAACTCCATCACATACACTCTATTACCCAGGACCTAGATTTTCCAGTTTAAGCTGCCAGCTGTCCATCTTCTATCTTCAAGGTGCCCTCCAGGCTATGGTCTGAAGAAACTGATGCCTAAGTGTGGTCTAAGGTCCAAGAACACAGCTGCTCAGCCTTAATAATAGAGACACAGAGACATTCTCCTTGTCAGAACTAATACAGAGATATATGCAACTTCTCCAAGAGGCTTCAGTTTGAGCAGATTCTCCAGAGCACATAGTGCATGAGCCCTTTAGATTTTAATCCTTTTGCTTTTTAATCTTTTTTTCTTCACAGTCTTATCATTCACTGCAGAGTTTCCAGCGATTAAGCCCAAAACAGAAGGAGGTAAAATTTCTCTGTAGACAAGAGCAGAACAAAAGAAAGTAAGTCCTGATTCAGCCTCTTGTCAGCAAGCCCTTCCCCAGAACCTGGCCTGGGGAGATCACCTAGAAAAACATCCAAACTTCCATCTTAATTACTGGCGAAGCTTTCATCACAACAGTATCTATATAGCTCCAAGTCTTGACAGATGTGTCATGACAACGCTCTGGCAAGATGAGAACAATGATCCCTATTATACAGACGAGGAACTGAGACCAGGAAAGGGAAGCATCTGATCCAGTATCAGACACAAAACCTGTTACTGAGCAAGGAATTTAACATGAGCCTGCGAGCTGCAGACTAATGCCTTAACCACTAGCTGCTTTTACAATTTACCTCCTAAACATAAAACTCAGTCTGAAGCAAGCCTTTTTCTTCCTCAGTAACACTTTACCCCTCTTCCCAGGACAGATCACTGCAGTGGGCATAGACTCGCATTGAGTTTTACTGTTTGGGGCTCTCAGGGCTGAGAATCCTTTCCCGCAACATATTAGTGTAGTTTTTACCAGTGGTAGCAACATTCAGAGCATCAGCCAAGCAGATCATGCATCATTACGGATTGACCCCACAGCCTCATAATTCCTGTCTTCTCTGCGCCCAAGTGATCCAGTTTGGGGCCATGCAAACATGTATTTATGCACTGTGAGACAGAGCACCTGTATTTCAGAGCATGCAGGCACAGCACAATCTGCTCGTTGATCTTCCTGTCTGATGTTCATGTGACACAAGCATAGCAGGAGTTCATGAAAGCAGGGGGACTCCAAGCAGAACATAACCTGGGGATTAAGGAGCCAGCTTTCCAAAAACTTGTCAGAAATCATGAGAATTAAGAATGCTTGGGATTTCACTTTCTTTTTACTCAGAAGGCATTCTGTTCTTAATTACAGTTGGCAGCCACAGTGGCCACCTCATTTGGCTTCGTCAGGGTTGAATTCAATTACATTCAAAAGGGGAATCAACATGCCATCCTTAAGGCGAAATCACCTTGGACACATGTCCAAAGCAACTCTGGACAGCTGCTTCCTTTGTGAGGAGTTGCAAGGAATAGGAACAGTGTAGTGGCAAACTCCTTCAGGCTTAGAGATTTCTCTGTGCATTCTGGCAAAGAATGATCCTTTATTGCTCTCCTTACCTCTACGCCCATCTTCCCCCCTCCATGAAATGAACAACAGACAACAAAAGTAAAGGACTAGCAAATAGTTTCATTTCCTGGTCTTATATCCACGACAGCACCAATCCACCATGCGGCCTTGAGCAGGCTGCTTCAGCACACTGCTCCTGAATTTGCCCGCTGGCTAAGTGTAGATGTGTAGAAAAGCTGAGAGGCTGCAGGCAAGCCATTATCCTCCACTGGAGAGAATCAGAACTAGTCAACCCATGTATTACAAGTGCATTTATACTGTCATTTAAGAGACATTCTCTTGGATGTTTTAAGAGGTGGAAGAACTGAATTTTACATTTCTTGCCAAACATAACACAGTCACACCCTAGAAATCCTGTTTTTACAGTGTTACCTATTCCTCCCGGTTAGTCAACACACAGAGAGATAACTACATCTGAGCATGACACACAGATCAAATTTGGGAGCTCTCATGGCACCATGGTACTTCTCCCTTTATTGCCCTTTCAACAGCCCTAGGAGCAGCTGGGATTTTAAGTACTCAGCATACTTAAATGTAGATTGGAGGATGGGAGGACATAAGAAGTACAGCAGCAAGGAGAGGGGGGTTGATAAGAAAAGCAAGAGGGATGCAGGTGTTCTGAGTACACAAGGTTTATGGATGACTTATTCAGTAATATATCATCAATTATACTGATGCTGTCTCAGCTGGATAAACTCCTGGCGGACAGGAGGCTGTTGGGGAGATGGATTCGCTTTTCTGTCAGTCATGATCAAGACCAGCGTTCCCCACTTGTTCAAGCAGGTACGTGTGTGTTCTGTCCTGCAGAGGAGTTACTGAAAGCTTCACAAATTTCTGCAGGAGTCCAATGGCCATCTGCTGCTTTCCTGCCTGACTCTTTTGACAGGTCAGTGTAGGGAAGCTAGCACCGCTGGTTCACCCTCAGTGCCATAATAGTACTGCTGGTCTGGCACAAACTCCTCATGCTCAGTGAGCATAATTGCAGACTACTCCCTAACTTGGAGAAAGATGGGAGCTCAAGTCTTTCAAATGTCTTAAACAGCTACCTAGAATCCACTGCACTGGCAGATGAGCAGCCTCCCTGCTGTCTACAAAGCGCTTTAAGATCCCTGGAGGGAAGGATTCCCACGGGGCATAGTGTTTGTCACAAGCACAGCACCACACACAATATGAATCATCACACACAAACATCACAGCCCCTACAATAAGTTCCTAAGTGTACAGTACAAGAAGCAAAAAAATGATGCCTGTCTGTTTTCTCTTCAGACCTCCTAGCTGGTCCGTGTCATCACTTGTTTGCTGTTTGTGAAACAAGTTTTTGTGCTTGTGGATTTCTGTTCCTGCCTCTGGATCTACAATAATCCTGTAATTGTGATGCCAAGCAATGCTTGAAGACAATTTTATCACAGTCTGTATAATGTGTAAATACCATTAAGTTAGACGGATTTTCTCATTAATTCTCCGTCCCAGTGACAAGCCAGGAATTAACACAATTGATTTTCCAGTCCCTGCTCATTATCAATCATCCAAGAACTTAGTCACATCTCATCTGTTCCACCTGGGTCCCAGCATTTATTTGTAAACTTCAACATATATTAAACTAATAAAAAACAATGGCCATAGCAACCTCTGTGTTCAAAACCCAGACAAGAACAAACCATGTACATGCATAACTCCTTTGGTGGGAAGCTTCCCACTATGTACCACTATCCTACAGGGGACAAGCAGTGGGCAGGTTAAGAAACAGCCTGTTGTACATTGCCTATTGTGTTAGTATTTTCCATTGTGTTGCTCTTTAAAAACTTAAAGAAAACAAAATTCATAGGGTGCTTGTTTCCTGGAGGTGCTTCATTTGAAATTAATAATTGCAAGGGACCTCCACCATTCAACCTAAATTCTCCCCATTACTCCCTCCAAAATGCTTCTGACTTTGCCACTGGTCTCTACTGACTGCAGTGGGAGTGCTGCCCTTCAGTCCCTCAGCAAGGGGAAAGACATGCATTATCTGACTCAACAGGTTAAGAGAAGAAAGTGAAAACCTGGGAAAAAATTTGTAAGGCCAAAATGAAAAAGCACTAATACAGCATAAAACTCTTGTCAGCTCTAGAACAGGTTCTGTAAGGCTGCAAATGGAGAGGAATGACAAGCAGTGGTGCCGAAGAGAAGTAATCTCAGTGTCTCACAGTTCTTCTGTTCCTGTTCCCACCATGTCTGTCCCACTGTCAGACCAAACAAGTAGACGGAAGCATTCCCACGGCACATCAGAATTTTGCACTCTTGAGCTTTCCTGATCTCTTTCATTACCATCTCTTGGATCAGGAGTGGAAGTCTGGCTCATACAGAATTTTCTGCAGAAATCTACAGGTAAGGTATATACTTGTATCGCAGTCTGGCAAATGCAAGCCCTCTGCTATGAAATAGATGTGATTTCAGTCCATACAGTCTTCCCTGGGCCTCTTTTCTTTGTGGATCACATCTTATACTCTCATTCCCCTACCTGTATCCTCAGTCTCTCAAGTATTCTCTTGCTTGTTCCATATCATAACCATTCCACTGAATTACACACTGTGTAAATCTACCCATTCATCAATCTGCAGCTCACCCAAAATACAGGAAACCTAGAGAGCCATACACTTTTTCTGTAAACAGAAACAAGTAGATTGCTGTAGACAATAAATAGTTCTGAATCCCCCTTACTGAGGGCATCTGTTCTTCTGGCATATGCAGTCAGAAGGGGATTCGTAGACCAAAATCATCTCTCTCATCCATTGCAGAAAGAGGTGTTCGCTCTTGGCTATTAGTGGTTGGTAATGATGAGTGCTGAATGCTTTTGGTGTGCTTAACTGTGGAGGGAAACCTCTTCTTGACCCAATAATAATTTCAAACCTTGTGAGGCACGTGCTTATTCAGATGCTAATATCAATATAGCAGCTGCCTTTTATCTGCATCTCCAACTCTTCAGTCTTCAGTTTTGTTCTTGTAGATAGTTCTCAGTCCTGCCATGCAGTGGTGAGTTCCATAAATCAATCAAACATGACATGAAACGGTGGAGGAAAGTCTCCTCCTAGTCATCTGAAACACACAGTTAGTCCCAGAAGCTCTCTGCCTCACCCTAGAGGGCCTGTAAATGAGTGTAGTCTTTTAAAGCCATCAGCTCTCTTTGGCTCATCTGGATCCAGAAAGTACTCAAGACAGGCTCAGAGGCAGAATTATCACTAGATAATAATAATCTTTATGGAACCTATTTAAGGGTAATTCTAATCTTTTTTATTAGGTGACTTTTGAAACTTCCAGTGCAGGGAGATGGTACAGGTTTGGAATACTAAGCAAGAAGAGGTTAGAAGGGATATTTCAATCTGGTGGCCATTTCTCCAGATAATTGGATTCCTAATCCCTGAAAGGTTATGATCTCAGTTTACTCTGCTGGGACAGAAGGTACCCAATTAGTCTTTTATCACATGATCCAGTGCAGGCTCCGGCATTGCCTGCAAAGAGACAGGTAACAATTTGCAAATCATCACAGCAGGGAAAAAAATAAAGATGTTGCAAATAGAGGGAAGTCAGGCTCTGATAGATCAGCTTCTATCTGATGTTTCTCACTGGAACAGAGAGTGGGATGCGCCTTTCTCCCAGCTACTGTAAAACAACAGCTCACAACATCCACAACCACAAAGGATGACAAATTCCATTCTCTAAAGGGTGCTGGTTGGCTAGCTTGTATGCAAGAGCCTGCTCCTGTCTAAACAGAAACGCATAAATACCTCTCCAGCCCAGATCTGGCAGCCCACCGTGAAGTGCTCAGAAGATAAGTTGCCTAGGTAGTATTGCTGCTGTGTTGTCAGCTTTTTTCAAGGTTATGGCACTGAAAGGCAATAGCATTAGCAGAAAAGCAAGGGGGATGGAGAGGTGTTCTATTCTTTATAGAGAACACATATTAAATCACAAAATAATCTCTCAAGGACTGTGAAGTGTTTAGCTGCAGCACAGAGGAGCTTGTAAATACAGTGGAACCAAGCTAGCTCTTGTAAAACATCTTCACAGATGAAGGGGAAAACAGAGAGCAAGTCAAACACACTATCCCCATCCCAGCAGAAAATAAACAGAGAACATCAGTGGGCTTAAATCTAGTCCTAAACCAAAAAAAATAGGAGCCAAAATCAGCAATGGTGTGTAAGGATCACTTCACAGATGCTAATGAAGTTCATAGTCCAGATTATATCTCGTGTCATCTCGGTCGTATTACTGCTATCCACAACCACTGAATGTTTCATGCAAGGACTCTACCAATGAATAAGGAGAAGGAATGTATCTCTGGAAAAGAAAGCATTCTCAAGGAACTGTTCGTTTCCAAACGAGACACTAGACAAAGACTGGTGTCAAAAGAGGAATAAAGATCATGGACAATCAGACAAAATGATGTCACCTTCCAGGTATCTAAAGTGGTTATGGCAGCACAAGGAGCATTGCAAAAAGAAAATTCAATGCTCACAGTTCCTAGAGATAAATCAAACCCACTGGTTTGTTAATATGGGTAAGGCTTACTGTACACAAATGATTTTGCAAGTTGTTAACTACACCTTATGAGCAGCCAGGGATCTTGTCTGAATCCTCTCACACACTAGTGCTGTCTCATGGATGATATTTTGCTGATTTTTTTCCAATTCTCTGCAGACCACAAAGGTGTGCACTATATCAGGTAAAAAGAATTTCAAGTCAGTGTGCTAACAGCCTGCGTGAGAAAAATATGGAGACTTTTTAAGGTTATACTCAAAATAAAACAAACAAAAAGATCTGTCAGAAATGAAGACTTTCTCCTTTATCAATGGCTGAGCTCATTTCCCCCTGCAGCCTGGTAAATACATCCATGCGCATGTAACTAGTTTTATGGCAGATTTCAGACTGGAACAGATTTTTATAGCCCAGCCTTGAACTCTAGCAAGCACAGAATCCCAATTGGTTAGGCAATAAGATAAGCTGCAGCATCAGCTGCAGAGCCCTGCTCCGGGACAAAGCACAGGGACTGACATTAGGTGATGCAGTGAGCTAACAGGGCATCAGGAACAGGGACTGAGCACAGCGGATTGCTGCTAGCCAGCTCCCTCACGATCAGGACTCCTGACACATCCCAGCAAGTGCTAGACAGCTCTTCCAGGTCTAAGACTATACAAAGCTCTGCCAGATCCCCTCAGCCCTATTCTATTTCCAGTCTTGGTTCCCTATATACAGCTCTTCCAGCTGACTTCAGTCCTGCCTTGCAACCACATATAGATGCTATTCTGCCCATCCAGGATGTCTACAGTGAGCACTAATGGAAACAATATTCATGGGCTAGGCAACAAGCCAGGGGACTCTCTTTACCGTCACTCACTTGGCAGGGACTGGAACAATTTATAGCAAATTGAAGTGTAAGGACTTGATAATGAAACTATTTCATTTCCACCTCTGATTCAGCTGCCACCTGTAAAACCGCAGCCAGGAATGGGCTCTGGAAATGCACTGTAAGACCATTAGACTTCCACCAGGTGCTGCCTTCATCTTTATGCCTTTATTTCTGTGCCCACCCACATCAGTTTTGTTATTGTAAATGACTCCTCCTCCAGCTGGTCCATGAACTGATCAAGGACCCCAGACTGATTAACTGTCACAAGGACGCAGAATAATACAGCTGCCTGCATCTTTTACAGACAGGTATCACGTGCAGAGTTCAAAGCTCCCAGCACTCCAATGTCCCTTCCTGTCCAAGTGGGCTGTCACCCCAGTAAAGGGGAAATTGTGCCTGCTGGAACACCATAGTGTCTTTGGACAGCTGTTTCACATCAAGGACAAAGAACGGGGTACAGACTGTGTTTGGCCACTGGCATTTTGCAAATGCCTGTGCTAGTGTTGTGAACAGCCCTCCTGCCACAGGAGCCAGTTTCTGGCATTCACACCTGGACTGGTATCATTTGATAGTGGCTCTTTCCATCAGTGTCAGCCCCATCCCCAAGGTGCTTTATGCTACTATTTCAAACTGTTCAAAGCTACACAAGTTTCAATTGCAACATTTCTATATGCACCACCATAGCCTGACAATTTGGGTCCATTTTACTATTAAAGCTCTTGTTTGGCAGATGAAAAGTGAATAGTCTATTTCCACTATTCCCATTGCAGGATAGCCATTTCTACTGGACTACCTCTCTGGGACTCAAAACTATTCCCTGTCCCTTCCCCATACACTGACAGGGCCCCACAGAATTTCAAGTTTTTCCCCCAAAACTGTTAGCAGGAGAGTGGTGACTAGGACGGCCATGTTTTGAGTGCAAGAGAGAGAATCTACAGCAAATTCAGTTTTCCCTAGAAAGTAGGAAGCCTTGCTGAAGTAAATGCTGAAAACATTTCTTCCCTTTAACTTTTCCTCTGTAAGATGCTTTTTACACAAATCAGAATGAAACACACATTCTCTCCCACACAAAAAAGCATATAGATCTCTAGAAAACAATCAATTTTTTTCTCCTGTGGGTTAGCTTGCTAGAGAGATTGATATTCTGCTTTTTCTGTCTCAATCCTCAGGAGACATTCAGGGGTCCTAAATTACTTAGATGTGTTTCTTCACCATCTGGAGATGAGTTAACTCTCAATGGGAATGTGCATCACTTTCACATATGTATATGCATTCAACCCTTCCTGACTCATAGAAAGCAGAAACACCTTGGCGCTGCTGCCTCCAGCCCAGTACTCTTCTGTCAGTAGGTCTATCTCACCTGTGTATCTACAGATCAGAGGCTACAGAAAGGGACAGAGGAATTTAGGACTTGCCTGTTTCTGGGCATGAACATTGTTCAAAACTGCAGAATCCTACACACACATACACTGGGACCAGACCAATTTCCTGTGTAATGGGTTCCCAGGACATAATTCTGCAGAAGACAAGGAGTAGGCCAGTAGACAAATACATAGGACTTGTAATCTCAGAAGGCACATACAAAGTTCATGCACCAGGGCAAGTCACCTCCCTTCTCCAAATCCCAGGCTCTTCAGTCATGAGCCACACCATCTTCTTTGTGAAAATGCTGAGTATCTCTGGATGAAGCAGCACTACATAAAAATGCTAAAATTTCCTATATATAAGAGATTTTTTTTTCCCCTCTAGAACACCTGAATTTCTGTGTATCCACTTCTTATGCAGAGATACTGACAGAACCACTAAAAACCTGGAATAGTTTAGATTCAGCTTCCCCGGCTCATCCTTTCTCTTACATTTGAACAAGTTAAAATCCTAGGAGCCAACGACTTGAAAACTAGGTTATTTGGAATATAGATTTTAGAATTCAGGCTGTCACTGGTGAAAGGAGGACAGAGGCAGGGAACGCTGCGTGCCATGCTGATCCACTATTGCTCACAGAACAGCATGCGATTCCTGCCTTCTGAGGGAGTGTGGAAAAAAAGAAAAATCTTTTGGCACAAAGCAAGACAGGATTTCAGCTTCTGAAGTTCATTAATACATAACTATCCTCTCCTACTGCCTTTGTTATCTTTCCCCTTAATCCTCCTCTCCCCATCCATGTGCAAATGTTCTTCCACTTTTTCCTGGAAACCTCAGCTGCAAAGGTTTGAAGAAGCAGGGGTGCTGCAGGGAATTAACACAGAAAGGAACTTTATAGAAAGCCTACAGCACATCACTGGGGAGGAAGCTTTGTGTTTCTGGGTGGCTGATTAACTTGTATTCAAGAACTAATTTAAGGAAGAAGAAAGACCAGATGAAGAATGGTATGGCACAGCACCAAGTATGCTCTTAAGGCTTTACTGTGCTCTAGAACAGACACACAAAAAGCACGTGAACCTCTAGCATGTTATTCTCAACCTCTCCTTTATTTATATTGACCAGAGCTAAGGTTTATACAGTAGTAGAACTATCCCCCATAGGTTCAAATATGACACAACTGTGGCATACAGTGGCCTTACACCATACAGAGAGTAATTTATAATCTATCTGAAGTAATTTCATCAACCCTTGGGACAGAGCCTAACAAGACTGGGAAGATGGTTTATTAGACCCTCTTTCCACTAGGTCAAAGTCTAAGAAAGTGCTTATTTCCCACAGATGATCATGTTTCACAGCCTTATTTGCAAACACTGCAGGAGATGCAAATTGCCTGAATTTACCCCTTACATGGAACAGGCATTTGGTTTATTCCTTTACCACTAGTAAGTCAGCCGATTCAGGGAGCAGGCCTTCTTTTTTGGCTTACTCACACCTAAAAATATGCATTGTCTTTATTCTTTGTGCTAAAATCAGTGACAAGGCACTGTTTCCCACACAAATTGAAACACTGCCTAAAAGAACTTTCTACGCTAAAAGAAGAGAAGGAAAACTCTAGCCTTTGTTAAAATTGCTGGGCTAGTCAGCATTTCCCAGTTATCAAACTGGCCACTTGCTCTAGCACTAGAACAAAGAGCAGATACCAGGATCTCCCACCTCAGTTAGCACCTAAAATCACTGCCAGAACCGCAGAGCTGCCCAGTACTAGTCTAGGCTAGGACATCTGAAAGGTGCCAAGCAAGAGTTAGACTGTAGGAGGCAGACCCTAACCTCTTCTCCTGTTGCTGAGTCCTCATCACATTCAAACTCTTCGAGCAGCGTGCCAGATCCTGTGGTTTAGAGAGGTTCTCACTGCTTCCCTTGCTCCCTGACAAACTGCCTATGTGACACATCTTTCAGCCATCACGTTCACGTTGATTCATTATTGACAGAGCCACCTGATTAACGGGCAGATTCTCCTCCTTACTGTTTTCATGAGAAAGCAGCACAATGGTGCCATAGATTTTTAATTCTTCAAACCACTCCGGCCTTGGCAGCCTGATGTGAAGTCAGCAGAGGACAGTCAGGCGTTGTAGTTTCATTGGGATTTGTTCTGTTTTTAAAAATCATTTCAGTCTTCACATGCAGAGGTTGTGAATTCCAGTGCGTGAACTTCTTTCCCAGGACAGTGCACACATGAAGTCTGGGACAGATGCCCAAGCACAGGTTTCCTTCCAAGGGTATAGATACACTTGGTCAGTAACCCACTGTGCCTGCTGATCAGTGAGACTTGAATGTTGAAGCAAGTCGTGCTCTCTCAGCTGACCCCAAAGGAATGCTGAACTATGTCCTTCAAGTATTTCTCATTCAGACAAATCCATGTGGCCACTGAAATATCTGGATTAGAACATGGGCTTTCCTGTGATCTAACTATATAGAAAGGCAAATATATAGAAAGGATAAGCACTGACAGTATTAACAGTTATCACCAGAAGAATGTGTAAAAGAAAACTTGATAAACATGTTCATTTTGGGTCTTACTCTGAGTTACAGAGAAGAGTAAAAACCTTATTTCAGACACTAAAGCATGGGCATTATTCTGTCCGGTGCTGGGCCTGTTTCCTTTAGACATACAGCTGCAATAAGCCAGCCATGCTGTTTTATTAAAACTTACAAATTTTTTAGCAGTTCCGGGAGCTATAGATTGCAACTTGCCTAGATATTTAGCTCCAGCTTAAAATTAAAAACAGCTTTAAAAAGCCAGAGCAGCATGTCATTCCTTAAATATGTAATTCAGCAGGTGCAAAAGTCCAAGTATATAGCAACCAAAGGTGATTTAAATAAAAATAATCTACCAGTGACCTAAAAGACAAACCAATATGTGAGGAGACAGGCCAAGTTACTAAGTACCAGACTGGAAAGGGGAACTCTTAAGTACTCTCCTCCAAGGAGCATGACCTTGATTAAGCAGCAGTGACTCAGTCTACTCACCTGAGAAATGGGGAGAATGTAGTCCAAGCTCCTAAAACCACTATAAAAGTATTAAGATTTTCCAACAGCAATTCAAGATGTGTTAAAAGCAATTGACTGAACAGAAGTACATCTCAGAGTGTGCAGACACTGCATTTTTTCCCTACAAGTGTACTACCCATGATGCACAGCTTGCCTATACTCTTTTGAAAGCTCATCCCTCAGCATCTGACCAGAATAAGCTTATTAAGCCATCAGCAAAGGCTTTAAAATTGTAAGATAGAGCTGACTGGCTTTCTTCAAATGCCTGTTTCTGCCATTACCTGCCTGGGCCAGAAGCATCTGTCAAGACATAATCTGCACATTAGAAATTTATCTGCAGCCATTTACTTTCCAAGTTTCCTTACACTACAGGAGACCCAATGAGGTACAACCAGACAAACACTAAAAAACCTTGCAAACACAAATTCCTGTAAAGACAAAAAAATTAGGTAATTTTAACTACATATTTGGAAAGTCTCCTTTTTCCATTGTCCTGAAGAAATCAGGTTTTTTTAGGCTGTGGAACAAAGTCAAAGGTATCAGGACAATCCTAGCGCTCTGCAGTGGCCCTTGTCTGCCTGGCAGAGGATCTCTCAGCCTAGGGCACAGGGACCACAGGGTGCTGCAGCAGTGCTGGAAGAGCAATGCTGCCATCTGCGGACAAGCAGAATTACAGCCTCCACCTAGACAGGCACTGGACAAAAAGGTGTTCAATGCTGCATGAATTTAAAATCTCTAAACATTTTCTATTAGAGGTCCAGTTTCTTTAAAATGGTTTTAAGCTGACTACTAACAGACTCTGCCTACTACCAGGACAAAGCATTACAGTGTGTTATAAGAGCAAGCACAGAAAAATTACAGTAGTAGTAAAACATCCAACATGCTGTCTTGCTAAAGGATACTCAGCAGAGTGGTTTCTGCAGATTCAGAAAAGAGCTTTATCAAATTTCTTTGGGAGGATTCTTGAGTACAGCCCATGCATATCTGGATGCCTTGCTATTCTGCATTTTATCCTCTAAAACCATCTCCAAATGCTATGATGTTGGGACCCACTCTGCACCTCAGAAAGGCTGAAAAATATTTCCCATGCCTGTATGTCTTATAATCACAGAATGTCCTGCAAACCCAAACAGGGAATCACTTCAAAGCAGACAATGATAGTAAGATAGTGTTGCAGGTAAAAGCATTAACTCCACAATGGTTTGTAGTTACTAAGTTTTACTGCAGGAACTTCTTTCATTCTCTCCTACTCAGATGGATTTTAAAGTAGAAGCAAAAACTGTAATCATAATGTTTCACAAATCCTTCACACATCGTCTTCTTTGCATCCATTTTCAGCTATGTGCATCACAGACAATAGAGGTGGCACAGCCAAGAGGTTTTCTAGACTGTTCAACCCACTTTAACCACATATGAAGAAAAAAAAAAAGAAAAAAGAAAAAAAAAAAAGAGACCCACAAAGCACGTAAGACAAATAAGACTTCTCAGTCTCCTTAAGCTAATTGAACATGCATTTGTATGCACCAGTAGCCAACACAAGAAAATTTCAAACCATGCTTTAGGCTCATTTATGACACACATGGGGGAGGCGTTATGCTGTCACAGTCCTATGGAGCAAATAAAATCATTACAAGTCAGGAGCATGGCACTGCAAGAATGGCAGCCCACACAGGTGAGGATGAAAAAGTCCATCTTTATTAAAAAGATTAAAAGTTCAGCTGAAACCTCCTTACAAATGCTGAACAGTACACAGCACAGAAAATGGCATCCAAGAAAATTATTTTTGTTGATGAAAATACTGAAACTACTCTGAAGTCTGCCATTAGTATGAGATGATCACTGCTGCTGAACTTCTAACCTGATGATATGGAAGGACAGGACTATGTGATCCATAAAAGGACTCTTACACAAAAGAAGTACAATCTTTCATTCACTTATACTATAAACACAGCAGACAAAGACCCTCCTCCTCCTTCCAGGAAGATGCTATAATACATGAGCAAAAATACAACCGCAGTGATATAAAATAATCAAACACAGCATAATTAACAGAGTAACATTCAGACACTTTATTGGATAAGAAGGCCAGGAGGTGTTTTAGGACACATTAACAGATGGGCTACAGATCTGTTCATCTACCGGTGTAGACTCATCACATTGCAACACAGCTCATCAAGAGAGACCTGAAAGAAGTTTAAAAAGTTTATATTCAGGGAACGTAGCATCGGACAGGGAAGAGAGGGGTAGGGAAAGAGACCCAGCATCCTCATCACAAAACAAACTAATAAAGGAACCTCTCTTACCACTCTATGTGTCTATGTGGAGATTATTTTGGTCTACTTACATTGGTTAAGTCACCTGTTAGGTTAGTTCATATCTAAAATGTTATCTAGTACTAACATGCTTTTGGAAAGCACACAGAGATAAAGCACTTTTTACTTTCAAAGCTCTCTAGGACGATGATGTCTGCTCAGCATCCCTGTGAGGTAGGCGAAAATCAGCTGTTTTCTGAGACACAGAGAAGTTAAGTGACTTCCTCAAAGCCATGGTGAAGAATGTGTTATTTACTATTAATATCCTTAAGAACCTGGAATGATACTGTTTTTCACAGACAGGGAACTGGAGGCATCTGCTAGTAAGGAATTACTGAATTTTCATCTCATTCTTACTATTAAAATGCTTTGAATCCCCCTCACCTTGAAAAGTGTTCCACAAACATGTACTAGTGAGCTCTTCCTTCATCTCTGTAACAAAAAGCACTGGTCCTTTCCAGCAGTAAGCAGACATCCTACACAGGGGGCTTTTCCCTGCTAGTAAAGGGTAGCCTAGATGTAATTAGAGTTACATACACTACTCCACCAATGATCATATCCTAGATCTTTCCATCATTACAATTACCACTATCAAAGATATGAGCCAAATATTAGTTACTTTAAGGAATTTAGCTTGAGTACTCCAGTTTACGTAAATGGAGTAGAAAAAGATAACTATCCATTCTCTTACATTGATACCTATACAAGAACAAACCATCATAAAATAAAGCATGCAGCTGCTACAAAGGGTAGCAACAAAGCCACGCTGGGATTAATCTCATAAACCCACATATCCCCAGTTGCAAGGTTAACAGATTCACCAGCTCGGTCCATATCCCTAGAAAAGCTTTTGCTTCGCAGAAAAGTGAAGTGGGTCTCAGAGCCAGGCTCTTCATTATTCTGTAGGTCCACAAAGACATACCAGTAGATACTGTGTTGTGTATATCTATATTGAAATATATATATATCTCCCTCCATCCAGCTGAGCTGAACTTTGGCATTTTCTCTTCATGTTTCTAATCCAAACAAGTATTTTGCTGTAGAAAGCAGCACACAGTTGCTGAAGTCCATCTCCTCTTGTCTTTTGCCTAGTGAGATTAGAGATCATTTGCCCAATTTTAATAAAAGATGAATCTGTGGCTCATAAAATATGCCTGCAAAGAATCCTTCCCATTGACTACAGCTCAGTTGCAAAGCAGGAGACCAACAGCTGGGTAACACTGGATAACATGAAGCCATAAAAAGTCACTTAACTGTCTATATACCATGTAATCTTGTACCATCAACTCAGCTTTACTACTGTCAGTACACTCCACTAATATAACACTCAGCACTTTGAGATGAACACCACAAGGGCGTAACTTACCTATGACAGACGCAGGATAACACGATATTAGTTTATTGCTATTTTATTGCTCACATTTAAAAGCCCTTCATATAGTGGTTAGCACACTCTCACTTGGTTCAAAAGCAAGGTTGTGCTCCAGGCACCAGCAGCTCTAGTTCAACACCTGTATCAATTCCTCTGAAGCTTTCCACAACTCCCATAAACGAACTTTTCACCAAACCCCTCAATATAGGAAATGAATGCTTTTTCTTCAACACAAAATTCAGTTGCCACTGAGTAACATGGTATGGATCAAATCAATCTTTGCACTGGGACTCAAACTTTTTCTCAGTTGTGTTTGGCATGTTTTTCACACTGCTACATAATTGCTGAAACAATCAGTTCTCCAAACGGCCACATGAATAATCAAGTGGCAAGGTCTGCAGAAGAAAACAAAACAACGTAGTAAGGTGTAGAGGGGCAAAAAAAAGAGGTGAGGAACTTCACTTCAGAGATAACATTTAAATATGATTCAGTCACACAAACTCTGGACTCCAGTAGGAAGAATCTTATTAACAAAAATGGTTTATTTCTGTTTCCAGTCCTAATTTTTATTCAGAGCCAATGCAATAACCCTGGTTACTTTTTCCTAACCCTGTATCTTTCCCCTTTGCTCAACTGGGCTTCTTTTTGGGCTTCTTACTATAAGACATTTGATTACAATACTCCAGGCCTCTAAATAAACAAAGAACAACCACTGAAAAAATAATTTTTTTTTAAAACTACGAATTTGTTCTTCCACTCACACATCCATTAATCTATATCCAGACAGAGAAATCTGCCACTCTGTCTGTCAGCTCCCCCTTAACTCCAAGACTGTCATTTCAGAGAACAAATTCTAAGCAAATGCAAAAATGGAAACCACTTGTTTTTCTATGCATTGAGGGCTTTTCAGCTTCAGCTTTTGTAGCAGAATAGAAGTTTACTGGTTTTGGCTTCAAGTTTGTGCAGAGGGCTATTTGTGCTCCATTTTAGCACCAACATCCCACAGAAATATATAACTTTGAAATTTCTAGACTATAAGGACCAAGCAGAAGCAACTGCATTTCAGGGGGCTTGGAATAAAAGCTCAAAATTTGGCTAGAAAAAACACCCCCAAAAAATTAAAACATAAAGCAGATGAAAATGAACTGTGCTCACAAGGGAGTGAAGTAATAGCACCTACATTATTGTGATGCTAAACATTTGGCAGTGTTTTCTGTTTACCACACAGGAGCCACTGGACTCCTTGATCAACGTAAGAAAAGGAGTCGTAAGAGCAATCACTGTGCTTATGAAGGGAACAGAGAGTTTGTGTTTGAGGCTCAATCTTACTTTCATTGAGTTGACAGTGAAAGAATTCAGTGACAGAAGCATGAGGTTCTTTAAACACTTCCTTGTCCTCATGTTGCCTTGCTCCCCTGAAGCAAAGCTGCAAAGTTCACCCCTTCCAAACAACTGACAGATCACTTTTTTAAAGTCCATTGCACAAGCTAACCAAGATCAGAAATTATAAAATTCGTATACAATCAACAGCTCAAGACAGTCTCTTCATTCTTCCCACTGTCCATAATGGGTCATCTACCCATATAATTCACTGTTAATCAGCATTAATACTGATTTGTGAGGCCTGACTCTACAGCTCTTGTTACAGTTTGGGCAGAGCACCAGCTGGTGCTAGTGTAATACCAAAAACATAGAAAAGCCCCAAGAGGAGATTCAGTTTGGCTGTCCGCTGAGGAATTTTGTTGAAGCTCTGACTCCGAAACTGCCTCTCCAGTGAAAATGCCATCGGGATGGTGAGTAGCGGCAACGCCATGCTGATGGTATAGCGTGTGGCCAGCACACAGAAAATCAGGTAGGGCAAGAAGAGCAGCACGGTGTAGAGAATATAGGAGAACGCAGGGCCGATGAGGATAGCCAAGGTGACAATACCCGCCTGCCGGTCAGACTCCATGTCTCGTGTGTTGTTGCTGTGCAGGATGGCCTCAGTACTGAGAGCTAGTGGGATAGCGTAGAGCAGTGGTGAGACAGACAGATAACCAACCTGCACAGCATGGGCAAACATGACAGCCAGGGGCCCAAAGGTGATCAGGATCACCACGTCTCCAAGTGCAAAATATTTAAATCCAATTCCTGTGGCAAGACACAAGAATAAAATGAAGCATCGTCAAACAACTCAAATGACAGAAGAGAATGGATAATATAATAAATCAGCCCTTCCCACAGAAATATTGTAAAACAACCAACGCTATGGCTGATAAGCACATCTTCTCTTTTTTTCCAAAGATAATAGAGGAAATGCAGCTTCTGAATTTCCCCAAACAACGTAACAGAAACTAAGGTCCACATTCTAATACCCATCTTCACATCTATAAGTACCTATTTCTGCAGAAATCTATAGAAATAAGGCACTCTTTGGTGTGATCATGCATACTAGAACCTGATCCTGAAGAAATATATAAAATGCTTGGAACAAAACACAAAACTGACAAGATTCTTTCAAGAAAACTAACATAACTGTTTGTCTTTTTGAAATTGAGTTTGGTTTTCTTCTGCTGATAATCATGTTTGTATCTACCCAAGGCCGGAGGACAATAAAAACATCCTCTTCTAATTAAGAACAAACACAAACTGTTCTACATTCACAATGAAACTCCATCTAGAGAATAACAACCAAACATTCCAAAACAAAGTAACAGATTCCACCAGTGGAAAAGAACATATGCAGTGAGCTGTACTGCTGAGGGATACAAGACACACATCATGAAAAGTTTTATCAATAGCTCTGATGAGCATTGAAAGCCATATACATAAACAACAATGTCTTAATGCCACCTTCCAAGTGAAGGACTCTATGTGTCTCTTCCCACACCAATCAGTGGCAAAGAATACAAGTTTACGTACCAGTACTCCAGGATATACTACCAAATATTTTTATGGCAGTTAACTATATAGGTCACTGGCATCTTCTAGAAACCCTTGACAAGTCAGCTAATTCTGGCATTTACATTCAGATTCACAGCAAACAGGATACAGTACTTACCTCCAGTGTAAAGGAAGGAGCTGGAAAGTCCTCCAAAGTAAATCAGGGCCAGGTGCTCCAGCTTGAGCGTTGAGAGAGCATAGAGCCCAGCAGCACAGATACAGCCTACAGTATAAAGGAAGACTCCAAACCGGACTACGTCCTGAGGCTCCAAAATCTGGTCCACCAAAGTCCTGTCATCACTCTTCTTGTGATCGATGCCTTTGGAGAAGTCGTAGTAGGTATTCACCAAGTTGCCAGCTCCGTGCACAGCCAGGACGGTCACGGCGCTTCCCACCAACAGCCCCGGGTCTAGCGCTCCCTCGGCCCGGTACGCCAGAGCGCTGCCGAGGGCCTGCCGAGGGCCACGGGGGTGAGGGAAGAACCAAGGAGCGCCCACAAGGCCGCGCACTTCTGCCTCCAGGTGCCGGGGGGGACCCTCTCGGCGCCCGCCAGCGCGGCGCCGGAGCCGTTCCTTTCGCTCCCCCGGGGGCTCTCAGCGCTAATGCTGATCTTCTGCGCCGGGTCTCCCGGACCCATGCCTCGGGTCTCCCGCCGCCCCGCCTCACAGCAGCAGCACCTAGAAGGGGAAGGGCCGCGAGTCAGCCTGGCCGCCGCGGGGCCCAGCGAGGGACGCCGAGGGGAGGCCCCCCGAAGGCGCCCGCACCGCCGCGCGCCACCGTCCAACGGCCCCTCCCACCGCTCCCGCCCCTCCTCACTGCCCCCGCGCCACCACGGCCTCGCGCAGGGGGTTCCGCGGAGGGTGCGCGCCCCAGAGCAGCGCCCAAGCGACACTCCAACGCCTCCCGGTGCCCGGTGCAAACATTAAACGACTCACGTCGTCACGCGCGGCTGCGAGGGGATCACTCTGAAGCGCGCCCCACCACTGCTACACGCACCATGACGACAATGGAGTGCCTACAGCCGGGCGCCGCCCCGGCTGCCCTTGGTCCTATCATGGGTAGCCGGACACATTTCAGCGACGCACGCCGGGCGCGGCACTGCACCTCGCTACTCCGGCTACGCATGCGTACGCAGCGCACGGGCTTTACAGGAGGGAGGAAGTGAGCCGGGGTCTGGGAGGTGGGCCTAGCGTGGACTTTTCGCCAATCGAGCACGTCCAGCCTTTCCATTGGTCAGTTCTACTGCCACTCGCTCCCGGCTGGCTTGATGATGGGCCGGGAGGCGACAGTCTCTCCTTGCTGTTCCTTGGGAGAGGGGGTGGAGCTGCGAGCGCTCCTTCCCTTTTACTCTTTTTCTACTGGTCAGAGTCGGTGCCTATCAACGTCCTTCTGAGAGGCTATTGGCTAGCAGCTGCTCGCCGGTCCGGCAGGAGCGGGGGAGGGGAGGGTACGGGGCCCAGAGCGGGGCAGCCGGCGGCGGTCGGGGCGGAGGCGGTGAGTGCGGCTCCGGAGCCTCCCCTCAGCATCACCTCCCCCTTCCCCTCGCCTCCCGCCACGGCCCCGCCGTCACCGCCCTCCCCGGCGGCTCCCGCCTCAGCGCCCGCTGGGCTGGCGCCCTGAGCCCTGTCAGGGGCACCGGCGCTCCCGCGTCGCCTTGGCCCCGCGCCACTCCCCGTCCGGACCGCCGCCCGAGCCCCCTGCCCCCGCGGCGCTGCCGCTAGAGGCCCCGCGCCCGTCCCGGTGGCGGTGCCCGCCCTGCCTTGCCTCACCCCTCCCTCGCTCCCGGCCTGTGGGACGACGGCGGTGGGATCCCCGCGGGCTCGGGCCTGCCGGCCCCTGCCTGCCGGCTGTCGCCTCTCTCTGCGGGCGCGGCTGTGAGGGAGTCCCCGCGCAGGGGCACCCCGGCCGGCCGTGGTGGGGCCGCAGCCTGCTCATTTCGTCCGGGGGAGATTCGTCCTGGCTCCCGGCCGCGGGGAAGCCCTGAAGCCACCTCACGCTGTAATCTCGGTGGATCTCTGTGACCGCGTGGGGGATATTTGGGGAAGAAGGGGTTGAAGGTTTGGTTCCTTCTGTCGCTGTGGGCCCTTCTGTCAAGTGTTAAGTTTGGGCTTATGTAATCTGAAAATCGGGGGGTTCAAAACTGTGAAGTATTTTCCACATAAAAGACTCATGAGAAAGTTTGGTTACATGTTAAGATAGTAAACATCCTGTTTCAATGATCAGTGTTGCTATAAGTAGGCTTCCCATCTCTAAATATCTACTGGAGAATGTAACACTTGCCAGGCCTTGAGTGCCGAGTCTTCCTTATGTTGGCATAACGCTAAAATTTCTGTGGAGAAACTTGGATGAAAGTGTTCAAGGAGGAGTCAGATATGATAATGATACAACCATGGGAATGATCGTGCCTACTTATTATGGGGTAATTGTAAACCCTAATCTGACCTTGCTATTTTTCAGCTATTGCATGATCCTTGGGTTAGAATTAGATCACTGTGGGGTCAGGCACCTGACCTACTGTAGCATATTTTGGTATTTGAGGAACTGGAGAGCAAATAGGCTGGGGGTCAAGATATTATGTGGTGATACAGTTTTATCACAGGGTTGTATGGCCTAAGGAATATAGTTGTTACTTATAATTTTATGCTCTACTGGGCACAACATCCTTGCATGCAAAGGGGTGTGTGTTTTGGAAACAGGCAGCAGGGGTAGCATTAAGAAAGACGCTCAGAGACTTCAATAGCTAAAAGCAGTAAAACAAAGTGTTTCTCTGAAGAACTTACAGGACTTGATGCCCCTGAGCCCCAGCATACCGCCATCATGTCAGGCACTGTGTCCATTCTCCAGCAATTTGCCAATGGCTTGAAGAGTCGCAGTGAAGAGACGAGGGCGAAAGCTGCCAAGGACTTGCAGCATTATGTCACCATGGAGCTCCGCGAAGTGAGTGCTGCAAATGAGATAATTTATCCTTGTTTATCGTATGAGTGTAGGGCATGAGCTGGGTATTCTGGGAATGGAGACTTTTCGAATAGGGAAGCTGGTCTTGGAGATGAGGTGGGGCATAGCAAGGAGCTTACCTCTGCCCCAGCATGTAGGAGAGGTGAGTGAGTTGGTGACACAGATGGGTAGTCAAGCACCAGAATAAATAAACTTGACATGTCTAGGGCACAAAGAAGATATACTGTTTTGTGTTTGTAATATATGGTGGATTTAATTTCTTTCTGTTTAAGTGACCTAAGAAGCATTGTCCGCATGGAGGTTTTGGGGACAGGAAGGAAGGAAAGAATGCTGAAAGCTGATTTGAACTTTTTGCTTTTACAGATGAGTCAGGAAGAATCTACCAGGTTTTATGATCAGCTGAACCATCACATATTTGAGCTGGTCTCTAGCTCTGATGCAAACGAAAGGAAGGGTGGCATTCTGGCTATAGGTGAGTGAAAGAGCTTAATGCCTCTGGTGAGTTTTCTCTTCATGCATCTATCTTTAGGGACAGATTTTCAAAAGGAATGAGCTTTTATAATTGGGGCCTTACGTCTGGCTGCTCAGTATGCTGGGTGTGTGCTAGTTGCTGGGCTCTGAAAATCTATCTGTAAGTGTCAGCATGGGAGCAGCTGAGTGCTGAGAGTGGCTGAAAACCTGGTGCTTAATGGGTCCTGAGCTCTTCCAGGAGCTGAGCATTGAATGCGAGTGCTGAGCATGTGAAAACTATGTTCTTGGGCTCAGCTGAGAACAGTCTGTGCTGCCCATTTATATGTATCAAGGTGGGCTGACTTTCTCAACTCTCTTCTGTCTGAGATTGATTCTTGTTATTTAAATTTACCTGGCTCAATAACAGCAGCTTCCATCCCTGGAAGGGGCTCATGTAGCTTCTGCTTTGATTCCAATCAGCTGCTCCATCAGTTGCTCTGGTTGTGCTTTTGCTGTGACATGGCAGAGCTGCCTGCATCTTGACTCTTGGGGAAATCAGCTTGCATAAATACTTTGCCTTCCAAGTGAGTAGCCTGTGTTGTAGCAGTTAATTCTTTAACAACCAAATAGGAGGTGCTTATGGTTTCGGTTCACAGATGTAATCATCCAATCCCAACATGTTTGAAGACAATGGAAGTCCCTTAGCTAGAGAAATTTTTGTTGACAACATCTGATTTTAAGCTGACAGTATCGCTTTAAAATTGTTTCTGTGAATTTAGTGCTGTTGAGAGGTGCCGGCTTGACAACCCTGGACACTGATGGCCTCTCTATCTACAGAGCAGGTACAACCCAGGCACCGGCAGTGAAAGCTTCTGCCACACTTCTGCCTGCCAATGTGCCTCCACCCTGGCCGGGAGAGACCGTCTCGAGGGCTGAGGGGGAGAGCAATTTGCTTGGTCCTTTCAGTCTTTGACTTCTCTACTGAGGTGGACCAGCTGTAGTAGTTGCATGTGGATGGATGCCTTTCTATTGGGAATGGGTCTGTGATACCAGGGTGGATTTTTTTTTTCTTCTATTTAAACTAAAAATGGGGAAAATCTATGAAGCTGCTGGATGCATTTTCCTGCCCACTTAACAAGTTCAGATTTGAAAGAATGGTTGCCCTTTCCTATTGCTTGATTATTTTTTTTCTCTGTGGATTTTCAGTTTAGGAGGAGTTAATGGGAATCTTTAGGGAATGAATAGGGAATACTAACTCTCATCCAGGGATTACCTGCTGTCTACCTCACTGACTCCTAGGGAGAACCTACAGCATTTGTCCCTTTCTCTACAGCAAGCCTTATTGGCGTTGAAGGAGGTAATGCCACCCGTATCGGCAGGTTTGCCAACTACCTGAGGAACCTCTTGCCATCCAATGACCCTGTTGTAATGGAGATGGCTTCCAAGGCTATCGGGCGGCTTGCGATGGCTGGTGACACCTTCACAGCTGAGTATGTGGAGTTTGAGGTGAAACGAGCTCTGGAATGGCTGGGAGCTGACAGGAATGAAGGTCGAAGACATGCAGCTGTAAGTGATCTTTTTTATCTTCACCTGTCTTGGAATGGGATGGTTAGATTTAATTAACAGTGGTAGGACATGTGCACAGAAAGCTGCAGAAAATCATAGAATCGTTTAGGTTGGAAAAGTGCTTGTAGTGAGGGGAGTAGGGAAGTGATCATGCCTCTGTACTCGGTGCTGGTGAGGCTGCCCCTCGAATACTGTGTTCATTTTTGGGCCCCTCACTACAAGAAAGACATTGCGTTGCTGGAACATGTTGCAAAACTGAACACAGTATTCAAGGTGGAGCTCTGATCAGGATTGGAATGGCTACCAGTCCATGCCTGAGAATCTGTGATGCTCTTGTAGCACATATGGTGCTGCTTGTACCTTAGGCCAGGGACTAAAGACGATTGAGACACCGTTGTGCTAGGAACGGTAAAAGTATGGAGCTGGAAACAGCTCAGGCTTACATATGTTAACAGTTTAAAGAAATGATACCATGGTCTAGAAATTGAGTTTTGTCTATGGGTGCTCATCCTCACAGATCGTTACTGTTTCTATCCCCACCTCCAGGTTCTTGTCCTGCGTGAGCTGGCAATCAGCGTGCCTACCTTCTTCTTCCAACAAGTGCAGCCATTCTTTGACAACATATTTGTGGCTGTGTGGGATCCCAAACAGGCCATCCGAGAGGGAGCTGTTTCTGCCTTACGAGCCTGCCTTATCCTCACCACTCAACGGGAGCCAAAAGAGATGCAAAAGCCCCAGTGGTACAGAGTAAGAAAATAGCTTTCTTTTGAAGCAGCTCCTCATGGTGCAATGCAAATGATCAAGTGCCAGTTTTTAGAAGATCTGTGTAAGCTAAGAATGTGTGTCACCTTTGTCAGTATGTCTGATTGTCAGTAGAAAACTGCCTTCCCTTGAAAGGTTTGAAAATATAATGGCTTACAAAAGTAGTTCCTTTAGCCCACTGTAAAAGTAAGCAAAAGACTTAATTCCATCAATAATCCATTGCTCTGTCTGCAGCTCATTTTCAGCTGTTAAGCCTGGCCTAGTTTTACAGCCATGCGATCATCTATCTATTGTCATCTCTTACTAGCAGATGGTCTTATTAGTCTAGATGAAACATGAGTGAAAAAGGTGAGGATTCTTTTGTTTGAACCTTAGCTTTGCCATTGCTGCATGAATTCAAGCTTCATAATATCAAATAAGTTTTGGACAGTGCAGTCAGATGTTGTGAACTTGGATTTCTCATAGTCAAATATGTGATACAGATATTGGTGAAGTTCATACCATGGCATGGTTGACTGGCTGTTTGATTAGTGCTGTTGAAAATACTCTGCATCAGAGTCCACAACTTCTGTGTGAATCTGGATTTTGTGTTGTTATACTGTTATTACTCAGCTGAGGTTTGTGGCTACTCTTGGAAAATTATAGGTCATCAATAACTCTCTCTTGACTGGCAGTACTACTTTATTTCCACAGGCTTTGTTTCTGCATGATCACTGAGATTTTTTTTTTTCCCCCCAAGCATACATATGAAGAGGCTGAGAAGGGCTTTGATGAGACTTTGGCCAAAGAGAAAGGAATGAACCGTGATGACCGAATCCATGGTGCCTTACTGATCCTCAATGAGCTAGTGAGAATCAGCAGTATGGAGGGAGAGGTGAGCAAATGAACAAGAGGGAGGATTATGGCTTCTGGTTGCCAGACTGATTGACAATGTGTAGCAACTCAGCATGCGTGGAAATAACCCCGTTGTGTTTGAAATGGGGTTGTTGGGCTGAAAAGTCATCTGAACATGGAGTCAGAGCATTTATTATTACAAATTGAAGTGTGTCAGAGAAATAACAGCAAAAAGATTGGGCTCAGTAGGTATAAGCTCTGATGGAAAGTGCTATTAACTGGATTAATTACAATAAAAAGTAATTTTATATGGTATGAGGGCTCTTTGCCTGTTAGATAGCAAAATCCAGCAAAAATATTTGTGTTAGTTGATGTTTTACAGCCATTTGGATATCAATTATACAGGATGCTGTTCAGGCGAGTTGGGTAGCCCTGTTGTTTTTTAAAAAGCATGCTTTTCTACTTTGTCCAGCGCCTTAGAGAGGAGATGGAAGAGATAACTCAGCAGCAGCTTGTGCATGACAAGTACTGTAAAGACCTGATGGGCTTCAGTACCAAACCTCGCCACATCACTCCCTTCACTAGCTTCCAGTCTCTTCAGCCCTCTCAGTCAAATGCTTTGGCTGGTCTCCTGGGGTACAGTGCCCACCAAGGAATCATGGGTTTTGCAACCTCACCTGTCCCAGCAAAGTCTACATTGGTAGAAAGTCGATGCTGCAGGGATCTAATGGAAGAGAAGTTTGATCAAGTACGTGTTCATTCTTCAACTTGTTTACCACCATTCACAGCGCTGGTTCTTGTAGAGCAATTGTCCTCCATGTCCTTACTTAGCAGGCAATACTGCCCAGTATTGAATTGAAGCATCAAAACTCATTAATTATATGTATCCTGTATCTGTCACTGTCTCTATAAGAGCAAGTGATTTACTTTCTGTGGAAGTAGTCTTAATTATCCATCTTTCTGATGGACTCTGCAGCCAAATGTCAGTGGAATGCCTTAAAGCACCCAGGTAATAAACATTCATGCATTACTGCCTGCCAATGGTCATCCTTCAAAACCCAATCTGTCTCCTTTCAGGTGTGCCAGTGGGTTCTCAAGTGCAGAACCAGCAAAAATTCCTTGATCCAGATGACGGTTCTCAATCTGCTACCACGGTTGGCAGCTTTCCGTCCTTCAGCATTCACAGGTGACAAGACAGATGGTTGGATGTTGGAAGTGTTGCTGAAATTGGGCTGGAAGTCATCCAGCTCTCTTTGGCCCAGATGAGCTTGTGCAGGCAATGCAGCAGTACAAACTTTCTTGTAAGATGAGCAAATTCCTCTGTGGGAGGACAGGGTTTTTTTCTGAATAAGTGTGACTTGATATCCGATGCCAAAGTGTTGCTCTGATGAAGAAAATGGGCTGAAAACTATTGTCTGTAGTTGTGTGTTTGTTTTTTTTCCCCCCCAGTATGTCAGACTTAAGGTTGAACTTTGCTCTCTTGCTCCCACTCACCATATCCCATATATTATCAGTAGGGTTGTCTTCCTTTTCTCTGTTGCATGTGCCAGGAAATATCAAGTAAAAATAGGAACTACCTGCTGGCTTTAAAGCAGTTCAACTGATTTATCAAGCAAGCTTAGGAGAGTGTCAGAGTTGGAGGCAAGTCATCTAGCTGCTCTAAGTGGGCTGGGACAAACTTTGTGTTACTATTCCAACTTTCCAACCAATCACTATAAAAACAAAATGCTTGTATCTTATTTGTGTATAAAACTTGTTGCAATGTTCTTTTCTCATAGCTTTTTTATTTTGGTGATTTTATTTTTTTTTAAAGAAAGCTTTCTGGGCTTTGAAAATTTTATTATATGGTGATGTGTGTTTGCCGCTGCTCCTGTCAGCAAATTTTATATCTCTGTGTCTGTTCCCTAGTTTTATACTTGTAAAAGTTTAGTTGCAAATGTGATGCGAGTGTATAAACCTAAATGAGTTCCAATATCTGTATTGTTATCTCTTGTGGGCAGCTGATCAGTATCTTCCAGACACCATGAATCATGTTCTCAGCTGTGTGAAGAAGGAAAAGGAGAGAACAGCAGCCTTCCAGGCCTTGGGTTTGCTTTCTGTGGCTGTGAGGTCTGAGTTTCAAGCTTACCTGCCAAAAGTCCTTGAAATCATAAAAGCAGCTCTTCCACCAAAGGACTTTGCCCACAAGTAAGTATGAAAAGGTTAGAGGAAGAAACTGAAACACCTGTTCTTTGTATAATTTTTGTGATGTGGGATCAAATTATTGTATTAAAACCAGAGGTGTTTCTGTAAGACTGACAACATAGGAGTGGGATGAGGAAAGATGTTTGAAAAATAGCAGCTCCTATTAATTAACTTTTAATGTGGTCCCTTTCCAGGAGGCAGAAGTCTGTGCAGGTTGATGCCACAGTCTTCACCTGCATTAGTATGCTGGCACGAGCCATGGGACCCAGCATCCAGCAGGACATCAAAGAGCTTTTGGAACCTATGCTGGCTGTGGGCCTAAGGTAAGTATAAGGCACGGCAACACGTTTTTCTGTTAGCCACTGGATGGCGTTGTTGGCTGTATAGAATGAGACCTTGAAAGTCTTCAGATTGAGAAGGAAAATTATTGCTTTTGAATGACCTTTCAAAAGATCAGTATAGCTCTTTCAGAAGATTAATATGTTTTAAGTGTTAATGTGTCTGAGTTACTTAAGAGCGTTGGTCTCTGCGTAAAGAAGTCTTTTTGTAGAACAACTAGTAAATTCAAAAGCAATCTCTTACTTCCCACTTTTCAAACACATTTGTCAACAGCCTGCAAAAATTTAGAAATCCTCTGAAGGCCAGCAGATTTCTGTCATATCAAATTGCAGGGAAGGAGAACTGAAGCTCTCGGTTATTTGCTCCTAGCTTCTTTCACCTTTAGATCTGACAGTTCCTATTGGAAATTTCCTAACTCATGAAGGTGTTAGTATGGGAGGGTGTGGAGAAACTATTTAGGTAGCACAAAGCTGTTTAGATTAGATTCATGTTACCACCTGGAAGTGAATTTAGTTGCCTTTGTGTCTAAAAAGCAGAGTATTCTAGCAATATTGCCTAATGTTATACTGTGTGCTGCAGTCTGCTCACCAAGTTCATACAAAAAGGTCATCTCATGTGCCTGTATTCACACAAGGACCCTTGTGCTCTGGCAGGTGTTGCTGTGCCCTTGTGCTCTGGCAGGTGTTGCTGTGATGTGTGAGTGCCCTCAATTATCTTCTGATGGGCAAAGGCATAAATAAAAAGTGAAATATGCATCTCCCGTTGTTTGTGTTCTAATGATTATCTGCTTGCTTCTTGCCCTCAGCCCTGCTCTGACAGCTGTGCTGTATGACTTGAGTCGTCAGATCCCCCAGCTAAAGAAGGATATCCAGGATGGGCTGCTGAAAATGCTCTCCCTTGTTCTAATGCACAAGCCTCTGCGACATCCGGGCATGCCAAAGGGCCTTGCCCACCAGCTTGCCTCCCCTAGCCTCACCAACATCCCAGAGGCCAGTGATGTGGGTAGCATCACCCTTGCCCTTCGTACCCTGGGTAGCTTTGAGTTTGAAGGTAAGATGAAATAAGGAAGCAGGGGGCCAAGGGGTATGGGATATAAACGCTAGTGCATTGAAGTAGAGTACAAGTAGCAGGAAAACTCTGAGAGCGCTTTCTTTAAACTCCTATTCTCTGGTAAGGCCGGTAACTGAAGTGTAAACCTGTGTTAAACTCCCCACCTTCTTCTTTCTAGGCCACTCTCTGACTCAGTTTGTTCGGCACTGTGCAGACCACTTTCTAAACAGCGAACACAAGGAGATCCGGATGGAAGCAGCCCGCACTTGCTCTCGCTTGCTCACACCTTCTATCCACTTGATCAGTGGTCATGCCCATGTGGTCAGTCAGACAGCAGTGCAGGTTGTGGCTGACGTTCTCAGCAAACTGCTTGTGGTTGGAATAACTGACCCAGGTTAGTGTGGGGTTCAGAGAAAAGGGTTCTATTACCACATGTTAATTTTGGCACATGAGCAGGTCATGATAGTAAGGTGTGGAATTTGAATGTATTTGCCAGTAACTTAAGCTGCTGTTCTTTACAAACGAAAAAGGTCTCCCAATTTCTCCTCCCAGATCTTGATTTTTAAGGTATTAATAGAACACTAGTGCAAAATGCTCAAACTGTGCCCCTGGTAATCCTTTGAAGTAGGTAGAGCCCTGAGACAACTTTCGCTGTTGTTCTGTGTGGTGGCCTTCAAATCTATAGTTTGGGAAGGGATTGATCCCTTCTGTTGAATCTTCCTACTTGATTTTTTTTTTTTATTCTCTTATTCAGTTGCAATATAGTAACCTGAGATGAGTTCATTTTCTGCACAGTGCCTCCAAATGTGCCACTTGTAGGTGCCAGAGGTTGGCATTGTATTGGGGCAGTATTGAGTAGCACTGAATCTGTTGGGCTGATCTACCATGTTTCTCCCGTGTAAAACAGTGATGTGTAGTGTCTCATGCTGGGGAAGCTCTCAGCGTTTCTCTGAGGTTTGTGAAGAATTTTTGAAGCCAGTTTGTGAATAAGGGCAGTAATAAGAACAGGAGTTTACTGCACTTAGAGAAACAAATGTGTTCTTGCAGACCCTGATATACGTTTCTGCGTGTTGGCTTCTCTGGATGAGCGATTTGATGCTCACCTTGCCCAGGCGGAAAACTTGCAAGCTCTTTTTGTGGCCCTGAATGATCAAGTATTTGAAATCCGAGAGCTGGCCATCTGTACTGTGGGTCGCCTGAGTAGCATGAACCCTGCTTTTGTCATGCCTTTCCTGCGCAAGATGTTAATCCAGGTAATGAACATGCCTGCAGTGAAAATAGAGTACTTGGTATTGAGATTAAGATGGTGTTAAAGAACTGGGCTGTGTAGCTGTAGTGAATGTGTGGGAGAGTGGGGGAGTATCTCCCTTTTGGAAAATACTTATTACCCAGCTTAGTAGTTTTCAGGAAGTCTTTTTGGTGATAGATGTTTGGACTGAAGCTCTCAGGATTTATTAGAAAAGAGAGGATAGCAGCCATTATTTCACCCCACATTCATCGTGCTGGAGTGCTTTCCATCTGTATTGAGGAAGAATGTTCTGTGTTTCTTTTAGGTGAGTGGATGGCACGCTTCATAAACATATATGGTTTTGGAGCAATCTACTCAGTTTTATGCTAATTAATTGTAGTTTCATTTAGACATAAATGACTGGATGGAGTGTAAATGTGGAACACCCTTTGCAAGTGCTGAGATTATTTTTTCTTTCTGTTGTTGGACAGGAGAGGGGGAAATCCAAAGAATTTTTGCCTACCTTTATTTTCCCTGTTCTCTTGCTTCCATTATCTTTTCTGCAGATTCTAACAGAGTTGGAACACAGTGGTGTTGGCAGGATTAAAGAGCAAAGTGCCAGGATGTTGGGTCACCTGGTTTCTAATGCTCCACGCCTCATTCGTCCATATATGGAGCCTATTCTTAAGGTAGAGTCTCTGTACATTTCCTGGTGACTTTGGAGTGAGATGATACATGACCATCAGGAGCTGCAGTTCTTTTGCATCATCACAGCAGGAAAAGATCAGATTGGTGTGGATGTTACCCACAGTAGGGCATGTATGCAACAGTGTAGCCTAACTTGATTCTGGATTTGAATTCCATTTAAACCAAAAAGGAAAGGTCATTCTGAGTGTTGTATGTACAGCAAGGAATCTTCTAAACACATTTGAATTTGTTTCTCTGTCACCTACCAGGCACTGATTGTGAAACTGAAAGATCCTGATCCAGATCCAAATCCAGGGGTGATTAACAATGTCCTAGCTACTATAGGGGAGCTTGCACAGGTAAGGATTCTGCAGGTACCTCTTTGCCATGCTTGCCAGATGTTAAGCTTTTGGCAATGCTAGATGGAGGACTTTGATTTTTGTCTTTCAATAGGTCAGTGGACTGGAGATGAGGAAGTGGGTGGATGAGCTTTTCATTATAATTATGGACATGCTGCAGGACTCCTCTCTGCTGGCTAAAAGACAAGTAAGTGTTTGACAACTGCACTAAACTTGCTATCTGCTGTGAGCAAATATCCATGTGTCCTACCATAGCTACTAAAATGACCCTTTAAATGACAAGTCTCTCTTGTGGAGTGTATAGTCGCACTCGTGGCACACAGGTCAGGGATTGCAGTGCCTGTCTGTTGTGACATAGTACAGAATTGTTAAAGGAAAAGATGGGGGGGAAAAAAAGGATGCAGTTTTTATTGCAAGGCTTGGACTCACTGAATTGAATGCCTATTTGAATTGTATCTCTGCATGAGGGCAATTACGGCAGTCAGAGTCTAACAAACTGTTGATTATCACTTTCTTTACTGTTGCTTGTTAAAAAACACTCTTTATGGAGGCTTTCAAACCACGGACTGTGGTTTGCAGTGTGATCCTAAAATGCTTGAAGAAACTTTACAGGGGTTGAATGACTGATGGATCAGGAGACATAATAAATTCCCTGGTCAAAACTAATCTTCTCTGGGCTTGATCTTTCCAGGTGGCTCTTTGGACACTGGGACAGCTTGTGGCCAGCACTGGTTATGTGGTGGAACCATACAGGAAGTACCCAACTTTGCTGGAAGTGCTTCTGAACTTCCTGAAGACTGAGCAGAACCAGGGCACCCGTAGAGAGGTATGAACAGAAGCTATCACACAACCATTTTAAAAAGTTTTTTTTTTTCTGCGGGGAGAGCTGTCAAATAAATGTGAGTTTTGAGGAGGGGAGGAGGTAAAAGATCATTGTTGTGGCTGATAGAAGTACAATAAGCAGATTTAAGAGGATGAACCTATTGAGCCAGTGAAATGGCCTCCAGATGTTGAATGGAAAGCATTGATGTTTTTTCCAGGCAGTCACTTTAGTTCCAGATCTTCTCTCTTTAATCCTCAGGACCTTTCCGAACATGTGGGCTCATATGTTGACTTTTGCCTTGCCAATGAACTTCTGATGAATTTTCTTTTTCTTTCTGTTTTAACAGGCTATTCGTGTGTTAGGGTTGCTGGGTGCTTTGGACCCTTACAAACACAAGGTGAACATTGGCATGATTGATCAGTCACGAGATGCTTCAGCTGTTAGCCTCTCAGAGTCCAAATCCAGCCAGGATTCTTGTAAGCATCTGAATTTCTTTCAAATGAATAGCTTTATAATCTACAAACAGGTCTTGATTTTTTTTTTTTCTTATTTTTGGTTTGTTGTTAGCAGTTTGTCTCCTACTATTAACAAATAACTAATGTAAGTGTTCTCACATAATACTCAGGTGCTCCTGAGTGCACCTAATACTAGAGTACTTCAAGACCATTTAATATATAGCTTGTGACACTACCTTCTTTCTTGTAGCGGACTACAGTACCAGTGAGATGTTGGTGAACATGGGAAACCTCCCTCTGGATGAGTTCTATCCAGCGGTCTCTATGGTGGCACTGATGAGAATTTTCCGAGACCAATCCTTGTCCCAACACCACACGATGGTAGTTCAGGCCATCACCTTTATTTTTAAATCTCTTGGGCTGAAGTGTGTGCAGTTCCTGCCCCAGGTCATGCCAACGTTCCTTAATGTAATACGGGTTTGTGATGGTGCCATCCGAGAGGTGAGTGTACTAGGGACCACTCCCTCTTCCTTCCTGTTCCACTGCCCTAACATAAGAATCCATTTCTTAAGTGAATGCGACTGGCTTTGGGCATTGCTGTGCTATGTGTTGCTGCCAAGCATGCTGCAGAAGTGAGGTTCAGCTTTGCTTTCTCTCCTGTGAGCATTTGGTAGAATATCCAGTGGAAACAATTTTTCTGCTTCTGAACATAATCCTTAGAAAGCCAATATTTGATTCTGGTTTTTTATCAAGCTGGTCTTGTTCAGGAAAACAGCCTGTGCAGCTTCCAGAGCTTTCAGTGATCTCTGCACTAATGTACTGTTGCAAACAGTATTATTAAATAATAGAGATAGATTCTTTAAATTTCTGATGCAACCATGTACTTTGGCTCATCTGTGAGAAGGAAAATTCGATTTGCTAGTCTGCTAACATTCAGAGCAATGTGGGTGGTGATTCCACAGCAGTGCTTTCTCTTCCTTCCCACTTAAGTTACAGTTTTAGAAGGGAAAGAGAATTGTGTGAAGATGATAATGGGCTTAAGGTTCACCTAACCAGAGATGGCTGCTGTTTGCCAAGCCTTTCCTCAGGCAGCTGAAAATAATCTCTGGGGTGGGAAGGGCAGTTTGTACTAGTCATTGGTACTGTGTTTTATAGGTGGGATGGGTGCTCCCTTAGCAGAATCCCAACCCTGCTATAGAACCGCTGTTTTCTCCCAGACTGAACTACCACTCAGATTGGAAGGAAAACATCTCTCACGCCTGGGTTGGCCGAACTCCTAGACCTGACTGATCTAACTTGCTTGAAAGCTATGCAGTTGTGCACACTCTGTTTAAAAATTTTCAGGTAAAAGAAGATGGTGAAAGTGTACTGGGGAGAAGAGCTGAGGTGGGTATGCGTGACACTAAAGCCTAAAGGAGGCAGGTCCTTGTCCTATATGTAAGCATTCTCTCACAACATCAAAAAAAAGGCACAATACAGGAGCTCAGCGTTCATTTTTGATAAATGTAGGTGTACTGCTTTCACTTGGTTAGCTGATGTTATTTCTTACTTAGTTTTCACAAAAATCTGTTACTTCTTTTTCTGAGCTCCACTTTGTATTTTGTCACTATAGTCTTCAAATACTGCATGGAGAAATTAAATTTAATGTATGATAACTTACATTTTCCTACTTTCTTGGAGGGAAAAAGGCTATAGACATTTATTTTGTGGACAAAGTGATTTAACTCACATTATTTCATACCAATCTCAAAAGTAAATTAATTGTCATGAGTGAGTGCATAAGACTGTACTGGGGCAAAAGGAATTGCAAAACTGTCATCGTATATCTAAATAAAATTGGCTCAGTCAAAATTCTACGGTACAATCAACTGTCTTTCAAAAAGCATGATATTTCTGGCAAGGACCAAACTCTCTTCCCCAGTAACTTTTCACCAATATATCTTGGTGGGGATGGGAAAGAGTGCAGAAAGAATATCTTAAAGTGTATGCCAGTTTGGTTTACAGGCAGGGGGAAAAATATTAGGGGCTAAACTTTTGGAAGCATCCTTCAAACCTAAATTACAAAGCTCTGTAGTTGAGGTGTTTCTGCTTGCAAGTCTGTTCTGACACTTTATAAATTTGCTGACATGTTATAAGCCCCTCTTTGTATGCTTGATTGTCTAAGGCTTTGAGCCCACAAGATTTTTGATGCAAGTTGGGGGGGATAGACAAAAAACCAAAACAAAAGACCCCCCAAAACTACTCACTACCCACCCCCAAAAACCTAAACCACTGAAGCTGCCAAGAATTTAGCCCCAGATTTTGAGCATTTAAAGGAGCTATAGGAGCTACGCATGCTATGTGTTTGGTAAATGAGCTTGCAATTGGTCTGTGAAACGCAGTTACCCAGTGTTGCTTTGATGTTTGAATAAGCTACATTTATCACTACGCATTTCTTCCTTCCAGTTCCTGTTCCAGCAGCTAGGGATGTTGGTGTCCTTTGTGAGAAGTCATATTCGGCCCTATATGGATGAAATTGTTACCCTGATGAGAGTGAGTACAATCTCTAAGCCAGCATTTTGCTGTGAGAAAAGGTGGATAGTGTTTCTGTCATTACCAGATGTATCAACTATTTAATAAATTCATATGAAGTGCATTTGAAGTAATAGTTGTACTTTGAAATAACATGCATTTGAACTCATAATATACATTATTACTAGCAACTGCAATAAGAGCAGCTCTTAGGTTCTGCTAGTGCCTGAGTTCTTTCGAGTGCTTGGATTTTGTGCACTAAAGGTTTAGCAAGAAGTGTTTGGAGTTCACAAATAGGTGGCATTTCATTTTCACTTACTATTTGCAAACACTTAGAAAGAAAAATTCCTAGAGGTTGTTTTTAACAGCCGTAAATATACTGAAGGCAGAGTGTTTTAAAAACAGACCAAAACTGCCAATTTATATTAGTCTATAAGGGAAGTATAGACCTTACCTGCAATCTTGAATTTATCTAGAGACTCTCTGCTACAGTTTGCTTTTCTTGTAATTGGTACAGCTCAATTGAACTGTTTAATTTTTTTTTTCTTCTCTAGGACTTCTGGGTCATGAACAACTCCATACAGAGCACAATTATCCTACTTATAGAGCAAATTGTGGTAGCTCTAGGAGGCGAATTCAAACTTTATCTGCCTCAGCTCATTCCTCACATGTTACGGGTCTTCATGCATGACAATAGTCAGAGTCGCATTGTCTCTGTCAAGGTGAGTGGGAAGCTGCAGCAGCTGGGTTGATTTGGGTATTGCTGAGGCAGGTGCGTGCCCAATGTGCCGTGCTCTAGCAGGGCTTCTTGCTTGTGTGTTGCAAGCAAGTGGCTTGGTGTGAAATGATGCTGACACTACTTTGTTTAAAGTGCAGGGTTGAAGCAACTCTTCATTTGATACTGACTTAAAATGCATCTCTTTCATGTCTTTTTGAGTCACATTGGGTCATTTTTCCCTCCAGCTATTGAATGCGATCCAGCTCTTTGGAGCTAACCTGGATGACTACCTTCATTTGTTACTACCTCCCATTGTAAAGCTATTTGATGCCCCTGATGTCCCAGTGGTGGCTCGCAAGTAAGTGTTGGTGGCTTTGTAGTTTTGGTTTGTTTTTTTTTTTTTTGCCTGTGATATCCAAGTTCTGCAATGGCTGCCCTAGCTATCTGTAGAACGAGCTATCGCTTAGTTCCTTCCATGGGCTTTCTCTGTTAAATCATTATGGAAGGTGATCTTTGGTTGAATGTCACAGTGTTGTTAGTAGGTTTTCTTGGGTATAGACTATTACTTTCTGGTTCTCACCTGCCAGTATTTTAGTCACTGCAACTTGCAAGCTGTCCTGCAAGGGCCTGTTTTTCCTATTACTATTGATGCCTAGGAGGACTGAGTGTGAATCGCTTATGTATTTTTTAGATCTCATTTCTCCTGTCTTATACAATGAGGGATAAGTCCTCCTTTCTTTCTGCTCTGACTTTAGAGCTGCTCTAGAAACAGTTGACCGCTTGACAGAGTCCCTGGATTTCACCGATTATGCTTCACGGATTATTCATCCTATTGTGCGAACACTAGATCAGAGCCCTGAGCTACGAACAACTGCAATGGACACCCTCTCCTCTCTGGTGTTCCAGCTGGGAAAGAAGGTAATATTCTTCTTAGGCTTGAAAGCTCATAGAAGGATGGACTGTCCCATAGATCAAGGCTTTAAAGTTGAATATTTGTAATATACACTCATTCTGGACTTTATAGAAAACGGTTCTTTCTTCTCTTAGTTGTTTCTGGAATTAGGAGTTACTGAAATCAAAAAATCAAACTTTCAGAGTTGGTTTCTTATAAGATCAATGAAACAAAGGTGGGAGTTTTACTGCTGCTCTTGGTGACACTGAGATAACTAGCTTTTGATGTGTTCCCCTGTACAGTACCAGATTTTTATCCCGATGGTGAACAAAGTTCTGGTGCGACACAGAATTAACCATCAACGCTATGATGTTCTTATCTGCAGAATTGTAAAGGTGAGTTAAGAAGTATATAGTTGTTTGCATAAGGGCACTTTGGGGATGTTTTCATTTTGAAACAGATGTAGCTGGAAACTTCACTTCGAGTTACTCATAAAATAGAGAATTGATGTTGATGTATTTGTGTGTTAAGTGTAGCTTTTAAAGGAGACTTTGAGATTGCATTAGGAAAATTATTGTTAATAGGTATCAGTTATTTCCTATAGAAAAATCACTGCATGTTCTAGGTGAGAATTTAGGCTTGTAGCCAGCGTTACTACTTTTTTTTCTCAGTAGTTCTTCAATGTGGATTAACCCTATTTTATGCATAGTTTGAGGACTTAAGGAGACTTTGTTATGTCAGTATTTTCTGTAGTATTCCAAAAACTCAGTAACTGCTTTGCAATTTGATTAGTGTGGAACCAGTAGCATGCTCATGTTCTCAGCTTACTAGTGAGTCAAATAGGAAAGAGTGTGTGTTTTAAGGTGTATTATTTTGGCTTTTAATACTAGGAGCTAAGATCTTAACAGTTACATTGAATAGAAAAGGGATATCATTTGAATTCTCTGGTTTATTGAGGTGTAATCATTATAATGAAACACAGTAGTTTTCTTCACAAATTTTGCTGTGAGATTGGATAGCATTCTGATTTTTATCATCCATTTGACTTGTAGAGAATTGCTTTTGTATTTGTGGGAGTGATCTTCATTGTAAGCCATTTATTGTAGGGCTATACACTTGCTGATGAAGAAGAGGATCCCCTGATTTATCAGCACCGAATGTTGAGAAGCAACCAGGGAGAAACTTTGGCCAGTGGTCCGGTGGAAACAGGTCCCATGAAGAAATTACATGTTAGCACTATCAACCTGCAGAAGGTAAGACTGGAGCACAGCACAGGATGAGTTTGCTACAGAAGGGAGGAGGTACTGTGTCACACCTGAGGAGTTTGTCCAGTGCATCTAAACTACATTTACTTAAATCTCTTTTCTGTTGCCAGTTCTGTACAAAACTGAGGTCAAAGTTGTCTGAGACTCTCTTTAAAATCAGAAGGTGCTAAGCAACTTCAAAGATAGGAGCAGCTGAATTATCAGACTATAAATGGCCATGAAGTAATTTTGACACTTTATGTGGAGTATGTGCAAAACTTCCTAGATCACAAGGGATCATCTGTAACTTCTAGAGACATGTATTTTGGAGCCTCTGCCTTTTATCATCATCTATTTCTCTTATACCTTAGTGCTATATTCTCTTGAAGCCAGTATAGAACTTAACAGTGAAGCACTGGCTAATTTGAACAGTTAATGCATGTAGCACTCAGTTCGGTAGTGGGATGGATTGGTTTGAAAATCCTGGACTTAAAAATGTAATTCTAAATGCATTAAGTATTTTTAAGCTGATGTTTTAACAATGGCTTCAGCTCTTGATGTATTTTTGTAGGGAAAGAATTATTCATGTTAAATACTTGGCATGTCACGACAGGAATACATTTAGGGAAGATTTCTTAGAAATGAGACTGAAGTACTGCAAATTATCTGGTAAAGGTAATGGATTTCAGGGAATTGAAAAGGGAATCTCAGCAATGTGATTTGAAGCTATAAAGAAGTAATGCTGCCTGCTCATGGATTTCCTCTGCTTTTGGATAGTGCTTCATTTGGTAGTTGAATTGTCTTGCTTTGTACTGCAGGCCTGGGGAGCAGCAAGAAGAGTTTCTAAAGATGACTGGTTGGAATGGTTAAGACGACTGAGTCTGGAGCTACTGAAAGATTCCTCCTCACCCTCCTTGCGCTCATGCTGGGCCCTGGCTCAGGCATATAATCCCATGGCTCGGTAGAGTAATTCTGTTTTTTTCAGATCACTTGAAATTGCAGATGCAAGCCATATATTATAAGGAAAAAGAAAGTTACTTAAAAGCTCTTAGGTTTCATAAATAGAGATAGTTCCTGCTTTGGGACAAATCAAATAGCTGGCAACGTGATTTCATTTCCACCCTTTCCAGTTGGCTGCTCAGTGATGTGCACAAAATCTTTCAGTGGAATTCCGCATATTAGTCTAGAAATAACATAAGGCACATAAAAGTGAAGCTGGAAAAACAATAGAGTATGAAATAGTTTCAAGGATCTACTGTGGGTGAATAAAAATGCCTCTGAGTGGAATAAGCCGTAGTGGTTTATTTTGCAACCAGTATATCTGGAGAAACTGTTTCTGTAAGCAGTTGCCTGTTTATTATATGCATTTGCACATCTCAGTGCATATGAATCTGGCTACTGCTGTGAGAAAGTGTTGATTCCTGGTTTAATTTTGTCTTAATGTGAGTTTTATAATTTTTGAAATAGAAGGGCAAGCAGCATGATGAAAAGTCAGCAATTCCTAGGTAGGCAGAAGTAATGCTAGCGTTCCCTATGTATACTCCATGCACCTCAAACCCATCCTACAGTATTTCTCCACGGAACTAGCAGTGCAAGGGCTGTCACTGTATCTGTTTTTCATCATTTTTCATACTTCTGAAGCTTTGCCACTAATGCAAACTCCAGCTTTAGCGAGCACATAAAACACGAGTGTTGTGGCATGTGTGTCCAGAGAAATGTACAATCATCTTTTTCACTGTGTTAACTGGTGATCTAAGACAGACTAGGCCTGGTTCTTCATAGCAGAAGAGAAGAGCATCCTTGCTGCTGTGAAGAGTTTGGTCTAGCCTAAAATACTTGCTAGCATATGATAGTACAATATTTCTATTCTTGTAGTATCTTATCCTATTATATATACTTTAAAATACAGGTTTCACTAAGTATTTGGTACAGAAGTTAGCTTTATAAAAGCTAATCACTATTTATTGCAGATAGACATGTAAATGCATTTTTCTAGCTTGCTCTCTCCAAATATGAAGGCAAGTCTGCTGTCAAATAGACTTTTTCTCATGAATACGGAATCCCCACCTCTCACTGTTTTTTGCTTTCCTCCTCAGAGATCTCTTCAATGCTGCTTTTGTTTCATGCTGGTCTGAACTGAATGAAGACCAGCAGGATGAGCTGATCCGAAGCATTGAATTGGCCCTGACTTCTCAGGACATTGCAGAAGTCACTCAGACACTGCTGAACTTGGCAGAATTCATGGAACACAGTGACAAGGTAGAGATGCTGTTAGGCAGCTCTTTTTCTAATGCTGGCTAGCTGGCTGATATCTAATCTATGGGAAGGGTGTGAAGAGTTTATACTCATTCTGCCTTTGATGTATGTGCTTCTACCCAGGGTCCATTACCTTTGAGAGATGATAATGGCATTGTCCTCCTGGGGGAAAGAGCCGCAAAATGTCGAGCGTATGCCAAGGCCCTTCACTACAAGGAGCTGGAATTTCAAAAGGGTCCCACCCCAGCCATTCTAGAGTCTCTTATAAGGTAGGACCACAACTGATGAGACTTCTGCTCTTGCATCACTACCCAATTTAGGATACCATTCCAATGAATCTAGACAATTCTTAAGATTTCACTCTGCCACAAGACATTGTTTAGGCTTACTAACTAGCTTGCAGATGTATGCTCCTAGCTGCTGAGTTCTGCCCTTGTATTTATGCAGTTAAAATTACGATAGAAGCTGTAGGAAGTTGTGCAGGAAAAATGGAGTCTTCTGATTTCCATCTCTCACCCTTCAAGTTCAGTATGGGATGTCATGGATTTGCTGTAAGTTAGGTGAGAGAGATTTCTACACCTATGTATAAGCCTGAAAAACTGAAGCTCTTAATTAAAATTTCTCATCAAATTTTGCTCATTTAGATAGGTCTCATTCTTCATATATCAAATAGAAGATATTGTAACAAGACCATATTGTTTCCTGAGCGCTTTGTCAACAAGAAAGATGTTAGTCTGAAATACCTGCACAGGATTTGGTACTAAACTACATGTTTTAAAATGTGAATCTCCGTTTCGTCTCACAGAAATGTTAATTCTACCATTTGAGATGAACAAATTGCTTTTGGTTGAGCAAAAACTTAGCTTTGTCTGTATGTAGTGAATTTTTCAGCCCTCCTACTTCCTTACAGATGTGCTTCTCTGTTTTTCCCCTCTTATTTTATTCTTTCGTCCTTTGTCCTTTCTTGTTTTTCTGAGGAAAATATAGAATTTAGTGTATTCCCTTTTCTGGCCTCAATCACTTGTGCAGCTGTTTCTTGGTCTATCAAAAAGCAAGTTAAGGAGCAAAGACTTGAAGTAAAGCAGGATTAAAAATGAAAGACAATTTATTAGAAATGAAAAAGTTTAGAAATGTTTAAAAATCCATTTTATAGACCACAGTTAAAATAGTTCCAACTATAGTTCCACACAGTCTGAAATTTACTGTATGAATAGTCAAACACATGTAAGGCAATTTCCAAGACACCTTTATCTCCCATTTCACACAAGACTGAACAATTTAAATTAGATTCAAACTCTCTTTAAGGTGAATAAAAATACATATATTAACTATAACTATCTCTTCCAACATATTCAAACAACAGTATGGCTACAGGAGGAGTCTTTTTTTAACTGTTATTTTTAACACTGTGTTATGTAAGGGAGAAACATACTAATTTTTAACACAACATCTCTAGGTAACTTGTAATTGGGGGGGTTTTCAGAACAGATTTTAATATTCCTCAGCACAGTATGCTAGCAAACATTCTCTTATGTTTGAATAGCTTTTGGCACTTAGTGATTCTCTGGTGTGTACTAGTGTTTTGCTCATGGATACAGTGGTTTTAAGTGTTGGAGTGGAGTTTTTTGGCTGGGGGGCTGGGTCTGGATTTTTTTTTTGCTAACCTGCTGTTCTCTCTTAGTCTTACTGACATATAGCACACTTATGTTCTAACTTAGACGTAATTTGGTGGCAGCCCAGAAAGCTGCTTTCTATTTTACCAACCTTTAGGTGATCTGTGGATAGGAATAAACATCATAGAGCATATGGGACACATCCTTTCCTCCAGGGTTACTATCTGCTGGGTGCAGCCCTCTGTGGGGACTTACTTGAGGCAGCAGCAGGAGGTGGCAGTAAAACTTCAGGAGAGAACCTGGGCGACACTAATTAATCCAAAATGTTTGAGCTTCATTATTTCTTCTGTGGGAAAACTGAAGACATCAGGGACACTTCTGATTGATTCCTCTGGCTTGAAATGAGTATGTAATTTTTGTGATTTGAGTCCCTCTTGGAAGGAGTTACTCAGCAATGCTTTCTCTAGACACTGAAGGAGAGGTAACAAGAAGGCTTTCTTTTTTCAGTCCCTGCCTGGCTTGTTAATACTAAGGCAACCCGCTAGTCTCAATGCTAGTGACAACACACCAGTACGTTTTGTGAAGGTGCTGTAAGTGCATTCTGTTCTAACCTATTCTAACACAGTATTTTTCCCTTTGAAAAGAGCCTTAATAGGAAGAAATAAGTTTGAGCCCTGATAATACTAGTGGCTGTGGCTGGTGCTTAGTGTGCCTTAGTGTTTGTGTGTGTACATAGCCATAATAGATGAAATGAATTATTTGGCTGATTTTGAACTGTTTGTTGCCCATCTTCTGTGCAGTGGTATCATATAGCTGTACAATAAAATATTGGTTCCCTCTATGGTTTGAAATCCTCTGGCCGGATCTTCATCTCAACTCTCTTCAGCGAATAGGTTGATCCATGCCAACCATACCAAGTGATGCCATCCATATTCTTGGTGTGTTCTCCTTTACGGTAGTAAACCCCGTTCAGATTGGAATCTGTGCAGCAGTTGTACCAATATCCACCTTTTAAAAAAAAAAATTAATAGACTCCTGGTGAGCCATTTATACAAAACATATGTTTTAAGTTAATCATAAGAATTATTGTTCTTTCCTGAGGAGAATGACCAGAATGCATTATTTAATCCCTGGAGCCTATAGGTTTAGTAGCTGGGATTGCAGGTAAATTCAAAACTTTACATAGTTACTAAATACGTAAAGGCTTTACAGTTACACAGTCAAATTAGCCCAGTAGCTTTTCATTTAGTTGCTCGTTCCTCTTAAACTATTTCCTTGACATGTTTCTGTCTCTGAATCTGAGAGTTAGCATAGAAAATGAATTTGGGTTCTTAGCTTGAGCATCTTAAGGCATTTGAAAGGTTTCTGGACTATGCAAGTAAGCTGCCTTATTTTGTTGAGACTGATATTAACAATTTTATTTGCATATCACATGGGGGTATAATAGGGAAATTAAAAATAAAGGGCAAGACACAGTGAAGACAATTATCTTTGTGACAGACCTCATATAAAGATAATAAACTGAATTAAGAGAGTAACCTTGTTAGAGGCTCTTAATAGAGTAGGAATAAAGATTAGAATTCAGGTTGAACCTTGAGGTGCATGTAGGATGATAATATCAGAGATTAATTACAAGTCCCTAATACCAGAACTTGAAACCTCATAAAAATAAGAAAAAATAAAAACCTTATATATATACAGGAATAACTTCCTACATCACTGAATTGCATCAACATCTGAGATAGTCTGGCAGATTGGCAAATATGCATAATGGGCAGGATAACAGTATGTGTAGGTGAGAGCATACGCTAAATCATTTGAAGAGTACCTATGTCTATAACATACAGTCTGGCACTGTAAATCAGCTTTAACTGCCAGATTTCCCACATGAGTGGTAAGTGCGTGTTTCAGAACTGGTCACCTCTCCCTTGATTTGCCATCCAGATGCTACTTGCTAGTTACTTGGAAAGAGGGAGTCCTGGGATCTCTACAAGTTAACCAGGCAGCTCTCTCAGGACAGGACGGTGTTTACGTGTGTCTTACCTTTACGGAACTGGGCACAGTCATCCACGCACTTGTCATTGTCCTTGTCCTTCGTGCTGAAGGCTGTGTTGTTGTGGTACCTTAGGGAATCACGCCCTGTGTTGCCAGTGTAGTTCCCCAGAAAAAGACGATAGCTATTTATTTCGTTGCTCAGGGTGAATTGCTTATATTGTGCATAGCGTATGTTACCTTCCCAGTCCTGCCGCAGAACAATGAAGAAATATAGGTCCTATTAGAATAGTTATGAAAAGACTCCACCATCTATGGTAAGATACGCAACATGCACGTATTTATTCTCAGTCCTACATTTTTTATGAGGCTTTTTCTGTCTCAGACTGCAGAAACTTACCTGTTAAGGCAAAGAAACTTCCCAGAGAAAAGCATCAGATTGCCAAGTCTTATCTGCACTGGTATTAAATAATATGTATGGAAACCTGGTGCACGGCTCTTGCATTCAACATCCTTGTCTCGGTGTGCTGTCTCAATTTTTTTCCTCTCTGAAAGACTGACTTTTAGATATAAAGCCTTTCAGCTCACTTTTTCCATTATACGTATCCCATCCCTCAAAGCTATTGTTCCAGCTATAAATTAGTCTAAGTCAAACCCAAGCCTTTAGTAGACTGTAGAAATTGTTTTGTGGTAATACAATGCAAATTCCTTTGTACACAGGCTAAAAGGAAGTGCCGCAAAAGGAGAAGACTCAGAGTCTTTAAAACTTTATGGGACGTCTCTGTGAATCTTTAAATCTGAGGCGGTCAGCAGTTTGATCTCTCCCTGCAGAGGGTTCTGCAGGATTCTCTAGAGCTCCACATGTTCGCTAAGACACGATCTGTATGCAGACAGAAGGTTGTCCTACTGATTTTGCATGGTGGAGAATGTAATTCTGTCTTATCCTTGAATGTATCACTAGGTCTATCCTACCTTCTTCTCCTGTAATTAAAGCGTGCAAGTTCTTTGGGCCTCCTATAGAGATAGGACATGATGTTTGCCACTAGAGAATCACTTTGTACAAAAACCCTTTTGCTGCTGAAATTAAAACCTTATTAATTACCTCCAACTCCACTCGCAGAACAGTGGGGCGTCTTGAAAGTCGGTAGATATTCTCATTTCCCAGCCAAAAATCTCCCCGAATATTGCCAAATCCTTCCCTGTATTGTTTCCAGTCCCTATTGAAAGATGTCAAACCGACTTTACGTCTTTGGATGATAGTCCAGCCACCGCCATCTGTCTCCATGTCACAGAACACCTAGAACAGGAAAAAAGGTAGTGTTTACTTGTCAGACTTAAGAAGGTTTAGTTCTCTTAAGACAAAGCATTGTTCCAGATTTCACAACTTGAAGAAATTCCTATTTTGTTTAAAAGTCATGGAAAAAATTTATTAAATGAACCCTTTCTCTGTTTCCCTCTTAAACGTACACTCTTTTCTTCCTTGAAGTTTGCATACATAAAGATGCTTATTTAAAGTTCAGGGATCATAACTCAGTATGTCCTCTTTTCATCTCTGTGGTAGATATGTATTTCTTGATTATAATTGAAAAGACATGTAATATACACTGGGTACTTGACATCCTTACCTCCAGATCTGGACTCCCCAAAAATTCATCAGGAGGTAGCTTGTAAACACCAGAGATTCGGTAGTTCCTCTGGTAAAGTGATGAGCAGTCATAGACAGCATCTACTTGAATCAGAACCAGAAAGTCAGAATCTGAACAGCAAGAACAACTCCCCTGTAAGTGTGGTTTCTGTAAAGCATAATTTGTAAAACAAGGAGTGATTAATTGAAGAAGGCTTTCCACAAGTCTCATGTTTTCCTGAAATGGTTTAGTTTTGATCAATGCACATGTTGGAAAAAGAGGTTGTAGCGCTGGGACTTTGGGGGTTTTTTTGGGTTGTTGGTTTGGTTTGTTTTTACCTCTCCTATCCAAAGAGACATCTCTGCTTTCTCTTCCCATTGCTACTGTGTGTCTGTGCTGGAAGGTAAAAAGGTATGTATTTGCTGTCCCCCTCCTGAATCATAAGGGCTTATCTAATAGAATGGCTAGGCCCACTGCCAGATGCCCATTTTGAATTGTGTGCTTCAAAAGGTTGGCTAAATTTGCAGATGAGGCATATCTGATCAGCACTTTCTGCACCAGAGCCTGTGACAGAGATGGTGGCTTTTAGCTGCAGTCAATCTGTCAGTCTCTGTGAGCCCCCTCTCCTCCCTGTGCAGGAGCTGACTTGAAGATGATAAAATGTGCAGCTATTCTTCTGAGGAAGATAAACTAGCTGAAGCAAGGCTTTATCCATTCTGACAGTTTTCAATTTAGTGCAGACTAAATGTCTCTTACCTGGTAAGATGAGATGTGTCTGTTTTACTTACCTTCTGGGCCAGTTTTTTCCATGTTTTACTGTATTTTTTCAAAACTTTTACTACAGCTCCAAAGAGATTGATTAGAGTAAAATTTTTAAGACCTACTGTAAACAGCGTCAAAACTAGCAAAGTGGAACTTTTCAAAAGAAGAATTTAGTAAATAAATTTAGAGGTTTTTCCTTTGCATTTCAAAAAAAGAAAAAACTTGAACTAAGTCTTTTGGCAAACCCAGTCATCCCAGACAACAGCAGTCTCTTTTTAAGCTTTAAGCTTGTTGTGGTGAATTTCATGTTAAGAGAAAAGTCAACAAAAATGACACTTTTTTCTAAAAGTGGCTTTACTGGTAGCTGACCTACAAAATGCAACTGCATTCCACGTTTAGTACAGGCCTGTGCAATTACTGTGTGCAGTGAAATTTTCCCTCAGGGAAGAAAGAATTTTGAATAATTTAACTGTGTTCTGGCTAGGCTTATATCACAGTTTGTGTCTTGCACCATCTGCAGCCTTGAATTTTTGAGAATTATCACCCAAATAATGGATCACTTTTATTCTGGTTCAGAGGTAGTCATAAAGATACAATTACACATCTCCAGTAATACCTGGAGAGCATTTCCAATTGTTTTACCAACTTCTAGTCCCCTGTCAGCACTGTGAACTCAGAGGATATTACTGGCCAAGTAATTCTCTGACGAAGCCAGTTCTCTTTCATTTTGGATTACTACCGTAGTACTCAGAAAATGAAATATTAGACTGAGTTCCTCGCTGTAAAAATACAGTACCTGTTCAGTTTTTCCACTCCCTGATAACAGACATATAGATGTTAAAATACAGATAGATCTTTGGACTTTGAACAGATAAATTCAAACTAGTTTTCACAGGATCACCTGCCTACAGAAGGACTTTAAGCAGAAGTATTCAGTATGCATACTAGCTAATCACATTAGTGGGACACTTCAGCATTAAGAACTAGTAGTTAGTTCATTTTGTGCCATTAAGAGGTGTATCTGGGAGCTTGGCAACTCCCTTCTTACCAGCTGAAGTTTGTGTGACCGTCTGAGCTGCTTGGAGTTGCATGATATCTATCTGGTTGTTCATTTCGGAGTATTTGCTCTCTGCATCAATGAGGCGGGACTCCATCTGCTTAGTGCTCCCTTCCAGCTCCATCACCTGCATGACCACATTCACCCAGTCGCCTTCCTGCTTCTTGCTCAGCTCCTGTAGCATTCTGCTCAGGTTGGCTACTTGCAACTTGAGCTCCTTAATCTCATCGCAGCAGCCTGTCATCTTGGACTGTGCGTTCCCATTGATTGTTCTCCTTTTAGGAGGCTTCTGCAGCAGTGCTGGATAGATTGCCACAGACACAGTGACAATGCAGAGCCATGCCAGCTGAGCAGTGGATCTTGCTGGCATTTTTGCTTACAGCAACAGAAAACTTCCAGCTGACTGCGGGTAGCCTGAATGCAGCTGGGGTAGGTATGAAACTTTCTGCAAGTGCTACAGCAGACTGGTACCTAGCTTTCTTCCAATGAAGTGAGTCTCTGAAGGTGGAGCCTGAAGAAGTGACTTTTTTTTTTTTAGACCCCTCCTGTCAGAGTCTATGGACTTTGGAAGTCTGTCTCAAAGCATATTATATACTATTTTTCTGTTTACTTCCACCACCCTGAAGCTATGAAGAGCTTTCTGGCCCCTCCCAGTTCATCCGTTCATATCAGGTGTTTACAGGGTGAAACTGGAACAGGTTTCAGCCAAGAAAGGTTGGGGAGAGCAGGAGAGACTTCACTCAGTTCTGTCTTGAACGGGGTGTGGAAGAGGGTTAGGAAGTGAGTAGTTTCCAGCAATTATTGTCTATTGGATTGTAGCCCTCTTGGTGACTAGTTCTGGCACTTCAATAACATAAGCACATTAGATGTCCAGAATGTGAAAAGGCTGTCCAAACAGGATGAGTTTATAAAAGTTTAAGGAAGGTAACTCCCTAGCAGGTAGCCAGCCCTAGCTGCAACAAGTCTACTAATATATTCCTCAGAACTTGTAGAGGGTAACTCTATGCTTGCAGTATTTCTGAATTTAGATAATATTTCATCAAATTCATCAGTTTGGCATCTAATCCTCCTCTCTCTGGACTCTGGTGTCTGTGCACTACTTGTTTTGTAGAATTCAGTGCTGTTCTTTTTAGAGATGAGATATCTGAGGATGGGATGGAAAGAAGTCTGCAAAATATGTAAGTCAAAACCCATGCTCCTTTCTATTCATAGTGGACAAGTGAAAGGACATTAAGTATTGCTGAAAGACAGTCTACTTAAAATTGAAAAGAGATGGGTTTTTTACATGCAGCGTGGTCAGTCAAATTCCAGTATTATGGAGGCCAGTTTATTAACAGGATTTTAAAAGATGAAAATCTATGGGTAATTAAATGTCCACAGTTATATAATGTGTAGGTTTAAGAGTAAATCTTAAATCTTTAGACATTCAGAGTATAGGTCAAGTGTCAGCTGGCTGAGAGAGTGAGTGCCTTCCAGTCTCTTCTTTTATATCTTTTAACAGTTCAAAAGTTGGTTATAGCTATTTGATCCCAAAGTAGAACTGTTTCGGCAATGGTGCAGCCTTTTGCAAAAGGTCTGCAATTTCTGTTCTAGATCCTTATGGATAAGTTGTTTCTCCGTAGCCCAGCTGCTCTGTAATTGCCTGACATGGGTTCTTGCATCTTCCTGCAAAGTTTCTGATTGTGACAATTGGCACAGATAAGATGCAAATGAAGGAGTAAATGGCTCATGTATCTGCTCCTGGGGTGAATGCCATTAAAGCTTCTTGGTGTCCAAGAAGGCAAAAGAAAGTTAATCTTGCTCCTTTAACAAAGAAAATGAGGACAAACCCAACTGAGATATGCTATTCCATCTCGACTTCTTTTGCTGATCCAAAGTGGCTGCAGGATTTCTGCTTGATTAGAAAAGCCTTGCTGATCTGGCATCCACTTCTAGAGAAACAGGAAGCACAATTTCTTGTTGGTGCAGTTTCTCTTCCTCCTGCTAGATGCTTTTTCTGCCTCTGATTTGCACCACTGCTGGCTAATAGTTTTTCTGCAGAACAGTAATAAGACACCCCACAGGGTGCAAAGATTTAGGAAGATGAAAGCATCGAAGAAGTGAAGGGGTGGAATATGAATACAGATGTTCCATAAACCTGAATTTTCTTAGAGGAGGAAGAGGCGATCTTCTTGGAAGAGGTCAGAATTAGACATCTCCAAACAGCAGCGTGAGTGTCTTGAGTTTCTTTGCAGGTGACTGTCTGTGTGCTGTAGTTTGGGCAGAAACCACTGTAGTCTGTAGTATCAGCTGGTGAGGCTACTGTGTCGTATTGGTGACCTGAGATATGCAAGTACAATTTGATTAAAGTACTGAGAATACCTCCACAGCAGACTGTAGGCTTCAGTCATGTCTTTGTCATGGGCATTCCAGAAACCTTCCAGAGCAAAATTGCTTTTTATACTTCAGACCAGAAAGTGCCACTGCACACGGTTGAAAGCCTGACCTTTTTGTTCTGCCTCTAATCCTGTCTGAGCCCTCTCCAGCTGGAGCTTCTGTCATTCCCAGGGGCAAATTCTTCTCAGGCTCCCTGTGATGAGAAACATGTTTTTGTCAAAGTTGGAACAAAGAATAGGACAGGCCAGACTCTGGCTTCTCCACCCCAAAAAGCCACCCTGCTAACACCCCTATCGTGTTACATAGGACTTCAATCCATTCTGCTGCTGCTCCTCTCACTCACTGTAACTCTTCTATCTGTCTTGTACAATCTGAATTTCACACACACCCACATCATGAGGGGCAGATGTGGAAGAGGGGAGCCACTTGTAGGTCCCTCTTGATACAAATTTTGGAAGGATCCAGGATTCAGCCAAACTGTTGCACATAGATGTTACGAAACAGTGCAGAAAGGCCTCAGAATCCCCTCTCTAAACTGGAGAATGTAATTGGAAATGAGACAGCCAGGGTTTAATTTTGTGTCCAGCCTCTGATTTGTGTATCCTAATGCAAGCCACCTGTTCTTTGCATACTTTGATTTACCTGTTTTAAAACAGTTAACGCTTCTTTGTTCTCTCACCTTCTTCTGTGTAAGGGAGTGACAACAGACATATTGCCCAGGAATGGAAAAGAGCACAAATCTTCCCGCCTGTCATTACTTTTGAGGAAGCATTACGAGAGATTTGGGCAGACAGATCTCTCTTGGCAGAGACCTTAGCCTTACTGGAATTTGACTTCTTTATGACTATTTGAAAGATGACTCTTTCCCTGTTGCAAGGAGAACTGAGTGTAGTCACTTAGGCAGCAATAGCTACTGTTGCTACTCATTGCCAGATTAGATCAGCTGTAGAAGTTGACAGTCTATAGGAAACTGTTCCACTGTTATGTACTTGTGTACTTACAACTTGAATTCAGGATCCTGTTTAATTTTGGAAAAAGGCAGTTTTGGGCATAGCTAGGAAGAAACTAGTTCCGTGATACCAAATGGGTCCTGCTCCTATTTTTTCCTTTCCCCCAGTACTGATAGAGAAATCAAGTATCATTTGCTCTGAAATCCATTGCCCTAGTTTTCCTCCATTATGTTTTATATGTGGAAATATTCTGCTACATGGTAGCTAAAAAGGTGAGATCCTAAAGTCAAGAACACATGTCAAATCCTTTTTGACTTCATTAACAGTGTAGGTTTGAGGTGGTTGGGGAGAATAGAATCTAAACATGGTTGCAGTTAGTATGTACGCTGTGCTTAAAATGTTGGTTGATGTTACCAAATTCAAGTGTATTTGTATTGCTTGATGAGAACCAGATATCTCTTGTCCCTGGAGGGCCAGATTAGATCAGTGGTGGGTTTAAACGACTGCCTTCTCTGGGAAGCTGTTCTGGCAGGTATATGTGAAGCAGAGACAAGAAGAAAAGCTCAGTGCCCTGTGGGTATTTATTTGGTAGCCAGTCATTGCAAAATCCTTAATATGCATCCGGCAAATGCTTAGAGTTTAGCATTCCTGGTGCTTGCTGAGATGGCAAAGGCTCTCATCAGCTCTCTGCTGGCATATCGCAGGAGTCCACACTTTGTCAAAGCTCTGTGAAATACTGCTTTCTCCTCACAGGAAGTGTGAAACTGTTCAGCTCTGGCTTTGGAGATGCTCATAAATGTTTTAATATTCACTCTGCTATAGCTTTACAGTAATGACTAAATCCCTAGTAAAGTCAAATAAAATCACTGTCTACTGCAAATAATTATTGTAAATCTCTGAAGTTATATAGGAACAGGTGGAACAAGTGAGAGGGCCTGATGAGAAACAAAACAGATACTTCCTACAATCACTTGTGATTTCTTTTTTATTTAATGTGTCCTTTCTTTGCATAACAAATACACAAAGACCTTGACTCTGGGTTTCATATTTTACTGCTAAATATCTTCCTTGGAGGCATTTTTTTTTTCTTCTCTGCCTTCACTGAATCTGATTAATAAAGAATAGGTGATAGAAAACTTTTTGCAGCCTGAGCAGCAGGGATGGCTATGAATTTTATTATAACGGTTTTCACTACTTTTCCTTTCAAAGCTCGTGAATGTTTTTATTTAATTTGCAAGCATTTATATAAAGATTGGGAATTTGGCCAATTTTAATGCCTGTGAGCAATGTGGTACGCCCTTGCTGTGAAAAGCCGAAGGAGCTGTTACTCTGGCCTGTAAGCAGTCAATCATCACAACTGTTTGTTAAAAACAGCTCTTTGCTGGTATTGGTTTCTCAAACATATTTTTCCCCAACATAGGAATGATTTTTAGTGGCATGATAGAAATGCATTGGGTTTTGGAGTTGTTTGGGGGGCAACCGGTTGTTTTCTGAGGTTTATTAAATCAGGGACTCAGGGATGCCTGAACACAAACTGTAGAATTGGAGAAACTGGCCAACAAAGCCAGTTCCTTTTGCCAGAGGATTATCTGTTCCCCAAAGTATCCACAAAGTAGCAGTGCCTTCCACGTCCAATCCCAGAAGCAAGCACTCAGCACTACTTCTTCTGAAGGAAAAACAAGCTTGTTTTAGGTTGGTAAAATCTGTAACATAGATGAGCTTTTTAAAGAAACTTGGGGAGACTAAAAAAAAAAGTTTGGCTTCTTGTCTAGACTTTGCACACAAGCTGCTTTAATTGCAAAAATAAGGTTTCTCTACCAAGTTTTGAGATGCTTTCTGGCAATAGGAAATGTGTGTGTTCCCTTACAGATAGGCTTGGGACCTCCTGAAAATGCTCTGTTGAAAGCAAGCTTTTAATTTTTATGGGAAGATAGGGAAGGGTCCAGTCTCTTGCTTCTGATTTCTTGAAAATTTAATATATTTTGAGTCAGAGAGAACATTTAGAGACCCTTGAAGATAATGGAAGACTGGAAAGCTCCCAGGACTGTATAAGAGAGTATTTCTAGTAAACATTAAATATTTGTGCCTGGGATTTGTGGAGGAGAAAAGTCCATCATTTGAGTGCTCTTCCTGTTGAAGACAATGACAATGACAAAATTGTTTGTCATTCCCACTTCATGTCTGGTTTGTGTTTAAATAGACTTTATAATATACAAGCAATAGGAATATATTTCTCTTAAACAGTGTTCTCTTTTTTGTGATTCTAGCTCAGTGTACTACTCTCAGTGTAATCACTCTTTCCAATTACTATGTCATTCAATTCCTACAAAAATTTTTTCATCAGAAGGCTTGTCAAGTTTTAATGTCCCACTAATCATGATCAAGTGCTACAAATAGGTTAGGGCTGGACAGGATGTTATCCTGGCTACAGTTCAGATATTGATTAATAAATGAGGGGGGGATTATCTACAAAGTTGGATTTAACTGTCTTTCACAAAGTTCTCTGTGTCAGTCTCATTTCCTTATCCAGCTGCCCCTTACAGCTGCTAAAGATTGTGCACTTAAAATATAGGAATTAATGCTTTTGTTGTTGTGATTGGCATAAATTTTAATCCTAGCGTGCTGCATTATGTAACTGCAGTAAGTCCAGGTGAGCCAAACTCATACAAAACTTCATTGATGAAAAGCAGTTTTGCTACTAAGTAATCTTAACTTTGAAGAAAACTATAAAGATCCTAATCTTTTGTTGTTTCTTCTAATCACTTTGTTTATTGCACAAAATGTGAAATCAGATGGTGGGTATTAAACAGGGAATTGGTACATTAGTTCAAACTGTATCAAAATCTTGTTGATTTGACTAGGTAATCTTATTTTTTCTGTGGACTCCTATTTTAATAGTCTACCTGCAAACATGAGGACAGCTCTGTCTTGAAATAGCTTCAAGAGATTTTATGTATGTACACGTGGCATTTAAAACACATAATTTTGAAATATTTTACTTGAACATTAATACTGGAAGGCTCTGTCAGTCCATACCAGGCAGCATAGCTGAATACTGAAGGCCTTTCTTCAAAGATGACGTGTGTAGCCTATGGCCAACCAAACCTATACCTAAAAACTTCAAAGTAAGGAGATACAGTAGTCATCTCTCGTGGCCTGCTGCAAGTCTTCAAGTAAAGTAGGTGGTACTGGTGACTTTTTTCCAGCTTCTAAACAAAAATGAACAGATGAATATGTTCTGCCCTCTGTGGATATGGAGAACAAATGATCTTCACCTTAATATTAAACTTCGTATTATCCTGACCTAGGAACAACTGCAAGGACACCAGCCAGTAAACAGAGACTTTTTCTTTACAGTTATTGTCTGCTGAGTTAGCCAGCAGCTTTGTTTCTGTCTTGAGAGATGTTTTCCCACCTTCTTCTTCAATCCAGAGATTTTATGGTTATCTTTTTCCAGATGCAAGGAGAAATCTATCCCCCTGATTCTAATCCAGTAAACTGCCCTCAATTCCAGCAGCAACACTGTGACTAAAACCCCCTGGCAACTCTGCTTGGCTGGAATATTAGGCCTTCAGGGCCTCCTCTGTAGTGTGGTTCATTCTGTCTGGTCTCTACCACCATAACTAGAAAACAGCTCCGTAGTGCTTTAAGAGTGTTACACAATTTTGGAAGTTTCTGTTTGAGTGCAGACCTAATCAGATCTGCAGGGAGAGGGGCAATGCCTTAATGGTAGGAAGGTGAAAGGGTAGGGAAGCACAGAATGCCATGATTTCTAAATGTATATTTTGAATGTGTTAACAGGACTCCATGTGGAAATGGTTTCCTAAGAGAACTACAATCTGCAGGCCCCCTCTTGGAGAATTTGTATGCAGAGTTGTGGGTCTGTTGAAAACACATTCCAGTCAGCTGTGGTAGTAGTGATTTTTGGGAACTGTCAATATATTTCCAACACTCAGAGCACACTGAATCCAGCAGATGAGAAAAAGCAGAAATCTGAGGTCTTTCAAAACAAACAAAAAACCTCTCCAAAACACAAGATCAGAACTTAATCTACACACAACTGTTTTTTCCTTAGTCTGTAAAACTGAATAGCAAAACAATGCAGTGATCACCAAGGTTTTATTACTCTGAAGAAGTAAGTCAGTGAATGTTCAGCCGTATTAATAAAGCCCACATTGATGCATGAGTCTGGCTTTGGAGGGATTTTTGCCCTCTGACAGTTGTACTTCTCTGTGTTTGGGTCCATTTCTGCCAAAGCAGTGAATGTTGTTGCTGCCCCACCCCCCTTTTGTGTATATACTATTTTAATGTGGTACACCAAAACATGGAATAATTCACAGGAGATTTTCCAGTCAGTAGCTTATCCTAGTCCACAAAATTACTTACCTTTGCTCATTGTGTGGGCTAGATCATTTCTTACAAGAGAGTAATTTGATTAATAATGACAACACAGTATTATATGTACTGCTGTATATTCTTTTCAGTCAAAGCCTTTCTCCTTCCCCTTCCCTTCTTTCCTCTGTCTTTGCTTAAACCTTGCCATAGACAGATTTGAAACATTTAATTCTACTTTGGACAGCCAAGAAAGGATGAAACAAAAAAAGAGTAATTGAGTGCACCAGGGAGCATCAGCAAAAGAGCAGTGCTAATTGTTGAAGAATAAAAGATAACAGCCAATTTTGTCAGGAAGCGTTGACAAGAAAGATAAGTTGGAAGTAATTAATTGTCTGACATGCTGGAAGTGATGTGTCTGCCAATGGCTCTTTAAATCATCAGGATATGAAATGTGACAGCCACTTATCACTTTTATGAGGTACTGCTGCCTAGCTTACCCTGGGGAAACATGGAGGTAGTATGTTTTTTGACTATCTTACTAAAAAAAGGCATGGATGTATTTCAAGTGTGTCCCATTTTTGGGTGCCTGTTGTCTTGAACTGTGATTATGGTGTGTTCTTAGCCTGACTAAATATGATTTGAGCTAAAAGCATTCTGAGGTCCTATTTCCAAGAGTATTTTACTTGACCTTCCCAGATATCCAGAGTGTCTAGGAGCTTGGTTCTTTAGTTGTCAGGAAAAGGACACTTCCACAGACAGAACAAATATAACACTCATTTGAAAATTTTCCCTTTTGTCTGTTCAGAGTACTCCTTGTTTCTTGCTGATCAACAGGCCTCTCATAGGGGGGAAAAATATGCAATCATTCCGATGGTAGCAGGCAAGAAGAGACATTTCTGAAATCTGGCCATACCTACAGCAGCATATTCAAAGACCATTGGAAGTCTCTTTGCATTGCTCTCAGTTGACATGTTTTGTAGGTTATGCTGTTTCTGTTCCAAATGTTAACTAGTATTAATAGTGGACTGTAGGGTGTGTTGTAGCATGCTCAAGTGTTGTGACATTGCTTTGAACAATTTGCACCTCGTGTTCTCCAGTGCCACTAGGGGAAGAGGAGAGCAATGAGCCAGAGACTGTTCATAAATAAGCTTTATGAAATAGCAGGAGCTTCATAAAAAGTTTATTTCCTTATTAAACTGGGATTAGCAGAAGTGCTGATCACCAAGAACAAATATGCAGACAGAGCCATTTCTGATAGTAACATCGGAAAACCAACATGAAATAGAAATTATTTAAGAGAATAGTTGTACATCATGTTGCTGAACTGGAGAACCAGGGTTGTGAGGGACCTATTTGCTTGAACTTCACAAAATTCAGCTGCCCTTGCAAAGCAAGGTACCTCACTGGTACAGAACGAGGACTGGTGATGTCAGGAGTTTCTGTCATGTTCATGAAAACCAGCAAAGGAAGAGCACCAGTCTGGGTTAGTACATGTGCAGAGGTATTATATGAAACTGGAAGTAGGGTTGCAAGCTTTTTGTGAAGTCAGCAGGTGTGTTCATGGTGAAATTTGTCAATTGTTCTAATGTAGATTGTTTCCTGAAGCATTAAAGTCTCTTTGATTTTTAAAGGAGTTGGTGGTCTGTTTAAGAGAAAGGGGGTAGGAGTACTGTAAAGCTCTTAATAAGTGCATCTGTTAGAGAAATTCTGCCTTTTAAACTATTGACAACTCTTCTCCCTGTGCAGGCTGCTATTTAGAACTGATAATCGTATACAGTTACTGTTTTGTGTAACAGATCTCGAGAATACGTGCAGAGGACACGTGCGCCTATTGTTTTGCAAATATGTAGTCATCGTGTGTTTTATGTGGTCTAATCATGCACTTGAAAGTTTTTAAGAAAAAGGAGGGTGTTCTATTGGTTATTTCTAAATGATAGAGCTTGGTATTATTAAGCAAAAGCTCATACCAGCCCCTAATAACTGCCAACTGTGTTAAATGGTCTCTTTCTTTCTACCTTTTCAGCATTAACAATAAACTGCAACAGCCAGAAGCAGCTGCTGGGGTACTGGAATATGCCATGAAGCACTTTGGGGAGTTGGTGAGTCCTGCTGGATAACTCCCTTCTTCATGTCTTACGTTTTCATGGGTTTTTTCAGTTTTTTTTTTTTTTTTTTTCTCCTGTATGTGGGTGGTGATGGTGTGTTTTTTTTCAATCAATCATGTTGAGGTTCTATCCCACTTATTATATTGCCTCGTTCATGCTGAAGGTGCCTTGCTGCCTGTGGGGATGTATACTGTGTACTTTGCTGTATACTAGCAAACACTGCATACAGGTAAGATAGCTGGGGAAGGCTGCAACAGCTTGTGCAAGAACCTGAGTTGGAGGAGAATTTAGCAGCTATAGTTGACCCTAAATGCAGCTGTGGGGAACTAGCAATGACAAAATAAGTAATTTTATTTAGAAGAAGCTGGGAAGGGAGGGATGAAGTTCCTGTTCTAAGCTTTAAATGCCTGAGGGGTTTTGAGAAACTGCATCAACACCTTCCAGGTAAGGATTTAATGGAAGTTGTGCCTCTAGCCTCTCTCACCCAGGAGGCACATGAACCTATTAGAGACTTGACAGATTTTATTTAGAATAGCAGGTTAGCCAGTCCCTTACAATTTTGACTGCTTTAACAGAAATAAAATAACCTCATTCTGTATTTGTTCTGTGTCTGTCTCTGCATGACTTACCTTTTTTCTTTCTTTTTTATAAGCATTTCACTAGTGTTCAGGGACAGAAGCATCTGTGCTCTCCTACCCATTCTACTCTGTTAAAAAGGCAATTTTGCAGTCATAATTCTTGCAGTGCCTTAGGGTGATTGGGAAAAGGGAGGCAGCCCTGGAAGCACAGTAGACTAGCCTCTCTCATTAGGAACCAATAGAAAGTGGGAACAGGTATAAGCACAAAATGGTGGAATTCCTCCAGTGTAGGAATATGTGTGGTTTTGACCTAGACTGGAAAAGAAGTCATTTCTGGGAGAAGCATGGACTTCAGAACATCTTTGCAGCATCTTATGATTCCTTGGGTGGATTGAGCAAAGCTTTATGTTACCTAATTCTGACCTCACTCTTTAGCAGTAATGTAGTTCTAGCAGTAAATGTAGTTCACAACACTGAGTTTGCCAGAATAGGCAGTGAAAAGAAATTAAGAGAAGCTGTGAGCTCTACTTTCAGGAACTTACTCGAAATGTTATGACTGAGCTGAGAAGTTAAAGGGCTGGTATATAAATGTCCTGAGTGGAAGACCTGGCATGCAGAGTGTGGTTTATACTGACCCTGCTCACAGGGCTGGGAAAAGAATCTATTCTGCAGCCTGTGTCAAGACATGAGCTGCCAAGGACTGAATAGAAAAACATTGGCAGAGATAAGTATGGAAAAAATATTAAGGCATTTTATTTCATGAAAATTAGAAACAAAATCTGGAAACCAAGACTGAATAAAAGTTTGTGCAGCTGATAAGGATCATTGCTTGGCTTACTTATAAAGTCTTTGTTACAAACCACAGCCTTTCCCTATGAGGGCTATGATTAGACCCCATCATCATACTACCTGCTGTATTAAAAAATGGCCTAGCAGTGGCCAGATACAGTGTGCTTTTGGGGCTTGTTTGGGTTTTTTTGGTTTTTTTCCAATTAGTCACTCCATTCCTGAACACAGGACTGTTGTTCTTGTCTAAATGCAAGCATGTGCAACAATGGGAAGTGGAATGTTTTATAGATTTACCCTTTTTCCTATTCTACTCACTCCCTCTCCAAAAAGAAAAGCACCAGCTACTGAGCTAGTATTTCAGTGGCACTGAATAGGGGCATGACTTTGGATTGATCCCTCTGCTAAACCTGAATTCATTTATGTGCAGGTTAAGCAATACTCGGGATTCCTGTTTTCGTACTAGCTCAAGGCTTTTCTCTGTATTGTAGAAGTCCATGAGGATATCTAGAATGAAAAAAAGGGCTATGTGACTACCACAGACAGAATTTTTCAGGAGAAGCTGTGGTATTTAATATAGAATGGTGCATATTAACCCTGCTATTTATTCTGATTTCCCCCCGCTCCTTAGGAAATTCAAGCTACCTGGTATGAAAAGCTTCATGAATGGGAAGATGCTCTGGTGGCCTATGACAAGAAGATGGACACAAACAAAGATGATCCCGAGCTGATGCTAGGACGGATGCGTTGCTTGGAAGCACTTGGTGAATGGTAAGAGGGGAATTCTTGAAGTCTGAGCAAAGTAGTGCCTTTAAAAATGGTGGCTAACTCTTCTCTGAATGCGGTCATCCAGGTGAATTTTTTTTGTGTGAATTCCTGTTTACTCCTGCTTACTTAATAATTTGAGTATTTCCAGTGACTTCTCACTTTGTTCATTGAAGTTAGAATTAGTAATAACATCTCTAAGCCTTTTGGGACAGGCCATCTGATAAGGTCTCTCTGAAAGAGAATCTGCAGTCTTAATCATAGAATCACAGAATCACCTCGGTTGGAAAAGACCTTTAAGATCATAGAGTCCAACCGTTAACCTAGCACTGCCATCCCACCACTAAACCATGTCCCTAAGCACCTCATCTATCCTTCTTTTAAATACTTCCAGGGATGAGGACTCCACCACCTCCCTGGGCAGCCCATTCCAGAGCCTGACAACCCTTTCGGTGAAGAAGTTTTTCCTAATGTCTAGCCTAAACCTGCCCTGGCGCAGCTTCAAGCCATTCCCCCTCGTCCTATCATCTGTTACCAGGGAGAAGAGGCCGACCCCCACCTCACTACAGCCTCCTTTCAGGCAGTTGTAGAGGGCGATCAGGTCTCCCCTCAGCCTCCTCTTCTCCAGACTAAACAACCCCAGTTCCCTCAGCCGCTCCTCGTATGACTTATGTTCCAGACCCCTCACCAGCTTGGTTGCTCTCCTCTGGACCTGTTCCAGCAAGGCAACATCTTTCTTGTAGTGAGGGGCCCAAAACTGAACACAGTATTCGAGGTGCGGTCTCACCAGCACCGAGTACAGGGGCACGATCACTTCCCTACTCCTGCTGGTCACACTATTCCTGATACAGGCCAGGATGCCATTGGCCTTCTTGGCCACCTGGGCACACTGCTGGCTCATATTCAGCCGGCTGTCAATCAGTACCCCCAGGTCTTTTTCCACCAGGCAGCTTTCTAGACACTCTTCCCCAAGCCTGTAGCGCTGCATGGGGTTGTTGTGACCAAAGTGCAGGACCCGGCCCTTGGTCTTGTTGAACTTCATAGAGTTGGCCTCGGCCCATCGATCCAGCCTGTCCAGGTCCCTTTGCAGAGCCCTCCTCCCCTCCAGCAGATCAACACTCCCACCCAGTTTGGTGTCACCTGGAAATTTACCGAGGGCACACTCAATTCCCTTGTCCAGGTCATTGATAAAGATATTAAACAAGACCAGCTCTAGAACTGAGCCCTGGGGGACACGGCTTGTGACCGGCCGCCAACTGGATTTAGTTCCATTCACGACAACTCTCTGGGCTCGGCCACCCAGCCAGTTTTTAACCCAGCGAAGAGTACATCCATCTAGGCCATGAACTGCTAGCTTCTCCAGCAGAATGCTATGGGAGACTGTGTCGAAGGCTTTGCTGAAGTCCAGGTAGACAACATCCACAGCCTTTCCCTCATCTACCAGGCGGGTCACCTGGTCATAGAAGGAAATCAGGTTGGTTAGGCAAGACCTGCCTTTCGTGAACCCATGCTGACTGGGCCTGATCCCCTGATTGTCCTCCGTATGCCTGGTGAGCACACTCAAGATGAACCTCTCCATAATCTTCCCCGGTACCGAGGTCAGGCTGGCAGGTCTGTAGTTCCCTGGATCCTCCTTCTGGCCCTTCTTGAAGATAGGAGTCACATTTGCCAACCTCCAGTCATCTGGGACCTCCCCTGTTCTCCAGGACTGCTGATAAATGATAGAGAGTGGCTTGGCAAGCTCCTCTGCCAACTCCTTCAGCACTCTTGGGTGGATCCCATCCGGCCCCATAGACTTGTGGATGTCCAGGTGGCATAGCAGGTCAAAGACTGCTTCCTCCTGGATTATGGGGGCTTCATTCCACTCTCTGTCCCCATCTTCCAGCTCAGGAGGCTGGGTACCCTGGGGATAACTCGTCGGGCCATTAAAGACCGAGGCAAAGAAGGCGTTGAGTATCTCAGCCTTTTCCTCATCTTTAGTGGCAATGTTCCCCCTTGCATCCACTAGTGGATGGAGGTTCTCCCTGTCTCTCTTTTTGCTGTTAACATATTTATAAAAACTTTTCTTATTATCCCTTACAACAGTGGCCAGGTTAAATTCCAGCTGGGCTTTTGCCTTTCTAATCTCCTCTCTGCATGACCTGACAAGATCCCTGTCAGGATCAGGTCAACCCTATTTGTAACAGAGAAAGAAATTGTAAATAGAGGGGACCTCTCAGGAAACATTAATTGGGCAGCACTTGTCAAAAACAATCATAAAGGGAGATTGTTGCGGCCCTCCTTTTTAAACTGATTAAAACATGAGAGATTTCTGTATTTATTCATGGTCAGGCCTATGCCTATCCAGAATGCATGGTCTTTTGCACAACTGTTAGTGAAACTGTCTGCTTCCTAATAGCCACCTGGGTGTAAGATTATGCTAAAAAAAGTTACTTGCACTTTAAAATACTTTTGCCCATCTTGTATATGGCTGAGTTTTTCATTATTACTCTTTTTTTAGAATTCATTAAGCACTGTCTTTGTGGTCATTTGGTATTTCAAACCCTGTGTTAAATGTGTATTGTCAACATGTAACTGAGTCAGTTTTTGTGAGAGGGTGAGCTGGTAGTGATTTACAGCTTGCTAGTTAACTGGGGGCTTCTGTTTTTCACCCTGTTCACTTCAATTCAACGAAGATAATTGGAGAAGGCATCCTGTAGTATGTGCACTGTAGCATGCAGTTCTACCCAGGGGCATATGTGATTTGGTCCAGGTTCCGCCTTTCTACTGAACTTTTCATGTCACTAAAGCTCTCTCCTGATGGGTCCTGACGTGAACCCAAGGGATGGCACACAGTAAGGAGATTCCTCTTCACTAAAGTCATTTTACTGTTAGAGAAACAGGCCTTTTTGAGAAACCCAATTCTGACAGCATATTTCTGCCCTTTTTGTTTCTGGATGAGGCATATTAAGCATAGCTTTTTCAGTAGGAAAAACAGATCCTCTTACTAAGTGTTTCTCAGTCATCTTTTCTAGGAGTAGGCAGTTCCCACCAGGGATTTATGGAATTTCTCCCTCCTGAAGGACATGTAGTTGTATAAAGTGTCTTCTCTGAACCTCCTGCTTCTTCACATATCAGTGACAAATATATTACAAAAGGATGCTTTTCTTCTGTTGGAGCTAGGTATTGTGCATCTATTGATAGTCTGTAGTGATGACAGCAATCACAGTCTGAAAGATCTGTGTGCTTGCTGTTGTGGAACTGCACTCCATCTCTATGCAGATGTTTTTTTACAATTCAGAAGTGCCTTTGCAAAGTGCTGTCTGCTACCTTGCAGCTGACTATAGGGACGTCATTCTGAGACTGAGGATTCCATGATTTGGCTGCTGATATTCTTCATAAGCGTTCAACTTGACTATCTGTGCTGCTGCAGTCTGCTTGGCAGAATATGACAGTTAATCTAGAACTGATACTATGCAGCGTCATTATTACAGTACTCTCTGCAGTGACGTTTTGAAAGCACAGCCAAAATATTCATAGCCATTTGTCTCCTGATGTAGTTTTGTCTGCAGGAGCCATACTCCTTTATTAGCATCTGTGAGGTCCTGATTTACTGCTGTTGCTAGGTTTGGCTTGGCTTTTCATTTGTGTTGGGGTTTTTTGGTGTGGTTTTTTTTCCCCTGGGCCATTAAGCTGTCAGAAGGACTATCTTGCCTGTGGCAGCCCATCGGTTCTTTTTGATTAACTCATGTTCCTTTTTGGGAGGGGAGAGGATGACGGTAGAAGTCAAGTTGGCCTCCCTCGCAGTTGGCAGCTATTCCACTGTTACAGAGTATCCAGCCTGAGAAATTTGGGAACTGCAACACCCACAGTAATTGGTTTGATTAATGGAGCATTCACAGTTGATTTAAAACAAATAATATAACAAATCCTGATGCTTCCCCTCCATGGCAATGACAGATTTAGATCCCCTCTGAGATCTTGCCATAGCAAGTCTTCATACTAGGTTACAGCAGCTTTGATTCTCTAGCCTCTGTCTTCAAACTTGATGATGTGTGTGTCCAAAATGATAGTAGGAGCCATACACAAGCTATTCAGACCATATGTTCCTTGCACTGACACTTGCAAAAAATGTTAAGCCTCCCTTGTTTGGTGGTGGTTTCATTTTTTTTTCTGGGGAATGTTTTGGGGTTTTTTTTTTGTAAATGGAGTAAATGGAGTTGACAGTTCAGTTTGTAAACTAGGCGTTATTAACTGCTGAGGAACAAATGCAAACTTTTGTCTGAATTCATGTTTTGATACCATAGTATGCCTTTAAATTATTTTCTGATGACAGGGTGTTTGTCATCAGACTAGTATGTCTGAGCTGGCCAGAGGAAGAGAGTCCTATTCTCCACTCTACATAAAAAGAATGATTGGGCTGGTGGTTGTCTTGTCTGTGAAAAGTGGTTGTTCAACAAGGTGGAATTCTTACGAGAGGCTTTTCACTGATCAGAAGTTGTGGATTCTTCTTAGGGGGCAGCTCCACCAGCAATGCTGTGAAAAGTGGACGCAGGTGAATGATGAAACTCAAGCTAAGATGGCTAGGATGGCTGCTGCTGCTGCCTGGGGTCTAGGTAATGTATCCTTGTGTGATAGTACATGACAACCCACAGTGTGGAGGCACAGATAGTTTTAACTTGCTTCAGAACTACAAAATATAAGAAAGAGCAAAATCAAAGAACAAAATCATTTATATTGGGATATGAAGTAAGTGTCGTTGAACACTGAAGCCCTTTGGAAAACCTACGTTTACATAAGGTTTCCCAGTGTGCTCTCAAGTATCAAAGAGGCTGCCTTACTAGTGTGAGCAGATAATCAGTTGCTTAGCTGGTCCCTCTTACTTAGTTTTACATTGCACATAGCTCAGACTTGAAATGAGATTAATGGAATTTCTCAGATTTGTGGCAGTCTCTTATTTACAAACTAGAACAATATCTCTTGAGTATTTTCATAGGTGCTGTCTGCTGAGTAGACAATCTTAAGTGGAATAAATCTATAAATGGTGCAAATATCAGTTCTCTTGATAGCCAGCCATTTACTAGAGAAGCTTATAAATCATTTGCTGTCTGCAAGCCTTTGCTGAGAAAAATTAATCTTTGACTTTGTAGGACACTAATTCATTTAAATGTTTTAGAAATTTCAGCACTTCAACTTTTTCATCACAAGGAATGCAAGAATCTTTTCCATGAGGATAACAATTTGCCCAGAAGAAAAATGCCTATGTTTTGGCTTGTCTATAACTCTTCTGTGTATGTATATATACAGTTTCTGTATATAATACACAGACTGTCCCTGCCAAAGACAAGCTGTTGGAGACCTGAATTAAATGTAGCAGTACCACTCAGTATTCAGGCCTAGTTGCTGATGTCTAAGCACTGTAGCATAGTTCTGTTCTTATCTTGCAGAGGAGGCTGTGGTGTTACTGAGGATATCTGTGTCTTTGCAGGTCAGTGGGATAGCATGGAAGAATATACCTGCATGATCCCAAGGGACACCCACGATGGTGCTTTCTACAGGGCTGTACTGGCTCTTCATCAGGACCTTTTCTCCCTGGCTCAGCAGGTAATTACCTTCCTTGTTGGCTTCCCAAAACCTAGTTTAAGATGAACTAGGCTATGCTGCTGGATGGAAAGACATGCTGTTTTAAAGCACTTGGCTATAACCTATGAATTGCCCAATAACCTTTTTTCCATTGGTGTATTAGACCTTGGTGATTGAGCTTATCTTGTGGTTCCAGAAACACAGCAATGAATATACGTACAGATAGGAGTGGTCCAGTGCTGTAGTGTAAGAATGCCATAGTCATTCTTATGCTTCTTTACTTGTATGTCTGTTTTCTAGACATACAGTGCACAAGGATTGTCTCAGCAAAGGTTCCATTCCACAAGGCATTGCTTGATAAAAGGCATTCATGGCATAAGACACATAAGATTCTTCATGGGTGTTCTGTGCACTTCTGTCTGTTGCAGCTTTTTCAGTGAAGTGCTCTTATATATTATGTACCAGAACTTTTCCTCTAATTTTTCTAGTAGCAGTGATAAATCTTAAATCTTAGGTTGAGATGAGAAATCAAGGCAAGGAATGAGTCTATTAACCAGAGCCGCATTGTTATGCTTGTTTGTCACAGGGGATTTGCAGAGCGACTTTTCCCCCTCTGTAGATGTGAAGCATGTTTACTTTCCAAGGAAGCTCAAGTACCATTTCTCAGAATTCTGTGCTGGCCTGCCAACTTAGATAAAGGAGTAATTCAGTTTGCTCTGTCAAAACCCATACATAGATTTTTGGGTGATGTGCACAGTAAAATTAGCCAGGCATTCAAAGGGGTGGAGTTTATGATTAACCTTTAACATTTTGAACAGGAAAAACTATAGATGAAAGATTATATAATGACTGGAACCAGAGCAGGATTTATTTCATGCTTGAAGAGCATGTCTTAGTTAGAAGAAGAGAAATGGAATTTGCTGTCCTGTAAAATTCATAAAACCCTGTTGGGTTACATAAAACAGTGAAAGCTATTTTCTATCGTTGTATATTATCAAGAGACGTTTCTTCAGGCTTTGTTGTAACTGACTCTCTTGCACTAAAATGTGAACTCTCTTCCTCTCTAAATGTTATTAATGATGATCTCTACAATAACAGTAGGATTAGAAATACTGCAAACTTTGATTTGGTAGAAAGACAAACTTCAGACTGGGCATGTGATAAATGAAGCCCCCTTGACTTCCCCTATACCTACCCCTGGACACTGTCTTCCTGTCAATTCTTTCTATCAATAATATCCTTTCCTGGTTCTTATTGGAGAATAGGAATGATGCCAGCTTTGTTCATGAGATGGAACAGATGAATAGCAGTTTCAACAGTTGACTCTAGATAAAACATGCTACTTTTGTCCCAATATCTTGTTTTGCTTCAGTGCATTGACAAAGCCAGAGATCTGCTAGATGCTGAGCTGACTGCCATGGCAGGAGAGAGCTACAGTCGAGCCTATGGGGTAAGTGTCTAACTCTCATCCTTCATTCTCCTCATTGCTGCTTCAGACTGTTTCTAGAAGTTGCATAAAACTTCTGAGTATCGCTTGTATCAAACATAAGACCTGTGTAGGCCAACAAGTTAAATGGCTCTTGGCAGATAAGAAATACAGCTTTGTAGGAGCGGCTTTGGGACAAATTAAGCAGCAAAGTGAGCTCTCCCCCTCAAAAGAAATAAGAATTGACGTTTAGAAAGTTTGAATCAGCAGATCATCTAGATACCAGTATATAGTAGTTGGTCCTTTACCTGTTGAGCAGCATATGTACTTAAAATTTTGATGCCAAAATACTGTTCCTTAATTATAGATTTGTTCTGTAGTGATTGGGATGGAATGTGATTGTTTCCTTCAGGCTATGGTATCCTGCCAGATGCTGTCAGAGCTGGAAGAGGTTATCCAGTATAAACTTGTACCAGAGCGCCGTGAGATCATCCGCCAGATCTGGTGGGAAAGACTGCAGGTATATCTGTGTAAAGATGAAGGATGGAGATCCTCATGTGAGCAGCTTCCTTACGAGTCAGTGTGATGGCTCAGCAAATCTTTCCATTTCTCTTTCTATTCCAATAGCATACAGGCTTACATGGCTGCATGCTGTCTGTCTCCTTTGCATTTGTCATGGTTGTTTGAGCTTTTTTTTTAGTTAATGTTCCTGAGGTGTCTATTGATGTGATGCTTCAATAGGGTGATTTAAGCCTTGAAATAGATGTGTATGCTAGTAACATCTCCAAGGCTGCTTATCTCTGTGTTGGACTGCACCTGGAAATACTGGTTTGGATAAGGCTAGTTTGAACTTTTTACCTGGCTGGCTGCATTTTAAGAAGCGAATTCTCTCACAATGCTGGAAAATTGGACAGAGAATTCACATACTTGTAAAAGACTGTCCTGTTCTTTTTTGACCCCTTACAAGAACACTTCCAATTGATTGGTGGCACTTAGGGACATGCTTAGTGGTGGACTTGGCAGTATAGTTTTATGGTTGGGCTCAATCTTAGAAGTCTTTTTCAACCTAAATGATTCTATGATTCTGTGATTAGCCTTGTTCTCTTAAGAGACCTTTAGCAATGTTGCTTTTCCTGTATTTAAAGAAAAGTTTGTGCCTTTCTTACTCTAAACAACAAAAATCCAAAGCGATTTAAATTGGCCAAATATTTTGAGACTGTTTCCTTACAAGAGGCATCCCTACAGTGAAAATTAACATCTTCAGATGTAGTAGTACATATAGGAATGCTGTTTAAAGAGGTGATTCCTGCAGGGGAAAAAAAAAATTTGGGTAAAACGCTCTCATTATACCAAATTTTGATACATTGCCAGGAGGAAGAATTTCTCCCTGTGCAGAGTTCTTCACTGTGACTGCTATATCTGCCTCTTTATGAAAGGCTGTGCTGCTGCATATTTTTTAGCTGTTTGGGAAACTGTGACAAAGCTTTTGGTCTACCATCTGCATTCATGTCTGGAAAAGCTCAGGAGCATTCCACTGGGCTGGAGAAACTGAGAGTGACAGGAAGTGTAATGTCTGAATACAGCTGTTTATAGTCCTGAAAGCAGTACATACAGTTCTTGCACATTTTATAGCTGCTTTTTAATAATTTTAAAATGTCTGTTGGATGAGGTTTATCTGGGTGTTGGGGAACAAGCTTTGCCTAACTGCCCAGCCCTCAATTTTGGAGACAAAGAAAAAGGGAAGGAAACAGATGCTTTGGTGCTAAGATGCTTGCTGCCATTGGAAATTCTTTTGTTTACCTAAAAACGAAGTCTAAGTCATCTCTGGATCAATATGAACTTCAGAGCATCACTGTTACCCTGAAATATTTGGCCATTTCAGCAAGCACCATGTGTTTTTGGTGTTACTGTCCATTCCACAATTCTACTTCTCTGTAGCATCCTTGAACATTTGAAATACAGGCTCATCCTGCTCTGACTAACAATGTTGTTGTGCCTCTCCCTTGAGACAGACAAGAACCAGACAATGCTTGCACAAGCAGCATAGCAGTTGGAATGGAGTTTCTGGCGGAATATCAGTTCAGTCATGCCAGCCTCTAAAAGCAACACATGCAAGGAGAAGAAAAAGGGCGATAACAAAAATATCTCTGGAACCATTTGGTTTTGTACCATCTCCATATTGAGATTTGTCACTGTTTAAACGAAAAATAGGCTTTAAAACTAGGTTGAGAAGGGTTATAAAACTCTTGACTCATTTAGGAATTGCACAACGAGCTTTTCTGATTTTTGGATGCATTTCTGCTTTAGAAGCTTTTCTCCTTTTTCCATTAGAGGATATCATTAGACTGCAAACACTGAGCTGGCTGCAGAGAGTAAGAGTCAAGGACTTAACCTTCTTCACACATTGCAGTATTAAAGAAATAGCCAGCTAGATCGTAATATTGGCCTGCTGCGAATTATGGGTACTGAAGTCTCTCCATTTTGGGAAAAGTCCCTTCGGGTTCTGTATTAAGGCTCTGTGGAGTAGATTGGAGATAAAATGCTAACAAGCTCTCTTCTCCTTTTTCTCTCAGGGCTGTCAACGAATTGTGGAAGACTGGCAAAGAATATTGATGGTCCGATCTCTTGTTGTGAATCCTCATGAGGACATGAGAACTTGGCTCAAGTATGCCAGCTTGTGTGGCAAGAGTGGGAGACTGGTGAGCATTATGAAGCTCTACCCTCTACAGCAGGTTTTTAGACTATTGGCTTTGTCATGCTGCTTCAGCCTTGAGCATTTCCAAAAACTTTCATTTCCCAAGTGGGATGGGCTGTCCTCTGAGGAAGAGACTGGTCAGAAATTGTTGAAATTATACAATTCTAACCAGCATAGAGTTCATGCTTGTAGCCAAGGTTAATTTTGTGGAACTGGTATTATACCTGAGATCCATAGGGCCAAGTTTTTGTTGCATGCTATACCCGAAAGTCCTTATGCAGCACTGATAATTATTAATAACAGCTCTCTCTCCTGAAGTGGTCTTTGTCAAATGTAGAATGTGATGTTGGTATTGTTGGGCATTACAATCCTATTTCAACATTCATCGCAAGATTTATTACCAAAAATAATTGAGAAGGAGACTTCACACTCTCTGCTGGCTTCTGAAATGAGAATCTAATGCTCTGATCCCCGTGAAGACATATGGTTTATCATGTGGTATTCTAATGTGTTCAGGGAATGGTAATAAGGCTGTTATGTCTGTGTTTTATCTGGAGGGTCAGAGGTATTTTTTAGTGACAGGCAATACTGTGGTCAATATGAAATGGAGGTAAGAATGAGTTTGGTTTAACCTCTTTTTTTTCTTTGCAACTTTCTCCAGGCTTTGGCCCATAAGACACTTGTCCTGCTCTTGGGGGTAGATCCATCTCGACAGCTGGATCACCCACTGCCAACAGTACATCCCCAAGTGACTTATGCATACATGAAACACATGTGGAAGAGCGCCCGTAAGGTACAAAAGAGCATAGTACTCTCTGCGTTTCATTGCTCAGGTTTTGTGCGGTGGCATGCACGTTAGCTCTTCATAATCCTCACAGAACAAAGTCAAGGCTGAAGGTTTTATTTTTGCTCACCTAAAAGAGAGTAACTAATCCTTTTCCTTATTCAGAAAATAAGCTTTTCAAATTTGCCTTTAAAACTCTTTAGTGACAGAGAAGGCCTGGCCCTAATTTTATTTCCTATGTGGAAAGATTACTTGTGTTAAACCAGTATCAGGTAACGAAGGGATGCAACCAAGATTAATGGTCAATAGTAGCTCTTCTGTCCTCGCGAGGATTTTACTGCGCAGGCTTAGTACTTGACTTTTCGTTCACTGTAGTGATTGCCAGGTCTCCACACTGTACCTATGGTCAGGGTTACATGCTGAAAGAGTAAGGGGTTTTTATTACCAGCTTTAGAAAAATATCCTGAACAGTTTGTCCTTAGTTGCTGAGCAGAACTGACTTTTATTAAGGACACTATTGAAAATTTCTAACTGAAAGACAGCTGAAAAGTACATAGGGTTTTGTCATGGGAACAATTTGGCTCCGAAGAGCCTAGGGTGAATGTTTTTGACATCGCAACACAGGGAGAATTTACATAATCAAATCCAATAAGCTCCAGATTGGATAACTTATCTTTTTTTTTAATATACATTAAAGCCTCTATTTATTCTCATATTCTGCCACATCTTTTTTATTTTTCCTGTCTTTGGGATTGCCAGCATTGGAGCAGAGCCATTGCTATGGGAACATTGCCATGACCTAACTATTCTTTATTTGAATTTAAAAAACAGAAGGAGCTGCTGATGAGTTCCTGTTCTGTTGGCTTTGTGAAACAGTGGAATGGTCTCTTTCTTTCTTCAGTAAATGACCCAAGCAGTATATGGGTCTTCTCTGCCTGCCTCTTTGAGTGAAAGTGGACTGTTCTGTGTTTGACCTGTGATAAAGAAATAGACAGACAAGATGCAGGAAACTGGTGCAGTTGTAGAAAGCAGAATGAAAGAAGGCACAAAGATTAAGGGGATGGGGGAAGAGAATGTGTCTAAAATAAACTGATGCAAGAATATGTGGAGCCTGTGAAGATAGGGGAAAAAAAAAGATTAGAAAAGCAGCAAAGATGAGAAGGAGGGACAGATGGGGTTAGAATCACCTCGTCTTCCTCATTTAATTATTTCCTATTTAAATATAGTACATAAGTTCTGTGCTTAGGGGCTCCTTATTTTTTCTTTTCTAACAAATTAAAACTGGGTGTTGTTTATAGTGCTGAGGGAGAAATACTTTACCAAAGGTAGCACTCATCCTAGACCTGCATGCAAGTCTCAAACCTTTTTCTGAGCACTCTTCTGCTGGAAGGACTGACTCAATGATTCAGTCCTTTGTGGTGCTTGGAAAGTAGATGCTTATTTTTGAAATTCATGGTTAAAGGTGCTGCTGTGTGGCAGAAGAAGCTATGTTAGGGTACAATAGAGTTTGCAGTCTGGAGTAAGAATTAAGTGTTTGTTTATACCAAACAAGTGTTTAGGGAATTCTCCTGGTACCAGGAGCATTACATGGTTGGGTGTGTCCTTATGTCCTATTTGAGTGACTATCAGTAACTAAATAAATACATAGTTATACCTAGTGATGTATGTAGACCAGAGTTTTGTATAACTGTGTGTGTGTTTATTTGATTTGGTATTCTAAGTAATAAGCTGCTGAAGCGGGCTGGTATGGTAGGAAATGACTATTCTCTCTAGCTGAGGTGTTCAAGGTTGCTTGGTTGACCTAAAATGTTTCCTTACTGTTGTTTTGGCACTTGCCAGATCCAGCAGGAAAAAACTGGCATCTAGATGGAAACCAGCCGCATAGCACTTGCAGAGCTGCACACCAATCTTTTCTTAAACAACAGATAAAAAGCTTTCTTCTAACAAGGACCTTTGCCAGCAGCTGCATTCTACAGACATATACCATAACAAGGCTGCATACAAACATAGGAATTCAGTTGTTAACATGGAAAGAATAAGTTGTCTTAAAGTGCTCTGCCTGTCAGTTTATGGTGATCAGTTCTCAATATTAATGGAAACTGAAGAGCAGATTGTCAGGTGTATCTAGATATGAGAGGGGCACGTAACTGTTCAGCAATATCTTTTTGACTATTTTTGACAAATGTGTGGCATAATGGCATAACTATGATTGTTATTTCCCCCCACCCCCTTCTAACCAAGTATCTAGGTTACAAGCTGTGGAATGCCCGCTATTAATATTAATAGTGAGATACTTTCTTTTATTTCACCCTGGGCTAATACCCTTTTTCCTGACAATTGACTTGTGCATGCTGACATTTGAGCGGGATTGATGAGGCATTTCAGCTCAGGTGATTCTTGTCTCACTCTGAAGTAGCTCATTCCTGGAGAAGGCACAGGAGCAAATTGGACTCTTAATAGCATATTCTGCAGTTTCTGACCTGAAATGACCTTGAAGATTGCAAGAGCTTTACTCTAATTGTTTCCAGTGAAGCATACATACTTTTTTTCTTAAATCTTTAATTTTGGGTTTTCTTACCCCGTAATTCTTTCTCAGGAATTTCAAAAAGTCTTCCCTCAAAATTTAGTGCAAGTTGCTGTAGCACTACTACCTTATGTAATCTGCTGGCATAGGAGCAATATACACCTGTACTTAAACAACTTTAGGAGAAATCCAGACTTTAATTTGTTGAAACAATTCAAAGTTTATGTCCCATGGTGTGTACTGTAAGCTTAGACAAAGCTGAGGGGTTAGGAGGGAAGATCAGGAAGCTGCAAGTTTTCCTTCAGGCATTATTTTTTCAAATTGGGTTGGTTTTTTTTCAGGCCATAGCATGTTATAGAGAGGCTTCTCTGGATTTGTGATCCTGTCTATTATGATAGTGACCTGGTCAGATACAGTTTGTAAGCTCTGAACATTTGTTTGATTGTTGGAATTGCTGGATTGTCTTCGATGTGCATGCTCAACTGCAAATGAGGCATCTCTATATCATTGCTAGAATTTCACTCTGCATGAGCAGTAACAGGACACTTCTTGCTGTTGAAGACGACTTCTTGTACAGGTGACCTTGTCGCTTTGCCAGAGCTGAGTTCTTGCACATCAAAGCACAATGTTAGCTTGTTTTATGGCTGGTCATGCTTTTGACTTGTACATATGATGTGAAGGTGTGCCTAGCATTGGAAGGATGCAGTTAGTTGTTCCTCAATGTAGCAATTCAGTGGCCAGATCTCTGAGACATCAAGAATCCCTAAGGTCTTCTTTTATTTGGTGCTGCATATGTAGAGTATAAACTGATTTTAGGGGGATGTAAATGACTAAAAAGCTTTGAAAGAAAACAAAACCATTCTTTGCTTTTAGTGAAAATTTATTTCCACATTGTCTTCCTCTCTTGTGAAGTTGTATTTAATCCCTGTGGTCCTTACTGCAACCATCATCCAATTACAGATTGATGCGTTCCAGCACATGCAGCACTTCGTGCAGACAATGCAGCAGCAGGCACAGCATGCTATTGCAACTGAGGACCAGCAGCACAAGCAGGAACTCCACAAGCTCATGGCACGGTCAGCACCCAGTCCTTGGACACCCTTTAGCTATATAGTGAAACCCATGTCTTTCCTGAGGTTAAAGGGTCCATGCAGATGACATACTTCAGACAAGGCCCATGTTTTGATTAAAAGGAACAGGGGATTTCTCATTTAGCTGGTAGAGACTCGTTTGGTATTGCTTTCTTATCTATCATATAATTTTCAGTAAATGTTATTGTGACACATCAATGTAAACAACCTTGTATTTGTCACTGGCGGCTGGTTGTATTTTTCCAGCTAGTGGTTCACTGGCAGAAGGCAGAGCTCTCAGCACGGCTATTTCTTTGGGTTTCAGGAGATCCAGTCAGTAGGAAAGAAACACTTCCCTCATGCCTGGGACGTCTGTGCTTGGCAGTGTGTGCCCTTAATACAACAGCAGTGCTTTGGGCAATGGGTGCCCAGCATGTGATGGTCTTCTCTTAAAATATTGTTGCATTAAAAACACATCTTATCTCCATTTTCCTCTATGGATCTGGAGGTGTCAGATCTGGTTTTTTCCAATCTAAAGAAAAAAATCGCATAGTGCTTACTATTGAAGGTTTTCTTTTTTAAAGGGAGGCATGCACTTAATTTCCTTTTATGAGAATGGGAACTTGATAACAGCATAGTCTCATATTTTTCAGAGTGACTATATGGAAGGCAAATTAGTAATGAGTCACACATGATATTTTTCTTGCACAATGCTTTCTGGAAAACTCAAAATATAGAAAGGACAGCTGTACAACTGTGGTATTTAAAGCCTGCTGAGGGAGCAAAGTATTAAGCTTTGCACAAACTTTCACAACCCCACCCTGTTGCAGTAAAAATACGTTGTTTTTCCTTTCCTCAGGGAGGGGATGACTTAATGGGGTTCTGGCTTGGGGGAAGAGCAGTTGCTCTGTGTTTCCACTGTTTATCTGTCACAGCGTTCTCTCCAGAAGGCTAGGTTGGATGTTGATAAGTGCAGCTAGCCAGCATGGTGTGCATTTTATCAACAGTGATGAAGTCTTTTAATGCTACTGTTACTTCTTACATTTATTTTATAACTAATACAAACGAGGAACAAAGTTTGACCCTCACCTTCCCCCCTAAAAGTTAAACCATTAACTACTTAGCTCTGCACTTACAATCAGGATGTAGGTGTTTTGAACATTACATGTTAACAGGTGTGCTCCCAGCCTACAGAAGAGGCTCACTGAGTGGGTTTACCACATGGAATGTCTTTCAGACTTCAGATAAAAAGTCTGGCTCTTAATCCAGTAGGCTTCATTTTCATTATAGGTTCTGAGTCAATAATCCCTTTGCTTAACCAGGTGTTTCCTGAAACTGGGTGAGTGGCAGCTGAACCTGCAAGGCATCAATGAGAGTACCATCCCCAAAGTCTTGCAATACTACAGTGCTGCAACAGAGCATGATCGCAACTGGTACAAGGTCAGTAAGGAAAAGGTTCCATGCACCATTGCAGAGAAATCAGTAAATTTGATCATGTCCCATACTACAGGAAAGGAAGGTGCTCATAAGATGATCTCCTATAACTACCTGCCTTGTTACTGTGAGTAGGATTAAAAAAAACAGAGAAAGCAGCCCAAGGCAACCATGAGACACTTGTTTAGAATTTTATCTGGCTGGTAAAACTAGGCCACAATTTAGTTTCTATTCTTGCTTTTGGGACTTTCTCTCCTGTCAGTTAACAGCGAAGGGGAAAGGAGAATCTAAATGGAAAAAATTTAACTTGTTCTCCCTCAGTATACTTGAACTAGGAAAGTAGCCTTGTTGCTAATTCTCCAAAGAGCCTTTGATTTCAGGGAAGTGAAACTTCAATTAATATTTGGTGCCAGATCTTCTCTGGGGCAGGCATCTCCTGTATTTCTTCCTGTAACACCTCCCCTAGTCCTAACATTCATCTTCATTTTAAGCTTTGAAAAATTAAGGTGTATGTGAATGGAATGTGATTTAATTTTTGCTACAGAGCTCCTTTGCCTTAAAATTCAGTAGGGAGCTCCTGGCCAAGAACTTACCATGATGTTATTTAAGATAATAAGGCAGTTAAAACTACAAGTGATCAGAGAAAGCAAAGCATTGTGTTGTCTGCAGGGTATTAATTACTACTGTTGTCTGTGGACTCAGAAGGGTTGGATTATTATCTCTTAATAATTAGAAAGTGCAGGTTGCAGAAAGGATTAATCTTCCTTCTGACTTTTGTTCTCTCTTGGCAGGCCTGGCATGCCTGGGCAGTGATGAACTTTGAAGCAGTGCTTCACTACAAACATCAAAACCAGGCCAGAGATGAGAAGAAGAAATTGCGTCATGCCAGTGGAGCCAGCATCACCAGCGCTAACACCGAGGGCAGCAATAGTGAGAGTGATGCAGAGAGCACAGAGAACAGTCCCATCCCATCTCCAGTGCAGAAAAAAGTCACTGAGGTACCCTTCTTCCCTGTTTATGTTGAAAGATTGGTATGTGTTGCTTGGACACAGGAAAATGTTATGCTGGGGAGCAAGCTACTGTGTGTACCTGGTCTGTGTAAGCTGTCTGTATACGTGCATGAGTGTGTGTGTGTGTATATATGCTCATAGCTTACAGCAGAAGTGAGGAAGTTCAGGTTAACTCAGTCTTAAGGGAAGAGGGCTAAATTAACGCAAATTGTGGTAACTTAGCTGTGAACTAAAGCAAAGGCATGGATGGCTGTCATAGGTGATACAATGTGTGTTAAAAAGTTCTGCTGCTTAAGCTCTTCATGAAAGACTGAGGAATCTCTTACAGTTATAGTAGGGTTGTATTTTTTAGGCTGCTTTGCTGTCCATAGTTTTGCCAACAAACTGAATTATAAAAACACTTCACAGTTCACTGCCAGGCTGAAAGGCCTATGGGTAGTCAAGCAAAACACAAATTCCAGGAGCAACATGTCCTGTGAGGAATATGAGCAGGAGTCAGCTATAATGTGGAGAAGATCTATGTTTCCATGTATTTCTCCCTCTTTCCACTTGCAAAATTTAGGATTCATGTGGACTGATGTGCTTGTGTAGAACTAATGCAGCAATTTTCATTCCAAAAGGATTTATCCAAGACCCTCTTGATGTACACAGTCCCTGCTGTCCAGGGTTTCTTCCGATCCATATCTCTGTCTAGAGGAAACAACCTACAAGACACTCTAAGGTACATAATAAAGCACATAGTAAATGAAATCCAGCTGATAAGGGCACGTGGTTTAAGATTAGGTGGAAACTGTTTCTGTTCTTTTTGTTACGGTTAAACTAAGTTAATACTTCAGTCCAAGTTAATTTACGTTAGGTGGATTAGCCCTTATGCTAATATCTCTAGGTTCTGGGAAGAGTCACATGTAAATGGGTCTGAAGGTACTTAATGGAATGGTTTGGGGTTTTTTGTTTCATTCCTAACATGTATTTCTCTTTAAGAGTCCTTACTCTATGGTTTGACTATGGTCACTGGCCTGATGTGAATGAGGCTTTGGTAGAAGGAGTCAAGGCAATCCAAATAGATACTTGGCTGCAGGTAAGGCACACAGAGGGCTGAGACAAATCTCAGTTCTGGGGGAAGCTTGGGGGTTTGTTACATGATATCCATGATGATCCTTTGCTAAACAAACCTCTGTGGTGAGAGCAGTGTGCAGTAAGATTTGTAACTGATTGAACAAGCATCTTAAACAGAGACATGAGAAACATACTTGCCTATGTTTCTGTATTTATATGCAAATTAGTGCATATGAATGAGAGAGAATGAAAATTTTAAGATTTAAGACGACGTGCGTTCAGTGGTGATCAAGTATAAAACACCACTGCTGTTCTGATGTAATTCAGTCCATTACACAATTGCTTTGTAGAATGACTCTTGTAAATAAATGTAAAAAGGCTTTATTTCTTATTTAAGCATTACACTTCAAGACACATACTACTCTTTCCATAAGAGGATCCTATAACAGTTTTGCACAGAACACTTGTGATCTCACTGAGCTGTTCTGCATTTCTGACACTGTTTGGAACTTTGTGTTATCCTCTGACAATCTCAAAAATGAATCGTGGGCCCCTCTCTCTCCTTTAGAGACTGAGAAATCTCTAGCAGAGGGCAGGACAGCTTGTGAACAAAACACATGAGATGACAGGGATGTTTATTTTACTTATCCTTACTACTAGGTTATTCCTCAGCTCATTGCAAGAATTGACACCCCTCGACCATTAGTAGGACGTCTCATTCATCAGCTCCTCACAGATATTGGGCGGTACCATCCCCAGGTAAGCTTTGGCTTAGAGGAGGAATTTCCATAGACTAATAGTCAATTAAGGCATTTCCAATGTTCCATTTTGCGTAGTCTAGGTGCCTGCACTGGAAGTGAGGATGGGGACTATTTCTGCTGCTGCTTCTTTCACCTCGGCACTGTTCACGTAAAAATGGAAAGAAGAGGTGGATGAGCCATGCAGCAGGGGAAGTTCTCTCCATCTGATAGAATACTCAGTAGTGCAAATCACCTTCTTAAATCTCATTAGGTGACTACTCAGAGGCTACCTCACAGATGTTTTATCTGAATTTCTTCCTATGTTGTGGAAAATCACAAAACGCTAAAAGGTTTTCTGTTATTCCAGTTTGATACAGGCTCTCAAAGTCATTCTGCTACTCAGTGAATTAAAGTCTTGTAAGCTTTTCAGATTGGAAGATTTAGAACAGCAAATTCCTATCATCTCTTTCCAGAAGCAAGCTTGCTTTCTCTCGTCTAGCCCTAAGGCTGCTATTTATTAATGCTTTGCTAATGTTTCAATTTATGTAGCTCTTGTGTGTGGTTCTAAAATATTATTGGTTGATGTCCCTTGTAGGCTTTGATCTATCCTTTGACTGTGGCCTCTAAATCTACAACCACTGCTCGCCACAATGCTGCAAATAAGATCTTGAAAAACATGTGTGAGCACAGTAACACCCTGGTACAGCAGGCAATGATGGTGAGTACTTAATGTACCATAAAGTGTATTGTGTTTCAGGAATGGATAGACCACAGGTATAGTAACACAGAATGATTATTCATTGTTAATTTTGTTCAAGTACAATTAATCTGTGTTTTTTTACATTTGGAAGAAGGTACAGTATTACTGTAATTTCAAGAGAATGCTTTAATTTAAAAACAACCAAACGCTGAGTTCAAACGCTGAATTGTTGTGTCTCCTTGTGAATAGATTTAAAGAATAAATAAATGAAAAATCATTGTTCCATAAAGAGATATTTTTGCTTAATGAAAAGTGGAAACAAAACTTACCAAGCATAGCATGGAAAGAGTAATTTAATTCATCTGCTAAAGTTTTTTATGAATAAAAAGTAATGCTTTGGGGCCAAACTACACAAATATATAGGAAAATTTCAAAGGCAACAAATAACATGAGAAAAGTCTGAGCTTCTCACAGAAAAAAAATGTGTAACAGAATTGTGGGAGTTCTTGTGGCTCCCTCTAGCTGCCAGCAACAAATATTTCATAATCATTAGAGAAGAAAGTAGTTTTGCATTTGTAAGTCAGTATACAGTCATAACAGTTTTCTTTAGGCATTTGAACTTTTTTCCTGTCCTAAAACAGGTGAGTGAAGAGCTAATCCGTGTAGCCATCCTATGGCATGAGATGTGGCATGAAGGGTTAGAAGAAGCATCTCGTCTATACTTTGGAGAAAGGAATGTGAAGGGAATGTTTGAGGTGCTGGAACCACTTCATGCAATGATGGAGCGTGGGCCTCAGACTTTAAAGGAGACATCCTTCAATCAGGTATCAGGAAACAGCCAAGGGCATAACCTTCTGCACACCCTCAAAAACAGGCAGGACAGCCACCTGCTCCAGATGTGTTACAAGGGCCTTTGCATCTAACAGAAAGAGTAAATCTCTTGGGATGCATTATGTTAGTTGTAGACTTCATAATTGACGTTTATCTTCAGATCTGTATCACTTTTGGTGACTACAGTACTACAGGGGCCATGGTAGTACAGATTGCCCTGGAGTCTTATATTGGCTGGGTGTCTGATAGGGTCTGGAAAACATATAACTGCTCTGCAGTTAGTTCTTCTAAGTCCAGTCTGCTTTACTTCACAGTAACCTCTAGTGGAGATGACCCCTCTCAAGCCAGCAAAAGGAATTAATTTGAGCTTGTATGCCTACTGTTAAAGGGTGATTCTATTAATTCTGTTGCCTTCTACCCTGAGGTCTATTTGTGAGCAACATTGTCTAATGAACTCTTTGTGTCTTGGATCCAGGAATTGCTGGATCTTTAATTCTGATATGCTATAAAAGTGTGAGATCAAGTATTTGTAATGCAATTTGAAAATAGACTGTGATGCTCTCTGTAGGTATTAAGTGGTCTCCACCTGTTCCACTATAGTCTGTAGAAATGTTTTTCTTCTGTTGCTTTTCACTTCTTCCCTAGGCCTATGGCAGAGATCTAATGGAAGCTCAGGAATGGTGCAGGAAGTACATGAAATCAGGAAATGTCAAAGACCTAACTCAGGCTTGGGACCTCTATTACCATGTGTTCCGGCGTATCTCAAAGCAGCTGCCTCAGGTGAGGGGAGAGGTGCAGTTCTGTTGCAGGTTTTACGGTGCAAGTTGTCAATACCAATCTTTGTTTCATGTTTTCTGGTTATTCAAAACATTCACGTTCAGTATTCTGGAAATACCTGCATATGATTTGCTGCAAGTTTGCTGCTTATGCAGCACTTCCTGCAAGCATCTGAAGTATTGACAACTGACTGAACTGTTCTAGGTCCCTCAACAGAATGACCACTTCAGATGTTTCGGTGAGATTTAACTGAAGTTCTGGTGGGTTGTATTTCTTTTGGTTTTGGTAGCTCACTTCTTTGGAACTGCAGTACGTGTCACCAAAACTCTTAATGTGCCGGGACCTGGAATTGGCAGTGCCAGGAACATATGATCCCAACCAGCCCATCATACGCATTCAGTCCATTGCACCCTCACTGCAGGTCATCACCTCCAAGCAGCGGCCCAGGAAGTTAACATTAATGGGTAAGAGAGAGCAGTTTTCACTTAGCTATTCTAGTATTTAAAGAGTCATTGCTTTTAAGTCAAGCTGCATGTTTACCAGGTAAAACCTCTCCAACATTTCCTTTCAAGGAAGGTATTTCTTAATGGTCTGGTCAGTCTGACTGCCACACTTCCCAGTTCCTGGGTGCATGTGTATTTACTCTTGCTGTTTGTTCAGCAAGAGTAAACTTCTGTGTATTAATTCTTTTGCAGGAAGCAATGGGCATGAGTTTGTGTTCCTTCTGAAAGGCCACGAAGACCTTCGCCAAGACGAAAGAGTGATGCAGCTTTTTGGGTTGGTCAACACTCTGCTAGCAAATGACCCAACTTCTCTTCGTAAAAACCTCAGGTATATGTTGTGGATAATAACTGAATGTGCTTAGGCACAAGTGACACCCTACATAGGTGCAGTCCCTTGGCACAACCAGCTGGTTTGTGAGGAAATGGTGAATCTTGGAACTAAGCTGATTAAATAAAAAGAGAGAAAAAAACATTCAAGAATTCAAACTTGGAGGAAATGTATCCTGAGGGGATCATTTGTTTTACTTAATTGGAGTCCCATCTCTTAAATAGTTACGGTCTTTGAAGCAACCCCTCTTTCAAAATACTTGAGTGCTGCCTTAGGAGCCTGAAAACATGGTTTTTTTTAGCCAAGTATTTTTTATTATAGTCAATAAATAGCTCACTAAATAGCTCGGTGAATAGTCACTGACTGCAATTCTGTACAGTGTCTTTCAAGCATGAACATATCAAATGTCATGTGCAAATAATAGATCATCGTGGGTGACATAACATGTACCTTCTGAAAGCAGTCTTTCAGTGAAAACCACATAAGCTGTGAGAATTGTGTAGATTATCTGGCAGCAGTCTGTCCAAGGGCATGTTTCAGGTCTGTCTGAAAAGAAGAAAAGCAGGGCAACTACTAAAGAGACAATTTGGATCAGAATCGGATTTAGTAGTAGTTGTTTTAAGGATATCAAAATTTGATAATTCACAACATACAACTCTTTGAGCTCTGATTCTCCATTTTTTTCCTGTAGCATCCAGAGATATGCTGTTATTCCACTGTCTACAAATTCAGGCTTGATTGGTTGGGTTCCTCACTGTGACACACTGCATGCACTCATCCGAGACTACAGAGAGAAGAAAAAGATCCTGCTCAACATTGAGCATCGCATCATGCTGAGGGTAAAGGGCAAAGCTGGCAGAGTTTTTGGTACTTTCTTTTAGGACTTCAGTGTCTTAATGAAGAATAATGGTGTGCAGTTTGTTCTTCTTTTGCCTGTTTTCTGATTGTTATTGGTACCAGTAATAAATGCAAAAATATTAGATAGGAGTTCTAAAATGCTACCAAGAGGTAAAATTGGCCATGCGTTCATTTGTTTCTCCTTTCCTGTTTTAGCAGTGACCACAAGTTATTACTATCTGGTGACTAAAATGTGCTTGGAATTTTGTGTGGCTATGATGTGCTTTATACAAGCTGCCACGCTGCTGGCATTTACATTGTGTCTAAGCAACAGGGCCAAAATTAGCCAGACTGGAGAAACTGAACAATACTAGAAAAGTTGGAATTGCCTGCCAAAAAGGAAAGCATGTGCCAACCAAGAAGACTTATGTGGATATGTTTCTTTAAACATATTTACCTTCGCAGTACTTTAATTCAGTATGGCTATGGACTACTTTGTGGATGCTAAATCATTTGCTATCCCATTTTAAATGATTTCTTCACTGTTGGGTAGTTATCTTACTGTGTTTGGGAACATACTGTTCAGTCTACAAATAATTTCGTGTCAAGTTTATATTGAAATTTTGTGATTGCTCTGTTTCTCATAGTACAACTAGGGATTACTGGAGGTGCTTTTTTTAAGTTGCTGTGTGTCACTTCTCAATTATAGATGGCTCCAGATTATGACCACCTGACTCTGATGCAGAAAGTAGAAGTATTTGAACATGCTGTCAATAACACTGCTGGTGATGACCTTGCCAAACTGCTGTGGTTGAAAAGTCCAAGCTCGGAGGTGAGTTCAGTACATGCAATGGCTTGTGTTTGGTAGTCAGTTTTGCTTTGTGCAAAATGCAGGTAGTTAATGTATAAATTAAAATATAAGCTGAAACATGTAACATGCCTGCTTGGCTTTTTCTATTTTGTCTCCACGTGTAGGTGTGGTTTGACAGAAGAACAAACTACACTCGTTCACTAGCTGTAATGTCAATGGTTGGGTACATTTTGGGCCTTGGGGACAGGTAAGTGAAATTGTAAAGGTTTCTTTTAAATAAAAGCACAGACTGTGTAAGCCTATGAATTCATTCCTTGCACCTGTTCTTATGATAACATCTTTCATTGCAGTTATTGATGAGTTGTAACAATACTGTCTGTTGGGACCTAATTGTGTTGCCATTATTTTCAGCGCTGCAGGCATGAGATGTAAGGCTTGTGTATCTTGAGTACAAATCAGAGTTTTTTCCCTTTTGAGAGGAATACACACAGAATTACATCAAGGACCGCAAGTTCTAATTTTGTCCTTTCACTCACAGAATGGGAAATCTTTCTCCATCCATTCTATAAAACAAATACTGTTGATTTTTGCCACCAATCTGTGTGCTTGTGTGTGCTTCAAGCATAAAAAATTGCAATTTTTTTTGCAAAGTCTGTTAAGACCGTACATGTACATCCAGCTTTTTGGGGAGGAAAGAAGCACCATGATCAAGCATCAGTTTTTGTTCCATGAAGCAGAAAAATCCAGAAAATATGTAGTGGCAGAGGTCTTCTGATTCTCCCTGCAAATAAGTTCAGTAACACTACTTATTTTGCATACTTTTTTGCCTGGTGGATATTTATTCTGTGAGCCAGGAACCTCTAGTACTATGTATGTACACAACAGTTGTCAGACACACATGAAGTCCTGATAAATAACACACACACACACACACACCCCCCCAGAAGCTGCTCTAGACTTAAAACATATGAAAGTTGATGTTAGTTTACCTACCACTTATCATGGTGCTTTTTCTGATCTGCAATGCAGACGTGTTCTGGAGGGAAGTGTGTATAATCCAAATGGATTAGGCAAATAATAAAAAGAAGAAAAAAACCCGAACAAACGTTTGATTTAATATATGGCTTACTGTCAAAAGGGGACATCATAACTTCCAAAATACTGTTGAAGACAATATATTTTAGATTTAAGGTCAATAATGCAAAAACAGCTAAACTCAAATGTTTTCCTAACAAAAGCTTTTATTTGTGAACCTAAAGGTCTTTATAATGAAGTTATAAACCTTTAAAACTGAATTAAAGCAAAATTGGAACAAGTCAGCATGAATAGCAGCATCATGGTTTTCCTAGTCTGTATTGATTCTCTGCTTTTCTGATGGCAATCCAATTTGCATTACTTCACCTGTAGCATAATTCATTACATTTTTCTCTACGGAAAAAATGAAAAAGCATAAAATGAGTAGAAGAATTTATCCTAACTGAAAAACAGATGTTCATATCCAAGAAATGTACTGATGGCTCTGGTCCAACAAGTTGTTTATCTTCCAAGGTGAGAAGATCTCTAACTCCTGAGCAGTAATTACAAAAATAATGTGATAAATGCACTGTCAGGAAGCTATTCTGTTCATCCTGAGATTGAAGATCTCAGACAAGCAAGCTATCACTGGCTGTTCTTGTTCATGAAGATAAATATCATTTCAGACTGAAGCTGCTGTGATTTACTTTGGGTTTTTATAATGGTCTGTCACTCCTTATTTTTTTTTTTTCTCCTACTCATTCATCAAAGACACCCCTCCAATCTGATGTTAGACAGACTGAGTGGAAAGATCCTGCATATCGACTTCGGCGATTGTTTCGAGGTAAATCTTTGTATTTGGACATGAAATTTTCCATAATATTTCACATTTTCTGGCAGAACAGGAATGAATCTATAAGCCAGGACAAACTGACCTTGGAGTGTGATCCTGGGCAAGCCTGTGGCTTTCTTTTGGGCTTCACTTTACCTATAAGCAAGATGAAAATAATAGATACTTCATCTCAGAGGCACGTCTTGGGGATTAGCTGACCACTGGAACAAACAAAGAAGTGCTAACATCACTTTTCCATAAAATTTCTTGGAGCAATTTAAGCTGCAGATAGGCAGTCTGTGTTACTTGACACTAGTAACTGGGCACACACCTGAGTTTTCCCTCTGCTATCAAGTTAATTATCTAGCTACTCCCCAAAATTTGTGGAAACTGAGAAACATAAAGCTGGGACTTTGTTTCCTATTTGGAATATAACCTTTAAGATTGTAGAAAAAAACCCTATACTTATTAACTCTTAAATAATAAATTAGCTATTAATTTACTAATTCTCCATTATCATGTGTTTAGGTTGCAATGACAAGAGAGAAGTTCCCTGAGAAGATTCCATTTAGGTTAACAAGGATGCTGACAAATGCTATGGAGGTAAGCATTCCCACTTTCATATGAAGGGGATTGTTCCTAGCGAAAACGGCACCAATTTCTCAGTTTTTCGTGTATTTTCTGTTGTGGCTAAACCTCTCCACTCCTGTGAGAACCAGAGGTGTTAATATTTCAGCTGCATTTTTCTGTAAGTTAAAATATTTCCTGTGATTTTTACAATACATTACAATGGGAAGCAACTTTTCCATTGATGCAAAAAAACCCCCTGAAATTCCTCTGGTTTCTTAGATCTTCCTTAATTTTCTAATTTCAAATAGCTGTTTGCAACAAGCAGGCACAGCCAGTGACATGGTACTTTGCAAAGATCATCTTAATGGCAGAAGGGAGCTTCTTAGTTTGTAATGAACATCTGTCTTGGTCTCTTAATGAACAAAGTATAGTGGAAGTGAATTCCAGTTCAAAGCACGTGCCACTTCCTGCTCCCTGAATGTTATGGTCTGGAGTTGCATAGTAAATGAAGCAGCATGGTTGATTTGCTTCTTTCTCTTCTGAAGGTGACAGGCCTCGATGGCAATTACAGAATCACCTGTCACACAGTGATGGAAGTCCTGCGTGAACATAAGGACAGTGTCATGGCTGTGCTTGAAGCCTTTGTGTATGATCCATTGTTGAATTGGCGGCTGATGGACAGTAAGTGATTCTGATAAAATAGTGACAGGAAGAGAGTAATCAGTCTGATTCCATACAAGAAATCCAGAAGCCTGACACCCAGTGTCTGTTTGAAGACAACCTGATGAAATTGTTGGTTTGCAAGTGCAATTCCTGTGCGCACACAGTTTTAAGGATTGTAATGTGAAATTACCACAGTGGTTAAAAGCCTTTTGCCCTTAAACACAAGCAAAATTATTTGGGTTGGTTTGTGTTGTCATCAGGAGACTGAAAGCTATTTTCAAGTGACATAAAATTTGGAGAAGGAGGGAAGGCAGTCAAATCTGTACTGTTTGTGGATGAATTTGCTATGAAACACTGAAAATCCAGTGCATACTTTTCAACTCCTTATTTTCTTGCAGCAAATACAAAGGGCAATAAGCGCTCACGAACAAGAACAGACTCCTACTCAGCTAGTCAGTCAGTAGGTGAGTAGAAAAGATGGTGTATGTCATGAATGTTTGGAGTGGGTTTTTTTTGGCCGTACACAAGGCTGGGTAAATATTTTCAGTCATCTTCTCAAAAGTGGACAGATAAACAGCTTTAGGACTGTGGTGAGTTCAGTGATTTGTCTCAAAAAGCAGATGCTCCTTTACAGTTATATTAACACCCTTCTGGAGCACACACAAACTGATGTAATCCAGGTACAATTGATATGTGATAGTTACTTGCCTACCAAATATTAGTGTGCGAGGTCTGGCAAGTAGTCATCTGTCTGAACGTTGAGAGCTTTGTGTTGAATCTTAGCAGCTGTTTGCTATTGGACTGCAGAATAGGGACAGTGTTTCCTATGAAAAGTTCTACAAATGAACACACTTATTTGGTTGTAATTTTAGGTTAATTGTACATCATTTCAAAATACCCTTCATTTACACTTTTGTACAAAATGTTCCTACAAGTTGGATCAGGTCTTTCAGTATGTTAGCAGGAGAAAAATAATGTTTGCTCCTGTGATATGCTTCCCTTAGTGACAGAGATATGTGGTTACAGTCAAATACGCTTTTTGAATGACCTGATTAACAGTTTTGTTAATGTTTCCAGAAGTATATTATTTCATTGGCTTTTCAGCTGCACATTTATGCTTTTATGTTTTCATGGTTTTTTCAACAGAAATGTTGGACAGTGTGGAATTGGGTGAGACAGCCCATAAGAAAACTGGGACCACGGTGCCTGAATCCATCCATTCCTTCAGTAAGTCTCATTGTTGTTTCTATACCAATGCAGAAATTTGTTCTTAGATCAGAAAATTTCACGATGATCCAGATGTAATTATGTGAGATGGAACAGATACAGTTCCTTGCTAGCATAGACTGGATATAAGGAGGAAATTCTTTACAACGAGGGTGGTGAAACACTGGAACGGGTTGCCCAGAGAGGTGGTGGAGGCCCCATCCCTGGGAACACTCAAGGCCAGGTTGGACGGGGCTCTGAGCAACCTGATCTAGTTAGTGGTGTCCCTGCTCCCTGCAGGGGGGTTGGACTAGATGACCTCTAGGGGTCCCTTCCAACCCAAAACATTCTCTGGTTCTATGATTCTAAATGAGGAATATAATTGTCTGTGTTCTCAACTCCAAAAAAACCCCAAAAGGTGATAGAAAATGGGCTGGTATCTAGGTTTGGTTTGCTTTCAAAATGGTATTTGTGGTGTTTGGGAAGGACAGATGTAACAGCAGTACAAATGCTTTTACTGTTGAGATTAAGTCTTAATTCTCTTTCCTACTTTCTGTCTTTTAGTAGGCGATGGCCTAGTGAAACCAGAAGCTCTAAATAAGAAGGCAATTCAAATCATCAATAGGGTTCGAGATAAGCTCACTGGTGAGCATGTTTTTATGTTTATATAAGATAAACAAAATCTGATGAGATGGATCAGCAATACTTGTAGTGTTTGTGTTTTGTATTAAGCCTTGAGTTTAACATACTCTGATTAAGTAGATGAGGCCCATTTTCCTGTTTTTGTCTAACACCTATATACTGGTGCCTGCAATTAGATACAAAGGAGCCTGATTTGAAAAGTACACAGACCTCGTATTTTGCATGTCTTGGCTTGTTAGTGGAAGTTGAATTTCTACTGTCCTGGCTTTATAGTTTGCAGCATTTAGTTGTAAAATTGTATGCTTATAAAGTTTCTAAGAAACGATCCCCCACATGCCAAACAAAGTACTTGTAGGGATTAGGACCAGGATTCCAGCTGCTGAAAGTTACCTGTTGTTGGTTTATCCATTATTTGGAGAAGATAAAAGGAAGAAACCATAATAGTAGGGGAATCAGAGTTGTGGACTCCATATGTTTTTAGAGTTTCTCCATGTTTGGAAGATTCTGCATTTTATATACTGCAAGGGAAGGGTAGTTAAAAGTCCTGTCAGTCCTTAACTTGCCACCTAGAAGCAAATGATGTTATATGATTTGTGACTTCCATTTATGGTCTTTTTCCATCCTTTAATTTCAAAGGTCGAGACTTCTCTCATGATGAAACGCTTGATGTACCCACACAAGTAGAATTGCTCATTAAGCAAGCTACTTCTCACGAGAATCTGTGCCAGTGCTACATTGGATGGTGAGTTTGTCATTCAGATAACCTTGCAAAATTCTTCCCTGAATAACCTGAGCAGAGAACAGCTAAGGAAAACATCACTTGTGTAGTTAGTTACACATAGGAGCCTTACCACATTATGCATCTACTCTGGTAAATTTTGCAAGCCTATGACGTTGATCCCATGGACGGTCCTCTGTAAAAAAGTTATTGTTAATAAACAGTGACAAGCATTTTAGAACATTAAACCACAATCAGCCTCAACATTTTCGGTGTTTGAAATAAGGCACATGGTGGTCACTGATTTCAGTTACAGTGAAGAACTGCATGTTCTAGAGTAAACAAAGACTATCTACTGTCATTTTGAGAGTTAGCTAACTTTGGACTATGCTTAAGGAAATAGATCTTTTTTGCAATTTTAAACATTAGTTAGCTGGGAAAAAGCATGAGGATCACCTGCCAACTTTTACTGTACTAGTTAGTGCCTAGTTAGAACAGAATCTCAGTCCTTCTCAGTGTTGCCTTTGTGAAACTATATGCAAGTCAGCATTACTACAGTTTCTTTGTTTCCTTTAGGTGTCCTTTCTGGTAACAGAAGATTCCAAAGTATCCACAGCCTTTTACTCTGGAGGCTTTTGCGCTCCAAACTTGCTCTTCTACAAACACAAACTGAACGTTGGACTGAAATACAGCCTTTGTCAAATATTTTGAAATGTAAATGAAAAAAGAGTTATTGTATATTAAAAGTTGGTTTAAGCCAATGTATAGCTGCTGTTGGGAAAAAAAACAAGCTGTCTGAAACACAACACTTGATTTGGGTTTCCAGGACAGTGAAGACTGATTGTACCACAGATGTCTATGGTTCCACTTGGTCTTTGGGGAACTGGTGATCCATCAGAAATAACTATATACGGGTTTTGACTTACTTTGCAATGTAACTAAGTCATTTGCAGTTTAATTATTGCCCTGGTCAGTCCTGTTGGTGTGGCTGCAGTGAGCTCAATGCGCTTGTGAGGGAGGCTTCATTTAGGTTTGGGGGTGAGCTGGATAACTGGGAGGAAAGAGAAGAGAAGCAGAATTTTACCATTGTTTCATCCTGTTACCTTGTTTTCAAACACGATTCTTGCCCCCAAATTGGAAACTGTATATCTGCTCATTACACTAGTGCAGGAGTCGTGCTTCAGACTTGATCAGGATGTCAGAGCAGATCCAAGAATTGCAGACCTTGAGCTGAGCCTCTGTGCGGGTTGATTGGGGGCAAACTGGATGCAGGGTACAAATGAAATACCACTTGGGAGCTTCCTGCAGTGTCTGGATTAAAAAGCAGTATTGGGAAATAACTAGGGAAAGTTAGTACTTAGCATAGGAGGCAGGCGTGGGAAGAACTGGTCATAACTTGAAACAGAAAATAATGGTTATTAAACATGAGGGGAAAGATAAAGTTATGATTTATGAATTAAACATTAAAAACAATGCACAAAATACAACAGAGTAGCCATGTTTAGATGCCATGTTGTATTTAAATATTTTTGTGCCAATAAATTACACCAAAATGTAAACATTTTGACTATGCTCTTGTTTATTCCTAAATACTTCTTAGAGAGACAAGGAAGCAGATTAAGACTTTTTTTTTTTTTAATTTTCCTGTTGCCATGGATTTGACTTGTCTTTCTCTACATCAGTTCAGGTTCCTGGCTATATTTCCTTTTTGATAGCAGCTGGAGGCAAAATTACCAAGACTGATTGATGTCTGTCACTTGTATAAGAGAAACTTGACCATACAACCCCTAAATTTTAGTTTCCAGCTGCTTCAATATCATCTGTGTGGTAAGAACATCAGCTTTCTTGGTCTCAGGGTCACAGCCACAGTTCAGGGGACAGTGTGGGGTGCGTCATGGTCCCAGCCCGAGCTCCATCTGCTTCCCTAGCCGCTTATGCCGGTGGTGCGCCCCGAAAATGGGAAAAAAGGGTCTCGCCCCTTCTAAGCCCTGCGGGGGTGTCCTGGGGGTGGTGTTCTGCGCCCCGCCCCCACCTTCCCGCGCCGGCGGCCTGTTCCCCCACGCCGCCTGGGGGCGCCAGAGGGCAGCCCTGGCGCCCCCCCCCGCGCCCCCCGCGGTCCCGCTCCCCCCCCCCCCCCCCCCCCCGCCTTCAACATCCCTGTTCTCGCGAGAGCGTCGGAGCGTCGCGTGGCTGTGGGGGCAACATGGCGGCCGCCGCCGGTGAGGGGAGCGGCAGCGCGGCAGCGCAGAGCCCCGCGGGGCAGGAGGGGCGCGGCGGAGCGGCAGGGCCGCCCGCGGAGACGGAGAGGGGCAGCGCAGCGACGGCGCTGCCTGGCTTTGACGACGTCGACGCCTTTGTCAAGGTGCGCGGCGGCGGGGCCGGGGGGGAGCAGGGCGGGCGCCGTGCACTACCGCTCCCGGCGTGCTGTGCGCGGCTCGGGGCATGCCGGGAGCTGTAGTTCTTCCCTGTGGGGGCTGCCTGAGGATCCCCACTTCAGCAGGCGCCACCCGTGAGGAACCCCCCGTGGGGCGCCCCCGCCGTGCGCGGCAGGGAGGGCCGGGCTGCTCCCACGGATGCCGGGGACCAGAGCGGGGCGTTGGGGCCTGTCACCGCCCCAGGCTCGGGCCTCCTCTTCGGAGCGCGGTCTGGTCAGCGCACCGTCCCTGGGTGGGGGTTTGCCGCCTCCCCGGCGCGAGTCCTTGAAATGCAGAGGAGTCGGGACCCTCGTGAGGTCGCTGCTGGACGCGTGGTGGTGAGCATTGCCCCTGGGATTACAGATCTCGGCATCGGCCACGTTGTGTTTCACCTGTGCACGCTGCTGCTTCCAAGAAAGGGAACGCCTACTGGTTCTCAAGCAGGAAGCGTTGCAGGATTGTGTTTTTCTGTTAAAATAATAAAGTGGTTATCTGTCTTCCTGCTAATGCTAAATGCGAGCTTTCTTTCGGACCTTAAATTTTAGACTGAGTTTTAAGTCTTGTTATTAGACTTTCATGACTTTAAAGGTCTCTAAACAGACAAAGTGAACTAAATGACTGTAAACTTACTTATGTTAAAAAGCCCCATAATATTGTACATTACCTTGTTTGAACTGCATGGTACTAGACAAAATGTATTTCTACCACATAGTATCCTGGGTAAACAGAGAAACAAAATACTGAAGAAATGCTAATAACATGGTGTTCTTGCACAGTATGCTCTTGGCACAGTGGTAGCTGCGACAAAGGCATCTAATGGGCTTCCTCAGCCTGGTGATGAGTATGACTTCTACCGAAGCTTCCCTGGCTTCCGGGCGTACTGTGAAACACAGGGTGACCATCTTCTTCACTGGTAAGGTTGTGGTTTGCACCTCTGGGCCATTGCTAATAGCTTCCAATCCAAAGAAGGTAGCACCCTTCTTTGGAGACTCCAAAATTGCTGTAGATAAAAAGACATTTCATTTCAAACGCCTAATTTTAGCTACTTTTCTGGTACTTGACAGTTCAAGTAATAAGCTGAAAGAGGGCCTTTCATAATGATTTGGATAAAGAGCTGTGCAGGGAGCAGAGGCTGATATAAAACACATTAGGCTATCTACTCAAAAAGTCACGTGGTTTGTAAGAAATTAATTCTAACATTCAGTACTGTATAGATGTTTCTTCTATTCACTGCTCACGTGATATTATCTATAGGTACTGTATTCGATTTATTTTCAATCTTTAAAGATGTACAAAGTTGAAGAGAATTGGACAGTTTAGTGTTCAGCATGCCTGCTTTCAAATTGTAAATAGCTGTACTATTCTTTTGCAAGCATGAGCAAAGTGATGCAATACCATGGCTGCCGTAGCCACATGAAAGATCGCAGCAAAGTGACAGAGCTGGAAGATAAATTTGATATGCTGGTTGACTCCAATGACATCATCCTTGAAAGAGTGGTAAGCTAATTATTTCTGGATGTTGTTCTCATAAACTGTTCAGTTGCCAGAAGTTTGGGGTTTTTGCAGTGGTAGTGCTTTCACAGTTATATTTAGTGTTTCCTCAATCTGGTTGTTTTCCTTTTTATTTTAAAAACATTTCCATGTGCTAAGCCAGTGGTCACAGCAGCTAAGGCTGATGGGTTATGGCCCAAAGGAAAGGGAGGTAATGTGTGTCTTATGAGGAAACTGGACACATTTTGGCAGAAGAACCCCACAACCTGAGAACAGGTCTGTAAATTCACAGAGCTGCTTCTCTGAGGAAACTCTTCCTGTCCTGAAGTTCAACATACACCTCCCACATTTGTCAGTTCCATGTTGCACAGAATTCGGGGGAAATGGCTGTGGAGGTATCTAGCTGTGTGACTTTCTTTATTCAGTCTGACTAGAGTGGCTGAGCATGGTAATTTAACAGGCGTTTGGTTTTCACCTTTTCTGAATTTAGGGTATTTTATTGGATGAAGCAGCAGGAGTGAACAAAAACCAGCAACCAGTCCTCCCTGCTGGGTTACAGCCTCCGCAGATGATCATTTCCAGCTGGAACCGCAAGGTGAGGCCTCTGCGCTCGGTTTGCTGTGTTATCTTAGCTTTTTTCCCAGCATTGGCAATACTGAGTTTCCAGTGGAGTTGAGTAGTTAAATGTTCCATCACATTTCTTTACGTGTTCTAACTCCTTCCCTCTCATTCCTTTTCCTATTTATTCAAACTTGATTCTGGATTCTGTGTGCTTTCCATTGCCATTTCAGTTTCATGTATACAACAGCCTTTCTTTTCCATAATTATATGATCCAGATTCAGAGAACTTTCATTCTTAGGTGCTGGACTCAGTGCAAGAGAGTTGACTCACTTTTGAGTTTGGGGTATAACTTTCATCCTCTGAATATTGGGTCAGGCTGAGTAAAAGAAACTCCAAATGTCTGTTAAGTCATTTGAGTTTTACCTGTGATTTACCTTTTCTAAACTAGGCAGGAGAATCCCACAAGAGATCTCAATCTGAAACTTTCCGACTGCTTCATGCCAAGAATATCTCTCGACCACAACTTAAGTTTCGGGAAAAGATTGACAATTCCAACACTCCCTTTGTTCCTAAACTTTTTATCAAGCCAAATGCTTTGAAACCTTTGCCTGAAGGTAAGGGGGTTATTTTTTTGTTGGGTAACCTATTGAGAGTATTTGACACAAATCTGTCCTCACAGTGTAGAGGAGAAATCATTGACGGTAAAAACAAGTAACAGCAGGAAATGTTGACCATTTAGGCACAGTAAGCTCTATGATGCTGTTATTTACATATGTGCAACATTAAGGGTGGGTCAGCATACAGCATCTTCTTGTTGGTGTACAGTAAATAATCTGTTCCAAACAGATATTCTGCCGCTTCTCTTTACCACCATTGAATGTGCATGATGAGAGTTACTCTGGCACCAGAAGTGGTCTTGATTGGTCTGGTTTGCTTTACAGATGCTTCTTTCTGATTAGGAGCACCAGGTGTTTGGTTAGACCTACCATTGCTTTGGGTGCTTTATCAAAGCCTCCAGTGTAACATCCTGTCTCAGCAACATGTCATTCTGCTGGTCATGATTCATCCTTAGTCTGCACTGATGCTGTGGTACTTTAAGTAACTGGGAATGATTGAAAGATTTTTCTGAAGATTTTTTCAATCTCCTTCCAAGCTCTTGAGCAGAACCACCTTGCGTCTTGCTTAACAACAGCCTGGTAAAACCTAGTAACTGAGTTGTTGTTAGAGGTGCACACAGATATCTTGCTGGAAGCAAAAGCTGCAGGTCTAAATTGTTATTATTTTTGATACTTTGTGATTTTAATAGGATCTTGTGGTGGGTGGAGGGGAGAGAGTAGTAGGCCGAGAACATGTTATGTGTGGGACCCAGTCCAGTTGTTCCATATTGGTTGTTCAGCCCTCACAAAAAGTGGACGGGAACGAAAGGAGCGCCCTGAAGACTTGGATGTACCAGCTGCTTTGGCAGACTTCATACACCAGCAGAGGACGCAGCAAACTGAGCAAGACATGTAAGAAATTAAACTGACAGCAAGGTGCTTGGAGTACCATTGTGAACATGCACTTGTATGGTCCCATTGTGCTGATGCTATTCATGTGTAACAGCTCTGCATGTGTTTGTGTCTGCACATGACATTGTGTGTGATTTGCTTTAGACATCTGCAGTTACTTTAAACCTGTGCTTAGTAAGAGACAAAATTTCTACTCGGTGGGGAAACTGTCATAGCTCTCAAAGTCTCTATGCTCTGGCTTCATAAAGGTGGCTGAAATTTAGTCTGTGCCTGTTTTCCTGATTTCCACAGGTTTGCTCACCCTTACCAGTATGAACTGGAGCATTTTTCTCCACCAGATGGAGTTCTCAAGAAACCAGAACCCCAGGTTGGTGCCCACATTAATTTAAATTTACTGCAGATGCAGTAAGTTTACAGCCAGCCATACTTGACAAATTTCAGAATTTAGGGTGGAGGTGAGGGGTGGGAACTGACAGAGAACATATCATGCCTAATAATTTGCTCTGCCAGATGTACAGGCCCATCAAGGAAACACCCTGTCATTTTATCACCACACTGGATGAGCTGGTAGAACTAAATGAAAAGCTTATGAACTGTAAAGAATTTGCCCTGGACTTAGAGGTAATCGAATTGCCTTTTCTGTTTAAAAGTTACATGTGTACTGTTAGTACCTAGGAGACCATTATATTCTTCTAGTCTGTTTTGTAGCCTTCTCTTTCTCCTGCTTTTTGTAATTTCTGACATGAAAAGACAGTTCATGATCCTGACCTGTCAGATATTAACTAGAAGGTTGAATTAAACTGTGTGAATATTATAAGTTTTCCAATGGCGGTACTGGCTGGACGCTTCATACTGAATTTGATCTTTCAATTCATCCCACCTTTTTTTATGTCATGTTAGTTGACTGCAAAGAGAAAGCTTGCTCATACAATTATTTTTTTTTTCTTTAAGAAGTCCTCTGTTACTTTTTTTTCCCTTCATTTGGGGCGCTCTTTGTTTTATAGTATTATTTCTGTAATGGATCCTAGCTTATATCTCTTTCCGATGTTTTTCAGCACCATTCCTACAGGAGCTTCCTGGGCTTGACATGCCTGATGCAGATTTCCACCCGAACAGAAGACTTCATTATTGATACACTGGAATTGCGCAGTGACATGAACATTCTCAATGAGACCTTCACAGACCCTGCAATTGTGAAGGTCAGCTGCCAAGTGCACCAATTCGCCACCAGAATTCCTTTTTTTTTTTTTTTTTTTTTTCCCTTCAGCTTTATTATAGTTAAAAGCACACTGTGTGCTCTGTCTTGGTCACTTGGCTCTGCTTTCATTGTAACTTGTTCGTGTACCTGTTTCCTTGATGTAAGTGGGGAGTTGACTTGCCAAGTGCACTCATGTAGTAGGTCTGCACTTAACAGTGAAGGACAGAGAGAAAAGAAGTCTGGTCCTAGATACATGAATGTGAAACACAGCACTGGCAGCCTGGAGTAGAAATGTTCTTCATTATCATTCTCAATTTGTTTTGCTTTTCAAGGTCCTTCATGGTGCTGATTCAGATGTGGGATGGCTGCAAAAAGACTTTGGTCTGTACTTGGTGAACATGTTTGATACTCACCAAGCTGCTCGTCTCCTCAATCTGGGCAGGCATTCTTTGGACCACTTGCTAAAGCTGTATTGCAATGTGGATGCTGACAAGCAGTACCAGCTGGCTGACTGGAGGATACGGTAAAACTAACCCGTTAAATGGGCTGGAGCTGCAAGGTAGCACTTATTCTTGTGTTGTTAGAGCAGGAGCATGTTTCTAGTTGCAAGCCCCATAGCTTTAGGTTAGTCTCAAAGTGAACAAGCACAGCATTTACCTGGCTGTGCTTTAAGTTCTTTTATGAGTATTACATTTTCCTGTGTTCCGTTAGAAAATGTTCTTTTGGGAAGATCAGGGAAGATTAAGTAATTAAACGCTCCTGGAAGCTCAATTCTGAGGAACACTGCAGTATTATGGAGAAAGCCAGTATTTACTTCTTTAAAGCCCTCACAAAAACATTCAGTTGCCTCCGCTAGGTAGAGCAGTGTGCCATTGGAGCAATTTGCTTGGCCATACAGGTAGACCCTGCACACCACAGAGATCCCAGGCCTACTTTATATAGGCTCTGCAGAGAGAGAAGAGTTACGACAAATACCGTAGCAAGCAGTTCTGCCATCTGACTTAGCTACATGGCGATCCTGTTCTCTGGCATGTGAACAAGATGCCATCTGAATTGGAGAATGCACAGCATGTTACTGCTGTTACCCAACAAATCCTTTAGTAAGGAAACAGAAGAATTTCCGTATTAGTTCTTGATGTGTTTTATGTGCAGTTTGCCCTAATATGCCTTGCAAGAGGAAAGTAATGGTTTGGTGGGGCAACTGAAATGTATTAGTGTAATTTTGGCTCTTTTTCTAGCCCTTTGCCAGAAGAAATGATTCAGTATGCCCGTGATGACACGCACTACTTGCTCTACATCTACGATAAAGTGAGGGAGGCACTGTGGGAGAGAGGGAATGAGCAGCCCACTCAGCTGCAGGTTGTGTGGCAACGCAGCAAGGATATCTGCCTAAAGGTAAAGCTTCACCTGATTGGATTACCTGGATCAGAGTATGGGCATAGTAAGACAGAAAGTCCTTTGCCTATTCTACGTCTGTTGCATAGATACAGGTTTATTTCTTCTCTGTGTGTCTAAAAACAGCTGTATAAACTCTGACTCAGTTGTGTGTGCCGTCCCTTGTTTCACTAGCTAAAATCTTTAGATTCAGATGCTCTCTTGATTTTTGAATGCTAGAACTCCTTGGCCTCCTGATGCTTTCAGGTGTGTCTTAAGAGAGAGGTTACAGTTACAGTTCTACTGGATGTTCCTAGAAGTTCAAAGCCTAGCTGGAGTTGCATTATGAGATAATTATATTGTGCCTGTGGAAAACACTGTCTATGAAAGTAGACCTTGTCTAATGTAGTAAAGTGTGAAGATAATATATGTCTAAAGCTGCTCCTGGAGTTGGTGAAGGTGGTTTTCCCCTAAAAATTGATGAGATAAATGTTTTTCAGGGATAGGCTCCTACCAATAGTTTAGGGTAAAAGCTCTAAAACTCATTGTACCTGAGTTTATTCAGTCCCCTTATGTCTATGTGAGATTCTGTCTGTCTCAGTGAAGCAAGGCAAACTAGAAAGCACAAATCTGATACTGATCGTGAGTGTTTCTTCTTTTTTTTACTGTCCAGAAATACATCAAGCCCCTCTTTTCAGATGAATCCTACCTTGAGCTCTACAGGAGGCAGAAAAAACATCTCAACACACAGCAGCTCTCAGCATTTAGGTTGCTGTTTGCATGGAGAGACAAGATGGCGCGTCAGGAGGATGAGAGTACAGGGTAGGAAGTCTTTTGTTACAGACACTGGCTTAATACTTAGTTTCTTGATTTGCGCCCCTCTTCTCCCCACCAAGGTGGAACTACTTTGTTACCTGTAGAAATTAGTGTACTGCCTCAGGCTGTTTTTTACCCAGAAGTTATGTTAGCAGTAAATTCTTCCAGGTATCTAGATCAGCCCTACTTAATTTTTAACTGATTTCATCTTTTCAGACCTTGTAATTGGGGCAGACTTGTGCACTTTGAAGGTATTTTTAGGAATTTTTAACATTGTTACATTCACGCTGCCTCTTTGTGTTGTAGATATGTGCTACCAAATCATATGCTATTGAAGATAGCAGAGGAGCTGCCCAAGTAAGTTTTGGTCACCCTTGAGGAGTCTTACTTGATTTTAATATCCATCAAGCCGTTTCTTAGTGTGTAATCACTTCTGCAGTTGGTCCCTTCCTTCCAGCTGTCAGTACTGCTTTTCTCTGTAGTTCTTCAGTTTGGAAGAGAAATAAACAGCAATACTCCTTCAGAAGCCTCCAAGCGTCTTCTGGGGTACATCTCTCTGATTTTCTTCCACTAATAAAGCACATTCCTTTGCATTGCTGTATGTCATGCTTCCCCCCTGAGATTCCTACAGTATTAGAGATCAAGAGAGGGATGAGTTCCCCCATAAAATTTATTTGGTTTTTTTTTCAGTTCCTAAAGGGATTGTGGACGGGAGGGGGGAGTAAGGTGCAGATTCCTTAAAACACCTGATTTATACAACATTTTCCTCAAACACTTGGCACTCATCATCTAACATTCATACTTGAAAATAATAAAAATGCATCTTTAAATGCAAGTCCACTGCTGGGCTCAACTTCTATGGATGAATACTAAACAAGGAACAAAATAAAGATGGGGACAGAGAGACAGACCACAGGAAAGATAAGTGAGAGGAGAGCCGAGTAAATGGTTTCTCCTTATCTGCACAAACCTGTTATGGAAGAATTTTTCATCACAGAGAATAAATTCTGACAGATTAATCTGACTTGTCTTTTCTGTCACAGTCAGGACTGTGGTTATATCTGGTTGCACATCCTTTGAATGCAAATGCCTAACATATCGGCCATAAATATAGCACACTGAGTTTTTCTCATCTCTCTTTAGAGAACCCCAGGGCATCGTTGCTTGCTGTAATCCAGTCCCACCACTAGTTCGCCAGCAGATTAATGAATTGCATCTTCTCATTCAGCAGGCCCGAGAGATGCCTCTTGTCAAGGTAGGAGTAGCTTGTACCACGCAAGAGACTCATCACTTGCTTTCCACAAGTCAGGAAATGGAGCTAAATGGTGACCTATGATGACGTGTATGCTGAAGTTTGCTTTTTGAACACTGTGAATATAGTGTTCTGTAGTAGAGATGAAAGATATATTGCAACTTCTTCTTGCCTGTCTATTGTCTGCTGTGTACTGGCTTACACATAGTGTAGTTTTTTTGAGAACTAGAGCAGTAAAAGAACAGACACTACTTGAACAGGGTGCAGTTGTCTTGTCTTACATTGCACATCATGTTTGCCTGTGTGAGAAAGAACTGGTTTTTTTTTTAAAAAAAAACCAACTTAGGTGTAAGAGGTTCATTAGTTAAAATACATCGTCAGCATGCTGATATTAATACAGTCTTCCACTAGCGGAACAAAACCATTTGTGTGCCTGAACATGTCCTTTCTGTGTGAGGTGTTTAAATGTATCCATATGCAAACACTGCAGGAGAAGAAGAATGTAATTTTATTAACCTACTAGCTTGTCATAGATTTGTTGAAAACATTGATAAGGAGGCCAAACCTAGAAGAAACAGGGCAAGTGCATTTAAGTGACTTATCTTTCTCCCCCATTCTAGTCAGAGATTGCTTTGCCAGTCAAGAAAAGAGCACCTCTATCCAACCCTGAGGTACTGTTTACATATTTGTTACCTAATGTCTTAAGCCTTAAACTCAGAAACAAACATAGCAAAATTCTACCTTTTAGTAACTTGTTTATTCTTGCCCATTTTACAGGTCTCTCTGCTTTAGCTTAATGTTACTTTTCTGTGCTAGACTCATCACATTACCAGCTGTAAATTGGTATTTTACAAGCCACCATACTAGCAGCACTTAAGGCTTCATCAGCAAATACTCTAGCTGCTGGACAGTTTCATGTGTGTTAGTCTATATTGACTGACAAGGGAAGTTTCAGAACAGTTTCTAAAGCTGACTCGTTTACTTTCCTTGTGCATATGAAGTAAAGCATCTCCGTTAGCCAGTGTGTGTTTGCACAAATATCCTTTTGATGCCAGATGAAACGTGCTCTGGCACGTGAGCTATGTTAAGAATATTCAGTCTCTAAGTTTCACCCTTTTATTTGAATTTTCATTGATGTGTCTGAGCAGTATGGATTCATAGAGTAGTGTATTAATGGTGTTTGTAATTTGAATCTCTCTGCAGACACTGGAGAATACCTTCTTTGGACCACACGATGGTTCCAGGATTCCTATGGATGATGTTCAGAACAACTCTACCTTGGGTAATTTGGACTTAACCTAAAAATTATGCTAATAATGACATGATGTGGCTTTACCATGAGGAAATAAGCAGCTGGGAAGACACTTTCAGTGAAATTTCATTACACAAAAAGCAGTAAAATGTACAAGTATCTAATAAAAATTTTGTCTCCTTTTCATGTAGAGCCTGCACCAGTTCTGGAACATGGTTGTCTCTTTTCAGACAGTGAGAGGACAATGACTATTCAGGGTGTTCAGCCAGAATCAACATGTCTTGTTGCCACTGCCACTGTCAGCATATTCAGTGTAAGCAACATGTTTGTGATAGTGTCAGTATTTAAGTATTAGAAAACACACTTAATAATCTGGTAAAACTGTGAAAATGTTGCAAGAAATAGTAAGGCAGGACATGCATGGAAAGGATACCAGCTTCCTGTCAAGCATATGGCATCACCAAGACAACTAGATTAGGAGGCCAGCAAGTTAATTACATCTCTCTGGACGGTTACTGCCATCAGTGGAGTTTCAGATAGAGTGAAATAACATGCATGAAATGGCAGTAGCCAAGCCCAAAAATTATTAATGTTAATTTTTTTTTTTGTTTTTTTTAGGAATGTGATGAAGATGAAGGAAATAAGAAGGCTTTAACTGCTGCACAGCAGAAAGCTCAACGTATAATGGAGTCCTTTGAAAATCCATTTAGAATGGTAAAAGCTCCCAATACATATTTGTAGTGGGCCTCAAACTACCTAGTGCAGAGGATGCTCTGAGCTGCTTTTCCAGGCATATCTGAAAGAGCTTGATATAGTATCAGCTGCTGCAAGAGCTTGATATAGCATCAGCTGCCGCTCTCATACTGGAATCGAGAAATTGTCCTTCTTGCAAAGCATGCATGTGTGGACTTGTTTCCAAAACACATTGAAATGCCTCTTAGATATATGTCTTTCTACATAGTAAACAGACCTCTCAATGTTGGGGGTTTTTTTAATCAAGTTTGAGGGTTTTTTAATTTGCATCACATTTTCATCTCTATGGCTAAATTTAGCGAGCTGATTTTATGCTTCTAATGAATTGGAAGAACAATAGAATACTTTGTTGTAGATTTGGAGTGGCAAATTACTAGGAACTGATATTAAAATAACTTTTTCTGGTGTGTGTTTGGGGGCTGGTTTTTTGGGGGGTTTCTTTGTTTGCTTTTTCTTTCACGTTTCTCTTGGCTATAGCTGTGGTAACTTCTTTTTCCAAAAGGTGATCTATCTGTAGAATGTTTCTTAAATATGAACTTTTTTATTTGGAACATATTAAGTGGCATTTTAGCAATGACCTAAATGTCACGTGCTGTGTTTAAAGCAAAATGTTTTTTTTCTTCTCTATAGTACCTACCTTCAGAACAGAATCCTGCCTATGTCTCACAATCGGCAAAGTTTGATCCATCATCAAAAATTTATGAAGTAAGACTCGTGCTGAAATTTCTTGCCAAGTAGTACAAAGAAACAAATAAGTAGATTATTTTCCTTTGGGAACCTCAGCAATATAGGAATTTTTTTTTTCTCCTTGGGTTCTCCTTAGAAAAAGAACCTTAGTTTTGAGAAACTTGACAGGTTTCTGAATGTGTAGTTCATTGTTTCTGTAGCATTCGTATCCTTCAAAGAAACAGGGATTGGAGACATTCCACTGTATATTCCCTGTCTGTCAAAGCTACAGACTACTACTGAAGTCTGCATCTGCCTTTGTTCTCATGGTTTGTTTGTAGCTCAGAACTTTTAAAGCGCATGGTTTTACTTTACCTGGTGCAGCAGATCTTAATCTCTTTTACAATCCAATTTGATCTTTTGTTCTCTTAATGAAGACCAGCATGTGGTAGCAAGTTTATAAACTCCCTTTTGCCATAAAACTTCAAAGAAAGTGATCCCGGGTAATTTTTTTTCATTGCAGATCAGCAATCGATGGAAGTTGATGAGTCAGACACAAGTACAGAAGGAGTCCAAGGACGAAACAAAAAAGAAAGCAGCCCAGCAGTCAGGTGCAGCCATTCTTCCCTTCCTCAATATATTGGCTAGAATGCTTTTCCCAATGCACATAGGTCATTTCCCAGTTACAAGAAAACCTAAGATGATGGATTTCCTGGTGGGTGAGGTTGTTTGACAAATATTGTGCTCTGTTCAGTTTGAGACTTGCTACAAGCTGGCTTTTTCTAAGCTCCTGAGTAATTTACTCGGGCTTTTTACAGTAATGCTTGTTTGTTTCCATAGCTGCTCGTGACCAGGCACAGAAGGTGTATAAAGAGGCAACAGAAAATATTGTGTCTGTTCGTCAGCAAGCTATGGTATGTCACTGAATTCCCTACTTCCAGCCTTTGCCCCTTTTGACCTTTATAACGTAGTTCAGAATGAAACCTTGAGCCCTGTAACTCTGAAATACCTGGAAGATAGTCGTTTGATAGCAGTCTTTCTGTGGTTCTGCCCTGTGTGTAGCAGCAGAACCCTAGCAAGCACGCTATGCAAATGCTCACATCCCTCCATATCTTCAGTAGGGAATGGTTTCCACTGCTGCACCTCTCTGCTCCTCACTTGTCTAGGTTCCCCCAAATCTGCCTGTGAGGCCACAGCAGATCTCAGCCTCTAGCATCCTGTGAAATGACAACTTGGCTTTTCATCTGAAAAGTCCTGTCTGTGGGGGGAAAAAAAAAGTAGTTTTGGCCCAAAGAAGAACACAGCGCTTTCTCCTTGCACTACTATTGCCCCAGGCAATAGCTGTTCACTGGGGCCCAGGTCCATTGGGCAGTTTATCTGCATGCTGGTGTTCACGCCTACACAGAGATGTTTTGTTCTCCTCTCCTGAACTTGTCCTTGTTTCTATTTTGTGGGTTGCTTTTGCAGCAGGAACAAGCTAATAAGAAGAGGGAGAGAGTCATGAGTGAAACAGGAACAGAGTTGCCAAAACAAGAGAAGAAACGGCCAAAAGCCTCCCAGCAACCAGAGGAGCTGGAAGCACCAAAGCAGTTTACCCCCTTTGATTACAGCAAGTCCAACTTCAAAGTGTTTGCGGGTAAGATCTGGATCTCTTGCTAGAGTACTGCAGGCTGTGGAAAATGTTGTCAGCTGGGCCCTGAGAAGGCTGTGCATGAATGTAGGTGCCGAGGCAGTACAAACTGTTAAAATACACTTACCTTACAGTGGGGAAATACTAAAAGAAATTAACTTGGGGAATGTATGGTTTAGCATCCCTTTCCTGATTTGGAAACAAAATCCTGAAACTGTCAGCCAAGGGGATTGAAGATTTGTATTTTGCTTCTTTTCTCTGTAGAGAAAGCCATCTGTTCAATTGGACACCAGGAACTAGGAGGCAAAGGAGATTTGACTCCATTGTAACAAGTATCTACTGAAAAGCATCTCCTGCCCATAAGAGACCTTTGTGGTTTTTAGCGTGTGGGAGACTGCAGTGAAACCTTCCCATCAGAGGAACACTGTGGAATGTACTGTTCTGTTCCTTCTGGAAAATTTTAGTGATAGCTTCTCTCCTCTCTCCTGTAGGAAGCAGCAAATCAAAGCAGTCGCCACAATTTGATCCTGCCAAGCAAGCTTACGCAGGCAAGGTACGGGCATGTCATGAAAGAAGGAACAGAAATGTTGATGATAGCATGTACCCAGCTGGGGACTCACTGGGGAAGGCAGATGACTTTTTCTGGATCTGCAGAATGTTCCCTAACATCACTTGGTACTGAGGTGCTGCTTCCAATCACAAGCTCATACTTTGTATTACAGTGTCTTCCCATTCAGAGAGAGCTTTTTGGGGGCCCCTCAAACTCTCTTAACGTTTCCCACCTCTTCACAGGCTGTTCACACCTACACGCCTATACATCACAGCTGTGACACTTAGACCACAGCACACCACCACAAATTCCCAATACCAAATTCAAGGCACTCTCAGAAATCCCAGTCAGTCCAATTATTCCAGGCCATGGCAGGTTTGCATGTTGCCCACATTCTCCACCAAGTACTGTCATTAGGAAAATGGTCTCAGCTTGGAGAATTTTTACTTAATTTATTGCTAATTGAGATTGAGAGATTGAAGAGAAGAAAGAAAATATAACCAGTCAAACACGTACTTAGGGAAACCTGTGACCAGCACAGGGCAGTTCCTTTGTTGTCATTGTCCCTCACCCCAGGTCACCCCTGCAGACCTGGGTTACCTGAAACCCTGCATAGTGCTCATGCATGGAGCGTTTGGGTGCTGATGCATGACGTCAGTGGGCATTCAGGCATGAAGTAATAGGGTGCCCATGTGTGAACTCATTGGGCACTTGAGCATTAATTTTAAGTTCTGAAGCTCATTTCTTGCATTTCAGCCTCTTTCCTGTGCATGCTGCCTCCCTGCACATTTAACTGGAGGGCAAATGGTACCAGGGAGCATCTTGGATATTCATTAAAAATCGTATTTTAGAAGCTGAACAAGTTTATGCCTGATAGTGTAGGAAACAATTTCCTGTGTAATCCCTTTCCTGTGTCAGTTGAAACTTGTTTCAGGAGAAAAAAAGAAACTGATTGGTGAATTTGGGACAACCTATACAGATCTTTCTGTCTAGATGGGTAAGATTTGTCATCACGGGGTATTGTGCCTCACAGTCAAGGTTAGAACAGTAGAACAGCGCTTACTCAGATGCATTCAGTGCTTGTGCATGTAAAGAAGTCCTAAAACATAAAGCTCACAGCGTAAACAAGCAGCATTCCTTGAAGTTGGAGGAACCTGACAGCACATGAATCTCATGGAATGTACTGTATTTGGCAGGTACCTCACTGTGGTGGTGGTGTTTCTGTTTTGGTTGTTTTTTTTTTTTTTATTCTGTGCAGAAATTTGCTGGAGCTAACAGACTTCAACAATCTGGAAACCGAAGCATGTCCTACCTGGCGGGGAAAGCTGACAGGTGTGTTGTCAGCCTGCTCTCATCGAAGTGGTGGAGTGTTTTCACGCCTGTGCCCTGGAGCTATGGGCAAAGCATAGCTATTGTCCTCTATTGCTGTGGGAGCTTAAGCACACATTTAATGGGAAGAGGTTGTGTAACACCTACTCAGCTTGATGTCAGTTTAAAGGAAAAAAGAAAAAAAAAAGCTTATTCAGGATTAATGCAATCAAAGACAGTTCTGGGTGGAAGGTTTGAAATGCTGAGGTAAAAGTTTGTGTTAATAGATGTGGGAGTCGCTTTCTTTGGCCATGAAGATAGGTAGAGCTGGAGAGAACATTTGCCTAGCTTGGGAGGAAGATAAATAACAGTACTGCCAAATATGAACATTCTTGTTCTGAATAGATGCTTAATGTGCAGCTTATGAGACTTGATCCTTGTGTATTATTGAGTCATAAAAGAGCAAGACTACGTAAGGGCAGTACTGGAGGGAGGAAGGTTCTGTCTGCATCTTGACCCTTTCTCAATAGTATCGTAGTAACCTATCGTAGGTTTTCAGTCTTGAGTGAATTTAGAGCAAGAGTTAAAGTCTTCCTGTAACTGTCTTTTGCAGGGGATCCAGGCACCACTGGCCAAAGAGATAGTCCTTGTTACAGGACCTGTGGGAGTTGCTGCTGAACAAAACAATAAGTCAGAAGCGTCGTCACCATGGGAAGCCAAATACCAGTCATTGAGCAATTTTTGTACAGAAATGTTTTTAAACCCATTAAAACCCCCCTTTTCCAAAAGGAAAAAACACCTTAATTGATTTCACTTTTATTATATTCACATTGGGTTTTTATGATTATACTCACGGTGTTGCCTTGTTTCTAATTTTGAAGGTTTATCCTGTGTTCTCAAACACAGTTAGGCTAAACTTATTGCTTCTTGGAGTTGCTTGAAGTCCAGAACTAGCATGTCAGTGGAGTGTGAGACGAACCTCTTGGCATCTCTGAAGCCAGCGCAAAAACAATAGATTCAGTAGATGTGACTCAAACCTCAACAGTCCAGAGGAGGAAATAAGGCCAGGCTGTCTTTTATGTTAGACCTTGCTTACAAATTGAACTGCACAGCTCATCTCTTCCAAGACAAAGTAATATGAAAAATGAGTGTGTATACCTGGCAGTGTTTGTGTGGTTTTAAGCAAAGATTTGGGGGGGGGGGGGCGGGGAGAAAGAGTTAGGGTACTTTTTTGATCAGAGACCAATGGTTTCATCATCAAGTTATAGAGTGAAAGTTTTTTCACCATAAAGTTACAGAGCGAAAGCACTAGCATTAGGTAGAAGGTAAAACCACAGAGTGCAATACTGGGTTGGGGAAAGCCAGTGAGGTTCTGTGCTGCAGCTGATCTCAGTACAGCTATACTAACATTTTGTAGTTTTAAATACCCACAGTGAGTTATCCTGAAGTCTTTGTAGAAAGAGTGTCAGCCCGTAATTGGATGGACGGCAGAGCTTATTCTAAATGCAGTGACAACTGAAAGCTGGTAACGCCGCTGTGAAAGGGGGAAGCAACGTTGCAGTTTAACAGTCAGGAGTACCGAAGGGTAGGGCTGATGCGACTTTGCTTGAAGCCACGATAAATCAGTGGCAGAGCTGTTTCCTGGATTACTGGTCGTTGTGCTGGCCAATGGTTCTTGCTCCCTTTCCCAAAGGCCTTGTCTTTACTCTGCGCTTTCCTTTTCCAACAGGATTTTCCATTTCATGTTCACCTGTTTTGGCAATGACAGAATTCACTTCTGACTGTTGGGCTAGGTGCGAGGACTGAGCGGGTGGTCGTAAAAACTTCCCTCTCCGTTCCTAACCCGAGAGCTTTATTTTACAGAGACTGATTTTGTTTGTTTTCAATCTTTTCATGTATTTCTGGGGAGTAGGGAGTGGAAGGAAGAGGACGGGTTTTCCTCCTTGGGTATCTTAGTATGAACAGTGCCGACTGAGCAGCATTGTAATGGTAGAACAGAGTCCCTTTCTCCTCATAAAATCTGCTTGCATGGCTGAATATTGGAGAATGTTTTTGAAAAGAGGCAGTTAAATAGCAATTGTCTCTAAGTGCACTTGCAAGGGCTGCCAATTCCCCTTCTTGTCAGCTTTACCACTTCTGGTATTTCTGTGAGTTGAAGAACGAGTGACTCTTACCAAAAACCCCATTGGCTGCAAGATGTTAAAATTTCTCATGTTTCTTTAAGTAAAACTCCATGCAAGGTGACATTTTCAGGATGAGCTTAATTTTGGTCTTTTTCTATCTGTTTCCCGTTGTGAGTTGTGGCTTACTGCCATAGGTTTTAAAACTGTCATTAACAGAAGCAACTAACAAATCCATGCGCGCTTTATTCACCTGGGTACACCTAGGAATCCGGTGAAGTCATAGCGCTAGAATCCCATAATCCAAAACAATTTTGCTATCATGCGCCAGTTGTTGGGGAAGATATTTGCATAGCCTGGTTGGAGACCTACTCTTAGCGTAACTTGAGTGAAGTTCTCCCCAAGTCTGCCGCTCCCCGCAGCACGCCCCACGCTGTAGAAGGCTTCCGAGTGCGTGCTGGGGCACACGGGCGCTAGAAGGGAACCTGCTTTCCTCACATTTGGCCCTTAAAACACCCAACCGAGGCTTTTTTCGCGAAACCCGTTAGTGACCCGAGTTTCTGCCGGCGGCTGAGCTCCGTCGAGCGCTCGAGCAGCGCCTCGTCTCCCGCCCACCTGCAGCGCTGCCCGCCGCCCGGGCTCTGCCCTTGTGGCGCCGAGCAGCCGCCGCGGCGGGGCGGGGGGAAGCCGGCCGCCCCCTGCCCGGGCCGGGCGCGGAGGCTCGGCCGCCCCAGCCGGGGACGCGCCCTTCCACCTCCGGGGCGGGGGCGGCCCCGGCTGCGGGCGCGCCGCCCCACGTGGCCGCGGGGCTCCGGCCGTCCCGGCCTGCTGCCGCCGGCGTCACCGCCGCCCTGGGCCAATGGGGGCGCGGCGGCGCGCGGCCCGCCAATGGGGGCGCGGCGGCGCGCGCGCTGGCGGCCGGGGGCGGGGCGGCGCGTGGGCCCCTCAGCTCGGCTCCCGCGCCGGCGGGGTCAAGCGGCGGCGGGGGCGGCCGGGCCGGGCCGGGATGGAGCGCGGCGCGGCGGCGCTGCTCCGCGAGGGCTGGTTCCGCGAGACGTGCCGGCTGTGGCCGGGGCAGGCCCTGTCGCTGCAGGTGGAGGAGCTCCTGCCCCACCAGCGCTCCCGCTACCAGGAGATACTCGTCTTCCGCAGGTGCGGCGCGGCCGGGAGGGCGCCGCGGGGCGGCGGGGGCGGTGGCGGCGGCGGCGCGGGGGGCGGGGGGAGCGCGACGCCCAGCGCCATGCGGCGTGGCCTGGCGGCGCTGGGAGGGGGCGGGGGAGCGCGGGCCCGGGCCCGGGCCGGCTCCAACCCCGCTTCCCCGCTCTGCCCAGCACCACCTACGGCAACGTCCTGGTCCTGGACGGGGTGATCCAGTGCACGGAGCGGGACGAGTTCTCCTACCAAGAAATGATCGCCAACCTGCCCCTCTGCAGCCACCCCAACCCCCGCAAGGTGAGTCGTCCCCGGCCTCCTCTGCGGGGTCTCCCCGGCCGGGGCCTGCGAGCCGACCCTGGGGCCCACAGAGAGGCCCCCGTCCTCCCAGCCAGCCCCTCCAGGGCTGCCGTGGCGAGAGGCTGGCGTGGGCTGGCGGTTCTGGCACACCTCCGCTTGGTGCTTGACAGAGCGTTGGAGGCAGCCCTCGTAGGCCCCCAGAGCACACCTCCGAGCGCCAGGGCAGGATGAGCCCGGAGGGCTGCCGGGTTCCAAGCCGTCCTCTTTAGGCCGCGCGGTGGAAGTTCCCCTGTGAGCCGACCCCGCTGATGGCCGGTTTTCTGCCCTCTCCTCTCCCAGGTGCTGATCATCGGTGGTGGCGACGGGGGAGTGCTGCGAGAGGTGGTGAAACACCCGACCGTGGAGTCTGTGGTGCAGTGCGAAATCGATGAGGTGCGTTGGGCTCCCAGCTGCGTGGAGGTGCCCCAGGGCTTCGGTCAGACGGGCAGCCCACCCAACAAAAAGCAGCCCTACTTCACAGCATCCACGGGAGCTGCTGCTTCACCTGCTGTCCCTTGTCAGTAGCAAGTGCGTTTGCTGCCGGTTCTGCTGGCGTGACACTGACAGCGCCACCTCTTTGCCTTACGAGTCATCTACGTGGCAGCTGGCTGCCTCTTTCATGTGATTTCTTTCACACACGTATGGCAGAGGCCCTTCCAAGCCAGCGTGGGATCTGGAGAAGGAGAGCTCTGGCTTTGTGAAGGTGCTGCTTTTCCCCTCTCCCCGATGCAGAACAGAGTACTGCTCCTGCCAGAGCAGGATGGTCGCTTTATTAAGCAGCCTCCTGCCACTGAAAGCAGGAAATAAGAGGGGGATATTTGTTTCCATGATAGATGGGCCGGTCCTCCTCTCGGTCAGCTTGTTCTGATATTTTACTTTTTTGGAAAGTTTTGCTGTCTCCTCAAAGCGAGGCTGTAGTAGGAATGGGAAACACTGCTATATGAGACTGCATACCCTCTCTGCCAGGCTAAGTAGGCATATGTGCCTTGTTTTGAACAAACACTGCCTGACACCAGCATATTTTTTTGCTTCTGCCAGCTGTGAGAAGCTGGTAGCATTCAGGAAAATTGCTGGCCCTAGGGCAGTGGCCTTCTAGCCGTTGTTGCTGTTTTAGAGAAAACTTTACCTTATGAGGGGATTGATATAATGACAGAGGTGGGGATGTTTCTCATCTTGAATCCAGAAATCTGTTGGCATGGTTTTATTTAAGAAGGGGGAAAAAAAAAAACAAAGTCTTTAGTTGAGATCATTTCTGCAAGTGAAGTCTGCAGGGAAAAGGAGCACAGAGCAGTCAGATCTGTGATCGTAGTCTCTTAGTTCCTCAGGGAGCTTTTGAAGCTCTTAAGTTCTCCTTGTTGAGTTTGGCAAGGACAGACCAACAGTGTCACTGAACCCTGAGGCCATAGGAAAGGGCTGAGTGTAGCTTGTTGGCTGAAGATACTGACAGCTCTTGAGGATCTAGCTAGCGAGTCAGATTTGTGCTGAAGGCATGGAAGGAAATGACTCATTGTACTGTTCTTTCAGCTGCAGCTGCACGGTAGCCTGAGAAGTAGCTGCTTGTAGTGCCCGCTGACCCACTTGTGCTCTCTGTGTTGCAGGATGTGATCCAGGTATCTAAAAAATACCTCCCAGGGATGGCAGTGGGATATTCCAGTGCTAAGCTGACCTTGCACGTGGGAGATGGTTTTGAGTTCATGAAACAAAATCAAGAAGCCTTTGATGTGATTATCACAGACTCGTCTGACCCCATGGGTAAGAATTCTGGCCATAAAAGGGTACTACTTTCTGCGCTCCTCCTCCTTTTTTCTTCTGCCTACCTCCTGGAAGTAAAGCCAGCATGCCCAGGCTCCTACCAAGTGAAAAGACTATCAGTGACTTGGTTCTTTTGGTAGAGAAAGGGAAGGATGAAGACCAGAAAATCGTATCAGCAAGGCTTCAAGCCAGCTGTCACGTTTCTGTCCTCAAAATTCAACTCCAGCAGTTATTGCTTCTGGAAGAGAGTTGATCCTTGAGTCCAGTAATCCCATGGGGGATACAGCACCATGCTGGCAAAACCAGCTTTGCATGTGTGCCTGCTAATGAAGCAGTGGCTCACGTACTGTTGATGTAGCTACCTAGCCTAAAGATGGCTATAGCGAGGTTGCTGTATTTCTGAAGGAGAAAAATGAGGTAGAGAGGGACCAAAAGTAATTATGGCAGCTCATTTTAGAGACCTAAAGATGAGTGCCTGAGTCACCTTCACTCGTACTATAGTCAACACAGAGAGAGGCACCTCTATATAAGGTGGTTTGGAGTAGGAGTTGAGTTTAAAAAATGCTTACTGAAGGAAGAGGCAGCTGCTAGGACTTACTTTGATAAAGGTCCTGGGCTTGCTATTGAGCAAAGCTAAGATCCTGATGGTTCTGCTGTGCTAGGTGCAGGCTGAGGTTCACCCAGGGTCAAAACTTTTTGCCCCTAGATTACCTCCAACACTTGTGATCTCTGAAAAGCCATTTGAAATGTCTCTTTTCCAGTGCAGTCCCTGTGCAGCCTGGGCATTCGGAAAACTCTCAGAAGCCTGCTGTCTTAGTATCTCTCTAGACAGATCTCTTTACTCACTTTTCTCCCAGGTCCTGCAGAAAGCTTATTCAAAGAATCCTACTACCAGCTGATGAAGACAGCCCTGCGAGAAGATGGGATTCTTTGCTGCCAAGGTGAGGATGCTGTCTCTGGGCAGAGGCTGATGCCAGATCACTGCATGCAAACTGTGAGGCAAAAAGGGGATTCTCTTTGTGGGGAGACATGACGCGGGGAGTGAAATCCATTTCAGCTCCCAGCTACAGGAGCGTTTTTGATCTATATACGTCAACTTATTAACTGCTGGACCGTGCTTCATAAAACTGGCATAAGGGTCTTATCTTGCCTTTGAAACCACATGAGCTCTATGTAGTAGAGCAGGTTTGGACTTGGAACCACTGTTAACCTGGCACAGGCCTTTGCAGAGAAGAGGGGCAGCTCTCACCTTGCATCCTGTCTTCCTTTCTCCCTGTAGGTGAGTGCCAGTGGCTGCACCTGGATCTCATTAAGGAGATGCGTCAGTTCTGCAAGTCTCTGTTCCCTGTTGTGGAATATGCCTATTGCACCATCCCCACATATCCCAGTGGGCAGATTGGCTTCATGCTCTGCAGCAAGAACCCGGTGAGTTTCAGGCACCTGAAGTACCCTTTTCCACTCCATGAAAGTACCTGCAGAGCCTGCCTCAGGCTGTCCCTTACAGAGCCTGAGCTGTGGCACAGAGCTCTCCCAGCTGTGGGCCCTCTAGACTCATGCTGGGCCCTGGCTCTGCCAGCCCAGGGCCCCAGAGCTGCAACACGGCTTTCTCAGTGCTGAATGAAGCACAGAATTGACCAGTAATGTAACCAGTTGCCGTAGGAAAGGGTAAGGTTTTTCTCTCTAGTACGTCAAACTTGGAAAGAAGAAAGCCACTACCAATTTTCAGAGCCTGTTAAGGCTTTGGCTTATTGATGCTAGCTACCACTTGCTTGGTAAGAATCAGCGTGTGACTGGTAATCTGCTTGTATAGAGGTCTCCAAGTGAAAATCAGTATCAGAGTGTGGGCTGGTAACTCTTGTGCCAGACCACCGAGGTCTGCTTTCTTCCCAATCTGCTGCATTACAGCAAGCCTGTAACGCAACTCTTGTGTTGGTTTAGGGAGCCAGTGGCACTTCTGCTGCTGCATTTTATTTATCTGGTGCACTGGCAGCATGCGCTGTGCCTGACTTAATGCAGATGTGGGTTCTGCTGAAGAGCAAAAGCCTCGCTTCTTAGATGCTCAGGCACAGTCTGACAGCTCACATGCAGGCTGACCTCATACGCTGACATCTGTGAATAAGGGCTAGTCACATGAGGTACTGAGTGTAAACTCCAGCCCTTGGGGCTGGAGCTGTGCCGAACCTTTGACTAGAACAGAAAGTCATCTGTTTTTCTGCGAGTCCTCTTGGTTCTCTGCCCTGAATCGGGATGCCCGTTACACAGCCAGTAACAGTTCGTTACCCAAACGCTACAGAGCTACCTGGCTTCTTTATTGCAGAACACGAATTTCCGGGAGCCTGTGCAGCAGCTCTCACAGCAACAAGTAGAGGAGAGGAGTCTGAAATACTACAACTCTGACATTCATCGGGCAGCTTTCATTCTGCCAGAGTTTGCACGGAAGGTAAGCAAGGCTGCGCTGCCATTCGTCCATCAAGGACGAGGTGTGACTGTTCTTTGTTGGGAGTGGGAGTATACAGGACTGAGGATTTCCTGCAGCCCTAAAGGCTTCTGTGAGCAAGTCTGAGCAGGACGGCATTTTGGATGACATAGCAGAGTATGAGTCAGTCTGGGAAGACTGGAGTCTGGAGTTCAGTTTGGAACTGTTTTTTGGGTTGATGCCCCATGCCTTCATGGCAGATCGCTCCTATTTCACTTACCAAAACTAAGTCCAAGAGCTTGCAGAATTGGTGTTTACCATTGGAAGGCTCTAAAAGCCTTAGATAAAATGTGGTTGTGGTTTCTAGCTCAAATCAGAGAGTAAAGAAAGGATGCTCTAGCGTAGTCTGCCTTCTTGAAGGATAGTCTGTATTTCCGCATCATTCCATCATCTTCTAACTGGGTTGCAATTGCAAGTTCCTGAAAAGACCTCAGAGCATCCTAGGGATGAAGGCAAATGCCATGGCTGTGTTTCAGAGCCATATTTCTGTTGAGGACTGGTAGAGCTGCAGCAGGTCCATCCTTACACTTTTTTGTCTTTGGCTGTTTCCAGGCCCTGAGCGATGTGTGAGCCTGAGAAGCTGCTTCCTTCCTTCAAGCTGGACCCTGAGATCGTCAGTGATGTGGTGGGGACCTTCCCAGCAGACTGCAGATTCACTCTCCACTGTGTGGGATTGTTTAACCTTTTGCCAGCCAACATTCCTTGTGATGATGTGTTAAAGATGATGGGGCATAAGCCAGATAAGACTATTGAAAAGGTCCAGTGACTTATTGCGTGAGGTCAAAACTGTTCTTTCCAGTGCTGGAAACGTAAGATGTCTTTTTTTCCTTTCTCTCTTCCCTGCGCCCATTCTAAATTCTCCCCTCCCTGTGCCCCCCTCCCATCTCCACCCCCTGCAACTGACATGATATATTTATAACTGACACTTATTTCTGTCTGGTGATCTTCTGAAACCTGGGAAGAGTCCAGAAGAGTCCCTGACTCAGCCTTAAAGCACAGAGAGCGAGAGCTTTGTGCGCAAAGTTAGCTTGCTCTCTCCTAATAGGAGCTCCCTGCTGCCAAGACATTTTGACTGGTAACAGGTCTGAGCCTTCGTGTCCCACTGCCCTTCTGCGACACCTGCGTTGTTCTGCAGCACAGTTGGAGAAGTCACAGTGCAAACTGTTGCCATTCACAATAGGTCTCCCTCCAACCCTGATGGAGTAGCAGTATTAAACACCAGCCAGGCAGGTTGGCAGCAAAGTCTTGTAGCTTTTTCTTTTTTTTTTTTAATTGGTTGGAAACAGAAGTGCTGAGGTACCAACAGGCTGACTCCTGTTCTTACCTCTGCCGTCAGAGTGGTTCCAAAGAATGTTTATCAATATGGTGATAGGCGCTTTATATATATAAATATAAATATATATATATAAAAAACAAACCTTGGATCCATTGCCTGCTGTTAAGTACTGATGTTGGGGAGTCAGTTGTGCTGACAAATCTCTCATCTCAGTCATGCTGAGATGCCTCAGGCCTGGGTATTTGCTAGTCCTTAGGAGGCGTCATTACTTCTAATGCTGCCCCCAGAATCCCCAGATGCGTAAGTTGTTTTTCATTGTTCTCTGTGGTGAGATGGATCTGCCTCCACTTTCTTACTTCTGTTTTAAAGACTCCGTACCACCACTGTGCAGTGGGTATCTTCCCAGCACAACCACTGTGCAGTTGTCACTCCCTTGCAATCAATTAAACACTCGGCTCTGGTTAAGGTGACATCAGTGTGGGTCAGTGTGCTTCTTTGGGGAGAGTGTGGGGGTGGAAACAGAGATCCTGCAAGTTTGCTGTGCTTGTCAGAAGACATCCAGGGGTGCTCTGTAGTTGGTCTGACTTCCTCTCTCCCTTGTCTCTAGGGATGACAAGTTATCATCAAAAATAACCTCTGAAGGGTGATCCCATTGCATGTTTTGTATTGTAATCTGACTGCATAATAGCTCCAGCTTCTGTCATCCTCTATGCTGCAGAAGTCAGTACCTTCTATCCAAGCTATTCTCTGGTCCAAATGCTGTCCCTGGTACAGCTTTCCAAGCTGTTTCCTAGCTGCCCATCTCCCTGCCAGTGTCACATAATTCCTGTCCATCACTGGCCCCACTCAGTTGCACCATTCTTTCCTCTGCAGAAACTGCGGTGGCTTAGCAGCTTCGAGGGCCTGAACCAAGCACTGAACTCAAGCTGAACGGGCTGGGAACAGTCGCTAGGTGGCATCAGGAGAAGACAAAAAAGCTCCTTCTGAGGGGAGGCTTTTTGGCTTGTTAAGAGAAAACTAGAAGGAGCAGACTTTTGCAAAGGTTGGGCTTGGTCTTTACCATAATTGTGACCCTACAAATAGCATAGGTGGTGCAGCCACTGCGTGCCTACAGCAAGGGACTTGTGGTGTCAATACCAACCCTCCTATTTTTTCCCATTTCTGATGAGACTGACCACATCTTTCCCAATGCCCCCTTCTACTACCAGTATTGGTGCAGCTTCTTTGTGGTCATAAGTGTTTGCAAAACATTGCTAAGCTGCAGAGCTGAGTCTGGATCTCCTTTGTATTCTTGTGTTGAGAAGATTACACCCATTTTGTCTCTTAATTGTCTGGCTAGCTGTCTCCATTTTCCCACAGCTACTGATGAGTTAGGGATATTGAGGCGTTTTCATTGCTCAACTCTTGTATTTTTACTATAAAGAGCAGACCAGGAGTGGAGGCTGGTTCTAGCTGTTCCTGTTTAAATTGCTGAGGGACCTGAACCCCATTCAGCCCTTCATCCTTGGCAGAAAACTACCTCTGGCACTTTCTCTCCCCTGGAATGGGAATCAAGACCAGGACTGTAGTCCGGGAAGGCCTTAGAGCAGCTGCCAACTAGTAAAGTTCAAGCCTTCCACCCACTCTTGGTGAGTACAACAATGCCCAGGAGGGAAAGAGCTTCCTCAAACCTGTTACTAGCCTCCACGCAGCTAATTATTCTTTCTGTTTTCTCTGAGCTCCCTCCAAATTTGTAAGTTCAGTGAGTGGCCAGTGATGAGAGCAGAAGGACAAGGCTGTTTGCCATCTAAGTCGCGCATACTCTGTACACAGAGTACTATATATAGTTTCCGAGTCACTCCACATCACTGTTCTTTACCAGCAGTTTCAAATACTTCAGTGCCTTGCAGTAGGTGAAGACAGAGATCAGTGCCTAAATCAGGCACTCATTAACAGTGCAACAAGAGAGGGAGCAAGAGTTTGTGCATCTATAGCTAGTTCCATCCGAGCAGCTCTGAGCACTTTATGGCTGTTAGGCAACCCCGTGCTGAGAGCCGCCACAAGGTCTACATGCCATTTAAGCTGCTAGAATGGTATTTGGCATGGCAGTCATCTCTCAGGCAATTGAGTCTACAGATTGATTATCCCTTCCACAAATGTATGAGGTCTGAGCTGTTACGCTGCAGGCTGCTGTGGCCAAGGACACTAGGGATTGAAAAGAGACTGGCAATTTGGGTAATGGCCAACAGGAGAAAACTAATAGGGCCTCATATAGAATTGAGCACTGAACACTCAAAAGCAATCTTTGCAGTGTTTCCAGGTGGGCAACTAAAATACTTTTTCGGCGATTTAGCTGGCTTTTGCCCAAGGCTAGTCAAGCAAGGCTGTTCATAAGCAAAGATCCACAAAGATGTTGTTTGTCTAGACATGCTGCAGTCATGTTCCAGCATCTTATTAAGCTAGGAGCATATGAACAGGGATAGGCTTTGTCCCAAGTAATGTACAATGTAGTATCAGTTGGAGCAGGTGGAGACAAGTGAGGGAACAGAGATGGGCTTTAGCACATCAATTGCTTAAGCCTCTTGGCGCCTTTTGAACTGTGTCAGACTCCCTGCTCTGTGCTTTACTCATTGAACTAACTCAATTTTTAGAAGTTCAGAAAAGAGCTTAAAAAAATTAAGAGAAATCTCTTGCCTGTATCTCTTGAGCCCTTTCAGCCAGTTAATTGGCATGAGTGTCGTATTCATCCAGAGCTAATGTTATCGAGGCCTGGCTGAATTATTGATGGAGCATGGCTGGAGCAGGAGACTGCTGAAGTAAAAATGACAATTCATCTTTCATCAGACAACAGCAGCCTCAGTAAGCAAACAGTCAAAAAAGTAATAACAAGTGCCACCAAGTTCAGGGAGAGGAAAGTTCCTTCAATAAAATGGTGGGGGAAGAAGAGGGAAAGGTGTGGACAAAAGCATGAAACAGCAGCTCAGGTCTAGCAAAAGAGTCAGACAAAGCGTTGTTGAAAAGTAAGAAAAGAAACATAACGAAGTTAAATACTGAGATGTCTGGGTGATGCTCTTACCTGGTCATGTATGGGATGGAGTTAAGTGATTTTAAAATACGCAAAAGGTGGGGAGTTAGAGCCAGGGAATCTCAATTATAGCACAGCGATGTGTGAAGCAGATAAAGGCGAGGGAGATTATTATGAACATTAGGGATCTCAGTGGCAGGCCTTCCAAGGACACCAGTTCGTGGCTAATGGGGTTTGAAGGGCCGGTGGTGACAGCCGGAGTGGGGACCCCTCAGGAGGGGGCTGCCCTCTCCTTGGTACTGAACGGCTGCTGCAGCAGCCCAGGCTGGGCATCTCCAGGAAGGAGTTTGCTTAACAAAGCTAATTCTGTGTGCCGGGGTTAAGGGCAAGATGATGCATGTGATGACCCTGCATGTGTTTCATCTCCCTTCAGCTGTACGAGAGGAGTAACCAGAACCCCACACTACATGGAGTGCATGAATTCCTGTTTAAAGCTCTCCCAGCCAAGCGGTCCCTTCTGCAGTGCTGGCAGTCCCACAGCTCCGCGTGTTAACATCCCTGGTGAGCTCTTTCTGACTGAAATCCCACAAGGTGCAGTGCATATGCGATCCCTCAGGAAATTCAAATGGTAAAGAAACATTTCCATCCAAGTCTTGTCCAGCCAATGTTGCCACCAATGGGACGAGTCTGGTGTAACAGAGGTCAGTTCATATGTCAGTAGGTGGCAACCCCAGGTGTCCTCAGCCTGCTTCACAGCCTGAAATGCCTCCTACTTGGAGCCAGGCAAAACATTTTCAGTGGAAAATAGAGGTGTTTTGAAATAGAAGTGTTTCATAGCACATAGTTATTTTTGAGGAAGATTTTTTGTGGAATAACTGAAATGTTTAACTTTGTATGCATTTTAAAGTAACAAAAGGTTTTGAGCATACCACTGAAGCGTTACGCTTACCCTCCCTTCATCCTCCTGCAGTCCCTTTGGGGTCGACAGACAGAGAAGGTAGCACAACTCCCCCCGCTCCACCTCCCTAGAGAGCTGTAACAGGCTTGTAGTCGTGCGTGCTCTGACAGCAGCATCCCTGCGGTACTCCCCTCCTCCTCCCTGCACCTGCTCTGCAGCTCTTATCGGGGATGAGTGGGAGCAGTAGGCTCCAGCCCACGCTCACGCAGTCTATTCCTTCGGTTTGTTAGATTAGTGCCGATGAAAAGCTGTGGCTGGAACGGCCACCTGCATGCTTCTCGGAGGCCCCTGGGGAGCGCAGTGCGAGGGAATACTGCAAGCCTGGCCTGGTAAATGAGCTGTGATTTCAGGCCCATGAACAAATTGGTTTCCCCTTCCAGGAAGGCGCACAACTGTCAGCTGACTATTGCTTTATTTATTGCATTGGCCTTTGCAACTAGGGACTCCTGAGGGCAAAGAGAAAGGGTTCCAATGACAGAAAAGCAGGAGCATTTGAACCCTTCCTTCAACTGCAGCTGAGTGCCTCACCTTTGGGAACCAGACTTTGTTCTGGAAGCCTGATGCAATTCTGCTACGTGCTTCAAGACATGGTGATCTGAACCCAGACCAGGCAACAAATGGGCAGAAGATGGCAAATATCCAGGCCACAGAGGAAAGCAATGGAGAAATTATCTCATTCCTTAATGTGACATTTGGTGCCAGACATAGTCTTAGCTTTTGTATTCCAGCAATGCCCAGTCTTTGCTGCTGTACAGATGTATTGAGGAGAGGTCAGGGACCTCTTTCTTGAAAGATAAAACCTCTCCCATTGCATGTCGCTTGTGCACCCTTAATCACAAAAAGATGGAGGTTGTCTTCTGTGATTGTATAAGCATATTCTGCTTCTGAACCCACTCTGTGCTGTGAGCCAAAATCCTTGGATAGCCAGACCTTTTCAAGTTACTGTATGATGAACTTCCTTCTGGAGCATCCCCACCTTTATCAGGTTCCCATGGACGTGTTCATGGGTATGCTGATTTCAGATAGATCTACCCTCACTCTAAAGTGGTAGAAACCCACTCAGACCATGTGCAACTCCGGACAGGAGACAACATCAAGGAAGAAGACTTCTAAAGGGGTGAGTCAGATAACAGAGAGAGAAAGTGGTAAGAGGAAATCAAGGAAAGAATTGTCAGAAATGTTTACTCCTCCAAGGGAAGACCTTTAACCTTTCCTGTACAGAATTATAAGCATTTAAGGGTTGGCAAAAAAACCCAATCGGAGCCTTCTTAAAGGTCAGACAGCCAATGCGACAAGGAATAGGGAACAGCAGGAGTGAAGAACAATCCTGGTGCTGTATGTTGAACTCTATCCAGTTACTAAAAAGAGCAAATTTTATCACCACAGAGTTATTTTACTTCCTTTGGAGGAGATGCTGCTGTAGCCTATGATGGGGAGATGGTCAGCAATGGTGGTAGCAGAACCAGCAGGGTGGCTGCAAAGGGGCCAGAGGACCAGAGCTTGAAGAGGACAGACTAATGCAGGGGAAGCAGCAGAGGGAATGTGAGGAAAGGGAAGGGCACTAGGGAAGGTGTAGGAATATGGAAAAGATGCATCTGATATTGAGGGATGTTGTAGCAGAGCCTGGAGGGAACTTGTTTGGATTTAGAGATCCAGCCCTACTGCGGGCACTAGAGTGTAAGCGCTTTGGTGTGTCCCTATTCCCTTCCCTCCCAGCTGGGAAGAGACACCCAGCCTCGCCCCAGCTAGGAGTACAGATTTTGGCTGGGCTGTGCTCATCAGCGGGACACAGGTTTGGTGCTGGCAGAAACTCTCTCCAAAGCCAACCTCCTGAAGCGGTAACAATTATTTTATTACTGCCCTTTAATCCCAGGACAGATTCATGGCAGCCTGGTCACTGTTTACATCCCTATGGGCTTCCCCAGAAGCTGATCTCTGGCTCAGCACATCGTCCCTTTTCTGGTAGAAGAGCATTGTCATACTTGTGACCCCACTCTCTCAATGAAGTTTTACAGAAAACAGCCCATTCAGAAGGCAAAGCTGCAAACAAAACTCTATTTATTAGAACAAGCAGTTTGGTTAGACCAGATGGCCCCCAGCATGGAGACCTGGCTGCACTGCTGCTGCTGTCTGTCTAACTTTTGGGCTAGTAGGCCCACAAGGTTTAGTCCTGCCTTGTAACCAACAGAACGGGATTCACCTTCTGCCTGGCTGTCAGCCCAGGCACATCTCACACTCACAGGTACCTGCCCTTCGTTCCTCTTGAGCAGCCAAGTGTGCTTTCTCCATTTGCTATTCTCCCACTTTTACTTCTCCTGGAGCAAATCGGCTGCGGGTCATTTGGCAAGTCCCTGTGATTTGTGTGCTTGCTGGAGCCTGGTACTTCACTGCTCTCTGTCTGAGCCCCAGACTGGCTGGGAAGTGTTTGACAGAATCCATTACGAAGGGCTAAGACAGCAATTCTGATAAACTAGCAAGATTAGTTTAAAAGGATACAGATAATGTTTCATCTGAAACTGATGCATGAAAGCCAGCTCTCACAAGGGGGTGGTGAGAAACAAAGAGATTACTAAGTTTTCTGAGGAAAACTAATTTCTAGAAATTGCTGGATTGTCACCTTTCCTCACAAGTCCATATGACTCAGAAAAGGTTTTTTCTTTGAATCTTTCAGTGAGGGAACCCAGCATTTCTTTTCAAATATGTATGGGAGCAATGGCATCTTTTCCCTCAAGAGCATCCAGGGTAGTGTAACTGCCATTAGGAGCTGGATTATTTGCAGGCAAAACTTCATCTTGCTGTTACCAGGAACTGTAATGCTGGTAAGTGGTAGAAGTGGGGAACAGGTTTTTCTGCCTTCTGTTCTTAGTTCTGTCACAGCATCCCCTTGGCCAAGTCACATCCCTGTGGTGTTTTTTTATGTACTAAATTAGGATAACAATTTATCTTTTGTTGTTAGGGTCAGAAGAGGACTTGCCCTGAGGCAAGTGCTTCTGGAGAAAGGGCTAGTGGTGAGATGGGATCTTAGCTCTGCATCTCACAGGCACGTGGCAGTGGATGCTGTCCCTGCATGATGGGGACAATGCAAAACAGATAGCAGTGCTTAACAGCACCTTCTGCTGGCCCACATACCCATCTCACTGGTAGGACAGCATTTTGGGCAAAGGGAGAAGCATTACTAGCAACTGCTAACCAGAGGTCAGAAATGGTAGGAACTTAATCCAGGCAGCCTGCAGTCAGTGCCAGGATGCCAGGAGCCTTTTTCTGAAGCCTCACTGAGCAGAGCAGCTCCAGCTCTGACCAGCCTTTCAGTATTTTGTTTTCCCTTTAATACATTTAAACCCAACATCTGCAAGTCAGGATTCACTGTGCTGACCTATACTTCTGGGATAGGTTCAAGATATATTGAAACAATACTAGGAACAAAAACCAGTAACCTCCAGCTGGCTTCCAGGTAGTCTTATGTACATTTGCAAGACAGATTATATTACTGCAGAGCTGCAGTCTGTGTCCCCATGTTACCGTAAAGGGAAAGCCAGGTATATTGGTGTTCCACAGTGAGATGCATCACTGGATGCAGAGATCCAGATCCAAATACCCCCTAGAGTCTGGAGCTGTTTGGACACACAGGCTGAGGGTCCAAGCCCATATCTAAGTATTGGTGGCCATAAGTTTTACTTCTTCCCTCTGAATCATCTACCATTGGCCAGAGGTTTGTGCAAGCTGGTGGCCTATTCTATCCAACATTATGTTCCCAAGCAGAATTCAGCTAACTAGGAGAGGCACAGATAGTGCCTACAGTTTCTCAGGGTGAAGAAACAGCATGTTACTGGAGAGTCCCAAACCTTTGCTTCCTCAGCCTCTGCAGGTCTGGCACATGGAAAGCCCAGAGGCACTGAAGTATCCCACTCAAGCAGCCAAGTGTTAACAACCTCTCCAAAGTCTAATTTGCCTTTGATATAGACTTAATTGTTTGCGTCACCCACTGGGCTAGGGGGAGGGCTATAAAAGGGGCTGCAGCCATTGTCTGAGGCAGAAGAGAGCCCAGAAACAGCTCCCTCTCCCAGTCTTCCTAATTCAGCACAGTAGTCACAGCCTGTACATCATGCAGCTGGTGGCCAGCCTGGTGTCCGTTCTGCTGCTGGTGTGGAGCGTGAGAGCCACTGCACTGCCTGGAGAAGAGAGACTCGCAATACAGAACACTAGGGTGAGTATAATGCACTCTGCAGGAGCTGGGTGAGGTGGGAGCATGCAGAAGCAGGCTGGAGCCAGCGGAGGGGTAATAAGGGCAGTTAGGCTTTACCTGATGCAAACAACTCTTCCACCCCTCTATATTCCAAGGCATTACAGCTTCATCCACTGCTAAAGCATGGGCTATGACTACAGCTTACTAGCCAGGTTATTTAAGAAAGGTACCAGGGCAGATGCCAGAGAGCTGCAAAAGTGAAGTCTGAGCTAAGCAAAAACTGGCAAAAAGAACAGAGAGGAGAGGCAAAAGGAGAAAATAATATTGCTGAAAGAGTGCAGCATGAGAGAATAAAACAGAGTACTAGGGAGGGAGAGAAAAGATACGTAATTGGTAAAATGATCAAGGGAGATGATATTTTAAATAGGACTCATGGGAAGGACAAATGTTTAAAAGATGGGTTCAGTAAGAACGTAACAGAGGAATAATAAATGAAGTAATTATATCAGAATAAAATTGCTTTTTCCAGAGCAGTATTCACAAGGGGAGTTATACTGACATAGTTCTGCTAGAATAATTACACTCTGAACCAGTACTGCTCTATACAGTGGCAGAACTTATTATAGCAATATAATTATCCTACCAACTGGCAAAACTCTAATATTATAATGGCTATAGCACTATAATAACTTTGTTTTGCTGGACTGTTTCCCTAAGAGGCCAAAGGGGTAGGAAGCAATAGCATAACATAATCACAAGCAAGTGCTCTGTTCTGCTTGCCCTCGCCCCCCAGTTTTCTCACCTGCATGTTCCTTGCCATCCCTGAGGTTCCTCTGAGCTGTGGTTAGTCGCCCTGCACTCCGCCAGTCCGGTTCACAGCCGTATCCGTAAGGCTGCTGCTATTTCAGTCCTGCAGAGGTGCTACCCAGAGAAGTGAAGGATCCCAATGTTGGTTTCAAAGGCACTAACTTCTCCTTTGTACATATCCACATAGTTTTTTTCTGTCTTAGCGTTGGCTCCAGCTCATCCATCAGTGTCTTACTGCTTCAGGAGTGAGCTCACATCCCATTAACAACAAAACTGGCTGCAAGAAAGAAACATATACAGTGTGAGGTGCTAGGGCTAGCATTCTGTTAGAGATCAGGGCTTCTGCAGCTGGCTGAGATTAACCCTTCTGGGGATAACTGTAAACTTTCAGCTGTATGTTCTTACAATAACAAATCCAGTACTTAAAAAGGAAACTCTTTCTGGTGCAAATCCTAGCTGCTGGGGAAAAAAGAAACAAGCTGTAGGGAATAAATTGGTAAATAAGGCTTTGGTAAAAATGAATTCAAGTGTAATGACTCTTAGTCTTCTACTTGCTGTTGCTTACAGAATAATGATATAATAATGATTCTCTTTAGAGCATTCTACTAACTGAAAAATTGTTAGATACTGATGAACCAATCCCTACAGTCACCACTGCTATAACTCAAATGCTTTGAGTATGAAGAATATCGGGATTTGACATATAAACCACCCTGAAATGCATAACAATGCAAATCTGTGCATTCTGACACACTGGTGGATGTAGTACAGGGAATTGAGCAGCTACCCAAAGGTGTGCCACAACCCACCCATGCTAAGATCTCTAGCTGCTGCCAGAGTCTTGATCTCTTGCAGCTTGGGAACAGCTATAAGCAGAAAGGCTGTTAGCAATGGATTTGTGCAGGGGAAGAGCTGCCTGGTTTCCCTAACAGCCACAGCTGATCACGCGTAAGGAATATCCCCTAACAGCAGGCTGAGCTTTGCATTCCCCACCCTGGAGTCCGAAGCTGCTGGGTCTTCTTGGAGCAGGTTATTTCAAAACATAGCACTTACAGCTAGGAAAGAAGCTTACGAGGAAGACCTGACCCAGGAGACACATTTAGCTGGGCTCCCCAGTCCATCTCCCAAAGGCTCAAGACATTTCTGTACTTGCAGCACAGAAGTAGGAATCAGGACAGGCACAAGCTGGCTTTTATCTTTTCTTCTGCTCCAAACATAGCATGTAATTTTTCTGCACCTCAGTTTCTCTTTTGTGGAATCAGGTTTAGTTCATAGAGCTAAGAAAGTGATTAAAAAATATCCACAAACATTCTGTAATATAAACTCATAATGATTGCTGCTTATCCATCTTTTGAGTTGTTCACGAAGTGGTCCTTAGCAAACGCTGGTGCTGACAGGGCCGGCGGATAGATACAGCACTCCCAGCAGTAAACATGGCATTTGTGAGAAGTGACATGGAAATGTGCTTCCAAGATTCCCAGCTGCATGGGAAACGGGATCTGTTGCTGTCAAATTGTCTATCCCAGCTTGTCCAGTACCAGCTGTCTCTACTAATGAGTCACAGAGACCAGGAATACTCAGGCAAGAGGTAATTTCTCAGATTTGCTGGACGTAAAGTTAAGAGAAACAAGGTAACTCACAGCTTGTTACTGATGGAAATCCTGCAAGCCCCAAACCACAGGCTGTGCTGTTTCGTATACTGCTATGGCAAAGGGATGGAGCTCCACAACTCCTCTTTCATTCTGCCTTCCCCCAAGGTCAGGCTACTGAAATACGGGTTCTTGTTCTTGGAATACAAGCTGGCCGTCTCTACTGATTAAATATTTTGCTCCAGATACTTAGGGTGTCTCTGTCCCCAACCAACCCAGCCCTCTCCTTTGTTGCATCTCATTCTCATCATTTTACGGTGGGTTGCAGCCCCCAGTGCGCTTAATTTAATATTGCTCTGGATTCTGTGCCTCTTCCCTGACCTTCCCACAGTGGATGCTGGGCAGTCAGAGCAGTGAAGAGAGCATGGGCTTACTAAATTTCATTGAATGCCAAACTGCCTTCTAATTAGTGCAGGCAGCAAGGGACTTTACAGCCAATTCATGCCTATTTGTTAGCAGCTCTTTTCCATTTGTAACACAGCACGCGTGCCTCTCCCTGTACAGCTGGCTGAGCTGGACAGGGGACAGAAGGGAGGAGTGACCTCTGCAGCCACAGATTCCTCAGCTCCAGCACAGCCCTACTGATGGGAAAAGCATCGGCTCTGAGGTCAGGGAACCAGGGGAGGCAGGGAAATGAGAAGGGACCCCACAGTGGGGGGATGTTCACACCCTGCCGCAACCCCCTGCCTCAACGGCTGTAGGCAACAAGGCCTCCGTCTGTCACTTTCCCCTGCTCTCTGCCCGCAGGAACAGAGCACAGTCCGGAAAGACGTCATCCTGAAGATGCTGGCAGGCCTGCTGGACGGCGTGGACGCGGGGCGCGAGGTGACCTCCCCAGATGTGGAAGAGGAGGGCAAGCTGGAGGAGGAGCGGCTGGTGCTGGGGCGGCTCGCCCAGCTATCACAGCGGGACCGCAAGGCCCCCTGCAAAAACTTCTTCTGGAAAACCTTCACGTCCTGCTAGTGCCACCCAGCCTGGCCCCACCGGGCCGCCCGCCCGTGAACACCCCCTGCTCCCGCCCTCCCCTTGGCTGCCCTGTCCCCCGAGCTTCCTTCCTTTTCTTCTTCACCCCTGAGAATAAAGCATGGCGCCTTGGGGACTCGTCTCTGCTTCTCTGCGCCCCGTCGGGTCGGGCTTGGGTGGCGTGGGCCACAGGCAGCCACACCAGGGAAGACGGGCGGGCCCGGCCAAGTGGGGAGCCGCCGGGAGCCGTTGGGGTGGCAGCCATCTTGCGGGGCAGCTGTGTGGTGGGTGGCGGCCATTTTGGAAAGGGGCTTCGCAGCCCTGAGGGGCTCAGGGTGCACGGTGAGGCTGTAGGGGAGGCTGAGGCTCTCGCTCCTGCCGGAAGAGCCCAGCGGTACGAGTAGGGGCCCAGCTGTCCCCTCGGCCTCCGAAGGACCAGGTGGGTGTGCGCCATCCCATCTGTGCCGGAGCGGGCAGGGTGAGGCCCCAGGTGCTGGGCAGCAGGGGTTGTGCCCCGCGGGGAGGGCCCTCTGTACTAGCCCCTGGTCAGGATAAGGTGCCCTGCTGCAATTTGGAGAGGATGGTTTTGTCCTGGGCATGTGGGAGAGCAGCCCCTTGTGCTCCTTTCCACGCTGGCTGTGACTTGGGGGTGGCTGAGTGAGGCACCCAGGCAGTGCTCTGCGGGTGGGGGATGCAGGGGCATTATCTGGGGGTTACTGGGGATGTGGGAGCGGGAGGTGTACCCAGAGCCTGGCCCTGGCTCAATTCTGGTTTGGCAGCAGCCATGGCCAGAGCAGTTCCCCGGGTGCTCTGGGGCTACATGTGCATCTGAAATGCTGGGCTCTGCATCTGAAACTGATTGAAATAAACCGGCTGTGATCCTGGGGCCAACAGCTCTGATTCTGTTCTCGTTCTCTCATAGCTTCTTGGTGTCTTGTCCTCTTGCTTAAAAAACCAAAAATGAAACATCTGAATACTGTTACTCATCTTCTTGGGTACTGTTTACTGTCTGGAGAGTAGTAGGCCCTGTTGTTTTATTTCTTTTGGCTTGCTGAGGAGCTTTTTGAACTCTAGTCTCAGAACTGACAGGTAGTGTACCGATAAGAAAGGTAGATGTGTCCGAGTTCAGCACAGTATTTCCCTCCAAAGGAAACTGCTGAGGCCTTGGTCTCGCATGCTGGCCAAAAAAAAAAGGTCTGAAATTCAGTTGCTCTATTTGCTTTGATTCTTAGCATTAACAGGTTGAGTTTCAGACCTCTGTAACATTGCTGGGAATGACCACACAAAATAGCAGACTTTAGCAGACTGAGCCTGTCTCCAAGGCCTGACTGGCCACTGGTGAGAAGTAGAAAGTAGTTATTTGTAATGGCCTGCTTTTGAACCTTTACATTTTGTTTTCGGAGGCCAGTGGCCGTGAGGTCTCTCATCTCAATAACAGCGTTTTGGATTAATCAGCAGCCAGCCTGTTTTCTTACAGTTGAAGTAACACTTCCAACTCACCCGCTCGCCCTGAATAATGAGCGATACAACCACTCCAGCACCTAGATGGGCAGGCTTGCTGCTGCCACTTTGCTCTGTGTCAGGCTGCATTTTCACTGCATCGTTTGCCATAGAAATTTCTGGCTCTCTGGCTTGCAGGAGGAGCTAGAGCCCTGTGGCTTGTTTTATTTTTCACTCCATAATGAAAAATAAGATCCTTGCTGGGGCAACTCAACGACTCTGTATATGGGTAATGGGATATGGAGCTTTCCAACTGTGTTCCCTGGAGCACCCAGCTGGGACGCAGGAGACCTTGTTATATGCCTCGCTTTGCTCCTGGCATTCGTATTTTATCATTACCTCCCTTTCAATACCTCAGTTTCCCTGTCTTTAAAATGGGGTGATAGCTCTTGTCTCCTTTTATAATTTTTCTTAAGACACGTGGGTGGCAAGTGCTGTATAAGAGCTAATTATAGCTGTTATTGTTGCTAAGACCTGTGTAGCAGTATGAGACCAACCAGGATGCTAGTATCTTAGAAGTGTTCTCATAAGAGTTGCCTTATTATCCACCATTAAATCTTGTCTATGCCAATAATGTTCAAGACCATGTGCAGTGAAAATTAGAAACCCCAGAGCACATGGACATAGAGATTGGCCCTAACAGAGACTTGCCTGTTCAGCAAACTTATGTATGCTGTGTTACTGGTTCCTGGAGGAGAGAGCAGTCCGGCTACTCTCAAGGTTGGAAGTAAATTTGGAAGTTGAAGTCTTCTTTCATCCCTACAGATGGTTCCTGCTAGTGTAGGCTGAGGCACACTGGCTGAGCACCAAGCAGGAAGTCTGCACCGCCAGTGCACGTGCTGTGGATAGGGGCCAATGCAGTTGAGGCAGCTTCTTTCATCAGTGCTGAAATCAGTGTTTGAGTTGGATTTAATTTTGCAGTTTCCTTGGTAAGTCAGTGTGCTGAGGCTGAAGCAGTGTGAGACCCTGCCTAATGACAGCATTTAATATTAGGGAGTGTAGCATGATAAATCAGATTCAGTGGGAGGGGCTTAGAAAAGGGTTATAAATAACATGTCGTATATGGGCATTTTCTATGTAAATTTTCACAAAAGAATTGTGAGTCTTAATGGTATATGTCAAATAGAAGGGAGTGAGAGTATGTTATTTCTTTCTTAGTCACAGTAGCCAGTGCATTTTAAAATCTTGTCACAGCTCAGAATAAGTGTGTATGTGTATGAGCAAGTGGATATGTATGAGCTATCTCCAGATTTTTAAAAAAGTGAAAAAGACACATTAAAAAGTAAAAAAGATGCCAGAAGGCAAACTTCTAGAGTCAGCTAGAGCACAGTGCTGACCTCACCTAATTCAGTGCATGGTCCAGTGGTATTTATGGTATTTTTATTATTATTTTATTTTCTTAACCTGAAGTTAGCTCATGTTTATGCATCAAGGTGCAGACAAGTGAAGAAATTATCATGGGGACAAGCTCAGCTGTGAACCTACAGCATATTCAGTACCCAGGGGTAACTCCATGTGTGCATATCCTATTCCATGATAAATGTGAAGTAGTCCAAGGTAGCTTATTCCTCGATGAAAACAGAGTAAACCTCATTTACTCTGAGATGAAAGCACATGCATATGTGGACAGATACGACAGAGGAACTAGGGGGGTACTAATTTGAAATTTAGTACCCTCCATGGTGACTTGTTTGTATGTGCTTTTGGTAGTGAAGATCTTGTTTTAATATATACTGTCAGGTAAGCTAGCAGGGAATCAATGCTTCACTGTGTGCATTTTCAGCCTCAGACAAAGGAGAGAGTTGCAATCTGACCAGACTTCACAAAGATACTGTCTGTCTGCAGGTAGCTGGCAAATGGATTAAATTTAGTGGGAACACAGCAGTACTGCCTAGTCTGCAGGTCCTATGTCTGTCATTCTCAAACAATGTGTGGCCTGTGAGACACCTTTAACATTGATTACAGCTACAGAAAATTAAGGTTAAAGCTAGTATTGCAGGGACAATGAAGCATAAGGTTGCACAGAGTGTCTTTTGTCTTACGTTGTTATCATACTTGGCGCTGCTCAGAAACCCTAATCATGTGTTTGAAAAGCAGTGAGTCCATTTATTTAAAAAAAAAATCTGTTTTGAGGTTGATGGCATATAAACAATCAAATGCAAGGGCCATAAGCAGTCAGATACAAACTGGGAAAAGAGTAACTGGGTTTGTACTGAAAGGAAATCTTTTCTCCACTGAGTCAAGTGAGTTCTGCTGTTGGTCTTTGTCATAGATTAATGTAGTGGCTCACAGAATGTGTTCTGATGGGATACTTGGTTTTGACAATCTTAATCTGGTAAGTTGGTGGTTTACATAGCAACAAATTTGATAACATCCCTGTGACATAGAAGCGCTGCTTTTATTTATCTGTCCTGGCAGTATGGGCTAGGAGATTTGCCCTCTGCCTTGGGCTTAGTGGTGGGAGATACTGATCCAAGAGACATTGCTCTGTGTCTTGTTCTAACCATGATGCTACGTGTACCTCTGCCTGTGGCTCTGCTGACTTTCCTGCCAGACTAGGTTTTGCTGAGTGGAAGAGTAACACAGGTCAAATAAGGCATTTGTTCACTGTCTATTTGTTACTCACTGTAAATAGTTTGTTCGGTGACCTTGTTCTCTGAGCTCTGAAAGCCTCTTACTTGTGAAGTGGGCTTTGAAGATTTAACTTTGGTTACTTCTCTGAGCTCCTGTATTCACAAACCCCTCAGCAACAGCAGGCTGTAAATACATTTTATATTCCATGAAGACCGCTCAGTGAAAGAATGTCAGTAGACTGACCATTCAGAATGTAAGTAGCTTCATGTAAGATGTGCAACATAAGAAATCCTGAGTACAAATGGCCTCTTGGTGAATTGGGAGGGTGTCTTACACAGTGGATTTTTCCTGTCTTTGCTGAACGCTGATAGAGGGATTTGAGAGGAGGATGCCAGGGAGCGAGAGGGAATTGCCAGAGCACTGTAGTTTTAGGTCAGAAGGACAGGCGGTGTTAATGTGTTGTGCTTTTTGGTGAAACTGTAGCGTGAAGGTCTTTATGCTGGAAATGTCTGAGAGGTGGGAAATCAGAAGGTGCTCTCTACTGTTCCAACAAGGTTTTAAGAGATGTAGCTTTTCTTCAGAGATTCATAAGGAGTTACAGTCAGAGTTACCACTAAGGCAGTAGATGATGATGTACAGGTAGGTAAAAATCAGTTCTCCAGAGACACACAGCAAACTGGGACTTGTCAGCATAGGGAGAACTTTTGAGAATGAAAATTCTGGCAGAGCGTTAGTGCAGAATTATCAGTTGTGGTTAAAGTTGCTTTTTATTTCATCATAATCTCTGAGCCTTTAAAGCAGGAAGTATTTGGGAGTCAAAGGGCCTATGTCATGTAAGAGAGACAGGAGCTGATGGAGAACAGCACAGTGCTGTTAATCAGCTTGTGTGAATAAGCCCTTTGCAGAGAAGCCTGGGAATACAACCAGAGTCTAGAAGCTATCAGCCTGTTACCCAGACTACTGAGGAGCAGCTGTACCCCATGCAAAGGGAGATCAGTTTAACTACCTGTGCTGAGCCTGTGAGCTGCCTTGAAACAGACATGTCTGATCTGTGTTCCTCTCTGCTGACTCCAGCACCTTTGGAGCTCGGAGCTGACTGAACTCTCACTCTCAGATTTGTATCTTATTTGCAGCCTTGGGAGGGAGGTACCAGATGAAAAGTCAGCACTTCAGCCCCTTAAGATGGGAGCTTTGGAGAGAAAAGCCAGCAGTTCAGTCCCTTGAGATAGGAGCTTTGGAGAGAGCTGTTTGAATCTACATGCAAACCTTCCAGCATATCTGCTTCCCGCTTGTTAAAATTATGTAGGGCTCATGGAAGGTCTCAGAGGAAGCATTTGGGAGGTGAAGGAAATTTAAACAATTCAAATCCATGTTTGGGGAACTTCTACTTCCCCGGAGAATGTCTTAGTCTTAAGTGGTAGGCTGGGCTGGATAAAGATTGTTGTCTAGCAGGACCACAGCACACAAGGGAGTAAGTAGCTGTGCCAGAGGAGAGAGCATATTGTTGCCCTGGGCTCAGGGTATTCAGCTGGGAACGAGGAATTTCTGTTCTAGCAGTTCCTTGAGGACTTGGCAGACTCTTGTTTTAAAGCAATTAATGTTTAGTGTAAAAAAAAAAAAAAAAATGACAAGCAATCCTTATAGCTTGGACTTTGCTGAATTTGGCTTGAAGTCAGGCCAACTTCCTATTGTTTGCTGGTTAGGTAAGTCTGCTGTTAAAAATTTCTTCAATTTCACTGGGCCGTGCTTGGCTGGTGTATTTTAGTCTCTTCTTGACAGAGAGGAAGAAGCCAAGGATTTATGGCTGTGGAAGGCTTCCCACTCCTGGCTTGTACATTCCAGAAATTGGCCAGGAGGCTTTTGTTCCCTTAGATGGTGATTTGAGAGTCCATCATTTTAGACACATTGTAGCTTCGGTCACTGTTGTGTGGAAGGAAGAGTCTTCAAATCTGGTTGATTTCACTGAGACTTTGTTTATGTATTTGCACAAGAGCAGATTGCCGAGATAGCACTGGGTGTATTGGCTGCTGAAGCATGGGCAGCAGCTTAGTAGAGAAGGGAAATAAGAGTATCTCTGTGATAATATTTTATACAGAGCATTTAACATTTCCAGTTGGGACAAGACTCTGTGCACCCCTGCTCAGAGTGAAACCCAGAGGCCAGGACATATCTCCACACAAGCCTTCTTTTTGCTCTGAGAGCCCTGCCTTTGTCCTTGGCCTTGTGCTGCTAATCTAGTCAGAGGTAAATCAGTCCCATGATGAGAGCTATCCTGCCAGAAGCTTAGGTGCAGGTGTACAGACAGGGAGCTGCAGCTGCCTAAAAAGCCACGGATTTACACTTTAGGAGCCCAGGATCATGGGGAGCAAACCGCAGTCTTTGTGCTCTAAAATATTGGCTTGAAAACAGTACTCATCTTCGTCTGTGAACCGATGAATTTACCCACCGCTGGGAGCCAGCGGGCTGGAAAGAGCCTTATGATTGCTCTTCCGAAAAAGATAACTGAACCCTGTTCCATGCTGGAAGGCAGCTTGTCATGCCATGGGATAGAGTGGGCTAGAAGCAGAAAAACTGAGAAGAAATGCCACTGATGGCCTTTCGCTCCATTCCAGGATAAAAATGGGAAGGTAAGTAGTTGCTTCCATTTTTATTTAACTTAACAGTTTTCATGAAGGAGTCTTTGTGACATGATCTGCCTTTGCCAACGTTCTTGTGCATCAAACAAGAATGATCATTCCTGTTTAACAGGAGACAAACCAGAGTACCAGCTAGTGTATCAAAAATCTTGCAGGAAGCAAGCAGGATGGTGGGGACCACAGTCCAGAACATCTCTCTCGGGGCACAAGATACGGTTATGTCCAAATCACTGCACCTGGGGAATCTTCACGTGGTCCTGGGTGTCTCCACCCTTGAATAGTCACAGCCCCAAGCAGTGCTCTCAGTGGAAGTAATGTGCCAAGAACAGCCCATCTTTGTCAGCTCATGTATCAATTGCAGGATCGAGGCAGGCAGAGAGACAGGTTAATACGTTTCCTCTTTCTGTAAGCCCTGTTCTGACAGCTGGTCACTTCTGGCTGCAGGCCTTCATGGCCTCTGAATGGCAGGCCATAAATCAGAGCTGGCACTTAAAAGAAGAATTGTAATGAAGGCTGAGAGATTCGAGGAGAATTATTTTCCTGAGTCCCATCCTATTTTCACATGTGCACATACAGGCACTTGTCCTGTCCCTCAGAAACATTTAACTAGGCTTCACCTCTCTGGGAAGATAGACTGCCTGGTAAATGAGGTGTCATGGGCAAACATTGCCCTAGCATTAAGGGGATTATTTCCAAATTATTTGAAAAGACTTAGCACGAGAGCAGAAACCATAAATAGCAAGGAACACTTTGGAAAGTTGGAGACAGCCTCACGAGCCCTTGGGAACTTCGCAGTGCGGAGTACAGATGCAGAATGCAAGGGAACTCCATCTCCTAGAGGGTGTATCGCAGAACAAGTGGGTCACCAAAGCAGTCAGCAAAGGGGAGATCGTTCTCTGTGGCTTCCCAGATCACATATATTGGGTTTGCGTAGCAAGGTTTTGGTAGTGGGGGGGCCAGAGGAGTGGCTTTTGTGAGAAGCTGCTAGAAGCTTTCCCTATTACTGATACAGCTAGTGCCAGCCAGCTTCAAGAAGGACCCACCACTGGCCAAGGCCAAGCCCACCAGTGATGGTGGTAGTGCCTATGAAGGAAAGGAAAAAAAAACCAAAAACCTGCTCAACACCAGCAATTGCAGCCAGAGAGAGCAGTGAGAATGTGTGAGAGGAGCAGCCCTGCAGCTCCCCAGGTCAGTGCAGCGGGAGGGCAGGAGGTGCTCCAGGCGCCAGAGCAGAGATGCCCCTGCAGCCCATGGTGGGGCAGGCTGTCTCCCTGCAGCCCAGGGAGGCCCATGGAGGAGCAGATCACCACTTTGATGATGCTCCTTCTCATGCTGAAGATCTTTCAGTATGAGTAGAAGAGGTGAGATAGGAGAGGAGGAAAGGGAGAGAACACGCAAGTGACTGTCAAGGCCATCAGCAGGATGGCAGTACTAGAATAGGACATCGGTCTGTAGATTTCCAGATCCAGTTAAACTGAAAGTCTGCAACTTTTAATTCCTTACCTGTCTGAAGATTGCAGTGTATTAGGGGGGAATATTACAGTGATAAAGGAATAAAATCCTCACAGTCTTTGGAGACTTTCTTAAATGAAAATATGTTTCAAAGCAAAAAATCATTTGGTCCATCTGTGTCCCATTACTAAGCTGGGGCTGTCATCCATTTTCATTAGACAGGGCCTGAGTGTGTGGGTGGGGACAGAGGTCCAGGCAGCTGCCCTGGACACCAGGCTAAAAAGCACCATATGGAAAAGCCTAATGTATGTTAACAGGCATCAGAGACCAAAATTGAAAGAGTAATGGCCCATTCACATGCAGTAGCCTCAATGAGACAAACTCTCAGCACCAATCTGTCAGCTGCAATTTTGGGTCATTACAGTGCTGCTAAACAGAGGCCAACAGACAAGTTGGAGTAATCTGACTTCAGCAAGAATAATTCTCCCCAGCCGTGCTAGCACTCTGGCTCAGTTTCCTCCTTGCTAACATATATCAAACAAAATATCTTCCTTTCCTCAAGAGATTCTTCCTACCAGGCCTCAGGGGATCCCAGCCAAACATTTAAATTACATGCAATGATCTTTTCATTTGCTGGCTGGTTGGTGGCTTTGTATTGCTCTTGCCACTTCAGATAAACACATACTATAGCAAGGCTGTTTCCTTTTTGCCTGCCCCATGGAGGTGTACCTGAAGTGTTTTCATTTTGACCCCTCGGAGTTTCTTCTTTTAGTTTTAATTGTTAGCTAAGGAGGCTTAGAGCTTGACTAAAACGGTTAAGTACTCTGTGCTGTGAGTGACTTGGCATTCAGATTGGAATCCAGGTTAGATCCAATATCCTTGTACCAAGTTAACTCTGCATATAGCCAAATGATTTTGTTTGCCTTCCCAGTAGAGCTGAGCATTGCTGGAGCATAGTAAGCTCTTGCAGCTGTTTGGTGGCTAGCGGAAGTCACTGGCAGATATTATTATGGCTGGGGCAATTTAGGATATACTTTCATAGACTCTGTGCCTAATTTTAAATAGGAGGGCTATAGCATCCGCCAAGCCTCCTTTCGCTTGCCAGCAGGCCCAGTGCCTCCAGGGTATGTCAACAATTTCTAGTGGGCTTTTTTTGCATACAGCTTTGAGGCTCAACCAGTGGTGGGCCTGCTGTTAGTAGGTAAAAACAGGTGGCAATATCCAGCAGGTATGAAAAAGTCACGTATGTAATCACTTATCCTCAGCAGCCTGGTAACCTCTTAATCCAAGGAGTACTTGAGTACTAACACCTGAGCATTTGGTTTTGTACAGCCAGGTTATAGCTCTGCCTATCTCTGAAGTGCTGATTTTTCTGAGACAGGATACAGTGCTGTGTCGGCACGAGCTTGCTCCTCCTTTGTAGTGCTTCTGTTTAATTGTGTTGTGTTGAAAACTGTATTTAAATGCTGTTATTTTCTGTTTGCAGATTCCCTCTATTGTTCAAGCTTTAGTCATGACTCCTGCAGAAACTTCAGTGTTGTGGATTTCACTAACCATGTTGGGAGCAGAAAGCCCAGGTAAGCATCCCACTCATTTAAAAGGCAAAGTTAAATTTCTCTATGAAACAATAGCAATCTCACCTCAATTCCAAGTGTTTGACATTGCCCAAACCAAAAGTATAAAAGGAGCAAAGGATATTTTGCTGGTTTATTGCTTTGTGAAGATTTCTGTGAGAGAAGCAAAAACGAGCAAAGAAGCTGAGGAGTGAAGTGTCCATGCAGCACAGAACTCTTGCCCTGCCTTTTGGTGGGCTTGGGGTTTTTTTCATTTTTTTTTCCCGGGGACAAGAAACAAGAGCTTTGGGGTGGAATTCTGGCAAAAGTGAGGTTAGATCTAGACTGAAAGACCCTGTTTGGTTTGAACACTTCCAGTTCTTTTGGGCAGAAACAGATTTGACATTTCTGCCTTAAAAATAAGATAGATAAGGGCAGTCTTTGTAAAAGGCAATGCATCTAGAAAGTACCTCACTTATCCCTAATTTCTCTTCCAAAGAGAGGAGGACAATCAGGGATCTGAGACTTCTTTGAAGGCAGGTTGATTTGAAATAATTGGGAAAGGCATATTATTCCATTGAGGTGGTAAGCAAAAGTTTAACACAGCTGGTTGCTTGGTAGGTTTGTTTTGTTTTTTTTTTTTCCTGGAGTGCTACAGGCATTTTAATATACGGGTTCTGATTGATGCGACTGTTGGCTCTGACATGGCCTTCAATCTATTTTCTCCAAGGCAGGAATGAGGTTGTGTGTATTCAGTGAGGGATTTAGCCAGAGGGAAGATTTGTGCATTTCAATGTATCATACTAACTCTTTAATGTCTGAGCAGTAGCTCTTATTTTGGGAGTCCTTTGGGCTGGCTTTACTGGTTTTCTAGATTAGTGGGGTAATAGCCTCTTTGTTAGAAAAAAATGAGGTTATGGACAATTGCAGAGGAAGAGAAATGGTGAAAAATGTTTTTGAGTTGAACAGGAGTGAGTAGAAAATGCATTTGGATGTATATATGGACAAGGAGCCTATTGCAAGTGAGTTTAATGAATTTGCCGGTCCTAATGCTGTAGAAACCTATTCTACACCACGTTTCTCAGCTTCTCCCTCTTCCTGAGGGGGAAGGAGCCTCAGGAATTCACTGTCTCCTCCAGTCTCAGCAAGTTACACATTTGGGAGGTGAATACAGTTCTTCACAGTGTTAATTATTGCATGTAAAGGAAGAACAGTCATGAAAGAAGAAGGAAGAAATGAAAGGGAGATGGAAATAGAGACAAGCAGCCAAGCTCTGACTTCCAAAGGCAGACCTTGTGCTCTCAGCTGAGAACAACTTGTCTGCTGTCGTTTTGATGTGCGAGATGAAGTGTGGGTTCCCCTTCTTTAAAAAACAAGGGCTTCATCCCAAACTTAGTGGTGATTGCCATATGCTGCAGAGTCTGGTTCTGCAGACAGGAAAGGGTTTAAGCTTTGTTTAAGAAAGGATATAAAAGTGGAAGATTATATGGAAACTCCAGCAGGAGATGGTTCTTCTGCCAAGGTTGCTTTTCAGTTCTCCCTTGACAAAGAATGATTTTGGAGAAAGGCTACTGCTCAGGTGGATCCTCTTGGTGGAGACTGCATGCTGGAGGGAATGGCACATGCTAATAGCCTTTTCTAAGCTGGCAAGTGACTTTTCCAGGCCTTCAGTCATTGTGGCAGGTGTGTTACCCCAAACTACTTTCTCTAAATGTGATTGCCATTCCTGGGCACTGTTCTGGGAGCTGAAAAATCTCCTAATTACTTTTAAGGCCAAGCTGATTGCTGAATGGGGCTGTGGTAGGTTCAGGGGAGGTTTTTGATTAGCCTCACTTTATTCACAATAGGGAGTTCCTGATGGGCTTATCGTTGGTTGTGTCCTCTAGTACAGAGATTTGTCATATTTTTCTTGCTTTTCTTTCTTGTTGCCCCCAGTCTGCTTTGACTTCTTTGAGACTTCATGTTGGACAACAGATACATGTTAGACGTGTGTTATTCACCCATCCCCTTTGTTCCTCTTAGCTCTTTGGAGGCAGGCTTACCCAAGGAAAGTGTGTTGGCTGTGCCTGTAATGTGCGTAGCATCTTTGCTTGGAGAGAAGACAGCACTATATTTCGTAGCTTTGGCTCTAGCTATATCTGAATTGCAACCAAATTCTCTTCCCAGCACAAACAGCTGCTCCAGTGAAGTCACAGGCTTGGAGTCAGCCCAGCAGACATGCTGCAGCTACCAAGGATGTGGGTGGGAGCGAGACGGTAGCTTTGTGAGCTAGTTCAATTTTTGAGAGCCAGGCTAATGGGTCTGGGGAGACAGGTGAGGGGAAAAGAGATTCTGACCTATGCAGTTCTTATGCTGTCTCCCCCATGGCAGAGTATGAGTTTTTTCCAGGAGAAGGCAGAGTAATGTGACCAGCATCTCCTACTTGTGTGCTGTTACATTCCCCCCAATGAGAGTGTGCAGTGCAGTGGGATGGGTGTGTGCAGTGCAGGGGTTTGCCCTGGAATTTGTATAGTCACGTGCATAAATACATACACATATATCCATGCAGTGGTTGAAATGGGCTGGCATAGATGAAAATTATGTGCTGTTGGATTCTGCAGCTGTGTAGTTGAACAGAAATTATACAGGTATTTGCACATCATAATTTTGATTGTGTACACATACTTAATGTATAAATTGTGTGACTGGGGTCTCTAACATGTGCATACACGTGTGCGCACACAGGCACACATGGTTAGGGACATGTGCTTTGCACTCAGAGCTCTGTGATGCTCCTGGAGAGGTCATGTTTCACAGCCTGAGACCAGCCCCACACAGGTGACGGTTGCCCTTGTTCTTGAGAGCTCTGTTCATGCCAGAGGAGCAAAGCTGTCGACCAGTATCTTTACCCCAGAGCTGTTGTTGATTGTCCTAGACAATTTGAGCTCAGATTCGAGTGCCTTCAGATGAGGATGACACTGTGGAATTGCATTGGCTGTCCTTTGGAAGTCAGTTAGTGCAGTGCAGAGAGGACAAGTCCAGTGATTTTTTCACTGCTGGAGAAATGTACCTTAGCACTCTGTAGCAGCTGGAATCCATCTTTGCAAACAATATAAAGCGATCAGATAGCCCTAGAGAGCATGGGAAGGAGGAAAGCATGCCCTAACTGAAGAGACAAAGTATCTTGCCCCATTGCATGAGCTTTCTGTGCTATTTTTGCCCTGGCAAGATTATTTTTTTCCTGTTTCACAGCAGCCAGGCTCTTCCCCCTGCCTTACTCCATGCTCTGCTTGCTACATCTGTGTGCTTGTCTTTTGATGTCAGTCACGCTATTTGATTTGTAATGAGGAAACAGAACGCTTTTTTCTTTGCTGTGTCCTCCCCGAGTCCTCTGAACCCCTCAATGCAGGAGGATTGGATTTAGCCATGGAACAGCGAGCATCCAAGCAATCTCTTAGGGCTCTGCAGAGGCAGCTGGCATTTGAGAAATAAGGGGCAGTGGGGAGCAATGTCTTTGGGGATCACAGCAAGCAACTACTACGCTCATTTGCTCTCCTGGTTTGTGACGCAAGGATAGCCACTGCTATGTTGGATGACTGCAGTTTCTCATGATAGAAGCCAGGAAGGCCTGTGCATGCTTTTCATCTGTTCGTTAACCAGCCTCTTGCTTTGGCACTGTACCTGTGTTTCGGATCTGGAGGCATGTTCAGATGGTCACTGTCCTGTTTATTATACCTGAAATGTCTGGTCCTGACTGTGATCAGTTATTGCAGTGCTTTTAATGGAATTGCTATCAGAACATAGGAGCTGCCTTTCAAAGACCCAGAGACGTTTTTCTTCCCTCACACAAGATGATTCCCTGGGGCAGTGTGTGGTTTCGCATGGTCCATTTGAGAACAGAGCTATACAGGACTTTTTTGATTAACTGGATGTAGGGCTGTATTGACTTCATTTTTACAAGATCTCAGTTTGTCACAGCTGAAGCTCTTTCTGTAGGGACATAGCTTTGGCAGAATCTGCCTCAAGTAGCATCTTTCCAGTTTCAAAACTTAGGGTTGGAGGAAAATCTGAAAATCTAACCCAGGACTTAGCCTGGATCTCACACAGCTTTGATGAAGGCCCTAGCTGCACAGCTGCTTTCCAGCCTTCTCATCTTTTCAGTTGGTTCCTGCTGCTGTCTGGTTTTGCAGGGGAAGTGGAGACCAGATCTCTGGATCTTAGCGGTACCAGCCTGAGGGGCACTGTGTTGGCTGAGCAGCTCTGCTCTTGCTGATTTATTCATGTGTTTGGCTTAGCTGTCTGCACTTACTGTTACACAGGAGGGATTTGAAAACTTTCCTTGACAGACCTCAGTGTCGAGCATGTTTTCAGAGACTGTACAGGGTCTGCGGGAGAGTATGAGCTTGTATGAGGTCTGTCCAGTATCTGTGTGTCATTCCATATTCCTTCATTCCACAGAAGGTTTTTTTTTTCCAAGGGGAAGTCCTTTCTCTGAACCTTAACTTTCACACATGTTGGTGGTTCTCGTGAAAATGATGGCTTGCCTTTGTGCTATCTCAGCCTGGAAGCATGGAAGGAGACAGGGGCACAAGAAGACACCTGGGCAGACTCAAGATTCATCTGTCATTTCAGATAACAACCAGGCTTCCTAAAGTGGATCAGTAACTTGGCAGGTTACAGACAGCTGGAAACTGAAGTGATGTGGATGAAGTCCACCTAGTCTTCAGGCTGGCTTAGTCCTGCACAGACAAAAGGGAAGTTGTGGGCAAGAGGAGCATCTGTGATGCCTGAGGTTAGCTATCACTGTGCTCTAAAGATACTGCTGCACCTGGCTAGCTGATGCCCAGCAGCCTTTTGGAGGTGGAAGGTTTCTGGGCAAAGAAGCAGGGACAGTATTTTTGGAGTTGTTTGCATCAGGTGCTAAGGACTAAAATCACAGCAGTCTTGTCTCTCCACAGGCCATGCCAGAGGAAAGCCAATCTGTGCACCAAGCACTCAGTTTTTCAGTCTTCAGGATTACAATTTGTTAAGTCAGCTTTCTTATTTCAATGCTAGACGGCAACCATTAGCTTCAGGGGCCTTGTCACATTCTGAGGCTGTGAGAAACTTTTCAGACCTCAGGTCAGAATTGACTCTCTATGCCTCTAACACTGAACTGAGCAGGAAGCCTAATGTGGGATGCTTCTGGAAGTATTTATGTCTGTGGGAATCGGGCACCAGCTCAGTTAGGCACGGACTGATTTTTTGCAAAGTTGTCTTTCTCTTCCCTCTTCCCTCGTTTTCAGCCAGTGTAAAGTTCACATCTTGCATGTGTTGAATAGTATCATTTCAGCAGCTAGTGGGCCTTGGGAAAAGATAGTCCCCTCTGGGTTCTTGTCCATTAACCGTGCTTGTAGGTACTGCTGCTGTGCAATTAATTATTACTGCTACTGTTTTCTTCTTCACTTTTATTAAATGATGTTTTCTTTTTGCAGTCTGCTAAATGGTTTGTTGGCTTTAGTTTTGTTCATGCAATAACTCCTGCTTTCCTGCCAGCACCAACTTCACTGCCCGGGGTAATGATTTTTTGGCTGTTCAAAAATGAGTATGAAAAGGTGTCCATTTAATTACAGGATATCCCAGTATAAATTGCCTGCATGTGCAGTGCTGTAGTCTGTTCCCTGCTGCAAATCAGTTTTCCTCCTCTCTGTCCATTTTTGTCAGGGAGGAGGTGGGACCTAGGTTCTGCATTAACATATCTGGCTTTTCACCCTCTATAAATCTAGGCCTATCTCCGTATGTGCTGGAATAGGAGTTTTGTGGGATACCTAAATGTGGGCTTGGAAAAAAGGAGTCTGCAAGCGGTGGAATTAATAAAGCTTTATGTCTTGTAGTGTTGGCTTTCCCAGTTGAATTCCTTGGGGTCTTATAGTGGTATGGAATCCCTACATGGATTCACAAATGTTTGAAAGAAATTGGAGTTATTTTTTCAGTTTTTTCCTCAGAGAATCCCCAGTAACAGGAGTTCATGTTTTTATCCATTTGCTTATTTCCATTGCACTGATACCCTTGGAACTGCTTCTCTGCTGCCAAATTCTGTAGAAATTGACCATTGGGCTTTTAAAGTTAGTAAGCTTGGTTACACAGGCAGATGTGAGCACAGAGGAGTTTTGTTTTGTTTCTGTAGGTTCAAAAGATGTAATTTATTAAGTATGCCTTTTTACCTTATTGATGTTCCAGGCCAGATGGGATAAGAAGCAATCCATGCATATGAACAAGGCATGGAGCAGGCTTCAGTCAACACAAGCTTGCACTGGATTAAAATGTGCAGCTGAGAACTGGAAGACTTTGGCATCTCTTAAACTCGTGCCCTTGTGTGCTCTAGTGTTGTGTTGGCTGAGTATTCACATCCCATTACACGGAAGCATCTACCAGACTCAATCACTATTCTGAAATCCTGTAATGTGCCCCATTATTTTGTTTCCAACACCTTCCTGCTCTGACAGTGGAAGAAACTGTACTTCCAGTAACATGCTGTTTGCATTAATAGTAGTTTTAGATTGGTTGGTTAGAGGGAAAGAGCATTGCCCAGCTCCCCTCACTCCCCCATGCAGACGCTGTCTGGAGCCACTCTGTACCTCCTCCCACTGCCTGCCTTCCCTGCAGAGCTGCGATACTACAGCTCTCTCCAAGAGCCTGCAGCATTCCTAATCCATCCGCTCCATCTCTCTCTGCCTCTCCCTGTCATTGACTGAGGCCTCATGCACTGAACACAAGCCTGGTTTTTAGTAATTGCTGTTCCCAGAACTCAGCAGGCTGAAGGGGGTGGAAGGGAGATAAACATCAGAGTTCAACATCCAGACAAACACAGCAGAGCACACACAATAAATATATCCGCCCCCAAATGCAAATACATCAGAAGAGGTTCCTTCCCCAGGGCTCAGAGCAGAGCAGGCTCAGGCAGGAGAGCAACACGATGAGGTGAGTGCGGTTGCAGGGACCTCCCCAACTCCTCTGGCCCCTTGGCTTTGTGCAGACCTTAGAAGGCACAAGTGTGATTCTCATCTTGTTTAGCTGTTACTACAGTATGACTCCACTGATAACTCCCGTTTTCTTCCATTGTCAAGTGCGAAGGGTGTTGGGCATGAAGATTTCAGCTAGCGCTGAGATACCTGTGATTTGGTACTGAGACTGGCAACTTGGATGTGTGGTTTTGGGGTATGATCTGAGTTGATGCTCACTTTTTCTCCATTAATCTCTGTTCCTTTGACACAGGCTGTTTGTCTTGCTAGCTGTGCTTTACAGTGGAGTAAGCAGCAGTATTGTGCTGCAGAAAATGTATGGGAGGATCACGTCCCCCAACTTCCCAAACGTCTACCCAAATCACAAGGAGAGGATCTGGAATATTACTGTCCCCAAGGGATATTCTGTCTGCATCTACTTCACGCATTTCAACCTGGAGCTGTCCTACCTGTGTGAATACGATTATGTGAAGGTATGTGTAAGGCGGGGTGACATGTAGCAGGCTAAGTTGTTAAAAACTGTGTGTATGTGATCCTGGACACATGCAGGACCAACATAACTGTTGTAAGCACTTGATTCTAGTCAGCTAGTAAAGTTCAGGCTCAGCTGATTTCTAAATGATGTGTTTATTGAGGCCCACGGGACCAGGAAATAGAACTGGTTGTCATGTTGGAACATCTGAAACTTCATTTGTTTGTGCTCAGAAAATTCTGATGTTCCCCTCTCATGAAGCAGAAGGTTTGAAATTTTGCCCAAAACAACATTTGAGCTTCGTTTTGCTGAACTTACAGTGTGTGTTTTAAATTAACAAGTAGTGCTTTTCGCAGTATAATGGGAGACTGTAAAAGAGTAAGCGATAGTCTAAACAAGATACTGTCAGCTTGTCTAAACAAGCACTTGCAACACTTGCAATGGTGTGTCTGCTAGCTAATGTGAGAAACGACCTCAGGAAAAGAAACAAATATACTGTCTTCTGGAAACATTTGGGTGATCGGTGGTGTCCCTGAAGGGTTGTATTAGCACATGCTAGCACGTGCTCTAGTCTAGGCAGCCCTGTCGCTGGTTTGAGGCCATGCTGTCTCTGTACTCACTTTGTTGTTTCCATGGGCCTGATACACATTAAAGAGGGAGCTGTATACACAGGGAGTATGCAAACCCAATACATCAGCAGAACTTTTGGATCTGATTTGAACTGAATCAGACAGCCTTGTTCCCATTTAGGAAGATCTCATTTCTGTGGTTTTATATGGCAAGTTGCTCCCATTCCTCAAATCCATGTTGTTCGTGTGATTTCCTTTGGGCAGGACAGGGTACTCATTTCTGGTAGGTCTGTAGTACACAGTTCTATCACTACCATATACAGCATGAACCCCCTGTATTGGAACATTTATCTTGTATTAAAACCACAAGATAAATGAAGAGCTGGAACTGTAATAAGTGAATCATAGAGCAAGTGAGTCACTAGTTTAAAGAGACCTTTTGCTATACATTTGAATTTGTTAGTGTATGAAACCTTTTTACCCCAGTTGTCTCTGGCTTTACCAAGATCTGATTGTCACTGAGAGTGCCAAGTTAACGAGAACATTTTAAGCAAAGCATGGTGCTGATAGCCCAGGCTGGCATCACAGCTTTATGTGGGCCTCTGAAAGGGAAATGAGAGATGAATTTATGGGCTTGAGTCACAGGGAATAGGGGAAATCTCTTATCTGTCCCTGGATCTGGACTGACCTCCAGAAGCACCTTTAGAGAGCATCCAAGCCTCCTTCCTCACGCCATTAAACACGCTTTCCAAGCCATGGCAGCAGGTTGGGAAGAGAAAAGCTCTGTGCTCATCTGGTAGATTTGTCTGCCCATTTTGCAGCTGAGCTCTGGTGGGAAGACCTTGGCTACGCTGTGTGGAAAGGATAGTACAGACACTGAGGAAGCTCCAGGCAACAAGACATACATCTCCGTTGACAACAACCTCATGGTAGTGTTTCGGTCTGACTACTCCAATGAGAATGCATTCACAGGCTTTGAGGCCTTTTATGCTGCTGAAGGTAAGAGACCAGCCCCTCTTGTAGATGAGAGAGACGCAGCTATGGTGGGGTTGGTGCTTCCCTCTGCTCTCGTAGACTGTGGCTGCTGGTGTGAGGTGGGAGAATGTGGTCTCATTGTACGGAGGAAGATGCAAAAGGGTACAGCAACCAAAAGCAAACAAGCCAACCTCACAAAACACAGAGTGGCTCAAACCAAGACAAAGTGTTGTTGAAGGCTGTTGGTTGCCTAATTCTGTGCTTCACCCATTAGATATTGATGAGTGCAAACAGCTGTTTGATGGTGAACCCCTCTGCAATCATCACTGTCACAACTACGTGGGGGGCTACTATTGCAGCTGTCGGGTTGGCTACACACTGCATGAAAACAAGAGGACGTGCACAGGTGAGCTCTTGCTAGATCAGGAGATACTTCCCTGATCTACAATATCCGTTTAAATCCAGTCCTGAAACTAGCATCAGGATGAAAGCTGTGCTTTTTTGTTGTTGTTTTCAGTATTCCCTATGCACCTGGTGCAGCTGGAAGAAGGTATAGGGGGTTATCAGGGAGGTGAGCAGAGGCCCTGGTTTGCAGAGGGGCTGTGGGCTAATTGGTGCTGTTTGGGACAGCAATATTTTGTCGCAGTAGAATGGTGCACTGGCAGCTGGTTTTTGATTACTCCTTAGGCAGCATCAACCAGCATTCAGTTTTAGACAGATTGAATGGAGAAGCAAGAAACTTGTCTTACACTGCCCACTGCAGACACTTTTAAGTCTCCATGGCTCCTAGTGCAGCCAGCCTTGCAAAACTGCATATATCTTGCTCCCTGGGTTGCGAGATACTGAGTATTTTGGACCCAAGTTAGTAGATGTGTTGTTAAAACTAACAATTGAGTTGTGAAGTCTAATGGAGAAACAGTTTGCTTATTCTCCCTGGAAGGACACAGGCCAAGAAGCAGCACAGTCCACATATCACTGACACCAGATACAATGATCCACTCATTAAATGGGAGAGAAGGCCAGGCACAGATCTCTTATTCAGAAGGGCATGCAGCATGAGGTTTACCTAGCTGACTTCTGCCTGTCTCTGCTTCTCAGTTCACAAGTAGGAAAGCTTATGTGTCGTCAGGCAGTGAAGTGTCTGTCTGAATCAGCGCAGTGATCGGCACCTCAGGGTTCACTTTGCAGTGAAACATGTGTCTGCACGTGGTGTCAGATTCATCCTTTGTGGGTGCAGCTTTGCCCACCTGGAGCTGAATCCTGTCTGGAAAGAACCAGCACACATACTGCTCACTAAATATTGTCATAGATGGGAAGATAGCTTCTTTGGGCTCCCCAGTGCTGAAATGCAGAATTGGATCTAACTTCTAGTGCCTAAGGCCACCTTGGCATTTAGCTTCCCAACTCCAGCCTATTACAAACCCTCTCCGGCCATGGCTGCCTGGGTCTGATTAAAAATTCAGACTCCTCATATCTCCACTATATTGGAACAGAGCTATTCATTCAACCTCCCCTTCCTGAAGTGATGGCTTTTAGCACAAGTCTATGGGTTTACTTACAGTATAAAGTGTGTGCCTGGTCTTAATGTGAAGGTGCAAAATTAATAGCTGTGAACTAGCAGCTTTGTGTTGACCATTCATGTGTGCACACTTATGCCTCCCTCCTTGAACATAACACTAGCAGAGGGAGCTTATCAGTGATATTGAAGGGCTGGGCTACCCTGATGGGTGGAGACATGCGCATTGGGAATTACTGTGGTGCAGCTGATGTGCTGGAACCTGTTCACATTTCAGACGCCTTTAGATGCAAGCGCTGAAGCCACTCCAGCCACTGGGTTGGGCTGCAAAGCAAAGGTCTCTGCAGATCTCCTTCATAGATGATGGCAAAAGTTGTCCCTTTGATTTCTGGGCTCCTGTCTGAGCAGGCTGATATTGACAGGCTCTTTTTTTCTCCTTTATTTTCCAGCATGAGATAATTAAGCTTCTCCTCGCTTAGGCAGAGATGGAGACAGATGTGCTGGGAAGAGCTGGTTTGCCCTCTCTCCTGACCTGCCTGTTGCAGTCTGCCCAAAGGGCTGCAGGCTTCTCTTGCTCCGTGACTTGTATGTCTTGGTTCCTTGCCTTTCAGACCCACCTCCTGCAGACAATAAAGAGGCTGTTCCTTGTTGAAAGCTGATGGCAGCCTCTGGGGCATTCATTTTCTCGCATTTCCCATGTGTCACTATGGAAAGAAGAAAGTAGATAAGGCAGGAGCTGATAAGAGAGAAGCCATTCTGAAAGGTCCCTGAGCATCACAGCTACCTGAACACTCTTGAATTTCTTGTCCAGCTCTTGTTGCTTGACCTTCCATAGTTCTTAAACTGCAACAAGACCAAACTCACACATTTGTTCCCTAATGGTCCTTTTAGATATGCTCATGGCTGCACCAAGACTTGTAGATCAGAGCCCATTCACTCTTCCAAAAGGTCTGAATTTTTTATTTTGATCCAAATTTTGTGACTCTGGCCATATGTCCCATTGGGAACCTAGCCTTATGGCTGAAATGTGTTCTGGTGAGCAAAGCCTCAGAGTTCCAGGAGTTTGGTAAAGTAACATGAATGTCACCAGGGTAGCTTACATGTCTTACCTTCATACAAGGGAAGGCAACAGTGCCTTCCTCACAACAGGTAGAACACAAGGAATGCTGTTCTTCAGTGCATTTTCTTGTGGTGTGGATAGATACTCTCTCAGTCCCTCACAGTGCCTCTCACTGCTCCACATTAATAACCGTTTGTTGTCCTTTTAGACTGTACCCTTTTTGGGCAGGGACCATATTCTTGAAACATGTTGGAGAAATGCCATGCTCCGTACTTGTCAGTGACTAGAGCTCCCCAACTCTGTGGAGGAAACATGATGATTATTACAATAGGTTAACAAGTCAGAGCTGTGCAGCTGTAGGTGAACTGCTGAAGACAAAACAATGCTTTGTTTAAAAAGCTCAAGGGATTAAGGAGCATCAGTTGACCAGCATTTCCTTATTTCTGCAATTTAGCAGGAGTAGCTTTTAACTGTAATTTCTGAGGCTCAGTTTCTCCAACACCATCTCTGCTCTTTAGTGCCTGCAGCAAACGGGGGAGGAACCCTTTTCCAAGTGAGGATGGGAGGGACAGAGAGCCTTTTAGGTGAGACACTTGACTCATTTCAGGTCACTGCATTTGCAGACTTCTGTGTTATCTTAGGCAAGTCGCTTGATACCAGTTTTGAACATCCAGAGCAAAATGAGAGGTAACATCACTGCCTTGACTTACTGGGAAGATGCATAGTAAGTGTTGTAGAAGGTAGATGCTGGAGAGAACTGATTTGGGGGTTGTGTGGCTGTGCGAGCAGTTACAAAAGCTTACTTCTGCTGTATTTAATCTTGTTCAGAAGCTGTTTCATGGTCACAGTGAGTTGTGATCAAAGCAGCTTGAAATTTTGTCAGGGCTCGGTGATACGATTTATGACCCACCTTTCATTGGAGACCTAATGAGCCAATGACAATGGACTTGCAAGTTTTGAGGGGGCCATTTTTCAGAGTTCGAGCCTCTGGCAAACAGCTCACTGTGATTCTAATAAAAATATGGCCTAAGCATAATTGAGCACTCTCTGGACAGCTCTCAAGTTTGAACTGAGAAGTCAAGGGACAGCGTTTCTGCTGGTAGATGTTAGAAAATTATTTGATCCTTTTTGTGCTGGCTAGTTTATGACTTTCTTGCTTGCAGACTTCAGGAAAAAAATACTGCCCTGACAAAGAGAACTCCCAGCAGCCACATCCAGGAGAATCTGGAAGAAAAGTAAGGTCCAATCTAAGCCTTTCCATCTTCAAGCTGCAAATTCCTTTGGGCTAGCAGAGTATCTCCTGTTGGGTCAGTCAGTTTTGGCTACTCAAATGAGCGCAAGTCAAGAGAGTTTACTGGTGATGACTCACATTTTTCCAAACTGTATTATGAAAATCTCACATCAAAATTAGGATACTGAGTTTAAAGGAGACAGATGTAATGAAACATGAGAAACTATTAGTCTCTATCTTTCTCCTTCTTCAGTCCTTCAAAACAAGGTGAAGGCCAGTTTTCTGAATTACTAGGGTATTAATGGGGCACTGTTCTATCTGTACTATAACAGCATATGGGGATCTCAGCTCTGTGCAGAGGCATGTTGGGTTTTGCTATGTGAACACAGAGCAGTCACTGCCCTGATGAGCCTCCACTAGCACTTGGGCAGCTCAGAGCAAGTCTGGAATACGCATGGCTAGAATGGATCTGTGCTAAGGATCCCTCGAGTCCAATCTCCTGCCTTTGATACCGGCCAGCATCTTATGCTTCAGTGGAAGATACAGTTCAGTAAGTGATTTTTAAAGTATACTCCCATACAGCAGTGTAATCCTGTGCCATAGATCCTGTGCTGTCTCTATGTTACTTAGCTTAAGCCGAACTTATGGCACTAGCATATAAAAGTTTGCCTAAATTTCATATGATGGCATGTTGCACAGATTAATTATGTGCTATTTCTTAATCCTGTTTTCTTACCAGATTTGTGTTTTCCGGCCTTTAATTTCATCATGTGTCCCTTTGCCCTTTTATTACTAGAGAAAGTAAACAGCTTTCAGAAACTATAGTGTTTGGTTATATGCAATGTTTTTCTGTCTACATGCATACATATGTGTGTGCGAATGTGTGTGTGTTACCACACAGCGGTCTTTTTTCCACCATTTCTCTCTTACATGTTTTCATGCTGAGCTTTAGTCTGAATAACATTCCTTTAAACATGCTTTAAGGAAGGAAGATGACATGGTCATCATGGTAAATTGACACCAAGGTCTTGCTGCCTTCTAGTTCTGAGGTTCTTGAAAGAGAGAGTTTTACCTTAGCAATCTGAGCATCCCTTCCTTTACACAGTAGATCCTGTGCCTGGGGAAAAATGGTTTTGTAGGTAATAGGAAAGGATTCTGATGCAGAACTAACAGAAGATTTGAGATTCTAACTTCCTAATGATTTCAATAGGGAGTTAGGGGTGTAAAGACAGTACTCATTATATTGTGGCTTGGATGCTTAGGGTAAGACTTCACGCCGAGTCTTTTTTCACATCTAAGGATTTAATATTCCTATCTCTCCCTATAATTGCCTTCAGACTACTCCTGGGGGGGCTGTAGAGCTGGGACAGATACTAGCAGCATGAGGAAGTTTCAGTTTTTAAGAGAAGCAGATTTTTTTGCACTTACATGGCTGTGAGCAGTATACTGCTAAAGCTGCATATCAAGTAGGTTTTGGGGTGTTTCTTAACCTGGGCTTGAAGCAGGTGGAAGGAAGGATTATAGTGGGACCTTAAAGCCTGGGGAGAGGCAGTGAACTCTGGCAGTATTGTAAGCAGCACCTGCAGCAGCTCAGGAGAGTGTGGTGGAAAACACGCTTTATTCTTCCACAGCCATCAAATGCTTCTGTAGTTTGAGGCACAATCGGTGGAATTACAGAAACGTGCATTTAGCTGGGAAGAATGAGGTAATAACAATTAAGGAAAAAACCCACTTGCTGATAATCCTGTACAAGTATAGCATGAAAGGAAAAGATTTAATTCCCATTGTAGCTCAACAGATTTCTGCTGGTGCAAAGCAGTGTGCTGTTAGGCTAGATTCAGAGGCAGCCAGAACCTCCAGGTGAATTAGTCAAGCTTTCTCTGCTTCTTTGGACCAAGAAAAGCATTTCAAACAGGATTTGAAAACTAGAAGAGTGCTCAGTTTTAACAGAATAGGCATTTCTAGGTATTTATTAACTGTTCTACTCTGTCAGCTGTGTTTGAAAACCTAGGACAATGAATTCAGGGTAGAGCATACAAATGTTCAGTCACTGTGGTGATGGATAGGTTTATGTCAAATAAAAGCAGCTGCTCATAACTTTTTTGGGGAAGATGGACAGAGAAAGATTGTCCTGAATTTACAGCTTGGGCTAAAACAAACACTTGGTACACACATGCAGCATCACTTGTGTCATGGTATTGTAGTTATGCTAAGAGCCACACAAACATAAAATGAAAAGATTATCCTTTTACCCATTCCTGCTTCCCTTTCCAAGTAAACACTTGTATCTGAATACATCCTGTAGCAGCAGGTAGGGCTGTTGCATAGGTATAGCATAGAAGCAGGTTTCATTCTCTGAAGTAAAAGGAGCTTAGAATCTTGGCTAACAAAATCCATGGTCAGTTAAGGGACAATAATGTTAATTTTCTCATTCACAACCTGGTCCCCTTCCATTAAAATGACAACCTTAAGCTGTATGGTCTGTTTTAGTTGATAATCTGTAATTAATGACTGCATAATGACATTTAGTTGGTGGAGGTTAGCATAGTGTCTTTGAGGATACAATTCAAAGTCAAACAATTTCCCTCTTACAATTAATTCAGTGTCACAGTGGTGCAAAAATATGCCGGTGTTATCAGCCAGTCCAGCATTCCTCATCAATTAAAGGATTGCTCATACAGCTTTTGCAGCACATCATAAAGCCTTTGTTCCCAGCTGATCAAAGCACCATTTCACAGTGATCAGATGCTGTCAACAAGCAGAGATCCTCGGGGCACTTGTGGCTGTTCCTTCTTGCTTCTCTTCAGCAGGGAGCATTTGTGGCTCCAATTGTGTTGGCAGCAGGCACAGCTGGTTTTGCTCAGAGAATACAATTACATTCTAAATGTCTGGCAACAAAGGCATTAAAAAGAAAGAGCTGCATTCAGAGGCTTCTGGAATTGAGGAGCTGATAGCTATCCTACCACTCTACGCACTCAGGTGCAACAGACAAGCTGCGAATTTAACACCTTGGAATGTTTCTCATGAGCTTCCAGCTATCACACTTATTTCTGACCCAGCCCTGTGACTGTCAAAGTGGTGCTTTCCCAGTGTCCTTCCCTGCACCGCTTCTGGGGTAGGAGTGCTGGGTAATGCTCGTGCCCTGGTCCTACCACAACAGAGAGAGAGAGAGGGCAATTTTCTCAACAGTGACAAATGCCTGCTGGTGAAATGTGTGAGACTAGCTTCATTTCATAGATGGTTAGATAACTGGCTCTGAAACTTTCTCGAAGGGATAGACTAGCGTAGGAAAAGATCACTACCTTTACCCAGTACAGCTGAACTGACTAGGGTCATCATTTTGTGTTGGCTTTTTTCCCTAGCCCACTGTCAGAGTCAGGTTTTTACTGAAAGAATGGGAGAAATCACCAGCCCTGATGATCCAACACCTTATCCCCCACTCAGCTCCTGCAGCTACAGTATCCAGGTAGAAGATGGCTTCCTGATGGCACTGGAATTCATGGAGACTTCAATGTGGAGACACACGCAGGAGTGTTGTGCCCCTGCGATGTCCTTAAGGTAAGGTGAGGTTTATTGCATTTCATCACAGCTTTTGTGAGACAGGCCCAGTTCTTTTACTGCATCTGCTTCAGCCTGTATCTTGCCATTTTAGTTTGATCTCCCTGTATCTCCTCATTCATTTCTTCTTCTCGTCCCTTCAGTTCTGCTGTCTCTTTTTCTTTCAATACCTTCCTCTCTTGGGAAATTCACCAAAACCAAGCACACATATGTGTGATGACTTGATAGATTTCATCACAGCCTCTGCCCTTATCACAGATCAGTGATGCCAGGGGAGTCAGTTAAATCTTTTGCATTCAGTTAGCTTACCTATAAAATGGACCCAGGGGTGCTTCCCGGGAATTCCATAGCACTTAGGATGCTCTGTGAGTTATCAGAGTGACAAGCCATCGCTCTGACCACCTGCCTGGTTTTTTGAACTTTGCAAGAAAGGACGATTCAAGTTCAGGGAGTCATTGCATTAAAATCAGTTTGTTCTTTCACAAGCCTTGTGGGGGAAGGAGTAAACACCATTGGTTTGCCTTCTCTCATTCTTTTCAGGTTAAAACACCCAAAAAGCAACTTGGCCCATTCTGAGGAAAAACTTTGCCTGCAAAAATTGAGGCACAGGCTAGTGTGGTGAATATTACTTTCATAACTGATGTCTCAGGAGCACACACTGGGTGGAAGATGAAGTACGCAGCAGCAAGTGGGTAGGAGACCTCTGTTCAGTTCTCAAGTCCAAACCATTCCCAGAACTTCATTCCGGAAAGACCTGAATAGCAACCCAGTAGTGGTGCTTTAAAACAGTGTAGCGTACCTGGTAAACAGTGTAGCTACTAAGTAGTTTACTTATGAAATAAAGTTTTAAGAGTTCAACGCAGGTCCAGGCATATGATTTTATTTTAGGGAACAATTTTCTCAACTTGTCAAAAGTTACGAGGTGCGTGTTTAGGCAGCAGACGTGCTGGGTGAGTCCTGTCAGTGCAGCCTGGCTCTGTGCAGGTCGCTGCACACCCTTGGTGTGAGAGCGTCACAGTCAGTCAGTCACAGTTTTTCCTTTTATTTGCAGTAATTGTAGATCTGTGTCCATGTGAGTGAAACAGCGTAGAGAAAGGGGAGAGAAAGGGTGGGTTTTCCCCTAAGAGCCTGACGCAGTAAGTAAGGAATTCGGTCTTAAGGGCAATGTTGGGTTTTCTGATCTTCTGCAGGTTTGTTGTGTCCCAGTCCTGAAGCACCACCCCATGGTCACATCGCACCAGTGCAGGCGCAGTACATTCTGGTGACCACTGCGCTCTCGCTTGCGACATCGGATACGTGCTACTTGAAGTAGGTAAACTATGGCTCTCAGGGATTAAACGTGGAGGTGCCTTTCCTCATTAACAGTTTCTGTTGCACACATCATGAGGTGTATTCAGTACACTGAATTTGTTAGCAATTGTCCTGCCTTTGGTACCCTCCCCAAAGAATTCTGTTTCTTTGTATGCCTGCGTGTATGTATGCCCATGCTGACGTGCTTTGAGCACTGCTGCTTAGAGATTTGCTTGTAATTATGTTGGAAGCAAAGAATGATTTTACGAAAGATTTCACAAGATCAGTGTAGTGAGAATTTTTAATGTTCTTTCATTTGTTACTGCATCTCTCCAGGGAAGTTAAAACTGGAATACTTGGTCATTCCTGCTGAATGCCGCATTTCAGACTTAGTTCTTAATAACATCCTGCTTCTTCCCAGCAGGCAGTTTTGGAAGATACTCTAGTCCTTGTATGCTTACAGCAAACTTGTGCAATCACAGTTAGCTGATTGTGTTTTAGGAAGGCACAGGCTTACCTCAGTGGTTATTTTGTAGTCTCTCTGGTTTGATAGCTGCACATATTTACTGTTTGCTGTTTATGTAGAAGCCCAGAATAACGGAACTGATGTGAGTGTTGAACTGCAAATAGTAGGAAAGCTGGGTGCGTAGGGCAGTAGGCAAAGGAAGGCTGTATTCCACGTCGTCCTTGGAACGCGCTGACCAGCACTGTGTGGCGTCCTTGCTGGAGACAAGGCAGGTGGAAGTGTTGGGACTGCTACCCAACAAATGCAGATTGGCCTCCAAATTCCGGAAAGGCTGAACCTCCCTCACATTCACAGCCATCCACCATGGCCTTTAGTAGCACCCACAGTTAGATTCATAGGATGATGGAATAAGAATTACTCACCTTTTCCTGCTCTGAAGGTAGTATGGCAAAGCAGTACGTTTAGTAAAGACATTTTAAGTGAATAAAAATCTAGTTATTGTTTTTCCTTTGTGAATGGGCAAATAAATGGTGTTTTTCTGTCATTAAGCCTGTCTGATGTGGAATTAATTTGACCTTTTATTTTTATTCCTGCTTCTTGAAGAATTAAAACATTGTGAAGTCTCTTGTAGTGGAATGTCAAAAGGATGCTTCTTGGAACAGCCCAGTGGCAAAGCGCATCAGTAAGTCAGTGCTAATATTTGTGAATTTGAAAATTCCTGTGAAAATATTTATGTTTAAACATTGGTTTGTAGAGACAATGAGAGCAGCTGCAGTATGAGAAACAGTCTGTTCTGCTTGGTGACTATTCCATTTCTTGTCAAAGTGCATTTTGTATTTGTAAGTTGGAAGATGTTTCAATTTCTGCCATTCTTTAAAATCTCTAAAAAGCACTGATGGTTATTAAAAAAAATAAATGTGGTAGTGTCCTTTGAAATAGAATACAATCTCCCGAGAGTTTTATGTACTGAGCAAAAGCATCATCATCATAGGAGAAACATGGAGTACCTGTACTCTTAGATACTGGTACAATTTATCTTTAATTAGTCTGTATTCATTAATATACGTGTTGGTTTCCTGCCTACATGGTGTGCAGTGCGAGTCTCGCACAGTCACAGCTTAATCTAATGGATGGGAGTGCAAATTTTCTAAGGAAACCACAGAATCCCCTAAACCCTTTATAGCTCCCAGTACTCCCAGTGTTACTGGTGTCTGCCTGCCCAGTTGTGAGCACAAACCATCATCAGTATTTCTGTTATCTCCAGTAAAGAGCCCTTGTATCATTCCCTGAAGATCACAGTCGAATCCTGCTGGATTAGGTTGATTTTCTCAGCACACTAGCTTTTATTTGGGTTTTTTTAATATATTTTTGAACTGCTTTAGTTATCGACTGTCGTCAGCTTGCAGACATAGGCAGTGGTGCCATTACATATGTTACAGGCCTGAGAAGACCACCTACAGTGCCGGAATTCAGTACCACCTTCTGCACCATGAAGGCTGATAATAACAGTAGGTCCTAAACAGCAGATTTAAGCGTGGTTCTTGGTTCTGAAGGTGTGCAGAGTGCAGAGTGGTACCCCTGGCTTACACAGGCATGCCCATACAGGCCAGCAGAGCCTCTCTGAAACACAGCACAAAAGCTGTTACCTTTGGGAAGTCTTATTTGCATTTTTAAGTGTACCTAAGCAGACTGAAAGGTACCCCAGGTAGGCTTAATTCAGTAACAGCTGGGAGCTTAACTCATTCTTACCATTCCTCAGTTAGTGGTGTTTAACAGTATTAGATCCTGCAGATAACCGGAGGGGGGCAAGAGATGCAGAGTCACCTTCTCAAGACTTGTCTGCTGTAAACTCAAAGGAGACCTAGGATACAATGTCTGACAGTGCCTGGCGTCACTTCTGTGTTGCTTTAAGATGATGCCCAGCTGTTCTATTCACTTGTTCTTATTTTTGTTGTCCCTGTGAGATGCAGGTGAATACACAGCAGTGATGGTGGATACTGGAAAAGCTCCAAAGGAGAAATAAACCCTCCCGTCTGTGAGCCAGGTACTGCATGAATGTGCAAAATAGCTGGAATTAGCAGTTGCTGCAAAATCATGAACAAGCTCTCGGCCAGTACTGCCTGTTGCTGGTTGTGGCCAGGCCCTGTCACAGAGACAGCAGGGCAGGTTGTACGCAGGTGGCTACTGGAGGACAGAGCTGGCCATGAGGCGATGCACTCGCTCCTGTGCACCCGAGTCGGAACTGGAGAACCTGTCCTGTGGGGAAAGGGCTAAGCTCCGTTCTGTGACGCTTGTTCCTAAATGCCAGCCCACAGTGACTACAGGTGCTGGGCTCTTAACGAGCTACTCAGCTGAGCCATCATTCATTGTTTCTGTAAAGAGTTAAGTAGCAGGTATAATAGCATGGTGTGCTTAGATTTGCTTTTAGTACCTTGAAGTTGATGAGGCAGAACCACCTCACTGTAGAACGTTCATTTTAAAACTCAGATTACCACCTCTACGTTCCTCTGATTTTCAAAATGGCAGTTGCTGTTTTAAGGAGGGGGAACAATAACAAATCTCAAAATGTTACGGAAACCACAGTGTGACTGGTACTCCCTGTAGTCCTTTAGTAATACTGACCTTATATTTATCTGTTCAATTGTGTTACTATTTTAACATGCCTTGGTCTTGCCTGAGGCTCCCCGTTGCTGCTAGCATGACAGATTAATGCCAGAAACGCAGTTCAGTTCCCCTTGAAGAGAGTAAAAAGCTGAACCTTTGGTTTATTCCAGCTCTTTTGGATGAATGCAGTTTCATAAATGACTAAATTGTTGTTGTTTTTAAATTGCTTGGCGTTGTTTCTGACAGGAAAATTGAACCACACTCCAGAAGTATTTGTGAGGGGAAAAGCCAGTGAGCACCCCCACTGCAGAGCACAGGAGTGGGTTTATTGTATTTTATTTTTTAATGCTTGAACTGCTAAATTAGTTACTTTGTAAAATGACTCAAGATCCAAGACTGAGTTTTAGGGGAAACATTCTACAGTGTAAAGCATAATTGTTCCTCTTATCTTTTAGATTAGACTATCCACATATTCCAATTACCTTAATTTACATTCAGAACAAATACATCTCTATGCCCAAATTCCTAAGCACAACGGTCTCTCGATTACAGAACTTCTCCAAAGGATGTGTGTAATACTGCCTAATGAAAATGGTGCTCTAAATCAAATAAGTCATTTGCAACCAGTTTTACCATTCCAAAACAATCAAGGAATTACATTTAGAATCATTAACTTAATTTAATCCATACAAGCATAACAATTCACTGTCCAAATCTTAAAATGTTTAACATTTATTGCTGCATTTGTTGTTTTGCAGTTTGTGGAACGGGGAGAAGTGGAACTGTGGAGCATGCACATGACGGGAGGAGAGCCCAGCCTGGAGCCTTTCCCTGGCAAGCGAGGTTAATCACAGCGCCAGCAGGATTAGGAGGTGGCTCGCTTTTGGGGGGCAACTGGGCTCTGACAGCTGCTGGTGGTGCACTTGATCAAAGAAACCCCTCGGCTTTGAGGATTAAATTGCAGATTTTGAACAAACCCTCATTTTGCTATGAAGAAGCCCAGGCAGAAGTTTTTTTATTCATTAAGGTTATAGAAATGATCTTGTCAGCTTTGACAATAATACTGCCTTGGTTAGGCTGGAGCATAAAGCCTGTTAGTACCAGTCTCACACCCATTTGTGCACCAGGGAGAGGGAGATTTCAACTGAGAGCAAATGATGGGGTAGAACCAAGACAAGGAGCGCTTCTGTCCTGCTGCTGCATACCGAGGGGTAGTTAGCAGCCAGAAAGAACGTACAGGCGCGCGTGCCAGTAAAGCTTCCCACGGAAAAACCTTCTGGTTGCAGAAAACCTGCTGTGTGCTGGAGCCAAGGGGGGGGGCAGCGGAGGCCCGCAGCCGCTCCTGGGTGCACAGGCCAGCAAATGATACCACATCCTGGGCTTTAGGCCGTGATATTGCAGGGAGTCACCATCCCTTGGCTTGAAAGTGTTACTTAAAGTAATTCTTAAAAGACTTTTATTTGTATTTCCCACTGGTTATTACTTAGATTACATTAAGAGCTGCAGTATTTAAATGCTTAAAAACCAACTCTAAATCCTTAATGTTTATTAGGCTTAACCGATCCGTTAAAAACTGTCCAAGCGCAGTATTAATTGCTGGTTTCTGTCCCAGCTGTTAAGACCTTTAGTTTTACAAAGTTGCTATCTGGCTGCAGAGGTGTTAGTCTGTACATAATGAAGTATATTTTGTTTTCTTTTAAACAGTGCTGCGGATTCTTGTGAGCCGGCAGCTTTTGAATGAGCACCCGTCCTGTGAAAGCGCGCAGAGCCCCCGGGTACCTTACACCACTCCCTCACTATCCTGGCAGCTGCAGAATCCCAGCAGTACCAGCTGCACGCTGCATTTGGGGCACGTATGTACCGCACTGTACCCCTGTAGGTACCTGCTGTACCCAGCCCGAGCCTCGGAGAAGGTCCTGCCATCAGCTGCAAAACCTGTGTTTTTCTGAACAGTTTTATAAAGAGTAAACATTCCCGTGCCGGTTTGTAACTTCAGTACACATTCAGCTGACAACAGATTCTCAGAACGAATTAGAAGCGATGTTAAAAACCCTGTTTGACTACACTGTATAGCCCCTTTCATCAACTTCCTCTTTCTTGCATCTCGCATTCTATTATTAGTATGTCACTTTCTGGAATAAAACTGAAAATGAAATCCCTTAAAACAACAAACAAGACTCCAAACACTTCAGTATGATTTTAATAGTAGTTTATTTACTCACTTATAAACACTAGAGTATGCAAAGCAGTTAGAAAATAGTATTAAAAGTTGAAAATTATGCTAAAATTTTCAGAGATTTACTACTAAAACTTGAAAATTATTCTAAAATTTTCAGGGATTTTGTCTGAGGGTGAAGGAAGGCTAAAATTATTAGCAAAGACTACTCAGTGCTGCCAACCAGCCTGGCAAAACCTAAACCTGGACAATTGAAACAAAATTAAAGCCATGCTAATTACAAAAACTTACCATGAAGCTCCTTGCAGAGGGGGGTCACACTTTGGAGGTCCAAGAATACCATTTTTAAGTGTTACTCAGCCGAAGTAGCTGGTAATAGTGCAAGTGCTAAAATGCAAAATTCACAGATGGTACAGAGTTTGGAGATTATTCTGACTTAGGAGCAGAAAAAAAAAAAAAATCTAAGCAACTTTTTGCAGTGGGCTATGAAGAACAGAAGTGTGGGATTACTTTTCATCTGAGTGGTTTGAACCCCTCTTTAAACCCTTTAAGTTGTATGCTGAGACCCAGCTGGTTTTTTTAATACTGCAAGTGGAAAACTTAACAGCAGTGCAGTTTTGTCCAATATTTAGATGGTCTATCCACAAGCCTCAATATAATATGCAGTAGTGAAGATGTAACTTGAAAGGTTAAATAGGTTAAAACTGTGTAAATACCAATATTGAGAACGGTCATAGCTACAGCACAGTAGCACGGCGTATAAAAAATATACATCAACCTTCAGTGGGTTTCCAGCACAAGTAGATTGGACAATTCCTTAACTCCTACCGCCAGTAGAAATAATCTTCCACCAGTTTCTGCTGAAAGATCCTGCTCTTTGTTAAGAAGCTGCCTCTTAGTTGACACTTCTGCACTTGTAATAAACTTAGTTTCTCAGGTCAAGACTTCTGTCAAAGTCCATGTACGTTAATCGTGCTTTATTCAGCTGGAGAGCCTTTCCTGGCCTAGTCTGGGCTGAAAGTGTTGCAGGACCCTACTTCCCAGGGTGGACTGGTCTAAAAACAAGTTAAAATCCATCCATCCCCAAAGGAGATGCTGTAGACAGAAACTCGCCTTGACAGTGTTTGTATCCCCCAACCCACTTCTGATGAGGAACTCAAGTCCTAAAAGAATATGTAATGTTCCTTGGTACAGATGCAATCTGGAGGGAACTGCTTACCATTCTAGGTGCGCACACCCAAACATGTGGGAACTGGATTTTAGATCTATACATACCACTGAACAGTGCAAAAGTACAGTGGATTAAAGTTGGGTGTCAGGTATCGATAGGTGATGAGCGGTGGCTCCATTTGCCTTGTCACCTTTTAGAGCATGCTTGTCTGAAACAAACCGAATTACTGCAAAAAAGCTTTACAGAAGTTCATCTCAAAAGGGTAAAAATTAATTAACTGCTATGAATTCTTTGCATTCAGGGCTGCAAAACAAAGACACATATTACTTAAATCAGTTTTATTTAAGAATTTCCTACAGTGACAAATCTTATAAAAAGCATCCAAACACAAAACCGCAGCAAACAGCATTCTTATGGATATCTTACAGACAGTGGAGCTTCCACCCTGGAGAGGCACACTGAGCTCGCTAGTGATCTCTGCTACAAGAGCTACTGCAAAGCACACCACAAGCTCAATGTTCTCATCACAAACCCCATCATCTTCAATTCACATTACCACGCTTACAGATCATTAACAGAAAAAAAAACCACACACCATACAGCATTCACAGCAGTTGACATAAGGGAAAAAAAATACAAATATTCATTTCACATAACACATTCAACTAATTGATTAACTAGGTATAAAACCCACTTAAAGTCTTCCACATATGGGTGTCCTTTGAACGCAATAAACACTCGTACTTGGATTTGCTATCATTGCTCTCCGCACACTCTCTCACCAAAGCCACAGGATTGAGAGACATCTCGCCAAGTAAAATAAAACCCCATAATGCACCACCAGGTCTCTGCATGCGCTCTCTCCTTTATCTCGCACATACCAGCCCTCTCATGCCTCGGCACCACCATCAATCCCACACAAGGTTTCAAAAGTTCAAACAGCCTTCTGGTTCCATCTCACAGCCTTGCGTTCATAGCGTTGATACGACTCCATGAAATAAAGAGTAGCGGATAAAAATGGAACACCCACCGTCTAAGACGCAGCATGTGCGGTGTGATGAAGTATTCTTGGATGAGAAAGCATGTAGACAGAATATTCCTAAGGCAGAATATTTACAGCACTGCTTTCAATGAAGTGCTTCTTCCATACACATTTGAAATGAGATGAACTGCAGAGATTAAATGAAGCCTTCGTATCGTACTTTAGTATGGAGGGGAGACAGCGTTAAAAAAAAAAAAAAAACAAACACGAAACAAAAACGACACCGTGTTCTCCAACTGGGGCACTTGGAGAGTCTTATGGTGGGATCAAATTAAAAACAAGAGGGAGAGAATGCTGTTTCTGACCAATGTTTTCCATTTTGAACATGCAAAGAATTCAGGTAGCCAGGAAACAAGGGAAAAAGTATTACAGAAGAAACCTTTCCTATCGATTGTAGTGTTAGTTCACCTATCGGGCAAACAGCAGTCCACTTCCAGACATTCGTATTCCAACAAGATATGTAACAAAACTTACAAAACTCCTTTTACCTTTCTTTTCTTTTTCTTTTTTTTTTTTTCCTTTTTTTTTTTAAAAAAAGAAAAATGTCAAAAATACTGCTGAATATACTGCACACTGAACAAACTGATTTGGAAAATTTTAGTATATATGTAATTTACAGTATACTTACCACGAGTTAGAAAAATTTGATTTCCCACCACAGAGTCAGTATCAGAGCCCACTGCGTCTACATTCCCCAGCCTGATGATTTGGAATCCATGCTTGAACCAAAGCCTCCGTTAAACCCACTGCTGGAGCCCGCGTTTGAGGCTGAACCCCAGCCTATCGCTGCCCCCGAGTTGGAACCACCGTAGGAGTTATTTCCTGAACTAAAGCCCTGGTTCTGCTCCCGCTGCATGTTGCCTTGAGGCTGGTTGTTCCCCGACGGCCCCGACTGGTTCTGCTGACTAGCCAGCATGCCCATCATCCCCCAGCTGCTCTGCAGGGCTGCCTGCGCCGCTGCCATCATGGCAGGGTTGATGCTAAAGGCTCCGAAGTTCATACCCCCGCCCATGTTACTGCCCTGGTTGTTACCCAGTCCTCCCCCACCTCCTCTGCTGTTGCCAAACCCCCCTTGATTCCCAAAGCCTCCCGGATTACCACCAAATCTTCCACCTCTCTCTAACTGTCTATTGCTATTGTGCTTAGGTTCAGCATTGGATATATGTACGCTGATTCCTTTAATGATCAAGTCCTCTCCACAAAGAGATTGGGCAACCTATAAGAAATAAGGGATTGATTAAATGTATGTTAGATGACTTCTAACTAAGTGTTAGTAGTACAAGACAAAAAAACCCCACATGATTCTGAGCAGATATTTAACCTGCAAAAGAAGCATATGCATATACTTAATCCAATTTGACTACTACACTAACTGCAGTATCAAAACCCAACTGTACAACAGCATCTGAGAAGTGTAACCTTGGACAATTCAACAAATCAAATCAAGCTAATACCACTGGAATTCTCAAGACTGGATGAGTAAGTGTTCCATGTGTAGTTCAGAAATAATGCTTTATCGAGGTACTGAAACACAGGCTGTCTAAATAGGAAGTTAAAATATTTCAAGACGTACCTGATCATCTGCAAATGTAACAAAAGCAAAGGCTCGGAAGGGTTTAGGAATGAAGACATCTACCACTTCTCCATACTGGGCAAAGAACTGTCTGAGTTCATCTGCCGTCATGTCCTCCGTGCAGCGCCCAACAAACACTTTTCTGCTACGCAAAGGTTCATCAGGACTTTGCTGGAGAGAATTGAGAGAAGAAAAAGAAAAAAAATCACAACTGTCCTTGAGAACCGAGTTACATTACAATAAAGGCCCCTTTTAATCTAGCCTGTTCCGAAGACTGAAGACAAAGAAAGTCTGAGACTGTAAGTTGAAGACTTAAAAAAGTTCTGTTCAGCAAACATGTCTGCACCTTGGTAAAGATGGAGAAGAGTCACAAGGAAACAAAGATGGGAACAATACACACAGGGACAAGGCCACTGCAGAAGGGCACCTTTTTTTTTTGGTTAATAACTGTACGTATACACACAGGAAACCGAAGCTTCAGGTTCAGTTTTGAATTCAAAGACTCAGTCCGATCTTCCACAGGTTCGTTATTCTGCCCGCTTTATTCTCCATTTATTCACGCAGCAGACAAGTTAAGCAGGTACTGCTGGACGTTAAAACACATTATTTTCAGATTTCCACCTGTACTTAGTTCCCCCACATAACTCGCTATTTTCCCAATGCTTCTTGTTCACTGCCTGCTCACCCACCTCCTCCCTGTTTCCCTTCCTAGCTCTCACTTGTAGTGTCATTCACAGACCAAAAAGTCACATCCAAGAGTGCATTATTAATCTGCCCACCTGACACAGTTGCTAAAAAAGTGGACTTTGAGTGTTTGGTAAAACTAAAACTAGCAATAAATATGAAAGTACCTTAGAATTGGGAAGCTTACAGTCACACCATCTTCCATCTATCATGTGCCGCTGAGACATTACTTTCACCTGGGTTTCATAATCCGTAAAACGAACAAAACCAAAACCTTTTGAGTGGCCAGTTTTAATATCCTTCTTAACCTAGGACAGAAAAAGCAGACTTTTAAAAAGACTACAGAAACAATGCACGCCTGTATTTGTGACTTCCTGACGTGCTATTCACCAGCTATCTCGTGTATCAACCTCGATAATAACCAGAACTTTCTGTATACTTTTTCTGGTGATCTTGCCTCACTGTATACGCCTACCTTTTCTTATAAAAATTACTATAATATTATATAGTCAAAGCAGGGGCCTGTGACACCTACAAATTAGAAGTATTAGCTTGCCTTGAGCCCAAGCATAACCAAAAATGGGATTTATTTTGTAATACTGTGATGACATAGCCAGACCAGCTGCGTAAACAATGTGACCACCAAAGGGGCAAACCCACGCAGCTGTGCACAGGAGGCACGCAAGTAACAAAAGGTAAAGAACAAGCCACATGTATCAGGATCAAGCGAGATCCCAATTCTGGGAGGATAAAACCACCACGCACGAAGACAGAAGGGAACTGAAGCAGTAAGGCCACCGAGCTCCCAGGCACCCCTGCTAACCAAGCAGCACCCGTCCGCGGTACCACCCGTGCTGGTGCAGGATACGCGCCACACAGACAGTCTGGTGTAGGCAGTGGTGGTACAGAAGTAACCGCTAGTATGAAGCGTGCTGCTACTGAATGAATTTAGTAAAGTTCTGTTTGAGGGTTTTATCAGTCTTGAAAATGCTCCCATCACAGCAATCTCTTCACGCATACGCACATATATATGAACACACATATTCAGCTGCAACAATTAGTAATATAAATTTAAAAGCTCTTAAAAATGCTCTGCCCATTAACCTGGTCTGCATGAGTTACCACTTCCAAATACCCCTGACCATCTGTACAAAGCTCATGGGACAAAATGCAGCCTAGGAGCAGACACAGCTGCAGATCTCCGAGTTTATATGGCTCTGTTTGTTTCTACTGGCTTTGTCAAAGACTGATTTCTACCTCATGTCCTTGGGCTGCCAAAGGATTTTACCTGCACCATCAGAACTTCTCCAAATGTACTGAAATATTCCTTTAAGTCTTGTTCAGTGGTTTTCCAGGGAAGACCCAAGACTATTAAATCCGAAGTCTTCTGTACTGCTCGTTTCACTTTCACAGCTGATGATGCATCTGTTTCATCCATTTTTCTCTTATTATCTGGATATAAAGAAGTACTTTAGACATCATCCTGAACTCTGGAAGTTGCTTCCACTGATTACAAAGCGCATGGTATAAAACCACAGACTACGATGAGAAAAAGTACAGACTACAAAAGAACACGAGGCAGCTGCTGGGCGCTTATTACCGTAATCCATATCCAACTCTCTACAAGTATAAGGAGAGATGAAAGAACAGTCTACACTTAAGACCTCCTCCAAAATGCAATTTGACAGAGTTAGCTTTGTGTTAGTTTACTAAAGTATTATCCAGTAACATTCACAGTCCTAAAGCATGTGAAAAGAGGGATTTTTAATGAGAATAATTTATTAGCAATTTACTTCCTTTTCGGGGGTGGGGGGTGGTCAGGCTCCTCTTTTCCTGAGCATGTGTTTTAAATGGTACCTCTGACCACGATTTGAGGAGAAGCACCTGTGAGTACACAGAGATCCCATTACACCACGGTCTTTGAAGGTCTATAAAAGGCTGCAAACCCTCCAAGGATCATGCAAGGCTTTCTCATTAAAGTGCTTGTATGGGCAGAGAGCTAAAAATCTTCCTGCACATCTGAAAACTCAGTGGGGTCAAATGTACTCTGCAGGACAGATACACAAATAAAATCAGTGAACTTCTCTAAATCAGAGGGCTCGACAGTAATACTGTAGCCATGTTAAATCAGCAGTGACTGACATGGACCTCTTGACTGAAAAAGCAAGCTTGCACAAAAAAGCCAAAGGAACGAAGACAAACCTTTGGGGTAATTAACAACATAGACCAGGTTTCCCCATCCAGCTTCCGGCGCGTGCAGAATGCCTTCCACCAGCCGGACGCCCCTCATGCACTGCGACACCGGGTTCCTGTAGCGCAGCCCGCAGGCCCCGGGGAACTGGGCGGTGACAGTGGACAGCAGGACGGTGCCGTCGTCCTCCGAGGGGATCTCAATGGGCTCCTCGTTCTCATCCTCCGTCACCCGGATATACTCCGACATCTTTGCTGGGAGTTGCTAAAGTACAGCAGAGGAGGGGAGCGGGTGTAAGCCATCACCTCGTTTCCCTTGATTTGGTTTTCAACTTTCTAGTCTTACGGCATAAGCCCCTCTGTATTTATTACACAGCAGGGTACAACCGAAACGCGTTATTCGTTGACGTTAAAGCCTCGCGCCCTGCCGTACCGACAGACAGACGGACCAACACCTCCGCCCGTCTCGGAGCCTGCGGAGGGACTGACAGCTCCCCGAGGCACGGAGGAATCTCCCAGGGCCGCCGCGGCCTCCCCCCGCGGGGCCGGGACCGGTGACGGGTTGGGGAGCGCAGCCCCTCTCGGCCCCACTGCCTGCCTGGGCCCGCCCAAGCCTGCGACCTCCGGGCGCGGCGCTGCCCGCCACCAGCTGCGGCCCCCGCCCGAGCGGACCCGAGGGCGCCCGCCGCGCCCCGCTCACCGGCCAGGGAAGGGAGCGGCGTCTCCGGGAGCCCCTCACCGCCTCCCCAGCAGCCCCCTGCCCCCAGCGCCGCGCAAAATGGCGAGCCCGGGGGCCCCGGATGCGGGCGGCGGCGGGCGGCGGCAGCCGGCGAAGGGACCGCTCCCTGCCCCTCTCCCCCCCCCGGCGGCGGGGCCGGGGCCCCGTCCGCGCCGCGCGGGGGGGGGGCCCCCGGGAGGGGCGGGGGTTTCCCCCCGCCCCCCGGCACAGACCACACGTGGGGACAGGAGGACCCGCCTGGGCCGAAGCCCCCCGTAACGCCGCCCCGCCGGGGGCCGGCTGTTGCGGGTAAACGACGGCGGTAACGGCGGCGCCCCAAACCCGCACTGCAGCCCGGGCCGGCCCCGAGGACCCCGCGTCGGGCCGAGCGGCCCGGACCCAGGGGGGTCCCCCGGCCCCGCGCTCACGCGGCCGGGCGGTCCCGCTCCCGCGGGAGAGGGGACGCAGGGCTGTGCGGAACATCGGGCCCGCCTGCGGAGCCCCGCGCTCCCGGGGCCGCTCCCCGGACACATAAGGGATCTGCGGAGACAGGAGTGTGCGGGAACGGAGGCTTCCACTGTCGAAGGGTGCGATCGCTCTCTCCCCTGTCTCTGCTACCAGAAAGACAAGGGATGCGTGCACTTAATTTGTAGAGAGAAAGAATAGAAAAAGAAAAAAAAAAAAAGACTTCAGGTTAAAAACAAACAAGAAAGCCACCAAAAGCCCCACACTCTTTCTTACCAGTCTTAACCATGAAGTAGTTTATTCAGGGAAGATGAGGGGTCTCCATCACTAAAGAGAAGCCTGCTGTGAACAATCTTGGGGGTACCAAGAGCTCTTTCAGTTGGGCAGGAGACACCATGTGCACTTTAAGATCCCTTTTCCACAGAACATAACATTAAGAGATACCAAGTATGGCAATTGCTGCAGTATCTGAGCACCAGCCTGGAAGTGCCTGCGTTTAAGGTTATCTGTAACGTTAGCGAGAAGGCAAACCCCCTTGCCAAAGAGACATGAATGAGCAATGCCGGCTGAAGCATGTTACCACTTGAACAGCATCATTCTGTGCTTGGTGGGAAGGGTTGATCCAACATGCCTCCATCTGCAGATTTCCTGCAGGCATTCCCTGAGGATTTGGGGAAGAACAAGGTTAACCAGGCTGACTAATGCAGGCAGTTTCATGGCAGCTCAGTTCTGTATATCAAATTTAGTATCTTAGCCTGACACCCTCTCCCAACAACTGGTTCATCGCCCAGAACTGATGTCTTCATTAATTCTTCCAGATGTTTGGGTGGGTTTTTTTTTTTTTTTCTCTCTCCCCCATTTACTGCCCTGCTCTGACCTTGTATAAAACAATTTTGTAGTGGAAGTTAAGCTAGTAGTTCTAGCCCTGCCCTTTAATATGTAGTAAGTGTTTGCTATAACATGGCTTAATCCTCTCTAGACCCAATCTCCCCTTACTTAAGGGAAAGACTAATGGTTAAATCTCATTATACAGCATTACAAATTTCTGAACTCCAAAGCCGGTATGGCTAAGGGACACTTGTGTTCTTGCTGCCACTTTTCTGACTCTTAAAAAAACCCAAAAACTATGTGCCAAAGAGCCCCTCTACATACGTTTTCCTAAGCTGCAGTCACAGGAAGGCCTGCTAGCAAGGCTATCATGCAGAGCCTTCTCTGCTCATGTGCCTTACACAAGTCTATGTGCAAAGAACCACAAAGAGGAGAACAACAACAGTGACAGGAACATGGTATTTTCCACTTGGTCTGGTTCCATTTATAAGGTTAATCATCTGCTTTCAGTAGCATAACCCTCTAGATAAACATTTTTTTTTTTAGTTTGCAGTGATAATACTATAAAACTATAGTTTAGTAACTCTTCTACAGTTTTAGTCAGTCATTGTGTATCTGGATAATTGCCATTCCACATCTTCAAGTTAGTTTATTCTGATACTTTAATAATAAGCTTGGAATTCAAAATAAAATCAGTTTTATTACAAAATATATATGAACATGAAGCCACATAGGGTTGTCATTAGCAGAGCTGTGAAGTCCTGCCTGCCATCGTCATAGCAAAAACAAGTGCACAGCAGAACTTTAATTAGCTCAGTTCTGTGACTTGACCAGCAGACTGGACCATGCTATTATAAGGAAAACAGTTCTAATACCTTCTTCTCCCTCCTTTCTCCTCATCTGTTCCTCTGTGACACTCATCCAGGCCACATATGGGCCATGTTCCCAGTGCCCATCTACCTTGGCCTTCCTTGCACTGGTCTCCTAAAAAGAAGTAAAAGTAAGTCTTAGTAAGGGAGGATTTCCCTACTGCTAGGAAAGGCTAATCCAGTCCCATGCATTAATGTATTCTGCTGAGTATTTAAGAGTCCCATTTAAGATTTCTTCAGTTGCTCCCAGCATCACTGAAACCTAGCCCATCTATGCCCATGTAACTTTAGACTCAGCCTTACCATTTAATTACCATTTTTCAGAGTTCTGAGAGAACCTGGCCAGACACAGGCTAACAAGATAAGCTAATGCTCTGTGTAGGTGTTCTCCTGAAATTCCTACATTTTCTAGTCATCCACAATATACATCCCAAATCCAGTTCTGGTGTTGCCAAGTCAGCACTGAGGTAGTCAGCGTTGTTTGAACATGCTGCAAGGACTGAGCAGTAATCGCAGCATGTCAACATTACCTACTGCACCATTTCGAGCCAAAGCTATAGTTTAGCAATCACGCTATTTGAAGAGGTTGTCATGGCATTCAGCCAGAGTGACCTCTATCTAACAAAGCATCTGGTGGTAATTTCACTAATGAGCAGAGTAAGCATCAACCCTGAACTAGATTTTATGCAGGTAAAGGCTTGGAGAGAGCAATGAGCTCGATGCAGCTTGCTGGCTGTAATACAGACAGGGAAAGAAGGGCAATTATTCATAACAGAGACTTCTGCCCCAGAGCTTGTTCTTCAGTTTTGGCAACAAACAAGCTTAAAATTAAACAAATGTTACTATCCATTTTCTGTAAGAACTGGGATTCTTGCAGCACTTTCCTTCTGTTATTTTGCATTATGATTAGATTTAAGTTAAGCAATTAACAGTAGTATTGCTCTTGAAGTAACTACACCAGTGGGCATACAGCTAGTTAATTCACCAGTTCCCTCACACTGGCAATTCGGAGTGCCCATGGGTGTAGACAAATGCAATACCATGGAACTAGCCATCATGTATATTGACTTAAGTGTGCCCACCGGCACAAAGCAAAATGCAATACAATAACTATTTGCTGCTCTAGGTTAAGTGTGCTCATGGGTACAAGCAAACTCAGTGTAATGATCAGCTGTTCACCCTCCCAAAAGCACTCAGGATGAAAAATAACATCGATGGGCATCTAAATATAACCTCATGATAAAAAAACCCCCACACAACTGTGGGTACTGAAAAACACGGAGTGCTTGGGCCTATTTCTAATCATAGAGCAGTAAAAAGCAGGAGGATTTAATGAATGATGGCATGCCAGTGTAGTCAGAATCTGGCCTGGTTTTGCCAATAATTAGTAAATCTTATTTCTCACCCTTACTCAGTGGATTTCCATACCCCCGCCCCCCCCCCCAACATCAAGTTTCTCCTGCTTTGTTCTGAGTGTAAGGAGGATCATCACAGTTTCCTTTCTGTAGACATGAAACAAGCGTTCTTTGCACAAAAGTCTGATCAAACAGAAACATTAGATTCTCTGTGTTGGTTCTCATTCTAAACACATTTAGCAAGGCAGGGGGGGAAGCACATTATCACAGTATCCCTAGGACTGTGCCCTTAAGTAGCCTGCATCCTTTTGATCAGCCTTATCCTACTCTTTCATACTTAAGCACAATCTTCTCTATTGCATGCACCAAATAAAGCCCACCTTGAATGCAGTTGCCTGAAGGAACAGGACACCTTTCAGGTTATTTATTTCTCTTCATAATTTAAGGCCATTTGAGCCTCTAATTAAACAGATGCTATATCATAGACAAGAAGGCACTGTTCCCTTGAAGGAACAAGATTAGTATTTTTTTTTTTTTTCCTAGCTACAAGTGAAAAATCCAGTCACACACAATAAAAGTAGCGTTCTATAATACTTACTTTTCCCCCTTTTTCTTTGAAGGAGCTTTCACCACAACCACAGGGACACTTGCAATAGTTACTTCTTCCCTTCCCCAGAAACACGTACCACAAATAGACCTTTCCATACACAAGGCACTTATCAACATAAAAATTTACTAATACCTAACAGTCTAGAAACAACTACTAGAAAAAAAGCTTCCCTTAAACAAAATAAATCAGCTTCCACCCATCTAAAGTACCTGGAAAGATTACTTAGTCCATGGCTTGCACAGTAACATTCCTCCTAATCCCCTGCCTAATATTTCAGGCAATTTTCCCATGATCCTATAAAGCTATGATTTCAATTACCTCATTTTTAATCCACCTGAGGTGGATGAGGCCTGTTTCTTAAAGGGGCAGAGTTGCCATGTTCCTTTTGGCTCATGTCCTTATTTATTTAACTCTTCCAAAACTGCTGAGAACAGGTGATGTGGTTTTTAATCTCTCAGCAAACACAATCAAAGTAATATTTTTCATTCTTGGCTCTTTTAAAGACCGGGAAGGACTCAGTGCCTATCAGTCTGGGTCCTTTCAGCCCCAGTAGCTGTTCTGAAAAAAACCTTTGACTGTATTTCCCTAACTGACACACCACAAAGAGTCGCTGCTGCTACTTGTTTTACCACCAGAGAGATGTTGAGTGTTAGTGGGACAAGAAACAATCAAATTGGCAATTAATTTATCTGAGAGTGAGTCTTGAGATTGCATGTCTCTAAAACAGCTAGGGTCAGCCATCCAGGTGTGGTGGTGTCCTGGCTGCTACTCAACAAAACCAGACCCATCATACAAAAGGATCGGCCTGGGTGGGAGCTCTGTTAGCAACTAAAAACGTTACGTAGTGATTGGAAACCCAGCAATGGTGATGAAAGACCTCTCTGAGCTCCATAGCTACTGCTGGCAGTGGGGTGCTGACTGCTACCTTTGTTCCTGAGCTGTGAACCAGACTTCAAAGCACAACAGTGCGTAGTATCTGACATCTCCACCCTCTTGTTTGATTGGTACCTGTGGGAACTGTCAAATGTTTGCATCTTGTACACAGAGAATGCAAAATTAACTTCATTCTGTTTTGTTTGGCAGAGTCACATCAAACCATCTGCAAGTCGCCTCCCTTGCCTTTCTGGACCATCCACAGCAGAGCCTGGGAAGAATTTCTGCCTGTGATTCTCAGAGGTATCTGGTCAGTTCCCAGAGCTAAGTTCCTGGTGAAGATGTGCCAGCCATCTTCCAAAGGAATTTGTTGCCTCTTACAATGTACTGGAGCTGGGATTCAGACACTTTTTTGCTAGATTGTGTATTAACTCCCACCACAGAAGAGCATGAACTTCCATCAGCACAGATTGTGATAAAACCAAGGACAAAATCCACCGACTGGGAACTGTGCTATAGAGTTAGCATTGAGTCTATAAAATTGCAAGTGTCGATGTGTGACAGATCCTATATATTGAATACAAACATTAGTATTTACACTGGAGGTTGGAAATAGACTCCTTCAAAGGAAAGGCACAGGTGGCTTGGGTAAGATGTAGCAACTATTCCTGTAAGACCTGGAATAGTGTGAAGGACAACTTTGGCAGGATCTGTTCAAAAGCCCTTTTGTCTAGTTTTTCTTTTTTGGTTTTTTCTGTTCTTTTAGGGAGTGGGCAGTCTGGGGTGTTTTTTTTCTGTTTTTGAATAATGCACACTGAAGCAGGAGCTCAAGTATAAAACAAAGACTGTTTTTAAAATGGTTAGGTTTTACTGCCTGGTGATATTTTTTCGTAGTACAGTTACTGAAGATTTATGTAAAATCTATCTTTTGTCTACTTCAAATATATCAAATAGATGTACAGGGCAAAATCTAATGCGTATGGGTTTTCATTATTTTAAATCATTTGCAATATAAATGATTTACTATGACATCAGACATTTGTTCTTTGGCTGTCCACCATAAATTGAGGCCCACCCAAATTTCCACTCTTAGCTATATTTCTGCATTCCCTACCCCAGTATCTATAACCTCAGTTCTGTGATTCTTCATGTAAATGACTTTCAACAAGGAAAGGAAGAGAACACATAATTTGCCTTAATACAGGTAATTTTGAAAGAGGAGCAAGACCTTTACATGAGAAATAGTTGACAGCCGCGGAAAGAGGAGAACTAATGCTCGTAGAACAGAAAGTCATTCTTCATGAGAGTGGCGAGAGCTACTGATCAACCAGATGTGACCAAATGGACTACTTGTGCAGTTGAAACTGCCAGAGGTGATAGACTCCTATCTTTCTCTTTCTGAATTTTTTCATGTCTTTTTAGTGGCCTTACATTTATAATGCAATTAATCCAACTCTGGCCAGTTAATGTTGTAGGGAACCATTTGGAAAACTGAAGTATTGGGGTAAGCCAGGTTCCCCAAGGTCATTCTGAAAGTCCATAGTGACAAACTGGTGATGCCTGACACCCAGAATTATGCTTTCATGACAGACTTTCTCCTAACAGCTATAAAAAAATCTTGAAACAGACTTTTTGAAATACCTTGTGGAAAACTGCATTCATTATCATGTTTGTCGGTTGTCTAATGACAGTAAATGGGATACAGACCTATGGACCCATCAAGAGCCTGTAGTTGAAGCCTTCCCAGCTCAGTAGTTACTGAAAATTGTTGATACCCAGTTTCGCTGGGTAAAATCGTTGCTACCCACTACTTCAGTGGCCTACACTACAAGAATTAAACACCTGAACTCAGCCCAGTTTCTCATCCATGGATGTCATCTCAAAACCTGCTAGGTCAATAGACTCTGCTGAGACTAATTTCTCCTCCTGAAATCGAAAGACAGTTAAGTCTGAACCAAACATTGTATTTTTGCAAACTTCCCCCACCCACATCACATAGCTCAGTCTTGACACAACTCCCTTCCTGCTCTGTCAAAGGATTTCACTGTTTTCACAATTTCATGCTTTATTGCTCATACATGTAGTTTTAAGAATACATCCCAAATTTGACCTGCCTAAAGATTTGTTGCAATTCTGAGCAACATCATAAACTACAGCAACATCCAAAGGGGAATCTTACTTCTGACATCCAGGCTACCTGTGCAATCCTATAGCTACAAGTGTGTCTGACAATGTCTATTTATCTCCATTTACTGTCTTTCCCACAGCGCTAGTCCTAAACCAAACAGCAGCACTGCCAACAGTCTTAACCCTGAAATCAGAGCAGGGTTAGATGATGTGGTGAGCCTGCACGTGCTTGTCTTCATTCTAGCTTCCAGTGGCTCTATCATGATGAGATCCAATTGAGAAAAATCTCAGTGTAGTTCTGATTTATGTGCAAAAGTGCAGAGGAGAGCAAAAGCTTTTAGTGTCTTGGGAAGTAGTTAGGATTTAAAGCCAAAGAAAGGACAGTCATGTCAATTACAGGCTAAAGAAAGAAAACTCAAGTGAAAGTCCTGGCTCCAGAACTGTTTCTGGGCTGGCAGATGTTCACAGTTCTCTTGGCAGATACCATAGAAAGCTAACAGGCCCATTTAGATCCCCTCCCTTACACAATGGCATTGGTTTTACAGTTTTGAGGGAGGCCTGGTGGGGCTGTAAGATTTAAGCATTTTTCCTGAAATGAAATTAGGGAATGCATTTAATATTTTAAGATCTCTGATGATCTCTTGTCAGGAATCTCCACTGAACCCAATGCTTCAGATGTGACTGAGGGAAGAAAATCTCATGCGCAGTGCAAGGCTGACACCTGGAGGGGACTGCTGAGACTGGAATTCTGCAACACACAACTTTGGTTAGGAAAGCTGAGCGGGTGGCAAGATCCCAGGTTTTGGAACTGCTCATTTCTAGTGAAGGGGTGCTTTAGGTAGTCTTCCCTCTCCCCTTTTACAACAATAAAGAAAAATCCAGATTTCTATTTCATATTTTCCATATCTATTTTTAGGAGTGGAGAAGAACATAGAAGCAAATGCTGTGTCACCTGGTTATTCACTTCTTCCATGTTCAGGAATATTTGGATCAAAACTTATCATGCGCAATAAGCTTCTACAAATAATGCAAGGCTATTTTTTCAGTTGGTTAGTCTTAATGTATTTGAATTGCTGCATATCGGTCTTCCTGCAGCTTTACCATTTGTGTCACTCTGTGCTGCAAGTTTCTGGATTACAGACTTGCAGGGCAATTCCTACTGTCAGAGCTGCCACTGGAAGATTTGGCATTATGTAGAGCTTATTCTTTTCATGTCTGGCTCTGCCAGCACCCACAGTGAGGCTTTTCTTGATGCTGATCCTAATCAAGGAATGCAGGGCAGCTTCTGGGACAAAGTCTTCATGCTTTTGAAAGTTTGCTTTCCAGCCTGGCAATAAGTTCATAGCACTTAGTCAAACCTTTTCAGTAATCTCCCTTCTCTGCCAGGAATTGTCTCAGTATTTGTGAATGCTGTTTTTGCTTGATCTAATTTTAGAATATGTTAATAACTGAGTAATTTACTGTGCTGGCATTACCATACACTTAGTATCTCACGAACCCAAAGATTATATGACCATTATGGCTCCTTAATTCTCTTTGTCATTGCCAGTGCAGTTCCAATCATCATAAACTTTGCTTAGCAGTGAATAGTTGTTTATGGAAATGAAAAAAAACACAAACCCACCAACAAAAAACCCACTACCCAACTGTTATTTTCAGAACTCTTATATGCAATTCTACTAATCCACATGCAGTACACCTCCCCAAGTCTCCGTATGTCTTCACCGGTGTGCCTCAGTCCTGATTGACTGCATATCTTTCCCTTCTAGCTTTCAGACTATTAAAATATCACCAATATTCAGTTCATCCTGATGAGCATACTCCATATGTACTCCATACATTCCCCACCCAGACCAGTTTAATAGGTGAGCCATGAAAATACTTGCTCTGGGCTGGGGAGTAGGAGAGAGGCACGTTGCCAACTTCAGTAGCAGCACAAGACATTTGGTGTGCTGGAGGTGCTTCTTCTCAGCACAGAGACCTGGGAAGTCTAACGCCATCTCTGTGTCTACTGTTTCTTCACAGCTTTTCATTAACTGTGGCATCACTCTAAAGAGGCAGTAACATCTTCCCCGCTCCTCCACCCCAACAATATTGTTGACGCTGGATTGTCAGTTATGCTGAATTATACTGGATCACTTGTGGTTATTCAGTGATGTAGATAAATACCAATTCAAGATCAAGGGTAAACCCTGGCCACTAAACTTGTTTCACTTGTGACTCATTCCAGACTTAAAACCTGGCTCTTGCTGACATTTTATTAACCCAATTTGTCATCCTCCTAACCCCCATTATCCAACCCAGGCAGATTATTTACTTTGAAAAGATGTGTAGATAGCTTCCATGCGAATCATAAGTAGATCCAGGTGCCATAGCTAGTTCCAGAGGGGGCTGTAGTCATGAGATACATGTGCTGGTAAAGTAAGTTCTATCCTAGATACTTCAAAATTCAGTGACATTCTCCCTGTTTAGATAGTGTCTGGACTCTCACTACTGCAAAGCAGCCTGGCACCAATATGGTAAAATGCCTAAGTACACATCTTCAGGCCTGTGCATGGCCCCAAAGAGATCAGCAAAGGTAAATTTAGGCATATATTTAAAGCTAAGTACATGCTAAAATGTACTCTTGCTTTGGAGTCAGAATCAGTGACTAATCCTCCTAAGAAACTCCCTTTGAATCTTTGCATTTATCCCAAAATAAAGCATTCAAGTAAAGAATAAGCTTGCTGCCTTCCAGAGAATTCGTCATTTCCAGTTTGCAAGCTTGAGGAGAGAAATCCAGGAAGCATCAATAAATCCACTTTTGACAGCAGAGTAAAGAGCTGCAAAAGGAGTAACCTGTCAGGGTAATGTGACTTAATTTTTATAGATATTTATAGATGAAATAAAAATGCCAGCAAAGTCAAATGGCAGGAAGTGTCACACTTGATTGTCTCTCAGGAGGACAAAAAAATAAATAAAAAGAAGGCAAGGTAAATGACATGGTTTTACATTTAGCAAGGGAAGTAATAACATATACCGAGAATAATAACATACACTGAGAATCTATGCCCAGCAACCTGAGTATGACAAAGGTATGTGTTCCCACATAAACGTTCATTTAATCTACACATTTTTACTTAGGCAAAACGAAGGTTATGTTCCAGGGAGGTTAAAGCTTTGGTGAGATTCACAGATTGGACATGAGGGGGCAGTCTTACCTGCAGTTTATTGATGGCAAAACCGCTGTGCAACATCGAGGCAGGGTCATTACAGGCAGTTTGGTTTGGCCTGAGAAGTTGCAATGTCAAGATCCAGAGCTTTGCTCCTTTCTAAACAAGGGACCCATCCAGGCTTTTCAGATTTCCTTATTCAAAGGGTGAGCGCTGTCCCTTTAAATAAACCCAGAGATCTCAGTCCAAATGGGGAATGAAGCCCAGGCTACCAACGGTTATGAAACCTCCCTTTTAGAGCTTGCAGGCTTAGGGGCCGCTGCTACACTCCGAGGTTAATAATCAGTTTTAATATTCACTTAGGGGGCTGTAAAAAAAGAATGAAAATTTTATAATTTGAAAATGGACTTGATTGGCAGCTTTATTATCTCTGTAAGGTGCGTGGCATTCCACACAATCAAGTCGTTTTTTAAAATAATCTCACTGCTTAAGTCGTACACGCTGCTAATTGCATTTTAATAAGTCTCTTTAAAATCTTTCCATATTTTTTAATATCCTAATATTAGATAAGTGATTGCTGGGGACACTGGAGGGCACTGAAGTTTATAGAAAGAGGAACACCATAATGAAGCTTTATTGGGATGGCATCACCAAACAATTGCTGTGATAGCAACACTCCCAAGCTTGGAAAAGTGCCAGACATTCCCCCCCTGGAACTGACTCAGACACTAGCCTCTCTGGCTCAGGACTGACGCAGAAAATGGATGCTTTCTGGCTCATAAAATGGCCTCTTTCCGGCTTGGAAATGACTGAGGAACTGTCCACTTTTGATTTGGAAAGGACTTGGGAACTGGTCTTTCTCCATTGAACAATGACTTCGAAACACACCTTTTTTTAAATTTTTTTTTTCTTGATTCTGACTTGAAACTATAGAAGTGTTTTTAAATTTGGCTAGGACTAGACAGAAAGAAGAAAGATTTTTTTTTTTTTTTACCAGCTCTATACAATAGCAAAGGTTGTGAAAGGCTTCAGTGGGAATTAGAAAACCAAGGCTGCAAGTAGTAGAAGACATGAACTTTCCAACTCAAAGATAAAACCCAGTTAAGTTGAGAGAGTATTTGGAAAAAACATACTATGGTGCGGGGTTATTGGGTGTCTCTGTCTCACATGGGTGACATGGAGCATTATCCAAGAATACCAATAGCAATCCAGACTTAGTCACTTCTAAAATTAATAAACAAACAAAAAAAGCACCAAAAACCTCAAAAGACAGTGGGACTGAACTAACAAACCCCAGATTCATGTACACCAAACTACAGAGAATTTCAAACTCGGATTCAAGCTGGATCCTGCATGTGCATCCACAGGGTCAGCTATTGCTGCAGTTACAAGCCAGTGGTGCAAGAAGGTGGCCCGCAACATTGCACATGCAGAATCCAATATTTTCTGGTGGAAGTCTGCCTTTAGATTCAGTGCTGTGCTCTTTATATATTTCAGTTGTTTCTCCAAATTATGAATGTTGGGCAACTAATGTCACTTTCAGTGTAACTTAACAGCATCGTCCATGTGAGAGGAAGGAAAAATATAGCCCCAAGTTAGTGTGTAACTGGCTTCTCGGCAACTTGACTGGGATAATAGGACATTTTTTTGCCAAAACAGAATAGCAATACCAAATTTTGGATTATATTGCATTTTGTCCTCTGCAATTTGCATATTGGGGCCTGAGATCAGATAGTTATTTTGAGAACAATAGTGACTTTAATGTATTGCCTGCTCTTAAACATTTTTTTTCCCTAAGTCATCTTCTGAAATCATACTATAATAAATCACAGTGTCATCTTTAGTCTAAAAAAATCAGATTTCTAGCTGTTCACTATTAGTAAAGAAAACTAGAAAAAATGTTGAATCTTCTTAAAGGTTCAAAACCTAGGAAACAGACATAACTGATTTTTTTTCCTGTCAAGTCTCGTAATATTTAAGTAAAGTTGCTTTTTGGAACCTGACTATGAGTTTTAATACTTGAAATGGGCAATGCTGATATAAACATCTTGCATTAGTGTGTTTGAAAGTGAGCCATTTTCTGACTAACCAAAGATCTGTTTGCCTATCCATGTGTTTCTTTGGTACATCATCAGAGAATCCTTGGATTCATTCCATCGTATCTTTGGGTCTGATCTTATTTCCACTGAAATCCAAAGAGTTCTGCCACTGACTCACAGTTAAAAATGGATCAAGACCAATTTTGTCATATAGTATGAATAGGGATAGTTTGCCTATTGATACTAAATGTCTTTTACTAGTTGCATGCCTTTCTGCTTTTAAGGTGTAGGAGATGCCACTGTAAAGAAACCAATATCTCTGACATTAGCCATGAGATAGAAAAGAGTTGTCAGTTTAGAAAATTTCCTGTGTTCATCTCCTTTTTTTTTTTCCCCTTCTGAAAATAAGAGCAGAAGGTCTTGTTTCGCACTGACAGGCTGGGAGGCACATGTTCAGCGAACTTCTGCACAGGAAGTAAATGTCCAGGTCATATTTATCCCTTTTCATGTGGTTCTTTTAATCCCCCAGATTGGGTTTCAGAAGAGTTTTACAGTTTCAGTTTTACAAAGCAAACCTTCCTTTAATGTTGGCATTTTAAAGAAAAAGCTTCAGTCAAAACATGTGTGTTTTACATCAGCCAGATGTGACGTTTGGGGGAGCAGGCCACAATGTGGCAGCCAGCTCCGCTACAAGAGCTGACTGCGTTGATGTTGGACATCGAATGGGAGCTACTGGTCCCAGGTTGGGGATCAGCCTCCTAGCTCTCTCACCCAGTGCAAAAAATTTATAAAAATAATAATAATAAAAAAAGTGCCTGAGCAAATTAAAAATCAGAACATGGACAGCATTGCCACAAGTAATATCCCAGTAGCCCACATGGTCACATTACAGAGCACAGCCCTGCTGTGTACAGACCTGTACACCCCAAAATATGTTCTTGCCTAAAAACAGTTCAGTTAAAGCAACTTAAGAGGTGTTAAAGGCAGCAGAGGCACACCAACATGTCTAACATTACACTAGCAGTCAGTAGCTACTCTGAAAATAAAACTCATCTCTGCATAACTTCCATTGAACATCATTGCCCCTGTAACCTGCTGTTTCCAGGACCTCATTTTTGTCATTTTAGTTGAAAAATAAACAAACAATGGAAGCCAGTCAGAAATCTGTTACCTTTCCACAGAGCTTACCAGACAGCCATGCCAGGCGGTGCAGGTCCTGTTTTCAGTTGTCCTCTCTAAACTGGGGCCAGCTGTGACAGGGTGGAGGCTTTTCTTCTACCTTCAAAAGCCCTTCCTGGGAGATTTGCCTTAATATGGCTGGAGTTTGTGCCAGGGAGGTGGCTTTTGGCAGTTAGTGCTGTGTCTGCTGGGTCAGGGCCATCTTGGGGCCTGTATCTGTGTGAGGCTGAGGTGCCTGTTCAGGGGGCCCCTAGGCAGCTACTGTTTCCTTCCATTTTTGCTAGTCCAGCAGGCAGCTCCGGTACCACAGCACAAGTGAGCATCAGCATTCTGCCCTGTGTGCCTTGCTTCATTGTCCATGCAGCAGTACCTGGTCTTGTCATCTATGTGATGCTATGTTGGTACGTCAGTAAATTGGGAATGGGGTGCCCTCTCCCCTTGGCTGCCATTTTGTGACTGTCAGAGCCCACTGAGTGGCTCCTCAGGGATTGTTGCTGCTCTGGGCTGGGGCAGTTAAGAAAGAGCTGAGGCAGAACTGAGAAATCCTAGGCCTGAAAATCCATCTAATCAGTGTGTATGGCCTCTGGACTGCTCAGAGAATGGGTGTCTTTCCCCCTTGTGTGGTCTTCTCTTCACCTTTCCTTGGATGCAAGGCCCCTGAGGGAGTACCTTCTGGAGACAGCCTGTGGAAAGCTTACCACAGCATCACTTTGGGACAGCCTGAGGAGAGACTTCTTCCAGAAACACCACTGCTGGTGTCATACCACACCTGGTGACAACTGGGATGGATTTGGGGAGGTTTGGCTGCTGTCAAGGAACTGCTTGTGTGGCACAGGCAGCCATTGGGGTTGTCCTGGGGAAGCAGCTCTGTGCCTCTGCTCCTGTACCACCAACGGGTGAGTATTTGCTCTATTTCCAAAAAATGCATCTCCACTTAAGCACCTTTTCTTGATCAGTAAGCTGCAGGGCTGGCTTTTGAATCCTCTGAAATAACAGCTGTGGTCTCTTGAGTTGACACCATTAATTTTTTCCTTTAAGTTTTGTGTCAATCCAAGGTCACTGGCCTCCAGGCCTGGGCTCTCCATTGATCTCCTTGAGTGATATAAATAGGTTTTCAACACAGTTGCCTGCTTTCCTGACTGTAGCTAGGTATAGATTTTGTCTTTACTGTGGCTAAATGGTATGGTCAGATGGCTCGCAGTAAATTTGGCAGGGGGTTAATTTAATGTACTGGAGTCTGTGTGACTGGATGGAGTTGGGCTGGAGTATCTTGTTTCTCTGGAGTGAATCTGAAGTAGGTATATATTATAAGCTCTCCTGTACAATATATCTTTTTATAATATGCTTGAGAAGAGCCTATAAGACAGTTATTCCTTCATGAGGAGCTGCATTGAGCAGGATGGTGTTTGGCACTGGGATTACCTGGATCGTGCGCTGGGCCTCTCTTCCTGAGAGCAGGTGATATCTTGTAAAGACAAGGAAATCTGGGTAATTATATGCTTTAACTGGATTAGCATGAGCTTTTTGGACTGACAATGCCAAGGCTGAAGTGTGTTTTAGAAGGTTTAGCAGGTACTTTATTTGGTGGAAAGAGATTTTTCTCTGAGCTGGTTGGATTTGTGTAAGCATGCTACAATTTTTTTTTGACTCAACCTATGTGTCCACATTTCTCTTTGGCTGGTAAATGTCTTGGTAGATAACACAAAGAAATAAATATAAACATATGTAGTTGTGTGTTTTCTTTTGAAGTGTGTGAGTATCGAGAACCTGATTCTTACCCCCACTCCAGGTTTTTCCATCTTGCTAATTGACATTGTTGCTATCATGTTCTGCCTAGCATTTTTAAGGCCCTCTAAGAGAAGTTAAACTTGAACTGCTACAAGTGGCGGGGCTTTGTGAAGTTCTTTTTCGGAAGTACTGATTACCAGCAGTTTCTCGTGATACCACTTGTATGTACAGCTCTTTACCAGCTGTGTAGTTTGGTACTAAAAATAAGGAACATCAGGCTAAACTTTTTCTTGACATCATCCTGTTAAAGTTAGAGCATTCACTGTGGACAACAGGATTAACATCTGAACAAATTCTTGGCTGAAAACTACTCTATCATGTGAAAGAAACAAACCCTGAAGTGTTATGGTAGGAAATAACCTAACACACAACAAACATTGACTCCCTTTTCAGACCACTTGCTCCTTCTGCAGTAGGAAGATGGGCACAGTGTGACTGACCAATGTAGGAAGAAGAGAAGGTGGCTTTCCCTCATACCTTCATATCACAAAATTCATATGACTAGGAGGAAAGTCTAATTGGTGTGGCAGAAATTTAGGAAATAAAGGATTAGTCCTGACTTTACCACATATTCTCTATGTGACTGGGTCCATTTCATTCAATTTGCCATTTGCCTTGCTTTCCTGTGCAACAATCCTATGATGCAGAGGTAATAGGGGAAAAAAAAAAATCCATCAGTAGCTGTGAGGCACTTGGCTGCTGTGGTCAGATAAGTACCACAGTGAAGGAAACTCCTCTAAGTATCTATTAAGGACAGCACTTCACAGGGCTATTGCCCCTTCTATCCAAGGTGCATGAAGCATTCCATCAGTGCTACTCATACTTCTTCAATACCCCTGAGAAGCAACGCATTATAAATCCCATTTTACAGATGGGCGAACTGACTTTTCCCCAAGTCCCAGAGTGGTTCAGTGACAGAGCTGGGAATTGAACCATTAGACATTTTCCTCTTCATGACAGCTCTGTACAATCCCAGGACTCATTTATTTTCCCTATTAAAAAAGAAGTAAACAAGTATTTTCTTTCTGAGAGCCGCTGAGGATGGGGGATTGGGGAAAAAAATGGAAGTAAAATTAAAAATAAAATGACATAAGTCCCCACTGGCCCCAAGTTGTCCAGTCTCCTTTACATTCACACTTCTCTTTGTTATGTTTCCTTGAAGTTGAACCTCCCTAGAGAAGGGAACCTCAGAGTTTCTGGTGCTGGGGAAGAAATGCTTCAAGAAAAAGAAAAATAATTGCAGCTGCAATGTTAAAAATAAGAAGCTAATCAAAGGCAGCCCATGTGGGCGCCACTTTCATCTCTCATCTTCAAAGAGGTGCAAACAAACATTGTCGGCGTGCCAAGCAGCAGCCTCAGCGACTGATGATCCCATTACTCCTCCAGCGTCCACCCTCCCCTTCCATGCTGCTGAGCCTGTAGGCATGGGACTCCAGGATCACTGCCAAGGTGGGAACCTCTAGTCACCAGAGGGGAAGCCACATATGGAATTCCTCTGTGGATCCAAATTATTTCATAACAAACATACTTGCGCCCTATAGATCATTCCTTGTACTATTGTCTTTAGAGCCTTTCTAGTAACAATAATAGCATCTCTCATTCCCTAAGATGCTGAAAAGCCTCTAGATCAGAGGTTTTGTTCTGGTGTTTTGTTTTCCAAAGATTTGGTTATTTTTAAAAATAATATCCAGGCTCTGATGAGATCCAGATGTACTTAATGCAGTAGAAGAGTGTGGGTTAGTAGTTAAAATGGTGACACTTGTGGAATTTGCATTACTGGTTCTTCTCCCAGTGCTTGAGAACTTGCCTTGATGTCAATGCAGCTAATGTATTTGTGCCTCAGTTTACCTGAGTTTACTTGCCTTGACATAAACCTGGCTGTTCCTGCATGCCCTAGTGTAGTCCATGTAATAATAAGCTATCTATCTCTGAACAAGCCAGTTAAAGTACCAAAATCAACGTATTGTGTGGTGCTCTGTCTGGGCTAATATAACTTACTTCATGGCAGAGTAATCTTAAGTGTGGTAATACCGCTACATTGCTACATGCATCCCAAAATGACAGCGTTCAAAGAAAACTTGGGTGTCTGCATACACATTGTATGGTGTGGTACAGCATATATCTTAGATATATGTTAGATATAGGGTAATCTATCTAAGATTAAGAGGCCAAAGGATAAACAAGGTAAGGAGACTGAACTCTTCTCCCATACTGAGATTTTCAGTGGATGAGTGAGAGTGCAAAAAGATAATTTCTTCTGTTTATATAGCCTTGCCTTGTTCAGAGCATGAGTGAAACATTACTCATGGATACTGACCTCCTACAGAGAGAATCCTATGGGATGAGGATGTAAGAGGCTGATCTAACTCCTGGGCTCTGGCACTGCTCTTGTGAGAATTCTTAGGCTACTTCACCAGCTGTAAAACCCTGATGTTTTAGATAAATGACTTGGAAAGCCATAGATTAAAAGAACTGGGTATTATTTCTCAGAATGAAACTGCATCTTGATGCTGCCAGAATCTTGGCAGAGAAGATGCCTTTACCACCTTGTACCTGTCTGGGGCTTTCCTGCTCCGTTAACCTCATGAGCAACATTACAGTAGCTGCAAGAACAGTTCACTGGTGCGGTCATCCACCCACATAAGCTCTGTGGGGCCTGCCCTGTGTTCACAGGAAAGACTGGGAGATGGAGGAGGGGGAGTAGAATTGGATCCAGTTCATCATAATGAGGAAAGCCTGTCCTAGCCAAGGAAGGATTCAATTAGGAGGCCGGAGGAATATGGATGATACAGGGAGGGCACCAGGACATCTGGGGCTGCCACTGCTAGCAAGAATAAAGGTGCTTTGCATGAGAACAGGATGCAATCATAAGGGAAGAGAAGTCTGCTCCCAAGTAGCACTGATTCCCCCTCCCCTCTACAGTGCACAACAAGGTACAGATTAGACCATTACACCCAGGGGAAGCCACAGAGTCGCACTCTTTTTCATGGACAGTAGCAGGAAATCGGTGGATTGGAACCAAATGAGAAACCTGACTCAAAACAGATGTGACCCCAGGGAGATCAGAAATGCAGAGATGTTTTTGCTTTGACATATCCGCCAGTGTTGAGGGTGGGGGAAGGCAGAGGGTGGCAGCAGCCGATTAGATGCTGCTGGATTATATCACACTGGTAACAGGCCGGCTGGGTTTCAACACAAAAAATTACAGGAGACCATTCTACTGCTACATAGTCAAAACCATGAATGTATCCCAAATTTTAGCTCATCACCTGCTTCAGTAGCAAGACTGATCTGGGACCTTCACAGCCATGATCCTGGAGTTAACCGCACCTGGGGCCTACAGCCTCTCTTGTGATCAAGGACTGCTGACCGAAGGTACCCTCTATTTCCATTCAGCCTACTTCATAAAATAACTTGAGTCTGTTTCGATGGGGAAACAGGGGAAAACTAAAGCATAGAAATATGGTGGTGTCCTGTGAAGTCCATTTTGAGTATCAACACCAAAAACACCATTCTGTGTGGCTGGATTTTAGCTTAGCTCTTCTGTGTCCTTCTGACCCCTTGCTTAACAGTAATTTATTTTCAAACCTCATGAGACAATGATGAGAGTAGAAGTGAACTGGGTGGACTTTTTGGTTAAAGACCCAGCTGTGGAGTCCTATGCAAGTTCTGACATCAACAGTCTCCAAAAGAAGTCTGAAATTCTATCACTGTAAAGGCTATGAAGTCAAGTCAGTACAAAGTAATCTCATGATTATAAAAGCCTGATGCGTGAGGTTTTTGCTTATTTGATTCTGGTATAAATGAAATGACGGGAAATCAGTTTCTACTCTGGCGCTCTCACTCTGCCTCTTCCTTCACCCTCTCTGTCTAAACAAGGAGTCCAGAATTAACTTCAGTTAGCATTAAATTCTTTCAGAGGCCTTGAAGACAGTGATAAGTGTATTCTTTATTTTGTGCCAGGCCACAGGATGTTTGTAACAGAAAGGCAAAATCCCTTTTCTTTCCTGGTGCTGCCTTAGATGGAACAGTTAGTTGGTGAGTTACCCTGGGTGAGGAAGAGCCTGCAGGACATCAGTGTGTTTCACAAGGAATCACCAAGTCACGGAGGCCTTCTCTTAGTCCAGTACCAGCACAGACTGTTGCTCCTTAGGCAAATACTATTGTCAGATTTCATCTGTTAATTATGAATATTTCTGTGGGTGAAGCTGTTGCTTTTCTACTGTTATTAGGGAGCCTGCACCTAGTGAGTGTCTGCTGAAATCCATCACTGTTTTTCTGCTGACTTTTGTAAACTTTGGGACAGGAGGTTTCTGCTTAGCCTAGCAAATAATTCTGCCCTGTTGCATCTGCCCCACCAGCTGAAGGGGCTGGCAAATCAAGAAGGACTTATCAGTAAGAGCAGGAGGAAGCTAAATCCTTTCTTACTTTGTGACATCTAAACATCAGGCATCTGAAGGACAAACGTTCCACTGTTTTGACTGGGTAGTTTTGCACTCTCTTAGCATGGATGTAAATGTGATGTTTAGGGGGAGGAATTGGGCAGACTGGAATTGGGTGAACTGGGAAGAAGCCTGTGTCTGCCTGCAGAATGTCTCTGGCATCAGAATGAACCTAGGCATCATCTAGGAGGAGTCTGAGATGCGGTGAATATGGACCTAATGATACAACAGGAGCATGTTGCTGGAGACCCTGTCAGCACTCTTATGCTTTACAACTGTATCTGACCCCTCCCGGGGATGGAGGGTGAGTTTCTGGTTTCCATTAGCCCAGATGAGATGCAGTGTTGACAGGACTCCGCAAGGTTTGCAGTAGAGTTTTTTTAGCTGGCCACCCCAAGCAGGAACAGAGCCACGCATGGGAGAGTGTTGCCAACTGGGTACCTTATAAAGCAGGCTGAGGGTGCAGCTTCTTGAATGATGGAGCCGAACCTCCTCTTCCCCCTTTCCCAGACACTTAAATGATCATAGTCCACAAAACCAAAATAGCTGTCAAAGAACAAGCTGGATTTCATTTTGCTGCTGCTGGTGGTGTCTGCATAGTGTTTTATTCCCCAGTGTGAAGGGCAGAATGTCCCCAGTTTGTTGTCCCAGTCCCAAAAAGAATGAGTTTATAGGCATAAGAGTCACAGAAATTCCTATTTGCACCAGAGAATACTGTCCAGGTGCATCCGTGAGACAATAGGAAGCACTGCAGACTTGTAAAAGACTGTTTCCTTGCTGGAAGGTGCAGTGGGACAGGAGAGGGTGGTCTCTGAAAACGTGCATTCCACGTTCTTTGCTCACCCTGCAGAATCCTTGATAAGGATTACCCCTGAAGGTAAGCAAGTTTCTCTGGGCTGTATCTATTTGACTCCTTGTTAAGTCACAGATGAAAATGGAAATAGAGGATGTTTCTGAAATTAGAGTCTTTCAGGCCTGAGGAGGAACAGGGTTTGAAGTTGAGAGAAGACTAAATAATCTGCAGAGCAGTGCACTAAAGAGAGAGAAAACATTTTACTGTCCTGAAGAAAATGAAAATTGGCTTCTCAGTGAAGCACTTTCCAGCCAGTTTGTGTAACCCTTGCTTGGAAACTAAACAGAATTGACCAGCCTGTGATTTATGACAACTTCCTTTGGCATGTGCTCTGGTCTGTTTGCACCATTGCCATGGCAGCAAAGAAACTATTTATTCGTCCAGCTACCTTGCCACATCCTGGCTTTCCATTGGAGACAAAGGCGGACCTGATTCAAAATGGCAAGGAAAGCTACTCAGCGCTCAGGAAACAGGAGGTCAAATGTCATCTTTTCCTATTCCCCTGCCTCTTGCACATTATCACTTCAGACTGAGAAGGAAAAGTCGTGCAGAATCACTCTTTAAATTTAGAAAGCTGCATTTATCTGAGGGTCTTAAGGGCTTCAAAAAGCACGTCACACCATTGTTTATCCATAGATAATGTGCAAAAGTATAAAGTCATGGACTTGCTCTGAAGAATTTACAGTCTAAAACCCCAAACTTTATTATCTATCAATATGAGTTGTCAGTCATCACAGTTACATTAAGAGTGAAAGTCCACGTGCTAGAGTACAGGTTTCTTACTAAATTGGCATGGTAGCCTACCATGCCTCTTTGGACAAAGACCATGGCAATGCTTAATCAGACCCTCCATGCTCAGCTGAGTTTTGAGATGTTCCTAACAGCTTTCCTGAAGGTCCATGTCACTTTCATAGTAGTAAGGGAAGCTTAAGGTTTTCCGCTGTTTTAACATGCCCCTATTATACCCTCATATTTGTGCCCCCAGAACATCTGTGGGACTACCGGGTAGGCCAATTTGGTTATCTACCATTTGGGGGAGACGGGTTATTTCTGATGAGTCTATTGAAGCAGTTTACTGTGTGGTCTCATAAGCAGTGTTTTGGCAAAATTGAGGCAGCAGTAGAAGGCATTTGATGAGCTATGTGAACATTGTGTCATGGCCACAATATATTCAGTAAAACTGCCTTCTTGATGTCAGCAAGCTGTAGACAGTGAGGAGCGTATCTAAAGTAGCTCATGATAACTCAGAGCAAGTCATTGAGCAGAATGAGTAACTGGACAGTGAGATGGGAATCCTGTAAAAGAATCAAAAGGGCCAAGACCAGATTTTCAAGGACAGGCAAGTAAATTAATGTATCCTGCATATTGGTTGTATTTATGTGCGTGATTATCTAATTAGTGTATAAATGCATCTTCTTGATGTGTTCCAGCCAGTGGGTAAGGGTTAGAGATTCTATGTCCAGTGTTGTGTTGCAATGAGCTGATTATGAAATAATTATCTCAACAGATATATGTAGTGAGGTCCTGCTGTTCTTAGAGGCTAGATAGATGCCTCCTACGAGTTTTTTGCTGAGAATTCAAGCCCTCTTTTTGTCAAATGTAAGCTATGTGGATGTTTAGTAAAGGGTCAGTGTATAGGGTACAACTGCTTCAAGATGAGATCCCAGCAGGTCTTGGCAAAAAAATGAAAGTTTCCCCTTCCAAGTTTGAGTTGTCTTGTTTTGCTGCTACATTTATAACTGCAGTAAGCTTCAATAGCAATGTTGGTAGTGTTTATTTCAGGACTAACATATTCCTGGCTTAGGTAACATCAATGTGTATTTGTTCAGGATATATACCTTCTGTAGACCCCTTCCAACCTTTCCCTTCCTCTTGTCCTCTCTCCCTGCAGCAAGTACCCACATACAGTGCCCTGAACAGGACTGTGGGTCATGCTTTCTGGGTCCATAATCCTATCCTGCTCATTGTTTGCTTGGAGCTGCATAGATCTTTTTTTAATCTCTTCACATAAAGCTGTGGTGAAAGTTTCTGGGTTTCTCTGGCCCATGTGGTCTGAGTGTGATGGATTTTCTGTTTATGCACAGTCAGTCACTGTTAAATGAGCAGCACAAACTCAAGAGAGTGAAAAAGGGAATGAGAAGTCGGAACTGATTTTAAGGGAGTAGATGGAGTGAACTGCAAAGCCAGGGAGTGTTCATTCTCCAAAACAAGGTTTTTCTTCCTTTTCTCTAATGTGGGATTGAAGAAAGATGGAGACTGGTGTGACATGCTAAACACTAAGACTGAAATTCAAGACTAGCTCTTGAATCCCTGTATACAAGTACACAATGGCTAATATGTGATAAGAATGGGGTTTGTGTATGTCCAGGAGCTTCAAGCTTATTTGAGGCTTCATCTGTTTTTAAAAAGCCCATACCTCTGAAATAATAGCTTATATTCAATGGCTCTCACTTCATCCTTTGGGGTCAAACCCTTGCCTGGCTGTACTGAATTTACTTATGTGATCAGGCCTTTTATTATGGTTCTTGACTATTGGCATAAAGCCTTTGGCATCAAAATTAAGCAAGTCTTACTTACCAGCTGTGGTTCAAGTTCTCACATGAGCCAGAAACTGCTGTTCAAAGAGTGGTGATGAGATACCTAGCTTTTCCCTTCCATAACTTATTAACACCCTGAATAGATTACTAGGAGCAACAATTTCAGAGCAAATGGCTCTGTGGTTCCCAGCAGTTATTGTAGGCATGGATTTTAGAGTGGAGTGGGTTAACTCAGGGATTCTCAACTGGTTTTGACAGGCAGCCAGTGTGCTGGGGTAATGGTGTCAAAAAGCAAGCTGAGTTGGGATGTTCCTTGAAATAGGCAGACCAGGCATCCTTGGGGAGGAGTTGATGATGGGGTCAGATAATTCACTCTTCATGTTAATTCTTCTCTTTGGAGCCAAGGAACAAGTCTGTTAAAATGTTTGCCCAATACTTTGGGGCCAGCAGTTATAATTACATTCATTCTAATATATGTCCATACACTTGGTGACTCACTGATGCAAATCTGTTTGACTACTTCCAGTGGGGTTTGCAGCAGAGGGTGGCAGAGAAGGAGACAATCTAATCTCTGGGTTTGAGCCTTTACATATCCTTGCAACTATGATGGACTTCAGTGGGGAGCTTGGATTTTGCTTTTGGTTTAGCTGTGGCTCTTCAGCGAGACCTGACCGAAGTTCTTCACTGAGACAATGTAATTGGGACATAAGTGAATTCTAGTCAGTTCGGGAAACACATCCTTTCAGTTCCTGAAAACATGCTATTATTAATTAACGAGCACAAATACTAAGGGGGCCGCACGCCTTTCGTTCGTTGGTCTCAGACTTGTGTCTCTCCATTCGTCTCTTCTTGCTAAATTTTTCAGTGTTTTTAACATCAGACTGATGTTACGTATAATTACCAACTTTGCACCAAAATTATATTTGACATGGCTTGTGTGGGAAATTAGAGCATTTCAGAGACTACAAATTCACCTGGGAAGATGAGCCAGGCAAGACAAGGCAGCGCAGAGTGGAAGTAATTTGAATATTACATGTGCCCTCCTGAAAATGCCAAAATCATTTAAATTGCTAGAAAGGATATTTTCCCTAATTAGCTGTGTGTGCTGGAGGGTTCATAATAATGCACTGGATGTGGAAGAATGGACTGGCAGAATAGAGGCTGCCTGTGCATCACAGGGGGCAGCAAAGAATGGGCGGTAGGAAGAGTCCTCCCTTTCTTCTCTGAAAGCATAAGGATATTTATCAACCCTGCAGCTGTTTACAATGATACTTCTCTTTTTAAATGTATAGAGAATGTGCCCAGTTACCTGGTCATCCATGGTGTTAGCTACTGAGAAAAACCGAGAATGTGCTAGCTGTGAGGCTGTGCTTCCAAACCCCAATCCTTTGCTGTTTCAGGAAGATCTAACTGCCTTAGCTCTGCTCCACCCTCAGGCATCACTGTGCTGCTCTCTGACACTTCTTCAGCTTCACAGGGTCCTACAAATACAGTCTCCATTCCCCTCACTTTGCTCTTTACTCCCTGGGGCCCTGCTGGTATGTTCTCACTTCCTTCCACAATTACAGTGATAGCCCCAGTTAGGCCAAGCCAAGTCTGTCTCTTTTTTTCTCTCTAAATTACTCTGATGGCTGTAGACATTCTGGGGAGATGTATGCAGGGAGAGCAAAAGGCGGACACTCTCCCATGGATCTTCTCTCTTCCTGACATCGATTGTTTAAGCACTAAACCATTCGCTGACTCTTGTGACTCTAAATGATGTGGGGCTTTTTCGAGGTTTTCCTCCCCGCAGCTATAGAAACCGCACTGGAGTGCTAGTCTCTCTAATGTGAGGGCTTCCACCTGTGACTGTGGAGTGAGGCTGCTGCTAGTTCCATCTCCTTTTCTGCCATCACCGTTCCTGTGGTTTCTGCTTAGTTACATATTCATTTTTATAATGCAATTATCATCTTGTGGGATAAAGGAGGGGAAGACACCCTAATTAGCTGCTTAAAGCACTTCAAAACTGCATGTGTCCACGTCTTTAAAGGAGACAGGACTGCAGAATGGATGCTGTTGCACTGTGCTGCATGTTTCCAGTGTTGAGCATTGCAGGTAACAGGATTGTACCTGCACTATCTGATCCACTGCCATGGCAGTGATTTCCCATTTAACTGTCACAAGGTCTGGATCCCTGTTGCTTCCTTGCACCACAAGGTATCATTTGCACCCTAGCAAAGTGAATGTAAATCATTACCCTGTTGTGCAAGCTGGAGTTTTGGCTTGGGAGCTTTTCAGAACTGCTTTATATGGAATGAACAATAACACGAATTTCAAGATGGGGTAGAAATGGGCTTTAAACTCTCCCACACCCATTTGCCTGTTAGGGATCCTGAAGCACTGTAGTCTGTGTTCAGAGATACAGAGACATCTTATTCCCAATGAAATTGGAATTAGGCGCCTACATTTCCCTGGGGATCTGGCTCTTAACTGCATGGAAATGTCACTTTGTAACAGCAAGGAGGAATGTAAATATTGGCCAAGGATGCCAAAGCTAACACCTGCTTTTTGGGAAACTGCCCTGGCATCTTTAGTGTCCACAGAGTGGCTGGGCCCTGTGGTTAAGGTTTCAGCATGGTCCTTGGCTTGTTTCCCTTAGAAAGATGAAGAGCCAAGTTGATTTGAGAACATTACTCCTGGATAGTTCATTGATTCCTTCACTTGCTTTCCGAGGACTGCAGGCAGGAGCGATGCTTGTAGTCTTCCAAAGCACACATGCCCCAATTTGTCAACATCACTAGCCTGTAGCCTTTTCCAGGTGATAACTTTCTTGGAGGTTCAGTACTAGAACTCAGTATCATTACAGTTCCCATGTGCCTGGTGGTGATGGCTATGTTCAGGAATGATGAAGGATGATGTGCCTGGACAGGAAGGGAGGTGGCTTCAGGAAAACTTGAAAACCGAGAAGTATTGTTTTGTTTTAAATGCTGATTGTTCTGTGTAACTTGGGCAACTGTTTACTATTCTTGCTGTACAGGGGAGGAGGGAAGTGGATGAGTAATGCACCTTGATGAATGACTTTGCTCATAAAGTGATAGTTACACCCTCTGTCAGATCCATTTTCATACAGTCTGTGGCCTTGATGTTACCTTATGTTGTCTTCCATATTACTTTATTGCAACTTCATTTGCAGCTCAGGGTTTCAGGATTCGTCAGAGGGTTCCAGACTTTGGCATGTGGAAGCCATCATTGGCCATCCCACTGCTGTCTGCAGGACAGTAGGGAAGGTATGCACTACCAGCATGTATGGCCCAACCTGTAGTACCAAAGCTGCCACTAAGAACAGCAGGTAATGCCCTCCAGGTAGATTCCATAATGCCTTCCCTATATAAGGTAGCATTTCCTCTAGCTTGTTTGCTACAAGGAAGAATCTGCTGTACAAAGAGCATTGGGAGATGGCAAGCATTTACTTTGGCCTTCTTGTGCTAGCAGAGCTGCCCTTTCCACCCAACCAGATTTTCCAAGTTTTCTCCAAGCACCTCTCCTCTCCAGCATGATTTCCGTAGTCTCTTTTCTTGGCACTAGATGGTGCCAAGAACCCTCGTGCAGTTGCAAAGAGTATGAGGCCTTTACTTGCTTTGTACCTCAATGAGAAGATGCCTCTGGCTTGGTACGCAGGCTTTTCAGGAACTGTTTCCCCCAGGGGCTGTTTCCCAGATCTGCTTCTCAATCAAGGAAGAGATTTATGAAGTGGAAAGATGTCACAGAGACGAGCTGGCATGAGAGGAGGGAGGGGAAGATTATCTTCTGGGCTGTGGGCAGAATTTTCACAAGCTGTACAATTTGTAATTTCTGCTGTGATATTTCCTTTTTTTGCTTTCTGTTTTTCTTTGAAGAAGGAGACTGCAAGGGCTATCTGCACAGGTGTACAATGAGCTCTTCTCTACACAGCTCTGTGCCCTTCAGGCCTGACCTGACGCCGCTTCTCATAAAGCAGTCCTGTCCAGCAACGTGACTGCTTACCTAGTTCCATCAGTGTATCTTTGCTCTGATTTACCACCCATAGTTCTCAAGCAGCAGATTCTAGCATGCATGCAATTATTTTCATTTTAGGAACTAGCATGCTCTAAGACTACCTGAAATCAGCAAATTCTGTATACCCGTGCTTGTATAAAAGATAAACACACTGTTGAGTCCCACTAATGCTGATCATCTTGAGAGTCCTCATTTTGAGAGATATCCTTATTTATTTTGGTAAAGCTATTAAGCATTGTAGCTAATCTCAGGTGCTGAGAAGTGAAGCAAGTAACATAGCTAGGGATGAAACCCAGCTTTAGATGTTAACTCCTCTCCAATTCTCAAGAGCAAGTCCTCCAGAACTGTAGAACTCCTTAATTCATCAATTTCTGATGCATATCATCTCCATAAGGGACTTTTAAACTTTGGTTGTCAATAATTCCTGGCTCCTGGAGCAGACCCTTGTTTTCCAGATAATTTAAAATGAGCAAATAGAGCAAGTTTGATGTCCTTTTTTAAACACCTCTGTTTTTGCTCTGTGGTAGGTGTGATTTGCCCCATTTACTTTTGCAGAGTAAGTGGGACAAGCTCTGGCAGATGTATACACCGTGGTCTACTGTGACAGGCAGTTAAAAAGCCAGATCATTGCATTCCTACTTCCTATTTTCTCTAATCTTGTTCCATTCCTGAACTTGCTTGTCTTTTTATTTTCTGCCTATCTCATTTCTTACCTGCCTCCTCCCAGCCTTCTGGCCAATCTGCCTCCCATATCCTCTTTCCCTGTCCTCCAAATGACTTCCCATTCAGGACACCAGCAGTCACATCCTCTTGACACCATCCCATCAGCAAACTGTGGCTGTGCCATGTTAGCATGCATATGTTGCAACAAAAGCAGTACAACCAGATAGGGAAACAGGGGGATCAAGCACCCCCTGAGGCCTTCAGAGAATCACAGGGAATGAGAAGGAAAAGCTGGGTTTTTTACAGAGGATGATCCAGCTGTTCTGGAGGGGATGTTAGATCCAGCTGTTAGCTGAAATATTTAAAGGCGATATTTTCTGTATTTGAAATCTCCTTCATTCCCCCAAGCATTCCCCTTGCAATGCTGCTTCTTTGCATCTCGCCTGCACTTTCCACTGTTACTCACATGGTGTTCTTTGCATTCCTGACTTTAGTGACTACTCTCAGAAGCAGGTGTGGCTCTAGAAACTTCTTAAGAGAAAAGGAGTCCCCTCTTCCTGGTGAGCAGATAGTGCTGGAGCCAGGAAGCTGAACAAGGCAGGTGGGGCCAGCTGTGCAGTTTGTGTGGCATAGGAGACCAAGCAGTGGCAGGACTGAGCTCTGTCAGTGAAGCTGTGGGGATGGAAAGCAGGTCAGCAATAGAGTGTAGCTAACATGAGGTAGGAAAGCAACTCACTGAATATGGGACAGTCTCTGCTGGAAGCTGACTCTAAGATATAAGCCCTGTAAGTAGACAGGTACCTGAAGGAAGTGGTAGGACTGATTCAAATACCCAACATGCAGGAAAAGCAATTTGACAAGTAGAGTCTGTGGAAGGGAGGGTCCGTGCTGCAGCAGGACACCTCCTTCCCCCCAGTAGTCCCAACAAGAAAGACAGAAGTTACATGCATTGCTTACTTCTGTGCCAGGCAGCTATTATTAAGCTTATTTATTTATATTATGGCGTGACAATAGAAGCTGGATTTAGACTCCGAGTTTTAAGTGTGCTGTGCAGAGACTAAGAGCTAACTAAAAAAGCAGGAGTCAACATAGATAAGGCAAGCACAGAAAAGTAATGGTTGAAAAGCGCTGGCTGGAAAACATAAGTGACTCCTTGTTTCTGCATCTTTCTTCTCTCTCTCTCCCTACCATTTTGTTCCTTCTAAAACGTGCAAAAATGTACAAAACCTGTTATCTTTACTAGTCATTCAGAAGTATGGAGTTTATTTCTTTAAATATCATCTCATCTTTAGAGTTGGAGTAAATTCCCACCCAACCTAAAAACTGACCCCATGATTTCTTTGAACGAGCTTCCACAGCCACCTTGTAATGAGAGCAGTGGTAAACTGCTGAGGAGTCCTTTGTGGTACCCTGTTCCATCAGCTGCTCTAATACCTTTTTGATTATCTCAGTGGACACAGATATAAATGCTGCGCCTTGGATCCCTCACTTGCAAGCTATCTCCATATTTTTTTGCATTTTCTTTTTAAAATAAAAATGACTGCTGATGTTTATGCCCCTGTAATACATTATGTATTATTTTGTTTTAAGCGCTGCTTTTTGCATCCTGACAGTAACAATAAAATGTGAGTATGGGATTCCTAATACAGACAGACTAATGTTTCCACTGCTAGCCTTCCCTATCTCTTCTTTTTTTCTTTCTGCTCTCTAAGCACTTTTCTAAAGGCTCCTTTTATATTCCTAATAAAATTAGAGCAAAATACATCGATTTACTGGAAAAGAGGGTTTGGTTTTTTTTCCTTGGTGATAGCACTTTCTTTACACACACCCTCACGCTCCCCCTTTAAAAATGTTGGTGAATATTCCACGTCAAAGACCTCCAATGCCTTCTTGGGGTTTTCTTATCAGTTCCCCGATGATTTTTTTTTTTTTTTTTTTTTTTTTTTTTTACCCTCCTTTGCTCTTCTTGAGAATACTCTGCTTGTTGCCCCCACTACAGACCATTTTGTCTATGCTGATCTTCTGAGGTAATTATCTTTCATTAATGCATTTTAGTCATATCTCCAAATACCAGTAAATGGCTGGTCTGCACATATTGGGAACTGCTCTGGATGGGACCTTTTTACTCTTTTTCCATCTATAGATTGCACAATCCATATCCTGGTGTCTGGCTTCCATTTTAGTGTAATGGATCCCCCCTTGCCCCACTCCTTCTATTGCCTCTTAAACCAAGTTGAGCCAGCTGTAAATTATCAGATTAAACTTGGTGGTGGTGTTACACTGATGTAGATAATCTTACCAGAGAAATTAGTCCTGTTGTGGTCATACTGCTGAATCTCATGGTTGTAAGTTGTGCACTGGGTTCTTTATCTACTATTGAGATTTGGGTTGATCCCCTTTGTTTTTTTGAGCTCTCGCACAGCAGCCTACGTGTGGGCTGTTCCCTCCCCCAATAAGGGGAGGGAATGATCGAAGCCCGTCGAGTTTGTTCATACTCTGCACCACTGGAAAGCTTTCAGAACCCGTCACTGTGCTTTGGGGATTTTAAATTTCCGAGATATTCACTTAGTTATGGAATAGGCTAAAATCTGTCATGCTGATTTAATGAGAGAGTAGGGGAGGGAGGAGACACAGACACACAAAAAAAAGCAATTTTCCTTGTAACAGTTGTGTTAAAATATTGATACAGATGCATAGTGGAAAAACTTAACGAGTTGTTAGTGTTAGAAATAATGCCAGCATTAGACATCTCTTGTGTGCAGAGTTTCCAAGATGGTGTTCAGCATTTCTGGGAAAGAGATCTCATGAGAAATGTGGAATTGCTGTACCTAGGTTGGACCAGTGGCACTTCAGTCTGGTGTCCTTTCCCAAGGCATCTAAACTGTCCTGTCCTTAACCACAGACGGTAGCACTGATGGAAGCCATAGTGTGGTTAAGACCTGACTATTTTTACCAAAAGCTTAGAGTAAGGTTGGGTGTTGAATCTTCCTGAGTGCCCTTTATACTGTGTCTCTTACCAAGGGTATATTTTGAGTTCAGAACCAAGATCTTGTGGTTAAGGCAGTATGCTGGCATATGTGCTATCCAGTCTTGATTCCAAAATCTGTTGCAAGCTTTATGTACCTTGGGCATGTTACTTGTTCTGTGCATTACACTTCAAAATGCTTTTTTTCTTTTTTTCTCCATGTAGCACCCTTTGGTCCTGCAGGGTTACAAACACGATAGAAAGGGAGATGTCTTTCTCATACACTTATTATTTTCAGTACTGTGATTCCCTGATTTTGACCAAGGCTTCAGCTTCTGACATCCAGGTGCTATTGCTTCTTGGGTTCCTTGTTGAACTGAGAAGTCTTGAACCTTTCAGATGGTAAGCTTTCCTTGGGGCTATGTGGTCCCTGGAATCCTACAGCTTCACTTTGGGTTTAACATATGGAAGCATGTGGTAATAGGGACTTCACCGAGTGACCCACAAAGTCTTTTCCAATGCTGTCCCCTAGTCTTGGGCTCTTCCACTAGTTCTTACTCATGGAAAAGTCACTGAATTAATCCATTCGGCAGAGCATAAACCAAGTCAAACTGGGTATGCTGGGCTCTGTTAATGCAGACCTCTATCCATCAGAGACTCAGCTGAGACCACTAAATCTGAGCATTCCTTTTAAGATGAAAATGAGAAAGGAATTAATTTTAATGAGTGATGTTTTTGCTGCTGCTTGCCCTGTCGTGTGCGGCCTCTGTGTATGCGGTGTGATCTGCCATCATGTCAGTGCTCCATGATCAAACCCCTTCCAAGAGGGGATACTTTACATGGGTTTCTGTGTCAATTCCAGTCCCTGAAGAACGTTGCCAATCCATTAAGAGCCTGGCAGGCTGTACTGGGAAATGCTAGCATGAGCAGCGAAGAGAGAGGCAAGCCTGAGAATAAGGAGAAAGGAAAGATTAATCTGAGCAGAAATTCTGCACCCAAAAAAGGACTTGCAGGGATGTATTATCTTCAGCTTGTACTTTGCAGAACATTGTTCACCTTGGCTTACCAAGAAGACTTCTTAGCAGAAGATATTTCCCTTGGGACTGTAGCACCATTCCTGTACTGTGCAGTTTGCTTGGCTCTTGCTTGCCAGGTATTTTAGAGACCTGAGAAAACTGAGTATGTTGGGCTGTGCTCTTTGACAACTGCTTCAGATGAAATGCTTGAGCCCTCTTAAGTACTACCCTTTGATTATTTGGCCCTTGGTATTACTGAAGGCACTATGGCTTTGGATTGGCTGCAGTAAGTATTGGTTCCTGTTCATGGTCAGAAATCAGACAAAAATGAATGACGTTTCTCCGTGATCAGACTGTTCTTCTTTCTGTATCAGTCTCTACAGAGAACAAAGACTAGGAAAAGCCTACTGCCATGGTATCTATTGCTGCTTCTGACGGTGGACTGGATTGAGAGCTACCAAAACTGTTTTGTCTTATTTTAACTTAAGTGGTCTGACATTTGTAGGTGTACGGCTCCCAAGCAGGAAGGATAGCCCTGTCCATTGAGAGTGATGCCAGGATAAGGAGTGGTTTATACTAATGAATGAAAGTGGGGCGAGTGTCTCCTCCTGTGGGCTGCATAGTATTTTGAACTAAGGCTGGACTCAAAGGAGGATGCACAATACAACATGTGGAGGGCTCAGTCCAGATTCCTGTCAATAGCAAATAAATCTTCAAAACTCTTCTCACATTTGAAATGAATTGGTGAGGGAGGAAGGGCGGTAGCTTTTAATATACATCACTTATCTGTAGTACATAGATCTGCACAAACCCATCCTCTGTGTCCCCTTATGTCAAGGCTTTAGTCTGAATTATTCCTCTTCCCCTCCCCATTACCAAAAAGGCTTCTGTCTTCCACAGCTGAAATCTCTGATCATTTAAGCAGGAGGGATTGATAGCTCCATCGAAAAGCCACCAGGTCTCCAGAGGTGGCAATGGTGACAGAGCAACAATGTCTGAATTGAAAGGACAAGGAGTCAGTCAAAGGGGATTGCTGCAGCGCTACCACTAAATGATTGTGGGTAAATGAGTGGCACCAAGTGTCAGGCTTTTGAAAGCTGTCTTTTTCCTGGGGAAGTTCCAACTTGATTACCAAGTGTCCTGCTTGAGATCCTAATACCTTAAAAAGGAAGCATGCAGAATATAGGAAACATTTTTTGTGAGGACAAAGGGGGATGATTTCTAGCCAGTTTCCCCATCTTGGCATAATTTTGAGTGAAAGCTGCTTGAGGTACCTGCCATATTGCACATTGCTTATGAATAGAGACCCCCAGCCTGTTTCCATTCTCTTTGCTGGCATTACATTTATGAAGAGTAGTGGGGCATCCTTTCCTACCAGACCTACCAGCCATTCTGAGCACAACTTACCACCAGACTCTCTTAATGAGAATACTTCTGACTGGTGTTGCCATCTGAGATCCCAGTGCAACTGACCCAGCACTGCTGAGTAGGACAGGAGCTGTGGGTTCTTAGTACAGGCTGATATATTTGGTTCCTTTCTGGCTGGGACCCTGGCTATGCCCTGTGCTTGTGGGCTGTTCTCTTTTTGCCAGCTTCTCCTCAGAGCACCAAAGTGCCCCCACAAACCACATGCCCAGAGCACTCCATTCAGGTTTGTCTGTCTTCAAATCCCAGTTTGCCTGGTCCCTGAAGCGGGCTTGGAGAGCAATCAAAGCCACTGCAGTGCAATTTCCGACAGAGAATTTCCTTCCTATTTCTGTGTGTGTGTGTGTGTGTGTGTATTTACGTGTTTAAAAAAAAAAAAAAAGAAAAAAAACATTTTGGTTTTGTGCACTAAGCACTTTTGAGGGCGATATGGGGCCCTGTAATACGGAGGTTTATAACCTCCTCAGCTAATGCTCTCTGACACTCTGTTTTGATATCATTACTACATTATACTCACAATTTTTGAGTGAAAAAATACAGTACTTAGAAAGTCGAAATTCATAAATAAATTCATGTCAAACCGCACTTAATATTGATTTTGTTAGTGTTCAGATTCAATAATAAGGTACTGCGTGCATGAATATTTAAATATAATCATCATTTCTGCATCTCCTAATGGCCTCTGCTCTTCTACACTCAATTTAAACACAATTTAAAAACTATAATGTATTGAAAAATACTAGGATTTAGCAAAATCACCATTGGGATACTCCAAGCCTTTTATAGGATGGCTCAATATCTGCTTCTCAAGGGACAGCACAATTAGATTCATGTTTTTAAACTTCTCAATTATCCATATACCATAATTTTATGTGAAAGTTTGTTTCTCTTCCTCCCCCCTCCACCCTTGCTCCCCCTCCTCACCCCCTACCAGATACTCTCCCAGTAGGAAGCGGAGAAATCGCTAAGTGTTCTCTTAGCTGGGTTAGTATAGTAAAAAGGAGTCAAAGGTCACAGTCCTCAAACTGAATTAAATCCAGAGGCTGTCAGGGAAAGCAGAACGCTGACTCACTTAATCACATTATTTGGGGAAAAATCTAGGGGGAGGAAAGAGATAAAATGACTCAAAATGAACTCGCCAAGGAGGAAGCGGAGTTTTTATATTTATTTAAAAAGCAATATTCGTCTTTATCAAATAGACGCAGGGTGGTTCGATGAGAATGGAGCTGGCTGGACATTTGCGCAGTCGCAGGCAGGAGAGCTCTGGCAAGCAGTTTTCTCCTTAGCAGGATCAGTGAGGGGAGGATGCGGTGCCCTCGGTTCCTTCAGTGCCAGGCTGAGTTATTTATTGGTAGGGGGTGTTTCTGTAGTGCTGGTCGCTAACCCATCTGAAAACCACACCCTCTGAGGTAGGTCATTATCATTATCCTCATTTTACAGATGGGGAAACTGAGGCACTGGTGGGTGAAGTAATCAGGGCAGAGCCACAGTGGCAGAGCTGGGAGCTGGTCCTCGGGTTTCCAATGCTAGAGCCTCTGCCCAAGCTGTATGGCCATTTTTTCTCTTCCACCAGCATCCTCAGAGCCTGTGATGGAGTGGGAGATAAAAAGGATCTAGCATCGGAATCTAAAATAAGAGCGCTAACATCTTACGAGAGCAGTAGATCTTGATGGCATTGGTACAGTATTGACTCTGCTGGTACTGAGAGTGAATGTGTTGCTATCAGATGTGAGGAAATGGTCAATAGTCGAGGAGAGCAGTGGCAGTCCGGTGTCTAATGGTGAGTGGCCATGTCACTAGGTGATGCTGGCAGTGTCACACAGAGCGCCCTTGCAATGCTATATAAACCTCTGTGCGGGGACGGGAGTTGCAGTTGGCAGGGGATCAAAATGTGGCATGACTAATGGTGTACACCCTGATGGTGGAGGGAGGGCAGAGGTTCGCTGAGATGAGCAGGGACTGCTGACCTTTATGATTCCTTATCAAGTGTCCAGAATTCCTTCAGGCTACCCTATATCTGAATGGGTGTTTTCCTATATATTTGACTGGGTATTCTATATTTCACCTAAATTCATTAGAACTGTTTTCTAAAGAAGTTTACCATGTTGTATTGGAACTAATTTTTTTATCTCATTAGTCTGCCAGAGCGTTAGCTCCTACTGCCTCAGAGTTACAAGCAAAGCTGTAAAGTCCTGTGAGTGGACACAACAGAAGTAATCAATGGTAGAAAAGTCTAACCAAGATGCCATGTAGCTGTTCTGTGTGTCAGGCCGTGATGATTTGAAGATCTGTTCATTCATTTCTGTGGTAGGGGAAGACAGACATTCCTTCCCTTACTAGGCAGGAACCACTTTCACCTCTCCTCTAAGAGTTCTAGAGCTCCCTTGCCTAATTCTTACCTTGGTCTTCAAAATATGTTTGTAATCCTGATTCCAAATATTGTCCATCTTCTATTTCATAGTGAGGGAAGGAAGGGATAGCAGATTTCTCTTTAAGTACCAGGGAGGGCAGGGAAGACTATTGTGACAATTATGTGGGTGCTTCTGGAGTTTTAAGGATTTTTTTTTTTTCTATAAATGTTTCTGAGCTTCCCCAAAGCATCAAAGAGTAGAAGCAAAATCTTGTCTGAAGGGAACAGTGTGAGTATGGCAAATGCAGTTCATCGCATGGATTTTACCAGTTTTTCTGTGGATTGCTTATTCAAATGTATTAGTGTTAGGAGGCACCTGAATCTGAATGTTTGGGAATGGAGTATTGGCACTGTTGGGGCACTAGTGACATATGGCACTTCACCTTAGTGGAAGCCGTTGGTGAACACATACCTCAATGAGTGGCAGTCGCATGCTTGCAGATAGAGATGCAAATTCCAGAAGAGCCCCAGCAGCTCTCAGAGGTGTGAGAAGGGGCAGTCAGGTAGCCAGGGGAAAAAATGGCAGCAAAAAGTACTGAACTTCTGCACATTTGTCCACTCGCAGACCCTGCTCAGCCACGTGTGACATGGCAGCAGGAATTTCCTGCCCTGCCTAGCGCGGGTGTGCCTTTCCACTTACTTTTCGGTGTCCACGAGATACCCGATGCTGCTCACACTGTTAACCCCGTGGTTCTGTTTTCAGGACCACCCTCCTGTGACGGGGAGGGGAAATTCAGCGCTCAGGTTTTTATTCTTCCAAACCACCGGCCAGCCGGGCCGGCACCCCGGCGTGGCACGCTTGCCCTGGGGCCGCCGGCGCCGGAGGCCGGGCCGCCCGAACGCTCGGCGGGGGGGCCGAACCCCTGGCACCCCCGTCGTGCGAGCTGCGGGCGGTGGCAGGGTGCGGGGCTCAGCCCAGCGCTGGCGGGTACCAGCTGAGCATTGCTTAAAACAAGTGCGCGCGGTGAAAAGCCACTGGTATCTGTGGAGCGTCCCAACAGATGTCACCAACAGATCGCTATTGATTGCCGAGGTTGGTGCCTTGGCAGTGGTGGAGGCAGATGGCACGTTGCTAATAAGCAATGAGCACTGCTGGCAGAGTAGTGAGGAGTGTTTGGACCAGTGGGATAGCGGAGTGGCACAATGCCATAGGCAAGTGAGGGGCATCTTTGCCCATCTTTGTCCTCTCCTCATTCATTCCTTTTTTCTGTCTGTGTGAGGTCTAAATTTCTTCACCTCCCCCCCCCAACCTTTGCTTTCCTTCTGCTTTCATGTGCTGGCCCCACTCTCTTGTCTCATTTCTATCTGCTGCTTCTACCTCTTTTTTTCTTATTTGATGCTCATACCTTTGCCTGGGATGGTTTTGGCTACCAGTAGCATCCCCTTCGTATTTATACCTCTCTAGATCTTCTTGTGTTGGAGATGGAGCAAAGATTAAGGTCATTCCTGCTGGCTGTTATAGAACAGGGGTGACAGTAGACCTGAGAGAACAGCTATGGATCACCTTGGATAAACATCTTGGATTCCAAATGTGGTGTCAGAGACTCATTGCTACTCAACAGATTGGGTTCTTGAATGTTATCACACTGTTGCTTCAGTTATCAGAACGGGAGACAACATGTAGCACTACCACACAGAGGATTGCATGGACTGGTGTATGAACTGCAATAGCAGTGAGCATGTGCATCCAAGCACATAAATGCTTTAGCTCTAAGGAGTGCTAGGTGAATTAGTAAGTGCTTACATGCACTAGGAATTCTATTGATACATCAGGAGCACTCAAGAATGGCTACTCATCTCCTAGCTTCTCACAATCAGGTAGACATGAATGAATCAAATGTTCATTATTTTATGTAGATAATTTTTTAGGTTTTTTCACTGTCTGTTGTGTGGCAACTTGGATGCCACAGTAGGCTGTGAAATACCCATTTTTTTGATGCAAGCAGCCGGAGAGTATGGCTAAACCAAGGAGACTTTCTGGCATGGTTGCTTTGCTGATGATTTTTTTTGTTACTTATATGGACTGGCTGCATTTCCAGGTGCCAGATATATTGTGCCTAAATCCCTCTTATGGAGGAGGATCCCTTTCCTGTTTCCTGCAAAAAGTGATGCAAGCTCAGCACCTCCAGCTTCTTTTAGTGATATCATGTGTCACAAGACACCATCCTCAGCAGGGCAGAACCTGGAGTTGCATTTTTTAACCATGTGCCCAGCAGCCGGAGACCACTGTTACAGCCCCCAGTGCTACCTGCTGCCATTTTTCCTGTTCATCTGCTTGAATGAAATTCAATTATCAGAAGAAACATGGCCAAAGAAATACACTGAAGTGTAAAGTGTGAGTTCATTGGTCTTTCAGTTGTGATCCAATATTTTTTTTTTTTTACTATTTTAAAGGCAACGAACAGTTGTGAGTTCCCTTTCCTGTGATAAGGGCTTTTGACTTTTACCTAAACTGCAGCTCTCCTTGTCATAATTTCTGGATTAGGGAAATAACTTGGTTCTCTTTCAGAACCTATGACAGCCAAAAATCTGGACTTAGGTGCAGCTCCAGGGAATCTGTTTGCAAAGGGGAGAAACCCCTCAGTGTCTGTAGAAGCCGGCTCTGCATTTGCCCTGAAAGCTTCTATTTTCCAAAAAAGGAAAGGGCAAAAAAGCCTTGAACACTGATTCTTTGAAAGCTGTGAAACTTAGAACAGGTGTGAGCACAGGCAGCTGCCGGGGCGCTGTGTGCAGATATTCCTGCTAATGCCTCCTTAGAACTTAATCTCTGAAACCATCTGCTTATGGTGAACACATGTCCCAAGGGAGGGGGGCCAGAAGCAAATCCAGCAGCCCCGCAACTTCTTCCACTGTAGCCTGAGTAAGAATTTTGAACATCAGAATGAGCTCAAGTTGTGTGTCAAGAGGCCTTATTCTCACCTTTTATGAAGCAGGGAAACTCTAATGTCAGTTCCCCATGTTTAGGGTGGTTACTGTTGAGTCTCAGAGATCAAGATCTGGCTCGTGACCATCTGAACAAAAACAACACACAAGACAGGGTTTGGAACTGCCATCAACAGAACCCTTTGTCCCTACAAATATGTGGGATCAATTTTTCTTACCTGGGGTCTTAGTCTGAGCATGATCAACTAAAACCTCCAGCAGAATGCCTGATCTCATTACTCTGGTTTTCCAGTCTGAAGTCACTGGGAAGTTGAGTGAGTCCTTTGGGTTGTCACCTTTAGTGCAGCTATCCTGATAATCTCCAATGGAGCCTCCAACAGTTATCTCCAAGCAAATCACTTCTTTTTCATGCCTTTTTTCTCCTCCTGTTTCTTTGCTTTTTGACTTTGGGAGAGACAGCCCCTGCTCCAGGGTCTCTGTTCATTATTCAGCACAATGTGTCTGAGGCTCATCGATGTTACTGTGCTAATAAGGGAATCAAACACACCTACCGCTGCTTGCTGTACTGCTTTCTTTTTACCTGTGTACACTTGTTTGCAGAGGCCAAATTGCTCTCAGCCACTGACCTATTAATGAAAAGCTAGTTTATCAACTTTGGCAAAAGAAGAAAGCAGTATTAGCCACTGTTGCCCTGTGACTGCCAGAAGCAGTATGGTGACAGGAATGGGTCATACTTCAGCCTGTGACTGAAGGGTCCCCAGCTTCAGAGAGACATTCAGGGACTTCCCCTGCATTTGGTGCTGGCCATAAAAAATTGATCATCCTTTGTTACAGCTTCACTTCTGTCACTTTCCATCCCAGAGTCTGTTTTTTATAGAAAACAAGCTACATTCATCAAAAATGACAGAACACAGACTTAATGTAATCATGTATGGGAACATGAATTGCAAATGCAGAACACAAGCACTAAAATGTATTTTCCATTACCGCCACAAAATGAAATAATCATGAACATTTTCCCCAAGAATGAGAACACATGTAGAGTACACTGACACCTCAAAATCTGCTGCCATGCCCTGGCCTCAGGTGCAGGTAGGCTTCGTGTTTATCAGCAGGGCAGAGATCTGCTAGTATCAGAAGAGGTGGCTGTCTTATAATCCTCACCATGGAAACTTGTGTTGGTTATTAGTTACAGCAGCTTCTGCGGGCCCATTTGGGTGACCTTCTGGTCATCTCTGGTGTTAAAGATCTCATGGTATTCTTAAGCATAACTGACCAGAGGGTCTGCAAAAATAGAGAATGTTGTGTTGCTCCTTAATTCTAGATTCCACTTCTATTGTTGGAGCACTTGCTAATAACCTCAAACAAGTCCTCTCGCCCCTACCCTGCTTTCATACATAAGCTGCAAAAATACAGATATGCCTATTTAAAAAAAATAAAAATCTGTAAACTGATTTAGAGTTGGTACAGGACAACACATTAATCAAATTATTCCTTTTCCTTGCAGGAGCACTAGACCACAGTTTTGCCATGCTCTGTTGAACATCTGCTGTACTGCACTCCAGATGTGGCTGCATTTCACAGACAGGTAAGGTTATACCTGCCTTTATATCTGATTCTTTTATTTGCTTGTAACTTTCTTTATCAGAAATGTGACTGGGTTACCTCTGTCATGGGTGTCAGCAGAGGCAATGAAGAAGGGTAATAGAATTGGGAATAACCAATCTGTAAACTAAACTAAATCCAGTACTTGCTCAGTTATTTAGATTATATTAAACACATGCAAGTTCTCATCCAGCCTGTACTTGCCACAATTCTGCAAATACAAAGCCACTAATAAGGGGTGTTGGAGCCTGCCCTGCTGAAGGATAGTTGGATATGGATCATGATGATGTCTGGAAGGGAAACTACTAGTTTGATCAAAGCCTTGTACTCAGACAGCACTGAGTGCTGATGGAATGATATAGAGAGAATGAGGCAGAAAGACAGTGGCTGGTTTACATCTCATCCAGCAGAAGCTGTTATGAGGGACTTATTGATCTCTGATTCAGCCACAGGCCGTTGGTTAAATGATGGGATATGTTTGAAGAGACCAGTCTAACTGCACCCAACAGGAGGTGCTGTAGAGAATAGCATGCTGTGCTGGGGCAGACTTATTTTCCCCCAAAGAAGATGTGACACTGCCATAAAGGAAAGAGGGAGAGATTTTGTTTTAAATTAATTAAAATTATGTCTTTGCATGAGAGCAATTCATATTATAAAAAATACATACAACAAAAAGACTCAGCAGCTGTAGAATCCAAGATTGGGATTTGGAAGAGATTCTTAACTTTTTTGTACTGTGGCAGTAAGAAAAAACATTTGGTCTTATGCATCTTTCCAGCTGTTTACACACAGTCTGTGTCCTCTCTGATGAGTTTGCTTAAGGGCCTTCACAGACACGTTCATATGGTCATATAAATGCAATCTCCTTATATATATGCACATATCTCTACATTCTTGTACATTTGACACACTTTATGTGCATGTACATCACCCCATCAAAATGAACTTCCTCTTTGAATTAATGTGCTTGTATGCATATACATCAGTATGTCCCAAGGTGCATATATGTATCTTTGTTCATATTCCCATATATGCATGAGGTGATCAACATAGTCAAATTGAAAAACTAAGTTATTCCAAATCTGTGTTATTTCTCATTTCGTTCCCAAGGGGTAAATGGACCCATTCCAAATGAAAGGTAATCTTGGGACCTGAAGTTTTACGTTTCAGTGTATAGTGTGGTTAATACTCTGTACCATAGGCTGTAAACTCTTCAGGGCAGTTAGTAGATTCCCTTCCTTGTTTATGCAACAAAGGCAATGTCGGTTTAAGACTTTAGGTGCTAGGACAGTGCAAACAATTAATAGCAATGGTCTGATTTTATGTAAAGATGAGTTGGGCAGGAAGGACCCCCAAAGAACCTGCAAAGCCATCCATGTAAACTTGTGCAGAAAATTTGTTGCTGTTTTTTTTCTGCTGGGTTGGAATACTTCCCCTACAACTTTGAACACATACCCGTTTCAGTGTTGTCATTGCTTGGATCATAAAATCTAGCACACATGGACATTACATACGCTTCTCTAGAGCTAATATACACACGTAGTAAAAAGCCCAAACTTTCAGAAATAACTCATAAACATTCATGTAACGTCAAATGTGTCATCATAACAGGTAACTGTCTATGTACAGCATATGCATGGCATTGGAAAGATGTCGTATGACTGTGTAAACATATATAGATTTTGCGCAAGCACTGAATCAAGTAGTCCGGTACAGATAATATGTATGCACCTTCCAGAAGAGGGCATCTGTCTCCCGATGCTGGCAGCCTTTCTTAACCAATGGCCCCCAGCCTCTCGCACCTGGGCACTCGCATCTTGCTTGCCAATTTGAGGTTAACAGTGCCAGCACAGAGTGAAATATTAAGGCAGCCGCTTGAAATTCAAAGTGTTTCTTTTAATTAATGGGTGGATGCCACAAGTTGATCCAATCCAGCTCTTAAATTAATCTTAATTACATGGATTTTGTAACTTTGGCATTAGCCAGCCACACAAAATATGTATTTCATAATCCTAGAAACGGGTGAAAAAGACTGCTGCTGAGCTGAGAAGTCAGCTGATGATGTTATCGGTCTCTGTGGCTGTGGGTGTAAGTGTCATTGGGGTGTGTCTGAGATCTTATCGGGAATACCAAATTAATTCACTCCTGCAAATATCAAAACAAGCTTTTTTGCCGGTAAGTAGGGAATAGGCAAGAGATTTCTGAGCTGCTATATTTGGAGTTTCTATGCCATCCAGTGCTGATACAATAATGAATAGAAGTATTAGGGAAGAGAAGTTGGTGATCTATCCTGTTTGGTCATGAGGTTTGAGTGTATACCCAAACAGTGCTACTCAAGCCTTTAGCTGTTAACATTATACTTGTTGATTTGGATGGGGGATCTGGAATCCTGCCTTTGTAGCTCTGCCATTGGTTTGCTGTGTGTGACTGGCCAAGGGAAGGGAAACTTTCTACCCCTGTGCTTCTGTTTTCCCTCTCTGCATATTTGTTTGCTCAGACTTCTCTCTTTTTCTGGATAGGAGCTGCCTCTTAGTATGCATCCATTCAGTGTTATATAGCATCTAGGTGCTACTCTGCTACAGACGATGATAATGGATAAATTGAATTATCTCAAGAGAATTGATACTGGTACTCTCTTATAGGGATGAGCATCCAGGTTCTCTCTGAGCATCCATCATGCCAACTTTAAATAGAAAACAGAGCTGGGAATAGATGGCCAGGGATATTCATAGGAAATGCAGACACACAATTTGCCTAACCAGTCACTGCATATTCTTTAAACAGGAAGCAGGGCCTTGGCTATCCCCGGGGATTGGTATTCCCTTGGGATTAACATTGCTGCTCACTGGATTACACTCTTACTTCTGCAAATGAGACTTGAAAAACAATGGATAAAACTGGGAGTAAGCACCATTGCAAGCTATTTTTTAGTCTTCTTGCTCTAAATCTGAGTCGGGATGAGAGCAGAGTCTGTATATAGCCCAGAATGACTAGTTGTGAAATGGTAAAGTGCATTTGTGAGCCTTTTCTCTGTCACTACTGCAAACCTAGGGGGTAGAGGAAGAGAAATGAGAAAGAGCAGATCATCTGTTTGTAAGCACGTTTACCTAAGGAGAAACATTCTGCTGTACACAGATGTACATATATGCACATTGTGCACACCTGTACCTTTTATTCAAGCCTCCATAAGCATCCTTTTTTCATTCACTCTACAGTATTGCTACCTGAAAACTTTGTAGAAATAATTTTTCTCTAGAATGGGCTTGTGAATGTTAATCTTACATCTGACCTGTGAGTTTTCTCAGTGCCTGTCTGTGTGAAATACTTTGAAGACAGTTCTTCCTTATTCTTACAATTTTTTTTTTATTTGGATGATCTTCTACTGCTGATACTACTTCTGTCTTTCTGGTTAACAATTTTGCTTTCTAAAGCTTTTTCTGAAGTTGCTTTACAGGGCAAGATTAGTTTGGATATCAATTTGAGCCGTGGTTTTCATAGTACTTTTGGAAATGTAAGTGGGAAAATGTTAAACCTCATGTCAATTTGCTTAATTGATGGGAAACTTGATTGTGGCCAGGGAGGAGTGGATTTCCCTACTTCAGTCTTATGAATAATTTGCTATCTGAAAAGAGAGAAAATCCAGTAAATCCTGGCACTGTCTCTCTTCACGGGTTGAGATTCTCCCAAAATACAGAGGAAGAAACGGGAAAATCATGTGCCTGACTCCCTTAGGACACTTTGTAATGCTGAGCCTGTGTATTTTATTTGTTTTGGTTGGAGCTGATGGAGTCTTACATGCAGTCAAATTATTTTGACTGCAATTTTGTCAGGTTTCTTGTGCTTTTCTCCAAAGCACTTGTTTTTCAAGTAATGGTAATGGAATCTGGATTGGATAGACTGCTCCTGAATTACTGTATAATTTCTGTGTTCTTGAGATACTAGAACGTGCTCACTTTTGCAATTTTTAATTCCAAGGCTTGCTGGAGTTGGTGTGACTTGAATTGGAATGATACAGAATTTCCTCAGTTTTTAAATTTGAAAACCTTTAGATGTCTGAACTCATCCAGCAATGGGGAGGAAGCCAGCAGGCAAATGGAGAAACCTTTCCAGCTTTCAGTGTAGGTAGGAAACAGAATGAGTTAATGTTGGCCCAAAGGGCCACAATAAATAATGAGAGCTCTTCCAAGTATATCGGGGGAAAGAAATAGGAGAGAGAAGGTAAGCCCATTAATAAATTAGGAGAGAGCTGGAATCAATGGTGATTCTAAAATGGCTGAGCTACTTAACTTTTTTTTTAATTGGTCTTTAAGAAGAAAAATATAGAAATGGAATATGGACCATTAGGAAGTAATGAGCATCTTGGCACCCTAGCTGTTGATGTAAAGCAGATAAGGGAACACTTGAAAGAATGGATAGCAACAAATCAGCAAGTCCAGCTGATGAGCATCCTGGGATGTTTGGCTGTTGAATTCACTGACTGCTGGCAGGTATTTTGAAAAGTTGTGCATTAAACAGGCAGGTCCTTCATGGTAAGTCCATATCAGTAGTTCTGGAACAAAGACCAACCTTAGAAAGCTATTGGGAGTGATCCCTGCAATTACCACTTTACACAGCCCATCATATTCTCAGTTTGAACAGGTACTAAGACAGTATATGTGGATTTCAAGAAGCATAAGTTCCAGAAATTGGCCAGGCTGACAATCAAACTAGATAGTTCCTTTGCTTCACATAATTAAAAATACCGCTTTTGTCTTCCCAGTGAACTTGCACAGTTTGACCAGAGCTGATTCAACTGTGCCAGGGAAACCCCACCTAATAAATTTACCTAATGGTTTGTGGATTTCAGTTTAGCTTAATGTTCAAAAATGCAACTCCTTCACAACAGTCTACCAGGTGGATCTCTACTGGTGTAAGCTTTCTACTGTAAGACTTCAGGCTGCTCTAATTTTTCCTCCAAAATAATTTTTCAATATTTCAACCATAGTTGTGCTGCTGCTGAGGCTGAACTTAGTCTTTTGTACCTGTTGCTAAAGTTGCTCCTTTAAGGTGAAGTACAATAGCGTAGGCTAAGCAGGTCAGGGCACGTTCTAGATTGTCAAAATGACAGGCGCTCTCTGCTGATCCAGAAGGGCTAAATCCATTCTTTGAGAATGGGAGCACTCAATAGGCATGCCACCTCTCTATAAGCACAGGTCTGTAAACGGCAGTGGTATCTTTCCTTTAAAAACCTGTGGGACTTCCAAGTCTGCAGAGAGGAACCTAGCTTTCTCCCGATTCTTTTTCAGGATTTATGGAGAAATTTGGTAAGCAGAATGTAATGAGTGGTATCACTGGATAGTATTCCCATTACAAAAGATTTCCCCTGTAAAAATGTTTATGGAAGGGTAATGCTTGCCAACATGGAGGAATTGGCACTCTAAATACAGTGGCAGCTAGCAGAAAGCAGTGTATGAGCGCTTTTCTAGATGAAAGATCTTGCTAAGCTGCCATGTAAGATGGTGTAGCATATTGTAGGCTGGTGCTCTCCTCAGCCTAGAACTAGCTCAGTGATTTTTTTTATAAACAGAAAGAAATGTGAAGCAGAATATGAAGCGCTTGCACACTTGCACAGATGGATAATTTACGTAAGGTCTTATTAATGCTTTTCTCTGAAGTTTACTGAATAAACCATCCAGAAACACAGAGTTTCTCCAGATGATATTGTTTCAGGTGAATAAATGTTTGTTTCCTGTATTTTCTTAACAATTGAGGTAATTTACAGGCTTTTGCCTAAAGTTATCTTTGCAGGTTAAAAGAATAGATCTGGATATTATCCTGTAGTAAGACCTGTTCGCTTTCTAATTTTCCTTCAGAAGAGCTCATTCTGATTTGGTATATGGTTTTAGAGAATTATGAGTTAGCCCTGAAAGCCCATGCTCAGGCAAGACCTATCTAAAATGGAGCTGCAATCTGGAACTTGTTAGGAGCCCCTGGTCACTGCCTTCAGGGATCAGTGAACGCCCATCCAGGTTGGCTTGCTAACCACATCCACTCCTCTCTGACACTGATAGGGACAGTGCACTGTGTGCGATGTCCTTCAGAGTGTATAGCTGAGAGATGAAGTGGAGGATAACTCTCCCCAGGTACTTGATACGTTGATTGTGTTGAGTCTTTTCCATTTGCAAATAATGTATGGAATACATTAGCACAAAAGCTGAGATTCTCCAGCAGTTACAATTCAATTGTCTGTCTGTCTCTCTAATTTCTCCTCCTACGCACCTTCTTTATACCCCCCAGTGATATAGAAAGCTTAGACTTAAATTATTTCAGTGGGTGAGAGGCAGGAGGTGGGGAAGGAACTAATATGAAAATTACTTTAATTTAAGTCTGTCACTCACAGTGGCCCAAAGGAGCTCTAAGACCATTATCAGCGACCCTACTAGCCACCCTGCTTCTCCCTTCCCCAAGCATAAACTTGAACTGTTATGCACACTTATAGATGAGAGCATACTTTCATCCCTACCTGCATGTTAAGAGGTAAAATAGGGAAACATTTTTTGATGGAGGTTGAGAATTCTATGAATATGAAGTCTCAACTTACCCTTGCACAATAAGTGCTCAAAGGACTTGATGGCATTGGTGAAGTCCAGGTTTAGTTTGCATTTAAAATAGGTGTCCCAGAGGCAAAAATCATCCTTGTTTGTGGTCACTGAGGAAGCAGTTCTGGGCTATCATTATTTATTAATATATGTCTTATGATAATGTTCAGGGACCCAAACACTGGTGTATTGGAGAAGGCTCTGTAGCAGAGGTTGAATAGGGACACCCAGCTGTCTCATCTCTTCAATAATGGAGCCATGGTTCAACACTAAGGCTCCTAGATCTCATGGTAATGAATATCATTGGTTCTAATAATGGGTGAGGTGATACTGTCAAATGAGAGATGGGAGGGTTCAGTTGGGTTCTTAGGGCCCTATTCTTGTTTATGCAAAGGTCCTTTTATACCAGTCTGGCAGTGCAAAGAGGCCTGAAAGATGAAGTGCAAAGTTAGGAGGCTACCCTATGGGTCTCTGGCTGTAACATCTATCTCTGCTCATCTGGCAGAGCTGGAGGGAATCACATACCAAGCAAATATAGTGGACTAAAATCTTCACTGGTGTAAATCAGTATCATTCCTTTGATTGCAATGAAGCTATGCTGATCAAGGCAAGCTGAGGACTTGATTCAGGGAATAAATGATTTTTTGCCCTTAGTCTGTAGTCCAAAGTCAAGTCCTTTGCATGCCATGTCCTCAGTGTTAGAGAAGGTCATATTTCGCTGCCTCCTCTCCACCTGGGCTGTCCCCTCTCCTCTGGATAAACAGTATTTCCCCATTGCATTCCCAGTCCCTCACGCTTCACCAGAATTAAATTCATCATTCATTTTTTATGGTTTATACATAGCAGTAATTTATGTTTTCAAATATATTGAGGTCACACTTTAGCAGAAAAAGAGTGTTTCACATTTAAATTGAAGGCATGTTCGTTCCATTAAACGGAGATGTTTTGGATAATTTTAAAAGGCTAAAAGTAGTAGAAAGTAACATTAAAATAAAATTTGAGAGATGTAATTACACCTAATCGTACCATAAAATAATCAATACTGCATTACATTATTTCTGACTTCCCCAGTTATAGCCTTTTTTTGTTAAGCTTTTGAATATTGATGAGGTCAGTGGGGTCGCAGTCGACTCTCTGAGGTCTAATGGAGGTGGAATTAAGGTGATGTCCTCTCCTATTATATCTGCACAGGGAGGTGAGCTCTATACTTTCTCAAACTGGGGAGATAACATGGCATCAGAAGCCAATACCTCGGCAACATTTCTTGAGCTGAGATTAGGCTGTCAGTAACTGCTGACTGGGAAGCTGCAGTGCTGTCTCCCCATTGCAGACCCGCTCAATTATACACACCAGGACACAGAGGAAATGATGTTCACGTCAACAGGGATCGTTAACAGCTGGAGACCAGTGTGTGTGAGGTGACAAGAACCAGTTCCTTCCAGTTCAGCCAGGGCTTTCTGTGTTGTCTCTGTTCTCAGTGGGAGACTGAAAAGGGGTTTTGTTGTGGCTGTTTGCTTCCCCCTTTCTCTACCCCTTTAGTCGTACCCCTCCACCTAACATGTACCTCACTCCATTAAAACAACAGCCCCTTCTGACCGTATTGCAAAGCATTCATCCTTCACCAGCCTTTATGCATGTGGGCATGCAGCACACCAGAAAAAGCTGAGCAGCTCCTGGGATTCAGTGCAGGTATTTGGTCTTGGACCTTATTTCCACCTGTTTGTCCCAGAAGGTACAGGTCTGACTGCATCTGAGTGAATGTGCCTCTGTCACCATAGAGCTCTCAGTTTGAAAGGGAACTGGTTTTGTCCTGGTCAGTACTGTTCTTCACTTAGGGATCTTGTAGCTATCCATGGGTTTACATTTGGGAATTCTTTCCTGTGTAAAGAAAGAAATTACCTGCTGGGAGACAACAATCTGTATTTTCCCTTGGTTCAGTGTGTACCCCTCTAACTACTTTCATACTTTGGTCTAGGGCAGTCTCTAGTATTTAAAGCAAGAGATTAAACACTGGATGGCCCACATTTTGCACCCAAATTTCTCATAATGTACTGGTTTGTGCCTTCCTAAAAATGGTTTAGAATTTAACCTAAGGAAAGGGCTGGGATCTGAACATATATTCAGCAATAATATTAGGATTTGTATTTTGCTTTCTGTGCCTCTGTTTCTCCGTCCATACAATGAGTATAAAGACCTTTTTATTGAAGTCTCTTTTGCATAATGGAGGCAAGAAAAAGGTTTCTTTGCTTTTGATAAACCCTTTGAAAAAGGCAACAAAATGCCATTTTCCTGGGTTCTGATCATAAATATCAAGAAGGATGGAATTTAAAAACAACCAAATTGAGCAGTACCACTGCATTATCCATTTCACGTTGCCACAGCATCCTCAGATTACAGTGCTCATAACAAAAGGAAAGATAATGAGCAGGCCCCTATCATTACCATTAATAATAAAAACGATATAATGTATTTTTAAAACTTTCCTTAATGCAACACCAGCCCAGTCATCCCAACACTCAAATTATCACATCTTCCCAAATACATATATAAAAATACATAGATGAAAGTGTCAGCAGGGGAACATGCAACATACAATTCAGATGCTGGATCTCCTCCTATCAACTGTGTTTCCACAGAGGGGCCAGTCCCCTCCCACTACCCTTTCTGAACAAGACCAGCCACTCCCCAGGCTTGCTGACTGCCTGTTAAGTTACTCCTTCTCTTACACCCAGTGCTGTCCCTGGGGTCTGGCTATCTGTGTGCCCCTCATCAATCCTGCTGGGTCAATTGCTAAGGTATTCTCCTGGTACCTATCCCCACGTACACTAAACTCCCTACTTTCCCCTTCTCCCACCCCCTTCCTTTTACTCCACGCACCCCCTTTTGTTCCTGCTCTGAAATCCAGTTGTTAAAACTCATGGCAGAAGGTAGATATTTGCCCAAAAGCAAACTTAACAGTGGCCCTCCCTCTATTGCAGACACAAGACAGCCTCTGATTAGATTGAATTGCTTTCAATTGACTAACATAACAAGCTGCTGCTGCTTTTTCTTTTTTTTTAGATTTGAAAATGGAAGGGACACTATTAGGAAATTTACATTTGCGAATATGATATTTAATTAGCAATATTAATAAATTAATAGAAGTAAAGAACCTTGTCGAGACTCCAGATTAATAAAACATGCTCTAGCTGAGTAAATGAGGTGAGCCAGGGCTGTAATGCCTGTAGAGGATACAGGGGGAATCTCACTCCCTAAATACCCCTTAAGCAAAGGATGAGGGGCAATAGTGAGCTGGGGCAAAGCTTTTTGTATCTTACAACTCACACACTAGCCCTTTCCCTGACCTTCCATGATACTTATACAGGAAATTAAGTACAGCTTTTCTGCCCACCTTCCCCTTTGCCCTGCCAAGAAGCTGAATGAGTCAGGGGTGGGGAGTGAAGGAGAACCAGTGTTTGCAGGTGTAAGGTAACAGAAAGGACAGCAGCAAGGCAAATGGCTTAGAAGTGTTTGGTCAGATCCATAGAAAGCAATAAAGGAGACTTCTAACATTTTTCTGATCTGAGCCTCTGCTGAACATGGAGCACAGACTCTCACTTAGCTATGACTGTGTCCAGCTTGGTCTCTCCAGGGCACTTGGACAGTCTTGCCTCAGAAGGACCCTTAGCCTGTGGCATATAGAGCAGGTCCACGCAGGAGGTGATGTATCAGCACAGAATCAAGAAGGGAAGTACAGTAATGTCAGTGCGGGCTCAGCTGAGAAGAATGACCACATTAAGCAAAGGTCTGACACAGCATGAGATAAACTGCTGTGCAGTTCACAGAGGTTAGTCCCAGCTAGGTGTCCCAGTCTTAATGTGAATCTGTCACTGCTTTGAATCTCGGGTGCTAACCCAAACTGGGGACCAGTCCTCTGCCACTCGCTGATCCACCAGTCTGCAAGGCATTCCAGTATATGCTTCAATTTAGGCATACCTGATTTGGGGGGCATGTTTCTTGCCTCATCCATCCTGGAAAAAACTCCTTTCTTTCTTGGACTCAGCAGGGCAGTGAATGCAGAAAGATGTGGTATAGGTCCTTTTCTATATTGCTGCATTAGTGCAGGCAATGGTTCAGGGGAGACTGGGACATCAGAACTCCAGGGATCCATTCAAGTAGGAGGCTGCAGTGCCAGGTGACTTCAGTGATTTCATCTGTTGTGAAGTCTGAGATGGAAAGGACAGAATGTGGCGCTCTGTATCCTCTAGATATGTGTGCCTTTGCAGTATGATGGCAGAGAATCATCAGCTGCATGGAGATACCTTAGCTGGTGAAGTACTCCTGTGACTGTGTGCAACAAGCAGTACAGCCTCTTACCTTGATCCCTGGCTCTGGAGGGAGAGCAAAGGAGAAGCAGGCCCTTTGGGAACCAAGCTAGCAGTCAAAGCAGTAGCTCTCCTAGGGCCTGTGTGACATTCACACACATCACTGTGAAGTCACGCTCTCCTGCAGAGCATGTGAGAGGTGATTATTTATTAATGTACTGAGCACTGTCCCCATGCATCACTCTGCCTTGCTGTGCTGCAGCCTCAGCAATGAAGCACTGGGATGCCACAGACCTGTGTGCCTCTCTGCTCATACCAAGGGAAGATCTCAGCACCTAGGAGGGACCCCAGAGAAGGGCAGCGATGCTGGAGGAGGAGAAGGCAAACACATGAATTGTCTGGCATAACGTTGAGGTTTTTTTGTAATGCTTTCTGCGTGCTCAGCTCTTATGGATCAGCACTAGACTCAAAACGAGCCAGCCTGGTGCTCCCTGTGCCTGCCCTAGGATCCCAGGGTGCTTTTCAGCTCTGACGTTAATGCTTAGTGAGCAAATCTCTCTGTCTCAGTGTTCTCCTCTATGTATTTAGGATAGTAGCATGTGTGGGACCTTCGTGGTTCATCCTGCACTGTCATGCCTCCCTTCAGTGCAAAGTGTGTGGAAAACTCTCCCAGTGTAGGGAGAGTCTAGGCCCTTACTCCAGGAAAAGGGGAAGCACTTTTCTTTCATGTGAGGGACAACAAGGAGGACAGTCAGCGTAGAACCAGTTTCTTTCTAAAATTAAATGAAGGAGCATGAGAAGGATGTGACTACCTTGCCTGATCCCACAGTGGCTCAGCTGCTCTACTCCCTTCTCCAGGGATGGCTTGTCCCCACTATGTGGTTTGTGTTATGCTCCTGATGCCAACACCTCCACTAATTGTGGGAAAATTTGCTTTTGGAATGGCATGTACACAGGTCTTCTGGGAGAGGTGGAGTTTCAGGAACAATTAGGAAATGGCAGAGATACTTGGGGACTCTGGCTTGCAATGCCACTCTTGGTATAGTGACAAGGATATGGTAGGTGTGGCAGAAGAAGAAAAAGGAGAAAAGTTGGCTTGGGTGGGGTGCAGGGAGTAGAGATGGGTGAGGAAGTCATGAGCTCATAGATGTAGGCAGGAATGGAGCTCAGCAGCATGTGGATGTGAAATATTCATTGGGATCATCTTGGGATAAAGGAGAAGTCCTAGTGTAGGCAGTCATTAATCTCAGAGATGTGGGCCATGATGAGGCATTCTGAAGCTTAGCCCCAAGGTGGGGCTGCCTTTGATGGCAGCGAGCACATACACAGGCTTTGGGGCCGTGCCTCCAGCGAGTGAGGGCAGCTGCCTGAGAACCACCTCCTGACTCACCCTGGGTGGTGGGCAATTGCTGGGCCTCCCAGGGACTTTGGCTTTGGTCAGTAAGCCTGTCTTGCTAAGGGTCTGCAAGGTCAACTATGTGGTCTGCAGGGGGAAAGATGGTACTGCAGAAAAGCTTCCAGACCAACTTTTTTTTTTTTTTTTGTTACTATAGGTGATTTTTTGCCTGCAGATTGCAGGTTCACAGCCCTTGGGTCTTGAGCTATGGAGGCCCAAGGCCTTTTTACAAAGTTTTCCATCTGCAATGGTTGGTCTTGCTTGCCTTTCCTCCCTCTCTCTCATCCAAGGGTTACATGAAGCACTAGGAAAATTCAATAGCAAATTTGAAATACCTGGACTGGGTCTGTGCCTGGCAAGAATCCTGAGAAAGAAATCCTGAGCCCTGTATGCTGCCCGAGGCGTTGCTCCTTATCACCCTCTGTGTGGGCCCAACGCATCCCAGAAGCTGGCACGCACCATCTAAGCTCCCACAGACATGCTGCTCTGCCACTGCATCTCCTTCCTGACCGGCTCTTCCTGTCCTGGCTCTTTCTTTAGCTCAGGTTGCCAGACAGGGTGCTGGTTTTCTGAAGAGTATAGGCTACTCCAAAGCCATCTTCCTCTATGACCCAGACCCAAGGTCGCTCATGTGAAAGACTAGGATCATAACCTTTCACCACTATCCTGTTTAATCCCCTGCTTCTAGTGACAGACACGCAGTGGAAGCCTGGAGGAGCGTCTGGGCTCGTTCATTAGCTGGAACTCTGTCCTGCCCTGGTACTTGGAACTGACGCCCTTGTAAATAATGACAAGGGAGGAAATTGCAGGCAGAGGAGAGACAGTGAGGAGGGCATTTCCTTGTGCAATACTTGAAGGACTGGGGGAACCATCTCCACATCCATGAGCATGACTCTTCAGGCCATGGTGCTCAAAAGGTCACGTCAGAGTTTGTCCTGTGAGTGGTCTGAGGCATAGGGGCTGTGCAAAGCCCCACCCGGAGCACACTGCGCGCCCACCTGAAGCCCTGTGCTCACACTGCTGCTGCTGCTGCGCAGCTGGTGGGGGCTCATGGAGTGATTGACTGAAAACCTCTGTCCTTCTGAGGGTGAAGTCCCTGCACAGTTTCCCAGCAGCCTTATGTATTGCATTGGGGTATATGGAGAGCAGCAGGGAAAGTGCTAATTCCTGTCGTCTTCTGCCTGGAGCAAGCACTGCTTTTGCCTGCCCTGAGCATAAGGATTTGCAAGGTAGCAGGGGCAGGCCAGCTGCAGGGAATTGATTTCTCCCCATTCAGGACACTATCCAAGCTCTGAATCTGGCAATAAAAGTCAGTCTGGATATGCTGCATCTTTGGAGAAAGCACTGGGGCTGATTTGGCTAAGGGGTCCTTAGACCTGTGGGTATATCTGCAGGAAAAGCTGTATTGTGCATGTTCGGTCCTTAAATGGGTGCAAAATTCTGTACTAAACTGTTCTGGCCATTGTAACTTTTCACATACATGCATGGGGCTGATTTATCCAGGCTGAGGTACTCTCCACTGAAATCTTGCAGTATCCTCTCCTCTATACAAGGACTTCAGATTCTGGTGGGCTTAATTAAAACGTCTCTTAATAACTGCTCTTTTAAACCAGCCTTCCCTCCACTCTCGCTTAGCCTAGGCTGTGCAACCGGGGCGAAAGCTCCCAGGGAGCCGGCCTGGGAAGCACGGCCGGGCCAGCCCCGAACCCAAACCCGCACATGACCGCGGTCCTGGCTATCGCCTGCCGCGCTGCGGAGAGCCCCTCTCCTCCCGTCAGCCCCCCACGCACCCCCGGGGCTCCGGCTCCCGGTAGTGCCGTGCCGTGCCGCCGGCAGCCCGGGGGGGCCCCCCGGGGGGCTCGGCTCGGCCGGCGCGGCCGTCGCTGCCCGCAGGCTGCCCGGCAGCGCGGGCAAAGCCGCCAATTTTTGGCAGGGGGCGGTTTAACGAACGCGGAGGGTGTTCAGCCAAGGGAGCGGTGACGCGGGGCACGCCGGAGCCGCCGGCCCGGCCGCGGCGGGGGCTGCCGGCTCGCCCGGCACACGCCAGCTCGGCGGCCTCCCGCCGGGAACCGGCCCCCGGCTCGCCCCGCTGCGCGGCGGCCAGGCTGCGCGATGCTGCAGGTACCGAAGCTGCTGCTCCTGCCCCCGAGGTTTCTACAAAGCCCGGTTATATAAAGTTTAATTATAATACTTGGCTCTCGTAACGCTTTCTATCTGCAGATCTCAAAGTGCTTTCTAAGCATTAAACAAGCCTTACAATGCCCTCTCCCGTCTTCATGTGGGAGGGTTTGCTACACCCTTTCTTTATTTATTTTAAATGCTGTCAGGAGAAACTGAGATGCAGAGATGGGAAAAGGCTTGCCCAAGATCATCTAGCAGGTCAGTGGCAGAGCTGGATGCAGAACTGAGAAGTCTCCTTGATATGTTCCTGCTTTTAATTCCCTGGGAATGCTGCCTTCCTCTGGGAACAGCTGTGCCTGGAATCAACTGGGTTTGGGGATCTGACTGGCCTCTGTGCTGATCTGCAGTGAAATGCCTCAGTGACCTACACGCAGTTTATGGCAGGGCTGTTCTCTTTTTGGGAGCTATTCCCCCATCCCTGCTCAGAAAGTTCAGGCCCAAGCGTGCCCACTGCCTGTGGTGGCTTTTCTTGGCTTAATTTTATGAACTGCAGGTGAGGAAGGAGTGGGACCTCAGCTCACGGTCTTGCTATCAGAGGCTGGGGAACCAATTTTGGCTGTAGTGTGTTTGAACCTCGACCATTCTCTGGCATCTCCTTCTCCTTCCCCATCCCCCGTTGTGAAAGGTCAAGGAAATGAATGGGACAGCGAGATGTGCAAGCCTGTAAATATTTAGCAAGCCACTCGCTTTTACATTGCAGATTTTGCTCTATGGGCATGGCCGTTAATATCAGTGAGACATTAGCTCCGAAAAGCACCCGTCACACTGTTAACACTGAAAGTGCTCCGACAAAACGGCTTGCCGTGAATTACGGGACTTGAGCTTTCTTTATTAGCCTGGAGTTTGTACAGCAGAAACATCAACCTCAGACCCACAGGCTGAGGGAGAAAAACCCTAGTAGCAAATTAAAAGGAAAGAGTTTACCTGCAAAAGTGATAATGCCCTACTAAGAGCTGGGGCAGAGAGCAACCTTTATCTTATGTGGGGAGATCTTTCCTTGAGAGACTACTAAAAGTAGCCCTGATCTGTTCCACCTTTATCAGAAGCCACGTTATGTGAAGAGTGATGGGGGGGGGGGGCGGTTAGGAGCATTTCCTTAGGCTCTTTGACTGTGTTTGCAGAGAATTTTTTTTTTTCTCAGAGTAGGGATGGTGAATTTTTGGTGCTGGGGGAACCTCTTGTCCCCAGCCCCCCAGTTGCAGCCAATCTGCGGTTATGTGTTGGACTCAGGGTCACAATTTGACTCAGATTTCGTTTCATTTGCACAAAGACTCATTGACGCCCGGGCCTAATGAACATCAATATTCTTAATGACAAGGAAAAGATCTGTTTTATGGGACTCCAGACAGGCAGCGTCTCCATGCTCCTTCTGCAGAATCACAGGAAAATAGCCCCAATCTCACACACATTTGGGTTACCGCCGTTACAAAGTTCAAACCCCAACCTCAGAGGAAGCTCCCCAGATAAGAGCATCTTCCTTGGGAACCTCTGTCAAAGTTTTGCAGAATTAAGTGCTGTGCTGTCTTCTCAGCCTGGCTTCTGTGTTTCCAATAAGCAATCCAATTACACACATTCTTTCTTTAGAGTTGTGATGATACTGTTGGTTTTCCTGCCAAAAGATTCATAAAAACATTTTTTTTTTTTTTTTTGTTTTTGTTTTTCTTCCCAAAACTAAAAATTCAGAGAAGTATTCTGAAAAAAAAAAATTACTGCAACTGAAATGTGAGATTGAATGGGTTGCATTTGTCGGCTTTACTCACACTTCTGTTTTGTTTTGGGGGGTTAGGTTATGGGTTTTTTTCCATATAATTTTGCATTTCTACCCTCAGCCTTTTGCATCTTTGGCTACCAGATGTGTCCCACACTGAAGAATTATTTCTCCTCCCTAGAGTGAAATAAATGCAATCAATATGAGTATTGCTCTCAGGGCCTTGAAATATTACATTAATGTTCCATGTGGTGACATTTTAGCTGGAATTTTCAAATACATTATGATGGTTCAAATTAATATTTATCAGATCAGCTTTTATATTTTGCAAAAGAGAGAGAGGGAGAGAGAGAGAGTAAGCATTATTAAAATACAAAATGCAGATGAATTCCAAAATCGATGGTCCATTTTACCAGCACTTTCAAGGGGCTGTGTTTTGCTTTCTGGTTTTGTTTTTAAATTTATTAGTTTTACAGGCAAATCTATTTATCTTCCTTCATTTATTTTTTTCACCCATTCAGGGTTTTTCAGTTGTTTCTTTCTTTCACTCTTCTTTATTATCCCAAAATGTAAATTATGATGTTAGCTAGGTTTTTTCTTTTTTTCTTTTCAGTGATTAAATCTGCTACATGACATCTTTGTCCTTTCTATAAATTAAATCATCTTTGCTTTCCACCTTTAGCCACTGCCAGCAGCAATACTCTGATTGCCAGCAATAAAAGTCCTCACTTTACGGTCTTTATTTCCTACACAAAGCAAACCCCCCCTCCTTCTTTCCCCTGTGCTTATGGTGCTGCTTTTTTTTTTTTTTTTTTTTTTTTGCTAAGGGGGTGGTGGGACTAACTCCTGTTTTCAATGTTTCTCCATAAACAGGGAATTTGCAGAGAGAGATTGCAGAGGAAAAAAATCTAAACCACATTCCACTTTATTTCAGTCATTCCTAAACAGATTGTTCTATGAGGTGGAAAATCCAGGCAGATTAATGGTGTCATTTGTTTTGCTTTTTTTATATTTCTGTCTTCCCCCCCACACCCCCTTCCTGCCACTTTCGTTTGGTGAAAATGTTTGAAAAGTACCTTTTTTAGACTAAATGCAGCTTTAAAGATTTGTGGATTATCAGCTGAATTTATTTTGTTGAAACAATGCTGCTTGCAGAATAACCCTCCTTTCCCCCCACATGGAAAATTGTAGGAACTGTCTGGGATCTTACAGCATTTCCTTAAAAGCTTTTGCAATTCCTAGAGGAGAATTTTTGGAAGGGTTAATATTCCGGTTTAGAACTGAACAGTACTTCCAAACTTTTCCCACTTCCCAGATTTTTTCCTGTCTGAAATAGTTTTACTGTAAGAACATCTCATGGGTTTGTGACAGATAGCCACAGGAAAAAACATGTATGTATGTGTGCACACGTGTGTGTGTATATATAAAACCCCCCGTCTTTATATATGCTCACATACACAGACTTGCGTGCTCTCTCTTTGTGTCTCTGGGTGTATAGATGTACATACTCCAGGCTGCCCTTCCTATTTTCCTTCAGTGCTGATCTGGGCAAAAGAACGACAGGAAACTTAAAAAAGAAAAGGAGGAGGAATCGATTGTTCGACCCGCACTTGAACTCTCCTGAAAGAGATAAAGCAGAATTTTCAATAGGTCCCCTGCCCTTTTCACCAGGAGGGAAAGAGGAGAAGAAAAACAAGAGATATTTATATGACAGCAGCTGCTGAAAATAGCATTTCAGAGCAATAAAAAAGAAGGCAAAAGAGATTCAATGGTAAAAAAAAAAAAACCAAAACCCACAACAACAGAGAAACTCTTTTTCTTGTGCTCCCCAACAGGCGCATGAGCGGCTTGTCCTGGAAATGCATGCATGCCTCCTATAGATCTGTTTGAAATTATAGTTGTCATTGAGAGTGAATTTATGCTTCTATTGATCTGCAAAAGGAAAATATTAAATGGTTTGGTTTTGATCTTTAGCTGACCTCAGGGTCAAGGGTAGCCTAAGATTAGTATTCATAGAATTCATCACCAAATTGTAGTCTGCATCTACTTTATGCAAACATAGGGAAAACATCGAAAGATAAATACAAAGCAAAATGACAAACAATTTCACCACCACCCACCCCATCAGAAACAACAGCCCTCAGATAATAAAAACAGGGAGATACATACATGCACAAACCCAGGTAACTGCATGCAGCATAGACGGGGAAATGGAAAGAAAAATACGGAGAAGCACACAGACAGAGCCAGTGAATTACACACACGGGAAAAGACACACGACTCGGAACAAATATCAATGCACAACTATACTGAAACATGCCCTCATGAACACTCTAACACAAGTGCAAGGGAACATACAAAGAGCAAAACAAATATAAAAAGGACACTTCTTATTTTATATATATACGCACCTACCCAGGAAAAAAGGTGCCCTTCTGGGGTGAAAAGAAAGGAAAAGAATATGTTCACAGATTCTCACACAAAGCCAAAAAAAAAGAGCAAGCACAAATACAGTTAAACAGGTGCACATACTGATATATGCTGACAAACATAGTGATACACAGTTGTAAACATGTCACCACACATACACAAATGCAGACACTTTTATATTAGGCATCGTGGACCTCCCTTGTTCTCAGTAAGTGCAACACAAAGTTAGTGAAATAATAGAGACAGAAATATACTCAGGTATGAGTCAAACATGCTTGCAGAAGTCCTCCACTAAGTCAGCTCAGATGTTCAGAAATTCAGGGCAGAATGCTCGTAAGAGCAGCAAAGCAATTTCACTTACTGACGGACATTCAAAGACACAGGGAGATCTGTTTACTCACAAGGAGGGTGAAGTCTACTCAACAAGCATTAACAGTCTAGGCTACAGCAAAAACACTCCTGCAGGAACATAGTGCCATTTGTGCACAAAGTATTTACTGAGAAATAAAAGCAAACTCAGAGAGCAGAAGGCCCCAGTCCTGTTTATGTAGCCATCCCAGAGACAGAGGAAAACATCTGTAACTGTGTAGACACAAAAACTCAACTGCACAGAAACTCAGTTGGGCACCACAGGATGCTCACCAGCACCCTGAGAAACTTACGTAAAAGAAACTTGGTACTTTCCAGGCAGACAGAGCACATACTCAAATATGCGAGCAGGGTGTCTTAGCTGTTTCTAAGACTATCCCATGTAGTCTGGCAGCTGATAGCCAGTGTAGCTGGTTTGCACTTTGTCTCTGCTGCTGTAGTCTCAGTGTCACTGAATATGTGCAAGAAAGTACAGAGCACTTGTAAGTGGGAAAAAATATGTAGTGCAGAACAAAAGCATTAATACTTATTTTTATGATCAGTTTTCCCCAAAATAGAGATTTTTTGACTAAAGCAAGTGTTGTTAAAAATCTTGTTTAAAAAAATTTGATTTCCTTTTGGTATACAAAACTGCAACCTGAGCATTCACCAAAAATGTAACCATATTTAATTTTTCTTGTTTTGTTTATTTTCCCTGCTGTAATTAACAATCGTATTTTAGTATAAAAGTCTCAACTAACTCTGAGGCCCACCATGCTTTGTATTGTATAATTGCATTGCTAGAAATAGTCCTCGTCCTGAAGAGCTTGCGTTGCAGCTAGAGGAGCAGAAAAAGGAAGCAGGACTCTCTCATTTACTAGTGAAGCCCTGAGGAAGTGACTTGTCCAGGCTAGCTGTAGAGTCTTGGCAGAGCTAGGAATTGGAGCTGCATCTCCTGATTCACAGGCCATTGCTTCAGAAGTGAGATCATCCTCCTTTCCTGATTTAAATATACCCTAGCATGGGCTACTAGTAATTTAGTATTTGTGTGATCCGGTTATGAGACCCAGTGGAAACAGTACTAAGTATGAATGGTTTTTGAGCTAAACTTGTGTATAGGAAGGGCTAATTGGAATATATCAGTATAGCTGTGCTGTAAGAACCTCTCAGCTCTGACCTCGCTTACCTGGCCTATGAATGCATTAGCCATTGCAGCTTGTACTGCTTCCTCAAAGGAAATAAACTCTACCACCAGGAATGTTATTTTGTCAGCATAACCACCTATATGCTTGGGCTCTGGCAGTACAGTTACACTGGGAAGAATCACAGTCCCAAGACTAGACATAGCTATATAGGCAGTACTTCCAAATATAGTCCCGATTGTAACAGCATCGTGGTGTGGGCAGAGATCGCAATGAGCACGGCTGTGCAAGGCACCATTGGTGAAAGCTGAAGGGTGTGACGGCACTTGGCAGTGGGGAGGGGAGAGCGTGCCAGGGAGGAGGGCTCTGTGGTAGGATCTTGGAAATGACAGAGCAGGGGAAGATACAGTAGTATTTGCTGCAGAAGTGGTAAAGGGAAGGGAACAGCACAGAAATGTTAGTGGATTTCATTTGATACTGAGCAATGTGCGTTACTGGAGACTGGTCATGATAAGTCACTCATCATCCATTGCCTGAATCCCCCGAAGTCAAGGAGAGTGTTGTGTGTGTGAGCTGTACAGCCTGGCCCTTACTCAAGGACAGATCTCCCTACAGTGAAGAACCAGCACTCACTTATCATGACAGTAGGATATTCTTTATTACAGCTGCAGGACAGAACTGGCCCCTTGCGTGCTCTGTTCAGTGGATCACTATCTTCTCAAGGTGATGAGAAAACTATACATTGCAATGGCAGCATTTCCAAAAATCCTCCTCATGTTGGAAGAAGACTTCTGTACAGGTTAGGTGTACAAAAATGGTACATCCTTGTCCTAACACTAGATTAAACTTGTCAGAGGTACTGGCTATTTTGATGCTGTGGATAGAGGAAATGCAGCTAGGAGAGTAGAAGAGACGATGAACACATTTTCCCCTATTTGTTCAGTGCCTAGCAGTTTTTAGGTTGTATTATAATAGTAGTCTTGATTAATCTACTGTACTGAAATAAATATATATACGGGGCAGCTGCTTTTCCCCAGGCTGTGTCACAGAGTATGGATTCAGTCATGTTTTCATCCTTTTGGCAGGTAGAGGAGGAAAAAGAGTGTGAAACAGGGAAGCAGTAAGGCACAGAGGTGGAGGCAGCAGCAGAAACTGCTGTTGTTGTTTCTGTTTCATTGTTTACTGTCTATGACTTTGTACAGCTTTTAACTCCACCATTTGGCAAAAGAGCAGCTGGCACCACTTGCCTTCTTTGGAGTGCATGTGCTGCCTGGAGAAAGACAGACCAGGTTAGCTAACGTGGGAAGAGATGGGATCTCCTCCCAGTGAGAATGTGGGCTTGGAGCTTCAGACAGTCATTGAAAACCTCTCAGGTCTGAACTACCCCTCTCCCCCTTGGATCTCTCATCCATTCACCATTCTGCTCCTTTTCTCTTTATGCAGTTTTATTTCAAACAAACTCCTGTAACTTTATTCCCCATTAAAATACCATATAACCATTTATCTTCCTCCCCATCTTCCCTTTTGCCACCCAAGGAGAGCCAGTAGTTAGTTCCCTCTCCTCTCTGCATTAATGCTGAACCAGTTTCCTGAGCCCATGTGCTGTTGGCAGTGTTCCTTTTTGAACTGTGTTGAAAACTAGGTCCTGCCCATTTGTCATTGTTAGATCTCCATAGCACTTTCTCCCTGTGTAACAGCTCTAACCTGGGTATAGTGACTGAATCCTAAATGGCTGATGGCCAAAAATTCTAGGTAATTTCAGTGGGACTTGATACTCTTCATTTCTGGTCATAACTTGATCATGTAATTTGGCTGTGTACTCTTAAAGAGCTGCTGTGGCTGGTGGAATCATTCTTATATCCATAACAGTTTGTAAAGCACTTAAGGGTACCTTTGGATGAAAAGCACTAAATAAATGTTCAGCAAGATGATGTTATTTATCCATGTAATCACCTGTCACTTCCACCCAATTTTTGTTCCTCCCTGTCCCATCCAATCGGCCATATTATATGCTCATGCATATGGTCATGCACTCATCAATCCACCTTTATCCATATGCAGAGACACTCAAGTGTTATGAGAGCTACACGGAAAGACAGATGCATGCATCTAATCCTTCCCTACTCATCTGTCCTCATCCAGCTCCTACAGACACATAGCAACATTTTTTAAGCACTTAAGTGACTTAGGATCCTAAGTTTCATTTCTGAGAGAGGCTTAGGAGTTTAAATGCCCCTGAAAGTCAGCAAGATGTGTTCTCCAGATTACAATTCCTCAAGTCCGTAAGTGTCATATTTTCAAAGTGCTCTCTTTATCTAAAGATTCAGATAGGCACCTTGTAGATTATCAAAACTGTTTAAGATAGGCACATAAATCCAAATGATTTTAATGTAGCCTGCCTTGAAAATTTTAAGACACCTCTGGGCACTTATCTTTCAAAGGCATCTAAATCCTTTTGAAAAATTGGTACCAAGAGCCTCTAAGATCTTTTAAAAAACAGCTCTTAAGTTACTCGCCCATAGCCAAACATCAGAAGAGTGACTGCTACCTTAGATAAATCCATACTTTAACAATGCAGTTTACAAAAAAGGGTACTCTGGTATCTGCTTTAATTAATGAAATACAGCATTTGGTGCTCCCGTGATCGTGTAAAGACACAGCATGAGAATCTCTTGTCAGCTTGGGCAGCAGTAACAGACCTGTGCAGGTCCTGCCCACGCTTCCTGGGCTCTGCGAGCAACACTGGCTCTCTCTTGTGCTCAGCAGGACCTTCCCTGTGCCTCTGGGACCAGCCAGCCACCAGCAGTGGGGAGAGCTCTGCTCGCTAAGTCTGGGAGCTGGGCCCCTGGATGACAGGATTAGGATTGTGGCGGGGATGGGGATATAGGACCTCAACAGAAAGTTATATACAACCCTCTTTATTATAGTCACTGAAAGACTTCATCACTAACAGGCACAAGGGCATTCACCTGTCAGAATCCCCTAGTTGGCAATATTTCCAGGTAGGATCCTGATTAGCTGTGGTCGAGGAAAAGGTTTGTGGAGAGGGGTTCGTGTCTCTGGTATTTGAACAAACTCATCATGTTCAGCGGGCAGTCACTGGTGCTGGTGCTGGCATCCCACTGTTTCACACAGGATTCTGCAGAAAAATCCCATAAAACAAACAAGCTTTCCAGGAAAGAAAATGAAGCAGAAAATCCTGCCCCTCTTATAAATTACGTCCAAGTAGGCTGAGCTGGCAAGAACGCCTTCAAGTGTGAAGTTCTTTCCGTTTTATGGCTAGGAGTTCCCAAGAGACCATCTTCTTTCTTCTTAGGGTTTTTTTTTTCTCTTGAAGGTTTTTTTTTTTTTTTTTTATCAAGGGTGGAGGGCAGATACTGTGTGCATGATTTGGCTGGTAGGGGCAAGAATCTGTCAGCAGAAAAAGGGCCGTCAGCAAGAGAAAGTGAGCTGCAAATTGTCCATTTCTAAACTGCTTGTTCATCTGACACTTGCAAACTCAGAAGCCACCTGTTCAGCCATCAGTCACCAAGTGAAAATGAAGCTTTCCTTAAACCAAGATTCTGACATATATAGGAAACTAAAAAGAGAAAAGAAGAGAGGAGAAAAGGAAATTCTTTTGAATTTGCTCTACTAGGAAATGAGAATAGAAACTAAAGCTAAAACCCAAGGGAAGGTTTTTATTTCCCCTTCTCTCCAAACTGTAATATTATAAGTGTTTTTTCAAACACCAACACAAACAAACAATCAAAAAATCCAATACCTTTCACACAACATTTTTGCAGAAATCTGGAAGTGTTTCTGAAGACAGAAGTTGCCACCTCTCTCCCCCCCGCCCCCAGTGGCAGATTTTTGGGGTGTGACTGACTCCTTGCTAAAAGAACACTCTGCATGTTAACAAGTGGTGTAGCTCTTTGAAGTTGCGAAACTAAAGAGTGGATTAGCTGTGATACCAAGTGCAGAGTAGGCTTTCCCCTTTCCATGCAAGGTCAAATTAAGACTGGACCAGCCAGCGACCCAAAAGTAGACTATACTAAGCAGCTGATTATTTTTTGCCCTCTTCGGGTGCAATGCATTCACCTCTCTGAAGGAGAATTTCAGGGTAGCAGCCAGCAGGGTAGACTCTTACGTGCGAGGTTTTTCTGGCTGACCACAGAGCACATAGCCGATGCGCCTGATCAAATAGCTTGTTAATTTCATCATTTCAGACTTTTATGGTTTTTCCAGTTGCTGCTGCTTTTATAAACAAGCATTTCGGTGACCTTCCCCTCCGGACATCAGCGCATTCAGCTCTGCAAGAATCCCAAGCTCTGAAAGTTTATAAATAAGCCTTCTATCAAGTTCCACAACAGGTGTGACCTCCCCCCCTGTCCTAAAACTGAACAGTTTCAACAAGCAAATAAAGACTGCACAGTCCTGCCTTAAAGGGGAAGCACTCTGGAAAGTGGTATATAGGCCCTGATACTCTCAACAGAAGGCCTGGCCCATCTGCAAGAAGGGATCGTGTGGCCATAGTCTGGGGACTCCTGTCCCTTTTAGGTGGCCCTTTAAGCAAGAGTGAGAGACACAGAGTGGAACGGTGCTCACCATGACCTACATCAGCATGACATTCCTGGGCTATCCCACGCACTGACCCCGGAATTGATTCTGGTAGGTTCCGAGTGCTGTGTCTGCCTGGCTGAGACATGAGATTTCTAGGAGACTTTTGTCATAAGCGGAAGATGCACAACCAGAATCTCTTCACTTTCGATGGGGTTCCTGCCAGTATGTTGATAGCACGTTAACAACACTGAATAGAGAAGGAAGGAACAGGTCCTGTTGTGAGCTGCAAAGTGGACAGTCTCATACTTGTCTGGATTTGCTTAAAATGAGACTGTTCTCCTAATTTCTCGTATACTGCATGCATTATGTCTACTCCTCCTTTTCTGCTTTCTTCAAAATGTTAGAGGGATACCAGGGTCTTGAAGAGGGGAAACTGAAATCTGAGACTGCAGTTTCTTTCTGTGGGTGAGCACCTCAAAAGCTGAGATAGAGACAGAGATGAGGCTTCCATCTTTGGAAGAGGGTCATACCGACACTATTTCCCTCCATTTAGCTGCAACATAATCTGTGCAGAAACTGTGAAATAGGGTCAAGAGAGGAATTCACCTATGGGAAATAGTATTTCTCTCTCTGTTCTATGAAACTGTATGGTGTTATCTGTTTATTTTGTGCATAAGTTTGAAAGGAAACCAAATGACTTGAAATGTCTAAGTGGGCTTCTTGGTATAGGCTATTATATCATATAAAATAGCAGTATGGTGTTCAGTGAAAAGATGTGGTGAAGTCATTGAGACAGCAGGACATAGGGGGCACTTTGGTTCCAATATAATCAGTGATAACTGGATCTCAGTATCATTGTGAAAGAGATTGGCTGTAACCATTGAGACAGGAAAATACCCATATAATTAGCACAGCTGAGGAAGCCACTATAGCAAATGAGACAGGAAGGCCCAATATGCTCAGTGCAGTGAAAGGAATCAGTATAATCGGTGTGATGGGGAATACCTGGTACAATCAATATGTGCTATAGTGTTTTGAAGCTAATGTGATGGCATACTATGGGACAAACAGAATAATTCCACAACCAAGAGGTTCAATATGGTCAACAGATATGAGGAATCCAATGTGATCAGTGGGTGTGGAGACAATGATATAATCAATGGGACATCAGGTCTTCTGGCTTTCAAGCATCATGCTGTCCATTCTTGAAACTGAAAATTGTTTTAAAGAATATTTGTTGTTATGTATATAACACACAGTTTGCAAAAGTGTGAACACATCAGTGTGATGTCAACACAGTGTCAGGTTGCTCCGCCATGATGAATTGCACATGTCCATGTAGTCAGGTAAGTGGGTGAGTGGAGCATGCACAAGTGCTAAAGTGAGTGAGTTTTATCAGATGTAGGGAATCAGTGGTGCTGCAGGTCTCATGCTGCAGTCCCTTTTCTGCAGCTTTATGGAAGGATTTGGTTCTAAGAACATCCTAAGTACCCTGTGGAGAACAATAAGAGCAGCCATTTGGCTCATGGTGAGCCTCGTCCCTTCTAATGCACTTGCAGTCCCTCAGGGCCACGTCTAATTACTGCTCAAACACAATAGTTGCAACGATGCATCATGCCAAAACCATCCAGAATAAGCCTCACACACTGGGATTTGTAGTCAGTCTTGCCTTTTTTTTATTTTTCTTTTTTTGCGCAGTGCTGGTAAGAAAACTTTTTAACCCCCATCCCTATTCAGGGATCTGCAGCACCTGCATCTAGCTGGCATCTGTCAAATCCCCAAGAGATCCCAAAAAGAAGGTTACTTCTGAGCTCCATGAGGATCACTGGATATTTTCTACTTTGCTGAAGGGAAAGCTCCTTCCCAGGAAATCTCTGCACACAGAGGCTTTTGGTGTGGGCAGGTTTTACTCTCCACTAGGAATCAAAGTCCAGTCCTCCCCTTCGACTAAAGTCAGTTTCTGGACTGAAATTATCTCTAAGGGGACTGAATACAAAGTACAAATGTCCCTTTAACAGGAAGGGACAAGCTCTCTCCAGTGATGGTGTCTTTGAGAAGGCGTCTAACGTACATTTAAAAGAAAATGAATGTTCCTGTTTGCTGCTACAAGAGCTGACCTTAATCTTTGCTCTACCTGAACCCTTCCTCTGACACTATAAGCCCTGGTTGTCATCCCTCCCCCTTCAAAAATTATCATAGTTTCTCAGGGATTAGGGTGTGGCCACTTACAGCAAACAAAGATAATGTCAGGCTTGCATAGAGGTATATGGCTATATATATACATAGGTATATACAGGTACACACATGGGTGCCTGCCTGTACACCTGTATACACATGTATATGTGGGAATGCATAGCTATACATTATCTGTACATATATAGGAAGGTAAACGGGTATATACAAACTCAGCCTGTGGTAGTTTGAACAGTTTCAAACTGAATACATGCATTGGTGGGAGGAGTCTCGCTGGTTAAGATACTCTTTAACGAACTGATGGAGTTCTCTAAGCACAGGGAGGTCCAGGACTGCCCCACAGGAAGTCCACAGCACTTCAGGATTTCACCAGGAATGGCCCTGTATGGGTCAGGAACTTTTTCAGAGGAACTAATGAAAGCTCATATCCATTCACCAGCACAGATGGCGACTCAAAGCCAGAATCCAAATGCCAGAACTCCCAAATGTAAGGAAGCTTAAAATCTGGGTCCCCGTGTTATGACTTAAACCTTACACATTTGTACCTGAGGCTAAAGTCAATTCATAGTCACTGATCTGGACAAATTTGCTGACTACTGTACCATAAGGCGTTGACCAGTGTCCTGCAACAGCCAGAAGAAGGAGCATGTAACTTCCATTTATGTGAAATCTAAGGGCTAATGAGACCGAGGGATTGCTCACATCTGGGTTTCAAGTCCAATCTGTAGTGCTGTGGGGAGCTTCATGTTGCATTACAAATTGAGATATGTGCAGGTGTATGAATGCAAAACCAGGAAATTTAAGATGTCTCTTCTCTGTTCAGTGTGTACTTTGCATGGTCCTCACTGGTGTGACTGGCAATTAGAAGAGTGCAATGTGAAAGAAATACACCCACAAAACAGAAGCTCTAAAAGAGCTCTGTAATATGGCCAGAAGGCCACGAGTGTCCAGGAGGTAAGCCTAGATTCAGAATCCAGTCCTCTGAAATCTCTGGTTACTAGCAAAAGCATTTGAAAATAAATATAGACACAAATTAAAATGATACCATTTTTGACAAAGTAGACAGTAGTTGAAATATAATGAGGCACTGTAGAAAAATGCCCCTCCACCAAGCGAGCACTTGCTGGGCGGATTAGCCAGCATTCCTTCTCCTCCATTGAGTGGTGTCACAAGCTAATAAATATTTCAGAATTGGCTGTATTCAATCCAGCCCTTGTCCCGGTTGACGTCTGTTCTCTCAGTTTTCAGAAGGAGACAGGTGCAGAAGGATGAAAAGGGATTTAATTACTAAACATCCCCTACTCCCAGAATCCAAACACATGCTGTACTGTACATATACACCACACCTACTGTACTCACAAGCACATATAATACTCATGCACACAGTCACACCTACTACACTCTGCGGCACACACTTACTGAATCCATGTTGCACACAGACTGTGTTTTGAAAGCAGAGGATTCACATTGCACCACACCAATGTGTTCCCACCATTGGACGTGGAAGGTACATGTGCATATTGAAGTTGCAGCATATAATCCTCCTCTAGAGCCCACACCCCATTACAGAAATGCAAGAAAGAAAGAAACAACTTGTTTTTTCCCCTCCTTGGGCCAATTTGTAAAAGAATAAGAATTGGCTACAGCTGCCCACCAGCAAATATAAACTTTTTTTTCCCCTTCTTGTGCTGAATGTTCTGCTTTCTGTCCCTGCCTCTTCTCAGCTCGTGTAGCAATACAAAGAGTCACGCTGTACATTGCTATAGTCACACTGTAGTCACCATACAGTCCCTCACCTGCAGAGAGTACATTACATGCTTACATACATGTGACTTATTTACTGTATTAATGGTTTCTGTTTACACACTTTGCTCTCTACAAGAAGCGTACAAAGGCCCTAGCCATAACCTTTAAAACTTCTGTTCTTAGAAAGCTAGATTCTCAGGTACTTTGCACCCACAACTGAGGGCATTTTCAAGAGCTCCCAGTTAGACACCACACAATAAACTAGAAAAATGGTGCTGCTCATTCATTTGGTATCTGGACCACTGCTGTGGGGTTGTTATCTTCTCTTCCAAAGACTTTCCTGCTGTTTGACAGGGAAGATCTAGCAGCACTTCTCACAACAATAGTCTTAGTCTGGGAGTTGTGGGCAAATTTCAGTTTGAGAAGCTGCATTAAACCTCTTTAAACTTTCCTGGCACATTCGGCTACAAACAGGATACTCCTTCATTTCCCATTCCAGGCTGCACCAGCCTAACTGTTCCTGTGGGTTGTACAGCAGCAGTTGTGTTCCACCACGGAGACAGCTGCGTGGCAGAAAGGGCAGTGGTAGGCAGCAGGGCCAAGTTGGTGGAGCCTCAGTGGGGGCTTAGGATGTCTTCCTCCGTTCTGTCCCTCGCCCATTGGAAGAAGTCAGGTCACTTTGTGCCAGTTGCCTCAGTTTCATCATCTGTAAAATGAGGCTAGTAATATGAACTTCTTTTGGAAAGTGATTTGAGATTTACTGAGCTAGCAAGTACTTGTCTGGGTAGTCTGTTAGAGTGCTTTGAGATCTTTGAGGGACTTCTGAGTGTATTGGTGTGATATATTCCTGTTACCAGCTACTTCAGGCAGTAAAGAAAAAGAAAGGAATAGAGCTGAAGAAAGGGAAAGTTGGGTGCTCCTCCAGTCCCGCTCACATTGGAATTGTGCTGTTGACTCAAGTCTAAGCAGGATCAGGACCTGGAAGCTCAAGTGATAGATGGTGCCGAACACCAAGAAAATCAAAAGTGATGGATGATGAAAGCAAATGGTTCTGTGTCTGGGCTAGAAGGGGTTTCCAGATAATGTATCACTTAGGTCAAATACAGAACACCATTGGCTTTAGAGCTAGGTAATTAGTGTATCAGAAAATTGGGGGAAATTATGTATGTTTTTAAGATGGGCTATTAAAGCAGGCCATGAATTATTGAGAAGGGAAACTGCTTTCTTTGTTTTATTTAAGTTAACCTTGGAGAGCAGAGAAAGAACATCAGGATGATTTTTTTCTGGGACACATGTTATATATAAGAGCACATGTGGTTGCAATGATATTAGGTCCCCCACTATATTTCACACACTGCAAACACATGCTTATGTGCACTTATGTGCATTCATGCATACACACACAGCAGAGTCTGTAAATATTCTTGCTACATGTGCACAGTACATGTATACATACGCATGCTTGTTATCTTTTATCTGCAAAGCTCCATACACACTCAGAATAAAAGCAGTCAGACCTGGTATGATCACACAAATAGTTGGAATAGTTGAATGTTGCACATAGAATAACATGTGATAAATATAGCCTGTTCCCACCATGCTTACACTACTCGAAATACTTCTGCAGACTCATTTATAGATACACAAATATTTTATTAAAGTAATCTTGGGTTTCATATGCATCCCCAAATTGTAATTAAAAATTCATACTATTTTTACATAAACGTTTGTGCAAATTATACATACTGAGAAAAAGTCCTGTGCAAGTTCCTGTACAGCCCCATGTTGAGATCTACGATAACTTGTGAATTCTTAGCTTACAAACTTTGCCTGTGTATCTACGCATACTTACCTGCACTGTGTGTGTTTGCATATTTTCTGTTGATGGACTATGTCCACTCAGTAAAGAATTCTGTCTTTCTATAGCAATCTGTAGAATGATTCAAAAGCTGAATTGGACCTCATTCTCCACTTGACTGGAGGGTTTTAGGAAAATTTCTGTGGAACTCCATTTCCCCTAAAGTCTACAGGGTTTTTCTGGAGGAGATGGACTGCTCAGTTAAAAACAGGAATGCTAATTAAGTTGATTCCACTGTAACTCTTATGGTTGGTTGACTCTACTGTCTGCGTGACCATAAGACTGTTAATTTGATTTCATGTATAAAGTGTGTTTGTTTCCCCAAACTGCTCTGTTGGTCTCTGATTCTTCACGTACTTACAGACAGGAATAAGTTCTGGTGCTGGAAGACCCTTTCTGGCCTCACTATGACTTGATGGGTTTGCACAGCATTGCTAATTGCTAAGCGCCACCTCAAATTTTGCAGAATCAGAGCTTAAAACTGTTCTTTTCTCTACAAGACTGCCCAGCAAAAGCACCCAAATGAGCAGTTAATATAAATAAGCAGATTCTCACCATTTCATAAGTGAAATAAAATTTTCCTGTAATCAGGAAATATAAGTGGGGCTGCAGGAGTCCAAATGGAAAGCACTCTTTTTTGGCACTGGGGCTTTCATTGGCATACTGCTGCTTGGGAGAGTTGGTATGGAACTAGACACCATGCAGCCCCTCGTCTTGTGTTTGAGCCTTGTGGTTGCTGTTGTAAAGCCCTGTAATAGCTCAAATCAAAGGTTTATATCCCTGCATCCCAGAGCACTAAGAAAATCAGATCTGATTCCAGTTTTGCTTTGTACCCATCCATCCTAATTATGAGCAATATTGTACTCTGCTGCTGGGAATCTGGGTAAAATCTGTGACTGCCTTGTGCGTGGAGCAAACTGCCAGATCTTTCCTTTGATTTCAGGGGTTGGGACAGGCCCATGGACCGCCCAGAGTATTTGTGTTTAAATCAGAACCCTTTAGCAAGTATTTGTGCCTTTTCTTTTTTTTTTTTTTTTTTTTTTTTACATTTACCACCCATTCCAAAACAACAGATTGTGTGATACATTAAGCTACAGTTTTCCAGTAGGGATAACATGGAAAGAACAAACACCTTGCCTTTAATTTACTTGTAAAAACACATTTTAAACACTGCTGTTTCTTTCTTAAATGGGAATCTTCTGTGGCACGAAAGTTTTCTGCCTGTGGAATGATCTGTTTGGTTTCCTTTTTACCTCAGAAGGGGTTGGACATGTCTCCTGTTTCTGTGTGCAATAGATTGACCTTTATCAGTATGGAATTTTGAAATGTTAAATTATGAAAACTTTGAGACTTTTGCAGACATGTTTTTATGTAAAGGATGAGGCCCAGGAAGTAAGAATTAAATTGCAAGAAATAATGGGCTTAAATTGCAGCAAGAAAGATTTAGGTTAGCCATTAGGAAAAACTTTCTTATGATAAGGATAGTTAAACATTGGAATAGATTGTCTAGGTAGGTTGTACAATCTCCATCAAAGGAAGATTTTAAGAACAGGCTAGGCAAACAAGAGTGATGTAGCTATATTTGGTCCTGCACAGAAGTAAGTGGCCAGAATAAGTGACCTCTAGAGTTCCCTTCTAATCCTATATTCCTATGATATTAAGAGTCTAAGTTTTAGCATTGCTTGGGTTATAGCTAATACAGCAATGTGTGCAGTGGGATGGATGGATGGTTGAATGTTGAGGACAGATATATACTTTCTCACATTAATACTAGTCATGGTTATGGTCCATCTAAATTCCAGTGCATTGCTTAGAAAAATGTGCCCTTTAATTTCCTAATAAAACAGCTGGGTAAATTCTTCTACTTGCAGCTAAAGAAAAAAAAAAGAACACTTGAAATGAATTTTTAATACAGATTTGAGTGGGATTGCAGCAGGCGCTTCTGATCTGATAATTGCACTGGATCAGCCAGAGTCGTCATCTTTTTTTCCCATCAGAAATTTTGTATGAGAGTTTAGTGCTGGTGCAAGTTCCCAGGCTGAGGGCTTGCGAGATCTCCGGGTAGCTGGAGAATGGGGGAGCCTGGGCAGCAGCATGGACAGGTCATGGGCAGCTGCCAGCTGCTGACCCTTATCCCTTTGCATCTAGTCAGTAGAAGCAAGATCAACAGAAATCCTCACTCTTTATTTAGTCAATGGCCTCTACTGAAATTGCCCAAAAGTGCATACAGTAGCATCTACAGCATGAAGCATAGCCAGCTAAAAGGAACTAACATCTGACCCCTCTCCACTAGATAGTGACTCAGATGGCTGAATCCAAAGGGCCAAGCAAGAAAAAGACATATGTATGTTGTTTTGAACATGGACGCTTTTTTTCCTTTGTACCTTACTTTCAAGCATATAACTATTGTAGGAGCTGCCATTTGGGGAGTCACTGCCGTTACAGTGCAAGTGAGTCTTTGAAAGGTTCTTTCCTCTAGGTGGAGTCTTTATGGGGACTGTTCACAGAGGCTGTCGTTAGTCTATTGAGATTAATCTCTTTTCCCTGTGCAAACAGAGAGGCACACTTGCCTAGATGGCAGTTCAGAGTAGAAGCCAACCTAGCCACTGTCATTCACCCTCTGGGTTAGCCTGTTTTCTTTCTTAGCTTTGAAAGGTTAAGGCTAAAGTTAACTGGGCAAAAGCTAGCCCTTTTGAATACCCCTTGAAAGGGTATTGGAATAATACTTGAAATGTATTCCCCTTTCTTTCTTTAAGACTCATTACACCATCTTATCTGTCTTTCCTAATTGACACTAGAACATGTTGGCTGGTATTGCTGTCAGTACATCCTACTAGTGAGACAGAGGTTGGATCAGCCAAAGAGTGCTTTTGTTGGCTTGGCATGGCTTAAATTAGTTTCTTGAGGGAAATCAGCTATCTTGGTAAAAGCACTTTGGTTCCTGTATCACTGCAGCTACACTACAGCTTTTCGCAGTGTAGAAATACAGTTAAAAAATCATGGCCCTAATTGACATTACCATAAATAATTTCTAGCATAGACCTGGCTCTGAGTGAATGGGGAAGTATAGCAAGAAAAGCTTCTGTGTCCTATTACCAGCTGCCCTAAGCCAAATCTTGCCTTGAGATCCTCCCAGCTTTGCTCCTGTGGCCTCACAAGACAGACCTTGTGAGACTGGTACAATCCCCAACAGTTGGGAATGTGGTGGTAAACACAGAAGGGAATTTAGGCTGAAAACCCTGGCAAACCTATGTTGACTTGGTTTTTTTCCCTCAGCCTGCCAACACTTCCAATAAGACAGTTGTGCTACAAGATGAAAGGGCAAAGATTCTCTGTGCCTTGCTCCCTGGTTTTTTCCTTCTTTTTTTCTTTCTTTCTTTCTTTCTTTTTTTTTTTGTGCCATTCTGGAGAGCCATTGGCTGCTGCCTGAGATATCCTGAGAGATGCGGCAATTAATTTTCTTTTAATCAAGGTCGTATGAAGTAAATTGGTGCGGCTCTGCAGCCCCTCATTTTCTGTTTTTGCAGTGATGCAAAACAAATATGATCAAATTATGCTCCTTCTCACCTTATTGAATTAGGAAGCGTGACTGATCCGGGAGAGCTGAGATGTTATATACTGTACCAATCCTCACCATCCCCCCTCCCTGACAAAGCCACCGGGAATCTTTTTGCAGGTTTTTTATTTCAAGTTCGGAGGGAAGTGTGGGAGTGGGTGTGGGTGGTGGGGAAAGAGTCTTATTTATTTTTCTTAGTCAGTGGGGTGAAGCTGTATATTTCACCTTACAGTGATGTGTGAGTAATCACAATAATCAGGTCCATCTGGGCTCAGGAATAAAATCTGACAAGAGGACAAAGAAGTTAAAGAGCAGGCCTACAAAGAGAAGGGCCTTTCATCTGTTCCAACAGCAGGTCTCACCTGCATATTTGTCTGCCTGCTGTGTGCGTAGCTGTATGGCTGGTGAGCTTTGAGGCACTCATCTGGGAGCAGAGGGTCATGGGGGGCTCTTTCCAGCTCTGCCACTCACTTCTTTTGCAGCCTTGGGCATACTGCCTTGGCCCTCCGTGCCCCAGCTACCCTGCCTGTACAATATGGGTAATGAAGTTTGCCATGAGATTCGCAAATGAAAAGCATTACATGAGAGCTAAGCATTATTTGCACTTTGTTAGCTCTTAAGGACTATTTTGTGTTAATTTCATTGCAGCATGCCAGAGGAAAGAGGAAGAAAAAGAGAGTTACATGCTCACACACAGAGCTGTCTCATGGAGATTTTGCTTATAGTTAGTTTGTTCATGTAATCTAAAATGAATGTTATTCTGACTGACAGCATCCGTTTGCTCTTTGTATATGGAGAAACATTATAAATGCTGTGATCAATACCACTATGGACATACAAATTGCACAATATATATAGTCCTGTAACCCATGGCTGGGAGGCCGCGGCATCCAGCGGACTCAGGCTTCTATGCTGCTATTTATTTCAGAGGGTCTCTCTGTGTGGATAAGGGCTGCAGGATTAGGCTCCTATGGTCAAAACTTGTGATACCCTTGAGAGAATAAAACATGGAGATGCAACAGGAAAAATGCATAATGAGTGGGCTAATGTGTACACTCTTCTTCTCTGAAAGAAACTCAAGGTAGTTGTGAGCTTGACCTAAAGGGATCCTTTCCAGCGTGATAATCATAGAAATGGACAGAGATGTCTCCTGGGAGGGAGGAAAGTATGCAGTCCATCCTCTACCCTAAGGCAAAATCAAGTGATGACTGAAATACGAACTTTCCTTGAACACGTTAAAGGAGCTGGCCCAAGAGAGGATGGGTCAGCAACAACAGGAATTTAGGACTGGATCCCACTGAACTGTGAACTAGTACTCTGCGCACAGCATGGTGATCTCTGCACAGCTAATCTCAGTTGGTTAGATGATCTCAATGATTCCTTTTGGCTTCAGAATTTACACTTCCATTGGAACATTTACCCGGCAGATATGGTGACTGGGATTTAGAAAAAAAGCAGGGCAGGCTGAGAAAGGCAGTCAGTCCTAACCCTGACTGGGATGCAACAGATAAAATTCCTGTTTTGGTGAGAACCTAATGATACTAAGGACCCCTGCTAGTCAGAGCTTATCCAAGCCATACCTCTTTCTGATCTTCATAACATGCTGAAATGTTGCTCTGGAAGTGATATGTGGTGAGTGGGGAAAAGCATGCCCTCCTGTGCCACCAGAGCCGGTACGTACCATGTGTCAGCCCTGCAGAGCAACTTCAGCTGAGCACCCATTTCCACAATGGGAAAATGTGGGAGAGATGAGCACTGCACAGGTTGGCAAAGGTGTAGGCACCTAGAGAGAAAATTTGGCTTTATGTAAAATCCTTTCCTGGGCATGCTGTGTGATAACAATAAATAGAGTTTTTTAGCTTTGGGTTTGGGTTTTTTTTCCTCTCTCTTTTTTTCAGAGAGAGAGAATTGGAGAGAATGTACTTAGACTGTAGGTTTTAATTTATAGACTTTAGGTGACCCTTTCACCCTGACCCTTTTCCCCATCAGGTCAATCTTGTTCAGATTGTACTTCTCATTCTGCTTAATCAGAGCACAAAACCTACCCCAGACCAGGTTGATAAAAAGAAAGGGAAGTTTACAGCATCTTTGTCTATTCATTAGGTTTTCTGTTTAAGCACAAAACGTTATCTGTTTGTCTGTCCAACTGAAATATTTTGTACTGCTGCCCATCAGTGTTGAATCTTAAATAGACTGGCAATCACAAATATTGTGGGGGGTCTCATGAATGCTTGTTTCCCTGCCACAGGTATAGGGAACTTCACTTGATGTGGGGTTGTGTTGCATTGGGTGAGAGCAGATCTGGGAAGAGGAGTATGATGAAAGTTGTCTTAGTTATAGGAGAACTGCTTAACCTCACCTCCTTAATGGGGAGAAAGTATAAAAGAAAAGAGGTAGGAAAAAAGAATTCCTATAGGAAAAAATCCCAAAACTAAGGAAGTCCTCACCCTGGCAGGCTTAAGGGGAGGGCAAAGATACCCAGAAGAGAGAAAAAAAGACACAAAGATAATACTAGGGAACATTTTCTTCTCCACATCCTTTATTTTTAACCACCCTTCTCTCCTTGTTCATGAATCCTGCAATCTTTTCCTTTCTTTGAGACACTTCTCTGAGGTGTATGGCTCATGACTGCAGTCAGTGTTAATCGAAACTCTTCCCAGCAGGAGGAGGGGAAGACTTGAAGCTCTCTTTGGTCTCTGTAAAAACTCTGTTCATTCAAAGGCTGTGAGGACAAAAGGGCTTTTGAAGCAAAATGTGTGTCCCAAATTACAGACCAGACTAGGACCCTGATTGTAATGGATGACAGTGCTGAGGGAAGGAGATGCTTCTTGTTATATGGTCCAAGTTTAGGATACATCCAGTAGGGCATAAACAGAAACAAGCCCTGAAGAGGAGTCTCCTGTGCTAGCAGAGACTGGAGGGTCTCGTTGAGAGACTGGACAAACAGGATTTACTCTCTCCTCCTGTCTTTAGCCCTCCTGGGTCACTATATGCCTTAAGACTCAGAATATCTCCTTTATGTCTTTCTACATGTATCACTTCACAATATCAGTTGCCAACATCCATCAATGACCCAGATGTCTACTGACCTACTGATTTAAGCCACTACAATTTCCTCCTGCAGTGTTCAGTGTAGCACTCTACTCCCATTACCTCCATGTCCTCTGTCTTTCATAGTCTTGAATCTTTTTCTTTCTCTCTTACATTTTTCCCCTATTCCCTCATTTTTTCACCTTCTCCCTGTAGCAGATAGATCCAGTTCCTTCGGGGGGAGTGACACAACGCAGGGAAACAACCCTACAACCATGTCCTCTGTCTTTCATAGTCTTGAATCTTGGTACTGTTTTGGCATCCAATCCTATCCATATTTCTGTGAATCATTGTGCCATTCGTGATCAGAGCTCCAAATGAAACTCACCAGGAATTTTTATTACTCCAAGAACAGTGAAGTAATAGTCCAAACTACCAATCACTGGAGCTGGCAGGACGGGCTCCCAGGGGAAAGCAGGGCAGCACAGCTTTAATTGTCCTTTTTTTTTCCCCTTTCCCTGACAGTAGGAAAGGAACCCCAAACCCCTTACAACTCTCCCATCCTATATTTTCTTCCAAAACCTCAGATCCTATCGTTTCCATTTCTTGTGGAAAGCATTCTTAAGTTTTGGAATAATGCTGCCTTTGTGGCTGAAAAATAGTTGCTGAATTGCTTGCTGAGAGTCTGATTGTTACAAATCATTAATAACATCCTCCACTTGGATTAGCTAGTAAGAACACCTCATTGTTGTTATCCCTAGATCTCAAACCTTTGTGTGAAGCAGGTCAGGATCATTATTCTCATTTCACAATTATTATTATTTTCACAGAGGCACTAAGAATTGGGGTGTCAAGCCCAGGGGCAGAGCCAAACATAGAGCCCAGGTTTCTAGAGCCTTATTCCTTGGGACTACACCCCTCATCACAAAAGATGGCAAAGGGTGTTCCCAACCCTTCTAGACCCAGATTTTACCAGGAGTTAGAGGCTGACATAGCAGGAGGCATCAGTGAAGTCTTGGTACAAGGAACAACAGAGAAATGCTGGCTTAGGCAAGCCCACACTGGTAGAAATGCCACAAAGAGCTCTGGTTGTGTGGAAAGCTTGTAGCTGCTGCAGGCTGAGGCTCAGCCTCTTCCAGATGAGAAATGCAATAAGGAGGGATGTAATGCCGGGAAGCAAAGATCTACTCTGTGCCAGCTATAAGTCTTGGTGAAGAGCGCAGAGCTCACCTCGTCTCTGCTAGAGTCAAAGCAGTGGTTTTCAGGCTTATGACTGAGCTCTGCTATTCTGCAGGTGAAATAACTCTCAGTAGGAGAGATTCCCAAACAGAAAATGAAAGAGTTAATGAAATGTCTTGTCACTTGAGGCAGACCCTTTCTGGTGAACATCAGAGCTTAACTTAACCCACCTCGGGTTTTTTTCCATCATTTCTGTGACTGGGACAGGTAGGTTGCAGGGGAGAGGAGAGCTGGGAAGGACCAGGTTCCCCCTCCACACTTTTAGTAGTGAGATTCCAGCTCGGTTTGGTGGTGATGGCAGAGGAACCTCCAGATTGTTGAATGCTGTGTCAGGAGCTACTTTCAGGAAAAAGAAGACAGGGTGGAGAGTTGGGATAGGATGTTCTTGGAAGCAGCTGAGGGAGAGGCACAGGAAAAGGTGCTGCTTTTTGGGTGACTTTCATCCCAGCAGAGAGGCTCCTACTGTTTTTGCAGCCCTCTGGCTGGTGAGTTCCACAACCAGCATCTCTGGGTTCAGAAATTGAGAGAGTGGTCTGATGCTACTGCTGTGCTGTGGGTCCAGCTTTCCCTCCCGAGAGGAATGCCCTTCACTCTGCACACAGGATTTTCTATCGTCCCATTGAGAGTGGGCTCTGTGCCACTTTATACTTTGGAGGATCATTAGCAGAAATCATTAGCTATAATACAACCTCCCCCATAAATCTCCCCTGCACCTGGATCATTTGTCCATGCCTAATTTCCATCTCCCTAATTTTATGATTTGTCCCTCATTTGATGAGAGTTCCTTCCATTAATTGTGTAGTAAGTGCTTCCAGATAAAGGGCTGAGGAGTTGACCCCGTCTTGGAAAGACACAGTTTGGGCTTTTTTCCTGAAGGAGAGAGTCCCTCTGAAATATTCTTGCTTCCCTTTCAGAGGGCATCACTCCAAATCTTAAAGGCACCACAGCAGCTTCCCATATGGAAAATGCCTCTTTCAGATAAATCCTGTTTGCTGGAGGCGCTGCAAGGCGGATGAAAGCAGCAAAGCTCAAGTCCAAGGTGTCCTCTGCCAGAGTTAGAAAGGTCTTGTAGGCTTTATCTGTACAATTCAATTCAGACCAAGGAATAAACCTCTGCTTCCCCCCCACCCCGACCCCTCCTAATTATCATACTTTGCTGACCAAAAGCAATTCTGTATCCTCCCACAAAAATCTCCTCTGCTGAACTATTTCATGTTGTATTAGGCTGCAACAGAGATCCTTAGCCTGTGTGATAATGGACAGGGAGGGAATTGGTCGAGTCGGTGGAAGAAGGGACTTCACATCAGGCCTGCAGAACTCTTTTTCCAGCTTTTCTACAAACCTTCTGGGTGGTCCAGACTAAGGCAGCTCTTTCTCAGTGCCTCCGTTGCCATCTCAATAAGATGGTGATATGAGCAGTAGGGTGCCATGAGAGTTTAATTAATTAACTTGCGAACGCTGTGAGATCCTCTGATGAAATTCACTGCATCAGCACAAAGTTGTATTTAATCTATATTACATACAGAGATCCCAATAGCAGGAGCATCCCAAATGCACAGGAAAACTGAACCAAAAAGAGGTGCAGCCAAACTTGCTGAGCACCTTACTGAATAGTTTATGTCCCTGGCAAACAGGAACATTTTTCCAAATAAAGCATTTGTCCTTGAACTTCTCACTGCATGAGTGTGAGGCAGCTGAAATGGCTCACACTGGGACAAACGCAACCCACTGGAGCGCTTTCAGAGCTGAATTTGACACAGTGGATCCGCTCTACTATGCTGACTGTGTTTTCTTTCAGCCTAATCTCCCCCATCTTTTCTCATACCTGTCTGATATTTGACATGGATGTTAGAAAATCCACCAGGATAAAGCTTGATCCAAAACTCAGTCAGAGAGTGCATAAGCTTCCCTGGAACCACCAAGGCTGTAAATGGTGCAGGAGGCAAAGCTCTCAGCACCTTTCTCACTGACTGTTTCCTTTAACTGTTGATTTAGTCTTGAGGGTCTTCCTGTGACATTCTTGCCCTGGTGCTCTTTTCTCCTGAGTTTCTGTCCACTGCAGGGGTAGTACAAATTCAGAAGAAGGGTGTAGGAGAGGAGGGAGGCACAGTGCTAGAAGCAGCTTGCACATTTTACAGGTAACATTATCTTTTATTGGCATCCTAAAAAGAATGTCAGGCACTCTAGTGGGTTTTTTTTTTTTTTTGATTTTTTTTTTTTTTTTTTTTTTTTTTTGATTTCTGCTTCACTGCCATTCCACTGCAAGATTTTTATCACATCCATGATGCCAGCAGAGGCAGGCAGTGCTCAATGACACAACTGGCCATTCACAAGATTTCTGGAGACCTTTTGTCACATCCTCTGGAGCAAACTGTGAAGGTCTCAACATCATTTCTGTTCTAAAGCTGGAAATACTGTGAAACTGAGCAAGGCACAGGCCTTTTCAGCTGACTCTCCAGCCAAAAGGGGCTCTCTGCTAGCCAGCCAGACCTACTGAGAGAGATCTTCCCATCATTTTACAAGTTGAAATAACCCTTGTAGTAGTTAACCAAGACAGGTATTCTAGCAGTCATCCAGGCCATGGAGTGTTCTTGCTCTCTCTGAAAGCCAGTGAAGACATTTCTATTGATGTCTGGGCCAGTAGGAACATTTTCACTGGCCAGACATTGCTTTCTGACTCAAAAAGCTTCTCAGAGCCCAGGCAACCCTTCTCATTGACATATGTCATGTTGACATTGCTTCTTGTTTTCACAGCAGCTCAGTTCTCTCTAGTCAAATTTTATGGTAAGGTAAGACCTTTTAGAGCAGCAGCAGAAACTCTGGTACCAGTAGACTGGCCTTGCAGTCTGTCTTCTCTTTCCTTCCAACCTCCTGATTTTCCTGCTTCCCTTACAGTGGGCAATAAAAATACAAAAAGTATGATCACTCCCTTTGCCAAATCCACTGAAGAACAGGTAAGTGTGTTCCGTAAGGACAGTTGTACTGTTGCCACAGAAAGCAGGAGTGAGAAAAGTCTTTGCCAAGTTTTGGATGGCTTGGCTGGTTTCAGTTGTGAACTGGAGAAAACACTGCCTTGTGACTGCCAGAAAGAGCACTGCTGCTGGAGCACTGTCAGCTCAGCTCTCCAGGACAGCAAGTGCAGTTTAAAACCTGGGCCTTAGAGCCCCTGTGGATTTACAGAGACCTGTGTGACAGAGCATGGCAACTTCAGTGGCTCTCACTCCAGTGGCTGCCACCCCAGCCCCAAGCCAGAAGTAGATTTTTACTCCGTGACTCCTCAGAGCCTCAGCAGCAGCTGTGGGGAGCCAGCAGCTGAGGTTTCTGGGTGTGTATGGAGGCAGGTGGAACTGGGCTGTGGGTTTTCATCCTGAGTTTTGCAGTTGCTGCCTGACCCCGCAAAGGCCTTTCCTCTCTTCTCACAGAAGATAGCAGAAACAAGCAGTTGAGTGCCTTATCCTGCTCTGTATTCGCTCTGCCTTGCAACCTTCCCCTTTTGCATGGAGCCATGCAATAAGCACTGATGTGTCCCCAATGTCAAGTGCAATGTCATGAGAAAGAAGCTTTGCCATGGCCACAGTAGCACCTTGTGCTTTTCCAATTCAAGTATGATATTTCCCAGATATCAATGACTGCAGGTAGAGAGGCAGCCAGACAGCTCTCACACTCATGAGTGCCTTTTACCAGTCTTCAGACAAACCTTGAAAAGATAGATGAGATGGTGAAAGCTAGCATAGTACTGCCTAGAATCACTACTACCTGAGAAAGGATCTTAGCAGGACACCAACCCCAGCATTTCTCCTCCTTGTTGCAGTTCTGAGAACTGTGGCCATACACAAAATTTCTTTCACAGATTTCTTTTGCCCAAATTAAGCTATTTTTATTAGCTGATGTAAAATTTTTACTGAGTGCCACCAAAATTCACAAAGCACTGAATTTTGGGCCTCATGGCAATAGGTGAAATATAGAGTAATTTCATTGCATTTTCCCAGAGGATGATGCAAATCAGAGTTAAACCACAGAAAGGAAAAGTCCAGCATGGGTGTTATCCAGTCTTTTGAAATTAAGCTGAGTGAGTTCCAGATGAGATGTGCAGCAACGTACCTGGTTTTGCAGTAGAAGCAAATGCAAAGCCGGCTATAGCTCTACCCTCCACCAAACTCATCCTCTATGGAAAGGATGAAATCATTATTATCCCTAGAAAGGAGGGACACTGTATATTATCTTATGATTATAGCAGGATCTAGGAAACAGGATTTCTGAGTTCCTTGTGCTGCTGCTTTACTGCATAGTCTGAGGGAAAACATTCGCACATTCTTTTCCTCGGTTAACATACTTATGAAATAATACTGTGCTTTATATAAGATTTTATTTTCAAAACACACACCATGTCTGTGTGCCACAGTACAATTACTTTATCTGAGATAAAAGGCCAGGGTAGGAATCTTACCACTGTCTATCTCTGTGCTGTGAGGTGAGCTGGTAGGATCTGGTTTTCTGAACTACTGAACACCTGTACCTCAAGTCGAAGTCACTATATAGTCAAGGTGCCAAATATACTGGAGAAAAAGACCACTAAGTATGTGCACTGAACTTTGAGGTACTCATGCAGACAGAAGTAGAGGAGCAGACATCATTGTTGTTAGCGTTGCCAAGGGCTTAAGCAGGTTCCACCTGAGCAGAATATTCAGCTGATGTTGAAAATCATAGAGAAGAATGTTTGTCTCCATTGATTCTGGCAAAAAGAAGATACAATGGGTAGCCGTACCCTCCAGCTTTGAGAATTTATCTGAGTTGTTCTGAATCTCCTCCTTGGTTTTGGTACTTTGCATGCTCACAAGCTAGATGTGTGGTGTAGCTGATGGCGGATCGTAGGTGTACCCCCAGCACATGCAAAGTGCACAAAGGTGGCCAGTCACAAAATCAGGGGTGCATGAGAGACCAGTCATGCGGGTCTGCCCCAGTGTCAGATCAAGCGCTTGACTGCAATAGCAACATCCTGCAAAGTTCTGCTCCCGGTGTGAATCTCTGCACAGTTAATGAATCTCCTCAGACAGGCGTGCACCTCTCTCTGAAAGTACTGTTAGGATCTGTTGCTGATCCAGACTGCCTAGAAAGCTGGATTTGAAGGGATAGGAAACTGCAAAAGTAAGGGCTTTTATTTTTTAGGTAGTCTGATTTTTAACTATGTAAATTCATGGGATTATATTCTGATGATGCAAACACTCTGGGTATGGAACAAACACTGGAATTCCTCTCCAAAATAAATTTCAACATACTCAGCATTGAGAGGTCTGATCTTTCTCCTGCAGTTATCATACTGCGTTAGCGTGTTATGCTTTGTATGTGTGTGCGTGCATGCACGCGTACGTGAGAGTGCTACTGCAACTGCAGGAAAACGTGTGGAAATATGTGAATGTGGGCAAGTGCCTGTGCATAAGAACATGTGCAAGAGGCTTTTTGTGTGTGTGTGAGAGAGGGCACATGCATGTGTACAAACTTGTGTTTACATGGGAGTATATACATGTGGGAACATGTGCATGTATGTAATTTTCTGCTTGTGTAGGAGAGAGGAAGGGAAAGTGTGGTAAAGTTATTTGAACCTGTTTGAAGGTCGGGTCTCCCCAAGGTTATCTGCTTTTTTTCCCTTGAATCTGTAAAGTAATGGTATTCACACTCACTACTTGAGAAGTGTTTCTTTTTATAGCTCTTCCAGATGACAAATAATGCCTGTTTTTGAAGTCCTTTTTAAGTCATTGTTCCCTGGACGCAGATACCATGTTTGGGTGCAGGAGGGGAACAGAGCACAGAGCTATTTCCCCTTTCTGTCTGCAGGGAGCTTTACTGGGACTAGTGAAATTCCAGCCAGGATCATCCAAGGGGCTGCAGACTCACAGCATATGAGCTAATAGGACACCCTCTCCTTCGAGCCCCGTGACACAGTGAGAGAAAAGCAGATACCACCACAGTCCACTGAAAGCTGTTCAGGTCTAGGCCAGGGAGGCTGTAAAATCCAGCTGAAATCAGCGGTAGATTTCCTGGAGTAAGCCTCCCCGAGCTGGCCCATTGAGAATAAGCCAAATTCAGACTTGGTGAGTGGACAGGTGTCTGGATCAGAGCCACCCCTTGTTGGGGGCTGAGGTTGATTAAATTTTGCCGATCTTCAAATATTTTGGGCACTGTTGCCCCCTGTGGGTAGTATGGATGTGTGGGCAGCACATACAGAGTGTTCTCCACTTCTCTGAGAAGTACAACTAGTCTGCTTCCCAGCAGTCTTCCCAGCAGGCTGGTACAACGCTGCAGGCACTTCATGATACTGTTCTCTCACCATAGTGGCAACCTTTGCTTTTTTAAAACTAGCCCTTTCTTCCTTGCCTTCCCTTAATCCTAAGTGTTTTGACTAACATCTCTCTGTCTGGTAGCAGCCACAGTCACTCTGTGCCCAGATATTGTTCTGTACTATACAAGCACAGGAGTGTAGCAGGAAACAGTATTTTGTGCTTCTTTGCCCGAGGACAGACAACTCATGCACGCTGCAGAGCACTCCCACTCCTTGCTGTTGTAGTGGGGATTTTGTGCACTTGTCGCCAATGGACAGTGAGCTTATCTCCATCTCTGGAGTCTGGCCACTGATTTACTCTCCTCCCTGCAGGAAGGATAACTGAGCTTTTTCTGCTGGTCAGATCCTGAGATTTGCTGGAAGTTCAGGGTTTCCAATGGCTATGATAGAAATTTTCTGGAATATAAACTGAATGCGTCTCTCAGGATCTGGGCCAGAGGGAATTGCAGATACCCATAAAGGTGTTCAGCTTCATATTGGAAAAAGCTCAGGGGAAACGGCTTGTAGGAAAAATAATGAGCACAGTGGAAAAACAGGGAACAGAAAAGGGGCAGAATGATTCAAGAAGTAATCCAGAAGAGAACAGGGAGAAAGCTTGGTTGAATGGATAAACGGTCTGTGAGCAGGAAACGATATCTGACAATGTATTAGTCAGACAGAAAAATTAGATGGTGTAAACTGATCCTTCCTGCAAGGGGTGCTGAACTTTTTTGGTGACTTTAGAAGGCCATGTTTACAGTAACTTCAGCTCGTGACCAGGCTATAAAGGCAGGCTCTTTGGGGCAGGGAGGAAGGAGCGTTTCATTAACACACACACCTGCCTCCATGGGCAACCTGGCCTTGCAGTTACTGGACTTTTTTTTTTTATTATAAGATTGTACTTTGCTTTTTAACATAGAAATATAAAATATGCATGCATATGGCTTATCAAAGATGATAACATTCACAGGTAAGGGAACATAAGTCCACTTTATAGCAATAAATTATCTTCCCCACCCTTTTGGACTGATTAGCAGCTGCATCTCACCTAAGCTTTCTAGAGTTTTCCTTTTAATTTTTCACCTGAATTGTTTTCTCCATTTTAGCTACACTCATAGGGGGTGTTTTTATAAAAGTGCCTACAGGGATTTCCGATCATTGTTCTCAATGAGCCCCTGAAATTACACAGTCAGTTTTGAGATGCTCACCCTAAGTGTTGATTATCAGAGAGTTCCATATTAATAACAAGAGGCAAAGGCTACTTTAGTTTGCACTTTTTTAAGTTTACATGATTTACATCACCTGCAGGAAGTCGGCCCAGTTTGCTTTGGTTTGCACGTTCATTGACGAAGTGTGCTTTAAGTCTTAGGGAGGCTGAAGTTTAAAATTTAGAGCTCTTCAACTAAAGACAGGATTTTAAAACTGTTTGATATGCACCATTGTATAACCCAGTTTATCATTATAAGCCATTGAAACCGATAAACTGTTTCAATCCATGGAAAGGCAGTGTGTCTCCAATAGCACCAAGCCAAATTTATTGGTATTAGGGTATGATTCAAGTCAAACCTCAGCTTAATAGGTTACCAGTGAAGTTGCTATAGTAATTACCAGGGCAGTTCCAGAGTAGAATTTGCCTGGTTGAACCATGTTGGCACTTATGGTAGTTCAGACAAATATATTTTACTTTAGCATTGCAACTGGTCAGGAGTATGGTCAGGTATTGCATCTCAGCTGGGGTAAACTGTAAATCAGCCACGTACCCTTAGTGTACCCCCAGACTTTTCCTACAAATTTTCATGACATAACTCTAATATCTACTTTTTCAAGTACATTAACTGATTCTGGACATTCAGATTACTTTGTAATGGTCCCAGAGAGAAGCAGCTTAGTAACAGAGGATAGGTAGGCAAATCCAAACCTCATAGTTTTTCCCTAAATCCAGGGAATAGTTTGTGAATTGTGATCCAGGACTTAAGAGTGTGAGATACACCCCCTAAAGTAGCTGGTTCAATAGTTGCTCAAATCTCTTTGATACCACATGGGACTTTTCCAGTACTCCTGGTTAAGCAAGTGCTCAGCTACTTTTCTGGTCTATGGCTGCCATGTGTGTTAGAATCAAGTGAAATATAAAGATGTCATACACTTCCCACCTTAAATATCCTGTCTGACTTTAGTACAGCCATTTTACATCCAAGGGCTATACCCTGATTCTTTTGGTCAGGTTATGTACAAGCTCAACTTCAGCACCTTCCCTGATACCTGAATTAGAGCAGGGACTTCGGGACTGGGCCTGAGACCATTTGTGAGGTGTTTATAATAACTGCTGCAGCACGTGGAAGGAGCAAGACTGAGTTGCAGTTACCTGGGACTCTGCTTTCACCTTCTCCTAGGACTTGAATGCATCACATGGAGATCTTACTGAAGCAGGTCCCTGGGTGTGCTGAGTGTCCCTTCCTCTGCTTGCGAACAAGCTCTGGCAAACACTTGCTCACAGCAGGGCAGTGACATTTGTGTTTCCATAGGTGTCTCAGGTACAGCATGTTTGTGCTGTTGGAACAGAAAGGAGAGCTACCTGGAACCAGACCAAAACAGAAACGAGGAAAGGCTGCACAGACTTGAGTACCTCACAGACAGAGACTGCACTGAGGTGGCTGCTCTCTGTAGGCCATTCCCAGGTGGAGCTAGGCCTTGTTACATAGACCTGGTTGGGTTTTTCTCCTCAAGCTCACAAATGAGCTGTAGCTCCAAATACCAAAAAGAGCCTGGGATCCAGTACTGTTCTCTCTGCTAGCTCTTTTCTTGCTGTTTTCAAAGGAGTATTTCACAAGGAAATTGAACCTTTAATGCCAATAGAGATGGATTCCACTGGCAGATCTGGGTGGTAGAAATGTGTGGCAAAGTCAGAAGTCTGGGTCTGGGAACTGAGAGTGGGAGGGTGGGACATGAGCTTTTATGAAGGATCATTTTCTGAAGGTGAGGAGGCTCTGCTGATACTGGTATCATACTAGAGGACAAATGTTCCTTCCCTTTGATCTGTAGCCTGTTTCACCCTGTAGGATTTTCACAAGAGGATTTATCAGTCTGTACGTTTGTTAAGTTGAAGTCAGAAAGGGAAAATAGTCCCTTCAGTCTTTGCTAGTGGAAATTGCTCTGTATGGAAACCCAGAACACAATGAGAAATAAATAAATTGAAACCCAGAGCTGAGAAATAAACAATCCCTGTGGGAATACTGTGATCACAGGAAAATTAAGAACAATAAATTGCCCTTCTCTGAGGTTTCAGGGCTCTTAAAAAACATCAAATAAGTCTCATAGCTCCTTCTGAATGTGGTAGTGATCTTTTCCCCCATTTTACAGATGAGGATGCTGAGGTACAGAGTGACAAAACAGTAGAAGTACCAATTGCAGTATTTAGTATATATGTACACCGCACAGCACAGTGCCTTTTAGAGATACCTGAGCTAGCCTGATATCAGAAGAGTACAGCTCTATTAGTACAGTGATCTGTCTGGTATAATTTTCCACTGCTTGTTGTACTTATTCAGCAGTAGCTTGGGTATCTTTAACCAGCATTGTACTGTGCAGTGTCGTCATACCTTGTAATCTGATTCATATATTCCTAGGATCAGTGTGATTTTCTGTCTGACTTCTTTCATAACATAGGCCGAAGAATTGCCCCAGCTTCTGTTCTTTACACCAGTAAGCACGTAGCAGAAAGCAGTCCTGTCCTGGTTTTAGCAAATGATCCAGGTGGAACTTAGCAGTATTTCCCGTCTCTTCACTCTTAGGTTCTAGGTTCTTTTTTCCAGAGAAAACATTCCAGACTCATTCTCTAATCTAGCTTCTGACTGACGCATTTTGGTTTTACCATGCTACCTAAAACCAAACACAGTCTGTTTTCCACGAGAGTTAAGAATATGAGAAAAAACATCTGAAGAAGGGAGAAATGAATGGCCATCAGCTGAAACCAGAGGGAGGGTCGTTTCCTCTTGTTCCTTGGGACTGGCCTCTGGGGGTCACTGTAACTGCAGAGAAGTGGGTTGGGTGGTGCACGAACCAGGCAGCAAGGAAAGCACAACTTAAAGGCAACGTTTCCAAAAGGTGGTTCTGGCCTGGCATGGCCTGTTAGACTGATTCTTTGTGTGGACCAAGGTCACCGTCCTGAACCAGGTTACAAACTGAGTCTTTCTCTTTCTGAAGAGCAGATTTCTACTGTTGAGGTAAGCAGTATCTCCCGTGGTTGCAGAAGGCGGCTGTAAGCTTCTTAGAGGGCAGTGGTTTATAAGCAAAATAGCCATAAATACATCACCCAATGGATTAGTAAGTTTTGTGTGTGGGTGTAGTACATGTGCATACATATACATATAGACGTGCATATACACGCATTTCTTTCTCTGCCAAGCTTATGCTAAGTGGTATCATTGAAATAAACTGCCAGAAGAGTTAGGATCTTTGGGTGAAAGTGTATATGTTTGAAAATCTAGCAATAACAATATTTCCTTTGAACAGACCGCTGTGTAAAGCTATAATTCCATTGCAGAGGCTCACCAAAGAGTGTCTTGAATCAATCTGTGTGCTAAATCTGGTGAAACAAGTCTACAAAACAGAATTTGTTGGTGAACTGGTGGTAATTGCATTGCAACTGAAAGTTGCTTGCAGACTCAAAGCTAAACTAAAAAATCTGAAGCATATTAATTATCCTTACCTGCTGCAAAGCCCCTTTCACTATGAGTTGGTTTCACACTGCTCTGGGAAAGAGGGAAGAGGTAAATTTGGAGACATGGTGGGATAAAGAGTATTGACTAAGAATCAGCATTTTAGGCTTCCTCATTACTTGGGAGCGGTGGCTTCTGGTTTTGAACAGAGATTACAAAGAAATGCTGTTCTCATAGAAAAATTTCACAGATTTCAAAGGGAGAGGAAGATCCTTGTACGTGCTAGGGTAGAGTAGCATGCAAAGATGTAATGCAGAGATACAGTATTTAAAAAGAGTAGTGAACATCTATGGGCTTGATCCAAATGCCTACTGAAACTGATTAGACTCCTTCCCCAGACTTCAATGGGATCAGGCCCTCGATATTTTATAAACACAGATATATATTTAAAATTATTTAAGAAAGTTAAGATGATAGAGAGATTGTCAACTTCCAGCAGCGGTGGTTAGATAGTGTAACACCATCCTCCTAAGAGATGCTGCATCAAGATGATCAGGGAATTATGTGCATAAAATAAATCCTCGGGCTTCAAGATAAGAACATACTGCAGTTTCTTGCCATATGGTTCAGACTAAAATTTCTTGCTAGCCCAGCTCAGATTCTCTTCCTTCTCCTTCCTGATATGCTCCAGCTGAGCTCAGCTATTCCTGGGCTGGTTCTAAGTCTATTAAGAAAAATGTATGTCAGTGCCCACTGTAGTTTATTTTCAGTAATCTGAGCTACACGGGCAACCCCTTGTGCTGCTGTTATACTCTGCTGGTTTCGTGGGGTCTTTGTCAGTGCCTCAGGTCTGCTCATGTGCAATAAAGAGCAGAAGAGGGACCTCAATCTGCTCTTGGGGGGGAACTTTTGCAAAAGCTTAGCCTCAACCTAACTGTGCTCCCACTGGAGTCAGACAGAGCTTTGCTGTGTGGGAGATTTAATGTTGACTTCAGCAGGGAGCAGAACACTGGAAAAATCTCACAGGAAATAGCTGATTAGAGAAAAGTAGTAGTTTAGGCCAAAGTGAAGAGGAATCTTCTCATTCAGTTAGGATAGATGATTTTGATCAATTTTTGCAGTGGCCAGTGCAATGCAATGTGTGTCTATTTTACATGAGTGAGTGAGAATGAAGGGGGGGGTGCGGAAAGAGAAAGAGAAAGCAGTTAATTTGACTGAATAAAGATAAAAGAATGCAAGCGCCACCGAGTTTGCTGTTTATCTGGACATTGTGTAATGTTGCGGAATCAGATGTGGCACTCTGGCTTTTGCACAGAAATGCCCAGGGAGAAATCCAGCCTTACTGCTAGCAATAATGAGAGTTTTTTAGAGGTGACTTCCTGATCTCTTCTTCTCTCCACACAGCATCCACTTTGAAAGCAAATTCGTGGCACTCTGGGCTTCCTAAATATGAGGATTTTTCCTTTGATCTGAGGGGTGAATTACTGTTTTCACCCCACTGCAGGGCAAAAAAAGGGCAGGGAAATGCCAGGGTGCCTGAACACAGAGGTTGTCCTTGCAGCTATTTGGGAGAGGTGAGAGCCCAGCCAGCCCAAAAAGACATTGTAAATTCATCCAAAGTTATCCTAATCCTTTTTGGTTGGGATGGAGGACTCTAGGTGTTTAATTTAGAAATGAAGGAGGGAACGGAAAGCTGCAGAGGTTGTAAGGAAGAGTGAAGCCCTGGGATTGCAGAAGGTCTGTGAGGTCCCGCCAGGTCTGGATTGATTAGTATTCAGTATTTATAATATCTCCATAATGGTAAAACAAAAGAAAACAAGCCCAGAGAATGCATTTTTAATCATCAATCATTGCTCTTTGTTTGTCATGAATGAGTGGCGAGGGGAAATAGTCTCCCATAATCACCTCCCTTCACATCTCCTGCCACACAGGCCTCGCTGGGTGTGCTAAAAGGGAAATAAATAAACAAGCAGCAGATCTCAAAATAAATCCCAGAGACATGGGTGCTACGTGGGTTATCACATCCGCACACAGGGGTCTTGTTGGAGATACGAAGTGGGGGAAGGACATTTAAAAAGTAGAAGACAAAGACAAAGCATAGACAGAGCATTAAATGCAAGAAAAAAGAAGGATTGGAGTTACAGAGGGGCAGCAGGTGAAGAAGGAAGAAGCTTTTTGGAGAATGATCAGTGGCGAAATAATCAGTGAGCAAAAGCATCTCAGAATAGGGACTTCTCATGGGACATAGGCCATTGGGATGGAAAGCTTGAAAACCCGCCAAATCCAAAAGAATTTCAACCTTTTCAGTATTTGAGGATCACATAATTTTAGGATTTCCACATGAAAAAGTTATTTTTTTCAAGGATAGCATTCATGCTAGAAAAAAATATTGAAAAGCCCATAGTTTCTATTAAGAGCCCCCAAACCCATATCTTATCAGGAACAGCACTATGCTGAACTTCTCCAATGGGATCCCTGCTTTGATCTTGCAGCAGTTCTCACAAGGCCTTTATTGTAGTCCCAAATGCCTCTTGGGAGGAAGGGAAACATTATAATTCTCCCTTAATAAGTGAGATAACAGGCTGCTGGGAGGGTAAGGCCCAAATTTTCTAAAGCAGGGCTGGTGACTCCACACCCACTCGGTGCGTTTAGCTGAGTGTTCTCAGAGAGACAGAAGCCTGGAGCCATCAGGACAGCCTGTAAGGAATAGACACGCTACATCTGAACCCTATTGAAAAATAATAAAAAGGTAATGACTTTGTCATTACTGGACATGGGTTTGTCTGTTGGCGTGTGGGGAGGCAGGGGAGGTTTTCTGCATTCAGGCTATAAATAATGTTTCCCATTATCCCGTGCAGTTCTCGTGCATTCCTTACGCAGCCCTTGGTTTGCGTCCATCTCCTTGGCCAGCCTGTGAAAGCCCCCCATGCCATCCTGTCAGGCTGGCACATGCTGCTGGGGAAAAAAGGAGAGGGCCAAGCAACTCCGTGTGCCCATGCCCCAGTGCCAGCACAACCACAGAAGACAGTGAGCAAGGCAGAAGTAATAAAGCGACTTCCTCTTGCCCAGGACATGGGTGCGGGTTGACCAAACGGGAGCAAGTGTCAGCCCAGGACACATATTGGAAGGGATCAAATTTCAGAAAAGTCCATAGATAAATGTGCCTTGATAAAAGCATTCTGTGATACCCGAGAGATGGAGTGTAAAGGGTTATCGTCTTGTAGTTAGCTCGCCTTTGTGCACTGAAAACAGAGCAGCTCAGCTGCTTAGTGGCAGCTCCTTAAGCAGTTGAAACTTGGTTGCAAAGCCTGACTTTGAAGGAGTTTAAATCATTTATTAAAAGGCCAAACTGAATTGCAGTAACTCTGTCTTAACCAAAATCAAAACCAATCACCGATGTTTGCGCTGTGTAGTGAAAGATATTAAAAATTGCACATCTCAGTTTAGTAGATTAAGTTTCCTGGTGAAATGCAGATGGAAGGGACCTGAAGAACTGTTGTGACTTCGGACCTATCTGGAAAATAGCAGCATTTAAACTAAAGGTGTGTTTTTAAGTCAATGGCCTGAAATGTAGATGCCTACAAGGATATTTTTAAAGCTGCATTTATATAACTAGCTTGATATAATTAAGAACTGATTTAAGCTCAAACAAAATAACTCCCTCTTGCACCCAAATTGGAGTCTCCACATTGAGAATTGCATCTGTTGAACTAAATTAGTCAGAAAATCAGGGCAGCTTTATGCTGTAAACAGACTTAGAGCTGCGGAGGATATTCCAGTTCTGTGTCCGGCTCTGCCACTGATTCACTGTGTCCCTAGGCAAGACTCTTAAGTTTTCCATCTATAAAGTGTAATAAAACCTATGTAGGTGCCAGGTGATGTAGTGCTTAATTAATTAGTAAATTAATATAATGAACTCTAACTTGAAGGTCTGTATCAGCACAAATGAATTGTTAATATAAATTTTTATTATTTATTGCTATTTAGTTGATTATTTTCTAACACGGGCAGGCTATTATAAACATACAACTTCACACTTGAATTCCAGTTTTATTATTGTTGTTGCTTATTTATTATTGTTTTCTTCTGCATTTATTTACTGCCTTTAGTAGCCTCCCCTAGGACTAAGCCCCAAAGCAGTGGATATTACCCAGACACACAGAACAGTGAAGTCACTGTGAAATTTTGGGACAGAACTGGGGTTTAATGCCAGATATTTCTTGCTAAATGCCAAGCCTTTTTCTTGAACCTTTATACAGATTTAAGGCAAATAAAACAGATAAGGACAGATTCTAAGCTGAGTAAATTCTTGTCTACCCTCATTTATATCAGCCAAGAATCAGTATCAGTCTGTATGCCTATCATTTGCCCCACACAGTTTCAGTATTTTTATTATACGCTTACATGCTGATATTCATCATATATATTTCTAAACAAAAGTTTGAAGTTTCAAAACACAGGGCCTGATCCTCTTCAATATAAATAAGTCTTGCCCCACTGCTGTCAGTGTGAAGCAATGCCTACCCTGCTCTGAAGATTTGGACCAGGGTACAATGGGGATCCATTTCCAATCAATTTCTTTTTTCTTCTGAAGTGTGCATATGCAAAGAAATAGTTGCCTGTGAGAAAATGGCACTTGACAAACAATGACCACATGATATTCTCTGATTACTTATGCCACTCTTACGATAAAAAATGAAAGCAGATAGTATTCTACTTGCAACTGAAAAAATGCCTCCTCCTTCTTTGCAATTACTTTTTATTTTCCATTACGAAACTAAGTAAATCCACGGGATTTTTCTAGTGCATGTCTGAGTGATTTCTTCATTCTTCCAGTGAGTTGTGAAGCAGGATGAGAGGTCCTGGATAGCACCTTGGTCTATGCTAGGTCTGGAAAAGGTCACTCATGATGCCTGATGGCTATTGGGTAGTCTACGTGAACAGATGACTGTTTCAGTCCAGCCTGGTAGACTGATCAGCCTAGACCTCAGCCTCCTTCTCCTTTACCAGAAAGTAAGTGGCCCTTTGAAGAATTAATGTGGCACGTAGGCCTACGTGAAATGTGCCATCTGGCCTGAGCGATCTGGAACAAGGCATCTAGGCCTTATTCTCTGTTGCCACACACCTCAGAGCAACAGGAGCTCCTTTTGCACTCCTTCGTCTTCCCCTCTACAAAAAGCGGTAGCCAAGTCACAGCAGGGTGAGCTGAGGACAGAGTTAGAGCCCTCAGCATGTATTTCTGTGCTTTTGTCATTTTAATCCAGGCCCTTCTCATGTTGTTTTAGCATCATTTTTCTTTTGTGAGTTATTTTTTAAGGGTACATAAAGTTTTCTCAGGCTGCACTTGCACAGCTTAGCCAGATGGAGTATGTACTGGGTGTGAATAAAATACATTCATGTGTAGTCTACAGTAAAGGTGTAGCCTATATGCTTTACCAACAGCCATCCTGTCATCAGTCTAAATATTCTGTTCACTTCTGTTCTGTATGGCTTGTACTACCTCATCACACTCATATCTCACTACTGCCCAGCCACGCAAGAAGGAATGTGACAGATATTCGCTCTCTGTGTCCTTGCACCCTGCAGGTAATTGCAGCATGTCTGCACAAGCTGCAACCACCCCAGTGTGGAAATAAGAGGACCCTGAGCAAAAGGGGGGACCATTCACAAAGTTGGGCTTAAGAGAGAAATTTCTGGATTTAACCAAGAGTTGTGGACAGCAGACATAGAGGACGACCTAATAATGAGTTTGGATGTTATTATTGCTAATTGCTGAATGATAAATAGCATGAAAGGTGTCCTACAATTTCAATCCGTGGAAATTTATTTGAAATATGAAGCTCGATACAACCAACGTCTTATGGGCAGTAAGCTTGCAGTGAGCAGGATGTCCTCTCCCCAAGGGCAGCAACCAATGGTATAGCTACATGCTATAGTAGCTAAAGAAAGACTGGGAATAGAAGAAACCTGTTTGGAGATGGAGGAGCTCATGGAATGTGAGCTGCCAATGATCTTATGCAACTGAACTGTTTGTTCAATGTTCAGGCAAGCAGGAAATAGTGAAGATAGGAACCGTAACTGTGTAAGGTCTCACTGATTTTAGTAAATGTTGGTAAAGAAAACCATAAGGAGAAAGGGAATGATAGTGATGTCCAAGACTCCTTTTGGATTTTTCCCACCATCGTGTTGTCTACATAAAAAAGAAAAAAGCAAAAATGAGAGACATTTTGCTTAGAGGTCTTTGGTTAAAAGGTCTTTGATCCCAGTGAGAAGGAGGCGGGCTGGTTCAAGTTGAATCCTGAGCAGTGGGCAAGGAACCCCCACTGGCAAGAAGAAAACTGAATCTGTAGTGGTGTCCCGCTCCCCGGGTACCTCTCACTCTGCTTCTGTTAGAGAAGATTTATTGTTGAATTTGTCAGTGCTATTAAACCACAGCATAGATTTGTTGAGAAAGTAAACCGTATTTTAGAGGAAATCTGAATGAAACTGGGTGTGTCCACAATTGGTAAAAGACTCTTGAGATTGCTCCGCCAATGGCCATGTTGCTTCTTTCACAGTCTTTCTGTGTTTCAGACCCACTTTTATGAAGGATGCAGATGCCAGCGCTTAGGGTTTGGGGGCAGTATTGACACAAGAACACAAAGGACTTGTGAGGGTGGTGCCTTATTACAACACTAAATTAGCTGGAGAGAGATTACTGCACCACTTAAAAGGAACTCCCGCAATGGTTAAATCTATAGAACATTTTCATCCACTGTTCAACGCGGAAGTAAAATTGTTTTGGGCTGATGACAGGAAGATGCTGCATAAATAGTTAAGTATGCATCATTTGCAATTTGCTAAATTATTTTCTTTCTATCTAGCATGGGCTGTGTAAGGTGTCATTACCTCATGTTCTATCTGGCTGGGGAGCCATGCACGCTGGGGCCTTTACTGGGAGCTAGTATGGCAAATGTCAGATGGGCTGAATGGGGCTTTGCACAGGCAAAACAAGCAAAACTTCAGAAAGGTGGGACTATAAGGTCAAAAGACACGGGTCAAGCATGAGGAGTGGGGCTCTAACACACACGCAGAGAGAGCTTTTGGGCAAGGTGTGGTTTGGAAGGAGGCTTGAAGCTGTTGTCAAAGGTACAGTTTGTAGGGTGTCTGAGCCTCATGCCACGTGCAGGGGAGCACAGGCATGAGAGCTCTTTGAAGATAAACACAACCACCTCATAAACACTTGACTGTCCCCAAGTTCTCCTCCTAGCTAGGACAACTCTGCAGCACTCCAAAATTAGTCAACTTCCAAGCAGAAGGAAGACCATTCAGTCTGCGCTCAGCACCCCAGATGAGAGAAATGCAAAAAAGCAAACAAGAGAAAATAATAAGAAGTAAATGCAATTAAAAGTAACGATGCAGATTTAATTAAAGGGCCCTATTCTCCCAACCCTTCATTCTTCAGGGATGCCTCATAAGCAAGAATTCATAGCTTGGGACCTGCTCTTTTATACTTTCATGCCAGAAGTTGGGACATTTACTTTCAGAAACACATGGGTTTTAACCTGGAAGTGTCTCTCTAGCATACAAATTCAAGAAATTTTGTCTTTTTATTTTCAGCAATTTATAAATACTTGCCACGGTGGTTATAACAGTCTCACACAGTCCTACTTACTTTAATTACCCCATTCTCATCCCCATTTTCCTGCTTTCTGATTGTGAGCAGGTAAAAATAAGTAGCTACAGAATGACAAATACTAAACAATATTCACAGAATCACAGAATGATTCAAATAAACAAAAGCTCAGATTCTGCAGAGACACAGATGCTTTAAACACTCAGGAATATATCTCTCCAGTGTAAATTCAGCCCGGTTAGTAAAAGTCTAGTCTTTGCAGGGACCTAAATATTTAACTCAATAGATGTACACTGCTAAACTTGTCTGTTCAAAATTCATGAGTCAGACTTCCCCCCTCCCCAAGCTGCCAAATTACAGGATTTTCTCAAAAGCTATTAAAAATCCATTTCTTTGGAAGTTTCTTATTTGTCCTCTGGCTTCTGAGGCTTTTGGGAGTACTAGGCCACATTTCCAAGCTTCCTTGTGTAAACACAAGTGCTAGAAACATGTCATTCCAGGAGCAGGGGATCAAAGGAGAACACCAAATATTGGAAGACTCACAATAAAAGCTCAAGAGCTGGCAGCGGTCCTGCAAACACTCATGTATGTGAGTCACTTTTACTCACATGAGTAGTCACATCAAAATCAGAGGAATTAGACTATTATTATTAATTATTGTTATTATTTATGTGTGTGGCAATAGCACGTAGGAGCTGTGATGGTGGAGCAGGGCCCCATTGTGCAAGGCACTGACAAATCCAGAGCAAAACCATGGTTTCTGCCCCAAAGACCTTACGGTGTGAGCATGGGACAAGAGGCAACAGGTGGAGACAGACACAGACAGGGAAGCGGACGGGAAGAGCGAGACGCTCCTGCAAGGGGTTCTGTGTGGGTGTGCTGACGCAGAGCTCCCTGCTCCAAATGAGTAAAGTTATTCAAAAGTTTACAGGTTTGCATAGCTTGGGCCTAGGGCCCAAATCCTGTGAGCTCTGTGATGGAGGCAGATACTTTCACCTGCACGCCGTCCCACACACTTAATCCATGCAAAGTCTTGGGGGTGGGCATAGCTCCTCGCCCCATGAAGAGTGCAGGCGTGCCGGTGGGCTGAGGCTCTTGGTTTCATCAAGGGAACCAGGGGACGAAGGAAAGGGTCAGTTTTGCAGAACCACCACCACCACAGAACGTGCACACGTAACTAAAATGTATACTGTCTCAGTAAGGTGAAAGAGAGAGCTGAGAAAGAAAAGGTAGAGCTGAAGAAAGTTTCTTGACATAGAGATGTGATGCCTGCCTGTTGGAAATTCAGGTGCATGCAAGTGTAGGGGAACCCTTGGCTCTGATCCTGCAAAGATCCCCCCAAACCAGCCCAGTGCACGGGGCTGCCCGTGGCTTGCATGTCTGTTCCTTGACATTTTCTCTAGGATCCAGCCCTGCAAAAGTTACTCCTGCGCATAAATGCCAGCAAAGCGAGTACTGCAGGCTACCAAACCAAGAGATAGGGCAGTTGCAGAGGTAACGAGACAGCTGTTGGTTCTGAACTTGAGTGAAATCCATACTAAGAACATAAGCAAAAGAAAAGTACTGCAGTTTAGAAGTTTGTAAAATAGAAACTGAACATTATGCCTAGGAAAACCAGCTGGAGAATAAAGAAATACACGCAGCCTAGTTATTTGTGATCTCCATGGAGTTTGGTCTTAGGGAAATAAGGTGAGCAGAGGTCACCAGGCTGCAAAATAGAAAATTTTACAAAACTTCCAGTGCCTCGCTGGGAAGGAGGACGGGTGGGGGAGAGGAACTGCCTGGTCCAGGGAGAGGACAGGAGATGGGAGGCTGCCCGGGCGGGATGGGAAAAGGGGACACTTTCTCGCCTTTTCCTTTGCCAGGGGAGGGCGATCCGGTCCGGGTTTTGCAGGCGCCCCTCCCTTGCCTGCCTGCCCTGCCTGCCTGGAGACCGAGTCCGCTCCGTGCCCGCTCCCTCCCCGCCGCTCCCCCTTTCCCCTCCCCGGGCGGGCCGGGGCAGGCGGCGGCGGATTCCAGGCCGGGTTTTGCGCGCCGCCCGCCCTCCTGTTAGAAATAGGAAAATTCAATAATCAAAGCAAAGGGGAGCGCGAGGAGGAAAAATCCGGGATCAGGGCAAGTTTGATGGCGCATGCGCGCTGCAGCCTCCATCCCAAACACACACACATTTCCCTTGACTTGGAAAGTCACCCAAAGCAGCCCCAAGTGCAGGTAAGCCCGTCCGCTCCCGCCCGGCCCCGGCCCCGGCCCCGGCCCCGCCGCCGGCAGCCCCGGCTCAGCGGCGCCGGGGCCGGGGCGCTGCGCGGGCGGGCGGCCGGCGGCGCTGCCCGGCAGGTGGGCACCGCGCCGCGCTCCGCGCCCGGCTCCCGCGGGGCAGCGCCCAGCCTCCGCGGGCACCGGCCGGCTACGGGGCCACCGGCGGCCGCCCGGCTCCGCGGGAGGCGGGCAGCGGCGGGGGGTGTCGCGGCGGCGGGGCAGCGCCGTGTCCGCTCGGCGGCGGAGCCGGGGCCGCGGCGGCGCCCGTCAAATTCCAGGACTTTGGCAGGAGCCCGGGCAGGGGCCGGGGGAACACGTGTTCCCGCTCCGCGCCGGGCGCAGGTAACCGCAGCCTCGCCGCGCCGCCCGCCGGGGTCCCGGCGCGGCCGGGCGCAGGCACCGGGGCGGGGGGGGGGGGTAGCGGCGGCGGCAAAGTTGGGCGAGCGGCGGCGGAGCGCTCGGCGGGCCGGGCCGGGCCGGGAGCCGGCGGGCCGAGCCGTGCCGGGGAACTTTCTGCAAAGTGGCCGGGCCGGGGCCGGCAGCGTTTCGCCCGGCGCCCGCAGCCGGGATGGCCGCAGCCCCCCGGCAGGGACGGGGTGGGCGGGGCCCGGCGGCTGGGAGCGTGGCGCGGGGCAGCCGGTGCCCGGCCCCCCGGGCGAAGCAGCAGCTGATTTGCCATCCGGAGCCAGGAAGTTTCCCCCCTCCGCCTCCCTCCCCTTCTCGCCCCCTTTCCCCCTTTCCCCCGTGCGCGGCGGGGCAGCGGCGGGCGGGGGCGGGCGGCCGGGGCGGCGGCGGGCGGGGGGCGCGGGCCGGGGCTCCCGGGGGAGCGGCTGCCCGCCTCGGCGGCTCTGGGGACGGGGAACAGGTGTCCGAGCCGTCACTCAGAGCCGGGCCGGCGGGGGGGGCCGCGGGGCGCGGGGAGGAGCGGTCCCGGGCCGGGACCCCAGCGCTGGTCCCGGCGGAGCGGGGGGCGCAGAGGAGGCGCGGGGCTCGGTGACGGGCCGGGGCGGCGGGCGAGCTGTCAAGAGGCTCGGGCGGGCGTGGGGCTGGCGCGGCCGCTCGCCCCGGGGCTGGCCGGCTGCGCGGCGGGCAACTTCTTCGGCAAACTTTTAGGGGTGGGTTGCGGCCGGAGGCTGCTCTGAATCACGGCGGTTTTGATCGATCGACCCGAGCCCTCCTGCCCTTTCGGGCTGGAAAGGTGAAACTTTTCAGGAGCTGCACGTCCACCTTCTGTGTGCCCCCTCCTGTCCGCGCTGCACTGCACAGCAGGTCCTCGCAGCCGGCGCCCTGGAAGAGCAGCCGTCTCTCCCAAAACTTCATTGATGAATTTATTTCCTCTATTGATTTGCTGACTCTTAGTGTGGAATAATTTCTTGCAAAGGTTTTGGACTTCTCATTTCCAGAAGTCCTGCCTGCTTCCCACCTACCCTTTATTTATGTGTCGTTGCCACCTTGTTAGCTACCCTAAAGGTGGGTTGGAAGAGTTTATGGGGGAATATTGTTGAACTTCAGTAATCAAGTTTCCAGATCTTATGCCTCCTGTTTAATTTATTAGACTAGTTATTTATTCTGTTGATGATAATCTGTTGCTGGTTTCTATGGAGATGTTAAACTGATCTCTTTCAGAAATCAAACTCCATATGCACTAAAACGTTTAAAGGAGCAGCGTCCCCTTTTGTTTTCAGACTTTGTACCTTTTCAGTGCTTTTATTGGGCTCCTGTATATTTTATATATTAAAGCCTGAAGTTGAAGCTTTGTGCAAGACAGAGCTTATTATGGCTAACAGAAAGTCAGGGCTTTGATCCTTTTTTTGCATCATCATTTAAAACAGATCATTTTTCCCCCCTCATCACACAAGATAGCAGAACCCTTTCAAGATCAAAGAGTCCAGCTAAAAACTATTGTTTAAAAAAAAACAGAAAAAGAGCCAGTTAAATTAGGGGGATGTTTCCTTAATCTGCTTATTTTGTTCTAAAGATTTTTTTTTTTAGCAGTGAAAACAACAACAACAACAGAAACTTGTGGCAACTATATTGTTATTTTTATACCTCCCAAGTCTTTTTAATGTTAAAATAAGTTCAAAGTCAAATATCTCTAAAGATAAAGTGCTTGTTAGGGTGTTTTTATTACTTGGTTTCTAAATGTGGAAGGTCAGAATCCAGAAAGCTACCGCATTAGAGAAGGTTTTAATAGTCTTTGTCTCATCTTAATGAGAGAGAAATCTAAAAAAACATTTTCCCTGCAACATTTATAAATTATTTCAAAGAAGTCTGTCTGCATATAACTCAGTTTTCATTATTTCTTAGCTTATCCATTGCATTATTACATGTGATTGAGTGTAATATCACTTTATAAAAAGTAATTGGGGTGAGAAAAGAAAATTTTTTTTATGCTTAAAATTTGAGAACTCCTGGTAAGCTGGTGTGTTGATCAGGCTGACGCACGGTGCACACCAATTGTGGTTTTTTGCTCATCTTCTGGAGAAAAGTTAAAAGGTTTGCAAAGAAAATACTACCAGCACAATCCATGTTTAACACAGTAAAAAAAGCCTTGTTGTACTTTCTCTTAGTGTATCTTCAAAAGGTTTCCACTCCCTAAAACAGAGATGTTTTTCCATCCGTATGCTTCTATACTAATCTTAATAAAAGAAGAATCCTAGAGGAAATAGTGCATGTAACCCTTATAACTCATATAGGTTTGTGTGTGTATGCGTATATACATTTATATTTCACATAGATATATATACACACACACGGACATAGAAAACACCTAGGTGGTTTATGATCTGATCTGTCCATGCTAGACTTTATCTTTTTTTCCTTGTTATTTTTTCTGTCTTTTTTTTTTTTTTTTTGGTGTGTGATTTGTAGTGTGGTGGATCATTTAAAATTTTTTTGTAAATATTCTGTTTATTTGTTTGATTTGAATTGCAAACAGAATTGACTCTGACAAGTAAAAAGAGGAGGGGGAAAAAAGGAAACACTATGGCTTTAAACTCAGGAGTTTGCATATTCTCCTTGTATCTTTCCCCTTTGCTAATTATTGTGTTGTTTTCAGAGCAAATATGTCATATCCATGGCGACCAGGCAGGTTTATTGTCTTTCAGAAGCAATAGCTCACATAAGTAATTAATGACTTCTTTTTTTTTCCTCTGGCTTAGGTTAAACAGATCATTCAAGGAAAGTCATATCTCTCTCTCCCTCTCTCTTTTTTTTTTTTTAGCCCAGTGACATAAGAACGTGAGTTAGAACAAGAAAATACTTTAACCAAGAAGTCAACAGCTTATTTTTCCTCATTTCTTTTTAAAAGCTCCAAGTGTCAGCTTTCCACACACATGACGTTGTCATTCTTGCAGTTTCAGAGCGAAGCCTTGGTACAGGGAAAAGCCACTGAAAGCTGGAGTTCAGTTGGTGGTTGTACAGCTGAGCAAAGTGTGTGTGTGTGCCTCTCTATATGTGTGGGGAAGTGTTATTCTTGCTTAGGGGTTTTGCTGTGTACTGGGAAAAAAACGTTTCCCTCACTATCCCCCCCCCCCCCCCATTCTATCTGTATTAAAATCAGTGTTAAAATAAAGGTGTGTTTTTGTATCTTGCAGATTGTAATTCAAACAGTTTCCAGGAAAGAATTAGTAATTCATTTTTATATACAGCATATATACACACATGCTTGAGCTCCACCCAAAACAATCAAGCTAGCTGGAAAAAAAAAACTTATTTCCTTTTTCTTTTTCAAGCCCAAGCAAACTTGCATGGTGACTTTTGAAAGCTTATTAAAAATAGCCCCCCATTTTTGCAAGGAGTTTGCTGCAGGTATGAATCTTGTCCTTTCCCTTTCCAACTCTGTTTCTTCCTATTAAAGCTGAATTTGCTATCTGTCCAAGCCAGGGGCTGGTTATCCATGATGATTTACTGAGGTGGTGATTTTCTCCCCCTCCAGCCCCCCCAGCACCTTTACCCCTGTTTTGTTTTTGCTAATTTCATTTTCAGAAGGATTTATACACAGTCCAGCTATATAAATTCCTTGGGAGATAAAGGCGCCGCACACTTCATAAACAAAAGCTTTTACTTGCATCCTGTCTTCCTTTTTTTTCTTAAAGTAAAAAGGAAAAAACCCTAAAAACAAAACCCCAAGCCATCTGATTGAAGCAGGTATCATAAATGTATGCTGGTAATGATTCTGTATTCCACAATGCCGCTACTTTAACTTTTAAAATCTGTTTCCTTTCTGGTTTGTAACATTAATCAAAGAGCCGCTTCCTTCCAATTTTTCCACAGACTGGGGCTAATTAGAACCACTCGAATCATATTTTGTAAATTCCATGTGGATGTTACTTTAGGTTTCAAGATCGCGAATGCGTCAGGTTCAGTCTGGCTACGCACTCTTAGGGTTATTTTTATTAATGTTTCTGTCTCCCAAACCAATTCACGGTTTCTGTCTGTTCACCCCAGATAGATTTGTGGGTTCACGCATAGGGGTGTGTCGGAAATAGATGTTACAAGTTAGGAAAAAGCAAAGCCGAGAAGGAAGATTTTGCAGTGTAGTTTCCAAAGAGCAACAGAGAACCCCCTAAGTAACGTGAAGCTGAGGATTCAACAGACTTGATAATTGAGCCCGTAACCTCCTGATGTCTATATCAGAAAAACAGAGTCGAGCAGAGGGAGACAAAGAATAAAAGCAAATACTGGGTAGGAAGAAGCTGGGGAGACAACTGAAATATTAAAGTACAGTTCAGGATATGTATAAATCTGTATATTACATTTCCTTAGGTTCAGTTTGTCCCTCTGGCGAAACATAGCTGGTTTAAAGGTGGCTGTGGGAGAACCTGATGTTTCTAATGCAGCCGAGAGCCTGGCATTTCTGTGGTGTGAGCAGATGTAACTTGGAGAGACTTCTCTTGGAATTGGTGTTTATGTTTCCTTGTTACCTTTTGTTTTTGAAGGACTGACTAGTGAATTTTTTTAATCTTTATGGGAAGTTAAATAGCTAGAAGTTGGGAGTTTTCAGGTTGTGATTATTTGGCTGTGCTGAAGGGATTTGAATCGAACCACTTTGAGCACCCGGCAGGGTGACTGCTTCCATGCTCTGCTACAGTATTTCCCTCCTATGTATTTGTAGACCTAAATAAAGCACCCAAGAATTAGGGGGCAGTGGGCTTGTAAGAGCAATCTTAAAGTTAACTTGCTTTTGGTATATAAGACTGCAGCTTCAAAGAAAAGCAAGAGCGCATCGTAAATTTTGCTAAAATTAATCAACCGTTTAAGAGCTCCACATTAACGAGGTTTTCCAGGCAAGCAGCTTTCTTCTCCTCTTCTTCTTTCTCATTCAAAGTCCAAGAGGGTTGGGGTAGAGGGGGGAGAATATGAGTAAGAAGAGGAAAGGGTGGAATTTGAGTAGAAATAATAAAAACAAAAAAGGCTGGTTTTGTAGAATATAAATCCTCATGTGTCCTTGATCCATATTGTCAGGGTTTTTTTTTTTTGGTCGGATTTGTCCTGTGTGCCTTTGACGGAAAAGGCACGTAGAGAGAGAGAGAGAGCGCGCGCGACAGAGGGGGAGAGAGAGAGACGTGTCACTGCTTTGGAGCTCATTATCATTCTTAATAAGTCTTAAGGAATAAAGAGGAGCATTGAGTGTAAATGCTGGGTAATCCTAACACTCCTCAAGGTGAGAGGAGTCTCGAGGACACAGAGAAAGAGAGCGAGGAGGAGGGGGCTACTGCGGGGGCAGGAGAGGAGATGTGGATGAATGTGGTTTTTAAGGGAGTGGGCATGGGTTAGTAGGGCTTGCAGCTCCGTGGCACTGTGGTTTTGATCCACAGGCCTGTGCTGGGGAAAGTTGTCTTCCAAGTTTGCATCCCAGAGATGGTAAGCAGCCCAGCTGGACCTTGGGGCTGAAATATTGGCCTCTAATGGTGATGTTCTCTGACAGACTTCGTTTTGAGGAACAAGTTTGCTGTCATGCCTTCTTCAACCTGTGCTGAAACGTCTCACTCCCTGAGGGGGAATGGTGCCCCAGGGTGGGGTATTGGGCTGGTCACTTTGCCATGCCGCCCGTTTGGTGCATGCTTCCTCAGCTTGGGGTGAGACCTCGCTCACTTCTCAACCTGTGCACCCTGTTAGCTCCTTCCTGTCTCAGTCTTGCTGGATGTTGCAGCTCCTCTTTGCCTGAATCTCCTAAAGCATCTGCCTCCCTGCACCTTTCCTTGCAAGGGGAGGATGCACCCATGCGCGGCTCGGACACTAGGTGGCTTAAAGTACAGGCATGGCTCTGTAAGGCAGCTGCCAGAGATGTTCATTCACTCTTTCTGGTGGGCTCCTTTATTCAAACTTCAGGCTGACAGCAAAACATGGAGATGTCTTTGAATCCGTTGTGGATTCAGATATCGCGCTACCTCCTTGGCTGTGTGTTTGCAATTGCATTGGAGGATTTGAGCCACTGTACCAGTAAGAAAGAGGACACCGATGAAGTGCATTTAGGGGCTGGGCGGCTTGCTCTGATGATAAGGAGTCAGGAACCTGCCTGTGTTGCTGGGTCCTTCCCTCTCCAGGCAGATTTCACCATACCCATTTTAAAGGGTGTGCGCGTTCCTTTTGGAAAAAAATATTTCAGGGTTGGCAGAGCCCTTCTTACTGTGCTGATGTGTAATGGAAGAAGCTGAGCCTTCAATGATGCCCACTGGCCCTTCTTTCTGGTCTCTTCTCTTAAGTCCAGTTGCAGGCAGAAGGGAATGCTGTAATTGGGAATTTGCTTAATGCATCCAGAGCCTAAAGAGGGGGGTGGAATAGCACTTGAATTTTTTTTTTCTTTTTTTCCTTCTGCAGCCTGCGTTGTCTCTCTGGTTCAGCCCATAGCTTCTGGCTGAAGTAGGAGCTTTACATTTTTTTAAACGACTCCATGTACCTTGGAGGAGGTGGGAAGTAGTTGTGGATGCTGAGTTTTGATCAGTTGGCAGGAGAAGCCAAATACAATGAGGTGGAAGTCTTGCTAAATGCTGATTTTTCTGGGTCTAGGTGCTTGGCTTCAAGGTTAAGTGTTACATTGGTAATATTATTAGGTATTAAGTTATTAGTAATGGAACTGCGGGGCTTGTCTGTACTTGGCAGAGAACCACTAAGAAACTGTATTAGGGCTGAGTTCATCCTGGTTGCTCTGGTAGTGTCCTTCCAGCATGCCTCAACCCTGAGCTGGAGGGAGCAGTAGAAAACACAAATGCAGTTTTTGTGCATCATCTGTCTTTTGAACTCTTTCCGGAGATGGCTAATGAGTTGTAGCAAGGAGGCATAGGCTCTTGTACTGAGGGATCTGCCTGTAACCCCTCATGCTCCCTCTGTCCAGTGGCTGTTGATGAGGTGTCAGCTAATACCTTTCATGCGTGATTGAGCCGGTCTAGAATAGGACCCGGAGGTACAAGAATCTCTACTCCCAGGGCGGGCTCTAGAGCCGTCCAGCTGCTGAGGCCTCGTGTGTAATAAGCACTGTAGGAAAAGGGTCTGCATTTGCAGAACTGTCAGTTGTTTGGGGCCTTTGGCTCCTTGCCTGCCATAGCATTTTGGGGTAGTTTTCTCTCCAGAAGGTATCCTATTTTCGTTCTGCCACCAGTGATGCTGTTTTGAAACAAAATAGGTTGCATCCAAATTCTGAGCCATAGGGCTTGTCATTTCAATGACAATACAACAAGTCACCTCAGAGTTAGTCTCTGAGGCTGGTCCCAATCCTTCTGTGTGCAAGGCTGGTCCTAGTGCTGGGAGGGCAGCATGGTGTCACGCTTACCAGCATCCATCAGGCTTGGGAAAGAAGGAGGTGGATGTATTCTACAGATTTTTTAGCAGCTTTTTCACTTTGGATACTATCCTTTGAAAGGACAGTGTGAACTGGAAAGCTTATAAAGAGAATCTTTGTATCTCCTTGATGGGGAAGGACTATTTGGAACTGCGAAAGGGGTCTTACTTCAGTTATATGCTTAAATGTGTTGCGTAATGTCACTCAGGAGAGGCCCGCAGTAGTCCTTGAGGAACAAGCATTGAGAGTATGACTCTAGCACAAGTTTGTCCTGTGGCCTGGAAGAAAAGTTGACTGGCCAATGTTTCCTGAAAGTATGAAATAGTCTAGTTCTGGTCCTGACTTTGACTTGAAGGTAGGGTTGGCAGTTGACTCTTGCTTGTAGGCCAGTCATTTTCTTTCCTGGTTTTGCTTCTGCTTCCAATAGCTGAGGGACCAGGGCTTTTTATTCCTAAGCAGTATGACTTCCAGCCCTACACCTTCCCCTGTGTGGCTAGGTAGAGCCTTCTAAATAACAAGAAATGAACATAGGTGGCATAAATGCAGACTGAGCTATGTGATCGCAGCCTGCGGCTTTGAGGTATCTCCCTCCTGCCCCGCTCAGCCCATTCCCATACCAGTGAGAGCGAGAGCTGTATAGAATCACGCTTGTCTGCACGTTGGATGATGAGGCTGGCAAACAGCTCCTAGCCTGGCTGCCTCCCCATGGTGGCTGCGTCTGCAGAGCATCCTCCATGTAGGGCTGCTGGTGACGCCCCTCCCTCCACCAGTGCCTCAGGCTGGCCCAGCTTTATACCAGGGGAGCAGTGTCCTTTCACACTGGTGAGCCAGCAAAATCTCTCCCAGGGGTTATTGTAACCTCTCAGCAGCGATTTGCAAACAGGCATTCGGAGATAAAGTCTTGGTGCCAAGCTAAGGGCCAGTAGGGCAGATATGAAACGTGGCAGGTTTATGAAAGGGAAGGTGTATGAAATGCAGCCTGCATCTCCCATTTCACTGCGCTATGCCAAAACACACAGTTTCTTATTTCAGTCACTGTGATCTTTCAAGGAGGTTAATTTCCATGACGAACTCTGGGCCACGTGCTTGGAGGATTTATCTAATTAGACTGACACTTTTCTTTTTTAAAAAAGAAAATTAAGCTGCACCTTGGAGGACTTAAGTATTTTAAACTGTGGGAGCGGCAGCAGGCGGTGTGATCCCTGCTCACAGAGCAGGGAGAGAGGAAATTTCCCCTTTTCCAGTCTCCCGTTAAAGACTCACTGAAGGTCCCAATTTACTTAATTTTCTTACATGGTGGCTGGATGCTAAAGAGTGTTTTATCCTGCCTGAGTGAGTCCCTAAAGCCTCAGCTGGCTCTTTAACTCACGTAAACTATTGATGTTCTGGGCTGTTACGTATTCAGGATGGAGTGGAGGGTAAAGGGGAGACCTGTTAATGCTCCTTAGCCGTGTCCTAGAAAAACTGCATCCTCCCACGGCAGTGAATGCAGTGCCTGCAACTGTGTAATGACTGAGGTAGGTACATGTCCCTCTCTTCATGCCTGAACCACCTCGTGCCTATGAATGTGTGTATTGTTGAAGCTGGTGTGACTGTCCTTGTCTTGACTGTGGTCACACAGAAAAGTGACGCCTAGGAGAGTCCCCTAGCCCTTTGTGTTTGGGTTTCCTGCTGAAAATGCCTTTCTGACAAGAACTGGGACCATGCTGTAATAAAAATAGAGGATTTTAGGTTGAGGCTGTTACATGCAGGCAATCCCTGGGCTTTCCTTGGACTGGATAGCTTTCGCACTTGCAGGCACCGTGAATGATGCTGATTTTGTTCCCATCAGAGGGCTCCTGGAGTCCTGCTTTACACGCACTGCCTGCTGCCTGCCCGCTACTTGGCAGACTTCTTGTGTTGCTGTTTGTGGATCCAGGTTAGATGACTTCAGGTCTGATATTGCTCCAGCTGTTTATCCTTGCAAAGGAGATGGAAGGAAGGTCTTTGCAGGGCAACTGTATTTGCTGCGCTGAACTCAGACTACATTTTCTTGCAGTGCAGGCTGGAGCAGAGTAGTGTTTGCAGGGTCTGGTACATATAGGGAGGGAGGGAAGTGTCCATGCAAAAGGGGCCAGCACAAGAGCAGCCTTGCGAACTTTGGTGATAATACATTGAATCCTGGGGAGCTATTCCCATTGCAAGTCCACGCACAGAGTGAGAAAAATACGGCAGCCTTGTCCAAGGAGATGGTCGCTGGGCGTGCTACAGTCCCCAGCTGGTGTGCTGAGGAATCCATGGTGCACCGAACCTGGGGTTTAATTTCAGTTTGTCTTTGGTGAGGAAAGGAGCAAAAATAGATGTTTCCTTTCCTATTCCGCCCCCCCCCCCCCCCCCCCCATGCAAAAGAAAAAGAGAAAGAAAAATAATAAAATCTACCAGGCGCTCAAAGGTCTAACCAATAAGAGCCCTGTCGGCTGGGGAGCGATCATTCTGGCTTGGTCAGCCATCCCTAACAAGTTACGGGTTGTATAAACTCCCAGCTTACAGCTGTAAATTTACTCAATTTTGAATACAGCCACAAGCTGGCTCAGCAGGATCTGAAACCGTCTGCTCCAGCAGTCGTGGTATGCTTGAAATTCACAACTTCTGGGGGCCCCAGCTTTGTAACTGTGGAGGGCCAGATCCTGGACCGCACCACGCATGGCCCTACTGTGCCCTAAATTGAGAGGGATCTCACCAATATAAGCTGCTGTGTTAATTTACCCGTTCTTAGCTTTTAGTTTCCCTGCCTTGGGTGAATGCCTCTTGAGCTCCATAGCAGCAGGTCCACTGCCCCTGTGCCTGTTTCGGTCCCTCACCTCAAGACAGGGAGCTTGGCCAGGGGGAGATTCCCTTGCAGAAAGCTTCCAAAATGCCGCCCGTCGCAGCAATGCCATCTCTGCTGGATTGTGGAGCAGGTGGGCAGGATTTGGTGCATACACAGTCTGGGGGCCTTTCCTGCAGTGTCTGCTCAGTCCTGTGCTGAGGTGGAGTTAGCGAGTGTTTGCTTGAGTGACTGAGAGCAAAAGCATTGCTGCGGAAGGGACCCATCTCTCTGAACACCTGTAATGTTGCAATATTTGATACTCCTAGAAAGCTGAACTTTTGGCTTGTCGGCACTGAATCCTGCTGCAAACAGGAGCATGTTATTTACATCGAGAGGGAATTTAGCCCAAGTATGCAGTTAATTTTTGATCACCTCTTACATGTTCAGAAATTGGACAATTAACAGCAGCTAGGCAGAGGCAGTGTAAGGGAAGAGGGGCATACCTGCCTGATCCTGATCCCAGCCCTCCTCTTAACCACTGGCTACATTTCATCACGTTTTTGATGGGGAAGCATTTTGTCCGAGACAAATCCTTTTATCTTGAAATGAGGCGTAGAGTACTGCCATGTTACTCTCATTGACACCGTAGCCTTCAGCAAAACTCTGATGTGATATTTTCTGTTTGCTGGAATGGACCTGGAAGGTAGAGATGGCTTGAGGGATGGCCAACCCCAGACCTCCTCAATGCACACCTGGCAGCCTCTGCCCTGGGCTGCTGTCCAGCTCTCCAAACCAGCTCGTGACCATCTTCGCTGGAGTGGGCGGGTTGCCTGGTTCAGGCTCCTCCAGGTATGAGAATGGCAAGGTCAGAGGTTATGGGGATAATATGGCTCCAAACATGGTGAGTGTTCACTCCTGAATTCAACTTACTACAAATAAATGAAAATGAGTGGATGCAAGTGAAAGGTTTGTGAGAGGTTTCCTCTCCTGTCTTCTTCCTCTCCCCTGTGGAGTTGTGCTGGCTCTGGCTCCCAAAGGGTTAAGGTGACTCATGCCCCTCTCACCAGATCTGCTGGCAGGAACGCTTCATCCCAGCCTCTAATTGGTGGTGTTTGCTCTGCACTTTCTCGCTCTGGTTTTGATGAAAACATTTAACCAGGAGCTTAATGTGCAGAGGCTCCCAGCTGACAGCCGCTGCACTGTCTTTACCAAGTTGTCCTTGCTGTGTAAATTCAGCAGCCTGGCTTAGGGGTGACAGGGGAGGACAAATGTACACAGCGTTGCAGCCCCTGGCCCCTTTGCTCCGCTCCTCAGGCTGCTCTTCCTTACTTTAGGGTTTTTACGTCTTTAGGGTCCAGGCCCATATCTGCTCTAGTCCGTACGTGCCTTTCTGTACCTGGACAGCCAGCAGTGTTGGAAGCCGGTTCAGAGCCTTGGGACTAGGCTGCAGAGGTGGGAAGAGTGGCCCTGGCAGGGCCCATAGGGCCTGGTCTTACCTGAGAGCAGGGGGACAGCTTGGTAAGGCTTGGGAGATCTGTTCCCAGACCATCCAGCTGCGATCCCGGGGGATTCTTCCCCAGAGAACAGGCTCTGACAGGCCCTGTGCCACGGAGGAGAGGTGAAGCTACTGGTTCTGTTACATGGAAACGACCTACTCATTCCTTCCTATGCTGTTTGGGAGCTTGAGCAGGATTTTCCCAACACAGTCTTTCATTGCAGCTGTTTCAAGTAATAACCTGCTCATCTATAGGCTCTTCTAATGGGCTTCACCCTAAGAGGTCTCAGCCGATTTTAATTTTTGCCATGCAAGTGGCAGAGAAGTTACCATGTCCTTATGGAGACAGTCTTGAGAGCAGGCATGTCCAAGTCCTCAGTGCCTGCATTACAGAACCCTTAGGCAGCAGCAGAACTGAAACAGCCCCTGGGGGAAATGCCAGTTTATTTGTGTTGCTGCTGGAAAATGCATTCAAATTTCTGCCCAAACAGGAGATTGTGACATGCAAGAAATTCATCTGAGCCCGTCGGGGCTGCCACTGCTCTGATATTTCTTTACTTTTCTTTCCTTATCTCTGGTGATCTACCTTATGAACAGCAAAACAAATCCAGATGGGAAAATTTGTAAACCAGAAAATCTGGATTCCCCGTTCCTGGAAAAGCATGATTCCTTGTTCTCAGCCGCCTCCGTGTGTCATGGGGTCTGCCATGAAAAGATCCCAGAACTGTGGAAAGAGGCCAGGCCTATGTTTACATTAAAGAAACGTATCAGTGGTGTAACACCCTGTGTGAGTGTGGGTTCCCAAAGGAGATGTGCTGTGCTGGGGGAAGCAGGATTTGCCCTAAGGAGGGTTGATCAACAAAGACATTTGTCCTCTCTAGATCCATTTGAGGACCTTGCTCCACATCATTCTGCTGAACTGATTATGCCTATTGAGGGAAATTTTCTGCCTTTTCCCCGATCCTGAGTATTGGTAGTCTGGAACCAAATACACGTGTCTCATTAAAAACAAAAAGAGCCAGGCCAGGTCCCCACTCCGCACAACGTACTGTCTGTTATCAGCCTGGAGAAAGGGGAGCGAACAGGTGTTGGATAACAGTGCAACTGAGAGAGACCAAAGTGCATCATAAAATAAACAAACAGGCAGTGCTCCAGCTCCCCCAAATGCACCATTGAGTTGCAGGGTCTACAGTGTGCTTTTGCCTGTGCTCCGAGCGAGTGCCCGCTTGGGGCACCATTTAATTTGCAGCCAGAAATGGGTTGATGATTATCTGCATCGTGGTAGTGCCTGGAAGCCCCCTGCCCGTTTGGTTGTGCTTGGGTCTGCAAGAGCAATGTGAGCTCCCTGCCCCCAAGAGCTTACAGTTGAGGGGGAAGAAGGCCGCTTATAGGACTGACCAGCTGTGGGTCTGACTTGTGTCATGAAATCAAAAAAAGCAGGCCTGGATGGAGAACCAAAGAAGGCAGCTTAGCCTTCCCTTACGGTAAGTAAGGATCGTAACTGTCTTTACTATGACCTTTACAATCCTCAGGGAGGAGCCCATCCAGCCTCTTCTGCGTGACAGTCTTTCCTCCTGAGATTTCTTACATGAAGGTATTTGTACCAGGATTCTATTTGATTTCTTTGCACCTTTTCTTATTATGAGAATCTTCTCTTGCCCCTTGTGCTTAGGGGCTGGCAGAGCTTGCAGTGGTGCTGCTGGCATTTTCATTGCATTTAGCGAAGCAGCAGCTTGGCTTACTTTACCCCATCAGCAGCCAGCGCTTTAGTGTCTTAGCGTGACTCAGCCACTGGAATTATGCTTACCCAACAATACCTTTTGTCCTTTGCCCAAAACTTCTGGCCAAGAAAAAGGGAAAAAGGAGGAGGGAGAAAAAAAGAAAAGATAAAATTCTGCATTTAGTTGTCCTTTCATCACAGGTGGTGCCAGTTGGTTTTTGCTTTATTTGTACAGGGTGGGGAGAAGAAAAAAAGAAAACAAGGTGTCACGCGGACAAGGCCCAGGAAATGTTTGAGCCTGACAACAAACTTCCTTTTGTTCAGGGGAGCGGGGGAAAGAGAACAGAAAAAAGGGGCAGAAGACCAGCTGAAACCAACCTCAGCCCTGTGCTATTGGGCAGGTTTCTTCTTCCTACTCTTTATTGTTTGGGTTTTTTTGTTTTGCTCAGGTGTCTTGCCATAATTTTGTTTGCGTTAGGGCCTTTGTGTGCTGCCTTCCAGAAGGTGGACAGATGAAAGGTTTCCTGGGGACATATTTGTTATTTGTGGGATGGGGAGGATTTATCATTTATTCTAGGGGTATCTTACAGACTGATGCTTTGTGTGATCCTTCTCTAGCCATGAAGATCAAGATGGCTAGAGGGGAAGGATGAAGGACCATGCTATTCAGGAGGAGAGACAGATGAGCAATTTAGGGGATAGGCATCCAAGTCATGGGTTAAAATGCAGAAACCAGAAGGTTTTGTTGATGAGAAAAGGAAGAGGACCTTGAAGTTGGGGATGCTGCCTAGGGAACTCCTGAGTACCACTACACTCTAGGACATAGACCTCCCTGTCACAGGAGAGCTCTCTGACCAGCAGGTTCTTGCTGGCACAAAATCTTTTGCAGAATCATCCACAATGTTCTTCTTTCAAAAGAAGAATTGGGAGTTGTGGGATAGCTGCCCAAGGGGCACTAGAAATTAGAGTGACCTTGTGCTATATGAGACAAAATGGATTGTGGTGGGGTTGGGTTTCAGCAGGGTTGTTACAGCCAGTTCACTGATGCTTCCTGTAGGTACAAGCAGGGCCCTGTAAGTGTCCCTGCGCTGCCTGGAACTTGGTTAGAGCAGTTGGAAGTGTTTTCCCATCCAAACAGGTGGTGACAGTTCTCTCTGTCCATGTGTTGTACATTCAGTGCAGCTGGGCTGGGCTTGGGGGGACACTCAAGTGACCTGTTCCTCTTGGAGATGCTCTTCCGTAGGGTGCTGGCTGGTACCTTCCCAAATTGCCCTTTGTTTCTCCTTAGCTGTTGACTCTGTTCAGTGTTGTAGTGGTCCTGTAATGTTGGAATAGCTGGGTAGTGAGCAGGCTGGGATGAAAGGCTGCTGAGTCTTTTCTTGGCCAGGCTACAACGATATTACATGGTGCTTTATTAATCTCTGTTTTCTTATTTGGGTATCACAAAGCGTTTTGTCAAAATTAGTGAAGAAAGTTGTGCATATCACCTGTAAGGCAGGTGCTGGCCATGCTCTCCAAAGAAAGGTTAAATGTTTTGACTTGGCTTGTAAGAGGGGAGGTGTCCAACATTCAGTACATGAGAAGGAAGAAAGAAGAGCAGAGAACTGAAGTCACTGCATGGAGCTGGACCAACGCAGCACTTTCCTGCAGTGTCTTATCAAAGGCTTGCCATTCTTCTGATAATGGCCAAAATCACGAACATACATAGTATACTAAAAGAAAGCATCCAAAGATGCTGCCAATTAAAACTTTTCCCTTGATACTGGGGAAGTGGATTCCCGTGATGCATTTACTGGGATTTGTGTCCTTAGCATCCTTTCTTTTCAGTGCAGGTTCTCTCTGAGTTTCATCAGACAGTTGGGGAGCTGCTCTTTCCCTGAACGTACTGCTAAGCCTGTGGATCTGGGACCCCTGGGTTGCAGGACAAGATCCCAGTTAAATAACTCCAGAGCAGTCTGAATTCAGTGAGTCCCATGCAAAAGCTGGAATACTTCCACTACAAAAGACACTATTCCAGATTTACGCTGGAAGCCACTGCATTCAGACTTCAGTCCTCAGTCATTGCCTTAGTTTTTGTATCTGTACAATGGAGATAATAAAACTTGCCTGCAACACGGCTTGTAGCTGAGAATTAAGGAATGGTTTCCAGAGCCAGATGGAAGGCAGCTATGGAACATGGGCTGTATTTTTCCTGCTAGCGTATTTGTCTGGAGTTTGGAAATTAAGGCCTGAGTGAGACTCACAGAGGAGTCTGCTGAGGCTCTCCAGAGAGGCTCTGGGGAAACTTGCCCAGGGGTCTCAAGGGAAGAGGCTGGCACCAGGGTGCTGGCAGCAGGAGCAGTGGTGGCAAGCGAGCAGCTTTCCTGCCGTCCATTCCAAACGCAGGGATGACTGTGGGGAACGATTTCAAAGCCACCACTATGGAGATTAAGGGGATGAGAATGTAAATCTCAAGTAAAAAGGTAATTGAATGTAATAGCAAACACTGCTCGGTCTATGTTAATTTTAGCTCTTCCCCTGGATACAAGGCGCTGTATTAGTGTTTTATTACCATTTTGTTTGCACTAATAAAATAGTAAAATTTATTTCAAGGAAGTTGAAGGATGGTTTTACAATGCAAATTTGAAGAAATTGGACTTTTCATTTACGCCACTGCTATTTTAAACCCTGAAGGGTGTAAATTAGCCTCCTGTGCCTGGGTGAAATCCACTGCTTCCACAAGCAGGGGGAGGATTTGATGTGGGGGAGAAGAGAACAAAACCAAATCATCTGAATATTTCAGAGAGACAGAGATATCTGATGAGGAGAGAGAAAAAACTGACTGCCTGGGCCCACGGAGAGGAAGGGCTGGAGCAGAGTGGGGAGAGCTGTTTGAAAAGCAAGTTTCTGCTGCTGAGCTGCTTTGGCTGTTGTGAGCATCAGGATGGGGCAGAGCAGGGCAGCAGATGTGCCAGTGGGCACTGTGCCTTGTGCCCCACGCTGGCTGCGCAGCTTCTGCTGGCGAAGGAGGCGCCAGTAATTGGGGCTCAGCTGATTAACAGATGCTGTCAGTGACAGAGAGTTCCTAGAAGTGTGGAAGCCTTGAGTAGGTTTTGCTTTCCAGCACAAGGGACCCTCACTTCCCATGTTGCCTATACTTCTCTCTTCCTCTTGCTTTGCTGTCTTCATCTTCCTGCCATAGCCCGGCCCATCCAGCAGCCACGCACAACCTGCCTCTGGTTCACCCCTGAGTCATGGTGCTGCCAGCAAAGGCGCCTCCAGCCCAAGAGGTTGGTTCAGTGACCTCTTCCTTCACTCAGGACTCCTCTTCGGCATGAAATGGAAAGGGATGGGCAGATTATCTGGTTGCTTTCACCTTCCTAGAGTTGTTTATAACAGTGCTGTTCTGATCATGCTGGTTTGCCACTGCTTGGCCTTGACGTAAATGATGCTGTAAAGGCCAAGCCACATAGGATCGGGTCCAGAGAGCCATGTTTGGTTCCAAAGGTCCTGCACTGAGTTGGCCACATGCCTCTTGGAGGCAGGTGTCTGAGGGTATAGAAGCATCCAGAGCTTATCAGCTTTCTTGGACTTTTCTGAGTCTCTGCGACAGGTCTGAAAATCTCACAGGGTAACTTTGAGGGCTTCATTCTACTTGTGCAGATGGAGGTGTGGAACAGGAGTTGTAACAGGAGTTTTTTCAGATCCCAGAGGTCCCATTCCCCTGCTGGGGAAGGCTTTGAGTTACTATTTTCTAATCATGCTCACCTTGCACATACCTTGGTCTTCAGGCAATACTAGCATGGAGGGAACCATGCTGAGTTTGTCCTGCCTAGGAGAATTAACATTTTTTTTCTGAATCTGGAGTGAAATTGTACCTTTGTTCATTGTCCTGAGATGATCTCACTCCACTTCATAGGATGGGTTGCTTTTTTGGAGTGAGTCTATGTATTACATACCTCCCCAACTCACATCAAGTTTTTGTACAGTGACTGAGGTACTGATTTGGGTGTGAAATCTTCACAGAACACTGTTCCTTCTGATATCCAGTGGACTAATAGGCACCTGAAACATTGCTTATTCCTAGGCAGTTTCTATCCACAAGTATTAGCGATTTTGCTGCCAGCCTGGTCACACTGCTGTGGGCTGCTCCTTCTGTGGGATGTAATTGCTAATGTACTCATTTGGTGTCTGGCCTACTGGTCTAGCTGTTGCCCTGCATTCTTGGCCAAGTGGTACAGAGTGAGCTGGAGAGGAAAAACCAGCTCCAGCAATCTGATTTTACAGAGAGGTAGATCTCCCAGCTCTCCTTTGGATTATGAATATCATCTATTCGTTTTATCTTCAAGAAGCCTTTCAGAACAGAAACACTTGTTTACCCCACGCGAAGGCAGGAGGGAGCTTCAGCTTGTTACTATTTATGGTTCAGATAGCAGCAAATCCACTGGGAAAGTCAAGACCAGGCTCCAGGTCCTGTGTTCTTACCTCTGTGCAACCTCTCCTAGTGTCTGGGTATTAAAGAAAGTCTTCGAAAGTTTTTAAACCCCTTTGCAGGTTCAACCTCTAGCACGAAGCCACTAGCCCACAGGTGGTATCAGGCAGCCCTCTTAAACTCCCTGCCCTTCTTCTTTGGTGGGTGTAGCAGAGGCTGAGCCAAGGCTGAGGGCGTTACCAAAGAAAGCAAAGACTTATTTTTGGCATTGAAATGGTTTCCTATTCCAGGCGAGTCTGGGGAGCAGTATGGTTGTGTACCCAAGGATTTAAGCAGTGCATTAAGCAGAGGGGTTACACTCCGGGTGGATTTCAATCAAAAACTATAATTACATCAAATAGCAAACGGAAATGGAAAAAGAGGATTACTAACTCGACCCTGAACGCTGTTGGCTGCTGAACCTGCTCCATTATTCACACCCCCTCTATTGCCTGAGGTGGGGTGTGTAGGCAGTAAGGCCCCCCCTCCTTTTTCCATTTCCTTCATCCATCTGATGAAGTCAGAGTCCCTGTGTTGGTATCAGTGCTTGGAGGAAGGCTGGAATTTGCATGACTTGGATTTGGGACTTTGCAGGGCAGGTTTGATCTCCCTGTGCAACTCTTCCTGGCTCCAGGCAGGAAGAACTGCTCAGCTCAGGCAGTCGTGGGAACCCCCAGGCCCACAAGCCTTCTCTCTTTTTCTGTTTCGTTACCAACTAGTGTTTTGGACTCATCACTGTTCATCCTCAAGGAAACTGGAAAGCTCCGGACTGAAAAAAGGAAATGCTTTCTAATGTTAGTGTGTAAACTGGCTGTGTTTGGTCTCTGAAAGAGACTGTTTTGCTTGGTACAACAACTAGCCAGTCCTTCCCAGTTGGGGACTTACCGCACACCCGCACCGAGTGTGGGGCTCCCAGGTTTGCTCTGTGGTTCAAGGTGCAATGTGGCTTCCTGCAGTACTTTGAGATGCTTTCTTGATTCCAATTTGCTTTCTGCTGTCTGGCACTGCAGTACCTGTCACCTGTCTCCTGGTCTTTGTCTGCCTTGTTTCATTTGTCCTGCTCTCCCAGTCCCTCCTGGTGCCTCTCTTCCTTCCTGTCATCGTCAGGTCGTGTCTCTGTGCCTGTTGCACACCTGAATTTGGGAGGATGCATAGTGAGTGCGCTGAGATGGCTAGAAGTGTTTACTAGACAGGGAGGATAAGGTATTCAATCCCCCACTGCCTTCCCAAGCCTGCTTTCTCAGATGGTTTTCCAGATGTCTAATCCCAGATTTCACAGCCCAGCCCAGCTCTTGTTTGATGGGATCTCTTCTCTGTTCATGCTAAATGGGTGAGATGGTCTGCTAGAGCTATGTCTTAATTTAAGCTGCAGAAGAGCACTGCTTGGTATTTTGCTGTTATGGCAATCTGCTACACCCTGACCAAATTTGTTGCCCCTTTTTTACCTGTGGCAGGTTTGGAGCTGGGGGAAGCAATCTGGTGCATAGAAGAGAAACCCCAGTACATTCAGTGGTGTGGGGGAGGCAAGAGGTCCACGCGTGGTCTGGGAAGAAGCACAGGAAAAGGACAGTAGTCTTTCCAAGCTCTGGATAGTGGCAAATCTGTACAGGGTGAGACTTTGTTAGGTCCAGCCTCTGAATCAAAAATGCTTTAAAAACTAGCATGATTTTGCTGTGCTTAGCCTTGTGCCTGGAACTGGCTTGTGCTAAGGGATGGCGTGGAGATGTGGTCAGAGTGGCAGGCTGCAATTCCTCATCCTCTGGTGACTAGCATTTTGATTCTCGCTTGGGCTGTCTTTCTCATTTGTCTTGAAAACTGGGAGCTACCCTATAGTTTTCTTGCAGTTCTTCCTTGGGACACTTTTGAGAATGAAAGATCTGACTGCCTTCTCACGTAAATTGGTGTTTATTCTAATGACTAAACAGGGTTACTCATGTTTCTTTCCTATAGGATGGGCCCCTAGATTTTGCCCCAAACCGTAAAGTAGTTCTATGGCACTGGCAGCTGTCTGCAGATAGTCACATGAGATTTTAGGGCTTCTCTTTTTTTATTATTTTGTAATTTATGAGTGTCCCTGAAGTGGTGTCTGTAAGGATAGGCTGGCTCCCTGCACAGGAGAGAATTTCATTCGGCAGTGGGAATCTGTCCCTTTGCCTTTGACCAAAGCTGCGTTCCCACCTCCCGCTGACCAAACTGTGCTGTCCTCTCCTGCCTGCTCGGAGGTGGCTGGCTGCACTTCCATGGCACGGACCTTGCCTTGTCATGAAACACTTGGGGGAGGAAAGGTGCTTTGTGACTCTAAGATAATACTATTTCCTTACAAACAGATCTTTGATTTTGTAATACAATATACTGAACTGTAAAAAAAAAAAAAAAAAAAAAAAAAGCCATCCTAATGTAGATTTCACTGAAAGTTGTTTAAATACATTAAGGAAACTCAGCCTTAGTTAAAAACTGAAATCCCTTTTAGCAGGTAGGGGAAAGAATAATGTTACTGATTAGACCAAACTTTTCTTTATTACACAAACGGAAAAATTCTTAAAGACAAAAATATGACCAAGACATTTTCCCAATTTGTTTTTTTCTTGTGCATTTTACTGACTTTAATTTTAAATTTATTTCAGGCTCCCTCTACAGTATCTAGAGTCTAGATGAAATGGTTTAGGGGGCTAGTTCAAAAAAACCAAAGCCTTAAACAAACTGATTATATTACTGTCCAAAAGAGCTACAGTGGGAAAAATAGATGGTGACAAATATATTACATCAGACATTCTAAAATTTATCTTGATTTTAGATTTGGTTTTGTTACACACTGTAGAAAATACAAAAATCCAAACATTAGGAAAAAAGTCGGAAGAGACACAGGAGGGCTGGAGCTGTCCTACTTTGTACAAGCTTGAATTTACTTCTCACAGTGTTAAGTCCCGTTTCTGCAGCCATGAATGAACGGGAGTCAGTGGAACTGCTCAAGTGTTTGTGTGTGTGTGTCCCCTAGTCCAGGGCCTTAGTGGTTTTCATGGTCCAGCTGTGACCCTTCTTCTGCCTCCTTTTTGCCTTTCCTAACAATGTTTTGGAAATGACAACCCCTTTCTGTTCTCTTGTCCTTGTGTAAACCACAGTTACCTTTCATCAAATTATATGATCTCAGCAGACGCGACATAAAAGGTTTGATTTTAAAAGGATATCATTTGCAGGTGTGGAAAAATATAAGCAGAGGGTGAGGTTGAAAAAGAGGAGCAGAATGTCGAGGTTCAGGCACCCATTTTGGAGAGGTGTTTTAAGACTTACAACCCCAGCTGAAGCCTTCCAAAGCTGCAGGTGCTTAGAAATTTGGAAGAACTGGATCTGTACTTTTTGTAAGAGAAATATGCATGTGCATGAACATTTCTTGTTGCCGTAAGACATACTCTGTTATTCCTGCCTGCACCAGCTCTCACGTTACAATACCAAAGGTTCCGTTGGTTTCAAGGGGCCAGATCAGAGAGCGAGGCACTGCATCTCGGGGAGGAGGAAGGGTGTTAGACTATAACCCCCTGAGAACAGAAATGCTGGCAGGAGGCATCTCACCTCGGGGAAGTGATCTTCATGGGTTACTAGTTTTATCAGCAGTACATCCTTTTATACAGAGAGAAGGAAGAGAGGAGAGAAATTCCATCCGGCTCTGCTGATTCAGTGGAGTAAAGAGGTAGAATTCATTAGGAAAAAATTGTTTACGGCACAGCTTTAGTCAGAGGTTCTTCCATTTTAACGTCCTGCTTTTTTATGATAGATTGTTTGAAAGACAAAGCAAGCACTAGGGGCTGCTTGGTGTTTTTGTTTTTATTTTTTCATTAAAGTTTAATTGCATGACTTGTTATGTGATGTAACTTCTGGAAATGCCTGTTGTAGTTGCTTGCAAAATGATTTTTGATTTGTTATGTTTGAATCTTAGGTGCAAGAGTATTAAACCTCAAAGAGTTATTCAGACAGGCATATAGAGAGAAAACACACATATATATATGTGATAGGTTTTGATTAATGAAAGAAAAGAACTGAAACTGCTGTGAGAGAAGAATCTCCTTTATTCGAAAGCTCTTCTGCTACATCACTAGGACAGAGACCAAGGGCCTTAAAATATGTATAATTTATATCCACCTTAAGGACACTCTTTGCCTCCTGATCAGTAATGGAGCCTTAAATGTAAATGGATCCTATCTTGCAAACACTGAAATATTTTCTTTATTCACATGAGGTGTCAAAGGAAGGGTTTCTATAAGGAAAATAGGGCATTTGCATAAGTACTCACAGCATCAAACAACAGAGAATTTGTATTGCATAAACAACAACAATCACATTAAAATCACACTGCTTTAATAGTTTAGAAAAAATATAACAAAAACATTGAAACTGTAATAGATGTTGCTGTCTGTATTGGTATCGATTTCATAATTTGTGTTGCCTTAATCTTGGGTGGGTGAAGATTAAAAATCTCTGTGTAGAGGTATGTATGCGCAATAAGCAGGTAACATCTTCAGCAGCTTTCCTTCGCCTGGAGATGATGATTTGAGGGCAGAATGTTTCCTCCAAAAAGCCTAGGTTTTGGAAAACAAAAGGGGATCTTTATAAATAAAAATCTTGAAAGGAAAACATCCATTAAACAGTGAACGGCGGGAGCAAGTGCTTGCTTTAAGCAAGTTTTCCAAACTTCATGTGCATTGTAAACATGACAGCAGAGACCTCCAAGTACACACATGAAACTGCCTTTTTTCCCACTGTCCAACACATCAATTCCCAAAGGAAATCTGGAGCGTAAGTGCTGAAAAAAGGGAGAAGGTAGAAAAATGTGTTTGTATTCTATAATCTAAAGTCTTTTATGTATAAAACATTTATGCCTGTTGAACTTGAGATGTGGTAGTTAAACTGAGCCTGCATGGAAACAATTATTTTGGCTCAGTTCAAATTAATTAGTAACAGATTTCTACAAAATCCAAATAAAAATAAGAGAGGTAGCTCTGCATTAAAGCAGTACAACTTTGTATGAGATAACTTCTTATACACATTTTTAAAAATCCATGCCTTTGAAATACTGTTAATCAAGTATTAAAAACAAAATATAAGGAAATTCACTCAGTAGAGCATTTGTGAATTAAGGTTAACACGTTCATAAAATGATGGTAAAAAAATTAGCAGTGGTCACCTTCAGCTGTGGTTCCTTTGAAAGAGGGCTGAGCTTTGTCAAAGTAAAAAGCAATTCACTCAGAGCTGGGAAAAGGAATCTCACCTAAAACTTTCCCAGAAAATGGTGAGGCTGGACTGCTTTTACCTAGAAAGAAGTAAGATTTCTTCCTTCCCATTGGATTTCTGCTCAACAGTGAGGACTGTTTTTCACAAGAACCGTGGGATGAGCATGTCCCAGGATGTGCTGCTTCACCCAGAATGTATGGTTCCTTACTGCTACAGGTAAGTACAGGTTTCTGAAAAGACAGACACTTTTTTCCTCTAGTTACCATGCCTGAAAAGTTTGTCCCTCTAATTTTACTTTACCTGGGATTTTTTCAGATTTTGTTACTATATGTAATTTGTACATTTGTATTGTCTGTAAATAGTTTGTTCTGGACTGTAAATGACCATCCAGCCTGTGCACCAGAGCAGGTAGGTCTAGAACTGGACTCTGGGCAATTTTGTGTATAGGGCATCTGAACTTGTGGGTGTGTGTTTCCAGGGATGATAGACTCGGACTGTCTTGCTATTTCAGGATGCAGAAAAATCTTTCTGTTCTTGCTGGCCATCATTCTGGTGAGCCTTTCTCTGAACCAGATAGTAACCTCAGCACGGTCCTGGACTGATCCCCTGCTGAGCAGCTTCCCTGTTGTAGGGTGTCATCTTAAAAAAAAAAAATAAAAAAAAAAAAAGAAAAAAAGACATTTAAAAAAACACAAAACAAATCACCAGTCTTTAAGTGGAAATAGCAGTCTCCCCTTAGACTGAGAAGTTTATTTAGCAAAGAAGGGGATAACCTAGTGGTTAGAGCACAGACAGAAATCGTATCTTCTAGCTCTGACTAAATTGCTATTTGAGTTTGGTCAGGTTACTTTAACTCCTTGTATTCCCACCTTCACTGTGAAGTGAAGAATTCCCCTGTGGCATGTCATGCAGTAAAGTTGGAAGTTGGACTGTTTGGGCAGCAAATACATCTGCATACATGGTGATTTTATGTCAGAAATCTGAGGATGGCTCTGAGTTCCCATGCACTTGCTCATTTTTTTCAGTGAAATAACTCTGGCTTTTCAAACTAGCAAAAGCAATTAGTTCACTCCGGGGACCAATACGTGGAAACATGTCATTTTACAAAATGGATTTGGTTGTGGGGTTCTCTGAGGCTTTATATTAAGTTAGAGCTGCAAGTGATGTCTGTAGACACTCAGTATGCTCTGTGCTCTGAGAAAGCCAGGGCTTGTTCAGCCCCGTGATCCTCGTGCAGTTGGTCTGATGGTGTAATAACGGGCTTAAAGTACTGCACATCACTTCAGCATAAGCATATGTATAAAATGGACCTATAATGCATAATTGTAACAAGTAACTAGAATACTGCGTATGCACTTCTAAAATTGGCTGGGTTAATAAAATGTGCTGATTGCTCCCTGAGGATATCAAGGAACTGGCTGATATTAGTAAGGGTCACCAGTTCAAATCTGGGGCAAGTTAGCAGTGACTGCAACAGCCATGGTACATCCCCACGTGCTTTCCCTAAGTTTCTCGTAGGCAGGTATCTGTATCAGTACAAGGTCTACTTTGTTGGCAGCTGGATTAAAAAAGGAGGATGGCTGTATGTGGTGCTGACAGCTGACACGGGGCTTCAGAGACCGCAGTGCTATTCCTGGTTCTGCTTGGGATTTCAGTCCCCTTTCTTGTATAAGTTTAAAGCACGAAGCTGCTCACCCATGTCCTCTGGATTCACAGTCCTTCTGTCACACATCTTGCAAATCTGTCACCTTAGTTACGTATTGGAAGCAACAATTAATTTGAATATTGTGTTGCATTTTTTAAAGAAAGATGGTTGATTTCTAAGCTTCCAAGAGAAAGGAAAGGTGGAAATATTTGGCTATTGCTCTTGCTGACCACTGGTTACAGGGATTCAGGCTGCCAGTCGAGGACAGAGAACGTTTTCTACCTTAGGAGGTAGAGTAGCACCAATATACCTGCACAGTGCTGCTACATCAGTTTTGTAAAGGAAAGGCAACAGTCTCAAGCAGGAAAATAATCTGAGATCGCTACCTGCACCTCTGGGTGAGCAGAGGCTTCTTGGCTTTCCAGCTTACGCCTCAGGGCTGAGTGCTGTTTAGCAGGGGTCTCGTGAGTGTCAGTACACTCGTGTGTGTAGAAAATTGGTGGTTTCTGGCTGTGCTCTCTGCAACATCCTGCCCCTCCAAGACACATGGGAAGCTGAACAACATGACACGCTGAGCAGGAGGGCAGCTTCTGGTCAGACGCTTGTATTTTTGCTGCCTTAGCTGCTGTTATAAATTCCTCACTCTGGCCTTTCACTTCTGATATTTTTCCCTTGGCCAAATCAAAGACCGTTTTGTTACCTCCGGCTCCCTGCGGACGCGGCAGCTTCAGGCAATGAAATATGCTCCAGCCTTTAGAGGGAGGACAGGGGACCCGCTGCTGGGAATCTGAGGTGGAGAAGGGTTCCGGGAACAGGACTGAGGCTTTTGCCTTCATTTCAGCCCTGGCTGCATCCGTGTGCATGTGCAAAAACAACAAACCTGCTAGTTGTGTGCCAGGAGAATAGATGAAGGTGCTTGAAAGTGCTGTGGGATTTATAATGTGGAATGAAAAACACACAGCAGCATGTGGAGGCTGGCTCTGAGATGTGGTTGCTGCTCCTCGCCACTACCCACCTGGGGAAGTAAGGTCAGCACAGCTCCTAAATTAATATATACTAATATTAATAATATTAATATATAGTAAAATGGATGAATTGGGGACCAGTTGTAATATTTGTGCCTGAAAGGAATAAACAGAGGTAGGTGGGATTGCCTGAGGTTCTTCTTGGACTAGACCTGGAGGAACACAGTCCTAGTGACTGGACATGGATATTTAAGCTAGAAGTGAGAATGTGCTTTAGGCTCCTGGAACTTCTTCCCCCTTGTTTTTCTAGTAGTGCTGAACAAAACTGGGATTCCAGATCCCTGTTTTCAAACTGTTCAAAAGCTTGAATGTACCTGTAGGACTGAGAACCCAGCTGGCAGTCCCTGGTGCACAGGAGGGAGAAGAGATGAGCGTTTTGCTGAAGTCTGAGTGGAGCTATGGAATTTGCTCCTGTGGCTGCTAACGTTCAGTGTTTGGAAATGGAGAGTACTGAGCCCACCCCGATCTCTTGTACATAACTATGTTGCCGTTTGTGAACCTGGGAGCACAAAAGTGCTTCTTTGGTCTTTGCTGCCAATGGTAGGAGCCCTGAAAGGCCGCAGAGCACCATGGCAGGCTCTAGACTTGTGCAGTTCCTGGGGGAACCCCTCTTCTTCCCCCGTGAATGACTGCCCTCACTCTTGGGTGATGTTTGGGAGAAGGGGAGCGTGAAACCCAGCTTGACGGAGAGGTAGTGCCAAGGATTAGGGAATTACGATGAAGGGTAGACATAACTCTTCAGATCCTGTAACGTGATCATTGTATTCCCCCCAGGGTCTGGTTGAGGGCCGTAGGATTTGTTTCAGAGCTGAGAAGTTGAGGGATGCTCAGGAGGTTCCCCGAGGCTTCTGGGTCAGGGCCCTTTGCACTCTGTAGGAACTTGCCTTTGCCCCACAAGTACATCTTCAACTGCGGCTCGAGCAGCTGCTGTTCGAAGTAGGAGGGAAGGGTGGGAGCTTCGCCTGGAGGGGCTGCCCCTGTCAGCAGCCTTGGGCAGCTGGAGGGGGGAATCTGGCCAGCGAGCAGGCAAATGCACACAGAAATGATGCTGGAAGCCAAGGCTAGTCCTGCTGATGTGGCCCTTTCTCCTGCAGCGGATCATAAAATATGGCTCAAATTTTCATTACGGCCTCTATTGATTATCTTTTGGGACAGATGAATTATAGGGAACATTAAATTAAAAAAAAAGGGAAATATTTGAATGAGTTTGGGAGGTCGATGCCAGAAAGGCTGACGCACCAAGCCTTACCGGCACTTGCCTGCTTTGTGGGCCTGCTGGGCCCTTCCTGTGGCCCCCCTTGGGGAAGCGCCTGTCCAGGGAACTCCCCTTGTCTCCACAAGCTGCCCTGGGGAGCAGCAGGCTCTGCAGTGGCCACAGGCTATGCCTAGGGACAGCCCAGACATGGAGGCAGTGGCTGGAGCACCTGGGTGCTGTTCCGAGGTCCTGCCTGATGCCACATGCTCTGCTTTGGCTGGGAGGTGGCCCTGGGGACCTTCCAGTTACACAGTACTTGATGGGTGTCTGGCTGGCACCTACCTTGGGATTGTCTAACGAAAGGGGAAAACAAGGGGCTGTGAATAGGAAAAGGCCAGGCCATTGCATTTGGAGACAAATTCGGATCTGGTGTAAATATATGCATGGAAGCCAATCATAAAAGTAGTGATGGGCTTTCAAAGGTTTTCCTCCTTCCCTGCACCAAGAGAAACGTCGCTGCCCTCACCTCTCCTTATGTTGAGGGGTCTGTACTCCTCTCTCCAGGATTCATGGAGTGCAGGAGCTGGTTCTTGATGTGGTTTGTGGTCAGGGACCTTTGACTCCAGGTAAGAGAAGTGCCAGGATCGAATCATCCCATTGTTAATGTGGCAGACTGAAGTCAAACCAGAGGAAGAGAGATCTGGCTTCTTGCTGGCTCTGGCCAGATCTGATTTTGAGGATGATCCTGGAACTTTGTTCCTGTGGACTCTCTGTGCCTGTTCAGCTTTTCCAGGTTGTACCATATGCCACATGATGCTCTGTGCTCATCTGCAGGAGATGGTCTGGTAAGGCTCTATCCTCTGCTCACTGCTCTGACTGTATTCCACCGGAGTGGGTGAAACCCTGTAACCTGAAATGTCATCAGCACACTTTCAGCAGCTGAAAGTGGGGAATAATGGATGTTACCTCATTCAAAAGAGCCACAGTTCAGAACACTCTTCCCTTTCCTGGTGGTAGCAGGAGAGTCCTGGAGCAGACACTCATGGGAGCTGGGTGGCTTTAAAATCCCTTCTCTGCGCTTTGTTCCTGGGTTGTTTTCTGTCAGTCAGGCCGGCAGCCAGTGCTTCTGAGGAATTCTCTGTTTTCTTTTCTAAGATTGAGAAGAATGCAGTCAGGGTCCCTCTCCAGCCACCCGCCTTCACATGCCAGCTCGCAAGACAAACATCCCCCCCAAATACTCGTCTGCATCTGGACACGGGGTCCTGCATGGCACGGTCCTCATGCCCCGCTGCTGCAGACTGACTTATGGAGATACCCCTTCTCCCCTCATCAATCCCCCTGCCTGCCACCACCACCAGCTTTCCTTCTGCAGGTCAGAACGAAGATCCAAGGGGTGATCTCTGCTTTTGAGACATTTGCATGTGTTGTGGTGGTGCCTTTTATTCACACGTGTGCACAGATTCCCATTTGTCCGGCCATGCAGCCGTTTGGCAGGGAGTTTTGCCAGCCTGCACATCTGCGTGTGCGTGCGCTGCAGGGGCAGAACTCTCTCTGCCTGTGCCATTGCCTGTCCTGCCGACCTGGAGGAGCACAAGCGCTCCAGGTGCGCGGACTGCTCGGTTGTGTGCAAATCGCCTCATGCATTCTCTGGTGTGTTTGTGTGACCATTCAAATAAAACCAGCATTACTAAAGTGTGAGCATTCACCCCTGCTTATGGAAGATTTAGGTGCTGGTGGATGAGGCCACCTTTCTGAGTGCTTAATGTACACTTGCATGTACGTGTTTCACTTCCTTGCAGATCTCTGCTGATTTCACAAGCCATCCACAAAGCTTTGGCTTCACCTGGGCAAATGCAAAAGGTGGTGGTTTCCATGGCTCCACGGCCTCGCTCGAGCGACACACCCTTTTTGTGTAAGCTGGCTCCCTGGAGTCGATTGTTTTTTGGCAAACAGCTTCATAAACTCCTCCAACAATTAAACTGAAAAGAAAAAAAAAAAACAAAACACAACAAAACCCATGCATTATGGAGTGAGACAGCGAACAGGTTGGAGCAACTCCCCCAGCCAGCTCCGTCCCCACCAGCTCTGGAGCTAGCCCCAAGCCCCCGGTGCCAGGCGGGGAGGAGAGGAGCCCCGGCTGCACTTGCTGGACTTCGTTTTGGGAGGTGCCTGGGCTGCTCCAACCCACCAAACTGCAGTGAGCTAACAAACATGAAGGAAAAGGTCATGTTATTCACTTTTATTTTTTTGAAGCTGCAAACATCCCTCTCTCTGGGAGGGGAGGCTGCACAGATGCCAGCTCTGATTAATTTAAATATTTACCAATCCCATTTTTTTTTAATTGTGTATGTTTGCGCTCTGTTTGTGTCCCATAAAATACCTGGTGTTTTGGGCGTACCCCGTTTGCAGGGTGCATGAGATCACACTGAAAAAATGCAGTGAAAAACATTTTCATGCCACGACACATCAAATAGGATTTTGAATTAAGATGATTTTTTCCCCCTTTTTTATCTCTGAAGTTTAGGTGAAAGGGTTTTCTTTTTCTTTTTTTAGATTCTTTTATTTAACTAGGAAGAAAAATTGCCATGAAAATCCTTTAAAAGTTACTTTTGCCTCACCATGTCAGACAATGAAGGCAACTGTTTGTGCTGGTCAAAGCACCCATTAGTGTGCATTTCTGTGCTATTGTCTCGATCATGGTTTGTTCCAGTGGGCAGGCAGTGAGCAGGGGAGAAGTCTTGAGTTTGAAAGCCAGTGCCAGCTCTGAGCTCTGGGTGAGCGATGGCAGCTCTGCTCCTTTCCCTGCCCGTTGCTTATCTGTCTGTCAGGCTTGCTCTGAGGCAAGGGCTATCTTTTGCTGTCTGTGCATCCCTGGCACGGGGGTCTCGTCTTGTTTGGAGCTGCCAGGGTGCTGCTGTAAGACTTGACAGTGGCTTGTCCATCGTGTTTTTCAGGGGAGGTGGCTGAGATGAATGAGTGACCCTTTGGTGGGCTTTCTGGCACCCACTGGGCACAGACTCATGAGTTTGTGTGCCCCAGAGCTGAGCACGGTACAGGAACCAATTTGGGCACAGGCACGTCATGGCACATTGTGTGTATGTGATTTTCTGTATGCTTTTGGCCATAGAGGCTTGTGTTCCTCTGGGAGGGAAGTTTTGTTTGTGGGTTCAAGCAATGAAAACACTACTGACATTCATCCCACCTCCTTTTAATTGCTTTCCATGCCCATTGGGTCATCTGGGAAAGTACAGAGCTGTTCCTTGGAAAAATGGAGCATCTCCAAATTGAGGGGAGTACTGCTGGGATCAGGATCCAGCCACCTCCTCTCTCTGCTGCGTGGCTAGCAAGCCAGGCAAAGTTTGGGCCAAAGCACAGGTCTTTCACTGGGGCTTTTTGTTTCACTGCGCCCATAAAGGGCCACAGCTGGAAATTCCGCACTATGAACAGCAGGTCTTGAAGCTTTGCGTCGGGAGAGGCTTAGGGGGAAAAGGGGCAGAGGTGGGAACACTTCTATAAGTGGGGCTCACGGACAGCTGGCAGTTGGCACCCAAGCCAGATGTCAGCGCTGGGACGCCAGGGGCACGACTGCCTTGTTAAAAGCCTTAAGGCTGTCACTGGGACAGGGTAGGATGTATGTATGTGCCTGTCTGCTGGAGGGGGGGATCTGCACTGCTAGAGTTTGAATCCTCTGTTCCTCCTCTGCTGTGGGGAAAGGAAAAGAGAAGGGGAAAAATCAGGGTGGGTGTGCATGGTGGGCAGCAGTTGTCTCATCTGAGCCATTAGCCAGAATTTGAAATCGGACCTGTTACTTTTGAGGAATGTAGGGCAGTGGAGGAGAGATGTTGTGTGAATGTGCACGCGGCTCTTGCTTCAGTGTCCTAGGAAAATGCTAGAGCGTAGGATGGCAAGGAGTAGTAATTACCCCACAGCTTCAGCTCCACCACTGCACTCTTTGATCACTTATTACTTTTCTATTCCTTCTGCTTCTTGCTGTAATTGTTACAAAATCTCTCTGCTTTGGGATGGGTCCAGGACTCCAGGGCCCAATTGCATCTGCCCCCTGATTCAGAAAGTGGGTCATGCTGCTTGGTCTGGGAAGAAGATACTCATCTTGCTTAGCATGATATTTATTAGGAGATAGGGAAGGGAATGCAACCGCGCTGTTGCCTAGAAAATTGCTCTGGGGGGATAGCAAAGGACTTGTGAGGGCAGAGCACAGAAAGTTCTCGCGCACCCGGTGCCTGCTGAAGCTGTGCCACATTCCCCATGCCTGTGTTGCCTGCTTCCCTTGCAGCGAGACGTGGTGCGGATAGATGGCAGGACGATAGTGGAACTGGGGACGAGGAAGGGATTTGTAGCTGCGCACTCAGCAGCTGCCAGGCAGTGATGGGCTCTTCCCCTTCCTTGGAGTAGTGGCTGGTGGGAGTGGAGGGAGGGAAAGACCAGATCTCATTTGTTCATAAAGACGTGATGTTTTCACAGTAGCAAATGAAGGCTAACCTGGTTGGGTTTTGCTGCTGGATGAGTGACCAGCTCTGCTCCTGCACTCCCTCCAAATCACGGCAACGCTGGGTACTCGGTGTGCTGTATGACACAGTGCCCTGAAAGGCAAAAGCTCCCCTGCAAAGAGCAATTAGAAAACCTGGATCCAAAGCCTAGGGTAATTTACTTTGTGCTGTATCTCTCTCTCATTAAACAACAGAAAGAAGGAAACTCAGTAAAAGAAGCAGATGATGGTACACCCAGTGTTGCTCCAGCAGGGTCTCGCAGCAGGGACTCTGCCACAGACCGCCCTACTCGTGGGGGGTAGAAAAGCGCAGCTGATCCTGCCAGTCTGGCTGGGCCTGTGCTGCTGCTTGCTGTGAAATCACCCTCGGGATTATCCAAAGGAAGAACTGGCAACTCCAGTAACTTGGAGGGCCGGATCCTCAACTCGTTTAAATTGGCATGACTTCACTGAAGCCACCGAAACTGCACTGATTTTACACCAGGTGAGGATCTGGTCCTGAATCTTATGAAAGAAGAAGACAAAGAGGGCATGAAACAGGTTTGATAGAGCACGGGGACTCATGAGCTGTCCTGAGTGGATCAGCAGGTCATTTCCTTACATCTTTGACAGCTTCGAAGGGCTCTGTATTCTTGTGGCAGTGGCAGATGCCAAAGCACAGCTCCCTCAGGAGGTCTGGGGGGGGACCTGCATCTTTGCCTGCAGCTTGAAATGCATGTTAGCAGGGTTTGGTGAGAGCATCCAGTGTTGCCCTGCCAGCATTTTCTGCTCACGGCTTTTCAGTGTCAGCATGGTGAGAGGGGTCGGAGACACAGTGAAGACCCTCACCTCTTGATTTGGCCTGGCGTGAACCCTGCTAGGCTTGTTCTCATGGGTGCTCTAAGCCTGGCCCGTCTTTTCCCATACATTCAACACCACTAGTATCCCTCGTGGCATGTGATGCTGTTGGCTGAGGCAGACCAGCAGCTGTGGCTTTAGCCTTACACCACTGCCACCACAAGTTTTAATTTCTCTGAGCCTGTGAGATGATGGGAGGAGAGTTTCCACTTCAAGGGAGGAGAGTAGCCAGTGTCCATGTACCAAATGACTGCTCCATTGGGCAGTGTTAAGCCTCCGCCTCCAGAAATTGTTGTTTCCCAGTGTGGTAGGCCAATTTTGATTTCCCAGCTCTGCACCTCATTCTCAGGTGGGGATATTATGGGATGAATGTAAGAAGGTACGTCGTCATGTGTTTCTAGAGGAGGTTGTTTGCTGTAGCACCAGGCTTTTGGGTCCTGCAGGGATGCACAGAATTCCCTCCAGCCCCCGGCATGCACTCACATCCGGGGTGGATCTGGACAGGGTTTTAGCAACTCCCAGTGCAGCAGCTCAGGGCCGGAAGTGAAGAAGGGATAAAATATCCAGCTGAAACTCCTGTAGGATGTAATTACCTGAGCTGGAAGCAGGCCAGGACAGCAGGTATCATGCATCATCTGCTGGTGTTATCAGAAGCACCCGCCATTATGGGACCGAGGAGTGACGTTCATGCGAGAGACAGGACCGCTCCTTCAAGGCTGCCTCTGTGGGCATTCGGCATAACGGCTTTTGAAGTTACTTGGTGTTTGTTTCCATGGTCGTTCTGTGCACGTACCATGGTGCCTATAAAATGCTCTTGGGAAACTACAGCCCATGGATGGATGGTTCTGTCCTGACGCTCATTCAAATCCTCCTACTTTTCCATTTAAAAGAAAAGAGGAAAAATGCTTAAACAAAAAAAAAAAAAAAAGGAAAAAAATCCAAAGGAAATTGACTTCCCAAAAATTACACTAAGCTAACATTTGAGGCCTGGCACAAATCCATCGCAGCCAGGAAACTCAGAATTAACCATTGCATTCCCATGGCTGCTGGGAGGGGCTGCACTCCAGCAGCACAGGCTGAAGCCTTAGGAGTTGGGGGCTTGGGGATGAAAGTCCTCAACATGTCTCTGAGCTGCAGCAGAAGGTGTTTTCATGCACCTCCACGCATGCAAAAAAGCAGCATTAGATGCAGGGCAGCTTGATGCTTTGGGGAGAGGGTTAACACTAGGTTCCTGGTGCTCAGATCTGACAGCTGATACCAGCACCTGACCAGGGCCCAGTGCACCAGGACTTTCCCGGTGGGTGAGTTCTGTGTTGGTGCAGCAGGGACAAGGTGATACAGCAATGCTGCTGAGGAAGCTCGAGAATTTACACCCTAGCCCAGGTTGCAAGTGAGGACAAAGTTGACTCTTCTTCGTTCCCCCTTGCACATGACGCAGCATAGCATAAATCATTGTGATAGCAGCTTCAGTTCAGTTCAGGTTAGAGGGGAAGGGAGGGAAGTGCGGGTCAGGCCAGGGGGCAGGGGCTGTCCGAGCAGCCGGCCCTGAGCAGGTCACAGGAAGAGGCTCCGAGCAGAAATTGTGGCTGGTGCGGAGGGTCAGAGGTGGCCTGAGCTGGCAGAGTGGGATGGAGGGAGGCTTGCAAAACACCTGCTGCGTGCTCCTCGCCTTGGGCTGATGCTATCAGTGCTGTGTGTTTGCGAGGACTCATTTCACTCATCAGCTTTGAAAAAGAAAGGAACGGGCTTCTGTACCTATTGCTGCGAAGAGGCTGGCACCGCGCTGAGAGTGGGACAAAGGTCCAGCCGTGCTTCAGCTATCCCCAGCCATGGTGGGTTGCCAATCTGCTTTTGCTGTGAATTTTCACAGCTTTGGGGTACTGCAGACAGAAGACTTCATGGCAGAGCTTTGAAAGTATCTCATTTCAGAGGCTGGGGGAGGTTGGGATGTGTTAAGGCTGAAAATATTTACAGGTTTTGAAGTTGAAACGCAAACAGGAAAAGCCCTTTAAAAAGTGAGTGTAGTGGATATTCAAAACAGGGATTGCCATGGAAACGCCACAATATTTGCTTAAATTGACACAAAGGTTGCTGGTTGCAGGGTTCTGACTTCTTTGGCTCCATTTTCTTTGGCCCAGCACCTATCACAAATTGATCTCAACAACCCTCTTTTGTTTTCCTGCTTTTATTTTTGTCTGATGGAAATTAAAAAAACCCACCAGCAACAAAACCTTCCAGTCTACACATCCCACCTCACAGAAGAGTCTGAAGCTTTTGAGCTTCTGTCAAATATTGGAGCTAGGACATTTTTAAATTTTGTAAGTAAGGTAAAAGTTCTTGTTCTTTTAGTCTGTGTATTTATTAACTTCCTCCAATGCAGGAAATGGAAGGGAATTGTCTTAACTGTCTAGGGAGAGCGGGGAGAAGGGTGAAGCCTGTTGCAAAGGTAGCAGTATGCATCCAAAGATCACAGGAAGAGGAAGTGGGACTTTTCATGTCCAGCTCTTGGACCAAAATTTGAGAGATTTAGTTTCAGTTCCCAGTTCTGCCTCAGATTTGCCAATTGACCTTTGACAAGTCACTTAATTACTGTGTGCCTCACTAAACTGGAAATAATTATTCTTCCTTTGTCTCGTCTGGTTATATTTGTAATGTCTTTGGGGGTGAGGAATTACATTTGATGTGGAGGTGTACAAGACTGACGGTAGAGCTCTATTCTACTGGTAGTTGTAAGACAAACACAAGAGAACGGTTCCCCCACAAAGGAGGGATGGCATCATGATCTCTCATGTGCAGAAATGCTCAGCTGGCTGCGGGGGGAAGCTCTTTGCAATAAGTGGCTTAGTACTGTAGGCTGCTTCTGCAACTGATTGACCTGGATTTTTTTCTGGGGAAAGTTGGGAGTGTGTGGCCCCCTGGATGGTCACCTAGGTGTTTTGTACTTTGACTTTTGAGTTGCTAGAACCACACATGGCAGAGAAGGAGATTGGGACGCAATGTGTTTGGCGGGGCGTGAAATGCCTTGCCTTGCTGGACTGCTGTCTGTGTGTGACCAAGGGCTGAGGTCTGTGGGTGGCTGTGGCATTTGAGGCCAGCGTCATTGCTTGTGCTTGTGATTCACCTGAACTCTTGTACTGCTCAGTAGGGAATATTCATTTCCTTTTGAAACTCTCCTCAGGGCAAAGAGACTTCACCAAGTGAAGGGAAGCCATCAAATTCACACTGTCTTCACCTGAGACCACTTCCAAAACAAAGACCCTGACTTCTCTCCTGGCTTTGTACACTGGAATGGACCTTCAAGCCTGTGACTTCTCAATGCAAGGTACTGGCTTGTGTTCTGTGATCAAACTGTCTGCTCTGAAGTAGGACTGGAGTGAGTGATTTTAGGCTCTCCAGAGCCTCCATTCCAGTTCCTGGGAAATCTCCAGCCTATAAAGTTTAGAAGAGCTGCTGAAAGTCATTGTTTTGGGTGGTAAATGCATGGGGTGTTGGTTTGTCTTGGGCTGGCTTACAGTAGGACTGGGTTTACCCCTGACATTGCTGTCCATTTTTGCACAGACATAGTTACCCAGCTGACACAGCAAAGTGCTCGTTTGTACAGCTCCCTCTCTTAGCCTCCTTCTTCCTAATGAGCTGGTGTGCACTATTAACAATTAGCTAAGTAGTATGTCAGAACAGGGCATGGGAGTCCCCTGGGTAAGTATTGTGTGGGACAGTTTCTGATTGACTTGTTTCACAAAAGAAGAGGAGTTTGAGGATGTCTGTGGTCACGGTGGGAAACTCAGAAAGGTTGTGAGGGGGTGGGACTTTGTGTTTCTAAAAGCCATTTTACTTTCTTCATTGCTTGGCTGCCATCACAGCTTCTCTACAAAGAAAGGTATGGCACAACATGGCCTAGAAGAAAGCAGCTGTAGGATAACAGCAGTGGGATAATGTATTTCTTCTCAATGGCTTGGGTATTTGGGAGGTACCTGGGCGCTCTGCCATACTGCTGCAGATAGAAGGGGCTGAGGATCCTTACTGTGTCTAGGCTTTGTATGATGTTATGCCTGCCCTGTAGGGGGTGGAGGTTTTGTCAGGGGGTATCTCCATACTGTGTTGACACCATTAAATGATGATGATGCCTGAATGAAGATCAGCAACCTGAAGTGCCTGTGGAGATTGTGTATCACCATGTTCCCCTGGCTTTTGCTGCTGTGCCATAAATGGTACCTGGGCAAAGCAGTGTATCCAAAGCTGTTGTGAGTTACAGGTACAGCTGAGACCTGAACTAGAAGGATCAGGGCGGAGGGTCTGTATTGGCTTAGCAAGAGGGAAGACAAGAAGAGTCACAGGGCTAAGATGTTGGTCTGGGGCTTCAGCTATCCCTGTCTGTCCCTGGCTGCGTGTGGCACAGGGGAATTTACTCATGTTCTGAGTGCCCTACCTTAAGGAGCAACAGCCGTGATCCTCTAAGGCTCAGCAGGGCTTAGTGCTTGCCACGTGTTCAGAGCCTACAGACCTGAATGCTTTCAGTAAACCTGCCAGTAAATACAGTATGCTTCAGGATGGGATATGGGTGAACTGTGCCTTCCCACACGTTCCTAGTGCTGAAACTCCTCCAGGGTCTGGCATGCTTTATTTGGAAAGCTTGGTTTTGAACTGTTAATGTAGGGAACTCTGGCCTTTATCCCTGTGTGAGCTGCTCTGGTGCCTGTGTCCCCTTTTAGAGCAGTGGCACACACCTTCCCAGGCCTCCAGAGGCGAGAGAGCTTCCCAAATCAGAGCTCTACCTGAGGGAATAGGGTAGTGGAACATGAAGAGCCTTGAGGTTTTACGAAATAAGATACAAATTCTCAGGTCTGACTGCAGCAGGTGAATTTTCCACCAAACATCCTTATGTGCCTCTCCAGAGAGGCCCAACATCCAGGGGGGAAAACTCTGCTGAGGAAGCTGCTGCATAGGTTCTGGGTCCATTTTTCCATCAGAGGGAGCTGTTCCTGTGACCTCTCTCACAGGTTTCTGCTGGTGTAGCTCCTGGTATTGAAAACCCTGCATGTCCATCTGACATGGACCTGGGATGAGCAGGACCTCTGAGACAAGAAGTCAAGAAGAGGAGACTGATATATCAGGAATTCCTTAAGTGCTAAAGTGAACCTTAAGGTTCAGGTTCTTGCAGATCAGTAATCCTTTTCGATGTTTGCCTTCTCCTCATACCTACTGGGTGCATTGCCTGTACAAAGCTGAGTGTCCTTCAGGGGCTGTTTTCTGAGGGACAGAAGCTCATTAGAGACAATAGAAATATTTCCCTTGACTCTAGCTGTTTTTCTGAGGTCCCTCTAGTTCTACAAGCATCACTTCAGTGAAGGAGATGCATTTAGCCTTTCAGGCATGTGGCTTTGTGATCGCTCATGCTCTGGACTAGAAATCCCTGTGTTCCAGTCTTCAGCCCTGGAGCAACTTGTATGGCTTCTACTTTCAAAACAAGCTCAATTTACTTTGGGCTACAGAGGCTGTTTGCACGTTCTCCAGAGCCCATCCCTAGGCTGTGATTGCTTTTTCACTCTCTGTTTATAAGCACAAGCTGGCTGTTTAGTCCTAGAGCTATGAGGGTTGGGGGGAGTTTTCTTGTTCAGTTGATGAAGGGTAGCCTTTTATGCAGGGAAAAAAGCTTAAAAAAATGTGGGAAAAGGATTAGAAATACCCGCTCTGTCTCTGTTTGAATTTGCAAAATATTTATCCTTGCTTCAATCCTAGATTAAACCTAAACTTGGGGGTTAACTTGGGCTGACTGCGCTATTTTTGCCAGGATCCTTGGGATCATCGCATAGGCACAACTGCTAAGGGAACGAGGTGGGAACTCTGCCTTCTGCAGAACTGCAGCCGGCCCAGCCCAGCCAGCCCTGACGGCTCAGATCCTGAGCTGGGCTGGGGAATATGAAACAGCCTTGCAAAATCATTGTGGAAATTTACCCGCCTGTGTATGAAATCAACTTGCCTGCCTTTGCCAGGAGGAGTTTAACTTGCCCATTAAAATATACATCTATTTATGTATTACTTGTTCTGTGAGAGAAAATTTTCCCAGGCGGTTACAAAACTCAGTCTAGACTGTAACGTGTGGCATCTGGTGGTAACATGCCATATACATATATCTGAATACAGTATCTACTGTATCACCCTGGTTGGGAGTTAATAGCACATATCTGGATTATAGCGAGGTCTTTCCGTTTACAGCACGCTCTCACTGGATAAAAGTTTGGCCTGGTTCCTGCCTGCACTGGTCTGAATGGGGCTCTACCCTGCCTGCTTCTATCCAGATAAAGCAAGGCAGGCATTTCCATGCTGCCTGTTCTGACCTGTGGCCCCATGGTCCACCTAGGCTGGAGGCAACAGTTCTCGGGCAGAGCTCTTCCGGTATGGCTGAGTTGAGGAGAGGGAAGATGTTAAAAGCCTGTCTGGGATAAGAGCAGGGTTGTCACATCCATCTGCTCAGGCCCTGACGAGCAGCTGATCCATATTGTTAACATATTGCCTGCCATATGGGCTAGCTCAGCTCTCCAGGAACGCTTGGGAGACCTGACCTCTAGTGTGACAAGATGTGAGCATGAAGGACGGGTTGACAACAGCCCTTGGGTCTCGGAGTGTGAAACCATGTTTCAGCCACTTCCGCTGCCTTCCCCTGCGCTCACTCGTGCGCTGTCTCTGCCTGCCTCTCTCCCTCTCTTCTCTCTCTCTCTGAGGGTTTTTTCCTCCCTCCCCTTGTTTTCCGCATCCCTGGTCTGCGCTAGATCAATGACCTTCACTCATAACCAGACTGGACAGTTCTGACTCCCTCCCCCGGGCCTTCGATCAGATGTTTGGTTGGCGGCTGTGGAAAGCTGAATGGGGGGAAGTCAAAGGAGGGGAAAGAGGATCATGTGCTCTGCAGGCCTTATAGCTGTCGTTACCATATCTGGTCTGGGAATGGGACTGAAGCCTGATCCACTAAGGTCCTTAGCACATCCTGCTCTCCTGGATAACGGCAGATGCTAGTATAGCCTCCTAATGGAGGGCCAAGTCCAGCAATGGGATCTAAGCAGGTTGAAAAGGCTCAGAGGTTTGGGGAAGGGCCCTGATGCCGGAGTTTGAGGAGGGAACACTTATAAGGCTCTTGAGAGACACAGAATGATTTAATTTCAAACTCAAGGTAGGCACAGCCCAAAGCCCTTTCAGAAGGCCTGCTGTACCCAGCAGCTAGTGATTTGGCACCTACATCCATCCACATCAGGGGGAATAGTTGTCTGAGGTGCAAAAGCTGAAGAGGTGTTCCAACAGTGAGGAAGTCAGCTGAGCAGGATCCCTCCCAGGTCTTGAAGAAGCTCTTGAGTACAGAGCCTGTGGTGCAGTGAGGTGCAAGCACAGATCTCACATGTGTGGATACGTGGAGCAGCTTAGCCCTGAAGAAAGCCCAGTGCTTAAGGTGAGGGCTGACAGTTGTCTGGCTGACTGTCATGGAGGGGACCAGCCTTCCCCAAAAACTCAGATGGAAAAAGGATGTTCAGTACTGGAGGAGGCAGGACTGGGCCAGGCCTTTGTGGGTTCAGAGCTTGCTTTCCCTGCCACCTTCAGTTGTGCTTCTGACTTCATGGTATTCTCAGTCTCCTAGAGCCATTGCTGATGAAGATGGCCGTCTCTTTCCTAAGGATTCTGTCTTCACACTTGAATTTTATGGAGGTTAAATCCTGGTGCTATTAAAGCAAGCACAAGTTTTGCCGTAAACGTCATTGGAGTCAGGATTTCAGCCTTGGCTCCTCAGAAGAGGATTGGGATGTTTCCCAATCTTTCTTACCCATCAGCTCTGTCAGACCTGCAGACGTGACTTATTTGTCTTCTAGTCTCCCCAAGTAAGGGTTGCCTTTTTTTTTTTTTAAATGCTTGTCCTGTAAAAGTCAATATCCTCAAAAAAGCTGTGATTTCTCCCTACTGCTCTCCATAAAAGTTTTAGACAGGTTTAAGTGCTTTTATCACCCTCCTTCCCTATATACCTGCAATTGCAATGAGCATTAATAGTGTTTATTTGTAGAGAGGAGCCCACTGAGGTATTGCAAAATAAAACACAGTGATGAGTCGTGGTTTATTTACTCAAGCTTCACTGATGTAACAAACCTGATTTTATGCTAATAATGACTCAGAAGCAGAGTTGGGAGGAGAAGCCAGATCTTCTGATTCCTTTAACCATATGACAGTATTTCTTCCTGTCCTTACTAGATCCAACAGTAGTTCTCTCAGCTGGGATGCGGGCAGCAATTCTGTGGCACCTCGATGAAACAGCTAGCTAAAAGAAAAGGTTAATAGTGCTCTGCCAGTTTGCAGGGTTCCACTAAACATTTAGGAACATGTTCAACTCTGGTAGGCACTGTATGGGGGGCCGTCCATCTGTCTGTCAGGCAGCTGTCCAGCGGGAGCCAACAGGGACGCTGATGTGCCGGAGTTCCTCAAGGAAAACTGGCTGGAAATCACTTGGAGCAATCAGTTCTAAGTATGCACATGAGTGTTCAAGGGAAGTGCATGTTCAAAATGTACTTCTTAGAAATCTGTTGATAAAACCAAAAAATTTGAAAAATGAACAAATACTGTAAAGTGAATGTGATCTGTTCTCTGATGTCTTCTACTGAGGGCTCATTCCAGAGCTGGTGCTCAGCCCATAAGGCAGTACTGGAGGTGAGGCTTATCTCACTACTTGAGCTGAATATGGAACGACTGTTTTAGCATATTGCCTCTGAAAAATTATGTATTTATACTGGGGCTTTTTTTTGGTATTACTGCAGTTATATATTAACCATTAAGAGCCACAGGTAAGCCATCTGCTGATGTAAAGCAGCAGAACTGCATTTTCAGCCAGCAGAACTATCCTGATTTCTGCCAGGGCAGTTTATGATCTGTCCCAATGTCTTTCTTGTGATTCTTGCTGAGTTTGTCTTAGCTGTACATTAATAGAACATACAAGAGAAAAGAGAGGACAAACTAAGGTGAGTTTGAAAGTAAAATGAGCAAACAATATTGCTAGCCTTGTCCTTTCAGAAGTCAAAAGCTACTCCCCTCTTCCCCCCAATTATAAGACTTAATATTACCGAGGTTTCTATGTGTTTAGGATGCACACGGATCACATTTCAGGTTGCTGTGCCCTGCTAGTGGGAGAGCAGAGGGAGGGATGGCACTATACACACGTTGTTGTACAAAACAAAAATCTTATGTAACCTGCAAGATCTCAGACTTTAAGAAAAACACGAAGCATTGCAAGGTTGGCAAGAGTTGGCACATGGGAGCAATTCCTACTTGATTACCAAGTCCCTGAACTGTGCTGACCTAGAGAACAGCCTACTCAGGAACCTGGTTGCCATCCTCTCTCGCCAGGACTAGTTACGACAGGAGCTGAAGTCAATCGCCCCAAAGGCCAGGAATGTTTTGGTAGGCTTGTTTTACCTGGGGCCGTTTGGCAGCAGAGCAGTGCAGATCCTACCAGAGCTGGTCAGATACAGTGTGGGGCAGAGGGGATTTATCTCCTCTCACAGCTGATCTTTGAGGAACTGGTAGCTGGACATCCGTGATCCCTGAAACAGTTACGGATGAAGGCAGAGAACTGTCCTGGGGATGGAGTGAAGAGCGCTTCTTGGCTTCTTCTACTGTAGCAGCACAGCACAGCGCTGCTGCCTGCCCTGCTTGTTCCCCGAGGCAGCTGGGTCTGGCTTTCCCCCCAAGAGGCTCAGGCTCCTTCCTTTGCACATGAGACTGTTGTAGCCCTGGCTTTCCCAGCCCAGAGGTTCCAGCTGGATGATGAGGGCTGCTTCCCCCGCCTCTCCCTGACTTCCCAGCACTCCTAACCTGGGGGTGGAGAGCTGGGGCAAAAGTGCAGTTACCCTCCCCTGGAACCGGCTATCCAAGCAGGGCCTGAACAGGGACCCTTCCAGGTGCACGTGGTGAGCACTGAGCTCCCAGGCTTTTGGCCCAAACTTTGAAAATCTATACAATGTTCTTCTGGCAGAGCTGCCTCCTCACCCCTTTCCCAGCTGCAGAGAGAGGTGAAGGTGCTTCCCAGGACCCCACCAAATCAGTCACCTAGCAGCTTCTGGGCTTGGTCTCTGAACCCTGCCATGCTAGCTATCCCCCCTTTATCCTGTTTTCTTCTACCCACTTCTTGCTCATTCCCCTGTGCCACTTTTTATGGGTTCGCCAGAAAGGAGAGGAGATTTTTCTTTCCCTTGTTTGCTTCACTCCATTACTCCCATCTGTTCATCCAGGCCCTTAGTTCCTTTGTTTTTCAGAGTCGTGTGGATTTGGGCTCTCTATTTGCTGAGATGCTCTTCTGGACAAGGCTGGAGTGGGAAGGAGGTCTGGTTCACAGGCCACCACAAGGGGTGGGGGAAATGTGCCTCTTCAAATTAATCAGAATTTTCTCCTCCAGAAATGCTAATGGGGGAAAAGCAATTAAAGCAGCCTGTTTTTTATTAAGTAATCTGTGTTAAGAGCTTGTAATGAAGTTTAGTGCCGTTGTGACTCGGTATTTCAGCTTCATCGGTTTGAGTCAAAACAATCCAAAGTGGGAAGGGAGCGAGGAGGTGAGCTGCTCCCCAGCATCGGTCGCGCTGACTCTTCGTTTCAGCTCAGTCTGTGCAGGCTTTCCAATATAATGCGTATGAGACCATTCGCTCTTTATCCTGCCTGGGAGGGCTGTACTGCATAAGAAAGGGGGCTTTAAAACCTGCACACAGAAACTGGATGACTTCTTCTTATTTAAAATACCTGTTCTCAAAGTCGGGAAGACCATGGCTGCTTGAACAGTCTTTACCTCATTTCTTGGGGCAGTTGCGAATATCAAGTTTTCCATAGGGAGCAATGAGTGGACAAGGGACAGCAGAGCGGGGGTGGCAGGGAGGAGCGGTGAGACCCCTTCCAGCTGAGTGCTGCGTGCCTCTGAACAGGTTCTTAAAGCTTTTCCAACATCTGGAAAAGTTTTAGCTGCCACAGGGCAAGGGTGGGGATGGTGCCTGCCGTTCCAGTCCTTTCCACCTCCAGGCCTGTGCTCACTCCCCTCTGAGCAGCACAGAAAACTGCTGGGGGGGTGCAAGCAGCCATGGAAGTACCCATCTCCTCCTCCTCTCCTTCCTCCCAGTCCAGGAGAAGGCAAGAGAAAAAAGGGACAATGTCCCTTTAAACAACTACATGCCAAGCCTCTGCCGTCCTGTTTTATCTGAAGTCCAACCGCATGTTGTTCCAGGGCCGATCCGCTTTAGCTAATTAATAATCTGACAGGAGCCACCCAAGGGATTAGCTGCTGAGACGAGCTAGACCAAACCCCCAGCAAATGAGCCCCGCACTCCCTGGGGACTCGGAGGTGACTTTGGGGGGCAGGGGGCTGCACCACATGCAGAAGGGTGTCGAGGCCCTGAAGGGGATTTATGGCATCTGGGAGGGTGAAGGGGGAGGCGAGGGGTTACAATTTATGAGATGTAAACTAATAAATCAGTTAGTTGAGGAGGGGAAAGGGGGAGCACCAAATTAAAAGATAACGTCTTAAAGGAACAGTGTAAATTGATGGCACTCCTTGTGGCAGGGGACACCAGGAGAGTTCCCAGTGCAGACCAGTTGTAGCTTCCTCTGCACTGGCTGCCTGGGAGAGAGGAAGAGAGAGATTGCAAAGCGAAAGAAAAAAGGGTGTTGATGAGGGTTGAGAGGAAGAGAGATGCACCTTTGCGCAGTTTATGCAAACAGATGATGGGTTGGCTTTTGTGGCAGAGGCAGCAACATGAAGGAGGGCACGAGGCCACCTCTTTTGATCCCCTGGCCTGGGAGGAGCTGTTGGGCAGGGGAGTGCATGGTCATCCTCTGCACTTAGTCCCCCCATATGATTAGGCTTCCAGCCTTGTAGGGACCTCTTTGGTTGTCTACTTGTTAAATGAGATTAGTGGAGTTGGTCAGCTTGAAGCTAGACAAGTTACTATTAGGAGAGCTGTCTGAAGACAGAGAGTGGTATATTTTCTTCTGCAAATTTGCCTCTTCAGTGACTCTTCAGGCAGTGACGAGGTTTGGAGTTTGCTCCTGAGGCAAGTGTTTGGTTTTGTTCTGGAGGCTTGCAGAGGTTTGGAACTTCCTGGTGGTGAAGGTCCATTGCAGATTCTCTTCTGATTTCAGGAGTGCCTGCTGGGTAGAGTAGTGGCCTTGGGCATAGGTTTTCCCCTGCCTCTTCCGCTGACCAATCCCAAAGCTGTTCTGCCTGTTGCCTTTCCATACCCGTCTCTTCTGGTACCTTGAAACCTCTTCTGGGCTGAGGTTCTTTCTGAGAGCGTGCCCAGGCCTCTCTCTAAGGGCTGCTCTAATGCAAATGGTAATGCAAGATGGGATTTCCAAAAGCCTTCTTAGCGAGATTTGTAATCCCTGCCCCATGACGGTGCTAGACACAAGGTAATGGAGAGGGACCTGTGTGAGCTCTCTCTGCAGACACAGAGCAAACCTCTGAACCCTTGCCAAAGGCCAAGCTTTTGATGTTGTTTCCTGCAAGGGCAGGAGACTCCTTTATTTTCTCCATCCCCATCTAGCCTGCATCAGACCCAGGGCAGTGTGGCCCCTTCCCTATCCAGGGCTGGGGAGTGAGGCTGTGGAGCAGCAGGTGGTCCCAGGAGCTGGGTGAGCTCCTCCTGCCCCACCCCACCCCATAGCACCCCACAGCCTGAGGCCAGCCTGAGCCCCATGGCCAGCCCGGCATGAGCCACAAGCAGCTCTGAGGTGGTCGCTGGGGAACGCCTCTTTGCTGAAGGGGTCTTGGGCTCATGTGGGAGCTGCCCTGGGGGAGCTTAGCACAGAGCCTGCAGATCGCTCTTCCAGTGGGGCAACTGCATTAAGCAAACAAAACTCATATGACTTCTACATATTTCCATCTAGACAGCTACCTTGCAGCTTGTAGGGTCCCCAATACAGACATGTTGGGCTGGGGCTGCTTCTTGTGATCTCAAAAGGTAGGGAGTTGAGAGGGAGCAGTCCTGTGCATTGCTGGAGCTAAACTGTGATGCTGAGCCACCTTCCTTTCTGGGCAGCTTTGGTAGGTGCTAGCTTGTGCCTGGGCTGCCAGAGTGGTCTAGAGCAGCTGGAAACCTCTGTCTGCCCTCCTGCTAGTGCTGCACCATCCCATCCCATCCCATCCCATCCCATCTCTCCCCTCCTCATCCTGCTGTGCTTATGCAGTCTTGTGGTGGGAGTGTGTGGGGAGGCTCTTCCGGAGGCTGGGCTGGCAGTCGCGCCGTCGCAGCCTCTCATACACACAGCCGCGGTTTGGCCTCCCTCCTGCAAAGCTGCCAGTGGCCCACGCTGCCTCCTGACCAACATCATTAGTGCGGGTATTTATATTTCATTAACAACATTAAGCCAAAATGGTATTAAAAGCAACACCAGTGATAAATAGCTTATTAATAAACAGGGAACCGGCTGCACCACGCGCAAATTCAATCCCTTCCTAAACGTGTCTCTACCACTAAAACCAGCCATTTAACTCCTGCTATCCTGGAGAAATTTGAAGGATGCTTTGGGGGGAGGAAGGGAATCAGATAAAAGCAGGGGGTGGGGGAACACAGTGTCATGCAGTTTGGTTCTTACTAAAGCAGCTGACTAGGGTGGGAAGAAGGTGTAGATCTCTCTGAGTGCCACTGTATTTCCACTATTGGGTGGGACATATTTGGTTCTGTGTTTCTAGTGTAATTTTGATTGTCTTAAACCAGCAGCAGTATAGAGAGCATGAAACAAAAAAGCAGAGAGACTTAAGATTCAAGTGAGTGTGTCCACCTTAGATTTTACTGCCCTCTGCCCCCTTTCCCCTACACACTTTCACACACCTCCCCTGGCTTGGGCAGTACCATCCACAGCAGCCACCAGTAAAAAATCTCTTGCCTGCACCAAGCCCAGTCTCTCCCAGTGATCTCTGAGGACAGCCAGCCTTGTCCTCATTCCTCCCTGTGTGTTTATTCTAGGGATTAAGAATGTTAAAAATGTGGCTTTTCTTGTAAGCTTGTCAATCAGTTTATTATTTTTATTTTTTGTTTTTGTTTGCCCCCGACTCCTTATTCTCTGAAATGACTTCCCATGCTCCTGCCCCACCCTAAGTACAAAGGCTCTTTTATTGCTCTTCCTGCTCCTTCTTTCAGCAGTAAATTAATTGCCTCAGAAACTTGGATGACTTTGGAGTTGGAGCCCCCCCCCCCCAGCCACCTCTGGGTTTCTCAGAGGAGAAGTTCCCCTCTCCAAACACAGCTCATGTGCTTTCCCAGCAGGGTGGACGTGGTGCAGGGCTTTGCCTCACTTGATCACAGTCGGGCCATGCAGCGCAAGCTGCTGTCTCCTTGGCATCCAGACACACTCCTCTGCTCCCAGGGCATGTGGGTCCCCCCACTCACCCACATCCAGTGTATGGTCAGCAGCACGTGCAGCCTGCGCCCAGCACCCCACATATGTTATCTCTAGAGGCAGCAGCGGCAGGTCCTGGGCATGCTCCTGGCCCTTGATGCTTGCGTAGGCGCGCTTTGCATGCAGCGCCCAAAAACTGGGCATCTCTCCAGTTGGTCATGCTCATATGTATTTCTCTGACTGCATGCACCTTGCTGGCTTAGGTTGCACCAATTGCAGGTATAAGACAGTAACGTCGTGCTCTCCCGGCTGTGGATTGGTTTACTCACCTTTCAGCTTGCATCACGCATGGGCTTCACGTGAAGAATGAGACCTCTTCCCTAGGCTGACCATGTCTGAATGTCAAATCTCACTTGTAAACAGAGCAGCATTAAGCATAATTTTCTGCACTTCTGTTCCTAAGCACAGTGGTGGTCCTGAATTTAGGATTTGAGGTGTAGCTGGAATCTTTCTGCCTCTTCCTCTCCTAGTCCTTTAGGTCTTTGTGTTACAGGCTGGGCACAGATTGGATGGGAAGGGAGCAGAAGAAGACTGCAGAGCTGGCTGGACTCATCTTCATGACCTGTCTTGCATGTGATGGAGAGCAACTTAACCAGAAAGAGTGTTTTATCATTTGTTAGCATGCCAGTGTGGGCAGTATCATGGATCGCATGTCTCCTTGTTAGCTGAAGAGAGGAAACTCATCAGAACCTGCCTGTTCCAGGCCCAGCTGATCATTGCAGGGTCTGTCCCTTACTCACATGAGCATTAAGATGCGCAGATATTCAGAGCAGGGAGGGGAGGGGAAGAGAAACCAGGCATCAAGATAATCATGATTTCCCCAGAGCCGTGTAGGGAACTCAGAGGCTGATATCCAGCAGCATCTCTTCTGTCTCGCCACAGAATTGAGGATAAACAAAAGAACCCTGGTGCTGCTTAGCTTCTCTGGTCCCCAGCCCTCATCTTGGGGCATCCCTTCCTGCAGGGAGCTTGGCAGAGCAGGGTCAGGAGGGAGAATTGGCTGTGCTCACACCCTTTCTTCTGGGGGCTTGGAAGGGCTCAGAGAGTGGGAAATTGCAGCCTGGGAGTTGGCTGTAGCACTGGATGAACACCTTGTCTGCACATGGACAGAGAACACAGAGGGGACCCATCAGCCTGGGAGCTGCCCAATTGTAGGTAATAGTGTTCCTACAGCCAGCAGAAAGAGGGAATGGGTCAGACAGAAATATCCTGTGCAACTAGTAACTGTGAGTTGGTGAGGGGAGGGTTTCTGAGGAAAAGCCTTTGAGCTTTTCATCCTGAAGCCATTCCTAGAAATAGCCCTGAGGGAGCTTTGTTTAAATCCCCCTGTCCACTGGGAAGACCATCCCTGCCTGGTGACAGCTGGCACCGTATAAGGATGGTGCCAAGGCTTCTTAGGACTGAAGGTGATAAAACTAGCCTTCCCCCTTAGTCCTTCTCTATTGCTTCCTTTTCATACTTATGGAAGGATCTCTGTGACACATAAATTACTCTCACCTGCCAGATCTCAGGCTTTCTCTCCTTTGAATAACCAAACTAGGATGTAAGGTCTTGAGTCCTGCTTTTTACTGTGGAGAAGACTAGCCCCTGCATAAGAGACTTTTTTTGGTGGAAGGGAGCATGTTACCCCATCTGCCGAAGCATGTTACATAGGAGGTTCTTATGTGCTCCTTGGAGGACCCTCTCTGCCAGTTAGGAAGGAGATTATTGTGGAAGCCGTCTCGTGTCAGCTCTGTGTCTGAGGGATGAGGGTTGGGAGCCGTGTCCTATTCCGTACCCTGACAGTATGAGAACAGGTAGACCTGAACTGACGTTCTGTGTCCGAAGGGTGGCTTCTCACGGGACATGCAGCTGTGTTGTGGGGGAGAACTAATCTGTATCCAGCTCCCAAACTATTGCATTTAGTGCCTACCCCTAGCAATTTTGCGAACTCCATGAGCTGCCTGTTCCATTGCAGTTCTCTCTATGAAGCGTCTTCCCTTGAAAGGAATTTTAATCAAACTTGACTGAGGAGTGCTGAAAAACATGAGGAAGTAATTAGAAATATGAATTTACAGCCTGCTGGAGTACCTCCCTCTCTTTCTCTCTCTCGGCATAACGCCTGTGTTTACCCGTGTTTCCTACCGTTACCAGTCTCATTCTTCAAGCCCTCCTCCACTTTACTACCTTTGTCCAAACCCAGTGTGTCAGGTTTGTGACCCTCAGAGAGAAGAGAAAAGGTAGGGCCAGTTCTGGGGAAGACTGTGGCCTGCACTTTCTTCTGCGAGGCAGTAATAAGCCAGCAGGAGGACAGTCCCAGGAGGAAGTTGCAGGTTCCCTGAAGGAAATTGGCTGGAACAGCCTCCCTGATTGTCTCTGATTTCCCAGCTAGATAGGCCCCAGGGGAGGGGGTAGGCTGGAGCAGGGTGGAATCAACCTGGAAATTAGGATGGGCTGGATGCTTCCTCCATAAGGTTTTATTTTCTCATTTATGCTGTTTTTGAGGGTCGTCTTTTTTGGTTTTCATGCATGAAACCATTATTCTGGGAAGGCTCTGAGCTTTGATGACTGCAGGATCCATAACCAGCTCCTAGAGATGGTCACATACCCCAGTGCCATTTACAGGTCACATACTCCAGTGCCAATGGCTCTTGCTCCCTGACTCCAGCTTGTGTGTCCTCCTTCTGTCCCATGTGCGAACATGGTGAGTCTGTGCGTTGCCTGTATAGAACGGAGAGCTTTCAGCTGTCTGCTCAATGCACACCAGAGATTTTAAGCCCTTTGCAGAAGGGAGAGTGAGGAGAACTGCGTGGGTGAGACTCCAAACCCAGTCCAGTTGCCTTGGGCAGGAATTAAGGGGCAAGGTGTAAACTGTGTGTGGGGGTAGCAGAAGAGCTAAAATACTCAGGCACTACTTCTCTCATCTTCACTTTGCTTTTTAAAGCAGGAGAAATGACTGGCAAGTTACTGGGCACCTGGGAATGTGGCTGTTCAGACAGTTGCCAGCCCATGTGGGGATTAGGAAGAGCTCTGAATTTGTTGGCAGAATTTAGCAGAAATGGGTAAATTTGTCTGGATGATCCTTCAGCACATTAAAGAACAAGCTGCTTCTAACCTGTAGCTTTTTTTCTTTTTTTTTTCTTTTTTTTTCTTTTTTGAGGGTTAGGCCCTAGAGGCAATTTATTTTCCTTGGCCCTAAAGGGGCCAGCGAGCCAGCTGTCTCAATGCGAGTAGGGGAAGGCATTCCCTTGCCTCTCTGGCAGGCATCTGGCATGGGGTGGGGTTGAATGGAAGGGTCTGAAGCCCCTGAGGTTACTAGGTACCTGACTCAAATCTGAGTTGCACTGGCTGGGGCTCTCATCTTCTGGACAGCAAAAAGAAACCAACCCCAAATGCTTTTCCCAAATCTGCTTATCAAAGAGGCTGCTACCATGGCCTTACCCTGGGCTGTTTGGTGATGAAGGAGAGAAGGGGGAGTAACATAAGTACTCCCTCAGGATCCCCTCTTACACTCTCATTTTCCTGTAACCACTTTGTTTTTTTGGCTAATTAAAGACTCTGAGCAGTTTTCAGCCTGTGGGGTTTCTTTTATTTGGTTCCTCAGCAATTAGCTTTTTTACTGAACAAAGTTTTTGTTGAACTGGGTAGGATCTGGGGCCCATGTCTTGGTTTAAACTTTCAGGTTCTTTCTTTGTGGTCCTGTGAATCCATGTTATTTCCTATCCCTTCAGTGACACTACCTTCGCTTCCTCCACTGGTAATTCCACAGCCTTTGTGCTTTCTTCTCTGCCTTCGCTCTAACCCAGCCCCTTCTGCAGAGAAGAGGAGGACCCAGGAACCTTTTTGCCCCATCTTCAGTGGGCCAGGAGTCCTGTTTGTGCCGAGTTGCAGAGGCTTCTCTCTGCGCAGTGGTTTTCCCATGACATAGTCTCAACGGGCTGGGAAGAACCTGAGCTGCAGGACAAGCTTGTCTGTGAGCAGCTGTGCCCGTTCGGCTCCAGGGTCTCAGGATATTCGTGGGCTTAGTTCTTTCCTTGGCTGGTGCCTCAGCCCTTTCCTCAGCACGTCTCACTTTCCTCACATTGAGTAGAGCCCTGGGCTCCTGTCTTCCCCTCATGGTCCATGGGGCCAAGGCTGCCCAGGCAGGAGGTTAGATGTCTACGTGCCTACATCAGCTGGCCGAGGTCCCATCTGCACCAGGGGCCCTGCAGCACCTCTGTCTTAGCTGAGAGCCGGTGCTCTGCTCTTAATGCTGGTGCTTGCCCTCACCTGCCAGGGACTCCTCTTTGGATGACCAAGGTCATAAACCTCCACACCCAGCTGGAGGCACCAGCCTCCCCTCCTGAAGGGCCTGATCCTATCTCGAGCCCTTTGCTGACTGTCTTGGCACAGCTGAAAGCACCTGACTTGCACCACGCTCTGCACCGGCTCCTCCATCCCCGTCCTCATGGAGTGAAAGGGTGGCTTTCTCCCACTCGACTTGGAAACTATTTCCCCAGCTGTTTTGTAGTCCTGCAACCCACTGAGCTCCTGCCAGACATTTGCACGAGGTAACAAGTGCTGGATGCATTTGTTATTCTGAGGGTTGGGGCTTTTTCTGTTGTTGTTTTCCCCGAGAGCTGTTTCCTTTGCTGTTGTGTGGCAGTATGGGCAGCTGTCCCTTTCAATAAGAAGCGTCGGCACCAAAGTGCCTCCCCATCCTCGGGCTGGTTTCACCCTCCCTTGCCCCCCCCAGCCCATCCCCTGTGGTGAGTGTGCCCACGCCACCGGGGCATGTGGGCAGGCGTGCACGAGCTTTGGCTTGCTGTGTGAGTGCACCTGCAGCGCATGCACGCACACGCAGGCGCTGGTGGGGTGTACCAGCACCGCCATGCACACTCCCCTTGGCACCAGCTGAGCTGTGGGTGTGCGTGCCACTGTGCTTCCCGTCCGTCCACCCGTCTGTCTGTCCTCTCCCATCCATCACGTCTGTGGACACACATGCTCGTGTGCCTGCACACTCTGAACGAGGCACTCTTACCCTGCACATCCAGCAGCAGCTCTTCAGCATGCAGGAATCTGTACAAACTTTTTTTTAAAAGGGAAAATGACAGCTGTTTGCTTCAAAAAAAAAAAAAAAGGCAAATGAAACCCAAATTAAACCCCTAACCTACCCTGTGTGCATACACCAAACTTTCTGTCATCTGTAGAAAATACCCAACCTCATCCCCAAATGCTGGAGGTCTGAGACAGTTGGAGTGCAGGAGGGAGAAAAACCATGGTTTCCAAGGACTGATTAGATGGCATGCCAAGTGTATTAAATTTTGCAGACATTTTAACAGCAATATGCTAGATAGTTGGGTGTCCCCTGAGGCTGCTGGATTTTTTATATCCTTCACAGAAGGTCAAAGCCCTCTTCTGCCTGCCCCCCTCCCTCTCTCTCTGCTGTCTCTCTCTGTATTCTCTGTCCCTTTCTCTCTCTGTCACCATCCCTCTTCCCCTTTCTCTCTCTGTCACCATCCCTCTTCCCCTTTCTCTCTCTGTCTTTTTGGTGCACTTTCTCCTTCTCTTTTGCTCTGTGCGTGTAAAATAAAAGATCAGTCATTTTTGAGTTCCCTGGTGAGTGGAAACTCTCGCACTCCCTGTGGTCTCCTTGCACAGAGATGGGTATGCTGGGGCTTTCCCCTCTCTTTTCTGCACTTTGTTTTGGGGAAAATATGTTTTCCTCCCTTCACTCCCCAAACATCAGTGCTCTCCCCCCTTTTTTATTTTTGTAGCAAAAAAAAAAAAGGGCAGGAAAAGAATCCATCTGGCATATGAATAATTGAAATGGCTCAACTCTGTTCCTGTTGCTGTTGTTTGCTCTTAGTTCTTCCTCCCCCGCCCCAACCATAGCATCCCCCCCGGGGTATGGGAGTCAGAGGTAAGGATGTATTGATTCATTCGAGGGAGGAGATATGGGGGGGTCAGCATGCAGCTCGTACCATTCCTCCAGAGTTTTGTCCTGAGGACAGTGTGTGCTTTGAGGGGCGCAGGGGGTGTGAATGAAGATTGCTCTTCCCTGCGTCCGTGTGAGGCCTCTCCTGGGCCACTTTGCCTGGCTGGCTCCCAGAGCCATTCCCCAGGCGACCCGCGGTGTTGGCCCTGCGGTGCCGCTGGCCTCTCTTGCAGGCTCGGGCTGCTTTGGAGGTGCCTGCCAGCACGGGCAGCTCCTCCTTGCTAGGGGAGGCAGAACGTGCCCCTTGTAAGTGGTGACAGGTTTTGCTCTCCCCGCAGCATCTTCTTCTCTGCCTGCTCGCTCCTGTGCCTCGGAGACTTCCCGTCTAATCCCCGCTCTGTGGCAGAGCTGTGCAGGATGGGGACCTGCTGTGCGGCCCTCCCCGCAGCGTTTGCAGCTCTCTCCAGCTGCTCTGCAGAGCCAGTGCATTCCCGTTGGTTGGTGCAGGGGATCCCAGCGCCGATCCCTCTCCCACAGCACCATGACAGAGTTGCTGGCAGGGCTGCGCTTGCCTGACACCGTGCTCCCCGTTGGGTGAGCGCCACGAGGAGCTTGTGGGTTAAACTTTTTAGGACATGTATAGCAATCTAAAAAAATACCCCCTCCTTCCAACTGAGTCCAGGCTCTCCAGCATGCGCATGGGTTCTCCGGCTTGGCCCCAAAATGCCGAACATGCTGCCTTTCAGGTTCAAAGTGCCTGAGCCAGCCAAGATACCCGTGTGCCTGGCATCCAGAGCGCAGCTTTTGCTGTCTCTTTAAAACCATTTAGAGTAAAAACAAAGAACTTTAGTGCATTAATTCTGGATGAAGATGGGTCTCCAGATGACAGCCCGATCCATATTCTTCCCCACAAGGCAACTTCCATTTTCCTCCTCCCTATCACCTCCTGCCCAGTCTCTCCTTCCCCTCTCTGTCCGTCTGTCTTTCTGTCATTTTCCCCACTCTTTAGAAATTAAAAGCTGGCATAAGGTGTTGAACCTTTAAATATACACATTGGGCTCCTTTCTTCTGTAGTTAGTAGGCTGCCTCTGCTGAATTGTATGTTTTGAAGAAGGTATTTGCTGTGTGTATTTGTGATTATGCTTGGCAGGCGCTTTGTGTGCGTGGTGTGTTTTTGGGGGATGTTTGTGTATTGTTGGGGAGGTTTAGGTTTGTTTTTTGTGGTTTGGGTAAGTAATGTATATATGGGTGAGATGTGTGTGTTTATCAAGCTGTTTGTGTGTGTTTTTATTCTGTCTTGGTGTTTGTTGTGTGGGCATATGCCTATATAGTGTGTATGTATGTAGATTTGGTTTTGTTTTTCCTTGTGTGGGGCCAGTGTAGGAGTTTGGGCTTGAGTCATAAGAATTTTGTGTCTGTTTTAGGATACATACTCTGTGTATTACGTATGAGTTTCTATGTAGTGTTTGTGATGTTTACTAATTTTATTAATTCTGATGTTTGGAGGGATGGGCTTTGGTGAGCTTTGAGTGTGTTTGGAATGTGTTTTTCATGAACGTGCATTTACAAAATTACAAGATCAGCACTGAAGAGAGCCTGCTGGAAAATTCAGAGGTGCAAGCATCTTGTTAATAAAGTTACTGGAGGGGTAGGTGTTCAAAGAAAATTCCTACAAACTGAAAGACAATTTCTTCTTATTTTGTTCTTTTTTTTTTTGAATCTTTATTTTAAAAATCCAGCAAAAAGGAGAAAAAGCAAAAATATTTCTGATGGTATTAAAATCAGATTCATTTATATATATGTAAATGCACAGGTCTTTTTGTATAAAGACTCCTACACATGATATACAAGTTGCATGCAAAATCTTTGGTGACCGAGCACTTGATACAAATAATGAGATATTTATATCTAATAAAACTGGTTTGATGGGGAAATCACTCTCTTCTGTGCCGATTTCCATTTGAAGGCAAGTTTCGGTGCTTGTGTTTGTTTTTTCTGACAGCAAAACCTAGGGTTTGGCACCGACAAAACGTATTCCTTGTAAATATCTAAATATCTGTTCTCTGCCATAAACATTCAGAGATGTGCCCAATCATGTCAGAGGAGCCTATTTATCCACTTTGTGCTTTCATGTTACTTACAGCGTGCCTTGTGGAGAGCAGAAACACGCAGCAAACTATAAGCAAACAGGACGATTACCGTCCCTGGGACAAAGCAGCAGCGTCCATCGTACAGGCTGTGTCTCACACGGGCTAGGGGGAGGCTCTAGGGCACACCCATGCTCCATCAATGAGCCCCTGGCAGAGGGCAGCCAGAGGCCCCACAAATATGCAGCAAATGCCAGAGAATGGCAGAGACCTTGAGATGTGCTGCTGGGCTGGCACCCCGGCACGTGGTGCATCCAGCGTCTCTGCGTCCAGTCTTATGCAGGGCAGACTGTCGGCTGCTTTGTTGTAGCTCCTGGAGGCCACAGGTCCCCGGTTAGCTTGTTGCTGTCCAGGTTAGATAAAGAAACCTGTTTTACCTGGGCTGCCAGATGAGTTGCCACCTTGGCACAGCAGCGGAAGGGGAGGGCGAGTGGTGTTCAGCAGCAGGGTCCCTGGTGGTAGAGCAGCTGCCCAGCTGGCACAGTGAGAGCTGGAGTGGATGGGTTGATTTTCTCTGGTCTCATCCAGGAAGAACTGTGTCGTGCAGCCAGTTGCTTGTTCTGTCTATCGATCACTGTTAACACAGTTTTCACTTGAAAATGCTGTGCTGCGGGCAGTTCGAAGGGCATTCAGCAAGGAGCTGAAGGGTAGGGGCTCCCACTCTGTTCAGGGATGGGATTCTCATCCTTGCCCAAGCTGTGTAAATCCCTGAGTAACAGTACCATTATCCTGGGGGGGAGGCTTTGATCTTGATTTACTCTAGTGTTGCTGCAAAAAGAGTCTGGCCCAATGCCTTGTGGAGGAGGTAAAATTACCACAGATAAAACCCAGTCAGCAGAGTGGAGTCTGGCTGCTTTTGTTCTCCGAACAGGCCTTGTGGCACTAGTTGTGCAAAGCTGGGAGAAGGGGCCGTGCAGCAGGTACGGCTGGGTGAAGAGCAATTTCCTGCTTCTCAATTAAAATACGTGTATAAATATGTTTAAAGTTGCTTTGGGTTAAATGGAGGCAACTGTTTAGATTTTGCACAATTTCGAACCTTAGATTTTAAAATAAAACGAAATGACGGCTGTAGGTGAGAAGTTGGTAAGCGCAGAAACTTTTCATGTAGAAAACAGCCAAATGAAATACTTGAAGAAAAATGGCATTTCTTCCTGTAAATGAACAACTATGTAGAATTACTTTGGATTTGTGAAAAGTTTGACCGTTACTTCATTTACATTTTTCATCTCAAAAAGTTTTGGTAAAAAACATGATTCTGCTTGAATGGAAAGGTTTGTATTTAAAAAACTTTTTAAAAGATGAGTCATAGTTTATTTTCCTGTAGACTTTCTCAGCATTGCTAACATAACCTAGCATTGCATCTGTTGGTTTTTGGAGGTTTTTATTCATTTAACTGAGCTAAGCATATTTTGAAAAGGCTGGGAAGACTGACGCTGGGATTGGAGACTTCTGAGGCCTGGAGATCCCATGGCAATAGTGTCAGCTTTTAGAGCTGTTACAGCCCCCCCCCATGTACCAGGCTTTAATTACAGCTCCCGCAGCCCCTGGTCAGGATGTGTCCCTCCCATAGAGTCAGGATGATGTGTGCATCGCTCCCTGGTGCTTTTCCACACCTGCCCCTCAGAAAAGTGAGTGTAACCTAACACGCGATAACATCTTTATGGATGTGACGGGCTTCATTCCACGCTGAGTTTATACTGTTTGAGGTGTGGGGGAGAGTGTGAGTGAGAACAGGGTAGCTGTACCATCAGTTTTAATAGCTCCTTTTAAAAAATAGAAGAAATTAATTCACAGTCCTCCCAGAAGAAGAACAAGATCTTAGTAATTGGCACCTGGAAATGTCAGTCAGATTTCCCCTCCTTGTCTCCAGCACTTTGATGGTGTGTTTGCTGCTGGATGTGACTTTAACAAAAAGTTAAAAAAATTAAAAAATAAATAAAATAAATTTAAAAAAGCCCTTCCTTCATGCATATGGAGTTTTTGGGGAAAAAAAAAAAGGTATTTTAATGCTTTCTATTAAATTGGGACTAAAAGTGGTGTCTTAATTTGCATTCATTAGCATATTTGCATATAGATCACTGAAATGGTGGAAGAGGAGAAGAGCCTATAAATGAAAATTCTTTTAAAGGCACAGGCATCCTTTTATTTATTTTCAGTCTCTCTCTCCTTTGCAAGCCTCTGCTTGACCACTAGCTGAATGGCGCTTGCCGCGTGGAGCGGGATGCAGCGGGGAAGGAAGGCTGTAGGGGACAAAGGTGACTGGGGTTCATGGTGGACAAGTTCAAGTTTGGGTGCCTGTGGCCAGCTCCAAGCACCCAGGACAGCCTGCGGGGAGGAAGCTGTGGCCCCTGTGTGGCATTGATGGGGCAGGCGCCAGCACCTGGGGAGCTACGGGTCTCTGTTGCCAAACCCTCTGCTTTTATCTTCACATCTGCCAGGGGCCTCCTGCCTGAGGAGAGCAGAATGCCCAGTTGGGGATTTGGGAGAGTGAAAGGTTGGGCCACGCAGGTCCAGTGGGTTTTTAAAGAGGTTGTGTGGCTCCTTAGTCAGGCAGAAAAGATGCACTCGTGAGTCAGACCTGTCCCCTGGAAATCTGTCACTTGGGCTTTTAATTTCCTTGCTCTGCTCTCACATACCTTCCCAGGTACTCTCTCCTGCAAAAAGATCTCTTTTCCCATCCTAAAACAGTGGGAAAAGCATTTATAATTTTCCCCAGGCTTTGCACTGATTTGCTTGTAGTCAGTTATAATACTAATAGGAACAGTTATTCTTTTTAAATAAATTTCCCAATTGTATTTCCCTGTGATGCGAGGTGCCGTGCAACTATGTACTTCCACACTACAGGTCTTGTCTTACATTATATGCTGTCTGGCTATTAGAAAAAGTAGTTTGAGTGGTTCCCAAGTGTTTGTTCCAGGCTGCAGATGTTTGTAAGTTACCCTATAGGTGGACCAGCTAATTTGAGATAAAGACTGTAGTGAAGATACGTAAGTCAATAATGAGAAACATTCCTTCCTATAGAGTTGAAAACTGGGATGGACGGGGGGACTAGAATGTTCAGTGAGGTGTGACATGCTCAAGGTGTGTAACAGGTCAGAAATTGAGCATGGAAGAACTCTTCCCAAGACAAAGGTACAGTGGGGACAGATTGGATGGTCAAGTCAAATACCCAAGCATCGAGGAGAAATTAAGGCAGAGAGAAGACAGTTCACTGAGATAAAAATGGAAATTCAGGCTGCAGTTTCCACTGACCCAAGCTGTTCTTAGCAGCTGCGGTTTGATCCTGGCTACAAAGCCCACTTAATAAGATTCTCGGCCATGTCACAGGAGGTAATTTGACTGGGCAGAAGCATGCCAGGGCGCTGTGTTTGGCTCAGAGGGCAAAGCTCTACTCCATGGCGAGAGCTCCCTGCGGGGCTCCCCCTCTTCCACCCACATACCCACTCATATCAACTGCAACAGAGTGAAGACGATGGGATGATGGCGTTAAACGGGTGGAGAAACAGAACAGCCAAAGGACCGAGGGTGTTTGGTCCACCCTGTTACCCAGTGCTGGCATTCAAGCCTTGGCTTTGGCTTACTTGTGTTTGGAGGAGGGAAGGAGAAGGCTGCGTGAGAGTAGACAGGAGTGTCCCTGACCCACGTGGGGCTCTGCTCTGACCCCACTGCTGCTCCCATCGCTTCTCACCAGGACCCTTGGGCAGAAAAAAACCCACTCAGCTGTTGGAAGGAATGGGATGGCTGAGAGCGCTCTGGGGTGTCCTTTAGGCTTGAGGCGGTTTTGCTTGTGCTGGGCAGCCCCAGCATCCCAGTGCTTGCGGCTCGGGAAGCCTATTGACACAGAAAGGGGAGGGCGAGCGGGGAGAGGCTCCCCACAACGGTGCAGGCGCCTGTTGGCCGCGGGTGCGGGGTTCCCCGGCCCAGGGGGTGAATGGGGGGGGGGGGAAGGCCCGGCGGTTGTGGGGGGGGGGGGGGGGGGGGGGTAATGGAAGCTTCTGCGAAGTTTTGCTGTGTTCTATATTTATATAGTACACCCGCAATGAACGAAGGAGAAGAGGGAGCTGAAAAATTAATGAAATGTACATGCAAATCCACCACCATCGATCATGCTGGCTGCCAGGACCAGAGGGCTTTTTACTTTTAGGCTTTTTCCTTCCTTTCTTTCATATGCTCTCCCTCCTTTGCCTCTAAAAAAAGCCAAACCCCAAATTCCCCCACTTGAGAAATTCCTCAGCCCGGGCCCAGATGAAATGTGGCAGGATTTCGTGAGAATCTCAGTATTTCATCTGAGTGCTGCCGGTGCTGCCTGCAAGTTCTGTGAGCAGTACGGCAGCAGAGGTGACTAGCTGGTAGCCGAGAGGGTACCTGGGAGGTGGCAAAGTGGTGTTTTACCATGAGCAGCTGGCCTGTGTGAGGGTAAAGGAGTCTGGGCAGATGCAGGCTAAGTAAAAAACATTTTTAAAGTGGGAGGGAACTGTTATTTTAGGGAAGTCCCCAAAGAGCCTTACGCCTCCAGTCACTCCTCTGGCTGCGGCTGGCAGGAGGGTTGTTACAGGCATAGGTAGAGGGACTGGGGTGGGAAGACAAACATGAAGCGTGAGGTTTTGGGCTGAGAGTAGCCTTTGGGAGGTTTGTCACTGAGTTCTGCAAGAGTGGCACAGCAAGAAGGGTTCCTAGATGCTTTTTCTTCAGGAATAGTGGATGTCTGAGGGGTTAAACATGGGAATCTCCCTTTGTGCTGGGGACTGCAGCGAGTCCTGCAGGGCTGGGGGAGGCCTTGTTGGTGCACAGAGCTGGGAGGGCAGCTCACCCAGCTCCTTCTGACGTTAATCCTTGTCTGTCTGTGCTGCAGGTATGCCCTGTCTGCCCTTTGCAGACTTTCTCCTGAGGTTTTCCTCACTCTGCTGAGAGAGGCAGGAAGCAGAGGACCATGCTTGGGGGGTGGGATCTTGTGCATCCTTTCCCAACAGATTTGTCCCCCCCTTCCTGGAGTGGACACTTACCATGTCCCCTCTCCTCCCCAGTCTTGTGCTGCAGCTGGCAGGGGCTGGCTGGATGCAGCACTTGGGCCCTATGCAGAGCTTCACGGTGCCCATCATCACCCAGCCTGGAAACAGAAGCCAGGGCCTGAGAGGAGAGCAGTGCCTGGCTCTTTAACACCATCCCCTGCTTGGGGCAGGGCTGGTTGGCAGCCAGACTGCAAAATCATTTTACATCCCTGCAGTGGACTGAGTGGTTCAGGCTGTGAGCCCCTGGGAAGCCAAGGGGAGACCAGCCTCAGGAGGAGTGTCTGGAGCTCCTGCAAGCACCCAGATCCCAGGGGCTGCCAGGCTGCGCAGGGCAGGCGGGGGCCGGGTATTTTTAGACACTCTTTCTTTAGTTGTTGTTTGTCGTTAGCTGTGTCCCATTGTGAGTGGCAATGCTCTGCGTTCGCTGAGGGTCACCAAGAGTTTAATAGAGCAACCACGCAGCTCCTTGGTGGTGCAGCTGGCGACCCACTCCCAGCTTTACTGCAGTCTTCCTTGTACCCGTCGTCCCACTGCCCCAGAGCAGAGCTGCTGCCTCCTGCCTGTGCCCGAGTCCCATGCTGGCAGGGCATGGGGCTGGTATCCAGGCACAAGTGGGGCTTTGCTCTGTATGTATTTGGCAAAGTGCTGTTTTGAGAAGTCTAAACTGCAGCTGGGCACTAATGCTCTCCGTTTACCTGCTGTTATTTCTTAGCAGCATTGAATGCTTTTTCTTGCTCCCTTCAGCTTCTGATTTCAGCACCTGGTTTGACCTGCTTTTCAGGGTGAAAGAAGAAACTGCAGGTGAGAGCCCATCAAAGATCGTCTTCCTCTCCCTGTCCTGTGTCAGGTCAGTTGGTGCCACTCCTCCAGCCAGAGACTCTGCCCAGAATGAATTTCCTCAGTTTGGCAGGCCACATTTCATGCTGTTGCTGTGAACCAGGCAAGAAATTAGAGGTTAGGGATGTGTTAGAGCCTGGACAGCTGCAGTGTGTGACTCCAGAGGTGTAAGATGGCATGTGGTGACCTGCACCAAGGGAGCTGGGCTGGCCTCAAGGCTGCTTTCCTGGGCGCAAAGATCACAAGCAGTTCTCATGTGAGCTGGCCCCTCGTTTTGTCCCATGAAGAGGCCAGGGAGGTGCTGAGGGCAGGCAGCCCACGCACTACTCAGCTCAGCTTCTCCTGGTTCAGAGCTGCTGTGCTGGGGCAGGACGCGGAGCTGCAGCACCTTGCAGCGTGTGGGCCTGGCTCCTCTCCCTGCTTCCCCCAAAAGCCACCAGGGGAAACTGAGGGAGAGTTCAGATGGCAATTAAAACGCGAAAGAAAACCCCACAGAAGATGAGCAGCAAGGCAGTGCGTTTTTTTCTTTGACACTTTTTCATTCCCCCCCTACTCCGTCTTCCTCCCGGTGTTTCCAGGAGACTCTCTCGTCGGCTCAGAAAGCTGCGTAGGCCCATGGCGGCTCAACCTTTCCCTCTCCCCGAGCCCCGGTCTAATCAACCCCTATAATTTATGCAGAAAATATGATTTATATTTAATTTCACCACACTTGCATTGTTAATTTGAGATGTAATTAACCCGTCGCTATGACAACTAATTTCGTGATGCCGTAAATTACCGCCGTCTTTTCATCAAAATTCAGTTACTTTGGCTCCTGTGTGCAATGTACTGATGCAATTAGGTTGCTAAGGGCAACCCAAAAGTGTTCAATTTCTTTTGTGTATCTGCAGTGGGGTAGAAGCTCTGGTGTGTTATCCCAAAGTCCTGTTTTCTTTGGTAAAGAGCAGGGCAGACGAGTCCGTGGAGGAATGTGCGTGAGGGAGACGGAGCGGAAGAGTGTCCTGTGCTGGGGTTTCCCTGTGCGAGCCTCTCCACCTCTTGGTGTGTTTATTTCTCTAATTGTTTTAAAAGAGCCGGGCTCCTGGTCGCGCATGACCCTGTTTGTCTTAAGCCAGCGCTTTCTGTTTTCTCCCTTCCTCTCTCCCAACCTTTCCTCCTTGATGGTTTGGGGAGAAACTAGGCAATGAGGGAAAGCTTTCATCCTAAACACCAGCAACGTGCCTCAGTCCTTCCCTAAGAGTTTGTGTCCCTCTGAATTTGTGTGTGTGCGCAGAGAGAACTTGTTTATATAGATCTCCCCCCCCTTCTTTATTTAAAACAAAAACCCTCTGTGTTGCTTTTGTCACGTTAATTCCCATTTTGCCAACACCAGGGGCCCAGGCAGACGAGTTACCAAGGAACACAAAATTTTAATTAGTGTATTTTAATCATTCAGGCTTTCCGAGCTAATCCACATACCCTAGAGAATTCCCGAGATGCAGCACTGCTCTGCTTTACCATTTATTGTTGAGTCTATTATAATTACTGTTAGCAGGTGGGGACTGGGAGATGTTTATTATGAGTTTTTCATCTTTAGTATAATTACCGAAAAAAACAAAATAAAAAGATGTTGGTGCATTTTGTTTTCCTAGAGGTTTTTTTTTTTTGGGGGGGGGCGGTATTTTTCCTGTTCCTTGTAGACAGGTGCGCACCAGTTACTAGCCTTTTTCTCTTTTTTAATTTTTTTGTTGATCATTGACTCACCTTTACTTTTTCAGGATGGAAGCTAGAAGCCAGTGGCTCCTAGATGGAGTGAGTTTCCGTAATTTAAGGGAAGAGATTAAGCTAGGACAGAACTAGACATGCTCAGGATCCCAGCCACTGTGGGTGGGTAGAGTGTACTAAGGAGGGATGTCTCCGTTTGGGGCGAGTTTGTTTGTGTTTTGCTGTCTTGCTGCTGTTTCTTAAGTGGTAGAGTTTCATCAGCATGAGTGATAGTAACGAGCAGGTTGGAAAGAGTGCATACAACTGCCAGTGCTATGTGTGCAAAAGTGTAGGTGTGCACCTTTGAATGTGTTTCTACAAGGATGCCATCGTGATTGCATGGATGTTCAGAACCCTTCAGCGAGTAGAGTGTGGTGAGGTACTAAATCTTTGGTACACAGGGAGTGTTCAGTGTAGAGAAGGAAGGAGGACGATGCCCTGAGCTCTGAAGTATGATACTTCCATCAGGTGAACCTTGCATTCATCCTGGCCACTGCAGAAAAAACTACTACTGCCTTTTGAAGACAAACTTTTCTGTGTGATCCTTGTAGCAAGATTCTGGCCTCTTGTTTTGCAGCTGTAGCTTGTAGCAGGGTGAGGAATGTCTGTGCCTGTCCTCCAAGACCAGCTTTTAGGCAGGCAGGTACCTTGTCCAAGTACAGATGCCTGGGAAAGGAGTGAGGGGGAATGCACAGGCTGCAGGCAGTGCAGTTCCATTCTTCTCTGTAACAGCTTGATAAAAGTTGGGAAAGGTACGTCAGTCTGAGGGCATTGATTCCCCATCATATGCCATGACATTAGCTAAGATTTTTAATCTTACTGTCTATGGAGCTCTCCAGGTTTCATCTCAGTTTGGGGTTCAAACAGACTCTCATATCCCTAAGCAAAACCCCTCCAGGGAGGCTGAGTATCAGCTGCATCCATCTCTGCCTGGTGACTTCTGCCTTGTGCAATGTCTGCTCCTGTATCATTTGAGGAATAAGCTCATTTTAGACCACCCAAACAGTAATCAGGCACCCCCTGTCTCTGTACTACTGGCTCCTCAGGTTGAATACTGGACTGTGATATCTTAATTGAGAGCTCAGATGGAGTTTACAGCTGTGTGTGTATTTAAACCTGTCTTCATCCGTATCCAAGTCTGCAGTTAGGAATCCCCAAGCCAAATTTCCCATGTTCAGGGGCTTCTCCAGGAAAATGCCATCCTGATTCAGGACAGCTCTGGTCAGGGACACCCCAGAGCCATACTGTGCATTTGCTGCCTCTCTCCACCTCGCAGCTGAATCAAAGAAATGAGCCCCCTTCTCCACCGTACACTTTAAAGGCTGAGTACAAACGTGTACTTCTCCTTGATGACGATTTTCAAGTTTTCCTGGAAAATTCCACATCTCTGCACGAGGCCAGGGACCTGGCTGGTGTGAGACCAAGCAGGATTAATTAATAAAGCTCAGTAGCTTACACAGGAACTCAGTAATATAATTATAGCTTCTGTAATAAAAGGCCCTAGAGTCGGAGAAGCCTGTGAGAATCGCACAGGGTTGGGAAGAGTGCCCTTTTAGCCCCGAAAGCTTCCCTGCACCCCTGGCCTGTTTTTACCCTTGCTTTCCAGTTGCAGAAGGAGTTCTTGCGCCCCAAAGTGCCCTACTGCTCTTTGCTACTGAACCGGCCTTTGGTCTTTGCTGCTGCCTGTTCGTGCTGCCAGCTTGCACCCTGAAACTACTCCTGCGGCTCTTCCATTGAGAGGGGCATCTGCTCCCAAGCTCGAACCTGTTGGCTTTGGGGGCCTTTATATCTTCTGGCTTTGGCACAGCCCTGGTCAGGATCTGGCTTGTCGGCAGGGACAGCTCCTGGGAGGTGTGGGGATCTCCTCCTCCTCCTCAGTTTTCTCCCTTCCAGCTGTTTGAGCTGTCTGCTCCAAAGCAGCCCCAGCTCCCGGGAGAACCCTTTGTGTCCCCTCCTGCTCCTTCCTACGTTTTCCCCAGACTCTGCCATCCTGCTCCACTGGCCAGCACTGGCTCTGGGTGAGATGTCGGAAAGTGCCCGGAGTGAGCTCCATTGAAATGGCCAGGGCCAGCTGGGGACGGATCCATCCCCCAGGGAGACAGCACTTTGAGCCCAGGCCATGGGGGGAGGCTTTTCTTCTGATTCCTCCAAACTTTCCCACCCCAGCCGCGGCTCTACAAAGAGGCTCTGGCCCCGTGCGCGGGGCCTTCCGCACAGAGGGGTCTCGCCAGCTCCTCTTTATTGAGTCTTCAAGCGCTGGCAGGACACTCCATTAAAAAGCCATTCGCTTTTGTGTCCCCAGGCCCCCAGCCGGCTCCCGCTCATGTGACACTGGCCACAGTTGTAAAACAACAACACAAATAGTTGGCGACTACTGAGGGTTTTTTCAAACCAGGGTCGTCATAGCAACTTTCCCCAGTCAATCACTGGCGAGGCGGCCTGCCGAGGGGTGCTCTGAGTGGCAGGGCAGCCCAGCTCCGCAAAGGAGCCCGAGGAGGGAGCTCTCAGGGATCCCTGTCATGGAGACTCATGGGCCTGCTCTAATGCTATTTGCCTCCTACGTTAGTGAAATGCAGGCGCCTTCGTTGCACAGAGCTGGTACAGGAACAGGAGAAGTCCAGTCCTCGATCCCAGAACTTCCCTGAGCTTGGACCTGGGCTGTTAGGTTCCTGTTCCCGCTGGCAGGGTGCCACAGGGAGAATCCCTCAGCACCCGGCATTGTGCCAAAGGGGGCATCCAACCCCTCCCCCCCCGAGTTTGGCACAGTGCCAGGGGGGCATCTGAATCCCCCCCCATACCTGGCACAGTGCCGAGGGGCATCTGAGTCCCTCTGCCCATGGCACTGTGCCCGGTGGATCAGAACGTGGCACATTGTCCTTGCATGTGGCTCCGCGCCAGGTTTGATCAGCAGTATCAGCCACTGTCACGTCTTGCAGGATGTAGGACCAGGAAATGGCTTGGTGCTCCTTAAACTCCTTGGTGCTCCTTAAACTCCGTGGTTTGCAGGAGGGTGCGCAAATCCCACAGGTTCTTGCATGAATGAAGGAGGTGGTGCAGCTGGGAAGAGGCAGCTTCGCTCAGCAAACAAGCTAGAAGTCACAACTCTGTGGCATGGGGCAAGGGCCAAGTTAGGAAAGCAGGACGGGCTCCCCCACCATGGCATGGGGTCCAGCTGCTACTGGGAGCAAAGGGAGCATCTCCTCTCCTATTCCCATTCCTCACCCTTTGCCATTTCCCCTTCTCCCTGGTGGGTCTTCAGGACCGATCAGGTATCAGTCCCTCTCCTGTCATCTCTTCTGGTCTTTGGAGCACCTCAGTGCTGCTGGGCTTTTGTGACTCCACTTTTATGACTTTGTTGCCTTTTTCTGTGCATCCTGAATGCGTCCAAAGTCTCATGAGACACTAGCCTGGTATGCGACTTACCCCAGAGCCCACAGCCGGGCAGCGCATGGAGCCAGCTCTCTTGGCTGGGCTGCTCCCACCTGTGCAGGTAGCTACCATGGCCTGTGCTCCAGAAGATGTTGCTTGCTGTCACTTCTGTCCTCTGGCATGGTTTCCAAGCAGAGCAGACCTCAGGCTGCTGTTGTTGTCTTCACGTCTCTCTGCTTGAGGTTCCCTGGCTGCCTCGAGTGACTCCTGGAGGGGAGGAATGTTAAAAATCTGCTCTTGTAGTAAGTTGGCACCATATCCAGCCACCGTCTGCTCTGTGCCAGAGCTTAGTAAAATGTTGGCGAGGGCTGCGGCTCCGTACTCAGGCCCCCCTTCCCTTTTTGTCTCGGTTGGTTTGGCAATTGCACGGTGGTAACACAGCTCAGGGTGGCACAGGAGCGTTGCTGCCCATACGCAGCTGGAAAGTGGAAAGGGATTTCCAGGCAGAGCAAATGATAAAGGGAAATGGGATGCGAGGGTCTGTGGCAGCAAGCCAGGGTCATGCCAGGCGTTTTGCTAACCCTGGCACCTTTGCAGTGGCAAGAGAGATGCTGAGGATGGATGTGTCCCATACAGCCTCAGGGGAAGGTGCCCAGGGCATGTTGCACCATGGGCAGGCAGGGTCCCTTGGCTGCTAATAAAGTGAGGCTCTGCAGAGGGCTCTTGAAGGAAGGCAGGGCTGCGGCCAGGCTTCGGGTGTTGCAAATCCCATTTTTTGGCACTGTGGTTACATGCACGGGAACTGTTGGCCTGGGCAGGGGAGGAGTGATGCTGTCTCCTTCACTTTATTGCTTTGCATCTTCGCCACTCTGTCTCAGTTCTCTCATTCATTTGTTCTTAATTATTTGTTAATTTCCTTCCCTCCTTCCTCAATTTGTTCTCTCAGTCGTTTGCTCTCTTGTTTGCTTTCTTTTGCTTCTGTTGTTTGCCGCTTAATTTCCTTCTTTCATTCCTCTCCCTCTTAGTTGTTCTTTCTCTCATTCCTTCTGCTTTTTTCTCTTCTTCCCTCCACCATCCCCTGGGCATTTTCAGTATCTGTGGGTTTTTTTCTTGTGTTGTTTCTAATCCCAGGTGTGCTGCTTTCCTTCAGAGACAGACACCTCACTCTTCCATGCAGAGCTCTTAGGGCCGCTGCCGCTTTCGTGCAGCTCTTGGCAGAGTGTCCCTTACATTTGGGCATTAGCTTTAAACTTCGAGAGTGGCCCCAGTGAGTGAACACCTGATAGGGGCTGACACTGAGAAGGGAAGGGAGGGGTCAGCACTTGCATCCTGCCCCTGAGTCAGAGGTGGTGCATGGCCAGGGAGCAGTGGTGGCTGGCTGCGCTCCCAGCGCCCCTGGCTGGCCCTGCTCCTCGCCCCTGGCGCTGTGCTGGACACTCGGCCGAGGAAGGAGGACAAGGTGGCAGGGCTGGGTCTGTGACCTGCGCCTGGGCGATGCGTGCGTACCCACGGGTGCAGGGAGGCTTCCCATGCACGCCAGGGTGGGCACCGGCTGCAGGCACACCTGCACGTGCCGGCGTGCTCATCTGCGCTGGTGCCGAGGTGCCAGCACCTGGCTCCCACCCGCCTCCGCTCGTGCTTCCCTTCTTCGCCTGCCTTTGCGCCGAGACGTTTACATTTCTCCCAGGCCGCGGTGCTTCCAGCCGCAGGTTTGCCTCCCCACGCATCTGCGTGCGCGCGTGCTGACGCCTGCGCAGAGGTGTGTGCCTCTGGCCAGCCCGTGGGCAGCGGGTGCCTTTGTGTGTCCCACTCCTGCTCCTCCAGCAACTCCCACACGCCTTTGCCGTCTTTGGCGTGCATTTTGGTAAGGCACATGCCTGTGCACATCTGTGCTCGCATGTCGCCGCACACACGCTGCTGCCGACATGCACCAGGGCTGCCTCCCCCGTGCTCTGCATCCATGCCCCTCCTTCGATAATTAATATCAAAATCTGGAGCGGATTACCTAAAAATTACTTACAACACCATTAAAATTCTGAACTCTTTTTGTTGTGGCTGTAAATTAATTTAAAATGTCAGTTTTTTTGAGAAATCCAATAAGAAATTGAGCCAACGGAGCAATCTGTAAACTGTCTGGCACAGAGGAAAGTGTGTCTTTTCAATCGACAAGAAAAAATATGGGGCTTAACTGGAACCATATGGCAGCACACTTGAGAGAAATCTGCTGAAGAGGAGGGAGGGGAGGGGGAGCCCATGCAGGCAGGAGCAGCGGGAGAGCTGGCGGCTCGTGTGGGAGAGGAGCCGGGGCTGCCCGGCGTGGGGACCGGTGAGACAGGTGCACGGAGGTGGCCGTGCCGGAGAGGGCAGGCCCTGAGGAAGCGGGAGAGCTCTTTGCTCTGCAGAGACCCCCGTGGCTGGCCCAGACAAGCCATCCCATGGGGAAAGTGGCGGAGGTGTTCCCAAGGTCCCTGCAGGTGGATGCTGGTGTCAAGGGGCAGCTTGTTTGGGGACAGGGCTCTACAGGCTGCGTAGGGGACACTGAAATCTGAGCAGTGAGGGCAAGTGGAAAATGAGGTGTTAAAGTGGATTTTCTTTGGCATCTGTGCCCCTTGATAGCCCACCAGCATCCTGCCACCCAGCTCCTTCAGCAGCCTCCCAGCGTGGCTCCTCTGGCCAGCGTCCCCTTTGCCAGGAGGTGTGGATAGCATGGCCCGGGGGTGGCTTCTTAGCTCAGACCCAAAGGCAAGGTGGGCACTGGGAGGCTGGTGGGGAAGGACTGCGATTCCACATCCCCTGCCCCAGCCCCAGCCCCAGCCCCCTCTCCTTTGGCTCACATCCCCACAGCATTCCTCGTGCTGGTGAGAAACCCTGCTTCCCCTCTGTGTCTCCTGCCTGCCGACATGTGTTACCCATTAGGCCTTAATTTCAGAAGATTTACAACACATTAAGTAATTTGTAGGTTATTTCAACTTTAATCTGCTGAAGTCGAGAAAATCAAAATTAAATTCAAAACACACGGATCTTCAAAGTACTGGGATTGGGGACGGGAGGGGGTTGTTTACCAGCCCTTGCTTGCCTCTTCTCCCATGCCACTGCCTCTGTGTCTCTTGCCCCCTCCTACAATGCTGCCCTTCCTGCCACCTTTGCTGGTAGCAGGGGTGACGAGGGCTGGACAGATGGGATTCAGGGACCTCCTGGTTTTGCTTGAGGGGTGTCGGTGATCATAGGATGATGCCTTCCAGAGGTCCTCAGACTGACTGACCACCTCCATGGCACAAGAGGGAAAGCACTGCACCTGGCAGTTTCTGCTCGAGTGGCAGATGTGCCAGCACTTCCTGGGCTCTGGAGACAATGATCTTGCCTCTCTTGGGAAGAGTATCATGCTTTGTGAGGCTGGGTGTGCTGAAGCTATAAGGCATTCAGATGCTACAGAAAGGGAGTATCTCAGCATGAAGGAGCTAAAACAGGGGTGGGGACCAGGGGACGACTGTTGTTACAGGCTTTCCTGTTGCTTTTCTACATCCACTGGCCAAGGGCATTTGTGTGCCTCTGTTCCTCTCAGCAGTGTTCCTCTTGCTGAAAAGGGATTGCTATGATCCACTTCACCTTCTTCTTCTTCTTCCATCTACAAGTAAGAGCACCAGAAGAACACTGTCCACATTGTGGATCTATGGTTGGAGATACCATCGTGAGGTTTATCCAGCATTGCCACCAGTGTACTGAGCATACCTCCTGCCCATAGCAGGATTGGATCATCGACAGCTTTCAGAACTGGTCTGAAACTGGTCTAATAATTCTTTTTAATGATTAGAAAAGCCCAAACTGAGATCTTCCTTAAACTCTTGGGGTGGGATAATGAACTAGTTGAATCACAGAACTGGGAGTCTTTTCTGACGTACAGAGGCTGTTAAGGCATTATCTTGGGGCTCAGAAGATCTGAGATTTGTCTCAGCTCTCTACTGTGCCAAGTTTTGTGTTGATCTAAAGCAAATCACTTACCCCATTTATGCCTCAGTTCCCTGCCTGTGTAGTTGAGATAACACTCCTGAAGGAGAGTTGTGAGGATGGATGTGATGGGTGTTAAGCCCTGTGGTACCGAGAGGCTGGGCCTTGTATGGTTCCTAGAGTGGAATCCCCAGGTGGTCTCAGTGCCTCAGTTCCCCCATGTGTGCGGGGGCCATAATAGGTTTTTTCTCTCCCCTGAGTTTGATGAATGGAAAGTGTATGTGTCACAGCTCTGCTATTTCACACTGATCTCTCCACCCACATCCCAGACGGTTTCCGGGTTCCCAGCCCACCAAATCCCTCAGGCATCTCTTCAGGGGCCCTTTCCTCTTCCAGTTTAGTGCCGCCTTATCCCAGAGCTGGGTGGTGGGGTGCAGCAGACGTCCCATTTGGGAGCAATCCAGAACTGCTGAAAGGATGAGCGTGCTGACTAGTTGGTTTTTGTGCGTCCCTGCGTTGCAAGGGTGCTCAGCCCAGAGCTGACTCTGTTGCCTTGACTGTCTGTGAGCCAGATCCCCTGGAAGTCGACTTTATCAGGAAATGTGTCATTGAATTACACTTAGGGATACAAGCGCTTTTGAGGGCGATGTCCCCAGTTCTGCTCCAGCAAGGAATCTGGAGGTGCAGGAAGTCTTCAAACATGTTACGCTTCATCTACATCTGTAGGTTTTCCTGCTTCAGGCCTGAATACCTGGCTCTGTCCATCTCATATTCTTGCCTGTGCTGGGAAATTTTTATCAGTACCATCACAGATTTGTATTTTCTCTTAAGATTACTTCACACGCCTTACACAGCTGCTCTGACCTGTTTGAGGGGGTAGATGTGGATACAGATGTGGAGTACGACTCCTGTATTTTATACAGACCACTGGGCAGCCATCAGAGTAGTAACTTTCAGTCCCTTTTGGCCTGGGTTGGTTTTAAACCAGATGTCAAAGCATGTGTGGTTTAAAACAGAAATTGTTTTTCTAGTCTCTGCAGAGTCCATCTCCTGGGTCTTCTCTTTGCAAGGAAGAAAGAAAAGGATTTATGTAGAGCAGTTGTTTGCTAACCCTTATGAAAAGTCTTGTGTAGGAAAGGTAAAAATTAATTTTGATATGTATTAGCTGGTCAAGCTAAACCCTAGAGAGCACCTCAGATTCACACTAATAAACTAAAACATGTTAAAGCTACAACCTGCCTTATCCATGTGAAGTATCGTCTCCGTTGAAGTAGATGGCAAAACTCCTAGTGGCTTCATTAAGACCCAGATTTCACTTCAGTTTTAATGGTGTCAGGAATCTGCTGTCTTTCTTGGTGCAGACCTGTCCTAAAACCTTGAAAGTTAAATTAAATACTTCTGCCCACTGCTCCCTCAGCTACAGGTGGTGGTGCGAATCTGTGTTTCTTTTTTGGTAGGGAGTGCTGGACTTGGAGGGGGTGCAGAGAGATCTCCTCCCAGCACGGGAATGCCATTTAGCAATTAGCCCGGACTACAGAGCTGTGACATACTCCTCTTACTACCCAGCCCTTTCATGCCCATGAGTGTATAGGATGATAACACCCCCTGCCTGCCTTGTGGGGGCTGATGTGCTGAGTTAATGGAGATTTGTGGAAATTTTAAGAATCCTGTGGTGGAAGGTGGTATAGTGGAACATGAGCACACTCTGACAGTCATGATCCCATTTAGTTCGTGTCTAGTGCCCTTGATCCTCTTGTGAAGATCAGCGAAAGTTCAGACTTTATGCAAGGCGAAGGAGCATTATTGCCCTCTTCAAGCAAAGGGGAAATCAAGTCACAGGAAAAGTTAAATGAATAATTTACAGGTGTTCATGAGCCTTTGGCAGAGCAGGGAGTGGTGCTTGAGCACCCGCCTCTCAATCCTGTGCTCTAACTTCTAGATCAAACGTTCCCAGACTTCTTTCAATGGATGGGAGGCAGCTGAATAGAGAGTTGGCCTGATTGATGCCCTTTCTGTACATAATCACAGAATCTCCCTGTGGCAATTCCAGCAATTGCTTACGTGGGAGGTAATGGCAGGAAAATACTCACAGTAGGATTTGTATGTGCTTTGTGTTTGCCTAAACCTGATCTCCTTGAAGTCCCAGAAGTTTGACTAGCCACTTCAGTGCCAGCAGGATTGACCCTAGTGCTGGGCATTTTTGCAAATTTGTGCCTTCTCAATTGCTTTGAAAGCAGGTAGGTAGCTGGGGAAAGGAGGAGGAACCGTCCATATGTGAGTAGTTAGCTCTCCATCAGGTGATTTTCTAGGGCAAGTATCAAGATAAACACCCAGCATCTGGGAACCTCTGCTTTTAAACCCTGCTGCCTTTGGTATATGTCATCCCTCGTGTCTTTATGCATCTTGGACTTTAAAACATGGTAATCTTTGGGTCTTCTGCTCACCAAATGGTGCAGGGGAGGGGGATGTGCATGCTTGTTCTGCAGGAGAAGCGCAGTCTGTGCAGCGTTGGGTGAGTAGTGCGGCTCTCCTGTGTGCTTTGACCAAGTTTAAGGCCTCACAGCTCATGTGGGTGTGCTCAGCAATAGCTTTAAACCAGCTAGCCACAGTGTGGGCAGCACAGAATCTGGTACAGGCTAATTGCCCAAGGCTCAATTCAGCTTCTCTGGAAGGTTTTGCAGCCCTCACAGAGCTGCCGTGGCTGCTAAGCCTGTGGTACCCAAGGCAGCTGTTTAAAGCCGCAGTGTAGACATAGCCTTGCTGACTTGCTGTGCTCTTTCCCATCCTCTCCCTCTTGCTGTCCTCTGTGCTTTATGCTTTCTGGTGGGTAAAGAGATGGTGCCTACTGTAGGCTGTGCCTGCACATTATGTGTGCAGGGCATGGCTGACACTGGGGTAGGTGATTTGTCCAGTTAAATATCTAAGGGCACATGGGAATGTTTGGGTGTGCTCTTTCCCAGTCTGATGGTGTTTGGTTCAGTGTCTGTGGACCAAAACCACTTCCCAGTTGAACTGCCGAATTAAATTGAGTTATTGGAGTGGAGAATGTGATCCAAAAATGCTGAGCTGGGCAGCAGTGGTGAGATCCCAGTTAGGTGCATCTTCTATGGGCACCGCTCCTTGGAAGTGAGAGGTAGTGTGATGCATTCTAAGCACAGTTTGTGATAGTGCAAAGAGAACAAGTGACGACCAACGCTAGTAACTCCTGAGGCTTTTAGGGGATAACAGAGCATCTTGCCCAGAAAACATAGAAAGGGTCATGAAAAGCTGCTTCTGAGTGACTCTACCAGTTGGGCTGGGGAGGGATGCAAGCTGGAGGGGCTTGGCGTACAGCGGGAAGGAGGCCCCAGCTCATCCGAGCGTGCCAGGCAGGTAGCTGGTTGCCCTGTTTCTCCTTGGTGTCTGCTAGTCTCCGAGTCCTGGTTCACAGCTCCCTGCAAGCCAGGGATGGAGGAGATCCTATGAAAATGATGATATGTGACAATCAGTCACAGCAATTAGTGTTTTGGTTAACAGGCCTTTTTTGTTTTCTCTCACCCAGACAGAATGTCACAAATAAATCCTCGCCTGCATTTGCATATTAATTGGATCGGAGACGTCAAGCATCTTTCATTAAAGAAAATGATCTGCATATTTGGAGACATAAAATAGTTATTTTGATGGGTTTTTTTCATAAGATCAGGGGGTGGGGGAGGAAGGTGATGGGAGCAGTGGAAATTGAGGTAGAGCGAAGGCAGAGAAAGCAGCTTTTGTGGTTAACCCCTTGTGGCCCAGAACTAGCTGGTGCCAAAAGCAAAAATAATAATATAAATAAATAAATGTCGGGGCTCAGAGCAGCTTGTAGAGCACTGCATCATTCTTTTCATAGCTTTGTTCTTGGGGCCATGGTGATGGTGGGTGGCCACAAATGCGCTTCCAAAATGTCTTCCCCTGCCAACTTTGTCCAGCCTCATAGTTGGGTTGTTACAGGGCCCTCCTTGTCATCTTTCTTTCATGAGAGCACCTTGGCTATCCTGTTGGCTGTTCGATTTCTGGCCGTGCCAGCATCAGGCCTTTCAGATAGCAGGGCTGCAGGTTCCATGTGCCACGGGCACCCTCAGTGCCTGAAGCAAGCAGTAGTTACTGGAGAACCATTGTGTGCCTTGGGGGAACACCCTGGCTGCTCAGGCAGCAGGGCTGGTTGGGCAGTTTGGCCAGGGAAGGAGAGCCCCGTGTTCAGGTCCTGCTCCCCTTGCCTCCAGCTTGGCTGGGTGAGGTGCCAGAGGGCTGGGGATGGATGTTAGCTCCCCTGTGGGCTGGCACAACTGTGGCCTGGGTCTCCATCAGCTCGCTCCCTTCTTCCAGGGGCAGTTCTTCTCCCTCTCTCCCCAGACAGCCTATGGCAGTGCCTGTGGGGAACATGGAGATGAAGACAGTGAGTTGTGGCCACAGGGGTTTCTCTGCATGTCTGTATGTGCATGCTGGACTGGGAGTCAATGCAAGATGTGCACAAAGCTGCTGCCATCCTGCTTTCCAGGTCTGTGCAGGGGCCTTGGTTGCCCTTTGCCTCTAAAGGGGTGTGTTTCCAGACAACACTGCTCTTTATCTAGCTGTCCAGGAGTAATGCATCTGTTTAAAACCATGGGACATCTTGTTCTCTGTTTGTCTGGTCTGTGACTGGCTTAGGGAACCAAAGGCTTGATGTGAGGCTGGGAAAAATCTTTCCCAGTGACCCCAATCCAAATCAGTTGTGGTGTACTTGGTAGATTGGAGGGTTCACTCTTTAACTCCTGGATTTCTACTCTCTGCCCCAGACTTTGAGTAATTTTTTCCTTCATGTTGGCAGCAGCACTGCCCAACAACCCAGGGCAGGATGTAAGGAACCTGACCCTCTGCTTTTGAAACTGTCTGGGGAATTTCTGTAGGCAGCATGCAGTGGCTTGAGATGGATTTTGGCCAGGACACTGAGGTTAACACTGCAATGGGATCCAAGGGTACATTCGCATGAATGTAAATGATCATGTTATGGCAGATTAGCAAGTTACCGCTTGTTAGCTGTGCTGCGGTATGGGACCGCGAGCACACTCCTTGCCTGTTGCAAATTCCAGGTAAAATGTATTAACTTGAAACCGCTGCAAACATGGTTGGAGTGACTGGGTTTTCCTTTGCAAGTTACCATGGCATTGGTGAGTGCCCCTGTCCCACGAGTGGCCCCACACCTGCTCATATGGAGGCCTCCCTCCCTTGAGCCTAGTCCTGTCCTCTCCTGCTGCTCTGGTGATGTGGACCAAGACCCTCTCCAAGCTCATTTCACTGAGGTGTTCCCAAAGACCAGCTGCTCCAAGCTATCAGGTGTGGCAACAGCTTTGGTTTTGCAGGTTCCCAGTCCCTCTCCCTTCAGAGCTGCCCTCGGGAGTCTCAGCTGAGCACTGCAGAGGAGCACAAGCTTGGGATTCCGTGCCCAGTGCTGCAGGTGACAGGAGCTGGCAGCCTTGCCAGGCACAACAGAAAGTGGCCTCTGGCCCCGAGGGTGCTTGGAGAGGAGCCCGTAGAGGGGTCCCTGCCACTTGTGAGCAGTCGCTTGGGTGGCACAGCTTTAACTCTTCATGGATTTTCCAGTCTCTGCAGGAATGCTGTCTGGGGTTGGGTCAGGGATAAGGTGGTGAGAGCCAGGCACGTTTGCAATCATGGCATGTTGTCTGTGGCATGCTTTGTTTCATTCTTCTCTTAAAAGCTAGTCCAAGCCAGAAGGACCCCTTGAGGACATCTGCTGGGGTCAGTTTTGAGGATTCCCATTCCTGTGCTTTAGAAAACAGATTTGTTTCAGAAAGCCCACCAGCCTTTTGGGCAGAGCGCTGGGCTCACCATGGGACAGCCTGGCATGAGCAGACCTCTGAGGCCTCTTTGCTCAGCATAGCTTCCCTGCATGCCAGACACGACTCAGTCTTGAAGCTCAGAGAGTAAGGGCAAAGCAGAGGCTCTGGTTAGACAAGTACTCCAGAGTTGTCAGTAATGGAGTATGCAGCGTGGGGGCTGCTGGGATAGGTTTAAGGAAATCAGCTGGGAATAGATGAGAGATAATTTGCCTTATCAAAGTGCAAGGGAGCAGGTCTCTCTGGGCGTCTGAAATGACTGCCAGAAGGTGGGGAAGATGGTACAACCCAGAGCATGTGAGTGCTGGTTTGGGGACCCAACTTCTTTTCTTGGCTCTGCCACAACCCATCTAACCTAAAACAAGTCATTGAGAGATTAAATCGTCTCTCACAGCCTTGATTTCCCTTTGCCTGCCTCTTATACTTTAGCCCAACCACCTCCAGTCAGGGGCTGTCTCATCCTCAGTATTCACCTGCTGCACAAGGGGTCAGACCTCTTGGAGCGGCCGTAATGGAGGATGTAAGGTTGCCTTCCCTCCGTGCCTGGAATCTCAGCAGGAAAGGCTTGGGCACATGATAAAATCTTCAAGGCACTCTCTTCAGCAGAAGGGTTCGGCTCCCAACTCCAGAGAGCTCTGTCCTAGGCGGAGGGACTGTGTTTCACACCCCTATACTTCCTCGTTTCACAGAAAAGGCTGCAATTAGCCGCGGTTCCTCTCTTCACCCCACACATCAAGGCATGTTGCTGGGTTTTTTTCAGAATCCTGATCCTAGGAAGCCATCAGTATCCAGGGAACTTTATCACACACACTCGAAATAACCCAGAAAGCTGCCAGCCCCATATTAGGGAATGAATCCCTGTCGGAAAGTAAAGTGAATGCAAAATTTATTGACAGGCTACTGTGACTGCAGGCAGTTTGTGACCCAGCCCCCTCCTTTACCTCCAGCCCTCCCCATGAACAACAACCCACAAACCCTGTTCAGTCCAGTAGCCTTTATATTTTAGCATGTCTGGGTCCCTCATCTCAGGTCCCAGCACTTGCAGTGTGTACAGGAACCTTCCCAGGGGAACGAAAAACAAACTGTGGGCAAGGAGGTCTGCACGGCGTCCTCCCTGTCTGCCCCACATCCAGTCTTCTCCATCCTCTCCAGTAGCTCAGTACAAATGCAAATGCTTAATGGAAAAAACCCGAACAAAACCGCAACACCTGTCAGCCTAAAAATTCTTTTCCTGAGCTCAAACTGTGGCAGAGTTTTGCTGTCCTCTTCACTCCAGCGCAAGGCAGGACGATTTGGTGGTTAGAGCGGGAGGTGTACAGGAACGAGCTCCTCCTTGGCTCTGCCAAGGACGGTGCTATCTCAGTCAATCGCGTTAATCTTCAGTGACTAAGTTTCCCCATTTGTAAATCTCTACCATCGCTGCAGCCTCCAAACGCCTTTCATGTCTGCTGGTGTTTCCTGGAGAGGTTCACGGAGCTTCTGTAGCTTCTGTTTGAGTGTAAAATTCTGCTTGAAGCGGGCATTTGGGATACTTGGTTGCGACTTTTAACAAAAGGTTTTGTTTATGAATTTTATTCTGCTCTTCCTTATGAGGAGGGATAGGCATTCAGGAATATCTTCTGTGAGATAGCATGGGCTTAGGCATGAGTTGCTGTAGAGATGTGAAATGTCGCTGTACTATATATGTATTAGGTTCTAGAGAAAAAAAGCAAAGTGTAGGATGTACGTTAACACTAACACTTGCACTGCACATGGTAATTTTTCCCTTGCAATTCTCCTGAGAGGCAGGTAACTCTCAGGATCGCGCTGTACCAAAGCACAGAAGGGTTCGGTGTCAGACCATGGCCACCCAAGGGACTCTGCAACTAGCGAGGGCTAGAGCTGCGATCTTCATTCCTCCTTTCCTGATAGCCAGTCTGCCTGTGCTGCTTTGGGGCTCCTTGGCCTAGGCACCCCTCTGCCAGAGGTCCCTGCTGCTACTGAAGCCGTAGCCACAGGGAAAAGAACATCCAAGCAAGGAGAGAGGGAGCATCGTGCAAGAAATTATTTTCAGCACATTTTGACCAAAAAGCAGAGACCCCAAAAAGACTCAGTAGAAACTGTTGGATGGGCAACAGAGGGTGCAGCCCTTTCATCTCTGCTAAGATAGCCAGAGGTGACAGTCTGTGCCAGTCAAGGTGCCAGCTTCTCTCATGAGGCTGTTTGCCTCCCAGGAGCTGAACCGAGCCCAGTCCCACCTCCTTGATTCACTTTGCTCCAGTAGAGGACAACGATCAGCTGGAGCTGACCTCTGCTCGGTTCCAAAACATGGGCTGACTCTGTTCTCACTCTTGCTTTACACTGGGAAACTGCAGAGGGCTTTTAAGTTCACTTCACAGCCACCCTCAGCAAGTGAGGGGACAGCAGGGGTTATGTGGGAGATAGGGAGAGCCCAGGTTTGAGGGCCAGGTTGCTTTGGGGAGAGCCACATCTCTCTGAGCAGGAGTTTCTAGCAGAAGAGGGTTTTGTGGTTTGTGGTGCATTCAGCTCAGCAGACGGGAACTACAGATTGTCTCTTTTCAGCCCCTGCTGTCCTTTAGCAGTCGGCCGGCACCATCAATCACACCCAGACACCATCAGGAAATGATTCCCAATCAATTATAATTGCTCTTCACCTACTTCCTGTATAAATCACTGATGTTTTACTGCAGATGCCAATGAAACAGGGGAGCGAGAGTCTCTTCCCTCAACTTTCTGTGTGTGTCTCAGGCCCACCCACCGAGTTCCTTGGGATGGCTCTGCCAGGCTGAGAAACAGCAGGTGACTGGGATTTAAAAGCATCGGCACGTTTTATTGCTCCTGGAAGCAAGGGACGGATAGGAGGAGGAGGGTGCTGTGTGCTCTCCACATCTCTGGGATCTGTCCACAGGTGGGGAGAGGGGCTGCAGGGCAGAGCCCAGGCCTTCAGCATTCAGCTGGTTGCAGAGGTTTCGTGCACAGGCAATGGAAGCAGAGGTGTTATTAACACTGGATTAGGTCCTAAAACAGCCCTTCCCAATGGGATCCTGGGTGGAGTTTACCAGACAGGTGTTCTCACTTTTTTAGTCATTCTTTTTCCTTTCTTTCCTTGTTTCTTCTTCTTTATCTCCTCCAGGCTGGATTGTTTGCTTAGCAAGGAGAGGTGCTAGCGTTCAGAGTTGGATTTGAAGCAGAGTATGAGACCTCGCTAAGGCAGTAGAGACGTAATGCTGTTTGATTTTTATGGTATCAAAACATTGTGAGCTCTTTGTTGAACTCTCAGCAGTGCATAAGATGGGATGAAACACCTTTTGGGAAGGGGAAGTCAGAGACTGAAATACGCTTTTGGAGAAGGGCAGAAAGCCAAGCTAGAAGGGGGAGCTGCTCGGAGACTGTGGAGGGGGAAGGGGAGTGGGGAGAGGAGGGTGAGGAGTCTGGGTGCGAGTGGGACTGCCAGGAGGCCGAGGCTGGGCACGAAGTGGGATTGTGTGCGGTGGTGGAGCCGTGCCAGTGCGGATCCCGTTTGGCCTGTGCAGCCGGCGCTGGCTGGGCAGGAGCAGCGAGGAGCATGCATGGATGTGGGTGTGTGGCGGCAGGGGAGCCCAGCCAGGCGAGAGCGCGCCGGGGCAGGCGCGGGCGGGAGGCTGCAGTGACTTCCAGGCGGATGATTATTTTATGGAGTCCTCAGAAGTCCAAAGTTATGTGTGTTTGTTAAGCGCCGTAACGCTGAGTTTATTTAATGTGGTTTTAACTGCCGCACGCTTTTATAAATCAAAATAATTAAAAATAATAAATTTGAAGGTTAAACAACAGCCTGCGCTGTGGCAAAGAGGAGAGAGAATGTCTCCAGGCTGTGTTTGTGGGGAGGGAAGCAGGGAAGGGGTTCCTGACGGCTGCCTGCACCACTGTCACATCGCTTGGGGGACGGGGGCAGATCTCAGGCTGGTGGAGCAGGGGAATGGCAGTGCCAAAGTCCAGGCTGTGGCACAGCCATATCTTTTCACACCCTGTGAAGGCCATCATGAGGAAAAGCACATCCAAGGGGCAATGGCAGCCCCAGTATTGTCTTCATGACAGCCCAAGATCTCTGGTTCCCCTTCTCCTAGATTAAAAGCACCTACAGACACTTGGGTTTGCCATCCTCATAGGATTTTCCGGCTATCGATATTCTTCTTGTTGCAGGGCATTTCTATTGATGCCACATCTCAGCTTGCATTATTTACACAGAGCTATCGAATCTGTCCCAGTATTCAGGACAGCCTGACAGAACCCAGCCTCCCTCTTTAAAGGTTAAACAGGCTGGGTCCCCTCGCAATGTGGGCTTGGTGCTTGGGAAATGCAGGGCTGTAAACAGCTACCTCCCCCTGCCTGCCCCCCCCCCCCCGCCACCCCCCCCCCCCCCCCGTTTCATTTTAGCTCAGAAAGGTTACCCTGAGGCGCCTGGGACTGGGGGAAGTGGAGGGTGCTGGAGAGTGTGTGTGTCTCTTTAAATGCTCTTTGTGTCAGCATGATAAGGAATTTGATGGCTTTATCAGAAATACCAAAGCTTTATTTAGCAGGGTGAGGCGAGCGCCACTCGGCTCCACACAATCTGCTGATAAATTGGAAAAAAAAAAAAAGGGGGGGGGGGGGGAAGAGGCAGTGGGGGGAGGAAAGTTGAAACTTTCCCTGATTACGTTTGGGCATGGCCCAGCTTCCAGGGGACGTGGAGCTGTGGACACATTCCCTGCCCAAATGCAGCCGCTCCGGATGGTAAGGCCGGGTGTGTGTTAGTGTCCTTGCTCAAGACCAGAACTCTTTTAAAGGACAGAAGCAATCTAGATTTATCCCATTCTGTCTTTTGGTGTCCCCACTGTTCACCCAGTCATATGTCTCACATACCCCCTTTTCTTATCGTGTCCCCAGTTTGCTGCATGTCTCATTTTCCCTTTCACCTCTGCCCGTGGTACTCAAGCATTTTTGGCCAACATCTGGTGTATGATACATGCCTCCAGATATAAAGGCCTCTATCCCTCAGGCTATGGATCTCAACATGAAGTTTGCATTTGGGTCTCTGGGTCTCCTCTCCTTTCCCTGGAGTCTGCCTGCCAGATCATGTAAGTGGGAGGCACAAGTGGCAAGGTAGGAAAGGAGAGGTGTCTCATGGAGTCATTAGGCACAGCGTGGAGGAGGCAAAGCATCCCTTCAGCAGAGAGATGAGGCCAGCATGGGACTGGCAGGGAGCTCGCAGCTGGGATGGGAAACACCCCCCAAATCAGGTCTATGCCCCAGCCTGGGTTACTGATCCAGCTGCAAGAGGACAGGCTGACATCTGAGGGGTATACCCACCCTTGGATCTTGCTGTCCTACTGAGCTGTGAGAAGATGTTTGCCAGTGCTAACTCCGGTGCTCCTACTGGTGGTGGGCATACCTCAGAGGGGGAGTAGACTTGACTGAGGAGCTACTTTGGGTGAGCTGCTGCTCCCCCAGAGCAGAGGTACGTAATCTGATTTAGACTATTGCAGACCACATACTGTGGGGACCCTCTGCAGCAAGGGCAAAACGGAGTCAGAGAAATCTTCCCTTCCACCCACTGTTGATGGGTTTAGGGAAGGCAGTGCTGAGTGAGGAGGCTGGGATGCATGACCCCATCCTGCTAGCATTGTATAATGCTCATGCTGCTTTGCTTCTAAATGGGCTAAACCTTGATTTGGTAGTTAAATCACAGAACTGGGAGTCCAGCCTCCCCCTATCCAGTCACAGCTCTTCCACCAACTCCCCCATGGAAATCTGCTGCCTTCTCCTTGCCTCTGTTGAAAGCACTCAGTGCACAGGAGCAGAGCAGCACCCGGGTTTGCAGCAGAGCAATAAGTGTGCAAGATTTTCCAAAGGGTGCACATTGCCATGGCTTCACCAAGGTTAGAGGAGTTGTGCTGCCTTACTGAAACAAGTCTGGCCCCATGGTTCTGTAGCGCTTTGAGACCTGAGCTGGGAGGAGCTAGAGACAGACCCAGTATTTCTCCTGTTTTGTGTTTATCATTAACACATGACATCTATTATATATTGTTACCATGTTTTGTTGTTCATCGCGTGCCTGCAAGCAGGCCACACACATTGTGACGGTTCTGGTCCCTTCCTGATCTCGTGCCTCCACACCTTTTCTTTCCATCCTTCTGTTCATTCTTACTCCTCCTCTTTCCTTTCTCTCTTTCTTTTGATTTTTTTCCTCTCTCCTCAGCTTGCACGCATGCACACACACAAACACATACAGAGCCCTTTCACAGTTGGATCATCTGTTCTTGGCTCTCGCCCACATCTCTTTTTGATGTGGTTTCTAGAGGGTTTGGGCCAAGTCCCCCATTTCTCTCTCTGTCATCAGGAAGCCTGCTGCAGCCTCTGATTCCAGCCGGATCTGGTTAGCTCTCTCTTAGGAAACCTTGCCACCTACCAGAGTAAGACTGGTGCTGTAAGCCTGGCGGGAACGGGGAAAGAGGGCTTGAGCTGCTCAAAGTTACAGCCTGATGTTCTGGACGGTTACTCATGGTTTACACTGATCTCCCTGAGCACAGAACAAGGTCCTGAGTTGATGCAGCACAGAGTATCGGGAGGCACTGGCTGTGGAGCTGCTCCTTTAGAAGATCTGTTTGCCTTGTTGGGGTTGTGTGGTGCTTCTCCACAAAGCTGGCTGCAGCGGGGCAGTGCCCTGAGCTCTGGGCAAGGCTGTGGCTCTCAGCTCTCATTTTGGGGCTTCTTGTAAGGACGTAAAGCACATTTGATCTTTGTCTCAGCCTGGGACATCTTTTGGCTTGCTTGAAGCCCTGTCTAGTGCCTTGCTGTCCCTCTAGCTACTGTATGGGAGGGCAACCTGTTCACTTGAGCACCAAGTCAGAGAGAACCATGGTCCCTGGGAAATGCAGCTTTTCATCCTCCTTTGGAAGGCCGTGTAAAGATGGTGTGATTGTGCATGTGAGAGGGTGAGTAGACAAGTTTAGAAGAGGCTTAACAGCAATTAGGTTTAAATGACCCCTCTTCTCTGCAAGGTTTCAAAGATCCCAGGTCACTTTTGGGGAAGAGAGGCTTTCCTGAGTGCTCCTTGTCTGATTTCTCTCTCTGCAGCAGCAGAGTGGCTGCATCGCAGCTGCCTGCGCTCAGAAGTGCGTTGGAGTCCCCTGGGGGCTGCTGTTAATAGTTGTGCTTTCAGCACAGAGCGGGTGGATTGGACAAGAGGACAGAGGCAGGGGACACAGTCCTCTATTCTCAACACCCTTCTTGTGAACTGCCTGCTGAAGCTGCCGTTGTGGCTTGACTCAAATCCTGTTAAGTTGGTGGCAAAACTTTCACTGGTCCATGGGCCGGTAAAGAGCAAATATTTTCAGTCAGGCCAGTTCCAGGGCCAGGGATGGGTTTAGGAAAGAAATACCTGAGAGACAGTTTGCTTTAATAAAATGGGGAGGGAAGTGAGAGTAGATTGCTTTGGGCATGGGTAATGGGGCATGGAGACCTCGCTGACTCAGCCAGCACTGCGAACTCTGTCCTGGTCACTCAAGCTGTGGCCGCTTGTCCTCTTGTCTGAAATGAGCCCATCGTCTCAGCCTGCTACCCAGCAGGCTCGTGTCCCCTGCCACAAAGCATCTTTCCGTGTGGCACTAACCGTCCCTTGCTGGCCATACCAGCCAGGAGCTGGGGCTGGAGGGGCTATGGAGCCTGGACCCCTTTGGCTTCTCTTGCAGCTCAGTGATGAGGTGGGGACAGTTTGCCCCATGGCTGCCCAATGCTTCTCTGTGCATGCAGCCCACACGCAAACTTTGCGTTTGCTGCAGCCAGTGTGCTTGGACTAAATTTGTTCCTTTCTAAGAGGAAAATTTGAACAGAATGGGCTAAAAGGCCTTGGCCTCCCCCAGTGTGGGCCTGGGGTGCTGGGAGACTACAGCTCCTCCCTGAAGCTGGCTAATAGAAATCAGTCCTGATTAGGATTAGTCCAGCCAGCACTGAGCTGGCAGGCTGATAATCTAATAAAAATTCCCAGGATTGGTTTACTCTGGGGAGGATTTGTGCTGGACGCAGGAGGAGCAGGATTAGTCCAGCTGTGTTAGGGAAGGGAGGGCAGCCGAGGGTGGGCAGGGAGGCTGCCGAGAGGGTGGGGGGAGCAAGACAGACAGCAAGAGTAAGTGGAAGTGACAGGGTCAGACCGGGCCTTTGTCCTACAGCCTGATTAGAGAGTCTGCCCCCAGTTTCTTACACTTTGGGATGTTGTCGGACAAACTGGAGCTTAAATCTGTCAGAGCACAGTAGAGATTGGAGTTGACGTCCCGGGAACATATTCCTTGCTGTGCAGAAATCCAGCCCTGCTGGGAAAATGTAAAATGCCCATCCCAGCCCCCTCTGAGCTGGAGGAGATGTGAGCTCAACTTCTTCCTTCAGCTATGTTGGGTGGTTGAGGCTGAGCAGCAGAGAGGCTTGTCCAGAAGCAGGTATCTGTCATGAGTGGTCCATGTCCAGTTCCAGACTGGTCTCTCCGGCTTCATCCCCTGGTGGAGAGGAGGTCCTGGAAGCCAGGTTGTTGCTCTCCAGCTGAAATCACCAGGCTTTGCTTGACGTGGTGGCAAAGGCACCCATTGTGTGTGAATGAGAGCTCGGCAGGAGATTCCCATTCCTCCAAAGAGTCTCAGGGTGGGCAGAAAAGTTCCTTTGTAGGCAGGGAGGAGGCCTGAGGCTGCAGGCAGTCACTCTTCAGACTGGAGGTTCCAAGGACTTCTTTGGCTGCTGGTGCTGAGGAAGACCCTTAGCAGGGGAGGCAGAGCAGGAAGGTCTTTTGTAGGTACTACTAGTCAGGCCCCAGCTGTGTAGGCACTGAGAAACATGCTTCGCAGTGCTTCTGTTTTTTTGGCAGCCCTGAGAGCGCCCCATGCCCCACCTTGAGTTGCCTGGGGAGCTGCTGGTGTGTCTGGTGCAGTGCACAGGCGTGGGGAGCTCCCGTCAGCCCTCATCTGGCTGCTCCGCTGGTTAGCAGAAGGAACCCAAGCTGCCTTTCTGCTGCAGGGCTTCTCAGCCTGTAGCCCCTGGAATGACTGTGAAAAATAGAAATAACCCTGAAATATGCATACCCATTCCCATAATTTTAAAGCAAGAATATGCAGGGGAAGAAGAACAAAGACTCAAAGTTTTCACTTAGATGTTGCACAAGATGATCTGTGGATTATTTCAGCCATGCTTAGTGCATCATCTAAAGGTGTCCTGACAGTCTGCTGTGGCTTCCTTGGCTGTGTTGTCTGATGCTCCCTAGACAAGGCAGGAGAGAAAAGAGCCCTACAGTCTTCTGAACTCATCCTTTAACTCTCCCTGTTACTCCCTTCTCCTCCCCTTCAACTCATCTAGACTGCCTCTTTTGTTACTTGCCTGGGAAGTTCATCGCAGGCTCTTTAGATGTATCTTAGCCCTCTGGGGACACTGCAGTTGGGTAAGGATGCCTGCAGAGAGAGACCCTGCAGAGCATTAAGTGAGGAGTCCTGCCTGGAGCAGAAGAACCAGAACAGCCACTCAAGATGTTCCTGGACACAGGGCAGGAGCTGTTTAGGATACAAACCCCTTCCTGGAGTCTGAACTCCACAGAGAAATGCCCTCAAAGCTCCAAAGGTTGCTGATTGTGTGAGGGGTTTTTTTTTCCCCTTTAACAGCTGCAGCTACTATGGATGGGCTGGAGCATTTCCCAGCTGAGGGCAACTGTCTATGGACCAGCATACTAAAAGCCCTGGGGTCCCCCAGTTGTTTGGGAAACACCCCCTAACCGTCAACCCCCACCCTCAAAAAGAAAGAAAGAAAAAGCCCCTAAGATGAAACTAAGATAACTAAATAACGAGAACACTGTCCTCTCCAGGCTCGGGTAGCTGCATATATGATTGTCAACTTGATGAAATCCCCCCGGATGTAATGAGCTGATTTTCTGCTGTTAATATTGCATCTGCTGATGAAGGATTCGTTAGGATAATGGAACGAAGCTAAAATATAAATGACTCGCTGTCAAGAAGCAGCTTTTGCTTGTGTTCTCCTGACAGTTCCTCGGCCATGGCGAGGGAGTTTTGTGTGCTCTGCACGCGTTTGCAAGGTGCGTGCGATTATTTGGTCCTGTGTGTACAGGGATGCATGCATCAGAGGATGTTCCTTGCGAGCCGATAGCCCTGGTAGCCTGGAAGCCCATGGCACGCGCCCATCCCAACCTGCTGGCACACTGCTGGGCAGCCAAGGCACCGGCATTTTCCTCTGTGCCAGTGACTGCCGCTTTTTGCCTGCCAGTGGAGACCAAATGGTGCTGCCGTCAGAGAGCAGCGGCCAAAGTTGCTCCTTTGTTAGGATGAGGCTGCCAGGAGAGGTGAGGGAAGGCGTGCTGCTGGAAAAGTATCTGCACTTATACTCCAGGTCTTTTTTGTATCCGGCATGTTCCTTTTTTTCATTTTGTTTTGTTGCCAAAGTTGCTGGGTTTTCTTTCTGAACAAGAGAAATCAGTTTAAGCGTGTTAGAAAGTGAAACTGAGCTTTGCTCACAAAGCTTTTTGAAATGCAGAGTATTATTTTCATTGGAAAATGCAAAAAAGATTTTGATAAAAGTGGTCTTACTATTGCTGAGTAGTAATCTTACATCTGTGCCTGAAATCTCAAGGTTCCACTGTCTATTTTGAGAGATGGGGTTGTTTTTCCTTGCAAAAAGTAAAATGGAAGCAGCTCCGTCATTGAGGGGGTTTCAACTTTAATACAATTTTGCACACGCGTCCCTAACTGTAGTTTGCTCATCCCATTTCAGGGTTGTGTGCACGCGTCTGAGCGTGCGTTAAATCTTTGTTATCAGATATGCAGGGAGGAAAACCTAGGAATATGTTTACAAGTATCTTTGGTATCTTAGACTTTCTGTACATTTCATAACAGCATTAACCAAAATATAACATTGCCAACCCCTCATTTTACCCTGTGCTTAAGGACATTTGGTGTTCTCCACTCAAGTCCATGTTTCTGGACACAGGAGACCCAATGAGAATCCCAGCTTTCATTATTTGTTTGGGTTTTTTCATCTTTAATCACACTTCTCGCTCTTCTGATTACCAGGCAGGAAAAAAAAAAAAAAAAAAGAATGAAAACATGAACTGTAGTGGCTCAAAAAATGAAATTAAAAAAAGGCCTTGCTTTCTATTATTATTTTTCAAGTCACATTTGTCAGCCAATAATGTTGGGGATTGGAGCGGTGATTTTTTTTCTTGGTAGCTGGAGCTGACACTCTCAGATGTTTCTCCAGAGGTGTGAGGTGGTGGTGCCCCAGCCCCTCTAAGCTGCACATCTTTGGTGGCTGTTCAGACTCCTCTCCCAGTCCAGCAAAGCCTTGCTTGGCCTGGCTCTACTTTTGGGGAGTCCCTCTCACTGTTCAGACTCTTCTCCTAGCGAGGAACATTGGTGGTTTAATTGAATCATTCTTTACAAAAGACCATGAATATAAATGATGGGGGAGGGGGGAGGCACATGAATATGATGGTAGAAATTTTGCATTGAAATATATTTGATGGAAAACAGCTTTCTGACAAAGTGAAATTTTGAGTGTGTGCCTGTGTGCGTGTGTAAACATATGCATCACTTTTCCAACTCTTTTTCTGAAAACATTTCTTTGCTCTTCCTCATGATAAACACTACATGGAATAAAATTTTCAACTAAAAAATTACTTTCCCCAAGATATTTGGTGGGAAGGACAATCCTTTCCTGACCAGCGGTCTGTCCGAATTTGAGCTAGTTGTGCAAATTTGAGGAAGCGATTGAGGTACCAGTCCCTTGCACTGGAGGCAAAGTGCAAGGGACAATGAAGTCTGGTGCTGGCTGCAGGCGTCTTCCCTGGCCCCATCCCACCGGAACCCCTGAAGATGATGCTGCATCAGGGCCAGAAAAGGGGATCAGAGTGGCAGGGAATGGGAAGGTGGTGCAGAAAAGGTGGAAAGCCTTTTGTGTTTCTGCGCTTCCTATTGCACAAGCTTTAAAGTCCCGGACTCACGGAGGAAGAAGCTGGTGAACAATTTGCAATTTCTTTGCTGCCTCTTGGCAACAGTAACATATCCAGTCCCAGGCAACTGAAAGTCATAAGCTGGGCTCCAAAAATGTGAGATCATCCTAGAAGTTTTGAGATGGAGTAGGTAAATGCCGAAGGGTATGACATTCTTGGACTTGCTTTCTGAATCCTTCAGCCTTTCTGGGCTTTTCTCTGCAGAATTAGCCTTGGCAAGGGAGAGGAGGTGGGCAGGGAGGTCTGACCAGCGTCCTTACCTCTTGGCATCTCTGAGGCTTTTTATACCAGTTGCTTAAAGGCAAAAAGCCAGATCCTGAGCCAGCATAAACCAGCACAGCTCCGTTGGTGTCAGCAGGGCCTCCCTGATTCACACCCACTTGGGCTTTCCTCCCAGCACCAGGAAAACTCTTTTGAGGAATTTGGTTGCAAATTCAAGCACTGCTTGGCTGGGACAGCACGTCTGTGATATGGCTCTGGGGGCTTGCTGGCGTTGGGCAGGCTCGACCTACAGCAACCAGCCTAGGGGGAAACCACAGACCTCCTCTTCCCAAATCCTCCACTGTTTTTTTTCCGTTTCCACTCTTGTCCAGATACCCCCAGGATCCAGCAAGCCCTGTCAGCTCTTCCCACGTATCAGGTCTCTTGGGCCATCTCTTGGAGCATATATGTGTTTCTGTGTCACACTTTTTTTTTTTTTTTTCTGGGGTCCCCTGCTTCATCATTATCTTAATCACTGTTGTGTTAAGTTTCATGCTTCCTTTGACCTTTATTTTCGGCCTGGTTATGCTGTTTATCTGCTTCTGACACTTGTCCCCTGGTGCTATTGCCAGGGAAACCCAGCACAGAGGCCTTTCCTTTTTCCCCCACCCCCTTGTCCCTTTCTGTTTAATTTTTTTCTTTCCTCTTTTTTCTTTTTTTGTCTTTTAACATGGTTTTCCTAAAAAGTTTTTTAATCAATCAAATTTGAGGCAGAAAATAGGCTTGGTCACGCCTGGTCCTTGGGTCGTGTGACACTCACTCAGGGTCCTGACAGCTCCTCAAAAGGGGCACCCGGGACGAGGAGGGGGGGCTGGCAGCGCGTTTCCCCAGGAAAGGGCCCGTTTCCATGACACTGCCCCCACCTCTCCGCCATCCGCCAGCCCGACGTGGGCCTGAGGCTCTTCAAAAGGGGCGTTGGGAAGCGTGCGTGTGTGCAGGTCTGGGGAACAAAACGGTGGCGCGGGGGCGGCGGCGGCGGGGGCGTGCTGGCTGCGCTGACAGCTGCCGGGGTTCTCTGCCACCGGAGCTCATGGGGAGCCAGCAGGAGCGACGGCAATTGAGCCAGGGCCCCAGCCAAATCCGCATAATCAGGGGCTTTTCATAAATGCCCCATTTTTCATTCCCATCTAAGGCATTTACTCCGAGAGAGACGGTAGCCCTGACCTGAAGGGACAGCGCTCCTGAGCCCTGCCGCACACCCCTGGCTCTGCCCTCCTTGCTTGCTCTGCTCCCCCAGCACCCTCCTCCTCCTCTGCCCTCATCTCTGCAGGCTGGCAAGCGCCCACTCCTCCACCGAACTGCAGCTCATGCCCCTCCGGCCATGGTAGGGCCCTGCCGTGTCAGGACCCGGTCTCTGCATGTGCCTCACCAACCTTGGCGCTGTCGCTTTTCCCTCAGGTCTCCCGTGCTTCCCTCACCTCCCCCTCTCCCCACCCTGCCCTGGGAGACCACTTGCCCTTCTGCTGCCTTCATCCAAGGCTCTGCACTGGGGTTTTTAAAAGCCCTTTTCTTCCCCCCCCCCGCCCCTTTCTCAACTCTCTTCTTTCACTCTGCTCCCTCCTGTCCTTTTCCCCATGCCCTTTCCAGTTCTCCATTTGTGCAGGGTCTTCTTCTCTCTCTTTTTTATAATTAATGATTAGGTTTAATTGGTTTGCTTAGGCAGCCTGACAGCAAATTAGCAGGAGCCAGCCCAGGGCTGCTGAATGCCAAGTTTGGGGACTGCTGTGCTTTACAGATGTTGGAGTAGAAAGGGAGGTGAGCTCCTTAGGATCCTCCCTTGGCACCCTGCTCCTGCTATGCTGGGCGCTGCTGTAGCTGTGCTGCAAGGTGGGGGTCTGTAGCCTTTCCTGGTCCTCGGGCCATCAGCACTGGGAAGCTGGGACTGGCCACAGATTGGGCTGCTGTCTCCCACCCTCTGATCCGTGCTTGGCTTGAGCACTCCAGAGGTGGCCGATGGGCACTGAGCTGCAGGGTAACCTCCATGATGGCCCCTGTCCCTTTTCTGCTGCTCAGCACTGGTTGTCCTCCTTCTTTTTGCATCACCTTTATTGAGCTGGACTGGGCTCTCAACAGGTTTGAGCAGAGGGGGAAAGGGTGAGAGGCAGGGCAGGATTTCCCTGGGGAGCACTGTGCCGAGGGGAGTCCTCGGGAGCAATGAAGCAGGAGTCTCTACCCAGTGCTAAAAGGCAGGTAATGGGGAAGGGGTGGGAAGGGAAGGGGGGCTTTGCTCTTTTCTTCCTTCGCAGTGATTTCCCTTTGCTTTGCTTTTCTTTTCTTTGCCTTTTTTATAGCTCCCATTTTTCTTTTTTATGAGAGAGAAACTGCAGGGTTCTCCCAAGGCTGGGAAGAGCGCTCGGTCCCAGGCTGCTCCCAGACAGATGGAGGGGAAAAGAAGGGGGGCAGTGGGCCCATAATCCTGGGAGGAGAGTTTTCCTGGTTAAAGAGGATTGGGGATGGAGTCTAGGACATTTCAGCATGTTGTTTTAGGAAGAAGGGGCAGACCATGACCTACTTGGGATGCTTGTTACCCTCATTTTCAGCACAGAACTTTGCTGAGAGCACTGACAAGGTGTGTAACCCTAACAATCGGCGGATGCAGTTGGTTTGTATTGTGCTACTGGTATTGCCTTGTAATGGCAGCCAAGAAAGGGGGAAACGGGAGATAGCACACGTTTCTCTCTCCTTCAGCCCATGTGTTTTTCCCTGAGTCGCCCAAGATCGGTAGGAGATGATAGCTAGGCCTGCCTGTGCGGTGAAAGCATGAAGGGCTCTGTCCTGGGAAACTTGGGGTGTCCTTCAGCTGCCCCTCGCTCTGCCCTCTTGGTCAGGCCAGTTCCTCACCTTGGCTCACCAGCTTCTTTCCCTGTTCAGACCAGGCTTGGGCCAGTCTGGGGACATTTCCGTCCTGCTGCCCCATCCCCTTTCTCCTGAGAGAGCATGTGAGTGACATTCCTCTCAGCATCATTGCCTGCACAGGGTCCACGGCCCAGTGTCAGGGCTGGGCTCGCAGAAGAAAGGGATGGGGTTTGTATCTGCCTTTTGTTCTGAAACATCTACTCAGCAGATGACAAGGCCCAATTGCATCTATAGAGCAGCCAGGATATTCCAGCCCTTCTGCAAAACCAAGAAGGCTTGTTGGGCTGGTGACAGACAGTAAGGGGCGTTTCCTGTCCCCAGCGATCCTGGACCTTCTCAGTTGTCCTTGCTTCAGGTGTTAACGGGTGCTTTTGCCCTTTCTGGACACAAGTTCCACCCTCCAGCTGAGTGTTAATATCTACATATGCCTTTTTATGGGATCCAGACCACATGTAGAACTGAAATCAGAGGGCTCTGATGTCTTTCTGGGATTTCTGTCATGCAGGAACAGCCTTTTCGTCAGTCACAGAGGTCCCTGCTGTATTCCAGATTCATGAAAGATGGAAGCCAGTGCAAACACGTCTGCTAGCAGATCTGTGTGTTGTTCAGCTGTGAGGGTACTGGCAAACACCATGCTGTGATACCTTGCTGCAGCCTGGCCCCTTCCCTAAAGACCCATACATCTAGAGCTCACTCAGGTGAAAATACTGATAATGCACGTAGAGACTGATGCTGCGCAGGTGTCCCCCGAGGCTCAGCGGCTCTGGTTGCAGTGCTCACTCCTCTGCTCCTGCCCTGTTAGGAGATAGTGCTGTGCATGCCCATGCAGCTCAAGTTTCACTCCCCAGTCCTGATGTGACCCTCAAGAGAGAGTCCCTCGCATGGCTTTGCCAGTTTTTGGACCTTAGTTGAGCTTTGAGCCTCTGCAGAGCAAAGCTAGGAATGAGTCTTCCTTTCCTGGGAAGAGAGGGAGAGGGATGAGGGAGAAATGTGGAAAAATACCTGTTAGAAAAGAGTTTTCAGTTCATTTCAGTTCCCTGTGATCTTGGCTTATTCCCACACCTGATGTCCATGCAATAGCAGAAGATGCATTTTGAACCGCTGCAGAACTTCCATGTTCTGCACACTTGGGAAGTCCTCTTTTCCTTTTCACACACTCCCACCCTCTCCAGAGGTGTTTTAAGACCATTTTCACTTTCTTGCAGGCTGTTTATGTGTCACTGCACGACCGTGAGCCAGAAGGTGCTCAAGGAGTTGGCCATACACCGTACAGCCTCGTGTGCCAGCAAGACTGGGACAGATCCAGCTGAGCCTGGTTATGACCCAGGCTATGCTGTCTGTCCATCACATGCTGGCCAGTGCTGAGGAATAAGTCATGCTGAGACTTTTTTTGCCAGGTGAGGCTTGGGCCAGGCCAGACATGTAGCCATGTGCCTGAACCCTGTGCCGTAGTTCCTACCAGTGAGGCACTTGGGGCACTTAGCAAAGAGCTCAAGGACTGGCAGCACTGGTGGCTGTATTCCCACCCGTAGGGCTGAGCTCAGGGTGCGGGGCACTTGCTTTGCAGTTTACCAAGTTTATTGTTGATACTAGACCAGTCAGGATCGTTTCAAAAATAGGTAGTGCCACTGGAGCGTCAGGCACTGTACAAACTTAAAGGAAGGCACAACTCCTTCCCTGTGAGAGTAGCCATCCCTTTCCCTGGTGTCAGAGCTGTCCCTTCACTTCTTATTTTAATAATGTGGGTGCCAATATTCAACCTCACCCATTGCAGTTTAGGGGACTCAGTTGTAATTGTGTAGTTCTTGACGATCGAATAGCAGCTGAGTATCACCAGCCACTTTACTATAGAGCTGCAGGGGGGAAACTGAGGCATGGAGCTGAAAGTGCCTAAAGATGCCCTGAGAGTTTCTGGAGTGACTCGCTGAAGGGTTATCCTGCCTGAGGTCCTTGGTTTGCGCATCCCACAGGCTGCCAACACAACCCATCGTTGCAAATGAAACTGATGGGAGTGGAAAGCAGTGATGCCTCCTGCCCTGCATTTGGCTTGGTTTGCCACCCTTCCTCTCCTCTTCCTTCCCCGGCACCCCTCGCTGCCAGCATGTGCCCTCAGTCCTGCCTCAGCCGGCAGCCCGAGCCGGCTCCTTTAAGGCAGGCACACCGGGGAATTGTGCACGGTGCCAGCCTTCGCTGCGAGTGCCTCTCCCGCTTCCCCCTCGGAAAGTTTCCTGCCCAATTGTTATGTGCGATCCGATCTGAAAGTTGCTCTCTAAGCTTCTTGTCACATTTTGACTTAATGAAGTGCAACTGGAGTGGGAATTGGGGTTCATCACGCCAGTCTCACTGCGCTCCCTTGTTGTCAGAAAACAGGGGCGGTTGGGGACCGTAATGCAACGCTGCAAGTCGTTATCATTCCGGTCAGTCTGTTTAACACAAAATTAAACAAAGAACTAATTAGTGCCTCATGAATTAATAAATGCGCAGTTGCTGGGTAGGAAGGGGAGGAAGGAAAAAAGGTTGTTGAAGGAAAGATACTGAAAAAGTCGAATTAGGATGTTGTGTCAAGGGGAAAAAAAAAAATCTGAGTCCACTTTGGCGAAGAGTTTGGATCCATTGGTTTCCTTGGAATAAGCTCCCCTCCTCCTCCCGCATCCTGCTTGTCTGCTCTAGAGTAGCGATGTACAGGCAGGCACGGGGAAGAAGGAGGTCTGGATTTCTTCACAATGTTCCCTAGAAGCTGGAGCTGGGATCCACAGGCCAGTAGCCAGATACAATATTTATCCAAAGACCTTTATGCCCAGATGTGGGAGCTGAGAGGTGCAGGGTGGAAGCCCTTCCTTGAAAAGGAAGGACACTTCGGAGATGGTCATGGCGAGCAAGCCTCGTCTCTTTGTCCAAACGCTTTGGAGCTTCGTACTTACTGGTGAGGGGTGTTGTGTCATGGTTGAGGCCTGTCCCCCAAAGGTTCATCTCCCTCTGATGCAGGGGAAGGAGCCAGCCCTTGGTCTCCCAAAGCAGAGGAGGGGGCTGGAGCAAGTAGAAGGGGAAGCCCCATGGGGAGGGCAAAGAGTCAGGGGGGCAGGGAGGAGGAGGAGGAGGAGGGAGGGTGGCGTGGGGTAAGCAGGAATAGGGGCAGGGTGAGGTGGCACTCATGGCTTTGGAAGTGGCAACACATTGCTCATTTTTCTGGAGAATCCAAGATGGTCACAGTAACAGCGTGTAATCTCAGATTAACTACATCCAAGCAATGCTCCCCCTGCCCCTGCTCCTTGCCTTGTCCGTGCTGGCTGGTCCCACTTCCCCCATGGAGGTGTGCAGCACCGGGGAGGACAGCCAGCACTCCTGCAGCGGAGCTGGGCACGCGGGCTGTGCTGGACGCCCACCCGTCTGGCCAGCCCTGCAGGTGCCATGCCATGCCCTGCCGCGCTGCGAGTGAGCAGGCTCTGCTCTGGCGCATTGTCAGGCAGGGAAGCAGGCAGAGCTGGGGGAGGGAAGAGTCCATCCTTAAGAGGACATGTCAAGTACAATTAGCGTTATCTGTCTAAATATGTACTGGGAACACAGAATACAAGAGGAGGCCTGGCTGGCTTTAATGGAGACATATGCAAGGTCATATTGCCTCATACAATCCCCCAATCTGATTTGGGGATTACACATTCTAAGTAAATTGGCGTTATTCCTCTTGCATCATTGATAAGCTGCGGCCGAAAGAAGGGGAGTAAAAAAAAAAAAAAAACAATTAAAAACTCAAACCCAAGAATTGACTGTGCACAGGGGCAAGGGAGTGAAGTCAGGAAGGCAGAGAGAGTTACAGGCAGAGAGCTTGGGAAAGGGGGAGAGAACAAAAGGGAGAAAAAAAAGAGCATGACAGAATGGCAGAGAAAGCGATGGAAAGAGCAAGAAAGAAAGGGAGAACAAAGGGAAGAAGAAGGTGAGAGAGGGGATGAGAGAGCCAGAAGGACAGAGGGTGACAGGGTGGGAGGAGGACCTCAAGTGGGGGAGCTGTTACTCCAGCCGCATCCTCAGCCTTGTTAGCACCAGGATTTGAGTGGGAAAGGAAGGAGCCAGGCGGTTTATGCATCTTCCTCACCCGAGGGGCTCCCTGTGCTCTGTGTCCGTCCATCCATCTGGGATATCTCACCAGCTCCTTCCCGCTCTGGGTCCCAGCCAACACCAGGCATCTATCTTTGGCGCAGTGCGCAGGCAGTGGTGGAGTGCGAGTGACAGGAGGAGGCCGTCTGCACGCATGGAGCACCAGGGCCCCAAAACACGGGGGTGAGCCACAGTGGCAGCACGGACTCCCCAGAGCCAAGTCCCTCTCACTTTTGCTCTCCAAGGGGCTAAAGCGGAATCCCTACAAGGGGCTGAGTTGTGGCATGCTGCTGCACCCTGGAGAGGGAGGCATGCTGTGAGCTGGTGCTTGGCACAGGCACAGGCTCCTGGATTCAACTGTGTGTGACCTTGGGCCAGTTTTTCATTTCACTGCCACGTCTTGGGCAGTTGTGATAGCTGTTCTGGCAGGGCTGCAAAACAGAGACTGCAGGAATGGGCCAAGCACCCTTGCCATTGTGCATGAAGCCATCCCGTGCTCCCTGCCACCTTCTGGCTCTGGGAGAGGGAAGTCCCTGGCTGGCTGCTGTGAAGCAGTCCTCCCCCTCCTGTGAGCTCTCCTCCCACCCTGCCTGTGCAGGATAACCCCCTCCGGAAGTCTCACGGCACGACTTTTATGCTCTGTCACATTTTTGGAACATATGGTTTTAAATAATTCAATTTACTTTTCATGTGTTTTGCTGTGACTTTTTTTCCCCTGTCCCTTTTCTCTTTCCTCCTTGCTGTCTGCATTCTCCAGGAAGGAAGATGCACAGATGAGTGGATAAGGGGATTCAGTGCCTTGGGACCCAGTCCTGCACCCCATCGTCTTTGTGCCCCATTGGTGTGCAAGGGAGGCCTCAGCATTAGCACACTGGTGAAACTCTGGGAAAGAGGGATCAGCAGAGGAAATGGGAAGATTGGAAAGGGAATAATTTGGCATGGAGTAGAAGGCACCCTTGGATGTGTGGGCAAAGTATGGTGCAGACCAGCACAAGGTCTGTCAGTGGTACCTGGGAAGCAGGATTCAGGCCAGTAATTGCTGCTCTCTCTATGCTAAATTATTCCCAGCCCTTGTTAAGAGTCTCATGCACAGCAAAGTGCAGGAGTGCTGTGTGTCTCGTGATATGCATGGCACTGCATGGTGCAGCCAGAAGCAGGAAAGCACTTTGTTCCCATGCGAAGTCTGAATGCCCCATGCTGGCTGCGCTTGCAGCTGGGTTCTCACCCAGCTTTTGTGAGTGTCTGTGCCTTGGCTTTTGGTCAGGTGTGCCCTATGTATTAACTGGATCCTTTCTCTTCCCTCTTCAGGATGAAGTGAATTTAGAGCTAAAAACGAGGCAAGAAATCAGGCCTTGAAATCTCCGAAAGGTAGGAGAGACTTCAGACTGCAATGGGTATGTCACTACGCCCTCCTGGGTTCTCTTTTCCTCTGCGTATCTCTCACACTTTATGGCCTGCTCGCTGTGGCTATGTCTGCACTAGAACTTCTGGGATTGAACCATTGTTAGTTATAGGGAGAGATGAAAACAGAAGAAGGTCTAATGCAGACATGGCCTATGTGTGTCCTAATCCTGTCTTTGTCTTTGTACACCAGTTGTTGTGGGCACCTGGTCTTGTCACTGTGGGGTTTCCTCAGTATCTTCTTTACTGCCTCTATCTTTACAGATAAAAAAGTGTGTAAGGCTTTGGTGAGGAGGGTACCGCTTTATCGTTGTCCGTGTGGGCTGGTGGGAGATGGATAAGGTCCTTTCACTGGCTAGGATGCAGTCTCCATCTACTGTGAAGTTTTGCTGAGCTCAGTTCACATAATTTAAGATGGTGATGTGCGTGCTGTCCTCCTCCTCTGGCACATTTTTATCTGTTCAGACTGCAGCACCATGCTGGTAGGATGGAAGCAACTCTGTGTCTCCAGCAGAATTCTGACTTTTCTGGGTTTTCCCTTTACTTAGACCCCTCATGGCCTGTGTTACTGCAAAAAAACCCCAAATTTGCAGTCTCTTAGAGCTGGATGGTCACTTAGTCTGTGCATGATAAGACGTAAAGGCCTAGAGCCCAGGGAAATGAAAGGTGATTGCCTCTCTTAAAAGCCTTATCTCCATGTGCTGGGTAAGAGGGTCCCTAATGCCACCTCAGGTGGTTCTCACTGAGGAGTCCCTGCCATGCCGAGGCTGTTCCTGCTGTCCTTGCCTCTTCCTTGTGGCCCCAGGGGGACCACGGGGCTCCCTTTTGTGTCACCCAAAGCGTTCCCACTCTCTTCCCCGCCTCTCTGTCCTGTACCCTCTGCCGTGCCCCAAGTCTAGCCTCTCCCATCGCTCCTCTCCCTCCCCAGGCACCAAGGTAAGTCTGAGACCAGGCCAGGGCAGGAGTGGCAGTGGCAGTGGGGAGGGTGGGGAGTGCTCCACCCTGCGGGACATCGCCTTGGTGCTGGCAGCACTTGCTGTGGTGCATCTGCGCTCAGAGCATCCCTGCGTTAGTGGGGACCCCCGAGCCCCAGCGTCAGGGAGCTCATAGGCTGAGTCCAAGCGGTATTAGAGGGGCCCGGGCTGGCTGGGGTGGGAGGGGGCCCCAAGCTGGGCTGGGCAGTGTCAGAGGTGACCGGTGGAAGGCCAGTGTTATGTAAATACCGCTGCTGTAACATGGCAGGCCTGAATGGCCCTATGCGTCCATCCATCATTGCTGGGGAACAGAAGCCTCCCTGGGAGCACGGGGGGCCGGCAGCGCGGGGCATGCAGACACAGGCAGCATGTGCCCTACTCATAAACTGTTTGTTTTCTTTTTGTCTCTCTCGTTTTGGGGCACCCTGCCGAGAGCAACTCTCTGTTTTGTCCTTGCAACCTCTCCCCCAACCTTCCCCCCACCACTTCAGCCCTTCCTTTTCCTCCCTCCTTCCCCCGGCCCTTAAAAAAATGGGGGGGAAAAAAAAAGAAAAAAAAAAAAAAAAAAGAAAGTCCCCAGTTCACATTGCGGCTTCTTTCTCTGACTTCAAAGGCTCCCCATCATTGTTTGGGATCGGCAGGCAGTGGCCCTGAAAACGTGATCACAGCCGGGCACAGTGTAGGTCACCACTGAGCGCCATGCTCCAAGCGCTGAAAGGAACAGGCAGATTCTTCCCTTTTCATGCTTCACAACCCTGGTTACAGCGCTCTGCCTCGCCCGCGTGCTCCTCGCTGCGTGGCTATTCTTGCTCTTTTCTCCTCCTTTTCCTCCCGTCCTCCCTCCCTCTCTCTCTCTCTCGGGTTCCTCGTTTCTCTGTCCATTTGCTCTCATTCTGCCCGCCTCTGTGCCCAGCTCCATCTTCTTTCCTTACTTTTCTTCCTCACTCTCTCCTGCCTGGTACAGCCCTGCTGCCCCTTCTTTCTGTCTCCCCTTTGGTGCTCTTGTATGAATCACCGTCTTCTTTCTCCCTTTTCCCTCTCCTACAGGTCAGGCTGGAGGTTGATTTCCTCATGCTCCGTGTTCCTGTTTCAGTAGCAGCCTTCCTCTGACATTTGCCCGTGTTTCTGTCTTCCCCTGTAATATCTCACTCACTCTACCCAAAATTGTAGAGGGTCTGTAATCTCTGGATTAGCCCCAGACAGCCTGCAGTCCTGTTCTTCCTGCAAGGTGCAAGCTGACTGCTTTCATGTGCAATGGGCTTACTCCCCCGAAATTTAGCACACCTTACACGGGGAGGCAGCACACAGTACCTGCCAACAGTGTCAGCTTCCAAACTTGCTCTCTGGCTTTGCTGGTTAACCTGCAAGGAACTAACAAGCAGGGTTAGTGTTACAGACAAATTTGTGAAGCCAGGAACTGAATTCACATATATCACAGGGAAACAGAGGAAACATTTGAATCTTGTAGGTCTTGTGTAGAACACGGTGCTGATGGTGGTGTTGGAGGGCAGTTAGGCAGGGATGAAGCAGAGTGAAGCAGGCCCAGCAGTTTGAATGGGCATCTGAGAACACTTTTGCAGTGGATTTTAGCTGGGGAACATCACCTCGTTGTACTGAAACTTGGGTGCGTGTTTAGCTGCACGGTGAGCCACAGTCAGACGGCAACTCCTTGCCTGCAAAACATCCCCCCCCGCCCAGCAACCCCGAGAGCTTAATTTTGTCTGCAGCAGTACAGCACAGGACTCAGCACCCCTCCAACACCCAGCTGGGGTACAGCCACCCTGTCCTCCACCCCCAGAAGCGGAGATCACGGTGCTTGTGCCTCTGGTGATTTGTGAGGTTGTTTTAATGCCGAGGAGCCCACCAGGACTTGTCTCTTGCTAAATAGGCATATTAAGGGACATTGCGGCAGGGGTTATAGAGTAATAATTTGTCCTAATGAGCTGGTGTCACGTTCCCCTAGGCCGAGCTGTGCGTGAGCAGGAGCCATGGTTGGAAGGGGCTGCACTTGCTGACCTGTCAGCCCAGGTTAATGAAGTACTGCGTCGCTTGGGGGGTCAGAGAGCAGGAGCTCCGCCAGCCTGCAGCGGCTCAGGGGGGCCAGAGGGGAAGGACGGGGCTCTCTCCCCTGAGCTGAATGCCCTGGGGAAAGGCTTGTGCCCTGCAGGACGGAGCAGCAGGATGCACGTTATGACACTGGGATCTCCGTGCTGTGCTGGCGGGCCGAGTGCCACTGCATCCTCGTCAAACTGCCTCAGAGGTGAACCTGCTGTGGCTGGGGTTTGGCAGGGGTTTGTCTTCTGGCCTTGTGGACAGCCCAGGTTGGTACACGTGGAAGGAGGCTGGAAAAGTAAGAGAGAAGAGATCTCACCTCTTTTACAGGTGCTCCTAAGACTGGCGGGGCTGAGCTCCCACACAGCCAGACCTAAAGAAAAATTCCTTGCGACACCAGGGGGTAGGTGCAGGCAAGTGGCTGGTGGTAATGACCAGTGTCTAGCTAGGAGGTTTACAGAGACATGCTGCATGTTCATCCTCACCTTTTTCTGTACAGAGTGTATGAACAGTCAGAAGAAATTCACTCTGTCCTTCCTGTTCCCTCTTTCTCCTGCCCTTATGCTTCCCCATAGCTTGCTGAGATCCTTTGCCTATATGGCAACTCTAAGCCCAAGCGGTTGCTCCATCCCTTCTGGGCAGCTGGGCAGCAAAGGCACAGGGAGAGTTTTGCCAGGCCCCCAAGGGAACAGTATTAGGGAGTGGGCTGGCGGCAGGACATCCTGGGCAGCTGTGGTCTGAGCAGGGCTCCCCGCTCTGCAGGAGAGGGCAGGAGAAGCCAAGAAGGGGGAGTCCTGGCCCACCTGCTGCCCTGGGGATCCATGGCCTGCCTTGCCCCTGTGGATCACACCACCTCGTCCATGCTGGCACAGGGCAGTGCCCTTGGCCATACCAGCGCCCTGCATTCTACAACACAAGCCCTGTATACCATCTTCCTCCTCCTCCCACTTGTCTTTCTCTGCTCCTTCCCCCCCGCTTCTCTTTGCTTTTCTCTGTCTCCATCTCTCTCTCCCTTTCATCTACTCAGAAGGCTTTACTCTACTTCCTTGTCACCCTAATTGATTGCATTAACCTTTCAGCGTATTGGATTTCCCCAGCACCGTGCAGAGAGCACTGTGCAATATGCTTATAATCTGGGCTGTAATGGACAGGGAGCAGTCAACGGGCCCCTGCTCCAACAGGTTCTGCTGACAACTTCTTCTTGGGGAGGGGGAGAGGGAGCGTGCCGGCGGGGCCTGCCCGGCACGGCTGTCCTGCAGCCTGCACAGACCCAGCCTCGCCGCTCCCCAGCGAGCAGGGTGGCAGTGTCAGCTTGTGAGAATGGAGTCCTTGGAAAAGGATCCAGCTTGGGAAGCAGGGGGAGATATTGTATCAGATCCTATTCCTGTAATTTTTCCTTTTGACTGAGCCTCCCTCTCCCCTGTCTGCTCTGTCTACAGTTTTGTTCCAGCTGTTCAATAGTAAATGAATGTTTTACATTTAGGCACTTGTTGCTAGTGGCAGGATGGGAAGACAATATCATGGAATCTGCATGGTTTTGTATTGTGCTTGCCTTTGCTTTTTCCTTTAATTTTGGTGTTTGAGGATGTGAGGGAGGTGGATGCTTTTCCTGGGGTTTCAAAGATAAAAGCATAGGAATACTCATGAGGAAGGCAGCAAGCACCAGGGTGCAGAGAGATCAGGAGGCAGAAGCCCTGAATTATATCTCAGGCTTGGCCTTGGATAAATCCTTTCACTCTCTGGTACCTTATTCCCCCCACCCCACCCCCAGGATGGCAGAGCTGTGATTTTTGTGCCCTGTAACATGCTGCAGAGTCTGCAGGAGGGCTGTAGGGAGACCCAGGGCTGTTACCTCTGCTCACTGGGCAAGGATGGGAAAGTGGCTGCAGACAGGCAGGGAAGCTACGCAGCCAAGTGTCACTGTTTGGGCAGGAAACAAACCCACAAGATCAGTGGCAAGAGCATGTGAGTGTGCTGAAGGCCTGGCATCCTGCTGGTGGTCAGGGCTAGAGGCGAGAGTGATTTGGCATTCGTTTATTTTAAAAGGACTGCAATGATGGCTCTGCCACAATCTTCTGGCAATGGTACCCCCTTTAAAGTAGCTTAGCGTGGGCTTCAGTTCAGCAAAATGCTTTGAGCACTGGGCTGAGTTTTGCTTAAGCCAAAGTCATTTAAGCACATATTTAGAAGTTTCATTCGACGTGAACTGTAGGACGAGACCTAGACCCTTGTAAGGCCCTTTTATAGTTCTCCTTCTAAGCAGCATTTAGCACAAGATAGGTCTTTGTTTACAGTTATGGCTCACAGTGTAAAAAAATAGCGATATTGGAAGGGTTTCTGATCACTTCATAGGTCTTTAGCTCAAGAGTTACATCATGTTAAACGCAGAGTTACTCCTGCCACTTTAGAAGGTGGCCCACTCTGCCCTGGGGACGGTTAGAGCTGGTGTTTAGAAACTTTGCAAGTTCCTGAGCACACCAGGAGGAGGGGACAGGGCTGTATCGTGAAGGTTAAATCCCCAGTCTTTGTTTTTCCAGGAAGAAAGGAGAAATGACAGCAGTCAGAGAGAAGGAAAAAACTTTATTCCAGGTGATCATTCACAAAAAGTGGGAGCCTCCTTACAAGCCAGGAGGTAGTTGAGGGGAGGGACTTTATTTTAGGTTAAATAGAGAAGGAATAGGAGCAGGAAGCAAAGGATGAGAAATTTAAAACAAGCAAGAGAGAAAGAGAGCAAGCGAGAGCAGCACCTCCTAAATGGAAGAGTAAACAGGCACTCCGAGGCATTAACTTAATTGATTGTTCTGCAACAGGCTGAACGCTGTGTTATTCTGTCGCCGTGGCAACAACCCAAAAAAATTGTTAGCCTGTTTGGATGAAGTGAAGCGAAACATTCTCTAATTTGCGGTGATCCGGGTGTTTGTTTTCCTTCCGAAGAGGCGGGGGCTCTATTGATCTATTGTTTGCAGAGAGCTTTTTTTTAATGGCGTTATGGGGAAATGGGAGGCCAGGGTGTGCTCCCGGGGCAGGTGAGGCTACGGGGGTGTCTGTGCCATGTTTCCCCTGGTCTGCCTTTGCAGGGTGGCCACGTGAATCCAGATGAAACTCCAGCGGTGGGAACTGTCCCAAGGAAGCTTGAGGACGGGGGAAGGTGTGTGGTTGCGATGAGCTCCTGACAGAGCTACTGCTTCAGTCTTCACTGTTCTTGTCCCTTTGGGTTCTTGCAATCCCTTCTGTATTGCAGTCTCTGGTGTTAGGTAAGGACAGCTACAACTGCCTCAGGGACAAGAGCAGCTCTGTCCCCCCCAGATGCCTTCCCAGATCCATGCTATTCTGTTTAATGTGTGCAGACCTGTGCCTGTGCACACCCTGTGCTTGTGGGAACGTATCGTTGCACACTCACTGGAGGAGTCATGTTTGAGTTTTATCCCAGGACCCACAGCTGTGGTAAAATAATAGAGAGCCCACTTTGAGCTATTACAGCAGCAGAGAGATGAAATCCCTGGGCCAAAGGACAGGGGATTTTGTCTCCTGGGATAGGGGACCAAGCTGCTCCAAGCGGCTGTGCAGGGTGGGAGGTGGGAACAGCCCCGGTGGGACAGGTGGGAAGGGGGAATTGCTGCAGGCATAGCCTGGGCCAGACCCCGGGGGGCGGCGCGGATGGGAAGAGGCACCGCAAGTTGTGCAGTGGCTTGTGCACCTCGTCAGCTGTGTCTGGCCATGCATAGCCCTGGGGGCCAGGAGGGAGCTCCTGGGGATGCCACTCGCTGTCAGCACATGCTTGGTTTCAAAGTGAAATGTCGCTGCAGCACTTGCTTTAGCTGGGAAACACTCAGTCAGAATGGGAAAGCCCAGGAGACTGGGGAGCAAGCCCACGTGGCCAGGGGTGAGCAGCAAGGCCTTGGGCCAAAGGCATGATGCCCAGAGACGGGTGCTGTGGAAGTGGAAGGGAAAGCTGACAAAAAGGTGCCTTACAGGTCTGCAGCAGGGGGAACAGGCAAAGATGGCTCCGAGCCAGTGGGAGGGTGGCAGACGTGGCTCTGGGCCAGCAAAGGAGAGCAGTAAGGGTTTCCTCGTGACAGAGGATCAGTAAGAGGGACAGGCTGTTCACCTTCCTTGTGCACGACCCTGCACAGAGGTTTCACCCTCTCATCTGGGGTTTTCTGCACTCCCCACAGCCTTTGGGCACCCCGGTGGGGAGCACCAGTTTCCCATCCAGGCAGATCATCCTTGTTACTCCTCAGCAGTGTCCCAGCCCACGCATAGCTAGGCCAACTGCTGCACAAGGGCTGTCTAGTTGATCCCTAAGACTTCAGGGAGACCCGTAGAATATGTTAATGTCAAGTGCTGGAGAGCGTTGCTTTGTGGGGTGTGCAGGGGCAAAAGCCCACAGTATGTCCCTGCCCTCTTCTGCCTCCCTCTCTCCTCCTTTCTCTGTTGTCTTGGGGGTTTTTCCTCCTCTTTTGGTACTGGTTTTGCTTTATCCCCCTTTTCTCTTCTCTCTGTCTCTGTGTCTCCCCTTCTTCTATTTCACTCTCTCCATCCAGTTTTTAACTCTTCTGCTCTGTTGCTCTTTCTAACAGTGTAGATGTGGGTGGGGATGATGAACACTTGCTGGCGGGTGAGCAATGTCCCTAGGCACTGTGTCCTGCTTGGGCATCTGTCCCCTGTGCTCCCAGTGGGTGTGCGTGGGTGGGAGCAGCGTGGGCAGGTGAGAGAGGAGCGCTTCATGTCTCCAGGGAGAAAGCTGAGCTGCCAGTGAAAGTTTGGTGGTTATTGGCGTCAGGAGAAGCTAAATAACCCTGTAACTGGTATGAAGGTGAATTCACGGTCTAGTGAACACTGAAAATACGAGAGGGCTCTGAGACAGGCAAAGTGTGGAGAGGGGAATACAACTCGCCCATGGCTCAGGGCAGTGCTGTGTCTCTAGAGTGGTGTGGGGACGTGTGCTGTTGCCATCCTCAGCATCAGCTGCAACACACCGCCTTCTGGGGGGCTGGCCGGGACAAAGAGGGTGCTTGGTACTGCAAGTTCAGCGACAAATGAGGCATGCACACATTGACATGGCAAGAACGCCCGCAGAGAAAGTCTGTGTACCTCTGGCTGTGGACAGCCACGCAACGTCTGACTGCATAGCCCCGTACACATGGGTGGCCGCGTGCCCACACGGTGCCACAAGGCTGTGCACATACATGTGCACAAACATGCAGACAGCTGTACCCATGCAGGATCTCACAGGTTCACATCTCTGCGTGTCCTCGTGTCGTGGGTGTAGATCCATCCACAGCTACATGAACACAGGGGCACAGGCACACACATACTACAAATACAGTCTTCTGCCGTCTGCATCGGTTCACAGTCAAGTTGAATTCCTCTCTTGTGTAAGTACACTCTAGTCAGGCAGCACAGACAGATTTATCCCAGCATATCTTGAACGTCTGTGTGGTTACCTGCTGTGAGCAGAAGAGTTGCAGGAAATCTATTCTCCTTCCAGCTGGGAGAGGCTGATGCCTTGGAGTATCAGGAGATGTGCAGAGAGGAAACCCCCTTCAGCTTTTCACCCAGAGCTGGTAATCTCTTTGCACCGAATCCCTGGAACCAGGGGCATTGCATCTGAAGCTCAGCCAGTGGTGATTTAGTGTTAGACTTTTGCAGAAGAGACTTTGATTAATTCGTAGTAAAATCAGGTAGCACTTGGGTGCCAGCACCACATTCCAGGGTGAGCCAGCGACCAAGGTGCGCGCTGGGCAGGCTGCCAGGTGCCTGAGCAATCCCCGCGGAGGTGGCAGCGCCATCCAACCCACAGCCTCTCCCTGCTTGGGCTTCTTAATTATTAATTTATTTTTCTCCCTTCCTTGGCAAAAAAATAGTATTTGGTAACGACCTCAAATTGCAAAATGCTGATGATTTGGAGAATGTGTCACAGAAGCTCCAGGGTGATAAAGGGGAGACGAATACCAGCCAACAATCCGGCTCAGCCAGTTTGCCTATTTATTAAAGAAAAAGCCCAGATCATTAACTTTTTTGTTGTTGTTCTGTTTGCGGGCAACTCCCTGCTGGCAACTTTCGGGCGCCCAGTAAATTAAACCGAGTATCGGCCTGGTTCGGGGCAGCCTGAGCACCTAGTTAAAGCTGTGAAATGCGTTAGAAACTGGCTTCGTTTATGTTAGCGCATGAATAAACCCTTTAGGGTACCACGCAGAAGTGCTCTCTGGCATAAAAACAGTGTTGGAAAATCCTCACTCGCTGCCTGGTGGAGGGTCAGGTATTGTAACTGGAGAGCTGAGCTTCACTGCCCCTTGACACATTGCTGTGCCATGTTGGCCCCCGGAGAAGCAGGGCTGGAAGACGGCATCTGTAGGCACAGGCTTTGTTGGTTCCCCATTTGCCTGCTTGGTTTGGTTGTTGAATAAAGAACAGTTTAGGGATGGGCTTGCCTGCCTGGTGCCTCTGTGAATTCAGAGTTCCCTGTGCTATCAGGGAAGGGTGATCATGTCCCCCTCCTCTGGAACATCCCACGTGTTCGCTGAAGTAGTGCTTCAAGCTAAATCAGTTTGCTGAGGGCTCCAGCTTCCCTTAATTCAGTGTCAGGACCAGGCTTGCATGGCTATTATTCAAGAAGCTTTATCAAAAGCACAAAGCTAGCATCTGCCCTCCTGCTTCCCTCTGGGCATCACCAGCTCTCCTGCCCTGGGTTTGGCACACAGAGACTCGAGGGACTGCCGCACGGAGCCCATTTGCAGGCAAAACTCGTTTCAACTCCTAGAGAGTCTCGGCTGTCACACTGGCTAGAGGAGCGTGGTGGCTTGTCACTAGTCACTGGCAGAGCAGCGAGGAGGTGCAAAGAACCAGCTAGAGCTGAGGAGCTCGTCTGGGAAAAGGGAGCAAAGATGCTGCTGAGATCGCTAGCCTCTCCCTTTTCCTCTTTCAACCCAACTGAGTTGTAATTAGGGCTGGATTTTAGGTTTTAATCTCAGATGATGTCCAAGCTCTTTCCCTCAGAGGCAGCCACCTTCTTCCCTAGGCCTGGTTCATGTCCCTCCACAATCATTTCTCTAGTGAAGCCTGCCCAGACCCGTGCTCACGTGGGTGCTGATGGGAGGAGAAGGGTATTTTTCAAGGTTTCTGCTAGGTTTTTTTCTTCTGAAATACAAGGATGTGCAATTTTTTTAGTTTCAATTTAGCATTGGAGAATTTTATAATTTAGTAATTAAAATCTCTGATAGGCTTTAGAAATTGCAGCTAATTGAATTTAATGGGAAGATGATTTTCAATTTTATTTGATTACCCGGACCCCTGGCATTGGTATTTATGGGAAAAAAATGGGAAATGTGCTGTGTGGGCTAAGATGGCATAATTGAATTAGGGCTAATCGGATTTCTTCGTCATGAATTTCACTATAATTTTCCTATAATTTTCCATTAGATATCTAGTTTACAAATATTCACAAAGAAATGAAGCTCTTTCGGAATGGAGATTGCTGGCTAACAGGATTACAGGGACGATAGCTCGGCACTGCCAGCCCGGGCTCCTTCAGTAATGCAATCGCTGCGTCTGCCTCACACTTACCGCCCGCCGCTGCTCCCCGCACCCCCTCCGGCCCACTGCCAGGCCTCTCGAGGGGCCGCAGCCACGCTTTCTCCAGGGTCTTTGCTGCCTCTTCACGGTGGTGTCCATGCGCCACTTCACTGCACACGTGTCCTCGTACACAGCACACACGTCCCTGTCGGCGCAGTGCCGGCATGTGTGCACACACGGCATTGGCGCGTACCCGGGCTTGCTTAAGGGCCAGCCCACGTGGATGCACGGGCGCATCATGGGCATCTCTCTGCATGCACTCGTCACTGCGTCTCAGGTACAAGGGGACGCTTTGCCTTCCCTCCCTGTTGCTGTGATGGGGATGCTGCTCTCACATACCCAAGGAGGGGTCGCAGTCTGTCCCCACTGTATGGGGTTCAGGGTCTCCTTTCTCTGCTCTTGCTGCCCATTTCTTACCTCCTCCATCATGTCCCCTCGCTTCCCTGCTGTCAGTTCTAACAAATGAGTGTCTGTCCTGCCTGCTTTGTCAGGGACAGTCCCCAACATCCCTCTGAGCCTGCATGGAAGCAGGGCTGACAGCCTCTGACTGTGATGGAGCAGGCAGAGAAGATAATGTGCCAGGCTCCCTCTGCCTTCACTCCTTTCTGTCTCTCGCTCCTGCCCACGCCAGGTCAAATCCAGAGTGAATTGATGGAGGCCATCCCTACTCCACAGCATCAGAGTCCTGTAAAATCCAGCCTGTGTCTCTGCCTGTCCCATCTCTGTTGTTTGGTGGGCTGCATATTGAAAGCCGTCTGCTGGTGTGACCCAGCCCATTTCAGGGCACAGTTGCTGGGGGGGCGAGTTGTTACCCTGGGGAGTAAGTAGGGTAGCAGCTCCTACCCAGAACCACTTGCCATCTCCATGGCATCAGGCCTTCCACATATGTCCAGAGCAGGACAGTCTCTGCTAAAACATCCGTGATGCTCCAGCCCTGTCCTGGGTGCCCAGGCAGGCATCACACCAGTGTGCTGCAGCAGCCGTACACGGGACCTCTGTGTGAATGTGTGTGTGCACAGAACGTGTGTCTCGCGTTTGTTTGCATCTAAGTGTGTGTGTGTAGAAACACAAGCTGGCCCGCAGCTCCTCTAGACAGAAATCACCCTTTTGTGTTTGCCCTGTGCTCTGCAGGAATGGGTCTTGCCCAGCCTGGGACCTGCCCTTGGGCAGCTGTTTCCTGGTGCCTCCAGAGGCCATCCTGGTGCCTGGTGTGCCAAGCTGCAGCTCAGGGGCTTCATGTGGGCAGCTCTGGGCTGGTTCGGGGTGGCATTTGCTGGTTTTGCAGGCAGAGCGCCTGCTCCTCAGTGCCAGGTACCTTCCCTGTTGGACGCGATGCCTGGGTAGGACTATCCCCTTGCCTCTTTACCCTGAAATCCCCAGGCTGCACTTTTAATCGCTGTAGTAAATTGTAACTAATTGTTAGTGCATTCAAACCCCTGCCACTCCTTCCCCCTAAGTCTTCTGGGCCCCTGTGAAGCACGAGGACACGCAGTGTACGTTCACCGCCGTATGGCCTGCTCCTGGTACAATCATTCCCTCTAGGCAGTGGTCAAGAGATGAGCAGCATTTTGCTCCCAGCAGATGCTGGAAGCTGTGGAGTGTCTGTAAGAGCAGCAGCCACATGGTGGGGAGCTGGTGTCAAACTGTTTGAGTAACGCCAAGGAATATTAAATGGCAGAAGCGATCCCAGCAGAGCCCCACCCGGCACACTGAGACTCGGCACAGCCACTTTGGCAATGCTTTCTGGGCGCCATGTGCCAATAATGTGATTGAAACTGAACTGAGAAGGAAGGAGCGAAAGAGAAGGAAAGGGAAAGAAAGCACAGATTGTCTGCTCCTGCCGCCCAGGCCCCAAGGCCTCCGGGCGCCTCCCTTGACGAAACAGAAATCAAACAAAATTACAGAAATAGGGCAAGAGCATTTGCCTAATAGACTCCCCAAGCAGGAGGAGGAGCACAGCGCTGCCAGATCTCCAACCTGCAATCAGAGAGCCAGCGCCCTGAGCCCACATGAATCCAGAGCATGGCCCCAGGCCCTGGGGTCAGCTCCAGCTAAGGAGGGAGAAACTGCCAAGAAAATGGGCTAAGCATAAAAAACAAAGGTAGAAGAGACACACAAAGGGGGATGTCCCACGTATCAGCGTGACTCACCCCCTGCTCAGCCCTGGCACACTGTCTGCGGGGAAAGCATTAAACTGTAATAATAATAATAAATTAATCATCCTTCCCCCTCCCATTGCACTTTTCATCTGAGGATCTCTGAGCACCTGGCAAACATTAATTACTGAGAGCTCCCGACGCCCCTGGGAGGGTGGGAAGGGACAAGGAGAGATCTCTTCACCTGCCGTGAAAGGGCAGCTGCAGCTGGGGTGGACGGGGCAGCCCTCACCGTGGCATGGCAGTGCGATTCAGAGCAGGATGAGGGGTGCTGCCTTCCCTCTAGTGCTCCTGGGGGCTGGGGGTCCAGGAGCCACTTCGTGCCAGGGCACGGTCGGAGGCAGCTTTTCCTCAGAGAGGATCCATACCCTGGAGGGATGGGGGAAGAAGAGGCTATGCTGCCCTAACAAGGGGCACAGGGGTCCCCAAAGGAGCGGAAGGCTCCACAGCCTCTGAGAGAGGAAAGAACGAACTTTTCTTGGGTAAGAGGCAAAGCAAGGAGGTTGGGGAAATAAAACCTGATCCTGTGACTGGAGATCGCGGAGATAGGAAATCAGGCCTTGCCATTGCGTCAGCTGCAGGGCGTGGACTTCACCTGAAAAAACACCTTGGCAAGTCTTTCATGCAAGGAGGAGTGGGAGGGACAGTGGGAAGTCTGCGGAGGGGATCCTCTGGATGTGTTTAAGTTGTGTGTGTGGGTTCATGTGTGTCATGGTATATGGATATGCATGTATTTGAATGTGAGCGAGCAGAGAGTATCATTTTCTCTGTTGGAGTGCATATGCATGTTGCGTGTGCGTGCTGGGATGGGGGGGTGGGGAACATTTGTATACTGATGTGTGAATGTGCTCAGCTCAGTGCATGTAGAAGAACAGGTATGTTTGGAGGGTCTGTGTGGCTGTGTATGTGCAGTGACACATCCGTGTTACAGTGTGTGTTCCCCCTCGTAAGGAGTCTGAGATACAGTGGGGGCCACTCTCTTAGGGAACAGCCGTGGTGAGCAGCGCTCCCACTGTTTAGATATTGTGTTCATAGGAGAAGTGAAAATAGAGAAATCTGGGTGATGCGAGGTGCGGTGAACTTATGGGACCCGTCAGCAACCTCACACCTGAAAGAAAGTGTTGGGTCCAAACTGAGCTGTTAAAAGCCAGAGATGAACCAGCACAAACGTTTCTGGCACTGTCCATCGCTTCCCAGGGTAGGATATTCCCTGCCAGGTGCTGTAGGGTCTGACTTGGGCATAAGGACCAGGGCAGGCTCTGACGAGGATTGTGGGTGATGTTGGCTGGGCTGGTGTCTGTGCTGGGGCTGAGTGAAACGTAGACAGGCAGGATTTGAAGGGCAGCACCGGGTGCAGTGCTGGTTGGAGCCGATGGCGTGGTTAGAAACCAGGAAGCGAAGTCGGGGTGATGCTGGTAATGTTTTGCCCATCTCTTTTAAAGCAGTAGTGTGCCTGCAGCAGGTGGGAAGGGGAGCCCCGTGCGAGGGCTTGGCTGAGGAGCACTACTTGGCTGGGCTCCCGCTGCCTGGTGGTTGGGCAGCACCCCGGGCAGGGCACGCTTGCCTCCTGCCTGACACTACTGTCCCCACCCTGCTTCCTGGCCCGGAGGGTCCCCAGGGTGGCTCCGTTTCACTAGACTTTGTTTGGATTTTTTTCCGGGAGAAGCCAGAATACTTGTGGTTTTCACAAATGAGTCCCCCTTCTCCTCTTCCTTCTCCCTGCCCTCTGGCCGGGTGTGCTGCCCGTACGTTTTTACGCATGCAAATGCAGCACTTTCTGAGAGCTAGGCTGGGCGATGAGTTGCCATTGCAGTGTTGGGGCTCTGGGCTCAGGACACTCTCTGGGTGCAGCGTGTCCTGGTGCAAAGAACCAGACCTGGGCTCCTTCCAGCCCTGTGACTAACCTGTCCAGCCACTTTTGGCGAGTCATTTCCCTCGCTAGTGCCTCAGTTTCCCCATCCATGCAGTGGGGTAATGATGCTGGCCGCCTTTGAAAAGCACATTAAGTTCTGCTTATAAAAAGGATTTAAGAGCTGGTGAGTTCGTGGACTGCTCCCCAGCCCTGCTGAGGAACCCCGCTCTGCCAAAATCCATGGAGCTAAACGTGGTGTGTTCACAAAACCAGCCTGCAACCTGCTCAAAATACCTATTTAATCAGGTAAATAATCTGCTCGTTTGTTTTAAAGAAAGACGCTTATATCTGTGTTTACCCAACACGCCTCTTAGAACCTCCCTCGCATTCTTTGCTATTTAGAAAAATAAAGCAACAAAAAATGAGGAAATTCGCTGCAAAAGAAAAACCACCCCTCCTGTAGGCCAAGCGCTCCTGCGGCTGAGCAGCACTGGCTTCCTGTGGGGCATTGGGCAAGATGCTGTAACGTCCAGGATTGTGACACCCGGGCCCAGGCACCCAGCGCCGCCCGGCCGCCACCGGCGATGGGTACCCCCCGGGCCCCAGCCCTCCTTGGTGCCGTGCCCCGTACCGCACGGCCGAGCCCGGACACGCGTGGGGCGGTGTGCCCGGGGCGCCGCCCCCGCCCCAGCCCGCGGCCCTGCGTGCCGGCGCGCCCCGGGTTGCGGGGCTTCTCCCCGCGCTCCCTCCCCGGCCAGGCCGGGGCCGCCGCTGGGCGCGCGGGGGCCGTGCTGCGGGACCGGGCCGGGCGCCGGGTCCGCCCGAAGGTGACCCCGCCGCCGCCGCCGCGCCCCGGCCCGGCCCCAGCCCCGCACCTGCCCCCGGCGGCGGCGGGCCCGGCGCGGAGGCGTGTCCGCCGGCTGCCAGTCACCGCCCCCCGCGGCGGCCGGCGCCCGCCCCCGGCCCCGCTGCCAAAGTGACTCGGGGAGGACCGGCACGGCAATGACATCAGTGCTTTAAACAACTTGTTATTCGGGAGCAATCAGCTGCAATTAGGTATTAATTAAGTATTATGAAAGTTGATTATTTAAGTGAATTCGGCTTTCGTCTCTCCGACTATGGTAAGTACAGCACAATTGTCCTTTTCCTGCCCCCGGCCCCCCGCTCGGCGGAGCCCCCGCTCGGCGCGGCTGCCGGTGCGGCCCGCGGAGCGGTGCGGAGTGGAGCGCTCCCTGCCCCGGCCGCCCCACTGCGGGGCCGTTTCCCCGGGACCCGCTGCCCGGGGCCGCTGCCGCCCGAAACTTTTCCCGGCGCCCAGGCGGGTGCGCGGGTGCGGGGCGGCGCACGGGGCCCCGGGCCGGGCCGAGCGGGGCGCGGGGGCGGCATCAGGTGCTGCCGGGGGCTCGCAGCCTCTTTCACTTTTCTTTCACTTGTTTTACGGAAGTTGGCTTCCTCTCCTGCCGCCGCTCCGGCCCCGCGCTCCCCGGCCCCGCGGAGGCGGGCGGCGAGGTGAGCCGGGGGCTCCGCTCCGCCGGGTCCTTCCCGGCAGCGCGGCGGCCCCCGCGGGCCGGGCCGGGCCGGGGCGGCGGGCGGGCGGCGGGGCGAGGCGCGAGCTAGCCGGGAGAGGATGCGGAGGGGAAGTTTATGGGGGTTTTGAAATGATTCTGCGTTTATATTTGTTGTAAGTTGTGTGGGTTGTTTTCTCTTTCATTTCTTTCCCCTTCTGAGCTCTGGCGTCTCGTTGGTAAAGGTTGCTTGTCAGGTTCCTGTGCTGTCTAAATGAAAAGGAATTTAATTTATTTGGGACAAGGCAGTGTCAGATGAAGAGGCTGCTTATTACATTTAATGAGTATTTCTTTTTTTTCCTACCTGGGCATATCTGGGATGGGTTTGTTTTTGTCCTTCCATGTGAGGTATATGAGACCTCCCCCACCCCTTCACATCTCGAAGGGAGGAGGAACTGTGGCCAGACTGGGGCAATGTTTTGGTTTTAGATTACAGGCCCCAGTATTGGGGCTGGGTGTGGTTTTGGTTGTCGCTTTTTGTGGCATGTCCACTGGGTTTTGATCAGGTATCAGGATGGGGAGCAGGGTCTGGCCTGGTGCGTGGGCTCAGCTGGGTGTGGTGGCGGACAGGGCTCCACCAGGCTGGGGCGTGATTGCAGCTGGGGTCTCGGGGGCTCAATGTGCTGGTGGGTTTCCCAGCTCTTGGCCAGTCTGGGGCAGGGTCTCGTTTAGATTTCACAAAGTGGGCACATCCAGAGTTCATAGGAATCCCTTGGGCCATGTTACCTCTTTCTTTGGGACCTGGTCCCACCACTTTGGCCCTGTATCTGCTAACACAACCATACCTTCTCCTCCAAAATGGTGTAAACCATTCTCTCCCACTTAAAAACTAAGTGGCAGTGATGGGCCAAACAGGCCTGCACTGGCAATCCGCCACAGTCCAGGTAATTACTGCCGGAGCATATGTGTACGTGTGTGTATGTGTGTGTGTGTTGTTTTTCTTAATAAGGAGTAAGATGGTAATAAACTGGTTGATGATTGACTGGGCCTGAACTATGTACTCTGATATTTTGATTGAGAGGATAATTTTGTCGTTGGTTATTTTATTTATTTATTTATTTCTATCATCAATATCAGGAACCAAGCAGCTCAGGAACTGCTTCCACCCGCGAGCGCTCCGGGCCGGCTCTGGCTGGGTCCAGCTGTGGGTGTGTGGCTGCCTCCCTTCTAGATCAAGGAGCTGGGAGGCTGCGTGGGCAGCCCAGGAGTTAAGGATGTGGTGAAACTGCAGGAGGGCAAATGCTTTAAAGAGTAATAAACAGTGATTTACCCCTGATCTCCATCTCCAGGAGCTGTGGCAGTGCAGAGATGGGATCTGTGGCAGCTGCCCAGGTGTTCCCGGCAGGCTGGGCTTGAGGCAGGCAGGGCTGTGCCCAGCGCCAGCCCCTGCCCCAGCGCCGCCCCTGCCCCTGCCCAGGGAGACAGCGCCCCCTGCCGGCTGGAGCCCTGCCCACTGGCCAATGGGTCCCTGCGCCCGCCCCTGCCCGGCCCACCCAGCCCCACTGCTCCAGAATGGAACTGTGAAGCCAACACCTTCCCTCCCAAAAGGGACCCTCCTTCTTGGAAGCATCGTGGGTGCTCGGCCTTTCCGCCACTGCACCCAGGTAACACGTGGGTTTCGGTGCTCTGGTATGGGAACCTGGGACCGCAGTAAGCCATGGAAATGAGGATCTGGGAGATCTGTTTAAGTCAGCATTACGGTCTGTGTGTGGGTGAACCCGTCTTGTCATGATCTCGGGGCAAAGACCTGCCCCATAATCACCACCTCTAACCCTTATCTACTTGGGCCAGCTTATCTCCCTCAGTTGCTGCCTCTTGAATTCTCTCCAAGCCCTCAGGCTGCGGCTCCCCAGAGGCAGTGCCCGAGGGCTGCTCACATGAGCTGCCAGCTGGCAGAGGAAAGTCCAGAGGGGTTTCTTTCCCAGAGGGGCTCGGTATGTGGGGTCTGACAGTCTGCTCTTGCCGAGGGCTTTCTCAGCTCCATCAGTCCTTGCATGGACCTTCTAGGGCCAGAAGCATTCACAGTGGTTAAAGGTTGGAAAGAATTCATGGACTGAGTCCATCCGCCCAGGATCGTGGCAAGATGTTCCCTACATGTGACTTTCTGCAAGTCTGGTTGTAAATATCTTGAGTGACTGGGCACCTGTCACTTCCTTTAGGAAACTGTTCCCCAGCCTAATTATCCTTGGTATGAGATTACAGGAACTGATCTCAGAATGAGGACCAACCTATGGTAAACGAGTGGAGAAACTCCTAATTTTCCACTCAAAGGGTCGTTTTGTGACTTTGTTTTGTCAAATCACTGTTGTTGTTTGAAATGCCCAGTGGATAGGAACACCTTCTCTGGGCTGGTGCCAACTCTTTTTTTTTTTTTTTTTTTTTTGACAGTACAGATTTTTGGAGAGACATTGGCTCAGTCAGGGTTGGCGTCATTCCTGTGCTGAGCTCTTGGTCTGCAGAAGGTTCACAGGCAGTTTGTTTGGGTGTTGAGGTCACTTCCCAGTAGTCCTATGAGATTCTTGTTGGGTAGAAAGCATTCAAGTGCTTAAGCCTACCTAGTGAAGAGTCTTCCTTAGGAGAAGCGTTTACCCAAGCAGGGATTAACCTCATCACGGTGTTAAGCAGGGCCCAGCTATTACTTGAGGAGTGTGCTTCAAAGCCACTGAAGTCCATAGGAGTGTTTCTACTGGTTTGGTGCTATAGAGCAATAACTCACAGAAAGACCAGAAAATTGATCCCTGATATAATAAACTTCTGTTTCCCTGCCTGCACCCTGTCTGCTGGGTCCTATTCCTTCTAAACCAGGTCTGCTACTGAGAGAGTGGGGTCTGCTCATGTGTGCGGGTACTGCATCCTTCCAGTGTGAAACACAGTGTTCAAGAAGGGGAGAGGCAACGTGTACTAAAACCGGCTGTGAATGATAGATACCTTGGCTGGAAGGGATGAAATATTTAATATGTAGCTGCCATATCATCAGTTTCTTCTTCTGTTTTCCTGGACTTTATGCTTCCACTCTGAGTCCTCCTTGCCGCTATTGGAAAGGACCATCTGAGCTGGGAATTTATTTCAGGGCTTCTGCCTGTGCAGTCGTGTCTGTCCCACTTCCCATGCTGCTAGAGCACTCAGCTGCCCTCACAGTGAGAGCCTTTGTGGCCACTTTGACTCTCCCTCTAACATCAGATCATACCCCTAGGCTGCCGTGTAGCCTACAATTTAGGTTTCCCTATGAAAAGTTGGTTGAAAGTATCTGGAAAGTAATGAAAAGTCCTGTGGGAGGTGAAGACAACCATTGCCTGTGCTGCATCTCCCACCTCCACCTGGGCTCCTTCCCTCCCTCCCAGGGTTTGAAGACGCGGCCGTTCCCAAGGTTTAGAGAGCTCAGGTGCCACCCAGGGCTCAGCTCCCAGAAGTGCTGACATCGCAGAGGCGATGCTGGCGGATCCAGCTGGGGTTTGGGAGAACCAATGTCCTCTTCCTCAGCTGCACTTTGCAAAGCAAAGAGGGGGCAGAGCAGGCCTGGCTGGAAGCAGGGGAGGGGCAGAATCTACAGCCAAAAGTCCCACGCGGCACCGTCTCCTCCCCTCCGGTTCAATGCGGACTGGATCAATTTGGACGTCTTCAGCAATAAAAAATGCCGATGTCGTCCTAATTCACCAGGCCCCGAGATGACAGCAAATTTACATTTTTTAATTAAACTAGCAGCCAGTTTTTATGAGAGGGGGCTGGGTTATGCAAATCAAATGGTTGTGTACGAAAGATTAGGAGAGTTTGGGAATAAATTCCACAAATGCTAATAAAAAAAAAAGAGAGCAAATGAGAGGGGGGGGAGAGAGGGACATTGTTCCATTAGCCCCTTTTAGACTGATTTCCCTAGGGAGAAAGCAACGGGGGGTGAGAGATGGAGGCAGCTTTCAGAAACAGGTAAAATCCATTTTGAGGATTGAGAGCCCCTTGGACCAGGACCTTGTTGCTCCCTGTTGCCTCTCCCAGGGCTCATAGGGGAGACAGAGGCAGACATCAGTAGCAAAAGAAAAACTTGCTAGTTTATAATCTCCATTCCTGCTTGACCAGTGATCATTTCAGGCTGAAACACTGGCCAGGGCTGGGGAGCTGCCCTGGGTGACGGCAGCCTGGTTGAGGCTGTAGAGGGGGTGCACAGGACTTAGCCAGAGGGGCACGGGTGGGTCAAGGGCTGGGCCAGGTAAGGATGGTGTTGCAGGAGGGTGGACCTGGCAGGGTGACAGAACAGTCCCTGGATGGGCAAAGCCCAGGCTCTGGCCACAAAAGAGTACTGAAAGGGCTACGCAGAGCTACTCCAGGTGGGGACTGTCTTTGGACTGACAGTTGGGACACAGAGCAGGGACAGTGGCTGGGATCAATACCTTGGGGCTTCCCCTTCTCTTTTGTGTAGCTTTTGCTGGTGGGCTCCTGGTCCCCTGCAGGAGCTTGCTGGTTAGGCAGACAGTAATGCTGATCACAGTTGTGGGGCTGGGCTGCCGTTGCACATAAGCACAGGCTTCGTCTGTGGAGCAGAGTGCATTTTGGAGAGGGGTGATGATACTTTTCCCTCCCTCAAACTGTAGACCCCCTTATTGCCCATCCATAGGGCTCTCAGTGGCTGAGTCCAGATGTTAACTTCTCTTCCCAGTGCATTAACCTGGCACCAGCCTTCTCCCCTCTATCTCGAGAGACTTCCCATCTTTCTTCATTTGGTGATTCCAGAAAATAAAAGTTTGTCAAGCCTTTTTGAGAACAAATAGTTACAGTGAACCAAAACCATGCACTTCACTTGTGTAAAATATGTTCTTGTTTAAGTTTCCCAAAGAATTCTGAGTTCTCATTGCGCTTGGGAGTTAGGTGTGGTAGCCAGGTACCGAAGCAATTGTTTGCTCTGCCATGGAGAAACACAACCAGAAAATTTCTGGAGGCTGGGAAACTGCTTAAAGCTTCCAGTCCTAAGGCAGTTTCGTGCTCAAAATGAAAGCTGAACAACCCATGAGGGTTGGCAAGAAAGAGCAAGGGGTGGAGAGAAGGAGATACAAGGAAAAAAGATGGGAAGACTAAAGTCCCTGGGTGCACTTTATGGCAATCCCCTGAGGATTTGGTGCCTCACTAGAGAATTTTGCCACCCATTCCTGGTTTTGGGGTGTGAAATGATGATTCACCCACATGCACATGTTTTGCCTTGGAGAGGTGACATTTTAGCAGAGGCTCTTGTGAAATCAGTAAAAACACCAAGCTCCACTAGAGCATTTCTGGAGGTGTTGCCCACACCCAACACCTACATCCCCGTCACCCTGTCCTGCACATGCACATCTGCCCCAGACACCCGCCCACCTCCATGCTCCCGGACACTCACGTGCCCTGTGTTGGTGTTGTGCTCAACTTCGTGTTCTCCAGGTTGCTCTCTCAAGACATTGCCTTCCTCTGCACTCCAGTTCTGTGTGCTTGCGTCATCGTGGCGATGAGTGGATCTTTCTTACCAGCAAGAGAAGATCAGTATGGTCTGTGCCCTGTGTGTTACGTGTCCCTGTGCTCCCACCGCTGCTGCAGTGCGTCCCCCACCATTCCTGCTGCTGGGGGATTGTGACAGCCTTGACGGCTGGCTTGGTCCGCAGCTGCAGGCAGGCAGTTGTACAGGGGATTTTTGTAACGCGAGTTTCTGAGCTGAACTAGGGCCAAGTTCAGCCTAAATCTTACAAAGAGAGCTCCAGAACAGGTCTGTGAAACATGGCAGAGTCTGAGGATTTGGTGTGGGATGAATAACTCCTAATCTATAAAGTGGGCATAATCATACTCCCCTGTGCAGCCCAGAGCCAGGGCTGGGTGCTTCAGTGATGGAGATAAGTGAATGAGGCCTGGCTTCTGTCCATGGATGGGTGCGGGGGTCGGGCAGGAGCACTCCTCCCTCCAGCCGGGGTGTGGTGGCTGGGGTGTGGGAGAGCTGAGCCTGCTCCCACTTCTCAGGAGCTCCTGTGCCCACCCGACCTGTGGCACCCTCGATGTCCTGGCAGCTGCAGTGCCGCGGGCTGTGAGTACCCGTGGGTCCAGGGCAGGTTGTCGTGAATCTGTAAGGGGGGCTTGCTGGGACCTGGGCAGGGAGGTGCAGAGCTCCAGCTGGGCTTTTCTGTTGTAATGATGCCTTGGTGTCAGCCCCGCTCCTGAGACTGGCTGGGCTGGGGCAGAGCAGAGGAAGAACCAGGAACTTTTAGCTTCCATACATGGGAAACTGTCAAAAGCCAGGTAGCAACACCAGCTTTTGTCTGGTATTTCCAGAAAAACCCGGCGGGACCTGGCATCCCAGGGCATAATTTATTATGGAAAAATAAAATAATAAAGTCCCAATCCCTTTGAGGCCTGAGTCATAGAAGCATCTTCTCATTAAAGCAGCTCCACCTCTCCGCATGGTGTTTGCCAGCACCATGCCTGTATGAATCCACTCCCTGAGACGGCCCGCCCAGGGCAGCCCTCCTCCTCCTCGCTGCCTGTGCTTCCCCAGCACACCTCTCCTCCAGCACCCCTTCCCCTATCTGGAGGAGCATGAGCAGTTCCACATGTCAAGCCAACTTCTCCCCAAGCCTCCCCTCTTCAGGCCAGGGAGGTGTTTTGTTGGCATGTTTTGTAGACAAATGTCTTCATCTTTTCACCCACCTTCCACCCCCTGTGCTATCAAGTTCTCTGGGCACGGCCCTGGCTCCCACATCCCCCTCTCCCTGCCACGTGGTGTGGTGGTGTATGTGGTATCTTTCCATGGCTTGAAGCTCTCTTCCAAGTGGCCCTCCGAAAGCAGAGAAAGGAGAGGAAGCTGCTCCTGGAGTAATTACCATCTGCATGTCCCGAAGGCAGGCAGCAGATGTTAGCAGAGGAGGACAGGGTTGGAAGAGGGTGAGGGAACAGAGGCTGGGGAGAGGGGGTCTGATTTTTCTTCTTGATTGCATATGAATATTTTTAACAGAAGCTCAGTAGGACAAGGATGACAGTTTTGCAAAGTTGATCCATTCACTTGGAAACTTCCAGAGAAAGCTCCTTTGCTCACTCTTGCTGTTTTCAGTCATTCACTCTTGCTTTTCTCAGCCTTTTTCTATGCTGCACTATTTAACTCTTGCTAAATAGTTTCCTTTATGCCTCCTTCCTTTCCTTATTCCCACAGTCCCGGTTTTTTTACCCCCTTTTTTCAGTCATTCACTCTTGCTTTTCTCAGCCTTTTTCTATGCTGCACTATTTAACTGAAACTTTCCCCCCCCCTCCCCACCCCCCCCCCCCCCCCATTATTTTACTCTCTTTATTTTTCATTTCCCCATTTGTCTGTGGGCTGATATTCAGATGAGAAAACTTCTTCCAGTTAAAGGAGGTCATGAATATTAGGATTTTTCTATCAAACAATGAAATATGGCTCAAATTACTCTAAAGAATAGGGCCCTTTTCATAAACCACCTGCTGTTTTTTTTGAAAGAAAGCACAACCACTCGCCTGTGTGCTTCAAGCAGTTGTCTCTCATCTCCACCTCGCCAAGCTTTGCCGTTCCAATTTCTTCTTCTGAATTTGTTGCTCTTGGTGGAGTAAGTCTGCTCTTCCCAGACTGCCAGCACCCAGTGAGTCTAGGTTTGGACAGGTTGGGACAGGACGGTGATTCTGGCAGGATCCTCACTACTTTGAACAATGGTTTGTGATTGTGCTTTTTTGATTGCAGTGTGCTTGTTTGGGGGGTTTATTTTTGTTTTCAACGACATTTTGGTCTGAAACTCATTGCCTCTCAGCTTGACTGGGAGAGGAATCTCCTATTTGGATGTTAGCACCCAGTGGGGCGTGAAGGTGCACAGACACCCCTACCTTCTCCTCGTCTTGGTGGAGTGGACCAACCCTTTCCCCTGGTCATGAGTGGGGCTGTGGTGGAGGTGTCCTGCTCAGGCCTGGACACCAGCCCGGGGCTGTGGTCATACCCTCCCAGCTTTCACAGTAAGCCCCTGTGTGTGCCGAGGCTGAGCTGAGCTCTCGTTCCAAACTGATCTGTCAGGGCTGATTTTAGTACACCCCGGCTCACCACTGAGGCTGGGAGTTGAATTTGTCTGGCTGTTCCCAGTGAGGTGAGGGCTGTGTCTGCAGCACCCCAAGAAAGAAGTTAGAACAGATCTGTGCTGGAGGTGAGTCCCTGAGCCAGGCAGGTCCCCCCTGTGGGGACTGGGGTCCACACTGCTGTCCCCTTCCTCCCGACGACATGGCTTCAGGGAAGGAGCTGTGAGCGCAGTGGCTTCAGGTGCACTTTCTCCTGAGACCTCAGAGAGCCAGGTATGTGCTCCATGGCATCCTACCTCGCCTGTGGTCCAGGGTGTGCTTGGCCAGATGGTGCCCTGCCTTGGCCAGCACCAGGGCAGCTTGGCCATTAGCCCATTAGCAAGGATGAGGAGAGCGGTGGAGCTGTGCCCAGGGGGCCTGGAGATGTGTGGGCACAAGGGTCTCTACACTCCCCTTGGGAGCTGCCACGAGGCAGGCGTGGGCAATGACAGAGGTGGGGACAACAGAGGACATCAACGTGTCTCAGACTTGTGTTTTGTTTTCAGTGCAGCCTATTTATATTCATCATACTTGCTATTTTTTCCCCAGTTACATGGATGTGTCTTGTCCTCGCTATTTTCCATCTTCCCTGAGCAAACCTTGCTGTTTTCCACATGTCTGTCCTGGGAGATGCACTTGGACAGAGACCACTCTTCTCCGAGGAGGCATCTCTTGGTGGTGTGCTCCTTCCAGGAGCCTGGCCCAGCCCTCCCACCCTCTGCCACCCAGCCCCACATTTCCCTGGGCGGAAACTGCATACACAGCCTGGGCTGTGTGAACACGGAGTTTGTTTTGCCAGGGTGACCTGTTTAATCATCTCATTTTCTGGTGGCCGTTTATTCCTCGTTTCCACGGTTACAGCCCCATTAAGAGGAGAAGCAATAAGGCAGCGAGTCAAACAGGTAATAAAAACATTAAAGCCATGTGCGCATTGGGAGGGAGGGAGGGCGAGCAGCACTCAGTGAGACGAGACGGGCCGTGCCAGGGAGACAGAAGGGTCGTGGGGAGCCTGTGCACAGTGTGGTAACAGCCCGCTCCGTCCCAACCTCTGCAGGGGCCTGACTGCCAACACAGCATCCTACAGCGACCTACCCCACTCCCTTGGAGCATGCTGCCACTCAGGACAGCGCCACTGCCATTGGTGTGCTGCTCTCACCATCGCTCTGCTGCTAATGCAGAGTTGCAAGTGGCCAAAAGCACTTGAAATCAGAGTATTTTTGCAACTATATTTTATTTCAGGGCTGTGACTGTCTGGCAAAAATCGTAACTTGCTATTTCTGTTTAGTTACTGTGATGCTGGTGGACCCAAACATTTGCCACTGTAACAGCTCTACCATGGTACTTGTCAAGGTATTACTGATGTCCGCTGCACTGATACCCCGAGGAGTGCAGCTCTGCGGAGTTGTGCTTCTGCACAGTTCCTAAAGTAGTAGTAACTGTTTAAAATACTGCACTAACGTATTTACAGCGAGCTACCTAAACCAACACAACCTAGAGTATCGTGACGGTGGTTTGAGGCTTTCCTAGGTGGAGTAAGTATCTGTTTATGGAAGGGCGTATTTCTGCAACCTCCAGGAGAAGGTCAGGCTCCATGGAAACAGGGCAGGTTGGTCTCTGCTCCGTGGCAGCATGTGGGCTGCCAGCAGGCGACTGTGGGATGGGGAGCGGGTGGGAGCTGTTCCCCTGGGAGCAGTGGGGATGCCTTATGGCCATAGATAGACATCAAGGGAGAGCTGTGGAGGGCAGGCAGCATAGCTGTGAATTACCTTGCTCCTGCTGGGAGGAATCGCCGGATTTCTCGTTTTGTATTGTGGGCTTGTAAAAGGAAATCAGCAACACTAAGCAACCTAAAGCAACTCCTCTAGAGTGAGGAGAATGCAAAGAGCCCTGCTGTCTTGAGAAAAGGAAGGGGGTTGCTTTCAGAGCAGCTTGCGTTCCTCCAGGCAGTGCTCCTCAGAGGCTTTGGTAGGTGGGAGCCTCTTGTTACTCTATGCTTGTTATCCCAAACCTGACTTTGTCAGCAAGGAGATTGTGGCCTGTCTCCCTTGGGAAGTTGTGGGCTAGATGTACTCTTGGGCATAAAACCATGACCTGACTAAAAAAGCCAGCAGACTTACCTTTTCCTTATCATTTCCCAGTGGCCATGGAGGCCAAGTGGCATTGGATCTCAGATGAAGAGATGTTAGTGAGTGAACTGATGTTTTTAGCACCTGTCTTTCATGTGAGGGCCAGTAGCTGTCTCTGATGATCGCATGGAGATTGAAGTGATGTCACTAAGAAATAATTTTTAAACTTCATTTGACACTGCAAGCCTGAGGCTTGGATTTTCAAAGTCATGCTGTGTTGGCCAAATTTTGTTTCTTTGGAGTTGGAAGTTTATCAAAATTGCCACATCTCAGAGCAGCGAGGAAGGCTGGGCTCTCTGGAGACCAGCCCTGGGCTGGAGAATATAGACTTTGTGAAGCTGCTCTTCATTTCAGACAGTCTGTAGGATTGGTCTGTGAGCTGACTTGGTAATTAAGTATGAAAATGATTCTCCAGGACCCACTCCCTCTTACCATACTGATGTGAAGGGCCCCATCCATTCCTGAGAGTGGGGTTTGATCTTCCTTTGTGTGATCTCTGGCTACACCGTGTTGTGCTATGTGTTACCCAGGGTAGGTGCAAACCCTGATGCTTTATTCAGGCTGCTTATAAGTAGTGGGCTTAGGAAAAACAGCAAACCGCGTAGCTGAAAACTCCCCTGCTCCAGATGGGTTTGAGCTGATGGGTTGCCGTCGTAAAGGAGCTGGAAGGGTTCTGGCCTTTGAGCGAGGGTGAGTTTCTCTGTGGATGAAGAAGTTAAATATAACAGTCTCCCTCATATAGGTGGCACAGCCCTAACAGCACAACAAAAATATTCAAAAAAGCAAACAAGAGAGCAAGAAAATAATCGTGGAAACACAGGGAAATGGAGTAAACTAACTCCAAGGGTGTTTTACCAGCTAGCTTTCTGTGTTGAAATATTCCCCCCTGTTAAAGCCCCACTTTGTCCTGTTGGGATTTTTTTTATTTATTTCTGACATTGTTTGGGGTTTTATAGTTTCTTTTCTCTGGACTTTATCAGAAAGCATATTTGTGGTGAGCGCCTGTGAAAGGACCTGGCTTGCTGAGTAAATATTCAACGTGGAAATGAGTCGCATGACCTTGAGGGGGGGAGAGGGAGGAAAGCTGAGAGAAATTCATAAAAAGCTGAAAAAGAAGGAGGAACAGGAGAACAAGGAGAAGGGAGGGGAGAGGAAAAAAAGATAAAAGGCCTGGCCAGACTGGAAGAAGTCACACAGGAGAGAAATATTTGTCTTTCTTGTTAAAGCGGTGATTGGACATGTAGTATTGGACATCTTAAAGAGGCCCGATTCTCAGCTGTGCTAAGCACTGACACTATGAAAAATAGGCCCATTTAAGGTGACTCAAGTTGGGCAACAAAAGTCAGTAGTCACTTTAGATCATCTTGGCCTGTGTTCAGAAGGGTGAATTTTATCCTTGGCGAGAGGCCAGCGGGAGGCCTTTCTGTGTACTGTTCCCGTTCCCAGAATAGGACGTGGGGTGGCTCCTGGACCTCGTGCTGGTCTTTTGGGGCAGGGGCAGAAACCAGTGTCCCCAGGTTTTGGGATGAGCCTTTGCCTGCCCTCCCCACGTGAGGGGCAGCAATCACCGGCTGGATTCGCCTTTCACACCCAGTTGTTCTCAGGTTCGAAAACTGGGTCTGAATTTATTTGTGGACTTTTGTGGGGCCTGTGGATGTCCGGGGGAGGTGCCAGACAGAGCAAAAGGCCCTGTCCTCAGTGCAGGGGCAGTAAGGAGCAGCAGTGCAGGTTTCCCTACCACCCACAGGGTCCCTCTGATGTGTGAGATTCAGATGTAGATGTTTGCTTTTGGAACCTAGCGAGTATCTCAATCAGAAAAGACCACGAAAACACAGTTTCAAGGAAAATGCATGAGAAAATTTGGGTAGAAACACACTGCTGTCGCTACTGGAGACCAGGATGTGAAGTCCAAACACACTCTGGAGTTTGGGTTTCCAGAACTGCCTGGTTTGGGCTTGAAGTTTTTTACTGCAGTCCCACATTTAGTCCTGGATGATCTAAACTGGATTTTAAAATTGTGTTGTAGGGATTGGAGAGAGATTAGCACTGAATTTCTGCAGGTTTGTATTTTTTTCTGCATAGGATATTGCTCTAGTGTGTCCTTGGTATCTTGATGACACCAGGGCCGGGAAGCCCCTCGGTCCTGCACCTGCAGCCGTCAGCTCCCTGCTGCCTGTTTCTGTGAGTCGCAGGAAGGATCCAGGCGCCCAGGGAGCCAGCACCCAGCAGACATGGGGGGCTGGAGCAGAAACCCTTGTGCTGGTCTCCAGGCAGCCAATGTCTTCTGCTAGTTTTATGTTTGAATGCATGAAAAAAAGTTTGGATGCATTTAGGAACCCCTTACAACTCATCCTATTGTCATTTCTTTGGCTCCCCAAATTCTCTTCATTTTCTAGAGGGGAAGTTTAAATTCACTGGCATCAGCACTTCAAAAACGCTGCACACTGACATAAGCATTTCAGAGTGTGGGGCAAGGACCACGCCGAAGCTGAGCCCTCATTTGTGTTGAAACAGTGCTGATTACTATTCTTTGGTTAAAACAAAATAGCTGCACTAATGATCTTCACATACACATCTTTAAATTTTTCTTCATTTAGGTGGGGGGATGATTTATTTATTTCTGGGATGATTTATTTATTTCTGTAAACCTGAAAATTGTAGAATTAGATTTTTATTGCTCATATGGGAGAACCCTACTGTATGGAGGAGAGCTTTTTTTGATTTCTTTCCAGTTGGAGTGCGTGAAATAGTAGGGAAAAGTCTTGTCTAGTGATGACCTCAGAATAATTTCTCTAGCAGTGCAACATGATGTCAGACAGACAGTATGCAGCTGGGTGGGAAGTGCAGACAGTGGGGGCACGGGTGCCTGACACAGGGGAAAACCGGCATAAATAAAAAATACTAGTCCAAGGCTTTGGGAGGAACTAGAGCAAAGTCACCAGTGCAGGTGCCAGGGCAAGGAACTGTAACTGTACATTTAATAGCTTTGGATGTTTGCTTTTATGTGACAGTTGCTGTTCAAGCAAACAGATTGGAGAATTCTAGACTTGCATGGATTTCAGGGATTTTATATATATGTGTTGGGCACAGGACATGAGCGGGATGGGAGCGCAGGGATGCGGCAGGAGGAAGGGCCCAATGATCTTTAAGGTCCCTTCCAACCCAAACCATTCAATGATTCTGTAATTCTATGGCACCCTGCTCCTCTCTGCCCTTGCACTCACTACCCGTGCACCTTGATTTACACATGCCTGTTCGTTCACTGAGCTGAGCCTTCCCCTCTCCTGTCTCCTTTCTCTGCCCTGAAGTAATTCTCCCCCCAGACTCGCCTCACTCACCCACTCTTGGCTGCTCCGAGCATTGTCCTGCACTCCCAGGAGCATCCTCTGTCCCATTCCCAGGTATGCACATCCTCTGCCTCCCCATGGTTCCTGCTTGGCCAGGGACCTCTGCAGCCTGCAGGAGCCCTACCCTGTGCTGAAAGCCCCGTCTGGAGAGCAAACAGCCGTGCCCCATGTGCCTGCCCTGCCTGGCCTCCCCTGCCTGGCTCTGGGTTCAACTGGAACTGTCCAAAGAGAGCTGAAAGGCAGAGGCATGTTTTCACAGTTTATTCTCCAAAAGGAAAGCCTGCAAGGGGTGAGGGGCAGACTCCTTGCAGTGAAGGTGTTAACAAATAGCAGGTGATTAAACATGACAAGCAGTGACATTTCTGTGTGGGGTTCTCAGTACCAGCAATGCCAAGAATGAAGCTATAAACCCTGACATTTTGTGTTATGCACTGAGGTTTTTAATAGACATCTTTCTCTCCCTCCCCCTGTTTATTTCTTTTATTCCTTTTTTCTCATCTGTCCCCTTCTCCCTTTCCCTCTCCTCTCTCTTTCTGACCCTCACCCGGCTCTGCCCCATCCCAAGTGCCCCCTGCCTCCTCTTCCTGTACCTCCCGCCCTGCCCTTTGCTCCCTTGCTTTACCAGACTCATTTGTTTGATGGCCTTCACTTTTTCTTTTGTTCCTCTCTTCCTCCCTATTTTCTTGTTACACTTTTCCAAGCTTTCTTGCTTTTCGTGGTGACATTCCCCCTTCCTTACTCTTCTCTTCCTCCTCTTTAACTCCGGTCTCTGCCATATGCACACACGCTTGCAGTCTTTCTCACTCATAGGCGCTCCCACACTTTATTGCACACACACCGCCACTTGCAGCACACTTTTCTGCTCTCCCCCCCACGCTCTCGCTCTCTCCTGCACCGTCTCTCACATGCGCTCGCACTTGCTCTTTTCTTTCTGTGCTTCCCCTCTCTTGCTCCTCTTTTTTGTTACTCCCTTCTGCTCTCATCCTCCCCCTGTCTGTTCTTTTCCACTCTCTCCCCTTCTCCCTCCCTTTCCTTTCTCTTTTTGGGGCCTGATGTAATACGCTAACCACGGGCAGCCAGGCCAGTTGCTTGTCAGGGAGCAGGTGTCCCACCCCTGAGTGATGTTTTTGTTAATAACATTTTTGCCCTGACTCAGAAGCTGGCGTTTTGGAGATCGGTTGTTGGGTTTTTTTTAAGGACAGGAGCTGAGGAGGCTGTGCTTTTGGGAACAGTTGCTGGGTTTGTGCTAAAAGGACTGCAACAGTTGTTCTGCTGAGCAAGAAACGTTGGAACAACTGCAGATTCCCCCCCGCTCGCTCTCTCCATATCTATCCAAAGGGCATTTGGAGGTGACACCCAATGCACCGTCCCCCTTGCAGCTAGCTCTAATTGGAGCCGACGGGCTGCCACTGGCTCTTGGCTTTAGGGGCACTCCTGCCGCCGGAGTTGGCCCTACCCAGCAGTCCTCTGTATGAGAAAAAAACTTTCCTCGTCTGCTTCTGCTGCCTTCTCCTGATGGGTTTATGGGCACAAAATTAGCAAAATGCTGGGGTGACCAGAGCATTCAAACACAGAGCTCTCCTCCATATCAGCAGGTCACCTGGTCTCCAGGGCTCAGTAGTAATGGGCCAGCTACATGATCTGAACATGAAAAAGTGGTCTCCAGGCACAGAAAGATAGAAGGGTTCGGTGGCGGTCATCTGCTCCCCAGTGCATGACCTGCCTGGCTCACTGTGTCTTATCAGGCTGTGATCTCCTTCATGGAGAGGCCAGGGGGCAATGCGTGATGCTTTCCACTCGGCAGGATGGAAATTGCGTGGGCTGGCCCATCAGAGCCTGTCTTCTCCGCCAAATCAGCCTGGCTATCAGCACCAGGGTCTGAACCTTCTCCATCTGGCTGGCCCCAGTGACAGTCACACTGCATAAGCCATCGTGAAGTGCGGCTTGGGGTCTTGAGGCATCTCCAGAGGCTCTTTGAGCTGCATGGTGATTCCTTCTCAGCCATCTGAGGGAGTCTCTGCCTCTCCCCAGGTCCCTGGGGAGGGTCTGTAGGGAGCTCCTGGAGAATTACTGTGCACAGGCTGTCTGTGCTGTGCGTCGGTGGCTTACCGGCCCATCGCTGTAGCCAGCACGTCTGTGCTGAGAGCATCCAGGGTAGGCGAGAGGCTTTCGTGGGTGGACAGCGAGGACAGAGGCTGGGCAGCTCCCATGTGCAGATCACTGGGGCCCCAGTGTAAAGGGCTCAGCAGGTATTTGAAATGTGTCCAAATTAAACTGCACCTTCGGTCCCAGTATTTTCTCTTCCTTGACTCTGCAGGCACTCTAAAAATCAAAATACTTCCCCCTAAAGACCCCGCCTTCCCATAAAAGTGCCTCTCCCTCCCTGTCCGCTCAGGTCTTATTGATCCAGCACCACAGACGGTGGCTGCAGCTTGAGTTGCCAAGTAGGGCAGATCAATAGAGACTTGGTATGGGATTTTTGGCAGCTGGAACATCCATTTGTCCCTCCTGCCCTCCCACCATCCCTCCAGGAGATGGCCAGCGTCACAGTGAAAGCAGGTGGAGCAAAGCCCCATCCTTACACTTCCCTCTCACCTTGTCCTTCCCTGTCCTCCGTGCTGCAGCTGCCGGGACTGGAGGCCTCTCTGGGAGCGTGCATGAGGCCGCAGAGAGCGCGTGGCACATGCGGAGCCAGAGTGGTCCCCTCCCCTGCACTGCTCCACTCTTACTCTTTGCAATGGCCAAGTTCACCCTTTTGTATTCTGGGGCAATCCCATGGGTCATTCCAGCATCCCTGGAGCAAGATTCGGCCTTTGTTGTTTGCACAATCTTTTTATTTAGCAAGAGCTTCTTCCCTGCCTGGATCCAAAGTAATGCCCCTCTGCCCTTCTTCCCTGCTGTGGCCATCGGTGCTGCTGTCATCTTTCTGCAGATGGGGAAAGCAAGGCACGGTGACATGAAGTGACTTCCTGAAGGCCAGAGAAAGAGTCAGTGCTGGAGCTGGGGGTAGGGGCCACGTTTCTGGCTGCCCTTTGCCAGTGCTCAGCCCCTTGGCCATGGACCTGGGACAGTGCTTCTATGCCACTCATGAGGCTTCCCAGCGTGCCCCATCTGTGTGGGTCCGAAAGCCATGGGTTGGTCTCCAGTGTGAGCCAGGGAACTGGAGGCAGAGGGCAGCAGGAGGAGAGGGGTGCTGTGCAGGCAGCTTACCCTGCTCCATCCTGTGGGGAGAGTGGTTAGCTCTGCCTTAAGATGTCCTTAACCCTTGCCAGCCCTCCTGGCTGCTGAACCTCTGACAGGTGCCGAGCGCCGCGCACAGTGAAGTTAATGAAATGAGTATTTCGGGGAGGCAGGGAGGGAGGCTCTGTACTGCACCCTGGGGCCCTGGGTTTATTAATGGTGACCTGCCATTAAAGACTAAAGTGCTAACCTGGTCATATTTAGCAGCTTTCAATGGTATCCCAGTGGTCTCTGCCTGCAATATCAACTCCTGCCTTCCCCCCGCAGCCCCAGGCCAGCAGGAGCTGACTCCAGAGTTTCTCTGCTACGATGAGTCTGGTGGGCAGCAGTAAGAAGTCTCTGCGCTGCTGCTGCCAGACAGATTTCCACCCCCTCCTGCTGCTCTGAGCAGCTTCCCCCTGTTCCTGCCAGGTCTTGCCAGGGAGCGCTTGGAAAAGAGGACCAAATCCTGGCATCGTCATGATCTCCTTTGCTCAGACAGAGCCTGGGGGTCACTAGGAGAGGGAGACATGCCAGTATGAAGCTCGCAGGATTTGGCCATGAAGGAGAGGCATATTCAGGCTCTGCGAAGTGCTTCCACAGAGCTCTCCGAGAAAGCGCTGGCAAATTATCCCTCCGAGGTGGCAGGCTGGGAAATGAGGCAGCAGCTCTGCCAGACCTGATTAAAATAGGACTTGAGGCTTACAGCTTCAGGTCAGAGCAGGAGGGCTGCTCTCACTGCTACTGTCCTTCTTGCTCCGATCCAAGAGGGACTTGGAAAACCCAAGCATGAGGGAATGTCCCCTAGGGGACGACAGCAGTTGGATATTGTAGTGACAGGCACTTTAGAAAGATGCTGGGGGCTGCTGCTGCTGCTGGTCCAGGCAGGGATCAGTGTTAGCAGAAGGAAAAAAAAGCCCCAGAGTCTCCTTGAAGCTAATTCTGCTCTTGATGCCTCCCCAGAAGCAAGACCCTGCTGTGCTCTGTGTGCCAACTGAGATTATTGCCTTCCCTGATCACTTCTTCCGGGATTAAAAACTCAGCAGAGTATTTTGCCATGTGTTATTCCAGGATACCTACTAGAAGCTCCACATGGTGCAGACCCTGGCAGAGGGCTGGGGGAATCACAGGGCATCACCAACTCAGGCTACTCCTGCTGCTCAAGCTGGGAGGTGGGGATGCGCCTGCCCCCTCACACCTCTGTTTTGCCTGGGGTGAAGGCATGAAGAGTGAGGCCATAAGGAATTTTCCTCTCTCCAGCAAGCCCTGTAAAGCCACAGATGCCTTGTCCTCACAACCCTGCCCTTCATGTGGGCACGTTTGTCAGTGTGGGCTTCAGGCCATTCCCCAGCAGAGCCAGCAAGGGCAGGGGCCTTGTTCCAGCGGAGAGCTCCAGCCCTCGCAGCCTCCCAACAGGATGAGTGCCGGTTTGGCAGCCAGGCTGGGGGCAATCCTCACTCTCTCGTTTGGCTCTGTGCCCCAGCTGATCTGGAGCCAGGTTTTGCTGTAATCCCTACATCCTGTTGCAGGTCCTTAATCAGCTGGAGCCAGCCTGGAAAAAAACCAAAAACCCAAACCCCAAACTGTTGTGGTTCAAGCTCCCCACTCCCGGGTGGTGGGGAGGAGTGTGCAGCAGCCTTCTGGGGCACCAGGTGGGAGACTGGGAGAGTTGGGAGGGATTGCAGCCCCCTTGCTAGGGTTGGAAGGAGAGAAAAGGGTAAGTGTGTGTTTCTGCTGGGGGTCTCAGCAGGACCCACTTGTTGCTGTTCCCCTGCAGAGGGGATGGGTCTGGGTTTGAGGCATTGGTTCCTCCTGTTCTCCCACTGCCAGCACAGCTAGGGATGCTGCCCCTTCAGTCCTCGCTGGACGGGCTCAAAAACTCTCTGGGTTGTTGTTGAGTTGTTTTTTTTCCCGTTTAATGCATAGAATAACACTGATGGGTCTGAACAGCTCCAGCCAGGCGACGAGGGGAAAGAATAACAAGCTCCTGAATGTCAGGCAAAATTATGGGCCATTGCTATTTAGGGTGAGTCTGGTGGATTTAGGGCCTCTCTGTTCTATTGTCCCAGCTGCTCTGAGCATTGGAGCAGGCGAGACACAAGTCGGGAATTTTATTGCAGAGCATGTGCAGGGAAAGGCCAGTTCTGAGCGTTTCCGGAGTTGAACAGCAGTGGTGGGGGACAGCGGACAGTTTCTGTTGGAAAATTGGTGAGATATGATACTGGAAGGAGGTAGGAGGCTGGAAGTCCTAGAGGAGTGGTCATCCAGCAGAGAAGAGAGCCCCTTTGTTTCCTGCTCTTTGTCAGGATTCAGCTCCAGATGTTCGTCAAGCTCCCCAAGTCCATGTAGCATTGGTCTCCATCCATCGGACCTTCACTGGCTGTCCGGCCACCACTCTTTGCAGGAGCTTCCCTTGGCAGACCCTGCTGGTCTCCCTTCTGCATTTTGTGAGCAGACAGCTGCTCAGCCCCTCATCTTCTTGCCCATCTCTTGTGAAGCACTCAGGGAGGTTGGTTTATGAAAGACAGTGCATAAATGCGTGCGTTGAATGGGGATTGGGGGTTTCGGTGCCTTCTCTTGGATTGCTTTTGGCTGGCGCTGGTGATGTCACCGGGGCTGGCACCATGCTTGCATGGCCTGCCAGGCACTAGGGGGAAGGGCCCAGGTGAACAGCGTAAGAGAATGCAGAAAGGATGAAGAAAGTGCTATACAGCATGATAGAAGTGGCTCGTCCATGGGAAAATGAAGTCTGCAAAGTCCTGAACAGGGTGTATCCTAAGCTTCCAGGTTTTGGCAAATACATTGTGTCCCATGCCAGGGTGGGGAGGAGTTGCAGAGAGTAAGAAAGCAGTTCTTGCCGGCTGTCTTCACAGGCGTGAGGCTCGGCAGGGTGAATTCTTTGCTTCTTTGGGGCTCGTTTTATTTGACCGGATTAAAAAGCCTATTTGAGTTTCTTAAACCATTTAATCTAAAATCCCCAGGTAGATGCGCCATTGGATTCAGTTTTAAGCTTATAAACAAAATAGGTCTGTGTTTGTCTCTTCTTCATTTTGTTCTAAAGAAGCAAGGGTTTGACCTGTCCTCCCTGGAGTCGGGGGGAAGTTGAGCTTCTTGTGCTTATGAATTCCCTTGAGCCTTCCGAAGAGTGGGAAGATGTGGAGACCAGGGTGCTGGTGTGACCTTCCTGCAGCTCCAGGTTAGCGTGTGGCCTGGGCAGGTGATGGGAGGAGGGAGCAGGGGCCAGACTCCACTGGCTGGGTTAAATGACTGAGTCGGTTCCCAGGGCTCAGTACCTACATGGGGTGCTGAGCACATGTAAAATCCCATTAAGACCATTGCTCTGCAAGTAGTGTGGGGAGATGGGAAAGGAGGAGGCCACAGGAATTTGGAGAAAATGGGAGGAAAGCATGCTGCAGTGTGACCCACTGGAGTGGTCTGGGTAATTCTTTCCAGTTCCCACTGTTCTTTGAGAGGAGCTAGTTCTCTGCTTCCAACGTGCCCAGCTCCTTCCAGGGCTTCCTCCTGTGCCCATCCTCTCCACCTGCTTGGGGTTCTTGTCTCCTTTCCAGCTCTGTATGGCTTTATTGTTGCCACTCCCTGCACTTCTGAGGAGGTTTCACGGGCATGAGAGCAGTTGGGAGTGCTCTCAGTTCAGCCCAAAATGGGACAGTTCATGATTTGTGTTCACAGGAGAGAGGTGCTAATGATGCCTACAGGAGCTACAGGAATGTCGCAGCTCCGTGGTCCACAGTGTCATGTTTCTGACAGTGGCTAGTGCCAGATGCTCCAAAGGAAGGTACCAAACCCCACAGTAGGCAGATGTAAAATGATCTGCCCCTGTGTCCCCTTGGTGTCCTTCCCATGTGTCCGGCAGAGACCAGCTCGAGTTAGTGATGCCTGCATGCCTGTGTGGGACGACAGTGGCAGTGCTCAGTCCAGCTCTAGCAGGAGAAGTGTCCCTTCCAGATCCCATCCCCAGTGCTGGCACCTACAGCAGAAAGCCCAGCAGAAAGGAGGCCGCCTGCCATCCCAGCTCCCTCGTGCAGCCATGGAAGTGCTCGTTCCAACACGGCAGTAGGAAGGCCATGAGGGCAGGCTGTCCTTCTCGCCTCTTGTGGTCTTTGCTGTGAGCAGAGAGGCTTCCCATGGCCAGGGCTCTCAAGGAGAAGCTTTATGAAAGGGGTTGGTGGGAACAAGACTGTATCCTTCTCCCCCCACTTCTCCCAAGGAACTGGAGACAGACAGAGGGACAGGCATCTGTCCGATGGCAGCTTGAATAGGAGGGAGCCCTGTTGGCTTTGCCGAGGGAGCCTCTTTCTATATGGAAATGAAGAATTTAGGCTAATGGAGCTCAACCATCTCTAATTTTGCGATGGCAGGAGGATTTTGATTGAAAGTAATTAAGCAAGCTAGCTGTAAAATTAATTAAAGCAAAAGGGGGGGATTTTTTTATTGGATTGGATAGCGATATAGCGGCTGTCAAATGGGGGACGGATGGGGGTGACCTGAATTCTCTGCCCTCCCTCCTCCCACTCGGGACGTTTATGTCACTTTAATCTCCTTACAGCGGCTGGTGTGCATTTGTTTGAAATAATCAAGGAAATATGGTCAGAAATTGTCAGCTTTCAGATCTAATTTACCTGACAGCCCTGCGCGGACCAGTAAGCCTCTGTGTGCGTGCGTGAGAGTGTGTGTGTGTGCGGTGCATGCAGCTGTGTGGTCATGGAGGACTCCTTGTCTCCCTTCTCCCCCTTTTTTCTTCATCCTGTCTTCTCTTGATTCCCAGCAAAAATACTTCTGACATATCTGGGACCACCCAGAACCTCGCAGGAAAAAGAAATAAGTCTGAGAATTTTCCTGTGGTCCCTCCTCGACGCCCACCTCCCCGTCACTGCCCCCTCCCAGCCTGCTGCCTCATCCTTGCACCATAACCAGCTTTAGGGTTTAGGCAATATAGGATTAGGGGAGGTGGCTGTAATTCTTTATTCCAGATGGCTGGCAACTGCTAAACCCACTGTCACAAGTACCGGGTTACAAAAATTCTTAAATTAGGCCCTTTGTTTTAGCCCATGTCCCTGCCGAGCAGCTCTCCTGGTGTCCTGCCGGGAGCTCAGCTTGCACAGCACAGGTGGGGGACTCTGAATCAAGACCGTAATGATGCTGGGGAGAGCCTTCTCCAGACTCGCACCTATCTGGATTCACTTGCTAAGCTCCATCTGCTGCTTTTTGCCTTTAGCACTTCAAGAGAGATCCTGCAGTAAGAAAGAGCTAGGTATGACTTGGTATACGTGTGTGCTAACTTAGCGGGTGAAGGTCCTGATCCAGGGACATACCAAGGCTGCAGCTCTCATACATCTCACTGGGGGCTGCACACCCTTGACAGAGATCCAGGTTCCCCGCTCTGGACCTGACGCCGCAGGTACCCAGTGACCTGAGCTCAGTGTACTGGAAACTGGGGAGGGAGGGCAACTGCTGTAGGGTCAGCGTTTCCTCAGAGCTGCCCTGGTGCCTCACATCTGTCATGCTAGGTTGGTTCTTAGGGTTATTATTTATTATTTATTATTGTTCATTAAGTGCTGACATAGTCGGGGCTTTTGTTTGTTTTGTTTGGGTCTCCATTTAGAGGCCTTTGCTGAGGCAGACTTCAGTGCCAAGACCTCAGGCGCTTTTACAATTACAGCCCATGATCCTATTGTATTGTTTATGTAATGACTCTCAATCCCAAGGGATTCTGCAGCCTTTCTTAGACCCGAGCACCCAGCACCTGGCAGGGAGAGTGCAGGGCAAGTGCTGGCCGCTGGTGCCAAGGAAAATCTCTGGGCTTTAATGTGCTAGGGGATCATTAATACGTAGACAGATCAGGCTGGACTTTGCTGTGAGGATCCACATGCAGGGAAATTGATTAAGCTGCTTCCGAAGGAGGAGCAGATGATTCATCTCTGCCATGGTCTGTGTGGTTGCGGGGTATCTTGGTGGCTCAGACCTGATGCTCTGGCTGTTGGGTGTCCGCAGCCCTCCAGTCCATCTCCGATACAGTGAGCTGAGTGATTGGTCTTCGTGGGCCAGCCTATGTGACCAGTCCCCAAAGTGTCCCAGAGCCCCCCAAGCCATCTCAGCACTGGAATTGAAACTTTTACCCTGTTAAGTACATGTGTGGAGGGTGCCTCACCAGCTCTGTAACCTGCAGACATGGGTAGGACATGGTCTAGTCCATGACCAGCCACGTGCGGCTATGCTGAGGTGGGTGATGAGCTCATCACCATGATTCCCTGGTTTATTTCCAGCTTTGCCACTGATTCGCTTTGTATCTGTAGCCATGCGAATGCATAGCTTTGTGCCAGTGCTTCCTCATCAGGATAATGGGTATAATTAGGCTTCCCTGATTGAAGATAGCGCCAAACGCTTAGTGTGCTGGCAGATTTTTTTCTTTTGTTTAAAAGTCCTTTCCGAAAAAAAGGAGGTAAGACCCAATTTCAGAGTGCTGGCTCCCATATCATATTTCAAATATATGAGGATTAAAATCTCTGACAATATCAAACCCTTTCCTTGTGGGATAGGTCTACTGTGAAGCACTGGCTTCCCTTAAACCTAGCAGAAGCAGAGTTAGGTGAAGACTAAATGCTTCTAAGCATGCAGTCTCCTCTGTATTCAGCAAAATAACAGGGATCGCAGGATGTGGCACTGCTGATCTTCTGTGTTAATTACAAATATAGCAGAATGTAATATCAAGAATAGTCTAAATAATTTCATGGCCTGTTAACTGACGGAGAGCTTGAGTTCTGGGATGTGGACCAGGCTACCACTGATAATGGTATCTAAAGTCAGTGGTGTCTGGAAGAAGGGTCATACTGTGCTGGCTGCACCTATTTCCTTCTGTAGATTGCAAGACCAGGTGATTAAGAGTGCATTAGATAATTTTCTAACATAACATTCCCTACAGGCAGTTTCTGGCATTGCTGTAGAGGCATCCTGAACGACGTGTTGGAAAAGGAAGTGCACAGGACAGTCCTTCTGCACTGTGAAAATGTTTGAGACCCCCATGCAAAGCTGTGCTCTGTTCTGACTCCAAGTCTCCTCAGACATGGCCGAGGAAAATGCACGTGAGTGCTGACCTGGGGGCACCTTCTGTTGTTCTATTTGCACCTACTTGTAGCTGTTCAACACATCTCCCCTCTCAAGCACTGCCATGCTTGCTGCAAATGAGTCTGGAGGTCCCAACTCTAGCACAGCCAGAAGCTGGAAAACATCTTGTAGTTGGGAGAATGGGATTGAAAGGTTTGGATTTGGGTGGCATGTCTCTTCCTCTCAGTTTGATGTGAGTGGCAGTGGAAAGCCATAAGCTCAGTTCTCCTGTCACTGACGTGGTGTCAGCTGGGAAAATCATTCTTCGGAGCATAGCAGAGTGACATTAGCATAAGAGCACTCAGAGAGGGATCGAGCCTAGCGGGTCTGGAAGAGGAGAGCTGAGGCACTGGGCTGAGAGTGTCTGGGATATTTGACGCATTGATTTTGCTTGCTTGCTCTCAGGACTGGAGGTGAGCTGCTCATCCTCAGTCTGTGGGGCAGGAGAGTCCTTTCAGAAAACAGACTGGCAGGTCAGCTCACGTCAGGTCAGCGAAACCTTGGGAATGTGCAAAGAGTGTATCTCCGGGAGTGAGACATGGCAGAGACACCTGTATCTACCTTTCCTGGGGAGACAGTTCAGGCTGTGGAGCTGCTGACTCACGCAGCATCTTGCTCCAGCACTGAATTCTGCCTGCTGTTCCTAAGCATCCAGCTGGCTTGGGGTAGCGAAGGGAAGAAAAAGCCAGAGCCAGTGGTTCAGCTGATCAGGGGTTTTCAGGCAGAGGTTGCCCTGCCTGACTTGCGCTGGATTCAGGGGCTTTCTGTAGAAACTGTCTCAAAGGGCAAGTCTGAACAAGCCAGTTATTCTTAATTTCCCATGGAAGCAGAAAAGCCACCAAGAAAATAAAAACATTGCAATGGAAGGTTTGGGGATAAGAGGGCATAGTGTTGCTGGCCAAACAAGATTGTGGTTGATGATATATCTGTCATCCCATTTACCTCCCTGGCAGTGGGACCCAAGGACCTCATGAAGAGGCTTTTGTGAGGACATCCTGAGCAGTGAAGCGGGGTGCAGGGCAGCAAGGGAGGCGTGGAAAGCCATGTGTCACGCTTGCAGCTCATCTGCTGGGGCCCAGTTAAAACACGGGTATAAGGCAAAAGGGCGTCAGTATGTCTCCCACTCACCCTCTCCCTTCCCCCTTCCTTCCATCTCACATCCTCCCTGGAGCACCATGCAAGTTTATCAGTTTACACCAGAATGCAGTAAAATCACGGGGGTTGCCAAGGTCTTGGTTTCATTAATTCTGAACCCTGATATGCCAGCCCCCCGCTCTGGCACTCGTTTGCAGGGCTGTCGCTGCTAGTGCAGGCTTGCTCGCGGCTTATTAAACCAGCACCTTTGAAACCTAGGCTGAATTCAGATTCATAACATCTGATTCCTCCATGTCCCTTGCTCCCCCAGTGCCTAGAAAACAGCTTATTAAAAATCACCATTGGTAATTGCCTGGGAAGTCACATTTTTAACACTTTCCTTCAGTTCATGGGAGTTGAGCTCCCTGCTTTCACCAACCACAGAGTAAACCATGACCATCCCTGCTATTTACTCCAGAGTACAGAGGACTCAACAATGTTCCTGTAGGGCCAGTCTGCCCTCACAAAAGCCAGTGGATCCCAGTCACAGTTGTCTTTTCAGGAAAGGAGTTCTGCATGAGGCTGAGGAATAACGATTCAAAGGCAGTGATTCCCCATCCTGGGGCAGGAGCTGCCAGCAGGCAGCCAGCAGCTGCAGTGTCTGCAGGGGCTCTCAACCCACCACTGCTCTGCGCTTTCAGTGTCCACAAATCCCTCTCCTCCACGATGTCTGGAGGTGGCTTCTCCTTCCAGGCCTGGTGGAAGAGCAGCTGGAGGGAGCAAAGGCCAGGAAATGGGTTGCTCAGCAAGCGTGCCTGGGCATCCCCACAGGGACTCAGCTGTGTTTGTTGGTGGGAGGGCAGGAGTAGCAGAGTAGCCAGGATCCCTCATCAATATTTGTGACTTTTTTCAGTTAGTGGGTATTTGTCAGTAAGTGATAGTGTTGAGCTGGATACCACTGAGCTGCTGGAAGTAGAATGAGACCTGTTGACTTTGAGGAGCTTGAAATGTGTTTTTGACCTCCAGTGCCCTGCTTTTTGAGAAAGCAGAAGATGGAGTCCTCCGCACTAGCAAGGGAACTGAAGAGGAGGAATCAACTTCACAGACTGCTCTAAAGCCAAGCCTGTGGCATTTGGAGTACATTTTCCTTGCAGAATGAATTTGCAGGATCAGTGCGTGACTCTGAGCTAGCAGGTTAGCCTCTTGGAGGTCTGAGTCTCCTCACTTGGGTAACTTGTACTGCTGCGATACTGGGACTTGTGGGGGCATCTCCTGTGGTTATTCATAGACCTGCTGCAGGCTTCATCAGCAGTGGAGTCTGCGAGAATTTTCTTCCTATGCACCCCAGCACCCCAGCCTGGGGTGGAAAGTCTTGGGGGGAGGGCTTTGTGTGCGAGGTCTCAAGGCAGCACTCCCCGAGTTCACTCTGCACAGGAGATACACCCTTATGGAGCTGTCTTTTTATTTGCAAACTGAGCAGTTGTACTGGAAGAGATTTAGCAAACATGGAACTGCACAATGCTATGTGTACTGAGTCACACATCAGGGCTACAGCCAACTAGCACTGTGAGCTACTGAGGCAAACATTTGAGAATAGTTACAATAGGCACCAAAAATATCTTCAAATGAGATCTTTCTGCATTGCTGCATGTTGGGTAACAGGGAGGGCTGACAACCTAAGCTTAAACTCTACCCACATGCTCTAGAGCTCATCCTGGACCAGGCAGGCAACTGGGATGGGAACAGAACAGAGGAAACAGTTTTGTTCCTATAAAGGGAGCCCTGATTAGCCAATGTCACATAGGTTGGGAAAGTTCTGCTCTGTGGGAGAGATGGGGTTGTGGTCCTGCATAGCAAGTTAGGCTCTAGTGTTTGGCCCTGTGGTCCTGGCTCTGACTGCATCTCAGGAGGGAATGACCCCAGAATTACTCACACACTGTTGGGTCTGCAGCTCAGAGCTCCCCGCACCTGCACGGGGCCAAGGTGGGATCAGTCCCTACAAGATGTCTTCTCCTGTCTGGTTTTAAAGCTCCCAAGGAAGGGGGCTGCTCTTGGGGTCTCTTGTAGAAGCTCTCCCTGTTGCAAGACTTTCTCAGGGGTTTTCTCTGTGGTTGCTGTTTCCTCTCTGCCAGTCTCTTAAAGTAGAATCATAGAATCATAGAATCATTTAGGTTGGAAAAGACCTTTAAGATCATCAAGTCCAACCGTTACCCTAACCCTGCCATTCCACCACTAAACCGTGTCCCTAAGCACCTCATAAAGGAGCTACTTCCCCAAAGCCCAGGTCTGGTTGCAGATACACAACTCCCCAAAATCAGATTTTGGGGGCTTGTCCAGTCCATCTGAGCAGAATCGGAGAACAGGCAGCAAAGGCTGTCGGAGCTGCCTGGCGTGTACTTGCACAGGCTGAATGCAGGGCTGGTAGTGAGCACCAAATGCGCCTCAGCCTCCTGCCAAGTGACCCTTCGGTATCCTTTCCCCAGTCCTCCCGTTCCTTCCCTCACCTCCTGTTCTCTGCTGCTCTCCGCACCCTCGTGCTGGGGCTGGGATTGCACCTCGGCCTTGCTGCGGCCCCTTCCTGGCTTTGAGCACACGATCTCTCCCACTGGTTTTGCAGCCGTTTTTTCTGCCAGCACAGGGCACTGAAAAGTGCTGGCACTGCCAAAAACCCTGTGTGCACTACGACTCCCCAAACATCCCTTTATTTTTATTGTTCTGTTAATTACTGTTTAAACTTTAATAAGTCACTTCGTCAGGAGGGGGGACCTGCAGTGAGGTTTCTGTGCAAACACTGGGCCCGGCAGTGACTCTAGTGTAACATAACCCTTTATACAATGTGGGAATGTTTAGACTGTAACAGAAACTTGTTATTTTAATGACAGTTAAAGGGGGAAAAAAAAGAAAGGAGCGAATGAAAAAGGGAAGCGAGTTTGTTGGGGAAATGGCTCATCTCAATCTCTCTGTCTGGCCTCTTTTCTCTTGGCTTTAATGATAGCTGGATAAGGAGGCTTTATGGCTTCTGTTGAAGCAAGTCTTGTTCCCAGAGATGCCCTATACGAGGCAGTATGTGGTCCCCTCTGTTCTGCGGGGTAAGGCTAACAGTGGAGAGATGCTGATGGAAGCAGCATGGCTTGATTTTGCTCAGAGGCAGCAGCAGCTGCCTAAAGCCAATTTGAGCTCAGTCTAATTATTCTGACCCACACAAGAGACTTTCCCCTTCTATTCACAGCTTCTTCCACTGTTTTAAGTTTTTAAGTAGCTATGCTGAAACAGGTGCTGGCATGCCATAGGTAAGAGGGTCCAACATCCCATGGAAAAATGGACCTTCAAGCTAGAAAATGCTGCCTTGAGTGGTCACCACTCAAAAGGAGGAACCGTTATGGACACCTGAGAGAGGGAAGGAGCGAGAACTCATACTCTTGGCAGCAGGAGGGCAGACGGTTCACAGGCATCCTCGATTTTGGATTGTGACTGTTGACATCTGCATTGCTTTGAGGTAGTGGAGGGTGCCTGCGCAGTGGTTGATGTCCCTGCATCACAGCACTGAAGTCACCTCCAGGTTTGGCTTGGCTATATTTAGCACTCACTATAGACAAGACCATATAGAGTGATATATATGATCTGAAAACCTTCAACTCATGCTGACCTCTCTGCTGCTACAGTGAAATCCCCAAAATCTGTACAGTCCGGGTGAGGAGTGATGCAAGACCAGAAGAAGGGAGAGCTCTCACTTTTTCTCTGACAGGTTTCATGTTTCCCCCTCCCCAAGTCAGTCACTGGTCCCAGGCTTTCTCTGCCAGCCACGGGTGAGACCAGAGAGACTGAGGGAAGAGAGGTGTGGAGGGGTATGGGGGTGCAGACCGGGGCATGAGAGGTTTGGCAGGAGATGTTGGGGAGGAGGAAGCTGGGATGGTGTTGGGAACTTGAGGAAAGAAGAAGGGAGGGAAGAACGGGGGGGAAGGGGGACACAAAGGGCAAAATTTGGGGGGGGGGTTAAGGAGCACTTTGCTGGAAGCGGAGCCTTTCCTAGCATCAAGAACCTTCCTCAGGTGCCAGCTCACTGTTCCTCTGTGCAGAGACCCTCTCTCCTCCTTGCTGAGTTTCTGACCAAAACAGGAGCCTGGAGGGGCTTGCACTCTGTAAAGCTTTTTGGTGAGGGTGAATGTAGGGTGGAGCGGGAGGGGATGAAATCACGGGCCTCCGGGGGACTGTGTTTTCCCAAGTGGGTGAGCATGCAGGGAGCAGGCCAAAACGGTTCATGCTTTCCTCGCCCGCTGCTGGGGTTGTGATTGTTATTGATTGGGTTTGCTGTTCTCGGCACTTTGTGTTTTTCCAGTTGAGCATTGGCTGCCCCTTGATTATTTTTTTTTTAATTTTTTTTTTTTTTTTTTACCTCTGCTTTAGTTCAAATGCCCACAAATACTGCACATCAGGCAGGTGCGTGCAGAGCCCTGTGCCGGCCAGCACTGCGGACCGGGGCTGTGCGTGGTTGGGGGTGTGCAGGGCTCTGTGTAAGGTACCAGTAACATGCAAGCCCGCTGTTGGTAGGATTGAATTCATAGGTCTGTGTTCTCTCTGGAAGTGTGTCATACAAAAAGGTAAAGAAATCTGCTCTTGTAGAAAAACCAGTGTCAGGGCTTCATGTTGAAGCAAATAACAGGAACATGCAGAGGGACTTCCCACACTTGGGCATGTATACTGTGTATCTTTCGGGGGGGGCATAAGCTTCAAGGGAGCTGCTAGCTGGACAAAGAGTTTTGTTTCATTTCCCATGTGTGGTCCAGACTTTCAGACCCCACCAAGCCCCTCATACTGGCCTGCTCTCGCTCCAGCCTGATGTGCCCATGTTCCTCCTCCGCAGAGCCGTGCCCACTCACGGGGCCAGTGGCAAGAGCCGTCCCTTTAGGAATGGCATTTTCCAGGTTCCTGTGTGAGGCTGAACATGTCCCAGCTGCAAAAATAACTAGCCTATATACCCCGTGGAAACAGGAGCAGCAGCGACACATCTGTCTGGTCTGGGCAGAGCCAGCTTGTAACTAATACCCCAAAGGGGCATTGAGCGGCTGCAAGTGACTTGTCAGTGTGTGGAAACCCAAAATAGAGACCTTTGGGGAGGACTAGTGCGTCGGAGGGGCGAAGCTCTGCAGTGGGCAGAGCTACAGATACCTCTGGGCCTCTTGTAGGACTGGTGGGTTCCAGCAAGACATTAATATTGACTGGCTTCTCTGGACCAGCTGCAGGGCGTGCGGGCTGCTGGCGGGGCCTAGGTGAGGGCCGAGGCTGGCACCGCCGGGCACCGGTGTCCCCGAGAGCAGCCCCAGCCTCTTCCCCCCTGGCCCCCACTCCCGCCTCCCCCATGGCCAGTGGGGTCACTTTGGCTGGAGAGCGCAAGCTGAGCTCAAGGATAGAGCCCCTTGGACGGAGCCAAGGAGCCGCTGTATAAAAAACGCTGAGGTTTTCCTTTTCTGTACAGCGCGTTTCCCTAAATTGCCTTTGACTGTGTGCATCGCTAATGAAAGTTTATGCCCTTGTTAGAAGGACAGGCAGGTCCGTTCCAGTTAGGGCTGGGTCTATCCTTCTGCCAACTGCCCTCCCCAGCACACACACACACACACACACGCTCGCTCGCTCGCTTGCTCTCCCTGGTGAATAAGTGGAGGCTGTTATAAAAAAAAAAAAAAAAAAAAAAAAAAGAGGAGGGGAAAAAAATTTCCATATTTGTGTAAGTTGCTTTAAAAGCATTTTATCATGTCATAAAAAAAAAGGAAAGTACTCTCGGAAATTGATCCTGCACACGAGCCCATTGGACAGAAGGATGTCGGGATGTTAATGGCTATTTTGCTCCAGGGTGGCTTATTAAAAAATTTATACATAAATGCTTAAAATTGCATAAATTATTTAAAAAAAAAACATAGTAAGCAATTTGCAATCCCGACTCACTTTTCCTCTTTTTCTTTCCCGTGTCATCCTTTTCTTCCCTTCTTTCTTACAAAAAAGAAAAAAAAAAATTCCTTCCCCCTCCTCTCACCCTTGTCCCCTCCCTGTCTGAAAATGCAATGCGTCCAAAATTGTACATGTATGTGTGTAAAATAAATATGATTTTAAATGTGACCCGCCACTGGCCAGTGGAGCTAGCTACGAGGGGGAAGTAAAAAAAAAAAAAAAAAGAGGGGAGAAGAAAAAAGAAAAGAAAGAAAGAAGTTTGGATATGATGAGTGTTTCTCGCAGGCGTGGAATGTCACCCACATATCCTGGAGATTGTACTGGGGAGGTTTATGATGGTTTCCCATTGATTTGTTTCCCCGACGCAGCTGCCGACCTCTATTGAGGGACAAACATAATCAGCACTGACGCAAATTAGATGGTTATTCGTTTTGAAAATTGACAGAAAAACAATAAAAAAGATGAAATGCTCCCAAATCAATAGATATAATGAAATTCAAATAATCCGAGAGATGAGGTCTCCATGGCAACTGATAATGTGGAAAAGAAAACAATTTAATAAAGGACAGACACACTTTGAAAACAGATTGGGCAAAGGGAAGGCGGGGGGGCGAGGGAGCAAGGGGGGCCGTGGGTTGGGTGGTGGTGGGAGGGGGCAGCGGGAGGAGGTGGTGGTGGGGAGCCGGAGCCGGCTGCCTCTCCGGTTGGTTAGCGGTGCTGTAGTGAAGGATCACTGTCCATCCCAAGGACGCTTGCCATAATTAAGAGAGGCTTTCGGTCCAGAAAGTGCAGATTCAGGTTTTAATACACAAAATTATTTCAGGAGCACTGAATCGGAAAGTCGTTTGTTATGACCTTCCTGAGAGGCCTGGAGCAGGGCATGTTGGAGGCGCGGCGGCTAGCCGCTGAGTTATGGCATATTTGTGTTTTTATGTGCGGGGGGAGGGGGGAAGGGGGGAAGAAGGTTAAACAGTATTTACAGCTCAGTTGTTTTCAGAAAGGAAAGAGAAATAGAGTTCATGAAAAGATGCGAGTGGAAGAGAGAGGGAGAGGGAGAGGGAGAGATCCCCTGCCCGGCACACACACTCCGCTGGGACGCCAGCTCCAATGAGACACTCACCGATGCTCTTTTTGCCTTAAGGTGTGAGGTGCAGATGGGCTGGGGGTAAAGAGGGGCTCTTTGGTGGGATGGGGAGTGTGTCTGTCCCTGCTGCCGAGTCTGTCTGCAGGGTCCGGCTGGGAGCCCACTGTCTTCTCACTCCAGGCTGCAGAATAAACCACTCCTGGCATGCGGGCTTGTGCTGAGAGCGTGCGTGTGTGTGTGTGTGTGTGAGAGTGTGTGTGAGTGCATGCAGGGTGCTCTGCGCTCGCACGGGTGGCTGCCTGTGTGCGTCTGCTGCTGGTGGGCTGTATAGACGTGGGTGCTCGCCGCGTGTGCAGGGTTGAGCAGAGCTCGGTGCGCGCGGGTGTGCGCCTCTGGGGAGGTGTGTACACTGTCTATCTGTCTGTGTATTGCGGTGTGGGGGTGTAAGCCTTGTACAGTCACAGGTACACAGATGTTTGTGTGCATTAGCATGTGTTCTGTGTGCACACCGTTTCACGAGCACATGTATGGGCATGCGATTGCGTGTGTTTGTGTGCTGGGTCATGTGTGACAGTGCACCTGCATGGCCACGTTTTTATACACGTGTGGGTTCCCACTGATGGGTGTTTGCTGTTAGTGATAGGGCTAGCACATGGATGGCCTCACGAGGACAAGAGAGATAAGAAGATGAGCCCTAATGACCAGCAGAAAGAGTAGCACAAGGCAAGACGGAGAATTAGCGTGGGTGTGCGCGCTGGGAAGCGTGGGGTGAGTGCCCACACAGCACAGCCAGTGGGGTTTCTCTCCCGTGCTGCTCTGACAGGACTGCTGAGTTAACAAGCTCAGGGATGACCCACTGCTTTCACACCAGAGCTTGGCTCCCCTCTGGCCAGACTGTGAGCCTTTTCCACACGAACAGGACAGACGAGCATTTCTCCTAACCATGTATTTGCAGGTGTCAGGCATCTCTGGGGATTAAAGAACTCCCAGCGCTGTGTGTGATGGGTGCCTGCTCTGTGGGTTCACAAAAGACTCCCGGCCCCACTTGGGGATTATAGAAACCTTTAAGGGATCTGAGTGCCCCCTTTGCATAGCAAGCCTATAGCAAGCAGGTTACTTGCTCACATGCAACTCAGGCAGTGGTGGGAGGCTGTGGGGAGGGCATAACACAGTCTGGAAGGCTGTATGCTCCTGTTTGCTCTCTGTCATGCAGCTCTTGCTGAGGTCTCACTTACCTGGTGCAGGCTAACACACTGATTTACTTTGCAGGACCAGAAAGACCACAATAATGAACTTTTTCTGGCCCTATGTTTCTTAGTGATGCAACAAGCATTCAGGCTCCCAACTCCCATTTATGCTCCTCACTTCCCACTGCAATTAATTAGGAGTCTGCATTCTTTGTTGGGTCTGAGCTTAATAGTGCTGAAAGGGATTGCAAATTGCTCTTAAGCTGCCTACCAACTACCCACAGGGTTTGGAGGGACACTTTTTTAGGAGGTGGCTCACTTAACCCCTGTCCTCTGAGCCCAGCCTGAAGCCAGGGAGCTGCTTTCCACTGATTTGGGATGTGGTGGGTTTGGATTCTCTGTAAAGTAACTTGTTAAAGACCGTCACCAAGAGAGACTGATGAAACTTTGAGCAATTCCCTTCCGAATCTGCATCCTTTAAGAGACCTGTTGTCTCTCCCAGGTCCTTTTTATTCCCCTAGTGCCAGGTACTTGCAGCTAAGTTTGGTTCCCTCTCTACCACCTCAAAGTTGCACTGCACCCCCAGCCCCGTCTCCTTCAGCATTTTCAAAGGGGTCTGTCCAGCATTTCAAAGAGGCTCACGTCTTGGCCTCTTCTTCATTCCTTGGGAACTGGCTCCCATAGGGGCTGGCCAGCCCTGCTCCAGAGGCTTTCCCAACCCTTTGCTCTCCACCACCCCTTCCCTCCGTCTCTCTGCATCCACTGTGTCCTCCCGACACAGCACCTGGAGCGTGCTTGTGTGTCTATGGAGAGGTGAAGTTAGGCACCATGTTTGCATTTAGTTGCCCTGACAACATGTCTGGCTTCATAGGGAGTTTTCCAAGGGCCACAGCCAGCCTGCAGGGACCTGACGGTGATGAGCTATTACTCTTCACTCTCCCTTTTGCATCTTTCCCCTTGGTTTTCTTCACAACCTGTGGGGAGATTGATGGCAGGATTGTGATGTAGATGTTAGCAGTTCTGCTTGATTTATAGAGTTACTTAGGCTGAGTGAGGCCACTTAGGCTCGTCTGGATAGTAAACCTTTTAACTGGACTAAAAAATTAATAATAAATAAATAAATAAGGCAAGGAGGAGAAACTGTATCAGAAAAGCCAATCCTCTTGGCTTTATGTTATCTGAAAGAAAGACTCTGAAGACAGAAGGCTCCCAGGGCGCAGCCTCTCAGCCTGGGGAGCAGCAAGACCCTGCTCTCTGCATTAGGCTGGAGCTCTGAGAGCAGGTTTTGATGGGACCAAGAGGAGGAAACTGTTGAAATGTCTCATCAAAGCTCCTGCATTGACAGATGAACTAGAAAGTTGGCTGCAGGACACAAGGGACTTTTGAGCTTCAAACTGTCCTGAATCAGTGCTTTTCCTCTGCTGTTACTTGAGTTGCAGTAGCACCTAAAATGGCAAACAAGATACTGGGCCAGCTAAGCTAGGCAAGAAATCTTTGCCCAGATGGCTGACCATCTGAAGAGACCGAGCAGGTCAAGGGCAGAAGGGGAGCCTGCGTGATGTTACTTGCCCAAAGAGAAGGAGCAGGTCAGTAGCAGAGCAGGTTCCTGACTCCCATTACTCACTTTTTTCCCCTCTTCTTTCCACTCTGCTCCTTTTGTTAATTCTGGAAGTTCCCTGTGTTACTTGTATGCAGAAAGAGGGGCTTGTTTCTTGACCTTTGAAGGCTCAGGGTATGCAAGTGCAGAGCCGGGCGAAGGGAAGGGCAGAGGCAAGGAGCTTTGTCTCCGTACTCGGGGGTGAGCAGCAGAGCCTTAGCGGCTCTCAGAGTAAGGAGGCTGGGGGTAGACAAGATCAAAGCACATTTAGGATCATTTTTGAGGTCTGCTCAGGAAAAGGTTCAGACGTGCGTTACTAAAGAGCTGTGAAGAAGGATTAGTCCTGTCCTTGCTCGCAGTTGAACCACTTTCCCCACCAGCTGTGCCAAATGCCTGTGAAGAGCTGGTCGAGCGGCAGCAGAGCAGGTCAGCAGCAGGTGAGAAGGCAGTGTCGCAGAGACCGGCGCGGTGCAAGGGCGCGGGGCCAGTGTGGAGGCTCTTGTGGTTCAGCCATGCAGGGCTCGAGTGGGGCTGAGCTGGGGTGGGGTGAGGAGGATGGGATCTACGTGTGCTGGGGCGGTGCGGGTGAGGAGGTCTCTGTGGTGGGAGAGGGCCGATGCGGCAGCTGAGGAGGCAGCGCAGTGCTGCATGTTAGCAGGTGTCCGTCCTGCTCTGCTGCCTGCCAGCCGGGCTCTGCTCTCCAGCGGGGACTCTGCGGACTCTGGAGGACTTTGAGTTGCAGCCCATTGCACCATTGCAGCAGGAGTGGCTGAGCCTGGGCTGTGCTTGGGCCAGCTCACTCCTAGTGTGAGGTCTGTGCTGCCTTTCTCTCCCTGGCCAGTGATATATGGCATAAATTAGGCCTCTGAAGGGGGATACTGCATCCTTAAGAAGAAATATGTCCTCATTTTTCTTAAACACCGTTTGCACTGAGTGAAATGTTTAGAAGGGACGCTGAGGGATAACTTTATTTCTTACTAGGGAGTTCAGAGCCGTTCAGTTAAACCCATAAAACACTGGGAGTAGGGAAGCTGACAGCCTGCCCGTGCATTAGAAAAGCCATTACTCATCTAGGGGAAATTCACCCCATGCTGGAGCCTCACGTTACCAATGGGGTGGTCCAGGGGAGGACACAGGATCATCTCCCTCGGCCATCTAAGGGATCAGTAGGATGCTCAGTGGTGGAAAAGACTCAGTAACAATCCAGCACAGTGATCGAGTGCTGATACAGAGATCTCAAAGCACTGAGTAAACACGGCTGAGTTCAGCCCGCTGGGTGGGTAATCATCCTCATTCCTCCTCCTCTGCATGGGGAAACTAAGGCACAGAAAGCTGGGAAGACTGACAGTTGCACCATGATTGGAAACCAGGCTGGAAGCCAGCACTCCTGGTTTTTAATCCCCAGCTTAAATCACAAAACCCAAATTCCCATCCAGAGCATGCGGAGTGAAAGTCAGGAGTCCTAACCCTCTGCTCCATTTCTGCTACAAGGCTGGCATCGGGAGTCCTGGCTCCACCTTCATTGCTCTGACATTCAGCCTTTCTTCCCAGTGGGATTTAGAAAATCTACTGGAAGATGAAGGCAAGGTCTTGCAGGTGGTGGTAATGGAAATTCCTGTCTTGGATGATGGTTGGTGGTGTGGTGGGCTATGTTACAGGTGTGGCTGGGTGGGCTTCTGCTCTTGCACGGGCATCTCTCTGGTGCAGGCTGCTGTCGTTCCCCCAGCGGCTGGTTGTCCGAGGGGATGGGGCGACAGGCGCCCAGCATCATGGCAGACAAGGCATCGGCCACCAAGAGGGTGGTGACTTTTGATTTGATATTTTATTTTGGAGGCTTGACACCAAAAGATTTAATATTTGTTTGAAATGAGAAACAGTTCTCAAATGAATTTGGAGAGCCTGGGAATTAATGTCAGCCCCCCCCCCCTCCCTAAACACCCCTCCTCCCCGTCAGCTCAGCCCCCCCCTTTCAATTTCTGAAGCCTGCTGATTTGAATATTTATAAATATCAGTAAATTATTTATTGTAGCAATCTGCTGTGCCATTTCACCAATCGCCGTTAACACTTTAGGGCTCGCTCTTCAGGAGGACGTGACTGGAGGAAACGGGCACCTGGGGGCTGGGAGCATGCTCCGAGGAGGGGGCTTTCATGCCAGGGCAAAGCTTGCGTGGCTGCGATGCCGGGAGGGTTTGCATGCACAAGAAGAGTTGGGGGTGTTTGCAGGAGACGATGGGGACCCTCTGTGCCCAGTACTAGTGGATGCTACAGGGGGACACTGGGCGAGGACAGGGCTGGAAAGGGAGGCTTGTGTTAATGGGGGAAGGCAGCAAGGAGGATTGCCTGACGTGAGGTGCTGTTTGCTGCAGCAGCCTTGCAGGCTTTGCCCTGCAGTGTGCGGGGACCTCGCTCTGGCTGAGAGCTCAGCACTAGCCCTCTTCGCTTGTATTTTCTGTTCCCTTGAGGAGGAAAATTCCTCTTGGTTCCTCCTGTCCCATTCCCTCCCTTCTTCTGCAGTGAAACACACACCATTCAGAGATGATGTGTCTATTTTCTGTTTGGGGAAAGGGGGGCTGACCATGGTCATGAGCTGTTCTCCTGGAGAAACCCTGACAGCAGCACCAGAGCAGCCAAGTGGCTGGGTGGGAAACAGGAGCAGCCCAGCTGGCTGACAGCCCCAGTGCAGGGCACCAGCATCTCCGGAGCCCGGTAGCTTCCCCCTGCTCTCAGCATGTCTTCTGTCACTCACTGCCCAGTGCTGGTTTCTGTACGCTGCCCCTCACTGCCACCAGCAAATTACAGCTTAACTCTGTAGCTGAGAAGGTTGAGCAACGGGAAGCAGGACAGATTCGCTGAAGGGAACTGGGACTGGTTCTCTGCCCCTTTGTGCCAGGGTAGAAATAGGGAGAAAAGTGGCCTCTTGTGCAGGTGGAGATGCCAGTGTGGCAGGCAGGAGAAGGTCTGAATGCAACACTCCAACAAGCACTTGCCATGGGGACCAGAGCAGAGGCCCCAGCTTCTCCTCTGTGGTTTATGGATGGGGTGTGTAGGGAGAGCCCTCACGGCTATGGGAATACAGGGAGTGTAGCTGGCAGCGCTTCCGTAAGGGCGCCCTGGCTGCTCACTTCGTTTCTCCTCCCACGTCTTTGATTCTTCTCCTCCCTGCCCAGTGCTGAGCTGGAGCCTGTCAGGTCCGACTTTCGCACCGAGGGCTTTCCCCGGCTTCACGCAGGCACGCACAGGCGGGATCCATGCTCGCAGGGCAAGAGGAGGTTGCTAAAGAGCCTTTGTGAACTCCCCAAGGTCAGCCAGAAGAGACAGCATCCACTAATCCAAGGTCATTTCCTGGGCTAAAAGCAATAAAATGTTTTATTGATAAACTGAAGAGGGGAAAATATACACACTAAATCCACTCTCACACATTGTAGGCCATGCCTGGGCTGTTGCTGCCTTTGCCCTGGCCCGGCCTGGGATAATGCACAAGTCGTCATGCTGGAGGGGAAATGTTTTCTGGAAGGGGCTGAGCATTTGGCTGCCTTCCCTTCCTCCTCCTGGCATGTGGCTGGGCACTAGCAGGGCATTGCTCTGGGGAAGCATGTTCCAAATGCCCCAGCGGCCTTCTGCTGTGAAGGTTTGGCTCCATCTTAGGGACAGCTGAAGTGTGAAGAGGCTCCTGCGTGCAGCATCCTCACCCTCCCACCCCAGCAAGCCATGCTGCCCTCCCTGTTTGGGGCTCCTGGGCAAGCAGGAGTCTCTCCAGCCAAGCTTGCACCACAGTGGTTAAAAAATAAAAGGACTGTGCAGCATGTTGGCCCTCCCTCCCTCCCCCTCCCCGCCCCAAATAATGCTGTTAATAATTAATCGAATGAGAGCTTGCAGCTCCTGGAAAGCTGGCACTGGGACCTCCCTCTTGAACGGAGCTGCTCAGCTGGGCTTAAAACTCTTCAATAGGAATATGAAAGCTCCATCTGTTCGACGTACCCAGCCCTCTGAAGTGACAGCGTGCCGTCCCTCCCCAGCCAGCACCCCTTTCCCCACAGCATGGGCCCTCCTGCCCCTCCTCTCCTGCCCCTGCTCAGCCCCTGTCCCATCCAGCAGGGTCCCCCCCGCATCCCTGGCTATTCCCACACCAGTAAGCTCCTGCAGCACAGCCAGGGCCCCTTCTCTTCCACCCACGCCAGCTGGTTCATCCAGCTCCCAAACACCCCTTTTACACAGCCAGGACCCTCTACCAGGGTGCGTTTCTTCATTGACCCCAAGCCAAAGCCAGACTTTGTCTCTCTTTTCCTTTCCCTGCAAAGCCAGACTTTCTCTTTGCAGCACAGTTTGCCCCTTGGCTGGGATGCCCTATTTCTGGCCATGCTGCAAAGCCCTTAGTTCCTGTGTGCCCCCTGTAGCCCCCCTTCTGCCTTGGGGGGGCAGAGCTAAGCCGTGCCCACCATGGCCACCCCCCACAGTGGAGTTCACTGGGGAGAAAGGGCCACTTTGGGGACTGCGTGGAGGGAGAGGGCCTGGGGCTGCATGTGAGCTGCTGGCAGCACATGGGGACCAGGGGAAGGAGGGGTTGGGGGGGCATCAACCTGGGCTTGTCGGCAGCAAGTTCAAGGGGTGAGAGGGCAGCAAAATGGTGAGGTGGGTTTTGTCCTCATCCTTGGCAGGCCTGGTTGCGGCAAGCTGTACCTTTTCCTCAAAGGGAGGTTTGTTCTCAAGATGCCATGGGGCTGGGTGCAGAGTGGAGGGAGCCGGTGTCTCCTTGCAGGGTGTGGGGAGGGGGCAAGCGGAGTAAACTCCTGGTGGCATTGTTTTCAGAGGAAGTGCTCAGTGTAAATAGAGCATGTGGGAGAGTTTGTCCTGGGCAGAGATGAAAAGTCCCTGTGACAGGCTCAGGTTATAAACGGCTTCCTCAGATTGATGTGAAATCAAAACATTTCTATTTAGACGAAGAAAATGAAGGGGGATGTTTATTTAGCCTGGAATCTTTAAACAGTGCGATGGAGACGCAGGGTAATTTGGGGTGGGGAGCTCAGTCTGGGGGGAGGGAGCCTCTGCCTGGCTTTAGGGGTCCCTCCATGACTGGCAGTTCTGACCTTGGGCAGATACGAGGGTCCCTCATTCAGCAGATCAATTCCTCTCCCTCTGCCCCAGTGAACGAAACACAGATGCTCTGGTCCTCTCCGGCCTGATGGCCATCTTCAGCGTTTCTTTGTAGGAAGGGTTTCCCTTCTCCTTCTGAAATCAGCAGGCTGAAAGAGAATAGAAATGTTGGTATAGGTAATGGCCCTCTGTTCCATAGACAAGGAAATAAGGCAATGGAAAGATAAAATGATGTGTCCAGGCTTGCAAACAGTTGATTGCAAGATTGGCAGAAGAAGCTGGGAATTCTGATTTCCTTTGGCGATACGTGCATAGGTGGGATGGAGCTATGTAAGAGTCCTGGTACTACAGGGCAAATTCCATCTCAGGAAGGTCTCTGGGAGAGTCAGTTTTATAGATCAGGGGAAAGGGACGTTTTCAGAACTTGCTTTATTTTCCACTTAAACAAGATTCTCAAAATGCTAAAGAGTAGCATTGCTGTGCTCAAGAGCAATCCCAACCACAAGGAGAAGGGGCAGGAAGGATGCAGAGAGGAAGGGCAGTAGCTGGGGGGCAGAAGCTGGGGAGGCAGGAGGGCAAAGCCAGGGTGTGTGAGATGGAAGGAGGCAGGAACAGGAACGGAAGACAAGTTGCAGGCTCCCTGGAGTTGCTGCGTACGCAGCAAGTGCAGCCTCAGGAACGTCTGTTCCTCTCTTCCTTTGAATAAATATTTATATATTCATTTGCCGGCTGGTGCACGCACTTGGCTGCTCACCTCCAGACCAGAATAATGGGACCTGCCCTCATTGCAGAAAGGGGGAGGGCAGCGGGGACTTGGGCTGCCATGTGTCTGCCTCCCAGTTATCTCCAGCTGCGGGCAGTGCTGATCTCACCAGTTAAGCAGGGCTGGGTATCGTGAGAACATGGATGGGGAATCAGCAGGCAGCGTTCGGGAGATTCAATGCTGACCCAGTGCCCCAGCCCTGGGCAGGCCCCGTACCACGCGAGAGGCACCGTCCTAACCACCTGCAGCCATCGAGGCTGCGCTGGCCCTTCGCCCGAGCATACAGGCGTGAGCTGTAGGTGTCCTGGCCAGGCTCCAGTTGGAGCTCACGGCAGCCTCCTGAGATTCCCTCTGTAGTACCAGTTGCGCATAGGATCGGCCTTCACTTTCTGCCCTAAATAGAGTGGGAATGTGATGGGAAGGGAAGGTGCCAGCACACAGAGACTTCTGCAGCTTCATGGGCGTCTGCCTGTGCCCATCTGTATGCGTGAGGACTGTGTGCGTGTGTTAGGGAATGTGTGAAAGGAAAATGCGTGGGGAAATGTATGGGAATGTATTTCGGGGAGATGGGGCTTTTTAACCCCTATGTGTATGACTACATTTATGGAGCATGCCAGCGCATGCACACAGCTCTTGAACAGCTATAATTTCTAGATGGGGAGGTATGTGTTTGGGGGCAACGTGTGCTTTCCCTTCGTGAAAGCATGATTGCACGTAGGTGTTAGTGCTAGGGGAGGGATGTGCATTTGGAAAGTGGAGTACCTTTTGCCTGCCTTTGTGTGGGGGGCTGATATATTTGTCGGGGGGGTATTTTTCTTGCAGTCCTTGACGGGGAAGCATGTCTGAAGCTGTCAGGAGTTTACGCTAAGCAGCCACTCTCTGGCTCTTGGACAGCAGGTCTAAAGTTTCAGTCTGTTTCTACTGGGCTGTCATGTTATGGGATTAGGGGCTGTCACGATGGCTTCTGGATGCATCATAGGGGGTCTGATTAATCTCACTGTGCTTCTGTGGAGCAGCACCTCTGTGCTGGTGACAGGGAGGTGTGGGCTGAGCTGCCGCGAGGGACTCCCGTGCAATGGAGGAACCTGTGCTCACCATTCGAGGTCTGGAGACGGTTTCTGTTGGCTCTCCGTGTGATGGGCCCCTCTTTCAGCACAACATAAAGTCCAAGAGACGTCCTGCAGGCGTTTTACTGGGTGCTCTTCATGAGCTCTGGGACACAGAGCAGGGTCTGCCTCAGCACTGAACGCTGGGGGAAGAGCCAGGCTGTGTGCACATTTCTTGCCTTGGGACCTTTAACCCTTCTTAGTCTGGATGTCTCTCAGCAGTATTATAAATAAAGAGGGAAATGAGACAGTGCAGCTGCTTTAGAATCAGTTTTTGCTTTTATTTGTGATTGAATCGTGTTAATTGTTGGTGCAATAATTATGCAAGTGAGACTGTGATAAGGACCATTTAGTTCAAGATTCTCTGTGACCTTGAAGTTAAGACCTTACCTTCTTCCTTTCTCCCCCCACTTTCTCCTACCCCTCCTTTACTAGCTGTCACATATGAATAAACTACATTAAAATAACAAACCCACACTAATTAGCTGATTGTGCTGGGAAGTGTGAGAGCAGAATTTCCTGTGTGTGCGAGAGCGAGCGAGCAAGCCAGCAGATGAAGGGGCCTGATCAACCGATACCAACCCAAGGCAATTTTCTCCCATACAGCTGCCACACACCAGTCTGGTGCTCCAGCGCGAGCACTTGCCAGGACTCCTGTCCTCTCTACTGGTTCTTTCTGGTCCTTGCTGGTTCTCTTCTCTGACACGATGCGTAAACCCCATTAAGTGAATTCCTCACCATCCTTAGGGTTAGGCTTGGGAAGCTGTTCTCCCTGCTGCAGGTGCTTGGGTGCAGTTACTGGCTGGTGTGGTTTTGGCAGCCAACACATCTGGGATGGAGCTGGGGACCTAAAAGTAGGTAGTGCTGCAGTCTGAAGGAGAGCGCAAGTCAGGCTTTTAACAGACGTCATATCGTGCCTGAGTCGGGAGCAAAGGCTGGTCCATACCACGTTCACCTGCCTGAGGTGTCTGGGGCCTTTTGAGCCCAGTTCAATCGCAGCCTCTTTCTTGAGCCCAGTGGCATCCTTTGGTACTAGCAGGTTCAGAGCGTGCATCTCACCAGGCTCCCCTGGCTGGGCTTCCACTCATAGCTTAGGAAACAGATGGCAGTCCCACCTTGCAGAGGATGACACTGGCCATGCCTAAAGGCCCCTTGGGTTGGGACCAGCCATTTGCTGTTTGGGTTCAAGTTGTCTGAGCCCACTAATGCCCTTCCTTGTTTCTTTCCCCTCTCTCTTTCCAGCTGAAAGAACTATATGCACTGACGCAACCTCAGGAAAACCCACAATGGCTGCCAAGCGCAAAGGCGGCCTGAAGCTAAATGCAATCTGTGCCAAGCTGAGCCGCCAGGTCGTCTTCGACCACGGGGGAACCGAACAGGCGCGAGCGGACAAGGGGCCGCAGCGGGAGAGCGGCAAGGACCTGCCTCAGCCTGGGACCAAGGGGCTGGGGACAGAGTTTTCAGATGGACTCAGCCGTGTGCAGAAGATCGAGGAGGACAAAAGGAGGGAGGTGATTGAGAAGTGGGTGAATGGGGAATACAACGAGGAGCCCTTGCTGGGGCGAGCGGAGGGCAAGGAATGTAAGGGCGCCGAGAGCGCGGAGGTGCCCCCTGAAGGGGTTTACATGGTGCAGCCCAAGGGCTGCAGTGACGAGGAAGATAACGGGGACGAGGCGGACACTCTGAGGGGCTCGCAGGATGGCAACTTCATGGATGACAGGGGGGCCGGCCTCAACATGCCTACCGGTCCTCCAGTGGCGAGACAGGCTCCAAGCTAGGGGGAGGAACCACCTCGGTAAGCCCCCTCGCCCCCTCCACCTCCCTGCACGGGGCAGCTCCGTGGTTGCATTTTTTGTGGGACAGACGAAACTCTTGCTGAGTGTCCGTGCCAGATGCTGCCTGCATCTGGCAGCCAAGGAGGAGGGTGAAAGCCCCAGTCCCCTTGCATTTTCAACCTTCCTCTTCCCAAGAGGGGGTGTTGGGGTGGATGAGGAGATTGAGTCCGGGGTGGTGGATTGCCTCTCACAGACCACAGATCCCTTGCTAGGGTAGACCTCCCCCAGCCCACTCCTCTACACCATGCAGATGGAGGTAGCTGTGGGGTGGGCTGATTTCCTGGTCATGCATTTCCTCCTGGGGGGTGGGGGGGGGGGGAAGCAGAATGTGCCCCTGTGGCAAATCCCAGGAGGATCCTGCAGCATATTCACACACGCTGTGCAGTGCATTGCAAGCAGGGCTGTGTAAACACACTCATGCCCACATGTTGCATTTTACGCAATGGTCATTAACCCCGAGATCAGAGCTGACCACGGGAGCCCAGGGCTGGAGGGAGAAAGCCGGGAACACATCGTGCATTTCAACCCGGTGCACGCTGCAGGCCCGCGGCCCGCAGAGGTGCTGGCCCGCCCCTTCCCCGGGCTTTCACGGGCGAGTCCGGCAAGGCCACCTGTGAAAGCCCGGGGGCTCCCGGGGACCCGAGGCCGAGGGCGGCTCCGGGAAGAGGCGCCGGGGCGGGGGGGGCAGCTGCGCGTCCCTCCGGGGCCGCCCACACCTGAGGCAGCGGGACGTGGCCCCGCCCAACGGCCGGCCGGGGCGAAGGTTCTGGAAGGAGCGGCCGCTGCGGCGGGCGGTAGGCGGCGGCTTTGACCGGGGGAGCGGGCGGGAGGGGGGGGACCCCGCGGGGACAGCCGAGCTGTGCCAGGGCGAGGCCGGGGTGGCAGCACGTCCCGAGCGGGGCCCCGCCGAGCCCCGGCCGCTGCCCGCTGAGGAGCCGGTGAGGAGCTGCTGTCTCGGCACCACCCGTCTGTCAGCTCTCCCTGGCTGGCCTACCGGTACAGGTGCCCCTTCCTGGGCGTCAAGTAAGAGCCTGTAACACGGCCACCCAACACTTAATGCGTCACGTTCCCTTTTTGCTGCCGCGTGTTCGCTCACCCCAGCCGGCAGGGCTGACGGGTTACTGCTCCCCGTGGCATGGCTTCCTTCACGGGGCAGGGCCAGCACCCCTGAGCCTGGGGCTCGAGCTGGTGAAACTGCTGGTTCCAAACGTGTTACGTCCCCCACTGCTTCAGTCTGGGATGCCGACTTGCAGGCAGTTGCGAGGTGTGTACCCCAGGCTGTGTGCATTTCTTAATTTCAGATAGCTTCTACCTTATTTTTGTGGTTTACTCAAAAGCTGAATTCAGCAAGAGATGTTGGGGAAAGCCCTAGCTGAATTGCTTTCTCACTTGTGATGCCCAGGTTCCCCCCAGATTGATTTTGGGGGGCACAGGAGTGCTAAGCCATGGTAAAAGCTTAGGGTAAATTGAATTCTCTCCATTAGGACAGAGCAGCTCTCTCCCCTGATTTGTCACTCAGCTGGATTGGGTCTGTAATTGAAAGATCTCCCCCTAATCTGCTCCACCTGCATGCACCCCTCCCCTGATCTCAGCACTTTGTGAATCCATCGAACTTTCCTCCTTTTGTGTGTGCATGTGTTTTCCTCCTCCTGTTAATAATGCAGCCAAAACTCATCTCCGTCTGTCCGCTCCCCTTCTGGAGAGGCACATTCTCTAGTCTTCATGAGTTCAGTGGCAGCGCACATAATTATGCATATAAGATATAAACAGAGCTGTTTAATTATCCTTCGCCACATCAGTGACAGAGTAATTAACAAACATTGCAAGATCAATGAGGAAAAGTGTGACCTTCAGTTTCCTTTGATAGGAAAGCCCTTGTCGTTCCCAGACACAAGGTGATTGTGCCTGGACTCTGTTTTTAGTTTGTTTTAATTCCTTCCCCCCCCCCCCATTTGCAGCTTTTATTTGCTACAAAAACTAAAAGGAGGGGAACTTAAATGTAAAAAATATGTTACCAAACTGGGGAAAATGAACTGATGTTTCTCGCTGGGGTTGGAGTTCTCAGTAAAATGCCTTTGTAGGGCTGTATTGTCAAAGGATTATGCAAAAATGAGTAAGCGTTCATGGGGGGCTGAAGACTCATTTATGTTTTAAGGCAGGTAATGGCACATGCGGGGTCCGGTTTACATACACAGCCTCATGGGATTTGACTTGCAAACACATGCTGCCAGTCCTGAGCATCTGTTTCAAGAACCCTGTTGTAAATGTCGTTTGCAAGGTTTCCCTGGAAAGCACAAACTGAAACATCTCTTGCTTTGGAAAGGACAAAGTTCTTTTCCTCGTCTGTCTTTCTGTCAGTGTTCCAGAAAATGGATTTTAAGCTGTTCATCACCGAGTCCTCTCAGACCTGGTGTTACTGGGTGCGAGTTCAGTTTATTCCAGTGAGATCTGGAGCTGCCTATACCAAAAAGGAGGGATTTTTCCTGTGAGTTGGGGGGTAGCAGGGGGCAGTCAGAGCAAAAGAGAGGAATACAGCTCTGCCCTCCTGGTCAATGCAGCTTCAGGGGAGTCATCACAGGAACCTGGTTTTGAAGGTTCTGAGCACCCATTGCTCCCTCTGAGGACATGGAGAGTACAGAGCTGGCAGTGCTCAGCAGCATTTAAAATTGAGCCCAGACTTCTTTGATCAACTGGGAACTTGTGTAAAAAGCAGGAGCCACACAGAAAACCATCTAGCTGGGCTTTCTTGATCTGTGGGGAAAGTGATCCTAATTATTATGGGGCTGAGAAGGGTTCCTGCTTCTTGGAGTCCTGATGTGCACACACACAGCCTGCTTTATGGGACTTCAGCTACTGCTTGAAATCCCTGCTGCCTTGTCTCCTTCCAGGGTCAGACAGCGAGGCTTGTTGTGTATCAGGCAGGAGTTTGCAAAGACTTGGTCCATGCTATTCAATCCTCATGCTTTGAAAAAAGATGGGGGACATGCACGTATGGCTTCCCTACTTCTTTTTCTGAGCCACCCCTTGGAAACAAGGGAGTAATGAGTCAGTGCTCAGTCTTGCCTTATGGGCCTCCCTCTCTGGTAGAGCTAACAAATGTTCAGGAGTCGCAAAGCTGGCATTTGTCAGGAGATGGGTGTCAGAAGCTGATCTGGACATACAGATGTGTTTCTTCATTCATTCATGCACCCTCTCCTGCACACTGACTGACCCATACTTCTCTACACACATTTGAGGGTTGGGCTAGATGACCTCTAGGGGTCCCTTCCAACCCAAAACATTCTATGATTCTATGATATATAGCATTTAGATTCCCTAGTACAGTCTCTGACAGAGATCCCTTTCCACAATCTCTCACTGACGCACACATACCCAGGAAGATTTTCTTATATAGTCCCATGTTCTTTACTCTGCCTGTTACTTACATAGTGGGCTAAAGTACTCACCAGGAGCTTCCCCCTGTACAAGCTTTCAAAGTTCTCCTTTCTTTTCTTAGCCTATTGGCTAAGTCTCTTAGGGAATATTGGCCCTGTTTTCAACATGGGGCGTTTTCTCTTCATAATTTCTTGGGGAGACTCCACTTGGGAGAACATGCACGGTGAGTGCCAGTTTCTTGCTCATTATCTTATAGCCCCCAAGTCTACATGTTTTCCCTCCCAAGCAGAATAAAGGACAGAGCCCTGGCTGGGATGTCCCATCCCCCAGTATCCAGACCTTGCACTCCATTTGGGCTGTTTTGCTTTTCCATCCATATATAGTGTGCTGCTGCAGGCTATTTTTAGCCCCTTTTTTGCTAGCTTCGGATCCTTTGTGATACGATAGCTGCTCTGAGACACACAGATCTCTGCTCTTTGGCAATGCCCACAAATGGAGAGCAGCGGCAAGGGGAGAGGGAGCCTTTTTATTATCACATAGAAAAGGAGAGAAAAATGCAGTGCAGGGGAGGGGAAGAAGACCCAGGGACAATGCTTCCTGTGCCTTCCAGGGCTGTGCACTTTTCACAGGAATTTGTTTCCCAGCCGCTGTCCTGCTTCACTTTTGTCTGCATGTGGATATGGGGAGGGTTTTCTGTCGATTAGGTCATAATAATTACCTCTTCACTGTCGTTTGAAAGTGTATGTGAAATGAGTTGGCTGGGTCTCATACTGTCTTTGCGGTGAGACAGCTCCCTTCCATAAGATGCCTTCACTTGAAGAGCCTCTAGCCTTCTGGTTAGGTGCCTGTGCAGATAAATGAAGGTTGTCTTGGCTTTAGGGGATATGTTGGTGGGCTCAACTGGGATGAGTGAAGGTGCGCTTGCTAGGCAGCGAGTAGTGGGAACTGGCCAGGATTTAATCTCAAATGTGGTTGAGGAAAGACTGAGCAGCAGCTCATCAGGGAGGGTATTGCGATCATCTGGAACCAAATTTGAGCAAAGGAAAAGCAGAATGCAAGGTGTTTGGGGGCATTAAATCCAGGGTAGTGAAACCTGAACTCAAGCTCAGACATTGCAAAGCTCAAAAAAACAGGTCTGAAAACTCTCCCTTTCCTATGGTCTTGGGTTTTGTATCTGATTGTTTGCACCAATTGAGGTCTAGCCACATGGGTACCAAAGATGCTTTCCAAGACCAGGTGTGCAGGTGAGAGAAGTTTAAAAAGGAGCTGGTCTCCTACAACATTTCATTTTCTCCACTGTTAAAAGACAATACTAGGTTTCCTTGAATCTCCTCTCTGGATGTGTAACGTCTGTGGGGCCTGAACCGAGCTGGGATTTGTAAAACTGATTTGAGATGTGGGATTGAAAAAGAAGGTCTCCCCTCTTTTTTCATGTGCTGCAGGTTAGGATAAAGAAGGAAAGGGGTTGGCTGGCTTTCAGGGCAGCTGTTAAAGCTAGTAAAAATTACACTTAATAGTTTAATTTCCTATCAGATCCTCTCTGTGGTATTCTTTCTCCCCTTGCAGTTTGGCACAGGATATCTAGAGTTTTTTTGTGCAGTGCTTGGAAGTCAGGGCATTGTGAAGGAGGCTGGGGAATTTTTTTACAGGTCCAAAAGAGAGGAAAAGCAGAACAGGGAAAGCAGATTTAACAGGAAGAGGAAAGTGTTAGACCCAGTAGGGATTTCGTGGGTTTAATCGTTGCTGTTGGGTCATAGGGTTACACTGAAATGGAGGTAGAGAGGAGAGAAAAAGAGGTAAAAGGGAGAACTACTTTAAAGCAAGATGAAATTATTTAATATGTCTGTGTGTGAAAGATAAAGTTGATGGCTTTGGTAGGGTGTTAGAAGGGCCACAGGAGAGGGCCAAGTGGGGAAGCACAGATGAAATTATCCTGCCTCTGAGGATGGAGTAATACAGTCTTTCCTTGTGGTTTTCTTTTGATAAGTCTTGTTATTGGACATTGTGGGGCATGATTCTGCATTTAACATCCTTTAAGATTAATACTGACCCGTGAGGTTGTGTGAGGACAAAAAGCTACAACCTGAGCCAGTCACTGCAGGGCACTGCCACCCATTCTGTAACTAACAGGGTGTCTATTCTGAAGTCAGGCATCCCAAAAATCCATGCAGGATGCTGGGATTTTGTGCCCAGAACTGGAAAGTCATTTTGGGCTAAACTAGATCCCAGCACTTAGCAGATATGTCTTTGTCCTTCTGCAGGCTTCAGCCAAGTTGTTTGCATTGTCTTTCTCAGGTACCACGTACACACGCAACTATTGCAGCAGCACTTCTGCTGCATGAACACAGCTATACTGGGCAATATTGAAACAGGACTACGACTCTCATGGTCTTGCACATTTTAGTGCCTGTTGCAGGCAGTCTCTTCCTCTCTATAGTCCTGTGGAAGCTGTTGGCTATTGAACTTTGACTTTCCTCATTGACTGGGTCTTGTATGTGTGGAAATGCTTTTGAGTATGTGCATGCCTGTGTGTATGGCATCACTGCCTGTGAGATCCCCCAAATCCTAGGGGTCTCTTTTCATGCTTTGGATCTGTTGACCTGTTCTGTGACTATGTCTTGGTGCCTTTCTTTTCCACTACGTTTCAAGGTAGTGTTGATTTGCTTTGAGCAAGCTGGACCCAGTGACCAGAACCTCCATTCTGCTGCCAGTGTACCTGCCTGTGCTGGCTCCCTGTGAACGAGTGTGCTTGCTCATGAGAGCTAGAGTGAGTGATTGGAAAAGATGACGAGGGAGGTTTGAAGGACTCCTGCACACAGTAAATCTTTACTCTGCAGGAGAAAGCGAGAGGGAGAGGAGGAGGAGCACTGTGTCAGACTGAAGCCTAAATGAGTCTGAGCTGGCACGTCAGAGCAATCTTTATTTCCTCCTTTACACTGATATTGGGTGACCTCCAGATGTGTGTTCTTCCCCTCCTGGTGTCTTCTGGAACTGCCTGAGGCAGTAAGGGAGGGAGGAAGGGACGGAGAGACCCAAGGAAGGACAGCTTTTCCTCATTTTTCCTCCCTGTGATCACACTCAGGTAGACCAAGCCCTTCTTACCCCTTCCCCAACCAGTGCTCCAGAGAATAGCCTTTCTCTCTCTCTCTGGAGCCTGCATCAGGACAACAGCCCTTTCTGTCCTCAGTCCAAATTCTGATGGAGAGAAGGCTGTGGCTTTCCTGTTTTGTACCTGCATGGACTTTTCCTTTTCCTGGTCTTACTGGAAACTGTTTCTGGCTGTTCAGGAGGCTGCCTGTAGGTTTCCACAGCCTTTGCTGGACTGTGCCCCCTTTTCACATGGAGAGTAATAGCTCTCCAGTCATTGGGACTGAGAAGGAAGGGAGCAAGTTGGGTGAAAAGAAACCTTATAAAATTGACAGGGAAGGAGGGAAGGGAAGGTCTGCAACAGCTATGGGGAACTATCCTGTCTTTGTCTTGCCTTCTGTTCTCCACTCCTTCCCCCCCACTCCTCACTGCCAAGCTTCTCATGCATATAGCCTTTGCCGCTCTTCCCCCCCCTTAATTCATCTTCACCTCTGCTGCTTTCCTTCTCTACTCTGCACTTTTCCATTCTGCCCTCCTCTTGCTCCACCCCACACGTTGTCTTCCCCTATCTCCCTTATCCATTTCACACCATGCTGTCCTGCCTGCTCTCAGCCCTGCTGTTCACCAACACACATAGAATATCTCGTATGTTTTTACCCCCCCACACACATACGCAGACATACTGCCATCTATCCTCTGTGCACCTCCTTCCATATACAAACACACACAAGGACAGAACTGTACAAACCTCGGCATATTGGCAATGGTCTCACTTCCAGTAAAATTACTTTTTCTTCATATTAGGCCAAGGCAAGAGTGCAGAGACATTTATGAAACTTTGTTTAATGTACTGAAAAGCCATCGGCTAGAACATTTAGGAAATTGATTTTCCTGGCATTGATGAACTCTTTTTATTTTACCCCAGTATTAATTACTTTTTTTTTTTAAACAAATTAATTTAAGAGTCGTAAAACCTAACAAGTGAGCCAAACGTCAGTAGATCATGTTCCCCTCTCCCCTTACTCCCCCTCCCTGCTACTAGTGCTGGTATGGGAGGAGAAGAAAAATCAACGCCTTGCGTGACTCTCTCACTTTGGTTCTCTGTAGGGGAAGCTTCATCGCTGCGAGATTATGCCGCCACCACCATGAATGAGTTCCTGGGCATGTTCGGCTATGATGATCAGAACATGCGGGATGAGCTGGCCCGCAAGATCAGCTTTGACAAACTGAATGCTGCTACCTCAGAGGCCACTGCGACTGCTGCCTCTCTGCCTGGCGAGGATGCCATGAGCAAACGAGCCCGCTTCTCCAAGTATGAGGAGTACATCCGCAAACTGAAAGCTGGAGAACAGCTCTCTTGGCCCATGCACTTGGCCAAATCTGAGGAGTTGGGCTCCAAGCTGGGCAAAGAAACTTCCTCAGTGCTGGCACAGCCCATTCGGGTGCCAGGTCCAGATGCCTCCATGCTGACGGAGACCAAAGCCACCATCCTGCCGCTGCCCTCTCCCAGCAGTTCCCAGATGCAGGGCCTGATGTCACGGGCCTCCAAATATGACTTCTTCATTCAGAAGCTGAAGACGGGTGAGAGCATCAGGCCACAAAATGGCAACACTTACAAGAAGGCCTCCAAATATGACCTAGAAAATGTCAAGTACTTGCACCTTTTCAAGCCTGGAGAAGGAAGCCCAGATATGGGAGGAGCCATCGCCTTCAAGACAGGCAAGGTAGGCCGGCCTTCCAAGTATGACGTGAGGAACATTCAGAAGCTTACTCCAGTAAAAGCTCCAACACCCAGCTTGGCCCCTGCTCCCCTTGCCAGTACCCCCAGCAGCACTCCTGTGGCTGGGCCAGAGCAGTCCGTCTCATTGCCATTCAACACTCCTGAGTACCTGAAATCAACTTTCTCCAAGACAGACTCCATCACAACTGGAACAGTCTCTACAGTAAAGTAAGTGTCCTCCCACTTTTGTTATGTTTGTATTAGTGGGGGATCATAGCTAAAGTCTGTGCGTGGATCAGTGGGCAATTCCAGTTTGTGTGATGATAAATACTGCACTGTTCGTGTGATGTTTCTTTTTGTTCTCTGTTGGAGTGTCTGCTTCTCTGTTGCACATTACATCTCTATTTACCTTACTTGCACTAAGGATGTGGCCAGCCATCAGCAGCCAGTCACAGCCATGAATCTAGAGCCCCACTAGCTCCTGGGTTCATAATGTTAAAATGAAAGATGAGGGAACATGGTGCTGTCAGCACTCTTAAGGTCAAGGTTGTAACTACTTTACTCTCTCCCTGTGGTTCCCCAGGTATCCAGCTGTGTCTGTAGGAGAACCTGATTCTTGCTTCCATTTAACCCAGTGGCAAAAACTCTGCTGACTTTACTGTTAGCAAGATAGGGCTTTTTGTTTGTCCCACAACTCAGAAGACATTTTGGTGCCTAATTCCCATCATAGGAGTTAGGCATATACACACTTCTGTGGGGCCAGGCCTGTGTCTTCTCAATTTGCTTGTTCTTACACAAATAGAGGTGATTCAATTACCCCTCAGACTGGGCAAACTCATTAGCCCAATTACCACTAATAACCTCCTACACATACATTGCTGGCAATCTCTGCAGTGATGCCGTTGACTGAATGGAGATCTCTGAAGGCCTTGCCAAACCTTGGATTACTTTTTAATGTGGCTTCCAGAGGTGGTAGCTGTAGAAAAGCTACCTATGTACGTGAGGCTGCAAACAGGGAGGAAGGGAGGGACTTCTCTTTCTCTTCATGGTTTGGATTTACTTGTTTCTCACTGTGGACCTGGGGCTGTTGTGAGCTGTGAATCCTGTGGGGTCATTCATGGTAAGTCTAGCACCTCTGGCCTGCACTTCTGGTGGCAAGCCATCATGTGCATGGTACTACTTTGCCCTTTGGTAAGGAGGAAGGCTGTTCTGTGTTTAATATGTGGAGCTAGGAGGCCTTGGGCTGAATCCTCACTCAAATGCTCTTTGCAATCTCAGGCAAGTCTGCGTCCCTCACTTCCCATGTTTCCCCACCTGGAAGGCAGAGCTAATGATACCTGTCTTCCGTGTGAAACAGTCATTTCCCAACTGCCTGCAGATAGATTTGGGAGCTCTATGGTTAAGGTGTATGAGAAAGGGCAGAGGATTATTCACATTTGCATCTGGCCCCCACTCAGGATGAACCCCGTATGTGCTCCAGATGGCAGGCAGGGACTCCTGTTACTAAAAAAACACTGTGGTATAAATATTCCTGTAGGCACAGTGCCTTGTTGTGGTGGGTGATTTGGCCAGGGGCTCTGTGCCTGAAGAATCTGCAGAACGCTTGATTGCTTGGAGTTCAGTGGCCATCCTAGGTTGTGAGCCTCTTATCTGCTTTGGTGTTGCTCTGGGATCCCAGTTGGATTTCCTTTCTTTTGCTCATTTCCTGCCCCTTGCAGATGTGGGTTTGCAGCACTGTGGTGATCCCTGTTCTAGCCACAGGACTTCCTCAACTGGGGCATCATGATGGGACTGCAACAGGAATGGGAAGTGACCAGGGCTTTCAACCTGGCAGTTCCCAGTGTCCTGATCACACATTGGAGTACAGAGGGCCTCTGGTCCCTTTTCCTTCAGGCTGCAGATACAGGCTTTCATGATAAAAGAAAGCAGCCCATTAGTTGTGCTGGTGGAGGAACTGTGGTACCTGGGACCTGGCTTCCCATTCACAGTCCCCACTGGGACCAAATAACCTGGCAGGAATTACCCCTTATTCTCACACTTATGCATATATACCCTAGCCATGGGTTTAAACTCTCTAACACCTAGTGCTGTTAACCTGCCCCGAACTAATCTACCTACTTCAAGTGAATTCTGTGCAGAAGTGTCCATGTTTAAACCAGGCTGCAGAGCTGTCATGAGTAGGGATGCAGGTTGGGTGGGGGCAAAACTGAGAAGGAAGACCGCACACAGCCTGTCAGGGATTGTGTTGGTATGCCACTGTCTCTTAGGTAGGCTGGAGTCCAGCCCTGTATCTCTTTTTCCTCTTGCTGAACTCATTGAGGATGTAATTTTTGTCTGCTTCCTAATGATGTTAAGTAACCCAGGCTTCTGTGACAGTTGGATTAAAATACAGAAATACCTTTGCTGCCCCATCTGTCTATTGGAGTTGGGGTATCTGTGTGAAAAAAGAGGCAATTAAAGCCCCAGCTAGGGGGCTGTAGCCATGTTGCCAGGACCGAGTAGGAGTACAGTGTGCCTGCTGGCTGTAGGAAATGTGCAGCAGCTCACAGCATGGGTGAAGCACTCTTCTCCCACAGTTGAGCCTATGGCAGATGTGTCTCAATGGCCCTTCCAGGCACATAAGAGCAGTGTTGCAAGGTGCTTCAGGGAGGTGTTTTTCATGTGGCCATCACTTGTTTGTGTATGGGTATTCAGTTTTTTCTGTGGAAAAACAGGTTTTCATGGTTGGTCTTCTCAGTGTCTTCAGTAAACTGAACTGAGTCCTGCAAAGAGGATACATGCAGTGGTAGGTGGACTGTATGGTTCCCTAGGAAAAGAAGGTACAGGATTCGAAGGGGGAGGGAGGTTAAACCCAAGGGTGTCTTCTGTGGGCCCTCTCTCCTGATGTGTCAGTGGTGTGCGAGAGAAACAAGGAGCTTAGACTGTGCCCTGTTCCTGCCTGCTAACCAGCTCTGCCCTGTGTGTTTCTCATTAGGAATGGATTACCCACTGACAAACCAGCTGTCAGCGAAGACGTAAATATTTACCAGAAGTATATTGCCAGGTAAGCAAAACTCTTGACTTTCTCGGGGAGAGGGCTAGAAGTAAGAGGGTGGAGTGGTGGTGGGAGAGATGAGGTCTTCCCCATCTGGATCAAGTGTTTAAACTGGTCATTGGCACTTCCAGTTCCCTCTGGCATTTGTACTTGCTCTGTTCCCCTGCTTGGGAGAGCAGTAGCTGAGAGAGGTGTACAACCATGCCAAGAGCTTGCTCAGCTACCCAGGGCTGTTAGACTTTGTGACAAATAGTGGAAAAATGTTTCACTGTAGAAGTCCAGGATTTAAATGGGAGCACTCTCTCTTGACTGTCATTGTTTCTGTCCATTGCTGTGCTGTCTCCTGCCTTTTTCCCCTACCATGTCCAGTGCCTGCAGGAGGCAAGCAGAGAACATCTCACCCCTGAGAATCTAGGCTGGAGGAATTCACAAATAGCTCGAGTTTAGGCAGGTCTTGGCATCAATGTGGGATGTTTATCCTAGAATATTTTGCAGCTCATTTATATGAGAAACCCTCACTGAATAAGGTGCAGACTAGGGCACCTTATCACAGCTCTGGGCAAGCTTAGGTCAGGAATGAGCAATGCTGAGAGGGAGCCCAAGGCTGTTGTGGTGAGACAGAGTGAGTAATACCATGAGAGCCAGAGGGATGGAGGAGATTATTGCATAGCACCCGCCTGTTTTATAGTGTAAAGGGTCCATCAGCCTTTGCCCCTGGCCTGTTGAATCCTCCATCTGTACTGTGAGGAAGCTCACTATGAAAACCCCTTGTATGCAGAAACACATCAGTCTGGGAAGCAAGCAAATATTTCTCACCAGAGATTAAACTGAAGGGTTTGTTCCCACCAGCGCTTGGGGAACTGTGTAGTGTGCTTTCCCACCTTGCCAGAGTCTACAGAGAGTCTCTCTGTGGGAAGTAGTCAGCTTCTAGGAAGGTGCAAAGGAAGATCTTGGCACATCAGCCGGGGAAAAGGGTGGGAACAGTGCTCTCCCTAGCTGGAGAGTGGAATGAGAGGTGATTTCCCTTCCATCTCTTTTGCCCAAATCCCAGATGTAGGAGAAGGGGGCAGAAGACCACACGGGAAGAGAGGACAGTTGCACCACCACGTGCAGCTCCTCAAGCAGTAATGCCTCTAGTGCATGTGGCAGCTCACTGCCTCCTGGGAGAGTATAGGAATGAAGGCAGGGGTTTAAACCCATCTTTGCATGGGGCAGAAGGAGCAGCACCCTTTTATTGCTGAGATTGCAGGAATCGCAGAGGTTGCAGTGAGAGAGGAGATGCCACCCTTTCCAGTTCCTCTCTCAAGCAGAGAACTGTATAAACACTTCACCCACATCCACTCTTGGTAGTGCTCTGCAAGCCCCTTCCCCTGGGTCAGGCAGGTAACTGAGGGAGGCTCATGAGATAGCTAAGGGACACCACATCCTGCTTAAAAAGCTCCGCAAGCCGCCCGTTGGCAGCACAGCCACTTCCCTTCAATTTACACACAATTTTAAAAACAGTTTAAAGCCTTAAAATCAAGGGGTGGGGGGGAGAGAGACATGACACTCTATGTCTGTACTGCATAATTAGCTTAATGAGTTTGCCAAAGCCACTGCCAAAAGCTGCCCAGGGATAATCCACTCTCTCACACAACAAAACAAAACCTCTTACTTAGCTAGTTTGGGTTGGGTTGTTTTTCCCCCCCTGTATATTTATAATTAAAAAAAAAAAGAAACCCACAGAAAAAATTATTATTATTATTATTATTAGTGCCTCAGCAGATGGTGCTTCTGGCAGCACTTGCTTAAATATTTATTTCTGTGTGGGTTTCCTCCCCCCTTGTAATTGGGGTGGGTTTTTTTTTTTCTTCCTTCTTTCACATCATCGTTACAGGGTAATGAGTCTGTAAACACTCTCTAAGCATGCTGACTTCTTTATTTATTATTTTTATTATTATTTATTTATCTTGGTTTTTCTTTCTAACTCTTGCCAGATCAAGACTAGTGCTTTCTGGGGGGGAAAAAAAAAGTGAACTGATTAAATTAAGGGAAGGGGGGGGAAGGGGTTGTTCATGTGAAAATGAATCTATGTGCCTGTATGGACAATTTAGGAGTTCGGATTTGCATATCAGTGTGATTAAATGGTCTGGTCTGTGAGGTTGCTTGTTTCAGGTGTGTGTGTTTGCATCTGATCGTGTGCATGGAAATTGTGGGTACGTTCATGTAAATTAAGAGGGGTGTTGATGTACCTTAGAGTATGTGCATGTAAATGTGTGCGTGTGTATGCGTGTAAGTAAGTGTGTGGTGCGTAAGCTTTCCTGTTATGAAAAAGCTAAACAGATGCTGTGCTTTAAAAATTAATAGCTTTGAACTGTTTCAAGTGTCAGAAGAAACACAGGATAAATATAACCCTTTAGGAGCCTAACCTTACAGACTGAAAGAGCAGAATTGCCCCTTTGTGCTGTGTTTGCTGCTTCCCTCCTTCCCCAAGCACACGGTTTGGTAGAACACTTGCCTCTCCCTTCCTGCACTGTAGACACCACACACACACACACCTTTCCGTGGCACGTGGAAGGGAGGGTAGGAGTTTGAAGTGCTAGAGTGCTTGTTTAGGTGTTGCTTTTAAAGCTGAGCCCCCAAGTTACTCCTGCTAGGATGCTTCAAGTAACTCATCCCATACAGTCAGCTCTCTTCAGTGTCTGGCCCTTCTTTTACTGCTTTTGGCATCTCTTGTCATTTTGCATCCTCACTTTTGATAGTATTTTTGACTGCTTTGCTTCAGAGGTGTATATATCTTCCTCTTCTCTCTGCCTGGCCAGCGCTTCACAGTTCTCCAGTCCTGCACAGCCCTTTGCTCTTTCTTCCCGGTCTCACCAGTGGAATAGGGAGAAAGCTTTCCACAGAACAGTTGCTTTCCTCTAAAGCTGCTGACAGAGCCTGCACTAGCAGGACCAGTTGGTTCCTTCTGCTGCTGACCTGCATGTACCTGGTTAATGCCACGGTGACTCAGGCTGCTGCCTATGCCCTGTACTAGCCTCACAGTTGCCCAGGCATCGAGTAGGAATCGCTTCCTCTGTTTTCGGTTCCACACCTTTGTTTGTGCAGCCAGCCTTGCTGTTTGCCTTGTGGTTTGTTTCTTCTCCGCTGCTGAGGTTTGTTCCAGTTTCTCAATCACTTGTTCTGACGTGATCCTGATTTCCTGCAGTATTTCTTCTCCTTCCCCAGGGAAAGGCATGTCTGCTCCTGGCATCTGTCCCTGTCTCCCTTTGTGAATGCTGAGGCAAAGAAGTCATTTAATTTTTTAGCAATGTCTATCTTTTCTGTCAATTAAGTCCCCTTTCCATCTCCTAGAGGCCCTGCTGTCTCCACAGTTGACCTCCTCTTCCTTACTGTGCTTCAGAAATACCTTATTTACTACTGCTTCTCATCTCAGCTTTTTCTATCCTGTAGCTTAGCGTTACCTCACCTTATGATGAACCATAATCTTCCCTGCTCCTGCCCCATTCCTTGATTGCCCCAGGACACCCTCATTCCTCTCATTTTTCCTTTTTACCCATTGCCCTTCCTTGTTTCTCTCCCATGCCCTTTATCATATGCACTCCTGCTGTGTTTAGCACTAAGTGACGTGAGGAACCTTTGAGGAACCTTTGAGCAGATGGTACTTTATCTTTGAATGTTTCCCCTCTGAGTCCCCTTCTTTCCACTGCTTTTCCCTTTCAAGGTCTTCAGCTCTTCCAGGGTCCTCTAGAATATACATCAGAGTTCATTGCACCGATTAGCCTGTTACTGGATCATCCCCCTTTTGCTAATTACTGATGTGTCTATCTGTCAGTATATTCTGTGTACTGTCCGTTTGTATGTAGATATTATATGGTCTTTCTGGGTATTTTTTCCACCCTTGTATGTCACAAGTTTCAAAATTTGCTGTGCAGAATGCTCAGTGGTGGCCTGCAGAAATGGATTAGGTGCATGTTGTTGGCTGTTGCTTCTTGTGTCCGACTTTTAACTGCACTCTAAGGCAGGCTGAAAACACTGTTCTTTTGCATTGCACTATTTTTTGTTGTGAGCAAATACTGCATCCACATGGAAAATAACGTTTGGCAGGGCTGTCATGCATGGGACAAGATGTGCACACAGATGGTCTGCCTGTAACACTTCATTCTGTTCTTCTTGATCCATCTCACCTATCTTTCCATTGATCTGTCCCTCTTATTGGAAGTTCCTATATAATCTTGCCATGATCATCTTCTATCTGTGTGGCTTACCATCTAATCTACTGGTTTGCAATCTTCTCTGTAGTGTGAGGCCATACTGTGATTAAAAAAAGTCGAGACATAACTCATACAAACAAATGAATGCCTGAGCTTTTCTGAGGTCCTACAAGATGGGTGTATACCCAAAATTTAGAATCCATATTTGACCGATGTTTATTTGTCTCGTCCTGATACTCTGTGCTGTGGTGTCTAAACTCACACATGAGAATTTTAGAATTGTATATTTAATTCAAGGAACCCTCCTTTCTTACTCTTCCCCAGGTAAGCAACTTAGATAATGGAGATGAATTTCAAAGGGAAAGACAGACAGATTAGGGATGTACAAGACCTGAATGATCCTGCTCAAGAGGCACCTTTGAATAGTGACAAATAAGAAAAGGAAGGTGGGAGGGTCACCATCTTTGGAAGGGGATAAAGGAGATGGGGTTTAATGCCATAAACATGTGGGATGAAAGCAGGAATGGGACTTACTTTATTTGTACCTTGCTTATAGGCACTACTGTCAGGACACTGTTTCATTGTCCCTCCCTTTCTTTCTTCTGTTCTCCTCTGATGTTTGCAGGTTCTCTGGCAGTCAGCACTGTGGACATATACACTGTGCATACCAGTATCGAGAACATTACCACTGCCTTGACCCAGAGTGCAACTACCAGGTAAAAGAATGGTAAAAAGTTATCAGCACAGCTACCTGAATGTAAAGGGTACAACCTAGGGCAGACTTGTGTCCTCCTGTGTTTTCCTCCCCCATGCACGCACATGCCTCTTCACTTTTCTGCTCTGAAAGAGGGCAAGATCTAGTTTGAACTTACTAGAATCCTATACTGTTCCCATTTAACCCAATCTAATACCATTTAACCAAACCCAGACCACTGTAACGAAGAGCAGAATATAGATCAGCTCAAGTCAGTGGGAACTGCTCCAGATTTACATCAGTGAAACCAAGAGAATAAATTCTGCTGTGTTACACATTGTGCCTGAAACTAGGGAATGCTGATCTGTTAGTCTGTCTCTTTCCCTCCTGCTGCCCGAGTGACATTGTAGCAGCAGTGTCTGCAACAAAACACCCAATAAGACCAGCAGCAGTCCGGGATTTGCGGGGAAAGCGTGGGGGCAGGAGCATGTGCGATGCTGTAATTACTGGGAGAATTGCCAGGGTAGCGACGTCAGGCCAGCAGAGTCACGTGCTGTGTTTGTTTACCCTCTTCCCAGGTCTGTGAGTTTGACACTGCCATTTCTGTGGTCAGGCTGCGTGTGTGTAAGTGGGAATCCCAGAGTTTGCCTCTACTGTGCATAAGGCACAACTTCAGCTCTACCCCAGGGGAAGCCGTTGGGTCTCAAAGGAATGAGTCTGACCACAGCATAGGAAGTTGATCTAGATCTGCTGAGCCTGACTGGGGGTTTCTATTGATCAAAGGAGAGTTTGTCTCTGGGATACATGTAGTGGTGGTCCTAGCCCAGCATTTGGTAATCGAGATGAGTCTGTCCCAACTGTGACATGGATATCTCTGCACCAGGAAGAAACACAAAGGATGGAAAGATTGAAAAAACTATTATTATGATTGGCCTTATGATTATTTCCTAAGGAGTCTGGAAGCTGCTTGCAAAGGAGCTGTCTGGTCTCGCAGGGAATAAGGATTTAGGCTGCTTTTTAAAATGCAAATTATTTTATGGCTGAGATATATTTTAGAATAAGTAACGCTCTGTAATAAGTGGGCACAAATTAATGATGATTGGCAATAGCAATCCTGTATGTACGCCCTGGGAAATCATACCTCCAGCCTCCAAGGGATTCCTGTTGAAATCTATATCCAAATATTCCCATGCCAATACCAACGAGATTGATCAGGATTGATATTATAGGAGGAAAGAGTGGAAGCGATAATCATTTGTTTCCTGTGAGGGAGACTAGAAAAGTTGTTAAACATTAGAATACAGGCCTTTTCAATTACTCCTCAAAATAAATGGATATTGATTTCTTTTTAAAAAAATCAGATTTACTTTCCCACCTTCACTGTTAAATATTGATGTCTGTGGGAAATAGAAATGAAAAGCTTCATTTTAAAGGCACTTAGCCTGCTCTGACAGTGGGGTACCCCTTCATTACTTCAAGCAGGTAGAGGATGAAAAGGATATTCTGTTCATACAGATTTAGCTCTACGTTCTACTACCATCTTTTTCTGTGACTGGAAGAAAGTTCTGTCTCCCTGTTTTCCTAATAAAGCCACCCTACCTTGTAGGGGAGGCAGAAGACTTACAATGGGAAGATGCTATAGAAGAGCAGAGTGTTTTTCCCAGTTTCTAGTCCAACAGCAGCCAGTGTCTTGCTGACCACTACAGCGAGTGATTTGGAAGCTTGGATTACTCTCTTGTAGGCTGTTTAGTTCACTGGTTTGCTTTCTAACTATAGCAGTTCTTGAGATAGTAGCAGCTAAAATTACGTTAGAAGAATTGCAATCTTAAAGCTGCAGGGAGTGTATTCTGGACATCACCCCAGTGTAATGTTTACTCTACAACTTTTCATGAGTAGATACTTTCCCTTTACCAAGAAGATACATGCACACAATTCCTCTTTAATCTGACTCTCTTGGGGTGATTACTGCTGAGCTTTAAACTCTTGGTACCATAAGTTTATTAACAACAACAACAAAAAAATACCCAGCCCTCAGGATTACTCACCCACTCCCATCACGTGTGTCTCACTGTCTGTCTCTGTATCTCTCCAGAGATTCACTAGTAAACAGGATGTGATTCGGCATTACAACATGCACAAGAAACGTGATAATTCCCTCCAGCACGGCTTCATGCGCTTCAGCCCCTTGGATGACTGTAGCGTGTACTATCATGGCTGCCACCTGAATGGGAAAAGCACACACTACCACTGCATGCAGGTAACAGCTGGACTGGGGAATAGGTGGTAGCACATGAGGCGAATGAAGAACCGTTGTTTGAGCTGTGTCCTTTTTGGGGTGGACTGAAAGGATTCTTGAGTTCAGGCAGCCCAACACTTCCTTGTTAGAGAGCAAGGGGCTGTCCTGAGGCAAAGGGGTGACATTCATAGCCTCTCTTGCTCATTTCTGATTCAGACACCTCTTCGGAGAGTCTGTGCCCTGTCCTCGTTGCACTTGCCCTGCCAAGTGTTGGAAGGGGTGAAGAGAAGCACTGTTCTCTGTTTTTAGAAGCCTTGTGCATGCAGTGAGGCAAAGCAGGTCTCAAGATTTTCTCACAGTCTTGGGCTTCACTTGTTCAAACAAGTCCCATTCTCTGAGATTCAGGGACCTCTCTGCGATGCCACTGCGCTGCCTCTACCCAAATCTGATCTGTCACTCCCTTGAAATCAGACTTTCTGTGACACATCTGCCCTTTAACACTGGGTTAATTTCCTCCATAATCAATTTCTAAAGTAAATAAACTTGAATGTTACATATCTAGACTTAACATCCATGGTTCTCCCATCTCCTTCACCAGTGGTACTGGAGTTTACTTGTCTGTGCTGTAGGCTGGGAGCTTTGTTTCAAGAGCCAGCCAGCCTTCAACAGCAGCGTAACCAGAGTTGGAGTTGCCTCATAGATGTAACTGTGATGCCTTTACTGTTTTTAGACATGGACACACCAGATTGTTTGGGTCTTACCCTGATCATTCTTCAGATTAGAGGATATGATTTTTACTTGTTTTATTAGAATTGTGACCTAAACCATTGTCATGAGAATGTGCTGTAGTTACAAACAGCAACCCTTGGTGAAAGCTTTTCTGTTCTGAAAACTCAGGTCTCACTTCTTGCCCTAGCCCAACAGTTTAAGACCCCAGTTAATGTCACAAGGCCTTAATCGGATGCTTAAATGCTTTGCTGGGATAGACTTCAGCATATGTTTAACTTGAAGTCAGGTAAGCTTTCTGAAGTCAATGGGGCTTAAGCACATACTTAAATGTTAGGCATGCACTCAAGTACTGTCCTGAATAGGGGTTGGTTTAAGCATGTGCTTACAACATTTGATAAATTGGGAACTTCATGTGACTTTCTCTTGAGGACATTTTCTGTTATGCTTCCATAATATTGATTGTTTAGTTACTTCAGTTGACCAGGATGGGATTCATTTAATTATTTTTTTTTAAGAGTACGAGGAGTGTTTCACAGCTCTAAGTCATTCCGAGTTAGAGACCCTCGTTTACACAACTATATATGGGTAATTCCATCCTGTGCCCACTGTCTTCCAGTAAAATAATGCCCACGTAAGCAGTGTCTTACAGGAAAGGTGTCTGAATATAAACTCCCAATTAAAGAAAATACTGCTTAAATGGCAGAATTTGTGCCATCCATCTCATGGGGTTTTTTTCTTCATGTCCATAATTGGTGTGGATAAAATTCAGTTAGTTGTTTATATAAACTGACATTTTTTTAGGCTTTAGCACCAAGAGCTGCATTGCAAATTATTCCTAAGGAGGTTTTTGTTTAATTCTTTTTTTTCAATGCCGTGCAGGGTCTGTCTTTTTTCAAGGTGTCAGTGCAGGGAGAGAGAGGCTCTTTTATATTGGAAATAGCTGGAGACCCTTTTTATTTTTTTTTCTGGGTATTCGTCATGGGTTTTGTTATTGCCTGTTTGAATCAACCTGGGCTGAACTAAGAGGTGGTGTTTTCGTTCTCTTCACTTCTGAGATGGTGCAGGCATTGGCACACGTTGTGCTAGAGAAGGAAAGAAAAAAAAAAATCCTCCCTCAGCAGGGCTGAGGACGTTTTCAGATTCCAGTGTTTTTTTACTCAATATGGCAAAGTTGCCCGCTTTACCCAGAGGAAGGCAGGTTTTCAGCATTCCGTTCTCGTCACACCATTCCCATTTGCTGCACGAGTTTAAAATTATTGAAGTGGTAGTCTTGAACAGTGACGAGGGAAAAAAGTCACCGGTTTGCTAAGATCAGCTGAACATAGGGTTTATGCTTTGCTAGAATGAAACCCGTATATTACAAGCTCAAAAGATTGGCCTCAGGTTGCAGCACTCTGCCTTACCTCTCAGAAGCACTAAAGGGGTAAATAACTCATTCCCACTCAATTTTGTATTCCCCAAATAGGTGAAAGTCCTACTTCGTTCCATGTCGCTCCAAGATAACACAAAGTAATGGCATCTGTCAGTGTTCTTTTCTCCTTAAGAGCAGGAACCCTGCTTTCTGCCTCCCTAAGCAGGCATGATTATCTACAGCTTGTCTTTTATCCCTTTGCATCCTCCCCTTTTTTCTTTCTGTTTCCTGCCCAGAGAGTTGTTTTTTTTTTTTCTCAGCCGCTCTATCAGTCTTTAGATTGGGAATTAAAGTGGTGACTTAATACTCCTAGGAGAAGTGCACAAATGGCACTATTAAATGTGTGTGTGCTGCTGATATGTTTATTGTTGCTGGTAATAATGGTAGGCTGTTAAAACATTGTACTGATGACTCCTTGTTTTGGCGTGGGCTAGGTGGGTTGTAACAAGGTCTATACAAGCACCTCTGACGTCATGACCCATGAGAACTTTCACAAGAAAAACACGCAGCTCATTAACGATGGGTTTCAGCGGTTCCGTGCCACGGAGGACTGCGGCACTGTGGAATGCCAGTTCTACGGACAGAAAACCACTCACTTTCACTGCAGGTGAGACAGCAGGGAAGGGGAGGAATCCTGCCTCAGAGTGGCGTGATCTGTTTGCCTCCTTCTGCCAAGTCATAAATTGAGGAGTATACACAGGGACTTGATTTTCTCTGCTGTGACCTTCTCAGTACTGCTCTTGAGAGAGCTCAGGCTCCCGGGCAGATGTGATTCCCAGGATCTTGCCACAGACCACTCTGAAGGCAGGAGTGTGATCTGAGGTGATCTGAGGAAAGTGTACCCACTAGAAAATACATCCTAGAATCATTTGGGAAAGAGATCACAGTGCTTTTCAGAGTTCAGCTGAAGTAGGCCATTAATATACTGCTAATGGCACTTCCATACTAGAGTTCTCTCCAGCCAACAGTCAGCCAGCTCATCCCTTTCAGGGCCAGACTCTGCCTTCTGTGCACAAATGTTCTTCTATTGATTTCTTATGTTCTCAGGAAGAGTAGGAAAGCACAGTTTGTGCCTTAGTCCCCTTTAACTGCTGTTTTGGTTGGAACTTTTACTGGTGGGTGCCTGCATCCCCATGTTATTGTGGCTGTTCCTCAGAGTGGAGTGAGCTTTCCAGCTCTCTCACATGGCAGCATTTTTGCTTGCCTTGGTGTCACAGGTTAATCCACATAAAGGTCCTTAGCCCCTTTGCAGCCAGGGCCATTGTCTCATAGTGGCTCTGGTCCTTATCCCAGAGGGAGGCAGGTGACAGCAGTTGCGTTGTGCTCCTAGCCCACACAGCCAACCACCCTCTCCTCCTCGATGCCCTTGCAGGCGACCTGGGTGTACATTCACCTTCAAGAACAAGTGTGACATTGAGAAGCACAAGAGCTACCACATCAAAGATGATGCCTACGCCAAGGATGGCTTCAAGAAGTTCTACAAGTATGAGGAATGCAAGTATGAGGGCTGTGTCTACAGCAAGGCCACCAACCACTTCCACTGCATAAGGGCAGGCTGTGGCTTCACCTTCACCTCCACCAGCCAGATGACCTCCCATAAACGCAAACATGAGCGTCGGCACATCCGGAGCTCAGGAGTGCTGGGCCTGCCTGCCTCTCTCCTGGGGTCCAAGGATAATGAGCAAGAGGAGTCCAGTAATGATGACCTTATTGACTTCTCTGCTATGAGCTCAAAGAACTCCAGCCTGAGTGCCTCCCCCACCAGTCAACAGTCTTCCGTTTCTCTCATAGTCCCAGCTGCACCCTCCTCTGCTGCTGAGCTCACTTCCTCACAGGCCAGCAAGTCTGCCAACAGCATGACACCAGCCACCAAGATCTCTGGCCTGCTCTCCCAGGCTCTCCCCAGCAATATACCCTTGGCCCTGGCACTCTCCAATTCAGCGCTTCCTGGAACAGCTGGATCCTTCTTCCCCGTCATCCCCAGTCGGGTCTCTACACCACTTCCTGCCAGCTCAGCGAATCTGATGACTGCTGGTTCTTCTGGCACCAATCCAACATCATCTGCTCCTACGGATTCCTCATCCCAGGCCATTTCAGGATCTGGAGAGCCAGTGGCTACTTCTTCTCCAGCTCCAGCAGCATCTATAATGGAAAGGATCTCTGCTAGCAAGGGATTAATCTCTCCTATGATGGCCAGGCTGGCAGCAGCTGCACTGAAGCCCTCTGTGGCACTTGAAGCAGGTGAGTTACCCTCATCAGTTGTGCTCGTGGTGGGAGGAAGAGCAGTGCCTGATGACTTGGAGAGGAGTGAATGAGAAGCCACCCAGTTGTCCATGGGACTGGAGGTGGGGAGGAGGTAGTTAAAGGAACATAAGTAGGAGAATACATTTGGTCATGTCCAGTTAACCCTTGAAGAGGGCAGTCTTGGCATGGTTTCCTGTGGAGCCTGGCTATACCCACGTGGCCAGAAGAGAGGCAGGAAACACAGCTTTGCCCACAAATGGAGTAGGCTCTTACCAGTTCTGAGGGAAGAGTGTTGCCATGTGTATTACCTAGTTTATTGTAGGCTGAAAAGAGAGAGGCACTGTATTAAAAATGGAAATGAAGAAGCAGCTCGGCCAGTACTTGCAGACCATACAGCAGCCGAAGCCTAAGCACTAAACAATGCTCCAGCTCTGTTTGTCCCAGCTGTGGGTTTGGAGGTGGTGTTGGTACAGTCCACAAACTGAACCTGTCTCCTGTTCGGTTCTTGCAAGCTGTGCTTCTCTGTCCCTGCAGCTCCCCGAGCTGCAAGGGGCAGCGGCACTGTGAGAGGGGTAAAAGACAGGAATGAGAAGTCCCCTGGGGCAGCCTGAGCTCTTCTTGCTGCCTTCTAGCCCTGGGGCAGGTAGTTGCCTGTGCCCAGCCCTGCCTGAAGGGACATTGGGCTCCCTCAGGAGCACAGGGTACCTCCACAGTCTCCTGCTGAGCATGGTCAGCTCATGGCGGGCAGCGTGGGGTCGTGGAGGGGAGGCTTTGCCTGGCAGCACCCTGTGGCACTGGGCTGCCCCACAGCCTCCTTCCCCGGGGTGTGGAAAGGCCAGTGCAGGCTCCTGGCCCACGGGTATGTGAGCGCTGCCAATGTTCTCTTCTACCCAAGAGCAAACGAGGGAGTAGGACGAAGTGATCTGATTAAAGAGGGAGGGGAACTTTCACATACTTTTAAAATTATTATTTGAAAAATTGTTTCCTAAAGCAGAGAAAGGTCATTGAGGGAACTATTTTCCTTTATTTTTTAATAAAATGCCACTTGCTGTCTGAGAAGCAGCTCGCTGTCAGCTGTACTGCCGGAGGGTAAATTAATATTTTAGTCACTTGGGGATTGTGGAAAAAAGCTCTGCAGACATGTTCCTGTCAGCAACTTTTTTTCCCTCCTTTTTTCTTCGCTGTTCTTCCTAATTTTTTTTTTTAATTTGCTCTCCTGTTTTCCCCCCTTTCCTCTTTTTTTCTCTTCCTTTAATTTAATTTTCCTTTCACGGGCTCAGCCCCCCCCCCCCCCCAAAAAGAATAATTCCCCTGTTTTGTGGGGACAAAGTGATGGCAGTGGCAAGAGGCCGTGCAGTTTGAGCCAATCCCATTGGCTGTCACCTTCGATAGCCCTGACAGGGCAGATGCTCCTGCTGGGCAGGCGCAGTGGCGGGCCATCGCTGTCGCTACGGCAACGCTGGGGTTGGGGACGAGGAAGGGGGCTTGACTAGCAGTCGAGAGCTGCCACATTGCCTCAGCATTAACAGAGTCTTTAATAAACGCTTAAGAGGCAGCCCCGCAAATTAGTTATGACAGTTTGTGCAGGGAATCAGGTCTCCCCCACGCTCCTTCCGCCCTTCTCCTTTAAAGGGCCCATAGCCTGGACAACTTTGACATAATTTTGCAATAATTATCACTTGAAGAATTTCCACGCTGGAGTGGACGTCAGAACCCATCATGTCAGCTTGGCAATAAACGCTGACCAGCAATCCCAGCACTTCCCTCCCCCCACACTTTTTCTTTGCTTTTTCCACTTATGCACTGGTCCTAGTGATTTAACTTATTTCCCACTGAAACCTCATTTTAGACCTACAGTTTTCATTTAATTTTTTAATTTAATTTTGGTGTCTTTTCTCAAGCAGGGAATGGACAACCAGCAGCTCCCGGACGGTTCAATCCAGTTCAGGTGAAGCAGGAACCTGCGGAGGCCATGGGATCGTCATCTGCCACCAGCCAGGACTCCTTGCAGGAGCACAGCTTGGACCTGAGCGTCAAGGATCATGGGTGAGAGAAGTGCACAGGCAGGCACACTTAGTTCTGTCTAAGCATCAAGCTCTGAGAAGTTTCCATACCTGTAATGTGAGAGGACACAACATGTTGATGAAAGGCAATTTCACAGTGGCTGAGTTGGACACCCCCAAACAGGAGGCAGGGAGGTTCTCTCTACTCCCCCTCAAGTGGATGTTCTCCAGACTTTTGGGGGGGCTCACATGCACCTACTGACTCTTTGACAAAAGCCCCACCTCTTGTCTCCCTTCTGAAAAATGAGCCACTGGCAAAGCTCCTTCTTTCACTTAAGATATTCCTGCTGTTGACATCAAGAGCTGATTGAAGGCTGCTCCAGTGCCACACTTCAGCACACTTTTAGCAGGAGCATTTGCACTGTTGTAAATAGGGCATTGAATCAGGTCTAAGAGGGGCACCTTCCAGAGAAATTGGACACACAAAATAATTGGGTTTCAGGCTAACTCTGGTCTGAGTCTGGTATGTGCTAAGCTGTAGTTCTGGTGATGAATCTTTGCACTTGTGCAGACATCAACGCACCTATCTCAAAGCGTGTGTCCTACTTGTCCAGCATCTTTACTGAGAATAGTAGTGCTGGGGGATTGTCCTGTGTGGAAAACTGCAGAGGAACTGATTCTGGGCATAAGTGAGCCTGATCCGCTTCGACCTCTGTATACATTCTTTTCCATACTTCGTTTAAACAAGCCTCAATTTGGGACCCCAGCACTTGCAGTCAACTAGAACTATAACGAATGCATGTGAAATACTGAGGTTGCCTTTCATCCTGGCCATAAGGATCATTGTCTTGCCTTCTCTGCTGCCGAGGGGGCCTGTGTCCCTGGCAATATGAGTCTTCTGTCAGCATCCCTCCTGGTTGTGTGGCATATTTTTGAAAGTTCTAACAGGATGAAGGAGTAAAACATGGGGTGGGTTGTGAGTCAGCTAATAAAAAGGTGTGATGGTGTGGACACCGGAGGAAGAGGTCTGGACTGTGTAATAGCTGAAAGAACTAAATTCTGCAAACTTGGGACCCTTTCTCTCCATGATTGGCTATCACAAGTAAGAGTTTGGCTTGCCCAAGGGAGGCTGGGCATCATTCTCTTCCTCCGGATGTAGCAGGTGAGAAGTGAGGCAGCTTGAAGGGAGAAGGATTAATCTCAGTGCTCACAGTCCCTGTGCACATCTTAACTAAACCCTGTTGGTTTGTGTGTTCCAGTAATGAATCAAATGGCCACACAGTCTCGGCAAATTCATCTCTTTTATCCTCGCTTATGAATAAGGTAAGAGCCATCCATCAAACGCCTTTCATTCCCCCCACCAAGAGAAATTAAAGCTGCGATGGCGGGGAGGGGGGGGAAGAGATGCGTTTGTTTTTTAATGTTTTGCCTCTAATAAGATGAGTTTGTACCATTTAAATTTTGAGACCATTTTTCATCGGGTATAATTTCAGAGCCACTGCTTACGAATTAATTTAATGAACTGGCTGAAGAAATATATTGCAGCCTCTGACACCTTTTTTTTTTTTCCCTTCATCCTTTCTAGACAGAGGAGGGCTCCACAAGATATTTTTTTTTCCCCCCCATTTTTATTTCCAGAACCTGGCAACTTCTCTCTCGCTCTCTTTTTATAGTTACTAATTTTGTTTATTTACTTTAAAATATTTTCTTTCATTGGGGGAGGGGGAGGAGAATAATTTGTTTTTATGAAAGAGAAGAAGAAAAAAATTAGAAGTTTTGAGCCAAAATCATCAATTTCTGTCTTTCTGGTGTGAGTAATGGTGTCCAACAGAGCCCCCTTTACCATGTTCTATAATATTTATTTTAGATAATGCACGGTTTCTTTTTCTTTACTTTTTTCTTAAATTATACATCATCTCAAATATGTATTTCCCTTTCACATGATAAATTCTACTGTACCAAGATTAATTTTGCTGTTGTATACAACTGCAGTAGAGATCAGGGCAGCCTTTGAGCCATGCTTTAATATTCTACTGTGTGATAGGTTTTACAGGCATAACTATTGCCATCCCCTTGGCTCTGGGCGTTACATGCATCAAGGCCATATAACCCTCAAGAGAGGGCAAAGTGACTTTGCCTAGTAATCTCTCACCTCCTTTCTCTCTTATTTCATCATTCTTTCTTCTCTGTGTTTAATTTCTGCATTTATCCTTATGCCACTTTTCTCCTCCATTGGCTCTCTGTTACACTGGGATTTTGATGTTCCCTTTTAAATTTAATTTCTTACTCATTCCTGCATATTGTCCCTTTAGTGATTCCAAATATGCAGCTCTTTCTCTACTTTCTCTAGTGAGTAAATCTATTTAGTAAGTCTGCTGTCTGGGGTCCTGGGTTATTCTGAAGGCCCCAGCTGAGGGAGATTCTGTTTCAATAGATACTTCACTTGAAAATCTCCAGAATATGAGATTTAAGCATATGCTTAGAAATAAGCATTTGTTTGTGTGCAGCCCTGCATAAGATTCTTTATGTTGTGTAAAATAAGTGTAGCACAGGTACAAAATACAAGTTCTTCAGGTTTGTTCCTTTTTTAAAGATGGAATGAGATTAACCGATGACATAAACCAGCAAAGACTAGAGGCCTCCGATTTGAAGGAGCCTATTCCAAGAATTGCAGAATCAAGCTCAGTGTGCTCAGGAACACATCATGCTTGTTTCTCTTGCTGCACACAATTTCTGTTCGTGGAGGAATCCTTCATTATTTGTCTAGGAAAAAGAACTCTTTACAGAAATTGAATGCCCAGCAAACACCAGTGGAAAACAACGACCTGAATTTCTGACTCCAGCCATAAAGAGCTGCAGTCTCCACTTAGCAGCAGGGGCTTTACCTTCAGGGGGCATTAAAAGAGCCTCAAATAGCCAGCGTTCCTGTAGCGTATTGCAGTTTATTTAGGGGGGCTGTCAGGCTTAATTAACTGATATTTATAAAGGGCTTCAAGATCCTCAAGTGGGTGGAGTTTATAATGCAAGTATTGGGCCCAATCCTGCATTTTATTCATGCTGTGAATTTCACTGCTGTTATTGGAGGTAACTGAGAGTACAAAAAAGCAAGAAAGGGTCTGGGAAATTGCATTTATTCTGAAAGAAAATTTTCTCTCTAAGCACTCGAGTAACTTCTTTTTTCTGTCCTGCACATCATACACCTGGACCTCTAAACCTTCTCTGTGTAGAATCTGTTTAAAGCCTTTCACGCAAGGCAAATTGTGAGTCTTAAGTCCTGCTTTGTGGAGGGTATGTCCATTTAGCACAGAAAGTGACAGAATTTCTTTATTGAAGTTAGTAAGAATTTTCCAGGAACTTAAGTGGAGCCTGAATTTTTCCCCAGTTGAATGAGATTTTCCCCCTCCCTCCCCAAACATAACTGATAGTCACTTTAGAGAAGGAGACATCCTTGTGGCTGGGATAAGATGATTCTAAATAAACTAGAGCTTACTGGTTCTATCACCAGCTCTGTACTAAGAGACCAGCATTGCATAGGACCTAGATAGGGTTATTAATGTTTAAGCCTGCACACCTTTCTATACTCAAGGTATGTCTCTCTTCACCTCAGCTTCCCCATGTATAAAATAGACATGATGCTTCATTACTCTACACAAGAGCCATGAATTAATATGAAATAATATTGAATTGATGGGCACCTGAGTACTTTGTGATAGTTGGGTGAGGGATGCAGAAGACTGAGGTGTTACTAAGTTTTGCTGATGCATCTGAGGCAGCCTGTGGAGACTTCTTGTCTTAATCTTTGAAGACACAGCTTTCCATGGGCAATCCTGAGGGTATCCAGACTGGCGGTGTCCACGGCTGTGTACTGGACTTGATGCAGTGTCTATGTTCTTATTCCAGATGTCCAAGACCAGTGCCAGCCTTGGCAACCTGCTGAACATTAAGACAGAAGGAGATGGCAGCCAGGCTGGGGCTGGAGAGCCAACACAGTACTTGGGCAAGGCAGTGAAGGCACTTGTCCAGGAGAAGCTCTCTGAGCCATGGAAGATGTACCTGCACCGGTAAGGAGAGCATGGAACGGGGAATAGAGGAAAGGGAAAATTATTTCCTTTGCAAAGTGTCTGGCTCATTAGTTGACACTTGAATACAGATTTCTCTTGGATTTAAAGGCCTGGTTCTGTCATGTGCTGATCACCTTCTGGAGAACTAAATAGCCCTCAGTCCCGGCTGGCTGCAGTAGGTGTCAATGTCCTGTAAGAAATATCATAGAATTATTTTGCAAAGGGATCTTGAGAGCCAACTATGAGCACAGGTCTTCACATAGTACTGTTAAGCCTAGACTTTATCTCAGATTCCTCTTTATATCCCTAATCTGCAAGTCTTTACATCCCCACTGCAGCTTCCTCTTAGTACTGAACTTCTGTTGGACCGTGTTTAGTTGTTGCACACAGATCCTTAAAATGCATTTCCTCTGATCATAGGAGTAGGCCACTGAAAGAAAATAAGGATTATAAAGGGGTATGGGAATTGGGCTGGTTTCTGCTGTTTTTGTTGTAGACAAGGAGGCTTAAAAGGAAAATGGAACAGATACAAAACTCACCCACACACAGATGCATGCACATACATGCCCAGACAGACACATGCTTTGAGTATACACAGATACACCCAGGCAGACACATATGGGTTTGTGCTCTGACACAGAAAGTTGCCTACAAATGCCTGTGGATGCTTCATAAATCACAGACTTCAGTGGAGAAGACTAGAAAGTCTTCTAGTCCATCTGCCCCTGGCCAGTGTGAGATCCTTCCCTGCAGTCCATTTGCATTTTGTCCAGCCTAGTTTTAATTATGCCAAGCAGTGTGGCTATCTTCTTGACTCTGGGAGCATTATTCTACCACCCAGTATGTTTCACTGCCACAATTTTTTTCATGCTATGCAGCCTGAATTTCCCTTTTTGTAATTCTGTTGCAGTTCTCCTGGTTATATCCCCTTGAACCACAGCAGATAATTCCTCTCCGCAATTGGAGTTCACCCCCTTCAGATAGTCACAGACTTTTAGCATACCATTTAACCAAGCTTATTTACTTCCTTTAATCTGACTTTGTAAATTAGTCCCTTCAGCCTGCTGCTGATGTTGTTGCTGTTGTCGTTCTTGCTGTTCCCTGAATGGGTGCAGAACTGGGCTGCCATTCCTATATCACCACACCAGACATAATGAGCTTCCTGCTCCCATATATGCAGCTCACAATTGTGCTACCTTGTTTGCATCTATACTGCATATGTATATGCATCATGTTTACCATCCACTGTTACACAGGATTGCTTTTAATGGTGCTCTCATGAGTCCCCCATGTATAAAAATACACCCCCCGCCCCTCAGATGTATTAGCTGCATGTTTCCAAATATGATTCTTGTATTCTGAACCTTCTCCCTTGTCTTGCAAGGCCTGTGTTATTTTTCTCCTCTTGCACTGGTGTTGCCAACTCCTCCCAGTTTAGTATCTTCTGTGAATTTCATTAACACACTGTTTACTCCTTCTCCTAGATTACTAATGAAGATGTTAAATAAGCTCAGACCTAACCAAAGTCATCCTTGCAGCATTCACAAGATACCTCCTCCCAGCTCAATACATTGCTGTTTATCATTAGCCTTTGTTTATGGTCCTTCAGCCAGTTTTCAATCCATGAGGTAGCATTCACATCCAGGCCAATTTGAATTAATTCTAAGCATATGTGAGACTGTATCAAAATGCTTTACTAAAATCCAAATATATTGCATCCCTTCATCCACTAATTTTGTAATTCTATCAAAAAAAGCAATTAAATTTGTCTGGCAAGATTTATTCTTTATAATCCTGATGCTGTTTATTGCTCATGGTTCCTTTATCCTCTAGATGTTTAATGATTTTCTCCTCCCTCTTAATATTTGTTCCATTACTTTACTGGAAGGAGAAGTTAAGACTAGAGGTATGATAATTGCCAAAGATCACTTGTCTTTTTTTTTTCCCCTGAAAGAATCAGTACCTAGTTTTTTAAATATTTTCTTTTTGTCAATTTCCTAGTACCTCCCTCTTCTCCATGGCTTAAAAAATAGCAAATAGTAATGCAATCAGTTTGTGAGTTAATTTCCATTGCACTTCAGGACATATATCATCCAGACTGGCTGATTTGTGCATATTTATATTTTTCAACCAGTCCCTTTATCTGCTCTTCTAGAAGGTCTTCATTTTATCCCTGATTGTCTGCTTTGTCTTCAGTTTTCCTATCCAAAGCAAATTTTATAAGGTAGCCATTTTTGACTCATTACCTCCCATTTTTATAGGACCTTCTTTCTAAGTACAATACCTCTTGTCCCTGATAAAACAATCCCTTTAGCTTACAGTAACTTTGTGTCTTATGGTCTTACCGCGCCTTTACTTCATCTTCTCCCTGCAAGCCTTAACTGACTGCATGTATTCTGTGTCCACTGACCTTCCTTCTCCACTGCAAGCTTTTTCTCTTTTTCCTTTACCCTCAAGTTGTGAAGAGGTCCCTCCTGGGACCACATGGGCTGCTGTTTGTTTCTTGCTTTCCTGCTCATCAGAGCAATTGTAGTTTGTTGTATCTTAATTATGCAAGATTCTCCTGTTAAGTTTCAAATCCTTCCTGCCACTGTTTTTCACTTGATTTCTCAGTTCCCTGTGATTCTGGAGTTTCCTGAAATCACATGTATTTGTGCTACTCTTAAGCCTGGAGAATCTCAGCAGTGGATGACCAGTGAAACCTTGCGGAGTTGTTTTTGCCCTCTTGACCATTTCCTCCAAGATGACAAGAGGCGTATCTTAGATGATGGCTTTTGCTCTGTTTTTTGCATTTCAGCATTGTTTCTTCTGTACTCCAGGGATTACACTTTTCAGTATTCATGCACACTAGGCTGTAATTGCTGTGTAGGTGATACTTTGTCTCTCCCATGTATGTGATATCCTGTTGTTTCAAGATGGATCTAGATTCCCTTGAACCACTGCTGTTTCTTCCCTTTTGCTACTCCCAGTAGCTTGAAACAGAAAAAAAACCCAACCTGTAATGTTTCAGCAGTGTCCTCTTGGTCTGGATTTCCCTTAATTTGCTAACCTTTGCTTGTTTCTCAGAGCATTGGCTTTTGTACATAGGCACTCCAGAACACTTAATGATTTTCATCTTTTGTTTCAGAGTAGTTTTGTATCTTGCTCCCACTAAAAGTGAATGGGAGTTTCTCGGTCAAGTTCAATTGGAGAGAAATTGTGTTCTTGTTCTACATGTTCAGATCTGCCTAACAGGCACTAATCATGCAACAATGCCAGCAGCGCTGTTTGTGCAGTAAGGACAGTGATGTTAGAAAACAGAATGGTAGTAGAGTTGAAAAACAAAGAAAATATGTCTGTTCCAACACTGCTTCTCTTCCGGGGCCCTCCATAAGATGCCTGCTTGTCTGCTTTGGCCAGGTTTGGTACCAAGGATTTCTGCGATGCACAGTGCGACTTTCTCCATAAGGTGCATTTCCATTGTGTGGTGGAGGAATGCGGTGCCCTCTTCAGCACCCTGGATGGAGCCATCAAGCATGCCAAGTAAGTAGGAGAGTGTGAGTCTTGGGAAACCTCAAGAAAACTCTACACACACGCACTGCAGGGGAGAGACCTTACTGAGTGACTCTGTTCAAAAGCAGGAACAGGGGCAGTCCTGACGGCAGCAATTTGGGCACCCACATGCTTCCTGTGTAAATGTGCTCAACTTATGGAAAAGAGGTGTCTCTCATAGTGTTGGTAAGGCTGAGAATTGGACATTTGTGTTCTTCTGTAGCCTACTTGGCAGTGTGTTCAAGGAGACCCATGCTTCTCACAGCGCACAAATACGCCATACAAATAAATAAGAAAATGGGGGAAGGAGAGAATCCTGTAAACCCAACCATTGTCACAGGATGCAGACTTTTGTGGAGCTCCAAAGATGGGGCTCCCCATCACTGCAGTGTAGAAAGCATTTTATTGTTCTTTGTCTTGTCATGACAAATCTCTAGTAACAAGTTTCCCCTAGACCTTAGTTTATATGGTTTGTTTAAGAGTTTCACATCATGTGGATAAGGATCTTGAAATGAAGCAGTCAAACTGTCCAGCCCAATGGCAACCTCCTCCTCACCTTGCCATGTTCTATACTGTAAACCCTTTCTCATTTCACATTATTTTGGAAAGTAGCAGACAGCCCAGAGTTGGTAGCCAGAACTGTAGGCTAGATAATAGAGCCTGTATTACAGAGGCTGTACAGCACACTCAGAACTCTAGATGACTCTTGAGTGAAGAATGAATTTAAGATCTGCTCCCACTGTTACAGTGAGGGGACTAGCACGGTGGGATATTGGAAATTTTCCCTATTGCAGATTTCTACAGAGCATAGTCTTCAGTTCAGAACCACCCTGTGTTCCTTGTAAAGGCAATGGAAGATTTGCCCGAGTAACGAATGAATGAGGCCTTCAGCAGCTGGCCACATGACTGATTCAGAAGGGGTCTAAAGGGAAGGAGACATTGCAAATTTTAAGACAGAAAGATCTGATAGCACAGTTGGTCGCTGGCATCGGATAGTTCCCTGTGGTTTGCTACTACAAACTACTGGCTTCTCACAACAGCGATGGGAAGCTGCCCTCATAGGCATGTTGAGCTTACTGACTGCAGTGATTCTTCCATCTATTTTCAACATGTTACTGCACCTTTCTGTCTCCACGCCTCTTAATTAATTCCCTTCTCTTCACAGACAGTCTAGGAGGCCTCTAAATCTTTCCACAACGTCTGCAGAGCCCCTTTTAGGATTTAACCTCAGCTAATTTGTTTGCTGACTCCTGCCACATTCCTGTTGATGTTTAATCAAGTTATATGCAATAGTCAAGAATTTATGTCTGAATCACCCTGTCTTTTTGCAGTTTTCACTTCCGAACTGAGGGTGGAACTGTGAAAAGTAACTCTGAGTCTCCCTTCTCAACTACTACTGAGAATAAGGCTTCATTGGCCCCTTCATCACCATCTGCTACTTCTGTCACCATGGCAAGTGCTCCTGCCCTTGACGTGCCCACTCCAAGTCCAGCTACTGTGCCCTCTGCCCCCACACTGCTAGCTTGGAAGCAGCTGGCTTCAACCATACCCCAGATGCCTCAGATCCCAGCATCAGTGCCTAACCTGGCAACTTCGCCCTTGGCAACGACTTCCCTGGAGAACGCCAAGCCTCAGGTCAAACCCGGATTTCTCCAGTTCCAGGAGAAGTAAGTTGTGGATGATGCTTGCCTCTTTGTGTCCTCTCCAGCCTTGCAATCCCCTCTTTACCACTCCTCACAGCTGTAGTACTACAGCTGTATTTGCCCACTGAGAGACCTTCTGTCTAGGAAGTACTCTGGGCTTTATCTCACAGACAATTTACTTTCGTAAAGTCTAGAAAATACCTTCAGTTATCCTAGGGGAAAAAAAAGATTTTTGAGTACATCTGGGAGCACTTTTAGGTATGAGTTTCAAGGAGAAATAAACTTGCTGACATATCACTGAAGCATTTTTATACCTCATGAGAGGTGTACAGAAATACATGCGTCTTTGCAGTATTTTAGACCCTGAAGGCTACGGAAGAAGCATAGCATCTTTAAAGTTTTCCACATGACAGCTGACTAGCCCACCTCCAGATCTTGCTGCAAGTCTGAGACTTGCCATGAGTTTCTGTACTTGAGAAAAAATCTGTGGGCAACTGAGTGCTCAGTCATGCAAAGGTGAGGTGTTACTGCAGCAGAGTACACAGACCTCAGAGTAGATGTTCACAGACTGCTGAAAAGGAAGCTTGCTGGATTTCTCCTCAGTAAGCTCTATGGCCTTTTCCTAGGAATGCCATCTGTAACTCAGTATGATACAGCTTCTTTTTTTTTTTTTTTTCAGTGAAGAATACTGGGGGTCAGATAGTGGGGGGGGCATAAGTGCTTGGACTCTGCCTTACCAGGAATGGGTCTCTCAGCAGCTCAAGGAATAGGGAGCAATTCTCTCTCACTTCAGAGTTGTTAAAGTTTTGCTGTCCTGGCTGAACTTCGACACAAGTGTAATGAGTCTCCTGAAATTCTGTGCCTCTGGTTTTGTAGTGTTAGTTTATGAAGTAATTCACAATAGAGGTATCAGGCAGCAGGTAAGATAACATTGTTGAACTTCTTTTGAAACATTAAAGAAGTTTCACAGTGTTGCTGCGATGATGGTGGTATTTCTGTTACATAGACAGAAAGAGGCATAGAAGTTACGTAGTTTGCAGGAGGACACAGGAGTCCAGGATCAGGTTAGGCATTACAGCTTAGATACTCGGGCTGGTGGAGTCTGGTGGTCTCTGGGTAGTCTATTGACAGTTATTTGTCCACTTGCAAAGGAGTGTATTCATTCTGTTTCCTGTATCTGAGTAGGTATCATTGGGTACAGTGCTTGGGATCCAAGAGATCAATGTTCATCTACCTCCAATTTGACCTCTGTTTGTGCAGCCAGAAATCTGTGGAATGGGTGGGGGGAGTAAGGTACCAAACCCATTTAGCTGATTAAACAGGCCACTGCTGATTTTGTCTAATCAGGGGAAGCCCTGGCATCCCACAGTGTGCATGCCCAAGAGTTTAATTTCAGGTACACAAAATTGCAGTGGGAAGAACCATACCCATTGATACAGGCAGAAAGTGAGAAACAGCATCTATCCAGATCTTGAGAGAGCTTTAAATGGGAAGTGTGGCCCTAAAAACTACAGAACCCACCATGCATTGCTGTATTTTAATAATCTTAATCAAGAAAGTGCACTAGCTTGGTGGAATTGCAGTAGTGTTGCCAGCATCAATTTTACTAAAGAGAAAGGTGGCTATGGGAAATCTGTAGGCCGTGTTTGGAACAGAGGCTTCAGCTGGGCTCCCCTTGAATTACATTTTGGCAAAGAAACAAATGTGTGAAATGAGTGAAGGTGATGATTGGGTTTTGGATGTATTCCAGTGATCCCTGCCTGGCAACGGACTGCAAGTACGCCAACAAATTCCACTTCCACTGTCTCTTCGGGAACTGCAAGTATGTGTGCAAAACCTCTGGCAAAGCAGAATCCCACTGCCTGGACCACATCAACCCCAACAATAATTTGGTGAATGTGCGAGACCAGTTTGCTTACTATTCGCTGCAGTGTCTCTGTCCGAACCAGGTAAGAGCAATTCAAAAGCAGTGTTCTAGCCCGTGTGTGTGTGCGGGAGAAGAATGGGAAAGAGCAAGCAGGCTACCCACTAGGAAGCGAGGCTGAGTGTTTCATTCCTGGTCTAACTACAGAACCATGGAAGGGTCTTGATTACGTGGTCTAGCAAAATGTTTGGTCTCCATCAGATTGAAAATCGCACTGCTTTTATGCTTCTTTGACCTGGGTGAAATGGACAAGGCAACTAGAATGACCTAAGAGATGACCTAAAGTGACCACAAGATGAAATAAAATAAAGAACTGTGATGAATACCAGGGAAAGCTACAAGTTAGGCTTGGGATACTTCAATGTAGAATAGTGCAGTGCAGAATATGACAGCACTACAAAAATACACAGCAGGGAACAAGTTTGCACTGTGGCTTGTGGAAGACAAAGTGGATGTGATCTGGAGTATCAGTTCAGGCCTCTCTCATGTCTTGGAGGACAGCATTAGCAGCCAGCAGATGCGAGTGCGTTTGTTTGATATGCTTAAAGCAACCTGCCTGTCTGCTCCTCTCCAGCACTGTGAATTCAGGATGCGGGGGCATTACCACTGTCTTCGTCCTGGCTGCTACTTTGTGACTAACATCACCACCAAGCTGCCCTGGCACGTGAAAAAACATGAGAAGGCAGAGAGAAGGGCAGCCAATGGCTTCAAGTATTTTACCAAGCGAGAAGAGTGTGGCAGACTAGGTGAGTTTTCCTCTCTTTCCCCTGTCGTCTTTCTCGTGTGGTCTGTCCCACATCCAGGCTAGAATGCCATGAGTTAAGAACCTGCAAGTACGCTTAAGGTGTATTTGGTCACTAAATCACCAAACAAGAAACGGAACAAAACATAAAGCAATTCCTGAGCTGAGTTGAAGCATGTTTTCCCAAATAGACCCAAGTTAAATAGATAGAAACTGTAGAGAATTTTATGTATTTTTTTGTTGTTTGGAGATGCAACTTCCCCTTTGTTTTTCCTTTTTATCTAATTTTCAAGGCCTTTTTTTGGGGGTTTTTTTTGGGGTTTTTGTACTTTGTAGTCTTTTGGGCCTACAGCTTCTGTTGGGTAGAGTTTAAGGGTGCTCTTAGTAGTAAAAAAAAAAAAAAAAAAAAAGCATAGGGGAAATGCCTGTTGTGATAAGTGCCTCATGTGAAAGTCTTCCTGTACGAAGGAAGTTGCTGCTTTGCCTGATTCCAGGCAGCTTCAAATTAATTTTTATTTTTTTTTTAAAGTCAGTGCCAGCACAGCATATTGAAAGCCAAAGGGCAAATAACCAGAGATAGTGGTATGGAGAAGAACATTCAGTAATTTACTCCCTTCTCCTCCGAAACCATTCTCTACATCCACTTGTGAGCAGCATGTGTCAGCACTGTGTCCTTGTGCCAGCCTTCCACCAGAACACGGCCTAAAGGAACACCGGAGATGTGGCACAGCCTCAGACTGTGGCTTGCCCACTTGCCAAAACTATTAGCAGCACTGCAGTAGTTATTAAATCTAAGTGCCTCTAGTGTAAAGCTGGTAAAACAAACACACAACAGAAAGTAGAATATATTCCCAGGGAGGTATCTAGAGCTGAAATCCAGGGCTCTGAACTGCGGGAGACTCCCTAAAGATTGTTCCAGCAGAGCTCTATCCTGAACTGCCTGGGATTCACTTAACCCTTCTAGATGTGTTTTGGCTTAACAAAATCACAGAGCCAGTCTTCCCTATCACTCCTGGTTGGAAGAAGTGCTGAAACAAAGCAGGGTTCAGAATAGCACTTCTGGGTGCTGTTCTCTCAAATTGCAGGGAAAACAGCCGCAATAACCAGAACAAAACTTTTCAGCTTTGAATACATCCAGAATTTATACCCAAATGGCAGCTTGTTTGTGGTAACCAGGGTAATGAGTGTCAACACACCACAGCCAGTACTTACCTAGGTCTCATTTACACATGTCAGTAGATTCAGCAGTTGCTGTTATTTACTCAACTCTAGGTGTTCCAGGTGATAGTAGGGGCTAGACAAAGCAGGACAATGATATATGACACCCAGCCTACACCGATGCCCTAGCAACAGGCGAGCCTTCACCTGCCCTTCGCTGATACTGTTTCAGTCCCGCCAGCACTGTTTGTTCTCCATCCCAAAGAACAGCGCAACGCGATACAAACATAAACTTGGCATGCACATAAAACGCTATCTGTGAGCTAAAGAGGGGCTGGGTGATTCAGGAGCTGTTTGGCAGTGAGGCATCTACAGGCTGTGTATGTGTCAGCAGTGTTTATTTTTGGGAGTGATGGGGTACATACGTCCAGCAGTATGTACGTATGCCTATAGGTTGGGCTTGCTGTGCATAAACATATTTTTAGCCAGCATTCGGCATTTGTCTATATAGATACAGGCAGCATGATGGGATGGTGTAGCCTGGATGTGTTCGTGTAGGTGTATATGGTTATACTAACATGTAAATGCATGTCTACTTCTCTGTACATCTCTGGGTTTTATGTTGCGTATGTATATATATATAGAGCAGGTGCAGAAAGCACTGGCCTGCTTTAAGGGTTGTGAATGTTTCTGAACAAACACACGCGATAGATTTTTATATGTATGTTTGTGTGTGTATAAATATATACATGTGTATGGGTGGGGGGTGAGAGGAGAAAGAGACAGGTGAAAAATACATACTTACATAAGTAAAGGTGGATGGGTGTAGACAGACAGTTGATAGATGAGTAAAACTGAGCCTGGCTGTGGGTCTGTACCTCTAGCTGTGTAAGAGTATGGCCAAGGGATGATGGAGAACAGACAGAACCTGATTATTGATATAGCTGTGGTTTAACTGCAACGAGACATTATTTATCAGCTTTAGAATGCAGCTGTTTAGGATTGTCTGTTAATGAGATACACAAACTCCCAGCATGCATGGCACTATCCACAAGGAGCAAAATGTGTCAAGTGCTGTATGACAGAACCCATATAAATTGCTTGTTGTTTAGTAGCTGCCCCTATTACACAACAAATTTGGAGTGGCAATAAACAGCACTTCTTGGCTCATTTCTATCTGACCAGACAGCATACACTGTCCAGAGCTAGAGCTTTTAAGAGACTGCTTTTCTGAGAGCACAGTTAAAGGGAAAAAATAGAAAAAGAACTTTTCATTTCTAATCTAATTATGAGAGTGTATTTGCGATTGTAACTTCTATGATACAGTTAAATGTCTTGATTTTGTTCTCTTTGTAAAGGAAAAGGCACTAGCTAAGGCTGGAGAGCATTAGGCACTACCAGCTGTAATGGTAATGTTCCTTGCTTTATAACAAAACAAAGATGGATGGGACTATTCTGCAGCTCAGGCTTACTTCTTAAATCTATGTACACTGTAATCCTCTTGCAGTTGCTCACCAGGCAAAAGATCATGGTTTTTTCATTCAGGACTGTTCCTGAAGAACCTGTGACCATTGATAATCCTCAATCCACCAGAAACTGATGTAGCAGCAGCCTTGTCCTGTCTCCAGATCATCTTCCCTACAGTCCCTTCCCTCTTGGTACCTTTCATGTACTGCATACAATGGTTTTGTTTCTGTAGGTTGCAAATACAACCAGGTGAACAGCCACTTCCACTGCATTCGAGAGGGCTGCCAGTTCTCCTTCCTGCTCAAGCACCAAATGACATCCCACGCCAGAAAGCACATGAGAAGGATGTTGGGGAAGAACTTTGATCGTGTTCCTACTCAGGTGACTCACTGTTTTCTTAAGTTGTAGATCTGCATGTAGTATTGGTCGCTGCATAACTGCTTTAGTGCCAAGACACTCGTATCCAAACTCTTAAGGATGTCTGTCTACATTGGGGATACAACTGGGATATGTGAGTTCACCCAAGCCAGCTTTGTCTGGTTGGCCCTCTACAATACGAGGAAAGATGACGAAGCATAAGATACGAAAGCATTACTTAGTGTAAACAGCTTTTCCTTGTGAATTATGGAGGAAAAAATTAAGCAGGATAACACTAAAGTACTCATATTTACAACTTGCACTCCCTTCCTGCTCTCTCTCTATACACCAATTGGCTTATTAAAATTAAAGTGCTTAGGATGTGGAAGAATTGAATGTACTGGTTAAAGCAAACATTTCCTGTTGCACATAAAGAATTATTTGCTGCTTCCACCTAGGATGGGAGAAATACCAGTCTCGAAATTTCTCTTCCCTTACTGATTTGGAGTTAGTTTGGGGCACTCCTTGTCCTCTCTTGGGAAGTAGCAGAGTGATGCAGTTGCTTCTTTTCTAACACATAACTGAGAGCAACTGGCAGATTAAGTTTGTCTGTTTCATGAATAAATTGAAGAGTTTCAACTGCAGCACTGAGCTGCTGCTCAGAATGGCAGCAGTCCTGCAACCTCCTGCTTGTTCTTATTCCTTAGTCGCTTTAACTCCCATTGACTTGGGAGATGAAACAAGCTAGCTTTATTTAAACGCCCGTGACTGATCTGACCCTAAGGACATCTTCTGGTATATGAAAAACATCTGTAGAAGCAAGATGGGAACCCCCTTTCATTCCACAACATGGGAATGAGAGGTCCCTACTAGTTATTAAGTACTGTCAATAAGTTAATTGTTCAAGTCTACTGCTGTAGGATTTAATGAGTTCACAGATGCCAAGGAACTGGTGTTACTGTTGTGGTAGCTTTTGTTATGAATGCAAAAAGCTTAGGTACAAGAATCGAACTTAAGAGAAATTTAACAAATAGATTTGTCTTCACTACTCTTCTAGCACATGCTGAGTCTAGCCCTAAGAATTTTAGTACATGCTGAGCAGAAAATGCTAGTTTTGACCTCCATCTCCTTTCACTGCCAATCCTATCTCACTTCAGCAGTGGAGAAGTAGTAATCATGGCCTGAGCACTCCTGGGAGCATACAGCGCTAGCTGTGCTCTAGTGCTGTGCTTTGCCCATGGAGCAGTCCAGCAAACAACAAAACAAAGACGAAACCACAAATCAGGGCATGTGGCAAAGCTAACCAGATTGCTGTGCTGCTGTACTGCCACTGCCTTTCTGCATTTAAATGCACTACCTCCAGTTTTTCCCATTCCTTAGTGCTCACTGGGCACTTAGTGGTGTGTTTGGATATACATTGCTTCTGGGTACCTACCCATATAACTATCCAGAGAAGACCATGCCAGGCCACAACAGCTGCATGGGGACAGAGCGTACACATAGGTCACTGGTTTCAGTCTGTGTTCCCCTGCTGCAGTGTCTCAGCATGCAGGCTCTAGGACAGGCATGTCAGAAGTCGTATTTCCAGTCTCTAAATGCAGCAGGACCTACACAGTAAGGTAGTAATGCCAAGATTAACACCTCCTGTTTTTGAATGCATCAGAATCCACACACCAGGATACTGGTGCCAAGATTAACACTCCCAGCCTCTGAGCACATCACAATTCACATACCAGGATACACGTGCCAAGTTGAATGCTCTGAGATCCCGGTGAAGGAAGCTTCACGCTCCCAGCCACAATGCCATGGGTTCCACTACGAGCATGTTCCAGCTGTCCCTCGTGAACACAGAGAAATAAACGTGCAGACAGATGGTTTTGGTCTTGGCATCTTGCTTTTTGTGTGAAAGTCCCTGTCCTGTTTTCTTGCTGCAGGTTATTGGCCACACTCCAAGAAATGAAAATCTCCCCCAGGTTGGCAGCATGGCACCCAGCCCAGCCTCATCAGGAACCCCAGCTTCCTTTCAGGGACCCCCAAGCATGATGGACACTGAAACAGATGAGTACATGGATTACACTGGCTGTAGCCCTGGGGGTATCTCCTCTGAATCTTCCAATATGGACCGCAGCTGCTCCAGCACTCCAGTGGGCAATGAAAGTACATCAGCAGGTAAGAGAGAAGGTGGGGGTGGTGGAATGGATCATCAGTTGCCTGCTCTCTTGGGAGATAAACTCATGAAGAGAGGCCAAAGGACAACTGCACCTTAAAATATAAACTGTACAAGCTTCACAATAGTGCCTTGTACTAACCTAGCTCCCTCCATCATTTGTGAGAAGAGAGCCATCAAAATGTGCACCTCAAGCATCTATAAACTAACAGCGTTATCTTTTTTCTCCACCGAAGAAAGGTTTTTATCCTGTGTCTTTGAGTTGGATTTTTTTTAATAACCGATTTAAAAAAAAAAAAAAAAAAAAGTGGGCCTGTTCTGTACTTGGCATTTCCCCCGGTATCTTTTTTTATTTCCTTGTGCAGCATCTGAAGTCAGGCACTTTCCTACACTGTTGAGATACAGAAAGCCTGTACAGTAGCAAATATTATATACACAGGGGAAAAAGCTCTACCACATCTTCAGAAATCAACATATAAAAGCAGCTCACTGAGCTCCCTTCCTCGTGTAAAAACTCTTGTTCCACTTTGTGCAGTGTTGCACAGAGGAGACCTCCATCATCCCCTCTTTTTGGAAGCAAGTTTCTGCCACTGTTTCCTGTTTGCCAGGATAATGCATAGCCATCTCCCACTGCCCTATATTACAGGGTTATCTTTTCAGTAGTCAGATATCTTTTATGAGTTCTGTTATCATCTAGTGGTGATCCAGGGATCTCTTAGCTGTTCTTCCCACAGTTAAGGAAGTGTTACATGCTAGATAGGTGGCCTCAGGTTGCTTTAATTTCATACATATTTTCCTACTTTTCTTTTCACACCAGTTAGATGAAGGTTATCATATAGGACATCTACCCATATGTTGTATGAACACTGCTGGGTCACAACAGTGGTTGCCCCATGACATTAAAGCTCCTCCAAAGAGTTCTGGGGGGACAGTGGTTCCTGGCACTCCCTCCTTTGTCAGTACGCCGCCTGGCCCGAGTCACGCTTCCTAGGAAATGGCCCCCCACGCTATCCAGGTGGCAAGCAACTCCACCCGCCCAAAATGTAAGACCATTCTTGCAGCCATTAGATGGTACAAGCTGGCACCGTAGAGATGAACAGGGACCAAACAAGCAGGAATTTCTGCATGGAAGCCTGTGGCTCTTTCCCCATGCCACTAAAGCCACCTTACCTTCTGCAGAGACAACCCTCCTCTTCCTGATGCTGTCAGTTCCTCACCTTCTGTTTCTTCTCTGTTACAGTTCTGTTTCATACATTTGTGAATGTATTTTCCATTTTCATCATATTGCTTCTGCTCTTGGGTTCTCATTTCAGTTCTTTTGTTTTTTGTTTTGTTTTTGTTCTGTTTGTTTGTTTTTTTTTTCCTTTTTTTCTGCTTTTTTTTCTTTCCACATTCTCCAGGCTGCCTGGTTCCTTCTACTGCTACTGCCGCTGCTGATGATGCTACCCACAATCACCCTCTCTGCTCAGTGCCACTCTTGGATCCAGCAGAGGCATTGTCATGCCTGCCGCCAGCACCACTGGGTTTTCGCCCATCATTGCCACTCCAACTCCAGTAAAAAGTGACGTTCCCTTAGTTCAGGATGCAGCAGGTAACACTTCTTTACTTTCTCTCTTAGTGTCCTGTGCCCATCTCCTTCCCCACTCACCCTGGCCACGTTTTTTTCTCTGCACCTTTGGGTCAGTAAAAAAGCATACGTCACTCTGTGTCTTATTTAACTTTGTACAAGGGCCTGCCCATGCCTACTCCTTTTGTCTGCTGACACAGTAACCACAGCAAAAAGGGTAACGAAAACCACAGCAAATGCTTGAGAGATGTTTGGTTACCTGAGAGCAATTTCAAGCAATTTCAAACTATGAGAAAAATCTAACAAAATCCATAGTTAAAATGCCCTTTCAGCCTCTTGATCACAGCAAGGTGGCCACAAAGCAAAGTTTTGCTCATGTAGCATTAATGGGACTTGGAATTATGTTTAGAACTTCCAGGCCACCCAACCCAGTGCCTACCATAGCCTGCTGCAGACATCTCAGCAGTTAAATGTCTGACAGGGTACCCCATTCCCGTATTTTTATAGATCTTGTAAGCTTCACTGCTTCCTATTCACATATGAAGCCGTAAAATTCAGGGCTGCTTTCCCCAGCAGCAGTAACAGAGTGAAGTACAGTCAGTGTCACTACGATGACATCATCAGACAGCTCAGGTTGTTTCTCACACTTGCTGTTATTTACATGTGCTCTTAAAAACTGCAGAAAATACATCTAGATTTTTCGTTTTAAGATTCCGTGTTTCCCATGTGTGACTAAGATCAGAGATGTCTCAGGCTGGAGATTCTCATTCCAGCTGGGAATGTTTTTTAGGGTGTGTCTCAGTTTTGGCTTCTTTTCCCAACTCCGAGCTCTTTTCTAGTTAATTAGAGGCATATTTTTGCTTAAAGTTCACACTTCAGAGGATTCTGGCAGCCTACAAATGTCCCAGTCATTCTTCCTGCCAGTTTTAGTAATGTGGAAGTCCAAGGTAAACGGTTGGGAGTATGGCTGGAGGACCAACTCCACTTGGAAGTTCACACATTTTTCTCATGGGCCTTGGCAGGAGAAGGATCCTCGCCTTGTCCAGAGGAGTGTGTTCCAATGAACAAAATTCGCAAGAAACTATTTTTGTTGCTTTTTTTTTTTTTTTAACTGATTTGCATGCAACCTGAAACATCTTAACCTTGTGCTGTGCTGTCCTCTAATTATAGATTTTTAAGATTCTTTTCCTTTTACCTTTGTATAGTCTCAGGAATGTTTACTTTATTAGTAGTTGAAAAGACAAGCTTATGGCATGCACTTACCATTGGGATTACGTCTGTTGAGGCTTGTGACCTTTGCTTGGGTGCTAGGGACTGAATGTTGTCCAGTGGCTAAAGGAGGAGAGTGTAGCAGGTTATCATCCCTTTTTCATACCCTTGCTCTGAAATTTGGCCTGTGTGAGAAAACAAAATCGGTTTAACTAAAGTTTTAAGCACATTTGTTTGAACTGTTGTAAAAGCCAGGCAGACATACTGAGTTTAAAACAGGTAAAAATTGAGTTCTACTTATTTCCCAGATTTCCCATCCAGAGTCTTTCCCCTAAGAAGGCTTATCCGGTATTCCTGTCTGAAGGTGGACAAGATGAGCATCCATACTAATGATAAAAGACTTGATGGTTTGGCTATAATTTTTTTTAAAAGGAGAAGTAAGGAGTTGATCTGGATAGCAGAGATTTCTCCAGGCAACGATGCACTTACACTAGTTGCCTGGAAGCAGAGAATGAGATTTTAAAATACCAGATGTTTGGGGGGGCGGAGCAGAGAGTAACTGGTCACAGATTCTATAGCTAAGAGCTTGCTAATTTAAAATCTACAGTGACAGAAAGTTATTCTTTCATTGGTAGCCGGTTAAATTAGCCTTAACGTGCAGTTCCCACCAGCTACATGTCACTAACATGGCCTCACCATCGATGCCCCCAGCTAGTGTCCTTATTTGCAGTCTGAGCAAAAGTGCCATGTAACAAACGGGTATGGAGAAAATCTTTTGTTCTTTGCTTATCCTGCAATCTGTATAGCGCACGCGAACAATGTGGGAGATTAGGTTGCTGCTACCGTTTCCATTGGCTTGTACCTTTCAATACAATGCCAGTTTAACTTTCGGAGGCTTCCTTCAGTGATTGTTCTCCTAAAGGGTTGTTATTTGAAGGACCAGATACGGCAAAACCAGCATTCATCACTTCTAATACCTGCTTATCAGCCAGAAAAAAAAAATAATTCTACAACAGTCAATCAGATGACTGTTTCTTTAGTCTCTTAGACAAGGATGCAAGCTGCTCTGGATTCTCAGGCCCCAGGCACTGCATGTCACAAATCATGCCTCTTTTAAGGGGATGGCAGTTTCAGCATGAGGGGGGGGGGGGAAGTATGTTTTATTTGCAAGCTATAATTTCCAATTACACTCACAATTCTGCACCTGGTGAGAAATTCTTGCCTCCAACCTCGTCTGTGCTGCATGTTGATACTGGAGATTGTGGTTTGAGTCTGGAAATAGCAAGCAGAGAAGAAAAAAAAAACTTAATAGATATAATGAGGTCGAGTCCTTGATGTCAGTTTGATCCTAGGGGACGTGAGCACTAGCCTGTTATGCTGGCCCTGTGAATGAAAGTGGAAGATAGATGAGGGCTCTTTATTTACTAGGGGCATCATGTGATTTTTGAGACCCAAGGGAAAGCTGTAGAACTGGTATTTTCTCTCAGAGTCCACTGGCTAGTGATGATGAGAATTAGCCCCATTGAACATCTGTCCATCTGTCTTTCTAAGTGCACTCATCGTAATATGTAGGCTCATTACAGTGAGGGATGTTGCAGTCTCCTGGCCAAAGTCCATCCTATTTCTATAAATTCCCCCCTTGCAGTTTTAATCACGCATGGGATCTTCCTTCACTTCCTGCCTGTCCTTGGCAATTTTAGTGTATTACAAGAGCCTGGATAGGGGAAAACAGTATACATGTACCAGTTTTTAGCATGCTTAAACTCTTTTACTACTTCAACCCCAGTGAACTACAGTGAAACACCTCAGTCCTTGGACTGGAACAAACCAGATCTTCTGAGTGGATGAAAATAGAACTAGAGATTAACTAAGCAGCAGGAGAAACTGTGAGAGTAGCAAAACAGAGAAGCAAGAGTTAGCATTTGGACAGTATCAATATACAAGAGCAGCAATTACAGACAAGGTGGGATATGCTGAAAATTGAGGAAGCCATGTCCAGCAGGCATTAACCAGCCCACAATCCCAGAGTTCAGGCTTACTTAGAGCTTGAGGGATGAGATGCTGGGTGGGAACAGTTGCAGCATTGTGTCTTGGCAAATACAGAGCTTGCCAGGATGGTTAGGAGATGAAGAGAGCCCTGGCTGTCAGCAACACCAATCTTTGCTTTTTCTCCTCAGGGAATACCATCACTATGCCAACTGCCTCGGGGGCCAAAAAGCGTTTCTGGATTATTGAGGACATGTCCCCCTTTGGCAAGCGCCGCAAGACCGCGTCCTCACGCAAGATGCTGGATGAAGGGATGATGCTGGAGGGATTTCGGCGCTATGACCTCTACGAGGACTGCAAAGACTCCAGCTGCCAGTTCTCTCTCAAGGTTACCCACTACCACTGCACGCGGGAGAATTGTGGCTACAAGTTCTGTGGCCGTACCCACATGTATAAGCACGCCCAGCATCATGATCGTGTTGACAACCTGGTATTGGATGATTTCAAACGCTTCAAGTCTTCACTGAGCTGCAACTTCCCAGACTGTCAGTTCTCTGGCAATAGCACACACTTCCACTGTCTGCGTTGTGGCTTCCGCTGCACTGACAGCACTAAGGTGACAGCCCACCGTAAGCACCATGGCAAGCAGGACGTCATCAGTGCTGCTGGCTTCTGCCAGTTCAGCTCAAGCGTGGACTGCGAGGTGCCTGACTGCAAGTACAAACTCAAGTGCTCCCACTTCCATTGCACCTATCCTGGCTGCAAACACACAGTGGTGGGCATGTCACAGATGGACTCGCACAAGCGCAAACATGAGAAGCAGGAGCGAGGGGAGCTTCCTGCCATCTCTCCTGGCCCTGAGGGCCTTGCCCACTCCACTCTTGAGTATGACATCCAGAACTCTTCCATCAACCTGGACAGTTCCCTCAACCTCAGCACTGACAACAACAGCTCCCTCTTCTTCCTGCAGAATGCAGCTGGTGTGGGCCTCAACGATTCCCTGGACCTCAGCAAGAAGCAGTCAGAAGTCACTGAAGGTCCGTCACCGAGCAGAGCTGGGACCACGCCTCAGGAGAGGGGGGCGGTGGCATCTGGCTCTGGTGATGTGGAGGACGAGGATGACTCTTCCCAAGAGGATGAAGAGGATGATGAGGAAGAGATGAATGAAGAAGAGGAGGATGATGAAGAGGAGGAGGATGATGATGACGATGAGGAGGATGATGAAGAGGAAGACCTGAACACAGATTCTGAAGAATCACTGCCTGACCCTGAGGGCCTGGCCACTAAAGAAGATGGAGAACCAGAGGAGGCTGCTTCTTCCGCAGACCATGGTGATGCTTCCAGGCCACAGGGCGAGCCGGCCCTTACTCCAGCCCCAACTCCTGCTCCAGCTCCAGCTGCTGCCCCAGCCTCTACCGTTGCTCCAGCAGCTTCTCCTTAATCTTAGAGACAATAGCGGCAGTGGTTTGGTTTTGCTCTTACACAGAATTACTAAGAGGACCCCATATGAGGCAAGAACAAAGATTGGGATGGCAAGTGAAAAACAAACTCCGTGCCACACACGGGGGGGAGAGAGAGAGAGAGAGGAAGGAAGGAAACCCATGCTCCTCCACAGGCCCCATAAGAGAGAGACAGGCTCGCAGCAGGACTGGTGCTGCATCGCTTCATGCTGCAGATCACAGAACATGGGGGCAGGATGCAGCAAAAATTACCCTTTTATATGGACATGAACCTTGAGGGTACCAGCTGTTTTTCCTTGCTCCCTGCATGGTGCGTGGGGCCTGTGCCCATCTGGGGACCCTTTGTTATGAGTGGGGCTCTATCCCCCCATTTTTCTTTCTGGGTTTTTATTTTTTCCATGTTTTCAGTTGTACGATACTAATAATAATCTCCACTTCTTGGAGGGGGGTGGGTGGGAACAACAGGTAATGAATTTTAGAAATATATATTTGTGTGTGTGTCTCTCTCTCTATATATAATGTACACACACACACACATATATAAAATTCAAGGAATTGGTGTCACAAAGACAACTAGCTCAGCTTTTGCCAGTGGGAAGGAGGGGGTGAGGGGTGTGCACTCTCTCTCTCTCTCCACCCCTCCCCCCCTTCTTTCTCCAGCATTAAATGAATGGCATCAGACAGCAAGGGTGGGAGTGGGTATTTATTGTCACATAAATGAGGACGCATTAATGAATGAGCAGGGGTGGGAATGGGACACTCCTCTGTTCTTCCAGATCCTTTTTACTATTAATGATAATAATTTTGAATGCTATTTATATTGTAAAACTTTCTCAGTCTACACTTTCTCTGTAGTAAACCTCTCCTCATCCCTGCTGTTCTGCCTGTAGGGATTTAGCTGAAGTAACTTGGAAAGAACACAGCGGGCAGTTCAAGGGTCTGTCACACTGGAGGACTGGGGTTAATCTCCCATCCAGTTCCATCTCATCCCAACCCCCAGGTGCTTCCCCTCTGTTGAGGGTGAGGAGTTTTTGTGGTGCTTCAGTATCCCCATCTCAGGAGGTTGTGAGCTGACACTCTGTCCCACGGTGCAGGACAAGGAGCACCGTGCTCACAGAAGAGCATCCTAGCCATTAAAGCAGCCTTGAAAATACTACTTGCTCTCTGACCCAAGCAGTTGTACAATGACAGGTATGTCCCCAGTCCCCAAGCCCTCGTCCCCAGCCTTTCACGGGGGATAGGCAAGTCTGTCTTTCTGCATGGACTGATACGGATCTCTGGTGACTTCTGGGAGAGGGCGAAGGCACCGCTGAAGCGGGAGGAGAAAGCAGGCAAACATTCAGGATCCCACTGTGGGATGTCCTGCTCAGACCAGGGGATCTCTCTGCCTCAGCACTGGGGTGGGGAGGGGGGGACAACACTGTTCTGCAGCACCTGTGTAGCGACTGGCCCAGTCATGGTTTTTGCAGCTGCAACACGTGAGGCTGCTGCAGCACAGAGAACTCGAAGACGGGGGAGATGCTAGCTGAGGCCAGGATGTAGTCCTGCTAAGAATTAATGCATTTCTGGGTCCATGCTTATAAATTTTGCCAGGTAGGGCTAATAGCTTGGGCACAGCATAAGCAAATGCAACTATCTGTGTTGAGACCTGCCACCTCCAGAAGCTTGGGCTTTCCCCTGGTTACAAGCTCTTCCCTTTTCCTGTGCCCTTTTCCTAGCCCAGTCTGGGAACACACACTACAGGATACTGTCCCAGGCTCTGACAGGTGAGACAGTAGCTGTTTGACCCCAAATCCTTGCCTGAATCTGAGAGTGTGCTTGTCTACATACACCTGGGTTCCAGAAGGACTAGCTGTATGAATTAATTCTGGTAATAGTTATTTCAGTGCCAGTTTGTAAGTATACCAGCCTAGCAAAAGGTTCCTTGTGTCTGAAGTTTGTCCCTTTCCTTAAAAAAAAAACAAACACCGAATTATTTTTTTCTAATGTCATGCAGGCACCCCCTCCCCCCAACTCCATGAGCACTTCAGCTCCAAGGGATCCCCATAATTTGTTTTCACCCTGAACAGACAAAGGCCTCAAGAAGTTTAGGTTGCTTTTTTTTTTTTTTTTTTTAATTATTTCCCTAAGGAACTGGTGCAGATCAGGTCTGCTTTATAAACAAGCAGCTCAGCTGTGTAAATGTGGGGACAGAATGTTCAGATAATGTTTCAAAAGGAAAGGAAAAAAAAAAAAAAAGTTGTACAGTATTTTTCCTGTAAAGGTTATTACTATATATAGAACAAAAGAGAAACCACCCATGCCAGGGGGACGAGGGGGGTCACCTGCCTTCTGGACAGCCCTTAGATATGGTTAATTGTGTGCAATTTTTTTTTCTCTTTTTTTTTTTTTTTAAATTTTTTTTTATTCAATGTAGTGTTTGTTTGTAGGGGGTGGCAGGGGAGGGGGGAGCCTTAATGCTACGGTTTGAGGCTGACTTCACACTCTTAGCACTGACCGGAGCTGCACGATTCCGAATTCTAACTTGAATTTTGTAGAGATGAAACAAATGAAAACAAAACAAATGAAATATTGTTATTACTAGTTTGTAGTATATTTAATTCTTTGGAGTTCTTTTCCGCTATCAGCTATTTGTGTGGCTTTTATTTTTATAGGGTTTTATTTTTTTTTGTTTGGTATATCCCCTGCCCTCAACCGTGTGTTTTCTAGCACAACCCCATTCTTGAATATAATGAAGCTTATGTTCCTGGGGCAGAGTGAGGGAATGAGGCCCTGGAATTTCTAGAAATGGGATGGGGCAAAAAAGATTTTACTGTAATGGCATTTGCTGCAGGTTCTATACTTGTACATTTTTCCCATATTCAACTACTTAGATAGCATGGTGATGGGCTCCAAGAGGAATCCTTGGATGTAACACAAGCCACATCTTGCAAAACAGATGTGTTTATTTTGTACCACTGAAATCAACATGATGTCTATCAGTGACTTCTTCTGTGGGAGCAGGATCGAGCCTGCTGCCTTCAATACAACATCCTGCAAGGTTTCATGAAACCTGCCTGTGAGCATTGTTAACACTGAAGGCGAGGGGAGAGTCTGGTTTCAGTGGCAAGGCTTGGGGCTCGCTTGGGCCGCTTGTTTCTGTTCAGGATAGACAGGCTCTTTCCCTGCTGCTAGGAGCTGGGAACCTGCACCAGGACATAGTGGTTTTACCTCTCCCTTTTCATATCTCATCAGACTCCACTGACCGAATCACTGCACAACAGTGGGAGAAAGCAGAAGTGTGTGGAGAAAAGGGGTAAAAGAACTACCAGTAGCTCTGCTAACGCTGGCCCACTTTGGTTGGCGCCAGACGTAACACATCACCCCAGGAGGCAGCTTTAGGCAGGTGCGGCCAGTGCAACGGCACCAGGATCCGCGCTGGAACGGGGCCCTGTTTCACGTGTCCTTCCGTGTGAGTAAGTGTGCCGGAAGGGCCTGTGTTTATCTATGCACACCATTTTCTCCCCCAAGGCACCCTACTCCTCCCTACCATCTCAGCCTTTCTCCCAAACGTCTATCAGTTCTTACTCTGGGAGGTGGCACAGGGAATGAGATTTCTTTCCCAACAGGCTGCTGCTAAAAATGCGACACCCGAGCAGGGCCTGACCCCCACAGCAGGTCAGAGACCCTCACAGGCCAGTGGCCACCCTGCCCTTCCAGACAGGGCCACCCAGCAGGCTGGCCCTACCCCCAGAGCACGGCTTACTCAACCTTCTCCAAGTCTTGTTTCTGTAAATCTCTTACTATGTCTCTATTCGCAACAACAACAACAAAAAGTCAAGGAAGTTAAACCCGTCTTTTGATTCTGCCATGTTAAGGCTTTAATTCAGCAAAACTCTTAAGCAGATGCTTTCTGAACAGGCATGGGTTTAAGCCCATGCTTAAGTGCTTTTCTGAACAAAGGCCTCAACAGCACAAAGCTCCCCATTACAGCGAGGTGTTTTTTCACTTCCAGCTATCATATCAATAGGACTGTTAATACAATACTATTGAAATGTGCTTAAATGAATGACCAGAGAAAGCGAGGGAGATTCAACTAACTGTATGAGGAGGGGGGAAGAGGAGAGAGGAAATGGAACTGTTCTGTCCAAAACAAGATAAAAACCAAACAAAATAAACCTTGAGATGGACCCTCCTATTTCTGCTACCATTCACTGCTGAAGAGCAAAAAAAGATGAAATAAAATAAAAACTATTGACTAGATTGTTCATTCTAGCCACAAACTCAACTGGATTAAAGTCTGTGTGGAAGGAATTTTGTAAAGAAAAAAAAAAAATTAAAAAAATTTTTCCAATGTAGCAAAAAAAAAACTTTAAAAAACAAAAATGAAAAAAAAAAAAAGACAAAGAGGGAGGATTCTAGCCTTTTGTAATATCCATATTGCACACTAGGACTATAAGCCATTGCTAGCTCATTTTGAATTTTAAATGTGTAATTTTTTTGTTTTGTTGTTGTTTTTTTTTTCTTTCCGTGGGGGAGGGGGGGAATAAATGCTTGAACCACCAATGCTCTTTTTAATGTTTTATAAATATGTATGTGTATATATATAAATATAAAAATAATATGTATGCACATATATATGTGTGTGTGTATATATCTATATGTATATACATATATATAGATATATAGATATATATATAGGTTTTGAGACAAAAATGCAGAAAGTGAAAAAAAAACACCCTAAACAGGATGGTGTGCTCTGATTTACTTGAATCTGGTCTCTTCAGCACCTGCGTTATTAAGAACTGAATATTTTTCCACTTGAATTTAGTGCTATTAGAAATTTAATATATGTGTTTTATTTATTTGATTTTTTTTTTGCATGACTGATGCAAGGTTTGACATTTTCACTCAATAAAAACTGGAAAAAAAACCCCAAAGTTTCAAGTGATCAAGTTGTCTTCTTGATTGAGGAGGTGGTTTATCTTTTTAAGAGCTAACAAGTCTTGGAGCAGTTTGGGTCTTTTAAAGCACTGCAGCCCTGGTAATGGCCCTGCACCCATTTTAACAGCCACTGTTTTAGCACTAGTACTGAGGTGATAAGTGCAATAGAAACGGAGTTCTCTTTATAGGGACTCTGGCCTCAAGCTTTTTAAGCAGCCCTGTAGTTTTATTTCAGGTGCTCAGTGGGGGCCCCGATAGAAGTGATGCTTACATCTCCACGATTTGCTGAACTACGACCTGGAATTAGAGATGTGACTGCTCATATTTTGAGTTTCCCTTCCTACCTTGGCCTGCAAAGTCAGGGGGTGGATTAGGAGCCATGGTGGAACTGTGCTTGCTGTAACCCACTGGAGACCTTACAGTGACAGTCAAAGCCCACTAAATCAATAGATGTTTGACAGTCACCCTGACAAAAGAGAGACACGGCACATGAATGAACCATCCTGTCTGCACAGAAGGGGTGGGGGTGGGGCTAATAAATCTACTGATCACCACTAAAATGCAATGTTGACGCCATATACTTTGACAGAACTTAGCAAGACTGCATAAAGCTGTATGCTGCACATCAAAGATCTGAAAGAAAGCTCTCCTTACCTGGCCCCTCCGTAGCTTTTTCCTGCTGCAGAATCTTGTATACACCACGTGCTTGCCCAGTACCATGACTGCCATCTGGGATGAGAAAGTCTTTCAGGCAAGAGGATGTCCTGACAGCCACAGTACGACGCAACACTGCCTTGGTACAACTGATCCAGCAGTCATGAGTGCTGACTGTAAAGGAACAATAGATTAGATAAAACCACTGCACGCTCAATATAGCTTGTCCCCACCATTCTCCTGTCCAAGACTCATCCCAGGCCTGGGCACTGCCACACCAGAGGTGGGCCTAGAACAGGTTTTCATCACCAGCATCCCTGCTCTAAATGAGGCAGATGGGAGACGGGCAGTAGATGCCATTTTTACAAGGAAGTAAGCAAGTTACTTTGGGGAAGGAGTGGGGGCAGGAGGGGGAAAAAAAAAAAGCAAAAAAAAAAAGGTGTGTGTTCACAGTACTTCCGTGCTCTAAAGCAACTGCCCTTGTGGTATCTGCTGGGTAATGACATGCCCCTGAGTACTCACCCCTCATCAGAAGAGGACTGCAAGCACACATCCTATCAGCCTTGTGGAAATTTGTACATATATCAAGCCATAACCGCACAAGAGCTGCCTCTGTTGAGCCCCCATGCCCTCCACCCTGCCCAAAGCTGTTCTTTCACTGGTGAGGCACAAAGAGGGCACATGGTCCAGTACGCATCCAGCTGCCTTCCTGGTAAGGCTGGGCTTGAGCACTCTGGAAATGCAACTGGTTCTGCACCCAGGGTAGGTGTTCAAGTGCCGGTGCATCCATCCCATCTTAGCCTCAGTCACAGCCTCTGCTGTGCCAGATGAACTGCTCCTAGACACTGGCCTGGCGTGAAACGCTGCTCTGATGCTTATCCTGTTGGGGATGGGGGGGGAGAGCAACGTCAAAGTTCCTGTTTTACCCAAAGAAAGCAAAGAAAACCCCTCCTGAATGGCGCTTGCCCTACCATCTCAAAGCTGCTGGGTGTTAGCATGTCTCTGCCACCCATCAGATAATCCAGGAGCAGCAAAGCAGCACCTGCCAAGCCTGATGCATTGGCAGCAGCTGCCTCCTTATTAGCAGAGAGGATTAGACTCCTCTCTCTTTCAAAGGCCCCTCGTTGCTCTGCTGCAGCTCCCAGCCATCCTGTTCAGATGTCATTATCTGAACACGCTCCTAATCCGACCTTGGAGCACAGAGGTTTGTTCTCACTGGAGCTCTGCCCACAGCACATGGGATATTTACATGACTCTGTTTCCACGGGGGGACAGGGGATGTGAATGACACGACTCACTGCTCGAAAGCTCTTGCTGGAACTTGCCTGCTCTCTGTGGAACTCTGACTGCACTCCATAAAAGAATGACTAAGTCACGGGGGAAGCTGCAAGTTGTACAAATCAAAGCCTCGCTATCGCATTCATTCTGAGCCCTTGCAACTGGTGACACTGCAGCTCTGCATCTGCAGCTCTGCACCCAGCCCCTGCAGTTGGTGAGGGGTGGAAAGCAGCAGACACCTGGCAAGGCTGCTTGTTCTAAAGTCAAGACAAAAACTGCGCAGTTGCTGCTGCTATTCTACTTTACATCAAGCATACCCCTGGAACAGCATTTTTTTGTGAGTGTAGGACCCTACAGTTACACACATAGCCACAAAACTACACTGCCTGTTTTATGGAAGACACTGGATAGCCACTTGTCAGCGCACTATCAAGTCTTCTGCAGCACCCACCAATATAGGCACCCACAGCGGGTGTATCCCTTGGCACCAGCCCAAACATAAAACTCAGAGGAGCACTGCTTTCCCCTCACCAAACAATTCAAGACTTTAAACCAAAAGTTCGATCGCCTCAAACATAAAGAAGCAGCATTGAAGGTACTCTAGGACACAGAATGGGAGACCAGATGGTTCTGTGGCTGCTTCCAATCATCCTGGTTTTTAGATGTCATTAACCAAATGTGCCTAGTCCAGCCTTAGCACATGGAGACCTGTCCTTGCTGGAGCCATAAGGGCCAACAAGGACAGAAATAAAGATAGCAGATTATCAGTGTTGGCCGAAAATGAAGGTAATAGCCATCACAGTGGCTCAGAAAGACAATCAGTCATCGCTATTCATCCAAGTGCTTCTCAGACAGTCTAGCAAGGGTATTTTTGGAGATTACTAGGAAAATAGGACTTTGTGTTACACCTCTCCTTATGTCCCAGACCTACAAGGAACAGTTTTTATACTGTGGTAGGCATTAATTTAATTTGCAGGAATCTTTTCTTACAAGCTCTTATCAGCTCCAAACTTAACTCCCCTTTAGTCAAGCAGCCATCTCGCAGGGAGCTGTGAAGACCAGAATGCAGAGCAGTCAGTGTAGGGCAGCCAGTGGTCATCCCTGAGCCACACCATCAGGTGTGCAGAGCTGGTGCACGTGCCCAGTGAAATACTCCTCATAGCTTACTCAGCTGAGTACAGAATGCAGGACAGCTCATCTGGCTCTGGGAGGATATTTACTCCAGTAGCACAATGCCTCCTACACCCAGACAGAAGGAAATTCAGAATTCTGATGCTAACTGGTACAGAGGGAAAGCAGCTGTTGTGATGCACAACACATACTGGGCATAACTTACAGCTTGCAAGGACCAATGCTCAACACTGGCTTCCTAAAGCATAATGACATTAAGGAAGAACTGGAGACTTGCTAGGGAAATAGGTCTGTTAAGTAAGCCCATCTTTGTATCTCTGGATTAGAGAATCAAATTTGGAAATGAGTGGGATTTTAGCATAGAAGAGCAGTGGTCAAATCCCTGGGTATGAGTGTGGCTGAGATGCCCACAAGAGTCCAATTTCAGGGAAATCCATAGGGCAGGAAAGCAAAACCACACATGTGCTGCTGCAGCTTTAGAGAACCCCACTGTTGAGAAAATAGGGTATGCCTCTGATCAGGTGTCCAGACTGGAGACTCCCAGCTCTCTCAGAAGACCAGCAAGAGTTACTCTAACACACCCTCCTCCCTGTAACAGGAAAAGAGGCCAGAAGTAGAAATTTTGACACAACACAGACACAAAAGGGAAAAAAAAAAACATTCACACCATGGAGAAAAAATTAATTGAGCCAGTTTTTGGTACTGTCCATGTTGCTCAGGTGTGGGAGCTAAGAAAGAACCAGCCATTAACAGGTAACAACTAGCTAACAGATAATAAATGCCTTGAGACTTCCTGTAAAAAATATTTTCACTGGGCATTGGGTATAATAACACAAAGCAAGAGAGAAGTATAATGACACAGAAGTGAACAAGAGAGTGTGGACCAAATGTTTAAAGTTAAGACCTTCACTTGACCTCTAAAATTTCCTTCATAGTTCTGCACAAGCCCTTTTCAAGAAGTAAGGTTCTGAACCAACAATCCTGCTACATGGTATGCACAGACTGCATCAACTGCTTGTGTCACAGCTGAGTTTTGCATCTGCACCTCTAGGCTGTTGCACACAGGCACAAAATCGTGTTCACAAACCTGCAGGTGCCTTTTTTGAAGACCATGGGAAACCCTTTTAAAGAAGCAGCTCTTGGAGAAAGGAGAGGAGCTATAACCAAGTATCTTCCCCCTCCCCCCATCTGCATGCAATCTGCATAGAAGACTGAAGCTTTCAAACATGACTATAAAATCTCACATCATCTTCAAGGCGAACATGAACTTTAAAGACTTCTCTGAAAGTCAATGAGCAGGCTTGTACCTATTCCAAACAAAAAAAAGCATGTAGGCTGCTGGGAATGTTTCTGGAGTTTCACATACGTGCACATGCGCGCGCACACACACACATGAATAAATAAATAATTTCTGTCTTTCTCTACAAATCAAGGCAGAACTTAGCTTAATATGACCATACTTGGAAAGAGTGAGAGCATGCACGAATATATCTGTACACAAGACTTGCACATGCATGGCTACAGCAAAATATACAGTTTTGCCTAATTCTTGTGTGGGGACAAGGAACATATGCCAGTTTTGGTGAAAGCACGCACTAGCATGTGAAGGAATTGCGTGTGTGATATTTACTATACCTGGTATATTTTATGGGTATCTATAAAAAGGTAAGGATAGGCAAGATGCTTTTGAGCCCCTCTGTTCAATGGAAATCCAACATTCAGGCAGGAAGCCCCCACTTTTTGGGTCTCTGTCTGCTGTCTTCACCAGTAGCTGAAGGCTGACAACACCTAACTCTGGAGGCAACAATCTCTCCCAAAGGGTTGAGAGCAAAGAGGGAAGAAAGGCACTGAACAGCTTTTGTAGGTACAGTAGGTGTTAGAAGGGATGACAAATTCTTCATGCCAGCCCTGGGGCAAGGAGCAGGCTCACTGGAGTCCCTAACAGGCATCTTCCTTTACAGGAACCAAGCATTTGCTCAGAAGATGGGAACATGGCCCCTTCCGAGGCAGATCCCTTCATCCTACCCAGGGGAGGCAGGGTGCTCTGGCCCCCAGTGCTGCTCTTGCGCCTGAAGTGCCCCAGACCCATCCTGGCTGAGGAAGGGTGGCCAACAGAGGCAGCTTCCCTCCTTCCTTTTGCTCTTTTTTGGCAGGGAAACTCTTAAACAAACAAATGAAGAAACACTGAGGATTTAAGTAAACAGACGACGATTTATCTGACAGGCAGACTGAGCCGTTCCCTGCCCCCTTCCCTTCCCACAGGGCAGGGTGCTGCCTTGTGCTCTTGCTGTGAAGCCAGCCACCAACAACATTTGCTCCGAGCCCTTGCTGCCACCGGCAGCCCCTAGGACCCTCCTGTGATCCCAGGCCACAGCCAAGCTCTGCCTAAACATCAGAGCTCTACAGTCCGAAACACTAGAGAGGATAAAACAAAGCCATTTGGTCTCTGGCCAAGCCCCTCACAGGGAAGCAAGCTCGTTCATTCAGCTACCAGGCACTAACCCTGCAAGTCACGTCTCAGCTAGAGCCAGTTGCACCCACAAGACGGAAGGGAACCAGCTCTGGGCTGTGGCTGGTGGTGTCACCGTATCTACCTGCCTGCGCCCCGCACCGAGACGGGTAACACAGCCCCCTGTGCAGGGGTGGTTCCCTGCAGCCAGCACTGCTGCTGCCCTTCCACATCCCTTCTGAACAACTACGGTGGGGACACCCACTGCCTGGGGCATTCGCTCCACATCTCTATTTTACACAAATTAGCAGACTCTGCCTGCGGTTTTTAGAGTTGGGGAAAAAAAGGTAAGAAACAGATGCAATAGTGTGATGTTCCAGTTTCAGTTGAAACATCAGGCTGCTCCTAGCTCATTCTGGGGAGCAGAGGAGACTGTGAAGGAAGAAGAGCCCCAACCTCCATCTCATACCCAAAACTTGCTGGCTGCTGCAGCAAGCATTGATATTACTGTACAGCAATTCACAGAACCAAAACCAGGCAAATCAGCATGCAGAGATGAAGTCTACTGTTGATACTGTAAGAGGGCAGGAAGCAAGGAATAGTGCATCTACATAGGAAAGCTTCAGCAAGTTAGCACACAGTCTCTTGTGCATGCACTTATCAGCTGAAACTGCTTAAGTACGGCAAATCTGTTCAGAGATGGAAGAATGTCCACCCAAGAATTTGCTCTGGTTTAATTAAATCAATTAAATTAATTTTAAAGAGGTGTTACTGTAGCTCCACATAGATAAAACCTCAGTACTAGCTTATAGAAGCAGAGGGATAAAGTTGTGAGCAATTTGTTTCTGAAGTATTAGAAAGAAAAAGGAAAGAGCATTAGGAGACAGGCAGGCACGACGGAAGACTGAAAAACCAACAACAGGGATGCTGTACACAACTGACATGCCAAGCAAAGTGACTGAGAGACAGACAAGCAGGCTGGCCAAGTGACAGACACAAAAAGAAAAATAGCCAACAAATAAGCCAGTTATACTTCTAGATCCTCTGAATCAGCCCTATCCAGCCAATCACCTTCTCTCTCAGGAGACAGAGTCCTAAAGAAAAGCAAGTATTTTACCTAAACCAGAAAAAAAACCAATGTCAAATCCTCCACCCCCTCCCCCCTTTCAGGCATGTTCTTGCAGCCGGCATCATAAACCATCTCTCATTATTTGCGCAAATATAGAAGAAAAAAAAATCCTTAAGGGTTAAATCCTTCAGCAGATGCAGAAAAGAAGAGCTTGGTGGGGAAACTGGGGTGTTCGTCTAAGATGCTCCATATTGTAAGTAACCCCTGAGCAGTCCTTGCAAAGCATTTGGGGAGATTTTTAGTCTGAAAGACACTTTACAAAAATAAATTGTAATTGAGTTTAATAATCTTCCCCTTTTCAGAAAGGGCCTGACAGATGCTGCCTAGTACTCACTTCTGCCCCATTTCAAATATTTTTACCTTATTTGGATGAAATATATTATTTTTCTACTGAAAGGAGGTTGTTGTTTTTTTTTTTTTCCCAAAGAGCTGGTTTTGCCTTCGTCCAGCTGGTGCCTTTATTAGGTTAGTGCTTGCTCCCATTTGGGGATGGGATTGTTTTTTTCCCTGAGCTGGGAGAGACCATGCCAGCCCCTCAATCTACAAGTGTGCAGTTCAGAGCTACTGCACAGCAAGTGGAGGAGTCGGGTCCTGCCCTTCATCTCCCCTCTTTCCCAATACCCCGAAATTTACCCTAGGTACACTTGCATTATTATATTTTATTTTTTGAGAGCATACCTAGTGGTAAGAGCCAGCCTTTCATCAGCACAATAGGTGGACACAGCTCTAAAGGTGCCGACTCCTGAGGAAGCAGCATATTCTGGGGATAAGACGGTAAAAGGGAAAATTAAGAAAGCTGGAAGCTCTCTCCTGTGCCCTTAGGCAAATAATTTCCGATGTTTCACCTTCCAGCATCCCTTTATATATGTTTTCAATCCCTGGAGGCCAAGCCCCTCTCTTGCTTTGCACTTGCATACCACCCAATGGTATGAGAGGTCAAGTCCAAGCTGGAAGACTCTCAGCGGAAGCTTAAGATCAGTTTTTGGTGTGCAGGGTGACAACCACATGCAATTTGTGCTTAACATAAAGCACCACTACACAGAAGGGACCTTCCAAAGCTTCCTGTTGTCAAAGCCCTTGGGAAACACTTACATGCTCCACAACCTGCTGGGTGTGGAGGGTCTAGTCAAGCATGGAGACCTTGACTTTAATGCAACAGGTTTGCAACAAAAGCTACTCTGGACCTGCTGTCTAGCCTTTGTTTTCCCCAAGCATCACATTGCCCCACCAAAGGAAAAGCAAATGCAGTCTCCATTTCTGTAGCAGGCACTGCAAATGAAAGGAACGGAGTAGACACAGACTGGGTTTTTCCACAGCCCCCTCCCTGCCCCAGGCAGCAGCCCAACATATACCATGCTTCCTTCCCCCAGCACTCATCAGGATAGACCTTATCATAGAATCAGAGAATGTTTTGGGTTGGAAGGGACCCCTAGAGGTCATCTAGTCCAACCCCCCCGCAGTGAGCAGGACACTGCTAACTAGATCAGGTTGCTCAGAGCCCCATCCAACCTTCTAACAAACCCCAGACCAGGGTGAGGTAGCCACTGGAAATTAAGTCAGTTTTCCCACCCTATTGAAGACAAAAATCAAGAGAGAACATAGTTATTATAAAGCACTTACTTGCCAGAAGAACCTGAGCCACAATAAGCAAAGGCCAAATCTAAAACATCTGCCGGCAAGGCAGGGCAAGCTGGCCAACTGACCCAGGCAGGCTGCTCCAGCACTGCAGCTCCTCTCCCACAGCTGTGCAGTGCAGGCTATTAGGGGACAGTGGCTACAGCTGGGTGGTGTGCTACAGCCTTGCCCTGCTCTCCCCAGAGCAACGTGGGCTGCTGGGGCTCTCGCTCCAGGGCATACAGTTAATGGGGGTTGGGGGTTTTGTGCGAGCTGCATGACCTAGCATGAAACCTGGTTCCCAAAGTTGGCTTTCTCTGCAACTTGTCTGTCACATCTTTGTATTTACCATCCTTGTTACCATCACATGTGGAAACTGAGGCACACTTATACGTAAAATACTTTGCAAAGCATCACACAGCAAACCAGCAAGATCAGAAGGGATCCTACCGTCCATCCCCTTCCTTCTGATCCCAAACACTGTTAGGCTTACACCCCCAACACACAAAAGGCAATAAAAAAAAATTGGTTTTGCTTCTGACAAAGATGCACATAGGACTTATTGTCACATCCAGGAGTGAGGAAGGTTGGACAAAGATGATCAGGAGACGTCTCTCTCAATGCTTTGCCACATTGTCACGCTTTTTGAGTTCCCCACATTTCTCTTGCAGCTATTGAAAAGGGAGCTTTTATATCCTCAAATTACTGGAAAGCACCAGCCTGATCTTGTTTCCTCAAGGAGAGAGAGAGCACAGCTCACAGGGTTTCACTGAAATGTGCTCATATGACACTGTTCAGAGGAAGCTCCCTTCATCTGCTTTCTATATGCAATCAAGGACCTATAGAAACCGTGTTATGAACCCACCGAACTCACCAATCGGGGTGTTGTTATTCTTCTTCCTGTGTCAAAACAAAGGCTGATTACACAGTAAAATAGAGTACTTGAATAAGCCAGACGGTGGGTAACTGCTGCTGCTTGCTTGTTCTGCAGAAAAAAGATTTGCTACCTGGTCATCTTTCAGCTAGTATGATGCCCTTCTCAGTGCCTACTGGCCAGTGGGCTAAACACTTCCCAGGGCAGGTGATCTAAGAAATTTGTTTCTAGCAAAAAAAAAAAAAAAAAAATTAAAAAAGAAAAGAAAAAGAAAGAAAAAAATGACAAGTTAGCAGGCAGGCTACGTGGTTCACAAGGACCAAAATACTCGCCCTGTAACTGTTGCTACACTGGAAAGACAAGGAACATGAGACAGAGGAATAAAACTCGTGACTCACGACAATACCTGCTGGTAAGAAGGTCTGGCTTCTTCCAAATTCTCTGCTGGTGGGATGGATCTCTTCAACAAACACCCCATCTCTTCAAACACCCCATCAGCAGCCAGAGGCCCAGAGTTAGATTTTTTTGAGCAACACTGGCTATGATGGAGTTTTCTGGGATTCATCAGGTTGGGAAAAGGAAAAACTGTGACCTACTGAATTGGCAAACATTGTAAGAAGCAAATACTAAGGGAGGGAAAACAGCAGTTGAAGAAAACTGCCTTTTATGCTGCACCAGAAATCTTGAGGTAAATGAATTGAACACTGGCAACATGGAGGAAAAGGGGGGAAAAATGAACCCGCAGGGATGCTTGTACTGTAAACCTCGTAAGTCACTCTGCAAGGCACATACCTCAGCAACATATTTTCCACATTTCACCAACTGCTGTTGTCCAGGCACTTTCTATTTTCAAAACCTTCTATGTATATAAAATGTACACAGGCAGGACAATACTTTTTCATCACATCCCTGCGTTCACTCGTGTTTTCTTTTCACAAGGATTCTTGGCTTGGAGAAATGAAAAGTGCCATCTCTTAAGAAAAGCCTTTCCTTTTAAACACTTTCAAATTTGCCCTGTTTTAGCTAAACGTGACGTTCTTTGTGAACGTTAAACAGTGGAGAGAGAGACGGAGAGGGAGAGGGAGAGAGAGACACACACACTCACTCACTCCTGGGGAAGATATTCGTCCATTTAAGGAATGAGAAATCATCACATTCAGCAGCAGGTCTAAATACAGTAATATGAAGGTCCCTTTCGCTCCCCCTGAGCAGGAAAATGTCACTGTGTACCAGACACCCAAATACTCAGGAATCAAGTAAATCCCTCATTTTTAAGAAGGGAGCCAAATACTTTTGTTGAACAAAGATGGGATTGCAGTAGCTACGAATTACTTGCTGTACGCCATTTCTTTCAATGGCTTCTGTACTGACATGGCAGGGTTAGACCAGTCATGGGATACATACGGCACAGCATTCCCAGCCGGTAGATAAGACTAAGGGGCCGTGGGATATCTCACACGCTCCCTTCAGCACCTCCTGCTGCTGGGGGTGGAAAGGAGTGGGATGCTGCATTCTGCACCCTGCAGAGCCTCCTGCTGGGAGGAAAGGATCCGGAAAGCTGCATTTCACTCACTGGATGATACATCCATCTCACCCTCCGCAACATCGCAGGCAACCTAGCATTACTGTGTTTTTGGAGCTATTTATGTTGTACCTTATATTGCACTTACACCACTCCCTACACTGCCTCCTGCTGATAAAACCTAGTATTGGAGCAGTCAGAAAATAAACTGTAAATGTCCTTCAGAAAACATTTTATAAGAATTGAATTTCTGTAATAGTCCCTTTTCCCTCCCTTTACCACCCTGCATGCACATTTCTCCCCAAAATAAGAGCCACAGTAATCCAGTAACAGCCTGGTGTTAAATAGTGGTAACTCATATTTATTACAATTATATACAATCGTATTTTATATTTGAAATCTATACATGATCACACGGACAGCACACTTGCTTGGTGAGGACAGTGAGACTCAGTTGTTACAAGAATTGCTCTGCTAAGAGGCTCTGATGCAGTGAGTAATATAATTGGACACCACCATTTTACCAGCTGAGAACACAATGCTGCAAATGAGAGGTTTCAAAATTCACTGTTTGAATTTGTGTATAGCCCCAGTGGGGCAAAAAAAAAGGCTGGACTGGGCAAGAAGGGCCAGTGGTGGTACCTCAGAGCTGGAACTGTTCTCTCTTCTGTAAAGACTGCTTTGCTGAAGCAGGTGTCTGTCACTGGGTAGGTGCAGGTCTCAGCTGATCATTTAAGATGTGTTTTCTCCTCATTTAAGGAGAAAAACAGGCTAAGAACCATTGCAAAGATTAAGAATTAACCGACTATTTCAGCATCTGATATCACCTCATTCATTCATTCATTCAGGGTGGCTATAAATAAAATGTAAGATGTCAAAAACTGATGTGAGCTCCTTGTCTTTGGAGGAGGAAGGGTAATAACTGGGATGAGTAGGGTCAACTTCTTTTAAAGCCTTCTTTTACTGGGGAGCAATAAGTAACAAAGCCACCTGTTCTCATGGATTTTACTGTGGCCATGAAACCCGAACTTGGTCCCTAGCAAGAGGCCACTTTGATGAGTGTAAGCATGTGGGGTGGAAATAGTGTTCTTTGGACCCCACAGAAATTTAGTGGGTTTAGGTGCTAGGTAGTTTCAGGAATTTGAGGCTTGACATAAGGCTTGGAAAAGCCAAGACTGAGATCTGGTGAGGAATTCAGGCTTAAAACATTCTTTTTTTGGCAACAGAATACCAAGTAGTTTGAGAAATAAAACAGAGGGCTATTTTGGAAAACAGAGAATTGGTTTGGGCCTTACGTGGGGATGGATTAAAGGCTTGTGAATCAAAGAGCTCAGGACAGATTGGTTTCTGAAATTGGATAGAAGGACTCTAGGATGCAGCGAAGAGGCTGACTTTTCAGGAGAGATGGTATTTTTGTAAGAGGACTTATTCTGTAGCTGTGGTGCATGGTAAGGCGATTGGTCTTCCAGCCTAGGCAGTGACCCCAGCTCTTGGGGAGAAGGTGGGTCTGGGAAGGGAGAAGAAGCCACTGCAACACTGCAAAGCCCTGTGGTGAAACAGGGCCCACCTTGTTCACTGGGCAATCATGACCCTACTCAAGGTCAATCATGGGAGAATCACCGGAGGGGATGGTGGCACTTCTCTCCACAAAATGGGAGAGGCACCGGGGACAGTGCAGGAGGCTAGGGAAGATGTACAGCAGCAGCAGCAGAAGCCAGGGTGCCTTAGTCAATCTCATTCTCGTTGCTGGCCCCCTCAGGTCTTCGTAGCTTTTCCACTTGCTCATTAATCTGACCATCCCCTCCTCGACGGTCCTCAGTCTGGACACCCAGACATTCCTCCTCATCCACATGGCTAACATCATCATCCTCATCGTCCTCTTCCTCCTCTTCATTCCTTTTGTTTTCCCTTTTTTCCTCCTCACCCTGCACCTCCATCCGCACTTGGCTCTTGACGTCAATCACTGCCTTGTTGCTCTCCTCTGTGCTCAGCAGATGGCAGCTGACCTTCGAACCTTCAGGGCTGTGGTTCTCCTTGACTGGTGATGAGGTGGTAGACTCGTTGCTTACAGGTGAGATGTCACTGCTGCTATTATGGTTGGCAACAACAGGGTTGGAGGGTGAGCTTGGCTTCACTGGGATCTGCCATGACGGGATCTTAGGAGCTGAAGGGGAGGGAGGGAACTGCCTCCTTGGGGGAGGGGAAGAAGGGAAGAAAAGGAGAGAAAGGGGCTTTTGTTAAAAACACTGAGGGGTTATCATTAGAGAGAATGATATTTGCACTGGGGAAGTCATGTAAAGCAGGACTGAAACTGCAAGTCTCCTTTGTCATAAATGAACAAAACCAAGGCCACTTCACTTCTTCAGCCAGAATCTCAAAGTGCTTTACAAGCACCCAGTAACCAAGCCTGCACACAAGGAAAATATCACAGCTGGGCAATATGAAATACTTAAATTAACTGGTTTGGCCAATTTGACAGAGTTAAGTTAGCACTCAGGAATGCTGCCTGTGGAAGGACGAGTGTCCCTTTATAAAATAATCACTAATAAATGGGTAAAGAAAATTACCACTGGAACAAGAAGTCAGACACACCAGGTCCTTGTGCCTGAGCCAAGGAATTTCACCACCTGGCTCTCACCTCCACCGTGATACACAGCTATTGCATGCTGGCTCATTACAATCCAGAGCCTATCTCCTAGTCCCAGCATGCACTTTACATGTTTGGGCCAGGTCCTGCCTGCCGCAAACTGGTTCAGCTTCTCTGATTTGAATGGAGTCATACTAGCTTGCACCAGCTGAGAAAGCTGGCTGCTCTGTCCTTGAGTCCTTTCAAGGTGGGCTTTAAGGATGTAATAGTGGCAGGCTAATGCCCTAAACAGGAGAATCCAAGTATCAAACAGGACAAATGTAAACACAGTGGGGAGCACTGCTGCCCTCAGAAAGTCATCTACCATGAAGAGCAAAGCAAAAAAGCATGTCTGATCCCCATACATCTTTGCTTGTGTATGTGAAATGTGGGACTATGAAGAGGTATCAGATCAAGCTCTGGAAAGGATTCTGTGTGGCAGGGAGTTCTCATGCCCCTCAAGTGACCCAGCTAGTGCCACGGACAAGACCAGAGCAGATGAAAGATGGCTGCTCCCCTAGAGCAAGCACACAAACTCAGCAGATTATGTTTTCTTAGACTGAACTAGGAACAGTAGTTGCTCTCACCTCCCTCTTCCTGCTGCCACCACCAGCCATCGAAGAACTCTGCTGATCTAACCTCCATCTCCTGTGAGTGCAATAAGCTAATGTTTGTATATTCAACCAGTATCATATATGCAATCAACAAACTGAATTTAGATACTTTCCTAGCTCTGATGTTGCTGCTGCCTCCGCTGCTGCTGCAGAAACATTTGCCTTTTCATTAAAAAACAACCCCCCAAAAAGTTTTCTTTTTTTCCAAAAAGCACTTATCCCCCAGCTGCAACTTTCCCACTGTTGAAAAGGTGTCATTAACTAATGCTTTCCCCCCAGCAGTGATGCTAGTATGACCCAACTTAACAGACAGTAACTTAATAGGCACCCTCAATCCTCCAAAGCTTTCTACTGTGACTCCTGGGACGAATGGGAGGCGTAGCAAGAAGTTAAAAGGATATTAAAGCCAATACAGTTTTCAGACTTCTGAAAAGCCCACTTGCTGAGATCCAAAAGATGTCTAGTCCAATCTTAGACTAATCTTTGAAATCCATCTCTTAAAAAACAGATGACTTGAGAAGACTTAGTTACATGTAGAAAGAGGCAAGGGAGTCATATCAGAGTGAAAGGATCAATAGCTGAAAAGCTAGATAAACTCTTAAGTAAAGTACTTGGAAAAAAAGAATTTCCTCAAGAACTGAGATCTGATCCCTGTTCTTACGACTGTCCCACAGGCTGGGATTTATATCACCTCATTTCAGATATCTACTGCATTATAAGGTGTCTATACCCAAGATAGCCAACTGAGAGAAACAGGCTCTGCTGAAGTGCAATTCTTTTCACCCTGGTTATGCCCTAACCACGAACATGTCAACTGAACTGTATCTAGAAGTGACTCTCTCTGTAACGGAATGCACGTGCGGTCAATACCTCAAACTAGGTGAAAGGCATCCCGACTGTGGTGAATGGCAGAGAATTCCTCTATTGTAAACAACAAGGAAAAATCTTATTTATTACTCAAGCTCTCTGTGATTTAAGGCAAGTTTGAAAAGCATTTTGAGACTTGCAAATAGAAAGTGATAGTGGAGTGCAAAGTGGTATTACTAAAATAGCAACAACAGGATATAGAGCTAGTTCCTGTTGGAAATGCCTTTCCGCTTTGTGATTGAGAGAATCCCAGAAAGCAACCCTTTCCCCACATAGTAATCTCCTTATGTATTCCATCCATACCGGTTCAGGAGAAGTCCTTTTAATGAGTAGATCTCAGATTTCAATTCATTAATATTCTGTGACTCCAGAATCCAGTTGGTGGAAGTTGTGGCCTAGAACATGAAAAAGACATAAAGATCAAAGTATGAACTGGGAGATAGTTCACAAAGGTCACTTTTTTCTGTTACCCTCCTTCTCCTCGCATCTGGGAATCTTGAGCCCTGGGGATAACATACATAAAATCTCTCAGATCTGAGAAAAACAATGTCCACAATAAAGAAGGATCTGAATGGGCCCCCACGATGATCAGAAATAATAATTGTCTCAAGATGCTAAGATTATTCAATTATTTGCTTTCTGTTTGGGGGACTAATTAATCTTGTCTCCAACATACACAACCATTGCTGAAGCATCTCAAGGGGACCTTTCTTTTTCAATTAGGAGGAGGCCAGCACTTGTACGAATTCAGACAAAGCCAAGTCTGCATAGGATGTTTTCCACCAACATATCAGACAGAGAACAATACACAAAGAGGTAAACTAAATCATTTGACACTGACCTAATGAATGATTTCCAGAGAAGAACAACTATAACTAGGAACCTGAAAGGCAGTGGGAGTTGCACTGTATCAGGTCCCTTACTCTTTTCTGTGACAGCACTTAGCTGAGGCAACAGATTCAAATATTATATATTAACAACTATTTTAAAACCATTTGTTCATTTCTCCTTAATTATGGAATAAAGAATCGATGATCTACACTCTGTGGTGGTGAGAGGTGGGCTGATAAATTGATACCTGAAAGTCGCAAAGATTCTTCCCTACTAGCTCTGAAGAATTAAGAGCTATGCTTGAGTTACCAGATTGTATCTCCAGGAAGCAGCTGGACTAGACACTGTCTCTTGGATATTTCAAGGCAATGAATGCAATTTGGTGGGGAAAGATGATAAGTAACTCATGGAAGCCTGGTACAGCTGCTGTCAGCACTGCATCAGAATTGCTATGGGCTATCAGGCAGAAATTAGAGTAAGGTGACAACTGAGGATAATATGCTGCAGATAATACTTTTGGCAATCTTTCTTTTAACTTTTTCAGGAACTTCAGAAATGGGAGGAACATTCTGAAAGACAGAACATGGCCAATGGTTACCCCATCCTACTGTTCTGTCAACTCCTGTAGCAATGGGCTAGGTATGGGACCAAAGAATACTCATGTCTAGCACTTCCCATAGTAATTGCTGCTAAAAGCCATTAGGAATGAACCCATTTGTGAGCATCGCTCCAGAGATGCTACTAATAAATCCCCTGACAAAGGAAGCCAGGACTGGAATAACACAAAACTCCTCCTCAGCAGTTCCTACTAGATGTAGCCAGAACTGTTTTTTCCTACTTAAACTGACTTCAGCTAGTGCTGAGTAACCCTGAACACCTTCACAGCCAGCACTACTCACAGTGACTTCTGGACTGTGAACCCAGTGAGCTGGGCGAGGCTCAGTCTGTAGTAGCTATGATATACACAGATGCGTTCCCTTGGGATTCACACTCCCAGCCCTCAGACAGCAAGAATCCAGGAGCCACTGTTCTGGCTTTCCGAGACCTTGAAAGCTACAGCAGCACATTAACAAGGGAGTGATTTCCACTCACTGGCCTGCAAAGGACTCAAATTTCCAAAACACATATGGTGCCAGATGCCTAGGATTTAGAAATAAAATCTGACATCTGGGGCTTTTTAGCCAGTCTCTTTAAAAAACAGTTGTAGAAAATTCAAGCCTTGAATTTTTATGTACGTTTTTTAATTACTTAAAGTCCCTCTTTTTAATTTTTTACAGCATGCCAGTAGGAGTTTGAAAAGCAGATATAAAAACTTACATTACAGCTGAGAAAACACAGCTTTTATTCTTTGGTTTGTGGGATTGCCCAAGTTTTTCTTTGTACACATGAGGTTTAGATATCATAACAATGTGTGCTACCATTTCTGTGCAGGGGGTAGAGAGGGGGGAGGAAAAACTTCTTCAAGACTTTCTAAACCACCAAGACTCTTATGCCCGTTTTCCTTCTTAAAGCTCAACATGTGGTCTTAATCTTAACACTTAAGACCTGAAAACAGTTTTCCAATTTCCGGACTGGCTCCAGGCCACTGACAGGCCACAGTTCCCAAGGAAAATTGAAGTAGAGTGTTGTGACCATAAACTGTCTTTCATGGTTGGGTTTACAGCTGTGCCACTGAGGAATTCCTACTGTACAGTGTGCACACCACATAGTCAGCTGTGGCCCACCAGTTACACACCATCAAAGGGTTTGTATGAGATTAAAGTATAGGTAAGGGGAGAAGACAACTGTTCATGCTCTGGGTAAAAGACTGTCTATGGGATCGCAGAGGAAAAAGAAAAATCTCTCCCTGTACAGAGAATACCGCAAGATGACTGGGCCCTGAATAATCACAAGTTTGTGAGTGAAAGGAAGACTTCATCTCTATGTGACTGGTTCAAGTCCATTCCACCTCACGTGAAACCAACACTTACTGGCTGATAGAATGCTTAGGCCAATGGCTGCAAAGTACTTTAGAGATGAAAAGCACTAATTCTCATTGCCAGAAAGAAAATCAATTTTGGTTAAAAGTGGTTACTTGGAGTTACACATGTAACACCACAAACTAGTCAGAACTGATGGTTTTATTGCCAGGGTCAAATCAGGAGTCAAGGGGAACGGGCCACTGTGCATCACTAATGGGGTTGTAATGGGGCCACCTGTTACACTGAGATGACCAAAATCACTGAAACAAGAAACCAAATAGTAAGAATGTTTGGTCATTACCTGGTCTGATCTGAACAAGTGACTTAAATCCAGTACTTCAAGTGTGTGCTTGGCTGAACAGGATTAAATCATTGTTTGACAATGTACAGGAGAAATATAAACATGTAAAATTACATGATACACACAAATAAAAACTCTGCATAACTGGCCTTTACCTCTTTTGGTCAGTGGACCAACAGCACAATTATTTCATGTCAAATGCAATGCAGAAGATACAGAGCTGAGAACAGACACACAGGCTGCATACAAAGCTATATAGCAAAGCCCTCTCAGAAGTCAGATATATTTCACTGAGTACCCGACTAATATCCAGTGCTTTAAACAGACTGCCTATGGAGAAGTCAGATGCAGAGAAACTGGATGCGGATATGACAGAGCTAAAGGCTGGATTGTGAACCTAGTAAGGTGCTTTCCATGTGCCCACAGAAGAAGCCATGCATATTCCAAAGAAGATGGTGATGTTCTAAAGGTGAAGAGTTGGAAGTGGATACCTTAGAAGCAGCAAGTTCTTGGGTGAGCTCCTGGATTTTCTGTTGTTGCTGGATTAGCAGTTCCTGGACAGCTGCTAAAGTTGTCTGTAACTGAGTGACTGTGAGGGAAAAAGCAGGAGAGTGTTAAACTGAGATACATGCACATATACACACTCACACACGTCCTTCCTGCTGTCTAGCTACAAAGATGCCTCTATTCCTACTATATTTAATTTATCTACGCCCGCCTGCTCACTTTAATCCATATGATTTATCTGCACTATGGGTAATCTACCTGCACTGCATCTAACCTCCAGTATTTCTAGTTTATCTTTCCATTGTATAGATGTCTATAGCCCACAGTATATCCGTCCAAAACCTCTCCCTTCTAATTATATTGGTTTATGATTTGTACATCTCCCTGAACTTACACAATGTTTGTATCATTTATCTATCTTGGGCCTCGTGCAGGCAAACACCGGGGCTAGCTCCAATCTGGGAAGAGGCTGGTCTCAGGATTGACCTTAGGGTATCATAAGAAATGAAAGATGCTTTTCTTTTCACCCTCCACTAAAAAGTGTAATTAGCATCTGCCCACTCTCAACCCACCAGCTCCTTCAAACCTAGCATCTTTAACAAACTTGCTGCTGAAAATCATACTTTTTTCCATCCCAACAACTGAATATACTTTGCGCAATTCCCCTTTTATTTCAAGAGAAGACTCTGTATTCCCCTCCTACACCCCAGTAACACTGAAGAACGTCTAGACTCCAACTCCAGCTGTAGGAGAACTTTTTCTACTTTGGTACTTTGTCCAAAGCTTCCAGGCAGTAAACAAGCTGATAAAATAAAATAAAATTAAAAACTCTATTGGTGTGACAGGTAACAGCTAATCCAGACCATCATTAGGACATTGGGTAATGAACAGATACCCTATAGAGTCAATAACAGAGAAGGTGGCTAAGGTCAGGGAGGCACAGTAATTACAGACTCTCCTGACCCTTCCTCGGATTTTCAGATGGAAGGTGGGGGGAAAACACCAAAAAAAAGCCCCTGAAAACATCAGAGAAGCAGAAATTAAAAATGAACTTTACAGCCCTCCGAAAGGCTGTCATTTTATTCCCCTTATTAATATTCTGAGGTTGGGAGCCTTTCCGTAAAAACATAATTAATTGAGGCCGCGCCGACAGTAAACAAGCAATTTCAAATTAAACCGAAATGACGGCGGCTTCATTTGCAAATGTGAACAGATTCTCAGAGCAGATAAATGAAGTCACCACATAAAGTGGAGATGGAGGGAAAGAAAAGGGTGGGGGTCTTGGCAGAATGGAGGATGCAGGGAGAAAGGCTTTGAGGGGTGAATTGATGGACTCAAATTAATCTTTACCTGTCTGTGTCACACTGCCACTCATCTCAGAAATGTTTGACTCGATCCTCTGAAGTTGTTTCCTGTCTTCTTTGCCTCCCATGATGAGAGGAAGCAGGTATTTCTGCATGGAGTACAGAAACTTTTTTAGGAAATAGGGATAGGCAAAGCAGTCTTTCTAGTCTACCTGAAACATCCTCAAAGCCCACCACCCAAACCTCAGCCTTTATCACAGAGCCAGTGATCATTTACCCACACACCTGGCTGAGAAAAGAAATTCCCTCTACAGTAGGTATTAAATGAAGTTGCAGAAGAGAAGATATGAGAGAACAATTTCAGATCTTACACTCTCAAGTGTGAACACACTGACGTGTCACAACATTTGAGCTACATCCACAAGGCAAGAAATGCAGCTGTGGGAAAAAGAGGAGAAAGGCCCAGGAAAGGCCAGAGGAAACACAAGCCGGGGAATGAGAGATATTATAGACTCTTGAACCTTGGCAGGGGAAGGGTTACAAGGGAAAAGCAGAGATCTGGGGCACAGGGAAGAGAACTAAGAAACCAGGGCTAAAGGAAATGAGAAACAAGCTAGTACAGGACGGGAGGCAGTTCAGTGTCGCTGTACACAGCCACGAAATCTACCTCATTCTGCCCTTGAGAGGATGGACTGGATCTAATAGGTCACAACTCTCCTCTGACTACCATGGATCCTTCTGCAGCACTGCTCCTATGAACTGAATATGCACTTTAACAAGGGCACATCCAAGCACAACATGGCAGGTGAAAAAAATGTGAGAAGGATGGTCTAGGATATGGGAACAGCCCTGATAGTGCCTATCAATTTTTTTTCATGCTGGCTTTTGATGCATGTACACCCACTATCAGGGCATTCATACAGGACGGTTTCCGAGACAGAGCTGATTATCTAAGCTGACATGTGTGGGACAGCCTTTTACATTTAATAGCACTGGTTTAAGATTTCAGTGTCACTGTACACAGCTCTTACCCTCACAAAGCACGTGTACACTTACATGTTTACACTTAGACATTCTGAAAAGCAAATAGCTTTTGAAGACTTTCATGAACAGTTCTCTCAATCTTCACAGAACACACATGGACAACTATGTTTTATCCTAGCATCCTATCTTTCATATAAAAATCGCTATTTGCAAACTCCCTCAAAAGCCTATGAAGGGCAGAGGGAATTTATCAATCTCCAAAGATTTCTTATTCCTATAAAAGAATACAGGTCTCTGCTAGGCACACAATATGCCTTATGAGGTTTGGATAGACAGCAGAGCAAGATCTGTAAACAAAGAAAATACAACAGTAGGATATATTAATAGCATCAGTGACATTATGCCAAAAATTTATGTAAATCATCAATATGTGTTAGATACATGTCATTTAGTAACAGCAATGTGTTCAGGCCTGCAAGGCCCAGCAGCTGTTGTCTTAACATCTCTCTGGAAACATATCAGCCCCACCGTTCTTCAAGAAAGAAAAGATCAGTAAGGTTGGCATCACTACTTTAATATAAAAACATAGGGACAACTTATCTCAGTAAAAAGCCATTCTCTTAAATCATGTAACTTTACTTGCATAGACAGAACATGTTGCTTAATCTGGCCTCTCCCTCTTAGCCTGAGAGCCAGAAAATTAATGACAGGACAGGATAAGAAAAGTAGTTTTAAACTAGAAGGCCAACACTTTTATTCGAAAAATGGATTTTACCAAACAAGGCAGTAGTATTTAATTAAAGAACAAACATGAAAACCATCATCCTCTCGTTAAGTCTTCAACTCTGTCCCTTTTTCAAAAATAAAACACAACTTCTACTGGACCAAACCTCTTTACACTCTGCTGTGTTGACCTGAACCACTTATGTCTTTCTATGTAGCCACAGAATATGATGGCTTACCAAAGACATTATTTAATGTCACTTACCACATTGCTAAAAAGAAAATCCAGAGCGAAAGAATATGTTCAATTGGAGAAACCTTGTACAAGAAATGAGAAGGGGCTGCTGTCTTTACAATACACATGCAGACACAAGCTTGCTCTACCTTGTTCTAAGCACATTGGAGTAGAACTACAGGAAGTATGGCAGACCTAGAAATTAGCACCTTCTTTTCAACGTTCTGATCAGTCAAAGAAGACTTTTTCCTACCCATGATGCAGGGTTGCCAGTGGACAAATCATTAGGCGTGAGGCTATGACAGTAATGTCTGCTGGCCAATGCTGTGAATCCCTTTACTGAACTGTACTCTGTTTCCCCAACTTAAATTAATTCCAACAGATATATAGACAATGAAAACAACCTTGTTTCTAGCAGTTTGAGATCCACTGCTAAAAACTAGTTATGTTTCCTTGCCACTTTTTGACTCTGCATTTTCATGTTAAGTGTCTACATTTCTCAAATATACCAATGGCAGTGTCAGTAAGAAGAGATACCTCACCAACTTGGAACCAACGAGATCATTTGGACACAAGCAGCATAACGTCATTCTCTCAGTACAATGTAAGAGTAATGAAGGAGATGCTACCTTGTAGAGTTGGTGGAATCCAAAGGCAATTCCTGCCATTATGATCGCCAAAGCCCCATAATCTCGCCATCTGGAGCCAGGTGGACCTAAAAACCAAAATACAGAAATGAGTAGTCAGAACTGCAGGCGACAACATTTTCATACACTCATTTTATCAGAGAAAAGAGGAATGAGTAATGCCAGTCCTACTGTTTCTTAGCAGGCATAGATTTACTGAGCAGGGGGCATTAAGATGCTGGTATTCCCTCAGGTACAGTGTGCAGACTTCTGGCCCTAGGACATTGAAACACCCATCCAGACCTCTAGCATTGACACTGGCCTTGCACAAGGTGTCAAAGGGAGACAAAACACAGCAGCAATTAAAAAAGTTCCATCAAGCTGTTATGCCCTACTCTATCCTTGCAGAAGGCACTCTGAACCCGACCGCACTTTCCCCAAATAACTGTGGTGTTAGTGCTAGTTACCTCATTACTTGAATACCAATTGTTCTTCACGATCATAATTTTTGAAAATGGGGACAGAGCCAGAGACCCAGAAGAGTACGGAAAAAAAAAGAAAGAAAGAAGTGTTTTGAAAAAGAAGAGAAATCAAGGCAATAAATGGGTTTATGAACATTGTGTCAGCAATTACAGACCATTTCAATAAGGAAGGATCCAGTGTCTTTCAAGCCTGAATTGCAAATAGGGACCAAAGCACACAGAAAAAGCAAAGAGACACTATGCAGTTAAATATCTACAGAGAGAGGTAAAGAAGTAGATAAAAGCTTAAGATATTTAACACACAGTTCTGAACAGCTTAGAGACTCCACAGAGCAAAGCAAAGATATGGTAGGCTCTGCTCCTTCAAGCAGAATCAGAAGACACCTGTAGTTTTCTACCAGCTTTATCCTTTCACCTCCCTTGCAGTTCCCTTAATGAATCTTGTACTGCCCTGGTTTTCTTTAATAATAAAGAGGATGCAGAATGATCTTTCCTAAAGTTCAGTGGCAGGATGTGGGCAGAACTGATGAGGTGGAGGCCAGTGTACAGTCTCCAAACAGACAGATCCAAATCTACATGTGACCTACAATGTCTCAGAAATGCATTCTGTTCTCCAAAGTTTCAATTTAGACTTTCAAAGGGAGGCTTAACTGGCTGAAATGGCTGGAAGCTTGTCTCCTTTCTGCTTTGCTCAACTATTGCCATTTTTCCTGTTGCTGAGATCTTCTACAGGCATTTCATTGCAAGAGTTATTCTTAATCCCAGCCCTCAGGCTCAACAGACAGGCACTCATTGCTTCTTGCTATGTTTTAGGACACAGATCCTCAAATTATCCACTGGCTAGAAATCTGAACAAATTAAAGCAGCTCTGTCAGAATTGGTGAATAGTGTCACCAGCAGTATTTTGGGTTGCTGCAGTTGCAGTTTTGGAGCTTAGGCACATGATCAAATTATCATAACTTTTTAACTTAATGAGTTAACACACATCAGCTAAGCTGCAGTAACTGGCTGTGTACATGTCAGGATTTAAAATGATCTCTGGCTAATCTTGCTGCAAACCCCACTCATCCATCCCACTTTCCCCTCCTTACTTTGCTCCCACCGTCATTTCTGGTATCGGAAGTCTCTTAGTTGTCCAGTTCTCTGCCCTGAACTTCTGAATAAAAATATCCTTCTATGACAACACAAGTCATTCCAGGCTGAACTGCCTATTGTAAAGAGTTAATTAATCTCAGAGGGTCTGTGGGTCCGACTGTGCCCTGTCCATGGCGGTCCTTGTCTGGCTGTCCCTAACTACCTCCCTGCTGGGGTGACCTCTGAGTAGGAAGGAGAGGCACCTGTAGGACCCTGTCCGCTTTGCCCTGTCACCTCACTCATCTCTCCCTCCATTCCTGTAATGCTTGAGCTAAGAACATTTTATTGCCCCCTGGTTTTCATTATTAATGAAAAGGGACCAGAATGATCTTTCCTAAAGTTCAGAGAGTCTATAAAGACAAGAAGCTGAAATGCCATTTTACTCGTTTTAGAGATGTGTGAAATAATTCTGTCTTGTGGCAAAAAAAAAAAAAAAAAAAAAAGAGGGGGTGGAGAGGAAAAGTGAGTGAGCGAGGGACGCAGTAAAGGCTCTGCATTGACCACATCAACTTTACAATGTTATGAAGAATGTCACAGCTCTGCCTAAAATCCACATTCACTCTTCCTGTTTCTCTGCAATACTCTAATCTAAAACATGGGGTGGAGAGAGGGTTAGAAGTTTCTCAGTGTAACCTCAGTGCCCACACTGACTTCTCTGCATATCCTCAATTTCCCCACTTGTAGAACTGGAATAGAATTCAGAAGAAAGTGAAAAAGCACTAATAGCCCATCACTCTTCAGTTTAGGCACTGGGGAAGTAACAAACCATTCTACATAAGAGACCCTCAAACGGCAAATGGAAGGGATACAGACATTTTCTTCAGCTGTAAGTCTGTGTTTTCTGTAAGTATAGTTAATTTTCACAACAGCAGCAGCTGTAAATTGCACTTCCAGAGTAAACCCTTACTATTTTTAAGATTCCCATTCATCTCAGGATTAACTTTCCTGACATCAATTAATTAGGCCTTGTGCATCCAAGGTCAGCCTCACTAGTATCCACATTTAAAACTGTAGAAACTGAGGCTGGAAGAGGTGATTTTCTAAGACCAAACAGTGAACCAACGGAAAGGAGTTGAGGGGAAGGGGGAAAAAAAAAAGTTTGGAGTCTAGTTACCATTTTTAATTGTAAGAGAAAACAGTCCGTATTCTACAGCCTCCCACATAATAAAGACACAAGGGTGGGAGAAGAAGATCCAAATGGCAAGTAAAACACTCACTGGAGATGACTTTTAAGCAGGTGTAAAATCTGCACAAACCCCAATGGAGACCGTAAATACCTGGGGAAGAATACAGACAATACCTGGATGATAAGCGTGCAGCTTTGCACACCTAGCTCAGAAACTCCCCTGAGTTTGCTTGTAATTACAGGGGTTAGAAAGGTAAAAAAAAATATAAACCCAATTAATCATTTAAATATTTAAAGTCAGATTTTTGTCCTCACGGCTGGATTAGTATATTTCATAACGCCAACAGCAGACAGCCCTGTTTTTTTACTGGGGGTTCATTTTAGAGCATGTTTAAACTAGTCAGATTGAGTGATGCTTCCAGCAACTAATCGCATGTCAAATAAAAGATATTTTATGTAATAAATTACTGCTACAAGTAATTCAAATGTCATTTATCAGTTTTATTATCAGTCAGGCAAAGTCTTGTTTCTCTATATTAATCAAATTCAAGCTTTTTTTAAGCTTTTTTTTTTTAAAAGCCGTTTTGACACCTCTTGGCAAAAGGACAAACTGGAGGGAAGGAATTACTCCTCCATAACAGGAGGAGAAATAGTAGAGATGGTATTGAGCTGAAATACAGTATCTAGAAACTTAATTATTGTCTCTTCCTCCCAAAAGTTATCATTGTTCCTCTTAAACCAAACCCAAGAGGAGTTCGGCATACAAGAGCTATGCTACTCTGAAGGCTTACAAATATGCTTCCTTCTCATTAACTCTTAAAGAATAAGAAAGTACTTGCTTAGGTAACAGCTATTTCCAACAAAACATTAGAACATTAAGTAATACCCACACTAGCAGTTCAATTTCTACAAAAAGAAGTATTTAAGTGGTATGAATTATTTTCTGCAACTTTAAAAATTAGAACAGACCGAGTTGACAACAGCAGGAGATCAAGCAAATAAAATCAAAAGATGTGCATAGGGTTTATTGCTCTGACTCGCAAGAGTGGACATCTTATGCTGGACTTGGTGGCAAGATCACCAACTCGGCTATTGGTCTGAATGAACTCCTGAGATGGTTCTGAAGCCATCCTGAACTTCTGTACTCGTAACCCACAGTTTTAACATAATTTTTAAACATGAAGCAGCAACACCTTGTGGGGAGGGGGGACGAAGAGAAATTATGTTTCTTAAGACACTAGCCACTGCTTTTCAGCACAGTACCCTCCTCAGCTGTTTCTCCTTTTTGGTCTGTGGGGGGTAATTCTTTCTCTCTAGTTTTGTGCTTTTGTGTAGAAGTGTCAAAATTACTCAAAAAAACCTTAAAAAGAACCAAAAATATCAAACACAAAGTGGTTAACTGTCTTCAAGACCTAAACTCCAGCAGATCAGATGCTACTTCACAAGAAATTCAGATGTCATCTTTGGGGAAGGCAAACATAGCTCATAATCTTTTTCAGTATAAGCTCTTTCAATATAAATTGTTCCCATCAGTGAGCCAACTTAGAGATTCAACAGTCTACCTATCTCATTAATCCTTTAGATATACTTTTGAACTTCAAAGCTTGAAGCATTCCAACACTAGTGTCACGAATACTCTGTAAGAAGATAAGCATAACAGATAGATGGAAATAGTAGTATCTTTCTTTCTCTGTACATGACAACCCCTGACAAATCTGTGAAAGATAAATTGACTTAGTAAACTGTCACAGAAACAACTGTCCTGGAGCAGATTTGGACCAGTTCAGAAATATTCATTACAGAATTAGCATCCAACTGACAAAATAACCTACAGCAAACAAGGCACCTTGAAGGAACACCAAGCCACTGCACAGTCTCATCCATCATCTCCAGAGAAATTCACATATTCTTTTTGCAGTTCTGATACCATGGAAAGCACTTAACAGGAGGACACAAAGATGGATCCATCATTAACACCACCAATACTACAACAGTCAAGGACTAGAATGGGGTACAGATGACACCTAATTAAAACAAGTATTTTGGTCAAATGAATACCATGTATATTTAGATATTTATTCTTTTTATACATCCATTTAAAGGTTAAACTTAAATAGAAGATCTGCAACAAATGGTTAGAGAGGGGAGGAGTGATACCTAATGAACCTACTGTCACCACTGCCTCAAATTTGGGGGTTGCTAAAAAACACTTGCTCACAGGCAAAAGCTTTTGTTTCAAATTATTTAAAAAGCACCAATCAGATCATAAAGCTAGAGCATCAGTTTACAATTACAACCCGTACAAAAGCTTTACTTTGGTGGTATTTTTATTCATCTTTGCTTTCTGAGCATTACAGAATGATACTTTCAGACCTCTTTGGAGCTGTTACTTTAAACATTTTGATGTTTAAATATTAGTTAAGATTCTTACCTAGTTAGAAGAAATTGGGAGCTGGTGCTTTGAGGAAAGCCAAAATAGTAAAAGGAAAAAAAATAAACAAACAGCAATAAAGCTGCAAGGGTTAATAATGATGACAATGTTTTCTAGTTTGAATTGCATACTTCTTTCCTGCCCTATTCATACGAGTGGAACACTACAAAATAAGGGCAGATAAACTCTTCCACTATTGGGTTGTGATAAGAGTTAGCTGAACGAGCAATGGATAGCACTAAGAGGGATCTGGCACTGTTTCTTCAGCAAGAGATGAGATTTTGCTTTTCTGGCATTTTCTGTGAGCTACAGCAGACAGGTATTAGCCCAGGAGGCAGAATTCAATCCTGGAGTTCACCAGCACACCCAATACAACAGTCAGAAATATTCCAATTCTGAGCCCAACTCCATCACAAATGTTTTTCTTCCCAAACTGTGCCAAACGAGAGTATTTAAAAACTCAGAAAGCAAGTCTAGTATTGTCTCTAGCAGTAGCAAAACTATGCCATAAACTAATAAGCAGAGCCCTAAGTGGACTGTTAGATCAGTCAATACCTGACCTACAACTGTTTAGGAGCAGTACCAAAATCCTATTCTTAATACTTGGCAGGTAAGTGAAGTGCTTTTCAAACTGCCAGACACACATGTGAGCTGAACAGCTTCTTTTGATGGATTTTTAATGGTGTGTACTTTGGTTTTTATTGTTTGGAGCTTAGATACTTTTTTGTGAGGTTTGTTTTAAAATGCAAATATATATGTAAATTTTGAGTCTACACAGATTATGTTGGGACTTTAAAAATTCTTTGAGAGTGTATTTTGTACACAAAATCATACAATCATATCCACACAGCCTACACAGAATTTCTGCTGTCCCCCCTCCGTTTATTTAAGTTTGAAGAGAGAAAGCTTCTTAAAATTAAGGATCCTTATTAACTGTTTATTATTATTTGTAACCCGACAGCACTCTTAAAACTCATACCAGGAGTCCATTGTTCCAGACCTTAAACTCACACACAGGAAGTCGCAGCCTAAGTCCTGAAGACCTTATATTCCAGCTTGCTTCATGCTGAAAATACACCTCCTTCAAGTAACTGTTCAGGGCATTAACTAACAGAGTTCAAGGAGCATCTGGATGATGCTCTTAGTCATATGGTTTAGTTTGAGGTGGTCCTGCAAGGAGCAGGGAGTTGGACTTGTTCTTTACGGGTCCCTTCCAACTCAAGATATTCTATGATTCTATGAACTGATCAGTTGCGTGACTAGTTAAGTCAGTCCTCTAGCTAAAATACAAAACTTTGTGATGATGTCCAACAGTTTATTGGACAGAGTCCACTGTTGTAGTAACTAAAGATATAATAGTGTTGCACTTTTATAGTACCTTCTATCCAAGAATCTATCAGCTCTATCATAGATAAACGATCTAAATATTAGAAAACCCTACTGATGAAGGGAAGCATGACCTTAAGTTTTAGAAGGGAAGACTGAGTCCTATGTTGACTAAATGCTCTTCTCAAGTCCTTACAGTGGGTCAGAATCTAATTTGTATTGGCTATACACCTTCAGGTCAAGAGGCTAGCATGTATGATGTTTGCTTGTAGACAATGATCATTTGTATCTCATTTCCCTTGTGTAATATGATCTTGTCACAGGCATCAACAACTATGAAGGGTATTCAAAGAAACATTTGGTGTCCGAGTCTGACAAAAAGTATGGCATTAGTTGAATTGAAATCTAGGATGTGGCACAGAAATCTGTGAAACTGCTGCAGAAATCACTGCAGAAAGCAACAGGACCAGATGTTTTTCAAAGTGTTACTTACTATACACCACAGGGTGAGAGGGCTGAGTTGGCACCAGCTGTGTAGAAGGACCTGGGGACTGTGGCTCATCCGTGCTGGTGCCCGACTGCTGGAAAGCCAGGTCAATTTCTTCATCTGTCAGGCCTGGGGGAGCAGAGGAAATGAAATCAGTTTAGCACCTTTACCCACTTGATGCACGCATAATTAAATTCTCAAGCCAGGCAGAACCCTTTCAAGCTGCAAAGAATTTTGGCACTGACTTGAGCAGTAATGCCTCCCCAATTTTGGATTCACTGGAATGTCTCCCTCTCTCTCTCTCTGTTGCAATTTAACCTTAAGCGACAGAATATTAGCCTCAACGCTGCTTCCAAATGTGGCTCATTCAATTTCCTTAATTTATCCTTGAGTTTATTGCTGCTTTTGAAGTAGCTTTCTATTGCAATTCTCCATTCTTCCCCCAAAAAAAAGATACCATCAACTGCAAATGTGGCTCATTTTAATCTGTAATGGTGTAAAAAAAAAAAAGAGGGGAAAAAACTAACAATAATGCATGAAAACAGACAGGGAAACAAAAAACTAATTATTGGGTTAGACGACTAATTAGTCTAGATCGTTTCCGAAGACGGGAATAATTTGCTTTATTTTATGACAAATGCAGAAATAAAAAGAAAAAAATCAGGACTGACTGCGATTAGTATGAATGGGACACAGAATGTAAGGAGGAAATAAAACTATAACAAAACAGATCAAAACAAGGCCAAGCCCAAACTTTCAGCTTAGCATTGCCCCGGCCTATTGCTGCATGATTAGATTGCCCTAGGGCAGCCTGGGTTTTATTTCACGCAGAGCTGCAGTAACACTGCACACATGGTACATGTTGGTGCAGTCACTCCTGCCATCAGGAAATGCCAGGATGACCATCTGTAATTGGCCACAACATATGGAAAGGATTTGGCCAACAACAGGGAAAAGAAAAGCAGCCAAAGGATTCACAATGGCCGGCATCTGTGAAGAAGGAAGCACAGCTGGATTATTTTTTCCAACAGTAGAAAACATCCTCTAGAAAAATAATTCAGTACTCAGATGGCAACCATGATGTGGGGCCTGGACAGCTGTGTATTTATTTTATGTTATTCTCCTGCACAGAAGCAGAGAGAAAGCCAGTGTCCCTGCTATGAGGAACACGCAAGATGATTCAGGACCTTTTATTATACATGCAGTGTGTATGCAAAAACATTCAGAAAGGTTGGAGGTGAGAATATAGATTCAAGGAAAGAGATTTAGAAGAGAAGAGGCAGACCACTTGATTCTCACACAGTTGTAGGGACTAAGCACAGTGAGGAAAACTGTGTGAATACGAGTGGGAGAAAAATGAGGGAATGCTTTCTCTCATCACCTCCACTCAAGATCCATAAAGTATTGCTAGTAGATGAAATTCCTGATCTTAATCCTTTAAAACATTTAGCTCTTTAACACTACAGGGAGATAGAAAATAGAAAATGGCCAGGCTTCTGGACATATTACCTATGTTTTGAGAAATTTTTTCAGGATCTTAAACTTCACTGCGTATTGGGGGTCTAGATAGAATAATAAGTAGCACAAACAATATTGCCAGAAATAAATACAGAAGTCTGTCTCAGAACTGTTATTTAATATCATAAAGCACTGACAGAGTGCTTCTGGTATTCTGAAGGCTTTACAACTATTAACAGATCTTTTCCCTATTCCTGTGAGTATGTGAGACACTGTGGGCTCCTGTGAGTTACTATTGTATCTACTCTACAGTGCAGGTACTGATGCACAGGGAAGTTAGGTGATTTCTCTAACGTAACAGAATATTGTCAGTGTCAGATACAGTATCAGAAATCTGAAGTTCTTGAAATTTGACAAAATCACCCTTTTACTCATATTTGACGCATGCTTCAATGGTAAGAAACCAAAACCACACATAACAGTATGGAACAAGACTGGCACTGAGAGTACTAAAAGGCACATGAACAAAACTCAGCCTACTGTTCTAGTCACAAAAGCAGTATTTATGGTGTCCAACCCATGTTAAAAAGTGAAGTCCTAATCAAAAAGAAACTGTTTTAACCAGCTCCTAATTATCCAATGTAGGAGAAAGCATAAACAGATGCCAACACAGCAAATCACTAGCAACTATGGAATTTCATAAACATGGAGACAATATTAGCTGCTGGCTGCAAATGTGGCTCCCACTAGAATAGGGCATTTTGTTCTATTTCCATGCAAAGATAGCAAATCTGATAATATTTAACACTTAGTAATGTATGGAAGTTATGGAGGATCCTTACTTCATTCTACAAAAACAGCAGGCAACAATGCTTATTGTCTCCTAACCATATTGCCCCTTTGAATCTCATCCTGCTGGAGAAAAAAAAATAGAATCTTTCGCAAATAAAAGGCACTTATGGGATTATTCTGGTCTTGCCAACTAGTGACACATTCAAGTATCACTATTTCCAATAAAACCCTGCTGTACTGTGAAGAGAAAGTTGATGTGAATGATTGAACCATGGAAACTTTTCATGTTTGAGATCTCGGTTTGAATCCTGTGCAAAGTAGTGCAAATTAAAATTCTCATTACTTCCCTGGACTATTCTGCAGCCTTGTGAAGTGGTCTTGTTTGTGCTGCTAGTGGCATTATACAAAATAACATCACAACTACATCCCTTCTTAATTATCAGAGAAGACTGGGAGTGCCATCACCTTGGAACACCTCCTCCTTTTTGTTCATCTGAACAAGATGTTTTTAAGGCCCTGTCATCTTGGCCTCCAAACATCAGCGGAATAATCTCCCAGAGCTGACTCCTTAAGCATATACACGGAGTAAGTCTGCACTGCAGCTAGTCATCTGTGGATTCAGAAATACACCCGTCTTCATGGTTGTCATTTCTCACAAACACTAACAAAAATGTACAAGATATTCTAAGACTGTCCTCAGGCAATTGTAACTAACTTATCAAAATTCCCTTTGGACTGAATTCTTTTCAGATTCACCACCTACACACATGTATGCACACAGTATGAGTTTTCCATGCCCTAAATTATTCAACCTCGATATATTAATTACATAGAACAATGGAAATTTCTAAACCAGATCAAAGTGTCATCTGTTCCAATATCTCACCTTGTTTTATTTTAACACAGTCCTTCTATCACTGCATTATATAAAAAAGTATCCATGGTTCCTTCAGTGTTCTGATCTAGCAGGAAGTTGGTAACCCAAAAATAATACCACTTCCCTCGGATGCAAAAGCAATGCCACAAAAACCGGAGCTTTGTGTCTAATATAACTCTCAAATAGCTATGTCAAGGAAATCACCTCAGTTTAACAGAAGAATTGCTCTAAATCCACTCTCTGAACACTTTGGAAAACAAACATTTTAGTTCTTCTGGAGTTTCAGCAAGATCAAGACCATGCAGAATGCAAAAGGTTAAAAGGAACAATAAAGGAAACTGCCAATTGTAAGTGAATTATATTTGGCTTTGAAAGCTGAGCCACGGCTATATTATAAAAGGCATCTCTTTGCGTTGTTTACCATCACCCTGACTAATGCAGACCTTTTTTTTTGTTTTAAATAATCTCATGCAAATTAGACACACACTTCCTTCCAGTTGATTGCTATCTGCAAGGAATAATCTAACTGCAGAGGGTACTGAGCAAGGACTGAGCTGAGGAGAAGGATGCAAGGAAACTGTCTTCATAGCCCTACAGAATGCAAACCTATTCCCTTCCCCCAACCATCCATTTCATTCCTCTACAGCACCTCAGCCATTGCAAGGAATTAGTCGTAATTTTCACAAAGCCTTAAAATCTCCTTTTCAGGCTTCGGGGTGTTGATTTGAATAATCCAGCACCCATGCTTGTTTTGTACTCAAATGTTCTTGCTGACCCTCTTTTGTGATTGTCACTGCTGCCACTCAATTTTCAGGGATCACTCAGCCTCTGTAAATTGTAGTCAAACACAGAAACAGAACAAGTCAGAGAATAACATGGGTTGTCACAAACATCTCTTGGTGCCTGCACCTCAGGTATTGTATAAAAAGCTCCTTTGCCCAAGAACTTGTAAGACTTGACTGTCTGTTTAGGCCCTCTTATACTATCTACTACTATTTAATATAAGGACCTCATGTACATAAAAATACTGTTCCTCTTATGACCACTCTGAAGTAGAGGAGTACTTAGAGGAGTACAGTTTTCCATATTTTACAGATAAGGAAGAAGTGAGATGTACAGATAGGAGAAGTGCTCCAAGGTCAGAACCGAACCTCTGACAGTCAGAAAACAAAACTCAGGAGATGTGAGTCCCAATACATTGTTTTACCATAAATCTGTTCTTCTCTTTTTCTGGATGAAACACAGCAGCAATAATTGCAATGCAAAACCCTTGCATGAGCTTAACTACATGAGCCACTAAGTTTTTTCCTTCTCCTTCCCTGACACAGGCTCTGACATTTCAGTGACAACCCTTTTTCCCATCCCATCCACTGAGCATATCTTTCTCTTCATTACATTCTTCCTTGCATTGCTCAACCCAGTAATTCATGCAAGATTTTCACAACCTGAAGGCAACATTAGTTTTAGGGAGAAAATTTTTGGGTAGGAAGAAATTAAGAATTATGCCATAATAGGGAAGGGTGGTGGAAAGAATTTAGTTCTTTTTGTGGATTTCCAAAGCCAGCTTTATTACCACTCTGATAGGCCACCCTGGAGCAATCATCACACCTACCCTTTTGCAAGGATAAAAGGCAGGGGAGGGGTGCAGAGTGGGGGGTGATATCTGTTATTTTCCTTACACATGCACACACTTTCTATTAAGACAAAACCAAAATAGAACTGGACAACTTGTTTAGCTACAACAAACAATATGGCTACCTGAAGTTAGTGCATGGTATCATATGACTAAAAGGAAGATCTACTGGTAGATACCCTGAAATTACATTACACTCCTGTTCCTGGAAGCCACTGAGTCAACTCTGCTCAGAAAGAACAGGGCCACATTTTAAAAGAATCATCACAAAAACCTTCTGGGATCTGATCCAGACTAATGATTCCACCTGTTCAGTGGAATGTTCAGTTCACAAGAAGTGCTGGATGATTCTTTTATCAAATGTTTCTCCTATATCTTACTCTGTGCTTAGTCGAACACATTTCAAGAAAGTCAAAAAGGCATAGTCTCCTGATCCATTTTCTTTCACACATCCTGGTTCATGAGGCTCTCACGAGGCCGAGTCCAACCCAACATTTTAACAAAACCTAAGGTCTCAGAATCATCACTCTGATTTTTTTACCCTTCATCTACATTAACACACTGCATTTGAATGTAAACATCCTGCTGCTCCACTTCCAGCTCAAACTTTGTGTAAAGGAACCCAAACATCAAAGTGAATCTATTCTATAAACTGACTGGTCTCAACTGTCAGGCCGAAAAAAATGCAGAAATAAAAGTAATTTGAAAAGTTACTGAGAGGGCTTTTAATTTGTACAGCTTTGTTCATCTACGAGTCTGTTAATTACGCAGTTGCAATCTTTAAGAAACATTATATACTTTAACCCATCAGGGTGACTAAGCAGCAATCAGAACTGATGAAGATGCTCTAACCTCAGTTGCACAGGGCTAAAATAAGGAAGGCAAACCTGACAGTACAATGCCAAGAACTACAGTAAGCCAACCAGGAAGGAAAAGGTTAAAATAAAAAGTATTTTGGCATAACAAATATAAATAAATAAATAAATAAATCTGGCAGCAGTTTCTCTTCCTGGCCAAGCTTTTTGGAGTCTATAATAAAATGAAGTGTAATGGAGGAGAGGAGGGCAATGTCAGAGGGTGAGGGTTTGGGAGAGAGGTTGTTAAGTATCTCCCTCTCCTCAGCTGTGTTTACTCCATTTACAGGACCCCAGGTGATTGATATACAGACAAAAGAAAAGCAAGCAGATAGTAACCCCCCTCTGGGAGCATCAGTAAAGGGGATAACTTCTGACATCATCTAGAGCCCCAAACTCTCCTTAGCCACTTGTAATTAAAAAGACAGAGCAAGATATGCAAACCAGAGAAAAAGTAAAAGAGGATTTTTTTTTTATTTATTATTAACATTTTGTTGGAACAGTAGAGTGCAATAAGGACTCTCAGAGCCGTTAAAAGTCGTCGGGTGACCTGCAGACCCCTATTTCCCAGAGCCTTGTATAAAATTGAATTTTTTAAACATAAATTACACGTAATGACGACACTGTAAAAACTAACAGTAATGGAAAGCTGTGCTGTATTTCATTAGCCTGTATTATTCCGTGCCACCTGATCCAGCCGGGCCTTGTTTATGAGTTAGTGTGTTAGCAGATGCCGATGGAAGCATTTGCTTCGACCTTGCTCTTCTCATTGGGGCATGAAATTACGACGGCAGCACCTTGATATTACAGCCATAAATACAGTAAACTGCAAATTTAAGCCAACGGCTCCTATTGTCTCTGAACATAAAGCTGATCGGTATTTATTTAAAAGGAGAACGAAAAAAAATATTATATATCACCTTGTTTATGGGTCCAGTCCCCCCCCTTCCCCTAATCTGCCTTATTCACTTGGTTAAATACTAAACAAACAAACTAAATCCTCCCTATTTTCTACTGATTAAATATTCTTATGAAATGAGTATTGTCTTCAGAAAACTGGATCAAAGTATTTTGACTCTGAATAAGAAAGGGCAAGCAACTTGCTTAGCATGTCTTGGAATGGAAAAAACAGGAACAAGTACTACAACTTTTCTTCTCAGTTTTCTATATATGAGAAGTTCAAAATGTAAAATGAAAAAGTTGCTTCTGGTCACTCATTCATGTTTGCGTGTAACACATGTGTATGCACATGAGAGAGAGAAAGAGAAACATTATGTTTCCTTCCAGTTGTTTTCTATTTAAAAATATCTCCTTTGTTAATACTATTTCAAAACAAGGAGGAAAGATATAGAAAAAAAAAATTGCAGTAAGATTAATGGGGGAGGGGGGAAAACGCATAGGATTCCTTCTCTGAGGCAGCAGCCAGCAGGGAGAATGCCTCATTTTCCTATGGGCATTTTGGGTAAATACCCCTGTTCACTGACAACATACCCACTAAAATTTATTAGAGGGGAAAAAATCAAACACAAAGGCAAAAGGACATAGTAATATCACAAAGCATATCACAGCATAAATCACAGCATTATAAGTCAGTGCAAAATGTATTGCACTGGTAGTTTCACTGGTAGGCAGGGAAAATACAGTTTCACTTGTAGTGAGAGAGGTCAAGTCTTCCTCTTCTAATGTAAAGTAAAGTAAGCTCCTTACTTATGTGAAGAAGTATGTTATCTGTTCCACATAGAAAAGAAAGAAGGGATACCTTAAGTAAATGCTCCCAGTACTAAGCTATATATTTCAGGGGCCAAAGCACTAAGAGGAGAATATGAGGAACAACATGCAGGACGAAGTGGCTGGATAATGGGACTCAAAACTCGGCACTCTGAAAGGCAAAAGTCCTATTAGATGCAGTGCTATCACAGCCTTAACAGGATTTGGACACATTGCTTTTGAATTTATCTACAACAAATCTTCAGGTACCAGACAGCATAATTCAACAGGCACAATTTTTTGCTTCACAAAAAGTTCAAATTACAAAAAAGGCAGACAGCAACATGACTCTAAATCAAGCAAGACATGTCCAGAAGTCCTCAGTAATCTGAATTACAGAACCAGAAGCTTAAATTCCTACACAATAAGCATATGCAAAAACACAGCCAAACTTCAGTCAGGTACCTTCTTCCAAAAGCCCGTCTATTACAGAGTCATTCAAAGAATACAATGATCAGCAAAAAAGACAGAAGAAACAAGTCTTTCTGGAACATAAATAAAAATCTCTCCTTCTAAAAACAGGGGAAAATTTTATTTTACCATTATCTATGGGTTTTACTTTTAGGTCTCTTGGCTTCAGCTTTTCTTTTCTATTACCATACAAGCAGAAGAACAGTACCTGACAGAAAGCCTCCTTTGAGTGGACAATGGTAGGGTGAGTCCACCTGTCTACTGCACCACTGGTGATGAAGGGACAATGCATGTGACTAAGCGGGAAGCCAATGTTGTAACACAGGACATCCAATTCAGCCAGTACATGATGTGAGAATGCTACACAGAGAACAAAAACCTCTGCATATTTGAAATTATTTCAAATTAATATCTACATTGGGGTTTGAAGGCTTTGAAGACTCTAAGCCAAGATGCCAATTCTAAGGTAGTTTATTGGGAATAGAACAAAACCAAGGCTCTGACATTTGTTTAGAAGAAGCCATTATATGGCAGAATATCCAGCTAATGGAAGAGATGCTACTCTACTAACCATAGTGATGTCATAATTTATTACCACAACCGACAACCTCCCTAGAAATAAGACTACACATTCAAAGAGCACAAGTATTAGATACACTAAATGGGTAAGTTTCCAAGCATACCCAGCCTGCGATCTGCAAATGCTTGCTGTTATTCCTGCAGAGAAATAAGTCTCATGGTGATGGTTCCTGATCCTCATCACTTGTATTATAATAATCCTTAGAGACCCCAAAAGGCATTCACTGTGCAGGTATTGTGCCAGGTACTGTGCAGAAATAGAGTAGAAAGCAGTCAGACCTGAAGTGTTCAACAGCCGACGTGAAGGAAAGATAGGTTGGAAAGAAAAACACTGCACACACAAATGAAGTAACTTACCCAGAGTACACAGCAGGTCTATGACATTTCCTTTCTATTAAATTGGGAACTACAACAAAGAACATTCTATAGAGGTGAAAGGATATTAATTTCTTCTGCAAGTTCATTTCCAAAAGTGGAACAGTTTGGTACACAGCACTTCAAAAACCTAGAAACTAAATTTCATTACCAAAACTTACCACAAATTTTAAAAACAGCAGAGTCAGAAAACATTTGTGCTTCAAATCCATTTACTTTGTGTGAAAGAAAAATATTTGTTAAGCAGCTTGTTGAGCAATAGTAACAAAATGATTGGCCTTTGGCTACTCTTTGATCTGTGATAATATCTTTAGGAGCTTCTAAGGAGAAAGCCAGAGGTTGTCCTAAATTCATGTAAGGTAAAACACTGGCAGTATAGGAGGTTTGGTTTTGATCTACCTTTGGAACTCCAATTTTAAACTGTATTTCCAACAACTTGAACCAGCACATCTCAAGAATTCTGGCAGTGAAGTAGAAGGAGCTGGCCTGGAGGACCTGCAGTCAACCAGACATCTCTAACTCCACCATCTCCTTTGTGACTGCAGCAAAGAATAACCAGGCCTTTCAGTGGTATGGGCCTGAATACGGTCTGTATTAGATTTGTCCTAGCAGGCTGTCTCTAGTGTGGAATAACTCCACATTAGAAGTCACTGCTGACCTGTTATTACTGGACTAGACTGGGCTGTAATTCTAGAACCAAACTCTCTTTCCCCTCAACTCTGCATTCAACAGAAAGGAATTGTGTGAAAGAACAGCAATTTCAAGCCATTATAAGGAATTCTTTAACCAGATTTGTCAGAATATCTGAAGGATGACTTAGTTTTATATGTAAGAATGAGAAAGTCTATCCTGATGCACCACTCCAAGTTCCTTATATTACTCTGGAATTACTGATTGCCCCAAACACACTAACGAGCATCTGGATATTTTCTACATTAGACGATACCCATCACAGAGTAGCCTCTGCAGACTAAGATTAACTGCAATGTAAAGAGCAACTTGACTCAGTGTTATTTATTTCCTCTTTTACTTTCAAAACTTTAAACTTTAGAAAGGAACAAAACAAACTTATTAGTCCAGACTTATCACATGAAAAATCATATTAAGTGTATACTAAATGACCTTTTAGTGTTTGAAGAACGCACAGAACGGAACACTGAATATGCAGTACAACAGTGCATACTGTGTACTCTCTGTCAGGAAGTTGCTATGAGGGGCACAGAGAACATAGCTGCAGCTGCATGTTTCTAAGAAAATGTAAAAATACACAGAAGGATGTATGGAAAAATACATGGCAATGTGAAGAAACTAACACTGGGTGCGGATCCATGAACACAGGAGTCCAAGTCCTTTTTCTGACAGATATTGAGATATTTTCTCACAACCTTACAGAGCGTCTTTGCTCCTCTAACCCAGTTTCTATGAAGTGGAATCAGTGTTAGACACCTAGGAGTCAGGTATCACCGCACTGAGAAGATAAGCTCAATTAAGAAAAATACATCTAAATGCTACATATTTGATTATTATGGTACAAATGTTTCAGGTAAATCTGGTTTGTGCTTCCCCCAGAAAGACAGAGACGCTAATACACTATTCTAAAAAGACATGTCAGCAAGTATTCATTACAGATTATAAATCACCCTTGTTCTTCTTTCTTTTGTTTTAGAGAATTTTTTTTACATGCCATTAAAATATTGTTTGCTGAATGCTACTACAAAGCTAGCCACCTGTAAAATTAAAGGCTGATGCTGCCAGTAACAGTGTTGAAATACCTTCTGTTTAAAAGGCAAACCTACTTTGTAATTTTTAACACAACTGTATAAATATTTCTCCACCCACCCTTCACAGTTTTGTTGGTTACATCGCGTCCATTTAGACAACAACCATCTATGTCATCACACAGGATGTTAATCTTGGGTGGAGAAGAAAGAAACAATAGCAAATGAACTTTTAAGAAACCACGATTACACATTCAAGCAGGGTCCTTCATGACAAAAGAAGGGTGAAGACAAAAAACATTAGGGGACAAGTCAACAGAATAGCAGAAGTTTCAAAAGATAATTTTTCATTTTTTGGTTTGTTTATTGTTATTTTTGTGTCCCCATGTGCCTTCAACAGCTCTTCAGAGTTCTGAAGAAAATTAAAGGAGTGTGGATTAAACACCCAAAGGACGACTAATGCTAACAATACTAAAAATAACGAGGTTAAGTGGTGGAAAAACTATGGTGACCACACACGGAGAACTGGAGTGGTAAGGTAGAAAAGGAGTTTCATCATTGCTCCCTCAGGACATGCACAGAACATACTAACTGCTTCTAGTTCTCTAGGGTTCCGATTACCATGCCAAACACACCTCCAGAGTTTCCTTATTAGTATAATAAAAAGCCTCTACACATTTGGGTTCTATTCCCAGCCTTGCTATTGACCTTGTGTAGGTCATTTAACGTCCATCTGCCTCAGTTTCTACTTCTGTAAAACGGGAAGAATATTACACAATATCCTTTGAAAAACGTTTGAGACTGACACTGACAATTATCATGTACAAAGACTGACAGTTTTGAGACTCTATACATAATTATATACATTTGAGCTATATGAGGCATTTGCAACAAATAACTTACTCAACAACAAATTTTTTTTTTTTTTTTTTTTTTTTTTTAATGTTTTTAAATTCTTCCCAATTTCTAACTCTCACCAAGGACTCAAATTTGCTTGACTGGGTGCTAAAATACATGGCATCTCTCTGGCCTCCTTTTGGCCACGCATTGCCCTCAAAATCCAGCTACGGGGGTTGAATGTTTAAAATGGAAATACTGAAACATCTTTTTGTCTGTTGTCTTCTAGTGCCTCATGAAAGTTCCAGCCAAGGAGTTAAAACAGGAGTGGCTACACAGAATTCACACAGAAACTAGAGTGAAGATTAAGAAACATTTATGGGCATGTTCCTGCAACATAACACAAGTCAGATCAGTAGGTGAGGCAGCCGAAGCAGCTGAAAAACTTGCTACTGGTATCAACTCATACTGTATGAGGATAGCTCTTGGAGATCCAGGACTAGGAAATATCCCCTAAACAAAGGAATCACCTCACAAATAAAAAGGGAGTGAATAAAAATGGGAATACATTCCCTTCTGGGCACTACATAAGAATGTGTCTCCTGTCCAGTGTGCCAAAAGGCTAATCAATGCCACTATACAGGGTGCCCAAGAAGCTTTTCACAGAGTTGGGGTCCATGATGAAGGGCCAAGGATGCACTTTGCAGATCCCTCTCTCTCCACATTATTTTGCACACTACAGTCTTAAAGCACAGGAATTTTGCCAGGCGCAGGTGGAACACTGCTAGAGGGGAAGCAACTATTTGACGTGCTGTTTAAGGGGCACACCCCTGAGCAGCGGCTTCATTCTTGGTCCCCCAGGGATGACAGCCGCCGCACTCCTGAGCACCAAGTCCAATGACCAGAGAGAACAACTTACCCTTTACAAGTCACTGCAGTAGATGAAGTTCACCAAAAGGACTTGGATTCTTTTCTTCCCCCATTTCCTCCCTGGTTTTCTTTTACTGCTACTCCTCTCTGTCTCAGGTGGCCCAGCGTGAAAAAATCTCTCCTTTTATGATGCAATGCGTGGGACCAGGTGAGGCCCTGACTCTGCAGATAACCTAACAAATGGGCAAGAGCAGCTTGTGTTCTTATTGACAGTGCACATGCTAGTAAATACCAACCTCCAGGGTATTCTCAGTAAACACACAGCTATCCCTAGCTTCTAAGATATACACACATGCAAGCACTTGCTTTACCCGACACTGAACTCACACCTCACAAACAAATTATTTAACTACTCTATCCCCCAAGGAAGACAGTGATCATTTCAAATGCAGCTCCCTGCTCGTCTCTCACATACACGCAACGGCCTGATAGGTTAAATGCTGCCATTTAATTACAGTAATGGAAGCTGCTATTTTTTGGTTCCCTTGAATCCTCTCTCGCTCTCTTTTTTAAACACATACAGAGTCATCTTTTAAACATGTATTTTATATTTCTGAGTTTAACAGCTGCATTCTCCTGGTTACTTGAAGAGCGGGAGCAATGCTATTCTGATATTCTTCTCTGTACCTCTGAGCAACTAGCCTTTTAAATGCCACATAAAAAGGAAGACAGATTGGGGGAGACGCTGTAAGAAGGGATACATGCTAACACTGCAGAGACCAATCTGCCCCTTTGTTTACTTAGATGGTTTGCGTTGATTTTATTGAATAAAACTAGCTTAACCTCCCCCAAAGTAGCTGGGGCTTGGAGAGGATAAACATGAAAATGCTTTAAGTAATTTTACTGAAAATGCTATAAACACCAGTACATCACACCGACAGTATGTCACAGTATGGTTATATTTTTATGTATATATGTCCAGGAGTCAGCATTATCTCAGATCTAGCTGTTCTTAATACACCTGACTCAGTTTCCCCATCTACAATGGGGATGGTTTTTCCTCTGCTTCTCATTGAAATTTGGAGTTTGCAAACTTGTTTGGAGAATGTAAAGGTCTAACCAAGAAGAGAAAATGTAATCAGAAGCACATGAAATTAATCTTACAATCCTGCTATTCCACAGAAGGTGTCACAAGCTTAGTCAGTTAATATTTGTGGAGTATTTTGAATATGCAAAGTGGTATAGAAATATGGGATATATGTTTATTAAAGTCTTGAGCATGCTGCAAACCACTTTTTTTTCTCGAGTGAATTCAGGAAGGAGGCTGTAGGTGGCCAAAGACAAGTGGGTTTTATGGTTAGTTATTCTTGAAGGAGGCCACGTAACACAGTATTACATGAGTAACACAATATCTATTTGTGGATTTTACATATCATACTGCGTGGCAATTAGAAAAAACCCAGAAGCAAAGCGTAAGTACTTCCAAGTCAAAATAAACTCTTACCTATGCTAAGGCCACAACACTCCTAGAAAAATACCCATATTACACCTGTCCTCAGCTTTATTTGTCCTCTAAATGTGAAAAGCTTATTTATTTGTTCTGTGGCAGTTGGCTCACAGTCAGCCAGCCATCCATGCAAGGATATTGCCCATCTTCATTCTCTGGTACAGATATCCACTGGTATCTCTTAAGGATGGAATCTTAAAAGGTGAGGCAAGGCAGAGACAAAGACAAATTTAATTTTATCACCATAAAAAGGGACATTTCCACATGGGCAGCAAGGACATGAATATCATGTGTATGCGGGGGCGGGGGGGGGGAATTATAAACGCATTTTTGGCGAAATTCAATAAAGCTGATTCCACTGCATAAGGTCAGCAATTTACTTTTAAAAAATGATATGATTGCAACTTTTAATATAACCCATGTATTTGCTGCAAGATGCTCTAGAAGATTGTGTAATGTAACCACCCGACCTCTCCACAGGAGCAGAGATCACCCCATTTACCCTTTATTGTCTTGCTAAAAGCAATGCACATTTGCACGGTATGACAAAGTCAACAGCTTTTACTTCAGTGGGCCTCAGATTTCATTGAGAATGAATTCTCTGCTCTCCTCCTAGGGGAGTGGAGTCTCACTTGAACTGGGTTCCATCTGAAAGAATAGGAAAGAATGAACCAAAGACTAAATTCCCCCTTTAGCTAGGGAAAGAATGTCTGCACTCCAGATTAAAATTAAGAGGGAACAGTGTGTAGCAGAAAAGCAAATAGTAGGATTTCATGTTCACAGGCACCCAAAATATAGTTTTAAACAGGGTAGAAATGTCTAAGAGAACCTAGAGAATTATCTCATACAGGAACTTATTTTATCTTTCCTAGTAGGAAAGTATCATTAGGTCTGAGATGGATTTCAGCATAAGAGCAACACAGATTATCCTAATTATGCTCCTTGTTTTAGCCCCAAGAGAGAAGGCTGTCTCTTCAGACTTAGAATACCAGGTTCATTCACAGAACAGATCAGGAACTGAATTCCTTTACTTGCTCCAGGAAGACTGTGTGGAAACCCTGGGCTGGATGACCATGAAGAGCAAAGTCCTTCTATCACAAAAATATTTTTATACTAACATAAATAGATTTCTTCAACTGTCTCAAGGTGAAGCTTGCTTCAAAGGTCAAAGCTGCAGGGCTGGATTAGGATTGCACGCAATCTGCCTGAGCCTTGACATTCTGACATTCTAAAGTTTGCAGCTCTCCCCTCCCGTACACAGCTGACGGAAGTAAATTCTTAACCTCTTTGCAAGTGTGGCTTTTACTGCAGCAAGCAACTTCAAAAATCACTCACTGCAACACCAAGAACTCAGAAACAAGCATATCAAAGCAGTTTATAAACCGAGCTAACATAGTCTTACTAAGTCAATAATGCAAAAGTGGTAATTAACCCCATTTTACAGATGGGCAGGCTGAGAACAAGTAACTTGCCCAAAGCCAAGCAAGCAGTCATCAGATCTCCAACGCCCACTCTTAGACTGTAACTAAAGAAGTGCCTTTCTTTTGGCACTCTGCACTTACTTTCACTTGAAAATAAATTTACAAGTCAGACTTAGGGTCTGGGTCTTTTCTGACCATTACTAAGGCTAACAATTTCAGGACTCAGACTATTTTAGCGTTGTCTTCTAGAATAGACTTCAACTCACACTGCTGTAATCATATTGGTTTTTCAATGCTACCAGGAATGGAAATATTATTTTGACAGTAAACAAGGCAGATATGACTCAAAACACACTCAGTGAGCAATAGGAGTTAATTTTGCAAAGCCATTTTTAACAGTTCTTTTACATTACATAGTTACTGTCATATAGCCAAGTGGAGAGACATCATTAAACCCATGACATTCCAATTATTTGTTAAAATTAAGCTTACAACCAATATTTTGTAGCATACACAACTTCCTGGGCACCAAACCGGTCTGTTCCAATTTATCAATAATTTTCAAGCTACAAAAACATGGCAAAGGTGATTCTGGACTCTTCACTGAAATTGTGAGGAATTTCTGTGGCCCAGTAGAAACAGATGTAGCAGACTTTTTACCCAATACACTTTAAATGAATCACCTCTCTTGTCTGTGGAGTATAGATCTAAGTGGTTCAAGATCACTGTAGGTTGAGCCTGAAGTGAGAGAGGAAGGGTATTACCACTAATGTGACTTGTATCCTCTGTTATAGAATACATATATAGGCACCTAGAGGATGTAAAATTTGAGAATTGCTCCCTCAATGGCTTCTTCACAACATCATTAAACATGAAAGGGGTGCCTCTTGTGATGCACCTTCTCAACACTTCACACAGAAACCAAAAAGAAAGTCACTGAGGTTTTCATGGTTTTAATATTAAATAGCAGAGCTTGTATCAAAGCCCTTTAAAATAATCTTGCTTAAACCAATACACTATGAAGATTAGTATGCCCAAGTTTTCCATTACTTTTTTCTTTTGTCCCTTTAAACAGGCCCAAGTAGGACTTCTTCCCTCACGTTCAGCAACATACTAAGTTCAGAGCCAGTAGTCTAGAGTATTAAAGCCAAACGTGCAAGTACAAAACAGTGCAAGATGACAAGCTTGTGGAGCTATCCAGTAACAATGATGATGTGTTTTCCTGCTAGTAAAAGCACTTCTATGAAAGAATTCTTTAATTCCAATTAGAGCTCATCAACAAACTTCTAGAACTTAATACAGAAAGCGTTTCTTCAAAAAACCCAAAAATGTTCTGGAGAAAAGTAATGATTTCATAACAATTCAAACCCCATTTTTCCAAATATTTTCACTGTAGTATTATGGTACATATTATTCTATCAATCTCTTTTATTATCAGTTACAATATTAAAGATTCCATTCTAATCAATACAGAGTGATCTGACAGGTCTATAATGTTTCGTTTTAAAAAAAAAACCTCTGTGATTTTAAATGTTAATCCCTATTTAATAGAAAAACAAATTTCCAAACCTCAGAATTTCCAGTGGGATAGAAACGTATTGTTCAACCTAGTTTCTAGATACCATTGAGCTATAAAAACCATTTGTTATAAAACAATGAGATGTACACTGAGTACAACATTCTTCTAAAGTAACAAATTCACTTGAAAGTAACTACAGTTTCTATGAAACACACACACACTTTTCTTAATCATCTGGCTATTATAAACATTTAAAGGTAGCAAACAGAAAGGACTGCCTGCCTTTGCGCATTGCATCATACGCTAGTTATGTCTAAACTGTCAGGTGTTTTTCTGCCCTCTCCTGAATTACTGATGGCTGGGGCAAGAGTCAAAGATGACATATGAACTGATTTCTCCATATGGATAGGGACTAAATAGATTACTTTTTCCCAACTTCCTTCCAAATCTTGAGGAATGATAGTGAAGGCTTTTATCAACTATGAAGATTGAAAATCCTAACAACTCCAAAGAATAGCCGTATCTCATTTTCCAGGATGTCCTAAGGTTGATCAGCTTATCACATTTTGTTAGCACTACTGCTGCAGGTCTCTTCTTGCCAAAGCAGCCAAGAAAATCTGTAAAGTTCATGACAAGTTCAGATAGTACAAACAGTGGTAAAATTGATGGGGGAAAATCATCATGATGAATAGGCTGGTGCTGAACCACAAGTGACAGATATGCAGATGGAAGACTGGCAGGACAGGGAGACATCTCCTTCACAGCAGATGGATAGAGATTCTCAATCATTTTCAGGAAGAAAAAAGAAGGCAACTAATACAAAATACAGAACTGTGGAACTAATTTCTGGATCGTGAGCACATCTATTCTGGATTATGAGACTCCAGCAGTGGAAATCTTCCCTGTATATTGAACATTATCAGCACTGGGCAAACACAGCAGAGTGCCAAAACCAGATGTGACTACAGATAATGCTGATTCAGATAGGAACTGTTGTGAGTTTGTTAGCAGTGAAAGCATTCATTCTCTCACTCTTCATTCTTCGGGTCCCTAATAAGTTCCTTGGGAGATAACTAATTTCCCCATTTATGCAGGGCTGTATTGACCCAAAGCTTGGATGGGAGGCACCTAAAGAACAACGCATGAACAGGTGTAGGACATACTTTTCTTTAAACTAAGCAAAATATTATAAGGGACATTAGCTGTCTTTCAAAGTCATAAACAGAGACCTAAGCATCTTTAGTAATTAAATATCCCATAGTGCTTTTCAAGAATCTTAGTAAATTTTTTACCCAGTAATTACATTCTCTATCCCTAAAGGTCCCTCTGCAAGATCGCTTAGATAAAGTATTCTTCATTTCCTCTCCTAAAAACCAGGTAGTGATGTTAAGCACAGTGAGATTAGATAACCCTATACACACCATCATATGTGCTCCATGCAAATAGCTGCAAAGTTGCAATGGTTAATGTGTACAATGTGCTCCACGACCCACAAATGAAAAGCATTATGAAAATGTAGAATGCCCTGACTGCCGTTTAACCTGTACAGTCATTTCTGTAAGTCTACACAAGCTGTTAGGCTTACTTTATGCTACTTGAACACTTGTCCCAAACTTCTTTAATAACCAGAAAGCACACACCCCCTGGTTCTACCTATGCTAGTGAACTTTCTCATATTGTGCATTAATTTGTTCTAGATGCTTAATACACTAAGCATATTCTTGCAATAAATTTTTGTTATCAGTATCTGAATTCCAGGTCTCACTTGCAGCTTTGCAAGTGGAAGTGATGAGATCTGTGCAAGCATTGGCACAAAATACTTAATAGATGGCTAAAGAACAAGTTACCCAATCCGCAAGTACAAAACAGGACAAGCGCTCACTCAATCAGTTGTGCAGTGAAGTTAAATCTTCATTCCTTTTCTCCACCATCTCTTCAATCCATATTCTGTCAGCACGTTTGAAGAGAAGGGTAAGTCATCTAGCATTCCTTGAATAGTCTACACTTACGGCCTAATTCCATATTCTTGTATCAAACACGGTCATTTCTAGAAAAGCGTAAGGTTTGGAGAGCCACAGCAGTTTGGCCCAAACAGGTATTTTGACAGCACAGGCTACTAACTATATTTTTTTGTACATGTTGTCACTGGACTCTATTGGCTTGCATTGTATTTTCTTCTCAAGGAAAAGCTTTGTAACAACTGTTCGAGCTTCGCTGAGAGATGTTAAAGATTTAATTACAAAGTAAAGCTGAAGGAGAAAATTAATTCTGGAAACACAAGAGGTTACTTTTCTTTTCCTCCCTTTTCTGGAAGTGGGGGAGGAAAGGCAGTTATTTTCATCTTCATGCTGGGGGCAGGAGTTGGGAGCTGTCCAGTCGATAACCTGGCCATCAGAACAAGGTTTGTAATTAAAAGGTCAGTGACCTGGAAAGCTAGGGCCTCACTCTCCGGGCCTCTCCGTAATGACGGCGCTATTAAATTAAGACTGTTATGAAATCAATGCTAAAAACCTTTCATGGTAACGAGATTCCATTCAAGGACATGCAAACTGCCTCATGAAATGGACTTAAATTATAAAAAAGAAAAGTAATAAAAGAGGGTTAAATTGAAATCTGCTGAAGAATTTACTTCCTTTAAAGCCCTCCAGCAGTGGGCTGTGCCCCTTCTCTCAGGTCCTCAAGGTGATCCACTTGGGTTTCTTTGGCAAAGAAGGAAAGACAGGGGTTCAACTTCAAAGAATGCAGACTACAGAAAAAGGAAGAAAATTAGGGGGTTTCTACTGGAGATTCTGGGGCTGACAGCATTTGTTTCCAAGGAATCAAGTGTCTTTGAGCTCTGACTGGGAAGAAGCATGTAAATAATTTATTCATCTCTTCAGAAATCACCATAGCCTGGCTTCTTGACACTGGCAAAATTTTCTGGAACTCCGATGCATCACAAAAAACCTGTGCAAGACCTACAGGAACACTTTGTGTAGTAACTCACTTCCTAACAGCCCAAGTAATGAAACAGATTAGTAGATACGACATGTAAAAGACCATGCTTCCAACTACCTCCAACTCATCTCACCAAGCAAGAGTGTGACTGCTTATGCAGCGCATTATGTTACATGCATATACAAAAGACCAATCCAGGTAGCATATCTTCTGAAGACTGTCCAACCTTCTGGATGGACATTTTCCCAGTATAACTCAACAATTATACATTTACTTGCCTTAATGCACTTCCATTCTCCCGCCACTATAATTTCTGAGCCCCTCAGATGCTTTTGTCTGTTCCCACAATCCCACTCTGGGAAGGCATTACTGTACTCATTTTACAGATGAAGAGAACAAGCAACTAAGAAAGAAGTCTTTCATCCAGGATTACACAATGTCTGTAACCTAGCAGTTTTTCCCTTCCCTGCCTCAGAAGACTAGCACCCTGAAAAATAGAGCTCCACATGCATAGTGCACTTCTAGCCCCTTTTTCTATCTTGCCAGAAGTTACAGATTCAGAGTAGACAAAATTAACAAGCCACATGAGTTACCGGATGGGTAACTGAGCAGTACAGGACATCTGAGGCACAACAGTTAGATGACAGACACATTTCCACAAGGGTTTAAACCCCACATGCTGTCTAATTACTCCCAAGGCGCCGCTGATTCTGTGGCATGTCATCAGCAGAATCAGCGAGTTGGACAAAAAACAAACAGCATCTTTTTTTCCTTTCTTTTCTTTCAGATACTCTGAGGGGAAACAGCTGTTTTTCCCTTCATCTGAAGAAGTTCATGATAAAAAGGAGGAAATGTCATAAATTACACAAAATGCCAGTGTAAGCTTCAAAGAAAATGATAAATGATTCTAATAACTTCATGTTTCTCATTAATGCCTCTGTATTTGGGAGTTTAAAAGTGCTTAAGACAACAGAGAAATCTCATCCAACTTTTGAAAGACCTTTTACAAATCCAGGACACCCTCACTCTCCCAACTGTCATCAACACTATCATCCCATGTTCCAGAGAGCACAGTTCAGCAAACCCCTGACCTGCGAGTAACCAGGAAAGCCTACTCGCAGCCTCTGCAACTACTGTTTCACAAGAAATCAAACCCAGTCCAGCTGGTGATCCTGAAGAAACTTTCATGTCTCACTGCACTGAAATGCTTTAAACAAAGCCCAGTTCCTATCTTGAATATTAATTAATATTAAAAGGAAATAACTTTTGATTGGACTTTTTTTGGAAGGAGACTCTTACAAAAAAGAAGAAAAACTTATAATCCAAGGTGGAATAATCTCTGTGAATCTCAGAAGTGAAATTTCTTAGGCAAAGTGGGGATTGCAGGACCTAAAAGCTCACCCACAACTAACGCTCCAATCCTGTACCTGCAGCTGGGGTAGTGGAAGGCTCCTGCAGGGGTAGGGCACACAGTCTTTTTCTTCCACCTTCACGGACACGAGGTGATCCAGCACCATTCTCTCTACCTCAGGAGTTTTTAACCAGACTGTGGGGAGTCATAGACCTCTCCTGTACAGTTCCACAAAACCAACTACAAAAGACAAGTTCATACATGGTGTACAATTATCTATAGATATGAAAATTCCCTTCCACTGAACAACTTCTGGGGTCCATATAAAGGTCTTCTACTGTAATTTCTGCCTGAAGAAACTTTGATCAGATGAGCTGTGAAAAAAATACAAGGTAACTCTGTATTGTTTCCTACAAAAATAATTTTTAAAGAGACTCTTGTAACTGAAATTGTTTCTCTACAGAAAACGCTTTTTTGACTGGCAGTGAGGACTTCTCTACCAGACAGCCAAACTATCTGTAAAATGGGGATAAACATTATCATTGGGACAACAATGACAGGACATCAGAGAATAGGGGGAACAGCCTACTAAACCGTGTAACCCCTCATTTACTCAGGACTAAAGTAGCCACAACATCTACGTTTCAAGAATAATTGCCTCCATCTGCTAGAGCACATAGGTACCACGACAGTACATACCTTCTGCTCTCAAGGACTGAACAGAGGTCATGTTGTAAGCTCAACGGTCAGATTCCATATGGACATATTTCCAGTGACTGCTGGGTGCAGGCACTACTGGACCCTGCCTCTTCCTATCTCCTACTGTTAAGTTTTCAAACAAACAATTAGCACAAAGGGAAGGAGGGCTAATTAACAAACAGGAACAAACAGCTCTACCAAACCATTTCTGCTCTTTAGTAATTATTAGCCAAGTAATTCATAAGAAGTATTAGTTGGGCCACAGTTTCTCTGTGCTTCCATCTCCCCACCCTTCCTCTTCTCCCAGTCAGGGATTTATTAAAATTAAACAGATTAGATGGAGCTCCTGATACTAAAAACTGTTCAGAGAAGCCTGCGGTGGGGAAGTGCAGAGCAAACACCAGAGACATTTGTCTCTAAATTGCTCTAAATACCTTCTGCAAATGAAATTCTAACCCAGCTGTGTTGAGAGAGAAAATGAGGAATAACTGGTCATTGTCAGCACAGAATAAGATCAGGCAGTTATAATATTGCACGATATACTGGGGGCTAAGGATCTCTCGGCAACAATAGATTTTGTATCAGGTTACCCCGGGTAATCAGCACAGCTTTTAGGCTCAGCTTTCCCTTGCTTCATTGCTTCGATGATAGAGTTGAAATCCCCAAGCTTTTATGATTAATTACTCCCCGTAGGTCCACATATTTCAAGGAAAAACTCATGGAGCACAGCGGCCAACAGGCTCCAAATTTTAATGCCATCCTGATGGCACAGCAAGGCAAGCAACATACCTATGTGATTGGAATCTTCTCTAACTGGCAGTAGGACAAGCAGTGAGAGGATCACACTCAAAATGATGCACCCGTCAACTACTTGTCATGATATCATTGCTAAAATACAAGACTGCCATTCCCTTCTACGTTCTTCGCTATTCAAGATGAGCAAAGTGGTGCATGCACTTGAACTCTCCATCTCAGACATCTCAATAAACAGTTCATAACCCCAAGCAGAATAATATCTATTTCACAGGCTTCTCTATTGTTCAAAACTCAAGATCTTTAGCTATAGAATTTGATGTACCCTGAAGTACTTATAACTTCAATGTATAAGTGGGTCACTCCCCTCTGAAGTTGGGAGTTTGTATTTTCAGTAACATTCCAGCTGCTTAAAGTGCTCCACAGTGCATGTAATTAACTCCAAGACAAGACTGTCCTTATTATTTACATCTTGCTGTAAGGATCCAAGCAATGTGGTCCCAGGAGGGTAGCATAATATGGAATGAACTTCACCTGAAATGCACTGTAAGTTGTGGACTAAAAACTTTAAAGAGAAATAAAAGAACAAAAGATAGTTCTGCTATGAGTCAGAAATTAAAATAAATTCTCAGTAGGCAATGGCCAAAGTATGTTCCATCTGTCTAAGACGATATAGGATTTGTCAGGATCTGTTCTATCCCTGCTATAGAAAAGGGCTACACTCAGTCGGTAGTTTACCATTTCAGCCTGAAAGTCAGGCTGACCCCAAGCTTGACCTTAACCTGACCTTGTTTACTTTCACCAAGTCCTTCGCCCTTCATTCCTCTCTGGCTCTCTTCAGAAACATTTTGACCTTTTCACCTAGAAGCTGGTCATTCTAAAGCCAATGTCACTAAGGTTAGAACTGACCAACAAGTCCGCAACTCTAAACTGTCCTCATTTCAGAAATTATCTGATAATGGTTAACCCAAAAACTTCTAATGTGTCGTCTGTATTCTAAAATTCCACATCTGGCACCAAGATTGCTCTAGTCAGTTTGGAAGAAAAGAGACTGATATTTCTTACAAACTTCAAATCTTTTTTTGAGACAGACTACTTGCTTTGTTCTTAACATCTAATTTCCCACAGCAACACATTTTGGCTTTATGCTAACTCAAGCTCCCTCATTATCACTGAAACCACAAACTTAAGAGTCCATACCTTTCTTCTTCAGAAACGCTCTTCTGGTTGCAAGAGGACTTTGGCGGACTCGTGGATTCTGTAAAAACTTCACTGCTGTCACAATCTGACAAGGGTAGGAGGATTGGAGAAATAGAAGAGAGAAAAGATCCAAGTTAGGAATGGTCAAATTCCTATTTTACATTATGCATTCTGCACTGCAAAGCAAGGCATCACATCCAACACATGGAGACAGTCTGGAGCTGACACCAATCCAACTTTCAGAAACGGTTCAATGAGCATCAGAGTTTGTGGCTCAACTCTGATCAGACAGCACAATTATGGTATTACAACCTAGAAGTTTCTTGTTGAATTACTCTTGGAGCAGCTCAACCTGTACAAAAAACTCCTTTAAGATTCTTAGGGGTTTCTGTCATTTATCTTCTCACCTAGGTTGGCTCCTATAGTTGAGGGCAACCTTGACACAATGCATGTAATTAACAGTAGGCTTACTAGTAAGAATGCTTCCTTTCTATTCAACTTAAAGCTCCCTGCAAATTCTAAGAGATTAAGGCCTTTTCTGCCATCATTCTAATTTACTGAAAGCAATAAATAAACCTCAGCTTGTCATGACTGCAAAAGAAGCAACTTCACATGTTTTGGATCACATAACAAAAATATCAAAAAAGTCACTTTTCATGACATAAATAGGTAGGTGACTCATTAAAATTATGTTCCACACCAGCCGAAATCACAGATTACTTTTGTCTAAAGACTGACTGCTGTGTCCTTCTTTAAGGTGGCATAGCACCTAAAACAAACCACTTATTCAAATAAAGGATAAAGTATGGGATAATACTCCATTTAGTGCCAATGAAAGGTATTTGATTTTTTCTTCATATGGTAGGTCAACTTTCCACATGCTCTCCTATACTATTACACACATCATTACTGTCGCTGCACCAGTGAAAAACAGCTGATTCACTTCACTTGTATGCAAAGACATCTGTGCTGATTGTGGCATCAGGGGGAATAATTTGCCTGAAGTTAACAGCACTTAGGAGATGGACACATCCACGTGAACTAGTGGAAGAAATGACTTCCTTCCTCTAGAGCCAAAAATAACCACACATATGGAGAGAGGAGGTTTTTCTCCCCAAACAGTGGCATGAACCTTCTCCTAAGATGGTGGTATATACTAGACCTATGTTAGGTAGGTCTTGAAGAGTTTATCTTAAAATATTGTTTCTACAATTCAGTTCCAAAAAGGTTTTCAGAACTTTTCACAGCAGAAAAAGGAGAAAAAAAATTGCATCACTACTGAAATCACTAAGTTTCACTTTGTGTTTGAATCAAACCCTTCGAATATGCATTTCTGGTCAGAGAGCAAAGTTCTGATGGGTTTAATGGCACTTTCAATGTACTCCTCAGAGCATTCCATCAATGTTTTTTTTCTTTTAAATTGCATCTCTTATTTCTTTAAATACATTAATCAGGCTAGTGTAGGCAAAACGGATCCATTGGACAATGCAATAAACATGAATTATCATCTATCCAACACGCATAATGGCTTAAAAATACATAATAGCAGGTGTAGTTTAAATGATTAGTTATTACACCTGTGGTGGGTCTGATTCAATTGGGGAAAATCATCTTTAATAGGTTAAAAGGTTTAGATCACCAGGCTTCCCTTAAAGTGGCTGTAGAGAGGGTATGATGGAGTACGCTGTCATTACTAATTCATTTAAGAAAAACATGGGGGATACAGCAAAGAACAGCATAAACGAGCGAATCCAATTTAAACATCAGGTAAAGCAGAAAACACCTTTTAAAAAAGCATGATAAATGAATTTGGGAGCGAGATGAAATTGACATATTTATTTTAACGGGAATTTGACAAAGTCCCAGCACACTTCAAAGTTGGGAGGATAAAATGAATGGGGTATTTTTAATTCTTTTCCTTTTCTTATTTTCCTTCATTTTTTCCCTTAAGTTTACATTCAGTAATTTTGAACCATAAAATACTACAGCAAAATACCCCACATAAAGTACACTTCAGTTTCATTTATGTGCACTTGATCTGTCTCCAGCTGAAATGCAGGTGACAGGCAAATCACAGATTTAAACTGTGCTGATATTGCTACGCCAGATGCAGAAATATAAAGCGCCCAAACTAATAACCTTAAGATAATATGCTGAATAAGAAAGATGCCCAAATGAGCAGACCAACAGATATGTGAACATATCAAAACCACTTTCCTTCTAACAATAATTACTTGTTTGTTTCTTCAGAAACTCCTTAACACTCCCTCCCACACTTAGTGAGCTAGAGACACAGACACGAAAGGCCTGCAGACCTGAAATTCTGCAGGCTCTCATATTTAATTATCAGGTTTTAAGCATTAAACCTGTAAGAAATAAGCAGTATTTTTCATTGTGCTATTTCAATCACAACCATGTGAGCGTTTTATTGATTCTAACTCTTTATTAAAACTTAACTTTTGCCCTGTAAAAATGTAAACATTTCAGTAGTAAATTTCACTCCAAAATAAACTTCCATTTTATCTCTTCCCTGCATCACTTCCTCCATTATTCACAAAGTTTTTAATCTTAAAACAAAATAAAATTGCAAGCATCAACAAACTTAATAGAAAAAGAATCCTGGACATGTATTCCTCCTCCCAATAATCCCGTGTTTCTCCTATTTGTTTGCATTTACCTCTGAACATTCCTCCTAGAGGCTGAGCTGAAACTTCCTCATTTTCATAATTCACCTTGTACACACGAGCAACTTACGAAGCAATTTTGGCCATGTCAAAATGCCAATATTTTCAACAAACATACACAAGAACTTTCCTACCTTCTATGGATCGTTTTCTTTGCACAAACAAGGGCAACTGCAATCCATAATTTAAACAACAGAAAAAGGAGGAGGAAGATGAGAAGACTTTGCAGTCGTGTGTATAGCCAAAAAAAATCATGCAGCAAATAGCACTCTGACTCAGCTGGTAACATTGTTCCATACTATTTCTGTATCATTTGTAACACTTCTCCAATATTAGGACACTGTCAAATAATGTGCATTGTATCACTACTCAGATTTTTAGATTGCCAGCACACACTGGCCAGCAAACTAGTTTTATCCAGTGGATCAGGTACATATTTCTCTTAATGAAAGACAGTGGGTTTGGCTTTTAAAAGCAATTCAATTCCATAAACTTGCTATCCTACCACCACTTCTCCTGCAGTTTTCTGACTGGGGGGCGGGAGGGGAGGTGGTCCTACAGTTTGATTTTCTAATTAGAAGATGAAGGTAACTATTCATATTTGTGTCTGGCCAAATTACATAAATTCAGGCCAAATATTCTGCTTCAATGTCAAAGATATAAAACGGAGACAGGAACTTTATTGCAGATGTTGTGGGAATGCAGCAGGCTGACGAAATTCTGGGCCAAAGCACAGCACTTTGACATTACAGCCAAGGTCCCTCATTCCCAATTTCCCTCCCTTTTGTGTTAGCGGGGACGATAAAGAGAGCCTTATTTTCTTATTACGCTCAAAGCTGCAGGGTTTCCAATGAAGCAATCTAAGCTTCTTTATCAGTTACTAGCGTTAGAAAAGTAAACTATGAAATTTAAAATACTGTGGCAAATACCCAGTTTCTACCACCTCCCCCCCCAACAACTGATTAACAAAAATGTAAAAGCAAATCACCTTCATCAATAAAAGTTCCACAGGATTCAGTAACAGAGTTCCATGTGGAAAACAGAATCAAAAGCTACCAGGAACGCAGCCCGTAAGAACTCTAATAGATTTCCTAATACTGGGAGCCCTCTGTAAGTTATTACTAAACAGCATTTGTTGATAGACTGAGACTTTGAGATGACCTGTGATGTAAAGGTTGGGTCTGAATTATACGTTGCAAGGGATGGTATTTTGTCTTTCTGAGTGGATCTGTATCTGTTTAAATGCAACACTTCTTTTCATTAAGCAGAGGCGGCACAGGCCATGAACTATGCACAGACAGTTTACATTACATGTGCGGAAGCAATCAACACTGGCAATATACATGACGTATGTAAAAGAAGTTGGAATTAATTTTTTCCCAGTGTATTAAAAAATAATAATATGGCAGTATCAACACACACCCAACCTATTTCAGCCAGAGCAGAAGGCCACAGCTATAGGGCAAATGGAACTGATCAATATATTAGCCTACAGCAACACCCCCTCAGTGTACGGCTGTATGTTTGCAAGGCTCAGAAGATTAAATTGTCTGTGAAAGGTTTCTGCACTCCTACTCTAAAGGAGATACCCAGAATCCTGTTAACAAGCATCAGGCTAAAGCCAACTTACGTTTTAACAAGGGCTGACTTAAAAGCCTGGTGCTGCAATGAACAAGAAAACCCCTTCAAACAGAAATCCTGCATTTTAGTAAGAAATCAGCGCTCTGCCAGGACTGACTTGACAAATATGGTTATCGGTGGCACACGGAAATAGTTGCAAAGCAGCTGTTAATCAGGGAAACGCATCATAGAACGCTGATGCTAGCACTCGTGAAAAAATGCAAGGGGCTAATTATGAAGCCATATATCTCGCTAAAGAGGCACTGCTCCTGGAGATTCCAGGCAGAGCACTCTCGGAGTCGGGGTCCTGGGACACTACATACACAATGTTCTCCAACACAAGCTTCCTTCTCCCAGGATAAACCTTTTCCCAATTCAGTGTTCTAGGCCCCAGAATTCCTGTGAAATTTGTATTTCACAGAAACTGCTTGTTATTTCTAAAGAAAATATCTGCAGGTCGGTGGAAACACTTTAAAGCTCCAATGATTTCATTTAAATTTTTATTAACCCATGCAGAACCCCAGGTATTATTTCTGTTGTGAGAGAACCTAGAAACCTACAAGGTTTGGCCGATCTCTAAGTCCTACTGAGAAAAGTTTAAAAACGCAGTACAACAGTAAAAAAACCCTCATGTAAAACAGAGCAAATTTAAAGCAGGATTCACAGGAGTCAGAACCAGGTAAGAACAAAGGCAAGAAAGAAACAAGCTTCAAACCATACCTGAGATTAGGAACCCAAAACTAAAAGAATACAGAATAGTAAGCAAAAAATGGTAATACAAGCTAAAAAGGAAAAATCCCAGGTGCCCGGAAACTCAAGACAGCTGAGAGTTCTGTGAATGAAATCTGACTCAAAATCATCAAGGTTAACAGCAGCCAGAGGAAAGGCAAGAGCAGCAATGCCGGCCCTGTATTTGTCACTCGGTTTCACTAGTATTGGAAGGAAGGAGGCTCCCGAAGGCAGGCGGGGTGCGGGCTGGGGGCAGGTGAATCCCCGCGCAGCACTCCGAGGAAAAGCGCCGGGGCGGCCGAAGAGGCGCAGCCTCGGGCCGGCCGGCGCGGGGCGGCGCGGAGCAGCGCGGAGGCAGCGCTCCCCCTAGCCGGGGCCCGCGGCAGGCCCGCGCCGAGGGGCTGGCTGCACCAGCCGGCGAAGCCCAAATTAAGTGTTTTCACTCAGTGGAAATGAAATGTTTTGCAAGATGAAACAGAAAGAAAATTGAGGTTTTAGGTAATTACTAGTTGGCATTTACATATCACAGGCTGGTTCAACACCTATTCATTTTCCTCTTTTATTTTCAATTTTTTAAAATTGCTCATTAAAATGAACACATGACAGGGATGGGGGGAAAAATTACTCTTCCTCTTTTTCCTGAGGACTACAAAATCCAGATCTACTTTAAATACATTTATCTATAATTATCACATACAAAAAAGCCTTACTTAATTTACATTAATAGGGTGACCAAAAAAAAAAAAAATTTGATAAAAGCCAGAAAAATCCAAGCTGAGCTGTCTTTGTGTCATCTTGTTGTGCCTACTTAGTTCCAGGGACAGCCTCCACGGAGCCAGGACCCCTGCCACTCCCTACGCATCCTGGCATGAGCAGAAATGAAGATGCTGAAAAATCTTCGGTGTAGGCTGCTATCCTATCCCCATCAATGTCACCCAGCAGTTTAGCTACAGAGGCGGCTTTCAGATGCCTTCTTTCCCTTCAACACACTTTCCCCTCGTTTCTTCCCCTATTCTCACTACAAAGAGGTGACTCCATACAGTCCCTATCCTCAACTTCTTTGTTCCAGGAGCCACTTCATACTTCCCCCAGCTGTTCACCAAGGGGTGACCTTTCCACCCTCTTCATTCACACAGAACCAGTCTTTCCTCACGTAACCGTACCATTTCCAGGGATCCTGATCTGCAGCTCAAGTCAGACTTACAGGCTTCTCTTAGCTCGGTGGCCTCTCCATTCAAATTCCCATTGTTCAGTTAAATAAGTATTTCCTATGCAAACCCCTTAATTTTCCTGCACTCTTCAGCTTTTTTTAATTTTAACCTTGTGAAAGTCTTATTTAACCCCACAACACATTCTAGGATACAATTTGTATGAAAAATGCTATATAAAATAAAGTTTTATTGTATCATATGTTAAGGACATAAAACATCCCTGATAGAAGTGTACAGGAGCTGACATGATAGACTAATATATTTTAAGGTCTATTGTGTAAATATGTATTTAGGGAATTCTAAAGCATGGTATTATTGACCCAAGTCTCTCTTAAAACACATTGATATATGGAGTAAAAGCCCTTATGAAAAGTAGCAACTTCGTCTGTGTAGTAGTCACCTTTCAAAGTGAAATATCTCTGCCATCTTCAGTTTTTTCTGATTTGGTTTAAAACATAGTGGACATCTTGACAAAATTCCTCTCTTTTTAAGAGGAATAATATCATACGCATAAAACTAAAAAGAGCAAGAAATTTACACATGCTTTAAAAGAAATGTACAGTAACTATTTTTATAAACACAGAAAACATGCTATGTGTTTTTTTATTTCAGAAAGAAATACACCTCCAAATGAGACTTCGTAACATCAGGTTTAACACAATATAAACTGTTACAGGGAAGTGATAAATGCTGGAAAAAAAATCTTATAAGAAATATGAGCAAAAGAGCAAACTAAATATATTAAACTGATAACGTAGCCATAATAAATTTTAACCAATGAGTATCAAGACTTTTTTCTAGAGTTCAAACATTTTCACTTTTTATTGAAAAGGAAAGATATAAACTCACTTTCAGAGGAAAAATAAACTTTAAAAATCCCCTTTTTGTACTTCTGCCTAAGCTTAAGTTTCAAGCTTCCTATAATCACCAGTACCACCAAAGAAGGTATTGCAGCAAGATGAACAAGGTGGGAGGGATGCCGGCGGGAGGTGGGGGGAGGAATAATGCTTCCAATCCAACTGGCAGCAAATTATTTGAAGTTCTGTTTACAGACAAATGACAATAACCTCAGTGCCAAATGTACTGGATCATCGTGGAGAATATATGGACTAGAAGGTCAGCGTCTCGTGCAAGTAGGTAAGGTATCTAGCTTCCAAGTGTGGATGAAGCCAGTGTGCCATTATAAGGTTAGCAAACTCATTCAACAGGACCTAAGAAAGGTGCCAGAGAGATGAAAGGTCAAAACTTACTGAAGACAAGCTGATTTTTATAACTTTTCATGACAGTACCCAACTTACACATCTCAATTCTCCCTTCTTACAGAAGGAAGCTTAGGGATCACTGAGGCTCTGTGCTGCAAAATTAATGCAAGTGTCAAGCTGTTGAGCTGAATCACGCCAAAGGAATGTAATGACTCAGTGTCCAAGATGCTCACTACAGCAGAACTAAGATCATTCCATGGCTCCACAACTAAAACAAATGCATGATACAGCTTTCAGGGGAGTGGATGGCAGCACCTCCAACTCTTTACCTTTTTCACTCCTCTTTCCATATTGCCATTACTAAAGAGTTCAAATACAACAGCTTTCGGAAGAAATCTCTTTTACCCTATTGTCTTCACATGTGCAGAATGTAAAAAACAATGAAGCTGTAAATGAATATATTTTCATTCTTTTAACTACAGGGCAGGCAAAGACTGCTGGAGGTTCATTCACATGCCGGGGAGCTAGATGATGACGTAAGGACAGGAAGTCCATGTCACATCTAACATTGTGCCTGAGTACTTAAAATCGCTATTGAATGGTAGACTCCAGAAGGCTAAATCAATCAGAGAGATGCACCAGAACAGGATCATTGTTCAGACTTACTTAGATCCTTCTAATTCCAGTCAAGGGACTGGAAAATACTAGTCATACAATGGCTCAGATTTAGTGCAAGATGATCGAAAGTAGAACCCATCTGTGGAAGAAGCTCAAATGGAACTGACTCAAATGGACAGGAAAAAAATCAGCAAGCTATTATTCCTTGAACCTGCTATTTCAAGAACCCCATTTAATAAAATTCTTAATCTACAGGAAATGTAGATTAGAAAATGGGTGTTTTCCTTGCAGCAATAAAACACCAAACAGTTAGGGGTGAAGTCAGGGGGCGATGATGGCATTATTATGTGAAAGATCTGAATGACAGAATGAATAAGGAGATACTGGAGGAAACTACTTGGGATCACTGGAATCTAACAAAAGGTTTCATGCTGGAAAAATTAAAGAAGCTGGAAACTGACAGGTGCGCAATAAATCACGTAAACCACAGCACTTGGGAAGTAATAGTGAAAGAAGAAGGACTTAAAATACTGGAAGACCTTGATGTAAATTCAGTATTTTACTTAGAGGTCTTTGGGACAAGAATCGTCCTTTTTCTTGTATTTCCACAGTGCCTCGTGCTGGTCTGCAACTGGCCTCCTAGACATTTATTACAACACAAATAATAATAAAGACTGAGCAGACCATGCACTTTGTTCCTGCTGTTAATTGCCCCATTAAGGGAAAAACGAAGTAAGGGGCAAGAAATCTGATTGGCCAGAGCTGCCTAGTCTATGGGGATTGCAAGTGGAATAATTTTATAGATTTGAAAGCAGCTGCGTCCCTTGTCTTTGTCCAGTTTTCAACAGAAAGAAGCTCAACATTACAGAATTTCTCTTCCATATGTAGGAACTTGCATGAGCAGCCTCAAAAGCAACTGAGCTTCCCTGTCAACTCTTAGGATGCTTCCTCTACAACAGGAGTGGAGCACAATGTAAGGGCAAACATGAGGAACATTTCCACTGTAGCTGTCCATACCATAAGCATTCTGCAAACAATGGGTCCACTTAATTTTCCCCTGGGGTCAATTTGGTGTTTTTCATGGATGTTACATTCTCTACTTAAAGAAACAAAGCATATAGGCATCACATCAAATTCAGGATGCTGTTCAACCAATACAGCACTGTATGTATCTAAAAATCATGTGTACTGATCACCAACTCCTCTCCCTTGAAGCACTTTAGTAAAATCCCACCATCCTAAACTGAGTTAAAATGTCCAAGAGAATTAGTCCTACAGAGAATTATACTCAAGCCAGGGTGCTCCTGCCTAGTTTCTACACAGAAATTTGGGTCCAAACCAGGAAGGCCTACAAAATCAGAGAAGGTTCGAAATGGCACTTATACAGTTTTTTTGTTTCCTTAAATCTTGGCACAGCCAGTACATGTCAGGGACTATTATAATTATACTCTTTATGTGCTGAAAAATTAATAAACAATTACTCACTTCAGGAAAAAAAAGAAAGCAGCCATTTCCTTGACAAATGCTGCAGAAAGCACCAACAATCTCTCTGAAATCTGGGTCCATACCACAGCAAGGGATTAACACCAATGTAAGAATGGCCATTGTTGCTACACAGAACTGGCACAACTGAAAGCTCAAGAAGGTAATGTTGCAGTATTCTCAAGCCACTGCACCTGATCCATAGGAGCTACAAGGCATTTTTCTATCTTTGTAACAGAAAAAGTAGATACAGTCTTTAATGATGCTTTGGCCCAAGCACAGGCTGTTCAATCAATTTCTATTAAGCCACAAAGTCCAAAATTGGGAGCAAGTATTTGAAATGCACTAGTTTCAGTCCTGCCAGGCCAAAAAGGACTTCCGCACTGCCTTCGCGGCTGGAAACTAAGGGTTACCTCTACTTTGGTAGGAAGTCAAGCTCAGCTTCCCAGGAAATCATGAGAATGGTAGAAAATACACGCTTTCCTGAACAAGCAGGTGAGACAGCAAACATCTGGGACCTTCATAAATTCTTATTGAAATTTATTTGCAGCCTAAATCTTTATTAAAATCTGCCATTCAATTAGTTCTTCCCTAAAATATTGGCAAGTTCTATATTAACTTCCTTGAGAATCCAGAGGGAACTCAGGTACACTTGCACTGAAAGGCTTCCAATTTTCTTTAAAAAATTAAATAAAATTAGATAAATCCCACATATCCCTTTTTAAGCAGACCCATGCTACTCAGTCTTCTCCCCACCTTAAATCAATGGTAACCCAATTCAAATGCCTTACAGCTCTGTCTGAGAACTAGTGGAGAGATCAACGCTTTTTATCTTAAGGATTATGGATCGCTACTTGGCTGACTAACATACCCAGCAGCCCATTAGAAATACCACAAAGGGCACACTGTTCTCCTTCCACCCCTCAGACTTGAGAAAGCAGCATATAAAACTTCACCCCTCCATGTTGTAGTTCTTAGCCTGCCTGCCTTGTTTCATACTCTAAACATACCAAGATTTATTAACCTTTACAGTAAAAACAAATAAAATAATGATGAAGTAAAAACACAGTGATGTAAGGGCTGCAGCTAGCACCGTTTATCTGTGGAAATCCAATTAGTGCTCAAGTGGCAGAGATACCTGGAAAAGTGCTCACAATCAAATCAAAAAATGATACAAAAACATTAACCTGATGGCTAAAAACTCCACATTTAAACATTTAAAGTAATAAAGGTGCTTTTATTGAGTATTTTCTATATTTCATTAGGTCCCAAATTGACGAGGAGACCTAGAGATGCATTTCCTGGGCTTTTGGATCCTTAGACCAAATGCTTGACTTTGCTATTGTTGTCGTAAAACAAAAAAAAAGGAAGAGTGTTTCTTGCTAGTGTCTTGCTAGAATGGCAAACTTCTTTTTGCAGCAGCAACTACAAGAACAATTGCATATGCAGGAAATGCTGAGAAGCCTATGAAGATATTCTTAGATCTGACACACTCATTCTGTACTCCCCATGATGTGAGCAGATATATTGTTTGAATTACTTTTGCATGTAAGAGTATCTGGATTTACCTCTGTTGTTGTGCTCTAACAGAAATTCTTTTCTAAAAGCCATCGCCTCTTGTCCCTTGGCTGGGAAAGTGACCATATTGATGAGACAGTCGCTAGAAAGACAAGTACCCACTGTACACCTTGACAGTCTCAGAAGAGAGGAACAGAAAAAAATAATGAGATCAGTCAAGCCCCCAGCAGTAGGGCCCTCAGATTAGGTCTGTTTACAAGACCGAACAGAAAAAGCATGCAGTACAATGTCCATATTCTTTCTTTCTGAATACTGTGACTCTGCTGCTTTTGATCAGTATTACATTCACTTAAATTCATTAAAAGAGGAATTAGGAGAGAGACACCATCAATGAACAGAAGATGAAACTTCTGAGTAAAATTTTTCTTCATCTGTCTAAAACCACAGAACAGGAGTCAATAATACTTCATAAGTTTGAGAATATCTAATAGAACCTTACCCATTGCTTTGCTTATAGCAAAATGTTACACTTGCTTCCGGTATCAATTTATGCATGCTGCTCTTAAGCTTTACACAGAGGAGTTGAATATACGCATTCAGAATAGACTGCATTAAATGCAAAATAAAATGCACTTAAATTCCATTCCAAGGTGAACTGACTCAGTTAAAAGAAGCAAAATTCCTTGAACTATGCAGAAAGTACATTTATATTTATATTCCAGAAAGATTTTCTATTTTGTATTTTGTCCATCTATTTTTAAAAGTCCAAAAGTCTTTACTAGCTTTCTAGGGAGAAGATTTCATGATAGATCACTGTCAGGATTTTTACCTAATGTTAATCCCTAACTTCCTTTTTTTGTCGTATGAATCCACTGTTCAGAAATAAATTTAAGACTTAAGAATACCTTATGAACAGCTTGGATTGTACTGGGTAGCAGAAAAATAGTTATTTCCTGACTTCAGTGTTTTACTGGGCTGTTACTCATACTCATATGTTCTGGGCTGACTGGCCCTATGTGTGGTATTCCCTTTCTACAGAGAATATTCATGAATTAGCTTTTAGATGCCAAAGAGTACAACCTGTCTTCAGGGAGCAATTTCTACATCTCTAACTTTTGTGCTTGCTATGTAGCAAATTATAAAGAGGAATGTGATACCTAGAATTTGCACGCTGAAATGTAAAATGTTTAAAATAAAAAATTAAGGACAAAATCCCTATTATCAAACAGATTCTACACAGCAACGTTTAGATTCCCCTCCTCTCTGTCCCCCCTAATCAACAGGGATGAGTACTAGGTAAGAATCAGTGGTGAGAGACCTCCTGCTCCTGTCTGGAGTATAAAGAGTCCTGGTTTATTATTCTGCATTTGCATGTGGCAGCAAATGTGTAAATGTTTTAATAATACAAAAATCCCAATAGAGTGGAGGAGGAGGATATGAAAGAAAGAAATACAAGGACATTTACTTTCTTGAGAGTGAGATAGAAAGGAAAAGAGAGAAAGAAGATGACACGATAAGGGACAAAGCAAGCTTTCTGGGGTGTATCTGGAAAAAACTAGAAGAGAAATCATTAGGAAGTCCATAGTGCATCTACAGTGATACAGTGTGGATCAATTCATTTAACACTGCCCTGTACATTTACAGAAAAGTACTTTTGATATAATAAAGGCTCATAAACACACAGAAATTGGGTTAGACCTGTTTCAAATTCCTGCCAAACAATGGTTCAGAAAAATGAAGCTCTATTTTAATTAGCTCGACTCAAGAGTGATTTGATAACAGCAGATGCTGTCTGGATGCTTTCAGCTTGATGGGCTCCACATACATGAACTTAAGAGTGGCTTTGATGCAATTAGATATCTCTCTCTCCTTTAACATGTGTTAAGCTGAACCAATGGCTTGTGTCTATTTGACTTCTTGAACTAGAAGGATATTGGCACTCTTCCTCATTCTTCTCCAAATGAGTGGAGCTAAAACAAAGAGAAGGTGGCTTATTTGGGGCGTACCCATGCCATTTCAACAACTTGAAGACAGAAAGGGCACCAATAACACTACTCACAACACAGTATTAAGGTCTTAACATTAGATCTGTTCTACCACTAACCACATTTCCTGGCATGTAATTTTTACAGGCTTGGTTAGTCCCAGTCAAAAAACCTGTCCTATCAATTGCTGCTTCAACTCAGGTAATTTTCTGTAAAAACAAGAGGGACTCAATAATAATTCCATACATCCCTTTCAGTCCTACATTCCCAGAAGATACTCCATACACACACTGTACCATTAGAGTAGCTTCCATTCAGTCATGGTACAGTTCTCCCACCTACTGTCCACCATTTTCTTTGAGAGACAACTTCTTCCATTCCTGGAAATATTTGTGCATTGGCATCTCAGAGAACCCTCTGCCTTTCTAAAGTGATCTACTTACCTTGCTCTGTAGCCATAAAGTACAGGCATTTGCTAAAGGACACATGCAACATAGGAGCTGCTTTAATGCATCAGGGACAAGGCTAATAGGAGGTCTTGATTTGTTAATTATCTGTCAGTTTGTCACAGCTGGGCTGCAAGGAGTGGGTGAGGGGGAATCTTTCTGCTTGGTTCTTTCTCTAACTGCTGAATTAGGCTGTCAAAACCTTCATCCCACCACAAGAGGCTGTGAAAAGAAGAGCCAGACTATCCTTTTCTTCCTCCTTTTCCCAGCAGGATATGCTGCTTCAGATGTCCTACCCTCCCACCATGCCTCCGGAAATGTATATGGCATATATAAAATGACCTTCACACCATAACACCATGCCCAATTTAGTCAAGGGACATTAGCAGACCTGACTATGATAAATCAGTGAGGAAATCCCAGTGCCAGGGGAGCATGCAAGAGGCACTTATTCTGCAGGGAGTCCTAAAGTTGCTACCTGCTTGAATCAGCAATTTCAGAGCAAGGTTTTGGAAGGCAGAAAGCTTGGCCCCTGTGAGAGCAGACAGATAGATATACATGGAGTTATAGAGATAGAGACATGGTATAGTGGCAAGATTCCCTTTCTTCTTACATCTCTGCCCCATGTAATCCTCTAAGTACAGGAAAAAGTTCAGGCTGTGAAGTGGGATAAAGCATGGAATACCCCTATGGAGACAAAGCTAGAAAAGCAGAAAGCAGGCTGTGATATAGCAGTAGAATTTACTGTAAATGCTTATGCCTCTTAAATCCAGCTAAATGTGGCCGTTAAGCCATGAGAGCCCAGGGAGATCCCCACCCTCTCCTCCGTTTTCCCTGCAGGCCACGTCCTGAGCATCCCATCACTCAAGTTCTCTCCTCAGCAGACCTTGGATTATGAAAAATCCCCTGCAGGAGCTTCCCACATGCAACAGACACACCCCTTTTCTACCACCAGCAATGCTTCTCCCTTTCAGGAGTGGGAGGCTCAAAATTTATTCCATGTATACAAAGGTACTGCCTGCTTGAGATGGGAAAACTGAAGGACGTTCAGCTCTGGCTTCGTACAGGTGATCAGAAGCTATAAAGTCACCTAAACTGGAAAAAATTACCATGAGCATTACCCTAGTCCATTGCAACATTAAAAAAAAAAGGTGTCTCAAGTTAACATTTATTTATTTTACACTTATGACAGCCAAGGAGCACACATATATAGTCAGTACGCAAGACAAATCTCAAAGTAATTTTCTTCTGTGGGTCATCTCCTATAGTTTGACAAAACCGGTGCTTTTCATCTTTTGAGCTAGAATCCCTTAGAACCAGCATTATCATTTTTGCACAGACAATCCTACCTTCCCCATATGAGAAATCTACTGGGGACAAAATAACTGTCTTTATCTTTCATCAGGTAAAGTTAATAGATCCATTTTGGGGAACATTTGAAGAGCTTGTCCCTGGAAAATAAAATTTGCTAAAGCACTGCTTCTCTAACTTCATGAAAGCTTGACTCCCTGTTGCACTCATCTGTTGTGGTGGCTCATCCCACATTCCTCAGCTGAGATGGCAGCAAGCTCCTTCAGGAAAATGAGAGTTACTGGAATAAATGCTAACTCTTCAAACTAGGAGGAGCAGAACTTCTAATAGCAATTACAGGTAGAAAGCTGTTTACTGGCTAGTGACTTTGTGACTTCCTTTGAAGCATTCTGCATCCCTTTGGGTGTTATAACCTAAGTTTGAGAAACACTGCTTTAAGGAAGTTAACTATAAAGAGACATAGTATTGGTGATGACAATGTGATGACATAGCATTGTTCCCCACCCCACACCTACGTAAGAGTTTAGGAGCAATTTCCCAGCAGGTCCTGGTGGCCTCAGCCTTCACCTTCAAAAGCTCTGCCCTACAGTAATACAGACTTATGGGTGTTAAGATGATGCTTGAGATAAAGACCCAGTAGCATCGATAATACAACCAATGCAGCAGTCAGCATTAATTATTCCAAACTACTATAGGGCAAGGCCTGTGTCTCTTAAAACATCTGTCTATCAATCTTCTGGTCTTTAATAAAATCACTCTCCCAGCCACAGGGTGTAACTGGAATTGTACATACGCATGTGCATGCAAAAACTTAAATGCATAAGGAGAGATTCAGGTCTTCATTAAAAAATGGAATAAATAAGAATTCACCAAGGAGTTCTGCCAGTCTGATTTCCAGATCTGGTTTTGCTGCATTCTTGCCCACAGCCTGCAGAGTTCTGGGTGCCTCCCTATCCTTCTCCAGCTGCACAGTCCTCTTCAAATTCAGACTTCTTGCACCTATAATTACTAGGTGCCCTGTGCCAGGCTCCTTTAATTAACCAACCCAACTCTTCTCCCTTTGGGATCAGACTAAGCTCTTTTTTATTAGTTCCATCATTAGTTACATCAGTATCTAGGCCTAAGCAGGACTACTTCATGAAGTGGGGCTGTTAGGGTGCAAATGACCTCCTAAGCAACTGCCTGCAGAAAAGGCAAAGAAAGCAAGGCTATGAACCAAGGGGAAGTCCATGAGGGGTTGATACACCACCTTTCAAACTTAATTACATCAGCAAAAATTACACAGATCAAAATCCTCAGGAAAATGCCTTGCATGAGGGGGACCTTGCAGTGCCAGTTAGGTGCTGCTACAGCGCTGAGGGTGCTGCAATCCAAAGAGCAGAGGGGCAAGAACAAAATAAAACCCCTTACTTGTCATTACACAGGAGCCAAACTTGTGATTTTCAGGGCTCCAAGGAAGAGTTTAGCATTCCTGGAAAGCAATGTTTCCCCAAGCCTCACTCTCTCCAGCTGATACTGTCTTACCAACAGCTAGGATGGAATCTGAATTACAGGTCCATGCAACACCCTGGAAGAAGAGGTTCATTTCACTGTTTGTACTTAAGACTCCATGTTCCTGTCTCCCAGGAGAACTGGTAGATCAGAGTCCAGATACTGTCCTAACAGTTCTTCTTCCTACCCTGAATGGTACCACATAACCTCTTGCAGGCAGTTTCTTCAGCATTTATTGATATTTTACCTTTAGCCAAGGCACTCTCATTCTCTGACACTGTTTCACCTAATTTCTATATAAACAGCAGCACACATGCCAAAAAAAAAGGCAAAATGCACACTGGCCTATTCTGGACCATGAGATATTCTGCATGTATGTGTTCATGCATGTGGTGAAAAGAGAATGGGAGGTGAAAAGCAAAAGAGCTGGCTAATGTCTTGGGATTTCTTAGGACAGGCGGTCACTCTAGTTGCACAGTTTGACTTCCCCAGAGAGTTTTCTCAAGGAGAAACCAGCCATCGATCTTGGGACACACAACTTCCAGGACCGTTCCTTATCTCAGAACAGCTTCTGCCACGAATTCCTGAATGCGCTTTAATGTTTAAATTATTAAATGCATTAATGTATTTACATTATTCAAGTCTTATGTGCATTTTTCTAAGATAATTTATGTATAAGAGTTTGAATGTCCATGACTGTTAATGTCTACAACCCTTCCTGTTCATTATTGATTCTGGAAGGGAAAAAAAAAGGCAGTGTTTTAATGCCTTATTTTTAATGTATTAAGAGTCTGAATAAGTGCATTCTCTTTTTTCTTTTGTAATTTCATAATTTAAGTAGTGCATTTATTAAACTGACACAGTATGAATTGTGGTGAAGTCTGGCACAGGTCCATGCTGCCAACGCAGCCCAACCGACCATCATGCTACTCTGCAAATCAAGTACAAGCTCAGCTCCTCTTACGCCAGCTTTTACTCCCTACCTTATACCAGAAGGGACAGAGACTACAAAGAAGTCTTTTCAAAATACACTTTCTTTGCTATTTACATGGCTTTTCTCTGTCATCTCAATTTTAAAGTCAGTGAAAGTTTTTCTTATGCTACTGATGAACTGTTTTAATGCAAACCTGCTTTTTCAATGAGCTCTGATACATATACTACAGTTAAAAATTTCTATGGTACATTTTAAGCCCAGTAGTTCCAAAGTGCTTCAAAAATCTAAACTGAATATAATTTTGTTATTTCAACACCACAGTTGTGCACTTCATAAAACCAAAAAATTTCCCATTGTTTAATGTTCACAGGCAAACTATATACAGGAATCAGGTCACCTCCACCATTGAACCACAGTCACTTCTAGAGCAGGATGCAACAGCTATTCAGCAGTAGCTGGCCATCTTGTGTGCCAGTTTGGGACAAGAATGCTATAATAGGCAACAGAAGCTGCAAAAAAAAATCAGCTAAAACACAACAGAGCTACCTCCACTCACTCCACCCACACATAAATGGTGTTGTATTGACATGCACTTTATATATAAATTATGTGTAAATGCCTTAGATGTTTATAGCCAAAAATACTACTTTCAAAGTCCAGTTTTTACTGCCAGACAAATCCTTTGCCAGTTGAGCCTACACAGAGCAACAGTGACACCCGATGGCTTTCAGCTCAACCTTCGGACACGCATTACCCACAAGAAGAACCCAGGGGCTCCATTTCCGCTGTCAGTATGGCAGCCCCAACTCAAATCACCTATCAGAACAACTCATCAAGAAGCTGAACTGCACAGAGATAAAACTTGCTGTACGTAGGCACTGTATGTAATTATGAGTGTGTGCATAAGTTTCACAGTACATTCTGCATAATTACAGCCTTGCCTGGCACAGTTGCCAGTGCGAGCATGAACACACACGCACACATATAATGTATGCACAATATTGTGCATATGGACTTGGGAAAAGACAGAGAACAGTGAAAGTTGCTGGCTGTTGTTTTAAGAGCTGACTCTGCCATTTCTAAGGTTAAGTTTGTGTTTTTTTGCTACTCATTACCATTCTTTAACTGTTACAATTTATATCAGCATATAATGTTAAATAATTACAGGGAGCGGAGCTCACTCTAGCGAGGATATAAATGCGCTGTGGGATTCTACAGATTTAAACAAATAACACTCACAGCAGGGGGTGAGCAGATGAATTAGCATTAATATCCTGCCTGGGAGATCCCAGTGCAGTGTTATGGCTTAAATACAGATCTTTTCTGTAACAGTCAATATGACAGCTACTAGCAATACAGCCCAGCACATTCACTAGTCAATATAGCAGCTGCAGCTAAAAGAATGCCCTTGTAATAATCCATACAGCAGCCAGTTAAAATAAATAACTTCCCTTTAACAGTCTATATAGCAGCCAACTGCATTAAAACCTTTCCTTTTAAGGTCTATACAATAGCCAGCTAAATGGAAAAACTGGCATCCTTCTTGGCAGCTTCAGAGGGAAGTTGAGCATCAAATGGGCTAGAGACTGAATTCTCCTCTCACCTCTTAGGGAACAGAGCGTGGTCCCTTCCATACCATTATGGTGGGGAATTCTGCAACGCTGCTATCACAGCTTGCAGTTTTAAGTTTTGTGAGAAGATGATTATGTCTCCAAAGCCATCACTTCACTATCTTTCACAAGCAATTACATTCACTTTAAAAAATAAAGACCAAAACTTATTTCTTTCTTGAACAGAATAACGAATCAGGTAGACCACAGCTGTCCAGGAGTAGCCAGCACATATATCCATATTTCCTCAGTAATGGCAATATGCTTTTCCTAGCACTTTTACTATTAGAGAGATGCCCCATCTCAGTCTAAAAGCAGAAGCCAGCTTGAACTCTCTGTTTTAAATCAGTTGCTTTTTTACTCTCTAACAAGAAGCAACAGGCTGAGGTAGGCTAGGAGTCTACCTCCCTTGGACTATACCACAGCACTTCATTTTGCAATAGCAATTGCAAAAGACCATAATATAAACCATGATAGACATGGTTACAAAGCATCCAAATCTGAAAACTGAACTGGAGGACAATCCATGACCACAATGAATTCTGTCATAAGGCCACCACATACAGTTTTTATATCTGAGTTTGAATTCTGTTCTCATATATATAGATTTTATACTGGTAAACCTCCATTCTTCTGTGATGGAGTGGCTGTAGATTTATGCTGTGAATTAACTGACCTGCAAAACAAACCTGTAGAACTTCTACAAATTAAAACAATGCTTCTTGAGGCAAATTAGAAAGTAAAACACAAAAAGCCTCATAAAGCACTTAATACTGAGATTATAGTTTACAAACTGTTGCACAAGCAGCCATAAATTTCTAGAAGTTGAAATGTGTACGTATTTTCATATTTTCCATATCGCTAAGAGATTTTATTGATAGGGAATTCCACCACTAAAATACTACATTTGCTAGCTTCTTATAAAAGAAAGAAGATAGATGACAATTTTGTTAGAAATTGGAATGATAAAGCAGGAATGGCATTTATTCGTTAAAACTCCACAAATTAAAAACATCTGCCTCCTTTCTTTTTAAGAAACCTGTCCCTTTGGGTATATATTAAAAAACATAAACATAAACCAGGGGCCTACAATCCCACCAGATGTTTCGCACCTGGAGCCTTTTCAAGTAATTGATCAAGAAAATAAATATTTTTTCAGGTAACAGGAAAAAATTATCTCTAAAATCTTTCACATTGTCAATGCTTTAATTTATTTTATCTCAGATTTTAAGGGAAGACTGCAGCTACAAACACATTCCAGTTTATAGCCTCCCAAATTAAAAATAAATACACACCACCTCTACTCCAGAAGTCATCACACCACCTCTACTACAGAAGTCATGGTTTGAAGCTTTGACCATATTTTGCAAAATGACAGTTATTAAAAACAACAAACATGCATCACAGTGAGTCATCTGGTTTCCAACTTCTGAGTCAAAAGGGGCTGATTCCACACAAACTGAAACCTGGCTCTCTGACTACTTGCATGTTTAACGATTTGTATCTCTGCACCACAGCTTCAGAACAGGATGTGGAAGAAAAGAATGAAAAGGAGATGGGAGAAAGGGGAGGGGAGGGGAAGAGAAAAAACACTCTTTACTGGTCCCAGTGTCATTGCAAATAAAGACCATGTCAAGATTTAAACCATAATAATGGAAAGGCTATAAAGGTCCCTGCTATAATGTTTCCTCTGATATTCCCTTTCATAAATGCTTTCTTGATGTTGCATGCTTCGCAATAATACATGTAATGTTTGTGAACTAGCCCCGCTGGGGAAGCTGTATCATATGAAGCTTCACAGAATACATTAGAAGCCAGACAACTTTTGTTTACAGGTTCCTCAACTTTTGCTAGCTGCACCTATCTTTTTCAAGAGAATGCAACAAACATGAGGAGATAAGTAATCTAAAGCAACCTCCAAATATGTTTAGCTGGAAACAGATCTGTATGTACACATGCACATGCAGCACAGAGTTACCTCTTCCTCCAATGCAATACCTTTCTGGGTAAGACTAAGCCTCTTCCCAGATCCTACATGTATAAGCAAGAACCCTGAACTTGTTCACAACTGTGCCAATCGGGTTGATAGCATCCTGAGCTTCCTCTTGGCAGAGGGAGTGGAGAACATCGGTGCCAAGAGTATCTGCACAACAGACACAGTGCTGTCAGCCTCCCAATGGCAGTGCATAAACACATGCGCATGGTGTACTGCTTGCAACACCTCTTTCATTTTGCATGTGCAGAGCAAAACCCATTCACTTCAGGTAACACACCTGCATGGAACTCAGCTCTGCCTTCCCAGAAGGAATGACCATCAGCAGCCTGAGGCACCTGATGCCTGGCAAGAGAAGTCCAAAGAACACCGCCACCTCTGTAGGAATTTAGGGGCAGAGTGGAATCCCATGGGGCTTTAGCACTGAATTTCCCAAGTGACCTGATACCACTACTTTGAAGCATACTGGGTGCTTGGTAGCTCACCATTAGAGTGAGACTTAAGTCCGTCTTTATGTGATTGTGGCAACTTGATGTTCAGAAAGGGGTTGTCAAAAATACAGTGTTGGGGCAGGGGCAGGGGGGGCTCATCTCAGACTTGACTGTAATTCTCAATCACTGCACAGAAAGTATTTATATCCTGTTGGCAGCATGTGTAACCAATGCGACTCTTCGTGTCAGAGCTGTCAATTACGGGCCTGACTTATGAGGAAAGATTAAATGAGCTAAATATGTAGAGCTTGGCTAAGAGACCAGGATGGGGGTGGGGGAAAGGAGAAATGATGTGATAACTGTCTGCAAACATCTGAAGGGTGCAGATGCTTAAGGAGGAAAGGAATCACTTAGGGTGGCACACAAAACAAACAGGAGAAGCAAGTTGGAAGGAAGACACAAGAAATTCTCACTGTATAGCAGGGAAACTCCATTCCAGCAAGATGTACTCTGCTGTAGAATTGTATCCCAAGGAATACCATCATTCAGGCCATTCAGATACTTGACAAAACACCAGGAAGTTGACAGCAGAAGAAAATCCTGCTCTGACCAAAATATAAAACAGATAATGTAAAAAAGTGGGGCATATTGTGAATGTGGCTGATGATATGAAGCTATCCCCCTTGCTTCTCTCCAGCTGTAAAATCCTCTTACTAAAAAGCTATGCATTATTTTCATTGTTACTTTTCCAGAAAGGCAATTGTCAAAGTAGCTGTGGTGTGTTATGGGATCACAGTTGGGAAGAGGACATGGTCTGTACAGTTGTAACAAGGAGAAGAGCTATGTAAACACACATACAAAACCAAAACAAACAGAAAAACCATATTAAGATGTTTGGAAGGATTTGCAATGTAAGTGACATATGGAGAAATACAAGAAATGTGAAAGGCAGGGAAAGCCTCTTCTCCAGTAAGTTAAGAACTCCAAATCTAAGAATTATACCAACTCTCAACTTCCTATTTTGGCAAAGATTGGTTCTGAAGGTGCTGGCATCAAAAGTATCTGAAGGATGCATTCCTGTACATCAAAGTTGGGGAAAGCTCTTTCAAGTTCTTGAATAAGCCATTCTGTCTTTTGTGCCACAGCTACCTTACTTTTTAACGTGATGAAGATGCAACATATCCTTTGCTCTGAGGCACAACAAAGATGTCATAGACATTGCAAATTTTTTCTTATGGCATGATCTCCTGGATGGAATTAGGAGGAAGCCAAGAAGTGAAGCAAGTTATTATATGTAGGCAGTTACAATCTTGTAAGAATCACTAGCTGTCACTAGACTCTTTCTGATTGCAGTAACTGACACAGGCAGCATTTGGATATGGGCAAAAGGAATCCGACTGTTCAGTGGTGTTAGAGGTAGGAGAGGAATTAAGAATCTCTAGCAATGCTTTCCAGGTTAGGAATTTAATCATGTGGAGCCAAGAGGCACTCCAAAGAACAAGTCTCCTGCATAAAGTTATTTCAAGAAGCTAAAACGGCGGACACTCCTGTGAAGCTCCTAAGCTGGTCCCTCCTCTGGCTAAGCAGAGAGAACTGTGGGCAATTGCTGCCCTCTACAAGTTGTTCTGCACATAGCATATTTTCCACACACGTGTAGCTGAAATGATACTATTATCTCACCTTGATCCCATAACCCATCATTACCAAAGTGCACACTGTGCAGGCACCTCTTTGCTGTGTGCCATCACCTGCTTGAAATTAATAGGTACCCTTTCCAACAGCTGGGATGCACACAGGAAAGTGCTCCCAATCTTTCTGAGCAGGCAAAGAGCTGGGCTGCCACCGATACAGAACAGCCAGCTGATAGCAAAACAGGCTATGATCCATAAAAAATATCTGAAAAAAATTGTAAGTGTAGCATGTTTAGACCTCCAAAACATCACGTGAACATAAACAAAAAAATTGAATTCATTTTTCTCAGGGGAAAATATCAAGTAATATTAAGTATTTCCTAACTGTGTGCCAGCGTTTTTTTCCTATGTCACAAAGCACTGTAGCTTCCATTTCACCTTCAGTGAGAGATCTGGGATCTCTGGAAGTTTTATCATACCTAACATTAAAAAATATTCTAACCTAACTCTTTTAGGTTAGTACTCTTTAGTGCTTTAATTTCCTTGCACGTTTTGTAAAGAACAACTTAGAGTATTACAACTATTTAAAAACCATCTTAAAGTCTTCTGACCAGTAATGTTGGTTTGTCTGTAAAGCAAGTAGGAATTGCTTCCAGAGCTCTCTTCTGCACAAGTGCACGGAGAAGATTATAAGCTGCTAACTCACCACACTGTTAGTAATAGAAAATGACTATACCTATCTTAGTTGTTATGCTGCCTCACCCACTGGCTCTAAAGTGTCATTTAACCTGTAAGCTCTTAGGGACAGGCAAAGCCATTATTACATTTTGTACAGTCTGATGGGGTCTTAACCTGCTTTGGCCTGTAACTACTGCAAGTTACTAGCTTTCAAACATTAACATATAATGTTACAACAGAAAGTTATATCCCAAACTATTACAGTCTACCCTCTTTTATAATTGCAATTTAAAGGAATTACAAGAAAACTTTCCCATTGACCTCACGGGCATTTTAACTTGACATGACAGTGTTCCTTTAACTATGCTCAGTAAGTAAATTTGCATCTGTGTGCTTTGCACATATTAATATATTTGTCTAAATCAACAGAGTAAAAGGAATTGACAGATTAAACGAGTACATTTTGCATGAGCAACAAAAGAAGTCAATGAACATGCAGAAGTAAGAGACAAAAACAGGCAAATCCCCAATAGTCTCAAACTTATCAGGAAGTCAAACACAAGAGAGGTCTGCTTAGTAAATCATAGAATTCTCTTTGCAGCAAACTAAAGGATATCGTGTAAGGCAGTCACACACCTCTGGCTCCTTGTTCCAGGCCAAATAAAACCAAAATCTGCACAGCAATTGCCCTCCACAGCCTAGTGGAATTATTGTCCAGCACTGGGAATCCACTGCAACACATTCAGGACCTCCCCAAACAAACTGAAGCATTATCACACCACTAGGGTTACTGCCTGTATGGGAGGTCACAAAGCTGATAGTCTCTCCTCTCCCCTGCTGACAGTGGTAAATTATCCTGACGAATGTTTCACTGGGGGCTATAAGTTAGTTGCCTACTGACTCTGGCTATCTGGAAATCCCCTCTGGATAGATTTACTTTTAGAGAATCATTCAGTGTAGGCCACCACTCCGAACAAACCCATTGTGGCAGACAGACAATTTGTACAGTAAACAGGTATAAATCTTGTCTTAAATAATGAAGGGTGGGAAAATGGAAAGCAAAAGTCTGATGGGGAGTGTGCCTCCAGTACGCTCCAGTCCCTCACATCATTTCTGGAAAAAAAAGCCCTTCTGAAAAAAACCACATTTTACACAAATCTAGACTAATCTTTGAACTTTAAAAGAAAGGATAAGGATATTACCTGGTATCCCTTGCATAAGAATGTGTTCCAGAAAACAAAGTATGAGTTTGTCGGTGAAAGTATCTTTCTCGTCTTCATTTCAAACAATTCCAGTCAAAGGAGAATCTTCAAAAAATTCCCATGTATCTCATTTTCTGTAGCGTTTGATAGGGCAGAAATAGCATCCACTACTTCATAAGAAGAGGAGGACATGGATTCTCAATATGCCCAAAGATTTGTTCATAAAAAGTGGATTCTGAGTACTCTTAACTAACATTATCCCCAACAAGCTCTCTCAAATCTTATGACACAGTTCTGTAACCTTTCCTCATTCCCACTCGTAGTTTTGTTCACATGGTTAAAGACAATGGTATTTTTAGTGTTCGGCTCTGTCAACTTCTAATTACACCACTTAAAGCTAAAGTAGTCAAACTTAAAATCTTGATTCCAAAGCTCCTTCCTCAGAAACGTAAATGAAATTCTCTTTAACCATAGTCTACTTAAGAGGAAGCTTAACAGAATACATAAGGTTTAAAAGGAGGCAACGAAACAGAGAGGATCTAATAATTCTATTGTCTGTAACTGAATGCTAAGCACCCAAATCCAGGCAGCTGAGAAAAGGGTAAGTAACTGTCCAGTTTCGGTTCCAAAAGTTTTGTTCATTATAAATGCATATCGCAATTTTACTGGTTTACTTCCAAGGAAATCTAGCAACTAAACACAAAAAACATAAAATCTAGAGGAACTAAATAGGCCCATAACCAAGCCCCAACATCACAGCTTCAATCTGAGATCTCAACTGATGGTTCAGGAAATCAAACATAAATACAAACACCAGATGTGTTCAGCATGGACATACTGACTGACACGACTTTGTGCCTGTGGATACACGATGGATATAGAAATGTCAGGTCTCATTTCTGATCTCAATTTTTATCATTATTCCTCAATCACCAGAAAAGTACTCAAAACCAGAAAAAGGATGAAGTAGCAGTATACCTCAGTCACTTTAAAAAAATGTATTAACACACGCAATGCTAGAGGCTTTTGCAAAGACATCAAAGGGGCAGAATTAAGCCCCTGAAATAGAAATGACCTCATTTACCAGGCCAACAGCTAGGTCTCACATCTATGCCACCAGCTTGCTGGATGAACTTGGCTAAACAGTGAACCTGTGTATCTCAATTAGCTTTTCTAGAAAATTGAGATAACGCAGACATTTTCCCTAAACACAATTACTAATATCTGCAGTGTACCCTATGATGTTTGCACAAAAAGGGGTGTTAAAAAGTATTCAGGCCATTATCATGACCCTTAAAATTTTAAAATCTCTTTAACAAAGGGTACGGAAAAGCCATGAGGACTCTGGCACATACCAACAAATTTTTTACCTTGTACCTTTCGACAGCCTGTAAAAAAGGGAATAAAATGTCCATATTTCAGTGCTAACTGCTATCATCTGCAGCAAGAAACAGAAAGAAACAGCACATGCTAAAAATAAAAGAAGAAAAGTTAAATAATCCTGCAAAAGAAAATACCCTGCTCCTCATACCACGATCCAGGGATTTTGTAACTTAGTGAGAAACCAAGAATGTTTTACGTTTACAACCAGTACTTTTATATTTACAACTAGTACTTCTTCCAGATACCAAGCATCAGCAAGGGAATGAGTATGTTTTGTGGCAGGAAAAAAAAAAAACCAACCAAAACAACAAGCAAGCAGCATGTGGAAAGGCCTCGTTTATAAGCTCTGCTTCCTCAGGTTTTTCCTACAACAGGCTCATGTTAGGGGCAATCATATGTATAAGTTTCATAGCTGTAATTTAGACTGCAGCAGATTCAGCAGAAAGCAAAGGCCAACAGAAACATATTCAAGCTCTTGAAAACATCTCAAAAGCAGCACAGTATTGTTAAAAAACTACAAGATGCTGCTAGGAAGATACAAAGCAAGCTAAAAAGAGAAGCAGAAAAGACAACGTAATTACACTAAAGAAGGAAATTAGACCAAAGAAACAAAGATTTGAGAAGAAAAGGGGATTTTCTAATGCTTTAACTGCACAGAAAGGGCTTTTGTCCTATGTGGTTACATCTTTTGCACAGCCCAGGACTTTGAGTGGCTGCAAAAAGACAAACCTATTCCAATTCCACAAGTGTTCAAAGGATTATCAGAGGTGGCTGCACATACAAGCAGAAAGGGATGCAGCAGCATTCACTGATAAGCTGGACTCAAGGAGAAGCTGAGCCCGCACTGACGATGACAAACGTGGCTGTAAACAGCAGCAGAGCGAGATGCTGACACTCTGCTAACACAAGGTTACACTTCCCACTATGGAGCTACACGGCAAATTTTAATGGGCCAAGACCGACAGCTAGGGAAATGAGTGTCCGCTCTCCGCTGCAAAAATTATAGCTTTTCCCATCCCCCTCCAACTCATTCTCCACCGTCAGTACTATAACACAATGACCTCTTATTAGGGAGTATTTTTCAGTTGGGACAGTTTATTGTAAGGACACTGGATAACTCAAGGGATTAATGGCATGGATGTGGAGTCCCTTATCTCAGTTTGGTAGTTCAAAATATCAAAAGCAGGTTGAAGAAAGAGCAATTAGGAGTGTGACATAAGTTTGTAGGGCTCCATTCTGATGGCCTTGGTAAGGCCATAAGCCTTAGCAGGGTATGCTCTGAAGACCCAAAATGCAGGACACAATATGATGTGTCAGGCTGCATCTGCTACGTGATCTTACAGAAAGCTGAAGTCCTCTTGCAAACAACTAGAAATCATTGCTTCTCCTAGATTCCTGTTGAAAGCAGCAGGCTGTGGGGGTACAGAGTACACAGAAGACAGTACCACTGAGCCCAGAGCAGAAATTAGCACCTTGCAGGATACAGTGCCCATTAGAATCACAAATACAATATAAAAACAGTTTGAGCCTATAATGACATCTGCTGATACAATCCAAGATATTTTAATTCTATTGCTTTCCATACTTGTGCATAACATCACTGACATGTTCCAAACAGATCTCAGTCCTATGAAGCACTGAGTACTTTCAGTCACCAATTAAGTCAAAAAAGGTGAGGGGACACAGAGCAGAATTTGGTCATGAGACTCTTTTCTCCCTCCTCTGGATTCTCTAAGTCATCTTCAACTGCTTAACACCAGATTTGAAGTCAGCAATGATATGCCTGAGCACATGGCTTTCCCATATAGTCATTTGTTGGATTCATGCCATAGTTTGTTCTGGTGTTTCCGTAAACATTTTTATGACATGGCGCCATGTGCCTACAAGTCTGCTTTATGGACCGAGATCTACTGCATGCATTAGAAGGCAGCACGCATGATTCTGGCTACAGAGAAGCCACAGTAGTGTGGTGGAAGTTAGGTCATCTGGCTCACAGAACTGAACTGCACATTTAATAAGGCTTCTACAGATACTCAGCTGGAAGCAATAATGTCTCCTAAGCAAACGTGACAGAGACTGTGAGAGTTTAACATAAAAAAAAAAAATTAATGAAAAAACCTCCACCTTTCAAAGGGTTCTAATTAGCTCACATGCAAGACTCACCATTGTGGGAGTGAAGTGTACATTGGAGTTCTTTAAATTTATAAATATTTTTATATGGGAGGAATATACACCTATACAGAAAGATACACAACTGCTATGTGCTTCCCCTGAGCAATTCTTCAGTTGCATATGCAATAAGAAATTAATTAAATCAAAGGTAATGTTAGAATCTGCCTTGAGAAAGAGAACAAACTGCCGACCAGCACAGGCTGTGAAGTTCTGCTGCCTGCTATGACCTTCAGGGGGGGAGGGGGATCTAACCCGAAAAAAACCAAGCCCATCACAAAGCACATGGTGCCAATAACAACTTCAGGTAATCTCACGTACCGATGTGTATGCAGTTAAGGAATGGCACAGTGTTACTAGAGTAGAGAGATTTTCACTGCAGAGCTTAACAGAATTCATGAACAGCCCTTTCATTAGATGCACTTTACTGACCCTTCCCAGTTTACAGTCTTTACTCATCTCCCTCCTTTAAAAATCATCTCCTGTGTTCTCCAGATAAGAGTTACAAGGTAAAAATACTTTGATGTGGCCAGTGCCACACCCTTACAGAAAGTACTTGAGTCTTCTCACTGCAAACAGCTTGTATTCACTATGATCACCAAATGGAAGACAGAGAAGAAAGTCAATTAGAGATTTATATGTTTAAGAGAATAACATGGGCTAAGAATTTTGGCAAGGTTTTGACTGAGTTATAGATGGCTGAAGAGGAAGAAAAAAAAAAAAGAAAAAGGTTGTAAAAAACCAAAATACTGCAGCTACAGAGAGTGGTGGCTCACTTTCCACTCAGCATCACCATAAAAATGAAAACAAAACAGGGTTCTCTTAGTTACTCTCATATACAAAAAATCCCATAGCTCTTTCCGAAATGGTTCTAGAGCGGAAATGTTGGATCACATGCACTTCCAGCTGCCAGAGACTTCTAAGCTCACTCTGAGCACATCTGAAAATAAAGGCAGCTTGAATGAGGTTTCTGAGCAGCAGAGGGGGTTTTTTTATTAGACAATAGCACTAAGAATCTCAGTTCAAATTATGCTGCACAGGTCTTTCTTCAGGCTCTTTACTAATAAGCACTGATCAAGAGCATACATTGCATACACTTAGGACAGGCAGTCCATGCTCAAGGACAACTCAGTGGCCTAGGTGACCCATGCCTAACTCCAGAAAGACAGGAGGTTATGGCTACAGGTCAGAATTCAAAGGTCAACAGCAGGGCAACATGAGGCAGTTTACACCTTTTTCACAAAGCACCAGCTCCTTAGAAAAGCAAAATAATGGATGTAAAATGATGCAGTAAGGGAACAACTCATGTATATTATAGTATCAGCAAGAAATTATATGCTGCTGCTTGAAGAACTTACCAGTGGCTCCCGAGATGCTGCATTTTCAGTTGCAGGGCAGGAGCCAGCCTGTAAAGCAAAAAGAAGAGTGAGGTTACATTGCCACCTGATGGACATAATCAGAAATACTCATCTGCTAAGACCACTTCCTACGAGCAGGACTCAGGCAGACACACTTGTTTCTACTATCAGTAGCAGTGATGGACTGAAGACAAAAGGACAGAATCACAGAAAATAGCTCCAGCAGTCCCCATTTAAAACAACAGAATTCATAGAATCTGCAGAACTTACTTTAGGGAGCCAGCAGTGAAGAGCCAAAGAGACTACTGAGAGATACCATGAAAGAAATGTTCACCCTAACTCAAATTCTCAAACACATGGCATAGTGAACAAACACAGCGTGAAACTGGGACTCCCTCTGCTAAAGTCTTGGTGGCAACACTTGTCACCCTGCATGGTATAAGACAGGATATTTTCATCATATATGAAATGAGGATAATGACTTGCCTGTCTCAAAGGGACCAGATGAGTACTTGACATCTGCAAAGAACTGGGAAGAAATGCTGCAGAAGCCAAAGTACTGCTCTTGAAGTGGATGCAAAGGTATCCCATTCTGATTCCATAGTTCACTTTCTCCTCTCTAGAAGGACTAAACTTAATTTGACACTGAGCTTCTCCCATTTCCATGATCCATTAATGCACCCTTTATTTCCTCCATTATTCTTCTCAAGATTTCAAAACAACTATTTAACTAAACCTCACAATACATCAGCGATACCAGTACCATCCTTGTTTCCAACACATGCTAAGAGATGTAGTTTTAGGGCAGATGCTGAACACCCTACCTTGCACACTAGGAAGGGTGGTACACAGGAGGAAAGTGCAACTATGTGATTAAAGCTGGACAGCAAGCCAAAGATTGGACTAGACTTGAAATTCAGGAGCTTCCACCCTCCGGGCTCATCTGCAGTTTTGCTCCTATTCACTCATCAAGAAGAGGTGCAACATTTTAGCATAGTCCGGTGTTTCACAGAATTACTCTCTGGGCTTTTCTTCACTACCAAAAAGAGCAGTTTGATTGTCATGTAACTAGCATATATCAGTGCTCCCAAGTTAGAGACACCTAAGTTTTACCATAAAATAAACTTATCTTAGTCAACCATCTACTTTCAAATAGGATTCACATGACGTTAAGATGGTCTCAACCATATTGCCTTCACTGTGGGTTTTTTTTTTTTTTATCTTAGGAGAGGCGACACATACTCGTTACCTCAATGGTAAAAAAATGCAGTTTTATTAGTAATGAAGACAAGTTTTGAGGCTCAGTTAGAAGAAAAAGGATCCTATTCATTGAACACAGGGAAAGATAAAACTCGCAAGTGATAGCATGAAGGTCCTTAAGTGACTTTTTGTCCTCCAATTTCATTCATCACTTCTACGCAACATACCACACCTTCAACGTGTCTCAAGATTTTTTTTGTATCTACAAAATATGCAAAGAATATATAAATTAGTACATACCACAAGAGGGTGCCAGAAACTCAAATATACTGGAACTCAGCTGCTTCCAGACATAAGCATAATCACCAGGGCCCAGTCAGATCTCACAGCTAGGCAGTGATTCTGTAGAGAAGCCCATAGGCTTCTCCACTATATATCTGCAAAAATTTCAGCCACTAAGAATTCACTCGAGATAACCACTGCAAATACCAGCTTCAACACCGAGTCACACTGCCCGGTCTGTCTGTAGTGGAGACAATGCTATGTGATACCAAGGAAAGGGCACTTCTCTCTCCAACCCTGTCACTGGCTTCCCAGTTTTATATGCATTGTAGATCTGCTTTCAAACTTTGTATAGCTGGATGAAAGAAAAATAATGAACAGTCTCAAGATCTACCCACTCCTCCAAAAATATGGAAGACACAGAAGAATCAACACAAGAATAGGGCTTGCATGATTTATTAGTAAGTTAACTAAACCTGTTTAGCTTGCAGATAAACTTATTTGGTGCATATGCTCTAATACGCTAAAATATTGGGGCCTGATTCATAGCACACTGAAGTCAAAGAAAAGATTCTCATCAAATTCAGTTAGCACAGGGTCAGAACTGCTTAGAAAAGGCAAAGAGCAGCACAGATAAAATTCCTGTTGAATACTTCAAATATACCTATAGCTGTTAACTACTATTTCCGTGGAATTGTTCCATCAAGCTACTTGCACTAATTGTTGAGTATTCGAACAATATATGTATTTTGCTCTTCTGTAGCATGTTTTGAAGAAAATTCAAAGCATTTCAACTACTTAAGCTGACTTTGTGAAAACTACATGTGTGGTGCAAACAGTAAAGTCACAAAGGCACAAAGGAAGAAAGAAACCACCACAGAATTTCCTCAGAAAATTCCTAGAGCATCCCAAGTACTCGAGCTTGTATGTTCTCCCCTAAGGAGCTGCACTAGTATTTACAGACTGTCACTCCACACAAAATTTGGCCAACCTGGGAAACTGCCCAAAGAAGGATTTGAAATGAAGCCTCGGTTACTGTGAGAAAACTTACATTGACAGGCAAGAGTCTTGATCCTGAAGACAAATACTCAAAAATTCTGACATGTGCTTGTACATGGTGACATATATATGATTAGTCGGATAACTTAAGGCAGTTTGACTGCATTGTCTAAAGCTACCAACATTTTAAATGAGATCTGCATTTTCCTTCCAGCAGGATTTCCAAGTACAAGGCATAGTGTAACAGCAAAGGAACTAGTCTTACAAGGTAGGGACAGTAATGCTCCAGAACATGGTAGCTCTGAGACAAGTCAAGGAAGATTCTATCCTGTTCAATAACCTGTATTTAATGAAAACAACAGACATTATAGTCCAGAGATCACTTATCTGTACCATAAACCATCTTTTAAGGCAGAGAATCCAGAGGCTTAACAGTCAAGAGCTACAGGCAAGTGGGGAGAAAAATTTACCTGTGCATTGACTAACAATGCAACTAGGGAAATTAAGTCTCTGGAGCAACAAATCAGGCATCTTTCAACATCTTTTAAATTTGCTTTAACTACTTCCTTACGTAAGAAAAAATGCAGCTAGATGGTAGGCTCAAACCAAAGTGGGTAGAAAGAAGCTTTAGAAAGAAAACAAGATTTGGGCCTTAGTACTCTGCTTGCTTCCCACTAAACCACATGTAAGACCATCACCAAGTATAAAAGACATTGGAACACCAGTGCACTCTGTTCACCTGATCATCTCTCCTTTCTCAGTGTCTTTCATTAAATTTATATGTTGTCTGGTTTTAGCATAGTGAGCCTTCCAGTGTTATAAAACAAACAAAAGAAGGCCACATACAGAATCCGCTCTGCCTATCCTACCTCAGTGGCTGCACTACCATTTTGGTACCAAGTCAAATTCAGCCACTGACTTTAACAGTTTCAAGCCTTTTATGACTCACACAGAGCAGGTACATACCAACTTCCAGGCTACAGGATTCTCAGCTTCTACACATAATTGTACAGATAATTATCTGTACCATTTTGTGTCCCAAACTAAGCAGCTTGGAAAAAATTAAGACATATTTCTCTAAACCATCAATGTTACTGCCAATTAATGTGAAAAAAATTCAATTTCTCTCACACTACTGGGATTCACAGTTAAATGGAATATCAGAGGACTGGGTTGCTGGCTGGCTGACCAAGAAGACTCACCAAGTATAATGCCAAATACTGAAAGCCAAGAAAAATCAGAAATTGGTTATTCTTTCTGCAGACTATACCATCATTTTGCTCTTCCCTTTCTTTTTCTATAAGGAATAGTAACTGAGAGACAGGATCTTTTCTACTGTTTATCTTTTAGTAAAGACGTTGCTAAAGGCCCAAGGAACATGACTTGTAAACAAAACTGAGTATTTTAAAGTCTCTGGTAGAAATGTTTAGTGCCTTCAGAATATAATTATATCTATGTAAATTATTTCATTTGAGCTGCAACCCTCCCCCCTCCCCACAATGCTTGAAGCAATATATTAAGTTATGAGAATGAGAAAATTAAACCAAGAAAAACAGAAAATCCAAAAGATATCTGACACTCCCTTTTCAGCATCTAAACTAGATTTGTAAAAGAAAACAGGATAGGAACCAAACATAAGCATGTTAAGCAAGGCAGTGCTACTACTCATAGCCTTATGCTGAATGTTTGACAATAAATAAACACCATCAGTGGTAGAAAGTTAATGTTTTTTCTAAATTCTCTAAACGTTTAGTGTGCAATGGGGACTTTTTTTTCCATGCATTGATAACAGCGTCAAAACTGCAATGATTGCATAAGAGGAGTGGCATTTACATTCTGGAAGACTAATAAAGATCTTTTCATATTTTTTTTTTATTCCAAAATTGTCCCATTAAGAATTCATCTATTGTGCTACATATTCTTCCATTACACCCCCTTTTTCCAGCCAAAGCTGCAAGATTCTCTCAAATCCAAGCCAACAGAATTTGAGAGCACAGAACACTGCTCAGCTAGAGTTCTGGATGGGGAACATGCAACCAGAGTAAGACACGTACTAGCTGGTGAAGGTGGGGATATCTGTCACCAGCAAGCACCACTAGCCTTGGACAGACAGGACAACCCTTCTGTCCCCACACAAGCACACAGTGTGGGGAAGGAGGAAAGTTAATAGGCTGCTCCTGGCATGTGTTCAGAGGGGGTAAATATTAGTGTGGTTACCCTTTAGCTGAACCTGAGTGTTACCTCCCATACCCAAAGCAAGGCAGACCACCAGAGCTGCCCCCCAGATAAACTCTGCCACTAATGAAGCCATGATAGGCCAGGAGCCAAAAGGGGTGCAACTCATTTGCTAATGCCTGAGAATTGGGCGGTTTTGCATACAGTGTGACAGAACCCAGCAGTGGCTTCAGAGCACCTCCCTCCTCACAGGAGCCGACACTAAATAGTCTCTCTGTGGTGACAAGTTAACTTTGCAGCCTGGGTATTCTGTCTTATCTCAAATTCTTCCTGAATACATAAGCATTAACTCCACTATGTTCTTTACAATGCCTGAAAAACTCTCCACATTACATGTAAGGTAAGAGTTACCATTCCCATTTTTCGCTGTGGAGGCAGTGACAGAGTGACTTTCTTAATGTCCTTAATTTTAAAAACCAGGGGGTGCTCTGGCTACATTTATGAGGCCCATTAAAAAGCAAGACTCTTCCATTTCCAAACATCAAGCTTTCTTTTGAGGTAAAGCAACACTAAATAAATGTTTAAAAAAGGTTGCAATGGGAGGATACTATGACCAAACTCAAGAGAACTTGAATGTTTCTCAGGCAACTGCATTTGCCAATTAAACAGATTTCTTTCTCAGAAACTGCCTTGTAGACTGCCCAGGTGGCTTATGGATCAGTTGCAGGTTGTCTCAGGTTTTCTCATTCTGAAAGCATTCACTCAAAGCATGAGGAATGGACTGTAATGCCTGCACCTCAAACTTCTACTAGTGGCCAATACAAAACTGCCCAGCAAGCCCGCTGCGAGTTTGGTAACTTGGCCTTTCACAACCTAGGAGGAGATCTGTGTCAGAGTATGAATTCTATGTAATTTATTTCTATCTCAGTTTAGTTCAGCAATGTTCCCTACAAACTCAGCCTCCTCAGTCTAAAATAAAAGGATCAACAGAGAGGTTCACAGTGATTTAGTCAAACCAGGACAAATTTGAATGATTGCATATAAAAGTGTATCAGCAGCAGACTTTGCTCAGTTTTCTTCCCTGCTGCTGAAACAGCCAGACCTTTCGCCTCCTGCGGCTGCAGGAGGACCCTCTGCAGCCACCTAAAGGATTTTCCAAAATTCCATTGGTATCACAGCCTCAGGAGTCTGCCCGAGATACTGGTGAGATGACAGAGCTGCCAGGAGGTCACTAAATTTGAGGTAGGTAGAGTTTGCAATGAAATACAAGTTACCCTGGACCACAAGCAAGGCAGTGCAAGTGACCAGAAACCTACACTACATACATCATACTTTCCCTCTGGCTCTCCCCTTCATTTCAGGTCCTAGTTTAAAGATATCTTCAGCTGTTAATATGTTCCTTGAGCATGCACTCAAGCCAGCAGACTTCTAGTTCTCTTTCACCCTCCCCATTCAGTTTTTGACAATGCTTATGCTACATCTATCATTGCTTTGCCCTTTTATGCTGTTGGTTCAAGGATCTTTCTCCCTCACAGTTGCAAGGCAGAAACAACATTTTGTCTAACCGGTACTCCACCTCATTTCAAAACCCAGCTGACATACAAATTGCCTCCTTTTGCTCTGGCTCTGCTCCCCCCCTCCCCTCCAAATTCAAGTGCTTTATTGAGTTTCACATACAGACCCTAAAATTAAAACATGCCTACTGCCTAGGGGCCTGGCCTGAGCAGCTCTTCCAGGCGCAACCGCACTGGGCTGTTTGGTGAGGCGCGCCCCGCACCAGCTCCCGCCGGGGGGTGCCGGACTACACCACCAGTTCCCCCGAGAGGCGAAGCCCTGCCGGCGCGCCAGGCACAGGGGGGCACGGCAGCGCCCAGACGCACAGAGCCCCTAAGCAGGGCGCCCGGGCCCGCCCAGCAGAGCGTTTCCCCCGGGAGTGACGAAGCACCAGGGCTGCGCCCGGGCAGCAGCCCCTGGCCGTTCCTCCCGCGCCAGGCGGGCCAGGGGCAGGCAGGAGAGGGGTGGGGGGAGCGCAACGCGCACCTCGGGGAGCCGCTGCCACCGGCCACCGCCTCCTCACGGGGGCGGCGCGCGGGCAGCGGTTGGCGCCGAGGCCGCGCGCCGGCGGGCGGAGGGGCGGGGGAGCGGAGCGGGCCGGCGCCGCCGCGCGCGCCCCCCACCGCCGGCGGCGGGAGGAGGTGGCGGGGGGGCAGAGGCGCGGCGGCCTCCTCTCGCCCGCTCGCCCGCTCCCCCGCGGAGGAGGCGGCGGCGCCTCGCCCCACCCCGCCCCGCCCGTCCCCTGCCACCCCCTGCCCGAGCCGAGCGGGCAGAGCGCCGGCCCCGTTTACCTGGCTGGGCTGCTCCGCTTGCTCCGAGGAGGCCATCTTCCCAGGCCTGGTTAATCCATCCCCGCCCAACCGATGGAACGCCCTCACCGCCGTTCCCCCCTCCCCGCACGGCCCCAACCGGCTCGCGCTGTAGACAGAACGAGTCGAGCACCGGGGCACCGATGCGCCCCGCGGGGGAACCACTCCTGCCGTGAGTTTCCGGCCTCTGCAGCCTCCTGCCGGGACGGGAGCCAGCGAGTGGGCCGGCTCGGGGCAGGCCCGAGGCGAGCAAGCCGCAGGCCGGGAGACTGCGTGGGCTGCAGAGACCTGCCTTGCCTGGCAGAAAAGTTTTCCTTGCCAGGAAAAGCCAGCTGGGCCGCCGACAAAACCCGCTCTGGTCTGGGCGGCGCGGCAGGGCCGCCGTGCACGGCGGGTGTAGCCGCGGGTCCCGTTCCCAACCGGCCAGAGGCACAAATGCAGCGCCGGCGCGTGCCACCGGCAGCGGCTCCCGCGGCGAACGCCCTTCGCTGTGGCAGCCCCGGGGTTCCCACCCCGACCGGGGCGACTCCGGTATGCGCCAGGGAGGGTGTATACAGCACGCCTGTACTCTGAATGTTTATATTATCATTTCACAATCGGCACGCTTGTCTGTGAGGGAATGTATTAGCCGAATAGGCACACTCGCCCTATTACTTTAAGAGTAATTAAATAAATAGCTGCCAACGCCCAAAGAGTTCCTCGTGGACTTACTTTACAGCGTCTTTCTTGAACATCGCGGGTCAGGTAAGCTCTAAGGCAGCTGAGCAGACCCGGCCGCAGGGCTGGGCACGCCCGGGAAGGCGGCGCGCCCGGGCGGTTACCGAGCAGCCAGCGGCCTCCGGCCACTCTCCTTTTGATCCTCAAGCCCCCGGCGCTGCTTTGGCGCCCGGCAGCCCCGGGGCGGAACCCGCACCCCGGCACCAAGCGGCTGCCTCGGACTCCGCGTCCCGGCGCGCCCCGCGGCCCGTCCCAGCGAGCACCGCCCCCTGAGGGGGCCCCGCGGGCGGGCGGCGGCCATGGCGGCGCCGCTGAAACGCTGCTTGCTGCGGCGGCGGGACGGGCGGGAGCAGCACGGCGTGGCGGCCTCCTGCCTGCGGGAGCTGCGCGACAAGGGTGAGGGACGGCCGCCGCGGCTCCGCCCGGCCCCTGGCCCCCGCGGGCTCCCGTGCGCCGCCGGTTCGAGGCCTGGCTTCCCGGCCTGCCCGCCCGCCGCTTCTAGGAGGCGGCGCGGCTGGGCCCGATCCGTGCGGTGGAACGGAGGGGAGAGCGGGTCTGCGGGGGGAAGCGAAGGGAGGTGGGAACATGCGTCTGGGAGTAGTTTCACCGAAGTGCGCCGCCTTCTTTGTGTATGTCAAGGTTTGCATGGAGAATGTTAATTTCGGGGGGGGGGGGGGAACCCGTGAGTGTGTGCTAAAACAAGAGCTGATGTGCAGAGCTGTGTGGAGACGGGTCCTGGTCTGTAGCCTAAATCACTTAAGAGTCACCTGGCTCTCGTCATGGGTTTAATAAAAGGGCAGTGTGTATGTCACTTTTATTATTCCATTAAGTATTTTTTTTGTTCTGCAGCTAGTGGCATTCTGGCTATTGACAAGGCCATGGAGCCCATCACCTTAGTACTGGCAGAAGATGGTACTATTGTGGACGATGAAGATTACTTTTTGTGTTTGCCATCTAACACCAAGTTCGTGGCATTGGCCAAGAATGAGAAATGGTCCGGCAAAAGCTTAGGTACTCTGTGGATGAGGGAGGGGTGTTTGGAATACACCGAGTGAAATTAGGCTGTCTCAGGTGGGTCGGGAATGACCCACGAAACTGATGACTCTTGTGTCAGACAGCGGAACAGCCTGGCTCTCGGAGTCTGTGGATGAAGTGGACAGTGCTGCAGAGAAGTGGAAGCAGCTGGCCAGGCAGCTGAAGGATGACCTGTCCAATATCATCTTGATGTCTGAAGAAGACCTCCAGGTACAGTGGGGAAGCTTCCAATTGCTGTCCTTGGCTCTGCCCATCATCCATTTATCTTAGTGGATGGCAGAGGACAGAATAAGTAAACAAAATCTCGAGCTTAATCCAGCTGCTGCTGTTTAGCTGTGGTGCCAGGGTCAAATTTCTCCTTGAGGGGAAACACTCATGTTTGAGGAGGATGCTCTTAATCGCTGCTTGCCCCTCACAGCATGTCTCTCTGATTCTGGCAGTGGGAGGGCAAAAAGTCAAGATTTGGCCAAATGGCAACTGAGGTGGGCTCCCTCCTTAAAACCAGACACCTGCATAATGTGTCAAAAGGGAAGGCTGAGCAGCATGCCAAATCTTATCTGCTCCAGAGGGGTTTGAAGAACTGCTGTCAGTTTACAGAGCTGGTTGAGTGGAATATCTGACTGCTTAACACCTTGTACGTGGTGAGGCGTGCTGATAAACTTCCTTTCCTTGTCCTCCTGCAACGTGCAGCTTCCCAAGTGCCAGGCTGTTGGCTTTCCTTTGTGTATTCCCATGCACCCTTAAGAAGTGGCACTTTGATTGCCAGGAGTTGACATGATTTCTGTTAAAAATGCACATGATTCCATACCTTCCTGGATGCCTTTTGGCTTCTGGTAAAGAATGCTGGCTGGTGGAGTGCCACCACAGCCTCTCATAACTAGGCTGACTTGCTATGACAAGAAACCTTGTGAATCATGCTGGGTTTCATGAAGGTGGAGGCTCTGTCACTCGGAAGGCTTGCTGGTTTTACTGTAAGCAGCGTAATGGAATGAGTTAGTCCATCAGTCCATGTAACAGGAGCACTCTCATTGTTTTAAGGTGCTTATTGATGTACCACGGTCAGACCTGGCAGAAGAACTTGCCCAAAGTCAAACCAAAATCCAAGTATTGCAGGACACCCTGCAGCAGGTGCTGGACAGACGAGAAGAAGAACGCCAGTCAAGACAGCTCCTGGAACTCTACCTAGAGGCCTTAAAAAATGAAGACAGTATCTTGAGCAAAGTAGCAGGTAGGGAGCATTAGGATGCTAGAGAAGGAGCTTTTCAGAGATGCCTGAAACAGTTGAGTGGAATAAATAAAGCAGAATGAAAGACTGGAGTGAGTCACTTGCTTAGCAGCTGTTAATGTGGTTAACGTAATAGCTGGTATAGTGTAAGAATTCTCTGGGTGAGACCAGGAGTCCTCTCACTGCTGTGTCACATTTCTCACAAGGCCTGAAAGTAGATTACTGGGGGGAAAAGGTTAAATCATGTAGTCGTCCTTAATGCTATGGATTTCTTAAGTTAGAGGATGCACCTAGATATAATGTATATTTTATTAATCTCAAAACCATCAAGGCTGTCCAGGCCACTTTTCCTGTCCTGTGTTTGTCACGGGCTATAATGATTCTGCTACTTTTCAGAATCTGAGACTGTACCAAGAAAGGAGATGGATGTGGTTGACTCGGGTACCAGCAGTACAGGCACTTCAGCCAAAACAGCGCTCAGTGACCAGCTCCTTGCTGCTCTGAAAAAGAAACCTGCTCCAGAGCTCTGCTTGGACAGTCAAGATCTAGAGGTGGGTGAGAATAACATAACCGTATTCTGGCAAATCTCTCCCTCCGGAGAGAGAGTTTATAGGGAAAGCTGTTCTTGCTTCTGGAGGCTCTAATGTCAGTATATCTCAGTCTCAAAGTGGTGAGATTTAATCTATTTCTCTTCCTCAGTAACACAACCCCTTGCTTGCAGCTCCTCTGTAAGAGCCAGTTGACACTATTCCAAGTAATCTAGTCTGCCCTCTGAAAAGCCACAAAATAATTTTGATCTCTGCCAAATCATAGTCAGCCAGTGCCTCAGCTGTCTTACCAGCAAGTTTTTTTTTTCTATACAGATGCATCTAGCTGTATTTCTTTTATACGTCCCAAATCAAAATAAAAACCTTATTTTGGAAAAGTAAATAAACCCATAGCTTGGAAAGGAAAGTCTAGGTAAACTTTAGCCATTAGAAAATGTGTTCTTTCTAATGTTATGAACTTGCTCCTCATGCTTTTCCCTGCTGTAGAAACTTAAGTAACTGCTTTTTGCTCCTTTGAACATCTCAATATAGCTTCAAGCTCTAAGTGTTGGTAGAATATTAAAAATACAATAGCCCATGGGATAGATGATGAAAGCTGGGAACATCTTTGGTAGCAAATTGCCAGTATTAAACAGGTGTCTCACTACCGCTGTTCTTAACCTGGTCAGAGGGGCTAGAGGTGGAGGAGTGTTAGTAGAAAAGACTGTTAGAAATCTGTCTTGCTACAGCTGGTCTTGAAAGAAGACTCAGAAGCCCTGGCCTCGGCTCTGAGATGGGACAAGCAGAAAGCTGAAGCTCTGCAACAAGCCTGTGATCAGGAGCTCTCCAAGCGGCTACAACAAGTGCAGACTTTGCATTCCTTAAGGAGCATGTCAAAGGGCAAGAAAACACTGCCCTGGGGAGACTGGATTAGTTCAAAACGCAAAAAATAAGTGCTGCTTTTTCCCCCCCCCATTAGAAGAGATACAAGCAAGAGATATCCTGGGAGTCACAGTTTGCTGGTCATGCTGTGGTCTGGCTATAGACAACTAAAATCTGGACGTTGTCCTGAGGCTTAAACTCTTGTGATGATTCAAATCATGTGTAACCAAAGGGATTTTGATGTGTTGCAGAATACTAGAACAATGGTATTACTAAACACAGCATGTAGGGGTTCAGCTTTGAATACCGGGTTGGAAGCCAGAAGCTTCCATTGGATCATGATGGATCTAGCTTCTGAAGCCCCGTGCAGATAGCTTGCTTTGTCCTCCCACCATGTTCAATGTAAAGGATGGCAGACCTCATGGAAGACGCTTTAAGGCACAGTTAACAAACAGAAAGAAGACATTTGGACGATTGCTCACTGAACACAGTGTCCTCATTCTTAGGTAGGGTTTATTGTGATTTGGACTAGTTAAGCTGTCATTATGCAGTTTTTCCAGCTGCAGTCTGGCTTTAAGCTCCAGCCTGGGATCTAGGAACTTGAATTCTCCTGCTAATTTCATCAGTTAAAGAAAATTCAAAGTCCTTTAACTTCTGTGCTTTTTCTGTTAGGAACTCCAGCCTCTTGGATGCAGTGTAAGCACTAACTTGTAAAACACAGCAAAAGTGGAAATACTTGGTTTGTAAGGCTGTGGGGCAGGAGACTTGTATTTGGCCTGTCTGTATTACTGTCCTAATCATTAATATAGTATCATGATGCTTTTGTATTAACTGGCTTATTTTTAAACGTGTTAAAGTCTTTTTTTCCAATTCATTAAAACTGGTTTACCTTACTGTTGGACTAGTTTTGATATTCCCACCAGCTGCTATGATTAAAGAATGTGCTGATAAACCTTAAGGATAGAGGAGGAAGAAATGAAATACAGAAGTACTCTGTATTTAACCTGTCTGAACTTGGCAGTGGGAATTCTACTCCTCCTGCTGTGCAAGAGGAAAGAAGGGTTTTACCTATGGCTTTTTCACATCTGCTTTTAAAATAGCAGATACACACAGGATTGAAGTAATTGTGCTATTAGGAGTATTTAACTCACCTACTTCCAGGCAAACACTAAGGTGGAGTCAGAGAGACCACGCTGATCACTCCTGTAGGAAGGCAGTAGTAATCCTTCCAATCTAGCCTTAAAATAAGAAACAAATGGAGGGTTTTCACTGCTGCTTTTTCCTCTTCTGTCAAGGTTTAGTTGCCTATAAATTATTAAATGCTGCAGTTCTTATGTTACAGAATTCAAAGTATCAACTAGACCTAGCACAGTATGATTTAAACTGTTGCTTTTGTCTTAATTGTTCTGTTCTAATCTAACAGTCAGGGTTTCATAATCTGATGCAAGGTGCAGTTATACCTATCCTAAAGCTGAGCTGGCATTTTGATAGTAATATTGACTATTATTTGCAAAAAGAGCAGGTATATAATACTTAACTCTCTTCAAAGCTCTCTTACAGCTAACATCCTTCAAAAGTCTCCAGGAAAAATGTGAAGCAATTAACTGCCGACTAAGAGACTTCAATGCTGTACATCATCCTGTAATTTCTGTAAAAAATCCTTTTTTAGTGGTCAAGTTTAGTTATTGCTTCTTGGAGCTGTTTCAGTAGTGCAATCAATCAAAGATGAAAACTGCTAAAACATCTCAATGAGTTTTTTAAACCTAACAATACAATTAGCCTTATAAACTGATTTTTTTTTTTTAGTGTAGACTTTACTATAGATCTTTAGATCATTATTATTCTGAAAGTAGTTTCATAGCTAGAATTTCCTGTTGGTGATAACAAAGAGCTGCTGCCAGATGTGGTATTTCCACAGCAAATAATCACAAAGCTTTTCAGTAAACAATCTAGCTGTTGGCCAGTATATACCAGTAATGTATGTTTGGAGAGGAAGTTACAGGAGATTTTAGCTGAGACGTAAGCTCACAGACAACATCAGAGCTAACAAACTTTGAGACATATTATTTCTCTTCCTGACATGTGGGTCTTAATGACCTCAAAAAAACCCCAAAATCAGGTAAGTTGTGCAATAAACATCCACTATGATATCAAAATGATATAATCTACTATAATACCAAAATGCTTGATGCTTCTAAAGGCCTAGGAGTCCTGTGAAATAAATACCAATTTTCTGCTCAAGAAAGGAATAGGATAAACAATAGAAGCAAATAAATTAGAACTGTGCATGTCTTGATAACCAGACGATGATAGAAGTTGCTCCTTTAGGGGCAGAACAGTGGATAAGAGCAAAAGATACCTGATCATTTTTTGCTTATCTTTCTGAGTCAGGATAAACTTTGTACCTAAAACATACTCTGTAATCTAATTTAACCTTAAATTAGAGCTACATTTCATAGACAGAAAGTATGTTTGATTTATTTAAGCTGCGTGGAGACTTTAACTATGCAAAAATTAGCATTTCCTTCATCTTATTCCTGTAATATTTAAGAAGCTTTAACTTGAACAGGGTGACTGAGCTGTAAAAGGCAGGTTACTATCAGGTAGTTAGTCTAAAAAGGCATGGTTTTTTACCCTATCCACTACTGCTTCATAGCTCAAATACAGAGCAAAAAATAAAGGGAGCACATGTAAGGAGTCCAGAGCATTTTCCATTGTGTCATATATAGCTGAGTGACTCTAGTTCAGAAAGTGCACTCTTCTTTCAAGAGAAGGGTTTTAAACAAGGATCAAGGCCACACCTAGATCAAAAATATTCTGTCAGCTGGCACCTTCTTTATCTTGGGGTAGTATTTAAGGTATGAGTCTTACTAAAATGAGAACCTGATGACTTTAAACTTGGTTTTGGGGAATTGCCCCAAGCTGTATCTTTCAGGAAGGAACAAGTGGCTTCAAGGAAGAACTTGTCTCATGAACCAAGGACTGAGCAAGAGAAATGGTGTTCAAGTCTTTCCTCTCTTGCTGCATATTTTAGACTATCTATCTGTGGCAAGCATATTCTTGCTTAATAAAGTTTGCCCACACAGGAGCTTAAGCAGCCTTCTCATTTCACTTGGCTACTGTATCTGTGTAATACCTTAGGTCTTTAAATCTGCTGCTTTTGAATGAACAGCATTTGGTAAGTGTCTGTCAGTCCAGCAGAGGGCAGCGGTGATACATGTCTGACCATCACTCCAGAGACTAAAGTAAAATTTAGAAATTTAATGCAACTTACTGAAAGTGAGCATTGTACACCAGCAGTATCACAGATGAAAAATGACACAAAACAAGTTTTAATTGGCAATACAAGTGAGAGATATGGCTATTAAAACAAAACCAAAATACTCAAAATACCTAAGCAAAAGTATCAAAAAAGGAAGCAAGGAGGAATTAAAACAATTAGTGGAGAAACTAAGCAGCACGGAGGGAGTTGCACATACTGGGGTATTATGGTCAGTAAGAATGTTCTTCTTTAAGCTTTATTCAAAGGATTTTCTTTTTAATAAGAGCAAGATACCTTTTTGTGAGCAATTAAGGCATTTTGGCTGTAAGCTTTACTGAATTCTGACAGACCTTTCGTTTTTGGAACAAAAAATACAACTAATCACGTTCACCTAAAAATGTAAAGATTCATTACCATTGCTAACCTGCAAGAGGAATCTCATAAGAGGCTAACTTGGGTTCCTCTAGGTAGTTACAGAAAATGACCGGAGACATTACTTGAAAAGGTAAATCATGCCATGTTGGAATCTTCACTTTCAGTCACAGCTGCTTCTGGTTCCCCAGAAGTTCTCCCTCCCTTAGCTGCACTGGACTTCTTTTTCTTCTTCTCCCTTTGCTCCATGTTACTTGATGCAAGCTCTTCACTCTTCTGGGTGATATACTTTAGCTGAGAACAATAAACTAATCAGTCATCTACTGAGGAACTTCATTTATTCATGAGAAATTAGAGAGAAATGTTTAAGAGAAATTAACAGAGCAAATTCTTATTACAAAAAAGATGATAGGCACTCCAAAAAGGTGGAAAAACATCAACTAATTTTAATTCTTGCACAAAGCCCTCAGTCTAAACTGGATTTCCTCAGATATTGAAATGCCCTGGCAAAACTAGGATTTATATATATATGTTACATCCATCTCTAGAACCAAAACAGCATCATTAGCAGTTACTCAGAGTTGTAGTTTACTGAGATACAAGTACAGAAACATTGCAAGATTCCTCTGCACCCACTTGACATAAACAGCACACAATGGTTAGGAACACAAAATTAATCTCCAGCATTTATTATGCCTTCTCAGGCAAGTTCATGTTGCATATGTCAAATCACAGATGGAAGGAAAAAATCCCCTCACATAAAATTAAAATTAGTATTGGAAGTATTCTTCTTCATGGAAGTATTTACAAGCATGTCTTAACACATCAGTGAATTTAAGTCCACTGAACGTCATACAGATCAGCACATGAGAGAACACAATAATGTGAATCGTCCCTCTATTAATGTTAGTAGACTTAGCACCTCAAGGTGGAGTCAAGCTATTCCTGACCCTAGGCTAAAAAAAAAGGAACACAACATCAGGGGGGGAAAAAAAAAAAAAAAGTTATTTACTTCCAAGATTGACAATGCTGTAATGTGTCTGTTTATTGCACTTTTGTACTTGGAACCTCAGCAGCCCTATTGCAACCAGAACACTACTGCCTGAATTGCAATCAGATCTGTGTTCCCACAGTGATGCAGTGTCGTGAAGCTTAAGCAACAGTTGCTTCATCATCTATAGCCTTCATTCAAATGCTCTTAGGAATTAACCAATGGGTTTAAGAACGTTGTGAGAGAAAACACAGTGAATCTCACCAAAGAATTGCTCCTTCTAGCCAAAAGCTTCACATCTTCTGTAGTGACTGTGCTTCGTTTTGCATGCCTGCATAAAATTTAAAAATACCGCTTAATGTGTTTGCCAACATTGGTTTTAAGAGGCTGTACAACATCTAATTCAGAACACTAACTAAAAGGGCTTAATAGAGAGCCAGTAAACCAAACATGATTATCTTTTCCAACCGTAACACACAAAAACCTATTTTACAAGTTTGTATGTGTACATCTAAGTTCCCACCCTTTCTGTGTAACAGTAGAATTTAGCAACCAGAACTTCAAGCACCACTGTTCTGTTCCCTCTTGTTAGTAGGTCACTGTTAAGTTTTCACTCCTTAAAACATTCCTTTACCTCCTTGGAGCAACCAGATGAAACACAGGCATGCTAGTAAGCATCTGTCAGTCCCAAATGATCCAGAACCTCTATGTATCAACTCATTTGACAATTGTATACAGTCATTAAAAAAATGAACTTCCAAGATCAGGAAGAACCTACAGGGGAATATCCATTTCCTAACTTCACAGCCACTATTTAATCAGCCAATATAACCCCTTCAAACCTCCATTAGAAGACATTATTTTAAAGATTATGTAGTTATTGGAGCTGAATACAAAAAAAGAAAGCCTTTGTAACAATCCAGTGTTCTGGTACCTACCTTGCAAACATTTCAAGGTCTTTTGCAAAGTTCTCTGGAGAAAACACAAAGACACCACATATTTTAAAATGCTAACTCTGAGTAGGAAGAGATACATAATACAGTTCTGGCTGTTACAAAGGTGTAACTGCAAATTATCCAAGTTAGTTATGAGAAGCGACCATAACTTGTTATTATGTGCCACTCTGTTGCATCGACAGGCATCCCACACAGTATTTCCACATACATTTAAATGCATTTTCGAAGTCTGAAAACTAGAATCACTATTTCTTGTGCTTTAAAAAATGCAATGCAAGAAACTATGCATCAGTGATACCTAGTTTCAGTGCTATTTTTTTTTAAAAGCATCGTTTCTCCAGCAATTGCTCATGAACAAATAGATAATATGCAAACATCTGTACCACACTGCCTGAAGGTGATCTCTGAAATAGCTGCAATGGTTTGTTTGCTGAATTGCATGTCTTTGTCTTCTGCAACATCCTGACACAGGCAGCCAACCGTGTAGTGAACCGCAGCCTTCAGCCTCTGAAAGGGTCCAAGGCAGTGACAGGTCAGTTCTCTGCAGGCTGATACGCTAGCGCTTGCGTAAATCATCAAAACTCTTTAAAAGGACGCAACATAAGCGACCGTTTGCGGACCCTAACACACCCCCCAACACCAGGGTTATCATTCAGTGCCCCATACCGCACCACCCCCCCGGCCCTGCCACGACTCCATCTTGTCTCGGCCGGGCCCTCTCTCGGCGGCGCTGGGGGCCAGCCCCGGCGCGGTCGGAGCACGGCCGGGGCCCTGGGCCCGGGTGGAAGGAGGAGGCATCAGCACCGTCGTACCTGGGCGACCAGGAGCCGCTCCTCGCCGTCCCGGGGGGGTTTCCCGCCCAGCGATGAGGGGCGGGGCCGCGCCGCCGCCATGTCGGGAGCCCCCGCCCCGCGCAGCCCCGTGAGGCCGCTACCTTGGGCACGGCCGGGGGCTAAGCAGCGGTTGCAGCCCCCGTCCGGTTCCAACCCCTTACGTCTGGGTTCTGGAGCCAGCCGGAGCATGAAGGATCGCCCCTCTATCGGGAATTAATGCATGTGTCCGGCGGAGATCGAGCGTCAGCTAGTGAGAGATGTAAAGCGCCATCAGCTGATGTCCCCCTCCCCTCATCCCTCGACGGTTCAGCTCAAATGAGATTACAGCAGAACAAGCACTGCTCGTGATAAACCCAGGGAGGCACACACTGCTGACTCTGAGTAGCTGTCAGCGTTTAGCACAATGTGGTTCCAGAGTGAGTAGGTATTTTTCTCATACAAACCACTAAAATATCCCGTTTTCCCCCCAAGCACACCACCTATGCACACAATAAACCGGCAAAATTGTTCCTACCGTCCACCACAGTAATTTCCAACACAGTTCTGCTGGAGAATTTAAACCAAAAATGCTGGGACAAAGTAACTACTCAAATGCTCATGACCCTCCACTTCTCACACTACTGCCTGCAATTTGTCACACATTTATTTTAGGGAATTCCTAAATCTTACATCATTTGCAGAAAAGTCGCTTTCAACTGAAAGTAATCTTTTGCTAACTATACAGATACTCAACTAAGTAGCTGTCTTAGCAGAAATAAAATTGAGCAAAAAATTAATATAAAAATCAGCACACGGCACAAAATTTAACACTTGAGAGGTTCTAGAAAAAAAAAAAAAAGTACAGTCATCCAGGTGAATTTTCAGAAGTCCTGAAGGACCAGGCAGTGGGATTACCAGAAAAGGCTATCAAATAGGGCCAACTTTGCATGCTACTGTGGGTATTTTTAATTGCCCCATGGGAGGCAAAAAAGCAGGGAGATTTGGTGAGTGCAAGCACACAGCTAAACCAACCATTTATGCCAGAGCTTAAAACTGGGAACAACAGTTGGAGGGAGAATGGCTTGGTGACAGGAATATCAGTCTGGACACCCTGGACCTGCATTCAAATTCCTCCATGATCCATCCCAACCTTCACCCTTTCACAGAAAACAGGATTCACAGTGTGAAAGACTGGGTGCAGGGGAACACCCAGGAATTAATCGTTAAGAACCAAGCTACTGCCTGTTATGAATAAACAATGACAACAAAAAAAAGGCCTTTACCTCCCTGGACTCTTGTGTAGTCTTACTGTCCGCCATTCTCCAATTTAGCAATTATTGAAATGCAGTCATCTCTATCTTGATCCCTACAAGTTTATGCACTATAATATAATAAAAAAAATACAATTTTAAAACGTATTTATCAAATACTGCACAAAGACATTTTAGCCAGTTTTGGCCAGCAGCAGTGGAAAGAAAACACCTCAGTGCATTTATAAGCAAGTTTATTTAGCTTTCTTATACAATATATATATTGATATATATATATGTATGAAATATACCCACAAGTTATTACAAAAGTGTCCAAACACAAGTTCTAGCACAGTACAGTAAAAAGTGGTATTCTATGAGGAATATCTGAGATCTACAGTATCTTGGTTTCAAGAGGAAATATTTCCATTAGACATTGTAGGCAGAAGAGGACACATTTCCTCCATGGCCTGTCCAGTTAGTATGGATAAATACACCTGGCTTCAATAATAATTCATATGTATGTGCGCCAAAGTAATCGCGCTGAGCCTAGAATAAGAACACACACACACACAACAGACACATGAATATCACAATTATATGAGTACTAGAAGTTGCACCTACTGATACTTGACTATAGGAATACTAGAAATAAGATCTGACTCCAGTGTAACATTCAAAGTTATTTTCTCATTATTAGCAAAATCACTGCAATGAAACATTTACTAATATCTAGTAATTAAGAGTTCTGTAGAAAGACAAGTTTATTATTTCTGCTAGGCAGTAATCTAAAAACCAAGCATTTACATACATCCAAAGGTTCAAAGATACTGACTTCTTTATAAAGCATCTTGATTCAACGATATCATTACCCTTGGTTCACAGATGGAATACTAACACGTGCTGGGCACTGTCATACCAGTATCTCTGGTGTTCTTTATCCAGGCATCTCATAATATTTTATTGCCCTGAATTTCAGGTTTAACAGAATTATATTAGGCAATCTATGCCTTTAACTTTACACTGTTGGAGTGATGAGGACATACTGCCATCATGGCCTTTAGACCAGTATTTAAATAACAATGTGATGGTATTTCAGTAGCCAGAAGATCTGCTATACTATTTCAGGCACCTACCTGAATCAGGTTAGCTGGTAATATTTCATGCCTGTATCCATCATAAAAAGAAAGTGCTGTAGTGAAGCAGGGCATAGGGATACCAATCTGCACTCCAGTACTGATTACACGTCGCCAGGAGTCCTGGGAGAGAGGAAAAGGGGGATGGGGGGAGGGGGGGTGAAAAAAAGAAACTAATCTGTGCTTGCTCAGAGGTATGTGCAGGCACATGAACTAGTCTAGTATAACAGCATGTGCCATTTCATGTTATATGAAATATAGCAACCAAGTCTGAGCAAATGCAGCAGTAAATTCCTGATTTTATATTAACAAGGTTGATCCAAAATAATGGCAAGTAAGACAGGATTAACAAACAGGACAATAAAAGTGCAGACATACACTTCATATACAATCAAACCACAACCTCCAGCAAGGATGCTGTTCTTTCACATAAACATAATCAGTGCATCCCAACATCATGAACACAGTGGGGAACATACTGAGCAAACACTGAGGCATTTTAAGGACCTCTAATCAAGCACCGTACAAAACCTGCCCCACGGTATACGAGGTCAGCACAATACTTCAAACAGATATGTTGATAATTCTCATTTCAACTGTACATCTGATTTAGTAACCTGCATGGAATATTCAGCTTCAGTTAAAATAATTATTAATGATAATATATGACTTTGTTGGTCAGATAATCTGGTTTTAGTTCTGCCTGTCAACTCCATCCAAATCAGGACACTGTTTGGACAGACCTAAGTCTAATGAATGGTGGGTCTGGAGCACTGTTATTTTGGTGCTACTGCAAACAATGGCAATTGAGCAGAGCTGTACAACTGAAATCCAAGTGCACAGTAGGCACGAGATACAGGGCAGCGATGAGAATGTTCACACAGGCTAGACATTTTTTCCTGACATTGTGGTCGTTCTGAATTGCCAGATTTCTGCCTAAGGCTCTTCTGTAATAGTAAAATGGAAGCCTTAAGTTTCTAATAGTAGCTTGGCTAGTATCAGAGAGAAGAACCATGACACAAGGACTGTATGTTTGTTTGCTCCTGTATTATCTTTAGGTTGACAGTACAACTATACCTTGCAACATTACACGAGACCTCCATTCATCGCTTGATGTATCTGGATGCTGATTTATAAAGTAGTGCTTCACTGATGCAACCCTCTTTTTTCCTTCATTTAGAACTAACATTCTCCAACTTTCTGATGAAATAGAGGCATTTTTTCAAGGACAGGTCGTTAACCCTGGTGTCTGGCAAAATTCTAATTTGGACCTCAGTATAGCCTACCTCATCACAGTAACTTTCTTGTTCAATTTCAACCAGCTCCAACTACATAGGTTTTTTTTCCTGTCCTAGTCCTGTAAGACCAATATGATCTACTAAAGAAGGGTACCTGAAGCCATAGATGATGAATTCCTACACCCGTACATTGTGAGCTTAAAGACTGTTTAGAGATCTTTGGGATTAAGGAAGCTGTATAAATAGGTTTCAAGGACCTTTTTATTTTTCAGTCTAAATATACTTGGTGAAGGTAACTCCTGGGAAAGACGCTGAAGAACTGTAAACTATTGTTTTTATGCTCTTCCTTCCTTGGAAACTCACCTGACAGTTTTCAACAGCTGTCTTAAAGAAATTATCCAACAGCAAATTCTGGAGCTCAGGGTTTCGATCAAAAGCATCTTTGATTTTTCCCAGGAACACACTAGGCAGAACACATGCAAACCAGGAATAAAATTTCACAGCTTCTAACAAAGGCCCAGAATCCAAAACTTACAGTGGCAGAATTTGATTTAGCCAGACTCCATATATTGAGAAAGATGCAAACAAAACAAAGACTTAAGAAATTCTGCAGTAGCTAAGCCACTGGAAAATTGGCTTCATCTGGTAACCTTTAACACTGTCTACAGTAACAGCCTCTCAGTATCTTAGCACCAGATTAACTCCATGGATTTTCAAAAAAAATCTCTAGGCTTGTCAGGCTAGCACCACATAAACCAAACTGCCTCCTCTTCTCCCCTCAGCAACTAAATTACAGAATCACAGAATCACAGAATCGCAAGGGTTGGAAGGGACCTCGGGAGATCACCCAGTCCAACCCCCCTGCTAAAGCAGGTTCTCCTAGAGCATGTTGCACAGGCCATCATCCAGGCAGGCTTTGAATATCTCCAGAGAAGGAGACTCTAAAACCCCCCTGGGCAGCCTGTTCCAGTGCTCTGTCACCCTCAAAGTAAAGATATTACCTCCTCATCTTAATTACCTTCTGATGATGCAGCCTCCCCTCCACATTAGTGCAATGCCACCATAATTCAGTGTCCAGCCAAATTCTTTGGCTGCTTGTCTCAGCAGCATGAAGCCTTGGGCATATGAGATAATCTTGGAAGCATACAGGGCCTAAAAAAACCAAATTCATATTCCAAGTGAAGTCCCACAAAGTGGAACAAGAAACTTCACAGTCTACATACTCTGTTTAGTCCACATCTCATCAGGATTGAGTACAGTAGCCACATTCCAGCTATTTCAGAACGAAAATACTTTCCAATTGTTGGAAACTTTAGTCTCAACAGAGAAAGATCAAGAGCTATTATCCCCATTACAAAGACAGGAGTGTTGAGGGGCAAAAGTAAGGTCCTGTGCATAAATTATGACCTCTGCACCCCAGCTAGTTGTCACTGCCCCCTGTGGCTTAGACTTTAATTCCTTCAGGACAGTTCCTTGGTTAGGAAGGAACTGGTCACACTATGCTTTGTGGACACCACTAGTCAACCCACAATGAGATGGCTGAAAGCAGGAACCAATTGTCATGAAATATAAACACAAGAACTCCTCACCAGCGTCTACAGCATCCAAAACCCACTTTGATATGCAACTCTAATACAGCACTCTGGCAAGCACAATGACTCACCTTGCGTATGTCCTCCAGAAAGGCCTTCTTGTTCCCGCTGAACTGAGTCATTTTAGGCCCATCCAGCAGCTTACTGGCCTGTACTCTCTCATCCTTGAGGGAAGACAGGCACCGTGCAAACACAGCTTCCCCTTTAAGTATGGTAGGAAAGAGGAGATAATTAGAAAGTTCAGCATCACTGTTAAGGTCCGAGATACTTGTCCTCAAGCACACAGTGAGAATGCTACTGAATGATGAGCCACGTTGATAGTGAAACAGTCATGTGGGAAGAGAGGTGTACAAATGCATTATTTCAACAGCATTACTGAGGGACCAAACTGCCAGTCAGCACAACCACTGGGTAAATATTGACTAATACAGCTTCCAAATTATAAAGGAAAAAAAAAAAAGCCACAAGTCATTCACATGAAAAATTATCCTCAGGAACCTTCACCAGCTCTTAGTTTTAAGAATTTACTTTGAAATCTCTTCCTAAATGCCAACTCACATTAACCAGATGTGCTTTGAAATACACACATGCAAAATAAGGGCAAGAATAAATCAGCAGGTTAACTTATAAGAGGAAGTAAGTTTTACAAATCCGGTAGGCCCATAACACTAGTATTCAGAAGCCCATAAGAAAGTTTTATAACATCACTAAGCAGGTTACTAAATGTCATTCGCCAGGGCTAAGGAGTTAGCCAAGCAGAATCTTCAGCTCCTAAAGAGAAAGCCTGAATGCCAATCTCTTGATCCGTCTCAGTCAATTCCTAATCATGCTGGTTTAAGTTGTACTTATTTGTAATTGAAGATGGTATTGTTAAATGGAGAAAAAAAAAAGTTTCCTTAGGGTCTGACAGAAGGAAAGCAATCAAGTTTATTATAGTTTTCATACTGAACTTTTCTTTCACTTTTTAAGTGAGCTGTGAATTACAAAAAAACCCACAAAACCAACAAAAACGAAATCAACCAACCAAAACAAAAAAAAAGAATGAGTAATATTTTCACAAGATTCTGGATCGTCTCTGCAGTAGGATTAACAGACCATAACAAAATCAGAACTGGCTTCTCTCCATTTCTGCAAAAACTTCCTTCTACACTGGGGAGGAAAAGCGTGGGGGGGGAAAATCAGGAAAAAGCAGGAGTAGCATGACTCTGCTTTTACAAGCAGAAGTCTGCAAGTCATGCTTATGCAGTAAAACCGCACACACACCAACTGCCCTAAGAACGGCCGCGTTTGCACAAGGGCTATTGCACATACTTCCCTATCAACTCATCGTTACCTAACAATGCTCCCCTGGCATTGCAGAAGACTGCTCAGGGAGCGTCTCCTCCACCCTGGTTCTCTGCAAGAACCCTGAACAGGAGAATATTGACAGTGCAAGCAAGAAACACTGTTTCAAGCAGAGTACTGAAAGACTGTAGCTGTAGTAGAATACTAAAACCATTTACAAAACTTGTTTTGTAAAAATATGTTGTTGGAATGCAGCCATGTTTCTCTGATAGCTATCACTGCAGTTACTCTTTTCTAGCCTACTGACTGTATTTTTTCTTATCTACTAATACAACAGACTTGACCAGCCAAGGCAAAGGAAAAAGGGGTAGAGAAAGCATGAATATTAAAGCAAATCCAAGAGCAAAGAACCTGTTGAGTCAACTTATTTACTCAAAGAGAGGACCTGTGGTAAGAGAGCACTCTAAATGTGTTGCAGATGTATTACAACTCCTGTCATAATTCCATTCAGAGGCCAGGTTACATAAAAAGGTAGGTAACAAGACTGTTAGGTATGTATGTGAGCAGATAAATTCTCACACTTCAGGGATATCATTCACAGCAATTACAAAATACATTTCCATCATCTTAGTTTGTCTTTGGATCAGCAGCTTCATAAGTCACGAAACAAAAACCAGCAGCAGTCCAGAGTGTATAAAGAAACACCACAATCAACTGTTGTGGTGGAAAAACAGCAGCCACCATCAGAGGGTAGGAGCCTACTGCTATTCTCAAAATAGTCTGTGCTCCTCAACCCATAACACAGCCAGCCTGGCCCTTGTGTTCCTGTTTAGTCACTGCTGAGTTAGCTAACTTATACTGACACATAGAAATAGAAGACTGAGGTAGATATCTGAAAAATAACTTTATGCCTTCAGAGAAGTCTAAGTACTTATCAAGCAGTGGTCAAGTAACAAGGTTTTGACAGTGTCCTGCCTCCCCCTTTTTTCTTTTTTTTAAACATTTTTAAGGCTATGATGGGATCTGGAGTAGCAGATCAGGTGGAGGATTACAGAGAGGAATGTTGCATGAGTCTAGCCTGACACTTCTAGCACGGCTCTTATGTTCACCTGTCACTGAGTCATCACCAGCACTGCGAAGATACCACGGACAAGCCATGATAACAGTACTACCGACATTTGAGAAACAAGGTAAAACCAAGCCCAGCAAAGAAACAGCTCTCAAGGGCAGAAAGACTGCAACAGCTACACCTAGAAGAGCCTCTTCTGCGAGCCAAGCCCTAGTGTGGGCTTATTTCTGAGGTTACTGTTACCATGCTCTTTCCTGGGATGTGGTATATGCAGGTATGAAAGACAAAGCCAGATCAAAGAACCAGTTACCTATGAGTGTGACAGGGACTCCATATTCCAGGGCGGAAATGGCTGTCCACTTTCCTGTGCCTTTTTGTCCTGCGCTGTCCTTGATCTTTGGGAGAAGGTATTTGCCATCGCTGTCTTTGAATTTGAGAATATTGGCTGTGATTTCAATCAGGAAAGAGTCCAACTCTGTCTTATTCCATTCCTGAAATACCTTGAAGAGGAGAAAAAAAATATATATATAAAAATATATATATATACACACACACACACCCCAATTTACTATGTATCTACTATATATATCAACTGATTTATTGATATATGTATACATATATATCCAACTAGGAAGGCAAAAGCATAGCCCATCTTGTTGCCTGCCATCACAGGCACTGAAGGCTGGAAAAACATCTGCTCTTTCGAGACACATCATACTTATGGACGTATGTCAACAAGGTTTTTGCAGATTTGCCTGCTTGATTACAATGCTCAATGTTTTATTAGGTTTTTCAGGCAAGGTAATTCATATCTCTACACAAGAAGGTGCTTCCTGGGGAGAAATCAACTGCAGAATGGGAGAGTTCAGGCAACTTCTATAAACATTTAGGTGTATGTGCTGGCTGCTCCCTACTTCATTTGAAGCTCAGGAATATCGTGCACTGCCCCTGGCAGAAGGCATGTCAGAATTAACTTCATGTACATATAGCAGCTTCACCCAAGCCCCACTGCCTCCAACAACGGCAGACAGTCGCTATGGCTCAAGAAAGCAAGACACGAAAAACTCTGGATCACCTTTGACATCTCATCATGCTCCATGCCCACCACATCTTTCATCAAGTGATAGGCCTCACAGATCAGCTGCATGTCTCCATATTCAATCCCATTGTGTACCATCTTCACAAAGTGTCCAGCGCCCTCATCTCCTACCTGTCAAGAGACATCAAAAAATGCAATCAGCAACACTGCTGTCATCACTTCCAATGTTTAATACCTGCCCATGGCTTCCTTCCGCCTAAAGGAAGGAAGCAAGCCCAATACTAACTGAAAACACTGTAGGGTCACAGATCCATTTAAGTCTCCCAGGACATGGACCCAGCCATAAAACTTTATCTTTCCATTGTATGGGAGATGGTAGATTTGAATTGAATGCAGTCAGCCAGAAAATCACCCTGCTAACATTGATGGTTTTATTAAGCACAAACGTGCATAAGCTTCAGCAACCAAACTACCTAAGCATGGATCTAACCACAAATTAAGGTCAGTACCAAATAAATATTTACCCAGTCACAACAAGGTTCCCCAGATCCCACTTTAGCAGCAATGCTTTGAAATATGGTCTTGATGTGGGGCCTGTGGGGAGAAATAACATGCCTCAGCAGATAGGCAAAGGACACCAACACCACAAGGAAAAAAAAAAAATTCCATTGGTATGATGCATCCTTCTGTAACCCGCCAAAAAGCAGTGTGGGGTTAAGGCATGCTGACAGGTGGATAACCCACTGCACAGCAATGTCAAATAAAATGTATGTTTTACCCAGAACAAGACACTGTTTGCAAGAAATGGGGACAGCCCATGTCATGTTAACAGCACTGTGCAGACAAGCTTCATGTACCTGAAGGAACCCAAATACTACCTTCTCCATTTTAGAAATGGGGAAATAGAGGCAGGTTATGATACAGGCTCACACTCACGAGAGGATCAGTAGCAGAGCTGAAACAAAATCTTATTCTGTTCTATAGCCACAAGAAAAATCCAGGGTGAACTGGAGGAGTAGAGGGAAGGAGGGAAAAAACTCCAAGAATGCAAGTCAGGATATAGTTACTGCAGTAATTAGGAGTTTTTGTCACTGCCAGGCTCCCCAAGTGTAATAAATTGCTTAGCCAACAGGAGAGCACTACAGAATGCCAAGTTTGGAGCAACCTAAAATGACCACAGGGAAAGGAGCATGGGTGGCACATGGGCTGCATGTGCTGTGAAAGAGCGGGGGGCAATGTTCAGGTAAGGGTGGCAGAGAGAAGCTGTCTTTGCTGAGCTGTTCATGGCAAAAAGATGATCAGATAGCAGATTACTGTTATGTTGTTTCCGGCTTTGTGCCATCAAATTTGAACAGGGGCTTAAGAGATTCTAGGGCTCAGATAAAGCCCAGACACACCTTTTCTTTCTACATTTACAGAGAGAATGAGCGACCAGGGATAAGTCTAGTATGAACATTGATGTACAGTCCTTTACACCAACATGAGTACAAAACAGCAGAGCAGCATGGCAGAAACTTGCAAAAAAATCAATGTATTCAATAGTCAGTACAAACATCTACTGTAGACTCCTTTTATAACGTGTCACTGCAGGGATGTTTGCTGCTGCTGCTGCCTGGTTCATCATTAATAGCTTTCCAAGTGTGTAGGGTTCCAAAAGAAAAATCATTATCAAGAACAGTACTTTTTTAAAGTTTCAGCAAAATTCTTTTCTCCCCGGCACACATTGCTCCCTTCAGATTTCTGTAGGTAATTACTACTTTTGCCTGTGAATTCCCGGAAGAAAATCCCACCTTTGTTTTGCCTGCCATGAAAGCTCAGCACTGCCCTGTGACCCCAGCTAGGTTGAGAAATCTTGAGCCTTGAGGAAGTTCGATGGCAACATATCTTGTTCTCTCCACACCCACGCCCTCCTCCTTCCCGCCCTCAGCTCTCAACATGAATAGAAGACTATTGTTGCAGACCATTCTGAAGAAGATTATACGAGCTCAGAGCTTTACCAGGCTTCTTTGGCTCCTCCTGGCATGAGTGAAGGACCATATCTGGCACCCTCCTCTCCACCACTAACACCACTTCCGACAAATAAGATGCCCTTTTCCTGTAGTTCCTTACAACGTCTCTGGAACAAAGAGCAGAGCAGCATTATTTAATTTCTTTTAATGCCAGAGCCTTACAAACAAAGGTTAGCAATTCAGACCTAAAATTAGGTTTTCAAGTCTGCTTTGAACATGCTAGAAGACAACCTCAGAGAAGGCTTGCACATACACCAAAGCAGCCATCAGAAACTTCCTGTTGCTTTGACATGGATCCTTACAAAAGAGACACACTGAGAAAACAAAGTCCTTTTAAGCACTGGATAGAAAAGAGCAATACCGAGGCTGGAAAAGGCTCAGAATTAAGTGTCAGGTGTACACATGCTGCGTGCAAAGGTGTGGGGGAAGCAGATTAGGCCCAAGGTGGAGTTGCTGTGTTCATTGCGGAGTACTGCAGAGTGAAGGTGCAAGCTTGGACAACTAAGGGCAACTAACTCCCTCCAAGTGGGAGAGAAGCACAGGCTGAGCTCCCTAAGGGGAGCTGCAAGCTCCCCAAGTATTAATCTTCATTCAGTACCTGTTTTTCCCTCTGGCATGGCCGACTCACTTATCCAAGATCAGGATGCCAAAGCAGAAAGACTGATACCAGCACCCCTTCTAAGATTCAGAAGTACCGATCCGAATACAGTATTTTCATGTAAGCATCCCAGATATGCTAATGTATTCTATAGTTACAGTCTGCTTACAAGCAGGCTTTTTTGTTGTTGATTTTTGGAAAAACAGATAATTACTCTGCTGTTTTCATTACCAAGGCAGCCAAACCAGCAGTTCTGTCTTACTGGATTGTCCCGTGGTCATGTAGGTTTGAGATATAGCAACAAATCTACAAATATCCTTAGATTTTTCAAATCTCCCTGAAAACTCTTTAAGATCGTAACAGCAACTTTTCTAAAGGCCTTCACTCTTTAAAAAATGTCAATAAAAATATTCTTTGATGATTTGGGCAACTTCTATAAAAACACAGAACAGTCCTTAATGATTGTAACAATTGCTTTTAACAGGCTACATGATCTAGTTGTGCAGAGGTAACGCAGTTTGGCCTCCCCTGAGCAGAAGGGAGATGGCATCTTATTGACTGATTGTTCTGATGATCGGAGGAGAAAGAATCATGTGTATTTTATTCTTCTGCTTTGGGTAGAAAACAGGCTTACCGTGGTATCTCTATACTCGGAATTCCCACCATCAATTATGATGTCTCCAGTTTCCAAAAACGGCACCTGCCAAAAATAAACCAGCATTTTAGTTTTCTCCACACATTCAAAACCTCATTAGTAACGGATAATTGAGATCTACCAGAGGAAACTTCTCCAAAAGTCAGCAAGAAGTCAAAGGTAGGAAGAATATTTGCCTCACCAATTTATTGATGAAGTCATCCACTGCATTTCCAGCCTTCACCAGCAAGATAATGCGACGGGGCTTCTTTAACTTGGAGACCATCTCTTCCAGGCTGTGAGCACCAATCACTTTGGTTCCCTTGGCCTCATTGGCCAGAAAATCATCCACTTTGGAAACCGTCCTGTTAAAAGCACAAACCTGGGGGAGTGAGAAAACATGTTAATAAAAGCTGCCAATGGAACAGTTACTTTAGCTCAGACTACAAGTTACAGAAGCAAGATTCAACATCACGTGTTCTCCCACTTCCACCTTCCCCAAAGATACAGAGCAGGGATGAACCTGCAGCATGTCTCTGCGAGTGCCTTGGGAACCGATGGTTAATGGCCAAGCCCAAAGCAAGCTTCAGGGGAAAATCATACATAACTGACGCATCAGGTGGCTTAGCTGAGCACAGGCATGCAATGCTATTCTTCTCTGGAAACAGGACAAAGGGCAGCCTAGGTTATAACTAAAAGGAGGAAACAATACCCATTAGACCATCACAAGGAAAAAAAAAAACAAAAACAAACACACCACCACAAAATGCTCAGCTCTGATCCCAAGTACTGGCAAGTCAGCTTTTCTGAACAATGTTTTCCTTCACTTACCACGAAGCCATGGTCGTTCATGTTCAAAATAAGGTTTTGACCCATCACAGCCAGACCAATCAAAGCAATATCAGCTCTGGAATGTGGAGGAATAAAAATTCCAGGTAAGTCTCATTAGCAGTGATCCAGCACTGGCATCCATCCTCCTGCCAGGCTGTTCTGATCTCATCAACTGCTAGGGCAGTTTTTTTCTTTCTAACAAATACTGTAGCACATGCTTCAAATGGGTTCTGTAGGTTATTAGATATCCTTGCAGCTCCCATTCAGTCCAGCAGAATGGAAGCCGACACATAGCTTGTTTCAAGTCACCAAGATTTCTTCCCAACTACCAAGACATAGCTAGATAAATAAGAAGAGTAAGCTACCCAAAACACTGCACCAGGAGGCAGGGTGTAACGCGAGTGGCTCTAACATGTCACCGATGGATCCAGCTCTATCACAGCTCCAGATTTAACAGGTGCTGCACCAGAACACCATGTCTGAACGCTACACCATTTTTTTAGCTTCTGCCACACAAACGGTCTCAGATTTGGGGTGAGCAAAGAAAGAGGGAAACAGGATATCCTGCTAGAGGTTGCCTAAGTCAGCTTGCGAGGTGCAGGCACGCAGACAACCCCAACCTGTCTACTTCTAGACATTCTCAGGATATTCTAGATATTCAGGATATTCTAGATATCTCCTAGATGGTCCTCAGGAACAAGTTTCCTCCTTTGTCACGACTCCGAAACCGACTGCTCCCGGATTTGCTCACTAAGTGTCCCAGCCAACCGGCTTATTCTCCCTGCTGGTCCCTCAGCCGCCGCGGAGCCTCTAACGGTGAAGAGCCGACCCGGCGGCTGGCGGGCCCCGTCCTCCCCTTCCTTGTCCCTCCCGGGCACACCGCAGAACCGGCCAAACAGGAAAGCGGGGACCGCAGGGAATCACCCGCTTCCCCCACGTCAGCCCGCCGAAAAACTCGTTTTTTCACAAAGTCGCTCGGCGGAGGCGAGAGGCTGGAGGGGCTCCGGCCTCCCCCTCGGCCCGCCGGGGCACGAGCCCGGCTCTCCCCCCTAACGGCCTGTCAGGCCTCCTCTATCAGCGCGGGGGACCCCCCGGCTCTCACACCACCACGAACCGGTTTCGGCGCTGCCCCCACCCCCAGAGGCCGCCGCGCCAAGGCCCCGGCCGCTCACGGTCTCGCCTAAGGGGAGCGCGGCCCGCCCCCCCCCCCACTGAGCCCGCGGCGGCGCTGAGGGCGCTGAGGTGCTGGGGCGGCTGGAGGCGGGGCGGCGGCGCTCCCGGGCGGCCGCGGCGCGCGCCCGGCCGGGGGGGGGGGGCCTTGGCTCTCCGCCCCCCGCCTCCCGCCCATGGGCCGATGGTTCTGGCGCCCCGCCCCCTTAAAGGGACCGCGCGCGGGGAGCGGGTGTCCCTAGGCCTTGGCCCAAGACCGGGGCGGAGGGGAGGAGGCGGGGAAGGCCCCGCGCGGCGGCAGGGGCCCAGCGGCCCCCCCGGGTGTCCTGCGGGCGGTAACGCTCGGACGGCGCCCGGCAGGCCGGAGGTGCCCCCGGGAGGCCGCACCGCCGTCCCGAGAGCCGTCCCTACCCCCGGAGCGCCCGTGCACCGCGGGGGTAGAGCCTGGCTTCTTTTCTCTCCTTCAATTACCCAGCTGCTGAAACATCTCCACCACCTCAGACATCACAGCTACCGCTTTGTCTTTGCGGCGGCCGAGAATTTGGGCAAAAGAAACCTGAGACAAGAGGGCCAGCTGCCAGCGTCAGGGTTACAGCTGGGTTTAAGAGCAGGCAGCTGCTGTCCTACCTTTGCTCCATGACAGTCGGGTGCAGCACCAGGACAAAGCTCCCTTTTAGCCATGTTTCCTTTCTATTAAAGGCACATTCTGAACACGAAGACTGGCAGCAAACTGACCCAGCAAGTTTCTGGTCCACCTTATTTTTGGGCATTGAAAGCAAAATGAATCTGGAAGCAGTAGAACAGACAGTGGCTTCTCTGAAGTAGTAAATAAGCTGTCAGAGGAGCAACCTGAATAAGTTAACAGGTTACTCAAGTGCCTAATTGAAAACAAATAAAAGACTCAGCAGCAGCAAGAAGCAAGACGACATCCATTGAGCTTTTCAGATAAAAGAACAGATCTAGCCAGCAGCCTGATAAAAGTATTTTGCCATCAAGCAGCTGCTTTACAGTTATGAGAGGTGTCTGACAGCAAGTGGTGGCCCAGTTTTGTGGGGCTTAAATGCGTTGGGAATGCCCCATCCAGTTCCCTCACCATGACTTTAAAAGCTACAAAGAACTTTCCATTTTCTGTCCAAGGCGAGAGCGATTTGCAGGGAATCCCTGGCACATCTTTGCCCACGGAGCTGGTGCCTTACACTTTGCTGTTATGTTTCAGTGGTTTGATTTCACACGCTTCCTGCCATTCTTAACGGTCATCCCCCAATAAGCAAGTTCGGTATTGGCAGCACTACGACAACCTTATTTTATCTTTCAAGCAAAAGAATCTTTTGATAGCATTTAAAACCTACTTGGAAATGCTGCATAACAACATACCAAAGGGAAAAGGATGAGGAAGGATATTAAGGGCCTCTCATCTTTCTCAAGAACAGCCAAGAAATTGCTTTTCACAAAAGCATAAGCTCTTTCAGGACAGGTTTTCTGTATAAGTTACTAGTAATTAAATCATAATAAAAGGAGCCCACATTGTATCTGCTAATGCACTGGTTGTACCTTTATTGTTTCACCTCGTTCACTAACAATTCAGTGGTGCAAGGTTACCATACACAGTTAGATATCTGCATTGCACACCTAAGGCTATACAGCAAATGGATCAGAATTAGTACAAATACATGAACTATATTTACATTTTGTATACTCAAGCTCCAAATATCGGATATATTTACAAAATAAAATAAGAAAATGAAAACCTGAAATTAATGTACAGTGTTGCTGATACACTCCTTCGCTGGGATGAAATCAGTCTGCAAAGAGATTTGTTCAAGAAGGCCACTTATACAGCATATACCTTGTATACCTTGTGTACAGAGTAATAGATTAAACAGGGAAATGGGGACCACAATTAAAAAAAGTATATATTTCAGTGCAACAGCATGTCTAATGTCCAAATTCACAAACCTTAATCAACTGCACACGAAGTATGAACAAGCAGAGTGGAAAATTAAGAACTGATCCTGGGAAGTGCTGATCATTCAAGACTCCCTCTAGCCTCTAATCCCTGGTTTCAAGGCAAGCAAGAGGTAGTTCAGTACTGCTCAGGATCAGGTCATGAACGTGGCAACATTAAGAATTGAAGATTTATGACCTGCATACCCTCAGTTTTCTGAATACACAGCTGATCCTGTTAATTTAAAAACTGTTCCAAATAACATTGGACACAACCATCTGGTTACTGTTGGACTAGTTTTGAGTTCAAATACTTAGGATGCATAAATGGCCTTCTGAACAAGAAAAAAAAAAGTCAATCCCGTTCTTGAACAGCTAACGTTTTGAAACAAGGAAGCACAAAATTAATACATTCCTGCTACATACAGTACAGTTCAGACCACATACTGGGGTTATTAACCACAACAGAGAGATGTAACGCACACGTGTTAGAGACCCATTTCAAAGTACATTCAAGCAAACCGTTCCAGAGCAGCATTAGTATCCTTCCTTTGAGCAGCAGGTTGACAGCTGCATCTTCAACAAGAACACCCACCACAGTATAAACGAACACAAACTAAGGCTGTGCAAGAGTACCGGAAAGATGCATCCGCATAGGCAGTTTTAGTTGATTGTATAGTACCAATGGGTGTTACTCCAAAGCTAATCCTCTTTCTTATCTAATGTGCAATTAGTTACAGATGCATAAATATACAATGCATTACATAAAATTAAATCCCTGTAAATTAGATAACAAGCAGCAAAAAGTAAAGTCTTTGCTTTGAAATACCTTGCTAATCAGTAATAAGGACTATTAGACACTGACCAAAAAAAAACCCCTTTCTCAGTGGTCTGGAAATATTCCCTTCCATTCTGCATCCCAGAATATAGGAATCTTCTTTAAAAAGGTACTTAAAGTGCATTTCTAAAATACAGTATAGGAGGTTTAGTTTAGTTTTAAAATATCCAGGAAGCTCTGACACCGACATGGTTTTCAATGGACAAAAAAAGATAATTTTCTCCTTCCTTGTAGTGAGGAACATAAAAACCCCAAACTACGGCAGTTTCACACTCATTCTTCTCCAAGAAATGCCTATCAAGTTTACTGCCAGTGCTTATGCTCAATGGGCTGGCAGGCCCACAGCATGCTGCCTCGTCTGTAGTGGCTGAGTCCCAAGAGCTGTCTGACTCCAGGACTTCACACACACGCAGTAGATAACCAAGAGTGGTGGTTTAAATGTCAAGAGAAGGCAGCTTAGCACATTTTTTCCCTTCTTGCTCTGTTTCTAAAAAGAAATTTGTAACATGCTGGGCTAGATCAAAAAAGCTTTGAAGTGGATGGAAATCCGCTTTTTTTTTTTTTTGCTTTGTTGTCCTTTTAAAGAAAACTAGCATTTATTTCAGTCCAATTTTTAGTAGGGAAACTGATGCCTCAAACTGGACTTCAATAATTGGTGAAAAACTGTTAACTGTATGCCTTTATGTCAGACCTGAAAATAGTAATGCCCATTTGAACTCCACACAAGAATCTATTTTGTCACAGATTATGCAGCTTTAAGAGATACTGATGCTTAAAAATAGAATTTTGCTCTTCTGATGATCTGTTATCCACATAGACATCAAGTCATCAGAAGCTGCTCAGTCTTTAGATAGAAGAGTAACATTTATGCAACACAGCCGTAACATTTCCAGCTCTGTGTAAAATAAGCACCTGTCTCTTCCTGCTTTTGAAGGAAGATCCCTTAATCGTGCCTATATCTCCTTAGTTCATTTTCTGGCTTATCCAAAGCAAAGACTTAGCAAACTAGTTTTCTTCTAGTTAAAAAAAGAAAAAGAAAAATTAAAATGCTCTCAGTGTGTCACAAAATACCACCACATAAATTGCTACCCTTCCTCAAACTGGTTCCACGTTCATTATGAACAGTGGTGATGGCAGCAACAACTTACTGCTTAAAATTAATGTAATTCTTGAGATCAGCTTAGCTCCAGCTTGGGGAGCCCTCTTGCAGCACTAGCAGTCTTACTTATCCACGCACTGGAAGTGCATTATCATCCATTGCATAACAAAGGAATATCATCACTGTGTTAAGTGTCATACACAATTAAACAAGACAAAACCAGAAGAAAAAAAAAACCAAACAAGACATCCCTATTATGCTCCTGGGTCCCCAGGATGCTCCCTCACTCTGGCTTCCAGTTCTGAAATAAATCTGAGGACCATAGGAGATAGCATGAGCACATGATTTAGCTTAAGTACTATCTCAAAATATATAAAGATATGTCCTAGCAAGCGTCAGACCCCGTCTCCCTGCTCCTTTGCCAACCATGCTTTTAGGAGGTCTTGTTATGCATTGCACTTTACTGAAGAATAAAAACCCCATAAAGCTAAAAAATTGCTCAAGTGATGCCAGTCCCACGTATACTTTTGGCCACAGAATTTCCAGTGCATGGCATCACCTGCTGATGAGTGAGCTGAATCAAAATGACCTTCTTGAGCTGGAGTGCGCCTAGATGTGCCTACTGTAATAGTGGAATGAAACCCTTTTAACTCTCCCTTGAGAGGTCAGAACCTCAGGATTAAATTCCTGTACATTCCCCAGGATCACAGCTAGCCCTATCAGTGCCCAAGGTAAGTCAATAAAGTACAGCACAGCAGTCTGAAACATAATAAAAGAAAACAAACTTCCCCCCCCCCCCCCCCCCCCCCCCAACCTCCCTGAAAACCTAATTAAGAAAGATGAGTTCACTTCTCTAGAAAGGAAATTCACTCTGCTTTCTTTTCTTGGGGCAAGGACCAAAACGTTGGCCACAAGGAGAACTTACATTGTAGGTCAAGAACTAACACCACCCAGCTGATCTCCAAGAAGCCCATTATTACATTCCACTGACCAGGGCCAGAGTCCAGTTGATCCATCCACCTGGAAGGATTAATTCTGAAGTTAAAACTAACTAGGGAGTTTTAGCTGATGAAAATTCTATTGGGGAAATTAGGAGACATTCAACAATTACTTCAAAAAGAACTGAAAGTGTCCTGCTGTTCCCTGGAGAATACTGCAAGTGCTAGGCCTAGAAAGTATTTTGTATACAGAGGATGCTTTCCCCATGAACAGATGGAATGTCATCTGAGTATTATGGATAAGGGATGCATGCATAAAGCAGGCCTTTCAGAATGATACCGTAGAGCAGTCTATCCTAACATACCACGGACAACCATAAATCTCTTCCAAGAAAGGTGAGAACGGTTGCTACAGGAACTCAGAAGTCAGGACTAAAAGCAGAAAGAGGAGATCCTGCCCTCCTGTGGTGATCTCCTGGAAGCGCTCTAGGGAACAACCAGACTTTTCCATTTCCGCTTAACACTCTCCATCTGTCAAATAACGAGGCTGAGCATCTAAAACTTTAGGGATTATATCTAATATTTCAGCGATGTGGTTTATTTTTCCTCACATCAGCACAAGTTCAGTCTCCTCAGCTCAGTTCAGAGGCAAAGGAGTGAGTGGTAATGCTTTGGGAAAGAGTTAAAGCCAAGCACTGTTCACCTGCAACCCCACAGCAGGAGTTTAAAGGCAGATTATTCTAGCCAGGCCCTCTTGGTTTGTTCCCTATCTTTTGCCAGCTCATGCCTTAGCCTGTTGGACCCTGGAAACTCAAAAACTTGCACCAAGTCCAAAATCCAGTCTGCCCAGATAGATTTGTCCAATATCAGCTTTCAACAGAGTTTAAATTAGCGGCTGGATCCAGAAAGCCTGAGGAGCCATAGCAGTTCCTGGCTGGGTAATGTCTACATAGAAGAATTTCTCTTTCCCTGGCGTTAGAACTTTGCCCTGAGGGAACCAATGACTACTGCCAAGTCACAAATTGAATGAAAAACCTGCAGCAGTCTAGACAGACAACAATGGACAGTGGGACAGACACCAAAAGGTCAGTTGGAATGGGAAAACAATTGTTATAAGAAAAAATAAATAACTTGTTTTTCTTTTTAGAGTCGTGCATTATCACTCAATTTTTTTTGAATTTTTTTTTTTTTTTTTTCCTTTCTTTTTGTTTGGCCACATGCTACTAGTACGATTCTCAGTACAAGTGAAAAGAAACAGGGTAGGATTAGAATACCTAGAAAATGTGCTGAAGGAGTTGGGAAGGTAGGGGATGTTAAGCCACAGGATTACATACAAGAGAAACTGTCAAGAATCACAAAGAGAAAATGAGAGGTAACACTTTATCTATCAGAAGGTGAGTTAGAACAGATGAGAACATTACATGGACTCAGTACTTCAGCTGGCCCGTGCGTCTTCGCGCCAGTTTTGACCTGCACAAGAAAGAAGTAAAAAAGTATTTGTTGAATTCTGGAAGTTTATTTTTTTTCCCCTCCCCACAGTTTGTCCACCTTTTTTTTTTTTTTTCCACCTTTTGTGTAGTCCTAGTTTACTCCATATGTTTAGAAAGTAGAATGTATCAAGGGCTATAATGAGAAAAACTTCTCACTCTTCTGCTGTGCTCCTTTAAAGGAAGACGGGATCTTTTGAGGACTGCACTGTTAAGAAATTATTTGATGCTGTACAGTAATAGCTTAGTTTTCAATTAATTTTTTTTACTGAAGGAAGAGCTACTGTAGCATAGTACGATCTCTCCAGCAAGCAGGGGATGTCTGTGACCTGTGTTAAAGGGAAGGCTTGTAGAGAAGTTCAAAAAAGGGAAGGAAATGAGAATTTCTGCTTTAGTTCACAATCAAGAGAATGAAAACGCAGTCCAGACCCACCTGCACAGAGGCATTAAGAAGCTTTATAAATTTGTAAAATAGCAATACAAGGAAACCATTTTGTGGCCTCCAAATGTACGATTGCATGAAGCATACCACACATGTTCAAACTGGATGCATTTCACAAGCCAAAGCAACAGCCACTGCATTTCCTGAAATACAGGGCTTGTTTGATTTTTTGTTGTTGTTGTTGCTCACTCTCCTCCCTCCTTCAGTTCACCCATCTTGTCAAATTCTTCAGAACAAGATTAAATCTGTGACAAACCATCTGCCTCCTTGTTTATGACTATCTCTCTATTTTTATGCTTTGCAGCACTGTCTGCCCATGAACTGCCTCTTACCGTATGGTGCCAGCAAGAAGTGGATTGAAGGCATATAACCAGTCATTCATGTCTTTGTCGTTGATGGCCTGGAGCAGGACTCCACGATGCTTTGTGCACACGCCAAATGTGTTGGGTGTCTGGAATATTAAGGACAATTTAAAATACTGAAGTCTACAGGCACAGAAGCTGATACACACTTCCTCTCTGAGAAAGTTTGCCACGTCACATTCCTAAAAACCACAAGACCTTAGGTCTTTCATTTAAGTTTCACTGGTCATTTCCACGATATTATTAGCCAGTCAAATGGGACATCTTCTACAAAATCTAGTTTTACTCATGAGCGTGAAATTTAAGAGCTGCTGTATGATGGACCAGTAAAGTTAATTTGTTTCCTTGCAGGATGTTTGTGTGTGTTGTTTTGTTGTTTAAAAAAACCCAAACAAACAAAAAACCCCACCAAACAAAAAAACCCCAAACAAAAAACACCCCCAAAACACCACACAAAGGAAACTACAAAAACCAAACACACAGGATCATGGTACCAACACATGCTCATAAAAGCAAGTATGATAGGTAACAGCAGTCAGTTTCAGCCAGCTGTGTACAACTGTGTCCAAAACATAAGAAACCCTGAACAAATTGGGAACTTTGTGGGCAGAATCATCAGATGCCAGACATTTCTCAAAGCCAGACACATTTTCCTCAGACCAGAGATGACACACAGGATGATATGGATGCACTACTACCTGTAATGTTCCTGCTCTATGGGTAAATAAACAATAGCTGTCAGACTGACCTTTACCATTGCCTGTTGATCCTCACTGTATTCCACCTGAGCTGTGGATAAATTTATGATTCCTCTTTCTACAGGATCTTTGTCACTATTGTAAATAAAAACGTAGGGACGGCGAACCACCACAAAGTGCTTGGCCCAGGAGCTGGAGAGTGGCTCCTTGAAGTGGAGGTATCCTTTCTTTGAGACCACAGAGCTGAAAAAAAACCAAACCAAACCCATAGATAAACAGGAATACATTTTCCCCTAAATAAGGCCCCTACTGAGTATCCCTATTAACTGCAAAACACTGTAAAAGACACTTGGTCCTTAATACATTTTGTCTGCAACAGTATTATGAAAAAATTCTATAGTAAGCTGAATTTTCTCTTCAAGAACTATGCAAAAGTCTGACAGAAAGAAGGACCCACAAAGATCTCTACTTCAGTGAACTTCAGCCATGGTTTTGATGATAACAGACATTATATTTAAGTCACTGGAAATCCTGTTCATTAAGTAGATGCAGGGAATGAATGCTGCAGAGATCAAATATCAGCACAGTTCTCAGCAATCCTGCTTCCATCATACAGAACTCTGCAGTTCTGTTATCACCTGTTTAATTTACCTTTGTCAAATGGGGCAAAGAAACTACAAATCTCAGAAAGCCCCTTGTGACAGCTCTCAGGAAGCCATGATCATACTACAATAGAAAACTTACCCTGGTCTGATTTCCTCAATATCAGGAACGAGGTTTAGGAATTCATTCTTTCCAGCTCTGGCAAGATAGGAAGTTTCTACTGTAGGCATTAGCTGGAACTGTTCCACCTCATGACAGGGACTGGAGGCACGAGAATTTGCTTCTGGTGTCCTTTAAAAAAAAGTGGAGAAAGAACAGTAAATCACAACAAACCAACTGAACGTGACAATGGAATTTAAAGTGCATCCACAGCCTAGCCCGTCTTACAAGTTTCATCCTCCAGTCCAGATTTTTTGCATGACACTGGGATCCTTTTGTACAATATCAGATAGGATTTCCCTTGAAATTTGTGAAATAAAACTTGTAATAACTGCTACTAAGTTGTTTCCCCACTACTTTTCCCTCGTTTCTCTTGCCAAACACAGTCACAACACAGACATATGTCTTACTATGGTTTAATGTAAAATGCACTACTTTGTCAGCACTCCTCCTCTCAGGGATGTTAAACTGAGAAGGTACAAATCACACATCTTTCACTAAGTAGTTATTCACAATTTAATCAAAAATATCTTCTATTGTCCTGGTTTCAGCTGGGACAGAGTGAATTTTCTTCCTAGTAGCTGGTATAGTGCTGTGTTTGGGATTTAGCATAGAAGAATGTTGATAAACTCACTGATGGTTCAGTTGTTGCTAAGCAGGGCTTACACCAAGCAAGGACTTTTCAGCTTCCCACACTCTGCCAGGGGCACAAGGAGCTGGGAGGGGGCATGGCCAGGATAGCTGACCCAGCTGGCCAAAGGGATAGCCCAGACCATATGACATCATGCTCAGTGTATAAATTGGGGGAGCTGGCCAGGGTAGAGCGATTGCTGCTCGGGGACAGGCTGGGCACTGGTCAGCGGGTGGTGAGCAATTGCATTGTGCATTACTTCTTTTGCATATCATTGTTATTATTACTATTATTATTTTCCTCTGCTGTTTTATTAAACTGTCTTTATCTCAACCCTCAGGTTTAAGTTTTTTCCCCCAATTCTCTCAGGAGTGAGCAAACAGCTGTGTGGTGCTTAGCTGCCTGCCAAGTTAAACCATGACATCTGTAGATACAGCCAAGAAAGATAAACGGAGATTACTGGCCAAACTGGCTTATTCTGGGTTGCTATTAGTAGGTCTTTTTAACAGACCTCTGAAAAAAAAAACTTGTAGACTCTACACACTGAAGATGCACTGGTCACTGGAACAACAAGTATCTGACTGTTCTTTCAGCACACACACACAAAAAAACCTCAAACCACACAACCAACCACCCAAATGCTTCAAAAGAACAAAATAGGCAAAAATAATTGTGCCGAGTGATATGGGAAGATAAGGCAAGGGGGCTGATACAGAGAAATATCTAGAGGAAAAGGAAGAAGGCAGAGGGGAAATAAATTGGAAAACATGGCAAAGACAGACTTGTGAAGCACTGAGAAGTAATGTTTTTCTATTAATACCCTGTACTTACTTCTGATCAATTGAATTGCATCTTGAATCCACCAAAGATGGGCAAGTAGATGAAGGTGTGAGGGTAGCACTGCTGAAACTCGACACTGATGGGTCCCGCCCAATTGGAGAAATATCCGACAACTATAAGGACAAATATAGGCAAAAAGATTACAGAGGAGGGTTTTTGTAGCTAATGTTCAGTCCTGGCTAGAACATGGCATTCAGCACACAGAAGGCTCAGATAATAGAAAGGTATTTCTATCAGCCATTTCCCTATTCAACAGCCAAATTTTTGCACAAAACCACCATAAACCCATCTGTGGGTGAAAATACAATGGCACTTCTGTAGGCATAGCTTGTTATTAATGTCTTACACTTTTGATTATTCACACTCTGACTTCCTCAACATAACATTAGACTATCCAGTTTGCAACTTGGTGTGCCTTGTGCCTATAGTCAGATTTTTAAAAGAGCCAATTTATCCTTTAACATAGGGAAGTCTATGTAGGGAGTAATAAGAGCACTTCCAGTCTGCAAATAAACTAGAAACTATACTATTGTCCGAGTTCACACCATTTCTAATTCCTGCAATAGCCTTTGGAACCTGATGCTGAATAGCCAAACGCTTCCAACAGACTGAAAAGAAAGAAGATTAATATGAAGTGTTTTGTCTCTTCATAGTATCAACAGATTCTACAAGCTACAAATACATTGCTATTGTACTACAAATATAGCGTATTGTATTGCATTAAATATTTACCTTACAATCACTGATGCTGTTGTACACCTGGCTAAATTCCCGATTGAAAGTGTGAGTAAGAAGCTGCAGACACTAAGGTGGGGGGAAAAAAAAAAAACAAACCACACACAGAAAATAATTTTTCATTTAGATTTTCAGAGAAATTTGAACACAAGAGGCAATTTGCCAAGACACACTTAGCAGCTCATGAAAGAATAAACAAATTCTAAACTGCTGTGAAAAATCCCAGAAGAGGGGAATAATCCCTTCCCTTGATAAAATACAGAAGTTTCCTTCACAAAACTACTAAGGAGGGGGAGTGAGGTACAGCCATAGCACAAACCCAGTCACCAGCACTGGCTGGTGAGGATGGATGTTTTCACTATAGAGCGTATTAAAAAAAATTCACAATACTGGACATTCACTATGCTATCCGAGAAGCTCTTCATTAATCTTTAGCCATCTTTGGCACCTCAATCTAGACCCACGATGCTTTTCTCATGTTATACCTTGGTAGCCAGCTCTTTCTCCCGATCCACCAGGCTCTCTATATCTGCTGAGTCATAGCCACTGCTCTCGCTGGGCGTCACAGCACTCTCAAACGTTGTAGTCGAAATTTGTGAGGAAATGCTGGTGGAGGTACTGAGGGTTCCACTGCTCAGACTGGGAGACAATGAGTCACTCAGGGACTTGGGGATGCTGTCACCAAGCTTTTCACGAAGCAGAAGGAAATGTCTGGTTTTTTCCACCTAGTAAGAAAAGAAATCAGTATCACCTGCTCCAGGATGTTGCCTATCTTACAGGCACTGAATTCTTATGCATTCTTTTAAGATTCATACCAGTAAACATTTTCCCCGCGGAGGGGAGTTTACCATGGCACTAGAAGTTCAATCTGCCTTTGTTGAATACACTGAGATTCTGAGCTGAAGATTCTACTCAGCAGCCAGCCACACACTTTCGATCTTCTCTGTCAGAGAATGTATTTAAACCTTGCATTTGAGAACAAACTCCTATTTGGGAACCTGCTCAGCTCAGAAGGTCTCAATGGGTAGACTAAAGGCAAATTCAAAGGTATTAGTTGTGCTTTTTCTTTCACTTCCCCTATCTCTTTACTCACCTCATGCAGCAGCTCCAGTTTCTCCAATTCCCACTGATGCTCTAGAATGAGGCTGTCACCCCTGGGCCTCCAACCTGCCAGGTTCTCTTCCCCTCGCACATATGCCACAGATGTATCCAGGACTTTCCTCCTCCTCCTCTGCATTCCTGAGCAGTAAGAAACAATGTAAGACATGTTAAAAACATAGCCAGAGGGATGCCAAAGAAACACTTATCAATTAGCAATCTGCAAAGAATCAATACTTCTGCTGTTTGCTGGAAATATACAAGGCAATGATTTCATTAACAGCAATCACACATCCCAAAGAGAATTGGTTTAGTTCAGCTTGCTTCATTAAGATATTTTCTATTGACCATGACATAACACAAACTCCTGTTCAGTCTAATTCAACCCAAGAATTTGAATTGCTAGGTCTCAAGAGGAAAAACATACTGATACTATGTGAACTACATTCCTTCCAAGTTATCAAGCTTGCATCAGATATCAGCAATATCCTCAAAAGACCAAGAGAAAACTATTGTTGCAAAACCAAGTCTCAACTGGATTAGTTATTAGCCATGTATTATGCCCCCTAAGCCTATGATCCAGGTATATGTCCAGTTTCCTGATATACCCATGTCAGAAGTTTTCAGTGAATCCTTGGTTCACCAATGGTAAACAGACCCAAATCAAAAGTGAAACCCTGCATAAGATTTTTATGGAATAGCAATGTTCCATTGCTCTTGTGAAACACAGGAACTGCTTCCCAGACAGTGTTTACAGAAGTGTTTACTCCATTCTGCCTATGAAATTTTCTGCGATATTTCAGTTTACAGCATCTTTTTTGCTTGAACACCTGGTCACTGCTTACCTGGACTTCCTGTGTCTGCCATTTTGCATAAACTTAGTTCATAGATCCCAGTTACTCGATTGCTGTTCACAAGAAACCAGAGGAAAAAACAAACCCTATTATCATCAGAAATAAAGTTCATTAACTTTAGTTAAATGGTCCCCAAATTAGGAGTTTTAGTATAGTTGTTAGAATTCTAATCTTGACATAGAATAGCCAGGATAGACTGCAGGATCTCTAAAAATGGCATTTCCCCCATGTTCCCCCTCAACCCCCATTAGACTCAGAGAACAGCTGTTGCAGTAAATTCCAAGTCAGGATCAGGGTCATCTGTGTGAAAGCTTGAAAAATGGATCTCTCTTTCCAGCTCTTCAGTCAGAAGGCTGGAAAAGGGGTCAGTAGAGAGAGAAGCCATCAGAGTTTCACTGAAATAAATGCAAGCAAGAAAGAATGTTCAAAACCAGACTGGAAATCTATAGCTATATAGACTTTCAGAGAAGAAATAAAGAAAACTAAGCTACATTCTCCCCATGCCCTCTAAGAGAAAACCATAGGCTGACATAAAACATCAATACCAAAATTGGTAACTGAACTTACGAATCTGGAGATTTGGAGTAGCCGCTTCCAAATAGATTGCGTAGAGATCGCGGTGGGGAGATCTTGGCATCTCGTGAGTAAAAGACCATGCAAACATCCTTTGTTATAACAGCCGGCTGGATGCAGTGGTCAAGCTAAGAACAAAAACAGTAATGAATGAGTGGCTGTAGACAACTATGCCAAGTTACACTGCTTCCCTCTTTTAGTGGGACAACTTTTTGAAATTTATTCTTGTTAAGGTCTTTGGTGAAGGGGTTTTGTATGGGTTTCTGTGAAAGAGAACTGTCAAATTTCTTGAGGCATCTTGTGGGTGAAACAACTGTACTACACAAAACAATAGTGCCTTGCACACAAAGCCAAGAGCTAGGCCAGTGTTCATAACACTAGTAGTACCTACACCGCAACGTTCACTGATTTCAATGGATTTTCAGATACAAAGATAGATAAAATGAGGCACAGAAAGGTAAGAGATCAACAGTTCACCTTTGTTGTGAGGCAGTAATACCCTGACAGTAAGATGTTAACCGTGAATAAATTTTTCCACCATTCTCAGAAAATGAATAAAGACTTTCACTGGCTTCAGGACTCAAAATCACTTAGTCCAGTAAGCATTTATCTCGGGTACACACTGTCTGCTGTCTCAAATAGTTATACTTGAGTCACAAGCAAAAAGGAAGGCACAGGTCTCTAACCTCCAGGTAAGCAGAAAGGGTCATATATATCTTCTCTCCATATGGTGTCACTCGATTGAGGAGAAGGGAGTTATGCAAGGAGCTATCCCAAACTGCTTCAAACCGATAGAAAGTCCTGGAAAAAAGTACAGTAAAAGCTCAATAGTATGCAGAGCTGCAGTTCCTCTGCATCCTTCTCACCAGTCAGTGTAAAGCACCTCATCCCCATCAAGGGATGATCCTTGACATGATCCACTATGATTGTTACTGATTTCAGTGGCTTAGATAACAAATACTTGAAGCAAAGACTTTGCCTTCTTTCCCAAGATTGATTACTTCTACCTCAAATAGTGGGGTATAAGAGACCACTGTCTGTTATAAAAAAGACTCATCTAAAAGAGAAAAGAGGGAATGTAGAAGAGAACAAACGCTGTCATAACACTAGAGGGAAATCAGCACTAATGGACAGTGTTTCTAAACAGAATTCCTCTCTATTGCTTCAGGTGCAATTCAGCCTAGCTGAACCTTCCAAGTGCATGGGAAGATTCTTTTTTTATAAGCAACACTCATTCTACACCATATTTTAGGACTAGCATATAGCAACAGAAGAGATCCCTCTAATACTTAGTCATATAAAACCAGCAGCTTCTGATAGCAAATCAGAATGATTGATAGGTAGGGATAAGTCCTATATTCAAATGATAAAGATTTCTTTCTATGTCCCTACTAGCTTCAGGTAAAAACTTGCAGATCTAACACAAACTTCTGTCAGTTTGGTACATGGAAAGAAAGGAGCTGATGGCTCCCACAGTTCTTCCTCAGCAATGAGGCAAGTTCATCTGTTCAAGTAAAAAGCGAGAGACAGCATCAGACACAGGAGAGCTATCTCATCAGGTCTAGAGTCACCATTACACTCTCTCCTCTCTAACAGGGGCTTAGGGAAACGAGCTTTCTCCTTTCTCACAGGTAGAGACTGATTTCATATAGGTTCCCTTGGAAAGAAGTCCTACAGTCTTATTCAGGAATACAGCATGCTTTGCAGTTTTCTACACTGGTAACAGAAAAATAAAGTATTAATTCTTCATGACCTCCATATAATTTCCCTCCCAAATCCCCTTGCCATTGAGGTTTTCCGTCCCATTTTCAGTTGAAATGATAGAAGCAAGAAGTGATTAATGTATATTATTTTTTTAAAACAAGTTATATCTCTAAAGAGCTTCTGTACTAATGCCCAAAGGCCAACTCAGAAAAAATAGAAAATGAAACCAAAGACAAATTATAAAATACAGGGTGGGGGTGGAAGGAAGAAATAACAAAAACCAAACCAAACCAAACAGAAACATGAAACAGCCTAATGAGGCTAACGAGCAGACATTGACAACAAGGAGTTCTGATCTCAAATAAGTTCCCAAGAAACTCCTTTTCCTGATACCAGTGACATAATTCCGAGCTAATACATTGAGATACCATGAACTGTGCAGTCAAGTAATATAATTTGAGAATATTGCTTAAATACTGTTTGCATTTGAAGTAGCATACTTAAGAAATTGCTTCTAAATGTCTTGCTTATTAAAAATGCTACAGGGAAACCTATTCTAAAGCTAAGTAATTGGTAACTTTAAAAGCACTATAATGTAATAATCCTTACTTGAGTTAGATTAGGCAAACACCACAGGTTGTCCTCTAACCCTTTACAAATCTCTGTTGAATCCCTATGTTTTATCATGTCTTAGTTATGAGAGCAATTTTTTTAAACTTTTGGCAAGCTCTAGATCTACTATTTGGGTGGAAGAAAAATTAGTAAAACCTACTTCTCCACAGATGTGAAAGCCAGTGTTTAGCCCCTGAATCAGCTCTGCACCATTTGCCAAATACGGCTTCTCATCATGAAGAGAGAACACAGGTGTAAATGTTCATCAGTGCAGAACGAAATGCCCCTCTTTAGCAAAATGGTGATTTTTGGATGAACACCAAGTTGAAGTCAAACATAGCTTCAAGACAGTTATTCTACTGGATTTTGTCTAGCCAGGAAGTTAAATACACACGGTCTTGCCTGTCCAAACCAGAACTTGCTAGAATAGTTACAGAGGGAGACAAAAAACAGAAGTGAGCAAACTTCTTCCAGCACAGCCAACAGCTCAAGGAGGAAAATGGAGCACAGAACAAGCAAAGTGTGGAAAACAGGAGATACAGGTTAAAGGCACCAATGTATAGGTAGAACTGATTTTTAAGTGGATATTAACATTAGTGAAAGGTGGTGAATTGAAAGCATTGAAGATTTAAAGTCTTCTCTTTTTCAAAGAGGCAGAACACAGAAAGCAGAGCACGAATTGTCCCAGATTGTACAGCCAGCGTGCTTGGCTGTGATCCAACCTGGAAGGTGAAAAAGGAATCCAGTCTGAGCAGCTACTATGTCTCGCTTCTCTGCCAACTGGTAAACTAAGAAGTCGCAACCACATGGTTAAATTTCAGATGCAAATCCAACCAAAGAACAGAGGTTGAATGCCAGTCACATGGCAGCCACTGCTTTTTGTTTAGTGCAATTCTGAGCTGGAATTTCAAGTAACCTAATCATTCAGTCCTTGACTTAGTACTTCAAACATGGCACGAATTTACAGAGTCAGAGACAGTAAGAAATTCCAAATTTAGTTCTTTGATACAGAATAAAGGAACAAAATAGCAAGGACTACAAACAGGGACTACGCTCTGATGGCACATTTTGTGAATCAGAAAGACTAAACAAAGGAAGCGTTCTCTTACATGTGAAGGAAAGTTTACCTTCACAAGTTTCCCACTGAATTGTACCTGAATAAACCCCTGAGACAAAGGAGAAGGAGAAATACTACGGCTGAGAGAGCTAAGAGGCATGCTAACAGAATTCAGTAAAAGCTAAAAGGGAAGTGGCAGCAATACAAATGGGACATAAAGCATTCTATTTTCAAGAATCTTTATGTACAAAGGAAGCAAACACAAAATACCTAGGCATATCCTTATCAAGAAAGAGCCTGTAAAAACATAGAAAGAGCTTCAGTTAGTGCAGCCAAAAGCAGAACAGAAAAGCAACAGCTGAGAGGGACAGAACAAGTGGACTTTAAAAAAATAAAACCAAACCACAAAACCAAAACAAAACCAACCAGAAAACAAGTCTGCAGACAATGAGCAAACATAAGACGTATCCCTTACCAGGGCTTCAATCCCACTCCATCACCCTGCCATGCACTCATCCCACAACATAAGCCTTGACAGCTTCACTTCACTCACACTCATCCTTCATCCAAGCAACCCACCTAATAGAAAACTACAGAGCTATATAGGAATTTCTTGAAATTGCTAGAGAACAGAAAGTATAGGGCTTTCCAACTGCAAATCCAATAGTATCAGACTGGAAACTAGCAACAGGCCCTTTACATTCCAGTTATACTGATCCAAATACACTAAGAGTAAAACACCCACTTCTCAGTGGGAGGCAAAGAGCTAAAAAACCCTGTCACTATGTGCAGTTACAGACACTAGGTGGCAGGAAGACATTCAGTTGGGAGGAGCAGTGTCCTAAATCCACCTTTAATATCGCAGTGCTATTTCAAAGTCCAAGCCTCTAATGGAGAAGGAAGAAGCCATTTCAGCATCTAGGATACCGCCTCCAGCATTCAGCAATTGTAGCAGAGATGGGCTCCAAACCAACCTCCTCCCATCCAGAAACACTCATTCAGAGTTAAATTTCAGAGATATTCCTGCTTTGCACCAGCTGAACAGAGCCACGGAGTGGTCAAGTGACTTGGCTGATGTCAGAGTAGGGAGAGGCTGTGCCGGCAATGCAGTATTCTGCTTCACTGCCCTTTGTTGCAGACACTGAAGCAAAACAATGTGGAGTCTGACTGATCTTTACAGCAATGCACCCTAATGAGGGGACACATGCAGCGAGAAACCTCTCAGACAGGGGCCCTGCTCTTGTCCAAATTACTCCAGTTACATGGAACAGACACCCCCTTAATAGAAATGGCGTCAATTTGTGATATATCTGTATAAATCCACGAATTATGTTTAATTTACAAAGCATAGCTCTTGCTTAAATTGTCACATGTTTGTTCCAGGAATAATAGAGGTATGTGCGCATCCATAAATATATCCCCTGAGATTGCCCTTGTACTTCAGTGCTGTATTCTAGCAATAAACCTTGATGTCAGTTTAGAAGTTCGGGGTTAAATTCTGAGACTCCCTTAAGCTGTTCCTTTCAATCCTCCCTTTATGGTGCTTATAAATGGAAAGTAATTCAAATACATTATCAATATCTCCTCCGTGCAGACCAATGGACTTCAGCTTCAGCAAGAATTTTTTGTAATGCTCATTCTCTATCTGTATGCCCTGTGCCCATGGAATTCTACATTTAATAATTATCAATATCCCCAACTTTCCAAACATCCTGCCAATACCTCAGAGGTCAAAGGATTTTTAGATTCCTGCTAGAGTACTCGCTTTATTTGCTTACCTATTGGAGCTGTGAGAGGACTTCAGGTATTTTGCAGAGATAATATTCAAAGACAGAATAGCATCCACAGCAGCTTCATCTACCTCTGCTTTATTTCTTATACGTCCTGAAAAGGGGAAGGAGGGGGAATCAATTAAAACTAAACCTGAAATACAGAAGGAATTTGTTTTCTTAAATATTATTTCAGACTATGTGATTAACAAGCAGCTGTAAGTGGAAGTTGAAAAACTGAAGTTTTTTTTCTCTGGATCTTTTTCACAATCTTCCTCTCACAGCCAATACTCAAAGATGACAGAATCTGATACAAAGAAGAATTACCATTTGCACTTTTTCTTCCTTACATAGCAACACTCAAAACAATATACTCACCAACAACCAGCTCTCGCACATCTTTCCAGTGCAACTCACTGCCCTTCTCATGGATAATGGTGACTGTGATTCTACGCTGGATTCCCTGGCAGAGTTCAAAAACAAAACACTGGTGAAGTATTCACACACGCACTCTAACATAATCTATTTTGCACTTCTATCACAAAAATGAAGCAAATAACATAATTTAAATTAGTCTGTAACTGTGACCAAACACCCATGTGTTTCAGGGCCCTAAAATTAATGTAAGAGGAACATTATATTGTCATATGTAACAGAAATTACACTTCTCCCTCTTCAGTCCACAAAGGCTGAGGTTTTGAACCTAAAATAGGCCTGAAATTGTTGCTACACTCTTAAAAGAAGATATGTATGGTCCCTGGGGTATATCAGAGTTGACCACAAAAACAAGCAAATACTTGGGTAATGTGTGCTTCAATACTTATATTAAAGTGTATCTACCAAAAGAAGTTATTAGAAAATAGCAACTACTCATGCAGATATTCTCCTCATTTGTCACATGTATCTGTTAAAATTCAAAATATAATAAAACTCTAATGGCTGGGAAGAAGGTAAAATTGTAGAATAGAAAACACTACATCTGAAAAAGAAAAATCCCCCGGGTGTTGGTTTTAACAGATTCCACTCTTCCAAATGAAGACAACAACCATGCAGGGAGAAGGTGCTTTGTGTGTAACTGTTTCAAAAGAAGTTGAAAGATGTTAGCCTATATTGTGGATTTGGCAACTGAATTACAGAGGCTAGAATTACTCTGGTTTGAACTGGAAGTAACCGATGAGGACACTAGTAAATCCAGAAATGAGTAATAATTTTTTTTTTTTATTTTTTTTTTTTTTAAGGAAATTATTGGAATATGACCATTATTCCTAAACTATAAGAACTGTTCCTATTATTTTAAGAAAGAGAAGAAATGCAAGCCACAGGTAAGCTCTATGAAAAGGAACTAAGAATTTGAGAGAAAAAACATAACATAAACCTATAAACAATATTTAACTAGGATTATCTTTAGAATCTAGCTAAGGACAAATTATTATTAAGGATTATTACATTAGCGTTTGTGATTAACTACAAGCATTTAAAAATGCACTGAGACATGGTCATTGTGTGTATCTGTCTTATAGCCACATGCAGGGAAAAAGAACCAATGGAAGTTGAGTCCACGTGATCCTTCTGTGTCCTTGGTAGAGATGTTAGAGCACTGAATGCACAAATCTGGTCCCAAAGGTTTCTGCTTTTTAAGAGACTTTCATTTTTCATGAGTGGATGCACTCTGACAAGCAAAGGAAACAGCAATATACTAGGGGCCAAACATATTCTCCTCACAGCCCAAAGCTAATAGACTAAGTACAGACTGAGAGATGACTGACCCTACAGCTGTCATTAGACAGCTGTGTGGGAGAGGAGAAGACATGAAAGACACAAAATCCAGTCATTAGCGTTCTAACCCCCCCGCAGAAATTAAACTTGCTGTTCTCAGCCTTCATTAGTACCTGGTGAAGCAGGAACGTCCCCTGACAGGGCAGGCCTCCAGTGTGGTCCACAATAGCAGGAATATACCTGTGCGAGACAATGAAATTAACTGTCAGGAAAGATACACTAGCACAGCCAACTTTACTCTGTATTCTGCTGCTGACAGTTACCTCTCCATGTAACATCTGAACAAATAAGAGTGTTTCTACTGACTGTCAGACTGGACTCTACTGGAGCACAGCATCAGTAAAATACAGAAGTATCATACTGTACTTCCAGTACTTCTGGAAAACTCTGTGGAACTCTCTTCTCTATATAATCCCTGAAGACCTGTCAGGGGAAAACCTCTGTAGCAGAGGTGAACACAAAAGAGGGCCTGCCAGATGACTTCTGGAGCATAAAGTCTCCAGAGACCCAAAGAATCTAAACTCATGGCCTACATAGGGTAAGTTTTCCCAGCTGGTGTGCTTGAGCTTTCAAAGTGGAAGGATTACTTCAAGTGTGAAAAAATATCATTCTGTCTCTTCAGTCCCTTCCAATGGGGACAGCAAATGCCAGCAGAATTTACACCCAATCACTATAAACCAGCCAGACACCAGGCTGACACAAGCCAGGCCACCGCTGCCCAGTAATGATTGCTAAACATCAGCCTTGTCTGAACAGAACAAAGGGTAAAAGATCAAGCTCCCATAAACCACTGTTCTTAAAACATAAAAGATTAATACGGGACTTACTCCCCTGTTGGCTCCAATTCGCTGATCTCAAACCACACAAGGAGGTCGTATTTGCTCACACTCTGGCCCAAGCTGGGTTTGCTCATAGTATTTAGCTTTGTAGCTGGCACTTAAAGAAAGGAAAAAAAGAAAGAAGAAAAAAAAAAAAGAATGGTTTACAAAGAACAAACAAGTAAATCTTACCTTAGGGCTCACAGAAACATATAGTTTCTGTCATCTTATGTATGTTATGTATATATGCAGGCCACATCTTTGTTTCATGACAATGATGTTGCTTACAGCAATCATTATTTCTCAAAGCGTTGTTTTTTAAATCTAAGTTATTAGATTAAAAAAAAAAAAGTGAAATGACAAGAGCATATCCAAAAAGCTTCTAAAAATAGGCAGTCTCTTTAGATCCACAGAGTTTCCTCAAATATGCATTAGTTACTTTATGGCTTAACAGTTCGTCATTTAAATTGCTTGGGTCTGTTCATCTGCAACATTACTCACCCATAAACTACATTTCCCCTTCCCCACACAAGAAAAAAACCAACAACAAAACCAAGAACTTAAAACTTCAGTCTTCAGTTCTTCTGTTACAAATTGCTAGTCTCCCGTACCAGTTTAGATAGAGAATTGTGTATGTAAAAAGGCTGAACAGGACTTATTCCAGAGCCATAACACTGCCAAAGTATGTTTCTGAGCTCCTTATGTTTTGGTATTAGTGATTACTACTGGCCAGATCCTCTTCAGTTCCTTTCATACAAATGTAGGGACAAACCATGTTAAAAAAATAGCAGAGTAAGTGAAATTCTAGAAATAACCTGACATTCCTTCACGCATACTTACATCACACCTTTCAGCTATCATTACATGACTTCTCTTATCTGCTCACTCATTTCATTTTTGTAAATGGGAACATTTTAAAAGCTTAGTTCCTGTGTACTCTCACAGGTATTTTTGTAACTCTGCAACTGATTTTCCATTTTTTACTCCTTTCACATACTAACCTCACTGCTTTTATTAAGCCAAATAATTATTCTCCCTTCTCTCTCTCTCTCAAGCCCCATTCTTCCCTTGCTCAAGTGTTCTTTAGGTTCTCCTATGTCACACCTCTGTGTATCCTTCAGCTTCCACCATGACTTAATTTCCCATGCACTGGAAGGGCACAGTTAAGAAAAGGTTCTTATGGGTGTGTCTGTGTAGTCTCTTTTGAAAAACAAAAAGTGAATTCTGTTTCTTTTCTGGGCAAAATAGCAGCTACTTCAGAGGGACAGATTTCACAAGAATTGGTTATTTACAGCACAACTCCTCTACCATGCTGGGTAGCAAGCTTTGGTGTCATCACTTACTCTTCCCATTCATTACTCAGGGTAGTCACTCTCTCATACCCGTATTCGTATCATGTAGCTGCACATTAACTCGTTACAGCTGGACACAATGCTGTTGATAGCCAGAAGAACATCAAACACAAGTCACTCATGTTTACTGCTAAGCAGAGAAACTCAAAAGCACCAGAAAACAAAAAAAAAAAACACAAACCAGAAAGACACATTTAACTAAATATGAAAGCCAGTTCTAGAAGTTCTCATGGACTTGCACTGGCATAATTAATAACCAGCGTGTCACCTTTTTTTTTTTTGGTAATAAAACAGAATATAAATGTAAGTGAGGAACAGCACTTGTTAGTGCCAAAAAAAAAAAAAAAAAAAAAAAAAGAGCAAAAGGAAACCTATAATAGAACACAGCAGAATATTTCCTCTACAGCTACGTGTTTTTTCATATGCAGCATCCCTCATCCCTATCTCACAAAACTATGTACAGAATACAAAAACAGAAGTCCAGGAAGGTTCAGCGAATAGAACCCATGACACAGAAAAATCAGTGATACCTAGCATCACTACATACTGGAGTTTATAGACTCTCTATATGTTTCTCTCTAGAATAGCCCTAAACTTAAGCACAGCATCATCCTTCCATGACTGCAACCATGGCAGTTTCTAGTCCCAGGAACAGTACATGATAAAGATAAAAAAAAGGAATTTTGAAGCACATTTTGGAACTACTTCTACATCTACCATAGATCAAGTTTGGCTACTAACCATCTCGTTTAGGAGCCCGCTCACTTTGACAACTGGGAACAGGCAGAAAGAGAAAAGGTGGCAGCTGGTCAGCTCCATCCTGGAAAGCAGCCACAGCAGAGGATGCAAGCACGTTGGCATGCTCAGATAGCGTGTTCAGCACATGCACGTTTACATAGCCAGACATAAGATACCTAATCAACTCAATTTTTCTTTCATGGTCTGCAAAGGGAATGGAACACACACAAAAAAAGGATGGTAGAAATATGCAGGTGAGAGAAAGCTGGAGAAGGAGGAAATAAAAGGTGAAATGGAAAAAACCACAAGAGAGTTCAGCATGCATTATTACAATTAAGCAAAGAAAACCAAGGGTCATTTCGACAAGACTGACTCACTAACCAAAAATGATAGAGAGCAAGAAGGATGAAGTGTTTAATGAATAAACAAATTTCCAGACAAGTGCCCAGGAAGCACATAAAAAGCCACAGCCAGATCTCCTGGAATATGGTCAACACCTCAGGAATGAAATTCTACCCTTTAATGAACCAAGAAGCACTTCCTGCAAGAGGAGATTGAAAAGAACACATAAAAAGGAAGACAGATCTATCAAAGATAGATCCAATGCCCTTTGCAACATTCACTCCACATTGTATTTCTTGGTGTCCTGAACAGAGTAGGAATACGCTACAACCTTCAATTTCAGTAGCAGACATATGATGTACAGAACTAGAGAACTGTTCTCACCTGGCTTTGAGAGCGGCATAGGGGGAGGAAAGAATCTTCGGGAAGGCTGTGGAGGGCTATACAGAAATGAAAAGTGTTATCAATATAGAGGCAGCTAAACATAAAAAAAAATACACCAATACACACACATGCATATATGTATACACACACCCCCAGTACAGTGCTTCTACCCATTTTTGCCTTGGAAAAATATCCTCACAATCCCATGAAGATAGGTAAATATCTACCTGTCAGAAAAAACAAGTGGACTCAGCAGTCCTTTTTCTATTCCAACTTTTTTATATATATATATATATATATATATTTTTTTTTTTACTGACAGCTAGGATTAATTACAATTTCCAAATGCTCTACCCACATTCTACACTGAAAATTTGAGTAGGTGACAGACATTTCCCAAAATAACTTAAGGAAAAGGAACATGCCTCAGCTGGCATTTCCTCTTAAAACCAGTACGTGCTTCCTCTTTGCAGCTGCTGCCTTCAGTAGGAGGGCTAACCAGGCCAGGCAATCCAGACAATAGCCTCTTCCTCTAAGGTCCTTTCCCTGATTCCACAAATTCAAATGCTCAGCAGCTTTGGTACTAGTATGTCAAAAGGTTGACAGCCTTTTGTTTTCCCCCTAATCTCATCTCTCCTTTTGTCATTCTACCTTTACGCATCAGGCCACTTCTCTGAAGGAACACTGCACCTTGGAGCACTGTTAAGGTCTACCCAGAACTCACTGAGATCACCACGGAAGTTCCAAGTGCAATATTCTACCACCATAGTGTTTGTAGGGTGGAGGCAGCTGTATTGGCAGAACATATTTCCATGTTTGAGATGGTAAAACAATTCCATCACTCACTAACAAAACATACAACACTGGGTAAATAGGCCTATGCCAGCACTCTTAGATCAGTCAGAAATCCTGCTCGTGAGGGTGTGGCTGTATCATTTGAGGAGTATGAAAAAGTACTGCCTGAACTTCAGAGCTAAGCTGAGCATGATCAAACAGCCTTTATGCCAGAGTAGCGACCAATACCTGTTGAGATCCTGCCCTTGCAGATGGAGAGGATGCTGCTGATAATGTCCAAAGACTTCAAACACAATAGGCTTTGTTTTGATGTACTCCACAAATGATTCCGTCACTTCCACAGCAATCTATTAGGCAAATTAAGGAAAGAAAATGAGACATACAAAAAGGAAATCTTGTAAATGTGAATTTTAGGAGGCTGTATTTTTCATACAGTTAAGCACCACTCACAGTAAAAACTATTGCATTCCGTTTTGGTTTAAGCATTAACTCTACTCTGTGATAAAGGAGAAAATGTAAGCCTCAATATCAGGCATTTTAAGTAGAAGAGAAGGCTACATGTAACCAAAGGATTAGATTAAGCAGTTCATAAAAATAGATATATTTAGTTCATCTCAGATCATGAGCACTGCTATTCACATATATTTTATTTCCTGAATTCTAGACTGCTTTCATTGAACATCCTGGAGAGGAAAAAGAATTCAAAGGCAGGAAGTAGAGGTGAAACAGAAGAGTTAAATCTGCCACACAGAATCATTCTGTATTTTGTTCTCCATTGGGGATTACATCATTCACCCGATTACTCCTCCTATTGTCTATTCTTAATAATTGCCCTTGCCCCTCTTTCCCATACACCTCTCATGAGGTTAACAAGAAGGATACACACAGCTCCCAGTGCTAAAACAGGTATTTGCTATTCACCTGAAATTTTACTTACATTCTGAACGTGGTAAAACCCAAGGGGAGTCCCCCGACCATTGTTTTTGAGAGGTTCTGTTGAGAAAGCTTCATCGTGCCGATGTAAAAAGCTTTAAAAAGAAAGAAAGAAAAACAAAAAACAAAAATAAAACACCCCAGAACAGTTTAGTGAAGACTGTTGTGCTGTGAACCCAACACTGAAATGAAACCCATAAATTTATGCTGCTAGAACTTTACGGGGAGTAGAGTGATGGCCTAAAGCTAGGAATACCCTAGTCTTTGGGACCACAATTCCTGCACTTGTTTTGTGTCTCTATTACTCCCATTTTTCATTTTCTTTCTTAAGAAACTAAGCCAAAGAACACTTTCACTTGAGAGCTACTGATTTAGTCAAGGGTCATATAGCTTTCATTCTAATTGTGCATATATACAGTCTAATATCAAATTTTCCACATTAAAAGCCATTATCAAGCAAAAACTTAAGATATCTATAACTAGTAACTTAAGAGTCCACTCTAATTCTTAGTTCCTTTCTGTAAAACTTTATTCCTTAACACTATGATAACACAAAGCAGGTACTGCTTGTAACAGGAATTCCAGTAACCGACAATGTGTTTTTCTCTGCTATACCATACTGCCACTGATTTGAAAAGCTCTCAGTCAGACCCTCCATTGCCCACTATTATTTGCACTCTCTATCAAACCACCCAATTGCCTAATGTAAATAAGGACAAATTCTTACTTGAACTGGCAGAAAATATCTGCATATTCAGGAAGGATGCCGCTGGCCTGTAGCACTGTCACACGGAAGGTAAACACGCTACCCAGTTTCAAGTGATCACCAATTTCCTCAGTGAATCCTTCCATAGTCATCTTTCCATCCAAAGTGGCTGACTTCAAGTCTTAGGGAGAAACAAACATCCCACATGAAATCACTCTCTTTCTTCCCCCCACCCCTCCCCTTTTTTTTTTTTTTCTTAAAATATTCCTTCAGGCAACAGTTAAGCCCCATCATAAATTTTTGTTTCTTTCGAGCCCAAATTATTTGCTAAGAATCAAAAGCCGCAAATACCTGGGAACAGTTTTTCTGCACAGTTCTTCAAATGAATATGCAAATATCATATGCAACCCATCAGTTGCACCTCTCCCTACCTATCGTATTTTTTGAAGAACACTCAGAACCCATTGCTTTCGCTGACTGGAAGTGTCCCAGATTTTCCTTATGTTCTCAAAAACTAGTACTTTTTTCTTGCTTACCTAGCTCATTCATTCTGTTGATCTCCTCTGGAGGAGTGGTAACCTCTGAATTCTGTCCTTGCCCTTCTACAATTCTTAATTCTTCCAATGACAGTCCAGATCGAGTCATTGCAACTGAAGAAAAATCACTCTGAAAAATTAAATGAAGTTGCATGTAACAGATTCCTGCAGCTTCTGGTTTTCCCATCCCCTTCTTCCCCCCACATTACTTATTCTTTAGTTAGAAGCACAAACTACTGCACTCAAAGAAACTTAAATTAAGTTAAGACGTCTTACCTTATCAAAATACTCATTGTCAAATGAAATTTTAGCTGTGCCAGATTGTCGAATACCAGATCCATAATCTGGGGCTTCATCATCAGCTAAAAAACAGGAAAAAAAAAAAAGAAAAATATTATGGGGAAGAGAGGGAAAAACCCTGAGAGTTATCCAAATGGAAATTCTGATTACAACAAAAACCAGTCTGTAAAGTAGTACAGGCCTGGTTCTAGTCATCCAGTAACAGATTAGAGGAAGTGCTAGAAAAAAAAATCATAGCAGAAATCAATCTATCGTGAACACAAGTGTGGGAAGACAAGACAAGCTATGAAGTTTTATCATTAATATACTTAACTTTGGAGAATTTTGAATGCAAACCAACTTTAGTACTCATTTTGATTATTTACTTCTGATTATTACATCTCAGGTGAACTAACATACCATAATACAATGACCCACATGAGAATGTATACTTACATTGATTTAAACTGCCATCTAAAATTCTGTAGCCATAAACTAAGCACTCACACTAACAAAAGGTTCACAAATACATGCTCTAAGTTTGAAAGGCAGTTCTGTCCATTTTACCTCCTCCCCTTTGTGGACAGTAACAACAATGAGGCCTGGTTAAACGCCAGATATTTTTTCCACAGTAATTGCACGCTTGCAGGAGAAATAGCAAGATTCAGAACGTGTTCCAAAACTTAACTTAGGGACAAATAATACCATGGCCCTTTTTCAAGCGATGTCCCCAGTTCAATTTCTATTAGTCATGGTGTATTGTATTTATTTGGATAGGTAAATAGCATATTTATTTGGAAATATTTGGTCAATGCTAAGGAGACCAAACCAAGCTACAAGCAAGACTTTTGTACACATTAAAATAGATTTTATTTCACTTGCTGTTTTAGTCCCAGCCAGAGTGATTCTTACACATCTTCAGAGTCTGAGATTTCATTATGCGTTCCCATGGAGAGTAAAACTTCCAGGGTTACCCTATCTAAACAATAAAGAAATGTTGGCAGTTAGCCACTGCTAGAAAGGACAAATTATGGGAAATATCTGTGCTCTCACCAGCATGGATAAGACATGGCTAACTACCAACAGTAAAACTCAACTAGCTCACATCATACTGGAAAAGTATAAAATATTAGCAGCTGACTAGCAGACTGCAGTTAAGCTCTGGCACACGTGCAATGGCAGTTCAAAACTGGATGACGCAGTTACCATCCCCATATATCTACCTTTCTTTTCTGAAAAGTAGATAGTTCCTGGTGATTAAACAGTATGTTAAAGCAGCTTCTAAGTCTCAACGCATTTTAGTGAGGCAACGAAATGCAAAACTGCTGCTGATTCCTGTTTATCCCATACTGAAAACTGTCAGTTCAGGAATTTCTTCAGTGTTATCCAGTCAGAGAATGGAAGAGCACATTTCTGTGTGTTATTTAAAAGAACAGTTTGAGAAGAGCAAACACGTGGTACTTTTAACTTTTCTGCAAGTCATCACAACTATCAAACTTGCATATACCCTTGTCCACTGTTTATACTGGGTGCCAGAAACAAAGCCTCTTCTTTATTTTTAGTTTTCAGATTTACTGACACTAGTCAGCCCTTCTACTGTCTTAAAAAGCAGTGTTGTATTAGTTGCCAGGTATAAACTTTTAAAAGCTTCTGATCAGTAGCATTACTTCAAGATTTATTCATGCTTGGTCGTATGATTCACACCAATGAAAAAATTTCAAAAGCAAGTTAATAATAAAGAACAAGTATTCTTTGCAACACTAAAAATATTCAGGTATGATTTGTTTGCATGTTTTTTAAAGCTGCAGCTATTCACAATGTACTAAAGAGTTGCAATGTAAAGCTCTCAGGATATCTCACCTGCTATGGCTTGCACTGCTACTCGCAGAAATCCTCGTACTTCTCCTTTCTCACTAACAACAGCTACTCTGTGAATAAGAGGCACCGGGTACAGTAGATTGCTCAGGTATACAAATGCTCTGGTAACAGGAAGGAAAGAAAACACAAGCAGCATTAGGCAATCATCCGCAAAAGCAGACTGCAGTATTTGGTTGGCTAATGGGACATTCAAATCTTCAGACAGTCTACTTTACTCCATCTATTAGACCTGCACTGTGGCCCTGTATCCATATTGTCCGCACAGGGCTCTTCAGCAGTGTCAAAGCTAAGCAAAGCCACAAAACACTCTAAACCAGGGTATATTGGAGACACAGGGCTTATATTAGTGAGTTACAAAACATATGAAGGAGACAATTTAAGATGATGGCTTTATAAAAGGCAATTTTAGATGCACTACAATTGTAAATGGAGCTGTTAGCAAGATGGTAGAAGTCTACTAAGGAACTACTGATTATAAAGAATTGTTTGAATTTTCCACCCTATGATTATAGTTTGAAGTGATAAATTAAAAGGGAATTTATCTACTATGTGCACACAGTCTTTAATATTTCACTGAACATATAAAAACACTCTTCAAAACAGATTGACTGAATGTTTTCTTTCTTCTGCATACGTTTGATAATACTGTGTACAGAGTAATCTGAAATCCCCAATAAACCATTAGTAATGTCTCGGGTTTCTTGGAAGATTCACTGAGTGTACAGATACTGGAAGACTGATAGTCTTCACAGCTAAATATCTTTAGGTGTAATGTATTTGTTTCTTTTAAAAAACCCAACCAACCAAACATCAAACCACCACAACAGTACTCTAGAGCAATCATTTAGAAATTAGAGTTTACAATAAGAAAAGCAGCATTTAGGGCCAGTAACTGGATGATCCTGCTATACACGAGCTTTTAAAGTTAGATACAAGCAGGGTCTATTTTGAAACAATGAAGTTAACAGGTTTTATTGTACAGATTTTTTAAGTAAAAGTTACATTAATGTAGTAACTTATTTTACATTTCTGCAATGAATTGCAAAAGTTCTTAGAACACCACATTTCTGTGTGATTAGCTTGAGCAAAACTTTAAATGCTGAGAAGCCTAACAAGTCAGGTAAACAATGGCTCTCAACAAGGGGAAAAAAACAGCTGTTTTTGAGCTGTTTAAGAGTTCAGAAGAGTACTGAGATGCATAGAATTTTAACCAATAGTTTTACCAGTCATTAAATTTAAAGTGACTAAATAATTATGTATGTCATTATTATGAATTTATGCATATTAAATTATACTAAACACCATCCATTTGTTTAATTGGATTTCCTTCTTGCAGTCCTTTTTATTAGTCTTTATTGTCAGGTATAAGTAATTCCTCAACTTTATAACTTATATTATTTAATATTCATAGGGAAAGTCCTGCATGGCAAAAGAGGACTGAGAGAGAAATAAAGGTGTTCACTGCCTCTGTCTGGAGACATCAGCCAAAAAATTTGTTAACGTGAACACAGCGAGACTGATCCAAACTCTATCCCTTGTGACACTTAGCTAAGGACCAAAGTTAGAAAAGGTAAGCGTTTCTCCTTGGGTTCACATGCCCATTCCCAGAATGAATGAGTTATCTTGAAATGACAAGGTAGTCAAACAGGTGTCAGCTGTGAACCAAAGAGACAAAATAATGCTAATAAAAAACTAAAAAAACAAGGTGGTGACAAAATGCAATAGAGAAGAAATGATTAATAAGGCTATAAAAGTAGCAAAACAAAAAAATGAAGAAAACCATACAACAACAAAAAAACAACTGCAATGTAACACTTGACTAAGATTAGGATATAATTCTTTTTCAGTCTGCTCCAAAGTGAGGTAAGCACTGATAAAGAAGGGGAAGAGAGAAGAGACTAAATTTAAGTAACAAAATGGGAATTTTCTTTTTTTTTTTTCCCCCTCCATGAAAACATCTTCATTTTTAGCTTTAAAATTTCAGGCGGTGCTCATTTAAGAAAGCAGCATCTCACCATACAAGAAAATAATCCCCCACATGAACAAACTGGAATCATTCACTTGGACTGGACCAGGGATGGAGTTCAGGAAAGTATGTAGTTATATGCTCAACACAAGAAAAAGCCACACGCAGTTTGAAAACCGCATTTCAAGCTAGGGAGAACGGACATTTTTCCCCAATAGAAAGGAATCTAAATAGCCTTGCATTGATATGTATACAGTAAGAGACAGTTTCACTAATAGAGGCAGTCATTACAGAAACTTTCCTACTTCAAAGCCAAGCTAGTGGAAAGGGAAAGCATTAACTGCATGAAAAATAAAAATATATTATTTGCATGGCTAAAGTTCTGAAATTGCTGTCCAGCATATGACAGTCAAAGCATTCAGCTTAATTAGCAACTACAATTTTGTCACCTCAGTAAAATGGCAATCCCAAAGAAAAAAAATATTTATCTTCCTTAACTTCCTTCCATCCAGTCACCTAGCTCACTGCAATCATTTTTACTTAGAGAAAGAAAAAGCACATAATGCAAGAAGTTTTAAGCCTCCTGTTTGGTGACGGAAATGCTGGATCTCTTCTGTGGAATAGAGAGCAATAGCACATTTGCTGTACAGAGAAAAGAGCTGGTTTATGCAGCAATACTGCTTTCCAGTGCCATCCCATCTGCTTCATCACAAGACAGTACCAAGTTAGGAGTGGATGAAATCTTAAGGTTATCCTCCTCCTCGTCCCACATGTGGGAGGACTCCCACTCCCCAAACATCCCATATGCAAGTGTCCCCCTGCACCTTAGCCCAGCAGACTGAAAGAGGGGGAGCTGTATTAGCAGAAAGATTGGTGAGGTAAAATGGCATACTCACAACAAAACTAGAAATGAAATTTAACAAAGACAATTTTTTGAAGAAATCAAAACAAAAACAACAGAACTCAGAATGATGACGGATATTTTTTAAACAAACACATCAAATCAAGATTTAAATGAAATACCCCATAGTGCTCTCCCACCTCCCTTAAAAACAGCAAATGGTTGATATGTCACACCATTAAATAGAATCAGCCTTAAAGATAGCCCAGCATGCCAGAAGAGATGGCTAAAGGGACCAGCTCTTTTTCCCTTTTCTTTCATAGTTGTAGTACAAATAAAAGACAGTCACAGCACAGAGAGAAAAAAAAAAAAATACTGTGATGCCCAAGGAGTTGGATAACTACATGATCAATTCTTCCTCCTCTCCTTCGTGACCGGGACTCAATATTGCTGATGACCCCCCTCCAAATATTAGAAATTATTTTATTTTTGTCCTACACATTCTACAACATACAAAACAGTACACAGTTAAGTGTTAAAGAATTTTGTTATAAATTGAACACTACCTTGTGCTCAAGACAATATCTACGTAGATGGACATACCCTCTGATCCTTCTAAGTCACACTGTTCAAAAGTAGAATCCTCATGCTGGAAGACACTGAGGAATCAAAATAGTTTCTACTCAGTGGTGCTAAACAGTCTAACAGCTTTCCGCTGACAGATTCAGCACTTCTACAGAATAACAGAACAGGAATAGAAACAGAACAGAATAGAAACTAACAAGTGGGAAAAAGTCAATCAGCTGTCTCCTCAGAGATAATACAAACTAAGTTGCATTCCTGAATACAATTTACAACCTAAGTAGAGTTCCTTAATATGCACAGCTTATGTGGTTCAGGCTAGTACCCTTAACTGCTGCAGCTTCATACACCTGTCTGTAGAGACAGAGCTCAGTATTCTTTTTAATATATGGAAACGGGAAGCAAGCTGTGTAATTGCCAGGAAGCATGACTGTTTCCATTATACACTGCATTTGCTCAGCTTGTGTTGTGCTTCCTGAAGAGTTTCTGAAATGAAGATGAATAGCTCAACTTTTTCCCAAGCACTGAAGGTCCCACTCTGAAAGAACACGCACAACAGGAGAATACTCTGAGCATGCCAGCACTGTTAGAAGAAAGCAGCCCTATCCATTGCAAATGGCACACACATGCTTGAACTAGCTGACAGCCACTTCCGAGCCAGTTAAGATGGCTTTCCCAAACTGCCTCTCGGTGATCAGATTAACCTGAAAGAATTAAATTTTATAACACACATCATCACACATTGCACATAAGGGCACAAATTCACAGAGATCAGAGGACTAATGCAATTTCTTGCACCTCTAGTAACTGTAATCTTTGTTTCAAGGAAGTTCCAAGTAGATCCACTACAGACAAATAATGAGGTTAGTAAATACAGCTAAACTGATGTAAAAGCTTGATAAAAGACTGACAGACTCAGTCCCTCATTTTCACAAATAATGCAATCAAGTTTTCTGCATTTGAGGAAACTGCAAAACGATCCTGCCTCCCTGACCATGAAGTCTTCTCTGCTTACAGTCACAGAAAAGGATAAAGCCAAGCTCTGGTCCCTTCTCCTTTGCTCCTCCCTTCCGCCAGCCATGGAGTCTTACCCCCTCTTCTGTACAATGCCTGTGGTAACCACCTCCCTTACTGTTTTAACAAGGAAATTGGCTTACAGAGTGATCAAATAAGCAAAAATCATAACTGGGGGAGTGAGAGCAGAAGAAAGGGGAGCAAAGTCACTAGATAAAACCTTTCCGTTTCTTGTCATGAGTAACATGTTTAAGCAAGACTATCTGTGAAGAAACAGTGCAAAGTACTACTTTTCTAATGCAACTTGCTGTCCCCAGGGTCTATACCACAGACTGAGGTCTGATAATGCCTTAATCATATCTAGATTGGAAAAATAGATAATACTCTAAAATATATTAAGCAAACTTGCATCAGAAAAAATCAAGCATAGTGCATGGGGAAAGTGCTGACAAACACCACCAGCCAGTGAATTTTAATGATGATGACCTTTCACTACAGAATACTTGCTACGAAGTGTCATGCATAATCTTAGAATCCAAATAATCTCAAAGAATACTCTTCTTCATCCAGAAAAGACCATTCTTCTTTCTCCTCATGCCATCTTTTCAGACACAGAGGATGTTAGATGAGTTTTCAAAAAATGGATTTATTGGATTGGACTTAAAGACTTTCCACCATATTCTGAAAGTATCTTCTACAGGAGAAAATTACATACTATACTATCTTAGTGACCCTTGCAATGGCTAAATAGAACATTCTATAAATAATGTTTAAATACTGTACACAAGCAAAACTACATTCATTCTGTGCTGACAGTTATCTAGATACAGATATACTCACACTGTTGCATCTAAGGGTTATTTTCTCAATTATTATTTAGGTCTTCACGGTCTCTGACAAGGGAATTTAAAACTTAATGTTAAACTACACTCATTCACTGGCAATTCCAATTTATGCATATATGGAAATTTGGGTTGGCTTGACAGATATTCTGTGCAGCACAAGGCAAAGCCATTGCAGTCTACAGCAAGAGCTGGTCCCTTTTGGCCATTCTCACGGTAACCTCACCAACCTTCCCACTAAAATGAACCAAGGGGATCGGTCGTAAAACGGGTCGCGCCCATCATTGAAGAGGTCTGATCCCTCCTCAGTTCCAACGTCGGAGCCAGTATCATCCACAAAGGCCTCATCATCAAAGTCCTCCATCTCATCCTGCTGTTCGTCAGCCAGTTCAGTGATGTCGGAGTCAGCCGTGGAGAAAGTGGGGGAGGGCGTGCGATCAGCAAGACGCTCATTCACGCAGCCATGGAATATGGGGGAGCTAGATATCAGTTAATGGAATACCAATTAACAGAGTGAGGGGAAAGAAGAATGCTTCATTTAACAGCCGTCTGTTGCCATCAGCACAGAGACCACCTGAACAACAAGCAAAGGCTTCAAACCATCTGGACTGCAAAGAAACTTAAGGGAAGGGATTGCTAACAAAGTCAGGAAAAAGAGCATCCTTGAACTGAGCAGAAAGTAAATGAAAAATGAATATAAACATGGCTGAACATACAGATATTGAGAGCACATCAATTTAACAGAGCTACAATTCTTATCTTCAACAGGTAGCATTTTTGTAAATAAAAATACTGTAAAGGTGCAGCTGACATCAGGAAATATTAAAGAATCCCATCAGATATTAGGTATTTCCAAAGCACGTGAACAAACTATTTGAACCACCTATGTAAGTAAGGCCCTGGGCCACTTTTCCCCTCAGTTTCCAGTGTTCTTCGTATCCTCACAGCTCTGCTCCAGTAACTTTAGATAAAACTCAGCTAGCTACCCTTTTTCAAAATAAACTTCTAACTTACTAAGGATTCAGTCAAATCAGATTCTACAAGGTTACACCAGAACTGGCAACATTCTAAAGCGCATTTTCTGCTCTTCACTGTATTTTAAGTCTATCAGATATCCCTGGAAGAGAACACACAAAACACTAGTAGCCATACAGTTCATAACCACTTTCAAAATCAAAGTTCATCCAGAACTGACAAGCGTTACCAGCAGTTGAGATTATCATCACATACCTTCCAACCAGCTTGAACCAATGAAATCGATCATAAAAGGGGTCACTGCCTGTCATTGTGCTTTCACTCTCATCCTGAGTGTTAGATGCCATTTCCCCAGCCCTGTCATACATCTCACGCATCAGGTCCAACCTCTGCCTGCACAGGAGAAAGCAGGATTAAAAGATCAATAGTGAGTAAAAAAAGCAGGAACACAAAGTGGGGTACACTGACTTCACCTATACCAAATTACACATAGGAAAGGGAAAATAAAGAACAGAGGAGTCTGTACCACTAAATTTGGTACTGTACTAATTCTCTGACATGTTAAGGATTCTGGGAAAAATTTTGTAGGCTAAGTCCACAAACCACACAGCAAGGTTGCTGCAGAAGCTTACATAAATCTCAGATTTCATTCAAACGTCTAAATATTATTCCTTCACACCTAATTTTGGCATATTTTTTGCTTCCTTTTTGCATCAGAAAGTGTTGCTGAGCAACATTTAAGCAGCTTTCTGCATTCAACTCCAGAAATGTTGGTATTTGATTCAAAAGCGAACCGATTCTCTTACAGACTTACATATATTTCTTTTAATGAGCAAAACAAGTGCTTCACACTACAAGATCCTTTGTCTGAAAGTTATTATTGGGGAAAAAAAGTTCTTCAGTCAGTGTTTAGAGTAGGGAAAAATCTCTCCTGCCTATTTGCAAGAATATTATGAAAATAATTCAAATTACAGTCAGAATCTGCATAGCTTCCATAGAAACAGAATCTTCTTTATTTAAAATTTTTATTAGAAATTATGCCCTATACTACTAGGTTACATAAAAGCAGGTGGCAAGGAAACCTCTGCAGTGAAAGGAACATGAAAAAAATTAATGTAGAGAGATAAGCCGTGATAAGCCTTATTACATTTAAACAAAATCTAACCTCAAGGTACAAAAATTAAATGCGGAGGCAAGCTAAGATCTGGAGAACAAATGCACTTCTTAAAAGAATCTAGAAAGCTGGTATTTAAAATATACCACGCTGTCTGGAAAGTTGGCATTTGGGACGACAGAGAAAAACAAGTACAACAGAGAATAAACAGTGAGGGATAAAATTTTTCAGTTAAGCTCCGTGGATATAAGTTTGTTCTCCAGTGATATTTACATACTTGAGTTTTTCTAAGGACCAGTAATGTGTTGCTCCATTCTTCAGATCCTGGACTTCCACAGCTACCACTGTACGGGGGAAAGGCCTATTGTCCCGGGTCTTCTCCAAATCAGTGGGCAAAAGCTCTGGTGGCAGTGGTGAGTAGAGGGTGTCTGTCAGCAGGACAAACTGAAACTGCACCTGAATGGAAAAAGTTCTGAGAAGTCAGATATCAGCATCATAAAGGGGATAGATTTAACCTAAGGCAACTTATGAAGCCAGTTTGACTTTTGTCTCTGCAAACATTCAGGGGGTTTTATGTTTTGGGTTTTTTTGTCTCAAAATGGCATAAAATATATTTTTCAACTGAGCACACATATCTTGCCTTTATCATTGCAGCTAGCAGAGGTCTGCAAAAATATAGACCCAGCACATCCTGCAGCACCCACTTCTCTTGGGAAGATGAATAACCACATAAAGTTAAAAGCAAAAAAGGAACGACAGGGCCCTGGGGAGATGTGCATGTACATGTGTTTATAATATTGACAGGAACAGCATAAGGGAAATAAAGAAGAGGAGAATATATCAACCAGAACCAGATTTGCATAGGATGTTCATTCAGCCAGAAGTCTGAATCAGAAACTCACGATTTTCTGAATCCTTTTAAAGCCCAAACTAATAAGCAAGAGACATATAACTTTAAAGACTGCAAGTAACTCTGACCATTTGAAGCAGGATTATACAGTCAAAACTGATGAGTCAGAAAAAGCCCAAAAGATGCTCTGCATGTCCTTACCTTCTTCTTTAGCTCTACACTGATTGCATTGGCTTCTTTCAGGTATACTGCATTTCCCCAGAGTTGGTCCCTCAGTGAAGTAAACTGGTGAAATTTCCACTTCCTGAAAGCCCATTGTGCGAGTTCATACTCATGTCGTGTCCAGGGCACTAGGACAAGCAAAGAAACAGAGAAATAAAACACCGACTTCTTCCCTAAACCCATCACATGCAGTATCTAATACTACTGTTGACTGTGTTATCAAGTTCTCAACACCTTTTCTGGAAGAAAAGAGCAGAAAACCAAACCCCTCATTTTTATTATTCAGTAAGGAAAAAAATGGACTCAAATTTCCTCACCACAAAAGGATTTGGAACAGAGAAAACAAAATAAATTCTACTACTATTATTTTAAGTTAGTTAACAAATGTTAAAACCAAATGCTGAACTAGGGGAATGAAAGAAGGATTACTGGAATAATAATAACTCTAATAACTGGAATAATAATAACAACTCTATCTGCTGTCCAGAAATGGAGTCATACAGATATGTCACAGCATGAATAGCTTGTAGTTAAACTGATCTAGTTTGTGCATCAATTGAATTTGGGGTTGTATGCTTTCTGATTATGTGGAACTTATTCTATGAATAGGTATTTTACATCTTTATGCAGATCAAGAAGTTATGAAGTGTTTTGCAGCTTTCCAAAGCAAGTTTTCTATCTATTGCAAGAGCTATTATAGCAACTCTCCCTTTAGACTTGGCTATATCCGAATTATTTTTAGCTTCAAACTCACCTTCTTCCTCCTCTTCTTCCTCCTCTGTTGTTTCAGCTGCCAAGGATCGGGTCTCTACCTGCTTCTGTAAGGCCTGCAGCTTACTCTCATAGTCCTGTAGGGAGAGAGGAGATACCGTGTAGGAGGACAGACAAAAGCAAGGAGAACAGTTAAGAGAGACTAACACCTCAGATGGAGTGACAGACAGAGAACAAATACATAAAGATGTTTCCATTAATCCTCAGAGGTCACATACCAACACCTATAGTTTTAATATAATCTGTTCTTGAAAAGAGAGAAGACAGAGGCCAATACAATTAAGACAGTAGTGTTTGGGTTTTTTTAAATCATCAGATATACATGCTCATAGTATCTGTAAGAAAGAAAGGTTTAGTGTGGGGTTTTTTGGTTTTGGTTTTGTTGGTTGGTTTTTTTTTGCTAAAGACTGGAAAAAGATTTTTGGGGGAACCTGCTTGCTGCTTTCAGGGAGGTAGGAAAGAGGCAGAAATAGAGATAAGCACAGAAATAAATTTAAAAGGGTAGGATTATTCACCTTAATTTTCTCAAACAGAAGGACTAACAGCATCACTGATTTGCCTTTTGATACAAAAAAATTCATTTAATTTTAGGAAAAAAAAAAAAAAAAAGACATTTTAAAATTATTTAAATATAAAGATAAAAAAAAAACCACCACCCTGGCAAGTGGGGAGAGAAGTCCATGCAGAAGTTTCCCCACAAGGAGCACTTCAACAATACCTTCTGGTGTAAGAGCATTTTCTTCCTGTTCAGCATAATAGATGCTACTAAGACCAAATGACCCTTTTGTTATTTGCTGATAAAACAAATAAAAATTCAAGATATCTAGAACAGACACAGTCACTGGGCTCCTGGTCTCAGAGCCTACCTCACTACTGTATTCTATTTTTTGAAGATAATCTTTTGGCATATATTACACAAATTAAACTGCCTTCTCAAGATTTTTATGCAAAACTTGCAACCACAATTCACTAAGAAGGTGACAGAGTTCTTAAGGAGAATTCTTGAAGCCACTCATCTTGTATTCCAACCTTCTCTTCCACAGTTCCAAATCCTAAAATTCTTCAATGCACTGTTCATAGTAATGCATTCTTAAGTCTAACAGCTACAGAAGGAAAGCTTTACACTTTCCTCCCATCCTATTTAAGTGTCCCACCTAAACAGCTACATTAGTTTGGTTTTGTACAGCAAGTACTTAACACTGCCACAACGCAATTGTGTCAAATTTAACACAAGTTCAGTCAGACAGACTTTAGGTCTATTTGGAAAGGAGATAAACCTGAAGTACGTTCCTTTAAGTTTCTAAGTAATATTTCCTGGAGGTAGCATTAAACAACTGTAGCTGTGCTCTTAGAAAGTACAGAATTTTCAATACCGTTAATTCAATACCCATGACCTTTAGGCAGAGAAAACTGAACAAATGAAGATATATGGCCTTTGTACGTGGGCTGTGTTTTCCACTTGAAATTTTGTTTGCTAAAATACTCCTCCTTCATTGTCTGCTCCATTCGCTCTAAGATGGCTACGTACTTACAGCGTAAGTAAACCTTAGCCCAGCAGCAGCAGCACTACAAACAAAACAAACGTAAATCCTTTCTTTTGATATTCCTTCTGAAATCCTTAATGATTCACCAAAAAACTATTCTAGACTCTATGAGGACATTCAGACTTATCAATAGTTCTGAAATACTCAGCATACTCTTAAAAATTCATTAACATAAAGGAATTCTTTCTGATCTTTCTTCCTCCCATCCATGTAGATAATGCTATTACATTTGAAACAAAGATAAAACAGGTCAGATGTGAAGTGGCAGAAACATTCTTCTCTTACTTGCAAGGACGGGCAAAATAATTTACTTTCCTGTAGTCTGAAGTAGATAATCTGAGGGTGTCATTTTGAGCAGCTAGATTGTAGAAATGAAGAAATTAAAAGCTCTTCAAGTAGTGTTTTAAGTAGAATCTTTGATCAGATTCTTTTGGAGAAACTGAAAAGCTGCAGAGGGAATGGTCAAAAATCAGGCACATTCCACTGTGATAATTCTACTTCCAGCATGAAAAAACACAGGCACATTAAATTCATTCGAGGACAAAGACCTGCTTCTTGTTTCTCTATGTTTAGACTTGTGAGCCAAGTAAGTATTATCTTCTGTACATTTAAATACCTAGATAAATAAATGCTTAATATAAGCAGGCACTTTTTTATTGATTCCACACTAACAGACATTACTTTTAAAACTAAGTAAATAATTGAAGTTTGTTTTCGCATAATGAAAAAAGAGAAATAGGTACCATTTCCCTAAGCAGAAATACAGGACCAAGATTGCCTCCTGGCACTTGATACTGTGGTAGTATTTAAAAATAATTGGCACTGAGCAGCAGATGAAGGATGAATTTCAGGTTGGTTCACATAGAAGGTGCACTGACTGCACTGCAAAAGGGGTTGGTTTGCTCTGCTGAGAGATTAGTCAGCTCTCCAGGTGAACATTTCCAGTTCTGATTAGTGATAATACACACATAATTGTTAGTACCAATGTAAAGGTGCCCCAACTGCTAGAAAGGAAAAAACTCTGAATCTAGAAGCTGCCCCGAAGGTCCATGCCCTGGACTCCCTGGAACCCAATGTATATTGTTGTACAACTTCAAACTGGTTGATATCTTAGCTCCGTGAATGTGGAGAAATGTGGGAATACAAAGTTTATTTTGCCCATGGGCATGGAAATATCTAAAGCCACACAATCATAGATTTTCTGAAAACAGGAAAAAAAAAACAAACCAAAAATTGTATACTCAGACTAGGCCAAGCTTTTTAAGACCAGACTGGACCAGCTTTTTAAGCAGAAAACTGTACCATAACAACTCAGATTCTTTGGATCTACGTGATGTCTGCAAAGGTACTGTAGCGTGTGCGATTCCCTCCTGGATTTGGAGTATACAAAAAAGTCAGTTTCTTTTGTCTTCAGTGAGCAAACAAGAACAGTCAGTCTGTATTTTCTTCCTGAAATTATATAAACAGCACACAAGATGGTACAATGGGACAGCACTGAAGAGAAGTATGCCTTTTATCCCCTTGCGCTATAAAAAGCTTTCTTTTTTTCTTTTATTTTAAAATAAGCTATGTGATAGAAGACACAAATCTGCGTATTCTGCTTTTCACATAGCAGCAGAAAAATCAGAGTGGACAGACTTACAAGAATCAGACTAAGGAACAATTAAAGAAACTTTTTTAACTCTGCTAGAACAATACCAACCCCAAGACAAAAAATAAAATCAGGACAAGCCTACAACCAAGTTTCCATTTCACTGAGACAAATCTGACACTTACAAGAGTATTTCATAGTTTATTGAAAGAGCACTTGTTACAATACAAACCAGTTCTGCTTTTCAACAGGCAGATGCTTGCTCTTAAGACAATCCAAAACTCGTTTTTTCTTAAACAATGGACAGATCTGAAAATCCCATTTAATTCAAAGGCAGCTCACTGCTTTCTTTACAATACAAATAGGTACACAGCATAGATTTCTCATGTGGCAGCTCCTGAAGTGGTTCAATGGGAAGTATCAGAGTCAAATTTCAACATATAAAGGATAAAGAACAAATTTCAACATATAAAGGACAAACAGTGAGGGAGATATTGAAACTATGCTGAATGTACTGATAAAAATAGCATCCTCTAACTTCACAGATCCCTAAATTCAGATCGCTTGAGAAAGGATGTTGAAGTCAATCAGAGGAACATTAGTGGCATGCATTTCCCCCTCCCCCCTCCCCCCAATCCACATGTCCCTAGTGAGTCCTAAAGGATATTTAAGGAATCATCACTAAGGCACAGGTGGATACAAGCCGGCTGTCAAAGCACACAGCACATCAGCACTTAGCAATGGCAATTAAGCTGACTAAACCAGCACTCCCATCACAGACACCACATTTCCATTAACCTGAAAGCCTTCTCACACAGTCTTCTATGGAAGCAGCTGTATAACTGTTCATTAGCTCCATTAATACAGAATTTGGAGGAAGAGGTGTGCGTATTTCTGAATAGTGCAAGGAGATCCACAAGTTCTCACATTGCTTCCCTTATCAGATGAGGCACTGCACTGTAATTAATATTAAATTCTTATAGTGGACAATTATTTCTATAGGACTTTTTTTTTCCAAGTTTCATTTCTGTAATATCCTCCTAAAAGCCAGGAAAGAAGCTGCTTCCTCTGAGCAGACTGGGCTCCATTTTGACATTGACTATCCTTTTTCTTTTTTGTTAAATCATACAACAGAATAAGCAGGGTTGGTTTTCTAGTGCTGCACTAAAACAGTGGGGAAGTAAGACAGCCTGATGGTAACCTATTGTTTATCATCATCACCACCACCCAGGCATTTGCAGGTACTTCTCGGATTTTTAAGCTGAAATAAGTTGGCAAAAACCCTTTTAATGTCTAGCGTTAAAATACCAAGTAGCAGAGTTTTTAATCTCATGTCAGTACATGTAGTTGCATGGACTTCAAAATTACTCCATGTTCAATCACATGGCGATTTCACATAGGCAGCCACAATCCTCAACAAAACTGGGACACAAGATAAAATTGTGGTCTTCTCTCACAACTTATCCCATGCAGACTAACTTCGTTTGGCTCATATACTCCTACAGAATTGAGAGGATTTTCCTGACCATGAATTTTTAAGAGATTCCAAGCCTTTTTGAGGATATGACAGAACTCATTGCTCTTGACATGCACAAAAACAAAGTGCAATGCATTACTAAAACAAGATTCTAAAAATAAAGGCAACAGCAAAATATTATTTGGAGCCCAAAACTCATTTTGCAATTCTGACTGAAGCTCAAAGAAAGTATTGCTCATCTAGAAGGCTTCTTTTCTTTAAGAATCAAGACAGTTTTGGACATGATGCTTTATTTCCTTTGTTCAAGTAGGCCAAAGCATGAGACAAATGTAAGTTACAAAGCCATATCTGGACACAAAATTAAACCTGCCATAAAAAGAAAAAATGTCCCACATGATGGGACCAGCTGATTCTTTTAGGGCAGTCAGAGAACTGACTTTGTGTATCCTACATCAGAGGGCCAGTATCCTATCAGTAACACATGTGCAGAGACTTAAGAGTTGACAGTTGATTAATTGGTACATAAATGGTGCATGGCCATGTGTTGCAACCAGCACCTACTTCATACACAGTTGGGGGGGGGGAAGAGTAGGACAGGAAACAAAAATATGATTGAAAGTAAGCTTGAGGCACTTCCTATTCATCTACAGCTATGCTGGAACACACAGAAGTAACAATTACCACTAGGAATTATATTTTATCAAAAAAATAAACAACCTCAAGTAAATTAGGATATTTGTGCAAAACAGCACAAATTATTTAACTGTACAGATACACTGCAAAGTGGACCTATCTTACCAAATGTCATATAGTAGCCAATTACATTCACGTTAAATTTAAAAGCAAGTAAGTCCTGAAAGCTTTAGATTGGCTTATACTTAAGTCCACAGACTTTTCGAAGTAAGCATAATTTTGCTTTGCACATCAAGAAACACAGAAATAAGAAACTCTACAATTAAAATTGGGACTCTCCAATTGAGGTAAAACCCCAAGCTCATTAAGCCTATTCCTTAATCAATAGTTTTTCTGTAATTTGTTTGAAACAATCTGAAGTAGGGATTGCAAGCATTTGTTTTATCACCTGCAAGTATAGAGCTCTTCAGATCAAAATAGATATTAACAAAATTAAAATTGCATTTTGAGTGTGGGGAGAAGGAAAAGAAATCTTATTTTCTCCTCAAAATGACCTTCTTCCTTATTAAACTAGTCTTGAAACAGGGATTTAATCCAAGACCAGAGGCACTAACATGAGGTATCACATTAAGATGAAACAGTTCAATTCTCCTATCTTTGAGGAGAATTCAGCAAAGTAGTGATCTATAAATCTTTGTAAGATTAACTATTTCAAGAACATCTCTCAGACTTATGCCCGAGAAAGCTGAAAACATAAAATAAGAATTAGCTTTTTGAGGCTTTTTCCTGGACCAGAGTGTGGAAAAATCCTAGTTCCTTTCCACAATCTCTTTATAATAATCAAAACCTATTATATTTAGAGATACAATGGGAATTAGAAAAATCTTATTTCCGAAGTATTGCTTCAGCAATATATATATTCTGACATAAAATTTCATTCAGGCAGGTTTAACTGTCACAGCAATTTCATACCAATAATTATGAACTTAAGCAGAAGGAGAAAAGACATCTCCTACTCGTCGAGTGGGACTGTTGTGACCCAACAGCTCTTCTTAATTTCTCTATAAAAAAGCCACACATCTTGTCAGCCGACAACTTTTGGTTTATACATTATTATTATTATTAAGAATCTGAATTAAGAGTGGAAAATATTGTTCTGAAGAGCCAGATCTTTTTAAAAACAGATGGTCAGTTTCCTTGTTGTAAGAAAAAGGTCACAAGAAACATCCAATGCTATAAACTAAATTCCTCTTTCGATTGTCTACATAAAACACAGGAGGAAGGTAGCACTTTGTAAGTTCCAGACAATATTTTCAGCATTAGAAAATACTCCAAGACACACCAAAAAAAAAAAAAAAAAAAAAAAGGTAAATGAGCTAGCAGGGACGTTATCCCCTCCACATCCCTCCCTCCAAGTCTTCTAGTCTATGAAAAAAGTTCTTACAATTTTTCAGAATGTTCTTCCAATCAATGTTGTTAAAACTGCAACAAAAGTCACATGCAAACTGAACGGGCTGAAGGGCCAGTACCTTGTAATTGTATGTCGAATTACTCAAGTTCTACCTGGCCAAACAAAACCCAAGACATAAGCAAAGCCAATCCTGGCTGTTTCTTAATGCTAAGCCAGAATCGCCCCTGCTTCCCTCCTCCCCCAGACTACTCTTGGCCAACTAATCATACTGTAGTTTCTCTGCCCGCTTTGAGGTTAGGTGCTGAGAATTGGCGCCTCATCCGTGGGGGCGTCACAAACTGGTTATAGTGGTTAAGCCGGTCAGTCTGTTTTGGGTGGAAGTTAGCTGTATTGCCTTCTGCACTGCCTCCATTGTTGTGATTGCAGTAAGGTTGTCGGTGCTGGTGGATGTGGCGTTTTTGCTGGAAAGTCTGCAGGTCTGGATTCTGCTGCCCACTGTAAGAGTGCAATGATTCAGATGAGCCCGATGTCTGACGCCGCAAGCTTTTTTGAGAGCCATTATTGAGAGAATTGCTTCTCCAGCGCAACTGAGGTGATGGCTGCTGCTGACTGCTAGGCTGTGACTGTGTGTTTAACTGCTGCCTGTTAATTTGGATATTATCTTGATTCCTCTGAGGGCCATAAAGATTCCACAGCTGCTGAGGGTCTTTAGAAGAAGCTCTACTTTCTTTTTCTTTGTTGTCATCTTTGTTTTTATCATCTTCTTTTGGAATTCTAACCTCTATAACTTCATCCTCTGTGATAATTATATGGGTGCCTGGACTCCATGAGTTCCTATGTTTGGGATTGCTTTTGAAAGGAAAGCGGGGCTTGCGATTTTCAGGCGGAATAAATCGGTGAGGCATATTTTGTCGACGAAGCTGTTTTGCTATTTCCTGCTGCTGCAGATTTTTAAATCGAATCTGTTCTTGCCTCATCCAACGTAATCGCCCACGTCTGAAAGCTGGATCACCTGCCATTAACTGAGAAACACGCTCCTCTTTAGCAAGATCATCATTCTCGCTTCTTTTCAAGTCATCTGTGGGCTTCTTATCCATATCCACCACACTGGCAGAGTTTGAAGACTTAGCATTAGCTATGGTTGACTGAGCTTTCTCTGGAGACCCTATCAGAGGTAAAACTTTTTCCATTTTTAGCATCTTATTTCTAAGAACTTTTATCTCTTCATCCTTCATGTTGTTCTGCTTCTTCACTTCTTCAAAATATCTTCCAATTTGTCTATATGCACCTTAAGATCATCCACGTCAGTTACTCCTTTACCATTGGCCATAACATCTTCAATTTTCTCATCTCCAACTCCTACTGTGTCCCAGACATCACGAGCAACAGCTCGCCATGATTCACGCTCATTCGGATCTTTTTTCCCATACATGGCACAAAGCTCTTTCATTTTAACAATGGCCAGAGCCTCAATCTCCTGCCTAGTGTGCCTGAAGTCATTGAGTGCTACCTCATAGCATATCTCTTTCACAGCCTGAATCTTTAAGTCTGAGATGGTAACCCATTTGGAGTCTTTGCTAAGGCGTCGACGCTGGGGTATCTGGTACATTTTAATAGGCTCGCGTTTCTTCCCACTGCTGGGGAGGCCACACTTTTTTACAATGGTTTGGAGCTTGCTGGGGGGCAGCTTCTCTCTCAGGGAAGTGATCAGTCTCCAACTCTCCTCACACGATCTCTTGTCCGAATCATCCCCACTATCAGAGTCTGCATCCTTTGGAGAAACAAAAATCAAGAAGTGGCCCCAAAATAACCAAAATTAAAATTGTAAGAAAATGGAAAAGCTAAATAAGAAGTAGCAGGCAAAGAAAACTAAATCAAAAATCAAAATAGAACAAGTGATAAGAAAGTCCCTGAAGACTGAGTGTTAGGGCATTAAAAAGTATCTTCAAGAGTCATGGACTGTCAAAATTGGACCTCTTCACTAAGTTAACATTAACATTATATTTAAAAGTCTTGTCATCTCAAAATAGCAGATAATCTAAACTTCTCCCTCCCAATCCCTTCCAAAATCTTTAAATAGATCAACTAAAACCAAGTTCCTGATTTGAAAAAAATAAAAACAAAGTGTAAACTGCACTTCACACATGCTACAAAGACATGCAAATCCCCACCACACACATTTTGCCTTGGTGACTGCTGTTGCTTCTTTCTTCCCCAGGTAGGTGAACACAACAGCCGTCATAGAAGATGTCATGAGCAGCCAGAGTAAGTCAGGTTAACACTGGTTAGTAACGTTGCACGTGGTTGCAGGGATGCTCAAGTTTAGAATCCACTTCACTACAATAGCAGCCAGAGAAATGTTAGACGATAAGAAAAAATGAAACAGAAGCAGCCGAAAGGTTCAATGTTAAAAGGACTGTAAGTGCCACTATGACAGGTGAAGGCAGTGGTTCATTCTCCAAGACTTGCTACAAGCTAAAAGGATATCCAGAATCAGAGTTTCAGAGGTGGGTTGTGGTTTGGGATTTTTTTCCCATTTGTCACCTTGTTGCTTAGTTTAAAGAAAAAAGAACATTAACAGTCTTGTCTGTCCGAAGAATGAGTTTCAGAAGATTGTAGCAGTAATGACTTTTTTTTTTTAATGGTCTTAAAACAAATTCTCTATTTGATATCCTTGATTTGTCCTCTTCTCAAACCCTATAGCCTGGAGCTTCCAAACACTTGCTAAGAGTTATGCATGTTTTGCTTCTTCATTACAAGTTTTCCACCTTTTGCTAAATGATTTCTAATGAGCAGTGCTTCAGGTTTCCATATGCTAGGAATGTCTGTTCAGATATACTGCCACCAGAAGTTAAGGATATCCATTATTGCTTACTGCAACCAGGAATTAAAGTCAGACTACTTTTCTTTAAAGGATTATTAATTTAAGACATCTCTTTAACAAGCAAAAAGTCCTATGTATTACTGTGATCCAAACATCTTCAATAAAACACAGCAGTCGGTCTCTAATGAATCTCTACCTAACATGCCTAGAGAATAGAGAATTATAATACATGAGAAATCAGGAACAATAACAGCCAGTTATTCTAAAACAAAAAGAAACCCAGGTCACTGACTCAGAACCACAGGTTCCTAGACTTAAGACTTCGGGTAGAAGACCACGAAGAATGAGGAATACAGTATAATTTGTTTTGGGAATGGAGAAAGGGAGTAAAAGAAATACTGTTCTGCTCTATGGTCAACAAGCTCCATAGCCTAAGGTTCACATTATTTGAGCTTTTTGTGACCTTGTGTGTTGTTAAATATTTAACAGCACTAGAGAATAAACTTCTCCTAGTTTAGGCCAAAATACAAGCAAAACACTGGTTTAGAAACAGAACATAAACTGTGAGTTTACAGCCGACAAAAATTGTGGTCTAAGGAAACAGCATCTAACAAACTGCGTCACAGTGGAAACAAAAGATGCCCTGGAGGAAGGCACCATACATTCTACACATTCAAGGTTACATCCAGAAAGGCAAAACACAAACTACTCAAATGTTAAGTCACAAGTTCCACAGGATTATTCTTATAGGTTACAAAATTACCTTATTACTACTTATGGGTAAAGCGTATCTTGTGTATAAAACGCTGATTAACAGACACTATGTAGTCATTTCCCTGTGTGCACTCAGAGGTTAATCAGACCAACTAATATAGGTATATACCCACTTTCTAGTAACAAGTGGTCACTGCAAAGGCATTATGACCAAGAAAACCAGGAAGATAATTTTAGCTCTATTAAACACATTTTCACATTCAATTTGTAAGATGGAGAAGGATTATTTCTATCCCCTAGGAATACTAGCAAGGCAAATACATACTAGGTGTAAATTTGGGGGGACAAGAGCTATTATTCATCTTTTTTGTATAGCACATCTAACAAATAAATACCCAAGTCGGTTGGAATCTCAGCACAAAACCAAAACAATCTGGTAAACAGGATTAGCCAGCTTCTTATATCCAAGATGATACTCCAATTTAGAACATTTATATTTCAATATCATTCTTACATAGCAGTAAGTTAGAGAACCTGATATTGCAGCTAGATACCGCAGCAATGTAAATACTTTTAAGGTACACAAGCTGAAATGCATTCCCAGATTTCCCAATCATTATTCAACTACTGTTGTATGAATGCATTAATCCTGTCCATTGCAGACTCTGCATACAGTGACACAGAAATGACGAGATGTGTCAAGAAGTTTTGCTGTCATCTGAAATATTCTTGTTAAGCATTGTGATAAGCAGGATACTGCTTAACAGACCAATGATCTCATCTGATACCATCCCTTACAACTAAGAAAGGTGTCCTTCAGGAATTACATTGGTAATGCACATACAATAGTCTTCCACCTTTGTCCACTAATTGAAATCAGCAAAACCAAAACAAGCTTAAAAAAATCAGCAACTTTACTACAGTATTAAACAACCCACTATCTAAAGAACTTTCCCCTAATCTTAAGTATACGGGAAACAAATTCCCTTCACAACACTTTTATAAATGCAGCCTTATTTGGAGTAGCTCCCCAGATAGCCAATTCTCACATCTTTACTTCATACAATAGCTTAGCTTATGCCTGTCAGCTAAAATTTAAGGGAGGGAACTCCATTACTTACATCTCCTTTAACACATAGCCAAAACCTACTCAATACTCAAACTATTTTTCTTTTCACATTGAACTGATTTTTGCCATACTATCAACTACACAAATTTTAACTATAAAATTGCAGCGATAAAACATTACATTAGTCACATCTTAACTTCCTTTCTGAACTAAGTCTTGCTTTGATTCAAAGTCTGCAACCACTCCTCTCCCTCCAAGAAATTAGTCCCTTGCGATGAAATAATGAGAGATGCAGAAGTGTTTAAGTGTAGAATATAAATGAAAAAATGATGTAGTTTCTACTTATGGAAGCCACAGTACTCTGTTCCATTCTGCTTTTGGGAGAAGGGGAAGAGCTCTACAGTTCAAAACCCATCACACATTTAACCCAGTTTTCAGTGGTCTCAAACTAATACTACAAACAAATGAATCACGATTTTGCAATTTGTATTAGAATTCAGGCACAACTACATTTGCATTCTGGCTAAAAGACAACCCAACGTAGTTAAAGCAGAATCAAGAGACTCAGGTTTCTCAAGGAAATCTAGATCTCATTCCTGGGCTTTGTCTTGTTTTTAAAATTTACAGGGTGCTTGAAGACTGCATGTATTTCTATCTGTAATGCACTTCAGAAGATACTTCTTGTGAGAAGACTGAGGTCTTCCTATATCAGACAGTTTATCAGACTTCCTATTTAAGAAATAGGTGGAATGGTGGAATTCCAATTGTTCTGAATGAGTTAACATTCCCTTTGCACACCACTCCCTAGTCAAAACCCCACCATCGGCGTATGTACCATTAAGACCCTTACAAGGAACTCCATGCAGGGGGAGGGAGAAGGGTTAAAACATGCACAATGCAGCAACATTTTCAGACATTATTCAAAAAAAAAAAAAAAACCCCAAACCCTAGCGTATCAATGTTCTAGGAATCTCTTTGGCAGTAGAAAATTAGTATGTTCTGGTGATCCAAGACAAAAATAAAGGCAAACATCCCAAGAAGTAGCTGCTTAGACTACTGAAAAGGAACTTCAAAAAACACAGAGCATAGCAATGCCCTTCTTTCAGGTTAAGTTGCAAGAAATCCAACCTGTCCTAACAAGAACTGATTAAAGCCAATTCATTGTCAGTTACAATCTCTGAATTAACATGAAGGAGCTCGCTCAGACTGGTAATAATTCACTGTAGGCACAAAGTATTTGAAAGCAAAGGGAGAACTGCATTGTGCAGAGAACCCAAGCAGGTTTCCTAAACTTTCAGATAAGCAAGGACAGGAATTACTGATTGCCAAAGGTATAGTTAATCTGAAGCAAGGACACATACCAGCCTTTGCTGCTCCAACAAGAGATCAGCTTCCTCCTTCTCCTTCTTATACAAAATCTCCATTTCTTGTAACCTGAAGATGAACAAAAGAACAGAAGTCGCCAAAGTGGTCATTATTTTCATGTTGGTGTTACTCTACATGCACAGCCCACAGTGACAAGAGTAAAAGTCATTCCACTTAAATGAAACTTTGTCTATTTGTAGAATTTGTCTATTATATTGCTATAGCAAGTGAAACTTACAGGAAGTTGTAGTTCAGTCCTTCACCAAAAGGTCTATAAAGTTAGTGGCAGGTGCTGACCTGTGATTTTTTAAAGGAGCTAGAGCACCAAAACAAGCAAAATAACGAGGAAGCTTTCTGAACTTTCACAATAGGTAGCAGAGATGCTATGTGGCAGAACCTAGGTTTAGGTTTTGCATGGACACCATCCAAATAACCTACAGCCGACTACTCCTTGTTTCAGGTAAAAAAATTTGAGTTATTTTCTTACCTTTTCTCCATCTCCTGCTTCATGTCAATGCCCTGCTTCTCCAGGAGCTCCCTCTGAGCAAATGTCCAGTCAACTGGCTCAGAGGGAGTCTCAGCTGATGGTGTCTTCTCTCTTTCTGCTCGTGCTTGCTCTGGATGGTTGAATCTGAAGACATGATTTTTACCCATGATGATACGATTTCCTAAAAATAGGAACAAGTTAACTCTTTCAGGTAAGGATTCCAAAACCATTGAAAAACACCACTGAATGATTCATCCTATTTATCCTGTTGGGTGACAACATAAGAGAAGATTGCCCTACAAGGATTTCTATATACATTCAAGTTATCTAGGTGACAAAAAAAAAAAAAAAAAAATGAATACCTGGTTTGCACAGACGCAGTGCTCGTAGAGGACAACATCATCCCCAGGGGTCCAATCTAATATCCCAGCAGAGTTTATCAACTCTGGACAAACTTGGAGATTGACCAATAAAACACATCACTAAATCCCATTCCTCTGCTCCAGTGACAATGCTAAAACATGGGCAAAAGCCACTTCAGCAGTATTTTCAGCTTGGAAAAGCCTAACTTCAAACACTGGAATGCATGGTGCTTACTTTTCTTCAAAATGTGGTTTACACATACTGATTTTATTGGAGTCCTAGCAGTGGGATTTATGGAAGGATTTTACAGCTTCTTTTACACTAATGTCAAAAGGAAGAAATCTAATAATGTTGTCTTTTGGCTAAATCTTGGAGATATCGTATGTCCACAAAGCCCGAGACATGTGCTTGATGGAAGACAGTAAAATGCCTCTGCTCTTCCAGAGAATACGTTAATGTAGTTAAAATTTTAAAAAGGCATTCTAGTAAATAGACCTCCAAAGTAACCCAAATTGTCCTTATCAATATATTATTAAAATATAGGCTCTTCAAGATGTCAGAGACCATGTCTATATTCTTCTAGTAACTCAATTATCTAGATGCAGAAGAAAAGGAAAAATATCTACCTTATTTTAAAAGAAAGTAAGTACTAAGTGGTAAAATCATGGTATTCAATATGAGCCATATGCAGGCACAGAACAGCAAAAGTTGTTCTTCCTTCCTTGTCCAGACTTACACTGAAGTCAGCACATTTGGTTCCATGAAAATACTCACTTATAACACAGTGCAAATAACTCTGAGGTGTGTTTTTTTGTTTGGTTTTTTTTGTTGTTGGTTTTGTTTTGTTTTTTACAAGTGGAAAAACAGGGGAGGGACACAGAAGGCACCACAGCTTGAAAGAGATACGTTAAACCCCATAATTTAGGGAAGTCACTCCCTCCTCTCTATTCTTCCCCCACATGCCTTTCTAAAGCAATGTAGGGGACTGAGTGGGAAATCTAATGAGAGCAAAGAGAAGCTCTTGTACTCCTTCAGAGGGTCATACCTTAGCTTTGCCAGGAAACTAGGAATTTTCCATCAGCAACTGGCAGTCTGTCTGCTCTGTCTCACTGAGACTGCCAAGGGCAATAGGCTTGGGCAAGAATGTATTTGAATAATACCAGGGTAAGCAGAAGGACAAGCAGGATGTTGCATGGCAGTGTATTTTTATGTACACTTACAGCTAATGCAGCAAAGAATGAAAGAAAACAAACTGCTGCCAAAAGAAGAATGGTACCAACTCCTGTTTAAAAGCTACTTTCCAAAAAGGTAATGCTGCTGTCTTTTAACAGCACCCAGCATTCTCTACATATGATCCAACAGTCACACGTGGACAGATCTTAGACGGAGAGTCTACAAAAAAAATCTGTTTTAACAGTTCTTACCTGAGCGCAGCTGCACAGGCTGTACAACCCTCTTGCCATTAACATAGGTTTCTGATCGTTCACAAGGCTCCAAAGTAACAATAACTATGAAGAAAACAACATTGATGAATGAGACTTTGGAGGGCACTGTATAGAAACAGAAGCGTGCAAACCCTAAGGGCCTCTCATTTTCTGCCTATCTTCCTACTAACATAATAAAAAAGATACAAGTGAATCACTCCTTGATACCACGCTGGTTAAAAAAAAACAAAACAAAAAAAAAAGGCCCATGAGAAAATCAATACTACTGACATCTCAGTTGGAGGTTTTTTTTTGTTTGAATTTTCACGTTTATAGTTAGCCAAGATCAGAACTTAACTCTTATACTGACTGCAGCCTGCAAGTTGAAGCTATTATCACTTAAATTTTGTTTTCTGCTCCTAAGACTCAAGAAGACAGCAAGTCAAAGCTGATGGTTTTGTTGAGGTAAAAGAAACCTTCAAATACCAGTATTCTCTGATCAACTATTAAGCGAGGAGTCAAAGATTCAGCAACACTTTGCTAGAAGTAATTTTTTACCTTCACCATTGTTGTTCCTCTCACTTCGAAAGATACAGTGTTCTTCTTTGATATGAGCCCCACTTAGTACAATGTCTTGCCTTCGCTCAGCATCAGCTTGGCCAACCCTGGGTCCAACAGAAGATATTTTGAGAGCAAATGAGACACTTTGTATGACTGTGTAGGACAATACATCCCAGAAATAGCCAGGAAAAAAAAGTCTAAACTATTAAAACTATTCCTTAAGTTTAAAGGTTTGAACCAGTGCTGAACTCTGCGTTCCAGAGAACTTACCAGATTTACCATGAATTGGAGGATAACAGCTTGACAAAACAAGACCGAAGTTTTCTCCCTCTTAAAATATATAATTTAAAGAGAGAATTAAAACATTAAACACCTCTGGATTTAACGTGTTTCCTGCTCTCTCGTGTACCCCATTGTCCCTCTAGCAAAGCAATACAGAAAAAAAAAAAAGGGGGGGGTGGGGGGACAGGAACTTCCAGTGGTGCATTTCAGCTGGCATACAGTGATCATCCCTTCCAATAATCACCATCTGCACTTTAACAAAGAAGCAAAAATGGCTCAGGAGACTCTTGCTGAATAATTTGATGCTACAAGCAATTTCATCCAGCTTCCAGACAGTGCAAGGTTGGCTGTCTCCCTGGAGCATGAAGATTTATGTCCATTCCAAACTCAAATATTTGAGCAATTCTAGATACAGACAACTTAAATTTTCAATCCTAATGTTTATGAACTTCTTGCTCTACTTATTACTCCACATATTTCTGATGTCAGCTACCTAGGCTCAAAACTGCTAATGATTTCTTAAGCACTATGCTATTGTCATCATTCTGTGCTGAATTCTCTACAAGTCTGATACACTTTTCAGTAGGTCCAATGCATATTAAAATAGTACCTACAACAGCACCTGTTTGTATACTTTTCTCCACTTGTTCCCCAGGAACATACAAACTAAGCAGCCAAACCTGGCTTAGTGATCTGATAACAAAACCTGCCTCTCTTCTTCCAGATGTCTTGACAACAAATTCTGGATTAAAATCTGTTATAAATTCCAAATCTGTCAATTAAATTTACTCTCATATGTGAATGCAGAATACATTAATTGTGCAGGGGCACGGATAACAGTTTATTTAAATAATAAAGCGAACACTCATCCATATACCAGTTGGTTTATCAAATGCTACTGTTTTCAGTCCTCCACCCATCAACATCTCAAAGGCGTTTTCAGTAAGTTTTATTACTTTTGTTTTCCTGTATCTTAAAAGGGGTATCATGCTTTCTTTTACTGCCCAGGTGTAGTAATGAACTTCTTATAAAGCTGAGTGACTGCACACATTACTTAAAAAGCACAAAATCAACTTAAAAGAAAATGCATGTCTGTACTTTTTTCCACCTACAGCAATCTCATGCTGCATTTATACCTGCAAGTTGAATAGCTCAAGGCACAATAATTATTTATGGTGTCTCCAGCATGGGGGTTTAAGCAAACAAAGAAGCAGACTTCAGAGCATATTAGCACCAATCCTCACCTAGTAATACCATCTTTGATGTAGTAAAGCAGACATTCAGACATGAGTGGATCTTCATTAAGGTTTACAAGATGAGGAGTCTGAAAGAAAAAAAAAAAGTTAATTAAGAACTGAGGACCTACCTTCAGGCTTCTTCCCACAGCTATGGAGGATGTATATTAATACAGCAGTTTTGCTATGTATAATCGAGGTTATTCCACAAAGCATTTTTTCAAATATAACCTCTTACAGTACTGAATAGCATCACAAAGTAATATCAGAAATACAGCTTAGATTGCTTAGTTATCTGATATATCAATCAAAGAAGGGAAAAAAGGCTTCAGCTGGAGGAAAAAAAAAAAGATTCTTTGCAAAGTCTCTGCAGACTTTGATAAAGGAAGTCCAACAGCAGAAAAGGTTGCTTCAGTAGAATTTTGATGCTGACGCGGAATCATCTTTAGCTTTTCTTGGGCAATACAGGTCAGGTGATCATTTGGCAACGTCTGTTAACATCAAAAGAAAATCTAACACTACCAACATACTCCAATACAAACAGCTAGAAAACTCTTAATCTAAAGTTCTTCTAAATTTATATCCACTATGGTTACTAAACCAACCTTCTTTGGTGAAAAAACCCCATTGGAATCAGCAAACAAGTCACAAGGCCTTGGTGTGAAAATCTAGCCAGTGAGATAGCAGTAAGCACAAGCACAAAAAAAAAAGGCAACAATGGTTAAACAGAATTAAAGAAGAAAGGTGATAAAAGAGAAATAAAAACTGTTAATAAGCCACTTGTCCCTTTGTTACTGTCAAATAGAATAAATTTAGGAAAAGGAAATAAATTTGGCTAAGATTCCTGGGGAACATTGATTCCGCCAACTTATTCTAGCTGCAAAAACGTTTGCTTGAGAGATGGTAACAGCACTCAGTTTACAACAGCTAAAAAATTACTGGACATTCACAATGAAATTTGTCTTTGAATGAAGAAGTCTGATTGTCAATTACCCAATCAAAGCCTTAACTATAAAGACAGAAAGGGGGGGAGAAAACCCAAGACACCTTTTTCACCCCTAAAAATACAGAGGGCATCTAAAACTGCCACTTAAGACATCCCATGCCACCATCACTATTCACTGCATTCAAATCAACATTTGGAGCTGTATAAAGCTCTTAAATCAAGAGAAAACTGGAGAGAAACCAAATCCCAGACACAGTCAACTGCTGTAACACCACTATGACTTATACCACTTGGACACTTTGAAAATAGCGCTATACCCTTTACATACATGTTTTAGCATCCGAGTTCATTTACTACCTTAAATCAAAGTCTGATCGAATCTTTCACAGGCAACAGAGCGCTTTATAAAAAATGAAGCTCAACAACTTGAAAGACGATGCTAGCAAAGCCGACTATTCACTCATTCCAAGATCTATTATTCATCCAGAGAGTTATGTCTTCAACTCTCTCCTGTACAGCATTCCTCAAGCATGAGCTGAACGATTTACCCTGCTCCCATCTTTGACAACAGCACAAGCAATCAAATTTCCACAATCCATTCCCTGCCATCAAAGGCAAAACTGGTAGATACAGCAATGATTGTACAACGCAACACCTTTTAATTTGTGAAGTGTGCAAAGCTTACCTTACAGAGTTCAATTTACAGCTCAGCTGGTAAAAACATAGTACTGTCCTAGCAGCATATGATTAGATACATACTGGTACCTCAGAAGCGCAAGGTCTTCATTAAAATACCTTCAAATTTGCTATCTACATCTCCTAAATTTTCCACAACAGCAGCCACAGTTACTAGATGGAGAACTAATGAAACTGAAGTGCAAGGATAGCAAGGAACAGAAGCAGACAGGACTAGCTCAGGAGTTTTACTTCTCCTAATAAATCCTCTATGGGTAAAAAGAAATACTATCTATTACCAAAGCAACTACTTAATCCAGATGGCATTTCTACACAAACCTGATCAGCTGAAAATGCACCAAAAGAGTCATCAAAAAGAGCTGAGGGCCTCTGAGGGAAAATCTAAAAGGAGATGAGGTTCCATAACATAAGAGAAAGAAACATGAAGAACACTCAACGAATTAGCACCTTTACAAGCCTTAGGCATTTCTGGAGAAGGTACCAAAAGCAAACCAGAGTTCTACCTACTCCAAATGTAACAGTCTAACTCTAAGGGACTGATTAAACATTTTAACAAATTCTGCTGTCCTATATTTCTGCACAATGCCTCTAGATAGGTCCCCATTTAACCTTAGCTCAAGTTTGTTACGTGCTTGCACATGCAAGTTTCAGGCTAAAATAATACCCTGTGCTCCTTGTTCAAAGATTTTTGAGATACAAGAAAGTACGTTCTTTTCCTTGTACTTCTTCAATAATTCCACTTTAACTGCATAGATAGTTTCTCTAATAAATTGATAATTTTCTGTTTATAGCACTGATTTATGACCTTTTCCTGCACAGTTCTGCTTCTCTCAAGTTTCAGAAGCTAGAACTATTGACACGTACCAAAAGAAATATTCCCCTGCATCCCCTATGGTCAATGGTTAATTAGATTACAATCCCCTTGGAAAAGGGGACAAAGAATTAACAAATTCAAGGAAGAGTATCTAAACAACACTTCAAACTTTTCTGGGTATCTCAAAGAAGAATAGCTAGAGTACATGAAGGTCACACACAGCTACTGCAGAAAATGGCAACAATCTAAGAGGCAGCATTTCTGAGTTGCTACCGAATCAACAAATATGCAAGGAGCTGCAAACACTTCTCTTTGCAGCACAGATTTTTCTAAAGGAAGTTGCAAAAAAGTTCAACCATTTTTTGCTATCAGAAGTCTCCCCATGAACTTTTCACATTGCTCCTATTACATCACTGTATTAGGCTAGCACATGCTTCCCTACTTTAATGACCAATGGAAATTACTACAGGCAATTCTTTCCGCAGCTCCCTAAAAGCATTAAGTACTATGTTGCATCACTTGCATGAGGAAGAGCCTCCAACTTCATTATTATGCGCTTAGATGTAGAGTGTTTTGATAGACTCTTAACACTAAAGCTATTTCCAAAAAGATACTGTAAAAGGAACTTGGCAGTAAGATCCAAACCTCACGTTCTGCTATATCTTACATTAATACAAGCCCTTCTGTGAATGGTAGCTCCCTCATCACCCTCTCCTCCCAGGCTGAACAGTCTTCTGGAGACATGATGCAATAGTTAACAATTTTCTCTACCTTTTTAGGTGAGAAGACTCCCAGTGTTCCTCCATCTTCCCGAATGGCAACTCCCATTTCTGCCAACAATGCCTCCCTGAGAGAGAAAAGTAAGATCTTTACCACATTTTAGGCTTCTTAGACAAAATAAGGTCTAACAAAAACCATGTAACGAAATATATTTCAACCAGTCTATACTGTCACCACCTCGTAACACAATAGGGCAAGTTTCTAAACTTTAGTCCTAAAGCTTATAGGCCTGCAGAACAGCAACAGCAAAAATTTTACAGCTATTTAAAAGCATTTCAGTGCAATAATGTATCACAAGGTAAGTACATTTTAGGACATTATATTCATTGCTTCTTTTAGGAAGGTTAAAGCCTCTTCTAAATTTAATTTAGGTAAAAGGAGCTACCACTATTCATTAATTTAAAAAGATTAATTGGCTCTTCCTTATCTAATATAAAAAGTACTCTCTCCTTAAGACATAAAAAGGATTATATTGGGTCAAACTGTTCATGTAACACAGTATTCTTGGCTTTGACAAAGCACAACAGTGACACCAACGCAGAAGAATAAGAACACGGCAAACACTGTGGTATTTTCCCCAAAGTATTCTCACAGTCTCCCCATTTCTTCCTAAGGAATTTTCAGAATTAATGGTGGCATTTCTTTTAAACAGCTATCCAAAGTGGTTTTGTTGTTGTTTTTTGCGTTTTGTCATCTTTTTTTCAATTCAACATAAACATCATGCAGCAAAGACTTTCACAGCTTACCTATGTGAGAACTTCCTATTTGTTTCAAATCACCTGTTAGTCTTAAAGTTCCTTAGCTCTGTCAGTGAATAATCAATGTCTATACACTTTCTTCATACACCTCTCATGATTTTATGGACCGTTCAGTCATACTGTTTCCAGGCAAAGATGTTCCCCTCATACGTTTTGTAAGCTTTTAACATTCTAGTAAGTAATGCCGTGTTTGGTTGCACCCATTTTCTGACAATTATTAAGCATCTGTCTTCTTAGTTTAAGGCACAATTCAAACTGAAGCTGGAGTTGTTTCATAATTTTAGATACTCTCATACTAAAAGCTTCATCTTTTCTGCTTAAATTAGGGACAGAGTTTTTGGAATGTAAGAGAATGGTAGAAGGGGGAAGAAAGAGACCAGGACTCCATGCTGCTTCACAGCAGAAGCCAATGTAGTAGCTTGGGATGTTACCTGAATTATAACAGTAAACATTTTAACTGCAGGAAATACAGGAAAGAATAGGACTTTCTCTCAGCATTGCCCCTGCTGTTACATAGGTAACACAAAGGTCAGCAGAATTATCACTAAGCACTAATCTGCTGTTCCATTGCTTTTGAACAGAGTAATATTCTCTATTTTCCATACTTGTCCGTTTTCTAGAGATCTACAGTGCTTCTGATTCCTGACCTTTCCATCCTAATGGCCTCAGTTTTCCTCAGCTTCTCTTCCCATGTTTCATTCAGCTCTGCAATGATCTTCTCAGATTCCTGTGTGAAAATCCCAGATGCTATTTTACAATTCTTCTCAAAGTTCTTTACATAATACACAAAGCAATTAAAGTTTGTGCTTAGTTCTAGACCACAAATTAATTTTGGATATAAAGAGTACTCTCAACACTTCAAAACTCTAAGTTGTCTGTCTTAACTTTCAAAAGGGTAAATAGCTTTGAAGGCAAGCTGAGAAGAAAAGACAACTTCATATCTAACCACAGTCAGCCTTTAACTTGAACCACCTAAATTTTTTTTTTTTTTTTTTTTAAAAAAAAAAATCTGATTTACAGACATCATTCAGTAATTGGATGCCAACAAACAGCAGAGACCACACTGTTATTTCCATGGCAACAGTGGGTTTCCAATAGGAAAGGGATATGCAGTGTGTGTTCCAGCCCATTCCAATCCCTGTGGCAGTGTCTCACAGACCAGACATGAGAATGAAGCATAGATTCAACACAGCCAGCTCTCCCCACTCATCCACCCATAGAGATTGGGGGGGCTTTCATAAAAATTAAGAAATACTTCACTCTAATGCACTTTTGATGCGGTTGAATTCTATGCAGAATTGGGACAAGGCCGCTATTGTCTGGATAAAGCATGCTATTCTGTGTGCTTCACATTTTAATCTGTGGGGGCTGGGCGAATACAACAGTGGCAGGATTATTCTTCCTCCTTTTTTCAACTTTGAGGTAATTTGGTTTTCTGAAAGCTGAGTGCATTTGCTAGTCAGACTTTGTCCACACTAGTGGTGACCAGGCTTCCTGAAGTCTCTATTTATGATCAAATTTTCCATAATTACCACTGCATTAGAGCATCTGTAAACAAGAATCAAGATTTTAATTTATAATTTAGTTATAGCTCCAGGCTACAATTAAGCCTAAATATTTCTAATAGTAAAGGCTGTGCATGAAACCAGTTTCTAGCCCACTGCAGATAAATGCCCTTTTTAAGGTGGAAGTGGATTTCAGACAACTTCCTACAGAAACAGTGGCACACTGGATATATCTTTGAAGGAAAGTTCTCCTGGGTTCACTGCTATTTAGCCTTAGAAAAGTGCAAAATAATAGCCTCCTTGATCTACACCTATACCTACCTTCAAACGTTCAATTGCCTCTTCTCCTCCAGGTGTTGACATGATTCTTTCCTGTATACTGGACACAGATGTTAAGCCCACCTGACTACTGAGAGAGCAGGAAGATGGAGATGCAGTGAGGGACCCCATGGAGGCTGTGGAAAAATTGCCAGGACGTTGATTCTCGGAGGCTAGCAAGTATCTATGTTTATTGTTCTGAAAATCTTTCAGATCTGGGAGAGAGACACACAGACAGAGGGAAGGCAGAAAGATGGGAAAAAGGAAAATAGGAAGAGGGAAGGAAGAAGAAAGGGAAAGGAGGGAAATACCGGTATAAGAGGAAAGCATTTAAGCAGCAACAAGACAAGTTTTGCAATTTTTAGATGGCAGTTCTGAAACAAGTCTTTTAATATTAGTATACATAACATAGTAACAACTCAGTTCAAACCCTAAGGATTATTAGTGAAGACTGCATCATAAACTATTTTGATCAAAAAAGCTTGAAAAAAATAAATTACACACTTGCCAAAAAATAAACCATCCTATTCCTAACTGAACACTGAACTGAGCACCATGGAGCTCAGACGAGGAGCAGATTCATTTCCTCATGAGATTAGTGACATTTTGGACTGAAGTCTGAACAGACAGCAACCCCTTAAGCTCAGCAAAACATTCTCTTCCAGACTCCTTTAATCTAAAGTGATGATTAAGTAAATATTTATCACAACAGTGGTTCTGCTGCTAAACCACCCAGGCCAGAAGGACAAAGAACTACCCCTCATTAAATTCTCACAGGAGAGCATGTAAATCACCTGCCAGTCCACCACGGGGAGAACACAAGCTCACAATAACATCATTTTGTTACTTCTTGACCCTCCTTCCCTGAAAAATGGAAATCTAAGATCAGCGAAATATCTAGTAAGGCGCTCATACTTCAGAAGGTGCTTTAAAGCTTTTTGGTCTTAGTTTAGATGAGGCAGGCCTTAAAAAACCCCAAAATTTTATAAGGCAGCTTTTGTAGCTGGAAAACCTGGAGGCCTGAAAAATGCCTCCTTGAAAGACAGAAAACAAGGAAAGGTGAATGAATAATTTAAGAACAAATGCCAAAGGCAATTTATTTTAATCTAACTTAGCTTCTCAGATATGTCTGTAAACCATATGCTTAAATAATCACACACCAAAAAAAAAAAAAAAAAAAAAAAGTCTTCCAACATGGAAATATCAGACAACTGAATAGCTCAGTTTTAATAATTTTGATAGTTTAAGATTCTATTTCAAAACCAAATCCTTTAAAATAAGTATACTTGGGAGAGAAACCGGTCAAATCAGACCTCGCAAGTTATAAACAAAGGCTTCACACTTCACAAAAATGAGATGCTCACCCAGACATTGCATAAATTTCCATGTCCTCCTACATCTCCTCTACTCCTACCCTAAACAATGCTGCTATTGTCAGCCTTATGCCCTAGTTCACTCCTCATTCAACCTGCTGTTTCAGCCTCACGGAACTGATCAAGTCAGTTTGGAAACCACCATCTGCAAATACAGGAAGCCAGGGTGGAAATTTAACAGAAGAAAAGCAGGTTAAGGAAAGGGAATGCCATCAGGATGAAGAAAGCAGGCATGACAGAGCAGGGAGGATGAAGTCTCAAAAAGGCCAATAGACACATGCACTCCTGAAGGCAAAGGAAGTGGCACTTGCAATAGCTTTCACAATTGCTGTGACCACAGATAACCAAAACCCTCAACATCATGCACTCTTCTCCTGGAGGCTGCAGCTTTCACACGGATGACATATGCACACGCTGGAAGCAGCATCAGAATGTTAGACAAGGCCAGGATGAGTCTTTACACCACCAGTAGCTTTAATTTTAGGAAATTTCAGACAGATCTCTTCCAGCTGATATTGTTTGAGTGAGGGTGAAGAACACTGAATGAAAGAGTTTGAAAAGTCTACCAACCCAAAATTTACATAGACTACATTGCTCTTGCAATATTATCATACGTATATTTCCCTTTCATAGAAGTAAACAGTAGAACAGAAATAAAATGCTATTTGCTGACTGTTTTTAACCCTATTAAGTTAATCATCTGCAATCAAGCATTTGAGCACGAGACCTTCATCAGCATAACATGTCCAACTTTTTTTTTTTTTTTTAAAGAGACTATACAAAATAAGTAAATCTCAGTCTCCAGAAGGTACTGGTAACATTTCACCTTGAGTTAATCAACTGACACATTTAAAACAAATAAAAGGTGGAAAAAGAGATATTAAAAGGCTAGGAAGCTAGGTGAGCAGCTGTTTCAACCAAGTAACTTGAGAAGGATTTGAGAAAAAGATTTTCTAGTTCAAATCTAAACTGTTGGCTGTCATGAAAACAGACTAAAGAATTACCACTCTCCCTTCTATATTCTGCCAGAAAGCAAGCAATGAACATATGTTGCATTTTAAACTTTGCACTTTTTTTTTTTCACTGTCAACTCAATCTAAGAAATGCTAGTTAAGCTAGTTTCCATGAAACTGCATTGCATTCCACAGTGAGTGTTCTGTCTGGGATTTCCCTGTGAGATATGCTGGCATGCAAAGCTCAGTTAAAAGCTGACCCAGAGAAAGCATGTTAAAAAGAGAACCACACAATACACACATTTGCCTCCACTTCCAGAGTATTCATCTCCCATTGGATCAACTGAAAGGAAGCAGGAGGGAAAATACAAGAAGGATCAAAATTGAAGGTTCACCAGTGACACAGGAAGGGAAGCGAATACTACATGATGTTTAAAGAAATGAAACACAATTTTCAATAACAAATAGTTTTTTCAGTTTTGATTTAGAACCAAAAACCAGAAACTCTACCAAGCATGAAAACACCTGCATTTCACTGCCTTCTGGCCCCATTCTCTTGAAAACAAGCAAACAAAAAGGTAAATACATGTTACACATATTCAAGCAGTCTGCGACTAAGCCAGGACTTCTGCTTCAAAGGCAAATAAGCTCTGACAAATCAGAAACTGATGCAATATTCACCTTTGGTTTTTGGTTGGGTTTTTTTAAAGCCAAAGAATCTTTTAATCCACTGCAATGCATTCTGTGTTTTTATGGGCATCTCCTTCACTAGGAATTAAATCACTGTTCATATTACAAAGGAATGTAGCAGCTAAAATTTTAGTTTATTTGTGGTGTTTGGAGTGAAGACAAGGAAATAATTCAGGCACAAGTTTATTCTGGTGCTTTAAGAGGTTGCTGGCAAAGCAAATCAGTACAGTACTGCTCTGCCAACCTAACTCAAAATCTCGCCCCAAAAGAATTCAGTATTTATTCACAAGCAGCTGTTTCATAGCTAGTTATTTTGAGATGACAAACAGTTTGTCACTCAAGACAATGTCTAACAAAAATTAGCCACCATTTTCTTTTCTGAGCAAGGATGGCATTGAAGCCAGGTATCAATTCACAGCTGTAACCCTTTAAGGAGAAGGAAAAAGATACTTTCTTTCTCAGTATGAGATTAAGTTTCTGTATCTCAACTACCCTCCTTTTACTGGCAGCCAGACAAAAAGCCCTCCATAACTCCCCAGGGCAACTCTTGAATGTGTAAGGTCTATTACAAAAAAAAAAAAAAAAAAAAAATCCTTTCAACAGTAATGGGAAACACTCTCTATGTTTTTCCTTGAGAGTTTGAAGGGCCTGTCAACTCTACAGACAATCCTAGGATGGGCTGTTTAAAGACAGAAGAGGCTACCGTTTCTAAAACCATGTTCAAAATTTCATATCAGCACCTACATTTAACTTCCATGTTTTAAACCCCTTTCTCTCGCAGACCCAGCTCTTCCTCCTCTGTAAGAGACACCAACCTCAAGACGGTAAGGTCTGTTTAATCCACTTACTGTCAATAATATCTCCCAGCCCTTGGGCACGCAGGAGATCCTTAAGCCTTGTCACCTCCTCCTTCAGCTCACGCACCAGCTTGGCATTGGGATCTTCATTGATAACCGCATTGCATTTAATCTGCTTTGCACGATCAGCATATCTGAAACCAGACCAAAAAAATAAAACCTTATCATGAACACCTAAGTGCTTACCTGCACCACAGAAATGCAGCAATATAGGAGACATTTAGCTTGCAGCTGTATGTCAGAAGATAACCCTAGATTATATTCAATCGTGCTTTTGAATTCTTACTTAATACAGGGTATTGCTGCAAAAAAGTCCTATTCAAGATGGATTAACCAGGTGCATCATATGTACAACAGACAACATGTTGGGGTTTTTTGTTTTCTTTATTCAGTGCTTCAAAGCCCCAGCTTGACTAATATGCTCAATTTTAGGGACCACACTGGAAAAGAACATATGAACACGAGAAGATGGGTTTGATATTTCAAGTTAAGAGTAGGCAATAAATCCCTAGCTCCCTATTCACATACAATAGATTGGTTTTCCTCTTTCAGGGTAATTGAGTTCTTGTCAGTATAGAGTTTTCTTCCCCATGGATTTTCTCAGAATATAACAACCCAAAGGTTTGAAGGATAACATGTGGCCATTAGAGCTAACAGCTACCCATATCCACCTCAGATAAAAAGAAAGTACCTTAAAGTGCTCAAAGTTTCATCATAGTTTATGTCTGCCGGACTCAAAGCAGCAACCATCGCAGTTCTGGAGTTACCGCCTATAATGGACAGGCAAGGTTTTAGATGCAACTGCAGTGCACAATCTAGGCACTAATTACCTACTAAATATCAGTATTTTATATATAATATATATATATAACATATATTTATATATAACATATAAACTATAGAATTCAACCATATTCTACATTACTAAGGAACATACAAAAATCATAGGACAGAGAGATGTAATTTTAACAAAGTGGAAATATATGACTAAGATTTGACTACTAAAAATATTTAACCTTATACTTGATACAAATTTAAGTTAAGTGAGCTAAAAGCAGTCAGAAAAATTAGTGAGAATTTCTTTCCATATTGGCACAGGCAAATCAGCCATACCTAGATTTTCTCGAAGAAGCCATGTCAGTACGGAATCCCTGTACGGTATAAAGTCTGTCTTCTTCTTTTTTTTACTCTACAAAAAAAGAACATACTACTGAAGAATAGACATCAAATGGAAAGTTCATGTTTAAGATATAAAAATCATAGTTATAGGTATTAAAAGAACCATGACAGCATACACATTCACTATCTAACAGAGGGGTGGCTCATCCTCAGTTGTACAAGTGTATTGAGTTTGATATTAGATAATAGGCAATATAGTCAGACATCTAAACAGATGATAAACAGTCCGGAGAATTCCCTTGAAGCACTACCTTCAGAATGTTTTTTTCTGTGTATGAATAACATCTTTCTGACATTTAAATTCTGTGTTCTAACACCATTCCAAGATAATTTCAGCAGTAAACTTTACCCATTCAGGGAAAGATTCAATTTTCTTTTCCTAGAAAATTACAGCTTTTTAGACCAATCAAAAGTCCATTACAGGAGATTCCACAGCTACAGAGATACAGGTGCACATGTAAAAGGACAACTGGCCAATCTCCCTGTGTTTCTGTAAGCAGTTATTAGGAAACTTGAGGACAAAAAAGATGTAAGTATTTTGGACACTGAAATTCATGTATGAGTACAAAGGAGGTAGTTTTAAGGTTGGGTTTTTTTTGGGGGGGGGGGGGGGGGGGGGGCGGCAGGGGGGCATGCATTTGAAACCTAAATAAAGACAAAAACTTTGTAGAGACTACTCAAATTGAAGCATCAGGCCACAAGACAGGTGCCCAAGCATCTAAGTACTTGGCCCCAAAACCAGCAGTGACAAATGTGGACTTCCACACAAGAGAGGAGGGCCTTCTCAGCACCTTTGGCAGACTTCCCTCTAAATTTCACGGTAAAGGCTTTCCCTAGCTTCTTTATTTGGTCTAACAGAAACAATGATTAACTTCAAAAGCTCCATAACAGAATGTGACTCACACAAATAGTTAGTAGGCAAACATCTTGCTTCAAGAGACGCCAAAAGTTTAATTCCAATATTTAACACAGGATATGGCTTTGCAATAAAAGGCCTGATTATAATTTGTGTGAAAATCCTGTTAACCCTCAAGAGGTGCTTAAAATATGAGTGTTAGGCTTGCAGTAGTTCTACTATCCCTTGCCAAAGGTGAGTAACCTTACAATGGACAAGTAAAATTACTAAGGGCAGGTAAGCACCAGATGCTAAAGCTGAAAACTATAATTGATTATCGCCTACAATCCATCATATGGGGTAAAGAAAAAAGCATGGAGAGTAGAAGCATAAAAACAAAGATGAAGTTATCCCTACTGAAAGCAAATATTCCTAAGGTAAGTCACCAAATCAGGAGCAGGGATGTAATAAAAGAATTTTCCTAAATGCATACTTAAATGTGTACTTTTCATTAGTTTATCCTCAACCTTAGAACATTTAAAAATTTTAGTACTGATAATTCTCAGGCTTCATGACGATAATTTATAGTCACAAGAATTTCTCAAACACCTGGCATAAAAGATCCCTGCTCTTGGATTCCAAAGCAAAAAGAATAAAATCTTACACTCAGACAAAAAAGACCACATCCACTACTACTAAGACCATCATACCTTGTTGGTGCAGTTATCCTAAGTTGAAAGCGTTAAAGAAAGAGGAAGAATATAGAAGATGAGCTTCTTAACAGAGCTTTATATACAGTTCCTATGTTACCTTGGATAGCTTTTTCTTTTCATGAGAAGCCCAAAGAATATTAATAGTTTTCATTAACAAAAACTAAACAGCATTTAAGTATATTCAACCTGTCCAAGCTGCTGAGAACTCACTTTTAAAAGGAAGAGCAATAATTTACTTGTTTTTTTGGTTTTTAATAATCAAATTATTACACTGGCATTTCCAAAGTTTTTGACAACAAAGCTGCTGTTAGTTTTCTAAAATTATTCTTTCAAATAAAAATAAAATTACTGCTCTGCAGAACTAAAAGCTTGCTATATGAACCTATCTTCTGCACAAATTTTTTTGAACACACTTCAAAAAAAATATCAACAAATAAAAGTTACTACCAGCCTGCAAGACATTCACAGAATACTATCAACAGCGTTCATCTATCAAAATACACACAGCTAATTTGGCTGAGAATGCTAGGCCAAGAACAGTGAATGATTATGTTGTACTCCATGTTTTTTACTGTCGTGGTTTTACTAGCTATAGAAAGGTTGCTGCAGGTAAGTAAATGCTGTACTTACCACTTCGGCCAATGCTGAAATAACTTTGCCCAGAGTTGTGAGAGACTTGTTTATATTTGCTCCTTCCTGAAAAAACAGAACCCAGTATTATATAGTAATTAAACCTGTTCAACCATGAACCTCTGTCAGCTAAATGAGCCAAATGTCACATCTATGATTGGGGCAGGGTGGGAGGGAAGTCTTCGGTTTTGTAACTATTTTTTCCATATTTATAATAGCAATTGTTTCTTTTCCTTATTATTTGTCAAGCAAAGACTCCACATGGTGCTTGTGCACCCACTTCCCTTTCCTTCCCCATTCATCTATGGCCCAATACCTTTAATCGGGTTCCTTTGGCACCAGTTGAATCAGCTCGCTCACTCCCAGCTAGATCCACAAGGCTAATCTTGCTGACCTGAAAAGAGAAAGCACATTAACGAGAATTAATTCTTGGTGAACTAGAGTAAGAACAAAATTTCAAAGAATTCTATGCCTGAGAATAACTCTAATGTCTAAAAAAAAAATAAATAAAAATAAATCATCACTGTGGTGTGCTTGAAACTACACTCAAACACTCACAAACAATTAGCTTGATGCTGTCATCTTATGGATAAGAAGTGTCTAGACTATGCTCTGTTTTAAGTATCACTATACTCTAAATTACCTAAAAAGAGAGAATGAAGTCTCACGTGAACAGAGCAGAACAGAAGTCAAAAGAAATTAAAGGTTACTGCTAGAGACAACACAAGAATCTCAAAGGAAGAGAACTTAATGTTTCATCCCAATTCTAGTGACACCAACAATAAAGCATCGGCCTAACTGACGCTACAGACTGCATGTCAGTTAATGATAATTTTACAGGGTCTTAGCATTTGGCAGGGGGGCCATCTTCAATACATAGGTTTTTTTCAGAACTGCCCACAGTAGTCACCTCAGAAATATGAATATTACCTGTATTTCAGCTACTTTTGCATGCAGAGTCTCTATTTCAGAGTAATAACAGCCAGAAAGCTGTTCCACACTAAACAGTATATCTCCTTTTAACATGCAAATTCCAGAAAGTGCCTAAGTCTCACTCATCTCAATTCCTGTGCCCAAAGAAAAGAACTAACGAGGCAAATATTTTGCCCTGACAAGCAAAAAGACAGAAAGTTCTGGGAACAAGACTGGGGCAGATTAACTTCTTCTATTTCATATATCCCTCCCCATAGAGTCTAGTCCTCAAGGCCATATTTTTTCTACATCAGTATATTCTCCTTCTGCACATATTCCCCATTTAGTTGTTTTTAGAATTACAGTCAAACAAAATCCTGTAAGAAATAAAAGGGCTCTGTCAAGGGAGACAGCAAGTTCACAAAACACAAGAAAAAAAAACTAATTCTCATTTTCTCATCATACTGCCAATAAGAATAAGTCACTGCAGGGTAGATTTGTGTAAAAATGGTCAGAAAGCCACTTCTTATCTGTAACATACCTTCTCTGTGGAAAGATTAGTTTCTGTGTCATGTTTCTTCTGAGTAAAGACAATTGTAAACACAGCATGAGAGCGGCTGCTGGTTTCATTCATGTTGGTAGCTGCCACAGTCCTAACATGTGAACAGATATAGACATGTTTAGAAAAGAGTAGCCTCTGTGCTGCAGTTACAACTACCTGCAGGGCTCAATGCAGCTGTAGAGTAATGAGACCAAGAAGCTGTACAGTTTATGTTCTGCCCTGTAACCAAGATCAAGCCACACTGAACACCTTTAACAAACCCTTTGATTTTTCACTCCTGAATTACTCCCTTCTTCATCACAGTTTAAACAAGTTTCCTCAATCTGTATACTCAATAATCTACCTTACACTCAAACACACAAGAAAACGCAAACAGCATTTATGTCAGTCTTTCCCACACATTGTTAAATGGAGCCTACAGGTCACATGGAAACAACTACTACTGAACCAGAACCTAAAGCTAGATTACTAACTTTAGTCCTGACCACTTGAATAATGAAAGAGGAAACTGTGTTTACATGTTTTTTTTATACCAATATATAGTGATACAGTACACAACAAAGGCAGATCTAAAAGCCAGTATAATTATTTACATACTTCACGTCAAGCCATTACAAGCTTTAAATATCTATACTGTGATTTGCAGCACTATTTCACCAGGCAAATCAATGTAAGCCTTTTAATAGCATTGATCAGTGCATATTTCAACAATACTCCTCATGTGACGCAAATCTTTTAATAAGTGCAAATGCATCATCACAGAAGATATTTTTTAAATTTGCTGCTATATGCCATATATCCCCACAAAAGAGATAAAAATATGTAACAGGCTACCATCACTAACCTGGCTTTGTTCCCAGCATCCATGAGGTCTGCAATGTCTGTATAAGACGTGACTGCTAACTTGGACAGATCTTCCACATATGGTCCAAGCAGAGGATGTTCTCGCACTCGCAAATTCCCTTTATTCTTCGGGTTCAACAAGTCTCTGACTCTTTCACAGTATATCTCCATATAACTCACCTGAAAACAGGAATTTGCATGGACAATTTAGTGTTTCTTAAGGCTTCCTCTGCAAGCAGCTCCCCAGCATTTCAGAGTGCCACTGGCAGAAACTCCCCCAGTCCACTATAGGAAAGCTATAGCTCGGTGTCTCAGTTCTTTTATCAGCTTGAGGCAATGGCAGAAGGGAAGAAGAGTCACTAGTCTCATGCACCAGATCTCCAACATACACTGCAGGCCTTGCATCCATGTATAGATCCCTCAACCATTTAAAAAAATATCGGTGTTTAATTAAAAATGATACATTTCAGTTCACAATCATTTTAACAGTTTTAGTACGACACAGCAGCAAAACTATCTTTCCTAAAGAGGCAAGGAAGACAAATGGTAAAAGGAGTCTGCCTACAAAGAATCTCCCTTATGAGCCTCCAAAGCAAACTTAAAAAGGGAAAAAATTAATTTCTTTGTATGCAGAAGCAGCCTTTGATTCTAAGCTCTACCCACGTCCTGCTGTATTCCCAAGTCATCAGTACAATTATTCAAACTACGGTAAATTTAAATCTGCACCCTTTGAAATAAATTATAAGGCTAAGATTATTTTTAAATGCATTCATTAGGTTTTATGTTTCTCATGACACTGGGCTTATCCTAGTCCAACAGGTACTTAGCAGCTCCAGCAGTCAAGATGTTAAACATTAAAAGAGACAGTAAGTTATTCACTTTCTGTGAATCACTGTGGAAAGATCACAGACGTAAGCAGCAGTTTTAGAAATACAGAAAGATATCTTCAATCTCTAAATAAGTGCAATTCAGAAAAATGAATTCTATATCCAAAACAGATCATGATAAAAAAATTTATACACTTCCATCATGGTTTTGTCTAGCTGTCTCTCTTCTCTGCTTGTTTGCCAGATGTTCATTCCTTTGGATTTCCATTATAAGAGAGATTATTTCTCTCTCTCTCTCACATGAGCAAACCTATGCTTGGAAACATAATCCAAACCATAAACAAGTACCAAATACAAAAAACATCATGAAAATGTGGAAGTCTTATCATTCACAAATCCTAATGCTCCTACGGCATTCAAGCATCATCAAATGTTAATAAAATACAATTAAATTAAGTGTTAAAATGGACAAATTCAAAGCCACAGAACTAGTAATTTTCCAGTTCTGTAATTTAGAAGTGGTAGTGACTGGAGTTCACATTTATTAGTAATAGTCACATTTTACTTATACGGACTTTTTGGTTCTCCTTTCTTTTGAAGCCTGCAATGTATTTGCATGTTAAGCCATTAAAACCGATTGGGGGGGGGGGGGAGGGGGGAACAACACTGTAAGAGAAAGAAAATACTGTTTCTGTGAAGCATCTGCTTTTATTTTATCAGTGTCTTAATGCATCAATAACACAGCACCTAAGCTCAGTTTGATGTCCAGCACACATATATTCTTTGATCTCTCACCATACTCACCTCTACAGAATATGACATTTCTTCATTGCTGTTGTCATTGATTTTCTCAAACAGTTCTTCACATAGCTGGAAAGAGATTAAACCCGAGTCAGAAGTTAGAGTTTTATGAGTAGTAACAAGTAGCTACTGTAACATATCATTAAATTGGGTGGGGAAGGGGGATGGCAGGGAAGAAAAAGAACCTATTACATCAACCACATACAGCCTCACTGGGAAGATACTTCATCTCAATTCTACATTACTATCATTCAATCTTATTTTATATAGTATCTCAATAATTGTTCTAGATTTAACCAACATTATTATTCTATATTATAAAATTAGAAAAAGCCTATAACAACTGAAATTGGAAGTAATAATTTTAGAAAGGCATCATTAAAGTCCTTAATCCTCTCCTAGTCTCATAAAAACAATAGTCTGTTTATTCAGTGTGCTGAAGTTCCAGGATTCAGATTTAAATCAATAGGCAGAAATTATTTCACAATTTGTTAACAATATCTTCATATGAAAGATACTTTATCAGGAATCGACTGCGTCAAGACTGCTTGTCTACAAGTAACTGAGAGACCTGAAATTAAGATAATAAAGGAAGAAGTAGTGAACAGTGGGCAAGTCACGGATATGTATTTGGAGATTAAAACGCATGGGTATGGAGAGGAGTAAGAGTAGAAAGACGTTTCTGGAACAGATATCTACAAGCCATTGTACAGAAAATAAACAGATTATGACCAATACAGACAATTTTGAAAGTACACACTCTGAAGTTTTAAGTCAACACATGGTTGAAGTATCACAAAGTTTCACACTAGGGACTGAAAGACAGGGAATTTTGCCAACACATAAGAATTTAATGTCAACAACCTATATTACTTGGAACATGATTGTGCTGTACCTTCTGTGTACGTGACAAGAAATTGAACAGTTTCAACAAGGTCTCCCTGAATACATATTTCATTTTTTATCTTTACGAGAAGGCCTCCCAGTGAATTTGGAGGGAAATTATTTTGTTTTAAAATTGTAGTAGATAACAGGAACATTATTAAATCTACAGGAACATTATTAAGTTGGGGTTTTTTTTGGGACAATGTTTAATTTGTATGTATTTGAAGTTTCAGAAAACCAAATAGGAATATCAAGATTACAACAAAAAGTTTTAGCACGAAGCTGTTGTCATAGATTTACAGCTTGTTTCACCTGTTACACTGTTACTTTATACTACTGTAATAAAACCAAAATGCTTAGATATAACAATTCTGTCCTTCATCACATTAGCTCTTTCAACATTATTTTAAGCTAATCACCAGAACACTTGCTACCTATTTCAGTACACATGCCCACGCTATTAGCAGAGAACAACACTCTGTGTCATCTATTTCACACCTGTGGCACAGGGCCAATGCCTGTAGCAAAATGACAACTCAAGCTGTGCAGCATATTTATTTATTAACTGAAACCCAACCTCAGATTTCTATTTTGGGAATGGAGGAATGCACTACCTTCCAACAAACTTGGTCCGCTGTCAGCACCTACACAACTAAGGAAGGCCTGCACTTTGAACAAGTGCCACACAACCAACAGCTATAGAATGCTAAATTCACGATGACGGCATGAACTGTTGCCAGCCAAAATTTCCTGGGGGTGTATCTCAACTTTGTCAAATGGCAAAAACAAATTGGGGGGGGTGGGGGAGAATAACACTGGGTGGTGCTCAGTCGCCCTATATATTTTTTTCCCAGTGTTTTGATATGCTTCATTTCTTACCAAAATATATTATTCAGTTTTTAGCTTTGGGAAACTTGTTTCTACAACTGGCATGTTCATCAGTAATACCAGCTTTTGAATTCTTGCTGAATACAAAGTGCTTAAGCACTGTCCTATCTAAAGTCGGAGAAGGAGACAAGAAACCCAGTGAGTAAGACATCTTCATTTACTAGTTTGTTGGGGAAGTGGAGAAATTGGATCTAGGAAAAATACAAAGAGTATATAGTACAGTTAAAAAAAAGTAACAAGAGGGAAAATTACTTATAATGGTCTTTTTCACCAGTAGATTTCTTTCACTTCAGAAGTAAGCTGTGGTTCTCTGTTAAGTGCTATTGCAATATAGTATATCAGCAAGCATGTTTCTAAATATGCTATAAAAACCAAAACCAAATCCCCCTTTCTGACTTCTGTTTTACCTGAGGGATTATGCCTGCTTGGCTCTCCTCCTGCTTGCCCATCATTGTGTAGGATTTCCCAGCTCCAGTTTGTCCATAGGCAAAAATGCATACATTGTAGCCCTCAAAGGCATGCAGCAACATCTCCTTCCCAATATCATTGTACACACGGCTCTGAGACGCAAAGCAGGGATCTTCAGGCTGAAAAGACATGAAAACAGCGTAAGTACTGTCTTTTCCTATCATTCAAGTAACATTTGAAAAAGCAAATAGTTTTGGGTTGTTTTTCTTTTTTTTGACTTCTATCTTGTGGTTCAATCCCTTCAGAAGAGGCAAACGCGCATATTTACATACAGCTTTTTCCCAAGGCAGTACCAGCTAGAGAAGAACAACGACAACCCTTGCAGGACCATTCTGTCACTGCTGAGGAAACAATCTGCACAAAGAAACCAACCAATTCTGGTTTGTGTATATTAAGTACTTTACTGGAAAAGATGCATGCAAGATCAGCAACAAACCAGATTCAAGGTGTTTGAGAAAAGGGAGGTGGGGGAAGAAAATCAAAAGTAGAGTTCAGAGAGTCAATACAAATAAATAAAGGGCTGGAAGCTACAAAAATATCACAGGCTGGTGGTCTTGACAAGGGCTCTGAAGGGTAGCAGGGGAAAAAGAGAAGCAAAAGTTGCTTAGGTTTATTTCCTAGTGGGTTTTTTTTTTAAGATTAAAAGAGTGTAAACAACTAATTACAATGACCAACTTTTTCTTACAGCTGTCTGACTCCATTGTCTAATCCAACCTATGTTTCTACTTACAACCTCTCTGGTGACTACAAAATCCCTATGTCAATACATATTTCAAATTAACAAGTAGCTGAACCAGTCAAGGACAATGTATCAGAACATTTTTCTGTAGCTAAACTCAAGGTTAGCAAAAAACCTGAAATATAATATTAAAAAAAAGCTACTTTGAAGTAATTTAGCCCAATGATTAAACAAACAAAAACTGTACTGCAGATGCATCCAGTGATAGAAATCTATAAGGACAAAGCAAGTTAATCACCTTCAAACACTCAACTGAAAAGTTTGTTACGTTTTGAAAAGAGGCACTGCTGCACATGCAATGAAAAAAAAAAAAAAAATCACAAGTTAAAGATGTCAAAAATACACTCGGCCAGATCTCAAGGCAAACACAGAACCTGTTCAAAACAAAACTTCATGAATTGTAGAAATTAATTCTCATTTGTTTAAGTCCAACATCCAGTCATGAGAGGCAATCTAAGATGCAGCTCCAGGCATGGTACAGGATACAAAAATGTTGACAGAAAGCTGGATGCAGCGTGTATGCTCTTTTTTCTGATGCCCTCTCTTCATTATTTAGGAAAGTCCTTGGTAAATATACTTTAAAAAATTATCATACTAATGATGATCTACACAGGTGTTTTATGGTGCACACACCAGAAGAGACTACACAATGTACCACTGAAACTTGATTTTGTAGGAATATGTCACTACATTGTATGTGACTATGTTCCTCTTAATCTACTGTTCTCTCTCTCCCTGAAATGTTGGATTTTAACATTGCTTACTGCTGGAATCTGGACAAATTTAGCTGTGTTAACATTCTAACATTGAGCTCAAGGTTTTATCAGACCAGTTCTTTTCCTGGATGCTGCTTATCTGCTAGTTTTTAGGAATATATTCATAATTGTCTGATTGATCCTGTAATCTACTTGCATGGCTGCTCTGGAAGATTCAGAAAAAGAGCTGCACAAATCCCAGTTTTTCATCACAAAACCAATCTTGTTGTCCACAGCTTTGCTCAGAAATATTAAGTCCTATTTGCAACATCCAAGTTAGTAAAAATTAATCTTGGTGAAATGCATTATCGCTTCTTTCTGTATCTTTTGAGAAAATAAGGCAGGGGAGGGGTAAAGGGCAGAAGAACACAGTTATACTGTAGAACAATTACTGGAAGTCAGCAAGACCTTAGCACCAATTCACAGGAGGGTGGGGCAGAGGAGCTAGATGAGAGTTTATTGCTTTTGCAGCTAGGGGAAACATGGATTACTGTTCTGTTTTTTCCAGATATGCCAAGGGAACCCACACCACATCTCTCCTTGAACCGTAAGAACTTGAGCAGCTTTCACTTGTCTAAGAGCAAAACTGAATTAACTGTGGTTCACATGCATCCTTAAAATACCTAGAACAGAACATTGTTGGAGAATATTTTAAGTAATCTTTCAAATATCCAGAACTTGTTATCAAACTCCAGGAGCTTGACATTCTGCTCTCTTCCAGACAACATGCGATGACAAGCTTTCAACCTCCATGAGGGTGAGAGAGACAGTGCAGAAACATCTGACAGGGATGGCATGATCAGAAGAGAATGCAGTTAAATCAAGCCAGTTAACAACAACAACAAAAATGGTTTTCTTGTAAAAGAACTTACCGATGTGTGGGACCAATAAGAGTAGTCAAAGCTGAAGGACTTTGGTGCTTCCTTAGGATTCTTTGGGTTGATAATACCTATAGAAAATAAAATTCAAACTCTAAGCTAACTTGACATTTAGAAGCATAATTAAATGAGCTTGCTGACCCTCAATTAATTTGTGAATCTGAGTATTCACAGAGTTGCCACACTGCACAGGAGTAATAAGATTGAAGTAATAGACTCACAGCTTCTTAACACTGTATTTCTGTAGGGCTTATTTATATAAGTAAAGGAAAAAATTCCTAGAAGGAATGCTAAACAAAATTATTCTGTTGGACAGAAAGCCAGAATAAGGTCATTCAGGTCCCTTGGCTTCTAGAATGGGACAGGCTTTTAGGAGTTGAGGGATATAAGCAAGAAGGAAGACCCGAAACACAAAGAGTTCAAGAATTCCTGGTGATTTCATAGCAGCACAACTCAAGTCTATTTTCAAATACATGTTACACAGTAGAGCTCATTGCAGAAGGATTTTCTTTAAGAAGCTCAGTATTTTCAGGGCATGGAGGAAGATATGAAAAAAGTTGGATCTATAGACATGTCAGGGATTATCTACATAGTTCATTTCAGTGTTCTTTTACATGCACAAAACCTACTGACAGTACTTTAATAGGACTGACATTAATTGAACCAACCAAATTACTGGTAAATGTTCTTACTGTACACAGCCACTGAATCCCACAGTGACCTCCAGCTTGTGTACTTTCTCTTTGAAACTTCCATACAATATACATGGCCCTATGATGAAGTTCACACACATACACACACAAAAAAAAAAGCCAGAATGAAAGAATGCTTGTGTATAGTTCCTATGTTATAGCCTTTATAAATCCCATTCAAAAAGCTGACCTCCAATTGCCTTTTCAGCCCTTACAATCCTTGACTTAGTTTTCTTTCCAAGGCATTCATATATAAAGAATCTAAGAATCTTCAGGTGAGTTAAGTCATCGAACATTTTACAAATACCAGAATAAATATGCTTTGTAAAAAACACTGTTTTCACACCAGCACATCTGTAAATTTTATGCTCTTTTCCTTTTCTCGGATCCTCTAATTCTTTCAGTATTTGAGGCATATATGCACATTCCCCACAATTAATAAAAGCTCTTCCAGATACATTTTCAATTGTCGTTTTGGGTTTTTTTTTTCCTTTCCCTCCAACAAAACAGTTTCCGATCACCTTTGCCGGGGCGGGGCGTGAGTAATACACAATGGATTCATCTGGCATTTTCATGGCATACAGAATGCCTATAGCTTCTGTATTCCAAGGAGAGTAATTTATAAGCACAGCTCTTGCTGGAGGAGTGAATCTCTATGGCTTTCTTCTTTTCAGTACTACAGTGCTGGATATACTTAAATCTATTATTTCCAGCAGCTGTTTTCAACACCATCTGTGTAAGTAAGGACTGTAAAAAGGCATACTCTTGAGGGTATCAAAATTAGATAAACCACCTTAGATTTACACATACCCATCTGCACCTGAAGCAGCAATCTGTCTTTGGGAGTGATACACTAATTACGATAAATCCAAACAAAATCTACAAAGAAAGAAGCTATACAAAAGTGGTGACAGTCTTCCTGGGGATGACTTACATCCTGATACCAGCCATCCTAAACAAAGGATGCTTATTTCTCACATATTCATGCCAGTTAGGCTGTGCCTTGGGAGACAGGGGCTTCTCCCCTTTCCTTCTGTGATAAATAAAAATTATAACACTCACATCTCTTATCATTTTAAACATGAACTTAACATCATATTGCACCAAAATCTCTGAAAATGTGGTTACAGAATCCCCAATAAAATTAAATCACTCCTCTACCAGATGTTGCGTCCCTGATCAGGGCTGTTGTCCAAAATTACAGCGTGGAGAAAAGATCACTGTCTGGATTGCAAATAGCAACAGTTGCTACTCTTATTTCTTGTGGCCAACTCCATTTCACTTGGATGCACCTTGTGCTGACATTCTTGCCTTATAAAAGCTGACAGACATGCAAAGCTATGAATAATATGCCTTGCACCAGTACAGTATCAAATGGCAAAAACGCTTGTGGCTTTGGATAGCAACATAGGCACTGACACATAACAAACTGGTAACCTAAGCAATCATACATGGCTTTAGTTTCCCTTTACTAGTTTTGACCAAACAGCAGTACATCTACAGCACACACTATTAAACCAGTTCTAAAGTTAAATGAACAAATAACAAACTCCAGATGACAAGTCCCCTGCCCCAAACTTAAATCAGTTCTCTCCTTTCAGTGAATTCCAGACTACTACAATCCAACACCTTCTCATTTCTTATTCAATTATTTAATATCAAAGCTCTGAAAGGTAAGGAAGAAGTAATGCCTTGTACCTGGAAGGTCCTACCCCAAAAAGCAGTACAAATAAAAAACAATCCCCACATTAGTAACCTTTGGGGGTTAACAACATTATTTTCTTCAATTGTTTTAGACTATAAGTTCCAGGGAAAAGAATCTAACCATTAAAAGCAGAAAAAAGCAGCAATAAATAGAATGCATTCCTGTGTACTAGAATCTATTCCTATGTACCGTATAACACAATTCTAAGCAGACAATTGAAAAAAAAAAATGTATTGCCAGCACCACTCCTGACAATATACATTCCGTTGCTTAATCTCAACAGCAAATAATTTTAACCCAAATTCTTGACACTACTCTTGTGAGATGAGTCATGGCTAGGGCAAGAGAGGAACCTTTATTGGGACATTGCATTTGCAACATTGCCCTGGAAACGCAAAACTCCTAGCCTGGCAAGCTGTGAAGGGAATAAAGACAAGCAAAAGCCTAGCTACATCTTTGCTGACCAAGAAACACATTTTTAACTACAATCTAAAACCAAGCATTGGTTACAGGGTGTCACATTGGTGAAGTTTTACTTCTAGGTGCAAATGGAATCACAAAAGAGAGCTTTTATCTCACTTATTTACTTCATGGCATGATTGATTTGTCTCCTCTTAGAATCAACAATGAAATAGCAAGTACTGATCAGGTTTTTTCCTCTCCATTTTTATATTGTTGTTTATAAGCAAAAAGGACATTTCTCTTGGCCAAGGCAAATCTGTACTTGGTCTGCCCAGGGAAACAAGAGTTAAATTACCTTCTAAGATTCTACTGTGGCAGAAACAGAAAACAGAACAAGCAGCACAAATTTCAGTATTATTCAAAACCAAGTTTGATGTGAAAATACAGATTTCCCATTAACTGTTTTTAAAAAACCTAAAAATCTCTAGGAAAAGTCCACCACTTCCAAAATGAAAGCAAAGCAGCCAAACGTTTCATCAGAATAGCTATTTTTTCCACCCAGCTCACGGTGCACAAAGGCACGCTGACCACCCATGAAAGACAAGATCTCTAGCTATGCAACAGGCTTAGTGTCTGGAAAGGTACTAAAAGCTTGCCATTAGAGCTTCATCCTACTTGCTTCAAGCTTAAATTTGATCCATCACATTTGTGAAAAGTGAAGTTCAGGCTCCGCGATTTATGCAAGTGGTTCCACCCTGCCCCATTTCTATTTTTTTTAGCCCTTTTTTATTATTATTTTCTTAGACAGGCTTTCCTCCTCTCCTTCACACTAAGTTCCAAGACCAGCTCACCATTTTGAAAACTACTTTCTAGGATGCCTGTTTTTGCAAAGCATATCTTGAGAAGCATATCAGGAAAGGGATATTAATGTGCAAGAAGGCAGCTCTGTCAGAGGTTGGGAATGCAGCCGCCTGGCCAAAACCTTCCACTGCAGCAGGAACGGGTCAGAGAAAACCTCCTGGCTGCCAGGAACTCTGCATGCTGTCCCTCACTGCTGTGATCGGTCCAGTCACAGGCTTTTCACTCAGCTTCTAGTCCAAGCCTGAAGCCTATTTATCCCCATTCCTGTTTCTTACACAGACTCCACATCCTCCATTTTCAGAATCACTGGTTTAACAGAATTCTCAGTCTGCCTGCAAATGAATCCAGCAGAGCTGACTGATTGAGAAAAGACTACGACCTCAATGGATTTCAATTGGACCGAAACCATCTTAATTTGGAACACCAGGCTCCAAGTGGGTAGCTACTAGCATCAGTCACGTCCAATGTGGTCTGAGTTTGAACCAAGTGATCAGGTACACAGTAATGTGAGATCAGACACCTGGAAGAAGATGGTGAGGCAGCTAAGAAACCAGCAATTCAAACTGAAGTAACTGACCTAACTTGAAGGTGTCTATTGCACCAAGCATCTTCTTTGGAGGGACAAGCAAATCCATGAAATCTAGCTACTTTTAAAGGAAGCTAATGGACATTTCTGAAGAAGTTAAAAGACTTCTTGTAGTACAGGTAAGCTTTATCCGCAAAGTTCGTATGTCGAATTGGGAGAGAAAAAAAAGGAATGATCATGCAGAAATTAGTCTGAGTGGGCAACACTGATTTTGTGTTCCATGTTATTCAGCAAGCTCTGTTCTCAGCTGAACAAGGAAGTAAATAGAATTTAAAAGTAAGAGGACTGTTTCCAGTGTCTCCAATACCCACAAGAACACTAAAAGCTTTTCAGTTATTTGTTTGTTTTTTAAACCACGCAAGGCCAAGATGAATTGTATTAGTGAATCATGAAATAGGTCGTCATCTATCTCCTCTCACCACAGCAGACTCACGGCACGGTACCCAAGCTAATGGTTTAATTACAGAGCCTCAGGAAATGAGAAAGGCAATAAGGCAGACGATCACAGCAGGAACACATTAATGGCCTTTTTATCTTACAGAATAAATCTGTATATCTGCTATTTCAAAGGTCCAATGTGGCAATTAACTCTTCTGTTTGCAAACTGACACTAACACTTTGTGCTGCAGCTATAATTAGTTACCATCAGCATGGCACGGTAGCAACTTTGAATGTTGGAGTTAGCCTAAGCAGCCAGTTTCTGAGAAACTCTATCCCTTTTTCAGGCCCCCTGCTTCACCAAGGGCCAACTTCTTAGGTCATGTAGAATCTTTCAGCTTTCCACAAGTTAAGGTTTCTGCATCAAACAGAAACTGGAAGGCATATTTTACAAAGTCACCATCTCCTATACCGTTGCTACTGAAAAAGGTTACACACAACTCAAATGTGGAAAGGATGAAACAAGCTGAAGATACTATTTTCCTGCTGTAGTGTCTAAAAACTCTTCCAGGATCAAAGCAGCAACGACAGTTTAAGTTAAAGTCCATCATTTACTTCTGGAATGCTGAGAAAAAGTCATGGGAATATTCATGTTTTAAAAATACACTCTACAAATCGTCGATTTGGTTGAGAGAGATAAATGCCCATATTATTTCTTTTCTTTATTTGAATTATGAATTTCCAGTAATTTTGAATAATATGCATCACCTTAACGCATAATATTTACATCAGTTTTCTACCTTGATAAGCAAATAGAATAAGTAGAAGTAATTACATGCCATAAATGGATATAAAATTCAAATAAAAGTGCACTGTGTGAACAACTATACAGCATTACCATTTAATTTGAAGCAGTTTATTAAATACTCTAAGCCATCCCAACCTAGAGAGACAGCTTGCATTTTAAAAGCTTATTTCTCCTTACAGTTATATAGTAAGCCATATAGAGCTACTTCACACCATCTGAGGTGCCTCTAAGCAGGAGTAATCCACATATTCTCTGAAGCTCAAATCATTTAAACAATTCTTTTTAGCTGCTTAGCTGTTTAACTTTGGTGGGTTTTTTGATACCTATAACTACAAACATACGAGTTCTATACATTACTGACCAAAAGGTAAGGAAACCAACAGTTTTAAAACAAATTTCTTCACACCAAATAATCTAAAATTTTGTATCATTACATAAGACCCACATATTTTAACTAATTAGTCCTTGTACAGAAGTATACAGTAGGCACAGTACAGCCTAATAAAAGATAAGGAGAAAGTGGGAGCACAATCAAAGAAATAACTATAATTTTAGATGTGCTGTATCAACAGTAACAATCCAATCTCCACAAAATAACATTTGGATTTGAACATGCCCGTACCTAAACAGGCAACTTCATTTCTTGGCATAAGGTACTTCCACAGTCCATCCTACTTGTTCCTTAATTAACTTTTTTCAAACCATCCACCATCTGCTTTATCAGCTAGAACAAAAATAACATACACTTTCAACCTTTCAAATCTATGAGATCAAATTCATTGCTAGTTTTTAATTTTAGAAAAAACTGTTAACAAACTTTGAAAGACCATTACTGAAACAGTAATATGTATTACTTTGCATTCCTATTGTCATGTTGGACATCCAAATTTTTTTGCCTTACAATCCAATCCCGATTTGTTGAAGGTATAATTCAAAAAGCACACCTCAAATATGCACTTCATTTTTCAATTACAACCAGACTGTGGAGCACAAGAGAGAGTTGATGCAAAGTTATAGTCTTCTGGGATACTCTCAACTGGAAGCAGAATTCTCTGCCTTCTCTACCCCTTCCTAAACATATACACAAACACATTCCCACTTCAAGCCTTTATTTCTGGACTTACACTTCCATTCTCCATTAAAACTAACCGAGTAAACAGACAGTGGGAAACCTACGGAGAAGAAAGAAAGGAAAATAAAAAAAGCAAGCAAGCATAGCCAAGATCAGCCCCCTCATTCCATTCCCATCTACTCAGCCACATAAATATTTTTGCAGGCACAAAGAATGACCAAAACTACTCCTTAACCACTTAAATCTCATATAAGATTATGATGACACTGAATTTGCAGTCCAAACCTAATCTGTTTTCATCCCAGTCAGCACTGCTCCTCAGCACATCACAAATTTTCTAAGTTAGAAATTATGTGCAGATCAGCATCTGGGGATACAAACAATGCTTTCTAATCAACTGAGAGACAGAGTGCAAAGCACACAAGAGGTAAGAATTGAAATTATTCTCTTATCCCTCAATGCATTCAAAGTCAAGTCACTAGATTCAACAGCTCCACCTCTCTTAGCAATCAGACTCATTGCAGGGCATCCTGCCAGACACGCCACATATTAGTCACTGTAGGGTACTCCAGTGAAGAACTGGCTAACTGCAGTTTGCCCTTCAGATAAACACCAGCAGACAGAATTAACTAGGGCTAAATCCTGGGATTAGCTGATACACAGTCTGCGCTTGGGGGAAAAGACTCATAGATTAATCTTAAAAAAACCCACAACAAATTATCAATTGCCAATCAGAAATAAAATCCAGTAATAGTGAAAGTCAGGTACGGAAGTGGAGAAACAGAACTTCCATCATTTGTGCAATACAGCCTGCTTTCTGTTGTTTACATCTTCCATTCCCATATTGCTATCACATCTGTCAATGCTGAAGGCACAAAGCCTCTTTAATTTCTCCATATGAAATAAAATGAGGTTTCATCTCACAAAGGAGGCTTCACACCAGCCTAAATAATTCTCCTAGTGGCAGCAGTAACCTACACAGAGCACACATTCCTACCAAATGCCAACACATATTAAGAGATAACAGCTAACAAAAAAGGTACTGTCCTGTCTTCACCTCTGTTCTCATTAATCATTGGTAAAGGAATAGGCAGAAATTTTCAAAAAAACACACTAGTCTAGACAGAACTTTGGAAGGAGTAACATTCAGGGAAACAAATACCAAAAAATTAATTTCTGTGCCTTCTTCAAACTCTGTTTGAATCAGTGTACGCAGTAGTTTTATTTTATGATGGCTGAATAATAATTTAACCAATACAAAAGATCTGGGGCTTTCAGAATTGACTCCACAAGAACAAATTAACGTTAAAAATACAGTCTCTTAAAATGCCTGGGTCTGGAAAATATATCTGCGCCATCTGTAGACTGGAATGACAACAATGAGAACATGTTCGTTACTGAGAGCAGGGTGGAGCAGGCATTCTTTATTTGTTGGAACGTGAATAACACCCCAAAGACATGTTTAATACAGGCTTCTTTCCTAGGCATACGTTGCAATCAGATATATGGCTATACTGTTTTTATAAGACAGACTTTCAGGGTTGTTATTACAAGAGATAAATGAAGGGAAATGGACACTTCCAGCTTGTAAAGCAGTGCTTGCTTTTCAAAGCATTGTTTGCATTTTTCAAATCATTAAAAGGGAAGGAAACCCAGTAGAAGCTAAGAACAGCTCATTTGGAATTCAACCGGATTCTCTCCCCACTGTGGAATTTCAACCCTGTACTAGGAGAAAGGTTGGATGGGGGAGGGAGTTAGGCTCAATAGCACCAGAGAAAAGCAAAAGCTTGCTCACAGAAGCTGCTAGAAAGCCACTCTCATCCTCAGCTGCTCTTACAGATCCAAGTGCTATAAATACCATCTCTACAGCTGGTGTTCTGGGAGAGCGGCATGCCAGCAGGCTTTGCACCAAGCGGGAGCTAGTTGAACCATACTGTTCTACCTATCTGAAAAGCTGAACCAAACCTTTCCAAAACTTCCATTGTCAACTGATTACCTGAAAATGTCCTATTGCAGAAGATGCACATCAGGTCTACATATGCAGTTGGCTAAGCACTTGGAGTTCTTTCCTCACGTTTCCTGCTTCAAGGTGGATAAGACAGTATCTCCCTTCACCCCTTGCTTTTACTTGACTACATCTCCAAGAGCCAATTGACTTCTCCAAAGGCCATTTTGACCCTCAGACACATGGCCAGCACTACATTAAGAGGACATCATGTAGCACTGGAATGCTGGGGAGTCAGTGCTGCCAGCCTCAATATCTTAAAGGATTCACGCAGTGAAAATATCCAATTCTTAAAGTGGTTCCCACTGACAATTTGCATTTTCTTCACTTCTACTTGCATACTGAAAGGTGGCACATTATTTAAGCATTTGATAAAAAGAATTATCTCTAAAGCCCTAGTGCTGTGTCAGTGGGCACTAATTCTCAAGGGGCAGCATTTCACACAGTTCACTCGCCACTGACAGAAAACTTTTTTCTGGCTTCATTAGTAATATTATCGCTTTCTACTATAGTTGTGTACTAACTCCATAACAGGTATTTAAATGTAGTCCAACTGCATTTAACATTAGCTGGAACATCCTAGCCATTCCACAGTCTTGCTCCAGGCCCATTATTTGTACCTCTAGCACTTAAAAATCATTAACTGTTCATCTTCTCCCACCTCCTCAAAGTAATCTTCCAAAATCAATTTTTTTTTTAAACAGTGTGCAGAATTAACACTTCAAGTTATTTTTATACAATCATGAGAGAGGCTTTAGAAGGAAAACCAAGCACCTAAAAAAAAATCCAGTAGTCTTTCTTCTCAAAAAAAAAATAATATTCAAGACTTCTAACAAAACGTATGAACTGTCAATATCGTAGGGCATTCAGAGACAGTGATTAAGACAGACTTCTGGACAAGCAACAGAAATTCCTAACCCTGCAAAACACAGAGAGCTCTAATTTTCATATGTACAGTCTTTGCCCATTGTCTGCATTAAGCATTACCTGTGTTACCATTTTATGACTCCCACTCCTAATATGACCCAGAACTATTAGAAAAAAAAAAAAACCCTAAAGAAGCAAAAGTCATGCCCTGCAGAACTCCACTCCTGGAACAACTGTTTAAAGAGAATAGCAATTGCCTCCATTTTCTCTTTGAGACAAACTTGCATTCAAGCCTTATCTTGCTTGTTATAGGACTTGCAACAAATATAAGTAATTGGTAGCAGGACAGTCATTAGAAGCACTTGGGTAATCTCTACTACTGGGAGTTCTTGGACCTGTCTTTGAAACCAATTCTCAATTCAACCTCAACTGCAAGACAATTCATGCATCCTCCATATGACAAAGAGTTTATCTTCCCATAAAATTGCCTGTTTTGATAACACATCTACCATGAATGCAATGTAGTATTTAACATATTGGACAAGCATTCATTTAGTTTTAACCACAGTTATGAGGATTTACAGACCAGAAAATCAGGGTAGGGGTTAAAGGACTTTTTTGCACTGCTGTTTATTTTCCCAAGACAACATCATCATCTAAGATGCAAATATAAAAAATTGGAAACACTTAAAGGAAGAAAAAAAAAAAAAGAAAAACAAGTTGTATTATGTGGAAAAAACACTACACAAGACATGCTTTAAAAACCAATGCTTTTTGGCAGGCACAAATACTCAGAAATGGGGTACGCTTATTTTTTTTTGAGATATCTAAAATTAATAGTTTTCAGCAGACAGATGAGAGTCAAGACTTAAATCCATCTATGAAAATGAATCCTCGCACCTATTCTGTACTTCCATTGAAAATGTCTCGTCAAGGAAAGAAAAAAAGTAAAGTTATTGGGTATGACAGCTACAATGAACTCCTTTGCTTACCTTTTCTACCTGTGTAGCATATGCTACATAAAATTCCCATGCTTTACTATCTGCATGTACCCAGTGCTCATTTAAATAAAATACAGTTTCTCATAAGGACTTTTCTCATCAGTAATTTAGACCAAAGATTATTTCCATGACATGAGTTACTTAGTGAAACTATCCAAACTATGCATACAGAATACTATGCAGAAAAAAAAAACAACAACACAACACACCAAGCGTATTATTCTCCTGAAGGCATACACGCACAATAGGGTTTCTTTTCTGTTCAGTGTGTCTTTTCATTCAGAAAACAGTTAAAAATTAGTCAGAACAAAAAAGAACAGCAAACCATACTTTTTTTTCTCCTTTAGGATTAAGCTTCTTTGAAAGAGGTTACTACTTTTTAGAGCTACGTAACAATGAAGAAGGCAAAATTTAACAATATCCCCTGCAAAATGTACCAGTAAAGTACTGGGTGAATTACTGATGAGGTTACCTTGCTCTATGAACCTTTCAATAGTTCTGACTTTTGTATTATTTTTCAAATATCAGCAATTTTAGTATTATATTTCAACTATCACCAATTTAGACAAAAATGCCATAAATCAAAAGCCTTTGAAGTCCTGCTTTCCCACCCATTCCCACCCAGTTGCTCCAGAACAACTGCATAAAGCAGGACACATCTTAAAAGAAAAAAAAAAAAAAAAAGAAAATAGAAAAAACTCAAACAGAAAAGGAAATTAAGTTAGATGTTTTTCTATTATTGTTTTTTAATTTAAATGTTTGGGTTTAGATCAGAGGTTTAGAAACCTTAGAGAGAAACAAAAAACAAAAAACCAAAGAACCATTAGAAGGAAAATATTTTTTCCCCCTCAACCTCTACAAACTAACTCCAGAATGCCTTCCAAAGTTTTTCTGCTGCCAAGGATGCCTGCTTGAGAACCTAGCTGCCATATGTCCACAGCAGCAGCTGTGACTATTGTTACTGGCGGATGGGACTGCTCCACTGTGCCTATTTCCATTAAACATCCAATACCTTAAGCAGTCCACAAAAGAACCTTCCAACATTACCAAGCCGCAGAGAATATTACAGAGTTAAAATCCAAATAGGTTCTTTTCAGTCCTAAACTGAGGATCCAGTTGCACTAATATCTTTCAAAATAACCTAGACTGTGTAGGCACATTTTGACATTAATATGTTTTATGGCAAATCAGAATATATAATAATCTCAGATGAACTGTAGTTTGAGAACTTTGTTTTATTCTGTCACTGGCACACACAAGATGCTAAAACCTATTTTCATTCACCTAGTGCACAATTAATCTAACATCAATTGCAGAGGACATATTCCAAGTAGGATACTTCCTTATTTACCTGCTTCATTAGTTTAGTTTTCTACATACTTATTTAGTTTTTTAAAAGAATAAGCTAGCTGGACTCTTTGCTAACAATTAATATCTTTAACCTCAGCTTCATTTTCATTTTTTTTATTTATGCTTTATTTTTATTTACAGACAGCTGATTATCAAATCACATCCACAAAAAAAAAAAACCAAAAACAAACAAACAAAACAGAAAAAGCCACAACACTAGGGAAGTCTTTTGGCACAGAATAGCTTAGCTTTTCATTTCAATAATCCAAGGCAGCAGCTGCCCATGTTGTTTATATTTGCTACATTTCAAAACCTGATACAAGAATGTGTACACTGACACACAAAATACTCTCAGGTTTATAGCTCACCTTTCATCCCATGTATTACACAGCAGAATCTTTTTCCCACTCACCACAAAACCAGCAATTTATGGAGTGGATAGACAATAAATAGTTAATAGATTGTGGGTAAGATGCATTGGTGTAAATCGTTCTGAACAAAAAAGTGAAAAAGCAGGAGTTAAAGACAAAACATATTTAATCAAGATATGCTGACAACCATGATCTATTCTTGGCCTATTAATTTCAAAAAGCTGCTTGTGAGTTTGTCCTAGAACACAATAAGCCGCCTACACAGTAATTTAAAGAAAATAAATTTTCAAATTTATTTAAACATTGACAAAACTGAACAAAGTTATATCTGAGGAAAAAATAAAAATGTTATTTCGGAAGTGTTAGTCTGTTTCAATATAAGGTGGGATTTTATCAATAAACCACCACCACAAAAAGCAACTTAGAAGTCCACTGATGCCAAACTTCACTTGAAAATATTCCGTAATAACCAGAATATGAAACAAACAATATATTAGGCAGTGTCAAGCTAACCAACAGTAAGGACTAACAGAGGGATCACCCTCGGGAATTAATTATCAATACAAAAAGTCCTCAGAGCCTACTAACTTTCCTCTTCTCTCACCGGGAACCCTGGCAGGGCTGACTACACTATGAGCAACACTACAAACACAGCTATACTGTGCCTGATCCTGCGTGGGTATGTGCACGTGAGACTGATGGGCATACGTTCATATCTACTAGTGACCTCTGTACAACAGACAATATAGGTATGCTCTTCAGAACGTAACTCCAAATGAAAACAAAGCAGTTAGGTCAATTGAATCCACTTGCATTGTGGGTGCTTTTAAAAACAAATCTTATTTTTCTTAATATCTTAGGAATTAACAAGAATTATCTAAATGGTAATAATAAAAACCAAGGATGGTATTTTCTTAAATGAATCCCACTCAGTTACTGTTTTGGTAGGGATTTTAATTAATAATTTGATGGTGACACTACCTTTTCTTTCGAAAGCATTCTGCATTCCCAAATTAACATAAGTAGTAGGATTTTGCAGCTTGTAACTTCTCCTGTCTAAGAATTCCGCTATTATCTTCTATTTTCCTACCCCCAGTTCTCCCATTTCCACTGAAGAACTTTTGGCAGTATCACTCAAACGGATACCATCTGCAATTAGATATGATCTGAGCAGCACAGGCCTTCTGCCAAAATACCAGCCCCTTAATGCAGTCAGCACATGTGACTTCAGCTGGACTGCAGAATTTCATTTTTGCATTTTAAAAACATAAAGACTGACAATTAAGTGCAAGACACTATTACTGCAGATCAATACCTTTGCAACCATAAAGTGGGAAAAAAACAAATTTAGTCCTATTGTCTTAGAATAGTAGACAAAAAAAAGAAACTTTTTCAAGTAGCGATTTCAGAATTCCCATATTTTGCATCGTTCTGACAGAAAAAAAGAAGTTGCAATTACTCACCGTAAGTGCTCTTAACATTGTGGGTTAAAAACCTCTGTAAGAGCTCTCTTTTTCTGCAGTTAAGACATATATAGTATTCAGCTACACTGTAATTTTTTAAACAGTGAGAAATTATAAAGACAGAGATCTACTGCAGATCTCAATGAAAGGTCGTGATCTTCTCTTAGGAAATTACATAAAAGCCAGATAGGATAACAAATTAATTCTGTAGACCACCTCCACAACAAAATTATATTTGTTTTGCTTCCAAGGCAAAGTTAATCTATGTAACAAAATTGAGAATAAGCTTTCTAACCCAGGACAATGTTTTGCTTTGCTGGCAAGCCCACCATGAATGACGGGCAATCCCAAAAGCTGTAAACAGCCAAATTCACACAAAAACTGACAAACAAAAGCAGCATGTCAGGCAACCAGCCTGGTGGCATTCCAACTTCAAGAATATACTTCATTATAGATGTCAGAAACCACTTTTTTTTTTTCATACCTTCATTAAAAAAAAATAAATGGAGTACACCGGTGATACACTTTATTACCTGTATCTCTATACTGTTTTCCTTAAAATAATCCTATGCACTTTGCCTCAGTTTCACTGTGTTGTAGTTTCTGCTTGTATCAGCCAATACATTTACAAAACTCGGGTTGGACAAAGTTTATACTCAGGACCCACAAAGGATTCATAGAATAGCCTGGCCAATCAACACACAAAGAATTAAGGTTCAAGTAACAGTCAAAATCCTTTCTTAGCTATCAGACTTCACACTGTCTCATCAATCCTGTTCATCACAATAGTCCATTAGGCTTTCATTCCAAAATAAGGGAACTTTAACTGTGTTGGAGGCTTAAAATATTCACCTATGCAGCATATCACCAGCCAAATTTGCCCCTGTCAATTTGATTAGTGCACAAATGAAAAAATAACCTCCTTAGAGGCAAGATATCTAAGCCTTGATCATTTCACTAGCATGTTTGAAGAAATGAAGCAGGAACTCCATAGGCTAGAGTTACTACTGAACTCCCTTTATTTTGAAATTGCTGCATCAGTTAGGAGAGTCAGATACACTCATGTCACTTTCTATAGTCAGCTTTTAGCCAACAAGTTCAGATCTTAATAATAAGGAATTCAGTAATGTAACTATGAGGCTGCAATGACTGAGGGATCATGAAAAAGAATCCTTGGCAGAAATAGCAACAGTACTTACGCCCCCAAATCTAACATGGAGCCTAAAAACAAACCAGAATAATTTCAGCTTGAAGTTACGTGTGTCAGACAACTTGGTTAGGAAGATACTATGGAGAAAATATTTCTGCTCAGGTTTCTTCCCCACCAAACAATGCCTTATTCATATCTTTTGTTATACTACGACACTCTTCTGTTCAACAAGTAAAATTACTCCTCTGTACTTCTCCTCTAAGAGGGAAATACAGGGGAAAAAATAGCCCACAGATTGTAAGAACATGTATTTCAACTGATGATTCCCTTCCCACAGTCTGTAATGGCCCCTGATGACTTAAACCTGACCATCTGTCACATCACCGATCTTGTATCAGAGCCATCGGACTCAAATAGAACGCTACAGATTAGAACATTTCCAGAGCACAAAATATAGCAAAAGCTGTAAAGAAATTTCCAATTGGATAAATCAGGAAGAATTTTTCTCCTTTTGAAAGCTGATGCCATTTCTTGAAAATGTGTCTTTGTAGTGCAGCTCTATCATTCAGAAATAGAACCAGTGTCTTTTGTCTACATCACAGTTCAAACTTAGACAAATTGCCAGGGAGTTACTGGTCACCCTTGGTCATTGTACCACAAACAAGCTGTTTCCACAGGCTCCTGGAGTTCAAAAATCTTAAGCGTCTAAAATTATTGCTGTCGTGTCATGACAGCAGCAAGAAAACCTATTACAGCGGCACCAAGTGCTGCTGCTGTAGTTCAGAGCCTGGTGGCAGTTCCATAACAAATGCCATATAACGGAGTCTATAGTTCTTCCATTCTACATTGGGTCAGCCTGAAGGTTGGCAGGTGACGTTGGGATACAAGCACCTGTTTCTACATGAGATGACTTATAAACATTCCCCATTCCCCACTCTCCCCGACACCATTTGAAATGGGAATTTTTAAATCCAACGGAAAAAAGCTTCTTGGGGTAATATTCCACATAAGGTCTAAAGATAAGAATTCACTGTGCTGAAAAGCAAGCTCTCTTCTGTATAATGCCTCTCTTCCAACGAAACCATAAACTTTGTATATAACTGAAGTGACCACAATCAGGACTTAAATTCCATTGCAGAAGCAGGCTGAAGTACAACGTTGGCTAAAAACAGGGAGGAGCCTGTATGAAACCTCCTTTGTATTAATGAGCATAAGTAAATACTCAAGTAATCAGACAGTGAAGTAACTCAGTGCTCTTGGAGCGTTACTTCCTACAGCTGCAGACAAGGTGACTCTATGTGATTACCTAACAATGAAAAACCAACATCAGAAGAGCAGTTTATAGGTATAACTATTAGCCTACACTGCAGCAAATGATATCAATACTGCCTTGACCTCAGAACCATGTTAAAAAAAAAAAAAAAAAAATCAGTCAATAAATGATTGCCCATATTCAGTTTCCCTCCAAATTAGACCCACAATAACTATTTGAGAACTCTAAGACTTCCAACTGGTTAGAAAATAAGATGATTTTATGTAGTCTGTTATTTTGCCATCATTTAGACATCTAATCTGGAAAGCATAAAACTTGACCTCCTTTTCCCCTCAGCTTTCTTACTCAAACTATGCTCCTAAACAAAGGCACAGACTGAAGAATACGTACACCAAGGACTAAAGCACCAGATCCAAGCAGTAGTTACACCATGTCCTATTTTCGGCTGGGATGGAGTTAATTTTCCTCCTAGTAGCTGGAATAGTGCTGTGGTTTGGATTTAGTATAAGAATGTTGATAACACACTAATGGTTCAGTTGTTGCTGAGCAGTGCTTACACCAGGCAAGGATTTTTCAGCTTCCCATGCTGCCAGGTGCACAAGCTGGGAGAGGACACAGCCAGGACAGCTGATCCCAACTGGCCAAAGGGATACCCCAGACATATGGCATCATGCTCAGTGTATAAACTGGGGGAAGAAGGAGGAAGGGGGGGACGTTCAGAGTGATGGCATTTGTTTTCCCAAGTCACCGTTATGCGTGATGGAGCCCTGCTTTCCTCGGGATGGCTGAGCACCTGCCTGCTGGTGGGAAGCAGGGAAGGATTTCCTTGGTTTCTTTGCTTGCACGTGCAGCCCTTGCTTTACCTATTAAACTGTCTTTATGTCAACCCATGAGTTTTCTCACTTTTCTGATTCTCTCCCCCATCCTACCAGTGGAGAGTGAGCAAGCGGCTGGGTGGTGCTTAGTTGCCAGCTGGTGTTAAACTACAACACACCATAACAATTATCATGTAGTGGTCTGCAATGTAGCCCTGTATCCATCAGTCCACATGATATTCCCACACACTGAAGTTAATAAAAAGGTTTTCACTTTGGTATTCTAATCCTTCTGTAGAATTCTCAACTCACCACAAGCAAACTGCATCAAAATTAAGATACTCATGATTTAGACTTTCTAGTCAAATTCAGAGACATTCTAGTTAGTAATGACAGCCTCAGAAGAGACGATTCTCTAAAAGACTACTTCTACTCAATTTAGTGTGACAAAAAGATGATGATTAAGCAGGAAGGGGAGAGAGAAAGACTCCCTTACAAGATTAAAATAAACTTACTGGTTGAATTGCCTTGCATCTGGATGATACATTTGGATTCTTTGCTGGTTTCTCGGGAATTGAAGGGCCGGACCCGAACAGCCACCTTCACTGAAGCCCCCGACATTCTGCTTGCTTGTAGTGCAGTCAAGCAATTGAAAGTGAAGGGGTCAAGAGCGTTTCAAGTTATCCTTCTTGTTGGTGTTTTCTAAAGAGAAAAATATAATTTAGTTACTTATAGCTATTGCATTCAAGATGTTGATAAAATTAGGGAGGTTCAAAGTTGTTTGGTAACATCAATTTCTGCTCTGCAGTCACACCCCACACATACACACCCCAAAAGCTGTTACTTCAAAGGCAGAACTGGAAATACAATTACCAGCACCTGTACACAATCTCCTTAGTCAAGAGTTTCTGTCATCTGAAGCAGTTCTTTTTAAGTGTACAAACATATTTGTTTTCATTACTTGGTTTTCTTCCCAGAAAGTAGGGATGCCAATACCAAAATGAAGATGATCTGTTTGCAACATGTGTTAGGCTTAACCTAAGAAAGATAATTTTAGCAGTAAAGATACAGCTACTTAGATTTCAGCATGAGCCAGTTACCATATACTACATATCTAAGTTCTCTAGCTGTCAATCCTTGCTGCCACAATGCATTAGCAATAACATTAAAACTAACACAAGTGTGATGGGCCATATCACACCAACTTTCAATACACACCATTCCAGAGAAAAGGGTGTACCCAGCAACCTTAAAGAATCCTTTGCAATCCTGGGAAAGTCCTCTCAGAATCATAGAATGTTTTGGGTTGGAAGGGGCCCCTAGAGGTCACCCACCCCAACCCCCCTGCAGGAGCAGGGACACCTTGAACCACATCAGGTTGCTCACAGCCCCGTCCAACCTGGCCTGGAATGCTTCCAGGGATGGGGCCCCCACTACCTCTCTGGGCAACCCATTCCAGTGTTTCTCTACCCTCACTGTAAAGAATTTCTTCCTTCCATCCTGTCTAAACCTCCCCTGCTTCAGTTTAAAACCATTACCCCTTATCCTGTCACAGCTGTCCCTACTAAAAAGACTTTCCCCATCTTTCCTATAGGCTCCCTTTAAGTACTGAAAGGCTGCAATCAGGTCTCCCTGCAGCCTTCTCTTCTCAAAGGAAATAAAAACTCATTAACTACTTGTATATCTAGTGATTAAAGGACACACTACCCTACAAAGGAAGAAGAATAATCAAAAATCATCACCTTCAGGGTAAGTATTATTATCCATCTTCAGCAAATGCTCACCAGTAAATCCACCTTCATTATCAAAATATTTGTTCAAATCCTACCACAACCAAATGACAGGGCACTTTAGCTGGCAGGAAACTATCCCTGATACCCACAATCCAAACTTCAAGGCATGTCCACAACAGTATGGCAATATAGGGCTAATAAAGATTGGTTCAATTGTATTGTCCTTGACCAACCTTTTTCATTAGAAGAAAGTTTTTCAGTCAGTCTACAATTAAACAGTTTAACTTATTGCCACAGGATACTGTCAGTACTGAAGTTAAACAGACTCAAAAAGCAACAAGATAGATTCAAACAAAAAGCCATCAAGTCTAGTAAAAAGCTACCAGCCTTGGCTAGGAAAGCCTCCATGGCACAGACTCTCAGAACCTGGAAGGCTATACTGAGAAAACATGATTACATGGCTGATTTATCCTTATATTCTAAATACCTGCTATGGCCACTGCTGAAGACAGGATTCAGGGCTAGGTGAATCTTTGGTCTGACTCAATGCAGTCATTTCTATTTTGAATCTGAGTTAACATGGGCAGAACTCTACCCTGCACGAATCACCATGCATGGCCCAGAAATCTTGACGTCTTTTTTTCTGGTTATCTATACACCACATATCCAATGAAATGCTCATTTCAAGGTTGTAATCACAGTGCCACAAAAGTACAAAACGTACTAGCAGGTCTAAAGCAGAAGCATTTCAGCTCTAAAGTAAGTTCTACAGCTGGTAAAAGTACTTACACATGCTTAATTCAAGTTAAGACACATCTTCACACAGTACAATAAGTTTTAATAAAAACTGCATTACTTCATTAATGCCATCACATGATGAAGGCAGAAATTAAATTATTCCACCAAGAAGTAATTTAAAGCATTCCTTATTCTAGCAGGTACCTGAGATATCTCACCAGACTAGAAGAATAGAAATGTCTTTAGGAACAAGACAACTGAATTTCAATGTCAGTGTACAACAAACTGGTAGAATAAGGATTCATGGGACAGCCACGCAGTCAGCTTCAGGTTAGTACAGAATTTTAAGAAGCTTTACTAAAAACTTCAACATAGAATAGAGCAAAGAAGTAATGGGAATGAATTTGCATGATCTTCAAAGTTTAAGGGAGATTCTACGTTGTTTTAGAGGACTGCATTATCCACTCTTGCTCAGAGGTGCCAACTTACAAAGTGTATCAAACACATAACTTCATTATAATCTTCTTCTTGAGTATCTACTGTATGGAATTTTTGCTTTCCCTTTCTTAACATGACCCTTGCATAAGTACCCATGCCCTCACATAAAAGCTAAGTCACAAGACTAATCCTGATACATCCCAGCAGTATTATTCAACTGACCCTGAATATTGCTGCTAGAAAAAAGGAATGTTACTGCATATGGCCACTAAGCATTCTGTTTCTGAAATATAATTTAAGCCATCAACTGCAAAATCTGTTATTATCAAGTTCATAGTCACACAGTTTATTTTGTCGGATTGCAGAAAAAGACGAGTAGGGAGAATTTTCATAGGGTTTAGCACATCATAGAAACTCTACCTGACATTGGCTTAGTGGTTCTCCTCTTTCTTTTCCCCAAATATCCATATTAATGTGACAACCATAATTTTGTCAGCTTCCCACAAGGACCAATGAATAAAGGTAAGGCCATTAATTAAGTGGGTTTTGTTTTGGTTTGTTTTTTTAAGAAAATAATAATATAACCAATGTGTTCTTATAACATTATTTATGAAACATAGGGAGCTTATTTGCCCTTCTTACTGAAAAGCCTCACATACGAAGATTTTTTTTTTTCCTGACGTTTTCATAGAAATACCTCTCAGAGTACTACATTAATTTCTACAGATAACTAGTATATCTAGGAAACTGGCAAACAGAAGATGGGAGTGAAAGAATCATCTACTTCAAAAAATTCTTGAGAACCTCTGAACACCATATTCAAAATAAGCATGAAAAGCACACCGCCATAGACTCCATACACACTAGCTAAATGATAGCTGTGAGGAAATTCTTACAGAACAGGTCATAAGATCACCTACAACAGTATAAAAATTTAACTGCTAGACTTCTGCAATTACCAATTTTTCCCAACTCTAACTTTTGTGCTCACAGAAAATTAATTTAGTGTAATTTTAAATCTCATTCATTCTCAACTCTACTACTTTTCATAGCTGAAGTAATCAAAATGCCTACTTGTAGTTGCACATGGATTTAAGATATTTTAAACACCATCTCACTATGCAAGGTTAATTTTCTTATTAAGGAAAAATGAATCAAAACCAAGATATTTTTCCAAGCTTCCCATAAATTTAAGTTATTTGAGGTTTGAGGGTTTTTTCCACTTATCAGCAACTTTAAGTAGTTGTAACATTTTATAAAGGCACTATTGCCCTCATCATACAGAATGATAAAATAAGGCAAAATGAGACCAAGCTGCATAGCGTCACAGATAATAAATTCCAACTGGTTTTTCAGGGTTCACATTTCCCGGTAGTATCACTTACTACTACAAAATACTGTCTACAGAGTGGTAATAGGAGACTTAACTTGCAACAGAGCAAACTAAAGTGTGCAACACAGTCTGTGGTACAGATTTAGAAGAACAATCTTTAAAAAAAAAAAAAAAAGCTGTCTTTTATACATTCATTATAGGCTTAGAAGGCTGCCACCCATGCTAGAATGAATAATTCTCCTAATGTCTTAGAAAGAGTCTACTAGCTGTGTATCTTTTAACATTCAGTCTGTATGAACCCAGTCAGGAACCAAGTAAAGAAAGGAACTACATGGCCGAGTCTTTGACATGATACACCACTGGCTCTAAAACCGGTGGTGGATAATATTTGAGGTTTTTTAGTGAGCTCCATCAGTACAAAAGCAAATCCTACTTATTAATTTCACATTTATTTTAAACTATTATTAAAAGATATCCACCCTGTAAGTCACACGGTGAGGTTTAATATTAAAGTGTATCATTAAACAAACAATCTAAATCTTGTCTGTTTTCTCTTATTCAAACTGACAAACCCAAAGATGTTGGTCAATCACCCTTCCTGGTTTCAAAGCATTTGCAACTAGAGTTGGACTTTCACACAAGTGTTTAAAGAAACAAGCTGTTTATTAAGACTTGGATCCTTGGATGTGTTTGAAAGTTCTGACAAACCAGTTTTATGCACTGTCAAAATACAGAATGCATTGCTATGTTTCGAAATAAAATTACAAGCAGAGTAGGGATTTAGAGTCAAATTATTATTTATATATTCAGAGAAGTTTGCAACAAGTTCAAAGTGGTTACAAAAACAATGTTCAGAATCTGCATCTCTAGATTAAAACTAAAAAAAAATTTAAAAACCCACCACACAACTCTAATGAAGAAGCATCACTTTTATTCAAACATAGCCAGCTATAGTATCATATTTGCCTAGGTACGCCTACCAGAAAATGTGATAACTTTTAAACAAAAAAACATTGCTTGTAACAGCTCTAAAGAAAGAAAGTGAACAAGGACAGAGATTAGCGTATGGCAAGTTAGCAAAGCAGCTGTTCAGAGCAGCAGGGGTTTATGAACAAGAGGACTGCAGCGAATCCAATTTTAGGTCCTCCACTAAGGATCAGGTAGTGATGACAGTCTGATACATCAGCTGAACTCACACACGATGAATTGCTATCTTTGTACTAAGTGAAGACGCCAGATAAAAAAGTGGTGCAGAACTTGGCAATGCACTGAAAATCTGATCGTATAAACATATGGCTATTTATCAACACACCAATGTACTGGATGGATTGTGCAATAACAAAAAGAACTGAACTAAGAAGGAGCTGGAAGTGGAGACAAATATACTTTAGAATTTGGTATGAATGTATTTCAGAGAACACATACAAATTCCCCATCTGCTTCTGGTGAATTCTAGCTCTCCAACCACAGTTTAATACCCATATTCTGCCAATGACCCCAGAACTACCAGGCCTGTCATCCCGTCTCCTGACGCCTGCCTCCTGACTTAGCTCAGAGGATTGTCAGATCATCATCCCAATATGGCTGCCTCAGGAATTGTGCTGTACTGAATCCAGGGACAGATCCACTACCTACAGGTCCACAAAAAACACCCTCAAAACCACAACCCTTTTACATTCTTACATCTTCCAGCTGGCTGAGGGACTATGCCTCCCTCACGAACAAGCAACTATCGCCTTCGCCTCATCTGAGCTAGAAAGGAGAAAAAGGGCGGCGAAATGCGGCGATATTCGCGACCCACGCAGCGGACGGGATTCAGACGAGGAAAGGACGGGAAGCGGCCACACCGCCATGGCTCGGAGCGCCTGGGGGAAAGGGGAAGGAAGCGTCCCGGGGGACAAGTATATGCATCAGATAGATGCAGGCGAGGAAAGGCCGAGCCGGGCCCCACGCCCTTGTGCCGCTGCCCTGACAGCTGCGTAAACGAGCAACCCCCGCCTCCCCCACCGCATTACGGCATCCACCCCACCCCCCGCCCCGCCACCAAGCCGTTCCCCTACTCGCCTCCCCCCGCTTCCCTCCCAACCGCCGCCGCCGGCCGAGCTCCCTCAGCGCAAGCCACCCCTCACCTGGGGATGGGCGGGGGTATCCGCAGAACACGGGCAGTGCAGGGCCGCCGGCGCTGTCAGCAGCTGGGGAAGGCGGCGGGGCCGGCAAAGCAGCGCAGCGCGGGGCGGAGGAAAGAGACGAGTCCGGCCATCGCCATCACGCTTCGCCGCCTCCACCGAGGCTGGGAGACCCCCCTCGCCACCAGGAAGGAAGCGGGAAGGGCGAGGGAGGGAAGGAGGGAGAAGAGAAAGGGGGAGGGAGGAAAGAGAAAGGCCGCGCCGGGAAGAACAAACGCAGCGCCGCGCTCCCCGCAGCGCCGCTCCCACACTGACAGGATCGCGGAGCTCTGCGCCCGAACCCGCCTAAGGGGCGGAATGTCCGGCCGGCCAATAGCCGCTGGCCGGTGCTCCCTCCTCCCTTCAGCTCACCAATCACCAGGCGGAGAATCGGCGCGTGCCCGCCTCTCGTCGTGGCAATCACAGGCTGACACAGCCGTGTACCAATCACAGCTCGGGAATGCCCGTCCGCAATAACAATCCCCATTCCTCCCTCTCAGTCAATCCCTCCGCCGCGCCTCAGGGACACAGGGAATGGGTTCTTCTCCACCCTCAGCCAATCAGAACTCGGGATGGAAGTCGCGTCGTCCCTCTTTTAACCTATAAGGAGCGGCACGAGGACACCAAACCGTATCACCACTCCGCCGTGATATGTGCGTGCGCGGTCCTCCTGCCTGCGGCGGTTTTTGCTGCGCGCCGGTCAGCGAGGTGTGTCGTTCCCAAAGACGTGAGCAGAAATCGGGCACTTGTGACTAAAAAAGCCTTTTAACGCACGCGGCTGGCGGGCGCCCCCGATTCGAGGGGCCCGTGAGCGGTAGGCACCCCTGCCTGCCTGCCGAAAAACGGTGGCTGAAGTTGGCTGAATTCGCCAACTCCCACCCAACTTCAACGGGATTCAGGAGGATTTTGAGTCCTAAACAAGGCCTGACGAGGGTAGTTCAGAGAGGAGGGATTAATTTTCCCTGCCCCCCCCCCCCCCGCCCTTTCAAGACGTTTTTTGAGCAGCCTAAGTTATTTTTTGCAGATCTCATAAGGTATTTTTATGTGATTGTTTTAGTCGATGGTGTTGTATTAGCCCTTGTACTTCGAATAATTTCACACATTCTCATCGTAAAAATTTATTTTCATGGCAGTAACTTCAGCTGTAAAGTTCCTCCTTTCCATTAGCACTTTGATCATTTCTATTGTTAGAAATACGCTTGTATTTAAGCATATAAGCATTTTAAAGAAAATAGTATTACATTAAATACCTTAATTATGTATTTTCCATACAGACACCATCATACACAAATTGGATTTAAGATGTTGAGAACATTTGGGACCTGAGGTTTCTAGTTTCAGATTGAGGTTTATTCTTGTTCGCAGGCCCTGGCTGTTAACTACATTAATCTTCGCTGTGTCTCTTGCGTTCCCCATCAGTTTCAGGTTTTTGGGAGAATGAGGTATTTGTTACATTCAGTTTGGTGAAAAGGACTTTTCCCCCTTGCCACTCTCATCCCGTGCATGTATCATCTGCAGTTGTGCCCGTGAATGCAAAAGCCTGACAGTCCGTACCCAAACAGTGATTTGTAGGGAAATACTGCCCCAGATCAACAAAGCAAAAATAGGTGGCTTTCGTATGTCCTAGCAAATACCATTATTTGAACTTTGGAAGACAGCCTATTACTGGGACACACAATTTAGTGGTGGTTTTAGTGTGGTGTAACTGTGCTAACTTCTATCTAGGGCCATGTAGAATTAGGTCAGCTATAATTTCTCTGAAAAAAAAAAAAAAAAACAAAAACCAACCACCACCACCATGAAAAACCTCAAAAACCAAAACTGTTTTCTAAATCCTCTGCAAACTGTCAGAATACTATTTGTGGGCTGTAGTCCTCCGTGGTAATAGAAAATGTGATTAATTTTACTTCAGCGAAGTTTGTGTAGTATCTCTTAGGACACTGTCTTATGTCGCATAGAATAGTTCCCCTATGATAGTTCAGTTGCTTGCTTACAGACTCTTGAAAAATCTACTAGAAACGTTCAGAGAAAGTCTAGTTACATATTGAGAAAGAAAAGGGTAAAAGGGCCCATGACACACAGCCTATAGGACCTGGGAGGTCACTCACTGCAAAGGGAGACAAAAGGAAAATTCCTTTTTGAGTAGCCCAAGTATGGAGTTGAAAGGTGGGCAAGTGTTAAGGCAGTCCTCATAGCGCTGGTTGTGATGCCACCTTAGTTCTAGAACTTTGGCATTTTATCTCCATTTAATTAGACTAGGCCTTCTCACCGTCATTGTTGAAAGTCAGGTCTCCCTGGGTAACGTAGAATTAACTTATTACAAAGTGCACTTAAGTGGAATTCTACTGCAACGACCTATGAATCCTGTTAAAAAAAATTACCGTCCATTCCCTTCTGGGAAAGGAACCATTCCTACTCCTTTTATGTTTCTGACTAAAACCCTATAACCCTGCAAAACGGCAAAACCAGATCCAATTTCCTGCGTGCGCGTGTGTATTGAAAAGAAATGTCTAAATTCTAGTTTTAAAGAAAATACTGACATGAAAAGTGTTCTTGAGCATTATTATACCGGAAAAATGAGAGCAAGTAGTAGTGTGAAAAATTTGTTACATTTAGTAGTGCAAACAACTGGTTACTGAAATCACTGAGATACGCTACCTAAAATGGGGAAACCTGCTTAAACACAGGAAAGGGGGTAAGTTTAAGCTAAGTGGTAACGATAAGGAAGACTGCTCCTGTAGTGCAATGCTCCTGGGGGTGGTTAAGAGTCAATCCATTGCTGGCTAAAGCAGCATTGTCATCCTGCTATTAACAGCATTAGGCTGTCCTTGCTGCCAGCAGGGAATAGTTGAGAGAGATGTAAATTGTGCTATTACATAAGTGTAAATTGTGATATAATAGAATCAATTGTACTGAATTGTGTTGCTGTAACATCAGAACTTGCCCTGGTAATTTCTCTAGTCACATGGCTAGAGGGCAAGTAAAGGCCAGCAATATAATCTTGTAACTTCAAGTTCTCCAAGAAAAGCACATTTTGCAACATTTATATAAATTAGCTGCTCCTGGAATGAGCAATTCACAGCTCCAAGCTATTCAGATTCTGCAGATACATGTAAATGTCAAAGGTAATTTGATCAATTGATAGTTTCTGTGTTCTCTATTAATATAAAGTCTCTGTATTGTAATAAGGTTACAGTTGGATTGAAAAAGGTAAATGGCACATTAGTACGGGGAGGGGAAATCGCAGAAAACTGCAGGCAGTAGTAAATGAATTAAACTAAGAATTGTCACACAACTGCTATGCTTTTGTGGGAAATTTATTCTTAATCTGATATTAACTTCACCTTTCCTTTTCAGTTACTCAAATGTCCACTATCCACTGAAAGACAGGGTTTTGATTCACTTTTGTACCCAGAAGACAGCAATATAACGGTACTTTCAGTTGCTCATATTAAAATACATTTCATTATTCTGCCTGTGAATACTGAATTTGGGAGAGCATTTGTCTGAATTCATACCTTGAAATACTTCATACTAGTTCTCCAGATAAAATTGTTTCAGCCACTTAATGTTAGCCTTCATGTCTTCTGTAGTATCTGCATGGATACATTTTAAAGTGGATCCCATAATTAGACAAAACAATTCAGATTGCTATTTATATTCCTCAGGTCAAAGTCTGATATGATGGCAGAATAAATATAAATTCAGATTCTGAAGGGCATGGTCTTGGATTAATGCATTCTATACCAAATGTAAATATTTCTATTTCCTCCTGTTGGATGAGGTTAAGAGAAACATCCTGAATTTGTTCAAACAAGCCTTTCAGTTGGTACAGTGGAATAAAAAAAAAAAAAAATAGGATTTTCAGTCTATACTTGCATTAAGAAGAGCTAGTTCCACACAGATTTTCTGGTAAAACATTTGAATTCACAACCCTCTCTGGTGTTAGTTGTAATGCTTCAAATGTGAAATATCAAGAACTATTGAACTACTAGTACCAAGAATAGCAGACCTCAAGCCCTGTACAGGATACACTTAAGCAACCAGCTTTTCTTAATTTAAGGATGAATTATTTTTGCTTGCTCTCTTCTCATTTTATATGACTGCTCATTGCTTCCACAGACTCCTTATTCACAAAAGGTGGTGCTGTGTCTAATCTGTAATAGCTGAAGAAAATTAGAAAAAAAAGCATTTCTTCAAAAGCATTTCTTCCATCTTTCCAATACATAGTTGTCAGTAAAACTAAAAGCTGTATGATGTTAACTTACAGAAAGAAAAGCCACAATATGAAACCTTAGCGGCTTAATGATTCTTCAGTAAAAACAACTAAACTCTGCCAAAGAGCTGCCCTCCATTGGAGTATACATTCTGGGATGTTTCTAGAGTTTTCATGCTATTATCCTTAATAATGAGGTGACAGTGGAACATTTAAGAGTTTTTCTTTATATAGAAAATAATTACCTCTTTACTAAAACAGGAAACACACCTTGAAAGTTATAGTTCAGAAACCACGATGGATTTGGATGCTGAATGACAGCTTGCAGATAAATGCATAACAGACTTTGTTCTGGGACTTTCGAAGAGGGAAGAGGAGGGAGATTTGAGTTTGTGGAAGCAGTGAAGGTTAAGGAACTATAAAACCCATCAACAAGCAAGCTTCTCTGTTCCAACAGTCCATACAGACACAAACTTTGGAATCTTCCTCCCACTCTTAGGGAAAACACACACACACACTGCAGGGGGGAAACACCGACAAAAAAAAAAACACACACAAAAAAGCCCCACCAAAACACTACATCTTCACATTTTAATTCAGAATTACTTGCACACCTCAAAGGTCAGCACTGGATTATATATAACCTAAGTAAAATTCCCCCAGAGCCTGTTGCCAACTGTCATGTAGCTATGAATAGCTGTAAGTCACCCACTTGGGAACATTCATGAGTTTGAAGTATCACCGGTATCTGTGAGCACAGAAATTTTTCTCATAATTTACCAAGTTACCTCCAGATCTTAAGTCACTATCAGCAAATCCTAACAAAGCCACCCAATCATTTGTATTTTTTATACTTACACTGACGCACTTAAAGGAGAGACAGACAAAGGAAACATTTTGTGCGAGTGTGTATCATTTATTGTAGTTCAAGAGTCAGGAATTGAACAGAAGACACAGCGAAAAACAAATAAAAGAAAACCAACCTTTTTTTCAGACTTAATTTTAAAACACTGTGGTTTCAAATCCTTTTTAAAAAGGAAATTCAAGTATCATATGCAGGGGGCAGTAATACAAAAATGTTTGCGAATATTTTTTTTTTAAATTTTTTTTTTTAAAAATGTAATTCTACATTTCCTGCACCCTTTCTGCTTTGGTAAGGCTAAGCCATGGATACAAATTGGTACGCAACATAAAAATGACCCCTGCCCCAAACTGCAGCCTCCAAGAATAAAAGGATCTGCTCTCTGCAGACAAGCTCTAATGGCTCAGAACTGTCATTTAGCATATATCATATCTGCAGCATTAAAAGAATGGATTTTCTTTTTTAAAAGTCACTGAAATCCTGGTATTCCCAAGCATCTCATTCATGGCAGCTGTTTTAACATATTTCTATCTCAAGGCTTTCCAAAAATACCAGAGCATCTAGATCAACATAAAGAAAAGGGACATTTCAAAGAATGGAAATTAAAATCCATGTGTGAAGTCTTTGCTTTTTTGAAGTTATCCTCGTGTCTAACACCAATTAAAACCCAAATATGCAAATATGTGCAATATAAAAATACGATCCCAAGATTAACACTTTGTTGCAGGCACAGTTATCGCACAGAATATGTTCTTTTAAGGGCAGGGGAATGATTTTGATTTTCACCGGGATTTTTTTTTTTGCATTATAAAAAAAAGAAAAAGACAGCAGTGCAGGTTTGATGGGTGGAAGAGGAAGAAGGGAGGGAAAGAGGAAAAAGTTACTTTAGCAGCAAAATGTCCAAGGTTCTAACCACAATCAAATTAACGGATATCTGGCTGTAAAAAATAAGGTTGAAGGGATGCTGCCCTGATCCATTCATCTTTGCTAAAATAATTCAGCTGTAAAAACTCCAAAATGTGACATATTGAAGGACAGTTTTGTAACATAAGCAACTTCCTAGCTTGTCCTCCATGTTATTGACCATCGTTATCACTTAAATATATGTACAAGAATTAAGCCGCTTTTCTCCTCGTCCACATGCTTCTGGTCACTACAGCAAGTCAGTGCCAGCGGGCGTGCTAATCCCATCAATAGCTTTCAAAGTGTATCTGCTCCGCTATTACCAGAACAGCCCACGCCCTGTTCTTCCCATTGGTGTTGGCGTGCACTGCAAGGGAATTTTTAATGGTCAGCATTCTGCTTGTCTCTCATCCAGGCTTGGATTTGCTCTTTAAGTTCTGGCACTAACAGTGTAAAGAAGAGAAAAAACAATTATTAAACTTGGCAGTTAAATTATTTAGTAATATTACTATAAGAAAACTCCTCATGACCAATAGTAGTTTCTTTTCTAGGAACCTGATCAGGAGTATCTACTACTATTTTCTTCTCTATCTATATTTTCTGTACAGCTTTGAGTAAATGTATTACTCACTCACCTAAGAGTAATATCCTTTAGCCCAGTAGTTATAAAGGCAAGTGGGGGGGGGGGTTCCCAGAAAAAGGGAAAACAGAAGGAATTACCTTTTCTGTGCAAGTTGAAATGAAGGAACTGTTACCTCTACTGAGGCCTCAATGCTATCTTCTGAAAGTGTACAGAACAACCTGCACACAAATTGCTTTCCCCAGTTCCACTGCTAACTATTAAACCAATACCTGGTTCCAGCATATTTTCTGTCAGTGTCTGACGATTGAAAGGATCAGTGGAAGAGTTCAACAGATGCCTCAGGATGATTGACCGGTCCATAATAGTTCCAGATGGCAGCCTCACAGGATCAGTCATCAGAGTGTCCATAAGTGGATCTGGGGGCACAAAAGCATCTCTTCATTAAATCAAGGACAATAGCTACAAATTTTATCTGCACACAAAACTACAGCACGGAACTGATATTCAGGGTCCCCAATCAGGTATATTGCTGAAGTTACAGAAAATGGTTAAAATTAGCAGTGGACTTCAGCCTTTATATTGCTTTTCCCTTTCTGCATTGGGACTAAGCATTAGCTATTTTCACCCTATTTTCAGATTTTAGGTTTGTTTGGGGTTTTGGTTTTTTTTTTTTTTTACTGTTTTGAAGTACACGTAAGCAAAACATGGACAGGACGGGACAGTACAATCCCAGGGAAAAACAAAGAAGCTCTTAGCTCTCTATATTTACTTCACTATTTAATTGGAATAGAGCAAGACGCAAGGCTTCATAAACAATACATAGTTTCTATTAATAGAATTACATACTTAGAATCAAAATAATGAAACAGATCCCTCTTCTCCTAAGACAACAGTATTTAGAAAACTCAACTTGCCTCTGAATTCATCTGGAGCATCACTGTAATCAATTTCTGCACGGGCATTCTTGGCAACAATTTCCTCCACTTTCTCTGCCAGCAGTTTGAATTTCTCTATTGCTATGGTTGACTTGATGCCAGCCTTCCTCATCTTTGAGATCACCTCCTCAAAGAGCTCTTTACTGTAGGACCTCTACAAGCAAAGCATAAAAAAAGACAACTTTGCTGAGTTGTAGTATCCTAACATGCCATAAAAATGCTAAAGATCTTTTAATGCATTTTTCAAGCTTCAGAAGGAAGGATCAATGAAACCTTAACATTACGTAAGACAGAAAAGTGGTATGCAGGTAACATTTCATCTAGCACCAAGATGTCAATGGTGGGGTAGACTTACACTTTTTTACTGGTCATCACTACTGTAGAACTGATCAGGACCCAAAAAAACAAAAAAAGCAACAGTACCTAATCAAAATGAGTGCGACACTCTGAGAGGCTGACTATAATTATTAGGACTGTTCCTTAGACAAAACATCTGCCTTGCCACTCCTATCTGTATTCTTGTTCTCAGAAGTCTTGGCTGAAGATACAGCATAAAATGCAAAGTTTTTTTGATTTCTTAACTTCTCTGATAATGGGTGAGGCAGGACTGGGAAAGAAGCGATTCTTTCTCCTAACCCAAACGAAAACAAACAAAAAATCCACCCCATGATGTTGCTAAAATAGTAGGGCAACTCAGAGGGAGCTAATGCTTGCTGGACGCTTGCCGACCGGAGCAGCAAGAACTGTACAGCCACACAGTACAGCATTCAGAGAGACCAAACGTGTATCCTATAGTTTCAACCGAAGCAAGCATTGCTTTCATGTAAAAGAAGAAAGGCAAGGACTTCTGAAAGCTGCTTATGTTCTAAAGGCACAATTTTCTTTTAAGTTCACAATGCCATGTTTTGATATAAGCCTTTTAATAAAAATTGTTATTTACATTGCAGTGCAAGGCTGAATTAAGCAACAAAACAAAACACGCTAAGTCTCACAGATTTCTATTTTCCTTGGGGATTTTAAAATGTTCAACACAGCTCTACTTCCTTCATCTACACTACATCGCACCAAGAAATACCATTCACTACTTAGAACACACAGTGCCCACCCAAACTCCTTTTTAGTCCACAGAGAACAGAACTATGGCAATATGCCCAGGGCTTTATAAACATTTTCAGATTCCTTCTAATACGTGCTAGGATTTGCAAACGGGAGATGTATCAAAATGCTTTAGAGAGACACCGCCATGATCAAGCAACTTTTTGTTTGTTTTGTTTTGGGTTTTTTTCTCCTAATACCAGTAGCCATTAACCAACTGTGCATTTCCTTGGTGTTTCTTTCCTGTCATTGACAGTTTCCAAGATACTAGTCACTCCCCCTCCTTTTTATGAAGGGCTACTTTGTTAATTAAGCTTTATTCCAGTTCCCACACCAGCAGCCTTCTTTCTTTTTAATCCCTACGTCATTGCTGTGCATTTTGCTGTGGCTAGCATCGATGAATGAATGACGGATGACATTCTCACTTTCATATACACTGAACAGCATAAAAAATACACTGCATGCTCGTTATACACATGCAGACACATAAGGTCTGTTTCAGAAGTGTTACTGGTATTATCTGCAGTTATCTGAACTGAAATAATTACAGAAAAAAGATCTTGAGTTACTCTGACACCTCTGCTTCACTAGACATGCAAATACAGCTTCATGGATTGTAAACTAGCTTCCACTAGAATTTCAAGTAGCCATTGAGAACAGTTTTTTTTCCTCTAGATTTTTACAAGTTTGTCTTATAAGACACAGGCACAAAAAGATGCAATTCAGTACTCTGACAACTTTACAAGAACACAGAGGTGAGCAATAGCTTATCTACCTTAAGAATTAACATTTTGCTCTGAAGACTACCACAAATTCACGGTGTCTCACATATGTTGCATTTTTTCAGTTTATTACACAGCCATTTAATAAAGTGATATAAAAGGGAAACTGTTAGTCTAGAAAATGAACTTTGGATTGGTAAATGAGGCTCTTATTCTCAGTCCCAGCTCTGCCTGCTTCACATGTTCTTGATGGGGAAGGTGGAAGGGATTCAAAACTCTCTGTGTACTCCAGTTTTCCCACTTGCAAATTTAGGACAAAGTACTTCCGCTAATTTACAATGAGGCTGTAGCTAATAAGCAACTAATGCTCAGGAAGTTTCCTATGTGTGTGAAGTTCTATAGACATCTACGTGTGTCTATAGGTTTGCAAAACACTTTGAAAACACACCCATCTACAAAAAGCAGACAAAATATGAACAGAGATGATCTGCTCAAAGAAAAGAAATTGCAGGCATATATGATGGAAACTGGGTGGCAGCACACAAGTAGGATGAAACCCTTTCCAAGTATTCCGCAAAGTCCTGTTTGTCCACAGTGCTTTTGCCCTTCCCCTTTCTCATGCTTCTGGAGCTCACCTGATCATCAGCAATTGCTTTAGCAAAGCGAGCACAATCTAGCTGTAGGTAAATGTCAGTCAGTTGGTCCAACAGCTTCTTTGGTTCAAACCCATATTTCTCAGGGTTTTCGACTTTCAGGTCACGGCACTTGGGGCCACACAGTTGCTGTAAGTTAAAGTTCAACATAGCAGCCAGTCGCGGTCCAAGTTCCTACAAGACCAAAGTAAAACACAGATCACAGCAGGAAGGCAGTGATAAAGAAGATTATCGCTAGATTTGCATACAGCAAGATCAGGAATTAGTAACTAATAAAATTATCATTTCGTAGGCTTGCTTGCAGGAAGTATTTTTTCTTTATGCATGCTTTCCATTAAAAAAAAAAATGCAAGCAGCTTCTGTCTAGAAGGATTGCACCTTCTCAGTGACTCAGGTGATGCTCTTAACATCAAATAACCTCAACAGCAATTACATTTCAATGAGTTGGAGAAAGGGGAGGAGAATGGAGGCAAAGGGCTACCAAACATTTCCAAGTTATTATCCAACAGTAGAGATGTTAGAGAAGCTGGAAACCAAGTTCAATCTGAGCAGGACTTACAGGTCTGAGAAATGGCTTTTGAACCTGCTTGGTAAGGATATGGAACATATCGACAGTTTCTGTTGCCAGGGCAAGATATGAACGAGACACACGCTCATCCTGAGCTAGCTGCGATTGCCGAGCCTGTTGCTGATCCTAGAAAATAAACGTTCAGTGGTTACAAGTCCACAGAATTTGCTACATCATTACCCATCAAAACCTTAAAAGCCATAATGCTAACATGATCTAGACAAAAGAACAGGCTGCAATTCAAATCCAGATGTGATACATTTTTTTAATTTAAGGTACAGCTCACTTTTACTACTCAATACTGAAGTCTGTACCAGTTTTCCAGAATTCTGCAACACTAAAAAATGAATGCAAATGGTATCACAAGACTCCATGGTTATTGAGTCATTTACATCCTGCAACTGCTCCTCACAGCTGCAGAACTGGGTTATGCTTCCTTTCCGTCCAAATGCCAATACTTCAAAACCAGCTTGGGATCTGAGAGTCAAATGAGGTTCTCTCTAATTCATGCACCACCGTAAGTAATAAGCACTCCACACTGGAACAATCAGCCAATGATGTACCAGCTCATTTTGTCACTACAGTAATGGCTTTACCTTGCTAGTAGGCACAAACAGGAAGAAAGGCTTCAGAAGAGCAAACCAGAATAAGTTTAACAAACAAGATCTTTATAACTTTTCAAACTTCCTTTTTTTTAAAAAAAAAAATAATCAATAACCTTAAAATAGAAATACCTGGCATTGGTGGGTCAACACACACATTTATTGTTTAAGTGAGGTACGGGATTCTGATTGTCTGCATCAGATCTACCCAGGATCAATGCATTAACAAAATAAAAGCTTCTATTCCTTGAAGTCAATTCAACTGGCAAGCATCTTCCAAAACCTCCTTCAAGAAGGTTAAAGACTCAGTTTCTCCACTTAGAATGAAGTGCACATCAATTTAAAACTTTATACTATTTCCACTTCACACCACACTCTTTGCCAGCCACAACATAACTATGCAGAGTGATGTTTTTTGCAGAATGTCATCCAGAGTGACCACAGCCATGCTGGCAGCAAGAAAAAGCATCGAGAACTGCTTCTCATGAGCAGCTCTTTGGTGCTGCCCCTTATTAAAAAGTTTTTTTAATGGTCTTGTATTAAAAAATTAAAAATAAGTAAAGGGCACTTTGAAAAACAGCTCTGTTCACCCTGGGCAGCAGGTCCCATTGTTCTTTATTCTTCATCTCCTCTTGCACTTCATGGATACGTTTTAGGGACTCCAGACTCTCATCCAGCAAGAAAGTTGTGTCATTTATCAGCATGTTGATGTAGCGAACAAACTGCTTCCCAGAGCTGAAAACATTGAAACACAGTTATCACGGCAGAGTAGATGGGTGTGCAGACCAGACTGCAACCCCAGCAACACTCCTTCTGCACTGTATATTTCGAATAATGATCCCATTCCCCAAGCCAAGTTGATTGTGGTGTCCAGAGCTCAGTTTAGAAACACTCCAGTTCTACTGGAAGGGGCTGTCATTTAAAACAAAATGGAAAGCAGCATCACCCATTCCCAATGGTAATAACCTTCTTAGGTCATTGTCTGAGCTGCTTGTGTGACAGTAAGCAGCATTATACACAATTTCTTACTCACTTGAACTCTTCCATAAATGTACCATGGTGAGCTATATTCTGCCAGAGGCTTTTGAAAATGGTGCTGATGTGGTAGCGGATGGTAAACTTGTCATAGAATTCACTAGTAGCTCCAGTATGTTCCACATCTGAAAAAAATAACAGATCCCAGAACTGAAACACAAACTCTTTCCCACCAGGATTCACCTGCAACACATTACATCTCCCCCCTACTGTCTCCAATGTGATAAGCTTCAAGCACCAAGCTTGAATAAGAAAACTCTGGGAACACTGCAAAAATAGTTATTTGTATGGGTGCAAAGCCATGTTGAAGCATCCGAATCTGTTGATCCATGTTGAAGCGAAGGACTAGCAAAACTAGTCAGAACTTTTAAAAATCCCAATACTCCCTAACAAAACAAACAAAAAAACCCTTCCAGTTTGGAATTTTAACACCACAAAAACAACAATCACATCAGTCTACAGTGCTGGAGTTGTCAGTTCACAACAGCTTGTATAAGGACTAGAAGTCTCAAGGCTCCATCTAATGCTATTTACCCCAGTTTCTGAGCAACAGAACCTCATCTTTACAAGACCCAAGATCTACCTGTTTGTTTGGGGTTTTTTTTGTTTGGCTTTGGTTGGTTTTGGTTTTTTTAAAGGTTACAACAACTAACACAGACTTTTGCCTCATAATACTCACTCCTTACAGTACACTCAGCAAACTACAGATGAAGCATTTACCTGTGTAAAACTTCATCAAGGAGGGGACTAACAATTTAGTGGAGAGAGGATGATTCTCAATCATTTCAAAGAACTTTTGTGTCCGGGGCTGAACAGCTGGATTTGTCATGAACATCACTTCCACCAGCTTGGCTACTAAGTAAGGATTTCGGATGTAATTCTGGTTGCACAGCATCACAACAAGGAACATCACTATGTCCTGAGTGCAGGGCTCATAAAGCACCTGAGGAGCATATCTGATAAGAGGGAGATAAGGAAAACAAAATGAAAAACAGCAAGCCTGTATTGTCTACACAAGATTTATCGTATACATCAAGTAAGCGCAGATCACTCATTAACAACAGGAAGTTAACAAATGACAACAGTCATTTTATCATAATTCCCCATCTTTCCCTACAGAAATTAGATTCTTGCTCTTCCAAAAGGTCTTTTGCCAGCTGTTCACTGGAACCCAAATTTTAGCCTGAAACACGATCATATTCTATTGTTGCGCACAGTAGCAAATTTGCTATGAAGTACCACTGTAACAGCACCTCAGGAAGGCAAAGGCAAACATCTCCTCATCACACAACACAGCAAAGCCTGAGTTTGAAGGTACGTTTTCAGGAAGAAAGGGACCACCTTCAGAGCTCCAGTATTACATCTGAATAGGATCCATGCCCATCTAAACTGCCGAACGTACACAAATGCATTTTGTCCCAGCAAATTTATAAATGGGGGAATTTTCGACTTAGTAAGCTATGAATTTTTAAAAGTATTATTCTAGTGATGATTTAACATATTGTGAGATCAAAAGGACTCGGCAAACTCCAAACCATAAAGCAAATTCTTGGAGGGAGGGAACCAAAACACCTTCAACTTTCTTCCAAGAAAAAATTAGGTTAGAAGGGACTCTGGAGCTCACCCAGGCATTATAGCTGCAGCAATACCTGCCAATATCATAATCTTATGGCTGTTAAAAAACAGAACATTAACTACAGAATAGCTGGGAAATTACTTTCGCACCCTACATTTATGTGTGAATTTATGTTTGTTATAAATCTGTAATTTATTTTACTGAGGTAAATGGTAGTACAAATTTCCTTTAGATACAGCTTCACTTACTGTACAATAAAAAATAAAAATTCAGCAACATCTTCCACGTAAAACTCTGGCAATGCTGCAAATACCTTCGGAACATCAGGAGTTAAAGGCAATTTTATGCTGTAGAATAAGAGAGACAACAAACAGGAGAGTAAAATAGCAGGGTTAAGTAAGAAGTGTCACGAGCTCTCCTCTGGAATTCTCCTACGGGAACACTTTACAAGAGTTCTGACACTGATTTTTAAAAATCCATGTCAGTACTTCAAGTGTAACTAAACATACCCGAGGGTTGTTCTCTCCCTGCAATTAAACCTTAAACTATAAATAAGACATATATTCCATGCAAGAATTTAAGTCACTGAAATAAAGTAACAATCACATAAGAATGCAGACACTGTAAAAAAAAATATTTAAGTTCTAGAACTACTAAATTGAGTAAACATGTATCTTTGATACAATTTACCTAGACAATCCTGACACTCACTTGGGATAGGCAGGGTCAAGAATGCGAAGCATCAGCTGGATCACCATGCCATAGAAATTCAGACATCTCCTGAGAAAGTTTTCATCCAGCAAACCAGCATCTGCACAAGCCTTGCACCTCACCAGTTTCTGCAGAATATGCATAGAAAAACTCATCCAGGGCAAGACAACATAAAAGGAAGGTCAAGCCTATCCAAGCTAATGAATATATCTGTGAATTATGACAATTATGCAATGGTCTGTTCTTAAAATATGCTGCTCTTTGAAAAAAAAAAACAGGGCACTTAAGCCCCAACATATCAAGAAAAACATGCACATAATTCAGAGTTGCAGGGACAGAGGAGCGTTTTACAAGCTTTATGGGAACAATGAAGTAAATAACAGAGATATCAAAGTGGGAAAATGTGCAGTTAAAGTTATTTTGGTGATACAGCTCAGAAAATTTGTGTCAGTTTATACTAGGAAGAGCTAAGCAGGACAGACATTCAAAAGAGAGGACCCCAGCATACTCATCTTTGAAAAAATTCTACACGAGATTAAGGACTCGAGAGTTCCATCTCCATCTTGGGCAGGGATCATGCATGCACAACTATCCCTGAACAAATCACAATCCCTTTGCTGTTCTCTCTCCAATAAAAATAATATTTTCTTCTTTCTGAGGAATACTGGCTAAAGTTAATCTTGATGTTATTTTGAATTTTACATTCACCATTTACGTTGTATGGTATCACGACTACCATCTAGCAAAGTACTCACATGGTTCATAGATTCAAACCCACCATTTTCATGAAGCATCAGTGGAAAGTTGCATTTAAACATTAGGACACCAAGTAAACATACAGACAGGTTGACAGAGGCATTTAGTTGAGAACTGAATCACTTACAAACCTTAAGCTGTGTCTTGCAACGTTTCAGCATTTCTCGATGCCTGGTAGCCAGAGGAGAATCCTTCCACTGACTTTCATTGTTTTTCAAATCTTCAACAGTCCTGAAAACCATATGCAGTAATCAGTTATCATGATAGAGGGGATATGTTCTGCCATCTACAAGGCATTTTAACCTGCTTATCTGCTAAATACCAAGGAAATATTGAGAAGTGGGGAAAAAACCTACTAATTTTCATAGAAGTTACCCATCATCACAACACGAAAAACAAATTGCTTTTGTGAATGCAGACTGAACATATGCACAGTGTGCAAAGGCACTACATACACTAGCTCCAACATACATGCCTGTCAGACAAATCAGAACAGTGGAAAGAAAAAAAAAAGGATGAAACATAGAAGGGATCTATCTTGCCTGACAAACTAATTTTATGCACAGTATCTAAAAAAAGTATTTGCCTTTTCTCTTTTTTTCACACTGAAGTCTACAGTCACTCTAAAGGAAGGTTAAAAGGATGTTGTTAAAATTAACACCAACACAAAGAAGGGCTGGTCCATTTAGCAGCGAGATATTTAGAGATCTCATTGATCTTCTAATATCAGTAAGGAAAAAGGAAAACAGAATCAGCTGAGGAAGAAAAAGGTGGCTGACAACAGGACGTGTCAGAAACACCTTTCCTTTCCCAAGAAAGGTACAAGTCTGCATCCCGTGCATCTTCCCACCATTGTAAAACGTTTTTTTGCAGTTTTGTTCTACCCTTCTCATGCTCCACTCCCCATAAAATTCAGGTTTGCAGAGGAGTACAATGTATGAACCATCTATAGTCTCCCCATTAGCATAAGGACCAGTAAATCAAGGTGGTTGATAGTACCTCCCCTCCCTTTACCCATCATCTCACTCTGCCCCACAGAAGAGAGAACTTGAATGTACATTACACACACCATTTATATTAAAAACATCCTATTATTTTCATATCTTAATCCTCTTTAGGAAGGGCAGCTGATTAGAATAAAACTCAAGATACTGAACTATATGACTACAGTCCCTTTCCATCCCTCCTCTAAACTCAAATTCTTTTCCATGACAATCTCTGCCTACAGCAGAAAAATATCCAGTCTAACTTCTTTATTACCAACATCTAATCACATTGCCCTGTGTTGCAAGCAAGTAAGCAATTCATGGAAAATGCTGAATGCTAAACTCCTATTGATGTCAGTAAAAGCCAAGAGCTCTTCACTCTGCACCGTTAGATGGAGATTGCTGCATAAGCAACTCCTTCACAACAATTCTAAATAAGGAAAAAGAAGCGATTCCTTTTTCAAGCCAAATGTATGGCTTATTTACAAGTAATCCACAGGCTGGGTTTTTTTTTTTGTTGTTGTTTTTTTTTTTTTTGTTTTGTTTTGTTTTTTTTTTAAGATATACTGACTCTTCTTGCTCCATTCTCTGTAGCTTCCCAGGTCCTCAGCCTGCATGTGCTTTAAGAGCTAAAAATGAAATCACTACGAGCACAGTCCAAAAATCCTGTAATGAACTCATGGTATTACTGCCAAGGAACATTTACCAAAACGCAGTGAGTGCAATTATAAACAGTGGAAAATACTGATGATACAAAAATCTGTTCTAATTTTAACAGAGTATTCTTCGAGGTTTAGCAACTATAAAAGTCTATTTGAATTTATGCCAAGAGAAACAGAAAACAGCAGTATCTTCATGTTAACATCATAACTTTTATTTATAATTTTTAAAATGGTAAACCACATGCTGAATTACAAGTACATCAACAATATTAAGAGTTTACTGCTGAAGGCTTCCTTCCCCTCACCCCCCAAGAGTATGACAAGTTATCCCACCTCAGAAGCCAAGAGGGAAAAGGTAAATATCTTCTGGGACATACAAAACAGCTCAGGCACAACTAACAATGTCTTGTTTCTGAAATCACAAGTCATCTACAGTGACTTGATTATCAGACATGGAACTTTATAAGCACTCCTATAGCTATACCAAAGAGCCTAAGGCACTGATGTCCGTGTACCATCAACCACACCACAGATTAAGTTATAATAGTGTTAAGCAAGATCATGAATCCTTAAATGCTCAAAAGATTATTTTTTAAATAGAATGGTTTTCTCACCAAGCTGTCTTGTGTAACTAATATCCTCCATTCCACTATTATTTGAATTCCTGATTCAAGCCACAGTCCCTGAACACAAGCAAAAATCCATAAGGGCCAAAAGCAGATCAATAGTAGTTACACTGATCTGTACTCAGCAACAGTTCTACCCAAGTTGTCACCCTAATTTCCATTAAGTTTATAAGACTTGCCGTCATGGTGAGAAGCAACATGGCTACGATGCTAGGACTCTCAGATGTACTAGATGATTAACAACTTCCTACCTGTTGAGCTCCCTGATGGCCCGCAGTCTACGTATGTACCGACGGCAGCTTGGCAGGATTGAGAGATGATGGGCATGCAGGGTTAGGAAGAAACATTCTGTCGGGAATTTCGGCTCAGAAAATGGAGACGGATCCCTATCTAGAAAACAAACAAACAAAAACATTTAAAAATTAACTGCCTTATCTAGCGGTGAGACCCTGAACTCAACTTTCTTTAAAGCAAGAAAGAGCAGACAGCATCAACAAAAAGCACTTAGGAATAGGGGAATTATTTGCTGGAATCAAGTCATTCCATGTTTCTCCAATATCAAAAACAAAAGACAAAGTAAATGCTTAATGTATCTTAATAAGAGGACTCACAAAGTTCAGCAATCCAGGCTGTAACATCCTCCATTGTTGCTTTCACTCTTGTCTCATCTGTTGGGAGGTCAATACGACACCTGGGATGAAATATGTACATGGGATCAACCGTTTCCAGCTTTATCTTCGTACTTAGTTGCTGTAGTACCCATAAGAAGTTGAGCATAAAGCCATCTGTAGATACTAAACGATCATCTGTCTGTGGGGTAAGAAAGTAAGTAGTTGAAGACATAAGCTTAGAAGTACAAGGGTATTTTCTGCTGCTTTAACAGTACTCAACATAAACGAGTTCAAGAAAAGGGTGAAATGATGAAGCACATGGATATGTAAAGAGACCGTTGTGATAACAGGAGGGTCACTTACTAACTTACGTATTATCTTTCTCTATGGTTCAAGTAGTCATTCGCAAGAACATTAAACATATAAACATTAAACATATAAAAAGAAGTAGAAGAAATTAAAAGGGCTTAAAAGGGCCTCTTTCAGGAACAGTTCTGCCACAGATACAGACAGCAACAGAAGAGTTTCAAATAGTTGCTGAGCTTCAATTAATAAGTTTTATCTTAAGTGCCAAGTTTCTGTTACTTCTTCACGGGAATTTCACAGAAAGACTCCTGGTAATGGTTCCAAAAGTCTGCTTTTGAAAAGGGGACTTAAAGACAACAATGACGCAAACTTCAGTTGCTCAGGATTCATGCACAGATTTTATCACAGGAAATTAGTGCAATGCATTAATTAAACAATGGCAAAATAACATCCCTGTTGTCTCATTGGGACCATGCCAGTTCTTATTTGCATGACTCCTTTTACAGAGACCATACAAAGTTAAGAACTTACCAGCTAGAAAGTAAGTTTTTTGAACATAGCCAATTGGAATGAACGAAGCCCCCATAGATTGGGGAGCAGGGGGGAATACAGAGCTTTAAACATCTAATATAGAATCGTTGTTAATCAAGTGACATGTCAGTCCTAAGAGGGGAAACAACATAAACTGATCAAATAGGTAAAGCAGAATAATTTCAGAAATGGGAAATGTATTGAAACAGATAAAGACTGCTGACAGGGCTTCTTGCCCACTGTAGTAAGCATTCTTTTGTGCTCCATCCAAAAGCCACCACTACACGAGGCATCTAGTGCTATTTGTGCATTGACTAGGTCCACGAATTACAGGGAAAACATTCCTTTTATTTACCTGCATTTGTGCCTTTTTCATGTTGGCATTGACAATAGCTGCCATGTAATTGAGAGCTGCTTCTCGAGTTTCACCATTCAGTAAAATACTATGTAGAATCTTGAACAGCTCTTGCTGGAATTTCAAGTAAACATTCTGTCAGAATGCACATACTTCTCAACATCACATGCCTGCTTTCTGTTGCTCCATATTTTTCCGTTCTACAAATTCCACAAAACTAACTACAACTTCTGTTATGGTCTTATTGTCAACGTTTATGCATATATTAGTTAGGAAGTGAGTTACAGAAAAGATTTATATAGACTAGTGCAACACACACTGCTAACACAGCATGCATTTTTTTACTCATCCTTTAACATGAACTATGATCCATGACTAACTGTTCTGTTATTTTCTGAACTGGCTTACAGCCTTAGAAAAATATTTATAGCACTATTTTTTTTTCCTAATTCCCTTCAGCCATATTTTAACAGATGAGTTTTTTAATACAGAAGCTAGGTTATTTTAGATTATATTCTTCACCTATGTCAAGACAAAAAACCCCACAATATCATTTGCATTTTTTTTAAACATGAGAACACTTACCCTTGCTAACTCCAGGTAATGTTGCAAAGACTGACTAACGACACGGGTGTTTTCAAGAGTAATTGCAGGCCCTGAGAAGTACTTTTCAACTACTTTGTTCTGAAAGTAGAATGAATATTATCAAATGCATCAAATATATTGGGGGGGGGGGGGGGGGGGAACCAAACACCACACCCAAACATAAAACCCCCACCACGCTACTATCAACATCCTTCAGTAACACTTACATCATCTTCAGCAAAGACAGAAAGACTGAAGAAGGCTCCAAGATAGGAAAGTCTTTGCAGCTCTCTCCCTGCACCTGTGCTTAAAGATTTAGGCAACCACAAGGGCAAAGAGACAACCTAGAAAATAGCAGAAATAGCAAGTTAGTCAAAGCTGCCATGTCAGCCATACTGTCCTGCACTGTCACCTCTCAGTGTTTGCCATGCCCTCGATTCAACATTCAGTCATGCTGATGGCTAAATGGAAACATCTCCTCAGTATTTCAGCAATCAAACCAAGTCTTGTTTGTCCTAGTTTTTCCAAATTCTCAGGGAAAAGGACTCCCTTTACCAGTTTACTTTAAACTACTGTTCAGCATGACATAGTACAGTAGCCCTGTTTAGAGTTCTGAAGAACATTATCAGTGTGGATCATATGATATAACTCAGTTACATGGTTTTCTTAACTTGGAAAAAAAAATTCAGACTGGATACACTTACCAAACTGCACATAGGGTGTGTTTTCCCAAACTTGATTTCACAAAGTTCACATAGTGCCTATAAAGAAATCCCAAGAAAAGTTACTTTTGTGTGCAATTCCTAACTGTCTGCAAATAACAAACTTAAAATGGTAAACTGCTGAAAGAGCCAAACCTTCTTCCCTTAATCAGTGGAAAAACTTCCATCTTCTACAATGGTGAAGAGGTCCGAAAAGAGCTAGAGCACACCCTGCTCCCATTTTAGCTTTTACATCTGTTCCAAATTGTCTCAAAAAAGCTAACATGGCTCACAGGATAATAAGTTATTGCACTTATTTCAAAAATTAGCTGTGCAAATTGTTTGTTTGTTCAGAACATAGCAATGCCTTTGCTGGACTCCTGAACTGCCACATAAAAGTCAGTAACAATAATAAATAGAGCAATTGTTCTATACATACACCAAGGCCTTTGTCTTTTGAATCAGAGTGGAAAAATGTCAGATGAACACAGAAGCCAGAAACAAAGAATCCTATCCAAGATCTCTAACTCACTTTCAACTGCAGCACAGAAAAAAGAAAGCAGTTATAACAGATGATTCTGAAAACACAAAAATACTGTAGGCTTTCACATATCTTGCTTCTCCTGGATTATATGTTCTCATTCTTCAATTATACTAGAGCTAGTAACTACTATTCCACCCTTTTGGTGCACACTGTACCAACTAGAGATGATCAAAATGGAATATCATTTTCAAGCAGCCCTCACTTGTAGCCAACAGCCAAATTTGCAACAGTTCACAGTTTAAATTAGGGGTGAATAATAAAACAGCAGGAAAACACAGAACCAGCAAAAACTGTTATTTTTGCAGAAGTACCAGACTTGGTTAGTCAATTTGATTTGCAGGACCCCAGTCCAGCTAATTTCCTGAAGTACAAATTAAACCCAAGATGAACAGCCTTTTTTAGCATCATACATTGAAGATCCTAAAATCCGAAGGTGCTAGCTGACCATGTGCAATTTAGCCAAGAATTTAGCTTGCTCTTTTGTGGCCAAGCGTGCTTTTCAAAAGACTTTTTTGTTTTGTCAATAAAAGCAGGAGGAGGGAAGCAGATCAGGGGACTAAAGTATGCACTTAAAAAATAAAACCCCCAACTTTTCAGCCAGTAAATACATCTCCTATGTCAGTAAATAGTCACCAATTCAAATAATTTGGGGGTTTAATGCAATAGCTTTTAGCTTCCCACATACCAAAGTGAGTCCAACAAATATTGGTATGGATATTGGGCCTTATTTCCCAGACTTAAACTGGGAGGATTTTATAACCATCCACAGTATTATAACTACTATGCATGATGAAATCCATACATTTGATTAATCTTATATAAAGCAATACATTTGAAGAGTACAAACTCTGTACATGAAGCTTAAGATATTGTTGGCCTCAGATGACTGGATTTGTAATGATCTTTTACACATCTCTCATCACATTAAGCTTCCAACATAGAGTTTAATAGTAAACCACTAACCAAACAAAGCCCAAAAATGTTGGAGTACATTATCTTGTACAGAATCTGCATAATTTATCAGTAATCATAAAGAAAGTCCTTCTAGAAATCAACAGCCCTTACCATAAGGGGGTATTTAAAATTGTCGCTATCAAGGGAGCACTCTTTGGAAGCTACAGCCAGGCCTTGTAAGATGGGAATAAAGATCTGTAAAAACAGAAGTAGATTACTTTATTCAAGAACAGAAAGCAATCAAGTGACACCATTGCTGTACGCAGCATGAAATGCCTGCTCATTCTTCAAATACTGCAAGTTACACAAAAGAAAAACTAAGACATTTTCTTTAAATTTGTACCAGTTAAGCCTGAATGCTTAATAGATTACTCAAAGCTAAAAACCAACTTGGTTGATACCGTGTGATATATTCACTTGATGCCCAAAAACTTATTTCCAAGCACTTGTATGTCTTTTTCCTGATCAGATTCTAACTTGTTTCCAAACATTTACTTTACAAACCAAATAACCCTAGAGACATGTATGTCTAGATTTGGACCCAAAGCTACCAGATAACAAGCTTAAGCTGACAAATGGTAATGTTAGCACACATTGACAAAAATCAGGTGTTGTTCCACCAAGTTCTCTGCATGCAGAAACCACATAGGGAAGCACACACACACTTCATCCAGGATCACTGCAGATACTGCATACACGTGTGCAAGCATGCGTATTCTATACACAAATGAGAGCACGAGTTCTGTAGAGGTCTCCAACAACTTGATTGCATAAATGGGTAATTTGCCTGTACACTTGGGGTAGTAACATAGCTTTAACCTTGCATGTCATGTAACCAAGTTGGTTTTGCACTGGCAAGTTGTAACTCTGGTAAGCAGCAGTCAAGGATTGTTATGAAAGAGGAAGTGACATGATGGGAATTTATTAATCATAAGTAATTATACTCAATTAGTAAGTCCCAATCACACAGCTCTGACAACTATACCCTCACAAACCAAACTTACAGTAATTTTGCAACAATAACAACAAGAGGTCCCACTGAATCTTAAATTTGAGTATACTGTGTTGCCTCTATGAAGAGACAAAAAAATATTATTAAATCATAGTACAGAAAAGGACTATAAAGAGGTTTTTGTCAGCTTCAGCTAGAAGAATGGTTCTCTTATACAGGGTAGGTCACCCCTTTAACACTTTCCATAACCACTTTTTGACAGTCTTAAGTGTTCTTTCAATTGCATGAACCTCTACTAAAAGGTGCCCAGACAGAGATATAAATTATTAAAAGGTAGTTGCACTACACATAAAAGTTAGCTAACGCCATTTTTTTCAAAATTGAAAGGATCAAATGCCATTCTGAAGGCCCCTTCTTTACAGCTAAGTCACATAATGCTACAGGAGTGCTAATTAGAGACAATTACAACCTCAGTGATCTGCTTTAACATTACATAGGCTGGAAGTTTGCTAGGTTTGTGTCTTAATTACTAGGCCCCACCAGTTCCAATTTTTTATCATCTCCGTGAATTGCTCTGACACGCAGAATAAGCCAGCTAATGTTTCTCAGTCATCTCCTCTGTAAAATATGAAGACTTAATAGTCTAGGGTTTCTAAAATGCTCTTCGTACCTTAGATGCAAACTACTGAAGTTGCAAAGGGTAAAAATTGCAATATAGAAAAAACAACAAAACTTGCTGAGTACAATTACAGAAGATTGTTGTCTTACACATACATTTTTACGATATTTTGTACAGAAGCCAGAAGAATGAAAGCCCAAGATCAATCCTGTAATATATGCCTGATATTTCAGGTAGTTCACTTCAACATTACATAAGTGTTCCTTGCTTATTAAAAAATGCATTTTTAATAATTAGAACCAGTAAATAATCAAAGTCACAAAATGCTAAATTAATTAAAAACAAGCAAAACCAAACTCCAAGTACTTAACAGGTCGCTAGACCCTGAAATAACAGGTATAGAAATGAGATGCAGAATAAACCTCTGGAAAGCCACTCTCTTAGATAGTGCAGACAGTAGAATCACATGATGTAGTGTTTTGGTTTTTTTTTTAACCTATGTCTTACCTGTTTGAACACCTCTTCATCCTGATAAGTTGTTCTCACCAATTCTTGGATGAAGCCAAATGGGAGATTCCTACACAGCATATATGGTACCAGCAGAGACTGCTGCTGCAATGACCTTTATTTGTATATATAAAAAAAAATTACTGATTATTTGCAGTAGTATTTGCAAAAATGTCAGAGTAACCACACTTAAGTATGTGCAGGAAGCAGGTTATCAACATGTAGACAGACCTACTCCTTTCAGAAGTAACTAACTTTGTCTTCTCAAGTTACTTGTAGAAAGGTTATTCCGAAATAAATGCTGCTGCCAACATCACACTTCAGTTTAATGAGGCTGGAAGAAAGTAACTTCTGTGTAGTAATTGGTTCTCCTTCTACTCCTATCTAATGAAAAGTCCTTCTGTTAAGCTCAACTAGTGAAGGAAAAACATTTTTTGATGTCTGCTTTTCCAGATTAAAAAAGGAACATAACATTAGTCTTTCCCGAATTAATACAGGCATTACTTTTAACTGCTCCCTAGGACTTTTGAAAAAAGTATCTTTTTTCCTTATTACATGTATAAAACTTATTCTGATGTCAACATTGGTTCATGTAAAGACAAAGCTAATCTCAAAGTACAGTGGATAACTGGTGCACCTTTAAAGATTACAGAAGTACTATTTGGAAACACAAATACAAAATTATGCAGATTTCAGTATAAGTCACATATACTATTTTAAAAACCTTTTTACTGTTCTAATTAAACAGGCTGCTAGTTAAACAACTGCTGTTGAAACAACTGCACTTGAAATCTCAGAGTCTTGATTTAGTGTAGAACGTCTACACACAGATTTACATTACCAAACCTGTTGCAGTAAACTCTCTGAAGTAAACAAGTGCTGTGCCACTTCAGCAGTTTTTGCTACACATTTTGGTAAGACTTTCTCACATGCAGCTCTACTGGTTACTGACTTTCACAGAAGTGCCCCAACAACCTGCAAATAAAACAGTTTATGCATGAGGTAAGGCAGAAAACAGCTTGGTTGACTCAGATTGCCCATTTAAACTGTTCCAAGTCAATGTGGATGATTTTATCCAAACACAACTAGAAAACACTTAAAACTACCCTCCACCAACATATCAGTGGGAACAATAGTCTCCAGTAGTAAAGCAATAAACTATTCCTCTGGCATATTCCTGCTTCAGTGATGATCTTAGTTATCTAATCCTCAGAATAAAAAAAAAAATCCCAGAACAATCTAAACTTCCATGACTAACATCAGCTGTATTTACCTTGGTTGTGTTAAGGATCCCTGTAGCACCAAAGCAGCATGTGAAATGCACTGTGATCGGATGTTGCTCAGTAACTGGCTAACTGTTGGCTGGCTACACATCTGATAAAAATAACTTTATTTTAATTCAAACTGAAAGTATTCAGAGACAGTACAGACAGGAAAAATGATAAATTTCTTTATTCATGCAGTATGAATGCAATATGCAAACTAAGATTAGCACCACTCCAGCTAAAAGCCTTTCAGATTATATATAAAAGGGTTGTTTGGTTTTTTTTTGTCCCCTAGAAGCAAATGCTTAAAGAAGAATAGAGAATGCTGATAGGGAGCTGGTCTCACAAAAGTATGTTTTATATAGAATAAACTTGGATAAAAAGGGGAAGGACAGTTTCTAACACCATGCTTATTTTAAAGATGTAAAACATTAATCCATCATATTTGAGTCATGTGTAAAAGTCAAAGGAACCTTATAAATTCTATAAATCTATTTCTACAAAGCCATCAAGAAAAGACTATCAATATTCACCAGCTTTCCCCACTAAACAGTAAGAGGAGTGTCTGTGACAGCACTGATAGAACTTCACTCATCTGAAATATACCTTTGGTGCTTTCCGCTCCTCTATTCCAACTCTGTCAAAACACTCAATGAGGTAGTTCAGCATCTCTGTCTCCTTACAACTTTCAATGGTGAAGTGGTCACTGCAGGAATCTGAAACACTTGAGCTGCCAGAGCCTCCCATACTTTAAAACACACAAAAAGAAGAAACAAAGGATTAGGGACAGTTCTTCACTTGCGCACAATCAAATAATTCACAAACTCTTGGCTTCCTCTGTCAATTTGCTGAAGGCATCACACATGGCTCAATAATTAAGATAATTTCTGTGATCTATGAAGAGCTCTCAATTTACCAGCTTGTCCAACTCCGAAAGTTCAGCCGTACCGTAACATGACTTAAGAATCAATTATCTTACTAAATTAATAAGTGTCTGAAAGACAGCCATAAGGTACATGACTTTAATGAGAATCAATAAATCTTGTTCTCCCATGGCAACACCAAAAATGAACAGCCTTTAAGTTGTACCTGACATCAAAACTGTTCGGATGCTCAGGACATCACAACACTTCCATGCCATGATGCAACCTCTGCACAGTCTCTGTATGTAACATTCAAAATAGCAGAAATTTCACCAACTCTGTTAACACTAGCCAACCCATGGAAGGTAAGATCCTCCCACTGCAGAGAAGAGACCTTAACCGATATATAGGGCTATAGGCAATCATTTTATATATTCTAAGGAAGGAGAATAAACAAAAAAGGAGGCAATACATCAAAGCAACTGTTCCTTTTAAAATTCCCACATTAAAGATCATTTAATTTCAACTCAGTTAATTTCAACTCCCATACAGTAAGATAGGCCACTTCATTAAGTAGCATGGCATGGGGGGGAGGGGGGCGACTGATATTTTAAACACAAAAACTAAATCCACAAAAACAAAACCATGCTTGAGACAAGAGAGAAATTAAATACAAAAGTGAGAACAGACCCCACAACTCTCAATCTCAGACTTTGTATCTCAACAGAATTCTTGTCTACATAACAGCTTGCCAAAGCTAATTAAAAGCAAAATCCTCATTTTACAGAAGGGAATTAAGACAAGATATATTAACTTTATATAAATGGAATTTAAAAAAATAGCAATTACATGGATGGTCTACCACTATTCCTCAAACAAACGTCTGTGGATTTAAATGAAGACCAATTTATAAGACCCAGATCTTAAACTGGAAAATAAGAGTATTTTTTCCTTAAATTTTAAAAAATGTATTTAAAACTACAGACTGTGTCATGACTGGAATTTCCTTTAAACTGGAAAATAATTTAAAATCATTTACATTTTAATAATTGAGTTGTACAAGGCTCTTGTGCAAACTTTACAGCCCAACCAATAAATCACGGAAAGGTTATTACTGCTAAGCATCTGGTAGCTCAGCATGTTAAGAAACGTAACTTCTAATAGCAGCAATCTCTTTTTGCACAGAGAATTTGTTTTCAGTTATTCAAGTAAAACTAATCCATGTAAAACATAGCTCTATTAAAATACACTCATAACCACGAAATCACACACACATTTTTTTTTTCTATAGCCTCTCTCTTAAACCTCTTGACATCTCACATTCAGCTTTAAAACTACCCTTTTAAGAGCATCAATTTATATTAAAAAGTATTACTTCTGTAGTCCTTCTGTTAATGATTTCACTGCAGCAGTAACTGAAATTATTCAATGCAAAGCTCATACATCCTTCACACACATATTGAATACTTGGGTATTTTCAGAACGCAAGTTGTTGCATAATTGTACAGTCACTATGTTTATAATTTAACATCTTACTGCTGTCTGCAGAATGCCAGGACATAATTTACAAACTAACACCCCAGAAGCATAGCAGCCTCAGAAATTCTTACCAAAGGCTTTGAAACTCAGTTCAACATTTGGATTACATTGCCAACAGGATAAGAATTAAACAAAACAGTGGGGAAAAATAATCCTAAATTGCATGTACACAAAACCCCCTAAACCTGTGTTATGAAGTTCACCCTCCTGAAATTAGACTGGAATGGAAGAGCGAAGATGCTATTGGAAGGTCTTCTGGCTAACAGTCTGACTTCAGCAGTAGTGTCCCAACATACCACAGGAACAATAATAGGCAGAAAAGCCAGTGGGGAGGAAAAGGATCATCTCATACCAAGTCTTTTTGGGCATTCCCTTACATCACAAGATATTTTCTAGAGTCCTGACCTAGCTTAGTTTGAGAAGACTCAAGCAATTAGATTCCCTTGACTTTTGCTGTAACTAAAATACTTCAAAGGGGACTGAAAGTCTCAGAGAAACTCTTTTCCTCCCAGTTGTTCAACATGCGTGTAGTCTTTAAAACTCGAATCTTTCCTCCCTTATACATTTGTAAATCACAGCCAGCTGTTATGCTACGTGGCCAGCCATAGGCCACCTCAGAATTACTATCAATCATAGCAGGGGTCTGAATGCTCATAGAAAATGTTCAGGATACTAGTAAGACTACAAAAGTATAATTTTTCAGAAAAGTCTTCCTAAAGTACATGGGTTTTTATACAAAACATTTACTCCTTTTTCCAATTTGGGTTAATAAGAAAGAATAGGCATTTCTTTGGGAATTTTGGTGCATGTGATGAAGCTGATGAATGTTAAGTTTTAATGGGAAAAGAAGGAAAACAATCATTTTCACCAGACTAGTAAAGAACACTTGGATAGGACAAAAAGCTTGGTAGGAGGGCTGCTCATTTTTGACACCAAAACCTCGGTCCTATTTCCTATTAGAACACATTTCTGTGTCAGCCAAGACATTGCAGCATTACTCTGCAATGGAATGTAAAACTACAGAAGATTCTACACCACCTTTATGTTTTCAGAAGCCTTTTTTTCCTTGGCATATCCAGTGTTCTGCAGGTTTTTCTGCACAGCTATCTGGCTAGCTTCCAAACAGAACTCACCAATATTACTTCTCATTTTGTTTTCACATATCTTAACGACACACAAATGAAAGGGCTTTGCTACACAATTCGTAAGTCTCTGCTTTACAGTAAAATATTCTGCTGTACCCCCTCCACTTTTGGCTGTTCCAACTACATCAGCCTCTACTACTTACCACATCAAAGAACCAGTTCAAACTTTCAGGTGTATTTTCTTTACAGGCTAGAGGAGTGATCCTCAGCTGTCAAGCAGCAACAAACCTTCAAAGTCATACTGTTTGCATCAGCTGGCTATTTGCCGCTGTATCTTTTTCTACATGTTAACCTTTGTTCTCATTTTCCAGTTTTTGATATGAAAACATGCATGTGATGTACCACCGGTTTTCGAATTATAACTGTGGGTGAATAATATTCCTTCTACTCATACAGTCAATGAGGAGTTCCACTCAAACATCATTTCAGAAACCATGCTCATTAAACCTAAAAGGCAGTATGATTAACATTTACTTTATCTTAGTCATCTCTTCAAGAAAAGAGCTGACTAACTAACATTCATTATACATGTTTATATACTATCTTAAAAACCCATCCAAGTCATCTCCTTGGCTTTAGTCATTTCCCAAGTTACTTTGAAGAACACTTGACACTACATAGACTGTTAGTGCCTAAGCAACCAAACATGCAGGTTACATTCTCTTTCTCCAATACCTGGACCCAAACTGGACACAAGAAAAATCATCATCTTCATTTTCTTCATCACTACTGTCCTCAGACACATCAGAAACGGCAAGAAGGAGGAGGGAGAAAGGGCTGTCGTATATACTACCACAACAAAAATGAAAAAGGCCATCAGATCTTTAAAACCAGAAGAAAAAGGAAACGGTAGCTTTTCTTTGTAAGTCTGCCAAAAATCATCTTCTCTAAACATGCAGACAACAGATAATTCCATGTTAGTAAAACCAAGCCTGTACTAACATGCTCTGTTACACTAGTTACAAGTTATTCACATATCAAAACACCACACATTCACAAACCAAAATTTTAAAAAGAATGTTGAAGACCTAATACAAATTATTGTTGAAGTGGCAATGTTTAGACATGGCTGAATAATAAATATTACAGCTCTAAGATACTGAACTTTAAAGCAGTGGTCTCAAAACCTTGTGTGCTCATTTCTCCCTCCTGCAGGGACTGGGGATTCCAGGAGCAGCCAACAGAGAAAAATGCAGCAGTACTTGGCCTGGCATAGGCCTGAAATAGGCTAATCTGTAATTTAAATCTATGCACCAGGGAATCAAATCTAACGCAGTCCAGCAAGTAACAGCTTTCAACAAGTCACCTAAAGTCCTACCGAGAAAACTGATTTCAAAGCAGGAGGTCTGTCTGGTTTACTATCCAGCAGCAGCAACTGAACAGAAAGCTAATAGTTTAACTGGAATGGATGTGAGAAGAAAAGGAAATTAGAAGACTATCACTACCTTTAAAGTAATTACATTACACCTCAAATGGTCGCAGAAGCAGGTTTAATATTTTGGCAAAGATGGCTTGTTAGCAAGTCAACATATTAGCACAAATCAAAATGCAGAAATCAACTCCAGGTAAGTAGGGTGAGCTCAGCACAAACATAGGTTCTTCCAAATTGCATGGTTATGCCACACCCTGCACGGCACACATTAAACACACTCTTTTGTTCTTGTGAAATACCTAGAAGAAATCCTGTTCAGTAAAGAAGGACGCCTGCGCAAGGTACTGGGTGAAGCAGTAAACAAAGGTGGACCCATTGTTGTGGGTCTCTGTCTGGATGTGATGACTGGCATGGCTGGCGGGCTAGCAGCCATGGCTGGAGGACTTGGTGAACTAGACGGGATGGAAATATTCGAGGAACGTGGTATGGAGGAAGCTGAAAAACCTCCAGAATGGGCAACAGTGTATGGCCGGTACCTCGGAGAGGAAGGCTGCATCCAAGAAGGGCTTGTTGCTGTGAGGTGAGAGCTGACAGTAATGGAAGGCACAGATGTAGTGGCAACTGAACTGGCTGGTGGGGTAAGAGATGAACCAGTCATTGGTACATAGCTTGTGAAATTGGTAGTAGGAGCTGGACTAGTCCCATAGAGACTAAACCAGTTACAGGGGAAAAAGAAAAAAAGAAAGCAATGATTTAGGATATGCAGAAAAAGGGTGAAAAAGATAAAATGAGCAAAATAAGCCCTTGCCCTTCTGATGATTCTTCAGCAGTAATTCTGCAGCTCACACACCTTATTCCTTTTTACTAATGTTGAATAAAACTATGTCACAATCTACACACTTTTAAGTTAAGAGTCATAGCCCTCGGTAATGCAAGTTATGGATACTTATCAGAAGGAACCAGCTACGTGGCTTTCACCTATCAAATATACTTCTAGCCATGGCAATGTAATCAAAAATGGTGAAATGGAAGGACATTGACGTGCAAAAGAGTGAAGAACTTTAAAAATCTATTCTATTTATTGTTCTTGGGACATTTCTATGCTCCTCTCTGTCTTCTAGTCTACCAATCAATATTCAAGTGAAATTGGTATTCAGCTATAATCAGAAGTCACCTGGATAATGAACTGGAACCAAAGGAGCCCATATTACAGAACATAGGGCTGCTTCCTGGGTTAGAACCCATGTTTAAAATCAGGCTTCTGTCAGGAGACCGGGCAGCCGCAGCAATTGGTTGTGATGTAGCTGTCAGGCTAGCAAATGGATTTTCATCCCTTGACTGGGTGGACATCATCAGTACTTCCATCAAAATCTGCCCGATCAAGTCCTTAAAATCTGAAAACACTGTTAAAAATAAAAGAAGAAAGTTAATACCCTCACCTACTGTCCATCTACACATTAGTCAGCGATCTAAACATTATCAGAGATTTCAACTAAAAAGGACAGTAATTTACTTCTGTGAATTAATTGCTGCTTTTGGAAAAAACAATAGTCTGATGCTTACATTTATAATTATCACTGTCTATATTAACTAGATTCTGAAATTAGAACTACACAAAAATATAACTTCTATGGAAAATACAAAAGATCATAGATGACCTAAGGTTGGTTTTGTTGATTATTAAAGTTGTCTTGCCTCTCATATTTCACCTGCTGTTGAGTTAGGCAAGTTCTGTCATGAAGAAAGGAAAAAAACGTGTGCACACACACCCCCACCCCACATACACCCACTAATAAAACAGCAGCTTTGAATTTGGTCGTATCTTACAGCTAGCATAGAAAATATAATTTGCTACACAAAATAATCACAAATTCCTAGCTTATCAAATTAACTGCTAAATGTCTATTATGATGCAAGACAAACCATTAAGTCAGTAAAAGGCTTCTGGGAAAAAAAAAAATAATCCAGCAACACTGCAATATCAGCACACTAGTTTGACAACAGAAAACATAACCAACAAGAGCACAACAATTGACTAAACAGGAGCTACGACCAATTGGTCCCATGTTCCTTTTTGGGAATTCCATTTCCTGCTACATCTGCCGATAACAGATGTTGAAATCAAGAAAAGACCACAAACAGGTGGCTCTGGCATTGCAGCAAAGAGAGAAAAGGCTAAAAATAAGACTAGGGAACACGCCACTCAACTGAAACAATCCCTAACAGTAGTAACAGTTGAGATACCAACCTTCCTTTGGATTCTGCTTAAACTGGGCAGAGAGAGAGTTCAGGAAGATAACATCTCTGTCTCGGTCCTTCCAAGAGACTCTGAAAATCTTACAGACCAGCTGTAGAGCTTGCTCCTCAGATACTTCAGACCCAGACAGAGGTTCCTTGGTTAGGGAGGTTAAAAAACAAAAAAAACACCAACTTATTTGCAATTGTATTAGTCAAGTCACAATTTTATCAAATGCAGGTCTCCTTTAAATGGCTTCAGACTAACTCTTAATGGCAGATTTTGTGTACTTATAAAGCAATCTAGATTTATTTGGAAAAAAAACTGAAGAAACACAAAAGAGATGCAGAAAAGATGTAGCAGAAATACACAGATCTAGTAGGAAGTACGTTCCCAAAACCATGTTTGAAAACAATATAAGAAGGGAAATTTAACCAAGATATCTATGATTTCTCCTTTAAGGAATTAATCAGGGATTCAAATTTTCATTATGCACAGGTATTTTAAGAGTTTCTTGTAGAAATGAAAGCATAGGAAGGAGAGAGCTTCCCCAAGTCTTTCCTGCTTTCAAATCTTTGCCCAAGATAATGACATCTTTCACCTGAATGAAGTCAGGACAGGATGAAAGATTCAAGAACTTGCCTTGTTCCCCTTTCTTCCAGAAAAGGAACATCATGTAAACTGTACTCAAAATGTAAAACTAGTTTCTCTAAAAAGAATGCAACCATGTATAGTGGCTAGCAAAGGTTAAATGGGAGGGTTCTTACAATCCTAAGACAGCTTTGAGTGCGCACCTAGAAAACAAAATGATGGAACACAAAGAAATAAAACTCAAGTAATTACCCCTGCAATGCGAGGAGAGGTAGCATTTAAAACTATTTCCAAAGCATACACGACAAGCCAGCAACATAACTGTCCCGCCCCAACACTGTTCTACCAACACTGAAAAAGCAACATCATACACAAACCAGACAATTCAGCTGCATAGAATTTCAAAGATGGAAAAAGTTTTAGATTTGAGTTTTTAGATTTTCCTGGAAGAGTTCTCCTGCAAGAGTTGCAGGTTATTTCCTAGACACCCCCCCCCAAAAAATTCTCATATTTGAATAATACAAGTGCACGTTGCACTGCTATGTTTCATGCTTCTTGAGATAGTAATACTTTTCTTGTAGAAAAAATACACCAATAGGGAAGAACAAAATGCAGATTGAAAAAAACAAGTTTTCCACTAAAAATTTCCCTTTTTTCCTTTCAGTGTGAGACAATATAATGGCCACCAGGTAAACCTAGATTTATCAGGGACTTCCAGCAACTACCAGCACTGTACCCTTTTCAAAAGCTTTCCCTGAAACCGTTTAATAAACCATAAATTCTGGCACATTAATACATTTTTATTGACTTAACCACTCTACTAGTATTCTACTGTTTTCAAGTACTTCTCCTGCCTATTTCTGTGAAGGTGGCTTTACTATTGACATAATTTTGCATGCAGCTAACCAGGTAAGAAAGTGTTTTGCTCATGAGGACTACACTGTCTCCTATCCACTTAACTTTTGGGGGTATCTCCAAATGAGTAAGAGGAATTGAACCAATTTTGCAAAGCTTTATTTTACTTTCCACTGCTTCCCCCCATCTTCAAGATTGTGCTTGATTCCAAGCTATTTATTTCACAGTAGCACAATGCAAGCTGTCCAACTGCCTGATTTGCAGCTAGGAATTGACTGGAAAGGATTCTGCAACAGGGTTATTGCTATATGGCTTTAAGCCAGGCTTTTACCAACTGACCTTATTACTGACAGTGCAGGAATAAACAAAGACATCTAATGAGCACTGCAAGAACTGTTGTAGAAACTTCTCTCCACTACACTGATGTCCGATTTCTTTATGGCTTTATTTCACATGGGCCTTAAAATCAAATGACAAAGAGCACAATTTTAGGAGTGAATTAGAGCTTTGTACTTGCACTCTTTCTTTTTCTACTTTAAAGTGTTCTACCACCTGTCCAAACCTTGACAGCTAAATACTCTTATTTATTTTCTTATGACATCATTACAAACAAAGTCTTATTACATAGTATAAGCAGTATATACACATATATACAGCACATGTAGAATTTGAAGCACTACTGTGTTAGTAGACCTCTAAATGCTACACATATAAGCTGCAACAATCGTCAGAAGTGTCTTAAAATATTCTTCAGGCCTATCGCATAAAAAAAAATAGATCTGGGCATTAATAGGTCACTTTGTTGTAAGATACATAACAAAAATATTTTCTTCAGAGTTTTCAAATATCATCATAAACTAATTTGAGACAATCGAAATGCAGATTTGACAGTGGAAGTTTTGATTTTTTTTTCCTTGCCACAAATTTTTATGAGGCAGTGCAGTGAAGAAATTGTTCACAGATTACAACTGAGGTCTGGTTCCATACTCTCAAAAGCATGTATACAAAATATGGAGATAACTGAACTCACTGCAAGCTAAAACTTTGCATCACTCCATCCTAAATCCTTTGTTTCTATTCCATTATTTGGAACACTTACCACACACAGTTCTAGGAAAGAAATTTCTCCAAAAAATAACGTTGTTCCTTTTGAGAAAGAAGCGAATGCAAGGCAAGCCCCAGGATATTACAGACTGCAAAGCTGCAGCCATGTAAGGCTACATCAGTGAGGGAAAACACAACAATGTAAGCATGAGGTGAAGCCTTCAGAAAATAAAGTTAACTTTTTACGTAACGGAAGCATGCATTACACTGAAAACTAACAACACAGCACTGTTAACTCCACATTGCATAACCTGAACAGGTTCTCCCATGAAATCCCGAAGCTCGATGTTACAATAACTTACATATGCAGTCTGAAAGAGAACAGCTAACATAAACCAGACTAACCTTATCCGTCAGACTCCTTTTCTCTCTGCGATCATTCTCATCGACCTCCATGTTTTCAATTCCTGAATCCACATCTACCTGGGACATACTGTAAGTGGAAATAAGAAGAGTCCATTAACTTGTAGAAAGCCACAGACAGTCCTCTGTGAGATGCTGACTGAAGGAACGTCACCTTAAGTGGAAGCAGCAGAGAAAAACCAATGCAACAGGAACAGACATACGCACAAAGAGCAATTAAAATCCCTAGCTGATAAATGCTTCTCACATTACATTTATTTCGAGCTCAAGAAAGACAATACTGAATTTCTTCAGCAGGCAATACAAACTACACAGCTATCACATCCCATAACCTTTTCTTTTTTAAATAGAGTAGCTGAATTGGCCCCACCAGACATGCTCGTTACTTAATGTTTAAGATAATAGTTAGTCTTTTATCACCTTAGGTCAGGAATTTCCCTTAAAACCAGACTAGAAAAAGTATTACAGTGGTCTAAACAGTGTGTAGTTTTTAAGCATTTAACCCTATTGCATTAACACAGCTAGAAGTGAGAAATGGCAGAATATTTTCCTGTGTAAGTGGTTTTGAAGATTAGCATTGCACAATATTTGCCGGCTTATACAAGCTGCATTTTTTACCTTTTCTCACAGGAGACACTATCAATATCCATGCTCTGAGACCGAGAGAGAGACTGAGATTGTGTTTCAAGGCTGTTAGATGGAGAACTGCTGAGCGAACTCACTCCTTCGCTGCTCTGGCTTCGGTGGGCTACTCCTAGAGAAAAGGCACCACCAAGATTACTACTACAGAGATGAGAAGGCACTACACAATTATTTGGATGGAAAAGGAGAGGAAATACTGTTTTTCAATCCAGCTCTTAAGCATTTTTAGTGATGTTTTAGGAAATAAATGTTAATAATATTCACATTTGACTACAGATAATCACATTTTCTACCTCCCCTTGCAGCAGCAACATAGGAATGCTTACCTGCATTACAACACAGAGAACAAAACTAAACTTGCGCCTATGAAGTGCTCGGAGATTTACTCCCATAAAAAACAGCACTAGTAAACTGATCTCTTATAAGACTGCTCTGTACACTACCTTAAAATTTTGTCAAAGCCCCTATTAAAGTCAGTCCTATCAGAATAGGACTTCACACTGGGTCATTACAACGGAGTTAACTTGGGTGAGGATACAGGGCAAAACTAATCTGAATTCTGATTCCCACAAAACCTCCCACAATTTACTGGGAAATTATCGGTACTTCTTCTGCACAAGAATAAAATAAGCATCCAAGAAGTACGAACAACACGCACTAAGTGCAACACCAGCAAATGGAAAGCAATGTAATGGCTTTGGAGCATGGCTGATGAGCATCAGGATGTGAACAGGTGGATTCACTTTGCAATGAAGACTTCCTCAGAGAAATGTCAGATACTAGCATGGTAGGAAAGTTATATGCATAATTCCAAAAAATACAGAAAAAGCCTTGTATTCAATAACAATGGAAGTTGAATGAGTTCTACAAACACCTAAATGGACAGGGCAGTCTATTCCTGAAATTTGTGCCCAGTGACGCTGTGAAATAATGATTTGTAATAAAGTAGCATTAACTGCAAGCTGCAACTGTAATTTTACCAATATCAGGTACTTGCATGTCAGTCAGACTCCTTGAAGGAGTAGAAAAAAAGTATTTGTCTGTTTAAAAAGAAAGCAGCAATGAATTTCAATCCTTTGGGTTCTTTCGCCTGCAGTTTACAAGATATTCCCTATACAGCATTAGGTTTCAGGTGAGAAGTGTAAAACCAGATTGACAACCTATTTTTAAATTCCATTACTGGCTGTGTTTCAGTCCTACTACTGAAAAGCGTGAGCTTGTCCCACATTTATGACAGCAACACATTGAAGTTAACAGTGGGAGCAGCAAAACAGAACAAATAAGGATTATGCTCTTTGACACAAGCTATTTGTTTTGAGCACCCTTCCCAAAGCTTTTCTAGGTCTTGAAATTTTAGAGGAACAAAACTGCAGATGTGAGAAAAATCCCATTTAGAAGACAGTTTGCTGAAGAACAACTAGATATTCGGCATCGGAGGTAGGAACAGTTGCTTCACTCTAGTGCTTTGAAACTCCTGTTTTAATTCCCTGGGTATAAAAACTTATTTTTAACTCCTTATATTAGGCTGGATATTAGTCAGTGTCCAGAAAACACTCAGATCTTCTCATAAAAATTGGAAAAGGTGCATGAGGTAAAATTAATTTGCATTGGTATTCAGAAGAGAATTTAACAGATTGTCCAAACACCTACATTCTATAACCAAAGACCTGTAAAAGCACTCCAAGGTACAGCAGGACAACATAGAATGCATAAGTAACTTGTACCTATCACAAGATACTTGCTATGTGTAAATTTTTACTCAGTTTTGTTTACTAATTTTAGGGCTGTAGTTGGGTATTATCATTCATTCATAAACAACATTTAAACAACATTCTTGAGCCCATTACGTTTTCAGGGTGAAAAGAAGAAGAGATAGGAACCGAGATCCTCCAAGAGAAGTTAGATTTCACTTAATGACCTATTTGCCAAGATTAAATATCTGCAAAAGATTTGACCCAGGAAGCAGGAAAACATCAAGAAAAACTCCATTTTGGTTCTAAATGGCCATTTCCTCCAGTCCTGGAATTTTAGTGACGCATATTACAGCTTTGACACTGGAAGTCCTTGCACAGGCCCAAAGTCTAGCACAGTTTCTCCCCTAAACCAAGGATATATAAGTATCAGGTATAGCATCTGAACTGAGCAAAGCTGCTCAGGTCAATCAGATTAAATAAAAGCAACTTTAAAAAGCAGAACTTCAATGAAGTAGTTTCCATCGAGATACACCCAGCAAAAATATGCTGTCCATGGCAGGGGAAGGCTGACTTCAGCAGGGTATTCCAGCACGTCACTGATTTAAGATATCCCAGTTACAGCCTTGTTTTCCTTTGGTACATTATCGATCGCAAAGGGGCAGTCTTCCTTGAGTTCTCTTTCCTCCACCCTTTTCCCTAAGAAAAAGCTAGCTAAGTCAGTGGATAAAGAGACCAGAGCAAACATGCCTTACCAGGGTGAAGTGCATTGTTCTACATTCCCTTGGGGTCTTAATCCCACTGCCAGGAAAATGTACTTTTAACAGTTATACTGCAGCACTCATTAACAGGCCTCTTCAAAGAAACTGCCCTACCTACAACCTTTTCACAACAAATCTTCCAGAATTTACTTGCATCTGTACTTTGCTGGATGAGATATATAATAAAATACCTGACAGCCAAAGTTCCAGTTTTCCTCTAAAAAAAAAGGAAAAAAAAAAAAACCACACATGAAAAGCAACAGCATAAAGACATGCAAAAATTATGAAGACCACATACCCAGTATGTGTGGCCATCACTGATACACTGGGTTTTTTAGGCTGTCCAAAATATTTTCAAAATGCACACAAAATAATGATCGAAATTTTGATCTTACCATGACATGCAACTTGCTTAAAAAAATGGATGCTTACAAGGACACTATTCTGCTGGGACTGCTTTCTGTATGTCCAAATGAATTAAAATCCTCTGCAGTCATTTTAGTTTACTGCTCAAAGAACTCCTGCAAACCACACAGCATTAGCTGAGTCTTCATTTATGCTAAATAAACGCAGCAGATAATCAGTTGTGAACATTTTTTCCTGATCTGTTCCCCAATTTAACCATATCTCTTACCCTTGGTGTGAAAAAGACATGCATTATTAAATTGCTGCAATGAATGGAACTGTAGGAAGCAAACACTACACTGGCTTACCTAGTTACACTAGGTAACTTCTGTTTCTGGTCATCAAATGATCTAGTCTGTACAGTTAGGTACTGTCCAGTGCAGACAGTTAAGACCCTAGAGACTTCTGTTTTAAGAATTCATCTATCTGACCACTTCAAGCCATGAAAAACCTGTTTGCCAATACACAGACATTTCTACCTTCAGATATGTGTTTCCATACCTCCTGCTCTGTTGGCATTATTGTTTATACAGTTGTGCAGTAAGATGGATCAGGACCTCATCTGTTTGAAAACTAACCATTTATTTTTCCTTGGTTAGTTTTCATACGGATTAAGTCCATGATCCACCTCACCACACAGTTGCTACGGACAGAAGAGGGAAAGGCAGTGAGAAATACTCCTTTCAGCAAGTCAGACCTAAGATGTATTAAAATAGTCACATAACCACAGGCTGAGTGAACACAGTAAGCGAACCCTGCGCTGTTCTTAAAAAAGTCACCTTTGCTTCTGGATTGCTGTCTATAATCATGGGGACAATGCACAGTGTTGAATTCCATCTGCAATGAGCTTTTCTCAGGAAATGCTTTTGATAGCTTTTCACTGTCCTGCTTTGGATACAAGGCAACAAAATAAGCAGGAAGAAGTCACTTCTAGGTATTTCAGAACAGCACTGTAATGAAATTACAAGTTTTAAGTTTGTAAATTACTGTACTTGCCAAAGGGAAAAAAAAAATTTCAGACAGCAAATAAGTAACTAGAGAATTTTGCATGCTTATCAAGGAGCACTGGAAAAAAATATTATTTCTATCATTAGAAATCATATTGCAAACCTGTTTAAAACAATCTTGACATTTGTTTTGAGATTGGTTTTGTGAACCTCTTAGCTTAGTAACACCACATGCAAAAGAATTTAAGTTTTCAGATAAAGATCACAATACTGGAAAAATACGTCAATGTATTTTGATTTCCAAGACAGCCTATACATTTTTTTTTTTTTAGGTCAAAAGTGGTATTATATATAAGAATATTGTCTTCACTTCTCTATAGAGCAACCCTCCCAACTTTCCATGCTTCCTGCATTTGTCTGATTTTAACAGATCAGGTATCATTTGTATCTTGTGAAATAAATACCATTTGTAAATATCCTACTTGTATTCACTCTGATAAATAGTGAAATTGGCAAAGTAATACAAAGGAGGAAAAAAATACTTTATTCTTACATTGACAACGCACAGTCAAAGCCTGCTACTTATAATTGTGCCAAATGCTAGTAATTAAAGATCAAAATGAACTTGGGACTGATTGCTAAAATGTACCTAGAAACTAATCAATAAAAACTGTGTTGCAAGACTGAAAAGGCTTTATTTTTCTATCTTCTTGACAGATTGGCTTTCTTTCCTGTAATATTCAACTGTATTACAAACTTCCTCAAGCTTTGGTAACCCTTGTTTTAAATGCTATTATTATACTTATACCTGGACAACAATTATATCTAACCATTTGTTATTTGGAAAATTAAAACAGAAAAAGAGTACCCTCATTCACCACTTCAGAATGTTTCTTTTTGAAAATTATTTTTAGTAACAGCAGAAATAACACCAGTAATAGCACTCATGTTCTAAAGATAAGGAGTTGCATAGTAACTTTCCATAGACATACAATAATAATTTTTGTCACTAACATGCCAGCCTACCTGATGCACCAATTGGAGAGGTAGCTGGGGTCATGCTATGGACATTTAGGCCTAGACTATGGGATGGCCCCGGGGCTGGTGCTACTACAGGTGGTCCAGGGGGCGTCTCTCTCTGCGGTGATGTAAGTGGCGTAGTAGGCTGGGAAGATGGTCCACCTGCCAACCGAGCAAGGCGCCTTCGACGGATCTGCACAAAGGAAATAACAGCAAATAAACAGGTTTGTTTGCACATATGTTTGCACACGCACCCCACGGTTGCCCTTTGGCCCTCCTACACAGCAGGGGTATTCACTCCTGTGAAACTGCAAATACAGACACTTTACTTGATAACCTACTAAACAGCACCAAGTCTTACTGCTGTTTCACTGTTCTATGCAACAATACCAAAATACCCCAATGTTTACATTTGAAGTACGTATTCGCTGCCTTGGAAAACCATTTGCGCTGGAGAATACAGTGTTTGTCCCTCAAACAGTTGTGTAAGACAAATTTAACATTTACTGCTCAGCAATTTCAAAACCTGTAACACTCCTTCCCATTTATTTTGGCATTTGATGAAACAAACTGCCTTAATCTGATAAAAGGGACAATATGAGCATGACCTTTACCTTAATTTCACACCATGCTAAAAAACATCCATGCTAAAGAAGATGCAGTTGAAAGTTATTAAAGACGACCGCTGTCCAAGTTAATCTGAAACAGATCTGCAACACTAAAAATATAGAACTCTGCTGGACAGAAGCATCTTGAGAAGTAAAGACAGACAGTAAATAACACCCTCTCATCATCTAGACACTTTCCATCACACAGAATTAAAAAAACAAAACAGGTTTTACACATTACTAGTAAGACAGAGAAGCATCTGCCTTCAAAATCCAACCTCAGAAAACTCTTAGGAACCTATTTAATAAAATTAGTATATGACCACATAACACTAATACTATACATAATAAAGAAATAGACAACAGAAAACTTATAATTTATAAGCGCTTCAAGTGAAACTTGAAGCATAAATGAAAAAGAGAAAAGAAATTATTTATTATCACAGGCTGCCTCAGAGGATCTGTTCCTAAAGCTTACATCTTCAGCTTGAAACAGGCCCAGCACAAAATAAAAGCATTGTATTTGAGGGTGTCCACTCCCTGCAAAAATAAGCAATTCATGTTATTTCCTCTTTGTATTATGATACTCAAGCATTGTATGCAATGTATCAGTTTTCACTTCTGCTCATAATCCCAAAGAACTGCCAAGCAAGTGAAGGAGCAAACAAAAGATTTGTGTCAAGTCAATGTCTATGCTACATTACTGCAGTCATTTAATGGCCTGTGAAACCTACCCCAACAGGAAGAAGAACAGATCAAATTAAATCAGACTTCAAAAACTGTGGGAAAAGAGAGTCTGGAACTGCATCTCCCTCCATGACAGGTGTCACCACATGAACATGGAAGGCATCTAGAAAATAAATTTTTTTTTTGTTGTCATTCTTGAAACAACAAAAAAGGCTATGATTAGGATGTCTTAATCCCTTCTCCTTGTCACGCAAAATAGGGGAGCTTATTGCATAAACAACTTGTTTAGCTTTGCCATAAGTAGATGCAGTGCATATTAGGGTCTCTATAAAGTTATTTAAAAATACTCTAATTTTTCTCCACTTGTATCATACATCTTAATTTTTCAGCCACTTATCTGAAAAAACTACACCCCTCAGAGGCATACCTGAGAAAACGTAAGCTACGCATCCCCATACCAGTTTTCCCTATTACTGAATCCAAATGAAGCTCACAAAGCGGTATCAAAAATATTATCAGTAAACCAACCTAGCTGAATTGAAATTATTTGAATTAGGGGGTTGAATTAAAGTTTTAAAAGCCTACCATTCAACTGATCTGTAACCATGCTTTTCAGGTAAAGGAATGGAGAAAGAAAATACACAAATAGCCCATATATGCAGAAATGGCTGAGGGAGGAAGATGAATTATGTGAAAAGCAAGAAAAATAAATGTGATGTGAAACTTTTCCAAACTGTTCATATTCATTCTTGCTACCTAGTTCCAAAACTAATGTTAGGAAGGAAATACAGAAGGAGAAAAAGGCATAGATAACAATCAATATATTTACCAATTTATTCTCAAATACGGTTAAACATTGATCACTCAGATAAGGTCATAACCCTCACAAGGTATGATTTGCACACAGCCTCTCTTCACCATCTCCCAGTTTCAAGGAGATAATTGAGGTCGCTTGTGCCACTCAGCATTCTTTCACCTACAGTGCTAGGCTAGATCAATGCCAAAGTTACATCAAAACCAGCTGCAATCATCACTGGCGAAACAGGAGGACACTCAGACAAACCTTCTACCTTTTATTTGTCACTCTTAGTCCATCAACCACACATCCTTCTTATGGACCAATCCCCCAGACTGTAATCTGCCCTGAAAAAAAATCTGAGAAGATCACAGAACAAAGAAATCTGCACAGACACTGAGCTGTTTTTAGATAAGATACTGCATTTAAAACCAATACAAGATTTTTCCCTGCCCTTTTCAGGATGATAGGCAAATGATACTTATTTTCCTTACTGCTGAACAAATTAACATTAAAATATAAATAAATCCTGAATATTTTTTTTCACTGAAAGAGACAGCTTTCACAACAGAGGGTACATTTAGTGATTGTTAAAGGACCAGATATGGTTCTTAGATACCCTAAATATTCCTCTAGGTTTAAAGATAGTTATCACAGAAATCTGAAATTTGATCTGAAGATTAGAAAGCTTTAGGAGAGAAAAAAAGGGAGAAACAAAGGTATTATGCTAGAGAGGCACTTTTGCCTCTCTAGAAAGAGAAGTTTGAGAATACAGCATAAAACTGGTGCACATCTTCTGTCCAGTTAATTCCCCTGTGCCTTAAGACTAACCATCAAGAGGAGGGACGTTAAGGTAGGCTTTATGCTCAGGGCACAACATAGGGACTCAGAAGACGTAGCTTGTTTGCACAACACTAGGCACAAATGTGGCCCCAACCTGTTGCCTTCACGTAACACAAATAAAGTATGTTAGATTTGTAGGAGTTCTAAGTGACCTGTTCTTATTTCAGACTGGATGACTCTCCAGATTACCATGAAGAAACACATAGCTGGGTTTTTAAAAATATTTTCTTAGGAAAGTTTAGGGTACCTCAACAGCACCCAACCCTTGATTTCAGCACTAAGTACTTGCAATAGTGACATGTGACAAAGCTGTTTTATCATTACATCACCCAACAGTAACAAGTTGCTTAGTACTAACCATTATGTAGGCTATAGAACAAACGATGCCCATCTTCCCTACAGAGCACAACTCTAATATACAAATTAAAAGGTTAATTTAAAAAAAAAAAAATCTAACTGGTTGAATGGAAAAAGAACATTGGTTTTTAGCTAGTACAGTTTTTGCTGGACACATCTGGATTATGTCTTTGAATAGCAGCTTTCAGAAATACATTTTTGATCTTACTGGACTTCTTAAGACCTGTTAGCTGGACACACTACAACAAACCATGTAAAAACAGAACCCTGTTAAAGACAGTTAACTGATAATTTGATTATGCAGCAGACCAATAAAGATACCACCAGGAAGACTGGTCCCTCAGGCTCACACACTCACATCTGAAAAAAAAATAAATCTGTATAAACATGTACTTTAGTGGCAACTGCTTAGTGATACTCTAAGGATTTTTTTTATTCTCCCATAATCACAGAAGAGTTCCAACTCTGTACAGTAAAGGGTAATTTGAATGGATAGCTTTATTTTTCTTGTATTCATTAGAGCATGTTAAATTGGTTTAAGAAATGCTTCATTTTCTGGCGACACTGGTCATGTCTGTGCTCAGAAAACACTACTCAAAATCACGTAAATGATAGAAGATACTAAGTTAACATCATTCTTTTCCACTTTATGCCACATTTGGCTTGATTCTGCTTTTTTCTGTGCAGCCCCTATTCTCATCTTGTACTATCTATCACTCATGCTAAAATTCACATGCTAAAAAGGAATTTTCTTTTCTCCCCTCCCAAAGATTTTAGTGTGGTCTGCAGTAAATGACAACTTCTAGTGCATTAAGTAAACACTGAGAAAATTTCAGTGAGAGACACTGTCAATAGCAGTGCAAAATACCTTCCTGAAGCTAAACTATACCCTGTAATCCCAAAGCCACTATCAATTGTATCCATCTTGCTTCTGTTTAAGTTACAATTTACTAATATTATACTTAATTATGATTTGATATAAGAAAATAATCTAATCTACAAGAGGCTTGCAATTAATTTCAGCTTTAGTTAAGCGTTTTTTTTGCCTTCAGTCACTGCCAGATAAAGAGTTTGAATCAGACAGAAGTCACATATGATGTATTTTAGCAGGCTATTTTTCCATATAGTCCACCTCTGATCCAGGGTCCACTGCGACAGGTAACAGTAAAGCAGAGATATGGATGAATATTAAAATAGACTTAGCTGTGACTTTTCAATGAGGGGTCCATTAACAATAGAAAGTGACAGCGTGACTCTCTTAAAATGATATGAGATTAAGTTTGTCTCAAGCAATCACCGAAAAGAGCAGTCAGCTTTGGTCCTAGCTGAACTATACCAGAAAGACATGGAAGAACTTGAGTCACTTGAAACAAACATTTTGCCAGAAAAGGTAGATGAGTCCCTACTGGAGAACTCATTTTCTGCAGCCTCAGTTCCACAATGCAGTGTTTTTGATGATGTCAGTAATTTGCTGAAGCAATGACACAAACAAGCTTACATAGGTTAAGTTATTCTGAAATTAATCATAAAACACCTCATAATCAGATGCAGTTTAACAATCACGTTTGCATGTAAACAAAGTACTCATGAAATACACCTATAAAAATAGAGATCCCTTTTCACAGTAGCAATTACAGCACTGGCATCCTATCCCACTCTCTCCAACATGGGAATTGTACTCCTTTTCTCAATGCTTCCGTAGAGTACGAGGACCTTCATCAAGTAAATAGCATGAAGTATTTCCTCCTAGTTCCTGCTGCAACATAGTAGGATTGCTAAATCATGATGTACAGGGTAATCAAAACCAACTTTTTGGAATACAAATCTGAGTGACAACAGCATCCACCTTGCTCTACAGTCCTGTCATAAGATGGGGTACAGAACAAAAATAACTTCTTTTGATCCTCCCTGGAGCATAAGTACAGCAATGAGCCTATTCTGCAGGTGGCCCAATACAATACATTTTATAGGGATGCAATACACTTTAACACGAAAATATTATTTTAAAGAGATGAGGGAAGATTTGAAGTCATACATGATTCTGGCATTATGCTGGGACAGTGGGAATCTCCCTACATCCTGATCAGTACCACAACAGAATTCATTTGAGAGTCCTCCAATCTACAATCAAAACATGAGACCTTAATCTATATTTAAAAGAAGAAAAAAAGGAAAATACCACCCTTTAGAAAGAAGAAAAAGGAAACAGCTCACATTATTCTGTCAGATGTTTGTCAGTCACAACATAGCACCTATAACTCTTAAGTGAAAGAGGTCGAATTAAAAAAAAAAAGTACATCGCAGGAAGCATCGGAGAACTGGCAAACCTGTTTCAAAAAGAAATTATTAAATGTAAGACCACACACACATACCCCTTGCTTCTCAGCAAAGAGCCTGAGGATTTTAAGTGTTTTATTACCTTAAAGAGTAGGTGGTATTTTTTTTTTTTAATCACATACAGAGAACATATAAAATGCCTAGCACTGAACACAGAAAAAGAGACATCCTCCAGACAAAGACCACCTGGCAGATGGAAGCAGGGAATAAACAATTAACCAGGAGAGAAGCAATTCAAGCCCATCGACCAGCCAGGGGGCCGCGGGTCAGGGGCAGCAGGGAGAGCGGAGGCACAGGGAGAACACTGAGCGCAGAACCGGGGCGCAGGCAGAGCACCTCAGTAACACCTTCCCACATGCAGGTTCCTGACCTTGGGGTCGGGATGACGGCCCAGGAATAGCCCGGCGCCCTCTCCCCGCGGGGCCCGGCCGCCCCCGGCGGCGCCTCCCGCCCGCCCCCTCAGGCCCCGGGCCCCGCGGCCCGCAGACTCACCTCATCCGCGCTCAGCTCCTCCATCGCCTTCCTCTTAATGGTGAACGGAGGGAGGGCGCTTTCCTCTGCCCCGCCGAGGGGCAGCTCCGAGGAAGCGCTCTCCTGCCGCCTCCCCCCCGGGGGGGCCGGGGGGCCGCGCCCGCTCCCGCCGCCCCCCCCGCCGCGGCCGAGGGTGGCCGCCCCCCGGTTGCCCCAGCCCTCCCGCGCCCCTCGGCTTCGGCCCCCGCCCGCGCCGCGGCCCCTGCCCCGCGCAGAGATTATTCATCAAAACAAGAGGGGGGCGGCGGCCATCTTGGGGCGGGATCACGTGAGACCGCCCGGCGCCGCGGAGGGACCCGGGCATGCCGGGCCCCGCGCTGCACCGACCAATGGCAGCGCCGGGAGGCGGGGCGCGGTGTGGCGCGCGGGAGGGGCGGGGCCCAGCGGCTCGTCGTGGCGGCGCGGGAGGGGCGGCCCGCGCGCGCGTCATGGCAACGGGGGGGGGGGGGGGGGGCCGGGGGGGGGGCGGGGCCCCGGGGAGGCGGGCTGGGAAGCGGGGCGGTGGGGCGGGGAGAAGCGCCCTGCTGGGCGATAGGCGCGTCGCCGGTTGCCTGGAGCAGACCCGCAGGTATGGCCGTCTGGGTATGCGGTTAGGCTGCTGAAGTCTTCCCGTTTTAATGGGTCCGTACCTGCTCCGCTCCTTTGAGGTGTTAGCCCACTTCTCAGTGACGAATGATCGACGTACTACAGGCTTGTTGTCTAATTATTGCAATCTGCATAACATACCAAGGGAGAAAGAACACTAAGCCTCCGGTGAGCGCTGGGCCTTAGCCCTTTGTAAGTGTAGTTTGAACATGAAGTATTTTTGTCCTTTCTTGTGTAAAACCACAAACTTTTCTGCACCTAGTTCTTTCATAATACCTCAAAATTATATTTTTGTGAAAGATACTCATCTTTCCCTCTTTTCCCTCACCATCGACACTCCAGCTGAAGAACAAAACAGCCAGGGTCTGTGTGCCCTGAAGTGAATTGGGTGTTCACTTCCAGCCCTGCTTGTTCAGTCAGTTATACCACCTGTAGGTGAAAAAGAAAAGGATTTTGAGAGGTTGTCTTTTGGAAGAGGACAAAAAAAGTGGGAGTTGTATCAGCAGATTTTTGCCCCGTGATGAACAGTCACTAATAATTAAGATGTTAATAGACAGCTATGTGCAGTGCAGCGTAGTTTGACTCAGCGAGTGAAAGAATCCCATAAAAGGAGGGCAACAGGATGTTCTTAAGATGGGAATAAATTGGTCTGTATAAACAAAGGATAGAATTAAGACATATTTCCGTAAGCACTGCACATAATTATTGATATTATTTATTTATAAATAATGAGATTTTTTTATGCGTAAGTGAGGCAGATGTGATATTTGGTCTTGTGTTTCATTATACATCTTCCTTAGCATTCTGTACTGATTTAAAGGTGTTTGAATAAAACCAATGTTTTTGATGATTTAACCAAGGTGGCCAGAATGGGAAACAAATTCTTTTGTAAATAATTGGATCTTAATATATCTTGCCAGTCTTTTGTAGAACATATGCAAATTGTTACCTTTGAGTTTTAGATTATTAATTTCGTGTTTCTTCATCTCCTTTAGGTTATGTTTCATTTTGTTACCTTTTTTTTTTCCCCCAGTGGAGTTGGGGGTATAATCCAAAGCACAGGTTGCTGTTTTGTTCTTATGCTGAACTGTTGCTTTATTCCATATTACATAGTCATTGCACAGAATAGTATGCAAGAAAATTATTAGGGGACTACACACAAATTTATGTCTTAAAAGCTTTTGAGTAAAAATTAGTAACCTTAAAGGTACTTCTGATGGTGTCAGGGAAAAGTTACATGCTCAGTTTAAAAGTAATGTGTGTAAGTCTGTCACTAAGACCAGCATTTAGAAACAATAATAGCAAACTACACTGTGATACGACTCCTTACATTTTTGTGTATCATTGTATAACTTTCTTTTTTCATATCATCATTAGAGAAAACGTTTGAGAGACTGTGAATCCTGGCTGTTCTTTTGGTTTTCCATTGTCTGTTTTGATTGTAGAATCCAGAAGGCAACACATTTCTGTTCCCCTATTTATAAAGTACACATGCAGCTGGCATCTTAAAATCATTATAATACACGTGGTCAGCACTTGCACTAAAAAAACTTAGAAAAAATTTGACTGTCAAAACAATAGTGTAAAGTAGTTAAAGTGGTCTGAAACACCTCTGAATAAAACCCATCAAGTGCTTCTCTGGGGAGTTTTGTTCTTGTCCTTCAGTTCTATAGTTCAAGTGCATATCTTCTTGGCAAAGGCTATCTTAACGTCTTCTTTTTTTTTCCTCCCTCACTTCCAGAACGTGTGACTGTTCCCTTTCTTTTTTCACCTTGCATTTCAAGATGTTTCATTTGTATTTTGTGAAAGCATGTGAATTGGTTAGCATATAAATTAAATTAGAATAAGTAGTTTTATCACTGTAGTAGCTTCTCTCATCCTCAAGATCTCCAAATCATCCTCAAGTGAGTTCTGCATTGCATTACCTGCTTTCAAATCAGCAATTTGAAGTAGGAAGGTAGCAATAAGAAAAGTAATATCACTACTGATAATAACTCTTCTATATCTCTAACAGTAAGAACTTCCTAATAGCAGCCTTACTAACAAATTATTATGCTTCTAGTCATACAGGTTTCTAAGTTTGCATTTTTCCACTTTCAGCTTGGATTCTCTCTTTGTACTGACAGAGTTCTTAAGGTCATCATTGTCTTTCTGTATTCTTCTCACGCGTTTCTTGTTGGAGCGCACAGCTTAAAAGCTGTGGGGCTTGAGAGTATCTGCAATATTTAACACTTAAAATACTGCCACTAGGAGCCTCTACGATTTAAATATATTCCAGAGGTGCCATCTAGTGGTGTAGTGAAGGCGGCATGGCTCTTGCTGTATATCGCTGATAGATGTGATGGGAGATTTGATGCAAGAATTTGTTATTTACATTAGAATAACATGGTAACAGTAATTTTGTTTTCCAAAAAAACTACTCAGTTCCAGAAGACACCCACTATCAGCATCTATAGAATAAACACCAGTCATTTTACTGCTGGTCCCCCAAATTTCCCTAACTATATAAAGAATACTAGTTCTTCATATTTTGGAAACTAGCTTAAATTTGATTAGTCCTCTAGTAATTATATTGAAGGATTCAGTCTAACCAAAAGCCCTCCAAGCTTCAACACATTTTATCTATGTCTGTAGCTTTAAGAATTCCAAACTGGCAAGAAGAAATAGTATCAGAAAAGTGGTGTTACTTATGTTTTAAAATACCAGGGATTTTTTTTTTCCACATAGAAAGTAATTAAGTTACTAAGCTCTTTTCTCTTTCCACTACTGATAAGATCCCTGCATGTTAGTATTACCGACAATATGCAGCAACTCATTTCACATGTAACTACCAAGCTGATCTGACCACTTACATGTGTTTATACAAGGCACAATAAAACCTACTTCTCTATGTGACATTACACAAGGTCAAAAAGAAAAACATTGAACCTAATTGAACAGATATATGCAAATAATCTTAACTAAAGAAGCATTGTTTTCACTCTAGATATGTGCTTATAGAGTTAAATTATTTTGCAGACAGGAATCTATGTGGCTTACTCAGACCCATCTTCATTGTTCTGGGATTTGATCACAGGCTGTTTTCCTCTGGTAAGCTGAAGTTAATTATTTTGAGAACAAAGCAGTTGTGGTGCAATACAGGACCTTATATTACACATCTATGATACAAGCAAGTGGAGTTAACTACTAGTCTGCATCTTAAAGAGAAGCATTTTGAATAACCTGTATCCTTTTTGTCTGCTTCCTTTGCCTTTATCTTCACTTCTCTACCATTGTTCCCCCTCAGTTTTGTTTGATGTTGGCATGCCCATTTAGAATAGGCAGTTTTTCTTTTTTTCATTTAGACTACTGGTTAACTAGAGACCCAAACCATACTTATATTTGGTCCCTCCCACCCTGCCAAAAACACATTGAGACCTCAGGTTTGATTTTAGGTGTTTATTAGCAAAATCAGTTTTTAACACTGGCAACAGTAGACTTATTTCCTGAGCCAGAAACCATCAGACCATTTATCTTAATAGGCACAAGGAATCAGTTCTTGTCTGTACAGCCATCACTGGACATGAGGATGCTCCTGTATATAGCTGTCTCTCCATGTAGGAACCAGTACACATATTCAAGCCCTCTTGAAGACCTGTTTACATACTTGATTCTCACAACGAAGCTCCTACAAAAAGCCCAAACAAGAGTAAAGATGTATATAGTAATCAAAGGAACTTCTTCTAAAAGTGAACATAGATCATGTGCCATGACTACTGACCACCACTCTGCTGCCATGCCATTAAGTTATGCTTAACATGCTGAATTTAGCTATACAAGACAGTGAAACAATGAAGTTGTTCTGCTAAACTAAAATCAAAGCAGAACATGCTCCGTATATATCATCCATTACAAATACTACAGAGCTAGAAGATGACTTAATGCACACCATGATCACATTATAGACCTTATTTTTCTCATAGAGACAGAATTAGTAGAAACATGAAGTAAATACCAGATGGAGGTCATCTCCTTCAAGCCAGTGAGTCCAGCCCCTGTTCTTCTTCTCACCAGTCTGGACACAGACAAGTTTATCATTCTCCCAGGTAACTAGGCTCTGTAGAAGAGGAAACAAAAAAGTGTTTCTCTGTGTGTGTCTCAGTTCTACAATATACTCACAGACAACATCCTTTTTTCCTGCATAAAAGGGGACCTAAATACTATTCCCAAGCAAAAGTGAAATTCCTTGTCTGTAACTCAGGCTCCTACCTCTGTGTTGCATTACAAATAGTATTCTTGAAACAATTTCAGCTCAAATAGCTGGATTGATCATGGCACCTTAATTTTGTCACAGACTCTTGATTTTATATATTCAGTCTTACCTTGCATTTTCTGTTATCCAGGCCTTTATTATCTTCTTCAAACTCTTCTCCAATTTTGAACTGAAGCAAATAATCCCTGAATGTGCTAGTGGTATGGATATAAAATGAATCACCATCTTGTTTGATCACTTTCTGAGGCTTCAGCATTTTTGCTATCTTGCGTGTTGCAAAATCAATACCTTGGACAGGAGGCAAAAAGGTCAGAGTTGTATTTATCACCAGCCATTTTGACAGCCAGGACTTACCTTTATTACTACTAGAAGCATTTCTTAGATAGTTTGACCTTATTGTTATGCAAGGTTTTATTGTTTGGGGGTTTTTTGGGGGTGTGGGGGTATAGTGTTTGTTTGCTTGTTTAAAGCTGTGTTACACAGATCAAGTCATGTTCTTGCACATTTTACTCTTTGGGAAACAGTTTACTCAATTTTTGCACAATTCCTATGCAAGATTTCTAGGACTCTGAGACCAAAGAGTCCTTTGAGGAGTTGGGGAGACTTGGTTTCTCCCACAAAGACACCACAAGCTTGGTCTCAGACTTACCTCCTGCTTAGCTAAAGGGACTAGTTAATGCCTGTTCTCATGCTTTGTCAGAGGAAAGGCATTATGTGAATTAACAAGAAATCTTTGCACACTATACCTTAAATAGAGTAAACTGAAGGGCAGTCCTAAAATTAATTGCTCAGGCTTGTTTTCAGGACATGCCACTTACTATTAACACTTCTTTAGGTGCAACTAGAAAACATCACACTTGCCAAAAGATTTCCTGGTTATCTATAATGATCAATTACCTTTACCAGAATACTGATGTTCTTGGTAATACTGAGCTTAAAGCAGTGCTTCCAGAGTTGTTTTCTATTTCTCTAGTGACTATTTCTTTAGAGGAACAGGCCACCTCTTTGGCAAGGAACCGAATTACATTGCATCCCAATAGCATGCTCAGAGCTGGGTTTTTAGGAAGGGGGGCAGGTAAAGCAAGAGGCTGTGTATCAATTTAGCTGTTTTCATCACCTAGATTTAAAGTGTCATTTTATAGGACCACTAGAAGTTTCTCATTTTATGCAGGCTGGGGTTGTGAACTTCTTGACAGGGTGTGTTCAGCGACCATGTGTTGAACCATATGGCTCATTATGCAGTCTGTGTCTGAAGTAGAACTTCATTACTGTATGCATTACAGAAGTGCTAGAATCTGTCTGTCGTGTTTTTACATGGTTACCAGTTTATTTTAGCATAGAGGGGTTTGAATTCAGTACTGGCAACAGCCATACCCATTAAGCCTTAACATAGCTATAAGAATATATAAGTACAAGCTACTTACAAATCTATTCCTTAGAGGTAGGTATTACATTGAAGGAAAGGCTAGGCTTGGAATAGCCACGTCCTCATCTGTAACCCCCTAGTTACTCAGCTGATCAGATATTAGCCTCCTTACTCTACTTACCCTGGTAGAAAAGTTTTTCATTCCAGCTCTACAATATTTATTTCAGTCCTTATGTTGTTCAGTATATTGGCAACCAGGCAGGAGTAATTAATGATAGGTTGTAAATCATCAACAGGATTCTTTACCTTTGCATTTTTCACAAGATCAGTAGTTATGTTTCATTAAAAAATTCCTTTACTTAGCTGGACAATGTTTATTATCAAGTAACAGACAGAACCTCTGTTCCATTTGAGGGCATTAACACATTAAGACTATATTAGTATTCAAATGGAGGAATAAGGCCTCATTATGGGAGCACCCTTTCCGTTTTTTTCCTAACTGATAACACACCAATGTTAGAAACAGATTTCTTTCACCATGTTAAAAATACCAACTAGACAATTTAAGTGGGTCACCCAGCATAGATACATCCAGAAAATAGATTTCATTCTAGTTGTGTATACAATAGCCAACAAGGGACACTGCTGGTCACCAGTTTACACAAGTCAAAAAGGCAGAAGGGGGTGGGAGAGGCAGAGAGAAGAGAAGGCAGCACGCAAGATTGCCTGCTGTCAGTCTGTAATGAGCTTTATACAAGAAAGCTAATAAAGTACCAAGGACTTTCTTAGTTCCCCATTCAGACACCATTAATCTTTAAACATGTGAGGTAAGAGGTTAGCTTCAAGTGCTCCAGAAAATAGTAAGTTAGCAAGACTTACCAAGTCACAGTAACAAGAGCAGTATTTTGTAAGCTGTTTAAAGATAAACTACACTGAGCTAGTCAACTGCCTGAAAGTGGCAAATCCCCAAGCACTATTTTTTGTTACTTAACATTTAATTAACCCTAGACATAGGTTCTGTAAGTTTGTGCTCAAAACCAAGAGAAATTGAGCAGACAGGGCTGCTCAAACTCTTCCCTGTCTCTGATGAAAGCTACACAAAAATTCTACTTTTAACAAGTACTAGGCTGAGAAATTCCTGAAAGCTGCAAGGCCACTTGGGTGACAGGCTAAGTGTAGTTAATGTTCTCTGTTTATCAAATAACAAAGATTCTTCCATTGTTTTTCAGAGGAAAAAAGCTTCAGCAATATCTAGATTTTAGAAGAACTTGGACTCTTAAAATCCAGGAGGACCCATATGGGGGAAGGGAAGAAGGGTAGAATCAGGTTTTTTCACCTACCTAAGGCCACCATATAACCTTCAAAGTTGTCATTGCTGATAAGGTTCCAGGTTCCACTGAAATCCACAGGCATTGCCAGACTGTAGAAAGAAGATACAGTCAACCTCTGACCAAAAAGCAAAAATGAAGAAGTAGTTTTCCAACCAGGCGTTATATAAGGAAGGCTGTGGGTGGGATTGCATCCCAGAGCCTTTCTGATGGAGGGGAAGGGTGCTATTGCTGAGCCAATAGGTGAGAGGGTATTTGTAGATCAGCTTCAGCTGCATTGGAGGGAAAAGTTCACAGTTTCTGAAATCTTTGTGTGGAGCAAATGTTAATAACCCAAGAGTCACAATGCAAACCAAAAAGTGGTTTAAACCTTTTGTATACTTTAAAGGGACTCATAGACACCTTTTGTCGTTACTAAAATTCTCTGCATGTATATTAGATCTGTGGCTTTATGGTCTGAAATCTACATATTTGTTGAAAAGGTGATCTACCCGCTGTAAATACATGCTACATTTGAACAGATAGGGATTGACTGTTAAACTGTGGATATCATTGTATCAGCAAATTTTAAAGCAGTACCTATGACACAGTAATAGCGATAAGTATTATGTTTTGTTGGTTTATGTCTGGAGTGAATAGTAGGCAGCATTCTTGTCTGGTGGTTATAACAGAAAAGTGAAAGACCAGTCTTGTTTGTGTATGTTATTCTCTGATGTGACTCTCAGCACAGTTCTACTTTGCCTCAGTTTACCTATTTGAGTTTTGGCTTCTTTAATGCTGTTACTTACATCCTAGTTAAAGGAACACACATATATAAAATTCTTTCTTTTCTCAGATGCCTTACCAGCCAGAAAGTTTGTGTAACAGTCAGATATGAGACAGCAGATCCAGAGGCCTGAGCTCTGTTTCCAGTTCTGCAGCTCTGTATTTATCAACTTTCCTAGATGGGAAAGAGGATGAATACCTGTTCTTGCAACCCTCTTTCAACTCCTAAAAATAGCCAATAACAAATTCAAAAAGTACTCTCGTGTATATAGAATATGTAGCTTCCCCCTTTACTTTTTATTCTTGATGCATACAGTAAAAGAGAGATGATGCAGAAGTTATTCCCACTGATGCTTTATTAGGTACTATAATTGTGGCAGAACATACAGGGAGTAGAGCACAGGATGCAGCAAGTAAGCTTCAGTGTTGGACTTTATCTCTTAAGTGATGACTCAGCAATGTGTTTTGAAAGGTGAATAAAGAATGCTTGACTCTGAAGAGAAAGGATATGTAAGGAATTTGGGAGTGTGATTTTATTTCCTTTAGAAGATATATAATTCTCTAATCTCTTGCAGTTCCTCCATCTGTGGTTACTTTTTGCAAACTGTATGCCTTATTGTTACAATTTACCAAGTGAGAAATATGAACTTAATAATCCTGAACAACCAAGTACTCTACAATTGCTAAGTATAGGAGAGCTAGGTAACTTTGTACCTCACTTTCCTCATTGGTAAAATGGAGAAAATAATAATTCCCAAAGTCACACCTATGTTTTGAGCATTAGCTTAATCCCACATTTTAATTGGTCAGACGGGACAGTAATGAGCACCACAGTGAAGACCACATTAAAAGAAAAACCCAAAATTGATAGGCAAGGGAAATCTTAACTGTGTTGCTACCATAGTGAAAAAGGAAAAGGGAATTTGGTATTCTGAATCTTGAATGACGAAACTGATTTATAGCTACTACATTTATCTATTTACTGACTTGGGTTAGGCTGAATAAAAAGATAATACTTTGCAGAGAAGATTAAATTTCCCTGAACTTTAGCTACATTTTTGGAGCTGACAGTTTGACCTATATGACTCACAGAATAATGCGAGTAGGAAATTAGGACGTCAAAGCTTGTTTCCTGTTTGCAGATGGATATTGTTCTCTAACCTGTACTAAACTAGGAATGGGACAGAGAAATGCAAATTAATGTTTCCCCTGGACTCAAATAGTAACATTTCACCCACAATTTGTTATTACAAGGTTATGATAGTAAAGCACTGTTGCAATACTACTGACTCTTCCAAGAAAAGTCAGTACTTAGTTAAGTCAAGTCCTGTGTAAAAGCCTAGATTAAACATTTTAATTGAAAATCAAGATTTTGCAATTGTCTGGGATGTGCTGCTTCTTTCTGTAAATCAGTACTTAATCTCAAATTAAGATTTGTAAAGGCTACTAGGGTTACTGTTTCAAGGCTCAGCTGAAGAACTGCCTATGGAACTTTTTGTAAGAACTGCTGAGTGCCCTGGCCACATCCTATGATGGTTCATTTCTTTCTCCCTTACAAATTCCCAATTTTCTTTTTATGGAAAGAATACTTTTCCATTTCCATCTTAATTGGTGTGCAGCATTGAGCATCTAACGCATTCCATCAGGTATGTGGCCTCATTGTAGAAGTAGATAAAGTGGTCCCTGATGCTGTTGTAGTATTTATAAAATATTTTGAGTCTAAATTACACGTGTGGTGTAAGGGCCTTTATGTTCTCTTAATAGAGCAGAACCAAATGCAGTGATGTAAAAAAAGCCTCATTTTTGTTTGTAGAACATCTGTGAATGCATTATAGCTCTTTTTATAAATAAGTTCAGTGCACTGCATTATTCACAAACCTTATGATTTCAAGTATACAGATTCTCTTTTAGATCTAGTCCACTCCTGAAAGTTTTACCTGTCTAACATTTTTGAATAGGCTGCATCACTGACTGCGATGCAGGTATTTGTAACTGATTAGAACAGTAGATTGTCAGTATGCACTTAATTCTAGTGTTGTTAACAGGCAGGCTTCTGGATCCCACTAGTAAAATAAAAGATCCTTATTCAGCAGTCAGTGTAATTTTTGAACAATGTTTTGTTTTGTATAGACAAAACTGTACTGACATCATTCTAACTACTTAAAAATCATGCAGTCATCAGACTTCAGATTTGGTTAATAACAGGATGACTAAAATTAGCGTATTACATGCAATTTATTTTATTGAAAGACCCATCACACATAACTACATTAAAACCCAGTGAAATATAACTGTTTGAAGACCAAAGCTTTATAAAACATCCTACTGAATTTGCAGTTTCTCTAGAATCACACGAAGTGCACCAACACACACCAGCATCATTACTTAGAAGAATAAACCTAGACTTAAAGTTCAGTTTTTACTCTGAAAAGTGACCACAATAATAGCGTGCTTTCCCATTAGAAAGATCTGCTTTGTTTATTCAGAAGCACACTGGTTGACTTGAGTGCTGAAAATAAATCTTGCCTTCTATTCTTGGCAGTCATGAATACAGACAGCAAGCAAAAGAGAAAAGTAGATCTTGTCCTTTCCTACGCACCATCAATAATATAGTTACCTTCAATCAGTTATGGCAGTTTGATTGCTAAGGTGTCACAGGGGCATAATATATCCTTCTATATGTTTATTACGATTGATAAATGAACTCAGCCTCATTACCAAAGGACAGTGTAAGCCTGCTTGAACTCTAGGGGAAAAAATAGGAGACTGAACAGATTTGATGCAGGAATCACCGAGAAAAAAACCTAAGAATCCTTGATGCCACTTTCTGTCACAGTGCTGTTACTGCACTTCTGAGTTGTGACTTGATTTCATTACACTAATCTCCTTGTCGATTCTCTATAGATGGCCACCTTTACAGGCTGGAGCTAGTAGAGCACCGATGTTCTAGTGTATGGTAACTGCAGAATTCATGTGGGGCTCCAAGTTTGCACGCCCAATGCTGGCTCCGCTGCAGGTTACAGGTTTTCCTGATAGTGCCTTGACTCCCCTGCTGGTTTTCATATGATCCTTGCAGGCCCTAGGGTCACCTGTGATGTTCTGTGTTTCACTTCTGGCTTCCAGACTTCCCCCGAAGCTCCTAGGGAAGCCTACACCTCTGCCTCAGCTCTTTGGGGATCCCCTGCCCAGGGAAGGAGGATGACAGGTTGTCACGGTTATGATCCTGGAACGTGTTCCTGGTTCTAGACTTGCCCAAGAATATCTAGGCTTCCTGCCCTGAGAGTCTCACATTCTGCTGGATTTGTTGATCTGAAAAATGTGAACAGGGTCGTCTCACGGAGATTGTATGAAAAAGCTGTTAAGTAGCATCTTGGAAACCTTGACGTTTATAAGGCACATAATCCAAACAAAAATGGGATGACTGCAAATAAAGGGAGGTAGAATTCTATCACCATGACACTCACAGTGCCTCTCTAGTTTATATTCACATAATACAGGCAATATACTGTTAGATTCAAAACCAGATTTCTAGCAAAGAAAAACATTTCGTTTATATACAGTCTTAATATCCTACCATTTCTTCTCAACTCCAGTTATAGAAAACAATTCTGGCTATATACATTTGGCTCAAAAGTAAAAGCTCATTTATTATTTGAAATAAAGGGATGACTGTCTGAGAATCAGTGCAATGACACTATTATTAATTTTTATCCATCAAATCAATGGCTATAAACCAGTTTCTGAAGTAGGTCTGTCCTTCCGTGAGAAATGGTGCTGAGCTTAACGTACAGCTCTGGAAACGTGAATGGAAAAGTAAAGCACAAGGCATTTCTGGGAGAAAATTGCATGATGGCAGACAAACAGGCTGCATATCTGAAAGGCAGGCAACTCAAAACATGGCATATCTAGCACCACTTAAGCCAGCAGTAAATTATCCTTTGGGGATAGAGCTAAATAATTTCTTTGAGGTGCACCACATGTTGGCAATTTTGAAAAAAATATTAGTTAAACGGACTTACTATCAGTAAGCGGTACATTTTGAAATTAAATGGCTTTGTTAAGACACTGTAAGTTATTAAAAATATTGGTGTTAGTATTTTATAAAAAGCAGTCAGAGCAGTCTGAGTTGAAACTAATCACATTTTCGTTTGTTTTGTTTGTTACTTTGTAATTCTCATATGCAAGTGTGAATTCTTATACTTAGTTCACTACACTGTGACAAAATGTTTAAATGTGAAAATCTTATTGTTGGATTTACAAAAGATTGTGTAGGTCCACCAGACCTCAACAGCAACTACATATGTACTGAAACCACAGAATTACCCCACTATTTACGTAAAAAAAAAACAAACAAAAAAAACCCCAAACCCTGCATTTTCCTGTACTGAACTGTAGCTTTTTTTCACAGCAGAAAGTAAGTGAGTTGTATAGTGCCTGTTAGTTCTTAGAATCACTTTCATATTTCTGTAAGGGAGCCAAGACAACCCCAGCATTCCTGTCCTCACTCTCTGGACTATACAGATTATTTTTTTCTATGTATGCTTGAACTACATCAGGCACTAGGTAACGAATGCTCTGGCCCCTCCGCAGTGCTCTCCTAATCTTGGTGGAGGAAATGTCATTTGTGATCCATTCTTCCACAAGGTGAATGTTATTCCTATGCCTCCACAAAATATCAGATTCATAGATGAATTTCTGAACGCTGTTTCCAGCCCTACTGATGCATACAAGGCCATGATTTTCCACAATCTCAGTGATGTCCTCCAACTTCCACAGATTGGGGATCCCAAAAGATTCCAGCATGTCACTTCCACAAAGCAGTTTAACCTGGGGGACACCTTAAAAAGAAGAATAAGTGAGAAACAGAGTTTGCTTTAGGCCACCAGATTTTAGCTAACTAGATGGGGACATTTAATTTCTAGGTTACCTCTCTGTATCTTTAGTTAACATGAAACAATGGAATGAAATAAAAAAAGATTCAGAGTATGAAATTTATAATCAGTAGCCTCATACAGGATTTTTCTGAAAAAAGGGAGTCCCTTTGTCCAAAAGGACTGGAAAACAAACTATAATATGCTCTTTTAGCTTTGGGGTGAATCAATGACTGTGAGGATCAAAGTAAAAGAAAATACAGAGAAAATTCCAGAATAGCTAAGTATGAAAGGATACTGTAATGCTGTTAAAACTTTATCTGACATTCCATAGAGAAGAAGAGGAGACAGCTTTTACAGGACAGGGGTCAGGGGGGATTAGGTAAAGGGAAAGAAAATACAACCCAAAAAAAAAAAACCCGGTGTGACCTGACTTCAGGGGACTCTCCTCCATACTGTGTTTTATATGGAATGTAGAGAAGCATGCGGATAGAAACCACCCCAAAGTAATGGAAGCAAAATTGAGTGTGCTATAGATTTGCAGCTCCCAGTAATGTCACAGGTGGTAGGAATGTAGTAAAACATCTGTCAACACAGTATGAAAAAAGCCTGCCTGATGCTGTTGGTCTTTTCTTTGAAAACATGTACTTTAAAACACTGTAAGTTAAACAGTAGAATTTGGAAAGGTTCAAGGGAAGAAGTCAAGATTTGCTAATATAAAGGATTAAGATGGTCATCAGGCAAGGCCACTCAAATTCTGTCTGAATACATATAATTGTACATGTTAAGCTAAAGAATTAAATTAAGATCTGAAAGCAATAAGCAAAATAAATGCTACCGAAAATTACAAAGCCACGCTACATCTGTTGTATGAAGTTTTAAATTAGAATTTAAAATGATCCTGTACCCAGATACATTTTGAATTTCAGGACTTAATCCTGTTGTTTCTTTCTTCACCAACTTATAATATGATCAAAAATTCTCAGCTGTTAACTATAGTTTAGCAAAGTTCTGTAGGTAAAATGGAAAGCTCAGACCTTTTTCAGGTCAAATTTCTATTATCTTGAGTATTTTTCATGTCCTCTGTATTTTATCCTTATCTTTTTATGAAGCCTACTGCTTTATGCGGTGGGATCTAAGGGAATAAACTTACTCAGTGAAATCAGAACCAAGAACTAACATAAAAAAAAGTTACTCATCGGGGCAATTCCCTTCAAATAGCAAGTATTGTCAAGCATTTAATTTGCAAACAGACTTAACTTTTTATATCTGGACTCTGATTTTTCTTTTTAACGGGGTCATGCCTATTTGGTTCCTGTTTCCTCTTCCGTCCTGGCTTTGTTAAAGGTATAGCATTCTGCAGACTATTAGTGGGATCAGGAGAGAAAAGCTTTTGATGATGGTACCTGCAAAACAGATGTATTTTAAAGATGTAGAAGAATATAGGGAAGAGTATGGCCTGCTAAATAATCTATCACCACTTCCTCCTGCAGTATTTTCACAGACAATCCATCCAAGAACCGATCTGCTGGAACCAGGACTTGTGAGAGCTGGGTCATAAGATAGTCAAAGTGCAAAGATTTCAAAGCAAGAGCTACAAGGTTGGTTTTTTTTCCTTTTTGATAAAAATTAATTTTGAAAAGAAGAACCTCAGTGAAGCAGTAGTGACTGAAAGAGTAAAAAACATAAAACTTAAAAAGAGATAGTCCTTCAGACAATTCTCATGCCAGCCTTTAAATACACAAATGGGCAGCATAGCACAATCAGAATCAAATGAGGGAACTGTTGTGTAGCATGTGTCTCCCCTAGTCTAGTCTCTTATCCTTCTCATGAATACCTTTTCAGCTCAAAAATTGAATAAAGCCTAAGAAACAACATATCTTAAAAATTTTCACAGGCTCATTTTTTGTACATTTAGGACTAATGGTGCAATCTTTCATTTACAATGCTCGTATAAATAGTACTTCTGAATTCACTGAGTCTATTCATATGGTTTGGGGTTAGCCTGCTATTATTCTAAGTTGTTAGAGCTAACACCATTCCTCATCCTTCTATAGGATCTTGAGAATTTTTAGGGTTTCGCTGAAGAATACCTTAAAACTTTTAGTGTTTCCAACCACTCACTCTGGCTGCTTTCCCAATCATCAACTTCCACCCAATCCGAGTTTTTTGTAGCTAGTTTTGCCATAGTTACTCTGTGATTCGCACTGATCAGACCTTTCTTCTTATATGCATCACCTACTGGTGAAATTATTCCTTTGATTACTTTGTATTTTCCTGTGGAAAAAACACATCACACAAGAACATGAAAAATGGTTGAGCAGATGTTACTTCCACTGCATTGTATTTAAACTATTCCATAATAGTTACACCAATGCCAGCTCTGATAGCCAGCCCAGTGGAAAAGTACAGTATACTTCTGCAATTGTGTAAGGCAGCACAATTAAAGATTTAGTAAGATATATTAGAAAGATATATTTCTATAAAGAAAAACTATAAACCTCATGATTTAGCTCATTAAAATTAGTAATAAGCAAAACATATGTAAGACTGTTCTCTCATGTATTTGGCCTACATTATTTTGTATGATACATACACACATACTAGCTTCAACATCTAATTAGTATTTCCAAAAGTATCTGTCAAACAAGCATTCATACTCACAAAATACTCACCTTAACATTGCAGTGTCCAGTTACCAGGCTGTTTTGAATGATATAAATTACCATCTTACCTGTTTCATGAAAGTAGTCTTTAGCCAGCTCAAATAGCCTCAGATGCATGTTGGTAATGGGATTGAAGGACCCACAGGCCAGCAGTACTACTTCAGTCTTCTTGTCAGGATCTTCCATAGCCATTTCTCGCAGCTACAGAGCCACGTGGAGAATGTTGGTGCTAGTTGCCAGCCACTACAAGAAGAGACCAGATCAAAAAATAGTTATTCCTACTTATTTGTGCTGTCAATAAGCAGAAGATTTCAAGATCAAATCAAAGACTGTTATTTTCCTTCCACCAACATTTGGTCTGTGATTGTTCATGTGATACTGCATTAGCCGATATTTAAGAGATTAAAATGATCGCCTCTCGTTCTTTCTGGTTATCCCTGGATAGAGGTATAATGCAAGGATCTGAGACAACAGTGGTATTGTATTGCTGAAAGGAGAATAATTCTTCCGTGGGGCTTCAGAAATCAAGGGTGTAGAGAAAAGTGAGTGTTCTAGGAAGAAGACATATGTAATTATATAAGTGAACTCAAATTTGCCTTTCCCATGTATTATCAAAGGAGCTGCGATTCCCTCCAAATGCAAGAGGAAGCATCTTTAAAAATGAAATCACTGAAAACAGGCTGTCTTTGTGAAGAGAGGACAGCGTACTGCCTACTCTGAAGAAAAGCAGCTCATGCAGAAAAACTTCATGAGGAGAGATTATTTGTCCTGCAAGTATCAAAACTTTGCAGGTTTTTTAAGATGCCAATGCCAATTAACTGCCAAGAGACACATCTGCGGGGAAGTTCCTTATAGGCAACTTCCTTACTTCTACTGCTTACAGGGGGGAATAGAACATCCTATGACAGTTCCCAGTGCTGCTACTCTAAATTGCAGTGAGTCTTTTCAGCAAAATCTATAGAATTAACATTATATTATATTAATTCTGGAGGAGGAAGGTTAACATTTCTTCGTTCAGGATTTATTTACATTTTACATGCTCTTGGTACATGGGAAGAGGCGGCTATGGACTAAACATGGAATCAATCAATCTGCTTTGTGTTGCGGAAAGGAAGTGGTAGGTGTACCAGCAGAACAGATGAGAGAAGAACAGTGCATTACAAAAGTTTAGTGAAAGCTGCAATTAAATACTATTCTTTTTTCTTTTTTAAAATACACAGCACTGTTCCAATTTTGAGCTTCAGTTTCAGAAAGCTGCTTAAGAATTGGTGAAAATAAGGAAATTTCACTACTTTTTCAACACTACCTGGATTTTTGCTTCTCAGTGTTCTTTTCTTTCATGAGAATATTCTGGCTTGCCAAGATGGTTTCCCCTAGCCTGGCCCTGAACAAATGAAAACTGGAATATGTTATGGGCTATTCTCCTGCTGTTGCTCTTTGTGAGAAGTCTGTGGCATCTGTGGTGAGTGCTGAATAGTCTGCCATTGTTTCTACAGCAACATCACTGCCTGGAAAAATCCCACAAGGTCACTCTCACATTCTGTCTCCTTTACAAAGAAGCTGAGTGATGTTCACAGCCACCGCAGCGGTGAGAGATCATCACAGCTAAATCCTGCAACAGCTCCTACGGACTAACATCAAATAGCCCTTGAATAAAAGGGAGTCTTGGAAGGCTTCACATTTTGCAAGTGTTAGTACTTTGCTGTGCTTTCAAGAGTTTCACAAACTTTTAAAATATTCTTTGTTACTGCGGAGTAGTTCAGCATTTGAAGGGTTTGGTGTAACTTGGAATGCAGTCTTCACAGGGGCACCGGCTAGAAGAGTTACCATGGGAACAGGCAAGGAAAGGAGTTAGACTTGCCTTTGTAATGCATAAAGCCCTACTTTCTAAAGAAAGTGACTCATGCTGCAAATTTGAAAAGGCCTGATTTTCTCCTTTAAAAAAAAGAAAAGCAAGGGCAAAAATAATAGAAAATTTTAAGATGAAAATATATAGTGCCTTTTTTGGAGTTAGGCACATGCCCTTCTTCATGCTGCTAGCTAATTTTACAATCTGCAGAAACAGGCAATTACTGTATCATGAACTCACCTTGTAGCGCTGCATTATCTGCATAGAAATTGAGAATAGAAATATAATTTAATAGTTTGCACATACCCTAAGTCTCCCAAATTGCAATGACATCCTCAGTCTAGCACTATTTTCACAGAAAACAGCTGCATGGTTGATGTGGAGAGTGGAGGAAATGAGAGAGGTATCATCACATGGTCACCTCCGCTGTTACGTCATCTTTAAAACCAACACAGCTCCATCAGAGCTGGGATCTGCTTTGCATGAATGACCTTCATATAGCTCTAACGTTTTGGGGAAAGCTATGCAATTTGCACATCCCAGGAGAGAAAAAAGACGACTAGGTTCCAGTGATCATTAAAGCCCAGCCACTGCCTGAGCTGTATATGGAACTATGCCTATTCTTATTGTATAATAACATAAGTAGTTTTCATGAATTACATATACTTTGGCTCTGCTTGACACAATTCTAATTATTGCAGTTTGACCACAAGATCCAAACTAGCAGCCCAGCTCCTGCTACACAGAGACGAGAGAGATCTGTATGCAGGTAAGCGCTCCGTTTCACAAAACTGAGAACAGTCTTAAAATAATGAATGCTATCTTATGCCAAGTATTAAATGAAATATCAGTAAAACCTCTCTACAGAAACTGAAGAAGGGGAAAAAAAGTAAAATGGCCTTCACTCAGATTTTCTGTAGGTGTGGGACATCCTGGGTAATTTTCCCTTCTCCTTCAGCAGGAAAAATGAGGTGCCCTGTGATGTAGTCCTTCACGTATGTGCTTATATATAATCTCATCATGCTTATGCATAATCTCACCAATATTTAGTGCGTACTACTTGCAGTCCTGCTAGCGCTTAGCTGGATTGGACACGTATTTGCACTAAAAGCCATCAAAATATGCCTACAGCAGGTTTGGGGATGGTTCTGAAAGCCAACCCCTTCGTTTCTGTGGATGAGCAGGTCACTGGGAGTATGCTTTGGCCAATCTCATTTCCATTTCAGAGGTAAATATTTATTAAACATGCTTACGTATCTGCAGAATACCACATCATTAAATACTAAGTTTACGGCGTGCAGGCTGCTGCTGGAAGCTCCCGCATGCCGAGCACGCCGGTTGCCGGTCCGTTTCGGCAACCTCCTCCCCACAGCTCCACGCCGCCAGAGGCCTGCGCAGGGGTACGGCCCCCGAACGTGCGCTGCGCAGGAGCAGGCCCCAGCCCCACACTTCCCCGCCGCCGCAGCCCCCGCCGCGGCCTGCTGCCCCAGGTGAGGCGGCGGTGGGCCCGGGCGCGGCCAGGGCGGCCCGCGGGGCCGCGGAGGGGGCGGTCGCGGCCCCCTTCCCCTGTGTGCGGCCCTGCCCGCGGGAGGGGGTCTGGGCGGGCTTGCCTCGCGAAGGAGGAAGAGCCGGGCTGGAGCCCTGGCGCGGGGACAGGCAGGGCTCGGGGAGTGCCTGGTTCCTTCTTCTCGTTTCTCCTCCCCCCGGAGCTCCTGTTCGCTCTCCTCTCTCGCGCCTTTGTAGCGGGGAGGATCGCGTCCCCTTCGCCGGCTGCTGGAGCAAAGCCCAGACCTTGCGGATCACCGGCTCTTGAGCCGGTGTGTCCCCCGGGGGGATCCCACCGATCCCTGCCGGCGGCTAGCTGTCCGCTCCGGTTCGATGCCCAAAGAAGCTCGGATCTGTAAAGCTAATGATTCTGTCCAAGGTGTTTGCATACTTCAGACACCTTGCATCCGGGTTGTTGCCCCTTAAATAGTTTCCCAAGGGGCAGCTGAAGAGTAGAATCTGTTGTTTCATGTAGAGGGACCTCAGTATTTCAGTAATCGTTGCTTGGTTTCAAACTTGATTGGTTTTATGTGTAGTGGCTGTTTGAGTTACTACCTTAGTGATCTGCCTCTTGCCACAGAGATGATAATCCTGTAGATCCAGCCTAACACTTCTGGATTTCCACTGCAAGGATCTCCCAGTGTTCTGATCGGACATTCCATCATTAAGATACCGCACAATTTTCTTGATACTTGGAGCTTTTTAAAATAAGTTTTAAGTTGTTGATACACAACAATAAAATGTTCTTTCTCCCAGGAGTGTCATGTAACAACTTAAACTTCTCACGTGAAAACAGAAAATGGCTTCAAGAGGAACAACAGAGACCAGTAAGCTAAAACAAAACTTGGAAGAGCAGTTGGATAGATTAATGCAGCAGCTTCAGGATCTGGAGGAATGCAGGTAATAAAAATAGATGCTTTCCTCTTATATGGTAGTGTTTTTCTTAAGTGGTGGCAGAAGTGGAACCTTTCAAAAATCTTGTGGTGGTTTTTTTTTTTATTTTATGTTTTGCTGTGGCTTTATATTTTTTAAGTAACGTAGGATGTTTGTGTTAGTAAAATTATTTAAAAAAACTTTCCCTTTATTAAGATATTTATCATTTTCTTGAGGAAAGTGCGGGCAGAAATACTTGTTACTTTTTTCTTTGAAATTTTGTATTTCATTGTGACTTTTTAACTTTCAATAGCTGTTCACAGAATTCGCGATTTTCATATGGGCTTTTTTAAGAGCAGCAAATAGCTTTTGTGTCTTTTTTTGATCTTATAATTATGGGTGTTTGAGTTTGTGGAGTTTTTTTTTAGTTTGTCTAACCTTTTCCATGTGATTCTGTGTTAGTTTTTTGTGCGCTAATAAAATTTGAGACAGACTGAATTGCCAAGGAAAAGGGTGTTTTTCTGTTTCAGTGCTTGCACTTAAACATCCTGTGTGGTTTTATATGTTTTCTCTGACTACAATTCTAACTTTTCCAAGCAGCACCTATTTTTTTAAAGAACAATTACAGCTGCTAAAGGTTAGTAGTGCTATTCTTTGAACAGGGCAAGGTTTAGACAGCAGGACCAGTTATTGCTGAATAACGTGATGGTTTGGGGGTGAGAAGATGGGCTTTTCAGATAATTTCATTCACCGTAGCTTTGAGCAAGACAATCTCACTGCATATTTTTGCTGAGATCCAAAATGCTCTGTGAAATGTTGGATCGAGTGTTGAGTATCTCATAGTTGTCAGGGCCTTTTTAATACAGGTGACTTCATACCAGCAACACAAGCGCATGGGTGGCTGGGAGGTGGTACAAAACCAAGAAAGCTACGTATGCATTAGCTAAACGACAGCTAAGAGGGCTAGAGCAGAATAATCTGAAGTGATGTGAATGTTTTCATTGCTATCTGAGGACGCATGCCTCTTGATATTCCCTGGTGTCCTCCTCTCCATGTTACATCTCAGGTTTAGTCCTATGAATTAATGTGTTTTGTTGGATCCTCCTTAGAGAGGAGCTAGATGCAGATGAGTATGAAGAGACCAAAAAAGAAACTCTAGAACAGCTGAGTGAGATCAATGACTCCCTGAAGAAGATTATGTCTGGAGATATGACTTTGGTGGACGAGCTCAGCGGGATGCAACTGGTAAGGATGATGTGTTACTAAATATAGTTCACGTTCTGCCTGGACTCAATGAAACAGAAAATAGGTACAAATGGTTCATTATAATTTTTAGACAGGCACGTGTGAAAGCTAGTTCTATGTTTCTAATGTTTATCTTACTTAATATATGTGTACATACATTTATCCAAACGTAACAGTGGTGAGATTTAATCATAATAGTTTTGATATTCCATAGAGGATTTTGAATAACAGTAGGAGATTACCCTCATCATTTACATTCTGCTTACCCTTAGAAGAGCTGTAATCATCAGTGTGGGCATTAAAACTGCTAAAGATAGCATAGCACATCCACTTGTGATGTAGTAATATCAGGAAGATGTTGGAAATTATTAGAAATTAAGACCTGGACTGTAATGGAAAGTTCCACAGCTCTTCCTCAGCACTATTTAGTGGATTTTTCAAGCCCTGCATAAAGGTCATATATTTTTTCATCTCACTTCAGGGGTTATGCAAAAAAAGAAAGGCTCTTTTCATCAAATGATGCAGAGGGTACTAATGGTGCTTTCCAGCCTTCATTAATCTTGTCATGCAGCTATAGCTTGTGACTATTAGTTCTGGTCATTCTTGCTCTTTTCCTTGTAGGCAATACAAGCAGCCATCAGCCAAGCATTTAAAACTCCAGAAGTAATTAGAATGTTTGCAAAGAAACAACCAAGGCAATTGAGGACAAGGCTGGCAGAGGTGACGGTTTCTGTTTTACTGTAAAAACTGTTTATTTGAGCCAGACTGATTTAAATGTGTAACGATTGCAAGGGGAGCACCAAGTGTGTTAGAAAACTTGGTGGAAGCATCATAAAGAGATAGCGAAGTTCTCTTTCAGAATTTGTTCAGTTTTAAATGTTCCTTGAGGTAATGAGGACAACGATGTGTATTTCTTGAATTATCTTCTATCTTGCTGCTTCAAAACAAAATGTGATTAACCGATAGTGAACTGAGTATAACTGTAAATATAAAATCTGAAGAGTATGAATCTGTATTTGTACTGAGGGGCTGGAGAGTGCACTCAGTGTTTCAGAGATCTGGACCGAACTTGAGATCCAGACAAAGTGAAATGAAATGCGATTCCTCCGTGTATCAGTGATATCTGAATCCATCATTTTGAATGAATAGCGGTCTTTGATTGAAAAAGATTCAAGTTTGGAGAAATGAGGAATGGTTAGGTGCAAAGAGTGTTTGCAGAATGGTCAGAAAAACTTCATGGACATCTTTTAAGTTATGGGTAGCTCTGTCCCTTCCTTCCCTGGGTACCATGCTTATTGATGGTTATTCTAGGCTGTTGCATTGCTCATGCTGTTGTGTGAGTGAAACTAATGGGAAGCTTATATATTTTGACTTATTTCTTCCCGCCTCCCCGGTATTCAGATGGACCGAGACTTAATGGTGGGAAAGTTGGGACGAGAACTATACACACAGCAGAAAGTGGAAATCCTGACTGCCCTCAGAAAGCTTGGAGAGAAGGTGAGGTGTTGATATGATAAGTGAACAGAAATTTCTATCTGTATATTGAAGAGGAATTTGAAATTTTTAAGAAATTACAATTCTTGTTTATGAGCAAATAATAAAATGCAGCTTGCTTTTGTAGTACATAAACTTCCTTCCATTTTAATGCTAAGCTTTCTGAAACACTACTGGACATATATCAAATAGCATTGTATGTTTATCTAAGGCTATTTTTACTTTAAAATGCTTTGTTTGGTGGGCCATATGAATGAGTCACATATAAGCTGGTATAAGTTGTATAAGTTGACGATACTTATAAAAGCTACAAAACAAGGCTTTTGCTGGCTAACTCCCACCTGTCCACGTGGCAGGACCTATCCAAGACTTTTGACATACATTGAACTTTACTTACTTTTGTATTGGTGATAACACCTACCTCTTAGTGTAAAATAAATGAATTGGAGAGGTAAGTGATAAACTGTGTCCCTGAGGAGTACATCAGTGGCAGAACAGTCCCTGTTTTTTACCGCTAGAGGGAGGAAGAGTTGTTATTTCTTTTTGTTGATGGTATATGAAGAAAATGGGTTGCTGTACTTAAATTTTCTTAGGAAATGAGGGAATGTAATGGAGAACATCAAGTGCAACACTTAAAGGAGCTGCATTCCAAGTAGATGCTATTTAGCAAATGCTTTCCCTAAGAATAGTTTTATTACTTGGCTGTCAGAGAAAAAAGTGGTTTGGAAGTAGGTTAAAAGGCTAGTTAAGCTTGTGAACTGAATGCATGAAGATACCTAATCCTCCTGGCATGAGTTCCTGGGATCACTTCAGACAAGCCACTTCACCACACGTTGACATAGCCTCTTTATCTTTTAAAATTTTCAGTAACCTATTTCACAGAGGACTTGCTAGAATAGTAGTTTCACATCTGTTCTGAATGTGAAAGATTATGGAAAATATTACAAGTTTATGTGCATAATACTGCAGAATGTCAAGTAGTTAGATGCTTGCTTACAAAGCACAGCAAAGGCAGGTAACCAATACTTTTTCCCCTCATTCCAACATCATTCTGAATGCCTGTACCTGTTTTTTATATTTTTAATAAATAAACAGACACAAACACTCTGGACAGTTTGACACACTTGTGCTTTGTTTTAATAAGGATTTATATCTAAGGCTACTTAAATGAGCAAGTTTTAACTTAGAATATTTGAACCTTCCAAATGTAGGTTACTACTTCATTATTGTAAATATTTTATGGGCATCTGTCATAAGGCTTCAGAGCACATATATAAAAGCAAAATATACACGTGCAAATGTCACTTTAAAGGAAGAAAACCATTTCTAGGTAATTGACTCTTAACATGGTCAAAGCTGGTAGTGACTACATATTTTCACCTTCCTCAGTAGATAATATGGAGTGAGCTTAGATCTTAGCTCATTATTGTATTGACTGCATAACAAAAAATAATTTACATCCTTTGCATAGTTTTGGTACAGAGGTACAGTGTGACCTTTTAATAAAAAATTATCACTGGAGGTCAGCTTGAAACTTAGCAGTACATGTAAAGGCATGTCTGATGTTGCATATGCTGTCCTTCCTGGGCTGACAGATGCCACTGAGAAAAAATTCAGTGGTAGGGAGAGTAGCTTGCATTTTTACTTTGGCTTTTAATACATTAGATAACACTGCCACTTAAAAACTGCAAATTGACAATCGCTGTAACCTGTCCTAGTTCATGTACATGCCCATGTGGATGGTGGGAATTACAATGGTGAGAATACACACAGTTAAGGTACAAAGCTCACAGTTACGGCCTCTTTTTGATTTAGCTCACTCCAGATGATGAGATGTTCTTGTCAGCAAATGCTGGTACGGCCCTGAGCCAGTTTGAGAGAGTCTCCACTGACCTTGGTAAGTTTTCGTTCTCATAACTTCCAATTTCTTTGCCTCATTGAACACTGATTAATAGAAACACCTGTGGTTCCCGTGTGGAAGAGAAAACGCAAACGAAAGGTTTGTGCCATTAAATTTTGATGTACATTTTTCTATTTTATTAACAATGAAACTCTGATACGCTATCCATGAGGAAAAAGTAATGCAGCAAGTAAACCCAGTGCCAAATGTCCATAAAATGCCAAGTGTTGCCCATAATGCTAAAGGCTTGAATGGTCTGTCTCAAGTAGAGGTACCATTCTTACAGTTAAACACAGATCTCTTTTGCATTAATGACTGTCTTCAGCAGAGCCTTTTCCTCTGCTTGATAGAGAGAATTCAGCAATTATTGGCACATTGTTAAAATACAGCTTTAAAGCACTCTTCTTGCCATGATTGTCGTAACTAATCATACTGACAAGACCAAAAGTTCTGTTACAATATGCATTAAATGAGCACAACAGCTCATTCTAGCATTACAGTTAGAACTGTGATGAAAGAACTATGAATGGCAGGAATGTGCCAGTCTAGGTCAGGGTACAAACAAACTGACTCTGTGACCTACCTTTCAATACTCCTCTTCCTGAGAGTGTAAGCAAGGTGAGAGCCTTTTGTTCAAAAGGGTACTTCGTTAGAAGCTCTCTCTGTGTGTGGTGGGTTGATCTTGGCTCGCCACCAGGTGCCCACCAAGCCACACTTTTCATTCCTCCTCCTCAGCAGGAAAGGGGGAGAAAATAAAATTAAAAAGTCGTGGGTCGAGATAAAGGCAGGTTTTTTTTAAAAAAAAAAAAAAAAAAAAAAAGCAAAAGCTGTGCACAGAAGCAAAGGAAAATAAAAAAATTATTCTCTACTTCCCATCAGCAGGAGATGTCCAGCCACTTCTTGGGAAGTAGGGCCACAGTACATGTAAGCAGTTCCTTCTGAAGACAAATGCCTTAATAACAAATCCCCCACTTCCTCCTTATTTCTAGCTCTTGTTGCTGAGCATGGTGTCATATGGTATGCAATATCCTTCTGGTCAGTCTGGGTCACCTGTCCTGGCTATGTCCCTTCCCAGCCTCTTGCCCACCCCTAGCCTACTGGCCTTCGGGGTGGATGCTGTGCCAGCACTACTGCTCAGCAGTAGCCAAAACATTGGTGTGACACTGTTCTAGCTACAAGTACAAAGCAGGGCAGTATGAGAGCTGCTATGGGGAAAGTTAACTCCATCCCAGCCAGACCCAGTAGAACACAGCTGGTTTCAGACCTGTCAAGCCAGTATGTCTCCTTTTTTTTTTTTTAAATTAGCTTGTGTGTTCTAGTTTTCAAAATGTAGGTTTGATTTCTTTTGATCTCAAATGTTGTATTTGATTTAAATTGTATATAAGGAAAGTCACAATTTCTATTAATACTTACTGAAAATGTTTTTTCCTCTCACAGGATCAGGAGACAAAGTCTTTGCTCTAGCAAGTTTTGAAGTAGAAAAGGCAAAACAATGAAGAGGTGCGTGAGGCTTGTGTCCCTCCAGTTATCAGCAGCATTGGACTTCTGTCATACTGCATTTGGTTTTTCTATTTTTAACACATTGAAAAAAAGAAAAGCAAAACCAAAACAAAAAACAAAACCCCAAACCCTAAATGTCTTGGGTTCTTAACCAGAAGATATGAAGCAAACAGCCTTAAGTGCACTTTGGAACCTTGGTGTCTGTACCCCTTAGTAACACAAGCTCTGAGGCTGAACACTAAATGGTACTCTAAAAACAAAAGCATGGCGTGACTGTCTTTGGAAAGAATCAGCTATTTTGAACTTTTCTGAATGTGTATTTCTCTAACTATTAAAACTTAATCTTTTTGCATGTGATTGTAGCAAGCAGATCTTTTTCAGGACCAGTCTTAATGAGTGAGTGGGTTTTTTGGTGATTCATCATGTTGCTCTCAAGTTGTCTTAATTTTTGTCTGGACTCCCTACTAAGTAGTTTATATTAGGAATGCATTGAAGCTTTGAAAAATTGACATAGTTTATTTGAAATGCCATCTTTTTCCAAACTGTTTGCAGAAGAACCAAAATGAGACTGTATGCTGATCATTGGCCCTTAGCTGCTTGTTTGCTGTGCACATGAATGAGTGCCCTTGTGTCCTAGCCTTGACTGACAAACAATGGAAGCCCTGTAGGGAGGCTTCTGGAGTAATTTAACCTTGTATATTGAAATGACAGGGAATTGTTAGGAAATGGCAATGAGAAGCCCTTTCCGTGACCTCATATTCTAGCTCTAGGTGTACAACTACATGCTACTGTTATTTCCCAGTATTTCTGAGACAGCATGAAATAGCTTGCAAGTAGAAACAAGTTTAAAAAGGGTGGAAGAGCTGTCGTGATTGGTGTACGCGTTGCTCAGTCTGTTTATCAGATGGTGGTGCTGTGAAGAGGGGAGGGTCTGTGCCTCCACAGGGAAGTTAGAATCCTGAAAAATCTCGGGATGTAGGAAGATTTAAAATCTCATATTGTTCAGTTTTTAGCTCTGAGTGGAGAAATTACTTGGGACTCCAAATGTTTCTTTGACTTCCTAATAGACTATTTTTTGTAAAATCAATATTAGGAATCTTGTTCTTAAAGTGCTGGCAGCTTCACGCTTCAATTCAGTACTTGTTAGCATTTTGTCTGAGCTGATTGGAAGCCTATATTTCACTGAGAATTTTTTCAGCTTGAGAAATGTGCATTTCAGGTCTGCTATGCCCTTGGTATATATTCAGGGACTGGTCTAATGATAATGGCAACCAAAAGAAAAAAAAAAAAAGAGGCATTTCTTAATAGAATTTCATACCTGTTCCCCTTCTTATTTTACTACTAGCTAGAGAAAAGGATATGGATAGAAGCCAAAAATATTTCTGTGGTTGTCTTAGCTATTAACAATTGTGGCTTTTTTCCTCTGAACAGAAGGAGGAGAAAAGCTTGACATTTCCTTATGAGTGTTGCTTTGTCTGAAACTAGAAGCAGTAAATCCTGAATTCTTTAATACAGTGTAGCTACATATAGACATATCTGTTCAGCTTACAGCTTCTAGCTGTAAAAAAAATGCAAAAAAAAAAAAAAGCAACTTTCCTCTATTTCTGTGCAAGCATTAGACAGTTTGGGGTCCTTTGGACTATATGTTCTAACAGGGAGTTAGCACTTCCTTTCTGTGGAGAGCTTCAGAAGTGGAGGAAGCATTATGAAATCTCATTGGCAAAAGAAGCATTTGGCTGTGAGTGTTGACGTGCTATTATTATCTGGCACCCCTCAGAGAGAGTGTGACTTGCCAGTCACAGATACAGTCAGTTCCCCTTCCCCTACAGTGAGGGAGAAATGTATCAAAAGAAGGAAGCTACCCTTTTGCTGCTTAAACTCCGTAACTTACCTGTTTTTTCTGAGTGATTTTCCTTAAGTGAGAGCAAAGTACAATAACCAAATGCTGCAGTGGTTTACACTAACTTTTCAGCAAATAACATTGAAAAGAGGTTAAACATATTGCTATGGTGATGGGTGTATCTTCAGGACAAGATTTTGTGCTGGTTTTAGTGATTGGGTATTTTTTTGCTTAGGCATGTTTCTGAACTGATGTGTAAAATGTAACTGCCATCATGGTAAGTCTGTGGCTGAAAAGAAAAGGATGGTGACAATACTGGAAAAATCAGAAGAATTCCTAGGAAAAAAGTGATCTTGTTTCCATCTTGTTAGCGCTTTGAATTATAAAAATTAAGAAATACATCTACTGAAAGGACAAACTGAATTATTTTAGAACTAGTAATGGTTTGTACCAGCTTTTAAACCCAGATGTTGGGATTCAGTTCCAGTTTATGGTGGCATGACTGTTTGTGGCAACAGTGGAGTTGGACCTGCATTTATCAGCAGTGAAGGTGACCCACTGTTTTGAGGAGTCCTGTGTTTAATGAAGTAGAACATCTGTGGTTTACCTATCATGTATGTATTTTAGGCTTTTATGGCTAGACTTGAGCTTCAGTGAGAACTGCCATTAAATTGAGTGAGTGGAGTGGAAAGAGTCTTAAACTTAGCCTATTGCAATGTTAATCTCAGTGTTGCACAGCAGTCACTTAGAGACTAAGTGGGTAGAATAGACTATAAACAGAAAATTAACATGATCAGTCATAATTTAGATTGCACTTACAGGGCATAAATTCCCTATAAATAAGGAAGTTTGTCTAATTGTAAACCAGGACTGGAGCAGAGTAAACCAGAAAATTTTTTAGACTTATTTTGCTTTAACAGGTATCCTTTTGAAATTAATATTTTAGAAATGAAAGGATATACAGTATAGACAGTGTAATTTATGGCTTTCACTGATGGAACCTTCTCTCTCTCTCTCTCTCTCTCTCTCTCTCTCTCTCTCAGAAGCTTTTGTTTAGATGGGGTCTTTTGTCCATTAAATCAGAACTATTTTCCTGTCTGGGGCAGCATTACGTTCTCTGACAAAGGCTGATTGCAGCTTTGTAGCTGAGAGCAGCTTATTAAAAGGTGTTATTAGACAGTCTAAAATTATTGAAAACAAAACAGTCCATGGGGACTGTAGCTGCCGTCTTTGCCTTTCTGCTCATTACTGGTGCTAAGTAACTCTTCTTCCCCCACACCTCCCAACCTGCTTGCAGCATTGGTATGTAAATTAAACCTCTCAGCACTCCCACAGATCACAGTAAGTTTACAGTACAATAGTATGGAAATCTTTTTCCTTCTAGTTTTAGAGAGGTGTGTGTTTCCAGGAGAAACTCTTTTGTTACTGATTTGCAAATATTACAGGATTTTTTTCAAACTTTCTGTACTGCAGGCAGTTGCTAAATTCCTATTAAATTTTTCCTTGATTGAATATCTTTTTAATGTTGTACTCTTCCTGCTCTTGAAAAGATTTCTCGTGATTTAGATGGACAAAGATGAGATTGAGATCAATGACCTATATTATTGCAAGATTCAGTACGCCAGGCCAGGCTTCCCTTCTCAAAAGTTGTGAAGGGTCAGAAAGCACAGCTCTGGGCTGGATGTGGCCTGCGGAATGCCCTGACTATAAATGTAATTGAACAGGAAAGGTGTTGCTGGTATGAAGCTACTCACATGTTGACCCTAGCAAATAGTTATTTAAGTAACCTACTTGAAGTAGTTAGATAAATTTCAGAGGCATAGTAAATTAACTGGTGTGCTGTGCTAAATACTTTGCCAAATAGTCCTGGGATGTAATTCCACTAGTATTTCAAGTGTTTCTGTAAGGGCTGGGAAAAAGTCCATAATCTATTTATTATAATAATCATTTGCTCAAATAAAAACTGGTAACAAAAGAACAACTCCTAAATGAAAGCATGGTTTTGTGGTTTAACATACAAGCTTGTGATGTTTGAGTTCTGTCCCTGGTTCGGCATTAGACCCAGGCAGATGACTTATTCTCTACACATCTTTCCTGGAGTAAAATAGAGATTATGATACTTGAATATGGAGTGCTATGAAGTTGTTATTGATCATGCATTGCTTTGAAGATTAAAAGTGCTTTGTTTTTTGTTTATCATTTTACTTCTGAAATAAGAGTTGTAATGTACAGTAGCTTTAAACACATCAGCAAAGTCGCCCAGAGTTCTTTCTGGCCATATATAAGCTCCCTTTTTTAATCTTCTTTTTCTATAGGGTGAATCTAGTGATTGTACTGATCTAAAAGTGTTAGAGAGAAAATTGAAGCTTCAAATGCTCTGTCTCTCTTTCTTCTGTCTTTGTCTCCTTGTATTATTTCCCTTCTTTGATCTTGAATGGAAAAGTAGCAAAATATCTTTGTCTTAAAGGAAAAATACAAGATTTCTTAAGAGATCCCTTAGTTCATCATGTTAACTTGCCTGTTAAAATCAAATTAAATATGGCAGAGAATTCTGTATTACTGATACCCTACTGACCAAGCATTTAAGGCTGTATCATTAGTGTCTGAAATGGCAGGCAAATTAAAATATAACCATTTGGTTTTGCTTCCAGTATGACCATTCCCTTCATATATAAGGACAAATATAATTTTTACATTGTAAAGAAATAAGAGTCAGCCTGCAGGCATCTTTTAGTTTCCCCACTTCCACCATTTATAAATTATCCTCACTGAGTTCTGAAGAAGTCTTTCCTATTAGGAAAGTAAACTCTCATTCCAATTGTGTCTGCTTAGCTACCCACAAGAGAGGAAGAGGAGTGCTCATATTGGAGTTTTTCTTTAGAAGTCATGGAAAATGTGACACCTTGCCTCACTATGAGGTAGGTTGTAGGATTTTTTAACTTTACCTTAATAGTGGGCTTACATCAGTGAGGGAGAGGGGAGAATTACTGGAGTTCATGGTGCTGAGATTTCTCTCCCAGGCTTTCCACCTCAGTTGAGCAGGAGCTGCTGATGTTCAGAGCATCTGAAAAGGTGGCCTAAAGTATCTGACAGGATAAATAAAAACAGTTCATGATAAGTAGCCTCTAAAATAAGGTCTTAAAAGAGAAAATACAAAGATAAGGTTAGTGGATATAACTATAGGTAAGGCATTGCTATATCACACACTGAAACATCTACTGTAATTTAATATGCTATTCTGTTAATTATATATTTAATATCAGGTTTCTTTTTAAAACAAATTCTAATCATGGACGTCTTTTTTTATCTTGCTATCATAATAATTTGCTTCTTGATAATGTTTAGGATCATGTTTTCAACATGCCTCCAAAAATGGGTCGGTAATAATCACAGATGTACTGAAAACCATCAGGCAGAACCACGTGCAAATCCTGTGGACAGAAGTGTTAATGTCTGGGTAAATAGCTTTTCTTTTGATTGTCCAGTTAATATCTTTGGTAAGGTAGAGATTGAAATTAAGTTCTGTAACGCTGTTGTAAAAGAGTGTGCTTTGCAACTTTGTAAATACCAAATTTCATCTGAGAACACTTCTGGTTTTGAATAAAATACGCAGCTGAGCTGAGAAGGTTTCTAACCATACAAACTAAGTCTGGATTAACAAAAAAAAGGATTGTCATAGTCTTATTTACACTAAAGGGCTTTTTTGTCCATCCCTCTAAAATATCTCTGCATACCTCCTCACTGCACAGTCTGTAGGACCATTAAATATTGTAACTGAGGCAGCAGAACGATTTCTTTAATTTTATAGTATACTCTCTCTAATCTGCACAAGTTGTGCTCACTACTAGTCATGGAATTTCAGCTGACTGTTGTGACCCTACATCATTTATTACAGTGTTCCAAGTATTCAAAGAGTTGATTGGTTGAACTGTGTTTAATTTTCAGGAAATGCTGTACTGTTTCTGCATCAGAGCATGATTTTGATGGATTGGAATTGTCAGACTAAGTCTGAAATATGAAAGATTACCAAAAGAAAAAAGAATCCAAACTAAAAACAATTCCCTCATTGGATACCATACACATCTTTGAGAGAAACAGTTTTCATTATTGTTGCATGTGGTTAAATCAGATGGATAATGAAAGCAGGGCTTGTGTGTACAGATGCTGCTGGAAGCCCTTAATGAGAGGGAGATGCCAACAAACACAGAGGGACTTGGAGGGTGGAAGCAGCTGTACTGTGAAGGAATCCTAAGTGAATTTCAGAGCTGATTAAGAAAGAATTGGAGATCAGAGGAGGACAGAGTGAACTGAGAGAATTTTTCTAAGTCAAGCAGGGATTCAGAGAGGGTTTTGTGAAGTTTTGGCTTACTGGTACGAACAGCAGCCTTATTAAACAAGATTAGAAGCTATTGAAAAGAAAAATCCATTTAATCTGTTAGATTTTTATAAACAATATCCAATCTTTATACAATACTTGCAAAAATATTTGAAAGACTTAGCCTTCAGATAATTAAACTTCCTAACATACCCCTGCTGACAATAAGCTGTATTATTCCCATGTTGTGGTTGGGGCAAGTAGGGTGACGATTGGTAAGATCATAGATTTGATCAAGTGCAATGCACTCGTATCTTCTGTTTGCTTTGTGAAGGTCTGTGCATTCCCATGAGACATGAGCAATATTCTGTGAAATCTCTTGCAGAGCTAGAAGTTAAGAAGTCTCTTGAGCATCCATCATGTTTTATGATGATAAAAGTAACTACTATAATGGCAAGATGTCACCTTGCTTGATAGCTAAACATCTCGGTAAGCTTGATGGTAGCAAACTTAAGGTGGGGCAGAAGCTGATTTAGATTCAGTGTTTTAAGATAATAAATCTAAAAATGTCCTAATACCTCCTTAAGATAATAAATCTAAAATTCCCTTAAAAAGGGTAGAGGAAGCCTTATAGTATCTCTTTCTGCTAAAACCCTTTCTAAATAAATGCAGGGTGTTAAACTGATGCTATATAAGATTGCATTACACTGTTGTACAATCAGCCACCTAAATTAGAATAGGGGAGCTAGACAGTACTTAGTCATAAAATGGTGTTTTGCCCATGATGTTATCAGGAAGAAAACTCATACTATTGCAAAGATGCAAATGATGGCTTAATTATACGCTCCTACTAGCATAAGATGCTTTTAGATCTTTCCCTCAGACTCATGTACTGTGCTAATTAACAGTAATCCAACTGGAGGATCCCAGAGCAATGCTTCTGCATATTTTTTTTCAGTTTATGCTGGAGCTCTTATGTTCTTTTCTTAAATAATTAATAATCATTACTGCCTGCTGTGCTGTGGGTATGTGCTAGTGATCTCAGATCCCAGCATATTTGCACCATTCCTGTTCCTGTCAGCAGCTTGGTTTTGCTCTTTGCATAGGCTTTCATGTTAAGACCTTCATTAACTGGCAGTGGGGTATGGATTTCAGTGGCACTGGGCTTTGATGTCATTAAGTAGCAAGCTGTTAAAGGAAGTGCCACCTATTTCATTACTGTGACTATCTTTATGCAATTAAGTTAAATACCGAGTAGAAAACATGCATTTTACTAAATAACACTTAGTGCACAAAGCATTTTTATCTTCAGGAATTTTATATGTACCTTGCTGACCCCACCAATGCATATTACGGGTAAGCAGCATTGCTGTTAAACCTAATGGGAAACCAAAATGCAGATCAGCGATGGAGCAGGGGTGACGAACCTTTGATGGCTTCTGTCTTCTTTTTTTATTCTTTTTTACAATTAAGTTCTGAGTTCACTGTGGTTTCACTCTGCTTCCATCTGTCTAGGGAAAACGGTTACTTTATTTTTGAGTGCTTCAGTGACCAAATGGATATTCATTCTAAGGCGGAGGTTCTCAGAAGACAGCATTTTCTAGATTGGCTGAATTAGCTTTAATTAAGCTGTACTGAATTTTGCAGTGCCTTTGACTTTCTCAGCATAGTAATTATTGAAAAGTGGTCACATAACCTGTTTTAATGTTAATGTGATTTATCTGATATGGCACTACCAGAGAAGTCGTGCTCCTCGGCCGTGCCCCGCCGAACAGGACAGCCAGAGGGAAACCATGACGTCACGGAGACGCTCGGCACCACGTCATTTCGCAGTCTGACCCAAAGGCTGTTTCTTAAGGTAAGCGTATGGCTGACGCCAGGGACTTCGTGCCCCGCTGCTGCCAGCGTCGCCTGTGTCACCCATCCCGACGGCGGGGCGCCCTGCCTGAGGGGGGAACCGCAGCGGCAGGGCGGGCGGGCGCCGGCGGTTCGCGGCCCTCCCCGGGGAGCTGTGCTGGGGGGGCCCCGAGTAGGACCCCGGCGTTCGCCGCCCGCTCCTGCCCGCTCCTGCCGGCGGGCGGTCGGGCGGCCTGCGGCGCCGCCGCTGCCCTGGGCGCCGGGACGCGGCGGGTCCCTCCCCCGGAGCCGCCCAGGCACCTCCCTCCCTCCCTGCCTGCCTGCCTCCCGCCCGCCTTGGGCCGCCGCGGTGAGTCACGGCGGAGGAGGCGGCCGCTCCGCTCCGCTCGGCTCCGCACGGCTCCGCTCGACTCGCCCGCGCTGAGCGCGCCCGGCTGCCGCCGCCGCCCGTGCCGCAGGACCGCCGGGGCCGGCCCGGCCCCGCACGCAGGTGAGCGCGGCTGCCCTTTGTGCGCGGCCCGGGGCGCCGCTCCGCCGGCCCCGGGCCTCCGCGCCTCCCCGCTGCCGCCCCGCCGGGGCCGGCTCCCGCGCCCCCTCCCCGGCCCCTGACCTCCCCGGGGCCCGGCGGCAGAGGCAGCGGCGGCCGAGCCGTCGTGGGCGCTGGCAGGCCGGGGCCCCGCGGCACAGGTACGGGAGGTGCCTTTTTAATTTTCTGGCATCATCTCTTACGTCATGTGGCACCCTGCTTCAGGGCGGCGGTGTCCCACCCCAGCAATGGCTGCATTTTTGTGGCAGGTGAAGTCATTCCCACGCAAAGCTGCTTAAGGTGCGCTGGAGCCGTCGGGAGGGCAGGTGTCACGTCCGCAGGCAATAAAACACAATATCTGGGCGCCCCGGCTCAGGGCAGCCCCTGTTTGTCTTGCAAAAAGTGTGCGATGCTGTGCGGCGTCCTGGCCCTGGGCGTGAAATGCCGGTAACTCGCGTGGGAAAAATGCTTCTCAGCCAGTATTAGAAGAGGGCTTCACTCGGAGGTAATTTCTACCTTGGCTAAAAATTGTATTTCTAGAGCATCTGAAGCAGCACTCTGTAAACTTTCAATTTAGTGTAAAGACGGACAGTATATGTTGGCACACAATAGTTCTGTATCCCTTGGGAAGGTACGTGAGAGGGGAACAGCATCATTTTCCAAATCGGAATACATTAGTGCTCCCAAAGGCAGATGAAAGATCTTACTAGTTTCTGCTTAACATCCAGATGTGCTTCATCAGGGTACATTTGACTTTCAGACTTGTATTTGCTTTTTCCTCAAGAAGAGAATATTTTGCTCTGCTGTATATCATCTTTTATTTGACCATTCCTCATCTTGGCACATTGAACAAAATAAGCTTTGATGCTCTGTGAGATGAGAGCAAGACATTCTGCAGATGTGGTTTAAAAAAAAAAAAAAAAAACCACCAAACTTCAAAAAACAACAGACATTGGAGGCAAGTTAGGTATGCTCGTTCAGTTTTCTGATCTGAGTTGGCTCTAGGGTGGTGATAGGCATGTCTGTTGAGTATTTTAAGAACATAATTTTTAAAAGCATTTACAAAATCAAAATGTTTATATTTAGTTTTTGTTGGCTGCTGAACTTGCAAGCTGGCAACTTCTTTTGCCCTTGGCATTTTTGGAGCTCACGTATGATGTGAAATAGCCTGCTGAAGGAGAAACACTGTGTAAATGGTGAAAAGTGAGGCTAAACAACGTCTTTCAGGGGGTTATTTTGAAAGCATAGGTATTCAAGGTGAGGGGCCATACAGAAAGCTATGTATTACTACTTTTTTTAAAATGCAGGCTTATTTTCTTACCAGCCTAGAAGCCACTGTTTGCCTTGACAAACAGATTCAGCTGGAAAATGGGGGCAGGTGTACTTCAGATACATTGGAGTTGCTTCACTTTGCCATTAGCTGAAAAAGCATCATCTCTTTTATTGTATCTCTGGCATCTTGGTTAAAATTGGCAGCTTCTTCAGTACCATTTAGAGGTGTTGGTAAATGGATTTGCACGCTCTCTTAGTTGATGTGGTGCATCGTGATAGTGTAAATCTACAAGGAAGCATGTAGGACTGAACAACTGCAAGAGCGAAGGCCGTTTTGAACAAGCTAACTGATAATTGGTTGGCTGAAGTTTTATGGTTTACTGAAGTTTTATTGCTTCAAAGCAGTAGTTCTCTCTTAGTTCATTTTAAGCATTGCAACAGAAGTTATGAAAAGTTATATAGGACATAAAAGGGCTTTCGGTATTCTTTTTGACATCCAAGTGGGATGATACTGAAGTCTTCATCAGGAAAATCATCTCTTGGCCTGACAGGAGTCATTGTAATAAATACATATGAGATGTACCACAGTTGTCATTTGCCTGAATCCTAGAATATCTTAAGCTGGAAGGGGCCCATAAAGACCATTGAGTCCAACTCCCTGCTCCTCGCAGGACTACCTAAAATTACCTCCTTTGGACACACTCTAATAGTTTGATGTCCTTCCTGTCGTTCAGCAGCAATGTTATCAACTGGAATATAACACTGCATGAAGCGCAAGTGAGTGGAAAGGAAATGGCAGGCTAAAAGGCCACATACATGATTTAAGGCACCGGCAACAATGGTGAGGTGTCTGTCCATAGCTCCTGTAGCTCACAGTACTCCTGCGTATCAAATGAATAGTGCAAGCACAGAAAAGATACAAAAAGTGGCCATGTAACCCTTTGGGGAGGATACTTGAAGGAAAGAAGGTCTCGAAAGATGAAGCAGCTGGCATTTCAGTTTTGTTAACAGAATTAATGTTAACATACTTGAATTTCCATATTCCTTCCCTTTGCTCATTTGCAGTTGTGTATAGGAGCTCTGAGTATTGCACAAGCAGCATAGGTATGTGCAGAAGGAGGCCTATTTGCTCCCGATGCGCACTGAAGCTTCTGCCTGTTGTCTCAACAGGAATTGGTTAATAATCAAAACATTTCACTAGATAGATGACATAATATGGACTGCACAGAAAGGAAGCTCGGAATCCCGGCTTTATGGGAAATCTGTAGTTGTATGGATTTCTGCTCTCTTGCATCCTCTGCCACCTCCCTCCTTCCCCCATCCAGGGTTTTAGAATACTTAACTTTGCAAGAGGGGAGAGAGAGGTTTCCAAAACAAATTGTGTCATTTTCTAAACAAAACCAAGAGAAGACTGAAGCGAAACCTACATTTAGTAGTTGCAAACATTGACTGTGATATACATCTATTGCTAAAAATCATCCTGCAGCTGCGTACAGGCAAATAAAGCCAACGTCTGAACATGTTTGATACGGTGAGTCTAGTGTTAAAGGTTGATGCTTTGCCTAGGAAACAACTTGCGTGAAATCGAATGACTTACATTAGTTTAATAAGAGTTTTTTCCTCTCCAGAATGTTTGTCATCTGTAACCAACATAAACATTTATGATTTTTAGGAAGTATTTCAATTTGTAAGTTTGTTGTTGACTACAAAGTGTCCCTCCTGAGCATCTGACCTAGTTCTAAGCATCAAAAATGCACCCAAGTGCTGTGCGTACAGAGAGGCAATAGGCTTTTGGAGGCTGCTGTTGAATATGCTTGGAGAAACTTCCAGTAGAGTTTTTTTCAAAAAAAGAAGGATTTGGTATCTTCTGAAATATTTCTATACATGTGGATGCAAACCTGTATTTCTTTTTATTGCAAGCTGTCGTCGGATTGGATTTCCTGCTGAAATGCAACAAGGACAGTAGCAGCTGTTGCAGCTACACCACGCCATTGTGTACATAATGCAGAAGCGATTGAACCTGATGTCAATGTTTTTAATTGGAAAAATTGCAATCCTAATAAACATGCCAAATATTTATATGTTGGGAGTTGGCCTAAGTGTTATAGCTAGAAGGTGGTTATAATTCAATTAGATAGTAAGAGTAAATTACTTTTTTCCAGATATGTTAATAGTCATGATGGTAAAGCTGGTCGATCATGTTCTTCATTTAAACTGTGAGCATGATACTTCTGGAATGGTATGGTGGGATATTCAGCCAAAAATAAACCTTGCTATGTAATAAGAAAGATGTCAAAAAATCATAGTCTTTAATAGTTTTAATTGAGCCCTCTTTTTAAAAGTCCTGTGTGTTTTTCCAACAGGCTAAGTGAAATCTGTCATATCTTGTAAGGCGCTCTCTGAAAGCATATGTATATAAGTATATTTTTTTTTGTCTTCTGTGTTAAACCATATAACCAGAAACCATACATAATTCATATTCATAATGCCTTTTAAAAAACTGTTTTAAAATAATGTGTCTGCATCACAGATATTAGAGATTTTTTGTTGTTTTGTTTAAGAGTTCTCATTTGCTGAAAAAGTAATAGTATCCCTTAATTTAGTTCCAGTAAAGCTATCGCATGTGTACAAGTATGTGAATAGTCCCAGAAAATGTTTGTTTTGATGCTGATGTACACCAAAGCTGTAAATTATTGGAATGAAAACATTTTGTCACCTACTTCACATCCTAAGAAATGTTGGTAGTCTCATGGTCTTGCTTCCAAGTACATGGGAGAAATGATACATAAATCAGTTTTAAATGTGCTAAAACCTTTTTACCAACAAACTTAATTTAATTTAGAAAAAAAGCCAAAACACTTTGTTTACTGTTGTTGATGCTGTTGTATTTCTGCAAAAGGATGAGACTTACAGTTCTTTTTCCCTTTAAAGAGCCGTGGCCTGTCCATGAACTTCGATTGGCATAAGAAAGCAGATAGACCAGAATGAGCAAAACTACGGAGTGTTAATAGGTGAGAAGAAACCAAAGATCAGCAAAATAATCAAAAAACATTAGTTGATAATTGAATAAGGAGAACACTCTTCCGACTCTGGGATTTATTTTCAGGCTCAGTGTTGGGGAAGCATTATGTAACAAATGCTCAAAAAAATGAGGAAAGTTCAATTTCTTGTTTCTGCTCACTGCTGGTGATTTGACAGAATGTTACAGTGCTTATGTATGGTTTAAATGTCAGTTTGAATTTAGGAAGTGTAATCCTTTGCTTTTCAATAAGTATTTTCAAGGTTTTACAGAATATCAAATCTGCCAAGCCTATTTTCCTTTTTAAAAAATAATAGATATATCATAATTATTAATGCTATTTTAAAAATAAACAAACAAAAAAACCCACCGCAGCCTAAAATTTTCATGGCAGTTTATCTCCAGATGAGAAAAACCCTAAACACTTCAACTTCTTGCATTATTGGAATTCCTGTGACTGACTGAATTAGCTACTGATTGGGGAACAGAAATGGAGCCAATAGATTTATACAACCATTACACATGTCTCAGGATGTTCTGTTTTATTTCCTGCAAATATGTAGGCCAAGAATTTATTTGCTTTTTCAGAAAGTCCATTTTCTCTGTGTTACAAGGGTAACTAACAAATATGGAAGCAACTTAAGTAATCAACTCTGTTGATGACCGTGACCAAGCTCTGAAACTTTCTGACTCAGTTTATCCTTCTATAAAATTAGTTGACTGCTTCACAAGAATGGTGAGATGTTTAATTAAAGTCTAATTGTTTTGCCTCTGAACTCATCGAGGTCCTGATTCAATGCACATTGAAGCCAGTGAGAAGCTTTTAATTAATTTCATTGAGCTTTGAATAAGTATACGTGTACTCACACCCACATACACTTAAAGGAAATGTGACCTAAATTTTTGCAGCAGAGTTTCTGTAAAGGAGCAGTGTAAATACTGAAACAGTTTAAGCTAAAGCTACTGATGGAAGGCTTTTTGTAGAAATGAGAAGGGGATAGTGCAACTGCAGCGATCTCTGGTGCCTGTTGCCGTACTAATGTAATTTTAATAGGGTTTCCTAACTTTGAGTGTGCTGGATCTTACATGGAAAACTGAAAAATTCATTGTGTCCTGGCAGCTTGCTCAGTTGTTCAGGGGAGGCAGTATCAGACTTCTAGATAAACACAGTTAACTGAATGTTTATGCAAAAATGATCAGCAATAACACACTTAAAATATAATTAACTTTAAGAGTTGATGCCAAATTGAGAAAAATAGGTGCATTCACATCTGTTTAGCTGCTTTTTTCAGGAATGTCTGTAGATGCCAAATAATACTCATTGGTTTATGTGGAATTCATGAAAGGTTTTGCTTAACTTCGGAGGTCAGAAACATCAGGTTTTTTAAACAGAACTTGTATCCCTGAAAATTTGGTCGGCAGCTACAGGGGACTCGGCAAAATAAACCTTTCACAATTCACATAAAGCTGTTTGCAGTGTTTTTCTTCATGTTTCACTGTCATGGTTCTTAGTCCGCTATCTCTTACAAAATGTGTTTTAAACCTTAAGCAAAATTCTGTATGCGTAGTAGCATGTGTGAGGAAATACAGTTTGGGCACCTTGGTTTTAATATATCCATTTAATTGTTCTTGGTAGCTGCAATTTTTGACATAGCTGCTATAAGCTCCTTCCTTTTGTTGAGAACCTAAGTATAATAAAGATGTACTGTAATTGTACTAAAGGGTTGGGAAGTGCAGAAATCTGTCTGCAGCTTCAGTAATTCTCTTTCCTCGTTCTGCCTTAAATTGGTTCTTGTTGCATGCAGTCCTGCTCTTGGAAACTTTCTGAACTGGTCTGGAATCTTACAGTAGTTTTAACTTGCAGAAGGATCAACCTTCTCTCGAGCGTTGTTGTTAATGGTCTCTGGGCTAAGACCTTTTGTTATTATCAGCATATGTTGGAGTTTGATTAATCAAAATACGTATTGTTGCATCTGCATGATGCCCGCATTTGTAGGGGAGCAGTTGCCATTTATCCTGTAAATGCACTGAATTTTATGTATATAGGAGATGTCAAAACAATCAGTTTTAAGTATTTAATTTCATTAATGTTGATCTTTGAATAAATCAAACTTGCCACACAATTCCACATGCAGTTTTCCGTGCAGCTCAGCTTGGTTGCCTTTTACATACGTGCATTCTCAGTCTTCCCTGTGATTCTTCCAGTTTCCGTTGTACTCTGAAATGAATCGGTCCCAGCACTGACTGGGACTTGATATAACCCTTCAAAAACCCCTGTAGTCGGTAGTTTATTTCTCGGTGTGTGTGTGTTTGTGTAGCAGTGGCAAAGGGAGATTTCTGCTGTCAAACTAATGACCTCATACAGGTTTATTTCACAGTTCAGGGCTAATATAATTAAGGTAACATTCAAAATTGTGGCTAGGGAGGAAGGAAATTGCATCCCTTTTCCTGAGAAATAGGAAGTCTCTTGAAGGCAAGATTTCCTTCCTTGTAATCCCACTTTACCAAAAAATATGGAAAACAAAATGTCTGTGGTAAAATTGGTGTGTAATTAGGAATTTGTTTTAAACTTGTGAACGTTAAATGTCCTGTCTTAAAATTGACAAGGATTTTTTTTTCCTTCCTCCTCTCTCCATCAGGTATGTTTGCAGCATGGTCTTGTTTGGTGACCTAAAGAAGGTAAAAAAAATCCTTTTCTTGTGCTTTTTGATTTTAGTAAGTCCTTCAGAGAAGAGACGAACTGGCATACTTTTGCACGTATGATTAAAACAGCTATTTAGACCAGTTTATAAAACGCTATTGAGGAAAGTTCTCAAGGAGTATTGTTTTATGAAGGTCCTAGGAGCAGGAGTCTCTTGCCCATAATATCCAGTAATATTAATGATGCTAACAGATCACTGAGGAGGCAAAGGTATCTTTGTTGTTGTTAGTGCAAAAAAGATGATCAAGGAATATATTCGTATTAGACAAATAGCCACTAATTCTTAGTTCAACTTTCAGCAAGAGCTAAGAATAAAATACCTCTTTAAATAGTTTAAAAAATTAAACCATACATTGATTCATTTTGGTTATGCGGAGCATCTGTGGGGAAAGCAGCACGGAAGACTTTTTTTTTTTCTTTCCCTCTAAAGAGGCAAGATAAGTAGGTGTTATAAGCAGTGTATTTATCACATTTTACAGCAAATTTCATTGAGATATGAACCCAAAACAATATTTCGCGTTGTTGTCCAATGGTTAGGCAATTTTGGTAGTCAAGAACTATTAATAGAAGAGGTCCTCACAGTGTACTTTGATACAGCATTGCAAAATTTTAAAATGCTAAGTAGTCACTAACCTAATAACAGCTCACGTTTTAATTGCTTTAAAAAAAAAAAACTAGTTAGCCATAATCTCTCTACTGTAAAAGATCTGTAGGCATTCTCAGTGTAAAGTGTATATGATCTGGCATTAATGATGTTCAGATGTCAGTATAAATTACAGGGCAGCATAGGTCATGTCTTAAATTGAAAGCTATCTTTAATATGCTAGGCATCTGTAGAAAGATACCATGTTGATGAGTACCAAAGAAATGCCTATAAATATAATGGTGCTTCAGCGAGTGGAATAGTGGCGAGAAATCCTTTCAGTAGGCATTACTCACGATCTCTGCCGTTTCTGGTTAAATATAACAATGCAGTGTGCTTAAGCTGCTGAGAAGTTGGTCACTAGACCATAGGCAGTTCAAATATGGGACTTCTGTTTTTCAGGGGCTTTTACTGCATGCTTGTAAATTGAAATTAAATGTTATTGTTAATGTTAACTGCTTACAGATACTTACTGGAATTTTGCCTATTCTGATTTTAGACTGTTCTGTAATGGTTTATGATCGGTTGATAGTGTCACTTGCCTTTTTGTTTAAGTTGACTGAAACATCAAATTTTTGCACTAGATGTAGTTTAATTTCAAAAATCTGGATGCAAAAACAGTATTAATGAAACTATTTGATTGGAAATGTACCAAATACTGCAGTGCTTCTCCATTAGCGCTGCTGGTAATTCTGAATGTGTGCTTGTTCATGCATATTTCTGTTTCCTGTTCCATTTCAACCCACTTGAGAATTACTGAAGGAGGCAGAAAAAACGTCCGGCGCCTTGGACATATACACATGCCTGTATCAGTTTTGGCTTTATACTCTGTTGTGTAGGCATGGTAGGCTTATTTTGGATTCATTATGAAGACTGAACCAATTTCTTGCTTCTACAGTCAACTAATTCTTTATCAGTGTTTATGCTTCATGAGTATAGGCTGTTTATGTCCCATGTATTAAGTTATTTTTTTACCTATTTGAGTTTAGTTTCTGTAATATAAATGGCAGTCTTCAGCAAAACCCAGTTTTAATGCTAATGATCTGTAAGTCTTCAGAGGACTGTGTGTCCAGCATTACCACTCCTTGCAGAGCTTCTTTGAAAACGTGAGTTTGGTCATAAAGCTGATTGACATTACAAGAAAATGAAGTCACCACAATTAATGGTCTTGATCTTCCTTGTGCATGTTTGTGTATTGGCCTTGGTTCAGCTTCTGCAATGATCATAGGACAGCTGCAGGAGGCTCTTCATTGTGTCAATAATTAATAGTCCAAAAATGTGATACTTCATAGGTGGAGGTGTTATATGGGTACCTATTTGTACAATGTGTGTAGCATGCCTACCATATAAAATGGGATAGATACAGTGAAAATAATTTGTTGATTCTTGTAGGCTGTTGATAAAATTTTTACCTGTTATTGGCGCTCCCTTTTTTCACTGGTTTATGATTCAAGTTAAAATCAAACCATGAAAATACAGTGAATTTCTTAAGAACAAGGTAAGGAATCTGTAGTTTGTTATGCCTGTGTGCTGGAAACTTCATTATCTGGTTCTGAAAAGATAGAATATTTACAGAGAGGTCCCCAGAAAGCATTGCTGTACAGTTGTGTTTTGATGATGGATGTGTAACACCTTTTTTTTTTTTTTTTTTTTTTTTTTACAACAGTAATTCTTTTGTGTGGGATACCTGGTAGTTAAAAGCATTGGCTATCTATCATTAGTGTCTAATTTCCTGTCTGGAAGACTTGTAGCTTTGTTATAAATAGGGGACGAGGTGCATGAGCCTCTGTGAAAGATGCTGATGATTAGGACAAGAGCAGCACTCAGCAATCCAGCTGTTGAAGACCACCTTGAGTGAAGTATTGTAATGTTCTTTTAAAATTATTTCTTTGACTGGGATAGAATTTGCGTATACACTGTGGTAGCTAAGTGTTGTCGCTTCTTAAAGAATTTTTGACAAATTAATCTTTGAAGTGTGAATACCTTTGTGAAATGAAAGGTTTTTTTAAGGTTTTGTTGCTGTTACTACATTTAATTTCAGAGGCTTCAAGTTGACTGACGTGAACTACCTAAAAACCTGTGCTGCCTCTTTTAACTGTATGAGACATGATAGATGTCTTCTCTTGGAGAGATTGCTCCCGGTATGGCAAAAAGAAAAATAGTCTGGTTTGTGTGTGCCTGAAGGTCAGGAGGCAAGCATTAATTTCATAAAAATGGTGATTGTATTGATGGGTTGGTTTTCTTTTTTTATGCAGTTAGCTTGAGCATTGATGTAAGAACTGGTTTAGTATATTGGGAAGCTTTTTTGAATGCCCTTCATTACTACCTTTTAAATCCTTTTGGAAGCTCTGAAAGGTGATCCAGCACTGGATAAAAAACCCTGCTTGTTTTTATAGATTTTTCATGTCTGAATGGCAGTGTGGGGGGCTGTTCCCTGTCCCTCTTCAAGAGGGAGGACTGTACTGCTTTGTTAAAAATTCTCATCTAACACAAGAGATGCGAACCTACCGCTGGAGTTCCAGCTGTAAATTGACCAAAATCTGACACTGGGGTTCAGATTCTGAAGTCAGCTAAAAGATAATACTGAACATAGAAACGAAGACCAAAAAAAATACCATATTAAATATTTCAACTCTTGCTGTTCACCTATAAATAGGTAGCTGTTATGAATTCTTTATTGTCGTATCCCTCTGGAGATGGGAATTAATCCAGTCTCCAGCTGCTTGTGACTGAAGGTCATGAGTCAGACTGAATTAGAGGAAAATTTGTAGCAGGATTTTGCAGCCTCTGGTTCCTGACTTCAGGTTTCAGCTCCAGCTTGAAAGGTTTTTAGGGCTCTAGCTGTTCTCTGTGAAATGTCATTTGAAAATTAACAAGGCTTAAAGGTGCAGCATCCCCTTGCACTCGCAGGCTTCCCAGTATGACCATGTTTTAACCACTGAAGTGCTCAATGGTGTAACTGTGGAGGCTAATAGCTTAACCTTGGATAATGATATCATAGAGTTAAAGGGACCTCTTCATGCTGGCTGTTAACTCAATTTGTGTAGTGCAAAGGAAACCTGCAGTGGTTGGTTTTATTCACCATAACTCCTTATCTGAGCTTTTATAATCCTCTCCCATTAATTGAGGTTTTTAGCTGCCTTGAACAGAACCAGCCAGATTCAAGAAAAAAAAAAATGCAGCTGAACTACCTCCTGTTGGATTTCTTTTGGCTATAACTGGAAATGATACAAGATATTAAAGAGGTAGTCAGCTGTGACTTACATTCTAAAGAGCTTGCCAGATGGCTGCTGTAAGTACCCTAAATTATTAAGACGGAATATGTAAAATATTACATTTACTGACAGCTTACTGCCTTTTTCTTTTTTTTTTTTTTCCCTTAATTTAGGCTGTGCAAATTCCTCAATTTCACTTTGTTTTTTTCCCATACCAGTAAAATGTGGATGTTAGGAATTTCAACATTACAGAGGACTACAGTGTTGGGGCAAATATGTAATTGCAGGAACAAAAGCTCATGGTGCTTTCTCATTGCATTAAACAAGCATGTCTTTAAAATTAAATGGGATGCTTAAGTAGTTTCCCTTATGCAAAAGTTACGAACATACTATTTTTTAGTGTCTCTTTTCTGTTGGGATGTGATTTTTTTTTTTTTTTTTTTTTTTAAAGGGATGGTGAGAGGGGAGTCAGGTTCCTAATAAAGAACTCCTAAATTACTCTATCTGTGGCATTGTCCAGCAGAGAAGCACTTCCAGGTTTTGAATTCATAAGAGTATAGACAAAAGTGAGGGAAATACAGTTACAAATACGTCATTTTCACTTGCTGTGTGTTGGAATCCTCCTCTACTGAAAGCATTCAGTCAAAACAGTTCTTTGCTGGTGAGCTTGAGTAAACCAGACTAGGTAAACTGAGTTTGAGTACAGATTTTTCCTGTCTACATTTTTTTAAAGTGAAAACACTGTAGCTGTTATTTTACTGGGGGGGGAGGAAAGGAGAGGCTAACTGCAAAGGCAATGTATTTTCATTACATACTGTTGTGTCCGGGGTCAGTAATTGAAGAGAAAGCCAGTATGGTCTTTCAGCTTGTTTTTGGGAAGGAATATATTGTATTTTCATTATAAATGTTTCAGGACAAGTAACAATATGGAGAGCTAGGGAAGCATCTCTTAATGCTAGTGGAAAAGTTAAAAATACTTAATCCCCTTCTACTTTGGTAACACACTTGTAAAGTAGCCCGACTGATTTTAGTGTAGACATACCTGCGTCGTCTGGTTCCAGAACCTTTTTGTTCTCGTCTCTAACTTACTGCCTTGCTAGCAAGTGTAACTTCAATCTATAGCATTTTCCTTGAAGGCGATACTTACCCTTTCTTTTGCAGGCCCGGATTGCGCATACTCTTTCCACAGCCAAAGGGATTGGTTTGGTAGGCAGACAAACAGGGATCAGAACAGGGATGTCAGGCGTGCTTGACTCTGCCCCGTCCACATGTTGGGCCTTGCAAGCAGAAGGCATTCCTGTGATCCTCACCCAGCCCTTCCGCAGGCAGCATGGAGAATGAAGTGCTGTAGAAAAGGACAGCTTTTCCATTTGTTTACTGACCGACCTCGTTTACTGCTTGGGAAAGGGAGGGAATGTGTTTAAACTCAAATTTATTGCATTGGCAAAGCTGGCAATTTTGGCTGTAATATATAGATCTTTCTCATTTATTATTCTGTCTTGTGAATAATATTAAAAATAAATGAGAACTAAATTTCATTCCCTATGCCTGCCAAACAAGGGAAAATTAGGTGACCCAATTATGTCCGTTTGCAGCGCGTTGGATGCAGCAGGACAAGCTTGAAGGATTTAGTCCTTTAACGCAGTTTAGTGAAAAATGTAATAACTTCAGACTAAAACTACAGCTTTTGAAATGCACAAGTTAGTCTTTTTCATGAGAAAGGAATTGAATAATGGCATTGGAGAGTAGAACCGTGCTCAGCTGCAAAATAGGTAAGGTTTTGGCAGCCCAAACTTTCCTGTTGGCTTTGCACATCTACGTCACCCTTAGCTGGAGAGACCAGTTCCAGACTTGATAGAACAGTGCATTCTGTATGGCTTCATCAGCCTTTGGCATCGCTTCCTTTAGTGGTGGTAGTTCAGGATATGATTACCAGAAATTCTGCTGAGACCCCAGTATTTGTTTGCTTAGGCCAATAACTATCAGGGAGCGTGTAACTGGGCTTCTGAATAGCTTTGGCTATTTGTTCCTTTGAATGCACAGCTTTCCAGTTGAGTTCTGTTAATGCTGTGGGGAATCCTTCAGTCCAGTACACAGTGGTTCCTGTTTTTCTATCTCCCTGTCTGGCTTTTTGTGCTGAAATGTTACATTTCAGGGAATGTTTCTCATGTGCAATACAACATATCTGGCAAGAATAGGTAAATAAATTAATTCTGTGTTTTAACTATAAACACTAGGATTCATTAATGCTGTTGATAAAAGTTTGTTTACGATGTATGGGATGATTTGTTTTTATCTTTGCTGATCAGCTGACATTCAACTGCCAGCATCCTGTATTTGGCAGGTTGCATCCTAATGCTTGCTCGGTTTCCTTATGCTGTTGTCATTCAGTGACATGTACTTTAAAAAACATGTTTCCTTTCAATTAGTTTGCCTTACATTTTAGCTTAAAAACTCATTTAACCTAGCGATGTTTGGAGAAGTAGCATGATCTCTTAAGTGATAGAACCTAAAGCTAAGACTTTGACCTTTTTCCATCTCCCATATGGGTATCTCTGAACTTGCAAACATCACTGCTTTTAAGTTTTTCTGTACAAAGATACTCTTTGTAGCAATCTCTGAGCCAAGTGTAAACCATTGTAGGGAAATAGAATTATTTAGGTCAGAGTGCTTAGAATAGTTTTCATTTCCATGGTAAAGGACCTTGCATGGTTTTATCTGTTCTTAAATCCTGGCTGGAAATGTAAGCCCATTGGGACAGGAAGAGTTTTTGTAAGTTTGAGAAATTGTTTTATATTCTTGTATTCCTAAGTTGGAAAGTGTTCAGGTTTTGGTTTTTTTTTTTTCTTTTTTTTTCTCATACTCCTGGGAGTACATGGTATAAGTTAAGCGTCAACAGAACCTCGCCACCAGGAGAAAAGCCGAATCTTGCTTTCGGTGGTAGAAGTGCTGATCGGTGTGACAAGCCCAAGCAGCTGTTTGTAGTACCTGCCTAAGTGTAGAGAGGCTCGCGTGATAAAGTGATACAGAGCTACCCGAGTTCTGCAGCATTCATAGACTAAATGAAGCAGCCACCACTTTTTTAGACAGAGGCAAAAAATGGGAACTGACCATAGGCAAAATAAACAACTGACCTTGGAGGAATAGAAGGTGGATATAACAAAGAAGCAGAATTCAGAGCTGGTAATTGCAACTGAGGCAAAGAACTACCTGACCTGAAAAATGCTTCAGGGATGGATCATTGCATAGCACACATCACAAAACATGCAAAATATTTTTAGTGATTCAGCTGTTGCTCAGCTGTCTTGCTAAACTCTTTCTCATATTTTGCACTTCTTCCCTCCCACCCCCAAAATACACAGTTGCAAAATATTTTTAGATCTTATTTCTTAAGTTTTGTTGGAGATGAATGTGGAAATGTTGATGTGTAGATGAAAATGTTGGAAGTTTGAGCTGCCATTTAAAATAGATAGGAACAGGTTGGTGGGAGAACCTTTGTGTGGCTTTGGGCTGGTCACCAGGCCTTTTAGTCTTATTTTGTTCCCATACTTTTTTAAGAAAAAGTAATAAAACCTGATTTTTTTTTTTAATTTATTATTACTATTTACTCCAGTCACTTTTGGAGCCTTCAGCAGTAAAGGTTCTTGTTATTCAGAGGATGTGCCCTATGGTTTAGCAGAGAAGTTCTCAAGTTCTGTTGTGCAAGCTTGATGTTGCACCCATGTATTTGTTTTGACAGTGGTGAGGTGAGTTCAGCCGGGGGCAGCCACGTGGGTCGGACAAGACAGCGTGTTTTGAGAACTGCTGCTGACTTGTAGAGGGGCTAGTCTTTTGCTTGAAAGTGAAGCTGTGGCTGTTTCAGTTCTCAGCTGAATTCCTCTGAATTTATAGGCTTAGGAAAACATTTGAACTTTCTGTTTTCACTTGTATTTGGTGTTAAATATAACAAATGCATAGCTTACTATTATTTGCAATTTGGGGTGTGCGTGGGGAGTTTTAATGGTAACTATAAATATGCTGTCAGTAGGACAGATGTGCAGCTGGGAAGTGGTTGCTTCCCGTGCTCTAATCCTTTTCTTTCGGAAGGAGTTCACACAGTTGTGTGGTGAGTATTTGTACAGTGATGGTGGGATGTGTGTCTTTGAAGTCCATAGAAATGAGAACAGCAATTAGTTACTGCAAACGGTCCTGTTGTCAGCGCTGTAGATAATCTTTCTTGAGACTGCATGGCATATTTAGAGGGCAAGAACAGTGGGAACTAATTAGCGAGGTAGGGTTTAAATAATCCTTTCAGGGCAGGCTACTCCTGTCCTCTGGAGAGGTGAAATGATTCTTTTAAGCCATTGATAAAGCTTGGCTGCTTCTAACACTTGTTAGTAAGAGGCACTGCAGAGAAACCCATGGGTGAAGTAGCAGGTATTTTGGATTTGGCATTTCTCTGATGAACCTGGAGCATAGAACAGCTGAGTAGCTGTAGCTCCTCTGTCTTGTTTCCCTGCTAGTAATGACATGTGGGTCGGGTGATGAACGGCGGGAAAGAAATTGAATTAGATCCACCTTCACTTATTGACCACACACACACACACACACACACACACAAAAAAAAGTACGTTAGGTAAATTTAAGCTGGACTTTATTAACAAATGGTGCAGGTATGCATATCTTCCCTAATCAGAAACTCTTAATTAAGTATAGAAACTTACACCATTAATTGCATAATTCTAGCAGCAATGCTGTCCTGAGTGGCAGGCACTTGCTATTTCATTGCACGTTACAGAGGGGTCGAACTGTCACTTCATTTGTGAGATTGAGCTGCTTGTCTTAGAGGCTAATGTGATGGGTAGGAAGAGTTATAAATTCTTACCATGCCCTGATACCCAGTGTCAGTTGTAAAATATGTCACGAGTCTAAAAAAAAAAGTTATAACTGTTAGCTGTTGGTGACAGAACAGTGAGATTGGTCTGAAAAATTTGGCGCAAAGGATTTTCCAGCCCCGCTTTCAAGTGCCAGTCTTCGTAACTGCTATATTCAGATAGCATACGCACAGTTGAAAACAGTAATTTTGGTTAAAATTGGCATGCTTGACATTTCTCCCTAGTTTTCCTCAAATCTTTGGTAAGCTGTGCTTATTTTATTTTTTTTTTACTAGAAGAAATTATATGTCACGACATTTATTCTTTTTTCCCGTGAGTTGGGGTTTATGCTAAAAGCTTAAAGAATGCAAAGCTTGAATGCATTCCATTCTCAAGTGATTGGGAATGTCATTGGTATGGTCAGGGTGTAAATCCTGCAGATGAAGAACAGCTTGACCTTTAAAAAACTTAACCTTTAAAAATAAAAACGGTCTACAAACTCCAGACAAGCCTACAGTTTTATGAATTTTGGCTAGACCATGTTCTAAAGCAGACTGTGATTCAAAGCATATTGAATGAAGGGTCTTTCTGGTTTTCAACTTTGTATGTTTCTGTAATGCTTTGCTCATTTGTTTTCACAGGGCAGTTTCCTCCTACATTTTTTCCAGCTACAACCATTAATCGGGACTGAACACGTGGGTTATCTGATCTTCTGTGGTTTTTAGAAGCAGGTATGTTGGCAGGGAAATCTCTGATGTTTTATTGCTTGGGGACGGGGGGACAATGACTTCATCTGTGTGCCAGAAAGAATTGTAGGGTTATGGAAATTCTGCTTAAGTAACATTTCATTATGTATAGCATATTAGTGCAGCTTTCTTGAGAAAGCAAAGTTGATAAGTACAATGATAAGATGTTTTTTTTAGTCCTTCATTTGTTAAGATGGATTGTGCTGTCATCTGGGCATAGAGTAGCTTTGTAAGGGGTTTTGGAAATTTATTGGTATCATATATGCTGGGTAGTATTGTCATCCTAAACAGTGTCTTATAAAAGCTTTCTGTAATAGGAACAGAGATATGTTAAAAGTTTTTCATGCTGGGGTCTCAGTACTGTCTTAAGATTTTCATCTTTCTACTTTGATGTCATCAAGCAGGAAAAGCTGTGGTGGCTGAGGCATCACCCAAAATACATGTGCAGTATATGAAGAGCAAAGCACTCTTGCTCTGTAGTCTTAATTTAACTTCTTTATGCATATATTTTGATAGCTTTTGAGCCATACTGAGTGCTTTTTTACCCTGTGTTGCTATGTGAAGTGTTTGCTGAATGGGCAGGCTTTAGTATTTTTGTCATTCCTGTTAAATAGGTAGCTTCATGATAAAATAATCTTGGCTGAAGTTTACTTTAGAAGAATGGGGTTTAGATAGGAATTTCCATCACCCCTTTTTAAAGTTTGAAAAATTATTAAACAACTGAAAGACTACTATAATGGAAAACAATGAGTAATGACATTATAGACTGCAAATCTCTTGTAATATCTGATGTGTAGAGAAATGCTGAAATGTGGACTTCGTAGCTGGCATGGGGGCAGCTGTGGCATTTTCTTGGTGCTTGTGTATGGAGCCACCTATGGATAGATATACCATAGGTGTGTATCTTTGGCTACTATAACAGCACCTTCCCTCTTCAAGTAACAATATTCAAAAAAGAAAAAAGGAAAAATATGTATTTGTATAATATCAAGAACTCACAACCTTTCAGACTTACTTGATACCTTGATAAACGTTTATTGTTTTATCAGTCTCTGGATATGCATAACAATGTTTCTTGCTCACTGTCTTATTTTGTTTATTGTCTTACTATTGACATCATTTGTCAGCACTCAGTAAATTGCACTGTGGAGTATATGCTTAGTAACATAATCCAATCTACTGAGTTGACACTACACAGAAATATGGGATTGTTTTATTCTCCCTTCAGAAAGCAGTTTGCTGATTATAGCAAAAAACTACGATCACCTTGCACATTTACAGGCTGCAAGTTTCCAGGCAGAACCGTCTATAGCAAATCAGTATAACGCAAATCTTCCTACTGGAAACTTACTCAAGTAGGACTGGTGATAGAGCTTTAACCACTTCTGACTACTGTTACTTTCAAGCTAAGTAATGTGGGTGGTAAAGCCTATCCCAGCAGCTGCTACTTAAGTTTGCATTACTTCTTACTCACTCAGGAGGGCCTATGTGTAATTTTAAACTGTTTCCACACCCAGATTACTTTCCCTTAAAAGTAATAATGAAAATAAAAGTGAGGGGAGAGGTTGGTAATGACTACAGGAAAACATTACATGGAAAGCTGTGTTTGAACCTGCTGTTATACAGTTTTCACTAAGCATGCCTCGTGTGTAGTGTATTTCCTTGGTTACTAAGGTTCAGGAAAGCAGATTTTTAGCTTAGTATAGGACCAGACCCAGTTCTGTGCATGAAGACCAACTGGAGAACTGTTCTGGAGCCGCTTCACCAAGCTGTGCATGGTGGAAGGGTGGCTGGCTTACACCTCCATCCACAGATTCTGTAGCGGGGGTTACATTTCTCCAACACACAGTACTTCTAAGAGGTTAGGTTAGTTGTTACACTGCTGCAGTGTACGCTGCCGTTATCTTCTAAATTTGAAGTTAAGGTTTTTACTGTTGTTGACTTAATAAACATGCTCCAAGATAATTTCTAATAGCAGCTGAGGAGTATGCCTAAACATTTTTTTTTTTGTCTTGGTAAACACCCTAATGTGGAACTTAAATAATTACCAGATACTCAGACAATAAAGTGTAATCATGCTCTGCGCTACAGCATTTAGATAGCATAGTCTGTTTAGTCCATAACATAATTATTTTTATTAAAATAGAAAAGCAAAACTTCAGCTTTTAAATGATTCAAGAAAGGATGGTAAACTCTACTCCTTCCCTGCTCCTCTTAGCTCTTCTTTCTCTCCAAAACAATTTAATAAATTTTATTAACTTTTATGAAAGTGCAGTGGCCTTTTTTATATGATATGAAAAGGAAAAAAGAAGAGAGAGAAGAAAGAAGAGTTTCGATTTTCATCCTGCATCCATCCATTACAGGCTTGATGGCTGTGCGTTCTGCATCCTGTTTTCATACTGTTTGTGCTTATTTATGGGAAAAAACCAAAACCACAGACTCTTCTGTCAGGGTGGTTCTTTCATCTAGTTGTTAGAATTCTCTTTCTCTACTCATGCAGTAATGTAACAACAGATAATGAGCTAGCAGGGATGTGAACATCAGCCTCTTTGAATGTTTGAGTTGCAGATGTAAGGCCCAATTTAGCTGTTCGCATTTTTAAGGAGTTCTCTGATGAAGCATGTGATTTGTTATTTTCCCAGGCTATTAAGTGGTCTGCCCACTGGTGAAAATAGGTAGCTTGGAAATTAAACTCCTCCTATTATACCCCATTACCTATTTTAATTTGTCTTTTTCTGATCTTCTATCTTCAGGAAATCCAGGAGCTGGCAGGAGGGGAATGAACCGTGAGGGTGTCCCCGGAAAGAGTCCGGAGGAGATGTATATTCAGCAGAAAGTGAGAGTCCTACTCATGCTGAGGAAGATGGGATCAAATGTAAGATGCGCTGGCATAGCCCATAGTTTGTGACTTTCCAGACAATTGTGTAGTAACTGGGATAGTGTTTACTGAGGTGGGCAGGTGGTGGTTTGGTTTTGTCACTGAATTGTTTTAGCCGTCATAGATTTAACCATTATCTGCAGTTAAACACAATTGATTTTTGCTTAAATATTATGAGGCTTGTGATGCCTGAAACTAAATCTGAGCATCTGATCATTTTCTATGTTCAGTAAAGTTTTTCGTTATTGGAAAACCAGCAAAATAAAGCAACTGTTTAAGGTAACTTTGAATCTCTCCATGGATGCATAATGTACCAGTTCGCTGGTGTGCCCTTGCTGATTGTATAGTTTACACAACAGTTGATTATAAACTGTTGAAGAGTAGAATAGAGGCAACTGTGACATTTGTTACTGGGAAACAGGAGATAATATCTTCAGTCTTGCTTTATTTTCCTTTTTGCTAACTTACTCTTTGTGCGCTTCCAGCTGACTGCTAGTGAAGAGGAGTTCTTGCGCACGTATGCAGGTGTAGTGAATAGCCAACTTAGCCAGCTTCCTCAACACTCAATTGATCAGGGTGAGTACTGGATTTGTTTGCCTTGAATTCATTTAATCTGTGAGAACAGTCTCAGAAAATACTAAATTTAGGTTCCCGTATTTCTGTAACAATATGCCACCTACTTAAACAATTCTTGTCATCTGGGATATGCAAGTCATTGCCTGCTATAATCTTTGGAAGAGAACTAGAGTGTGCTCTTCAGCAGGTGGTTCTGTTTTAACAGGTCAAGTCAGTCTTGGCTATACCTAAGATGTGTTAGGGTGAAGAGCATTGCTAAACACCTTATTCTCCATGATAACTCAAAACATTGATGGCCAAAGTCCTGTGATATGAGTGCACGTATATAGCTCCCTACTCTATATAATATATTAAATAGGAATAAATTTTAACCTGATTGAGTTTTTTGCTATAGGTGAAGTTAAATTCAGGTATGCATAGGTCCCTCTAGTTCTAAGTGTGTCTTACTGAATTCAATATGGATCCTCTGCATAAGACAGCTTTCATCTAAATTTTTATATTTATTTTTAAACTGGACATCTGTGCTTAAAAAAGAACAAGGCTGAGGGTGGCAAGCACATTCTTTGTACGCTTCAAACTGGGAGTTCTATAACAAAACAAAATGTAAAGTAGATACAGATTTCTAAGGTACAAAAGCAATTTGTTATGCATATGATAATTTAGTTACTGACACTGTAGTTGCTTGATAACACTTTTCTCACAAAATAAAATGGAAACATCTAATAACATCGTTTGTTTTTAACATTTTCGTGAATTTGGAAGTGCAATGTTATTACTTCAGCAGAGTTAAGAGGGAAAGTTTAGCAATAGGAGGAATTTGTTCCCCATTGCATTTCTTAAATTGGCATAATGTAATTAGTTCCCAGGCAGGGATAGCAGACATGAAATAAGTTTAAAGGTCTGCTTTGGTTTGTTTAGATTCCCATTAAAGGGATGAACTACGTGCTGCTTTTGTGAGTTCTTTGCAGAAGTCTTGGTAAACAATTGCATGGTGCTACTCTGAATTTGCTGATCTCTTCTGAACCTGAATGTTTCTCTCTGATTTTTTTTTCCTCTTCATAGGCCTCCTGCCAGATCACATTCGTAATGTAGAATTTGGTATTGAAGGAAAATTGTAAGACTCGTATGCAAGAAAGAACTGATTTAAGTAGAAATTTAATATAGATCCAAGGCATTTTGAAAACCATTAGAAACACAACCTGCACAAACTTGCTCTTCTGTTTTAAGCGTGTGTGTTCATTCCTCACATAGCTGGGGGATTAATGGAGATAGATACACTTGTATATTTTGGCTCAGAATTCTTAAACTTTTCTGCCAACCTAAAGTGAAAATCTGCTGGTTTCCCATCAGAAACTGAGGTAGACATTCAGTTAAGAAAGACTGTCTTAGTTGCAGATGGCACTTTTCAGTGTTATCCCTAAAGTAGTTAAATTTGTCTCAATGAAAATATATGCTGAATTACCTGCACTTTGACAAAGAGGAGACAATAAAAACAGAAGTCCAGCCAGGGGACATGGGTACTTTGTACAGCTGTGTTCCTGCACAGCTTGATTTAACTTTCTTGTCTAAACTGTCTGGTTTTGTTATGTGTAAAGTTGTATTTTCTCACTTTGCAGAAGGTTTTGGAGACTCAAAAATTGAATTTTGACAGAACTTTTAAATGTAATCAAAAGGGAGACTAACAGTTACTTAGTCTGCTTCTAGACTCACTAATCATGCAATACAGGGAATGTAAGAGCTTCATACGCTGTTCAAAAAGTTGTCTTTGTCCCGTATTTGAACAGACGCTGATTTCTCTGGCATAATTTTCTTAAAGTCCTGGAAGATTCTTAAAACTTTGTCCATAGGGAAGTGAAGTCCTCCCTGTTGATGCTTCCTTTGATCTAATCTGAGACACTGCTGTCTTTCCTGGGAGATTTGACCCCACAATCTACCTTCAGTCCTCCCAAATTATTATTAAGCTGGTAGTCTGACCATTTTTCTTGGTAGGGGAAAAAAGAACAAAGAAAGAAAATAGTTAAATATTTAGAGAAGTGAGAAAGGATGCTGGCTCTTTTCATATTCAGATATGCCATCTCTCCAAATTAAGTGGTGTAGTAGTATGCTGTATAGATGTAAGCAACTATAATTTATTGCTCAGGACTTTGGTTTCCTTAGAAATCTCTATAGATCATAACAGTCAGTTATGATGATGTTGGTCTTTGCTCTTAGATGTGGTGGCTCGCGTAGCAGCGATCATTGCTGTCTGTCTGCCTTTTGCTATATCCTGGTGTTGGTGAAACAAGAAGGGTCAATTATGAAAGTATTGGAAATAGAGAATACAAATTGCATAGGTGTCCAATTTGCCATCTTAAGGGAGATTCCATCTCCACTAGATGGCATTATCTTGTGCTGAAAAACCCATCCCAAGTCTACACACTGAGGTACTTACTGTTTTGTGGTTCTCAAGATTGCTTAAAGGAATTTTCTTCCTTACTTTTCTGCTGTTTTCATTGAATCTCTTCTGAAGGATTTTTTTTTTTCCTTTATGCAACTTGCCTTATTACACAACAGCTAAAAGGTATCTTATTTAAGGAGTAACTTATAAAGAGTTAAAATGTTAGTGGATTTCACAGTTTTTTCTTCCAGAAGTAGGAGAGATTGCTCTCAGCCTAACTTGTCCCAGCCCTATCTTTAGAGTCATTTTCCTCCAGCAGGCACACAAAGACAGAAAGCTGACTTCATACCCCCATTTCGTTCCAAAAAAGGGAATGACATTCTTGGCCTTAGCACTGTAAAAGCTTTGTTATAGACCTGCAAATTTTTGTGTGTCACTTAAAAATGCTGTAGTCTGGCTCCAGAATTACAGGAAGGTAGTTTTGTTTCTTTTTGTTTGATTGGGGCTCTTTTTTGAGAAGAGTATAGCAGATGGATGGTCCTGAATTTTATAAGTGTATCACAGTGTCTATTACAATTTTTATGCTTTTCTTTGTTGTGCATCCATGAAATACTGTTTTGGAACAGCTGGCTGGTGGCCTCATGGCAATTACCTGAGGTAGGACTGCTGGGTTTATCACTGTGTGGTGCTCCCTACTATGGTTTCTGGTAAAGATCTGTCAACTTCTTTGTTGAGTCTATTTGTTTGACCACAGGGAGTCACTGCAACCTATGTGTCCAATATATATTTGCAGCACTGTGACAGTGCATTGAAGAAAGAAGTTTGCACTTGTCCCTGCTGAATTCAAGTGCTTGTGCCATAAATCTTCAGTGAGCCACTATCAATGACAATATCTCTAATATTTAAGGTTCCTCTGTGATAGATACTCTGCTTACTGTCTTAGGGTTCAGCAATAGAAGTTAATTGATAATTTTGATCAAGAAGCATCTTAGGCTACCTCCGTAATTCTTAAGCAAGCCTGAAGTCTAAGACTCCACTTCAGTTTGTGCTTATTTTTATAGGAAGAGGAGAAATTAAACTCTTTGTCTTTTTATTTCCCATCTTGCTTTCAAAATGAATTAATCAGTTTAGACGTACAAAATCCCTGTGTTTTAGGATTGTTTGCAGATCTCCTTTTACATTGGAAACACACATTTGGAACGCCTTCACTCTTGAAGCATCTACATTGTATACTGTTGAAATGAATCTTGTTTTCCTGACAGGAAGCTCAAAGTTATTCTGATTGCATTACTGAATATCTTAGTATAAATCAGGTAATAATGACATGTGTCCAGGGCTCTCTAGTGTACTGTAGCAGATATCAAATTGAAATTAGTGCAAATCTTTCAAGTATGCTTTCTAAACTGTTTACATTCATAGCCACAAACATGTATCTTGAATGACCAGAACATGTACTTCGGTCTTAAAAGTCTTTTTTTTTTCTTTTTTTTTTTTAATTCCATCTCTATTTGCCCTTTCTTTTCAGTGTATTCCAGAATCTCAGGAAGTGCTTAGTCCCTCAGTGTGTTGACTTGGATACATTTCTCTAGAGATGCTGTTTCCCTAACACAGGCTACGGTCCACCAAGAGCAAGGAACGCTTAGGCAATCCCAATGTCTGGATTCTGTCCTAGCTTGATATTTTAGCTATTTTTATGAATCATTTGGCCTGTTCACCCATTCTTTTCTTGAACCAATCCAGTCATGTTGCATCCCTGACAGTTTTGAGGCTTATCTGATGTATTAAAAATACTTTATTATCCATTGAAAGGTGAACTGCTAGCGGAGGGCATGAGATCTCAGTAACCCAGGAAAGCCTGAACGACAGTTACAAAACTCTAAGCTGAAGTATTTAATACTTAAATTTAGTATTAGTTAAGAGGCTAAATATTAATGTCATGCTCACGTTTTTTTATAACCATTTTGGTTTTTGATTATTGCTGTAAAGTTGTTAACACCTATATGAAAGTGCAAAATACAGGGCATTTCTCTTTACTCATGGAGCTCTTTAGCTGACATCTGTGGGTTGTTTGTTGGGGTTTTTTTATGGCTCCAAGAATAACTGAGGAACCCAAAGGCATCTCTGTTCAACCAGCATATGTGCTAGAGAGTGGATGTAATTGTGAGCTGTTTTGCGATATTAACATACTAGTCGTCTTCCCTGCATTGCAGCAAGAGCTAACGCAGCTCAGTCTCATTAGGTTTCTTGAGCCTGAAATGATGAAATTAAGGCTTTCTTGCATTTTTTTAATACAAGCAAAATGCCTCTCAGGAAGTTACATGCACAGAAGCATCTCCTGCATAAAAAAAATGTATTTCCTGTTGCCCAGTTACTTACATTTCTAAATGGGAGGCTAGCACTTGGCTTAAGTCACTGCTCTGGCAAATCTGTAAATGGAAGCTGTGCGGCTAGTGAGCATGTTATGTGAATTATACTGAGGCCTTGGTGATTACAGCTCTGTTGTTCCTATAGCAACAGGAGTGTCGTGCTGGTTCTTGAAGAAAGCTGGTCCCTTGGGGAGGGCAAAGCTGAGCTGCAAACACATGCCTTGGCTGGGTTAGATGCATTCTCTGGATGGTAGGGCATTAAAAACCCAGGCTGCTTGTGGAGTTAGCAGGGGGACCATGCTCATGGAATACCAGATAGCAGTGGAGAAATGGAGTATCTCCACTGAGCTCTTCTCAGTGTAATTTTATTGTTTTGAACACAATGCTTGTTTTAATGTGCTTCTCCTCTCAGCAGTGTGTGTTGTATTTTTGGAATGTCAGACTAGGGTACTAACACTGGGAATTTCAGAGAAAAGTTGATGTTTAGAAGATAGTTGCTGGAAGGTGATTGAAGAAATATGTGTATACAAAGATCTTGAGAGAAATAAAGATTTTTATTTTTTTTTAATTTGGCAGCCTTCAGAAATTAGTGATGGACTTGACCTTCTGATCTCTGAAGGCTTTTTGAGTTTACTTAGTTGTGCAGGTGACTACAAACAAATCAGCAGTAGGTACCTATTCAAAGAGCACTTGGAAATAGCTGTTAGATGCATCAGTTAGCATCAGCCTTTACAGTAAGGTAGTGTGGTTTTAATCCTGCTCGTACCCTACTGGCTTGATGTCACTGTAGCTGAGTACTTGCTGTGGAAAGCAATAGCTTCCATCACCTTGGCAAAATTTTCTTAAACTTAGGTGAACTGATTAGCAATTGCATGCGCTGAGCTCAGTGGCTATCTACAGTCTTTACTGCTGTGCAGTCAAGTCATTTGACCTTCACATCATCTTGGCTTGCTAAGTCTGAAGTCCCAGTGGTGTAAAAGAACTACTAAATTCAGCAATCCAGACAATTGCGATTAGAACATAATTGCAGCAGGATGTTTTGGAAAGTTCGTGGGATAAGACTCACTATTGCTTTTTAAGATAGGACGTAGGTCTACCAGTTAATTATTGTTAATTTCTAGGAAGGATGGAAGGTGGGAAAGTGTAAGGCAGAAGAAGTAGGAGAAGTATTTACATGTCTGAAAGTTTGTGGCAATTAATGCTTTGCTCATGAAAGAAGATGGGGAATATTTTGTTGGGTATATGTAAGTCTCTATTTCAGTGTAGAAATGTGTGCCCAGAAAAGGGACTGCTGTGGAGAGAGAAGTTGCATGTATAGAGTGTGGAAGGTCAGGTATAAGTGTGCCTTTTTCATTGTTCTATACATTAATTACTGGAAGTGCAAAGTGCAGTGAAGGATGTGCTAAAAGTAAACGTGGTTCACCATCTTATTGTCTTAGTTGCAGGTTTTTGGCAATGTGCAGCTTAACTTTATAACCTGTGCTCTGCTTTTTAATTTTTTTTACTTGATTAGAAAGAAAACATCCGTTGTGGGAGCCAAGTGGGACTGCAGCAGCAGCTCTATTCACTAGTACTTTAATCCCTGCTTTCCTTTCACCACATAGAAAACCCTGCTCTATTCTCTGGAAATGTTTGTATTTGTACATGAGCACAGGCGGCTATAGAATTGCTTAATGAGCAGACTTGTTAGATTGGTTTCATTTAGCTCTGGATAGTTTGGATGGTAGGACAGGACTTGAACAAAACCTGCTTTCCTGCTGAGAAATGTGGATGACCTTTTTCTGGACAAATGTCACCCAGTTTTTTTTGCTACAGGACATCTTCAGAAATAATCGTGCTCAATAAGTGGCTTCTTGGAAGGTTGAAAGCACTGATGAGAGTCTGTCTTTCATTTGCATACTGCACTCTTACCATTACTCAAGTTCAGCAGAGAAGTTTTCCATTCTGTTTCCAGATCATTGAAATGCTCAGCTAAAACCAGTAGGACTTGCTGCCTTCAAGAGGTTGCGGCATTGTTATAGCTACTCGGCTTAGGGACATGAAGGTATCTTCCCTTTCTGCAAGTCCCCTGTACAAACTGGTTCTGGATCTGGGAAATACTGAATCTGGAAAATACTATTGCCTTTTCTATCCCAGTCAAGAGTTACGGTGCTGGTGAAGAATGGAGAGTGCTGAATAGCGAACCGTCTCAGTTAGTGAATGTAAAATAAGGCCACGAGGTGCAATACCCAGTGGGCAGTGATACTCATTGTTGAAAGGGACTGGGCTGACATTGTCTGGGAACCTTTGGTTTTGGTGTGAAGTAGATGGTCATCAGATTTGATAGCCTGCAAGAACTTTCTATGTGGCTGCTGGTGTTTGGACAAAGGATGTCTTCCTCTTTGTAATAATGTATCGCCTCACTAAGGATAAAATTGGATCTTTAATGTGGGAATAAAAGAAATCAGCATGGGCTTGAGTCTTTACTGCAAGATGTTGTTCTGTTGGGTGTGTTGCCCTCAGGTTACCCACCCACGTGTCTACCTGGAAGGTATTACTATCTTTTATTTGATAGATCAAATTGCCTTTTTAAAGGCAATTGCCTGTGGCTCTTGCAAACGCTGGGTTGTGTGTAATTCCTGCAAAATGAAAATATTGGCGGTTCTACCAAACAAGAAAAAGAAATGAGGAGGGAGCAGGAACTAAAACTGTTCAGAATTGTGTATAAAATCTATTCTTTATTAATGTGTTTAAAACTGTACCATGAGACATAGAAATATATCACTTCTAATCTTTTTTTTTTTTTTCTCTTCCTTTCTAAAATGAATTGCTAAACACCTTTTGCTACCTCTGGTCTTCACTGCTATCCTGTTCATTCCTGTATATTGTTTTGCTGCTCTCTGGTGTTTTGGCAGAACTTTCTATTACTATATGACTACCTTTCTGTTCCAGGATCACTTATGAAAGTATTAAGTAAAATTGGTGCAAAGGCCAACTGTTGAGAAAGTGCAATCGTAATCTCCTTTTCAGCCCAATAATTATCCTTTCAAACACAATTCATCTTTCCTTAACGAAGTATTTACCCACCTTGGTTCTTGTACTGATTGCCCATCTTAATTTAAAAAGTACCATGTGGGAAACTATGTGTTACAAAGTGCTAAATAACATCAAAGAGGGAGCATGCTTTTTGGTGATGTTATGATAAAGAAAACCATGTGCACTTTGTTCACGAATTCAGGTAACTTTAAAACTGTAGTTGGGGCAATTTATGTTGGTGGTAAAGCAAGGGTACTGCACACTGACTGTGCTTTGGCTGTGAAAGGCTGAAACCTTGATTTCTAGACTCATTCTCTATCCACTGTTCTACTTCTTCCTTTAGGATGCACGTAATAATAATTCAGTAATGCTACAGGTATTCAAGCATTTTCCACACTTTTACACTGTATTCTTTATTGTACTCTTGCTTTTTCCTCCAAATAGAACACTGTTTTAAAATTTAGCTTTTTCTGTTTTCCTGTTGTACTGACAAGCTGTATTTCTTGTACTCCCTTCTCTTTTCCTGTTCAAAGGCCAGGCAAATGGCAAGTTATGAGAAGTTTATATTGACAGTGACACTGGTACTGAAGCTGTGCCGGGTGGACCTAGAAAATTAGAACAGGAGCTAGCTGAGTGTGAACCTGCTCTTCAGCGATAGCTGTTTTGACTGTGAAAGCCAAAATGAACTGCGGAATTCCCAGCATCCTTTGTGCCGAAAGCTATTTCGGCTCATCATGTGTTTTAAGCGGCTGTGTGCTCGGCACAGTCGGCTGTGCAGAGGAGCAGTGCTGCAAGCTGGGATTGTTCAGGACAGGCAGAAATATTGACCTGGGTGTTTCTGGGCTTGCATGATTATCTGGAATGAAATTCCCTTTCCTGCGTGAAACTTGTAAGGATGCTTGTAAGAATTTTTTTCATATTTGGGCTGTGGAAAGGGGAGACCCCAGGAAAACAAATATCTGTTAAGTAATCCAGCTCATCTCTCGTGCTAACGTGATGTCATCTGTGATTTTTGTGGTTGCTAGGCTACTCCAGCTGCTCTGGATGTGCATAGCAAAGCCTCCTTGACTTGAAAGGGGGATGCATGTAAAATAGAGTGGCATAGGTTGTGCTTTATATGCACTTGCTTTCTTAATGCTTCGAAGTGTCATTACTCCCTCCTCTTTTTAACATAGAAGTGTTTTTCAGAATCCTTGCAAATAAAAACCTTCTTTTTGTAGAAGCTAGTAGTTCTTATGCGTTTTAAAAAAAAAAAAATCAACATAGCAACTTGTTAATTCAGAGCTGGAGCCTACTGCTATATATCATTTCTGTTTTGATCAAGGAAAAAACAGTTTGTGGAGGAGATAAAAAGGGAGATGACTGCAGGGCTTCTGAGTGTTGGCAAGAGGGTGCATCAGAGCAGTTTTTTATGTAGGTGTATAAGTTAGGGGTCCTACATATGAAAAACAAACTACTGCTTGGTCCTTAATGTTTCCTCCTTTGAGTATGTATAACAAGTAAATTGTGAAGTGTATAAAAATAAATGTCGTTGCATTTCATAAGCATCGATTTAGTTTTTAAGGATATTAGCAAGGGGAATTTATAACTTTCTCTTCTCCACTGTTTTTTGGCCACTTTTCCTTCTATATTGGAACTAAAGAGCAAATTGGGTAACTGAGAAATGGAATTCATAGAACTATAGCAGATGAGGGATTTTTATTAGTTCTCTTTCTCTTACCTTGTATGCAGGTGTATAGAAAGTTGCTTGGGGCAGAAAGCTGAAATCTTCTTCTTGATATGCTTCAAGTAAAAGACTGGAGAATTTTTACATGCTGATGCTCCATCCAAGTTGAATTTGAGCTTTCCAAACCCCAGTAAGAGAATTCTGTGGAGCTGATCAGTTACCTGAATGGGACAGGCACTCAGTGTTGCTTTTGGCATTTATTACTTTGTTGTCTAATCCTTTAATAGAAGCTTTGAAGAAAAACTTCCTAAGCAAAATTATCCCAAGCAGACCGAATTAATTAAGGCCAAAATGGTCATTGTGAGTCATCTGTTGCACTTAAATACTTAGGATCATCTGAATGGAGGAAATAATTCTTAGAAATTATATAGACAGTGACTGGAGGGTTCATCATATTTTCTAAGCAGTTAGATAAATGCTGTTAGAGGCTCTACAGATGAAAGAAAGAATTTACTTTTATCTGACTTTCTTGGGGATCAAATTTTTACCAGAAATTAAAAATACTGCACTCAGCCCTTCAGGGTTGTTTTCCAGCTCTTGTCTAGACTAGAGATATTGATTTAAACTACTGCTTTGACACTACTGTATGATGTATTTTTATTTCCATATTGCCCTGAAGACATTTTTCTTTAAGTGCCTGTTAGGCCATGCTCTGTAGTTAGGAAGTCCGGAGAGTGGATTTTTTTTTCTGAACAGCTCAAGGTATCTTTTTGAAGAATGAGACCTCATCATGGAATGTTCTTTACAAACCTTTATCAGACATGATTCTCAAGCCATTCAGGTCTTTCTACTATAAATGCCCACTTGAAAAACCACACAAGTTTGCAAAGACTTGGAGATCATTATAGGAAGGTAATAACATATTTCTGCGCTTAGAGAACATGAGTTTTGATGGTAATTATACACAGTTGATAGCCTCAATTGAAAAAAAAAAAAAAATCCAATTAACTGAGAAAGTCCACGTGCTGAATTCTTCTGGAAAAGATTTCTTAAGGCTAGGGATAAAAGCATTGCTTAGCTGTCATGGTTTAACCCCAGCTGGCAACTAAGCACCACCCAGCCGCTCACTCGCTCCCGTCCTGGTGGGATGGGGGAGAGAATTGGAAGGGTAAAAGTGAGAAAACTCATGGGTTCAGATAAAGACAGTTCAACAGGTAAAGCAAAACTCGTGCACACAAGCAAATCAAAACAAGGAATTCATTCCCCGCTTCCCATCGGCAGGCGGGTGCTCAGCCATCCCCAGGAAAGCAGGGCTCCATCACACATAACAGTGACTTGGGAAGACAAATGCCATCGCTCTGAATGTCTGTCCCCTTTCTTCTTCCCCCGCCTTCATATGCTGAGCATGATGTCATACGATGTGGCATATCCCTGGGGTCAGCTGTCCTGGCTGTGTCCCCTCCCAGCTCCCTGTGCCCCCCCAGCCGCTCGCTGGTGGGGTTGGGTGAGAGGCAGTAAAGGCCTTGGCTCTGTGTAAGCCCTGCTTAGCAGGAATGAATACAGCCCTGGGTTATCAACACTGTTTTCAGCACCAATCCAAAACACAGCCTTGTACCAGCTACTATGGAGAAAATTAACTCTACCCCAGCCAAACCCAGCACATCAGCAAAGCTCTATCGGTTCCCTGGGCAAATGGAAGCCTTCAGTTTGAAAGAAAACACTGCATTTCTATTAGAGAATGGAATGTTTTCAAGACATGTTAGTTTATAAGGAGCATTTAAGTGATTTTCAGTGGTGGGGAAAAAAAGCAAAAACCTTTCAGCTGGCCTATTAAAACAATTTTTGTTCTTAAAAGCAGAGAGTAATGAATATCTAGATGTAAAGATAAAGAATATCTAAATGTCACTTAAAAAGGACAGTGTGATGCATTGGGCAGTGCAAGTTTTATTGAACTGTTGAGTTCCTTGTACTTCAGAGAAGCTCAATAAGTCTCTTATGCAGTGCCAGAGTTTACAGGGAAAAAAAAAATCTCTACATGGTGACAATCTTATGATGGTTTTTTTTTTAAAGTCTTGCTTTTTAGAAATATGTGAAAGCAAGGAATTCTTGGTTTTCTTTAAAAACAAACTGATTTCCTTAGGCTTGCAAAGGCATGTTTTAAATCTGTTGTTGAAACTTTCAGAGCACTTCAGGTTCCAGTCCCAGAATAATAAGAAAACAGACCTTTCTCTTCTTTCTGTCCTCTTTTTCCTTTCCTATTGACTTTATGGATGTGTAGAATGAGAGTTTGTGTACTGCATCTATCCACTGTTCTTTAAAGGAAGTAATTATGGCACACATTTTCCTGTATCCATTGTTGTTACAGGTGCTGAGGATGTTGTGATGGCATTTTCCAGATCAGAGACAGAAGACAGAAGGCAGTAACTACGGGATACTTGAACAACACAGAACTGGAGAGGACAGTGAGATTGCTGAAGATAGAGGAGGATGGCTGAGCATTAATAAGTTCCTTTGCCCACCCTAATTGTTCCTTGGTATTTCTTCTCCTTTGTAATTTTGTTTCCCTTTGCCCAACCCTCAGAATGCATCTCACAGCCATCTATTCCTATAGTTTTTGCTACTCAGCTGGGCTGTGTTAATTAAGGACAAACCTAAGGGTGAATTTTTGATTGGCTCAAAGGGACAGGCTGTGATTGGCTAAAGGAAGACAATTTTTCAAACTTGACCAATGAAAACCTTTTCTCTTGCATTTTATTTTATATTTTAAAGAAAGTCTCTTGACATCCTACTTCTAAAGAAGCTTTTTATGCTGTGGTGCTTATTTAGGTCAAACTTGTGAATTTGAAGAGGGTTTGATTTGGCTGCATAGAACTGGAAGCAACTTGTGATTGGTTGACAATGCAAATGCTTTCTCTTCAGTTGGCTCGCAGGTATTTTGCTGACTGACATTTTCATTGCAGGAAGCTGATGTTTTGGTGCATTGGTTATTTCTTTATACTTGCTGACTTGGGGGGAAAAAGACAAATGTGCTTTGCAATATTTATTACATCTACGCACATATTAAATGCTTGCTTTGGGGGGTTTGTTTTGGTTTTTTGATTGGCTTTGAAATCATGTTTTTGATTTCCTATTGGCTGCAGTGTTTCTGATGCAATCAGTTTTTCCATACTCATCTGCTCTGTGGCCTCAAGCTCTTTTGAGAGCATGTGTCGAAAGCATATTTAGTTCAATAAGTCTACCTGTTTAAGCTGGAACATGGAGATCACCAGCCGGTCTGTGCTACTGCGTGGGCTGTACTATGAACTCCTGGTAGACCTGGCTGTTCAGGTGGCTTCTCTCTTTGCTTCTGACAGAGGAGCTGTAGATATTTTGCAGGAATTGCAAGAATGAGATCTATGGCTGTGACATGAATTTGCCAAATTTGTATAGAGAATATGTGAACTTGTTTAAAATACTACATATAGTTCCACTTTAACCCTTTAATTGCTGCACAAGACTAGCTCTCACATAAGGAAAAACTAATGATCGTTAACTAAATCCAACTTGCACTGGGCTTTAATAAAGTAAGTTTCTAGTCACTTGAAAAATTGTATGTGGTTTGGCTCCTTGCAGTTGTTAAGTGAGATGGAAATTATCTGGATCCTAAGATAATACCATTTTCTTTAGGCATTGTTCCAAGAGGCAGTAGCGCTGCATTAAGCTGTCCCATAGTGAGTGTACAGGTGACACTCTCAGGTTTACTCTCTTAGTAGTTGCAGGGCCTTAAAATACACAGGCACACATTTACAAACTGAAAAACCTGCAATGAATTTCCCGAAGTGCACTGACTGTTCAGGAATCTGCACATAAAATTTCTAGCACTGCTGCCTAAAACCTGGCACTTCATTTTCTCTCATATGTGCAGGTCATTTTTACAATACTTCTAGGTTTTCCTGTGGGTTGCACTGACTTCAAGATGTTTCAGAATCTATTAAAGCAGAACTCCATTCACCTGCTCCTGGTTCCTTTCATATGGTTGTTAATTATTTGAAATAACAATTCCAGAATCTGACTTTGACAACATGACCATTTTCATGTCAGAAAATTATGATGACAGGATGCTGTTGTGGTCTCAAAATGGGGAAAAAGCTTGAGAGAAACCATGGAATGTATGCCAAAGGAAGAATGGACTTGTGAGTGCACGGAGGGAAATTGTCTTGAGCAAATAAATACTGTGTAATGACAACAACTGTACATCTGTTTATGAAAAAGATCTTTTTGACTCTGTTGCAGCTTTGTAAAGTTCAATGTGAAAGTAAATCTCTTACCCCTCTTTGTTGGGGCCAGATAAGAAATTTATTAAAAGAAAACAGGAATGAGCCTGAAAGATTCCTTTAAATTTAGACCTGGTTGCCTAAGAGGCACTTTAATTTTAACTTTGGTGCAAAGGGGGGCAGCCCTTAAAGGGTTACTCTAAGGGGACACGTGTGTTTCTGGCTGCTGGCTGGAATGAATGGGCTGGATTGTGGTGGCCTGTCATTGTCAAGCTAACATGCATCCTCCATGTGTATCTATGGCATTTCTGAGCTGTTAAATCTTTTCAAGGAGAAAAGTGAAGTGGTTATGTGGTTTAATCTTTTCACTAAAAATGTATCTGTTGGGGGGGGGGGGGAAATACAGTTTTTAATAGCTACTCTTGTTTCTTATTGATTTATTATACTGTTAAAGCACCAAATGGAAAATACTTGCTTCACCTTTGTGGAAGGCTTCCATGTAGACCTCCAAGCTTGGAGTCTTGAGTAATATGTTGAGAATCATAGAATCATAGAATCGTCTAGGTTGGAAAAGACTTTTAAGATCATCCAGTCCAACCGTTCCCCTAACCCTGCCATCCCACCACTAAACCTCATGAGGTCCCTAAGCACCTCATCTACCCTTCTTTTAATGTGTTGTATAACAGCATGATTTGGAATTCAGAAACTGGAGGGAATGTAGTCTCTTGAGAATATTTGTGCTTGCTTTGTTACCTGCGTGCTCTCCCCCTCCCTGCTGGTGATTTCATTTCTTCACTTTAAACCAGGGCTGCAAGATTTGTAGTAAAGAATTCATACATAAATCAGGGAGAAAGTAGTGGAAAAGAAGGCTTTCCAATACTCCCCTTGAATTATATTTCTAAGTATTTATCTTCTTGCTATGAAAACTAAATCCCCATTACACTGTGGAACCTGGATTAATCGGGAGGTAGAGGAACCTGCAAAGAATACATCAGCATGGTTGACTTGTTTATTGTACGTAGACATTTCTCTAGCTTTACCTTTGTGCTTTTGCCTTCTCAAGCAAACCACTACTAATAAATATAAGAAATCCAATGTTTTAGAGGTCAGAGGTGAGTATAGAAATACATTTCTACATAGAAAAGGCTGTATAGTTCAATTACCAACCAAATAGTGCTTAAGGCATTCAGTAAGAGAGTGTAAAAGCTTTAGAGGCATCTTCCAAAAAAGCACATGTCCTTTGGGTGGTCTTTTTGGGAGACATATTCCTTTAGATATTCAGAATGTTGTACTTCTTCTCTTACCAAGCTTACCATCTACCTCTCCTAACGCAGTGTTTTCCAGAGCTTGATGAAAAGATTTTGAGCGAATCAGATACTCATCTCATCTCTCTTCAGATGGGTAGTAATTGCTTTAATTATCATTGTCATTGTGTCTGTGAGCATGGACCATTGTAAATGAAAATGAGACTCCACCATTCACATAGGCCTTTAGATTGATTCTCCCTGGTTCTGAAATAAACCCTGGAGAAACAGAACGTGAGCTGGTGGCACAGCCACACTTTGGAAGGACCTATTGCCTGAAAGAAGCTGGACAACTAATAAAATAAAATAAGCTCTTCAGATTTTTTTTGTTCCTATTCCTATATAAGGTAAGTAGTTACTTTGTCTCCTTCTCATGGTTGTTCAGTGGCCTGTGTGAAAGTTTCTGATGCTTTACCATTAAATCTGTTTCAGTTCCATAAGGTCTATATTTCTAATTCACCAGCAGCCTAAATAGTTGTGGTGAAGGCTAAAGATTAAATGGCCCACAAAATTCAAAGACCCCTTCACCTAATAGACGAGATCATCCTAAATAAGACAATCAGGGTCATATGTGGGATAAATTTCTATAGCTATTGAGAATCTGTTACAAGAGCAATGCCATGTCTAAAGTTATCAGTGTTTTATAATGCAAGAGGAATAAAAAAAATAAAGACCAAAAGTTGAAAGCTTTGAATCAATATATATAATGTGTATTAGAAAGTATTTCATGAAAGACATACTGAGTGCCTGGGCTATGAGGGGATTGCATGATTTGGATTACTTTAAGATCAGTCCTTCAGCTTTCTTTTTGCTCTCTTGCCTCCTAAAGGACTGTGTGACAGAGCCGGCAGCAAAAAAGGCTGTGGGGTACTAGGACCAGCAGAAACCAACAGTGCAGTAAGAACAGTTTCTGGAGGTTTAAGAAATCTTCAGTTGTATTCACTCTCTACAAAAGAAAGAGTCCTTAGTGAGTAAGCATCTCTTCCTCACTGTTATTCATCAGTAAGAAAGTGTTCCCAAACTTAGTTGTTAATAAAGAGTTTTTAAGAAGCTTTGTTAAAACTGCAGAATAATTGTTTTAGGTGTAAGAGTACCGGGAGCACTGAAGTGTTGCACAGTTGCTGCCTTGGTGGGATCTTTGCTGAACGCAGTTGATTTTTAAGTTAACTGATGGCAGTATGGTGTACATCTAGCCTCAGCATCAGCCTATTCAACACTGGAATGAAACTGGACTTATTTGTTACTCAGCTCTAGTCAGAGGTGTGTGTTGTATGCAGGGCAAATCCTTCCCTATGACAGCATCAACAGGAAATAAAATTTACTTTATTATTTCTTTCAGGTGAAATGTTTTCACTTGTTTTATTTCACCTTCTGCCACAGAGTAGTGTTAAGGATCCTGTCCGTTGGGCCTGGATGAATTATTCCAGCAATAAACTGAGGCAGTATGAATGGCCTCGCACAAAACTAGCTTTTAAAGGTGTTAAAATGCGTCAAATGTTGGTAATCATGAGCCAGGCATATTGCTGATGGGTGTTTGCTGGACAGACTCTTTTTCTTACAGCCTGAGACGTAGCATGATCGGTTTGCTGTAGTGCTTGCATCCTGCAAATTTTGTAGCCTGTGTCTCTGACTTCTTCAGAGCTGCAGTAAATAGGTCACTGGATTGCTGTGGTGGTTCTTCCAGATCTGCCTTAGACTTGCCGTGTAAATACAGCAAGTCTATACAGACACTTTGCACTACCGTTTCCCTTAAACCTCCTCGTTACTAATGCTTTTCACAGCTTTACAAATATAAAAGTGCTGTATAACAGGGAGGAGCATTGTTATTACTTACCAAGGTGAGAGAGAAGCCTGGATTTATTCCCTGTCAGGCTGTAGTAGGTTCCCACACAAAGACAGAAAAAAAAAAAAAAAAAAATCACCTACTGTCTTCTGAGCTCTGCTTTCATTTTCTTTGCAGCTGATTTGCCCTAAGCAGAATTCCTGCACTATGTTATAAACAACCTGGCTAGTTTTCTTCATAGCCTGAAGCACTTCAATTTGGGGGATTGTTTATTTTGTAAAAGAGAAAAATTTGTTTTTGAAGCTTTATATCCTGGCCTGCTTACAAGCTGCCTCATGTATTGGCATGAAATAGTTATATGCACAGAGCTTTTTGCTGTCTTGACATTTTCCAGGTTAACTCCCCTTGCTCCTAAATGCTAATCTGTGACCAGAGGCCTGTGAAACTCAGAAAATAAACTTTCAGCCTTTGTTTAACAATTACAATGCTAACTCAACCCAGATGTGGGCTGATGCATCTATGCTTTTCTTTAGTTTTTCACCTTAGATGATTATTGCTGCCCTTTTCTGATGCAGTTACAAATACTGCAATCCCTACAGAGTCAGAAGGTGATCCTGTCTGTACCCTCGATGGGAACAGCTGGAGACACTCACTGCACAGCTAGCACGCTCTCCCCATGTGTTGTCCTTGTCATTGCTCACAGCACCCTCAGGTGCTCTTTGGACACCCCCTCCCCAGGGGAAAAGGCCCTTTACCCTCTCCGTAACACAAGTGGTTAATAACTGGGTTTTTTTCCAAGGTTGTAAAATACTTCTGAGTAACCTTGTTACTTTAAGTTGGTTGAGTTGAATCCTAAGGTTACATCTGCATTCTGAGTTGAGACTCTTAAAATATTAGGGACCCCTTTAGCTAGATTTATGTTTGAACAGGTATTTGTGTTCTTGGCTTAACTATTAGGGTTTTAGCCCCAAGCGAAGGGTTAGTTCCCCGTTTTACTTGCACTGCACACCACTTTTGCGTAGCTAATTTCAAATTTCAGGAGACACAAATCATAACTAAGTTCTTCAAGCACGCAGAATTTGCTGTTTACACCATAGTCCACATGTTGTCACATAAAACTAATTCCCATTTTGCAGTGACATGAAAGTAATTTTACTACTCTTCTCAGATCTGGCCATAACTCTGTCCTCTCCTGATGCTTGCAATATTCCAGCTGATGGAAGAAACAAGGATGATTGTTCTGAAAAATACCTTTCCCCAAATGAGGGGAATTTTGTGAGATGAGCATGGATAATATAAATTCACATCAAGGCCTGATGTAGAGATACACCAGAATAAGAATGTGGCTCCAAACCCTTGCTCTCTAGCTGTTCTACCAGTGAGGTTTTGTTTTAAGCTACCACAAGAGCTCAGAAGTTGCTTTTGTTAGCTGCCCTTACTCTGTTCCTTCAGAGAAGCTAAATGCATAATTGTGGTCTAAGACTGCGGAGCAACTTGTGCCTGGGACTAAAACATAGCTTCATCGTGTGTAGTTTGCAAAAGAGGAGCCCTGTGTTCAACTACAGTACAAGGGAGTATGGCACTGGAACTAGTCGTTGTCTTTATAGTGTAGGGTAAGACCATGATGGTCTCACTGCTTCCTCACTGATGGTTTTGGGGTTTAGGTTTGGTTTTTTTAACTGTGTGAAGGGATGGAAAGTTTCCATGATTTCAGAGGAAGGATGCTGCTTCAGAAGAGAGCAGCTTTGGATGTTATTACATACATAGGTATGTCCCATGAAGTAGGAGAATGCATGAAGTTACTTGATCGTGGAATGACATAGACGCTTGTGCTGCTGCTGACTGTGCACTGTAATCCATTTCCAGCTTTACTTGTGACTTCCTAATCAGAGGGCATAGTGTAAATTGCATTGAACGTGATTGGAATGGACAGTGGTAGGCAAGCATTTTCCTTCAGTCTTTTGTCATGTATCTCAAGTGCCTGGAGCAGACAGACATTAACTATGTGTCGCCTGATCGATGTCTGAGGTTAATGCCTCAAGTGTGTGCCTGATGCCTGGTCACAGCTAGGCACAGAGTTTTCTCATTCAAGTAGAACAGTTCACAACATAGTCTGGACCCTATGGTTTATATTTTAATGGCTAGAATCTGCTAAAACTGGTGTGTGAGGAGGAGGACAGGGGCAGGTCAGGAATGGATGAATTTCTGTAGGTAGAAGCATAAGAGGAGGATTCTGCCTTGCTGTTGTATTCTCATAAGCTTCTTTGAGCCTGGAGAAAGATGGTAATTAAACTAGACAGAATCTTAAGCTTTTGACTTGCCTCGCCAGCAGCACCAGACTTCACAGTCTCCCTCTGAAAGGAACTGTGCTGCACGCTGGTTCTGTGGCATGCTTAGCTGCTTGTACCATATGGGCGTACAGTAGAGCCTTTTGTGGCCTTACCTTGGGTCACAGTCTTCTGAAACTAAATGGGACGTTTGGACTTACGCTGGCTACTGTAGCTACATGATCATTTTTACTTGATTTTTTTTTTTTCCTCCTCTCTCTAAATGTAGCAAAGTCTAGATCTTAGAGAATTGGAGAAGTGCAGGGAATTAAATGAAATCTTTTCACTATCAGTGCCATTGTCAAAAGAAGGAGGCAAGACTTGGGTAACTGAGGAGTGTTGAGACTAGCTTCATGCCAGTCACAAACAGGCTTTCTAAAGGTTTTGCAGACACCAAAACCAGATACGTATGTGCTCTAGCAAGTAGTAGACTAGTGTGGTAACGCTGCTGGGTATGCGAAGATTCACAGTTCATATCCTACAGAGAACATCCTTTCCTCTGTCCTTAGAGATTTGAATAGAGAATTTGTCAGAAAAAGTACCATGGCTTAAGTACTGGTGAGATGGATCACAGAGAATGAGGCCTTTGACATACTAAGATCCTAGACCTGGTAGTGGTCACAGCTTGAAGTTAACACCTTGAATTCAGCTCAAACAAAAGGAGCATTAAATTCAACTGTGTCAGGTTGCTGTAGAGCAAAGCCACAAAAAATACCTCTGAAACGCAAGTACTGTTAGATACCACTTACGGATCATAAGCAACATGCAGTCTGCAGGATTGGGTAGTGACTTAGTTGAGCTTCAGCCACAATTAAATTGGTTCTGTAATTCTAAAATGACACAGTGACATCTTTGCAGGAGAGGCCGCGCTGCTTTTGTGATCTGATGGACACCATGTTCTGCCACCTGGGTAGAAAGAAGAGGTCATGTATGTTGTTTCTTTAGTCTCCTATCCTGATAGTGCAGAGAGCTGGTTCCTGTCTGGACCTGAATAAATCTTTATGCAGGTTGTTAGCACCATTCTTGCTTAGAGCTACTAAAAAGAGAGGGGGAGCAGTAAGGGGGAGGGAACAGAGAGATTAAAGGGGAAAACCCAGTAGGTTATAAATGCATTTTCCTCTGTGCTGGAGGTTAAATAATATTTTATGCATGTGACAGAGATACTGTGATTAAGGAGCTGTCAGGCAGAATGAGAGCTGGGCAGCAAAGGGAGCAGAGATGCTTGAGGGAAAAGAGTATGAAGATGTTCTAATGCTGAACTCTCTTGTGCCTATCTAGTGATGATGTGTGGCTTTGTGTGCCTTTCACTGAAAAAAATGGCTGTTCTACAGATATTTAGGGGGTTTTTTTCCCCTTCATTGCTCAAGTATCTTTTCTGTCTGAGATGTCTCTCTGGTTATTAGTGACGTTAGTTTAGAAAATGGTCAAAACCTCTAATCTGTGCTGCTACTTCAGGGTCTAGGATTAGCACTGTAGAATCATATATGATAATCTTGTACATAAAGCATGGCTTTAAGAGATGGAAAAGATGTCACGTTGTTCTATTTATCCAGTTTACTCTGTTGCAGAAAGACTAGCTCCTGTGCATCTTCTTCAGTTTGAGGAGGACTCAGTCATTGCAGAGCCTCTGGAATTTTAGCTGTCATCATATAACTCTTGTTCAAATCAGCAAAAACTGGCCACTCGGATTCATTTTTAGATCAGGTCAATAAATACTTGACCTATCCGGAGTTGTATTTTAATGTAATGTTACACAGGCACCAGTCATTCCCGGAGGCTGTTCCTCATGCTGCACGAAGCTGCCTGCGTAAGGTGAGCTTCAGGCAGGATGATATGCTTCTCTTATGAGTTAAGCTTATTACTTACACTGAGTGGACAATATATCATTGAAGAAGCAGTAAACATGGAGAAACGTGCTGTTAGAACACAGTGCAAAGTGCTGTACTTCAGTGATTTAGCACAACATGGGATTTACAGCCCCCCCCTGCTCCCTTTGCAGAAGACAGTGTGTCATTCCGCTTACTCAGCTGGTCCACTTTGGACAGGCACAGAAGAATAGTGGATAGACTAGAAGGAGAAAAGATAAGAAGTCTTACATCAGAGGCTCGTTGTCCATACTGAAAACAAGAGAAAACCCGAAATGGTAAGAGGTACAGGTGGAATGGAAATTCATGGCTGCTGAATGTTTGTCTCAGTAGTAGGATGGTCCTTGAGATCATGTTGGGTCCAGCAGAAGTTGATCCCATGGAAGAAGTGGGCACATAACCTTTACAAAAAACTCAGTAGAAATGTTTTATCTTCCTTTACTGACTAGAGGAAAACATGGAGTTAACAATCTAATGGATACATTAAAGCAGCACATGTTGGGATGAGGTAATTACTCTAAATCACTCAGATTCACTTACATATGTTAGGTTGGTTGGGCAGGGGGGAGGGCGCATCCCTACCCTCGTGCTGAGTACAAACTGTGGTGATGTTGGTTCTGCTGAGTACGTGAGCCATAGCTTGGAGTGTTTATTTGTTTCCTGCTTTGCTAAGACAATACAGCTCTTTGCTGGCTCCTTTTTAAGGTTAATATGTTCGTAACACCTATTCAGCCTGTACAAAAGCCACTGAATAGAATTCTGCTGGTGGTAGGTCAGTGGCTGAGTCAGTGGTAGAAACAAAACTCCATTTATCTTCAGTATGTTCCCAGAACAGTATCCCACTTCTTTAACGCAACCTTCCCGCTCCAGGACGGTTTGCTGTCAGCATTTAACCTCCTTTCTATTGCAGAGTAGCAATGGAAAGCAGCATTGAGCCTTAAAAACAGAAGACAGATGTGTCCTTGTAGGGAGACTGTCTGCCTTGGAGCTTCCCCACGGGGAGGCAATCGGCCCCTGCTGTTGGCAAGGAGCTCTCACTCGCTCCACAGCATTAATCAGGGCTGACTGTTCCTCTTAATCCTCTGATCCCTTCCATACGGACGAGAACACAAGCGTCGCATTTGCGTGTTACGCTCTTCTTCACTGAAAATAGGGCTGGCTCCCTGGCTTGCAGCAGGCAGCGATTAGATGCATGGGTGATCAAAACATGATTAGCAAATCTGCAATTAGAATGAAGGCCAGGAGGGCAGTGGCTTACTGCAAGGAAGGGTCACAACTGGTGTCTTTCAGAATAGAAATAAATACTTGAAATGACAAAGGATTTAGCTGCACTCTTGTCTCATGACTAACTTAAATAGCCAAGGCACTGCTAGGAAGAAGCTAGGACTTTTTAAAGTATCAGAGATAGTTTATGTAGCTAAAACAGCCGCAGAAATTGGGATGTCTGCATCAATTCTAAATTTTTTTCCCAGATACTTTTTTGTGACTGATACACAGGAACTTCATAACTTTCTTTAGCAGCTAGGCAGTGAAGGTACTGACCGTGCCTTGCAGAGGTTTGTGAAGCTTCTAATACATTGTGGTGGTTTGACCCTGGCTGGACGCCAGGGGCCCGCCAAAGCCGCTCTATCACTCCCCTCTAACCAGACAGAAGAGAGAAAAGTAAATCAAAAGGCTCGTGGGTTGAGATAAGGACAGGGAGACATCATTTTATCAGTTACCATCACTGGCAAAACAGACTCAACTTGAAAATAATTAATTTATTATCAATCAAAATCAGAGAAGGAGAGGAGAAAAACTGCTAGATCTTAAAAACCTTCCCCCCACCCCTCCCTTCTTTCTGGGCTCAACTTCACTCCCAGTTCTTCCACCTACTCCCCCCCCAGTGGCGCAGGGGGACGGGAATGGGGGTTGAGGTCAGTTCATCACACGTCATCTCTGCCACTTCTTCATCCTAGGGAGAGGACTCTTCCCCTGCTCCAGCATGGGGTCCCTCTCACGGGAGACAGTCCTCCGTGAACTACTCCAATGTGAGTCCTTCCCATGGGCTACAGTTCTTCACGAACTGCTCCAGCATGGGTCCATAATTTCCACGGGGTGCAGTCCCTCAGGAGCAGACTGCTCCAGCGCTGGGTCCCCTGTGGGGTCACAAGTTCTGCCGGCAAACCTGCTTTGGTGTGGGCTCCTCCCCCCACGGGTCCGCAATGGTTTGCCAGGAACCTGATCTGGCGCAGGCTTCCCACGGGGTCACAGCCTCCTCCCTTGGGGCATCCACCCGCTCCGGCGTGGGGTCCTCCATGGGCTACAGGTGGAGATCTGCTCCCCCGGGAGGGGGACACCTGCCTCACCATGGTCTTCCCCACGGGCTGCAGGGGAATCTCTGCTCCGGTGCCTGGAGCACCTCCTGCCCCTCCTTCTTCACTGACCTTGGTGTCTGCAGGGCTGTTTTCTCTTGCATCCTCTCACTTCTCTTCTCTCTCTGGCTACTGAGATGCAGCCGTTTTTTTTTCCTTCTTAAATATGTTATCACAGAGGTGCTTCCACTGTTGCTGATTGGCTTGGCCTTGGCCAGCGGCGGACACAGGGAATACTTCTAGCAGTTTCTCACAGAAGCCACCACTGTAGCCCCCCCACTACCAAGACCTTGCCACAGAAACCCAATACATACATCAGTGTGTGAAATGCATCGAGACTCTGGAAAATGTCTAGCAAAGCTGCAGACTGTTACTGCCAGCTGTGATGAATTTGAGCAGGCCAGGAGTGGAGAGGACTTTCTGTCAGATACTACATGTAGAGGAAGAACAACAGTTTGCTTGAAGCCAATTGCAAGACAAACAATGGCATGTTTTTAGCTTATTTTTGTTGTCTTTAAAAAACCTGTGATGTGAAAAATACGGCAACTACAACTCTGTCTCAGAAGAACCATTTAGAAAAATCGATCCCATTTTTCCACGTCTAAATAATAGCATTCACATCAGCTTCAGAGACAGCAATATTGGGCCTATTTACGGTACCGTGCAGTTCACTGTTTTCTCGGGAGTAGGAGGCACTTGCATGTAATGATACAAAATCTAATATTGCATGATGAAAATTCAAATTACACCTTCAAGATCCAGGGAGATCTGGGAAATTTATAATCCATGGTCCAGATCCTGGCAATCAATTGACTAGTATGAACTCCTTTAACCAGGGTCTGTGCAAACAGAGGGACTTGTTCTTAGGACTCCGGCTGCAGCATCGGCATCTATTACACAGTCCCGGTGTGCATCCATTCAGCACACCACACTATTAAGGGGAAGAGGTGGGTAATCTGACTGGGGAGCTTTATGCACATTTGTGAAGAACATTGTGGACAGCTGTTTTTCAAGTCTGATCACCACCGATAGGACTTCAGTAGTTGAAGCATACACAAGCTGGGTGATTTATGAATTAACCTTAGTAGTCTGATATTTTTACGTTACAGAAGGATAAACAACAAGAGTTAAGCTTATGAGAATTCAAAACTGTTCCCGGTGGGTTGGGAATTTGAACCTAGGCCCCTACTCTATTAAATTAGTCCCTCTGCCTGAAACTCTGACCCAGCAAGCCAGCCTCGGATAGACATAACATGATTCTTTATACAGGCCTATGGCATGACATGCATTGCACAGCAGTATCTTAGTATAAATCTGGTAAATAGAATTGCATGGGCAATAAAAAGCTTTTACTCTAAATGTTTTCTGTATGGACAGATAGTGAACATAGTGACCTTTATTTATTTTTTTTAAGACCATTATTAAAAGATAAAGGCAGGCAAATGTTTAAAAATGACCTGGTTTTAAAAGGCTGAGCTCTGGAAGAAATCCGGGCAATGTGGGGTGAAGAAGAAAAATGAGTTTTGACCCTCTGTCTTTTGAGCCATCTGGTTTTTGAGTCCCTCAGTTGCTGCAGGATGGTTTTATTTCATTTGCCTATGAGAACAGCCTACAATTAATAGGCTCCTTTCCAATGTCTTTCATAAACTAGTTTCTATGCTGACCTTTCTTCCAGTGTCCCTGTAGCTGTGTTGTGCCTGCTTGTCTTTGTTATTATTAGATTTGGTCTGCTAGTAGCACTCAAAGGAAACGAGGAGATGCAAGGTTTCTTCTCTCATGTGAATACGGTAGCATAGCATATAACTTCAGCTTCCTAGACTGGTTACAAGGACTGGAAAGGAGTAAGTGCTGAAGAAAGAATCAAATATTGAATAATCTCTTTTTCTGGTGTTCCACTGTTCCCAGTTCTCCATCCCCTACATACATTCTAAAGCTACTTCAAGCACAAGTCTGGAGACTAAACATTTGATGCAGATGAGCGATTGCTCTAAGGTGTTGCACATTTTCATGGAAAAAGAATATCTGCATTTAGGTAGAAAAGACAAGAACAGTTTTGCAGTCTGTATCTTTGTAATTTCCTTAATACAGTATAATAATGAGGCCATGAATACAAAAAAAATGTTAAATATGATAGCTTTCTTCTAGGCTGTAGTGTTAAGAGTTTACAATCTTTACTCAAAATGCATTCTCAGGAAAATACAGATAAATCTGGACATTGACTAAAAGTCAATGAACAGTCAGGTAGGGATCATGATAACATGTTTGTGCTCTAGTGTAATCTTGGTTCTGAATATTTCTTACTGCATAGTGGAATTAAAATAGTATCAGGTTTTGTGCTTCTCCTGGGACTGGCTGTTTATGATGTATATGGTCATGTAATAGCAGGGAATTTATAAATGCTGCCTTCTTAATGACAATAATAATACTCTGAATTTCTAGAGAGGCTTTCATTCTAGGATCTTAAAGTACTTTATAAACAGTTAATGAAGTCTTACTACTTCCTTGTGGAATAGGTAAGTTGCATTAAATTGAGAGGATAAATGAGGAACAGAGAGATTAAGGGACTTGTCTGTGGGCAGAATGTCAGTGGTGTCATCAGGAAGAGAATGTAGCAGCCCTGTCCTGTCTCAAAATCTTACCTTTGCAAATGCTTAGGACAAGAGCTCTGTGTTCTCTGAATCGGTCAGCACAATTGAGTTCTAAGATCATTTTTGGTGGGTTATTGTAGGTTTTGGACCCTATAGGAAATAATTTTAAAAAAAATAAGTCTTCAGAGAGCGCTTAAATAATTTTGGTCTACTAATCAACCATTCAAAATAAAAAATATTCCAGATGGTGTTTTCAGGAAAGGCAGAGCAAGCTTTTTCAGGACTAATTTTTGCCTGCTGAGGTTTTATTTTTCTTCTTCCCCAAGGGCCTTGAAAGCAGTGCAGTACAACTCGGGGCGGGGGGAATCCCCAGTAATGGAGGCAGGCACAGTTGAAGGCAATTTGCCATCATAAACAAGCCTCAGGTTTCCTTACTGGTAAAACTTGTACCAGACAGCAGTAAGTAATGAACGTCCACTGCTGTCTCTGGGAAGGAGCGAGGGACATTGATTTTGTCAGGTGACACCCCTCTTTCCTGCACACACAGCTGTATTGTAGCCAGACCCACTGGAGATCTGGGCACAAGGGATTTGGGGGACAGAATGCTGAACAACCTTCTACCAAGTTTCTACCCTGTTGCAGGAAGACATAATATTTTGCTCCTCGTTTTCCTCCTTTCCCAAACAACCACTTACGGAAGGAAACCATTGGATATCTTTCTTTCCACAGTGTGGCTTTTTTAGCCATAGCAGCATGAGAGACCTCGTGGAATTTCAGATATGCTTGTAGAGAAAATTATAGAGAAACAGTAATTTGTTTTCAGAGGAACAATAATTTGTACTGGAGGGGGGAAAAAAAAAAACCCACACAACCAAATTTTTGAGGTGTCTGCAGAGTACATCTATACCTACTTAATTTAGTCAAATCTACCCACCTTACTGCCTGGTAGTAGTAAGAGTGCTTTTTGTGTTTTGTTCTGTCCCTTAATATTTCTTTGGAATATCTGGTAAGCGCTAATTTGCGGACGATCTGTGCAATTGTAAACCATCTTGGTTGACCCCTTGTAACTTTTTTTGCTACATGTCATTGAGTTTCATGGATGTCAGTGGGAGACGAAAGCCCTTGGTAGCAGCAAGCCTTTGAACAGCAGCGGTGACACTGCTGAAGAGCTGTGTGTGGCGGTACTGGTACAGCCCTTACGGCCCTCCTGCTCCAGCCAGTGATTATAATGCTGGAGGCACAACTGGAGGCTTGTAATTTGGTTTCCTTTTAGAAGTCTCTGAGATAGACTGCAGACCAACAGGAGAGCATCTGCTTTTCTTTTTGCTAAAGAACACTGCTGGAACTTCTCTGTATAAGCTCACTTAAAAGTCCATTGCTTGATTTTATTAATATGTAATAATTTGGCTCATTTTACCTACAGAAAATTACTTATCTGAATAAAATGCAAGAATATTGTCTAACGAAAGGGGAAAATAAAGAGTATAATTGTGTTAATTATCAGAATACCAGACATGTAATTAATATGCCACAGGAACAAAAAGCAAATGTACTAATAGCACATAATTGGACTTAAACTACACCCTTGGTAGAAGTCTCTGCAATGGAACTGTTGTGTTTGTGCTCCTTTTCAAATTAGCAATAAGGAATAAATTAACATCCATTTTCTTGCCCATACAAAGATGGAATCATATTGTGGGGCAGGGTAATGAATTCAGAGAATGCCTTTACATTCCCATATGGCTCTTAGGGAGGGGAATACTCATGCACATGGCTCTTCTCCCTTGCGGGAAGGCAGGCAGAGAGAGGAGGAAAACCTCATTGTATGACCAGATGTTTGCTGAATACCATGATCCTAAAGAATACAAAAAAAATCTGTAAGCTGAGTAATTTAAACATTGTCACCAGTACCTGGTGCAAATATTTGTGTTGGTTTATCCATCTATCCTTTCATACATGGTATGTTACTGTGTTATGTTGTCAGATAAGGAAGTAGGTAGGGTAGGGGCTAGTCACAGACCTAAAGGGACATCTGCGATTAGAACTGGAAAGAAAACCTGTAATTCTTCGCTCTTTTTTTTTCCCCCCTCCCCTTCTTCCATCTGCTCCTCCCCACAGCATAAATCACTAGTTCAGTTTTCTATATAAATTAGGGAGTTAAAGCAGTTGTTAATGTGGGCATAGCCCACTATGCTGCTCTTTAGAACATGTTAGTACAGCACATGAAAAAACAACGTAGAACCACCGGAGTCCTTGTTTTTGGTGGACATGCATTGCAGAAAGGCTCACCCAGAGCACCTGACTGTAATTCTTATGTTATTGAGTTAGAGGATGATTACTAAAATAACTTATTACTGATGCTGTTTCACTTTCTGTACTCTTTGCCCCTCTTTGCCTTTAGTGGTGTCTTACTAAGGTTTACAAATAATTTATTTAATGCTGTTCAGAGGCCACAGTGGTTTTAGAGACTTAGGAGACCTCAGTATTCCTTCAAGTAAGGAAATAAATTTTTAAGAAACAGGTCCACTTCCATTCAGACTCCACTTCTATTTATATAACACAGCTTAAAATAGCCATTGTGGTATTAGATGCAAAGACTTACATTAATAAAGCCTAAATTTTATTGAGGTCCTTAAGTCAAGTATTGCTTTTTAGCTAAGTGCTTGAAAACTGGTCTGTTCAAGGCATTTCAATGTATTACAGTATTTCTTAATTCAAGGTATTTCAAGGTATTGCAGTACTTCTTAATTTTACCTACCCTCTTTGTGCCCTGCTTTCCTTAATATGCAAATGAAAAGCCTAGAAATTCTATCTTATTCAATTGTAATGCACCTGTCATCACAATATCTAGACACCTGCCTTTCTACTTCACATAAGTATTGTGAGAGTGCATTAATTAACGCTTGTAAAAGGCTTGGAGATCCTAGGATGGAAGGTGCTAATGAGTTGTAAGATATTATAAAGATGTTGCAGAATATTCAGTCTCTTTGTAAGGAAAGACCTGCATCTTTCCTTCATTGCTTTCATGTTTCTAGATGATATTTTGCAATAGGTTAAGTCTAAACAGGAAAAAAAGGGTTAAACAAGGTAGAAAGATTGCTAAAGCAGCTAGTTTTCTTGTGAGGAAGCTAGTTGTTTTTATGTACTTCTTTGCTTATTGAATTTTCTTTTTGTGTCTCTGATGAACCCATACTTCAATGGCTTGTTGAGAATTCTCTGAACATTCAGAAATGTCAGGGGAGATGATTTTCTTCTTCAGATTGCCAAGGCCTTCATTTGCATCCCCTAAATCAATTCTCACATATGATCAAAGCACTTCTGGAAATTTTCAAGTGTAGGGAAAACTGGTCCTCTAATTCTTTCTCCTCTAATATATACAGTCAGGTTCCAAAGCATTACAAAAAACCAAACCAAACCAAACCAACCCAAAACCGAAAAAACAACCAACCACCCTCATCCACGGAATCTGAACACACATTAATTGTATCCCTCTTTATGTTCAGAGGATTGCAACTATGTATATTAAGGACATAAAGGCTAGAAAAGATGTAGCAGCTCACCTATGTACGTTTTCTCTTCAAGCTTTTCTCTAGCATTTTGTTGTGGAGTTTTCTTTTGAATGACCCAAAAGATGCCACTTCTGCCTGTTGCCTGACAAGAGTACGCTGTGATCTCTTAGATCTCATTGTGAAGAATTAATTTTTTTTATATTCACCTTGAATTATCTTTTTCCTAGTGTCACTATTGTTCATTCTTCCTGCTTGGCTTAGACTGATAAAGCCGTGTCAGAACCAAAAAATACTAAAATTCAAATTCCCAAAATACCTTGGGATTCTCCTATTGCTTTCTCTAGTGGGAAACAGAAGAGCTAGAGTGGAGCTGTAATACAGCTTCTCAGAAACTGGTCTGTTGTTGCCTTCACCTAATATTTTGCTTGGCTGTGCGTGCATCTCTCTTCATGAGCTTAATTACTGCATAGTCTCTATAGCAATTGGTCCCCTTTCAGAAGTGGTTGCAGGGCAGCTGTGATAAACCAAATGCTCAGCAGAGGAGATAAAGCTAGGTTCTGAGCTCTAACTTCCCATTAAAAGCAGTCGTAACTGGGAAACAAACTGGTATGCAGACACTAATTGTACTGAGATGAAAATAAGCCCACACCCAGTTCTGGCCTCTTTATTTAAAGACTGGACCATTTTCCCAACCTAGTTCTAGACTATTTGAAGTTTGGACCCTTTCCCCATATCTCCCATTTTGAACAAGGGTCCAGGTCTATTATCCAAAAGTAATGGTGCATATTCCATGTGTATTCAAGATCATTTATGATCCTGAGCTCTAACAATCAGATCCAGATCTGCTGTTGACTTAACTGAGCATGACTTGCTTCTCTCTGTATTTATGGTATGCACCGGCTTCCTTTAAGTAGCGAGCGAAGGCATTCATTTTTACCTATCACCTTATCTTTCCATTTCTGGCTGCTCAGCTCCATTCTGACAAGTGCAATAAATGTGTCCTCCTGGGTCCTTGCAAGCTGGGCATTAGTCACACTGTGCATTTCAAGGACATCAGTCTGATAGTTTTTCAGCTGTAACGGAAAACATGTCCTGCCAGGAGCCATTTGTTCCAGTTTTGTTGCTTACTAATAAAATAAAAATCAGTGGGGTTTTGGAGCTTGAGAAGCAGGTCAGAGAGTAGGAGGGAGATAGGTGGTAAAAATGAAGGTGCTGAAGTTAGTTCTCTGAGTTTCTCTGAAATAATGGCATGTGGCATTTCGGATAAAGTGAGAATCTCTGTCAACTTGTGGAAATGCAGTTACCTCTGGCAAACAGTATAGCTGTTGTTTAACAGCAAATAGGACTGGCACATAGCAGGTCTCACACTGGGCAGTTTAAATCAAAATTAATGTTGTGAAACAAAAGGTATTTGAGAGGATGTTGTATTTGCCGTACTTTTAGTTCCATTTGCCCACAGAACGTCAGTGGTGATGTGGATCAGAATTTAATTTTCCTGTCTCCACCACAGGTAGAGTACCCATACTATCGGTATCCTCAACCACTAAACTGCCAGTTCAAACCATTTAGTCATCTAACTAAACAAAATCATCAAACTGATCTTAAAATACAGTGTAAAGAATTATTGGCTTTACTGAATCAGTGCCTTAGTCACAACTGACTCAGAGGAGTTTTGCTTAGAGAGTGAAATGCAATCAATGCCTTCTCCTTCCCTGGAAATTTCCCAGTTTCATCATGACCGATTCAGCCAATTAATTAATCTGAGCTGGTAGTGTCATTGTGCAATAGATAAAGTTTACCTGGACATAGCATTTCTTCTCTTAAAAATGTCTCTCCTTCCTAATTCTGCAGAATCAGGATGATTTAAATGAGTCCTGATGGTGACACTGAAGTCCCCTTCTTACCGTGTTTGATGGTAGTGTGCTCCGCTGTAACGCAAGATACAGCCCAGGTGACTGTAGAGCAAATGTTGCTCTTTAGGTGTGGCAGAAATGACAGTTTAAAGAACTTAGTTTTTTCTCTAGTTTAAAGGTAATAATTTATTTTGAAGAAAATGTTTTAGAGTATGTGTATATATTTGCATGCCAGCTGGCTGCTGGCCTACAAGTCCTCTTCAGATACTTTTATATTGACATTCGAGCTCTGTACATAGCTATGTCCCTAATCAAAATCCAGTATTTGGGCAAATAATTTGTGTTACATCATGTATTCATCAATGGGCAATCATTTTTTAACTGATATCTTGCCTTGCAAATCTTTACGAATGGGGTGGTTCGTACTCATACGTTAAGGTAGTAAGACTAGTTTGAGAGTCATACTGAGCTGGACAGTCCTTCTACTCTCCATACAAAAGAAAATACATAAAGTAGCATGCTGTCAGCTGAAGCTGCGTTGGCAGAATGTAAAGACTCAGCTATCTGGCAACAGATGGGCTACAGGCTTCTTCTGACATGATCTGCCATCCAGCATATGTTAGACAGGCTGAGAAATCAAGGGGTTTTAGACTGAGGCTTTAGCTTTATTTCAAAAAAGGAAGATGTCTTAGCTCTTGATAGAGCAGGTGGCCTACAGCACACAGTCAATGAAATAGATGAGGACTAACCTGGTTGCTTGGTTAAGTGATACCTCCATAGCATGGGATAGTAATTGGGGTATTGTTCACTGTGTTGGACTGCAGTGTATTTCTCTTCAAATTCCTTTTTCCGCTCTGCACACACTTGCCTTAGCAAATGTGCTTAAGATATAGCAAGTAAAGATGGTTGGGTTTGAGGACGGAAGAAGCCGCTGGGTGGGCAGAACAGCTTGACTTTGGATATCCAAATGCACAGGCTTGCTGCAGACCAGATTCTGCCCACTTGCTGAGACCTTAGTGACTGCTCAAGGGCAGTGAGTAAATTGGTTTCTCACCTTAGGTTGGCTGGTCCCCTCGTCTCGAGTTCAGGGTAAACAGGTAGTCAGCAGTAACAGTATTGGGCTTGCCTTGGGAGGGAGGGGGAGGCTCTTCCAGAACATATCAGTCTTGGTATTTAAATTGCATAGTGTTTTAAAATAAAGAAATACCACATCTCTAGGATCTTGAACATTCTGGACTTTATTTTTATTTCACTGTGGGAGTGAAATGGCTAATAGGTACAAAGCATGAGTAGTCATATCTAATTATAAAATAAGTTGGTTGCATTTTAGTTGTCAAAACTGATCATGGTAAGGTATTTCTTCTTCTGTTGAAGCATTTTCTAATTTAAATTTTTGACCAAAGAGCAAATAACTTTTCTGCTACAGGACTGGTTCTGTGCAACTTAATTATTCCTATGAAACTTCTTGATTTAGAAGGTACTTGTGAATTTTTCCAAACAGAACTAACACACTTCTGCCTTGATAAAAGTCAGTAAGACTACACTAAAAAAGGTTTCTCACTATGCAGAGTATTTGTCTAAACTGTGAGTGCTGCTGTTCCTCCATTTGGGCAGGGTTAATGCTCCGTCGCAGGACGGTCATTCTCTGCAGCATGTACGCTGGGGGACGAGCACCAAGGAAACCCCCAGGGTCTGCAAGCGTTAACTTGGCGAGGCATGACGGCGCTCTAAGGTGCGTTTTTGTTTAAAGCACACACATTTCTGCATGATTGCAGTTTTAGAGCTATGAAAACATAGCAAAAAAAAAAAAAAAAAAGAGCACTGTAAATGTTGGGGGTTTAATCAGCATTTGTTTAAATCAGCTGTGTGAGGCATCAGTAGGGCATCAGCTAAGCCCTGATTACCAACTGACCGCAGCTGCAGCCACGCAGACAGGTTCAGCTCGTGCAAAGAAAACAAAAACAACCAAAAAAACCAAAAAAACCACCCCAAAACCAAACCCTAAGAAACCCCCAACCCCCCGGCACAACCTCTCCCCCGGCTTGGGGAAGCGGCGGCCAGGCCCCTGGCGCGGTGGGGGTGCGGTACCGGTACCGCAGTGCCTGGCAGGCGCGGGCCCTGGGGGCGGAGCGGGGGCGGGCTGGGGGCCGGCGGGGGGGGGGGGCGTTCCTGCCCGCGGCGCCGTGCCCCGCCCCGCCCGCCGCGCAGATGGGCTCTCCCGCATCCCCCGCGCCGTTGGTTCGCTCCCTCCCCCGCCTGGTAACCGGCGCGGGGGGACCGGCCGCGCTCGCCGCCGCCATTTTAGGTGCCGCTGGCGGGGCGCCGCGCTGCCAGGCGGGGGAGGGAGGGGAGGAGGAGAGAAAAGGCGAGCGGAGCGGGGCCGCGCAGCGCTTCTCCTCCCTCCTCCTCTTCCTCCTCCTCCTCGGGGCCGAGCCGAGCCCTCCGCCCGGCGCAGAGCGGAGCCCGGACCAGCGGGGGCGCCGCAGCCGCCCCGCCAGCCGGGGCTGCGCGCTGCCCTGCACCGCTCCGCGCTGCCATGCCGCCGCCGCCGCGCCGCCCGGGCATGCCGCGCTCGCTGCCGGCCCCCGCCTCCTGCCTGCTGCTCGCCGCGGTGCTCTGCGGAGGAGCAGGGGCCGCTCGAGGTAAACAGAGCCGGGGTGGGTGGAGGAGGCTGCCCGGCACCGAGGGGAAGGGGAGGGCTGGAGGTCCGGGCACCCCCCCCCCGCCCCCGGCTTGCGCGCCCGTTCCCGGGGCGCCCTGAGGGGCTGTGCCGCGGACAGACGGTCCTGCTGGGGGGCAGGCGGCGGTCGGTCGGGGAGGGAGGGGAGGAGGAGGAGGAGGAGGGCGCTGGCCGCCCCCTCCCCGGGGCTCGAGGGCCGGGGTGCCCCGCCGCGGCCGTTGCACCGCGGCGCCGCGGGGAGGGAAGGTGGGGGGGCGGCGGCTCGCCCTCCGCGCTCACCTGCGCCGGGCTGCTCCCCCGAGACCGTCCTGCCCCGAGGGGCGGTCAGCTGCGCGGCCTGTGGTACCTCCGCCGTGCGGCTGCGGCGGCGGGATGCGCGGCGCGGCCCGCCCGTTACATAAGCGGTGCGGGCCCGCGGTGCCCGCGGCGGGGTGAGGCCGTCACTTGTTGCAGGGGAAGGTAGCGGCGGCGAAATGCAGCGAGATCCGCCGCCTGCCCCGGCCGGAACGAGCTGGCCGCTGGAACCGCCGCTCTCCTCGGGGCTTGGGAAGGCGTCCGCGGGCGGCGGGGGGAGCCCTGAGGGGGCTCGGGCTCGGGGGAGAGCCTTGATGGCAGCGGAATGGGAAGGGGAAAGAAAGCACCTCGGGGAGCCCCTGGGGAGCCTGGCCTTCAGGCTTACGTAAAGAACACTCGTTCGGTTGCTAGCGAGAGCGGATAGCTTTGCTAAACCTGAAGCGATACGGCGTTTTTAAACGTTGGCCTTGTGGCTATTGATTGATCTTGTGGGGTAAAAGTATACGCATTGCAGGTCTCCTCCTGAGCAGATTTCAGTAAGAGGCTTGCAAACGCTTCCTTACCTGAAGGTTACCCCTTGAACTGAGAAGGCCATTTCTGCAAGATTTAGCCGATCATATGATGAGATGTGGCATCTTGCATTTAACTTGAATGCAGATTAGAAATGTGGCTTTAAAATGGCTTGCAAATACGTTAAAGGGAAGGTCTTGATCTTAAATAAAAACCGACTGATTAAGGATACATCTTCCTGCAATTTCCCTACGTAGGATCAAGAAGCTGTAGTAAAGTCATCTGCCAGCCGTTTAGATAGTGCTCATAATCTACCTGTGTAAGATCTCTTAAGTGCAACCTAGTCACTAGTATTCCTGGAACCAGGAAATGTAATGCTTACCACATCAATACGGAAGCACAATTTCATTGCGTTTCAAGGCTTTTCCATCCAATTTTGAAATTATGAATACAAAGATTGAAAACCCTTTTCAAAGAAAGCTAATGTGTACGTGGAAACAAATGGCAAATTTAGATAGAGTTACACAGGGTGGCTCTGTTAGCTCTTCGGCAGTTTGTTAGAGGCTGTGCTTGTTTTCAGTCTAATCTGCAGAGCTGCTGGACTGCAGGTCCTGATCTGTTAAACTTCATCACGCATAACTGAGTTACAGTATGAGGTCTGGTTTGGCTTATTATATGTGGTTGCCTTAGTCCTCATGACATTTTGGTTGCTCTAGGTAGGCCTGTTAATGTTACGTGAAGATACATTTAATGACAGGTAAGCTCTGGAGAACACCTGGAAAGCTGCTGGGGCAACTCACTCTCATTTCCCTGTTGTTAGGAGAAACATTTGTTTGGAAGCATCTGTGGTAAACTTTCAGTTTTGTGCTGTTTTGTCAGTTCCATCTTTTTCAGGTACAGCATCATTCTTTTCATCTGTGACATTTAAAAGTCCTTGTTACTGAGGTTGCTAAGATTTATTGTAAGTGGTGAAAACTGAATTGTGTTTGGTTTAGTAATGTGCAGGAATGGACTGGAATGGCTACGCCACAGCGGTGAGTTCTATTCTCCAGTCCTGGATATTCCAGTGGTTGGAACAGGGGAGTGAAAATTGGTTTATTTTGTGACGATAGAAGGAAACTGAAATAGCTTTAGGGGGATGTGATCTTCAACAAAAGTTAGGTGTGAACTAGCTGACCTCCCATCTTCCCTGTAGTTCTCTTTAAGGGGTGTAAAGAGTGGGTTCAGGTTATTAAGAGCTGTATTCCTGTGCAGCTGATGCAAAACTCTTAACTGAATTTATCTTGTAATTGGTCATAATTAGTCAAGTTGACCCAAGTATTTCCAAGCATGTTGGACTAATGTTGCAGTGGAATAGCAGTCATTAGCAGTCCGTTCAAATAGCGTTGGTCAAAGCGAAGCAATTGGAGATTGGAATGGAGTCAATCTTCAGAGGAGAAGGCAAAGGGGTGAAATAATCACTTGAGGAGCTTTGTGGTATTTCAGGAAGTTATCTGGTGCTATGAATGTCTTAAATCCAAACCACAAACCACTTTCTCACTATCACGGTCTTACTGCAGATGTTTCTTTGACACTGTAACAGCCTTTGTAGTATAGGGCTTGTGGTTAGGTTTCTATCTCCTTTTTAGAGGCAAGGAAATTTAAGACTACCCTAAAGGATTATGAAGAGACAATTTGGCTATTTATGGGGGCTGTTGGGTTTTTTCCTTTAAGGATTTATGAAAGTAAGTGACTACCAAGAAGAGACAGAATTAACTGGTGCTAGACCTTTCTATGATGCATAATGCTTTGGAAAGCATAATATACAGCCATCTGTTCAGATGCAAACAATTTTAATCTCTTTTTCTCTATCTATATCATATAAAATAATACACCCTGCTGTGGAAGTTGAAATGGAGGAGAGATGGTCTGGGCAAGCATAGTTTACTTTGTGTGTTTGGAATACTGTCATGCCAGTTGCCTTTGCCCACATTATTAGACTGCAGCTTGTGCTGTCTGTGCCGTGTTATGAGGAAAATTTATCAACAGAAACTTTTCTAGACTTCTAAATGCATCTCTGATTTGAGGTCTTATGTTTCTGCAGACTTGAAATCGCCAGTTTCAGATTATTATGAAGAGGGGTTTTTTTAAGGAGGACAGAAGCCAGGCTTACAGTTAGAAGGCTTGAAGTTAAACCTAGATCAGGCCACTGGACAGCATAATGTGAACATCTCGTCTCAAACAGATTCAATTAGAATTCTGGTATTCAGGGTAAAGCATCATTTTCTGTCATGGAAATCTAAGTATCTGGTAGCTTAGTGACTCATGGCTGTGAAACTGCTCTGCAGCAGAGAAAAAACTTCAGTAGTCATCGACGTTTTCTGGACAAAAGCACTTTTACCATTTTTCTGAGCCTTTTCTCATTCTACGTAGTTGTATTCAGTAGAAGTCTCTCTGAAATTTTGTTTATGATCTCGAGGGCCATATATCTTGTATTATTATCATTGTCAAAGATAGAAGTGATACCTCAAAATGTGGGAGAGTAAAGTTGGAAGCCTTGCTCTTAATTCTTGGTTTGCACTCTAATTTATTTGATTTGGACTGATTGACTCACATTGGCTTCAGTAAGGACTAGACCTCCTTAGGAGCCTTTGGAAAGGATTATTAGAAACCTCTGCCTTTGAAGAACTGTCTGTCCTTTGTTTATAGCATTAGGTCTCATCTGGATTGCTTTGTATTCAGATTGAAAACAAGTTGCTGCTACTGCTCCCAGTTGGTTTCCCTGTTTTTAAATGGAGTGAACAAGTAGAGCCAGAAGTGCCAGCTATACTGAGATTATGTTTGCTGTATTTGTAAATAAGATTCCAAGGAGTGAAGTTTGTAAATATAACAATTAGAAAGTAAGTGATTACCAGTTTTGCACTATAATTAGCAACTTCTAAGAGAACGTTTATGAAATGAATGCTTACAGTTAGAGGCTTATGTTTTCTATTTTAGTGTTCTGTTTAGTTTAAAACATTTTAAATTTCACTTCAAAAATTAGGGCTTTGTTGCCTTAATCCTATTTAGACTGTGTTGTGATGGGATGGTTTTGTTTCCTGTTTTCCCTGACAGGCTTTTATCCAAATTGAAATTTGTTCAGTATAGTCTCTAAGGTCTTTGGTGCTCTGAGCATTTCTTCTGCTGCAGTTGTGGGTAAAAAAAAAATACAACTTGTTTCTGATAAATTATTTGCATGTACCTTAGTTTCAAGCTTATAGCAAAACTTCCATGTATCTTTGTACAAATAAAATCAGATTTGGGCAACTGGCTCAGTGTAGAACAGGAAACTCTCTGTAAGTGGTTATAAACCAGAGATTTGTCCTGAGGTAAAATATAATTTAATAAAACCTGTTGAATTCCTACAGCCATTAGTTTGGATATGGTGTTTGGAGAATTAGCGTTAATTGTACTGGCATCTGAAAATTTATAAACATTATCTTGTGCTCCCAATGTATGATAGTCGAGCTACCAGAGCATGAAATACCAGTGCTTCTTAATTGTGGCAAAGAATCCAAGACAGAGATCTGAAATTGTGGGATGAATTTCAACCACATGATTTTCCTTCAACTAGGAACCGTAGAGGTTAATGTCAGTGGATGCCCATGCCCTTACCTAATCCTTCTAGTGCAGATTCAACCCCCCTATCTTTTGTTACTGCCTACAGTTTTCATGTTACAAAAATGGAAATTGTAGTTTGTCTTGGAAACCCCTATTATAGATAAAAGTTCCATGCTATCAAGAAACTCAGCACTTGAGCAAAACTTGTGCTCAGTTTTACCCCATTGTTTGTATCTGGTTGTAAGATGATGGGTTTTGGGATTCCCCATGGGGATTCTACATATGAGAAGACCCAATTAAATAAGCAAATAAAATAAATATTTTCATTACCACTGATACATTTCAAGTTGTTCATATACAAAAGTTAATCCTCACCCTTTCCTAATAGAAAATAGAGGCACAGCTCTGAATTGGAGGCTGGTGAGTCTAGGGCAGGAACAGAACACAGACTTGTCATCAGGCCATGCTACACCCTTTCTTATTAGACTTTGCTTTCAGGGTGGTGAAGGTTTTTTTTTATTGTATAGATCTTGACTCCTTGGTTGAGCTCCATTTTCCTGTGGTTGTGTACTACACCAACTTGTTCTTCCAATGATATTGCTTGAAATTTCATCAGAACAGTACTAAATTATGAATATTAAAGGTAAGACATACTTTAGAGTTTTTATTGTCTCGCTGAAAGGCATGCTGGTATTCTCTGACATCAGGAGGAAGACAATTAAACAAAAGATGTACTGTAATCAAAATTTTTGTCAGACCTTCAGGACTGTTTACTCAGTTCATTGAGTGCAGTTCATTGGAGTTGACAGAGACTGTAACTCTCTTTTTATGCAATCTGGGGATTTTTCGTGAAGTCTCAAAGGTGGATTTTAGAAATTCATATTTTATGTTTATCTACTGTCACTAGATTTGAGCATCTACCTTTCAAACTCTAGTACTTGTTATTGAGTTTGTTCAACGTTCTTTACCGTAAGAATTTGTTTTGGCATTAATTATCTTGCTTTAGATTGAAAGATATGTAGTGCGGCTAAACAACACTATATATTAGAAGAAAACAGAAGAAAAAATATTTCCAGCTACAGTCCTTTCTGATTGAGGTGTGTCTAAATCTTCAGTTATGTAGGTGCCAGATCCCATTTAAGTCAAATTAACTTCTGGCCACTTGTAAGAAGATAACACAAGTCCTCAGATAAGTACATGTAATTTTAATATGTTTGCATTCAAATACTAGAACTGAATTAATTCTGATTGTCCTAAGATTATAGCTTTTGATTAAAGTTTCCATATTAGCCCTAAACCCCATTGCCCTGCCATTTATATTCATTAATTCTTTTAAGCAGCAGGAGAAAGTTGCTGCTAGTTGATCTGATGGATTGCATTCTGCAGCATCAGCCGTTGCTCTTGGTGCAGCATCCTTTTTTTAAGGTACGTTCCTTTTCTGCGGAACAGTCGGGAGTAGTTCCAGTCAGTATTTATAAAAGCCAGTCTGTTCAGTTTCATAAGAAACTGAGCGCATTCACCTAGAGCAAATGGTATTTTAAAAAACAGTGTTCAAGGCCCACATCGCATCAGGCACCAATTCCCTTTCCTCCTATGGCTTTAGCAGCAATTAACTTTAGATAATAAAGTTAGCCAGGTGGCTTGTGCTCACCTTGCAGATGCATGTTCAGTCATTGCTTGGCAGCAGCAAAGGCTCTAGCATGAGCTTTACAATTCAATTTGCTACCTGGAAAAAGAGGTAGACTTAGCTGTCTTTTAAATTTTTTGGCTGCTAAAAACTAAGTAGAAGTCGGCTTGCTGCATTGTGCCAGGGTGGCTTCCCCCACTTGACTAGATTAAATGCTAGTTGGGATTTACAGCAGATTCCAGTTGAGGCGCTTACAAATAGTGTGAATATTGTATTTCAAGGAAACCAGTGTAGTTTATCCCAGTTAAATGTCAAGAGATTAACAGCTCAGGGCACTTTGTTAGTGTCAAGCTTGGAATAGGCTGACTGTTTTGGTTTGAAATTAAGGGTCTGGTTTTGAACAACTTCCTCTGTAGATTTCAGGAGTTTTCTAACGAGGGGAAAAAATGTGAAAGGATAGTTTTCAGTCCAGTGTTTAATAATATTTAAGCCGACTGAGATCAGAATAATACTTGGTTCAATTTTGCAGTTGGTTCAAGGGAAGCAGTAATGTACTGCTCGTAAGCTGTGCCTCATATTTCAAATGCTAGCTTGAGAATTTCTTACGGTATGTGGTTATGCTAGAGTCAGTAGATCACTAATAAGGATAACAGGCCTTTCCTGGATTTGAGTTTGGTGTTTTAAAATCCAGTGATGTTTAGCCTTCATAAACACAAAGGGGTTTAAGCTTTATGTTTTAAAATCTGGTGATGTTTTAGCCTTCCTAAACACAAAGGGGTTTAAGCTTTATGATTTTGTTGTCTACAGCACAATAAAAGGACATGACTTTGCTTTTAACTGGGCCTGTTGTTTGAAGGTTCACTAGACTCTGCAGATGCTTAGCATGCTCATAATTCTGTTCATATGTGGTTACAGTACTTCAAGCTTTTATAGAGCTCTCTACCCTACAGTAGTGGCATTTATTGTAGGTTGCTAAATTAGGAGAAGGTTTCTCAATGCTTAAAAAAAAAAATGTAATCTGCATTCAGAAGCATTAGAATGGAGATGGAGGTTTTTTTCTGGCAGATATCTGTTCTAGTATTTTATACTAGGTCCTTGCAAAGACGAATGGATGAAAGGACTCTGATACGATCAGTTGATGTGTAATTGTATTAGTGAAACACTTTTCTTTAGACCAGATTCTAATTGAGAGACATGTTTCAGTTGGAGACTCGCGCTTTTGCAGTCATTGGTGCTTTCCCCCTGAAGGAGGAATGATGTGTTAGTCCCGCTGAGCATGATGAAGTTTGTTTTAAAACACCGAGTTCCTGGGAGGGTGCTGCAGCAGTGTACTTCTCTGGGTAAATAGAACAATGTGGCTGACATTTAGCTGGCTGTTTGGTATGCTGAATATTGAAAGCATGCCCATGTGAGTGTATTGAGGCAATAAAGATAGCGTTGCCATATTGAGTAAAACCACACGGTGGTAATTAAACACTGTTTGCATTAAAATAGTTTGTTGTGAGTTCTCTCTTGCTGCATTATTATGTATGAAGATACTGTATCCTGGCTAGCAGTTTGTTGCTACGAACCAGTAAAAGATTGCGGATGAAAGTATATTGGGAGAGTATTATGGTTTCCTGTATGAGTTCTCTACCTCTAGGTTTAATCATTTAAGTGCCCTTCTATCACCTTTTTTTAGAATTACCCTGGGCAAGAGTATGACAGACATCATTAATCCATTTTAGTTTGTTGGAGAGGCAGGATTCAACAGTCTAGGTTAGCCTTACATCTCTGCCTCTTTTAACAGTCTGCTGGTGTAATTCTTTAGAGGTGAAATAGCAGGGCTCAACTGTGTAATAATGCTCTAGCTGTGGTATATACTTTGCTGTGATTGTACAGGTGTTTATTTCAGAAGTTGTAAATACTTGATCTCATGAAGACCAAAACCTGGGTGTTGTCACCCATTGAATGCTGTTTGGTATGTTTGTTATCACCTCTAGCCAAGCATTTCTTGTATTTGACTATTACATCGTTTGCTGAAGATTACTTGGTTTTATATGGTAAGGAGCAGTTTTCAGGCCCTCTAGATGGAAGTTTTCTGTAGGTTCTAAGCAGCTAGATATGTACAGCCTTCCAGAATTACATCTGGGAAAATAGTATTAAGTTAAGAAGCAGGAGTGTGTGCTAGCCTAAGAGATTTTTATGAAGTAGCAGATACACATTGCCCAAAACAATATATTCAACTGTCAAGAAGAATTAGTTGCTACACCACATATACTGGTTCTGTGGACTATGCGCTGTATTTATCTTTGGAGAGCATAACATAAATACTTAATAATCAAGGCGCTCTCCTATTGGATTGTCACATAGTGTAGTACTGATTTTTATCTTGCATCTTTTATGATGTACTAGAAAATCTATTTTTGCAAGCTGATAAGGAAAGATACTGCATTTCTTTGCAGCAGAGGAAAACCAGTCATGTTAAACATGCTGAAGTGATTGGTTCGCAGAGTTGAAAAATGCTTTTATGGGCAATCTTTTAGTGGCGTTTCCCAAGCTCTTAAAGCAACTACTGAATAGGTGATGTAGAAAGTAGTCAGTATTTTATTTAGATTTCAAGGCATTCTATTAGATGACAGAAAAGGTCTGAGATTTTGGTCCCTTCTTCCATTAGTGTTTGAAATCTGCGTTAGATGTATGTTGGGTTAAAGAGTACAAAGTACAATTCCCCCAAACCTAGAAAAGCCTGGAGCACTTGCGTTGCATCTCTGCAGCTGAGGCATGGGACTGCAAAGCTGGTATCTCGTCCTTCTCGATTGCCTCTCCTCTCCCTTTCTTGCATTTTGCATAGTTCCCCAGCTTCAGTAGAACTCCTGGAGTCCTCCTTTACCCAGGATGTCTTATAAATCACTGGTAAAACTGATAATAAAGGTTCTTGGTATAGATATTCTACGGGGACAGACTGTCACTCCCTGTTTGTTTCCTTGGGCCTTGTGTAGAAATTAGTTAAGTTTGATCTCTTTTCTACCTGTTCTCTAATGAAAAACCCCATACAAGACAAAATGGTGAAACTAGAAAAAGCCTTCACATGCTGAACAATAGTCCACCAGCTGGGTCCCGAACACTCCCAAGAAGTAGAGTGTCAGCAAGCCCTTGTGTTTCACATTGGCCAGTCCTTTCTCGTCTGGTGCTGAATACTTTTTCTACTGTCACAGTTGGCACTGATGACAGCAGCTCCCCATCACTGTTACAAGGTTTTTGAATTGCACTTCAGGGGCATCTTAAATCCCAGCACAGTTAAAAGACTAATTGAGATTCTTTGAGTTACTTTTGGAAAGCCTTAGAGGGACACTGAACTCTTCTGAAGATACTTAGGCAGGATTTTATCTCAAATTTTTTAGTTTAGTAAAATGCTAATTCAGATTTAGAAACATGAAAGAGGAAAATAGTGAAATCAATATTATAAAGCATTTTTTAAAGAAGTTGTCAAACATTTTGACTTTGTACTTTGTTTTCCTTTCAGTTAACAAGCATAAGCCATGGATTGAAACAACCTATCACGGTATAATTACTGAAAATGACAACACGGTGCTCTTGGACCCCCCTTTGATAGCCCTGGACAAAGATGCGCCTGTGCGTTTTGCAGGTAAAGCATTGATCTGCATTTTTTCTTTTAAGAAGTGGAAATGCTTTCTTGATGACAAATGCTGCGTGTTATTTAGTGCGTTTTCCCTAACAGTAGCATAATGTTTCAGAACTCTTAGACTCTAGGAAATATTTGTGCGTGGACCAGAGTTTTATTTCATATTTACAGCCATAAATATACAGCTGTATCCAAATATCCAAACCAGAGAGTACTCTATATTGCAGATATTCTATGCTTCTTTCAATTTCATGTGTATATGTTAATTTTTCTGGTGTTTTGTTGGGTTCTGTTTTGTTTTGTTTTTTCCCTGGAGTGTCTAATCTTTTCCTCAGTCCTCTGGAATTCCACATTTCACAGCATTCACTCTGGGAGTTCTGAAACAATTATTTTCTTACAGTTCTGAAGAGAGTTTTTTTGTTTTCTTACTGTTTTTAATTTGTGTCTTAATAGATTGAAAACAGTAGAATTAAGATCGCATTTCTTCTGTGCAGTATTTGGGCTGACAATTCCTGTAGAAATCTAGACTTCCTGTGATAAGCTTGCTTACCAGTTTGAGGTATTCTAAAAAATAGATGGCCTCTTCTACCCGAAGAAAAGGCTTTTTCTCCTCTAACAGAGAATATTGAGAATGATACACAAGCCATTAGCAAAACATAGGCTAATTCTTCACTTTCAACATAGGACTGACAGATGACAGTTTTCTTACAAACTTCCACAGTAGTTTTTTTCTAGGAACTACTGTTAAGAATACTGTATTCATTAATTGGATGCAGTATTATGGAAAGTACGGTTTTAGTTTGACAATATACTAGAAAAGTGCATTTGAAGAATACCATCAGGCATCTGTGGGTATTTAAATTAGTTGTAGTGGATAACACAAGCTTAAATTAGATACTTGCAGAAGCATACTTGGTTAAGTAACATTTTAGAGTTAAGAATCCTGGTAAAATACATGTGACGTTAGCCATTTTTGGCAACGTTGCTTAGCCTGGCTTCAAGGAGGAAGTGATAGAAAAAGAGAGCAATTAAATTAACAGCCATTGGAAATGTTCAGCATGCTAACTGCATTGTGTGCTACAGTGTTATGGCAACTCCATCCCAATTTCTTGAAGTGATACTTAAAGTAACAGCTTTGTTGCATTATCATAAGGCTGTAATTATCTCCAAGGCTGCCTTATAAATACAGGAAGTTCAGAGATAATGGTAAACCTCTGAAATTCAAACTTTCTCATGTATTGGATACACATGGCAGAGGCTCTTAAGTGATCTTAACTGGAAATAAAACTGCTGTCTGTGAACAAAAAAGCCTTTTCATTTCCACATGGAGATGCTTGTGTTGGGATACACAAAATCTGTTAAGTAAAAAGAGGCATAGGAAGGCTGACTTGCATACTTGGTGATTAGGAGAATATGAATCACCTCTCGGTCTTCTTAAGTGCTTTAAATGCAGGCGCTGGTAGTTTGACAGCATTGATCGGATACTGAAAATGGCAATTTTATACCTTCTGGTGGATAGTAAAGTTTTCTTGAGTGCTGGATATCATGAAGCTTTAAGAAAGTCCTGGCAGAATATCTTCAAATATATTGTCAAATTTGCAGAGGAAAATGCGGTGTCAAAGCATCACTTCAAATGAGACTGCTTTTCCATTGTGTTGATTTAAATTGTATAAACCTGCTTTCGTTTAATGAACATTTTTACCAATGGGAAGTTGGTTTTATTAAACTTCTGTATAAAAGTTCCATATTTTGGCTTTCAAAAACTAACAATGCTTAAGCAGAAGCAGAACAATGGATTTAAAATAGTTATCTTAAATTCTGAGTATTGCATGCTAACGTTGTAAAGAAATTTTCTTCAGTATGACTGTTGGATTTGAATTGTGTAAATTTTGAATGACTGTCCTATGGGAATCTATAAAAGTATTTGTCTAACATTAAATGGAACAATACTTGAATCTGTCTTTGAGAAGACCAAATGTGGGAGTGGTGTTGAATCAGCGTTATCAATTCTAGTTGTTGGTGCTGTAGTCGTGTCCTAGAACGGAGAATAGCACTGTTATTGTCCAGCAGCATCCATGTGGGTGTTTAAGTGTGAGAAGCCCATTAGATCAGTGACATGTTTTCACAGCAAAACAAAGCATTTTCAGGATTAAATGGCTGTTTCAGCTCTAACTGGTATATTTCTACTTATAAATCAAATTTATTCATGCTTCAAAAGGTTGAATATTTTAATTAACTGTGCCCCCTAGCTGAGCTGTGAAACTTCTGAACTTGTCTGCAGGTTTAAAATATTTTAAATAGAGCTTTTTGCTTTATTTCAATTTTGAGCATGTCGAAACATCTTGAAACTAGTTCATTTAAACGCTTTGTAGTACATGAACTGTGGGGCAAGTAAAAATAACATTTTATCACTTTGCGCACTCCGTGCTGTGGGTAGGATCCTAAAATTCAGGTGTGCAAAAATAAGTAGAGCTATAGAGACATTTATTTCTAGGGTGATTTCTATGATTTTATATCTGAAAGAACACGACTTTGAAAACAGAGTTTGAATATAGTCGTGCCAGTTTGCCTTGTCATGCTGCCCGACATGTAGAGACCCTATGGAATCAGTCTTTTGTACCGCGGTTGTTACAAATCTGCTTGAGAAGACAATGACCATTCTCCTTCCTCAGTGAAACTTTTCCATGTTACAAAATGAGTCATGTTGGAATTTGATCCTAAATGGTTTTGCTGAAAAAATAAAATAAAGCTACATTTTCTATTGTACATTAGAGTAATTCATGTCTAAAATCAGTTTAATGTCTGAAGCTCTCAGTATGGATTTCCCCTTTACTATGCAAAAAGGAGCTGAATTTTTATTGCATTTGAAACAAACAATTATCTGGATGCCTTCACATAGTTGAATGTTTTGTTATGAGAGTGTAACACAGGGTCTTGCTAGCAAGATGTTTGAAATATTTCCCTTGTGGAAGGAAATGTTTCCTTGGTTTTTTGATGTGTCTGTAGTAGGGTTTTAATCCCTCTTCCCCTAAAGAAAACCACTCTTCAGCCACAATACTTTATTTTTCCCTTACTAATCTGGGATGCAAGAAGTATTTTTGTGGGAGTTAGGAATTTTTTGACTTGGAGCATGAATATGCATAGAGCTTTGAAAATGATCTTGCAGAATGTCTATTCATTCTTTAAAAAAAAAAAACCCAAAAATCCACCAAGCCTTTCTGTCGGCCGGAGGTGTGTGGGGTTCCTGTGTTCCCGTGGGCGAGTGCTGATGCCGTGTTTCCACGCTGCGCCGCCAACCCCTGTTTGTTTAGGGCAGGGAGCTGTGCTGACGTCCTGTCTGCAGTAGGCCTGTGTGTAATGCAGCGCTCAGCTGGATGATGGTTATCAAGAAATTATAATGTAGAGATGATGAATGACACCGTGTAATCAAACAGATAAAGATTTTGATCTTGTCACATCCAGTGAGTGTACAACAAATATGTTGCACAGCCAGTTGGCAAACCTGAGGAATTTTTGTTGCGATAGTATTTCAGCCATTTTTGCATCAAATTTAAGGCATGCATGAAGTGACATTTTGTTCTGTACCTATCGTGCATACAAATACAAACTGAAATGGAGTTATCACTAATTATGAAATTTAAAATTGGTTTGCTTTTTAACGGTTTTGTATGGTACTAAGAAATACTTGTTTAGGAGACATTCTAAACATATTGAAGTGGGAGGTTTTCCTGAAGGCTTTCCACAATCCTCAGTAGACTGCAGCTTGGTTAGAGCTGGAAGAATATATTCTCTCTCCTTCTGTGGAACGGAAATGTAAAGGGGTAGTTGACTCCAGAGTCTGAAGAGGGTCTGGTCAAATACTGTATGTCCAGTTTAAATATCTTATGAACCTTTTTTATAGCTATATGATATAATTAAGTATTTTACATCATTATAACAGTACAGAAAGAGATAAAATGGTAAAAATCAACAAAACCTTAAAATTCTACCAAATCCTCGCTGTCATTTGATTGTGCTACACTAGAAAACAGAAATGGAAAATGCCTTTAGGGTACAGGACAACTGTATGTTTCCTGGCTAGCCTAAGTTCCACAAATGTGTAATCTGTAAAATGAAATGTTTTTTCAACTGTAATTACAGCTGAGTGAAACATTGTAAAGTTCTATCCTAGTGTCGTGGTTTAACCTCGTCTGGCAACTAAGCCCCCCCAGCCTCTCGCTCACTCCCCCCACAATGGGGTGGGGAAGAGAATCAGAAGAATATAAGTGAGAAAACTCATGGGTTCAGATAAAGACAGTTCAACAGGTAAAGCAAAAGCTGTGCAAGCAAAGCAAACCAAGGAATTAATTCCCTGCTTCCCATCGTCAGGCAGGTGCTCAGCCATCTCCAGGAAAGCAGGGCTCCATCACACGTGATGGTGGCTTGGGCAGGCAAATGCCATTGCTCCAAACGTCCCCCCCTTCCTCCTTCTTCTCCCAGTTTATATGCTGGGCATGACGTCATATGGTGTGGGATATCCCTTTGGCCCATTGAGGTCAGCTGTCCAAGTTGTGCCCCCTCCCAGCAGAGCAGGGGAAGTGGAAAAGTCCTTGCCTGGTATAAGACCTGCTCAGCAACAACTTGAACCATCAGGGTGTTACCAATGTTCTTCTCATGCTAAATCCAAACCACAGCACTATACCAGCTACTATGGAGAAAAATCACCCTATCCCAGCTGAAACCAGGAGTATGAACCAGGAAATGAACTAGTTACAGTTCATTTAGCTGAACAGTTTCTAATATATCAAATATAAACTAATTTACACACTGATCGTCATTCTGTTCTAAGATTAGGAGAGGTAGAAATTTATTTCAGTAATGTATCTCAACTTCAGAATGAAATGAGAAAAAGCATTAAGCACATACGACACGGCATGAGACCTTAGGGACCATGGTATGGGACTAAGCTTAATGGCAGTAAAAAAAAAAATCACTGCCAAGAATTCTATAATCACAGGAAAGCCTTACTTATAATATATAAATATATGCATTTCATAACTGAGATGAAAATGAGTATCATCCGCATATGGGACTATTAATCTGTAAATTGTCCTATTTGTCTTCAAACAGCTCTGTAACAGTCTGTAATACATTTTTGAGAAAGGAGGGGGAGCTTTAATTTTTAAAATATTTTGTACTTTAGAGAATGACTCCTTTTTGCTTCTTTTCATTGGAGAGACACTTTGAAGAAGGGAGCTTAAAAAGCCTGTGTTAGGTTGGGAGCTCTACATTTGCTTATTTGGAGCACTTATAAGTAACACCATATTTTTTATGCATTATGACTTTTTCAGTCACAAAAACCTTGTCTGTGTAGTAGTAAAAGGGCTTTTTCTTAATCTTGCTAGTGTGTGAAGTGGAAAATACAGTTGTATTGGGTCAGTTACTGTTCTGAGAAACATCTGGCAGGAATTGAGCTATAGTACACCTCCAACTGAAGCTTTAGGCCTTAAAAAGCATCTGGAGGCACACGGATGTTTACTGGAGAGCTTACTTATGTTTTATCCTCTAGAGCCAAATTTATAATGCCTGAGCTTCCTAGCAGCCAAATTGCTGTTGGTGCCAGAGTTAAAGGTCACCTCAGGTGGTAAAGAACTGACCAGTTTTTAAGCAGCCTCCCCTTCTCCCAAGTAGGTAATTATCGCTTTAATACACTTCTCCCTCTTCTCTCCATTATCAGGCTTTCTGCTTTAGTGTTCCCTCCTATATTTATTTTTTTTTCTGTAATCTTAATGTTTCACACACAATGCTTGACTCTCAAGGTTAAAGTTACTGGAAGGGGGCAGGGAGGAGGGCACACAGGAGTAAGAGATGTGGAATATTTAAAAGCTTGCCGTTGGAATATCACTTCTGGCTAATCAGCAATGTTAGCCACAAATTTAAGCAGTGTAAAATTCTTGAATGATCCTATTGCCAAAACACACTAAAATCCAGGATTATATTTATATCTCGTGTAAGAATAGACTGAAATAAATTATTTGGGTGCCACAAGAGGCAGCACACTTGGTGCATTAGAATAAAGAGCTGATTATAAACCTAGGGATTACCTGAAGTGAGTTTCAGGGAGAACCTAATAAGAGCTATTTCAGAAACTGCCTCCTTTTAAAATGAAGGACTACAAATCATGATATATTATAAGGTATTTTTCCTTAATTATAGTTCTGCTTCAATATTGAACTGTAAATTTGCCTTTTTAAGAAAAATATTTCTCTAATTATGGTGCCTCATCTCTTTTTAAGGCCACTCTAGAATGGAGACTTGAATAACTATGTTACTGCAAGTTGATTGAAGTATGTGAGAATTAACAGGAGATCTGCTAGAAGTGATTTTAAGGGTACAGGTCTGCTTTGTTGTACTGGAGTTCAGGTCAAAGATGATGGCAATCAGGAAAAAAAAATTGATGTGTTGGATGATATGTAGAATGGTGGTAGTTTGGGGTTTTAACAAATTATGCTTTCCAGGGGAGTGAAGAACAGTGTTAACTGTCTTTTCATTAAAACTGTGAAACCATTCCAGGTGCCTTTCACAGTCATCTAATGCTATTGTAAAACTCAATTATATCTGAGATCTCCTTATAAGTGTGGAAGATCCAGGACACTGGAAGCCTGTGCTTTTCTGGAGTGGCTGGAGGGGGCAAGGCAGGTTACTCTAGGGCATCCTTAGTACTCGTACATGAATATACTTGAGTACATGAAACTCTTCTGCCCAACAGTATGGTATTTCAGCAGTAGAATAAAATGACAGAAGCTGTTGGTTGCTTGTTTAACCTGGAAAAGCAATATGCTGCTAGGAAGATACGTAGCTCCCCCCTCCCCCCATTTCTTTCCCTAAAGCTTTTATGTTTGTTAGAATAAAAATTTAATGTATTTTTAATCATGAATTATGGCAATATTGTCAAGTTGAATTTAAATTTTGCAAATGCTAGGTGTTATACAACCTAGACTGACAAAAAATTTATGTGGAAACATAAAAATCCCACGTCTATTTAAAGTTGTTGGGTTTTTTTTTCCTCTGGAACTCGAAAGAGGAAAATGAAGTTTTTAAATTGTAGAGACATGGTGGTTTCACTATAATAGATAAAAGCTTGTTTAAATTATTTGACATGTCTTCTTGAAATACAATAGTACAAACATTCTGATGAAAATTCTACTTTATGGATAATCCTTCATCAACATGGAATTTGGAAAATATCTTTTGTTTAGCAGTTGGTATTAAAAAAGGGAGAGGAAAAAAGAAGAAAGCCTTTTGATAAACTTACTAAATACTTCAAATTTCTACAAATGACAACCTGGAGTTGAAAGATTAAATAATATTTAACATAACTAAAACTCTAAAATTGTAACAGTTACAGCAAATTGCCAGTGGAATTTTAAAATACAGTTTTCCCAAAGCTTTTCTGTGTAATGTGTGCATCTTTGCCTTTTCCTTATTTGCTCCCTTTCAACCTTTTCTGTTACTGACTTGGGTTTATCTTTTCTCCCTTTAGAGAGTTTTGAGGTGACAGTCACCAAAGAAGGTGATAAAGGGTTCTTTCTATCCCTCTTATGAATATTAACCTACTAACTTTGGTTATGAAATGGGGAATCAGCACTTAAACAGAAGATCCTGTCATGCTCTTTTGTCCCATTTATTCTCCCAGTTTTTTTCTATTTTAAAATATATTGATAAAAACTGTTATGTAACCAAACCCTTGGTTAGAAATATCTGTAAATCAGACATCCATTTGAACCATTTGGGATTATTGTACATGGTATGGACACCGAAGAAGTTATTTTGGCGGAAATGAGTGTTTTCTGGTATTTTTACTGACACCTTACTTCTTTGGGATGTCTTGAGTTTTTTTCATATGCTTTGTAAAGTAATACTTTAACGGCCAAAGCATTGTATCACCTTCCCTGCAGAACACTTCCCTCAGTATGTACTTCAGTAAACATCTGAATCAAATACCTTTTTTTGAATACCTCTAGACGTGTTTACAGTGGGAGTGCATTCTTGATACTATGATGCCACTGCAACTATAATAGCAAAAGAGAAAAGAGCTTTTTATGCTGGTGTAAGAAAATCACCTTCCAAATGTAACAAGTTATACAGGTAAAACCACAGTGCAGGTGATCAAACTGTTATCTTGAATGGCTCTTGTTGGCACAGCTAGGTGTGCTAGGCTCACTCCGCATAACGTGCTGACAGATTGACCTAGCTGTGCCAGCAAGAGGTCTTGTAGCGTAATCTTAGGCTTAGACGTGTTTTAAAATGAGGTACTAGGGACTTCTCTTGCAAGTGTGTTAGGATGAAGAGTTTGAATAGAAAGGAAAGCCTACTAAATCGTTCTATGTGAGACCTTCCTTGCCTAACATATTTGGTCTGTGTTAGTAGATAGCTGTTGAAATGGATGCCTGAGAAGTTGGTATTTCTACCTTTCTCATTCAGTAGTTTCTTTTGATTCCCTAATTTTAGCCAGGTACATTGCACAGGAAGACTTTGTTCTTTGATCTGTTGACAGAATTTCTGTAATTATGGTGCTGAACCTGTACTTGAAGCTTTTTCATCCCTTGACTTGTAACTGTGCATTTTAACCTTTTGCTCTGGTCAAAATAAACAAGCTGCCCAGCTATTCCCAGTAGCTTGGCATAGAAGATATTACCAGTGGCCTTGGCTGTATGCTCTCATAAGATCTACTCTTACCCTAGAGCTATCTCAAGTACTCCTGTGAAATGCCTGTCTACATTTCTCTTTTTCTCTTTTGTATTCCTGCATGCATGGATGCAAAGTAAACAAGTTGCTTGGAAGGCAGACGTATGCTTCTTTTTACTAAAGTTCCCAGAAATCACCCATTTTAAAGCACAGTGCTCTTGCTTTGTCCACAGACCCTCACAAACCCTTGGCTGCAAAATATTTCATAATTTATTTAAAAAAAGTGTAATAATTTTGACCCATTCTAACCTCTCTTACTTTGAATCTGTAGGTGAGATTTGTGGATTTAAAATTCATGGGCAAAATGTTCCCTTTGAAGCAGTGGTAGTGGATAAATCCACTGGTGAGGGCATAATACGCTCTAAAGAAAAGCTTGACTGTGAGCTACAGAAGGACTACACATTCACCATACAGGCCTATGACTGTGGAAAGGGACCAGATGGAGCAAACGCAAAGAAATCCCACAAGTAAGTAAATCTGTGGTGGGCTGAGGGGAAGGTTGGTTTCAAGCAGTCTTCTCCTCATGGTGATTTATGGTCTGTGTATTTAGAGTAAACGTAAGCCAAGTGTTAATACTGGAAGGCTTTCATATGATGGTAATATAAATAGCAGCAAAATGGAAGTGGACTGTTTTGACAGCTCTCTAGCTGTATTCTAGATGAGACTGCTTTATCCCTTGATGTCTCTGAATTTCCATTAGAAAATAGCGTGGGAATAGAAGCAGGCAAACTGTTGATACATTTAAAATCTGGCTTAAGTTGATATAAAGAGTTTGCATAGGATACCAAGCCTGGGCATTGTTTCAGAATTCAGTTTCTAAAACTGAAAAACTGGTTCAAGTCGTCAATTTATATTAGATTTGACAAAGTGGAAAAGAATACATGTTGCTGTCATTTCCAGACAGCCTCACCAAAAAATGTAAGATCAATAGTGGTTCATCTCTGCATAGATTAAAGAATGGGAACAAAGCAATCTTTAGCTAATCTTTATCTAAAGAAAAAACCACAACATAAAATACTCTCCAGAAAATCCACTTGAGAATAACCGTTTAACACCCTTGTGTAAACATCTGCAGAGCATGTGGAAGATTACTGTCTGTGTGAAGCACAGAAGGGCATCAATAAGATGAGGAATAGACTAGCAGCAGTCATCTTGGTGACAAATACAACCTTGTTACTCTATAGCTGTATGCTTCAAATAAGCAGCAGAAAGTTATCTCCTTAAGGATTACACTTTCAGAAAATAGGTATGCCCTTAAACACTATTTGATACTCAGTTTGTCTTTTGAAGAGAGATTTCAAAGAGAAAGATGGCAACAAACGTTTTGTTGGGTTGGCTGGAATTATATTCTTTGTTCAGTTTGATGGTGTTCAGTTCCTTCTTTGCACTGCAGAACTTATCTATATTTTTCTCCTTGTGTTGGTTAATTGATTTTGTTTATCCCAATCAATGGCTATGTAATGAACCAGTACAGATCTAGCAGCACGCTCTGCAACTCTTCTTTTCCCACAGCAGAATGTTGCCTTTCCAAGACCTGAGCCTACAAACCACTGCTGAAATTTCCTGGCCCCATGGCTGGCTGTGTTATTCTGTGGCTTTTAACCATCTGGGAGTTCAGCTCTTAAAGGCAGGAATATAAAGTGTGTTTGGTACAGAAGGCCATTTTTTGTGGCATTTATTTAGCACATAGGTTAAAATAAAACCTTAAAGGTTTTGTTGGGTGTGTTTTTTTTTTTTTTTAGCATAAGCATTAGAAAACTTTTGCTTTTATGGAAGGACTGTACTGATTGAATTCTTTATTAGTTTATATTCTAGATACTTTTCATTATTCACCTTTTCTCCTTGGTCACTGACAGAAACTGCATTATTTTCCTGTTCTGTATATACCAGCAATCAGTGACAAGCATGAAAGGGCAGAATTCAAGATCCAATCTGTTTGGGATTATCTAGCTAGTTGTTAAAGTGTATCTTCCACTTTAGTGATTTTTTTCATTTAAATTGCCTCATCTTCCATTCCTACATCCAAGAAACAAGCCAGTTTTCACTGACTTGCACAGCTCTACTTTATTACCAAAAGAAAGCTAATCAAATGCGCTTGGCTGAGCTCTTAGTCTAAGACCAGTCTTAGCTGTCATTCTTGTTCACATGAAATAAAAATGCAGGAAAGAATTCAAAGGATTGTACCATTTTAACAGAAGTAAAAGGCTATTTTGTCACAGCTGTATTTTGTTGTATTTCTGTAAAATGGCAGCAACTCAGTTGTTGCAATACAAGGATATGAATTTTATTTGCAAATAACCTAAAACTGCACTGAATTATATAGCAACACACCAGAAAAATATCCACGACTTTCCTAGTTAGGGTAGTTGAGATCGTTAGCTTTATAAGTCAGTGGTCACTTCTTTCAGGGAGCTTCAATTCTGAAGGATGGCTTCATCTGTAAAAGTGGGAGCTGTTTTATCAAATTCCTTATATCAACAGGAGTTTTGCAATATATAGGAAACTGACCTTTCTGTTTTTATTTCCAGAGCAACAGTACATATTCAGGTGAATGATGTTAATGAGTATGCTCCTGTGTTCAAAGAGAAGTCATACAAGGCCACAGTTATTGAAGGGAAGAGGTATGACAACATCCTGAAAGTGGAAGCCGTGGATGCAGATTGTTCACCTCAGTTCAGCCAGATTTGCAATTATGAAATTGTAACTCCGGATGTACCTTTTGCTGTTGACAAAGATGGTAAGAATACGATGTGAGATGGAGTGGGAATGACTATAATTTGCCACCCTAAGAATAGGGCTTCAAACTGGCCAGCATAAAACTACACCAACTCTGTTTTAACCCTTTCCTACAACATAGTTAAACAGAGGTGTTCACTTTAGCAGTTGGAATTGATAATGAAAAGTGAGATGTCTTTCAATGCCAATACCACGTGCTATCTACTGATATAAGGAACAGATGGTGTGTTGTTTCTTGTAAAATACTTTTCAAAATAAAGGAAATACGGTAGCTGTATTATGTTTTAAACCAGCTCTTAGTAGGGCTTTTATTTTTTTGTCTGTAGTTTTCTATTCTGCATTAGGATAACTTTTGCTAATTAGCTTTCAAAACAGGATTCGATGTGTGTTTTTCACATTTGAGATGCTCATATGTGGATCTGGAGATTACAGTATCATGGTTATTTGTTTTGAAGCATAGTGACTTGTTTAGGTCATTTCCTTTCTGCCGGTCATCTGTGGACCCTTCAAAATCTACAGACTGCTTCTAGGGGTTCAAGCAAGCTGATTAAGCAAAGCAAAATGGTTTTCAATGGGTTTTAGTTTGAGTTTTTGGGATCCACATTGCCAATGGATAATTTTTATGGGTATGCAAATTTTAAAAAAGGTAGAGAATCCTGGCATATGCCAAACAATTTATGTATCGGTTACCATGTATGAACAGTTTCATTTTGAGTAATATAATACACTATTAAGAGCCTGATAAGTATATACCTGCTGTTCTGTGTACGTGTGCTCATCTTTGGATTTATCTAATGTTTAAGGATCTGGGCCCAATGTCTGGCATTGGAAAGTCAAATAGTGAAGGGCTAATTCACGTGTAGGGGTGTGTGTTAAAAGTCTTGGTACCTGTATTTAGTAGATGCATTTAGTGTGGCGATGACCCTCAGAATTTAGTAGATATTGATGTCTGATTATTGCTTTTTTTGTGTCAGGTTATATAAAAAACACAGAAAAGTTAAACTATGGTAAAGAACATCAGTATAAACTGACAGTAACAGCGTATGACTGTGGGAAGAAGAGAGCTGCTGAGGATGTGTTGGTTAAAATTAGCATTAAGCCTACATGCAAGCCTGGCTGGCAAGGTTAGTTTGATCTCCTTCCTATCTGCTTTTAGCATTTGCCAGTACCTTCAGTTAAACATGAGATATTTTTAATATTTTTTTCTTTGGATAAATATACAGGTTGGAGCAAAAGAATAGAATATGAGCCTGGTACTGGTTCATTAGCTCTTTTCCCTGGTATGCATTTGGAGACATGTGATGAGCCAATAACCTCAATTCAAGCAACAGTTGAACTAGAAACCAACCATATTGGTAAAGGCTGTGATAGAGACACCTACTCTGAGAAATCCATTCACAGACTCTGTGGTAAGAATGCTTTTGTTGAAATTAAGTGGTCTGTCTTGCTTATTAGTTTTTCTTTGAATATTATGTTAGACCACAAATCAATGAGTGGACATGGTCTTCATTTGCATGTAGTTTCCTCCAACTTTTTGCCTAACAGGCAATAAAAAGCTTTCCCTCACAGGAGATTCATGTTCAAGAGCTAAAAGGATGTTATATGTGTGGAAGGGTATAGCCATTAAAACCTCTCTGTTTTTCTGAGGCATGATGGCTATGAAGGATGCATGGTGAAAAAGTAGATGTGAAAACCAAGAAAGTGCAGTTTGGCAAGAACAGTTTACTTGCATCAGTTAAATTTATACTGTGCTTGCCCTAGGAATAAAGGGCACATTGGCATCCATGTATGCTGCAGTTAAAGGTCTTATGAAAAGATTATGAATCCTTTGTAGCCAGTATGGAAGAATTTAGATTACAGGGCAAATTGTCACTGACAATTTAGGTCTTCAACTTCAGTTGAAGTTAGCTGGAAGTGTGAATATGGTGTAACCCTAGAGACACAGGCAATTCCTAAGGTATTCCTGGATTAGGTCACTGAGACATAAATGATTTAGACTTGAAGTGGGGAAAAAACAGCAAGCCAAGTACCTGCTGGGTATCACTGCTCCTGGCTATGTTATTAGACAGTGATCTGGGAGGATCTCTTCAACTGGATGGATATTGGTCTTAGAACTAGTATAGCATCAAGAGAAAGGCATCATGTTTGTGGGCCTTGTGGGACGAGAGGTGTAAGTGTGATGGTTCCCGAGAGAGAGGCAAAGTAAGTTCTACAGTTCTAGAGATAGTAAGCAAAACAATTTCAGTGAGATTAGTTGTCTACCCATAAGTTAAATTTATGGAAATCATCGTGATTAGATGTCTGTTATTAGTGCCAGGTTACTTAAAAGGAGAATAGCTTGATGTGTGATGGTAGTGCATAATCCTGCCAGTTGGTGGTGAAAAATTAGTGCTCAGAAAAACAGTTTGGTTTGAAACTAATGGTGATCTTTTTAGTTCCTACGTTTTTTCATTTGAGCATGTTTATTTTAGGTGCTTCTTCTGGCACAGCTGAGCTACTTCCTCCTCCAAGTAGTGCTGCTAACTGGACAATAGGACTTCCTACTGATAATGGTCATGACAGTGACCAAGTCTTTGAATTTAATGGCACGCAAGCCGTGAAGATTCCAGATGGTGTTGTCACAGTCAATCTAAAAGAGCCCTTCATGATTTCAGTATGGATGAGACATGCTCCTGGAACCAAAGAGAAAGAGACTATTCTGTGCAATTCAGACAAGACAGGTTTGTCAATACTTCAAATACAAACAGTCTCATTGTTGAGGTTTGTTTGGTTTTATATGCGGTACCAGCATATGTGAGAACCTTAAGTTTTTTTTCCACTAAGTTAGGTTTTTATTGGAAGTGAAATGGACTGCAGAAGTTGCTCTTTATCGTGCTTGCCTATAGGGGCCTTAGATTATCTAACTTCAGTTTCAGATTTTTTTTTCCTAATTCTATTTCAATTTGTATTATGCATTTTTTTTTGCCGTGGTAGATGACTTATTCTGGCAATGCAGTCTCAATTTTTCATCTCCAAAGATAGCCTTATTCTTGATGCTGCCTAAAATCATTAAGATATGTATATCAGGTTTGGTGACAGCATTTGCTACTATATCTTTTTTTTCTAGGAGGAGATAATTTCTCCAGTGATGAAGTTTTTTTTTCACCCTGTGCATAATTTCAGTCTCTCTGAATGCTACAGACCCAATCATTCTGAAGATGCTATTAATAAGAAGGAAATGTGATAACTGTGTTTCAGTAATTGCTGTCTAACGGGGTAAAAGAATTTTTGTCATTGTTAGCTGGAGCAGTGGATTTGTTCAGTGTATTAGAAAGATTATTTAAAATGCTGCTAGGTTTTTCACAGAAAACTACGCTGAATATATTTTAAATGTTACTTGAAAATCAGAAAGATTCAACAGCATTTGTAATATCCTAAAAGCATTTCTTTGAACAGGAGAACAGTGACTGTTTTTCAGAATCAGGTACAAATATTCTCCTCCTTTACCTGCCTTCACCCATTCCTGTTAATCAAAACCCAAAACTTTGGATTCATGGGAGTAAGTAAACTGGGGAAAAAAGGCAAATTTAAATACAGTTTTTCCTGGTTTCAAGTACACAGGAAGCAGACCTTCAAAACAAGTTTTTAGTTTTTATTCCTTAGTTTGACCTAACTGTATAATTTTTGCGACAGATAATTTCTGGTAGTGTAAATCTCATTTGCCTTTATTTCAATTGTATATTATACAATATTGAAAGACTTGGAACTAGGTTTGTTGGAGGGAGGCAATTTTGAATATATTGCACTGGAACAGTACAGTCATATTTAATGCTGTCAGGCTGATTGACATGATTTTGGTAATTTTTCATTCCCTCCTTTCTTGACTCATCCATGCCATGGAATGGATGATGTAGCTAAAATGTTTCTTTTCTTTCTTCTTACCTGTTTCTCTAGCATCTTACCTTTGTATTTATTTCAAACGATAAATCCTTTAGAGCTACGACTCTATAGTTTTCTCTTAGGAAAGCATGTCCACCTGCCATCGTGTGTACATGTTCCGAACGAGTAATTAGATGCGGTAAAAGCAACTCATCTGTAACAAAAAAGCTCTTCTATTTGCAGATAGAGCTCTCTTTCTCCTGCTGACAGGTGTATCTTTGAGTCTTCAGTCCTGTGCCTTGGTTTAGACTGGATTTGGAGATAGATGTGTCTATTGTACAGTGGGTTGTGCAAGAATGTTTGCCCTAACTACTATTACAAACATTTCTCATTACTCTTGATGTGCCTCATTTACTTCTACGTAAAACTCTTGTGCAGATATGAACCGGCACCACTACACGCTCTATGTACACAACTGCCGACTTGTTTTCCTTTTCCGCCAAGATCCTTCAGAGGCAAAAACATACAAACCCGCTGAATTTCACTGGAAACTAAATCAAGTAAGTTTGGAAGGGACAGCTGGTTAGAATGCAGTGAAAACCACTGGAGACTAAGTTCCCTGATAGTATAATTATTAATAAATATTTTTTGCAACTCCAGACTCCTGATCTCATGTTTCATAGAACCCAACAATGCTTATGTTATTTGTGATCAGGTGTCAGAAGTAGATTCATCTATACCTTTTCATCTTGAATATAAGATACTGCTTTAGTGATTTTATTAAACCAAGCAGGATACTCATGAAAGAAAGTACAAGTCATTGTCCTGATAGGTAGTAAAATGTGGATTTATATGTGAAAATACAATGTCAGTCTTTCGCTGTGATGTCAGTCATCTTCACTAAATACACTATGAGATAGCGTGGATAAGAAAACAGAAGTATTCCAGTTTGTTTATAGCATTGAAATACTTCTGAGCATGCAACGCTTTTGCAAATTGAAGTGTTAATAGGATAACAGAAGAACTTACCTTCTTAATCCGTTTTCACACTGAAATAAAATTTGTGACTTCTTACACATTGCGAGTAGTAGCTACAAATCAGTTTTCATAATTAGATTTTACTCCACAAAAGTAGAATTAATAGGCCTCTGAGGGATGCAGGTAGTTCTGCTTCCTATATAGAGTGAGTTGTCTGTCTGTATTCTTATGGTCATGTACTCTTAATTATTTTACATTTGAAAGTGAAGGCTGTAATAACTAATCTTTACTTTGATCTGCAGAACTTACTTCTGTGAATTCATGACTAAATATTTTGTATGTTTTTCCAGCCCTCTGGATCTGAGTGATAACGCTGTGTATCTGTAAATTTATAAAGGTTCTTTTAGTTGCTTTAGGTTGCTATTGTGGGTCTGCCAGTTACCTAAACAATGAGTTACTTTCTGACACAGCTAACTATATCCTCTTTTCTATGCAGGGCAATGTATTTTGTTCTAATGGTAAAATGCCCATATATGTCCTTGTGGGAAGACTGTTACTTTCCAAAAACTAATCAGTTTTCCCTATAAATAATTCTGTCATGGAAGACCGTTTTGTATGCAAAACGGTCATGTTTTTCTCTAAACAGTTCCTCTCAGCAAATACAGGCCCTTTGTCAAGTAATGCTGTATTATAACAGTATTTCAGAATGAGCTTGCATGTAGAGAGGTTATTTTTAAATTCAAATATTTGTTACTAGATATTATAATAAATAAAGGAATGGAAATAGACGCAGCTTCCTATATTGGTAATAGAAGAAAAGAAACTATTTATAAACATTTGATGGTTGGTTTGGTTTTTTTCAGATGCGTGCCATGTGTGTGAAACATAATGTCTATACAGGCTTATAGGTTGTCAGTATATCTGCGTGTATGTATATGCAAAATGTTCATCTGATCAGTTATTCAACTGTAATTTAAAAAAACCAAACTGAAGTAGAATTTTTAAAACTTTCTTCACTCAGGTGTGTGACAAAGAGTGGCATCATTATGTCCTTAATGTTGAATTTCCTGCGGTAACGCTCTATGTAGACGGTGTTTCATATGATCCTTTCCCAGTGACTGAAGATTACCCACTTCATCCTTCAAAGATAGAAACACAGCTAGTCGTTGGAGCGTGTTGGCAAGGTAACTGTTTACAACTGTTAATACTTTTGATTAGCTTTTTTTATGAAATCTTTGTGGTTAGCTTAGTACGTAACAGATCTTTTTAGTCCATGAAAGATAACCTGTTTTGTCTTTTGCAGATTAGTTTTGCTCCTAGCTAGTATCACGTATTTCCTCTTTTAGTCATTTTTTCTTTGAGTGATTTTTTTGCTCGTTGGCCACAGGTGCATATGAAATACAAAGCTACTCACCAAGCAGCATTCCATCAAAGTGGTTTTGTGGTAACCATGGGAATATAGATAGCTTGTTTTTAAAAACATTATAAGAGTACATCATATACTTCAGATTACAAAGCAGAACACTTAATTCCAAGTAGGTTGGAAAGCATATTGTAGAAAAAGTGTTCTCATAAGTGGAAACATGACCAGGAGACAATTCCGCTAATAAGCAACACAGCAATGCTGTCTCTTGGATATTGTACCATTTCTGCTTATAAAAATAAACATAGAAAGCATCTGCTTTATTGTATGCAGACTATGGCTTAAAACACGGTATTCTGCAAGCTGTGAAATGCTGATTCGTGTGCTTTAATACTCGTGAAACCTACTTTTCAAAGCTTGAGAAAAGGGAGAAGAATGCATCTAAACACGGAGGCCGATTATCAGAGATCTTTGTAACAAAGCTCTTGCTTCAGTGTCCTGAACTGTTTGTTTGCTGATTAAATTACACCCTAGCTGGTATAAAGCCAATCTTTTTGGTCAGAAAGAAGAACAGTGTTAAATCATTCATGTTTTATTGTAGTTCAGAATATAGACTGTATTTGCAGTCTGCAATAACACACAAAGTAGCTTGTGAATGAATGACAAATGGAAAACTTTGAGACATTTTAATCAAATTAACAGTCTCCTGTCTTACAATGTTTCTTTTCTCTTTGAGTTTTAAGGCTTTTAAGTGTGACTGAAGGTTAAATTATCAAAATATGTTTTCCATCAAATTTATTATTTTGTGACAACTTCACTATCTTTCAGTTTTAATGTTATTTCAGTGCTAAATTCATTCCGTTATCCCTTTGAGTCAATTAATTCTTTTTTCTATCCTTCATCTCATTCTGCTTGTGACTTTCCAACTATCTCTTATAGCACAAAGGGAAGCTATAGTGGCTGGTTTTCAAGGAACTGGAGCTTGGAAACTCTGTTCCACCTAAGTGTATGGATTGTGTAATGGCTTCTGTATAAGTTCTGCGTCCTAACAAAAGCATATTCATTTAAAAACTCCTGTGCTTTCATATTGGCACCATTATATGATTCTTCAATTTCTTCTGACGTGAATTTTTTTTTTTTTTTGATGACTCCAGACTGAAATAGGAGCATTAAAAATCTGGAATAGAAGGACTTGAGGCGCTACCTTTTAAAAATCCCACCAAAAGCTTGATTTTTAGGGGATTAGAGCACAGAGGAAAAAAGTATGCCAAAGGAGTGAAGATAGTGCTTTTTGTCTTACCAAGATTTTAAAATAAGTTAGGCTGCTCTAGGTTATATATACAGCTCACCTCTAAGGAGAGAGAGATATTTTGCATTTGAAAAACTTCTTTTAACATTTCTTTTAAATGATTAAAAGTTGTTTTCCATTTTTTGTCTTGTGTCATCCCTCCCCTCCCCCCCCAGGGCTTCCATCTGATAAATTGACTGCTTAGTACCTGTGATACTATTGTTATGATAAAAAATTCCGTGTTGGTAATGGCTACTTTTGATGTACCTTTCGGTGATGTGCTGGTATAGGCTGGATCTCGCCTTAATTTCCCCTTTAGTATTTGGGAGAGGAGAAAATAAACTGAGGCAGTTGATGGAACTGTATCTCATTACTAATAGCAGTTTGTGTGAGCTGGGGTATCTGTGGTTAAAGTGTTCTCCAGTGTGATGGCTTTTACTGCAGCTTGTGTATGGGGCTCTTCAGGTTGTCTTGGCATGAATGTTATGCTCTTGTAACAACACGGTAATGCTTCTGCCCTGCGCTGCAGCTATTAGTGTTTGAAAGAACTCGTAATCCTCAAGAAGCTGGGTCGAGTATAAGCAGACTTTTTGGGGGAAGTGCTGCTGTGTATTTTCTGTGATAAGAGTTTGCCAAATTGTAACTACTTGGTTCTTTCCCTATTGTCCTTTTCTTTGTCTTGCTTTTCTACAGAATATACAGGAAATGAAAATGACAATGAAACTGTGCCTGAGACCTCTGCAGGTTGCTGGAGTTTTTTCCCTACTGTTTTATTTCATTTTTAAGCCAAGACATTGCTTCATCTCACACACAGCATGAAATGCAGGCATTGCATTCGGGCCATTGACCTTCACATAATCCTCTCCTAGGCTTGTTTCTTCATTGTGCTTCTATTTTCAGAGCTTCATCAGCTGATTTTTTTGCTTTCTTTTTAGTTTTTGGGGGTTTTTTGGTGGTTTGTTCTTTGGTTGCACCCAAATGCACATCCATGTACAAATCTGCAGCCATTGTGATTGCAGTGAAGTGGTGTAAAATAAGTTACTGATGTAAAATATCAGCTATAATTTCTTTTGTCCAGTTCTGTTAAAATACAAATGCACCTCATCCTATATAAATATATGTATATATATGTATGTAGGTATGTGTGTGTATCACAGATTATTCAGAAGGTTAGGAGGGACCTCTGGAAGTCAGGTAGCTCTGCTCCCCACTCAAAGCAAGACCAATTTCCTGTTTAGATCAAGCTGCCCATATAGAACTCGGACCTGTAATTTACTGTGGATACTCGATCAGAAATTGATATAAAGTTCTAATTATAGTGAATGGGCATAAAAGCTTTGGCTACTGGATATTTCAGGCTGGCTACAGGGTTTCACTTTCTTGGAAACTTTTAGTGATAGTTCAGTGGATTTTGTGTCTTGAGTTGCGATACTTAAAATTAGTGTTTATTTCTAAAAGTGTATTCAAGATCTGTACTCTTTCTGTAAAATTTTAGAATTCCTGGAATGGTCTAGATATACTTGACAAGAGGTTTCTAGCTGTGCGTCACATTTTGATTTGGCAAGGGTGTATCAAAATCCAGGGGCTGGAAGCTGCAGCTGTACAAATCTAAACTGGAAATTACGTAATTCGTAACAGGAGAAATCACTACTGAAAATTTTACTGCATTATGCCAGGGATCTTTTATCACTCAGAATCTTTAAAACAAGCTTAGACGTCTTTCTAAAAATCTGGTAGCTTAGTAAATGATGACCTTGAAATACAAATTTCCAGGTGGTGTTCTGTGGCCCCCGTTATTTAGCAAGATGATCATCATGATGTCATCTTCAAAAAATGTAAGCAATAAGGGGCTTATTGGGTTGCAATTCATTGAACTTAACTGAGATATCTAAAAATGAGTTACCTGAGTTGAAACTGCTTGCTTGAGTCCACACAGAGAAGGTGGCACCTTTAGAGGGGAGCAATTAACTCTTAGATGCCTTTTTCAGAATGAGCTGAATCACTTTGTGAAGTTTCTTTCTAACCTTTGAGTGTAAAGAGAGCCTGTAGTGATGGGTTTGGATGTAGATAACTAACATCTAGAGGAGGGCTGCTGTCATCTTTTTATCCGGATGGGCATTGCTGGTTTTGCAGAGAATCAACTAATAGGAAGTATTACCTCAACGTGAAGATTCAGGTTTCATAGTTCATCTCATTGGTTCTGTGTTTTATTTCTGAAGAACACCACCTCGCTGTATGGGCAATTTCTTTTGAAATGTTTCCTACGGAAATATTAGCCATAGTTTCACAGTTCAAGATGGCCACTGCTGTTTTGAAGGCCATATGCATGGTGAACTGTTCTGAATTCTTTCTTTATGCTTGAACATATCACAAGGTTAACACCCAGAATGGATAAAAACTAACCTGCATGTATATAGTACTTCGTGGTACCAGAAGGCATATTTGTTGTTTTACAAAAGGGGAAAAAAAAAAAGTGAAAAGAAAATATGAAAAGATTTTTCTTTCCTCCCTTTATGAAGGTGGTGAACTCCACATGGCTCAGTTTTTCCGAGGCAATCTGGCAGGTTTGATGATTCGTTCTGGTAAACTGGAAAACAAGAAGGTGATAGATTGCCTGTATACTTGCAAAGAGGGACTGGATTTGCAAATGGCTGATGGTGTTGGCAAAGGCGTGAAGGTAAAGTTGCATATGAGTAAAGGGGAGCCATATATATTGCTTTGCTGATAATACTTAAAAGTTTTGCTAGCAGAGTTAGTAGTAGCGCCCCTAATAAAATAAGCTCATCTATTGTGATACTTTGCATTAAAATTACATGAAAACTAGGAAATCTTTCTTGTACAGATATGTTCTTAGTGGAGTTTAAGTTACTGTGCTCTCTTTGAGTCTTGAAGAGAAATTCTGTATTTGTAAGCCTCTCTGTTTTACCAGCTACACCAGATAGTCTAATAAAAGATTATAGATTATTACCAGGCAGCTTAATAGAATGAGACTAACTTGCATGCCTTTTTTTAGTAGCAAGGTTGGGTGAACAGAGCTAAATTTCTCCTTTATATTAGTTCTCTCTCTTCCATATTACTAGAATCTTCACATCAGAACTATGATAAATGGCTAGATTTTTTTCTTAAAGAATGAAACACTAAATATATTCCACTGGAAGAAGCAAGTGAATAGGGATGTTAGACAGTGTACTACAAGGCCAGTAAGTAATGGCCTCATTGCTCATTTGTAATTATTTAGCAGGCTAAGCAGTGCTTCCAGTTTTAATTACCCGATCATGTTACTGTTTGGGTATTCTCTGATTTTTTTTTTTCTATTGTTTCAGATCCACATGAACCCAAGTCAGTCAACGCTGACCTTAGAAGGGGATGACATTGACAGAGTTGATAAGGCCATGCAACACATTTCCTATTTGAATTCCCGCCAGTTCCCAACACCTGGGATTCGGAGGCTTAAAATCACCAGTGTTGTGAAGTATGTCCTAGTGCTGAAATAATGCGTCTCTGTACGGTGATACTGAAGCCTGGATGATGTTCATGTATCTCAGTTGTGATAAGCAAAGGAGCCTTGCTCTCTGTAACCATCATGCGTTTGAATACGGCAAATGTTTTCTACACCAGCATTCTGTTTCTTCCTGAGAATGTAATAAGGGCTGTGTAAGAGAGGGAGGAACTTATTGCAAGACTATGTCTCCAGTATCACAGCCTTCATTAAGGGTGTTATCTGTGGCTGTTAGTCATAGCATAGAAAATGGGGCCAAATGTTAACTGTAAGTAAAAATGAATTGTAAGATTGCTCCCTTGGTGGGAAATTCTTACTTTCCAATGCAGTTGATGAATTTATCTAAGACTCTTGGGTCTGAGACAGAGCTTTTTAAAAATTTATAAAGCAATTACTCTGCATAATTGTGCCTCCCTCTCGAATAGCCTCCTTGACTGTGCAAAACTGCTTCTGTATCTCATAGGTGTTTCAATGAAGAGGCCTGCGTCTCCATTCCTTCTGTAGAAGGATACGTAATGGTCTTGCAACCAGAGGAACCAAAAATCAGCCTTAGTGGCATCAACCATTTTGCCCGCTCTGCTTCAGAGTTTGAGAGTTCTGAGGGTGTCTCCCTCTTTCCTGAGCTTCGTATAATAAGCACCATTACACGGGAGGTGGAGCCGGAGGGAGATGGAGATGAAGATCCTACAGGTAACATCCTTTTCTGCTTAGGACTATTGCCTACCCCTCACCCCATTCAGCGATGATGTTGGAGGATCTCCCTCTTGCAAAGAGACTTGAATTTCTCTTAATACAGAATGTAGTAGGGGAAAAGAAGGTGTATATCTCTTGTGAGAAAGTGTAGATACTCTACTCTGGGCTTACAAAAATTTACCTGGAAGTGGTAGTAAACACAGCCCATTATCTTCATGTAAATATCCCTTGTTTGTATTTTTTTTTAATCCTTATTTCATGAATACTTGCTTGATTTACTTCAGGCTCACCTCTCAATATTTGTTCTGGAAGAAGAGTTGAGTTTGCATGTTACATTTTATAGCTTCGGGGCTCCTGTCTGCTTCACCTTTGTTTCTTCTTACCTCTTTGGCTTTTTCTCTGCTTTTTAGTACAAGAGTCTTTGGTATCTGAAGAGATCATGCATAACCTGGATACGTGTGAGGTGACAGTGCTAGGAGAGGAACTAAATCAGGAACAAGAAAGCCTGGAGATTGACATGACACGATTACAGCAGAAAGGCATTGAGATGAGCAGTTCCAACCTGGGCATGATAATCACAGGTAGGGGTTACTACTTCTGGTCTTCCTGGGGGAAGGGTCTGACAACAGTGATAAAGGGAACAGTGTCCTAGAGAGGTTTCTAAAACCTTACTCTGAATGCTTTGGTTTTGACTAGAATTTCAAGCTCAGGGGTGTTACAAGTATTTTGTGGAAAGCTGTGATTCTAGAAAATACATCCTTCTAGAACCTCCTTCCTTTTCTTCTCCCATGTCCTAAATTGCAGCTTACCTCTGGACTATGAGAATGAAGTACACTTTGCCCCAGAAAAGGCTTGTTCCTTGCATAGACAATGCAGTGCCTAGGAGCACTCATCATTCCTTTCTATTTTATATTCAGACTATGTTATGTATTTGAAAGAAAGGCTTCCACAATCCCTTCAAAGACTGACTGGGTCTAGGATTTTATCACAAAATCAATCCACAGAATTTCAGTGGAGCTACATAGGTGTGTGTCTATCTTCACAGTGTTACCTTTTTTCTACAAACTGAAAATCTGTCAGCCAAGAAAACCTGCTTGAAGAAAGGGGGCAGTATTTGTCAAGTATATGACGTTGCACTAGTCTTTTGCAAAGTATTTGTTTTACTTGTTTATTTCTCTCCACAGGGGTTGATACTATGGCTAGTTATGAAGAAGTTTTGCATTTGATACGCTACAGAAACTGGCACACCATGTCTCTCTTTGACAGAAAGTTCAAATTGGTCTGTTCTGAGCTTAATGGACGCTATGTCAGCAATGAGTTTAAAGTGGAGGTATGTAAGCTAATCTGATTCTGCTAATGCTAATTCTGATAAACTAAGCTAGTTCTGAGATGTGTTAGAGCATGGATGGCTAGGAGGATGGAACTTGTTGCCTCAACTGATAGCTAATCGATCAATTATTAGATTTTTGTCCTGTAAATAAATATTAGTAAACGTGTGCATTTCAGGCTGTATTTTATATGTAGACACGTGTTCTTAATCTTACATTTCAGCTTTAAATAAGGCTGCCTAAAGAGAGGTGAAACTGTTGTGTTGTAAAAGAAATAACATGGCTAATGGAAGGGTAAGGCGAAAAGGTTGAATTGGAAAGACAGCATATTAATTAAACAAAAAAACTAGCAAGTAGAGTACGAGTAATGCTACCAGAGGCTTGAGTGGCCTTCATGTGTAACTTGTAGGATTCTGCAAATGAACTTGCTGGGCCGTGTACTGTTTTGCTTGTGTGATGCTTAAAACACTGATACTAAGGGCTTACATAAGAGCAGAGACAGGCTACAATTGCATTTCCTCTGCAGTAGGGTACAGGTTGATTATTACTTAGTACACTTACATCAAATATATGGAAGTACAGCAGAAGATAACATAAAGGGGACTAAAATTTCAGGTGCTGGAAGTGAAGTTACGTTGAGAGGCTGTCCTGTATCTCTGCATCTTTCAGCTATGAGCTTGACTTCCTACGTTTTGGAGCTGACCAAAGGGATGACAGTGAAGTTAATTGTATTTACCACTAGTTAGGTGGTTATGGTGAGCTGGGGGGGGGGGGGGGGGGGGGCCTCTTGTGTTGCAGAATAGTATTTTTTTAATTAAGTGATGTGGTTTTGTTTCCTGAGGAAATTCTGTGAGCTTGAGGCTGGGATCTTACCAGACTGTTGAACTGCAAATGCTTTCCTTGTTCTGTAGTAAACGTGTCTCTTCCTGTTGTGCAGCTGGTCAGGTACCCTGTGTCGGAGCGTTCCACCACAGGAGGGGTATATTTAGCTCTGCTTGTTTGGCAAGGAAACATGAAATATGTATGAGCTTGCAGTTGTACCTAAAAGCCAACAATGCTAAGTGTGGGTTACATGGTAAAGAATAGTTTTTTCTTAACCCTTTGACTGCAATATGGATTTTTTTCTTCGGTGTTAGCTGAAAATCTACAGCAGGATAAGAAAAGATGGGAGTGAAGAAAATGCAATTAATGTGGTATATATCTTTGTATATACTGTTATTTCAGGATTCAAATGGCTGGCTACCAAATTTGATAATAAACTGTCTTTATGTTTTATTCTGTACACAAACTTGCCTGACTAACCAAAACAGATTTGAGAGCTATGAAACTGAAGGGGTTTGTGACAGGGAACTGTAATGCACAAGGAGCTACCAGTTGGGATGCTTGTCCCCCGAGACAAGCCATTGCTGTGTTGAAGGAGAGTTGGATGTCTGATCTGGGAAATAGAACTTTTTTTCCCCCTTTTTCTTCCTTTCTATCTCTTCAGCAGTAAACTGTTGCATTTCTGGTGTTGAACATTTTCTTTTTGTTCATAGGTGAATGTTATCCACACAGCTAACCCAGTTGAACATGCTAATCACATAGCTGCACAACCACAGTTTGTTCATCCAGTGCATCATACGTTTGTTGATCTCTCTGGTCACAACTTAGCTAACCCTCATCCATTTTCAGGTAAGAGTTCTCAGACATTCAAGTTCAGCTTTTTTTTCTTTTTCTCTGGTATTAAACCATCACAGAGGCTTCTTGCTGCAGAGAGGTTTTTCCCAGAGTTTAAACCGGTGTGTTGGCCTAAAAATCTCAGCAGCTACTCGGTCCTGTTCTGCTGTTATCCAAGCAGGGAGGAGTTGATTACTGGAGATCTATGAAGTATCTTTTCCTGCCAGCAGGAGAGCTTTCTGATGGTGTGTGTACATTGGAAAGTGGGAGGTGTACAAGTCTTGGAGGGGACTGTAAGACCTAGATAAACGACTGTGAGGAACTGGGACAGTATTTCTTCTGCGTGGCATGAGGAAAGAACTGCAGCATTATTCCCTTGGTATTTATGAGTTGTGGTATCTGTCCTTTCTGGTTTAATTACATTAATTTGGCATGGGTGTAGGATGTGAGAAGAAGAAAAACAGGCATTTTAGAGAGGAGTCTGTGTGTGGTGGAATCTGCTTTCCATGTGTTGTCAGTCCTTCAGACTGATACAGTTATCTTTAAGGAACTAAGTTTTAGTTCTTGTTGTCCAAGTGACTTTTAAGTGGCCTTAGGCAAGCTGTCTCTGTGAGCTACATACAACATTTGTACGATGCCATTTCCTTCTTGCAGGTGATGGGGACAGAGGACCAGTTATTAGCATTGTGTAAGAGTTACTTATCAGCATCATCCAAGAAATTCCATTTATTTTCTTGTTGCAGTTGTTCCTAGCACAGCCACTGTTGTGATTGTAGTTTGTGTCAGTTTCCTGGTTTTTATGATTATTCTGGGAGTGTTCCGAATCCGAGCTGCACATCAGAGAACAATGCGTGACCAGGACACTGGAAAGGAAAACGAGATGGACTGGGATGACTCTGCTTTGACCATCACTGTGAACCCCATGGAGGTAAAGCTGGTGTCTCAGCACTTAACCAAAAAATGCCCTTTTCCAGCTGTAGTGGGTATGGCTGTACATGGGCAGAGTAGTAGAGCAAAACCAACCACTGAACACAGAGTAGAGACGTTAACTGTGAGGTTTTAATGAATGTGCCAAAGTGACAAATGCCAAGAGCAGTTACGTTTGGGATTGTCCATGGGTGTTGGCTTCGTGATACATAATTGGATTTTACAGGTCAGTGTCCAACACTAGTGTTTATCTGCTGCACCCTACCTTAGCCCTGGTCTGCTTTTTTCCAAAGTTGAAGGAATTTATTGTCAAAACATCTGTGGTTATGATGTTTCGTTCTCCTTTGGTTGACATCTAACAGGAACAAGAAAGATGCTCTTTGTGTGACCCTACCGAAAGATCCTTTTCCAGTAGAATTTGAAGTCATGGATCACACGTCAGAATTAGTTTGTTTAGAGTGACAGGATTGATTGCAGTGTCACAAAGCTATTTTAAAGAGCGCTACTTCCTTTTTCTTTTCTGGTTGCCCAATTACTGCTGAACTTCGAAAACGAGGAAGGAATCCGTAATAGCTCTTCCTCAATATAGTGCCTTGTGCCTGAATTCAAAAGAATAAAAAGAATTTTGGCCAGTATGATATCAACAGCTGATTTCTGTCTTGACAGACTTATGAGGATCAACACAGCAGTGAAGAGGAAGAGGAGGAAGAGGAAGAAGAAAGTGAAGATGGAGAAGAAGATGACATCACTAGTGCAGAGTCTGAAAGCAGTGAGGAGGAAGAGGGAGAGCAGGAGGAGGACCAACAGAATGTTAATAGACAGCAACAGCTGGAATGGGATGACTCTACCCTCAGTTATTGATTCCAGGATTCCAGCTGTTCCCTTTGTCTTTATGTTTCTGCTCTAGAAGACTCCGCTGTTACGCCCCATTGTCACCGAGGATTCATGGTGGTTAAAAAAAAAAAAAGTGTCATTCTGGCCAGTAGGTTCAACCCCCACACATCCCGGTGTTTGTGTTACGTCAGCTTGTTCCTGATGCTGTTCCTAGAATTGTAGTTAGCACCTCTTCCTTCAGCCATGCCTCAGTGACTGGATTTTTTTTTTTTTTTACGCTATGTGAGGAACCACCTTGCTTTTTCTCAGCTCAGTGACTCTACAGATCTGTAGCCATTGCACATGAATTTCTGAACTGTCTTTTTTTTTGCTCAGTGAAACAAACTTGGCTTTGTTCCTTTTTCCTTTCTAAAGGATGCAAAGATTGCTTGTTGACAAAGGGTAAAGCTGCTCATTTCAGCCTGTTGATTTCTTTTTAATTTTTTTCCCCAAATTAGTGCATGTGTAAAGTGGCAGAATGAGGTTAATATGTAGAAGATTAACAGACTTTTTAATATTTTGTAAATATATTGGAATTATGTAATTATGTCATTTGTGGTAGTGAAAACAGGGATTGGGGTTTAAAACATGCTAAAGCAAAAAATCATGAAGCATGAAATATTACAAGTCTCATCCTACTGCAGCAGGAGCACGGGCACAGTTATCTAGTGTAGATGTTTCAGTAATACGGTGTCATTGGCCTTGACTGCCATGTTCGCTCATGCCCCGCTCTGGTTTTTCTTTCATTTTTCTTTAATCTCCTTTATTTTTGCAGAGGGAACAGACAAGCTTGTGAGAAATTGTAAAGGCTTTAGGAACCTCTGCAGAGGTTAGCTGCCCTGTGCAATACAGTTGTTTGGTTTTTTTCTTTTTCTTTTTTTTTCCCCCCTTCCAATTAAGTCTTGGCATAAGAGCTTTTAAGTTATTGGGGAAAAAACACTACTTGGATGGTGGGCAAATTAGTGTGCTGTTGCGTGTTGCCACAGCTCCTGTTAATTACAGTGAGGCTGCTTGTAGTACGATGGTCTGTTCATACTGCTGACAGGGTGGATTCTTGATTTAGGTGAGTGATTGTTACATTGGTAACTGAAGCTGGAAAGCCCGAGACCTGTGTACCTGTGCACCTTGGCTACCAGTCTACAGAGAGAGGTATTTGGGGGGGTTTTTTGGCTGTTCAGTTTTCCTGATTTGGTAGTGGGAGGGTTTGGGGCATAGCTGATACCATTTCTATTAAATGGACTCCTGCTCGTTGCCATAGTCCCTTGTACAGTAACTTGGACTGTTGGTGTAATTAAGCCTTTGTTTACACTTAGGAATTGTGTTTTCCTGCTGGTGAAAACTATAGCATAAATTATCCAGCCAGAAAACATTGGGAATCATGTTAATATTATTCCAAGTCCAGCTGATTTTGCTTGTTTCTGATCAAAGGTCTAACTTGGCAATGCAAAGGCCTTTTCTATAGAAATAGTGGAAAGGTACAAAAAGTAAGTTATGACCCCATGGTGGCGCATGCTCGTTTTCTTGTCAGGCAGCTCTTGGTTATTTAACTTCATTTGGTCTTATGCAGAGCCTCGAATAGCTTATCTGCGTGCTTGAGTTTTACATTTGGAGGTGGAGTAAAGGGAGTAACTTGTTTTGCTTGTAACAGGAGACTAGGACTCCGCTCGCTCCTTGGCACGGTAAGCAAAGTTCTGGTTTTTGATCGTTTATATGGTCTGCCTCTGCTCTCGGTGCGCAGACACACATCTCCTAGCAGGCTGTTAGTGGCTGACAGGACACACAGGGAAGTGCTGCACGGGGTAAGCGTGCTTGCGGAGCAACAAGCAAGCCAAAGGCTGGGGCATGAAGAGAAAAGATTGGTCCAAATGTTTCTATAGTTTTGGTTTTCTGAGCAGACCTATTCTCACCTAGTGCTGTAATGGGATGGAACGGTGGGTTTTATCTGGGGAACGCTTGACTGCGGAGTGCCTTTTACCACAGTAGATGGAGCTGGAAGCAGGGAGGAGAACCCACACAACTAGCTTACCGTTTTTTTGGGGTTGTTTTTTTAATGTAAAATTTTAGATTTCTAAAATGGGGAAATGGTTTTGACTACTTATGTGGTAATATAACTGCTAGTTTTAAGTAAACTGGGAAACTTTTAACTTATGTCTGACAGTTGTCCTGTGTTAATGTGTAGAAGACTTATCCTTCCATATACTGTTGCTGTAGCTGCTGTATTTTAGACCAAAACTGATCATGACTTAATGGTAATACTGAAAGGTTGTAAACGTCCTGATGCAGTTTGTAGCTACTGTGGGTATAACTTTTCAGATGTGTATATTGGTAACAGGTCAGTTTGGAAAGTCTATAAGCTACAATAAATTTCTGGTTCTAAAGGTTGTTTGCATTTATTTCTTGTTGAATGGGAAGAAGTTGAATCAAGTTACATTAACTGTGTTAATTTGCCTCTGCTGGTGGCAGTAGAAGAGTTTTGTTTTCATTGATCTCAAGCATAGAAAGACTTTGGCTGCAGGTGTGTACAATTTATCAATCTTTTTTTTATTTTTTGACTTAGAAAACATGTATGTAAAGCAACTGAGAAGTTACACGTGTAAACATTCTCTTCTTACAGAACCGTGGTTTGGCTTAAAAAAATATTTCTTTTTTTCAAAGGCAACAGAATAAGCACAATCAGTTTGTACAGTTAAAAAAAATAATCAGAGAAACATCTCTAAATAAATACAAATAGAGAGGGGTATCACTTTGAGCATATTTATAAAATCAGAAGGTACTTATTTATAGTGAAATGTAATATTTTTGAAAGTGATTTAAGTTTCAATCTTCGGTACAATTCAGCTTGCTGAAAACTCTCAGGTGAGCTGCTGCTTTGTAAATTTGGAGTAAAAGGCTCTTTCCTGACCCGATCTTGCCATCAGACTTCATTCCTGATGCTATTCCAGTGGTGCACAAAGAGGATCTACTTGATGACTCACTGGTATTTTCACTGCTGGTAGGTAAGTCAATGTCCTAGACCTCTCTGCAAAGCTGCTCACTTGGAATTGCTCAGTTCTTGTGGTTTACGCTGATACAACTTTGGTTTATTGCACTTTGAAATTGAAGGACAGATGACGTGAGCTACTGCTGCTTTGTACTTACGTAAAACTGTAATAGGGCCTGAATTTTCTGGAAACACTACCAAAACAAGGGCTGTAGGTACGAACTGCTGCGACCCTGCAAACCAAGTACCTAAGAGTGACTGAGGAAGCTGCTCGGTAAGAGCTTTGCTGCACTACAGGCAGGATTCTGGATGATCCGTCTGTGACAATGTAAGGGAATTGCATTTACAGAACCGTAGGACGTTTCCTCCCTTCCACAAGAACGTACAAACCATGGGTTAGGCTGCTGTGGTTTCAGTGTGTCTCAGCTTGCGTGTGGCCCGGTATTTTTGCAGACTTAGTGCTGCGTGAATTAGTTTAATAAGGAAGGCAATAGCGTATTTATCTGTTCTCTGAAAGGGAGCAACGTTGTGTGGCCAGAGGGAACTCTGCAAGCCAGCAGAGTCTGGGCATAGCACCCCCAGGGAGGGAACAGGACAAGGTCACACAGGAGAGGGAGCAGTGGTGTGGCTGTGTGCAGCACTGTTTTCTCACTGATTAGCATGCAAAGAGCTCTAAAATCTGTAGTATTTTCTTCCAATATCAAAACAACTATTAGAGATTGAGTGTTGGGCTTCTGGTTTCCTTTTTGCATTTCCTATTTAGTATTTCAGCAGGATCACCCAGCACCCTCTTAGCCTGTGAAGCATGAGGCTATTGTATCCGGCACAGGAAAGGAAAGATTATCCTTACAAAACAGCTAAAAAAAAAAAAAAAAAAAAGTCTGATGGTGTACTCTCATAGTTTGTTGACCAGTTTCACCATGCTACACTTGTAATTGCAAAGACCGGTTCACTGTTTCAAGATTAATTTGAAATCTGAGGTGACTACTGCTGCTCAGGTCAAGAAAACCGTGAGTAACGTTTCTATTCTAGACTCAGGAGAACCTCAATGGTGAAGGTAATTTACAGCACATTGCAGAGAGCTCATCTTCCACAGGGGAAATACTCGCAGACTGCAGGAAGTGTCTTTTAGTCTGACCTTGGGGAGCAGCAGCAGTTCTAGCGTGCTGGCTCCAGTCAAGACAGTGTTTTGTTTCCCACAGGTCAGGTACAGGTACAGGTACACACTTACCCACTGTTGGTTTCCTAGTGTTACAGTCAAATGCAAAGTTAGGGGAAGCTTTTAGTTCTAGCTAAAGAGGGTCTGGAACATGGGCAAAGTACAGGAAAAAAAATAACTTGCTGCAAACATACTCCAGTATTACTTACTGTTACACAAGTGTGCTGAAGCACTGTTACAGAGGGATGTGGTAATAAGAAATCTGGGTCACTTGGAAGGGTACATGCCCCTGTCCTGAAATATTCTGGCCACTTCTCAGTCCCACAGTCTCATTCGCAAGGCGTAGAGAAAGGGGATGTCCAAGGGTTACACAGAGTTAAAATGAGTTGTGTTTTGTAGCACTGCTGCTTCGAGTAACAGGTCAGGTGCTCCATGAGAGGCAACCTTGTTTATATTAATACATATAAAACACTATAGAGTAGACTTCATGGCATAACATCTTTTATGAAAAGAAACAGTAAGTACTTTAAATCAGGATTTAAATTAGGAACAGCGTAACACTGAATCATGATCTGCTCAGATCTGTGTAAAGGTAACGAGGGAAGGGTTTATTAAAGGTGTTTCATATTCCATTCACTGACCAAACCCTAGTATTACCACCTACTACTCATTTCTATTTTAAGTTACTTTTTGAAGGCAGTGTTAACTTAGCTGTGTAGCTGATGAAGAACAAACATTATTTGAACTTGTCCTCTTAAAAAAAAAAGTGGACTTAGAGCCTGTATAGGGCAGTATTTTTTTAATTTTAAAGTACCTGATTTTAAAGTATCAAGTCAGGAATTTATTTGTTTTATCTACCTATATGCTGGGATGTAAAACCACAATCAAATCAAATTTATCCCATGGCAGGGAAGACTTACTAAGAATAAAGGTGTCTTGAAAATTAGACCATGCTGTTCTTCAAAATGCGGGACTGATAGCACCTCTAGGAACCTGATGTTGCAGTGAAGATGGGGAAAGGGAAGGAAGCACCCCAGGGAACTGCCAAAGGGAGCAGGTACTAACCACGCTACGCCACCTATCTTCCAACATGACCCAGGGGCTGCATCCTGCATGATGCCCCTCGCTATGCTCACATGAGGCACTGAGTGGTAGCAGTGGCTCCTGTTCATCTGTCCCCGTGCCAACACCAGTGCTCAGAGCTGTTCACAGGTGAGGATGCTAGCTGGGGACAAAAATACGACACATGAGTAGAAATATGTGATTGGTTACAGCACCCTGTGGGAGATGATGAGACAGATCCCGCTTGGGAAGGAGATGGAGGCAGCAGTGAGAACAGGAGGAAGCTGGAGTAGAGAGTTTGCCCTGATTTAGGTACCAGTACGGACAACCACAGCGTGCTCTTTGGCTGAATCCCCGTACAGAAGCGCAGTCTTTGTACACCTGCTCTAACAACATAATAATAATAATACTACAAGGAGTTGTGCATTGTGGTTGAGAGGAGGAAGAGTGTGGAAACAAACGGAATAAATTTGTAAGAAGATGAGAGTTGAGATGCAACTTACAGTAAGTGTTTCAGTGTTAAACCCACTCATCTGGCACTCCTGTCCTTACGCAGGAAGGCAGACTGGCCAGATCGCTCAGGCACAGAATGGAACCCATCCAGCTGACACTGGAATTGCAGTGCTGTGTCCCAGTGATTACGCAGGTACGCACGTATTACAGGGCATGCACATGTTACAGGGCAACCCCATGGCAAACCAGCTCTGATGTTCCCCAGCAGGAGGCACACGTAGCAACCAATGTCATGTGCCAATCCTGAAAATGCAATCTTGCTATTCTTCAGGCTTAAAAAACAGAATAAACACAAAAACCAGGAATTGCTTGAGGCTCAGCTGAAATCTGACTTGTGAAAGCAAACAAAAGTACCTAACACCTTGGCCAATCCAAGCCTGCTGTCAGAAAAGTGATGCCACAAGAACAATAGATGGGCTCCAGTTCAGCCTCAGAAGACTTTGGCCTCTGTAGCAGAGAGAAAACAATATAACAGTGTGGATATTTTTACCCTGTCACAATGCAGAGTAAAACAATTTGTCCATGTCAGCTTCAGTGGTGATTTAAGCTGACCTACCTCGTGTACACTGAAACAGGGTAGGAGGGGTGATCACGTGGTGAAGTTAATGCCTCTGAGCTGCAACAGTGGGGAACTAGAAGACGGGCTATAGTATAAGAACTACAGGGATAGTAGGTTCTCAGTGTTCAACTAGATCTTCAAGAGAATAGAAATGGACACATTAACACACTGGAAAGATGGTATAACTGCCTGAACTCTTCCATTCGAAGATGTATCTGAAGTTTAACAAGTTCATAAGGATACAGTACACCTACCTACCTTTCACTGTATGCAGTAATTTTATTGCCTCACTTCTCTCCCTTGTTCCCCCAAAGACCTACAGCAGACATGACTATGCAGCTGATGACAGTCCATCAATTTTTCAGTCATGCAGAAATGTCTGATCTCTGGGAACACAGGTGCCAGATCTTCAACATAGCAACATTCATCAGTCTTTAAAAACCTGTCTACAACTGGCTGGCCTCAGTGCAGGTATTACATTCTCTTGGAGCAAGTGTGCAGGCTGATGTTGCGCTACTGTCTGTTATCTTTGGATACGTTGTGTGCCAGCCAGTTCACTTTGGTTTTCCAGCTCTCTCGCAGGGCTTCATTAAACTTCAGTCTGAAGTGCTTCAGTGCCTCCTCATCTGTTTTCCCAAGAGCTAGGGAATCCTGAAAGTAAGAGGCAGAAATCAGCATCGCCTCACTGAAAGTGCAACTGAACAATTAACTGCTCAACTATTCAGATATTTACTCACTGAGAAATTACCCCACTGAAAGGGGCTAAAACAAACAGCCATTAATTATTTTCAATAGGTGCTGAAGTTGCATGAGGTTTTCTCATTCTGATAAACACATGCATCCTACTCTTATGTTGAGTACAAGGAACAGTTTGGTTTTTAGTGCTCTTGTACAAAGTACCGTAGTCTGTCAGCTGGCCAGGGGTAGGTGGTTATAGTTAAGAGGAACAGGAACTGATACAGAACCAGAGCGCTCTGTCTCCTTCCCTGCAAGCTGGTTCTACAAGGTACCTGCTGCCTTTGCGCTGAGGAGTCTGAAGTTATTTCACTGAGCACTGGTACCTGGCATTTCTCATGTCCTGCATGTGAACGTTGGATGTCTACTCATGATTTTTGGAGCTCATTTGCTCCTGAGAATATACCCTCCCACACTGAACTCTACTGAGCTACAAGGTCAGGTATTCAGTTTTAACCATATCCGGACTGTGCTTCTCTTACCTTTAGATACTGAATGTCTTTAGAGCAGCTGAGTTCTGGCAGGCCAGCAGCTTTCATCAGTGCAAACAAGTGCAGGAAGAGAAGACCATGGCGCCTCAGAATCATATAGGCTTTTTCACAATAACCCCTGAATCTGTTCAGAAAGGAAGATGGCAAAGGAATGAAGGCTGCAAGCTACACCATTTTATAAAGCAAGACTATGTACTGGTCTGAACCCTGCAGACTGCGCTGATGACTACCATGCTCTTTTGCCTTCTCTGAGAGGTAGATAATAATTTATTTACTTGTGGTGTATGGACAGCTATAGGCTACACATCATTGGTGGAAATAAATTCTGAAAATTCAAAGCTCAAAAAGCTTAAGTTTAACTACTAACCCTTACCTTTCAAACTTCTCATTGTTGTTAGTTTTTCCTTGCTGGATGACATGCACAAAGTCGTAGGTTAAGATGAAAGGAACTCGTTCTCTATTAATACCAAATTTAGTCTTGAAGTTCCCCAGAAAGTGACCAAAATCAATATGGAACAGCTAGAAATAAGGAAGAAAAAAATTGTTTTCAGAATAGTATCTGTTTTAACTGATCAGTGTTGAGTTATCTTCAGCTACTGCATTCAAAAGATACCATAGGATTTTGGGAGGGAGAAACGTGACTTCTCCCACAGCACTCCTTTGGGAAAGGAGGCAGTATTTGCTTGCTAAGACACTCTCTGGTGTAATTAGATATTGGATAGGACAGAAAAGGTACCTACCTCTTCAATACTTGGTGTATCTAAAGAAATTCCTGGGTGTTGTAAAGCCTTAGTGTGTCACAAGTAGAAGCAGAGAGAGAACTAAAATGGGCACCCTACCAGGGCAGTTTGCAGTCCCAGACAGCGCATGGCAAGATGTCCTGTTTTGAAGTTGCTACAAACTACGTGCTCAGGTAAAGTGCTTTTTTTTCCCTCCCTTTTTTGGTTGGTTTTTTTTTTTTTTAATACCAAGCACAGTGAAGTCGTTGCACCACCAGTGCAGTGAGGGGAAGGAGAGAAGGATCATGCACATTACATTACCGGAATTTTGCAGAGTGGCTGTAAAGCCCAGCTGCACCAAACACCAGGCTGTGTACCGCAGGGCACCAGCTCCCTCAAGTGGGCAAATAACTGAGTGGCCTCTGCTCTACAGAAAGAGTTCTGCAAGCTCCCTGCCCAGCATGTTTATAATAGGGAGAAAAGGCAGCGCTAGGTAAGGGCTGCTGCTGGTCCCAGCCCAGGGAGGGAGGTTGGTGTCTCCTAACAAATGACGTGGTGTCTCTGTCCTTGCTGTGATGCCAGAACAGAGGCACTACTAGGGTTCTTTGACTGTGACTGCTTGATTTAGGGAAATAAGAGGTAGAGGAGTGGGACAGTGCACTGCAGCAGTGCAGGCAGGCAGTTGCATACCTAAGAGAGATGAGTCTCAAAACATCAACAGCCAATTTCTTACTTTCAAATATTAACTAGCTGACTCCACTGGACCTGTAGGAGACTTACCTGCACTGTCTAGCACAGAGGTGGCTTAGGCTTTGTAGAATTCAAAATTCAGTAAGACAGACAGCTTAGACTTCCCCCTTTACCAAAATATTACTGATGTAGGTTAGGTCGTATCCTGTTAGCAGAGGGATTTTCTTTTTCCTAGTTTTGCCCTTTGTCTTCCAAACAGTATGCAACAAGATATAAACTCTCTTAGCTATTCTTGTAGAGTAGTGAAGTAAAGGATCAGTACAGGTATCAATGTGAATGAAAACCATGCTGATCACTTGCATTCATTTGAAAAAAAAAAAACCAACCAAGAATAAAAAGCAACCCAAAAAAACCCCCAACACAATGAACATTTCTTTTTCCAGGAGGAAGACTATAAATATATCAGCTTGGGTAAGTAACTGAGGATCTTACCTAGCAACTACAAGCAATTTGTGACGCTGCTGAAGCCAAGTAAGGCTTCAGACTGATAAGTACAGTGTCTGCAGATGCAAACTCAAGCAATTTTAGGTCTGAGAAGTATGAATTGCTCCACTGTAATTTCAAAGTGGGTATTAACAGCAGCACCTGATGGCAGTGGTGCTTACAGAATTATAATTCAAGTTATAAAACTGTATTTACCCTCTTAATGATAGAAGCTATTGAGAATATTTGTCCAGTCTGCCTCTCGGCTGGAAGGTGAGGTACTTCCTTAGCAGTAAGATTGCACTGGGCTGTATCTGTCCATTGCTAAGAAGCATTCATGCCCCTCGTCCAGTACTTCAACAGCAGCAGTGAATCCCCATACCTGACCAGTTTCCCGGATCATGATGTTATCACTGTGCCGGTCACCTATCCCCAGCACATATGTTGCCACGCAGTATCCAGCGCAGGAAAGAGTGAACTCCTCTATAGCTTGTTCTAATGCGTCACTAGAGAGGGTAAGAAAAAAGAGTGAAAAAGAATTTTACTTTGACCACCAATACTTCATCACTGGGAAAGCTGTTTTTCCAGCTTCCCCTATGCAAGCCTGCAGGAGAAGGTAAGGGAATCACATTTGAATTTCCGTAGTGCTCTCCAGAGGCAGTACTCCCATCCATACTTTACAAAAACTAGCTGCAATAGCAACTGGCTGTAATTGGAAAGGTCTGGATAAGATTGTGTCCACAATGTCAGTGAAAATGGTTTAGTCTCAACTAAATTAACTCATTTCTAAATCTCCACAGATCCAAAAGACAAAGCAGGTGCCCAGAACGACTCCTGTTGGTGCCCTGCTACACCAGAGTAGCACTGATTTATTGCTCCTGTCTATTTCTGTATCTAGCAAAACCCCAAGCTACGCAGCTCTTGTGCCACTTTCTTTTTTCACCTCCCAGTTTTGGCATTACTCCTTCTGCCCCTTTTACAGCTGCCACCATGCTGACTATCTCTGGAGAAACGGAACCAACAGGAAGATCAAGGTTTGGGTCCAGCCTGGGGACAGTGCTACCTTAAGCTATCAAATATCAAGAAAAAGCTTGCGAACAGTAACCCAGATGCCTCCGTTTCTGCTCAAGACCGGCGCAGATCCATGTGATGCCTTCCGGTGTGCCAGGCAGTGAAGCAGCCATAGATATTGTGGGACAGCTTGGAAATACGCATAACTGAAGGAAAAAATTCAGTAAAGCAGCACTGAGTAGAAGGTAAGCCCACCTACCCTGGGTTCTTGGATTTTAGCCAGTTCAGCAGTGCATCCTTGTTGAAGGCTGCAGTGGCCACCATGTTGCTCTTGTTCAGCTGGATGTTGGCAATGGTGTCTGAATGCATGACTACTTCTATCAGTCCAGTCTTGTCTCCTGTGGAGAGGCAGCCATAAGGGGTCATCCTGCAGAGATGAAAGAAACCCTTCCACTGAAATCTTGCCCAGAACTGGGTTGCGTTGACTTTTAAGCTTTCCCTTGTCTACCATATCTATTCCATACCTACTCTGTATTTCTACTCCTCAGTACCACAAAACCTGACTAGCTGCCTAGCTGCTCGCAGATTACCAGACAGACCTGTCGGGGACAAAATAAGCTTGTAGGCCAAATGGGCTCACATGATTTATCATTGCAGAAGGATAAACTGCGTGCACATTCCTCACCTCAGGTCCAGACCCTCCTGCTTCCACAGGATGTCCATCAGCTGGATCATCTGCAGAGTCAGCATGTCCTGACGAAGATCTGTGCCGCATTGCAAAGGAAAAAAGGGTTGTAAGTATCTCCCGTTCTCCCCTCCTCTGCTGCTCTTGCAAGTGGCACTTCTTTTGCCCCTGCAGCAGGCTGCTAGAGGGGCCTGTGCCATGTTTGTCACTTGCTTGGTCTAGCTAGTAAAGAACATCAGACAGAGCACTGTTTACTAGTGCAGTAATAGCGTAAAGCCACCCTCCCTCGATACCTTAACTCAGACCTGATTATACTAACAAAGGTATATGCTGCTACTACACTTTGCCAAAGCTCCTCCCATAACAATCAATGGTAGCACCTCAGAAAACATCTGTCTGGACACAACAGTGAGCAGCAGCCACTCAACCCTACAAAGCGTGGACTGCTGGAGCTCTTTCAGACCTCACCTCAGTTTCCTTTTTACTGTGCAAGGGTATCCAGCTACTACTGTGCTAAAATCTAATTAAGAGGGCAGCAAAGTGAAATGTAGAGGAGAGTTGATTATATCGCTAGATTACTGTCAAAAAAACTCCAACACATTGATGGTCCTCATTTATACATCATCTTAATGGTCCATATTTAGGCCCACTCACCACAATAAATATTTGAGACTACTCTGCCTATGAAAACAGAGCTTTTAAAGACTTACCATCTCCATTTTTAAAAATAATACCCACTCCACCTCCACCTGTCTCTTCATTATTAAACACAATCCATAGAGGTTTCATTTTGGAGTCCATAAAGGTGCACTGATCCACACTAGAGAAAATAAAAATATTACCATCAGAGTTTCCAGCTGTTAAAAGAACCGGCCCTCTAAGCTGCAAATTCAACAGCATCCACAAATGCCAACGTGACTGGTGACTTCCATGAGAAAAGATGACCTTGGGGGTAACCAGAAGCCTGGCTCTACTGCTGAACAAAGCCTGGGGCACAAATTAAGAGATGCAGCCATGTTCCTTACCAAACTTCAGCGAGGATAATGTTGGGGTTCAGGGGGGACTGGAGGTGGGAAAGTGCTTCAAGGTAAGTTTCCTGCTTCATGCACACATGCATCATCTCCTTGGTTTGAGGCTTGGTGGCCTTCTGAGAACTCACTTTAACAAAGTCATTCAGAGCTTTCATCTTGTTGAGTGCTTCTCCCTGGAAAAAGGGAGGGATGGAACAGGATTAACAAATAGGAAATTGCTGGAAGAAGTTTAAAAAACCTATTAAAATCTACTCTGAAATGCAAACTTTGGTTGTATCTATCTCCTACCTTCTCTTTAACTTGTAGCAATTTCACACCTTGCAACAAAACACATTTAGCAGTATCTGTTTGAGGGAGATCCATAATCAATTATGGATATTCTGCTGGGCATAAATGCATTCCAAGGTAATGACTGCAGTCCTAAATACCAAGAATAATGCACATTATCGAGCACCAAAGGAAGAAGTGAGGTGCACTGGCTAGAAAAGTGAGGATGAGACCTATAGCCCCTGCCCTTCAATGCTTTTGGGGAGTTCTGGTTATGCGAAGTGCCACTTGGTCTTAAATAGCAGCACCACTGGTTTGTGGGCACATCTTGGTCCCTCACTTCTGAATTAGGTACAGTGATCCTTCAGAGATGGTAGAGAAGTTTTAGAGAGTGGGTAAATAGCAGGATTATCTCCACATAGCCACTGAAGGAAAGAGTACACTGCTCCAAATCAGACAGCCAGTTGCGATCAGCTCCTTCTAAATGGTAACTCATTAAACTCATCTAATCACAGCAGTGGTCTTTGAATGTTTCAACCCATTCTGGACACGTAGTGTAGCCTGGGACATGTGCGGGTGAGTAAGAGATGAGCAAAGTCACATGTGATGGGGAACTCCAGGCTCTTAACAGGATATGCCAAACCCAATACAGCAAGTTAAAAGGCTTTTTCTGCATTACTGATAACATTAAGTTGGAAAAGCCAACAGCTGAGAACCAGCTCCAAGCAAAAGGGAAGTGAACCTTGTGGCTAAAAGCAATTGTTACCTGTTTCATCAGAACTTTCATATGGTGGGTGCTGCCTCTGCAGTATGCTTCCAGGATCAGGCCAAACCTCAATGCAACGGCAGGAACATGCATTTCTGACCTAGGGGAAGAAGGGAGGTTCAAGCAATTCTGACTCACTACAGGGAGTGACTAATTCTCCCATTCATGCCAGCACAAGTGGCTGGAGGTGGGGTGGGAGAGGAGGGTGCAGAATATTAGCTGCTGTTTAGATTCTTTCTATGTACTGGGGGGGGGCGGGGGGGGGAAGAATGAACCCACCCCAGAAGGTGATGTAGAAAAACCATTGCTTGAAGTGATAAGACATCTTTCTGAATGACTAAATTGCTAACCACTCCTTTGAGAACGTTACTTAAGGACAGGTCAGAGCCTATGGCTGAGAACTGGCAGGTGGCAATGGATGTCCCAAACATGTCTGAAAACAGAACCTAATCCAAACACCACCACCACCACCACAAAAGAAAAAAAAAAACAAAACACCACCCCAAAAAAAATCTCAAACAAAGAAAGGTTTTGTGTGCTCCTGGAATAATCCTTATTCAGCCTCCCCAGTGAAAAGCAGCAGTTCCTGGGTAATCACAGCAAGGAAATCCCACCAATGCTTTGGTGAAAGACACTAGCTCAAGGACAGCCAGTAGCCTTTAAATACATACCCTGGCATCTATACATACAGACATGCTTGCTGTCTCGCTTCACAGAGCAATGAGGAAACCAGTAAACGTTGGTTTTACTTGATTACCAAGAAAAAGCCTAGCACATTTGCTCTTTACCTCAGATGCCAGAAGAGGAAGTGGCCGATCTTGCGGTTGGATAACGCCCTGTCCAGCAGGAACTTGGTTAATTCACAGTCTAAGTAGGATTCATACTTAAGCACCTGGACAAGCTGTAGCAGATATTGGAACAATTCATGATCTCTGTGGACAGAAAGGAAAAACAAAAGACAACCTTATCTTTACTGCAACAAGCATACTTGCAAATACTGTAAAGACAAGACTGTCAGCCTTGTTCACAGTCCCCCGCAGCAGCCCTAAACATAAATAGAAAGGGACTCTGCATATCCCTTGTGGTGAACACCTACGTCAGCTTCTTTAATGAGTTGATAGCAAAGGAACCAACATAACGGTCCGGAAAGCTAAAATCCAGCAGCTCCAAGGCATTCAGGACAGGCAGCTCTGGCCAGGTCTGAAGCAGCGAAATCATCTGTAAGGGCAGGAAAAGAAAAATAGCAAAAAAAACCAAAAAACCCAACCCAACACCAAGATTTTTATGACAATGGATAAAAATCTGAAATTGTACTGATGGAAGAGCAGCTCCTTTGTGGGGGGTTAACCCTCTAACTTCATCACTGTTTATAGACCTCTCAGAGCAAGTTTGCAGACACCAGGTCAAAAACCATCAGTCTAAACTTTCTAGGAAGGCTGACTGACAGAAGGAGCCATGCAAGTCCAGGGCAGGGTTACATTTGCTGTACCACAATTAGTGGAATAACCTCTTTGGGAAAAGCACTTTCCTGCAGCACAATAATGTAGACTAGAAAGGGACATTTAGAAGGTCCTGTCAAAGCTCTTGAAGTACGGAGGGATGAGCAGCACAGAGACCATCCCTAACTGCTGGTGTCTCACTATCAGTTAAGAATAGCCAATCCAGATCCTATTTCTGCCATGAATTAAACAGATTTTTCTTCTTGCCTCCACTTTCTAGAGGTAATAAGCAAGACCTTGTTGGTCAGTAATGAGTCTGGGACAGTGCACAGAGCCAAACAGAGCCCAAGAAGAGCCAAACCTCAACTCATCTGGATACCACTCAGCATACATTCACAGTGACTGGTTGAGAACACAAAATATTCCTCAGCTTCAGTGCTGCCAAACCTACCTGCACAGGGGCACTGCGAAACATCCCCAGCTAAGCTGGCCTCCCAAACAACACAGGAACATAGACACTGAAAGATGGATCAAAAAGGGAGCCCATGCTGCCAACCTCACCTGGGCAACATCTTCATGCTTGTTCCATTTGGTGATGATAAGCAGCTTTGCCAAAGCTTGTGGGTACTGGTCACGGATATCATATCTCATCTTCCACACCAGGTCCTTCTCATGCTCATACAGTTCAGTGTGGCTCCTCCGCTCCAGTATCTCCTTCAGTTGCAGCTTCTGCTCATGGGAATCACAGGAAAGATCATACAAAGAGCTCAGTCTCAACCCAGAGGACTTGCTCAGCCCAGAGAGACCCTGTAGGACTGCGGCATGATGCAGGTTGGTGAAAAAAGCTGGTTGAGGGTAAGGTGGAAATATATAACTTTATCAGTGAAACCAGGCTTGCACGTGGCTGAAAAACTGAACTCAGAAGACTCACCTCCTCAGGATCTTCTGGTGCAGCGCGGGGTTGTTCTCCAGTCCTCCCCAACTCCAGCAGCTGGGACACAAATAAAGAGTCTGAGAAAGGCTCCTCATTTCCTCTGTAATTCTAGCTCACCACCACTTCAGGCATTTATGCTGCATTAGAGATCAGTCACCACCTCTGGAGAAGGGAATCACACCTCACAGCCCAAGCTGTGTAATATACTCAGCAGGACCCCTCTGCTCAGCTGTGTAACCTAACTGCCCACAGAGCCCCTTCCCTGGTAGTGACGAGAATGAAGGGATGAGCCCTTTCCCCCAAAAGGACACATCTGCACACCCATACAGTTTGTGAACGGGGCTCTGAGTCACCAAGCTCCAGGCTAACACAAGCCGCACCACATTCTTAGAACTGGCATGCTTTTGGCAATCAGACAGCGCTGCCCAAGCCACCCTGCAACACTGGCATAACGTATTAAAGCTTCTGAGCCAGAACATGCATCATGGGGGAACATGTGGATATGTCCCTGGCAGAGCATATCTCCTTTCTTTCCTGTAACAGGCACATTTCTTCTTCCACTTTAAGTGTTTGGCCAGTTGCAGTGACAGATGGAAAATCCCCACACCAGACGGCATGTTATCACTCTGTGCTGAAAGGGAAGGAGCTGTCTACTTTCACTCATTTCCCCTTTTATTCCTCTTCCTTTCTACAGAGCAGAATGCTGCCTGCAGCTTAAAGGTGGCTCACTTAAACCTGGTTTTTAAACAAATGCTCTCATAGATGATGAGAGCAGCTTTACTTCAGGAATTCACAGCTTGGAAAAGTATTCACTCAAAGGTCCATCAGTTAAGAGAAAAAGTCACATTCTTCATTAATAATATATATACATCAAGTTGGCTTGTACCCGATCCCTGTTGACAGCCACCCAAGAGACAGTGACACTGTATGCTCCTGCACCAGCAAAGCTAGGAAATTTCTGTGCCTCCCAAAAAAAGCATCCGTGTCTCCTACCTGCTCAAATGACGGGTAATACACAGGATGCGATGCAACGCTGGGGAAGCAGATGACCAAGGCTGCTGCACTTTCTGTGTTGGGGTTGCATTGTACCGTGCCCATGGGGTTCAGAAGTTCCCCTTTCTCATCTGAAAGCCAAAGTACATAAACCCATGAACCCTAATCTTCCGAAGCTTTGGTCCAGAAAGCAGAGCACAGACTGCTTCCAGCTCTGTCACTGGACATTGCCTGGCCCTAGCAGCTCACTTCATTTTCCTGACCTCTCACAAGTGAAGTATACATGGCATCTTCAGGACAGAAGCAACCTCTCATATCAGACATGCAATGCCAAGCAAAGCAAGGCCTTCACCTTGGCAGGGCTCTAGATGCCATCACAATATAGAGTAATCGTACTGGTTCTGCTAGTCTGAACTATTATGGCCCCTCCTACAACCTAGTGAACAACAATGCAGAGTGCAGGGCATCTCCTGTCATTACGGTGGAGACTAAAGACACCAAACAATACAGCAGCTCTGTCCCCTGACATACCTGGAAAGGAGGACCACATGTGCAAGCAGCACTCCCCTGTTTTCAGCTGGTCCTTATAGTCAAAGAGCATGACATTCACCCAGGCAATCGGGCAGTCCTGCAAAGCAAAGAACAAACCTCATTTGGGTGCTGTAACTGCAAGAGCTGGATGAAGGTAAGAGGAGAACCAACAAGAAAGCGAGATATTCCCATGCAAAGCAAACCTCACAATAGCCAGGAATAAGAATTTACATCATCTTGATCTTTTCCAGGCCTGCGAATTGCTACACAGAATGCTACAGGCAGGTAACTTCCCATTCAAGAGTATGTAGGCGCCCCCTCGCCAAGGAGTTGCTATAAAGCATATACTGCCCCAGGTAGCCATGCCTGTCTGCTTACCTTTTAAGTTCTCCTAAAATCAGAGTACAAGATGACAGCAAATTCAGATATTTGCCAAAACCTGGCACCTTTTGTGTAATGCTGAATGGCACCAAATGCTCCCCACAAATGATGAAGCCTAAAACTTCATCACTCACTATTTTACATAGCTGAAGAACCTCCAAGTTTCCAGGAAGGCCTTGCAACTCTGTGTTTGATGTTTGAAGGAGTTATGACATACATACTTCATATATTTCATAGTTTGAGGGGAGGGAGAAGAACCTTAATTTTTAAACAGGGAACACAGAGTTAGCATGACTTCAGAAAACTGGGCAAAGAATGCTAGATATGCCTGATAATGGGAAGAAAAGGCTTGGCTCCTTTGTACAATAATAAACACTGTCTACAGAAATCAAACTTTAGGCTGCCAATCCCCCCCTCAGACCCCCAAAATAAAACCCACAAGCCCAACCCAGTCACACAAGCCAGTCTCATTTTGGAGGTGGGAGGCTCCAGCAAGTAAAGCAACTGGGACATGGCCAAGAAAGAGAACCCGTCTCCCTGCTCTAACCCAGTTCCCTACCACCAGAGCAGACAGACATACTCCACAAGTGACCTAAGATTTCCTGCAGTCAGGTTCCCCAAATGGAACAGTTTACTTCATATAACAGTTTCAGCAACACCAGCATTCCACTTAACTCTCAGAAAACACCAAGGCTTAAGCATACGCTTAAGAAACTGATTTGCGAAGAGGTTGTGAGGCAAAATTCTAGTGAGACCCACCCACAAACAGTGTAATATTTGAAGGGAACCACGGCGAGACATCTTGTTCCACTGAGACATTCTAGAGAATGTATCAGGCTTATCCCGAAGATACACTAAAGGACTTGGTGGAGGTAGCAAAGTCAGTATTTTTCCCTAATGCAACAAAATTAATCATTTCCAAGTGGCCTCATAAACCTTTGAGTTGATTTGATTAGACTAAGTATCTTCAGTAAAATCCCATTTGAGACATCAGCTTCTAGATCATAGGGAAAAGCCAAACAAAACGCCGCCACCAGCAGTAACCTTTTCTTTTCTAACAGAGTAAACGACACCAAACCACAGCGCAGAGCCTGCCAAAATGCAAGGCAAGATTTTTGGTGGGTAAGGTCCAGCAAAGCAACGATTCAGCATTGTAAAGACAGAAATATCTCCTGCGTGACTTACAGAAACACTGAAAGCCAACCCTCTGGGTGACATTAACCCTCTGACTCATCCCAGTCAGCCTGCAAGCATGCCTGTTTTTGTGGTAGGAAAGGGTTTAGTCCCACCTATCTGCTCTGGACAGTCTGCATAGACAAACAACATGCATGTAATTAACCTCCGAGTACTGTATGCAAAGCAAGCAAAAAGATGATTAATCAAAAACAAAACTGAGGGTGCACTCTGACTGTAGCCTCCTCTTACCAATCATTTTAAATGAGATCTTGGCACCTTACTCAGAGCTGCAGCTGACCATGGGGAAAAATCCATTTCTGCAGAGCTCAGCTCCAGCAAATGTTGTCGTTTTATACTTTCCCCAATACCAGAACACACGTGAACAAGATCCTCTTAACAAGTCAGCTAACCAGGCTGGTTTTGTTTTGTCAATCAGAATGGCAAGATTTTCAAAACTGCTTCAAAACTGAAAATTGTTCCAGCGTGACCGCAAAAATGCAGCCTGTGGATGAATCAGATATTCTGTTCAACAAAAGCCTCCAGCACGAGCTGGAGTTCTGCTATTATTAAGTAAAAAATACAACAATAAAAAGGTTGATCCTGGTCCTGGCCTCAAAATATTTCCAGTCTGAAGTCTCCAACCCAGGAACTGGTCCACAAAAGCAGGACTTGTGGGTTGCCTGTTTCTCCCCAGATATAATGCGCTGTAATGCTGAGAACCCTATTGCTGTCAACAGAACAAAGCTCAGGGAACCTCCCAGCAGCAAAAAGGAGCCAGCAGAACTGAGACTAAAATCTTCTGTGATCACACTGATCAGTCCCTCATTTCTCTGCACTCTAGTAAAGATGGCATGACTAATCCTCTGTTTAAAGCATGGTATCTTGTTTTCATGGCTGAAGAAAAAGTAATATGCAGAGAAATAAACACATTTGTTGCTCATAAAGAAAACTCTTCACATACAAAGAGCTAGAGGCATCATGCTTAAGTTCCACCACTGGGAAACCAGCAATTCAATTACAGACTGCACTTAGATCTAACTTTTAGCTCCTGAATTATCAATGGACTAGAAGTTTCAGAACAGAGGTGACGAAAGTGAGAAATATCACTACATCTCTGATTCAGAAGCTCAGAACAAGAGCTTCCAAAGTGATTTAACTTTTCACCCTCAGTTTGCAGCATCTGAACAGTAAAGCTTGAAATTTCACTTTCATTTTACCTCACCTAAAGTTTTTCTAACCAGTGTTTACATTCCTCAGTTTCCTCCCCCTTATTAGCTGTTAATTTGCTCCATGGGGGATTTGCATGAAGGACCTTACTTAGAAAGAAGATGCAACACAGAAGATGGTTTAACCTCAATTACAAAACAAGGAAGTTGCAGAACAGCAAAACAGAGACACTAACACAAATAATTCCTCTTTATGTGCATTCAGATGCTGGGTATGTTTCTTAACGGTCTTTCTGAACAAGAAATTACATGTAAACAACCTTTCCTACAGGCAGCCACTCCTCAGTTTCCTGTTCCTGTTGAAGAAGTTACTGGCCATCATTCTGTAAGCTTTATTAATAAAGACTTCTGAGAGCAAAGGGCATTTGATTCAGAATGGCGTACTATGCCCTCCAGCACTGGCAAGCCTGGCTCAGTCCCACACTGGCTTTACTTACAGCTTTCTTCGACTTCTTCTTGGTGGAACGTGCCTTCTTTGCCTTCTCGATGACAGCATAGAGGGCAAAGCAGAGCCGCGCCATACGGGGAAGATCACAGATGTTAATATCAAAATCCAGCCTCTGCTTCCACACTGGCTCTGAGCATACATTCACTTCAGAGCTTGACACTGTCTTGCACAGCATCTCGTTGCCATGAAAGAGACCTGCTTGCACCACCAACTGAGGGAAGGAGAAACAGGAGAACACCATGAATCCACAGGGACTTGACCTGTTTGCTGAAGTCGCATGATTAGAAGAGGAGCGGGACAGGGCATCCACTCCCCAGAACAGGATGCCCTACTCCTGTCTCTTTCCCGATTCACTTAGACATTAAGTTCCTCTTTACTCAACTTCAGTAAGGGCACTGTTATCTTCTTACTTCATGTGGGCTTGCAAGAGCTGCTTAATCATTGCAAAATGCTCGTGTAATCCATTGGTAAGAGCATTACAGGTTTCATCCTGTAAAGCCCAGCAATATAAATATTCACCAAACCTTGCCCACCCAGATGCTGAAAAACTCAGGAACCTGTCATGCCGAAAAAGCAGGGCAGACACTAAGAGCTGGGCAAGTGCTTATGCCAAAGAGGAGGCAAATCAGCATCACAGGAGAAGGGCACGTGCAAACAGCTGAGCCCCAAAACAGCCCTGCAGCGCAGTGCCAATGGCGAGCCGTCTGCAGGTGCACGTTTGCCTGCACGCCTGCTCTGCTCTTGCAGTCTGCCAGATCACTGTACGGCTGACAGGCCAAGCTCATCCCCAACTTCACCTCTTCTTACAGTATGGCTGGCTAGTCTGAGTCACTGGAGTCCTCCCCAGGAGAAGCTCCTTGCAAATGATGGGGCACTGGGCAGAAGAAATAACTATTTAATTGCCTGTTTCTTTAAAAAGCCTTGCCCTGCAGAACACCAGTATACATGATATATTCTTGTCCTGTTTCCTTCCTTTCCCAAAGAGCAGCCATTCCCCTTCTCCTCATTCACCGTCTCCTTCCTTCATGGCAAACACCTTGAAAATCCCTTTGTGCTTTCTGCCTTAACTTTACCAGTCACCACCTCTCCCATCATTCTCTCTTCTCAGAGCTGAATTTCCCCTCCTCTGCTTTTGCAGACTCTCCTGCCTCTCCACACCATTGTCAAATGATATCACCACAGAGCAGCAGCTCTGTTTGCTACTTGGAAACTTTTGCAGGGGAGTGTTTCTAAGAATGCATTGCCCCATTACTGGGCTGCTGGCTAGCAAGTTCCCTTCCCCTTCCTGTTGTGCCTCAGTTTAGAAACTGTCCAAAGGCCAATCCTTCATTATGCTTTGTTCTGGTGAGATCAAATTATTGGCCCCTGCTTTCCTCACCACACAAACAAGACCGGTGCAACTGGGAAAGTCAAAACACAAAACCAAAACCCCAAACTGAGTTAGTACCTACCTTCATTCGCTCATCTGCATTGACCTTGCTGCCTTGCACCAGCTCAATGTAGAAAGGCTGCTCTAGGGACCAGAGAGAACCATAGTTTGGCTAGAAAGAGAAAAGGGTTCTGATCAGAAACAGATGCAACAGAGAGTTCTCGAGCCAACACCAGACCTAATCTCTCATGACATGCTTTTTGCTCAAACAGAAAAGAACACTGCATCGCAGGCGGGCTACATGAAGCCTGTGACAACCAGGGAAGTTGCCAAGGCAGCTGAAAGGCTGCCTGGAAATTCCCAGCTCTTAGACCCTGGCTAGGAACCTGTCCTGAGAGAGGCAGACAGAACCAGCTGCCGTTCCCAGACAAAGTCAGCATCTCCATCAATGGATGAGCTGAGGGTGACCCCGCTGGGTCACTGTCCCCTTTTACCTTTTTCTTAGGGAGCGGGGGAGGCTTGGCAGCCATCTTTGGGGGACTGGCAATACAGTTGGTTTGCTCATCTCTCATAGCAATGATAGTGGAGGAATGTACCATGGTCAGGTGGGGCGTTAGGCCTCGGTGCAGGCAGCTGCGAATATACTGCAAAGAGAGGACAGAGTCATCCTGGATGAAATGGAGCCAGGCAAGCAAGAGCAGTCAAGCAAATCAGAACTGACTGAAGCAGAAACAGGTGGAAGGAGTACAGAAAGGACACAGCAACTATCAAAATTCAATTTTAATTTATCTCCTCTTGCTTTATAAACCTGCAACTCACTGGACTCATGCTGCCAGAACTAAGAATATGAAGCACCCTTTATAGCTGGCATTTCATCAACTGACTCAAATGACTGCCTTAAGGGAAAACACCGAGAAGGATTCAGCGCTCCCAACAGTAGTTTGCCCTGCCAGGGGAATGCAGGGTACAGGATTACTTGCCCAACTTTCAGCAAGAGAACCTCCAGCCCACCATGCAAGCAAACAGACATTTCCAGAACCATAATCTATAAATGCATTTACACAGCGCTTGGTACCCAGGGACAAGCTTAGATCACTACCCCCAAAAAATGTAAAGATCTGTTAGGTTGCTAGAAGTATCCCTTGCCCTAAGTACCATCCAGATCCTGCCATTGATGTGTTGCATTCCAGTAAACAGCACTGCCTCCCTGATGGAGGATAACATGTCTCAATTCACCCTCCCAGCAAGAGGCGGCCATATGGGAACAGACTCATCCATAAAGCAAGACACAAGGCTCACCTGGAACTGGTACAGGGGGTAGTTCCCATAGAGATATTCACATTTCCCATTCACCTGCAGGGTGTAGTCCTCTGGGTTCTCCACTGTCTCATGGCGGAAGACTGTAGCCTGTTTCTTGATAGCATAGCTCATTAATGTGATGGGGAACTCCTTTGGGGAGATCTGGAAAGTGAAGCTCTCCTGCAATCCCAACAACACAGCATACGCTGTCAAACACCAGCAAAGGGCTGAGATCAGCACAAGGAGCAGCAGTAGCTCAGCGGATAGGTAACAACATTCCTGTTACTGACATTAAAGAGAAGGATAGGAAGGCAGAATTACCCACACACACACATTAGCAAATAAGTAGGGATGTTTGCCAAACTGGGCAGGAGCATGTTTCAACAGTGCAAGCGCAAGGCTGGAAATCAGTAACTTCAAGTCCAGTTTAAGCAGAATCACCAGTTTGTGTGGTTGCTAGTTATTAAAACTCTTCCCACTGTCATTCCACCAGCAAGGCAGAGGGTGGCTAGGGTCACCATGCTCAAACACACTGCTCTGGAAGGCCCTTCTCCTAGGGGGGTGGCTCCTGCTTCATGCCCAGGCACAACATGCAAAAATCACATCAACCAAGGGTAGCAGGCAAGAACAGGGGCCCATGGGCAACACAGACCAACGCCTGCAAGCAGTGTATGCTGAGCATGGGCTGAGCAGGCTCTTGGGCTTCAAAAGGAAAGGCATGTATTGGATTCTGTGCTCCTCTCCTACCCAAACCCAAAGAGCTTTCCACCACCACACGTGCATGCAGCAACCTCAGCTATCAGCTAACCAGTACACCCAACGCATGTTCAGGAAGGGGAACAGGTCCCTTGGTTGGAGGCTCAGAGTCTCCCTCCCAACCATCTCCACAGGCAAAGGAATCTGGAGAATGAAGATGAACACTGAACACATGGAAACACTGTCCACACACACATTATTCTGTCTCCAAATGCCCAAAGGTTCCCAAAGGGAAAGCACAAACCAGTTAAACATGGTCACAGAAAAGTTTGTGCTTTACCCCGCCAGACTGAAACTTGACGTTGACAAAAATGTTCTTGGTGGGGGTATGTAGAAAGCCAGTCCCAAGGCCTTTGGCCATGGGCTCCAGCTGCAAGGGAAAGTTGTACTCCATCCAAGCTGCCCAGCTGAGCTGCTGCCGTTTTGCTGCTCTCTCCTCACAGAACTGGCACATTTTGGTGCGGAAATCATTCACCTCTGGATCCTGGACAGAGTCAAACTCATGCAAACCTAAGAGGAAAGTAAGAAAGACAAAATAAGCATCTGCACCTGATGAGGCAAATCGGTCTTTGATAACAAAGTGTCTGTGAAACAGTCTTCCTAAACACATGCTTGGTATTTGCCCAAAAGGAGAAGAGTCAGCCAGGCTACTAATGATCGCTTATTTACTACGTGCAATTGCACTAACTCCATTACTATAGCCCTCTGCCAGCAGGAAAGATCACCCTTCTTGGGTCTGCACACACACTGTTCCCTTACCAGATCCAGAGACCAAACTTGCCAATTTAATCTCCTGCATAAGCAGGGCTCCATCACTATTCCATATGTAGCCAGGCTGTCTGACAGAAGCACGTTTCACCTACAGCCAACACCCCTGCCAAGACCAGCGATGGGGGAACTGACCTTTTCCAATGAGCAGGCTGATCTGGGAGTTAATAAGCTTCTTGACTCTGTCGCCTTCTCGAGCCACGAGCCGCAGTACTGGTAGGAAGGGCTGGATGTCACAAAGCCGCCGTTGCTCGTCCTCCAACTCTTGCTGTTCTGCTGTCTGGTTGATGCACGTGAAGACATAGGCCTCGGGGTCACTGAGCATATGGTACAGCGGCTCATACTGAGCATGCCTCCACACCACCTGGGCCAGACCAACAGCAGGGTGAAACTGCCAGCACTGCCACTCGTCTTCCTCTTACTGTCACCCCACAATTTCACTCTCCCAAGATACACCATTTAGCGAAGGCAACGCAGAGCCAAACCTCCTCACAGCATTCCTGGACTTGCAATCACAGGCTGCTTTTCAGCCAAGTCTGGTGGCTGCAACTTGTGCTGAACTGCTGGGTAGATTTATTTGCAGACGCCTTTAACTGACTTCCTTTTTTTGTGCTTGCCATTTGTTTCAGGCAAAGTGAATCCCTCAGTCTCAGTCTTTGAATAACCCCCACCTGAATACCTCCACAGTAGGTACCTGCTAACTGCTAGCTTTGTGAAATAGAGGTATTACTCCCACTGGAAGCAAAGTTGGGATAAGTAACTTGCCCCCAGTAACGTGAAATCTGTGACAAGAGCCAAGAACTTTTCTGCAGTCTTCTTAACACTATCCAGATCCTTCACTCCCAGTGGACGGCACTTCCACATGACTGTTCATATTCCATTTCTTCACTCTCATCTTAAGTGCCTGCTATAGGAGACAAAACTCCAGAGCAGATGGGCTTCCGGTCTGACCCAGTATGCCTACTGGCTGTAAAACACAGACTTGTAACTTAACAGCTGGAACCAATCAGCTCTACTTATGGCAATTTTTTTTTGTTGGGTTTGTTTCACCTGAAAATTGCAGCATGAGAAAACTTTGAATAATCTGGCACTGTGCTTCTGTCCCTTGTGATCTGTGACTCATCTAGGCCAGGTTGCTGCTGCTGCAGAGAAAACCTTTTCCACTGTTCTCCTTCACTCTCCCCTACCCCTGCTTCCTGCCCAGGGAAACAAGGAAGCAGCTCCATTTCATTTATACTAAGAAAAATCCTCTCTATCATTCCCGTTCCCAATTTTCAGTATTCAGTTTCTGTGAGGCAAGAGAAGGCTGAGCTGACACCCTGAATACTTTGAGTCAGTCCAGTGTTTGTATTTGACTATTTGGGGGTGACTTCTCTTACTTGCACATGCATACACAAGAGCTTTCACAATGAAAAACCCAGCATGGGGACTGGTTGGGTCAGGTGAGCAGTAACTGAACACACAGTCCACAAGCCCTCTGTGGCCAGCTCAAACCTGCCCTCACTCTATAGTTACTCTAATTCTCATCCCAAGGTTGGACCTAAAGAATTGAGCCTGACACCACTGGCACCACCACCAGCACCCTGCTGCGGGCAGCCTCAGCAGCTAGATGAGGGTTTAGTGCATTGCAGAGGCTGTCACGAAGGATGGGCTCTCATAGTGAGTCACAGGGAACTGCCTCAGAGCAACGCAGAAGGAACCCAACTTGCACCGAGTTAAGATCCAACACATTTCCCCAGCTGCTCCCCAAGAACAGACTCCTTGTTCCAGGAATTGTAGATAAGACTACGGAACAAGGCTGTTACCTGCTTGATGGTGCCCAAGCTGGCATTGCAGGACACAGAGAGGTTTAAGTATATGCCTGTGGGCAGCAGAAAGTCCACCTGGATGTTTTGGTTTTCCCCCTTGGACCAGAATTCCATAGGGCAGTAAATGCCTGGGGGCATCCTGCTCACTTCTTAGGTACCACCTGGAAGAAAAGGGAAGAAAGTCTGTTGCTGTTGACTATATAACATCTCCTCAGATCTGTGCCGGGCTCTGTACTAAGTTAATATGCAAAAGAACCCAAAGAAAGGGAGGTTAGCATATCCTCAGCTCAGGAAAATATGCACTTTAGTCAAACTTCCAGTCCAGTGCCTTTAAGCCACAGAGGTGTTCTTGCTATAGAATTTGCTTCTATTTCAATGCATCCCTTTCTTACTGTCTTCTAGACTAGGATTAACATCTACATCTGTATTTGACAAAGAAATTAAAGAATTATCTTCACTTGTGAACAAAGACACTTTGTCCCCATAGCTCATCTACGACCAAGCAGCCAACAGAAACAAGTCCCTACCCCTGGCTTTGTAAGGCAATCCTCAGGCCACATGCTCCAGTCTCCACTTTGTTCCTCCAGAGCTCAGTTCCAGTCTGCAAGAGGGAGAAAGAGGTGTTGCTGGTTCTAAGTATGCATGCATTTTAATACACACAAACAAGTAATCCTCTGCTGTATATTACCCCTCTACAAGTACAGGAAAAATGAAATCTATGGCTGAGGCAATCAAAATAGGTTTGTTAATTCCATCTGCATCCTTTCACTTGGCAGGGCTCTACAGTTTATTCTCAGTATATCCAAAGAACGCAAATAAGAGAAAAAGAATCTGAATGCTATCAGGTACAAACTGTTGTTTTCAAACACAGGCTAAATGTACACATGAACAGCTGAAACAAAAGGCATTCAGCAGAAGCCCGTTGCACCGTTTAAAGACACGCAATACCAAAGTCAGAGAAACCTTCACGCTCCATCCATTTGCCCACCAGCAAAATAACGCAGCAGTATAAAACTCCAGTTTCCTCCACGGATGAGAGGCAGCAGAGCGTGGTGTCCCCATGTGCAGGAAGAGCTTGGAGCTGCTAGCATTAGCTCCTAGCATCTCCCTTCAACCACCTCAGCAGAGAAACCAGCTCACCTAAATTCCCTCTCACTTACCAGAGAGATTTTCCACCAGGTCAGCAGAGACACATGCCAGTAGTACAGCCTGGAGGGTGCTCACATAGCCATGGCTCGTAGCTGCTGTGGAAACCAAGGCTTCAACCCTCCTGCCAGTCCGATTCTTTGCTGGTTCTAAATTCAGCCCTGCACGTGCCCCGAGCAATTCTAACAGTATCACTTATCCTCCAGTAAAATATTTGCTCATTCTCAACTTAAAATATGGTTTTGCAGCTGTCAGAGTACAAACTTAGAAAGAAACCAAGCAACACGCTGCTGAAGGTTTGCGTCTCCCAAATCATGAAGTCCTGCTGGCAGCTTCTCGTGAGCCAGCCCTATGCTTCAGTATGACAAGAAGTCCAGCATCTTATCTGCCAGTGCCTGGGAGCACGCTTCCCCATCAGCAGTGAGGTAAGGATTCCCAGAAATACAAGCTATGTTTTATCTGTCCTGCTTCCTCAGCGCACACGCTGTATCACAGAGAGACCGGATACGCAGACCACAAAACCACCCATGTGCCTTAAGAGGGAGGGAAGTAAAAGGGGGAGGAGGCAAGGTTTACAAGTTTGAATAAAGCAAAACAAGCTTGCCTCATCTTCTGCTCATGAACAATAAAAGCAGCGAGTTTCCAGAATATCTGCTACCTCAGCCTTTCCCAATGGCAAAAAAAGCAGCAAACTACCATGATACTACTGACCAGCGGAGACAGAAGGCACGACAACTGCTTCCTTCTCCTGAGGATTTCTACCTGATGCCACATCCCATCGGATATGAAGTACCTGTCTAAGCTATCAGCACTACAATGTCAAGTTCAAGTTGCTCAATACTTTGTCTTTCCAAACTCACTGATTATCTCCCAATCTAGAGGGATTTTTCCAACAGAACCTGGAGTGGATATGCCAAAAGAAGAATGACTCTGGACTTGTACCACCTCTAATACATTGTTTATCAAGCCTCTCCCCGTCCCATTGCTAAATTCAGAAGGCTCTACTAGATGGACCTTAGATCTGATCCAGTGTGACAGTTTTCACACAAAGCAAGCTCTGCATAGGTTAATACTGCTGCACCACCCCACTTTCATCTTCCCTTTTGCCTTGGGAAATTGGAACAGAGTTCTCCAAGCTGTACCCTTGCTTGCACTATCTTGACCTTATGAGCACAAGTAATTACAATTTCCTTTTCTCTGGGTCATTTTGCCATTTGTGAATAGCCAAATGCAATATCACTCCTTTTTCTCAGGGTTTATGCTACTTGGGGTCGTTTGAGATATGCTCTTTGTCTTTCACTGCAGCAGTCTTTAAAAAAAGGATTCCCCATTGCAGCTGTCAATTTTTAAAAGCCCCAGCATCATCTCAGACCTTCATCCTGGTGGACAGACAGATTATTGTTAAAAACCCTGTATTGTGGTAGGGTTCTGACGCGTAGGTCCTGGTAGCCTGAGGTTCAAGTTCATCAACCCACACTTGACAGAAATTAGTTCACTGCACAACTTGCATATCTCTCAAAGCTAGGACAAGCAAGGGTGAGACAGAAGTTTGTGTTTTAGTGGGATGTAAACCCACAGAAGCAACCTCAAGTAGGAACACAGGCTATCAAAGATCCCTGCTTATCAGTACTGGGCTGCAGCCGCCCACTTTCTACCGTAAGATGCCCCCAGTCCTCACTCTTCCAACTGTAGTATACCCCAAACCAGAATTATAGAATGGTTTGGGTTGGAAAGGACCTTAAAGACCATCCAGTTCCAACCCCCCTGCCATGGGCAGAAACACCTTCCACTACACCAGGTTGCTCAAAGCCCCATCCAACCTGGCCATCCAGGGATGGGGCAGCCACAACTTCTCTGGGCAACCTGTCCCAGTGCCTCACCACCTGCACAGTGAAGAATTTTTTCCTTACATGTAGTTTAAATCTACCCTCTTTCAGTTTAAAGCCATTGCCCCTCATCCTATCACTACATGCCCTTGTAAAAAGTCCCTCTCCAGCTTTCTTTTAGGCCCCCTTCAGGTATCGAAGGCTGCTATAAGGTCTCTTCTTGCGAGAGTATTTCTACATTCCCTAACCTACATCTTCCTATAATACTACTTCCTCCTCCACCAGCCACATCTCCCACAATCCTCAAATACTTGTTTTGAGTGCAAGGCAAGTACACTGTTGCCTTCTGACTCCAAGAACGCCAGGCCGTTTAGCAGGACAGGATGCACGTGGCGCTTTGCACCCCAGGACTAGGAAGCAAAACGGACAACGAGAAGGCACAAAGCTCTTGGTCTACAGCTGGCGCGTATATACGCTCCATCCAAGAGAGAGACCTCAAGACTGGCTGGCCAGCTGACCTGTTTGGGTGGCCAAACAACTCATAACAGTGTGTACACCCAAGCTAAAGACCTGGCCCTCCTGCGGGCCAAGTATATTGCTCTGTGAACTTCATGTAGCCCCTGAATTGGAGGCATGCAGGGCCTCAAATACCTGCTCATTCATCTCAGGCAGCAATTTTCCTCTGGGCTTGCTTGTACACAAGCCTAACTTAAAAACTGTCCCACGGTATGTACTTACTTGGGCAGGACACCTACTATGACGTGCCATAAAGGCTATGAGAGACAGGCTGTCTACAAGCTGTGCCATCTGTTGTTGCTCAGCGCCCCACTCAAAATAGTTCTTCTTTCGGATTACTCAATACAGAGGGCTCACAAGCTGACTACAACCTGGAACATGCTTTCTCCAGAACCCTATGAGGCCTTGTAATGACTCTAGGAAAGGGTATTGCACAGGCAGCAGTTGCAGGGGCAACGTCTCATTGGCAGTGCTGCTGGCATAGCCGAGCACATGAAAACAAGACACGGTTTGCTCAATATGTTACTCTGTTGTTTCCTGAGATGGGCAGGGCCTCAGCTGCCCTAAAGAAAGAACCACTCTTCCTATCCCACAGGGAAGCAGTAATGAAAGCTCTTTTCCCAAAAGAAGCAAGCGCGCTTGATGGGAATCTCAAATCTTGCTAAGAAAACGTGAGGAGTGACCAGCCACAACCCAATGGGAGAGCCCAGCACTGGGACAAGTGGCGTGTGGACTGGCTGATGTACAGCATGGGCTGGGACTACCATCTGTGCAGGGCCATCACAGCTGCTTCTTTCAATCTGCAGATAAACAAGCTCTCAAACTGCAGAGCACAGTATCACTTTGGACTTCTCTGAGCACTTAAGAGGAAGAGAAATGCATGCTGTCCCACAACACAGGTCCCAAAGCATCAAGCACGTGCCCAACAATAGATTTCCATGGGTGCAAACACAAAGCTATTCCCCACAATTCCCAGAGAATTCAAGTGTACTCCCCTTTTCACATGTATTTCTGCTCTGTGGAATATTTTTGCAAGGTGAAAGTAAAAATCTGTGCAAGACAGACCTCCTCAGGAAACCAGGAATGCAATACACACGGATGCATTCCACATGGACCCCTGACTCTGGTTCAGACCAGCCCAACAAGCAGCAAAAATTCCTAGCAGTGAACAATTGCTCCATAATCCCTCAGTAATTTTGAGACATGGAGTAATTTCCTAGGGGAGCAATCAGAAAAGATGCGTCCATTGGTACCAATTACTTCCTTGCTGAGAGTCATATCTTACAATGCCCAGTCCTCTTCATCACTGGGCAGATGTGGAGGAAAATACTCAATGAGAGAAGATACCAGGTTTCAGATGAAGGCAAATCCTCAACTCCCTCTCCCTGTTTTGCCTCAATTTATTATTCTGCATGAAGGCTACAGATTGCTTTGCCCTCCTTAAGGTTTCCCCTTGCATTAATTAGCATGCAGGTAATAAATGTATATCTTTCCCGAAGAGGAGAGATGACCAAGGTAGAGCCAATAGGCACATGGGACCAGTCCATGCAGCAGCTTACCAGGACAGAACAAAAAACTCCAACATTACTGGATGCCACGTAACAAATACAGGCACAACGTCAGTAATAGGACGTCAGTAATAGGAGGTAGCGTATGTTCCGAGCTCACACACCCTGAGGAATGCATAGTTGCACATAAAGGCAAATCTGCGCAGAGAGGAACAGACACATTTGAAATTATCCAGTCAGTATTTAACAAGCCAGCAGCCAACATAAAACACACTAACACTGATCTCCTTTTATGAAGTTTATCGACCACAGGTCTGGTGTTTACAACATGCAACTGCTATTGAGAGAAAAAAAAAAAAAAAAGAAAAAAAGCAGCAAGCTAGCAAGATCACACATGGAGTAGCGTTCCACAAACCTCTGTGAGGCTGCAGCGTTAGACAGACACGGAAGCTCTAACGCCCACAAACAGATTACAAAATTACTAAACCCCAGGACTACAAAAATACCTTTCAAGTTTATAAGAAATGAGTGGTGCAGAGCTCACAGGTGATGTGTGTAGCGTGGGAGACAGCAGGAAGTCACTTTCATTGCAGGCATCAACTTAGGTGGGGGAGGAGACCACGGGAATTTTCATGTACACACGTGCTTGACATGTCTTTACCACACAGTCAATACATTTAGCAGATTTGATCAACCCAAAGCTTTCATAGGTGCAGTGTTCTGAAGGTGTTTTAAGCTTGGGCTTGTTTTTTTGATGGGGGTCATGGGGGAAGAACAGGTCCACTATACACTGTGGGCAAGTCATTTCAGCACTGACAGACTGAACAATTAACCCACAAATTCCCCTTTAAGAACAGGCTGGGAAAACTCCCGTAGCAGGTAAGTATGCCTCCAGAGACAAACAAGCAAGTCAAACCGTGACTGTATGTGGGATTTTTCTAGGGGTACTCCCCCCTTGCTGGGTTAGCTAGATTCTCACACTGAGATGCCAGCCACTTAACCTAAACACACAGAAAAAACATGCTGTATCTGCTTCCCCTGTGGCACAACATAAAAAAAATCCCGATTCAGCCTCCAGTCCCATGACGCGGATACAACCAACAGAAGCTCATAGTAAGACTGGCTTTTGCAGCTCTGCCTGCTGACAAGTATTGACAACCTGGCTATTTATTCCTCTAAAAATGAACACATGCTGGTGAGAAGTGCTAGAAACACAGCCTTGGGGACTGCCGGCCTGCAGAGGTGCAAGCGTCTGCTGTGCTGCCCCACTCACCCCAATCGAGCAGGGACCTCCGACGCAGCAGGTCAGACCTGATGCTCTAGCCAGCCTACGGGATCCACAGCAAGGTGGACTGAGAACTCACAGTTCCTGGGGACTGCCACCAAGAGAGACTCCGAGCCTGGACATTCAGTTAGTAGCAACCTTTTATGCCAGAAGAATGGCTTCGCTGCCTTCCTGAATACTTGCTAACATCGTTCGTTTTAAAGGTGGCATTAGCAGGATAGATTTTGCTCTCGTGTCAACAGCAACGTTTCCTTTACAACTTCCGTTAAGCTTTCTGTACAATACGGATCGGAGTCCCAACTGTGCTGTTGGGCCATCACTGCTCTTTCAGTTCCTGTGACAGTGTTGTACCTTCAGTACAGACCTGAGTTGCACCACAGCTCTATTGTCTCTGGTTCCTCCTTCAACACATACACACACAGGTGTAAGGCTTGGCCCATGAACTAGGTAGGAAAAAAACTAGGATCCCTTGAAAAGGTGTGGAGAAGCACTCAAGTACTGAACAACCCCTAAAATCAATGCTTTTGTACCTTCAGGGTTCATTTCCTCAAACCCTAGTTTAGAATACTCCGATCTCCTTTATTTGGTTTACCTCTACCAAATATAAAAATCAAATAAAGGTTTTTGCATATTATCAGCTTCCGTTTTGTACATTGATCTCTCATATCCTGCCACACAATTCCCTGCACTGATTCATTCATTCTTTCAACAGCAGTTTGTTGTTCATCCAACTCTACAGAGCAGACAGTTACATTGGTTCAATAATGCCTTTTATTAACGATTTCTAAGCCCCTGCTTAATCACCTTTGCTCCCTACTTTGCTTACACAAACCGTTAGACCGAGGCAGGCATACAATGGAATCTGCCCAGGATAACCAAGCAAGGGATGAAAATGCACGCACCTAATTCTTCAGGCCTCTCAAACACTACACAGCATCCCCTTCCCTACCAGGGGGGCTGATATCAACCAGCATTTACGTACCAAAATCAGCATCTTCCGTGCATCAAGATGTCAGCAGAGAACCACGGATTTTTCCTCCTTCCTAGGAATTGTTCTAGCTATGTGGACACTACAGGGATCAGGCTTTGAACAACCACTTGATCCAAAGAATCCCTTGGCTTGTGCCCTTCCCTTTATGAAACAAAGGCTCCTTTACTTTGAGCATTTATATTGCTCGATGCCCCCCTTACACACGCACACCCCCATAAAACAGGCTCACAGAGAAAAGTAATGGGAAGCAGAACTACACTAATGTAATCTGAACTGGAGCTAACCTTGTTTGTGTGCAGGGCTAATGATGAAAGGGGTTGTCAGCAAAGAGAGATAGGAAAGCAGAATGTACATGTGGCGATAAAAACAGGCTGCAGTTCTGTGGGGCTCCCAGCTCCAGAACTAGAGAAAGAGCATCCGAGCGCTGTATCATCATTCAAGCTCAGCAGGACCTTAGATGCAACCACAAGTAATAGCCAGAGGGAGGGAAAGAGCAGCTTAGGTAAAGCAACTTAAGAGAAATGGAAATGTAAAGCCATAGCTCATTCTGGAAGTAAACCAGCATGACTAGAGAGAGGCACAGGAACATCAGGGAGTAAGAAAAGCATCTGATGGGAGGACTCAAGAACCTCACTCTGGTGGAAATTTTCAAGCAGCCTTTTAGGCAAGTTCACAGTCAATCAGCTATGGTTTCAGTATTGTCTGAGGACGCATCTAGTGGGAAACAGTATATTTAGTGGTTAAAGCAAGAGCTCGAAAACTGACAACTTGCAAAGTTCCATGCCCAACCCTGACAATTCTTTGATGCGTGACTTCAAACAACTAACTCCTCCGTGTTTCAGTTTTCTTATATGCACAAGTATACCTCATGAAGGATGCTGCAATTCTTAAATGCTGGCAAAGTGATTTGGGATCTTTGCACTCTTGCTATTACTGCTAACAGGGGCACAGTCTGGGAGCTGGAGAGTGCTGTGATAAATGAAAGCTGCTAGCTGAAGAGGCTGCTGAAATTAGTCTTTTTTAACTACTCCCATGAGTGGGCAATACCAGAAACCCAAGTGCATCTTGCTGATGAAAACAAAACATAAGCCATACGTTTCTAATGACCCTCCACCATTCCGTTCAACTTTCTCCACTTTCAGGTTCCCACCCCAAGCACGTGCAGCGCACTGTACTTCAGCGTTAAGCGATTCTCTTCGGAGAGCTCTGAAAAGGTCCTCGTGCCCTGCCAGAACACACAATCCAAAGCTAACCCATGGCAGAATCACACACAGCTGTCAGCAGCTAACCTAGGGAGCACAACTCCCACGTCAGAGACGGTACGGATGGCAAGATGTTGCCAAAATGCACCAATCTCTGGGGTGACTCTTAAATGCAGCGAGAAGGTGCTGGGTGCCAAACCTTCCGGTAAAGACTGGGCAGAAATTCCAGCAGGACAAGACCCCTCCACCACCCCGTGGAGTCGGTCAGCAGGTGACACGAGTGGTTACCGCCCAATTCCTGGCCAAAAAAAAAAAAAAAAAAGACCGCTGCCATCCACCCGCCTTGGAAACCGAGAGGAGAGCTGCTGCCAGCGCAGCTATTCCCGCGGGGGGGGTACGGCTTCACGACCCCCAAAGCAGATAAGACCTCCGTCCAACTCGCGGATTACCGAGTCCTGAAACGCCCGATTTTCATAAAGCAGAATTGCTTTTCCCGAAGAAGAATACAGCCGGTTAAAGGAGCCCGAGGAGTGATGAGGACTTGCCGCAAACGGCAGAGACGCACGTAGGAGCAAGACGCGGAGGACAGGCACCCCACCCGCCGCGGGGACCCCGGCCGTGCCCGGCCCGGCACTCCCAGAGCCGCGGCAGCGCGGTGCGCAGTGACCCCGGCCCGGCGGGGGGACAGGCGGCCGCTCCTGCCGGGCCCCGCTGCTCCCCGCCGCCGCCACCGGCTCCCCCCGGGGGCCCGGGCCGCTCCTGCCGGGCCCCGCTGCTCCCCCCGGCCCCGCGCTCCCAGGCACCGTCTGCAAAGGGCCGCCCGCGGCCCGGCGTCGGGCACCGTCTGCAAAGGGCCGCGCGCCGCCGAGGGCGCACCGCCCCCCCCACCGGGGGGGGAGAACCGGCCCGGTCGGCGACCCCGCGCACCAGTAACCGTGCCCGGTCGGCGTTACAGGGACCCCGCGCACCAGTAACCGTGCCCGGTCGCGTTACAGGGACCCCGCGCCCAGTAACCGTGCCCGGTCAGCGTTACAGGGACCCCCCGCCCAGTAACCGTGCCCCCGCACCAGAACCCTCACTGGGCACAGTCACGGTGCGCAAGTAGCCACGCACCTGAAGCCCTGCCCCAGCCGTTCTGCACTGGGCCCCGGTGGCTGTACAGCTGTAGCTGTGGGTCACACGGCAGTAACCCTGCAGCAGGGCTGTACAGCAGTCACCCCTCATCGCGCACAGCTCACTCTAGCTGTGAGCTGCACGCCAGTAATTGTGCAGCACTGGTTTGTGCAGCCTAGTGCACAAGAAAGTGCACAACAGGCAATGCAACACCGCCCGGAGAAATCAATCCTGGCAGCCAAGCACAGAAAAAGTCCAAAGCATTACATGGCTGCCACTGTCCCAACGCAGCTGACATCATGCACGCATCAGGGACACACTGCTGGTAACACCAGACAATAGCTCCACTACTACCAGAGTTGAAGGACTAACTATAGGACACAACGTTGAAGGTAGGCCCTAAATCCACATGTATGCATAAAACTACTCACATCGGAGATTTAAAATTGTTTGGGATTCAGCCCTTCCCTGGAAAGGGCTCCTTTGACAACCTCAGTCATGCAATCATTCTTTATTCATCTGGAAAAGTTTTGTGCAATAAGGATGGGGAGGACCCCAAATCCTAAAGGAGAGTCTAGTGATCTGGGGGCTGAGAAGAAATGCCTCCAAGGCAGGCATGGTGCCCATGGGGCCGCAGGTAGGAGCAGGGTAGCAATAGGTTGCAGCACGCCTGGTGTTCCACTAGTGCCTGCTAATTGTGGGAGAGGGGGAAACCAAGCACACCTTTGTGTTGAATACCAAGGATGTACAGGGTACCTGCCCATTTTTTTTTCTCCCCCAAACCTGCCGTACAGGTCCGTTGGCTGCAGGGGAAACCCATCCAGGCACCAAACCATTGTGCAAGGGCCCAATCCACCAGAGCCCCAAGGTGCCTCAAAGGTTGGCCACTTCTCAGACACCCCATGGGGCTGCTATCACCCCTTTGCACAGATCAGCTCTCCAACGTGTCATGGGAAATTAGTGGTTCCAAAGCAGAAGCAGGTGGGGCTAAGAAATGTTTCCAGTGTTCAAAGACACTCACTCTCCTCTGTCTCATTAGATTTTCAGCAGCAATTAGATACCTAAAGACCATTTGCTCATTTGAAAAAATCTCTCTCTTTTCACAAGTCTCCTCTTGCACTTGAGAAGCACCCACAGTACTTTCGGTCACAATATGAGATTGTGAACCTGGATTTGTGTGTTTAATTATTTCACTCCCACACATGGAAACAAACAATCTTGATATAGGACACGGGTAGTGTCAGTGTGTTGCCCCGACTGGTCCTGCAATTTTACAACTCCTAGAATCACTATTTTTCCTAAAGCTTCTACTGCTAGAGGCATGTGATTAAGGTATAAATTTTTTTCCATGCTATAATCCAAGAAAAGCTCATTATTCTTGCAATCTGACTCATTTTTTTCCCTGAACATTACTAGTTGGCAAATACAGATATCTTACCATCAGTACAAAATATGACGGTTGAAACATTCGTTCTTCAACTCCCTTCGAATCTACTATCACATCTCTAATGTGACCTTTTAAAGCTCAGAAACTGTCTATTTTAAATCATAGGCCCTGACATGTGTTGAAGATATTTTTAACAGACTGTTTACAGGAATTCTGGTTTCTGTTCTGCTATTTTTTTTTTCCCTTTTCAACAGCTTTTCTATTCACCATCTCCAAGTTTCACATATAGGACTGTACTGAACACTTACAGGACATTTGCCCACATAGCTTGCGAGAAATTGGACAACAGAAACCATAGGGACAGGAAAAAGAACCCAAAGTCAGAAAAATAGTTGCAACCTGATAAATTAAAGATCCAAGACCTCCAGGAAGAACAGAAGGGAAAGGACAGTTACTTGTTTTTCCTCTGCGTTACTGAGAACAAAACAGCGCTAACGGGTTTGAAGAAAACACTGGTGAGAAGGGCTAGTGGCATCCACGTGACATTATTTCAAATGCATCCAATATTAGGCACGCCAATTCAAAAAGACCATCTCCACACCATGCCAATCTAGTATAAATTTACCCAGAGTTGCTCACAAAACTCCAAAAGGTTAATTTTGTATCCTCAGCTCTTAAATTCTCATGGTCCTGCGGGAGTCAGGGGTCAGCCCTGTCCTGCTTGGTGAACAATGCAGACCCCAGCCTAGCATCCATGACTGTCGCACCCTGGTCCAAGCTTTATGCAGGACTCATTAGGAGAGTGCAGAGGAGAGAAGAACAGTCACTTTTTGTATAATTGCAGGGGCTGATTGATCTCTGCCATGGAGACATGGCAGCTCTGTCCCCAGTTAAGAGCCCTGCAATAACAACAAATAGGGCAAAATGTGGCAACTACAGCTTGACTCCAAGCTAAGCAACAGGCAAGGAAGAAAAATTGGTATCTGAAATGGATGTGGACATAGTTGTTGGATAACACAAACTGACTTTCATTTTAAAAATTAGTATTTGCCATGTATAAATGAATGCACTTGAAAACAAGAAGGGATATTCTCTCAGCCTGCAGACACACACTGAGGACTACCCAGGGTTAACATAAAACTGTAGACAGCAGAAAGACCAATGGACAGGAGGAAAGGGATGACGAGTTTTCAAACGTTCTGCATCACACAACTGCTGGCTCAAGGTACGAGTCTTTGCAGGAGTGCCCAGAGCTCACAGGAGAGAGGGGAGACTTCCTACAGATGGCGATAAAAATCCCGCAGTGCTTGGCTAGCGTTAGGGCTGCTGTCTATTACAAATTTACCAAAGCAAAATCTAAAGTCCTATTTTATTTTCATCTTTTGGCTGTACCCCAGTTACAATGACTACTCACATGAATACCTTCTTTTTTTATGTCTCTTTTCTTCAACAAAGATTTTTGTGAGCCCTTAGTCTTAGCATAGCTCCACCTCTTGGCATTTATCCTTACATCTTTTTTTCAGGTTGTTTCCTCTCTTCACTGCTCCAGGTGCACCATTCTTGCACATCTGCTTACCATCCTGGCATCCCTTTACACAGCTGACGTGGCTGGAAAGACTGGCTGTACAGCTCCTAACCATCTCCCTTCCAAATCCCTTCTCTACGCCAATTTTCTTCATGAGAAGTTTAGCCAGTGTTGATAGCCTAGGTGAGACAGCTGGTCAGCTTTGGGAGGAAAAAGCAACAAAGGGAGAAAGAAGAGGAAGATAACAAGCAAGTAATGTAACCACAGCGCCTTGGTATTTACAGGATTGCCGGGCAAGAACGCTTTCAACTGCCAGTGGAGCACCTGGAGAGAAAAAACACCATGCCTGCCCTCCTGGGTCCCAAGCCACATAGATGGTGGCAATTTTAATAAACAGTAACATTTATGAAGCTGTATTCACCAGTTCTACAGACAAGGCTAGAAGTAGCCTCTCCTATCCTCCACTTACTGGCGTATTAGGTAAACAAACAAACAAACCCACCCCACCAAACTCACCACATTTAATTACACCACAAAGCAAACAGGAAGCCAGAACAGTTTTAGGAGAGTTGAAACTATTTGCTCCATGTGGTTAACACTACCAAACAGGCGGGAAACCACGTTTTTGCTTTAGCTATGCAGTTGGTCTGCAAATACGCCTGCTAACTTGCTCTTATTTAAAACTCTTAAAGAGTTTTTTTTGGCAACAAGATCTGAAATAGGATCACAGCCGCATGCAGAGTTAAATGCTAATCCGCACCAGCTATCACAGAGGAGAGCAGCAGAGCTCGTCTGTGTAAGGACAGCCACAGGATATATCCTTTGCTGAGAAAAGCCTACGGCCAAACCAAACGGTACTTCAAGATTTGAAGATCACAGTTTCTTTTTGCATCTTACACGAAGTGTCTCTGTGCTACAGCATAATACTACACTGCTACAGGCTTTTCATTCTTTGTTGGGATTTCTTTAAATACATATATATACACTTGGGGCCCGTAGGCTCTCTTGGAAGCAAGCAATGTGCCCACTGAAGGGAAGTTAGGGTATTAGGATAAACTGTACTAAGTATGTTAACCGCACCTTACAGTCTCCGATTGCTGTACACATTCATTTTCATATTTTGAACTTTCCAATTCTCCACCTTCAAATAGCCAGAGCTGCCACGGCCTTACCAATTATGATGAACTTCATAAACAGCTTAATGCTGCTGTATTTTACAGATGTTTATTCAAGTAGGACACAACGTAAAAGATGAGAGAAAGACTAGACCTTCATCACTCAGAAAAATCACTGCTAGTGCTCTAAGGAGAGTATTGACTAATCTAAACCAACTGCAGATCCCAAACCTCCTAAAGTTTGTTGGGGAAATTCAGATATGAATTCACAATTTTAATGTCAAGCCCCATATGATTATTCACACTGCAGTCAGCAGTGTGGTAGGATGTTAGTGATAACACGCACAAACTGCTCAACTAGCCAGAAGCATTATCAAAGCAAACACTCACCCCAGGGAAACCAAGCTCTCATCTAGCATTGGGAATGCGACAGCACCAACCTGATTTGACACAAATTCCCGTTTGATAGGAGTATACCACTACTAATAATAAATTGTAATGTTTTAAATCTACTCAGAATAGATACACTTTAATTTGTACTGCTTAAAAAACATAAATAGTATGTAGTGTAAGCTCTGCACGCCCATGCTTTTCTGCCTTTGTTCTTAATACACAAGAAAACCAAGGCACCGAAATGAACTGGCCAGAAGTTACATAGGAGGATGGTGGAAAAATCAGATTAGATCTCTGTGGTCCTTGCCAAAGGACTTGTTTTATTAGAATAATGTACATTTACTTGGTAGAACATCTATATGTTCAGTGAGGAGAAGAAGAAAGAAGAAAAGTGGAAGAAATGGCAACTTAAAAAAACCAGTTAGGTCCAGATCCATTCTAGCAAGTTGGGAGGTGACCGGGCAAAGGACAGCAAGTGCATTGGGACCCATGACTGGTGGAAATGTAGAGACAACGGACAATGACCACCCAGGAAAGAGCTGCAAGGAAGATGATCCCACAGTTCCTATGATAGTGCTGGCTCCTGCCAGGGCTGAGGAAGGGAAGGAAGGAGGCTGTTAGGGCACAAAGAGAACTCCCTGGGCAAAGCACCACAGTCAGGAAACATGGGTTTGCTGTGGCCAGCAGTGCAGGGATTGCAGGGCAGTAGACCCTGACATGGGTCTCCGGAGAGAACAGAAACTGGAAAAAGGCTGTGTTGAATAAAACTGACAGGAGAAATTCACCACACCACCTTCTTAAAATCAAGACTAAAAACTACCACCTCTCTCAGAAGTTCACTATCACACATTTCAGGTTGCACTTTCCCCCAGCGCAAGTCCCACAAAAATGGCATGTCCCTTGCTAAGGGCAAGGCAGAGGACAAACACCAGGCAAAGATATTTAGGGGGACAAAACCCAAGGGATCACAAGCACGTTTACCAGTTTTACCCAATATGGGTTGTATTAAGCTGGGGGGATCACAGGTACAGGGACAAACGCCTCACTGAGCACCCAGCTCTTTGCTGCCCTGGGCTGACCACCTCCCTTACACTGCTAACTTGTCACATCCCCAAGCACACATCCTTAACCAACCCCGAAACAGATGCTGGTTTTCTCCTATTCTTCATCTATGCTCAAGCAACCTTCCCAGGAGGAGAATATTTTTTTGAAGAAAAATGCAGCAGTTATTTCATAGCTCGCACTTTGGGACAGCTGGGTGCACAGTGGTTATAACATGAATTGTTTTTCTTTCAAGAACAAGGCCACAGTTTGCTTGTTGATATTGTCACAAGAGATATTTCAGAGAAGAAAACCATGGCAAAGCCTCAGCACATTTTTTCCCTTCATTTGCTGGACATATGTTCAAACAAAAAAACTCACTAAGCAAAATCTTTCCATGAGCTATATAGGAGCTGACGGTGAATTATTAGGGGGTGGGTTTCAAGGACCTGAGCAGCCTGTTTGTTCAAAGAGCCTCTGACAGTGTCAAGCCCCGAAGGGCAAGAGAGAAGGGAGAATGATGACAAAGATACTCAGCTCTCTTGTTGAAGGCCAGAATGGCATACTTCAGTGTCCTTGCCCACACAAAAATACTGTTTTATTTGTGTGATTACACATTTAAATGAAGGATATTGCAGGCTTGAGAACAATGCATTCCTCCACGATTTCCCCATAAATGTTTGCAGCAGAAAAATAACCAACAAGAACTGACCTGAGTGAGCTGCAGCAAGCAGCTGAGATTCCTATCTTGATCATCAGCAACACCACAGGACTTCTAAAGCAGAAAAACCCCTGGAGGCAGTTCTCCTTAGGAGGTTATCAAAATGAACCAGGAGGCTTTGTTTGATACTTCCTTGGTTGGTTCTTCATCAGAATTTCAAAGTTAGGTCTGCCTGTGCCAAATTATCACGCTAAGGAAAAGGCAAGATCTTTTAATTGTTGGTGTTGTAAGCAGCACAACGTCCCAGAGAACGGAGTGGAAGGTGGTAGTCAAATGTGAGGCGGGAGGAGATGCTACTGACCCAGTTCCGTAAGATACATGAAGCTACAGCTATGTCAGGGATACAGTTTGAGTTACTGACTGCGAAAACATTAAGACAAAATGGTTTGGGAAAAAACACAGAAAACAAACTAACACCAACAAAAACCCCCACCAAAATTACACATGCTGCTCCAAAACCCCAAGACTTAATGCTTTCAAGGACAGGACCTGAGGTAAGGTACTACTGTTCTCATACTGGCACTGATGCCGTGACCTTTAGTAAGTTGTTTCACCTGTTTCTCTGCATGCAGAATACAGATAATATTACTTCCGTATTTCACAGGGCATTTTGTGAAGCTTTGCTGTTTGTACGAGTCATTTGAGGTCTTCAACTGGTGGTGCTACAGAAGTTCAAAGCATCAGTGTCTCAACACAAAAGATCATTTACTTCTTTATCACTTCAAAATATAATTGCATACATACACACAGCATTTCCTCCTCCCCCCAAGGAATGGCTCTCAAGCTCACTGCTGTTGAAGATGTGCTTTTGATACAAAACCAAAGAATGTCAATCACAAATGGCCAGAAGCTACATCCCTTTTCTGACTATCAGTTCTTCAGGAGGGACAAACAACTTCCCTTTCAATTTTTTGCAATGCTATTTCTTGGGAGTACTTCTTTTTGCAGAAAGTGAGTGATCTATAAAACCACAAATTTCCATTATGAGTCGTAACTGCCTGTTTAACTAAACCATGCTATTTAATCTTGAAATTACTGTTAGGGGATTCTGGATCCTTTTCTTTGCTACCAGAAGAAAAGCAGCACCCAGTCTTCCCACACTCAGAAGTATAGTTTAAGTTCACATGAGTGTTGGGTTCTCCAAAAAAATAAAACTAGACCTCAGTGATAAAGTCAGAGCACTAACAAAAAAGTCATTCATCCAGCTTGGGAATTTTGGGGGTCCTTATTAATTGTTTCCAGTAAGACCGGATCTTGCAAACTTTTGTGTGGGTGGCTGTCTGCACACTGAAGACAGACAGATGCAGGTGCCTGCCTGCACTAAATATTTTGCAGAAATTCAAGAGTTTGTTATATTTGGGTGGTTTTTGTTTGTTTAGTTTTATTTGATGTTTAAAGTGTGTATTCCAAACTAAGCAACATTTAGAACCCAAACAAATACACTCTCTGCATAAAAAACAGAATATATGTATCAGGTTACAAAATGAGGCAGATGCCAGTGACAAATGTTTTAAGAATTTTTTAGCAGCCACCTGAAAAATCACTTAAGAGTCAGAAGTAGCAAAGGCCATTGCATGAGTCATCAACGACAACAAGGAGAAAAGGAATGCAAAGGGTTGGGTTTTTTTTTCCTTTTTTTTTTTTTTTTTTCTAAAATGAAAGATGCCTTTGGCTGAAAGAAAATTATTATTTTTACTGTTACCAGAATAAAAATTCCATTTGTGAACAGGGGAATTTCCACCTGAGACATATTGATGAAGAATCATTTACATAGCTGGAGGTAAAACTACGACTTTTACCCTGGGAACAGTGTTGAAGGAAAAACAAACTCTTTTCGGTAGCAGGAAAGTGCAAAATTTTTGTCCTCAAATTTTGGTCCAGAAATAGATGTTTGTTTTCATTAGGTCTTTAAAAATACTTACAAAGAAGAGAAGATGTATTTCACAGAAGCAAACATTCCGGACAGCCTAAACAGAACTAGGACTGGGAAGCTGTGCTGGACAAGTACTAACTACGTTAAGCACTTACACTATATGCTACAAGGGTAAGCGTGCCTCTCAAAATAAAATAAAAAGCTTCACTGTTTATTATTACTGTATCATCATTTAAAATGTGGTAGCAGCCAGAATTTGAGCGAGGTTGGGTCTCCCCTCACATCAGCAAGATGCACTTAAGCAGCTAAATTTGCTGCCTCAAAGGATTTTTGCAGATCTCACCCTGCCCCTTTCCTTGACACTGGCCATGCTACAAACTCGTTGCCTTAGTTTCCCTTTTAGGACAGTGGGAACAGCAATGTTTAGTATTGGATCACTTAAGAGATTAGCAGGGTTTTTTTCCCTGTCTTTATTGCCGGCTTTTTCTGCTATCCCCACAGAAATGGGAAAAACAAAGCGTACCACAAACTAGCAAAGTCTTTAAAATCGGTTACTTAAAACCAGAGAGGTAGGGGACTCTGATGGGGAAGAGCCTTCAGTAAAGTTCTCCACCAGCCCAAACCCAAAACTGTCTGCCCCAGTGCAGAAATCAGCAGTAAGTCACAGCCCAAGGGATAATTTCGGCCAGCCCTTGGGATGGGTCCCCTGGCACATGGTTTGGCTGGAAAGAGCTGCTCAGCGCTAGGCTGGCCTCCGGTAGCCTGCTACATTTTCATGCAAGAGTAGGAAGCGACATCTCCAGCAAAGCCTAGGTGTTCTGCGAGCCCCGCTGAGCATGGATACACTCCTTCCGTAACACCCCTTGGAATAAGCCTTCTTCCTATTAGAATGCTTAAGACTGGCATCACCCCCTACATCCACTCACTTACCTGATGAATGAGACACTTCCTATGAGAGAAAATTAAGGGGGCTAAAATTCCCACTCATTTAATTGGTGCTTTAGCTGACTCTAGTACATTAAATAAGTCATCTACTCCTAAACAGATAAAAAAACTGTCCATATTGGTAAACAACACTGAATACTCAAATTCAATTATTAAATCAATTGAATGATGGCAGTTTCCATGTGCAGTCTTAATTGCCTACTAGAAGAGTTTGCAGTCTGTCTTCATATTTATACGTTTTACAGCCCTAAGTAATGAGGCTTCACCTAAGCGATTTTTCCACTTTAAGAGAGCAACAGCGATATGACACAGATTACCTCAGCTTACCCACCTTTGCATATACAATTGTTCAGTCACTTGGCTGGAGAATCGTAAAGATCTTAGACTGAATTTGATACAACTTTATTTCGACTAGGTCCTCAATAGCCAGTTTGTGTATTAGTATGACAAGCACACAGCAACTCACCCCCCCATCTCTTTTGAACAGGAGAAATTTCAGTCTTACCCAGATTGCCTGGAAGTTCCTTTGCTAAATTGTCTCTGCTGTAAGCCTGTTGTGCCCCATTACAAAGGCCTTAAGTCCAGCTTTACCCTGACACCAAGAGCAACAAATCATCAAACAAAAGCAGCTATAAAGCACCTGCAGTCTGTGGTGCAAGTGAGGGCTCAGCAAGATGACAACTTTGCATTGAATTTCCTATTTTATTTCCTTGTTACCTGCAACAGGAAAAACCTCAACCTCTCATTTCCTTCCTCCTACCCACTTACTGTTTAGTATTTTGAGTGACTGGTGTAAATCAACTACAGTCAGGAGCCAGATTTTCAATTTGCTCTTTTTCTAAAGGCCTTGGGTAGAAAGACACAGAGCAAAGTCTCCTGGATAAAATGAGAAAATGACGGGGTGAGGAGAAGACAGTAACAGACACACATAGCAGAGCTCCCAGGCAGCAAGAGGCATGATACTTGGATGCCTACAGGCAGAAACCAGGGCCGCACCACTGTCAAAAAAGGAGATGGACTGTGCCACTGAGTTCATGCACAACTTTGGCAAGGTGATACTTTCTGAATTAGGCTTGGAAATATAATGGAAAAGTTTAGTCAAATCTGCGCAGCCTCTTTCCATAAGCACCAGCTTCATAGGTATGCGCTATTATGTACAGCGTGGTAATATTGCCAAAGCACATTGCCAAGCCACACTGCTTTGCGTGGCTTTGAGATTAAATGATCTGGAGTTCCCATTGGAGGTACCAAGAAACACAGAAACCACTTGAAAACATAGACTGAATACAGCCATTGGCTAGAGCACCACAAGAGGGGATGTAGCTTGTTTCCAATGACCTGACCATAAAACCCTGCTTCTAGAAAGAAAAGTTTTGAAAGAATCAGCAACAAGAAACAAGGCACCAGAAAAGGGAGCTATTCCATTTACATTAGTGTCAGCAAAGAGTCTCTCTTTACCATCCCATTTCGAACTGCTATATTCTCAGCCAAAGAGCAGTGCTCTCATGATGCGGAACAGCAGGAAATTTTGCTTGCTTTGCTCTGAGAGATCAGAGATGCCAGGTCTTGAGGTAGATGTTTTGCTAGGAAGCACTGCCTTCCACATTGTCCAAGGAGCTTACACTGCCTGTTGCATGAAGCCTGCCATGCTTTGCAAGCTGAGCAATCCCAGAATTGTCACTACGGTGCAGATGCACGTGGCATGCAAAATTGCAAACTGTATCAGCAACTGTCTCGAGCTACGCAGGCTGGAGAAGGGGGGAGAAAGTAAAACATGACTGACAACGCCTCTTGTGGTTATCTACTTGCTAGATGTGTGGCTCACCAGTCAGATGCCCAACAGGGCATATGGAATGGCACCCCAGTGAACCCCTAATGGCAGCATTTCCTGCCTGCTGCTGTGGTGATCACAGACCACCCACCTGCTCATCCATCAGGTTCCTTTGGGATGCTCTGGGGAGCCAAAACGCTCACTCAACCCTCTAAAGAAAAGCTTGCAAAGAAAAGGGGCCTTTAAAGACATTGCCTCCCCACTCCCAAAAGCCCCCAACAAAAATATATCTAGCTACTACACGTGATTCCTTCTGTGGCAAAAGCAAAAGCAATTCACAAGCCCTTTGACACTAAAAATACATTCTTCCTCCTCCTCATACTTCTCCTTTTACAGAAGCATTTCCCTTTCTGTGCCATTTCCCAGCCTGTCACACCTGTCTCTTTTACTAGCTCCCACCCTGGAGCCAGACGAAAGCCCTCTCAAAACACAGAGCTCCTGATGATGCCATATGGACCTTTAATGTCACGCTATTACAACCCGAGCCACAGCACCCACTTGCAGACCATTCAGTGCTAACAGGTCATGCCCTGACTATTCCTCCACGCGCATTATTTATTTACCATTCTTTTCTTCCTTCAGTGCTTTATTGATTGTTACTGCTTACTCCGGCGCTCTCTGCTTGTGCATTCCCTGTGTTGGGAGGTCGTATGCAGCAGTGGGGGAATCGATGCTAGCACTGCTTTCTGTTCCTGAAACACCAGTCAGTCTTTTCCCTGTGGTCACATAAAGTTTGCTATGTGGATATTTAAGATTGGAATATCTCCCTCAGATTAGCAAATGACAAAAAATAAACTGACCCCTAAAAACCCACACTTGATTTTTTTTTCACTGCGGAATCAGAATGAGCAAAAGCCCGCAGAGATTTGAAATGTATTTGCCAAGAGATGCACAAATACATGCATCTGATCTCATTTACCAGAATGCCTGAGCTCTTGGCTCCTGTCTTTACTAAACCTTTGTCTTCCCTTGTCTCAGATAACAGCGCGTTTTGTGACAACAGGATTATTTGGCACCGGGAATTGCTCAATCCCAGCATTTTTCCCTACTCCTCTTCCTGAATCTCTTCAGTGGGGGGTCAGCAGCCAAAAGTCTACTCAATTTACAAACGACAAAAAAATAGCATGTGAAATCCTCCTATGTTGCAAAAAAGTAAAGATGAAGGCACCTGACAAACTTGCACAGGGAAGAGAGCTCACAGAGCAAAGTCTTCCCCTTCAGGCACTTCAGAGATAGAAAAATGGCCAGCCATGAGACAATCAAACCTTGATTAATTTTTTAATCACATTCTTGATGGCCAATGTTTCCAGCTCATCGACAGATGGTTGTGCCTGCTACCTTGGCTGTACTTTGAAGACCCTGTAGCTACAAGCTGGCATGGATAAACACATGATTCTATGACCTGGCAGTTCTGCCCACATGTGAATTAGCAAAGACTGAATGAGCCCAATAAACAGTGCTCCCATCATCTGGGTTCAGGGGGAAGTGGTCTTCCTCCATGCTGGCAGCATCAGAAGACGACACTGAGTATGAATTGGTCAGCAGTAGCCCCCACTTACTTCCTTGGTATCAGTCTTACAGCAGAAAATTAAAACCGATCACACTGCTTCTCATGCCACAAAAAATAGAGGAAGAGGCCATTAAAAAAAAAAAAGCAGCATAACTGATTCTGAAAACAATGTTTTTCTCTGCTCTGAATGAGGAGTCAGCAGCTCTGATTGCATATGTGCAAATTCCCCCAAAGTTTCCCTGAAACTTTCCATTACAGAGAGGCAACTGAGCTCTAGTAAAGACAGTTTATGCTGATACTTGTTTATTTACTTCAATTAAGATATCTGTTAGATCTTATCACGGGTGACTGAATCACCCTCTACTACATATGTGTAGTTGACTCTCCCTGAAGGAAAAGAGCACATCAGCAGTTCTACAGATTGCAAGCGGTCAGAAGTCTGAGCAGTAACGGGGCTTTTCCCTGCAGTGCTTTCCTCCCCTTTTAGCCGGTTGCCTTTAGTGAAGAACAATGTTCTGGTGGGAGGACTGGGAACTACCAAATGACAGCCTGTTTCCCTTAACGTACAGGACAGTTGTAGGTTTATGCTATCTGCGTGCATCACACAAGTTTATAAAAAAACCAAAACCTGCTTAAGTAATATAGAAAAAGATCTCTGCAAGAGATTCTATAGAGTCAGGGAGAGACCAGTCAGATGCAGCTCTCCAGGACAAGAGAGCATCTGCTAAATTCTAGACAGAGGTGCCTGGAAGACTTGTGGGAAACAAATCCAGGAGGATAATGACCCTAGGAATTAATCTGGAAGACATGAACAGGCATCACCATGAAATCACCAGTGACAAAATTACATTCAGCACACGGTAGAGACTCACTGTTAAATCTTATTAACTACATCCTTGTATCACGGTAGACAGCTCTGCCCACAAATCAGAGACTGCAGCCTTACAGTGCAAAAAAAAAAAAAAAAAAATCATTCATATGCTTGCTGGTGGCTCTGGAGGAAACTGTAAAAAGATGGAGAAAATTGAATTCTAATGGAAGCCTGTTTCTGTCATTTGGGAACCTGGACTGACCAGCATTCTGGACAGTTCCTTTACAGCCCTGGTACCAATTCATACATGGAAAAGCCAGGCAATCCTTTCTTGACAAACATCTGCACAAGCTGTTCTTGCCTCTTCTTATATCACTGGTCATACCTGGTAGAACTGGTAAAATCTGTTGAAAAGCCATGAAAATGGCATTTAAACTGCAGAAGCCCATGGTGGAAGCCAAGAGTGTGAAACTTAAATGAGGAGGTGTCCCCTCCCTCCTTGCCCTGCTCTACTGTGCGTGCAAAGCTCATACACTTCCCTCCCCAGCCACTGATTGGTGCCTTACCCAATTCTCCTTCCTTTTCTATCTCCAGTGAAGTCCTATCTTTCCATGCTTTGGCAGCTGTTTTTCTCCCCTTCCCTGCCCATTTGCCTGCTGTTGTCTTGCTAATTATTTTTACAAGGCTCAATAATTGATGCAATCTTTCCCATTTTTCATCTTCCTTGCGCTATCTGGCAAGCAAGGAACTCCACAAGCAGCTGTGCTCAGCTGGCTGCCCATCCGCCTCCTGTGGAGAGGAACCATTGCCAGAACAAGACTTTGCAATCTAATCCTCTGTTTACCTTTCTCTGGACTCTGCAACTGGTATCCAGAGAAGCAGCTTTTGAAGTCACTCAGCAGCATGTTAGGGAACCAAGGGTCTGATGTCACCAATAAAAATAGCATCTCAGAAACTCCCATTTGTGTCATGCCTTGAACCAAAGTTATCTGCAGCCATTTAGCTCCATTCCTCAAAAATTTTTGCTTCCAGAGAATTTATCTTTTGACTCACTGGCAGACAAGGCAGCAACACAGTGGTTTCAGATTAAAAATAATCTCCCATTGTGCAACAATCATACTGACCAGAGCACAGGACTCCCTGTGCCTCTCTCTAAAGCACATGGCATTAAACAAGAACACAGATCAGATACTGCCGTGTATGGTGGAGCAGCTCCCTCAACCCTACAAGTTATTAATCTACCAAAGAAGAATTACGGATTTAGCTAGATTAAGTACAGACTCACTCATGTTAAGTCTCTGGGAGGCTGGAAAAAATGTTTTCAAATCACCTTGTTAAGGAAAGGACTCTGCTATAGGTTTGACTCAAGCAGGACACTTCATGGTGCAGCTCCCTCATCCCGATCATATCCTACAAATAGCTTTCTTCACATTTTGTCTTTTACTGATGATCAGACTGTTTCCCCCTCTCAAAACAGAGGGGAAACAACATAGCAGTAAATACAGGAATTACAGCAGAGTTCCTAATGCAACCTCTTTGTTTTCTATGAATGCTGTCAGGCATCTGAAAAACAGAAGTCATGGCCCTCAACAATTTTCAGTTCTTTGCAAACTGTTAGCAATTGCTGTCTGGCTCAGTCTAGGAATCACTCCTCTGCGCTGTTCACTATCATCCAACCTTGGTACAAACTGCCAGCTGCCCAAGGTCATGGAAAGGTAGGGCAACTCGTAACTGTTGCGCTTCAAATTAGATGCTTGCTCATTTCACAGAGTAAGCAAACCTGGACTGCATGGGCTTTTTTAAAGCATAAGATCCCAAATTCTGCAGGAATCAGCACTGGTGGTTCAACTTTCAGTATTATGACACTGACTACATCCGACTGATTACCACAAGATGCCTAAGTATCAGGCAGATTCTAGTTGTGTCCACTCAAGAGCAGCTGAGGAAGACAACTGGCAAAGAGGAAAACTAATGGAAAGTTCTACTGCAATTGTGCAGCACTGAGCAACGCATTTCTGAGGAGCACGTTTATACCACAGCACCACCTCCTCAGAGAGATGCTTCTGTGGTACGCAAGGACAGGATTGCACCCGGAGAAATACATAAGCACGTAGTCCCTTTTCCAGAGCCTGCACCCAGACCTTTTGCAAGTGTTGCCAGAGGCTTCTTCCAGTCTACTAACCTCCACCCCCTGTCCTCCTTGCTGCTTGCAGCTTGTTGTTTCAAAGAGCAGTGGTGTGAAAAAACAGGAAGCCATGCAGAGAAGAGAGAGAATACAGATTGAGGCACGAAACTGCAGCAGCAACAGCTCCCCCAACACGCACCCCACCCCCTCTTCCCACCCCCTTACCACAGGCCACGTTCAAGATGAGAAACGCTGTACTTGCTCTTGACGGGAAACTGGTTACGGAGTTGCATGGCCAGAGAGCCACTGAGGGAGGGGAAATCCAGCAGCATGAAGGGAAACGTGTCTCAGTAGACTCTGCTGGTCTTGGGGGCGGGGAGAGGTGGGAGTGCAGTTGGTATCAAGATATGGACTAAACCCACAGGTACCAAAGGGGTTCCTGGAGTGCCGGCTACGTTTCACTATCAATGCGAGTCCTAGCACACGCTGTCCACTCCTGCGTGGCAGAAAAGGCAGGACCGAGTGCAAAGAGCTCCCATTATTGTGCTCTCTTCCTTAGGAGGCTGCGCTGATGGGGATGTCTGGGTGTGACCTCCGACCACACAGCGTCTTGCAGCCAGGTTCTGGAAATGCTGCAGGAGCAAAGCAGGCAGAGGGCCTGTTCCAGATATACGTGGGGCTCTGCAGCCCACGCTCAGAGGGATGCCAAAGACTGCAACCAGCAACTGCCCACCAATACAGCGCATAACGACTGGGGGACTATGGGGAGGGAAGGACAGACTGGAGAGGGTACCGCACACCCAGAGCACCTGGGGGAATGGGAGCCACACCTCACCTCCCTGCTGACAATGCATGGAGCATCATTTCCCATCCATCCCCCTCTCAAAGCTCCCTTGCTGCTCTCACCCTCACTAGGCATTGGGATTGCTCCTTGCCTCCCCTTCTCTCCTCCTGTGTTACTTATCCCTTGCTAAGGCAGCTGGCCTTTCCACCACCACTTTGAGCAGACTAAGTTCAAGAAGTTCTCCAAATTTTGCTGCAACTCTTATAGGCCAAAGAAGGATTTTAAGGGAGACGCAAGACTGAATTGTTGCCCATTTGTCCCTTTTGCAGCCTCTGCAATAGGCTACTCACAGCTATTAGCTTGCTTTTTAAAGCACTGCTCTCTTTGTAGTTTGGATAGGGTATTCTTGGTCCCTCATGCACAGGAAAAGTCCTAAAGCTAGACTAGTTTTGGGAAGTAACACAAGACTGATTCTTGCTCTGAAGGTCCCAGGGTCAAGGAATAAAAGGAGCAGGTCAAAACAGACACTACTCCACAGGCAGCTCTGCATCCTTTTTGTGCTCTAAACTTCAAGGAGAGGTAACACCCTTATCCCCAAGAGTTCAGATTTACAGCTTCAAATATCTACTGAGAAACATTCTACAAACTATTTGAGCTTTATCTATGACCTGCTGCATCCAAACAGCTCTTAGCACCATTTTTACACCCATATATAACCTGTTTAAGGAATAAGTATTCTGAGTCACATCTATCTGTGGAAGAGGGACAGCGGATCAGCTTGTCTACAGCTCTCCCAACTCGCCCTCCGCTGGCAAATTCTGACAGAAAGGTTTCTATTTTGCAGGAGTCTTCATTGCTCACACCCTTAATCTCTTCAGTCTTCTACATAAGGCTGAGAGATTAAAAGGGTGGAGATGAGAAAACAACAGTTGGGGCAGAAACACTAGTAGGGGACAGAAAGGCCAAGCAAAGCCCTGACAAACATGCCAAACACCCTGGCTTCCATTTCATATAAAGTATTTCCAACTTTAGCTCTGCACGTAACCACGTCCATTTTTTATGTCGACCAACTAACTGGATAAAACAAAAGGAAAAGAAGCAATGTTACAGAAATCCTGGTGATGTTAAAAGCAAGTGAAAAAGACAAACACAAAACCCAGCTTGGCTAGTACTACCAGAGACTGGTGCTCAAAATTTATAGTGAATGCAGGTGGAATAAGTGCGCACAACCTGAGCCATAGCAGGTAACGGTTCACCAGTATGAAGCCACAGAATGACCTAGCACATCCCAGAGTGAGCAGCAGCTCAGGATCAGTTATAGGCTTGAACATGTTAAGATACCAGCAGGCATCTCCCTACACTGTACTTAGCCTGTACTTTGTCAGTCAAAATTCCTTTACATCTGTACGAATTCAGCACTGCGCACAGGCAAATTGTCCTTCTTTTCTACTGTTAATAACACATAGAAGCATTTTTTTAATTGCTAAAACCAAAAGGGGAAGGAGTGAAGACAGATGTGAGGCAACACAATGGAAAAGAATTAAACAGTCTGATATCTACTGGTGGGAAAGGGGAACGCAGTATTTCCTTAGTCATTTTCAAAGCCTCTGTATTGCTGTGGTTTATTTATAAAACCTATAAGAATGTTGACTGAAGGCTATAACTTGAAGAAAAATAAGCAGAGGTCAAGTTTTCTACATGCAGTCACAAACCCAAGAGAAAGAGGCTTACCAATAAGACTCTCTGCTGTTAGAGGGATGCAAAACACAGGGGAGGCCCCAGTACTTCTGAGTAGCTAAAAAAGCCATGCAAACCACCAACAATCCCCCTGGTTTAAATGCAGCCAACACGGCAGTTTTCTGTTCCATCCACAGAAGTAAGGCAGTGAATGTGGGGGGGTGTGAGAGCGCCTGAATGAGACCGAAGGGGGATTCCCAGCACCTCCCTTTGTTGGCAGAGCTAGCCAGCTAGCCTTCCTAAGCCCTTAGGTTTTTTGTCTTTTTAAATACTGATGAGGAGAGATGCTTCTACAAGCAGTGATTCAGAGCAGGGCCTTCATCTAAATGCTCTGAATCATTCTTTGGAAGAGACCATGTCTGCTGACAATTGGTGGAGCCTCTGGAGAAGGCAGACAGCTAGAAGAGATTAACCCTTCTGCAGCATTCACGTCAAAACATCCATGTAAGACACCTAACTACTTGCTATTGGGACTGTGGCTCATTATCCAAACCTGCTCAAAAAAAGGACAAAGCAGGTGCAATAAGGAGCACGAGAAGAGGAAAGCAAGGCCTCTTACAATGTGGTCTGCAATCCAAATATTTGGACCACAGATAGTTCAGCCACGTGCATCTCTACTGTTCTTACAATGCATACAGTAAATTCCACCCACATCTGATAGGACTTGCCATAGGCCCCACCACCTTATGAAAAATGAATCAAGCTCAGCACAATGGGGGATGCTGCTGGGAGGAGGCAAGCAGGAGAAGTCACTGCAAGTGAAAAGGGCAGCTGAACTCAGATTCCCACCTCCATTTGAAGACTTTTAGAATCTCCCTTTGACATTGCTCTAACATGTGGTTTATGCCAGAGGGGATGGTGCCATAAATGCTGATTTAGGATCTTGCCGACTAATTCAGTGACTTTACAATTTAATTTTTAGGATTTATTTGTGGAAAATCACAGGATTTGATTGTGAGCTTTTAATAGCACTCAATCATCAGTCGATTTACAAAGAGATTTAGTAAAGTTAATCAGAACAGCAACTTAAAGATTTGAAGATGGCAAGGTTCACTCTATTACTAAATGTAAAAAGTACACAAAGGAAAAGTAAGGGTGATTCACAGAGAGACCATGGATGCAGAGGATAAGGAGGACCCTCCTCCCGTTGAGTCACGAGGTTCAGAATAGACCCCCTTGCTTTCTAAACTCCTCTCTCTCAGAGAGAAGTCTAGGTGCTGCTAGGTCCAATCTTAGTCTCAGACTTGGTCAATGGTTTATATCTAAGCACTCGCGACAGATGGAGATGCAGAGGTCTTTCCCGGAAGGCCCACTTCAGCCCCATCAAAGGGATGCCCGAGGCTGGCATGCTGGCACAAACACACCACCTAGTGGCAATCACAAATGGAGAAGCTAGGGAACCAATAACGTGCTGCCAAATAAATCTCTTGTACCAATTTAAGCGGGCAGCTAAAAGTAAGGAAGGACCAACATGACACATGAGCCCACTGGAGAGAGAAGACAAAGCCCTTTACTCTTCTGTGTGTCCTCAAAAACTTGGTACACCCGTATATTTTTTGAGAGAGAAGAAAATCAAGAGCTGAACCAACATAAAATTCCTGCATCTATAATCAACTTGTATAATTTGACATTATTATTAGTATTTCTTGATGCACAAAACTCCTGCACCCACTTATTCACAATCTCATCTTAAAATAGGATTTAACTGGAAACTTGAGCTTTCTTATGCTTTGCCTGATATATTGTATTCTGTTTCACAGCGTCTACTGCCTACAAGACATTCAGCATTTCATCCATCACATACAACTCTTTATCCATTGCACAAAGGCACTAGCACACTACTGAATTTAGTTTTGCCTGCCTTATAGTTCCACAGCACAGCTAATGTTCAACCAGAGCCTCACAAGTACAACGAAGCTTATAGTAGTTCTATCCTGATGAAAGGGAGTTTAATTAACACCATTTGTTCCTCTGTAAAGGTTGCAGGAGCAACTAGTACATATACGTACCCACGTATAATCACACAGGTAGTATGGAAACATATACACCAGGCATTGATTGGACAGGGATAGTCTTGTCTTTACTGTATCACTGCCCCTACCCCTTCAGACCTTTGCCATTTAATCCCAAGAAAACTGTCTTTCCAACAAGAAGCAGTGCTCAAAGATCAGGAAAGAAAATTTATCTTTGGACTTGGAAGTCCAGTTTCTAGTACACAGTATTATCTTTCAGGATTCAGCCCCATCCAGAAACCGTACATACAAACAGAGCTCCTTCTATGCATTTGTATTATAATTTGCAATTATATAAAGCTTGAAATGTCATTTCTAGTGTCTTTACTGCAGTTGCTGAATAAAAGAGAGGCTCACGTACTGACCACAGTTTCCTTTTCTAGACACTAAAATTTTTTTGGATAGAAATGTCAGGGGCCTGAATGCTGTACCTGTGAAGGCTATTACACAGAAGTCTGCTTCTAAACTACAGTTATAATCAAATACATCCAGAAATGTTAAAAACTAGAACTGCTTCAGGAAATCCTGAAGACTTAAAAAAACCCAAACCAACCACAAACCAAAAAAACCCGCACCCCCAAACACTGAGAAACACCTCCCTCCCCCAACCCCTTTAAAAGCCAAAGTTAATTGGGAAGATCATTCATTTACTCAGAGAATCACACACAAAGATGAAGAATAAGACAGTCTTTGAAGGATTTCAAACATGCAAAAGAACTTCCAGCTACTAAATCAGCAAAGAAAAGGGATTAATAATAAATTAGCTGTTCCCAAATTTAAGTGCAACTGTAGAAGTCCAAACTGAAACGCTTTTAAATGCTTGATATTCAAAAATCTTGAGGGTATCATGTGTCCAGAAACCAAATGCACTAGTTAGTTTTGAAAACCTTGGGCCAGCTGTAGCTGACAATATCCACTGTGCTCATCATCCTTTGTGTGAGAATGGATGCCTCGGACACTACAGTCACAGAGTCATCTGAAAGTTAAAACAGGAAATAACCACAACCAAAAAAAAAGCCACAAAAACCTAACAATACAGTCCACTTTTGAGTGTGACATGTCTTAGGTCTTGCTACATGCAGGATTACGTGAGCTGGACAACACTTGCAGCAAAGCGCTTGCTAAGTTGTAAGCTGCTGTAAATATAAACCATTTTTTTGTTCTGCCCATCTCAGCAGGGTCCTGGCCCAGGACTGAAGCCTGTAGCTGCTACCACAACACACCCTAAGCAGGAATTGGCAACAAATACCTTCCTCTGAACCCACACAGCACCAACGCTGCCGAGCACCTTATGAGCCATGTGCACACAGCCTCCCAGAAAACTAACAGGACTGTTCTCTTTGGCCTATAAAACTTGCTTTATACACTCCTTATAATCTCTTCTTTTCAAGGGGAATAACGGGGACAGGAGTCATCTTTACTTAAAGGCACTAAAAGTAGCCTTATCTATGCATTTGGTGGGACTACACACAAGACATCACCCGCAATGGGGATGGCGTAGAGTTCCCCTCACGCAACCCAGTGCAAGGCTGCCAAGTCTCAAAATAGGCCATTGCAGAAACAAGATTTGCCATCACTTACCCCATTCCATCCCCTGCCAGGCAACTGCTGGGGTCACAGGCAACTTTGCTCCAAAAATCCCTGGTTCAGGCCTGGTTTCCACATAGAGGTACGCACCTCACAGAAACTAAGAGCTGGCAGGGACCCATGGGTCCCCGGTGCAGGGAGAGCCTCTCAGCCCCACCACAGCCCACTGAGCCCAGCAGTGCCTGCAAAGATCCTTCTGGCTCTCATTAGCACAGACAAGCTGCAGCTGCATGTGCTCCCAGGTGCCTGGGCAGGCTGAGGGGAAGGCGTAGAGCCCGCAGCTGGCCCTGGGCCTTTGGGAAACATGAGGTTACCTGAGAAAAGTTATTAACTGGCCCTTCAGAAACTGGAACGGCTGTTGCCCCTCTCCAAGAGAGGGTATTCCACACACACACACACAAAAAAAAGAGAAAAATCAGAAAAGCCTTCTCAAAAAGTCCCCTCTTGGGTCCCAGCTTTGCAGCTGCACTGGGCATAAATTGCAGCCTTTGCTGCATTTGTGCAGGAGGGCACAATTAGAACAATTAAGATGACCCAGACACCCTGGTGAGGGCCTGCAGCCCACAGGTGACAGAAAATGAGGAGGAAGCACCAAGAGCAGGACACAGAAATACCTACACATGTAACCAACCTCCTGCACCACTTGTCACCTGCCCAAAGGGGCATGGATGGATTGAGCACAACTCTTGGCAAAAAACAGGTAAGTTGAGACTAGGAAGGAGAAGTATAGGTGTTTGGCCTAAACTGAGCCTGGGGAAGGAAGGCATTTCCCTAAGCTTATGATTTGTTTATGGGATTTTTTCCTCAGTACCTAAATCAGTGACCAGAAGTTATACTAACTAGCAATAAGTCAATTATGTAAAAATTCCCTGAGTCAGGACTGTTTTGCCTGCAACAGGGCCACCTGGCACTCACGGCCACAGCCCACCACAGGGCTTCTAAGGCTACCCCATGCGCTGGACCTTTACCTGGGAAAGAGAAAATCAGAAAATCCCATTCTTCTTTGTGGGGATGGGGTGTGATGGAGCCAGCGAGTGAGGGTGCCTGTCCCTGTGGCCCTACAGCTAAGGCCGTGGAGAAAACCCTGAGCAAGTGTCCTCCAAGACTTGATTTCCTTCTATTTCTAGCTCTAGAGATCCATGTATGAAAGCACATACACACAAAAGCAGACACCCTTCACAATGGAGTAAAAAGAAGATACTATCAGGGTCCAGGTCCATCCTACTAAGGCTGGCTACAACTAGTTTACACACAAGCAATTAGTTTATGCCTGAAGGCATAATGAGTCCACACACAAGCTAAAAGTTCAGGCATAAGCACACAACTGGTTCATGCCTGAGGGCAAAGTTAGTTTTTGCATGAGCAAACAATTATTTAATACCTGGGCAAACAGGTAATGCATGAGTGCACAATAAATTTCACATGTGACTGTGGACATTTTCACTCTTTACACATTACCTACAATGGAATAGGAAGAAGAAATATCAAAAGAAGAAATACCGGGTCTATTTGTACTAACACCACCTATACCATGCCCTGAAGGCAATTCTATTTGAACCAAAATGATTATCCAAGAAGACAGAGAAGCCTTCTGAAAAAGCCCCACCTTGGGCCCTGGCTTTGCAAAAACAAAACAAAAGATTGATTTGTTCTTTGTATGCACACCTCCATTCATTATTTTAGAGTAAAATGGGAGTCCTTTAGAAGAAAAGTTATTACGCTTTCAAGCTGCAAAGAATAAGGTCTGGTTTACAGAAAAGACAATTATCAGCTGAAACGTCGTTAAGATTCAATAATCTGCATATGGTGCTTAGCTGATAAAGCCTTTCTGAAACTCTTCCTATTTTCATAGTTTTGTGCACGATATATGGTATAGTGTTCAAGATTATTATGAGAAAAATGAGACCAAAAGAAAACAAAAACCTGAAAAATCATAAACTGGCATCCCATAAGAACAACCGTAAAGCTGTTGCCCCAGCTAAATCTAACAGTATTTCTAGCACTGTTTATATCTTTATCACTAGAATATAAAGAATCACTTTGTAAGTATAAGGAATTATAAAATAGCAACTATAGAACTGGATTTAAGTTGCACCTTCTTTCAGGGACCATCAAGAAAACATCAAAACAGTTTCAAGTACTTTCTGAAGCCACAACCCTTAGGAAGTACTCTTTATTAAACAAGTCATAAAACATAACATACAACAAATGCTGCTCATCACGTAACAGTATTTGAGCTCTTCTCTCCCTTAAACTTAAAACAGTTCTTATTAGAAGCATATTTTGTCTCTGAACCCGTATTCTGAGGGAAAAGCATAGAAACTACTCTGAAATTAGAAGGGGAAAAGACCCTTACATAGTAACTACAGCATCATTTAGAAGAAACATTGACAATAAACACCTGTAAACATATACAACAAGCAACAATACAAAATAACCCTTTACTGTATGAAAAATCCCATAGAGATCCAACTTTAAATACAAACCCAGAAGGTTCCCAGTATTACTCCAAAGATCTTTGGGTTTTGTGCTTCGTTGGTATTTCCCCCACACACCCCAAAAAATACATATGTTGCTTTTTCATAAACCTTGAAAGAAAAGCTCCAAAAGGACTTTAAGGACACTTGAAAAGGTAATTTCCCTGCACAAACACAGTTGCACTTTTGCAATAACCAGCGTGGACAGGATTCTTCACGTACTTGCAGACTGGAGAAGACACAAGATAGTAATCACCTTGCTCACGTTCTGCAATTCCCTTTCAGGGTTGCCTGAAGGTTCCGACAACAGAATCATACCCCCCCATCCCCAAATCCAAACTGATAAAGCAGTACAGAAGCACAGAGAGAAACCAGGCGGCACGCCTTAGTCACTGCAACGGGAACTTTTCAGCCCAATCCGCCTTCAGGCAGCTCCAATAGCTGAGCGCTTTTGAGTGGCTTTCTCAGAAAATCGGTCGAGAGGCAGGAGCAGCCCCGGGACCGAGCAAGCCGACTCGAGCTTTGCCGAGCGGAGGAGCGGCCCAGGCAGCGCGTCTCCCCTCGGGGGCTCTATCTGAAGGAGGTGGGCAGCTTTGCCCCCAGGTCCGGAGGGGCAGCGCCGGGCAGGGACCCGCCCCGGGGCAGGCGGGCGGCGGCGGAGGTGGCGGCGGCAGGGGCGGCGCGGCGGCGGCGGGGGGCGGCGGGCGCCCAGTCGCCGCCGCGGCGGGGGGCGGCGGGCCCGGCGCGGCGGGGCAGGCGGCGGAAGCAGGGGTTGAGGCTGAGGTTGTGGCGGACGCTGTTCTGCCAGCCCTTGGGGCCGCCGCGGTAGTAGGGGAAGCGCCCGGCGATGTAGGCGTAGATGCCGCTGAGGGGCAGCCGCTGCTCGGGGCTGGCCCGGATGGCCATGGCGATCAGCGCCACGTAGGAGTAGGGCGGCTTCTGCGGCGCCTCCGCCGCGCCCGGGCCGCCCGCCGCCGCCTGCGGCTCCCCGGGCTCCGCTTCCCCCATGGCTGCACCCCCGGCCCCGCCGCTGCCCCTCTAAACCCCCCCCCCGCCCCCCCCCCCCCCCCCCCCCCCCGGGCTGTTTGGGGTCGCGGGCGGGTCAGGACGTCGCTTTCGGTCCGCAAACCCAAATACCGAGGAGCGGGGCCGAGGCGGGGGAGGGGGAATGGCGGGAGGGCGGGGAGGGGAAGGGAGCGGCCCCGCCAGCTCCGTGCGCGGCGCGGAGCCAACCCAGGGCCGGGGCAGAAAGGCCGCAGCGGGGGCAGCCCCGGTAAAGGTCGGGGCCGAACCGTAGCGTACCTTCGGTAGAACCAGGCGAACATACCGCAGCTTACCGCTCCCGTGGGGTCCGGTGCCCGGCTGCACACCTATGACTTAGGGATGCAAATGCATCCGGCGCGTAGGCAGCGCAGAGCATCACCGCTGTCCCCGCTGGTACCCCAGCATCATGGCCGCAAAGGGAAGTGGTAGCTCAGCAGATCCTCGCAGGTAGCGAGGGGGAACGGCAGCGGAGCAGAGCTCTGTGCTGCGGCAATCTTGATTTTTATCCGCATCGCGTTAGTGCAAGCATCACAATTCACCAAATGCTTCAAAATACATCCATATGCAAAGAATTACTAGGGGGATGGATGGATACCTACCTTTGCCAGTAATTTAATTAAAAGATACATCCTCTGAAAAGTGTTTCTTTGATCACCCTTAATTAATTAAAAAAAAAACAAACACAAACCCACAACAATCCTTAATTTAAAAAAAAAAAAAAAAATCATGACTCACTAGTCCGGAAGGAATCAGCTCCTCTTTTCCAGAAGTTGTACAGAGCTAAGAAACAGAAGAAAAACATTGATGACTATCAGGCTGTTGTTCTCAGTCTACAAAAACTATCAACACTCAGTAGTGGTGGGTCAAACAAGGCTGCCCTGTCTCGTATTTTAAAAATACTGCACAGGTCTTTAAACAGAAAACCTTCACTGGGCTAGAGAAAAATATTTAAATTATTAAGAACCAAACATCCCTACTGGTTATAACAAATCTGCCTTTGATGTAGCACAGGAAGACTCAACTGTACAACCACAGTTTAGTTCTTTTTCTGCTAGCCCTGTGTAATGGAAAAGAAAGTAAACGGAACACCACTGTTGAAAATGAAAAGAGATTGCAGAACCAAACAGGTCTCTAGCACTGAAAGAAAAAGGGTGAGAAAGGAAGAGTGTTGGAGAAGTGCATCCCCTCCTGCACAGCGATACACAGAACTTCTCCAGGTATTTAGAGACATGACAGAATACATTGGCAGGTGTTAACACAAATTAGCAGCACATTTTAACAAAGTAAAACGTGAGTCATAAAAGCATAAATGGAGGAAATCTGCAGTCTGTAAAGCCTGTGCCTATGTCTAAAAGCTTATGCCACCTGTCTCTTCATTTACATTACAAAATAAAAACATAAGAGAGTATAAAATTACACATAAGAGCAAAATCTTGGAAAGACTCTCAGCCCCCTTCTCATAGAGGAAAAAAATTCCTGAAGTGCGAAACGAACACAAATCATGAGGTGTGCATTTAATTGGACCACTGACACTCTGTGACTGTGTGTATCTTGGGATGAATTCCAGGGCTCCACTGAACACGCCTTACATGTGCCTAGTCCTCACCCACCTAAGCAATCCTCTTGGCTTCCTTGCTGACACACGCACGTTTGGAAGATGACTGGATGAGGACCAAGGCACCTGCATTCAGTACCTCCCTTACACCCCCTCCTACCAAAGTACTGAAAATCCAGACAAAATGAAATGGCACTGGTGTCACCACACGACCCTACAGTCATCAGCTGAGGTCAGGGTTCTCTGGAAAGAGGTACGTAAATGACAGCCCTATCCCACTGGAGTTCAAGACAGCAAGGTCCCTATGGGCGTGCAGCTGCATCCAGGGAGAAGTTCAGAATGTCAGTTCATGGCAGGAGATGACTTCCCTTTTAACTGATGGAAAGCCTTCAAAGCATAACAATGTACTTCCCCTTCCACTACCATCTCCAAATCATGGTCATGAGCTTCTCCTTGCTTTGGGGAAGCTCACAAAGCTTTGTGCCTTCTCTTAATTCTTGCTAGCTTTAAAAGAGCAAAGAGATCAAAGTTAATTTGATCAGACACACACACAAGCACAAATACCATTTCCCTTTACCCCCAAAATATTCAGCTCCCCAAGAAATAGAATCACACTAAGGTGAAAACTTCTCCGTTTTTATTTTTTAAAGAAAAATATTCCTCTTTAAACACAAAGCATAAACTAAAAACCTCTGAGGAACAGCTTCTCCTCCCTTGGAGCACATTTAACTAAACTGTACAGTGTAGAGCTCCCCAAAGAAGTATACACACACGACATACAGAATTTCTTTCACAGGAAATAAGGTTTAGGACTCAAAATTGTCCTTCTCACCCTCTCTAGATACCCACTCCATCCAAAAGTACTCTGTCCCTTACTCCAACCACAGGACACAGTGATGATAATTTCTGGATGAAACATATACTTAAAAAAAAAAAGAAAAAAAAATTATTGGCCAAATTGGCCCTTTCTAGCCTTCTAACAAATGTCTGTGAGAGAGGTTAAGACCATAGTTATTTCCAGGAATGGTGCTTGGAAGAAAAAAATATAGCAGCATCCACAGGCAACACAAGCCCTTGATTCCAGCTGCCCTGTTTGAAGGAACCCAGTCAGTTTAGCAGTGTTTTACAGATGTTCCCATCACCCAAGAAGAGGGAACAAACTATTCACAGGCCAAATTTGTTGCTTGAGCAGACAGCCCAAAATTCAGTGAATCTGCCCTACATATGCCAGCAATGAGGTTTTTTCCACATTGCCACAGTGACCAATTAATGTTTAAGATTTTATGTAAAAAGATATGATGACCTTCAGAAATCAGCAACTCATTCTACCAACTCTTTATATCCCATCAAATAGATATGTGCATAATATTTGTCACATCTGCCAAACCACCCAGACTGCGGAACTGGAACCAGACTCTAGAATCCATATTCTTCCTATTTCGGAACAAGCAAAATTGTCACAAGTCTTGGCAAGGTCTCAGAACATGCGTAACAAGCCCAAATCCAAAGAAAAAGTACCTGGGCATTTTCAAGGGAAGGCAGGTAATGGAAAAGATCTGGAAATGGAGCTCATTTATATCCCACATGACCATTAATTGTTGGTATTATTAAGTAATGCTCAAATCTTTCTCAGATCATTCTGTAAAGATCTTTTCCATTCCATACACTCCCAACAGTTTTTACAGTAGGAAAAATATTAGAAAAATAAAATCTCACCCCTGAACAACACTGCATGAAGATCAATATCATCAGTCACCAATATTTTTACAGGGGGACCAGATCATCTTTTGTTTCCTCCAGACCAGCTTCATATAGAAAACAGCAGCAAGATAAGACACAGTATCTAAGAGCTAGGTTAAGGCCAACAATATAAAGACAAACATGGGCTCAGATCTTTTGAAATGAAGAAACCCTCCAAATGTTTCTATACATATGCATTTACACACGCGCACGCACACACATGTATACTCGTGTGTACTATTCAAGCAAAGGCTTCACAACCGTGAAAGCACCACTGGAGAGTGTTCTAGCACCAAAATGAAAAAGTTGGTTGTCTTCCCTCTTCAGCAATAAAATCCAAAGTCTTTATATTGCTTTCGACAAGGTCACCAAATACTCTTCCAAGAACAGTTTCAGTGAGCAGATTCAGAAGTGCAGTGACAGATGAAAGTGTTCATGTTCTGCAATACAGGCAAGAAGAGTTGTGTTGAGAGGCTGCAGCTCCTTGGTTGCTGGGAAGGAGGAGAAAATTTGTATTGCAATCTGGTAGAGACAGAGACCAACTTGGACTCCAGGTGAGTGTGGTGGTAGAACTCAGCACGGACTGGGAGGTGGAAGTGGAAAGTTTGCATACGCGAAGTCACAGTGCACATCTGTTGGCATAATAAAGACAAGGAAACCCACAGTATTCTCTGGCAGGCTTGTCTCTGCATAGGAGGCCTCTGGGTATGCTGGAAGTCAGGACAAGGATCCATAAATGGGATGTCACACACTGCACCAGGACATCATCAGACTTGAACAGCAGAGGTCTAAATAGAAGCTTGTAAGTTGGTCTGCTAGCACCTTGCCTATACACATACTTAAGTGAGCCTGCAGAAGTCTATAGAAGGGACAAAGATCTCTAAACTGCAAGGTTATGGGTCCAGTTTGGCTATAAGTAACAATTCATGCAAGCTACAAAAGAATTGATCATCAACCTGCAGCACATCTTTCTGCTGTGGGTCTCTATCCTGGATCTAGGCCTTCGTATAGGAGGTGCTGGCTGTACAGCCCTTCACCAACGCTCTGAAGAGGCTGAGAAAGATGCAGAGTCTGGAGTGACATCTCCACAGCCTCTCAGATCCACACATGTGAGCAGAGGTCTGTCCTCTGCCTGTGAGATGCAGAGCAGGCAATGAGCAGGCCTCACTAACAAGGGAGGATGGGGAGGAGAGGCTGGAAGTGGGCTGCTAAAACAATGCAGGAAGAAATGGAAGAGACAAAGACTTAATTTTTCAGTGCTTCAATCACCAGCAGTAAAGCCCCATTTAATCGGTCATACAGCATGCTGATTAGTCTGGCTATCACTCACATGATGTTTAAGTGAGGCTGTGGTAGGAACTCAAAACATGCAAGGAAAAAAAAATGAAGTGAAAGGAAGGGTGATCATCACTCCGAGGTTTGAATTTCAGGTTCAGAGCAAAGAATTATCAGCAGAGATACACTTTGTTTCTGTGCACATGCAGGAGTACAATAGAGGGAACAGCAGCAGAACTGAAAGCGAGGAAAGAGACACAGTAAGTATAACACTGTAATTCAAGACACAAACATGGGACAATGGGGTCAGGGAGAGGAAAGAGAAAAGAATTTTGAGGTAAAGGAGCCCAAAGGAAGAGACAACAGAAAAACTCTTAATAGAGTCAGTCCTGCTTCAGGAAATACATAGCTAATACCAGGTGGCTCTCTTTTCACCAGGTATCCTTGACATGTTGGTAAATCTTCTCTCTGCACTTGGCATTTAAGAATCGAAACATAAAGATTTCTTTTTTCTCCCTAAGATGTACTAAATGATTTTGAGTATTCAGCAAAATACTCTAAATGGCTCCTGAATTCTAAGCAATGCTGAAGACTCACCCAGAAGCAGAAGTGCCGAAATTATAGACTGCTTTTGAAAATCTAGGGCTACTTCCTTTGGGTTAGAAAAGAAAAATCTATCCAGAAGGCTGAATTGTCCAGAAGCAGGTTTGGCATTTCTCACTGAGAGCACCTTGGCATTTAACTAAGTAAGAAGTATCTTAAATGGTTACTTAACAAATCCCAGTATCAGATTGTGGCGCCACGCTTCTGGGTAAATGTATACAATCAGACAGCTCCTCATGCATCCTCTAACAGAATAGCTTTGTGCGATTTACAGCAAGAACAAGCTATGCCACTTGCTCCTTCAGTGAAAACACCCACAGTCAGTTGTGAGCTGAAGCCCTTTGACTACGGTGCAAATCACATAGGGATCCTTTCTTATGACAGAATTAATTGTAACGGAATTAATGCCTCCTAGGTAAAGCAAAGCGCAGGCTTCCTCTTTCTAATGCAAACCACAAAAGGATGTCTGTCTAGGGTTTGTGCATACCTACCGCAACAGTGCTGGCTGGAGGTACGTACAGACAGCGGTTTCTGAGAACTAGCACGACCAGAATGGCAACTGGTGAAAGTGGCCTCAGGGCACAGCCCAGCTGGAAGCACATGGACATATAAGATGCAAGAATATGACAGAGCAGACAAGGTCACCCAAGTGCTTAGGCAAGCTTAAGGCAACTAAAGAAAATTCACTGGTGATTTAGAGGAGAGTGCCAAAGGGAAGAGAGAAGACGAACCACTGGGCAAAGAGGCTGGGAATGCTGTTACAGTAGCCAAAGCCCAGCACCAGTTACTAAGCCATCCCTCTTCTCCAGATCATTTGTTCTAATTCTCCTCATTTTACCAGCACCATCAGCACGAGGTTCGTATGTCAGAAAGAAGAGCTGGGGATAGGTTCCTAAAGACGTAGCTTACACATTTTCAGGCTTGTGTCTCAGGTCAGTTCCTTTGAAAGAAAGCACACGTGCCATTTGACTGGCCTCTTGCTTCGAAATGGAGTTTTCTGGGAATTCTGCCTGCCACCTGCAGGGACAATCCTGTGATATGTTCTACTTGGAAGTGATGGCAGCAGCTACCTGGGTTCCTTGTCATGACAGCTGAGCATACAGTAGTTTTTTTTAAAAAAACATCATGCACCAGTGGCATGGCCATTAGACACAAAGCCGTGGTTGAATTCTTCTAGTCTCCTCGGAAGCAGGTGGAACCAGAAAGAAAGGGAGTGTCGGCACAAATCAACGCAGGCTCCGGTAGACATAGGCTGATGTGAAGATAGCATTGAGAGTCAGACTCACGGCTAGCAGACCTCGGAGAGCGGAGTTACCAAAATGACCTTAGTAGAAGAGGACAACACAAAGAAAAAAAAGGAATAGTAGAAAGAGATATTAAAGAATTGATAAGTAACAGTGAACATATGCTGTGCTCTTTCTCTCTCTTTACCCAGCATTTTCACCATAAGCAGAAAATTCTGAAGCACTTTTCCTGTCAGGAAAGATTCCACTGCTCTCTTTGGTTCTATTTTCATCTCCTTGCTCTTCTCAACACCCGCATCCCTGCCCCTTTCCTTCTGTCTCAGTTTAGCACTCTGTCAGTATTCTTCAGGCAGTCCAAAGAACAGGAATAGCCTTATTAAGGTCTTAAAATAGCAGGCAGAAGATCCATTTTGCTACTACTTACTTACCTGATCTCAAGATCAGATCACTACGACAGCACAGGAAAGATCTCTGTTACCCTTACAGAAATGCTCACACATACATGAAGCACTCCTATGACTTGCACCTACCTCTCCAGCCTGCCAAATCTTCCCCTTTGGTAGTTGTGTCTACCACGCAGGTAGATGAGTGTGATGAGTGATCCTCCTTTTTGATGGAATTATCACTGCAAATACTCCCTCCTTCCACAGCAGATCTCATATCTGCAAGGAGAAGAAGACATGAAAATTCAGAAGGCACCAATAGAAGCCAAAAGTAGCAAAGTTACCATACTAGAGCTAGACATGAGTAATGAATGGTTGCCTGGTAAAATCATGAAAGGATTGAGGACAGGAGCAGGAAACAGAAGGCAACTTTCACTGCTGTGCAGCAGAAATTGCCTGCATGTTTGTCTCATACACTGTCCATATCAGCATCACCACATCTGTGGTTAAAGAAGTTATCCAAACGATGCTGAAGGCAGTGGCAGTAGTATCCCTGGGGCACCAATAAGTGAGAAAGGGCATCTGTTTTGGCAGATGAGAGGCTCTCCAGGCCAGAGAATTCTTAAGGGAGCTTTGGTGGGTTTTTCCTGAAGGTTTCCCATCTATTGTGTGGTCTAGATGACGTAAGGCTTTGCTTGCAAGCCAATTCCTTCCTACAAATGCATTTCCTTGAGTGCATCAGGCTGCCAGCATACCATGCATTCCCCGCTCGCTGAGGTTCTTCTTTGGAAAGGAGGACAATTCAGAGGCAAAGATGTTGCTGTCTGAGTGGGTGTGCTCCTCTGAACTGGTTGGGGTGAGCAGAGCCTCATTCTGTGATGGGAAAAGCAGCAGCTTCTGTCCTTTCAGGTTCAGGCGGGCAGGGCTGATGAGTGGCCGGCGGTACCGCAAGGAACCCGAGCTGGAAGTCACAGAGCCAGCCACTGACGGTGCTGGAGAAGGGATGCGGGAGGGAGCACAGCTCCCAGACAGCAGGGAGAAATGCTCTGAAATGGAAACATCCCCAAAGAGGACATAATCAGATTATAAACCCAATACAATAGGCACAATTTTCTTTAACAATTCTACAAGAAAAGGGAACGGGAGCTGCAAATGTCCAACGTATCTTGTACTAAAATTCGTTATTCATTCCAGTTCCCACACTGCAAAACATGCGAAAAATTCCACATGCACTTTGGTACACTCAAGAATGCCTTAGACTAGAGATGGGTTTATCAGGAGAGCTTTCCAGGGTTTACCAGGTGAGCTTTCTCTCTACTCAATTGTGTCCATTCAGGAGAGCCTGCATTACACATTGCAGGTAAATTAACTGTTCTGGCATGCCCTTTAAAGGCTGTTGGGAAAGCGTATCAGGGTGCAAGGAGGCCTGCACAATGGCATTAGCCCAGGTGGTGACTGCATTTCCAGCAGCAAACACTTAAGCAGGACAGACAGCCGAAGGATCCATTTGGGGTCGGGAGGCCAACAGACAGGTCACCAGAGGACATGGGAGCAAAAGGGCAGAGCAGACAGGGTAGCCAGATTAGCAGTTCCTGGGGCTGGGGAAGCAAAGTGAAATAAAGAGATGCCCTAGGAACAGTTTAAAGTCTCCTATCAAAGCAATCTCAACTCAGCTGTAGAGCAGGAAAGGGATCCTTGCTTTGTCTCACTGATTTCACTGTGAGCTCTCCCACGGAGAAGGACATCTAACACATATAGCAACAATATTTTAATGCAAACTGACATTTTCACTGGGATGTGAGCAGGGAGGAAAGATCTAAACTTGGATCATGTGTTTCAACCCACTCTCTGCAAATCCTGCAAAGACAGTTGCTCTGGAAAGCCTAAGTGCATTACCTGATGTAGGAGATTCCTTGGACTGAGATGACTGCGAGGCTGGTCGACTTCCGCTGAACAAATAGCCAGAATCTAAAAAGCAAAAATGAAACAGTTTGAACCCAGCTGCTCAGCTAATGGAGGTCTATCCTTCAGAAATGTAACTGCATCATCTTGTCATCAATCTCAGAAGGGGACGGGTGGTAAATGTAGGTGGGAAAAATGTCCCTGTTTTCCTGGGTAGCCTGTATGCCAGCATCAGAATAATCTATTTTTATCAGCTGCAGCAGAACAGATCTGTCCAGCAGGCTCCAAAAAAACCCTGTGACTGTATCACAGCCTTGCTTGCCTCTAATTAAAAAGGAAGAAGGTGAAGATATGGTTGTATCCTTTTCTCATGAAAAGAGCCTTAAAGGTAGATCATAGGGTGAGAGGAATTCCCATCTAGTCGTCAGGCATGGTAGCCATAATAATGAAGCAGGGAAAAAAAAAAATCAATGAAAAGTACTGAAGTCAGGAAAAAGAAGTGCTACAAATGAAATCTCAGAGCTTAAATCAATTATTTTTCTTAGGCACTTGATTTACTTAATTATAGGCAAACAGCCTTGGAAGTTGAAAACCTTGCTGTTTGTGAAAAATACCCAGCCCTGACAGCATGCTCTCTCCAGTCTGTCTGGCTTTGCACCTTAGCAAAAGCAAGCACAGACCTCACAAGGGTGGTTCAGCATGCAGGGGGAATCCCAGCCATCTGGTGCATTTGTACCAGCCCTTCCAGTGGCAGTTAGGTGACCAGAAAGGTGAAGGCTGTGCCAAAAGCTGCCACGCTGCTGAAAGGATTACATGCCTGGTTTTTCTGTTGCTCTTAGTGGACCTGGAAAAACTGCTGGCAGCATGAGATAGAGAAACGTCAAATGAACTAAAAAATCCCTGCAAGACTGCTCTCTCTGCTGCAGTGTTATCCTAAAAACTAGCACATTTTGGCCTCTGACCTTCTGGTAATCAGTTAGTGACACAAGAAAGCTAACCTTTCCTTGCATGGAGAATAGCATCTGAACACTATTTCCCATCTGTTAGTTTCAAGCACGGCAAAACTGAGGACTTACTGACCTACTGGGAGAGAGTCTTTCCTTACACCTGAAAACCTTCCCTAGATTGCAGAGCCCTTAAAAGCAAGAGGAAATGGAGTCTCTAAAGCAGCATATCAAATCCAGAGCCTACCTTCAGCTCTGCTCCCTTCAGCTGTAGCAAGAAAAGCAAGCTACACAAAGCAGCCAGAAGGAAGGGAGCAATTGCTCTTGCTAGATCAGTTGTCCTAATGCTCCCAATCACTTCCAAAAGCTGCTCTTCTCCATTCCTGTGACTAACTGATCCTTCTCTCTCTCTTCCACACATAGCCTTGTAGCTTGTGCCATACTGCCACAAGTGCCTGGAGGAGCCTCTAGATTTCAGTAAATCCACAGCAGGCAAGCACTCAGTGAGACTTTTTTTCACCAAGATGGCAATGGTATGCTGCATAATTTCTTAATTGCAAAAAATTAATTACTCCTCTGTTCCACAGGAGCAGCAATCCCTAAACAGGACTATAACATGTGGATACCTCACAGCCCATTTCCTTCTGAAGCACTGTACCACTCCATTGTCATTTCCATTGGGCCAGAAAGTTTCATCCATACTTACCTGCTCTAGCCAAGGAGGGGATGGTACCCAGCGAGAGTGCCCTGTTGAGACGACCAGGAAGAGAAGAAGAAGAAGTTCTGCGTGGGGATCTGAAGAGCTGTTGGTTTGTCAACTGGAGAATACTGGGTGGTGTTGGGACAAAGAGAGATGAAGCAGAGGAAGGGAAGCCAGTCCCAGTGCCGCTGGGAAAGAGGGTAATTGAATCCCCAGAAAGGTACCTGCAAATGACACACATGACAGACATTTAGCAATGAGTACATTCCAGTAGCTCACTCTCAGTTGTACTTCTTGCATGAACACTTGCTTTGTTACCAGGTTTGTACTAATTTTTCAATGCAGGAGTCTAGATGCAGGATGCTTAGGAGTTTATGGGAATGTTCCTACACCTTTGAAACTGGGGAAGGAAGAACTGCTCAACCTTACTTAAATTATTGTGCACCAACATGTCCCACAATACAGGGTGGAAAAATGGTGGAGCAGTTTAGGAACTCTGGTGCAAATAGGCATAGTACCTTGGTTCTCTCCCTGCGTGACAAAATTACCCAGAGACCACCAGAATGCTTTACAAAGTCCAGATACACATAGGACCAACAATAGAGTGCGTTTTTTGTTTGTTATGTGCACATGCAAACAACATGCTTCGAAACGTCATGACTGTAGGAAGCAAGTAGTTACCTACTAGTCTTTTTGTCTTCAGAAACCAGAATTGACATTTTAACTCTGATGCCAGTATAAAGGAAAGTATTTCTGTGGGAACCTGGATAAAGATTTAGGCACAAGAACTCTGTTTTAAAACTAACATTGAAACCTCTTTAGTACATTTACCTTTATTATACTCCTGCAAGGGAAGGAAGACTCACTACCCTCACTTTACAGATGGGAAAGAGAAGCAAAAAGAAGCTAAAGTGACTTGTTGAGAGTCACATAAAAATCCTATGATAGCACAGAGACACAAACCTGGATTTTCAAATCCTATACTGAGCCCTAAACCATTACATTTTCCTTTCTCTGCATATTGTAATTAGCCACAAATATGTACTAGCACAGCCATTCAGAGGGAACTGTGCTCCTGTAGCATACACTCCAAGAAGTGTCTTGCTTCTAGTGTGTAAAAACCAATCTCTGTTATAGTGCCTGGAAAAAATTTAAATTGGCAATAATAATGGCAATTGTGTTTCTAGGTCTGTGAGTTGTTTTTCAGTGGGTTCTTTCCAAGTGAAAGAGGGGAGCTGTAGAACAGCGTGTCCAACCTGAAGACACAAGACAAGAGAGAACACACAAAACATACTAAGGGTACCTGTACCAGTTAGCTTGATTTTTAACTGCTACAGACATAAAATGACTTCTATTCCACTGGTAAAATAACTGTATGAGAGGACTTTGTATTTTAAACAGTTTTTGCAGCTAGGACTGCCACAGTATTTCACACTCAATTACTCTACGCAAATAAACTATGCAATTAATTTCTGATGAGCCCATTTCATCACCTATTTTTGCAGTGGTTTAAAATTTAAAAATCAACCTACACTGAATAATCTGTCAAAAATTTACTCCTATTTTTACCTTCTTTCTATTCCTCCTTGCAATCATGTACTGATCTTAGTCTATGTGCACAGTTTAGTTGACTACATTGCATCAGAAATGAGAAGTCAGCTTTGGAGTCTCACTTGTGCCCTCATACCGTCAAGATGAGCATTCTAAGAATGTTCCAATGTTGAAAGTATAATAATTTTGTATTATTTTTAACAATTGAATAAAATACATGAAAGAAAGTCTAGAATATGAACAAGATCTCTCAAGGATCTCCTGTAAGATTTTTGTTTAGTTAGAAACAGGTAACACTCTTGTCAAATAAGTCATGATGAAGTACTGACTAAGTGTGAAGCGTATATATTTTTAAATGGAGATATCAGACTTTGCAGCATATAATCAAGCTGCAACATTTGGGGGTTTAATCTCACTTCTGATGAAAACACTGAGACTGATGAGAGCAGCAACATGGCTTTTCTTCGGTCAGAGGAAAGCCAGTAATAAATCAGAGTGTGGAGGAATATATTTATCTCAATCTCACGCTGTGAGGTGATTTATGCACGTGCCATTCTCTCTTGGAGATTAAAGAGGTGATCCAGCAATATTATGCAGTGCTAGCACGTCCAGAAGAAGCAGTCTAGAGTTAAGATTACAATTTAAAGTATCTTATAAAACTACTTATCTGCTAGTACGAGGCAGACATCAACAATCCCGACCAGCTTAATCAGGCTGAACAACATCTGAGCCAACCAGCTTCCTGGTGCTTGCAAGCAGGACATGCCTTTAACAGCGGCAAGGAACTCGTCAGTCTTGCAGCAGAAACTGCCCAACCTCTTCAGGTTCCAGAGGACCTGGGAAGTGTGTCATGCTTCGCAAACGTGCAGAGTCCTTTAGTGCACATACATATACACATTTGCCCCACCACACATACAGATGTAAATAGCAGATGTACATGTCCATCTCAGCTTTGTAAGAGAAAACGAATGGGAAAGGAAATTAAAGGTGCAGCTCAGGACTATGATATGAATCATATCAGAAAGAGTGATACCTACCACTCACTGTGCCATGTCTGTGAAGGGCCAAATCAGAGCATCGCCTGTGAACGACATAGCTCTTTTTTCCTAACTTGGCACCGTTTGTATCTTTGGCCTAAATGATCCAATTTTACACAGCTTCTTGCTGTGCTACAAAACAGCTTATCTGGCTCATCTGTTTTCGGCAGTTTTTCACCTAATGGGCTGGAAGATATTACAATTATTTATCACTCACAACCACCATCTCTTTCCTGGGATTGTAACTTTTTTGGATCAGACTTCCATGGGCTCTGCTGCTCAACAGCCCCACTTCTCAACCTCACCAAGTTAGTGCAGTCAGACCCTCTGGGAAGCTGATGAATCATGTGTCTTGCGCCATCCAGAAAAGGAATTTTTCTGGTTAGCAAAGAAGAGCTGAAGAATTTTAACTACAGCATATTAACACCTTAGGATTGAATGCTGACCAAAGAATGGCTTAAATATTGATCTGCTCTGAACAAAGTAAATTCCTGCAACATGCAAAATCCTGTTCCTTTTCTATGTGTCTTTAGTGTTTGCCACTGTCACATCAAGAGGGCTAGATGCTGCTAAAAAGCAGGGGTGCTGTCATGGGAATGCGTTTCATGCCTGAGAATGGTCAGCTAAACTAAAACTTCTTTCAGAAGCAGATGAAAAAAGGTGAGGAGATCAAGAGGATTGCAAGGCAGAAAGCAGCACATCACAGCCCTGGAATGGAGCAGCGCAGCTGTGTCTTTGCTGTCAGAATACTGCATTGCTCCAAGCCATTTGTGATAATAGTGGGTCTGGTAACAGTGAAAAAGTAACCAAAAAAGGAAGAAGGAAAAAAAAAAAGGCTCTGGAGTCAGACAGTTTGTGGAAATAGTCAGGGCCCGGAAGCCGTTTATTTCAGAACTTGGTATTGTGAACATCAAAAATTGGGTATCTTAGGGTTTACAATGATCACAGCGTTACTAGACAGTTGGGCACAACTCTGCTACATAGATACTTTAAAAATAAATAAATAGAAGGTTAAAGAAGAGTATTACATGGTGTGGGACTGTACACTGTCCTGAAGAAACACCTCCTGCCAGCAGAGCCTCCCCTCCTCTGTCCCAATACCTTCCTCTTATCCAAAGACAACACCATATGTGTGTGCCTTTTTAATTCACATTTTAACCAGGGATGCTACATCACCCCTGGGATAGAGAGAGACATGACAGAGCATGGGTCAGGTCAGACTACCGGGCTGTAGATGGACCCACTCCTACTATCAGATAATTCAGTACATTAAATAAGAAGGCAACATGCAGTCATAATCAGGCAGCTTGCTCTATGTGCCCAGCTTCATCTGCCTGGAAGCAGCCAGGGAACCATGTGTCAGTCATGGGATTTAAGGTCCCATCAAAATTTAGCTATGAGTTAATCCATGTATAACTGCACCATTTTCTCCATGCAGCGTAGGTGCTGTTGCCCAGACTGCAGAAGTAGCTCACTGTGGCCTTACTGCTGGCTGCGAGATAAGCAAGTTTCTGTGAGCTGACACGCAGTCACTTGCCTGGTCTGCTGCATCACATCACTCAGTGCCATAACCTGTGCCTCCGGTCAAGTTGACAGAATCAGGAGTACAGAGCAATACAGTGAATAAAAAGAAGCACAGGGAGAAGGGAGAATAATGCTAAAAAAGGGCACAGGTCTCAGACACATTAAGATTTTGCTACGTGACTTAGCTAGAAAATTTAGCAGTAAAGACTAAGAATTCTTTTCTCCTACATGTTGCCCTGCCTTGGATGAAAAAGGAGGGTTGAATTATAGCTGAAAATGCTCCAGCTGCCAGGTCCTGCACTAATATCTTCTACAGTACAGACAGATGTTTGGCATCAGTTTTGCCTTCCCTCCTACCTGGTGGCACAAAGGTAGGGGTCTGTGTACATGCACATCTCATGTCTACAAAACCCCAGACTCGCTGGCATGACAAAAACGTTCAGAGGACCTCTTCCCTACGTGCGCACTCAATAGCTTTGGTCCCAAACGAGGCTTTACAGGGGATGACTCAAGGTATGCTTCAGGACTGAGTACTGCCCCTTTCATATGAGAGCATCTGCTATGGCTCAAAAAGGCCCCAAGTGTACTTGCAGGTGACAGCACACCTGGAATGAACTGGCAGGTTATATGTGACAGCACACGATTTCAACAGCATCTCTTTAAAAACCAAAGCAAAGCCATATACCGCAGCTCCCTGCTTTCATGAGTGGAGTCAGTCTGGAGCAATCATTTGGCTATTAATTATATTAATTTTTATAAGAGTATAAATAATTTGTCCACAATACATCAATACATACTTTCTATAGTATCTAAGCATGATTATTAGCTTCACATAATTTCAGCGTACTTGAAAAATATTCATAAAGCCAAAATAAAACACCACTACACCATTTTTATATTCCCCTCTTGTCCTCACCCTTTGACACACCCAAGCTCAGTTCACTAGGGCATGCAAAGCACAGATGTAGGAAAGCAGGAGTTAATAGAAAGGAAAGAATGGGACATAAGTATAGCATATTTAGAATTGTAAAGGGCCACAAAGGCGTCAGTTTGCATGCACTGATGTCAGTGAGGGCTTCAGGAAGACCAGAAGTAGCAGCAGCAGAGTTGCTTGCTTGGTTGCTAGCTCTAGGTTCTCCCTCAACCCCCCTATAGTCTGCAGAGTTGCTCAGAAATTTAAGAGTGCAGCCCAAGAATTCTCTTATTCCCAGCCACACTCACTGGTGGCAAATGAAGGACAAAAGCACTGGCCTGGCAGACATACAGGCACTGCTGTCCCAAGTTGCAGCTGCATCAGTTCCACTGAAGCAGAGCAACATAGTGTTGTGAAAAATCTCGTCCAGGGAAAGGCACTTAATGAACCCACACCGGCTCCTTTGTACACCCAACTCTGCTGGGCAGGATACAAGATGCTTTCAAGTTGGCAGATCAGCCACAGCCACTGTGACAGTCAGTCAGCCGCTTAGGGCTGGAGCAGATTTGATTTCAAGGGACACACAAACCCACTAACAATCCCTCACCACCTCAGCTCCATTCTGTTGTACCATCCTCTGGTCCAGACACCAGCATGTGGCCAGTGTAAAAAAGCAGCACCTGAAATTAGAGGGTTTTGGGCTAAAATCCTCTAATACTGTTGAGTTAAGATGTTTGCATGCTCTGGCCTGCACGTCTGGGAGAATCCTCAGGCAACAAAGCTGCATCTGGTGACCACAGGTTACATGTTCCTCTGTGGCCTGAAATAAAGAGTCCAGCTAAGTAGAAACAAGAAGTTCAAAGCACTGATCAAGTGGTTCTGGATGATTTTTGTGTCAGCCGTGCTAGTAAGTTACCAGCCCTTTGTCAGCTATTAGCCCCCTCAGCAGAAGGAAATGCATACCCATGTGTCGTACAAAATAGCACCTCAGCTTCATGAGGATGGTGGCACTGTGCTCACGTGTTGGACTTGCACCAAAATACCTGAGCTGGAAGCATACATTTCCTTCTGCTGGACTCACTGTGGGGGAAGCAACCAGGCAGAGTTAGGTGGTGTATCTAACTGCTGAGCTATTCCCTAACTGAACCTCAAGTAAAAAAAGCAAAGTTGGTAAAGCACCTTCCATACAGAACCTACAGCATGGCATAGTGTTTAGAATAATCTATTTGGCATTGAAATCAGGTATTGCAGGAACAGTCTCAGTAAAGGCAGTGGTGGTTTAAATTTCTTTTTCCAGAAACAGTCAACAGTAAAATACTACTAACTGATAATTGATCTCCTCAATCGGTACAAATCAAATGCTAGCAGTTTATAAATTGGAACACCTCTAGAAAAAAGACCTTTCTCCTCCTTTCTTCCCTTTCCTCCAAATGATCAATCATCCTCTATCATCAGCAAAAGCACACGAGACAAAGCACATGAGAAAAGCAGAAAGAGAGGAGACTGTCAGCATCAGAGTCTCTAAAAGACCAAAAATTCAATTGCTGCAAGTTTGGTTTTGAGGCTCTGAGGGTTTTTTGTTGGTTTTAGAAGCAGCAGCACAGACATGCTGAGGCACCAACAAGCAGGGAAAATAAGCTGACACCTGAGCAAAGACAAAAGCTTCTTTGGCATTAAAATTGAACTACACTTCAATGTGTGTTTTGTTATTTTCTTTCGCTTTTGAGTCCCAAAGTTCTTCAATTGTAAGTTGTAGACAAAGCACCACAGAGACCAGGGCTTCAGCTGTACAGCTTGGCCATAAACTGAAGTAGCTTTCTGATGTTCGGACATATAAAATTAGTGTAATTTGTAAATATACTTCATTTGTATTAATCTGCATAAAGTGAACAAAAATGGATTTCTTGCTTGCATGTCAGTCGCAGTTAACATATCTCCCAGATGAAAAGATTTTTAAATCTTTCAGTATAGATTTGCACTTGCTGTGCAAACAGAGCTAAAATATTTCTTAACAGTATTATTCAGGCTTCACAGTGCAAACCCCACTCCTTCCTTCCCATAGTTCTACCAACTGCCTCTTCCTTGTATCTAGCGTGCATCCTCCCCACCCCACCACAGTACTGCACAGGAAAAAAAGACAAGAGAATAGAAGAAAAGATCAGGCACAGGAAAACAACATAACACTTAACAGCAAAACATCATGAAAGTTGCCAGATCCCAGGGGGCTCAAAGCCAGGGCATGTTTAAATTGAGGGGAAAAAAAAAAAAAAAAAAAGTGCTGCTAAAAGGGGAGGAAAACAAGCCGCTCAGAAGAGATAGACAGCCACATGAAATGGACAAAGTGAAACTTAATACAGCATTGACTTTCAGCTCCTGAAAGCAAAACATCTGAAGAGGCTGACAAGCATCTTTAGAGGCTGCCACTTAAAGAGTTTCCTTGCAACTGGGCAAGAAAATTTGGACAGATTAATTTTATTCTTACTAAAAAAAAAATAAATATTGCCATTAGAAATCAGGCATGGCATTACCATGACCATCCCCACACATTTTAACAGTTTGTCAGTTGTTCAGACCCCTCCTCATTCTAGCGGTCTCAATATATCCTTCTAAATGAGATTCCTCCCATCATTTGGGCATATTTGACAGCAGAGCAGCAAGAGCAACTGCTCACCTCTGCCACACCAGGCGGCTTCATGTTCATGTGCTAGAACCTAGCAGGAACTTTCAATCCAACTTCTATAGGTAAGCGCAGAAGACAATTACAGCTCAATAGAAACAGGAGTCTTTTCCTATGTTTAACTTTATAGGGGAACTTAAAGTACTGAAGCAGGAAGAAGGGAGGAAGAAAAAAAAAGTCTAGGTGTCTTATTTCACTTAATGGACATAGTAGCTCAAGGTTTCCTGGGTCTTCTGTGCAGCTTGTTTATAAGATGGCAGAGCTGGCACTGGATTTGATTCCAGTGTCCATTTCACTCGGTGGCTTTGTTCACCTCACTTTGAACAGTAGATGGGCTGCAGAACAATGGTGTTGGAAGGGCCACTGCAGTGGGGAGTTTTCCAGGGGTGAAAACATTACAGCCATCACTGCACTGAAAGGAAAGCTGAGTAGACAGCGATAGCACATCCATACACAAAATTGCCCCCTCTTTTTCTTCCCCCTGCCACTTCCTGTCCTTTCACCAGCCTACTACCATCTGTCTTAACATTGCTTCCTGCTCCAACAGGCTGACAGGTACAGAAAAAAGACTGCATTTTAAAGGAACATTTCCTACTAAATCTCCTAACAGAGAGTAGGAAAGAGGCACCAGAGTGATTGTGAAAGTCTAACCCAGCACTGAGGATCTTGCACATTTCTGCTGGCTATTTTCCTGTTTTGATGAAGTCACATAATTTCTTGTACTTTGAAACAATTCTCTTCAATAAGCTGTTCAATAAGTTCGATAAGTTCAATAAGCTGTCCTAGTGGAAAATGGGACATAATAGTTTATGTAGTATTTAGCACTTTGAAAGTCTGAGACTGGTACAAGAAATGAGCTGTGACTGTGAGCTGGAAGACAAACCTTTTGGGTCAGGATTGCTAAGTGATGGGAACACGGAAGAATAGAACCAGACTTTGGAGATGCTGGATTCCTTTTGTGGTCAAGTAAACAACCCTCAGAGCAGCATCATTCACAAGCACCAGAATGGAGAAAGCTGTTCTGTTTGCTTGGAGGTGGATATTGCAGTTATCTGAAGGCACCAGGAAAAAAGTTCCAAAGGAGAGCACACATGGGAAGCAGGTTTGTGTGTCCCCTTCCCATGCCAGTTGTTAAGTTACAGGCACATGGTCCTTCAGCCAGGAGCTGTACCTTTCCATGATACATTCAACTTGCCTTATTGTTAACGAATCTCTACAGAGCTTTTGTTAGTGCTACCTTTCTGCTTTCACAATGAATACCGGTTTGAAGAACAGTAACTATGAAAAGCTGTGAAATACCCTTTGTTTCCTTTAAAAAAGCTTCTATAGTTTCACCAGCATCTGCAGCATCCAGTAGTGTCTGAATCTTTCAGTGGGAGATGCAGATACTTCGTAGCAAGAGCTCCATTCTGATTATTTTAGAGTTTATAAATAGGAAGATCAAGATACCCAATTCACTTATATCAGACTATTAGTGTGGCAAGTTCCATGGCGCTATTCTGAACAGAATAGCAGATCTTCTGTAACAATGCTATTTCCTCTTGAAACACCCAGATCCAGATGAGAAACTCAGTGGAGTGCCTTGCAAAAACCAGTGCAGGATAATCAGACTGCTTATCCTAATCCTACAAAAACCCAAGCAGCTGAAAGCTCTTTCCTCCCCACAGTAACATCCACTCATTCCGGCTTTCTGTGGAGGACTGCCAGGTACTCAACTCAAAGTCACAATTTCCAGATCCCTTTCTTCAGCAGCATTAGCACCAATGCCAGACTTCAAAAAAGAACCCCTCCAAGTAAGAAGAAAAAGCCATCTATATTGCCACACGGTCCAACAGCAGAGGGTCCCACCCCTTCCTACCGCACATCCTCCTAATCTGTGTTCTCAACGATAAGGAAAACTTGACTGAATAAGTAGTGACATACAATGAAAGCTGATCATATACCATATCATGTGGTTGTTAGTCCCACGTTTCTTCTCTAAGGCTACAGGAGCAGATGAACACACGCATTTTTATCCAATTGTGCTTTTACACAGATGCTTCTTGGGGCGTGGTGGGGATGGGTGGGTAAAAAACCCAAAGAAAACCGGCATAGAAAGCAACAACCACTGGTAGATTTGAAAATTTAGCCTAAAACAGCTGAATGCTTTCAGATATTCAATCAAGACACCCTGAGCTACATAATCTTTTAAAGCACCCTTTTATATAAATCATTGAAGTTCCAGTCAAAAGCACTTAAGGACGCCTCTCCATTTAAAATAGGAGTCATAGGAGAACGGCAGAGCGAGAGAGCATGCAGTTAAGTGATGCTACACAGTGGAAGGCAAGAAGAACCAGGTTACTGACTATGCGTGGTCCCCTCCTCGCATGCCTGTACACCATGCAGTGTTACTACAGCACATGTTACGAGGACTCGGAATCCAGAGGCAAGTTCCCATCAGTTCAAAATTAAAATGACCAGCACCATTAGAAAAGTGAAGGCGGCCTGGGCCCCATGGAGGATCAAGGCAGAGGATTCCTCTGTGACTGGCTAAGGATGGACAGGAGAAGCCAGAATCTCTTTGGCTGGAGGAGCAGAATGGGAAGTAGGCTGCATTTATGGAGCAGTTTGTGAAGCAGCTGCTGGAAGAATTGGCTCTGGGGAAGTTGGATTATTTGCACTGCTGACGTAGGATTCAGGAGGAAGGGAGAATGGAGACAGCAGAAGTAGCTTCCTTGGCTAGCACCAGCAGTGGAAATGCTCCAAGCAGCTAGCACAGTGGGAAACAAGGATGGGGAAAAAAAGGAAAAAAGAAAAAAAATATATAAAGGAAGAAAAGATCTTCACTGCTTATCTAATAAAAAAAAAAAAAGAAAAAGAGGAAGGGAAAATAAAAAGAGGAGAGAGAAGCACCAGTCGCAAAGAGTTCACAAGGCTTTTTTTCCTCCTTCCCCCAGCGTCATTGCTCTGGCTCTGACCTTCGGGGCCGGTATCTCCGATGGCCCGTTGATTTCCGCGTAGCCACTGCTGCGGTGAAGCCCACCAAGCAGCACAAGGATGTGGTGCCAAATTTGGCTGTGTCTAGCCAGTTGGGTGTTTCCGTCTTCAGGTACCTCTCAGCTAAATGCAGACTCATCACTACGAACCACAAGACTGAAGCAAACGCATCAATTCTCCGGAGCCTGCAATGCCAAAAAGAAACCCAACAAGACACAAGGTAAGAGTTTAAACACCAACAAACTCCCCTGGTCCTGAGGAAGGACAAGGAAGGTGGGGAGGGTACACAGACTGAGCAGGTTATGCACTATCTCTTACTACAGTTATACCATCTGCAGCCCTTCCCACTGCTGTGGCAAATACCCGAATCGGTCAGTTCCATTCTCTACCAGATACAGAGCTGCACAGTAATTCAAGCTTAAATTGAATGAACCAAGGCACAGATCCAAAGCAAGCTCTGCTATCTCCATCCAGATGGCTGGCAACCCAAAGAATAAGAAGGAGAACTGTGCCACCCAGTACTACGTTTGCCATTCTGGCAAATATTTACCCCGGCTCACTGAGTCAAGACAGGGCAAAAGATCTCCACCTTATATAATGCAGTTTTCCTTGAAGTGAAACAGAAGAAAAGAGCACACCCACCTGATCCGCCCAGCTAAGAACATGGCCAACAGGCAGGTGAACAGCCCGAGCACAGTGACTGCCATCTGGTGATTCTTCCCGTAAGCCCATGCGGCGCTCAGGTTCTCCACCATCTGTTCTGGGAGCAGGCGCAGCAGCTTCCGCCAGCCTGCCACCGTCACAGAAGTGCCATTTTCCAAGTCTGCATGTGAACTTGTGTCAGTCCTGTTGTGAATGGATGCTGGACCAGAGGAGACAGGAGCAGGGACTGCTGCACTGAGTGAGAAGGGGTCGCCTGACCCGTACAAGGCCATGAGAACCAGGAACGCACAGCTGAGGAAGGCCAAGAACCGCAGAAATATCACCTGAGCTGGTGTGGTTATGGAAGCAGAAGAGGAAGATGAACATAAGTTCTGCAGAGGAAGCACAGAACACCTTGTCATAAGCTGAATGAACTGTAATAAGGTTTTGAAACAGTGCTTTATGAAACACTTCCAGACTGTATGGTTACTGGACAGTTTTGCTCACATCCTTGTAAGTCTCTCTACTGGGCTGACATCACATGGGATATTGTAGACTAGCAAAGAGCAACAGCAGGGCAGTGAGGTAAGAAGGTGGTCATAATCCACTTCCCATCGTTCTTACTTCTTTCACCCCCCATGTACTCTGTAGTTTCCTGCACTGTACTCATAAATTTGCTTCCCTACCTCCCCTTTTCTGCCTGTCCCACTGTTTTCCTTCCACTCTGTTCTTATTATTACATTAGACCTACCTTCTGGCAATTACACTGAATGACACCAGCAAGAGGAAAACCTCAAACTAACATCAGGAGCCATCTGTGGCAACTATCCTGTGCTCTTCTAAACTTCTGCCATGCACCCACGCTCCCAGAGTTAGACAGCCCAAAGCTGCTGCCTTCCCTTCCCAGCAGCAAACCCAGGTGCAGAGGTATCTATTTCTCTGCACTCCCCCCTAAATTCCCTCATCTCTCCCCCTATGTACCTGAGTATAGGTCTTGTCTGTCTCACGGCGCTTGAAATGGTGGCTGAGCAACAGCGCCCGGAGCTGCCGATTCTGATGTTTTATGTAATACTCCACAGCAGCCTGGCATGGACGGCACAGTTTGTAGGTCTGCTCCAGATGGTGCTTATACACCTCAATCTCCTCATCGTATTTGCCCTGGTGAGAGAATAGGAGAGGAAAAGTAGGCGAGAACTGCAGGTCCCTCACCAGTTATCATGCTTGCTACTCACAAGCAAGCAAGGCATGCTTCCAATCTCCAGAGGAACAGCCCCCTGCAACCAGGCCGCAACAGTGACCAAGCTGGAGGCCAGCCATACAACCAACTTCACATACCCAGACCCAGCCTCCATGTTCCAGAAGAGACAAAACAGCCCTTGGAAACGGCTGCTGTGGCCAAATTTTGGGATGCTGAATTTCTGTGGTGCAATTTTGCTGTCTTTGTCAAGACCTTGTGAACCCACCACAGAAGACAAGACAAAATCTAGAATTGCTCTTCCCCTCCTCAAATGAGGAGATCCAAAAGGCCTGTTGCCCCTTCATACCACTGTGCTGGAGAAAGAGACAAGCCCCTTCCAAAACTCAGCCCCAGACTCAAGGGCTGTCATTGCTTGAAGACCGTGGTGAGACAAGCTCCATAAATCATTAATTCCACTTGTAAAAGCAGACAGTGAGTAAGGCCAAAGGTATGCTTTTCAGCCTCGCTACAGTGGACACATCACTTATCACAGAGACTCCTAGGGCTCTTCCATCTCCACTCCCAGCCTCTATCAAGATCCTTGTATCAAAGCACACAGCTGAAAGCATGCAGCTTCTTTGGGAGAGGGAAGTAAAAAGATGCATTGCAGCTGCCTGGGGACTTGCTGCAGCAGCTTCATGGGCTCCATCTGCCGGAATCGAGAAGGAATCACATGGCAGAGACTAGTAGCAGCAGGCTCACCCCTTACTGGACAGGCCAGCAATGCTGAGAGGCCGTTGCTGTCACTGACACACGTATCTAACCATGTTGGATAACATTAATTCCAAGTCTCTTAACTGACACAGTCACTGCAGTTCACTGAATGCCTAAAAAGGGTCCAAAGGCTGCCATTAATTGAGCAAGTGGATAGGTCGGGCAAGAGGCAAGGACTAGAAATAAAGCTGAGAAAAGGGAATCAGACAAAGATGTTCTCATTAAGCGTGATCAAATTTACATCTGTTCCCTGGGAGTCATTAAACTCATTACAATTACACAAAGCAGACTGGATTAGGCAACCCAGAGGTTGAATGCATCCCTCTGTAGTGCGGTCTTACAACCCCAAGGTTTGACCATGGTTGAAAGCTAACTCTGCATGAAACTTTGGGGAGCCATAAAACTGTGAAGGAGAAACCCCACTATCCTATCCTCCGTGCATATTAAGTAATGGGAAGGCCAAGAAGTTGCTCAGCAGGAAGTCCTGCTGCTGTAATTTAAAATCCCTTTGCCCTCCTAGGCACAAATGCCTAACCAGGGAGATGATGTGGCTGCACAGGATTCCTCTCCCACTCCACTAGCAAAAGCAGAGCAGCACAGCCAAGGCCTCAGGAAAAACAAAATCTATTAAGGCTTCAAGGGTGTTGTGCCTGCCAGATCCTGTAAGCTCAGCTGGGTCAATGGTAAGTACTGGAGCCGTAAGCTGATCTCAGCAATATGCATGCTTGGTTTTGGGCTCAAACTTCAACTTCCAGTATCCATCTAGAACAGGTCATTACATTCTGGCTTTGGAGTAGGATCAGGTAAATTTGCAATGCTAATCAGTAACCTCCTCTGCACTGGAGTGCCACATAGTGCTGCTGATGACTACTGGAGTGTCATTCCATAGCACATTGAAAAATTCCTCTCTCTCCTGCTTACTAGGCTGCAGCACGGTACCACTTGCACAGCCAGACAAAATAAATTATTCCAGAGCAAATTAATCAGAGCAGGAATTAAAGAGCAGGAATAGCAGATACATGTATGGGAATGCCTTGGACAAACATTCTCCTGTGATGCCAGTCCCTAATGAACACTCACCTCCTCCCTTGGTGAGAACGAAGCCAGCTGTTTGATCTTCGTGGTTTGATGGTTGTTGCATTTCTTGCAAAGCAGAATTTGGCTGCTCACCCACTGCTGTGGTTTGGTAGGATCACAGAAAGTTGTAGCACCTGACACAACATGGTTAAGGTGTTCCATGTACTGAGCAGGGATGGGCTTGTTGTAGTCTCCATTCTGAGAAGAAGCAAAAAGGGAGGGAAAGCAAGAATGAGATCATAAAATCAAATCTAGCTATCCTCTGGTTGATAACAAGATTCCCTAAGCTCTGTCAGGAGCTCTGCACTCCATGCATTCACCTATGTAACAAAAGAAATAAGTTAAAAAAAAAAAAAAAGACAAAACACTTCAAATCTTCTCCTCCATCCACTGTTCTATACACCTATTGCAAGCAGTTGGTGATAGATTTTGGTTTAAGGCAGCCTTTGTTATTCAATACCCTAAATAAAGCAATTCAGCTGTTCCAAAATACAGATGCAGAGAACAATTGTTCTGTATATTAAAAAAAAAGATTCTTAAGAGATATTGGTGAAAATGTCAAGGCCCTTTTTGCCCTTTGAAGGAAGAGAGGAAAAATTGCCTTTATCATTCTATGTCAGCACATCCCAGTACAGTGGATTCTTTCTCAAATTTGATCAAGTGATCGGCTGCTGAGTTCACAGGTGCTCAGCACAGAGCTGCCAGCTGTCAAACATCTGGATATTCGTCTGCACTGGGCCTGTATCATCTTAAATGAGGAGCAGGGTTTTCCCGCAAGCACTGTTCCACAGGGCATGCACCTTCCCAGCCACTCATCAAGCAATTGCACACGGTACCTCTTGGAACCCATTGTACTGCTCACAGTTGGGGCAGTCCCAGCAGTTGCGATTCCCATATGGCACTACCGTGTCCTGATTGCAGAACCAGCAGTTCACTGTCACATGCGTGGGCTTCTTCCTGTGAGGAAAGGAAATGTGTCAGGCATCAGCACTGAATTCAGTTGATGCAGAGGAAAGCAATGGCTTTCAAACAGGGAAATGCAAGAGAGACTGGAATAACAATCAATCTTCCCATTCAGTATGTTTAATGGTATGACTCAGAGTAGGCATTTTAGCAATGAAAAGATGGGACTATCAAAGTAGAAATAAATTTCTGCCTGATGCTCGCATCTCTTTGTGCTAGTACCATGGACATGCCAGAACTTTAATAACAACCTTGTGAATAACACACTTCACTGTTTTTCAGAGGCATATTTGGGGGTGCAAATCCTCTCCATAATCAGCAGTTAATATATGCGAAGGGTGAAGCAGAGTTGCTGCTTAATACACAGGATTCTGGAAGTTACGATCCGCAAGAACCACATATGATGCTACTTAGAAACCTTGGAAATGGGTTCATGCTTACAGTTTTATCTGCCTTGCTTGTTAGAAAATTTTTCAAGGAGAAGGGCATATCAAATTATCCCAAGGTTCAGGCACTGTAAATAGCTCTTTCTTCACAGCTTTAGATACACAAGAAGGAACTGAGGAATGAACGTATCTTCTACAGTTTTTATGCACTGGAACTGAAGAGACAAAGACTGACCTGGATCCATGACCCCCTTGTTTTTTAAAAACAAACAGCTGTGACATGGCCTCCTTGCTACAGGCTGTGATGGATGTTTGAGCAAAGAACTTCAGTGGCCTGGCCCTTGAGCCTGCCTGCTAAAGAAGGTCTCCATTTGTCTTGAAACTCAGTGGGAGAGGAAGCTTCCTGGCAGGTCAGGGCAACACAGCCCAGCTGTCTGGGTTTTACCAGAACCTGTCCCAGTCACACCTCCAAGGGAGGGCAGCTGTTCATGCAAGGCCCGGGCAGGGACTCACTATGGCAGCTATGCAGACAAATGGACCCAGCTGCCACCAGCCCCGTTTGCTGCTCAACTCCACCACGTAATGAGCATGCCTCTTGCTGGACAGCTTCTAAAGCAGAGTAAAAGCAACCAAGCAGGGGGGCTCACTGAGGGCTTGGAAAGCAAGTAATGGTAGCCAAAGTGCTCACCAGTTGAGAGCAACTTCTCTTCTTCCTACTCTAGGAAACATTCTCTGCTGCTACAAATATTCTACCACGAAACATCTTCTGAATGCTGCAGAAATGTTGTCTGCCACCCTGCAACCAAACAGGCAGGTGGTTCCCCTTCTTAGTTAAGCTGGCTTCTCTCTCAGCCATCACCTTTGTAGCTGGATGCCTACAATTAAAACTCTTCCCCCTTCCCATTTCCATAGACAATGTCTTGAAACTTGGTTCACAAAATGCCAAACCCTCACAGTGATGCTTGGGCCTCCTGTTTAAGTACTAACGACACAGATAAGCTTGAAATGAAGCACCAGAAAGAAGGCTAAAAAGCCAGAGTGCACAGAGGATTCCCTGCCAGTTGCTGAAAGAAAATGGCTGGAGCTACTAGGGTGACAAGATTCTCATCTCAAAATAGATGCATACACCCACACCCCTCTTAAAATGAATATTCACTGCTCAACTCTGTTCATTGCCAAGGGTGCTCAAAACAGTAAGTGATCTGAGTTAAAAATACCACCATTGAAACTGTCAGGCAAAAAAAAAAAAGTTTAAACCAGAGAGAAATCTAGGTCCCTAGTCCAAGTTATCCAGGAGCTACCGCTGTCCAAAAGCCAAGCAAACCACATGTCAAAACAGCCATATGAAGGATGGACAGCAACACCTGCTGGTCCTAGTTTCATGTACCATAGGTGTAAAAGTTATGAAAATATAACACATAGGCTTCAGCATGTTAACCTCCAAAGCACAAGTCCTACCACACCTTGAGCATAGACTGATAGCAAGCACAACCCAGACTCCATCCTCTGATGCAGGTTATTGCATAGGTCCCAGGTACTGTGCAAAGTGCTACAATTCCACCTTCATGCCGTGGTGGCACCATCCTCTGGCACCCATGGCAATAAGACATGCCACACTTCAGTCTCTAACTTGTCCATGACACGACAAAGTAGGTAGAAGCACGAATTTCAAGGATAACACAGAAGTGGAAAGCACAGACCAAAAAAAATTTAGTAAAGCATGCATGCTATAAAGCAAAAAAGAACCAATGCCAAACCCTGTTTGAGAACTTGCTAATACCAGAGACCAAATCCTTAGTATACTAGAGGCCTTTCCATCTTTTCCAAACAGGATTCCATTTGCCACTCATGAGGCTGAGGAAGTGCTACCAAGGGTTAAATAGCAGCCCTTCTTCCTCACAATGTATGCAAAAGAAATTGCTACATCCTGTATTATTTAGGATAAAAAGCAATAATCCTTCCTTCTGTGAGCCTATAATCTGTTGCCACAGGAATAGGTGCAAACAATCATAAGTTCCCAACCTGCTGGATGAAAATAGAAGAAGGAAAAAAAAAAAGTTCATTTGAGGCAAGAACAGGTAGGTAGGGCGCTAATTTTCTAGTAATCGCGTAGGGCTTTAAAATCGAAAAATAAGTACTGCATTTGGAAAGACTCTCAGCTACGGATTTAATTACTTTGGAACTATATATACCTCGACTGAATTCAGGCAGCAGCTGAACGTAATAAGCCAGAGCACACATCACTTCTGAAGTCAGACATTCTGTTAGGAGAAGAAAGACAACGCAAAACCCATATAAGCATTTACCATGTGCTCAACCCTTTGCAAAACACTAGGCAAATCATCCCTCAGAGTTTATAATCTAACACTGTATTAACCCAAATTAACTTCACTGGACAATGAACCACCCTGCAAAACAAAATCTGAGCAGCAAGCAGCGATTGAATTACTGCACAGAGAGATTCCATTAACAGCTGACTTGCAGTGCTAACTCAATATGTAACCTGCACAACCAAACAAGCTAGAAAAAATTCCCAGGTTTGGACAAATTGTTTTGCAGGTAGAAGATCTTTGCTTAAGACAACACGGAGGGGACGTGCCTGGAGTAAACTCAGTTATGAGATCAACATCTAAATGTCTGATACTGCTCAGACAATATGACAAAATGTTCCTTTGTGAGAGGCTATCAGACTCCTTTGCTAACAAGCTTTCTGTCCCATACATAGTGCTTGCAAAAATCAGACTGCAGGCATACCCATTGACAAACACTGTTTAGCAACTCATTTGTGTCTCTCATGTAACATAAGAAGGAACTTGCGTTCCTTCCAACTCCCAACACTGTCCACTATTCCCCATTTATGCATAAATTTAAGGTCACGCTTAAGCCCACACCTTTAATGGATTGCCAGAACGACAGTCTCCCTGATAAGTGCAGGTCGAATCAGTTACCTGATAATAATAAACTGGATTCCTAACTATTTTTATTTACATCTATTCCCTCCCTCCTTTACTGCTAGGTCAGAAGATGATGATGTTTGTTTTTCCATATTCTTAATGGAGGCCACAGGTGGATGTGCAGTTCTTTGCTGGGTTACCCTCATCCTCTGCCAAAGATTAAAAGAAAAAACAATTCTTCATTAAAAGTATTTAAAGCAGGACTCTTCATTCTGGCACAACTGGGTTACAAAGCAATTCTAGAAACAGCTGTTCCAGCAAATCTGAAGAAAAACCACACTACGAAGAGAAGCTTTTTTGCACAGGTCAGTTTTGATCAGAACAACATCTGATGGCAGTTTGACATCACCAAGCTGCCAAAGCTCCGAAGTATGGAGCAAGCCCATGGCACAGTATGGGCAGCATGACTGAGTTAACAGAAGCTCACTGGGCCTGATATCGTGTTCAGCGCACAATTTAGGGAAGCTCCTGGGTGGCAGCTCACTCAGCTGCCTTAATTCCAAGCCATGCCCATGTCCATCACCTGTCAATAAAAGGGTCTGCTAGTGCAGACCCAATGCTAAACCCCATTTTCCAATGTGAGAAAAACACATTACAGCTGTCTAGATTCCAGCAGGCAAACTATATCATAGATGCATCTGCTCAGAACTAGCAGTTGTAGACAGGGTTGAAGAGTGAGCCACAAGACCAGATTTCTAGTACAGTGTCATAGGTTATAATGCAATTATAGGCAATATCAGAATAGTATGGAGAACCACAAATACGTAGCCCCAAAGAATTATCAAGGTCACCTCCTGAAAATATTTACAGCTCACCAGCAGTTTTCAAGGACTTGGGAAGAAATGCTTTCCATTCCAGAGACCTTTTGATGAACTTAAGCAAAACAAAGCCAATCTCTTCCCTCAAAAGATGTTAGCCTCAACTGGGTCAATGAAAGGCTGCCTGCTTCACTGGGGATTGTTTTAGGCCACTAGTATTTCTTAGCTGCCCTAAATATGCCATAGAAATGCCAAGTCTTGCATATGGGCTAATATACCACTGACTATTTATATGGTTGTATAAACAGCAAATGCATTAGAGCAAACCTTAAGTATTTTATGGTGGATGTAGAAACATGCTTCTACTTCAAAGCGTGAATTTGAAGTGAACCTTAACACAACGAGCCCTTGGGACTGCCTTTTACTCCAACAGAAGCACCCAAGAGATGCAGACTGCTCAAGTCTGTTCTTCATGCAGTCTAAAGTGCCTCTTATTCCATATATTCCTACATTCATTTCAAGCGATGCTAGATTAAAATCTGTCAAATCAAGCTTTACTCCTTTTCTGAAATCTGTATCCTGACTTCTCTCCTCCCTTGAGAGGAAAACCTTGTTTTCAACTGATCTGTTTAAATTTGTTTTAAGGTCAGGAACGTTCCATGCCATTAAGAAACAAATGAGCAAAGAATTTTGGTCACTACCTGATAACTTTGACTTCTATGTAATCTTCCCAAGTCTTAGCACTGCACTAATCCATGGCACTCCCCCACTGCAATCACGCTTTCACCTCCAAATCAACCAACACAAGCAGCAAAACGTTTTCTCTCCCTGCCTCAAACATGTCAGAAAACAAGAGAAAAACCTCTTTTTCCTTCAGTTTTTTTCTTTGTTGCCTTCAGCAACCTCTGTCATACTGTTACCAGTAACGCCAGCCTCTGGACCAGGGACCGGAGGGAGGGAGACGTTTCAGCTTTCCTCAGCACAGCTCCCACAGCAGGCAAGTCCTTGATGTTCAGCGCCGGCACACAAAGAGACGAAGCAATTCCAGGGGATACGGAAAAACGTACCCAGCCATTTACCCGGGAGGTTTTGTTGCCGCTGACAATTTGGGGAGGGATCCTTTCCCAAACACACGCCTCACCAGTATCACCACAGGCACACCAACGAGCCGGCCCGAAGCCGGGAGCCCCAGGCTTGCCCGCTGCCCTCCCTGGTCTCCCCTCACAGAGGCCGTTCCCCTCAGCCACCGCGCGCGGCAGCGCCGGGCAGGACGGCGCCTTCCCGCCTCCGCGGCCCGCATCCGGCCGGCCATTGTCCGCCGCCGCCACCCCGCCCGCCCCGGCCCCTACCTCCGCGCGATGCGGTAGAGCAGCAGCCCGGCGGCGGCGGCGCAGACTGTGACGCCCAGCCCGCCGGCGGGGCAGCGGGCCAGCAGCGCCCCGGCTCCCTCCATGCCGCTCCCCCACACGGGCCGTCGCTGTGACCTCGGCGGCGGCGCTTTGTACGCGGCGCGGCCGCCCCCCCCCCCCCGCCGCTCCGCCCCTCCGCCGCGGCGGGGGCGGGCGGGTGAGTCACGGCGCGGGGAGCGCGGCGTGAAAGGCCGGAGTCGTGCGGCGGCGCCGTGAGTCAGCGCCGCAAAGGCCGAGATCGTGGCGGCGGGGGCGGCCCGCCGGGCTGCCTGCCCTTCCGGGGAGCGGGGCCCGTCGTGCCTGGCCTGGCGCCGAGTTCAAGCAGCTTTTTTTTTTTTTATTATTATTATTATTATTTTTTCCTAAATTTAGACGCGGCGCGTTCTGTATTACTAAAGCAGCTCCAGCCCTTTTAGGTGCCGGCCCTGGCGGAGCGCGAGGCCGAGAAGCGCCGAGGCTGCGCGCTGCTACAGGCCCGAGCCTGGGGAAGGGCTTTAACAGCTACACCTCCACCTCAGCTTTCCCTCCAAGGGCCACTTGCACACGTGAAACTGGAAACAACGGGGTCTACAACACAGCAGAGAATGGGCAATTAAATTTAACATACATTTTTGTGGGGAAAAGGATAGATGCTTGGCAAATTACGGAAAGGGGCAGAGGAAGAAAAGACCCATTCTCTTGGAACTTGCTCTATCAGCATGTGCTCTTGCACCAAACCACCCAGTTGTCTGGGGCAAATGGGACATCGCTCCAGTTACACTACTGTACCTTCCCCACTGATTTTGGAGCACAGGTTATCACCCCTTTGTGGTCCCTGATCAACCTTACTCAGCAAGCCACGTGCTGCAAAGAACATCTCACTTTAGCCAAGGGCTCGTATGGCAAGTAGAGCAGGAATGCAAGCACAGGGCTTTGTGGGCAGCTTGTTACCTGTGAGCCAGAAGTTGAAGACTGCTGCTCTAGACTTTCTCTCTCTCTCTGGATAGATTAATAAACAATACAATTTTGCAGAAAGCCCCCATATCTCTGATGGGAGTGGTTCCTAGGTCAGACTTGTTCAGCAGCTCTCCCCTAGAAAGCAAAATAACACCCATTCATGCTCTGCCCCTCTCAGCCCGCATGGGTGAGATTCGCTGGTTCTTACAGTTGGTGGTTTGACAGTTGTGCCCTGCTTTTACATGAAGGTAAGGGGTAAGACCTCTCCAAAATACAAGACTGACCTCAAATTGCCTAGCTGTTTTCCTGGTTAAAAACAAAAAAAACCTCTCAGCACAATAGAGAGAACTGCTTAAAATTCAGGAGAACCAAGTTGTGTCAACATCATGTTTTTAAAAAGCCACAAATGGAAAAAGCTCTTCATAGACAAATATTCATACTGGAAGTAAGCTGTACTTTTAAGCTTGTCTTAACTGTCACTGGGGTCTTAACCATTCCATTTCTATCTCCACAGATTTAACCATGGGAATTAATTATAAGTAATAAAAGTGACTACTTCCTCTTGATAAATGCAAGGGGGGCATAATTTTTCATTCTCTCTTCCATTGTTTAGCTCAGTTATTTACGGATTATGAGACCAAATGACAGGGAAAGGAAGAACCACCACCCAGTCATTTGGCACATCAGGTCCTTCCGCAAGTCCTCTAGGACTTCTGTACTTGAGAGCTTGTCTATTTTTCTACAGAAGTCCCTCCCTTCCTATCAACTCTATCTGTAGTATGAGACCAACCACAGATGCATTGTTTACCAAAAGTTTCCTCCTTAAAGAGGCTAATGAGGAACTTGTGCAAGACAACTATAAATCACGGTGAGGGGCACAGTCACAATACAAGCATATGTCACAACCATCAGTAAATGCAGATAATTTTGAGGGGTATCAAGGCAATCATCGGTACCTAAAGGGAGGCAGTAAGTCTTATAGTGTAAGGACTTGAGAAGATTAATGACTACATCTTCAAATGCCTAAGAAATTCTCCCAAAGTACATGAGCTACATGTGTAGCTCATACTATTGTAGCAAGAGAGTGTTTGTAATTTCAATTTAAGTGTTAATTTATGAACAGGAACAGACTCAGTTAATGGAAACTTTGTGGTTACTTCAGATAAGACCATAGTTTCATCACCTTACTGATAATTAAGCTACAAAGGGTCTAGTAATGAAGCCTAAACCTGGAGGGAAACTGCCCAGGAAATTCTAACCAGTAACAAATTTACCTATCTTCCATGGAATTGACTTTCTGTGGAAGTTGAAGTGGAATGAACCATGATTTTTCTTTCACAAGCAGAAATACTTATTTGAAATACTTCAAATTCTTCCCTCTGGTAATAGGCTTATTCCAGTAACATAAATGGGATTGCTCACAGAGCATCACCTAAAAAATTTTAACTCTTTCAAGGGCTAAGGAATCAAGGGTTAGTGAATTTTAAAAACTGTGGTAGAGAGGAAGGACAAAGGAATAAACGACACTAATTCAGAAATTCTATTAGCTCCCAATATAGCTTATTAACCCCCTATCAAATTAAGACTAATTCTGTCAGCATCGGTAGCAAAACTTAAAGAAAAAAACCCAAAAATCCAGCAGAATTCCTGATTTTCCATCAGATTTGAGCAGAACAAGAATTTGTTCCCTTTCTCTTGCTTTCTCTCTTACCAAGTCCCAGACTCCTCAAAAGGGTTTGAGTTCCCTCCCCTCATTCTCAAAAGGTATCAGCAGTCTACACATTTGACTAACATTTTAAAAGTGAGCTAGTGTACTGCAAGTACAGAGGAATACTAATTTAAGAAAGCAAATCTCAGAAAACGTTTCAAAGTAGCAGCACAAGTGTCCTAGTTCTCAAAAATAGAAACAGCACTGTATGACAATTTTGACTCTATCTATAAAGAGACTAAAGCTTTTGCTGCTCATCATCTCCCGAAAAAAAGCCATGCCAGTTTTTAGTTACTCAGCTGTTTCCTATTTTAGCTTAGGGGTAACATGATATGTTCTTTTCAGTAAGATATAATAGAAATCAGTTATTTTTGCAGTTTTGCCTCATCGTGAGGTATATACACATTCTACCCTCTTTGCACTATGCTCCTCCATCACACTGATGTCAAATATGACCTCAAATACCAGTCATCAGCTAGGTTCTAATGAGAACAAACATGAATGTTTGCATCCAGTTATCAACCCTGATGTATTTCTGCAATATTTCTGCAACAAAATACTAACTTGAAAACTGTCTTTTATAAGACAGACAGCCCTACTCACTACTAGGCTGTTTCTTAATGCTTTGCATGATCCTTCCAAGTCCAAACACCACCTCTGCTGTATATGATCCTTGAAGTCAAAGATGTCTGTAAACACTTGTTTATGCTCAAGAACTCAACACCTGCTCAAATCATGAGAAGCTCATTGTTCAGCTCAACAGCAAGGAAGACTGAAGCTGGGCTCAAATGCTGTAGTGTTTGCCTCAGCTGCCAAAGCAAATGACACTAATGAATAGGAGAGCATAATATGGCCAAAGCAAAACACAAACCTACCCATTTGAGTTCTAAAGTATTTTATCATGCACTATCAGTAACTATTCATATGCAATACTTTAATCACAAGGTATTGCTGCAATACAAGTGGTAAAGAGACTACTAACATTAAAAGCATATTCTAATATTTATGAAAGGACTAATCTCAAGTATGCAGCATATTCGATTTATAACTGAAAGGTAAGAACTGATTCATGGCTACTGTTGAAAAATACCCCTTTGACACTGTGTCTGTGAAGGGGAAGGCAGATATCACATCTGTATGAAACGTGAGAACTGTAACAGGCTGCACTAAGCTGGCGAATCCTTATTTCCTTCAGTGAGAAATCAAGTAATAACAAAGAAACGCTTTATGGCTGTGGATTTTTTTCATGTTAACTCCAGTGACATATCCATGACATAAGCACTGCTCTACAAGGACATCAAACCAAGAGGGACATATTCCTGAGTATCATATTGTAAAGCAGAATCCAGAACTGCATTTCTAGTCTATAGTGTTGGGGACCTGCCTTATCCTCTCTTCCACTCTCCAGACCCCTAACACTGAAGTATAAGGAAAGCATACCACAAAAAAGCCCCACTGTAGTAAAAGGCTGAGGTCAGGATACATGACCAAGTTACTGCATCTCAAGGAATTTCCACAGGGCAGCCAGGCCACAATCACTGACTGTCCTTACACTCTCAGTCCTTCACAAAAGCAAGGTCTAAAAGCCAAGACAGACCTATTTACACACACTAGCATAAGCCTGTATCCCAGATGCAGAGGTGTGCACAGTACTGTAATTTAATTTTTACTAAAAGCCTAGCACAACCATATTCCAGCAATATTGCCAGTGTAAGTGGCTTTTCCAAGAGGTTCTGGTGTGCATATTTCACACCATCAAAACAGAGAAACATACTACAAGATTGTCCTACTTGAACGCTCCAGGGTGCTCACACAGCAATGAACGACGCACCTTGAATAAACCAGAACAACTCTCAAAGTTATTTGTGCATTAGGCTATTACAGTGCTAAAAAGTGACTTGACTCCGGTGGTAAGAAGACAAAAGTTTCAAATTTCCAAACCAGTTCTTCTCCTGTTTTAATACAGTTTTAATGAACATCAGTCCAAGTATGAGGTACATTCCTTGACCACATATGGCTGTGCTTAAGGAAAAGGACAAACATAAATTAAATAGTGTGATTTAATTTAGTAGCAGTTTAATTATCATTAAGTTAAAAAAAAGTTATAATTAACTATTAACGTTAATGACTTGAGACCTTTCAGAAAGCATGAATCCAAAAGGAAATATCCAGCGGGTGGTCACAGACTTGCAGTTTTTCCACCAGCACTGCCACCTGCATCAGTCTCTTACAGGACTATGTGTTCAATGAAGAAATTGGTCTACAGTCTGTAACAGGAGTCTTGGCTCTGCTACTTTGCATGGTCTTCTAACAGATACACAATTAACTCATAGGTGGACAACACAATGGCTGTGTTTGGTATCTGCCGGATGAGTTGGGCAAAGAGTCCTCTATAGAAGGCGAGATAGCCTTCTTCACGTGCTACCAGACGTGCTGTTTGAATGAAAGTCTTGTATTTAGTGCCTTCTTCTCGCAGCCGTGTCCGTATGACCTCTGCAGAAAAGAAAAACAGAGCCCAAAGTTAACAAGGTTTAAACCTTCCCATTGAGAAACATGCCACTGCCAGGAAAGAGTATGCAAAACGCAGGGACATGAAAACCTTCCTGTACCAATTGCCTGCCAGTACTTTCAGCCATGGAATCCTGTACACACTGCCCTTCAGGCAAGAAGCAAAGTTAAAGATGAGTTCCCTTTCATGTGGAATAAATGGATTATTTGCTCATTCAAGCTATTAACAGAACTAAATGCTTCACTGATGCTCACAGAATCAATATTGCTCTTTCTATGTAACCATGATAACATTCACATCTACCCAAAAAGAATAATACTGCTCAGCCCACAAGTGTTGCCCGCCACTTGATCACAGAATCCCAAGGGCTGTGGGTACTCAGCTAGATGAGGCTACTAGTGAGAACAGATCATTAGGCATTCCATTTCTTTTTGGCATTTTTCAAGTTGTTTTTAAACTAGCAAGTCCCCATCACCAACCATGTGGCTAATGAGGAATGGTGGGACCAGTACTGAAAATGCCAATGCAGATGCACATGCCACAGTAACATGCATTTGGCCATTCAAATGACTTAAGAATTTTACAGCCCTAAACCCCATCATTTGTCTTGGATTACAGGCAACAGCTGTTCTACTGCAGTGATAAACGGAAAAGTTAACATACCGTGTGGATAAGCAATACAAGAGGCACAGCCCTTGGAAACAGCAGCAGCAAACATCAGTCCAAAGAAGTTTGTCGAGTTCCTTTCGGTCACATTAGGAGGAGAAGGGGGCAGTTGGACTTCCTTTAAGTGCTTTTTTAAACTTTCATAAATAGCAAAGCAGATAATGGTCTCCGAAATCCCAGCATAGGAGGCAGTCAGGCCCCTATAAAAGCCACGGATACCTTCTGTCTGGTAAACATATCTAGCACACTGCAAAGCATTCATTGGTTTTGAACCCCTGACTCTGAAAAACAAACAGAACAGAGTATATAATGAGCACAGAAAAAGAATTTTTAATATTAAAAAAACCTCTTGGCTTTCCGTAGTTTCTATAACTACAGAAATGGTTCTCTGCTAAGTTTTAATCCAAAAATCTTCTAGGGAAGCTGCATAGAGCAGTACTACCATGCTAAGAGTGCACACTTGGCTTTGTTAATTCACTAATACATACTCCTCATAATTTTTTCAGCTCAAGTTCTATCCAGTCTGTCACAGTTCACACCAATGCTTTAAGAGACAATGAGCATTGAAGAGACACTGCTTTGTCTTAAACTAGTAATTCCATTTAAAGCCATCTTCAGCAGGCCAAGAGACAGAGGTCTGCTACATGAGAAATGATCCTTCATTTTAAGAGGCAGCACTCAGTTCAAAGGTGCCACCCTGTGAAGTGCTGAAATTAAGTATGATAAATTATTTATAAGTTGTGGTGCCTTAAAAGGATCCTTCTTATCTGACTTAACACGTCCTTGCAGGAAGACATTTCCATTCTAAGCAGTCACATTATTAGCAGAGTCGCTCAATGCTTCGATATCCACCAGTGACTGTGAATTGCTCAACTAAAAGATATTACTGTCAAACTCCCTCTCTGTTTTCAGGAGGTATGGTTAACACTAATACAATGCTGAAGGAAGCAAAAGAACATTAAACCACTGCAACAGATTCTTATTGCCTCTAGAACCTTTTATGAAACTACCGTGGCTTCATTACAATTTAAAAACATCAGCCCTTCTGTTTACAGCTACGTGGCTGTGTATCAGTACCCTTGGTCTGTTGCAGCAACGCACACATCTGTATGATCTAGGATCAGTACCAGTGATGTTGCCAAATGGGACACAGACCGCAACCTCATCCTCAGCCTCCCACGTGAGCTCTTCTGACCTTTCCATAGCCTCTATTATTGCTGTATCAAAGCACTTCAGTCCTTGAAATATTTACCCTCAACATCAACCCCTGAAGTACAGAAAATTCTATAAGCAGGAATCTGAGAGAAAATTAATGCTATGCCCAATTTTACTTAGGATTTACAGTGAAACCAGAAACTGAACCTAACTCAGCACTCAAGGCAACTTCCACATCCTTCTCAATAGTAACTGTGCATCAAACTGAAGTAGGATACACAGAACCTTAACCTTTCATCTGACCAGGCAGAAGCATGGTGGCTTGAAAGGTGGAATTGAGAGGAAAACAACTGGGCAAGATCTATCAAAGAGCCATGAGTAAAACTGTGAAAGTTCAGTTTTCTAGAGGCTCCCTTAGCCACCCAGTGGTGTCCAATTTCCCTCAATCAGTTACTCACTTCCGTTCCAGTTGCATTCTGGTTTTCACCATCCATATAGGATTCATCAGGGAATTTGTGATAAAGGCTGAAAAAGAGAAAAGAAAACCAAAAGCTGAATCCAGGCCGGTGTATTGTCATGGCAAACATGAACTTTATACACTGTGCAGTGAGACAGTTCTAGTTACCAGCTCTATCTAGAGGTGTTACCAGCTCTACCTAGAGGTTTCAAAAGACATGCAGGTGTGCGGCTTACATTCTCTCTCTTGCCAGAGAACCATTTCATGTTAAACTTCAGGAGGTGTCAACCAATGGCCTAGGAATTTCTTAAAGGATTCTTCCTTTTTGCACCTATTCTAATATGTACTTCATATGTACTATAGACTGCTGTAGGCAAGATACCTTACTACTGCTTGGGTTTTAGAATAAAAAGGAAACCTGCGAGGAACACACACATGTATTAGTCTTTTGTTTTCCCCAAAGCTCTAGGTGGTGCCATTGAGCCACCTCATTAATAGAACCCACCCATAATTAAGGGATTAGTTTGGGAAAGATTATTTTTAATGATCACTCTGGTGACTGATGCTTGAACTAGTAGAGCTCTTCTGCAGTAATTTTCCTACAAGAACGAACTATTTTTCCTACCCTGGTAGGAAAAATACAACATCCTAAAACAATTTGGCTAAAAGAATATTAGAAGTTTGCTCATGTCTACTATTATTTTTTTTTTCTTACGTTCAGAGACATTACCATAGCATTGCAGTTGGGAAAAAAGTTCATCCCAAGTTAGTAAACAACAATCTAGAAATATTTCAGCGTTGAACAGGAAAACGGTTCCTCTGTAGACAAGTTAGGAGCTAGCAAGCTCCTGTTTTCTGGCATATACAATCTCAAATTAAGCGTACATTTTCTGAACACGCCACATACCAGCCTCTGTACTCATTCATACACCACGATTACCCAGAGCTGTCAGCCAAGACTGGTGTGTTAGCCTAGGTCCTGTACAGACAGACTGAGAGTCCAGTCCCCACCTTATGATTCATTCTATTAGTTTCCTAACTACTGAGAGGGATAGAAGTAGTCTTGGAGCAACAACAGCTTGGAATAAATACTTTAAAAAATTAAGGTGCATCTCAGAGTCTCACAGATACCAATGCATGTATTGCATGCTGCTGGCAGGGAGCTGGACACTGGGCTATTGCTGCAGACCATACCGAAGATGAATTACAAATACATACCTGCAGAACCTGCAGAACAGATGTGCACAATGTTGCTGTTGGGCACAAAAATGCCATTAAATCGCTCTTTGGCTTTGGAGTAGCATGCAAAGTAGACAGCTCTGTGGAAAGGAAGAAAAAAAAAAAGATACAAGAGAATCAATGCAATACACACAACGGCAAATTAGACACCTTACTATTCTTCCCCCTGCCCACAGGAAAACAAGATTTTCTTTCCAAAGAGGCCTCCACATGACTACTTCCATCTACAAGGACACAGTTTGTTTGGTTTTGTTTGGGGTTTTTTTTGGTTGGGTTTTTTTTTTTTTTTCCTTTTTTCCTCCTTACACTACAGTGCCACTATCTGACTTGACACTGGGTAGAAATATTTCACTGTCACACCAGTTCTGAAATGGGAGGCAACACAGTCTTGCAGACCAAGTCAGATCAGATACCTACACCAGCTCTGGCATTCAACACATTTCGTAAACTTGGGAATGTCACTTTCCCACCCATAGCCTATGTTTCCCATAAATTTCTTCAGCACTGTAACTGCATTAGCAACACATCATGCTTTAAACACTTAACCCTAGACTGAAATGAAAAAGTTTTTACACACCTCAAATCCCTACATAATGCACAGGAGCAGAGGAAGCTCAGCTGATCTGCAACAGTCATCAATATGGTGATTAAGAAGCTGTCTGAACCAAGTATGTTCAGGTCACAGCCCCTTGAAGTGAACTGCTAGAAAAAGCTGGATATTGGTAGCTACAGTTTGAGAATTTTCATAAAGTACCTTATTCCAATCTTATGGAATAACATGAAGGAACACAAAAGACAGTATGAGTGAGTTGCATGAAAAAGCAGTCAGTCTTGGATTCAGACCCTTGCTGCAAAGATTACCTGTACAGAAATAGGATTCCCCACTTCCAGGGGGAACATCCTACCTACTTGGCAAGAGGCCAGAGAGGGAGTACACCACTCTTCAAGTTCCTTTTTAACTGATTCGATTTCAGGCAGAGAACATCTGCCAACTTCCCAATTGCTAACAAGTTTTAACATTTGCTAGGCACAAAGATCTTCAGCCTTGCCAAGAATGGGACAGTCACAAGTATATGTGGAAACCATTTAGGTGCCTGTAAGACTTCCAAATACAAACAAACTTTGTAGTGACTTTTGTTGCCGTTTCAAAAACAAACAAACAAAGAAGGGGGACACATACCCCTTCAGGGTTATGTGGCAGCAATGCACGTCTTTCCCCTTCAGCTGCAGTTTTTCATTTGAGAAGAATTTAGGCAATCAAGGACCAGATAGGTACTCCTCTCCCCTGGCACCCAGCTCCTACTCAGTGTTTGGCAAGCACTTTTATGTATTCACAGGGAGGTAGCAGATTGTGTTAGAAAAATGCAAATATTAATCCCACAGATTTTTCTGCACCACTTTCTCTTGTTTTTCAATGCACGTGGTAAGTGGCTCTTGCAATGACTTGGAATTTAAGTGCCTTATTTAATCTGCACCTTCCGATGTTATCCAAGTGTAAAACAGATTTTTTAGAAGTATTTCTTGGTATGTATACTGTGCAGAATAAATGCGGAAATATCTGTTTACAGATAGGATAACTTCATGACCTATTTTTCTGAAATCACAAATGCACTGCAACATTTGGGTTGGTACCTTCAATGTGTCTTTTAGCAATAGTTTAACTATTTACCTTGATGGTGCAACTCCAACCAAGTTTGGACCCAGCCCTCGGAAGAGTGACCTTGGTCCTTCTTTTTCCAGAATTGACCTTAAAATAAAAACAAACAGGGAAAAAAAGAACATAGTATTTAGGTTAAAAGTTATGCTTCTTGTTCTGTCAGTCAGTCAAAAGAACTGCACAAAAGCAGTGAATATTAATTGTGAAGCTGTTAGCTTTTAAACTATGTAATATACCTGAAAGTTAGCAGAATTATACACTACTGAATAAAAGCCACTATACCATAAAACTTCAGCGGGCTACAGACCAATGGGTGTCATATGGCACTAGGTTATAATTTCCATTCTTTGAAAGCTGTCAGGAATTGAATTAAAGTTTCATGGAGCATCCAGTGATGGCTGACTTCGACGAACAAAGAATATTTTTGGCATTCTCTGTATTTAAGCAATTCAGGACTTTGCTTCTTGTATAGAGACAAAAAAAAAAAAAAAATTCTTTTCCCTTTCATAATTACCTAGTGATGCGCTTTTTTCCCCCCGAGTAAAAGTTGAATGTGACAACCATACTACAAGCTATGTCTCCCCAAGTAGTTCAGGGATATCTCATTTTGAGGGCATTCAGAAGAGCTCATATCATCTTTCCCAAGTAAATCTCAACTACAGAGGTACTGCTGTGAATTTCTGTCAGGACTGGACTTCATGGTCAGGTCTAAAGCAGGAAGATCACCAAATGATGCTTTCCTGCAGTTCTGCAATTGCTACAGCCCAGGTTTCCAAAGCTATTTCTGCCCATCTTCCCTCACACCTTAGAAGGCACCCACGGGCTAGGACTTCTCTGAAGAAGATAAACTGCTTGGACAGCTTCCCCAGCAGCTGCCAAGTTCTATACATCACCTTGCTGAAATGCCTCATTTAAAAAGACTTATCTTACAAATTCCTTGCACTACTAACAGCAGACATATTTACAAGGACTAAAACAACAGCCAAACACTAGTAAACAGCCAAGTATTTACCAGTGAAAGCCAGGTATAGTCCAGTAATTACTGGGATTTCAGCACACAATCTGTTAGGCAGCAGCCCTCTTAACTAAACTCACCATGTGAAAACCATGCAAGAAAATCCAGATAACATCAGGCTCCATGGGTAGTTCACATGCACCTGTTGGATCTGCCAGTTCTTTAGAATTTGCTTTCTAGGTCATTAGCACTGTTGAGAACGTTCCCCATGATTCCAAACCCAAGTTCATTAGGCAGAAGAAGATATAGGAGCTTCTGAAACACTTTTTCTGCAGCAGAGTTGAACTTCTGTGCAAACTCCAGGGCTGAGTGTCTCCAAGGAGACAGATCCACCAACGACTTGTTCTTTGTCACTTAACAGTCACGACTGCAGATTCCAGCTGGGGTGACTCATCACAATCTTAAATGGATTAGACAAAAACAGCCTGTCCTTCTGGAGTGCTTTCTAATCAGCAGCGGGCTTAACCTGCCCTCCTGAGTACATACTTTCTTTCTATTTACAGCAGTTAATGGGTTTTCATACTCAACACCTTTAACTCATACAGAACAATTTTATATGTAGGGCTCTAATGGCTGCTTCTTTAGCCATACAATTTTCCCAAACCAGAAGGCCCAAGTCATACCCAGTTTGGCAACACATGCGTAACCAGGATTGAGAAAGGGATGGAGGAGTAAAAGCAAGAGACCCAACTTCATTTCTTTCTTCATACATTTGTTTTTTATCAGAAAGATCATTATCAATAGCATTATCTACTCTTCATAGATGCTGCCTGCAAGGGAAGGGAATGACAGCACAAATATTTTGCTCTGACTTCTCAGTCCTCTGAAGCAGGTCAAAAACCTGCTGATACATGCAGCTGAGCAACTCCTGAAGTGAAATGAAATCAAGATCATAGCCACCAAATTTAATGAGCTTAATAAATATATTAAAAGGTTGACCCATTTTTAAACCATTTCCTCTCTCCCTAAAAAAAGAAAAAAAAAAAAAAAGACAACCCCAGAAAAAGATAGGCCAAGAGGATGAATTAAAAGCCTTGTGCCATTCTTTTTTTTTTTCACTTCCTTTAGTTACAGCTGCCTGAAGTCCAATGCTGCAAAGTGAAAAGATAGCAAGGGAAAGGAGATGAAAAATCAAAGGCAACTGGCACTACCTTACACGTTCAGTCACGAATTGCTCTAGACTCACCTCTGAATAGACAAAGAAGTGTTTGGCAGGGGAAAGAAGCACTGTTTACAATACAGAAACTCAAGTCCCAGAATGACTCTAGCCAGATAGTTCTGCAGAGAATTTGAATTAGCAATGTACTGTTATATAACTGTGCAGACTCTCCCCAGGCAATCTGCCAAGCATGTTGGCCTTACATAAAACCATACAACTTGCTTTGCTAGTAGTTATTTTATTCGGCATTTCTGCTACCTGATCTAAACAGGACCTCTCTGCATCACCCTGGGGTGCCGCCCAATGATCCGAATAAACTCAAGCCATTTGCATGAGGTCTGAACCGTAAGTTTACGGTGCTTTAATATAAAATACAGTAGTAGAGATTTGGACTTCAGAGTTGTTGGTAAAACTATTCAGCAGTTGTAAGCTTGATGGTTTCACATTTCCTCTTCTTTATGAATGCACATCTGAAAAGGGAACAGCTGGAGCATCGACTGCTGCAGTCTGAACCACACAGAAGGCTTTTAACAGAGATCGTAAGTAATGCAGACATAGATAGGATTGATGCATAATAATAATTGGCAAAGACAACATCTAATAGCAAATAGAGTAGAGCTCATTACATCACCTATAGCTGAGGAAAAGATAAAAGCATCCAGGACCCCAATTAGACATGTTCTAGTGAGACTGCTTTTGCAAAAAGTGTCCTTCCTCTACTCTCATGTGTTTCAGTTATAGATCATCCACAGAGGAGTGCAGACACGCATAACTTAAAATATATGGGAACACAGAATTCTGGAGGTCATCTGATTCAAATGCACGCTCAGAGCAGGGCCAGCTTCGAAGACAGATCATGGGCTGACACGCATCCTGAAGTGCAGAGAATCAGAAACCCTGTTACAGTCCTGGTCCATTAAGGTGAAGGAAAGGCTACAGGCTCTCACTTTGATATGGTGCTCCAAAGAGAACACGCTTCAAGAGAGGAATTAAAACTTCTCTCCATCAAACAGGTAAATAGCATGGGCAGCAATAGCAACGAGTATCTCTGCTAGCTACTGAAAGCAAACTGGGAATGGCTCCAGGAAAAAGAAAAAGACAGTGTATATGGCTTATTCAGTCCTTCAATCATTCGCCAAGAACTGGTCCCAGCTAGTAAGGATTACCTCTTCCAATGCTCAAAGGAGACAGTAAACATGATTATTCTCAACAAGAGACAAAGATGACACTTCTCAGTGTTGAAAAAGAAAAAAAGCCCTTTCCTCCAGAATATTTTCTGTGATAGTTCCCACAAGCTAAGGCATATTAAGAGTTGACAGTATGTCCTGTGTATTGATCCCTAGGAAGCCATAACTACTGAAAAGCCTAGATGCAAGGCGACAATTTAAAAATAACACCTCCAGACACTTATTCAAATCAATTCACTTTGCAAAGTTTCTAAGTAGCGGAAACAAATTTCTGTAGAACTTCAAAGGAACGCTCAGGAGTCCTGAATATGCATGTGTTTTTAAAAGAGTAATTTCTCTATCTGCTGCTGAAGGCAGAAGCCCATCTGACACGAATCCTTCCAGTGCAAGTCTGGAGCAAAATATGCACTCCCTGTTTGCACAGAGGAACTGAAACTCAGATCACTGGTGTCAAGCAACACTGAATGACAGGAGGAGCAGTACTCACTTGAGAACACTAAAGAGCCCAGGCGATACGGACGTTGGCCTGACCATTCCTTCACCGCTGATGGTCCCCAGCTGGACTTGTGGGTAGTAGACAGCCCGGAAGGCTAGCTTTGAAGATTGGAGCCTAGTCTTTATTACCTCTAAGGGACATGTAAAGATGGCACCAACCGTTCCTCCGCATCTGTAAAATACAATTGAAACAGAAGACAGAGTCAGGAGTCATGGCTGCACAGATGTGTCAAATCACAGCACGGCATATAAATAAAGTCTGAAGACTCGTCTCCAGTTGCTCCACATTGTGGACGAATTATTAGGAAGCAGGGCAGTTCTGGCATTAGGCAAGGGAGACTGTTCCCAAGCCCTGGGGGAAAGGAGAGAAGGTTGAGAAACTGTTACAATGATCATGTGTAGTGAAGGAGATGGGTAAACACAAAGACGATACCCCGCACTGACAAAAAACCCTGACTGACCATCTGCTGGTCCCATGTTCTGCCAGGACTTGGAATTCTGCCTGTAAAAACTTCAGAGGCATCCATGCTTCAGAGGTTGTTGTCCTAAATCAGACAAACCCGTGGATAGATTTTTCTTATGGGAAGCAGGAAGCTGACAGATGAGAACAAGCCACTGGGGATTAGGACACCATAGACTGAAAACACAGCAATATAATTCTTTACCATTTCAGTACTTACAATTAAAACAGCTGTCTACAGAAGTAGCAAATACGAAGACTCCACTAAGTTAGGCCTTCTTAAAACCAATGGATATCAGCTACTTTTTTGGGGGTGGGGGGAAGGAAGCTGCAAGGATGAGAGGGAGGGTGGGAAAACAGAGTAACAGGATAGAGAGGCTGCTAAAGAACATTCCCATACTTCCATAACAGAAGGACAAAAATAGAATACTACACGCCCACACAGATATGTGTGTGTATATATACATACACATATAGACACACACATATATAAATATATATATATAAAGAAGAAATAAATTATCCTATAATAGGCATATACTCATCTTAATGTAGTCAGACTGAGTCTCAGAAAAAGCACACCAGGCCAAGAAAAAGGTGTATGAGTCCCAATTTTCATTTTAATCAGTGATCTGGAAAGTGACTGATCAAACCATTTCTCTCTCTGCTGCTGTTCCTCTTTGGTAATTGAATGTCCCTTCTGTTAAACTTCGCAATTAAACATAATGTTGAGGTTGGCTAAAAGGCACTATATCTAAATTTTCCTAATCAAACACATTGGGATTTAGGAAGACTTAAGTAAAGATTTCAAGTTTTTTCCAAGGGCATTAATGACAACTGAACCTATTGACTAGGAAATATTTTCTTTGTTTACACAAGTATCAAAGCATGTGATTCCTTCATAAAACCTGTGTTTGCAGTTCTCCTTAGAAAACACCATGAGTCAACAACTTAACTCTCTCTGATGCTAATGTGAAATTGTAATTTAAGTAGTTTTCCATGAAAGGGAGATGAATTAAAAAAACCCAATCCTATCCTTTGTCTCGTGCATAAAAAAAAATCATTGCTTGCTAGAGTCATAAGAAGTTTGCATGCACTCATTTGGGAACAGAGATCCACAAAAGGAGATTAATAAAGGTACCAGCACATATTTTTTAAAGCCCCATCTATACATGAACTGGTTTACTAGGAGACTTTTTTTTAAAAAAAAAAACACAAGGAAAATGGTAATTAAAGAAAAAAACAAGCTGTAAATACATACTAGTTTATTAATGCCTTATCCAGTACAGCTTATTTCACTGCTGAAACAGCATGTCTTATACCAACCAGTAACCATGCTTTGCCAAAACCCTGAAGCCCCTGTGCTTGCACTAGCTGCTTGGCCACCCTGGCTGTACAACCACAAAAATCAAGGTTCTTTATAAGGTTCAAAAGGACACCTCGCATGGCCAGGGAATACAACCTCCTCACTACAGTTTTCGTGTTCTGCAAGATTCTGTTCAAGTACGTGATCCCAAACACTCTACTTTTCAGATACAAATGCATCCAACAAAAGAAACTTTTCACTGAGACTGGCAACATGATTTAACAGCATGGTTTAATGAGTTTCTCCTTTCAGTTCTTGCTTCTTACTCTCCCCTGCTGAAAGGGGAAAAAACCTGAACTAGGACAATCTATACATCCAAAGTGGCAGATACTGAAGAGCTTTGCCTTTATCCCTTTTAAACCACTTGTGTGTTGACTGTTGAGTAAAGTCACAAAGTTGTTCATGGAACTAGGTACATAGCAGCTGAAGTTGTGTCATTTGGCTCAAAAATGACAGGGTTCACAGAGACCTTATCAGGCCTCTGATTATTTTGTGTAGGCCTCTGATTATTTTGTGTACTGAACCAGGGCTTGGACCCAAGCCTTCTGTTCTGTCAATACTACTCTGGAGAACATAGCTTCAGTTTATCCTTCTCTGTTTTGTCAGATGCATCTCACATTGCTCACATTTCTCTGAAATTAGATCTTGGGGGGGAGGAGAGGGGGAAAAGAGAGGTCAGGGATGGCTTCTCCAGCAAAACCTTTCCTGTTCCCACAGCTCACTTACAACTCAGAGCAGGAAATGTTTTGAGGATCCCTCTTGCAGATCCCCACTGCCACCCTTCCTACTACGTATATCCAATACAGACACAAGTATGGATAATTAACACCTGACTAATCAACATACTCAAGAGAAATTGTAAGTCTGTGGAACTCAATGAAGAGAATTTGATTGCCTTAATTCCCAATTCATTTATCTACCAATGCTCTACTGTGTACTCCGTCTTCAGTCCTCATTTATTTCACATTTATGAACATTAAAACAATACTTTCACAGTAACAATTCATAAATTCAGAACACTGAAACTCCATTTGCTGTCTCTGAACTCCCAGCTGCTCAGTCTAGAGTGACATCTTGCCTTACAATTTTTCAGCCTCTCTGGCATATTCCCTCCTGCATCAGCTGTTGTCTTGCCCTCCTAGCCCATTCCTTGCCTTTCATCCTTGTAGTTTGATAACCCAGTTAATTTATGCAGCCTTTAATATTTAAGTACTTCTGGTAATGCATATGTAAATCCTCTCATATTCAACACAATGAGTTAATATCTGCATCACCATTTTTAACAGCTCAGAGTCTATCTTGTCATTTAAGAAAAAAAGCATTATCTAACAGAGCAATTCTCAGTGTCAACAGGGTGTATGCATTATGTCCCAAACACAAACATGCAGCAGATAGTTCAAGTAAGGACTTTGATGTATTGGGCAGCTTTTTCAGATGAGCTAATTTTCCTCCACATGGGAATTCTAAGCATCATACCCCGGTGTTGCTCTATTCCCTGGAAAGATGGCTTAAAAATAACACACTGTGCATAAAAGAAACACTTTGTATTCCTAGGGTGTGCCAAATGCCTACATCTGGGAAGAAGGAAAAAACAACCAGCCTTCCTCAGCTACATAAACAGCCATGAACCCTGAAAGATTCAAACTATGGATACACAGCCAGATAAATTTCATTTGGGAAAATCTCACTCTACAATCAAGGCAAAACCTCCAAGTCTCTGTACTGGTTTGAGGAAGAGATTTTTTTTTTTTTGCTACATTAGTGCAATACTACCATTCCAGAGATGTTAAACAGTGTTTACTGCACTAGCCTCTTGCAAAAATCCCCAAACAATGTCTAAAATTGTCCTTAGTCAAAAGATAGAAACCTTCCCAGAAACAAAACACTTATGACAGAGTATCTTCAATGGGTCACATGGTAAGCATAAACCAAGAGGTTCCCAGCGATGCTCTGCGTGTATCACAGATAGAAAATCTCTTCAGTGTGAGACACCCAACAATTTTTCAACTTTGGCCTGTCACTTACTGCCAGAAAGCCAGTATTTGTACTTCAGGCTTTAAGTGCCTCCTCCAGTTAGGTGAGGGCCAGGCATATATCGCCACTGGTGCAGTAAAACACAGTTCTCTGCTTTGTGATGTCCAAACAAAGGAACTAGGGGAACTCTTGGTCTAAGAATATGAAACACACTTCGCATTTGTGGAGATACATAATGTACAATATAATAAGAGCTGAAGAAAAATTATTTACTTCCATAAAAAGAGAACACTTTAAAAAACATGCCAAGGATGTAAATCTCAAAATCCAATTCCAGTTTTTCCTCTTGCTGCCAGCTTTCTATCTTTACAAAGTCCACCCCTGATATACCAATGACTTGCATTTTAAATAAACTCCCAGCACCCACTAGCACAAGTGATATAAATGCCAAGAATCTTAATTAAGAGTAGGGCTTACTTTATCTGTCCTAGATTTAATCGCTGAGCAATATTCTTAATAACAACACTACGCTGAATATTAAAGGAACTTCTGCAAAACAAAAACAGACCAAAAAAAGCATCCAAACCTTTAATGATCTTTCAGCAGAGTACCACTGACTTGACAGAGATCATGAGCAAAGACGATCTGCTTGGTTAGAGGAATCAAAAATTATAACCCAGCCTGATGCATTTTGCTGTGTGAGCATTTGAAATTACCTCTTCCTCCCCAAAGGACAGCAACTACTCTCAACATTTAACAGTGAATTTTTGACAGACAGGAGTCTAGTGAAACACTTGCATGAGAATTATTAGTGCAAACAGTCTGGCAACTATACTTAACAAGACTCTGAATTCAGTGGGACAGCCAGGGACACAGCTAAACCATGGCACTGTCAGGGCAGAGTATTACCTCCTTTCCTGGTTGCTGACATAGGATCATGCCCGTGAAGGCAGATAAAGAAATCCCAAAGCGAGCAGTATATTCACAGCAAGTGCAACAAGTTTTAAATGAGATTGTATTTGCAATAGGAATTTCATTCTGTTTTTCTCAAACATGGCGTGTGCTTTAGCACAAAATGCATAGCATAAACAGTGAAGGTTTATCTTTGATATTTCATTACTACATCATCCAGACTGTAAACAAAACAAGCTGCTGCATTCTCAGATGACACAGGAGATTGAGTACCAAAACAATAGACTGTTCCTAATGCCCTAATTTTGAGTTAATTAAGCATTCAATAAATTTCCAGCTAATAATGTTATCATCAGATATAGATATTCCTGTAAGCACTTACTGTGTTCCTTGAGCTGATACACTGTTAGTGAATTACACAGTGCACATGAGAACCTAAACCAGGTGGAGGGCTGGAAGACAGTCAATCTCATCATGAGCTAGAGCTGTCCTGCACCATGCACAGCACAGCAGACGCATATACATCAGGTGAAGGCTGCTTCTCTCAATTTTACAAACGGAAACATTTCCCAAACAGTTTGTCAACATTAGCACATCACTTAACAATATCTGTGGAAGCAATATACCTGTCCCTTCCCCACAAGTCGTTTAGTTACTAATTTGGGGAGTAACTTGTCTTTAGTTCTGTGATCTATACTAGACATTTAGGCAAACCCGAGTCCAATTCAACAGTTTAAACAAGGCTGCAACTGAGTCAATCAACCTATGCCCATGGAGACAGGCGTCACTATGCCCTCAGTTCCTAGCAGCTTGATGTCACCAACCTCCCCAACATAAGCTTCCAACTCTTTTATAGGTGGCTTAAGCAACCTTAGATACCAAAGATTGCTTTTCAGAGCCATAGGAGCAAGGGAGTTATGGACTTAGGCCTCAATACCAAGACAGAAAAAATGTCACAAACGTGGTTCTATTCAAGCAAGCAGTCCCCCCAGTTTGAACCAAACTACTAGAGAATAAATATCATACAGTACCCATATGAAATCAAGATAAAAAGGTTGTTCCCGGTTTTTGCTCTTTGCCAGTTCTATGAAGGGCACTGCAGCCTCCAAATATCACTTCTTAGGAAATCCCTGTAGTAAACATTATTACTCCAGCTGGCAAGACAACATGGAGTAACCTCTGCTGCAGCCTAGTCCACAGTTTTCCCAAACAAAAATAATCAACAACTGCACTGACTTCAGGGAAAGCAGGAACCCAGGCTTGTAAACATGCTTACATCTGTTGTGCAATTTAGGCATCATTCTCTTTGCTGCCTCTGAAATCTTCCCTGCCCCCAGAGTCATCTTCCCATCAAAATGCCAAGACCCTTTGGTTGGCTGTTACTATTTTAAGCCTTAAAAGGAACTAACAGAAACAAAAGGAAGCCAAGGAGTCTGTCTGCCTACAGTAAGTTGGCTAATAGGAAGCCATCACTTTCAATGACTGGAGAACACTTTCTAATATTCAAGTGCATTTCATCACTTGTAGCCTCTGAAGTATTCAACACTTCTATTCTGACCATTAAGATTATTGGAGGCTGGCCTGCCTTTTTTGTGCATACAGAAGGATACTGTATTACACCTTTTTAAGCTGACATCACACCCCACCCTCACCTTCACAAGAGGCTATCGTAATACCAATAATACCTCTATCAAAATTATTTCGAGTGAATGGGCTGCTCTTGCTTCACCTGCAAAAAATACTTTACAATTGAAAAAGGTTAGCACCTTACACAACTTAGAAACTATCCTGAACTTCCAACGCTTTCTTCTGCCAGAAGGTCCTGGTGCTGCAAACAGCTTTACATCACAATACAACCCATTTATTATAACAGGGTTCTCTGAAAGAAAGTGCAAAGGTAAAGGTATTTGAAGGACTGAGAAAGGACCTCAACAGAGACTATTACGCAAGCACTAACACACTAATAATTATTTCTAAAATTCCTTTGATGATCTAGTAGATGTAGTAAAATGTTATCACAGCTGAGCTCCTTTAATCAGATTTTATTGAGCAAGCATCCTTTACCACTACTACTACTAAAAACCAAAATGCGTAAGGCAAACACGGCACAGAGCCTCGTACCTAATATGATTTGGGTTTCTAGCTTGCCTATCAGCTGGCTGGCCCAGCACCCCTCCAAACACATCACGTTATTTCCTATTACATTTCTTACATGCACAGAAAGGTATTTTAATAGCTTGGGCAACAATTTGAAACTGATGGTCAATCTCTATTCTACCCAGCGAGCCCTTAAGAAGTCTGAATTTCTCACTTGAAAAGTGGAGATATTAGCATTGGTAGATATGTACATACACAGGATGTGGAAGTTCAGGGCCTTGAATGGGGAACCGCTCTGACTTAAATAGTTTGGATGGTGGGCGGTGTGTGGTGGACCAAACGCTTTAGCATTGGCTGGTGCACAACTAAATTTGCTGTCTCATTTTCCTTTCTGTAACATCACAGCAGGATGATGATGGTACACTTTTCCATGTCTCTGTAAATAACAAGATATGCAGAATAAGAATCAGGCCCAGCAATGAACATTTAAAGGCCTATATACCCTAAAAGATCACCTCTTTCCTCTGTGCTGTATTTTCACCACTGCTTTAGAAATAGATCAACCTGATTATACCAGAGCGGTCAGGGGGATATTCCCTGCTATGTTTCCATTCTTTCCCCCACTATGCTCTCTCAAAACCGGATCAGACCTGGTGACTTCCTAGCCACACTGCAGAAAATGGTTGCTTGCTAGGATCCTTAGAGAAGGTACATTAAATGAGTAAGGAAGGTGCTGATCAGCCAGTACTAGATTAAAACACCAATGAGTTTAAAATTCCTATTTATTTACAGTCCAATGAGTTATGTGAGGACACCTAGAGCTCTGGATAGGCATTGTTACTATCCACACAAGTTGCGTGTGCACATTCAGGTCCAGTTTCTGTCCCAGGCTCCAGGTACTACTCTAATGCAAGTGGGGGAGGTGGCATAAAGAGAGGACTTAAAACAACACGTAGTATCCAAGTCAGCAGAAGGGCAGTGTCGCTGAAAAACTTAGCTTTGTTGGGTTTAATATTATATGAAATGAACTTACGGCTCCAGGGACACGTCAGAGGAGACTGAAGTCTCCTGTTTAGCAACAGAAGAAACAATGGTCTACAATCAAACAGATTTAAAGCAACAACAGATCTCCTGCTGGCTTCCTAACTATTGTCAGCTGACACGTACTACAGAATATTCTACTACTTAGATAGTTTAAGCCACTAAAATAAGATTAAAACGGAAGACGATTTCTGACAAGGACAGTGCATACAACAGCACTTACTATCTGCATAACAGATGATTTTTTAAAATTGATTTTTAATTTACACCCTAAAATGATCTCACTGGACTACCATTAGAATTACTGCAATAAGTTAATTAACAAGGCCTTTTGGGAGGGTTTTTGTTTCGTGATTTGTGGGTTGGGGTGTGTGTGGGGTGTTACTTTTAAGCTTTTGACACAACAAAAATAAGAAGTTTACAACTCCTTACAAGAACTTCAAAGAAGTGGTCTAGCATGCCAGGTCACTTGCTCAGAAGTACCAGGACCTTCTCCCACTCTCTTTCTCCCCCATCCCTTTTCGGAGTACTTGCTTTTCAGCATAATTACACAGATCAGGCAGTTACACAGCCCCCACTATTACCCATCACCTACGCAGATCTTATTAAAGCATTGCGCAAATACGTTCCTTCACAAAATTAAGCTATGGTCCACCAAAAGCATAAAGGCTGCTGTCTGGACAATGCTTTTTGGATTACATCCCTCCGTTCCTGCTTGATTCAGCAGGAGCCACGTAGGAGGGCAGGATTTAGTGTAAAGCATTTCATTTAACAGAGCTGGATGCCACAACTACGTAAGATTTTGAAATTATATGTAGCTAAATGGCGCGGCAGCCCGACTAGCTCTGCCCAGCGCTGACCTCAAGTCGACCGCGATCCCCTCCTACCCCTCCTGCTCGGCTCGCTAAGGATGTGTTTTCTAGTTCTGGAAGGGCAGCGCTTGCCTGGCCTCCTCTGCACCGGCAGCACGGAGACCGCTTCCCGCCGCTCACCGACGCGGGCCGCCGGAGGGCAGGCGGGTTCGTGAGGGAGCCTGCGGAAAGGCGGGCTGCAGCCCGCGCGGCCAGGCAGCAGCGTGTTCTCCTGCGGGGCGCCCGCCATGCTGATGCTGCTGATGCTGCTGCCGGCTCCGGCTCCGCCAGCGGGAGCGGGAGGCGGAGGCCGGGCCGCGGCGCGCACGTGACACCGGCGGGCGGTGCGTGAGACGTCACACTGCCGCGCGTGACGTCAGCCCGGGCGGGGGCGGGGGGCGGCGGCGGCGGCGCTGAGCTCCGGGAGGGGCCGTCGCGCCCGGGCCGGTGCCTCTGGCCTGGCCGAGGAGCGCCTGCTCGCCCGCTTGGCCTTACGGCGTACAACGAGGCGGCGTTATGCGGCACGGTGGGTTTAGGCGTACGGAGCAGGCCGTTCACGTGACTGGGCATCCTGGGCATCACCACCGAGAAGCGACAGCCGCTGCGTACGCAGACCTGTGCCGCCACCCGCGCCCCCGCGGAGCTCGCAAAGCCAGCTCCTCAGCCGCATCCGGGCTGCCCTTGGGCCAGCGCTGAAGCTCAGGCCTGCTTGGGCCCGCATCTTCCGGTGCCACCTTGGCCTGGCTTTGCCTGGGACAGAGTGAATTTCCTTCCTAGTAGCTGGCATAGCGCTGTGGTTTGGATTTGGGACGAGAAGAACGTTGATAACTCACTGATGTTTTGGTTGTTGCTAAGCAGGGCTTACACCAGGCAAGGACTTTTCAGCTTCCCCTGCTCCGTCAGGGGCACAAGGAGCTGGGAGGGGACACAGCCAAGACAGCTGACCCCAACTGGCCCCAGGGATATCCCACACCATACAGCGTCATGCTCAGTATATAAACTGGGGGAAGAAGAATGAAGGGGGGGACGCTGGGAGCGATGGCGTTTGTCTTCCCAAGTCACCATTACATGTGATGGAGCCCTGCTTTCCTGGGGATGGCTGAGCACCTGCCTGCCCACGGGAAGCAGGGAATTCCTTGGTTTGCTTTGCTTGCGCGCACGGCTTTTGCTTTACCTGTTGAATGGTCTTTATCTCAACCCATGAGCTTTCCCACTTTTCTGATTCTCTCCCCCATCCCATTGTGGGGGGAGTGAGCGAGCAGCCGGGTGGCGCTCAGCTGCCTGCCAGGTTAAACCACCACAACCTGCACTCGGGTGCAGAGGTAAGGTAAACTGGCACACAGAGAAGAAAGCTCAGGCTGGGTCCTCTGTGGTGTGAGCCACAGGCCTGCACAGCTCCATCGCTGTAAATCCCATCAGCGGCAGCAGCAACATCTCATTGCAGATAAGTTGGGCTTTCACAGTAAGTTCTGGAACTGCACGCTGCAAGGGTGGATGAGGCAGGCGGCTTATTTAAGCTGAGACCCTGCAAGAGCAGCACAGATGTGCCAAATGGGCCAACGGCACAGACACATGGAAACATATGAAAATCACACTGTGCTGTAGCCTGTGCTCTGGGATGTCTGAATGGTGGCATCCAGTGAGCAGTATGGAAATAGTCCTCTCCCTCCCTAGTCCCCAAGGATTCCAGAAATGCTAAGCTCTTGTTTTGCAAATGGCTCTTCCTCCTGTTTTTATATTAAGAACAGAGGAAATATCTCAGTTATTTGACTAATCAACAAAAAAAATCAAAAGTGCTGTTTACATATTCAAAGCCTGCAGCTTTCCTTCAGTCCTTTGAACACGCTGGGGGAAAGCTCAGACATCTGCACCGCCCAGGTAAGTGATCTGCTAAGTCCTTCTGAGAAGTGGCTCAACGATGATCTTCAGAAGCATTTGTATTTAAGGGACACATGACATGAAGTTTTTAAAATTTACACTCCCCTAAACTTTGGCCCAGTGCAGTGATTGACACTCAGCTGTAGGATAGGTGCTATCAATTTTGTATGCTGTGGGTTAATTTCACAGCCAGGACATTCACAAATATCTGGCTTTTAACATTAAAGTTAAAATCTTGAGGAAAACGTTAAAATCTATAAAAAGACCCAAGGTCTGCGTATCTTCCATATACACAAGTTTTCTATTATCCTTGACAACAGGCTTGAACAAACAGCCTCCTAGCTTAAATTCAGATCCAGACATGAATTTCACTCCTGCCTTATGACACAAACCAAACTTCCCACTCCTAATGCTGCTAGGTGCTGGAGTTTGAAATTTGGGTATGCACATTCCCAGCATTTAGACTTCAGCCTACTCAGAGAAAAAAACATGGTGTAATGGTTAAAACCAAGAGATGAAGCGATACCTGGGTCCACACTAGGGGCAGTGCTGTTTGGGTATCCTCAGTCTCCAAAGAACAGCCCTTCTAGGCCTTTCTGTTTCTTTTTGAGGTGATGGCAATGAATCCTAAGATGATGTAACAAACAGTTGCCTGTAAGTGATCTTATGTGGTGGCTGAAGAGTAATGATTTACTGAAGCAGAATCAGTCTAGTGGACAAGGGTGGTGAGATCCCTTGCCTACAGCGTTTGCTGAAGCTAAGGAATGAACACAGCATTAAGTGCAAATAGGATCTGAGGCAGTTACAGCTCTGACCACCTAGGTCCCTGTACATCCTGGGATCCTGAGGACCTCAAGTCATCATTGAGATTCTATAACGTTACTTTTTGTAAAGACCCAGAATGTACACCAGAGATCCTGGCAGCAGCATGGATTTGCTAGTTGTAAATGTATCAAGGATGCTGGGTCTGTCAAATGGTGAGATAAATGAAGTCTTCTCGAAAACGTAGTCCCAATGGATCATGCAAATGAATCCAAGAATAAAAAAATCTAGAGAGGAGATGACTCAGAAGAGAGCTGGTAACTGTTGCAGGTTTATCAGAATGCAGATGACTCTATTAACATATCTCTTTTGTTTGCTCAAGGTATTGATTCACCCACCATGTGATCTTTGGAGGCCCACCTTGTTTATAGTGCCTCTCACCAGCCAAAAAACCCACTGACCTTATCACAATGACAAAACCTTCCAGGTAGGTGTAAGCATTGAGAAAATACATCTGTGGAACCCAATAGGTTAGACATTAGGAAAAATTTCTGCACAGAAAGGGTTGTCAGGCACTGGAAGGGGCCCATCCCTGGAGGTATTTAAAAGATAGGTAGACGAGGTGCTTAGGGACAGGGTTTAGTGGTGGGATGGTAGGGTTAGGTTAACGGTTGGACTTGATGATCTTAAAGGGCTTTTCCAACCTAAGCGATTCTGTGTTTCTATGATAACATCAACACAACCAGAACTGTCTGTGAGGACCCCTTTGCTAAGACTTCTAGCTCAGCATAGCCGTGGTATGCATGCACACTGCAAATAGGTAAGGATTCACATAAGCACATATATATACACAGTGAAAGCTGGGCCAAATATTGTTGTTTACACGCATATATAAACTACAAATGCACAAAGGCAGCAGTACTTGCCTTTCGTATTCACACACGCAGGGCCCTGTTACACACATACACACAGTTCGATGGGGCTTGGCCAAGCATTTTCCCACTTGCCCCAAAAAAAAGCTCCCCCTTCCCCCCATCAAAACCAGTTTTGAGCCCCAGTCTTGTGCTCCCAGTTCTGCAGAGGCAAAGCAGCCCTTCTCACAGTGCATGAACGTGCACAAACACAACATTTTGTGGAGAGAAATGCAGTGGCAGGAGGTTATTTCTAGCCCATCAGCAAACTTAGGAAAACACCTCCTAAATTAAATGAGTTAGTGTAGCCTGGGGACATGCCAGGCAGTCCTTTACAGTATGGAAACAAGAAGCTTGACCAGACTGACACAAAAGAAAATCTGCTTCAAGCATGGGGCAGAGGAAAGGAAGGAGAAATCGGTATTCCTGGACAACAGTCAATGGGGTGACTGCGACATGGGAGGCAGAGGAAGAAGGCGAGATGTTCAGGCAGGAAAGTACTGGTCAGCTGTTTTAGGGGCACAAAGATGTGGGAGAAGCTGATCCTGACAGGATTGTGCAAGCTGTGTGAAAAAGGATGGGAAGTTGCTATGGCAAGGGTGGTTGAAGAGAGAAGCAGCTGTGCCTCCTGGGCACAAAGGAGGAGGGAAAAATCAGTTTAAGTAGCTGGAGCATATATGGTCCTTCAGAATGTGCAGATGGGATGGGCGTCCTTTCCCTTGGTTCATTTTATTCTGTTGTCGTTCCTCTGCTCTTTCCCTGCCTTTACGCTGTGCACGCTGAAGAATCTCTTGCGGCTGTCAGTTGAGCACAACCAAGCAGTGGGCTCTTCTGCAAGGCAAAGGGCCAGGCAGGAGCAAAGGCAGCTGCCAGGCAGGAGGGAAGCACCAGGGCCCTTGTCTTGGGTGGGAGCCTGAGCCAGGGGGTGTGCGGGAGGCGTAGGCTCAAGACAGCCACTCATCAAACAGCTTCCCAGACAACCCTCTGGACAAGGGTTTCCAGCAGGGCTGCCTGTGATCTGAGACCTGGGGAAGGATGTGTCCAGAGCTGTGTTGTTTTTAAACACAGCCATTTGGAGTCGGTTCACTGGCTGGCATGGCAGGGTTCTGTATGCGGCAGGGAGGTCATGTTGCAATTCTCGACATTAAAGCTGTGGGGCCCAATTTCCACTTTCTCTATTTCCATGTGGGCTAGGCCGAGGTAGGACAGATGAATGTCACACAGCTTTATATTGTTTAGAACAGTCATCGCATCTACAGCCCAGCATAGCAATTTAAATGTTTCTAGATTTTAGGTAAACGTAATACATCACAGCAGCTAATTAGGCAATTACCCAGAACAGTCTACCTAGGAACACTTTTTTGCTTAGTTCTATTTGCTGTAGGGTGTCCTGGTTTCGGCTGGGATAGAGTTAATTTTCTTCACAGAAGCTAGCATAGTGCTGTGCTTTGGATTTAGTACTAGAAGAATGTTGATAACACGCTGATGTTTTTAGTTGTTGCCAAGCAGTGCTCAGACTGTTCAAGGACTTTTTGAGCTTCTCCTGCTCGGCCAGGTGCATAACAAGCTGGGAGTACAGCACAGCTAGGACCCAAACTGTCCAAAGAGCTATTCCATACCATAAACGTCATGCTCGGGGGGGTTGGTGGGGTTGGTCGGTCGCTCGGGTACGGATCGCTGCTCGGGACGGGCTGGGCATCGGTCGGTGGGTGGTGAGCAATTGCATTGTGCATCATTCGCTTTGTATATTCTGTATATTTTGTTATCATTCTCATTATTACTATTATTATTATTTTCTCTTATTAAACTGTCTTTATCTCAGCCCTCGGCTCTAACCTTTTTTCCCCTTCCCGATTCTCTCCCCCATCCCACTGAGGGAGGGGGGGGAGTGAGCGAGCGGCTGCGTGGTGCTGAGTTGCCAGCCGGGTTAAACCACGACATAGGGTATGAGACCACATATCCCAATTTACCCCCACTAAGAAAGTTTAAGAACAAGTTACAAGCTATTGAGAGTTTAAATAATGTCAGTAAAGTAGCTACAGGCTGTTTATGGACAGCACTGCCTCTAAAGAATACTAATTAAAGGGGAGGACTCTACTGTAACATAACACCATACTGGTTGGAATCAATATTTTGATTAAAATTGTACCTTTTCACCTGATTGCTCATCGACACTAAAGGCACTGAAGCTATGTCCGCAGTGCCCTCTGGTGGAAGTACCATCTAGGAGCACACGAAAGGTGTCTCACCAGGCCCCCTGTCGTGGTTTAACCCAGCTGGCAACTCAGCACCACGCAGCCGCTCGCTCACTCCCCCCCCTCCCTCAGTGGGATGGGGGAGAGAATCGGGAAGGGGAAAAAAGGTTAGAGCCGAGGGCTGAGATAAAGACAGTTTAATAAGAGAAAATAATAATGATAGTAATAATGAGAATGATAACAAAATATACAGAATACACAAAACGAATGATGCACAATGCAATTGCTCACCACCCGCCGACCGATGCCCAGCCCGTCCCGAGCAGCGATCCGTACCCGAGCGACCGACCAACCCCACCAACCCCCCCGAGCATGACGTTCTATGGTATGGAATAGCTCTTTGGACAGTTTGGGTCCTAGCTGTGCTGTACTCCCAGCTTGTTATGCACCTGGCCGAGCAGGAGAAGCTCAAAAAGTCCTTGAACAGTCTGAGCACTGCTTGGCAACAACTAAAAACATCAGCGTGTTATCAACATTCTTCTAGCACTGAATCCAAAGCACAGCACTATGCTAGCTTCTGTGAAGAAAATTAACTCTATCCCAGCCGAAACCAGGACACCACCGTTGTCTGCTTCTGAAAATTACATGAGCTAAGATGACAAAAAGTGCTCCTCCATCACCAAATTTGAGTTTAGCAGGGCCCTTTGCTAGCTAGCCTAGCTAGGTGATTCACAGATTATGGTTTTCCATTTTACTAGGTGATGAACTGTCTGAGTGAAATTTACTGTTTACCCTGTTTAGCATGGCCAGCAGCATAGTAGAAGCAATAAAAGACACTAATCTAATTGTCTTGCCAAGCTCATTAAGGAGTCTGTTACACGCGATTCCAGCTGGGTGTCTTGACTGGGCAGCCTGACTGCTCCGAGCTGCACGAGAAGCCTGTTTGCCTGGGGACCGCTGCTGGGCCAACAGAACCGCAGCAGGTTCCTGGCTCCAGACATTTATGCCACCTGCTTCTGCATTGGCTAGAAACTCATTCCTGGTGCACAGTTCAGCCTAGTTTGTATGGGAGGGTCAGAAAACGCTGTATACATTCACTGGAGCAATGCATAAGCTCAATTTGTATGTCGCTCCTTAGCCTGTGATGGTTGTCTACCTTCTAAGCTAAAGGATACTTGCAGCCATGCAAGGATACTCACAGCCATGCTTGCCTCTACCTCTCATTCCCCAGCAGAGAGCACTGTAAGAGCAATGTTAGAAGCACAGCCACCTTAGAGCAGTGAGGAGCTAGGCATATAACGTTTAATCTTTAACAGATCCTGCACATGTTCTCTAACTGCACCTCCAGTTTTGCCTATAAATGGCTATCATCCCCCCTGGACACTTTGAAAATACTTCGTCTTGTGGCTCCTGTTCCTCTTCATGAAACATTTCTCAAAGAGGACATCAGTTCTAAAAAGCTCAGGCATCGATGACTTTTTCTGAAGCCCTGGAAAACAAAGCCATTGGCACTGTTTGAGTGCCTTGCTTGTTTGAGCCAGGCAGCAAATTATTACCTGCTTCCTGGCTGTCATCACCTCTATTTTCCTTTCCTTCAGCGATGTGGAACAAGGAGGTATGTTTGCTTCTATCTGCTTGCCTCAACAGCTGTACTGATGATCTGCACAGTGGGCTGCCTCTCTTTCCCCATCATAATTTTCCAGTATTGAACTGAAATTGGGAAAAATATTGACCGCCCAGTCTTCCACACTGCTTCACATGCCCAGTGGGGTACATTCAGAAAGTCACTCTCTTTCTTGCTTCAGCCACCCCTTGAATTTGAGCTCTTAGGGTACCCCCACACTCCAATGTGTGCACTTGTCCATTGCACAGTACACTTCACCTATAGAAGATGAAAGAAAGAGCACTGCAGTGTAGGTCTTCAGCCCAGGAGATGCAGCTACAGGCAGGGAAATCAAAGAGGAAGACAGGTTTTGTGGTTATGCTCTGAGCATATAAAAATCACAAGGAGAGTGGGCCAGATCTGGGAAAGCACTATGTTCCAGACACTGTTTTTGTAGCATGTTGAGTATTTCTAGGGAATTTCATGAGGATAAATGTGCAGAAGCATTGTGGCCCCCACAGAGCAGACACCACAGGAGCCACATCAGGGGAAGTTCCTAAATTACTCCCTTGCCAGTACAGCATGAACCCAACCAGGAAGGGGTTGAGCTGGCTATTCCTGGGACTTGTTTTGTCTGGTGGCTTCCTACAAACTGGAGCAAGGACTCACCAACTTGTTCCACATCATTAGCAGCTGGCAGCTTCCCAACCATTACCAGTGTAGTCTGGATTTCACCCAGCAACTTTGAGATGAAAGACACTGCAGCACCACTGCACTCACTGGTTTAGGTCCCAATCCACTAAAGTCAGTTACTCTTTTTCCACTGCCTGCAGCTGCAGCTGGGTCTGACATTTCTGTTAACAGTTCTGTCTCAAGTCCTCAGCTAGCTGAAATATTGGTAAAAATAGTCCAACACAAGAGATAGATGCCTGCAACTCAGCTATTTTCTGGCATTCAAATTAAAACCAGCAACACAGTCAAGCAAGAACATAAGTAATTATGTTTCCTTCCTGAAAACACTGAAGGTCTGAACTTAGAGCAGCTGAAGCACCTGGTGAAAGGAATCTAGAAGCCTGCATTAAATGGGTGTCTGTCTAGAGGCTGATGCGTATGTGAAGCCCTGTTCTCTTTTCCAAAATACATCCCTGCCAGGAGCACCATCGAAGAAACCGCTCTGGTGGTGATGAAGATACTGATAGCATTCAGCTGCCCTAAGAATGGCTGAGGTAATTGCTCATATTTTGGGGGAAGCCTTGGGAGAAGTATATGTCTAAAAAGGTATCCAAAGTCCAGGGATGTAGGAGCATGCAGGACATATATGTATTTTTACAAACATAGTGAGGAGAGACCTCACCTGGCTATTCTGTCAGCAAAATTTTGTTGAGAGTACTTTGAGTGATTTAATGAACATCCTAAAGGCTGTAAAGTATGCACACACAGTTTGAATCCCTTCTGTCTCATTCTACAGTGAGCGGTTATTGACTCCTCCTGGTTTACATGTGGAAAGGTGAAGAACAAAGACAGCGAGGCACAAAGTGAGCAAGCAGAGATGAGGCCAGGGCAGAGCCTGCCTTGCCCAAGGTCAGCAGTTGTCTGCTGTAACAGGCACTGCCTCCCAGTCAGCTGGGCTTGGATGCTACACAGGGAGGGCCTGGTTTGTTACAAGACTTCTCTTCTGTTACTAAACATCTTGTCATTGCTAAAATGGGCTTAGTTCCACTTTCAGGGCCAAATCACCAAGAAGCAACTACCATTTTAAACACTCTGTCATGCACACCCAACAGCAGGAGCAGCAGGCTGCCAGCACAGGGACAAGAAGGGCATTCAAGGGAATGAGAAACTGGGTAAAATTAAAACTGGCAAAAGAAAATTATTTTTTCCACACTAACATAGAACTGGATTCAGGAGCTTGCGGTAAGAAGATGCCAGTGAGGTCAAGAATTTACAGTCTTGTTTTTTCTCTCTAGAAGAATAGGAGGTGCAATCAGTTGGAACGAGTGACTGAGAGCCCTTGGTTATTGGGAGACTGTTAAAAGGCTGCCTATGTTCAGCCTGGCTCAGTGCTGACCGAGAGAGAGGCCAGCCATCGACTGTGGGAAGACTGTGCTTCTGCTATGAACATAAGAAAATCCTGGTGACTTGTAGTTATCGTTTACGCTGTGGGCAAGGATGACCTGTAGCATAATGCTGAGATACCTCAGTAGTTTTCCCTCTAAAGGATACATCAAACTCCTGGGGGTCTGCGAGGTATAACAGGAGCCCATGAGAGCCTTTTCTCAAGAGCCAGCATTACTGAAGTGCAGGGGGTGAGCAGAGTTCCTCCACCCTTGGCAGTTCAGTGCAAATGTAGCCTATATAGCCAGATACAGGCAGAAAGAATACTGATTTCTTGAGAATGCAAAGGGGAGCAATGGAAAAGAGTAGCAGCATCCCTCTCTGAGAACCCACTTCCCTCCATCCCTTTAGCAAGCTTGTCTGCAGGCAAGACTAGGATTAATAGGAAACATATGGGAGGAGAGTCTGTGATCCAGGGCTCCAGGACAAGCAGCTAAAGCGCTACGGAGCTACCTGGACCCCATTCAGGAGTGAGCTCAGGGATCAAACATCCCATGAATGGGGAGTGGGCTGGGTGGGGAACTTAAAAGGTACAGGCTCCAGTTTGGTGCTTCCCACCCTCCCAGGGCAACACGCCAGTCTGTGAGGAACATTCCAGTTTCAGCTCAACAAAGCGTGAGACTCACTAACCATACCCTGCATCTTCCATGCAACATCTCTTTCCCTCCCTACCCAAATTAAATTGTTAGAACTGGCCATTGGGGTTCCAGTGTGCTAGTCCGTTCTGTTTTCAAGCTCTGAAGCCTTAAAGTGGTTCCATGAAGCTACATCTGCAAGCCAAGGACTGATAGCAAAATCAAATGCCCTCCAACTTTGGTGGAGCTGAAGACTGAATTCAGAGGCTGTAGCTCAACCCCTATATGGAATTTGGTGGAGGCCTCCCTGAAGGACACAGCCAAGGCTCTCCACTGGCTTACAGCATGTATGTACAAACAAACCCTTATCCCCCTTTCTGCTCCATCTTTCTTTTGCCCTCTTTCCTTCTCTTTGGATTTTCTTCCTTTTGTCCATCCCAAGAACAAAGCAACCATCATCAAATCCCATCACTCTACACTTAAATAAAATCCAGCTAAATATCTGACTTAACAAGGCAAGGGACAGCTGTAGAAGAGCAGCTGAGCAGAGTGAAAGGGTCTGTCCTGGATACTGCTCTGAAGTATCAAGAACAGACTCTTAAGCAATGCAAACTGATGGTGCAGTTACACAGTCTTATACACCAACTATGAATCTTGTCTGTGAGTAAAAGAGGGGAAAAATGGCCACAACCTGAATCACTGAATAATAATAATATCCCCAAAGCTGGAGAGAGTTTGTATCTACATCCAACCTTCACACTTCATGCCTTTTTCCACAAGGAGTGCAAACACAAATTGTGGACTTCAACCACGTTTGCACTGAAATTTCATAGGCTTGACTTTGGGGGAAAACAGCAGCTTGTTCCTGTACCGGTTTTCTCTGAGCCACACTGACATCCTTTTGTTATTAGCATCTCTGGCCAAGCTTCTCTTTCCCTGGGGAGTCCAGAGGCTCTGCCAGTCACACAACTTCCTCAGTATGTCCTCATCTCGTCCTTGAAAGCCAGGCTGGTGTGGGAATGCTGCAATGCATATGCAGACCATGTACCCGGTGCCCTTTTCAGCTGTAAATTCACAGGAATACCTCAATTCACTGTCCTTTTGGTTAGAAAAGCACTGGCATTAGACAGTGTGCTCTGGGCCTGTATAAAGGCTTGGGGGCTAAGAAAACAGTGTGTCATTCCTGATCTCCCACTGACTTTCTGGAAACCTGGAACAATTCCCTGCATGTTGTCTACTCAGGGTGTGATCTGTAAACTCTCCAGAGTTTAGCAAGAGAGGACATTGGTCCTTGCTGGGGTCTTAAGACAATGCTATAATACAAGTGAACAATATAATTGTTATGCAGAAGAACTGGAGTTGTTTCTAATTTAAACCATATCATGACCACCTACACACTCTTGTCATCCTCCAACTGGAATTACAGCAGAAACAAGGTGGGGAAAATTTTCAATGTGACAAGTGATTGGAATGTCTTTGTTTCCCTGCGTTTGTGCTTTTCTCCAGTTTAACTAACAAAATACCTGCAAGAATTAAATGAAATATGCTTCATCTCAACAATACCTCTCACCACCCTGGATTTGCACATCATCACTCGATTCAATCTTTCCTTTAAAAATAAAGAGGTTTGTTTGGTTTTTTTTTTTAAAAGAGGGAAAAATTAACTTAAGTAAGGGTGGAAAGCACAGAGGAGATGAGCTCAGTTACCAAATGCTCTGCTGTTCTATTAGCTAACATCAACATAAAGTGCTTAGCAAAATGGCTGCCCATCCCATCAGATTTATTACCTTCCATATGTCCTTTTTTATTATCATTATCTTAGCTTTAAACAATCCTTTCCAACCTTTCCTGTCTCTTGATTTTTGCTGTCCTCACTGCAGAATTAAGTAACAAGGTTGTAACCAAGTATTTTCCATGCCTGACCATACAAGGTTCACTGGGTTATTCCAGGACTACTTCCTTTACCTCATCCCTGACATCCCTATTCTGCCATAAAGTCTGTGCACAGACCCCCTGAAATTAATGAGGTTCTACCCACAGCATCAAAGCTCTGGGTGACCTCCAGATTTATCTCAGTAAACCCTTCTGTCCAACATGGCTTTAAAAAGACTTGGTCTAATAGCCCAAGATTAGGATTAAGTTTTATAGAAACGAGAGCAGTAATTGCTACAATTTGAACATATTTTTGCCTGGGTTTGTTTTTTTAGTCAGTGGATAAGGATTTTAATTTAAATATGCTCTGTAATGTTACAATCTGGATACAAGAGCAACGAGCCAACATGGATCTCTCAATACAGCATTAAACCCCACAAGGACTGAGTGTCCAATTGTTACAGTTTTTATCAGCCGTGCCTCTTTTTCTATAAATTGGACACTGGTCGTCACCAGATCCTTCCAGAAAGCCCCCGCCCCAAGAACACCAGCATAAACTGCAATGCCCTGAAACATCTCAGGATTTCTTTAGGCACTGAATCTGGACCCAAGGATCTTTCAAAGCTCAATCCTTTCCTTTTTTCCTGATGCTGAAGGGCTGCCTCAGTGTCTTTGATGCAATGTGCTCCCTCAGTCACATCAATCCCACTTAGTGATATTTACACAGACAACCTTTTAAGCCGTGGATCCTGTGTGAACTGTGTTCCTTTCACTGACAGCCAGGACTCTGTGAGATGGGACTCTACACTCACCGTCTGTCAGAGGTTGCTCTGTTGTCTGCGGTGTGTGCAAGACTTTGGAACTTTTGCTTTGCTGGGGCCACCAGCCTGAATGTGTTTCCTCCTGAAATGTGTCCCACTGGCACTCTTTCTACTTCAAAGGAGCTCTTTTACTTTTGCTCGATTGTGTGTACGTGTGTGCTGTGTGTTTTAATTGCAACCATGGCTATTTATTGCTCTTTCAGCGTGTCTTTGTCTCTGTGTAATATTATTGTGGGGCTAGGCTGGTTTTACTTAATGAGAAATAGTTCCATGAATGCTCTGCAGCTTCCCACTCTCTTCCCAATCTGTGTGCTTTTGCAGAACGATGGTTATTTATAAAGAAAATGGTGCGCACTGTTATTATAACTCCACATTTCAGCACAGCTGTTGGAAGAGCTGGTAAACCAGCATAGACTGAAGTGCCCATAGCACAAAAACATTACCTGGCTCCGTTTTTCGTTTCCCATAAGCCAGAATAAATGGCATGGTAAAAGAAGGGGTGGGATAGCCATTGACCACAGGCATTCTGTAGGTAGATTTATGCTGTGACTGCAGAAGGCCTGGATCTAGCCGGCTCTGCCTCTCTCCTGCAGGTGGTTAAGAAAAGAGCAAGAGAAGGAGAGAGGAAATTAACTCAACAGAGAACTTGAAATAAAAGTGTTTTATATCATCTCCTATAAAACAACCCATAAATCCCTGCCCTCCTGCTCCACCCCTCACATGTTTTTCATTTTGCTGGCTAGCTGAACAACAGAGAAGTGTAGGGTACAAAGCACATATTCTTGGTGGGAGAGGCTTCCCCCTTCCCTACACACTTCCTACTCGCACCTTGTCCCTATACCTACAGCACTGCATTCTCTTCTGGTGAGTAATCAAAACATGGAGGAATTCAGCATCTGTCTACCATTTGCATAGCTCTAATTTCCCCTGCTCAGGGATCTCTGCCGGTCCACCAGCATCCTCAGCTGTCTTTGCCCAGTGCAGGGGAAAGGCACTCACTTGGGCAGAACTGCTGGGACTTCTCAGCCATCAATGTAAACCCACAGGTAACTGGGACACTAAACCACCAGCAAGGCCCCTGGCATACAGATCTGTCGCTCCAGGGGTGGCACAGACAGTCACTACAGACAGCTGCCTGCAGGAACCCAGGAGGGTTTAGGTAGTGTCTTCTACATACCGCGCCTGCACTCAAGGAACTCATAGCTCTTCAGAGACATCCATCCCCCTGGATGATGCAGCAGCCACTAAGGAATCCTGAAGACAGCAACAGAAAATTTATTTCTGTCCTGGAATTCACTGACTCATTTAAGTAGCTTTTCTGAATAGTAGGTCTCTAATGCCTGAACATAACCTAAACGTCCGAAGTGCTGTATAAATGCTATTAATTACTTTCAGTAGAGTTGGATAAACAGAAACGCTAATGCTTCAATTCCAGCATCTACAACTATGAGATTCCTGCCACTGGAGAGAAACTGCAGCTCAAAAAACTGTAAGATCCACATTCCCCATAGAGTTAGAGGCCCAGTGTCCTCTGAAGCTCTCAGGAGCTGCAATGCTGTCATTGCTAGCACAGAGGCTTTCTTTCCATCAAGAGAAATCACAGACAGCAACTAATTTCCAAGATCTGCTAGGTTTCATTCCTCTCCTCCTATCTCCCCCCCCCAAACACTCCTCACCAGAAGGAATGACCTGGTGTAATTCCAGGAGCTGACCAAACAGAGTGAAAATGCCTGCCTGACTTGAACAGAAACGTAATTGCCTTTTTTTTTTTTCCTTTTTAATGAGATCTGGTAGGACAAGCTCCAGGCAGACGCCAAGAACATCTTGTTCAGAGGCAAAGATTTGGAGCAGGTTTATCCCCAGTGTTTTCTCCCGCACTGGGTGGGGACTTACACCAGCTGATACCCATTTTCTCCAACCAGCTGGTGAGACACACTGTCAGTCCTGGACAGTCAGACTTTAGTTCCAGCCCTTCCGGGAAGAGAGTTGGGTTTTGTTACCATGGCAGTTTGGCATGTAGCTAACCTGGTAGTGACTGCGTGTGTACGAGAGCCACTCAGACAACTACAGTTCATACCAAGGTTGCATGCGGGTGGAGGGAATGTACTCTTAACAGCTCACTAACAGCTCTGTTTTCTAACATGCTGGCCAAGCCAATCCATAAGGGAAATGTTGGATGTGCCCTAAATGCCACTGCAGTTTAATCCCAGTTTTAATCTGATTCTCAGGATTCCACTGCAGTTTAATCCCAATGTCAAGACCTACATGGTTCACAGTCCAAGGGGATAAAGCAGGTAAAAGGAGGAGAAATGTTCCTATTTTATGGATGTGTAGAGATGCCTGCGGGACTTGGCAAGTGGCTGACTGCAGGGAATGCCAGTGTGTGATTTTATGGTATGCTGGCTCATTGCTTATCTGTGACTCTATGGCAAACGTCATCGCTTGATGTAGTTCACACTTCTTTGTGATCTCCGACTAAAACAGTGAGGAAAGGCAAAGGATGAGAAGGAGTTAAAAGGGAAGGGGAAGCAGCATAAGCACATTTAAAAAAATAAATTAGTCACTGCATTCAAGGCAAACGGCAGCCTGTTGATATATCCCACCCAAAGGGGACTGAGAAAGTGACCTCATGCTGCTTGTCAAATATAATCCCATCCCTCCCATGACTACCCAATGCTACAGCTCCATCTGTCTGGAAGCGAGTCCCTACTGCACCTGGGCCAGCTTTACCACAGACACAGAAGAGTGCTAGTAATTTTTAATGACTATATTATACAGCCTATCCTGGTCAAAGCATTTTCCAGTAAATCTAGGAGAAGCAAACAAATGCTAAGTCCTGCGCTGTAACATATACGTGGATGTAGAATGGTTGTGTGCTTAGGTACAAGTATATGCCATGCTATACACACTGTGCAAAACCCCTTAATCTGTCCTGATATTGCTATAGTGCCTAAAGACCTGGTCATGGACCTGGATCCTCAGGGTGCTAGGTGCTGTGCAACCAGACAAACAGGAGGATCTCTGCCTCAGTTTTGTTGTTCACCTTGTGCATAATGCCCTTAGGTAACGCAATCCAGACAGGTAGGGCAAATTGCAGCAACCATCCCAGCACTAGCTGATGCGTCCTGTGCATCTGATGAACCGTGCAAGAACTGACCACAGATTATCTCTTGGGCATGGAAGGTAGAGCTGCAGAATGTCTCAGTCCCTCTTACCCTGTGCACAGGCACAGAAGATAAGGAAGAAAGTCTGCCACTTTCTCTGCAGACTGCTGCTCTTTCTGTCCTCCCTTCCATTTCCGAGGCACCTAAAAAACCAGGGACAGCTTTCTGCTTCCCATTAAAGCCAAACTTTTGTCACAGCAAAGCAAGATGCAAGTCACAGCTGAGCCATGCTCACAGTTCCCACGCTACTTCCATGCAGAACAAGGTCATACTCTGTCCCCAGCTACTATCACACATGCCCATATACCCAGCCACAGTACTGGACCAACACTGGCAGAGTTGCAACCTGCCCTAGTGCTTTCTATTTCTTTCGCTGTTAGTTTCAAGGATGATCCCAAAAAGTAACCTATTATTGACTAAAGTCTAGCAAAGCTCTCGGGTGCAAGGAACCCAGATTGCTGCTCAGGGACTGTAAGGAGTGCGCCAAGAGGCTGTACCACCTCAAAGATCCTTGGGAAACAGCCTGTGTGCAAATCTTTCCCCTTGGATGTGTTTCATGGAGCCATCCAGAGCCTTGTTAAAGCCACAGACAACACAGAGGGGTGGCAGGCAGTAGCAGGTGGCTGGATGTTGTGATGCAAGAGGCCACCTGAAAGGACCAGGACACCACAGTGTCTCTGCCTGGGTATAGTTTGTCAAGAGCTCTGAGTACACATTGAGCTTCAGCCAATTTGGCTTGCACAAGTAGCTTTTCACTGAGGATTTTATGGGGCTCCCTGGGACCATGGGCAGTGGCAGCCCTTCTATCCCCCCGCCTCATCGTCCTGATGCTGTTATTTTACAATTATTATCTGAAGTCAGTGTTTAGCTGTTGCCCAGGTAACAGCTCAAACATGCCTCACCTCATGGCCTCCCTGCAGCTTCACATGGCTGCTGGAGAGCTGGGAAAAAGACTTAGTGCCAGGTGCTGAGGAAATGAGCTCTGCAGCCTCCCCAGGACATCCCAGAATATTGGAGAGCTTGGAGGAGAAACATCCCCAGCCAGATTCCTGGGCAGGCACCTCATTCAGCACACAGCGCCTGACACAAAATCCACAGTGTCCCCTCCACCCCTCACACCCTTCGGTTTCTCCAAATACACGCCAACTTTTGAGGCAAATGCAGTCCAGTTCACACCACTCCCATAGGTACCGCTCCCCTACCTGCAAAGGCAGGCCCCACAACATATCCTCTAGAAAGTATGTGTCCCCTAACACACACTAGGAGTACTTACAGCTAACTGTATAATCCTGCAGTACATACTCTGTCCTCCTGAGCCACAGCCTGAACTGAGATCCAGAAACTCAACGCACACAGCCTTTCAGTCCATGCAAGGGGTTAAGGAGCTGGAATGAAGGCTGTGGCAGGCACTCAGCAATCCTGTACTGCTAATGCAGGCAACTCACTGAAGGCACAAGGAATATCATCTGCGTAAAGCAGATCGTATCAAGCCTGGTGTCCCTGCTACAGTCTTTGTATCAAATGTGCTCATGTCCCAAGTCAAAACACAGTTCTTGCAGTGTTGAGGTTCAATCTGCTATCAGGAAACAAACTAAACACACCAGCATGTTGCTTGGTATATCATGACCAAAAAGAGGGTGCTGCCAAAGAGGTGAATGGGACTTGCAGTGATGGTGCCTTGCCTGTGGTTCTGGCCTAATGCACAAGGAAACAAATAGCAAGTCAGTTTACAAGTGATAACATGTAGGAGGCAAACGCTGTGCCCACAGTGCTGTAGGCCATTGCTGGTGTGGGGGTCAGGGGACATATCAAACAGGGAAACCATAGCCATTTAGCAATTTCAGTTCCTCTGTGCCCATAAATCTGCAGCGGGATCTTTTTTCTTTGTTGTTTTTTTTTTTTCTTTTTCTGTTATCTCTGTGGCAGCAGTTGCACTCTGTCTCACCCTTTAGCTGATGTTTGCAAACAGACATGCTTCCTGCCCAAGTAAGTTGTTACTGTTCAGTTAAGTGCTCGCTGGGTACCTTCACCACCCAGAAAACCTTTTTCTTTTTCTTTCTTCTCCTATTCCTCCTTTTCTGCACCCCAAGTCAATAAGGGAGGGATCAGTTCCTGAGCAACTCAGAACATCCATCTTTGGCAACCTACAGGCTCACTGTGAGGTTACAGGACAGCCATATCTGATCAGGATTTGCCACCTAGACACACTGAGACCTGCATCTTTAAGTGTGGTAGCACTTCTGCAATGGATCATGTCTGATATGGGCCAAATCTCACATCTTCTAGGCATCAAAAGCACCTGTCAGAGATTCTGGAGAGAAGTACACAGGAATCCAAGGTGACACCTTTTGTACCGGAAATCTTTCCCCAGCAGAAATAATCACTGCTTGAATGCTTACTCCCAGTCAGGCATTGGCAAAGCAATCCTTGAGAGTTCTTCGATAGTTTTAAGTACTGTGAGATGATGGTGAGGTTCCAAAGTATATCTTTTTGAACTGTTACTCAATTCCTTTTACTGTCCCCCTGCTGGGAGCCTTGATATGAGAGAATGTTTAACTCCGTGAATGGGAGCAGTTTTCAGATTACTGAAGAGCTGAGTGATTTTGCCAGTACAACTGCAATTAAGCTTGCTTCAGGTTTTTCTTTGCTTTTTAAGACTAACCTCAGAGTGATCATGCAAGCTGTGTGGGCACTAGCACAGTGCAGAGAGCAAAGTACCAGTATCCCCTGCAATTTTCTGTGAAAGAGGAGATTTCTCATGCATGTCTTTGTCTTTTTTTCCCCTTTGAAAGCAAGAGAAGCATTGAGTTGAGACCTCTGTAACCCCTGTGGCTCAACAACACAAAAAGAGCTGGAGAATTGTCAGAAAACAAAACTTCTGGGGCCAGAAAGTAATAAAGTCCTGCACAATCTTGTCTATGCATTATGGCAGAGATAGAATCTGCCTCTGTTGCCTTTTGTTGATAGCCAAATGACCATCCCTCACGGCTAAAGTAACTCCATCACCAACCACAGCCAGCCAGCAGCAGCAGCACTGAGAACTCTCTGGTGTAGCAAGGTATAGCTTGTTACACCTTGTTAGGGTTGACTAGGTATTTCCTCATAAGCATTGCTGAAGGCAAGACTGTTTCTGAGGTGGGAGAGATTCCCCGTGGTGCACACAAGATCCAAGAGAAGATTTACAGCCTGCAGCATCCCAATCTTGTTCAGCTACGGGGGACCATGCCAGGAGCCGCAGGTACAGCTGGGGCCGGTGCTGCCTCACTGTGCGCTCTGCAGGGCGATGCCCCCCCCTCCGTTAGCCTGGCCGAGGACACAGGGAGGCTGGTACTGACCATCCTCTGGGGCAGGATACAGGTTCTGCTCAAAGCTGTGGGTCCTGGCCCCACTATTCCCAAGCCTGCCCTTTCACTGTGCCTGGCTTGCTATACCTTGTGCAGCTGGACAGTCATCTTTCAGCTAAGTCATCACTGACTCATTTTGCTTCCTTTTTTTCCCTGTTTCGGTCCTTTTCTCATCCAGCCCTTCTTGGGCTTGCTTAGAGCAGCTGGACCTACTTGGGGCTGTTTTCATTTGGATCCATGCAAGAGGCCAGTTCGATGTGATGTGGCATAAAATAAAACGAGTGCCAGTGCTCCCCATAGTGGGTGCACACTTGCTCTACCTTTCTAAATCCTGTATAAGCTTAACTGCGTCCCGTAAATCACCAGAACTTCTTAGGGATGGACTGGCAGTTCTGCGCTCCCTCCTGTTGGCAGCCCTGCCTGCCTACATGCCACAGCCACATTGAGATGTTCCATATTCACAGTCAACAAACAAAAAGTCCATTCCAATTCCATGTTCCTAAGGTTGTGGTCCAGTAAGATTTCACATGGGTCTGACCAATGTTTGCACAAAATATATTTACAGCCAGCGCTCTGATGCAAGATGTGATCTGCTGTTCTGTCGTTCACCCACCACATAACAGCCCCTCAATACGCCAAGAGGGCTCTTAGCCTCCAAACAAACCCCAGAAGTGGGAAGGAGTTCATGTAGCCTCCTTTATGTAGATAGAGACAATCTGGCCTTAAGTGGCTCATTGTCCTCAGTCAAAATACATATTATCACTCACAAGATGCATGAGGAAGTACATCAGCTTTGCTTGTGAGACTGTATTTACCAGCAGAGGTTCCTGCTGCAGCTGTATCGGCAGGGCTTTAACAGGCAGCTAATGCTTGTTTGTTCTTCCCTTCCAGCTCAGTCTTGCAGCAATCCCCCCACCCAGTATCTCAGGCTGCCTTGCCAGCCCAAGCCCAGCCTCAGCTTGGATCCATCCAGGCTAGTGAAGGTGAGCCTGTGATGTTTCGGGCCTCTTGCACTCAATGGTGCATTGAAGCACATCAGGAAAGGATAAGGTCAGGTATTTCCTTTGGGCTGGGTGCCCAGTAGCTTTGGAGCAGGGGAGGAAGAGAGAGAGTTTCCAAGGCCCCTTCAGAAAGCGGGGCCAGTACTACTCTGGCATGGCAGGAGAAAAGACTCTTGCCAAGTCCCCTCTGGACCCCGATCAAACACATTGGGGCACCCCCTTTGTGCTAATAGATGAAACTGCTCCTCTCATGAACTTGGGTACCCAATGCCAAGTTTAGATACAGTCTAAACGCAGTAGCATATTTATAACCTTGGCACGTGGCGTGGCAGGCAGTGGGGTATAAACAACATCCAGAAATGATGAGGCACAAGGTTATTTATACATCAGGGTGCTGAATGAGGGGCACCACAGCCCCAAGGGCGGAGGTCACAACTTACGGGAGATAGGAAGAAGCTGCCCTATCAGCAGGAGTGCGGGGGTTGAGAATGGGGCACAACAGGAGTTAAGATCACTGACTAATCCCCTACCTGAGCTCCAGCAAGACACGAAACTGACCCCATCTCACTGGTAAATTAGAACTGCAGTAGGTTTTTCTTCAAGAATAAATTTGACTTTACCTGTTGCCACAAGAGATGAAAACAATGAGGAGCAGCTGAATGGCTCAGCTGTTGCCTGAGATGTAGGCAAATCTCCATTCAACCACAACAGCAAAAACGTCCATATTCAGCAGATAATTCACAATGAAACTCTACTGACAGTTTGACACCATCCAGTGGATTGAGTGGCAGGAACTCTCTCACAAGTCTAAGAACTGACTGATTCATGACAGTAACAGAAGTCAGCATCTGTATACTGCATCTTGAATACAAGGGAACACGAGTACAGTAAGACTGCAGGCTGCTCAGGCTGTGAGGGAGTAAGGCATTACTGGATATACAATCTCAGCAGCTCCTTGCAATTAATGCAATTTTATGTGATATAGAGGCAGTCCACGGTCATGTAAGGTTTGGGTGACATTGTCCTGAGCTGACAATGTCAGCTACAGATCTAGGTGAGGAAGCAGAAGAGTTACACGATTATTTGTTCCTGAATCTTATCCTGTTTATGGATAAAATTGACCTAGTGGAGTGTTAATATCTATGAACCTCTTTGATCTCTTGGGTTGAAATGGGATGGAAGCACAATGTGTTATTATTTGCCTGGGAGTCTGAGCTTTCAGCCAGCTCTCTGGCTTCCTTGTGGAAACTGCACTCTTAAAGTAGGTTCACAAGATGATTTTGATTCCATCTTGGCCTTAATGCAGGAATCAGATAGGGTTTTTTACCTGTTTATACATCTCACCAGACAGAGGCTCTCTGGTATGTTATCACAGTGTGGCTAAGTCACATCTGGTGGCTATTGATGTCCTAAGCCTCTTCAAACACTGACACCCTGTGAGACAGGCTGGCTGAGACAGGCAGGCAAAGTGACAGGATCAGTCATTGATAACAGGGTGAAGGAAGTCTCCATGTCAAATCTTCCTTCAGCCCTTCAGGGAAAGGAGTGTCAGATCAAGAGCTGGACATGACTGCTTCTTCCCTCTCCTTTCTTCATCTTGCTACAAAGGGTTTTAGGTTACTGCCTCTAGGTGGGGAGAACCAGTTCTGCAGGTGATGGTGGGGGAGCAGAAGGGGAAGAGTAAGGTTGAACTCATGTGTCAATAAATACCCATCTCTGTCCTTTGTGTGACTTGCATGTCATGAAACGCCTCAACCTTCCACACGGAAAAAGCTTTTACAGACATAATTGACTTTAATAATAGCTTGCACAAACACAGTACTTTCTCCTGAGAATCCCACGCACTGGGCAAACAGCTGTCCTACAAACCTCTGCCCTGAACACAGAGATGTCACTGCCACTCACAGGTAGAGATGGATTATCCAAGCAGAAAGCATACTGCCCAAATGTTAGCTCGTCCTAGAAGTCAGAGAAAGGTCAAAGAATCGAATCCTCCAGTGCTTTCACTAGGAAAGTGTCCCTTCTCCCCTAGCAGGTTTTTAAGCAGGCAGTTTTCCTAATCCATGAGATTAGCCTTACTAAGTTTCTCTCTAGCCATGAACATGGGCCCCCGATTCTGTGCTGTACAACAGCTCTCTCTTAGAGCTGTAGTTTTGTATGTCAACTTTGCAAGGGTTCAAGGCAAGAAACCATCTTTCATTATGTGCAATGGGAAGAGTTTCAGCAGAACAAGATTCTCCCACACTGCAAGAATAAGAACCTGTCATCTCCCCATGCCGAGTCCCATTTCACACTGACATGGATCCCAGGGCTCTCTGCTTTCAAGTATCTGCTGCCTTTTCTGTAAAGTGAAGGGGGATATCAGCAGAGACTTGTTCCTGGAGCTTCTAGTCTTTGGAGGGAGAGGGACAGACAACACAGTCCAGAGACACTTGCAGATCTCAGAAGCTTTCTGGTGGGAGGCCTCATTGTCAGTAATCAGTGCTATGATTTGTCAGAACAGCCTCTCCCCTCTCTCATGCCCACCTGATCTGTGAGAAATTGTGTCAGCCCAGGCACTCGAACTGCATTTAGATAGAGAAAGAAGTGGGCAGTGCGGTGAACTATTGCCCATCTCAGTGGGCCAAATCCCTCATTTGACAGCCATAAATGCAACTGTGAGGGGGAAGTGTCAGCGTGGGGGTGCTGAATCATCTCATCCCAGACCGAGCCTTTGAGAGGTCACTTAGTTCATTCTCCTGCACGAAGTGGGGAACAACTACATCAGCATCCTTCCTGGCAGCTTGCTCACTGCACCCTCCCAGCTGCAAAGAACCAAAGACTCTCCCTTCTGTTGAAAAAAATGTTTGCACCCTTCTCAAGCTACTACTAAGAGCGTGGTCCAAACATCTTCTGAACACCCCACACTGCACCACAAGGTACAACCCATCTGCACTTTTACACGTGAAGGCGAGAAAGTACTGTCTCCTTTATCTGAGCCTACCATCTGTGTAGCACAGACTGTTTCTTTTTTGACTTCCAGCATAACATTAACCAAAGCATTGAGACTTTGCAGATATGAAAAATAGGAAAGAAAAATGTGAGAGAGAGAGAGGGGCAGGGAGAAGTTATGAGGAAGATCAACCTGTCTCATACCTCCTCCTCTTCCTCCCCTCCCCCTTTTCTATCCTTCTCAAGCAGCTGTAGGGCATTACTTGGTTTGTGCTAGACTGAGAGGATGCCGCCAGGTCGGCAGGATATATTGTCCATTTAGACACAAGGAGTATTATTTAGTCTAGAGACTCTCAAAGGAAATATCCATTTGCACGTGAAAAATCTCTGGAATTCTATTTGCTCTCTCCAGTGTCCCTGTATCTCTGCAGCCTTCAAAATGCAATTGCTGCTTTCTCCATTCTCTGCTGGCTCTGGACTTCAACTGCGCTTTGTTCAGCTGAGCTCACAGTGAGTTTTTGCCTGCACCAGGCATGTTAAATAGCAGGCTGAAAGTTTTTTCCGATATCCCCAACAGATTTGCTCATAGATGATTTACCGATGACTGGTTGAAAGGGAAAGTTTTCAAGCTGCTTTGGAAAGGAGACTTCGTGGTCCTCATCCAGGCCAGTATCTATCCTCAGTGGAAGGTGCTGACACAGCACCATGCCAGGAGACTTTGTAAAAACAGCTAGTGGATAGATGGGGTGGGAGAGGAGGCAGGTGTTGATCTTCTCTCAGTTTGAATTATGAAAATAGATTGACCTCTTTTCCTGTTTGGGGTTTTTTTTAATTAATTTCTGGGTTCTTTACCTATACTCCACTTCTGCCCTATACTAATTTCCTTCATTGCAAAAAAATAGCTTGAAACTACCTAAGAAACTGAAATGGCCTGCAATACCATAGCAGTTGAATGTCCGAATATCATATTATATTCGCAGTGCCTCTGTGAGGTGGACCAGTGCATTGTTCCCAGGTGTGTGTAGAGAGCAAAGGTGTTTGCTTAAGGTCATACATAACATCTGTGAAGGCAAAAGGGGCTGAATCCAGGTCCCTCAAATTGCAGAGAGAAAGTAACATGTCAGCCTGCAGTGATCTGTATCCACATGCAATAGTCATGGCTTGTGTTCACTGCTCCCAGTCCCCAACACTCCTTCCTTCTGAGCAGATGAAGCACTAATCAAAACTTGAATCTGCAAGGACTGAATAGGTTTATCCCCACTGCTCCTTCCCACTCAGCAGCAGGGCAGCAACTGGCTTCAAGGCTTTAAAGACGATAGGACTGGCAAAAGCATCCAGCCCCTTTGCATGGGGAGATGGATGGGGGACAGTCCTAGCAGCTGCAGCAAGATCACGACGCCAAGTTCAGCTAGATTTCACAGAACTCTGTGCTAAGCTGTGCAGTCTCCATTCAGCTGTCTCTGCAGCTGTGTTTAGGTTTCCCTTGTTCCCATCCAGGAATATCAATGACACAGCCAGCTCTCTCTGGGCTGTATGAAGTCCTTTCACCACGTACTGCAATGGTCCACCCCCACCTGGAGAATAATAAGGATTCCTCTCTCCAGGGCCATTGTCACTGGCCCAGGCTTGCCCAAAAGCATCAGAGCCAGAACTTAAGTTGCGTCCGTGTACGCTTCCCTTTCGTCCCCTCCCAAAGCCTTCACACTTCCCTGGGCTTACTGCTGGAGATCTGCATCATTGTATTCCCTGTCTTGTTATTAACATTTATCTGTTAATGAGCTCACTGAGATTGCTGTAGTGACGCACTTGCCCAAGTGATGTCACCACCCTCACCACAGCTTCCAAGGCATTTTTGAGTCATTCTCTTGCCACACATGCAGAGCTATTTGGCTGAATAATAAAAACACCTTTCCCTCCCAGAGCAGCAGACACTCAAGGACTGGGAGTGAACAGGCTCACACGCACTCGCCTGGTCCTGGCAGTGAGAAAAAGCCTGGTGGATTTGCAGCCATCTTTCCCACTCGGGGGTGGCAAAGCTTGACTGGGTTCTTTCCTTCAATCTCTTGCTGTAGTTTTAATGTGTCATTCCCCATCTTTACCCTTATGATTAGGCCAAGTGCTATCCTATTTGAACAGAAGTCTGTGCTAATTTTGAAGAGAAGAAACACTTTCCCCTACTCCTTCACTAGCTAAGGCCAGCAGAAGAGAGCAGTACTTTCTAGTTGCTTTAGTACCCGTGCCTAACTGATGCTATCTTCTTCTTGCCACTGGATCACAGCCTGCATCCTTGTACTGACTCCCATGCTGCCTTCTCCTTACCTCTTAATTGCTGCCAGCTCTGGTCGAATTCAAAGCCCAAACAATATATTAAGCATAGAAGTTATTTAATGTAAAAACATCAGTTTCTTAACATGCCCATTTAATTAACAGTAGAACACAGAAATAAAAGTAAAAATAGTAAAAAAAGAAAAAACTCAAACCCTCAATTCAAGCTTCAAATTTTTCCTGACTCAAAATGTAACAAATTCAGAGCTATACTGGGCTTTGTGATTCTCACTGCATTTCACACCATGCCGACCAGATAACAGGTTTCTCACCTCTGCGTGCTACAGTCCTGACAACTGGGCTAGGGAAGACTCTTCATTAACCATTGCCATCAGTAGATTTATCACACATGCACACCTAACAACGGCTCCAGATTGACATAAGTTAGGAAGCAGCTAGTCCTCCTCAGGGAACCATTAGGAACATCATCATGTTAAGTTACATGACTTGCCCTGGTCTTTCTTTAGAAGATTGCTATTAGTCATTACCTCTGAAGCTAGACTGTAATGTCCATTGGATTCCAGAACTCCACTGTCTTTTTCTATGGCCTTTCACACAACTTCAGTACTACAAAGGGGTCTTGATCTATACAGATGTAAATAGCTAACAGGAAAGCAGCACCCATATGGACAGGCAGTAGTTTTCAGGTCATTAAGTACATTCCACTTGTTTCACAGTCAGGGACTTCCAGGATATTGTATGTACTAACTACTTCAACATCATGGTTGGAGGAGAAACTCAGGTGTAAGATGTAGCTTGGGAGCAAGGACGAACATAACAAAATTGGGAATTTTTTAAGGAAAAATACAAACTAGACCCAACACATGTTCTATTGTTAGAGATTCCTGCATGAACAGAGTCATACATGCAAGATCCGTAGGTGCACACAAGAAAGACAGAGCTAATTCTGCTTTACACAACTACCTTTTGTCTCCTAACATTTTTCTAGGAATTTCACACCTAAGCTTTGTACATTTATCATTTTCAGTGGTAGTTATCTGGTGCCATAGATAAACAGACAGTAAATTACGCTGTAAAGCAAGAACACCTTTCTACATTATGGGCAACCTATCTATTCAGCCAGCTCTCATGAACTTCAAACCCCATCTGGTCATGACACAGAGGAGAACAGCAATGTCCCCGTGAGATGCTTGCTGGCTACCTTGTCACCTCATGCGCTGCTCCCAGCCCAATTAGGGAGTGCCTCCCAAAAGGTGTCATGGATCTGCGTGCTTTGGTGAAGAGCTACGATAGCTTCTATTTAATTCCTTCGATCTACACAGTACATGGGTAGCACAAGAGTCCTTTCTCCGATTCCAAGTACATGTATTCTGCTGGACGACGGCCTCACTCACACAGGAGAAGAGGGCTCTTGGCAATTCAATTATTCCTGTTGCAAAACCACCACTTCTGACTTGATTTCTCCCCCTGCTTGGTGCACAGACACTGACCATGGCCTCGTGATAAGGGAATCATTGTTGGGAAGTTATAAATAGCTAGCAGACGGGGGTCACTAAGTCTGTGTTACTCACAGCAAATGTGTCAGCCAAAGTTCTTCTGTCAGGAAACTGCATTTCCCACCCTTCGTCTGCCTCACTCTCTCCTCCCTTCCTAGAGGTGCCTGCACCACACAGTATTAACTCCTATCTCTCCAAGTTATTTTCCTCTCCAGTTCCCGTTCCCTTTACTTTCTTCAGTGAGACAGGGAGACACACACAGACACTCACTTTAATGATGACATTGTTCATCATGAGCCTCTCCTGTCCTGACACCATGGTTTGGAAAGTGCATTCTGACATAGAATAGGGAGGTGCCTAACCACTGCTGTCCTTGTGACAATAATCAGTGTAATTTAAGCACTGTGCTCAGTAAAGAAGCTACAGTCAGGTCATATTAGTGAGTCAGAGTAGAGAGGAGCGAATAAGGAATGGAAAGTCGCAACACTGAGTTGCTCAGGACAAACTTCCCCAGTTTGGGGAAAAGACATACCCAAGGCATCAGTGAATCCACCGAGGAAAGGGCAGTGCTGCAGATGTGTCGAGTTGTCCCTTTGTCACAGCCTATGGGAACCTCAGCTGGGAAGCCAAAATTGAGACTAGGCCATTTTTAGGTAGCAGAGAAAAGACTGGAAGGGTAATAACGTTGGTCCCAAAGACACAGCTGAGATTACAGGGAAATTTGCATTATACATTTGGCTTTTACAGAGACCCAGAGGGCAAGTGAAAGGAAGGACAGGGTTCTGTTTTCCCCTGAAGTATCTATACTAGCTATTCTCAGAAGTTACTGAGCTGAAGACTCAATTACAATAGCTCCTAATATAGCAAGTTATATGATCACGGGGCTATTTTTTTTTTTTTTTTTTTAAATTTTGACTCACCCATTTGTACACTTCTAATGGTAAAGGTCTTTACTCTGTGGAAACTCTTCATACCAGAACTCGAACTGACTTAAGGGAACATTTATTTTGGGAGACTGTCCTTTAAAAAGAAAACAGGAAAGAAAAAAAAAAAAAAAAGAAAAAATCAAACTCTGAGCACTATTCACGTTTATTCATGTCCTGAGTAAACTGCTTCCTGTGCAGACAGAGTAACATAAAAACTAGGCAACACCCAAACCCAGAAGCACTGTGTCCCTGTGAAGAGAGCTCTGGGCTGGAATTCAAGAGACTGTGGCTCGATTCCTAACTCTACACTGGCCTTTTGACTGCCATTCAATAAGTCAATTCATTGACCTGTGCCTCAGTCTCCCTACTTCCGTAACAGGCAGTGATACAGCCATCCTTGGGGGGTCTACTCCTGAATACTGCTAAGTAAGCGTTAAATATTGCTGTTAGTTGGGCTAGCCTAATTTAGCCTCAGTGTGATCCCTGTTTCTAATGCGTTTGCTAGACTTCATTCTTTCTAAAAGATCCTGTACTTCAAACACTTCTCCTTAGGATAAAAAGCAAAAAAAAAAAAAAAAACAAAAAACAAAAAAACACCAAACCAAAAACTAATAAGTAAATAAACTACAGCTCCATCAGCCAGGAAGAAAAAAAAGATTCAGACAAAGAGTCTTATTTGGCTAGGTGACATCCTGCCCAGGCAAATTGCTAATTGCTCAAGAAGCATCTTGTGAACAGAGCTGGTTTTGTGTCCTCAAATGAGGGTGTGTTCAATTTGGGGAGCAGGGGAAGATGGAAACCACACAGAAATGAACTCCTGTAGCTGGGGAGAAGGAGAAAGGCTATGTAAAGATCACCCTAACGAGGTCATGTCAGGAGTCAGCCCTCCCTTTTTCAACGACAGCCTCATGAAGGCACAGCAGAGGTTGGGCTGACCCTCGTGTCTGTCTCCTCTAGCACCTTGAGGTGTGTGGTTTCAAATCCTGTCTGCCTCTTGGTCCTACTGAGCAGCACTGAAAGCCAACAGAGAGAAGGCAGGGGGGCAAAGAGGGGAAGAGAACAACCCAACCCCAAATCTGTTCAAAGGAAGTTAAAGGCCAGATGTTCCTTGCTTCCTGTCCGCTGCCGCCGCAGTTGCCATAGCCTGTGGTTGTGGTTAGTCTGTCTAGAGCTGTATGTGAGAGACAAAAACTGTATTTACTGGAAACTCCCCCCAGGTCTGTGGCTGATCATCTGCAGCAACACCTGACAGCAGACAGCCTTGCAAAACCCAAGGGTTATCTCAAAACGGGAAGGTTTGTTTCTGCCAGGCTCATGTTGCTAACATTCAGAAAAGGTGTTCCTCCCTCAAAATACAGGATACATAAACATGACATTATTTAAAAAAAAGTGTACACTGGACTAGTTTTAAAAGAAATGTGGCAGAAAATGGTTACTATCTTTCTGCATGAAGACAGTAAATAAGTTGCTGTATTGCATCTGAGGCTTTGATATTACAACTCCTTCTGTGATAGGGTCATTTTACGCTATATGCAAGAGCAAAGATTGACCCTGTAATCAAAGCTAACCATTTTCAGCAGGAAAATACCAACAGAAATATCTGCTATAATTACAGTTAATTCGATCAACTATTTTCTGCTTTTGAAATTACAGAAACTCTTCCTTAACATCAGTGGGTGTTTGGACTGGAAATGGTCTTTAAAGCTACTATTCAAGTACAGCAAGGAGCAGAATCAAATCCAGTCTATTCCAACAAGTAAAGGGAAAGGGATAAGGGGAGCAGTAGAAAAATTAGGCTTTTTAAGCACCATATACTGCTCTTCCTAATCCTGCTAAGGAAGCATAGGTTATATTAGACCAACAAAGAGTGTTTAAGTAGAGGATCTGCACAACCCTTTTGTTCTTGCCATACAATTTGTAAGTCTAAGTCCAGTTTGGACAGTGGCAGATGATGAGCCTATACTAGGTGACAGCATACCTGGTGAAAGCAGGATAAAACACTTCTAACTGGCAAGCAGAGAACACTGATTACAGGATTTTAAAAATGATTACATAGATGCTCAATGGGTTTAAAGAATCTGTCTGGGTCTTGTAGGGGGTAAAATCTGAGCCTAACAGTCCAGATAGTGACACTTCTGGTCTGAGCACTCCCTCTTTAGTTAATGTAGAGCACAGGGAATATTTACATACCAGACTTGCAGGACGCCGTGAGATCAGAAAAAGGCAGTACACATCTCCATCTGCATTTGTACCGATTAACGAGCACATTCTTCCCTGACAGTAAGTTACGGAAAACCCTCCCGCACAATCCAGGAAATGCCAAGAACAGACACCAGTGCTATTTGTGAGTACCCACTGTGGGTGCCAACACCGTGTAATAGCTGTGGATGTAATGTGTCTGGCAGCTCTACCATCTGGCCAGCACTGCACTCCTTGCTAGAGAACACTAGCACAGAAAGATGGCAACAGCAAGTCTCACACTGCTCCCTTTGGGTCTTTACTCTCAGGGACTGGGAAGATTTAAAAAAAGAATTTAAAGAAAGAAAGGTGCCTTTTGGGCTCTGCCTTTGTGGGTGGCCAATGGCTTTCACACAGAAGTGATATTCTTCTCTCTCCCCCTAAATTAAGTAGTTCTGGCAGGAGAAATGCTGAAATCAATCCCCACATCCTCCACAGCAATCTCTTTTCTGTCTTGTTTTACTATACACAAACACCCTCACTCCCTTTTGGGATGCAGGTGAATGAAAGAACTATGTTTCAGTGAAAGAAAACACAAGTGCATGTGCTTTGTTGTAGTGTAGAGAAATGAGGAGGTATTTCTTTAAACACTTGGGAAGCTCCTATTGGCACAATGTCCCATGCTAGGGAGCACTCCAGAAAGTAGCAGCATGTACAAAGTCAGGCATAAAATGTTAGTGTATGTTTCATAAATACCCTTATATTGGATCACGTTTCTTCACTTCTCTGTAACTGGCTACATATGAATCAAGCACAAAAATAAGTACAATTGTCTCTACTATAGAAAAGAAATTGTAAGCAGGCAGGGCACAGAAAGCAAAGCAAACCAGCTGCATGGCATATTTTGGCTACTGCTGAATAGGTGGAATGTCTAAGATGGGCCAGCATATATATACACATTGCTAACAACTGCTCACAGGTCTCCCGAGATCAGAGCACAGCAAGAAATCCAGAACAGCTTGGAGGGGCTGGACAAGTCTGCAGTGAAGTGTAACTAGAAGCAGGACACAAACAGTTTATCTAAAATATTGACAAGGCCCTGATTTGTTCTTACCCTGCATGTAGGAAACTGTATTTTCTTCTGCTCGATATACACAAGGGGCAGCAATAAGAGTCTTAATGAAAATATGTGCAATGCCTGGGGGTAAAAAGCACTGTAGAATATTACAGCAGTATTTCTCTGTGCAGATTAGGGCCTCAGGGACCTCATGGCCATTCCCTTCCATACACAGGGCACTTCTTTCTCTGTCTTTTATTTAATTGCGGTGTAATCCTGATTAGTTACAGCCCATTCCTTGCTTCTCCACAAAGGCATGCGGGCAGCACCACTGGCGCAAGGCTGTCTGCCCCGGCTCTCTGAAGCAGAGCCAGAGCAGGAGGGATGAGCACTGTGCTGCCTGGCCCTCTCTCCGGCTGCAAGCTGTTCTGTTCCCAGCATGGACAGAGGCCCTCCAGGTGGCTGCAGGAGGATGCCATCCTCTCCACATGTGGTGGGAGAAGGAGGAATGTGGAGCAGGAGACCTGGAGAGGGAGGAAGACTATAAAGGGGGAAAGAGAAGCAAGGAACAGCAAAACAAAGGGGGCAGAGCTGCAAGGAAACTGAATCCAGCCATTAGTATAAATCACTTCAGAAACACTGAGATGAACCAGTCTGAGGTACTGGATCAATTCCATCTGTGGTGTCAACCCATTGATGTCAGCAGACAGACATACTATGCAGTTGGATTTCATCACATTGAAGTGATGGGCAAACTTTGTTCCCTTCAGAAATACCTTCATGTGGTACAGCACAGACTTCTGGCAGCCCATTGGCTTGGGACAGTGGCCTTGGAGACTCATGTGCCATTCTGTCTGGTGCATGCAGCCAGGCTCATTGCTTACGTACCATGTGTACTCCAGTCCAAAGCATAATTTGCTCATGCATGCCCTCTCTTATACCTGGGTATAGGCGAGCAGAGGAGATTACTGTAGTCAGTGTCATCCATTAAACTAATTTCCACCAGTCCTTTAAATCAGACCAGTGGATAAGAAATAAGTAAATGTAGTAAGTAGCCTCTTCTGCTCTCTCTGTTTCCTAGTGGTCAATAGCCATGCACAGGAAAAGGTAACAGAGACCCTGGCTCATGAAAAAATGTATTTTCCCTAGGTAAAAGAAATGCAGAGGTGCTGCTAGTTGCAGTTACCCAAAGTACTTGTGGGACTTTAATCAGAGGGGAAACAAACCCACCCAAACCCACAGCTGCCTGTCCCTCTCTTTCCTGGAACCATATTTTGCTGCAGAGCAACATGTACACCTAAGGGCAGAGACTGAACCAAACCTAAAAGGGCAAGGGATCCCTACACCCCAGGACCCCACTCCCCTGAATTCAATCACAGGAAGCCTTAGAAATCCTGGTCTAGAAGAACAGATTCATAGTTCCCAGCATAACTTGCAGTACAAACTCCAGATTACCTCTAGTGGAGCACTGTCCCAGGAGGGGAGGAAGTGGTAAGAAAAGGGTGGTGGATGCCTGTTCACTATCAAGTCACTCAGACAGCCTTCTACAAGAACCCAGAGCTAGATGACTTCCTATAGATGAAACATTTGGGCTCCTCTGACATTTCCAGTGTCACCTCTGCTCTTGGAACTGTCCCTTCTGCATAAATGTAGAACATCAGCTGCTACAGGGCTCCCAAAACAACACATCTCCACTGAGTTTCCTGCACGTTCAGCTTGCTTCCAGCAACCTTGACATATACCTCTTGCTGTGGCCATATGCTGTACTTTATACCAGTTTGTGTGACCTTAAATAAGCGGTTTACTAATTAAACACGACATTTTCAGCCTATGAAGTCTGCTTAACCAGCATGAACTATTCTGCTTTCAAGTGGTTTTGGCTGCAATTCACAATAATTAGGGGGATTTTCCATGCTTGTCCTTCTCTTCTTAAGCAAAGCTGATTTTTCTGCCTCTGATGCTTAGCTTGGGTGGCATTTGGCCACCAGTTATATGCAGGAATCATATGTACATCCAGCAATCTTAACCTGGCAGAAAGGAGCAAACATAGAGGTTTGAACTCTTCTGGTTCTCCCCATCATTCAGCAAACTTCCCTGGTGATTTATTCATACCAAAAAGGAGCCAGTTATACTTGTGTAATCACCAGGAAAGAACCAACAGCTTTATAGCAGTGTGAATGAGAGCACCATTGCATTCAAAATCTCCCTAGATAGTGCCTTGGATCATAGTCCTCTAACATATTGAATCACGTATCCTTATGGTCACATGCAAAGTGGGCAAATTCTTCGGGGTCTATCTCTTCTGCAGACTTCCTACTCTGGCTGACTTGTGACCTGACTTGTCTCACACGTAGAAAACTGGCTGTGTGGGGAAAAAAAAATGCATCACAGACATTTCCTCTGGCAGTGGCAAATAAATCCTGGCCAATTCCATGCCAGGAGGGAGCAAAGGGTAATCCAAGGAGCCACTGGATGCACATAGTATTGTCACTCTTCACTGCCATCTGCCTGGAGCAGAGTTGGCACCCTAACATTCAGAACACGCACAGATTAAAATGTTTTGCCTGGCCCAAAATCATCTCAGGAGCTAAGGCAAAAACTCAGTCTACAGACCTCACCTTCATAATCTTTATATCCAGGACTGAAATGGGCATCTCAGGACCACATATATTTAGGTAGAGATTGATATATTGCAGTTTGGCCTTGAGTTTACTGCTGATGAGCCATAGCTGTCATTACAATCAGCCATCACCATAATCAATCAAGTCCTCCCCACCCCTGCCTGGAAGTGCACATTTTGAATAACATCCCCACTACGAATAAAAGCTTGGTGCTAGCCTTGGCAGAATAGAAACAAGCACTCAGAAGATTTCAGATAACAACTGGTGCAAATCCCAGCCCAGGCTGGATAAGACTGAGCTGAGCCAGAGGTTTTCATCTCAGAACAGACTTTCTTTCCATGAGCAGCTTGTTTCCACTTACAGCAAGACAGGGACAATGCAGTTTCCCCCTCTGAAGGGCAGGAAGGCAAAAAGCTAATTAGTGTTTTCTTCCTGCTCCAGGATTCATAAAGAATGCCACACTGAGTCAGACCATTTTTCTAGCAAGTGTCTGTCTTTGACAGTGGTCTGTAACAGATGTTTAAGGAAATAATACAAGCATGCCATGATCCTTCTTCCGATTTACTCCCATCAGTAGACAGGTTAAATACTGCCAGTTTTCAGGCTTGTGACAGAGTACCTACCACCTTTTCACCATTCTGATTCTCCACTAACGTTGGCTTGTGAGGCCCAGCGTGCTAAATGGAAGAAAGCGAGTCAGATTTCCATGGATTTGTTTTTCAGCTTTACCACTGGCTTACTGTGGGACCTTTTGTGTCTCAGTTTCCCCAGCTATAAAAATGGAGCTGGTAATTCTTCTTCTACCCTTTATTATGTGGAAGACATCTTTGGATGGAAGGTATGATATATGCAAAGGATTAGGAACATGCATTCCCAGCTTGGGCTTCGGTGATGCTGAGCAACCATAAGTCCCTGTAGCTTCATGGGATGCAATGTGCTCAGCACCTCTGAAAAATCAAATCAGAAGCACGTTACACCACTGATTGCATCTGACAGGAGATAGGGACACAGAAAACTTACCAGCCAAGTGTTGTGGGCGAGTTAGCCTGAAGGTCAAATTGATTATCTATCTATAATAAGCAGCAAGCAATTCTTTGTATTTACAAAGACCAGGCATGTACACCAGGTAGGTGTATCTGTACTAGCAGAGGAACTAACTGAAGCTTGATTTCTTGTGTATGTATGTCTTGTGATTGGATGCTCTCATGACTAATAAAGTGTAGCTCTTCTTATATTGGAGGTAAAATCTGAACTCACAGGGCAACCTTTCCCAGTGGAGAGTATCACACAGAGAATCTCTGTCCTTGACCAGATACCATTTCAATGAGACTTACAGGAACTTAACGACTTGGGAACCTCTTCCTCTCCGTTAGACTCATTTTGCAATGGACCAATAATCGTTTGGGCAGACAGACAGTCAAAGGGCCTAAATCCAGGCTAAAACAAATGAGGTGGTAAAAGCAATGAAAATTACCCTCTTGGTAACCAACGCAATCCATCACTGCACTTCTGGGTGACACATGGTCTTTTGAGAGACACCCATATTTCACATTTGATGCCATCAGCTCTTCATTCATAACCATGACTTGTGTTCTGCGTCTGCACCTCTTAACTGTCTGGAGCCAGTGCCATATCTTAGCATCGCATCTTTAATCACAAATCCACTTCCTGGTCCACGCCTCAGGCTTTCTGCTCCCCGATTTCAGTCCTACACACAACTGTGGGTAGCACTTGATAGAACAACCCAAAAGCATTCCATGGAGAAGAAGCTGCACTGCAATTGTATTTCTTCTGCTGGGATTTTTCTCCTCTACGTTTTGCATCACAGTGAAGAAGCTGGGAATTACTGGTGGTGTGAAGCCCTGTGAATTTAAGGGAAGGGCAGGGAAGGTTCTTACTCAAAAGTCTTCAAAGTCTTTCAGTATGTGGTTTGAATTTTGACCCAAAGGCCTCTACAGCTCATGCAAACACAGTTAGTTTGATTTTCTTTAGATAAAACTTCAGGTGAGCTGAAAAGATTGCACAGGTGATGTTTCCAAACCCAGTGGGAACAATTCAATACTGCCCTTGCCCTAAATGGCTCTACCAGAACTGGTGCTAAATGCAAGACTATCTATCAATATTTAGTTCTGCTGCATGGGCCTAACAACCAGAAAATAAGAGAGCAAAGGCAATATAAGGAAAGCAATGTGAAACCTGAACGTAACAGAGGGCTGTTGTGATGCTCTGATGCAGATCTGAAGTTGTCTCTGGGAGCAGCAGTTACAAGCTCCTTTCCAACAAAAGGAAATGGTCATGTAGTTCAATGAATAGATCTTCCCAGGACTGACTGGGAGTGGGATAGCATAGAGAAGATAGGAGGATGTTATTTCTGTAATCACAACTTGCAAAGCCGCCAGACTGAGCGACAGGAAGAATTGCAGTCAGAGTATTAAGCGGGGCGGGGGGGGCAAGAACAGACTCAGCCTGAGCAGGTTAAAGCATCAAGAAGGGAAGTCAACCCAGGTCAGAGTGGAATTGAGACATTGCGTGTGGCCAGGCTAATCTTTTAGCTTCCCCACACCTCAGTTGCCCCAGCTGTGAAATAGAGATGACAGCCCTTGTCTCCTACACAGGAGCACTGTGAGGCTGAGCTCATTAATGTTTGCCAAGCCGCTTAGAAATCCTCTGACGGAAGTTGCTGCACAGCATGAGCACAAAGTTGTTGTTTTTTGGGTTTGGGGTTTTTTTTTTTTGGAAACACTAAAGAGATGAGCAATTGAAAGAGTAACCAACATAGTTCACTGCCTCTTTACAAATGCCTGGTGAAATCCTAGCCAGCAAGGGAAAAGGGTTTGCAAGGGAGATGAGAAGCATGCTGACACCAAGTCCAGTGGGAGAGTTCTGGCATAAGGAGGATGAAAGCATCCATCTCATCTCACACTTGCCTGGTGAGGAAGAAAAAAAAAAAAAGAAAAAAGGAAAAGAGAGAAGGAAAAAAAAAAAGAAGGGGGGGAGAGAAAGAAAGAGGGAGGGAACAGCAATCCAACGTGGTTGGAATAACTCTGCTCACTGTAGCCTGTCCAGCAACAGCCCTGGCGGATCATAAAACAGCCTCTCACATCCATGTGGTTTTTGCTGCTAGGAGACAAGGTACAAAACACACAACCTCACGCCGGGCTCTATAAAACCTTATATTCCCCCTCAGACCCAGAGTTCATCTGAAGAATTTGCATCACCTAATTAGAACCAAGCCGAGTTTTTTTTTTTTAAAAAGAAGTAAAATAGAAAAAAAAGAAAAACCTCTTTCCCTCCTTTGTCCCCTTTTTGTGATTTTAGTTACCAGAAAATTTGAGAAGTACCTTCCTGACCTCTTCCCAGGAGAATTTCCATGAAGAAGCTTTGCTGGCAAGTCTTAGCTACTAAGCAGTAAGAAGACTAAACACATTTGAAGGTGAAAGTCACTTCCTTTTGCTGGTGCCCAGAGGCAGGTGTACCCCGTCCCCCTGCCTCCATAGTGAGAATTGTGAACAGGCAGCTCCTGAGAAGCACATAGAGACCTTAGCTGCTGTTGGCATTTGCAAAGTTGTTTTTCTGCACAGAGAATGAGAAGCCAATCTCTGCTGTTACAGTGTGATGATTTTTCTCTTTTATTTTCATTCTTTTTATATCTTTCTATTCTTTTTTAGTTGTAAATCAGGATGAAGCATGCTGTGGCACAGGTGCTTAGGCAAATGTTGTCCCTCCCCATAACAAAGACCCTCACAGCTTACCTAAGGAACTTTACTGCTGTGAATTTCCTTTGTGTGTGAACGCACAATCCCTGATACTCCAAATTTACCATGCAGCTTTATCTACACGTCCTCCTGCTAACCCTGTCCAGGGCCTCCCATGACTGCAGGCCATCATGCAGACGGAATGTCACGGCAATTCTGTGACTGGCTGAGAAAACCAAGGTTTGGCAAGAGCATGCCGAGTGGCGCAGTCCAGGTCATGGCTGCCCTCTGCTCTCTCGTGCTGCTCCCGATGGCTAGCCAGACCCCTGGGCGGGGAAGCCACGGGCAGCAGTGGCCTGTCAGCTACAAAGTGTGCGAGCAGGGAGGAGTGCTTGGGAGGAGGCTGATGATTCATGTGGCCTACAGCCAGGCATTACAACCAGCAGAGACTGTGGGCATGTCTTGCCTGCCCTCATAACGCAGGCCGCAGGGCTCTTCTGACATATTCTGCAGTGGAGCCAGAGCATTTCTCCTTGCAGATCTACCAGGCTGCATTGACTGTTCCTCTCTGAGGTGGCTGTTGAGAAGCTGCTCCAGCAGCTATTTAGCCTCATGGCTAAAAGCACACACGTTATTTTTTGTTCTTATTTCTCCCTTGCTGTGGACAGGGAGGGGAGCACGGGGATTTGCTTGCCTTCTCTGCACCTCCTCACCCTGCCTGGCAAGCAGGTGCCCCAGCTGGCCTGTGCGCGGGCCAGGCCCCGGCTCTCCTCAGCCCTCAGAGGGGAGGGCAGCTCGGCGTGCTTACCACACAGGCCTGCAGCAGTGGAAAGCTATGGCAGGGCTCATGGAGCAGGGAAATGTCCCTCTCCTTCAGCCAGGCAGGCAGACATGAGCAGAGCCTGAGGCCATGAGGGCAGGAAGGAGCTGCCAGCCTGCTCAGGTTATGGAAAACATGGGGAGCATGAGTGCCACAGGAAGAACTGCAGGACTGCCCTGGGACTGCTGCAGCACAGCCTAGTGCAGCTTCCCTCCCACGGCAGGCCCCAGGATTAGGCTGTGCCGACTATCTAAAGAAGTGACACTAGCAACCCTTGGCAGCATCCTGCTGACAGGGCCAGCGACATGTCGCGACAGCTAGTGTCCATCCAAGCTGTGGAGAGCATGCTGTCTGTGAGAAGAACAACAGCGGCATGATCCTGGGCACGGTCCCTTTGGCCCATCCGTGGGGTGGAACAGTGTCACGCTGGTGTGGCAGTGGCTTCTATGCTGGTGGGACTGAGGCAATGGAACGCTATTACAGCCTTGATCCAGTAAGGCCTAGCAGCAGCCAGTGAGGCCTCTACAATACCGACATAATGTGTTGAAATCTCTTGGCAGTGACAGGCCAGCTGTTGCTTGCTCTGTGGGAGCTAGAATGGCACACCAGCACTGTGTGGCTAGAGGCAGACTTGTGGTGGATGCCACAAGGATGAACACAATATCAGGACCCTTCTCAGAACTTGCCAGGCCAGCGTGAAGAGCAGAGCCTGAGGCCTGTCCTTGGCTTGCTTCCCACCCACCTACCCACACTTTGTTGCTTCGGCTAGGATTTCAGCGAGGGGCTCTGCGTAGGGGACATGCTGTAACCGTGGGTTCAGATTATATTTTGATTACAGAGGCTGCGAGCAATGTTCGTTCCCAGTGGGTGTATCATGGCTATGGCTTCCGGAGAAAGCAGCCAGTAGAACAGCAACAGATCCCTGACAGGGAGGGCCATATCCGCTACAGCCTGTACACTTCAAGAGGATGCAGCTGTATCCTCCCCAACAAGCTTGCACTTGCATTTTCCTTCAACAGAACTCAAGCAAGTGCTGCACCTCCTCTCCTTGCAGCCCCAATGATAACTGACCTCCTAAGTGTAGCCCGCCCTGCACAAAGTGCTCAGGTGGTGGGCGAAAGGGAATGAAACACGTCCACCCTCCCATAGCCACCATATCTGCCAAAAGCCTTGGGCTGTCTGCAAGAGGAGGCAGCTGGTCTAGGAGAGGATTTACTGTAACCTGGCCTCTGCAACTAGAGTCCACCCTCAGAATCTTTCAACACCCATAGAGACACCAGCAAGGACCTAGCCTAGAGGCCTTGATGTCAAGGGGACCTGGTGGACACTGTATGCCTCACTGCACCGAGTGAGAGGAAAAAGTTATCTCAGGGAGGGAGAGCAGAAAGAAAACAAGGACCCTGAGGATCACATGCTCAGAGGATGAGAGGGGAAAGAGGTCAGTTCCTGACAAGCAGCTCAAAAACAAACCCATTGTTCTGAGTGAGACTCTGTCGTCCCTCTTTCACCAGGTGTTACCTGGAAAAGCCATCTGCCCATTCCCCCTTCCTTAGCCATTCCTCTGCCCTGGCTGCTAGCAGAACGGGGAAATTTGTGAGACAACTGTAATGGCACCAGCTTCCTGGCCAGTCTCGCCTCACCTTCCTAGAGGAAAATCAGCAGATCTGATCCAATGCTTGGAGGAGGAAGCATGCCCTGGACTGAACTGGAGAACTCTGTGGGAGAACTGTGCACCAGGCAGCCCCGAGACAGACTCTCTTTTTGGCAGAAGTGCCACATCCCATGGTAGGACACTTATATTTCGTTACTTCTGTGTTTTTTCCTGGCCTATATATATCCACTCTGTGGGTTCACCAGCCAGACACTGCCCTGTAGTAATAGATACCAGGTTTAGAAACCATACCAGCCCATAGAAATGCTGCTGTCTTTCTGACCTCCGTACTTTTTCCACTACCTGCTCTCACCTTCTGGAAAGGCTAAAAGGGACAGTTAGTTTCCTAGAAGAAAGAAAAAAACACCCAGGCCTTCCAGGCTTCTCTCTGTATGTTAGAAAAGAAGTCCAAATCTTTTCCCTGCCCCATCTCCAGCAACTCCAGTGAAAATAGTCCCTTCTGGGTCTTCTCACATATATTCCAGGGCTTATCTATAAGACATTTCTGTTCAGAACAAAGCCCTAGTCCTGGATTTTGCATCCTAATAAAGACTGTAGCCTAGCAAAATGATGCTAAAACACAGTTCTCTGTCATATCCATCACTCCCTTGCATCACAGCACCACTTCCCTGAGTGGTGCCAGAGCAGGCTCCATGGGTACACATGGAGTAGATAAGCCTTTTGCACAGAATGGTTATTTTAAAAATTTCTTGAGATCATAGTGCCAATGAAAGGACCCTGCAGAGGCCAGTGGTGCATATAAAATGAAAACATTATGCTCCCCAAACTGCTGTCATGGGAAAGCAACACAGAGGAGAAGGGAACTTCTTGTCATAATTGATTTATGGTTGCTTTGGCTCACAGTCTGCTTGGAATACCCCAAGCCTTTGGAGAACCTATGGAAATTAAATGCTGTCAAGTTGTACATCCTCTCAAAGAGTCAACTAAAAGCAAAGTGCAGGTTTTATAAACATGGTGCGCGTACACTATTAAAAGGCACTCTTTTTGCTGGGTTTTGGCTTTGTGTCTAATACTGCTGGCCAGAAAGGCTGGTTGGGAGCAGGAATCATAGAATCATTTAGGTTGGAAAGTACCTTTAAGATCGAATTCGGGGATTTCTTAAAAATTACAATATTGGAAAAATGTTGAAATGTTGACATTTCCCACAAAATGAGGGTTCTGAATTTCTTTTTGGGCAGGAACAATCAAACTATATAATTTTGCTTCTTTTGAAATAACATCCATCTTCAATACAATTGTATGAGCATGATTCTTCCAATATTTAAAAGGGAATATGAAAATTTAAAACTTTTTTTTGCTCTGTAGTACATAACTGCCCCTTTATTTGCCAAGAGAAAAGCAACCCACCAAAAGCTTTTTAAGCTTTGTGATTTTCCTTCTTTTTTTCCTGCAACAATCTCCCTTCAGGGACACTAGCTTTGAATGGGTGGTAACAACAGACAAAGTTAACTCAAGTGTTCTTTACAGAGGTCACCTATGTGAGTGTTTAAATTGGAGCTGGTGTTAAAACCCAAACTTAGCACGTTCCTAAGCTGAGGCCAAAGGAAGGCAAACACGGAGATCACTGAATCAAGCTTTGCCACTGACATCAATAGGATTTAGCATAAATCCATGCCTAGTTACAATTATCATTAAAATTGTCAGACCTTGTTTTTCTGATATCTAGGGACTATTGTATGCCATTCATCCCTTGTTGATGTGAGTGCGCTGGCCCTTAACTGTAGCCTTGCTCATCTGTTTTTTATAAAGTACAACTACTATTTCAGATCGGAAGAGAATGTGTTCTACGCACAAGTATCTTGTCTGCTTCAGAGCACGGCAGTTTCCAAGCGGATGCCATTCTGGCTTCTAGCCCTGTCTTCCAGTGTCAAGCAATAAATTCCATTCCTTCTACACAGTTTAGCAAAGGCCATATGAGTCATCACTGGGTGTAAGGACAGTGATAAATTTTCCTTTAAAATGGTTTCTGCTTGACTATTCCTTCTTTAAGAGGCCTTTTGGGAAGATCTGATCAGGTCTCTGGAAAGAAGTGCTGCCTGGGGCCCTAACAGGCTGTAAAATGCTTTCTCTTGTGAAAATCTGAAAAGACCCTTCTCTAGGTAATTAAACATATTGTCCTGCTCCTTAGGGATATTTGCAGTTAGGCTGTTCATTTCACGGGATGGTTATGGTTTGGCTGTGATGGTAACTGTGTGGATCCAGTTGGCTATTTGGCTTCTTCTTCCCTAGCTAGTAAGACATGGGTGCAAACAGCAAGACAATTCTCAGTGGACGTAGCCATCACTCTCAAAAACATTTGTTCTTTCATTTAATGCTAAAGATTTCCATGAAGCTTTTGGGTAGAAGGAGATGCTACTGACAGGCAGGAAGAGGTTTCTTTGTTTGTATTAGAATAGAAAATTCCAAGGCTTTGGGGTTGCAAGTGAGCAATTATTTTCAATGTGTATATAATATCTACTCATCCAGTTCACTTACCTGGAAGGTGAGGGATTATTTTAAACACCTATGGCTCATAGGTCTGTTGACAGTGATGAGAAAGGTGTAGAACTATTAACCATACTTTTTATGGCAATTTAATTTTCCTCCCCGTCACATGAAATAAAGGTAATTGCGTAGTGCACATAGCCTGCACACAGAGGTGCCACAGATGGTACTGAAACATGAAAAAGAAACATGCAACTTCAGTTGCATTTTTCATTCCCATACTCCTACAAACAGAAGCAAAGTTCTCCTGTTTGGGCAGATGGAAAGGGAAGCGGTACTGTGTGCCTCTCTTACTGCAGCCTCGGGAACCTGGCACGGGATTTGATGCATCCATGCGGCTGAGCCAATAGGTATGTATTGTAGCTGCTCTAAGGAGACCCTCCTGATGCATAAGCAGTGTCCAAGATTGTAGATGAGACATATAAACCGGGGGGGTAGGGGGGAGCAGAATCCTTTCAGTTCTAAGAGAATGGTTCTGAGTAGCCTTAGAGCCAAGATCTGTGAGGAACCGTGGGTGGTCACTGCTAAGCCGTATGTGTAATTTCTAGAAAGTAGAGCCAAGTTAAAAGATTGTAAGGACCTTAAATGAAATGACTTAAACGTCACTTCTCAACCATAGCCTCACACATATCGCCCCCATTTGAAACAAAGGACATAAACCTGCTCTGTGGCCAAGCAGATAAAGAATATAATTTTTTAATGTTGAACAGCTGAGAATGAACATGTACATGTGTTTGTAAAAGATTTGTTACATACATATACGTTTTCTTGCCAGGAATCTGGGTTTGCTATATGAAATGTAGTATTGTACCTTGACTTTCCCATAATCAGGACAGTTTCTTTTTCTGTGTTCTTTTTAAGTAGTCATTCTTTAACATACAGGCAGCACTTTAGTGGGAGCTGATGTAGATGACTGTTCTGTATTTATGCAACATGTTCTATGGGCATAGCTCTCATCAGCTCTGCATCTTTGTTCCAGGCAGCCCTCCTGTTGACTATTAGCACTAGCCTCTCATATTAGATGTCCTGAGAACATGGGGGTTTTAAGGAAGCTGGCTATGATCTGTTCCTAGCAGTGCAAGAGTGATTGTTGTACCAAAGTCCTGTCTGATCCCTTCTGGGAGATATTTACCAAGGTGTCTTAGCAGGCTAACAAGAAGTGGGGCACATGGGACATAATTCCAAATGTTTGTCTTTTCCTAAACATAGAAAACATTCAATTAAGAGAAAAAAAAACCCAGAATTTACTTCTGCAACAAGATACTGACAACACTGTCAGGTGGCAGCAAGTGCAGTACAGGCCAACAGGCTATTCTGTACATCTCCATTCTTAAAGTCCTCTCCTTTCATTCATCTTTTCCTTGCTTATGGATTTTGGCAATAAAAAGGTAGGTCAAGCACCTAGAAGTCAGTTGGGAATGTGCACGTACCTGTCACCGATGGATAGGTATATGTGGCATGTAGAGAAGCCCTAGACAGGCATCCCAGGAGCATGTGAATGATGTTATTAATGGCTGCAGCAGTACTGCAGGAAGAAGCGATCTGTTTCTTCAGTCTGCGGTGCACTTTGGCATCAGCTCCACCATTAGAAAAAGATCAGTACATGCTTTAAGTGAGTAACAATGCTTCCTTAAATAGCATCAGAAAACAAAATATACCAAGACAAGTCTCCCTCTGCAAAGGGAGAACAATCCAGGATTCCTTGGTCCTACTCGCATCTCCATCACAGGCTCTAAGGGTTTAGATTTAATCACTTAAGTTGTTCTCTTCCATGGTTTTCCTGCTCCATAAAAAACAGAACTTAGTAACAATATTCTGAGACTGGACAGTAAATCTGGAGAGTAATTCTTTACTGACTGCAATCTGCTTTGAAAAACCCCAACGAAAGAAGCTGCTGGCAATTACCACTGCTCAGTAGGATGAAAAAGGAGAGCAAGGTGCAAGCCAGGTGCATGGAAAAGGCTGACAAAAAGGGAGAAATGCAGCACCTCCCTTGGCCATCTAAGCTACATGTCCACATTTTATAAAGGCTGTTGGTTAATTAATAAATGTGGGTCTTAGCACACTGTTCTCTCTTGCATGCTCCCAACACTTGGGGGTGGCAGATTCTGGAGACTGCTGCACAGTGGCTCTGCACAGCTGTAATTGAAGAATAGAAGCTGCAAGAAACTTTCCCTTTCCTGCAGGAAAAGCCAGCTGAAGATCTGTGTAGTGAAAGCTATGGGAGGCATAAAAACATTTCTAATGCTTCTCTGTGAAACCTAGATGTGCTATGTAATTGTGAGCTCCAGCCTCTGGTTCCTTATCTGGAAACTATTTACATTTTTGAGACACCAAGCATCCCTTGGCACAGCCCAAGCAAGCTCCAATCCCCTCCTAGAGATGGCAGAGGAGGTGAGAACTGTGCTGTGCCTGCCTTCACATGGCCAGCCTGTCCTGCCAGGCTCTGCCTGAGCTAGTTTGACAAGGGAAGGAAGAAAAAAAAAACAACCACCAACCAAAGCCCCCAAACCGTTTTTATTTATGATCATGTCCATGGGCCACTCTTAGTCTAGACAGCTGGTATTAGTATCTAAAGTGGTCCTGGAATCTGAAATACCATTTATTTACAGGAGAAATAAAAGCCCTGGATTAAATAGTTCATAAAAATAATCTGGGAACTGACACAGGGCCCAAGGAGACCAAAGGTAACACGATCTAGAGCAGGCATCTTTGTTTGTCTTGGCTGTAGAGATGTTTTCTCAGAAAATAAAACAAAACTTCCCTCTCCCAGCCACCCCCCAAAAATCAATTTGGCTTCAGGAGTGTCTGCTTTTGCTTCCTCTCCTCCCACCTTTGTTTGGCTGCTTTAAACATATCCCTGTCCACCCTCCCAACAAGGAAGTTTCCAAACTGGTCACCCAATTGAAAAGCGGGACAGGAGAGGGGCAGCTTTTACCCTTCCAAGAAAATCCTTGTAACTGGGAGCTACTACATTTTCACATGGAGACATTCTAAATGTCACAGATGCAGCAAAATGTTGTGTTGACACCGACATCTGACAATCTTTTTGCTTCTGCTTGCAGCAAAAAATAAAAGCAGGGAGGCTGATAGCAGGAAGCCTTGGTCTGCCCTTTTGCTGCCACAGAGGCTCTGCCAGGCAGCGATCAGTGCCTACTGCACTTGGAATGGCTGTCTTGCAGACCACCTGTTTGGCCTTCACACCACGCTCATTTTTCACTGCCAGACTTCAGGTGGTTTCCAGACATGGAGCTAAGCAGGGAAAGACCAAAACAAACTTCTGGGCTCCATCTGCTCTCTTCCCTTGAACGAACAGTGCACTATCACCCAGGGCAGCAAATAAAACGAGTTTGATGGAGTCACCCTATAATTTTACACAGCAGCTGCCAAACTTTAAAGACAAGCTACACTAAGGTATGAGACCTTCCCCTTTTAAAAGGAGCCGCTGGCTCCTTGTTGAAGCAGAAAGTTCATATTAAGGGAAGCGTTAGACCCAATGCATAACTGCTTGGCTAGTGAAGTGCTACAGTGCTCAAACCACACAGGGACAGTTCAATCAGTAAGGCAGCAGCTGCAGGAGAACACAGCAATATCAGGCTGGCTACGGACCGTCTTTGTGCAGCGTTGGCAGGGGCAAGAGTTGGGTTAAGGATGATGGGCAGAAGCTCTGAGCAGTTTGAAAGTATTTTGACTCAGGTCTATGAGGGGAGAAGCAGCCCTGGGTTCCATGATCCTCAAATGCTAAGACCTCCTATTTTACTTTGCTAGTGCCTAATGTGGGTTTTTCTCGTGCAGCCATTCTAGCAGCCCCCAAATATGAACACAGAGCATGAGCCATATTTAATCAAACTACCAATTACAGTTGGTAGTGTCATTTTAAAATACAGTCCAAGGAAATCTGCCATTTTTATCCAATGCAGGCAGTAGAGAGGGAAACAGAAGCCTTGTGCAAATCACCTGTTTCCCTGTGTTCTAAAATTCAGCTATTAAATGTGTTAGTTATGCAACTATTCCCACTTTGCCTACTTGGTTTAGAGGCAGATACTGTCTTCTATGGTGTAAAAACCAACTAGCACAGAAGACTGTGCACATTACAAAGTAATGACCTATTGCCTTTCTTCTTGCACGTTCTCTGCAATCTTCAAAGCATCTGCCACATTACCAAGGCCACTTTCTGTGGAGAAGAGCCGAGTTTTAGCTACTGCTACAAGACTCAATTTACTGGACCGTGGTCCTGACCCAAGATGGCCAAACTTGTCATAGTATGGAGGCACTACTAATGAGTTCAGAGTCTGAAAAGACAAATTCCAAAGCACAAAGAGAAAAGGATGTTTTCTTTTCCGCAGGACAAAACACAACTTTTCTGGCAGGCACAAGTAGGACAGTCTGTCCACTTTGGCAATACCCTGCATGCCTGGATGTACACAAGTGTGTTTTTACATGCAACCCAGTTTGATTACACAATCTCCCTCCAAGAGAATTTGGCAAGAAAGAGATCTGAGAGACTTTAGAAACTGAGAGCAGCCTGCAGCATGCTGCTTCTTTCACACTATTTCTAGTGCCATTTGGAGCATCTGACCACTGGAAAAGCAACCAAAGAAAACCACCCTAACTGTTGATCAGGAAGCCAGCCTGCTGTTTCGGAGATGCGGCAAGGCTGCAGGTTCAGCCTCAGTTGCCAGCCTGTACCTACCAACCTCTATCAAACAGCTGGGTCCATGATCAGAACACTGAACCAGCCCCTAGGCTAAGTCTTTTCCTCCTCTTCATTTTCCCAAGAATGATTCCGAACCTTTGCCAAATGCATCTGGTAAGATATTCATATGTCAAAGGGTTTTCCTGACCAAGTCTTATTGCACCTTGCCTTCTTCCAAAGTTGGGTCTGGTCTTCCAGTGTTCATCCCTTCCTAAAAAACACTGTTTAACACCTTTCTGGGGAGACAGTAATTAATGCTGGTGCCCAACTCTCCTAGACTCCAAGTTAAACTTTCTGGGAAATGCATCATAGTCTTGGGATTCTCATGCTTGTTTAGGTTGCAGGTATCCTACCTGTATGACCATAGTATTATTTTATTTGCATTTGTTGTTTGTAGAGAAACTTGAATGCCATGTGCTTACTGAAATGTAGTTGAGATCAGTGCTAGTGCCAGGCAACCTTGAAGAGGAAAACAAGTTTATTCTAGTGAAGGTCATGGTTAGTCTTCATTATGAAGTTCAAAATACAGTTGGCAAACACAAGGAAATGCAAACCTAAAGCATGTGTGGCACAAGTCTCTTTCTCTACATGTTAGGCATCCTCCAAGGCATTGCTTGCCTGTGGATCTGCAAGCCCACCTCAAGTGTGTCTGAATTCCAGGATGCAGCTTCAGAGAGTGGGTTCCTGTCCAGAAATGTCTGTCGCCCTTTTAAACTCCAGGTTTATTTGCATTTTTCTGACTATTTTTAAAATGCAAATAAAAATCTCAGATTGCATATGAAGAATCACCTTCTTTTCTTTCTAATAATAGCGATCTTATCACACAGCGCTTTACTTAAGAATAGATAGTTGGCATCTGTGAGAACACCAATTGAAAACATCTGTATTTATCCAAGCGGGACGCATCATAAGGACACCAAGTGATCATTTTTCTGGGTTTTCTTTTAGAAAATCAATTCAAAACTTCATTTCTAGCATTCTGTAAACTTAATTTTCATTGCTGTAATTTCCTATTGTGCAGCACAGTTTCAGACAGTTTTCATTTAACAGCATTTCAGAGACTGCATGTGATAAATCAACAGAGCTTACTGTTCTAAGGGTCTACTGTGTCATTGTTATCAAACACCACAGCCAGTAACTTCTGAAATCTTGAAATTTGTGCACTCTGTACCAGATCAGAATGAAAAATGTCAAAACATCAGCATTAGTGATCAAATTTCCCCACTTGTCTGCTCGGTTCACTGTCTTCCCCTGGGTTTCCATATAGCTCATTAAACAAAACAAACCAAAACCAGGCCTTTATAGAAGGAAAAAGTTTGACATGATTAACTAGCTTTTCTGGTAATGTGTGCAACCCACCCAGGTGTCTAGACAGTTTGAAAAATACAGATCATATTTAGGAGTAGCAGCTGTTACTCCTCAAGTCTCTGTTGGACCTCAAATTAAGTAGGAACAGACCCTATCAATATTAGGTGGTCCTCTTCCAAAAGAAACATCCAGCATGTTGCAGGAAATTAAGTTACTGATTCAGTAGGTGGCACTTTACCTTTCAGATCAACGTAGCACTTGCACAGCGTGCAAGAAAGTTCTGCACTCCCAAAGGTACCTGCTTTGGCAAAAGTTAGAGAACAAAGAGTTCAGAGCCTCAGTTGTGGAAGCGCCTCAGTATTTTTTTCATAAAAGAAAAAAGATCAACACCTGTGTCCTGGCCAGATGCCAGTTTTCAGCAGGTGTTTCTTGCCTGCCTGTGTACCCTTTCTAATAAGTTGGAGACCATGTTTGCTTATACAGGTTTTAGACAGTAAAATTTTGCTAGGCCCTCCTAAATAATAGTTAATGGCTTAACAAGAGGTTATGAGAGGGAACAATGACAGACTCTGGTAGGAATAGGCATTTATGGAACTCCTCAGGACAAACAAGGTACTATCTAGAAGGTTATTCAGAGGTAGCATTTATTTCTTGGCCTATATCCCCCACAATACCATTGCACAGCAAAGCTTCCCTGGGCCATAAACTGTTGACTGCAGAACAGTCATACATGGTGTTAGAGGAAAACACAATGCTAGGTGCCGAAGAAGTGCGGACCCAAGCCCTCTGATTATTAAAAGATGCAAGTCCGAGCAAAGTGAAAAACTGCAGATTAAACCCATTTAACAAGAAACTCTGCCTCAAAATGCTGTACCTGTACAGATGTGGTTTTGTAAGAGCGTGAGTGGTGCAGAAGCACAGAAAACCATGGGGGTGTGCTTCTAAACCTGTAGGCATATCGGGCTGCTCCCAGCTGAGAAATTCTACACAAATAGTGTAACTGGCTGGGGTGCTGCTGGAGCTGGGCAAACACAAAGGAAATCTTGATGCATCCCTGTTCAGCAGGTATATCTTTCAATTGAGTCACAGTCCTGAAAAAACACAAAGGTCTGTGCCCTGCTTCATTGTATTTGAGAATTTATTGCCCATCTTACTTCATAGGGGGGGAAAAAAGATTTACAGCTCAGCTAAGTTACAGCTAGTCAAAGAGTCTGCCCAAGCCATGAACTGTGGGTGTTCAGCGTAAGGTTGTTTAGCAAGGCTTAAATTCAGGCTATAAGTGCTTTTATAAGAGACTGTAAATCACCTTAACATTTATACACTGTGGCAACATGTGAGCAGAGGAATGTGGCTGGTCTGTGCTAGTCCCAGAAAAGGTCCCAGATGAGGCCAGCAGATTGGGCGGCAGACGTGCCATACCAAGCCTTTGAGTAAAATACTCAGACTTGTATCTCCCCTGTGCTACGTGCATATGTGACTAGGGCGAAAGGGTGGGAAACCAGCACAGAGGTGCCACAGGAACAGAATGCACAAGGGCAGATTGAACACCCGATGGGCAGAGCATTGCTAAACAAATTGTAAAACACAAGTCAGACAAAACATCTGGCAGCTGCTTCAAATAGTTTTCTGTCTGAAGGGCAGACAAGCCTGTAATAGTTTCGAATCAAAACATGTGCAAGGACAGGATCAGCGCTCCAGTGTGTTTTGTGCAAGCATTGAATGAGTTTTGTTCCCTTCAGCTCTGTTTTGTATGCCAAGAAAGGTTGTGCTTTGGGTTAGGTTTTTAATTTTAATAAACTTTACTAAATAAATCACTATGTATTTCCTTCTCCAGTCAAATGCAACTTAGTCTTTGGCATAAGATCAACAGCATTAGCTCTGCATAGGAAGCATATGGGAGAGCATGCTAGGAAATGTTTTTCGTAATGTCCTACCTTATATAGGAGAGAAGGTGTGACTGCCAAAATAAGTTCTTAAAAGTATGATGCGTATCCTTTTAAGTTTGCACATCTCAGGCACAGGGAAAAGGAAAATTGCCCGGTGGTGCTACTGGCTAAGGACTTCACAGGTACAGACTTATGTCCCGGCTCCAACAGGGAAGTTGTCTGAGCTCACAGAATTAAGTTCTTAGTTCTGCAGATAAAGGAGAGAATTGGCAACTGTTTCCCCCCCACCCTCCAACTTTTTCTGTCTTGACACTGTCATAGTTTTGACCAAGATCCACAGTAGGGATGTTTGCTGGCACAGATATGCTGCGCAGGAGTGTAACCTGCACCCCAGACAAGCTTTCCTATCAAAAGGAATTGTGACAAGAGCGCTGAAGCAGTACAACATACTTCCTTATCAGCTACTAAACTCTTCCACTGAAAGCTTCCCCTCTTGTACACTTTTCTAGACTCAAATTACTTCTACCAAAGCCGCAACTTCCTGGAAGAAACAAAAGCTGCTCCACTGCTTGTCTAGAGCATCAGGATGCCAGATCCTCCCCAGAATTGCTGCAGCACTTCTGTATTACCAGCAAGGCAGCAGCAGCCTAACTACCAAGGTCAGAAGCCTCCTATAAAATGTAGGAACAGTTCCATGTGTATAAACGTGATTAGTCAGCAACAGTGGGAAGATGAGAGATGCTGGCCAGGGTAACAGGGTTAGTATTCAAGGAGGACCTGATACAAGTAGAACTTGTAATTTTTAATGCTACTCAAAAATGAGTAGTTCTGCCTGCCACATGCCAGTGCTTGAACACCGGCAATAGCAGGGGAAGCAGAGAGCCACTGATTCATTAGGACTTGCTAATCTGTGATATCATTTGTTGATTCCACCGGGTCCAATCCCCATCTCATGACTTCCTCCACAGTTGCCATGGCACTGTACATAAACACGGCAAACTCCCAGCCCCGAGCAGGTCATTTGTTTCAAATATTCCATGCAGCTGGAACACAAGCCTGTTTGGGTGTCTGGAGCTGAGCATGAACTAATTTCTCAGTCTTCTGTACCCGCCCCATCTTATGCACCCTCCCCATTTCTGAGAGAGCCTGCTGCTCTCTCAGAACCCCTCCAGCCGCACTTCCAGCAAAGCAGAGGCAGCCTTCTACTGAAAGGTAAGCAGAAGCTGGCTTTGTTCACATACAGGGAGAAAATAAGTGTTTCACCAAAGTCCTCCACTGTCTGCAGCAAAACAAAAGTGACAGTTCTTGAATATGCTAGCTTAGGATCTACAAACAGTTGTCCTCTACATGTAGGAAAACAAACAAGATTAAGACATCCGAAATTCAGAAAGATTCTTGCCCCGACTGGAGACAAAGACAAAAAACCACCTTTTTTTTTTTTCAGCTCTCTTCACCCAGTACCCTTATAAGGCAGTTAGCAAGCATAACTCTGAGCTTTAGTTGAGCCTCACGTGTTGTAGTGTTTGTATGAACTGATTAAATCATTTGGTTTCCACACACAAGTCAGTAGCTGCAGAGAAGACAGAAAAGTGCATGGACCCGAAGGAGGATTAAAGCCTTTGTTGTAACTGACAAAAGTACAAAGTCATCTCACTTCCAGTTGCTTTGGAGAGGCTTAACCTACCTGCTGATGCAATTCAAGAGCATCTCTGTATTGCACAGGTTGGAAGCGGAGGAGACTGAAGGCACTACAAGCAAGTGACAGTTTGTACTCCACAAACAGTATAATCTGCATCTCCTCACAGCCCAGGAACGAAGCCTCTTGTGCAAATAGATCTCAAAAATTGGTGAAAACACAGCAACTTATAGCAGTGGGTAGGGAGTGGCTGAGAACTAATACCAAGTGACTTGAGCTCAGTCAAGGTCATGACCTGAAGAAGTTACCTAGAAAACATGGAAATCAGTCAGCCATTTTTCAAGCACACATGATAGAATGACTCTCCCAACACTCACCTTGACCTGCCAGAGCATCTTCTGTAATTAACTGTGCTGTTCTACTGGCTAAGGATTCCCTTTAGCCCTCACCATTTTGTTTTGCTTTCTTCTATCCAGCATCTCCCTAAGAAAAAGGGCAGTCAGGTATCAACATAAAAATAGTAGGTTAGTGACTTGTTTTCATCTAAGCTTCTCTTCTGAAAGAAAAAGAGAAGTTGTTCACAGTAATCTAGTAGTGACATTTGCAAGCCTACACAACACATCAAGTTTGGCAAGATAACCAGAGCCCTGATCTATGCAATTGTTTGGTTTAACCCCAGCTAGCAACTAAGCCCCCCCCCAGCCGCTCACTCACCCCCTCTGGTGGGATGGGGGAGAGAATCGGAAGGGTAAAAGAGAAAACTCAAGGGTTGAGATAAAGACAGTTTAACAGGTAAAGCAACGCAAACCCAGGAATTCAGGCAGGCAGGTGCTCAGCCATCCCCAGGACGGCAGGGCTCCATCACACATAACAGTGACTTGGAAGACAAACGCCATTGCTCCAAATGTCCATCCCCTTTCTTCTTTCCCCAGCTTCATATGCTGAGCATGATGTCATATGGTGTGGGATATCCCTGGGGTCAGCTGTCCTGGCCATATCCCCTCCCAACTTCTTGTGGGCCTCCCCCCCCTGCCCCCAGCCTGCTCACTGGTGGGGTGAGAGGCAGAAAAAAGCCTTGACTCTGTGTAAGCCCTGCTCAGCAGAAATGAAAACATCCCTGGGTTATCAACACTGCTTCCAGTACAAATCCAAAACACGGGCCCATACCAGCTACTGTGAAGAACATTAACTCTACCCCAGCTCAAACCAGCACATCAATAATCTACTTGAATCTATTTGAAGAAAGAGTATAGTGTGATTGAGTCAGTTGTAAACTAAGTTAAATTAGGAAACCAAGGCTGCGATCTCATCACAGATTTTATTCAACTCCATCTGGAGTAGCCATTTTTAGGCACTAGTGGCAGCTCTACAGAAATCTCAGGTTAACCCACCCTGTACCAAGAGCTGCAGCTTGCCCTCCATCTGTACACACCTTTTAGATACCAGCTTTAAATTCTCATCCTTCCAAGCAGAGACAAAGCCACAACAGCCCTTGCTTTACCTGTTTGGGCTGGCTTCTTGGGAATAAACTCACCATTCATGTAGAAACTAGATACAAAGAACTCTGATCATTTCATGCAAATAAAAACCAGCATCGAGTAATATTTAATAAAGTTTATTAGGTTACTGAGTATTATCTACAGTTATAGACCAGAAAGTCAGAATTTAAAACTGTACAAAGCAACGTACTAGTGAAGTGAGAAGAGATGGAAGCAAGGGAGCACAAAGAGCATTAGAAGTAGGGAGAACACAGCTGCTTCCCTGGAGTTCTGGAAGATGCTGGTTCAAGTTGAAGGCAACCAAATAGGGCTCCACACACACTGAATTTTCTTGTGTCCCACCCTGTAACAGAAACTAGTACAAACCCCTACATTAAAAAAAAAATCATACAACATTAGATTAAAAAAGGGGCACATCACACCCCACCCAGTCTTGGCACCAATTCTGTGCTTTAAAAAATATACTATGCAAGTAGTTTATTTTAAAAAAGGTACCCTACAGCAGCTGTTTAAAACATGTTCTTATACATAGACCACAAATATATATATATTAACATTTTCAACAACTAAACCCATTTGTACCTACACAGAACTGAAAGGATAACTCAAGAGCAAAAAAAACCAACCACACAAACATTTTTCAAGACTAAGAAATGTGCAAAATAACCCCAGAAAGGCAGCATAGTAACCTGTGGATAGGTCAAGAGAACAGCTCCTGCTAGTAAAGGAGTGTCATTCTCTTTACTTGGCTACTGAGGTGATAATCTATTTGGGATGTGCTGATTTTGCCTGAATTGCTTGTCCTGTTTATTGCAGTTCTCTCCTGCCCTCTGCCCTGGAGAGGTTCAGTTTCTTCTTGCTATACCTGAAGATCCCCCCAGCCTCTGAAATCTTACAAGTTCCATTCCGCAGCAATCACCTTCTGGATTTCTCATCTGCTGATGGTACTTCTGCAGTCACACTGCTACCGCCTTCTCTGGGACAACTTCCCACCCCCAAGCAAGAAAGAGAGAACTATTCTTGCTGCATAGTTAAGTGGAGATTATGCTGATGGTCTATGACAGAACAAAGCCTTGTTTGGATTACTTTAAGCAGCTTATCTGAAAGAGAATTCCCTGGCACAGCCATTAGAGAAACACATGTTTCTCCAAAGCCTTAACATGGAACAGGCTATACAGAAAGCAGACCTAGGATGGCAGGACCTATAGCTGTGTAACACATCTCAGCTCATACAGCCTGCCTCACCCTATTGCAGGAGCATTTCATCCCTTCCCTGTCCCCACATCAGGAAGGAACCCCTGATTCCAGACTAAAACCTGCAGTTTTAAGTCAAGAAGGTGGCAGGTGAAGGCACGGTATGACTGCTCAATCAGCTGAGTCAAACCATCTATGAAGATGCAGAACAGAGAATGGAGCAGGAGAACTGAGAAAGCAATGGTGATAAACAAGGAAGCAGGATTCACTGTGTGTGAAAAAAACATTAGAACACAGTGAGAAGTCCTGGCAGAGATACAGACATCAGCAACATAACCACCTTCTCCAACTTAAGAAATGTCCTGGTGCAAGGGTTCTTGGTTTTGGTGTTTCAGAGTTTGGGTGTGGGGATTTTTTTTGGTTTTTAAAAACTCAGCAATTAAATTCTTTGCATTCCAGACTCTTACCAACTCTGCTGGCCACCCCATGCCTTTCCATTCTCATGACCTGGTCTTAACGTTTCTACTCTTAGTGCCTTCCCTTCCCCCAAATTATGTTCTTCCCTTTAGCTGATACAAAAAAAATCATTCACTCCTAGGCTCTACAACCCAAAGGATGCAGTACAGCCTTTTCTCAGGAGCAGCAGGGAAGCACAGAGCTTCTGTAAGTGTTTCCTTTCTAAGTGAGCTATGGAAGTAACTTCCAAAGAACAAAACACTCTGTTGTGAAACAAGGATTACTTGAGAGCTTGCCAATAAGGGCACATGGAGACTTAAGCAGCGGCAGGAATACTTTGGCCAAGGAGTTCCAACAGTAGCGATGACATGAGGGTGGAGAACCCACTGCCCAGCAGGTCAGCTCTGATATTTTGCCTTGGTTCCAACTCTCTATCCTTGAACATGAAGGTCATTGGTAGAGCAGGTAACTCTTGAGGGAGGCTGGCAGTGGCAGTGTAGGGATCTCATTCAGTCTTTCCTTGCCCAGAGCAAGCCTCACAGCTCGCCGACACAAGTCCATCAAAGGCAGTGGTTCAGCTGGGAAAAGAGACCCAAGACATTAACATGCCAACCCACAAGTTACACATTCATTTTGCCAGTTCTAAAAATCCCCCAGAAAAGATTAAGCAAGAAAAGCAAATCCCTTGCATGTTTGCAGGACCCAAGCCATTCAGCATTCACATATCAGCAACTTCAGCTCCTCAAATACACAGGCAGGCAGAGCATGATGTTTCTGTAGAGGTTATTTAAGCCCTACATGTGTGTCAATGAAAAGAATACTAGAATCCCCTAATGGAATTTCCCCCTCTGCAATACCATTTGTTCAAGTCAGAATGCATCTTCTGGCTTGTGCCTCTTAAAAAAGTTTTTGTATACTGCAGTAAGAGATACACTGAAGTAGAAGACTGCAGCAACCAGCTTGACAGCATCATGTGGTATGGGTATCCAGAAAGTACCATGATTTGTGTCTTATATAGTAGAATAACAGCTGTCAACACCCCTTCATTTGTACTACATACTTCCATGAAAAACAAAGGCATCTGTCAAAGCTTCATGTCACTACGTGTATTGTGACATTTTTTCCATTAGAGTATTCCCTCCTGTATCATAAACCTGGGAAAGATACAAGCCTTTGGCTATAATTTTTGCATCCTGTACTTATAAACACTGAACAAGATAATACCAGTTTTTCTAGGAATGGCATATGGGGCCCTTTGATGCTGAGGAGTCATTCAGGACATGCAGCGGATCAAGGTCAAAGCCAGAGTTAATACTTCACAGGAGGAAGATACAGATTAGCTTCTCACAGCTTCTGTTGCTAAGTCAAAGCTCACCTTTACACAGTTTGCTGCTCAAGCCTAAGGGGTTTCTCCTCCCCCAAGAGAAGGCTAACACAAAACCATCCCAAATTAAGCAGATAACTGGACATCCTTCTAATAGCCTGAAGGCTCAGCATGCAATTAGAAAGATTTCTTTACAGACATCTTGGGCTGAACACAGACACCTAAAAACATCCACAGGAATGGAAAAGTTAGGCTGAGAAGCTGCAGTTTTCAGGAATCTTGATAGATGCCAAAGCTCTAGCTTCCACTCCTACAAGCCAAATGAATCTGACTGTTCATACAGCTGCTTTAAACAGCTGAGATACAGGGAAAGCTTAGTTTTTCTGAGCACAGTCATGTTACTGCAATTTTTTTGCCAGATTTCATTCCATCAGGACAGTGGATACAAGTCCTTCCCTTCCAGGTTTGAAGATAACAGCTAATGTTAAAAGCTCAAACAAGAGTGTTGTCAGTAGCTTCTGACCAGGCCACTCCCAATTCTACTTTGGAAAAAGTAAACAGTCACACTGCTCCATGTAGAAAACGCTTCCAATGGGAAGTGGAGAAAGCTAATTTTTATCTAGTTTTTGGCAAAAAGTCTGTGAGAAGGAGTTTGTTAACTGAGACTGTGTTACCAAGTCAGGAAATGCATGCTTGAATTGGTCTGTCTCCTCAAGTTAGGGCATTAGTTCAGCCCTGGCTGCCATTTTCCCCGCTCCTTCCGTTCCCTGCTACAGATCACAAGCTATTACCTGCTCCAGGGGAAGCTGCACTGGAATGTTTTTTCTAGCAGTTCTCCAAAGTTCTCCCAGTGCTTCAAGCATTAATTATTCCTGAGGAATCATGCCTCTCTCTATACGCACACCTCTAACACTGATAGCTGGGCAAAGAGCAAACAGATCTGTCAGGGCAGTGCTGTTGCTTCCTAAGCCCCACCATTTATCATACATGTTCCGTGCCACAATTGAAAACATGGTGGCACTCAGCCCAAGTTACTGCTGGCCTTGCCTGCTCATCACCTACTTCAGGATCCATGCTGCCTCTTCTGCAGGGACAGGTCTCTACAGCTGGACTGCGCATCTCAGCTCTGGCTGTGATACTGCCAGAGAAGTCTATTACTAGCAACTCTCCTTTAGCACTTCCCAAAGTAGCTTATTCTTAAACTACTGGGGTACAAATACACTGTATTCAGAGTTTGTCCCAATTCCTCCTGCTCCAAGATAGCTGGGACAGAGGCATTGTCTAGCTAGCATCCCAGTGGACAAGGGGCCCTGACCTTCAAAGCCTATAGACATTAACATAACAAATACATTCCAATTTAATGGCCTTAAAAGGAGATGATGATCTTCCCACAGAGCTTAAGAACAAGAACTTTGTCCTCATCTAGTTTGCACAGATAACCCAGTCTGACAGGAGATCTTGAGACCAAAAGGGAAAGCACACACATATCTGACCTCCCTCCATTCACAAGCGCTACAATCACTGGACAGTGTTGCTATTGAATCCTCAAAAGTGGCTAGAGCCAGACACCTTCTTTCTATCTGTGCCAAAACAGCGTCCTGTCATTCCTGGCCCTGTGCCCACAATTCATTCCTATGCTGAGAGCACATTACAACCAAATCCAATACTGGAGGTGGCCATTTCCTTGCTAAGTGCAGTTCTGTGCCAACAACTCCACAGACTTGCTGGCTTTGAGGAGAGCTGCAGTTTTTGGCTTTGACCCTTCAGAAAAACCTGGTTACTGGAGCTGCTGCCATTCTGTAAGCTGTTGTGGCAGAATGAGCTAGGTTTCTTTCTCTTGGTGAGAAAGTGCTCTGGCAAGAGCTTTATATTTGCTCTTGCTGAGTTGAAGCCTATTTCTCAAAGCACTTGTGGATTTTGCTCCTATTCCTTTGCAAGGCTTTCTTGGTTATTATGACAGCCCAGTTTTTCTGGTGCAACAAAGCTGACACTGGGCACCTCATGTCATCAGTGCCAGGGGTTTGCCACTGCTAGCCCAGCATTAGAACATGTTTTAAGCACAAAGAAAAGAGACCAATATGCTACAGCCTTTGGGCAGATGCTGTTCTGGAATAGAGGGGAAACGCTACTCTTCATATCAATACTGCCCAATTTATTTCACTAACAACATAAATCCAGATTTTAATCCACTTCCTTCACCTCTCTCCTCCACCCTACCCAGAGGGCTGAGTCACAGTCTGGCCCAATGGGAACTTCTGACTATGAGAGATAACAGACTTTAGCACATTTGGACAGCCAAATTTATTACTAAGCTTAGCTAGAGATTGATGTCCCTATTAGTAAAAGGCCTGGCATGCAAGTTGGGCTGGCTACAATATTCAGCCACACGCTAGGAATGAGCATACCCTGACCTGAAAGAAGCAGAGAAGTGAACTACTTTTTGAAAGACGAGACATTCCCATTCCCTTAAGTAGGGACAGATCTTCCCGCTCTTGCCTGCAAGGGATTTTAAGAAGTCCCTCTGTTAGACATTCAAGGAAGGTAATTGTCCCTCAGAGACCGTTTCCTATAAAGAGACACCAGATAATAGTGCAACTGTCAGAAGGACATTCCTGCTGATACTTCGGTAGCAATATAGAAAGGTTTGTCATCTCTAGATAGACAACTGGCATCACCTTCTCCCACCATACGAGCTCCGCAAACACTGCTTGCTCCCTGCAGTGCCTTGGTAACAGGACATGTATACAGCCAGACAAGCTTTTTTGAATTAGCCATTAAGGATTAAGAGCTGTATCCAGCAATCCTACTGCTGACATGAAATCCTCACCTTTCTAGCAAAATGAAAACCCTACCCAGAATGGTCTAGTCAGCCTGCACTTAAGTACCACACAGATCTGTGCTGCTAGAACAAATACAGGGAGTTATACTCACGGTCAAGTCCATTCAAGTAGCGCATCCGTATTTCACAGTGTCCCCACACTGCGCTTACCACCGGATATAGCTTTTTCCCTTTGAGTCCCCGAAATGCAACACCCATGTATTGCCCATCTACGATGAAGCTCAGTGTCCCATCATCCATGTCCAGAACCACCAGGAAGGAGTCTGGCACAATGAAAGTTTCATCTGGTTCTAAGAAGGCAGGATAGGTTTTACTTGGCTGGTTCTTGCCATCATGGTACAGTCTGTTGCGCCCAAGGTCCCACCCCCAAGATTCATGGTTATTTCCTACAAGCGTCGTGTACCCTACTGAATGCAGAGGGGCATCTGCTGTTGCCACCCCCACCACAGCATGCGTGCCTCGCTGCCTCATTGCCCACGTGATCTGCCACACATGCAGTCCTCGTGTATATCCCACTTTGCCTCTGATGGCGTCTGTACTCTGAGCACCGGATGCCGGTGAAATATGAGTTTGTCATCCTCTTTCACAAATACATTCAGCGAGCGATCATCATTGTTCCATGAATGCAATAACTGGACTTCATATGATACAGGAGGCATATCCAGGAGCAAGTCCAGACGTGTGGGTTTGCTGTAGTCGAGTCCTTGGAGTTCCTGTTTCAATGGCCTGTATACAGGGTCTCTCATATCCACAGTCTTGATCCCACCTGTGACCTTCTGACCCATCGTGTGTTCTGATTTTGCCTATTTATAGGCTCCCAAGGCAAGCTCATCAGTTTACCCAGCCGCTCCTGCTGTCATTCAGCCCTACAGAAAAAGGTTGCTAGGAGACCTTGTCAAGATGTGCACCAGTCAGTCTTGCCTAATGGATGGAAAGAAGAGAGAGGAGTTAAACATTAGCACACACAGCCTTGTATGCAACATTTACAGAGCACAGTTTTCATCTGTTTATCCTGACAACTTGTCCTTCCTTTCCACCAGGAAGGAATGCATCCTACTTATGCAGTATACCCTGCATAGCAGAGATAGTGTATAGATGAAATAGATAGGTACTAAGTTACTAATGCCCCCTTCAGAAAGGCACTTGAATTTCTGCTTCTTTGTACAGATTCAGCCACCAGACTATCTTCTCTTTACAGTGAATGCACTGCTCCTTATTACTGCATCATTAAACCTTAAGAGCACATCTTTGCCTCCAGCAAACCTTGCCTTTACATCATGATCACCTATATGTTTTCCAGGCTGGAAGTTTTGAGAAAGAGTTTATTCAATGCAAAAAACTCAGAACGCAGCACACAGTAAAGCTTGAGACTTAAATTTTTTCCTGATTGTCTTCAGTTGGTGGGAGGGCTGAAAACAGAGTCTCGTATAAGCATAACTTCTGGTCTCCCAGCCCTAGTTGATAGCACAAGGTCAGGCTGAGCAAGACGTCCCAGTGAAGGCCCAGGCTTCCCACTGGTGTTCACTGCTCCAGCTCCTTCCAAACACCACAGAGAATTTCTTCTCCTGCCAAAGCCATCTCGATAGCTATCCACAAAGGAGCCAAAACACACAAGACATTTAATACTCAGAAAAAGAGTCCAAACAGCTTCAATTTCCCAAAGATAGACCTGAGTTTACATTTGCATTGTCTTTGGATCCCATAGTAACATGCTACAGATGACTAGTAGAGAGGGATTTGTTTATATGGGTAACTGCTCTGCAAAGCTTTAGTCTGAGCTGTCCCTAGCAGGAAAGAGTGGCATTACTGAATAAACTTCTCCCTCTGCTGCCCTAGAGAGGTTGGGGCTATCAGAACCATCAGAATTCAGAACACTCATAAGTATACCTTCCACTATAGGGAAAGCAGGCTGCATTTCAGGAGGGATGCATTTGTGTTCTAGCTCAAGAAGACGATCACAGACTGGCAAGTAGAACGGGCACTACAAACAGGCCTAGTACCTGCAGTATTTTTCCAGGGTCCAAACCAGCTCCTTCACTTAACACTAGATTAGAACTCTGTTCTCCAAGCTGGCACTCCAGTGCTTCCTTTGCAGTGCTCCCAGATCTGACAGACATTAGATGAAGAAAACCAAACCCCAGCCTTCCATTTTTGGCTGGCAGTTGTAAATTAGAGTTCTTGGGAATCTCTAGGATGTAAGCATCCCTCTAAAGGCTACATACTACAGAAACACACGGAAGTATTGCCTGTTGTTATACAGCCATAAATAATTTTGTTCCTTCAGCACAAACAGTTCCAAAAGAGAAATAAAGTATTGAATACAACCCATCTCCCCATAGCAGTGATCAAAAAGTAGGAGCCAGGCAATAGAAATGAAAGCTTCTCCATCTGGAGAGTTACAAACCTTCCACAGATCAGCCGGCAAAGCAGCTAGCAGCCATTGATACAGGTTTGAGAAGATAATTCACTTCAACCCCACTAAAGATTTTGCTAAGTACCTTGGATGCCTGATGGCAAGTCCAAAACCCGCTGGGTCCAGCCTCAGGGGATATTCCAGCAGCTATCGGTACTATTGGCCCCACTCTAGTCAAGAGAACAGATCAGCCTGCTGTACGGTTTGTCTCAAGTGAGCAGCTTCAGTTGGGGCAGCTTCTCTTCTCCAAGAGGAAAAAAAATCCCCAGCTTCAGATGCAGAGCCCAGGGGGAAGAGCAAGATTCTTCTAACAGTTTAGCAGTTTTCCTTCCAAATTTCAGAGAAACCTCTAAAAAGTTTAAGCCAGCTTGGCTAGAGATACTAGCTCGCTTTGTGTACCTCTCCTCCAGCACTGCATCCACTGAAGTGTCTCTGCTCTCACTCAGCAACACAAACAACCCTCTAAGACAGCTGCCAAACTGGGGGCAGCTATTAGGAGAATTAGAAGTGGGAGGGGAGTGAACTAGCTTTCTAAGAAAAAAAGTGTTATTTTAACATTTCCTGAAGTGAGGCAATCATGCAGGGCTCCTGCCAGCTACAGTCACAACACTTACAACCAAGGACCTCATCTGGCATAGAAAATAAAGCATGAATCAGATCTGGTTTAAAAATAAGGTTACTGGACATTAGCAACAAGGCTTCAGCTAGAAGGTGACAGAGAAGGCTCATGTATGCTCTGGGTTAGGGATCAATTCACCAGCTTCCCTACAGGTTTTTACTACTGGTCCAGGGTATGCCATTAGAAGAGCCAAGATTACTTTTCCTTTCCTTCCCTCCTTTTTTCAACTGTGGAGAGGAAAATGCCTGAGGTTCTTTAAAAGTAACATCCCAATGCAAAATACTAGGCAGCAGTATAGCTATTTCAAACTATTCAGGGACCTCAGATGTACCACACTGACAGACAGAAGATGGTTTGTTAAACAAGTGCCATTTAAATAAAGTCCAATCACTTTATCAGCTGTTAAGACAACTGAGACTTCCTGCAAGTTAAATAAGTACCACTTCCCTGGGAAAGGCATATTAATGCTGTCCAGAAGCAGTAATTTGGAAAAAGTTTCAGTGTAAGTCATTTGCTCAGGCTGGGATAAAGACCATCGGGCTGCTGAGACAGAACCAAATCATGTGGTGTTCTGCAGAAAAGTACCAGATTAACTACCCAGCATCCCCAAGGCCTGTGGCGTATGGACAAAGGCTGTCAACAAGGCACTGGCTAAAGCACACTTGGAAGTCCACAGGCAAATTCAGCTGTTGGAACTTTGATTAGGATAAAGGAACAAAACATTGGCAGAAGGAAGAGAGGAAGAGATTTCCTGAGAGCTGTACAGTACGTGTGAGAACACTGCAGAGGAAGCAAGAACCAAAACAAAGCAGACTGCCAGACTGCAGGAGTATTGGTGCAGACTGCTTTGAAGCACAAAATGCTCAAGTAAGAGAATACAATTCTGTGCTCTTCACAAGCACAATAATGCCTCGTTCACTATGATTTTTTGCCTTTTGCCAATGTAAGCATCATCGTATCTTTCTCAAGGCTGCTGCACCAGAAAGGGAATTGCCACAAACAAAAGACAACAGGGACTTCTGAAGCCCATGGGCTAGGATACCATCTCACTGCCTGCTCCAAAGAGAAAGCAGCCTTTCCTGAACACAAGCACTGCTCATTACTTGCATTAGTCATGACTTTTCCCAAGCAGACTATTAACACTAGATGAAGGATGATGGCCAGAATAAAGAGGAGAAAGGGGAAGAGAAGAAAAAAAGATTGGAACAAAGGGGTTGATTAGAGCGAGAGCAGGTCAGATACTGAGCACCATATGCCAAGATTTAAGTGCAACATGGCTCCTTATTACGGCAAGGACATGATTCCCGCTCAGAGCTGGCTCCACTGTTCCTGGCACCAGCCTGATCTAGAACTGCGGAGTGGCACCTTGCCCTACAGTCAGCAAGCACAATTATGCCCTCATTTTTAAAAGGGAAAAGCCTCTTCATGCACAAGACAATATAGGCACTTTCCCTCAGCGGGGCAGATATGGAAAAGCTCACCCTCTTAAATTACTGGATTAATGCCCTGGGCAGTTTGATATGAGAGACAGCCAGCCATAAGTGAAGAGATATGCTAGGGAATTAGCTACTTCAAAACCTTTAAACTGTTACAGGTTTAAGTACAAATGTAAGCACTGAAAGTGCTTTTATCTGTCATATCAACAGCTCAGGCTTGCTGGAATTCTGCTCTGCTTTATAAACATAAGCTCATCTCCATGATGCTCTGTTCTGCTCCCATGCTATTTTCAGTTTTATTGTTAACCTTCTAGGCTTAAAAGCTTTGGAACAAAATTTTAAGTGTCTCAGAGAAAAATGTTCACTGCTATTTTGAGAGAGAATTAGATCTCCCCTCACTTTAGCTGTTCAGAGCAAGTAGGCAGTTTGCCATACTAGAAAGATAAGCCAGGTTTCAAAACAACTGCTTTCTGCAAATAGATCAAGGCTGGAGAGAGCAAAGACATTTCAATGGAAGGTGAAGTCCCTGCTGCCCAATGGGGAGAACACAGCTCTGCTAAGAAAAGAATGTGTATGGCAGAGTGGGCGTCCACCTTCTTCTGTTTAGGCAGAGACATGAACCAGGCAAAATGACTGCTTATCACAGACCTCTCCAGCCAAGGCAGTCATCTGGATTTAGTTCACCAAAATGCTGTGTACAACAGAGCAGAGCCATACTCTGTGCCTATGGCCAGATTTATCCCCTTCAGCTGGCACTGAACCTCATAAAATGCAGCCAAGTACGCAGCTAGGCAGGTGTCATGCAGGCAGCAGTCTGAGCTATCCACAGAATATTGTACCCTACTATGAATCAAACAATTAAATCTTGATTTCAATTAATTCCCTAGTGTCCCCTAAAACCTAGAGGAACACCTTGCAAACATGAGGGTAAACAGTGCCCCTTGAACAATTCACACAGTTAAGATTAAAAAAGTTATCTACATTAAAATAAGGCTCCTTATTGCTCCCAGACAATTCACCTCATTCCTACCTATCCTGGCAATCAAACCCATTCACCTCATCTGAACACACACTAGAAATGCAATCCAAGCTATCAATACAGTGAACCTAAGCCAAAGCATACTCACCCAAGATGCCCTCATCATTTTACCTGAAGCCAAAAGGCTGTTCCCATGCAAGTTCTATCACACAGTAGGAGGTTATTTCAGGTAGCTATACCTCAAAGTGACACAGGAATTTCAACAGCCTGCTATGCAGATTTTTAGCTCCATTTGGAAGTAACTTGCACAGCAGCACGAACCCTCAAAGTCCCCGTCCAACATCTGCACACAAGGCAAAGCATTAGTACTAGCCATTCAGGAGTCACTGTCACTGCTGGTGCCATTAACCAACCCAACTCCTGAGCTGCCAGAGGCTTAGTATAGCATCGATGGCTCACAACTGAAAAATCCAGAGCATATGGTATTCTAAAAGCATCCTCTCCAAAACAAGAGGAAGCAAAAAAAACCCCACAAACTTACTGGAAGATGCCTGCAGTTGTTTAAGCACCTGTGAGGCACTCAGCCACTGAAAACATGTTATCTTGAGGTTGAATAGTGGCAAACTATTCTCCTTCAGTTACAAACTTTACCAGAAGGACCAGAAACACTTCAGACAGTTACGAAAAGTTCAGTAACATCAGTTCAGAAAACCCAGGGCTCCTTGTGGGTCCTGCCTTGCTCTGCAGCTCAGCACCAATAGGAAACCCATCTGGAGCATCAATTACAGGAATACATGACAGGTCTGAAATTCCTTGATTCCTGATCCAGCTTTACTTTAAGTCTATTTCTTCAAGTCAGTTTACTGTGGCTCTATTTCCCCCCCAAAATATTTATTGGGTATACTTCTACAGAGAAGCAGCCAGACCTTTAAACACCTAGCATACTCTGGGTGCTCTACAGACATTGAATCAGAGCTCTACCCTAAAGATCTCCAGCCTGGAAAACACCTCAGGAGAAGGAAAGAAAAAATATATATTCTGCACATGGTCATTTACTTGCTTACAGCTTTGGAAAGCTGAACTAAAGGATCCCAAACAGTACTAATAAATAAGACTAAAAAACCCACTGTAATTTTGCTCACGTTTCCATGATTTTACTAGAAAAACATTATGTAAACTTGGTCCATTTTCTTGGGCTGAATGTTCATCCCACAAGCCAACAGCCGAAGGAGCTACATTACTCCTAGTTTGCCAACTAACCTGCTGGCAGCACCTTACCCAGGGTCACCCTTTGCATCCTTCAGATATGCACACAACTAATACATCAGAAACTCCTCAAGGACCCTTCACAGCCCTAGCCCTTCTTTAACGCGATCTCTAGAAGCTGCTTCAACACTAGAGGTTTTCCCTTGCCTCTGTTGCTGGTGCTAAGAACAGATCCTTTGATCACATAGACCTTCTGTAAAACCAAGCTAAAAGCCAAGATGGATCAGCAATCCTACAAAACATCCTAATTGGAGTGGAGAAAGAACTTGCATGCCTCAAACAGCATTCAAACTTTAGCCCCAAATAACCAGACATTCCATTTTCCCTGGTGTTAATTCTTAGCATCAAAAATGTACCACCACGTATTTCTGCCTACTGCAGAAACGAGTCACAGGAAGTTTGTATCGCCCCATCCAGCACTGATGCAATCACTCCACCAGCATTCTGGCTTTAGCACCCTTCCCACCCCACTAAATATGGATCAAACCTTGGGAAAAAAGCTCACCTGTGCCATTGAAGAAGTTTTCCAGTGCTGTGTTAGCAGAGACCAAGCTGCTACAGAGCAGACGACAGGAACAACTGCACTAACAACATGGTTAGAGCTAGTTTCGGAGTGTTGCAATTTTGCTTACATCAGGGCTGGGCCAGCAACCCTCATTACATAGTACTGCCAAAACCAGTGCTGTCAGCCTCACTGCTATCTTGCTCTACACAGAGAAGGTTGCCACAGGGGCAACTTCCTCAGCCCCACCTACTGAAGAGCAGCAGCAGTTTGGCTCAGCAGGTTTAGCGTTGGCAAGGCTGTGTGGCCTCCACAGAAAGTGAAACTGCAGTCACTCTGAGATCACAAGAGGTTGGGCAAGAAAGAATTAAGAAAGAAGGCACGTGTCCCAGCAAACAGCAAAAAGGAAAATCCTCCAGCAAAGAGGCCACTGACAAGTAACTGTGCTCATGATATGCCAGGGAGGGGGAGAACAAGGCAATGCTTGATTCACCTAGACTACAAGCCACCTTGCTAAGCAAAACAGCCTCATTCATCTACTAAGCAGACACCGAAAGCTCTGCTCTTCTGTACATGCAGCAGCTAGCATAAGCGTTCCCACCCTGAGACAAACCAGAAGAGGATTCTGTCCAAGGAAGCCAAGAGCCTGTCATCGTACAACACTGCTAGGACTTGTAACCACTAAGAATGAGCTCATTTGTATGAACACAGCACTCCAACATTCCTCTCCTTGGGATGCTGCAGACAGTTTCTGAAGAAGTTTTCTAGCTATTCTTGCAATGTTGAAAGGCAGTGTGATGAAGGCAGCATGCCCTCTTACACCATGTATGGAGTGTCTGGTTCTCCAAAGCAAAGCACCAAAGTTACTCAGAGCAGCACAACTGAGTAAACTGAAACCTGAAGTAACAATCACCCATTTTCAACTAAGCCACTTACTAGAAACCAACTTAAAGAAGTGCCATGGTTTAACCCCAGCCAGCAACCAAGCCCCTCCAGCTGCTCACTCCTTCCCCTCCTGGTGGGATGGGGGAGAGAATTGGAAGGGTAAGAGCAAGACAACTCATGGGTTGAGATAGAGACAGCTCAACAGGTAAAGCAAAAGCCACACAGGCAAAACAAAACATGGAATTCATTCCCTGCTTCCCATGGGCAGGCAGGTGCTCAGCCGCCCCCAGGAAAGCAGGGCTCCATCACACACAACAGTGACTTAGTAAGACAAATGCCATCACTCCAAATGCCAGTCCCCTTTCTTCTTCCCCCAGCTCTGGTTCCCCAGCATGCTAGATGTACAACAGAAATTTACCCTGAACACATAATCCCTAGCATTGCAGAACACTGCCACACAGGCATACAAGTGCCTGTACTGCAGAGTAAGCAGCATTATATGGCACAAGGAAGGTTGCCGAGATGACCATGGGGCCTTAGAGAAGCCATGGTAAAGTATGCACAGTGAGTAGGAGCTGACTCAACAGGCCAGAGAGCCACCAACTAACAGCACTTCCCCCATAAGGCAGGATGGAGCCCTGAGTTTACCATCCCGCATTGAACTGAGCGCTCTACATCTTAGTTAAGCACTGAGAAGTTTAGCTAGAGTCCCTTCCCATGTCCCACATCCGCAGCTGCAGCACTGACCTCTCCTTACACCTCTCCCCTTTGCTCCTCTCAAACTTCCTGCTGGTCTAGAATATTTGTTTGTAGCCAACTGGTGAAGTGCTGTTTTCCAGAAGCAACTATAAACTCTGTATTCTAGCAAGTATTTACAGGCAACCGTTACAAACCTAGAAGACTAACTTGATAAACTTGGGTTCCAGGTAGAATTCAGCATCTGAATCATGCTTGGTGCCACAAAACAGATTGTCACATGCTCAGATGACAGTCAGCTCAGCCAGCAGCCTAAAACCATGTGCCTGTGGCTCTCAAGTTAGCAATACATACAAACGAATTGCAGACATCCCTTGCTTCTAATGCAGAAGTTACTGACAGGCTATAGTAGGGACATACTGCTGATGAAGATCAGATGTGTCAAGTTCAGCTTTGAACCATAGATCTGCACTCCAGATAGATTCTTTTGGAGGAAATGGCGAAACAGCTGTGGTTTGGCAGTTAGGTCTGAGCTGAGACAGCACCTGTACATGTTGTTATAGGAGCAGGAAGATCCACACAGTTCCCTTCCTGTGAGAAAGTACAGGGAGCTGTGACAGCAGGGGCACAAAGCAATGCAGCCACTGCAGACAGACAGCCAGGAGAAAAACCAGTAAATTGTTGCAATTACTGTGCCCTTATGTACAGCCCTATTCCCACTCGAAGTCCTTTGCACACAATCATCAGCACAGCCATTCTGGAGTGCAAGCCATTTACAGCTGATGCACTGGTTTGAGCAGCTTATAGAAGGCTGTAGCACTCCAGCTGCAACATGTTCCACCAGCACAGCAAGTTCTCTGCATGCTTCAGCATGTGGATATACCCATTTAGAGAACACAGCAGCACCAGAGCAAACATCTTCCAGACTAGGCAAGACATCCTTCCCACACACCAGGTTCTTATCTCACTGGTCACATTTGGCAAAGTCATGGTTTTTTTAGCTCCTGGTACCATTTCCAGGCTAGATCCATCAGACAAGTGATGCTTTTTCTCATTGCTTCTGTCAAGAATCCATTTTCTGGGGATGGAGTTTTATTGAAATTAAGACTGACTGATAAAACTATGCAAGGCTGTTCCCAGGTTGCTTCAGTGCAGTCTGTGCCTTAAGACAAAGGTACTAGTGTCTCAGGAGAGCTTATTCCAAGGAGAAAAAAATAGGCTAACATAGATACACTAACTGCAGAAGTCACCTGCAAAAGATACGGTCTTTTCACGGTTCCGATTTCTTCACACACACAAGAGATGGCTCCACAATCTGCTTGCAGATTAAGTGCTATGGGAAATAAGTCACATAGGTAGCAAGAAGAAAGGTCACATACAACCTTTTTTCATTTTGTCCAGATGTTCACCTTTCTTACACCTTTATACCTGTCCAGCCACCTTTAATTGATTTTTCCTTACGCTATTGAGACTTTACACATAAACAAGCACTGCTTCCAGAGGAAGCCTCACATCCCTGTGAGGTTGAAATCTATGCCTGGCACAATGCAAACACAAAGCCACCACAGTTTTATAAACAAGCTGCACTTGAAAGACTAGTTTGCGGGGACTGAACTGCCAAGTCCACTCTCTAACAGTACTTCTCTTACGACTTCCCTGTCCTTTAGCAGCCAACTCCATTCTGCTTGTCTGTTGCCACACATTTTTAAAATTGAAGAACAGCCTGGTTTTTAAAAATTCTTCTATAACCAAGGATTGTATTGAGGCTTCTGTTCAGATACCATATTGTATTGCTTTTAAATAAGAACTCTTTCAGAGAACAGGGCTGTTATTTTATCTGTACAAAATGGTTAGCAACTCCAAGACAGCCAAGTGCTAACGCAGCCAGCACAGAAGTGTCTCAAATGAGCTTACCTTCAGGGCCACAGGTTAGATGGCTACTCAGGAAGAAGTCCCAGGGTCTTCCAGGGCTCTTAGTCCATCCTCACAAGAAGTCAAGAGAAGAACCACCATTTAGAAAGTCTACCTTTGAACCATGCCTTAAAATCTAAATTGCAAAGTTGTCAACAGAGAATGGTCAGAGTACCATCAGGAAAATGAACAGGAACGAAGGACTGAAGAGGTACCTGCCCCGACAAAGTTAAACTACAGCACTGGTCTGCTTTAGCTTCCTATTTGAAAGTATTTCTAACACAGTGACTAGGCTGGTCAGCTACTCAGAAGCTTTGGTTGGAAGCTGATCTGGAAGTGGGGAGAAGCAGGGGAAGCAGGACAGCCTGCCCTTCCACTGTAGTTATTGGCTGGACCAGAGGATGAACATCAGGTCAGGCCTCGTTCCAGTGCAATGAGAACCACGGACTATTAGTTACTGTTTTCTCTTCCTCCAGCCCTTCCCACCCCACTCCCTCACACTGCTGTACCAACACAAGCATTATGCAGTCACAGTGAAGATTGAACTGGGGAACCAATCCAGATGATATTGTTCCTTAAGATGTTTCACTGCCCTGTGCTACAGGCATTTGCCCCAGCTCACAAGAGGAGCAGAAGCAAGAAGCGATTACTTTGACAGCCACTACCCTCCAGAAACCATTCAACAGGCAGAGTAGTAAACTGTTCAGCATTGGTGTTTGAAAAATAAAGTCAGCACCTGGGCAAGTTGCTATGCCTGCCTAATCTTTCTCCTTCCTTCCCTCCAGCACTGGAGCCCTAACATCCCAAGATAGGCTGTATTTAGAAAGGCATTTCCTCCACAATTAAGCCACTGCAAGTTTGAAATAGTAGATGTTTATGTTCAGAGCTATTTGCATTATAGAAACTCAGATAATCTATAATAAGCCACTCTTGCACAAGAACTCCTTGATTTTAGTTATTTCCCCACTTATAAATTTGCAGCCTACATAGCTCACTGTCCATCCCTCATGTCCATTTAAGTATCTTGACTTATTAGTTTTGTCTGATAATCAGTACATGGGGAAGGCAGCAACAGATGGAAAGGATGAAGTTTAACGTGTTTACTTCTGTCCAGAGCTTCCATTCCAGTATAAAAAGCTCTTTTTGCCATGACTGCAAGATTGGGCAACAAAACAAGCCACCAGGACAAAGGTTTTGATAACAAAGCACTGCTTTCCCCTTGAAACAGTTAACAGTGAATCACTGAGGTTTAATGCTAGCAGCAGCTGCATTAAAAGAAATCCATGTTAAAGTTCTCAGTCACCTACCAAAACTCCTTGTCTGTCTCCTTCCTAGGAGGCAGCAGGGCAGAGCAAAGACACTTGTACAGCTGCATCTTGTGCTATCCTCTCCCAGTTCACAGGAGGTCAGCCTCCTATTTTAGCTATCCTTTGCACAGAAGCAAATCATTAGAAAGCTCTCATATGCTATGTGTTTGAAGTAGTGGGGGAAGCAACATGGTTGGGCTTGTCATAGGCTTAAGAGTAAAACCACAGCATCCCAATTGCTTGAAGTGCCAGTTTAGAAGTCCTAGTTTTTTCCAGGACAGCTGCTGTACTGCTTTCAGTGGGCGGAATAAAACAATGCACAACACCTCCCTAAACACAGAGAGCTCATCACGAGTTGAAAGAAGCAACCTAGTACACACAAAGTACTAATACCTGCACGAGAACAGGAACTGAGCCCTTACTGTATTAGAGTCACACAGAGTTGGGCATTATAGACCTGAGAAGCAGCATTTTCTCAAATAGGTGGGTTGAAAAATTAAGGTACACAGCAGATTGTGAGGATTTCAATCCTTGCTCCTAAAAGCAATACAGTATACTCTGTCAGGAGACACGTAGAATCCAGCAGGATTCCTTCTCTCAGGAAAACCATTTGCAGTTTGAGCTATTTTAATATTAAGGCTGCCCAGCTACTGCCTCCTCCTTCCTCTTTTCATTTAAAGATGTCACAGGCACTGCTAACAGTAAAGCAAAAATCCCCACAACAGAGCAGCTGCCAAGCACCAGATTACTCAGCCTGTTGCCCTCCAATAGGTTTATTGTGTCTGAAGCTTCAGTACATGTATCTACATCAAATACATCTATGCCAGAAGGGAAGTTGTGCAAGTGTCTGGTACTGCTCATCAGCACTACAGATAAAGCATAGTTGAAATCTGGGTCACGTACCCGAAACAAGTAATTCTTGGTCCATTACAACAGTGTCTCTCTGCTCCCTCTGAGCAGAGCGTTAGATTCTTACGGCACCACAAACAGAATACTGTTCTCTGCAAAAGAGGGCAAAGCAGCGCAGCAAAATCAGGGCCTTCCAGTGCAGAACTGAAGTTATGTTCCATCCCTGCTTCACTGCCGCTCAGCTTGGGCGGCTTCAGCACATCGCTTCCTTGGGTCTGCGTTTCCCCCATTTAGATGGGCAGCAACACCACTACCAACCTACCACCTGGGGTAGGAGAAAGTGCTTTTTGTACGAGTAGAAGGTCAATGTTAAGTATTGCACACTTCTCATCGCTGCATCATGGGAAGAGAATTGGGGCACAAGGTGAACACAGGACCACAGAGAATGCCCCACAAACTCCCTGCTACCAAGTAGGAAATTCCAAGGCCCAGCACACTTGATACCCAGCAGGACAGCATTCAGTTCCTCCTCACAAAAAGCTGCTTTGTCCCTGACATTTAAGGAAGCAAAAGTTAGCTTTTCTTTCTCCTCCAGTTTTACAATTTACATTTACATCCTCAGCAACTCAGCTGGCATCCTTTTCCTCACATTCAACAATACTGCTCCACCTTCCAAGTTCATCGCTTTCATCCTCCCTTTTACAGTCTGCATTTAGTCACTGTGTGGACCTCTGCTGTCACAGCATCCCAGCGGTCAGGGGGATGGATGTAGAAAGACTCCCCCCCAACTACGCATGCTTGCTGCTATTTTTCAGGGAGGAAATAAGCAAGACCCTCAGGCAGGAGCTAACGAGTTTCCTGACTGACTCTTTTCCACCTGATCAGATACCATGACAATCAAATCATGAGACATAAGAAAACTCATTCTATAACCCTGGAGCTTAATGCAGTTAAGGACCTCTGCATAGCCACTGTGTCTTTCCATGTGTGACCAGTGCTACAGCATAACCCAATCTATGCAGAGCTTTAAGTAAAATTAAGGGTAGAGAAGGATGCAGTGTAACAAGCACAACTCCAATCTCTTTCCTTCCACCAGCTCAAAACCTGCTCCTAGCAGCACTGTGTCACCAGCAGCCTGCCTCAGCTGTACAGCTGGTTTCCCTCCACCTTTTCACCACCAGGTCAAGAGATTAAGTTAATTGTGCTCCTTTGGCCCATCATGATAGTCATGGCCCTCTTTAGAGAAGGGCTGACATCAAACAGTCAAACTAACCACCACGCTAGAAGCACTGCATTTTGGTAACTGTTGTTTTATATCTTGTCTCACTGAAGGTCAAGTAACAAGCCTGGAAGGTAGACAGCCTGGCTGCTAAGGCCTTGGGCAGGATTGCTTGGAAAGAAAAACTTCTTCCCAAGCTATATTTGACTGATCTTAATTACACCTTGCAAGTCAGATCTGTCATCCTGCAGATTCAAGGGATATGAGCTTGTTCCTACAATACTGAGCAGAAAGATGGTTTCCCTTGTTAATCATTCCCCCACATCCCACACCTTTTAAGGACACGATTCAGGATAATGCTCTTTCCTATGAATGGCCAGTGTACCATCTGCTTTCTTCAAGCTTAGTCCTTCACTGCTCCCTGAGAAAGGATCCCTCAATTTTGTCTCTCCTACCACCTTCTAATGATTCAGAGGCATAGCATTGTACCAAGTACTGCCAATTGGTATGACAAAATAAACCCCTATATGATGACTGTAGAAAACCTCCTGATATATGGATGGATGGGCTCAGAGGAAGAAGATAAAGCAAGCTTATGTGGCTGCTTCAAGAGCCTAGAAACACAGGTGTCCTTCCAAGGACAGCCTGCTCTAAAGGGAACAATACTATTGTCAAAGCAGAAGGACTTGCCACTGCCAGGTATTCAGCAATACTGCAGGATAGGGGGTAGTTGTGAAGTTAAACCAGAGTCAAGTTTCGTTTTGTAGCTCACCTTTGACATAGACACAAGACTGGAAAAAAGCTTTTTTATACTAATGATTAAAGAAATTTTAGTAGTGATTCTGAGACTTGAAACAAGTAATTAATCTCCTCTTTGTTTCAGGGCAATTTGTAGGATAGAAATTTGTTATGAGAGTTTCTTAAACAAGCTAGGAAAAAACAACCAAAAACCCCAGATTCTAGCCTGGCTATGCAGGAGATAAGTCTTGTTGTCTATAAACTGATAAAGCAGCCTATCTGCTTCCAGAATTTAAATCTGATAATACCACCGCAAGATGCCTATACAAGCTTATTTCATAGAATCATAGACTAATTCAGGGTGGAAAGGACTTCAGGAGGTCTCTAGTCCAATCTCCTCCTCAAAGCAGGGCCAGACTAAGTTATTTAGAGCTTCATCCAGTTTACTCTTGCAAACCTTCAAAACCAGAAACTGTACAACCTTGGAGCAAACTGTTCCAATGCTTGACAAGCTTCATGGTGACAATAGTGCTCCTTATACTTAGGCTTATGCATCTTCCTCCCTGTTTAAGTTGTTCCAGTTTCTTAATCAGCCAGTTTCAGGTTGAATTTAGTGTTAATCCTCAGGTTAAATACAGCCCAAAAAAGCAAATGCAGTTCAGCCTCTCGTACAAGCTGTTAGTGCCTTCTTACTGGACAGTGGATTACTCTAAACAATATAAACATAGATTTGGTTCACAGGTCTTTTTGTCTTACCTTGCCACATGGAAAAACTCAACATTCCTCTACAATGCTGACCCAGATCTCTTCATCCTGGACTTGTTAAGTGTTGAAAAAAAGAGGACTGGAGTTACATCGTTGTGTATAAAGACCCTGTAGATCTTTCACAGCTTAAACTATAGATTCAGGTCTTTCCTGCCCCAAGGTCTGTGAAGACTGAAGGTGTCACCACTGGAGACAAAAACCTCACAAGAGGAGACAGTTGAGTCACTGAGGAAGTGATTTTTTTTTCCCCATAGTGTTTAGGAAGCCATTCTGTTCACTTAGCAAGAGGATGTTTTCAGAAGTCACACCCCTGTATATGCAACCAAAGCAGGAGCTCATCACAAAATCATGACAGGCTCTTTAAATCAAGCTTAGGCTTCCTAATCCAAAATCCTGTCAGATTTTTCAATGCCTCCAGCACCTGCCTATACGCAAAAAACACCCCTTCTGTAGCCTCCCTCAGTAAGTCTGGTAGTTTCAGTAGGACCAGGCAGACAAAAAAACCCCAAATCATTGCTACTTTCAAAGAAACGACTTTTACAATTAATCTCCAAAAGCATCTGGCTTCCACCATTTTCTAGGAAGTATTTCCTCTAGCCCCTACTCCCAAATGAGATCTCAGACCCATAACCTGCACCTGCTACAACAAGTAGTTCTTGTAACATGCTAAATGAAAACAGCAACATCTTTTCCTCTATGTTCTGACCACTAGCCAAGCCAGCCATGGCCTACGTCTATAGGAATTCTTCATTCCCCCAAAATCACCAGCTATACAACCAATGCTATGGCTCAGCCTTATCCATTGGTTGCCCTCCCTATGAGGACAGGCATGCTTCAGCATCCCCCTTGGAAACAATCCTCCCAATGCATGCAGCTTAGCCACATCACCCTTTAGGAAGCATTGCACCTTACAGGAACAGGGCTTATCTTTTTAAGTGGAAAAGATGAAAGCCAAGAGCTGGATGTTCATACAAACCTCATGCTCAGTACAAGTCTTTGAAGGCAGGAAGGCAAGGGACGGCAGGGCGGACTGGGAAAGACAACACTGTCTGGCTAGAGGATACAGACTGCTTCAGTACTACAATGAAGTGTCTGAAGACTTGTGTTCTCCTCAGCTCCTTCCCCCTGCTGTGCTCCATCTTGAGCTACGTGGTTGGCACTTTTGTGATAGCGTTAGCCACACACTGCAGCTTATAATCAGCTGGAAGGAAAACAACCTGCAGGAACACTGTACATACATCAGCGTCTGTCACCCTCTTCCCTGTGTACAGCCTCACCTGGAGAAGCTGAGCTTCATCTATACCTCCCACCCAAAAAGAAGACTCACCCATGTTCCCAGGCACGGAGGGATCTGCACATTAACTTAGAGCAAGCAGGGTTGAGGAGCTTCCAACCCTCAGATTTGTTTCAAAGAAACACAGAACTACCTTTAAGATAAAACCAACTTATCATTGAAGTTAACTAGGTACTTCGCTTTGAAATACAGTTTCTTCCCCTACATCAAAAGGCTGTTCATTTTAGGCTTGTAGCAAAAAAAAAATAGAAGAAACGAAAGCAGCATCTGCTTGGAAGAGATGAATGCAAGATAAAAGGTGTCTGTGACAGAAAGCTGGCAGCAGCCTTACGTTTCCTATTCAAGTTTGATCTGGGAACAACAACAACCCTTAAAACATAACAAAAGCTGTGGAAAAACCCTTTCCAAATCCAACAACATAGCCAGAAGTTGCAATTTCTCTTCTACAATTGCTGCAATAGTTGAGGTGAAGAGTCCAGACAAATCCAAAATTGCTATCCCAGGGTAATCAAGCACCTTGGCTTGCTCAAGTCCACCACATCCCCCCTTCAGCTTCCAATTCCCTCTTCCCCTCCAAGTAACCAGAGGGAAAGCAGTTTCCTAGGGAACTCCCTTAACAAAAAGGAAGCAGAGTCACACCATGGCAGAACACCTCCAGAATGTTTGGGCATAAATGGCTTGCAATCCAGCCAGTAGGAAAAGGAAAAAAGCATTAGCATTTCTTGTCTGCCTAGTATGGGCTGTTCTTCGCTGAGACTAAAGTCAGGATCATCGTGAGTGTGTTATATAACACAAGTTTTTGGACATGCTCAAGTCCAGTCCTCTAACAGTAACAGAGGCACTGAAGGTTGTCACAGAAGTGTATCAAGGGTAGGTCAACAGTGCTCTAAGTGGATTTACTAGCACTTCACACCTGAGGGCAAGAGATGGCAGCTCTTACAGCACTGAAAACATTAGGAAGAGCAGCCATGCTGTGGTGTACCATGGGCTTTCACTGGAAACAAACCACACCAAAAAAATTGTGTTCTGCAAAGCCATTCGCACCATCTAACCAGAGAAAAGAATCTATAAGCACCTTGTTGCCATCTGCTGCTCACCCCAGTACCTCTGAGACAAGTCCCTCTAAATATCTTTACCATGCAGACTCATTAGCTTTACTGAGGGTCACCTTGATCTACCATCCTGAGGTTTTGGGTGGGGAAGGACTGTTTTCTGCCCTTTCCCCATGCTTTTTAGTAGCATCAAGCTTCATCTGCTAGAGCTTGGGGCAAGCATCCAGAGAGGACCAGATAGCTACCACAGAAGTACAAGGTACAAGCAGCTCACATGAAAGCTAGCTATGAAACATGGATCCAATACAAGATTTGCAGAATCCAAATGCTATGCTGATTACCATGCACACCTTTGTTGTTTTACTTCAGCCCAGGATTTCTGCAGTGGAAGCATGGATCCCCTCCTTCCACCGATGAGCAGTTAATATGGAAAGCTACTTCTATCTCACATTTAAACTGTTAGAAACTATCAAAGATAGGCCAACATAGTGCACACTGCCTGACCCAACCCATTGCCAGTCTCTAGAAAGATGTGTTCACTTCTCATTTCTGAGGCAGCTGCCAGAAGCTATGCAACTCAAACACTGGTTATAAAAGCAAAAACCCAAAGCAAGAGCCAGATAAACATGCAACAGACTAGTGCTGAGACATTTGTCAACACTCAGAAAACCACTCCATCAGTCTGCTTAGTTAGGTAAGCCCTCCCCATCCAGGAATACACACAAACAAGCAGCCATCTCACAGCAGCTCTCAATAAAGTGCTGAACTAGGAGGATATTCCTGGCAGACAGATTACACAAGAGACAACTCACACTGCCAGCTTTACTGGAACATACACAGCAACTCCCCAAAGCAGAGCATTCTGGGATGATGCCTCACTAGATTTCTGGCTTGTCATTAGCCAAAAAAGTTTAATGACATGGTTGGACTCTGTGTTTAAATATAATTGACCTGGGACATGCCATAATTAAGAAGAGAGACATTGTACATCTCAGTGAAGCCTACAGCTGGGCACAGTCTCAGCATGATGCAATGTTTTGCTTTCACCATTACCTGAAAGGGTCCTTGGAAATTGCTACGGTTGTTTGAGATAGGCAGGGCGATCAGAAGCTTCAGCTGCATCTTACATCATCCAGAAAAGGCTTCCCATAACATAGCACAACTTCAGAAAGCCTGTCTAGCCTGACTGCTTCAAGTTTTATCCCTATAGAAGTGCAACTAGACAAATCAGATTTGAAAGCACGGAGCGCGCCAAAATGGAATGGATTAAAGCACATTATACAAACTGTGGCTGCAGAAATACACATGCTGCCTTCAGAAGGACATCTGCACTGTAAGGTGGCCAGATATCCAAGAGCAACTTTTTCCTGGAAATAACAGTTGTGGTAATACAGAACAAATGTTTTTGCCAAAAAGCACAACCAAGCCAGGCACCTACAGCACTGTTCACAAGTTGCTTCACTACTCATTAGTCTCCAGAGTGGCTGGTTCAAGGGGCAAGGAGTGGAATTTGTCCCTTGCCTTACTGGGACACATTCAGAAATTCATTCCTGAGCAACGGTTTCACTAACTTAAGCTCTGTAAGTCAAGTGATATTTTAAGCGAGTTCCTCATCACCTCCTGTGTGCCAACGACATTAAGCTGCACCTCAATCATTTAGTTTAGTCTAGGCAACACAGCAAATCTGCATGATTAGGTCCAACATCACTAATTTACATAGTGGTAGCACCTCTCCATTGGAAAAAAGTGAGTATGAAGTAACAGTTCACATCAGTTGCTTCAGCACATGCAACAAGAAAAACATGGTTAGGAGACAGCCATGCTCTGAACCATGCAAAGGGGATATATTACTGAAGAGACAGATTTGTACAGGCTTTTTGATGGTAAACAGCTTTAAGTGTCACCTTTTCAGAGAGCATAAGAAAGCACAGAAAGTTTTACTCTGGGCCACTTTAGCATAATCATCCAGACTCACAAGATTAAGTCTTGTACGGAGCAGTCCTTTATGCCACAAGAATATTTCTCCCATATCACCCACTCCCCAAAGGCCTCCCAGCTCAGCACCATCAACAGTTACATCAACAGGCATGATGCTGGAACATGGAAAGGCTGCAATTAGAAGTATCTATGACAACTTCAACATCAGTTTGAGGAAGGAGACTGCAAGGAAAGTTTGTGTAAAGGAAATGGAATCTCCTTCTCTAGGTATCAAGCATCTACCCTGTTTTCAAGGCAGAGCACCATACCAGAGATCTCAGTTTAACTTTGTGTAGGGACAGTTTTGGCTTTCTAGGCAGTTTGGTTTGACAGCAGTCCAATACTGTAACTTTTGGAAAGAGCAGTGAAAAAGTGTTTAAACATTCTTTGCCTGAAAAGATTCCACCCACCAGTAAGCTTAATTTCAGATACCAGTTATACCTAAAGCCTTGCGCCTCTTGTAATTTAGGTTCAAAGAATTTTTCAAAGGTATTTTGCCCTCTCAAAAGTGAAGTAACTGAACACAGCTTGCCGCTCTACACAAGACTTCCCTCTGCTCCCCATGCCTATGAAACAGATTGGTCTTGCACACACACACACGTGATAATGAAATTTAGTGCAGAAGTCCAGTGAATCTTGCAAAGCTGACTGATGTAAAGGTTTTGATTAGCTACCTGCTAAGACTGTCTACTGCAAAGAAGTAGCTACTAGCACATGATGTTCATAGGGAAGGTTCCATAACACCCCAAGCAGCTTTGAAAAGATCTTTCCTTTAAATTAGGAAGAAACACCACTTCCTGCAGGGAAGGAAAAAAAGACAGCCACTCCTCAATGTCTGAGGTCTATTTGGTGGTGAGAAGGAATGCCAAGATTTTTTTCCCCTGTGGTTTCCACCTTCCAAATGGCCTGACACCACCACAGAAAACTGAGTAAGCAGAGTTTGAAGAACATGCATGTTCACCATCTCTTCCTTCCCTCCCTAGGGCTTCTCAGCAGACTAAACTGTGGGTTTGCTCTCTAAAACAGCAACATTCCAGTACCTTTATTTAATCCAACGTCTTACTGCTGTGACTATTCCAGACATTGTCATCCAAGTCCTTCCCATTAAGGTTACCCATTCAATAACGTCTCCAATGTAAGAGACAAGAAACAGCACAATAATCGGTGATGGGACAACTTCATTGTATTTAAGGAAGCCTGAGTTGTCCTATCTATGCCTATTAAACAGCTACCAGCACTTTTACAGTCCAGAGGCAAGACAAAAGCTGTACAGTCAACCTATCCTCCCAACATACCACTGTCATCATAGGTCCTCATAAGTCAACATGCCTTCTAAATAAGTGTTTAATATAAACATTTGTACAGTCACTTAATTCCTGGTGAACCAAGCTATTTGATGTGGGCCACAGAAAGCTCCCATGACATCAATAGAAAGTTTCCAATTAGGAAACCAAGTTTGAAACACATTAGTAGAACTTAAGAGATAAGAAGAAACCTTGTAGAAACAGTCAAGAGATCTGTTCTTAAGAAAGAAGCACTCAATATACTTAGGAACAAGCAGAAAAGATAAGCTGCCTTGCTTTTTCAGAGTTTAGTGAGTAAGAATTGTAGAGATACAAGCACAGTTATGTTAGCTGCTCCCTTCAGAATCTAAGTTTCTGTCTTTTCTAAGGCTGGTCAGTCTCAGCCAAAGTATATTCAACTGTTTTTCAGCTGCTACTGAAGTCTTTACTCCTCCTTTTGAGGAAGCTGGATGGCTTTCCCAAGATTGCTGTGTACAAGTATCAATTTGAAAGTAATGAGTAGGCCACTGCCACCCACCATTCAGTACACCACAACCTCCCAAATATGGAATAGATGTAAACTGTCTAGAATATTTAATGACTGGAATATCAAACAAAGCCACCACATCCAACAGTATTTTCCTCCCTTAAAAACATCACACCAGAATAAACTTACCTTGCCGCTTTATTTCTACAGTCAATTCATTACATTACTACTTCTAATACTCAATGAAAGTATAAGCTGAAGTCACCCTAGACACCCATCCCCTACACATAATCCCAATGCTTTGGTGAAACCATACTAAGACTTGAAAAAGATGGCTACAGAGATATTCACCCTGGATTAATGCATGGAGGCATGTACTAATTGGCCTTCCCAGCTTTTCTATCAGACTCGCAAGCAAAACAGGGTTACATTGAGCAACCTGCGAAGCTACCTGTGCTGCTGCTGCCAGCCTGCCACCTGCAGGGCCATCTGTTTTGTCCACTCAGGCCTAAGGACAGGACTTCCATTTGATGTCTGTTCAGCACCCCAACCCTGGATCAGACACAATTTCCATGACCAGCTTGTTTTGTGGGTGTCTTAGACATGCCAAAACAGGATTTAAGAGTATATTGAACGCTCCACTAGCACAAAAACCATCTCAACAGTAAAGTCACCGATGAGCTTTCTGCTGTACTGTACCTTGAAACTGAGATTCCTGTGAGGCCAAGCGTTCATTCAAGAACAGTCTAGACTAGGGATTGGCTGGCATTTTTGGAAGGTTTGAAGATAGTTTAATACAAATAACATAAGAGTACATGCCTCCAAAAAAGTACTGGGTATAATACCTCATCCTTCCTCTTCACCTTAATGACCATAAGCTTGAAAGCCATTTTCCTATCTCAAATACACAGGGGAATTTTCCATCAGTCCTAACATATGGTCTACAGCATGCTGCTCCCCAGTGCCCACTAAAGCTCTACCTGCATCAAGAATCTCCTTCCACTTAAAGCTCTAAGAGCCATTCAATTCTTTTTCTTACCAGAAATAGTGAAACCAGTTAACAGCCATCCTTCTCCATTTTCACAGAAAAAGTATTGCTACACTTATCCCATAAAACACAGTCCAGCTGAGGATAAGCCATATATCTTATCTTGCTTTTATATGTTCACAGATAGACACCAAAAGCCATGCCACCCCTCTGGCCTAATCCCCAAACCTGCTTCTGCCTACTAAGCTTAGTCAGGGGACACTGCACATGTCCCATCAGCAATGGGTAGTCAATGGAAATTCTGTTTACCCCCCCAGTTAACATGCTGCCGCATGGTTGTGCCCCCAGCAGCAAGCTGAGCTGTTCTACCTAGAGGGATCTGGCTGGGAAGGGAACACCAGGGTGTACTTACAACCATAACCCTACATCAAGGGACAGAGATTGGAGGCACCTCATGAGTCATAGCCAAATTCCGTTTTTGGAGAAAACCTGTACAGCGGAAAAGTCCTTATAGAAAAAAATACCATCAAATACATACGCAAGTACACCCAGCAGAGATCCTCCTCTTCCAAAACTAATAAGCTCAGTATAGCAGCAGATTCACCGGAGTTCCTTGCAGGCAAACATCTGGACATGTCTGCCATTCTGGAGTGACACTGCATACTTGGCAAGTTTCCCCTGGTGAAACAGTGCACTGCTCCGGCTGTGGAGCAAGCAGGAGGGTAGTTGCACAATCACACCCTGCCTGCAGATGTGGGTTATTGCTCCTTCCAGGCGCTCTCTAGTCAGGTGTCTCCTCCCACTTAAAGTGTTGACACACAAAGCTGTGCCTCTTGCAAATCCAGTTCAGTGTCCACACACCAGGCTTTATCTGATTACTCAGATAAAGCCTCAGGATTTAATGTTATTCATGCCAAAAGTCCAGATTTGGGCCTGTGTGAGCACATATGACCTGCCCCTTCAACAATCTCACCAGAAGGCCACATCTTACAGCCACGTGGTATACCCAGAGGATCAGAAGCACATGATGAACACCAGTACCTCAGTAAAACAGGAAAGATTCAGCTGGGGAAGGTATAGAGTGAACCTTCCAGGAAAGCTCCCAGTTCCTTCAAAAGCTGCTTCTTGCAAAGACCAAGGAAAGATAGTTAAACTTGTTGGTCCTCAAGTAGATCATCTCAAAGGCAATTAACTAAGGCAGATATCAAGAACAAACTACAGTATCCAAATTCCAAGATGAACCTCAGCCACTGAAATGAATCATAGAATCATCATAGAATGTTTTGGGTTGGAAGGGGCCCCTAGAGGTCATCTAGTCCAACCCCCCTGCAGGGAGCAGGGACACCTTTAACCAGATCAGGTTGCTCACAGCCCCGTCCTACCTGGCCTGGAATGTTCCCAGGGATGGGGCCTCCACCACCTCTCTGGGCAACCTGTTCCAGTGTTTTACCACCCTCATTGTAAAGAATTTCTTCCTTACATCCAGTCTAAACCTACCCTGCTTCAGTTTAAATCCATTACCCCTTGTCCTGTCACAGCTGTCCCTACTAAAAAGATTTTCCCCATCTTTCCTATAGGCCCCCTTTAAGTACTGAAGTGGACCCATACTAATAAACACAAGATACACACTTTACCCTTTCTTCTTCTCCCCATCCCAACACACAGTAAGTCAAACCCACAACATGGAAAACCAGTAGCATATTGCCATGCTGCTCTGCTTTCACTCCCTGGATTTTCACCATTACCCAAGCTCACAGCCACTTCCCAGCAGATTAGCTGCCCCTTTTTAACTTCTGCACAGCAGCTGTACATCGGCAAGAGAGCGTGCCACATACCTAACCTTACAGCAATATCCGGCTGGAATCAGTGCCATGTGTGCAGCCCTTCTGCCCTTTTCCTCTTCAGCTACAAACTAAGCTACACTAGCAAGATCTAAGAGACACATATGCCTGAATCAATACCAGAGTCAAGTCTGAGGCTGAAGCCACTTATAACTGCCTGTGTGATCCTTGTTGCAAGAGGGACACACAGCGCTCCAAAAGAGCTGTGAGGTAATAGGGAGGTAAGCACTGCCCTGGCTCCCAAAAAATGGAAACGTTCATTAGATTGATTCACTCCCACCCCGAGCTCCATTTTGTTCCAGCTGGAACTGCACGACATGCCACATGAAAAAACCCAGAACATGAGTAGTGAAACTGTGTGGGACACCAGGCAAGGAAGCCAAGTGTTGAAGCCAGTAGTGCTGAACCTTGACAGCAAGCTGTAGGGTAACAACACAGCACAGCCTGAGGCAGCTCACACCAATCACATAACCCCAGAACAGAAAGTCCAAGCAAATACATTTCCTGCTCATAGGAGTCAAGCCAGGTACTTTCTGGATTCACACAGGCCCCAAGCCTCTTTTCTGCACAAGTGTCAACAGGTTTCTTCTGCAGCTGTTCAACAGTTCATAGAAACTAGAACACAATAGCTAATTCTCCCAGTTCAGCTTACCCCTTACCAGCTGGTCTGCAAAGTTTTAGGTAATTCTTTACATTGGCACCACTTGAAACTTCAAGTCCCAGATGTCCTAGTGCCCTGGGATTAATATCGAACAAAGCAATCCCTCCCTCATTGTCCAAATTCAATAACATGACCAGTTTAGACTTTAATAGCATGGGGAGACTGTCTATCTGCGTGGGGCCTATCACTTTGAACTGCAGACAACACAGTACCAACCCCATCCATTCCACATATCCAGTGTCCCAATTCCTTTGTAGTATGGACCAAAGATTACTGTTTGGAAGCATCTCGGGGGTCATTATTCTCTTCTCACTGAGAAGCAATGCTTCTTTCCTAGCAGCACAGCTCTAAGCTACTCCACTATAGACCCAGGGATCCTGAAGCACCATACCACAATGAATTAGGGTATCTAGGCAAGAACTGCACTTTGGCAAACTCCAGGACTTCCTTCAAGCCTCCAAATACTGTAGTTGGAATCCAGGAAATTTTTCACATCTCAACTTAATACAGAGTTTAACTTCCAACAGGCCATTCAAACCAAAAGTTATCCACAGTGAAGTTCTCAAAAGTTTAAACTAAGAATTTCTAAACATCTAGACTGATGTAGCCTTCTCATGTAGAGAACAGCTCGGCCTTACCCCTTGCTTGCTTTTCTTGGCTGTTTACCATCTGTGGCTCATGTTCTTTAGAACTAAGTTGTTTCTGCAGTTTTTGTGCATCTGAGTGCTTTTGTACATTTATGGTGTCAAGGCGCCATCTGGGATCTCCTCAGGACAGATTCCGGACTTGATAACATACCAGCTATCCAAAGAAAGCAGTTTGAAACCAACATCTACACAGCTGCTCCAGCTTACAAGCTTCATCAAATTCCCCTCCCAGGCTGAAAGAAAAAGCCCATGTTTGGTAACTCCAGTCAGACATTACCACCTTCTGCCCCAAATCTCTCAAGTCAAAAGTTGCTGCTCTCACTTTGAAATCAGGCAGACTGTGCTGTTTTTTGGTTTGCCTTTTTTTTTTTTTTAAAGTAAAAAGCTTTCTCTTCCCAGGGAAAGTTTTCCAGGTTAAAAGCAGCCTTGCTATTATACAGTAGCAGCGCTGCTTCAGTTTCAAGTTTGTCTTCCCATGTTCTAGAAGAGGAAAAGCTAGCAGAGCTACAACACAAGAAAATGTTAGTGGAAAAGACTCTCCAGGGTTAAGGGAAAAAAAATATTAGGCAAGGGCTGGTGGCTGTTTCTCTAGTAAGATCAGAAAAAGACATTAAACCAAAAAATTCTTGAAGCTGAATTTCAATGCTGCTTAAGCACAACACAAAACCAGAAGGGAGGATGGCAAGACATCTCCCACATGAATGAAACACTAGAAAGTCAATAGCATGCTAAGTCCCCCGGTCCTAGCTATGGCACTTCCACACTGTGGACAGAAGAGACATTTCCCACCTTTTCCACCCCTCTTCCAGAAATCCCTGTGTCATAAGTCTTTTCTATTTAACTGCTTTGATGATCCACAGGGTAGAGCCCATTAAATAAATCACCTGGTATTAGTATCCATCCCTCCCAAAGGTGATCAGACACAAAAAGCATTAGCTTAATTTTCTCCCTTTTTAAAAAACCCCAAAGCCAAGTGTTGAGTGACTGAAGCAAGGCCACACATCAAGTCAGATGTACAGAAAGGATTAGCCCACAGCTATCCCTGGCTTGCAGCCCTATGCTCATCCCTCTAAACCACACTCCCCAGGGCACACGCAATACTGTCAGATTGCCACAAGCACCAGCTGGCCTGGAAAGCTCTGGACCTTAAACCCAATCCCAAGCATGACAACGTGTGACAGAAAGAGCTGTCCCCAGCAGTCATGAGACAGCACCAAGCACCCATCCCACTAACCAGCACTTGCATCTGCTCATCCCAGTGGTCCAGAGCTCAAACGTATAGTTAACATCCTAAGAAATTGTTCCTCCCTCCGTACTCCTTCCAAAGAAGGGGCCTCTGCAAAGGCAGCCTGCAGCACCCAGGTAGTCCACTGGACTGGGACAGTTGAAGTTTTACTCACTTTCAGCTCAACAGTAGGACGTTATTCATGGCTCCGCTGACTGTTCTGTCAGTACCCTTACTCACTGCCTTTACATGCTGAGGTTGGACCTCAATATAGCATCCAGCTCACGCCACATCTATTTTACTAGGGAAAGTCTGCTGTATTTCCTTCCCTTAAACACTACACAGAGTTGAGGCAGCTTGTGCCACCCCACAGCTACGGAAGAAAGCAGCTCCTGTACTGAATTAACACCCAGAGTGAAGATTTAAATCACATTTGCTGTATAAAAACACTCCTTAGTCACACACTATTTCCAGATGGGCAACTCCAGAGCATCATCCTGAGCCTCTTCAGGATCAAAACCATCCTAGTGTAGCCTGCTTCTGGAGCTCAGACAGGTTTGTTTCAAGATCACACTGCATCCCTGTCTCAGGCAGATGGTGACAGATTGTCTACTGACTAGCTAAGAAGTCACTTAGAAAGTTGCTGGCTTTTAAATCCCCCATAATAGGATGCATTTGCAACAGCCATGTTCGTTGACATGGAAAAACCTTCATACTTCAAGAAGGAAAAGCAGCATCCAGCTGGACTGACGGAAAGGGAGGGAAGTCAAGCCCTGCCTATGAAGACATACAGGGATTCACTAGCACTTTGGTACTTGGTCAGTTATTCCAATCACCAAACAGGAAGAAGATTTCACTGCCACCAAGAATGTCAATTCCTGCAACTAAGTTAGGGAAGAATTGCCAAGCAAGCATATACCCAACACCACTGGCAACACATGTGCTTGAGTGTTTACTAAAGTTGCAAGTTTATCAGGGAAGATAACTAGGACAAAAGAAAGTCAGTGAAAGAGCTAGACTGACAGATGTCCGTTCTCTTGCTCTCAAACTTTTTCCTCGTGACATCTATGTGAAGCTGGTTGTGCAGAGATACCATAGAAGCTAAGTGTTTCAGTCTGTCCTTTAGTGGAAGGATCAGGGTAGATAACAGACTGTTCTTGACCTCCCAGCTGTGAGGCAAGCAGACACAGGCATGCAAGAACATCATTCACATTCTCCCAATGGTATGCACCAAGCCAGACATCCTGGTTTCCAGTAGCATACTCATATCCTTCAGACAACTTGGTTTGCACGTCTCTCCTCCCATGTGTAAAACAAGGTTGCATCTCAGTCAAACTCATCACTGCATTCATACATTATATTTAATTTCTAAAACTCACTGTACTTCATCCAGGAAGGCATCCTGCCACACACAAGAGTGAGTGTCCTTCAGTCTTCTATCACACTCAGTTGCCCAACAAGACTGCTGGATCTTTCCAAGACAGATCAATTATATATTCTTTCTAGGCTTGATACTATTTCACCCAAGGTATGATCCACCTGAGAAAGAATTTGCTAATCAATGCAACAGACCAATTTACTTTAGACCAGGAGCTTCCAAAACATTACCTGTGAGGGCAGAGCAGTACAGAGTCAAAAAGGAATCTATGAACAACTCCTTCCCTACTTCTTTTTTTTTTTTTAAAGAGGTGACAGTGCTTTAGCAGTTAACAGTAGCATTTTTTTCCCCACCATGTGCTTGGAAACTAGTACTTTTAAGGTAGGTTTTCTCACACTCAGAGTGTGTTTAGCCATCTCCTGTAGCACAAGCACATATCCCATCTTTGCTAAGGACACCTGCATTCCATTCCTCCCCCCCGCAATTATTTATTGAAACAGTGGCAGCTGTAGCAGCTACTCACATGGAATAACTCAAGGGAAGATTTTTTTTGTTCCTCAGAGCAGTGTAGTAACTGGAAGTGAGTCAACACCTTGACATCAACCCATTCTGCGATGACCACCAAAGCAGTCCAGCGACTGCAGTTTGGTAGCCTTGGTTCTCAGACACTTACTCACTTTTATTCTGCAGGCATTACACAGCTTTGTCTGGAAGCAACTAGTGTCTAACTTGTGTCTTGCAGCAGCAACTTAACTTGCCAAGTCACATCACATGCCTGCAAATACAGAGGAGCAGGGCAGCAGTTTTACCAGCCACATGCACCAGCTTTTGGTAGAGTCTAGGTTAGGGAAACTCATACCAAAACAGAGCTTGTTAGTATAATGGATGTAGGTCTAGTAAGCTGTTTCTCTACTTCTGTAATGCTACATCACTATACTAGTAAATACACGCACAAGCCTCCTTCCACTGGACATGAAGACACGCACAGCCCAGCTGAAGTCATCTCATTGATACTCCTTGCCAACACCAGTTAATCCTCACTCCCCTTGTTAGCACAAGCCCTCAGTGTCTCAGATGCAGTCAGTACACATATGCTACAGCTCAAAACCGTAAGCACAACTGGCACTGGCCTACCAGAGCTAGCCTACCAGGTGCCAATTCCAGTGTGTTCAGTGGCACCAGCCACAAAATCTGACTGAGACACAAACCTCAGGCAGCCACAGAGCACACTCCCTTCCAACCCTACATCCTTCAAAAACTACACTGCAACCTTGAAGATTAACTGTCAGCATAGTCTGCATCCACTCACAAAGCCTGGGATCACAATGTCCTGACTGGCTCTCTAGCTACAGATTTTTAGTTCCGGTAACTTCATGAATTCTTAATTAGCCCTCATAAGAAAGACTTGACAAGACAAGCAGCCCTTGCATACTGCTCTCACTTTTTCTGAGGAAAGGAAATGTAGGGGCCAGGAGAAAAAGAGAAAAAAATACAGGAGTGCAACAAGCAGAGAACATTTTCCACATCCAGGATCTAACAGCAGCAAATTGACTCCACACAAATGCAGCACATACCAGCTGGCCAGTTCCTGGAACACAGATCCACATCTCAGAAGTGTCTAACATAAGTTTACAAACAAACTCCAACCACATTACAGCACACTTCAGTAACCCCTAAAGCAGAGAGAGGCTGCAAAAGCCTGCTGCTGATGTACTGCAACAACCCGATGCCCCCTAGAGGAATACACCACTGAAGTTCATCCCTTGTCTTCAAGAGGGGAGAAGACTAAATTGCTGCTTTACACATCCATTATCCCAACTACTGAGAGCCAGGCATGGCCAGTGGCCAGGCATACTGATAGCAGGGAGGAGACAGCCCAGTAGCCACTGGTTGGTCAGGGAAGCCACTCCTCCACAAGCCAGCTTCACGCATGGGCCATTCACTCTGTAAACAGTAGCAGGGCTCCATCACATTCCCAGTAGCTCCCTTATCAACTCACCACAGAAGTATCCTTCCTCATAGGCTGGGATCACTTCTATGACCCCATCCATTCAATAGCCAGATCTCTTTTACTGTAAGCCACTGGAAACACCACACAGTTTGGTCCTGGCAATTTAGCAGTCAACTTGCACTCCGCAAGACGAAGCTGCCTATACTACATGCTCTGCAGAGCAGAAGCTGGCGTAGAAATCAGACATTAGAGAGGTGGAAAAAGCAGAGATTGTTTCTAGGATAACAAGTTCATAAATTCATCCTGCATTGCTAGGAGGAGAAACCAGAGCTGATCGTTCTCCAGGGTAGCAACTCCTATTTTTACAATCATTTTGTAAACTTCCTTATCTTGAGCAATGGCTCAGACAATTCATAGGTTTCTAATCAGACACGGCCACCACCAGTCATCAGCCACACCACTTCCCAGTCAGGTAACGAGGAGAACAAATGGCACACTTCAGCAGAAGGCTACAGCAAGATTAATCTCTTCTCATAACAACAGTCCAGGTACTTCAGATACAGGATTATATAAGCTGCCATTGTATTAGCATAGGTTTATGTAGTAAAAAACCAGACATATTAATTAGGCCTTGTAAGGTGTGCTCCAGAGACCACCGCTGCAACCACAGACACTGAACAAACAACCCGACTTCCTTAAAGAGCTGAAGATCTCTGAACTGACATTATCAGTGTTTGCTTTTCAAATCCACACACAGCTACGCCAGCTGGCCTCTGGCAGCCACCCATCCCACGGCATCCCAACCGCAGCTCCGGGAGCCTTGCAACGGCTGGGAACTCTTCAGGCCCCGATGCTTGCTTGGGCGAGGGCTGCCCCTTGAGCCCCAGCGCTTTGGGCCCAGCCTCCCTGCCCGTGCCCCGCTGGCACCCGGGCTCCCCAGGGCCGGGGCCTCCCACAGCACACGCGAGAGGGTGCCCGAGCCACCCGGGGCTTTCAAGTGCCTCGGGGCTGCTCGGGCGGGTCAGAAGCCCGGCCTCACCCCAGCCTGGCGCTTGTTGTTTTTTAAGTCGGCACCGATTCCGGGCAGCTTGCACGGGCGGGAGGGGAGTGGGGAGGAGAGAGGAGAGACCGGCTGCGCGCCCCTGGGAACGGAGGCGCCTCCGCCGAGGGAGGGAGGGAGCAGGCGGAGGCCGCGGCACCCCAGAGCCCGAGGCGGGGAGCCGGGGCCGGTCTGCCGCCGCCACGGGGAAGAGCCGCCCGGGCCCGCGGGCACCCGCCGCCCGCCTCGCACCGCGCCCACCCCCGCCGTCTCCTACCGTTCCCAGGCTGCCGGCCGGACCATGGCAGCGGCTCGGCCGGGCCCCGCCGCGGGCTGCTCCCGGGGCCGCGGTGCGCAGAGAGGGCAGCGCCCGCCTCTCCTCCGCCGCGGCGGGGAGGCTGCAGCCGCAGCGCCCCAGCTCCTCCCGGCGCCAGGCGCGGCCAGCGGGGCCCGGCCCGTCACATGGCCCAAATAGCGCCCGGCGGCGGCCCCGCTCCGCCCCCGGCCTGGCCCGGGGCGCGGCCGCTCCGCCCGGGTCCGCTCCCCGCCCCGCCCCGCCGCACCGCGCCGCGGGCAGCCGTCGGGAAGGGGGCGGGACGCGGGGCGGCCCCGGCGGAGCGGCCTCGGCTGGGCGGCCCCGGCCCGCGGGGCCCGGCGGCGCCGCCGGCAGCGGTCGTGCGGCTCGGGCAAGAGGCGCGGCAGCCGCTGGCTCCGGCCCCGGGCCCCGGGCCCCGGCCCGAGCAGAGCCGCCCATCGCCCGGGGGCGGGTGGCTGCCCCGCAGCCGGCCGCGCTCCTGGCTGCCCTCGGGCGTGCGTGGCTCCGTTCCGCCCCGCGGGCTCTCAGCGTGGCCGGACACAGCAGCCAGTTTCGGGCTTGGCGCTGTTTGTTTCTCCGCGGACAATCCAGTCACTTTTTAATGAACTGTATCCCCAGTGTCCTTATACATTGACACAATGTTGCAATATTTGCGTTGCAAACACTCCCGGGAACGTGTGTTTGCTTTTTTAAAAGTGATTTGTTTACCAAAATAAATCAGGGAAATACCATTCTGTTCATTTCAGTCTTTTTTCAAAAAGCAACTCTCCGGACAAATTCGACCTAGTAATGTCTCTTCGAGATGATTCATTTTTCAGTATTCCCAGACAAAAAGAGTCTGTTTGTAGCAATACTGCCTGGAGCTATAAACCAGTGGATTGTCATAAATTAAGCAAGCCCTATTGCATGGGATACCTCCAAGGACCACCTAAGAGCTGGGGGAAGTGGTGTGAATGATTCAGGAGGTGGCAGCCTGCCATCTGAGTCAGTACGGAACAACATGCTGCTGAACTTACTGGCTTTTGGGTTTGGACATTAACATTAGGCCCTGACCAGTTCTCATCACTAATGGTTTTGGGGCATATATGAAAAAAAGAGCAGGGTTAATTTGTGTGTCCTCAGTTTTGCGTCCCTACTTCCAGAGGACTTCCCTTTCATCTCGGCAGAACTTCATTTCCAGCACAGGGCCTTAATTCAAACAAGGCTCAACTATAAATGTGCAAGTGCATTCTCCTTACCTACCTTTTAATTAGCCATGATACTCAGCCATTTTTCTCCCGGCTGCGTGCCTCTTAGGGAGTCAGAGGTGAGCAATGAGAAAGGCGATTCCTGGGTGTATACATGTGCTGGATCTCTGGGGAGGCTGGCAGAAGGCTGAGAGCTGAACAAGCTTTTTGTCACGTTTCATGGGCTGTGCATTAACGTACAACTTAGTGATACCAGTGCTTACAAGGGAAAAACTCCTGCAGCTGCACAAGGGATGAAAAGATATTCCATGGTCCCTGGGGGCCATCAGCTCCCCACTGCAGGGTTATCCCTCCAGTGAGGTGGTCACAGCAGGACATCCAGTGGCATACAGTGGGGCAGGGCCCAGTGCTGAACCCACTGAACTGTCAGAAGAAGTCAGAAGAAATGAATGTAACACGCAGGCCAAGGTGTGGTAGCTAGCCTGCTGAATACTCCCCTCCTCCTCACCCCTTTCAGGCCATTTTCAGTCAAAAAAATCCCAAAAGAGGGCTTTAACCAATGCGGAGAAAGAAATCTGTTGAATGCCATGGGACAATGCCTACACCTGAAGTGGTTCATCTGTGCATTCATACCTTTGCACGACTGAGGCACTAATTTGTTAAGCATATTTTGAAGTCCTGGGGGAATAGTTGCTCTATGCCAGCCATTGTGGTTCATTAAAAAAACCACATTCACATTAGATCAAATTTATTACTCCAGCTGACCAGAAACACCAGGGAGTTTGTAGATACAGCACAAATATTTTCTTTCACACCCTGAAAGATAGAAATAGGAGAAGTTTTATGTTATATAGATACACATTTGGGTAGCTTTTTCAAAACTACTTTGCTTTGACCTGGTCCTGCTCCCATTTCGGTCAATTTTCCCCACTAATTTCAGCAGTTCTTCAGCAACAGTCCCCCAGGCGTGTTGTGAAAATCTCCCCCTTTAAGATTTTCCTGCAGATCACTGTTCAGTTCTTGGACAGTTAGCCCAACCTTGGGGGCCCATACTCACCCAGAGACCCTGTGAATATTGCTCTGAGGGGACTGCAGAAGGACTCCGACACTGCAGACTGGCCCCAGTGTTTTCTGTCAGCACACTTGCAGCTTGTTGTGTGAATCCATCTTTGTTTGTGGAGAGTTCTCCACTGTTATCGTCACTGTTTGGAAGATCCGCTCCTGTCTCATCTGCCAATGCCAAAAATGTTAGAGGAATGTGCCAGGTATACGTTAGCTGGGGAGCAAGACAAACTGAAGCGTTGTCTGGGGAAACTCCAAAACTGCTTCGAATCGGAGCTCTGTGGACCAGATTCTCCTTTGCAGTAAATCAATCTACTACACCTACTAATGTACACCTACTTCAAATGCTTTGTTTCATTACCGCCAAGGTGGGAGACTGCTGTAACGTGAGAACCTGACTGTGGGAGCAGGGCAAAGGCTAGCATGGATTCATAGTCTAGAAAGGCAGAGGGGAAGCAGCTGTTAATTAGTTGGCTGACAGTAGCTCTTGGTGCCTAGAGATGTGGATGGGGACTTCCCTCTTACCCTGAGACCTTTTCCTGCCCATCTGCTGTGACCCAGGGGAGTGACAGAGCAATGGCCAGGGTCCTGAGCGAAGCCCAAGATCTTGCTGGTGGAGCCTCAAAAGCAGGTTCTTCTGCCTAGCCACAGCTCCCCAGGGCGGATTAAATGGTCAGCACAGCATGAGCACCTTCTGCAGCAGCAGAGATATGTCATCACTGAGCCCAAGAAAGTTGTGAATGATGTCTGAGAACTGTGCAGGAGAGTCAGCAGGCTTTAGTCTGCCTGTGAATTCAGCTGCTCTGCTAACTCCAGCACAGTCATGATACCTGCCTCCCAGCACTGGTCCACACTGTCACCCGTTATCCCTCCCCGAGCACCTTGCAGCATGTTGCCATTGCCAGGTGTCAGCTGCTTCGTCTGAGGGCTACTCACAGTCTTACATTTTCTTGTGCACTAGTTCCAGGTGTGCAAGGGCTTCCTACTCTAACAGAGATCCCTGTTCTTTACAGTGAGAGGGAGAAATGGGGTGGAGGAGGTGTAAGAGCAGCAGGGAAGTTGGAGGAAACCAGATGTGACAAGTGCTGAAGCAGAACTTTTCAGCTTTGTGGTGGCAGGAATTGCCAGTCTACAATCACTTGCTTTGAATACTGTCTACATCTCAAACAACGGTGCAAACAGTGGCAGAGGGGGGTGGCTGACAAATGCCAGTGTGTACGGCCTGCAGTGGAATCCCTCTAAGCCTGTTTGGAAAACTAACTGGGGATGGAGCCTGGATTAGAAGAGACTTTTCCAGCTCTCATCCTCGTGAATTTATGCTAAGATTATTAAAAGGGTGGTGGGAGGGGGAATGACTTGCCATGCCTCCTTTTTTGTGCTCAGCATTCACTATTGTAAATTATCTATGGGGTCTGGAAGTTAATGAGCACCCACCTTCTGCAAAATGGGTCCCTTTTGAATGTCAGAATTTAAGCATCTAAATCCTTCTTAAGAGCATGGACTCTCAGGCTGGTACAGACTTTGTAGATGTGCTTTTTGCCTGACTGATGCTAACCTTGCAGTGCTAGACTGGTAGACTATAGCAAAAAAGGGGATTCTATTGCTTTACATTTAATCATAGAATTGTAGAATGGTTTGGGTGAGAAGGGTCTTTAAAGATCATCCAATTCCACTCCCCCTGCCATGGGCAGGGACAGCTTCCACCAGACCAGGTTGCTTAAAGCCCCATCCAACCTGGCCTTGAACAATTCCAGGGATAGGGGCAGCCACAATTTCTCTGGGCAAACCTGTCCCAGTGCCTCACTACCTTCACAGTGAAGAATTTCTTCCTTACATCTAATCTAAATCTACCCTCTTTCAGCTTAAAGCCATTATCCCTTGTCCTAGCACTACATGCCCTTGTAAAAAGTCCCTCTCCAGCTTTCTTGTAGGCCCCCTTCAGGCACTGGGAAGGTGCTATAAGGTCTTCCCGGAGCCTTCTCTTCTCCAGGCTGAACAACCCCAACTCTCTCAGCCTGTCCTCATAGCGGGTTTTGCTCCAGCCCCCTGATCACCTTCATGGCCTTCCTCTGGGCTCACTCCAAGAGAACCACATCCTTCTTATGTGGTGTACTCCAGGTGGGGTCTCACAAGAGTGGAGTAGAGAGGGAGAATCCCGTCCCTCGACCTGCTGGCCACGCTGCTTTTGATGCAGCCCAGGGTACCGTTGGCTTTCTGGGCTGCAAGCACACATTGCTAGGTCATCATAGAATCAACTGGGGGGGATGTGTGTGTAAAGACAGGCAGGCAGCAGACATGCAGCTTTCTATGCCCTGGGGAGAGGGGGAGAGAGAAAGAACACTCTGCCCGGAAACATGTACGTGCTTCATGCAGGCTCTGCCTGTGGGAATTAAGGGAGACAATGCAACAGATAATGAACAATGAGCGTCTGTAATGTACAGCAACAAAGCCAAAGTAACCCAGTGTGCCGCAGAACACAGAAAGAGACTGTCAAAACAGCAGCCTCATGAGGTAGAAATCCTGCCAAGCCTGCTTAGAGGACAATCAACAAGCCCTCCTCAGCTGGAAGATGGCTCAACGTGGTGGAAAAGGGAGTGAAAGAGAGTGGGATGGAGGAGGGGAAAAAAAGGCATCCCCAAGGGGCCCTTTGCAGGTGTATTGGGTTTGTGTGGCAAGGTTTTGGTAGCGGGGGGGGTGGGGGGTGGCTACAAGGATGGCTTCTGTGGGAAGCTGCCAGAAGCTCGCTATGATGTTTCCTGTCACTGTTCCTTTGCCTTTCTGCTTCAGCATAGGGCACTGGATGTGAAGTGGCCTGCCTTAAGGAATGGGATATATGTAACTCTGGAGCACTTGAATGCAGAAGATACTCTACAAACTTCCAAATCTATTTGGAGCAACTCTTAAAACACTGGCTGGTTGCCCAGTTACCTCTGAGGAACACGTAGTACAGACATGACTACTCTTAATGACAGGACATGCCAGGAGCACCCCCTTAAAATCGCAGTAACTTTACTGGCTGACACACAACAGTCTGCAGTAAAAAGGACCCATTGTAATGCTCCTTTTCCTTATTCCACTGCACGTTGCAAGCCTGTATGTAGGGGGCTAAAAGCACATGGGTGCAGTCTGTGCATGAGAAACCATTGGGAGCGGGGAAGCAGAAAAATTAGTTCCTTGCCTTTTTGATGGGGGACCATGGATGGAAAATGGTAGCGACCAGGCTAATACCGGAATAGCAGCTGTGGAGTAGCTCCCGGGAGAGCAGGCTGACCAGAGAGCTCACTGTGCCACACAAGATCAGTGCTCACCTCCGCGCTGTGTGTGGCTCACGCAACAGCAGCAAAAGAGTTGGTGTCGGGGCCCAGCTGTGTTGGTCTGTGCCTGGGAAAAGCTCCCTTTGCAGGACAGGGCTGGGAAAAGTGGTTCCTGCCAGCTCCTGCAGCATGAGGAAGCAGCACCCTCTGCTGCTGGCATGCGTGCCTCCCAAGCACCTTTTTAGTTACACTTCCAGAGAGAAGCTCAGGAAAAGCATCTACAGTAATGTCCCTCTGCAAGTCAAAACACTGCAGCATGTGGGTGGTTTGTTTGTTAGACAGTTTGGTCATGTCAAAACATTGCTGTTGGGAAAGGAGATGCCAGGCAGCATCTGCTTGCAGCAGATAATAGCAGTAAGAACAGGCCCTGGCTTTGCACTGAAAAGATTTTGACTGCTGCTGTTCCCAGCAAGTACTTTGGCTGATACTGTTTGATGAGCATGACTCGATACACACAGCAGGGACGTTGTAGGATAAAGCTCTTCATTCCTCCAGCAGCTTTCCTCCGTCCTCTTCCAAACATTTCATATTCCCACAAGGCAGCTAATTTACTATTGCTGCATAGCAAGAGGAAAGGGGAACTCAGGCAAGCAACGTGACTCAGCCACGGTGAGTCAGTGGCAGAGTCCTGCCCCTTCGGCTCTCTCCGGCTAACTGTGGACCAGCGATTCCCATGGGGCTGGGAACACAAGGAAGGAGTCCTGATTCCTCCCACCCTTAAGCAATCCTACCCTGGGGCACACAGCGTGATGCTGTATCACTACCAAACTGGCTCCCTAGAAAGCTGTGGGATGAGGCAGGATCCATGCCTCAGATGAATCTTAGTCAGATGAATCCTAGTCACCCATGTTTTTTCCCTCCCTTTTGCTGAGGACTTTTTCTTTTTCCCAAATTAAGCTGTTTAACATTGGTCAGATCTATCCCACAAGCACATTCCCAAACGGGATACGCACACCTCAGACAGATACGAGTACTTGATCTCTTCCTCCTATTTCCTCCCTCTCCATGATTGCAAGTTGCCCTTTTCCCTAGGATCTGACCCCAGGTTTCCCTTCTTCATGTGGGGAAATAAGCTGAATTTGGTACTGGCTGCAGCTCCGGTCCCCCACAGCTCAGCCACAGACAGATACTTCAGCTCCCATTCCCACCTCTTTGCGAGCAGCAGGGGGGAGCCTCCCCAAATCTTCAAACATGCAGAGTACAGTGCCAGCCCATAAAATATGCCCATGTAAGAAAAGCAAAGCATGAAAAAAATGCCTGAATCCTGTTAAAAATAGGCTGGGATCTACAGAAAAGAACCTGCTTAGCAGTTTGTGCCTGTGTGCAGGTCTCATTTCAGCAACGGCAACTGCTCAGAGCCAAACATCATTCACACAAGACCCAGATTGTTTTGTGGATAAGAGGATGCCTACAAGGGAGCCCTGTTTAAGGAAAAAATGAGGCGATGTCTGGTCAGAGCGCCACCAGGACATAGTTTCTGCGGGAAATTCCTCTGTGTAGAGCAATCTGTCAAAGGAGAGCCAAGATGTCCCGCCGCAGGGAGCAGCTTGAGGGCACAGGCCTGGCACAGTCTGCAGCGGTGCTTGCAGAAGAACCCGGTGCTGCATTGCTACAGGATGCCAGGCCAGCTCTTCTGCAGGGGGAGCAGCTGGAATGAACTGGATCAATTCACATTACCCACAGACATTTACAAGGCAGTTTGTTTCAGGATGACTCTGGCTCCTGAAATGCACTGTTTTTCACTCTCTCCCTCCACCTCCTTTCTTGCCCCTTTTTAGGCAACACATTTTCAGTCATCTGTTTGGGGAAAGGAAGGCAATAAACCAAATCCCTACTAAGGCAGGCAACGAATCTGGAGGCACAAATCCTACTAAGGATTGCCCTTAGCTGTGGCCAAAGGAAAAGTCAAGCACAGCATCAAAAAATTGTTTTGAAAAGTCTTAAGTTTTGCTGCTTTTACCACCACTGCCTCTGCTGCCTGCATTTGGGGAAGATGCACTAATCCTGTACCTGCTTGGACTATCTACCTTTGCTAACGTGCAAGGGTGTCTAAACTAGAACAAAACTCTCTCTAACCTAGAATTAACACACTTCTGACCTGCATGCAAAAATACTGTCCCAGGCCTATGACATGACTGTTAAATCTCCTCACTTGCACAGCCATCTTCAAATGTATGGGTCGCTTAGATAATTCAGCATCACCAACAGCATCAGAGAGTTGCTGAATTATCATGCTCACATCATAGCAATGTACCTGGACACCCGAGGGAGCACTGGAGAGGATTTGGATGCTGAAAAGACCCACATCACTTGGTGCTATAGAAATGCTCTGCTACATTGCACCCCAGGGAATCCACTGCAAACCCACGGGAGCCTGGAATGACAGTGCCCTTTCAACTGCATTCAGGGGAACAAGCATTTGTGAATCAGCAGGATTACAGCAAGAAACCCTCTGATTTAAATCCCCCAACCCTCTGCTTGCCAGGAAAGTGAAACCTCCCCCTGGGACAATAAGATGAAATTGCCACACTCTGCCTTTCCGGGAGACACTGCGCCTTTTCTATGCAATGGAGGTGCTGGGTGAGACTTTCCTTTCACTGAGGAGGAGGAGGAGGCTGGTTCTGGACAGGAACACTGAGGTGTCAGCTAAACCAGAGACCAGGCCTCTGTGCTGGAACTGTGTGTAACACCTTCCTAGCCAGAGTCACAGTACAGCTGGTTCTTGAAGTTCAGCTGTATAATCTCAGCTCGCAGACCTTGAATAGATTATAGTTAAAAATGCAGCTCTACTATAAAGTCTGTGTTATTAAGCAACTATGTACTATGGTGATAGTATCTATGGAAATGCAACTCAGGGAGTAAATGTGGGTGAATTGAGACTTTCCTTAGGCCTAGCAGCTTCAGGACCCTGCACAGTAATGGGTGATTCCATCTTCTCACCTTAAAAGGGCTTTGGCTGTTCCTCTCTTTTGAAAAGTCCTGGCCTTGTTTGGACGATACACACACAAAAAAAAGAGTCAGAGTGAACATTTAAGACTGCTGGTTTCACATGACAGAAAATTCAAAATTGTCCTCTTTGTGGAACTAGAACATGAAAACTTCAGTCACCAAGAGGACAGGAAAAAACCCCCAGAATGACCACCAATCTTCGAAAGAAATTAAAAGATGCTCTTGTTAAAAACTATTTATTTTTTTATAAATATAATTCTCTATTCGTTACACAACATTCAAAGAATCACAAAACTTCACTCCTGGGAAAATAAGATTTTACAACTTGTTTTATAAAAGCTGAAGTGAAAAATGAATTAGTTCCAGTCTTAGTTTTCTGTCAAACATATAAATAATCATAGCATTGAATTCTAGGAATGCACTTGCCATTTAAAACAAAAAAATTGGTATCAATAATCACTTATGGGAGAAACAAACTATAAGAAGTTAATCCATGGAATTGCTTTTGCCCAGAAAGGTTAATACAAACTCTCAAGAAGGTGCACACGTCCTATTAATAGCTTTCACAAAATAAAAATAGCACTGCTTCCTTGGCCTGTAGCCCAGTGGATTTCTACCATTCTTCCTCATCAGATTTGTTGCTTGTTTAACCCTTCTTCCCATCTGCAGTCTCTCTCTTGCCAATCACAAATTTCATGTATTTTAAAATATTTGTTTTTCATTTGGTAAATGCTCATTATTAAAGAGTGTAATAGAAAAGTCTGCATAAAAAAAAAATACAGTTCTAAAAAAACCCCAAACAACCCGGACAGCTATGTTCACACAGAAAAACACGTGTAAGCTTTTACCGGATTTTAATAAAATCTCAGATGAATTTTGGGGTGACCCATTAGAGATTTTGCGGATTAACTCTATTTTCAGCTGGAAAGAACAGCTGCTATCTGGGAAAACAAACCCACACACTTTATTTAAAAGTGCAAATAAACCTCTCTCAAATCAGTGGCTATTGCAAAGGGTGCCAGCCAAATACTAACAAGAAAGTGTGCAGAAATGAGAAAACAGCAATGCCACACTCATCTGCAAAGTAGTAATAAATTCTATCATTCATAACAATGTGTTCGTTCTCACACAGGTCAATTTTTCATTAAAACTTGTTCCCTCACACCAAATACAAAAAAAATGGCTATTTTTGTATAAAACCAAAAAATGATGTTTGAATTTATGGACATACCAGACCTAAAACATCCTCCTCTGCACAGCTGTGTCAGCCACTGTGGTGTATTTTGGAGCCAGCGTTTGCTAGCATTCATCTATGAAGAGAGTTATTCCAGAAGAGTTATTCCAGTTAACTCCTAGGCGTACGCTGTTATTCCAGACTCCACTGTCCGCACATCCACTTGACAAGCGAGTCCTGCAGCAAGGAACCTGCAGTGCTCACCTCCTCCCGCTTTTCCATGCTACTCTGCCCCTGTGATTTATTTTCACCCTTTGGTGTTTATGCTGGTAGTTAAGCCTGCCTGTAACTATGAAACAGGCAGGAGCAAACTTATTCAACGAACACCCACAAAGGACGGATAACCAGACCAGTTAAGGCACTTGTGTCTCTTCTGTGTTTGAGATTTTGAGAAGCCTACACAATCACAACTCCCCCCTCCACCCCCCCTTCCCTTGCAAAAGCAAAGTGATGCCCATCACTGCAACTCAGCTCAGCATAGTCGAATACAGTATGTAAAATGCAGCTTTTCTGGACCATCTGCAAGGTGGGGGAGGGTGTCTGCCAGAAATCACAGCCAGTCCCTGAGAATTTGACTTTTTCCTGCTGCACATAGCTTCTGCCAGGTTATGTTCTCCCTGGCTCTGTTTGCCTAGGGACTGCTTACAGTAACAGGCTCCCTAGAGCTTGCTCAGTGCACTTTTACCTGTGCAATTAGAAAAGACAACAATTCTGATTTCTGCATTAAGATAAGCATTATGCTGAAAGGCAACAGCTCCTGGGAACCTGGGACCACAGGCTGTAGAGACCTGCCCACCTTGCTTCATGTGCTGTCAGACCGCAGCACTTATCTGTACCTGCATTTGCATCTTCATCACTAGGATTCAGCAGATCCCTGCACAGGGAAGGATTTGAAGCCAATGCCTATCGCCCAGCCTTCTAAAGCAAAGTCTCCTTCCTTCCCTATACTGCAGGCCTTCAGGTTGCTAAAGGATCACCAGAATCCCACGTCCAACTCCTGAGGATCCTGTTTTTCCCTTGTGAGGCTCCAGGGCTGTGAAGGGTGGCCAAGCCTGGCACAGCCTCAGACCAGCCCTGCTGAAAAGAACAGCGCACAACTTACTGCTGCTGCTTGGGGTCCGGACGCCATCTCCTGTCAGCACCAGGGCCCCTGCCGACGAGCCCTCAGTCCCTGGGTCACCTCAGACCCCACCATCTCTATCCGGTCATCCACACATTGCTACTTCTCTGCAGAAACGGGGCCAACATTCACAGGAAGAAAGAGAGAAATCCCCCTGAAAATGGCCTCTGCCCCTATGCAGAATCCTCCCTTGCTGGCATCCAGCATCCCATCCATGTTCCAGCTTCCTGCGGTGGGTCTGTCCCATCCTGGTGCCACCCTGGGTGACTGGGTTCATCTCTCGCCTACACATGGACCATCAGCCCAGATTCTCCCATCTTGCGCTGTCTTGATTTCCTTACCGAAAGCTGCACTTGGGTGTGCTGTGGTAAATAACCCATTAGAGAAAATCACGGAGCGTTTGGGGATATCATGAAAGCAGAGACGCCCATCATGCGTGGCAGCATTCTGGGAAGGTGAAAATTAGGATGGGGAAAGTGAGGTCTCTAGGTAGATGCCTAGATGTCTCCAGCCCTTCCCCGTGAGGCACGGCACTATACATTTCTATAACCACTTAACATTATCCTGTCAACAGAGATGCAATTTGCTATTCCGTGTGTCTAAGAGATATGTACAGAGAAAATTTCCTCCCCTTATGTGGTAGTGTCCTTGAGTTCAAACCCCACCACCACCATCTGCAAACACGGTAACTACCTTAATGTGTGCTGTAATGACAGATACGTTGATAGTTTATAAAGCTGCCTCCCGTAGAAATTCTATAAGCCACTGAATGACACTGCAAGTTTCAATTCTGAGGACAGAGAAAAGTTAATTTCAGAGAATGAGACCGAGAAAGACAGTTACAGAAAACATTTCTTTGCTAGCTAAACCCAAACAACCCCTCTGAATACCAAGCTTTTCCCTCAATAATCATTGCACTGCAGGCAAATAGCAGCTCTGTGAACTGCCATATTCCTCACCGTGTCCCCATTATTCTAACAGCCTAAAAAGCAATGTGTCTTCCTTCTCCATCCCCCATGGTATCAGCTATCCACTTAATGAAAGCAGCAAATTACTGCTTATAAACTCAGTCTCTGCTGCTGGGCAATTTGCAAAGACTCGGGACTGCAGCGAGCTCACAAATCAGGGTCGGCATTTAGGGGGCACATGCCACAAAAGCAAATGCTTGCAAATGCTCCCAGGAGAGCACAGCCGTAGTCAGTGGCTGGCTGACACCAAGATGGGCTGCACATACAAGACTACAGATCCATGTGCAGCATCATTTTACCAAGATGACAACTCTGTCCCAGCCAGACTGAGCAGGGCAGAGGATGAACATGTTATTACTGTCTTCTAGCCTGAGAATTTAAAAAAAAAGAATAAAAAATTTGGCAGGTACCTAATTTAACAAGTTTCCCGTATTGCCTGTGAGGTAGTTAAATGCTAATAACCTCAAAGGCCTGACAGGGAAAACTGAGGCACTTCAAGGTGAGGTAATTTGTCCAAAGTCACAGTCAGAATCCCTAGCAGAGCCAGAAATGCTGCACTGGGCTCTTGGCTTCTACTCAGCTCGGAACGCTGAGCCGAGCTTCTTTCCGGGCTCAAATGTCAGGCACTGCAGGCCACAGATTTCCCAGAAGGTTAGAGAAGTCTGACAGATGAAGCTGCTGCTGGCAACGGGAAAACATGGACATTGTGTAGGAAAATCCAGGCTGTAAGGGCCAGGCAGAGAAGGGAGAAAGGACAATGTGAAGGCATCACCCAAGCAGAGCTTCATAATCCACATACCACACCAGCTGGCCAGAGTTGGGGCTGACACCTGAGATAGGCCATTTCCTTGGCTCATGGCCCACTCTGCTGACCAGGGTGGTGATGTCATGCTTACCCTTCCCCAAAACCAGGACAAACACCTGCCTGGCCTTGTTGATGAGGTGTAGGCTAAAGCTCATCCTTTGGTGAGGTTTGACAGGGCTTTCAGTGAGCACCACAGTCTGAGCCCCTTCCAAGCCATTTTCAGACTGGGGGAAGAGCGAGGCAGTGTGCCCATCAGCGCCCACCCCCAGCAGCACCAGGTCAAAGCTGGCATTGGCCACCAGGGCTGTGATCTCCTTGGCATACAGCTCCGTGCCTCTGTCCTCTTCCACACAGAGCCGCTGGTTCAGGTGCACAGGCATGGGGTGGACGTTGAAGTAGGGCACCCTGACACTCTGGAGGAGGTGGTTGTGCAAGCTGAAGAAGTTGGACTCTACATCAGTGAGAGGGACACAGCGTTCATCTACCAGCCAGATGTGGGTGTGCTTCCATGGGAAGGCATAATGGTGTCTTGCCAGCCGCCGGAACAGGACCACCGGGCTTGAGCCACCTGAGAGGGCCAGGTGGAACTGCCCGGAGCGTGCCACAGTCCTGCTTGCTGTCTTCTCAATGTCAGAAGCCAGCTGGGAAATCAGGTCCTCAGACCATGCTGAGACCAGGGGACTTTGCCGAAATTTGGACTGGATTATCCTATAATCGCTTGGCATCAGCCTTTTGGGGTTCAGCAGTTCCACTGGCTCTGCCAGTGTGAATGCCACTTCCCCACTGACCATTTCAAAGTCTAAGAGGCGCTGGTTCTCCACACCCCCAGGGTAGAGGCGCAGGGGCTGGTGGGAAATGCTGTCTAGCAGTGGTGTCCAGAATCTCCAGGAGGCCAGCAGGTTCTCGGTGGTAATGAAGAAGTCCTTCCTGCCATGGTAGATGTTGGAGATGAGGACAGAATATGCATCTCTCTCTTTCACAGGGCTGTACACATAGTAATCAGACAATGGTTGTCCAAAAATGTGCAGGTCTGACTGAGCCACTGCTTCTCTCCAACTGCCTTCTGGCATGACGGGCCTGAAAAGGTTCCTGCTCACAAGTACTGCAGGGGTTTTGAGCGCGCCATGCCCAATGTAGAAGATGATCTGTTTGGCTTTACACTGGCTGTACCCTGTATCCCTCAGAGTCTCACTCTGAGTGCAGTAGGCTCGGTTCTTGAAGAGAACACGGACGTAACCTACCCGTTCATCCAGAGCTTTCCCTGAAGTGAGGAGGAAAGGGACCCCTTCCCAACGCAGGTTGTCACTGTGAATCAGCACACCTGAAATGACAGTGATTTCAGCTACCAAATTAAACCTGAACAGCATGCACATTTGAGGGGATCGCTATCACCTACCCATCATTCTCCTTCCTCAGCTCCCAGAAATCTTGGCATCCACTCTCTCTTGCTCCACATTGAGCCCTTTCACTGGACTAACTGCTCTCTAGCTACTGCGCTGTGCTTCCTCCCAGGTATCCTACCTGATCAGCCTCCTTTCATCTGGCAGGAAAACAGTTTCTGAGCACAAACATCATTCAGACAAAATCTTTAATGTTCAGAAGACACAGCATGGCCAGAGATGGCTTTGTGGTCTACCAATCACAGAGAACTGCCAATGCTTTACCCCTCAGATGCAGAGAGCAACTCGACTTTATGAAAAGGCAAAGGAGTTTGCAGGCCACTTCTAAAAATAATGCAGAGGTCTTACCAAGAATAATGGGACTTAGCTCTTACGCAATGCTTCCCATTCACTGGATCACTAGTTAACTAACATGACAACACTATTATCTTGTTACAGCTCCCAGTGACCGTACCGGTGGATGCCTGGAGACATGCCTGTGTCAGCAGTGTGGTCCAGAGTCATGGAGCTGGCAGCAGCATGCAAGGACTCACATCTCCTGCTCTCTCCAGCTCTAGACTACTCCCCTCTCCAGGGCCCAGACCAAACTCTCACCTGCAAAGGTTGGTGTTGTGCTGATGTAGTCTTGTGCCTTCTGCAGTTCCTCCTGTACTTGGCTAGCATATGCCTGATACTGACCCAGCACGGCACTGTTTTTCTCCAGGCCCCTCAAGGACTGGAAGGCCTGTAGCTTGCATTGCAAAACCTCTTCAGCATTGCTCACATTGGCTGGGAGCTCCATGGTCAGGAACATCAGGGCCTCTGTGAGGTGGTTCTGCAGCACGTCCCGGATGACTCCATACTGCTCGTAGAAGCTGGTGCGGCCTGAGGACAAAGAGGAGGTAAGATGCTGGTAAATTTACATGGTTTTCTTGCAGCCTTGCCCTCTGCATGTATAACGTGTGCCAAAGAGAACAAAGAGCATAAGCCCTCACTGGTTTGCACCAAGCTCCTCTTCTCCTGGACGAACAACTAACTTGAAGCTATTAAGCTCAGAGAAGCTGTGAATGTCCCATCACTGGATGTGTTCAAGGTCTGGATGGACAGGGCTTTGAGCAACCTGACCTAGTGAAAGATGTCCCTGCTTGCGGCAGGGGGGTTGGACTAGATGATCTTCAAAGGTCCCTTTCAACCCAAACCATTCTACGATTCTATGATTCCAAGCCCTTCCTCTCCCTCCAGAGGGGCTTCCAAAATGTCTCTGCTACTAAAATAAAAATAAAATGTTCCCACAGGACTGCTTGTCCTCCACAGAGCCAGACATAATCCTCCTTTTGGGTGCTTGCAGAGCCTAAACCCAGCGGAAGTAATGCTGTTGCCTGATACTTCCTGAGTGCACAGAGCAGAAGGCAGCTTTGCTTCCTTGGAACTGCTTGTGCTTTTGGAAGCTGTGGTCAGTGACAGGCAGCGTTATCCAGCTCAAACCTCCCACATACAGCACGATGCAGGGCCCCTGTATAACCCTCACCCTGACAGTCCTATCCATCTGGGCCTGGGACGCCACACAATGTGCAGTTCTATGCAAAAGCTTTGACAGAGTAGCCAGAAAGTGGGATCAGAGCAGGGACCCCAGCACCTCTATAGCTACACACCAACTCCACAGAACAGGTGAAGCTGGGCCCTGCCAAGGAGCACTGCTCTTCACTGCCTCTTTTCCCCTGGTTTTCATGTCCTCAGGTCCTGGTTTTCATGGCTCTGGCTAGAGCCATGCCCTCGAGAGACAAAATTCCCTGTACAAAGCCCTGCTTCTCCTTCCCTGCCTGACTCCTCATGCAGGTGGGAACAGGGGGAGAAGGACAATGCACTTACAAAGAAAGTGACTCAAACAGATGCCTTTCTGCACACTGCAGACTACATCACGGCCATAGGCTTCCCCTATTGATTGATACATTTATCTCCCTTGCTCTAATCCAAAGGCACATTCATTAACGTAATCAATGCTGCAGACTTGCTGGGAGCCAAGCTGCCAGCTGAAGCCGCACAGGGGAAAAAAAGACATCACATGAAAAATTACAAAATTGTTCAGAACGGGGAGGGTACACGGCGTAGCTGGGGCTACACACAGATAACACTGTTCTCCCTAAGTCTCTCTGCAGTGCATCTGTTCTCCACAAACAGGCCCAGGTGAGGTCTGGGCTGCCAAACCAAAGATTACTCTAAGTTTGATAAAGTTGCATTAATTGAGTTTGTGGTGGCTAAGGAAGGAAGGGAGGGGGGAGGGAGGAGGAAGATAGAAGAGGAAGTAAAGCGAGTGGAGAAGCAATCCTGATGTTGCAGAACTGAGGGCGCCTGACATCCCCAGAAGTGCTGCGGGTGGCAGTCCAGCCCAGAGTGCTTTATGCTGAGCACTGCAGAGCGGATGCTGCAGCATTGCAGGGAGAGATTGCAGCCGTGTCCTTCAGCAGGAGACCCATGCTAGCAACTCTGGGCTTGGATTTTCTCTCTGCAGTGCTCTTTCTTACTACAGAGAGGAAGGGAAAGAAACAGGCAAACACAGACTGACCTAGGTACCCGGACTGACACCGACTAGCTGGTATGAGTAACATCGACGCAAAAGATGCAGGAGCATCATCCAAAGAGTAGCGCAAATGTATCATCAGTGTGAGCTTGGTAGCTAACAGGACAGGAATACAAAAGGGTTGTTGTTACAACAACCAGATTATTGCAGCACTGAAGTGGCCTTAGATTGCATCAATTGTAAATCCAGTGCCTTTTACCAAGATTTGGGATAGAAAGCTAGGTGCAATGCCCCCAGAGCTCTGCAGCAGAAAAAGGTGGGGGATTCTGCCCCTGCTCCCAGCTGAACTGCAATGGGAATCTTTTCTTGGAAGCAGCAACACTGCCTGGAAGCAAGTCTGTACCTAGCGTAGGAAGTGTAAGACAGACCCTCTCTACTTCCAGGGAGCAATTCATCTGCTCTCTTTTGTTTCTGCACCGGCACTACCTCAAGGGCCATTTTCACATAATTAATGAACCTGCCAGTTCTCCTTCTCACTCATTCACCCTAGCTCTGCACACTCACCAACCTTTAGCATCCACAGTCTCTTTCAAGACAATCTCCACTCTTTCCACATGATGTCGGTTCCAAATCGAATCCAGAAACTGTCGGTTCTGATCTCGAAAAGGCAGGATATGGGCTACAGCCTGTAAAGGGAAAAATCAAAGACCCAACAAAAACTCACCAGATTTCCAGAGTATCTCTGCCTCACTGCCCCATCCAGCCACTAGGAAATGGCCAGCTCTGGAGTGGCAGCAGACGTGCCACACAGCAGAGAGCAGAGTGGGTCAGAGAAGAGAAAATCAGCAAGAGAGCCTGAACAGGTGCAAAACAGGATCTCCAATGACTGTAGAGAGCAGACATGATAGGTCTTTCTGAGGCATTTTGAGGTTTCATGTGAAAAAGGCTGAATTACAAACTGCAAGGCACTTGGTTTATATCCATCAAAGGACAAAGGGCTGAGTCAGACCATCCTGGGACCAACATACAGTTCCAAAGTGCTGAAAAACATCAGATCAAATGCTTACACCACTAAAGCCATCTGCCCTTTCTGGGAGGAAAAAAAAAGAAAAAATAAAAGAAAACAAATCCCCCCTTTTAGTAGAGATGCTCTCCTTGCAGCTGGACATGCAACCTTCTGAGTAAAATCTGGCCACAGTGCCATGGCTGGAACAGGCTACTTTCAAACTGTGGCATCACATTCCTCTAAAACAAGGATGGCATGTCCTTGAATGCATTCCCTCTGGGACAATGCAGCTCCACCTCCTGAGCTGTCCCTGCAGCAGCCAGTCCTCCATGCCCTGAGTGGAGCACAGGGTAGGAAGAAACCTCCTAAGCATCCTGCAAAACTAACATCCCATCAGCTCCATATCATATCAAAGTCAAAACTGCTTATAGAAGCCACGGCTAAGCAGAGAGGCCTGTGTATAATGCAATAGGAGAACTGTGAGAGGGAAAGGGCATTGCTTATTCAGCAAAAATCAAAGCCCTGACCTTGGTGAGAAGACCAGATGAATTCTGCATCTCTCCTTCATGCACACACATAGTTCACCCTTATGCCCTGGCTTCCCTCTGGAAAGGGGACCCTCATCACTCTAACACGAGTGAGCCCTGCTTTGGTCTGCACATTTCCTCTGCTCTAAGAGGATGGACATCAGTACAGGACAAGAATAACAGGACAGGACTCCATAAGCAAATGGAGGCTTGGGAGCACACTCAATGGCTCTGCCTGAATTTGAGAGGGGAACAACACTCTCATTAGATGCAGAGCTGGCATCCAACACCCTCCCAGCCACCAAAACCCTCAGCCTGTCAGTGGAGCTGTGCATTGCAAGCTGCTCACCTGTTTGCCAAGGTAGTGGTCCACCCGGTACATCTCCTCTTCCCTGAAGAAGCTGGTCAGCTCTGTAGCCAGCTGCTGGGCTGACTCCAGGTCATGGCCAAAAGGTTTCTCCAGCACCACACGCAACCAGGCTCCTGGAGATGGTCTGCAGCTGCTGTTGATGTGGCGGGCAATCTCTGTGTAGGCAAATGGTGGTACTGAGAAGTAGAAGATCCTTCCAGCCTCCTTCAGCCCCTCCTGGCGAAGCAGCGTCTCAATCTCTCTGTTCAGCACAGTGTAGTTTTCGGCAGTCTTCAGCTGGTGGTATTGGCTCAGCTTCAGGAATTGGTCCTTGAGCACAGCACATCTGTTAGGAGATTCATCCGAGGGACAGGCCAGCTTCTTCAGCACATCAAACATCAGCCTCTGCCCTGGCTCCAGAGCTGTCAGTGCAGCCCCATGGAATGTGAAGCTGTGGCCACTGCTCACTTGGTCAATGTAGAGTTGGAATAGACCCTGCCACAAATACTTCTTGGCCAAATCACCTGTGGCTCCCAGCAAGACCACTGAGATGTGGCCCTGGGATGCTTCAGCCAGCGATGGGAGGGCTCCCATGAACAACATGGTACACAGGACTCCTCTCAGCATCTTGGGAGAGAAGAGGTAGAACCAGGAACACTAGAGGACAGGATTAAAAAAGAAAATCTGTCAATCCACGTTATAACACTGCAAAACACAATGCCAGGTACCTGCTTTCCCATGGCTGAAGAGCCAGGGACTTCTGCCTGGATCCTCCACCCTCCATGATTTGAATCATGGCAGTAACTGGGGCTGTTGAAAAGACTGCAGCCTCCTTATGCAAACCAAGAAGAGGAAGACAGCGCATGCCTAAGGTCTTCCAGTAGCAGAAACATTGTCCCCACAGCTGAGGTAATGAGGGGGTATCAGTGCCTTTAGACTGTGAAACTGAAATCCATTTTAATACAAATTTCAGAGCTGGCTACAAATGCACACGTGTCTGCAAATTAGGTACTGCTTTCAGCAACCTCCTGTTTGGGACTTTGCTCTAATGGTATTATGCTGTCTTGGCACTGCTTCATGTCAATATTGTCATAGCAGCTCGGAGACAAGCATGACCACTGGCGGTTCCAGCACACAGGCCCTTCTTTAATACGCAGCACTTTAACGACTAATGTGCACCACTCTCCTGAACGGAGATGAATTGGGTTCTAATGAGCTACTGGGAGACAAACGGTCTGATAAAACAACACAGGGGAAGAAGTTTAGTCCTTAAAATTGAGTCTAGACATGAGCCAGTCTAGATGCTGCCTCATGATGGTTGTGTATGTAGCCAGGAGACAGTGCAGGGTTTGTGTTCCACCTACTGCAACTTTCCATCACCAAGGAGTGCATGTCAGCACCCGTTCTGGCCATCTCCACTCAGCACCCATTCAAACCACCGCAGCCAGTAACAGCTGGTTTCCCTGACCAAAAAGCCTCTTTGCTTGTTCTTATTTATTCTTGTTTCTCTAATCCAAAATAAAGTTGTTTTTAAGAGAAATGACACACTTGGTTCTTACACCTAGAAACACAGCAATGACTACATCTCAAGAAAGGTAATCCGGAACAAGTGAATAAGCCATTGTGCTGTTCTCATTACGTCAAGTATTATTTCAGAAGCTCTTACACTGGCTATCTCATTCTCTTAATTTCATTTTTTGAAGTTCTGTTTAGTTGGAGCACAGCCTTCACAGCACACGATAATTAAGTTTAAAAACTTTTGGTTCTGGTCAACAAATTTATACCTTTTAATTTTACCGGTGTAGGAAAACCAGCTATTTTTTGACAGTAAGAGGAAAAAGTACGTGGCTTTTTATGCTGGTGCAGTTGCAGTCTCACTAGGCTTTGCACTGGCATGATTATGCCATTTTAAAATGGCAATTTCATGACCATACAACTGAGAAATGGGTCTTGGGTATGAGAACAAACACGATCATCTTAACCTTCTGCGGGCAGAGACAGGACAGAAAAGTGTCTCATGAGATTCATACATTCACAGTCAGCTAGAAAACCTATCACTGGCTCCATGGCTGCAGTTACAGCTGCATATATGCCCATGACCAAAAGCACTTAGCTTGTACCTGCCCAGACTTACTTGGGATTGGTTTTCTTAGCCTGGAGCAAAAGGCCTGGTCCTTGCTCCCCTTGAATGGCAGAGGGATGAAACACAGATGTTGGCCTAGCTCTTGACTGGTTCTCCCCCTGGAAAGCTCCCAGGAAAGTCACTATACCATCACTAAACACAGGATCGAAGTCAGCTAAAGGATAACTAAATCAACACAAGGAACTTCTGAATCTCTCTCCCTATCTGCAGCTTGAACTGGTCTTTATAAATCTCATGTTTCTCTCCCCAGCAGACTCACCTGAGTAATACAGGAGCTCTACAGACACTGCAGTGGCAAAAGTAGCTGGAAACTTGTCTTCTTCACAGCCCCGCCAGCACGCAGATCTCTCTTCCCCTGAGACTGACTGTATGGCAGACTCTCTGATCAATGGTCAGGTAAGCAAGTAAGATAAGGCAGGTTGTTCCCTTTCTGGTAAATGGAAGGAAAAGACTCAATTACAGCAGAGAAAAAAATGAACATGCCTCTGCCAGCCATGTCCCAGCACATCCCAGCTCTCAGCCCATCCACGTGGGCAGTGCTAAACCTTTTGGCTGCCGTTTGTGAGCAGGCAAAATGCAGGCATGTGTGGCAACTCCTGCCCCCAGAGTGTCTTCCTGACACTCAGCTCAGATTGACGCTGAAGGTCTCCAACTGAGACCCCAGTGAGCCTCCCCAGGAGCAGTCCCCCACTTCAACTCTCAGAAGAAAGGGCTTCCCAAGACTGCAACCCTGATGCAGTGAGAAGGGGCAGTTTTAGTGAGCACACACCTCCCCCCCCCCCCCGCCCCGGACAGCGCTTGTGCAATGCTGCCATGCCTTCTGGACACCCAGGCTTCCCTCTCAAAGGTCAGTTGGCATCGAGACTCCTTGGCTTTTCCTTCCCTGCTTCCTGCATGGAAATCACGCAGCAGCTGAGCACCAGTTAGCCGACCACAACTGCAGCCCACTCTGCTCTGCCATTGTGCAAGGAGACAGCCTCAATGCTCCGCTCCTTCACGAGGCGGTCCATTATTCATTGCTCTTCTCCAGAAAGCTTCAACAAGGTACATTGTAGTCTGTAAATCTAACTCATATCCTCTCTCCCCAGCCTTCTGTTGTGACTGCATCCCTTCCTTCCCTTCTTGCTGTGCTATTTAAGCTCCACACTTAAGGAATGCAGCAACTATTGCTGGCAATTGCAGAAACACAGAAGCGTGGCTCCTAAGATCTTGCCTGCAGTACAGATAATTTTCATTTTAAGCAGAAGTTTGGTTTTCCTTCCCCCACTATGGGGTTATAACACAGATGACAAAATTTCTGAGTGCAATAAAGCAATGTTTACATTTGCTTGAGCAACCTTTGTTCCAGGAACCTAGAGAAGTTTCACATGCTGCCTGTTGCACCGTGGCAGGCTGCAGTTACTGCGATGCTGTACAGAGAAGACCACAGCTGGAGAGCAGGTACCTACTACAGCATGGGAAGGGTTTGGGTGGGTCATTCTTTTCCACGTACCCAAGGAAATGAGTAAGTCAGGTGGTTTCCTGGCAGATTCAGCTACAGTCTCACATGTATTTTGAAGTCAACTGAAAACCTGTTTCACAACACTCCCAATTGCAAAATATTGTGCTACACTGCCCAGAATAAGTGCAGTAAATCCAGGGATGTTTGCTTACTGCTTTCATATCAGGTAATCACCACTGTTGACATTAAAAAATAAAACTCTAAAAATCCTCCAGCCATACAGAAAAAAGTTACTCAGTCAGGCTTCAGGAAAAGACTCCTGGGCCTAATCCATATAGAATACTGTAAGAGCTTAGCCCAGCAATAAGTGTAAGACTGTGCGTGCCCTTGCACAGTCACTGGAGTTCCAGTTTGACAGGAGCTCATTTCAGGTCTTCTAAGTTCCCCTGCTACATGGAAAAAATGAAGATCTTTTTTGTTACTGTTGCATGCCCACTGAAAAATAATTAACAGATGCATGGCCAAATGCAGCGTGACCAGGGGCTCCTACAAGGGCTATGCACATGTAGCAGATGAAGGAAAGAGTTACCAAGATGCTTTGAGAATCAGAAAAAACATATTGGTCTTCTGCATATGCAAACATTTGAGCAGGAATGACCCCACCATCAGCTCCTGGAAAGGTCAGAGGCTTAATGTGGAGACTCACGTTAAAAGCAAGCTGAGAGATGCATGAATTGGTGTTTGGCCTTTCTTGCTAACCAGCCAGTGCAGCACTGGTACACAGTCTCAGTCCTAAAAGCAAGCAAGCTCTGGCCCCAGCACAGTGACAGCGGAGCGGCTCGGTTTCCGAAGCCTTGGAAAAGTAGGAGGACAGGGTTACAGTGAGAAAAATGACTACGGTGCGTAGGCAGCACCTCAGCCACACAGACACCAAAACCAAGCGATGAAATCTCTAAAGTGTGTGTACCTTGCTATCACAGCCCGCCTGCGCCAGAAGAGACCCAAATCTCATCATCCACCTTCCCCAGGCCTGTCCGCCGGCGATCTCCTCCCGCCTTCCCGAGCGCTGGGGATGCAGCCCGGGCCCGGCGAGCCCCCCTCGCCGCGGACAGAGGTGAGCGGCACCGCGGGGCCGGGCCGGGGCGGGTCGGCAGCGGAACGCGCCTGGCACCGGAGGAAGCGGGGCCGGGGCCGCGCACCCCGCTCCCGACAAACGCCCCTGCCCTTCGCTTCTCCGTGCACCGCGGGCCGCCAGTCCCGCACCCCGGGCGCCCCGCCCGCCCATGCAGCGCGGAGGCCGCTGCAGGGCAGCGCAATGCACCGCACCGAAGGCTGCCTTTCCCGGGCTGCCACACGCAGCCGTGGCGGAGGGCGCCGCGGACAGAGCCGCCTCCATCTTCCGTCCCCCGACCCGTCCCCGCCGCCGCCCCCCCACTCACCTCCCGCCCACCCCGGGCCCGCGAGTGGGGCGGCGACGGCGGCGGCGGCTGCGGGCGGGCCCGACACAGCGCCCCGCCCGGCAGCGCGCTCCTCCCACCGCCGAGAAAGTCGGCGGTTGGCGTCGGCTCTCGCCGGGCAGCGGCGGTCGGGAGGGACAAAAATCGCGGGGGTGGGGGGGCTTTGGGGGCGCGGGCCCTCCCTCGGGTGGGAGACCCCTGCCAGCCCCAGCTGAGCACCCTTGCTGTGACTGCGCCCTGGGCACAGAGGCTTGCACCCATTCGACACCCTGGGGTTGCATCAGGCATGTCCACATGGATGGGTGCATGCTGTCTTCTCTTGTAGCGCATTTGGGCTGCAGAGGTTTGTAATGCACCATTAGACCAAAACCTTTACTGAGGCTGGGAGTTTCAGTAAGCAAAAGGAAAAGTCTTTATTTTCCCCATTTGCCTTGGCTGGTTTAATTCTTTTACTTATAATTTTTTAAATTTTGTATATATATATTTTTTTTTGTATATGTCTGTGTGTATAGCTATACTTCCTTACAGATGCTGCATTGCTTTTTGTCCTGAAATTATTGTGACTCTAGCACATTACCTTCTAACCACACATGTGCATCCACAACTCCAGTCCTACGTTTTCTAAACAAAGGAAATACCTTCTGAACCTCCTGGAGTGCATTTCAGTTCAGCTTGACAGTGCTTTTAGACACATCCAGTTTTGGGAAAGCAGGTGGAGTGATGAGAGGCAGACAGAAGAGGAGCAAAATTCTACAGACACCCCCTCCGCCCCTTGCTCATGAATGCACACAGCAGAGCACTCAGAAAATGTCCTGGTACAATGTAAAACTTGCACTGGAGCTCAGCTGTTGTCGTCAGATTCACTGGGGTGAACAATGTCACAGGTATCATTTCCATAATTGGCTCCACTAAGTACATTAATCTATGGAAATCTTTACAGTTGCTGGCTCTAAGATCTAAGCAGGCTGTAGTCAGACACAGGGTCTCTGCTACCATTGGGCTCACTGCCACACCAGGGCTTTTGGATTCCACCAGCTCCCCATAAAGCAACACATAAAATTAATATGAATATTAAAAATTCCTTTGTTAAGAGCCCTGGCCAGCCAGACTTCACAGATACCACCCTAGACTTCAGAAAATGCTGTGGTTTTGCAAACCATGACTTGTATGGCAATAGCAAGGAGCTGTAAAGCAGACTCATACAATTAAATAGCTATAATTGTATCCCATAATAAATGCCATTACATTTTATGGCAAGACTAAACAACATTCCTATTGTCTTTTTTGCTCAAAGGTCTCAAATTATTTTACACAGTAAATACACTTTACCACAACTACTTTACGGATAGGGAAACTGAGTCACATTGGCAGAACTGAGAACAGAATTGGGGTATGTTGCTGCTCAGGCTGGTAATCCAGCAGTGATGTTATATATATAAGACAAGCCTTGCATTATATTTGTGCTATAACTTTGAGTTACATTTAAGTATAATTTCTTGGTGCCGTAACCTTCTTCACCAATCTGTTCTGGAGGTTATTCCATCAGCACGTGTGCCTGGTCTCGAAAAGACCCTTAATGGTATTGCAAAGGTGTCAGAGTGACACAGAACGCACCTGGGTTTGTCTGCAAAATACGGGCCCAGATTAGGGATGAGGGAGACTGCAGTCTGCCCTGCTTCACATTACACATTGCTTTATGATTCTGACCATGTTACTAATGCAGCTTTGGATGGAGCAAAGTCTGAATGCCTCTAGCAGCGGCCCTATTTCTGAAACCCAGCAGAGGGCAGATCACAAGCATAACTCAAGTGATGAAATTTAACAAATTAAACTTGGTGAGGGGGTAAATAACTCCTCTGAAGGAGCCAGCTGGACAAATAATCCAGCTCCAGAGATCTTTCCTTACCACTCTGTGTGATATTACTACACAGTATATTCAGCAAGAAGCTTAAGGGAATCAGTGCTATATCCCATAGCTAGGTATTTAACCCATTAATGACCTGATGACAAAACTTGCTTAGCTCTCAGAAGCTAATCTGGGTCTCTTTGGATATAGCAGACTGTGAGAAGAGGTAAATGAGAGTCCGCTTTTACAGGCTGTTTTCTGTTCTGGAAGAAGAAGGGGGTTTGCCATCTACTTCAGCAAAATCATTAAAGTGCAAATCTCCCTGCTGCATATTTCTGGCACATTGAACAAGATGAACAGCTGAGGCCTCAGTCACTCGAGCCTGTTATTATTATAGACAGAGCTGGAAGTTGGGAGTAGCAGCAGTTGCTTAACGTCTTCTGTTGAGAGACCATGTTTTCAGCTAGCTATATGATGCCAAACTTTAAATATTGAGGCTGAAATTGCAGGGGGAGGGGGGTTTCACTCTATGCAGTCATTTTTTGGAAGTCTCTGAAAAAAAAATGGTGCAGTTATTTCTGAGCTGAAGGTCAGAAGATAAAATAGGTTTTTTGACCACGTTAAAAATATCTCCTCTGTTTCATTAAGGAGCTCTAACATCTCATAATTTGGGGCAAGTAAGATTTTATCAGGATGATGGTTTGGATCAGAATGTGCTTTTCAGACTCACTCAGTCGCATGCTCCTTTAAGGGAAATAGGTCCAGTGTGACAGATGAGACATGTGATGCCAATAAAGGAATAAAAGGTAGTTAGCAAGGGAAGGGGCATCAAGGAACCAGCTGTTCTACAAGCAAATAAAAGCTCTGTAGGAAAAAGAGCTGTTCTTAGTGTTTTAAGATGGTGTTTTAGAGGAGGGAGCATTAAGTTGAAGGGAGCAGCTTATCAGTTGAGAGACACCAGCCTACGAACCCTGGGTAGAGGCTGTGTTTTGGCAAAGTGATTGAAAATTGTTCCGTAGCAAGTGGTTCTTAGGAGTGGGAAAAACAATATAAAAAGTGAGCTTGAGCTTGCTGTAGTGGGAGTTTGTTGCCCTTTGGTGTTGTGCTCACAGACTAGTTTTGAGGTGCGGAGAGGTGAAGCTGAGCCAGGATGGGGTTTGTGCTGCTTTGAAGAGGTAAGGTGTGCTTCAGTATAGCAAGCTTTTGATAAGGTAATCTTAGAGGAAACTTGCCTAATACCTGCCAAATTTATTAGCCTCTGCAAAGGCATCTACTGCCAATGATCTAGAGATGAGGCTGGAAATGACTGAGTAATTTCTGTGGATGCTTTATCATTCCTCAGTTTTTGTGTGTTGTTTCATGAGCTGGGAGCCCTGCTTGGTCATGCTGCTGCAGAGCCTGGTCAGGCACTGTGCTGGGGGGACAAGCTTCCAGGAAAGCTCAGAAGTTCTAGACTATCAAGTTCATGTGATTTTGAGTAAAAATTCTGTTACCTTCTGCTGTGAAGCAATAAAGAGCAGCTGTACAGCAGCTGCGGTTCTTAGAAAATAAAGTTACTGTCTTCTGGCTTCTAGAAAACCAGACTGTAAAAATCCTAACAAGCAGTTCTTAAATTGGTGTGGGAGAGAGTAAGAAAGAGGGTCTTTCTTATGGCTATTGGGGCAAGTCAATGACTTGGTTACTTAATGAGTTCTGGAGCTGCAGTTGTGCTTAAAGTTGGTTAATGCTTACCTGAAGCCTTGAATGGGCCTGATAGAGGGAAATCTCCAGTCCAGTTTGAAGTTTAGATTTAAATATTAACACCTGTTTAGTATTAAACAAGGCCATCTCTGTGCATCCAGACGAATTATGTTTAGTGGCTGGAAAGCAGATCTACACAGGTGCCCTGTTGTAGCGATGGCAGGTGATGTTCCCAAGACATGAGTGCTCCGGTGTTCTGCCTGGACAGGTTGGCTTGTAAAGAGCTTAGCATCAAAGTGAAGCTGAGACACTCCAAGGTGAGAAAGTATTGAGCAATACTGCCTCTTCAGAGCTTCTGTTTCTATTGTTTGTTGACTTTCCTTTCTAAACTGCAGGGTTTAAGCTGTCGAAATCATGTCCAGTGAATACTTCACAGGTACACAAGTTGAGTGGGGCAGGAAAATGTCTTAGCACAGCTGACTTGCTGTGAAGCTTCAGTGAATGGCATCACTATCTAATTGAATTACCTCTCTGCTGCTATCCCCAGCCAGTCATGGGACTAAAACATGACTTAATGCCCCACTGTAAAGTTCTGTGGCCAAGATGAGATGAACCTTTCAGCAGCATTGCTGCAGTAATGGTGCAGTCTGCCATCCCCCAGCAACCAGGATGCAGCTGCAACACAGATACTCCATAAAAGCAGTGACAAGGGGGAAGGAGTTGCAGGGTGGGGAGGAGGAGAGCTAATCTTCACCAAGTACTCTGCCTGAATCAAAACAGAACTGATCAATCAAGTAAGCTGTGCCTGCTTTCTGCCTTTCATTTTAACAAAGCGATGCTCTCATCAGCTTGATCAGCAGATTAAAGATGAAGTGCTGGCGTCTTCCCCAGGAATTCCTGCACTGGGACAAGCTGCCTTCAGTCCCCTGTTCAATTGTGGGCTAAACAAGGATGGAAATGAAAGTTATAGGCTAAACATGCTGTTCCTTCATTTTAATATTATCTTCCTCTTATGCACAAGGACAGAGGATGCTAGACAGCTTTGCTTAGCTTTTGGTAGCCAAAGATGTTACTTCTGGCCCTTGAGGACCTCTTTGTGCGTTAACTAACAAAGTTGTACCTATAATAACTGATAAAAAATAGTCATAAAGCAACTACTGATCGCCATTGTTGTAGACATAATATGTGGAGATGGACTAAAATCTGTCTGCTCAAGACAAGCAAAGGTAACTCATAGATGAAATGATTGCTTCCTCTCTGCCCTTGGTGTTCAGAGTAATCACCTTTCCTTGTTCATTCTCAGGCATAAACTGTTCTTGGTGTGATCCAAGCCAATTCAGAGCTTCGGCAGTTTTGAGTCTGTACCATAATAGGTTAATTTACTTTGGAAAGAAGCACAAGGTAGGTAACTTGTGTCACTGTCTGGCCAGCTCTGACAGCTTCTGGAGTGCTCAGGAATTGAAACTGCAAGCCTTCAAAGGCTTGGTTATGCTGTGGCAGTGCTTTGTCCACTGAACAATGCTGGCTTTCCCCAAACTCTTTGGGGCAAGTAAGAAAATACTTTTCTTGGCTTGCTATGTAAAAGGTGGACAGAAGACAGGCATGTAGGGAGTACTGGTACTGTAACCACTGAGCTACCTGAAGTTCCCCAAAATGTACTTGACTGGAGTGGAATAGTTACCGTATCTTAGGTAAATATTGATTGATGAAGATTGACGCACTGAGCTTCTGAAATAATGATGTTGTGCTGGTAATCAATTTCCTGGCTACTTAGTATTGGATGTGTTGTCCTAGATTAAAAAAAACCCTAAACTAATAGTGTATAAATAGCACACTTATGAGAAGAACCTGCAAATACATGGGGGATTTGTCGTCAAGGAATATCTTAGCTCTTGCTTTGACTTTCACATCTTCAGGCCTAGGCTTTTACCTTTGCGAGTGGACAGTGCAACACTGAATGCCAGGATCCACCTTTATATTGAATTCTTAAGTGAGAAATGTTGTACCATTGCAGTAGGGTTATTTCTTCTACCCAAGAAGTCTTGGAAATTGTAATAAAAGCAAAACCTCTATCTACCAGCCACACTTGTATTGCCTAGGTCACTATTTCTATTAGAACAACTGATGGCATAATAGTCCAGCAGAGCTGTGTTGCACTTCATGTCAGAAAGCTGATCAGCCCAGGCCTGCTGCATGCCAGGACAGCTGAACTGCACGAATACAGCTGAGGAAAGTCAGAGGCTTTCTCTGAGCATCTGACAGCTGAAGCAAAGTTGAAAAGACATCCCTCTGCCCTTATCTCATTGCCATATTAAGATCAGACTGATTGATAAAGCTTAAAACCAAAATTCTTCATCATAACATATTTGTTCTCCTCCTATAACACAGTGGAATACACCAAAATGCATAACCATGTTACTATTAATGGACTGCGGTGCAGCAGCAAATTGGTGCAGAGTTTGGGATGGTATGTGGCTGTTCAGTGTGTTCCTTGGCATAGTGCATGCAGGCTGGGCATTGGAGCTGTTTTATTTAAGTGGTGCTTTTTCTCATCATCTCTACTACAGATTAACTACGCGTTTCTGGTTTGTAAAGTGAGTGGCCTTGAAGTATTGTGAAACACTTCAGTAAATCGATGTTTTCAAAGCCTTGGTGAAGATGTATAGAATTTCAGTAAAACATTTTGATGTTCAAGGGAGTCTCTTGCTGCTGGCTTTAGCCTCCTTCCAGGTGTCACTGAAGGCCTGCGGAGGCAGTGGGCTTTCTTACATGGAGAAAATCCTGCCTGTTCGTGCAACTCTGCCATGCAGTAGCTGCAGCAGTGCAATGCTGGTAGCAAGGCACAAGTAACTATAAATACAAACCTGAATATCCAGCTTTGTCTTTCTGTGCTCTTTTGTGGTGGTGTAAAACCAGAAGAACCGACAATGCTATCTTATGCAACAGGTATAAAGAAGTAAAACCTGACCTGGTCCCCTGAATCCTAGGCTGGAGCTCTGCTCAGTGGGTGATAATGACTATGAGTCTATATCCAGGCTGGATGCAGATCTTAATCTGTGTATACTACATCTCACCTGGCAAAGAGCAGGTATCGGTGTGTGTGGGTTATGTATCTGACAGGCAGATATAAGTGCTCTAGTCAAAAAATCTGAATCTCCAAATGGAAAAGCAGTGAAGGTGAAAAGGAAGGAAAAGGCTTTCCAGTCAGTGCCAGGACTCTTTTGGATGCAGATAATCAGCATATGTGAAAACTTAATCTAAAAGTTTTCAAGGGTGGTACCAAAAGGCAATAATAAATTTAGACTGACCCTGATATACACTTGGCATTTTGCTGTGGTGCACTGAAGTATGTGGATGAAAAATTAACATGTTTCAAAACTATCACTCTGCAACTGTTGGTTCCAGAGCCAGCTTGCTGTAGGCTCTTGCCCACATAGTTTAAATGCTGCCTGGTTCAGTTTTTCCCCTGACAATATCCTTCAAAAACCTTGAGCTTAAACTGGTTTCCCCTTCCTCAGTCTCTCTTAGCACTGGAGATCAGAATAACAGAACCAGAAATCATCAGTAACTGGTAACGTTGGGATGTAAAGTCAAGTCTCTTCTCTGGACACATTCTTCTGTTTCATAGCACTGACCCTCGCTTCCATGAAATGGAAGGAAACTGGACCAGTGCATGTTGTCTCCGTGCCCACTGAATCTCTCTGCCATGAGAGCAGGGGCTGAATACACCATGAAATATAGGGGGCTTCATAGCTGTAGCCTTCCAATGGCTCAATGGAATAGTTGAGGGATAAATTGTGCATTCTGTCAAACCAGTAAGAGGCAGGAATTAAATGTGCATAGAGCAAAAAGCTTTTCTAGGCCTGAGCTGGTTTAAAACAACGTAGCTTTGCTGAAGTTAGTGATAGGTCTTTGGATCAGGCTTTACACTGTCTGTGTGTCGGGGAAAAAAAAAGGGACCTGTTAAATGTTTGTGGCAGGTGTGAGCTTTTTGGTCTTTTCAAATTTAATATTTATCCTTGTAGCTTCTGTCTGAATTCTTGATATTGTTAAGACTGGTGTTAGCAATAGCGTGGAGAATAAGATTTTTCTTTTTTTCCCCCATTCTTTTTGTCACCCCCTGTCTTTACTGATCAAAGTTAGAGAGCACTCTCCCTGCATCTTTCTGGCTTCTGTTTGCCTGAGAAGCCACTGCTGACTTCTGAATAAGTTCCAGCCTGTGCCCCAAATTTAGACTAGCTTAGGTGGGAGCAGGGTGTGTTTGAGAGGCTTCTGCAGATGTCTGACTTGCTTTTCAGTTTTCCTCTTGCAAAAGCAACATCACCAGGTGAGAAAACCCAGCAGGCAACCAAATGGCTCAGTCTCCACCTTGTCAGGAAATAGGGCTGTACAGAGAGGGAGTGCTTGCTTTTTAGACACCATCCTATAGGATCAGGGTTCTTGCAATGTCAGGGATTTAAGACTTTTTAATTCCCCCTCCCCCCTTTTTTTTCCTTGCTGGTCTGAGCAGCTCTGGGCTCTCCCGGCATCACTTCTGTGCAAGGACCCGTCTGACACTACTTATGCCAGGTCCTGCCTCCCTCGCAGGAGAAGCAGTCTGCAACTTTTGCTGCTGCTCTAGACGATGCTTCATCTCGGAGAAAGCAGAGCTCTACAGAGTGGATTTGGGGTAAGAAGAGAGAACTTCGGAGGGAGGGAGGGTTTCCTAACCTGGTTTAATGGAAGCGCTTTCCTTTGCATGCTCTTTTAGGAGGGGAGGCATTTTAAAGGCTGTGGTCCTTCCTCCTGCAGGGTTGTCTTTTATAATTGATAAAAGATTAAAAAGTCCAACTTCTGGTGCGTGCCTGCTAATTAAACTTCATTCAGTTCGTTTCCTCTCTGCCTTTTTAATTTTCCTTGGGACCAATATGAGGGAGGCTGAATCGATGAAGTCTTATTTTTTTAATCTGCTTTTTTAAAGAAAACAAGCCCCCCCCCCCCCCCCCCCCAAACCAGAGTTAAACCTGCTAAAATGACTTGGCAGGAGCTCTGGTTTTGCATTGTCTCTGCTGCTGATTTTCCAGGCAGGTGGGGGGGGGGGTTTAATGCCTTTAGGCTGGTGCAGTTGTGCTGCAGTCCGAGCCCTGTGCTCAGCTGCAGAGCCTTTGCAGGAGTGCATCAGGACGCACCGGCTGCTGATGCAGTACTTTGGGAAAGGAAACTTCCTGCATCTCCCCCCTTTTCCCCCTTCCTTGACACTTCTCAGGTTGTCACCCCAATCTCACTCCCCCCAAAGAAACTGGGGGTTGTGTGGCAGGGCACAGGAGGACGAAGGAGAAATTGGGCACTGCAGCTTTAAGAGTGCAGTAGTGCCAGAGCTTTTCTCCTTCAAGTGATCTGCAAAGCAGCAGCCTTAGCCAGGGATTCCCCTTCCCCGGCTCGTCCTGAGCTCTCAGGAGCTGCCAGCTGGAATCAAGGGGTTTGCAGCCCCAACTGACTTGCCTTTACCTCTGATTTTTAAGCGATGGGTTAAAAAACAGTCGTTTCCTGGAATGTCTGGACTCAGACCTCAGCTTCAGCACCCTTCTAGCAAAAGACCGTGTCCTTGTGCGCTTGTATCTGCTGAACTGAGCTTAAAAAGTGTGGTTTATGAATCTTAGAAAAGTGGTCTCCTGACCTCCAAGCATTAATACCTTTCTACAGCCTTCAAAAGTTGAATTTGCATTGGAAATGTGTTAGCACAGCATTTTACTGCAGAAGTTTAACTTGCATTTTCTGGGGAAATGTGCAGTCTGAACACAATTTGTTAATGGCATGAGGACTGAATTTTTGACTGAAAAGAAAAAAAATCACTTGGACAAAGTGTCTGCTAGTAACTTGCATTTTCCTAGTATAAAAATATCTATATTAATTGAAATGCAGCTTCTTACCAAATCCAGAATCTTGGTAACTGTATGAATGAATGGGGCAAGGGGCAAAATTCAGTTTGAGCAATTATCAGTTCTGTTGAAATAGCAGTGAAGTCAGCTGTGCTGGAATCCCTGCAGATAACGGATTTCATAGAATGTGTCTGGGGGTGAGAGGGGGAAGCTACTCAGCAGTTGGTTGTTATAGCATGTATCAAGTTAGACCCTTGCTGCTGCGGTGGAGTTGATGCTGGATGACATTAGCAGCATCTGAAATGACTAAATATTTGACTTTCCATTTTAGTAACGTCTCTTGACACTAGTCAGGGTGTTCTTGTCCCCACTGAGGCCGAGGCAATTACTTGTGTCTGCAACTTTATTTGAGAGTAGTAGTGTATGTTTACATTGATTAGATCTGTAATTGTGGTGGCTTTTTTACTGCGTGCTTGCACAAGGACTAAGAAAAGTCAGTCAGAGCTGTAGGAAAGGTAAATGTTATCCTCATCACAGAGGAGGGGAGCTGGGACCAAAGTGTGATCTCTCAAGGTCATGCAATGCAAGCTGATGGAGGCAAGCCCCTAGGTACCTTCAGCTGCAAAGTCATTCCTTTAAATTCAATGAAACTTTCAGATCTTCCATCAGAGATATCTTGGGCTCCAAGTCTTGACGACACAAGGGGAGTCATAAGGCCGAAAGCTTGAATTTTGCATGATGTAAATCAGAAGTTAAAATAACTGAAACTCCAATGATTGCAATGCAGATTTTATGCAGCCCACTAATACTGTGTTACTTCTGTTTTCCTTACATCATATTAATGAGCAAAGACACTCAAGTTAATTGGTAAAGTACTTATGCATAAGTTTGTGGCATTTATGAAGAACAACTCTCATTGGTAGAATAGGAACAAAATAAAAGCAGCTGAGTTAACAGGCTTGATGTAAATCACCAAGGGATAACGAATGTGGCAGGATGTTCCAACATATGGGCATTGTGGAAGGGTAATTGCCATAAAGGAATATTGGTCTCTGCCTTAAGAAGAAAACCACCTGCTCTAAAATGGAACAGAAGAACAGACTTCACCAAAGGCAGTAGGAGTGGTGACAGCATGGGAACTGCAGGGAAGCAGCTACTTTCTCCAGAGTTCTGCTTTCTGGAGGTGGGCATGAGAACCTCTTGAAAGGGTTTTCTTCATGTCTCCTTGAAAACCTGGCATGATGACTGTCTACCAGATATAGAAAGTAAGAATGATTATAGAGAACAAAAATGAGCCAAATCTAAGACTTGGGCGTTTCAAACAGTGGTCCCTGTACTGAAGTGTCATCAGACTGGTAATCTATTCTGGTGAAGTGTAACTGATTACATGTAAGGGCAAAGAGCCCTTCAGCGCTGAGCAATGGGAGGAAAAGTTGCAAAAGACAAAATAACACCAGAGCACAAGGGCTGGGGGAGGGAGGACACACTTTATGCTATTTATCCTTCTATATCCTATGCTGCCCTAGTAGTTCTTGCTTTGTGCACCTGGGAAGGCATCCTTCAGTACACATTAAATCTTAACTGGAGTTTGTAGCACCTCCAGTACCACCTTAAACTTCTGTGCTATGCCTACAGCAATCCAATGTGATAGCTATCCAGATAGCGTGAATATAACCAAAAAGCCTGAGTGCATGGATTCAGTGCCTCTGAAATCTGGACTTTACTGTGTCTGGCAAAAGACCATATTTCAGCTGATTTCTTTCTTTAATGCCAGTCTCTGCTCTGGAAAGCGGTGTTCTTTTCCTGGCTGCCATATTGATTTTAGGGTGAGTTTTAGCATTTGGGGCTGCCTGGGGTATCCTGCTGGAGTGTCTTTTTATAAGAGTAAGGTGTCTTGAAAAAGTACTGGCTTTATAAAATGTATGTAGGTTTATTCCTAGTGCCTGCTCTTGGGGCTTATGAGCCTGCACAGAGACACGCCGTACCAAATTCTCTGTGGCCAGCACTACTACCGGAGCCTCAGATGACTCTGCTTCGCCACATGTTTAATGAGTGGGACTAAAATGGTGGTTTGCTTGTTGCTGCTGACTCTTCATTAGCTGTTTCCAGCAGCTGGTATAGAAATGGTTAAGAAAGATTGGGTCAAATGACAACATGTGGTTTTGGAGAAGGTCATGGATTCTGTGCCTTGTGCCCCACTGCAAAAGGCACACATCTTCTTTAAATGTCTGGATACGTCTACAGTTTGTTTTAACTCTTGCCTTTGATGTGGCTGAGGAAAATGTAGTGTAGTGCAACCGCAGGCTGCGTGCGAGACTGTAGGGATGTAGCTTATTTCCAAGCTAATGTGTGCTTCTCCCATTGAATGACATAGTCCATGGGTATTACTTAGCACTGCAGCGAACTCGAGTGTTGTAAATCTCTTTCTTCCAAGAGGTCTGGTTTTATGAGTGAAGAAATATAGAAGTGACGTGAGGAGGGGTCTCTATACAAAGGGGAATTTAAAAATTGCTGCTAGACCCCAATTGGATGGTCATTGGTAATGCCTGTTTTCGTGAGGAATCTGTAAGATATGATTTCCCTCCCTGAACAATGTCAAGCATTTAACAGTTTTGCCCATTTTCCCACAGACCTGAAACATTTGGAGTGGGGCAAGGGAGAGAGGCTGCTTCTTGCAAAACCTCTGGAGATTCTTCCATTTGGCTCTTTCCCTGCAAAATCCAGAGAGATCAGGAGTGCAAGGGGTGGGGGAGACTGGCTGTCTCGGTTGTGCGACGTCATGCACCAATGTATTAAAAAGCCTTACCAGCTGCTGTAAATTGCTTTCTGCCCATCCCTGTCTGACATGTGAACACAAAAATTCCCATGTGCCAGGAATCTTAAATGTTTTTTTTCCTACCTCTATGCCTGGGCATAGATGTCCTTAAGATGTAATTTTTCTAGCTCAGTCTTTAGAATTTCTAATTATGCTGGGAGAGCTAAGCTGCAGCGGGGTTGCCATTCGGCTACCCTTCTTGTGCCTTTCCCTTGCTTTTCAGACAACTGATCTTTTGAGAAGGGAGAGTCCCTATTGCTGAGTGAGGAAGAGCTAAAATTTGGCAAATCTAAATGGGTTTTAATTTTCATCAATATTCTGCAGCACATAACTGTGTGCATTTATAAATGGAGGGCAAAGCTTACCTCATTTTAAAAGCTTTCTTATGATGAATAGAAAGCACTCTGCTCTTGTCTTAAAGACCAAAATTAAGCGAGGATGTGCTTATTGAAGATGCCCTTTGCTTGGTTTAGCAGCAAAGTTGTGTTGAATCCTGTGAAAACAAAATAAGGTCCCTGCCCCAGAAAGCTCACAGACAAGAGCCTATTATATTCAAGAAAAGCATGGAAATGGCCTTGACCTAGCTGTTGACCTTGAGTTGTTTATGGAATTTTTGGGTTTAAAATATCAGTGGATTGTAATTTAGCGTCAGTCTTAAGTCCTTTGCCAGACCTGTCACTCAAAACAAGGTGGAGAGTTGGCTGATTATGTACAGTTTGATTAAAAAAAAAAGGAAATTATGTGGAGAGCCGTTCTCAGCTTTGAAGGTCACTGTCAGACTGGGGAGAGTGAGGGAGAAAATTGCTGGTTGAGTTCATCCCTAAGGTGGTGTGTTTGGGCTCCTACGGAGCTCCCAGGCTAGGAAATGCTTCCGCACACACACCACCTCCCAGGGGACGCCTGAGGGTGCCTTTACATAGAGTAAAGAACATTCTTCTCTTTGACAGAAGTCATGGTTGTGCTGCTGCTGCAGCCCTGTCGGTGGCAGAACATGCCATGCTAACCTGCCTCCTTTGCAGTTTGTAGAAGCGCTTGAGCATGCCTGCTGTGCTTCGGAGGGCACCATTTGACCTGCTCTGGGCAAAGGGGGGCCTGAAGCAAATACCCTTGACCTGAAGGGCGGGAGGAAACTGGTCACTGAAGCCTATTTCGGAATAGGCTTCCCAGGCTGTGGAAAAGCATGCAAGTTAGAGCACTGGGTTGCAGTCCTGAGGAGGCAGACCTCGGGCTGAATACTGAGGCTGCCTTGCCTATAGAGCTAGTAAAATCAGCGTGCCTCAGGGCAGAGGCAAAAGTGCCCTGCAGAGAAGCTGTGTAAATGTGGTAATGGCGCACAGAAGGTAAAACTGAGCAGGATCCATGTGTACACCTGGAGGAGTTTAGAGGAGGGGTTGTGCAAATAAGACCTGCTCCTCCTTGAAGGCTCAGTCCTATAGACAGGCTAGGCGGGTGCTCCGTGTCCAATTACTGAGTATCAGCTACTGAGCCTTGGGTAGATGGGGGAGAAGTGAAGAGGAGGGAACGCTGTGGTTTGCTGGCAAGTCACCCGCTCTTTGATGCACTGCAGCAAAAGCCCTATCTGAAAACTCTTCAGCAAAGAAGGACATTGCAGGGAAGGGGGGGGATGGACACAACGGACGGCACACGACTGAAAGATGCTGCTGCAAGCGCTGTGACAGCCAACTGCTGTACTCTGCTCCCCCCCAAGTCATTTAGCAATTGAGTTGGCCAAGTCCATTGCCTTATGTCTGCAAGTGGAATGCAGCGTCCTTTTCCTGGATGTCCTTCAGTTGCAGCGAGGGATGGTACTTTGTGTAGGCATGTCCCTGGGGGCTGCTTGTAACAATTTGGGTAACAGTCATGATGAGGAAGTGGCAAGGCTCCAGGAGGTGAATTGAACTGGGGTGCCAAGTCACCACTGCAGCATCCCCTCTGCAGTTGCCTCAGCCAGGATGTTACAAGGTTCTGGGGACTAAAATGACAGACGTAGTGCATTATGTAGCAGCAGAGTTGATGGGAAGGAAGTGTAGGCTAAAGAAATGGGTGATGCAGTGCAGGTCTGTGGGTTACTGTTGTTGCAGCATGTGCAAGGTACCTGGACCATACCCAGAGGGGAACAGTAAGATAAAGGGCAGTTCATGTGTCTTATCTACTGGGTATTAAAGCTCTTCAACTGGCAATAGCCTTTTTTGGCCCCCCAACAAATATACTGTTGCTGCAGAAGACGACTGCAACCTGCAGGCTACTGTGTCAGATGATCTGTTCTGCACCTTTTAGGAGAATTACACCCAAAGCAGCAACCCAAGAGTGGAAGAAGACCCTGATGACCTGTGGGTCCTGCTGGCCACAGTCTGCCAAGGACTCGGAGGAGCCCTTGTAAAGGAGGTGTCCTGCTGCACTGCTCCCAAGCTGGACCTCTTGGCAGCACAACCCGCTAGCCAAGCTGAATTTGGCCACCTTGCTCTGGAAGGAGTGGCAAGAGGGTGTGGTAAGGCTTTTTAACTTTGTCTCAAAGTTAGCCTGTCATTTTAACTCTTTATACTAGAGCTGTAATGCTGAGGTAAAGGAAAGGGGACACTTGCTTAGATTACCTTATATTTACAGTTTCTTGTGGTGCTAGTGAACTGGTAGATTAGCATTGGAGAAGCAAAGTTTGCAGGAGACCTTGGATGTGGAAAAACACTTGCAGTTGTAAATTGTTCCTATTCTGATGGTTCCTGTATAACACACAAGTTGAGAATGTCATGTGATCAATGTCTTTCTGTTGGTGGGTAGCATTCATGATATTAATGTTTAGCTAACATTTATTTTCAGCTTCTCTATTTTAAGAAACTGACTCAGATTTACATGTGATGAATGCTTCTGGTAACAAAGCTCTTAACTCAGAGCCCATTACTGGCAGTGTTGGTGTGTTTTGTTGCATAAACAACTTGTGTGGCACAATATCTAAAAACAGCCACTTGAACTGTGAACATGGAACTGGCATTTGTGCACCTGTGCAGCTTGATTTACAGCTGCCCTCCTTTGCCATGTTCAGCCAGGAGGGATGGGGAGACCCGTGCATGCGTGCATCCCAAAGCTTGGAATTGCTGCAGTTCTGTTCTTGATGACTGCCCTGTGCAGTGCCACCTCAATGGGTTCAAAGCTGCTTTTTGCTAGGCAGGGAGTTTGGAAAAGGCTGGATTAGGAAAACTAATTCTCTCCATGGCAGTCATTGCTACAACCCCTTGATTCCTCTTGAAGTGGTAGAGAAAGCGTGGCCAGGCTAATGGAGCTGCCAGTTTTCTGCTGGCCTTGCACTGCTCCTTTGGGTGCAAAGGTGCGTGCTTGCTGCTGCATAGGCTTCCCTCCATAGGCGGCTCTGCATGTGAGACAACCGAACTTGCTGAAAACTATTGGTTCCACAGATGTGAAGCATGCAACAAAATAAAAATATCTGCAGTCTGTTGGGCATTTGGAGGGGGTAAGTCAACAGCAAAAAGCCCAGTTTTCTTAAACTGATTGACCAAAGCGACCCCTTGTATACCCACATGTGAACTAGTAGGGGGAAATGCGATGAGCTTCTCCCAGATGCCTCTGAAGGAGCCTCTTCCCTCTGTACCCCTCCTTACTGCTGCAGCCCTGTGACCTTGTGTACCTGTGGAGGCCCTTGGTGGGGGATGGCTCTCCACTAGCACTTTAGAGGAGGGGATACCCTGCTCCCAGGACAAAGTGTCCTGTCTGCTGGCTGCCTGCCTCCCAGCAGAGGGAGGCAGAAGCACGCCAAGCTGCAGTCATGCAGCCTTCAGCTGCTCTCTGCTCTTTCAGCTTTGATGTCATTAAAAACAAACAAAATCCCACAACACCTCACCAAGGAAAGAGGCATTTCTCTTGCTGCTTAACGATAAAGCCTTTGAGTAGCGGGGATTTGCTACCTGTAATTGCACCAGCTAATCCTACTAGCGAGATCTGTCCTTCACCTTCGATACTATTCTTAGTTCAGTCCCTACTGGATTCTTGACAGAGCAAGTGCTAAGGCTTGGTCTGTGCCTTTGGAGAGATTAGCTGAACGAGTGAATTGGGAAGCATCTTCCCTCTCTTTAAGAGGCAAAGCCATTCAAGAGATTGATGGAGACCCTACTTTTCTGAGGGAGGTAAGTGCAATACTGATGGAAACACTAAGAAAGTGGTGGAAATGCTGGTGGATGAACTTGGTGAACTGTAGTTAGCCCTAACTCAGACCAAGGGAGGGGACTGAATGACTGAAGTTTCTTGTGACTCCTTGCTCTTATGACCTTAGTAAAAAACTGTCTCTTGTAATCTTGCCTTTTTTATCTGAAGCTGGGTCTCCAGCTTGCTGCTCTTTATTTGTTCCATCAACTAATACACAGAATCTCCGTGCTGTGCGTGGTGGGTGTGATGCTCGGGAGGAGTGATGCAGTTGGGAGGAGATTAATGGCTGTTTGAAGAGGTGTCTGCTGTTTAGAGGGTAATGTGACTGCTGTGTCCTCTGTAGCATTCTTTTCCCTGAGACTACAAGGACAGAAGTAGAATGCGTCAAAATGACTCAACTTTGGGTTTTTGCAGCCTAGTGAACATCAGTGTCTCAGTCCATCAGTGGTACAAGTCCTTTCTAACATGGCAGTTGCAAACCATGTCAATGTGTTGAGGGGTACTTGCACCTGGCAGTTACTGCTGGAGGCCATCTCCTGTGCAGCATGGAGATCTGTGTGTGTGTGTGTGTGTGTCCTTGCTTCAGATTCTATCTGATCAGGAGGGAGAGAATATCTTACTGAGAGAAAAATACTGATCTTGCAACTGGTACCTGTCTGAGCAAGGCCAAACAAACTGTCGGAGTGAATAAGGCACTTCAGTTTGAGCAGTCGGATCTTTCAGCTGTCACTGGAACATCATTCCTTGCTCTGTGCTTGAATTAGTATGGTTCCTTATGCTAATCGCTTCTCTTCTGTTTCCTGTTTCTGCAAAAAGGGGAAGTGTTCATAGGCTGTTGTACCCACAAAATGGTTTGGGAGAGAATTTGCTGGTGTTCTTGGAGACTGGGAGCTTCTGGGAAATGATGCTTTTGCTGATGTCTAATGGTGTGTTTGTCTGGTTAGACACAGGCAGCACAGGAAATGGAACTGGACCTGAGCTGCTGTGTGCTGTTGGGGGAGGCTAATTAACATGTGGTGTGCAGGGGTAGTTTGTATATTAGACCATTACCTGTGAGGTGTCTTTCCTTATATCTTAAGACATTTTTCCTCTCTTGGGCAAAACATGACTTCACAAATCCTCAGAAGTGCTTATTGATACACTTATTTATTTTATTCCCTCCACCATCTTCACTGATTACTTTTCTCTTCAAACACAGCACCTCTGTTTGGCAACTGTGGTGTGATATAAACACAGGCAGGAGGCTGCCAGCAGCCTGGGCCACATAGGATCCCTGCCAGCCATGCAGGGATTTGGGAAAGCTCACTGAACTCAAGAGACTCGTGTCTCATCAGGACTTTTCTGTTCTTGTTGCCAGATCTTAGCAGTCTTTCCAGTTACTCCCCTCTTAAATGTGAAGCAAAAGGAAAGGCCAGTGTTAACAGGTATACTTGTAGAATGTGACAGCTAAAGAACAATCCAAACACTACAGAAACTAGATTCAGGATTAGAAAGGCCTGGATCCTTTATGTGGCTGCGTAAGTGGTAACTCAGATTTGCAAGATGAATGGGAGCACCAATAATCCAGCAACCTAAGCATTTGCTGAGTAGCAGTACGCTCACTGATGCTAATCACTTTGCTCTGTATTTATACCTGTGCAACTGAAGAGACCTTGTCCCCATCTCATTAGCTGGAACGAGTCTCTACAAAGTATGTGTCTGCAGCTCTTGAAGGGCCTGCTACAGTGCTAGCTTACTGTTTTACAGCTTGTGCTTCTATAGCAGCCTGAGAAAGTCTCTTATGCTGATGTTCAAGTTCCAGGTGGTTAATGTGTCTTAGTCTCCAGCCCTTGTCCATCTAGTTGCTGCAAGTAAACACTTGAGCAGAGAGCTAGCTGCAAAGGTGAAGTAATGATATGCTTAGACCCCCAATTATGTTATCTCAAGTTGAGTTGGTAGGTGAAATGTGCCTTCATGCTCTTAGACTATAACATATGAAAGGTAGCCGATTCATGCGAATGCTCCCTCAGCATGGGCTGATATTTGTTGTGTTAACTCCTGTTAACAGAGGCTGTGAGCTTGTATACATGGATAGTTAATCCAGCTCTGCTGAAGGGAACTAAGCTAAGCTAAGGGAACTCGTTCAAACATATGACACAGCAGTTGGGTGCCTTCCATGTTTGCTTGCTGCTGAAGTTTCCCAACTTAGATGCTAATCAAAGTATTTCCGCAATGGAAGGTGTAAAACAGGTTATTGAGGCTTGTCAGGTTTGTATAAAGACCTTGGGCTATGTTTCAGCCATGTTTTACTTCGCCTCTGGGAAATGCTCATGATACAAGATCAAAGGGCCTGTTGGGTAGGCACAAACTATTTCTGTAATAAATACAACCATGAACACAGTAACTGGTGTTGTTCATACAGTATTTCTTAATTTTTTAAGAGACCACTTTGCTGCAAACTGAATCCTCTTCTCATTACAGGTGGATAGCTACCAAGTTCTCCGCTTATTTGCGCTTGCAGAGGAGATTTGGAAACATACTTTGGGGAAAACCTGAATTTTTTTCCTGTTTACAAGAATTTTGCCATCTATATGTTAGTGATGTTTTATGAGGGGAAAGAAGTTATATATTAGTGACTTGTGACTGACAGCATAAGCATTCATGAATCTGCCTCCATTGAGGGGAAGGGGTTGGAATGGATGGGGAGAGGTTGGGACCTTAACGGGGGCATGGAGACTGCTATTTTCCTCCACATTATTTGAGAATACTCTTTTACCCTTGGTAGGTGAAGTGGTAACTTGGTGTCAAGACGCCTTGGCTGCAGGAGGGAGATCAACAAGCTGACACTTAGGGAAAAGAGTAGGTAATTTTTCTGTGCGTATATATTTCTTTCTCATCTGGCATTAAAACCTGCTGCTAAGATCTGTACACAAGACAAGTTTTTAACTAGTGTGTGATGCTGTGATTAGGGATAACTGCAAAGGTAAAATGTGAGTTAAAGTAAAATCACATTCAGATCATAGTTCCCTAGACTTTGAGGATGGAAGGCATCTACTAAAGCATTCAGTTAGCCTGCTAGATTGCTGGGTTGAAGTGTCAAGAAGGTGATTCACCTTGATTTGAAGATAAAATAATCCACCATTTGCCTAGGTACTGAATTTCAGTCCCTAATGTGGTTTCTCTGCTTAGTTTAAGCAGAACCTCTGGTGCTGGCTTTTAGCCACTGACTGTTCTGCCTCCCTCTGCTGTTAAAAAACAAGCAGCAGCATCCAGCATTTCTCTCTGGGAAGAGCTTCCTACCCTGTAATCAGGTTGTATCTGAAGGCAGCCTGGTTTAGCAATAAGGGCACTATCAGTGAGACCAGTTCAAGTGCTCCCCAAGTGTCAGGTGAGCCCTAAACGCTCAGCAAGTGAGTAGGCTGAGCTGAAACTACAGCAAGAGTTGCTGTGCTCCAGAGAGCCTTCATCAGCGAGACCCACCCTTAATGAACTTTGGTGGATGGGATGGTGGTTTTGAAGTGGTGACAGCTCCTGCAGGTTAAAGGCAGCAGTCACCCCTTGTATGTCAGGATGCCAGTCCTTCTTCAAAAAACCTGTTCAGTCATGGTGCCAGCGTGCCTGTAGGAAGCCTTGGATTGCTGGCTCCCAAATGTGTGCACTTAACAAGGTCATTCAGCTTCATCTTTCTGTTCAACTGTAGTGTGTCTCAGTTCTTTGGGAAGTAACAAAAATCCACTTCTTCCTGTGGTGGTGGTGCCCAACAGGAATAGGAGTGTATTTCCAGCCATTAAGTCTGCTTGGGGTCTGTCGGACCACGCACCCATGCTTGGCAAATCTTGAGCATTTAGCTTCAAACCCTGCTTTTAAAGGGAGCTTCCAGGCACGCCCTAACCTGTGGTGATACCGTAAGGCCAACCCAAAGGAATCCACATGCAGTGTAAATATAAGTGTGTGGACTGGCACAGCTGCAGGTGCACACCTGAGGAGCCGCCCCTTGTGCTGCAGCCTGTGTGCTGGACACCATCTGATTTGGGCATGTTGCGAGGGTGTATGGCTGCTCTGGGCTGAAGGGGATGGGGGGGATCACAAAGCCCAGAATGAATGGGGAAATGAGGTAATTTCATGCACACAAGAGCAGAAATTCATGCAAGCTGTCTCTATGCAACCTGGTTCCTTCAGGCCACCTTCTAGTTATTGTTCCCGTTTATGCCATGTTGGGGGATGTGTTTATTTTACTCTGGCTTTTTCTGCTCTTCAGGGCCAGAGCATCTAAGGGGAGCTCTGCAATATATAGGGAGGGGAAAAAAAGGCAGCTATGAGAAGCAATGGACATAGGAACAAACCCAGCATCAGTAGAAATGTGTAGGTTAAAGTGCCTTCTCTCAACCAGGTCTGTGTGGGTGGACTATAGCTGTGTCACCGACTCCATTTCTCCTCTGTAACAGGCTTTCCCAGTTCGGTGCCAGAGGCCTGCTCTGGCACATCTCTTTGCTTTGCTAGCCCAAATGCTGGCTGTCGGAATGGCTGTAGCCCCTTACGCTTGTGTGCTGTTGTCCATTGGCACGCAGCAGGGTGAATGTGTGTGTCTAGCTATACAAGTTCCACCATGAAAATACTGAAGATCTCTCTCTGGAAAGAGTCTGTAGACCTGCTTGATCTCTTGAGCCGTGTCAGAGCTGTGCTGCAGTACACTAGCCCAGTGTGACCTATGTGTATACACATTTTGTACAGTTGCTCTTCAGAAGTTGATCAGATCTCTTGACTATTGCTTTCTCTGTTCGGATAGCTTTAAAACCAGCCCTTACTGAACAGCGGCTCTTACTAGGTGGGGGGGCACTTGATGTTTTGTGAAAATGTAGGTGTTTGTAGCACTTCCTAAGCTAGGGATACAATCAGTTGCCATCTGTGGCTACCTCAGCAAGCAATCTCTTGTTATTTCATATATAAACCATGGAGGCCATTGGCTTAAAGGCTGAGATGATAAAAAATTTGCCATCTGGATTGAGCATGGTTTGCACACTTCCTTTTGTGTGTTAATGTAATAGCTTTTACGTTTGCTTTCTGTGTAAATTGAAGTGCAGAGGCTCAAGAAGACTGGAGACTTGAAATATTTATTTGTACCAAATCAGCCAACCTCTCCCTCAAACTCTGAATTGGCAGTAGGAGGTGGGAGTTGTGGAGGGTGCTGGGTGGGAAAATGATGGGCTTGCAGAGAGCTCTCTGTCTCGTGGAAAAGAAAGGCTGTTCAGAAGCTGTTGGGTTTTGTTTTGTTTTTTTAATTATTTTATTTGGAAGCTGTCAGTTTAGAAGTTTGATTAAGGTGGAAACATCAGTCTCATGAAGTAGGAGAACCCTGATGAATTGTATGAGCAAACACAGAATTAGCCCTTTTTGCTGCCTGTTGCTGTGAATACAGTTCAACACCTCCCGCTCCTTTCCAGGGGTCTCTGCTCTGCATCCTTCCCAAGTGGAAGATGTGGGGAAAGGAGTTGGAGGCTCATCCCCTTGTTTAGGGGATGTCCCAAGTTTAGGGAAGACTGTGCACAAGGCTACTTTATTTTTTAAATATTTTTATGGAAATGCACTTAAAAGAAAAAGAATGCTTTGGAGCTGTCAGACATCCCACTCCGCTGTCATGTTGTGTGTCCTGACCCCCTTTTCTTCCCCCAGCTGCATTTTCGTGTCATGGCAGGGAAGCAAGGGCGCCTGCAGGAAAGCAGAGGAAGGGAGGGCTGTTTGCTGCTGCAGCAGGGGGACAGCATCTGTGTAAGTTAGCCTGACCTCTGTGGGCACTGGAAACTTCAGAGGGGCTCCATTAATTGTTGGTTGAGAAATGCTGTAGAATTGGGCGGTCTGTATAAAAGTCTGCTTAGAAATAAAAAAAACCCCCACGAAATCTAAAACCTGCAAGCTTGGTTTCATTTTGCCCAGATTTTTTCTTATATTACCGTGGCTGGATTTAATGGGCCCAGTTCTTTACTTTCTCCAGTAGGTGATAGTGGAGTTGTCCAGTAAGGCATCAGGGTTGCTCTGAGCTTGTGCTGCGCTGAAATCTGAATCTGGCCTTGCAGCTTTATTAAGCAGAGTAAATGTGAATTCTCACTGATAGAAAAGAGAGGAAAAATATCTGCATTGTGTGAGTGGGGAGGAGGCTGCTGCAGTTGTCTCTGAAGGGCTTGTTATTAATTAGCTGTGTGCACAGTAAGTGCTTCTCTGGAGAATGAATGAGGTGCTTTAGCTTCCCTCTGCAACCCTACCATTTGTAACAAAATTGGGGGGGGTAGAATGCCACCGTATCTGGGATGGGTGGGCTGGCAGGGAGAAAGCCTCCAGACCCCGGTGGGTGGTTTTTGGGTGCATTTCAAACCTGGGGTCCTGCACCGGTGGGTGTCTGATCTCTGTGCTGCAATATGTCTCTTGGTTGCCAGTTCACTTTCACCAATTACAGGAGCCTCTTATGTGATTGCAAAGTTGTGGGTTACATTCCTTTGCCAGGAAGAATCCTGGAGAAATCTTACACTTTTCTTAATGAGGGCTTTTTTTCAGTGAAATAGATTAAATTCAGCCCTGGCACACATGTGCTGAAGTTGAAGTGCTCCTGTGCAGTGTATTTCAGCCTCACTGAAATCAATGATGTTGCACTGGAAGAAATTAGGTCCCGTATGGTGACAAACTGGTGGGTGCTGACCTTGCTCCCCAGTCTGCCCCAGCCTGGGGGCCGGGGGAGATCGTCCGTGGTACCCAGCTCTGACAGCCAGAGAGGGCTGGCTTCTCCTGTAACCGGGCGGGCTCAGAGGAGGCTTTATTTGGGCTTGTCTGGGCTTGTTCAGGCCTGAGCCTGCCTTTGTCTTTGCGATCACAGGGATCCGAGTGGATCAAAGAGGATCTGCTTCTGCGATTTGCAGCTGCTTTGCCGGTGAGACCTTGAGGGACCCCAGCAGCAATCCACTGGACTGGAGCCTTTGTGAGCGCCTCTGGCCCTTCAGGTAAGCGCAGTCTGTGTGTGTTTGTACCCGTGCCTGCAGCTGGACTGTGTTATCTGCCCCTGTTAGCCGGGCTGCCAGCTCTTCTGCAGGGCCTGTTTGTGCCTGAGCGGGGCTGGGGAAGGTGGTGGTGGTCTGTGCAAAAAACTGTGCAGCTAGGTAAGCTTTCAGAGGTCTTGGAAGTCACGTAGGAGAAAGTTACAGTAACTGCCCTTGCTCCTCTGTCGTGTTGGGGTAAAGGGCGTTTCCTCCTTTTTTTTCTTCTGTAGCTCCCTTCCTTCAAGTCCTTCATACACAAATGCACACTGGAGTTGGGGTTATTGGCGAGTACCTTGTTTCTGAGGGATCCCAGAAAGTAATAGCACCCAAAAAAAGCAGCTGTGTGCTCACACTATCTGAATGTGCTGCAGCTGTACAGGGAAGGCTGAAGATGCTACTTAGCAGCTTGAATCTAGTGAGCAGTTAGTGATTTTGGTGTGTTGTCTGATGTCTACATCCAGGAGACAAGGCAACTGAATTCATGTGGTATTAGCCACCCCCTGGTTCATTGTCGTGTCTAGCATTTATATAGGGAAACATAGCCGCTGAATGCCTAATCCTTTGCTCTTTGCAAGGAGCTGGCAGCTATCCCCCTCTTTTGCTACGCTCGGGATGGAGACGAGAGTTTGTGCTATTTCCCCTGTTGTTACCTGGCTCAACATGTTGGCTCCATATCCACTTTGTAATGCTAAGCATAAATAACATTGCTCAAATGCTGGTATCTTCTGTTGCTCATATGGGGAAGAAAGCTCTGTTATGCTGTGTCTCGCTCTGTTCCGCCCTGCCCCTGTTCAGTCTTCCTGAACACCGGCAAAGTGAAGCTTGGCTTTACCTGCCTCTGGGTGCACTATGTATCACTTGCCTGCTTATTGTGAGGCTTCAGGTGTCTGTGCAAACCTCCAGTGGGATTATCTATTATCTTGATAACTGTTACATTATGTAGGAGATGGGCCTTTCCATTACCTAGGAAGGGCTAGCTCGGATAAGAATTGAAAAAGAAACTAGGAGGCGCTTCAGATCAGAGGTAAGTGCCAGTCCATTAGAGCCGTCTACACCAGCGCAGATCTGGGTTTGGTGTTATGTCCCTGCTACCTTTCAGGGGCATCTCAGCAGAGCAGGTGGGGTGAATGCATATGCAGTTTTTCTCTGTATTTTGAAGACAGGCCCACCCATACCTTTTATATCCCTGATATAAAACTTATTCATTTGTGTGCAACCTACCTCGCATTTGTACAGCTGTTTTATTAGTGTGCCAGTGTGTTTTGGATTTTCCATCTACTGAGGGTGGCTTTGGTTGATTGTTACTGGGTTTGTTACTGGGTTCATAATATTTAAGTGGTGTGAGGTGCTTTTTTTGTTTTGTTTAGTAGACCAGAGATGATGTGGGTTATTTTGCAGGACCTGAAAGCGAACACATAGTATTTAGTTATGATGAATGCCATTTTCTTCAAGTGACTACTCTGCTTCTACCAATCATGGTATTGGCAACCAGTAATGGTAAAGGTGCACCATACCAGCAAGGAGTCACATCTGCACATGTGTTTACATTTTCAGGCAGCTGTGTGGAGTTTCAGGTTGGGCCTTAACCCTTTAACACTGACAGTTCTGGTGAACACCTTGGTCAGACTGCAGCTCCTCTATTCTTTGAAGAACTTGTAGTCAAAGAGTAATGTATCTAGTGGATGGGATTGCATCTAGGACTCTGCTTCAGGCCTAATGATTCCAACAAAGCCATGTGCACGGTGAAACCATTGGCTCTGGCTCTGTGAAATGACCTACTCAGCCTAAATTCCAAATAGGGTAAGATGGGCAAAGGATTCTTAAATAACAAAGCTCTATTTTTTTTTCCTTCCTTCCCACTTGCTGCCTTCTACACCTGACCTAAGAATGCTGAGTACAGGCAGTTCTGGTGACCATACTTCAGTCTTGTCATCTCACACTGTGTTTTGTCCCCAAGAGAAAGCTAATTGACCTATTTTGAGTAGCTTCAGAAAGCTGAAGCACAAAAAAAGTATCTGAGGGGTGAGTGATGTTGGAGCAGTAACATGAGGCTGAAATCACTGCTTGGGCAACTCCACTGATTTGGTGGAGTAATGCGAGGGATACTTGTTGCTTTGTCCCTTTGACTCCAGACTGAGCTTCTCTAAAACTAGTTTTGTGGGTTTGTGGGGCTTTTTAACATTCTTCTCACTTAAAAAAGCTGACAAAACATCTGTCTAGACAGACAGAACTATGGATAAGCTTTAGGGAGGGAGTTTGATCACAGCAGGCAAGGAAAAACTCCTCTGAAAACAGTACCTTATCACTGTCTATTGCTGCTAGCTGACCCTTGTATTCTCTAATGCTTTGCTCTGTTTCCATCTGTTCTGTATTGTGGAGGATGGACAGGCTTACAAGTGACACAATAGCAGATTTCATACTGATAATGAGAAGAGAACTTTTTTTCTGTCCTGGCCTATTGACATCTCAGTGCGTGTACCTTGTCACCAAAGCATGGGGGAACCTGAGGATTTTTAGTATAGATTTTGAAAAATCTTTTCCTTGCACTCACACTGTGGCCCTGGAAGAAAGCTGGTTAAATGGGAAGCAAAACATCAGTGATTGCTTGCTGAAAAGATGTCAATCATCCTTTTTATAAAAAGCAAAGTTATTTCTCCTTGTTCTCTACAGCTGGATGGAGAGGACCTCTCCTCAGCAGGTTTCCTTGTACGACTGGGATCTCATTTTGAATATATGATGGAATTTGCTAGTCCCTTTTGTAGGCAAGTCTGTGTTTCCTTGTGTTTTGAAGGTAGAACACCAGTAATCTTCCAGTAACTGGTACAGACCATCTCTTAATGCAAATGGAGAGAAGTTAATAACACATGAGCCATTGTTTTGTTTCCAGAGAGACTCAGCTGAAGGGGCTTATACAACTGTGGGACTCTAATTCGAGCCTTTAGTTTTATGTATTTTTTCTGTTTGCATTTGAATGTATTGTAGGAGCAGCGACCAGCCATCAAAACTATGCCCAGCCTGTCTGAAGCAACCTTCTCCCTGAAGTAAGAATCCTTCACCCAATGGACGAGAGAAGGCTTTGGTAAGAGGAATTAGAGTAAACCAATTGTATACTGCTGCAAATGGAGCCTGAATCTCTTTTGCTCGAGCCTTGCTGTAGGTGTTCCCCCTGGCGATGTGGGTCTACTGTTACACCTCTTTACAAGGGAAGCAGCTAAGGTGCAGACTCTGACCTTGTCTAGAATGTTGCAGTGCGCTCATGGTGAATTGAAATGAATCTTACAAGGCATGGTAGTCTTTTCTCCTGTGCAACTAGATAAAGCCCATGCCAAGTTTGGTAAATGCAGGCTTTATTCACCTCAGAAGCCCTCTGAGGATGAAGCTGGATGCAGGAGCAATGTCTGGCACTGCTTCAGTACAAGTAACCCAGGGCAGGGGTAGGGAGATGTGCTTCTGGGGAGCATCTGACAGTAACTTCCCTAGTTGTGCTGCAGGCATCCTTTTGCCCTTTCACCCGTGTTTGTGTCGCAGTGTGTATCTCTTGGGCAGGTGGGAAGGCCAGATAACATGCTGATGATAATCCTGATCTTCACATCTCCCTGCCTGATTTGGTGGTGCATGGTGAGCATAGAGGATGGTGATAACTTCAGTCAGTGGTGCATGGGACTCATGGGCTATTGTGGTGAGTGGCTGACTGAGCAGTAGCGTGTATCCAAGTGTGAATTTCTCTAATGGAGATCAGACAAGAGGAGAAGCTGTGCAGGCAGCAGACCCTGTTGGACACTTTGCCTCTTGCTTTGAGGTAAAGATGTACAAATGGGTGGGTCTGGCCTTGCAAGAAGAGAGGCATGACCAGAGGGAGATTCTATAAAGATCCCTCAAAGTCCTGATAAAGGAGGAGCCTGAGCTTAATAAACCAGAAAGGACAGAACTGTCCAGGACAGTAAAATCTGTTATGAATCAGCCTGGCAGTGTCCTCTCTGTCCCAGCAGACTGAATTGTGGGGGGTACAGGTCACTAACTTCTTGGGTTGGATAAACTTTTCTTTCCCGGGCCCATCTAGGCTATAAAACCCTAGGTTTTGGGGTTTTGGACTGACATGCTAGGGTGGATGTGGGGCTACCGACAGCTACGACTCTGGCTTTATGATCTATGGCTAATGCTTGCATGCTGCTTAGTTAATGAGTCATGGGTGCTTATGTGTGGCTTCCAGCCCTCTGAAATCTGCAATGCACTGGACTCTGCCCAGGCCTCTCCCAAGGTACTGAATCAGCAGAACCCCTAAATAGCCTGGTGTTCTTAGCTTCTCCTGACTGCTGCAGAGCAGAGCCAGCTAGGAAAAGGGATAGCCTTGCTTCCAGGAGCTATGGCAGTGTTGCAGCCTTGGATGGGGCTATCCCCTATGCTTTACTGTTTTGCACATCTCGCTGCTGGAAAGTACTTTTGCCTGTGGCATGTCTACCCACAGATGAATGGCACTTCAGTAGATGTAGTAGCTCTCAGCTGTGAGTAGAACCAAGCTGTTTGTAAGCTCCAAAATGACAGCTCCTTAAAGTGCTTCTCTAAGTTGTTATATGAGGAGGACCGATGTTTAGGGTATTTGATAAATGACCACAGGGCAGGTTTAACAGAACATTTTTGCTTCTGCTTAAATCTTTGGGTGATGAAGTTCGCTCTGACTGTGTGCTTTATTTAAGTTAGATAAGATATGGGGAAGGAATTGTGTAAAGGGAAGAGATAATATGGAGTAAGTTCAATGTGTGAAATATGACTGTGCATCTCTTTGCTTGGTAACAGAAGTGCTAAGTGCTCTTCCAGCCAGTGAGACCAGACTACTTCAACAAGCTTGCAGTCAAAGTTAAGATGTTGCTGCTGGACATCTCTGATCTCATTTGGGAGAGAACAGGGGGAAAAAGGTAATGAAAGCTTTGTTAAATATTGTTATTACAAGGGGAAGAACAGAATTTTCTACAATGCAGAGCGCTTTTTTCGCTTGCCGTCTTGTAAAAAGAAAAATGAAATCTGAAAGGAAGGAGGAAGATGTACTGAATTTGGCAAAGAATGAGTTGTCTAACTTTGCTGTGGAAGAAGGCACAAGTCTGGTGCGCTCTGTGTGCGCATGCATGTTTCTGGCTGCACAGTACGTGGAGAAATTCCTTAAGTGATGCGTATATTAATTCCATGGCTTTATCTTGTTTTGATGTGGGGATTTAATATAGTTTAAGCCAGTGATATTAGCCAGGCCCAGTGAGATCCCAAATGAAGGTTCACTTGGGTGAGATGTGGTAGACTTTAAATATGGGGCCTTTAAGGAATGGGAGGAGGTGGTTGCTCCAGATTTTCTTTGTATTATCCTTAACTGTACCACTTTTTATGGAATTTTTGTGTCTGTATTTCTTGGAGTAGGTGACTGAGTGATAGACATAGCTGTCCTGCAGATCTCAGTCATGTAATAACACGAAATCCTTCCTGAATTTTCCCCTCTTATATCTCAGAGCTTTTGTGCTTCTCAGAGTGCAGGAAAGTCTGTGGAAAGAAGCTACTGAGAGCAGATCTGCCTTCCATCTGCAACATGATCCCAGGGCTACAAAACTGCTGCTGCTGCTTTTTCACTTGTCACCTGCAATAAGAATAAAATAGCCTGTTACCCAAATGGCTGTGTCCCTCTGAGCTGAGTCACCAGCTGAAAATCAGTGGGGTTAGGAATGCAGCTGTCCTGCAGGTAGAAATGCTGACCTATCTCAGACTAAGACTCTTTCCCCCGCCCATCATTCTGTCACTTACTTATCTTGTGTGATTTTTTTTTTGCTTGTCTTACTATGTTTTACAGAGGGGAGTTGCTAGTACTGTCTATTCTTTTCTCTTAGTTCTGCTTTTAGACAGCCTGTGACTCACTGCAGAGGTATTGTCCTGTTTCCTCGTTGGCTGTGAGCTTGGCCTGCAGGAGTGGTGGCCCTATGTGGGGTGGAGTCGTAGCTATATCGAGAAAGCCGGAACTGGCTGAGTTTGCAGTGAGGCTGAATGATGAAGCAGGTGTCTGCACTGCTCTGCAGCCGGTGCTCAGCTCGCGTGCAGTGTATCAGGCCTAGCAGCAGGAAGCTGGGGTCATTTGGGAGCTTAGAGGACTTGGGGTACCACTGCCAGCTGGAGCATCTCCTACCACAGAACTGCAAGAAACTGGTAAATATCTTTCCTATTAGGGTCATGTCAATACATCTCATAAGGAAAGGTTCTGCTGTGTGATTAATAAAAAGGCAAACAGGAGTTGTTAAGCAGCTTGTCCTGTATTTGGGGAATTGGGATTCTATAGGGAGCCTGGAGGAGAAGACAGGGATAGGGAAAAGTATGATAATAACAAAGCCTAATAAGCATTGCCAAGAGTCATAGCCTAGAACCATTTTCTGGTTGACTTGGTGGCATAGCGCAGGAGATGCAGTAGAAGATGGGATAATACAGCACTGGTTTGAAAATTGTTGGAGGTGCTAACCCAAAAGCCAAGATCCATATATCATGGGACTTGTATCAAATCAGAGTCAGAATTTATCATATGAATTATTTTAAAAAGGGAAACCTGACCATAAGGTTATAAGCCAGGAAAACAGACTGTATTTGGAGAAGCAATAACTTCCTCTTCTACTTGAAGGTTCATAATAAGACAGACTGACACTTCTTTTGGGAGAAAGGACAGAATTTGTTCTTGCTCTGCAACCACCACTAGTGATTTGGTATAGCTTTAAGATTATTTTTCTCTGGGATGCCAGTTCACCCTAGTGAGCATAATAGACTCAGCTAGACATTACTTCTTATTCTATGGTTTAGAAATAGTCAGGGTTGATTAAAACAGCCTGTATAAAAGACATTGAGCATCCTGATCTAGTTCTGAAGTTAGTCTTGTTTAAAACAGGGAGGTGAACTAGCTGATACCCAGGAGTCTCTTCCAACCTCAGTCTTTCTGAAGTTTGAAAACTGTCATTTCATCTTTTTCATTCGAGCTTTCTCCTGTTGCAGAGTTTCACCCACAGAATTCACAGATGAGAATTCAGCTTTGTTTTGCCTTAAAAGAGGAAGTATTTGAAGCCTCCAGTGACAGAGGATCTGTTTGCAACAGGCTTCCAGCAGGAGTTGTTCAGATCTTTAGAGAAACTTTGTCTGATTCTTCAGCTGCTAGCTCAAGGCTTGTGTCTAGGTCGGTCATAGTGTAAAACACTTGTTGACAATAGGAGGATGACACGATGCTGGGAATGAATTTTAGATAAATGTGCTTAATTAAATGAAGCTTATGGTATCACATATTTCAGTGACGACAAAAGGATTGCTGCAGATCTTACCTGGCAGGACTTTTTACCTCTTTTGGAACGCAGTATTTCCGTAACAGGAGAGTATGTCCATCCTCCACACCCATTAGCTTGTTGTTTTATAGTAGTGATTTCTTTATAGGCTAATTCCCTGTAGACAGTTCCCTAAAGCAGAATGCTCTCTGTAAATGCACAACCACAGGAAACTTGCCAGGTACTTGAACTAAAGGGAGGAGAAAAGGATTTGCTGTTAGACAAGCTGCTGAAACAGAAAAGTTGGCTCAGCTTATTGGCCAGCACCTTTGCATGGGTCTCTTCTAACTCTAAACTAGGCAAGTTGTTTTCCCTGTGAGACTTCAAAGCTGTTCCCAAATCAGTCACCCCTAGAAATGTAGTTTCTGACCATCTAGAAATTGGAGCAAACTCAAGAGCTGGATAACTTCAGTATTGCAAATGCTTGCTTTTCCTGCAGCCACAGCAGTGAATAATCAGTTAAACGATTCTCGGACTCTGCGGAGGGGAGAATGCTTGTCTGTACCTTAGCTTTTGCTGCATATTTTTCTAACTGGGCTTGTAAAACTTGAAGGATCCTTGCCTGATTGCCAGCTTGTTTGGACTCCACATGATGGTAAAGCCTACTTGTATCTGTGGTGGATGCTGGTAGATTTCTTATTTGTGGAAAAAAATACTCATGTCTCTTGCTCCAGACTCATGTCATTAAAAACCTGGAGTAGCAGCTTATATGTTCTCTCCAGGTACATCGATAGGAAGGGTGGAGGAGGATATTCCTACATACCTGTCTGTGGTGAGATTTCATTTGTACTTAATATCATGAAGACTTTTGTCCATATTAAGGAAATGATGTTTTTCTGAGATGACTCTACAGTGATTTGGGAGAAAGAATTAATGTCTTCTCCTCAACACAACTTGTTAATGTTAGTGCAGAATCAACTTCTTGAGGGTAAGGATGCATTCTTCTACTGTATCACTATACCGTGCCTAGTATGGCAGTTCCCATTCAGCTGACATCTTAGATTTGGGGGTTGGACTAGATGACCTCTAAAGGTCCCTTCCCACCCAAAACATGCTATGATTGTACCATAAAAACCATAATGAGCTGCACTAATTTAATAGATACTGTCTAGATTTATTGAGATATTTGGCTGCCAGGAGCAGGACTTGATGGATTAGATCAAACCAAGACATATATTTGCATCTAAGATGCTGGCCCCTTGCAGCTGAAGGCTTGAGACAATTTGTTTGGACCAGTTGAATGGTACTGGTGTGGCATGCTGCACCTCCTCTTTTCTACTTTGGCGGTTGGGCACACTTTTGGCTGCCTTTCCTGTGAGGCTTGAATACAAAGGTGGTTTTGCTGCTCCATGCTTTCCCAGAGTGTTAGTTGGATGAATTCTTTCCTCCTTTTCTAAAGCACTTGGACTTCTTATAGGTAGCAAGCAGCAGAGCGGAGCTAAAATTATTTGAAAAATTAAAAGCAGGATCATTATCCTGCTGCATAGATACAAGGTTGTTCCCCAAATCATCTTTTCCCTGGCCCTGTCGTGCTTAAATTTTAGTGGCTCAAAGGAGAGTTTTACAGTTCCCAAACCAGCAATTCTGCAGTCTCGTATGTCCCTGGAGGAAGATGAAAGATGAAGTAGTATCTTCCTCTTCTGTACCAGATAGTTTTGCTCTCCTATAGCTGTGCTTGTCCCTGACCTGTTAATTGCCTTTGAGATAGTCTGGTTTGGTCTGATCCTGATGGGAAATGTTGGAGCGATGATTAGGTCATTGTTTAAACAAGGCGGCTATGTCCAGAGTGGGACACGTTTTCAGGGCAAGAAGGTGGGTACTGTTGCCAAGTCTTGATTTCGATGTTTTGGAATTGTTTGCTTTTTTCTTTAGGGTCAAAAGGTTACAGTCAAGAAGTGATTTGTGAATTACTTTCTGTGGTCTCCTGGGACACAGGGAATGGAGCCCTTGTTTTGCTACCACGATGCCTGGTGGGTATTACTGCTCTCTGCTGTGCTGGTTTGGTTGGTGTGCAGTTACAGCACTTCATGTCACCTTTGTCACTCTCCTTTGATTTTTATATAGAGGGCATGAGCTTTTCCAGTCACCTGCACTGCTATCCTGTACAATAGAAGCCACTGACCTTTATCTCATGACTCTTGCAATAAACCAAACAGGTTTGTCTGGAGTACTCTAAGTTCCTTGAAAAAAAAAATATGCTCCCAAATGCTGGCCATTCTGAAGACTCAGTGATAGCCAGGAGTTTGGGGTTTTAACATCAGCAGACGTGTTTGAAGTGTTTCCAATTCTTGCCTTTCAGTTGGTGTCCATGCCTTTCTTTTGCAGGATGGCAAGGCTTCTGATAACTTGTTGGAAGATGAAATGTAGTTTCACTGTGAGCAAAACAGGGTGAGAGAAAGAAAGAATCAAGGGTCTTAGCTCTCACTGGCTTGCTACCCACACACAAACAAAATTCCTGAGTTTGGAGTTTGTAACCTGGCACATCAGGGAAAATAGAAGGCTTAGATGTCTTGGAATGTACAGATGTCATGTTGCCAGTGGACCACTGAAAAATTAGAGGCTGGTGAAAGCCAGTGAGTTTCTAGTCATGCAGCATGTTTTACCTTTATAATCAAGCGTTGCACAAGAGGCCCTCGAGTAATAACCTGCTCCTGAGGCTATGGTGCAAGAGTTAAGGAATGGCTTTGCCCTGAAGGTTGTCTTCTCACATGTTCATGCGTTTCCAGGAACTGAGGATTGCAGGAATGCTAGATAACACCATATCTTGTGTTATCTCAGTGTCATGGTTTAACCCCAGCCAGCAACTAAGCACCACGCAGCTGCTTGCTCCCTCCCCTCCTGGTGGGATTGGGGAGAGAATTGGAAGGGTAAAAGTGAGAAAACTCGTGGGTTGAGATAAAGACAGTTCAAAGCAAAGCATACCCAGGAATTCATTCCCTGCTTCCCATGGACAGGCAGGTGCTCAGCCATCTCCAGGACAGCAGGGCTCCATCACATGTAACAGTGACTTGGGAAGACAAATGCCATTGCTCCAAATGTCCCCCCCCTTTCTTCTTCCCCCAGCTTCATATGCTGAGCATGACATCATATCGCATGGAATATCCCTTTGGCCAGCTGGGGTCAGCTGACCTGTCTGTGTCCCCTCCCAGCTCCTTGTGCCCCCCCAGCTGCTCACTGGTGGGGTGGGATGAGAGGCAGAAAAGGCCTTGACTCTGTGTAGGCCCTGCTCAGCAGGAATTAAAACATCTCTGGGTCATCAACACTGTTTCCAGCACAAATCCAAACCACAGCTCCATACCAGCTACTATGGAGAAAATCCACTCTATCCCAGCCAAACCCAGCACACTGAGGCTGTTCCACATGTATAGGAAAGTCAGATGGCTTTAGTACAGATAAGTATTGGTCGTCCCTTTTTCATTTGTTTTGCAGGTGACTGTTCCTAATGAGTTATGCTTCTATCAAACATATCATGTGTGACCTAAGAGCAGAGCTGTGCAGTCCAGTGAACCCACCAAGAGTTTAAACAATGTTGTGTCTTAAACTATTAAGCATCTGGAAACACTTTATTGTTCCACTGTCTTGCCTGAATGGTGGTGTGAAACTTGGGAACTCATTGAGATAAATACAGATTGCTAGCAAGTAAGCTGGGTTTATCTTGTTAATATTTGTAATTCTTAGAGGCCTTAACCAGGATTGGGGGTAAGGGACAGGGTAACTGTCAACTTATGGTTTTGAGCCTCTTCTCCCTTGATGACTGTTTTCTTTAGCACTGCTGCATTTGCTTCACTGACTCTTGGTTTGTCCCCAGGCTTTTGCCTTCTGTGAATGAGAAGAGAGGAGGAGCTCGAACAACCTGCCCTACCTTCCCTCCTTGCATGATGCCAGCTGTGAGTGTTTCTTTGGCAGTGTCTTAGCTGGTTGTTGTGAACAATAGTCAAGGAAGCAATCAGCAAGTATACTGCCCTAGAAGTGCTGCACATTGTTGGGCCTGCCTCGTCTCCCTGGCTTGGGAGGTGGATGGGATCCTGGTGAGGATGTTGCCCAGGTGTACTGTGTTGCACTGGAGCTTGGGGTGTCCGATGGAGCGGAGGGCTAACATGAGAAATGCCACAGGACGCTTGATGATGTGGTCACTGCCTCAGAGATGAGATGAAGAAGAGAGAAGATAAACATGTTGCAAGTTACTTTGCTCTTTCTTTGTTCTTCCCACATGCATCTTCCTGAGAGTAAAATACCAGCAAAAATACTGCAAAAATGCAACACTAGATATTAGGAGAAGGGCCTGCTTTTAGGAAGAATTCATCTGAGCCTCAATTTCAGGCTGGTAATGACAAGCTAACTTGGCTTTGAACCTAGCATGGGAGCAACTCACCTGTGGTCTCCTGGGTGCTGGTCAGCAGCTATGCATTGCAAATCCATGGAGTCGGGTGCTTAAAAATTTGGGGAAGAATTAAGTAGATTTTAATTATGCAATGAGACAATACTACTTACCTTGTCTGGATAAGAGGGAGGCAAGGAGGATTTATGGAAAGGACAAATCCATGATATGAGATCATTCTAAGGGAGGAAATGCAAGAGCACCCCAACCTTGGAAGAAGGAAAGTCCTTGCCTAAATCTTGTTTAAACTTCCAGTACTTGCACAGAGGATAACAACTTACATTAATTTTGATCAAACAAAGTTGGTTTTGTCTTTACGCTATGGCCCTCAATGTCTTGGCATGAACTGGGTGTCGTAATCCAGGCACACTGGAGCTCCAACCCTCTTTAAGAAACTAGCTATGACTTTGCCCACACTTCAGTATGCACTTTTTCCTCAGACAGGAACAGAACTGCACCATTTACAGAGAGTTGTGAAACTTCATGAACTGCCTATAAAAGTTCTGCACTCAGAACATAATGGGTGGCCACAAAGGAGCACAATATCCTTCTGTTGCAGATCTTCTGAAACTCCATCTCTGCTTTTGCAGGATATTTGTCATGAGACAGATATTTTGGGCTAGTACATCAGATTTCCTAATAAAATACTACTTTTCTGTGGGTTTTTACTTTCATTTTTTTTTCCTTGTTATGGAGCCAAAGATGGCCATTAATTCTAGGCTTTTTGGGGAGAAACAGGGGGTGCTATAAGTAATGAGAATGGCTAAAAAATATCATTGAAAGATTGGTGTGAAGATTGCTACTGGGACTGCCTTTTTGTAGTCTGTGTAAATGCCCTTTCTGGTGCCCTTTCCCAAAGTGCCACTGCTCTGTACTTGAGCCCGAGCTGGGTGTTGGCTGAATGGAACTGATGCAATGACAGGAATGTGGTTGGGGTGAGAAATGTGTGGGGCTTAACCTGTTTCACTTAGCATATAATTGCTGAGCAACTTCACCAGTGTTAATAAAGTCAGTGGGTTTGAATTCCAGGTTACAAGATAATGTTCTGCTGTTCAAGCACCACTGCAAAGTTATGTACGGGAGCCTTAAAGTAGGATGGCTGTTGGTGACTAACTGTCCAGTTGGTTTCTGTAAATATGTCGGCCCTGTATTTCAAATAGTTCTGTTAAATGTGTTATTTGCTACCTGGGAAGGAAGCATGATGCAAACAGTGTCTAGAGTTCTGTGCTGGGGATGTGAGCACGGCTCAGCAGACTGGTGCACAGCCACTAGCATTCCTCCAGTCTGCTGGGCCCTGAGCAGTCAACACCCATGCACAGACAGAGAATACACAAATATTTTACATCTGCCTTCACAGGAGGAGGGTGGAGAGCATGATACGGTGTTTTACAACCCATTTTCCATGGGATATTTGGTTTCTGGACTGTAGATGTTTGAGTGTCCTTGTGTCAATGAAAGAAGCAGTCTTCTGGGCTCTGGTGCACCCTTCCCCTTTAGCAGAATTGTCTCTGCTGCTTCACACTTCATCTGTTTCCAATAACTTGGGTGAGGCTTCTAGTTCAGTAACCAGGGAAGCTGACATGCTTCATAACTTTTCCTACTTGAGGGTCTCATTATTAGCTTTTATATTTCTCATCTGTGTTAAAACTACAGGCTGTAGGCAGACCTTTCTGTTGTGAAGTACAGTGTATACTTCCATTTCAATTTATAGTAAGAGCTACACCACATATACTACTGTTTGGCCCATTTTCCTACTACTAAATAGAAGAGATGCGGTCCATACACTTTTATTATAGGTAATGAGAATGGTTTAAAAAAAGATTGCCATGAAGATCGCTACAAAGACAGCCTTTTTGTATTCTGTACTAGTGCCCTTTCCCAAAGTACCACCACTCCATACTTGAGTCTGAGCTGGGTGACCTTAAGACCAGGTCTTAATTGTAATATTTATTTATTCACGGCATACTCTGTTTCATTGTGCATGTACAATATTAATACCTTTATTTTTCTCCATGCAGCCACAGCATGAAGGAATATCCTATATTAATCTCCTAATTTAAATTTGAAATGAGAAACCATCACAACACTTGGAGCATACTTCAATTCATTGATTGTGCTGGCTTGAATCCAGCAGCGTAACTAATCACATTCTGCCTGCAAAAAATTCTCATTGCTTGTGGCTTTTTTGAGAGTTGCTGGCTTGAATTCTTGTGTGATCTCTGCAGCCTGACTATGCGTTTTTGATGCTAATGGAAAACTGCTTCAAAATGACTAAGCACCTCTCCTTGATGAAAGAAAAGTCATTGGCCTTGCTAAACAGATCCAGAAGAGTGCTCTGCTGGTAAGCGATGGGTGTGCCCTGCTTCAGCAGTTGCACGCACGCACACCGCTCTGTGGTTCTAGCACACTGGAGATAGAACACAAAAGGCTACGTAAATCCCAGGCTCATCTCGTTCCAGCAGGTTTCTACACTCGTGCTTGCCTCCGGGCCATTCTTCTATCCTAATGCCAAGCGTGCCAGCAGTTGAAAGTGTGTTACTCGGGCAGTTGCCTGTCACGTTGGTCTGGTTAAGGAAGATAAGGGGACTGCATATTTCAGTCTCTTGATAATCACGAGGAGCCAGGTTGGGGTAGCAGCTAACACGCCGAAGTTAGTTCTCAGACACCGAAAGCAGACGTGCCTGCCTTGGTGGGCGTACTCCTGTGTTCCTGTTGAACAACAGGGGCAGGGGAAGCAGGAGAATGGTGGGTATTGATCTGGAAGTAGTAGCAACAGAGAAAGTAATGGTATTTGGTCTTGCATAATCAAGCTAAAATAGGAATTCATATAGTGTTTGTTAATTCCAGGGGACCTAGAATGAACTTAAATTAACTAGTTACAAAACTCTGAAAGTTTGCTTTGTAGTTTCCCCATACAAGGAGAGGCAGGGAAAGCAGTACATATCCTTTATAGCTGCAAATGACTTTGTTGGCTCGACGTAATTCTAGGTGCATTGCAGTTCTGCTGCGAGTCTGTTCTCTGTATGTAACGTGGCCTCCCTCTGTGCCAGACTTTCAGCACGACTCTTCACGTGGGAATGGCAGATTCCTCCTAGTCGCTCGGTAGTACCTGGTTGTGCTTGTTACAGAGCTGTTTTGACCCCAGTGTTTGCCAAATAAAGCCTTTGAAATCTCTGAAAACTATTTTTCTGAGAGGAAAAGCAGTAGGAGAGTGGGCTATAGTGTCTGCACCTATTTAACTTACTGCCTTGTTGCTTAGTGTTCTTGGTAGATATGTGGGGAATGTATTTCCTTGCGGGTTTTTTGCTTGATTCTTCTAAATCTATTTGAAGATGTTATTGTCTGGAGGGGGCAGCTACTGAGAAATGGTTACAAAGACTGTCGGTGATCGTCTTGGAATTTCTTGATTAATTTCTTCATTAATGCTATATTGAAAGTGGTCTGTATTAGTCTCTATCCAAAATGGAACAGATAGGGTTAATAAATCAAGGATTAGATCCTTAATCTGCACCAGCACTGCTAGAAATGTAGATTATTTCTTTTTGTCACATGCTAAAAAAAGAAACAGTGGACAAACATGAGGATTTTCATCTCTCTCAGAAGCCTTCTCTTAACCATGCTTCCCTGGCTTCCTTTCAGCTGATGCAGTGAACCTAAGGATCAGGTGATGACTTAGAAAAATGGTCTCATTATCCTGGAAATGAAGAGCTCAGGTGCTGGTAAAACTGTTGGGTAGGCTTTTTTATTGTGTTGTGATTCCAGAGTTAGGTTTATGTTTTCAGAGAATCGGGTTTGTTAACTCTTGGCTAGGTGCTCTCGTATGTCCATAGCGTCTTGCGTGGGCATAGCCAGGCTACGCAGAAGATCGGTGTCAGTGAAAGGTTATGCATGATGCATTTGATTTTTGCGTTCCTCTGGGAAGGTGGGTGGGAGCTGTGTGTCTGACTGCTGCCAGGCTGGGCCCCGAGGGGCTGATGAGTACAAGAAAGTTGTGCTGGCTTCCTTGAGAGGAACTGCATGGTAATGTGAAAAATAAAACATTAAAGGGGTTTTGCCTAAACTGAGTCTCTAATGGTCGATTGTTTTTTTTTTTTCTGGTTATTTCAGTATACATCTGCTTCTTTTTATGGGTGCAATGAAACTGGTCTCTGCTTTTTCCCAGGCTCCTACTTAAGCTGTGGGCATGACGCAGGGATAGCAAGAGGTGACCAAGGTACTTCTGCTGGTGTTAGAGCCATCTGCCTTCATCAGCTAGAGGTACAGCAGAGAACTCCTGTTGGATCAGTGCAGATGATGACAATATCATCTGCCTGGAACAGCAGTGACCTCTTGTGGGTAGCGAGGATGGCTGGGTCTGCTGGCAGTCGGAGTCAGAGGACATTATTTGGTTGTAATTATGTCTGTGGCCTTAAAGTGGACGTGGTAAAGAGAGCTTGGATTCTCTTGGCTAGGCAGCAGGGACAAACAGCTATAACTGGTGCGAAGTCTCTTCTTCCTCGCGTGCATGAGCTCTGAAGCCGTGACATGAAATAGTACCCAAATTGTTCAGGAGCCCTGGTGAACCCAGAGCCGGCCTTCGAGCACATCAGGGGAGGAAGAGTGAGACAAGAACTTCTTGCTCATGTACTTTTCCCGTGCAGTGTCTTAATCTCTGATAAAAGCTGTCTTACTTGTCTGCCACAAAATCTGGACAGTAACGCGGTACTATGCAAGCGAGCATTGTGTCTGCGATACGCAGAGGTAACGTGGGGGTCTTGGCCTCAAAGCCCTACAGCATATAACCAGCTTCCCAGTTAACTGAGAATTGTGCCTCAGCCCAGCTTTTTAGCCAGCTGCAAAGGCAAAATGAAAACTTGTTCAAGCCTTTTTTTTTTTTTTTTTTCCCCCGAAGGTTATGTCAGTACATTCTCTCTCACTGTTAGTGGGGGTAAATTTATGTAGTTACAGCTCAACTGATGCTTTGTAAGATGCAGGGTGTAGCCTGTGTGTCAGAAAGTTCTTTTAGTGGTTGGTGAGATGAATTCAAGTCAGAAAAAGAGATTTTCTGTGTCTTTCCACCAAATACCAGGTTGCTTCACCTCCCTGTGCTTTAAGGGCATCCAAAGGTGAAATTCTCAAAAGAGAATTTTCATTTATAGGTTGCTTTATGACAAGCTAGTTGCTTTGATTTTTACTTCTCTCTCCTCCGAGCTACGCACAACACCGCCTTTGAATTGTCCTGTACCCTTGGGCAGTTTTCAAATATTTCTGTTCTCTGGACAACTGCAGATTCCATGGGACTGAAGGTAGGAATGTGTCTCTGGGCCCAGACAGCTGCACCGCTCTCCTGCCATTAGAAGGTGACAATATCATGATTACAGGAATGCCATAGCGATGCTGGCTGGTGGAGGTCTTGCATGTGCAGATGTCGAGAAAATGAGAGGTAGTGGGAATCTTTAAGAAGTTATCTGCCTTTTATTACTCAGTTTTGAAGCAGTAACCCTTCATGCGTGCCTTTCTGTTGAGTGATGACTGTGTGTAAATTTACCACATCCTGGTTTTAGAAAATAGGGAGAGATCCAGCAGAAGGTCCTATGCCTGTCCTATTTCTTTCTGATTGCTAAGGGAAAGATGCATCTCAGTGAATCGAGACAAATCCAGAATCTGCATTTCTACAAACTTATGGCTGTGATTCAGCTATTCCCTTCTTTCCAATTCTAAACAAGTAGGTATGTCAGGTCCTCATAAGTTGTGGAACTAAACAACTGTCTTGCAAGGCTTAATTAAGCTGTGTTGTAGAGCCACATCGTCACCCCAAAATAAAAGCAACCCTCAAAAGCCAGGGTATTTGATGAAGTGGTTTGGATGTTTGCGATAGGTGGGTGGGTGTCTTGTGCTATAGAAGTGGGGAAAGGAAAACCAAAGAGCAAGGAAGGAGCCAAGGATGTCTAAGAGCGACAGCTGGGAACACAGCCTTGACAAAGTTTTGTCTCATGGGTTGGGTTGTTTTTTTCTTTTGAGTCAGATAATAGCTAAAGAAAGCCTGGAATAATGATTATTTAAGAAAAGCTATTAGTGTCAGATTGTGTTCAGGGGAAATGCAAGTTGCTGCAACTTCCTTTTCCTATAAAGAATATGCAGAGGGCATCAGACTCCAGAATAAACTTCTAAATGTAAAAGCCTTCTTGACTAAACTTTAACCGAGTGGTAAATGTCAAAAAGGAACATAGAAAGACAGTCTGGTTTCCAAAATAAGTAACTTTAACAGAACAAACGACAGATGCATCAAGGTGACCAAGAAGCAGCACGCCAAGCCTGGATATAGCTGGAGAGACGTAGTAAAGAGGTTTTTAAAAAGCTCTGAAGTTCTACCTGGCAATGTCTTGGAAAGTGTTGGTGTGACTTGTCCGTGGAGGTGGATCTCTAGAGCAGATGCAGTGTGTTTGGATGGCACAGGAAAGGCAACTGTGAGATGGTTCATTTGTGGGGCGCTCTGCGTGCTGACCCATGTGCCCCCCTTTTGTGCTGCGGCAAAATGGATTTAAATCAACCTGATAAAAATGTCTGAAGACTTTGTTCAGACCTGGCACCTGATCCTGGGTAGCCAAGGCGTAGCTGAATGTTAGTGAAAAGCTCTTTGCGAACTGGCAGAGTGGGTGTGAAGTCTTACCCTGCCAAACTGGTGTATCCCCAAGGGCTTCCAGGATTCATTAGAAAATTGGATTTGAACTTTGAAGTCAAAACCAGATAAAGATAATCAAAAGCTTAAAGAGGCAGTGGACCTGGCTGCAGGTTTTGAACGCAGCTGTGCAGTAGAGCAGTGGAAGAAGAAATTGCTGCAGCGGAAAGTGGGAAAACCTGCTCTTAAAAAAACCCATGTAAGCAGTAGTGGCCCTCTTATACGTCTGAGGGGAATGCAGGTTTATTTTTTAAAAAGTGCAATTGTTTTGTGCAGTAAAGTGTCAATAGTGCAAAAATAGAGTTCAGTTAAATACTAGTTATCCTGAAAAACTTAGTTGTAAAGTGGTGTATTCTAGATACGAGACTGGCCAAAAGAAGTGATTTAAAATGTTGAGAAGAACCCCTTCTCAATTTGGAAGATGGGAACACAAAACTGAAAGGACACCGTGGCCAAAAGTAATACGTGAACACTGAATAATATGGGGGGGGTTTAAAGATATTTGTCAGATGTGTTTTCTAGGGTGTGTTAGATGGCTTCAGGGTGCTGAGAGAAGCTTGGGTGGGGGATAAGGCACCTCATTTTACAGGTCAGATTAAATCTTGTTAAGAATTGTGAGTTTAGAAGGGATCTTTCATGGCTCAGTAGCTGGGAAATGATTAAGCTGTTTGAGAGAAGACACCTGAAACAGTAACCATCTCCTTTTGGCAATTGAGCACATCACTACCCACATGGAAGGTTTGAGGTACGGGTTGGCTGTGTAGAAGCCAACGAAGTAGCAGGCAAGTTAAAGCCAACGAGGATGTGCTTTCAATTTGTAAGCTCTTTGAAGGGGGAAGGCAAAGCACTTTCATACCCACAGACATGTAAAATCTGTTGAACGGGGTAGCGAATGCTCCAGTGTCTCTGCTTATCATTTCCCACTTCACAGGTTGCGGGATGCTGCACGAAGCAGCGCTGGCGGGCTTCAAAGCAAAGAGCGCGGGAGCTCAAGGTAACGTTGGTGCCACCTCGGGAGGGTGAAGGAGCTGGGGGAGGATCGCTGGCCTGATGGCCTCCGGGCCTGGGTGTCGGGCACGCATGGTTCAAGCTGCGCCCCGGTGCGCGGCGTTGCACCTAAAGGTGCGCGGCGCATATAGTTTTGTGTCAGAACAGGGTGGGAGAGTTGCGCGCTTCCTTGGGGAAGAAAGGCGTCGCGTACGGCTTCTAGCAGGTGGCAGTGAAGAACGCATTTATTTCTGGATGGGTTCCTTCTGCCGCGTCGCTGCAGGCAGTCACGGCGGGTTTGGGGTTTTTGGGTTTTCTCCCCGATTTGAAGCCAGGAGGTCGCTCCCGCGCAGGGGACGCCGCGCGCTGCCCCAGCCCTCGCCGCACGCGGGGATTCCCGGGGCCGGGCGGGCGCTCACGTGACGGGGGGGGGGCGGGCTGCTGCTCCTCCTCCCTCCTCCTCCTCCTCCTCCTCCTCCTCCTCCTCCTCCCCCCGCCCCGGCCTCCTCCTCCCTCGCTTTTCCCTCCTGCCCGGCGCGCAGCCGGGTGCTCCCCTCCCGGCCCTCGCTGCCCCCGGCTGCTGCTGGGCAGCCCCGGCGGCTCGGTCCCTGGGAGCGGGGCCGTGTCCCCGTGCCCCCCCTCCGGCATGCCCGCGCCTTTGCCCCCCACGGAGCTGTACGCCTCGGAGCGGGTCGTCGTGCTGGTCTCCTGCGTGCTTTCCTTCCTGGGCTCCAGCCTCCTGGTTTGCACCCATGCCCTCTGGCCGGAGCTGCGGACCCGGCCCCGGCAGCTCCTGCTCTACCTGTCGCTGGCGGATCTCCTCTCAGCCCTCTCTTACTTCTACGGGGTGCTGCAGGACTTCGACAGGACCTCCTGGGACTGCGTGCTGCAGGGTGCCCTCTCCACCTTCTCCAACACCAGCTCCTTCTTCTGGACCATGGCCATTGCCCTCTACCTCTATATCACCATCGCGAGGGGCTCGCCCACGGGCACAGGCTTGCTCTGCTGCTTCCACGCCGTGAGGTGGGTGCTGCCCGCTGTCCCCCCGCCAGCGCGAGGTGCGGACCCCGCAGGCACCCACCCTGTGGCCAGGAGCCACCTCCACTGCGTGCTCCGCTCGGGGATGAAGCGCTTGGATGGTTCCTCGAGTTACCTGCTGTTTTCCTCAGGATAGCGTGCCCTTCTCCAGTTCCTTTTAAACAAGGAATTTGCTGTCTTTTAACTGAACAGCTCTGCTTATTTCCCACCTCCCAAGCACAGAAATGGAGATGTGGGGAAAGTTAAAAATTCTTTCCTTAAGGTCACATAGAAGAATCTCTGGCAAGGATAATGACGCTGAAAAATCCTGGCTTCTGCTTTCCCTCCACGATCTGCTCTGACGTCCTAGAAATAATACCACAAAATTTGTGTTTCCAATACCTGCCTGCTGCTGCCAAAACTCCTGTGTTTGGGAGCTGTTTCCTTGGGTGCCTGCCTTCCCAGTGCCAGCCCAGTCTGTAGGTCCTTCCCCTTTCCCCAGGCAGGTTGCTGCAATGCAATACTGGTAGGAGAACGCAGTCTACAAGTGACAAGGCTGCTAGAAAAGCACTCCGAAGGTGGTGTTGGCATGTTTGATTGAAAGCAGGACAAAACAGACCACGCTGTAGCTTTATGTCTCAGTTTCTGCTATTTAGCAAGCTGGTTTTCCGCATCATGTTTAGTAAAAGCTTTCATTATGCAATTTAAGCTTGTGGAATCATGTGCTACCTCCACGCTGAGCAAAACAGTGATCCCTTAGTCCTCTGTGCTGCCAAGCTGTTACAATAAATTATAAGAGGAATGATCTGGTTTAAAAAAAAAAAATAAGGGCAAGTACTGAATTTTCTTGGATTTCTTAGCCAAATAGTTGTCACCTTTTATTTTTCAACAGCGTCATTTGGGAATGATTGAATGGAGTTGAGTCCAGGTAAATGTTGGCCAGAGAGAGATATGGAGGCGAAGTGTGAATCAGGGAGGAACTTTGACTCCTGCCTTACCTGTTCTAATCGTTGCTTGAGAGCGAGGGCTGCGTGTGAGGCGGCCCCAGGTGACTGCGCGTGCATCTGGGTGCACCAGGCTGTCATGGGCAAAGTTGACAGAAGATGCAGTGAGACAGTGGAGTTTGTTAGGTTATTTAATTTCAAGTGCATAGGGAGTTGCACTGTAAGAATTAGGGAGAGGATGGAGCGCTGGTAAAGAGCCACATGTTGCTTAAGAACAGAAAAAAGGAGTCTAACTTCTTTATGGGTGTGCTGTCTGCATCGGGCTACACCAAAGAGCTGATGCAAATCTGGCCTATTTGCAATTTTCCTGTCTGCTCATTACTTGTGTGGCATCTCTCTGTACTTTAACTTGTCCATCTGGTTTAATGCTTCTCAGCCTTATCGGCTACGAAGTGCGGAAAGAAACAGGCAGGTTCACTAAAATAATGTTGGCCATGATCTGCACCCTCTTTTAAAAGTGTGAGAATCCTGAAAGATTGCTCTAGCCTTGTAACAGAGAGGAAGGGAGTGTTCAACCTGAACTTCCTCTGGGTGAGTTTGCTAGGTTTATTTTCAGGTCTTCACAGTAAAAATAAAGTGTTGCCTTTGTTGTTGGTGTCAATCAGCTCCACTTGCTCTGTTTAAAGGGTAATACAGATAGCTTTCATCAAAGACCTATTGCCATGTTCTGCTTCATAAACGACTCCCATTCTGTGCAGAGCCCGTGGTTAAAGCTTCTTCCTGCTTTATGATCTGTGTGAAAAGCTGGAGAAAACAAGCGAGGACCTGTTGGCTGCCCGTCTGCTTGTGACCCATCTTCCTTCTTTCCTTCCCTGCAATTCTATCATTACCTGAGAACACAATCATAAAATCAAATTCGGGACATAATGCTTGGAGACGGCTCCCCCTCGCACTTCTCAGTCTTACTGGCTATCTGTGTGCTGTTAGCCTAAAATTCTTCCAGTACCATGCAGATAGGAACTGCTGCAAATGATAGGAAAAGACTCTAGTCCCTGCGTGAATTGCAGAAGGTAGGTGAGGGAGACCTGCCAAGGGCGAAAGGAAAAGTGGCAAAGGGCTGATGATGCTTTTAGGATTTAAAGATAAGTTTCCAGTATTTCTGTCTAGGCAAGAACCAGCGATTTTTTTTTTTTTCCTGCTTCTTGCTTCATAGGTTGCTAATGCAGTCACTCAGCGACCATTGTGTGAAGAGTCATCCCAAGACGCTCTGGAAGGGACTCAAGGCAGGATGCAGTTGTCGTGCATGTTTCCTGTTCTCCACGAGCAGTTACTCATAAGGGGCAAGTGTTTGTAAAGATGAATACACTTGATGTTGAGTATAACCAGAGCCTGTTTGCTCTTTAGCCAAGTGGAGCTGACTAAATACATGTTGGATGTCAGTACCTGAAATTTTCTTTTTAGGGAAATTAGGGTGTCACACTGGATGCAACCTGTCAAGCAGGTTTGTTCCTTACTGATGTGGTGACACATCCACCTATTCTACTGCTAGACTAGACAGCTACAGGCTCTGTTCTGGTTTTAAACTTGTGTTGAGCCCAGATGAGCTTTGGAAACAAGCTTATGGTTAGCTTTGAAAATATTTATATAGTTGTAAGGGGTAAGTTCTGGCATCCAGAGTGTAAATTTCCAGGCTACCTCACTTGCTCTGGATTTCTAAATATCAAATATCATTTTGTTGGGTAGTGTCATCTCTGCTGTGAGAGCAGTTGATCCAAACTTGGGGTGAGGAATGGACCGGAACCCACCTTGGGATTTGCTTTGCTTTTGATAGCAATTGCTGTCAACCTCTGAAGTATTTGCATTTCATGGTCAGGCTATGCAGATGGCTATAAGCATATATATGCTTTTATTTATATATATGCTTTTATATATATATATTCTTATATATATATAAAAAAGATATGCATGTGTGCTAATATATATATGTGTGTGTGTCCTTATATATGTATTTATAACCGTGCATGCATGCCCACGGAGTAGCTAGGGATCATTTCATGTGCTGCTGTACTGTACATCGGCATCCTCAATGCACTGCCTTGTGCATGAGTGTGGCAGTGCCAGTGCTAAATCTCAGAACTGGACTTAAGGTCTGAAGTGTTGCCCGTAAGGTGCAGGGATCTCTTGCTATTTGCTGTGGGTTTATCATTTGGTTTATGAAAGCTTGTAGGGCAGTCTAACCAAAGTGCGAGCTACCTGACTGCTGCTGCCTTAGCTTTTAAATTCTTGCGTGCTTCTCTGGCAGGGGTCTCCGCTTCGTACCAGGATGGTGGTGCTTTGGTCCTGCAAACTCAGTTTAATGTTTGAGTGGGTTAAAAAAAAAAAAAAGGCAAAAATTAATTTGGAGCAGACCTGGTCTGGAGTTCTGCTTACAATGTATGATCAAAGCTCTTTCCTGAAGTTGGCTGGTGTATCCAGAAGAGTGATTTTTTTTCTCTCTTACAGAGTAAAAATCCCTGTCTCTAGAAGGAATCGCCGGCAGGCGTACTGGTAGGATGGCTTGTTGTCTAACCTGTGCAGGCAGGTGACGGCAGGTCTTCCCTCCTTGTAAGAGCCTCTGGAAAAAAAAAGCCAGCTGTGCAGCGTAAATCAAAATGTGGTATTAAGCAACCTGACCCAGGCATACTGAGGACAGGAGAACCAACACAACTTGAGCTGTACGCTCCTACAGTTTAAGGGTCCTTGTCCTACCTCGAATAAATGCAGCGTTGGTGTTAATGTGGAAAGTTAGGCTGTGTTTTGTGTATTTTTATTAATAGATCGCTGGGGGCTATATTGGGGAAATAAGAACTGTTGGATCTGCCTTAGAGATGGGATTGCCAGCCCTCTGACAGAGATGCAAGGAACTGCTTTTCCCTTCTCTCCCGCATTGGCTGCATTTAGATCCAAGCATGCTTTTGAGAGGCCCAGCCTACATCATTGCATTAACTTTGGGGCTCAGAGTAAAGTTTCTGCCTCTGTTATCTTGGATCCTTCTTATTCCAGTCTTTACATATGCCTTGGGTGTATAATATTGTGATTCTTCTGTTCCTCCATTCTTCTAGGTGGGTATAAAGCATTGATATTTTCCAGTCTTTGGGAATCTGTCATTTAGGCATGCTTAAGAATAATCAAATCACTAGTCTCAGTTCTTCTTTCCAGTTTTTTAAAACAGAGCTGAAGAAGTTCTCCAAAATGTCTGTTTACTTTCTAGATCCTGTCTGACTTCACTTCCACTTTGTCCTTGGTGTTAGCTGTAATGGCCAGCTCATCCCAGTGCACTGGTTCCGTGAAAATTAACTGGCTGATGTGTGGCAGTTCCCTTCCACGTTCTTCCTTTCCCTAGTTAGATACCTGAAGATTTTTGAAGTCCTTTCCCTAGTGGTTTGGTATTTCCTACTGTGCCTCTCCCGCTGTGTCTGTATGTACTTACGCTGTTCTCTTCTATATCCACACCTAGTAATTTTACCTAGTTTTATCTTCTCATGTAATTCTCTTTCAGTCTCAGGTCACTGTGGAGATCATTATTTAGGCAAATTAGTTTTTTAATATACTTCCTTTTCCTTGGCGCTGGACTCATTTGTGCTTGTGTGCCTTAATATGGTTTCTTTAAGGAAATGCCAGTTCTCTCGAATTCTTCATCTCAGTGGTCAGCTCTTCCAAGTGTACTGAAATGTGAATGTCTTTGCATCTGTCATCCTTGTTTTCAGACAAATCACCATTTTTACCAGAATAAGCCTTGAGTTGTGTAGAAACTTTCATGGTGGTGGCAATGCTTGGAATGTTTTTAGAAAGCCGGCTCTGATAACAGCACGGGGAGGGCTTCCTGCGGCGGAGCTGTGCTTAAGTAACAGCACCGGCTTGGATTAGCACTGGCTGCTCCGAACTGAATGTTGAAACAAAATGTTCCAGACATGCTAAAATGTTGACTCTGGTTTTTTTACAGCATTATGTTTATGTTTGTTTTGTTTAGTGAGTAAGTGAACCCAGACGTTATTTAAGAATAGGAAATGGGTATTTTTGAGGTCTAATATCATGGGATATCTAATATCTCTGCTTTTTCAGTTGGGCTGTGGAATTTCAAATAATCCAGTCTAGGCAACTGTTTTGCCTATGTAGCCTGATGCGTGTGAAACAGATTTTAGGAGGAAGATCCTTTTCATGTTCTCTGCAGCTGCTCGGGGCTGTCTGTGAAAGACGAGTGTGAATCGGGAAGGTAGCGAGAGCAGAACAGTCATGGCTTTGTTTTCTTCGCATCTGGAGAGGCCAGGAGGGTTATGCTGGAAGCTCAGTCTGAGCCCTGCCCGAAGCATTTGTGTCACTTACTGGGGAGATGTCCCTTGTCCCTCCTAAGGCTCCACAGAACCTTCCTCTGAGGATGTGTATGGGAAGGGTAGGTGATGCATCCAGCTGAATGCAGGGCGGTATTTCAGTTGGGGAGTAATTTGTGAGTTGTACATCACATGCTAGGGCAGGCCTGTAAAGTCCTGGGTGTTAACAGCACCCGGGAAGGGGCTGACTATTTTTACATTAACATGGAATTTTTCAGCTCTTGCTCATGGTTTTTTGTGGGCAGCCCAAGCTGCTGAGTGACATAATTCATGTGTGTCACCACAGTTATTTTTCTTCTAAATGCTTCCCTGTATTTGCCTCTGCTGTCAAGAGAGAAGCCAAAGTCAAAACACAACTCCAAATTATGTGACTATGACTCCTCTCTGCTTTCTTAGCTTTTTTGCTGTTACTGCCAGTGCTTTTCCTTGGGAAGAAACGTGCCCTTTGCCTTTCAGAAATCACCCTTTTGCTCCCAAAATGCTGACTACACCTCCAGTTAAAAACAAACCCACTGATGGAATAAAATTGTGGATCTTTTTGTGTGCTGGTCCTTTCTGCCAGGTGTCCCTTAGGAATCAGAATGTGGGATTTGGTCGCTTGTGTTCTGAAAGCTGTGAATCAGCCAGCTTCGTGCATGGCTGGGTCCTACAGGACAGTCACATCGTACAGCGCCCCAGCCGTGTCGTATCCTTGGCCTCGCCTCTGGGAGAGACTGGGAGAAGGGGAGTAGGTGGCCTGTCCCCTGTTCACTTCGCTGGACCCTGGCCGCTTTGCTGTGCGGGCCAGGTTCCAGTTCAGTGTAGCACATCCTTGTGGCTCTGTCCTTCGGGACTGGGCATCCAAGTTCCTAGAGCAGGTCCCTAGGAGGTGGATTTTCAGTCCGCGTTTGTATGATGTTGAATACCTCCTTATCGGTCACTTCCCTTAGGCCTGATGCGGGAGTGTCGATGCTCTGGAGTAGGCGTTGGCCTCCTGTCTGCTGAAGAATCCCTTGGTCTGTCGCCCATTTTCCCTGAGGTGTGGAAGGACTCAACTGAGTATGTTCTTGGCTTAACCTTGCTCTTCGTGTTCTTTCCTCAGCTGGGGCATCCCCCTTGGCATTACGGTGGCTGCTGTTGCTCTGAAGAAGATCGGCTACGATGCCTCCAATGTTTCTGTGGGCTGGTGTTGGGTCAACTTGGATGCAGAGGATCGGGTCTTGTGGATGTTGTTAACGGGGAAAGTGTGGGAGATACTGGCCTATGTGACTTTGCCGGTGCTCTACCTTCTCATCAAGAAGCACATTAATAGAGCGGTGAGTATTTTGCTCCTTTCAGCTTAGGTTACAGACTTGCTATGTGATTATATCCTCCCGTGCTCTGAAGATTTTGCTGCGTGTTTAGCAGCTACGCAGGCAGGAATTGCTTCATGTACCCCTGAAATGCACCCACCACTGTGAGAAGCAGTGATTGAGCAGCCTGCAGCATCGTTACATGATGACTTAGCGCAAGAAGAATATAAAAACCTTTTGAAAACTTAAGGGGTTATGGGATGTACACGAGTGAAATGTAAATCCTACAGTAAGAATTGAAGCAGGATGTGAAGGACAAAATTCAGCTTTAATCAGTCTTCCACAGTTCCACTTGTACCAAGCCTGAGTTTGGCATCTGGACACATCTTACCTCAGTCATTTTAGGATCTCTAGGGATAGTTTGTGCTTATGAATACCTGTTCTGTACTAGCAGCATAAAGCCCCATTTGGGGGTCTGGGCACTATAGCATTAGGCACCATATGTCTGCACAATACAGGCAGACACCCTGTCCTAGGAGGGTTTCAGAATTCAGAGGCTTATTTGCTGCTGCTCCTTGTGAATGCAAAAAATCCAGGCATCTAGGACAACATCTGCATAACGGAGAAATCTAGATTGAGAGTGGCAGAAGGAACTACATCCAGAGATTCCTTTTTTCTCTAAGTTGTATTAGGGGGAAAAAACCCCACATCTGGATAGTTGTCCTTCTGGAAAATGCTACCACTGCAAACCTGCTTGCTGTGGTGCAGCTATGGCAGTTGGAGTTAGGGATAACACAAATCTGCTTAGGGCAGGATCCTGCAGACGAGTTGGAGGACCAGCGTAGTCTTAAGCAGTCCGAAGGGTCCTGGGAAAGGGAAGGGTTTGCTAGCGCCTGTCACCATCGCCTGACACGAGTCAGGCAGGACACGGTGTTCCCGCAGCTGTCAGAGAGAGCAGCGTGACTGCCTGGAAACCCGACCGCCCCGGCCAGGCTCTCACCCCCTGCTCTGCCAGGGATTCTTGGGCACTCTGCTCTGCTTCCCCTCTCCCAGCCCTCACCCCTCACTGGAGCAGTGCCGAGGGCAGGCAGCCGTAGCTCTTTTCATGATGGGGGGGCTGAGGGCTGGAGCAGCAGCACCCAGGGCCTTCTGGACTGGAGCATCTCTCTTCTAATCACTAGGGATTTTGGCAAGCCTGGTAGCCTGCTTACTGAGCCTCGTTACTGGCGGGAGGTCTCCCACTTCCAAGGAAGGCAGGCAAACAGAGCTGGGTTTGGGTGGTATTAGTGGCTACAGCGGGTTTTGCAGTAGTGGCTTCTGCACAGTCTGAGAGGCAGGAGAAATTACAGAAGTAGCTGTTGTGGGGGACACACATGGGGTGTGCACTAGGGGCTTTCCAAATGGAAAAGGCTGCATGGGAGGGGATGGGAAGCTGCACTGAAAGCCCTCAGCAGGGTTTGGCTCGGGCCACCATGCCGTGTTGTCGTACAGCTCTGTTCTGGAGGAAGCAAGGTGTCTGGACTGGGAGTACTGGAGTGAAGGTGAATACTGTGCATCAAAGGTGTGTGTGCTCTGTAGCCCTGATGGTAGGAAGAATAGTTTTCTGCAGGTCAGCTATCCTGAGATGTAATCTTTTTACCTGCACTAACATCCTGGTATTCAGCATCGTGTATCCCAGCAGCTGCTCTGTGCGCTGTGTTGACCTGCTCAGTGCATCCAGTAGTTTCTACCATCGGAAGGTCTCATGGGCCTTACACCCTGATCCAGGGCACAGATCCCTGTTTTTTGGTTTTTTTTTAACATGTGCTGGTATAGAGAGGTTTGCTGGCTTGTCGAAATCTATGGAAGCCCATTGCTGACACTATATGGTCGGAAATCAGGCAGCAGGTTCTACACAAACACACTGAAGGATGGGTTTGCATGGGCATAAATTCCTTGTGGAACTTGCTGGCTGTGGTGAAGGCCAAAAGTCTGAATAGTTTGAGAAGGATGAGCCATATATATACACACACACATATATTTCAAGAGGCCTTCCCAAGGCCAAATCCTTAGCCATGCCTTGACCTGCTAACTTTTCGTAAGATGCAAAAATTTAGTTTGCTTTGGAAAGAATCCCTGGAGTTAAATGTCCAATGTGTGTAGCTTTTTGTTCATGTTTTTGTCTCCCTCCCACCGTCCATGGAAGCACGCAGCGCTCTCAGAGTATCGCCCCATTCTCTCAAGAGCACCTGCATTTCAGCCCCGGAATTCCATAGCAGATAAGAAGTTGATTCTCATCCCTGTCATCTTTATCATCCTCCGCATCTGGAGCACTGTGCGATTCATTCTGACCCTCTGTCACTCCCCTGCAGTGCAAAATTCAGTCCTGGTTGTCCTACATGTAAGTATTTGCCAGGAAATGCATTAAAAGGAGGATCTGGGAGGGAGAGACTGCTTTATCGCTCTTAGTACCACTTTTCTGTGGTAGGATGCAGCGTGTACTGGTAAAACAAGCTGTGTGTTGCAAGAACATCTGCTCTCTGCTGGCAAGCGGTGGCTGGGATGCTCAGCAAAAGCTATTTCAGCAACATCTAGTGGCTTTGGAGAATAACTGCAATAGGAGTGGTGGGCAATGCTGGCTGCTTGTAGGAAAAGCAGGCTCAGACCAGAAATTTTGGCTGTCTGTCCTTCAGCAGGGCTCAGCCTGCTCCTCCTCTAGACCAGGCTGTAGAAATGGCAACCCTCAACAGCCGTCTGCTCTGCTTTGGGGTGCAAGGAGGATTTCTCTGCATCTGTTTTTCTTGTTTAGGTGGAAGTTGCTGACTTTGCGTTGGGCAGTACTATAGCCGGTCTGAGTCGCTGTTTGCTCTTCCCTGGGGGGTGCCTGTAGGAACTGCACTGGTTAATTCCTTTCTTGCCCTTGCAGGGAATTGGTAACACGTTTCAAGGAGGTGCCAACTGTATTATGTTTGTCCTCTGTACACGGGTGGTCCGGACTCGGCTGTTTTCTTCCATTTGCTGTTGCCACTACGATGAGATGGATTGGCCTTTGCGAAGATCGAACAGCTCCTGGCAGCACCCAGAAGCCCACAAGAACACAGATGTGCCAGGCCCTGAGCGGACGAAACCCCTGCTTTCCAGCACCTGAGCCTGGGCTGCCTACCTCTCAGTGTTGATTTCTTCTTTCTTGGTAAAGATACAGTGTGAGTCTTTCCTCCTGCCCTGCCTGTGCGCAGCTTCATGATGTGAGGGGTGGGAACCGCTGTCAGTAAGCACTTGGCAGAGAGGTCGGTTGCTGCTGGTGGTGGTGGGGTTCCCTGTCTAACTCTCCAGCAGCTCCCTGTCGTGCTCCTTTGGGGCGAAACCATTTATAGAACTGATCCACTCCCCTCCTCTGTGAGCTGGGGTACTGTTTGTTGCTGAAGCCTGCAAAATGAGGAAATAGACTGTAGCACTGTCTGGCCCACAAGGACAGAACACCAGTGAAAACTGAAGAAGAAGTAGTAGTGGCTCCTTCCGATGTAAAATACCACGCACACATACATTTCTTCGGTACTGCACAGGTCAGATGTTTTTAGTGCTTCAAGTGTTCCTCATAAGGCAATGCAATCCCTGCTGCCAATCATAATAAAAAGAAAACGGAGGGTGATTCATCCAAGCTTATGTAGAAAATCTGTAGGAGCAAAAACTTGACAGCAGCTCTTCATCATTTCAGGTACAAGGTTGGACACTGATGCCCTGGCATCGGTCTAGTTGCATGAGCATCTTGATTCCTGCGCCTGACCTCACACGTGATAGTCGCAGAACATGCAGGGGTGTCAAGACTTGATCTGTTTAGGGGGTTGGGGTGCTGTGTGGGCTCCTGTCTGTGAAGCAGATATTGATAGCGCCCTCTTCGGTAGCAGAGTGCAGCTGAAGGAGGTGAAAACCTCGAGCAGCTGTCCTGACTGCTTAGGTCAATGTAAACCGTGATGTGCTGGGAACTGCAGTCTCCAGAAAGAGTAGGAACCCTCTGTACTTCTGCAGTTGCACTTGCCCTGCAGGTCACGCTCGGTAAAGAGGCCTGAGTCTGAAAGGCAGCAAACCTGTCTGCGTCCCGGGGCGCAGCAGGGGCTGAGCATCCTGGAGAGAAAGCTGTGCATTGGGTATGGTAGGTCTCTGTGTAGACCTCTCAAGTACATCTGTTTCTTGTCCTCCCAGACCACAAACCACAAAAACAAAGGATTTTTTTTAATCAATTGACAATTCTTTTTAATTTGTATAACAAGTTTTTGAAAAAAAAAACCAGAAGCCTCATGAATTGCTTGGGCAGAGAGGGCAGCTCTCAGGCTCCCACTGCTCCAGGCACCTGACTGTTCAAAAGCAGCTCTTATTACTTTAATTTTAGTCATTTTAATAGCATGCAGAGCAGTTAAATGATACTGTGATCTCATGGGTCTGTAGGCAGAAGTGAGTCCCGATACTTCGTGAACTGAAGACTTGGCATTAACTTTATTATTATTGTATTAATATATTTAAGCCCCCTTGTACGCAGGCCATGTAAACATGGGAAGGTGGAGTCCTCAAGAGCTCATTAGCCCATGCCATGGGGCTGTAGAGGGGCTCAGCTCTTTAGCATCCCTAGAGTCTTTGAAGGGTAGATGCAAGCATCTTATCTCTGGCACAGATGACTTCAAGAGGTTTTTCCTCCTTTCAAAAGGCTTTTTAAAATTTTTCAGAGCTAAGTAGCAACCTTGGTACTGCAACCTCACGTTAATCCCACGTGGCTTGAAAAGAGGAGCTATGTTAAAAACTTCTTGCAGAAAGGCAGGATAGTAAACCTCAGATTTTATGAGACTTAGAATTGTTCTGTGTTCAGTTTTTTGGAGCCAGCCCTGAAGAGAGGAAGTAAAATTGTCGCCAGCTTGGCTTAAGGGAAAACGAAACACCACAAACACGAAAAACCACCATCCCACTCCTCCCCCCAAAATAAAACAAGAAACCAAATCAAAACAGGTTCCTTGTTCTCAGTTTGCCTTTTTCTATAACAGAGCTCTGAGAAATGCTTTTGGAGGAGCGTGCAGCTCAGCAGAATTACACTTCCAGCTCCCAGGGGTCCAGGGAAGCACGCTGGTTTGTAAAGGCCAGCTATCAGCAACAGGACCTGTGCTGAGACAAGTGGGAAGTCTCTGGCCATTGTCATGTCAGCAAGGACAGAGAATGAAAAATAGCCAAAAGAGAACCTCTTGGAAGTGTCTGTAGTTGCTAACGCTGAAGCTGGCTGCAGCCTAAATATAAACAGAGATGGGATAGTAGGGGAGGTGGTGTGCAGAAGTGCTTGGCTGCTCCTGGCAGGTCCTGGCATGAAGTGCAAGTGCAGGGCTGGTGCTGGGGTGCGGTTCGCCCTCCAGCCCCAGCTGTCTGTGAAGGTGGCTCTGAACCCTTTCCTGTCAGGCACGGGCTTGAGAATTTTAACTCAGATCTTTCTGAAGGTGGCTGAGGTTGGGGTAGCTGGCTGTACTTTAGGAATGGGTCCATCGTGCCTGTTTTCAGCTGCTGCAAGGTGACGTCCTTGTGGCTTGAGCTGCAGCAAACCCGTGCATGCTGGCTGCAGGAAGATGGGGCAGTCCTGGATTTTAACTGTGCTTTATTTTGAGCAGGTGCAGGATCATCCCAGAGTCCCACAGAGGGAGCTAAAGCCTGGGGAAAAGCACCGCTGGAGTGACTGAGCAAACGGACAAGGTCCCGCTCCTCCTTCGGCGTTCAGATACCAGTTGCTTTGGTCTTGAACTTCACTCAGGATCCACTGGAAGATATTGCTTGGCTGTACTCCAGCTTCCTGGTTTTCTTTCCTCCTTCCCCTCTCCCTCCACTAGGAATCTTAAAAATAGTTTGGGGTTTTGTTTTTCTGTCTGACAAGGCAAATGTGTTCTAAGTTCTGGGGTGAACAAATATCATGGTGATAGGAAAGCTTTAGTAACTGCTAAATAGGACTGTCCTGGGCATGGGTTTCAGCCCTAGCGTGTGAGGTCTTCCAGGGAGCTCCAGACCGGCTCCTGTTCTTCGCTTGCAAGTGGACAATAGTGTGCAAACGTGCTTGTTTTGTGGTGGTGATGGATGGTTCCTCGTGATGGTTTATTCCTTCTCCTTGGCGGTTAGGGGTCATCATCGTCCGGGGTTGTGCTGGCAGCAGCATGCTTATTGCCTCCTGGGGAAATCTGGACTCTGCAGACTCCCTTGGTGCTCAGGGATATCTGGATGTACCACCCCTGTCTCCAGCAAGGACAGCCCTCTCTAGCAGCAAGACGATGCCTGGCATTGTGCTCTGAACTCCAGATGTCCTCTGCCGAAGCCCAGGCTTCAGTCTGTTCTTACTTTGGGAGTGTTACACCAGAGCTGGGGAGGGGATGTTCTTTGTTTGCTATTTGGGGATAGTGTTTTACCTCATTTACAGCCCCTCACTCGCTTGTTTTTTAAACATTTTCTCCAACTTTTACAAAATAAAGTTTTGTTTGTTTACCAAGATAACGTTCAAGCATATTGTGATGGGTCTCAGCACCTTGGAGAATTTGGATGAGAAGCTGTTGTAAGATCTTCCTTCAGGTTTCTTTGGTGTCTACTGTAAAGACTAAGACACGTACAGGAAGACAAATCTTTTCTACTGATTTTGAATATATTAATCCTCCTATCTCTTTTTATACGTATAGAAATGTAAACCTTTCATCAGTTTGAGCAACCTGTTCACCAGTATGCACTGTTATAGTTCGTTCTTACAGGCCCGTTGCTATGAACTGTGGAAAGGCCTCTGAAGTGCATACATGGGTCTCATTGACCTTATGGACTGTGGCTCTCAGATATGTGAGGACTCAGTTGACCTTATGGACTGTGGCTCTCGGCTATATGAGATTACAAATGTTGTGTAATTATGAGATTACAAATTGCACTTTCTCCAGATGAGGCCGGGCTGTAAGGTAGGTGGGACCAACGTTGGGGAGTGCTGGTGCCATCCAGGGACTTGCCCAAATAGAGAAAATTCAAGTCATTATGGGGAAAAAGCCTGAGACATGAGTATTGGTGTGTGAATTGCCATGTGGTTCCAACCTGTGAATGAACTTTTCTCAGAATAGGTTCAAACCTTGATGTCTGTCTCACAGGGCTGGGAGCAGCCAGGACCCCTGGTGTAATCAGTGGTGCTGGACCGGGGCTGTTTTCACAACTGGTTGAGCAACAGTGTCTGTCACTGGGGTTGCACAACGCTTCCCATTTGGGATATCAGCTTTTCTGTGGTTTATGATGCTGCCTCAAATTTAACTGGTTGATCTGGGCAGGCGAGGAAAGGAGTCCAGATGCTGTAGAGAGCAAGCAGAGGGAAGCTTCTTTGTTCTGCTGTCTTGGAAGTGATTGAAGGCTCCTTGCAGTATTTTGGCTGCTGTCAGGGGAGCTTGCAATGTGTGCTTTGTGTCAGCACTCGGCCTTCTGACTACATGACAAGCCTTTGAGGAAAACATTAGCTTGCACAGCAAGAGTTGTCCTTCAGTTTCTCTATCCTAAATATTGCTGTCCCTGAGCACATCTTTGCCACTTGGAGCTCCTATGCTTAGTGTGCTCTAACACATGGATTGGGGGTTGATGTCAGAACGAAGGGCTGTGTGCTCGTTTCCAGTAACTCTTGGGAGTCTTTGAAGTTCACAGGGAGATTTTAATTATATAAAGACCAAGAGCTGTATGTGTGGGGCTGCCTATTATGGACTACGGGAGTGGAGCCTGGGGAAGGGAAGTAAGAAAAACCAGGTCTGCAAAGAGCAGAGCTTGTTAAATAACAAGAGCTGGAAGGAAACCAGGCTGGAAAGATAAGAAGGACTTTTAGTGGTTGGAAGCAGAGTTGGAAGTTTTAAGACTGACAGGATAAAAAACTACAAGCCTGCAGTGCAAATGTTGAGTGGAGGAGAGTGGGCTGTGCGAAGGAGGCAGGAGTGGGATGCAGCTCTGGACTGAGGGGGATAAAGAGCAAAGGGCTGGAGTGGCGGGAGGGTGCTTGCCCCTGCTCTTTCCCCAGGCAGGAGTTGGTTAGAACTTGGTGAGTTCACCTCACTTACACATACTATCATGACAGTTATGCTGCTTAGCAGTGCTGTTGATACTGATTTGGTCATTGCAAAATCTTACTCTCCTTTTTTCCCTTTTTGTCGTCTTCCCAAGACTTGAGTCTAATCGTGCAAGATGGTCCCTGGCTCTGGGAGTGAACCAAGGTTCGTAGTACAAGAGGATTTGGGTGATGTTGGTTTTACTTTAAAATCTAGAAGTTGCATGTTTAACAAACCATCTATTTGCAAGAAAAGGATAAACCTTGTTGCTAAAGCAGAGGAGCATCTTGGAAAAGTAATTTCTGGTTGTGCCACCACTATCTTCTGATCATGAAGAACAGTTACAGAGATGACATCAGAGTACTCTAATGCTGCCAAACTCAGTGTTTGTAAGACTTACGGCTGCATGATACAAGTCACTCCTGCTCCTTGGAAGCAGTGTGAATTTCTGTTGTGCTGCACTGAATTCCACATATCTTGTAGTCCGTGCAACCTTATGGACAACTGCAGAAATCAATGTGGAGTGGCATGAGCTGGCAGAAGGCCGGTCTTGGTTGGCACGGTCACTATTTCTGCCCTGGATAGAAAAATTAACCCACTAAGGTCCAAGAGGGCAGAGTGGGTATTTTGACAGTCAGGTGCATCTGCTGAACAAAGTGCAGATGGAGACTTAATGTCCAAGTATTCCAATGCTTTCTGAAACATTTCCTGGGTCTCACAACCCTACCAACAGAGAAAGGACCAGACAGTTCCCAGACTGACTTACCAGATCTTGATATGGTAAGTTTACAGATCTGTCTGCTCCGTTTTTTTTGCCTTTTTTTTTAAGTTTTTTGGGTTTGGGGATGGGTCTGTGTGGCTGAGGCTCTTCTGAGATGGTCTTTGAGGGCAGCAATGGAAAAGGGCGAAGGTTGGCAGGATGCTATCTAGCATTGCCTTTTGTCATGGTTTAACCCGGCTGGCAACTCAGCACCATGCAGCTGCTCGCTCACCCCCCCCCCCCCCCCTCAGTGGGATGGGGGAGAGAATTGGGAAGGAAAAAAAAAGGTTAGAGCCGAGGGCTGAGATAAAGACAGTTTAATAAGAGAAAATAATAATAATAATAGTAATAATGAGAATGGTAACAGAATATACGGAATATACAAAATGAATGATGCACAACGCAATTGCTCACCACCCACCAACCGATGCCCAGCCTGTCCCGAGCCGTGATCACTCCCCAAGCCGCGATCACTCTCCCCACAACCAACTGACCGACTAACTCCCCCCAAGCATGACGTTCTATGGTCTGGAATAGCTCTTTGGTCAGTTTGGGTCAGCTGTCGTAGCTGTGTTCCCTCCCAGCTTGTTACGCATCTGGCCAAGCAGGAGAAGTTCAAAGTCCTTGAACAGTCTGAGCACTACTTGGCAACAACTAAAAACATCAGCGTGTTATCAACATTCTTCTAGGACTAAATCCAAAACACAGCACTATGCTAGCTTCTGTGAAGAAAATTAACTCTATCCCAGCTGAAACCAGGACACCTTTGTGGGGTGAAAATAGCATCTCATTTACTACTTAGTTCCAGAGCCTCATGTCTGCTACCATTTACCTGCAGAGTTTGCTTATTTATTCAGCGATCCCTTTCCCTATTGCTAGGGGATCAGACTGCTGTACCTACCTCTTACTTAAACGGCCGGAAGCCATTTACACAGCCAATAAAGCTGTATCTGTATGTAACCTATCTGCAGGCAAATAATTTGTTACTTAAATTATTGTTTCACCTTGAGGCCCCAGTTGTAGCTCATATGATATTGGATTAGCCTTGACTGAACATGCAATTCCTTCCCAAAATGCAGGCGGAAAGGCTGCTAATGTCACTTTTTTTGGGCATGTACTGTGGGATGTCTCCTAATAAATCTCTTTACCACAAGCATTGCGGGCAGCATACTGCAGCGTGGCTGACTGCCAGCTCCTGATCTAACCATCACTCTTCTATAGCTTGCTACTGAAGTTCTCCAGCAGATTTATTCTCCTGGAAACTAAGCCTACCCTTTGAATTATTTTTTTTTTTCAAAAGATACCAGGGTTTCATAGGATCCAGCTCTGAGCCCAGACAATTGGGCTGGGTGTAACTGGTTTCCTGCACACGTGCATGGGAACTCTTTACCACGTGGTGGACAAGGGCAGAGGAGAGAAGACACAGAGCTGAGTTAATGTCTTCAGGCAAATACACTCTGGGGTGAAGAGCAGGTGTAAGAAGCTTAATGTGTGCTGTAGCTGAGGTTGAAAATGTGCTTGCAAATGCCTGTAAGATTTGTTCCCTTTGCTTGTTACTGGCTCTGTTCTTTGCCCAAGTCCAGCAGGATCTCAGCTGTTGAGGAAGTTGTACTCCTGCAATTGCTTTGAAAGTCCCAAGGAGTTCATTCACTATCCTGTCTCCCTTCATCAGACTCTTCCGAGATCATCCCAGTGACAATTACTACCTTATGGATGTTGTTACCAGATTCTTGTTGTGATTGGCAAACATTCAAAGTGTTCCACTGCCATAAGCAAATATTTACTCTGAGGAAGGATTGCTGATGGCAACCATACATGTCCTGTTTGGTTTCTGTATGTGTCAAGATGATTTCTTCAAGTTTAGGGAAGGGATTTAAAGACCATATGATAGAGAATTCTCCTTTCTTATAATTACTGAGCACCAAAGTGGCTGTCATTCTGCCAAGAGCTTGCAGAAGAATGATGCTGTCTTTAAAGAACAGGAATTTCACAAAACACGTTTGTCCTCCTTGCATCTTCCCCACCCCTGGGGCAGAATGGCTCACTTGCCATTTTCCCTCTTCTGGCCAAAGATCTATGAAAGTGAGAACTAAACTACTTGCTGAGTGAGCTGTGACCGGTCTTGCTTGTTTTGGGGTGCTCCGAGCAATGTTTCAAGGCAGCCTAGGGAAAGCTGAGAGTGTCTCGGTTGGTGCCAGCTAGCTGCAATCTCTCAATGGGAACGCAGAGGAAGGTAGAGAAAGATGAGTTATGGGTGAAATGAATATTCTGGTTTGCATGTCTCTCCAGTTAAGACACCACATGATAGGTGGGACTGAAGCAGGAGTAGTTCCTGAAAGACAGGAGTGTTCTTGAGGTGTGATCCGCTGTCAAGATATCCTAGCAAACGGCATCCTTGAAGATGTTAGCTTATAAAAAATGTAATAAAAGACAAATGACAAGTTGTCTAGGGACTAAGCCCCACTACCCTGAAAGCAACAGCACTCTGTTCCCCTCCCTGTTTTTAGAGCAGGACACTTACACCTGGAAGAGGGGAGGCTGCAGCCTGTCAAGGAATGCACACAAGGCATGTGAACAACTGCTGTTGCTTAAGAGGATGCTTTTTTTTTTAAGCTGGCGGTTAAAGATAGACAGACCAATAATAGCAAGGTTTGGTTCCAGTTTCTCCAGCTGCTGGAGGTATCTGAACTTTGCATTTCTCTGATAAACTCTAGAGATTGTGGTCGACTATTAACCAAGTCCTGTGCTCTTCAAAGTACTCTCATAGCGCAGGAGGTTAATACTAAGCCAGCAACACGTGCTACACCTTGCATGTAGAGGGGAAGGACTAATGTGCTTTGGTGGAAAAACAGCGTGTTCTGTGCGCTGTCAAAACCACAAATCTGAGAGGATGAACCTGTTCTCTGCAAACTGCAGAAGTGCCCCGAGCAAGTTGGTCGTGCAAGGTAGGACAATGAGCAGTATTTTGGCATGAGGGCAGAGAGGCAATTTGTGGCTGCAGGAGGGTTAATACAGTTCTGTTTTATCGCTGTGGCCCATGGCAAATGCCCTCTCTGTTGCCAAGGCTGCTGCCACAAATGCCCCATTTTCTCCGGAACGCAGCAGTCGCCGGGCAGCCCCTCCAGCTGTGGCAGCCACAGCTGCCCGTGAGCTGCAGCGTGGAGGAGAAGCAGTGCTGTTGCTATAGATTCATCTTGTCCACGTATACACAGCTGGGCAAAATCAGCTCATTTAGCTTTTGCGATAAGTCTGCCCCTTTCAGTGGGACAGATAAGCCTGTTTCCTCTGTAGCGAGGCAGCACCTCCGTTTTGACTCCGGATCTGGCAAAAGAACATCTGACCTCGTGGCGATGGACGTGAACAAGGAGAAGAAAGAGAAGACACGAGGTTGTTGTGCTGAGTAAGGGAATGATCAGGCAACAACTCGCTCCAGCTGATAGAGCCTGCCGTTGATTGGGTGCTTTCTGAAAAGTCACGGAGGGGGATTTTCTGCGTAGGGTGTTTCCATCCCCCGCGTTGTCTGTTTTGGCTATAAAAGCCTCTACTTGGCATCTGTGACTCAAACACCAAAATGAAGTTGAAAGGAGAGAAGCAGGAGAGCTCTGACTACAATGAAGGTTCAAAGGGGGTAAGTACGCCTGACTCTATGCTTCCAACTTGAGCCTCCTGTAGATACAGAGCAAGGTATTTGAGATCTGGAGGTGCTTGTAGAGGAAGCAGAAAACCAAGATCTTCTGGGCTAACGTATCCACAACTGATGTCCCAGGGGGAGCAGAGATGCGTGTGTTCCTGAACTCAGTTTATGTCTGTCTGCAGTGCAGTGTGGCACAGAGTTTCACGATTTTTTCTGTCTGCAGCTGACCTACCATGTAACTTCTGTGTGGCTTTCCCCTTCTCTGCGTGAGTTTTCTTTCCTAATTTCTAATTGGTTTTAGGCTGCAGATGCTTCTGGGTGGGGGCTGCCCTTCACAGCAGCATTTTTGTGGAATCTTGCACAATGCACCACTCTTGTATGTCAGAGGTTTTCCTAAAAATGCTGAATGTGAATAATTAACACCAGTGGCTCTTTTGAGCTCCTGGGATTTGTTCAATGAGAGCAAGGCAGCCTGCTTCTCATCATCAATGCGAGAACATCAGCAGTCTGCTAGAAAATGCAGCTGGAAGCCTTAGCTTCCTCCTGATTGACTCTGAGCTTGACTTGAATTTTGATCTCCTGCAGTGCCTTCAACTCGGCAGGAATCTGGACGTGAGCTGCTAGAGCTTCTGAGGAATACAAGGAGTCCTAGCAGCTATTGGGACAAATGTTCAATTAGGGAAATGACTGGTCCTTCATGTGGGACCTGAGTTGAGTGTTGGGACATAAAAATCTTGCAGACGTTAAGGCTAACGATGGTGACGGAAAATTGTATGAGTTGGAATGAAAAAATTACTTTATTGATGTAGCAGCAATGAGATAGATTAATGAGCTATTAAAATAACCCAAAACAAAACAACTTAGTCAACACAGTAGGGCTAGCCTGAGGACCAAATAGCAACTGAATTGTTGTGACAAGCGAGTTGGTTGTAACCTTGAGGACTGTGTTACCCCCAAACGGGGTTGGTGTTTGATCCTACTCCAGAGGGCAATTTCACCCTTCTGTTTAACTGCAGAGTGCTGCTCTTAGACCCCACAGCCGAGCCCTTGATGAGCTACTTGGATAAGTTCTAATTGGTTTCAATGCCAATCAGATTAGATCCATAAACGGCTTGGTCCTGGAATCTGGGAGGCAAAACAAGCAGGCATGTGAAAGCAGAACAAATGACCGGGAAAGGGATTTTGCCACTTCATGCAAAATCTCATCTCCTGTGCCAATATCTCGTGTTATTTCACTGACCAATTTGCATGTTGGAAAGAGAATAATTGCATACAAATTTTTTTTTCCCCTGTGGGGTGGTATTTTAAGAATGAGAACTTAAAAATTATTCATCACCTGTATAATCGGTCAATACCAGGAAAGAGTAGCATGAATTACTGTAATGACTATGTACAAATCAAGCAGAACAAAATGAGTTGTAATGAAAACAACCCATTGGGCTTTCTTTATACACTAATGTGAAGTGAAAAACACAGAAGGCAGGTCTTAGGGTAGGTATTTATTTTTACTGAATGCCGTTTATGCCTAGAAACCAAACCTGCTTCTAAGATGGTGTTTGTGTGTTTTCTTTCCCCTCTGCAGAAAATGACACTTTTGCTTGCACTGGTAACGCTGATATCTGCATTTGGATCTTCTTTCCAGTATGGCTACAACGTGTCCGTGATTAATTCTCCAGCCCCGGTAGGTTGCACTGTGGAGCGGACCATGCCCTAGGAGGTTTACAAACACAACAAGGCAGGAGCGTAACAGTGGGATACAGGTGCTTGTGGGCAGGTGCTTGCACTTCTCCCTGCTTTAAATCTCTAGGACCTGGTGAGAAGTGGCTCCCCAGGAAAGGAAGGGGGGGCCGTTGAGGCGTATAACGCCACTGTTTGGACTTTGTGCCTCGGAGAGACAGGGCATAAGGAACGCCTTCCCTTCTGGAAACCAGGCAAATCCAGCAAGGCAGGATAACTTGTAGCAACAGTTATCTAGTCCAGGCTTCTCCATACCTCTCTTGCACTGATTTTCAACTCAGCCATTCTGGTTTTTTATCAAGACGTTTGTGTAAAGCTCTATGGCATTTGTTGTTAACTGGCTCTTACAGCACGAAATTTTGCTTACTGGGCTAAACATGCTCTGTATTTTCATTCCAGTACATGCAAGACTTTTACAACCAAACCTACTTCAAAAGGAATGGAGTGCCTATGGACAGCGGCTTCCAGACACTGCTCTGGTCTCTTACCGTGTCCATGTTCCCTCTGGGTGGCTTGTTTGGGTCTCTCATGGTGTGGCCTCTGGTCAACAACTGTGGCCGGTACGTGACAGTGGTATTTAACATCCTCACCCACAGTTCGCTGGGTTCAGATAAGACTTGCCTCCCCAGTCACTCCAGCTTGCCGAGCCCATCAGGAGCATGACTGCATCAAACACACCTTGACTGTAAGGCAGGTGGGCTGGTGATAAGCTGCTGGACCCAGCAATGTGTGTTGTCTCCCATGTGTAGAAGAATTTATATGGCTTCAGTATGGCCAAGGCCAGGCTGTGTGCTGGGCACTGAGCCAGGTAGAGGGCGATGAGGAAAGTCCTGGGCTGGGATCCTAGATCAGGCCCAGCTTCTGCTGCTCAGGTTTCCTGGCAAACTTCAGTTCTTTCTTGAAGCCTTCATTCCCTGCAGGAAAAATGGGACAACCGCCACTTTGTCTTTGATTAGTTTTTGGGATGGTGACTCATTTGAGTTTTGGACAGTATGACACTGGGGGGGTCTATCTGCTCATGTGGCCTTAGAAAAAATAAACTGAATCTGTCTCCTTCTCTGTTACTTTGCAGAAAGGGCACTTTGCTGATAAATAATCTCTTCTCCATTGCTGCTGCAATCCTTATGGGAACCTCAGAGCTAGCAAAAACCTATGAAGTAATCATCTTTTCACGTGTTATCATGGGAATCTATGCTGGTAAGTGAGAGGCTGGATGGTAAAGGGAGAGCAATAACTATATTCTTGGCTATGTAAGGGGTTTTTTTATTCTCACGACAGACTGTTTCACAGGTAGCACATTTTAGCCATACATCTGCATGGACTTGCTTGAACAACAGTTGTCATCTGCACGTTGCAGAAATATTAAAGATCTCTAGGAAACAGTGTCAGTGAGACTGGAATTTAAGATGTACAGGAGATGCAGCTATCTATCCTCTCTAATAAGCATCTGCTAGGTATGGAGCTCCAACAGCCAGGAAACCTGATCTGTTTTCCCAGACATCTTAAAGCAGATAGCCTAGCATTTTTTTTTGCTTTTTTTTTTTTTTTTTTTTTTTTAACATGATCAGAAAGAGATCAAAGTCGTTGGAGACAATGCCAGATCCAGTACTCCAGCCCTGGGACTGACCGTTCTTCCTGCAGGAGAAAAGAAATGTTAAAAGGGAAAGTAAAGGCTTCAGAGCCGCTGGGATTACTGCAAAGGCAGTGGGAAGCCAAGGAGAAAGAGGGGTGTGAGTTGCTGGTACAAGCGGCTGTCTTAGAGCTACAGTAACATGGAACAAACAGAAACCCAGAATGGGTACCCACGCAGTACGGTACCGAGGCTGATAAGGGTCCTGACAGTGTTTGGGCTCTAATTGGCTTTGAGCTGGCAAGACTGACATGCTCCATGGTTATTAGTGAGTTGGGATATCCTGTAAAGATAAAATGAGAAAACAAACTGACAGAGGAAAACAACTTGGTTTGTAACATGCGGCAACTGCAATTGTTGAGCTACAGCAGGAAATTTATCTAGTGCAGTGGTTTCGTTTTGGCTTTTGACTCTCCTAAGCCTGGCGGCTGCTCTTAGCATTGGTTCTCTGACTAAATATTAAGGGTTAAGTGTGACTCCTCCTTCCAGTTATTTATAACTGACAAAAGAATCTGGACTGGCTGTCCTGCCTTGCCCTCACTCAAACTGTGGACCTTGTGTCTGGGGAGGGAAGCTGCTGAGCCAAGGCAGCCTGCCTCAGGCTCTGGTAGGATCCAGGCATCGCTCTTCCTCCCAAAAGGGCGTCTCCGGTGCGGCAGCGCTGCTGACAGCCCTGCAGCATGCCGGGCCCCTCTGACGGGGCTTGGTCACTGTAGGTTTGGACGGTTAGGAAGCCTCTGCTGCTCGGATGCAGTAGCCCAGGAGTCACTGCTAGCATGTTTTAATCGGTGCAATTAAAAGGCTGGTTATAGTGTGAACCTAAACCACTACACCTCATGACTTCAGTTTTATAACGTTTTCTAGTTGCTGTAATACTTGTTTCCCTGCCTTTTGGCCTTCATACAACAGCTTGGTCATCTTTGTGACTCCAAGCTCCTGAAGGCGAGGAACTTTAGAAATGTAAGATAAGCATCTCATGGTCATTTGGCTCCAGGAGTTTGGGTTTTGCTTGCCAGGATTTGCAGCGTAAGCGTGGGAGCTGGCAGCTCTCAGGGGTTACTGTGGGTAATGATGCAATGTTCCTCAAAATAACCTGTGTCCTTAGTGTCCTTTTAGAGTAGAAATATCTATTCCAGCATGCTACTTGTAAGAGATCTCGAACCAGCAAAGCTCTCTGCAGAGCATTACTGAGCAATTAAAGGAGGAGTTAATTTTTAAAAGCCAGCAAGGAGTCGCGCCCTTCTATCCTCACATCAGCTTGTTTGGATACGGATTTCTTTTCTTGTTTTAGAGGAAGTAGAAATCCTTCCCTTATACTTTGAGCTTGTGTCCAAACCTGAAGGAGCACAGAATTTTTCTTTGTGTGTATTGTGTTGAAGTACTTTGCAAACCTTGCTGGGAAAAAGCCACTTTTAGGAAAATGACTACTGAGAGCCCCCAAATCATCTGCTATCTCTGTAGGCAAGACAGGCTACTGTTAGCCTTCTCGGACTCCTAAAATTCTTGGCTGCTGAGCACTTCATAAGCTGGACACTCAAAGCACCAGAAGGTGGGCAGGTTCCACTCCCAGGGCCCATCATGCACACGTGGTTGGTTCCCTACTGTATTTCATTTGAAACAGGTGAAACAATCCAGGCTCCTTCAATTAACTCCAGCATGGAAACATCTCTGCAGCTCAGCACAGAGATGATCTCTGTCTTAAGTTTAAGATCTGTGAGTGTAATATTGGCAGCCTTGGTGAAGGGACAGCATTACTTACAAACATTAAATCTTTAGCTGGAGCAGAAGGGTTTGAGTGTGAGGTTTCCGTATGTCCTGTGGTCCAGCAGGGATCATGTTGGTCTCACATGGATTAAAGGCATTTTACTGAAGATGACGAGTGGGCTGATGTCTGCTGCATGTCTAACATTGTTCTCTAACTCCTAGGTCTGGCCTCCAATGTGGTTCCCATGTTCCTTGGAGAAATGTCTCCCAAAAATCTGCGAGGTGCTATTGGGGTAGTACCCCAGCTCTTCATCACCCTTGGGATCCTTGTAGCTCAGATCCTTGGGCTCAACAGCATCCTTGGGAATGCAGAAGGTAAAGGCCTGGCTCAGGACTTTTCTGTGGGCTCCTCTGGGGAAAGATTTCTGACTGTTGTCATCTTGTCTCGGCTGTTGCAGGCTGGCCCGTGCTGCTGGGGCTCACTGGAATCCCATCACTAATTCAGCTCCTTGTATTGCCATTTTTCCCTGAGAGTCCCAGATATCTGCTGATACAAAAGGGCAATGAAGAGCAAGCACGACAAGGTACAGCATCATCCTTTAATGAAAGGGGAGGTGGAATGGGTTAGATCTGACTGTGGGACATGACTGACAGCAACCACCAGTGAAGCAAGTGAGTGTGAAATTCTTCATTGACGTGTTTCTGGTGGATGGAATTCCTGCAACACAGCTCCTTTCTCTGCATATGTGAATCCCTGATTTCCCACCATGGAAGCACTGGTGCCCCTATTTTTATGACTTGATTTGAAGCAGGAGAGCTCACTGTAGATCTGTTCTCCGGGGTCCATAACTCACCTTCATTTCCCAACTAGCTCTGCAGAAGCTGAGAGGCTGGGATGATGTGGACGATGAGATGGAAGAAATGCGCCAAGAAGACCGGTCAGAAAAGGAAGAAGGACATTTCTCTGTACTCAGCCTGTGTACCTTCAGAGGCTTGCGATGGCAGCTCATCTCTATCATTGTCATGATGATGGGCCAGCAGCTCTCTGGGGTTAATGCGGTGAGTCGGGGGGCATGTGGGAGAGGCCAGTGGGGTCAATAATTAAGGGCTGGAACTTGAGTGGGTGATGTTGGGCCGTGCTGACACAGGAGCCACAACCTAGGACCCAGGAGTACCCCTTCATTGGGGACGCTGGTTCTGTGTCACGTTGTGGTGGGTTGACCCTGGCCAGTACCAAATCCAGTACACACGTGTACCGGATACAGAGTCAAGCTGTCCTGTTAAGGATAGTTTGGGCATTTTTAGAGTCAGGTGCTTGTGCCTGGATCCAAACACCATGTCTCCAGATACAAAAGAATTCAGTTCTCAGACTTCTGTGCACCAGTTCCAGGAATGTAAAAGCAGCCAGAATGGGATTCCTGTGTTCTGCCTTTGGCCACATACAAACACAGCTGTGGTTTTGCTGCAGGTCTTTTACTACGCAGACAGAATCTTCCAGTCGGCAGGTGTGGACAGCCACAATGTTCAGTATGTCACGGTGTCGATAGGTGCCATCAACGTTGTCATGACTTTGCTTGCTGTAAGTTTCTATTTGGGCTCTTTGAGTTTGAGCTTGCTCAGTCTCCCCTCTCTGTCAGTCTTTAAACTGGGCTATGTTATTTACACATCCCGTATGCTGCTTTGCACAGAGGATGCCCTGCACTGTCCCTTGGTTGAAGGCAGCTGTGTTAAAGGAATTAATCACACTGATTTCTTACATGCCCCAGAAATTTTCAGTCTCTGGTCTCCAGGCTGATATGCCCTCCTCCTGCTGTCCAGGGTTACCCTGCAAGGCTTCCAGGCAGTCCTGGCTGGGACTGGGTACTGATGGATGGATGGCCTGCCTGTTCTCTCAGGGTTATTGACACATCCAGCTTTTTGCAGTTCCTGGGTGACTCCATGCCCACAATCTGTCAGTAGATGGTGGAAATTTCACTGAATTTCTTAGAAGACAAAGACGACCTTAATAAATCTTGCTGGAATAAGAAGTGCTGTGCCCCAGGTGTCTGGTCTCTCACCCTCTTCTGTCTCTTACAGATATTCATCGTGGAATCCTTGGGAAGGAGAATCCTTCTCCTTGCTGGCTTTGGGTTGTGCTGTGTCTCCTGTGCAGTGTTAACTTTGGCCCTCAGTCTCCAGGTGTGTAGGTGAATGGCTCAGGGGATCCTGCCCATGCATTTCTGGGAACAGAATACCAGGGAACAGGGCACTGGTGTATTTTTAGGGAAAGAGACAGTATGAAAAGTCTCTGTACTTGTAGATCTAAAGTAAATCCAGGAAAAGCTATAATCCTGCTTGTCTGAATACTACTTCCAGTATCTCATGCTCTTAATGAGTTACATCCATTTGTTGGAAGCAAGGATCATACCCAGGCTATGATTTTTGTGGCTAAGTACGCACATATCTGGCAATGGAAGGTGACACTGGCTTTAGAATGCCTTCAGATCTTACTACAAATAGCGCCTTGAACGTGTTGGTGACGTTCAGATAGGAATCACATCTAACGTGTGATTAAATTCTTCACAGGCCACTGTCTCATGCATGTCTTACCTCAGCATAGTGTGCGTCATCGTTTACATCATTGGACATGCTATTGGAGCCAGTAAGTATGCACAGTTTAGTCCAGTCTCCTCCCCAGTCTAGGTAAAGCCAAGTGTCATGCTGAATTTCAACCCAAAATCTTTGCGGAGCTAATCCAAGGAGATGGAATTTCTTCTTTGTGTGGCCATCCACCGTGTTTGCCAACTAGGCTGGTGTTCCAGTGGTTTGCTAGCTGTGTCAGTGAGGCAGAGGAGCATCTGGCTTTCAAGAGAAAAAGCAAAGGCACGATTGGGCTCGTGCCTGAGCTTCCCCCAGTAAGATCTGGAGCAAAACTATGCTGAGATAGTGAGCCCTACCAACTGGGCAGAGATGTTGCATGCTTGTATCTGTAGGCAACAAATCAAATTAGAAGCAACTCAAATTATACACGTGGCCCTGTGCATCACTTTTGGAGTTGTAGAGGTAGATGTGGATATTGGAAAGGCTTCTTAGTGTCGTAGAGCTGTCTGTTGAGCTTGGAAAGCCCTGCCAGACCCTTGCTGGATGCAATAATGTGGTTTTGCAAGTCCTGTGGAGGTTTCACCGGCGGATGGAATTACATACAGCCTTTCCTCTTCCATTTATATCATCAGGCAGATTCAAGTGCCGGGGCAGGGAGAATGCTGGAAGGAGACCCACCAGGCCAGCTGGACCTGTGGCCTGGCCTTGTTAATGAGAACACGGTCTCTTCCTGCTTAACCATGCCGCAGGGTGGCAGTGCAAGGCACAGGCCTGAGGGCTCATTCCATGAGTCGTTTTTCCAACACCTGCATGTGTTGGGGTGTTTCTCTGTTCTTCTTTTTTTAAGGAGCAATCACTTGCTTAGTCACTGCTCATAGGGTGCTCTCTGGAGACAGTTTGTGTTTATCAACCTTATTTTACAATCTGTGCAGGAGATGGGTTCATGGTTAAAGTGCAGCCATAGGAGAGAAGAGGTTGATTGCTGTGTGTGAGCTTAGTAAAGTCACTTAGTTGCCCTGGTTTTCTTATTTAATCCCTTATTTGATTTATTGGGTGTTTCTAAACACTGATAATTTAGAAACCATTGCCTGCTACTGAAATGAACAGTGTAATCTGGGAATTCAGAGTGGGGGAATTGCCTTTGGGATTTCCAAATATGCAACTACCTTCCAGGTCCCATTCCCTTTGTGATGATCACAGAGATGTTCCTGCAGTCGTCCCGGCCTGCAGCGTTCATGGTGGGTGGGTCTGTGCACTGGCTGTGCAACTTTACCGTGGGGCTTGTGTTCCTCTACATGGAGGTAAGATGCAATCACATGACAGGGCAAGACTTGAGATTAAAACTCATATCTTCACCCCTGTGTTCTTACAGAGAGTCTTTTTAATCCTGAGAGCCAAAAATGCCCAAGTTGGTTCCCAATACCCGCATGCATGATTATAAATTAAGGGCAAGAAACCGATGTTTTTTAAAACTGCAGGTTTTTTTAATCGCATCTGTATGTTCCACATGCTTTAAAAGCAAGCAGTTATTTTTCCATTATTATATCTGATCCTGAATTCAGGAGCGTGGAAAAGATTGCAAATAGCCTGTGCAAAGGGAGCTGGTGAGTTTACTTTGATTTCTGTAGCAGACCCTCACCCTCCTTATCCAGTAAATCCATGGTGGTTTCCAATAAATCCATGGTGGTGGTATGAGAAGGCAGAATATAGACAACCCCTAATTTCTAGTCAGTCAACTTAAAATATGTGTACATGAGTATGGCTACTTTTTTTTATAGCTATTGCAAGGTTCTGCATGTCCAAACCATGTATTGTACACAAACTGGAGAGTTCCTCTAATCTCTGCTCTGTCTTCTTTCATTGCTCTAGGCTGGGCTGGGGCCCTACAGCTTCCTCATCTTCTGTGCCATCTGCCTCTCCACTATAGTTTACATCTTCTTTATTGTTCCTGAGACAAAGAACAAAACCTTCATGGAAATCAACATGATCATGGCCAAGAGGAACAAGGTGGAGATTCAGGAAGACAAAGAAAAACTTGAGGATTTCCACACTGTCCCAGCCAGGCAGGCAGGGAAGAAAGTCACTAGCAGTGAGCTGTGACCTGGCCAAGTCTTTGGCCTGGCCCAGATATTTTTCAGGATCTGTTCAGCGGAAGAACAAATACATGAATTCATCATTTGATACTGATCTTCATTCAGAACTTCTGCAAAATTCCCACAGCAGGAGTGCCCAGATAAGCCACTGTGTCTTGAGAGTGTTCTCATTGTGAGTAATTAGCAGGACTGTTCTGCTTCTTGCCATAGCCACCACCAAGGCAAATTACTCCTTCGTGTTATTTGTCACAGGGAAAGGGCAACATCCTCAGCCAGCTCAGTTCCTGTGATCAAGTAGCCTATGTCATAAGATGATGTGTGTCCTTGATGTCCTGACTGACACATCTCAGGTGACACAAGCCAGCACTTGGGCTGGGTTTTGGTCAGTCATGTGCAAGGACTGCACTATATTCCTCTGAGGAACTGTCACGCATGGATTTCAGGGTCCAGCATGAGTGGTGCCAGGCCTGTGGTGCTCTGGGTGGAAAGAGCGTCGGATGTCCTGAGGTACTTTGTTAGATGGGTTGATAATAACATTTCTTCTGGCAGCTCTTGTCTTCCCTTTGTGTGCTTCAAAGGACTGCTAAACTGGAAACGCATATCCCTGTTAATCTCGCCCTCACCCCGCTCACTTGGCTCCGGCCTTCAGATCAAACCTAGCCCTCAACTGTTGCTGATGAGTCTTTCCAAAGCCTTATTCTTGAGGTTAGGAGTCACCCATCTGGCCCATGATGCTTATTCACAGCCGATTTATACCCATTTGTTCCAGTAGCACTCTAGTCTTGGAGCTATTTAGCTCCTTTCACTCCCTAGTGTTTACACTGCAGTTGCCAAAGAGCAACACTCCCTCTCTTAATCCTTTAATGACCCCCATATCCCTATGTTGCACACATGAGGCATTGGAGCTCATTCATCCCCCAGTGATATGTGGTATTGAACACCGTAAGAGCCACCCTCCTGTGTTGCAGGAGTCAGATTCGGGTTGATTCCTGTGCAGTAGGCTACAGATTGGAGCCTGTTTGCAACCATGTCCAAACTTGTCTTGAGCTTCTCACGTTGTGTTACTTAAATTTAGTTTTTTGAAATAACTCAGCTCTCAGGTACTTGAAACCACTTGAAAACATCTTCAAATGGTTTAGAGCTTGGTCCTTCTACTGGTTTCTGCTTGTGTCCCCTAAGGGCACAGTTCTACCTGAAGGCTAAATTGGTTTGGAAAAGCTCTGAGTCTGAAGGACTCGTGCTGAATCAGAAGAAAGTAAAGTGCATGCTGATCAAAATGGAGGATTTGTTAAAGTATTTATTAGTTTAAGGGGTTTGGGGGTTAATTACAGCATAATTTAACAAGGGGAAATTCAATTTAATTAATTGTTATGTGGGCCTGCTGCCCTCTGTTTTGGAAAAAAAGCAGAGCTGTTGAACAGCTTGGCATGGATTTGGTGTTGTTGATGGAGATAGTCCTTCACATAATTCACTTTAACCCTAGAAGATGAGTTTTGTGCCTACCCTGAAACTTGTGATGTATACATGTTGAAAAAGAAGCTGTTTCCATGTTCGGTTTCTACATCTATTTACAGAAAAGGCAGCACACACCCATCAAAGCACAGCAATTGCATGGGACCACGCTCTGTACTGCAAGGCCTTTACATACCTTTTGCTATGGTCTGCCTGCCGGGAATGGGTGGTGATTTGATGGTGAGAATAGGAAGGAAAGATGCATGCAGGGAAGATGGTGAGGAACTGAGATGGGGTGAAGGATGCGAGAGGAATTGTAGTTCAGAAAGTGGCTCCTTTGACCAAAGAGAGCGGCTTTTTGTCATGTAGGAAGGTCTATGTATGGGGACTGGAGTGAAACTCCTGGGAGGGATGTGACAATACAAGGTATTGGACTGTGCCAAGTTCCGCTCTGTTCTTTGCCTCTATCCTCCTGATGGAGGCTTTTCTTCCATGTACCTACTTGGACAAACAACCTGGAGCGCTAGCAGGCATGTAGTGAGCCTATACAAAGCAGAAGGAGAAACAAGTAAATAATCTAAATTTTTCTCAGTTTCCCCAGCAAGTAGTTTGGATTCTTCTGCTGCCTTAAAAAAAAAAAAAAAAAGTTGGGATCACTGGCAACTGGTGTCAGATTCCAGAACTACTCCCCCCGAGAGGGTCATGGAAGTTTCTCCCCATGCTATGATATCGCCCTTCAGTTGCTCTGGTTTGCACAGCGCATGTGCCCGAACATCTGCAGGACTGAGAACTTGGCTCCACAGGTTCACGAGAGTCATCCACCCTGAAAAACCGTTGGAGAATGTCCCAAGAAGAGTATCTCTGTTTTTCCCAAGGACAAGCGTCCCTCCAGCCTGGCTCACGTACCCCTTCTGGATACTCTTTGCTTTACCAGCTGCTCCATTGAGCCATAAATTTGCCATTCCAGACTGGGAGGCCCATGCCATGCAGTAGTGCAGCCAATCTTGTGCCTTGTGGTCCAAGGGGAAGCTGATGAAATGGCCACCTATCCACAATCCCACATCCGTGCCCACGGTCACCACTAGCTCGTTATCCCTCTCCTGTGTGGAGTAGGAAAGAACAGTCTGACTGCCACTGTGCTGGGCTTTTGTCCAGAAACATAAGGTGAAGGCTTGGAGAGACATATCGTGGAGGGGCTGAACAGTCACAAAACTCTCAATGTTTTCCACGGGGAAGTAGAAAGCTGGAAAAGTGCTGGATTTAATACCTGAAATAACCAAAAAGCCAGCTGTTACATTGCTGGCTGTGCTTATAAATCAGCCCAAATCCTGAAGAATGCGCCCATAGGAACTGGCAGGGCTGTGGCAGTCTTAGCTGTCTTGAGCCACAGTTACTGGCATGTGTCCTACCACCAGGGAAGGGCTGGAAATGGTGAAAAGCTTAGCTCCCTCACCCAGCTGTTTGGGAAAAATCACTTTTTTCCCCCCCACTCCTCCTCTTTTCCCATCTTGTGTAAAATAAGAGAAGCCCATTATTTATCCTAGGGGAACTATGAGCTTAAATCCCTCACTGTTTGTAAAAATGTGCTTACACACTGCAGGAGAAAGCTGCAGTTGCTGTGAGCAGCTAGATTGGGGCTAGCTTTAATGATGCTGTAGTTGAAATTTCCATCAGCAGGCTTAGATATGGGACAAAATTCTACCTGCTCATATCAGTACCAAACCTGTTAATGGTTTAGGCCATCAAGGACAGCAGGGCTCTTCATTGTCCGCAGGTAAGCTGGACTCAAGAATAGATGTGCGTTTCTTACCTACGTGGCTCACTCCATTCAGCAACTCTCTCTTCATGTCTTGGAGCTGCATCTGGATTTGTTCCAGTCTGAGGTTGAATTCTTCTGGATGGCATTGTTCTAGAGCAACCAGACAACCAAATTTACAGAAGGCCAGGACCTGCACATGGTAGATTTTCTGCTCTCTAGTTTGTAGAAGGTTTGGGGGAAAACGTTTGCTTTAAAATGCAGTATCTCACTTCCACATGGTGCCTGGCTAATCAGCCACGCCGGAGCTGTTTCTGCGGTGGTTAGTGTACCTCACCCACGTGGATGCAGACACTCCTGAACCTGGTGTTCCTGTGCGGTGCCGTGTAGCACCATGTACCTTGGGGAGGTCTGTGCAACACCATTGCAGTCAAAACAAGGGGCTGGCACCCAACCAACAGCCACGCTGCACCATTAGAAGCTGGATGTGTTGGTGGCGGCAAAGAGGCACATGGGCCATCTCCCCATGCCGTGCAGGGGTGCTGCGGCTCCTGGGAAAGGTGATCTCCACCATGACTAGCTTAAGTGATTTGCAGCTTAACTCCTTCCACACAGGTTTCTTTGCCCTGGGGGAAAGCCTGAGTCCTGCCAGCTGACTTCCCTTACCTTTGGTGAGTTTGGCTTTGAAGGAGGACTCCACCACCCGCCCGTTGAGGGGCTGAGCATGCCGGTAGTCGTTGCGCAGGGTCCTGTTTTGCCAGTCCAGCAAGGTGTTCTCCAGGAGGCTGATCTGCGAGCAACGCAGGCTTATTACGGAGGGCAACGGGAACAATGATTTCGCTGGGAAGTGCAGTGCAGATCCTGCAGCTCAGGATTAAACCTAGCAATTTGTTATAGTGGAACCCACAGGGTTTCTTGCTGAATATTAGCAAGGGAAAGGAACAGAACATGAGGGCTCTTATCTGCTAATTCATGATAAAGATATTTTTCCTGAAGGATGTTTTTACTACGTGCCTGATGGTATGCATGGGTGGAGATTTGGCTGCTATTCTGTAGTGTACTGCTTTCTCACAAGTGCCCACTAGCCTTCCCCCTGCCAAAGAGAGTATTGCTTTTGCAAATGGGAGCACACTGTGATCCTCCACTACTGTAGGCTCCACTTCACCTTGTTCTTCTCCTGGAAGAAAATGTTTCTGATGCTTCTTTTTCATTAAGGAAGATGACCCACTGTGCAAGACTCAGCAGTAAGCTTATTTTACTTGTGTTACTTTTTTCCCTGCGAAAGCCTTTGCCCTGACAAGGCAGACGGAGAGAGGAAAAGGGGCTCCTGCCACATGGCAGCATTCAGCTGCTGGCACGAGTGGGGTTACTGCTCCTGTGCGCCCGGCGAGGTCCTCTGAAACGCCTCTGCTGGAGCTGGGCCAGCCCTGTCCCGTCACGTAGCCAAAACTCACAGCGGGCCGCTCCTGAAGCGAACCCATCTAGCTGCACAATGTGACCATAAACAAGAAAAAAACCCCAAAATACTCTTCTAAAAATGTGCCAGTTGGAATTATTTGAATGTTATGAATGGCTCTCTTAGGATTTTTTTTGAGGGTTTGAGGGTGGTTTTTTGGACTGTCTTGCAATAGTTTTTGCCTTGTTGAGTCTGACTGGTCTCTTCCTTTTTATAGTGCTTCAATACGGTTGAGCTTAACTGAGCTGATGGCTTTGTTATTGCTCACCAGAGCCCAGGTGAACAGCAGCTGTACAGATGGACCCTTGCTGCGACGTAGCATCACGGCGTCGTTACAGCTGCCTGTAAGTCATAGAAGCGTTTAGGTGGGAAAAGACCTTGAAAATCATCAAGTCCAACCAATTCCAGTTGCTTAGGAGTCTGCTCCAAAAGCCCTATGTGAGAAATACCCTATTAGCTCCTCTGTCAGGCTGTTCCCAAAATCTTTGGAGGACAGAAAAGGAAACTTGTGTGGAAAGGTGAAGCATGGAGGAAAGAGAAGCTGCTCTGTCTGGTAAACAGCCATCGCTTACCTGCGTGTGGGACAGGACAATCGGAGAATGAAAGATGGTCCAGATCACGCTCTCGGAGCAAGGTGGGGTTGTTAGTGAGCCCTGGTACCTGTAGAAGTGCAAGAGGTTTTCCGGCAGCATGGCTTGGACATCCAGAGAACTGAGCTTTGTTGATTGACCTCAAAAGGAAACAGAGGCAATATTAATAATTAACGGCGAACAAAGAGAAAGGTGAGAGTGGTGTTAGAGCTGGGCTTGGCACATCCCTTTGCCCAGAGCTCTGGCCCTCCCAGGAAGCAGAGCACATCAGTGCAGCGAGCGCTTGGGGGTGCAGGCTGCAGGGGCGTAGGAAGCCAGTATTTGGTGGTGCTGGGGTGTGTTGCGTAGACCTATCAGGAGCATGTTTAGTGCTGCCTTGAGCATCTTCCATGCTACCCTGCTGCATGGGCTGCTGTCTGAGATGCATGGGCAGGGATGGTGTGAAGCTGTGTGCGGCTGAGGATGCTTGGCCACATAACTGTAAGCAAAGCAGCAGCAAAATATCTGTCCCCAGACCCAGTACATGCTTATGGACTTCGAGAATATTAAGGGTGGAGAAAGGCGTTCCCAGGTCTTACCTGCAAACCTGATTTTTGCCAGTTTGGAAATGAATTCACTGTAGTAGGTATTCTCGAAGTGCCCATCCTAAACACAGGATAGAAACTTGAACAAAAGGCTGGTGACCTGCCTGTCCTTCTATACTACTAATCAGCCTGGGGGACTAATTGATGAGTTGGGAGAGACAGAACAAATACTATCACAGGTCTGTTAACAGGCTGGACAATCCTAGGTGTGATAAGGTATGGACCCATAGATCTCGGGTAGAAGAGTGAACTGCAAGGATCCTTTTTCACCACTTCTAAATGCACACAAAATCAAGTGTTCCCCCTTGCAAACCCAAGCAAGGCCTTGAAGTACAGCAGGGAAAACCCAGCTGCCACCACACCTGGCAATCCATCTGTACTTCTTACAGGGCACGTTTTTCTGGGGCTCCCAAGTGGTATGGGCTGGTGTTGCATGAGCCCCACAGGACGTATCGGGAGAACAGCCCTGCTGCAGCACAGCCTCCTCAAACTGGCGCAGGCATCATCCCTTAAGCTAGATGTGCAAACCTAATACAGGCTGCTCGTGCCTGGACCTGCTCAGGCTGTGATTATAGTATAAATAGCGACCACAGCCTGGCCTTGCTCACCAGCCTGGGCATCAAACCTACCACATACAGGAAGGCAAGCACAGCCAATCCATTTGGTTTGTCCTTGGCTTCTTCAAAGCTTGAGTAGTCGGCTGAGTTGTAATGGACGATGTGCAGCTGTCAGAAGAGAGATGGGGTCATTGAGCAAGAAGTGATAAATGGCTTCCTCGGACCTTTAAGGACCCAGTGCCGACTGAAGGAAGAGTCACCGTCCCAATTCCTGTGGCTTGTGCCTCTCAGCGCAGCCAAACAGACCTTTAGTTTAACAGGTTTGTGACAAATGTGGAGGAACTACTCCATCTTTGAAGGATCTTAGTGCTATTGCAATGGCTTTAAGAATTCTTAGTCTTCTGTGCCAGCACTGTCAGGCTCAGCCCTTGCATTGCACCAACCTTGTATTGCACTTACGGGAGCCCCTTTTCTCCCACTTGCCTCTGCATTGCTTCCTGCAGGCATTGGGGGCTGCAGCTTCCAACTTCCCAATTGCCAGGCTTGCAACACACCCTCCCTCCAGCCTGTTCCCAAGTACCTCTGCGAAGTATCTCATCCCGTCTATGGTGTGTTCAGAGCCGCTGGTCTCCAGGTCCAGGCCACCCCAGTGCAGATGCAACTGTACAGCTGTGTAGAGGCCTGGGAGCCCTCTGGAGATGTGCATGGTGGGTGGCAAATCAATCTGGACTGAAAAACAGGATTAGAGACAGCAATGGGTGCAGCCAGGCCCATTCCTGTAGCTACGCTTGCGGTGCCTAGTGCTTTCTGCCAAAAACACCCCCTATGAAATAACTGGCACAGTAGTGTTCAGGGAATGAACTCCAGCATGCAAGGAAAACCACTGAAGCTTAAAGCTGGGTGTGCTTAAAATCTTCCCTGACCTCAGGCTTGTGCATCACTGACCATGCCAGGCACAAAGACGACTGGGCACTGGCTGTGTCTGCAGCCTTTTCTTCCATCTGAGCAGCTCTGGATTTTTCCTTAGGCACTAATAAAAGCACTTTAATGCTCATATCTCTCACAGAACATCGCATCTTGCAGGGCTCTGCGTGGATTTGTTAACTAGTTTATTTCCAAGGAAGAGAAGAGGGATAGGAATTAACCAAGTGACTGAATGCAACTGCGCCTTTCTCTAGCGTTTCTGCTCTGCAATTCGGACTTTTGTCCCTTACTGCCTTACAGATTACAGCACCTGCAGCCAGCCTCTTTTCCCATCTCTGGTTGCTGAGGTGGTTGTGTTAGAGGCCATTGAGTTAATGAGTTAACGAAGGCCACACTTATCTGCTACTGGAAGAAGCTGCATGCACCCTGCATGGATGACGTTTTAATCTTCCAGAGCTGTGCCCGTCCTCACTACCTACTAGAGGACCAATCCTGTTTAAAAAATAAAGCCCAAATGCCCAATACCAAAGGCTTCGTTAACCTAAGGTTATCTGTGTGAGTGTGTCTGCACAAGTGTGGCAGATAGGTGGAAATTCCTTGTGCCGACACTCTGCACTACTGCAAACAGGCTTTATCAGGTGGGGTTTAGCCTGGTAATTACACAACTAGAGAGAAAGTGTAGCTGGTTTCTTAGGTGAGACCCTTGGTCTCCAGCTCCTGAGAGCCTGTAAGGAGAGTCCTGCTGATAAATCCATCTCCTGTCCCCTTTGGATCTGCTGAACATTTTCTGATGTGGCCCAGTGCAATATTTTCCTTGAGAGATGTTGCTACCCTGTCCCATCTCACTGAAGCCAGTTGGAAAACCTCATCTGACTCACAGGAGCTGTGAATACAGACAGTCATTTTGCCTTTGTGCTTTTCTAAAATGCCCTGCATCAGAAAATCATTGGTTTGATGTGAACAAGAGTAGGAAAATGCACATGAGCAGTCAGAGATGTGAAAGCCAAACCTGCAGGAATTAGTCTGTAGGCAGCCAGGGTAGCAATGCTGACATGAGAGCTTCTAACTGAATGTTGAGCTTGTGTGGGTGACAAACACGAGTACTCAGTAATTTTGGTTTTTAGCAATACAATCACAACAGTCTCTGAAGGCACAATGTCTCTCATTGCTTCGTTCCCTTGCCCTCGCTCTGTATTTCTCTCTTGTTACAGAGAGGAGGAAAGGACCATCACGTGGGATTGCAGAGCTACCAGCTTGATGTTCCAAACACCTTCCCAAAAATACTCATTCCCTTCCCACTGCGGCTGTTACTCATCTGTAGTCCAAAAGCATTACCCCAGCAGTACCAGCTGATGAATTATTTAGACAATGAATTACAGACTGCAGCAGGGGAATCCAGGACCTCCTAAATTATAAGTCTTGCCCTGAGACTGTGTGGCCAAAGGCAAAGCTTTTAACCCATGCTGTGCTTCAGCTTCCCTTCCCGAGACCTGAAACACCAATCTTCTGACTGTAAGGGAGGGATTCTCCTCTGTGCTTCACGTTGTGTGACCTACATCTACCCGAACCTTGGATGCAGACTTGCAGTTCTCTGTTCCTATCAGTTCAAGTTCTTATCGCACAGGGGCTAAAGATGCATTTTTGGAATGCAGAAAGGAGTCGGTATGCACCAAATTCCGCTCACTGCTATAGTCCTGCAGTCCTCTAGTACACTGAAGGAAAGGGTCAATCTGTAATGCTCTAGCTGCCTTTTATCCCTTTTTAATGCCTAACAGAGAAAATATCTTTATATTTTATATAAATAACTGCCTTTTATTTCTCTGGTTTATGTGTGTGTTTCTGGAGAGCTTTCCTGTGTGACTGGGGAAAACAGCAAAACCAGGGGAGCAGAATGAGGTGAGATGGCACAGCCAAGTAAGGTGAGTCCAAAACCAAAAAAAGGCACTGTCTGTGAATAGCGTTTAAGTCAGCTGAAACAAATGACCTGTTCCTGCACTGTCATGAGCTTGACATCCTCCCAGGACATCTGCTCAGACAGGGAAGAAAAAACTTCCCACCCCTACAGCAAAGCTGGCTCATTCCACCGCATTTCAGCCTAGTGTCACTTGCTGGCTACAGAAGGTTTGTGATAATGTTCTAGGTCTGGCAGAGTGCTGAGATGAACACACAGGCACTGTTCTCCTATCCTGCATGTGCTGGGAACATACCTGAACTTGTAAAGTCTCCTTTATGCCCCAAACACCATGGGGTAAGTACGTGCTACGCTGCCCAGGTGAAACCTCCAGAGGATGCCCCACAGCCTGCTTCATAGCTTAAAAGCAGAAAGCTGTCAGGTTCAGGTACTTTTTCCATCAGCTGTCCCAGCAGGAAGGTATGTTTGTTCATTCTCCCATGGAATGTGCTGCAGGACTACAGCCAGTATGATGTATAGAAGCCTGAACTCACCAGTGCAGGATGCGAACAAGGAGGGGTGGGTAAAAGGGGTGGGGTTTAAGGACAGACCTACCATTAAAGACATCTACATTTCAAAAATGTAAGGCTTTGGCTTGGCTTTGCTGCCAGCATTCCCTGCACCGGTATCACCCGCTGTCATGGAAATGGCTTGTGGGGGCCTGGGTGCTGCTTGTGCAATGCTCCATGCGTGCACCAAACCATGGCTCGGGGGGCAAAGTGGGGCTGAAGGGGACAAGCAGCGCTTGCTTCCTTGTGCCTTAGAGCTTCTGACAGAAAGGTGACAGCCAGAGCTGCTGCAGGACCAAATAAACTCCCTGAGCTGTATGCCCTGATTTCTGTTTCGGGCTGCTCCTTTGTCAGCAATGACTTCTCAACCAGCTCCTCTTTTTACGTAGGTGCTGCGAAGGACCCCCCCAGTCTTACCAGAGTGACCATTGTTGGTCATTGTGAAGTCCCCTTGCAAAGGCCCATCGTAACCGCTCAGCTCCAGCTGCAGTAACTGGGGGTTGTGCCTCACTTTTTTCCTCTGGATGTCAATTGGAGATTGGTGCTGGCCAGCACAGTCTGCAAAGTGCTTCCCCCAGTGCTCTTCATCCAGCTCTCCTTCTGCGTGGAGGAGAAGCAAAGCAGGTTGTTAGGGCATGGTGAGAATGGCTGCTAGCTCAGGAGTCAGAAAACTCGCCTCATTTGCCAGCAGGGCATGTCAAGCTGGTCGTTATAACACCAGGAGCTGCAGCAATAAAAGATTGCTCTGCCTTCCCTAGTGTGAAAATACACATTATTCTGTCTGCAGGACAGCTGTGCTGCAAAATAAGAAACCTGCATTGCAGTAATAGCTTACTGATCGCGGGAGGCTGAACCTCCACCGAATGAGCAGCAGTGTTTACATAGAAATGGGGATTTACATGAGTCTCAGCTGCCAAAGGTGTGGAATCAGGTTCTCAACCACTGTGAGAGTGAATAGGACCAGGGCAATAGGTGGGAAGTCTCTTTGGGATCGGGAACTGACAGAAAATTTGCTCTTTTTAACTAGGGAGAGAGCTAACAAAAGAAGAATAGGAGTGAAATGGTTTAAATAAATGGGACCGTTTGCTAGGATAGGAGTGGTCTGGGGTGGCTTTCATGTCCTGGGTGTATTTTTATTAAAGCCCACCCCGCTCCTGTGCGCAGTGCTGTGCCTCTTCCCCGTGCCCCCTTTTTACACACAATGAATAATGAGGTTTATTCACTGCTGTGGAATAGGACCGGGGCACCCCAATTTCAGGAGTCAGTTGATTGCCCTGAGCTCTTGATGCCACTTCAGCCCCCAGACCTAATAGCCCCTAAAGGCACCACTAAGAGTTAATACTAGCTCCTTTTTTTGCTCAGACACAAACCTTTGACACGGGGCTAAACCCCAAAAGCCCTAGCTTCACCTGCACGTGCTCATCATCTCTGCAAGTATTTAATTCTAAAAACCTCCTGTGGTCACCTATGGAGGAAGCAAATGGGTCAGAGGCCTGGCATGCTGGATGCTATCATTTTTCCAATGGCTCTAAGCCTCTTAGCCCTAATTTGAATCTTTCCTGCAGAGGTCTGGGTGCTGCTGAAACAATTAACAAATGCTTGACCCCCCTTCAAGGCTCTTTGCCCTCTCCATAGCGCTATATTTAGGACTTAAAGCATAACTAGAAATTTTAATGCCATCTCTGTTATGGCTGTGACGGCTGATCAGGATGGAAACCTTTTCTTCTTCACCCCAGCACTGCAGTATCCTGATGGCTGTCGGAGTCCTGACTGAGGCAAACAGAGCCAGAGCTATGGAATAGCTATCATGTGAGTGTTGAACTCGCTGACTTCAAATCCTGCAGAGATGGTTTGGAAAGGGAGGCGATTGTTTTAAAAAGAAAATAGTTCAAAGCTACTTCCTCATCTTCCTAATTTTCAAATTATTATCGTTATGGCCACACTTGGGGATTTGTCACTATTTGCCAATTCTTTTCTTTTTATTTCATTTAAGCGATGTCTGTTTGCAGGCATTTGTTTCCTGACATGGATTAAATATGGGGGGCTTAGGCGATGCAGACAGCCTGGTGAAAAGCAAATCCAGAGAGAAATTCTGCAAAGAGCTTGGTGTGCTAATTGCAATATTGTATCTATTCAACAATATCCTTTGTTTTAGCTTGATTCCCAGCCCAGTGAAGATCATAAAAGGACTGCCATTTCCTTCAACAAGCCCTGCAAACAATCTCCTGAAACAAATGAAAATCGGATAAAATGTCACGAAATATATAAATACATAAATAAGCACCACTTAGCGATCTGTATCGCATGGGATATGACAATGAAATAATGAGCAGGCAGTAGTTAAATCTTTTCCTTCCAGGATCATCCAAAGGGCAGCTTTTATTCTAACACATTGCAAAGATTTTCTCCATTGTTTGAACCTCCTTGGTCTGCCAACGTGTCCTAAGCACACAAAGGAGTAAAAAGGGGTGACATTGAAGGGAATCACTTTCAAGACACACAGGCATCAATAAAGTGGAATAAATGAGCTGCTTTGTGGAGATCTTTCACTAAGGGAATGAGAGTCAAGCTGAGGGTTGCTTCTGCAGTACAAAAAGGATGGGAGCGGCTCTAGCAAGCCGGCGGTCGGTAGCAACCCCAAACCAGCCACGTTTTTCATTACCTTTGTATGTCCAGTGCAGTGGGTGAGAGCAGCTCAGGTGCCCCAGGAGCAGGCGGAACAAGACAGCTGTGACCCGCATGTCCCTCGCTGTACCTGCAGCCCGAACCAGGGTGGGGAGAGCAGTTCTTTACAAATCCTCCAGAAGCGTAAATACCAATTTACTCTAGGTCTGGCCTTCCCAGCACCCATCCGGCCCTTCTCACCCAACCAAAACAGTAACAGCAGACAACACCACAGAGATATTTTATTTAGACAGTCAGCTTTAAACACTAAAGGCACTTTATTGATCCTCTGAACCAAGCTGCCTGTGCAAATGGAAGAGGTTTTCCCCTGATGGCCAAAGCCGATGGCCTCAGAGTCGCGGTCTGAGCCCAGCTGCGACACATTCTCTGCCCACTTTTCCCGTCCCTTCATTCCTGATGAGCAGGTAGAAAAGCTTCATTGCAAATATCTGTTAAACAGTGCTTTATAAGCAAAGATACCTAACGCAGATCTCCAAACACGCTCCAGAGATGGCCAACTTTTCCCTGGTTACACAGAGGAAGGCGCCAAGGCAGAAGGCATTTAAGGGACTGTTTTGCAAAAGTGCTGAGCATTCACAATCTTATTAGAAGTCAAAACTGTAAACACTTAGCTCCTTGGAAAATCAGTGTTCTGAGGCCAGATTTACAAGTGCTCCACGGCCACAAGGTTAGTATTTCAAAGCATTTTGCTTTCAACACCTTCCCTAGTCACTGAAACCCCAGTTTTGAATGGGAGAGATTTGCAACCTTTGGAAAATAAAGAGCTCTGAAAAACCTGTTTAGACTGCTGAAAGATACAGGCACGATACAAGATACTGAAACCTTGATGGCTTTTTAAAAAACATACAGGAATTCAAATAAAAACTAGCAGGTGTCAGTTGTCCAAATTCTCTTGTGGACTTCAGTAGCTGCTCTGCACATCTTCAGACGCTTGAGTTCCTTAAAAATGCATCCCAAGCAAATAATTGCCCAAGGTCCAGTAAAAAAGTCAGGCCAGGGAACAGGCCATAGATCTTCTGCCTGCCTTTTTGTATCCCGTTGCTAGGCAAACGTCATTCCCTTTGAAAAGCCTTCTCCTCCCTCCAGGAATGACACACTACCGTGGCCCTTTCTGCCCAGCAGAGCCTCCCCACCCATAAACCCGCGATTTAATAACAAAAAGGGAGCAGAAATCTCCCCAGCAATGGAATTTTCACCTGGTACTGAGAAAAGCTTTGGCTTCCACCAAACGCAGCACAACTTTGCTGCTGATTTTAGGTGACAGGCAGCAATATTAAACATTTGGCAAGAAAACTCACATCAGTGAAATCTCCGCACTTCTGTTTGCAAGGTCCCTGCCGCTTGCAATAATATTTGCAATTATTATTTTCAGCAGTAAGGTACCTAATAAGAGCAATTCAACAATAAGAGCCATAGGTGAGTTACAGATTTCACGTGAACTCAGGTTTCTAGGATTCGACTGCGCTGAAGACGAGAAGCAGGTTTTTAACTCAAAATCTTACTCTTTCATAGAATCATTTAGGTTGGAAAAGACCTTTAAGATCATCAAGTCCAACAATTTCACTTTGCAAGTGAATTGTTAACATTAAAAGGCCTTTCCTGGTTTGTGCAGTGCATATTTAATCTTTGGGAACTGCTGTAATATTGAGGTAATTAAGCAAATGTGTATTTTTCCCTCTCTCCCCTAAAGAAGTCATTTGTTCTGACAGTTGCACTGAGCTGTGTAAGGACTAAACTAATCAAACATGCCCTGCGATGCTCTTCATAATCCTTGTGTATCCAGTTGGGTAAATAGGCTTTGAAATTAGCTGAGGGAGAAATTTTGGGGGGGTTATACCTGTTTACACTCCAGGATTCCACACAGCAGCACATGCAGGTGAGAACAAGAGTCAAGAACAGGAGGTCACCTCTGCACCAAAGCATCCCTCCTGCCACCCTGCCTGCGGGTGCGTGCCAGGAGTGGTTAAATGGGTGTCATTTAGGGACAAGCTGTTTCTCTTGCCTGTGTTTTATCTATCAGCTGGCCCAGTCTGCACAAAGGGTTTGAAATAAAGCCCATTCAGGAATGTACTGGTGCCAGGAAGCTGGAGATGGCCGCAAATTAATTTTTAACGGAGCTTTTGCAACGTGCTAAAATAGGGACATTTCGCTTGACAGCAGCAGGAGCTGTGGGTGCTCTGCACATCCAAAAACCACATCTCTGTTAGCTCAGGTTAGCTTCCCCCAAATTAGTGGCTACTCCAGAAGACACAGCAATCTGGGGAGAGGATTTACTAAGGGTAAAGAGTATGAATTTGTTTTGAACTTATGACAGAACAAAAATTTTAATTAAACTCTTTTAACTTATTTGAATATTAAGTTTCTAACTACAAGCTGAATAACATGGAAGGAGTCCTCCTCCTGTATAAAGCATTGCACACATCAACAGTCACTTATTGGTTCTTGGAGCTATAGCTTTTTTTAGTGTAAATAGTATTAAACCTGGCTAGCTTGAGGCTTGTCTTTATTAGTATCTGCTTTGCTACCTCGATGTAATTGCTAGAGAGAGGTATGGATGTAGTGCCTAGGAACTCCAGGTATCCTGGCAGGACCATGCTTGAAGTAAACTGGTGTTTTACAGGTGAAGAAGACTGTAGGTCTAACAGGAATCATCTCTGCACCCAAATTTAGCCAGTGGGAAAATCTAATGTCGGATGTCTCAGCCGTGAATATTCTTGGCGTGATTTCTTCACAAAAGCAGGCTGCTTTCACACAGACTTCAGCCTCCCCCCCTCCCGCCCCGGCTACAGTAGGAACTAAGCCTTTAATCCCACATCATTGGCTTCCATGCATTTCACTTTTATCTCTACAGTTTTCCCTGACTCTTTGCCATCTTTTAAATCCTGCTTCTCCCAGGCTATTCCCTCTGTCCTCGCTGGCCTAAAGCTCAGCTCAAGTCTGAGCTTTCAGACCCATTCTGAGTATTGGTAGCCACATTAAAACCTTGCCATTGCATTGAAGTAGCTGCCTCAATACCTCAGTGCTCCTTTGAGCCAGAGCTTGAAAGGGTTAACTCCTTTCCCTCTGAATCAGCGGGAATTTCGTCAGGGATTGCAGTAAGAGCTGCATCACTCCCAAGTCCAGCAAACATTTAACGGGGAACAGGCTGTTTGATGCGAGACAGACAGATTTGCTTCAAGCAAGCTACCTAGGTTTTCATAAGAGAGTCTAAAACCTCTTAAAATAGCGCGCTCTGCTGCAGTCGTGCCGGATGAATGAAAGTATTCAGCGCCTACACAAGTTTTACGAAAGACAAAAAGCCGCTAGTGCTGGTAGGCCCAAGCCCCTGAGTAAAGCTGGCAACAGCTGTGCGGATTGAAACACAAGATCCTTTTGTTCCACAATTCCTGTAATGTTTTTACATCTTCCTTCCAAAACTGGGCCTTGCTTCTTTGAAATTTTGCCCATGCTTCCCACCCCCCCCCCCGACTTTGCCCCCTGGCTTTCAGCTACAGAGATCACAGAAGTCAGAGGTGGAAAAGCACTGGAATTCATTTCTCCAGTTCACACAATCCCTGCAGGCCTCCTTCCTCTTATATAATATTTTGATGTGGTTGGCTAAATTCACCTTCTACCGACATAAATTTAGATACGTTTCTCGATTCTGCTGCGGCTTTGTGATAGAAATAGGCTTTGAGGCAGTCAGAGATAGCCACCGGAGGTCTACACCAGTGTTCCTAAAGGCAGGATTTGCCCGTTTTAAAGCAGAGAGGTTTCTTCTGCGAATTCCATTTCACGGTCTAACAGATCTCAGCATTAGCTACCTGCAGTTCATTGTCAACCTAAATTTTCTTTTGCTCGGTTTCGGCCGATTACTCTTAGTTACAGCTATAGCCCTTGGATGATCTTAAAATACTTTTGCCTCTCTAATCTTCACTTCACTTCTGGGGTGGTTATCACCGCACTGCAAGCATGAGCAGCCTTTCACTCGGCATCTCCCCAAGGTGGTGAAGAGGACGATGTGATGCTATAAAAAGAAGAGAACATTGTCAAATAACTCCTCTTCGTTTTCATTTCCAGGAAATGCCATTACAGTTACTGTAATGTCTATATAGGTTTGCCCTGCAGACTTTGCTGCAAGTTCTGGATCTCTACTGGAGACTTTGAAAAAAACAAAGTGTGAAGGGAGGATTAGGAAGGGGGAGGTCAATGTTCCCTCTGCATTTAGTGAGAGGTACACAGGAACGTGGCCTGAGTGTGGGGATCAAATGAGTGCTCCCAGCCTGGGAGAAATTTTTCCATCGTACCAGGGCTCTATGCTGTGGATTGGATGGTGGTGGGATAAAGGAGGAATAATTCAGTGACAAGACAGCTTGGCAGCATGTGCAAATACCTGTCCACCTTCTCCGATACTGTGTTATTGGTATTTTATACATATCTGTACTTCCATAAAAATACTCATTTTGCTCCTGATCTCCCAGTGTAACAACGTGCAGAGGGAGCACAGTTGCTGCTCAGTCTCTCTGAAATCAGTATTAGCGGTGTATAAACACAGGAGACCCCAAGCCCCTAACAAACAAACACGGCACAGAGCAAGTAACGGCGCTGGAAACGTGGCTGTTGCCCACTGCTGGGTAAGCGCTTTTCCTTTCTCATTTCAGCCGCTTTGTGCGTTGAGCAGCTGTGACATCCAGTGGCCAAACACAATACAGTTGGGCTTGGTACAGAACTCTTCATACATGGTAACAATAATAGAGCCCTTCCATTGTGCTTTTCATCTTCAGAGAGCTGTACAAACAGTAATTCATTAACCCCTGCACAGCTCGGTGGGGCAGATGAATGCAGTGACCATAAAAATACACCTGAGAAGAGGCAACCACTCTCCCAGCTCCCCACAAGCCTGGCAATCAGCCCTCTAGGGTGAGGAAGAGCCTGGGAGATAAGGGATCAGAAAGGTGCAGCTCATTCCGCATCTGATGAAGGGACCACACCTGAGGGAAGGGTTGTGCTCTTTTTCCCTGGAGCAAGAGAGGCTACGGTTAGGGACTGGGGAGAGCTACGTGAGAGTACATGGCAGGACCAGAGATGGTTTGGAAGAGATGCTTTGTCAGAGGCCTGGCCAGAGGAAAAGGCTTCTGCAGTGATTTTCTGAAGATGTCAGAGGATTTTGTTGATAGATGTGGAAGGTAGGGAAGAAATATGGTGGTGGAATCAGAGAAATGTGACTGTAATGAGATCTCTCTCTCAGGTTAACTGGGATTCCCATTGTGGCAGGTAAATGGGAAGGTACAGAAAACAAACTGGTGGAAAAGAGGAGCTGGGTCTCACCCATGGAGCAGGGCATCCCAGACTGATGCTAGCGAGCATCCATTTCACAAAGAAATGGACCAAGAGATGGGATTTCACAGGCCCATGTTAATGGGGAGGAATAGTGGGTATAAAAACTTTGACAGAGGTTTAATTACAGCCTAACCATAGTGGATCTGCTGCATTTCAGAGTTCAGCTCAGCTCTTTGCCTGTGCTTGAGGTATGAGGCAGTGGGCCAGACTTTGCTGAGCTGCTCATCGCCTATGGGAGTTAGTTTTCAGCGAGTGGTATAGGTGCAATTACTCCATATCCCATAGAGTCTAAGACCCTGGAAGACGTGTAAAAGTTATCTGTCTAGGTATGAGTTTCCCACCTTAAGCTTCCTTTCTAGCCCATGCAGAGAAACAGCCTTGATACAGATGCTGTGGTTTATATGGGTATTTGAGGTCAATCCAGACATGCCTGTTTCCCTTTGATAATAACAGCAGGCTTGCGTGACTTGGAGATCCAAACTCTGGACAGATGCATCCAGTTTCAGAGATCACGAAATCGGTACCCACTTCCGCCGAGTTGTCTGTGCCCTGGTGTTTGCTTATTCAGACCTGCAGTGGTTTTTTGCCGCAGGCCAGGTCCGTGCAGGGACATTCAGCAAGAGCAGAAGCGCCCACAGCCCCTCCTCTGCCAGTAGCTCATCACCACTGCACGCTGCCTGTGCAAGAGGGGGGAAGGTGGTAGGAGTGATTCCCATGAGAATGAGGTCGATTTTTAAGGCAGGAAGACAACATGAAGGAAATTTAAATCCTACCGTCTGTGCTGTACCTGTTCTGTGGCAAGAGAATCCTGCTTGATAACCCTTGTGCTTTACATAAGTATTATGCACTCATTAAGAAAACAAATGAGTTGTTATTGGTTTACTCATGCTGGTTTTTTTCAGGTGTCCATTGTAAAAAAAAAAAAAAAACAACAAAAAAAAAACAACCAACAAAAAAACCACAAACAACCAAAAAAACTAAAACCCCCAGCCCCTAAATATCAACTATAATTTCTTAATGGCTAATAGATTCCTAGCTTGCTTTTGCCTGTATAGCAGAGTATATTTTGGAGTGAGGGGGAAAGACCTGCTCAGCAAGGAGCCTCCAACACCCTGTAAGAGGCAGTGCAAGATTTGCATGCTGGCCTCTATAAAGAGGATTACTTAATGGTTTTGTCATGGTTTAAATGAGCAGCTATGGCCTTTGGATGCACAATTCTTGGCAATTAATATCCAGCTGGTATAAAAGCTTTCAGTCTCACCTCAAATCACTGTATCAGATCATTAGCTGCTGGGAAACAGACTCTTTGGTATTAGCACCCTGATTTCTGCATTGGCTCACTTCCAAATAACCCTTCACTGTCACCTGAAAATGGATGTAGTCGTTTTATATGTAGGTTAGCATTTACAGTAGTTAAAAAGTAGTATATATTTTTTCCTATTCCAACTACCTTATCTGCTTTTTTATTGTCGCCGTGGTTGTTGTGCAGTAAAGTTCCATTTTAAATAAAATATGTTCAAAGTACTCATCCTAGTACATGAGGGTCTAACACTGCTCTCGTATACTCGTGTAGGCTGATGATTGAGCCATGCTGCATCTTCATAGCTACACACAAACCTGCATCCATAGCATCACTCCTCAAAACTGGACAGTTAGTCTAATGTTCCCTGCATCTTCAGCATCCATTAAACCCCCTTGAGTACTGAATAAACCCTAAGCACCCATTTCATAGAAAGTCAGGCATAAAATTCTCTGGCCAAGGTCTGTAAGCTCCCTGCCCTGTCCCTGCTGGCTTGCAAACCGGGAACAGTAATTTCCATAGAAAATTCATATCCCAAACCTACTGAAGCCAGCTGGAGTTGGAGAAAATCAGAAATCAGACTGTTAGGTGAGATAGCAGGCTGAGGTCCCTGCGGCCATGCAGGGTTTGTCACCAAGAGCAGAGCCTCACTGACAGCTCTTGGTTTAATTTTTGTGCTGTAATTGTGAGTTTTCTACATGAGGACCTGAAAAGATCTAATTCAGTGAATCTTACCCCAGTCATTGTACTGAAGTTACTTTCAGGCTGGCTATTAAATGCAGGAACTGGTGGCTTTTAAATAATTTTCAGGGCACTAACCAGTCCATCTCTAAAATCCCAGGAGAAGACGGGAGAATCAAGAGAAGCGGTGGAAATTACAAGCATTAAGACAGACATCAGGTTTGTCATCTCAAGTCATTTCATTCTTCAGGTGCCTAAAACCTGTGGCGTTTAGTCACAGAGTTAAGCTGTAAAACCCAAACATGACAGAAAAGGGGGATGAGAAGCCAGAGAGAAGGATATAAATTCAGAGGAGGTTTTGAATGCCTGGAAGAAAACATCTTAAAAAGTCACTCAATAATTTTAAGAGATACCCAGAAACAGAATTAGACTCTGCCATTACCTTTCCAATGAACGTTCCTTAAAAATACCCCAATCTGGAGAGCCAACGAAGAGAAGAAATCTGAGCGACAGAGTGCTGACTTCTGCCTCCGATCGCTTTCCTCCGGAGCTCTCACCTCGACCGTGGTGACGTGGTAAGGCAGGCAGAAAGCCTCATGCATAAGGCCACTCAGATGCAGGGCTGCTTTTCAAAAAGGAACATAAACAGGCTGGCACTTGCAGAACTGTGGGATAGAGTAGATGAGGGTGGTGCACACGCAGCGACCCAGACACATGTTCTTCAGGTGTTTTGTGAGGCACTGGGGAGAAAGAGAAGTCCCTGAGTATTCAGGAAGCGCTTTCAAGGTGCTACGAAAGCTCACACCCTGGAATGCACCCTACACTGCATAATGTTTATAAGGATATTAATGCACCAGCAAACAAGTCCTGATCTGTGGTGGTTCTGCTCCCTGCCTTGGCATCCTCAGCCGTTTGAACCAGTGATTTCACGCTCTGCAAAGCTCTGAACTCTCCTGCCCAACCACTTTAAACAGGGAAGGAAACGGCTGGCCTAGTCAGCTTCTCTGCTCATGAGCACGCTGCAAGCAATCAAAAGACTTACATATATTATGTTTATAATTTTACCATGGCCTGCAAAGCACAAGGAATGACTAGGTCTTGCAACGGAAGGGAATTTTGAGCATGAGAATTGTTTTCCAGTTCTGGGTGGTGGATGCCTGTAAGCCTGTCTCGGTGTTTTTTCTCCATCTGCTCCATCAGCACGTTATACCAATGTGTTAAGTGTACTTGTGGGGGCTGTCAAACTGGATTACTAGCTACAGCGGTTTTATGTTTCCTGAAACTCTCCGTTCCCAGTGCCCACCCCATTAGCCATACATTCCCCTCCCAAACCATGAAAGAAATGTGTTATTTTAAAAGAGTGCACTGAGTATTTGATTGACTGGTAACAATCATAGCATCATAGAATGTTTTGGGTTGGAAGGGACCCCTAGGGGTCATCTAGTCCAACCCCCCTGCAGTGAGCAGGGACACGGCAAACTATATCAGGTTGCTCAGAGCCCCGTCCAACCTGGCCTGGAATGTTCCCAGGGATGGGGCCTCCACCCCCTCCCTGGGCAACCCCTGCCAGGGTTTCACCACCCTCAGTGGAAAGAATTTCCTCCTTATACCCAGTCTAAATCTACCCTGGTTTAGTTTAAAGCCATTACCCCTTGTCCTGTCACAGCTGGCCCTACTAAAAAGATTTTCCCCATCTTTCCTATAGGTCCCCTTTAGGTACTGAAAGGCTGTAATCAGGTCTCCCTGCAGCCTTCTCTTCTCCAGGCTGAACAACCCCAACTCCCTCAGCCTGTCCTCATAAGAGAGGTGCTCCAGCCCTCGGATCATTTTAGTAGCCCTCCTCTGGACCCGCTCCAACAGGTCCATGTCCTCCTTGTGCTGAGGGCTCCAGAGCTGGACACAGGGCTCCAGGTGAGGTCTCACCCCCCCCGACCTGCTGGCCACGCTTCTCCTGATGCAGCCCAGAATACGGTTGGCCTTCTGGGCTGCCAGCGCACATTGCCGGCTCATGTCCAGCTTTTCATCCACCAGCATGCCCAAGTCCCTCTCGGCAGGGCTGCTCTTGATCCTTTCTTCCCCCAGCCTGTACTGATACTGGGGGTAACAAGCCCAGATTCCCACAGAAACTCATGCCAACTAGGTATCTCATAACCTTAGGGATGCTCAACTTTTTATTTAAAGAAAAAGAAAAATCAGGCAGGACACATGACTGAGCAGTGGCATTTTTAATATCAGCTCTGACTTTTATTTGCATATGTATGGTACAGTGCAACTTTAAATCTGCTGATCCAGGAAAAATTATACCAACACCTGAACAGTGCCAGACTTCTGATCATGGATGCCTGATCAATGCTGCCTCTAGCTACTGCAGTACCAGTGTCTTCAGCTGCGCCCTCCCTCGCGGACACACGATGCAGTGGAGCGGACATGGCTCTTGGCACGGGTCTGTGGCCAGAACCGTGAGTGAGTCCTGCCTGCTGGGGACGGACCGTGCAAGTAGGGGAGGACACAGGTTCTCAGCACACAGCTTGTTGCTCACACTCCAGCGGAGGAAATTTGCTTGCTTTGTGCTGTTTTCGTGGTCACCAGGAAAGAAGAGCCTAGGCAAGGGAGAAGTGGGAAAGCTTACGCTGGTCTTCTACAGCCAGTCCTCTCACACAGCTTTGGTTTGGTTGAACAGGAATAGGGAGGTGCACAAGCCTCAGTGCTAAGCCTCTCAGGCCAGAGGGTTTGCTTTACACTCTACTTCTGCCCGACACCAAACTAATTATGACCTTCCGTAATGTGTCTTCTATTCCCAAAGAGCACCCCACCGTACTTCACCGTCAGCCTTTTGCTCAACTACTACGATGTCGAATTTCCCTTGACCTTAAGCTTTCTTGTGCTCCATCTTTTCTAGCTCATTATAAGACTCAGCACCTCTACATGATCTTCCATGCATAGCAATCAAGGGACTTTTACAAAGTGGAAATACAGTGGAGCATCTCTAATCCAGCAGTTACCCAGCATAAAAATCCAGTTTTATGATTTCCAGCATCTGATTGCTCAGGAGCGTGTTTTTGCAGGGATTGCTCCCCTCCCATATCTTTGCACCAGGAAGGGTAAGGCTCCATCCGTCAGGAATTACTGCCGAGGACACAGCTGTAAGGGTTAAAACATGCAGTTTTGGGGGAGGTTAGCACTGCAAAGAATCATCTACCTATAAAGTGACAGTTTAATTCCAAGGGCTTTTCCTGGCCAATACTGCTTTATCCCAGCTGTGCGCAACCCAGCAGCATTTCAACCTGATTCACGGCTGTGCAGCCCACATGAACCTGCACCCCCAGCAAGGCAGAAAAAGCACAAAAAAAGCAGCATCCAGTGCTGCTCTGGGCATGTGGGCCTTATTACACTGTTACGGAACAGCTTGGGTTTCAAATGGCATCTCCTCGCTAGGAGCCTAGGAGTCGTGTGGGGGGGCCTCGCGGGGTACTGCGTCAGCATGGCGTGCCTAGGGAAGGCAGTCAGTTCAACAGATTTCCTTTGCTTTTCATTAGGCTTAAAGCTTGTCTCGGGGGGATGTTCTCAGGAAGGAAAGAAAAACGTGCCCAGAAGAAATGATCAGTCATAGTCAGGATGGAAGGGCGAGGCAGTTCTGGAACAAGCACAGATGCGGCTAACTTTGCAAGCAACCAAATGGCTTTGTATGGTGCAGTCAGGGTGAATTGGGCTCTGTCAGACCCCTGGAGCCCCTACACCCCAACTCCAGGCTTGGGGAACTTCACAGGTTTGATGTTATGTACTTGAAATACTGCAGATCCAGGCCCCCATCAGTCTGAATGCAGGCTGTGTAGTGTCAGGTGAAATGGGAGGAAGCAAACCCAGGGGAACTGGGAGTCCCCATGGGATTACACACATGGGTCTGAGCTCTGCAGTGTCCCAGCAAGGCAAAGAGCCGGTCCCTGCTCAGGCCTTCACCTTCACACGGCTGGGGATGGTGGTCTGCCTCGAACAGGAGCAATCACATCCAGGAGTGAAGGCTAAGGGCACAGGAAGGTGAGAAGGGACAAGGTCTGCTTTTCACAGGTCAGCCTAAGGCCTCATTCAAATGTTTTGACCTTGCAATGAGATTCCTCTCATTGCAGATGCCCTTCCGCAGTGCAGTGTGCGACTATCCTTCAGTTCAGAAATCCTGGAAGAAAAACAGGCTTATGGAAAGCGTGGGCACCGCTGTTCTCCAGAATAAACCCACAAATACCTTGTGTTACAACTGCAACTTACCCAAGGTAACCAAAGCAGCATATTCCCTGGGACCCAGACCACTGGGGAGAGCCAGGAGGAACGGTGGCAACCAGGGCTGAGGAGGAAGCAGGCATGGCACCCCCCACCAGCACCTCTCCCCCCATGGCCCAACACTCCAGCACAGAGGAGGAGATGGAGTGGGGCCTTGCCAAGCCAGGTGCCAGGAGCAGCTACTGTCGGGAGCTGGATAAGTCCAGGAAATAACAGGATCCCTCTGCCGTGCCACAGCTGGGAACAGCTCGTGTGAGTGGTTATGTTCTTACTGAACACCATGACACCGCTGAGTCCATAGAAAGCTGAGAATAACTTTCCAGGGATGGAGGCTTTGCTGATCACAGAGCACCCAGTTCATTTCGCGGTTCATGGTTCATACTTCACCATAACACAGCAGACAAAGTCCTTATCAATGAATAATTTGATGATTATTTCAACATCCACAGAGGGATTGGAGCTCTTCAGGAGCACGATTCACTCCATTTGGGCAAAGTCTTTAATTCTGTGGCCCGGTGTTGAGCTCTGTTCCACTCCATGATTTTTTAGGTCACAACACAGCCTTCAGGCATGTGTCTTAGGGCATCGGATGCCCTTGTGCAGAGCGTGGTTCCCGCCGGCACACCAGTACCTGAGGTGCCATAACCGATCGCATGAACGCTCCTTTTCCACCCCAGGAAGCGTTAACGGTTATTCACTTGAAAATCAAAGCAAAAATGTATTGTGCTGGTGATTAACCTTTTCCTAGCACTAGTAACACCACACACCCTTCTTCCCAGCCTTCCTCGTGCCCGTGTGCCGCCTTCTTGCCGGCTGTAGTCGCTGTTCCACGCCCGCCGCGGGCACATGGCCGTGCCGTCCCAGCAAGCTGGCATTGGGATTTCAGCAACGCACTGCTTTGGCAAGTCTTGACCAAAACGAAGGCTCGGATTCCAGCTTTGGTGACAATAAACACGTCAAATCCCTCCTCTCTCTCCCCGCAAGCGTGCGCCTTTGCGCAGGCCCGTGCGAAATCAGCGTGGCCCAGGTGAGCACACGTGCGCGAAGGAACCGTTGGCTCCCTCCGTACCCGCCAGCAGAAAAGCCCCACGGCTGTCACCGGCCTCCCGCGCAGATCCTCACGGGTTTGCCCCACAAGGAAGGAGATTTCCTCAGCGCGGGCCCGGCTCTCCCCACGCCCCGGCCCCCGCCAGCTCCCGCGTGGGCCGCGCCGGGGAAGGGGGGCGGCCGGCCCCGCCCCCGCCCGCACGGGATTTTCCACGAGGCGAACGGCGCAGCCGGCCGGGCCGCCGCGGCACGTAGCGCACGCACTCGGGCCCGCCTCTGGCGCGAGGCAGCAGTAGCCAATGGGAGAGCGGCGAGGGACCAGGCCCACCAATGGGAGACGGGAGAGGGGCTGAGCCGACCAATGGGAGGCGGGAGGAGGGCGGCTCATCTGCATGGGGTGGGCTATAGCCTGGCGTCCGCGCAGGCGCTCGTTCCCAGTCAGCGGTGAGGCGGCCGGCGGTGCGGTGCGGTGGTGTGGGGCTGCTGGGCCGAGGGTGAGTGTGGCGGCGGCGGGGCCCTTCGGCCTGGGGCCGGCCCCGGGGGGGAGGCCCGGTGGCGCCGCGGTTTCCCCTCTCCGGGCAGCAGCTCCGGAGCCCCTGCCGCCCCCGGGAGATGGGGCCGCGCCGGCGCTGCTTGCGGAGCAGGGTTCGCCGGGGGGGGGGGGCGGTAATGGGGGGAGTATGGTGGGTCAAGGCTTCTTCCAAAGGCAGGGTTTAACCTCTCTCTTAATCATTAACAGTTGCTCTTGGATTGCCTGTGATGATTTGGACCTTCCCCTCTTTAGTGGCAGTGGATGTCCTTCGGCTTCGCATCTCAAATATTTAATGTTTGATGTCAGCACTCAAATCCGTGTGCCCTGGGTCTCCCAGTGGGGTTAATTAAGTACTAGTTATCTCAAGACAGCGGTGGTGGGGAGTAGCACTTTACAGCTTGGTGTACTTCTCTGGATATGAGGGTGTGGAAGAAAAACTGCTTCTTAACCAGCTTGCCTCGTGCAGGGTTGCAGGAGAGGATCTTGGTCCCTTTCTCCCATTCCGTTACTTGGCTGCTGAGTCACAGGGCAGGGCTGTGACTTTCTGAGCCTGGCAGGAAGTAGTGAAGTTTGTCATCCAAACCCACAGATTGAGGCAATGCAGTTTCAGGCCTCCATCTTACTAAACAACGAGAGAGAAAGTAGTTCAACGTGTCGGTGACTTATTCCCTGCTAGGCATTAGGTAAAACACATTGCATCATGTTGCAGAGCATAGAGGTGAATTAATACCATGTAGAGTGCAAGGGAATAGATTTGAAGGTGCCCTTGTTGGCCCACAATTTTCCAATTTTTAGTAGTGCTTCAGCAGTAGAATGGATATGTTAGGATCTAATACAGTGAGGTCAAAGGTCTAATGAGCAGTAAGCTTTTTTTCAGAGTGGTGACAGTATGAAACTTGCAGTCTTGCAGGGTTTATAAGTGTCATGTAAGACCTTCACTGATAACTGTGTGGCTTCTCTTGACTTCAGAGAAATGTGTCTGCAAAATAGCTCACAAGTATGGCTTTTGGTGATAAAGTTGGCTGTAAACAAAATCTCTGGACATGATTTTTTTAAGTTGGAGTAGACTGCACTAGAGTACTATTTTCCCTGTGCTGAGCACAGGATTGGATAGAGAGTAAGTGGTGATTTCTGGGGCTTCAGTTGATACTGAAGCTAGTACTTGGAACTGGCGGGGCTGTGTTGGGCTGTAACTTAGCCTTGAAGTAGGTAATAACATGTCTGTTCCTGGGAAGGTCAGGAAAGCTCGTGTGTGTGATTCCTCCCCTAAGGGGAGGCATGGACCTTGCCAGCAGATTATAGTACAAAAAAAAGGTTTAAGGCAATGTGTGCATTAAATATCATTCTGGTATTTGCATGTGTTTGGCTAGCTCCAGCACTGAGTACAAAGGTCTGGAGCAGGCAGTGCTACTGATGACAGCATTTCCACAGCTAGACCTGTTCATGGGCTGACTCACTTGCTAGAGAAGTTGACTGAATTGATTGTGGCAGAACACATAATGCTCAGCCTGTGATGAGCTGAACAGCATCAGATATTTTTACCCAGTAATAGCTCGGTAGGAAAACTGTTCCTTGAGCACAGAAGTGAGGGGGTTTGCAAAATGAGCCAAAAAAAAAAGTGTGAGGAATTTCTGGAATGGCACAGTGGTGTGAAATGCCTCTTTCTAAAGAAAAGGGAGGGATTACCAGAGAGGTCATTTGTCAAGGACACTTGAGTAATGGCAAACCTGGCAACGGAAGCTCTTGGAGCGTGTATTCCTGAAGTGCAGCCTTCTTTGTGAAGGTGAACAACCAGTTCTTGCATTGCAGTAAGTCTTCCTGTGAGCTGACTGTGTTTTTATTTAAAGAGTAAGGAACCGGCCAAAGCCATGGCTCTAAAAATGAAAGTAAAGCACAGCAGGTGCCAGCCCAGTAAACTCTGAAAGCCCTTTTCAGATAAATGGGGATTCTTCCTATTAGCCATTGCTCAGTGCAAGTACAGAGAGATAAGTGTTGGCCTGGAGGAGACTGATAACTGGAGAGTTGCGGGGATTTATTTCTAGCTTATATATTTACTGATTAAAGTTAAGTAGTGGCAGCATGAAGGCAAGCTTGAACTACGTTGTTTTGCTTCTTAGGGTAGTAATATCATCTGTCAGTGTGTGGGTCTTACTGTAAAATTGGCAATATCTAAAATCTTTGAGCTGCCTTATCCAAATGCTGCTTAGAGGTAGGACAACTAGAAGGGGCACTTCAAAGCCAAGGGGACAAACCAAATGGCTACCTGTGTTTTTCACATGGGGAGGGAAAAATTTGCTGTGGAGGAAGAATGAGTATATGAAGTTAACACCACACACACATATAACATGTTCTGTACAAGCAGCAGTATTTCTAAGGTCCTGTTTTCTTAACTCTGCAGTCTGCAGAGAGAGTTGTAACCATTTCTGTAAGCAGGGTTACCACCCACATTGGCTTGCCAAAAAGCCAGCTTCCAGATAGTTCTGCTTCTGAGGCTGAGCTTTCCTCTCTGCAGATGAGCTGGGTTTGGTGCCAGTTGATGGCTTACAGGCATTTGTATGACTTGATTTTTAAAATGTAGCTGAGCTTACATAAGGCATTCCTTACTGCAGTTTTCTTAAGGAAAAGTGTATAGATATGTGAGAAGGGTGGAAAAGGAAGTATTCAAAAGATTGTGGTGATTTTTCTTCCTTTTTAAGATTAAAAGCTATTCCTGTAAATACTCAAGATAGGGTGTAACTATTAATGCAAGCTCTTAATTAGAGCTGTGACTGTTTCTATTTCAAGATGGGTTACATTTGGCTCTGAACAGCTGCTGTGCATACTAAGAGCTGTTGCACTTCAGTCTTTTATCAGAAGAATTCTAATTAGTAGCAGATATCTTCTGTAGTAGGATTGCTTGGCTGCTCTTACGTGGTGAGGTGACATTCCCTTACCTCTCTGGAAACACTGCTTCTGGTTTTAGACTGTTCTTCCCACCTGGCTTGAGATTTCTGTCCTCTCAACATATGATTCTTGCCAAGTATAAAAGGTTTTCCCAGTTGAAATAGTGTGAAGTGATGTTTTTGAACTGTTCTCATTACTGCAGGTGTTACTACAGGATTTAAATGTCAAGCTGATGCTAGCAGCAGCAGTTGCTGCATGCTGAGAGGAGCGTAGGGCTTGTGAGGTCCCTGGGGAGAGTGTCTGAGGGGGGGTTCTGTGCCCCTGGCACCCTTGGGCTGTGTGGGAGAAGGACAAGGCTGCAGGTCTCATGAGGGGCGAGAGAGAGTTGGGTGGTACCAGCTGTGGCCAGTTGAAGCCCACTGGAAGCCACATGCAACTGGCCTGTAGGGAGCACCAGCAACCAGGGCATGGAAACAAGGAGTGGTGTCTGCTGGGAGCAGCATCAGCAGTTTACATGGCAGCTCTCGTGGGAAGGGTGTGCTGGTGGTGGGCTGCTGCCTGCTCTGCTCACCTGCAGGCTTAGGCTGGAACCTGATGGTCACCCCAACTCAACTGGTGGCCGTGCAAACCTGCCCAGAAGCTTGGGGCCTCCAGGGAATTAAAAGAAAAACATCTTCCAAAAAATTACCACTTTTAGTGGATTCTTTTTTCCTTTTTTTTCCCCCCCCCAAGAGCTGTAAGGAGACTGTGACCTGCTGAAAGAAAATGGTGCTTCCCTGCTGCAACTACAAGGCTGTGGCTGAAAGCCAGAAGCGCTACAGCTTACCTATGCTGACATCTCCACTCAAACAGTCTTCCCAAGGACTGGAATAGCTGTCCAGACCTTAGGCTGCACATAAAGGCAGTGGTGGATGTCATAGCTGCAAGTGCAACCATGGGAAAAACTCCTCAAACAAGTAGCTATGTTACAGAGGAGCTCAGCAGGCAGTGCAGTATCCAGGGATGTGAGCAGGAGGATATGTGGTATTGTGCCCTGTCCCAGGCTGAGTCCTGCCTTAGTACTGTGCAAGGGGAAGGTAAGGCTGAGTTCAACCTTGAGCTAACTGGTGCAAATTAATGCATGAGATGGAGACTGGACCCTTGCCTCCACTTGGGGTGTAAAAACCTCCTCAGTCCTGTGAAATGCTCCTGCATAACAGCCATGATGCTCTGGGATTGAAGAAGCTTGCATTTGAGACATCACTGAGAGGCTGCTAAGCCTGGTGAACTCTACAAATCATTATCAGCTCCTACTATTCTGTGTAGGGTCTCATGACACTGCAATGAGGTAACTTAAAAATATCAAGAGACTGTGTCCTTTGGAGAAATGTTAAAAGGATCAGGGCACAGGTGGTGTTCTGTAGCCTCCCAGTCAGAGGAAGGGGTTGAGGAAGGAGGAGATTAATTCAACAGGTGATTGCCTGGCTGCCTAGCTGGTGCCATGCTCAGGATTTTGGCTTTTATGATTATGGATGAACCTTTGAGAAGCTGGGTCTTTTGGGAGCTGATAGGATTCATGTGACCAAGTGAGACAAGGGCATTTTTGCCAACAAGCAGGCCAGACTTATAAGGAGAGCTTTAAACTATACGTAGTGGGGGAAAGGGATGGAGTTTTGAGTAATAAATAAGAGCCAGGGTCTGATAATATATTAGGAACCAACAGGGAAACAGTTGTGAAATGCCTCAAAGGAATTCAGGCTTGTTTTAAAAAGTTGACAGGGTTGTTAGCCCAACTGAAGTGTCCAATGCGTGCAGCATGGTTAACAAACAGGAGGAGGTCACAGTTTTGGTCACAACAACCCCATGCAGCGCTCCAGGCTTGGGGAAGAGTGGCTGGAAAGCTGCCTGGTGGAAAAAGACCTGGGGGTACTGATTGACAGCCGGCTGAATATGAGCCAGCAGTGTGCCCAGGTGGCCAAGAAGGCCAATGGCATCCTGGCCTGTATCAGGAATAGTGTGGCCAGCAGGAGCAGGGAAGTGATCGTGCCCCTGGACTCGGTGCTGGTGGGCCCCTCACTACAAGAAAGATGTTGCATTGCTGGAACAGGTCCAGAGGAGAGCAACCAAGCTGGGGAGGGGTCTGGAGCACAAGTCATACGAGGAGCGGCTGAGGGAACTGGGGGTGTTGAGCCTGGAGAAGAGGAGGCTGAGGGGAGACCTGATCGCCCTCTACAACTGCCTGAAAGGAGGCTGTAGTGAGGTGGGGGTCGGCCTCTTCTCCCTGGTAACAGACGATAGGACAAGGGGGAATGGCTTGAAGCTGCACCAGGGCAGGTTTAGGCTAGACATTAGGAAAAACTTCTTCACCGAGAGGGTTGTCAAGCTCTGGAATGGGCTACCCAGGGAGGTGGTGGAGTCCTCATCCCTTGAGGTCTTTAAAAGAAGGATAGATGAGGTGCTCAGGGACATGGTTTAGTGGTGGGATGGCAGTACTAGGTTAACGGTTGGACTCGATGATCTTAAAGGTCTTTTCCAACCGAGGTGATTCTATGATTCTAGGTGGAAGCCCCTGTGCATCTAGAAAGCTATGATCAAATTGCTATCACTGAAACTTGGTGGGATGAATCACACGACTGGAGTGCTGCAATCAATGGCTATAAACTGTTCAGGAGGGACAGGGAAGGAAGGAGAGGTGTGGGCGTTGCCATTTATGTGTTTAAAAAGAAAAATTGATTTTTACAGAGCTGTGTTTGAAGAATATTGATGAGTGGGTTAAAACTTTCAGTTAACCTGGAAGAGCATAGATTTAGTTTGGATGTAAGGAAGAAATTTTTTACAGTGGTGGTGATGAGACACTGGAAGAGATTGCCCAGAGAATTTGTAGATGCTCCATCATTGGAAGTGTTCAAAGTCAGGTTGGACAGTGCTTTGAGCAACCTGATCTAGTGAAAGACATCATTGACAGTGGCAGGGGTGTTGCTCTAGATCTTTGAAGGACCCTTCCAACCCAAACCATTCTATGATTAATGCTCAACTCTACTTCTCAGGTGTTAAAGATGTCCATTCTCAAGATTCATGCCCGTGAAATCTTCGACTCTCGTGGGAATCCCACTGTTGAGGTAGACCTCTTTACCAACAAAGGTGAGTCCTTAGGTATAGATGTTTTTCCTTTGTTGCATCTGATGGAACTCAAGAGGCAGTCAAAAGGATACAGACTGTCCTGTTTGAGCAGTGGAATTATGCTTACTCTTTCCTCCATACATAAACATGTTGCTGAGCTCGCTATGGGACTTGCAGGAAGAACCTGTACCTCATTCTACTGGGATGAATTTGCTGAGCTCAAGATACTGGCCTGGACAGTGAAGGGGTTTTTTGAAGTGTGCTGCTTCTTACAGTCTAAATTGTGCAGTGTAAATCCAAACCTGCCTCCTTGCCCTGAGCCTAAACTAGGATAGCATTTGCAAACTCAGAGTTAACACGGCCTTTGTTCCTGTCCTTAAGCAGCTGCTAATAGTCTTAGTTTTCAGTGTTCCCTAAACTCTGTATGACTATACTTGAAGTGTAACTCTTGATTTGTCTAGCAGTCACTCTGTGTAATGAAACAGTCTTCTGCTGCTGAGATGAATTTTGGGTAATGGTTTCTTCTCTGCATAAGTACTCAGGCATAACTAAATAACTTGTCTAATTGGGTTTTCATATATAATGTCTTATATTTTTAATTATTGTAGGACTGTTGAGCCTTGGTCTGTTGGTTGCTCATCCCACATCTGATAGGATCTGACAAAGGCATTGTGCAAACACATACCAGAGTGGTTTGGTGGAATGAGCAAACACAATAGCTGTAATACACTAACTAAATAGCTGATCTTTCTGCCTCAAAAGATTAATGCAGTCATTAAATGAGATTGCCCCTCGTAAGCTCTTTTACGGTAGTGGGATAAGGGAAAGGCTGGAGACTGAAGCTGGCTTCTTGAACCACAGGCAGAACAGACTCCAGTGTACCGATTTTATCAAAGTTCAGCATCCGTGGCTGGAAGAATGGGCTGTCTGGGTGGCTGTGCTGTTGTCAGAAGAGCTCAGAACTTGTATTAACAAAATAGGCCTCCTAATTGTCCCTTGTATGCCATATCTTAGAATAACTTAAGAGCTCGCCTGCCAGACTGAGCTCAAAAGTAGATTTGGTGAATTAAAGCTACCTTTTTGGAAGGGGAATGGATGACTTAAACACTTGAAATGCACAGTGGAATAGAACAAGTGAGTCAGCTTGCTGCTGATCAGTATGAGGGAGACACTGATGAATTGGTGATGCCATAAGGGAGTAGATATGTGATTTAGAGATTACCTCTCCCATCTCCGGGGATAGAAGTATGTGGTAGGTTGGGATGGTGGCTGGGTGGAGAACGTTTTGTGGGTTTGAATGTGCTGAGACCATTCTCTTTTCTGTTGTAAACAGGTCTGTTCAGAGCCGCTGTTCCCAGCGGTGCCTCAACTGGTGTCTATGAAGCTCTGGAGCTTCGTGACAATGACAAGACACGCTATATGGGCAAAGGTAAACCTGAATTTTGGTACCCAACTTGGCCTGTTACAATGGCTGTGTTGTTGCATATGTTTATGCCAGATGGTAGCAGAGGGCATATGGGCTTCTTTACTGCTGTCCATATTCTGTGCAAGGCATGGCAATGAAGCAAAAGCAGTGGAGGTTAACAGTAAGATGATAGCAATGCATACCACCCATAGGCTGTGTGGCTGGGGCAGAGGTAAAGCACAGACTGCTGGATTTTCCAGGGGACAATGTGGAGAGTGACTCTGCCTCCAGCAGTGCAGCTACATAGGGGTGGAGATCTCTGTACTTCCATAGGTGGGTGCATGGAGTTCAGGTGTGCCAGCTAGGTGATAATATCTCTGGTGCAGTATGCCCAAACATACTTTGTTACGCCACTCCTGTTGCCCTGTGCGTTAGTGCATATCAGAGTGCTTTAGTAGTGTGTCGTAAGAGCATCTAAACTATCTGCTCTACAAGTGTGAAATGTATCTGTGCTGGTATTATAGATGCCTTGAATCCCAGCATGTTAAATCCTGAACCTGAGGTTTATGTCAGCTGCTGACCATAGGTAATATCCACCTTTACTATGGTAATCGTAGAAGATATTTCTGTTTCAGACTGCATAATAGCTCAAGCCACTTTAGCTTTTTGTCTGTCATTACAGGTAGTGAGGATAGTTAAGTTTATTAATGGTGTAAAATTTTAGTTGTCTGGGGACTGATTGTATGTTCTGAAAGAAAACTAAACACAGCAGTCGCCAGACTGGCTTGGAAACAAGTATGGGGGAAAATAAATAGCTCCATACAAGATGTCATTTCCTAGTAAACATCCTAATAGTAATTCTTATGACTACTCTGAGAGATTGGACAGTCAGGACTCCTTTTTAGCTTGCTGCTGTAAAAGCATTGGTGATGCCTTCCAAGTATATGCAGTCAACTGAACTTTTGGCTGGGAGAGAGAATTATTTGTCTTCAAACTTTTCTGCCAGTCAGATGAAAGAAAGCTGAAATATTTTATGCCTATTCAGAAAGAGCAGTTAGCATGGAGAACTACTGAATTGGAGAGCCTTGTCTGTGAAGATTCATGGTTGTTATTACTTTACACAGAATAAACTCCTCCATAACTGAATATCCTGAAGAGCTTATGCTGTTTACCTAGGGCACTTTTCCTTGAGAAGAGTAAATGTGTACTTACCTCAGTGTGCTAAATGTGTGTGTGCCCAGACCTGTTAAATCTGATCCTACAGGCAGTTCTTCATGACCCTTAGCTAGACAGTAGTCTGAGCTTCCACAACAGGCTACTGGAGCTGAAGGTTTTTGTCAGCTGGGGAATAACATGAGTTATGAAAAAATAATCACCAAATGGCAGGACTTGCAGATAGCTGAACACTGTATGGGGATGACAATATTCCTTAGGGCTATATTGGTAGCTGGCTAATGATGGTCTCTGCTTATGGGGAAGAAGCAAGTTCATACTGGAACTGCTGGCTTATGCAATGGTGGGTCCACACAGTGAAGGGATGGTGCTGCATTCATGCTTTACTCTCTGAATCCAGGAATAGACAATTTCTGTGTCTGCATCCAGGAACAGAGGCTGTATTTCAGTGTTGTGTCAAGTATAAAACATGTGCTAAGGTGATGCTTTAGCAATGTTACAGAGTGATAGCAGATAGTGAAATGCCTGAGCTGCTGCATGCTTAACTTTTTGGGAAACCTTTTTCTTTCCCCTTACTCATCCATTCTATGAATGGATAGGAATAGCCTATCCTAAAACCTTTTCTAAATGCTGTCATTTGGCCACTCAAGGTTTGGGTCCACAGTGGTGGTTGCAATAGTACAGAAACCTGGGTGGAAAGACCAAACACAGCCTTGCTGGCTGATGCACGATTTCCTCTGCCCTTTGAACCCTTTTGTTTCTAGTCTGCTGCTCAGTATCAGACACTTGCTGACTTGTAGGTTTGTTCACCTATTTGTGTTCTTTTCTTCTTGCATGACCGGCTCTGTTTTTTGGCTGTGAGTCTTCATCTCTTCCTTGATTCTCTTGTCCATTTCGCTTCTGTCAGGTGTATCCAGAGCTGTCAAATATGTTAACGAGTTCCTGGCGACAGCATTGTGTACACAGGTAATGGATGTGCTTTCAGTGCAACCTTGTCACTTGGACGAATTTCTCCAGTGCATGGTCTTGCAAACTAACATTGTAGCAGGCATTCCTAGGTGATGCTTACTTCATGCAACTTCCACTCAATTGAGATGACCTCTGTAAGTGTTCAAATTTGGCTGTAAGCTCAGGTTGGATTGGGGTTTGGATAGCATGAGGTGGTATTCTTGAGATTTTACTGTCACCTACTAATGCCTACATAACCAGTGTGGTTGACCAGTGTCTGATGTGCTTGTTCCTTCCAGGTGTCTCAAAAGCTGTTGAGCACGTCAATAAAACAATTGCACCTGCACTGATTAGCAAGGTAGGAGCAATCTGTCTTCTGCTAACATCAGTTAATTGCAGTCCAATGGGTCCTAACTGATGAGTTCTCTCTAGAGACAGTTACAGGAACTGTATTACATGGAGGGGTGTTAGCCTGTGTATTGGAGTGCATGTGAACAAACTGACCTACAGCAATTGCTTAACTTAATGACTGCATATCTAATACTTAATCAAACCAATCTCTAGCAGCCTAGTGTTGTAGTGTGCAGAAATACTTAAGCCCCTGGGAACTTCATTGGTGTGCAGTTAAGATACAAGCTGCTTTATGCTTAAAAGGGTGGCTGAATGATGGGGAGGGGCTGGGTTTTATCCAAAGTAATTGCCTATTCTTAGTGACATTTCCAAACATTATGTACTAAGTTACAAATAGGTGTATGTCGTGAGCAAGCTGGTCATCCTTGAGCTTGCACTAAAGGGGTGGGGGGCATAAACTGGGGCTTTCTTCTATGCTAGGCAAGATAGCTGTGTAAATTATCAGGAAGTCAAGGGACATGACAGCCTTACTGCTCTGAATGTGAAGAACAAAACAAGCTTCTGCTGTGTCCGGCTTATCTGTCAGCCTCGGTCTACTGGAAGTGGCCAGAAGATGCTGCTGTGTGATAATGACAAGAACTAGTCCCTCTGACTGTTGGTAGTTGCTCTTAAGCAAGTCTTGGTGCCTGCCAGGGAAATAAAAATGCAGTGGGTAGGTGAGAGCTTATAGAGCTGTGTTTGGTGTCAAGCAACACTTTGCTTGCTTCTCTCTGCAGAATGTTAACGTTGTGGAGCAAGAAAAGATTGACAAACTGATGCTGGAAATGGATGGATCGGAGAACAAATGTAAGTGGGCTTTGTGTCGCAGTGAGATGTGAAAAGATGAAGATTGGTTTATAGAATTTTAGCTTATCTTACCAGAAACAATGGGCAGTGCATGGCATATGTTGTGCAATTCCATAACCAAGACAGTGGTGCTGGTATTGTTGACCCTCTTTATGAAGACATAACATTTTTGTAAACAATTCCTTCCTGTTTCAGCCAAATTTGGTGCCAATGCCATCTTGGGTGTATCTCTGGCTGTGTGCAAAGCTGGTGCTGCTGAGAAGGGTGTCCCCTTGTACCGTCACATTGCTGACCTTGCTGGAAATGCAGAAGTCATTCTTCCAGTTCCTGTAAGTCTCTTGATAGGGCAAGCTAAAGACTTAATCTGACCAGGTGCTTGTGGTCTTGGATCAAGTTTTCTAGAGACTGAAGAGTCTTAGCATAAATACTGTTATCAGTTGAGCCTGGAACATTCTAACTTAACTTTTCTTTTTGGTTACTCCAAGGCTTTCAACGTGATCAATGGTGGCTCCCATGCTGGCAATAAGCTGGCTATGCAGGAGTTCATGATCCTCCCTGTGGGCGCTGACAGTTTCAAGGAGGCAATGCGTATTGGTGCAGAGGTCTATCACAATCTAAAGAATGTAATCAAGGAGAAGTATGGCAAGGATGCAACCAACGTGGGTGATGAGGGTGGCTTCGCCCCCAACATTCTGGAAAACAGAGAAGGTAAGAATGAGCTATGTGTGGGAGGAAGCATAACTGATAGCCTGAGAAAGACGACCGTACCTAGCATGGATGGAAAGCAGGATCAGTAGGTGGTAGGATTCGCTGCTGTTTCTTTGCTGTTTCTATCCTGACAGACTTTACTAGATGCTATATTAGTATGGTCTAGTATAGGACCACAGAGCTGTTCCCTTGGACATCAGTTTATGCAGCCTGACAGGATGGCTTTGATTTCAGTGTCTCATTCATGTTTCATTCCTGTAGCAGCTTAAGGGAATCTTCTGACCTTCCTATTGAAAAGTGCTGTGGGAATATCTGTGTGCATTGCAGGTTTCCCAGAAGTCAGTAGTCAAAAATCTAGTGGAATTGTTTTTCTGCAGGCAAAGGAGGAAAACAGTTTGAACTATGCCTGGTAATGTGTGGGAGTGCAGGAAGGCTTGCCTGGGAAGTTGAGGCATTTGCTGTTTCCACTGCCAAACAGTTTTTTTCAGAAACCTGTGGGGGAGGGAGGCAGTTTGTCTTGTGGAAAGAGAAATACCTGTTCCTACAAAAACTGTACCAGAAGAGCTGTGTTTCTGCCTGTTTAGCAGAAATGGAGCTGCTAATAAGCCAGTAGAATACTAGAACTCTAAGTTACTTGTTACTTTAAAACTCTTAGTTATATTATTGTTGAAGATGGCTTCTGAACTGTATTGCCTTTCCTGACACACCAGAATTCAGGGTGTTTCTGAATCCCATAGTTGTGTGCGGCTCTTGCTAGGTCTGTACCCTAGCAGACATTAGTGAAGATGGTCTTGAATGACCATTACAGACCAAGGAATTTGTGTTGCTGGCAGCAGCTGTTTTTGCAGTTTGTACTACATGAACATCTTAACAACAACAAAAAACCTCCCCACCCCCCAAAAAAAAAACCCAAACAAAAACGCTTGAGTCTTGTGGGTCATGACCATACTGAATTTCCTTGTTCAGACTCTGCCAAGCAGTGTAGCATAGTGGGTAGTTATCTAGAGATTCCTACTCAGTAGTTCTAGTCCCTCTTCTGCATATAAATGTGCAAGTGGAGAACAGGCAGATGTGAAGAGAGGGTGCCCTGTGCAGAGGCAGGCTGTGTATCATATTGCCTGTCAGGGTTTGGATGGTGAAAACCTGATCTGAAGCTAAAAGGGATTAAAAGTGCAGTCACTGCTTCCTGCCCACATGCATAAAGCTGAAAGAGGGTGTAGTATCATCTAGTATTAAGCTTTCTGGGCTGACATGTAGTCCTGGCTGAAAGGATTATGAATCCCATAATGGTGTCTGAAGGGTATTACAAGCTAAAAGCAGTATTAAAGTAATATCTTGTTCCAGTCAGTTCAGAAGTGGGAGAGTTTAAAAACCTTTTCTGTGCGGCCTTTGGGCTTTTTGTAGAGGTTAGTGGAGATTCTTTGCCAAGTGAACGTACTGTTGTTGGTAAATGATTAGCTTTGAGTGAAGATGTTCGGCAGGAGCTCAGAAATACCTTACCATGTTTCAGCTCTGGAGTTGCTCAAGACTGCTATCAGCAAGGCTGGCTACTCTGAGAAGGTTGTCATTGGCATGGATGTGGCTGCCTCAGAGTTCTACCGTGATGGAAAGTATGACCTGGACTTCAAATCCCCTGATGACCCCAGCAGATACATTTCTCCTGATCAGCTGGCTGACCTGTACAAGGGCTTTGTCAAGAACTACCCTGGTAAGTTGCTCTTCAACAGAGGAAGCGTGGTAGTAGTGGAAAATAGGGGTTGATTGCTGAAGGAAAGAGTTAGGATGCAGCCTCCTTTGTAAGAGGGATGAAGAGCCTTTTAGGGATCTTGGGCGTGTTCTTTGAGGTGGGTAGTACTTGGCTGCAGCACGTTGGTACCACTGCTTTCAAACAAGACCTTTCAGGTTGGCGTTGTCTTAAAGCTCCTTGTATCCCTCTACAGTGGTGTCCATTGAAGACCCATTTGACCAGGATGACTGGGCTGCCTGGAAGAAGTTCACTGGCAGTGTTGGCATCCAGGTGGTTGGTGATGATCTGACTGTGACCAATCCAAAGCGTATTGCCAAGGCCGTGGAGGAGAAATCCTGCAACTGCCTCCTCCTTAAGGTCAACCAGATTGGCTCTGTGACAGAGTCCCTGCAAGCGTAAGTTCTCCCCTTTTGCCCATGCCAGGGAGGGGGATTGCCTAATTGAGGGAGATGAATGTATAGACCAGAGCTGGCGAATAGAAATCTGTTGATTAGGTGTCTGAGAAGGGAGAATAATAGTTAACTACTAATGGAGGACATTAGCAAGAAAACCTGTACCTTCATGGTCTTAAGTCCTATAGGCACATCAAACAACTTCACTGGGTCAAAGCATGTGTAAAAGCAGCCCTTTATCACTGCGTTGCCACCTGATCTAACCCTAACGTGTACCAAAGGGCAGTTCTGTCTTGCCAAAGCAAGGAGTGCCTGGCACTTGGCAGCATCACTAGAGCGAAGGCTGCGAAGCAAATAGCCATGGTGTGAGGCTTCAGCTGTTTCTCTCTTCCAGCTGCAAGCTTGCCCAGTCCAATGGCTGGGGTGTGATGGTGAGTCATCGCTCCGGAGAAACAGAGGACACCTTCATTGCTGATCTGGTTGTTGGTCTCTGCACTGGTCAGGTTGGTATCTGCAGCTGCTGTAGTTTGCCTTTTCACTTGATTAGATAATATAGTGATGAAGCCATGCTGGTGGCAGATGGGGTCTGCTCTGATTTAAGGCATGCAGATTTCCTGTTTCTGTACATAGGAAGCTGATTGGTCTAATGGGAGTGTGATGAGGGAACGTGTTATCTTGTATAAACTCACCTTTAACCACCAATTTAAAAAATCTTAGTCAACACCAGTGGGTGTATTGGGATTTCCTGATGCTGAAGCTGTTAGCAAATGAACAATCTTTATTGCTCCCAAGCCCTATCCTGTTTAAATATACAGATATTTAGAGCCTGATGCTGAAATAAAGCTTGTGATTATGCTTATTGCTCTAAACAGAGTAGTTCTGTATTAGCATCTGTGGCCTTATTTCTGCTATAGTTACTTATGAACTTTCCTATTTCCCTTTCAGATCAAAACTGGTGCCCCTTGCCGATCTGAGCGTCTAGCCAAGTACAACCAGCTGCTGAGGTGAGACTCAGTGGTGGGGGGAAAGGGTTGAGGGTTAAGTTGACACAGAATGGATGCTCCACTAATGCATTTGGGGTACAGCTTGGTCTTCTGCCTCTTGGAAACACTCCGCAGCTTAAGGACTTAAACTGACTCTGATAGAGGTGCCTTTTGGGCTGGTGCTGTGCTTGCAGAGCTGGCTGGAGGCTAAAAGATGAGTTGGGGTGGGTAATGTCCATAACAGGTGTGAGGAACATACAAAGCATCCCATGATACTAGATATGAGACGTTGTCCTTCTGTCTGTGTGACACAGTTCCCCTGGGCAAGAATTTAAAATGTTTGTGTGAAGTGATGTCAGGTGGGTGATAAGGGTACTTAAACATGTATATAACTGAAGTTGCTTGGTGGGAACTGGCTTGTGACTCTGATAGTATCTTCAGTACCAGTACATCAGGTGATTTAGTATCAGGCCAGCAGCTGTGCTAATGCAGGAGTTCAACACTGTCTGCTCACACCCAGCCCTCTCTTCCCTTTCCATCAGAATTGAAGAGGAGCTTGGCAGCAAGGCCCGTTTTGCTGGAAGGAACTTCAGGAACCCTCGTGTCAACTAAGCTGTGTGGATCAGTCAACCCCTGTTCTGGTTTAAAGCACTAGACATCTACTTAGATCACAATTACCTGTTCTAGAAAGATAAGGGCAGCTGAAGAAGAGACCAGTTTGCAGGTCCTCTTCCCTCCTGCCCCAGACGATTCCTTTAGTGTTTTCACCAGTTCTGATCTGTTACTTGTAATGCTCTACTGCTTTTGTAGAACAGTGCCTGTGGGGGTTTCTGTGTATTAAACACCCTCTGGGATCACGACCTTGTGACTCTGGGCATAAACAGTTTAATCCCTTTCTCTGCCTGTCTGGTCTTTAATGTTTGGAGCTGTGTGACTTGCAGTGCAGCAAGAGGTACCTGCAGACAGAAATAGTAGTGTTTTTACATGTGATAAATAAAAGCATCAAACAGCCCAAGAAAGCGTGGCTTTGAGTTACTTTGGGGGAGACCCGGGAGCAGGGATACCTACCTCTGCATAATCATAGCCTGCTTTAAAGCTGTTCTGCAGGGAGTTGGACTGCTGTTACTGTGGCCATGGGGTGGATTTAAGTTGCTTTGTGACAAACAGATGAATTGGCTGAATGCATGTGCCTGCTATCAAGAGGTGGCCTTTAAGGATCTGTTCAGTCATTTGGAAGGGGGACTAAGAATAGGTTTCAAACCCCAGATCAATTGTCATCCTGCAGGGTAAGAGAAAAAGCTCAGAGGTCTTCCTTCACCTGCCAAAGATGAGGTGTATCCTGACAACAAGTGCTGTGATTAACTGTTGCGGATATCTGCTTCTCAGTCTTGACATGGTATTACCAACAAAAATCAGCAATAGCCTTGGCTTTCAGCAAAAGGTTGGTGCAGTGTCAACTGCATTGGAAGTGAATTTGTAGCCTCCATTTTGATCTCTTGCTGTGAGATGTAGCTCACTGGGATGAGTTGCGGAGCAGCACAGTTCCCAAACCCTCGTGCTTTGTTAATATTGCTCTAATACAGGGTGTAACTGACAGCTGATCTGATAGCTGCGCTTTAATTTTTACCCTATTAGTGTCTAGGTACCATATTTCTTATGGGGGAAGAAGTGACTTCAGGGGATTTCCAGCTGTGTGAGAGCAGATGGCCATAAATGAAAGGCTTGTGAGCAAATACTTGTTTCCCAAACCCTTCGTTTTGTTCAGGTTGCAGCTCTGCTGGTTAGGGAGGGAAGGGAAGGCAGTGAGAGCTTCCAAAGCATAGGGCTCATTCTCAGTCTGTGCTTGTGTTCTAGGAGACGAGGAGGAAGAATTCCTTTTGATTGGGGTTTGGCCAGAGACTGTTCCATGGCTCTGGCACCATTGCAGTTCTGCTGCCCTGTGTAGCTGTTGTCAGAGCAGCACCCTCTGACTGGGTGTTAGTCCCTTTACCAGGCAGGAAAAAGCAAATTATTGCACAATTGAGGGAGGGGTTGTTTAAGCCAGTTCTCGTTGCTTATGGTGGGTTTTATTGCTATAATGGCAGATCTGTAAGGAACAGATTAATTTCTGATTCACTTTAATGACTCTTCTACTAGTCTTTCAATTCCAGGAAACTAAATTACCTGTGGCTGGATATCTTTATGATCTGTGAGGAGCACAACAGTGCCCCACTGTGGGCATCGCATGTGTTGCAATATGCTGCACTGGGTGGTGTATGTCAATTTTATCTCTCTTACCATGTTAAATCGGTAAGATGGAAATGGCATATTTAAAGTCAGTGATGATGCAGGTTATGGGTAATCATTTACCTTAAACCTTGAGTCTTTAAAGAACATCTTCAGTTCTAGTTTGGGGGGGGTGGGGAACCCAGATTTTTATTTCAAAAGCTGCTGTTATGAAGTACAGAGCTACAAAATGCTGAGGGGCAAGGACTGTGTGTCAGATCCTTAAACAAACGTGTACAGCAGTGCTCTGCCATCAGAAAAGGGATATGGGACTGCCCCATGAGGGGCAAAGCCAGAATGATGATGTTTCAGAGCTGCTGGATCTACCTAGTACTAGTGTGAGTAATAGGTGTGAAAGGACTTAGCACAGAGGGGAGGCTGTTGTTGGGAAAGCCTGGCTGCTATGGTGTCTATTGATCAATGTTTTTTTAACTGGAAAGACTCGTATGTCCTGTGTAAAGCTGCAACACCATGAATGCTAAACACACCTTACATGAGAAAGAAGGAGGTTTTGACATCTTCACTATAACTGAAACCATGGAGGGAGGAAAATAGTGGCTCTCGTACAGCGCTGTTTTCTGATGGGAGTAGCCCTTGTGCAAAAGGCTGAAGCTTGTCTCAAGGGAATGTGGCCTGCGGTCCGATGAGCTTGCTCCCCTTCAGAGTGGGAGGGATATTGAACTCCTGTCACCTGCGTAGGCGGTTATGTGTGGATCCGGGTCTGTGTTTTTGCAGTGTCCAAATGAATGTGCACCAATGTCTGCTGGGGGCATGGTGAATGTGGACCCCAACCACTGCTGAGGCTTCCCCGGGCCCTGCAGCCCGTTCAGCAGATGGAGTCTGAAAGCAAATGCACACACAGCTTCTGCTGAAACAAACCTCCTGGCAAAGATGGTAACCAGTGTGATGGGAACATCCCTTTGCTGGGCAGTCAGCAACTCTTTCTCCTTAAGAGATTTATCTCCTCTGTCAAGCCCTTCTTAAGAAGAGCTTTGCTATAAATACCAAATTTACCAGCCCAAGCTCAGCACACGGTAAATTCTTCCTCTCGCATATTTGTCCTTCCATAAGGCATTGGTCTAAGCTGGTTGTGCTCCACGCAGATTTGAAACCTGGTGCACTTTTCACACATAGCTGATCTCTGAATTAGACCTGTTAAACGAATAAACCAGCTAATTACACATAAATCCGATCAAGGGATTTTTCTTCTTCTGTCAGGGGCAAGCTCGTAATATGCAAAATGGTGTAGAAAGCCTTTTAGCAGAAGCATGTTAGGAAGCAATAGGGTGGCTGTTTCCCACCTGGTACTTCAGAAAGCAAAGTCCAAATTCTCAGCCTGGGCCCCTGTATTTCCACCTGGTGATTTTCTTTTAGTAAGCTTCACAAAGCAAAAAGAGCTGGGAAATGGGGTCACTGGTTGCTATAAATCAGCAAAACCCTCATGGGCAGTACAGCTGTGATGAAATGATGGATGTGAGCAGTGGCTGGCACCCGGGCTGTTGTACTTGTGTGCAGCTACATAAACCTGGGGGGAAAAAAGTAAGCTACTGCCCTGAGCTGGAACCCTCCTGTTCAGATGAACAGTGTGGGCCTGGCTCTGACAAAAGAGCCTTCGACTTCTGCTGGCTACCACCGCCAAAGATAAAGCCCAGGTATTAATTTGTTGTCGTCCACACCTTGTTGCCAGTGCAAGGTGGAGAACTGTCCCAGGTACAATTACCAGAGGTGTCAGGTCTTAAAATAATCAGGGAAGTGCATGCAAAGTGGCAGGGTTGGAAGAACGTTGCTTGGGCTGTAAAGTCAAAAGCTAAAGTTGGATGCTGTTGAACTGGATGTTCCTTCCTACACCAGGAAATCAATCCCACAATGTCAGATGCTGTGCTCACCTGTCCCATCAAACCAGAGCTATATAAAGCTTTTGAGTTAAACCTCGAAGAGTCTTTGGGCCAGATCAGCAAGCTGCTTCCAGCTGCAGAGGATTCAGGCTCTACCTAATGAGGCTGGAGCGTTGAAAGGAGTCACTTGCAAAGGAAGAAAAGAGACCGGAATGGGTAAGTGCTGAAACGCAGGACTGTGGTTTGTAGATAAGAATTTAAAGTGCGTTAGAGAAAAGTGAATGATTGCTAACTCTGTGTGTGTTTGGAGTGAGGGGAATAAGTGAACAGGGAACCAGACTTGATTGCTGAAAATCAAGACCTAAACCTGCAGTGCTAGAGAGAGGGAGAGATGTGGCTGCTCCTTAATCAGGCCTTGAATTCCGTTGCATAGCTCCTCACCTTTCTGTGCTGTCCCCGTGGAGCTCCTACTCGAAAGGCTGTGCTTTATAACAGAGTGCAAATGTAGCACAGCCGGTGTCTTTATTACTGTAATAATTTGCAGGGATGGCACTCTTTGGAGCAGAAGGAGGCATCAGCTTAGCAAACACGAACTGGGAGGCTATTTGGAGAATAGCAGGCAGCCTTAAAAGCGGATCTGAAGCAAGAAGCAGGCAGAAGAGATGACTGATGAGCAGAGGAGAGGCAGGTGGCACTTTCGGGAGCTATTCAGGTAACAGGATGTATAATGGAGTGATGCAAAGGGCTGGAGTGGGAAAGAGCTTCCATTACCCACTGGCTCTATTTCTAGGTTTGTAGAGGTAGCTCTTCTGCTTTGTAGTCTGGCCTGCTCTTAGTATTAATATCAATTAATTCCTAATATCTTGGCTTCTGGGTCTTGTACAGGCCCTGCCTCAAAGAGTTTGTTCTGGACAGAAGGGAATGTGCCATCCCTCGATAATCAATGAGAAACCAAATGATTCAACATTTGGCTTTCTTGCTAGATGTTGGCCCCGGTGGGGAGTAAGCACATCATTCATAACCTTCACCCTCAGAAGCTGAAGCTGGCAGCGCAAGGCACATTTTCCAATCCTTTGGTTATTTTGAACCACCCATAGAGCCTGCTCACTCATTTCTTAGTATTGTGGGCATCAAAACTGGACCCTGTCTTCCAGCAGCAGCAACGGTGTCAAACACAGCAGTACTGTAACCTTCCTGGTTCCGTTTGGTACCGTCGGAAGCTCGCTGCCAGATCACCCACCTGGTGAGGACAGCTCTGTCCCCTGAGCACAGAGACCTGACTTCACACATGTCCGTAACGCGAAGCTGGCTGGGGTGATGATCTGGATTGCTCAGTGTCCATGTTTCATCCTGTTCACCTTTCTTCCCCTATTTTTATGTCATTCAAAAATGTTAGAAATGATATTTTTTCCTTAGATCATTGATTTTAAAAAGAAACAAAATTACAACTGAACAGTGGATCGACCATGTTCCTTGCAGGAACTGCTCAGCTCAGTGAAATCTTGAGACTTGTCAGGTAGGAGATTCTACTGCCTCTAAGGTGGGTAAGAACAGTTTTACACCCAACGCTTTTTCCCCTCCTGCTTGCTTATCCCGGGCACAAAAAAGGTCACTGCCTCATTGCAGGCATCCAGCAGCCAGCATGAGCATCTTGGGGGACCCTGTGGCATGCACTGCTGGCCCTGGGCTGCTGTGCCCCCTGATGTCTCCAGCAAGGGACCTTGGCAAGCCATGGCATATTTCCCTCTCTGGAGAGGCAGAAGCTGTAGGAGTGAGCCATCCTTCCTCAAAGGAAATTCATTGATTGCAGCACTTCGTCAACACCTGCTTGCTCATTCACAGACATAAAGACTTGGGTAAGGAACCTCACAGGCAGCTGAGGGAAAAGCCCCACAACAGCGCAAAAGGGCCATAGGAGCAGGTGAAGGGAGAGCAGCTGCTGGGTTTTGCCCACTGGAAGGGGGATATTTGGCTTTTCTGCTGCTGCGTAGGCTGCAAGGAGACACGAGGCTGGATGGTGGATGCAGGGAGAGAGGATCTCTGCTGGGCGCAGCCAGCCAGCCCTGCCTGCCCTGCAGCAGCATCTCAGGCTATGGCCTCATGCTCCCTTTCACAGCAGGATTTAGAGAACTGTGCCAGGCACCAGCTTAGTCCCACCACTCCCTCGGAAAGCTTTTATTACTGTACTCTTTATATTGCTGGGTGAAATGACTTCCTTGTAGATACGAGCCATGGGTGGGTGTGAGAATACAATGCAAGAACCCTGCTCCTCTCTGAGCACGTGGGAACATGGCCTCCGACTGCTGGGGTCACCGTGGCAGTGCTCAAGCTGTCCCTGTTTGGTCATTTCCACAGTGAGAAAGACACCCATTTGTGTTCCCCCTTCTGGTCCCCAAGAAGGACTGAAGATCTGACGCACCCTGCGTGTACTTTGTGCTCCATGGATAGACACAGTCGCAGAGAATAGAAGTGCAGGGTGTAGAGGAGGGTAAGAGGAAGAAATAAAGCCATGCCAGCTGCAGCACTAAACTCTTCTAGGAAAAGCTGAAGGTAAAAAAGGAAGGGGCGGGAGGGGAAACCAAGGAAGAGAACTGAGACAGGAAGGAAGAAAATGGGTTGAGTAAAGAACCCAGATGATAAAAAGGAGAGATATGCAAAGTAAACTATAAGAAAGCAAATAATTATAAGGTCCAAATCACCTCCTTGTGCCACCCTTGGAGTTTGTGTGTGGTGAAATCTCATGTCTATAATACAATGCACAAGCTTAGTTCTGTCTAGAAATGCATACGTTTCATCATCCAGGGTGGCAGGGACAGGCTTATGTTACAGGAGATAAAAGAAATGCAAAGTAGTTCTGCAAAATAAAAAACCTTGGCCAAAGCCCAGGCAAATGCCACCTTGCTGACAGTGGTGTCTGCAGTGGCGGCACCGCGACCATCACTGAGCATCCCCGGGCCGTCACCTCATGCTTCTCCCAGGGCTGAGCCTCCTTCTCCTTAGCTGTCCTTGCAGCCCAGCCAAGTTCAGCTCCGGTTCAGCATCTCCCCTTGCAGATGCTGGCTGTCAGCAAGTGTAACCGGGTGGGTGAGGTTAACCCAGTCACCCGAAGAGTAATTTGAGAATGAGGGAGTTCTGTGATGGGCAGGGGGGTGTAGCATTGCCTCTGAAAACTAGCTGGGAAGGCACCTGGACTGATGCATTTCAAAAGCAGAACATGTGGTCTTCCTTGGTTTCTTTGCAAGGACCAGACCTGTCCCAAGCAAGAGGCATCCTGTGCTCTTCAGAAAGGGTTTTTCAGAAGCTGTGGCTTCTCCTCTGCCAGATGCTTCACTTCAGAGGGATCAAACCCCTGCTAGCAGTGACAAATGCAAAGATCACTTCTGCCCACCTGGAACTGTTTACAAACTTGGCAAATTGATTCGAGCTCAAAATACTATTTGCATGATGTGTGCTTTGGTTTAGCATTTTGAGAACAAAGTACTTCTACTAACATAGTTGGGTTTGAAGGGATGTTTCTTTTGAAAACTCCTTAAGAAAGCTTTTAAAACAAACTAGCGAGGAAACCAATGGGTTCCTGCCAGACAAAACATTTTCTTTGCTAATGTTCCCATTGCTGAGTGTCTCGGTTTCAGGGTGACCCAACGCAACTTGTGTGCAGACAGGGAAACTGAAACTCTGATTTTTGTGGGCATTTAACTTTGCAGCACATGAGTTGGCCTGAACCCCTCATCCTACAAACCCCACTTAATTTTATTGTTGAGTCTCTGTTTAATAGCAAGTGGTTTATGGTGTGTTTTAATCGGAGAAATCGTCCAGAACTACCAGCTGACTCTTGCTTACAAAAATGCTTGCAAACAGTGTCAATCATGAAGGCACCAGTGTCCTATAGCAGCTGCATTAGTCAAAGCAAAGGACACGGATAGAACTTGATACATCAAGATGCCAATATGACTCGGTCGGTTGCTGCGGGCTTTAGCCATGTCTCATTTTAAGTGCTTGTTCTCGCTCCCTGAAATTTTGCAGGAGGGTCTCGAATAATCTATATTGCATTAAACAAGCTCCTGGTGCTGAAGAATAAGAGGACTGATTCTGTTAACTACCTATGCAGGTATTAGAAACAAAATGCAAGTTAAGATGCTTCTCAGCCTAAGTCCCAGCAGCGAAATCTCTGCAGCCGAGTGTGGAGCAGCTCAGCCCCTGCTACCAGATGGGGGGGTTGAGGATGACCTTGGGAGAGGGCTTGGGGAAGATGCCTCCACTGACGGTTTTCAATCTGCTTGTGTGCAGACCTTGGTTTTGGTGGTTTATGATGACCTGACCCTCTGTTGCTTATTTAGAGGCTGAACATTCATTGGATGAACTGACCCAGTAAATGCCAGACTGCTTCTGATCAGAGGTGTCCGGTATCAGCCTAGGTGAGCGGTTTCAAGGACAGAAAACACCACTACAATCTGACTGCATTAAACTGGTTTAACTTAACCACTGTCCCACACAGAGACAACGCCCAGAGCTATGCCAATGTGCTGAATCTGCTTACACCAAGCAGGAAAGAGGGGTGGGATTTTGCAGGGAAGAACAGATGCCTGTGCTGTCCTTTTGCTTCCTTCTCACCGTGGCCAGGGTCCTTGTAGTTTTTAGGTGGCTGAAGTGTTGCGATGTGGCTGTGCAGGATGGAGTCCTGCCTAGAAAATGCCCTGCTGATGTCCCAGCCTTGCCAGTGCTCCAGAGGCACCAGCTGGTGGGTGAACATTAGCATAGGTTGGGCTTGGGGATTTTTGCATCAGAAGCCTAATGCCAACCATGTCTCATTTGCACTATTGTGAGTACATGCAAAATCAAAAAAAAAAATGCCGAAAAAAGCAGCGCATGGAAAAGCTCTTAAGCCAGTACTAAGCTCCAAGCCTAGTACTTTGGAGGGTAGGTGACAAATCCCTGAAAAAGACCTGCTTGGTGATCAGAGTGAAGCTGCAGGGCTTTTGAGAAAGCAGGCTCCAGGATGTGCTCCTACCTCCACACTGTTTTATTTTTTGATTTGTCTCCTCATTGAAGCAGGTCTGCAAACAGAAGCTGGGGAAGAAAAGCTCGCAGGCTGCTGCACTGCTCTTCCATTGCAAAGCTGACTGATCCATCTTACTGCACTACTTTAAATAAGTCCTAACCTGTGGGGTTTTATGCTCTGTAGTACTCAGGTTGTTCTCTCATCTCCTGCAATAAACAGTGACTGAAAGATGCATATTGTGGCTTCTGTGGAGGCTGTGAAATCACCGACAGTGGGAATAGCTGAATTCAGAGCCTAAAAGTCTACTGTCCCATCAAAATCCAGAGGGCAGATGTTTCTAGGTATGTACAGTCTGAACGTCTCTTCAGTCCCTAAACAGGAGAGGTTTATGTCTTCAGGAAGGCAGATGGATGTCTCTATTCCTTAACAAAAACTAAAATCCTCTTGCCCAGCTATTCAGGATGAAGAGTGTTAATGGAGAGAGTCCCCACGCAGGTGCCAGGAGGTCGTGAGCTCTCCTCAGCCCTGGACCTGTTCTGACACCTCGGATGTGTTGCTCCATTTCTCTATCGCTCACTTGGGATGGATGACACTTTCCAGTAAGGTGTGGAGAATTCATCAGTCGCTTTTGTACGGCGCTTTGAAGATAACAAGCGCTGAGGGGGAAAAAAAAAGAGATGGTGCTTGAAATGGAAATTTTCCCATTTCTGTCACTATATTTTCTCTCCTTTTAAAAAAGTCCATTCAAATGTACCATCAAAGGCAGCGGTGTTGCAACACCAGGAAAAGAGCAGCTACAATGGGGAGGTGGGAGCCAGAAACCTCCTCCTGGAGGAGCAGATTTGCAGTGGGAAGGACAAAAATGCAAATCTGAAATCAATCCATCTCTCTTGCCCTTGAACGCTTTGGCCATTTATAACAGTTTAAAGTGAAGTCAGTCACTGAGGACAAGAAGAGAAGCTTGTAAATCCATTTACTACTTCCTGCACTAAAAGAGCAGCAGTGAATTTATAGTGGAAATGCAGTAAGTGTGCAGATGAGGTGTTCCACATTAGCGGTAGAGGAGGGCTCAAAAATATCACAGCAAACCTTTGAACAAACAGAAAGCACGTGGGCCTTGGGAGCCAGATGTCTCAACAGCTTTGTGGACTCATCTTCCATCCACTGCCCTGGCTCTGAGCTTTCATAAAAGGCATGGAGATGTCTATGCCACATCTCTTTTCGAGTCCCCCTTTGACTGTGGTCCCATCGTGCTGGCAGCACAAGCCTTATTGTCACTCCCCTGAAAGCTTCTATGCTGCTGTGGGGATGGACAGCTGTGCCAAAACAATGGGTGTCCTTCCCAAAGTGGTGGATTTCTGCCTCTCCAGGAGCAGGTCAATCTGTTGACAGCTCAGCAGCCTTAACAGCAGGCATTGTGAATGTCTGAATGCCCTCCTATCGCCCCTGTGCTCAACTGCAGGTGGAAGCCACTTTCTGCCTGGTTTAGCAAGACCCTGTGCCTTGCCAGACCGATGCTGTGATTCCAGAGCACCCTTTCCTGCAAGTCTGGTGAGCCTGTACCAAAACCATCATGCTTTTGGTGCGTTGGAGGCAGCCAGCTTTCCAGTCTGTAATTTCCAATTCGACTGGTTTTTACGTATGCTTCTATTACAAGCAGCCCATGGATGGTTACCATAAGAAACCTAGAAACGAGCTAACTCTGTGCACGTGCCAGATTTTTTAGGTGAAATTCGAAATACACCCACTTCTGAGCTGTGTTAGATCACTGCTGCAGCTTACACAAGGCACCTTGTCCATGCGTGTGTGCGTCTGCAGGATACGACCTTATGCAAAACTGGCACTTTTCTGCTGGGAAGCAGCAGCTTGATAGCCTCTGGCTTCTCCGTGTGTGGCTATAGAAGTAGATCTGAGCATGCCCTGTATTTGTGTGTCTGGATGTACTCAGTTACTTGATGCCCAGTGGCTGCTACGTCTCAAGACGCAAGGCTGTGATACTTGGAAGTGAGAAGGTACCATAACGCACAACAAAAGCACACGCAACCCCCCTGGTGCTTAGGAGCCTTTTTACAGTATTCTGCTGAAAAGAACTACTTGGTGACGTTATTGCTATCCAAAAGCTGGTTTGGGTTGAAAATATGTTTGGTTTATTTTCTCGACTTGCCAGATTTTATCTGGTATGTAAATCACAGAATGAATTACCTTGGAACTATCCCCAGGTGTAAGTGGGATACAGAAATAAGCATCAAGGGGTGATGCAATTAATCCCACTCATGAGGAAAGGCTGTCATTAGTCATTTGCAGCTTCAGCACTGGTGACTTTCAAGGTGCACAAATCTCTCGTTAGATACATCTCATGTTCTGCAGATGGCCATTTTGTCTTCTCGCTGCGTGCACTGGAACATGCCCAAATATACAAAAATGAGAGGAACGATTGTTAGGGCTGAAATTTTTTGTTCATTTTTCAATGGGATTTTTTTTTTCTTTGCATGGCGCACACCCTAGGCTTTGATAAATGAGTCTCACCAGACCCTGTGGTAAGCCAACCTCTGCTAATATTCATTATGCAGAACCCACTAGGAAATGGTCTGAGTCAGGGAAATGGAAAACCTTTAAAAGATAAAAAGATTTTTTTTTTTTTTTAATGAGGAAACGAATGTATAACATTTTACATGTCTAGGGGGGTTCTAGCATATTTAAAACAGAAATTTCAGGGTTGTATGTGCTATCAATGTGTTTAAAACTCCATGGAAAAGATATAATGATTGAGCCATGTGCAAAGATACAGACAAGATGCTTCTTTAGATCACAGAAAATGCATTCAAAGGTGGCTTAGGAGCCTGATGTTAAATCTGAAAGAAGCCCCCAAGGTGAAAGCTGGGTGTGAACGTGCTGTGTGCCGCTGACGCCACGATCTCCACAGTGGGCACGTTTCCATCCCATGACAAAGAACCAGTTGTTCCTTCCTCTTCCAGTGGCCCTGCAAGATGCCAAGGGCATCTGTACCGTAGTCGCCATGGGGTAGCTGGAACCCAGTAACTTGTCCCTTTGGCCTCTCCCATCAGTAACTGGTATCTCCAGCTTCTGAAAAGTTGCATCAGATTAACAAATAACGTGACTCTCTCTAACAGATTCTGTTGAGCTCTTGTAGTAATTTTGTGTGCATTTGAATGCGTGTGAATACGCTCAAAGTGATTTAAATTTCATTTATATTACTTTTGCTTTTGTTGTAACCCCTACAGCCAGTTTTAAATGGAGATAACTGTGTCTAGGAGTTCACAACCATCCAGCGCATTGTCCTGCAAGTGGTATGAGACTTCCAAAAAGTTCTCCAGTAATATGTATGAAAATGAGATTTTAAATTCCTGAGATTTCTACAGTAAAGAAAACAAAACAGAAAACCCCCCAAAGCAAACAGATTTCAGTTAAAGGGCTGGTATTCAGATATCACAAAGGGAAAGAAAGAACATAATCCTTCTTTGTGAGCGGAGTTAGGTCATCTGTAAAAGCCTCTTGGAATATTATCTTCCAAGCTAATCGCTGTATTGACATTTGCCTGTTTCATTAGAGCTGAGTTTTTACTGCATTGCTGAGGTTAGAACCTGACTCATCTGTCATGGTCAAGGACCGGTTTGTAATTTCATGACTGTAGAATAATAATAATTAAAAAATCTCCCTTATTTTAAGTAGTTGGGTTGAAATGGCGTTCACAGAATTCTCAGTATTGGTGGTGTTTTACTTCATAGTTCCTAGTTAGGTATTTTTCTCATAGATTTGTGTTTCTTTCAGCTGGCAAAGTGACAGTTATTAAAAAAGAGCCCTGTTAAAACACATTTGTAAAGAGATAATTTAAAAAAATTAAATATACCACATACACAAAGTATAGATGTCAGATATAATAGATGCAAGTGCTAACAAAGGGAGAAAGAAAGAAATGTTATCTAAAACCACAAAGAAAAAACATTTTAGGCCAGAACTAAGTCAGTTATCCGTGTAATAAACCTCCATGGCTACCGACTGAGCAGAGAAGTTCATGGTCTCTGTAATACACTGACAGTAACCTTGGCGGCAAAGGGCAAGTGTCAGAGAAGTTACGTTCACATGCAGGAACCAGATCAGCGACTGAAAGGAGTCCAAAGTTGCCTGCAGAATCCTCCTTTACCCAGGGTAAGAATTCTTCTTGCATCACACTAATATATCCAGAAATGCTTCGTGTCTTTATTGTGCAAACGTATTTATTCCCTTTGAGAGCATTTCTAAGGTTTGCCCGACGCACTGCAGGTACTTTTCTCTACCCACCTGGGTGTTACCTGGATTTGGCAGCAAAGCTGTCGTGAAACATTTTAACTCTTTGCTCCTTGATGACCTGTTTTGTCTGAAAGGGATTTTCCTTTTGCATCAGTGCCGGCTTTCTGTCCATTCACCAAGTGGTATTTTGCCGCTGGGTTTTTTTGTTTGCTTGTTTGCGGGTTTTTTGTAATGAAGAAGATGGAACGGTAACAGACAAAACAGAGTATGATTTTTCCATAAAAACACTGCTACCACACATTCGAAGCTTCTGCCATGTCTTTTGCCTCAGTGGGTGCCAGGCGTAGCTGAGGCCCGAAAGGGAGCTGGCAGAACAACTCAGGACGGGCGGTCTGTGCGCACGGGGAAGGTGGGGAAGCAGTGGATGAGGCAGGAGCAGCACGGCGTGTTTCCCGCTAACCCGAAAGGCACATTGCAGCCTTCAGCAAGGCTCTGGAGCACCTGAGAGCGTGCTCTTGGCTAAATGAGCTCCGTGATGAACCCCTATGCGTGCGCCGGGGACAGGCGGCCCTGCCAGGGAATTTGTTGGGCAGTCTGGTGTCACCCTGTTTGCGGTCAAGGCAGAGGCATTTCCAGCTGACAGCAGAAGCGGTGTTTCAGATCTGGAATACTTAGATAGCAGAACTGCTGCTGCATCACATCTTTAGAAATATCCAGGGGTAAGGAACTGAATTTTTGAAGATTAACATTTTGTGTGTGGATACCTTATGTGGCATGTTGGAATTTAAGTCTCTTTGTGGATTTGGCCAATTAGCTTTTCTCTGCATCAGCAATTTTATACCTCCCAGGAGCGCTGGGGGACAGACGCACAAAACATTGCAAAGATGTCAGAAACTGCCTTGTTAGAGACCTGCTAGTATCTCATATAGACAATCTATATGTACATAAAATATTTTACATGTAGAACATGCCCAGTCATTTCACCATTAATCTCTCTCCACTGGGATGTGAACCATGAAAATCTGCAGTCACCAGACAGAGGAGCAATGATCTCTCTCTGCGGCATTTGGGTCTTCCTCGATCTTCGTTCTGGTAACTAAGCCTTGTACCACTTTAGCTGGTGGAAGATTACAGGACAAGCTCTGTGGCTTTGTTATCGCCCAAGGGAGGGCAGCATCTTTGCCAAAAAAAAAAAAGAAAAAAGAGGAAAAAAAAAAAAAAGCAGCGGCTTCAAGTGCTATTCCTGCAACAATCCTCTGGTTAAGAAGCAAATTTATAATTGGATCACTTGTGCGTGGAATGAGGACGTGGGTATGGCTGCTGTAACTGGCTGTGAATAATCACCTACTGCTGCAGCCCAACTCGTGTGAATCGCAGGGGGCACCCAGATGTTAGTTACACAGCGTAGGAGGAAATTCCACCCAAACATGCTCGATTTTGTTTCACAATGAAATACGACGTCAAGATGTTGTGAGTAAATACTTCTAATCCTTGTGTGGCAAGGTGATCACCAGGAGGTTGGTGGAAGAGGAAAGAGGGGGAGCAAGAGAGAGGGAGAGAGGCTGCCGGGGAGAATTTTCCCATCACGGAGATGGTGTCTGGAGAAAGCTGAAGGCAAGCCCGCCGTTGTGGCAATCCGTACAGCTTTTAATGCATACATCCAGAGACCGGGGAACATGAAATTGTAATTAGCAGAGAAAATAGGAGAGATGGAATCAGACTCTATCAAGGACAGCTTAAGTGTAGCCTCCAAAATGGCTGCATCAGACATTTAACTGATGTGCATTTTTAGACGCTTATCTAAATTAGTTATTAGAACACAATCAACTCTGTGTCTCAACCCCTGGTGGTAACGTCCCTGAAGTTATGCTAGGGATAAATTTGTCCTGCATGTTCAGGGCAAAGAACTAAATCCCTCTGATGTGCAGACCTCGAATCTCCTTGCGTGTGCCTTTCTCTTCAGTGAGAACCGTTCTCACTTCCCTCTGCTAAAGGCAATGATGTTAACAGCCTCCAGCTTATCTCCTGTGATGCTCCTGGCATCAGCCACGAAGAGCATTTACAGAGACAGCAAACGCTTGGGGTTACACCAGGGTAATTGAGGGCAAAATCTGTCCTAACATATCCTAGTGCTTTTTCAAAACCAAGATATAATTCCACACGAAATTTCTCAGATCCCCAGAAGAACGTGTGACTGCCTTTACAGCCATGTGATTTTTTTTGTTTGTTTTTGTTTTTGCTGGCCTGTGTTCTGCACATGAAAGGTGAGGTTAATGTTAAATAACAAGTTCGCTCTATTTTCGGCACGGGTACCTTCCTGCTATCTTTTCTAAGGACGTGATAGCTCAGAGATGAAGCAGCTTAAAAATCTCCTAAGCGACCAAGTATTTTATTAATTGCTACTCAGTAATTTGGAATTCTGCTGTTGTCACAACTTCCTCACCGCACAGAGCAATAAGAGGCAGCGTCAGCTTTTTATCTAGCAACATGCTTACGCATAATCTTAACTTTCTGCGCAAGACCAGTAACAGCGGCTTAACGTGACAAAAAGCGGACCTAAAAGGGCCGACGGTCCGGAGCCACAGCGCAGCCCACCGCTTCTGCCACAGCCATAAAGCTCTGTACCTCGTCTCCCACCGCAGGTGCTTCAAGCGCACGTGCTCGTAGCGCTGATAACTCTTTTATTTATTCATGGGGACAAGACGCCTCGGGAGGGACGCTTGCAGGCAGCGCCCGGGCCGCAGGCCGCAGCGTGAGGCGGTGGCAACGCCAGGGCTGCTCCGCCCTCACTCCAGGCCTCGTGCTCGCCGGGGAGGCCTGGGCTGGGCCCCGCGCCCGACGCCCGCCCGCCCGCCGGGGCTCAGCGGTGCCGGGGCCCGGCCAGGCCGCGCGGGGGGCGGCGGGGCTGGCGCTCCTCGTTATCCCCTCTCGCGTGCCGCTGCGCGGCGGCGGCCCCGGCCCGATTCCCCCGGCGCTGCTGGCGCTCAATCCCGGGCGCGCCCGCGCCACCCCGGGGCGGGCGGGGAGCGGCCGCCTTTGTGCGACCGGGCCCAGCGCCCCCTTCCCCGGCGGCGCGGCGCGGCCCGGCCCGGCCCGCTCCCCCCCTTCGCCTTCCCCCTATTCTTTTAAATCACTTCCATTCACTTCGCCGATTGGTTCCGGCCTCCTGCCGGGTCACGCGGTGCCCTTCCTCCTCCAATGGGGAGGCCGGATACTGGCATGCGGCTCCGGCCTGGCTGCGTTGCTGGGTGCCCGTTCGGTGCGTGCGTGCGTGCGTGAGGGAAGGCAGGCGGAGGCAGCGCTCGGCTGCCTGGACCCCCGGCCCGCCGCCGCCCCTCCTCCTTCTCCTCCTCCTCCTTCCCCCCCTCCCCACGGTCCCCCGCCCCGGCCCGGTCGCCGCCCCGCTCCTTCCCCGGGCTGCCGCTGTGAGGCACCGCGCGGGGACCCTGCCGCTCGCTGCCGCCGCCCGGGCCAAGAGGGGAGCTGCTCCCCGCCGCCGCCCCGCGCCCGCCGCCGCCGCCGCTTTGTCCCGGCAGCGAGAGGGAGCCGCCGTGGATGGTGTAGCGCAGCGCGGAGGTAGGTGGGCGCGGGGCGGGGGAACTCGCCGGGGTTTTGTTGTGGCCGCGGCGGGGGGGGGGGGGGCGAGGCCCTTCCCGCCGCCCTTGCGTGCGGGGCGCGGGCACGGCTATCGATCTGTTTATCGGTATCGGTGAGTGCGGGAGGCGAGAAAAGGAGGCGCTGGGTGAGGGAACTGGGGGAAGAATGCCCGGGGTTCGGCGCGGGAAAGGCGCGGAGGGGCTCGCAGGCGAGAGGCGGGGGGGCGAAGTCGCTCGCCAGAGTTCTCGCTGCTCCGGCCTGCTCCTGCTGCGGGGGGGCACGCACGGGCGGCTGGGCTGGGGCTGCCTGGGTTTTGTCTGCTTGCTGGTGTGGTTTTTTGGTGTGTTTTGTTTTTTTTTTTTTGGTTGTGTGGTTTGGTTTTTTTTTTTTTTTTTTTTTTCTAGAGAGTGTTGTGTCTGCTTAATGCTCAATAGAGGAAGGGTTCCCGCAGAAAGGTTTAACTTGTTAACCTTTTAAATAAACGGGGGATTGGGAAATATTTAACTGAAATTGGATGCACGGAGGAAATCGGCTCGGGTGTTCTAAAAGATGCACTTATTTTCATGTGTGGTAGGCGTGGAATTGTGAAATGAAGATTTTATGCAAATGAATTTAATCATAACATTTTCAGTAGCATAGGAAGGGGTGGGGTTTTTTCCTTCTTTTTTTTTTTTTTTCTTATCCATTTCTCTTTCAAAAGTGTGAAAAGAAGATGACCAGAATCAGAAAAGTAGGAGGAGGTAGACAACACTAGAGGCTTCATTGCTGAAACTGGCTGTCCAAGAAATTGCTGGGAAGAAAACAATATGATTAATTGTTAAAGCATCTTTTCCCTTGGATTTATTTTTACACCCTGGTTGCAGTTATTTTGATTTACTGACTTCTTATGCTGAGTTTTTCCTCGAAGCTGTAATGTTCTTGGAGATTAGAAGCTCAGGGTGTTTTTATGCAGTCAGCAGGCCACTGCCTGGTGTCTGTTTACTCCGGAGTTCCACTGACCGATCATCGAAATCAAAGATGCTATTTTGCTTGTGCACCAATGTAACTAGAATGAGGAGCCTCAGCTGCTAGTTCTTACTGTTACAATTTGGTAAAAATCCTTTTTTCAGAACAAATCTGAAGTGGCATAATTCAAATAGTCTGCCCCTTCTTAAATATGGATTTTAACCAGATAAAAAGTGAACACTGTGTCAAAAGAAGTAGTTGTTGGTTGTAAAAGGCATTCGTCAAATTTCTGATTAACGTGTGGTGTATAATATTTTTCTGTAGTTCCCGTACTGCCAGGCAAACATTTTGGTTTTTCATACACTGCTTCCTTAAATTGAGAAATTCATGGTGGTTAAGAGGGGTGGAAGCATTTCTGTAATAATAAAAGCACTTCTGGTAAATATATCTTATCTTGGTTTTACTCCTTGAGTTTGTACCATAAACTATAACCGGGGCTGATTTCAGCGGCCTGGTTTGGATGAATAGCGATTTCGGAGATTTGTCGCGTTGGTTGGCGAGGTCTGGAGGGAAGAGGAGGTAGAGATGCACACAATGCCAGGCTTGGGAGCTCATTGTTCTTTGCCGTACGCTCTGCTGTGTTTGGGACCGTATTCTCGCTCAAACGCTCTGTCTTTTTCTGTTGAGAAGTGAAAGAGAGAGAACGGGAAATGTTTCCTACCTCTTTCCTCCTTCCTCTGAATGGCTTTTTGGTAACTTTGCAAAGAAAGCAAAATAGTAAATTAGAAGCTAAAGGGCGCCAAAACATTCGGTCTGTGCTTTCCTCCTCCCCTCCCAGGGCTGGCTCTGCTGCTTTCTCTGTCTGTAACTGAACAGAGAGAGAGAGGGAGCACATGAGGTGAGACTCGGAAGTACACTCTTTTGAACCCCTCTCAACTTTCTTTCATGTTCTACTCTCTTCCCCCCCCCCCCCCCCCCCCCAGTGAAACCCCCAGCTGGCTTGAAATAAGAATTACTCCACTTCACATTTGTGTGTTAGCTTTGGGGCGTTTGGTCTGGAGGCAGCGTGCGAGGAAAACTACAGCCAAGGGAGAACACTTCAGATAAATGCGTTAGGATGACAAAAGTAAAAGGAAGTGTGCAGAGGTTAGATGTCATGTCAGTGTATACATGGTTTCCTCTTTTGATGATTGTTTAATGTTTCTGTTTTTACAGCAGCATCTGTTTTAAAAAAAAAAAAAAACCAAACAAAAAAAACCCCAAAACAATTGTAGAATCATATTTTGAGTTGGAAGGCACCCATAAGGATCATCGAGTCCAACTCCCTGCTCCTCACAGGACTACTGTAGCCTGTGCTGAGGCTGTGAAAGAGCATCTGCTGCACGAGGGCGTGAGCTGCTCCGTAGACTGGGTTATTGAGGTATGGTAAAATCTCCGTTAGCTCACTGGTAACTTCAACTAGCTGATGATATTGAGGTGTGCAGAAGGGGGTAAAAAATTAATGTGGGTGTTGAGGAAAAGGTGCCAGTGTACTAGATCATTTGGAAAATAGGCAGCACTAACCGTCACAGTTTAATTGTGAGGCCTCTAAGTTTTTGACTCTTTAGCTGACTTCAGTGTATTATTAGGGTAAATTACTTGAGTTCCCTTACCTGAATAAAATGTGGCGATTGCCTCTGGATTGAGGACACTTTTTTGGGGGTGTTTTTTCTACCACCCGTATATCTTTGGTGTGACTAGTGATAATTTTAACAGTATTGCAGGCTATTGTCTGCATGAATGCTACGATTTGAGTTCACAGAGAGGTACAGTGGAATACTTATGCTGCCTCTCTCTGGCTTTATGATTCCTATGGCATGTGAATTTGTACTATGGAGTGACTGAGAAAGGGATAAGTCTCCATCTGGACGTAGCTCTTGATATCCCTGTGCAAAATGGGAAGCATTTCTCGGTCAGAAAATCTAAGTGGAGCTAGGAGAGACAGACCTGCCTTAAACAGTAATTAACTGGCTGGATTAACAAAGAGTGATTTATTTGCATCCAGGGGTTTGTTTTACCCTAGTGGGGGTTTTGTATGCATGTGGAAGTCCATCCTGTGGAGTTGTGGGTATAGATTCAGTGCTGCCACAGCAAAAGGCTAATAATCAAGAGCATTCATGAATGTGAAGAGGTATGGTGTGTGTAATCTTAATGCTGATTACAGCTTAGGTGGGAAAAATGGCATTCTGATGTTGCAGTTTAATAATTGACTTTTTTTAATAACACACTATTCGTAAATTTACTGTCACAGCTACAAAATGCATCTCTGTTCTAGCCATACTGGGTAGTTGTTTTGTCTATAAAGAAGTTATTTCACTTTTGGGAACGGAAGGAAAAAAAGTGTGCTGTGAGCATATAGAATTTTGCAAGTGTGTGTTACTGGCTGTGTAATGGCACAGCAGAACCTGTGTTATCCTCTCAGCAGAGCTGTTCGTACATTAAGATTGCCTGAGGGTAGCTTTGATTTCATTATGTGCCATATTTAAGGACACTGTAAGCTTCAGTAACATGTTAGGCTCTGTGTTGTTGGCATATGAATACAGTACTCGAATTGTAGGTAATTTCTTGTTTAAAAATAATGACAGTTGGGAAACAATTAGTTATTATGGGATCCTGAAATGAGATGACTGAGCAACTACATAAATTGAGGGGTGGTCGGGGTTGGAGTTAACCATTAAAAAATCCCAACCCAACCAACTCTTTAACTTTCTAATGTACAGTTGTTTTTTGGTTGTGGTGGGTTTTTTTAGGATGGTAACCTGGTTAGGCTAACTGTTTTTAAGGTTCAGCTATTTTTTGCTCTGGTTTTGCTCTGGAAATATATTGCAGTTGTTTCAGTTGCATGAACTCATCCTGCGTTACTTAAAGGGATGCATAGTATCTGACTTTAGCTCAGAGCATAAATTTAAACCAATAGGCTTAAAATATGGAATATTTTTAAAAACCACCTATCTTGAAACCAAAACAACAAAACCCCTATTGATTGGAGACCTGTTTATTTATGGTGCGCTTTTTTTTTTTAAAAAGCTGTTTGAAATGAAGCTTGTACTCTACTGGTGTTAAGTTGATTTATTGCAGTAGGGCAACTGGAAGATACGTGAGAATGGCATTGGTGGCATGGAGGGTATCAGGAGGAGGTGAGTGGGATTAGATGCAGTTTGGAAATGGCGTTCCCGGCAAGTTGCTAGGAAGAAAATCTAGCCACTTCTCAGAGTGATAGGAGGTGTTAGGGAGCAGGGTCTACAACGCAGTATTGTGCTCTTTATGTTGGTTTGCCAGCAGCGTTTTACACGAGCTTTTATAATGTTGGTAGCTGTGCCCAACTGCTCTTTTCAGAGAGGCTGATGTATGAACAAAGGAGCAAACAAGATATGAATACTACGCTGGCTCCTTTTGATTTAAGTCTACTGGGGCAAGGAATTGCTGTAAGTGACTGAAAAAAACCCCAAACAGATCAAAAAATAGCTGACTATTCCTGTCTCAACAGGTATTGTTTGGTTTTGGGTTTTTTTGTTTGTTTTTTTTTTTAATACAAATGTCCGTTTAGTTCACAGAGCTTCCAGAATAGTAGGCTGACCTAGAGAAAAGTGAAACTAGCTTGGATACAAACATCAATTTTTCCCTCTATGCCTCATGGGGATAATGATGGCCTCTTTTTGTGAAATTCTTAGAAATGTGTGCATGGAATGCACTGTATCAGGGCTAATGGTGTTTCTCTGAATTCTAGGCATAAAGGATTGTGTTTGTATTTGGCATCTTAATTCTGTTAAAGTGCATCTCTGAAAATGTAGATCAGCTTAGGTGTTGCATAAATTTGATAGATTAAAAAGTAAATTTTTGATCGAGTTATCAAAAAATGGGTAGTTCTTTGAACATGTAGGTTGTTTCTTTTGTTCTTCCTACAGAACACGAATGAGAGGCTAGTTCACTGTTTTAAGATTCGAGGTAAGTGGAAGAAAATGAGTGCTCGTTAATTTTGAGGTCTCAGTTAATCTATGTATTTAATCTACTTGTCTATACTAAAAAAAGAAATGTTATCATGATATTATCAATCTCTGATACTGAGACTCAATTTTGGCCTGTTTCAAATACGTAACAGGTCTTCGGTTTTAGAATGATGGATGTTACATGGGCTTCTCTAGCGCATGCAATGAAGGTTGTAGTGTAAATTTATTTTCGTGACCAGCAGTACTAATGAAGCTTACGTTTTAGTAGTTCTTCTGAGGAGACAAGAGCTTATCAGTGCTGAAGTTTGCCCCCTCCATCCCTGTTGCCAGCTATTCCCTCTTTTTTTTTTCCCTTGTCCTTCATAACACTTGAATGGGCAAGTGGCATGGATGTGCCTACAAACTAGCTGGCTGCCAAGCAAAATGTAAAATGCTGGTTTCTGTCTGGCCAGGCCTTGGTTGGGATGTAATTAATTAGAGAGTTTTTTCTTTTCCATCTGCTGGCTTGTACAAAACTTTCAGGAATGTTGGTTACTGCCGAGATGACTGTCGTGCCAGGCTTGTATGAAATTCATTATGCGCCAGAAGTTACTGGCATGAAATGAGAGGATAAAGGAATTGGGGAAGGAGGGAGAGGGGGAAATGAGGTGAATTAGGGAAGTTTATATTCTCTGAGAAACCAGGTTAAAGGAAGAGAAAGGAAGTCCTGTCACTTAGTGCTAATAAATATTTCTGTCTGCCTGATGAGCAGTTTCTCCTTCATGTTAGTCTTTTTGATATGGCCAACTGTTTTGGGGGGGAAGCAGACACATTTTTGGGCACTTGATCCATCCTCCTGCAGCTCTTCCTTTTTTTGGAGCTGTTTGGAAGAGTTCTTAGTGATCGGCTGGTCTGGGAGCAGGCGTCTCGTACAACTGTTGGTTAAAATACATAGGGGGAATGTTCTTGTTGCGTGTTACGCTAAAAATGAACAAAAACATTGAGCAAAATTTCTTAGTAGTGAGAAATCACTGTTAAAATTTTGGAAAACCAAGCTTTTGTTTGGTTTTACATGGTTCTTGGTGTGTGTGTTTATACCAATTCTCCAACAAATGAATCTTTATCTAGAGTAAGCCTAACTTGTTCTAGGGGACTAAAAGTGATAGATCTTATTGGATCTCAGATATCTTGCAAGTGGTATCTGGTAAATTCTTAAGCAGATACTGTGTATTAAACTCTTGATCATACAGTCAGATTTCTGTACGTGGAATCATGGTAGTCTGAATGTGGGTAGGGGAATGGATGGGGGGATTTAATTGGGGGGGGATTGTTGATCATGCACGTAACCTGTCCATATATTTGTACCTAATGTGAGGTACATTAATGAGGTAGTGTAGGATAAGTTACTGTGTAACTTACTGAAGGTTAGATACACGGCGAGTGTTCGCTCTCAGTGACAGCATATGTGAGATGCTGATTTTCTTTCCCTGAAGGACAGGTAAATTCAAGCAGCCCTGTTTACTTCTGTCCTTTAGTAAATGGCTCTAGGCGCTTAACACAGAGCGGCTGTGACTCGTGGGACCTCATCTGTGCCTTTGTACCTTGAGTCAGCAGTCTCTGCGGTACTACTCATTCCGTAACCACCCATGTATTGCATAAACTGACAAATTGTCTTGTTTTAGCTCATGTCTTGAAAAGATTTCACAAAAGATATTTGTAACGTTGGCAGTAGAAGCTCTAGTGAAAAGAGGCTTTAAGTTTAAGTGAGAAAGAGTTCGAAGCACATATAGACTGTAGGAGAGCTAAAATGTGTGGCGAATGGTAGACTTCCAGGGTTAGAGTTGCAGCTCAAGGCGTTGAGTCAGACTCCTGATGCCAGAGATAGGCCTTCTCTGTACTGCTCCTGAAACGGCTATGGTCTAGAGGCAGCTCATAAGACTGTACTTTGTTTTAAACCTGAGCACTTATGATAATTACGTGGCTGCATTGCTGTGTAAAGCAGGATGATCCAGACTTGAGTGTATTGGTGTGGTGGAATAGAGAATTAAAACAGAGTATGATGGTTTCTGTCAAAGCCTACTATTTTGGCAACCAGTTAAAAGAAAAATGGCAACTTCAGTTAGTAATTAACTATATATTATAGGATGTTAGGGGATCAGAAGCTTTGTGCTAAATATCAAAGTTATTAAATATATGTGTTTAAGGATTATGAATCTTAAACAAGTGTGTATGACATTAGCCTGCTGATACTAACAACCATGAGGGACTAAATACAGGGTGTTGATGCTAAAATGCCTCTGTCTTTTCCTTGATTTAGGAGTCTTCAGCCATTCATGCATGTTAACATGAAAAGCGTTAAGAATATGAAAGGAGAAAGTGATGGTACATCATAGAACTTTAAGCGCTTTAAGGGTTGTATTTCTCCAAGAAACTATACCCAGTAAAAAACATGGTGCCTAGGCAATCAGGACTTTCAGATTTGCTTTATTTAAGAAAGAGCATTTGGCAGCTTGGAAGGTTCTTCATGGTGATAGGGTGGACACACACATCAAATGCTTTTTCCTACACCTGTAATTGAAGAGTGGCTCTAAGCTTGGAAAACTTTGAGTTGAGTGGAGCTGCTTAAGCTTCTGCCTTCCACTCTGTGTGTGTGGTTGGTTTGTTTGATTTTTTTTTTTTTAATAGTGGTGCTCATCTGCTGTTTGGAAGTTTTTCTTGCTCACAGAACAACTTAACCTGTCTCTTGGAATTCTACCTGTGTTCCTTTGTATTTCTTCTTCAACTTGTTTTTCCATCCCCTCTGTCTGCAGTAGCTTTAAATCAGGTAGTTCACCTCTTGTTCAGGTGCATCAGCTTCACTGTGATCATACTGCAGTATGATCTAGAACTGAAGCATGAACTTAGAAGTATGAAAGCAAGTTAAAAGTATGGAAGTAGAAGTATAAACTTAGGTTGGTGAAGTTGCTTAAAATTTGCCTGGTTAAGGCCCGGTATCTGACAAGATTCTGCAGAGAAAGCTTTGCCTTGCTCCTTGTTCTTAGTAAACTTAAAAATGGGAAAGACCCCAAGTTCTTTAGGTGAACAAAGTGCACACAATTTAACAATAGTTGGGTGTCTGGTACCTGATATTTCTGTGCCAGGATGGTACATCTTGCGTAAAGAGGAATCCAATGTCTCCATTTAGAGATCTTCTAATGAGGTCAGTGCAGGAGACTTAAACACTTAATCCTCATTTTTACAAACTGGGAGTGAGATGCAGGAAATCTAATTTATGTCTCCAAGGTCATTCATTTTCATGAAACTTAATAGACCTGCCTCTGACTGCTCCTTAAACCACTGAATTATGCCACTTGCCTTCTAACATGAACCCTTAAGATGAGAAACTTTACCCAAGGATAGAATGTACTTAAAATCTATACATTTAAAGACTTCTGTGAGTCAAATGCCCAGCTAGTAAGAGCCATCAGGAAATACGGCTTACCTTAAGACTGGTTTGAGCTGTGTGTTTAATTTCTGATATATTTTAGAAATGAGAATTACTTTATTCTACTGTAAGACTTAAACTATAGGTTTATTATTATCATCACATGCACAGAGTTTATTTGATGTTACTGGGAACAAAATAGAAATGGGCATGCTTGTAGTGAAGTAAGCCCGTATTATTTTATTTTTTGAGAACTTGCTGTGATTTGCCTCTTGTATCTGTAGTTAATCAGGGAAACCTTCTCTCCCTTCCTTGTTCAGTGTTTTCTGTAACTCAGTTTCCATGGTAAATTTTATATTCCCTGTTGCTTAATTCAAATGAACTCGGGGCAGAAGCTATGGAAGGCTTTCAGATGATGACAGTAGAAAAACTGAGGCTGCTCTTGTGTTGGCTGGCCATACCATACACTTCTGAAAGAAAACAGGGAGAATCCAAGTTCTCTTCTGACCTGCTGAAACAGTCCTGGTTGCTGTTTGAATGTCTTCATCAACGTTTTGAGATACTGTAGGAGTGCAGTAGGTGAAAGGTAGTGGTGCATGTAGTCTAGTAGTCTTAAGGTGTTTTTTTTATTGTACTAATTTGTAGGGAGGTGCTAGAATTATCAGTGACACTTCCTACGTGTCAAATGTCCTTTAGCAGGTCACTAGAAACATATGTGGCTTGTAACATATTTATTTTGTACCTCTGCTTATATTTTTTTTCCATAATTGTACCAATTTCCCTACTGTAGACTTTGGGATTCTACCTGCTGTTAATATTTTTTGGTGATTAATGTGAGCGTTTGAGGTTATGTTTCTTTTCCCGTGAGCCTCCGTCGCTGTTACAGCTTACCTTCCGTGGCTGGCTTTGTCAAACACTGTTCTGTAAACAGTGTATCTGCTCATTCTTCTGGTTGGAAAAAAGTCATTTGATTCTTATTTCCTGCTTCTCTTCGTGTTGAATGGGCTTAGTCTTTTATTGTTGAATTTTATTGTCTAACTGCATGCTTCTCTTTCCATGTCTGTAATATATGAAAAATGAAACTGCCTTCACTTGTATTCTCATTGTATGTCACTTCTCTCCGTGAAGGCTTGCTTCAATTAACGAGAGCCCTGTTCTCTTTCCTACACTAATTATTCATCAAATAACTACTTCCATAGCTTTTGTCCCAAAGTACAAGTTTAGTAAGATGTGGAAAGTAATTACTTTTGTGTATGTTTAGCGAAGTCTTCTGAGTCCTGATAAGTTATATTCACATTTTTCCTTGCTGGGACTTTTCTGAGGCCCTAATGCACATGAGATGTTCTTGAATAGAAACAAAGGCTGGGAGGGATTATTAATGAATGAAGCCTCTTGTTTATAACATTCTGTTTGAAATTAAGCATGTTTCTGTGTTAAATCCCAAAGATATTTTAATTAGGTCATATATTTAATTCCTGGAGATGATAAAGGCTCACACTACAAGTAGGCAACAAGAGAGACTGGAAAGATGGCATGTTGTTATTTCATAACAGGACTTTGTATGTCGCTGGTATCGCAATATTTGGATTTGTGCTCTGGGCACTTCAAAAAAAAAAAAAAAACCCAACAAAAAAACCCCCAAAACCCAACAAAAAACCCCCAAACCCAAACACAACTTGTTGCGTGACCTTGAGCTGAACAACTCATTGCAATTGTGTTTTTCTGCTTATGAAATAGGTGTGATGGTACTTTGTCATTGTTATCAGGAAGCTTTATAAATGTTAAGCGATATGAAAATGGTAATTTTTTTTATATCTGTTTACTTTGCTAATCTGAAAACGTATGAAATAGCTAGTTAATGCTTTAAAAACAACACAAAAAATCCTCTCAAACCTAGCAGCTTGGCCACCCCCCAGTACAGAGAGAGCTTGACTTGATAGCTCAGAACCATGAAAATTTGTGCTGTGGCAAACCTTTCGCTTTCTCTCTAGGATGTGTCATTGTTTGGAATACTGGCCAAGCGAGCTATAAAATGATGAAATATATGGGGATTTTTTTATTAATGGTAGTTTGTGCTCAACAGTGGGTTACATGAACAGTAAGTAAACTCTCAGGAACCTGTTGTTCTACTGGTTAAGAAATGACTACATTTCAAAAATATAATTTGAGCAGCGCTCTCTTCAGTTTTTTGTGGTTACCTACACCTTTTTTACCCCAGTGAAGTATGAAGTTCTTTTGGTATCTTACCGTGTTACTATTTTTTTTTCCTGTTGGAATAGAACAGGGGGGTAAGGTGTCCTTAAAAGTATGGATGTTGTTTTGGAGGTGGTTTTTTTCCTATATTGATGTATGGAGATTGATATATATTAGGTGGTATATTTGCATCAAGGCACCAGTGAGCTCTGTTCTATGTGGCTATAGGTCATCACTTTCTCACTGTATCTTTTAATTTAAGACATGGTTGCTCTTCTTTTATGTCAAAGTCTAGCTGATGGCAACTTTCTGTTGTATCTTTGCGTCTGTTACTTTGTGTGTTGATGTATCATCAAGATCTATTTGGTATTACTTGTCCATATCAAACTAGCTAAGGATCTTCTGACAACAGCAGCTGTAGAAAATATCTAGTTTTTCAGTATTAAATGGAAATGACTGGTTTTTGAATGCCTGTTCTGTTAACTGCCAAATGTGAGTTACGTTTTCTTAAAGTTTTAGAATAAATTTCTAGCTTGTTGTTTTCAATGGTTCTCAGAACTGTTTTATGCTACATTTCTTGTCCTGAAACAAGTTTGCCTTTGAAATAAGTTTTGTAGGAATTACTGTAACTTCTTACTACCTGGCTTACTGATTTGTGCTTTTAGCAGAAAATATGAGCCTTTAGGCTTTGTAATAGCAGGATGTCTCTAGGTATTACTAATGGAGAGCTCCTGTACTTAGTCTCCCTCTTGTTACTAATTGACTATTTGCTCATTCAGGGAACAGTTTGGAATCAATACTGGAAATACATTCTGAGTAACATTCTCTCTACCTCCTTAAAGTGAATGAAATTGGGGATTTTGCTTTCAGGTATACAAAGGTGAAGATATAAATGTTGAATGAGCCTTCCAAGATGGAAAGAGGTGGTGTCACCCATTAGTAAGCTAAGGAAAGGTTATTTCCTATGTACATGTTTGCTTTTAATAAAAATATGTTCCTTAGAATCTAGCTCAGTAGGAACATAATTTGAACCTCATTTAAATATTCTTCTTTAAAATCAGTCTGTGGTTCAGTGGGTGTATGAAGAATAACATTCATATTTTCTCTAGCTTGCTTCTCCCCTCAGCCCCCAGGTGAGAGGAAGGAAGGGCTCCAGGGAAGAAAATTAGGCAGAAGAGATTAATACTTGCAGTGCAGAAAACAGACTGATCCTCCTGTGATCTTAAGTTTCTGTTTGGAGTCCAACCAGGTCTATTCTCTGTGTGGCTGGATGTGTTTTTGAGCTTCTCTAGCCTTTCTGTCTAGTCTGTGATTAGAAGAGGTGGTGGCTGGAGTGAGTTGGTATCATGAGTAAAACCAAAATATTATTTACATTTTAAAATAAAACTTGACATCATACAAGCAATATTCGGGAGCATGTCTGGGAGGATGAGGGGTTCCTTTTTCTGTTCTGAAAGTACATAGGCATGTGTATGAGTGTGCAGGAGCTGCTGAATGCAATTTATTTTTTTTTCCCCTGCTACTTTGGGGTTTTTTTGAGATAAAATTAAGACCATGTCCACTCTGTTGATTTTCCACTGGTAAAAATCCACTACTTCCAAAATTTAAAATACTTTTTATGTGGGAAGTGCCTATTTGGGTAGCATCACTTAAGCATCCCTTTGAGATTGTTGCCTGCTTAGTTCCTTGATGTTAACAGTTCTCAGGTCATCAGTTCCTGCTTGCAGAAATAGGACTTGTGGGGCCAGTCATCCATAGCACAGCCCGACTTCTGTAGCTGTGGAAAAATGTCTAGTGTTTCAGAAGACTGCAGATGTTAAGTGTTTGTCAGAAGGAACTTGCGGAGCATGGTACGTGGCTGATATGCTTGCTCTAGTGACTTGATTAGCTGTGAGTTTGGACTGCAGATAAATTGGCTGTCAGAATGGGCTGTGTTGTCTCTATAGCACAGTACAACTTTTAATTTTTTATTTTTTTTATGTCACTGGTATCAAAACAAACCGACTGTGGGGACTGAACGCTGCAGAAGCTTGAATTTGGAAGTTTTCATATTAGTGAGAAACTGCTTACAGATGTCCAGAAAGGTGTACAGAAAGTCTGACATGTGGGGGTAGCCCTGGGTAATGGTCAGATCATTTAAGAGGAGGGAGCTGATATATGCTATTACAGTGCAACATCTAAAGGAGTTGGTTTCAAAATCTGAAAGAACTTCCTATGAGCAATAGTACCCCTCCCCGATCCCTTTAGGAGCTGGATATCCATCAGCATTACATCTGTCTGTTATGATTAGTTGAGTACATTCTTGAAAAGACAAAGGCTTTGTATAGCTTGTTTTTTTGATGATCCTGAGCTTGAGGAAGCCTGCTTTACTCTGTAGTGGTAACTCATTCAGCTGTGTCTAAAATGTGATGCTCTCTTGTAGGAGGCAAAAATATTTGCTATGCATTTACTTCTCAGTGAAGTGTCATAGCTGAAACGTGTTTAAAGAAATCTGCATTAGATACAAGGTTTAATTTTGCTTGCTTGTGCATATATTATTAATACTTTTTTTCCAACATGGGATTTCTTGCTATTTTCTTAGTGTGAAAAGAGCCCATACAGTGCCTTTCATCATGGCGTAGTCTAATCCAAAAGGAGATTATATGAAAAACTTGCTGGTTTGAGGAACAAGCTTCTCAACAAGAGGAATGTCACAGCTCACCTGCACATCACTTCATTCTGTATGTGTCAGGATACTTCAATATAGATATATTTACTTTTATATGTTAAAGAGAATTCCTTCTGTGACTTTAAATACCTATAAAGCTCAGAATTACACAGCTGAAGTTTTTGAGGTGAGAAATGGATTCAGGTTTGGCGTGCAGTCAGATGCCACTTCTGTATTGGTGACAGGTTTGATTGTTAGCGCCACATAAAATAGTAGAATAAAACTTTGGACTTCATGATTCTTGGTCAGAGTTGCGAAGAGATGGATGCTTATATGGCCTATTGAGTGTCCCTTGTGTGGTCAGTGTTGGCCTGACTGGACTCAGTATTGCTTGCCACAGGTACGAGGCAGTGCCTGTAGTAAAGGTAAGCAGAAAAAGCTTTCTGGAGGCTTTCAGACTGTTTGAAATATTTCTGACCAGGTTTAGAAGAAGGTGAAGGAGTGGTGGAGATGATTACTAGGGGAGCTTGGGAGTGCAAAATGTATTTATGGAAACAAGCCAACACTTAAACAGAACTGTAAAGACCTGTCTTCTGATCAGCTTTTTAATGTGAAAAGAGCTCCTCAGTTTGAATTACAGGGCTCTGGTTAAATGATTACATGAGGTATGTTTAAAAATAGCAAATATATTTTATGTCCAGTCAAATAAGCTTCTTGGCATTCAGAACTCAAATGAAATCTATGTTGACTCGCATCTGACAGCCAAGTGGCTCAAATTCTATGTTTCTTGAAGGAAAATTGCTTTTTTTTTTTTCATTTTAGATTAATTCCATTGTAGCCTGTAACAACAAATAATCTTGTAGTGGATTTTCTTTGAAAGTAGGATCCATAACTCTGCAAGCATGCTTCAGTTCAGCCATTTAAAACATTTTTTTTTAATGCGTATGCTAAGGCAAGTTATAATTTATGAAAAGTATTTTTTCAGTGTGAAATGGTCTGTTTAATGCTTCTTTAGCTTGTTTCTGTGCACTTCAGTTTGCCAGATTAACAGAGCTATTAATAATAGCACTCTTGCTTTTTCAGCATGAAAGAGTTGGTAAGCATGGAGCTATATGTAGTTTGTATTTTTAATTAAACTTGTACTGGGATTATCTTGTATTACCAGTTGCCTTCTGGAAGATTATGTTCATAAAAGGTTCATGAGTTGTTAAGTGGAAGAGATTAAAGTGATTGTTGGCATGTTAGTAGAATTATTTGTTGCCTACGCAGCATTTGTTCGTAGCTTTAATTTGCCAGTAATGGCAGACAAGTAAAACGCAAGCATCTGAATTTTAAAATCTACACTAGCTGACATAAACCAAGCTGTATTTTGGAGTGATTGTCTCTCTTATTATTCTTTTTTAAATGTGGTGTTTAGGTGTTTAGAAATACCGAGTGGAAGAAAAGGGTGGGGGTTTTTTTTTTCAGTGTGTGTCTACTGTTACTGTGTGATGATACTCCTCATGGTGTGAGCAAACAAGTATTTTATCAAAGGATGGAAAACCACTGCAAGCGTGGAGGGCACGAATGAGCATAAAGAACTGATGAGCAGGCTCTGGTGAAGATACCTTACAGTGCACTTGTAAATCCTTGCTGTATTGGTCAGTCAATATAGGCAAGGCATTGAAGGAATCCTGTGCTTAGATAAATAATACGTTGAAATACAGTGCTTAGTATGATTGTATGCATCTAGATCTCGTTAGAATTAACTGTGAAATGCATTGCAGCAGTAATGAAGAATACAGTGGGTGTCTCTGCTGTTATCAAAACCCATTAGCAAGTTCTGCTGTGCTTGAATGCCTTTCATTGTTCTGCTTTCTGATTCATCCTACGGCAGTGGCAGTAAATGGCATCCATTCTGTGCTGATATAAACAGTTCCTATATGCTTTACAAACAATGATGTTACAGTTTGAGTAAACATCTGCTTAGCTTTTAATAATGGATACCAGGCAGGTTGTAGAACTTTTAGCTACAGTTGCATGTATTTTAGCTACAACAAGGAAAAACAAACGCGGGAGACGTTACAGCAAACTTTTACATTGTCTGTTTATGCACAGATATAGGGTGGAAACGGGACCTGTTATTTTGAAAGGTAGTCTATGGGATGAATTTTTGTGTCTAGAGTAACTTGGTGGTGGACACAGTAAACCCAGTTTCCAGTGCATTCTGGGATGCTGCAGAAATGTGTTGCGCTATTCTGCTCTGTATGTCTTCCAAAAAATATTTTCTTCTCCCATTTTTAACGAGAACTACCCTTGTAGTTCTTTGAATTTGGGGGAAAAGGAGATCTATCTGTATATGAATAGATTTGAGTCAGTGCATCAGAGCAGACCTGTGCCAACATTGCGCAATACCCTTTCAAACTGATTATGACTGTGAAACTTGACATTACTGCTAACTCTTCCACATGCTCATACACTTATCTCAAATTTGGAGATGTTTGAGATGATTAAGAATTCTAGTCTTAATTGCTCTTTGGCTGCCAAAAGTGTATTCTGTTAACAATATGTCCAATTTATCTTCATCCAGCTTTCATTCTGCCCCGTAATGATGGTTGCATTATGTTGTCAGTGTAAACATGTGCCTAGCTTACTGAATTTACAGAGAGACTTCTTGTGTTACGTGACTGTATTTAGAGGTCATGTATTGAGCAAGATGTGTGTGAGTTTTTAATTAAAAAATTTATAAAGCAGTGACCATTCCTAGTGTTCTGCTTTGAACTGTGAAAACCCAATTCCCATCTGTAGCAACCTGCAGAATCAGATTTTCATTGCAGAACTTCAGCTGAATGCATCATTATGTTTTGAAACGTAACTTCTTGGGTTTTTTAATGTTCTTACAGGTAGGCAATTTATACGTGATAGCTCGTCACCACGTGGTGGCAATTTTCTCAGTAAAGGAGTTTGTGTGGCTAGAAAGTCTGAACTTTCTTTCCTCAAACCTGAGGAATGCAAACATGCTTTAAGTTAGGCATATTCGTTATATTAATCACTGTTTTCCAGATGTAGCGAGTTTGAGAAGGGTTATGTATCAGAAAGGAATATCAAGAAATTAGCATTAGCTCTGTCTTTGAATTTAGTATTTCATGCATGTCTAGCCTGTAAAATGCTAAATGCATTTTTTCAATTATAAAGGCTTAGCAAAGCTTGGAGATTATTTTCTGAGATTCTAAAATATGTACTATTTAATACATAATGCAAAAGGAAAATCTGGTTTCTTAATGTAAGAACATGAAAACGGAACCAGCTGCAACATTATGCCGCCCTGATGCAGCTTTGATGCTGCATTTTTAGCAGTAGATTAAATATTGATACCTCGTTCTCCCCCTCACCTTCCAGTATGCTCTTAAAGCTTTTGCAGTTGTTTTTAATTTTTTATAGAAGAACTGGTCAAGCTTCTATAATTTTTTCCTTTAGATTTTTATGAAGTATTAAGAGTTTATGTTTGTAGTTTAGGGAAAAAAAAAACCGTATGAGCAATTTTCTTCTATACATAAGTGAATCTGTGAACAAGAACACTGCAGAACTTTGTAAGCTCAAATGAAACATGTTCTTATTGATAAGAAGGAGCATGATGTCCCTTGGCTGCAGCAAAATCATACCCAAGATCAAGTAAACAATATATGAAATTAAACTAGTAAAACGGAAAATAAATGTGTAATTATACCACAAATGAAGGACAGATGTTAGGAACCCAGGGATTATGAGGGTTGGTATGAAAACCATGCAACAATCTGATGCTTGTTTGAACCATATGTTAGCTCTCAAGTGGGAGTTATATACCACTGAAACTGTTCAGGATACTGGAAAAAGTTCTTATGCTTCTGGGGATTAGGAAAGCAGAGAGGTTAAGAGGAGATTTATAAGGCTGTCAGAATATTCTGCTAGGACTGGAAACATTTGAATTCAGTAGGACCTTGAGCTGCCTAGTACAGAAAATCACTTGGCTCTGGCAGGGTGTACAGGTAGTCTGCGTCGCGGTAGTAGCACAGTAGTGAAGAGTTCTTACTTTGTCACTGCTGGCTTCTGAGGGCAAGCAGCTTCATGTAGCTCTTGGAATTAGCTTAGCCCATCCCCAGATATCTCACATCTAGAAGTCAACTTGCATTTTTGAAATGGATTCACAAAATGCTCTTTCCTTACTATCAAAGCTGAAATTTCGCAATACTTAACAGAATCTCTTGTTAGTGAGCTAAAGGTGGCACTGCGCAGCATTGTAAAAAGTGGAGTTGGAGGAAGACTGAAAATGTTTTTAGGTCCAACGCTAAGGTCTAGAAAATATTTAGTCTGCTAAACTATGATGTCTCTATTTAGTCCTTATTGTGGTGGAAATGAAATCAGTGGGAAGTGTTTCAGGACTGGTCCATACTGACCCAAATATTAGCAAACTGATTTTTTTTTTTTTTTTAAATTTCCGTAAGTTGTATTGCCTTAGTGGTTTGGGGTTTTTTTGTTTGTTTGTTTTGAAAATACTGTAGCAAACTGACTACTCAAGTTGTCAACCACAGACTGAACAAGGACATGCTAAGATAACATGACGGAAAGCTTTCTCTTCTGATGTATTGTTTGGCTCTCTTGTATGTATGCATATGTGTGTTTTTGCAGCTTTATCTCTAAGTGAATAGTCAAAGGGTCAAGGTTTCTAAGATGTACAGAAGATCACTCATTCTGTGTGTGTTTTAGCTTACTGTGACTTGATGACAGTGTTGAATTGAGTGCTATGAGAAATGGGTTCTGTTGTGAAAACTTTTTCCCTTTGTACTACTTGTGGTGTTCTGCTCACTGCATATCTTGCAATGGGGAAAGTCGACAGCAGGGAGAACCTAAAACTTGACTAAACTTAGGGTTTGCTCAAGTTGCCTTTAAGCTTTATTGGATAGTTAGTCTTTAGAGGCCAAGTTAAGATCGATACTGAAAACACTTCTTTGGTTTTGTAGTGGTTTATCTAGCTGGCTAGACTGTACCAACGAGGTGGGATGCAGATTTAAACGACTGTAGTGATACCCTGTGTTTCCCTATAAAACCATAGTTCTAAAACTTGCTTGATTTTTGTAGAAAATAGTAATAATTTTTGCTCTTCAGTGTCAAGCTCTGAAAAGCCCACTCAGCAGGGACATCTCTTCCAAGTTGTGGCTGTTGATCTTTCTGCTTAGCTTGCTCTTCTGCAAGCAGTTTGTACAAAAAGTACCCATTCTGTAGCTTTCTTTCGATTTTAACTTGATTCAGGCTTCCCCATCTGTCTTGCTGCAATTTCCCTTTCCTAGTTCTTTCTTAGTTTGTGATGTAGAAAGATGAGTAAATACTTCTGGGTGGTAAACCATCAAGAGCAGAAACCGAGTGTCTAATGTAATGTTTCACATTAAAAAAAAAAAAAAAAACTCTTCTTGATAAGGAAGAATGCAAAGTACTTCAAATATTGGCAAAAATCAAAGGGAGAAAGCAATCAATTTGGAAATTAAGCGTCTGTGGTGAACTTGAGTTCATCAAGAAATGATAGAGCAATAAATTTTAAACCAGTGGTGGTGTTTGAAGTATTTGGGGAGATATGGAACCCAAAACCATAAATCCTCTTGTTCTTGGAGAGTAATCAATTTTTCTTTTTAATTCTGGATGGTGAGAAAATTAACTGCTGAGTGCAGTTTTTAATCTTGTTAGTAGTTGGTTTTCTGCATTAGCAGGTGTATCTGATTGTTTAGCTTGTCTTCATGTGTCTTGATAACCTGGCGAACCTAGTTATGTTTGAGAGGTATGAAGGAGAGAGCATAACATTTGGATCATGGTGAGCTTTTTTCTAGAAACTCAAGATCTCATTTGTGTTTGGGTTTTTCTTCTGTTGAGCATAACTTGTTTGTTTTAGAGGATTTTAGGAAAAATAAAAATGTGTGGGGCACCTCACAGGTATCTGCAGACGTGAAAGGAAAGACTTGGTTGTGCTCTTGCCTAAAAAGAACTTCTCTTCCCCTCTAATATGAGTCAAAAATCTATCGGAAGGTGCTTGGGTTTGTTGCTCTCAGAACTACTTTTGGGTTGTGGGGGTTTTTTTTATGTTGTAGCTTGCTTCCTGGGGAAAGAACACGCCTGAATGATTTGTAGGGACTAGACAGTCCCAATCCTTGATGTGTACTGGCGGTTGAGTGAAGGATGCCTTTGGTTACATCCAGTTGTGATAAGTAGTACTGGCTTGCCCAAAGAGTTGTTCTTAAGCTTCTGTAACCATGACATGAATTCATCAGCTGACTGCATCACTGGAAATGGAAATTGCGCTTGACTTGACTTGAAGGATCAGATCATTGACATTCAAGGGACAGAATGCAGTTGATATTCCCCAATTCTAATAAAACTTGGCAGCTTCACAGTGACAGCCAAGCATCATGCCTGGAGACTTTCACATTTACAGAATTGCCAGCATTAAGTCTTTTGACCTTGTTTTTCTAAGGAAGCATAAGCATTTGTGTGATGCAGTGGGTGGCTTCTGCAAGACTGGTAGTTCATCTCCAACTGGTTCCTAGACTCGCGGATGTTCTTACTGGAGAGCGTGAAACAGTGTGTATGGTAGTGAAGAGAGTTTTGGTATTCCCCCCAATTTGGATGTGGTTGCCTGCAGGTTAAAGCCTACCCACTATTGCTTTTTTGGATTAGCTTTCCTGCCTGTTAGTGTGTGCGGAGTGGACTTCTCTGCATCTTGACTGCTGAAAGCTGTGTGGTGTGAGAAACCACTGCTACGAAGCTCCTGTAAACAAACAGGAGAAGAAATAAATGTATAGCTCCGTGACAGCAGGCTCTGTTCTGAAGCAGCATGAAGAGAAAATAGTCCTATTCTGTAACAGCGGAATCAATAGGCCTCTGTTGAAATGAATTAGAATTTTTATCTCTTGAGGCTATTGTTGAGGGCAGGCTGAGGCAAATGTTTAATGGGTTCATGCTTTTGAAATAATTCTATAACTGTAAGGGAGAGGAACATGCTTATAAAAATTGAGTGAGCAATTATGAAAAGGAGGTTAGTTTCCACTTCTGTAAATGGTTCCTTTTGTCAGAGTTGAGTATTCGATATTTGAACAAGCATCAGGGAGTCAGCAGTCCTAGCAATCACAAAATTTAGGTATTTATTTTGTGACTTTAGATGTGGTGTGTGCTGATTTGCGTGTCTGTAAAACGTGGCTGTCCTGAAGAAAGCTTAACATATGTATAGAGGTAGAACTTCTGGTTTCAAAGGGAATACCTTTGCAAAATGTAACTGCAGACAAATATGATTATATACCCGCATCTTTCTCATTCTGGAATTTTGGAGTTTAGGTTGTTCACCGGGATGATTGAAAAGTACGCAAGTCTCAAAAGTGCTGATCAACACTTGCGGATGCTATACTAGAACTGCAATCTACAGCCTGTTATTGACTGCAAAGGTGTTCATAAATATTTAGGAACAGTAATAGTAACATGGATTACTCAGTGAGAACACAGCGGTACATGGGAGCAGTGAGAAACGGGTGATTCCAAGTCGTTCAAATGCAGTACCTGTTTTTCCTGGTGCAAAGCAGACAAGAGTAACAAATGATTAAGGACTGTCACATTCACATGCATGAAGTGTCACCATAAACTGTACTTGAACACTGGAAAACTGTGATACTTCTGGTAACTCATGAAATCCTTGAATTATTTTTTTTTGGTACAAAAACTTGAAATGTATGGATGCTCTGTTTTCACTTTTGACAGAATAGTCCTGGATAATACGGTGTTTTGGCTAGGCATGCAGCTCGCTTAAACTTCAGAAGGAAGAGTGAGAAATTCCAGCTTGAATTTCTTGTTTATAAAACACGTGTGCTCAAGCTCTTGCTCTTGCCTCCTTCTTATATGTGTGGATATGCATATATATATATATGTGGTATTTATTATGCAAACAAGGAATAATGAGTACTCACTGGATTGCTAGGGATGTTCATGCTTAGTGATTTATTCTAACCTACTAATTTTGTTGAAGACGGAAAGTGTTTACTTAAGTCACTTGCCAAGTTCTATACTTTCTTGGTTTGTTTTTAAAATGCTTGGAGTACCAAAAGCCTTTGTTACATCCTCACTTTAATTACAGTAGTGGGAACCAAGAAGGAAGAATGCACTTTTTTTTTTTTAATAAAAAAAAAGAAAGAATAGCTTGAGTTTCAGAAATACTAAGCTGAAGTGGTGGGTTTTTTTTTCCTTTTACCTTGTCAAATTAACATGATTGCATGTTTCACTTTTTATGCTAAAGAGTTTCTGATCTTCAAAGGCAACTTTCAAAAAGACATGTTGGTTCAGCCAAGGAGACTAATATTTTAGAGGGAATATTACCAGTAATAAAAAAGACAGAATTATGATAGTTTGCATTAATTTTAATAACTTTTTGTACAGCTCTTGAATCAAGATGTGAGAAATTAAAGGGAAACAGGGTTCTGAGTTCGACTGCAGTGTATTTATACCTGATGGATAACATTATCTCGCACAGACATGTAGAAAGGCTGCGTGAGCCTTGTTGTGTGCCTTGCTATGGTAGTGCTGTTAACAGGAGGTGTGAGTTTGTTTTCTGAGCTCGGTTTAGGAGTCACATTACCCTGTATCCCTATTGCCCCTACTTGTGATCTCTGCCCTTCAAATGGGGCAGAATGCTATGGAAATTATCTTGAATTTGAGTAGCGTTGGGTTTTGTAGAGGGTAGAAAAAGTAATGTGGTCTGTGGTGCTTAAATTCTTCTCCCTTCCATCAGAGGTTGGGAAAGAAGATAACCCTTGTTTTTCAGACTTTTTCATGGTCAAATGAATATGAATTTGCCAGTTCTGGTATATCTGTTTCACACGGCAATGTAATGTGGCTGATGTAAAATGCTTTCCATTTAATCTTCTGAGGTTGTACCAGCAGCTCAGTACTAGTAATCCACTGTGCAAGTTGATTCCTTTGCAGCGTGGGGGCTAGGAATATCAGCTCAAGTTCATCTGGTAGTCCAGTGCAGTAGTGGATTGTATTTTACTTATGTTATGATCAAGTGGAGATTGATATGAAAACTTGTGAGCCTTGATTCTTTCCCCCCTCCTGCCCCCCCTTCAGACTAAAACAATAACAGGCAAACATGCTGGGCTCTGAGTGCTTCTGGGACTCCAGTTTGTCTCAGAATAATTTAAAACATAGTGACTGTAACGGACCTAATCAAATGCATGCAAATAGCACAGTGAATATTCATGCAAAAATAACAAAAAAATTAAACTTAACTGTGTTGTTAGAAACAACGTTATACGCCTGACTGAGAAATTTATCTAGCGATAGTGGCAAACAATATTCTTGAATTCAACTTGAGTAAAAGCTTGTTCTTTGTTTCTGTCTTGGTAACTTAACGTACAGGCTTTCCGTAATACTGCAAATGGAAAGTAAGGAAAAAAGGTGACTACTTAAGTAACGGGCAGGATGGGGGCAATGACTAGAATTTTTTTCCCTGAAAAGCCTGTTGCCTGGTGGGATGAGTGAGAAACAAAACTGTGAAATGGGATGAGAGAAAATAAGAAAGAAATGGGTGTGTCTTGTCAGTAAGTCAGAACTCTATGGAGAAGAGTAGGTGATTCAGTGCGAGGGTACCTTCCTCTGCCTTCCAGTCCTATGAATGCAATGGCTTGTACCTGGTGTGTAAGCAAGAGAAAAATAAACTAAGAGCTGCCTTCCCCACTCCACCCCATAAAAGATGCAAGTATTCCTTTTATGTGCTCTAAATATCGTTTGGGAATGAGAGTTCCTAATACAGGCATCTGCGTTTTCATGAAGTCTGTTACCCACACAATGCATGCTTTCCAAAAAGATGTAACATCAGAAACAAATGTAGGTCTTTGACTTTGTAAGTACGGGGTATAAGCAGGATATCTAATGAGTTCCTGTGAAATGTCAAATTTCATTTATCGTGAGAACCATCAATAATGCACCAGATGTTTTGACTGCATTTAGTTTTGTATTAAATTAAACACAGGCAGGGGTGCATGAAGTTCATCTTTAATACTGCCAAAGCTGGTGCTGTTGACAACTACTTTTTGTGTTCTGTGGTTTTGGGGTTGGGTTTTTTTTTGTGTGTTGCTTGTAACTCTGTATATGGCTTGTGTGTTTGTAGGTGTCTTGCTTATAGTAGAGATTTGGTCTAAAATGAGTTGGCCTCATTCAGATAAGCTTGGACACTCTTAATACTGCTTTGAACAAATTTTTTTCTTCCATCTTGTCAATCATTTCTTACATTATTAGTTTAATAAGTAATTACATTCCCTATCTGCATTTTACTGGCTGAAACGGAGGCAAGGTTACAAACTGTAATCATTACATACAATACCTCTGTTGTAAGGTAAGCAGAAAACTTCAAATGGGTTGTATCTTGTACTTAATAATACCTTTGTCTAAAATGCAGTCCCCGGTGGTTTGTTAGTGTGTAATACACAGCCTCTGTAAATGCTAACTAATGCATTTAGAATTTTTACTGCGAAGAGTTGATACCAACTACGCGCTGGCTGTTGAGTAGAGAAGTGTATCTGCAGTGTGACTCTTGGCAACGTCTGGAAGCAGGAGGGTAATTAAGATGGCAAACCTTGGAGATCTAACATCCCCTCCCTCTTCCCTTAGAAAATCAGCTACATCATTGAAACAAGACTTGAAAGCATGCTCTGAAGCCAGAACAAACACCCTGAAATTTTTATCATAATGTTGCTTTTAAAAGTCCTAAATGTCCTCTATTTAAAATGAAATTCTTTTGTATTAACCTGCTTTCATATGCTAGCTTTCACCAGACTGCAGAATTGCCTGATTTGACTTTCTAATGTAACTGTAATGAATCTTCTGGGAAATAGAGCGATTGAATGCATATACTGTGCAACTCCATTGTAAAATATTCTGTCAGATCTGCTATATTTCTGATTTTTTTATTTTTTTTTTTTCTTTTTTAGGGTAGGGGTATCCCTGCCAGGTATTAAAGCCTAAACCAAACGTATTCTCTAGGGAACTTCAGGAGCTCAGACACTACAGTGTGTAATATTGCATTGATTAAATATGTTTTCAGCATCACATACATAAATATGCTGGGTGATGGTAGTACAGTCCTATTAAATTCAAAGGCATGTATTTGGAGAGAAAAGAATAAAGATGAAAATTATTGGCAGATAGTCTTGTAATGGGCACAAACAGAACTGCTGTGTGTTATGCGTGCGTAGATAGCAAGGTGAAATATTTGGTAGCTGGATAAAGGCTGTATACATCTGTGTATAATAGCTCATAAGGACACGTCTTCTATAGTAATTGTTATATTGTAAGCATTGTATTCTGCGCTTTAATGTAGCAGCTGGTGAGCTTTTGAAAAGGGATTTCTGTGGTACAAGTTTTCTGTAACTGGTGTATCTGCAGTGTTTGTAATTGCTATAGTATAATGCTGCTTTATTTGTGTGAAGGAAATTGAACGCTGGAGTTTAATAATTAAGAAGTTATTAGTTAAAACCTCATGTTATAATTAGACAGATGCTGCTATTTTGAAACAGTTAGCTGCAATTAGTGTTTTTAAATAGAAGGGTCTTGCATTTAATGTTGTGTATAGGCTTGACTTTGAAGATTTCCATCTTCTGAACCTATTGAAGTCCAGTGTTGAAGGTAAATTTTCTTTTTATTCTAATGAAAAGCAGTAATTGCATTGCAATTTCAGGCTAGGTAAGTGAATTCAAACGTTTTAGATTTTTTTTTTTTTTTACCCCCTTAACATGACACTGAGGGTGGGATGTGTGGTGGTAGTTTGTTTTCTGTTTGTCGTTGTTTTTTTTTTTTTTTTTCCTTTCAATAAAAAATTGTTTCTCCAGCACAGTATGTGTGTGGACTTTTTTATTGTGGTAGGTTTTTCTGTTTGTTTGGGTTTTTTCAAAGATAGTAAAAGGAAAACTGTGGCTGGATTGACTGTTCCATTTTAGGCACAGATAATCCAACCAAATAGGCAACATAATACATCTGCAGGAGATCTATAGGTGTCTGGGATGAAGAATGTGTGGGACAGGATTTTTTTTTTTTAAAAATGTGCTAGGTTTTTGTCATGGGAGAGTATTTTTTTAATAATACCAGCGTGAGTGGTGTGATGAAGCATCCGATGGGCCCTCCTGAGAGAGGATGATTATACTGGAGAGATATCAAACTATGAATCATTTACACTAACCTCTTGTGAAGCACAGCTTGCATTTTTAATGAAGGATGATTGCATTTCATAAACAGACCTTTAAAAATTAAAATAATATTGATCCTCTTTCATTTAGCTCTATTAAAACAGTAAGCTATATATCTCCTTCTAATAGCTACAGGACGGATTATTTATAAAAAATATACCAAAGTGTGCACAAAACTCTAAATAGTGGGGTATATTTTTGTGCTAAAATGCTGCCTTATTCTGCAGCTGTACTTTCACAGTGTCTGACTTGCAAACAAAAAGACCATTTGTAAAATATTGCATATACCATATGTGAAAGGGAGGGGGGAATCCAGGTATCTAATACTCAGCTTGGCACCTAACAGCCATTCCTTTCATACTTTTATTTTGGGTCTGAAATGCCTATTATTTGCACTCCTGACAGTTGGATCCCAGGGAAGGCCATACCCAAATACTCTTGTGTATTGCCTGTGTTGATACGTTTTAAGGGTGGTACGCGTAGTCTTGAATTTTTTTTGGTTCCTACATCTTTGGGTTTCCTATGTCTAGGAGTTGGCTGTTGCGCAGGTAGCGATGGCCAGTGTGGTTCTTGAGCCATGTTCAACTTGTGAATGCTGTAGCGTGCAACCATCCCTTGAAGCTGTTGTGTATCCTCATCTTGGCCATCTGTACCTTCTGGGTAGCCAAATGCCCCAGTGGCAGGAGGAAGAAAGCCAGGAGGTGGAGTGAGAAAGATGATACTGGGCTATCCTTAAATTCTGTTGCTTATGCTGCAGGGGAGCTGTAGGATACCTTGGGTGCCGTTATAGTCTGTTGGGTGAGGAGTGCTTGTACCCCTCCGCTTTCTGCGTGCTGTGCCTTTTGATTCATCAAGGAGTACGGGTTAGTCAGCTTTTTACTGAACTCTTCCTTGTAAATTAAGTTGAAAATAATACTTGCATAATGTTGGCAGTATTGTGAAACAAGATGTCGGGAAAGTTCAGGTTCTCTCTGTTTCTAGAGAGTAAGTGCCATTGGATCCTGGTGACGCGCAGGTTTAATGTATTTGCAGTGTTTGTTGAGATGGGAGCCTTTTGTATGATAAAATGTCTCTTGAATTTCCTTTAATTGTGTACGTGTGGGGGCCAAAGTTATTTTAAGGCCCTGGGTTGAGTTGTTATACTTAAAACTGAAGAGTAAACAGAAGCAGCAGCCAGTATTGTGGTAGCTCTTCAGAGTAGTAGATTAGATTATTAGATTATTCTAAGCAGTTTTCAACATTGAAACATAAGAAAGAGACATTTCCCCCACTCTTACGATTATTGCGTTGGTGGTGGTGGTGTTATTATTTAAATCTTAATTTAAATAATTATGTATATTGCTGTTTCTCCATAGATTTCAAAGTACTTTAGAAAACAGCGGAGTATAGCTCCATTTAGATCTGGTACTTGAAAAGGCCACACTTGAGAAAAAAATTGTATAGACCACTAGCTTGTTGTTTCAAAGGTGACAACAGAAATTGTATTTTCAGAGCAGTGGTTGAGTCACTAAATCTTCGCATCTGCACGTGTGTGTGTGGTGTCTTTGGGGAAGGGGGGTCATGATACATCCTTTAGCAGAGAGGATAGGAAATGTTGGCAGTCAGAACGTAAGGCAGCAAAATAATGTAAGAGAATTATCTAAAAGTGTCAACTTCCATCTTGGTGGCCAATACAACTTCTCCTGGGAGGTCAGTTCTGCTTAAGGGATTTCCCCAGCAGCGTATTCACCTGACAAGGCTCCAGCTGATCTGTTCATTCAGAACAGCTTTGTACAATGCTCTCTTCTTGAAAGGAGTGAGTTGAAAATTGCCATGAATAAAAATAAGTATAGTTTATATATCTGTGGGAAAAATTGCTATTTTATTTGGGATTTGGCATTGAGTCCCATGAACAAAGGCCAGATTTAATTTTAAATCTGTTTCACTTCAAAATGCAGGTAGTATGTGGTAAGTTGAAGACAGGTAAGTACAAAGCAGATTCTCAAGCTTGGAGGATGTTATAATTTCTGTATTTTTCTTGCGGATAACCTTTTTCTTTTGTCAGTTGAGTTGGCCAATTGAAATAAAGGCTGGTGTTGAACAGAAAAGATATTCTGTGGACTTACCTCCATATCATGTCAGTGTTTTCTGCTCCCCTCTTTTCCCTCTCTGGTTTCCTTCCATATAAAATGTAATTCCTCAAATCCATTGTAGTGGATTGGCGTGCATCTTCCTGTCTCTAACACGGGTTATATACAAATCAGCCTTTTGTCGGGTTGTTTGAAAAAAGCAGTCTACATTTGGAGTCAAAGCTTTAAAACCTGTGTGTGTCACTGCTTCAGCAATTGAGAATTTATTTTACGTGTTCCTATGTGGCAAGCGTACGTGCCGTGTTTATCTAGAAATGAATTTTTTCTACCAGTTGTTGCCATTTTGCATTCTGTTTTTGTAATCATCTTTTATAAAATGGCTTTATTGTTCACTGATCAGGTGTATCCTGACATAAATAAAACATTGGCAGTAATTGGCTGTGACAGATTTTCAGCACTCCCTCCTCTCTCCAGTGTGTACAGCCTCTGACAGTTGCAGAAGGCATCTATAGAACCCAGTCCTCACACAGAAAGTCCCTGGGGTAATTGCCTTTGACGGCTACTGGTTGCTGCAGTAATACTGATCCATGAGCTTGTGTGAGCTGCATAATGCCTCAAGGATTTTGTACCCATCAATATGTCCTCAGCCTGAATCATTTTTTTTCATACTTTTTCTGTGGCGGTTTATTAAAAGAAATGCTTGCTACACTTACTGTGTGTTTGGTATCTACACAACCTCAGCTGTCACGGTAGATGAAAACGCTATCCTGTAATTCTGTGCAAAACACTACGGTGTGTCGGCGGCTGATACGCAGGAAATTTCTCCTGAAGTTGGTGGAAGACACTTGTAGTTCAAGTCTCTTATTTATGTAGGTACACTGATGTTTTAAAATTACGTGTGGTAATAAAATGTTGGCAAGAGCACAACTGCCTTTGCTTGCAAAACTTAATAAGCTGTGAGGTGAACCTAAAAATATGAAAAGGCAGAGACGTACGCGTGAAGTGAGGACCAACGGTTTGTCAGCTATGACCACAGCTGAAGGCATGCTAAATTGTTTGCTACCTTAATAATAACTCGGATTTCTTTTATGTTGTCTGGTGAAAAAAAAACTCTCATAGTTGGTGGCATCGATCACACTTGATCTTGTTAGGACACTCTGAGAAACATAAATCACAGGAAATCCACCTTGGTTGGATCCTAAATCAACTGAAAGACCCAAGTTACTGGGTTCTTGACCAAAATTCGCACATAGCACTGAAATGCATGAGAAGTGGTTCTTAAAACAGGATTACTTTTTCTCAGCTAGAATTACTGCTTGCTTGTCACTTAAAGCAGAATTTTTGTGGATGAAGCGCTGGCCAGAGTAATTTACTGTCTCAACAATAATAGTGATTGTTTTGGGGAAGGAAGTTTGTATAAATATCCCTGTATAACTTTGTCCTCTGCCAATTTTAAGGCTCTCTGTTTAGGGAAATGGTTCTAAAGGATTCCAGTAGTTGTTCAGGAAATGCTATACAGTAGGCCAGGGCTGCAACGGCTGAGAAGTACCTGCTCTTGAAATGGATACTACTGCTTGTTTAAAATAAAACTCTTTTGGCATACATCAAATCAACTTGCCCCTGTAGTGGAGCCTGGATGCGTAATGCATCTTCAAGAACGCCAGTGACTCAGGGAAAGGTCAGGGATTTCTTTTGGTTATGTTTCAGTGCCAGACTCTGCTAACTCACCAGAATTATTTTTTTAACTTAACTGTGACAATTCTAATGTGGTTTATGGGTTGTAGTCATGCAATACCAGTGTGTTCATGACTCTTCTGGGGAAATATCAGATAACTCATAGTGGAATATTCTGCATCTTTATTCTTAGACGCAAAACACTTCCCAGGGAAACAAACCCTCTGGTTTAGTTGTCATTATGGGGAGGTCTGGCAAAATTTTAAGTTCCTTGTTTCATGGACTCAGCTCTGTCTTGATACTGAAAATAAGTTATCTGTTTAATTACATACTACAGAGAGGAAGTTTACGATCAACGCCTGGCTGGCTGTGTGCTTTTGGGTTCCAGTTTTCCGTGACAACAAAAAGTTTCCTACTTAGCTCATATTTTATTAGTTTGTTTTTATAACTGTTTATGTGATTTGAATCTTGAGGCAAAATCCTGAAGCAAGATATTCCTCATTGTGTGGTTTTTCTATTGGTGTTTTGAAGGAGAAGGTACTGAAATGTCATTCTTTCCACTAGATGAGCACAAAGGGCAAATAAAATTTAGAAAATGGGGTTTCCTTTGTTTTTGGTAAATTATCTCCCCTGGAAATTACAGTAATCATTTGGGATTCAGAGGCAGAAAGAACAGTTTAAGCAGCTCACATCTGCCTTCAGCAGTACTTTTAAATCAGAATGTTGCAGTGTAGTGTATTTATCCTTTTTCAAGTTGTTTGCAGGGTGACCACTCATACATGGATTCTGTCCCGTTATGGCAGATAGAACATTGTATGCTGAAGATCACGTTCTGTTTTCCAGGTAAACCTTCATTTGAAAACATAATGATATTTAAAACCATTCAGCCTCTTTTGTAGGGTGGTATTGCTATCTCCCCCACCCCAAAAACCAAAACCAGGGAATATCAGTTGTTCAAATATGCCCAGCAGTGTCTTAGGAATCAAAAATAGCAAAATGCAATTACAGGCTAATTGATTTATGTAATTACACATATATTTGACTAAAACTGGGTTCTGCAACATTAGCAATTTAATTACAAGATGCATTGTGATTGTGAACCTAGCAAAAAATATTTTGCTGAGATGTAGCTGCTATTTGACTCCTTTTCTACATAAACGCATTTTAGTAGCCAGTGTGTGAACACGTGAAATCCTTTCATCAGGATGAAGCTTGCTAACTATAATTATTTTAATTCTTTCTGCTTTAGACTCTTGCATGCAAACTAGATTTTAAACATCTTGTCATGTGCCAGCCAGTGAGTTCTCTCTTTCTTGGATGTAACTCGGGAATGTTGAATCTATTTAGGAGGAAGCGTTTTCGCATCATGCGTGTCTTCTCCCGCTTTGTCCTTTCACGTCTGCTTTAGGACTCTCTTGCACCGACGTAGTAGTATGCCTTTCAGTACATGTTAGTTCAGCAGCTGACCCTGCCTAGGTAATTTTTTAAAAGCTATTTCTAAGCTCACCTTTATTGGCTTAACCAAAACCCTTGACTTGCAACTTAATTTTCAACAAGAGCAGCAACAGCATATTGGCAAGGCTGAAGACTTTTGTATATGAGGAGAAAAGGACTGTGCACAGTGGATATGGAAGAACAGTTACTGGGCTGTACTGGTTCTGTCTTGTGGTGTGGTGGTGTTGGGGTTTTTTTTTTTTTGGGCGGGGGGGAGTGGGTAGTGGACTTCAAAAGTGCAAATGCTTCACAACAGTTGCCTAAAGATACCTGTTTGAGAAAGGGGTTGGCTTGTTTGGCTTTTAGATTTTGGGAGGAGTCTCGGATGCAGTTAAGTTGCTGTTCCACGGGCAAAGGCTGGCAGTGGTCAAGGCACACTGCTTCTGTCCTCTGGTCTGCTGAGTGGTCAGCCTGGTACGGTGGCTTCTCTCTTTCTTTTTTGTCTTTTCCCCTTCACGTGGTTAAGAATTGCTTCCTGAGAAAAGAACTCTAGTGAAATCAACTGAAGTGTGGATTTAGACTGCAATATTATCCTGTGTAGATGTGTGTTTTTCATGAAGGGTGCTTCCTGTACTGTTAAACTAATCCTTTCAGGAATAGATTAAGGTCATTGATACTTAGTTCCATTTTTTTAAAAAAACAACAACATGCTATTCCAGTGTTACTCAAAACAATTTGTCCACATGGATAAGCCGAATGTTTAATCTGTTTCAGCTCCATTCCATTCCATGCCACATTCTGCTAGTTGAGATTCCATCCAGGTGTGTCTTGAACTTTAAAAAGCTCTTTCAAGTTATTGTAATGGCTTGTCTCCTGTGTCTTTTCCCTGGGAAGGCTGACAAGACCAAGCCATATTTCCTAATGCCTATGTTCTTTCAGATTTGTATGTCCAGTTTACTTTGCTCTCTGTATGTCAGTACAGGTTTTTTTATGCTTGTTTTATTTTTGCATGTATATGTTTGGATTTTTTTAGCTTTGAGCTGAAGGAAGGTAATGCATTCCTTCTAATGCTGGTACCAGCCACCCAGTGTTGATTTGGTTTTGCTGAAGGGAGTTCCCTGCGCTAACTGTTCCCGTGTGTTTGAAGTGATATCATCGGAAATGATTATGCTAAGAACGGCAGAAGTCCCTATCAATAATTCGGAAAGGCCTAGTGAAGACCTTGTTCTGTCTTCTAAATGAGGTGTGACGCAAAGACCGCTAAAGTAAGCGTTTCTCTGGTGAAGCCTGGTTTTGGGTAGTTTGCTGCTGTTGCACAGGCGCTATCGGTAACTGCTGGGCCTGATCCATGTCCTTTTTGATGCAAGCAAGAAACAAGTGGTGCCGGGCAGTGGAAGCTAATCCATGAGGTAACTGTACAGGAGAGCATACATGTGGAAGATTGTTGCGCTGGCCATCTCTAGCATTAATATTAGTTAGAATAACTGTCAGTAGAGGTCACAGTCTTGCTGATCCAATGTGAAAGCTACACAATCTTGTTAGCCGATACTGTACCACACGAAAGAGGATTACGTAGCAATAATAGTTCATAGTGTATCTTTTTATTGCTCTCCAAAGGTGACTGATTTATTTTCAGGTGTATGAATGACGAAATACGAAACTTGAGTTAACTTATTTTATTAATAAAATGTGCACTTCATGTAATACTTCAAATGTGCTCTTCTAAATAACCTCGTAATGATCCGCAAGCTTGCCCTGACTTAAGGAGATTAAAGAATTAATGTCAAATTAAAGACATAACTGCAAATAGTATTTAGTCTGTTCGGCATGCAGGAGAGGTAGACAGTTGACAAACATTAAATGTATTTTTACGATGCTTTTTTCTTCTTAAAGGAAGACTGTAAACGGTAATTTAATGTTAGTACACCGTGGGTGTCTATGAGGAAAAGATGGCATTGGCCAGCGATGCTGCCGCTCGGTTTTGTGAGAGTTTGGCGAAGGATACGGGCACATCTCCTCAGTAGTTGAAGGTGCCAGTCTAGTTCTGCATACCACAGTTTTTTGTACATCAGCAAAGTCTAAAAAGAGAACGGTTCCACAGTCAAAGTGTGTGTGTGCAGTGAGTTGGTTTTGGTGTGAGATAATGATAAAATGCCTAAGAAGATTGGCTGTGTTACATAATACTGATGGAATTATGGTTGGATAAACACATTAATATAAGGGAGGGAGAAAATGCGCAGACTTTAGCTGTGGGAGGCATAAATGTGTCTGCTGAAAGCCATGGCATAATTTCTGAATAGGTTTTTAAATTAAGTGTAGCTAGTTAAAAATAACATGTAATAAGTTTTAGTTTTCCTAGCTGTAAATGGCTTACCTTAATCTTTCTATTTTGGTCAAGTGAAAGGGAAATGAGGTCTGAGGAAACGCTCTTTAGCAAAAGATGGGAAAGCTACCAAGAGTACTTATCTCTCAGTTGAATCCAGGTAATATTTTTTTATGTGCACAGCAGGTTGCTCATTTTTCAGAATCGGAGCAGTAGCGGATCTACAGAAAGAATGGGCTATGCTAAAACAGTGGCCAGACTATTGATCCTTTTTGAAAAAGGAATCTGTGTTGAAAGATGTAGTAAAGATTTGTAGCTATCAAAAGCTCTAGATTTGTCTTACAATAGGTGCTATTTTTAGCTCCTTCTCTTAATTATTTGTTGATTTTTGATGTTCAAGGTAAATAAACATGTACCAAGGCACGAGCTTAAAACTCCAAATTGCTTCTTGCACTGACAACTGTTAAAAAACTGCAGACTTTGTATGTGTAAATGTATAGAGCTGTGAACGGGAAGTCTAGTAGACACGCTAACTGTATATGACGCTTAACGTGGACCTTAAAATCTGTGGTTTTACAGTTTTTGTGGCTCAAAACCCAGTATCTTGCAAATTATATTACTAATCCAGCAATGTTTTAGATAGTTTGGCACTTATTTCCGTCAGGATATTGCTAAAGATTGCATTCAGAGTGATTATATTTAAGGCTTGGGAACCTGATGTTAACTAGTGTACGGTAACTGCTGTTGTATGTCGTGGTCACCCACACAGGTGAGTGTTTCTGTTTGTAAAAAGGCATAGAGGTAGTTGCTGTTTTGATGTATTGATCAAAACCAAGAAAGAAACCAATCCCATGTAGAGTTTTCAAGGAAGACACACCTTAATCCTTTAATTACACTAAACATGCTAGGATTTCTGAGTGATGGTTTGTGCAGGCGAAGTAGCCTAGCCTGGTTTTGTTAGCTGGGAAATAGCTGTTGTGGCTGTGATGTTGAGTTTCTGACTTGTATTTGGTAGGCAATTGCAAGAGCAGCTGTTACTTTGAACAGTTCTCTTGCAACAAATATCCCTACGGAAGATAATTTGTGATGAAAGCTCATTTAACTCATTTCTCCTCTGATTTACTTTAAAGGAAAGGGTTGTTTGAAGATAGCCCTGAATTCTTATGGCAGTTACTGCCTGTGTCCAAAAGCAGGGTCCTCGAGAGATCTTTTTGAATCCCCTTAGATGAAGGATGACTATCCTCTTCAAGAAAGATTAGAAGGATAATCATAGATTTTCTGAAACGGAAGATAGGTCTCCAGTATGAGATGCGTGAGTAAAACTCAAGAGCATGACCTTGTATATTTACTTGCTTTTCTGTACTAGAAAACGTGGCCCTCGGGCTGGAGAATGGAGGTGGAGGGGTGGGGGGGGTGAAGGAAACGCTGTCCTCCTCCTTGGTTAGGAGCTTAGATTGCCTTCACAGCTCACTGGAAACTGCTTGCAACTTCTTGTTCGCTGTTCTCAGTCATCGGTCGTGAGTCTGTTTAATTTGGAGGATTAAAGCAAAAAGACATTAAATTCTGCAGTCTGTTTTTTCCGTTGTTTTTTTTTCTTTCCTCCCAAGGGCTCGCATTTGGATGAAATGAATCACCAATAATTGAATTGATTAATAGGTTACTTATTAGATGCTCTCTGCAGAGCTCCTCTCTTCTGTCAGTGTTACCTTTTGCATGTACCTGCTTTAAGCAAGAAGTTTATAATCAATGAGCAAGAATTTAATGATATATTTCAACATGGCAGTAACCCTCATCTAAGGTTGAAATAGGTCTTTTAATAGTAGTTTGATAACTAAGTGGATTTTTAATTAACTGAAATCCTACGCCGTAAAATCTTTCACTTACAAATAATAATGAAAACCTCCCGTTCTTATGACTGTGAGGTAATCTTACAGACATGACTGATGTTAAAACAGATCCAGAACAGCTCCCTTCAATCCTTACTCAGCCTGATATAAAAAAAATCGGAGAAATAGCGGCTTCCTTATTTGCTTCAGTAGAAAGCTGCACATGAAGTCTTTGAAAACAAAACTTAGTCTTTAGTCAGCACGAGCTGGTTAATTCTCCTTCAAAGTGATAGAGAAGTATTTTTTTTTAATAGCTTCGTACTTTAATCAGAGGTAGTGTCTTATTTTGCTATCATCACATTGATAGGACAGATTTCAGGGAGATTATTTTTTTTTTACTGATATTTTAATGTTCACCTGAGTACTTACATAGCTTTATTCATGTTGTGATGAGGGAGGCAGACGGAGTGGCCAACAGTGTGGGGCCAGTAATGAGAGGTTCCATTTCTTGCTATTAATATATCCTGTCTTAGGAATGGTGGCATTCCTATCAGCTTTCATGTCTGAAGGAAGAACCGTTTTGACACGGACACGTGCATTACTTGATAAAATCAAAGGATTTAATGCTGCTTAGGTCTTTTAAGAGTATGCAGGAGTCACTTGATATCCAGAGGAAAAAACATTTAGGAGTTTATGCAGACTGTTCATGCATACCATCTTTCAAAAGAGTTCATACTCAGGGAAAGAGAGATCAAGATGTTCATGTCCTTGAGGTTTCAGATAAGAAGCTCATCTTGTGTTAGATGGTAGCATCTTCTATGAATTCTTTAGTGCTTTTGGAGATCAAAATTAGTAGCTTCTGACTCCCTTTAAAGCTGATAAAGATGGAAGGACCTGCATCTTTAAGTGATGAAAAATAAGTCCTAAAACCAGTTGCATTGTCTAGGATTGGCTTAATATAATTCCAAGAGTTAAACTGCTTCCAATTGCTAACTTATTAAATTTTTACAGGAAGGGGCATGTGTTAGGCTGTGTTCCTTTGTAAAACACTGTTTGTTTTTTTTTTTTTAAATTTCTTTTGTGCTTGTCAGTAGAAATGATGGGTCTCTGCCCAACATGAACAATTTTTTTAGATAAGCTGTAGAACTGCAGATAATTAACAGGCATATGACAAAAACTCAAGATCTTTTTAGCTAAGCGTGTTGGTATTTTTTTATTAGCTGACTACATAACTTAGTCTGCACTGTGGATATGGGAGACATCTCTGTTGTGAAAACCTTCAGTGTTCCCACAAAACTGGGACAGAAAATAAAAAGGAGAGGTGAGAGGTGCTAACTCCAACATAAGAAAAATTAAGTTCTTCCTGCTCTGTGACAGGTTCTTAATGACCAAATGGGCTTGGTGACTACAATGCAGTTCTATTCTTAGCTTCGCCATTATTTCCTACCCTCCATTAAATTTTCATGGGTAGGAAAATTCGTCAGGAGTGAAACTAGTTGCAAGTCTTCTCATCTGTGAAGGGCGGTATCTTTAGGAGATAAACTGGGAAGAATGTTACAACATTGTGGTCTCACTTAAGCCAAGCAGTTCAGAATGGAGGTTTTGTGAGAGAAATTGGAAAATGAGACTTTGCAGCCTGGGTGATTTTTGAAGTTTGGTTACTACTAAAGTGCTTTTTTACACTGTTCTCTCTTTTTTTTCTATTCTTTTCCCTCTCCCTTAATGCAGCCCAATACAGTAATTTCCTCTGGGTGGTGGTATTTCAGAGAAAAAACCCCCAAACTCTTTTCTTTTTCTTTGGGGAGGCAGGGGGAAACTTATCCAAACCCTATTGTTTTAAGCTAAACCAGGGTAGGCTTAGACTGGATCTAAGGAAGAAATTCTTTCCAGTGAGGGTAGTGAAACCCTGGCAGGGGTTACCCAGAGAGGTGGTGGAGGCCCCATCCCTGGGAACATTCCAGGCCAGGTTGGACGGGGCTGTGAGCAACCTGATGTGGTTCAAGGTGTCCCTGCTCCTGCAGGGGGGTTGGGGTGGGTGACCTCTAGGGGTCCCTTCCAACCCAAAACATTCTGTGATTCTATTAATAGGTGGAAGAAAAGGTGCAAGTGCACATGCATACTGAATTACTGAGTAAGAAGCTTCGCTGCATGGTGCCTGTTGTTCTTCAGCAATATTTAAAAGACCAGAAACTTTTTTTCAATGCTCGCTATTTGGAAAACTGTAAAACTTTCAGGTGTAGTGTGGCTCCTGTGGACATTGTACTCTTGGAAAAGCTGCCCTGTGTGTAGTAAAAACAACAGCCCTTCATAAATTAAACTCTGTGATCGTGTACCATCGCACAGTTAGCAACAGCCTGCTTAAATACGGTGTTCAGAACGGCAGAAATGGCTGCGTGCAATGAGACACCCCCTCCACCTGTGCCGTTTCACTCACCCACCCCTCTTCCCACCTGAGAGTAGGGTGGATGAGGTTTTTTATTTTTATATATATATATATATAAAAAAGATATACATACACAGTATGTAAATTTAGAGAAGGATCCATTTATCCCTTGATGGCTGCAAAATGCTATTGTGTTTACCGCTATATAAGGGTCTTGTTACCAGCTCTTGCACAGAACACCACTGGTTTTTAGAAGCCTGCAGGTAGTGGGAGGGTGTGCGTGTGTGTGTAGGAATTCTTAAAACAAATGAGGGCATCTGTGTTTGATGTCATTAATAAGGAGCTGACTCCAGAGGGCGTGCTAGATCAAGAGAGTGTTCTTCCCATGCGTGACTGTGCGATGATGATGTTTCGCTGAAGAAATGGCACTTGCTGTGCGTTGCTTCTGGCTTCCTGACCAACCACACAGCCCTGCGGTATCTTGGAAGCGTGAATATTGGCTTGGCCTGGAGGTGGAAGATGCGTCTCAATCATTTAGCGTGGGGGGGGGAATTCCTTCGCAAGGCTTCCAGAACCCCTGGGAGCTCTAACAGCCTACCTTCTAACAGCCTACCTATCGTTTTCATGCTGATGTAAATAATTTGGATGTTTCAAGTATCTTTTCAGGCCTTTGTAGAGCATAAATGAAAGGGTGAATGGTTCAAACTTGATGGCTTTTTCTTCCTTTCTTGGACAAGAGGTGAAATACTGCATTTTTGCCTCGGCATATTCAAAAAGAAGCAGTGTCCTGACCTGCTGTGATTTTTAATGTTCCTTTCTAGCAGCGAGTAATAACTGGTAGTAAAATATGTAATAATGTACAAATTCCACACTGAGATTTCATGCAGGGATTTTTGTTTTCCTGTTGTTTAGAACTGTCCCTGTAACACTTTCTCTTTTTCTTACATTTACACAGTCTTGCGATCCTTTCCCAAACAACTACGTAACTGTCCTTGGGAGGGCATTTCCCAGTCGGAGATTTTAAAGCCTCCGAGTGCTAATGGTTCCTAGTTGCTTAGTGTCGGACTGCAGCTCGGGGCAGTAGCTCCCATATCAAATTCCTTTTAGTCTTGGCAGTTGTGGTAGGATGTGTATCCACGCTGTATGTGAACAAGGCAGAGTATTAGAATTGCATTTTAGAGACGGTCTAGGTGTTGCTATTCTCAGTCATGGCTCTTGCTGTTAGAACAACTTCCTAAATTAAAAGTTGAACTCTCGTAGCAAGTATTTTAAAACCTGAAAACGCAGCATTGGCAATAATTGCATGGATCCAAGGTAGGCTTCCAGGTCACTTAATTAAGGTAGGTTTTCCTCTAAGCACGAGAACTGTTTCCCTAATGACTAAAAAAAGTCCCCCAGTTGTTTAAGGTCTTATCTAAAGCTGCAGCTCAAGTGCTTGGTTGGAGAATATTTATGTCTGCAAATGGAGTGTCTGTTCAGATTCCTCTTCTTTTTGCTGCTCTGTGACAAGAATGATGCATTTCTTTTACAGCTTAAGAGGAAGCCTTGCCTTGACTGCCTGGAGTGCACGGCTATTCTGGTACATGCAGAAGTAGGGAGTATGACTGTTTGGGCTCCCCTCTTTTCTACTGAATATGCTTCGCCTTTTTCCTCTGGGAAAAATATAACTGTTTCCCCCTGAATATACAATCAGGTAATACAAAACTCATAATTTTTAGCTCTGACTTGAGTGGTTATGAGGATAGTAATTGTTTCAGCCTGATGGAGATTAAAACTTGTCTCCCATGTCAGTTATTAAATGTGGGAATAGCTGCAGGCTGTGGAATAAAATATTTGATTTACAGTGCAACTCTGAACGGCTATAATGCAAGAACTGTATAGATTTGTTTGGGATAAAAGCTTCATTTAAGAGGAGAAGCAGCAGCAGCCTCTACTAGACTATTTCTGGTTGTGATTCCTATTTTAGTAGGCTGAAGCCCAATGTGGTGATTTGTGTGGTATAATGATGGTAATTCAGAGCTGGAAGATGAGTTGTCTGTAATTTTGAGCCTTTCTCAGCATTACAGCTTCTTATCAGCAGAGTTAACGGGAGCTGAACTGTCTGTAATAGGTGGAGTTTTCCTCCTTTCTCAAGTTAAAGGTTAGAGTTATAAGCATGTCTGTGAGCTTTTGTTGGCATTGAAGAGTGCTTTGGACACTTGCACATTATTGCTGTGGACATTTTTGTACTTAACGTGGTGAGCGGTTGTTTAATTGGAAAAGCTGTTACTTCTCTTGATCCTGACTATAGTAAAAAATCAATGTCTTCTCTGCAGTCTGAACTAATAGGAATCAAACTCATTGAAGGATGAAAATGGATTAATCAACAGAGAGACATCTTAAAGGTTATTTAAAAAAACCCAAACCCACAAACCAAACACCCCCACCCACGCTCTGAAACTGAGCAAAACATGGTGCTCCCTACCTGAAGTTGGATTAGCAGAGGGGAGGTAGTAGAAGTTTTTAATCTGAAATGGATATAGTGATATTCTCAGGAGCTATTTGATTTCAGAGTTTTTCTTTTTAAACACCACCTTCCGTATATAGTTTCAATCTTCGGATGGACTGACAAAAATGAAGCCTAATTATGGGTTTCTTTGTAGTGGAAGCCATGAAAGGCACCGTCTGTTCACTCCGAGAACAGAATCAAACAGGATTGTCAGGCTTGTTCTTGACCTCATTTGTCCAGTGAGGTCCACTTATTTAACATAATCTATTGCATATCTGGTTATTGGTGTCTCGAAGTGTAGATCTCGTTGAGAAAGAAGTAGCAAGGGGAATGACAACAGCGTATTTAGTTGCCCATTCCTTTAGAAAAATGTAGGTGGTGGTGGGGTTGGAATTGATGTCTTGTAGCCCTGTAAATTGTGTAACGGACTTGGCAATCCTTGCTTACATGCCTGTACAGGGAGGCTACGGAGTGTACTTCATGTTGCTTTCTTGAAATTGCATTTATTGTTAATATTTAACCACTGTTAACAACTGTGCTTTACAAACGAGCCTGAAAATACAGGCTTTGATTCTAGTTAGCTTCACGGTTCCCCCGCTTCTCTAAATGTTACTTAGTTGATTTTGGTTTTTTTCTCTCTCCTGTTCATTCCCTCCTGACAATTCCCTGCTTAATATATTTTACAGCCATGTCTTGTGCTACACACTGGCATCTGCATGGAGGTTAGACGTGTGCAGAGTGACCTTTTTGTCTCTTTATGGGGAGGGCATTAGTTGTTCTTGCTGTCTGTGTATGGTTACGTGAATGTGAAGCTGCATGGGCTACGGTAGACACGTGATCTGAAAATTTTCATTCCGAAACTTAATGACTGGAGGTTATAAGCAGGAGAGAAATGGATAGTGTGTTCTGTGACTGCTTAATGATGACTATGTTAGGGAAATTGAAACAAAGTGTAACCTTTGAATTATGCGTTCACCTCTTGCTATGCCACCCTTGGCATGTTCAGATCTTAAAAAGCAAAGAAACAGATTTTATTTCAAGAGGAAGCTGCCTGCCAAGCTTTAATACAAGTCGTCTTAATGGGTTATTAATAAACTCGTAAGGTGTACACATATACTTATTTCTGATAAAACACTAGCATGAAAATTCAGTTCCTGTCAGTCACCTTGTCAAAGCCTAGACATTGTGTTCAGAAGGGAATGAAATAACAGCTCATAGACCAAAGACACCTTTGTAAGGTTCTGCGTGTCCACGTCAGAAGACCAGCCTCTGTGCCCCTGGATTTTGTGTGCTTTGCACACTGTCGGTTTTTGTTCTTTAGTTCACGTCTTGATTAGTGAACGGGATTGTTGGCTGGAGTGGGAACCAAACACATTAATGAATTTTTTTCCTCATGCTTTCGGTTGGGCTTTTGTCAGCCCTTAAGGGGAAAACTGAGGACTTCAAATTTGCAATTGCAAAGTCAAGCCTCTACATGGTCTTTGTGGCTTACTTGAATTTACAGTGTTTTGGTGGGTTTTAGAACGCTTCTTTCAGGAGTCTGACACTAGGTGGCATACTGCAGCTTGCCTATATCACCTAATTAAAAAATGGTCCCTAATTGCTCCGAGGCCTTTTTGTTGAAAGAGGTTTCCTATGTTTCTATGCAGTGGCTTTAAGGCTGTTTGTTTATTGGAAATTCCTTATTTTAAGGAAACTTGCCTCATGTCATCTGAAACTCATGCATTCCTTTTGTCCAGAAGTGTTTGCTTTTCATGTAAATTTAATGTAGAACATATAAATGTTTTCTTAAATGAATGCTTCTTTATGGAACTGTCCCTTTGTGCGTGTGTTTCGGTTAGGTCTTGATTTGCAATCTTGCAGGCAGTTGATTCCGAAGATGTAGTGCCTGGAACACAGTTTAGAATGGGAGGGAATGGTACTCTGATGTGTTACAGTTTTCTGCAAGTACTTCGAAGAAATTACACAGATAGCTCTCACATATCCTTATTACTATGTTGCTTTGAAACTATTTGGTTGCCCAGTTCTGATGGGGATTATATATTTTAAGTTTTTCTGTCTTAGTTTGTATGGATTGCTGTGTTTTCTCTCCATGTTGCAAGAAGACACAACTGAATAGGAGACCTGGGATGCCTTCTATATTAAATTCCCTTTCTGACAGGCCACTGAAGGAAGTGTCAGGGAAAAACCGGCATGTTACCAGTAATAGCCTTCCTAAAAATACTAAGTTAATTTGTGCTGCATTACGTATGAGAACAAGGTGAACATAGTTAAGACTAGTGTGGTTTTACTTGAGAGTTTAGAGACAGAATTACAGTCATGTGAATGGGATTTTGAAGCCCTTAGTGTGATTTTATGTTAAATGCTGATAGGAAAATGTGCATTGTTTTGACAAGTAGCACAGAACTGATTTATGTTAAAATATACAGCAGGATCCATTTCTTTGAGAGAGTGCTTGATAAGGTAGTGTAAACCACGCTTAACTATTGCCACCTCTTCATTTACAGTGTGAGAAATATTGTGAAACAGATTTTGAAAGGCCTTGTCGACTGTTAATTGGTTGATATTAGCTATCAAGTCTGCTGCTTCCTTTTAGTTCACTTAAAGCTTCTGTGTAGGTGGGTGAAGACTGCTGTGTGAAAGATGTTCCTGCATCAGCCCCTATCTGTTTGAAAACCAAATCAAAGTAAGTTGAGTCCAGCAAACTGCTTGCCTAATTTGCGTGATTTAAGGAAGGTCATGTTGCACTCTGAGCAGTACAATTTTCAATTTATCCTTTATCAAGTCTCCTAAAGTGTAAAGAAACCTTTTCCGGAAGGATAAAAGGTCTGGTTTCTTAAGGATAGTGGGCTGTAGCGTGGCCAAGACAGATACATGCGTAACACTTGGTTGCAATTCTTACCTGGGTATATATTTTTTTAAGGCTCTTAAGAAATGGATGCATGAGCACGTAGAAAAGTATCATTTTTTGACATAAACCATTATTTCTTCCTATGAGGTGAAAGCTGTCTTGTTTGTTTGCTTTAACGAATTTGTGGAGGAAAAAGGAGAAGAGGAATAAATGAAGAACCTTGACATTATACCGTGTTTTGGGGGATTCTGGAGGGGGGTGGTGGAGTAATGCCTGAATTAGTTTTCATGCCCTAGGTATTTTCTCCCCTAGTTTGGGGAAATCAAGGGTTTCTTCCCTGTGTAACTGAATTGGAGTCATGTGGTTGCAGGCTGTTAACATTTTTTCAAGATTGTAGTAGAAACTTCCTGGTTTTAGAGCTTATCTCTGCGTCTGGAGGGAAAGATTGTGATAGGAATGGTCGCATCCTGTGGTTATTGTCACTTAAAAAAAAAAAAAAGGTCTCTTGAATTTTCTGAAGCCTTTGAATGTGAAAGTGATGACTATACTAAAAACCTGTGAGCTGTAGTCACATTTCCTATCTCTGCTGTGATTTCAATGAAAGACTGGAAATCCATTGCAAATTTTATGTATCTGTTAGTTCAATTTCTGCTATACTTGGTGTGTTCAGAAAATCTCTTGGTAAAGAATCCGTCTTATTCTGGAAGGAAGATTGTAAAAGAAGCATTTGGCAGTCATTTCCTTTAGCTTGTGAGTATGAGCATGCTTTATATTATAATAGTTTAAACATACCACAAGCTGTAGATAGAGGTGAGGTATCACATTTTCCATTCCCAAAGTTACTTTTATTTGAAACTGGAAGGAAGTACAGGCAAGCTTCCATGGTTTTACACTTGCTTTGATAGAGCTGAAAAAGATGTATTTGCTTACTTCTTCTTTCCCTCCTTTTATTTAGCTGTGCCTTCCCCTCCTCCCCCTGCACATCTGACTATTGAGATTTTAATTTTGCTTGCTTTTTTTATATACAAGTGACAACAAATGGTTTCTTGTGTATGTGTTTTTAAAAAAAAATCCATTTATTGAATTTTTAAGTATGTAAAATTTTCTTTTTAAATATGACTTTTTCTTGACAAATACCTGGATTTTTTCCTGTTTTGTTTAAGATAATACCTTCTAAAATAAATTGTGTGTGTCCCTTTAGTTAAATTCAAGAAGCTGCTGAACAGGTTGATGTCTTGCTATAAGTACCACAAAATCTGGCAGACACGACTGGATTTTATTTTAATGTTCTTGGCTTACAATGTACCCTTCTGTAATTTGGAGTTTCCCAGGGCAAGGATTTTCTACAAAAATGTTTTTGAATTTGCATATTGGTCCCTACAGAGAAGAGGAAATGAACCAAAGGAGAAATATTGAAAAAGTGATTTCTGCGATTAGCAGACATGAACTTTTTTGCTTAAATTTGCCTTGCCTGTTCTGATTTCTGGATGTGAAAGCTGTAGCTGGGTTTCACGTTACTTGTCTCGCTGCTTGTTCCCTTGTAGCTTGGTCACCATATCCCAACTGAGTTTATTGCATTTCTTATTTACGTACTTACCTATGCACATAAAAACTTTTATTTTAAACGTCTTGCCAAGTTGCCGCATTCTTCAGCTCATTCATATTTTTTTTGTTTGTTTGTTTCTCCACCCCCCCATCTTCCCAAAGAAAGCATACAGTCTGTCTGTCTGAATTTTTTCCTTTTTGAGGTGGGGCTATTTTAGAGCATTGTCCTTGAATTTTTAACTATAGATAGAAAATACTGTCTCCCCTTCTCTGCCTCGTGTTTGTTTTTTCTTGGGCTGTTAGTTAGGCACTCTGAAGTCTGGTTTCCAGGGTTTATATAGCTGGCAGAATGGAGTCTCCAACATTTGGAGGGGGGAGAATAAGGAGAAGGGTACGGGTCGACACTACTGTGAACATTCACGTATTTGCATGGGGATTGAGATTGAACTCCTCGTGGGCTGAGCCATATCTGTTTGGTTTTGCGTGGGGTGCGTTGTTTTTTTTTTTGGTTGGTGCTTTGGTTTGATTTTTTTTTTTTCTTTTTCTTCCAACACTTCCTAAGCTAGACCTTCCTGTAAAATCCTGAGATCTCTCACATGCTAGCATGTGAATTGCCTTAGTCTTCACAGCTCCCTGGGGGAGCAACTTTTGTTTTTTCTTTCCTACTGTGACAGAAAAGCTGCGTACATCCAAGATGCCGTACAAAAATAACCTACCAGATTTCTTCCAAAGACATGTAGTAGAATGGAGTTACGCAAGACTCCATGTCCTTGAAGTCTCTATCCCCATTCTTCAGCCGAGTGACGCACTGACTGTACCAACAGTAACTTTTTAGCTGTATCACAGGTTCTGGGTGGGCTGAGAAGGAGTTTGAGGCAACTGTGTTTTTACCTAGTAAGAAGCAGTAAGTACCATCAGCACACAGGTCTTGGCATTTATTTAATTTTTTTTCTTGGGAGGATTTTTTTGTTTGCGCTTGTGCATCGCTCTTGAGACTTGTGCTTCTCTTGTCAGGTGGAGTTTGGTCCAAAGGTGTTACCTTACAGGGGTGGCAAAGGAGTTGGTGGTGGCAGTTGTTGGTGACAGTTACGGCAAGGGCGGTGCCTGGAACTCTTGGGCCTGAGGGTGGTTAAAATGAGGTTGAAGTTCCCTCGACTTTTCTGTACTTGATAGGGTCCTCCTTTCCCGGAATATTGATGTGGTGTCAGATTTAATAGTGACCTGTAAGGACGTACAGCTTGACTGGAGGTCTTCTGAAAAATAAACCTGAACACCACGTAAGTACAGAAAAGTAGTCACAGTTCTTGAACTGTAAAATGAGTAATAGTATTAGTAGGTTTAGCAGGTTCTAGGTTAGATACTGTGTACCTAGAGGTTTGGGGGGAAAGAACCCCTTACCCCCAACAAAAACAAGTGACCAAAAAAAACCTTCAACCAAACTACCAAAACCAAAGAAGAATCCAACCCAATAAAAAAAGCTGAACTTCTGAAGGTTCGTGGTCTGTAAAGGGTACAGGTTCCATTTGGGGATTTGAGAGAAGCAAGGAAATGGTTCATCCAAATTGCAGCAGTTATACGCTAAATTAAAATAACTCCTCACATGCTGATTTCTAAGAACTGCCTGCGGTATATGTAAAGGTGGAGCAGAAGTGGACAAGAGACTGATGGTGTTTAACTGCGCGCAGAGTTTGCAGCCTCCTTAGGCAGGCTTGGATTACAGAGCGAAATGGCCTTTTGATTATGTTGAAGCAATAATAATATTGCACTGAATTTCCTCTTTGCGATTACATTTTAGTAGTGTGGAAAAGCACCCTCATACAGTCGTGGAGCAAGCTGTAGCTGAGTTAGTGCTGTGGCAAGAAGCTGCTTAGAACTCGGTGCATGTTTCCTGTTGTGTATTCGTGTGTGCTCACAGATCTACAAGTGCAGACAAGACTTTTCCTGCTTCAAGCAGATCTGAAGGAGTTTGTGTGTAGACTACCAAGTGTCTTGTCAAGAGCTGAGCGTCGTTTATTTTCAGCTGTGTTTATACTAACAAAAAAAGTACATTATTTGCAAATGAAGAGACCATCACCTCTAACCTGACCAAAGGTTTTGTATTTAGAATAGGTAGAGCCTGGATGCTTCAATGGTGAATTGAAAACCAGCAGAAATGGGTAACAAATACTCTGTGTTCCTGTTCCGAGCAGTTGAGAGGTGACCTTTCGTGCTAGTAGCCCAGCCTGCTTTTCTCCTCTGCTAAGGAATCTTTGGTTGACCGCTTGCCTCAGGAATTCTTTAGCAAACTTTCAGCTTAAACTGCCTCTACTTTAGGCTTTTTGTTTTCCTGGAGGTATCGTTGTTGTTTCGGCTGGGAATAGGCACTGACAGTGAAAGGGAAACTTTTGATGAGGACTGGAATTAAGTGACACACCAGCAAACCAGGGCGACAGTGCTGTGACAATAATATTACGCTGTTAGCTTATCTTCCTTGAACCTACCCAGTGCCATATCCAAAGGGAGAGCTTGATTTACGTGGAGCTCTGAAGACAGTGTTAAATCCCCATTTAAAAATAGGTTTGGCTTAGCAGGGGTTTAATGTGTTGCATTTGTTGCTTGCCTAAGCTGGGGAGTAGTGTTATATATATTTATAATATAAATATATATATGAAAGATATATAAATCTGTATAAAAATATATATATAAAGCGCCTATCAGCATATTGATAAACGTTATTTGGAACCACACTGACTATTAGCCTTTAGAAAACGCTTGTCATGATCACGTCTCCATGTGTTCTTAACAGTAAAGTTTAAGGCTTCTTTTTGTACAATTAGTGCAAGCCAGACAGAGTACTTGAACCTGCTTTTAAAAAAGTTAACTGGCTGAGTGAGCTGCTTTTAGGTGTTTGTGGGACCTCTTTGTCTTGGGTGTCTCTTTAAAAAAAAAAAAAAGTTAATTTACCCATTTAATCTGTGTAATCTCATTGAGTGTGTTTACGATTACTTTGTGTTTCAAGTGTATACATATCTGTTAGACCTGAAATTGCCCCTTTGGAGCAGTTTTTGTAGTGGGCGAAATGTTTCTGTGTACTCGGTGGCTCATTCTGTTGGAGGAAGTGGAGACTGCTGCTTGGTGGATACATCTTGTGGCTTGGAGGGGGAGTACAGCTGTATTTAAGAGTCTTCAAATTTGTATGTATTTAATATTCTTCAAATATGGTAGAGCGCTTGTGCAAAGTTATGAATTATTCGTGTTTGTTATGAGTAGTATGTCTAGAAAGCAGCACATTTTACAGCCCTTTGAAGATACACTGTCTGTCACTTCTCCGTGCTCAATCTTTCATGAGCTGGAGTGCGTAGGTACAGTATACAAAATGTTAACAGTATTCACGGAAAGCGCTGAAAACTGAAAAAATGCAAGTTCACGGGTGCTTTCCAGTCCGTAGCTGTAAGGAGAGAAGGTGTACCTGGGTGTATGTGTACACCCCGTCAAGCGATGTCAGGAACTACTGATAGCAAGTCAAAGCTTTATTTTTTTTCGAATTTCCAGCTTCTGTTGTTTATTACCATGACCTTAATGTTTCTTCAACTAGGTGTTCTATTTAATTATAATGTTTATAATAAAGTGGGATCTCGGCTCGCTTGGCTGCGTGCTTAGGCCTGTAGCATGCGGAGTGCTTTGCTTGTAACTGCATCCCTTGTCTCAGTTCATTATCTGGTAATGGTACTCAACATGACAGGGTTGTTTTGATAAATGGAGGCTGCCAGGAAAACTGGGCTGGATTTTGCACGCGGTGGAATTGAGCTTTATTTCATTGTGTAATGCCAGATAACTAACGCACGCCGGCCGGAACACAAGAACGTGTTGCGCGAGGTCTGTTAGCAGTTGCTCCGAAGCTGTCATTCAGTGAATCTCCGCTCAAGCCCGCTCTAGGTCTTGTTCTCTACGGTATATTTGCCTAATTCTTGTGGAGGTAGTTTTTGCTTCTGTAGTCTTGATGGGTTTTGTGTATGTATAACTCCTATGGGTTTGGTTTTGGGTTTGTGTTTTTTTTTTTTTTCCAGACATGCATGCTTCTAGTGTTGATGTTCAATGCTGTTTAAGTTTGTAATGCTGTGACTAGCAAAGGTGTATTTCATGACGGAGAAAAGATTTTAATCTTTTATAATCCCTTTCCAAAAGACAAGATAGAAAGCGCCTATTGCAAAATGGAGCTTGAGGCTGTGCTCGGTGCATGGTTTTTTTATTTTAGTCTATGAAATGGGGGCAGATCTCCATATCTCATAGGAAAGCCAATTAGTGCAAGTTCAGTTGTTTCTGATGTCAGTGATTGAATGCTGTAGCTGTTCTGTTCATTCAAGAATCTCCAATATGCTGTATAAAACCAGATGGGACTTCAGATGATTTCACTGCCGTTTACCACATTGCTGAATTCTGGAGCCTTGGATTTGCAAGACAGTGCCTGAGATTCAAGAGTATTCGCCAGTTCTGTTGCTGTGTTTAAACTGCTGGATGCTGTACTCTGCACTGTTCAAACAACTTTTATCCTAATGGGATACAAAATATTCTACAGGTTTGTTTTGTTTTTGTTTTTAAATTTGAGTGCGTTTTTCCAATATATGCTGACTTCTAGGATTTGTGGTCCAAGCTGGCTGGCTCATCTGTCCTAAAGGGATAAGGTGTTTTTGAACAAATACTATCAAACAGGGTATTTTTCAAATAAATGGAACTTGGCCTGGATGAACTAACGGCTGGAAAGCTTTTGGAAGTCATTAGAAGTAAACACTCATTTAAATACGCTCCGGAGCAGTAAGTGCCTTTCTATGATTTGCCAGGTGTCAGGCCACATTTGATTAGGAAACTGAAGTGAGGATAAATGCAATGTGGTTGCTTTGTACTCGTTTCGGGATTGAATTTCGGCTCTGGCAGGTTTGGAGCTATTGCACGACGACTCAGTTACAAAGCTTATTTTGAACCAGTTCTTTCCAAGATAGGCTCCAGTTCAGAAGCTGTTGTACAATGAATATTGTGGGAGCGAAGCTTGTGCTGCGTACCCTCTTCAATTTGTATTGATCATAGCAGTCTTGCAATGTGGCAAGGGCATTAGAATTAATCAGCTACTTCAGCTGTGGTAGTGGTTTTAGGTAGCTATTTCTAGAAAGTACAGAATAAATTTTGAAGTTGGACCTTTGTCTCCTGAAGGACTCTTGTGCCATAGTACAAAACACGATAGAAATGTCTACGGATAAATAGAGGGAAAATATGTAACTACAAATAATTAACGACGTATGGAAAGAATAAGTTGGCAGGCAGTACTTGAGGGTGTTGCTCTAATTAACTGGGACTGTGAACCTTGATTATTATTTTTTTTTTAATTTTATTTTTAACTTGGCTTTGTAAAACCAGCTCTGAGAAAGTGCACTCCCTTATTTTATAGGTAAAATACTACTGCTTGGCTAGGAAATGGGTTTGCTTGGCAGGGAAAAAAATGTACGTTGCCCTCAGGTAATGGGTTACATAGATGACTTGTTTTGCATGTTATTCTGCAAGGGAAATAGCAAAGCTTTGCTCTAAAATTAAGTTGGTACTGGCAGCTGAAAGGTCATGGTGTTAAAGAACAGTGCAAGATGCTGTGAGATGCAGGCAAGTTACAGGTTTGCATGGAGACACGTAGTAAGGAGATAAGCCTTCACTATTTGAAAAATTGCTAATTAAACACAATTAAAAGGACCATGTTTGGCACAGCAGATGAATTTCTGTTTCTGATGGGGGGGGAGGGAAGACGTCGTAGGAAGGATTTTGAACAAAATGGCTTACTAATTGAACACGCTGCAACGAAAGCCTTCTGTGGGAGCGCCTTTGAACGTGACACCGGACAAGGCATCTCTTTCTTATCCATCTTAGGAATGAATGCCGCGTGGGGATGGATTCCCTCCACCCCTCTCTTTTAGCTGCATTTTCCCCACCCCCTGTGTGTTTTGATCAGCGTTTGTAGAGGCGAGGAGGGCCGGTAGCATTAATATTCCGGGCTGCAGCTCGGGGATGTGAGCGGCGGATCGCTCCCGGGGATGCTTTGCCTCCTTAGTATCTCGCTTGCAGATGCATTTTCTAGCTGACCACGCTATTAAAGAGCTGCCATCAATCACGGGGCTCCCGGTTCCGGCTCGGCTGAGCGGGGAGGAGGCAGAGGCGGGCCGCCGCCGGGGGAAGGAGCGCGTGGCTCCCTGTGCCTGCCCGCGCCCCCCCGCTCCCGCTGCCGGGCGGGGGCCGGCGGCCGCGGCGTGTGGCGGCGCCCGCGCTGCCGAGGGGGCGGCCGGCCGGGGAGGAAGGGGGGGGGGGGGGGGGGGGCGGGCGTCGGGCCCGGGCGCCGCCGCCTGCTCCGCGCCCCGGCCCAGCTGCTCGGCGGCGGGGCCTCCTTTTGTTCACCGGCTGCGCCGTCTCGTCGCCCCCGGCCCCCGTTTCCTCCCGTCCTCTGCCCTCCCCTGCTCCCTCCTCTTCTTCGCGGGGTCCAGCGCGGCCGCCCCCGCCCCTCCGCGGGCGGCGGAGGAGCAATAGGGGTTCGCTGGGGTCAGGCTGTGGCAGCCGCGGGGACTGCGGGCGAGTTGTGTCCGCCCGGCGCCTCCGGGAGCTGCAGAGCCCGAGGCTGGCGGGTGAGTGCACCCCTCCTTGGCGAGAGGGGCAGGGCCTTGTCCCGGGGCGGAGGGGGGGCTCTGGGTCTGCTGCTGCAGTTTAGAGGTGAGGGGCAGCAGAGCGGGGCTCCAAACCGGATCGGCCGGGTAACTTCGGTGCCTTAGGCACACACGTTGTGTTTCCAAGAGGGAAATCGTTAAGGTTGCTCTTAAAGTTGACTAATTGTTACTTAGCCAATGATAACAGCGAAAACACCTGGACGGAGAAAAAGCTTGACTTAATGCTTTTTTCCCTTTTTGGCTACTCCAATTTCTTTCAGAAAAAGTTGGATCGACTTGGTAGGTGAGGCAATAGTTTTTATTGGCCTAAGGAGTTCCGAATGCTTTAAGACTGCAGGGTTTTCTTTCCATAACAAATGCTTCACCTCTGTGTTCTAAATATAAACAGTTCAGCTAAATGGAGTGCTGTGTTTAATTCTGGGGTTTTTTAAGCAAATGAGATAAGGATTGCATTTCCCTTATCCTGAAAGAAAGTACTTTTTCACTGCACTTGATCGAATGGAATGCCTTTGAAGTACTAATTGGTATGGTGTGTGGTGTAACTTTTTTTAGCGATGTTTAATTGCGTTTTAAGATAGCGACAGGAGACTTGCTTGGCCACTTTGTTTCCTGAGGAAGAAACCAGCAATGCTTTGTTTTGCAACTGGTTTTAAGCTCCTCTGGAGCAGGAGCGGCTTCCCGCTGCATGGGGCATTGTGTGGCCGGGCGGCCCTCTATAGCCAGATGGGGCTGCTTTAGCTGTACGTCAGTGAAAAAAGCAGTTGATAAGGAGACTTCATTTGTTTTTTGTTTTTGTTTTTTTTTTTTTTTTTTAACTTAACATTAATATTGGGCACGATGAAGTGGAGGAAAGTAGAGACTAGGAATCTAGTGTAGTGTAGTTTCAGATGCTCCACCGATATGTTTCTTCTGGGAGCTCAGTTTGAAGTAAACTGGGTTTAAAACCCAACAGACGAACGCTTTTCCAATGTAAAGCCGTTAATCTGCAGGCAATTAGTTCCAGACGTGCAACCAACTCTGCATTTTTGTCAGTTTTTGTTCTTACAGGCAGTCACATTTCTGAATATTTATGCCGAGCGAATATCACGAGACAGACGGTTTGGATGCGTAGCAGCAAGTCGAGAATTGTGTAGGAGCAGCATTTAAAAGCTTTTATTTGTTTTTCCAACCCTGTAGTTTAGTAGTGTTTAAACTATTTTATAAAGATCTCTGAGACCAGTGAAAGGTGGTTTTGAGTCCAGAGCACTTGAGTGCTTATTGTACTCTGGCAGGCTGGGGGCTTGGCAGGGAGTTCTTGAAATGTTATTTGATCTGGCAGCGCGATAGCATTGCCCAGGATTACACCATTTCCCCCCTCCCCGTGGCTGTTTGAAAGTGATGCATCAGCGAGTGTTGTTCAAGAGCGCATTTTAGGACACAAACTGCCTGTATGCGCTTTAAACATGTTTCCAGAGAAAGGCAGTGAAGAATTTGTCTTGTTTTGCGGTTAGGATTTATGAATTGAGGCAAGGGCTGACGTAATCTATCCTACCACTTCCTTTGTGTGTGTGTTCTATAGTTGATAGTGCTTTGTTTTACTCAAAATAGCCAGGACTGTCTCTTCAATACTTTTCTCTCTCCTTTAGGCTGTGGCCTTCAGTATAAGCAGACAACTTGTTCAAGTTGTGTGTCGCTCTCTGCCTCTTGGAGGAAATGGTTCCTTCCTTTTGCCGCTAAGGTTCAGCGAATTGCTTGTATGCTAAGTAGATGAGACTTTAATTTTAATTAACATAATGATGTGTACAGCTGTTCTGTCAGAATGCGTGGACTGTCTTTTCAATTTTACTACAGGTTGTAGAGAACCTCTCGGTGCGTCTCTCAAGCCCCTCTTGTGCTTGCTTTTATATGTAGGGGTGACAAGATGGGGCTTTTGTTTCTGATGTGAGTGGCCAATAGCTTATCTGTGAGAGCTTTGTTTTGATTTTTTTTGGGGGGGGGAAGACAATAAGCCATTTATTATTAAACTGATCCTAAACCTCCTTATTTTTTTGGGTTGAGGGGGGTTATGCTACCCATTGTTTTGCTTAAGAGTAGCCAGAAGGAACTGCTAACTTCCTAATTTTGCAGGGTCAGTGATTTTTATTATATTTTTTTTTTTTCTGGTGTGCTGTAAATGAGTTCCTGCTGTAGTGATTGACCTGTGAGTAGGTAAAGCACTTACAGGGTCATTGCACTCTATCTGGGGGGAAAAAGAACCACAAACCACTTTGGACGTATAGAAACGATGCCATTCCTTTATGGCACCTGAGATAATCTTCATAATGCTAACATTTTGATTTAATGGGCCAAATTTCAGCAGGGGAAATACTCATATCTCCACAAACTCAGTGGAGTTACTTCAGAATCAACTGCAAGTAGAGCTTGATATCCAACTTATAGTCCAAAATTCCCATACCGAGGACCTAAATTAGTGCCTTGGAAGCGTTTGATAGGGTAGAGGTTTATAGGCAGAAGCAGCCGTCCTTCCAGTAATTTTCGGCTCCATCTTGGTAATGGGGTGCTGCAGATTTTTGGGGAGATGGTCTCTTGCAGAGATGCATTGTGTTCTTTAATGAAAGTACAGCTTTACAGAGCTAGCTCTGAATGTTAGGTTAGTGTGCGTATGTTAAATCTTGCCTTGTTCTGGGACTTTTTCAAATGAGATAGAGAGATTGTGCTGATACTGTGTATGCTGAATCGAGAGTAAAAGCAGTTTGTAAAACACTGAAAACCAGTATTTCTGTAATTTGTTGAGATATAGTGGTAACGTGGTATTTCACCTGAGATCCAGTTACTGGTAAAGAAACAATTATGAAGGCAGAGTATAGAAATAGATATCATGTGTGGAGATTATCATGAAATGCTGTTTTGGCCAAGTGATTTTCAAATGAAGGATATTTCTTTGCAGCAGGAGCCTAAGCTCTGACAGATGAATGGGTTAAAAGGTGATAACTGGAGTTGTTCCAGTCTCCAGCTGTTGGCCTTATCCCTCTGGTGGCCGTTGTCACCCTCCTCCCCAAAGCAGGCATAGCTAAAAAACACAGGTGAAACTTGGGTTTGAACCGCCGCTGTTCTCGGCCAGACGTGTTTAGTTGAACAAATTTGAATTCTACTTGAACACACCAGGCAGAAAACAAAAGCGATTCAGGAGCTAAGTTGCAAGTGTGTCTGAGAGTTCGTTCTTAGGGGTGCGATAGTTGTTGGCGACTTGGCTTGCTTGGCTCCGTAGCCAAGAGACTCAGAAAACTGGATATAGAACTAGCCGTGTTTTCTAGGCATTGGGAAGCAGAAGCTCTGTACAGCCTGTGGTGTTTGATGCACATGCTCAGTGCTTTCATCTCTATAGAGGCTACAGAATAGCTTTGCTTTACTGAAGTGGTCGCTTCCAGATGTGATTGGGTCACTCAACAAGCCTGCATATTAGTTTTATTAATTTTTGTGAGCTGTGATGTCTTTGCCTAGATGTCTACTTCTTGCTTTAAAATATTTTTTTGTCTTTTGAACGTTGTGTATTTAAAGTGTAAGACTCAGATCAGTAAATGACACCGAGTAGCTCTATTTTGCATTTTAAGGGTAAATAAGAGAAATGGTATCTTAACCACTGTAGTCCTAGAATAGAAAGCTACCTGATACTCTGATGTGAATCTCTAATATTGATAGCCAATTGCATGAGTCTTTCAATGAAGTTTTTCATCTCTGTTTGCAGAATGCTGCTTTAAAAATAGGTCTATCCAAGGGGCAGCAAAAGCGGCTTTGGCGTATGAGGTGTTCTGAGCCTACGCACCGCTGAGCTGCACGTAGTACGGATGTAAGCCCTCAGCATAATGAAGATTCCCAGCTAAGATGGGCAGGGCTTTTCCTGGAGTGATTTACTAGTCAGTAACATGTAGATCAATGTGCAAATATTTTCTAATACGTATAAAATAAGATGACTTTAGAAGGGCATTTTAGGGACGGAGGGCTGCGTCAGGGCAACTGGCCTAGTTCAGACTGTCGTGTCAACTGAACCTGGCTTAGCCTGGCTCTTGGTTTAGCTGTTTCTCATGTTGGTGTGTGTGTTTCTCACGGAACAAGTTTCTCTATTACTAAAGAAAGCAAAAACCTGTGATGATGTAACACTCTGAATTAAGTAATAAAGCATAGGACCTACGAAAAACTTCCTGTAAGCCAGCTTTCTGTTTATGAAAAATATTGTGAAGCATCTTTAAATGCATCGGGGGAAGCCTGTTTTTCATACTTCAGCTTTCTTAACAGAGGTGAAAATCTTTCCAGAAGAATGGGCAATAATAGTATTTATTCCAAAGTTTGCCTGGGGTAGTGGTTTGAGTTCTGACCTTTGCATACGAAGTGAGAACAAATAGTGTTGAAAAATGTAAATGATTAAAACAAGCTGGCCTTCTTTAGGGAACTTTTTTGTCAAGTTTTGCCAAGAAAAAAAGTCTTGGTGATTGGATAAGTGTTTTACTCATGTAATAAATAGTATTTGATTGTGATGCATAGATTTTCTTATGACCACATGCGGGTTTTTTTTTATATAATGGTGGGTTTGGAATTCAGGCTTTTTCTAACGTTAGCAAAGGCACAGAAGAAATTGTGGCTGTAAATTTAGCCTTAACAATGTAGCTGCACGCTTTCTCTGGGGAAGTAATGGCAGATTTTGGAAGTGGACTTGCTTTGATTAGGCTTCTCTGAAAATTGATGTAATTGTCATATAAGATGACAATACAGTGTGAAATAACAAACCTGGAATGTATCGGTTCCTAGAAAAGTTAGATACTCGCAAATTTTCCAGTCTCTTTTCTTTTTTTTCTTTTTTTTTAAATGAACTGACTGAGAAGCCATATGGTGGGTAAACCTTTTATTAAAATCTTGGTATAGATACATAGCTGTTGCTGTAACGCCAATTTTGTACATGTGATAAATTTTGTCTTAGGTGCTGATTTGAATTTTCTTGAAACTAGAACTAAAAAACTGCTTTGGTTTTGACAGCGTTTTCTTTGTGAATTTGCTTATTTGTAGAGATCAGAATGACTTGGTTTGGAAATAAAGCTGAGGTTTTGTTAATAGGCAGTAAGTGTTTCAGCAGCATCTGGGGTCCAAGCTTTTCTTCTGTTTAGCTCTTTAAAATGAAATGTAGTAGTTTAAGTGTTGTTGTCAGGTTTTGTGTGTTGATCTTGCTTTAGAGGATCAGGGCCTCTGTTTTGATAGTTGTTGGGAACTGGAGAAAGTGCAGGGAATTTGGCCATTACACTGGATAATTGAATCCGTAGTTCTGTCATTCCTCTTCTTGTTCATCTAGCTGGTAAAATGGTGACAGTAAAAAGTGCTGAAACTTCAAAAAGATGTCTCTTTAGGTTCTTTCTTTACTGGGGAGGCTTCAGCCCGTTAATCTAATCAGTCTACAAAATCAACATATTTACCTAAACCAGGGCCAATAGGTGACTTCCTCTGACTGTGGGAAGTTCTCGGCCTTTCTGTTCTTGCCAGCGGGGCCCCCCCTGTATATTGCTTGGAAAACTGTAGAAACCCAGCAGAGAGTCGTAGGTATTTTAACCCAAGCACAAGTTGGACCTGGGAACTTCGTTATTTGTATTTTTTTCATGCTGTGAAGTTTCTCGGATTTAGTCAGTGAGTGATGAGACTAAGTGGCCTCGGCAGGTAGTTAAATTACAAGATGATATGAAAATGACTGAGCCATAATATAAGAGTCAGTACAATTCAGGCACTTAAGGTTGGGAACTTTTAAAAATAAGTTTGACATAGTAACAGATCCCTGTAGATTTTATTCTTCCAAGCAGTCAAAACATATTCTATTTGCTTCATTTCCTACTGAAATCTAACAAAGGAGCCAAAAATCAGATTTCCTCTTCCTGATAATAAAGCTATTCCTTTGAGATTAGAGCTGGGGATGGAGATATATATATATTAGTTCCTGTGTATTAATGGAATGCTCTTAGGTAATCTTGTATGCTGTGTGTATGAGAGTGTGTGAGGAAGACCACATCTAACCTCGTGTTTAATATTAGACTATTGTAATTGGCTTAAAGTTGGAGACCAAGCCTGTGCTTGTAGTTAAGACTGGTATAAAAGAGTTAAGCGCAGCCCAAGGTTATTAGGTCATTTGGAAGCTGATTGCCCTTGCACAGGGTAATAAAGTAATTAAGAATAGTATATGAAAATTGGTTGCAGTCTGTTTCAACACTATGACTACCTGTCTTTAAAAGAAATTGCGTTGTCCTCTTTTGTGTTGATCTTATAATTTGCGTAGTCAAAGAATGTTAGGTATTTGCCACTTCCAGCTGTAATTGCTAAGGAGCGTTTAAAAAACCCCAAATTATGCCATCTGTTTGTATAGGTTTGCTGTGCTGTTTTTCAGTCCTTGATAATATTTCACCTTGGGTCTGTTCCCTTTACAATAGTACACGCCACTGTTGCTAAGGGAATTTGAAGTATGTTCTGGTCTAAAGTGAAAGAATTCTTTCATGAATGGATGTAATAGTTGCAACTGAGCAGGGCTGCTGCAACTTAATTTGTGGGCAGGGTATTTCTGTGCTGTCCTGACATAAGAAAAGGTGGCATTTGGAAAGAAGCGCTCCTGACACTTGTATTTTAAACTCAAGTAGCACATGAGCAAATGTTCCAGTACATGGGGAATATCAATGTGAATTTTTAAGATTATTTTTCTTTAAAAAAAAGTTTTAGCCTAACCTGTCTTTGCACAAATGAGGTCTGTGGTTTTGAGTGATACAATTAGACAAAAATATTGTTAATGTGAAAAATAAGTGTAGTTATGATCTCTAAATCACAACTAGGAGCAGTTTACCTCGAGGTTGTTTTACCTGTTCTTCCTTTAGAAGTCTCCTCCCTACTGGAAGAATGGTTTAGCTGCTTGTGAGGCCATTGCTGATTTACTGGAATTTAGCAGCGTGCCCTGATTACAGGTAGGACTTTGGGTTTTCTTCCAGCAGGGTGCTAATGAGGATGGATAGGTGCCAGTGGCAGCCTCCTGTATTGGGTCACTCCTGTCTGCTGGTACTAGAGAGTCAGAGTCTACATCTCAGGGGCTAATTGTCCCAAGTTTGCCCTGGAAAGGTGTGTGAACTCCTTGTAATTGGTAAAAGCGATTCTTTCTAAAGCATGGAGTCAGTAACATAAATTGGAATGAAGCTCAAGATGTACGCGCTGAACTTTAGAGTTTGACTTTTTTATACAAATGCTGCTGTGTAAAGTTATATTTTGGCATAAAGTTTTATTGAATCCATGCTTTTGGCTGAGTGCTTTTCTTCTGAGGACATACTGTGGTATCTGAGATGCCAAAGGTAAATACAACTATCTTGTTCTGTTACATTCATGTGGGAGTTCAGCAGTGGTTTACAATTTCAGGAGCACTAAAAAATTCCTGACAGCAAAATCTTTGCTCAGTACGCATCTCTCAGCTCATTTTGAACATAGAACTGTTGCTGGAGATAAATGATAAGCATTGCATGTCAGGCTAATAAAATTCTGAGGTCATTCTCCTCTCTGAAACCCATGCAATGGTGTGTAGTGTGAAGTTGGTGTGGGTCTCGGGTGAGGGCTTGACAAGGCTGCTGGGTTCCTTGACCTCAGCTCGGGGTCATCACTGGCTGCCGTGTTCATCTTGGCGCTGTGGTGGTGGCATGAGCATCTCGGCTGGATTTCAGTGCAAAGCCCCCTGGCACCGCAGAAGTGGAAGCTTAGCATAATGCAGGTATGACAGCATCTCTGCACATGCAAATCCATACAAGCTTTATTTAAATAGCGTGAACAGACTCTCCAGCACTTGTACAATCCCATGACTTTAAGCCTAACTGATATCTTAGGGTTCTATCATAGACCTTTTCATAGCTGAAAAAAATCAAGTCCTTACCAGGCTGCTTCAGAGTAATACCTCAGTTATTGTGCTGGGTGCCAGGTGCCCACCAAAGCTGCTCTCAACTGGACAGGGGAAAGATAATATAATGAAAGGCTCGTGGGTTGGGATAAGGGCAGGGAGAGATCACTTGCCAATTACCATCATTGGCAAAACAGACTAGACTTGGGGAAAATCACTTAATTTATTACCAATCAAATCAGGGTAGGATAATGATAAATAAAAACCTGAATCTTAAAACACCTTCCCCCCACCCCTCCTTTCTTCCCGGGCTTAATTTGCTCTCTTTTTTTTTTTCTTTCTTTTTTTTCTTTTTTTTTCTCTCCCTCCTAGCCCTCAGTGGCGCAGGGGCACTGGGAATGGGGGTTGGGGTCAGTTGCAGGGGTCAGCACTGTCTCTGCTGCTCCTTCCTCCTCAGGGGAGGACTCCTCACACTCCTCCCCTGCTCCAGCCTGGGGTCCCTCCCATGGCAGACAAGTCTTTCCCACAGGCTGCAGTTCTTCATGAACTGCTCTCCAGCGTGGGTTCCCCGTGGGGTCACCAGCCCTGCCAAAAAACCTGCTCCAGCCTGGACTCCTCTCCTCATAGGGCCACAAGTCCTGCCAGGAGCCCGCTCCAGCGCGGGCTTCCCACAGGGTCACAGCCTCGGCCCGGGCCACCCTGCTGCCCAGGGGCCCGGTCTCTGCCCCAGCACCTGCAGAACCTCCTCCCCCCCGTCTGCACTGACCTGGGGGGCTGCAGGGCTGCTCCACGCACATATTCACTCCTCTCTGGCTGCAATTGCTGGTGTTGCACAGTTGTTGGGGTTTCCTCCCCCCCCCCCCCCCTTTTAACTATGTTATCCCAGAGGTGCTACCACTGTTGCTGATGGGCTCGGCCTTGACCAGCAGTGGGTCCCTCGTGGAGCCAGCTGGCATTGGCTCTGTTGGACATGGGGGAAGCTACCAAAACCTTGCCACGCAAACCCAATACAAGAGTGCACCATGCAGAAGGCTACCTTTTCTGTGTTCCTACATCTTTATTAAGGTTCCTAAAGACAGCTGGCAGAGCTGAAATGCCCGCTGAAAATATTAAACTAAGCATGAGATTCTGCAGTGTGGTTTTTGTATTGCTGTTCTGGATATCTCAGAGTTCAAGGAAACTCCAAGCAGGCCAGATGTGCTTCATAAACACTGCTATCGTTTTCTTCAAAATTGACTTTTTAATGCAGTTGAACATTGGAAATGCAGTAGTAGCTTAAGTTTGTTTTGAGTTTGCTTCCATGGAAGTTCTAAACTATATTAACTATTCTTCTTAAGCAGATAAACAAGTGATCGAGTCCTGTAGATAAGCATGCGGATAGATGATGAATAATAGAAACTTTCCCTGTGATTATCTTTAGGACATGTTTGAAACTTTTCCTGCCTCTTACAGCCTAAATTGTGCATGTGAATTCAATTTATTTTTGTTTTGAAGGAGAGGTCTTAATACGTGAGGAAAACAGTGGTTGTGTGGGTTTTTCTGGAGGGGTTTGGGTTTTTTTTTGTCTGGCATTAAATAGAAATTTTTTTCTCAGAACTCTTGCTGTGGGTTTTTTGCTTTGGTTGGGGGGCAGTGTTACTGGGGTGGTTTTCTGGCTTTTATTTTTCCCCTCTCCAAAAAGGCTATTACTTTGTGGGAGTTTTGTTAAACTCTGAGCAGTTGAGTAAAGTTATACCAATCAAGAAGGACAAAGAAATAGTGGAAAAAATCATGAAAAGGTTTTCACTTTGCTATTGGGCTGAGAGCTTGATAAATATATTTCTATAGGAGTTTATCTTGTTCTTTCTTGGCCCTATCAATGCCATTTGATGCTATACACAAAAGTTTTTCATATTCTGAATAAAAAATACTTGCATAATTGTTTCAAATGTACATTCTGATTCACAGGCCAGACCTTAATTCAGTATATGTTAAGAACTAGTCAGCAAGTAATAAATCTCACCGTAGCTGTATATGTTATCTCATGGGAGAAGCTACAGGACTGCAGGAGAAAACAGGCTAATCCCTGAAGTGTTGGATGGATTTAATTAGGTCCCAGTTGCTTGGGTAACTGGCCCTTGGTGAATTTTCTTCTGTAGCATTTTGGATGTGGCTCTGAAGTCAGCTCCTGATTAGGTTAGCGTTTCAGGAAAAAACTTTTGTGCCATGACATCCTTCTGAACTCCTGCTTGTTCAGTTGTTGAATGCTCATGTGCAGTAAATGATGGAAACTTCTTGGACAAGAATCTCCAAAGGTATGCTTTTACAAGTAAAACTTTATTGCATTGCATTTATAATAAGTAGCGTAAGGTGTCTTGCTGTCTTTGGTTGCTAAAGGATCACCTCAGGTTTTTATTTGAAAGAGCAAGTGAAATATGGTAATCCTGGTTTACGTTATTGTGGGAATAAAGAAGGTCTTCAAAGACGTGCCTTGGTCACAGATCGATTAAACACTGCTGTGAATGGTTTATGGTGCTCTGCTTAGCCTGGCATCTTGTCCACGGTAGACTGCAGTTTTAGTAATCTTGTAACGTTGTTTCAGAGCTGTTACTGGTGTCTGACCTTAAAACTTTACTTTTAAAAATAGTTAGGAATTTCATACTGCTTCCTTTAGGAAAGCCTCCATTTTGAAGGTATTTTCAGTATGATACATGGCTTGTGTGGTCTTAATTTGCATCTCATGGGATATTAGTGTGTAATTATAAAAGCTAAGGGTATTCTCCTTTATTTTTTCCTATTTCACGTGCTCATTCTTCTCTTTAAATGTTTCTCTTATTTTTTCTGAGAATGTATCATTTAGTACACAAAGGAGATGAGTTGTTCTGGATTTAAGGAGGGCAAGACACAAGGCCACAAAATCAAACTTATGCCACAGTACCTCTGATGACTGTTGGTGGCAAATGATGAGACGTGGTGGTATTGTAATGTGAATGAGGCCACTGAATTTCATGTGGGGCTTAATAATCATTTGCATTGGTTATTCTATGCTTAATGGCCTAATTTTGCAACATTGTTCTCAGCAGCTTACCAGATCAGACCTAACTACATTAATACAACTATATCGCCTCCTCCTGTTACGTGAGATTCCATTCCTTTGGTCATACAATGGTTAAGAGTATCTACTGAGAGTACTGGAAGTAGAAGTTGTATTAATGTCTGAAGCGTGACTAGAGCCAGAAGTTATTTCATGCAATGTTAAAATACTTCCTCTTGGTTTAGATTAGAAGCAGGCTAATCACTTGGAGCATTTCTTAATGTTTTCTTCCTTTTTCTCATGAAAGACTCGGCCAGTTATGAAGTCCCTTTCAAATGGGTTCATTAGCAGCGGCCAGCGGATTACTGATGCAATTGTTCTTGTAGTAGAGAGAGGCTGCTGTTGGAAACGTAATTTATAGTGTTGAAATACCGACTGCGCGAGACCTGTGAACTGGTCCTTTTTTCAAAAATAATGCTTCAAATCTAATGAGGGATTCAACTGGTTGCTGCCCAGGAACAGTAACAGGGCTACAAAGAAGGTGAATTTTTCTCTTATCTTTGATAGTATGTACATCTATTTATTTACTTTTTAAAAAGAAAGCTCACTTTCCAGAAAAGTGAACCAGACTTACAGCAAAAAACTTAGGGAAGCTTGTACAGGGAGAAGTCATATTGGATGCCACTGAGCAAATGAGAAATCTGGCATTCACGTGCGGTATGGAGGCTGGCAAGAACAGCCTGTAGGTGAGTTCCCTGGGTGGTTTAACGTGGTCTAAATACAGTCTCTGCCTACGTGAGCTTGCTAAGAACATCCTGGTGTCGCAGATGGTGGCGGTGAGCAGGACTGCTACTGTTCCCTTGCTGTGGTTTGCTGGGGTGGACAGGTCTTTGGTGGTTGTAGCTGGTTCAGTTGTACTGGGAGAGTTGTAGTAGAAGTTACTGGTGCTGGAGTAGATGTTACTGCTTTCCTAACTTACAAAGAATAATCTAAAAATGACTACAGACAATGGGGTTTTTGTTTGTTAATCTGTTCTACTTCATGATCCTATGCATTAAGATAACCTGTATCTTATAATTTTCCTTGCTATTTGTCAAGAAAAACAAATCTGTCCGATTTGTGTGATTTCTCTCTTGTATTAAAAAACTTATGACCTCAAGAGATGGAATATTTCCTAATTACCTGTTCACTGCCGTTTGTTATCTTACACATTCAGTCTGAGCTGATGATGGCATGGGAGTAAGCTGGCTCTGATGAAATGAGCTGAAGCATTACAGTTGCCCAATATTACATGTTGAACAAGGGAATCACACCTTAATATTTTGTGGTGATTTAAGTCCTTACTATTTGAAGAGGCGAGAATATAAAGTCATGGACTTTGGTTAGTAACAAGTTTTGCTGTGATACACCTGTATGCATAAGCAGTGTAATTCTCTTTTTGTTTTGTTCTGGTTTGTTTTTTTCTAGAGTGGTAGAGATGAAATTAAGGAGGGTGGGTGTATGCTTTGTTTCTTGCCGAGTTCTGTGAGTGTAGCCTGGAGAAAAGTTATCGCAGGTCTCCCAGGGTCTCAGTGTGCCCCTGGGCAAGTATTCACGGATGCCTAGAAGACACCTACCTCTATTTTTGGGATGAAAATATGTTGGAAATTAAATGCCAATATTGACAGCTTTGGCCTTCTATCATTTAGGGTCATACAAGAGATGCTACAGCCTGTTGAAATATAGACCCTCTTTGCAAACACCTTTTAGCATGTGTTTTGAAATCTTCAGCAGGAATACGGAAGGATAATGAGCTGTTGCGTAGGTTTACTGCAAACTTAAACAGTACAGCTCTGTCTCACAACTGTCTGGGCTTGTGCTTGTTCTTCTTGCACACGGTGTTGTGTAGATTTGTGTTTTGAGTAATATTCCTGCTGCCTCATGGCAGAACCTGCTTGTGTAGCTGAGGAGTGAAGAGCAAAGGCCATACTTCCACTAGTAAGGTTTTACTACTTTAAATACTAAGTATTTGTTACTGTTTTCTGTAAATGCAGTAAAGGAAGTGAGATGTAATTTAATACATTCCAGTTGTTAAGTATTAAGAAATTATGAAGGATATGCTGACCGTTTGCTGTAGACAGTCTATAATGTGAGACGGAGATCAAGCCTGCATTTCACGCATGAATAAGCACACTTAATCTCATGATTACAACAGTGCTTCTGTCCTGGGAAGAGAGGCTTTGTAGGAAAGAAAATTCTGACGTCTGCTTTGTCATTAACCAAAATCAGCTGCTCCTCAGAGAAAATGAGACCAATGTCTGAAATTAAAGACAGTTTCTCTAGACAGAAATATCGTCTGTCTTGATGCTTATGTAAAAAGTATTTTAAAACGATGGACCGCAAAACAGTATGTCCTGTTAATATCCACTGCTCATTCCGCTAACATCGGACCATTTTCCCCCCTTTGTCGTAGGGCTGAAGGAGAGCAGAATTTCTTTGTTTCCACTGTTGTAGGATTTTATGGAGCACTTAAAAGTGGCATAGCTTTAGTTAGTCTTGTAGGTGCTCTCTGCAACTCTCAGGATGCTGCTTTCTTTACAGAGAAATTGCTTTAATTATAGCTGCGTTTCAGTGGAAATGCCTGGTCCGTCAGCTGATCCTAGGAGCCCACCCTGCAGTTATTCTTCCATTTTGAGTAGTTCAAATACACAGGCAGTTGTATGGCATTAAATAGAACAGTTAATGGGGCTGAAGACCGGAGTTTTTGCCTTTGCTGCTCAAAGGGGTTTTTCAAAAATAGCCTGATCTAATTTTCATTTGGGTGATTTAAATGAAGATATTTTGGAGGCTTTCTAGAAGATGAAAGGATGGGGAGAGGGCAGCTGGGTGTTCAGCCATTTAAAAAATGAAACATCCGCTGGGGAATAGCGTAGCTTTATAGATCTACATATAGGGAATGACAGTCTGGTAGATATTTGTAGACATGTTGCAGAGATGGAGGTACCAAAATAAAATGTAGAATGGAAATCAAAATCAGGTGTGAGTAGAGTTCTAGATGTAATTATGTTCACAGTTGCCTGCAAAGCAGTGATGGTCTCATTCTAATACACACAAATGAATGTTTTCAGTATTATGCACAACTAATTTCTGTCTTAAAATAAGTGACTTGACTGGAAGGCATAGGTATGTGAGGGACCGGTAACTCATAGTCGCGCATGCCTTAAAACTAGAGCTATTGTAAAATGGATGTACGAATCTGTTTCGTGGAAGTGTTCTTTAATGTTCCTGTTGTGTACCAGGAACTTCTCTTTAAGCTTTAGTTTCTTTGGTGTTTCCCTGCTCTGAGTTTACAGCATTTGGGAATATTTATATTTTACCTATTTTAGTAAACATACTACAGATTATTTCCCCCCCCCGACTTGCCTGTGAAGAAACCCGTATGCATGCTTTCAAGGTTTACCCTTTTTCCTTCTGAGAGTCTGTTGTCTTTTTCTCAAACCTCTGTCAGCAAATGAATATTTTTTCAATACTTTGTGATTTATTGGAAGACAGTGTAATTTATTTGTTGCATGGTCCCGTGGCTGGTCAGTGGTGGTGGTGGTGGAATGGTTGCTGCTGCCTTTTCTTTTAGGTTCTCCACCCTAATCTCACTTTTTTTTCTCTAACCTGTGTTTTGTTGGCAAAGCCAGTTCTGGCTTGATATGGTTGCTGGAAGGAAAGCAAAGTAATTGTGGCTGATCAAAGTCTAATCTGTTCAAAATAATCTGCTGTATATCATAACAAGTTCTTATTTAACTTCTTTCTGTTTTAAATGTTGTTAAGCAACCTTATAATGCAGATGTTTTCTTGGCTCCAAATGACATTAAATTCCCTGGATAATAGTTCTTGTTGCAGTAGCAGCTCTTTACAGGTCTCTTGGGCCTTTTCTCCCCTAACAGCCTTTTAAAGTGAGGGAGCTATGTTGCATTACATGGACATTTAAAAAAGTCCTATTTTTTTTTAATGGTGTTATGGGACGACTACTTTACATTACTCAGACCTATATTGTAGCAATCATTTACATTACCCTGAATGATGTTAAAGAAAAGGAAGTAAATACATGGCTTTGTCTTTACTGTCTGTGGATCAGTTTGTTCCCATACGTTATGACTATAGAGGCCATTAAAACACTTTTTTGAAGGACTGGAGGAGTTCTAAGGATCATGGTTTAATACAGTCGATCAATACAGTGGGATGGGATCAGAATTTTTGTACTGTAGTCGTCGTTCTCGATCTTGGTTACTCTCTGGATTTGGAGTGGCCACCCAGCCCTTGAGCCTCATGCCCTGGTGTGCATGAGAGGTACAAGGGGCACAGGATTTGGGAGGGGCTGTCTGCAGTGCTTGATGCATGGCAGCACGGTAAATGAGGGCTGAACCCTTCGGCTGGTGGCCAAACTAACAGCCTCCTATCAAAATGAGTGTGCAGGCAGCTCCAGTGTCCCTGCTGTTTTTTAGATTCCTCGTCAAACAGTAATAGAAAGAATAGAAAGCCTAGCTAATTTATCTGTTCAAATTGGGAAATCTTATTGGGAGTACAGAAGCTTTCTAAGACTGTATTGATTTTATGTTGCTGCTCTTGAATTCATGTGGGGAGAAATTGTGACTTATTTGGAATTACATTACTTTTATGGAAGCCTATGTGTAAAACTGTCTAAAAGCAGGTGTTCTCAGAAAGCTTTTCTCAGATCACTGTTGTGAATATGGTACCTAAATTGCCCGACCGATTTTGGAGGAGGTAGGAGCCGATACATTCACCCTAAATATTATCCTTGGTCTTTCAGTCTATTCTCTGGTCAAAGCTGACTGCCTTGTAAAATTTTATTCTTAGTACTTATTGAATTTATGACCTTTTGCAGGTAGGTAGTTGTTCTACCTGTCCTATGCCAATTAGAACACCACAATGTTGCTTTCCTCTCTTAGATCCTTACCACTCCAATCTTTAAAAGTCATCCTCACAATTGCTGGGTAAACCTGGCTTCTTTCTGAGGAAAAACTTAAAGATACTTGAAATGTGAGTAAAATGAAATGAAATGTGTTCCTCCTCTGAGAAGGTAAATCTGAAGACATGCAGAGCAGCCCGTCATTTTCTGTTGATAGATGCAGAAGTGATTTTTTTGCCTTGTGAAACCTTGCTTTGCTTCTGAGAGAAATCTCCTTCGCTCTCTTCTCCTGTTCCTTTAAGTTCTATAGCATCAGCGTTGTGTTGAAGAGAGGGACTTATGATCGTATCTAAGCTGTCATCCTGCATAGCTCGTCTGTCAAACAGACCCTCGACCTGGATTTCGGAACGATGCCATAATATCCCAAGTCAGAGCATATCAGTGTGAAGGTGGAATGCAGTGGGAGAGTGCTGATACGCAGCATTATACAGACTGTGATTTAAAAACTGACAGCTGGGAGCATAGTTGGTGTAAGGCATGGCTCCGAAATATGAGCTCTCTTGTTTTTTCTTTTCTCAGGTCAAGTTGGGTAAATAGCAAGGGAAAAGGAGGTCATTGCCTGTCTTGAGAAACACCTTGAATTGTCTGCTTTTATTCAAGCGATGATTACTTCTCAGCTGTGAGAGATGCTGATGAAGTCAGTGCCTGTGTTTTTCTTTCTCTACACGCTAGCTTCTTGAACCGTTTGGGGATGATTAGCAGAGAGCAGTTCAAAGTGAACAAACACGCTTTTAATTGCATGCACTTAGAGGGCTTACAAGAGCTGTGGACTGTAAATATGTAACACATAATGACTATTACTGGCCAAAGGGTTCCAGTGCTGGATTTGTGTTACAAACTCAAAATGCCAGTGAAGGAGATAAGGGAGACAACTTATAAGAGGCATATCATTCATTGGCGAGAGACTTGTAAGAGCTTTTTATAAGACTTTCGGTGGACTGGCTTCCCGGAGGGTCACAGGCTAGTCCCGTGAGCATTCAGGAATAGGCAGTGGACCCCTTTAACACCCACTCAGCTGTAAAGCTGGTGAGGCACCAGCTAGATTGGCACGGTCCTCGGAGGAGAGTCATAAGGTGCATGAGAATAGAGGAAGAAAATTAACTTTCTTACTGACCAGCGCATTAATGTTGTAGGAAAAAAATTTGTGTCTGTATGTATATATGTGAGAACTTTGGAAGCCAATTATCCTCTAAAAACTTAGTGAACGTATCCTGAAGTAATAAAAGGGCTATCACATTTACCTTACTTCATTCAGAGATCTCAGAGCTTTACAAATGCTCAAATGCTTTTAAGACATATTAAGATTCTGCAACAAGCACCGCTGCGTGGGGTTGTTAGATGTTTCGCTATCAATAGTTTCTCTTTTGGTAACATCACTCAGGAACAGTTTTAGTTCAAGGCTGTCTAAGTTGGTTGTATTTTCTCTTCTTATTTGGCATGAGAATGTGACTTGAATTGGCATGGCTGCGTTCACATTCATAACCAAGTCTTTCTTAACTTTTTGAAACCACTTCCGGATTGTTTTCTCAAACTATTAACTGACCCCCCCTCGGCATCCCGACAAAGCTAAATAACAAACAGAACTCACTGTGCAGCATGTTGGAAGCATTTTAATTGAAGTAACCTTTTCTCAACTCCATCCCTGCCAAGTATTCACTCTTGTTTTTCAAGTGCAGGAGTAGCAATATTAAACCAGTATTACACTGAACGCAGCACAACAGGTAGTGCAACAGCAATAAAGACTGCATGAACCTTTTGGGGTTTTGGCAGCTATCAACTTTTGTAGAATAGTCTAGTGGGATGTGACATAAGCCTTGGGTTCTGTTGAAATACAAGGTCTAAAGGAACAGAAGGCCCAGTACTATCCATGGATTTCTGGTATTGACAGGCTTGCAATTCTGCCTGTGCTGCCAGATAGGACAGTTCTCTGCTGATGCCTCCAGGAGCTGCGTTCATTTTCCTTTCCCTGCTACTGGCAGGGAGAGATCCTTGTTTATCATATAATCATAGAACTATTAAGTCTGGAAAAGACCTCCAAGATCAAGTCCAACTGTCACCCCAACACCACCGTGCCTACTAAACCATGTCCTACAAAAAACCATGTAGACACAGCACATGGTTTAGAACACCTCCAGGGATGGTGACTCCACCACCTCTCGGGGCAGCCTGTTCCAGGTTTGCTTCCAGCCTGTTTAGGCTCTGTATGTGTTAATTGATTGGAAAATACTGTAGGTAAACTCAGCGGAATCTGGATTACGAAAGTTGGGGCAAGTGTCTTAAGTAAAATCTCACTCCAAACTGTGTGGAATACTGTCCAAGTGTAATAGTATAAAGCTCTTGTGGGTTTGGTTTTGTTTTGTGTTTGGGTTGGTGCGTGTCATCCCCATCTTCCCCACCCCATGCTGGCTTCTCATTGAATTTGGCTTCAGTTTGCGACCTGAGGTTGTGTGGTGTCATGAGGCGAGTGGCTCTGGCTCTCCAGTTGGAGATGATGATGGATCATGGAGTGGGGAATATTCTGAGGGCTATCCTGCACGAACTTGTGAAATACCTTGTCACTCTGAATGTCTGCAACTCACGTTTTCAACAGCAAATGGAAGAGAGGGAAAGAATGTGGGAGAAAGTTGGTAACAGATGTTCTTAGTCTTTTCTGAAACTTAAAGGTTCAACTTATGTGTGCCTCCCCAGGGAGGTCCAGCGGTGCAGTTAATGAGCTTTATCATAGAAGGTGGGATCTTTTGAAGTGGGAGCTGTGGAGAAGCCACTCTTGTGTGTGTTTTGAAGCAGGCATGCGTGTATTTGAACTGCAGTCCTTGTGCTGCATTTTGATACTTGCGGTTTAGCACTTTGTTACAGCTGAGATTTCCTTTTCCTAATATTGTTTTATTAGGGTTATTTTTCACAAATGATCTTGAAGGTTTCCTTAAAGCAGTTCTTCAAACCTTATGAGTATATGGGGGAATCTTCATGGGCTTTTCTTTTTTCCTTCTTTTTTCATTTAATCCCTTGCAATAAAACAAAGTTCAAATTCTTCCTTAACATCAAAATTAGAAGCCTCTGTGGAAGGAACTCTCGCAGTTGCAGCACATGCTTCCTTTAGTCTGGCATTTGCTGAAAACAGTGCCTTTTTATCTCGCAATATGAAACTAAAAGCTTACAGAAGAATGGTCCTGTTGTGTTTATTAAGACTGGTAACACATGACCAAACAAATCTTGTTAAAAGATTTATCTGTCTGGCTTAAATAAGAAAAAGGAGCTCTCCTCCTTATTTTTAGTTACCCTGCATACTTAGGTGCCTTCCTGTTTCAGCTTCACAGCGTTTCTGTTGGACTGGCTTCCACGTTATCTTTAAAACCTGACTCTTTAATGCTAGTTAAGAGGTTTAAGTACTTAATGTGCAAAGAGGTGGTATGTATGCCTTTGGCTCTGGTGATGATTTCCATGTGTATAGATCAAATAACTGTAGAGCTCTGTGTAAGGGGTAACTGCAGTTTGACCATCTTAAAAACTCAGCGCCCAGACCTGACTGTCACTCGTTTCTAGTGGGAGAAGTGGTGTCCTGCTTCCCTGACTTGGATGGGAGGATGGAAAGGGGGGGGGTTTGTCTGAATAAATGATGAAACCTTAGTTTGAACTAGATTTAAAATGCTGGGGAAAAAACCTCAACCAGGTAATGGTAATGGTCAGTTGAAAATAATGATTATGAACTTCTGCACTTCAGTTTTTTACATTAAGTTTAAAGGTTAAATTGTGCCTGCTTGATTTCTCATAAGATATTTTGGCAATGACTCCTCTTAGATTGCATTTGGAAATGCGGGGGCAGTTCTGATCATATTCATTATGACATCTTTTGTTCTCTTTGGGAATGGAACTGAGAAGGGTTTAGTGGGAGAGTCAGATCTGACGCCTGGCTACTTTGGGGTTTGACTGGAGAAGGCCTAGTAATGAGCAGCACCTACATTCTGCATCCTAAAAGGCAGCTGGGGCCTCTGTGCGTTCCTTTCTGGAGTGACGCTGCTCTCAAGTTGCCTGTCAAATGGGTGGAAGATGCCCAGGGACCGTTGCGGGAATGCAGGGGCTGGCACTGCAGCGCTTTTCCTTCCAACTTCGTTTGCGCTCAAGTGTTGCTCTTGGACTTCCGTGGGCAGAGGAGTCATCCTTGAGACTTGTCTGAAGTTGTTATGATTTTAACTGTTCCGAGAAACTGTTGTGCAATGTTAAACACTTTTTCTGTATAAAAACAGTGTTTGCAAGCACTTTATTGTGCTTGGGATATTGTACTAAGCAGCAGAATGCTGTAGGGGCAATGTTCTGACTTGGTGAAGCACCTGCTTTCAGACTTCTCTTGGGATGCTTTCTGCCAACTTGCCTTCATCATGTCTGGCCCAGACTCCTAAATCAAGGTTCCTGTCTCCTACCAGAATCCCAGTTTCCTCTGTTTCTTCATCTCTGGAGACCTGAACATTTTAACGGGAACAAGAGCATTTAAATGTGATTTGAAGTCGTAGGTATCTGCATTTTCTGCTAGGAAGCAGAGAACAGAAGACTGTAGCAAGTAGCTCTGCAAACTCATTTTGGCTTATGTTTGACTTCTAAACAGTTCAAGATGACAAGGACCTTCAGTGTCTGATGGCATACTGGGTAGAGATAAATAAAGTTATCCCATACTGGATATAATAAACTTAATTGGGTAAATGGACGTATCCTGAGGCTCTAGTTAAAAAATAAAAACAACAACAAAAAATCTTAGTGTGATTGCAGTGAAGCTAACATTTTTCCTCAGGTTTTTCAACTTGCATTGAACAAATAACGGACAGGGGCTGTTAGCCACTCTAAAGTGAATGTTCCCCTTTTAGCTCATGTTACTTCTTTCCAAGATTAATCTCTAAAAAAAATTCCCCATGGAAGAAGCAGTATACCAGTATCAAAGGCAGTTAATGCTCTTCAACCTGTGGTGCTGTAACCTGAGTTTCTTTTTTGTGAAAAGATGATGACCGAAGCAGCTGCTTTGGTGCTTGGTTGGTATAGTGAGAATGAGGAGCTGCCAGCGAGTAAAATTACTGGAAACCCAAGCTACAGAGCTTGCCAAAAAAACCACTTAAGATTTTCAATGTATTTGCTTCTACTGTCCTAATCCAGATTTAAACATCTGTGTGATTACTGGATTTGGCAATATACACGATGTATTATCCCAGTTTACTTTAGAGAACAAAAAAGAAGGCTCGCACTATTTTTGTAATTTTTGTGATAGTGTTGGTTTTATGGGTTCCATATTCATGCATAATTACGTACAGAACGATAAAAGTGCTTAACCCACTGCAACATCTGTAACTGATGAATAATGTCGAGTCAGCAGCTTTGTTTTCACGGTATTTACATTTTGGTCAAGAGCAATTAGGCAACATGATAACTTTTGAATACGGAGTTGGTAGTGTTCTCCTCTTCCAGTGTGGTTGGTGGGTGAAGTAAGGAGGTGTGAGATGAAATGCAAATGCATAAGTTTAGATGACGTAGTATTTCAGTTAAATAATAAAGATTATTTATCAAATACTTCTCTGTGGTAATAATGGCTTGAACTTAATTAGGTGGTTGCTGATAAAACAGCCTTTCTTTGCTCTTCTGGTAGTCCTGTATTACTGCTACGCAGCTGAGGTTGTGGAACAGTATCTTTCCCCTGCCTTTTTTTTTTTTCCCTAGTCATGATGCAACTATTTTTAAGGTTATGTGACTGCTTTATTCTTGGAGAGACCAAAGTAGTCATTGTTTCATGATGATGTTGGTTTAATCCTGCAAGATTTTTGAAGTTCGGCTTTTTTAGTAAAATAGTCTTGGAAATGTGATTTATTTGTGTAAGAAAGTAGAATGGTGCTTGCGATGAGACTTCATCACTTGCCTTTTAATGTTAGTTGAACTAGATCGAGACTCTTTATTAGACGAAGAGGCTTTCTGTACTGTTCATAAATAAATTGGCTCTGAAAACACTTTTGTATGGGTTCTCCTGAAACAGGAGGTAGGACGGGGGTGGCACTTTTGCTGTATTTGTAGCTCAAAATGTCAGAGATGAACAGACTGACTGAGTAAATTGTGGCGTAGACAAATTCTTGTCCAACCTTACAGTAAACTAAATCATTATGAACGTAATGTTCGTTTATTCAATGTTACTTCTCCATGCAGAACTTTGTTGTGCAAAAAAACAGGGGGGGAACCCCCCCCTAATAATTGGACTTGTAATGAAAGCACTGAAGTACTTTGAATTCAATCTCAGAGAAACAACAAGGACTTAAATCTGCAGTTATGTGGAGGCTTTTGTTAATTCCTGCAGAGTTCGTTCCAGTTCCTTAATGGCGAGAACTGGAATTCATCAGCGCTTCCTTCATGGCATGTGACCCTCGGCATTTGGAGGCTGCTCTTGCACTTTGTGGCAGGTTCTATAGAGGTCGCTGTGTATTTGATGTGGTATTGACCCTTGAGCAGGCTCCACTAGTGTAAAATGGTTCACTTGAAGTCAACTTTCAAAATAAAGTTTGGCAAGGAGCAGCTTGCACTGAAATTGTGGCTGCTTTTTAAGAATTATTTGTACAACTCTGGTTCCTTGAGGAGGAGCTCAGAATGTTCCAGAATGCAGGTGGAATGAATGGATGAATTATCTTGTCAGTTACTCATCAGTTTTGGGTTTTTCTTCCTTCAGAGAGGAACCTTACATTTCTTTTTCCTTTATGTTTAGAGATGTGGGGTGGTTGGTACCTTCTCAGGTTTTCATCTTGAGGCTTCAAGGAAGAAGCTCTGTAGCTGGCCAGGTTTCAAGCCTGCTTTTTCTGTTGTTGGTCACCCATACCCAATAATGAACTATTGTGGCGATGGATGGATTTATTTTTTTTTTAATTTGGAAATTACTAAAAAAAAAAAAAAGACATTCTGCACTTTGCAGTCAAAGGAAGGTGCTTGTGTTGCAGTTGGCTGTGCTAGGAGAGGGATGTGATCTTTTATAGTGTTGAAAAGATGGTGTTACTGAGATCTTCCACGTGGAAGATACGTTTCCACCCTTGAGAGAGGGAAAGCTGATGCAGCTTCTTTATGGACACTTGACTTAATAAGTCTCTTGATAAAAATTGTGATAATTCTATCATAAAAATTCTATCATATAATCCCTATTATCAGGAGAGAGAGCTGAAGAAAATACATAGGTTGCATACAGATGGGACTGTTTCCAGAGTTGTTTCCTGGGAGTGGTGTCTGCCTTTGTAAGTGATGAGAAGGCTTTTGTCAAAGAAGTGATGGTGGAACATGAAAATTCATTTGGTTATAGCTGCGTTAACGTTTCGTCACTACCTGTGCATATGCTCAGTTTTGTTAGCACAGTTGGAAAATGAAGTGAACAGAAAGTGTTTTCTTATCATGATTTTATGCAACTTGGACCCCTGCATAACCTTAAGAAGCAGTGGTACCTATGCTGGCGGTAAACCTAATTGGTAAATATAAGATGTATGTCCGCATGTGAGCAGAGTTCCGTATTGTGTTGTATTTTAATGATATTGGACGGTGCGAGTGCTTCTTAGATGCTGCTGAACCATTCTTGACTTCACTGAAAGCGAGACTAAAGGACTCACTCCTTGGCTTTTCTAAGCTCTCCAAAATTAACTTGTAAACAACATTGAAGTTTTAATAAATGGGAGAGGGTAGTGATATACTACAGGTAAGATGAGAAGCAATGGAAAAAGCTCTGAAAAGAACAACTTCTTCGTTTAGGCTTCAGTTTCTTGCGGTTTTGTACCTAACTCAGAAATTGAGGTTTTTGAGAACTGGGGCTGGTAGTTCAGAAGAATCACAAGTGGCTGGATTTTATCCATCCTTGGAGGTCATTAAATAAAATTTTTAGGTGTATCCTATATCCTTTAGATTCTGATCTCTAAAGAACACATGAAGATCCCTTGTACGTAGTTTGAGATACCACTAGTAATTCTTAGATTGCCCTGGGAAAGTAATTAGTTTTCATTCAAAATGAACAGATTATTTACTCTCTAAAGTGAATTTTGTATCAACAACAATAGAAAAAACCCTCAAGCTTGCTACTGGGGAATTTCCTAGCCTGTAGAAATTGAAGACATTTCTTATTGAGGTCCCTGCAGACCATTGCTATCGCCGTTATCGGCAGCTTCGCTGGCAATGGACAGGTTCATTGTAGTCTTCTCTACTGGAGTTTCATTGGATCCCCCTTGTGTGTTATCAGGATGATGGCAGCTGCTATAAGGAGGGAAGAAAATAGAAATTTCCTACCTGGCTGATCACTTGATTCAAGAAATGCCTGAGAGATTCAAGCCACAGCCTGAACTGTATCAGCAAAAGCAGTTTGTTGCTCTGGCTATTTCCATTGCTGAAAGTAGTGGTCAACAGGGATGAGGATATTGTAGTCAGATTCATGTAAGAGTGAAGAAACTTCAAATACACAGGGTCATTGACTTCTCAGCTGACTACTTAAACTCAAGATAGTCTTTTTCCTCCTCTAATGTGGTTTCAGATGCTTAATGCATGAAATCTTAGGTTCCTGACTTTCATGCTACAGCATTCTGCACATGGGACTAATTTCAAATTGCACCACATAGCAGCTTCTGCAAAACTTAAGAATTGGATGTGGGTAAACTGAGCTTTATTCTGAATTGGTGAACTAGGGGGGAAAAAAAGTATGTTGGATGCACCCTTCTTGAAATATCCTTCTTTCATGAATATTTACAGGAAAACTGGTATGTTACGATTCTTGTTCAGTGGTAGCTGTAACTGTTCAGACTGCTGCTGTTGAGCAGTATCAAAATGCACTTGCAAATACTTCAATCGCTGCAAATTCATTAAAGCCTTAGCAGAAAAGGTACCAAAAATTCTAATGTATGTGCTGCTGGCTGTCACTCAAAAAGATGCGTCGTGCAGTCTGTCAGTCCAGATAACTTTGGTTTGACCAACAGAAAGGGCATTTTAAGGCAACTCTTGATTTTGAGTCAAAAGAATAAAGGATATAACTGCTTAGAGCCAGTATTCTTTACCTTTCATTTGACTGAGGTGCAGTAATAGTCTCTCATTGGGAATTAATCCTGACCCCAGTTGTTGGGTACTGGAGGAGCGAGCGGCTGCGTGGTGCTTATCTGCCCATGGGGGTTAAACCATGAGAGTAGGAAGCGGTTCTGTGCACCTGGCTGGGGTTTGAGGATCCTGGCCCATTGCTCCAAGCTTGCAAACTCTCTTGTAATAGCAAGTCCAGTTTTTTAAATCTAAACTTTCATTGAAGGAAAAAAAAATTGCAGTTGATGTTAACTGTATTGATTAAATGATCAGGGAAGTAAAAAAGTAGGATTATCTCTTCCCTTCCTATTCCCCAGCAGGAAACTGAATGTGTGAAGGTGCTGAGTTACAAAATCCCCCTCTACGTGTTCAGTTATTGGTAAAGCAAGCACGAAAGATTGGATTTTTGATATATGGAAAAGCAGATTTTGTTGGCGCGCTTGTAACTACTGTGGTTTGGTTTCAATTAACTCATTCCTGTAATCTGTGGATTACAGGTTAGCTCTATTTTTGGAAAAGCAGGGTAGGGAAAGACTTCCTAACAGATTGCCCTGGAGGTGGCAGATGGCATTCTTTACTCTGCACCAGCTTTGTAGGGTGTCCCTTGCTAGTGGTGTTGAGGTATAAAACAACACGGCCATTTGCTAAACTTTTTCATTTGCTTCAAGGAAGAAGTTGTAGACTCTTCCTTGCTTGCACTTGTCCCTTCGTAACCGTGTTTTTTCACTTGCATGCTTGCTGTTCAGCTTCAGGTAAAAAAAAATCATACGTGCTCTCGGTGAGCGCTTCCCATCTAAGAAGTTATTATATTTCTGTAGTGAACAAAAGAATTTTTTTAAGGAGCTGTGAGATCTTTTTGAGGATGGAGATAGCTTCAAACATTTCACAGACACCTCATAAGTTGCCATTTCTACGAATGCTTCAAAAGACTGCCTTGTATTTTACTGTCTTGTGTTTTTCATACCCAGTTGCTTTAGGATGTGGGGTTTTCTTTGGGTTTAATTTTTATTTTCAGAAATTGAAAGAATTTTGAATATTAACATGGGCTTTTCCCCTCTTTCTCCCCCCCTCCCCACCCCCCCCACCCCACCCCTTCAAGAACCTTTTTAAAACGCTGGGGTTGTTGGAGTGGTTGAATTTTTCCTGGATTTGAGTGAGAAATTCAGAAGACTGAAGCCCAGGCTCACTGTCTACCTTTCACGGAGGCCCAGCCGTGAGAGGACAGAAGAAGGCACGTGGCGAATCATGACAGCGGACAAAGAAAAAGACAAAGACAAAGAGAAGGACAGGGATAGAGACCGGGATAAGGAGCGAGACAAGAGAGACAAGGTGAGGGAGAGTGAGAACTCGCGTCCTCGACGGAGCTGTACGTTGGAAGGAGGCGCCAAGAATTATGCGGAAAGTGACCATAGTGAAGATGAGGACAATGACAACAACAGTGCCACCACCGAGGAGTCCACAAAGAAAAGCAAAAAGAAACCACCCAAGAAGAAGTCCCGATATGAGAGAACAGACAATGGTGAAATAACGTCCTTTATCACAGAGGATGATGTTGTCTACAGGCCTGGAGGTAAGACATTCTTACGTTATGTTTCCTTTGAAAGTAATTGTGCACCAGAGCTACCAGTTAGTTGGCTGCAGCAGACAGCACAATGTGCTATCTGTTAATTTAAATTACGATTTCCCTAGGGGCAGGTTGCCACATTCCCATTGGAGACAAACATGGATATGCGTGCAAAAGCTTTTCACTGTATCTTGTAATATCTGATTTGTTGGAATGAACCTAGCTCCTCTTTTTCAAAGAGCCACCCTTTTTTCTTTCTACTTCATTAATTATCTGTGTATCGTATGGAATCTCTGTCCCTGGGAATTTTGAAGCTAAATTGGATCAAGCACTGAGCACTTTGCTCCAACTTTGAAACGAGACCTGATCTGAGCCAGAGATTTGACTAGGTGGCACACAGAGGTATCTTCCAACCTTTCTGACAAGGTTTTTCCCCAAATCTGTGATTTCTTTGTAGAGTTCCTCTCCTGTCTTGTTTGTGAAATAATTCAGGTGATGTAAGATCTCATACCTACTATGCCATTGATTTCACCCCCCTCGTTAATAGCTAGCTAATGGCTATGCACAGCAGCTTAGCTGTTGGTCCATGCAGATGGTGTCAGTGTCAGCAGGTGTCTGGGATGGTTTGGGGACAGAAGCAGAAGCTTGCAGTGTGCTCTTGGATGTCTTGGGACATGCCTCTTCGTTACTGCCAAGTTTGCATAAGGTTTTTAGGTTCTTATGTAAGGTTTCAAGATCTGAGCTATGGCTGCTGCCAGCTAACTTTTTCCTCAAAATGCAATTGTACTTGAAAATTAGATTATTCAGCTAGCTGTGTTCCTCATTTTTGAGTAAAAATTTCTGTGTTCATCTACGCAGCATTCTTAAAGTGTTGATTGCAGTTGTTTGTTCTACCACAAGGAATAGTTATGTTTGGCTTTACTGTTGAAAGCACTGGCTTAAGGGCTCTGCTAGTTTTATATTACTTTTCTGTAAAATGATCAGTATGCTGCAGTAACACTGCTGGAACAAAATAGAAATGGATTCAAACTGAAAACCATGGAAACTAATGAGGTAAAATCTTGTCCAATTTTTCCATGAGGTGCTGTATATCTGACTAAAATCTCATTGTATGGGTACAGATGTAAATGTTTTAAATGCTCTATCCAGTTGTCATTGCTGTAAATTCTCTAAAATGCTTGTTGTATGTGTGGGCATTATCAGCTGTAGCTACAGATGGGCCGAAATGCTGCTGGTTTTGGAGGTGTTGCATTCCATGCTTATTATTCCGTGTGAAAGTTCTAGTGTCTGTTTTCACTTGGATCTACCAGTGTTTGTCGGAATAGCTTATCTATTGAAATGCTTCAAATATCATTTCAAACCCTTCAGAAGATATGTTTTTCTCTTGGTCATGGCTTGTAGCTGAGTAATATTTGTTGCTTGAGCAGTAGCAATAGGGAGCCTGCAAAAGCATCAGCTTTGGTGGCAATCTTATTTTCAATGTCAGAGGATGGAAAATAATTTCGAATCTGTTAAGAACAGCTGTTGTGTGGGCCCAGTAGCACAATGCGATACGCTGGCTTTATTGCAAAAAGACTTTGCTTAAAACTAAGATGGAAAATCAGTTTGTGATCTCAATTTTATCCTGGAGTAGGATGGAGAAATATTAGCACTCTTGGTCCAGTAGGTGCGGTGCTTGGAGTACCTCTGACGGAGCAGTACTTGGATAGAGGAATATTTGCGGAACAGCAGGAGTCAGTACTGCAGTTACGCAGGTTGCACCTTTGCCGGATAATTGGCAGAGGAGGGGAGAGAGCCTGTAAATGCTGGTAGCGTGGGGAGAGCTTAGATGGTTTATGCTGTATTTTTCACGAGCGGATCCATTCAGAAGAGAAATCTTCTTTATGTACAACCCGGTCAAGAGCTTCAGTTATGGCTTGTACCTTCTTGCTTGCCAGCAATTACACGCTGGGGGAGACTATTTATGCTCTGGAATGGAAGGTAAAGCCTCAGTCACAGCACAGACATGGAGGTGCCTCAGAGAACCTGCCCGCAGCAAATATGAAATGAAAATACCCTGTAAGTGCTGGCCAAGCACCGCTCAGGCCTTACGGGGCTGCAGGGAGCACACATGGTTGGTAGTGTGGGAGAACAATCTCCAACAGGCAGAGTACCTTATCAAGTGTATTTTGGTGACGGTGGTTGCAGAACCAGTGACAGGGAGCTGGCTCCTTGGGGAGCGATTCCTCCTTACGCGAGCGTTGTTTGGAAGAGGTTGCATGATCTGGTAAAGGATTTGAAAGCTCGTCTGCCCAGTCCCAGCAAAGGCTAGTGCTGGCCACAGGCAACTTGCTTCGTTTTCTCCTTGCCCATCTTTCTGCACCTTTGAAAGAAAAGGGGGTGGGGGGAAGCGCTTGTACCATCTGGAGGAGGCTATCTAGTGACGGAACAGGGAAAGCCATAGAACTCGTGATAATTGAGGTATCTTACACCTATTTTGTAATTTAAAAATATCCTTATTAAAACTTACATTTTATTAACATAAGAGATGCACCCTGGAATTGAAACTTTTCTGTTCAGTTTGCTTTTTGTGCTTTTTTAAAAACTTGCATCTGTCTCTTGTCTTGAAAACTGCAGAGAGCAATGAGCTCACGCGTTATGGCTGGCTCTCTGTTGGAGGGACACTGACTGTACTGCTTTTTAGATTTTAATTAAAACATAATTTCTTAACAGGAGTGGTATCTTGAATGCGCATTCCAGTGTGTAGTATAGTCTAAAACAATTCTAGCATCTATTACAGAAGAAACTGTTAGCTTCTGTCTTATGGCTAGGTTACATATAGGGAGATGTATTTGTAGCTAGGGGTACAAATTACATAAAATTTAAGAGGGATTAAGAGAGTTTAATGAGACTTGCACAGCAAGGATTAGAAAGATGAAAATTAAAGGTGTGTGCAGAATGGATAGCTGTCTTCAGCTTACATCTTTTAGGCTTTAAGGAAAGGAAATCTTTTCCATTCGTTTGATTCTCTTAAATACTCTTACCTGATATGGATGGATGCTAAAGGTCTGTGTTTTCTTACTATGAAGTCCTTGGTTAAAATCTCATTCTGTGTTTACCCCATTGCTGCATAGTACTTAATCCAGCACTTAATATTACTTTTTTCTATGCTGACCTCAGCAGCTACATTTGAGTAATAGCAAATAAACTGTAAATAAATAGATAATCAAGATCATCGGAATTTTTCAAATGAAAGGTTATGCTATGTTGTTACTATATAAATACTGCTCTTATTAATTTGCATAGATATAATGAATGTATGCATAGCTTTAAACCAGGTATTAAAATTTGTCGAGTAGAGCTCAGACAACACTATGCAATTAATCTTCTCTACTTTGCAGGAAATCACACAGGCCTACCCTAAAGCCTGTTGGCCCACTTCCCCATCTGTCCTCTCTGTTGCCATAACCTCCCTCCCGTTTCCTTCCAAATCGAATCTGTGGGGTTTTTTTTTCTTCTCTTTTTCTCAGTTCTTACCTTGCTTTTGTCAAAATGACTGTCATGGTAACATTAATTTTTATTGTACAATGTGTATTCAGATTTGCTTATAGGTTTCCTTAGCATAAGGTAACGATAGTATAAGGCAGTTGCATCAAGGCTGAGGTTTTTCTTTTTTCTTCTCTTAGATTCAGTTAGATTATTTAATGCTGAATTTCCTTCCATTTCTAGTGCAGGTTGATTGCCTTTTACCCTGCTGGCTTTTTCCAAAACACAGCATGGTTTGCAAGGGTTGATTTCCCATACAGTTTGCATGCAGTGTAGTTAACACATGGCTCCTAACTGGGCACAGTCGAAAACTGGTGGTTTTGTTTTGTAGTATGTTTTTTTTGCAGTCCTACTTTTTTGATTGTCAGACTGTAAACGAATTTGAATACTTTAATACTCTGCTGCGCAGACTTTGGAACTACATCTGTCGTTTGGGTTAGAAAATCGGGGTCTGTGTACGATTCTCCGTATACAAGAATGTACTGAAGTGCTGTCAGTGTATTGTACTGGACTTCAGTAGCTAAGGTGCTTTGGAACATCTGTCCAGGCTTTTTCCAAGTGCCGTGCTGCTTCAAACACCATTGGGTAATATAGAGGCTTTTGTATAGGCCCTGCTGTTGATACTTGGATAAGAGAATGACTTGCCTAGCTGGAAGAGGGAGTTATGTGATGGAAAACAAATAATGCTGTCAGTAACTTTACATTTCTGGCCAAGGTAATGAAAGGTGAAAAAGGTAGCGATGATACTGTTCCAGAGAAGCTTTTTTCCCCTCCCTCTTCTGGAGGGCAACAACATGCTTGAAGTCTTACAAGGACCTGATGTATGGAGGTATTTTTCTCGTGTATCTTCAGCTTGTCCTTGAACATGAAAATTTTCTTTTCAATACCCCAATAAATTACTCTTATGAAATAAATGGGTTAAGATTCCAGAAAAAGTACATAGCAGAAATATCTGCATTGAAATAATTGCCAGCTATGTGGATACTTTTATCACAGAATCACAGGAATTGGAAGGGACCTCAGGAGCTCACCCAGTCCAACCCTCCCACTAAAGCAGGTTCTCCTAGAGCATATAACACAGGACATCGTCCCAGGCGGGCTTTGAATATCTCCAGAGAAGGAGACTCCACAGCCCCCCTGGGCAGCCTGGGCCAGGGCTCCGTCACCCTCAAAGTCAACAATTTTTACCTCATATTCAACTGAAACCTCTTATGTTTCAGTTCGTGCCCATTGCCCCTTCTCCTGGCGCTGGGCACCACTGAGAAGAGTCTGTTTATTGCCCTGTTCCTTCTTGTTCTCTGAACTCTTGCATGCCACCTTTCTTGCTGGAGGAAGCTGCATCGTCCCCTTTCACCCTCGGTCCGTTCAACGTGTCAGGAAAGGGGTATTACTATATTAAAGCCACAGAACTTAATACAGAGGATATTGTTGCTACTGAACTGACTGCTGTAGTGTCATCATGATGGCACCTTGAATGCGGACCGGAAAAACTTTGTTGGATGGAAGATCTAAGTTGAGTTAGAGCCTCAGGAAAACAGAGGACTTGATATGTCACCTGGAGATGAGGACAATATTGTTTGCTCTGCCTACGTAGAAACATTTAAAAGGATCTTCAGGAATTAAAAGGTTTATGAGGATCTGTTTCTACAGTGACATCAGTAGCTATATAAACAGCACATCAGCAAGCGGAATCAACACGAGGTAACACAAGGTGAAATGATTCTGCAGGGACAGTAGTGCGTTATAGGACTTGATCGTTTTCTAGCAAATTGCTTTGAAATAGCTTACATGAGAGCTTCTGTTCTAGGTGTTTTAAGGTCTGTGTGAAGCTGGAAGAAGAGGTGCAGAGCGTTAGATACGGAATGTGTGGTTTGATACAGTACAGGGAAGGAGGCAGAATTAGCTTTCTGTGGATCCTGGAACATCTGGCCTAGTACACGAAGAAACAGGAATGTGTCTCTGCCACTTGGAGATGCTTTAGGCAATCGCTGTTTGGGACAGCTATTGGACTTTTTGGTTTAGTTGCCTTTTTTTTTTTTTTAAGGTATGGGAAGTCACTGTCACTAGGATGAAAGTGAGATATTGCTACTGGAAAATATAACTTGAGTTGAGTACTAACTTTTCTGGATTTATAGGTTGATGTCCCTTTAAAGTTCTGTTAGATTGCTGTCCCTGAGTGCTGTTCAGGAGGCACCATAACCCCATAAGCCATTATCTGGACAGGCATCAGAGAAGGAAAGAGTCTGAATTTGCAGGTCAGGTGCACTGTTGTGAAATACTGCTGCTCAGTTGTCACCAAATGTATCAAAGTGAGAGCTTACATCCTTTTCACTTCGATACGTTCTGTGATGATAGAGTATATGGCCGTTTTTCAAAGGGAGCACTTCATAGGCAATGAAAGAGTTTGCAGTCCTCAGTGGCTCAGATTTGAAGCCTGCAGGTGCTGGGTTATTGCACTATCACAACGACAAAATAACTAAAGATGGTGGGTCATCTTTTGTGGGAACCCACAGGCTGGACATCAAAGTGTCCTCTGGAGTGTGGCCAGCGGAGTTCCAGTCACAGCGGAGCCAGACTTACATTTACCCAAGATCTAGTTGGACTGACATTTCTTCTAGCTGTCTTAAAATCCACTGTCAGTTTGGTTAGCAAGCAAGTATTAGGACTCCTGAATTTCTAAGTTTTAGGTTTTGCTGATGTAATTAATTTTTAAATGTTCCCTTTATTGTAACTGTGCCAAGATGTTTTTGCATTGTTGTAACTGAGGAAATCACTGAAATGGTTCTTTTAATCTAGAAACCTCCATGAACTTTATAAAAACAGATATAAACAAAAAACAAACCAAAATGCTTCCTCCCTCTGTTGACCTGGTTAATAAGTGCTATACTGGTATTTTTGTCGAATGTCGGTGAAACCGAAACACAGGAATTGGGCTCATGCACTGACAGTGATTGGCTTGCGTCTGGCTATTGACCCGTGTGTTTGTCATTCTGCTAGATGCTGCCTTCTATTTATTCTGACAGCTTTGCCAGCTGAGAAAGGAGGCCATGCCAGAATTAAATATGAAAATAGATAATAATATGAACATGAATTGTTTCTATACACCTTGTTGTTCTGGCAAGTGTTTTTTAGGCTGCTAAAAAGTTGGGGGGAAAAATTAATTCTTTTCTGGGAAGTTTTTAAATTTGAATTTTATACTTGGGCAGAAGGAAGAGAAATGCAATGACATTATTTTTTCAGCTGTAGCTTTTCATTTTAGGAGGTCTTTGGCCAGACTGTTGTTTGCTGTCCATGTTGCATGCATTGACCAAGCTGGTCACGGAGATGGGTATTTTTGCATGTGTGGTCTTCCCTTCCCTCAGAAGCTTCACAGTTGAAACGAGCACATATTCTAACATGGCTCTGTATTTCCTTCTTCATTTGAATGTCTGTTACCATCGTGATCATTGAAGCAATCAGATATTCAGCGACAGACTTTGGGCTGCTGTAAATAGGAATAACCTCAGGAGCTGTGCTGCTTAATGTGTTTGTAAGAGTTCCCGTATTTTTCATGCTTGCAGCACTCTGTTTTCAACCTTTCTGCATATGTGAGTAGTGGTGAGGAAAACCCATAACAATCTCTTTTTAGAAGAGATTATCCTTAAGACTTTTGTCAGAAGGATTTTCTTTGAAGTTGATTGAAGTCTGTAGAGAACTGTTTCCGCATGCAGCTGAAACCTGTGTTATTGTTCTGTGCTATTGGATATAACAGCGGTTTTTATTCTCAGCATCTGAGATTTTATGAAAAGTGTGGTTTTTAAAGATGAGGCAAGTAGGTGAATAATATTAAGTGTAGAAAATAATAAATGCTACATGACAGCATACATTGACTACTTAACTGCATGTAACTAATTTTCTGTAGCTCTCCTATTAGTGTAAGCAGTGCACCTAAGCCAAACTGGGAGGAAAAAAAGGATGCATTCACTGAGTTCATATTTACTCTTAAACATGGCAGGCGTTGGTCTGTACATGGACAGCTGTTGGTGCTTGACAGATGGAGTCTTAAGTGCAGATCAAGGTTGATCTAGCAAATGGATTCCTCTGGCTTTGCTTGGCTTTTGTGTATAAATCGTGAAGAGCCGGGCTAAGGAGGTGAGCGTAGCAAGGGCTGGGTGTCTGGGCCTGGGGATGTCACTTAGCCGACGTTGGTCTAACAGGTAGTTTTTCATATTGCCTTTGTTATTACATGAAATGGTGATAGTATTTTCATAACACGAATTGTGCAAGTGGAGAATTTTAGATAAGGCTTTCTCTATAAGGTTATTGTTAATACTTTGCGAGTCATCCCTGTGTTCCATCAAAACAAGCCATGGGTCGCTAACGAAATGAGCTGGGCTACCTTTGACTGCTGTAATGAAGTGTTACTAAAAGTAACATGGATTATGTGCACTCTATAGAATGAACTTCATAACATGTTCCCCAAGAAGCTTGTAAGGCAAAATCGAAATACCTTGTAAAGCTGGGGTATTTTGGAGCTGTTACAGGATGAATGGGAAACTTTGCGTGAACACCTTACTGATGTCATTTTGTATGTGTGTGACTACAACAGGTACAGTTGAAAATTTGTGGTTTAACTACCATAGGTGACTGTGGAACAGTGATATGAGCAGTTTTGCAGACTGCATTAGGGAATTATTTTTGCAGGGGATGAATGTAGAAAGACTGTAAGCTGAGCAAAAAGTAATACTTCAGAGGGAATGCAGCATGCCATCGTGAAACTAGGCAGATGGAAATTTTGAAATAAAAACACAGTGAGTGGGAAGGAACTCTGGAAAAACTGGGCTAATGGGAAGGAATTCCTTGAAATGGTGGTTTTCAAGGAGTGAAAGCAGAGTTTGTGGCTGCAATAATTGTGCATGGCTTGTCTTCAATTTATTTCAATTAAAATAGTTTGAACTTCTACACCAGCCCTTTTTCTTTCTTTCTACTCTGTGGAAGTTGCCACGTCTTTCACTGACCATTAGATCAAGAAGTGTTTGGTCAATTATAACAGCAACACCTGTGTAAGCAGTAAGCTAAACTCCCATTTTAGCTTCTGTACTGGGAATGGTGCGACAGTTACGCCAGAAGATGGCTTTAACTTTTATCTGGAGATTTTTCTGATAAATTGGGGGTGGGAGGGAGTGAAATTTTATCTGTCAGAATTTTGATCCTGGGACTAACCTTTTCTGCTTCATTTTGGAATACTGGTTTTGTGAAAAGACCTTGGAGAAGTATTCGGGGGGGGGGGGTGGAGGAGAAAGCTCATAGGTGAGGGAAGTATTTCTCTGTGGGTTTGACACCCAGGGCTACGTGTAAGCAGGCTAAGTGCAGAGTGTGTTAAAGTAAGACTGCTTTTTTTATTGTTTCCAAGTGGAACAGAAAATGGAGGAGGGTAAACACAACTTGAGAATTGATGAAAATAAATTCTCCTTTAAAAGTTATCTCCATTTTCATGTTACTGCTTGATGGGCCGCACTGGTAAGGTATTTATGTCTGTGACTGGATATCTTCTCATTGATTTTTTTTTTTTCCCCCTGTAATATCATAAATTTGGGGCGATCTATTTGGTTTTCCTTTTGTTCTAAAGAGGTAGTTTTGTATAAACAGTATCCAGTAGCAGAGCATGTGTTGCTCTAAAGAAGCATCTCAAGTAAATTGGGCTACAACTGGAAATATTTTTCCTTTGTTTCGGCATTGGCAGGAAGAATGGACCTGTCTAGTCGTCTTTTTTCTTCAAAGTCCAAAATGTGATGCTTTCACCAAAAGCACTAAAGATATTTAAAGCAAAAAAAGTATCAGAAACCTTGCTGTAAAAGGAGCCGTTGGATGTATGTGAAAACTGATACAGATTTAAGACTTTTTCATTTGTTTTGTTTGTTTAGGAAAGAAACACACCTAAATGTAGATGTAGGTATATTTTTCTTTGGCTTGAAAATTTATGCTTGTATCTATAGTGGTGATTGTACACACTTAATAGAGAGGAAAGCCTTTTTTTTTCTTCCCGAAATGGGCATTTCTTATTTCAGCAGCTGACTAGCATGGTACCAGTGTGACCACTGCACTTGAAAATGAAGAAAAAAGGGTAGCATACCAGTGTTAAAAGAAAGTAAATACACTTCTGCTGTAAGATCAGCTTTACAGCTGCTGCGTAATTTGTTCTGTGTCAAAGGCATCTCAGAGCTAGTTACAAATTTAAACAACAGGAAAACAGTTTTGGTTTCAGAATTTTTTTTTAAATAGAGATTTTTTTCAGTGCTGCTAGGTATTTGCGGGTAGGTGGATATCAGGCTAGCAGACAGTAGGGAGAATATCACATAAGCTTACTTGACAGGAGTGTCTGTGTTGGCATCACAGCAGGCTTTGAGGCAACAGACTGCAGTATTTGAAATACAGTATTTGGTGAAAAGCATCCTCGCCCGAGCGACACTTATCATTGGCCCCTTCTGAACATGTGCTTCTGCTCAGGGCTGCACCAACAACTTACCAGACGGGTTACGCTCTATCCATTTATCTAATCGGGAAGATGAAATGATGGGCCAATTACTAGGGAAATAGTAATGGCTGTAATTTTTTTTCTAGTTGAGGGCTGCGCAAATAAAGCCCATCCATATTTTGATGAGGTGTTGTAGTGTTGCACTTTATCAAAAGGGCAGCTAAGGGAGAGAAGTTAAGCAACCATTTGGTGTTTGTGGTGGGCTTAGAAAAGAAGAGTTTTTTCTTCCAAGTCCTCTTGGTGTGCTCGTTTTCCTGCCAGAGCACGGCGTTATAATTACGCATGGTCCAACTTCTTAAACTCAAAGCTGTGTAAAGATGCCAGTTTTCACATTAAGAACAGCTTCATGGCCCAGCTGCGTACTACTGATTTCTTTTAATGTCACCGTTGACTCATTACCAGAACTTGGGAAATGCAAGTGAATGGGAAGTGCATGAGAAGAAAGATTCTGTATCTTGAGTGATAACAGAGTCTTGATCACCTCAATCTCTTCAGGTTTTTGTGTGTATTGGCCGATCGCGTGCTTGGTTCGAAGACATCGTGGAGATTGTTCCGTTGATTTCATGTAGACCGTGACCGCTTCTGTTGGTTTCTTAGGGCTTATTATTCATGCTTGCATGTAAGGTATTGGAGAAATTATCCATAGCCGTTGTTCCTCAAGTGAGTTGTAATTTGCACATTAAGGATTTTTCATAGAAAAAGAGAATTAAGGTTATCTAAAAAAGTGAGGTCATGTGGTACATTTGTGGTGCTGCTGCCTTTTGTGTCTTCCACAGTGTTATGGAAATGAGTGTCCATGAAGCTCTTGAAATGCATCCAGTTCAGGGGTGAGAGACAGGTGGCTGCGCAGGCATTTGTAAAATACTGGTGAGAAGCGTTTGGAGCAAACGTTGCACCTCTAGCAAAACTCTGCTGCGACCTTAAAGGCTCAGAAAAGACTGCTTTTAAATGGCATGTGTACAGTAAACCTTATCTGTTGTTAAAGAAGGAGCTCTTAGACTATCCTGTTACTTAATTTTTTTACTGGCCTGCACTCTTATTGCCACCCTCCTCCCTTTTCACATACTTAGTTGAAAAACAGTTTTAAGATGGGAGGATGCCTTAGCATGAGTTAGCGGTTGAGCATCTGTAATGTCTTTGCTTTCAGCGGGGCATTTTTTGGTAACACTACTTTCTCTAAGAAAAAACGTTTGGTTTGTACCAGAACCGTTAACAAAAGTATGTCTGAATGCATCTTGCAGGAAGAACTGTATGGTGGTGTGGACATGCATGAAAAGTGCAGAAAAATAATTGCTGTGGGAAATGGTGTAGCCGGGTGCCTGAACTGCAGAACAGTTGCTTTTATAAAATTGTGAACTGCAGACTACAATTAGCTGTCATTAATTTTGTTGAATAGAAATATGTTCCATTTATTGTACAATCAGGAGCCAGGCTTGAATGAGTTTAAATAGATGAAATCTAAATTATCCTGACAGGCCATTAAACAGCAGCAAAACCCCTTAAAGAAAATGGATTCGCTATGATACCAGTTTATAATAAAATCATTTGCCAAATAAGAACTATAGTCCAGGCTTCGGGAATACTCCTGCGAGTTTCAAATGAACACAGTAAATTGGTTGAACCATTTACTGCAGAACAGGGCTCTCGCACATTGTTTTCTGACAAGGAGCCAGCAGTGTTGCTTGAAATCTGCTCAGCAGGAAACGACACTAAAGGATCAGACTGGCAATTTGTTTGTTGTCAGCCATATGGGGGGGAAGAGAGGCAACTGTATAGCTCCCTACCTGTCAGTGGTAATAGTTTTCTAGTTAAAACCATGTGTTTGTCATTCCCAATGCATTCCTCCCTGCGTTTCTACGTTTGTTACTAAACCAGCATGCCAAATGCATTGCTGTCGATAGAGGCCTGTTTCCATTATTGACCTTTCTTCTCGGGGGTTTGGTAATTTTCCTCTGTTTTGGAATACAGAGAAATTCAGATGTCAACGTTTAGAATTTATTGAATGTTGCAAATATTTTTTGGATCCTTTAAAAGGTACCACTTGGTTATTAATGATCTGTAACTGCTAATATTCTTGCTCCTAATCGTGTGTAACTCTTGGGGGGGGGGTGGGGAAGGATTTGTGCCATTTCACTGAGGCACTGAAATGAGGAGCCCTGCTCCTTGGGGCTCCCACTAGTTCTGGCTCGGGCAGCGGTACTTCTGGAGAGCAGTTCAGGATTGCCTGATCAGGCTTCTTCGCTGCTTGGCAGAGGGCACTAAGACAACTAAGCCTTTTAATTTCAGACACCAGAATGGAGGAAAGTAAATATCCTTTAATTCTAGGATGTAAATATCCTTTAATTATTCGCTTATAGAATCATAGAATTGTTTAGGTTGGAAAAGACCTTTAGGATCATCGAGTCCAACCGTTCCCCTAACCCTGCCATCCCACCACTAAACCCTGTCCCCAAGCACCTCATCTGCCTGGCTTTTAAATACCTCATCCCACAACCTGTATTCAGGATATAAACATATATATATACACACACACATGTAAAGAGCGTCTCCTTCCCTCCCTCTCAAGTCCTTACATATATGACTCTGTAAAGTCTATAAATAAAATTTATAGTCTCCCAAAGAACTGGAGTCTATCTCAATAAATAGTTGGATTTTTTTTTTCTTTTTTAAATTCAGGATGGTTCTGATGGAACAAGCCTGTTTCGCAGGGCTTGCCTGGACACTTCTGCAGATTCTCGGATCCATCATACGAATTTCTGCTATGGTGCAACTGAATCTGTAGACTTAGAGTTTTGGGATAAATGTTCTCTCTATAGGAGGTTAGAAGTGGTGGATGTGAAACAGGAGCGTGCACGTGTGCTACAGGGCTAAGTATACCTGAAGCACGGGGTTTAGCACACTGATTGAATGGTTGAGTAAGAGCATGTGTTACTGATTACACGAGCCTGATGGTTCATCTGGTTGGTGGTGACAATGTAAGGGTTGTTGGATGAACCAGTCAAACTTGGTGTCTGATGAGCAACCCTAAGTTGTATCTAAATTATTAAGAAGAGTGGATTTTTTACGCCTCTGGGATATAATTTTTCAGAACCTTTAACACCAAATATCTGAAGGAAAGCAAAATGAGGGAAAGAATGTGTAATCCAGTAAGATACTGGGAAATGTGTCTATATTGGAACTCTGGGCACTTACAGCTACACTGTGAAGTAAATAAATACGATGGTGGGGGGTTGTAGACAATTCCTTGACAATGGTTTCAAGGAATACCTTCCCTGTGGAAGCTGGTGCTGTGCAGAGGGCCTAAGGCTTTGTTTCTTGGATGATGCAAGTGTTGACTCATTAGGTAAAACATGAAAGGATTCTAATTGTGAAGATGGTAATTACCTAAACTGCGGCATTTAAGCTGATAAAGGTTTGTGGGTTCTGAAAAGTGAGGTGGTTTGGGTTTTTTTTTTCCAAAAGATCTTTTAAGTCCATGTATTGAAGCTCTAATTTTAAAAGCAGCTTTTAGTGTGGGAATATTAATGTAACCCTTCAGAACTAGGGCACATCTGGTGAATATCACAAGCCCAAAGGCATAATGACTCTGTACCATGTGTCGTAGAAATACTTCATCTCCAGTGGGACATTTTACATGAAATAGGAAAGTAAGCAAATGCACTTGCGGTTGGAGGCAGGCAGTGAATCCCACTAGCAGTGCAGGGAACGTCCGATTTCTTTACTCTGTTTTGCCATCGTAGTGGCAAAGGTTACGGAAAGCCCTTTAGTTATGGGTTTGGTTTTTTTTTTTCCTTTTTTTTTTTTTTTTTTTTTTTCCCCCCTGTTGGAGAGTTTGCTGGTTTGTAGCCAGTAAACTCTGTGGTGTAACAGATCAGATGGTTAACTTGTCTGAGGGGGCCCTCGGAAGCTGACACATGGATGTTATCTTGCCGTGGAGAGAGCCAAAGTGTGAATTTACAGCACACCCACTTCCCGTGTGGTTACTTGCTTCATGCTTGCTCTTACCAATAAATGCAGGATGATGTGAGGATGACTATCCTTCAGTAAAAGAAATGAACTTACACTTTGGTAAGTGTGTAAGGATGTTCAGAGCAACAATTTTTGCTTGCTATATTTCATCCCATAGCTTGCTTTACAGTAATTTCTTTGTTTTGCTGCTTTTTCACTGAGCCAATGCAGGCCCCATCCCTGGGAACATTCCAGGCCAGGTTGGACGGGGCTCTGAGCAACCTGATCTAGTTAGAGGTGTCCCTGCTCACTGCAGGGAGGTTGGACTAGATGACCTCTAGGGGTCCCTTCCAACCCAAAACATTCTATGATTCTATGATTCTATCATCAGGCATCTCCTTTCACTTTCTATTAGTGGTATGATTCTGTCTATAAAGGGGGTCATGAGCCTCGCCTAACAAAACACGTCCTAAGTTCAATTTTCAAGGGATCTTTGCAGAGGCAGAGCAGCCAACACAGACTGCAGTTGTGGATGCAACTATAGTAAGGACTAGAAAAGAAAAAAATGACTGTGAAGGGAAGGAGACTTGAAGGTTTGGAGGTGAACAGAATACAGGCTAAAAAAATACTTTAAGGTTCTCACACCTTGCAAGCTAAAGGGAAGGGGGAGAAGGTAAGTGGAAGAGTAATGGTGATGCAGCATGCGCAGTGGGATTAACTTGTGTATGTTTAAGCCAAGGCCTCTGGTGAGACTGGATTTTAGTCAGCTAGAGTTTGGAGAGAGATTTCCATGGAACAGTGAAGAGCGAGCGCTGGATGTGGAGCACCAGTGTAGGGGTGTTCATATTTGTTAGCCTTCTGAATTGTGTTTTATTTTGTAGGGAATTTACCTTGCCAGGGTTTCTGTGCAAATGTGTCTTGCCCTCAGGATTCCAAATGTCAGTAGCTGCAACCAAGTCCCCTGTGTGACCCAGTACGCTCGGAGAGGGCAAGCGAGTGACTTACTCAACTGGGATGAGTAGGCATAAAGTGGAATGACTTAATTACAATTATGGGCCACTCAGCCCATAATTGCATGTAGTGAGATGAGTTACATTTTGAGCTTTGGATAGTATTTCTTTGAGATCAGGGGGCTAGGAATTCTATATCACCGCAGGGCAACTTCAGTGGCCGTGACACTGAGCCATTCAGTTGATGACAGGTTGAAATTAGGAAATCTGTAGTCAGTTTGATTTTTGTTGGGCTTTTTTTGAGTGGAAAGGACTGAATGTTAAGGATACTAGAAATTAATATTAATATTGCAGGAGCAAATGGATGTTTGAAACATAACTGTATTGTGAGTTCCTTTCTGGAATAATAGATACTGAAATAACTGCCCAGAATTTCTTTCAGGTGTCTGAAGGGAGAGTGCATATGGGTTCATTGTATTTTAGGCTGACAAACAGCCTCAGGCTTCAGACTTCCATTTAGCATGAAGAGAGTACATGTCAATTTATATAAACCTGCTGATCAGCAGAAGAATTCAGAAGCAAGCAAACTCGTCTATGTGAGAAGCATCTTGATTTTGTGATTTGAAATATTTTAGCTGTTTCTTTATGATAAATGGGGCATCTTTTGTATTTGTCACAAAGTGGCAAGAGATGCTTGGACACAAAGCAGCCACAGCAATAGTGATGAGAATTGGCTGAAGCTGTCTGTGTCTCTGCAGAAGTTCTCTGCAGCCATATAGAGCTAAAAATGTTCCCGAAGTAGGTGATCAGTGGAAATAAAGGGTGCGATAGCACATTCCAGTATGCTAATGATAAGGAGGGGCTATTCCATATTTTTCACAGGCGTAAGTCTTATCTACGCAGGTTTGTTGCATTAGAAAAACGATACGCAGTTGTTTGTTGCTTTGGTCCACATCAAAGCTGCTGTTCAAGATAATGTATTTATATTTTGGATTTCTAGTAAATGAAAGTAAATGTATGCTCTTTATGGTGAGTTTTGAGTGGCTAATGTGAATGCATCCATACGTGTCCCCCTTTGGGCATTTTTCCAGTTTCTAGCCTTCATGACATTGCTTTGCACCTGGATTAACTTGTTTTCTTATCTGTATGGCCTCTATTGCATTGGAGACATCTTAACTGGATGTCATCTTTGTTTTAAATCTTGGCAGGCAGCCAGCAGTGCCTTACTTAAATGCAGTGTACTAGTGAGTCAACATGTTTGCTTTATCCATAGTAGATGCCAGATTCTCTTACTTTAGTGTCAGCCATTTCCGAGGGATGTGTAGCTGTTTATTCTGTGTGCTGCCTGATAACACTCTGAAAGCGAGGGTTGCAAAACTGAGATATTAAGAAAAAAAATCTTGGAAGTTGTGGTGTCTTCTGTATCTGAAATCTTGTAGCTTTTTATACACATTCCCCAGTGAATCCTGAAAAACTTCCCGCAAGCGAGTGGTGGAACATCACGTAAATGGATGATCCACCTGGGATACCGAGCAGTTGGTTTGAGTGAGTGGAGGGCTGTCTAAATGGAATGATTAGCTGAGGAAGTCTGGGATAACAAAATGGTGCAGGAATACTTTGGTATGCTTAAATTGCAATAGCTTCTGAATGAACTGGATTGACTCCTGCGGTACCCATGCAGGGAGGTGAAGAGGATGCGTTTGGTGCAAGGTAGTTCAGATGCTTACCTCCCAAGAGAGACTGAACAGCTCCTCAGGGATTTTCAGGATTTTGGATGGGAAGTGCTATATAAGTGTGTGTGACAAGCCAGATAGATTCCTGTTTTTCTGGTGTTGACGGTTGATTACATATATGATATTTCAGGCTTTTAAGATGTACGTATGCGTGCTGTTGCAACAGCTGCTACTGTTCTGGCTAGGAAATAGACAATTTGAAATTGGTCATTTGGAAAAGGCAAGTTGTACTTTAAATAAATGGATGTAATTCTTGATTCTACAGAGATACTGGAGGTTGTTATATAAAACTGTTAATTGGTATTTTCTTACTAACAAAGAAAAAAAACCCCAAGACTTCAGTGCATTTTACATCCATAAAACTTCTATTTCTCTTGAGACTCCTAGTGCAAGACATTTGGCTCGTCATGCTGTAGATAGTGAAAATACGCAGCAGAAAACTTCAAACTGATACTGCTTAGATACCTCTGTAGCCTTACTATTTAGCGTAGTTTCCTGTGATGCCGTCATCATTAAGGCAAATTACTATATTTAGTAGATACTTGGTTAGCACTAGTGTTTTTGAAAGATCGTATGCCTGACCTGTCTCTCCCTCTGCTCTAATGCTAGAGTGGTAATAAGGATTCCTAATAAATCCAAGGTACGAGTTGACTCTTCCTCACAGTTTCCTTTTACCTTGCTTTAAAATTTAGAATTCTTTGCTCTAAAACTTTCTTTAATGCTTATAGCACAAAAATGTCTCTAAACCCCTGCCTTTTCATTGGTTCACTCTTTAGTTGATTCCATTATGCTTCTTCTCTTTGTTATTAATATAGGTGGGGTTAAGTCTACATCAGGTGGACATCTGGTCAAGAGATGCCAACTGCACTGAAGTGGAATTCTTACTTTTGTTGGAATTTTTATGAGAAAATGAGCTATGCAGAAGCTCTCAAAAGAGGCCAGGACTCGTCTGGAGCTATAACTGACAGCAAGTGTAGGGAAGGTTGGTAGTGGTGCTTCTCATGTAAAAAGGCTTTTGGAACTTGTGGCCTGAAGCCATGAATTCATTTCACTGCTGTTTTTGTGGAGGCTTTTGTAATGAATGATCAAAACTCGTTACAGTAACAGTAACTCTCAAAGATTTCAGTTAGGTTTGTGTAAGTTAAACAACGTTAACTTCTAGTTAATAGGAAAAAAATAATCAGGAGAACTGCTTGGTTTGGACCTTGCACGCTAAGTTCTGGTTCAGAGGTTGGGAGTTATGTTTGTGTGTTTTGCAGTGGAATGGGGACACAACTCTGCTATAATTAAATTCCTTCTGTACGCTCGGGGAGGAATCACAGAATCATAGAATTGTTTAGGTTGGAAAAGACCTTTAAGATGGTCAAGTCCAACCATTCCCCTAACCCTGCCATCCCACCACTAAACCCTGTCCCTAAGCACCTCATCTGCCCGGCTTTTAAATCCCTCCAGGGATGGGGACTCAAACCCTTCCCTGGGCAGCCCCTTCCAGTGCTTGACAGCCCTTTTGGGGAAGGAATTTTTCCCAATGTCCAACCTAAACCTGCCCTGGCACAACTTCAGACCATTTCCCCTCGTCCTATCGTCCGTTACCAGGGAGAAGAGGCCGGAGCTTCACTGATGCTGATAAAATTATGATTTCAGGTTAATCCAGATTCTTATCCTGTGCCTTTGACTCTTAGTATAAAATAAGCAATAGATTTTCAGCTTAAAGAAAGAGAAGTAATTTGTCAAGCTCATTTGACTTTATCAAATGCTCTTGCAAAGTAATTAACGGTGCAGTGCAATTTGCGATGGCTGGAGAAAGGTGTGGTAAAGCAGCCTGTTTTCCAAATGGTGTGGCAGGTAGAGATTTGACACTTGGTTTTCCAGGCTTTGCTTCAGGAGGTTACTATGGTTATGTGATAAAGCAGTGGCAAGTGACTCCCTGCACGGTTCCAGGGCCACCAGCATTTGAGAGGATGCAGATGCTCTCCATTACAGTCCGTGCTCCAGGCCACCCTCTTGCGCACCGTGGCTCCCCCTTGGCCCTCACTTCATGCTTTGCTGCACGTGGTTGTGAGATGCTCCTGAGAACGTGATCTGTTCTGTGAAGCCGTGCTCCGTGGATTTAGTTTTTTAATTCAAGGAACTGCCTAATCTATTCACAACTAGGGTAGTGTTTGTGCTAAATGGATTTTATTGTGAAGAGCAGGGTCTAAGTAACCTTTCCCCAGTTCTGTTTTAAAAGCCCCCTGATACTTGAGTCCTCACAGCAAGGTTTTGGTGACAGCCAAAGTGATTGCTTTTAGCTGTTTGCTAGCCTTCATGTTCTCCGGGGATGCAGACCACAGTGAGCTGCGCTTGTCATTTGAAGAGTGTCTTCAGAAGGCTTTCCTCGGCAGCTGTCAAGGTGACCTGCCTGGCTTCCAGGCTTACGTGCTCTGACCTCAACCCCATTTGTAACCACCTAAAGACCAGCATCTTTGCCAGTCTAGACTGAAATCATGGGTCGGTATAACTGAGAAATACCTTCGCCTTTCAATTCCTTCTGCTGAATGTGGAATTTTAGCTATACTGATCAGTAGGCTTAATTATGTAGAGTTTATATTACAGCCAACTGGGGAAAGGTGGTACTGCTCTACTGTCGTGGTTTTGCAGTTTAAAAAAAAAAAAGTGTCAATTCTATGGGTAGTGCCTATAATGAGGATGCTGGAGGTGAACAGTTTGGCATCTGAAACACAGTGTACAAGCTTTTGGGTGTAATTTTTCTGGGACGACTTGTCTTTTAGAAACCTGGACTACATTGCCTTGACATGGGACAAAATAAAGGCCTGCCTGCAAATTTGGAGAGATGATCTGAAAGCAGAATTTAGGAAGATAAGGAAAGATACAGAAAAGGAGGATAGAGAAAAAATAATTTCACACTTCAATTTTAAATGACTGGTAGAAAAGATACCAACTATTTCCAACTTTTTTCCCCTCTTGGTCTCACCGCTGAGATGGAGAGGAACGTCTTCCTGGTGTAAGCAGAACACAAATTCTGTGGCTATGGAATGTCCCAATGTAGGAAGGGGTTTTATGGCATGAAGTATTGGACTGTAACTCAAAAGTTCATTTCCTTGCTTCATCAAAATCAAAACCCAAAAAACCAAAACAAAACCACACCCCCAAACCCCACCACCTAACACACCAAACCCAAACCCACAGCTCTGTTAGCCTGTTGCCTGACTACTTCAGGCTACAATTTCTTGCCTGTAAAATGAAGATGCTGGTGTCTTAGTATAATACCAGTATAATGTAGTGTTGCTGTGTATGACTGTGCTTGTAGCCAAAAGCAGCGAGCCCAGACCTGCATGATTACAACAAGCAGTGTAGATTCGGGGAAAGATGCTAAGTGCATTTGAAGCTTGGTTTGCCAGCGAAGTTGCTTTGATCCTGGCAAAACATCAGTTATGTGAAATTAATGAAGATGGGTACTGTACACCTTTATCTCATTAGAATAGGGTATTATACTGCTGCCACATGTAAAATCAGATGCACAACCATGTAATTCTGGCATGTATCACTGAAGGGCTGTAGATTTGAAATGCCTGGCCTTTTTCCAGCTTGGTTGATGTAGCTCCTAAGTATCTTCCTGCGCTTTTGATAGTCCTAAGGAAGTCCTGCTAAATAGCTAAGTTTCTTTCTTTAAAATTAATCTTTGAGCTAACTCTCAGTGGTGAGAGAATTCCTGACTACAGGTTGGGTTTCAAATGATTAATTTTTCTTTTTTCTTTTAGGAGGAAGGTGTTTTATTATGATGAACAATGGCAACACATCCTTAGGAATGCTCTTTGTGGAGAATGAGAACTAGAAAGTGTTTTGAACAACTTCTAGATTTTTTTTTTTTTTTTTAAAGACAGAAGCAGGGTATAGTTTTTTTTTTGTTTGGTTTTTTGTAAAATATAAAGAGGTTCATGGAGACTCATTCGTAGAATAGCTGGTGGTCTGTGTGTCTTCTGTCTTTTGAACAGCAGTTACCTATCTGAATACAAAAGGAGAACACAGTGCCTGTCCTTTAAATATTTGTTTGGCTTTGAGAGTAGCATCTTTACCTTCTAGCAAGCTGTGTGTGGATTTTTCTGATTTCTAAGGTCATTATCATGAATCAGACACTTCTTTCCCATCCTTGCTGTAATTTTATTCTGAGGCGCTGCTTTTGTTGTGGTTATTGCCAAGACTGTTTTTAATACAACAGACCTTATTTTACAGCAACCTTGTAGAGTCCAGTTGTCAAAAGCAAACAAAAATAATTACTCGCTTTCTGTCATGTCAGATGTAATTTGAGAAAGCCCAGTCCTTCCCTGAGGTAATTCTAATTTAGTTTGCTGCGTTTCATCTATGATTGGTTGCCTTGGTTTTCTTCATAATTAGAAGAGAAAATATGTTTGTGCTAGGTTCTTAATAGCAAGCTAACCACAAAAGATCTGATTACTTTCCTGTCTTATTTTGATCTGGTTCATAGGTTGTGACCTGGTCATTTTTATGAAGTAAATTCAGAATGATCTTATATGACTTGCTTTTGTTTTTTTAGCAAAATGTCTATTCAAATCAAAGTTAATTTTTGTGCCGTTAATTCCCTTATTGATCATCATAAAGCATCTAGTTTCTATTTTTAGATCACACTTGGAATAAATTACAAGTCATGCAAATGAAATGGTGGCTCTTTCTAAGCTTAAGCTGTTTTTAATTTATCCTGTTTTTATGTTCTTTCTTTGGAGGTACAAAGTTAATTTCCATTATTTTAAAATCTTGTTTTTTTTAAAGATTGCGTATATATTGAAAGTCGCCGGCCGAATACCCCGTATTTCATCTGCAGCATTCAAGACTTCAAACTGGTAAGGAAAATTTTCACATCTCCTCCTTTTCCCTGCCCCGTTCTCCAGTGAGATGGGAATATTTCGTAGTCTGTATCTCTTCCTGTAGCTCCTTGCTCCCTCTGAGTAAATCACTAGCTTCTGAAATAGTAGCTCTTTTGTTGTTAAGACCGTGATCTATCCTTGGTATAGACTTCGTTAACTGGGCTGTAGAGTTCAAATTGTGGTCTACGTCATTTTAAGGTTTTGTAACCCACGGAAATACTAACTTTGAGTGTGTTTTGGGAAATGGTGGCTCAGTAAGTTAAGTTTTTCCTGGGCGGTTAAATTTGGCTGTGCCTTCAGCTCTAGCTTTATATAGCCCAGCTGTGTAAATGGAAGCATGTGGGCTGGCTTGTGATGCCTGTACATCCTGGCTGACAGGCGACTGAGAGTTGAGGAAGCAAAGGGAGACTAGACCAGTATGACAAGTTGGATTTGGAAAAATATAGCATTTAAGAATGCTTTAACACTTGATTCTATAAAAATGAAAAGTTGGGGACCTGTGTGAGAACTAATTAGTTGGTGTTGTGGTTTGCCCCTTTTTATCTGAATTTGTACACGTAGAAGGTTAAACGTGTTCCTTCCCGGCATGCTGTAGCTGCACAGAAAACCACTTGTGGCTTAGGTGGTGCAGAGCAGGAGGCTGCCGCCTGTTTGGCACCAAGGGCACCTATGCTTGGTTTGGGCTTTGCAGCGCTTTGGGTAGCGCAAGCAGGATATTTGGAAAGGTAACTGTTACTGCTGATCATCTTGCTGTTGGTTGATGGAAGTTCTGAATATGTAACACGCTGCCCTTCTTACCAATGCATAACCGACAGGCGTAGATCACCCGCTATCTGTTGCTGTCGGAGTACATCTTGCTTTCCCAAGCTTTCTCACTCAATCTTCCATTTTACTCTTTACAAGTTTATTTTGTGAGACCGTAGTGAAGGAGAAGGAGTGGACTTTCTTCAATGTTGATGTCCATGGTAGTGCTTGGCACTTGGGAGCGCATCCTCTCTTCTCTCTTCTTCCCCCTCTCACCTTTTTTTTTTTTTTTTTTTTTTTTTTTAAAAGGGCTGTTGGATTTGTAGTTAGCAGCTTCTAGCAATGGGTTAAGCCACAGTTGTACTACTCTTGGCATTAGCAGGTGCTTTTGTGTCTGACTGGAATTACAATGTGATGGCTGCCATTCTGGGCAATAAGTTCCTGCTGAGTTGCGTTAATTGCTCAGGATATCAACAACAAAAGCTGAAGCTTCTCTTGTCAGCATTGGTCTTGTACAACACATTAAAGCTGTTTGCAAAACTATGTGGGAAATGTATTGCAGTCTGTTTTAGTACCTTGAAAATTTTTTTTGAGTGGTTTCTTCTCATGTTTTCAGCACGCAAAGGATATGACATCAGGGTTGCGGGCAGTTTTGCATATTTTTTCACATGGAAATACCATCATAGTTTTACGTTTCCTTTTGGCTGCTCTCAGTTCTTGAATTTCTCTGTTAGATTCTTTTTTTCTTACTGACATCATGCATAAAAGGAACTTGTAAAAATGACAAAACCAAAAAACCCTTGATGCTGATTATGCTAGCAAAGATGAATCTTCAGTGTGTTTTGCCACTGTTGATTTTACTACTGGGGGAAGGAAAGATGTACAGTGGAAAGGACACTTGATTTCTCTTCTAGTGTGAGATACCAACAGCAAACAGTCTTGTTTTGCCTTCAGCTAAATATGTCAAGAGAAGCAGGGAAGTTAAAGTCAACAGCTTTGAAATGTCACCTACTAATTATAAGTATATTATCATGTTGGTTGTCATAAACTGAAAGTTTTTGGCTGAGTGTATGAGTCTTACCCTATGCTTCCTGTTGTTCTAGGTGCAGTTTAGGCATAAGAGTTGATGGTGGTGGCTTTTTTACTGATAGAAACAAGGAATGTAAGCTTGCATTAAAAAAAAAAAATAAAAAGGAGGAGGGGGTTAAAAATGACAAGCAATTGCTGTCTGATATGCAGTGTGCTGTACTGCGGGGCAAAAGGTACCGAGGGTCATTCTGGGGATGAGGCTGGAGTACCATTCGGTTTCATTCCTGAACTGAAGTTTAATTTGCTTTTTCCAGTAAGATCTTAAATCAGAATTAGATATGATTTTATGTTTATTGCAGAACTAGAAAGTGGTTCTATGGCGTCTCGCAGTCTCTTCTAGTTTAGTGTTCAAGCTTCCTTCATTTGACAGACAGATGGCAGGAGGCAAAGAAGGTAGAAGCAAATACTGGAGGAGTGGTGTATTCCCTATAAATGGGCTTACTCCCTTATCATGTTCTCGAGTTGTATTAGAAACACATCTTTGTGGTTACAACTGTTTTGCCTGCTCCACTTTCCCAAATAGGAGTGTGGAAAATGGGATGAGATTACTTACAATTTGGTGAAGTCAAAGTACTCCAGAAGCAGATGTTACAGATAATTTCAGAGCAGCTTTGTGTCTCGTGTCTGGATCTTGTGGCTTGGAGAAAGCAGTAATTGTTTTCCTATGCATGTTCTTTGCAGTTCCAGCAATTATGGCAGGTAAAATGGTATACTACTTTGCATTAACTTACACTTCCATCACAAGTTTTCTCTTGACATTAAGATGAATCAGTTCTACTAAAAATTATACTAGAGGAATAGCTCTTTTGCTTTCCTGAACAACAATTGCACTTCACCAACAGCCACAAAATCCTCGTGATGAAGCTTTACTTATGCTAAAGGCTTTGTAATCCTTCCCTGTTGCCATCCTGCATTTTGTTCCTGTGTGTGGCTTCACGTGAAGCAGAGCTGTGATGCTGTGAGATTGGTCATTCCCTTCATGAGTTGTATTAGTTCTTGTGTTAGGATAAGCTGAGGTTGGGATGAAGAGCAGCAGATTTGGTTCCCAAGCATTGAGGGCAACTGGTGGGCATAGGTAGCTTTCTAGCTCTGTCTCCTGAGTCAAAAAATCAAATTGCGCAGTAAGGCTGGCCGTGTGGGGAGAAGTCAAGTGATTTGATCAATCCAGCTTAACTGTGCTAGAAACTGTCATGGGTAGCTTTTATCCTCTTTCGTCTTTACCCTTTCTGTGGTTATAGATTCCTTCAAGGTTTCTGGGTTTATGTAAATAACTTTGTGGAATTGAGGAGTAAAATATGATTAACTGTGATGTGTTGTGTCTTAGGGAAACTGCCAACGAGAAGTGGCACTTGAAGTGTCCTTTCTGGTCTGCTATTGCTTCAGTACTTCTACAGCATGGGTTTCAGTGTAAGATTAATACTGTCTTTCAAAATCACTTCCAATAATGAGTTGATAGTCTGATACGTTCTTGGGGAGAGAGCTAAATAATGCCGGCTCTGGAGGGATGATAGGAGTCCTGCTCTGCTGTGTGAACTTCTTGGCATGCTTTTAAGAAATGCACTGGCTATTCCTGCAGCTGAGAAACTGCTTTGAAAAAGTGTTGATTTGAAACCTGTGGGAGCCTCATGGACCCCTGCTAGGTCACCCCTAAAGGTGATGACAGAAGAGGCTTCACCTGGTCCGTTATTGCTTGTCCTTTTCTGCTCTGTAGCACTAGTCCTGAGTTGGGAAAACCATCTCTAGTTCAAACTGCTATTTAGCATCTTCTTGGTAGATTTGAGAAGGTGAACTCACACTCGATTCCTGGTCAAACTTCAGAGTTTTGGTTATGCCTAATTCTCTATGATACTTAGAGGAACTGTGTTAATCCAGTGATAGCTCTCCCTGGCCCCCATGTCTGATGTCAGTAGTTCTGCTAGGTTGGTTGGGTTGGGTTTTTTCTTTTAGGTTTTTTAACAGTACATGAGGACACGCAGTAAGGTTTGGAAATGATGAACCAAGCTCTCTGTTAGTCCCAAATATGAAAGCTTATCAACTTTCCCTTGTCCTGTAACTGCCTGTGAATACAAGTGGTAACTCCCGTTTGTTGGGGAGCTAACGAGTTTGTGTAGAATATTCTTAGTGAGAAAGCAATCGGGAATAATTTTTCCTTTTGTAAAAGCTATTTATGGCTTAAAAGCCATAAAAGTTGCCTGTATTTAAACCTGGGTTTGTATAAATAGCAGGAGGGGTTTTTTTTCATGGTGCTGGTATGGTAAATATGAATGGAAGATTCTTTAGTAGCTTGTGGCAGCTTAAGTTCCCTCATGTTTTGCTGCCATGTTGTGTTCTGATTTTAGAATTACTGCATAGCTGAGACTAATTTTAATGGTGCATTTTTAAGAAACTAGTCAAATTTAACTACTTGTTGTTGTTGTTGAGGATGATGGGTGATAGGAAAGGTACCATAGGGGAAAAAACCATTGTGTATCTTTAAGGAAGTTTTCCTTTATGTCTGGTTTTTCAGTGGAGGATACAAATACACTTGCTTTTCCTTTGCCTTGCCACAAAATGAGAATGGATGTGACAAACGCCTTCTAAGTAAAGGCAATTCCTTTCTGGTGTAGCGTTATTTTTAGAATCCAAAGAAATTCAGTGCTTGTTTAGGACCCCAGCAAAGGGTGGGGATTCAGGGGTGAGGCAGCAGCGGGTATTTTTAAGGCACGGTGTCTTGGATCAATTGTGTTATTTTCATCTGTCTGAATTTTTGCTTTAAAAAGCAGATGGATGGTACGCAGAAGCTGGGAGTGAGCGAAAGCTCCCTTCCACGTTTCAGCTGCTGGCTGCATGCTGAGATCTGAGTGCTGGGTTCAAAACCCAGCGCCTGTTGTAGGAGCCGTTTGGGTTCAGAAGTTGGTAAGATGGCAGGATGGAGGAGGGAAGGGGTAGCAGGGAAAACATGCAGATCTTTTTTCTCTGTTTTTCAAAAATGAGAAGTGCACTGTTGGTCCAATTTATCTGTTGAATCAGATGCTTCCTCATACCACTAAAAAAAAGTTGGTTTTTTTTTAATAGGTCATATTCTTCAGCTTTTGCCTTCTAATCTGTTCTGTTTTCGCGTAATCAAGAATTTTGCTGCAATTTCCATAGTGGCCACAACCTGGGGTGTGCTAAATTGATACTAAATTTTAGCTATGGTATTTATTTTGACAAACTTTCTCTTTGTGTTCATTCTTTGTGACAAACTCTCTAGAATTGGTTGCCAGTATCTATCAGATACCTTGATAGAGAGGCAGGGTGATCTTTTTACTGGGAATTGGTAGTCCTTTGACAAACCATCTCAGCTGTGTTTGTAAGGTATCCTGTAAGAAGTCCATCAATCTTCAGGCAGTCAGAAGAATTTATCATAAAGGTAATTTTGTTGGTGGTTCTTTAAAGGCAAAAAACCACTGCCAACCCCACTGTAACCTGATCTGAACCAGATCTAGTTGGCAAAGCTTCCTCTGTGCAGAGATCTATTAAATTCCCCAGAGACGCGCAGATCTAATACAGAGCAGTAATAGAGCTGCTGGATAAAAAAAATTACAGATTTCCAAGTAGTGTCATTATGTTAACTTTTTTACTATACCAGATGCCTTCACTAATAGACTTTTTTGTTAATTTAGCTTTTATTAAGATAGCAGTGATAGCAATGTAACTTAAGTTTCTCCCTGGAAATATTCAGGTATACGTTTAGTACAGTTGTTGTCCAGTGATGGCAACAGAGCTCTCAAGTGCTAAGAATGTGTGCATTTTCATTTATAAACCTGACTTTCACGCTATATTTTTTTTTTGCTAGAAAGCTTGATTTCTGCAACAGTAGATTGTAACCTGGTTAGTTAACCCATTTTTGTTGGAGGGAAACAGCAGGAATTGATGGAAAAGAATTGAAAGATAGGAAGGGGAATCTTGTCTTCCTTACAAAAGGATTATTTTTTTTTCCAGCTGCCAGTAGAGCCACATTGCTTAAAGAAAAATCACATGGCACTGGAGCAGACATGTTCTCCAAAGCAAGAAAGACGGGTGGTGCTTCAAGTGAACATGGGTTTTCTTTGTAAGGGGGTGTTGTGCTGCACTGCAGCCTCTGCTGGTTCTGTTGCACCCGCGTTTCTCCCCGTTAGAAGAACAAGATGCCCTTCTGCCCGAGCTGGATCAGTAAGGGTACCCGGTCTTATCCAGTGCTGCTGGTGTTCTCTCAAGGCAGCAGTTCCATTGGGAAGTGACATATCCAAGATGCAAAAATACAGAATAATGTTTCAGTAGCTCTCGTGCTATTTTGTTAAGTTCCTTGCAATGGTTTGGGTTTTGTTGGGAATTTTGCAGAACATTATGAGGAGCAAGTTCTTTGGAGTCTGTTTTATTTTTGCCCTCATACTGAAATATTTACTATCCTTGTGAATGTTGACTGTTAAAAGTACAGCTTCTTTTTCTTCTCCTTAGAGAAAAAGATGGGGTACTGGGTCACGCAAAAGGGTGTAATATGCCATAAATGCTTTTTCCTTCACGTCACCAGTTTTGAATTATTGAACTTAATACACTTTAAAACTGAAATTGCCTTAGCCTGTCACAAGAGTATGAGAGAGTTGTCTGTACTTAAAAACCAAACCCAAGTTTCTGGGTTCCCCCCCGCCTGACCCTTGGGTTATTTTGTGCTGTTTGTGTCCCGGAACATTTTTTGACCTCTCTTTAGTGCCAATTCATTTTGCTCTGGATTACTACTATCCTCTTTCAGGATTTGAGGCCAGATTATCCTTAAGGACTTTGATTAGGAACAAACTGTGGTGAAGCAGTGCTTAAATCTGTGTTTGGTTTATTGCCGTACATGTTTTTACTGGTTCCTTCTCTGTCGGTGGTGGTACTAAATACTGGCTCTTGGTTCCTTTGGTGTATATGCTCTCCCTCCTCCCAGGCAGGATGGCATCAGGGCAGCTGAACAAGTGGTTGGGTTTAAGTGATCTGCTGTAAATCTGGATTATGCAAGGTTATGATTAGCTTTAAAGCAACTTTTCTAACCTTGTTTTGTTCCTTGGGAAACGCTGCTTTACCTGTTTATTTTAAGCCTGTGTTATTCATCTCGCAATGTCAGTTACTTGAAAAAATATTTTTTTAATAAGAAACATCAAAATATAAATGGAAAGCTGGAACATGTGGCTGAAGCTTGTAAAAAGGCATAGTAATGTGGCTTTAATACTTCATTGGCATAACTCGGCTGGTGAATAACTATAAGGAGGAGGAAAATGGTGTTTTGTAGAGTAGTATAATTGGGATCCATTAGCATTTAATTCAGGGTTTGTTTACTGTTGGTCTTTTGTTTTAGAACAATCTTGCAGCTTGGGGTTTAAATTACAAGTCAATAAAATGGAGGCAGTTAATGCTTTGGTGCTTGTTTTTAAAATATCTTCACCCCGTAAGTTTTTCTGGTTAGTTTTTCTTTCTGTGGGAAAATGTTAAGGTTGTTTACATCGAGAGATGTCTCCTGTACATCAGTCTGCTGCTTTTAACTTAATTCTGCCATAATACTGCTGCATTTGTAGCAATGCAGTTGCTTCCACATCAGCATGCACTTGTCATAAATACCAATTTTCTAGTCATCACATAGTTATGGAAGCATACGGTTGTTCACTTATATTTGGCATGAGCCAAAAATCTTAAAAATCTGCAGACTTCACAAAGTATTTCTTAAATATTCTTTGGTGCTACAAATATGTTGATCGACACATACACAGTAGAATAATGATGACTGAGTCGTATTTTGGTTGGAAAGGGTGAGGGAAGGTGAATTATCTGCAGACCTAAAGTTTTGAACTTGAGTAATAGCTGGGAATCAAATGTTGCTTCATCCCCCCAAACGCTAATGTGCCAGAATTGATGCTGTCTTCATGCATTTCATGTAGTCCTTCAGAAATGAGCCTGACTTCAGTTACTTATCCTGTTATTGCTGTCTCTGAATTGAAGTCTAAGCTCTGCTAAGAATAAATCAAACCTGGCCAAAACCTCTTTGATCTCCTTGTTCTGAGTTTCTCTGGCAAAAGAACACTATCTGGAATTTCTTGAGGAAATAGCAAAGGGTCTGCTCAGCCAGTCATGTTCTCTTTCACACACCAGTACTTTCTGCTGCTTCGTTCCACCCAGCCCCTTGTCCCCCCCAAAAGAAAGCAAGTTCTTTTTTTCTTTTTTAATTGAAGAAGGCTATGTTTTGAAAATGGAAATTCTCACTGAATTTCTTTTTGGATCAGGCCATTTGAAGAAACAGATACCGATTCTCATCAGGTGAGCGTACAGCTTCATAGCTGTAGTTTCTTATTAAATAGTATTTCATGGTTTTCTGTTGTAGCTTGAACCTTGACAGATTCTTTGCGTTAGAAACACTGTATTATAAACAGTGAAGTTTTTCTTTATCTGTTTGTTAATGGTTAACAAGTCCTAAAATTCAGTCCATTCTCTTTATCTTAATTAAAATGTTGGTTGTGATTACTTCCAGATGATGAAAATACATGATTAAAACTAAGGTGACTGACTTGTATGAGGAAAATCCAATTAATATGCAGAAATTTGGTTAATACGCGTGCACGCTGGTCATTGAGGTGGCTTTTGATGCTCTTTTGTATAGGACCCCACTGAACTGGAAGGAAGCTGCTTTTCCTGCAGAGCAAGGAGGCGTATATAGTGCTAGCTAATAGCTTGTAACTAGTGTGAAATATCTAGGCAGACTGCAGGACTGATACATAGGGATATGTAGGTAAGACTAACTACCTTGAATAATTTGCCATTTGCATTCGATGGGCCTGCCGGAGAGGCATGGCAAGGTGTTTTACAGATTCTCAAGGATGTAATTTGTTTGGAATGGAAGCCTGTGCTGTTACAGAGCCAAGGATCACCCTGCTGCCTGTTCTTCCCACGTGGCTTTCTGCTGAACACCTAGTGTTGTGGACAGGCGCTGACTGTTACTGGCCACGCACCCTCCTTTGTGAAGATGTGTCAACCCATGACGCGGGGTTAGGTAACCATTTTATAACACGGATACACGCGTGCACACCCCCTGGTTACATAAACTAAACCGGCTTTAGGGAGAGCTCTGGGACATGATGCGAGTGAGAAATCCAGCAGGAGCATTCTTTTAAGTCCAACAGAATTTAAGCAAACACTTCTCTCTCGGTGCAGAGGAGCATGGACGTGGATGCTTTATACCAAGCTGCTGATCTGTCTAGCGGTGCGAACTGCGTCCTCGGGAGACAGTAGCAGCTGCTTTAGTGGGTTGTGAGCACAAAAAAATGTTGGTTACAAGATTGGTTTATCCCAGTCAAACCTTTCTCTTCACCTTAAATAACTAGCTGTTGGCTTAAATATAGAATGCAACACTAGCAATTGCATTTCAAATATGAGTATGTTAATTATATAATGCATCTAAAACCATGCGTATCGAGCGTTGATTCCTTGTCTCAAATATCAAAAGTAGTAAAGAGCCATGGTACTGGAGATCTGTTTATCTGGATGAAGAGATCAGTAGTAAAATAAGATTACTGAATATTAGTGTTTTGGGAGAAAGAAACAAAGCACGATGCAGGACTTAGCTATGCTTCCATCCCAAATAAGAGCATTTGATTTGAAAACGTAGCCGGTCGCAGAACATTACACTTAGGAGAGTATTGAATGTAAAGTTCTGGTTAATTTACTGAAACCAAGGCGATTCCAGCTTAACTTCTAAGTTGGAAGGGAAAAAAGACACACCCAAAACGAAAGAGAAAGTGGAGCCATCGTCCCAGATGTTTATATGCTTTTTCCCTGTGGTAACAAGTAGAGGTGAAGCTGGAAGTTGAGTGAACAAGAACAACAACAAAACCGAAGGGCAATAACTGACAGCCGAACACACAGCTGCTGGTAACAACAGGGTATCTCTGTGATACAAGCCAAGGTATACAAATATTGCAAATGTGCCCTCTGATCCTGTCAATTAAACCTTTCTTGGCATGAATTTCCAGTGTTTGATAAAGAAGTCCAAATTTCCTTTTTTAAGATTTTTCCTTTTTTCCAGAGGACAGAACCCAACCAGCAAATGGATTTCCGCAGCATGCTTCTGATTTACTGTATTTTGACTTAATTTGATGTCGCATTTAAAATGCTAATGGGCCACGCTTTGAATCCGAGCATCAGAGAGAAACTTTAAAATGGAAAAATGGTGAATTTGCCATACAAAAGAAAACAGTATTAATTGTGCTGCAGTTGCCCTTTGTGCCTGTATGTTTACTTGATTGAAGCATCTTGACTGTGGTGCTTTCTCCTTGAAGCCTGATTTGAATCGAGTATACAGCTGGATTGCCCCAGGGCCTTGTAACAATTTATAGTCTGGATGGAAAGGCAGAAGTGCATAAAAAGACAGTTGTGAAATGCCGCTAGTGCCCTGTAATAGAAAATCTGTGTATGATGACCTTGTCTGTATGGGCCTGTGGGATCATTCTACTGTGATCCAAAGGATTATAAAATGGAAAGTATTGCGTCTCACCTGGAATAAAGAGGAAAAATTAAAAGAAACATGTTTTTCTAAATTATGCAGTATATGCTTCCTCTCCTTTGCGTTCTTCCTGCATATGGCCTTGCATTTTAGCAAATGTGTTAAAATTACATCTGTTATTCCCTGCACTTTCACAGGAGCTAGTGTTTTTGAATGCAAATGTCTGGGTGAGGTTTCTGTAGCCACAAGCATTTATGTATTTAAAAGCCTCATTCTGTTTGTAGATGAATTGATGTTCTGTTCCTGAACGGCAGCTGAATTAATTTGTGGCTAATTTTTCCTGGCCAGTTATAGGGCAGCATGACCTTTCCTTTTTGGTGTGGAAAAAATGCTGATTAATATAGATTCTTGCTTCTCCAGATTCATCTCCGCTTCTACAGCCAAGAAAAGGCTGAAGGATTTTCTTTCCACTCAAAACCTTTGCTATAGAACTGCTGTCCCTGACTGCTCAATCCTGCCTTCAGTGTGGCTGTTCAGGTATGGAGCAGACTGGCTAATAGGAGAGAGACGAATGAGACGTTTGAAGGAGTTCTGAATTATTTAAAATAAAAAATTTAGTCTGCAAATGAGATTGGCTTTTATGTCTAATATGAAGCAGATTGAAATGTGCTTTGATTTCAGTGGGACACGTGGGGCGGCAGATTAGTGGGAAGATGTGGGTATAGGGAAAATGTGGGGGCTTGGAGCGAAGTAGCAAGGAATGATGAAGAATCAGAGGTGACAGTTTAAGGATTGCATGGCAGGAGCTGCACAGTGATTAAATTCACTGATGCTGTCATTGAGCCGTAAGGCTGAAGATAACATTCTCTCCCTCTGCTGAAAACAAGAATCAGTACAAACTCCTTGACAGGGGCTAAATTATTAAATAGAGCCTTTCTTACAATGTTTCATTATCTGGGATTTACCTCAGCTGGTGATTTGTCAGCAGTGCAGGGAGATTTGCTGAGCATTTTGTATTAAAATCATTCCAGATGCATATGAATCCATTTTGATAATTCCCTTCCTTTTTACAGTGCTTCTCCGTAGTTGTTGTGGTTTTTTTTTTTTTGTTTACCTTTGCCCAGATGACACTTTGAATTTTCACACAGATATTAAGCTGTGGTACACAGCAGGGTCTGGGCTCATCACATACATGTAAAAAACATTCTTGTTGTAGTAACAGACTGTTCTTCAAGGGCTGAGTTGATTTGCTTGCTTTCGGTGTGTTAAATTAGCAAGGTATTTGAAATGCCTTTCAGATAAGAGTTTAGGACTGAAGAAAGAAGAATGATTTTCTGTGGATTTATGGGTATGGGAGTTTCACTCATCTTGGCTGAAAAATATAGCAACATTCTTTTGATTTTGTTGTATATTTTCTGAAGGCAGGAGCAGGAACCATCCGTTCTGAAGTAGCTAAACCAGCATATCTTGCATTCCCAAACGCCCAGGGCTGAGTGAGGACGTTGTATTTAGACCTGGTTGATGTTGGCAGAGGTCTGTAATTTCATCGGTGGCATTGCTTTGTCAAGGAAAGAGGGTTTAGCATGTTTGTGGCTTTTTTGGGGTTTTGTTTTTCTGAGTAGCTTTGATACTGTAATGCACCAATGCAACTAAATTAATTTATACAACGCTACAATGTTATGTCACGGTTGCATCCTTGTCTTTTGGAAAAGGAGAGAAGGTTCATATTTGGGGGTTTAAAACAGATGGTAACATTGTTAAGAATAAGGATTAAACAGCTGGAAGTTAAGACTGTATGTATGTATTTTAGGGCTCAACTCCAGCTCTTCCTCCATTCCCCTCCATATGGCCTAGATCTTTACAGTTGAAATCCAGACCTTGCAACTTATGGGCTACATCTGGGGAGAAAAGAAAAAAAAACCAAACGGCTCAACCAAAAAACCAACCCCACCGCAGAATAATCCACATGTTTTGTTTTTTTTTTCCATCCAATCGCCCTGTTTGGTCTTGCACCACTGGGCATTCAGAAGGCCAGCGATTGGAATTTCACTGCTGGCTTCTTGCCACGTGAAAAGCAAAAGCCTGTCTGGGGGCTGCTGAGGATTCGCCCCCAACAAAGGCGCTGTGAGCTCTTGCACCGGCTCCGGCGGGAAGCGAAGCCCCGGCTGTAGCAGCGGAGCTGTTTGAACACCCTGCGCTGCTGCCGGTGGCGAGCCGCTTGTCTGTGTGTGCGCACCATGTTATATATGCGCTCCAGAAGAGAGAACATGGCGGCCGGTGCCTTAATATGAGCTGATGATGCTTGTCAGCTTGTTTTAAATCAGAAAATTGCTCCCATTCATTGTAGAGCTGGTTTAGTTTGAGAGCCAACTTCTGCATGAAATAGAAAAGGGAATTCTGAGAATTGCAGGGTGATAAAAATAGGACTGAATGTGAAATCCCATGTTCATTTTGCAAAATTGCTATTGTTTTCTTTCTTCTAATTTTATAAAAAGGAAAGCAGGAAGCACAATTGATACAAATTCCATTAACACCCCCGCCCCTCCCATCCCCCCCCCACCCCCCCCCATCTGACTGTGAGCCAAGGACGCAAGCAGATACTGAGCAAACAGGGAAAACCAAGAATATACCACTCATGGGTGTGGAGTATAACTGGCGTTGCTTTTCCCGTACTGTTCTCAGGAGGGACGTGTGCGGCTAATAATTTGTACGTGAGAACACATTTAATAGCAGTGGCTTGATTGTAGATACAGGCACCATAGACTTTAACAACATCCTTCTGTATATTTGACTTGCCCTTTGTCGTGGTAGTGTAATCTTCAGCACCCTCTGCCCTTTTTAAATTTTTCTCCTGTCCTGTTTCCTCCTCCTTACCCAGAGCAAACCAGCTACACCTAGTGCTGAGATAATCGGCTGCTAAATAAATTGGTAGCTGTCAACTTGAAAATATGGAGAAAATGTTATTTCTAGTTTTTAGGGGGGGAAAAAAAAAAGGTATTGAATGGTACATTACCTGCTTTACATGTATCAAGAGCAAATGGAGTTAGAATAAATTTAGCTCTGTCCTCTAGTGTTGAATAGTGAGGGCATCTGTCATGTTTAATAATGCTTCTGACCTTTAGGATTATTGAAGTTGAAATTTTCTCTCTGGTCATTTGGGGGTACTTGAGCACTGTCAGATTTCTGGTGTCTGTGCAAAGTCTCCAAAGATACATTGTTATGTTTCGTAAGCTGGTGAAGATAATTAATTAAAGAAATTTTTTTCCCCGCTTTCAAAATGATTTTCCTTAAGGAATGTGAAATGTCACTGTGGTCACTAGATTTTAGTGCATGTCCCATCCCTCACCGTTTGCTTGCTTGGCTTTTGCTGGGAAAGGGCGGCCTCACTGATGTGCTTCATATTGCTCTTCAAGGTAGTTCAAAGCTCTTGTGAAAATCAAATGCTCAGTGTAGCGCATGGAGGTGTAGGACATCATAAACATACCACCACCAGCTACCCCAAATGAAATCTGCACTAGCTGTGACTTCGCTGGGGCGTTGTGTTCCAGTGTTGTGTTATCAGAGCTGTGAATCTGTCATCGTGGCTATGCTGTAGGTATGGTTAAGGGCAGCTTAGATGCACAAGCATCTTGCTAAGCTTATAAGTTCTATCCGGATGCTTAAAAATAAAACATGGGCAGAAAGGAATAATTCATAATGTGTAAAATAGACATCTTTGATTTTTCCAGCTACGTTGGAGAAAGTGTGATTGAGTTGTAGTGGAGTTGGGTTAATGAAGACATCACTGAGACTGCCTGACTGAAGTTTTTGTCCTAAGTGCTCTGGAATAGCAGTGCGTGGTCCAAGGTGGGAGATGGCAAGAGCCTGCAATGTTGGCAGTCTTGGTAGAGAAATCTCTTCACCTGAATCTGTGTAGAGACGTGAGTGTAATCAGAAATATCTGTTTCTCCTTCCCTGCCCCGTATTGAGTTGGTTGGACTCTTTCTTCCTAATGCCCTTAAGATTTTGGGACTTGGGGACACTTAAGGTTACTGGCATACATGCACCTTCATCTTCAGGTATGGGTAACTTCCCTTGCAAGTATTTCTTGCCTTTCTGTTGTGCCACTGCTCAAGCAGGTCGCAATCGTCTTTCTCCATAAAGATCAGCCGTTGTTCCTCTTTACTATGAAGCGCTCGATAATGTGCCAGGCATTGGGCAGTGGGTGTATGTTCTGAAATGGCAGTGTCCTTCACTGTGCCATTCCCATGCACCACCCCAGTCGTGCTGTGTGTTTGGTGTGTGGAGCAAGGACGTTCTCAAAGGCAGGTGATTATTTTGCCTGCCTTCGGTGAATTTGAGGTTGGCACACCATACTGTGTCAAAAGGGGTAGGGTTTGTATAGATTAAAAAATACTAGGAAAGATATCTGTTCTGGCAGGCTGCTGGTGAGAGGTACAAAAATGTTGGCATGTGGAAAGGAAAATAGGGTGGATGCTCTTTGAATACCTGGGATGCGTTCTGTGTTTGAGTGGCAGGAAAGGCAACATCTCCCCTTTTTATATAGCAGAGAGACTGATTGAGCTTCTTGAGAAGATGCTCCAAGTCAGCTCCACCTTGTGACTGTCTAATAGAGTTTTAGATCTTCTGCAAATTCTTTTTTCTTCTGTACAGAAGGCAGGCGTGAGGTCTGTGTGCTACCCAGAGCCTGTTTAGAGAGCAGAAATGGGGCTTAGGGGCTGCCTGGCTGCGTCAGCTGGAGATTCACGTGGTTTGTGTAAATGAGATAACCAGCGCTTTTCCCGGCTTGGGACTTGGAGCAAGTAAAAAGTAGGGATGTGATAGATGTGCATTTTTGACTCTGTAGTCACTGAACACTAATCCATGGAGAATTTGAACTTGTAATTTGATTAAAGTGATTGATTTTAAATCAGCCTGAGTTTGTTTTGGGCCATTAGAGGGTATTTAAAAGGAAAATAACACTTTAATTAAATTAATAGTGCATAAGTATCCTGCTCTGCTTTCCAAGCAGAACTTCTATGGTGGTTTTTTTTTTAATCTTACTCCTCTCAGTGTCTTGTTTCCTGGCACATTTTAAGGTTAAAAGCAATGCAAAATTATTGAAACAAACCTGTGCTAAGCAAATCTTAAACTTTATTTGAATTCTTTTTCCTTTTGGAAAATACGCAAGCTGTGTTCTGCAAAGCAATTCTTGTTCCATCCACCTGGTGTACTGTTCATGTATCTCATGCGAGGAATGCTGTATAAAACCACAAGTTGTTTCCCTTTTATTTGTAAAACATCCTTTTTAAAATAGCAAAATATGAGTTGTAATCACGGCATGAAATGTAAAGCAGAAATCCATCAAAATGTAAGGATCCTTCTCAAAAATGAAGCTCTGGCATTATAAAAGTTGTAAGAGTGAGGCTACGAAAATGAGTATTTCTCAGCAGTTGCCATTTTCATAACAAGTTGTGACGGTGAGAGGGGACGTACTCTGCGCTCTTGCGGACTGGTGAGTGGAGTAATGGTCAAGGCCTCTGGGTGTGGATTGTATTCCTATTCCTGTGGTTGCGATTTCCTGTGGGTTTCTTGATGGGTCTTGACAAATCCTTGACTATTTTAAGCAAATTATGTAAATGCCTTCACGGCAATCTATAGAGTGCTCTTTAAAAGGTGGTAATCTGTAGCTAAGCATAATATTGTAAAATTGAGTTGAAACATGAGCTGTATAAAATGATCTATTGACAGAGCAACACGTGATAAAGAATCATAGGAGGTGATGCTTCTTTTTCCCATTTCCTAATAATAAAGAGAAGGCACAGAGACACCTCCTGTGCCTAAACCGATCTGACACCGTTTGCTGAACCAAATTCCCCGCATGCTTTGCATTTTATGACCAGTAGAAGGAGTTGTCACTGTGTGGTGTGTCAGGTACTTCATTACTTAAGAGCTGGCGTGTTTTAAGCATCCTGGGTTAAAAAGAGTTCTTGGATTTTTAAGACAAACTAGGACAGTTGTAGTTTTGCTGTAAAACCCTGGATGCAGGTAATGTCTCATCTTAGGGTGCATGTAGGATCTTTGGTGGGCCACGCGTTGGAATCGGCCTATGTGGCAGACTCTAGACTAGGACATTGTAAATGAGATTTGACGAGTGGTAAAGAAGGTTGCTGTATTTACAAATTCCTTTCCTCTTATATCAGACATATCACTAGGGCTGTTGAGCTGCTGGGTCTTGCTCAGCCAGATTTCATAGCTAAGGATTTGTGCAAAGCTGCATGTTCTGCTTTGGAGTTGAGATTCCCATGAAGTGGATTCCTTACCAGTCACCGTCAGTATGAGGACTTTGGCAGGTCAAATAATAAATTTTAGTTCCTTACAACACTGAATTTTAAAGGTGCTGTTTCTGGCAATGCCTCATAGCGATGACTACGGGGAAGAAAGATCCATCCCTTCTGCTGTGGTTTGCATTTGGAGAATTCCAGTGGAGGTCCGATTCGGAGGGGCTTTTGTCAAATAGCCTAACATCACCAAAGTGCTTGCGCTTGCTCTTTTGTGCTCCTTATCCTGATTTTGCTGGGAAAGCTAACTGATGCTTTACAGTGACTGAACATCCTAGGGAGTCTGTATCCCATGTTTATGGCTCAGTGTAATACGCATCTTCATGAACTGCGTTAAGTATCTAAGAAATGCTAGAGTAGCTGCAGTATAAAATACCTGCATCTTCATCTACACAACAGGACTTTCATATATGGAAGAGATTCTTGATTAGAGTTCAGGCCACTCGACAGCTTTACCAATTTGTTTGCAAGTTAACTGTGCAGTAGAAACAGCAATAAATGTGGCATCTGTATGTTTGTATATGGAAAAAGAAATGGGAGGGAATGGTTAAGATGAGGCTTACACGTAACCTTGCAGAAAGGAAGGGAGATGGAACGTTAATGCTAGGAATATTAGAGAAAGGAGTTGCAATTGTTTATACCCTATTGGCTACAAACATGTCTGGAGTATTCGATTTACGGAAAGAATCAAGTAATTAAGATAAAAGAATATACACGATTCACTACTGTGAAATAGAGAGCCGTAATTTATGCTCTGTATCTACTGTAGTTATGATTAGTGACCTAAGGCTGTTGAACTTCCTCTTTATGGATTGCGAAAATGCTGTGACAGTTTTCAAGGGAATTGCTCTCTTTGAGTTTAAAGAGATGAAAATGGGCCCGCTAACAAGGACCGGCTTCAGTATGTGCTTTCATATTCTTCATGTTTAAAAAAAAAAAAGGGGAGTGGGGGTGGGTGGGAGGCAATTGGGTGCTTTGATACGTCTGAACCTTAGGACCTAGTGAGGAGGGGGAGCCGGGGGGGATCGGTCTCTTCTCCCAGGTAATGGGATGAGGGGAAATGGCCTCAAATTGCACCAGCGGAGGTTTAGGTTGGATATTGGGAAAAATTCCTTCCCAGAAAGGGCTGTCAGGCACTGGAAGGGGCTGCCCAGGGAAGGGGTCGAGTCCCCATCCCTGGGGGGATTTAAAAGCCGGGCAGACAAGGTGCTGAGGGCCAGGGTTTAGTGGTGGGATGGCAGGATGAGGGTAATGGTTGGACTCAATCTTAAAGGTCTGTTCTAAACTAAACGATTCTATGAATATATATTATCACACAATGCATGCGGTGCGTGCCGAGAAACCTGCAGAAAGGTATTCTCTTGGATGCTTTTCAGAATGACTGTTCCTGAAAAGATTGAGAAATACGTTTTCACAAAAGGAAGCTATTATTTGGTGTTAGTTTTCTGGTTCTGATGTGTTGTAGCGTTTCGCTTATTTGTATTACAGAATTGTTCATAAACGTAGGAATTCTTGCTCCCTGTGCTGTGCTCATGATCAAAGAAGATGATTGTCGCCAGTATGGACTGCGATTGAGTGCTTCCCTGCATTAGCTGAGGCAAATTTGTAAGGAAATATCTGAAAATTGTACACCGATTTCAGATGCTGTTTCTATGTGCTCTTCTGAGCCCTTAGAACATTCTTTCAATATAAGCTGTTTGAGTTTTGAAGTAGTTGGGGCCTTTAAGCTAACACCTTCATGCTCTGAAATGCAAAATTCCATGAACTGTGGTAAAATATCATCATAAATCTTTCATCTGGAAACTGCAGCTGTCGTGATGCTCTCTGCAGTCTTCCAGCGTAACCTGTTACCCGGTGTAATTCCGTGTACCGCATAATCTTCCCTTCGGATTAGGGAGGGCACGGCCTCTGAACGTGCTCCGTTCCCCACACGTTGGCTGGCCTTGAAGCCGAAGAGGGCTAATACATTAGCTGTAGTCGGTGTTTAATACTTACCCTTCCATGCTGAATGCGGAGAGGTGATTAAACCAAGGGTGGTATTTGCCAGTAAAGATACTGGGCCAGGAAAGTAAACAGCTGGGAGAGTATCTGGAGTCAACATTTAAATTTGACCTAATATTGCATTGTATAAAAGATTCATTTATTACTGTACTTATTGGAAAGCACTTGTAGGACAAGTGCTATAGTTTACATTAGTTTAAGTGTTGGAAGATGGATTTGTCGGTGTCGTTTGTGCCAGCGCATGAATATTTTATTTCACCTTTCTAAGGTAATAAATCCTCAGGTAGCTCCACACCTTTTAGGGTCAGGTTCCCAATGCGCTAGGACTCTTCTCTCCCCCAGCCCTATCTCTGATAAGCAGGAGTCAGAGGGAAAAGGTACGGCCAGAACAGAAGACAGTTGCACCGGCTGCTCGGATACGTGCTTCGCTCCTGGTGTCAGTGGGCTTGTCCCTCACGTATACCTTGGAGAGGGAGAGCGCCGGATTTTATTCCATCATCCCTTACCACTTCTCCCCCCGCCCCCCCCAGGTGAGACTCCGGGTAAGCAGTTTGAAGTACTAAGCTCATGGTGATTTTAAAAACAATTTTTTAAGTCATGCTGAGAAGATTGTATTTGGTAAAAGGAAACTCATCTAAATAATGAGCTCTCTCTAAAATAGTCAAATAAGGTTTTATGCAAATGTCTTTAATAAGTTTTAGTAACACTTGGTGTTTTGGTTTGCTTTATGACATTTTTCTTTTTTGTGAGGTACTCTGCCAGTTTCTGCAATTACAGGTAATGGTTGCACACAGAATTCTTAATTGGGTGTCCTGTTGTTTTCAATAAGTCTGTTAAAAAAAAAAAAAAAAATTGGCTATGATGCTGTGCGTCGTATAAATCCTTGTGCCCAGAACAAAGGGAAAGGCTTAAACTTTCAGTAATAATACAGCATGATTCTGAGTCAGGAGCATGGGAATCTGGCAAAGACGGGTTCTGTCCAGTGCCTCTAAGTAAATTAATCTGAATTCTAGAGGAGGACTGAATGGTTTATGGAACTGCTCCTTGGTCTCAAAGCATTCTGCTTCAGGATCTCGGGCTGAAATAACACCTTGACTTTTTTAAATGGAAGCTATTAGTGGCTTCATTTGTTAAAGTTGTAGTGCTGTGACGATGATATTGCCCAAGGCAAATGATTAGCCTTAGAATTATATATTAGCTTGGCTGTCTGCATTCACTTTAATCTTAATTCAAATGACAGTGCAGATGGTGTCCCTGATATGTGCACTATATGTTTAAAAACTATGTGTCTGCTTCAGAACACCTTTTCTTATGGTTCATCCTCTGTATGTTCACGCATGACTTTCAGTACCTGAGAAAAGTTGGGGTTTTTTTCCTTTGTACCTCTCCCAACTTTTCCTTTGAGCGTTTTTCTTTTATAGCAGGTAAATGCATCCATTTTATTCTCCAGTGTAGTTATTTCTGATTTTAGCATTTTCAATATCTAGCCATTTCCAGATGAATGGAGGCCATCTTTCCAATCTATGGGTTTAGATTAGATTGCAGCCTGTGGACCTGGTTTGGGGTATATTTATTTAGTAGTGATTTACATATAAATACAAAGAAAACTATAAAATCTAGTGTTGCTAATTCGAGCTATTGATATCGTGGCAGACAGCAACAATCTGCACTAGAAATTCCCTGCATCATAAGATACAGTCACATCTTATACGGCTTGACATTTTTTTTAAGGCTGTTGTTTTGTTTTCTTGATTGGCTGCTCTGGTTTGTCCCACATTAATTACTGACAGTATTATTTTTATTAAGGCTATGTCATTGTGGCCCTGTTTATCAGCTGGTGTCTGAACACCCTAATGCATGAAGCACATTTGTAGAAAACTTTTTTTTTCCTGGTTTAAAATGTCAGCTTTTTCTATAACCTGGCACATTAGGTGCAGTTTCTTAGAGGATGTAAACATTTAAGTAGCTGACCATTTCATTAACAAATGCTTACATCCTCTGAGAAGCTGCATAAGGAAACATTTACTTGCCAGGCATTTGTTTTCCAAATACACTTTTGTTTCCTCATAGGAACAACATTTGATTATGTGGTGGAATAGCCGAGTCACAGGACCTGGCTGATCAGTCTTTTTTTTTTTTTTTTTTCTTTTTTCTTCTTTTTTTTTTTTCCTTTTCTTTTTGTAATTTTAAACCCCAGCTTGCCAGCAGAGAGGGCCACTTTGCAGAGATGCTTTAATTTTTCCTGTCATAAAATTCCCCTGACTATCAGGCGATATTTTAACAGCCATATGACTGTTCCAACTCTGTGCTGGATTTGCAGAGCAAACCGTCTCCTGATTGTTTTATCCTTTCAGCTCTGGGTATCTCTTTGTTAAAAGGTAAACCCCTTAGTGAAATGGTAAAGAAAATGTGGCCTCTTGATATTTAAAAGGTGAGAAATCTATTTAAACTGTATATGATGGCTTCAAATAGTCCCACTGCTGAGCGCTGCTTGTTTTAATAGAAGTGATAAATACTGCAGCTGGTGGTGCTCAGCAATTAGATTTGAGCTATATACTATAAATGACATTTAATGGCAAATGTCAGGCATAGCCTGAATGATATCTTCATTTCGGTGGTGCGTTTTCTTTAGGATAATGCTTAAAAAACCTAAATGGAATTTAATTACCGGAGCATATATTCAATGATTAGTTAAATGCATTTGTAATACCATTAGTTGTTAGGTAACTGTTTGCTTATTATGCTTGACACCGAGGGTATTTGATGTACAATGTGTATCGTATGCAGTGCAGCAATAGAAATGCTAATAAGCCCGGTGTTAAGGAGGGTCGCTATCAATACTGTGTCAGCAGCTTGCTGCCAAATTTGCCTCTGTGAGAGAGGCAGAAGCTGTAATCAAAGTGGAGTTTGTAGAAGCAGCAAACGTGAGCAGAGACGCGGCAATAAAAAAAATAGTGCTTATTGCTTTCTCTAGTAGTGATTTTAATTGCAGCCTATTAATGAAGTCTCACCGCCGTTCGTGTCTTTTGTATAGGGCTTTTGTGATACTTGTAGAAATAATAGCTGAGATGTGGCATCTCCACTGCTTCGGCTGTGATTTTTGTACAATAGAGCTGAGCGTACCGTATATATGCATGTATAGAAATGCCATAGTCCTGTGTGTTGCAAAGAATCTCCAGCATGAACGCAATGCAAGGTTTCGGGGCTAGCATGTGGGGCTGTGGCTTGCTAAAACCAAACCAGTAAGCCTGGATGGACTCAACTGGCTGTCCACAGCTATGGCGTGCGTCTGTACTCGGCTTTCCTCTTGGGCCTTTGTGGAGGCAGCACAAAGTTGATCTGTACAGGTTTCATCAGATAAATACAGACTGAACTGGTCTGGGTCTGCTGGCGTAGCCAGCTGGTTGTGTTCCCCAAGAAGGGAGCAGTCGATTGGGGAAAGCTTTTTGTGCTGTAGAAGCTTTTTGGGGAGGGGGGAATGGGTGGACACACTGTCTTCTAGCCCTGACAGCTATAATTAAGCAGGCTTGTTCATGGGGAGTTGTACACTGTAATAGCGCGGTTACTTTATGCTTTTGCTCAGCATAACTGACACCATGAACCACAGATGGGATTCAAAGAACATAAAAGGGAAACGGAGCAGAAAGATACCACAAAGGGATTAAATGAGGTAGTAAGCAATGACCCATAACCTTCATGAAAGATCTTTTGATAGTTTTATTTTAAGCCAGCCAGTTTTTAAGCATAACTGCTTCTTTTACAAGATGAAATTATCTTTTGTCATTTAGAATTGCGCTGGAATTTTAAGGGTGTTGTTGTACTTAAGTGTATTTCACTGATAGGAAAACAGGTTCCTTGTCAGCAGCTTTGTTTCCAGTAAAGCTGAAAAATTTATGGAATAAATACTGTAGTTTGTTTTAAATACAGAAATCTCTTATGGTTATCACCTGAAATGAGTAATGTCCTTTTTCTCCTTGAAAACTTGGATGAGGCTGTGCTCAATTCTCTTTTGTGGATGCTTCAAAAGTTAAAGCCCTATGAATGAAGATATACTGAATATCTGATATTTGATGCATAATGTGGTGTAAGGGTGCTATTTCTGATCCTCTCTTTCTGTGTCACTGCCACCTAAAAGCAGGGCAGATGGGACTAAGTTTGAGTGGTTTAGGTAAGGAGGAAACTGCCTCAGGAATTTGGGTAGAAACCGCAAATAACTTGGGCAAAGACTGCACAGAGTATTTGGTCCCAATTGACCTCTTTTGTAATCTTCTTACCAGAGATGATGATGTTGGTTGCTGATTGATCACATTTTCTGGGGCATGAATTTGAGTGGAATTCCAAAGGAATGAAAAAAGGTGGATGCTCTTTGATACTGAAAGAGCGGAGTCCACAGAGCCTGGGTACCAACAGCTGGTTAGAAGTTGAACGTATTGAAAACTCTTCTACTTGGACAGATGGCTGATGCCCTCATAGCTTTGCTTTCAAGTATCCATGCAGTCTTGTTACCATCAATTCTGGTTTGCACTTGTTTTTATGTCATTCCACATTCTTTATTTGCAGATATAAAAGTATGTCGTTGTGTAACTAACTTGGGCCAGTAATTTATCCAGGAGATATTTTACATATATCTCTGTTCTTCTGTCTCAGTAGGAGACGGAAGGTTTCATGTTAAATTCTAATGGCTCTATGCCTTTAAGAAACACTGTCAGTAAGATCTTCAGTAGTTACTGATTCTTTAAAAAAATTAGTAAAGCCTAAACACTCCGTTTCAGTTGCCTTTTAGAGTCTTTTTCAAGACTCAGGGAAGACAGGCTTAATTTTTATTTGCCTCATGGCAAGTTACTTATTAAAGCTATTGTTCCATGTGGGCTTAGGTCTAGGAATGGACTATTTGCCTAATGGTATTTTAATTTGTTCCTTGTGTTTCCTTTCTCTTTAATATGATGCCTAATTCACAGGTTGATACCCTGTTGTTGGCGTTCAGCGTAACCAATGTCAGCCTCTCTGTGTCAAGGGGAATTGCTGATGTGCACCCCTTGGCAGTTCATTTGGAAGCAAGTAATTAGAGGACATGGGTTTGAAAACAGTGAGAAAATAGGAGAAGAAGGGAATAGAGGTGTCCGAAAGAGTTTGTTGTCTGAATCTGATTCTAGCTGAGAGTTAGGAGCTCCTTGAGGATGAAGCTGTTACCAGTATGTTGGGGAGGATTATCTTAGCTCTAAAGTGCAATTTTAGCGAGTGCACAGCTTATTGATGTCATTTCTAGGGACTGATATTTGGCTTGCTAGTGAGGTGCTAATGTGTAACACCTCCCACCTAAAGACCCGAGTGGAGTTGTAACCTCTAAATCTGGAAGTGCTTCCCTCCTTCTGTGGGTGAGCAGTTGAGGTGCCTGCAACAGACAAAGAACTAATCCAGCATACAGATTTTACTGGGAAGGTCTGCTGGTGGAGCTGGGCCTGCGTACTGGTTACATCTTTGAATTCTCTCTTGGGTGACGGGCTGATTTTTGGCTTAATTATTTCAGGATGTTTTGGACATCTGGAAAGCAGAAATTGATGGGAAGGGAAGATTTATGAGTGGCACTAAAAAAATTAAGAGCTGGTAGGTTTGGAAAGGGAAAAAAAATTCAATTTTTTAGCTTTGTCTTACTGTGCTTCAACTAGATGCAATTCTGAAATTTGGTGCTAACCTGTATCCTTAGAAGGCAGATTTTACCGTCGGATTCACCAAGGTTCATGCAGTCTTTAGTGCTATTTGTTGCAGTTTCTGATGAATCGTTCCCTGGCTCTCCCTTACCGTAATTATTCTTTGTCTGTCATAGACGCTATAGCGTTCGTGCCTCCTGACTGTAATAGCTTTCCCACCAGAACATCCAGTGTTCAGAAAATGGCAGCGCAACAAGTTTTGATAGTTCTTCTGGTGAGCTGAAGACTGTACTATTTTTTTTTTTAAGACAGTCTAGCAACTATAGTGCCAAACCACCCACACTAGGAGACAACATATGCCAGCTACTATGAATTAACATGCGGGTAAGTAGCAGATCACCTAGTGTTTTTAAATAGGCTTGAGCCTTGATAGCTGGATTCTAAGGTTTTGGCTATCTGGCCATCTCCCCACAACGCACAAAATACAACCTTCCAGATAATGAGTCGTGATTGAAGGCTAATTTTGGCCATGTTTTGCATTGTTTAAAGGTGTAGGCAAACAGCTTGTTGTTTTACACTTACATATGTGTGTGTCGGTAGGTATGTAGGCTGAGATTTACAGGTATGTTTCTAGGACTTGCATGCTTGTAGGAAGCAACTCTGCCTACAAATAACCTGTCTGCACTGTGTAATGTTTGGCAGTGTTTGCAAACAGTTTTGCTTCAAAGTTCGTAGAAACTGTAGTAGAGATCTAGAGCAAATAATATTTTCAACAGAGTGGCTCTGAGCAGAAGGACTGGGTTTCTCCTATAGCATTCAGGGCGGGTGCACCCCTGAAGCGTGGCTGTTCTCGGTGGTGCCCAGCGCCAGGACAAGGGGCAATGGGCACAAACTGAAACATAAGAGGTTTCAGTTGAATGTGAGCAAGAACTTTGAGGGTGACAGAGCGCTGGAACAGGCTGCCCAGGGTGGGTGTGGAGTCTCCTTCTCTGGAGATATTCAAACCCCACCTGGATGATGTCCTGTGCAACCTGCTCTGCGTGACCCTGCTTTAGTGGGAGGGTTGGACTGGGTGAGCTCCCCAGGTCCCTTCCAACCCTTGCCATTCTGGGATTCTGTGTATGCATCTGAGTTTGAAATTCAGGGGAGGGGGAGTGTGATGTTTGGTTTAGATCTCTGCTATTTGTACACAAGACTGAATTAATTTCCAGCACACTGAGGTGACTTCATGAATTCCAAAAGGAGTTTCATTTGTTAAACTTGTGAATAAAAAGGGCACAGGAGAAGTTCTTACTGTAAACAATCACAAAATGTTGAGAGCGAGACACTGTAAAAAAAAAAATCCTATATTGTTTTGTCAATAAATTATGCTTTCTCCTACATAGATCACAGAAATGGAACTTTACCCTGGAAATAGCAATATTTGATACCCCAGGCAGCTTATTCCCAGCTCAGCTCACACTTCAGTGAATACGCTGATCGATTATCCGCGGCTTAACCAAGCCGTCTCATTTCCTGCCTTCCATTACTGCGCTCAATCAAGCCGGCCGTTCTTTGTGGCCTGCCTTGTGCACTGAGATAAGCCATCAAGGCATGTTTCTATTAGAAAAGCTCTTGTAGATGGAATAGTCATTAGATAACACTAACAGGTTTAAAGGTTGCAGTCTTTGTGTTGGTTCGGGTTAAGAGGACAGGAACCCAAAGGGCTGCCGCCTTGGGTTGTTGTGTTTGAGGGGCAGAGAGGATTAAACTGCACGTTGCCATGCTTAGTGCTCTTATTTAACGCTTTTATTTCTTGCTGCATACTGATAGCTCTCACTTTTGACAATGCTTCTGCGTTTGCAAGAAGTAATTATGTGTTTAGATGCATGCATCAGAATTAAATAATCAAGCTGCAAAAATAACATTCATTTGTGGTAATAACCTCTGTATTTCCAAGCTGGGTTTTCTTGGCTTACAAACAGCCGATCAGGTTTCTTATTTAATTAGAAAACAGCCTACAAAAAGATATCCTGAGAACTTGAAATTACATGTGCTGTTGCAGAGTGGGAAGAAAAATGATCCTTGCTGGAGCTCTGTGCCTCCTGATTTTGAGATAGTTTCATTTACGCGTCCCCTCTGCTTCCACCTCCCCCCCCCCCCCGCCGGGGATCTGGTATGAGTGGCCTTTATTTTTCTTTTTCCTCCTTTTGAATATTAGTAGATGTCAAAATTGAGTAAGTGTAAAAATACTTGTACAGTAGGACTAGAAATATGGGTGGGGATTTGCCATGGCAGGGAAGGGCCAGGGAGCGGTGGGGTTTAAGCAAGCGGATCTACCACTTGTACTGGAGTCGGGCTGGTACTGTGTCATGGAGCGTAACTGGAGCTGTTGGTGTGAAATGAAATAATCGTTTCTGGGGGGCAAACAGTGCTCCAAAGGAGGGGGTTAATCTGTAATGTTAAAAAATAAATATAATGTCCACTTGCAAACTGGCTTTGTGTGGCCAGAGCTTCTATGCGGCAAGGCACAAGATGTTTCTTTTGAACAGTGGATTGACTGTTAAAATATTTAACATTGCTAAAATAATAGAAAGGACTTGGTAGCTTAGAATGAATCACATGATTATTTTCTTTTTCCTGATAGAAAAATTTCATTGTTGAAAATATATTTGAAAGGAAAGATGTCCTTTTCCTTGTTTCTATTTTGTTGTTTGTTTCTTTGAAATAGCTGCTATTCCCTGACTCCAGCCTGCCCATCTGTCATCTCCAGCATTTGGTATATTGTTGTGATTTAACATGGTATCTAAATAGGGCAAGTAATGAAGGATACTGCTTAAATCCCTCTGAGAGAATCTGCAGGACATCTGTGATCATTTGCACAATTTGGTTCATATAACCCTGGGAAGGGAATGTGGGATCTCTTAAGACATGAATTGTAATGTGCAGTAACTCTGTTTTCAAGGGTGTTCTAAAAGAAAACTGGCGCCTTGGAATTGTCACAAGTGCTGGGGAAATCAGTACATTCATACTGCTAAAGAGAACCTGCAAGATTATTTTTTTCTCTTTTAAAGGAGCGGCTCATTTTTTCAATAGAAGCTGACCAGATGCTTGTGAACTGGGATGCTTTAATGCATGTACAGATTTCAGCTGATTCTTGTTGAACGTCCAAAACTGTTTCATGTTTTTTTAAAAGGAACAAAAACCAAACCACCAGCAGCAACAAAACCCCCAAATGAGTACTTTGGAGTACTGCAGCAATAGGCAATATTTTCCTTTCAGGGGAGAATGGAGTTTTTGTAGCACAGGGAACCTTTTTGAGCTGAGGGAAAGACACTTTAAAGCACTTGCCATTGCGGTGATTTCTGCAAGTCTGAATTTGGCATGTAACCGTCTGCAGCTTTTCATATGAAAAGGTGTAAAAAAAAAAAAAAAAGTAACACCTTTATGAACTAGGGGACACTTCTTTTGTGTGCACATGGTTCTAAAATAAATAGTCTACCACAGAAGTTGGCATCTTGACACTTGTGCGTATAGTCTGCTCTGTAAATGACATACATATTTAGAAAGTTGGCTGACAAAATTGCACGTCCAGGAATTTCTGTGCAATGAAGGATGTAAATGTGAAAACCAAAGTTCTGACAGACGTTTTATATTTTTGGGGAGATGGAAACTTCAGGTTAAACCCCACAAAATCATGCGTATTGGAGAGCAGATACAGAAAGATGAAGCTTTTAAATTCATTGGACAAAAAGCAGCAGTCATGGTAAAAATAGGTTTTTAGGCAGGAGATCAGATCACACCCCCTCTCCCCCAACCAACTCAACCCAAACAACCCAGAACCCGAACCCAAGCGCTATTAGCAGAGCACAAGTAGCAGGTTATTGGTATGTCAGCGTATTTTTAGTTGCGTCATTGTTCAGCCACTTTTCTGTAAAAAGTTATTTGCATGTCTCTGTTGTAATGATGTTTTTGTTGTGGCATTCCTGATGTATGGAGGCATTGAGTCGTGCCATATACGTGCGTTCTACAATTCAAATGGCAAAGAGCAGTCAGCATCGTGGAGCACGTGCTGCTATCTGTTTTGCAAGATATATAACGAGTCTGATAATATTTAAAGATCTATACATTAGTCATGTTCATCTTTTCCCATAATTTATAATTACAAATGCTTATTTAGTAACATTTTGGTTTTGGAAGTTAAAAGCATAGAAGGTTGGTGTATGCCATGGCTTCAAATCTATGCTTATAGGCACCATTTGGATTGATGGTCTATTGTTTTTATCACCTGTTTTGGTTCTAATTCTAACTTCATCTTTTTCTCTGTTGTTTTTAAAGATGCATTCTTTTTGTTTCTGAAGTGTAAGAAAAGCCACTCTTCTCTGTTGTGAAAACCCCTGTAATTTCTTTTTCTTGGTAATCTTCCCCTCTGACAGTGCCTCACAACTACACGATCAACCGAAAGAAGTCAATACCATTCCTGTTGGCAGGTTGCAGTGTAGGGCAATTCATCATTTCCCTGGAAACTTCTTAGATTCAGCCAGCCTCCTGAAATCCAATCTCATTCCTGTGTTCTTCCTGATTGTGGATCTGATTTCAGGGGAGGAAATGTTGTTCTTTTTCACCATGCGGTGTAACTGTGAACCTCTGGAATAAAACACAGCAAAGGGAACGGCTAAGGCATCCTTTGACCTTGAGAATAAAGTTTCAAAATGGGAAAAGAGTACCTTCCCATCAAATTAAAATGCTTGAAATAGCAAAAAGCTCTGGGCTCTGTGTAGATATTATGCATTCTTAAAGTACGGGATTTTTGAGTGATGAGGTGATAAAATATTGCAAAACATAGTAAATACTTTGCCTGCCTTCACTGTGTGTTAATATGTGAATATTCCTTAACAGCTCTTTTTTTTTTTTTTTTTTTTTAACACATATTGGGGGACCTGGGTATTTGCAGCGAGGCTCACAGGAGAGAGACAGCCCTAAGCAAAACCTTCTCTTTGCATTGACCGAATGGCAAACTGGGAGGGAACTTTGGGAGGAGGGGGGAGAATGAGGTGGTCCCTTATGGCAGCAAGTGGAAAAACCTCACTTCCAAGCACTAATTTCTTCTATCCAAGTGTATCAGAATGCTCTGGAAATGTTGAGCTTAGCCTCATCCCCGTGCTACTAAAAGCCCTGTGCTGTTCTGTGATATAAGAAGAAACTGAGCCGAGGAAGTGATTGCATCACCACCTCCTTTAGAGTCTGGGGCTAATTCGGAATAAAGCGGTGACCTCCCAACTCATGACTCCCTGTGATGCCAAGGCAATGAAAACATCTGACAGTTTTGATCCCTCCCTTTTTGTTGGCGCATAATCTCAGTGTATGCGTACGCAAAGGATACCTTCACACAAAACTGTTATGCTTCCAGCATACTTTCTGCAAAATTGTCCCCTTGCAGCAGAGTCGCTGTAAGGTTACATATGAGGTTGTAGCCATTCGTTCATCATTCGCTACCTCTGTCCTCTCCATGGCCAGCTCTTTTTACTGAAATACAGTAACTTGTTTCCTCTTTTGAGATATCTCAGTTGGCTGCTGGTGGTTGTTCCGACTTCTGATGCTTTGGTTTGTAGATAAGCATTTGTAAGCACCATCCCTGGCACAGCACAGTGGGTTTCTAGTCCTTCTCCTCCCCACCCATGTAATTTGCTATTCAAAAAAGCCGCCACCAACAAAATTCAATACTGTATTTCGTAGCCCTCCTCCATGGTTGCATACCCATCCGTACCTATGCCTCCTTTACTAGTGCTCCTTGGAGTGTTGGGTTATTCGACAGAGACCCGATGTCAGTGGCACAAGCCCAGAAAACTGAAGCATTAGCTTTTGATGCTTGTTGTAAACTGTCTGTACACATAAGTCAGTAGTTTTCGTGCCACAAAGTGATGTTTTTGGAGTGTGCCGTCATGGCAAGAGGGGCGCTTTCTCCTCTTGGCTAAGAAATGCAAAGAGAATTTGCAGAGAAATGCTGGGCTAATGTTCCCCATCATTGCTGCGTGCAATTCTTGTTAGCATTAATGGAATTTATGAACTCTTAGCAAGAGGGTAGCAGAACATTTACTTGTATTTTTACTGTCTTCAGAATTCAGAGAGACTCTTCACAAAAACTGTGGTGCCCAGAACTTTGTTTCAGGAGAACAGATAAGTCTGCAACCACATTTTTCTGAACAGCAGGCAGCAGCAATCAGTGCTGCCTCTCAAACTTCGTCCTTTGGATTTTTTTCATGCATTAGACTGCAAATGTGTTATTTTAAGGAAAACAAAAAAAAAGCAGGTACCGGTTTCTCCTGTACAGCACAAGAATGCTTAGTGTGTTCTTGAATGGTTTTTGAGGTGTCCAGTACACAGAGCACATGTGGTAGTGGTGGAGCAGTTCACAAACCTTTTTCTGGCCCAATGCTGCCACTAGCAGGGGGTTTGTGGTATTACAAGTGGTTTTAATCAAAGGCTTCAAGAAGTGCATTTAATGGAAAGATTTTGATGTTGTTTATTAAGCAGAAAGGGTGGAAATTGCTGTGCCAAGTAGGCTGATGTGAGGTGATAAGAACTTTCAGGTCTAGTAACCTGTGCTTTAACTTTTAAATGTCAATGTCTTAAGAGCAGTCTGAGAAGGGTCTGGAGAACTGTTGTGCAGAAAAAACAAACGGCGCTTGCAGTTGCCTCATTCCAAAAGAATCTGATTTCCCTTCAGGCCTTCCTCTGATTCTTCAAGTGTTTTGGAGCAGTAGAAAGAATTGACTACCAAGGATTTCAAAGATAAACTGCAGCAGAGAGTCTGTAATAACTTGATCTAAATATTCTCTTTTGAAGTGGTGTTTATGCTTCGGTTTCCTTCTAAGAAGGAGCAGACGGGTAGCTGGGTTCTCAAATGCAAAAGGAGCGCTCGAGGCAGATAGTTTTGTGTAAATGTTGCTGTGTCTTTTGTGAGGTACGTGGGACATCCGAGCCTGTAATTATTGGGATTGAAGCACAACATCCTATTCTTTTGTGTAAAGGAGTCTAATAAAGAACATCTACAATCATGTCTGAATCCATCTGGTTGGGGGGGGGAGAGGGGGGAGGAATACTGGTATCTCTTGATTACAAGTGTTAGGAATGGTTGCATTGAATTAGTTACTATTGGTATTCTTTTTTCCATGTTTGGCCCCAAGTGCTTTTTGTTTGTAGAAATTAGCAGACTAAGATCATTCTGCATGAGGCCAAAAATTCCAACATTTTTCTGATCCCTGCCTCTTCTTTTCTTGGGTTAGGTTTTTGTGAGTGAATAGGTTGGGATTTGCTGGTCAGATACAGAGAGATACAACTGCATGGTGATGTGGTCGGTTCTTGTTGCCCTTGTTTCATTGTCACTGAAATGTTTTCCTCCCTTTTGGGTCTTACCTCAGGTTTTCTTCAGTGTGAAAACAAATTTTATACTTTAGAAGATTGTGTCAGATGTGGTCTGATTTCCTTTTTAGTAATGCCTTTAGACCTTCTTTTTCAGAGTAAACGGGACCACCTCCTTATGAATGTCAAATGGTACTATCGCCAGTCTGAAGTCCCAGATTCAGTCTATCAGCATTTGGTTCAGGACAGACACAATGAGAATGGTAAGTCAGGCTCTGTAGAGTAAGGCCTTCCTTACTTGTACTCTGAATTTTAAGTTTTAACAGTCCAGAAGGCAGGAACACTTCTGCATAGGGCTACGAAGCAAGGACTGTTGATGAAAACAGTGTGTTAGAAGATGGGTGATGGTGTTTCTTACCTGCCTTGTTCTAACTAGCGTATCACCCGCCACCATACCCATAATCAGCTGCATTTCAGGTATGGTTTCAATACTGTGCTGTTTTATACTAATGCCTTAAGAGAGAATAGAAAATAAACCATAACATTGGATCCTTTGTAGGCTTTCTGGGCAGTGTACTAACACCTAACCGGCTAAAGACCAAGCTGTCTGAAGAAATTGTGACCCTCTCCTCTTTTTTTTTTTTTTTTGTGATTCTGCCATAGTGTCATGAGAACTACATTTTTTACATTCGTGCTACCTTGCACGTATGAATGCTTACTGTGATTAATATTGCAGTAAGCGATGTAACTGAAGCCCTCGTAGCTGACTTTTCCCCTTCTCTTTTTGCAAAAACAAGTGTGATCTTGGGTTTAATAGAAGCAGAAGAAACTTTAATACATATTCCAGTGTCATTTATCTCTTGCCTCTAGGGGAGACATAACATTTGCTTCTATTCTTACCAGGAAAATTCCTTGAGGCAACTGTTAAAATTCTGAAGATATTCCAAGGTGAATTGTGATGATAAAAGTTGATGCTTGAAATATGGAACACAACTACTTTTTGGTGCATGACAGTACAAAGTTGAGCGTAGCTTCTCCTTTTTGTAGGCATTGCGGACATTTTGCCTGTGCTTTTAGCAAAAGCTGCACAAATCTAACATTTCTCTTCCTAATTTATTTGAAACTTCTAACAATGGGATTATAGGTGCAGTGTCAGAAACCGAGCGTTTTTGATAACATGGCTGCTTTTTTATGTCCCACTCTTGTGCACATGGAGAAGTATTTTTGTGTGTTCTTCAAACATACTATAAAGAAGTCATGGAAGAAGTTGTCTTCCAGTTTTTTGTTAACACTAAGGATTTTCTGTTATTGAACATGAATTTATTTATGTATTTATGTCAAAGCCAGAGCACTAAGCAGTTAGTCCTGCCGAGATTTTGTGGAAGATTTAAGATTAAATATGCAAAACAACCAAGACTTTAACCCAGCAACCAGAAGTCAGTCCTTTTGCTTGGGGGTGACCGCTTGTAGCAGTCCGTGGATAAGATGTCATCCAGTACCCCTAAAAGCTCTTTAGATATCAGTTCTTTAGATGGGGCAAAGGAGAATTCTTCTGTAAAAAAAAAAATGGGTATCACGTTATTTCCATACCTTACAGGCCATGTAAACAATCTGAATGTTTGTCATCTTAACACTGAGGAGTGTGTATCTAAGAAACATCCTCAGACTTTGACCTGTAAGAAATACCTGCAAAATGGGAATGCTAGATGTTTTCAGACTACAGCTAATGTGTCGGTGTTTTTCTGTTTGTGTTTTTGCTTTCTGGCAGACTCTGGACGAGAGCTTGTGATTACAGACCCAGTTATCAAGAATCGAGAGCTCTTCATTTCAGATTACGTTGACACTTACCACGCTGCTGCCCTCAGGTACGTTACTGCCGATGTGGTGCGGAGTCTGGGAGGTGGATGAGAAAAACCTCACCGAGAGAGGTGCTTTCTCGGGTTTTGCAAGAGGTGCTTTCTCGGGTTTTGCAAGGGGATCGTTAGCACGCTGCTCAGCTTTCTCCTCGTCTCCTACAGTAATTAACTTGTGTTATCTGTTCTTGTTCAAAAAGAAGCTGTAATTCTACAATCTCGTTTTAATCTCAGTTAATCAATGTTGCTCAGAAGATATTGTTTCCCATCATTGCTAATTTAGGTTATTGCTACTTCCCGCAGAAATAGCTACCCTTCCCTCCTCTGTGTTTGATTTCACCATGAACAATCGTGTCTGCTGGTGAAATGACTGTTAGTACGTTGCCCTGATTAAATTGCGCTCAAGGCTGTTGCTCGAAGGCACTTGTCGTTGGTGCAGCTCAGGGAAGAGCTCGGTCACAGCCCAGCTGGGCAGCCAGGAGGTAACAGCCCCCTGTGCTGTCCTCTGCCCTGTCTGCCCTCCCCTGGAGGTTGCTGCTTGCTTTTCCCACTTGCTCGTTAACCGAAGTGGCTAACCTTTGATGAGGCTGAGGGGATACGCTGTCACTTAAAACTGTTTTCAAACAGAAACAGCAAGGCATTATTTCTCAGCAGATTTTCAACACAGCAAACATGCATGGATATTGTCAAAATGCAAATTGAATAATCTCCCTGATAGTAACGCTCAGATGGTGTTGCACCAGAACCATCTGGAGACGTTTTTTTGTTCAGAGTCACTCCGAAGCCACTTACTTCAAGACAAACTAGCTGCAACTTCTGCTAGAAGGGTGGGAAGAAGTCTTTGGTTTACGTATTAGACTTCTTTATAAACTCAGAAAATTCCCGTGGTGTGCTGTAATCTCACAAAATTCCACAGTGCCTTTTCTGAGGTAGAGTGCAATAAACAAAGCAGGTTTAGAAGTTTGAGGGTTGCCTTCCAATTTTAAATCATCACGCTTAGAAGCGAGCTAGCAGGAGGCTGGCTCTCTGGATGGAACCAATCTTGGAAATCTGTCTGCTTAAACAGAGAGAAACTGGACTGTGTATGGAATTTTCCCTGGGAGTATTTTAACTTATCTTCTACATCCTTTCTGTCTTCTCCTTTAAAGAAAAGATAAAAGTGGAATATATGTGTATACCAAGCAAACTTGAAAAATAACCTTCTCCTCTCACCTTCCAAAAAGAGTGGAGGCTGCTGAAAGACCAAAGCCATCACTTTCTCGGCCTGTCCTGTGATTTATCTGCCACCTTTTTGTTTGGTTTGTCGTGTTCTGGATTGTTCATGCTTTTGATAATTCTTACAGTCACTTAGATGATATCTAAAGATGCTGGTGTTTGAGAGAATATGCTTTTGCAGGATAAAGATATTTTTGCTGATTCTTTTCTAGCAAGTTGTGGTTAATACATGTCAGTAATTTTCATATACAAGACTAACATAAGGGTAATTGCACATGATGTTCTTACAGTTTGAGAACACAGAGTAGGCAGAATGCATTGTGAGGCATGAAAGGAAGGTTAATATGAAAATATAATTTATTGTAATAGATTATTTTTCTGTGCTGCAAGCAAATGGCTCTGGTCACACAATGAATTGCTGACAAACTGGGAAATAAAAGCAGTGACTGTAACTATCAATCTTCTGCTCTAACTAGTGGAAGAATTTAACTAGAGGATACTTTTAGATCCCTGTGGAAGCGTGCAATAAGTTATGTCCTTTTTACCTATATGGTAAATCTTTGTGGTAGTATGTAGTATAATCGGTCTGAAATGCTATGAGCAGGACGTGCTGCTGGCATGGATGTAGAGAAGACCAGCTTAGCTGGAAATGCTTATTAACTGTCAGATGAATTACTGAAAGGGAACTAAATATTTTTCCTCCAAATACTTTTAAAATGTGAAATTATTGTGAAATATTACTACAAATATCCCTTCTCGTTGTCTTTCTTGCTAAATGACTAAACTAGGAAACTAGCTTCAGCCACCGGGGATAAAATAAATACTAGTGAACAAGTTTATCTTTCGGTATTTCTGTGTAATGGACCTTGTTAATGTTCCATTCCAACTTGGCATGACCTGTACAAAATCCAGTGTCGCTTTGTCCTTTGCCAGAAAGGCAATTGGGACGCACAGGCAGCCTCAGCTCACAGGGTAGCCCTTACTGATTTTTGTCATCGAACACTCGGCAACTTTATGCATCCTTCATCCTTCTGGTGTGGTTTTTCCTCGCCTGTAGTAGCTGATGTTGTGCACTGGAGTGCTTGTGTTACAAGGCACAGCTCTTGGTGGCTGTTGGCTGGTGAGCCTCATGCAGTGCTTTGCCATGGCAAGGTTAGGAAGGGAAGCAAGCTTAGCATTTCAACCTTCAGTTTTTCAAGTTTGCAGTGCTTTTAAGCTCCGCTGAGAAGACCAGGCAAACACGTCCAGTATTCTTACAGGCAAAATAATTATTCATCTTGGTGTGTACTGGTGGCAATAGTGCTTTTCATTCAATGTTAACCAAGACTGGCAAACCTTTTTACAATGTTAAATCAGCCCCGTAGCAGCTTATTTGTAATAGCAAATACTATTCAGTAAATACAAGTGAAAAGAGGTGCTATCTGTATTAATACTCGAAAGCTTGACATACTGAAAAAGAGCAAAATCTTGTGCTTTGTTTACTGCACTGAATCAGGTTTAGACAAAAAGCACCGACTCTTTGGCTGCCTGGCCCATTTGTCTCTGCCGGCTTCTGATCTGATTTACTTGGCGGCAGCAAACTGCAATGCATTGAACAACGAAATGCGAGCAGCTGTTGGACACGAACAGCCCGACAAACCCCCGAGGAAATGAGATGCGACTTCTCACAGCTACTCTTGATGCTCAGCCTTCAGGATAATGGCTTCATTAACAAATGATATTAAAAAAAAATTAATCTGCTGTAGAACAAGCTAATAAATCCTTTTTTCTTTATTTGTTTTTAAATGTCTTTGTTTTACTCTCAGGTATGAAAATAGAAGGAAAAAACTTGTGTGTGTTTGGAATCTGCACTGCTAGGTTTGCAGTGTTGCTAAAACAGCACAGCTTTGCTTTTTATTTGGGAGCGTTATTAAACTGACGTTTTATTTAGCTTTCTTAATAAAAAGTTAAAATAATATTAATGGTAGATTTTTTGAAGCTTCCTTAAAGATGTGAGTGTAATAGGACTGTAAAAACTTTGAAAATAAGACATTTTCAGGATTGTATTTGTAGGGTAATACTGTTCATTAGTCTGATTAAATTTGGGCTCCTTGGGATGGTGTGCTGGCTGAATGAGAATTAATGACTGTTTGTAGAACACCATCTGAGACGTCGTAACTGAATTTTCTTCACTTTCCACCATGGGAAGAATCTGCATGGTTATTTGTTACAACAGGCTTATATTTATGAAGTTTTAGACGTTTATGAGAACACAAGAATGTCTGTGGCTTATACACAGATTGCAGTGGCACTTAATTAAAATAGCTGTTATTCCAGACAGAATTCTAATACCATTTTCCCTCTTTCTTTCAGAGGGAAGTGTAATATCTCCCATTTCTCTGACATATTTGCTGCTAGAGAGTTTAAAGCCCGAGTGGATTCATTTTTCTACATACTGGGCTATAATCCAGAGACAAGGTAAGTGAAGTGACTTTTAAAGGCAAGCTTTACCGCTGATCTGAGCCTGTAGCAACAGGCAAACTACTCAAGGGAAGAAAAGTTAAAATTGAGTATGATGCTGATAGGAAGGTGGGGTGGAAGAGAACATGAGGATGAAGCTGCCTCTTCCTGCTGAGCATATGATATGTACAGGAGAAAAACTAAGGGCAGGTAACAAAATTGTGCAGTGAGTCACGATATCCGGTTGCATCTCGGAGTAAATAACAGACTGCTTCGAAAGAGTTTTTTAGAACTGTGGTTTTTTTTTTTTTTCAAAGGTTGCAGACATTAGCAGGCATTCCTAGCTGTCTCATTGGCTAAACGCACCCCCCTGAAAATACTTGAAAAAATACATTTGCATCTTCTAGTAAGCAATGCTGCAATTCCCACTCTTTTAAGAAATCAAATTGAAAGTGTTTAAGTGTGGGGATTCATGCTTTCATGTGTTAATACTCATATAGGGCCCATAGCAACAATTCCTAGTTTATGTTTTGCTGGCCTGGAGCAAATTAGAGGTACAGAAAGAACTTTTGGGGGGAATTAATACATATTTGAAGGTACGTTCAGCACGCTCTTTCATTTCACAGTTCTTGCAGTCTGCCTGGGAGTTGTCCAACCAATCTATCGGCTGTGTTTGGAAAGCAAAGCTGATCCTAGACTGTACCTTCATGATTTTTTCAGGTCCAAACCCTAAGTGTGGTTTTGTAAACACAGCGAATGCCTTACAAATACCAGCCTTACAGAGTTTGTTGTCTAGGGGCATATTTCTACGAGCACTTGAGTAAAAGATTAATAGTGCGTACCAGGGCTCAGCAAGGTCTGTGCTGACTGAGCTGTGTTGTTTCTTCCAGTGCAGGAAACAAAGCGAGCTCGTGGACCTTGATTTCTAGAGATATTGTTGAGAAAAGTATTATTTTAAGTGGGTGTTAGATAAGCATACAAATAATAAATATTTGAATTGTTTCATTGTGGATTCACTGGTTTCACTGCAGATATGAATCTTTATGCTTCAGGGCGTAGTTAACCACTAACTGCTTGCAGTTAGGAAGAAACTCCCTATGCGGGCATATTATTGTGTAATTGCCTATTTATGAGGTTTCCTGTACCTTACTCTGAAGTGTCTTAACCTGTCCGTGTGTCTGAGATGGGGCCTTGGACTAGATAAACTCCCCCAGTCAATTCAGTTTACATTCCGAGTGGGTGTAGGTCCCTAGGAAGCAATCTTCCTAGTGGATGGTGCTGAGTTCTTGGAAAGGGGCATGAAATCCTATAATATTTTAAAATACAGTATGTTAAAATGTTTTTGTAACATCGTTTGTACATTTTTTTTGAGCAGTTTAACCAGGCAAGGCATTTATAGAGTTTGTCACGATACAGGTCTCTGATAACTCAGCACCATGCTTGACCAACCCCAATATTTAACTTTGTTGCTTTTCTTCAATGCATTTGAGTTTTGAGGGTGTGAATGCTAAATGAGCTATTTGTGTTAGCGTTCAAGTTCTGTGTTTAATGGATGATTTCTGTTATGAAATGCCATTTATGTGAGTTGTCAGTGCAGTTTTAAACCTGCTTTCTGTGTAGAAGTAGCTGTTAATTCCTCCAGCTATTAGAAAATGACTGAGCCTGAAAAGATCAATGAAATGACAAAGCATAGCACTCAGTGACCAGCTAATTACTCAGAGTAGCCTGGTCTCAAAATGTAGGGTTTTCTTCATTTGGTTGCAGCCAGGGTTGTTCTGTGTTGTTGTTTGGGTGGGTTTTGTGGGTGGTTTTTTGTTGTTGTTTTTGTTTGGTTGGTTTTTGTTGGGTTTTTGGATTTTTTGTTTTTTAATTCTAGCTCTTGGAGTCTGTATTTTGTCTTGGAATGGGGAGAGGTTTAGAAAAAGGAGCTGAGTCTACGTTGCTTGATTATTTTTGACCTGTGTGTTTGCTACTGCTTTGCAATGGATGCTTCTTTGAATTCCTAATTCTAGACTTAGTTTGCTTTTGGAAGTAGAAGTTTTGTAATGCGCATTCCAGGATGACCTGCTGGTGGTTTTGTCTATAAAAACAGAACTTAGTCTTGAACTTGATCTGCTTTTCTAACATAGTGTGTTGTTACATAGGGGAAGGATGGGGAGTGTTCATGGTAGCTTGAAGTTAGAGTGTGTTGTAGAAACGGTTCTGCACGCGGCAGTGGGACCCCTCAACTGACTTGGATAGAAATGTGTGATGGGATACATAGACCAAAAGAGCTTGAGCTGTGGATTGCATCTACAAAGATGTATTTCTGTTTGAGTGATTTTATTTTGTGTTCAGCATAGATGCTCATATACTTTTCCAGGACACTCAAATGCAGTTTCAGTGTGTTGGGAATCGTAACTATTTTTGATGTTTTCATGTGTTCTGTTTGCAAAACCTGCAAAAATCCCAGACCACTGGGATCCACCACCCCAAAACACCGGCGTGGTAGATGTGTAATAAGAGGCTCTTTTGTTCTTGGAGCACACAGTGCTAAAGGAAAATAGGTTTTGTCCTTTCTTTTCTATTTGAAAGCTTGCTTGACTGTAGGCTTAGCTTGGGAAATACCAACCATGATCGCGTTGTTGATCATTCTGTGGGCTGGTAGTGGTAAGCCTGTGTGTTTTGGGGTAACTTTTTTCTTTACAGTGTATAGCAAGCTTTTTTTTTTTTTTAGGGAGTTCAGTAAAAGTTTACATGCTATTTTCGGGAATTCTCACATCAGTGAGAAAAATCTGATTGTGGAATACAAGCCTAAACTAATGTTAAAGCTAGAGGTGAGGTGTTATCACCTTGAATAGAGCGTTAATCAAGCTAGTAAGTAGACCTAGTAAGTAGCAACATGTTCCTGGCTCTCAAGAATGTGGAATACATCCACCAAACTTGTATAACAGCCAGCTGAGAAAGAAAATTCATTTTACTCTGAGTACTTTAATTAATTTTGCGTCTCTTCAGAGGTGACTGCTCTGACACTGGCTGATTCCACTAACACAGAACTATTGCGTTCTCCAAACAGCCAGGTGAGACCAACACTTTATCAAAGAAGAAATGTTAGGTGAATTGTGTAAGCCCTGAAGTTAGTTTAGAAGCCTTTCAAAGTGCATGGAATAGCAATCAAGAAGCATTAATGGACAAAGAAGAACAGACCTGATGTACCACTTCAGAAAATCAGTAACTACACCAGCTTGAGTTAAGCTGTTGATTTTGGTATTTGAGTCAGAAATTGGCTCTGCCTGTTGGAAAGAAATATGCGGCAAGGCTTGGGAATGCTGTTGAGCATGCCGCTTGACCTCAGACGGCTGTTTTTCACCACCTCGCATCTTGCTACTCGTTTACTACCCCTCTAGTTCTTAGCCTATCTGTAGTGTAGTGCCAGATGTAGCTGATCTGGCAAGAACTTCTTCCAGCCCTTCCTGTCGTACTCTGACGTCCTGTACGGACTTACAGAAACAGCTTTGAACTGTCTTACTCAAGGATGCGGGCATGCCGAATGCTACTATTGATATTGGCCTATTTTTGTAGCATACTGGGCATGTCCTAGGCAGTCAGTTCTTTGATCTCAGGAGTAAATAAATACATTACCAAGTTTTGACTGACACTGACATCTGTAAATATACATAGATTGAAATGCTACTGAATTTTTACTTGGAACTAGAAATAACCAGATACTATTCTACAAACAGTTTTCATGGCCATGAATCAAAATTACTCTTCCACAACATTGTTTTGCATTGTAGAACAAAATAATACCATTCAAGGGTGAATTTTCTGAATAGATGTTTTGGGAAGATCAGGAACTTGTCTGTGCTTTTACTCCACAACATTTGCTTTTCCTTTATTTTTAATCTTTTTCTTCTGAAGTGTTCTTGTTTGGTGATGTTGAAAGCTAAAGGAGTATTGGTGTGTCTCCAAGGGGAGGGTTCCCAAGAGTAAACATGAAGGTGACTTGCTCTGTCATCATCTTGTCCTTCATGGCTTCCTATTTTCTCTTGAAAGTCTGAATCAAGAGCCTTTTTTTTCAAAACACACCCCCCCCCCCTTTCAATGGAAAGCTTAGTGGGTGGAGTACTGGTTCTAGAAACAGATGAGCATAGGGTATATTCTTACGAAGTCAAGAAGCCAGTGTGGAGTTGTGTATAGGTAGGATTTTCAAAGCTTCCTCTTAATAGTACACTTCAGAAAAAGATGTAGTTGAATAATAAATTGATACCTACAACCCAAATGTGAACAGAGGCTGGAGAGGACTGCAGGGCTCTGTTTTGCTATTTTGATCCTTATATCTGGTTAATTTTTAGCAGTTTGAGTATTTTTATTTTATGCATATTATAATGCCTAGGGCAGTGATAGCGGGTGAAATGATCATAAAGGTTTTTAAATGTATCCATCCTTATGTCTCAAATCACAGCCTTAAAATGGATTGTTCTTACGCCTATACTTGGTAGCATACTGACAGTTTGTGGCGTACTGTGTTTAAATAAGACAATTCCTACAGTGTATCGTAAGTCCAATTCAAAATAGGCTTAGCAATTTGAAATACAATCAGGAATCGGGGGAAAATCGGGCACTGTTTGTATGGCATGCCCATGTGATGTGAAACAGATGGCTTCTGTATGTATTACTAAATTACAGCTCAGTTTTTTGTATCACTCTTGTCTAATATTCCTGGGAAGGAATTATGGAAGATGCTGAGCATCCTCACTGCATGTCAGTAGGTACTGTCACGCGTTGAAGTTCCTTGCGGTTGATTCCTTTTAAACAAACAGACAAAAAACTCCCCCAAAACCTGTATTTAGGTAACTTCCTTGGGTGGTTCTTTCTGGCTGATACCACACTTACTCATATCGTTTGGAATACATTATTTCTGTGTGTCCATATTTCAGTTTATCTCCGAACTGGAGGGTAGCATAAAAGCTGAGAACTTTTTCTCAAGTTTGTTGTGAACTTGAGGGGGGGGGGAAACCCAACCCAGAACAACAACAACAACAAATCCAGAAATACATTTCAGCTGTAGTTGAAATGAAGACTGGATACATTTGGCCTTGTAAGTGTTTGTATTTAAAAGGGGCCAGCTGGTAAAGACCATGCAAGGTATCTGGAGTAGTGACTTGAGCTAGTCTGGACTCTGGGAAAATCTGGTCAGTCAGCCTTGCTCTGAACGTGTTGTCTCCTGTAATACTTTTATAACAGAAGTGAGCTGATAGAATGTTATGGTGGGTTTGGCTTGGGTTGTTTTTTCTTTTTTTTTTTTTTAAAAGCATTTTCTAACACTTCAGTGTCTTTCTGGAAGTTTTAAATAGCCCGGTATAGCTTAGTATATAAAAAAAAAAGGAACTTTTATCATAGTTGGGTGTGGGGGGTAATTTTTTAATTTTTTTTTTTATGATTTTTGTACAAGTGTGAGCCAAGCCCCTCTGTCCCGTATCTTAGGGAATGGCTGCTTCAGATTACAAATCAGCTTTGGTAGCATCAGTAAGGTTCAGCAGAGCCGTGGTAGCTGAAATGCTGAAGTTACTGAACTGTGGGGTCATTGAAGGACCCAGACTATGTTGGTGAAGGTTCCCAAGAAGGGGGCAGGAGGTAACGTAATATATGCAGCAAGAAAGGTGTTACCCTACGTTGTAATACAATTTTCTCACTGGATTATTGTAAAAGAGAGAAAATTTGGGATTGTTCTATGGCCTGATCCATTTTGCTTAGTCTGTTGCAGTCTTCTAAAATGCAAAATTTGAGAAACCTTTTATCCGTCTCTAGCCTCACAGTAAATGCAGGCGTCTTAGGTGCTCGAAAATGGAGGCAGGTATAGTAATTAAAACACTTTATGCTGGGGAGGGAAGGGATATTACCTGTTATCCATTTATACAAACGGGTAGCTAAGGATTTTTTTGGGAATTAGTAAACAGGAATGCCAAAAATCAAGGTTGATGAAGTTCGAACAGTGAGTCAAGTTTGGCTCCTCTTGTGTTCCCCTTGTGCTCCCACGGGCCTGTAAATGGCAGCGGCGTTGTTGCTGAGAACTTGTGCTGCTTAAATGGGCTCATATATTGCGTTATTGACAGGTAGAATGAAAGGATTTTGTGAATGAGCTTGCTGCTTCGTTTCCTCGCAGATGCACTGTATGCTAAAACGTGAAGCTCCTGTCATTTGCACCTGTGAAAACCTCTGAGCCTTTTAATTGATGTCATTTTTTCAAAAGCTGATTGCAAACTAAGGGGGGGGGAAAAAAGAAATGGGGGGGGGGGGGGGGGGGGGGGGGAGAAGCTTTTAGAAGCCTTTTTAAAATCTGCCTGCGTTTCACTTGGGGAAAGATGTAGGGAGTGCTGGAACGCCGATCTCCAGGCTCTGAAGCGCTGGGCTGTGGCGCGTTGGCTGTATCAGATCCCCTCGCGAAGGCCCCACTTCCCTGCACACTAGCTTGGTATGCGGGAGCGGCAGAGCCTGTTCCGTGCGCTTTATTTACGGAAACAGCGGGGTTGAGATTGATTGCGTTGTGAGACAGCGTGTGGATGAGGGAGGGTCACAGCACATGCTCAGTCCTGTCAGTCCGAGGGCGAAGTTTCTGCGTTCTGCGTGCAGGCTTAGGTCATAGCACAAGCTCAGTGAAAGCTCTCTGAGGTCTCTCAGACTGCATGTGCCTCCATTTTGAGTTGGTAGAGTGGAAAAGGCAGAGTTTTAGCTGTTAAGTAGAGGGTTCAGGAATACATCTAAACCCACCAGAGCCTGCCATAGTCATGGATGATCCATTCAGCCCCTGCAGGTAGGCTACATCACTCTGGCCTCCCCTAAACAATGCTGATTTTTGCTGTTATTTGTGACTTCTGAAATGTTTATGAAATCATTTCATTACTATTGCATGTTCCTCAGAACCTTGTAATCACATCAGCATTGCTGTGCAGCTGTTCGTATGGTGCATGAGGGCACTGAGCAGGGAATCTGCTGCCGAATGGGGTGCATGAAGCAAAACGTTGAAGCTCTGGGGGCTCGTGGGGGTTTGGTTGTTTTTTCTTTTTGGGTTGGTTGGTTGTGTGTTTTGTTGTTTTTTTTTTCTTCCCCTCGTGGTGCAGTTTTAATTTCAGTTGTGCTGTCTGCATGCCAACCTTATGGCAGGTCTGTCGGGAGCTGCAGCGGCGCTCTGCAGGCTGCAGCGTTACCGAAGTGGCTATTAGGAAATGTTTGGGCCTGCAACAGTGTTCAGATAATGTTCCGGGGAGGGTCGGAGATCAGCAGCCATTGGTTGCGCTGAGGATGGGTGGTTCTCGCGTTGATTGAGGGGCTGTGATCCTGCCGATACTTCCTCAAGTATTAAGAAGAAAGAAAGAAAGAAAAAAAAAAAAAGTAGCCGGCATGGTTCTGCTTGCTTGTCAGTCCCATGCAAATAGCACTTGTGCATCTAAAACGCAGCAATATCGTCTCGTGCATTGAGAAGCCTGTCACCTGACAGCGTTGCCAGCAATACCCACATCCGTTTTACCGACCTAGCAAAACACTTAAAAATTTTTTAGACTGATCTGAATAAAATAGAGGACTTGGGCGCTACGGTTTTGTGTCATGCTGGTGTGGTTGCACTGGCGTTGAGGTCCTTGTGGGACAGCTTCAGTGACTGTCGGTGGGACAGCAGTGTCACTGCTAAATATAAATGGGTTTGAGAGGCCTTGGGTGTGTTGGCTGGGAGTAAACCCGATTCTGCAGCGTGTTCTCATTCACAGTCGTGTCTGAACTTGTGCAAAACTGGGTGCTGTTGTGCTCTGGCCCGCTGGCCCGCAGAACTGACCTTGGCACCCCGAGGTCTGTTGCTGAGGGGAGATGTTTCCATCGGGGTGACTTGTTTGCGAGTTACCGGAGTGTGTTGTGGAGTTTGACGGTGACAGGACGGTTCGTGCTGCTCACAGCGATATCTCTGGAACTTTATAGCGGAAGGTTGACTTCTAGCCTTGCATGCAGAGTTGTTCACCTACGCAGTGTGCGTTACTGGGGCTGCCTTCCTTCTCTTGTCAGAAGCTGAGGAATCAATGATGAATAAGCCTACATAATTTTGCCCGTGTTTGGGCCATGCTAGCTGAAGTGTCATTCCCTTATCCATTTCCTTTTATCCCTATTTAGTGTGGGTCATTGGTCATTTTTGCCATTGGCTGAAGCAAAGTCATGCCGATGATTATAGAACGCAGTTCCCTTGAACTTCAGTCTGGCTGGATCACCTCGTAGTTGAAAGGGTTGTCTCCATTTTAGAAACATTCTTATTGCTAATAAAGGAGCTACTTGAATAGATACAGGAATATGGCACTGCTCTGCAGGAATACAGGGATGTGACACCTTGTGTCCTTACCGTTTGTTTTAAATGTTGACTTGTATGGAGAAGAGAATGCATTAAAGGATGGGGAGGACACAAAGCAGTCATGCTTCAGTTTAGTCATGCTTATTGTTAAAAACCATAAGGTTAAGGGACAGTAGCACAGGTGGGAAAAAATGAAAACACCTCTAGGTTGTAACAAAACAAAATCCGAAGATCAAACAAAAGTATTACATTTGGCAAAACAAATACTGCTGGAATAATACGTCAAACGAGGTGTTCTTCACGTAATTGCTTGCATATGAGAACTTGGGGATGTAATATTGGCTCCCAGAACTCCCCCTTGAGGGATGCCTCTGGTGTCCATGTTATGCTCGTGTAGAATCAGATGGTTCCTGCTCCCAGCAAATGTATAGATACTTCTATTCCCCGGGATAGTACTCACAGCACACCTTTGGCGTTTTTGAGGTCTGGTTTTTCCTTTCTAAATACTTAACATAAATGTCTTTCAACTGTAGTGCCAGTTGTGTTGGTCAGCCACTTTATAATGAAAGCAATTCTTTAGGTTTGTGCACAGGCGTGCACTTTGGTTTAAAAAAAAAAAAAAGGCAACAACAGAAATGGAAAACCAACCTCTTCCTTTCCCCCAGTGCAAAGCAAACAACTCTCCCCCCCCAACCCTATAACCCCCCCCCCCCAAAAAAAAACCCCAAACAAAGAAACCCCTTGGCAATAGTAGAAGCAAGGCTGTTAATAAGTTATCTGTGGTACTGGCAAGTTATTTAGTGGGCTGGAAAGACCCTCTCTCCTTGATCAGCCTGTGGAGTGGTTTTATGCAGTTACCACTAATGGTGAAGTTTTAAGCTGGCTGGATGCCCAGAAGATTCCCTCCAGTTCAGAGGTGGTCTGAGTTAATGGTTCCACTCCAAACAACTGTTTGAAGTTACAAACACATTATGGGAAGTGCTTGTATTTTGTCCTATGGATGAAGAAATAGTGGCCAAGTACTTGACAGTTACTTCCCCTTGTTCTGGCTTCATTTTAGCTTTTTTTCAAGACTTAAATCAGTAAGATTACCTCTTCCCTCTTCCTTCCAGTTCTTTCGGCTGTAATTTGTTTTAATTACAGCTTTGTATTTCCAGGTGTATGGCGGAACTAGGGGTATCTTCAGGCTTGTTTTACGCTTCTCACTCTTCATGCTTATCACCTTTAACACGTGCTGGTTCTTCTCCATGTATCTGCTGTTCAAGAAAGCAGGAGATTTGTGTTGCCAAGCGAGCCAAGAGTGGTAATTGCATCTGACCTTGGTGAAGCTTTATGGGAAAAATTAACTGCTAGGTTGCTGCCTGGTTCCACTGTCCTGCATGTGAACTGTGGTGTGATTGTGGTAAAGAAACGGTGCTGGTGTAGTATATAGGCTGTTTTATGAGTGAATGTTTGCTCTGGGAGTGCAAAGGTACTGCCTGGCCATTTTAGAAATTATATGGGATGAACACTTAAAAGTGTTTATAATTCCAAAGTGTAAATAATTCCAGGTTGAATTTGTTTGCGTATTTACTTATCAGTGTAAATGTTGCTTGTAAACAACATTCTGGTTCTATTAAAATCACATGTAGACCAGATAAAAAAACCCTTTGTATCATGCAAAGGTTGCCACTAATTATTTTTTTTGAAGCTGTGATGAAAATACTGGTGTCTTCCTTATTGGAAGTTAAACAAATACTGGAAAACAAATACTAGAGGTGATCAATTAAATCTACAAGCAAAATATTACCCACACAGGTAATTCCTATGTGGGGAGAATGCTTGCTTCCTTGCAACAACTTGTGTCTCAGAATGGCTGTGTTCTGATCACTTCCATCCTGCCTTGTGAGTAGGGGACAACGCTTCTAAGGACGGTATAGTCTTTTTCTTCCTCCTTTATAAGCCTGATGAAAAATAATGTTATCTTGAAAAAGCTTTCTCTGTCTGACTCCAACTTCTGCAAATGCTTCCTTCTGCAAACAGCAGCAAGAGTGCAGAACGCCGAGTCCCCCCTTCCTTAAAGTTGGACTCTGCAATCAGTCGGCAGGTTTGAGCTTGTACTGAAATCCAAATGTTAGTACACGTTTATTCATTCCTGCTTTAGATTGAGCAATCGCTACAAACATTCCCGTATAAGTTCATTTGCCTGAAATCCACGTTCGATTTTTTTCGCTCAGAACACAAAATCGCTCATGCGGTTTTTTGGTTATAACACACTTTTACAACAGGTTTTAAACAAAACTTGAACTTACTAGAGACTAACCATTAGCAAGAATATTTTCTGAGCATTAAGATACTTTGTCTAGAAAAGGGCCTTTAAAATCTTGCATAAAAAAAAGATTTAAGGCACAAGTGCAAGCTGGAGATGTGAAATCGGGTATCTTGAAGTAAATTTTTTTTATGTAGAAGTTAATTGTCGGAAAAAGCTAACAAGCCATTGTTTGATCTGTAAATTGATACAGGTCCCCATATAATGAAAACAAAACAGTGTGACGAACTCATTGCCTTTAAGCAAGAATTGCTGCTTGTTTGGGGGCGAGGAGCGAGTTCTCTCAGGCACCTGACTCACAGGTTTGTGGTAGTTGTGGGGTTTTTTTGGTTAAAAGGTTGAATGGCCTGAACCTGTTTGTCCCTTTTGTGTTTTGAACTGTGTAATATAAGAACATAACATGCGTAAGAATGGTTTTCCTGGGTGAAATTGAGGATCCGTTTGGCTCAGTATCCTGTCTGCCAACAGTGACCAAATGCAGATGGCTGGAGAAAGTAAGACGAGAGCTGTTATGTATGCCGGAGGCTTCTGTGTTTGTGGGCAGTCTATTTTGCATCACGGTGGTGAAATCTTATGGCTTTTTTAGTGCTGCAGAGGAGCAAATGTATGTAAAGCTCTTTTTTTTTTTTTTGTAGTTAAGTCTTTGCAGACAGAGTCTGCACAACGTTGGATGAGGGAGGAAGGATGGCAAGGGAAGTTCTGCATTTTGTTTTATGGATGCACGGAATAAAATGAAACAGAATGTTCTACCAAATGGATCTCTTGAATGTAATGCCAGTCCCTTTCAGGCCCTGATAAACTCTTTTTTTAACCAGCTGAAGTTGGAGTGGAGGAATTTTGTTCTCTCAGTTTTTGTCCCTTTAGAAATGGAACAGAATGATCCTTGCCAGATGTTTTTAGAACTGCCTCTGAAGAGCACATCTTTCATCTTGGGTATTGGACCATTTGCATAACAGGATTTTTTTTAAAAAATCTTTTTCTGATACTTTCTCTTTCCTGACCACTTCAGATTTATATTAATTTCACAGAAATCACAAATATCTACTAATTGCCTTACTGTATCACACTTCCAATTTATGTAACTGATTATCTTGCCAATAATAGTCACTGTTTGGCTACATCAATGTTAAAGTGTACAATAGCAATTTATAATGTGTTCTGCCTATAATATATATATCTAATCTGGTTTTGGTTTTATTTAGTAAGCCATTGATTTTTTTTTTTTACCAGGCTTTATAAATAAACGCAAATCTCATAAGATCCATTGTTTAGTGCTGTAGCTTGTTATTGCTTATTAAAAACAAAAAAGCAACACCCCCCAACCCCTGCATATCCTAGCTTTTTTTTTAATTTTTTGTCATATAAAAACGATTACCTCTTCCAACTGTTTTTGCACAGGTCCTTAGTCGACAGTCTGTCCTCGCGCTGTGAATACACCGTAATCGCTGTTCTGGCACCCCTTTGGCCCCAGCTTCACAGCCCTCTCCCCTCCTACAGGCTGCGGTGTGGGGTGGTGAGGATGAGGGTGCTTCTTGTTTCATCGTTTGAAACTTCTTTTACGCGGTGAAGTTTTGCCATCATGATACGCATGTGTTGCGGTAGGCGGTGGTTTTTAGCAAGGTGGTTTTGAAAACCCTTTTTGGAGAGTTCTGAAGAGAATCAGAAAGACTGTTCAAGAGGTAGGCTGTGCCTGAGCAATTTGGCTGGTTTAAAAACCTTTTTCTCTTGAAGCATTCCTCTAGTTTAATTACAGATCACCTCGATATACAGAATCAGGCCTGATTATGCCAAGAGCGGTTAAATGCATAGCACAGAACGCTGGCCTCTCTGTGATGTTTGCGTTGTGGTGTTTTATTTTGGTGTGGTGGTGTGTTTTTGTTGGTGTGTGGTTTTCTTTGTTTTTTTGAACTTACTGGTAGCATTAAGTTATTTTCAGGTTTTCTGAGCTGATGCTGGCAGGTGTTTCAGAAAGGCAGTGGAAGTGCAGTATGTGGGGCAGAGCCCCGAGCGTGCGGTGACCACAGCAGAAGGAAACTAAACCGTATCTGTTGCTGGGTGAAATAACCGGTGAGGAACGTCGTTGGCTCACGTGATGCTGCAGCGGTACCACCTCCCTCATCCCCTCTCAGGCATGTCAGTCAGTATTAAAGGTGCAATTACTGCATAGCATGTTTCTTGCTGAACTTTGGTAGTAAAAAGGAAAACATGAGAGAAAGCAGCATCACTGTTCCCAAGCTTCCACCTTGTACGCGTGATCCCTGACCTTGAACGTCCACCTTATGTACGTAGCATGTGTAGTTTCTTTCAGAAGCCTGGCTTCCTAAGCAAAGCTCTTTGCTAAATGTGCTGGGTAAAGAACTGGCTTGGCTTCGTGTCAAGGGTAGGACAGTGCAGAGAAGTGCTACGCAGAAACCTGCAGGTTGCCTTTTGCCACTGCCTCCAAACTCTGGAGAGTTTTGTTGCACTCTTTCGGTCCTTGATGGCATTGCAATGCTGCCTTGTTTTCACGGACAAAGGCTCCCAGTTGTGCCAGCTTTTGCATAAATGCCATGGGTCTGGTGTACAGGACAGACGAGGAGGCAGATGATAAACAGAGAGGGTTAAACTTGGTTCTGTATTGGAAGTCGAGCAGGAACTGTTATTGCCAGCCTTCCTTCCTCTTTCCTTCTCTCTAAAGCTGATAAATTAAAGCTCCGCACCACCCTGTGCTGTCTCCTAGTGCTTTCTCATCCTCACCTCTGAACTGTTTTCTCTCAGCGGTGCTGCTTTTGGCCTTGAACCTCCAACCTCCCCTGTTGCTTTAGAATTGAAAGGACAAAGCGTTATAGAAGTGAACATCCTCTCTCTTCTCTCCAAACTGTTTGGAACAAGCCCCTCTCGGATTAGAGGGTGCTTGTTTTGCCCTGCTCTGCCACAGAAGCTTCTTGCCTTTTTGATATTCAGTCGCAGGCTTCCATCTCCTTTCTGACCAGCCCCTGTTTACTTTGCAGAATACAACGTTGTCATGGCAACAGGTTACTTTTCAAAGGGAACATCTTGTCATTATATTTAATCCACTGCAGCTGAAGAGGACTGAAATATTAAGTTGTTGTTGCTATGGATACTGCTTTGTTACATCAGTTTCTTTTGTGTCAGATTTCATATACAGTGTTGGGTCCTCTTTTTTTTTTCTTTCCCATAGAATAAACACAGAGTGCCGTTCCATTATTATTGTAATTGCTCTCCACCAATATAATTTAGCTTAAAAATCTACAGTGCATTTTAGTTGCCATAGCAAGAATTTTCTCTCCAGTTGCAAACCCATTCCTGGGGATGTGGAAACAGTAAAAATTATTTAACAGATTGTGTGCCCTTGCAGAGCCATCAGCTTTGTGCCCTCTTAAAAAAAAAAAAAAAAAAAAAAGTGTGGTGTAGTGCAGCCAGAAAGAGCTTCCTGCACGGCAGCTGAATTCAGGCCAGTCCTTACCTTTTGGGGCAGGGGGAGGGGGGTACCTTTAGGGTGTGAATATAATCAGGAGATGGAAAATGAGTGATGAAAAGGCACAAAGAAATATTTCTCTCGACACTTCATTTCTATGTGAGGAGTCGTGGCTGGAGAGCCCCACTGAGTGCCCCAGCTAACTGAATTGTTAGGAGCAGAAGGCCCATCCAAAACTTTGCTTTTACCTCCAGCATCCTGTAATCAGCCTTGAGTCTTAAATGTCTTATGTATCCTATGCAGTGTGGTGCAACTGAAGGCACTGGGAGTTGGGGGATATTTGGAGCGCTGTGTTTTTTCCTATCTAAACAGAAAATAGCTTAACTTTCTATTTAGGTACAAAACCAACTTGTGCAGCCTTTGGCTGCTGTGAAGTAGTGTACCCGGCAGAAACTGCATAGGCATGTTCTGAGTTTGACTTGCACTGACTAGTGGAGATGTACATGGCTTGAAAATGAATTCTGGGAAGAAAGGAAGAGCATCAGCATTTTTCTGTTGTTGGTTTCCCCTTTGTTCCTCGCAGGGAAAAATTCTGACACCTTGTAGCTGAAAAAAAAAGTACCCTAGTATTTAATTTATATAAAATTTATTTTCTAGTTCAGTCATTTCTTTGCATAACCTGAAAACCAGAGAACAGTGTCAGATTATGTCTTGCAGAAATATGCATTGGAGAAAAGCATTTTGACGTGTTCTCGTTCTTTTCAGGAGACTTCTGGCACATATTTTAGAGTGGATCTGCTTACCGGGAAGGTAGCGTTCTGTAGGCATCATGACATAAGATTGAGTGTTACAAAACCTGTGTTTATTCCTGTCTCACCGGTTCTCCTGTCATGTTGTCTTGGATAAGGTCTGGTCAGATCCACTGCTTAGTTTACCCGCTTGTGCACCAATGAATAACCCTTCAGAATGGTCAGTAAGGTGAAGTTAAACTTAATACACACGTGCAACGTACTTATAAAATTTGAGGTGAAAGTGTTCATGAAGAGATGCAGATGATCAGGTAAAAAAAACCCTCCAGTAACCTTTCTGACTTAAATGGCATTTAATGGTTTGGGCGAGCCGTTGTTAGTTTTGCTTGGGGCTCGCAGTTCACAGCTGTGATCTTAATTTTTAACGTTTAAAGGAAACTCGCAGTCATTGTGTATGATTGCTGTGAACATAACGGGGTGAGTAAGAAATCCTGCAGGGCAGCAGCTTACTTGTCAAATGATGTCACTATTCCTCTAACAGCAAATTGCAAGATGAATTCAAGTTTGCTGTTTCCAGATTAAGGATGGGGATCTGTTAGGTTTATGTGTGTGCTCTTCCTTGCTGGTGTGTTGAGACTCACTTAAATGTCTCGCGTTACTGAAGGGTTAAATTCAAAAGTTTGTCTTCTAACAGCTCTGAATTTTGTCATCCTTTTCATGTAATATGCAGAATATAAATAAAAGATGTCTGTTTAAATAAGAACAATTTATAGGAAAAGAAGAATGTTGATCTTAAGGATATTGAATTTCCTTGGGTTTGGTTGTTCTTTAATGCTATTTTACAGGAGTCTTGGAGGGTCATTTAAGTTTTCAGCCTGTAACTGTGTTCACTGTCCCAAATACCAATGTTCAGGCACAAGTGCCTTTACAGACTACACTGATCTGGCTCTTGAAAAGAGCTGGGTATGTGACGTTACAGCAGAGAGGTCCCATGGATTCAACTGTAATACTTGAGAAATTAGTATTTCCAGTAAATAGTTTCACATGCCTTCTTGTTGCTTATATTGTAATATATTTAATAAAGAAAAAGGGTCAAAGGGCACTCTTGAATGATCAAGTTGTATTTACTCTGTTAGTCTGTTCAAAATTTAGCAAGAAAAATAAATTCCGTCATGTCAGATCTGTCATCCTGGCTTATATTGGCCTCCCTTTAACTTCTGCTGTTGCCAGGGTAATTCTACTGCAACATGAAAAAATAGTTTTTCTTCTACCTTATAATGTGATGTTTCAGTGACTGCAGCCATTGGTGTGAGCAGCACGGAGCCCTTTGCCGTGTAGTTCTCGCTGCACGGAGGACAGTTCATTTGGAACGTGAAGCTTTTTATATAAATACCTTTTCAAAATAGTGGAAAAATATGAGGGCCAAGTGTATTGAGTAGATGGGAAGCCCTTTTAGATTAATTGAACTAGATTCACTTCTACAAATGTTACAGGGCATGTTTTTATTGCTTTCTAGATTTTTCCATGCTTTTGTGTCCCACTACCTGATGTGATTTTAGCAAATGCGTTAACAGCAGCAATAATAATTTTCACTTCTTAAAACAAGAGCTAGATAATTTTGCATGTGAGATCCAAAGTAACTTGCGTGGTTTTTCCATGAACTCTGCCTGGAAAAAGAGGAATTAGTTTTGCCAATTCTGGTAGTGCAAGGCTCTGTTCTTCAAAGATTAACACCCCAAATATTTTTATTTAAGGTATTTTCTCTTTCATAACGAAAATGACCACCCAGATGTTCATGAGGAACGTGGCATTTCCTGCATATTAATTGGTAGCATAGTGCTTAGCACATTGTCTGCATTATTTTAGGTTTGGTGTTGAAATAAGCAGTTAGAGGAACACGGTACTAGTGAAGTCAGATGCCTGTTGGAAGGTGATTCTTTGCCTCGCAGGCTTTTGAGTTGGCTGGCTAAAGCCTTGAGCAGTTCAGAGCTGCGGAGAACTGTAGAGGCTTTTAAAGGATCTTGATTAGAAGTCAGTGCTACTTCTGCATTGCATGAAATCTAAACATCAAGAAGTAGGAAGATGTGTGTCCCACTGTCAGCTGCCCAGTGCTTTCCTGCTGCTCCGAGGACAGATCACACCGATCCTCTTTTTGACTTCAACTGCTTGACAGAAAGCTCCAGACTTTGCCCTGTTGGGTTTCGCCATTTGCAGTGTGGTCTTTAATACACCTGACTATATCCTTTGTTTTTTTCTTAATAATGTATTACTTTTGCTTCTTTTCCATTTGCGTTGGAAATGCAATGACAAAAACCACAGAATACGATCCTAAACTTCATTAATTGTAATTCTGTCTTGTTACTCTCTTTTTTCTTTATATATTAGGAGGCTGAACAGTACCCAAGGTGAAATCAGAGTTGGACCCAGCCATCAGGTAAGGGATTTTGTTTTTATTCTAATATCCAGAGGGCATGCTTTTGCCACTTCATTTGTTCAGAGGATGCTTATTTAAAATTGTATGTATTCAAATACAATGAGTTTTTTAGATTCATCATGAGTTCTTTAGAATTCCTCAGCCCAGTTAATGAGATTTTTCTATGTGAAGTGTTGATATGTTAATGCTTTGTACTAGCAGAGGTGCTATCAGGTTAATTCTAGAATATGATTGAAGGAATATGAGTAACTACTGGAAATGGAGGAAGAATCTCAGCTATTATTGGGCACATTCTGGAGTTAAAAATGAATGTGTTCTCAACTGGCTTTCACCAAGCAGTGTTTTAATAAACTATAAAAACATAATTTGGTGATATTCTCCAGTTATATTGAAAGTAGATGTTTTATTTTTAATTTGCCTGGTAAAATTGTCAAGTTGATAATATGTTGCCTATAACAGTTCCTTTTTGTGATTCTATGTATTTAAACAAAATGGAGTTCTATTAGAAGTGATTAAAAAAGGACAGACGTTTTCAAACAACAACATTACAAAATTAGAAGGATGAGGGGACTTTAAACCTGAGAGAGGTTTGTTCCCTGTACAGCAACTGTGGTGAGATACATGTATATATTTATGTATGTATCCATCTTTTAACGCAGGATGGAGTGCTTTTAAGCATGTCTGTTAAGCTGTCAGGAATGCAGAATTCACTGTAAATCTGCTCTCCCTTTCGTGCTTGTCTCTGAGCGCGCTCTGTCTGGTGTCATGTCTGTGGCTTTGCATTTCCTTACTCACTTGTGTTTACCCTCGAAGCCTGCACATGTTCTCTTCTTATTTTTGTGTGTTAAATGAGTTTGGCCAACTGGGGTACTTCAGCATAAAAGTTGGGGGGGCCATTGTGTATTTAGTAATTCAACAGTTGTCTTAAAAATGAAATCCGTATTTATAACTGGAGCAGTTTTGGCAGCTGTCAGGGATAAACCTCTTTCTTGATAGCCTCTTGCTGTGTTGCCATGGGCCACCATCACCAACACCCTCTCCCCCTGCCATTCAAGATGTTAGCTGGTCCTCACCCTTTTCATATTTTTGACACAAAGCAGTTTAAATTCTTTCTAACTAGAAGGCACAGTAATTCTGGATGATTATTGAAATAGTCCTTTTGTCCATAGTCTACAGAAGTCATATTATAGTATCTTATTTGTATTTCCCGGGATGTTTTTTGTGCAGGCTTTCTTTTCACTTTCTGATGCTGTAGAGAGGATAAGCTTTGATTTTAAAGATAGGGAGACCTCAGTTGTGTTGGTTGTTTGACTGAGAGACGCAATAAGAGCTGTAACTTCTTAAGACCAGTGCGTTAAATCATTTGGATAATTAAACAGACATTGAGGAAGCATGCCAGATGTGTCCAAACACTGGGAAGCAGAATGAGGTTCAGACTTTAGATCTTAGTTTGTTCCTGCTACGTTAGTTCTAATTTGAGGGAAATCCTTCATAAGCATTGAAAATAATCTGTTCTTAAAGAGCATTAACATACAACTTATGCTGGTTTGTAAGGCCAGATCTGTCACTAGAAACTGCGTGATCTCCTTTACCCGTGGAACTGACTTTGTACTGTCCCAAGCACTGGGTTTTTTGCATATACGTGATGAATATTTGTTCGGACTCTTTTAAAAATCTTGTTTAATAACTAATGAAAGTAAACATTCATGGAACCTATGTAACATTCTTAAGGATGTTCTGCATTTAGAGGAAAAAAAAGTCCTTGGCAGTTAAACCTGTAGTCTTCTCTTCAGTAGTCATAAGAGTGCTGTAAATGATACCTTCAAAACAACTTTCATCTCAAATTGTCATCTAATATTGTGGCAGGTATTAGTCACCTGTGCTGTAAGGTATAATTACCAGATGCATTTATGGATGGGGAAAAAAAAGGTAAGAAGGTCCACTGCTTTAGAATACTCAATATTTAAACTTGCACTGTTCTTTCACTCATTTGCTGAGCACCTATGTTTGTGACAGATGTCATTGCTAAGAGGATACATTCTCATCCTGTTAATTAGTATAAGGTATAATCTTAAGATGTTTGAATAGTTGATTATAGGCCATGGTAGGAAGTCAGACTGAAGATATTTGCCGCTTTCCGTTCTGTAGTCTGATTCATTCTGTGGAAAGTGTTAAAATAGTCTGCTCTATACAGTGGGTTCTGTTAACTCGGGGAATGGCTGTGCTTTCCTCCACCCTCTTTCTTGAGAATAAGGTGTATGTAGCAGAATCCAGAAACCTGAAATCCCCGTAGGGGTTTCTGATGAACATCTGTCGCCTTCATTTTCCTTAAATCGTACGTGTTGTGTGCTAGAGGACTGCAGGTGGCTTTTTTGGTATTTAGTGCAGAGCTACCTCAAACTACTCCTTGTATCATCATAGCAAGTAGGGACACAAGTGAAGATACACGTTTTGTAGAATTGTGGTTGTTCTTAAAATGCACACACATAGGAGGAGGAGAGTGGGTCTCTACTAAATGTTCTCTTATGAAAACAGCAAACGACCAGAGGTGTCCAAGAGGAAGTTGCTCTTGGGAGTAACTCTAGTAATTTAGCATGATCCTAGGGGTACATTAGGATGAACGTTAATTTGCATTAAGCACCCTCATTGCTAGAATGCATAGCTCTCCTCGCAATCTCATCTTATCCTTTTCCAGAAGAGAAGTTCAGTGACATACCCATTTTCCCAGGCAAGAAGTAAAATAAAGTACAGATTAAAGAGCAGAACATGAAAGACATCTGAACCTGTGACTTGTAATTACCAGTTATGTATAAATGTTGCCTCTCAAATATGTTTAGCGTTGTAAGTATAGGAGGTAATTATAGGGCTTAAAAGCTGTTTCTGAAGAGGCTCTCAGCTATCTCATGCCATAGCAGCAGATGACTAAAGATGCTAATAGGGTCTCTGGCTGCAGTGCAATACTGCTTCAGTGGCAGGGTTCATTTCCCTGAGCTATCTCACTTTCAGGAAATGTCTTTGTTTCTTTTCAGAGTTTTAATGATTACAGAGGACTTCATTTTCGACTTAGTGTCAAATGCATAGGGTTTTAAACTGATTTTAAAATGGTACACACATGGTAGCCACATTCTTGCCTTCTCTCATATTAGGATGTTGTATGAGTATGTTTTAGCCTAGCAGGCAGGAGTTGTAACAGCTTATTTTGGACATATGAACACTGTCTGTCTCTTTGAGGGTAAATTGTGCAACAGTGTTTGACTTCTCTGTAATGGAGGACTCTGCATGTGCAGTACAAAATGGTTTGCTTTCAAGCTGTGGTATTTCTGCAGACCTGCTTGTACTTGGTCTGTATACAGAAGGGCTTCACTGGGGTGGGCTGAGAGGTGGCGTTAACCCTGCGTAATTGTCAGAACATGAACTGCCCTTCTAGAAGAAGGAATGCTGGCTAAAGGGAATAGATTGGGGCTTGATGACCCAGTTTTCTCAAACTTTGGAAACTTGGATCAAATAGCTTCACCACCTATTGTCTGAGTATCTTCCATCTATGAGACAATATTATTCCAGAGAACTTCCAAACTTGGTTACCGATAACACTTGTGCATCCTCCTAGCATCATTAACAACTGTAATGTCTGTATGAACTCTTCATTTTATTTTTTTTTCTAGGCTAAGCTTCCTGATCTACAGCCATTTCCTTCCCCAGATGGTGACACAGTGACACAGCACGAAGAACTTGTGTGGATGCCAGGAGTCAATGACTGTGACTTACTTATGTACCTTCGGGCAGCAAGGTAATTTCAGCCAAGATATTACCGATGTCTTTAGAATGCCGTAGTGGACATGTGGGCTGCCATGTACGTGCAGCTGGCTACAGTCACTCCTTTCTATTCTGTTTTGGTGTAGCATGGCTGTTAACCAGATAAGCTGAAATGTTTACTTTGAGACAAGAATGCTCTGATTTGATGTTGGGCCAACACAGAATCTTTCCATTGGCTCTGGCTTTTGGATTTAAATTTCAGAGCCAGCAGTATGTGCTAGCGTGATAGAAAGAGCTTTGGATGCGTCATGTGTAACAAGAGAAGTAGCTGCTATGAGTGGAATACTCGGAGCATAGGATTCCTTCAGAGACTGACTGTTTTTTGAATGAGCTCTAGTTTGTATTTCAGATTCATACAGATCTCTGGTATGCCTGGCAGATTATTAAGATGCACTGGTGGGCCTATAATAATTCAGATACAGTAAATTACTTGTAGTTTGCAAGAATTCAGAGATGTGGGAAATCTGCAATTTAAGTCAGTTTTCTAACATAATGAAAGTAAGATTACAACAAAAGGTTTGCTGTCTCTGGTGAGACTCTGTCCTCATGTATGGAGGTTTTATCTTCCGTAATCCTGATCAGGCTTTGGTACTACTGCAGTGCAGATTTTTAGTTGATGAAATCCACTTAGGTTAGAATTTAATTTTCAGTTAATTATTCCATATGCTGAGGTGACTCAGGTTTGCAGAACAAACAGCCATGTTTGCGGTGCCTTGTTCTACTTGCTTCCACAGTATCGCAAGGCCCTGAAATTTGTGATTTAAGATGTAAATACACTATTTTTGTATTGCATGATGTGTCTATCCAACAGTAGCTGAAGAATTTAAACTTTTTTCCCCTCAAACTATCAAGGAGCATGGCAGCTTTTGCAGGCATGTGTGATGGAGGATCCACAGAAGATGGTTGTGTTGCAGCCTCCCGTGACGACACTACGCTTAACGCACTCAATACAGTAAGTATATAAAACTACTGCATGGAGGAACAGTCTTTCCATTTATTTCTGGACTACTTAAAGCATGTAGTGCCTAAAATATTTAGGAGGTAAAATAGATTTGGGGATCACAATGTGAGTATGGTAGTATCCAAGGATATCGTAACTGCTTTTCAAAACAAACTAGTTTTTAGAAGTCTAGCCTACAGAACTCCAGAGAAACTCTTGAGTGGTGCCTTTAAGATGACAGTTAGTGAACGGGCTGTACGGGAAGCTGCTCAGGTCAAGTACACCAGCTGGAATTATTACTTATTCACCTGACCTGACTGCTGGCCCTTTCACGCAGTCCGGCTAGCTTCTGGCTGTAGGAAAACAGTAGTTATTTCCTAGGAAGGAAAATTCATAATGCCATCAGACGTACAGTGTCATGTATGTAGTAGTGACTCTCTGAAACTTGTCCCACTCATGATCCAGTCTTCATTATCATTTATATTTGGATGCATCTATGTCCAATTATCTCTTGCATAAACATAATGTGCGTAAATAAAGCATTGGTGAGTAGTTACATAGTGTGAGTGTACGTCGAGATGCTCACACAGTTTCAGTGCAGCCACTGCAATTAACTGTTCTGGGGAGAGCGGGGGCACTAACATCAGTAAATCATGGGGCATGAAATGGTATTTTAAGATCAAGCTGAAGAAACTTACCTGTCATTCTGTCTTTTTTGGTAACATAAAGAAATGTATAGAAATCTATAATTGGTTGTTCCCCCAGAGCCCTGTCTACAGCTTTTGGAGAATTGTGGTGGTAGTGACGCTATGCTGACCTCTGTTGTGTCTCCATTGTACTCTTCCTGAAATATAACAACAGGAATTATGTGTAACTGGTCATGTGTTACTCTGAAGAAGCATGTAGACAGATCTGCTGACTCTCCCAACAAACAATTTTCATTCTTCCTCTTTTTTATGTCATCTTCTATCCATAAAACATATCTTGGTGGTATGAACAGTTGAGTTCTGTCCTGTGGTTTTCGTGGTTATTGGCTACATTCTGCCCACGTGCGCTTGTGAAAGCTGTGGAAAAGGATAGGATGTACCCTTTGCTGAATGAGTTTCTAGCTAAATCTGTAAAATGTTTTAGGGGCAATCACAGTAGAAATGTACGGACCCCATGTTAAGCTGGTGGGACTGGAAGCTGGGATCAGCTTCAGTTGACCATGGTTTTTGTTAAGCTGCCCAAGGAGTGGGCGTAGCTTCAGATTTAATTTTTAAAGATCTCCTTTCCCAAAAGTAGCTTTAAGCGTTTTCCGCCTCAGTGTCTAGCACTGTAGCTATCTATGTACAGTGACTCGTACATTACTTTGTTCACAATGCTTGAGGCTCAAGTAATTTGTTTTCATTCAGTAGAAATTTTATTCAGTAGAAATAAAAGTAGTGATACCAACGAAAACCCATGTAGCATGTTGTACTCCTGTAAATTGGCTAATGTTAAATACCACCTAATGACCACAATATTATATTTACCTCTGCTTTAATTATTTACAGTTGCATAGTTTTTAACCATTTATTTATAAAATTCTTAAAAGCTTGTAGGGGGTTGTGATACACATCAGAAACCGAGTGATCACCACTGCAACAGAGATCAGATGATCTGTTTATTTAGAGGAAGTTATCCTAAGCATGTTGTTGTTTGGTTGTTTTATTAAAGTGAGTGGAACTGACTTCATCAAATGAACCACATTAAATATGCTTAACTGATTCTTTACTGTTGGAAAAGCGTCTTATTACGGGAAGGTTTTATATACTTCAGAACATTAAAAAGAAGCTCAGTCTATGTAAGTTGTAGAACTAGTTTGTAACTGGTCAAGTCCACGACTAGGAATGTATAGCTTGATATCTACTTTAAAGTTAAAATGCCTGTATTCTTAACATGAAAAATGGTACTTATGTAATATTAGCTTACCAAAACCACCCACACTGGGTTTTCTTTGTTTTATTTCTGCTTCTATTTGACTACATCTGTTTCACAGAGTGCATCAATTTTTGTCTTGCTCCCTGCAACAGACAGGAGTAAAATAAGAGTAATATCTAAAACATGCCCCTGTAACATTTATTTAATAAACAGCAAGAGAACTTTCATTCTTACTCTGCAAAATGGTTTAAGTGTAGTCTATACACTCACATGTGTGACCAGCTGAAATCCAAGATCAAATCCTGTACCCAAATTAAATGCTTCCTTGTTCTTGCTTTTACATCTGCAAAGTTGAGTGTTATTTCTCAGTGCTTCTCAGTGCACTTCAGCACTGAAGGTATATATCTTAGTCCTTTCATTCCTCTCCTGAAGATAGCCAGTGTGCTAAAGATTTTGATAGTTTGCTACGAATTGCAGTCAACTCTGTACTGCACATCCACTTCAGTTTCTTACCTGTTCTACATTTTATTTCCTTCCTTTCCCTTGGGATGGATGCCATCTGGTTCTGGTGGCTTAGCACTCGGGGAATTTTCTAAGTTCTTCCCTAACATCCTTCTTAGAGACTCAAATCTCTGTTAAAGCCAATAATCATCAAAGAGCTTTTGGAATTGGAATTTCTTTCCCCTTGTCATCTATAATAAAAGACCAATGCAGAAAATTCATTTAACTTCACTGCTTCCTTATCTACTTTAATTACCCGCTTTAATCACTTGGGAGTCTAAGGAGCCTGTAGTTGCACTTGTAGACTCCTTGCTTCTGAGATTTAGATTAGTCCCAAAATATTTTGTTTCTGTTCTTCCGATTATTTTCTCTTTGTATTTCTAGTGCACATCTATTTTAGAAAATCACTGCTGATTCATTTTCTGAATGGGGCAGGCTTTCATACTTCTGAAATAAAAGCACTATACTAACTCTTAATTTATCCTTTTAAGAATCTTGCCTGGGTAATATTTTTGACTGCTGTTGTCAGGATTTCCCCTTCCCCCCAATGTGACATCTTAATGTCTAGCAGTAAGACTTACCCTGTGGTGGTCTTGTAACCATCTCTTCACTTTGCTGAAGTTTCTTTTTTGCAGGTGTTGCGGTGCAAGTCCTCTGTCTCTCTCTAGGCTAGTTTTCAACCTGTATCAAAACAGAGTAGTTCCCATTAAATAGTCTGCCTGAACACGGGCTGTTGTACTTCCAAGAAAATACGATCTGCAAGGTTTGACCTTGATGACTCTTGAAAGTTCCTTAGGCCTCTGTGATGTTTGACTTACTCATGTTTCAAAAAGCTATTCTGTGTACTAATGCTGTTCAGTGCAATTTTTAGGAACCAATGAAAATACTTTCCTTGTTCACTTTGAATTTTTCTAGAAAAGTGTTATGAATGATAGTTCTGTCAGGTGGGATATTTTAAGAAACTTTGACTTATTTCTGAGAGCCTACTTTTTTCACTGACTTAAAACAGGTTAGATCGGTCGTTTGTTGTCCTGACAAAATGGTGCCCTTTTTATCTTTCTGTTCGCTGTCTATTTAAAACATATCAGATTTATCTGATAAATAATTTCTTAGAATGGTTTGGGTTGGAGGGGACCCCTAGAGGTCACCCAGCCCAAGCCCCCTGCAGGAGCAGGGACACCTTGAACCACATCAGGTTGCTCACAGCCCCGTCCAACCTGGCCTGGAATGGTCCCAGGGATGGGGCCTCCACCCCCTCTCTGGGCAACCCCTGCCAGGGTTTCACCACCCTCAGTGTAAAGAATTTCTTCCTTAGATCCAGTCTAAACCTACCCTGCTTTAGTTCAAAACCATCCCCCCTTGTCCTGTCCCAGCTGGCCCTACTGAAAAGCTTGTCCCCCCCTTTCCTCTGGGCCCCCTCGAAGCCCTGACCGGCCGCACTCAGCTCTGCCCGCAGCCTCCTCTGCTCCAGGCTGAACACCCCCAACCCTCCCAGCCTGGCCTCATAGCAGAGGGGCTCCAGCCCTCGGATCATTTTTATGAGACTCATACCCTGCACTAAGTTGTGTTTTTGTTTAGAAATGATCATATGCAACCCAGAAGATTAATGTAAAAAAAAAAAATTGATATGGTATGATTTCTTAGTATGGAAATCCAATAAACTTCAGAGCAGCACTTCGTATAAATCAGTCGTGACAAGCTCCTTTGCTAGTGTTTTATTTATGTAATAACAGATGCTGTAGCCCCCAGAATGATTTATTGTTAATTATACCAGGTAAAAATGAAGATTGTGGAGGGCACAATACAACATATAGATCAGCTCATTGAAATAATTATTCGCTTAGTGTTCCAGGTAAACTTCAACTCCTCTTCCTTTGTTTGGCTGTTGGGATTTGATGCCACATTTGTCATTGTAACCCTTAAGAGGGAAATAAAGTTTTAATTTGGAGTTCGTTGCCCTTCTGATGAGTGCTGGCTGTCATACTAGGGGGTATGGAAGAGGACATTTTAGTTCCTGAAAGTCTTTCACCATGTTTTTAGATAGAGAGGGGCTTTTTTGTTACGCTACCATAGAACAGGTAGCTGAATTTGGCTGGCTTTCTAAAACCAGCTGGGTTTTGTGCTTCGTTTAAATATTCATGAACAAAGGCCGTTTGATGCCTTAGACCTTAAAATGTTAGTCATGTGAAACGAAAACATGCATATTCAGGGCATTTTTGTTTTCCCAGTTTCATAATTGAACCATAGTGCGTGAAGCCATTTTTATTGGTGAAATCATAGGTGATGGAAGCATTTTAATTCTTTTTTTATAGCTACCCAGTTCCTCCTATCTTGTGAACTGGAGAACCACATTGCTTTGACACAGAATTTTTCCTAATAAGTGAAAAGGGAAATGGAAATGCTCATTTGAGTTACTCCCAAACCTTGTTTTGGGTCACTGTGGACAACAGTATTGCATTCTGAGAGCCAGCATGGTTGATGTGAAAGTTTTAATTATTAATACTTGGCAGTAATGCACTTTGCCTTTTTGGCGCTTTTGGGCTTCGAGTGTGGGTAGGCATCACTTTGTAATAAACAGAATACTATCCAAAAGTCCCTCAAAACACTCTCTTTGCAAGGTACCTGTGGAGTTCCTTTGTAAGAAAATCATGCAGGAGAGCCAGGACTTAATCAGCCAGTTGTGGGTTGGTTTGGGTTTGATTTTTTTTTTTTTTTTTGTCTGTTCCAAGCTAATTGAAATTTGGAAATCAATTGAAAACCTTAGAATTTGTTCCCTTTCCAAGTCAGGCGAGTTTAATTAACTACCTTATTTTGCTTAGCATTCTTTATTTGCAAGTGCATCGCCCACTCTAATGACACGTTCAGTGTAGGAAAGCATCTGACACACTGCTTGGTTCCCTTGTGTAGAAGGAAGAAAAAAGTCTTGTGGAAGTATTTTTTTTTTTTTTTTTTTTAAATGGCCAATTGTGGGGCCAATATGTCTTACCTGTGGATAAATGTCTTCTGTAAGACATGCAGTTGATGGGTAACCTGCGCCATCTGTGATACTTCTGTGGTGCGTGGGGATAAGGAGTTCCAGTTTTCGGATGAAAATAAAGACAACCCTGCACTGAAGTTTTGTGGTAGGATCGGATTCAAGCATGTTCAGACAAGCAGGTGTGTCCTTGTTCTGCGTTCCTGTAGAGACTCCAATTCTAGCATTACTTTTTGCGAAACTCCCCTTAGAGGTAGGGAATTCAATACCTGTATGTTCCTGCGTTGTGGGACTCAGAGGTGCGATCCTAGCACTTGTCATGGAGAACATCCTTCTTGTCCACAGCATCCTTTTAAGCTAAGGGACAGGGTTTAGTGGTGGGATGGCAGGGTTAGGGTAACGGTTGGACTTCATGATCTTAAAGGTCTTTTCCAACCTAAATGATTCTATGGTTCTAACAAACAGTTCCAGAGCATTTAGGCAGATTATTGGACTGTGGCTTGCAGTGTCAGACAAGTCAGGTTACGTTTTTCCCATGCAGTTCAGTATTGTCCTACAAAAAAAAGTAATAGAAAGTACTTTAAATGTTCTTAAAAGCAGAAGTGACATTGAGTTTTGCTTTTATTAACTCACAGATCAGGAAGCATTAAAGATCAGAGTAACAAAGAATACCAGAGAACTTACAGACATCATCTTAAGGGCCAAGTTTTAAAATTAAACTTCAGCACTGGGAAGGCTCATTTCAGTGGCATGTGGATCACTGGAGTAATTTTTGTCTTGCTCCTTAGGAATCTGAAGGAGTTTTTGCCTTCAAATGTAATAGGATAAGCCCTTCTCTTAGTATCCAGAGCCATGTAAATCACTTCTGCAATTTAAATTCAGATGTGATAACTGTACTGTGAGTCTGTTGTATCCTTGGAGTTCATTTACACTACAACATCAGTCGCACTCCCTTTTTGTTGCATTTGTTAGCAATGCTGTAAACTCGTACGTGATAGAGTGTTTATAGGCAAGTCAGTTAAAGGTGAATCATTTTGAAACCTGGTTTTGTACGTGTGGAAAAAGTAACGTGCAAACTTAGCCAGCAGTAAGGTCCATTGTGTGGTTTGGGTTGGTTGTTTGTTTTATATGGAAAACAAATATTTACGTGTACTTGTAACACAGTGGTAGTTCTTTATACATGATACACAGAAGGACTTTATGGAAGCTTGCCACATGCACGCAATACACAAACACAGTTTTATTAGTGTGTCTTCATAGGAATAACTGTTCTTGTGTTCACAGGTGTTTCCCTCACTGTTTTTCCTCCTTTTCTTATCCCACCCTCACAACTTTCTTTACTGTGAGAATTGTATAGGATTTTGGCACGATTGTTGTAGGCTTATTAAGGATCTGCAAAGGTATTTTGTAAATACAGAGAAGCGTTTTGTGGCTTTTTGACAGTATTCTGGCTATGAAAACTTCAATGTGACCTCCAAAGTGGTGCTTTTGTGGCTTTGTTTGTTTTTCAAAGCAAAGCACATGCTGCTTGTGGGATACTCTTAACACCGTTTCACACGTGCGGTGTGTAGGACAGCTATCCAACAGTCGAATCAGCACAGCTGAGGAACATCCCCAGGCATTCTTCCAGTGAAAAGATTTGTGGTGGCTTGCCCTTAGTAAAAACTTAAGGATGTCCTTTTCAAAGTTAACAGGCAAGGAGAAAGCCCTTTTCATTTTAAAACCCCCACGTTTGTTAGGCTGGGGATAATTGCAGCTGTATTGGATCCCTTGGCGCTTTGAATGTGCTCTCATTCGTAATGCAAGAAATAGAGCTGAGCGAAACAACCCGAGTGAGCTGGTCCTGCCTACTGCGTGCCTTAATACCACGCTCGTTGTAGGCAGCAGCCTCTGCCTTTTCTACATCTCGCAGGTTGTGGCGCGCCAGCAAGAACTCTGCGTTCGCCTCTGTTGCTCAGAGTTGTTTACTTTCCCTAAAGAAATGAGAACTGTTGCCTCTGACAGATCGTGTGAGCGTTGCTGGTGTCCCGGAGTACTGTATGAGGAAGCGCTGCAGAAGCTGATCAAGGCTGAGCTGTATGGAGAGAGGAGGAGGAGCAAAGGCTTCTTCCCTTATTATCATCTCGCTTTTGTAGGGGTAATGTTAGAACCCTGAAATCGTGGCTTTGTCTTCAGCAGCAGAGTAGGCAAAATCTTTCGAGGATATTAGGAAGTCATCATATCTCAAATTTAGGTATGCAAAGGCTGGAAGAATTGGTTTTAAAATGTCTTATGGTGATGAGGGCCTGTTACAGGAATTGGAGCTGGCAAGCCCTGCAGATTAGAACTATCAAAAGAAGCATTTAATGCTAAAACAGTGATTTCGGAGAGCAAAAATGGCTGACACACAGGTTTAGGAAAAAAATACTCTCGGAAAGTTCGTCCTGCTCTGCGATAGAAAGCTGATGCCAGAGATCTGACAATCCATGGAAAGACCGTAACATGGTGAATACTGGGTGTAAACAGAGTTGCTGTTGCTGGCAAGTACTGGGGAGTAAGGTTTGGGGTAACTCTTGGTGTAGTTTCTACCCCTCCCTTCCTCCCATGTCTTGGCCTCTGTCCTCAGATCTGTGTTAAGGTCCTTTTTGTGCTCCACACTAATACAATGCCAGAAACTCATGACCTCTTTTATGCTTTGCTGCTTTTGACCTATGCCTGCTGTTCAGAGGTTCTACGGTTCTTTTCTCAGAGAATCCAGGTCAAGAAGGGGTTAAATTACTACTTTGTTCTCAGTTTGTTAAAAGTTCCATAATAATAATTCAACCTCTGTGTTCTGCCTTACCCATTGTTCTGATTCAAGCTTAAGTGTGAGCATCAATGTTATAAAACAACGGACCCTAGGAAAGAAATTGGAAATGACAGTGTGCAAACTTGGTGTGTAAGAGCAAATCTCAGAGTTTGGGGTCATTTTGATGTGTGGGTTATTTTTGCTGGGGAAATCAAAGAGCCAGCAACTCTATTTATCCCCATATGGTAAGAAAATACCACCACTTAAGCTTGCTTCCTACTACATGGCAGAAAGACAAAACAATCATATGCTAACATTGTATCAATCGCTCTTGACTAATAGCATTGTTCTGACTTCTCGTAACACACTATTAACATGGGAACGTGTCGTTATGAGTGACAAACATGACAGTGTAATATCAGTTTAAGGAAATGCAGTTCTAAGTAAGATGTCACCCAGACAAATTACTCCCTGTTTTAACTTGCCCTTAGACCAGATTTTCTTGTTCATTAACTATAGACAAGGTTGAAAGCATAAAAAATTATTTAAATATATGTTAGCATTTCTTATTATTACTGGTTTTCCTTTTGGATGAATCTTAATTAACAGCTGCTCTCATGGTTCAAATGAGGTAGCACAGCACTTCAGGGGCCATCACTCTCTGCCTGGGCATGTTGGAAAATGAAGCCACTTCTAGTGCGTAAGAAATTTTGCCACTTTGAATTTTCATTCATCCTTATCCTTGCTCTTAGGGGAAAAACTTCAGCACTTTATCTGTAAGACGAGTCAGGAGATCTTCCTACAGAAACTGTTGAAACGGGCAAATAAAAAGGGCCAAAAATTACCGCCATGGTTAATTTTTAAAATTGTTCTGGAATATGTACAATTTTTTTCTGAAAGTTGGTTTTAGGCCTTGTGTGGGCTTTTGTGTTGGTTTTTGGTTTTTTTTTTTTAAAGGCTGTTGCAAGTTTTGCAGGTGTCTGGCAAGTTGTTGCCCTGGATGCTTGTGGAGCAGTAGCCATGCCTGTTGGGTTGACCCACGAGACCAGCTGGCACCGTCAGCTCCCTCTGCTGTTCTGTATTTTGCAACTGTATTTTGAGCTGTTTGGCAGAGCCCTGGCAGTACCAGTGTGTGAAAAGTGGATACAACACAAGCATCTGGCTTTTTAATCTCCATCATTAGCATCCAGATCACTTTGTAGCAATTAGAGTTATTTAGAAGCTTAAAATAGATTAGAACTGGGGGGAAGAGGTGGAAGTTGCTTCCCCCCCACCAAGGCAACGGGGACTGATTTCTATATTTTCAAGCTCTGATGCCACAAATCAGATATTTTAAAAACCAGAACTAGTAGTAATTTTCTCTTGAATTGGCTTACTGATTTCTGCTACCTTCTTTTTTTTTGTTGGTTTCAAATTCTGTTGCAGGCCAAGCTGTGTCAACTACTTATAAATCAGAACTTCCCAGTTAGCCCTGACAGCATGTTGGCAAAACGAGATTGTTGGGCAGACTCTTTTTGTTGGAAAGTTTAGGTTCTTGACTGGTTCAAGGTTCTGTTGTCCTTGGGCACCAGAGGGAGCTCAGCAAAGCAGTTTTGTTGTCTGAGTGCAGTATTTTTTTTTTTTTCTCTGATCCAGATTGTTTAGTGTGGTGCGGCAGGTGGGGAGGAGGTGGAATTTCAAAGGGCGGGGAGGGGGGGAATTCCTGGAATTGAAGGGTATTTCGGGCTAGTGTCTTGTTGGGTATCGGACATGGTTGATAAAAATCAAATCTTGCCATTTTGGAGGATAAGCACTTTAAAGAATGCTGCAAATTTGAAAATAGCTTTTGCTGTTTCACCTGATGAGATATTTGCTATGGAGCCTATTCTATTTGATAGTGGAGCAAGATGTCTGTAGCTATAAAGAGTATCTGCATGAAACTGAAATTTGTCAGCTCTGCTACTGAGAGAAGTGGCCTGAAGTATATTTTGTATTAAATTAGGTGCTTGTATTAGAGTAATTACACTGAAAGACCTCACTACTCAAGCTGCATGGCAGTAATTGTCGTTCTGCTTTTCGTTTTCCTTGTTGTCTTTCTCCTCCTCTCTCCTCTTTATTTTCTACCCTCTTAAACATGCTGCAGTTTTATGGAGAGCTACTGGGTATCTTGACCATTGTCCCCTTCAGTGAGAAGAGCAAATCCCTCATTAATAATTACAATGCTCTTGAAGCCTGCATAGATTACAATAACTGGTGTTTAAATAGGGATGTTGTGTAAATATCGACAGTGCAGCACCAGGCAAATGCGATCTTCTTTTACGATGTTGCTGAAGTATCTTGCTTGGCAGCAGTGAAAAATTTCTTTTGACTTATCTGTATTACTTGAGCATTAAATTGCTCTTGCAATACTGGTAGCATTTACCTCCTGTTTGGCAGGTCAGGCTTTATATCTTTGTGCCCTGACAAGTGATGTGATTTGTCCATGACCACTGATGGTTCAGTGAAAGAGCCAGCGCTCAAACCTGGAGACTCCTGAATTCCAGTGCTGTCTTATAAATGCTGGACATGACTGGATCCCCACAAAAGCGTGTTCTGCCTGAACAGTCCCTTCTGCTTTTATTGGCTTTTCTGGGTAGATTTCAGAGTAGTTCAGTACTATTTTCTCACTGTATAGTAGCATTTTTTCCTTTGAGAAAAGGACTCTGGAATCTAACAGTGTTCTTAATGGACTGCAATTATTTAATATTGTAGCATAAATGCAGCCTAACTCAGATGGGCTTTTCAGCGGAGATCGTAATGACTGTAATTGCAAAAGGATGCCTTGCTGAAGTAGAAGCTGCCAGATGCAATGCCATTCTGATCTAAAAAGATCACAGTAAAAGGGACATTTAAATTAAGTTATAAATTACAATTGAAGAACAATATTTTGATGAGCAAGACCAGAGATGTCAGAGCTGCAAGATGTAATTCATGGGTTCATTACGGAACAGAGGTGCCTGACAGCTGAGCCATGCCAAAAGGAGAATTTATTTGCAACATCACGCAGACAGAAAATGGCAGCTCTGCCGAGAAGCTGTAGTAGAAACTTGAAACCTTGTGGTAATGTGCAGACTTTATGGTAATAAGGCTCGCCTGTGATCTAGCGTTGTTTAATGACTGCTGTAATATAAATGAGATTTTTTGGACACGTGCACATTCAGAATTTTTCTTTAATCTAAACCCCTGTCCAGTGATGCAGAAGTTGCTGTATTTTCTGGTTTCAAGTATAAGTACGTTTGTGATTCCTTTTGTTGCAGTTGTATATGTACATCATGTCGCAGTGGTTCAAAATTTAGATGGCAGAGTTAATGCTAAAAATGGTGATTCTCTAGATGACAGGACAGTAATCTGGTGTTTGTAGCAATACCTTGAAAAGTTCAACCAGAAGTTAATGAAACCACAGGCAGCCTTCATTAGCTATTATTTATGTTTGAGTTGCTTGCCAATAAAGTGCTTATATATATTAAATGACCAACAGTAATAAGCAGAGAATAAGCCAGATTGAAACGTGTAAATTTAACTCTGGCACTTATTTAAAAAAAAAAAAAAATCCCTTATGCTGCATTATCCTACTCCTGGCACTTACAAAAGCTTTCTTTTTCCACTTGCTCAAAGTAACGTTTTTCAGAAGACTCTAAACCTGGTCTGTTTTCACATCAGTGTCTTCTCTGTTACATGACTCGTCTTCTTTCACGTCTGTGCTTATGGGTTTTGTGATTGCTATTAATGGAATTACTTGGTCAAAAGTTAATGCTTGTATTTTCTGCTGTTGATTTGGGACAGTTCTGATGGCCTGTATTCTATTTTTCAGTAACCAGAGTTAGACCAGTCCATTCTTTCCGGGCTTGTCTAATTTTTTGCAGATTGAACTGCTTGGGCAATAGGGCTGCCAGGGAAAAACACGTGTTGTCCTTGAGGCAAAATAAAGATGCCCTCCAAGTTAGAAAGAGGCTTTGGCATTACTGCATGTTTTGAGAGGCAGCAAAGAGGGAGAAGAAACAGAAGCCTTATTATCTTCAACACTGTCAAATTTCCGAAGTGAAAAATCTTTTAGGTAGTGGCATGCACAGAAAAAAAAGCATTTGCAAGGTGAGCTGGCAAAACAAACAGTCCTTTTTTTCTTTAAGATGGATCTGTTCCCAGTGCTGGAGTGCAAACAAGGAGCAAAATTAATGTGTACCCAGTAGAAAAGACAACATCTTATTTTCATGCCTTTAAGTAGGCATTGCATACCACAGGAGTCTTAAAAAAAACAAGTTCCAAAAAGTTTCAAGCCAGTAGTGTTGTCTGAGTACTGGCATTGAGCACCGGCACTGCAAGTCTTGCTTTCTACTCTTATCGTCTGATTTGTGGCTTATGCAAGACGGACAGCGCTCATTGTTCCGCTCGCACGGAGGCGCGGGCATGGGAGCTGACACTGATGTAGTCAACAGAGGCAGATTTACAAGCCGTCCTTCTGTTGTACATTAGGAAATTTCACCTGGGGAGACAGGTTTGAAAGCAATGGTTCCTGCTAAGCGATCTCGGGTAATGCATCTCCCTGACTTACAGCAGCGTGAGGTGCTATCGATGGCTCCAATGTGTTAGTGCATCTCTTAGCAGTAGCTTGCACGGATCAGGCAGCCGAAGAAGGGGCGTGGGGAGGGAAATATTTTTTTGGAAGCTGAAGCGTTGTTTTCTGTGGTTACTCTGCAAAGGCACATCTAGTTATACTTATTGCAGAGTATCTGTAATCTCCTTGTAGGTGCCATATAGAAAGCTGAAAATGAATAGAAAACCACTCTGGCTTAGCATGCTTTCTTGTTCCCATTATAATAGCCAGGCGCTTGTTTTACTGCAGTAACACCCCGTATGCTATTGTTATTTTAGTTGTTGGTAAGGAAAAAAAAAAAAATCTTCAGGCCACCCAGTTAAAGGCAACATTATTGTTTGTTCTAAAACCACGTTGCAGGTAATGATCAGAGGTCTTTCCCCAGTAGTGACCTTTTATTTTTAGAAGTTCTTTACTTTCTTTGAAAGTCCCTCAAGTATAAATAAATTGTGAATGCCCCAGTAACTTGGTGGAGGTGTAAGAGCACCTTCATCAGTTCAAGATCTGTTCCTACTGATAATAGAAGATTTGAACCAATTTGTGACGTCTAACCCATAATGTACTCATTTCTTCTTTACCTCCGCTGATAGCATGTTCGTCCCTGTCAGCAGGAGGTACGCAGTGTGACTTGTGAGTGGCCTAATTTTCTAGAGGGCTGTGATGCTTTGCTTTTATAGCAGATCTCTGGGGTTTTGGACCTCGACCACCTGTTTGAGGTGTTTGGTAACAATTGTTGATCAAATTGTTTTCTGGGAACTTGGCTCTTCAGGTGTTACAAAGGAGGCTCAAAATTACATGGAACTGAAATTTCATCAGCAAATGGAATAAATTAGCTGTTATTTCTAATACCTTGAGGTTGACGTGCAGGGACTTTACTGAACAAAACAAAGTCATTTCTAATGTGCTTTGTACTGCAAATGGGTTGGCTTTATAGACTTTATAGACTGTCTGTTCTGTGGCATTCATGGCCAGAAAACTGAGATGCTAATAAAATAGATGGGAAGGTGGCATGGCATGATGTGTGGTATCCAAAATCCACTGTTTCATAAAGTGCCCCGGTACGACAGACCACAGCACCTTGTGTGAAATGGGCACTTTTTGTTCTCTGAAAGTCCCTGACCACTTACAGTGTCATTTTTCTTGCAAAAGTGAACCCTGTTTTATACAAAAGCAGTATACTTGCAGATGCACAAGCTACTTAAAGCCCAGGTTGACAAAAGCCAGGTAGTGAAGCGGAGACTGCTTTGGCCCAGGCCTTCCAGATGTGCTTCCTCTTCGCAGCTGTGTGAGTCCTTGCAGAGCTTTGCTTTCCACTTCCCAGCTTTTGGCAACCTGGGTTGTTGGATATTCTGCCCTGCCATTCGCAGGAGTACCGCGGCTCTGGAGCCCTCCTGGCTTTCTTACAGTGGCCTTGACCCATCTGAAACCTAAATTCAACGGCGTTGCGGCTTTAAAGCAGCATATTATATATATATGTTTATAATACACATATGAGCACATGTCTGTATTTTGCTGTAAATGTCATCATAGCAATCTAAGTTGCCATTTGACTTTCTTCCTTCTGTAAGTTGGTGGCTTTCATAAGTCAGTGCACAAACCTTTCAGAGAGATTATTTATTGACTGTACAGAGCTGGCTTTCAGGGGAATCTGACATTATATTCTCACTAAAAAAATTTTGTGTAGAGCCAGCGATTTGTTTTTTCCCCTTCTCTCTTGATTCAGATGTCTGTCTGTATTTCTTAGTAGAAATCACTTAGACCTACTTAACAGAAGTAAATTTGAGTAATTTACTTACAGCTTTTAAAAGTCGCTGAATCATGCTCCTGGATGCTGTATGAATGCAGGGCAATGTAAGCGCCAAAGAGCTTACAGTCTGAGTGAAGACAAGACCAGACAAAAGAAGCAATATAAGGGAAAACCAGTATTGTTAGGAGGTGGCCCTGGGGCAGGAGGGCTCTGACCGCTGTCACATGTACATAATGGGTACTTAGGAACTGGCTGAGAGATGCACATAGCTAAAGTGAGCAGCAGTAAGAAAATAATCTTGCTGGTTTGATTTGAAGCGGAATGCTGTTCTAAACTTTGAGCCTTTTGACATAAGAAAAACGAGAATTTTTTTTCCCTCTGATAATCAGGTCTTGTTATAACTTTATATTAATAGTGACAAAGTAGTTAATATCTTGTCGCTGTTCAGTAATTGTTTCTTGATCCCTGTTCAGTTCATCAGTCCTGGGAAAAGTTCAAGAATTAGAGTACTTGTTGAAATGTTTTCTGAGCCTGATGAAGCACAGGTCTAGCAGTACGGATGCTTCTAAAGAGCGGGATGCAGATGCCTCGGGAAAAATTCTGGGTGGGAAGGAAAAGCAGGAGATAATCAATGTACAGAATCATCTTTTGCTTGTCCCTGTTGTAAAGAAACTTTTGAGGGTCTGTAAAATGCTGTGACGTTAATCGATAGCTTTGAAGCTTTGGTTTGCTTAGCACGTTGTTTGGAAAAACTACCTCTTGTCTGTGTAGGGAAGTTTGCATGCAAATCGCTCTCCCTTTTGGGTGTAGGGAGATAATTCGGTTTTTGTCACCCCAGCAATACTTCTTTTTTTTCTTTGAGATCATTTTCAGAAGACACAGAGCAGGCTCCTGACTAGTCCTTCAGTTCTTTAAATCCCACTGTACTTTGAAGATAGGACAAGCTATAAATCTACAGTGCGCTAAATGTTTTCTATCAAGAGCTAAGAGCTGGAGATTCTCATGGGTTCATTGTTAAATGTTTTTTTTCAGTGTAGTTGTTTTTCTACCTCACCCTGATTCAAATGTCTGTCTACTTCAGACAGCTTTTGATCATATAGATACTGAATTTATGGTAGAAAATAAGGTACACAGTAGGCTGTGACCAGCTGAAACCATGATGTCAGCTTAGACGTCCCTAGTTGCTTTTATGTATTCCTGTAGCTATCTGTAGAGGTTTTGTTTCTCTTCCACGCTCGTCTTCCAACAGCACGGTGATCTTTGCAATGCAATAAAAACAAAGAGAATTTTCTGGACGGGTAAACTTGACATCCCATGACTTGCAGTCCCTCCTGCTAGGTTTTTCAATGGTTTTACTAATCTGAACAAAATATGCTGCATGAAATCCAACTCCTTTTGAAAAATATTTTGTTGGGAGCTTTTTAACATCTTCCTTAGAATTTCTAATGTAAAAAAAAAATTTTAAAAGTTAACCAAAAAAATCTTCAGTGCTTTATGGGCTCAGACATTATCTGGGAGAAGTTTAGCAAGAAAGGGGAAAATATACTTGGTTTAATGCTGTTTCTTCTACTAATAAACCCCCAATTACCCTTCAGGTTGTTTAAATTTCACTTCATATTTACACAGTAAAAATAATTAGGCATAGAACATCTCATGTGGTCCCCTTTAGTGGTTTTTTGTCCAATATCAGATCACTGCTAATTGCATTGAATGATCTATTTGTCTTCTTTATTTTTTAGCTACATGAAAGTAACTATGATGCTGGAAAAGCCCTGCAGCGCTTGGTGAAGAAACCTGTGCCAAAACTGATTGAGAAGTGTTGGACTGAAGATGAAGTGGTAGGGAAATGAGTTATTCCCTTGAGCCTTATAGTTCATGTTGCTTCTCTTGCTTTTCTTTCTTTCTTTTTTTTTTTCTGAAGAGGTTATCTTTATGGGAAAGAGGAGGGGCAAATAAGTTGCTGCCCAGGATAATTTTTGCACAGTTCTGAGTTAGTGGGCCCCATTTTGATATATAGAACTTTACTAGACTGGGGAAAATACCTTTCTAATAGTAGAATAAAAGAGGAGAAGATCAAGTGACTGTGTTTGAGAGGATGCTACAGGGTAAATCAACAGCTGCAAAACTTCTGGACTCTGAAATCACTTTCATTTTCACCTCCAGGAAGGCTGGCCGTATTCATATTTGGAGTAGGACAAGGCATACAAAGTATTGCCCCTGGTTTTTATTTCCTGCTGGTATTGGAGGAGGCTCACAGTGTCAGCTCAAGTTGGCTAATGGGAGGTTGGATATCAGTGTTTCCTCTAAACACAGTTTGAGATTAAGTCCCTTCTTCCCCTCATATGGAACATTAGAAAGTGTTTACTGGCATAGTTCTTGATGAATGAATCTTTGACAAAGAGCAGACCAAAAATAGATTATCTGAAAGCTTGGAATTAGCCATGCCATCCATACTTACTTTATGTAGAAATTGTCAGGTTCCAAAACTATACTGAAAACAGTGCATCCATCTTGTATGTAGCTCCCAAAGTAATGTATGGACATGATGAATTTGGGGCATGCAGTAAATGTGCAGTGCAGTGTTGTGTCCTCACAGTTACGGACCTGGAATTGCTGAGAGATTTGGGCTCGTACAATTTAACACCCTGGGGCACTCGCCAACTTATGCAACTTAGTAGTCACAGCGCTGGTTCTTCCATATGGCTGCTGTTCCAGCATGTGCTGGCAGAGAAGGAACATGTAAACCCATCGTTCTTCGGGCAGAGATTGAGGTTGTTGGTGTCTATGGCTTTGGACGAAATGTTACTGTTGTCACACGCCTGCTGAAAGACACTGCTCTGCAGTCTGACGGGTGGAAAAAATCATTTTGACCTGAGAAAGCCACCTCTTCATAAAAGCTGTAGTTGACGAGTGGGTGTGCCACTGGGAAAGCACTTCACGCTCAAATGGACCACATTTTTTACTTATTTCTGGGTATTTTCCCAGAATTTGGGGGAGATGATATCTGTGTGAGAATTAGAAAAGCAAAGGTGCTTCTTGTGGTTCATTCTGCAGCTTAATTGCTGCAATTGTGAAGTTTCTGCTGGCTTAGTTTTTATACATATGATATAATGCAACTGTGCTTATTAAACAGTTTTCTGTAGGGTTGCAAACTGAAATAAATCATGTGAAGTTGGGAGCAAATTATAGATTCTTAATTTGCTGACACCTTGTAAAGAAACAGATTCTTAAATATTGCATTCAACACAAGATGCGTTTTCTGGCAGCATTTGGAATCTGCATTACAACCCTTTGTCAGACCTTGCAGCTTAAGCTAGTGCACAAGTACTTGATGGTGGAAGGGAAAAAAAAAAAAGGCAAAACTTGTGCATTTTCAGTACCCAGGAGAAATGCTGAACAAGTTCACTTGGATTACATCCTAAAAATATTTTGCATTTTAATGTTGATGTTAATTATGCTTAACAAAATAGATTTATGTGAAATGTAACATGTAAGAAGACAGTCCCTCTTTAGCAAGCTGACTAGGCATGTCTGGTTTTGTGAAAGTGGAAGACTGTTATATTTCCTAGCTCAATAATTAGGCTGCAGTGTGCACTAAAATAGAAAATCAGATGAGTGGAAGTTAGTTATGATAAAATATTTATCACAGAAGAACTTCAGACTCGCTTATGGTTTTTACCTTTCGCTGTTGGAAAAGCTGCTTCCCTCTTATGTACCATATTGGAATAAATGGGATTAGAAATTCAACTTGTCGCATACACTTACCAGGTATATAAATGAAAAAAATCTACAGCATTGCTTATGTAAAAGCGAAAAAAGTTTTTTGGTTTTTGATTTTTTTTTTCTTTAAATGAATGATTTTTTTTAAGCTAGTTAGTTAATTGGTAAAGTATTTGAAGAAGTAAATAAAAAGAAAAAATGTTGTGGTCTTGTTAAACTACTAATAAAGTTGCAATGGTGCTATAAAATGGACCTGATTAATAATGGGTGAAACTTTTGTGGTCTCTTTGCATTTTTTTAATTATTCGGACAATGGCTGGAGAGAGTTGTTTTTTTTTTTTTAAAGCTCTATTTTTTTCTGAAAGTCTTTCAGGGAGTTATTCCAATGAATTATGTGTGCTTGCTCTTTCCTTATGTAAACCTTTCTGCAAGAGCTAGATTAGGGGTAGGCCAGGCCATATCAACCTGTGTTAACGGAAGCTTATTCTGAAATCCAACAAAGAACCTTTGTGGTAAGGAGACTGCCTGAAGCCGTAGAGTGAAAGAGGATCACGTGCTGACACCAGCAGCGAAGCGAAGGAGAAGAGAAGTAAAAAGCCCAGAACACAGTTTCCTGAGAAGTTTTGGAGTTATCTTGCCATAAAAGGGGAGTTTTGTTTAGGGAACTGACTGTCAGAACAAATACTCCAAACGCTCTGCCCTGGGTTTAGGATGTTTGTATTCGTATTGTTTTAACCTCTCTTTTCTCTGCATACGTTCTTTCCCATGTTCACGGTTAAATTGTACAGTGCCAACACCTCTCTTTCTGTGTAGGTTTTTTTCAGTCTCCTTGGGTTTTTTCCATCAGCTGTGCTATGCTGTGAATGCCGTAGCTGCCACAGCTCGGGGTTTTTTGATGAGCGGTCCATGTTAAATGATAGAGAATAAAGCCTTACAAATAAGAAAAAGCAAAGTTTATTGAAAAGTGAAACATTACTCCAAAAGTGCAAACTCTGTGTGTACAGAATAATGATCATTGACTCTATAAATCATTGTCAGTCTCGGCTCATTTTATCATATTTGTTCTTGTTCTATTCCGTCCAAGTTTCCAGAAACATTTGGCAGCCCTCCAGCCTCAGCAGAGCCAAAGATCAAGCTGTGCTCTTATTTATAGACAGCTAAGCTCCACCTGCACAACTTCATAGCATGTTTGTCCCTGGCAGTTTGTAGAAAACTCCAGATTAAAGCAACTGTACTGCGCTTCGGAGCATTTCTGAGCCTTGCGAGGGACGTTTCCTTATTGTTGGCTCTGTGAAACCGAGGCAAACTCTTCCTGCACAATACGTGGGGTGCTGGAGCTGCATAGGAACACCACCACAAAGTACGTTTCAGAAAACACCAATGTGTCAAACCTGAAGTTTGGGCAAAACAATTAAATTTTGGTGAGAACCTTATTAAGGGCACGTGTCCCTCCCCCATCTCATGGTGGCAAGCGATGAGCAGGAGGAAGCCTCTAGTAACGTGGCTGGCTGGTAATCCAAGAGGCACGCTCCTAAGGGAAGGGGAAGACCCAGGTCCAAACCATGTCCCTGTTTGTGCTGGACTTAGAGTTAATCTCTTCTTGTGGCCCAGCAAATACCTACTTACTGAATTTTTCCAACTTGGATAAATAAGCAGATACCACACAGGTACAAAGCTTTGGTTCGTTAATCTCCTTAACTGCGAAGGGTTCTGTGGCATGTGCCAGTTAAAATAATGTAGATTGTGGCTTTGTTGTCTCAGTTTTTCCATTCCTGCCTTTCTAATCCTATAATCATGTTCTGCCCTCTCCATGCCTCTGGACCCCAAAAAAGTCACGCTCCCCCTTTTGCTATTCTTAAATTAATTTTCTGCTGGATTTTTAAGATGAGCATCAGGAAAGTTATGTTGCAGGGAAGGTGTAAGGAAGGCGCAGCTGGGCAGAGAAGGGAGCGCAGAGGGACAGGAGCGTTGTGGCAATGTCAAGGAATTGGGCAGGTGGCAAAAGCAACTGAAGCAGAAGTGTAGTCATATTGGTGCAGGGATAGAACTGACTTAGTACAAAACTAATTCTTAAAACTTTACATTTCCCGAAGTCAAAAATCCTCTGCAAGTTGGTTGGCCTCTTACTTGCACAAGTATTTTGACAGAGCCCACTTCCACTGTGCTGGATGACTGACGTTGATTTGGTTGTGCACAAGGTAGCAACGCTGTGTCCAGCACAGGTCTCTGTAGTATTCAGTAGTATTTGTGATATAACACTGTGTGAAGAACTCAAATTTATTGAAAATTTATTTATTTATACAGCTTTTACCTTTTTCTGTGGACTCTCTGTTGCCCAGAGATAAAGCCTTTCTTGTTAATTAACAGCGTTGTTGCCTGTGCCCAAACTGTCTAAGAGCTGCTTCACACTGATCAGAACTGATTAAAATAAAGGATGGAAGATACGTTATTTTTACTACTGATGATGTGGTTATGGAGCTTTAGATCAAATTAAACACAGGATAAAATTCACCAGTGATTGAATTAAATGGAAGGCTCTGCAAATATGAAGACTGAGGTTTGTTGTCTCCCTTGTGTTTCTAAACCTGTGGCTATTTTTAAATGTTTTTTATTCCAGTATGTAAATTCAGAGGCATACTGTGAAAACCAGTCTTCCACACTGCCTAATAAAAGCAGCTAAAGAAACTTTTTTACTGATGCATCCACATGCAGCTCAACAGCAGCTGTTTCCTGTTTGTAAAGGCTTACGCTACACCTGACAACATCGATTTCCAGCAACGATTTGGTGTGTGTGTGTGGGGTTGGTTTCTCTTGTAATGCTCATGAATTTACTTCTGTGGACAAATTTGTCAAGCAATTGTCATATATGAGGCCGTATTTAAGCACTTTCTAAACACGTGCCCTATAGACCAACATTCAGCAGCATCACCGGGTGGAATCTTGTTCGTGTTAGGCTGCGGTTTCAGAGGGAAAGCGGTGCAGTGCAGGGTAGAATCACGGAATCGTTTAGGTTGGAAAAGACCTTTAAGGTCATCAAGTCCGACCGTTAACCTAACCCTGCCATCCCACCACTAAACCCTGTCCCTAAGCAATGATGGTAGATGTGCTGTTTGGGAAGCAGCCGTGGAGCAAGTCCTCTGTTTCGATATGGCTGGTGGCAGTGCCCTCTTCCACATTTCCTCGCGCTGAATGTGACGTCTGACGCGTGGCACGATGCTCGCTGCTAGGGCAAGGTCGGTGTAGCTGGGAAAGGGGGGCGACTTAGCCACTGGGCATGTGTTCCACGTGGTGCCTTTCGCTAATACGAGGTTACAGAGTTAACCACTCTTCTCCTTTCGTTTTCTTCAACCATCTTTCCTGGTCTCCCTAAGCTCGGGTGGCACCCAGCCTCTGTAACGCTGTTTTTGTCCTGTGTGCAGGAGTAGGTTGCAGTACAAGGCAAGATGTAGTTAGTATTTGTCTTGCTTCAGTGCACTGAGATGCTTCATTCAAAATCAGCAAGGGATCGTCAGAGTGAGAGGTGAGCTCTACCCTGCATCTCCTGGTCACCTCTAAAAACGTCTCTTTTATAAAAATCTTTGACAGAGTAAAGGTGTTTTTGATGCAAGCAATCAGAAATCCTTCATAAGAATGGAACGGTGCTGGTCAATTCTTCAGTTGGAAATAGTTTCAATGTCACTTTTGAAATGTCTTTTGAAACATGCAGACTTAGAGTTTGTTGTCTGTAGGGATTAAATACAACAAACCTGAAACTGGGTGCCTATATTTAAACTCTGGTGCTTGCCCTGATGACTCGCTGCTTTCTTTTCCATAGATTCCAAATCTGGACCTTTCAGTTTAGGTTACATTGAAAACCCATATTTCCTGGCGTGGTTTCTGGGGAAATATTTCACAAGAAGAATTGTCCTTATAGAACTTCCACCCATCTTGGGACAAAATCTTCTCTGCCAAATGGCTTTTCTACTTCCAGTGATGTTCAGTACAGTTCTGACCCTACACTTGCTCCAGGTCCAAAAATGAGCTTATCATGCATGCTTACATTTCAGATAAACAACCTATCAAATGGCTGTCATTTACAAAAGGATACAATATTCATCTTAAGTTTTTTGTTTTTTTAATTTAATGAAAATGTTTTCAATTCTGGTATGCCTGATGTATTGGAAAGGGTGAAGGGAATAGGCTAGTTCTGGCTGCTCTTCACATAAGTCCTGCTGATTTCATCTCGCATTTTTGTCTCTTTATTCAGAATGTGCTATTTTCTGTCTTTTTATCAAAAGTACTAACAAAATCAATACAGCTTACAGAAGAGAGAAATACAAATCAGAACTACAAGACCCTCTAGTTTATTAGGTTTTTAATTAAACATGATGAACACATTTTAAATAACACAAAGGCCTCAGGCTGAGCTGCATCTAATCGAAACAGATTAAGTCACCCGTCCACACTTGGGTAGTTATTAATTCTGTTTACTTATGCATGCTAGCTAAAGGCAGAGTTCACTGCTGCTGTGTTGCAGTTTATTGCACAGGGATGCTTTTGCTGCATGGAATTGTGCTCCTAATTAGCATTCAGATGTTGATTATGAAGAACACTGGCGAGGCTAATTGAACCACCTTTGAAATTCAGGGCTGTGTCTTCCAAAGTTAAAGAGAATCTGGCTGAAAGAGGAGTTTTGCATTATTTCTTGGACACTTCCTCCCTTTTCTTCTATGCTTGGTCCCATCCTTTCAGAGATCTTAAAGTCTCAAAAAAAAATTGCTGAATGTTCCTTGAGAAGGTTTTTTTTTTTTTTTTGCTTGTGCATCTCCATGCAGAGCTGTCGATGACACACTGTGACATCCTTGATAACTAGCTTTTATCATGAAATATGCTGCCCTTTAAATATTTTACATTGCTTTTGATGTGGCGTAGTTGAAGTAAACAACCTAGATTCAAGCAACCTCTTAAATTTATGTGGAGGGATAGTTAATCCTTGCTGGTGGTAAACCTTAATTGGCCATGTACGTGGACTTACAAATTCATAAATTTTAAAATAGCCACACCTGGCCTCAGCTTAAAGCTCATTTGTCATAAAATCCAAGTGGAGATCCTTCTGCCAAAAATGACAAGATAGAGCAAACTAATTTCCTAACATGCTTGCAAGTATTTGTAATCCAGTGGAGCTGGTCAAGAAATTACTTATGCAAAACACACATACTTATTTGCTTGGCTTCTTTGCCTAGAATCATCTTCAAATGTCTCTCATCTGCCCTTTTTGGAGTATCTGCTCATGAAAACGTTGTTTTCATTGCTCACTCCTTTGAAGCCAGGCTTTTCAGATATGCTGGAAGACAGAGCTGCTTACTGGGGCAAAAATACCATGAATTTTATTTACTGTTTATATGGCAGCTATAGAAAATGTAATTCATAGCAAAATTGAAACAGAGCCTCTGGAATAGTGGGGGGGGGTGGGGGGTGGTGGTGGGAGGGAATCATCAAGGGATATTTGAAAGGAAGGCTGGCATTGCAGGGCTGCATTTGAGTAATTGAGTGGGCTTAGGAGGTTAAGATATCAGTTACTGCTTAGTTTTAATTTTTTATCCACAAGAAGTAAATATTACAGCTTCATAGGGGAGTGACAGTTCCTACTAAATTAACATTTTCTGGACTTTAGAAATAAGCCATCTGATGCCATTTGCAAGTGTGTTAATCGGGAACAGTTGAATATTAGCTGAGCATCGAGATTAAAAAAACCCACCAAGCATAAATTGGCACGGTCTAGTAGGACCTTCATTTTAAGAAGAATAAATAAGATTTTAGTTTAAGAAAGAGTGGGAATGCACAGACTTGTCTGTAGCTTATTTGAAGAACTGAGACTGTAAAAGAACCATCAGTCCTCACAGTAAAAAGTAACCAATGAAGGATGAAATTATTCTGCTTGGGGGAAAAAAAATTATTATTTAAAAGTTGCATAAAATTACAGTTACTTAGCAGTTGACAGGTTTACAAAATTATAAGGTGCAGTACAGCTAGAAAATATAAAGTCTAATATGGCTAGAAAAGGTGAATTTAGTTTAAAGACAGGTTTCTAGAGAAAAGATAACAATCTTTTTGGTTGTGATTAACTTGCATCAGTCTCTGATCCGAGCCCTTGTTTAAAGGGATCAATGTTGCACATACAGCACTGAGTTTATTGTCAAGTCCTTTCGGAAATAAGACAGTGAATTAAAAATCAATTATATTTGCAGGAAAGTTTGTGTAGGGCAATCAATTTTGTCCTTTTAGTTTGCAGAAAGATTCCATTGTTTAACCAGCTGTGAAAAGGAATGAATTTTAAAAGCCTCCAGCAAATGAGATAGCCCAAATGGGGTGGGGAGGTAGATTAAAAAAAAAAAAAAAAAAAAAAAAAAAAAATTATTTCAGCATTTCATGTTCAGCAAAGGCTGCCTTCAGGGATAAATCTATAAATCCTGTCAGTGACCTTGGCTTCAAAATGGGTGATTTCACTGCTTTCGCTAATCTTGATCTTTCCACAGCTGCCAGACAAGTTAGTATTTTCTTAACAATATCATTTTTTATTTGCTTTGTTTAACCGCCATATGTTTCTTGATTCATCGTCTTTCTGCCTTCATGTGGAATATTTTTTATCTATTAAGCACTCACCATATTGCTGATCCAAAAAAATAATACAACAAATATTTACACTGGCCGGTTGCCACAAGCTTAGAAGGCTATTTCTGTGCGGGGACGGGAAGCTAAACTCTAAACTCAAAGTTTAACTCCAGTATAAACTAAATAATTGTAGGTGCTTTCAGAAGCTGGTGTTCCGCTTTGTTTTCTAGAAAAAGGTTTGTGATAGAGAGACAGAAGCACATACACGTAGTTCAGTGTTGCCAAGGGGAAAGAATCTGCTCATTGAAAGATTAATAAATACGACAGCGGTTGATTGTTGAAACCATGTTTTTCATCTCATTTTCAAGGGCATCTTAAAAATGGAGATCACTTCCACTTCCTAGCGTTCTCAATCATCTTTCTGTGTTCATTTAAAAATGAGAACAAGGCACTGGGGGACTTGAGAGATTGCATTCGTTCTCCCATAGGGCAAAGTGGTTATTTTATAAATGAAGAGGGCCAAAAAAGCTATCCTTCGTAGTTTCTTAGCAACAGAGCTGGAGTCGGCTTTAATGTTCGTGTATATCTTACAAGTTCTATGTATAGAAGCATGAGCTGTGCAGCTCAGCAGCGTTGCAATTGAAACAAAGACGATTCACCCTAGCCTTGTGCAGGGGAAGAAAATAAACCAAGTGTGCTAACACGCTGCGTGGACTCCCCTGTCTTTTTCCTTCTCGCCATCAGATAACGCTCCGGTCAGTGACACCTGTTTCTGTCGTCAATACTCTGACCTTTTATTGAGATTTTGTCTGCTGAGAGTTTCGGAACCTGGCTTAGATGTAACGTCATCCTATGTCCTGTTCTTCTCCAAAAGGAAAGCGAGTCGTGAGGCTGTAACAGGGAGAGCATCTGGGGAGTAAGGGGTCGTCGGAGTTCTGGGAGTTCCTAGGGTTAATGCTTTTGCCATAGCAAGCAGAACCGAGTGGGTTGATTTCTAAGTGTTATCTCTCTTGATCATGGTAAAACTTTTTTTGCCCTCTATCTGTCTTTTGGGGAGGCGGAGGGGGTGTTGCATCTTGGGTTAATTTTTAAAAGATACTGCGTATCAAAGTTATCTTGCTTACATTCCGCTGACCTATTTACTTTCCATTTCTTTGTACATAACTTAATTTCCAAATTCTGGAATTTAATTTTTTTCTTAAAAAGACAATCCATGTTTGTTAATAGCATGATTGCCTTTTAAAAGACTAATAGTGTTAACAAGTTTCACAGTTTTGCCTCCCTTTCTGAATGCCAATGTAATAAATGGCCTTCGATTTCTGGCTCATGCTCCTCGGCATACGTTATCCCGACACGACACCTAAGACTGTGAGCGCTTGTTTATGCTTTTGAAAGCAATTTTATAATTTAAATATAAGAAATGTTGGTTTGACTGTTTGTTTTGGAAATGCTGTAAATAATGCGATATAAATTTAGGTTCATCTTCTCTAATGGTTAAGGAGGGGTGACTGGTTTATTGGCTCGCATTGATAGCAACATCCAGAGTTCTTGGTTTGATTTCAAATTATTTCAATGGTCCTGTCATTTCAGTAGTTCGGTTGAGTTTATCTGTCTTGCAGGTGTTAAGAAATTTAAACTAGTATACAGGATGCTTACCTCCTTAATACCCGAAAATGCAATTATAATGTAGTAATAAATAATGGTGAAGTGCTCTGATATTTTTCCATCTTTCCAAGTAATTTTGACTTAGTCTAGGTTGATGTAGGTAAAAGTGTTTTGTGGGATACTTACGTTGGAATTACACTTTTTTAAATACGTAGAGCCCAGGAATGGATTACTTGATATGGCAAATCACTGTTTTGTTTTGAAAGAGTTGTTTGCTGGGAAATGGCAGCTTGCTGTTCCTAACAAGATTGCTTTAAAAACCCAAAACCCCACCTAAAACAAAGCAAGTGCAGAGACAGATTAACGTGTTGTCTCCAACTTGGCAAGGTGCCTTTCCCACCATGTAAGGTTTTTATTCCTACTGATAGTTTGGAGATCTCTGTCTTAGCCTGGACTTTCATTCTCTGTCAACGTGGCGGCCGTCAGCTCAGACTCCGTAAGGGGAATCCCAAGGCTGGGGCAGGTCAGAGAGGTCCAAGAATGAGCAGAGCTGGAAACAGGTGAGGGTATTTTAGCCAGAAAAGAGTCTGGAGCTGCGGCCGGGCTTGGCAGGTCCTGCAAACCACGCTCTCTGTCGTGGTGCTGCGGCCGCAGGCGCCGGTTACCAGAGCAGCGCTTGCTCTGTGGAGAAACAGCAGAGGAAGCCATGTTGTGGTCTTGGCCCAGCTAGAGGGACAGAAGCAAACACATTTCTTTTCCAGTGTCAAATGCTAGCTAATTTTAAATAATTAAATAACTGTTGAGCTTCCTAGGTGTCTTCCTTGCATCTCCAGGCAATGAAAGCTGAAGGCGGGGGATTGGAAGGGGGAGAGGAAAAACTAGGTTTGCCAACTGGCTCATGGAGGGTGAGTGTACTGAGACTTGCCATCTCGGAAAGCTTTCCTATTATTAAGGTTATATTTGAAATGCAGCACTCTTGCTTGAAGCTCTGATTTTAATGTTGGAAAACGCTCTTTTTAACAGGTATTCTGATTTTTCTAATAATTATGAAGAAAAAAATACGTCAAACTTTTCAAATGTCACCAGATTCTCTGTGGTTCTGCCTGACAGCTTCTCTGAGAATTATTTAGTATGGCCTAGTGGCCACTGCAGCAGAAAATTACAAAATGCTTCTTCAAATTGGTGTAGTGACATAATTCTTACTTAAGAAACTTTGATTGCTGTCACTATATGGATGCTCTGTGTGCTTTAGTGCTCAGGACTTATCTTTCTTGCAGGAGCATAAGCAGTATGAATGCCAAAATAAACCTCATTTGCAAGTTCTGTTTGCATGATAAATTTCATTTTTTCTAATCTTCCCTATCAACAGCACCAATTTTATTTAATCTTTCAGATGACATAAAAATGCATTTTAATGAAGCCAATTATATAGCTTTGTCTCCTTTTGTGTATAAGCGGGGCAGCCATATTCAATTAGGCTGAAAAATGACCATTTGTTCTATTACAGGCTGTAACGGAGTGAGTGAAAAACCTGTGATCCATCACCAGTTGCTCAGCTTTGTTACTTAAATCACTTGCCATTCTGTCAGTGGCTCGGAATCCTCTATGGGAGCCATTATTTAATTTAAGTTTGTGGAGGTGTCACTTGTTTGATAATAGGCTGCTTCTGTAGTAGATGCATAGTGACTAAATATTAATCATTTTCTGCATCCAAGATCCCTAATTAGTTACAAGAGTAATGCTGCCAGTAAAGCTGGTGATTATACTGCCATAAAAAGGAATTTGACAGCAAATAAGGGCTTGATCCAGAGAGATACCTGGTACCTGCTGGTGCTGAGGAAGTCTGCTGGAGCTGAGCAGGTTTAATTCCCAAGTCTGGCCCCACGTTGCTTACATAGCAAATGGGAGGGGGTTCCTCTGACCTGGAAGGAAACTTAAGGGTGTGGAAATGCCACCTTAGAAGAATACTTGTTTTTTTCCCATTTCTTAGTAGCTGAGTAATTTCACTTTTAACCTTTTCAAAAGCTGACATAGTCGATGCAGATGAACCCCAACGCAGCAGTCCCTGGACAGCTGTCTGCACTTCTGCAAAGGTTCTCTTAAACTAGCATGTGGTTGGGTTTTCTCTTCCTTCCTCCCTCCGTGTTTAAGTGTTGTGTAAAAGATGTGTTGTGTTGATCGGCGTGCGGGTGCATCTAAAAACTACGACTTTGTGCTCCTTGCCCAGTGTTGCTTTTGTACTTTCATGTCCCTGTGGTTTTGAATAGATTGTGGTAAAGACTCAAAGTGCATGTAGCTTCTGGGTTTGTGGTTTTGCTTCAGCTTTACTGGCCTCTTGGTATCTCACTTGTTCCCCTAGCCACTTGTGCACGATCCACCGTGTTTTTTCTTATTCTTTTGTTCTTTCTTCCTCTTCCCCCCCACCCCTTTGGTAGTACTCGCTCAGATTTATATAGCTTTTAGGCTACATGGGGAGATTGATCAGACAGGGGCTTATGCATTTAGAGGAGCTAATAAATAAGCATCACAGCATATTACCCTCCACTGCATTGGAATAACTTCAAACACTCAAACATTCCATTTGTTACAAATTGGGGAAGGCAAAAGAGGGCACCTCTGTTTTATTAGGGTGCATATTTCATTTATCTGTTACGGAAGGTATTGTCCAGTTCTACGTGTCTGGGGAGGTAATTCCATAGTCTCAGCACCACTTCCCCCTTGCCTCCCTCCCCCCAAATATCTACCTTTCGAGTTTCCTTTGCTGGTGTTTGCCTTTGTTATAGATGCATTTCTGGTCCTTCCTTTCAAATCTTTCTTTCCTCTCTTATTTGTGGGTCATTTCTTCATATTTGGCACCCCTCCCCGATGTTTTTATTCAGAGCCCCTTACACAAAGGAAAAGGGAACTTACGAATTGCCTGACTCTTTTTAAAACTACTTTTATACGTTACTGCCAAGATTACTGTATGAGGCAACGACTTCCCCAGTAACTGGATGGTGGTGTTGCAGGAGTCAATCATTCAGTTTACCGAAACCTTTCATGCTTCTGACAAAAATACAACGGATAATTGAATGACGAGAGTCGTGGTGTGGGTTCAAGACAGGAGCTTGCAAGAAACGGAAAGCTTGTGCAGTGGGACTTGCTGGTTAAAAATAATAATGTAATTAATACTGGTAATTAGAAAGCTCAGCTGACCATTTATCTGCTTTATAAGCAGTCTTGCTGATTTTGGTGCTCGGGTGCCATTTGTACCCACACTGGCAGCAGCTAAAGAATTAAAATATTGCTGTTAGGACAGCATTGGTGCTGTTTATTACATTCTGATTCTTTTAAATATAAGGCTATGGAGATAATCTTTAGCAATCAAAGTCCTGGGAAAGGTTAGGCCTTCCTATTTCCTTATTTAGAGAGAAGGCTAAGTTATGTGATTGCAGCTCGGAGTCTTGTAAATTGGAGGTAAATGCTACCACTCTTCCTAGGAACTGCTACATAGCTGGGTCAGACTGGGCTACACAACTGAAATAAAGAATTCATTAAGTTACTTGACTACCAAATTTGTGTGTTCGGTACTTATAAAAATGTCAAAGGATGTGTGTCTGTAACTGTTTGGAAATTAGTCTCCTCTTTAAACTGTCACCCATCTTCTAAACAGTGCTAAGTATCACAAGGAATGTTTAATCTTTGGCCTTAGCTTTCAGAGCATACACATAACAGTCACAGACACGAAATACTCTGCCATCCCTGTCCCGGCCCACATCTAAAAAGGGAGTTTAGGGGCTTGCTCACGTGCTAAAATCTGCTGTCTTTCAGTGGGGACAGTATTAGATACCTAGATTCCCTTGCGATTTCTCATCTCTAACTTTGGCAAACTTTTCCTACAATAAAAGTCTCAGTAGAAGAAAGAAAACACAGATTAATAAACTTACATTATGAGGCTTTGGAGGCTGACCTTTCTGAAGAGCCGTTACAGAATTTGCAGTGTTCTGAATATGCTCATTTTGCTCTTAAGTGTTCAAGGTTTTCTGATATCATCTTCGGTGAAAATGGGAATTACTGCATTTCCATTTCTCTGTAATGAAAAGAGTATGAAATTCTTGCAACACCCTATTTTTGTTGTAAACACTCTGGCAGGATGAAGAACTCCAGTCACAGGAGGAAGCCTACTTTTTGCTAGATATAGGAGAGACCTTGCTGAGGATACGTCTCTTAGCCTGGAGTTTGATCTTGTCATCACGAGTTGTCGTGGTTTAACCACCAGCACGCCAGTATTTCTTTATATCCAGGTTTGCGCTCTCAGGTGTCTCTTCGCTACACGGTAGTCGGTGGCAGACTTATCCCGAGAGAAATTCAGGAGGTTTGCAGGGGGTGCTTCATGTCATTTTAGTAAGGGTCACAAACTGGAATTTGTATCTTAGTGCTTGAACTCAAACCTGGGTGTTGCATTTCCTTGGGGACTCTTGCCACCATTTTGTCTCATTATTCCTGGATCTCTTCATTGCTGTGAAGTATGGGAGCTCTTGAAGTGGTTTTATTTGTTTCCTTCTGTCATTTGCATAAGGTCACTGTTTGAAGGCAGAAATAGTCTCTAGAATAATTGACAATAATGGTTGAAATCCCAATGGGACAATATTTCTGCAATAGGGAACTTCCACTAGAAAAACTATGTTCGAGTCTTGAAAGGATCATAACAGTACGGTTCCAGTAGCCTGAGTGCAGCTTTTTTGTGCTTAGGTTTACAAATTGAAAGGACAAAAAAAGTCGCAGTGAAAGAACAACTTCAGGCTTACGTAATAGTGTTAAGCTTGAGTAAACGGGCATGTATCTTCAGAAGTCTGTATGATCTGTGTAGCAAAAGGAAAATTTTCTGGGGCAAAAGAAGAAATGGAAATGTTGTGATGTTTAAGAGCTCAAGTGGAAGCTTATTTTGTGTTGACCCTCACGTTAGTTATTAGCCTTGTGGTCTGATCTTGCTTGAACCACAGCTCATGGGTTGGGGGCTGGTGTGTATCTGTATTCACCCACCCGTGTTATTGCCTGAACGGGCATTTTGATCTTGATGATTTAACAGAGATCTGCTTTGTGTTAGCAGGCAGAGTGGTGTTCCCTACAGTATTGTAAGTGGAGTAAAAATTGTAAGATGAGTTACGAAAAAACAGTATAAGGAGAATGAAATTCAGAGGGAGGCTAATATGTGATGTTTTCCTCTTGGCTTTTTTCTGCCCGGTAATGGTGAGGAAACATAAGGAACATATTCAGCCCCGTGGAAGATGATACGCATTCTGATGTTGGCATTATTCAAGGAAATATCCATAACTTTAAGAATGCACTGGCATTGCAGCATTTGGTACAGGTATTTGAGATTCAGGAAGGTTAATATTCCAAACTGATGCCTGAGAACCGTTCCTTTGGAGGAAAGGGGGTATAGTAGGGCATCATTTATATTCCACAAGTCCTGCTTTGCTATTTTTGTTCATACTACATGTGCTGCTTATAGGTACATTTTATCTCTGCTTTTGGATTCTATACTTTGTCTAGTTTCATCCTGTTCAAAAAAAACCCCACAACAATTGGAACTAGGCTTTTTTTTTTTGAAACTGCATTTTTCTCAAGTCTTGGGTGAGCATGAGTTTGAGAAATGAAAAGCAAATAGCCTTTTTTTTAAACCTTGAAGTTTGCAGGTTAAGTGCTGAATTTCTACTACTTACCCCCATATTAAAGGGAGATACTTTCAGATGTCATATGGGAAAGGAAGTATGTCCTTGAAAAAGAACATGATGTCCAACCTTTTCTTTTTACTTGCTCTTTAGTTTTGATCTATAAGAGGGCTTTTTGTATATTAGCATTTTAACAGCAGTTTAAAATAACAATCAGAAATGAATCTCTTTGTGTACAGAAAAAGGCAATCTGAAGTATAATCAAAAGCTTTCTGTTGTCTCTTGGCAGCAGCATATTCTTTTGCTTCTCTAGGTCACAAATGTGCCAGACCTTTGTTCTCCTCAAATGCATCTTTAAAAAAATCATTTATGTAAAAACACACTCAAATCATTTTAGCTTTGTTTGCAGCACTGAGAAACTGTTGATTACAGGAGACAACAATCTACAGATAATGTTACATAAATAGAAAGCTCTATTTTTTGTCAATGAAGGCAGTCTCCAGTCCAGTGGTTTCGAAGGTTTGTGTCCACAGAAGGGGATAGACTTAGTCTCCCTGTGTGAAACCTGGTTTATGGACATGTGCAACGTGATTGCTTTCTGAAGGCCACAAAAGAGCAAATGTCTCGGGGAGGCTTTGTGAGCAGCCGGAGCGTTGCACAGATCTGGATCTGCCAGTTGTGCTTACACAGGTGGACCCTTACGTCTGGCGGCAGAACATCTGTCATGGGCATTTAAATATAAATGTGGGCAAGTTGGCCAACCATGTTTCTTGCTGGTGGAAATGATGAAGTTTAGTAGAATAAGGAAATGCTTGCCTGTGTGTTGGTAAGCGCCTTTCTGCACCGCTGTTCGGCGGGGAGGTATGTAGAGTCCCGAGGACTGTGCATTTCCAGCATTCTGGAGGTTCAGGACTTGTTGCTCTTGGGAAGACCTTCCCACAGCTCAGCCCTCGGTTGCAGTGCCACCGGGGGGTGACTTCGCCAGACCTGGTTTGGAAAAATGAATGCTGCCTCTTCCCACCCTTGCTTTATTAGAGGGAAGTAAATTGCAAACTGAGCAAACTCCAACGAGAGTGCTCATCTGTCCCTGCCTGTTCACCTTTCTGCTGAAACGTGGGACCACGCAACTGCAGGAGTGTTAGGATGGATAATAACGCTTGTAATCATCCACAAATTGTTTTTCCGGAGAGTCAAGGCTGTTTATCAAATACCCCTTCTAGAGCTCGGGAAAAGTAAAGTCAGGTTTTCTTTTTTCCTCCTGCTGCTGCTTTAATATCCAGCCTTTTTTTGATCTGTGCATCAGCTTGTTCTTAGATCAGGTTTCTTGGCGTGCTGTTGACTTTATCTCGTTTACCGGATCACATTTCTGTTGCCATACGCTGTGTGATCGCAGCCTCCCCGCAGCTTTTTAACAATTAGTAATTGAGCAGGAAGTGTGTGTTCATTACAATAGCCTTTTGATTTTGATTTTACAAGCACGCAGTGTTTCGTGCGGAGCAGAGGCGGGGGAGGCACTTCTCCCAAACACGTTTTTGACAGAGAAGTCTGTTGTTGCAGCCACTTGGCTATTTGTCAGCACTTCTCAGACATCCCTCTTGCGCAGGTTGCTTGGCAACCCGGGCCGGAGCCATCACACCGCGGCCAGTGCGTTTCCAAGAGCAGGTTGGTAGATGATTTATCGGCGGGGCTGCGAGCGTGGTGAACCCAAGAGGCAGGACTGGACCTTTTAACAGGAATCGACGTGAAATGTGAAGGCGAGAGAGGGGCTGGCTGGCTTGGGAGCGTTATCTGGGGATGTGCAGTGAAAGCACCCAGAGCCAATAATCAGAGGGCACAATTAGAGCAAAAATAAAGGCTCCTCATTTAGACATAATTGATTTTTTTTTTTTTCTGTTTTGTTTTCTCTTTCTCATCTAGGCTCTCAGGCAGAAACAGGTACAATGCAGAAAGGGAATCAAAGCTTTGCGTACTGCTTTGGGTGAAGCTGAAATCTCTCTCTTTATAAAAATAGCTCTGTTAAAATACTGATGGTAAGATAAAGCTGAGCTTAGCACATAAGGTTAGCAGCACCCTTGACAGCTCCAAGCCTGGGGTTGAAGGAATAGTCGAATTCTCCCCCGGCTCTGGAAATGTCTGAGAGCTGTTGTGTCACCTTCGATATCGTGTTGCCTTTCATACAGACTTCTGCATTGATCCCTGGCATTAAACAGAGCAGGGAACGAAGAGTTTTATAAACTGGCATTTAAGTAGCAGTTATGCTGTGGTCAAATGTAGAACTCTTACCCTCTCTCTTAAAACATCACCTTTGATAAACTAAACTGAAGGAAATCGGGATGACCTTTAGGCAAGCGCCCCAGTTCGGTCTCTTCTGCTGGCTTGTAAACCCTTCTTCCAGAATAGCTGCGATGAGGGATGGGCGAGCCGTGGAAAGCGTGTTGACAAGAGCATTTTTGCGTACTTCCGGAAGGCAAAGAGGAGAGAAAGGATGATGAATCCACTTTGACCTCTTGAATGGCAGTATAAATACTTTATTGAAAATTCTAAATAAATGTGTTTGTAACTAGTAATCCTGCTCTGCATGCAATCTCATTTAGCCAACTGTGTATGCAAATGTGCTATTAATGTGTTTGCATCCAGTATAAATATACAAATCTAATCTGTTTATATATGTAATTTACACACAGCTGTGCTCATACTCACTTAATACCAATATTTTCAGCAAGCGAGAGGTATCATGGGAGATCTATTGTTCAAAACAAAAGCCAACAGTGCAGCACCATGGAAGGGGGATCATTATCATTTCAGGATCTTTTGGCATTCCCTTGAGGGAGTCTGCTTAATGACTTTCCGTCTGTGTATATGGCTCTGGCTATACGGAACGCAGGCTCTGGTGGATGTCGTGTGCCTCTCTGCATCTGTATAATGCTTTGGTCTTGAATCCCTTACAGTCTGAGGTAGGGTTTAATTTTTCCATATAATTTTTCAGGAAGACAAAACGATCTGATTGGGAGGGAAAGCTAATTGTTCGGCACCTTTAAGCCTTTCAGCTGATACATTTCTTGTCAGTTTGTTTATAGAGGATACTTGATCTTACAGGCATATGGCCTAGGGAGTGTAAGATTTTTATCACATGTAGATGACCAGCAATGCACTTGGAAGAGCTGCTTTGAATATCCAATGAGAGCATGAGTGCCTTTCAATATGGATTGGTACCTAATGAATACCATCAAAATATTTTTGTTTTTCCATAATATCCTTGAATAAGAGGACTTGGTGAAAAAGAATTTTATTTTCGAAATACCACAAAGGTTAGAGGACAGTTTTGACACAATAGAATTATTTCATTAAAATAAATTGACAAGAAAAATAGAGACCAGTGTCTATTAAAAGCAAGCTGGACTTGGGTTTAGCATGTATTCTGAACTAAGGACACAATCTGCTGAATGAAGAAGCAAACTGAGTAAGTAGATTTTTGTAAGTAAGGGATGCTTTCAACCACAAAAAAAAGCATCTATACACACACCCACATACACATGTATGATGATTCTCTTCCAGTCTTGCTCTACAAAATGATCGCCTGCACGTGTGCCTTCTCTCTTGGACTGGAAGTCTGGAAACATGTTTCTGGCACAATTTAAGAAACATTTACCTGTTTAGAGTTGTGAAAGGGGACTGTTATAAAAACAAACCAAATAATACCAACAAACTAACTTGTCTCAAAATAGGTTACTTAAAAATTTGTTGCTTGTAATTAAGCAGCAAGAACTGGTGCTGCAGGGGTGGGCTGGCATTTATTACCATCCACGCTTCTCTGTCATAGCTAGCCGGTGCTGTGCACAGCGCACCACGTACAGCGAAGGATCTTTACTTGCTGTTATTCCACAACTTTCTGCAAGCCAAACAGCTCATGAAAGAGCTTGTGTGTGTAGTGTCAGTGGTCATCAAAGCGCAGACATTCCCCCGCGACAGCGGCCTCTAAATCTAAGTCATTGCAGACATCTTCAGGCAGTTGGCAGGCTGGGTGAAGTTTCTCATACCTCTGCGGGGTTGTGTCAGAGAAGAGAATAAGTTCCCCTTCGAGGAGCAGACTCTTAACTTGCAAGCTGGTGACAGCCTGACTTCCTGCAGGAGCAGGCAAAGAAGTGTTGCGGTTAGAGATGGGACAGAGCAGTCAACCTAAGAGCATCTGAGATCTTGTAGGCTAAAGTCAGATAACACCAAGGGAGCAGCGGGACCATAGATATTTCCACAGAGATCTACTACTTCTGCTTGCATGCTTGAGATCTGCACGCATCTGATAACAACGCCAAGGTCTGTGGAACAACATGCGATGCAGAGAGGTTTAGGGAAGGCTTATGGTGTCTTTCCATTAAATGACTTTGCCAGCTAGGTGATTTTTGCAAGCTTGCTGTTAACTGATGTAACACACAACAGCACAAGCATCTAATGCTAAGGGTAAAACTGCTTGCTACTTCAAAATTAAATTTGAAAAACATTAAGCAGAGTTATGGTAGTGACAGGAAACAATAAAGTGAAGTTCAGATGAGGTTGAAGCATATCCTGTTCTCCCAGCAGCAGGGCAGTGTTAAAGGAACATAGCAGAGGCCTGAATGTAGATTTTTCTTGATAGTTCCTCTTTCCCAGTGGCCTGATTTTTTTTTTTTTATTTTTTTTTAAAAAACAGAGGTTTCAGGTGAGCTTCACGGAGTCGTCATGCTTGTTCCTCACTCTGCATGCTATTGCCATAACCCAGAATATTCTGTTACCTTGGGACCAGTCCTTGTTCATGGCAAGTTGCTCTGAGGAGGTGTGCTCTTGGGCCAAGAAATTTCTGTGGAACAGCTCTCCCTTCTGCTCCAGGAACGGTCTTTCCCCTTCTTTTCTTTGTAGCTTTCTCTCCTCTTTAGCTGGCAATTTATGCATCTTAAAATGGTGTTGTGGAAGGCTCTGGCTATCCTGTTCTCTCTCTGACCGGACAGAACATCTGTCCATCTCTCCACCTGCTTCTCCATCATGCAGCCCTCCTGGGCTCCGGGCCAGAACGTGCTTTCTTCCAGCTCCAGCCAAGCTGCCAGTCCCCAGCCTGGGCTGTTGGAGAGGGCAGGGCAGAGCCAGCCTGCCAGCAAAGGCTGAAGGGGATGGGGCACGGCGAGGGCGTACCAGTCCACCAGCAGCTTCCCACCCTGAGCCACCTTCCCTCCTCTGGGCACAGTCCAACCCGGTGCAGTGGCTTCTTCTGGGTAAGAGCATTCAGGGAACAAAGCAGCTTGTGGAAGGAGTTAAACAGGCACGCTAGGTGTCCGTACTGGTTTGGTGGATTCTGAGAATAGCTGGGATATTTGTGAGCACTGCGTTTTCTTTAACTCGAAGTACCTCTTTTTGGCTTTGATGGAATTACTTACTGAGCAGTACTTAGTCCTGTCTGTTATTAAGCATATAGAATTCCTCTGAGGTAAAGATACCATAAATACCTGCATCGTTTTCTGCTACAGCCAGGTATAGTTCGGTGAAAAAAAATTTGTGAATAACAAGTTTTGTTTTTGTGAGAGATACTTGGTATCTTTAGGTTAAACTATGTCTTCTTAAGGAAACCATCAGGATGATTCTGTTTCTAGAGGACAGTATATATCATTTGATGTTATTAGCAGTTGCCTTTATTTGCACCGTACGCATATAAGCAAAATAGAATGTTAAAACTAAGCCACGCTTTTAATAAAATCTCTCTGTGCACTGAAATTCAGCTACTGCATGCTAAAAAAAATTGTCTGGGGCAATCTGAAAATGTGCTGCACATTTAACAGAAGTTTTGCAGCTATAACCAGATCTCATTTTCTTTTCAGAACAACTGCCATAATTTTTCATCTTGTGAAATTTAAGAAATAAGGATGCTTTTATGCATTTAGTGTTTATTTGCTGTTAACTATTAAAACCCTGTAAATTTTCCTACCATATTTACACTAAAACTTAAAAAGGCATATTAAATAAGGACGATGCTGAAAACTTCAACTGGCATCTGCCTATAAAACCTTGGGCCTTTCAAATTATGCACTGTACCTATTGCTTTCATGGTAGCAGAATCTTCCATTTTCATATGCTCATAATTAAGGAAAAGGTTGAAAGAAGAACTTGCTGTTCGTGGACATGCTCTAAAGAGGAGATTTGTTTAGAAAGATTGAGGGGAAAAAAGTCCTTTATTTCCTGGATTAAGAAGGAACAGAAAAGGCTCTGTGTGTGTGTTTGTAAATATGTTGTATTACAGCATGCTCTTCACTAATTAACCAGGTGGAAGTCATGGGAAGGGAATGAAATAGCACGTGGATTTTCTTAGGGAAATACATTTGGTCTAAACCTGATGGAAGCATCACCTCAGAAGAGACGTATTAGTAGCAGTTACGAATTTACAGTTTTTATCAGTCGTCCTGCCTTTCTGAAGCCCATGAGGTTTCAATTTGAAATTCTTAAGTTGATTAATCAGGTTCTTTTGTACTAGATGTTGTTCTAGCATGCTTTTAGAAACAGCTTTATTTTAGATTTCTGCAGTAAAGAAGAAAACTGAACTGGGAACCTCCATTCCCCATTAAAACCTGGGGTGCTGGATTTCAACATGCAGCAGCAAATTTTTCCTGCCAAGCTGTAATCTCTTGATAATAGAAACCCTGACGCATAACCTTAACTACAGCTTTGCAATGGCATTATCATCGCATTGATAAACATGCCATCTGAGCTCTGTTAGTCAGAACATAATGGCTTTGTGTATCTTGTCATGATATTTGTTTCTTGGGATAAAATATGGGACCTGCAAGTAACACATATGCAAACATTAACATGCTTGTTCCTTGTTCTTCCTTGGTTATTTATAGCTCCCTGTTTATGCATTGTGGCAGGATGCTGCAGAATCCAATACATTTCATTGGGGAAGCTCAAATTATAAAATGGTATTAGGAGATCTTGTGTTGTGGCTGGTCAATAGCCATGGTAACCACTTTGTAAAATACAACCGTGTTGTCTGTCAGCATCGACTGACCTAGCAAGCCGTGGGATTTCCTAATGCCACTTCACAGCAATAATTATCCATAGCGGGGTTTTTTTAATTTGTGTTACAGTTTGTCTTCAGTGAACTGTACAAACAATGATGCTGACAGAATTCTGTCCTAATGTTTTCAAGTTAAGCATAATTGGTAACATTGAAATGTTTATCTTGATTTTTAAAAGTACAAAACTTGGATTTTTAAACCGTTGTGCTCTAGAGCCACTTCCACTTTTTATCAGAACTCTTCCTTCTCGTGCATCCATAGGTTTAAGCCTCATTGTTCTGCCAGCCCTGTATTGTAAGGACTATTTTAATTCAGCAGCTGTCATTTTCAGATGCCTTCTGTGAGTAGTGCAACATCTCCTGCACCATTAAAATGCAGACATAAAATTTGTTGCATGTCATTTGTGCAGAGGAGAGAAAATTTAAACTGTGTTATGCAGTCTGGTTTATGAGACGCTGGGGAGCAACAGGTCACTTCTGATTTGGTGTGCAACTATTTAGTTCTTCTATATTTAAAAACATTTAGAGGTCTCTATTGTGCTTGACTTGAAGAAAAGGAGTAGCTGTTCTTGCTGCCGGCTAAGAGAGAACTAAACATGATGCCTGAATTAATGCAAGACTAGAAGAGGAAGGAAAATCTGAAAAAGAAAATGTTTTTTAAAAACCTTGATCATTTTGTTAAGCTTTAGAATTTCTGTCTTTAAGTTTCTGAAACTAATTTTTGTGTGCTTTGTGGTTCAGCATTAAGAAGAGGCTCTTTCCTGTCTTTCGATAGAGGCACACAACTATTTTATATTTGGGTATCTGGCCTCGATGGCCTAGTGCTAATGCTGTATGACACTGATAAAGGTGACAGCATAATTGGCCAAAATTTCAGAATGCCAGAAGGATTGGCTTCATTCATAGTTGGAAATTTGGAACAGCATTTCAAGCTCCCTCTAATTCTGTGATTCAGATAGGCTGTATGCAAGGCTTACATTCCCAGTAGGGATTTTTGACATCTCATGAGTTCAAAGGAAAACAGTTTGTCATAGGCTTTTTTAATAGAGAGTTGAATCACATCATGAAACAAATGTAAAATAGTTTGGTTAAAAGGAATCTTAAAAAATAAATAAAATGATCCCCTGAGAATTCAGATATACCATAGTAAGTCTTTGGCAAAATGAGGAACAGGGAATCGGGGCTTTTCATTTTATGCCGTGGACCAGACTGCGCTCTCCTATTTCTCTGTGCTTTTTCATCTGTGGCTTGAGTGTTCCAGCTCTGGTTTCTTCTTACTCCCCTACAGCTTTTTATGTCACCTTTTCCTATATATACTCTGTTAACTGATGCCGCAGAAGCATCGTACCCCTGACACAGTCCATGAGGCAGCAATGTCAAAGCCAGGAATTGAGCTGCATCGTTTAGAATCTGTTCCCTTTGGATTGCCTGGTTTAAAATGTTTCTTGCTTTAGTTATTTTCATTCTTTGTGCTAAGCTACAGACAGGAATTATATTGCTCTTTGGGATGTTGGGAGTGGTATGGGGGGCGCGGTTGTTTGCCTTGTTGCTGCTGCCATTTTTCCTTGCCCAGAAGCACAAGACGTGAGAGGTCTTACGGATACGGTGCCAGGGGACTGCCTGTCCTCCCCGGTGTAATGCAAATTCCTTGTCATTCGCGTGGTAAAACGTGCAACGCGCTATGCCTGTGCTTTAGGGACCAGTTGCACGTTGATACCTTGCTCTCTAAATATTTGTGTCCCTTCTGCTGGTGAATGAGGGGCTGGTACCTTGCTACTTGTAAAATTTTCCTTGTTTGGGAACACAAGTGCCCCTATTACTGAGCTCTGAAAGTCCTGAGTGCTCTGTTCCCTGGTTTAAAAGGAGCGGGTGGGTCTGAGCAAATCATACACCGGAAGGGACTGTAATCTCGAAGTGCAACTGGTGGTTAATTCTTGTCTCTGTGCCCCCAGGCATGTTCTTGGCGAACCCGAGCAGTCTTGCTGGTTTTGAGGGTCAGGGTTAGGTAAGGATAGATCCCTGTGGGAGCGTATCCGCAAAGTAATACGCGTGAGGTTCCAAAGAGGCGGCTCGCTCATATTCAGCTTTGTGGTGGGAGCTTACGAGGTGTACAGAGCACTATTTTTAGTAGTGAGTTACCCTTTCTGGGATTCCTTATCCACTTGGCAATATGGAAGCCTCCAATCTCCTGCCCACCTCCTTCAAGTAGTTGTTTGCAAGACGATGTGGTCCAAAATTCATTAAGCCAACTTTTGAGGCACGTTTCTTTTTAGGGAATTACTAATTCTCATCTCCCCCACAATTTTAGGGCCCGCATGTTCAACATCCCTCCTCTTTTTCGCAGGCAGGATTTGGTATTAGCTAGTGTTTATACTTATTATATAGGTATATATGTACGCTTATTATAGGAAAGGAAAAAGTCCTCGGGAGCGGCCCTTCCACAAAGCGGCACTCTGTGTGCTTGGGTAACTCCCGGTTACCGATTCATGGCGGTGAAATGCTGGGGTGGGGGCGAGGCCGGGGCCGCAGGCTGGGGGGGACAGCGCTGCCACGGCTTTGCCGAGCGAAGGTGCTGGCCCCGGCGCGGGAGGAGGCGGGCGGCGAGCCCGGGCGGCTGGGCGGCCGCGGCCGCCGCCTCCCGCCGCCCGCCCGCCGGCCTCCGCCGGTCCGCTGGGGGACGCGGCTCGGCGGCCCGCGAGCGCACCGCCGCCCGCGCATCGCCGCGGGGCGCCGCCGCGGCCCCACCTCCGTCTGGCGACGCCGCTCCCCCCCGCGCCCCCCCCCGCCGCCGACCTCCGCCGTCCCCCCGGCCCGCGGCGCTGCAGGCGAGAGGAGGACGCGGCTCGGCGTGGCGAGCGACCGCGGACCGCTGCGAGCCGCGCAGGGCGAGCGGCGGCGCCGCTTCCGTCTGGCGGAGGGGCTCCCTCGGGCAGCCGGTCGCTGCTATTCCGCCCAAAACCGGGAAGGGTGAACCCGGAGGGCTGGCGCCTGCGAGGACTCGTTAACCCCTGCGGCACCTTCTCCGAGAGTCACTTTTCGCCCCTGAAAATCGGCGTTGCGTATTTTCCTGCCCTTCGCCGGCTGCTTCTTAGTTGAAAAACAGCCCCCAGGAGAGACGTGCGGCAGAATTCTTGGGTCGTTTTGGAGAAGAACTGACTGTGGTACTGACTTTTTTTAAGCTTCAAATGTTGGAAGTTTGAGATGGAAGGGAATGTGGTCTGAATTTTTTGGTATCTTTTCAAAGCCTTTTTTCCCCCGCCTGCTTTCACTTGCTGTGTGGGTATACGTTTTCTTCTATCGACAGTCCTTAAGCTAAGAACATTGTTTGGCTGTTGTGCTGATTAACAAGATTATTTTTTTTTTTCCTCCTTTCGCTGACATACGATTTTTGTTATCTTTTATCACAGAAACGTTTTATTAAGGGGTTGAGGCAGTACGGCAAGAACTTCTTCAGGATCCGAAAGGAGTTGCTTCCAAATAAGGAGACTGTAAGTACATTTGGACTTCATGTAATTTGCTTTTTCTCTTGCTGCTTCAATGTTTGATCTTACAAAACTGTTTCCTTTTTACCCTGAGCTGAATTATCTTCAGATAAATGGAAGGGAAATCCACAGCCAGAAAAGGTAGCTGTAATTTTTAGTGCAGTTTTTAGGTCTTACTTGTATGAAAGACGTTACATAAAACAGTCGTCACTGCTGGACGGAGTCACTAAGGTTGGGTGAAGTGTATTTATGGAGACCAAATCTAATTTTAAATTCTGACATTATGATGGGATAATACATTTATGTCACCCAGTTGGGCTCAAATGGCAGTGGGTAATTAAAGAAAGCCTGAAACAAAACAAAATCTAATTGAATCTGGAAGGCTGAGGTATGTGACTGCTCCTCCGACCTGCTGCAGAATTCGGTGGTTGTGTTTAACTCTTGGTGTTCCTGAAGCATGTGCACAGCAAGCATGTAACTTCAGTTTCTGAATTGATCTGGGGCTTATTGCTCTCCTGAACTTCATAAGCCTTACGTAGCTGTCATTCTGCTGAAAATCCTGGCGAGTGCTTAGGAGGAAGATGGACAGGGAGGGGTGGTTGACTTCTTCAAAGGAAAGAGGGTTTGGGAAGCCTTGGGAATCTGGTTACTTTTCCATTAGTCCTAATTGCCAAGCCTCTCTAGAAGCTTCGGTTTCTGTTCTGCAGGTGTCACGTAACTGCTGGGAGGGTGGTTTTGGAAAGCGGTTTTCATATTTGTGCTGAATTCAGAAGGGAGGTAACTCAATGAAAATTGAATTGGACTATTTTCTAGCAGTGTGCCAGTGACCTGGAAAATACTTACTTAAAGCATAGCTGGTTGTTTAGGCTTTTCTGTGTGTGGAATTTGGATGTTCAGTGGGGAAGAACCTTACTTTTAAAAATATTTTAAAACCTATGACTTACTGTGGGATGTTTCCATTCTCTTCCGAGACGCTCTCGTGAGACGATGCTGTGATATCGCACTCTTTCGTTGGTGAATAGTCTGTAACACCGCGTAAGTCAAATAGGCAGGGGAGGATGAAATGATTCCTGGAGTGCCTCGGGGGGGGGGGGGGGGGTGTGTGTTCACCGTTTCTCCCGTTGAGAATGATGGGAAAACTTAATTACCAATTAAGTGTAGGTAATCTTTGCTTTAGCATTCTGTTGGATTTCGAGGCATGAAGGCCCAGTGTTGGAAAGATGACAGCTTAGAAGGAATGCCGAAGTAGTGTGCTTCTTAGCAACGTCTGACAGATCCAGCCCAGAGCTTAGGCAGCCCTTTCCTCTTTTCCTTAGAATATCTCCTGGCAATGTATTTAGAACAAATTGGCGTTTACTTTAGAAACGAATTCTGCTGACGGTAAAGTTACTGAGAGGCAAAAGTACTCTTCTAAAGTCTGAATTACAGCAACTATGAAAAATGCTTTTAAGTACAAGAATGTCTCTTTGTGATAGAGAAAACCAGTTTGCAGGAGAAAGGAAAAGAAAAAAAACTAAAGAACTGGAGAGTTGGGGGCAGGGGTCTGATGCCATTGGTACTTCTTGACTTTACATTTGAACTTGGGTATCAGGCCTCAGGCTTTTTGTAAAAGTTCTGCAAGTTTGCAAGTGGTGGGAAACTTCATATAAGCTACCGCTTTTCAAGGGTTACATTTTTGTTTCGTTAGGCCTAAGTTTTTGGTATAGAGAAGGCTAAATACAAACTTTGAACAACTGGGAAGCAGTGCGTTGATGGTTTTGAGCAGGCTTTTTTAGTCCCTAGTGGTAACTGATCTACAAATAACCTTTGACCTACAACGGATTGTTTAATCTCTGTTTCCTATTTTTGCCTACAGGTCTCACTTCTGCTTTCTTTTCATTCCCAGTCTTTTTTAGACACAATTTACAGGAGTTTTGCTACAGTAAGACATGCAGAACAAAGGCTGCCGTAAATAATATTTGGCTATCCAGTTTTGCTTTTCCTCCTTAGAGTGGAATAATGAATAATGTAAATTACAAGGCTGTGGAATTAATTTGTCTGTATTTTTTTCATCAGCAGAATAATTTCAGATACTTGGTCTGCCATTTGTCCATTGCAGTGTGAAGTAACCCACTAGCAATTCCAGAAATGCTAGAAAAAAAGACCTTATTTTCCTGTTTAGCCACCATATTAACATGAGGTGAAACTCTAAAAATTATTATATGGATGTAAAAGCACTATGGCAACTCCCAGGTTCTGCAAAAGCTACTTGAAAATGAGTTGGGGGCATTCTTGAAGTGATTTGCCCTAAATGGAAGCCAGGCTGTAGATCAATACAGCCTGTGCGTTTCTAATTTATTAGAGTTTACCTTACCAGTCACTGAGGCCTGTGGGGAGGGGAGCCAGGGTTTTTGCCTCCCTGCAAAACCCACTTCAAGTTAAATCTCCTTATTGTCATGCTGCTTCTATAATGCGTGCCTTTTCTAGACGCTTTATATTTATGCTGCTTTCCCTGGGGGAGAACTCTTCCTAGTATCGCCTTAAGCCCTGCGGTTGGAACGTTGCAATAGTGGAAGATAAGTAATACAACAGGAACACAGAATTATTGTAGAGACTAGGACCATTTTATATTAAATCAAGCTGATGCTACTCTGCAGGAAGTCAGAATATAGAGGTGAATATGACATTGTGTTTCTTTTGAAATACTGGAAGGTGTAAAGTGGCCATGGTGAGAGATGAGAATTGGCCATGCTGTACCAAGTTTTCACAAGCACGTTAAGGAATGTCCTATTTGAGTTGTCCCTTTGCTATTTTTTTTTTCTCTCCGCAGTTAATGTACCATACCTTCTAAGAAAACCCTGTATTTGTCAATGTGAGTTTTAACCAGTTTAACATAGTTTTTCAACCTTTTTTTAATTGTTTCTTCTAAATGGATAAACAGCAAGAAAAAATCTTTATGAAAAGAGAATACTTACTGCATATCAATGCTGTGTGTTTGTTTAGATCTTCACTCTTCCAGTTTATTTCAAAGTTTATGTCCAAGAGGGGTTCCCAGCAGGCAAGAGCGTGAACAGCTGTAGCGTTCTCGTGCTTTTATAAGCAAGAGGCACAGGAACTAAAATCAGCTCTTACCTGAGCTGGCCCTCTGCCAAAATGGGAACGCTGAAACTGGTCCAGGAAAGCCCACAGCTTTAAGGCTGGATCAGTAAGCGTTAACCTTGTGATAACTCCAGAGACAAAGTGCCTCTGTGTCGATAAGCTTAAACAAAACTTCTGAAACTTCCTTGGGTTTCCATTGGACTCTGTCTTAAATATGTCTCCTCTCTTCCCATGTATCTTTACTCCTCTCCCCTTTCTCCTGGATGGTTTTCTGTTAGTTACAGCTGTAGTTGGATGGCACAGCTCAAGTGTCCTACCCTCCTTTGGTTCATGCTTAGCAGCACTTTGGATTCTTCTCCACGGTAAGCTGAGAAAGAAACTTGGGAGGCACCGATGTGATGTGAACAGTTTTCATTAATAACTTTCATTTGTTTCTATATGTTGTGAGAATGCAAGGTACACAGCTGGCAGCAAGTGTTCTTAATGATCTGATTTGGCTTTATATGTGATTTCTCCCACCCCCCCCCCCCCCCCCCCCCCATTTTGGTTAATTTGCTAAAACTTCGTGATAATATGGGATTTTCAAAGTATTTAAAATTCTCCTGCTCTGAATTCTTCAGGTGATTAAACTGAGCTACTTGAATTTGCGAGTTTTAGAAGCACCAGCATTGTGATAGGCTTGAGATAAATGTCCTGAAATGCCTACAAGGCCCGGGATTGACTTACTGTATTCTTGTAAGTAGCTTAACTCTGTGTTAGTGACATGCAAAAGGTAAATAGAAACGTGGAATGAATGTGGGCTTGTGCGGAGCAATAATGCCCGGTCGGAGCAGGAGGAGGAGGAGGCCGAGTCGTGGTGTCAGCTTGCTCAGATTTAGAGCCGGGTCCTGTTCCGCTCAGCCTGCCCTTGCGCCGGTCACTCGGGAACGCCTCGGTGAGCTTCAGCTCGGGTTCAGGTTCAGTTTGCCTGAACTATTTAAGGCCATGGGCCCAGAAGAAACAGATTTGTTTTCCTCTGGCTGGAGTTCCCTAGCCTGCTTTCTGTCAGAGGTGGTGTCTGACCTGGGGAACTCAAAACATCCTACGCCAGTTAGTTATAACGCCGCTAGAAACGGAGGGGTAGGTAGGTGATGGGCCCTTTGGCAGCCTTACATAGGTTTAAGAATAATGTCATGTTATATCATTAGATAGCCATGGCATATGCTGCACGTGAATTGAGGTTTTGGAAACGTGTCTTTTGTGGGAATAGGCCCAAGTACTCTTGATCTCTTTTATCTGTTCTTACCACCGGGGATGACACCCAGCTGAATGTTTTGAGGGTCTCTGATGATGACTCCTGCATTCTCCGGGGAAGGTTCATGTGCAGTGATGGTGACCATGGTCTAATTGTCTGCTTGCCTTTTTTTCTGGTAGGCTGAAGCTCCTTAGTGAGCCTGGTAGAGCTGCTTGCTTAGTGAGCAGTCTGCAAAGAGGACCGTGCATCGTTGTGGAGGCATGATGCAGGCTTTGGTCTGATTGTGTTTTGAATTTCCCTATAGAGCACATAGGTATCTTTACTGCATGATTTTTGGTTTGGCTGCTTAGCGAGAGGCAGAGTGCAATCGAAAGGTCTCGCCTCTGGGTGGATGCTTCTGTATCTCGCTTCAAAACACAGTGTAAATAGAAGTCATAAATATCTACTGGTTTCCTTAGATCAAAATACCTGCAACATGCTGTATTTATGCACATAAGAGCTATATGTGCATCACTTTCTTCTTTTGGAAAAATGTTCTCTCTTCTGATAGTAAAATCCTTCTCTCCAAATTAAATGCTGTTGGGTTTTATCTCCGAGACTAAATAAGCTGTGCTCTGTTAATGTTAGGAGACAAAATGAGTGCAGTGTGAGCTTTCAGCATAAACCTCTGTTTAATTTTAGATTGGGGTTTAGATAAACAATTTTATTCTTGCCTCATTAATGCTTAACCTTGTGTTACATAATACACAATATTGGCTTCCTGAGCAGCTCTTAAATATAGTGCAAATGTGTAGTAGCTGAGAGGTCGCTGCTGTTACCGTGTGCAGGCTGGCAAGGTGCTGGCCCTCGCTGAGGACAGACTGTGTCATGTCACACCTTGGCAATATTTGTGCAGAGCTCTCAGGAGCACATGAGAGGTAAAGATGCTCCCTCGACGTAATTGTTCAAATAGCAGCTTTCCTTTGATCAAAAGAGGGGGATAACGAGGTGAATTTATTTCGGTCCATTAGGATAAAGTGATTAGTTAGCCCTACATTGGCTTTTTAATATTTGCATTTAGTGGTGTAACTTATTTGTACCAACAGCTGAGTTTGTGTCTGTGGCACGGGCGTTATCGTTGTTCTCTTTTCCCAAAGGAAAGAGATTTTATTTGATGGTATGTTCCCCTAATGATAGGATATCAATTCGTTGCATAGTCAAGGCATGTTATTTCCTGACTTGTCTTTGCTGCAGGAGTGTGCAGAAAGGGACAAGCTATGTAAGCCTTTTCTGTTTGAAAGCTGAACCTTTTTCCTTAATAACTTGTTCTAGCCTAGATGCAGTCAGAGCTGAAATTTTCCATTAGAGTTTGAAGCAACTGCCAACATAAACAGCCACTGCTTCTTTTCATTTCATCTCTGCTCGCTGCTGCTAGTGCTTCCATTGCATGGGTATTACACTTGGAGGGTTTTGTTCTTGTTAAAACAGGGACTGTAGGCTTCACATTTTAAAAATGATAGCCTAGGACTTTTTTTCTTTAGTCATAGCAGATATCCTACTGGGCTTCAGTCCATTTTGAAAAGTGGGCAGAGGCATCAGTTGCTTTTCCTGTCTAAGCGAAACCATTGATTCATTTACATAGCAAACTCTTCCGTAGGGAGCATGTTGCCTTTTTTCTTTCTGTTTTGAGTGTGGCTATCTTAGCTGATTGAGGGAGAACGCTAAATTAGTAGGTTTGACTTGAAGGTAAAGGTCTGTACTGAGGCGGCATACAGGAATTCAGTTCATGCTTCTCACCAGGAGCAGAATAAGTAAGCCAAAGAATTTAATGAAATGCTGAGCTCATAGGAGCTGAGCTCGGATGGAGATATTCCTGAATTTAAGTGGCACTGAGCTGAAAGCTGTTTACAAAGACCAGATCATCTGTAAGGGATGTTCAGTATATGCGTGCACTGCTTATTTTTAAAAAGTTTAACTGTTAAACACATTGCAAATGTCATCATTTCACTGGATAATAAACCAGAAGGTTTGGAAAGGTCTTTAAAGAGTCATAAATCATACACAGTGTTGTCATCTTCTCTACAGCTGATCAGGTCTTACAGGTGAGTAGAGCTGCTGAGCGCCTGCTTTCTTAGACAAGCTTGGGCCACAGGTCCGGCTTCCCGGTCTATGTACCATGCATGTTCCTGTTGTTACAGTTTCTTGAGCTTCTTTTTTCCACTTAAGCAATATATACCTTCAGGATCTGTTATCTCTTCAATCCCTGCGCTGTGAACTGCCTTTTTACATTGACAGTTCGCTTTCAGGGCCCAGTGCCACTGGTGTGTGGTCGTCTGATTAATGACTATGGCCACATCTTCCAAAGACCAAAAGACCCTTTCGCATACCTGTGTGTCTCGGTTTTAGCTGAAGCAAGTAAAATCAAAGCAAGAAAGTACCTAATGTGCTTTGGTTTTATTTGTTTTAAATCTCTTAAGCTTTCTCTTTAAGAGAAAGAGATAATTAATTTTCAATTGTATTATTTTACTTTTGTATTCTAAAGGTAATTTACAATGTCATCAGCTCAAAAACTGGGCTGCTTATTTGAGTTCCTTACTAAAAAAAAAAAAAACCTTCGTAGGTGAAGAGTATGAAACCAGAAGGTGTATTTGCCGTGCCAACTGGATTCTGGAATTGCATTTATCATGGGTAATAAATCAACTCTGCACTCTGGTGGGGTTTTTTTATTATTTTACATTACAAGATTGAAACTCATTGTTTATTTTTCTCTGAAGTTTTAGAGGTAGGTAGGGGTAAAATATTGTTGCAAGCAAAAGAGGGCCATTAGGCAATTGCATTGAGTTCTGTCAGAGAGCCAGAAAGGACAATTTCTGCTTTGTAGCGACAGGTATGTAGCTGGAGATCTAAGCCAAGATTATTTGGGAAATTGATACAATATTGTCTGAGTCTTCCTCAGCAGCGGAGAGAACACTGTGCTTCTGTGCCTCCTCAGAGTTCTGTTACACTGCATTTTCCCTACCTTCTCTTTATAATTCACCATCATAAGGCATTTGTTTTGTTTATTTTCTTACTGTGAATTCTCTTTTTTGCATCTATGCTGAAGGGTATGTGTGAATCTGGTTAAAATGTTCATCAACAGCTGTAAACTTTTTATTCTATATTTTTCTTTCCCTGTGAGAAAAGATACAAGCTTTTTCTTCTTTTGTAGCAATGGTATTACATACTCCAGACATCAATCCTAAGGTCCTGTGAATCTCGGGTACATAAAGTAGGTATCTATATGAGAATTTGTGCAGTTTATTTTCATGGTTGAGTGTCCTGTCCTCGCACGGTTCTTTTCCACAGATGCCGTGCACCAAACCCTTCACGTTGTTTGTTTCCCACCCAGTTAGTGACTGAATATACGCTTTAAAACCTGAAGATGGCTTTCAGAAAGGCAAAAATAAAAAAGCCATATAAGCAACAGTGATGTTTGTGGGACATCCTATCCTAGAACAGTGCTAATGTTATAAAATTTGGGTAACTCCTTGGAGAAATTAATCTATATGCAATTAATCTGTATAATCCTGCCTGGTGTCTGATTTTTGAAATGGCTTAACAGGGAAATATTCTGCATGTAATTCTCTCTCTGATACTAACTCATAGACCCACAACTGATATCTGAGGATCTCATGATCTTTAATCGTATACCTAATGTACAGCATGGGGTATGGAATTGAAGTTTTTACAAGTTAAGAGCCGAGTCAGAAGCAAACCTCTAGTGACTTGCTCAGGGAACCAAAAACTGCTGTGGGAAAGCAGGAGGGTAAGCCTTGATGTCCTCTGTAAGAGTTGTGTTGATGTAAAAATGGTTACGCACAAATCTCATCCTACAGGCACTTGGTTTAATCTATGAAAGATGCACCTGAATCAATGGCTTTGTTTTATGGCAAGTTAAAGACTGCTGTTGTGCATGCCCGGGGCATTCTAAGCTGGCCTTGCCTGTTTGGGGGGCACGGGACAGGACCAAAGGGGACAGCACGAGGCACGTCTCTTTGGAAGAGCAATGTACCAGCACTGAGTATGTGCTTCGGGTGGTGTCTGCCTTGTGCTGGTTAGTCCCTCCTCCTTATCTATGCAGTGGGAATACTAACTGTTAAAAATTCCTGTAGGGAGCAGATGAAGGAATTCGTTTTAAAAAGTCTTTTTAGAAAGGGAGGGAGATGTGGAGACAAGCGGTTTGGTTGGCAAGAGGTGAGTTTTATGGCAATTGCTCGAGTCTGAGATGCTGAGAAACAAACTGCAGTGAAACTCGAGCAGTTTTTGCAGCTGATTCAACTTCTGTGTTTAAACTTGATGTTTATGACCTATATGTAATTGGTTTTTTGATTTTGTGCATGTATATTTGGAACAAATTTTGTCCTTAGTTATCCGCGGGAAGCTGGCACAGACTGCTCACAGTTTTTGCCAGACTGGTGGCTTGCTTACATTTGAGGAACAAGCATTCTGTCCTGCTACTTGATTTTCTCCTCCTCAGCACCCACATTGCTTTCTTATCCTAGTCAGGGATAGTGAAGATTAATTACAAATGTACCATTAAGGGGAAAAAAAGGGAGCAGGGGCAGCTAGATTATAGCTACCATAACCGAGGGTGTTTATCTAGGTGTTGTCCCACGCAGTGCCATTTCATGTGGGTATTTTCAGTGTGAGAGAGAGAGATTACAGGTTCAAAAGGTACCGCAGCACTTTTCTTTGAATTTGCAAGTTCGAGAAGTAAATAAACAAGAACAGCTTTGACCTGTTGAGAGAGTCACATTACAGGAGAGCCAGGCTGATCCGGCATGCGCTGGAGTGCAAAGCAGTTTGCAGTTCCTTAACCCAGACGTTCATAAAATTGTTGTCCAGGTTGTGTGGGGTTCAAGGAACCCGGAAAACCAGGGGGGAAAAAAAAAAAAAAATACCATCTATTGGCGGAGAGTAAACTAAACTTTTAATGCGTCTTGCCTGCCACACTGAGCATGAAATTAACTTTCTTCTTATACAACAGATCATTGGCCTTAATCGTTGCTTCCTGCCCCAGATGGCACCGTAAGAACGGTATCTACAGTGCTCTTTTGGCATGGAATCAGCCCCCAAATACATTATTCAGTCCTAAATATCCTGTAATATGCTGCTATAACTGTACTGTGAGAACAAGACAATAACAACTTCAGTAGACAGATGCACTCATTTTGTCATTTTTGTTTCAAACCAGCTGTAAAAAAGAAGCAGTGCTTGATTACTGGGTTTTTGTGTTGTTTCTTTTTTTTTTTTTTTTTTTTCCTTGCCAAGGAAAACTCCCAGGAATTACACAGATTGTGGAATAAACTGAGAATGGGGAGTTAAGAATAGTGGCTTTTGTTTAAAGGGGCTGTGCCTTAGGGGAAACTAAGGCAGTTTGTGGATATAACAGGCTCTGTGAGCCTCATACTTGAAGAAACATTTAACATCCCAAGCTGAAATCTGCTACGTTTGCTTTTGCTTTGTTTCCCCTTTCTATTTTGTATCTGAAAGAAAAATGCTTAGGAGTATGATAGAATTCAAATTCTCAGGACATAAAAATGCTAATGATCACTTACAGGTGATGGTGGTGTTCTTTTGGGTAAAAACATCTACCGCTTTTATCACAGCAGGACGTAAGGGGAGAGGCCTGTTCGGCAAGGTGTTCGCTGGTAGGAGGAAGGCTGCAAATCTGAACCGTAGCCCCGTACAGGCATGGTGGATTCATAGCAGGGGACTCCTTTCCTTGCCAAGAGGTGGAATGGCAATGTTTTCAGGCACCTTAATGTCTTCTGGTATGTGGAAAACAAAGATAATGAAGCTGTGAGCCATGTGAAATGCTTAGGCTTTGGTTTTCCCGTTGCGAGTAATAAGCATCTTGCAAGATGGGGGTCCAGCGTTTGTGCATTTTGCTTGGAGCAGAAGGAGCTCCCTTGGCCGCCTGCGCCTCCGGCCCTGTCCCAGGTGGAGCGATGCTCGTACGCTGCAGCATCACGCGTTCTGCGGTAAGAAACCCAACGCGCTGCTTCCCTCCTTGCTTTTAGTCTAGTTAAGGTACAGGTGGTGGCACATCCAACATTGAGTAATCAAAGCAGGTTCCGCAGAAAACCTTTTGCTTTTTACATCCCTTACATTTTTAAAATAAAATCTTAGAATGTTGGTGGGTGTGTTTCCTTCTGATTTGGATCTCTCAAGATCAGATTTTTCAACTCCCCTTTTCTTTGTAAACATGAACTTGGAAACTTTCTCTTAAGGGGAGGTGTAAACAAAGGAGGTGCTTTCCTAAGTGATTGCTGTATTTAAGAACCTGGAGTCTTAAGGAATAGACCAAGTGTTATGAGATTAATGACAAAATCAAAAATGCTGACAGTACTGATGGTTGGGAAGTCCTTACTGGTTCTGGTCATCTGGTGTATGGAAGATTGGCAGGGAGTTTCTTTTCATGCTACCAAACTTCTGCACAGCAGTAAGAAATCTGGCATTAAAAAGACGCTGATCAGTACTTTTATTGCCATGGTGAAATAGATGGTTCTTGTTGGGGGGGGAATGGTTGAGTTGATTCCCTCCCCTTCCCCAAACATACTTTCTGTGCTGCCTTTTCCCTTCCTCCCAATGCCTCTGACACAAACCGAATTATTTTGTCCAGTGCCTCTAGACCCTAACCTTTAAAGAAAGGGAGAGTACATTCCAGGTTATAAAACAGCTTTTTTCCTTGTGCAATTTGAGAAGCCCTCCCTGTTGTTTAATTCTGAGCCTGCTCTGTGCCTAGTGCCTCTCCTGGTGTAAAGCACTAGGACATCCCACAGGAACTCCTGATTTATTTTGCTAACTCTGCCCTTCTCTGTGGTTCAGAAACCTCTAATAATCTGTGAAGCTCCAAGATTTTTGAGTTGAACAGTAGTGGTTTTAAGAACCTCCTCTACGACATGAAAGTCTTAACACTTTCCACATGCTGGGTTTTTGGCCTCATGAAAAGCTGACCTCCTACAAATATAGTTTGTAAAGCTATGCATCCTGGGCCAGGGCTTGTTAATGCTATTGTGAAATGGAGGGGAGAAAAAAAATGTAATGAAAACTCTGGGCTCGTGGCCAGCAAGGATGATGTGATCTAGTGAACGTGTTCCTGTTGCCCTTTGTTACTGTTCAAGTTTGATTAGCTTTGTTTCCGGTAAGCTTAATTATGGTGGTGGTGATTTGTGTGTTTGTTTTCTTGTTGTTTTGGGGTTTGGTGTTTTGTTGGGAGTTTTTTTGGGGTTTTTTTTTATGGCTAAGGAGGGGATCTTTGCCAAAGCTTTCATTACCTGAATTGCCGTGGGAGGGAACTGGAGAAATAAATCATGCCATGTCCCCAATAAACAAACAAAACCAAACAAACCACCACCAACCCCAAAGAAACCCCATTAAACTATAAACCCAACCCTTTTCTCTCCTTTCCGTGTTCTGCAGCCCTGCCACCATTACTTTCCATCCGTTACTTTCCCTTCCCTGAGGTTTCTTTTTGGCCTTTAGGGTTAAGAGTGAATTTAGACAAATGTGCAATGCTAACTGCATTAATTGGTTTTATCTTTTCTATGTAGCAGCGCAGGATAAGGGAAAAAGATTTGGGGCATTCTAAATGCTTATTTCTAAAAGCCTCCAATACACTTTTGTTGCCTCTCTGCGTAGGAGAGGGCGTGTCATGTCGGCATCATGACCTCATCAGAGATTGGGTACTTGCTAGTCTGTGTGGTAAGGTGGGCTTTTTTGTTGGTTTGGGGTGTTTTCGTTGTTGATGGTGGTGCCTGAGCGGTGTCCTTCACATTTGGTTCTTGTGCTTCACCAGAGCTCGGCTGACTTCTCTGCAATTCTGATGTCGCACAGACTACGCTTCCTGTGCAGGTTTCCCTTCGTTGCCTCGGAGTAATGCAGTTGCAGTGTAGAATGGCTTTAGATACTGGAAGGACATAATTTACAGAAATAGGTGGGTTTTGGTTTGGACCCTGGTTTTGTTCTGCAGAATTTCATACGTTGCAGATTCAGTTGTGATTACAAGTGTGTGCCATAAACCTTGCATGCTCTGGATGCTTAAAGAGCATATGGAAAAAATACATTTATCACAATTCCCACTGTTAAATCAGATCCAGTATGTAGAATAACTCTGGGCTGTAGAATTGGGCTTTCACCTTGTTATGATGAAGTGACATGGACGAAGGCCTTCCACCTTCAGTGCTATGTTAAAGTTGTATGGATTTAACTATTCCAGCTCATGTTCTTATTCTGTGCCACTTGATGTGATAGATTTTGTTGTTGTTGCCTGGCTTGAGAAGAACATTCTTTTGTTGTGAGCATAAGGGCTTCTAAAAAGAATTTGCTCACTGTGGGCATAAAGCTCTCCTCCCTATCTTCCCCTTATTTATATTCTTTTAAGGTGAATAATGTTTTTGTTTCAGAGAAATCTGTGTTTCCTAAACTTGTAAGCCTTTCAAAAATGGTTCAAATTATTTTCAGCTAAAGGATGAAAAGGAGGAAGCTCAAGTCATGCTAATTTTGAACAACCAGAGAGTTTTAACCCATAGCCGTCCAAGATATATTTGGGAATAATGCATATACTTGTAGAAAGTTTTATTTAATAGGTGTGTATCTACTATAGAGAGACAAATGGAGGTTGGACGCTGCTGTTTGTGGCTGTTATGAATGACCCCGCTTGCCCCCCTGTTCTGAATATTTTTCCATGGAGCACATGAGTAGTGCTGCTGAAGACAAATCAAAGGGATTGTTAAGTGCTTAAGCCAAAACTGCCCTACCATTTTCCCACCTCACCTGATTGCTCTTTTATAGTCCTTACCCCATGTTTACAGCATCTTGAGTCATGACTCTAAAAAACCATGCTGGCATTTAGAAATTGCAACTGTAGAGGTTTTCGTTGCTTCAGCCATTAAGTAGTATATAACAAATTTATGTGACTCACCACTGAATAGCTATTTTATATGTTTATGTCTGTGCCAAACCAGTGTTAAGTTTTGGGGGTTTTTTGAATTATTGAAGTTTGGCTTTGACCTTTTCAAGTGAACTTATGTAGAAAAGGTATAGGAAATTTTTAAAACTGAGTTTCACACTCTGTTTGATTGCTGCAGTTGTCATGTTGGAGCTGAAAATGTGGATGGAATCCTGCAGGCTGTAGATAAACAGCCTTTATGGTGCGCCATTCAGTCTTGGTTTGTCGTTCCGTAAAGGTCATGTCAAAATGAGGAAAAAAACCCCACAAAACAACAGAAAACCCCAGACTAGCCTTATTTTAGGAATAAGAAGTTCTTTGGGCTACTGATTTTTTTGGATATTACTTCAGTCTCTCTCCAGGAATGTATCATCTGAAAAGCGTCCATTGTGCAACCTACTTCCCAAATCCGTTGATCTGCCTCCAGCTTCTGCAACTTCATTGGAGTTGTAATACTCCATTAGCACAAGGAATGCTAATCAGAAGAGGTGGTTTCTTTAATTGGCTCAATGTCTGTAGTTGAAGTTTTTGCAGATTGAGCAGTGCAGGGGGAAAATCCCAGCTCATGGAAACCTAGTGGGCAGACATGGATAGATAGGGTTTGCTCTGACGCTTCAATTAGACCTATCCATTTTGGAATGGTCGTTACCAGGTGGAAGGACAGGGCTGGGGGGGTAGCTGGTCTGTTGGGTACCAGGCAGTTTCCTAAGGTCATCCATCTGCTCTTAGTCCTCTTCTCCCTGACTTCCCGAGGTCACCTTCATCTGCAGTATATAGCGGGGATTTCCATTTTATTTCATTAGAAGTGTTTTTGAAGGGCAGCAGGAAAGTTAGATGCTGCCAAAGCTTTGTTGCCTCTCTATTATTTTGCCTTGTCTCCGTAATAATTAACGTTGGCATTGCTTGCTTGAAGGCTGCTGGGTTCCTGGCAGCTCTGCCTTCGTACTCCCCGGGGGATCTGCTAGCCATGGGATATGTGCCCTCTGAGATGCAGATGCTGGAAAAATAAATTGCAGGTACCTGCATCTTCTCTGAAGAGAACAATGCGTGCCTGTTAATTAAATCCTTTAATAGGTTAAGAGCCCTTTTGTAGGAGACTTTTTTCTCTGTTAACTTTGAAGCATTTCTGAGGAACTCTGTGAAATGGAACCTTCTGAGGGCCGTCAGCTTTGCATACCATGGTGCTTGGAGGTTGCAGGCTGTGTACCTGTCCGCGGCCCTCCTGGGTGTCTGGGTCACGCTGTGGCAAATTTTTCTAAGCCTGATGAGTAACCAAACCACAGTAAGAAATGGCCAGTGAACCACAGAAAAAGCTTTGTTCGTATGTTTGACAATTAGAATGGTTTCAATTATGAGGCCACTTTGTAGTAGCGTGTTTGATGGGTGAGGGAAACACGAGTAACAGCAAACCTGCCTTGCTGCTTTGTGTCTCGAGTCTTTTCTGAAGGGTTAGCAACTTCTTCTGAGTAGGGAAATGCAAGCTAAGAAGGCCTGCGCCGTTTTAAATATAAAAAAAAACCCCAATGTAAGTACACACAACCACTATAAGAACTTACTGTTTGAATTCAGAGTTGTAGGGGATATTCACCTATATACTTTTTTCCACTTCTGATGCATTTTTGAAAACTTGACTTTCCAAGGAAATTTGTGCTTAGGTGAGCTCTGCCACGGTTGACTGTTAGGAAATAATTTGTATTAGTTGGGGGTTTGTTAGGTTTTGTTCTTGGGTTTTTTGTTTGTAGTTGCCAGAGCACTGAATACAGAACAGGTACTCTTCTAACATAGATACTAATAAAGGACACAGGTAAATGGCTGTATCTTGTAAAGCTCTCACCTTGTCCCACGTATTTAATCTGTTTAAACATTCAAATGTTCTTAGAAATCTGTATGTCTGTACAGTAAATAACTGCTCTGTCCCTGAAGTTAGTAACTAAGGCCAAAAGGAAACAGGTTATTTTCCTACATTGTTGGATGTAATACTTTGTGTTAAATATTTTCCTTCACAGTAAATTAAAATATGCACGCATTCGTAACTACGGTACCTGGAGAACATCCCAATTCAGGAAGCAGCCCGATTCGTTAGCCCTCCCACAGTTCCAGTCTTGTTAGCTGGATTGTTCCTCTTGGGCAAGAACCTCAAGGCAATTTAGTAGGGAAGTCATGAGTTTGATGGTTAGGCTATGTAGCGTTCCCATGCCATGCAAGTGGCACAGCGTGCTCCGCTGACCTGTTACCTTCTTTACTACAATTCACGGTTAATTATTTTTTCGGGTTGACTTGTCTTTTGAACTCTTCGTGTATGGAGAGTTAGCATAGGTTTGGAAACGAACACAATGATTTTTAACTTTTAATCTTATCTGGACTTGTTGAACTTTTATTTGAATTTATTCCAAGGAGCGCAGCTTGTGTGGCAGACAGAATGACTAACAGACCTGTTACTGATCAACATCATCCCCCCCAAACTGTAACATTAACAGTTTCCTCCCTCCCTGTTACCCAGTTGTTCGAAGCGAACGCATGTTACCGCTCTTTTCTCGCCAGACTACTGACGCTGGCTGCTGCAAGGGGCAGTCACAGCCAGCGGTAGCCAAGTATCTGGTAATACAGTTGCCTGCCCTTTGAAAACGGAATTAATGTTAACAAGCAAATCTCCTAGGATACAATGCAATCATCTCGTTAATGACTTGGGATGGGGGGAAGGCACATGTTTCAAGTTACTCTAGATTTTTGGTTTTAAGGTGGTAGCACCAGTTGAGTGTTCATTCTACAGCAGAAAGCTGTAACGTGCAGAGGTATCTGTTGTAGCATTGAAATGGTAATTAATGCAGGGTTTATGTCTTGTAGTCTCACTCTCAGCTTGTCCACGTGGAAAAATTGACTACCACGTTTGTACAGAAGCAGTGTGATTTTACTGGAAAAAGTGAACCCATTTCCAGGATGACATGACTGTACTTCGATATGATCCATTAAATACATATATAAGTATGCCTCTGTCATTCTTTGGTTTGCTTTCCATGGGAGACAGAAGCTATGAAAGGTGAGTGGAAGGAACAAGAATGATAGGAGAATGTGGCGTTACTTTAAAAAAAAAAACAACAAAAAAACCCAAACCAAATCAAAGAACCAAACCAAACTACGACAGCCAAAACACACACAAACCCCCCATCATTCCAAATGCATTGCCTAAATCTAATAAAACTGCAGGCTTGCATTCAGGCAGAGTTTTCAAACACAAAGGGTCTAACAGCCTCGTGACAGCACGACTGTTCCTGAAGGTTAGTTTTCAAATGTGCGGTTAACGTCAGCCTTTTGGAGATTATACACTAATGCACTATGGGCAGCCTCGCTCCTTTTATCTTGAAAGGGGCTGCTTTTAATGTTGAAAGCATGGAGCCAATTATTTCAGGGTTACATGGCAGTTGTTGGGTTATTTTTCTCTGGCGTGTTCCATGAGAGACTTACGCCACGTTTCTCCCATCCTTTTCTTTTAAGCAATTCTGCCTTGTTTCAGATACTTCTGGTGTTGCTATTGAAGATAAAAATCTCTTTGTTTTTTCTTCATTTTTTCTTTTCGCACGTTCATCTTGCTTTTTTTTGTTTTACATTGTGTGTGCTTCAAAATTTACCAAACCTGGTATGATGCATACTTTCATGCCTTGCCAAGTGGAAATTGTTGTTTGGGCCCTTGTGAAATAAAAATCCTCGAGAACGACTGATAAACTGTTGCATTGTGTTCGTAACAGCAGCTTTATTTGGTGTCACTTGCGTTAGTGGGGAAGCTGCTTTGCGAATGGTTGAAACTGTAACAGCAAACATCCCTCCAGCATTTATAATTTTGCAGACAAGGTGGCCCTGTTGATAGAAACGCTTTGACCGTAGCCTTGCACCAGATGCCCTGGTGCTGGCTTAACAAAGGTTGACTGTAATTCATTACCGCCTCCTCATCCTTTTTCAGCGGCTTTCTTAGCTGGTGCATTTTACAAATATTTTGTTTCAGGTGGTAATTAAAGCTACTAAAAGGGAGGAGGACTAGAATGGAGGTATTGGCCTGGTTTGTGTTGACAGGGAAAATCAATAGGTCCAGGGTTTGTAGAGTTTCTGCAGAGGGAAGGATGGCCAAGAAGAGAGGGAAGTAAGGGAACTGGGAGGAATAGTAGTTCTTGACATGGCCTACTCTTGATTTTTAACCTAATAAGGAGCTTTGGACAGTCAATTAACAGGATTAATGGGTTATTTGTATGTTTGAATGTAGATATTTGTATGCTTTCCTTTGTAGAGAGAGGCTTTTCTGAAGAATGTGGAATTTGCAAAGGGTGCTTCTTTGCTTCTGCTCCCTCATCCCTTTTTTTTTTTTTTTTTTTTTAATGCTTTAGTATTTCTCTCTCTTCAACTTTAGGTCACGGGTTACCCCCATTTCACAGAAGTTTGAAGTTTTGCAGTGTTGCTCTCTTTATCGCTCAGGAGAGCGGCCGGTTCAGCCAACTGAAGCAGCTCAGACTAATCAGGGTGTATAGAAAGTCCGGATGAGTTGCTCATTGGTTTTCTCAGTGGTGTTTTGTGTCTCTTGTATACAGAAGGGTAGGAGTGGATTTAGATTCCTTGACTCCTGCAAATATTCTGATCCCCCAGGATGCATATTTGCTTCTTGGGAATGCTGCCAGCTCTTCAGCTCCTGTGTCGCTAACGCTTCAGTCTGAATTTGAACCAGTGAGTTGGAAGTGAAGAGTTGCATATCTTACCTATTCAAAGTCCCTCCCCTGCTTTGGAGACATCAATGTGTAGTGGTTGCCTGCTGCTTACAGCTTGGTATTCCCAGACATGGAGCTGTCGATGGTATTTTTACATGGTATAAAATAAGCGATGTAAAAATTCTTACATGCCTGAGTTGAATGTCAAGTGTTTGTTGGGCCTCTTGTGTGTGTTTGTGTATGAAAGATTCATGAAACATTTTAAAGGGATGGTAGGACTGTTGTGAAAAATACCACTACAGAAAAATTTGAGTAAGTGAAATTTTTTTTTTTAGAGCATCGATTTCTGTATTTTTGTGTTTATCCTTAGTACCGTTTTCATGAAAGCATCTGTATTTGTCTTGGTTTGCGGCTTTTGTTTTATTCCCTCCTGAAGGCATCATTTTTTGTCCTGCTAGCTTGGTAGCAGCTAATTACAGCAGTGTGTAGAGCTGGGGAATCCTGGTTGTCCTCGCGTGCGTATGGGAATGGGCTGAATCCCAAACTGCGATTTCACGAGTGAGGCCTAAACAATAGGAACATACAAATAAATTGAGAAATTACTCAGTTACCGTACAAACAATGCCTGCAAGGATGGACCAAAAATAAACAATACATCTTAGCGGTGTTATTGTGATTAGTTTAATGAGAGGAAAAAAGATGAGAGCTAGAATTATTTACAAAATAATACAAGACACTTAAAAGATACCCGTGCTTATAGTGTTATTTGGGTACCCAGACACATAACTGGCTGGTCATCCAGCACAGTAAAGTGATTTTGATCTGCGAAAATAGTGTTTGCGGTCTATCTTTCATGTGCCACAGGGTGTCTTTCCCAGAGCTGTGTCCTGTCTCAAATCCCTGTTACTGCAAGATGCCTGCCTTAGCTGTGTCGGCTGGTTGGGTGATTGAATGTCTTTGTAATCAGAAAGGAGCTTGCATCTTGAGGCCATGGCTTTTTGTTTCTTTGAATTTTCCTAAGCCTGCAAGATACAGGGTTTGTGCTTGGTAGAAGGATGCTGCCGACTCCAAAACTCGACAAAGTTAAGCAGAACAGCAAGGCTGCTGTGAGGTAGTAAAGTTGCTGTTGAATAACTTGAGGTGATGGAAGCAGATGCCTTTAAGAGCTGAGATGGCTGTCACTGCTGTGTTTTGCTCCTAATTGATGGAGAACTGCACATAAAGCTGAAAGCGTTCTTAGGTTATTGAATATTTCATACGGAAAACACAGGGATTCTGCATTTAGAGAGGCTGCGAAGATACCAACCACAAAGAACCTTTCTCTAACACATAACTTTAGCAAGTGCTTCTCTTTCATGCCTGTTGGACCAAACAGGCAAATGCATTGTGCCTGTGGACTAAGTCACCGCTCTTTCAAGGCATGCAAGGAACCTCATAAAGTTCAACAAGGCCAAGTACGAGGTTCTGCCCCTGGGTCAGGGCAATCCCAAATATCGGTGCAGAATGGGGGATGAATTGATTGAGAGCAGCTCCGCAGAGGAGGACTCGGGGATGCTGGTGGATGAAAAATTGGGTATGATCCGGCAGCGCGCACTTACAGCCCAGAAAGCCAGTCGTATCCTGGGCTGTGTGAAGCGTGGCCAGCAGGGCGAGAGAAGGGATTCTGCCCCTCTGCTCAGCTCTTGTGAGACCCCCCTGCAGCCCTGCCTCCAGCTCTGGGGTCCACACTACAAGGCAGGCATGGACCTGTTGGAGTGGGTCCAGAGGAGGGCCACAAAAATGATCCGAGGGCTGGAACACCTCAAGTATGAAGAAAGGCTGAAGGAGTTGGGGTTGTTCAGCCTGGAGAAGAGAAGGCTCCAGGGAGACCTTACAGTGGCCTTTCAGCATATAAAGATGGAGGAAGACTTTTTACCAGGGCCTGTAGTGACAGGACAAGGGGCAACAGTTTTAAACTGGAAGAGGGTTGATTTAGTTTGGATATAAGGAAGAAATTTGTTGTGATGAGACGCTGGAATAGGTTGCCCAGAGAAGTCATGGATGCCCCCTCATTGGAAGCATTCAGAGTTAGGCTGAGCGGGGCTTTGAGCAACCTGATCTAAGTGATGGATGGCAGGGGCGTTGGACTAGATGATCTTTGAAGGTTCCTTCCAACCCAAACCATTTTATGATTCTGTTCCTCCCCCAAACTTTAGTTTTGTTTATCCCTTAACTGGCGCTTTTCCATCTCACTGAAACAGGTAGGAAGGAGGCGTAATCTATAATGGGACTTCCCAGTGCTCCTGCAGAATCTATTTAGTGAGTCTGATTCTTCAAGCACTGAATCTTATTATGATTGAGCGTTGGTTTTTATTATTTTTTCAGTGTAAAAGCTTGGTGATGGCCCTCATCAGTGAAGTCTGTTCTTATCCTCCCCTGAAAGCAGCTACCTGCTGGAGCAGCGGAACACCAATTCCTTGTGTCTTGGCTCAGCTCAGGTTTCCTGTGATCTTCGTGTCTTCCTATTTCCTTCAGCTACTGCTCACAGACAAAAGCAGCTTGTTAAAGGGACATTTCTTTTTAAAGCTGGGAAATAAAATGCTTTGGACATGGTAGTCTAAAGAATGTGGAGATCTAAAGTAGGTATATGTGAAATCTTTTTTTCTTGCTTTCTTTGGCTGAAATTCAGTTTTCTGTCTTAGCAAATCAGGGTTACTCTAAATTGAACCAGGTTTCATATGAGTAAGATCATCACTTTACCCCAGATGCCTTCGCTCCTTTTGGATGCCAGAGCACACAGACCAGAAAATTTGCCTGCATTAAGCAGAGGTGGGTTTTTCTTTCCCTGAAAAATACTACCTGTATTGCCCGGAAAATACATTTTGTAATACCAGACTAAAGAGATTTTCTTTGACGTGTTGCTATGATCTTGTATTTTTGAGAAGTTGACAGGAACAGCATATTACAATGTTGTACTTAAAGAGATGATATCCTACCTATTCGTCTTCCTTTGCTCATACCCTGGACCCTGCCAGGACGAATTGCAGGGGTCTTTGCGTCTCATGCTCAGCCACTGCCCCTGCTGGGAATTTCTGCCTTTCTGATTCTGGAGGGATTGGAGGGAGGATGAGAGCCTGATGGGAGGCCCAAAAAAACAAAGCAGAAAGATGATTTGACAGACCATGAAGTTAGTCTTGTAAAGAGAAAACTGACTTCATCTCCTTGTTCCTTTGTGGGCCTTCTCCTCTGGCTCGACTAGTCTCCATGGTCTGTGGGATGGGATAATCTCTCCGCCGGTTCTGTAAAGGTGCCGTGCAGATACAACCACTGAAGATTTAGAGAGATCACTCCAAAGCTTGATTGTAGGAGAGGCTTTGTAAGGACTGGGGTGGACAGGGAAAAAGATAGGAGCTGGAGGATTCCCAGAATTATTTGTTATATGATATCAACATGGCCTTTCTAGCTGGCCTTTTTACGACAAGTTTGATGTGATGGGGCAGTATACAGAGAAACCCTTTACAAAAGCTACAAGTATTCTGTGTCTCCAGGAAACATTAACTTGTGCACTACATGTGGTCGTTTGCTGAACTTGGCCCTAAGCCCAAGCACTGTGTTAAACACTGATCTTGTTTCACAAATAGAAATCTTCCACAGTTAGAAAGAAAAATGAGAATGTGTCCCCACCAAATAGACTTCTGGTATTCCAGTTTTCAAACTTACACATGGCAGTAAAATCAACGGACTGAACATCCATCTCAAGCTTTTTTTTCAGCACTGAGCTGTGTCATTGGGTCTCTGCATCTTTCTGAAGAATTTATAGCGTAACACTTTGCTGTAGTCAACCAAATCCAAAATGTAATGCAACTCAATAATGGATGGTGTTGCTGTGTCTAGAGCCACAGGTTGGTTGGTTTGTTGGGCGGGGGAAATATGTTCTTGAGTTCTTTCAGGGGAGCGAATTCTTAAGCTAACTCAGCCTGTACGTGCTTCTAGTTAATGGAGTTTTCCATGCAGTACATCACCAGTTTTTACTTCACTCTGGGTTATGCTCATGTAAAACCACTAATTTTATAGATGATCACTAAAAATGGAAGTACTGTTGCATACAAAGTTGAGGCTGGAAGTCTTAGCGGACAACATAACCTCACTCTAAAGTATGTGCTTAAAGGTGAAACCAGGTTAAGTTCACAGTTGCAATTCTGCTTGCTACTGCCACCTTGATTCCCCCCGCCCCGTGGTGTGTTTAAGTTCTGTCTGTAATACCTTTCCAGATTCGTGATGGGAATGCTAACTTATATCTTCAAGTAGAGCCTCCTGTGTGGCACCACCATAGTTGTAAGATACGTATATTGGGGGCTGATTTGCAAGTGGCATTGCTTTACAAACCTACAGTCACCGCTAGGAAGCGACTGAAGAAGATAGAGGATTCCAGAAAAACAAAGTTTAGGGAAAAAATGCAGCAGGGAATTTTGGTGGCTAATAGCGATAAAAGTGTTCTGTTGAAAGTGCAGGATGCTTCTGCGAGTAGTTCTGTTTGCAAGTAGCGCAGTGTATAGGTTGTCCTCTGACAAACATATGAAGGTTCATATTCCAAAAATTTCAGAATCTTTGTGGCTACAGCTCCTCAGTTAATAACGGAGTGTGCTTTTAGGAGGCACGCAAGTAGAAATGTATACTGGTAGGCTTCGCTTTCTCTCAAAGGAGGCCAACAAGTATTGATATAACCTCTCTTTTCTTGTTGTTTTGAAGTTCTCAATTATAAGTGGTTCTCTGTTAGTTTCTGACACCTCGGTTGCTGTGTTGAATACCAGCCGCTAATTAAAATGATCACTCACGCTGCCTGGTGGTAGGCATCAGCATGCTGTGACTGTTAGACGCGGTAGTAGGGAATAAACGAATACCTGATCAGTCGGTCTCTGTGTTTCCCAGGCATATTGGCATAGTCTAACTGTAATAGTGAAAAATTTCCGAGGTCTTATTGATGCAACTGGAACGAGACTCGTCAGTGTTTGTAAACTGGTAATGAGAAACAGGTCAATGCAGAGGAGGGCTGGGTGGGTGAGAGTGCGAGTCCAGGCCAAGCGTGGTGTGGCGGGAGCTGTCGAGCGTCATTCGGAGAAGCTGGTTATATAGTTTGGCAGATCTAATAAAGCACTACAATGAAGCAGACTTCATCTTAATCTTCAGGAGATTACTGACTGGGTAAAAATGACGTTTTAGCCCTCTTTATCAGAAACTGTCTCAATCTCTACTTGCAGAAGAACTTGGGAAAACAGGTAGGGAAAATACCAGCGTAGTACCCATGAAGTGGGAAATGAACCTGACTGCGTTTACGAGAGGGAATCGAGCTTTTCTTGGGTAGTGCAGTGAAACGTAGGGAGAAGTGGTGTTACAGGGGAGCAGAAAGGCAGCTCTAGAATAAGCTCGTCAGGCTCTGGTAAGGAAAACGGTAGGGAAGTGGCAGACGGGCTGTATAATAGCTCAGCGCCCTTGCTTGACAGGTTTCCCGGGGTCTGCACTTCTTTTTCCTCTGGCATAAGAATGCAGGGCTGGAACAGGCCAGGGGGGATTGCTGAATCAGGAGTTCTGTTGTCACAGGCAACCGTCTGGCAAATCCCTTTCACGAACGGATCAAACTTCATATTAAAGCTCGTAAGGTCTACAGCCATTTGTTCTTTTGCCAATACTGTCCTTTTGCTTTAATGGCTCTTCTATCTCCCTGGTGGATAACTGCACGCAGAGCTACAATTCTCTGTAATAGGTATTGTGCAGAGCCAGATAGATGAAGATGCCTTTTCTAATGCTGCAGCTGCTTTATGTCATCCAACGGGTCAGGAGCTGAAATTTGCCCAACTTGTGAGAAATAGCTATCAGAAGGTTAGCTTGCCTAGTGGGGTGAATCAGAGCTCGTGGGTCTCACTCCTGTCTCCGAGATCTCTGGTTCCGAGTGGCAGCTGATGAAAAATACTGATGGGGCTGATGAAAAATACTACTGCCTAAACTTCTTTCTTCCATCGTACTTCTTGTCTCTCCTGCTTGCGTGGTTCTTCGGTCAAAGCTTGGCATCCCTGTGGTGGACATGACAGAAAGGGAAAAATGAGCCCGCTGTTTCATCGCAATTGGCAGTGCAAACGGACATTTTAAGTTGGCACGCTTTGTAAAATGGGCTGTGGCGGCCCTGGCAGCCCTGCCGTAGATGTGGGCCCTGTCCAGGGAGGCTGGGGTGGCAGCAGCCGGATCCCATCTCTGAACTCACTGCAGTACGGGCTGCGAGACCTCAGGAGTCGGAGCCCTAAGTCATGCCCCAAATTACTGGCGCCTTTTTTCTTATCCCTAACTGTAAAGTGGGGATCAAATTCACTTTCCAAGGGAGTAGCTGGGATTAATGCTTGCTGGAGACACCAGGGCGGAACAGAACTGTAAAGAATTAGCAATTTCTTTCACTGTAGGTATTATAGTAAGCTACAGTGAATTGATCTTTCTAATACTGCTTTACAACTCTTACCATTGTCTTTCAGTTAAATTTTGCTTGCTAAGGATTTTTTCCTGACAGAAAGAATTTGAGGCTGGAGGGAAGCAACAATAACTGAGGGATAAGCAGCTTACGTGGCAGTCCTGTGGGTTGGGGGGGGGCGGAGGGGCTGCTTGGTGTCCTGCTTCAATATTCCTCTTTTCATATCTTGCTCTGATAAACAGGAAAACACTTACGTACCCCGCAACCCTCCACACTTAATCTAGGAAATCTACTGGTTTAGGGCAATGTTCTTGGAAAGCTGTAAAAGGAAAACAGCTGTTCAGGGATCAGATCTGAGAGAAATGAAGTCTGTTCAAAATCAAGGCTTAATGACAGGGATGTATGCCTGAGAGATTTTGTTTGCAAGTTTGCTTTGTCCACAACTCAGACTGAAGAGCAGAGCCGGAACCTTAAACCTCCTTAAACCTGTGTTTGTGTAGTGTGTGGGTGAAGTTTTTGGTGATAAGCCTGGTGGGTTGTAGGAGTTTGATGCTTTCCAGGTATAAAACGGCTGGCTTTCAGTCCTCCATCTGGCTTGCTCAGGTGTTTGGACATCCCGTGATAGAGATTTTCATTAAGAGGTCAAATACTAGCTGTCTTCAGCATGGAGTCAGGGGGGTTGATAGTTTTCATCATGAAATAACCAGTTGTCAGGACTTTTGAGAATAGCTGCAAGTAAAAAAGGGATGGAAAAATTTTCTGTTTCCAGGTGATTCTTCATCTGGATTCATCATCTTCATTCAAAAGCATCTTCACTTTTCCCATTAGCAGTGAGGATTACTTTGAGTTTTGTTGCCTCCTGTGCAATTTACAGTATTTCCTGAATGCTGTTGTTTTTTAACACGACTTTATAATAAACTCTGAAAACTCAACAGCTCCCCTATAGGTCATGAGCTGCAAAGGGAGGAAGCTGTGCGTCAGGGAAACTAATGCATGCCTTTGACAAGCCAGGCTTTGTGGGATTCATCAGAGATGTGTTTGGAAAACCTAAAACATCTGTTAGGTTGACATGTGGAACGCGGGTCAGCATGCAGGCGCATCAGCAGTCTGAAACGGTGCTGCTAGTGGCAAAGGGCCATGGCTGGTGATAGTCTTGGAACTAAATGGACCTTCAGTTCTTATTTCTGTGGTTAAATAAATGTGGTTACAGAATGCGATATTCAAGAAACAAATGGCTAATTCCGTACTTACCTTACGGTTCTTCTTGCCCTATTGAAATGGGAAAATCTGATCAAACTCAGAATTTTCATTTGCTTATTTATTTTGGTGGTTTTGTTTCCTTCTTTTTGTGGTATGTTATCTTCTCAGCGACCGCTGCCTGCCCAGGAAAGAAACGGAGCTAGGACTTCAGAGCACAGTGCAAGTAATTGGTGATCTTAATCTAGAGGCAAAAAACCCCTCTCCAAAGGAGTAAGGGTGGGAAACCCCTATCTGACATCATGGGAATGCACTCCTGTGAATGACATCAGATTCCAATAAGTGAATATGGCAAGAATGAGATTTTGCTTTGAAACCTGGTGATACAATATGTTCTAACTTAACCCGGGGAAGGCATGAGATGGTTTCCTACAAGGAGACAAACAGAAGTACCAGCTGTAATTAACAGGAATATGGTCCTCAGGCCCGTAAAATGTTGTAGGATTTACGCATTTAACTGTTACAGGGAAGCTGCAGCAACTTGGTGCTTGGAATTTTTTTCCAGACCATCCAAGGTGCCCCAGAAGTGTTGGAACAGTGTGGTCTGTTCCACCTGAAACACTTAACCACACAGGGACTAATTGGTGGCTTTTAAACTGGAGCTCCAAAGCTAGCTAGAACCCTCTTTGTTAAATGGTAGAGCCTCCCGTGTCTTCTCAGGTGGGTTGAGCCAGGAACTTGCATTGCGAGGTGTAAGCACTTCACCATCTGAAATAATCTTTTCAGATCAGTAAAATGTCATCCATCTTCTCCCTGTGTAAACTTCCAGCTGAACAGAAGGGGAGTTTGCTGAGCTATGTAATGGTTGTCTGGTTTAGCTAATGAGGAGTGTGACTATGGGGGGGTACTTGATTGCCCCTCCCCCGTATTCTAGTGGGAGAAAACCTTTTGAGTTCTGCTGGGCTCGAGGTCGGTGCTTTCTGTCATCCCTCCAGTTCTGTGCCAGTGTTAGTCCAGCGAGCCTGAGGCATCCAGTGGGGTGTTGCAGTAATGAAGGGTTGATTCGAAGTGACAATTAACTGGAAGTGGTTTGTTTTAAATATCATCATGCGTCATTGCCGTGTAGTAGTCAGCCAGCAGAGCAAATAAAGCTAACAGTTTATAACGCAGAAAATGTTTTGATAGGTATAGTTTGATTCTATTTGTAAAGTTCTCATAATGCAATAATAAAAATATTTTTGAAGTAGCAAAACTTTTTTTTAATAATGGCAAGCCTAATTTCCGTTGTGCAGAATTAGAAAACAAATTAGTGTACGTATACCTTACTGAAACGCAGGAGGCTTAAGTTTGCTTATTCACAAATGAATAGTAGAATTAAATCTTTAATACTTCATTTAAACGAAAACTATGAAACTAGAAAATGCTGCTGTCCTTGTGCTTGGAACGTCACTTTCTTCACATGCATGCGCATACACAAATTGGTCTTTAAATTGATTAAAGTTGACATGCAAACCACAAAAGAAAGTAGTCTAGTTGGGGATGAAATTACCAAAGTCGGTCAGTATTTTTTTTATTGGTTTGAATGGCTGATCGTACTTGATATAATTCTCAGCCCCTATATAAAATCCATAAAATAGAGGAACTGCTGTGGTTGAAGGAACCTTTTTCATTTTCTGGCAGCCATTACACGCTGCCAGTTCAAAACCACTTTTTTTTCTTAACAGTTCTTTCCCAAGCTCAGAAATGGATTTCCCCCAGCCACTGTCATTCAATTATCACCTCAGGAAATGCATAGATATAACTGATGATCCCTTTAAAACATCCTGCGGTATTCCACTCCTCCCATCCTTCATTTTTCTTCTCGCTCCAGTCATTAAATGTAACATTGCCGATGTATATTTTATAGGGTGACCCTGACGGCTGTCGCTTTGAGGATGTGCAGAGATAATAAGATTGTGCATGTAATGAAGGGCAGATAAATAGAAAAATGTTTACGGGATGGTGTGTGGTAGGTTTAACTGCTTTATGGCTTGCTTCTCTCTCGTATGCACACCCACATGAACTGCCCTGAGACCTGTGTTTTAAATAGTGAAAATGTGATGTATTGCAGGCATTGAGGCAGATATTGTGATGTAGCCGGTAGCAGTGAAATGGTTTTTGTCCCACACCTGAACTCTAGCAATATGCAACCAAGAAACTTAATTATTGAGCTGGTACAAAAAGAAAGTGCAGTTAAAGGGATAATGTATTGGTGCTTGGCACCTTCATTGAGAAAATCCTATTCCTTGTATTGTGCTGCTAAATTCTGGATGTCAGCGGCACCGATGGACAAGTGTATGTGAAGGGGGGAGGCATGATCCAGTGCAGACCACGGTGAGCTCTGCTCTGAAAGCTTTTCGGAATACCTTGCGTTTAATTCATCAGGGTATTTCTGCCATTTGCCTTTTTGTCCTGGTGTGTGAGCTCCAATATTGAGAACTTCTAGTTAACGAGAGACTGGTAGTGAAAGATGTTGCATGAAACAGCTGTGAACTCCAGGACTTTGATGTGGGTTGTAAAATGGAATGAAAGAATTGCTGGCTCAAGAAAATAGGAACTTCTGCTGTCTTTGCAAAAGCATTTCATCTCTGTTCTTCAGAACTACAGTGTGTTTAATTCACCTGGCCCATGTGCATTTTGTTAGGGGTAGCGCTTTGGGCATTGAGATGTAAGGGAGAAGGGAAAAAGGCTGAATATTTGCATTTGCTAGGGAGAATAAATGGATGTTGAGCAGTGGGTTGGAAGGAACCTGCAATGTATGCCAGCCTGAGCCTCAATGGGAAGAGAGATGCCCTGGCTCCACAGGGGCTAAATTACATTCTCCAGGCTCTGTCTGCGTGAAGCAGTTCGTACTCTGTGCCAGATGAAAACATCACATCGGTGCTGAAGAATCGGGCTCTGCCGGAACGGGAGACCCCTCTCTGCTGCAGATGGGGCAGCAGCTGGCGGGGGAAGCCAAGAGGTTGGGGGGAAGCTTAGCAGAGGAGGGGGGGAGAGGTAAATGAGCGGAGTTCGAAGTGGTCGAGCAAATCAGGGTTTCTGACCTCAGAAATTTTGCTAAGTTGCAAAGAGGAGCTCAGTAGAAAATAAACCCTCAGCACATGTATAAGGCAAGTAGGTTCTTAACTCTTTCACTATTTTGATAAGCTCTTAATTGATCAAGCGCCAGAGATCCCTGTGGGGCGTACCTGGTGACACTGGCAGTGGTTACGCGGTCCTGGAGAACTAAACTCGACACTATTAAAGATAGGCTCTAATAATTAATAATGGATGCAGCCAACAGTCTGTGGGTTCCTGTGGGGATTGGGAACTCTGTTGATTAACAAAGAGGAGTCTCTGGAGGAAGAAGCCTTAATTACAAAAGCTGCTGGTTTTTTTTCGTTCTGGCATGATGTACAGCTGAAGAGAGGGTCAGCAGCTTTTAACCGTGGCTGAGGCTTAAAGCAACGCACTAGCGCACTACGCATTTGTTTTTGCAGAACTGTTCAAGCTGGTACTTAAATCCCTAAAAATGGGGGGGGGGGGGAAGAGTTGTTCTCATAGAACAGGTAGTGAGGGTAAGTTCAGTAATATGCTAATTATCTTATTTCCTACCAGTCTATGCAAGCTTGATAACACACACTGGAAAAGGTTAGCAAATGAGCTACATGAAAATTGTGAGTTAGATGTGGCACAGAGACGTGTTGTTGGTGGGGGTTTTCAGGCTGTGGACAGTAACATTAGGTTTCTCTGTGGTTTGCTAAAACCATACGATCAAGCAGTAGGAATGAAACAGGAATACCCAATTGAAAGAAAAAGCAGCTTGTGTCGACGGCGAGAGGAATGCTGAAGTGTTGAGGACCAGTCAGTTGGTACTGTGCTTACCAAGGATGGATAAGCCTATCCCATAGGCCTGGTTTTGAATGGAGAAGGAATTTCAGAGCCTGACTGTCACTGGTGGAGCTGGTCACGTAGTTTGAGGGTGATCAGTGCAGCGGTACTTTCACACAGCATTGATCTTGGGCAATTTTCTTCTTTCTTTGCTTCTCTATGCTGTAAAACTTAAAAAAGGTGTGCTGAGACCTAATTTGTAAATATTTCATTGGCTTTGTCATCAAATGGAAGATGCTATACAATGCTTGAGTGTTACTGCAGGTAAATGTTTGCTTGAAATGAGAGGTGATTTACATCCTATCTTGTACAGCTTTCCTTTTTCCTCCCCGCTTTGCAGTCCCTGTTCTCTGACTCTTTTCTACCAGTGATTCCATTACTCCGTATCTCTTGCCACTTCCAGTTCCCATGCATAATTTTGTTGTAAGAGTTGGGTTTAGTTTGCATTCACCCATTATGTTGATTTTTTTTTTTTTTTTTTTTTTTAATTATTTGTGAAGGAGGGCAAGTATATTCTCTTGGGAGAATTACAGAGTGATCTGTGTGTTTAGGTAACGTGAAAAATGAAATTATTTTAGTCTCTTCACCGCTTGAGGAGCTTCAGAGAGAAACCTTGGGGTTCCAAACTTGTCTCAGCACTCTCAGGAGTGACACAGTTTTCTGAAGACTTGTTGGATCGTAGGCCTGCGTCAGCTATCTAAACAAAAGCATAATTTATAGGAGAGAGAAGCTGGCTGTTCCTCTGGTCTGTAGAGGACTAAGCAGGGTAACAGTGCTCATTTAGCAGAAACAATTAGAAAGCATAAAGCTGTATCTGATTGCAGGTTTTTTCCACAACAAAATGAAATCCAGAAAATACAGATGGAGCCTCGGCTGGGTTCCCAGGAAATTCTGTGACTGTTTCTGTATTGGGGGTAAATTGACAGCATAAAAGCCCAAGGAGTTAGCCTGGGTTTCTTATACCTGTCTCCTCTTCTGATTCCCACTTGGCCAGCCTGTTTTGCTAGGAGTTTCAAATAAAAAAAGAAACCCGCTAGCTTACCTTGCTGTTTGCAGAACAAGGGAACGCTATTAGGACAGCCAGTCTTTTCCTAATATTGTGGATAGAGTTTTTAGCAGAGACCAGGGAGAGAAGGCTGTGTTGCCATCCAAAAGATAAATGGCTAGAGGAACTGATAGATAAAATGCCTATACTTCTAAGATATGCTAGAGAACTGAGAGACCTGCAGGATATTCCTTAGAGAGCATCCCATGATTTTTAATGTGGTTTTTTTGTAGTGCTAGTAAAAATATTGCTTGGTTTTTAAAAGCCTCTCTTAAAATTTCAGTAATGTTTTAGATTACGCAGTATTCCTGTGCACCCAAGGTGGACATTAATCAGTGCTACTGAACAAACTGCTGAGACTTATTGCTTAATTAGAGCATATGCAAACCTATTTGTCATAGTTGGCAGAGGCATGTAGAGCAAGCTTAAAATTATAGAAATGCCTGGGTTCAACGCTTCCGAGCTGCACCCAGCTGCTGTGCTTTCTCTTCCCTGCTGCATTTTTTCCATACTTGTTCAGACCAGGACAAGAGTTTCAAATTTTCTCTGCCTGGATGTGGGTTCATAACAAGAAGTAGCCATGCTGTGCTCTCCGCTCACGGCCCGTTTCTTCCCTGATGGGGAAGGCTGTGCTGGGCAGGGGGCCAGCGGCTTTGTCGCATGGCTTGTGCTAGCCTCTTCGCATGTGTTTGTGCCTCTTGCATCAGCGGCTTTGGGGTATGGAGTCGTGTGTGACGGAAGGGGCTGGTACCTTCGGGTTTGCTTCCCAGTCTAACAGTATACGGCAATATTCTGGGTTGTTCTGTAAAGTTTCAGGAAGCAGCCTGGAGATGACAGGCAGCGGTGCGCTGGTCTGTACCCAAGGTGGGTGCTGTAAAGCTGCCGTCACGCGGGACCGTGCACGTGTAGTCCATTGCCTTGGTCTGCCCCTTGGCGTGCAGGCATTTGGGCGGGTGGTGCCGAGAGGGACCTGGGAGTCCTGCTGGATGACAAGCTGACCATGAGCCAGCAGGGTGCCCTTGTTGCCAAGAAGGCCAATGGCATCCTGGGGGGCATTAAGAGGAGCGTGGCCAGCAGGGCGAGGGAGGTTCTCCTCCCCCTCTACTCTGCCCTGGTGAGACCCCACCTGGAGCACTGGGTCCAGTTCTGGGCTCCCCAGTTCAAGAAAGATGAGGAACTCCTAGAGAGAGTTCAGAGGAGAGCAACGAGGATGATAAAGGGACTGGAGCATCTCCCCTAGGAGGAAAGGCTGAGGGAGCTGGGCTTGTTCAGCCTGGAGAAGAGAAGGCTGAGAGGGGATCTCATCAACACGTACAAATATCTCAAGGGTGGGTGTCACAAGGACAGAGCCAGACTCTTTGCAGTGGTGCTCAGCGCCAGGACAAGGGGCAATGGGCACAAACTGAGACATAAGAGGTTTCAGTTGAATACGAGGAAAAACTTCTTGACTTTGAGGGTGACAGAGCCCTGGCCCAGGCTGCCCAGGGGGGCTGTGGAGTCTCCTTCTCTGGGGATATTCAAAGCCCGCCTGGACGAAGTCCTGTGTAACATGCTCTAGGAGAACCTGCTTGAGCAGGGGGGTTGGACTGGGTGAGCTCCCGAGGTCCCTTCCAACCTTTGTGATTCTGGGATTCTGTGTAACCCAGGCTGTTAAAGCCAGGGGATTCGGGAAGGAGGCAGGCGCTGCAGACAGTGGTTTTACCACAGGACTTTAGTAACAGGGAGCATTAGCTAAATTGAGTTGACTTAATAAAATCTTGATGCATTCCAGAAAGATTGTGAATTCATTAAGGCCACAGCTGGACAATCTGTTCCCCTCTGGTCTGCCATCACTCGTTTATAGCCATTGAAGAGAGTTGTCATTTACCTTTTCTGTTTAATTACTGTAAAGCTATTCCCATCCCCCACAATTTTATTTTTTTTTTTCCCCTCTCCTTGCAGAGCTAGGCTCTGGGGAAATTAAACAGCAATTATTATGTTTGCTCACTCTGTTATACCATAACAGATACTTGAAGGTAAGTTGATGTGTTTGTGTGATTGGCTTCCATGGGAGCAGCGCCTGCTGCGGCAGGGCTGTCGAACCCTCTCAAATCCAGAGATGCATACACAGTGTTAATCCTCTGTTTACCTAAGGCAAGACTAAACACAAACCTGGGGCACATCTTGTGTGGTGTATTTTACATTTGAAAACTACTGATAAGAAGTGAGAAACCAGAGCAAAGCAGCCCTTACTGGCGCTGATGTTAGTTTGTTAAGGGTATGGAGGAGTTAGTAAAGCCTGCCCCCGGATTTTGTGATGTGGCTGGGAGAGCTTGAGCAAGCTGCAAAAAAATACGGGTGAGAACAGGGGGTGAACATGGTGGGAGAGGTAAGAGAAGGGGGCCACGTGCCAAGGTGATCTCCCAGTAAATGCAGGTGGCCTGTGCAGCAGGAGCGTCAGGTTGGGGAGGTCTGGGCCGCCTCCAGAGCTGAACTGCAGAGAAAATCTCACCATCACGTACTCCTGTGGGAGTGGATCTGAACCATTCCTTTCTCTTCAAAAATAATCCCTAGAACAGAGCAAAGAGGAGATGAAGTGTGGCTTTTTTTTTTTTTCTACGTACCTACAACGTGGGGTGAAATGGCCTTGGCAGGATAAGGCGAGAGGCTTGGAGTTGTGAGTTCTGGATGGATTTAAAAATTGATGAAAGCTGACATTTCCAACCTTAATGGTTCTATGATTCTGTGTTTTTTAGTGAGGAACGTATCCCCTTCTGTCTTGTGAAACTTCAGTAATGGGAAAGCAGATGTTCTTGAGGAAAGGTGGCATTAAAAACCTGAACAGTGCTCCTCATTTTGCTTTATATGTGTTGGATAAATTGCTTGGGACAGTTAATCAGATGTCAACATAGAAAAAAGGAGTTGTGTTTGCAGAAAAGAGGGGTGGCATTGTATCAAGTGGAGGTGAGGCTGTTGCTATGATCAACAAAAGGAGATTGGGAGAGAAATGAATCTTCCCCCCACCCACACTGGTGGAAAAAGCTGTTCCTTGATGGAGTTGATCTGGGAAGGCACTAATAGCATCTTTCTTGGATGTGGCACAGTACAGGAGTTAGAGCTGCTCATTCGAGGGGTGGTGTGGGAGTAGACTTGTGGGTCATTTTATTGGGACTTTCCTTCTAACACATCGGATTTATTGGTAACTGATACATAGGGACAATTGTGTCCGCAACAGCGGTATCTGGGGGGCGGAGAGATGAGGTGGATTTCAGGGACAGGAGGCAGCAACTTGGACATGGAAACCCTTCCTGCTGGAGAATCACCCCAAAATACTGGCTGTATTACCACCAAATAACTGGAATGTTCCAGCCACTCTGATTCATTAGACTAGGAGCTTTGCTGAAGAATGGCTTTGCCTGTGCTGTGGGGGACTGCTTCATTGAACACTCGTGTTTCTCATTTGCACATGCATCATGGGTCATCCATGTATATGCAGCCATATAAAATTTTGCTCCTTCATGTTGGGGGAAGCGGGCATGCATCGCTTAAGTTTACCGTTTCATCGTGTGGCTTTGCAGTGGTGGTTAATGCTCCCTTTATTGGTGGTTCCAGAGCCTGATTACGCCGGAGCGTGTTACTGGGCACAGGGAAGAGAAGAGGGTGATGGCAGCAGTTGGATGGTGCTTACTGCAAGAGGGGGCAGCTAACTTCAGACGGTCTGAGCACTTCGGGCCACTAAATGGGATTAGGGAGTGAGGAACAAGGTCGCTGTTTCAAGCAGCAGGTTCAGCCCTCCCTGAGCTTGGCTTGCAAGCCTTGAGTTTCTCTTCCACCGTCAGCCAGAGACATCACCACAGGTAGTAGTTGCTTCAGTGATCTCACCCCTTCCTTAATTTCTCTCTGAAGTTTGGAAATGAGGGGGATGTCCCTCCCCAGTTGAACAAGGATGCAGTGAAGGATGGTTCAGTTGTCTTTATCTTGTGTGATTTTTAGTGCGTGTGTTGCTAGCAATACCCATCCCTGGCACAAAAAGCTTCAAAGGAGGCAGGCAGTACGTGTGCAGGTTGTTAGGTTAGGGCTGTTCCCCTGGGCGTAGACCTGCTACCCAGAAAATGGGATTCAGAGCGGCTGCTGTCAGCGCCCCCCAGCACACACGCGCCAGCCCGCCGCAGTTCATCGTGCTGTTGGCAGTTAGAGCAGGGGGATGTAGGATGTGTTGACTGCGAGACCGTGTGGTGAGATGAGGTGAGATCGCCAGGAACAAAATGATCATTACAGGCCGTTCATGTCGGCAGCGTTTATGCTTTTCTGTTTGCTTGCAAGCAAAACCAGCAGCTAATTTGCAAGGCTGCCTTTTGTAAAAGGGCCTTTTGATCAATGCTTGCCTGTGTTAATGTTTCAGTAGGCTATTGATTTCTGCAACAGCTTTTGTTCGCTGAATTTATGTGCGATGGGTTTCAGCAGTGCACGCTATGCATGTTTGATTAAAGTTCATTTGACTTCACTTGCAGTGAAGCTGGAAGCTGGTTTTACTCCCTGTTTGTACAACCAAAGCTTTCCTGACTTACTCCTTTGTGCTCAAGCTTCTGCCACCTGTGCAGTCACCAGTGTGTGCGGTTCCTAATCCTTCCAGGCTCACTCCACTCCAGCATTTAATCCCTTAGGTAGACAATATAATATTGGATAGCCAGGCAGCTAATAAGATCTGGCATGGAATTTTTTCAATGTAGTACATATCAAACCTCTGTGTGTGTCTATAACATTTAACATTCTCGGTGTACGCTTCCTCCCTGACTTTTACTTCTCCATCTTTGTCAGAAAGTTGAGTCATTTACTGAGTCATGTAGCTGTGCAGTCTGAGGATGAATTTGAAGTACAGAATATTCTCCAGTCCTTTAACATACCCAGATTTCATAGATGGGGTAAAACCAGTGGTTGAATAAACTTCATCTTTATCTGCATGCAGTTGTGACAGTGGTGCTGGGAGGGTCTCAGGAAGAAAAGCATTATGACCATGAAGGCCGTATTTTTTTATAAATATACACCATTTCCTGGGCTTTTTTTGAAGCTTGGTTTATGATGCAGTGCATGTATGAGTTGTTAAACTTCCCTTGGGACCTGATGGCTTTGTGATGTGTAAATAGAGCTCAAATAGGTTCCCATTTCCTATTTTATGACAGGAAGAAAACAGGTTGGTTTGCACTCTGCTGTTGCCTTATGTCAGAGGACACATTAATTCACTGACATAAAGACGTGGGATTGACTGACTTGCTCCTTGGTGCTGACACCTCAGATTTGATAGAAATGAATTTATAGGTAAAATGTGGCTGGTTTTATTTGCAAGAGACTTTTTACCTCTGAAAAGCATTGCATAAGCTTTTCTGCAGAGCTTCGTCTGCCTCCTGGCACGGGTCGTATCCTCAGTTTGACAAACACAGTTGTGCTGGGTGGACTTTGAGCCCACTTAATGGCCCCAGGGTGAAATGGTATTTCGAAAGCAAACACGTACAGTTGAGCACGCAGTAGGAGAGCAGGGTGCTGGGCGTCAGAACTCAGTGTTCTTCCCAGATCTGACGTAGCTTGAATGCTCATCGCCAGCCTGCACCCATTTTAGTTTTAGATTCTCTTCAGGAAAGATACAGATACAGATAATTTTTTTTTTTTTTGGTAGAGCTTTTGTCCTTCAGAACCAACAATGGTAGGTAGTGATAATTTTGCCCACTTAATCCTTCCTCCTCCCAACCACGTATCACTCTGAATCCAGTTTGGAGTGAATATTGCTCAGGTCTGTGCTGGAGATCGGTAGCATCAATCCCAGGCTATAGCAGTGCAAATGAAAAATGCATCTATTCTGTCTATCGCCAGAAATCAAAGTTGTGGTTGTGTTCTTTTTCTGGTGTTTCTATTTTTAAGTTAGGCATTGGTAAAATTCTTAAGTGTCTTAAATGTCAGCCGTTAATGTCTAGAACAACATCCTCCTTTTGTCTTTTAAGTGTTTCAGTGGTACAGATGTTAGTTATGGCTGTAATTGCTTGTCTGAGGCCCTTGGGAGGGTTTGGATTAAGGGTGGGTCTTTATTAGAGTTCACTTGAGTGATCTGCCCCGAGTACAGGCTGCAGGATTTCCCCACAGAGGGAGCGGGCTGAGGTGGTGTTATTTGATCACAGAAAATGCAGTTCAAAGAAACCCTTTTTGTGGGCAATTCAGGTATGTTTGTTCTGATGTTGATTTTTTTTCCAAGGGGCTGGTTAGAACTTCTCCGTTTTTCTCTTGCAACTTGAAAGAAACAACACCTTTTACCTTAGAGGCAGACAAGTCGCCAGGAAATGATGGGGTTTCAAAGTAAGAGAAAAGAGATTAAAACCACATGCTGTTCTTTAGTTCGGCATTACATCCGCTAGTTTGAATGGCAGCTGCTCCGCTTTTTGAATGTAAGCCAGATTCATTATGCTGTGAAATTATCACTCATTTCTCTAGGTGTGCTCTTTTAACTGCTTAATTAATTTAGATGTGGGCATATATATTCAAATTAAAATGCGATTTACTGTAGTAGGGTTGAGTTATGGTTCTCATTGAACACGTTTTTATCCGAACTTTCAGCTTCTTAAACAGGCAAAATTTAAAAATACCTGTACGCAGAACATAGGCTGACAAAATGTCAGTATGGGTTTGAATTGATCCTTATTCTTTCTGTAAACACCAGAGAATTCTTAGCAGTTATCAGTTATTTGTTTTGACAACTCACGGAAAGGCAGGGCCTCTCCGGATGCGACGCGGAGGTGTCAGCAGGACGCTGGCAGCAGGGCACGGGCACCCCCCTTCCGAATTGCTGCGACCAGAAGGGCCAGCGGCATCCAGGTGGAAGCTGGACGCCTACTACCCAGCCTCTTTTCTTTTCTAGTGGAGGAGGAGAGGAGTGAGAAGGCATTTATTTACTGCTGTTCCTCCCCTGCAAAAGCAAACAGAAAATAATGAGGATTTTTTTCCGTCTTATCTAAAGAGTTCTTTTGTCTGGCTGAAATACATCATGAAGCTTCCTACAAAAATACATGTGCACGCATACAGAGAGCAAAAGGGAGGAAAAAAGCTGACAAGTCAGATTTGCATGCCCCTCTAACATACTCCTTCTGTATTTGCAGGGAGAACTAATCACCTTCTATTACTATTGGAAGAAAACCCCTGAAGCAGCAAGTTCTCGAGCCCACCGTAGGCATCGAAGACAGGCTGTGTTTCGGAGAATTAAAACTCGAACTGCTTCCACTCCAGTCAACACTCCCTCCAGGCCCCCCTCCAGTGAATTCTGTAAGTGGAAGCTAAAAGCAATGCATTTATCTTTGTTCAGATTCAGGGAGCAACAGTAATGTAATGGTGCTGTACCTTCAAGTGAATGAAGCAAGGAAATGGAGTTCAGGCAGTTGCCCTCTCCTGTTCCTATACCATTATGCTGGAATGCGGTAGGCGTCTTTGATCACCAAGTGCTCTGTGCAGTTCTAAACATAAAAGCATCCTGTAAGGATGGAAACATGGCCCTGGTACTGAATTTCCCTACTCTTTTCTTGGTTTTGTGTTATATTGTCTCCAGGCTTATTACAATAATGGGAATTAGAAAGTGCAGAAATAAGGAAGCCCTACATCCCTTTGGAGGGAAGCCCCTTTCGTCCTTCCTTGGTGGCCCATGCCTTCTGCTTGATCCCAGACTCCGTGCTGCAGCCAGCACTATTGTATCTTACGCATCTTGGAAGCACCTTGGCCTTGACTGAGGCGGAAGTGTCTAATCAAAGAATAATTACCCAAATCAGTGAAATGTACTGCATTGCAAAGGGTTATGATAAGTAATGTCCATATGGATATATAAACTTTTATCCTTACGTAAAAGGGTTATGTTACTCTTTGAGTTTTAAGTCTCTCTATGGGCTAAAGCCAGCAGGTGTCACATGCCTTCTAAAGAAAAGGGACTATGTGGAAGGCAGAAATTGGCAGAATCTTATTAATACGGGGGAGGTAGAGGATGTGGCGAGCAGGCAGGACGGAATTCTGGAGAGGGTATTAGGTAGCAAGAAAGGGCTATTAGCTTCTCCTTGCTGAAACGGATAGGATTTATTGCTGATGTCTGCGTGCGCAAGAAGTGAGGATCTTGACTCTACAGCTCGCTCCAAGATACCCAGCACTTCAGAGTGCGTGTGGCTGGAAGGACCCATCCATATGGATCCGGCTGCAGGATGAGAATAAAAATCAATTTAGTAAAGGAAAGCAAGTTCTATCCTGGTGTCGGTTTTGCAGTCAGGGTTTAAACACCTGCAAGGATTGATGTAGAAATGATGGTAGGGCCCTGTGTTAATTTGAAGCGTAATGACTTGATGAGAAATGTTAATGGCAGGTACTGTGGAATCCCTCCCTCTCTATGACCTGCACGTATTGCAAAATATTCTCTTGGAACCTTTAGAAAAACAGTATTCTTGGATCAAGGACTTTTCTTCTAATTAAAGACATGAACAAAAGAAGCCACAGGGCTTTCTGCTTGTGACAAATTACAGACCTGTTATGTTGTGAATTTATAGTGATGGTGCTAGAAAAATGCAGTACTCTCAATAAGAAAGGATTTACTCCTGAGTTGTTTTAGGAGATGAGGTAAGGTACAGGTTTTGTGATGACTGCAGATTTTCCGTGGTTTAGATGGTGCTTTTTAGCTTGCAGCCTTGTAATCAGCTAATTTGCTATATACTCCTTGCCACAAAGAAAGTGACCCTTTCCACATTCTCCACTTCTTTGAAACACGGCATTCTTGAAATGCAAGTTTGCCACAGTAAGTTAAAACTTACAGAGGCTTGCAGTAAGAATTGGAGAGCTGGTAGTATCCTTGTAGTACCTCTTCTCTAAAAGAATCACAACATGTTTTTCAAACAGGTGCATTACATGCAAGCATCATTTCTTCCACCCACAAAACATATCTAGCTCCTGGGTTAAATATAGCCACTGTCTAACAGAGCATAGCGGCACTCCCCATCTGGTTTAGAAGATGAAGTCTAGAAACAAAATAAAAACCAGAAAAGCCACCACAGTGTCTGTCCCTGGAATCTAGTAAAGTTGGACTTAGGTGTAGTATATTTGATTTTAAATTTGACCAGGTTCTAGAGATATAAACCTCCTTTCTCTTGAAAATTGTGCTTTTGGAACACAGCCTCTCTAACTAAGCATGAACAGTATTTGAATGACAACTTAATTGGGAAAGTGCCGTGTACTGAATAACAAGTTCTGTGAATTGTATCAGTCGGTGCATTCCTGGAATCCTCCTTTAATCTGTAGGCTGATCAGTTTGCAAAATGGGAAATAATGGCCATCCAAGGCAAGGTGATTGTAGGAAGTCACAAAATTTATGCGAGAACTATTATTATTAATGGTTATTTTAGCCAAGTAGGAGGAAATAGAAAATCCTGCTGACTTTTTCTTTTCCGTTTTCTTCTTCTTCCCTTGTTCTTTACTTATTCAGTGGACTTGAGCTCGGCCAGCGAAGATGACTTTGACAGCGAGGACAGTGAACAGGAACTGAAGGGCTACGCCTGTCGTCACTGCTTCACAACAAGTATGCACCTGATTCATCGCTGTATTTCTTTCCCTTCTGCTACTGCCTTTTTAATGCAGGTTCACTCAAGCAAGAGCAGTTCATGTGCATGTACAGCTGTTCAAAAAAATGTGGGGTTGAATCAGCTAAAATAGGCAGCATTCCTCGCAGGGTTAATCATGCTTTGCCATTGCAAATCAATATTGCAGTTACAAAGGAGAATCCTGAGAGGTAGACATTTATACAGGAAAAAACCTACATAGTCCATAATCTATATAATCCATTTGTGATACAGCAAATCAATATTGGACTGTGACTGTCACACATAAAACTTCTTTACGCTGCACCAAATCTCTTCTGCAGCAGTCTCGTTCCTGCAGGTATTCCTGAAGGTTGTCTGATATTTGGGCATAAGCATGGCGTGGAAGTGTGAGCCCCAAAATAGGGAAGGGAAGGACATGAGAAGTTCATGGCTCACTTCACTTTAAGAATCTACAGCTTTGGAGAACAATAGCTGCCTGTTAGCTCCCAGGTAGAGCAGATAAGGCTCCTTCGATGTTTTCAGAGCTGTAGTTGCTTAAGTAAACAAGTAGTTCGTAAATTGAATATTGAAGATGTGCACTGGAACACAGACTAAGCCTGGAACACGAGAGTTTTCCAGAAACTTCTCCAACTTCGTTGGTTATAGAAAACCAGCTGCTTTTCTAGTTGTGTGCTTTTTTAATAATGTAATGTGTTTGTGCCCAGTATCTGGTACGTTGTGTATTTCTAAGCTGTTGCTTTTCCTGCCCCAAGCCTCCAAGGACTGGCACCACGGCGGTCGAGAAAATATTTTATTGTGCACTGATTGTCGCATTCACTTCAAAAAATACGGAGAGCTGCCACCCATTGAGAAGCCTGTAGACCCTCCACCCTTTATGTTTAAGCCTGTCAAAGAGGAAGATGATGGACTTAGTGGAAAGCATAGCATGAGGACAAGGCGGAGTCGAGGCTCGGTAGGCTTAACACTCTTGCATTGCAGCTGCTTCTGTAAAGACAAGGTGTTGTCTGAAAAAAGGTAGTCAAACTTCTAAAATGACGCTTTCTCCATCTTGCTTGTTTGCCATGGTATGTGCCTGCTGCTGCATTTGCGTATGCGAGCGTGAGATTTGCTGAGGTTGAGGCTTCCGTTGGAAAAAGGAGCTGAAATGTCTCTTCTGCAAGTTCTAGTCAAACTTATTTTCATGTTTTTAATGACTGGCAGTGGACTGTCACCATAAGGGGGCACTTGACCAGTGTATCCCTACAGATTTTGTTCTAGTATGTTATCCTTCTTCCAGCTGGATCCTGTCAGAGGTAAGCCCTTGGGCTTATTTTAAAGGAAGAGTTTTAAAAAAATTAAAACCTATTCATGTGGTTGTCTCATATTACTGGAGTTCAAATCTCTTCCCTACAGAAAACTGTAGTTTGCACCTATGGCCAGTGTGCTCTGTCACAGTTTTTACTTGGGGTGAAATGCCGAGAGCCTTACTGGGCGCAAGTCACTTGTGAGAACTCTGACAGCAGCTCCAGTTAATTTGATGTTTGCTTTGGGGTTTGGCTGATAGAAAGCAGCAGATAGATTTCTTTTCCTTGTCCTCCCCTCTCCCTCTTTCTGATCATGATGATACGACCATTACCTCTAAATGCCTTGGGAGGCTACACTGTCAGGTGAGGTTGGCTTTGTTGCTTTTACGGTAGCCAGTCATCCAAGAGACTGCCAAATTGGGAGGGAAACAGCATTAATTACTGAAATACACTCTACTGTGGTTCCTTGTCATACAGTAGGAGCACATTAAAACTGTGGTTTTAGAAACTGGTCTTGACTGCTTGAATGCCAACAGACTTTTTTTTTTTTTAAATGGAACATGAGGGTCCCCTCCTACCTCATTCACTGTGTGCGTATGCAGGCTTACAAATGTGCGCGCATGTGTTTTATGAAGAAAATTTGGCATGCAAACAGCAGCAGCTTTGGAACATCTTTCTAATGTTGTCATTTCTAGCAGACACTACTAAATAAAATCAGCAGCACTTAATGTTTTTGAGTAGACAAATTAAGGAATCGCTTCCTTAAGTCCAGATGAGCCTTCAAGGAAAAATTGTTAGGATGTTAATTGCTCTTGGTTTTTCATTTTTCAAGCTTTTTTAAGCATTTTTCAAGCTTTTTTTTTTGGCAGGAGTGGACCATCCATGCCCCTGATGTAAGACAGAAAAAAGTAAAGGGGTTGGACAAATGCTGACTTCGATACCCTTTTATTTCTGTTAAACAAATAGATGTCTACACTACGTAGTGGTCGTAAAAAGCAGCCAGCCAGCCCTGATGGTAGAGCCTCACCTATTAATGAAGACATCCGTTCTAGTGGCCGCAACTCTCCTAGCGCTGCCAGCACCTCCAGTAATGACAGCAAAGCAGATTCAGTGAAGAAGTCTACCAAGGTAAAATTTTCCCATTCTTCTTTTGTGTTAGGACTGGACACCTGAGGCCTCTTCAGTCAGCATAAATGAGATGCAGATTCTAGGAGGCCAGGGAATCCCTCAATGACCTAGAAATTCCTACTTGTGTGGATAAGCAAAAAATTTAATGGTGCATCTGACTGATGCTTTGTGCCTGTACATAAGGATGTGTAGCAATAAAAACCATTAAAGTATCCCCACATAACCTTACTGCTCTCATGATAAATTAATCCTTCAATTTCAGATGCAAATGCAAGCATTAGGCTCATGGAAGTAATACCGATCAGAAATGCTGTATTTGAGACAAGTAGACAGTTTGGGGGATTTTTTTTTTTTTAAAGCAGTACTTAATCTTTGTTTACAAAGGAATATGAATATGTAGTAATTGAGGCTACTTCTGTTGCTGTTCCTCTGTATGTATATTTGCTTGATTTTTCAGAGGAAGCTGACAGTTTAGTCTGTTTAAATGAGTAAGTGCCTTTCCAAGAGAGTACTGAAGAAACAAAGCCAGATGAAGCGGGAAGGCTTGCCATTAAGCAGTGTAAATTGAAAAGTAGCAAGTTAAAAATAAATAGTTTTTAAAAAAGACAAGTCAAAACTGGAGTATGGGGCAAGTTTTCACAAAGCTGATAAAGCTGAGAACTTAGCAAAATTTGAAGTTAGGTTAGGTAATTATGTGATGTATAAAGCTGCCCCAGGCCATGAAAGAAGGTAGTAATCTTGTAATAGCTACTCACTGCTAGCCCTGTATTTGAGGGGGTATAAAAATATCCCTCTCAAAAATATCAGGAGCAAAGCAAGACTTTCGTGTAGTAGAAGGAGGCTTATCCTGTGCCTGTCTACTGCAGAAATTCCTGCTGCGTCCTCTGTTAACAACCGGTGTTGGTTTCCATTAGAAGAGTATACTGGGCCAGTTGATCTGGTACGAGTTCCTCATGGACTTGATTCTGCACAGGTGAAGGTGGAAAGACAACTGCTTTGTTTGAAATGTTCCTTCACTTGGAAAGCTCGACACCACATCCGCGTGATGAGGAATGCTTTACTCTACATTCCTTTTCCTACTAGCTTGTGTCAGAAATGTGTGCAGGGTTTGTGTGCAAAGTGCCCCACGGGTTTCTGTCTGCAAAAGTAAAATTGCCGTCTGTTTGGGGTTCTGACTTAAATTTGACCTCCAGAGGGAGTGGCTAGGGCATTCTGTAGATGCAAGTCTTCTGGGAGCTGCTCCTGGCAGATGGAAGAATTCAGCAGCAGCTCCAGAACAGATTCCCCTGCAACCTGTAACTGGACGGAGCGACAGATGCATATTGGGTTGTTGTTAAATACTCAACTTCTGATCAGTTTTCCTGCTCCAGAGGAACCTTTCTCATTTATTTGTATTAAATATGGTAGCTCTGGCATACACTCAACTTACTTTTGCATTTATATGACTGGTAACTGTTGTGTTCTGCTTCATTTGTGGCAGAAGATAAAAGAAGAGGTATCTTCTCCTCTGAAGAACTCCAAGAGGCAGCGGGAAAAGGCAGCTTCTGACACAGAGGAACCTGACAGGTCCAATGCCAAAAAATCCAAAACTCAAGTGAGTCCCACAGAGGAATGTTTTCTCTTAGGAGAATGGTTTGAGAGTGGGAGGGGGTGAAAACCCAGTAACAAACCAAAACCATGAAATCAATTTAAGCCACAGTAACTTGTAACTTAATCTGTGGCTGGAAAGCAACCCACATTATAATGTGTTCCTTCTGTTGAAAAACAGTGGAATGATATGGGGTAAGTCCAGAAGTCTTTTTTGTTGTTGTTTTAATATCAATATCGGCGTATACTTGGATTCTTTTCCATACCCTCCCCCCAAATTTATTTTATTGAAATTTGTTTTTTCCTCTTCTGTGGCAAGTTAAAGACCACCGCGGGAGTTCTCTTAATTTAATGGTATCAACGCTTAATTGAAGTACTTTCAGGATGTCTTTTCAGCTCTGTGTACCTGACCAGGTTCATTCTGTGCACAGGATTTGGGGATTTTGGCACTGAGCTTCCCATATTACAGAATTGCAAAATGGTTGAGGCTGGAAGGGACCTGGTGGTCACCTGGTCCACCCCACTGCTCGAGCAGGGCCGCCTAGAGCCAACTGCCCAAGACCATGTCCAGATGGCTTTTGAATATCTCCAAAGATGAAGAGTCCCCAGCCTCTCTGGGCAACCTGTTCCATTGCTCGGTCACCCTAATAGTGAAAAAGCATTTAATTATGTTCAGGCAGTACCTCCTGTATTTCAGTTTGTGCCCATTGCCACTGGACAATACTGAAAGGAGCGTGGCTCTGTTGTCTTTGCACCCTCCATTTGGATATTTATGTTGCCTGTGCTGTTTTAAGTCCTGTGAGATTTGAAGGGTGGCACTTGCCCTTGTGTTTGCACAGTAGGTTGCAGTTTACATAGTAGGTTGCATCCTGTGGCATGCTGACAATGCTCTTTGTGCTGTTTTCTCATGCACGTGGTTATCCTTCCCTCTCTCCCTGCAGGAGATCAGCAGGCCAAACTCTCCCTCAGAGGGTGAGGGTGAAGGTGAGAGCTCTGACAGCCGCAGTGTCAATGACGAAGGGAGCAGCGATCCCAAGGACATTGACCAGGATAACCGGAGCACGTCACCCAGCATCCCGAGCCCTCAAGACAATGAGAGCGACTCGGATTCATCTGCTCAACAGCAAGTGCTGCAGGCACAGCCCCAAGTGCTTCAGGCACAGAGCGGTTCTGGCCAGGCTCCTCCTCCTACGCCACCTATATCAGCCCAGTTACCAGCATCGCTGCCAGCGGTGTCGAGTGCTGCTTCAGCCCCACCGCAGGTCTCACCATCAGCATCCCAGCCCCCGAGCCAGCCCCAGGCCCCAGCGCCACCACCTCCTCATTCTCACATACAGCAGGCCCCTGCTTTGCACCCTCAGAGGCTCCCGTCACCCCACCCACCACTGCAGCCGCTGAGTGTGTCGCAGAGCCAGCCGACCCCTGCCTCTTCGCAGCCTCACTCGCAGCCTCCGCTCCACAGTCAGGCCCAGCCTGCCCCTCACAGCCTGCAGACCCAGCCCCTCCTGCCTCATCCTGTACCTTCCCAGCCGTTTTCCCTCCCCACGCAGTCATCTCAGTCTCAGGTTCCCCTTCAGACACAAGCACCATCTCATTCTCACTCCGCTCTCCAGGTTCAGGTAACGCAGCCTGTCCTGCCAACGGCAACCTCACTGCAGCAGGCTCAGCCCCCGCGGGAGCAGCCCTTGCCCCCCGCACCCATGGCCATGCCTCATATCAAACCTCCCCCTACTACTCCAATCCCTCAGCTCCCCACTGCTCCATCCCACAAGCACCCTCCTCATCTCTCTGGCCCTTCTCCATTCTCAATGAACTCCAACTTGCCTCCCCCCTGCTTTAAAACCTCTGAGCTCCCTCTCAACTCATCATCCTCCATCTGCACACCCTCCTCCCCTTAAGCCCACCTCCTGTACTGACACAGAGTCAGAGCCTTCCCCCTCCTGCTAATCATGCCCCATCTGGACTCCATCAGGTATCCTCCCAGCCCCCCTTTTCTCAGCACCCATTTGTCCCAGGAGGCCCACCTTCCATCACCCCTCCTTCTTGCCCTTCCACTTCCACGCCACCCACTGTGCCTGGCATCCCACTTCAGACTTCCATCTCCACATCAGCAGCTTCCAGTGGAAACGTGCCGGTGGTGACAGCCTGCACGCTACCACCTATTCAAATCAAAGAAGAAGTCCCAGATGAAGCTGAGGAACCAGAAAGCCCTCCCCCTCCACCCAGAAGTCCATCACCAGAACCTACTGTGGTGGACACACCAAGTCACGCTAGTCAATCAGCCAGGTACGGAGGTTGTCATCAGTGCTTCCTTGATGTGCTCTGCGTTTTTCTGTGTGGCAGGGCACTCCCAAAAGCTGAGAGATTAACTCCTGTGGGAGCTGGGTGTACTTTCCATGTGCATCTTGTCAGCCTCTCTTTCTAGCATGATTTTGTTCTGTTTTTCTGGAAAGGTGCTGTTTCAGCCAGCATATTCAGACAGGGCATTACAGCTTGTGACTGAGAGAGGGGTTTTATACTCCACTTGTCTGTGGAGTAACACGGAACAATGAATTTTCTCATGGCTTTCAGGGAAGCTGGTAATGTGGTTTTTGGGGTTTGGGGGTTTTTTGACATACAGCTCTTAAATCCCAGACTCTTGCATCATTCCCAGGGCTACACTCTTTCTCTTTTGTTTCTTTCAGGTTCTATAAACACCTGGACCGTGGCTACAATTCATGCTCAAGAGCAGACTTATACTTTATGCCTCTGGCGGGATCGAAACTGGCCAAGAAGAGAGAAGAAGCCATTGAAAAGGCCAAAAGAGAAGCAGAGCAGAAAGCCAGAGAAGAGAGGGAAAGAGAAAAAGAAAAAGAGAAGGAAAGAGAGAGGGAGCGTGAGCGTGAAAGAGAAGCAGAAAGAGCTGCGGTAGGTTTATTTGTAGCTAAGAGCTGTGTAAGGGAGTTGGCATGGTAGGATCTGACCTGGATGGTGACTGTGGAATGCAAATCCCCAGAAGCACGTTAATGCGTGTGCAATCAGCTATTCATGAATATGGGAGCCTTGTGTATTAAGTGAAAGCCAACCAGCTATGAGCACCTCCTGGCCTGCCTGTGACTTTTCTTCTTTTTAAAGGAAATGGAGAGTTCCTTCTCCAGGTCTGTTTCTGGTGTGTTGGGAAGCCAGTGCAGCTGGGGATAACTAGGCCAAGTATTTACATTTGCTTGCAGTAGAAAAGCACTCAGTGCAGATATAGCAAATGCCTTTGTGTACCTTGTACTACTGTGCAGGCACAGGAGTGTTGTCTGCTGGAAAAAGGGGGTCTGAAGGCTTTTTAAATTTGAAGTAAACGTAATTAACTTTTTTATGGGGGGACCCAAACTCTCCACTCTTGGTATCAAGAGCCAATACAACTAACCCATTTTTCTGTGGCCTGTCAGAAAGGAATGATTACTTCCGGGCCTGCAGAATTGGTAGATTGGTAATACATTATTGATGCTGAAAAAGAAGGTGGTGAAGTCTTCCTATTCCATGGTGCATTTCAGAGGTCTGAATCATAGCTATGTGTTTCTGTAGGATTATGAAAGTCAGGATGTAGCGTCTGTCCATGAAGGGATGTGTCATGTATGGGGACTTTGCTTTATTTTGGAGATAGAGAGGCTTGGGCAATTGCACAGGTGAACTGTGCTGCTTGCCCTCCCCAGAAGTGATGTGCTGCCCTTGTACAGGAGGGGAGAGCAAGATGCAAAGTCCTGGTGTGAAAAGAGTGGAATTTCTTGTGTTGCGCATCACCGACATGAGTTTCCTTGGGTTTAATAAGTTTTAGGATACCAGTGAGTGTGGAGAGGAGAGGAAGAACACACTGCAAACAAGACTGGTAGCCTGTAGTGACGTGTACCAGCCAGCTGTTGCCCATAGCTGTGACGTGTACCAACCAGTTACCGCTCTGCTAACTGTAAAGCGGTTAGTGTAGCGTTGAGGCTGCCACTACAAAGTCGTTATCTTCTGGTCTACAGGATAGACAGAATCCAATTCTTCCCCAGATGACACGGGAGTACCCAACTGCAGGAGTCGCAAGGGTCAGCAGGCTGAACTTACCTCCTCTTGGAGTGTGAAGCACAACAAGGGAAGTGTGTGCCTGCTGTGTTTCTAAGCCAAGTGTGTTGAACTAAAATTCTCTTCCCCCATTCTGTGCAGCAGAAGGTATCCAGCTCCTCCCATGAAGGCCGACTTGGAGAGTCTCAGCTCAGCGGGCCAGCACATATGAGACCTTCATTTGAACCTCCACCGACGACCATTGCTGCTGTACCACCTTACATCGGTCCAGATACCCCTGCGTTACGAACACTAAGTGAATACGCCCGTCCTCATGTCATGTCACCAACAAACCGTAATCATCCCTTCTTTGTTCCCCTAAACCCCACCGATCCACTTCTGGCCTACCATATGCCTGGCCTCTACAATGTGGATCCCACCATTCGGGAAAGAGAGCTGCGAGAGCGGGAAATCCGGGAGCGAGAAATCCGGGAAAGGGAGTTGAGAGAGAGGATGAAACCTGGCTTTGAGGTGAAGCCCCCAGAGCTAGATGCACTGCACCCAGCTACTAACCCCATGGAGCATTTTGCCAGGCATGGTGCACTGACTATTCCCCCAACAGCAGGACCTCACCCATTTGCTTCCTTCCATCCGGGTTTGAACCCCCTTGAAAGAGAGAGACTTGCACTGGCAGGCCCGCAGTTACGGCCTGAAATGAGCTACCCTGACAGACTGGCAGCAGAGAGAATACATGCTGAGCGGATGGCATCGCTGACAAACGACCCATTGGCACGGCTCCAGATGTTCAACGTTACGCCTCACCATCACCAACATTCACACATACATTCACATTTACACCTACATCAGCAGGATCCCTTACATCAAGGTGAGCCCAGGGGAATGGGCCGGGCAGTTTCCTAGGGAACCTCTCTCATGAGCTGTTAGCAGCAGCCTGCCCAAAACAGGCAGACTGTGACCCTGGAATTCAAGTAGCAAAATCCCTGTTTTCTTGCATATGATGCAAGTTCTGTGCTGTATGAGGTTGTGATAGCTGAAATGCAAACAATTCTTTTTGGGGAGGGTGGACCAATAACAGTGATAAAGTAAATGATGGTAACAGTACAGCGATCTTCACTGAGACTGCACCCTGCCAGTGTAAAAGGTTTGCTGTTTTGTTGGTTTGGGGTTTTCTTTTTGGTTTTGTTTTTTTTTTTAAAGTACTGGAGTCCTAGAGCAGCACCTTACAGTGGTGTCTGGTGTACCAGTGAAGACTCCATTGGGTGAAGAATTCCCTGGGAGAGATGGCATGGAAATGGTAACACTGCTGATGCTAATGGCTGCTGTGTTACGGGTTACAGCTGGAAAGGAGCTGAAAAAAAAATTAGGAGAGAAAGACTTGCTATTTTGCCATGCCAACCGTCTGGCTTTAATTGAGCTGAAATTCTCTGTCACAATTCTCCTAAGAACAATCTAAGTATGGGTTGGCATCTTTTTAGCTGCAGTCTATTCTTACGTATGGAAATTTTTTCCCAAATTTTTTAGTAGCCTGAAAAATGAATTGATGCCTTGCTCATTTCTAAAGCAAACTACATGGTTACTCCTCTACAAGTCTGGAGTCTGGAACCCCGGGGTCCAGAAGATGAGGCATTAAGCAGAATTTTTGTGATTTTTCTGGTGGCAGACTGGAGAGAACATAGCAAGCAAGGCACCAGGTGCAGTAGCTGCTAAGTAAGAAAAAAAAAAATTATCCAAGTAGCTAAAGTGCAGCTGGCTATAAATGTAGTGTTTGTGCAAGCAAATATAGCATACTTCGCCTTGGAGCAGTATGCATTAAATGTAGCTGGGATGTCTGCTTTTTGGAGTTTGGAAGGAATTTGAGTGCTTGTTGCAGAAGCCAAGTTGTATAGTAAGGAAATCAGCAGGGTCTTGTGAGATTGCTAAGGGGCAGGGGGGTTACAGGTAGGAGATGATAGCGCTGAACATCACTGTTCTTAAAGCTGTCAGCTCTGGGCTTTGGTTGAGGCTGACTGCCCAAATTACGAGCTGGGTCAGTTTGAGGCAGGTAGGTTTGTATACCCCAGTGACAGCAGAAGAAATTTGGCGTAGATCATGTCTATACAAGGATTCTGTTCTCGGCTAAGTCTAGATACTTCCCGGTTATTTGTTCTGGACAAAAGTATGGCTAGTACATTCTCACCCTCAGTCTAGTGAGAGACTGGTGCAGACAAAGCCAAGTCAATTCAGTGTCAGGTCTCCTACCTGTATTTGAAAAGTCATTCGGCTTTGATCTTGGATGCTGGATTAAAATACAGCTGGGGGCTCTTGAGTGTCTCCAGGTAGTTCTTGCTCCAGAGAGGCTCCATAGCTGGGTAAGGCCCTAAAGTGGATAACCTGTGTGTCTCCTTGGAGTGGGGATGAATGGAGTGTAAAATGGCCACACATTTGTGCTCTGGACCAGTAATAGCTGGGGGAGACTTGTGCTAGCTGTGTTGTATTCCTTTCATTTGCGGTTCCTCTGCAATCTGCTAACAGCTTAACGTGCTGAGATTTCAGATGAGCTGCATATTTTTCAGGTTTTGCCAGTGTCTTTTTTAGTCATATTGGTAAAGTGACATCAGAGAGGTTGTCTACAGGTGTCCCTCTCCACACAAGGATGGTGACGATGCCATCTTTTGTGGACAAAGGTTTTTGCCAGCTTTTGGCCTATCAAGTAGTATTGGTAAAGTCAGGATGCTTAAGTGCTTCTGTACTAAATGGCACTAGTGATCCTTCAATTTTATGTGTGAAGGGGAAATAGGAGAGAGTTTTTTCTAAATGTTTCTAAATTTTTCTAAATGTTGACCATCTTTGTTGCGAAGAGATCAGAGTTCTCTTCCAAAAGAGAGGCCGGGTGTCAGGGATTGACAGCTAAAGAAAAACACATCATTTCCCTGTTGCAGTGCTGCAGTGAGGATTCCACAGTTCTCTCCGATGGTTTTGTTTTTTCTCAGTGTAGTTACCAGAGCTGAGCATATTCCTTCCTCCGATTATTTGTGGGAGCAGATCTGCAATTCAAGTCACTTGCACTGGTAGACAGAAATGGGGTTGCTTATTTCCAAGGAATTTCCAGGAAAATTAGCTGAAACAATTCAGTTTGTAGTGATAAGGTTGAAGTAACTTGTAAAAGCCAAGAACAGGAAATTCCTAGGAGAGCAGAGAGTAGTAAAATTTGGCCCAGAGATCCGTGGCTTAAGAGGTGGCCTCACATATAGCAGCACTACAGAGTTGAAAATAAAGCTGATGTGGATTTGCCCAGCTGCTCATGGTTTTGGCTGGGTTTTATCTCCTTGTGTCTTTTCTGTTTGTTGGGATAACAGTGGCCTGTTCCCCAAGCCAGTCCATTGCACAGGCATTCCAAGCAGTGGTAGGTAAAGGTGGGAACAAGTGGCTTGGAGGTAAGGACTGAAGAGCAGATGCTTTTTGTTCCAGAGTCTACTTAAGGTGTTTGACAAGGTGTTTGCACTCTGAACACATGGTAAAAAATGTAATTATGTTAAGCAATTAAAAAAAAAAAAAAAATCTGTACAGGGGAGAGATCTTGCAAGACTAAGTAAAGGTAAGCACAGACCTGTGCAGCAGGATTTCTTTTTTTTAAGTCTCCAGTTGTTGAACTGATTTCACAGCAACATCTCAGTTTGCTTATGTTAGGTTGAGCAAGTCTGATTAGCAAGCACTGCTGCAATGTATAGGGGGGAGTGTGGAAGGAGCATCTGAAAATGAAAGCTTAGGTGGTTTAAGCGATTTGATTTTTTTTTAAAATTTTTTTTTCCCCTTCCTACTTGGTGTATTTCTTTTTCTTGTAGAAATTGAAAGCCCTGGCTTTAACAGTTGAGAGTATTGGGTAAGGAGATGTCACCTGAAGATAGAAAAGTGGGTTTCAAATTGGGTGGAGCTAAGCTGCTGGTAATTACATGCCAGTTAAGCCAAACGCTGATCCAGCTCAAGTCTAACAGGGCTTTTGATCTCCCAACAGCAAGCGATGCTTCCCAAAGCAGTTGATTGCTTTCTTTCTTTCTTTCCTTCTTTTGAAGGTTCAGCAGGACCTGTTCATCCGCTGGTGGATCCTTTAGCAGCTGGACCCCATTTGGCACGTTTTCCCTACCCACCTGGGACCATCCCCAACCCATTGCTAGGGCAGCCACCTCATGAGCATGAAATGCTCCGACATCCAGTCTTTGGTGAGAGCATTTTGTGGTCCTTCACAAAGGCTGGCTCTTGATCTGAACTGTCATCTTTTCTTCTGGGTCTTAGCATTTCTTGGGAGGGGAGCTGGTGGAGTTGAGCTGTAACTCAGGTTACAGCCAAAGGTTGGTTGGTTTGTTAAAAAAAAGCTTCATGGGACAACTCTCTGCAGACCTCATAGCAAACAAGTGTCTAAAAATGGGCAACTCTCTCTTAGGTACTCCTTATCCACGAGATCTGCCTGGTGCCATTCCACCTCCTATGTCAGCAGCCCACCAACTGCAGGCCATGCATGCCCAGTCAGCAGAGCTGCAAAGACTGGCAATGGAGCAGCAGTGGTTGCATGGGCATCCTCACATGCATGGTGGTCATCTACCAAGTCAGGAAGATTATTACAGGTGAGAGGTGCAATGAAGGCTTTTGGAGACTTGGGGGTGCTACAGCTTTCTTCATCTTTCTCCACATTCCTTTTCTTTTTTCTTCTGAATTACTGCCTTACGGTGTGCTGAGTTACTGTCCTGATGCGGTTATGGGAGATGGTGAAGCTTTACCAAGACCTAATTTGGGCATAGGTGATAGGGCAGATTGGAAGTTAGGTCCAAATTATTGGCACAGGATGTAGATTAGTTGAGTCTTACATTGCAGAATTACCTCTGATGGGGTTTTTTAGTGAGATACTTACTACGATTGCTGCTTCCACATCTAACTCTCTCCCTTGAGAACAGTGGAGGAGGGTGGGTAAAAGCTTTATGAATGAAACTGGGGAGGAATTAAATAAATCTTAAGAAATTAGTAAGGGCATTATGAAGTTGAAATGCATGAATATGGATCCTGCATTACCAGCTGAGAATGCCTAGACGAATCATGTGAGTTCTTTCTCCCCAGAATGCTACATGGTGTTGATAGTAGAGTAGTTCTCTTCTTGACCTACCTTATGTGACACCACCTTGCTTCCTTTTTGGCAGTGACCACTGACAATATGTCAGCTAAGAAGAAAAAGCCACCAGCACCCAGCAAGGGTCATTCCGCATATCTGTAGGTAGCAAGGATATCTAGGAGAAGCAGCATATTAAATGCCTGCCTTGCACTGCTTTACTCTGATGTTTCAGTCCTTGCTTCTGCTATCCAAAATCGCCTGCTGGCCTTGTGCCATGGGGGCAGTCAGTCTGCCTGAAGCGAGCTGTCAGATCTGCAACTGCAGATAAAGCTAAAGCCCGACGAGCTGGCACTAGTGATCTTGCTCACGTGTAAGGAGCGCTTCAGCAGCAAAAGGTCATCGCTTCTCCCACAACAGGCGGTGTTATCGCTGCTGTTACGGTGGCTCTCGTTCATGTGCTGGAAGCTCACGGGTCCTGTTGCAGCCTCTGTTCCCTTCAGGGCACGCGGGTGCGGTTAGCAGGAAGGCAGGCTATCTCTGAAGTGTCGTGACACCTCCTTCGTTCTGTTAAAATGAGTTTTCTTTCTCTTTCAGTCGACTGAAGAAAGAAGGCGACAAACAGTTGTAATAAATTATTTATTTGTAATGCTGGCTATGGAAACCCCAGTCCTTGGGAAGGAGTGGAACATTTTTACATACAATAAGAGCTACAAAAGGAAAAGAATATCTTATAAAGATTTCTTTATATATTTAAAACACAAACAACCACCCAACAAGTAGAGACTTATCAGCATAGTGTTCATTTGTAGAGAAGATTTCTCAAGACTGGTGTGGGTCTCCCTGCATGACAACGTATTCAGAAGCCTATTGAAAATACAGGACTGTGTGGAATATTCAGAGAACTTCCTGCAATCTTGGTTTTTTTTTTTTTCTTACTAGTTTGTTTTGAGTAGGTGCTAGAATCAGGTTCACAACACAAGTCACTGTGCGTGAAGAGACACTCAATGCATCTATAGCTCTTTTAAAAAAAACAAGGATTGCAAGTAGGTGACATAACAAGCTCTGAATCCAAGTGCTATAATAATAAAAATCTACTTTTATTTTAATACATTGTAGGAAATCTTCATAATTTTAAAGAGAGCTCAGTTCTGCAGCATGGCTTTTTAAGTCTGTAAATAACTTTTTTGGGTAGAGGGGAGAAACAAAACAAAACTCCAGAAACGTTTATCTTGATTTTCAGTAACATCACAAATTGTGAATTCCTACCTGGTATTGACAGAATACAGAGTTGATTTTTTAATAAAATATATATATATAATTATCCCTTTAATTAAAGGGAACGATGGGTATCAATAATTTCAAATGGGTAAAAGCTTGAAATTTGGTTTGATATCAACAATAAGCATTAAAGGGAGTTGCAGGGATAATGTTGCAAATGACTGTTTCTGTTCTTGGTTTTTTGGTTTGTTTGGGTTTGTTGGGGTTTTTTTGTTAGTGTTACATCTCTCTGTTCTGCAGATGATTTCTGTTGAGTTGGGTTTCTCAGCAGTACAGGTGTCCCTTGGAACTAGCTTACCCTTTTGATGCCTACTTCAAGGGTTAATTTTCAGTGTGGCCATAATACACTTCTTTCCTATTACCTTTTGAAACTTAATCTAACTGCATTGGGTTTAGACTTTAGGCAAAGGTTCAAAGAAATAATCTGTTCTAAAATCTCTTTTTAAAAACGTTCCGTGGCTCAAACTAGTACAGCCAGAATTTTGTATGCATGTGCATATTTTTGGAGGACGTGCTCTTTCTGGCCTCTTAGGTTTGATATGTTCTTAAGAAAAGTGGATAGGTAACTCAGTTAGTGTTCTTGAAGTTGTTTTGCAAAGACCAGTCTGTGTTTCTCTTTGCCTGTTTTAGTTTTGGGTTTGTAAGCAAAAACTTTTTAATTGCCACCAGTGTTCTGTATCTCAGGAATTTACTGCTTTGGGATTAACCGGATATACGGACAGTAACATTTACTGACTCCCCACACCACAGGTCCTTGCAGAATAACTCCCGTTGGCTAGTTCCCATGTGGATGGGAAAGAGGAGAGGGATACGCAGAAGGCCAGTGAGCATTATCTTGGAGACAGCTCTGCTTACTCTAGGCAGAATTCTTTTCCTCCCCCCCTCCCTGTTTTGCCATGAGTTTTCTTTGCCAGAGCAGAGGGTGATGCAACCAATGGACACCTGAATCTGCTGGCCATTTTTTCTGCTGGTGCATAACTTCCCCCATTCTCTCTCTTAACTCACGAGTGCTCTCTCTCTGCTATTGTAAACTGTTCAGTGTGATGGTTGTGTCATAGGACTTTACTGAGGCCATGTTTGATAAACTTGTAGTTAATCATACTTTCTGATGGAAGGCATGGCATTCACAGTGCTTTATCCACCTCGGGGGTCTCATAACTGTGTTAGTGCCGAAAGATTACCATTGGACAGTTAGCAACATCAATTTACCAATTAAAAATATGCATCGGGGTATTCTAGGTCCACTTAAAGCAAGAGTGTATAGGAGGACTATTTCAGCTGATGTTGATCTTCCTTTTTTTCTGTCCTCCATTCCAGATTTCTCAGTGCTAAAGAACTGCAATAGTGTTTAATCAGTTCCATCTGCTATATTTGAACTCTGTGAAGGTATTAGGAAGAACAGCTAGTGTTTCTGAGATTTGGAAACCATGAGGTCAATATAGAGTTGAGGATGGTAAAGTCTTCAGTCAATGCCTTCAGTCGCAGTCTGCAGTGATCAGGTGAAATGGTTTTCTTCTGAATAACTTTTTTTTTTTACTTTTGCTAACAGTGGAGTAGCTGCTAGGATTTGTCTGCTCAGCAGAGAGAGTGCCTCGGTTTACTTTAAAGGTCTAATTAGGCATGTTTCAGTTAAACCTTCCCTCCTTGTTTTTACCATGTGGAATTTGGGAGCTTGGGGGAGTTCAGCCACTGCAGCCGTTTCTTCTGATCCTTCTCTTTTGCTGTTATTTTTAGCTATAGTTCTTCTTAAAGAAAAAGAAAGCTAACTGCCTCCCATGGTCCTCTCTCTCTGTATTTTTTTTTTTTCAGCTGAAGTTTGCAGTCTGTTCAAAAGCTATTAATTGATCTTTTTTCCTTTTTTTTTTCCCCCCACAAGAAAAGGATTCTGATAATTTGTGGGAGTGGTTTTTATTTTTGCTCACATCATTCAGCAGATAAGCACTGAAATTCTTCCATTTTAGACCAGTGATTAACTACAACTTTATATACAGTGGTTTTTGAAGCCATCTTGGTGTTCGATGCCCTGTTAAAACAACCCAGACCTTTTGATTTTCTTTAAGAAATCTCTCTTATTTTTCCTCTGTTTTGAAAGTTTCTTTTTTAATTTTGCTTTAGTGTTTTTGAAACGTCTCTCTTGTTCTATGTCGTCATGGTTGAGCTTGTTTCACTGCACCGTTAAAGCAGAGTGTACATTCTGACTGCTACATTTATATATATCTTGAAGCTTAATGTATATATGAGTAGTTTGCCATGGGATAACACAGTGTAAACAGAGTAGAAACCCAGAAATCGTGACTTCTGTGTTCTCTCCATTTGAGTATTTTGTAATTTTTTTGAAATATTTGTGGACATAAATAAAACCAAGCTACACTACAGCAGCCAGGTTTTGCCTGCAAGCGAAATGTGTCTGTTGATTGTTGTTAGTGGGGAAAAGAGTTATTTTTCATCTGGGATAATACGGGATTCCGGCATGGCCATCTTGTCTGTTTCAAAGCTGTCTTGTCTTTCCTGGCTTCATTTTTTTCTTTCTTTGAGGTCACTTTATTTTTAATATACAGTACACAAAACACCAACATCACCTCTAGTTCCAGAGTATATTCTTCCTCCCTGAGGCACATTTATGTTCTAGGGCCATACTGCATAACTTGGGCATGTTTTTCCGTAAGTTAAGCACTCAAATTGATAAGAACGAATGCGTAGGGATGTTTTGGCTGTCATGACTTCAGGGGCTTTCTGTGTACAATGGTAATGTATTGCAGCCACTGGTCTGTGGCGCAAACAAGTAGTTAAAGTGAGGTGTGTGGATAAGTTCTCATTCCACCAGCCGAAGAAGAGTAGAAAGATGAGAACTTCTGAACCAGATAGGACAATTCCCCTAGTTTCAGCAGGGTAGGAAAGACTGCATGCCGTCATCTTCTTTTAAATGTGCCTGTGAACCAGAGGTGTTCAGAAGACACGCACGGGAAAATGAGGCCTCATGACTCATGGAGTGTAAGCTTGAAATTAGATATAGTACACTATATATACCCCAGTCGGTGAGTTTTTCATGCATCTTACTTTCTAAGAGGTGTTACTTTGTGAGATGCATTCCAAAGGCATGATAATTGCAGAGAGAAAGATACACAATAACTCATTGTCTACTCATTGCCTGCTGAAAAGCTGAAATTTGCTTTCAAATTGCATAAAGTTACATGTTTGTGTACATTTGTAATGGTTCCCTGTCTTCCATCTATCAGGGATTCTAATGTCTTTGTGTGAGCTAAGCTGTTTGGGTGTTCCGTATTTGTAGCTCATGATAATCAGCATCTCCAAAACTTAGGAAAATGTTGTGAAGCCACAGAGAGAAGTGGTGAGTATCTTTACAGCATAAATGTTCGGTCAAAAGGGAGACGGAAGGCTGCATTCTTGATCTGGTTCTGCTTTGGTTTTGATCTGCGATTTTTTAGAAATAGTGAGGTATTTTGACTCCCGTTCAAGCTAATTAGTGCTCTGAGTATAGCAAGAAGAGAGTGCCCTGTTGTTTGAGTGTGCTTGAAGCAGACGGGGGAGTATTCATGGCAAATGGCACTGGAGTTTGGAGCTGCATATTTGAAGAGGCTGCTCTATTTATACCCTGTGGCATTTTATAAGGGGAAGGTCAGTTCTTGTCTACTGGAAATAGCTTCTGAAAGTGCTTTTTCTGAGGCTGGCTTGAACATGTGCTATGATATTTATTCTGACATTTCTTTGGGTTTTTTTAATTCCTTGTACTTAACGTAGAACTTGGATGGGCTTAGGCTGCCCTCCCACTCTTGTTACAGGTTCTAAGTTTCCAGGCTTTAAATGGCGAACCCTACAGGGACAAGGCCGAAGAGGATTTTTATTACTGCATAAATTGGATAATACAGTTCCTATTGCAATATTGGTCTTGTGTTAACAGTGCCTTGCCATCGCAAGGGTAAAGGCTGGGAAGCCATCTGTCGCGTGGCTTGGTTATATGCACATTACCAGACTTCATTCTAATGTCACATCAGCTTTAAAAAAGTAACATAAGCGTTAGGGTTTCGTTCCTTCCTAGGCCGTGGACAGGGTTTTACAACTTTCATTGAGGTAGGTTTAGACTTTAGGCAAAGGAGAAAAGGTGAAGCCCGGTGTTTTGTTCAGGAATTCGATTTTCTGTGCCTTGCACGTGGAAAAAAGGTAGCTCTTGCATTGCTTGCTGTGAAATTTCTGTTCTTTGCAGAGGCTCCCGCACACCGGGCTTGGCCCCTGAAGATCTTGCAGCCGGTTTCTTGAGGCGGCGCTGAGGGGAGGCGGTGGGGCCGGGCCGCAGGCGGGGCTGGGCCTGGAGCTGAGGGGAGGGGGGCGGGGCCGTGCTGGGGGAGCACCTGGCCCCCAAGGTTCCAGAAGGTTCCTGCAGCTGCCGCGGGTGAGTCCCTCAGGCCAGGCTGCGTGGCGGCGTGCAGGTAAGAGCCCGGCCCCTGCTCTGACAGGGAAAGGGTGGCGGAGAGGTGCTGGGAGGGAGTCCTGGGGCACAGCCTCGTCTCTGAGAGCAGCCGTGCCTGCGGAGGGAGGCCCAGACCTCGGGGTATGCCGTCACCCGGCCCCTCCTGCAGGCATTCCTTGATCCCAAAGGGAGCCAGCTTCCCTTCCGCCCCTCCTGGTAGCGTCCCTTGGACCCCAAAGGAGCTGGGCCCCTCAGTGCTCCTCCTGGCAAGTGTCCTTTGGTCCCCGAAGCAGCCAAGACCCTTGCAGCCCAGGGGCTTGTTTTGTTTGCTCAGTTCCATCCATGTTGCTGTGACAGGTGCTCTTCCGTATGTCCCAGTCAGCTGCTCCTGCCTTGACAGTCCCAGATGTTTTTCCTCCCCTGCTCTTGTATGTGACAGGTAAGCTTGAGAAAACCTTGCTGGTGTTTGCATTGGGTCTCTTTCCAGGGTAGTTTCTTACCTTAAGTGTATCAGAAAGACTCGATGTCTGATGTTGGAGGGAAGAGCCTTATAGGTGCCTTGCATGTGCAAGTCATCCTTTGCAAACTACTGTTCTGCTTGTTTCCTTCTTTTACTTTGATGCAAGGTAATTAAGTCTGATTTTTTTCTCATGGTGTTGACTCTGCAAAAACAAACTGGAGCAAAAGATGATAACAACATAATGCAAACCACAAAGCCCAAGTGGACAATTTAGCCAGGCTGGTTTTTTGTTCTTTACAAAATGCTCAGCTCTGTAGAGTGGTAACTCGGCCCCTGCAATATCAGCTAATATATATATGTACACACACAAAGAGTGTATTTCCCTGCCCTGTTCCTAATCCTCATCTTCTTTCCCACTTTCACCCTAAAGAAAAAACAAGTGAAGGAATCTGGCAAAAACCATTTATCTGCATAAACTCTCAGGCATTTTCTAAAACTTTATTCTAAGAATGGTCACCCATGGCACCTGACAGATGTACCGGTGAATATTGATGCAGCGCAGGTTTCTGACACAATGTCTTCCTTGGGTCTCACAAATAAGAGAAATTAATCTTCCCAGTAAACATTGTTCAAATCCACTTTCTGGTCGGATGAGTCGTGGGAAGGGTTAAGCTAATCTTGCATTGCTCTACGGAAGGGGGAGAAGGCACTATAAAAAACAGCAGTTAGTGAGAGGAGGACACTTGGCAAGTAGAAGTCACATCCAGGACAGGATTTGATAATTCCATTGCTTGCACATCTCTCAGGTTTTGGAAGTCAGAGTATGTAAATTTTAGGGCACTAAATTAAGCCCAGCTTCAATGCAAGCATGAATTACTTTACTGATTATTAATATTAATGAAGTAGCTTTCCCTTACACCAAAGCACACTTAGTGTAACTCAGAAGTACAGTTGTCAAAGTGAGAGACCCAGAAAAGATTCAAGCAATCGGTCTTGTTACCCATTCTTTTATTCCAGACGACTTTATTGTGTCTTTGCAGTTTCTGAATCCTGTTGCAGTTCCATTTCATTATTTGTTAGCTCTTTAAATATTTGTCCAATGTCCTTACCTGTGGCAATGTCACCAGGAAGAAGCATGCTCTGCAGAGTTGTTGCTTAGCTGATGAACACTCGTGTCTCTCGCTATAGCTGCAAGGCTGAGTTTCCTGCACCAGGGAACATGTGTATAGGAGAGAAATTACGGAACAAATTGATGCACTGGCCTTGGAAAATAGCTGTGCGTGATGTCAGTGGAGTTGTATTTCACTTTGCCTGGGGTCTTGGTTTTGCTGGAACAAACTAATAGTCAAATCTGTAAGATGGAAATTTCTCTGGCATTGCAGCTTGTTTGAATGAACCCTAATTACAAAGCCTAGGCAGTTACAAAGAATCCAGTATTTTTGGCCTGGTAACATGGTTGAATGTATGCTTTCAAAATACTCTGCCACAGCTTTGTAGGGGGTTTTCCTCCCTCTAAGTTGGATTGGTTTATTGTCATCTGTCACTGTTTTATCCTTCTTTTGGCTTCTCTCTAGTCCATTCCTTCACAGCTTAATGCTTTTTATATAGTAGCAAATAAAATGGATATCAATAGCAGTATTTTAAGAAGCACAAGAGAATGCTCAGTAGCAAAGGAGTAAAGGAACACACTACTCGGTTTCCCTAAGAAGCTCCAGTGAGCTTTAGCATTTCATAATACTGAGGGGTTTGTTTGTCTCTAAGGGAGTGTCTGTGACAATTTATTGGAAGTAGGGGAGAGGATTAACAGAGGAAATTATTTAACTGTTGAAGTGTCTGTTTTGAAATACATTAATTCTCTGGCTGCTCTTATTTTTTTCTGTGAAAGGGTCCACTCAGCCCTAAATCTTCTAGTGGACAAAATTGCATGATTTCCAGTGTATCTGCCAGTGAGCTCTTTTTATGTTGCAAATGTTCCTCTAGCCACTCTTTGCGGGGTGAAAACATGAAGGCAAACGAGGATCACAGTTTGGACTTACTAGCAGTGTGTAGATACACAGCCACTAAAGATACGCACTGGGAGATAGGGAAATACTCCCCTTCTAGACGATGTGTCAGGAAGAATGACGAGCTTGAGGAGCATGTCAGAAGGGAAGGGTGGAGAGTTTCAGGTGTTTCAACAGTTTCTGGAGCTATACTTTTGGGAATTTTGCAGGGTTTATCTTCAGTACCTATGCAAATCCCTGTAATACACTGTGCCCTTGTGCCAGCACATTTTTCACTTGGCTCCTGGTGCCACCATATTACTTCTCAAGAAGAGAAAAATGCTTATGATGCTGATTTTGCAGAATGAGCAGATGCATGTTTGCAACTGCTGCCAGTTTTAAAAGTATACAAGCGTTTTGTGATACGGAACTGAAATGGTTTGTAAAATCCTAGGGTTGACATAGAGCCACTGTGAAGTGTCTCACCACTTGTAATAAAACAGCATTTAATTAAACATTCCATCGTGTGCACATTCTGTACAGGGACCCTCCAGGTGAAGGCAGGCCGTCCAGAGAGCAGCAGGGAAGTTTTCTGCAGCTGCCTCAGCATATGGGGAAGCTTTGTCTGCATTTGTGTCGGTTGTAACTTGTTCCGAGTTGACCTCAGACTTGGGATCTGAGCAGAGACTTCAATCCCTGGGGTAGCACTGAGCTGTAAGTACTAATTCATCGAGATGACAATACTTAAATAATCCCCTGACTATATCCTGTTTTGGAATCTGTGGCACATCTTGTCTTTACTTTGAAACTGAGGGGGTTTTGTTTCTTGACCCCTTCTGATCTGCTTTTTTGGCTCAACAGGAGAATGTGCTAGAGGGTTTGTAATCTGTCTGTCCTTCATCCATCAAGCTGCTGCATTAAAGCCTGGTCTGTGCTGAGTTTTACTATAGGTGGTATTGATCAGGGAGGTGGAAATACTTTCTTTTCTTCCCCAGCTGACTGATTGCAAGATATTTATTCCTTTACAATAGATAAGAGACGGTAAACCATAATTTCATTGGTTATGTTTGCATCTGTTGCTTTCACTCTTGTAACTATTGTGTAGTGCGGAAACAGGACAAATTTCTAGCACAGACAAGCCTTTCAATGACAGCAGCAAAAAATGCAGGTCAGTTATTGTTCACTGACATTTCTGTGGTGGTTGGGGACATGGATGCCAAGGGCAGTGAAAATGCTTGTCAGATCTGTGCTCACTGGGGGGAAAAAAACATTAAAATAGGTACCTTTGCAAAGCACTTCCACTCTATCAGTACTGAAGCAATGTACCATGCCTTTCATTTGTCAGGTGTCTTGAAGGCTTAGAGCGTAATGAACTGGGTAAAGGCTGGAGGTAAAGCCAACCTGGTGTAAATTTGTGGTGGTACTACAGTGTTTCACAGCAGCATCGAATGTAGTCAGTGTGTAAGGGAACACTGCATAGCCTGGTGATAGAAAACTCTGTAACTGTTTGGCACATACAAAACAGGATGTTTTAACAGAGTTTGTGCTGGAAAAATCAGTTTCCAGACATAAGCTCGTTGCTGTTTGTCCCCGACGTGATGATGCTGTTCTTCTTTCACCTCTTGACATTGTTTTGCTACAGATTATGTGATTTCAGACCCCAATATCCTTTCAGTGGGTCTGTAGAAATAACTTTTTTCCCCCCTTTTCCTTCTGTGTTATTTAAAGCAAAAGCTCCTTGACTGTACTAATTTCTTCTGGGGCCAGAACTGTTGGGAGGTGCTGTGACAGAAACGCCTTCATCTAAATGTAAATGTTGCTTCCCTGCCTCAGGCTGCCTTTAAGAGGCTTTTTCTGTGGGAAGCAGCTACAAAGTAATGGTCCCAATCAATTCATTCGTGTCAATAAAAGGTCTTTTATATGCTTATTTGAAATGTATTGTTCTGGGGTGATTTTTAAGCAGATGCCACAGGTGGAATGAGAAATAAGGAGCCTAAAGGAGAGGGAAAAGAAATTATGTAGGGCTTGTTGCAGTTGGGGGGGTACAGTTTGGCATCTGGAGTGCAAAGGGTGGAAAGAACAAAGGTGCCTTAACAGTGGGACAGGAGACAAGGTGTATTGGGTAGAGGTGAGACAGAACTCTGCTGGTGCTCCTCCCTGTCTCTTCTGACTTGAGTTGGGGGTTGAGTAAAGGAGTTCAGTACAAAGTCCCTGACAAAGATAGAGGGAAAGATTTTCAGAGTCACTTCAGTGAACTAACATCTGCTTGTAGATGACCATCTTGGGCAAAGTCAGCTTGAAATTCTCTTGTTGTACCCCCTCCTGTCTAGTTAAAAGGGAAATCAGGTAAAGACGTGCCACACCAAAGTGAAAAACATAACTCTTTCATTATGTATCTCATATTCCACATCAAAGTGTGATTTCTGTATGTGTGTCTCCTGCCAGCACCACCTATGAGCAGTGCCTTGTATGCATGGTATTTCATTTTCTTTTGACTCGGACTTCAGTTTGAGGTAACCTCGCCGTGCTGTTCCTGACAGCGAGAGGCTAATAGGCACAGGCAGGCGTTGATGGCAATTTAACTTGCTCTGCCAATGGATCTCGGTTGCTGTAATCCTCCCTGCAACTCCAGGCTTTTATTTCTCTCAAACAGAATTTTGGCATTCATGACAAATTACTTAATGGCCTATCGCAAAATACATCTGTCCCACAGGGCCTGGGCTGATGGCTGGGCTGACAGTTTTGCCAATCTGTCTGAGAGCTGTTTGGTTCTGCCACAGAACCAGAGCTGGTGTGCTCTGCCTTGGCTTCCCTGTTTATAAAGCAGAGGTAAAGATACTGACTTGCTCTAAATTTTGGTTTTGCCCTTTCAAAAGAGTTTTGAACAGACGGATTTCTACTCTTTGTGCAATATAGATGGAAGAGAACTTAGTAAAGGGTTTTGAGACCCTTGAATCCTAATGGCTACAGAATTAATAATTGCAGTCACGTGATTTCAGATGCGATTTGAACCTAGATTGCTGAGGTTACTTAGACCTTCTGTTCTGCTAATGAAGTCCTGTAGTGACATGGTGTGGAGCTGGCCCCGAATGCTCTAGAGCTGGTTCTTTGGAGGAGGCAGTAAGATAACTCTTCAGTCTCCATTGCTCTTCTCTAGAGCTCCTGACCAATTACAGGTGGGAGCATAAGCGTCTGTTCTGAATTGGTCCATCATGAGCTGCTGGTTACACCACAATAAAGTAGGAAAAAATGCTGTTGAGTTTAGCTGGATTTATTTGGAGTAATTGCGAGCAATGCTTACAGTATTCTACCTAAATGTGTAATCTCTGTAAGAGACTGAAGAGCAGCTTGTTTGCACAGTGTGTGCGCCAGGTTACAGAGTCGTGTGTTTGCTCCAAGATTCTGGGATGCTACAGATGATGGGCTGAGCCTTTGCTGCAACATTTGGAAAGTGAAGATCTGGGCTCTCACTTCTTATGTTATTACTTGTTATGTAATTATTTGTATTAGTTGTCATGCCTTTGCAATGGATAAGTCTTAAGATGCCTGGCTTTTTCTTACTGACTGAGGAATACTAACTTCCAGGCATCCCGGCTCCGTCCCCTCAGAGTGTCTGGGTATGTGGCTGCTGCTTTTTTTATCAACAGTCTAACATACTGCCATGCAGTGTTCCTGCAAACTGCAGTGCCCTGTGTATTTTTGCATGTGCCAGACTGAGTTCTGAGTCATGTAGAGCAGACACTCTCAGATGGTGGGGGACTGGACTGTTTCTGGCTGGGCCCCCAGCGCTCTTGTCTGACTGATTTTTATTTACAAGATTGCAAATAAGAGAACATGAACAGTTGGCTCATGTCCCTGGCATGCATTCCTGTGCCCAGCTGGACTGCAGGGACTTGGCAAAGCTGCCTTTTACAATGCCTCGTGGCTACTGGAGTGCTGGCCCTGGGGCAGGGAAACTCCCTCTTCCACCTCAGGTTGGGAGGGGAAGGAATAGAAAGGGCAGTGGCATGAGAGGAGACATCTGAAGGAAGACCAAAGGATGCGGTGTGAGTAGGCTTGCACTAAGCAGTTGTTAGGACTTCAGCCCTCAATGTGGTTTGATAGCTTCCTGCAGCAGTTGATTTCTGTCTGTGATTCACTCAGGTCTTTCCCTGTCCAGATAAGTGTGAGATGGCTGCCTCCTTCCTTCCAGGAGCTACCTCCTCTGGGCGCTGAGTGGGCTTCTCAGTGGCTCAAGCCAGGCTGAGGTGGTGGCCAGGGCCCGGGCTGTCCCTCTGCCAAGGGTGCCCTGGGAGGCCCTGGATGCCATTGCAGCGTTTGCCACTGGATGGCAGCAGATGCTTGGAAAAAAGAAATCCAACCGTCAGCCTTGAGCTTCTGTTTCCAGGAAAATTTGAGGAACTCACAGTAATTACTGTACCAAAGTCATGGTCAGAAAGCAAGACTTCCACAAATGTTGCAGCATGGGCTTCCTCATAGCAGGGGAGAAGAGGCCTGTGAGATCCAGGACCACCTCCTCCCACACAACACTGCAAGTTTGTGGCTTTCCTTGGGTTTCATTTGTTTTGCAAAAACAAGTTTCTGTTGCCAGAATTTCCCAGCTGCTTCCTCTTCTTTTACCTTCATGGCTGCACACTGTGCGCGTTTTGACTTTTATCTGGCACTACAGAGTGCTTGCAATTGTCTTTTGCTTTGCTTGTTCCACATTAGGGGCCGGGAGACACAGACCCTTTAAGTGAGTTGCTCTGTGTGTGCGTGTATGTGTGCACATTTATATCCTGGAGGAATGCAGTCGAGGAATTCTTGTCTGGCCTCTTGACCGGCTGTGTGGCCCTGGATGAGTTGCACCACCTCCTGGTGCCTTGGTTTCCCTCCCTGCAAGTAATGCTTTTGATGCCCTTGTATGGAAACAGGGATATAAACACAAGGCAGCTGCCCTGAGAATATTTGTTTCTTTTAGATGGCCTCAACTCCAGGCTCACTCTTGAACTTGAAAAATACACAAGCCCTGTAATAATATTTAATATAACAACCCCAGCTAACAACAGCCCTCTTCTTCCATGCCGTTCAGCAGCTGGGTGACAGCACAAGGGGTTTTCTTCTAGGCTTTTTGGCTTTCTTGGTTTGACTGTCGCAGCCCCTCGAGAGCTAGCTTTTGGCTGGAAGGCGTGCCAGAGTGCCTGTCAGTTACTGCTGAAGAGAGATGTCGTTTATCAAAGAGATGTACTGCAGTGATCAATGGATACTGCCCTACGGTATTGGTCTAGTAAGGACTGGTCTCTGTTGTATTGGTAGAGGATGCCCTACATAAAATGCTTCTGGCCTTATCGATTAGTCCTGTCTTTTCTGCACGTGGCACCTGTGTATCGAGAGGGGACCTGTCTCTAGATGTCTGACAGGGAGTTTGGCTTTCTGAAAGCTTCCCTTGTAGTAATCCTGCCTCAGAGTGGATGCCCAGCTCCTGGTGTCAGACCACTAAGGGGCTTGTGGAGTATGTCCAAAACTGGTGTGCATGGACTGTGCTTGGGCACAGCTTCAGCCTGTAAGCACCTGCAAATGTGGAGCCAGGGCCCCTTATTACCCAGCCTGTGTTTGCAGCAGCCCAAACCCTGCCTTTACATTACGTACTGCCCAGTCCCTGACAGTCTGCAGGACTAAGAAGTGGTAAAGGAGGTCAGAGCTCCCAAGTTTGTTTGGTCTGTTTGGTAGATAGGACATTTGTTTGCTGATCTGGCTGCTCCAGTCAATGGCACTAGCATTTTCTGTTGAGGTCAACGTCCAACTTCTTTGAAAGTCTCTGGGGATCTGGGTAGCAAATGAAGTGAAAGCATAGGCCATTGGGCAGCAATGCATGGAGGCGGAAAGGTGGGCAGTGAAATAACGTGGTGGGCAGGAGCGTTACATGGGATGCAGAGGGTTCCTTGCGGAAGGCAGGAAGAGGACTGCTTTTCTTTTACATGGCAAATACTTTGTCTCTGAAAAAAAAAAATTTTCAGACAGAGAACGATAGTAGGGGCCCAGTTTGACAGTTCCTGCCATCTCCCCCCATTGCTTCCCTATCCCCAAGCCCTCCAAACCTTACGATGTTGCAGAGCTCCTGTAAATGTGGTTCCCCCTCAAGGGTAGAAGTTGGGATAAGATTATTTAATAGAATAAAATGTTTCAGTTCAGAGGCAGATGTGGAGGATTTCTGCAGTTCCGGACCTGCTCTAATGTGAGCCATGCTGCTCCCAAGCGTGTCGTGGTCAAGAATACTTGAGGATGTGACTTGGTCACAAATGCCATGCAACTCTATGCCGAGGCGTTTCATTCCAAATCACAAACTGGGGTCTTTGCTGCCTCCTCTCCCTGCACAGCAGCGAGGTCAGGTTTGGAGTCAGTTCAACCTGTCAGTAGCAGCCGAATTTCCTGGCTGCGGATGATACCTGTGTGTCTGTACGTGAAATATGCAATAATACTTTGTGTAACTTTTTATGTAAAAGTTATTAAGAGTTTGTGGCTAGCTGACTATCTAAGAATTATTTAAAGTAAATTAATTAAGGTAGTAATTAGCTATGTTACACAATATGTCTAATTACTGGTGTTTAGGCAAGCTCTTTGGGGGTAGGAGTGGTGCCTTGCTTGTATTGAGAATACCAGCAGCACTTTGTCAATGCTACAGAAAACAAATCGTGAGGGAACAGGAGCTCAGAGTAACTGAGTGTGTTGCTCAGAGTCCCTGAGGGAGGCAGAGCAAGCTGACAGCAGGTGCCTGGCTCCTGCCTCCTTCAGTGGTCTGTGTTTATATATAAACGTGTAGCTTGTGTGTGTATGTATATGCTGAATTTGTGTGTGTGCTATAGCACTGCTTGCGCACGCAAATCTGCCAGGAGAATGTCTATAGGGGCTGGTCTGGGTGTTGATTCCAAGCATTGAAATGCCTCTTCTCTTTGTCCCAGTTTCTTTTTGTCCTTTGTCTTAGCTTATTAGGACAGAGGTCTGTGCTTATCAGGTTGTCTGATCTTGGGTTTTCCAAGGAAAGCAGGCTCTGTCTCCCAGGTGTGGGAGTGCTATTGCAACCTTCATGTCAGTGCCATGGTCTTCAGAAAAGGTGCCCCTTTGCAAATAACGTCATAAAGGGGAGAGGAAATTCTTTTAGCTGGATCCTATTTTAATTTTTTCTAACCCATCTGTCTAGAGGTTGTTCACTGCAGTGTGTCTGCAGCCCTAGCTCTTTGTATGAAAGTGTTTAATGACCTTTCCCCATGCATCTGTTTTGCTGGGGAGCTCCAGAATTTGAGAGAACTTGGCTACTGCAACGTGCTCTCCCAAGTGCTGTTTACTGGCCCTGTGAAGGCCAAGGAAAGTTCCAGCTCATTTTTTCATTACAGCCATTACTGGAGGAGCTGTTGCTGGAGATCCTGTAGGATGAAGAGCATGGGGAAATAACATCACAAACTTTGCTTTTAAAGGGAGAAACATAACCTGTTCTGCCTCAGTGAAATACCCATCAGCACCCCTGAAAGGCAGGGAAAAAGATGTTGCAAGTTCAAGGATAAGGCTAAATGTTCTCCAACTGGGCTGCAGCCAAAGAAGCTAAGCCTAATAGAGCCTCTAGGCTTGTTTGAAATTCTAGGTTCCTATTTTATAGCTGCAAAGGCTAATTTTACAACCTGGTCAGCAACTAGTGTGTCCTCCTGCATAGTACATGAGTGTAGGGGAGTTTGGGTGTCGTAGATGTAAAGTAATCTGGCTGTCAAGTGCCAGGAGTGTCTCGAAGTCTTAGTTGCTCAGTCAGAGGTGTTTAGCTTTGTTATTTCCATGAGGTTTTGTTCCAAGCCAGCAATGAGGAGTATGCCTTGTGAGAGTAGACAGGAACAAGTGGCCCAGGGACAGGAGTTCACCATAGGGTCCAGATTCAGTCAGCAACTCTGGCTGCTTCTATATTTCTTTGATTCAAAATCAAGGAGGTAGTCTCTGCCCCATTTTTTAAGTCTGCTTATGCTATAAATGGCCCCTCTGATCAGTTTGGGGTATTTTGTAGCAGTTTGGAAGGGGTGGAAGTCTGTACCTCTTCTGCTTGAACCTGTAAGTGGTTTGTGGCCAGACGCCACTGACCGACAGCCCTGTAGGTACCTCTGGCATGGGGGAGGGAGAGGAGAAGATGGAGAAATGCATGTGGAGAAGCTGAGATGATGTCACTCATATCCTTTATTTCTGTCACTGGCCCAGACAATTCCTAGCATGCATGTGGTTTTTAGCACTTGCTCTTTTTTCTAGGCTGCTCAAACTTGTGACCTGTTCTGACTGAATCGCTTGAGCACAGAACAACAGGACTTTAGGAGAGGCATGAAGATGTATGTGCTCGGACCTGGGAGTGTGCCTACTTTTCAAGCCTTTGGTTGCAGCAGGGCAGAACCATCCATGTACAAGGTCTTTCTGCAAAGATGTCCTCAGACCTGGGGCAAGGAGCAGGAAGTCTAGTGTCAAGAGCTGTTGTGTGTGTTGGTGTAGTCTGTCACGACTGTCTGAATCCCAGCCAGGTGGAAGTCAATCAAGAGGAGCCAAAAGCAAACCACCTGATTACTCCACAAATGAACTTGGAATGAACCAGCATGTTGCTAAGAAAGAGCCCTCTTTGGTTTTCATGTCCTCATAGCCAGGTCTTAACTCTCTCCCAACCGACCCTGCCAAGAGTGTGGGACAATTTAAGCTATGCCCTTTGATATTTAGCATCTCCTATGCTAGGGGCCTGTGTTCGTAAAGTGAGAAAGAGCAAGACCCTTGGCCTTCTGCCCAGCATGCCCATGGCATCCAGCTGGTGGCTTTTTCAGCTTTTAATGCCATCTTTGGTGAGGAGATAAATGACAGCACCCCACTCTGCCGTGCACCAAAGAGCACATCTCCTTCATCCCCCATGCAGAAATGCATCCCACATGCAAAAGGTGTGATTTGACTGGCGCAGGACTCACAAATCACTCATTTGATTCCTGTGAAGAACTGCTCTGGGTCTACTTGAGAGTCCACCCTGCAGCCCACCTGCTCAGCTCCTGGTCTTTGCAGCATTGCCGGTGGGGAACAACTCATTTATGTCACTCTGAATGTTTGTGGAAGAATGAAAAGATTTACGACCTACTCCCCATCCACCTCTGCTGTTTTCCTCCCCCCACACACCTCTGCCTTTCCAGAGCTGGAAGGTCAGAAGTTTAAATCCTGCTTTGAGCAACTCCTGACTTGCTACCAGCTCCTACACATAGTTTCTGCTGGTTGCATTTTAACTATTTCCCTGGAAATGGGCCTACTTAAATGACTTCTTCATGTATGCATGTATAAAAACATCCTTAGAAGGGCCTCCTCTTGAGTTGCCTTTTCTGTGGGGTTGGCCAAACTATTCTTATCTTTTCCTGCAATGGATCAGAAATGGCTGCTGTTAATTCTGTTTAATGACTGAATTCACTAGGTGAAATACAGCTCTCTCCACTTGTCTAAGATCTGCTGTATTGTAAATAACTTTTTCAGTATGAAAGTCCCTTCTGCCATTTTTGATGTCTCTGGTGCAATACCAGTATTGATTTCTTACATACAGGGAACAAGATTTACTGCTCATTTTCTGGAGTTGTTTCCTTGCACTGCAGTACCATCTTCCTAGCTTCCAGAAATGCCTTTTCATTTAGCTTTTACTGCAAGGCCCCCAACCACGATCTAACTCCTAGCAAGCCCCCCCCACCCCCATTCTACATTCATGGCTTCACCTCATCTTGTCCACTTCTGTTCTGAAGGTGCAAAAAAAGAGTTAACAGGCATGGATTCACCCTGGAAAGGAAATCCAAGGTCTGCGTTTTTTGCTGGGAAAACTTGACAGTGTCAAAGGCAGAGAGGCAACTTTGAGGTCAACAAGGTTCAACCCTGAGCCAGTAACCAGCTTGAAAAAGACCAGAGACAGGGGAAGAGAAATAGTTCCCCTACGTGTCTTTCTTTGTATTGCTTTTGCCACATCAATATATAGGTTTGGCCAGTCTTTTCAGTGAAATGCAATATTAATTCTGCTTGCTGATACCTGGACTTGGGGGTAAAAAATATCTATTCAAGTGCTATGGTCTTTGGACAATCTATATGGACGCTAATACTTCCTGTGAATTTCAGAGCACTTCTGTCTAGCTCCCTATGCATACAAGCTCAGGAGAGGCACCCAGACTAATTAGCAGTGATTGGGGAAGAAGCTCACTTGTTAGGATCAGGATGCAATAAATAAAATATTAGCAAGAGGAGGTAGGTGAGCCAGGAGATATAAACAGGGCTGTGCAAAAGCTTTTTTAGGAAGAAACGCTGTGGGGAGCCCACAGTAAAAGGAGAGACTGTCAAAAATGCACACAGTATTCTGTTTGCTGCCTGCCCCTGTGGAATGCCTGGTATTATGCAGTCTTGGACTTCTGGGAAATCAATCCCATGCACATGACCCCGCTTCTCTCTTTCCCAGTAGCAAGGAAGGATTTCAGCACATGCTAGGGAAAAGACGTGAGAAGCTTCTCTTAACTGGCTTGCATTTCAGCATTTGTTCTGTTCATTAAATTAGCCCTTTAAAGATAGTGGTATGGGTTGTTAGTGGTTCAATGCACAGCATGTTTTTTATGAGAAGGTTTACCTGACACTGCTTGCTCAGTCTTTCTCAGTGCTTCAGCTTCCTCTTCTGTAGACTTACAAGTGGTATGAAGCTTGCATTAAGGATTGTTAAATGCTCTGAGATCTTAAGTGAAAAGGATTCTGAAGGGGCCCAACATAATGTTGGGAAGCTGTGATGGAAGAAGATTGTCCATCTGTCCTAAATGAAAGACGTGTTGGGTTTTAGCCTGGTTACTGGCAGCTTGGGCAAGAATGAATAAATGTTGAGAGGGTTTGGCCTAAAAGAAGAAAAGCTCAATATTTAAAATGGGGCCTTTGACCCAGTCCTCCTCTTCTCGGTGTATGTAAAACATTAAGGGGTGTTTTTGCCTCTGAGTGATGTACCTGCTCTGACGACATCGTTAGCACTGGGGTAGCGGGTACCTTTCTTACAGCTGCTTATTCTGTGCTAAGCAGGGTTTTCTGTATGAGTTGTTCAGGCTGACCCACTGTTTCAAGACTGTCAGAAAAAGCAATGGTAAGACATTTGATGAGGGTGAGAAGGGGCAAAGTTTTGTCTTGATTTTTAGTCTGTGGGTTCCAAAAATGTACAGTTTAATGAAAGTAAAAATGCTCAGCAAAAAGTGGAGACATGGAGGTGTCTCACAATGTACAGACATTTGGAGGTGATGGGCTGATTTCATGGAGCACCTAGGAGGAGAACCGCTAGGTGGGGTAAAACAAGGTCAAACAAGTCCTTCTAGGGCAAAAGAGCAGTTAAAAAATCATTTTGGTTCTTAACAGGAAGGCAGTGAAGCGGCTAAAAAGTGGGTGTGATATGTTGAGATAATCTAATATAAGAAAGTACCCTGGAGGCAGAAGAAGCCATGTTTAAAACCATCAGCAGCCACTGGAAAGCCTTATCAGGAACAGCAGGAAGTTGGAATAATCAATCCTAGAAAGAACACAGTTCATGGCTGCAGCAGGTAGAGCTATGAAATATTTCACATCTTAGTAATGTGACTTGGATTATCCAAAATCCAGCAGCTTGCTTAAAAAAAGAAAACCCCAGCCTTGACTGTCTACTGTCATTAAGGGGCACATGCCACTTTTCACAAGAGATCTCTGAACCGAAATGCTGGAAAGTAAAGATACATTCTGCCAAAGAGCTTTGCTAGTTAACTGGATAATGCATCTTTCATGTATCATGTTAAACTGGCACATGATGTTGAAGTTTTCTGTTATGAACTGCTGTACCTACTGTTGTAGCTGTGAAAGAATCCTTTTCCTGTAGGATGCTTTGAGATGTGTGAGGATAGAATCTTTTTAATTGGTGTGTTCAGACCTGTGAGACAGACAACTTCATGATTTCCCAGCCTCCTAGCAATCAGCGAAGTCTGGTCGGTGGCTGTTGCAAAGGAGAAGCACCTCATTTTTTCTCCTTCTGTCCTTATTGTTCACTTTGGGGATAAAAATGATAGAGAATAGCTATGATGCTGGGCAAAATCCAACAACTGGTGACTCCCTAACTTGGAATCCAAAGTAGAGCAAATCAAAACAAGCTTGTTTGCAATTTGAACTTGCTTTGGACTTCTGAAGATTTGTGTCTCAAAATTACAAAGCAAAGATTCAGATTAACCTTGCCTTCCTTCTTAACACTGCGCAGTCTTCAGTGCAAGGACTCCTCTCTGGGTGCTAAGAGTGCCTGGGTTGGTTAGATCTCCTTGATATGTGCTAAAGAGAGACATTAGTGTTCTGTATTGTATTGGGAATGTTTTAACCAATTGTGTTCCTTAGGCAGGTAAGTATGACCCTTGTTCATTTTCACAAGTCTCAACTTTGTATGCCTGTGCATATAAATAGGTATGTATGCACAGAGAAATACTTAAATATTTGTGTGTATCTATGTTCACAAATATAAATATGTCGAAGAGAGATCAAAAAGCCACGGAGTGAAAGAGTAGGAGTCGGACAAGGGGGGGAGGATCTGGTTGTGTAGTGCAGAGGAGAAAGAAGCTTTCCAGGCCTGCTAGAAGAAACAGATAAGACAAACCATCAACTTTAGAGCACTAAAAGGCAGTGAGCGCTGGCACATCTAAGCTTTCAGCCAGTGCTCTGATCGTGGCATGACGGAAATGGGACAGAAGTTCAGTTTTACCACTGGCTGAGCACAGGATAATGAGGGCACAGACAACCACAGCTGGGCTCATTAGCCATTCTGCTGCCCAATTAGGCTAGGAGCTAATTGCTCATTAATGAGACCGTACCTGCTGAGGCAGCTGGGCTTCCCTAGAATTCTCGGCTGGAGCCACAGCAGAGACTGGGGAGAACAGAAGCAAGATTTGAAACCAAGGAAATGGAAAAACTCGTCTGCCACTGAGGCAGGTTTTTGCTGCCTCTGCCGCCACTCCCTGGGGACAGTAGTTTGATTCCTGGCACTGTTGCTGCCTGAAAGGCATGTCAATTAGTCCTGAGCTCCCACCGAAGGCTTCCTCTTCCTGGCATCCTGCAGGCCTGATGCTAATGACGTGGAAAAGGAGTGGCTGAGGCCAAGATGCTGGGGAGTTTAAGGTGGAGGGTTATTCTGACCTGTATTTCTTTCCTGAACATCCTCTGGAGGGGAGCCAAGTTTCTGACTAAGAGGAGGAAGTGTGGTGATTTGAAATGCAGCAGTCACAAACAAGGGTCAGCAATAGGATGCTGGAGAAAGTGAGTGGCAACGCTCTGGCCAAGTCCATCTCCCCAGGATATAGGCCATATCAGCAGCCCCAGCAACATCTTCTGGAAAATGAAAGCTGGAAGCAATAATGTGCTTAACACCACCCACATCAGCTGTCTTTTGACACAGGCTTGTTTTATTTAGCAGTGAAAGCATAGCACCAGTGAAAGCACAGGGACTGCATTGAGAGTGAACTTTTACATATGTCCAAAGGTTATCTACAACACAGATAAGTGTGACAGCCCATTGCCTGCACACTAGGCAGAGGCATGCGAGATGAGGATTTCCTGCCTAACACTGGAGAAAGAACTTTTATTAAGACTGAGGAGTTTTCTGTGTGTGCCCTGACATCCCGTGATGGAGGTCTGGGTTGGGTTTAGTTATGAGTTTATTATTTCCTTTCCCTTTATTCTTTTTCCCACTGTTCTCTGTAGTGGTGTTTTGATGATTTAGGCTGCTTTTTTTTTTTTTTTTTTTTTTTACACTAAAACAATACAGGGGAATGTTTCAGCGTGGCCCCAAGTTTAGGTGGTAGGTTTTTGCATGCAGTGGTGCCACAAAAATGGGCTGCCTTTTACCTGGCTGTGAATAGTATGTAAAAGTGGACATGAGAGATGTACTGCTTGTGTTACTAGGCAGTTCTCTGGCTTGGTGGCTATTGGAATGAGTATACTAGGCTCCAGTACAACCCTGGATTAAGACCCTGCCTTGGTCTCAGTGGATATGGGTGAAATAAAGTGAATGCAATAGTTTTATACTGTGAATGTATGTGGGACACTAGCTGGTAAAGGAACATACAGGGTGATGGCATTAAGCTATTCCTAACCTTAGTGATTTCTATTTTAAATCTCAAAGATCGCTATCTTATTCTTTTTATTAAGGATAGAAAATACTATTTTTTTTTTTTTTGGATATTTTATGGCTAGATGAGGAATTTGAGCATGGAGTTAGGGAAGATCTCGTAAGCCATGCATGATAGAGCTTGGAGACCCCGTCATTGTAAAGACACATTCTACAGTAAAGAATCAGGCCTTTACTATGAGACATTGCTTCTGCTGATTTATTACTTCAGGTCTATTAGGTGAACATACTGAAAGCCTGTGGAGTGGTTTTGAAAACCAGGAGCGCAGTAATTGGGCTGGCTCTGACAGTACCTGAGGAGCTCTCTAGGCGTTAGAAGGTGCCCAGCCTTTTTTTGTAGCCTTATGTATCTTTTGTGCGCTCAGCATAACTTCATATTTTCTGTTCAACCCAAGCTATACTTGATGGTGGCTAGAGGCCATCTGAGAGCAGCAATGGGATTAATGCACAAACATCCTATTTTAGTGTGCAGACTCTTTGTCTCAAAGGGAAGTAGAGAACCACTGGTTTGGGCTTCACACTCCTGTGTCTTTTGGAGCAAGCCCATACGCTTTTTCTGGGAAGAGGTGGCTGCAGGAGAGGGAATGGGGAGAGAAGGAATGCATTTCTCATTATGTGCTGCAGCCTCTCTGCTCTGGCAGCATGAGAAGGGAAATTTTCTCTCCCTCCCCAGGCCCTCTACCCCCTGCAGGTTGCTGATTATTTTTGGCTGAGGTGGAAAGCACAACCCTAGCATTTTTCCCATAGGGGAGGGACCGAAGCAGGAGGGGAGTGAAGCTTAGGCTGTTCTCTTTGTGCTCTTTCAATTAATAGCCACACTTCTGCATGTCTATAGCTCCTTTCCTCTGAGTACACCAAAGAGCTTTAAGAGCAATTAGGTCCTCCCAGCTCACTGTGGTCACCCTCACCTCTGCTTAGCAGAAGGGGTGAAACTGAGGCACAGAGACTTACTGAAAGTCACACAGGGAGGCTGTGACTTTCCATCCACTTTGCTTCGGCTTTTTTCCTCAGGCTCTTTTCATGCTGCTGAAAGCCCTTATTCCCTGCTCTGACTCTGTTGTGCTGTGGTTCCCTCCTGGCTGCATGGTGCTGTTGGTGATGCCTGCAGGGCATTGCTACAACTTTTGAATGGGAAGGTTTCTCTGGGTTGTGCCTTCAGTGGTTTCTTGAAATACTTCTTGAAAAGCTGGCTCTGCCAAGCATAGGGTTGTAGCTTTTGAGGAATAGTGGCATGTATGTGGGAGTCAATTTTGATGACAGAAGTTCCATTTAGAAAGCTGAGTGGAGAAGAAAGTTGTGCAGAAGTGGGGTCAGGGACACCCCAATGAGCCTGGGAGCGGTGTCTACTCCCACTCACAGAAACCAGGGCCTTGTGTGCAGGGTTAAAGCACAGAGTTGGATTCCCCAGGTTCTCCCCTCTCCACTCCCCCCTACTGCCGCAAGGCAAACTCCCCATGCTGGGGAGCAGCCTGGCTTGTTTTCTCAGCTAATAGAAAGCACATGAGGAGCACAGTCAGGCACGGTGACAGCTGTTGGGAATGATTCATTTGGGACACAAACAGGAATCGAATGCTGGCTGATCCTGGGCAGCGCCTGTCCGTTGCTCCAGGCCTTTCCAGGGGGTGACTACGAACTCGGGACCCCCCCCCCCCCCCCCCCCCCCTTCCAGCCCCAGCAGTGACTCACTTCCTCTGGCCTTGGCAGAAGCTCTGTGTGGGAGGGCCAACTTGGATGCTTTGGGGCATTAAACCTCCGAGACCTCTTTCGTCTCCCCTGCCCCTTCTGAATCTGGCTCGTTCTACTCCGAGGGCAGAGTCCATCCATGTTTGATCTGTGGGGCCAGGAGGGGTAGCTGCACAAAGGTCTCCAGCCAGAAGTAAATAGCGTGCTGTAACATCCTCAAGCCAGCAACATGTGACCTGCATTGGAAAAAGCAGAATATATGTACTGGCTGGGAAGTCACTGAGAGTGTACAGCTGAAAGGGGTGGCAGGGGGGAGATGGTTACTGATCATCCATCCTGATTTCTGGGGTTTATTTACTGTTTGTTCACATCCCTTGCTGGCCCCTGTTAATTTCCTGTTGCCTTCCAGGACCAATACACGGTCCTTGGATGGTAAAGGCTGGCTGTGAGTGGCCTGGATTGGGTTTTACTTTTTCTTACTGCTTGTCTGACAGATTTAGTGCTTGTTTCAAAGTCTGATGCGCTTTGAAGCAGCAAAGTGTAGAATGGCAAGGCTGGAGCATCTCAGGGCATTGAGAGTCCTGGCTTTCTCTGAAGGGCAGCCTGATTTTTCCCATCCTGACACACTAGATCCCAAATTCCTAGGGTTTGGTTTGCATACGGTGCAAGCTGCCTGTACCCTGCACTTGCAGATCTGCTTGCTGGTCTGTGACCCAGCCAGCCCTCCGTTGCTCCTGCCATTCTCTCTCTCAGTGTGCCAGCAGGCTGGTAATTACTGGAGCAGAAGAGACAGGCGGAGGTGCCACAGCTCTGGCAACAGCAGACAGAGCAAGTGAGAGAGGAGCTTAGGAGTGAGAGCGTGTTCCTCCTTGACCTCTCTGAAGACTTGGCAATAAAACAAGTATTTGGAAAGACCCCTAGATCCAGGCACCATCTCTTTATAAAGCAGGAGGGCTCTGTTTTAGGAATCCTGGTTGTGTATGCAGAAAGCTGAGGGAGGTGGGGGATGGTGACACCTGCTCCCCTTTTGGGATGCTCCAGTCTCCCATGGCTGCGCGCCAGAGCCATGTGTCACCCAGAGGAATTTGAACTGCGGGACACGAAGCCTGGATGGCGCCAGGCCGGCCCCGTTGTGGGGACAAACTCTGAAATTGGACCCTCTGCCCCTTGCTGCAGCAGACTGTCCTGGCTGCCACAGCAGACAGAGCTGGCTGTGCCCCGGGCAGAATTGCTAGGCTGGCCATGGAGGTCTCTTCCCCCACCCCCCGCACCACTGTAGCCGCCCGTCCTCCTCCCCTTCTTCCATCACCCTTGCCCTTTTGCACTGACGCTGCCCTTGGAATTGGGCCTGGCAGGTGGGATGTTGTCACCAGGGCTGGCGCAATATGGCATGGCTGAAAAGCACTTGCATCTTCCCTCCTTCCTTAAAACCCTCACATTCCTTTTGTGGCCTCCGGGCTGCCTGGATACCGCACTCAGCTGTCATGGGATAATAGCCGTTGAGTCCTAATTACAAATCTCCCCAGCTTGATCAGAGGGCGGCTGGGCAGTTCCATCTGGATTGTCTCTCTGGGACTGCAGTGGGGGGAGAATGAAAGGGGAGGGAGTGTAGGAGAAATGCTGCACAAATGTTGTGATACTCAGAAGCATCCAGGCCTCCAGCCTGAGACAAAAATAATCAGCCAGCTCCAGGGGGCAACGGGGCCGCAGGGAGGTTTGCTGAAGCAGAGGCTCTGCAGCGGAACATAATGAGATGTGCATACCTCACCCAGCCTAGCACAACCCTGTGCACGCTGAATTGGAAAGGGCAGATGGACTTGATCCCAAAGCATCTCCAGGGATCCATCCATCAATCCCTCTTGAGCTCCCCCTGGACTTCCTACACTGAGGGGGGAAGCTAAAGAGGTTTCATTAGCTGTAGCATCTCCATTGGAGACTTTGCAAGACCTGCAGAATCTCCATGACAAAGCACCAACTGTGCACAAAGGTACCTGCAGTGAGGCTTCCCTTGCTGCCTCCCTCCAGCCAGCTGACTCCTCGAGGAACGGGGAGCTCCCAGAACATGTGCTAGTGGCTGGAGCTGTGTGGACAGCACTGCTCAGAAAAGGAACCACATGAAGGAAAGGTGCCTCCCAAGCACATTATTGTTAAATGATGAGGCTCATTTTAGAACTCTCCATCCCTAACAGAAAAGACCTCTTGTCCTGGAGGATTTTGAAGTGACAAAGGATCAGGCCTCCTGGTATTTCACCCAGCTCAGGAGTTAAATCTGGACAGGGTAAGAAGGCAGCTGAGAATAGAGTGGGGAGAGAGACCCTGAGGGCTGGGACTTGTTGAGCAAGGGGCAAAGAGGGGACGTGTGGTTTTGTGTGCTAGTCCTTGCCATGTTGAAGTGGACCGCTACTCACCGCAAGCTTGTATTTAATTGCTGTGTAAGCTGGGGACAATAGTGGGAGGCATACTTCGGCACTTACCCATAGGATGCTATTTTTTTTGATATCAAGAGGCATGGTTGGTTTAAAACCTGTGCAAGAATAATACATGTGACTCTCACAAGGCATCAAAAGGTCTGGAGCAAAAAATGAATGCGTGGCAGGGACTGATCAGTCCTCTGGGGGCTAATGCAGAATGGCAGTTCCCCTGCTTGGCTTCCCGCTTGTGCACCGCCTCTTTCCCCCCAGCCTCCCCTCACCCCAACTCCCTGCAGGGCTCTTCTTCCCGGGAGTTATCCGAGGCCAGCAATGTGGCAGCGGCTGCTGCCGCCACCGCTTCTGCTCCTCTTCCGCTGAGTTTAACCCAAGGTCAAGCAACATCATGGCATTTGCAGCCTCGTGAGTTCTTGAGAGATTTAATTTTCAAAGCGCTCCCAACATCCCCTGGGATAGACCTTGGCTGAGGTCCAAGGCCTGTGACTGCCAAAAGGAACTGTACTAGGCCAGACCGACAATAATAGCTTGCTTGCTCTATTCCAGCAAAGAAAGAAAGAAACGAGAAGCAGTGGGGAAGAAGGGGAGGGGACCCAAAGCCCTTTTGGCCTTAAGCAGGCTTAGTGATGCCTGCAGCAAAGTGTAACTTGTAAAGCACACGAGGATGAGATGCGTGTGTACAGAGTCTTGCCCCCTCAAAGACAGCTGCTGAAGATCTGCTCAGCACAGAGGGGTTTGTGTGTGTGTGTGTCTATAGGAGGAAAGAGAGTTTCCAGGGATTTTCTCTCGGAAAACAGAGAAAGGGGCTGCTCTTGGTGCTGAGGGAAGCAGTGGGCTTACCAGTGTGGCTATGGCCAGCTAACGTGTAGAGAAGCACTGGAGAAACTTTTATCCCCAGTCAGCCAGCGGGCTTTGCCAGAGACCTCAGTCCTGACCTGTAACATCTTCTGCTGTTCCAGCCCCAGGCTCCGCCAAACATGAATCTTTTGAAATGCTTCCAACCTGATTTGCTACCTGGGCTCTTCCAGTCCAAAGAGACAGCTCAGTCCTGATGCATGCTTTCTGCTGCTCCCACACTGGATTCCCCCTTTCAGTCCTGACAGACCCACTGTATTTCATCACTAGGAATCCACTTCTGGTTTTGGGACTCTAATCTCTTTTCTTTCACCCCTGGGTTCTTGCAGTCCCTCTTGTCTTGTGGTTCTCGGTCTAGTGGAGCAGCAGCAGTTCAAAGAATAGAATAGCAAAGGGGAGTTGGCCCCAGGGACGTGCTTGAAACAGCCCTGTTCTGCTTTTACCTCGGAGAAGAGGTAACAGGCTGGCGGAAGGTACCAGTAAGTACCAAAAATGCCTATGTTTAAAGGTGAGGGGAGGCCTGCCAGAAGAGTATGGAGTACTCCAAGATCCAGGATGCTGGACATGTTTTTTGGAGATTGTAGGGTTAGTAAGCAGGACATGCAAGGTAAGTGAGGGATGTTTGAGAGTTTAGGATTTCTTGCATAGATCATGATCCTTTCTAGAACCAAACCCCACTCTGAAATTTCTTGGCATTTACATTGTGATCCAGGTACTGTTATTCACTGTCTGACCACTTTCATTCTGGTGTACTTCGGAGTGCAGTTTTGTGTTCTCTGGCTGTTGTCTCAAGTGAATATTCACTCCCTGTTGCTCCAGTCTGTCTGGGTTGAGCTGGACGGAGCTGCGTTTGCCTTTCTCATTGCAACCTTCCTTGGCTGGACTCTGCTAGGCCAGTTGGGGACTGCACTCAGCAGTTGCTGGGCTGCACTGAGAATGGCCTTTGTCTATCTGTTTTTACTTTATTCTCTTTACAGTCCTAGAAGCAAGACAGGAATTAGGGAAGGAGGAGATGGTTATTTTAGATCTTGCTGGTCACAAGCCAGCAAGCTGGGAAGGCAGGGGATGTGGGGAGTGGGGGGTGGGGAAGCAGGGCTTTACTAAATCTAAAATACTCTCATGTTTCTGTAGGCACGAATGCAAAACCCAAACCAGAGGTGGATTTGGTTTTGACCTTGTAAAATGAAAACATGACGACTGAGCTATTGCCAAACCCAATCCCCAGCCGCCTGTGCTCCAGTCTAGCTCTGGTCCATCATCCTGCCATCCCTCCCGGCTATCCTGGCAGGCAGAGGCAGCAGGAAGCGGGAGGCCTGTTTCTTCCCAGATGGGCTTTAACACTTGCCTGCAGCAGCCAGCTAGCTAGGGGGTAGGGGGGGAGCCGTCTCAGATGCACTTAAACCTCCGCTCTGTAATCACAGCTTCCTTTGTAACTTTATTGTGCAGACCTACACTGGAATGGTCTCTGGAACCACATTTTGGGCTCTTCAGCGGAGTTAAAAACAGGAGGTTCCCCAGGCAGAGAGTAGAGCTGCTGGATTTGTTGGAAGGCAGAGCAGCCAGATGGTGACAGAGAAGGGGAGGGGAGGTTGTGAGGTAGCAGCTCCACAGTTTCCATTTGGGACTCTGCTACCATGAGGATCCCCTGATAAAGGCTGTCTGTTGCAAGCTGCAAAGGCCCAGAGCTGCAGAAAGAAGTGGGCAGGGACAGGGGAAAATGAGGGAAGGCAGATAGGCATGGCCATGGCAGCACGTGCTGGAATGAAAATTGATGTATGCACTTGCATCTTCTGAAGAAAAATTTGGGCTAACATGAGCTCTGGGTTGGAGAATGCCTCCAGCCACTGAACTGCTTTGCAGGAGAAAGCTTTGAAGCTGTTTGGCTTTTTTGACAACAAATAGCGAGCCTAACATCTGTGTCCCCTTCCCGAGACTGGGAGAGCTGGGCCCCTCGGAGGGTCAGGGAAATCTGTTATGACTGTCCTGGTCTTTCATAATACACTGCCTACTCCAAACCTGTATCCTGACTATGGTTAACCCCAAGCTAAGCAAGGTGAAGAGGCACAGGAGAATTTTATTTCCTCATGCAGCTCATCTCAGTTTTTGCTTTTATTAATTCAAAACTGTAAGTTGGCTGTCTGTGGTCTGGCTATCAAATAATTTCACAGGTACTGCTGATGAGGCTTTGCACTGAAGTGACTTACTTGGCAGCCATGACCACAGCACAAGAACTGAATTGTAAGGCTATTACATAAAATAGAAAAAGAAATGTTATTTATCGTGGTGTTACAGAAAGGGTGTGTGGATTTGAGGAGGAGAGGTTTTCCGATGCTGTTGGCTGGTTTTTGTTGGGTGGACAGATCAGAATGTAAGGCATGAATTTGACTACTCCCAAATACTATAATGTCCTGTGGCAAGATTTGCACTAGAATTGGCGCAGACTGTGGCTTTATCAGTACTACAACAGGAAAATGTTTACTGGCTTTGAATTCACCCACCCCTAAACCAAATTAAAGGAGCGAACTCTTATGGAGGGGAGAGATGAATGTGACCCTATTTCTACTCCAGAAATGTATTTTGGTGTTCTGCTCTAGAAATTGTATTGTATAGTCTATGCTACATCTTCCTGCTGCTGTGAATCAATGACCTAGCGTGAGTTTATAGCCTAATTGTTAGGTGGACTGAGGAGCCACAGTAGACACGTAAGTGTCCTGTCCTTCCATGTGTCTCTCCTGGGTAAGTATGGAGAGGTTGGGCAGGGTGGCAAGGTTTCTAACAGCGGGGCTCGGGTGCTGGGACTTATGCATGTGGTGTGTGAGATCAGGGCCTGTTTTTTCCTACTCTGGCCTTAGCCCTCGGTGTTTGTCTTCAAGGAGGATGGAATTTCTTACTGAGCATGTTGACAGCACGCTTGGGCAAGTCAAGCCCTGCATGTGATGCTGGAAATTAATCTGTTTGGGATTTTTGTTGTCTACATATAACGCTCCTTTTAAAATGGGGTTGCAAGTATGGGGAGGTCTTAGCTCTGAACATGGGGAAGATCAGCTATAAATAAATTTGTGACACAGCTACTGTATATAGCCAGAATGGCTGCTAAGTTTCTTGAAGACTGCAGCAAGTGGTAGTTAAAAAAAAAAATCAGGGGAAGGGGGAATAGCCTTCCAAAATATGGAACACCTCATAAAGCTGGGGAGGTAGGAAACAAGTCAAGCAATCACAGCCATGGTTCAAACTCACAGGGGGCATAGTGTACAGTACATAAAGCCCAGGGAATCAGCTCAGGATGCCAACTAATGAGCTTTTTAATTAGCTGCAATTGCAGGCAGGGTTTAAAACCCAAATAAGTAAGTAAATTAAAGATTTAAAAGGCTGAACAGAATCATTGAGGGGTCAGCACTTAAAATATTAAAATGCCAAAGCAGTTAACTTTACAGTAAGTTTGCAGTGCTGAAGCAGAGCTGTCCCTTTAAGGAAGCAGAAGGCTCTCGGTTTTTTGGTCTGAAGCCCTCTGGCTGGAACATGCCATCTGCAAAGATCCATAAATCATCCTGCACTCAGCAGTCTGGAGTCCAGCAGGGTCTCCATGTGTCTCGGCCCTCGCCTGGAACCTGCAGGGCGTTTTCTGCAAGCGGAGGGTCCTAACCAGGCGCTCCTTTTGGCTGCAGTCCAGATGTTTCTCCCCAGCCGCATCCCGTGAGGCAATGGGAACCATGGCCAGGAAACTTGCAGTCAGCTTGGAAGCCTTTGCTCTGCTGCTCTGCAGCAGTGAATGGTCTGTGCAGATTGTACTGGCACTCCCTGACTTTGAACACTCAGGAAAGTCCGCTCACGTTATGGTGAATGGTGACAGAATGGGTGGGTTGGCCCCCACCTCCCAAGCCGCGTTGCCTTGCAGCACACTCTCCCGTCTGAGTGCCTGACTCCTCCCAAACTTGTCTCTCTCTGTTTTACCATGGGGTGCTCTGTAACCGTTCTAATGTGTCAGCCTGTTGTCCCTACCCTTCATCTGTGCTTATGAGTTGGTGTTCTGAGGCCTTGAAAATCAGAGTGTCAGCTCCGTGCTTCTCACCTGCAAATGCAGGAGAGAAGCAACTGTGGAGACAGTCTGATCACGTGTGTCATGAGAATGAGTTCCTTTTTCCTAATTGTATCCAGGGGGCAAGACAGGGTCAAGCTCAGGGACCATAAGGTATTCAAGATCTCTTTACCTACAATATCTGAGAGCTGTAGACCTATTCAAAGGTAGCTCCTTTGGGGGGATGAGTGCACTATTCTCATACTCACGTGTTGGTCATGCTATTAGACACACAGAGGACATAATGAGGAAGCCTATAGGGAGGGATTAAGTTTGGGGACAGGCTTAGGTTGCACTCCTGTTGCATCTCAGACTAGCAGTAGGCTTCATCTCAGAGAACCACCATGTACCCAAGTTGTCAGTTTAAATCTACAGGCCAGAAGTGCTGAAGTGGGTTTGTATGGGTGCAAAAGAAAAGATTGAGAAATTAAAGGACGTGGCTCATATGTGGCATTAGGATTATGCAGTAGTTTTTCCAGCTGTCAATGAGCCATCACTCATCAGATTACAGGGCATCATGGGTTTTGTATGTTTAGCAATATTTGTGGTTCATATCCGTGGTTCAGAGGGCAGCAAAGTTTATTTAAAAGTAAAATGTCACCGATACATTAAAGAGGTTTTAGGACCATTTTATTTTAAACTATTGTGGTTGGTGTTAGCCTGACGTTTTGGGATGCTGGAGCAGCCTGCGTTGTACTATGTGATGTGTCCTGGTGTTCAGGTGTTTGTCACTAGTGATCTTGGTGTGGCTGCATGCACCTTGTGGGGTAGTTGTGCAATGACACAGGTACCTGTCTTCTCTGACACAGTTGGATGCTGTAGTGTATTGTTGGGGTTCAGGGGGAAATGGGGCATTCCTGGCAACAAGCTGCCACCTTTTTCACATTCTACATATAACGTGCATGTCAGAAGCAATTTGAAATCACCAGGACGTCCCCTTGTGCCTTTGCAAGCAGGCAGAGCAACTGCTCTTCGTTATGCTGATGCTCCTGGCTGCCCTGAGGGATGGAGAATGCTAAACAACCTTAGTCCCCCAAGTATGAGGTGCTTTGGAGAGCCAGGCAAGCCCTGTAAGACAGGGCTGCCTCTGACTCTCTAAGTAGCACTGTCACATAGGCAATAATAATATCTTACAGTGTTTGGAACAGAAGGAAATTAATTTGTCTGTAATCATGACACTTTGTTAGGGTCTTTTGTCTGAAGATCTCAAACAGCTTTGTACATATCAATTGATAAAGCCTTACTTTGCACTTCCAGGAAGATAAATATTATTGTCCTAGGGAAAGCCTGAGGCATAAAGAGGTCAAGTGAGCAGCCCAACAGAGAGGTAGGTATTGAGAGGGCTGCAGTCCAGAATTTCTGGCATCCTCTGCTCAGATCTCAGCTGGTAGAGTGCTGCTGTCTTTCACCTAGAAGGAGTCTAATATTTCAGAGGGCTGAGCAAGATGGTTGCTGTGGCCTAAGTATGGAATGCAGAAAGATTTTGCTCAGTATGTAGTTTCACTTGCCAGTGTCCTGCTTTATTGCATCCTCTGCATTTCCATTCCTGAGACTACCCTGATTAGAAGCTGCCATTTGGATCAGTGTTCCCCTCTGGGTCAAACAATGTTATCATACTTGATAAACCCATGGGGACACAAGTAGAATTTGAATCCAGGCTTTGGAAGTAAGAAAAGGACCAAATATGAACATCTAATAATGAGATACTCTTGTGGGAAAACTTGTTGGTGGGTGGGTTATTTTTTGTTAAGCAAGACAATAGCACACAAATTCAAAGCTGCTAGAGTTTGGATGTGCAATAGGGGCCAAATGGGTTTGTTCAAATTATGATTTACTGAGACTTGCGTAAAAGAGGGGAGGAGAGAAACTGGAGAGGTGGGAGGCAAAGAAGAATCCAGCCCCCAGTGGCCTTGAAAGCAATCTGCAAGTGACTGCTGTCTCCATGCTGATGGATTTGCTGTCACCTCTCCCTGGCATGAGGTGACAGATTTCTCTGCTGGATGAAGCCAGAACCAATAGCCATCCATCACTGTGAGGACAGGAGTAGGAGGGAGGCATAGAGGGGGAGAAAGCAAGCCCTGGCAGAGTGTTTCTCTGCCCTCCTTCCTTGTCAATGCTGGGTCATGGGGAAATAGATCTTCTACATATGTGTATTGAGGATGAGAATATTGGTGTCCATTACTGAAAGGATGGAGAGATCTGAGTCTGGGGACAGGAGTAGAGGGGCACACACTTGCTGTTTTCCAAGGGAGGGGCCTTTACTTGGGAGACTTCTCTTGGGTTTTTTATTACCATATTATATCATATTGCATTGTATTATCCAGTCATGGGGGAAAGGCTTCTGGAACGGCTGGGCTGGTATTTTTGGCCTGTTTGTTGAAATTACTGTTCCTAGCAGATGGAAGGGCAGGTCACTGCTGTGTGGCAGCTGGGTCAAGGCTCTCTGAAAGGCTTGCCAACTCTGCCGCCTCCTACGCGCGAGCAGCAGAGCCAGAGCTCAGGAGCTCTCTTGGGCACCCCATACCCAAGAGACTTCTCTGTACCAGTGAGGTTAAACACCAGCAAAGGCCAATGAAGTTCTAGAGGGACCTCCAACTGATGGTGCAGTGTACGAAGTCCAGATTATTTTTAAGATGAGTTTTAGTCAATTTGGGATAGGTATGCAGCATGTATGTGTGATAGGAGAGGCTGGAATCACAAGCACTGGAGGTCCTTTTCTGTCTTGTATGACTGTTCTCCCTGATGAAATAACCATAACTTCCAGGTTTTGGTAGTCCTATCTGTGTTATTACCACTCCTTTGTCCCGTGTAAGTAAACATCAAGGAAGTGTGGAGTGTGGTTTTTTCATTTGGACAAAATCCAGGTACTTCTCTATATAGTTGACAAATGAGAGAAATGCTCCTGTCTCTTCTTACTGGTTTCCTGAAACATTAAAAACAAACAAACAAAACCCTTTCCCCTGTATGACTTCAGTAAAAAATTGTGCTCTTACTCACTTCGAAGATGCAATGTCAGTGGGTGAGACCCTGTCTGAACCTGTATTTTAAGATGACTGTGAACTTATTTTGCTTTCTAACATGTTAAATTGCTTTTTCTAAACCACCAATTTTCACTTAGAAATTAAATTCTGTTCTCCTTGTAGGACCTACAGTACTTCTGTACTAATCAGTGCCCTCTGATGGCCTGCAATGAAATGAAATGATTTAGTCAGTTCTCAGAGCAAGACTGGAAAAGCAAGTCAAAGGAAATGGCCTGCAGAGGCTGTATTCATTTAGTGTGTCCTTAAAAAAAACGTATTTCATGTGCAGGGAGAAAGGATGTCTGCAAACAGATAGGCCAGGTATGTGGAAATATTTCTACATGCTTAATCATCCCATAAAGCCAAAAGGAGTTAGGTACTTCATTCATTTAGATGTTCTTCTAAATCAGCAAAGCATGTTTCTCAGTCTTTTATCATCTAAACAACTTTGTAAATCTGGCCAAAAAATCTCTATATGGGGTGTTTACTTCTAAATTGTTCTTACAAATCACTAAGAGGGGGGGGGGAAAAAACCCCGTAGCTGTTTGCTGAAAAGCAAAGAGCACAAGAGTGTTCCTTTAAACTGAATTAGCATGCATAAACCTTGGGCTGCTGTTGAAGCTTTGCTCCCAGGCCTCAGACTTTGCATCTGTTTTTTCATTTGCAATAGGCTAATGTGCTTTGACACTGTACCCCTCTGGGAAGTTGCCAACAGGCGGTGTCAATATTTTCTTCTGAAAAAAAAAAAAAACCAACCCAAAACCTCTAAAGTGTTGCTTTACAATATGCTTTTCAGAATTAAATTATGGAGCGTGCAGGCTGGAAGCCTCCACCTGGAGAAAACGTTCCAAATTCAACCCGTGCATTTCCTGCATCCCTGGGGTCCATTTTTTGTTGTCTTTTCTTTTCCTTCTCCTCTTCAGAAGAGAAAGGGAATGTGAATATTCGCTGTCATTTTTGGCAGCTGCTGGACTAGGCTATATCGGTGTCTAAGCCAGGCTGTTGTGCTGTCAACTGGAAGTGCTCCAGTTTTCAGGAGTCAGGCACCCAAAAGCTGGAGATTGGCATGAAGGTCAGGAAAATGAAATACAGGCATTTGGAGGACTGTTTCTTTTTAGTTTGCTTATTTTGTTCTGTTGTTTTACCTCTTCACTTTGACATTCTAGCAGTCATGCTTTCAAATTTTTTCTGGAAACTCACAAAGGCTAGGAATTCTTTAATGTGAGAAAGATACAGGTCTCGGACATAAGCACTTGACGCTGGGAGTGAAGGCTTTGTGAAAACCACTAAATATCAGAAGACTTTTGTGATTAAACCACAAGCGTTGACAGCAGCTGAGGTGGACTTTCCCTGGCGCTCTGGTAGTGCTATTGGGGAAGGTGAAATTCACACCACTGTTTTCCTTTCCATCTGGACAATTCTGTCCATTAAAAGAAAATGAGAAAGGATACAAAGGATACATCCTGACTCCCACCAGTAACTGGTATACGCTATTAACATCATCTGTGGGATTGCTCATTGCCAGCACTGGTCCAACACCTCTTTGATTTCTCGGTAGTCGTTTTCACTGAGTTCCCATAAGCCCCATGTTAGTAAGCTAACTGAAAACACAACTCTTACTAGCCTTGTTTTTATTTTGGTTACGTGTGCAAGGCTTGAGTTCACTGTTTTGTAAAGGGCCAAGGTGAATTTCTTGAGCTTATATGGTTTATATAGAATTTTAAATAGTTCATTGTTTAACAGTGAACTGTTTACCTTAAAGCAGTCTTGCTGAATTAGCAGCATTGGATTATCCAACTACTGTGCTATTTTACCCTTAAGCAGACTTTCGATAAGCTGACCAAAGTCAACCTTGTGAGGCTTTAATGGCTGGTATTTGGGGACTATGCAGGGGGATTGTAAACATGAGCATCATTTTACTGATTTTATCTCTTCAGCAGCAGTTACTGTGAAGCTGTGTTGGCTAGTCCGTCACTGGAGACCTTAATCCCTTCTGAACTTGCAGTTGAATACCATCTGGCCCTGGTGATTTACTGTCTATGAGTTCCTCTGCTCGGTTCATAACTTCCTCCTCAGAGATTTTGATGTCTGCTAAGGCCACGTTCTGATTTGCCATGAAAAGGGCTTTCAGAATAGGAATCTCTCCATTGTCCTCAAAGGAAGAGACAAGATACACAATTAACTTCCCCACTACTTTCTTTTAAAGGGACCGTGGGCTTATATTCATGCATACATCCTTCTTGCTTATTTACTTATCCTTCTGGCTTAAGAGAGTCTTTATTGTCAAATGTATTTCTTTTCATGTTTTCTTATTATCTACTCTAATTTCCTATTTGAAACTCTTATGACATAGATTATATTCTAAATGGCCATGTATTGGGCCATTGTCTTTCTCAAGGATACTGAGAAAATTTTGAGCTTATTCTCTGAACTGTCCTGATTTTATTCTACCTCACTCAAATCCCATTCACACAAGCTCCTGTCCTGTCCAAAGTGGCTCACCAATTAAAGGGATGGGTTTGGATTTTTTCCCTGCCCCGTTCCTTCATTCCCTTATATGTAGTTGACTAAGGATCTAAAAGGACCTAAGGAAAAAAAAAAATCAATCCTGAGGTTACTGTATCTTTAAGTTGTTCCATTTTAAATAATTCTGCAATACAATACCTGTGTCTTTTCTCCTACAATTTTTATTTATATTAACTGGGATAAGTGAATCCCCAGTGCCCACATCCAACATAACAACAACTAGGAACAAAAAACCCCACAGATTTCTCTTTGTGAAGATCAACCAAGCACATTCTTGGTCATGTGCAGCTACATGCTCTCATGCCAACTCCAGCAAGAATTCCTAAAAGGAGCCAGGTCTGGATGCACCCTGTAATGGCTCTGGATATGTCTAGTCCGCACTGTGCTGGGCATTGCCAGGCAGAGATCTACCTACCCTGAGTGAGCTAATTGTAACCTGGAAAAGAGAGAGTGCCTGTGAGAGAGGTACTCCACCCAAGATAATTATCTAATTACATGAGAAGTAGGGTTAATTAAGCTGGGTGGATGGCCACAGTCATGACTGTGCTGCTTCTGTGAACTGAGCTGGTCTCTGTGCTTTGTGATGTGTGGATGGACAAGCTCGTGTGGGGCTAGCTGTGATATTTCTATTCAGATGTACTCTGCGATCCCCTTAATGTATCAGGACCTCATGAATGCTGAATTAATTAACTTTCAATGTGATTTCATGGCTACTTAATGATCTCTTTGTTATGGGTGGAGAACTGAGGCACAGAGCAATTAGAGACTCTCTCAAGGTCACTCAGGAATTTTCTGGGAGAGCTGGAGATTGAAGCCAGCATTTCCTATCAGTGATTTAACCACAGCGCTTCCCTTTTTCTCTTGTGAGGAGTTGTGGACAGGTGCATGGGCTTGGAAGCTGCATCCCAAGGATGACTGCCTGCACGTTGTTGGGCGGGATGATTAACTCTCAAGAACTGTGGGTTCATTCAGAGGCTTTTAGATAAACCCTCACTGTGGCACTGCAGCTCTGTTCAAATGCAGGAATGAGATTAAAGGTGAAGTTTCAGCCCAGAGCTCATCCTCCAGCAGGACAGAAAATAGAACCAAGTGAGTTCTGTGGGTTTTTCCCCAGCCTGGAGATATTCCATTGGCCAGAATGTCATTTCTGATTTTATTTGTGCTGTTCTCTCATCCTTTCTCATTAACCCCTTCTCCTGTGTGAATCCTGCAGACTGCACAGAGCTCTGCCCTGCAGCCAACATGGCTGCTAAGAGAATCATTCTGCCTCTCTGAACAGGAATCCCCAATACATGGACTTCCTGCTCTTCTCTCCAGGCTCTCTTCTAGTCTTCCCTGCTCTATGTTTATGTTTTAACTATTTCATGGCTCTCCTTTCTCCTTCGCAACATCCAAGTCTATGCCACCTCGCCCCTTGCTAACTTAAAAGTATTCCTCTTTCCTACTATACCTCCTCAACATCCTGCTTTGAAGATGGTTGTAGGAATGGAGCCAGGAGCTGGCAGACCTGTGTGCTAGCCCAGTAGATCTTTCTGTGTGTTTTGACAAGTTGAATTTTATCTTCCTACCTGCCTCTTGCAAAGTGTGCCAAGATGAAACTTTGAAAGTTGCTTACTGAGGTTTTGAGATTTGGTGTCTCGCCACTGCTCACCAACTCTTCTTTCCCATGGCTGCTCCATAGCAGTGGCTGCCTGCCATGCTGTGTGGTCTTGTCAAATTTCTGGTAATGCCTTTCTCTGCCTCTCAGTAGGTTTTGGGTAAATCTTACATTTTATCTTCAAAGTACTTTTCAAATGTTAACACATTTGCATGTCATCCTTCCAAGGCACATGTTATTATAGTTCTTTAACAGAAAAGGAGAGTAAGTCATCGAGCAACCTCAGTTAATTTACCCCAAATGGTGCACTCTGACAACTGTTCTGAAAAAGATACAAAGTGGATATGATTTTGCCCAGAATTTATACATCTCTATCTGCCATTTAATCTGGTAGTCAATTATTTAGAAAAAGGTTGCTGTTAGCATCTGTACTACACAAATGACATGTCTCATTTTGGTACACGTGGTATTATCAATAATATTTCATGTTATAAAGCTTCTTCCTTCTGGTCCCCACGCAATTCCAGGAATGTATTCATTCAGGTCCAGATCCTAAGGATTTTCAACAGGCTCAACTCCCCAGATACCTTTCAGGAAACATTCCTAATTCTCTTTGCACCTTGGTTCCTCATCTGTGCAACCTCTAATCTGTGTCCTTTAACCCAGAAGGGTCTCATGTTTTACTTCTTTGACAGATCTGGAATCCAAGAATGGCACATCACCATAGTGTACTGGAGTACCCTTTTTATGAAACATAAGGCTTTTGAAGAAGTAGCCTTGTGTCATTCAGGTGAGGTGTCCTAAGCATTCAGAGCTTGTCCTTCCCCGTAACTTGCATTGCAAGAGACAATGGGACTCAGGTACTGATGGCCCTGCTGCTAGGCAGCACCCAGGGCAGGCTGCAAAGGGGGCGAAGTGTAAAATACAGAGAATTAAGGTAGTTATTAGTAAAGGATAGCATATGATTCAGCCGTAAAAATGGAAAAAGACAAGCAAGCAAAAATATATGCATGAAAAGGGAATGCTGTACTATTTTATTAATAAAATGGACCAGCTCCTGAAGGCTATATACCCTGTCTTCTCTTTTCAGATCTATTTGGGTGAATCAGAGGCCTTCTCTGTGTGAATACATTGCATGAAAAACATGAGACACACTTTCTGTGAAAATGGGGGTTACCTGTTTCCCCCACTTCTGGTATGAAGCAGGTACTGTCGAAAAGGGCTACTGTATGCTTTGTAACTGGGGTCTGGATGGGCAAAGGGTGGAATTTGCTGCTGTCCAACCAGGAATTCCTAGGTTTAGACTTCATGTAAATTATTAGCAAATAAGCTCTGGAATACTCCCAAGTAATGGTGTGGGCCAGTCCGATGTTCACTGAAGAGGAAGGAATCCTATCACCTGGGAAAAGGGGAGGCAGGAAACCTGCTAATATTGGGGTTTTGTTTAAATGTAAAGGGAGGAAGATTTTTCTCTATCAACTGGACCTTGCAGTTCTTATTTGTGGTGAAAGGAATAGCGTTTTGGAAGGTGTTTCAAGCACATGAGCTAGCCCAGGATTGCTTGTGTAACTATGCTTGTGACTACTCTTTCTCAAGGTGGCCATAAGGGGCACTGCAGGGTAAGGAATGGGGACAACCACACTGGTCCTAAACTAAGAGTTTGGTTTCAGAGGACACCACAGGGCATAAACAGGAATCCCCAATAACACTGAAGGGCTGTCTGTGCTTATGGTTTACATAGTGTGGTAGGAACAGGCATAGTGCTCCCAACTATATCTGCAGAGTCTTAAAGATTGAATGCTAAGGGAGATTGGTCTATGGGCACTGCTGGGACCCCTATGTACAGGCATAAAACTTTGTAACTGCTGGGACCTAGCTGATGAAACAGCCCAGACTGGGGTAGGGTGTGTGCACAGGTGCACACATTTCTTCAAGTAAAGGTTTGGGTGTCTGACTTTGCTTCTGAGAGGCACGTATGTGTGTGTGTGATCAGTCATGAACGTGTGATGCTGCGGGTAGAGGAGGTGATGCTGCTGAGGGATAAGGAGAGGGGAGTTCAAAGCCCCTAGGATTGTGGGTAATATTGCTGTCCCTGCTACCAAATCATTATCTGAATGCCCTTAGACAAGACCTTTAACAATTCTTTGCAGCGGCTTCCTCACCTGTAAAATGGGGCAGCACTCACCTGCCTGTGGGTGAATTAGATAAAAGTCTGTCATGTGCCCATGCCTTGCTGATAGGAGGCATAGTATGAGTTGGGTTGCTAAGACAGCTTTGTATGCTTCTTTATGTGCAGAGGGAGTTTGAAAAGAGCTTTGCAACTGAGGAGAGTCTCTGTATCATTTGGTTTTGTCTCCCTAACAGACTTTTGAGAGGCAAATGATTGTAGGATGATAATGTGCCAATGATTCTGTAATGTAAATGCTGAGAAGTACAAAGCAAGTGGAAGGATGTGTATGTCTAGATGAATGAGAACATGTGTCTCAAGGTGTGGTGTGTATTTGCCCATATGTGTATGTCACACGTCTATCTGTATTACTTTACCTCTGTGTGTCAGGCACGACTGTATATACGTGCATGTACTCAGCCCTGCCTGTATGAGTGGGTGCTTCAGTACACATAAGAGAGCCTCTGAATGCGTTTAAGGACCTGTATTTGCGTTCTGGAGCATCTTTATCTGGCATGGATATCTCTGTGTGCAGTCAAACACGACCTTTTAAACGTGTGGCAAAATGGCAGCTTACTTTGGAAAGTGTGACTGAAAGGCATGGTCCAAGGCATGTCTTTTTTTCTTTCCATTTTTAAAAATGGAAACACTGAATGCATCGTTACCAATGTTTTGATTCCAGAATATGTAGGGTCTTGCTGCAGCTGCAATGTTTTCTCCTTGGAATATCATTCAGGTTGAAGAGGGCAGTCAGGTTGGCTAATTTGGTTTGAATGAGGACTCTCGAGAGACTACATGACTAACACGCTGCCATAAGCACCTGCTGTGCCTCACCTGCATGGTGTAGCGTACTGAGTGACTGTTTGAGGTAACAGCGCGTAGAGCAACTGATAGGAATGTGAATTCCTGGCTGCTCCCACAGAACATGCAGTACTGGGCTCTGTTTATCACCTTTCAGATAACCAGCAGTTCATATCCCATGCTTATATGGGCAAGAAATAATACTTAGAAAACATTTACCTACGGTACATGCTCCTTAAGGAGTATGTTAACCTGTTAGTGTGTAGGGGATATTGTTACTCCTGAAAACACCACGATTAAAAGCCCCTATTTAAAGCAGCCCTGTTCCATCTAAGCCTGACACTTGTTAAGAAACACTTACCTGAAGGTAAAGAAAGCAGTTCTTAAGGGCTATGGGTAGTAAAGTATGCCTGTATATCATTGCATTCGAAAATCTGAAGATTCTTGAATTTACTTTGCCATCTGCCAAACAGCAACGTTACTTTTACTTCCAGCTCCAGGGTGATGATCTCAACATGTTGCATGTGTGGCCACGGTCCATGCTGCTTCAGCTCCCAGAGGCTGGCACACACCCCTGGTGGCCTCCTAGGACCTGCCTGCCACTGCTGATTGTTCTTCTGCAGTGAATCTTCCATCTATTTCCAAAGTCATGAGATGACACATAGACTTTCAGCTGCTCCCCTTCACTTCGTTTTTTCTCCTCTGTGCCAGTTTATCCTCCAAGGACCCTATTTGTTTTTAACTTCTGGGATTTCTAGTTTGCATCTGAAAGACTCCAGCATTGCCTGCCCAGCGCAGAGAGCCAATGCCAGAAATTCATACAGGGCACTGGTTTTGCTCTTACTCACTTCTGTGCCCTGCCAGTTCCATGATTACTTTCAAGTTTAGTAACAATTTACACATAGTTTAATTTAACAAGTGGGTCTCTGAGTTTCTGTCCAGAAGTTGAGCAGGTGTGGCCTTTTTAAACGTCGGTTTTCTGTTGTACAGACTGCTTTTCTGTGTTTTAAGCATGGGTGGAACTAAAACACACAGCAAAACTAAGACATGCTAACAATTAGCTGTAAAGACATTTGGACTGGCAATCCACTCCACCTTGCTGCAGGCTGGTGGGGCCGATGCATCCGGTTTTTCCCCAGTGTTAACTGCAGACGAGGGCACCTTAGGTTTCTGTCTGGGTAAGCTGGCCCTCACATACTGTTGTAACCTGTCAGCTAGCGAGGGTGGCTGCTGGAATGACAGTGTTTATTCAGTTGTGTCTCAAGAGATAGTGTCAGCATCTGTTTGAAAAGGAGACAGGATTTCAGCTTGGAAAGGACTGAAACATGACACTTTCCCCATTGCAACATCCTGGTGCAGACCCTGCCTGATCACCTGGCATTAAAAGGGTCTCCAGGTCACCCTGGGAAAGGAATGGGGACATCTTTGCCATCATTTGTTGGAATTGCTATTGTATCTCATTAATCTGATGCAGACTTGAAGCATACTGTGAGGCCCATCCATCTGATTAGAGAGACCTTTCTACAAGCAGAGTGGACACAGAGGAGCTTTCAGTGAAAGTCTGATCCCATGTCATTATAGCCCCAGCTTTCTTTTTTCCTTATTTCAAGCAGACTGGCATACACATGTGCACACACACACTCTGGAAATGTGAAATTATGTGTCTCTTGCAAGACTGGACTCCGAACAGTTAATCAGTGCAGGAGGGGAGACCTGAGGGGAGAAAGGGGGTTCTCTGATTTGCTGTTCCCTGGACATTCTGCTTGGGTTTTGGCTCACCAAGTCCTCCAATCCACCCCCCTGTGTCCCTTCCTCCTTTCCAGCCTTTCATGAGAGTTCAAATGTCTGTTCCTTGGCTCTCTCCAGTGGAAGCCCCACTTTGGAGCAGCAGTAAATCTCCTCATGCAACCTGGCCAGCTATGCTTTCTCCAGAGAGAGAGCAAGGGGGGGGAGTCAAGCCCGAGCTGTCACCTGCTTGTGGTCTCATCTATCACCTTGAATTGTGTTGCAGGATAAAATTACTCATCCAAACCTAATGTTAAATTAAATCAAGTCTGGAGCAAAGAGGATTAATGGGCTATGTGTGCACATGCACACGTTTGGCAAAGTGGCTGTGACCCAGGCAGAGTTTGAAATGCTTGCTGGAAATTATGAAGCCAATCACAAGGTAGGCTAGGGAAGGCTGCAAGACTCCTGCATCCCTTTGCACAAGTACATTGGGCTGTGGGACCAGCTTCCACCTAGTGAAAGAGGAGATGGCTCCTAGTGGAGTGATCCCTGCTATGTAAGAATTCATCCAAAGGGGGAGGAGTCTCTCTCCTATGATAAGGGCCTTGTGTAGATGGAGTAAACCACGGAAGAGGAAGGCTTTTAGTAAATGGCTATATAAGCTGTAAACATATTTAATGAAGACCAACAGCATCTGTGTTGTTCCTGGAGAAATAGTGGGCTGTGGAAGAGCAGAGACTTGGAGTATGAGCTATGTGGGAATGTTTAGCAATTGCAGAAGTCAGCTGTCAAAACCCAGGACAAAGCAATTCTTAAAGCTTCTCTTTGTGTGCCTGCTGTAAAATGCAGCATGCTTTGGAGGACTGAATATGGGGCTGGGAGCTAGGAATTCGGGTCCTCTTCCCTGCTGTGCTGACTGCAGTAGCCTGGGACAGGCTCTGTGGGTTCAGTGTAGCTTCGTTCCTCATGCTAAGTTGGACTGGGAAAGCAGGCAGTCATCAGGATGCCCTTCAGCCTTAAAATCTACGAGCGTTACTGGCCTGCATCAGAGAGGAGTTGGCAGCCTTTGGTATTCTGTGCAAGCACTACAAATATTTAGCATCCCTAGAATGTTTTGCGTATGAAATACTTTACAGAAGCCAGGTCCTTACCAGTGCTCCGGTGAGTGAACTAATCCTGTTTCTGTGATGGGGACACTGAGGCACAGAGAGACTGCCGATGCCAGGTGCTCTGAATGTCCCCTCCCCTGGCCTCCCTCCCACTCAAACCACTAGGTCACATTGCCTTATCACCTGACAATGTTTTTCAAAATCAACAGCCTCATAAAGCTTTTCATAATCTACAGCAGATGCTGTGAAGAGTCTATTTATTAGCTTGGGGGGGGTGGGTGGGAAACAAAACCAAAATGAAACCCCAACCTTCCCCTAACCTGCCATACAAAATCTCTATAATAAATAGAGTAAATGGGGTGGGGTGGTGGGTAGTTCATCCCCAAAGCAAACAGGGTATTTCTCTCCCTCTCTTGGGTTTGGCTAAAAAAAGCAAATAAACCACAGAGGAAGCGCGTCATGGTGCAAACCGTAACCAGATGGCGTGGGAGAGAGCGTGGGAGGGGAGAGGGGGTTTCTCCGAACAGAATATGCATGTTAAAAACTACAGAGAAAGGCAGTTATCAGAGAGACCTCTTGTTTGTGTGACGGTTTGGGTTGCCCCCCAGCCATGACTGAGAGTCCTCCCTGGGGGCGCGTTGGGGGAAAGGGGGAAAGTCTGTGACTGAAACCGAGATTGCTGGGGGCTGCGAGTGGAAAATAAAATAAGGCAGGACTCCCCGGAATCAGCAGCAGCCCGCAAAACATCTCACTCAGCTCCTTTCTTTTTCTGTTTCACTGCTGCATGCTATTGGACTCCGTCAGGTGCTTCTTTCTCTTCTCTCTCACTTGCCACCTCTTTTCTGAAATTTCCAGAAAACATTTCTGGCCCTTCTCTTCCTCCTGCACCTTTCCCCATGCCTATCTGTCTGCCTCCCCCCAGGGAAAGGGGCCTGCCAGGGTGGGCCTGTGGGGCTGGGGGCCGTGCCGGCGAGCCAGCCTGGCGGGGCTCGGTAGAGGCAGGGTGCTTTGCAGGTGCCACGGTGCCTGACACAGGTCTCGCTCCTTCCCTCTCTGCTCCCACCTCAGCCAGCATCCTGCTGGGATGATTCAAAGACCATTCCTGCTTAAAGGCCTCCCGTGAGGCCTCCTCACAGCTGACAGGTGGGCATGGACATCAGCTCTTAAGATGGGTCTTCAGCCTCTTGACACGAGCTGGATTCCTGTGCTCTATTTCTCTCTGTTTAGCAGTGCTTCTCCTTTGCACTGGGTGAGGTAAAGAAAGAATGTGTTTTTCCCCTATGGTGGTTATGTAGCGTGGTTTGTAGCGGTGAAACAAGAAGGGCATTCATGCTGTGAAGTGGGCATTGCTTTTGCTTCTGAAAAATCTAAATCCCCTCTTGCAAGGCAGCTAGAGCTCTTATTAGACCCGTGTTCCGTCAGTGTTGGTGCTCAGGCCAGCAAGGAAGGGGAAACTCCACCATGTGCTGCCATAAAACAGCTCCAGCTGGGAGGGAACCTGTGGACATGCATGGGAAAAGGTCTCCTCTTCCTGTCCCTTTAGTTTGGCTCAGTCTTGTCAATGTGTTGCAGGTGATTTTTTTTTTTTTTTTTTGGCATAGGGGATCAAGCAAAAAGACAAGCATGAAAGACACTATGGAGAATGAGCAAACAATTAGAAACCTGCACACGTTCTCAGAGTGTCAGCGACAGTATACAAGTCAAGCGTGCATCTCCATATGCGTATCATTTGAAGCATCATCAGAATGTGGACAAGCTAAAGCAGCAAGGAAGCTGGCCTTAGGATTACTCAAGAATGTTCAGGTTCCATGTATCTCTTGGTCACAATTTTCCCAAAAGGCATCAGGGACAGAAACTGCTAATAATGTTTTGAAAAATGTCTTGGAGCACTCTTCAAATATTAACCTTCATTCTGCCTTAGGCAGGAGTGATGATCATTGTCATTTCAGATGTGGAAACTGGGGCACAAAGAAGTGACGAGAATTACCTGAGGCCTTGCAGTGAATTGCTGCCAGTGCTGAGAGAAGAATTTGGGGGGTTCTGATTCCCAGCCTGGGACTTGGCCCTCAAGACAATTTTCTGTTTTCCTGTCTTTCCAACATTTCTCTCCCTTCTTTCCTTCCTTCCCTTCCTCCCTCCCTTTCCTCTCCCCGCTGACCCCAGACATCTGGTCTGAAGTTTGCTGCCATAGTCCTAGGCTTTGGTGAATTTGAAAAAAAAAACCAAAACAAAACACCAACAGTTTGGTTTTGATACAATGTTGGCCAGAGTGAAAAGGTGTTGGGAGGGTCTTGGGGTATTAACCTGTGTGTGAGTAGAGGGGCTGACAAGGAAAATATGGTGAGGTCGCTTTCTTTAGTAATTTGGGAGAGGGAAAAAAATTATCCTTACAAATAAGGAGGACAAAGGGAAATGTTTTCTGTCTGCCTCCACTCCTGTGCTGGTCAGTTTTTGATGCTTTAGGAAAATCACCTGGGAGAGATGGAAGCTCCTGTCTCAGCTCTTACCAATTGCAGGCCACTTGGCTGGCAGAAAAACCTGCATCAAGAGAGTGGGTATGGTTCAGTTCGACTGTCTCAAACCTGGCTGATTTCACAGACACATCCCCTGGGTTTCTGAAGAGCTGAGAGATTCTACAACTGGTGTAGTGCCCAACTGTTTAACTTGCTAGGGACAGCAATAGCTAGGTCTTGCAAGCCTGAGTCGTGTGCATGAGAAGCTGAATGAGTTTTTAGGAGGTGGACGGTGCATGCATGGGAAGGTAATCGGCTGGTGAAAGAAAAATAGGGAAGAGAGTGTGAGAGTAGGTAATTAGAACAACAGAGTGAGGAAGGAAGGCTTGTAAATAAGGTATGGCAGGGTTGATTGATAGGGATATGAAGAGGAGAGTGGTGTCTGAATGATGTGTGGAGTGAAAAACAATGTGTGGCAGTATATAAAAAGGTGTAAAGAAGAGGTTTATGGGGCGTGGTATGTGGAAATGCAAGATGCAGAAAGAGTTGTGAGGTTGCAAAGTGGGATATGCCAGGAGCAAGAAGTAAGGGTGAATGGACCTGTGTTTGGAAAGAAGCAGGAGTCACAAACATGAGGATGAAGATGGGGATGGAGTGAGCATATGCAATGGGGGAGGAAGATTTTATTGAGGATTGGAGAGGGAAAGGGTGCATGTGCATGATTTGGATGGGTTAGTGCTCGGAGGGTTTGGCTTGTGTAGTGCATTAGCAATACAGAGAGCCTGGAGTGCTGTCCTGTCGGCATGACTGATGTGGCTCCAGATTGTGTGTTGTGAGTGTGGGGTTTTTGCCCTGGGGGCAGAGTGAAGTTATGCATTTTCCACCCACAGAGTGTTTCAGGAAAGGGCTGCTGCAGCTCCTGGCAGGAGGGTGGTTTGGGCAGATCTGCTTTGCCAGCCAGAATGACAAGGAAGGGTAGAGGAAAAAAACCCAACACACAAATAAAAAGCCGTCTGTTTGCTCCCCCAAAGGAGAGGCGGGCATTAGCAGCCCCCCCCCCCCCCCCCCAAAGTGACTCCCAGATAATTAGTGTGTCTATAGAGCAGAGCTGCTGGTTCCAGGCATGCAAGAATATTTTTCAACAAAATAAAATGCAGACTTTTTTCCAGCAAGTACTTGTGTTAGCCTCTGCCCCCCTTCCCAGTTTCCACCCCAGCAATACACAGGCAGCTCCCATCCCCTGAATGTTCAATTATTGCTGCTGCATGCTAGTTACATGCTATGGAGTAGCCTGGGGGTGGGGGATGGCAAGAGCATCACCATCAGGATCTAAAAACGATGTTACTGGAGCAGAGAGAGGGAGTTCTCTCTGCTTTAATCCTCTTCTCCCTCCACTGATATCGCTGGGGACAAGATGGAGTCAGCCATGGACACACTGGTAATTTTAGCTATGTTTTCCTCCACCATCCACCAAGATGTGATACTCTCCCATCAGCAGCAAGGAGCGCCAGGTGGGTGCACAGACTTCTTGGGGTGAGATGTGACTCTGCAGCAGGTAATGCAGGTAATCTTGTGTTCTGGCTCTGAATAAGCGTATGGGCTGTGGCAAGCATTCTGCCAGGGATGTAAGATTTCAGGAGCCAACCTGTAGAAGTAGAACAGCAGCATAGTCTGTCTTTGCCAGCAGAGACTGTAATAGAGATACGTGGCATATAATATTTTGTCCTTCAGGGTGAAGACAGGGGTCTAAAAGGAGCTCTTTGAATTAAGTCCTCGAAGGTGAAGGAAATTAAAGTCTTCCAGGGAAACCGAGGCACGGAGAAATAGGAATGAGATAGGTTTGTGAGGGGAAATAGTAACAGAGCCCAAAACTGAGCCTCCCAAAGCAATTCCTGCAGATTGGGGTATCCAGCTGCTATTGCTTGTACCCAAAATACATCCTTCCTCCTGCCGGTGAGATCAGAACTATGACTAAATACGAACAGTTGGCAGCCAGCTTCGGTGGTGGCAATGTGCTGCTTCGCAGGTGACTGCATTATTTCTGAATGTTACAAGCAGGTCACACTCCAGTGATAAACACAACTGATGGGTTTAATGGGCCTGCTTATGTGGACAACTGCTCTTGCGTAGCAAGCAGGGTGGTGCACTGCTAGCCTTAGGCAACGCTTAATACAGTAGGCTCCTGATCTCCACAAATGCTGGTCTTACAGACGAGAAGGCTGCCTCTCTCAGTGGCAATTGTTAAGAAATGAATGCCACAGTTTTCTAGGACTTTGGACTCCATTTCTGTTGCAAACTTTCTCTCTTGCTTCTCTTAACTCTGCATGTGTTGCTTAATCTCTAAAATGGGGCCAATCACCATGAGCTACTTGTGGAGTTGATACTGAGGAAGAATGTGGCCCCTAGCCTCTAATCTTCAGAAATACATATCCTTAGGAGTTATTCCTGGTATTACATCCAGACTGTATGGCTTAGGCTAATTGCTGGCCAGTATTAGCAAAAAGCATTGGCACAATATGGTGTTCGCTACAACTTGTTCCATAGTCATTAGTTCAGTGATTACTCTTTCATGTCTTTAATGGGTAAGTCGTATTTTCCTTCATTTGAGTTTTGGTATTGTTAGGAAGTGTTTCTTGATATCCAGGTTAAATATTCCTCATCCTAAATTTCCCCACCTTTACAGCGTCCCTAAAAGGTAGAGTGAGAGTTGGCTGCTGTGTCTCATTCTATGAGAAGGGTGTTTATGTCTGAATGCTGCTGGGATACATTTGTTGGCTGGTACTAGAATGCACCAAAATGAAGCTAGAATTAGAAATCACATTAGCCTTCCCATCCCTCCCTCTTGGCAAGGGGTGGGGCAGGAGAGAGGGTGGGAATTTTAGAAGGCAGTTCTGATGAAATCCATCTCCCTTTCCTGGCCCTCTGCATGGAAGCAATCCCAGCAAAATAGAGATGCAGATGGTCTCACCCCTGGAGCCAATGCCTATGTCAAGAGCCTTAGAAATGTGAGACCGTACCACCAATGAAGTTCAAACAGCACTGAATATCTGCTGTCAACACTGAGTAGACTCACCCACCCTCCTTTTCCTTTTTTTGTAGTTGCTGATGCCTTTCTTGTTTTGTTTAATTTTATTTTGTTTTTGTGTGTTTTGTTTGCTGTCTTTAGGCCTTCTTGGGGGCCCAAAGAAAGACTGATGGAAAAACAATCAGTCCTGCTTGGATGGCTTTGCTAAAGGATAGAGAGATCGTGGTTTGAGATCACCTCTGGAGGGGTATTTTCTAGGTATATCTCTGTACCTCTCTGCCCTTCCCTCCCCTACCTCCTGTGTTCTTTCACCTCCCTCCAGCATTAACACTCATCAGAGTTTCAGTGGAAGTACTGAATAATGGGTACTGTGGGACCCCAGCCAAGCCCCATGGATCACAGTCCAACATCTGACTTGTACAGAGACAGCGTTCACATCGTGGCCTGCCCTGCTCTGCACACTGTACCCGGGGAGGCAGTCACCCCTGCTCTCTCTAGGCTTCTCCCTCCTCTCTGTGGGCAGCACAGCCTCTGTGTTTATGGTCTTCCAGCATCCACCTTACTCTTTTGCCACAGCTACTGCTCCATCTCTGCTGTGTCCTCAGCACAAGCTCTCTTGCTGTAATGATGCCATCCTGTGAGTAAGTCTGTTAGTTTTAGCTCTTGCGGAGCCTTCTATTTTGGTAAAGTGAAAGTTAGACTGCATGTTTCACAAGTCAGGCTGTCCTCTCAGGCCCTAAATGCAGAGGATGGGCAGAAGTCTCAACTGAGTGTTACATTTTCTAGGTGACATCTTACATGAACTGCTAAGCTGGAAGCAGTGGCCATTCTCCACTGTAGCTGTGGGTTTCCCAGCATCCCAGTGGCATCCTGATCATATTTCAAGCCCTGTTGAGTCATCACATATCTGATTAATCAACACTTTACATTAGCCATTGATCCCTCAAATGAAGTGAAAAAGGCAGGGCAGATGGGTCTGGATGCTTCCTGGGCTGGGGCATCCCAAGCCTGCTGGACCAGTCTGCCTTAACTTGACAGTGTCTGGCAAACTGCTCAAGGAGAAAAGCCAGGGCACAGAATGGCCTTTTGGGCTAAATTATCATGCAGGTTCAAAGAGATTAAAAACCAGTAATTTGGTGGCTGCTGACGTTCTGTGCTACTCTTTCTCATGTTAGATCACGAATCAGGTTTCTTCCATGTCTTGGAGAAAAGCATGTGTGTGAGGTCCAATGTGTGTCCTCTGTGGTACCCACTGCAAGGAAGTAAATAAACTTTCATCCATCCATCCCAGATAGTTGTAAGTTGTGGGCTTCTTTGGGAGAACATTGTAAAGAGCTGCAGACTGAAAGACCAGTGACTGAGCTTGCTTTGAGAAGATTCATGAGGGTATGTGTACACAGTCAAAGAAAACACACAACAGAGGAAGAGGTATTGAGAGACTGCTGGTACTGGTTGTTTCAGAATGAATTAGTTTAACATTAAGAATTTATTTCCAGGTCTCATTCTTTTTTCATCTTTTCCCAGCTTTCATTTTTTAATCACTTTTTTTTTTTTTCTTCTAGTCCTAATTTTGAAAAGGGACCAATATAGACAGCTGACTAGCCCTCTCACTTTTCTTAGCTTTTTCTTTCTGGTTTCTGAAGTAATAAATGGCAGGGATCAAAATAAATCAGTATATGTCTGGAAGAATTCAGAGCACTTGGACATGCAACAATTCACTGAATATTCAGAAAGAAAGAGAGAGAATTAATCAGATCAGCAAGAAACTATGAATCTAAAGGAAATATAACCACGATAAAATTCCTGATGCTGGAACAGCATGGAGTTTAATCACTGGAGATTTTGAAAAGCTTGTGTATGTTTTGAGACATTTTTATTCTTTCAGTCATGTCTTTTGAGATAAAAAGTAATAAGCTAATTAAAATGTGCCCAAGCGTGGCTGTGAGTAATAAGATGAGAATATGGACATAAAAAACCCAAACAAACATACATACAGTCATTTCGTCTAGTTCAGGGTGTACGGTCGTGTTTCAACTTTCTGAACATCAGTGATATCTGTGGGAATACAGGCTTCATTAAATGCTTGGACAGTCCATTCATTAATAGGTCAGGCAGGACTTGAGTAAAACTGAAAAGGCCCCGTTTTGCTCTTGTGCTCGTCAAAAGCTTGTACGACAAGCAGAGGAGAAACAGTGCTGTAAGCGATGAGGAAATTAAGCCCAGGTCTGGCCAAAGCTCCCAAGTCAATGTATCAGGGATAGTTTCGGAGACAGGTGGCAAGTCCAATGGAGTCATGTCAGTGAACATGCACAGCACATAAATTATGATAAAGAATATTTACCTATTTGCAGGAGGGGGCTGGAGAACACTTATTTAGTAGCACTTTCTGATTTTGAATGAAGAAGTGAGATTGAAGGGCGTTTATTATTTAACTTGCTGATTTGGGGAACGCATGGATGAAGCAGTGTTACTGATCTCCAGGTGAGCTGCAGGCTGGAGCTTCTGGGCAGTGTTCAGTGCAACTGGGCCAACAGAGATGAATCTGAGGGCAGACCTGGACCTTTGTTGGAATGATTGTGTGTTTTCTCTTGCTACAGCTACAGATTTCAGAAAAGGATGGGAATGCATGTGAGCAAAAGGCTTGAATGTGCGGACATAGTAAGGCTCTGTTAAATAGGCTCCTTCTTTGAATTTTGCTTAAAAAGACTGTGTGAATGGTGGTGTGCATCTATTATTTATTTCTTCCTTCAGATTTCCAAGTCCAACTGTAGGTGCACCTCGCCCATAAATTAAACATCCTAATATAAAGGGCTGCTCATAAATATCTCCGCCTTAACCCATCTCCTTATCAAGAGTCTTGGAGGGGAAGAGGTGGGCTCTGTAGCAGTAAGCAGAGACTTTCTTACTCCTCCTTTAGCAAGAGAAGGTGCAAATAGAATACTGCTAAGGCCTTAGTTCTTCTGATTTTTGTGCCAATACCCTGCTTCTCTCTCACCTGCATTGATGCCTCAAGCTTAATTCAAACCAGCTGATCATTTGCTGTTGCAACAATTCTTCTCCCTCATCTGACAATGCTGACAAAACACAGCCTCTCTCTCCTGCTCTAGGCTTGCGCCCTCACTTCTTCTGCAAATGGATGTTCTTGCTGTGCCAACAGGTAGTCAAGGCTCATGCTGCTGCGCAGCCTTGCGTATTGTTGCAATTTCTATTTCTGTTGAGACATAAGACTGGGATGGCTCTTCAAAAAAGCAAGACCCACTGGACCTGCAGCTGCGCTGAAATCCAGTGAACCTGATGTGAGATGCAACTTGCCCTTCAGGAATGATTTAGAAGGTAAGTTGAAAAACACGTGCCACCTGAGTTTGTAGACTTTTTCCTGCTCTACCTGTGAATGGCAGTGGCTTTACAGGAGATTGAAGTGGGTACAGGCCACCCTTACATGCTCTGCCCACAGACTGTCGTGCACAGCTAGAGGGAATTGATACCAGTTAGTATGGGACCAAACTGTACCCGTTTGTAGAGATGTATAATTAGCACCACTTGCAGCAGCATTAAGAGAATTAGAGGGCTCATTTACAGTCAGGCCAAATATTAGAGACAGAAAAACCGTCCTTGCTGTAGCACACAAGTACTCTCGAGGAGGTGGTGTGAGGGTTTTTGCACTTGACTTTGCTGCTGCAGGGTGGGTGCAGCCAGGAGCTCCATCACTCTCTACCTGCCGCGAAAGTGCTGTTTCCATTTCCTGCCACAGTGGTGAGAAAAGCCTTCATGTTGCTGCCTCCTCCCTTGCCCTTTCAAACTCCCTCTCCCCAGTTGAGTCTGCTTTTTGACATATAATGTGCCCTGAGGAGGATCTGAAAGACAAAGCATGCTAAGGGGATACTCCCCTTCCCACACACATGCTTACTGGGCAGGCAGCCCTTGGTAATCTCCTACATCTCATTCGCAGAAGCGCTTGCTCTTGAAAAGAAATGCCTGGTGGTTAAAGTGGTTCCAGTAAAATACCTAGTGAGTAGGTAGCTAATTTCCATAGTACAGAGCAGCCTCAAGAAAAGAAGTCCCTGGGGCTTGGTCTGCAGCAGAGAAATTACCTATCACTGACAGCAGGCAGGAGCGCTGTGTTCAGTACTGGTTCAGGTTTGCTCAGTGCTAGTTTTGACCCTTGCCTGCTCTAAGGCTGCTGAATGTGGTTTAAACCACATATGTCTGAACTCGTAATGAACCTCTTCGAAAAAAGGTATTTTCCAGTGCAGAATGGGGATGGCAACCAGTGGGCATGCACAGAGCTGATGTCATTACTGTGCGTTTCACTAAGGGAACTGCACCCTGCCATTGCTGGCAATTTCGGTCCCTTGGAAAACTCTGCTCCAACTCAACATCTGGTTTTCCAAATGGCTTTGCAATGCTAGGGTTTTTTCCAAGTGCTTTTCAAGCTCAGTTTGCTGACTTGCATCTAAGGGTCAAGTGACTTGCCCGCATAGGTCATGCAGCAAGTGAGCACTTTGATCCTCGTCCTGACAGATGAGATCAGTTTGAGGCACTCTGCTGCCAGTGTTGAGATCTGAGCTTCAGGCTTTGGAGGCAGGGTGTTTCCTGGATTACAGAGCTCTGTTTGCCAGAGACTAAAGGGACTGGGGGGAAAGGTTTAGCTATTTGCTTCAAATTTGACCTGATCTCAGGTCTGAAAGCAGAAAGGCTTATTCTGTAAATGGATTGAAGGTGTGAACTGCCTGTTTTATCACTCTATTCTTTCACCTCAGGGGAAGCATAGACCCTGCGTCACTTCAGCATTGCATTTTAGCTGCAAGGTGTTTGTTTCCGTGGGCTGTGTATCCTGATGGGCCTGCTGGCTTTGACAGGAGTTGCTGAATGCTTGACTTGTCCTGGAATTTGCAACCCTCATTAATAAATGTGTTTCAGCTCAAGCAGCATTTTGAGCAGAATAACAGGTCAGTCCCAGGGCCTTTGAATAGCAAGGAATAGTTTTGCTCCTCTGCTATATGCACAACAGCATGCAGGCTTACGGGGCTGAGTGGGTATTTATATCGTGGGAGTGGGTTGGAAAGGTTGGCTGTCTTCACCGAAGCTGATGCCCTCCATCTGCTGTGTTATGGAGGCCTCTTGTTGTTACATCAGAGCCAGCCAGTGCAGGTGTCCTCTGTATCATCGTTTCCCATCATCCTTGGAAACCTTGTCACTATTAAGAGGGCTGAGTGAAAAGGAAAAAGTACTGCCTGACCACCTGCCAAGAATATCTTAATGCGTAAAACCTCCTTTTGTGGGCAGGCAGGCTTGGATGAAGCCTAAGATATTCCAACTATTACTGTTCTTCCTCTTGCAGCCCTTTCTAGCATCCAGCAAGGGGAGCTGAGAAACTGCTCCCTTCCCTTCCTCATCACAACTGCATCCAGGCTGTCCCCAAGTAAAGAAGGCAGCATCTCTGCATCAGTTTACAACTTGCAAGGGCTGACTCCCACCCTGCTGCATTTGTCTCGCTGCTTTTGCTGGTCTGGGATTCTGACTGAAAGCTCTTGGACAGGAGCCTGCACACCAACAGGCTAATGTGCTAAACAGCTGTTGCAGGGCCATATTTCACATCCGCACTTCGCTCTCAGACCACTTGCGCTCTCCCCTGCATCGCAGGAAGGCCGCGCTTTCCCCCTTATTGCTTCCCACTTCTGCCAGCATGGGAGGGTTCCCTTTCATGAGATTCCCCCTGTCTATCCATGTGTGTCATGTCCTGTCCCGCCACCCCCCACCCTCCCCAGTTTTCAGAACTCTATTATTCCCTCCTTTTTTCTCCCCTTGGTGGTGCCTTAAACACAGAAGTTAAGCTGAAAATACAGGGTCAATCCACACAGCCGTGCCTAGCAAACTGCCTAGGCATGAAACTGCCTAACTGGTTTCAGCAGTTAACCTCCTTACTCCCTCTGCCTTTGCTGGGAGAAGAATTCACAGGGAAAATGCAAAACAACAAAAGTTTAGTCTTCTTTTCTGACATCTCATCCCAGAAGACGGAGGCTCAGTCACACTTCAGAAATCTGCACTTCGTGTGGCAATCTCCATATATCCATCCAGAGGCTCAGTGTTCCTGCACTAATCTTTGCGTTTTCCTTTGGTGTCAGCCTTGCCCCACTCTTGAGCAGCATATTCAACTGGGTCCCTAGTCTTGTCCCTCGAGGAAGGCACAGATCCCGCAGGCAGAATCCAAGTTGTTCATATACACTCTGTGCTCCCTCCTCGGCCTCCCCTGCAGGTGGCCAAGGAAGAAGTCTGACCTTCCTTTCTGTGCTATATGGGCAGTTCCAAGTCTCTTGCCCAATACTAGATTGCCTTTAGTAAAATTCTGCTATTAATTTCAATAGGAGCAGGGCTAGGCTTTTGGTCTGCGTGAGTCTGGGAGCCTACGGAGGGTGCTGTGGGAAGAATTCTTCTCTCCAAGCTGTGTTTTTCCATACCCATTCTAGGCTCAAGTTTTCTGCTCGTCTCCCAAGGTTTGTATCAAGGACAGAATCTCTGTCAGGGAGGGGAAGTGGTGGTACACAGGGTTTCTGGCTCTCTGCGAGGTCTCAAAGCCATTTAAGTTGCCTGTGGTGCCAAGAAGGGAGGCAGATGCTGATAAATTCCTATCTGAAATTTTATTTGTATTGGCTTCACTATGGAGAAATACAGTTTTGTCATCCTCCTCTGCCCCCTCAGCTACCATCAGGCAAAGGACAGAGATGTTGTAGACATGAGATCTGCATGGCAGGTGATTCCACAGTCACAAAGCACAGGGAAGAAGGGAATTAAGGGCTGTCTCTGGCACATAATTAGTAAACACTTCTAAAACCATGTTAGAAAAGATCACAGAAAACTGAAGGTAAAAGTATAACCCACCTGAGCAGCACCACAGCTCCCATCTTCCCTTGCTCTGGATGCCCTTTGGACTTGGGACATAAAGTGCCACTTTTAATGTCCTTTGTTTAGTGTCTCTGGCATTCAGCTTGGCAAGGATAATTTGCCTCTGATCTTGGCTTTTACATCCATGTTAATAACTTCCCATTCTGATTATCCTTTGATATAGATATATGTATGCACACAAGCATTCACATACAAGATCACCCTTCCACGCAGGCAGTGAGGCCAATCTTTCGAGATCTTTGCAAAAATTAGACTTTGAATTACTTGAACTGTGTTACATGCATTGGGTCCTTCCTAGCAGTGTAAGGATGGCAGATCTCTGATTTTCCTGTTTTCTCTGATATGTTAAGAGTCATCAGGAAACTGATGAGCAGAGAAGTTAAATGACTTCATTCACATTAAATGAATTCACACAAAAATTTAGTGACAGCTGGAAAGATAAACCCCAGGATTCCCAGCTCCCCATTGCCTGCCCCGTGGCAGGTATGAGATGTCAGGAAGGAGCACTGATTTCCCTGGAGCCCCGCAGCTGGCAGATACTGCCCATCATTTTTGCTACTGCACAGCATTGCCATGTTGTCACCACACACGTGGAGCTCCAAGGCAGCTTGAAAAGAATGCCATTCATTCATTTGAAAGCCCCTGAGGGCAGTGTCCAAAACTGGGGAAAAAAAAACTTGGGGGATTTCACATTTTTTTGCTCCTCCCCTTCCTTTCCCTACCTTCATGCTTCGATCCAAAAAAAAAAAAGAAAAAAAAGTCAAACATCACAAAATGCAGAGGCACCAGTGTAGGCTTGCCTCGGTGAGCCTTTACTGGCCCAATTATGTGGCAGTGGGTGCTGGGAGTGCACATGTGCATGGAGAAGTGGGTAAAGAGGGGACAGAGCTGCTGCCATAAGGCTTTTTTTTTCTCCACTTCTTGCCAACATAATCAAAATAACTCACTTACACCTAATAAAATAAAATGCAGAATCCAAAAGCCTTCCTTCCCTCCAGCAGTTTGTCTGGATCCCATTCCTTGAAGCTGAGCTGAGAAAGCAAGAGGGGGGTTTTATTTTGGTTTTGTTGTTGTTAATTTTTTAGAATGAAAAATACTAACAGTGAGGCAGAAGGCGCAGCACATTTCTGGCGCAGATGGAAATCAAGTGTTCCTAACGCTGCTGGCTTCACGGGGAACAAACTTAATGTCTGGGGCTTTTTCCTTTTCCTTTCTTTCTTCCTTTCTCCCTCCCCCTCCCATTTACTTTAGTCTTTGCTTACCACAGATAGGTGGGGTTTATCCCCTCCTTGTCTGGTCTAAATATATGTGTATGCTTTTCCAATTAGACCTGATATGCCCTTCCCTTTGGTCTGTTTCCATTTAAGATTGCTTTCCATCACAGCTGTAAATCTCCAAAGTACCGGACAGCGAATGTGGGAAGTACCAGAAGTCCTTTACAATGTGCCAGGAATGACCAGAGATGACGGATCCAATGGTGCTAAAAAATAAAAGAAAGCATAAAGGCAAGAAATTCCACATGATGTAGTGCCAATCCTTTGTATTAATTAACTCTTCTGCATTTGTAAATTATAACAGTGAGGGGGACTCCTCCTGTGGTCAATTAAAATGCAAAATGAATGACTTTGGTGATACAGAGCTGGGCTTGCTTCTTGGAGGCTCTGAGTAACAATCGCAAAATGATCAACTGAAAATGAGAGTGTGTCAGAAATTGAAAGAGTTCACAGAAACATGTTGATTTTTGACATTTTCTCCAGTGGAGAGGAACTGAAAGAAATAGCCTTAGACATCTCCATTTTAGGTTTCTCCGTTGACCAGGATGTGTCATACTGAATCGGGCTATCACAGGGACAGACAGACGCAACCCTGATGTGAATGCAAGCACAGCTGTGACCACATGAGGGAATGCAGGAGCACCCCTACCCACCTTTGCAGGCCACGCAATGGGGCACATTTACTCCTCCAGACTGACTCATGGGCTGGGGGTGGGATGCAAGCTGCCAGTATGGTGGGAGGGCAGCAGAAATTTGGGTTGAAGGGTAGACTGAAGCTCCTTCAACTCTTCCAGTAAATCTGCACTGTCATTCCCAGAATGGGAGAAAGGGAGATGCAGAAGTATTAATGTGGCCCAGCGAGCCAATGATAGAGTCAGTGACTGAGTCCGTGGACACTGATCTCGGTCTTGTAGCTACAGAACATCTTGTATATGAGAGAGATTTATATTCATGTTCAATGTTTTCTTTTTACTGTCATGCATATTTAATATGCGTCTAATAAATGACTAAATTCCATAGCTTGCACCACTGCAGCTATGAAAATATGCATTAACCCAGTGCCTCTTATCTTTGTTTCAGTTTTGGCTAATGACGGAGAGAGAAGAAACCTGCCCTTCAAACACAGGTAAATGGTCTCTACTGAAGTCATCGGGGTCTATGCATATGCTCTTTAAGGCAAAGGTTGCCTGTCTTTATTACTGGCTAAATTATGTCTTAGAAACTATTATGTTGTTTCCAATTCTATCAGGACTTCTGTATTTTTTTAAAAATATATATTTAAAAAAACCAAAACTAAAATCTGCCTGGCAAAGGTGACAGAAGACAAAAACATGCTGCATGATATGTAGGTAAAGGAGTAAGCTCCAGATGCGTTTAATGGCAGATTTAGCAGGGGGGCAAAGGGGACTGTGACCCCTTAATTTCCCTTACTCCCTGTGTCACAGAGATGAGGGAGTTACTCCTGTCACCAACAGGCTGCACCCAACCCTGACACGAGCTATCTATTCGCCAGTGTCCTGTCCATCCCATCAGGTCCCGTTCAGTGTTTCTCAGCCTCATTAAATCCTTTTTCATTAAAACTGCTCATGATTTTAACGCTGGTGGCTTCCCCAAGGTGAATCCTTGGTGTTGGTCAGAGAATGCTGCCACATACACGCATGTCATTTACCCTGCAAACCCCAGTTTTTTAAAGAGGCAGATGCAAAGTAAGTAGGAAAATTAAGAGCGCTGATCCACTCACAAAAGCCATCTCTTTTTAGATCGTTACAGTATGTGACATCCTTGAGTGAAATGGAATTATCACCCAAACCTGTAATTTTCAAGTAATTGCTGAGGTTTGAGTGTTGTCATGTTATTACCAGCAGTAGCCAGCATTTGAAAAGGAGGCAGCAGAGAGTTTAAATAAAAAATATTTCTCATCAATGGCATGTTTAAAACCTGAAGCATCAGTCATACCTCGTGAATCCCTGTCTGTATCAGTGGCAGCAGAGTGAACATGTAGCAAAGAAGGGAAAAAGTCTGATCATAAAAAATTAGAGGCACCATGTGAGAGGCGTAATACAGTAATTTGCAGGTTGGGATGCAAAAACATCAATGCTCAATTCTGCGTATTGAGCTATTATGTAGAAGTTATTATTAACAATGTAATTGCTCAGCTCAGGTGCTGGTGGCAAGAGATTTCATGTGATAAATATGCCTCCAACATAACTCAATTCTCTTCACTAGTGCTTGACTGAGGACAAATTAGGTTGGTTGTGTCTGGGAATGAATTTGGCGAAAACAGTCTAGACCAAAAGGCCTGGAGAGCTGAAAAGGTAGATGAATGTAAATGTTTCACAGTGCAAAATATTCTTGACCCCTCATAGTAAACCTTTTGGTACAGGGTTCAAATATGCCAGTCTGGTACCCATGCAGTAGCACTGATTCTTTCTGTACGCACCGTCTTCACGTAACATTGAAACTACCAGCTCAATTTTCAGTATTGAAAATACGGAGTAATTGTCACTTTAAATTTAACCTGTTGGAACAGACACAATTCCACTGAGACACAATTTTTCAACAGTTATCAACACCCAGTACAAACCCCATCCTCTTCCTCATTATTTCGAAGCTAGATTGTTAAACATCTTAAACAGTTTTGGAGGAATAATAAAAACGAGAAGGTATCAACAAATCAAGCTCATCTCCTTAAATATCAGGGAGGAATGAATTTCCCTTGGTGCCTTCCATGATAAGTGTGTTATCGTGAAGGAGGGACTATGCTGGCTTGGTAAAAAGAAAAGAGGGAGGGAGGAAAGTGCAGCCACTGGGGAAGCTCTAGCTCCCTAAACATATTTCCATAGCAAGTTATTTGCAATCTGTGTCTCCCTCAGTCTAGGTACCCTTTGGAGAGGTTTTGCTCCATATACATCAGTTCAGTTTTGCTGCTGTTACTAAGGAGCACCAAAATGCTCTGGTCTTTTCCATATGCCACAGGGAACCCAAAGTGCATTCCGGGAGCCAAATGCATGACTCAGATCTTTCTTTCTTTCTTACTCCAGTGACTTGAGCTGCATACTGTTTGTAGCACTGCAAACCCAAACCTGTGACGGACTCGGGGAAAAGCTCTTCTGTTCAGTGGCAGAGGAAGCACAAGTGAAAGTGGCTCTGCACATGCAGCACGGCTACGCTACAGGTACGGCTCCCCAGCGCCTGGCCCGCTGCCGTGGTCCTGGCTACTTTGGGTACGCCTGAGATGTGCGGGGGGCTCTGCTCGGGGCTGGCCTGCCCACCCCAGGCTGTTACAAGGGCCCGTGAAAGGAGCCCAGGAGGACAGGGCAGCGCCCTGGTGCTGCACAGCCCCATCGCCTCACGGCAGCCTTGGCGAGCAAAGAACCACGCTGAGTTCACAGCCGCCGCGAGGTGCCGGCCTGCCCGCTCTCTGACCCCAGCGGGGTCCCGCTCTCCCGCCGGGGGGGGGCCGGGGGCCGGGGGGGGGGCGGCGCGGCCCGGCGCTGCCCGCAGCGCGCCCGGCCGGCGGCGGCCGCCCGACACCCGCCGCTTCCAGGAAGCCGCCGCCCCCCCCGCCCCCGCCGCGCCGCGCCGTCTGGGGCCGCCGCCGCCCCGCGGGCTGCCGGCGCGGGGCCGGGGGAGCGGGGCGGGGGGGGGGGGGGGGGGGGCGGCCCGGCGGCTGGCAGCGCGCCCGCCGCGGCCGTGCCCTCGGCTGCCGGCCACCGTGGGCGGCCCTGCGGCTGTCCCCGCTCGGCGGGGTCCCCCCTCCTCGTCCCCAGCCCGCCCCAGCAGCGCGGGGGGGGCTCTGCGAGCGGCTGACGCCCGGGGCTGTTGTCCCGGGATGGCTAACCCCGCCCGACTTACAGGCCTACGGGGGAGAGACGGGGTGGGGAGGGGCAGACGAGGGCTCGTTCTGCAGCATTTCTGTAACGTAATTACACAAGATTTAAATGAGCGAGTGTTTCGTACTGAAAAATAATAACTGTTGTTACCCCCGAGCTCCACTATTCCACTATGCCTGATCTGCACGTTTGAAATGTCAAGCCCAGTGCAGGAGCAAAGACTCAAAAATTCTAATTCTCAGTCTAAAAGAAAATCCTTCTAGAGAGAAAGAGTGTTTGTGTGGCTGGCTGGCTTTCTGTGGTGCTGAGAACCTACAGTTCCCATAAGAAAATCAGTTCATAATGCTTCCATGGTTTATTTCTCCCTTCCGCAGGATCTGTCGATTGTTCTTGCCTGGATCCATCACTAACTCAACCTGAGTCCATGGCAAACTTGTGAATATGTCTCCCCAAGAGCCACCCAAGGTGTGGGGCTGTTGTCCCTGCTTCAGGGAAAGGGAACTGAAACATGCCTGAGGTCGTCCAAGGAAATCTGCACTAGATTACCAGCCGAATCATTCATTCTGGTCACAGAAATGCTAATTTCATCAACCAACATCTGAGCAGAGCCTGGAACGATACGGCTGTATGGAAGATGAAGGTATTTCTGGTGTTGGTCCTACTCCATTAAGCTCGGTGGTAAATTTCATTGGCAGTGGAACGAGATCTAACCAAATATTTTCTTTGGGTTTGGTTCTCTTCCTTAATGTTGTTTTATGTAAAACTAATGTAAGCAAAAGAAGAATTAGACCTTTTATTTATTTAATTATTTTATAAATTTTTTTTTAAAATTAGTGTGGAATTAACGAACATGTTGGCTTCTCGTAACAGACTGGAATATCTCAAATGAACGTAATAATTTTTTTGTGTGTGTGCAATTCTTTATTTCTGCATTCCTTACAGCAGGAGTAGGAGATAATGGGGCTGGAATGTCCTCCCTGATTGTTCATGTTAGTTCTCTGTGTCAAGCAGGATAAAACTCCAGCTAGTCCTGCCATAAATGTAGGTATTCCTAATCCTTCAGTATTCCCACTTTTCTTCAGGCATTAGACATGTAATCAGTCCTGTGCCAAAAAAAAGAATATTAAAGAAAAAGTTGGGACTGTAAGCAGCTATAAAAAATGAAAAAAAGTACAAGCTGCCCAGTATTGCTCAAGTTCAGATGGTTTTAATAGCTCTCCCCTCTAACCTGTCTGGCTCTGCAGTCCCGTAGCACAGGAAAATCTATACTTGGGAGCATGCAGAGATATCTCTTGGGGCTGTTTACATAGCTCAGCGCTCTTAATACAGCGGTATAGTGGTGCTTTGCTCCCTCTTACTGTAGTGTCCATTAAAGGTTTGTATCTCTGTTCTTGGTATGGTAGAATTGAACAACGACCCCAGCTAACGCACGGGGCTAGGGAGGAAAGGGAGCTAACTGTGACGTTTGCATATCCTCTTGGGATCTAAACAGAAAAGAGTGGTACCAAGCGAGAGGGGACCTGTTGAGAACTGCTGCCTCGCAAGCAGGGGCCCAGTTTTAAGATGAGCTGTTTCTTGTAAAGGTGTGTGTTACCCCTTCTTCCCCATGGAGCTGAGGTGGGGGAGTCTGCTCTGCAGTCCTCCAGCCAGAGCTGCCATAGGGACAGGACTTGCTCCACAGGACATGGAAATCAACAGGGAGGACAGGGCACGTAGCAGGGGAGTGGGTAGAAGGAAGCAGGGCTCAACGCAGCTTCTGCAAACTGAAGAACTAATGCTGCTTTGGGGAGGGAAAACATGGGGGGTGGATGTTCCTGCTTGCCTAATAGTGAGCAGAAAATGCATTCCCATCAACCTGTACAGTGGTATTTCGCTATGGTCTGCTTCACGGCTGTTACACCCCTCTCCTGATGCCCTCTCAGTAATTGGTATTATGCGATCTCTTGCAAAAGTATTCTGCCTCCTTTCCCCTTCTTCCTAGCTTGTGTTAAGTTTGTTCTTTCCTTTCCTGCTTAACCTGTGGCTTATGTTACTGATACATTTAAACAATTGGGTTCATTTTCCTCTTCTAGGTTATATTTATTTCTTCAGGAGTTATCAGTTTGATATATGTACACATTATGAGGTGCTGCGCTTCTTGGCGAGTGTTTTGCTGGGGGAGTGTTATTCTTGCTGTGGCTTGAAAGGGCTTTGGGGGTGGGGGTGTAATTTTTTTTATTATTAAAGAAAAGACGACAAAAGGAAACCAACCTCAGCCTACGAAAGTTCTCTAACACAGTGAACTTGGTCATCAGAATTGCTAAGTGCTGCTCCATTTAATGTCAGGCTCAGAATTATCAAAGTGAACAGTGAAAATCAGGCTAGCTATTGGTATAACAAACTGGTGGTTATTTTCAAGGCATCTATCTTTTCTCAGATAGGAGGCAGCTGGAAGCCAGTGCAGGGTATGAACAGTACACATGTGACTGCTGCACACTCAGAAAAAGCCCAGTGACTGCAATTCTCATGCTAAGTTAGGTACACTATACAGATATTCCTACTGTCTCACGGACACGTCAGCATGGGACAGGAGACTCGCAGGCGGGCTTTGGCTTACCATCCTTTTTCTATAGGGTGGGAGGATCCAAAGAAAAGGACCTGTAGGGTTTTGAATGGGAGCTGTCCAGGGGGGTACAGGTAGGATCCGAGGGGAAGTGCAGCCACTGTTCCCAGCTCTGGGCTGGAGCGGTGGTCAATGCCTCTCGCTGCACATTTCTAGACGGTCAGCTCTGCCTGTTTGAGTACCTGTGGGCTCTTCCATCACAGCCATCCCTGTTCTGCCAGCCTGCTTGGAGCCAACTTGGGGAGCCCCCTCTGTGCACCACAGGCACGGAGGCGTTGGCCTGGCTTTACCACCAAGGGGTGAATGCTCTATAGAACCATATATCTGGTATGGTTTTCTGGCTGATGTGGAGGCTTTACAAGCAAGCCAGTTTCCGTAAGGAGGCCACAGCCACACAGCTCCCAACTTTGTTTTTTATAAACACCAAAAATAGACAATGGGGAGAAAAATAGAAATAAACAACCTGGCTGCTTTTGGTTAGGAGCAGCCCTTCGTCAGTCTGCACTAAAAGCACTCATGTTTGCATAACTGTACAAATAATTAATCATGTGACCAGGATAAGAGAGCAGGACCTTTCACTTGCTCCCACAGGTCCATTTCTGGTGGGTTCCCCTACCATCTTGCTGGCATTCTCTTGGGGGATGAAGCCTGTTGAAATGTACAGGGATTAGTGGAACAGTTCCTTTGTCATCAGGCAGTTTTGGATCAGGCCCACTGTGCGAGTTTCCCTGTTGTCTCCAGTCTACAGGAGGTCGCTCCCTCTTGTGCTTGGATGCCGCTAAATTAAGAATATGGGCCTCTCTATAAATCCATGAATCAGAATGACCAACCTGACTGGCCTTAGGGACAGTGGGTTTATGCCTTGATCCTATGGCTGCACACTGACTTTCACACTTGGCAGTAAAGCATATCTCTTCTTTGCTTAGCAAACAGCAGGTTATATCTGGCATAAAAATGAGTGTCATCTGCAAGTTCTACCAAGGGCCTATGAAATTAGGGTTTCTTGATCATATTCCCAGCTTCTCTACCACCTTCACATGGGCCTCAGTTTGTGCACCTGTAAAGTGGGGATAGACATCATTATGTGCCTTAGAGGACCAAATAGTGTGATGTTTGATTGAGAAATGTCTGTGCTACGAGATGCTCAGATGACGGATGTAGCTGTGAACAGTTCTTACTGCTCTTATTAGACCCTGCTAACAGAAGGGAGAAATAGTTCTATGCTGCCTGGCTTTAAATGGGCCCGAGTGTGAGGCACAGATACAAATGAAAACTGTTGAGATTGTTTCTTTTTTCTTTTCCCCTGTAGAGAACCTGGCCCTGACTCTGTTGTCATGCTGGCGTGGAAGAGCAATTCAACTGGTGTCAGAGGATTTCCGCTGACATAAATCTAGTGTAAGCAAGAGTATCGTGGGGCTCTATATTGGACACTTTCCACTTTCCAGGGTGAATGTGTGGGCTTCTCTAAAGCAGACAAGCCTCAAAACAGGCTGCTTTTTTGTCCTTACCCTTATTTTTTCTTCTATTTGCCTATGTTATTTAACTGTGTAAATTTCAGAATTCTATTCCATAAATATGTCTTCCATTAATGCAAATGGAGGTGGGCATTAAAATAAGCCATAGTTAAACATTTTAGAGAGACTTTTCCACTTGCCACTGATAATCCCTTGCAAATTGGCAGTAATATATGGATTTTGCTATCCATAGGCAGCTTTGCTGGTATTTATCATGATTGATAGTGATAATTTTATTAATTAATTTAATAGCATTTTGAAGTGTTGCAAACTTCCTGCAGAACGATCAAGCCCCTACCCTGAGGAACTTCTCAGCAAAGGTATGTCTGATAAAGAATATTGAATTAGACTGAGATGTGAGTACATAAGGTCAAGCTTGCTATTCTGCTTTCATACAACTTCTCCAGAAACTCCCACGATAATAAATAATAATGATTACCTAATTAACTGTAAGGCATAATAGCAGCTTTCATCCAAGATCTTAAAAACTCTTTGAAAGGTGGATTTTGCAAATGTAGAACTGCAGCACAGGGATGAACAGCTTGATTTCTATCACACAATGTGGAACTTGCCAAAGGGATACACAGGGGAGTGTGTAGCAAAAATAAGACTGAATTCATGCTTCTTGCAGCACTGTCCAGTGCCTCATTTTTGTGGGTGGCTGTGCCACACAGTTCACACAGTCGCCAGACATCCTCCCCGCAGTGTGCCGCCTTGTCTGCCTTCTTTTTTTTTATGTGACCTAGAGCCCTGGGTAGCATCTTCCAGGCATATCTTTGAGACAGGTACTCCTAGAAACTTAGATCTGGCTGTAGAGATATTTTTATTCTGAGCAAGACTGTTGTGTTCTCAGCACCCAGGGAGCAGCCTCATGGGATAACCTTACACTTGAAAATTGCAAGATCAGAAAGGTTATGAGTGTGATGTGCACTGATGGCAAATGCACAGCTCGCATACAGGCATGCAAGTGTAGAGTAACTTGAAACATTTGCAGGATTAGAAGAAAATATCTACTGCTGGTCCCCTTCTAGACCATTCTGGGTTTTTTTTAAAAAGATATGTGGAAGCAGCTTCTCTAATACAAATGTATTTACTGTAGGTTTTCCCTCCCCCTCATCATTTCTGCCAAAAGAACTGGAGAGCTGTGGTCAATGGCATCACTGAAGGACATGTGGGCTGACAGACAGTAAGTTTGCTACAGCAAATATTGCAGTCTTCTCCAACAGAGGCAAAACAAATTGCATGTTGTCAGTGGTATTGCAGGTCAAGCGTGAAGTTTTGCCAGCTCCCCCAGTCTGAGCAGAAACAGAAATCCAGGCAGTGAAGGGAGTCAGAAAAGATGGCTGACTGACTGGCTGCCTGCTCAGAGCTGCCTGTTTAATTTAGTTATCTGCTTATGTCTATTTTTCTACACTTTTTTTTTTTTTTTTTTTTAAACACACACAGTCCCCCAGTTTTCTATGATTATAGTAAGGAGTTTCATTCTGTGCCCAGCACTAAAGCTCTACCCATGGTGGTATATATTGGACACCATTTTTTCCCCTTCCCTTCTTATGAATTTATTGCATAAAGTATCCCAACTTAGCTCAGTGAAGATTTGAAACCATTACCTTATGCCCAATGATTTGGGCATGCCGTGCTTAGAGACATGGTTTAGTAGTGGACAGGTATGGTTGGACTTCATGATCTTAAAGGTCACTTCCAACCAAATGATTCTATGATTCTGATTTCATGCTATCTGGAGGAGCAAGAGTAGAGAACACCCTTAAACCCTCTTCCTCTTGGTCAAAGAGGTAAAAGAGGAAGGGCAGAGTAAATGAGAAAGTTGGTCTCAGCTGAGACTCTCTTTTCCCTGCTTCATCTCTCTCTCTCCATGTATCTCCCGCCCCTTCTATTCCCTTCTGCTGTGTTTCCTGCTCTCTGACCTGTGCTGTAGTGAGTTGCTGGTGGCCTCACTCTCTTCTCCCCTGCAACTCCTCTCTGTCTGGGACAAGGTGCTTGTGAGACTAGGGGCCCCACACCACTGAGAGAAGCCTGTGGAGTTGTTCCTTCTCTTTCCAGCTGTGAATATGGCCCAAGGGGCTTCTAATCACTTTCATCCACTCTGCACACAATGAGTAGAGCAGCAAAAGCTCGAAACAGGGGAAAGAGAGGGAGAGAATTGGCAGAAGAAGAAAAGGATGGGAGGAGCGATATGAGTTTCTCCCTTTATTCATGAAGCTGGAGACTTCCCTGTTTGGGAAATGAAGGCCCTCTGATCCATGGAGTCTGTTCCCTCCAGTTCAGACAATGTGCAGATGTTCTGCCAGGCCTTGCTGCACCCATTTTGTAGCTATAAAGCCTTTGCATTTAAATCTATCAGGCTGGCTCTTTCCCAAAGATATTAAATTCACATAAGAAATAAAAGCACTTTGCAGTGCTAGAGCTGTCCGTTACTCAGGAAGTCCTAGAACTTCATGGGTGGAAGACAGAGACTCTCCGGGAGACTTTAGGGAAGCCCTGTGTCTCCAAAATAATTTAGGGCAAGAAAGAAGAAAGTATGATCAGACTCACCTACAAGAGCAAGAGTTTGAAAATATACTGGGGAAGTAAGAGAGGTTAAGGCAGGGAGGGCAAAAACATTTTGAAAAGGCCTAAGCTAAGCTGAGTGTCTAGAGGTTTCTATCACTGTACTGAGTTAGTACTTCACGGTGTTGTGCAAAGCTGAAGGCAGGAGAGGAGCTTTGCGTGGCCCCATTTGGGACTTGTATCTCCTTCTCTTCTCTCCCTGTGGGGGTCTTTGGCATACCCTCTTAGAGGGGCTATGCAAATGCTTCCAGCTTCCTGATCTGTATGGAGAGCCTTGATTTGAGAGCTTTCTTGGAGGGTGAAATCTCATGGCTGTTTTGCTAGCACCTGTTAGAGCCTGGAAGAGCTGTATGTGTTAGATGTGAAAAGTTTTTAAGGTACAACAGGCCCAGAAATGCTTCCCTCCATGCATGCATGAGATACTGTGATTAAAAATGCTCCCACAGAGAGGAAAATAAAAACAACAGCCAGGAAACTCCTTGAAGACAGATATTTATGTCCTAAGTTGTAAAACTGGCCAAACTCCCCAAAGAAACAGCAGTAACAGAATTTAGCTGTTGGAACCCAAAGATGCATTGTTCTGATTTAATAATTAATGTGGAGTTAATCGAGGCTTTTACTGAACTGAAACAGGATAAAAGAAACCCGCCAGTCTGGACGCCATGGTTCTCTGAGAACAAGTTCATTCTGCTCCCCCCTCCCTCTGGTGCACATCGCTCCCCCTTTCTTTTCCCCCAGAATGGGTGTGGAGCGTGACCGCTTCTGCTGTTCTGAACACAAAACAAGGAGGCAGGGAAGACGGCCACAGAGGCATCTGGGTATGGGGAAGGAGAGAGCTACGAGAGAACCAAGTCTGGTGGTGAATGGAGCTTTCCTCCTTCCCTCTCCTGGGCCATTGTTTGACAAGGATTTTCCATATATGCACTGACTTGGGAATTACTGAGCCATGCAGCAGTCACAAAGAATGCCTCCAAAAGGCAGCAAAATAAAGAGAGACAGGCAGAAGCTGGCTCCATGTTATCTTTAAGAAAGTAAATAATGACATGGCTTTATGGCTTACAATTTAGTGCTTTAGAAATTGAGTCATGCAGAATGTATCCAGAACAAAATGGCTTTTAACCCCTTGGAGCATGTGCAGTGTGAATAAATACTACGCAGGTTTGTTGGGGAAAATGGCAATATTTTGGTGTCAGGGTGTTTAGAGAAGGGAATGATCAGAGAACATTTCAGGTTAGGGCATGGCTGCTCGTTTTTAGATCCTCTGGAAGAAAGGCTGGAGTGATCTTTATCTTATTGCAGTCAGTAGAAGTCTTTATACCAATTTCAAGGACCTTTGGATGAGAATTTATCAGGCTGTGATAAAGGGAGAGCTATTTTTTATAATTTTATTTTTGTTTATAACAGTATTGGGGGAACATGAGGTTGATAGGACAGATGAGTCTTGGAGTAGATCTGCCCTAAATTCTGGCCTCTGCAGTCTCCAGCCCTGGGTCTATGTTTCATGGAAGAATGCAGCCTTAGTTTCAGCCTGCTAACATATTATGCTATGTTAGTAGAGAGGTGATGTTAGTAGAGAGGTGATGCCGATATGGAAGGGGTAAAAGAAGTGTTCCTGAGAAAGAATGGCTCTTCTCTCTTGATTCTCCTCTCCTTCCTTTCACCTCCTCCTGCGTGGGGCTGCTGCTACTTTCATTCCACCCGTCACCATCTACTTAGCAACTGGAAGAACAGCAACAACCGCTGGAAGTCCATGAGATTGTGACCGCTTAGCAGTTTGCAAAACAGACCTTGAGTTTTACCACCGAAACTATAAGCCTTGCAACTCCAAGCCACCAATGGGAGGTTCAGACTCTTTTGTCCCAAGGAATTGCTCTGGAGATAGCTGAGCTTCTGAGATCCAATTAAGCCTTCTCAACACAATCCCTCTTACAGGATGAGGGAACAAAAGTCAAGGGAACCCAAGGAAATTAGGGAGACCCTACTACTTAGCCAATTCTTTTTTTCTGGGTTTGGTGAGGAGAAGGGAAGCAGGGGCACTGGCTGGGACTCAAGACTGAACTGGATTTTCATTCAATAAGCCTTCATGCACATGCAAAATCAAGTTTATACACAAATATTGAAAGTGTTTTACTTTCTTCCTCATCCCCATCCTGTTATTCAAGTGGTTTATTAGGGAGGTCTCATAGCAGTGGCTGAAAGAATTACTCCAGCCATGCTGACCCAGAGTTCAGTTCTCCCTCACTTTCCATTTTCAGTTGCTGCTTTCAGTTTTCCAGCAAAGGTCTCTGTGTTTTGCATCCCTTTGCACTTTCAGCCACCAGTCATCCTCTCCTCTAACATACTGCAGGGGAAGGAGTGCCTTAGCATTCATTCTGCCATGACATTCCAGTTGAGGCCTTGTTGCCTGAGCTAGAAGGGGGATTATATTGGAAATGTGGGAGGACCTTTGCCTGTTTTCCCATTTGGTAACTGCTCTTCAGCAACTGCCTCTGGGGTGGAAATTTTTATTTAACGTTTCCCTTTATTATTCTAGGTTCACTGAACACAGTGAGTGAAAACTCCTGCCTGGAACACAAAAAATTTGGAAAGCAAAGCTCCTCTAGATTGCTGATGCTCGATGGGATCATCAACAGAAGTGAGGTATGCAACACTTGGCATTCAGACTCTCTCTTTGGAAATGGAAATGCTGGAACATTGGGGTCATTTTCCCTCCAAATGAGTGGGGTGACATAAAAGATTACTAAGCTTGCAGAAAGTGCTTTTTCACCACCTCTAAGTCAACACAGCTGTATCTGTAGCCCTGAAAACCACCTAGGATGTCATCTCCAATGTATTTGCAGCCCTTTGAACACTTGTCTCCAGACCTGCCTGGCGTCTTTTTGCTGGAGACAGTTACTAGCCACCTTAAACCTTGACCAACTCTCCCCTATGTCTGAATATACATTTTAGAAAATTAAGTGGAAAGCAAGCGCTGCATGCACATTCAGGAATCTACTGCACTCACCCCTTCTGCTCCATATGAATTGGAAGGAGTTAGGGAATGCTGCCAATGACAGAATTTGCCCAGAGAAGCACAGTGGTAAATGCTGCTAATGCATGCACTACAGATGTTGGTTTGGGATCTGGTACTATACGGAACGTATGCATTCAGATTACGGAATGGGGACTCTCTGGATAAAACTACACAGCTAGTTAATGTACCATCTACAAACTACTTTTATACCCTGAAGAGATTAGTGTCTGTCATTTGGGCTTTCTGATAGCTGGAGATTTAATCCCTTATTCAGAGAAGTAATTATTGTTCATATAAATAGGTCTGTTGGAGTCAGTGAGCTGAGCTCACTGAGGGAGGGAGGGAGGGAGGGAGGGATAGTCAGTTTTATCAATCCAAGTCTCTACAGCGTTGTCCAATGTGCATTGCAGTATTAAGTACATATAGGAATGGTGAAGTGTATCACACTTGTTCAGTGGTAATCTGTGGACACATTCAGGTTCAGGTGCTGACTGAGGACATAGCCCTTGGCATCTACATGTGATATATGTGCCTGCATCAGCCCCTTGCCAGTGATGGGTTGGATGGCAGGACATGGTTCTTCCTGAAGCCAGTGTTATGCAGGGTGGGCCTGCTTTGGAGCTGGGATCTCCATCTTCAGACCCCACAGGTAGTTACTGCTAGACCATATGACAGGGTTTTGATGAAGCTGGAGCTGTAGTTTTGCCCACTGAATAGAAACATATTTCAAGTTTTGGGTTCCCTTTAACTGCTAAATACATCAGGCGTGATTTCTGTAGCTTGAAATGAGTGAAGGTTTGCAGGAATTTCTAATGTGTTGGTCTTTACTGCCTGTACCTGCCGGCAGCTGGTTCTGAAGGGGATCCTGCAGCACTCGCACCCTTATCTTTTAAGAGCATTTTGGTAAATACATACTTTAGCACGTGCAGCAACAGAGCTGTGATTTTTTTTTTTTTTTTTTTTTTTCCTTCCATCTCCATGTGGGGGAACTCCATCAGCCATCAAGTAAAAACACTGTGGCACACAGCACATCTCTGAGTGTGGAAAAGGGGATGCTGGGCACTTGGAGAAAGAGGAAGGACCATGAAGAACAAAACCTGAACATAATCACACACTTCTTGAGGCTCACGTGAACCCAGTATGTAGGTGCCTGCTGCAAGGTAGCGCTTTAGGTGTATCCCTGTTTATTAAAAAGGGGATACTTTTTTTTTCATCTGAGTGCATGATGCATGTGGGGTTCAAAGAAAAGAAACGTGTCTGGGATGAGGATCTGGTTGTGATCATTGTTGCCAAAGAAGCCAATTTAAGAAAAAAAAAAAAAAATTGCAGCTGTGGCGTATTACTCTTTATGTGCAATCCCGTAGTAGCCAGAAGCCTGTATCACAGATTAGAACCATACTGTAACACACTGAACTCTTGCTCCTCTATGGCCGTTAAATTCCTGTGATTGTGTTTTCATTTCTGGTTTTAGTTTTGCTTTTTTTGTTGATGCTGGTTTGGTTTTTTACTATTGTCACTTCCTCTGAAGATTTATTGATTCTGCATTTGGATGAGATTTTGAACTGCAGTTGGTGCTGCTTTAGCTTTGTTGCCATTTAAGATAATAAGCTGGTCTAATTCTGTTCACAGCATACTGGCTTCTATAGGAAGGGAGTTATGCCAATATTGGTAGTTTTGGAAAATCATTTGCAAGCGTGTGCCAAACCCCTGAAGGGTTTGACGTTTAGAAATACAGAAATTAGAAGAAAAGAATGGGTCCAGTGATCCAGTTCCTAAGCTGTTCGTGTATGACCTTAGGCAACTCATTTAATTTCTTTGTACCACAGTTTATCTATTGAAAAAACAGGGATAATATCTATTTATCTCTTGCAATAGGTTGGGAAATCTAATAAATGTTGGCAATAAGCTTTTGATCCTGTAAAAGTAACAAAGAAGAGCAAAAGATGGTATTTATTTACAAATTCATGTTTTATTTTTCATGTAATTGGCATCATTATGGTGCTATTTGGAATTAAGCTGATGCTAAATAGTTCACTGAAGCAGAATTCAGCAGACTCTTGATCCTGGTATGCGGGAGGTTCTAATGCGACTTTAAAAAAGTGAGAGTTTCTCTTTCATTTGCTTAGGCAGTTGAATTAAGTCTCATTGGGCATGCAACCCCAGACAGGTCACACTGTATAGCTTCCATGGGTCACACTTACCGGTTCTCCGTAGCACCGCCAGTCTTCTCTGTGTCAGGCACATTCGATACAGCCCTGGAGTCCACACATAGGTTGACCAGGTGGCCTTTGACTGTGTCCTCTGTCTTTTCTTTAGGTGATCCTATGGTTTTGGCTTAGTGTAGAGAAGGGCATTGATTGTGCTGTGCTTTTATATGAAAACTGGTCCATAAACAAAATAAATCGCAGACCCAGCTGGAGTTGGAGCTGTGAAAGCAAGCAGCACTGGAAAATGAGCCTAGTTTAGGGAGATTTATTGAAATGAGCCATATACTCATACCTGTATATATATTATCTCTGTGTGTATGCTTACCTGTATCTGTACATGTGTGTATATTAGAAAGGTAGAAATCTAATGGTCATAGAGTAACCATGTAAAGCTTTAGGGAAGAAGTGAACATAAATGACAAGGAAAGTATTTCTTTCTCTAATGAGAAAATGAATATTTTTTTTTAAAAAAAAAAAAAGGCGGGGGGGGGGGCAGAAAAAGAAAAGAAAACACAGACCTGTACATTCTAGGAACAGAATACTGTCAGCTGGACCGGAGGTGCAAATAGGGGACATACCTGGCTCGCAAGGCCTTCTCAGGACTGTGGTCTGCCATTCCCCTAGAACATCAAACTGGATGAGAGGAGCAGATCCCAGATGAAGTCTCCTTCTCAAGGTCCCACAGACCTTTTGAAGGGCCCAGAGGGCACATGTGCATCAAAGAGAAACAGGCAGAATCATGCTATACAGAGGGGGAGAATTTAATTCAGGCTTTGAAAAACCAAAAAGGGGATTAATACCCATAATTTAAAAAAAAAAAAAATTAAAAAATAAAAATCTCCTGTCCATTAGAAAATCCTTTGCCTCCCTGCAGGAGAGAGGAGACTGGGAACTGAACAGAATGTAGGATGCAAGAGCAAACTGTAACCCAGTGAATTAGTCTTAACTATAGCGAAAACAGCACTTGTGTAAATGAGGCCCCTAAGGGCCGATAACCAAGCAGTAAAATGTTACAGGAGGGAAGTAAGTCAGGGCTATAAACCTGGGAAGTCAGGACTGGGTAGCCAGTATCTGGAGCATAAAACAGGCAAGATTAAAGGATGACAGATGAGGGCTGGGAAGGATGCATGAATCCTTACCAGCACAAGGATTCCAATTCCTGTGGCCTAAAGACAGGCTTGTTCCTCTGAGTGCTGCTAGGCACCAGAAAATGACTGAGATGCCCACTGAGAACTTGAGGAGAGTAGAAGAGTGAGCGATGGATGATAAATAAAACACGGAAATATAATCAAATCAAGATTGAGTGTATTTGATTTAAAAGGACACCAATGAATAGAGAGGGGGAAGAAAGCGGCAGGGTGGGATTTGCTGTTGGATGGGACTATGGCTTGAGTGAGATATAGTGCAAGCCCTAAATTATCATCATCATTATTTTTTGGCTGGGCTGTGTTGTGACATCAATACCAATTTACACTCCGGGTGAGTAGCACTTACTACCTTCTTGTCTTCATAAATTGTGCATTGTCCTTATTTATTTGCTTCCCTGTCCCCTTTCTCTCCTCCTGCATTGCCTCTCTCCTCCTTTATAAACATAATGGGGATGGTGTATCCTTGCTATGTCCTTGGTGAGTTTGACATTTAACCCCAGTTATGGATCCCCAGCTCCACTCTCCTTTCTTTTGTGCCAGGTATAGAATGTTCAACTTGAATTCTTTCTTGTGAGGAGGATGGTGTGTACAAAAGGAGGCAAGGGTGGCATTACTCTTGATAGACCCGTTAGCAAATGATTCTTTTATCATCATGCAGCTGGTATTTCCATGATACTTTGTGTTCCTCATGTCTAGCCAGGAGTAGACATGTTGGCTATTCTGAGTCAAAGCCTTCTTCCTGACATCATGGGGTATGCATTTAAAGGTCATCATTTTTATACTTGCTTTCTCTTCAAATTTAGTAAGCCACCTCATATTGTGAAGTCCACAAAAGTGCTGCTGTGGTATCACAAGGTATCTTCAAAACTGCCTTCAGGCATGGAAGAAGCAGGTTGTATCATGGCAACCTCAGCAGTGCCTGGAAGCAGGTCTGCTATTTTTGATATATCCATAGGGCAGAGCTACTCAATCTTTTCACTGTGTGGACTAAATTCGAATAGAGAAATCATTCCGCAGGTCACCTGCCTTCCCAGGGCATCCCTTCGATGCCTATTGTAATGTTAAAAAGACAGAGCATCTGTTGTTTTTATTCAAGCATAATATAGCAGCTGAGGGGGGAAAAAAAACCATTATAACACTGACCACATTATCTTAGGTAGCTACAAAATGCATCTTTCTGCTGTTCAAAAAAAAGCACAGTTAGAGAGATAGAACCCATTTGATTTTTTTTTTTCCCCTGTTAATCTGCGTTGGCGTTTTCATCCTGCAGAAAACACAGCATTGAGAAAGGAAGCGTGGGAGAAGCATTAGAAGACAATAAAATCAAGTGTATCCCACATAAAAGATCAGGCTTGAACTGTAAACTTCATGGAACTTTTGCAGAAGGGTTGGGCAGTAATCTGAATAGCCAACAGTTTGATCGTGCGTCTTAAGAACAGTCTATCCCAGACAAATTAATAGATCCCAGCTTCAGTAGAGTTCTCAGAAACTGGAGGCAGCTAATGTGTCTGGCCTGCTGTCGCTCACCATCCCCTTTCTCATCTTAAATTGATTAAAAGATTTTCCTACTTGCTCTTTTGGCATGAACAATTAACTCCATCCATCTTGAAGAGGGGAAGAAGATGAAATTCAGTTACCACATTTCCTTGGAGGAGGAGGAGGACTCTCACTCAGCTGATGACCTTTCTGGAGTAAAGTTGGAAATGTGGCAGTCGTCTTCCTTTGTTTTCCCTCTACTCCTTGTACTTTCTCTTTTTCCCTGTAATGTTGGAAAGAGCAATCAGCTTGGTGTAGCAGAAGGAGGATGAAATGTCTCTGTCGGATAGATGCCATATAATTTACCAACTACTTTTGTCCCCCATTGTGTGCTAAGGACTAAAGGATTCACAGGTTGAATATCCACAGCCAGGTATCTGAAAAGGAGCCCTGCAGAAGAGATAATGTTCCTTATAGCACGCTGCCTATATTTTTATAAATACGTTTGAATACATACAATTAAAAGGAGCAAAAAGCACGCCCAGGATAGTGGGGGACTTTATCTTATTATCAGGTGAGGTTTTTGGGTACTCCTAATCATAAAGGACTGCAACAAGGGAAAAGAGAAACAAAGTCTGTCTGGGTTACCGGTTCAAGTATCCCTAGGTCCAAACGAGTATGAAGAGTTGAGCTGTGCGTTCCTGGAGCCCCATGGGTCTGTGAACGGTTAGCTGCTCTTGCTGTAGGCTGAGATCTTACCGCAGGATTTTTAGCTGATGATGTGACTTTTGGTTTTTTCATTCTTTTTTTTTAATATATTAATTCCCACTATGTGACTTTGTAGGAGAAAGGGTGTCTGTAACCATTAACAAGAATAATTATGGAAGTAGAAATCTTGATTTGGGAAGCTGGTAAGTTGTTGGTTTATGTCAATCAGCAGAGATGCACTGGTTTTCACTGACAGTTTATGCTAAGCCACTGGATTTTACACTGAAACGGCTGAGTTGTGCACATGTTCTACTGTTCCAATTTGTGACTGGGTCAGCGATTAAATGAATTTGAGAAAGTCCATTTGGAAAGTGAATGTGTGCCAACTTCCTTTTTCAGTTTCATTTGAAACTCTGATATAAATTAAACTGAAATAAGTCTGGTTCAAAATGAGAAACCTTTTTCAGTTGCTTAAAATCACACCTCCAATTGATCTGATATCCCTCAACATATGGGATAACTCTTAATCTCCTCATGAATTGAAGTTTGGCTGTCAGAGGGGCAGATGGTAAAGCTGAAACTAACAGTTCTCAGAACTACCTGTTCGTGATGCTATAGTGGATAGCTCTTGGCTGTGGCATGAGTGTTAGGAAGTAGAATAGAGCTCATGCTGACTGGTTTATTTTCAGAGCGTGGTGTCCACGCTCACCCACCCAAAGCTGTTCTCCCACAACAGAACCCAAGGAAGAGGGTGATAACACAACAGCAGCATACTGTTAAGCAAGTACTCACACACAAAATCCCCTTTAATTGAGAGGGGATTTCTATCTGTGTAAGCACCACTGTTGCGTATAAGGGCCCAGAAAATGCAAAACTAACAGTAGTAAACTCGAGAGAGAGAGTGAAGGAGAGTGGGAGACCAAATTCTGTTGGGAATGCCTCAGTCTCTGTGTGTTACTTCATTTGGCGCACACGTGCCAGGTGATGGGCAATCAGGAAAAGGACAGAGGCTTCTCCTATGCTAAAGGATTACAGATTTAATCTAACAAGACCTGTCTCCTGTTTGCAGTAGTAACTCCAATTCACAATCTCTCCTGTCTTACTCTGCATGTAATTGAATGTTTGTTACTATATGCAAGAGATACAGGTATTCTTCCTGCTTCCTGTATGGTCAGTTCATGTTCTGATGCTTACAGCCAACGGAACAGAAAGTTGGGAATTTGCTTTCTTTTGAGAATCTGCTTTTCTGAAAATAGATTCCGATAATGTGTAAAGAACCTTGGTGCTGGTGTCTGCCTAGAGGAAACACGCAAAGGAGGGATAGACTGGGGGGAAAAAAGCCAATTACCTTATTTAGGGGTAGTAGATTTAATAATCTCTAATGGAATTACTGGTGAGGAATCTACATGCTCATCTCTTTCCTGTAAAGGTTCTTTTTTGCGGGGGGTGGGTGGGGGGGGTGTCCCTTCTCTCTAGCCTGCTGCCTTCTGCAGGGAATCAGTATGTAGACATTCTGCTAGGACAGCAGCTGTGTGATGGTACCCTTGCTGTAAGGTTGTGCCCTAGCATAATACATCATGAGACAGTGGGTTAGAATATGCTTAACCCTGTACAGGTGCACAGGGAAGATGATGGATGCAAGGAACTTTACAGCTGCCTCTGTGCGGGGGGCAGGGAGGAGGCACCCTCTCTGAAACTCCTTTTGCACACTGTATGGTGCGGTGGGAATGTAGTCCCGACTAGAATGGACTCAAGCCCCGGGCACAGTGCCTCGGGGAACAGCTGCCAGTGTTGAGTCCCTCTTCAGCTTCCCTACCCGCCCCACATAGGCAGAGACCTGCAACTCTAGCTTTTCCTACAGCACCGAGTTGCAGTAATGCAAACTAATTGCCAGGATGCAGAAAGAAAGCTGAATCACTTGCCAAAACGATAGAGCAGTTCCTTCATTTCCATGTTCTGCCTGCACAAAGGTAGAGGAGGAATTAAAATCCTGGGGAGCACTCGCACCCTCTCAGGCTGCCTCTGAACGATGGAAATATTTGGAACTTCACTGCTAGCTCTGTGGTTTGTTTGCTTTGGGGGAAGCAGGAGATGTAGACCTCCCTTGTGCCCCATTCAGAATAACATGCCTTGCCTTAAACACTGCTTTAGTAAATATTCTGGGTAAATACCGGGTAAAACCTGCCATGTTAGATTGTCCTGGAGGGGATTTCTGGGGTTTGTAACTGGTCTTGGTGAGAAGGGAATCTCCCTATAGATAATGCCATGAGAGCAGAGTCATTTCAGTTCTTATTGGTGCCATGGGTCTGGACAAATATGAAAGAGTAACTTGGCAAGAGATGGTGGTTTGGTGGACAGTAGATACCTCCCCACACACTAAAAAGACATAAAACCAGCAGCATTAACTTTTAAGTTTGGATTTTCCAAGAATTATGTTGAGCAGATGAAAGAGGCGATTAGTTCACTATGTTAAAGGACTGCAACCCTTTTCCTTTGTTGCTTGTCTGCATCAAGAACTTATTAGATTCATTGTTTAATTTTAATTGGTATTACAGAAAAATCACTCTCCCAATTTTATTTCTAAATCTCAATCCACCTTACACTTCTGTAGATGAATGGCCCCATTGTATTCACTAGCACCAGGAGTCAGTCATTCTTAGCTGGATTAAATCATTAGGCCCTGTATTGCGTTATGGGTAACTTCCCTCAGGGATTAGCTGAACCGAGATTTGTAGACTCATCTGGGTGGAGTTGTTTGTCAACAACAAGTGTTTGCTAGACGTGAGGTATTAATGAATTCAGTGGTATGGTTCATTTACTTAAACGCTTCTATAACTGAAAATTTTGGGCATTGAAGGAGATAAGGAACATCCGAAAGGAGTAGATCTATTTGTGCATTTCATCATAGAGTTTTTGTATGTGAAGCGTGCCTTAAACTAAACTGTGTTAAGTCATTCTCTGTAGCTAAAGTATCTAAGGGCATTTAAATTATCATGTTGTATAGGTGAGATCTGGTTATTCAACACCCAGAAAAAGCATCTAAATTTCCAATGTAGGAATGTCAGGATAGGACCCAAACCAGGCTGTGTCCTAAGACTTTACCTTCCTTTGGAGTATCAGGTACTGTCTGCTGCAGGAGGCAGGACGAATGCTGAACTCCTTGGAGCAGTGATGTGATCTAGGGGCAAATCTTCCATCCTTCTAAAAGAAGCAAAGCACAATTTCCAGACAAATGATAAATACCCAATAATTTGTGCTTCTAATAGAAATGCCAGCAATCTGTTAGCTCCTTGGCATTGTGGCAAGCTAATTTGCAGCAGACAGCAGGATTGCCCTGTTCCCAGACACCCGTCCTGGTTGTGGCTTCTGTGGTGCAATCAACCTGGATCAGGGCATGGGCGTTTTTGCTGTGTCCATAGCTGACTCACCCAAAGCAGTTCACACGGGCTTCTCACGATCCTAGAGACACTGCTACCTCATGCAACACTCCTGGGCTTGATGGCTGAGATGACAGGACTGTTACTTGGGCCATGAGGACAGGTCCATGCCGTGAACACATCACCCTTTTGCTCTGGAGGCTGAAGCATTCTGCTAATCCCCGGGTCTAATAGACCAACTTCTCCCTCCTGCCCTCCTCGTGACCCCAACCTGATCTGGAGGAGCCGCCACTCCTGAAGGTCAGAGATAATTCATGTGGTGTCATGCTGTGTCATTCATGATGAGTGACTGAATTGGTATGATGAATGAGGAAGGGTCAGTTAGAGCGCTAACCCCAGGAACAAATTTGTGGGGCCACCACTGTCATTTTATTTAGGGTCTGCACAGAGCCCTCCAGGCTTTCTGTCTCAAGAATGAACGGCTCGTCCCTGAAAGGAACTTAGCTTTTTCCCCAGGGCTTTTTCCGCCCTGACTCTAGAAGAAGAAGAAGAGAGTGAGAAGCATTTGCAATTCTGTAAAAAAATATGAGCATTAAGGCTAGTCCATCTAATTGATAAAGAGCCTTAAATCTTGTTTTTCGGGGGTTTATAATGTGGCACTGAAAATTGCTGAAACTTGGCATTCAAAACTCATCTAGGGAGCAACTCTTTTCTTCCCATCTCTCTTTAAAAAGAGATTATTTTCTCACATCATCACCTCTTCTGCTCCGCACTTCCCCCCCTGAGTTATAATTCCTGGCAGAGTTTTTCAGTGAGCAATTGCTCATGAGGGCTCTGAGCTCTGCCATTTTTTAATCCCAGTGGGAGCTGCATCCCAGCATTTTTCTGGAATTAAAAAAAAAAAAAAAATAGTTTCTCAGGATTTTCTTGCCTGAAACAAAGAACAAATGATACAAAGGCCTGAACAGAGATTTCTGCAGTGCTACGTTCTTTGCACTGATGAACTACATGTTAGTTAAAGTCATGTCTGCTGAGGGCCTACAAAAACGCCTTGAAGATAATTCATTTCCATTTTAGATCAGAAATGAACGCTGTTTACTTAAGGGTTTTATTCCATTGACTCTACCACTGTAATTGAAGCCCTATAACTTCTCCAAGCTATGCTAAGATAAAGCACATATCATGATGGTATAGCTGCATCCTTTTAAGGGTTGTACTGATAGAACTTTTCTGATAAAATCAGGTTCTTCTCTCCTCTCTCTCCCAAATATGATACTGGTATGCTAAAAAAACTTTTGAAGGCCATACCTGAATTAAGAGATTAACCTATTGCCACCTCCTGGTTTTCAGTGTTCTGAGCTAGCACAGCAAACGCTGACTAGGAAGAGGGTTGGGTTCCCGGGGCCAATGTGCTGTGAGCGCGCTTGGTACGTAGCAGAGGCTGGAGTTTTGGGGAATACTTCGCTGCTGTGTTAGGACCACCTCCGGGTAAGTTGTGGGATGGACTGAGGAGTGGAATCCCACCTATCTGATCTAAGTGCTATTTTCCAGTCTTCCTCAGCTTCTTGCCCCAGGAACATGCTAACAGCACGCTGTCAGTGCAGAGAGGAACCGCTGCTCCCAACGTGGTGAATGCGGCCTTTTGTACTGAGCAGGTGAATTTCATCATGAGGTGTGAAATTTGCCCCCCCTCCTTAGGCAGAGTTTTCACTGAGGTCAACGAGAGTTTTGCCGGGATGAGATCTGCACTGTCAGGACTCTTGCTCCCTCCTGGCTTCTGCTTGCACAGCGGTATGACAAACTCTCCACGCTTTTCTCACTGCCATTTTTTATTCACCTGGTTTGGCAAGGATAGCATCATGTCCCTGGCCAACAGGTTCTTATACTGGGATGCGCCCGGGTAAAAATAGCTCAGATTCTACTGGAAAGTTTGCCTGCCTCAGGTCTACAGGCATAAATACAAAGCCCCTTTCTCAGGTTTCCATAATTCCAAAACAGCTTGAATTTTAATAATAAAATATTGCAGCTATTTACTCCACAATATAGATTAGGCCCCCCTTAGCGGCTTAGGAGAAGCAAACATAATTTAAATGGCAGATAGTTTTGTCATTTGAAAATTAGCTACTCAGTATCTGAAATAACCCTTTTTTGTGGTTGTTGGCATGGAAACAAGTATAGCCTGCAAGTCCTTCTCCAGACACCTTTGTAACTCCAGTAGAAGTCAATGGGAACCTGTGGAAAGGCTCTGCAGCTCTGGAAATCTGATGTCAAATACCTCACTTTTATCCTCCAAAAGTATCTGATTTTGAAAATTAGCTTCATTCTGAAGAAAGTCTTTCCTGAAGGAGTGACTTGGAGCAGTTTGAAGTCAGGATGTGTATTTAGAGTTGAAGTTAAATATTTCAGGCGTAACAGCTCCTGCCACACCATCTGGTTCCTATGTATTGCGTAACAGTGGGATCAAATGCCTTCCTGCGGACACGACTCCAGTTTAATAGGTGTCGTATCCCTTTATCCCAGAGCTGAGTGTTGCTCAGTACTGTGTCTTTCCCCAGTATCACATAGAAGGGGACTTTGATAACCATGGGTTTGTCCCATTTTTGGATCGGTGTTAAGCAGAGTCCGGTCAGATACTTTGTAGATTGCCCTGCTTAATTTTTTCTGCAATGCAAACTCAAGAGAGAAAAAAAAAATCTTTTCCTCAATATATGACTTGATGGTATGGGGCAAAACACCACCATTTTGTGATTAGAAGTGATGGCATTTTACTGAAATGTCACGGCTTGAGATACAATCCGTCTTTCCCATGCCAAAATGATTTCCAGGAAGGCGAAATTGAAGGTGAGGCCATGATGATAAATGAGTGAGATTTTTAACTGGCTTGTTGAAATACAAAACCCCCTTCCTTTTACATAGGAAATATTTTTTAACTGTTTGAAAATGAAGCCAGAAGGAGGACATCTTCAAAACCTGTCAGGTCAGACAAGGTGGTGATTAAAACACACTCCTAGTCCTAATGTAGTTTTTAAACCAGCTGGCTTTTGTGGGATTGCATCAGATCTTCTGATTAAGGGAAACGCTGACAGAGGGAAAAAAGGAACATGCATATGGGAAACAACTTCCATCATCTTCCTTACTTTCCCAGGTAACAAATGCATCTCTGTGTGAGGGAACAAGAGAATTAAGGTGCTGGCCCCAGTTTCATCTCTTGTGCAACGGGGACCCAATCTCTCTCAAAGATGGTCCATCGTGCTGAAAGGAGACGTGGGCAGAGGACGCCAGGAGTCTGAGCCTTGTGTCATTGCACTGTATCTGATCTTGCAAAAGCTTCTGGTGGGTGGCAGTGAAGACTGGGATGAATGGATGTAACTTGCAGCTGAGTAGTACATCCTTTTGTAGGATAAATGCGGGGAAAATTGAATCTCGAAACTCTATGCTTAGTGCCAAAGCCCATCTCCATGAAAGGTCTTGCTAGGTGTGGAGAATCTTCTGGCAGATGTGGCTTGAAACGATGGGGCTTTGAGGGCGATTTCATCCTTTTGCCACACCACCAGTGCTTGGAGACTATTTCCTACGCAGCTGGAGCTGATGCTTTACGGGACTTTTCCTATGTCTGACACCTGTACCTACACATCCAAGGGTCAAACCAGAAATGTGGAAATCACAGGATGGAAGCTATTCATTGGTAAAATAGTCAGGAAAGCACCGATATTGATGTGCAAAATGCTAGTAATGGTGCACTGTTCTGTGCTGGGCGGTTTGATCATCGTATATATCCTGAGCTGTGCCAGCAACGCATCTCGATGGCTCGTGGAGACGAGGCCACCACGCCTGACACTGTACTCTGTTGTTGCCCTGAGAATTCCTGTAGGTTGGTGCTTTGTGCTTGCATGTACAGACCAAAGTCCAGTTGCTGCGTTCCCTGTGAATGTGTTCGGTATGCCGGTTGTTGACTGTATTTGCACACGCAGCTCCCATGTTTTATTTTTGCTCTTTTGTGGGGTGGCCCACGCGTGCCGGAGTAGCGCATCTGTGCCGGGTACGCGCGCTCCGTCTGCTTTGCTCTCTCCTGCTACTCTGTGTGCCCTTGCCAGGCTTCTCCAGCAGTTTCATCACCGAGGGCTGGGTTCAGCAGCTCCAGCTGCGGGTGCGAGTACGGGGTTTTGCGCGGCTCTGCTCTCCCCGGAGCCCCCCCCCCCGTTACTCCGCACCCACCCCCGATGCCGCCTCGCGTGTTTTGCGGGCGCCGCTCACTGCGTGCGCGGCTCCGGGGCTTCTGCCGGGCCGCAGCTCCCTCCGCCAGCCTCCGCCTTTCCACGCTCCCCCCCCCCCGGCCGCGCCGCTGGCGCCTGGCCCCGGCCGCCCGGGGAGCGCGTAGGCGGCGGCGGGCGAGCCGAGCCGTGCCCCGGGGGAGGCAGCGGCCGCCCCCGGCACCCCGGGGGGGGGGGGCCCGGCTGGCCGGCTGGTTGACACGTGTCGGCGGCTCCCCGGCCCCGGCTCCGCGCCGGGCGGCCCGGCCCGAACCCGGGGGTGCTGCCCCGCTGGGAACCCCCACCGCTGGGAACCCCCACCGCTGGCAAACGGAGGAGATGCCGGCGGAAACCAGGAGAAGCCTCCCCTAATTCCCGTTCCCATTGTTAAGCAGTTCTGCAGGATAAACCGTTCCCCGAGATGGCGCTAGGATTAGGGTGAAATCTCTCACCCCAGCTACTCTGGTTTCATAGGAGAGGTGGGCTCCTCACTCACAAAGTTGAGCCGGTGTCAAACCACACATGAACAATATAATAAAGTCCGGTTTTGACTCCCTATGGACTCGCACACAGTACCGGACACCTTGAGATGTTACACATCTATAGCACATATTTTTTGGTATCTATTTTTTCTTTAACAACAAAAAAAAAAAGTGCCTAGTCACCATGCAGATTAAAAGAAAGCCTTTGATGAGGGGTTTCCAGGTCTGTAGGAAGGGTGTGCATGTAAAGTATTTGGTTGAAAGGTTCAGTTTTCATGCTTTATGGACCTATTGTGAGATCAGTTAAAAACTGAGCTGTGTAAATTTTTATATGTACATGCAATAGTCCGCAGACCAAGCATGTGTATTGTTCTTTCTGGTTAGAGTGCTGAGAATGTTAGCAGTACTGTGGATCCCAAGGAGGAAAATTAAAGAGGCTTCTATTTCCTACCATGGTGGTGTGTGGTGAAAGGGGGGTCAGTGCGTTGCCGATGTCAGATATGGTTCTCATTTAACCTTTTTAAGCATACATGAGAAGGTTTTGTTGGCAGTAGAGTGTAGCTTCCGGAAAAACTGGGAGTTTAGGTGATACTGGGTTTGAAGATAAAGCTTGCATTAGCTCTGGCTGTTAAAGGGGGGATGCAGGTTTGGGATTAATGAAATGTGAAAGCAGGAGGGGAGACAGAAGTATGAGACTTTGAATACTGTCGTAATTATTGCTCTTTTTTAATAAGAGCTATGGATGCTTATCATCTCAAGTTAATAAGGTTGTGTCAGGTGCCTGAATTTAGGCACCCAAGTTTGAAAAATGTCACCTTCCTGGCTTGTCAAGGTCACAACAGCTCGATGACAGATCTGGAAACAGAACCTGGGAGTTCCAATGCCTTAGCCTCTTGCTGGGCAGGCAGGAAAGGAACCGGAGCAATAACTTGAGGAAAAAGAAGTACCATAATGTAGATCGTGCAAGAGCCAGCTTCGATGCCTGGAAGGGAGAAGCACAGAGCTAGAACTGAAAAGATGAAGGACCTCATTGAACCTGGAGTGCCTCATTAAGTGCAACACAGCTTGTATGTGCACGGTGGCAGATTTTTCAGGAGATACGTGCAAAGCTCAGATGGGGAAGGATGAGAGAAATGGGGAAAACAGTTCCCCTTCTAGAAATACTAAAGTCAAGTATCATTATATATAAGGAATATAACTGAATTATTTTAGGCTTTGTAGGTAGTAAGTAGCGTGCACAGTCCATTTTAGAACAGTCTGGTCATGTGGAGCTGCCTGTGCATAAGGAAACACAGTTGTCTGCTGTTCCTGTCTTGATTCTGAAATGGCAAATGCTTGCTCTGTGCCTTTGTTTTTCCACAGACGAGTTGAGGGTAATAACTTGATTTCTCTGAATCTTTGTGCACAGAATTGTAAGTCAGCGAATATCCATCGGGTTGAACACCGTGAAGTAAAAACAAAAGCAGAATAGATACAAGAAATTGATTTAGAAATTCAACTATGCATTGAAATATTCAGGAATATTGAATAGCAAAATGTTTTTATGAGGTTCTTAGTATTTTGGGGCACTGTGCCTAAAGCATGGGGGGTTTTTTGACATCACTGCCATGCACATCAGAAATCATACTAGTATTTGCCCATGTTTGGTGCTTCTCTGGCTCCCCACACTACTACCGGAAAGCTGAGAAAGGACTGTTTGCCAAGTGTTTCATGAACTTCAGATCATGGTTGCTATTGCTGTGCAAAGGAGCATCGTGAATTAAATTAATGGCATGCTGGTTATAGGAAAAAAAAAAAAAGAAGAGAAAGGGATCTGGAGAAGGACATCTGCTTGAAGTGCTGACTTCTTAGGAAGAGAGTAACTGAGGAACTCCTGCCAGCGTTGCTACTATAGTGTTGAGATTTCAAGATGTGAAAATAGGAAGTGCACTGTTTCTTTTAAAGGGTTTCAGCCACGCGTGCTGCTTAATTTATCTTCCTGTCTGGTCCTACACTGATAGCATTTAACCTTGTAGGGGCCATTTCTCTGTTATTATTCAGATTAAGCTGGCAAGGTTTGAGCAAATGATGCAGACCGGATTTCTAGGGACTTGTTTGAGAATGGTTTGCAACCAGACTGCTCAGCTGAAGAGCTGTCAGCCTGCTCTTAACCTTTAACTGGACGCCGAAGTCCAATTCCATGCTGGTTGTCAAGTAATTTCTTGAGGTATCTGTCTGCTGGTTTTAAACTCACAGAAACTTTTGCTGGACAGGCTCCACTGTAACCTCCCCTCAACGCCTTCTCATTGCTTCACCAGAAGTTTTAAATACTGCTGCAGTTTGGTTTCATCTTTTGCATGAGAGCTGGTATTCGACCAGCTGTCTCAGTGAGGGATGTGTCTTAGGAATCGGGGAGAGCGTGCAAGTGCCACCAGGTGTGGGTCCTCAAAGAGGCAGCATGGAGACAGTATTTTGACACGTCCTGCCTGTGGCATGCTGCCAACTTATTTTACAGAAAGCATGGCCTTGGCAGGTGTTGATGGCAGCAAAACAAATTTGGAATAGGTTGTGATAAAGGGAGTTCTCTTGGGAAGCGGTAAAAGGAAAGAGAAGTATCTTAACTGTTCGGTCACGGGAAGAGTGAAGATGTGCTTATGGGAGCACCAGGGAAGTGTCCTCTAACGCAGTAAATGTTGCAAGACAATCTGGGGGCCTGGTGAAAGCCTAAGATTTCTGCTAAGTGTTTTTTCACTATTCTTCTCTCCAAGGGTAGAAATTTACCTGTGCAAGGACTTAAAATTTCCCAGGATTTTGGGTCCCTAGGCTCTGAAGGGGCAGTTGGCCTTTCTTCTAAATGCGATGACTCAGAAGCCCTGGTTTCAGGTGCGCTCTCAGTTGATCTGGGTTTGAACCCCGTGGCTCTATTTCATCCTTCTTCCTGTGTCTTTCTGCAGCCAGGTAATCTTCTCCTCACTCACTTTTTTTCAGTATCTTTTTCTAGTCATGGTCTCAGTCCTTGATTTCAAAAGGAACTAGATGTTTTTTTTTCTAGCCTAGTCTGCAGCTTTGAACTGGAGGGTCCAAACTGGGAGTGAGCTAGGACAAAATGAGAGTAGTGATGGCAAACAGCATGGGGTATGCGAATCTAGTAGAGAGAGAATCAGGGAAAAGCCCAGGATTTGTGTCCAGTAACCAGAAGCCATGTACACTGTGCAAAATGATTGCTTTTGCTAATGTAAAGATTCTCTGTTCTGTTTGTTAGAGTAATTTACTGAGAGACCAGAGAGCTTGCTACTGTGATCTATAAATCTTTGTTCTGAAGGAGTTCTGTGATGCTGGTGTTCCAGTCTCTGAATTTTTTTCAAGGACAGATCTGAGAAGTGATAAAGCATGCAACTGTTTTGTTTACATTCATTTTTTTTTGTTTTAAATATGCTTATTACAGCCATAACGTGACTGCAGCTGTAGTCCCTCCTGTGTTAACATTTTCAACACAGACTCGCTCTTTTCCTGGGGGGGGCTGAGTGGGGAGGTTTCTAGCATAGGTACTCAGTGGTAGGTGGGCCGGGGTTCTGCGTGTGAGCAATGCTTCAGTTTGATAGCAATCTGGGGGACGTTCTGCAGCACATGGGCTTCCTAAACTACCGTGGGGTGGGTATCCTGCTGCACTTGAGGAGGAGGGTGTGCTTCTCTGCAGCTCTGTTACATGCCGGTGGCTAGTGAGATTCTAGCTGTACTGCGGGGAAAAGGCTGCTCTTGGATTCTGACAGAAATTAGCCCAGTGGAACAGAGCCCTAGTGACGCTCCTTCAGCAGATTGTAAGAATTCAGGATGGACATTTGGAACGCAGTGTGAACCATGGATGTCTTGGATGTTACCCTGTAGACATAAGCATCATTTTGAAATGATCAGTGACTCACCAATGCAGTATAATCACCATGCCCAGCACCGAGCCATCAGTCACTCTTGAACTGACAACACACCCTTATGCGTGTGCTCTGCCTGCCCAAGACCCCTGTTATAAATCCTCTTGGAATGGAGGAAGATATGTTCCTTGTAACATGTCTACATACGCAGGGGTGCCCTAAGCATGTCACATCATTCTGTTATCGACAGACAACATCAGGCCTCAGTAGAGCTGCTTGTGCTTAGCCATATTGGCAGGAGAAAGCGTTCCATAAAGCTCAAGAAAAAGCCCCGTGATCTCCAACCTGTGGTTCCACTGGAGCTCGCTGTATGTACACCCTTTGTAACAGACACCTCCTGTATGCACAGTCATTCGTGGCCTCCTACAACCCGGGTTATGCAGCAGGTGTTCGGCATTCCAAGAATCTGGGAGGGGGGGAGAGCAGTGGGGCTTTGGCTGTGACCAGAGGAGTGACTAGAGTTGCCAGTGGAGCGTGTAAGAGAACGTGGATCCAAAGACTGCCGTGAATGGGTGTGCATAGAAAAGCACCCCCAATTGGTGAGTAGTTGTCTTTCAATAAAGAGAAGGCAAAGCTACTCCTGCACCTCCTGACTTCGCTTATCTGTAGAAGCTTATGGTTTGCATAGCCCTTGGCAAGTATGTTTGCAGATACCAGACGTGCTCTGTCGTCTGAATCTGTCAGTACTTCTTTTGAAGTTAAGCAGATGTTGGTGCAAATGTTTCTGGGACACAATTGAAAGAGACACGTTGAATGGAGAAGACCATGAGGCTGACATATGGAAAGGTCCAAGAATTTTGGTGTGGTTTATATGTGAACTGCTGTATTTAACAAAACAATTAGCATTACTAAAGAGCGCTTCAGCGCTGTGTCAGAGAAACAAGAAGGATGTTTTGATTGCTTTTAAATGAGTTTTAATCCTTAGTGTGTTTCCCCGCCCCCGATCTTCAAATCCTTTGGAAATGTGAGTAAAGCGGCCGTTTTACAGAGGAACATTGAGGCGTTCTTATCATTCACCTGCTTAATGCTATAGGAAGAGAAAACCCAAGCATTTCCTCAGCTACGTCCAAGACTCCAACTTTTTAACCTGCAACTGGAGATACAGCCGTCTTGTGTACGACCCGATTCTGTGCCTCCCGCTTTCCTCCTACACTTTCAAGGATGGTATGAATTCCAGTCTCCTTTTATCCTCATACTGAGATGCATGTATGCAACTTCCTTGCTAGTATTCCAAACAGATATCTGATAGAAGCTGGCAGGATGGTGGAAGCCTGTCATTTCCTTACTCGGAGTGTTGTCAAAGAACGGTGCTTTCATTAGAAATGTAGCTGGGAAATGGCAGAGTCCCTGCCTATCTCCACAGGCAGTGGCATACACAGACACAACACAGTGCACGCACCTGCTGGTGTTCAGGTGGGGAGGAAGATTGGGGGAGAGGCAATGCAAAAGTGAGCTTGTGTAATTAAAGATGGAATAGCCATCTTTGCTGCCTTTCTTGTGCAGCATAAAATAAGACTGAGACTGAGGGGTTGGCTTCTGGCGATCTAGCTGTGGCAGCATGAAAAATGAGGAGGAGTGCGATAAGAAACTAATAATTTATGTTCCAAGCACAGACTCACACCAGTGTGGAGGGAAATTTGTGCCAATAACTCCTACTAACTCAGAAAGGCACGCAATCTTTTATTGCACAAATTATTAACGACCAGAAAATAAATGACTCTGTAATCAGATTGGTGCTGCCGGCGCTTTTCGTTTCTTCTTTTATTTGTATAAATTCTGAAGCCAGTCCACCCCTGAAGCTGAGGCAATGGGAACTTTTACTGGCCCAGTGCCCTGCCTGACAACACAACAGATTAAACAGCGATGAAACAGGAACGTCCTGGTATCTCATTGCCTATCAGAGATGGGCTTACTCAACAAACATTTTCTGGCCCCTTCACCAGTAACAGCTCTGTAGGTACACAGGGATCTCTGATTTGGGACTCCATTGCCTAGGGATCGGAATAGTCAAATGGGAGCACAGTGAACCTTTATTTATGAAAATGTACAGAAAAATAACATCTCCCCATCATCTCTTGGCCCTGTCTCTTTTCAGATGCCTTTCTTCACATCCTTCCCATGTCCTCAGGGCTGCTGCTGTTGCACTCCGTATGCTCTGCTCTAGTTTTTCAGCATTTGTATTTAATATTCAGAAGTGCTGGGCACCTACAGCAATTACTGAAGTATACTAGAATTGTGGATTCTCAGCCCTTCTTAAATCAGGCCAAGGTGAATTTGGGCCTTGTACTTGCATTGGGAAAGGGGCATGAGCAGTTTGGTTTATTTAGACAGAGTCCATATGGAAACAAAGCATTGAACATTTTCCCTACCACCAAATGATTACATCCTGTGATCTTTCTTGAATTAAATTCTTTATTATGATGATGAAGAAAAGAAGCATTGATGAAGAATGAAACATCTTAAAGAGGAAAGATGATGACTTTTGGATTTGCTGCAGGTTCCCTTCTGTTTACATGGTGCTTTGTGTAATCTGAAGGGTGGCAGTGTTCCTGGATTAGGTAGGGGTAGTTAGGAGTTTGGGTGTCATGCCAAAGGAAGATGAGGAATTTGATTTGGGCTTGAACTAGTAGTTATTTGCTGGGAGACACAGGGTGAACTAGAATGGTAGGAACAAACAACTTTGAGCCCACAGGTAACTTTGGATCAAGATCTGAGCTTCACTTGAAAGTTATCATAACATACTGAACCTAAATCTTGGGTTCCAACCTTGGGAGTTATTTGAATTTGAACCTAAGGTTTTGAAGCCCAAGCCTGTATTCTGAATGGCGAGGCTTTTTGGCCCTAGACCCAAATGCAGCTGTGAGGCCCATGTCTACAATTAATGCAGGTTTGCTCTGATTCAGATGACCTGGCTAAGACTCATTTAAGCCCTGTGCTTACGGTTTGTAGGGTGATGTTTCTTTTATAAACAGGGTTCCTTGAAGGCAAGAGAGTTACTCTGTAAGGGAGTTACTCTGTATGCAGTTGGAAGCTGCTGGTTTGTCTTTAGTCCACGTATTTTTCAGTTGGTGGGAGAGACCCATATGTGAGGCTCAGACTTTTCTTCTCCCATTTCCCCTCCCTGTTTTGATTATGTGAACCATATGATAAGGAAGAAAAGTGTTTCTATTGTTAATTCAGCCCATTCATTATCAATGGCACTATCTCCCTGATGGCTTCATCTGAATAGGGAGGAGGGGGAGAGTCGCTTTCCCTCTTGCTTTTTTTTTTTTTTTTTTTTTTTTTTTTTTTTATGGTGAGAGGGTGTTGGTGAAGGCGACCACAGCCGGGCTGCAATAATGAATAATGTGCGGATTGTTCCCAGGGACTGCAAGTGTTTTATTAACGCAGGTTTTCTTAGACTGAATGCCCAATCACCACAGAACCATGAAACTCAAATTGCCTTACAGCTCTCTCATGAACATACTTTTAATCTCATTGACCTGTCGTTATACTACAACACATAAATTCAGATTTGGAGATCTTATGTCCAATCATAAATTGGGCTGGCAGACTTCCGATCAACAGAATAAAACTGTCTCCTGTGAGGTGGGTTTTTTATTCATCAGCGCTGTTCCAGCAGACGGAGTGTGGAGGTACAGTCAGCTTTTCTTAATAAAGTATTCTTTAAAAAAATGAGGGAAGCTAGAAACCCAGCATGAAATTCACAGGAGAGAGAAGAAAAAAAACAAGGTGATGTTTAAATAGCATTAAAATTGGACATAAACTTAGAATGTGGAAAACTGTGAATTAAGGGGTGTTAGCTTCTGCTAACATCATGGAGAAATTATAGAAAAATAGAAGAGTTTGTGCGGTGGCATTCAGGCATTCTGTTTTGGCCATAATTCTGTGTGCTTTGGGGGGGTGCACACGTGTGCCAGCTTCATAGAATTTCTTCCTCTTTTCTTACATCTTTTTCTTCTTTTACTTAAATGAGTAACCCAGAGGAAATCTAATTTGTCCCCTCTTGTTTTGCAGTGTTTTATTGGGATTCAGCAGTGAATGGGGGATTTGAAATTTCTCTGGGTTGGTGGGAATTTGGATATGAGGGGAGACTTTGCTGTGCTGGTATCAGGTGCAGGTACTCACGCAGAAGGGTTTCCTTGTGTGTAGAAAGATTACAACTGGTAAATCCGGCTAAGTGCTGAGCATGTTGAGTGGTGCAGCAGGCCCATCTGTGAGCGCTGTTATTGCATATGGACAATTTCTGTTGTCGTCAGTAGAGATGCGTCATCCTAAATGCTGGTAGAACAGGTCAGATAATTTTTTGTGTATGCACATTTCCTCTTTACAAGTCATTGTAGAAGAGAGTCCTGCGATGATCTGGAGCTGCTAGCAGTATTTCTAATATTTTGACTGGAGCTGCCTCCTCAAATATAGCACACAATGTTCATGTGCTTTCATTTACATAAATGTCACCTTTTTTACACTCCCCAGTTGTATGTGTTAGTCCATTAGATAATGCACATGGGAGGGGGGGGGAAAAAAGTATTTCATACTCTTGCAGTGTACTGAATCAATATTTTCTCAGCAGTGCAGGCTTCCTCAAACACAGCTACCTCCAATGTATTTTGCATCCTACCTGTTACGACCAGCTCTGCAGTTCAGAGGGTAAGTCGGTAGCATGCACCATCGTTACACGTGGCTCTGCCAACCCACGTTGGAGCTAAGCTGGCAGTCTAGAAGTAATGTGCATCCTTTCCTGTGTGTGGCTTCGCTTGGAGGCATGTTGCTGCTAAAAGGAATCTCTCCCTAAAGACAAAGAGCAGCTAAAGTTCTGTATTCCTCAAAACATGGAGACCTTTTCCCAACCTTTCTAGGAGAGTCTGTGGTGGAAGCGGCTCATTTAAAGAGTATCGTGGGCTTTTTGGTGCCTTTAGGGTGTTAGCAGGTGAGAGCAGCACTAGAACCTGAAGAGTTATTGCATTAATATACATCAGGCATCTGTACCTCACTTGAACTGCACGCTGGGCAGGCAGAGAGTGCCCTCGCTTTAGCCCCTGTGTTGGTTCTCTTGCTCTCAGGCAAAGCAGGACAGCAAACTGGTTTTGGAGAAAGGTGATACTTTTGGCAACTGCTTTTCTTCAAGTGCTGTCCTGTGACATCGCAGCTGCCACTGGCTCTGGCTTTGTTCCACTCAGCGCTCCAACCTTGTACCTGTAACAATTTAGCAGCAGTCATTTGAGGAAATAAAGCACCTCGGACTCCCTCCCCCAGGGTTTTCTGTCCTTACAGTAATTTTGTGAAGGCCTCTGTTTTCACAGCGCTGGGATAGATGGACTCCTAAAATATACAGCCAATTACATAGCAGAATTTATTAGATTTTATTCTGGTGCACGTTACATGGTGGGGGTGGGGGAAGAAAGAGTGAACTCTGGAAGGAAACCCATAGCAACTGAAAATGTAAGTGTGAGGATTAGAAGTCCCCATAAATATACCTGACTTTGCCATCTCTTTTAATTAAATGCAAGTCATGAAACACGGGCACAGAGTGCGTTGGTGACAGCAGTGTTCACAGACAGGAAGGAAGAGTAAGTGGGGGGAACTGGCTCTGTGGCCTGGGGCTGAGATGCAGAGCAGAGCCAGGAGGGTTAAAGCTACGTGGGTGATTTAGAGCGAGCCCTTCACAGCAAGGCAAAGGGAACTCTCCGATCAGTTATTAATGTTTCCTGGTTTATCTTCTCATCTTCACGGGTTTAATTGTAAATTATCCAGCATGCTGTACTTCTCCGCTGTGTTTTCTTCTCCCATCCCAGATAGGTGGTAGAGGAGAACGTGCTGATGCTAACAAGGAAAGAGGGGGCAGAGGAAAGGCCTGTCCCCTCTGAGCTTTGCCTCGGGGTTGTGCAGCTATGAATTGTGAAGCTCTCTGGGCCTTATGCTGTGATTCACTCAGCTTCTGAGGCCTTCTTCGCTCAAAATGATGTGCCAGAATTTGGCTTCTGTGAGCAGTGGTGCTTGGTTTCCCTCCAGATATGTGTGGCCCAGAGGGCCCATGTCTGAGAGACCAGGATGAGGTACTGTGTTAATTCAATCCTCCTGTAAACAGTTTCCTCATTTTCCCCCCCTTCTATGTATTCAAGCATTTTTCCTTTCCCAGCTCTGTTTCGCCTTTGGTAATCTCCCCGGCATGTACTCCATCAGCACTCCTGTGGGGCTTCTGTGTGTAGGAAATAAAGCCCATAGTTCAGCACTATCCATCTAATATCTTCTGACTGCCTTTAATCATAGCATTTTCCATTTAATTGGGAAGGCAGGCACACTTTGCATGTTAATACAGCACAGCCTGCACCTCCTAAGCATTAAAATTGTAGATGGCTGGGATGTGTTATGCAGTGGCTGTGAACCTGCTGGGTGTCCTTTAGCATCTCTGTGAATGGTGTATTTTCAGCAGGGCTGTGTTTTGCCCTCCTGACGGAATTCAATTAAAATAAACAACAACAACAAATTCCCCCCTGCAAAAAAAAAAAAAAAACCCAAACCCCAAACTTGTATGGATTCTCTCTATTTAAATAATTGCTCTGCAGACAGTGCCACCGTGCCTCTGTCTGTTGTGTCCATTGTCTTTCTTGGATCATTACACTGCTGGTCCCATTGTCTATTCAGGACAGCCAAAGGGAAAAATATCATCTTCCCCTCAGAACTGCTGGTTGTGTAGGATATTCCCCTTCTGTGATCCATCTATCCATGAAAGACCCATTCTTTCTTTTCTTGGCTTCATACTGCCACCCAGGAGTCTGTTTGTGTGAAACCAATAGTTTTGGCTTCATGTCATTGTGGTTTTCATGACTGTCTGTCTTCTCCTTGATCAAAACTTGCCTCAGGACAGACATATTGGGTTTGATTTGGAAGAGGTCTCAGTAGGTCTTTTGCTTTTATGTCGAAAAAGCTTTTCAAAAGCACACTCACATATGCACCTTGCTATGTGTAAGACACAATGGGCAACTGTTGATGTGATTTACTGTCATGTTTACTTGATTGTATGTTAGATGCTGTCCAGAAGGATAGCAAACTTGCAGTTCCATTCCGAGGAGGAGGTGTGTGCTTTAGACACAAGATAGGTCCCACCTAAAATTTTCATATCCTCTTGAGGTCGGTCTCCCATTCTTCAAAGTTTATGGTGTATGTCTTTAAGGTTGCCATTCAAAATCAGTAGAGGAAGAAAATTTATGAGCTGAGTCTGTACTAACATTTGAATACTTCCATTATTCAGAAGAATGCAAATCTAGAGTCCTGCCATCTTTGAGAACAGTTGCCTCTGGTTTCGGATGGTATGGTGCAAAAAAAGGAGTATGGATCAGACATTAATTTTCAGGCTATCTATGGCAGGGGTTTTCTCTTCCTTTCTGGTTGAGGTGCACTGGCCACAGCGCTGGGTCTGTGTAATTAATGTCACTTAGACAAGCCTCCCATTCCTGCTTCTCCATTATGCCTGTTGAAGCATTCAGGAGGGACCTGGATTATTCAGCACCAAAGTGGCTTCTACTTCTCCAGAAAAAAATCTGGAGTGTTCAGGCACTGTTGTAAAGCTTGTTAGACTCCCATGCATTGGCTCATAGCTCCACAAAACCACTTAATAATGGCCCCTGTGGAATGGTGCTCTTAAATGAGGATGGTGGGGTACAGTATAACACTTGTTCTGCAGTGGTCATTGTGATCCCAGAGTGAGGTTCGCAGTATCCAGAGGGCACTGTCTGTGGCTTTGCCTCTTAGCTTGAGTTGAGGGCTGTGTCTGTGAGAAAGAAAGGTGCAAAGCGGTGCTGCTGCACAACCTCCCCTCTTCCTTGGAGGCCACACACAAACCCCTTGGTTTGCTGAATTTTGCACTGAATCATGCTTCCAAGCTTGACAGGGTAATGCAGATGATGCCAGAAGCAAAGTAGATAGATTGGCTTGGATTACAGATTGCAACCACTGCCAAGGCAATGTAACATTTTAGTTTTCAGAAATATCACTGTGTCCAAGCCATTTTTGTCCTGGTTATCAATACATTCAACAGTTTGGTGAACTTTGTCTTGTTTGAGAGATTATCAGCAACCACAAACGCTTACTTCTGCTGTTCGTGTTTCTGCCGTTCCTCAGTGTGACAGCTTCCCCAGGAAGTTTTTAAGCATGGCTGTACCTGGGACCTTCTGGATCATGGTCTCTTGTGAGCTGGTATAATCTGGGAATGGTGACTCCTCTGGGCTGCAGTGCGTACCAGTAAGTCAGCTAGAGGGGACCGTGTCAGGATCCAGCAGAGGTACACGGTTTAATTATAGGGGAAGGATAGATATGCTACGGAAGAAATCACAGCTCTTTGGAAGTTGATGACACAGTAGTGGAGGGGATTTCAGTGCTCCAAAACGAGCCACTTACATACCAAACCTCTCTCTGACTCTCCTAGTATCTCTACCATTCTTCTGTGGACAAAAGAGCCCTGAATATTCCATGTGCATATGTTCTTTCATGTCTACATCTATCATCTCAATGCCCTCTTGTCTGATCCCCTCATTGCTACCCCACAGCACCAGGAACACCCCTGCTGTCCACTTGTGACTGCTCCTGTTTACTTTGGCACAATTCTGCATGTGTGTGTGTTGTGTGTGCCTGTGAGGAGGTGGCATAGCATGGAGAGAGGCATAATCTGGGCAGACAACAGCTTTTTTTCGTCACTCACCAGGCTTCATTTTTTAAGCTAGAGGACTTTCTGTCTGTCTCAAATGCGTGAAAGTACCAGGAGAGTGGCTTGGGGAACTGTGATTCAGGGAGAAAGGGCAGAGGGCTTGCATTGTTGCCTTAGGTGATGAGAGAAAAAAGAATGTGCTGGTCTCATGTTCTTGGTCTCATTTGTGGGTGCCACAGACCACCCTTCCTACATCCCACCACGGTTTGGCATAGCTTCTGGGTTGCATGAGGGAGGGATAGGATTCAAAATAGCACGCCAGATACAGAACAAGAATGAGGGGCTGGTACAGAGTTGGAGACTGAAGAGAGATGTTTTGAGTTGCAGTGTCACGCTGTGTATGAGGGACAACTTGTGTTGCCTATCTGGCATTAGCAAATTAAGAAGAAAATCAGACAAGAGCTTACCTCTTTGGGATGCTTCTACTTCAGGAGCCACATCCATCCTGGAGCTTGGACTCCCCCATTCATGAAGCAGTCTATGGCTCTTGCTGATTACTCTGCTCTGTCAAAACTGGTTGCATTTCACAGAACTGTGACCTGTTCTTTTACAGAGTAACAGCACTTCACCATTCCCAGTGCTTGGTTACCTCTAGGCTGTGTGTTGATACTGGGTCTTGATCATTGTGACCTATTTAAACCACATTTTTTTGACCCATTTAAACCACAACACATTTGGTTGGAATACTTGATCACAAATATGCAGAAGCATGCAAATATTTTTATTTTTCCTTAAAAGCATGCCTAAATTCACCTGCCCTTTGCTTCTACTCCAGTCTGCTTCTCGGGATTCTGATGATAAAAAGTTGCTATTTAGATTACCCCATCAGTTTGCAGGTGTTGTGTTCCTGTTTTGAGACTGCTTCTGGGATTTCCAGCCAGAATTTTGGAAGGAGCACAGTGAATGGTGTTCTAGTTACAAATATTAGTCAGCTGTTTTCCATAGCTATGAAAAAACCAGCTTGAAAAGGACAAAATAAAGCCAGATCTTGCATGCTGCAAGTATTTTCCTTACTGATCTGTCATTGTTCCTGCAGCGTGTCAGTAGTCCAAGTCATTCCTGTTTTTCTGGTCTAGTAAGAGCTACGTCATTGCGTCTCTGTCTTGACCTACAGTTCCCTGTAGACTTCATAATTATGGCCTTCTTTAAAACAGACATCACTTACCACGCCAGAAATTGTCACAGTGTGGAGAAATAGATCAAAATCCATTAGGGAACAAAAGGTGACTTAGATTAATTTCCACCTGAAATTTCAGTTGAGCTTCAGTGTAGAGTTAGTGTGTAAAGCAAGCCAGGATGTAATGCCTCTGGGTTTTTAATTTTAGAATTGGTCTGACAGGAAGAAATAGATGGAGCTTGCTTGAGTTCTGAAGTATGTGGCACGGCTGCAGACAACTGAGTAGAAATGTAGATAGCTGTAAATATTTCAGATGACGAAAGCCACAAATACGTAGAGGTTCTCCTTGTGTTAGTGTGTCTGATGTGCTTTAAAGCTGGATATCCCACCAGAAGCAGGTCAAAACAGATTCTTGTACTCATTGTTATTTCAACTAGAGACCCAGTCCTCTGTGTGTCTGTTGGAGTATGCAGTAAACAGGTCCCCAAGATAATATTGCCGCACGTGTATCTCCTTTTCTGAAGCATCCAAGAGGATTAGTAATCTAAAATGTGCTTGGGCTCGGGGTAGATATGCATGCATTGCTGGAGCCTTTTCAAAATTTCTGACTAATAGCAAACAACTTTTGGAGACTCATTTCCTACGAGGAACTATGGTTCATGAATTACTGCTTTTCACTATGTGTTCTCTTTTAGGGGAGGGAGAGGGACCGATAGCCAGCCCCCATCATCACCGTTGTTGTAGACAGTCTAAATAAGACTTGTGCTGCAAGTGTCTAAACCACTTCTGAAAGGAGAGGCGGGATCCTGTGTGCTGAAACTGCTTTGCTGTTTCTGTTAGTTCTGTTATTTCTGAAGCACCAGACCTAGTTGTTTCCCCATATGGCTGCATCCCAGCAACTGTTGGGCTAGAAAACTGGAGTTTTCAGCTGAAACACACAGACCTGATTCCCAGTACCTTTGGGGAGACAGTTGGCTCTCTGCATCTTAACAGCAGCAGGCAGAGCGTACACATTCCGCGCCTTCAGTGCTGAAAAGCATCTGTTTGAAGCACCGCTGTGGAAACAGAAGAATAATATTGCTGCATTCTGCACCAGGCAGGAATATGGAATGCAGGATAATGGCAGTTGATCTTTTTTTTTTTTTTTTTTTAAGGGCCTTTTGGTTTCATTGCCTTTTTAAAAATGTCTTTTCTTTTTTCAGAAATTTTATGGGTCTGGGCTAATTAACATTGACCCATAGTGATTGAGCTTCTCAGAGGCTTCTTCTGATAAATGATATTAGCCACAGAGGCCTTGCATAGCCTTTAGCATGCATTAACATTGAGCAGAAGATGTTTCGTATCAGAAGGAGGAGGACCTGGGTGTCGCAACACCTCAGGTCTTTCCCTGACTCGGCCGCTTCCTTGTTCTGTGTCCCCAGGAGCCTTTAAGTTGTCATCTTTATCAGACTGTAATACAAGTGTAATCACCGACCACCTCCATCACGTTGAAATTGTGAGACTTGGTTATCAAGTACCCATAGAAGTAGTTAGAAGTCTGAGGAAAGTTACAGAAACATTTAAGTTTCTTATTCTCAATGGATGAAAGACAAAGGATTGTGGAGTTTGGTGATTTTTTTTTTTCATAGCTTACAGTGAGACCATGAATTGCCCTAAAAGAGCACAAGAGGCATTAAAGAGTTGATGGGGCTCTTCTCCAGGTTACAGTATGTCTTTCGCAGCGGCTCTTACTGCTCAAAAGATGCCAGTGTGTACATGCCGCTAACAGATCTGTGCTTTTGGAAGTTCAGCGCTGGGAAGGAGAAGGGGGTGTTACAGGCAGGATAGCAGAGATCTTTGTCATTTCCAGGGCTGTGAAAATAGTTCTGTTTGTTCTTTCGAATGGCAACAGGAGGAAGGTGCCTTCTCATTTATTAGACACTCATGAAGATGGATGGGGGAAAAAAGAAAAGAGAGACTGAACAGGCTTAATCAGCAACTCTGAAATACTAAAAGGATACCCCCAAAATTTAGGGGCTGGGAAGCCAGTGGCCTACTTGGAGTCCTTTTTTCATTAAATTTGGCAGAACGTCCCCTACTTCTAGCACTTGCAGTATACATCATCTGAACATGTCCTTCCACACTGCCAGTGTGTGTATATAAAATTAGATCCATACAAACTATGTGTGTATAGAGATCCATGCAAACTGTGTGTGTACATCCATATGCACACCCGCCCACGGAGCCATATATAGAAACTGCAGCTCTTGGGGACAGCCTTGGGAGTCCCTGGAGAACAGGCTGTTATTGCACTTATTTGGTGTCACCCTTATTTCTAATCAGACACACACATATGCACACACCTCTCACCGGCTCACCTCAGCTCTGTATCTATTTTCTTTTATTACCTGGCAGGAGACGAGCTTCATTAGGGGAATGGAGTCACTAACAAGGATGGGGAATGGCAACAACAAAAGGATGTAGCAATATAAAGTTATGTCAAAAAACCTTTACAAGAAAAACGGCTGACATTAGAAACAGTGTGCATTAAAAATTCAAGACAGTTTGGGGGGGGCAGGACTGAGGAGAGAAACAAATAAATACACAGGCTTTAAACTAATAAATCCTTGTATTTGGGAAATGCATCAAACCCTGTGTGCTATTAAAAAACTGGCTTTATTTCTATTATTGTTAATAACAATGATAAATACTTTTTTTTTTTTCTTGGATCTCAGTGTGGGCTATCAGCATTTTAAATACACATTTAACCAGCTAAGCAATCTTTCCCTTGCACTGTTTCTGTTGCTAATATTCAGTGACTGGGAAGTCTGTTTCATCATACCTGAAATGTATGGCTAACTCAGCCAGCAAATAATTTTGGATGTATCTTGACCAGTGGACCAAATTTAGTCAGCTCTGTAAAGTTACACCAACCCAGCCACCCTGTTTCCGTTGGCTAATCAGATGTGCTAGCAATCGAGTTACCTCTGGGTTTTTCTAGTCAAGCTCTTGTGGAGAATCAGTTGACCCAAATACAAAAAAACCCTTCAGGCTAATCTACAGATTAATCAGTTTTTGCAAGGAGCTCAGAAGTCCAAATCTACCTGTAAGGGAGAAGGATGTGGTAAGGAAGTTTGATTGCTGTGCTATTTAAGCACCAGGAAACTTACTTTTTAGTCTGATCTTAGCATCTAGCCCTGAAGATCAATCTCAAACACGTATTTATTTCCCTCCTTCTCTGCAAATTGGCAAACACGTCTGTGTAGAGTAAAACTGGCTCACTAATCCAGTTTTTCACTTAGCAGAATTTGAAATTAGAACTTTCACTTCTGTCACCTGCCTCATTAGAGAGGTGAGGATTTGCGTGACAGGTAGCAAGCCTCCCTGTTCCCATACAGCTGAGCTGTACGCCTGAGCGGTGACGCCCCGAAGGCAGGACAGTGGTAGGGGTAAATTTGCCATTTTGCTCCCCTAACTTTGAGAATGCAGGAGATGCCCTGGGTTCTCTAGCCTGCCTGGTCTAGTCCTTCTCACCTACACTAAATTCATATTGTGATTACTCTCGCCCAACTCCTGAGCCTGAATTTGCAGTTGCAGATAAGCATGCAGGGATGTTTTCCAGGTGGGGAACATCTCGTGGTGCTGGTTTTGTGTGCCTCTCAGGGTGTGTTAGCAGATGCCTATGGGTTTGGATTTCCTGTAGTGGGGGGCCTGGCTTCCCAGCTTCTCCTTTGTGTCAAGTTTCTCCAACTTTTTACAAGGCTCATTCATACTGTTGTAATTACAGACTTTTTTTTTTACAGACTTTCACCAAACCAGTTATACCCACCTTTGGTTTTAAATGCAGTTAAAAAATGACATGGCAAAACACAGAGGTTACCAGTGGTTCTCAGGAGTGCCAGGGCTTGGCAGGGTGTGGGGGTAAAGGATTCCCCTCCTCTGAGGGGACAGCTTGCTTTTGTGCAGCCAGCATGAAAAAATGGTGAGAAAAAAACCCTCCCAAATGCATTAAGTCAGGTATTAGAACCATCAGCATAGCCTCTCCTAAATTCAGCTTCAGATTAGAAAGGTCCCACAAAACAAAGGAGATAAAACCAAGAACCTCTTTCTTTGACACTTTCAGCTTTATTGTTTTAGAAGTGGAAGCAGCAGAGCCATGCTTAATAAATCCTGGGATTTGGGAAGTCTATCAAACTGTGCGTGGTATTAAAATGAGATAAAATGCCTGGTGCTGCTGTCTGTTGTTCTCACGACTTTCTGAATAGCTCCAACACTCTGCCAGGTGCTTTAGGCCAGGAAAGGAGACTGGTACCTACATCCAAACTCTCTCACCTCCCGGTACCTCTCTGTGTCTTTACCTATCATCCTTCCTTCCTTGCTTCTCCTCTAGCAGACAGCCATGGGCCTGTCTTTCTGTCTCTTTTATGTATAAATGCATTGGATTTGCATGAAGAATGGGGCATCCTGCTGGACATAGAGGATTTTTTCCTTTCTGTTTTCTTGCTAGAACTGCTGCATCGTATTCCTTGAGAACTTTCTTCTTGCCATTTGTGCTTCTCCAGTTCTCTTTCCTCAGCAGTATGAGGTCGGATATTTAGAGCTATCCAGGTGGCAGCTTTTTGAGTTCCCTTTATTACAACTGCTCGGAAAGGGTAAAGTAACAGAAAATCTCCTGCAGTTTCTTCTAGCCTTCAGGGAACCGTATCTTCCCTGAACAGCCAAGCAGCCCTCCAGCAGGTGAGGATCTCGTCGTGCTTGCATGCTCTCTGTAGTGTGGAGTGTAGCAGAGACTTATCCGGTTGTTTGGAAGCATCATCGGAAGGGGACAGTTGTGCGTTGTGGTTAGCGTGGTATCTGCTCCTTGATTTGTTCAGGTGACATAATGCAACCCAAAGCAGAGGGAAAGCTTTGTATACAGAGACGGGACCTGTGGGAGCTGGGTGGTTTTAAACTCCCACTGTAATGTCAGTTCATGACCCTCTGAGCGGTGTAATACCTGCACGTGTTTATTCACTGGCCTTCCATGAGCAGCAGGGCAGGGAAAGTAGGAAAAGAAGGTGGTGAAAGGAGGCTGGGGTCAATGTGTTGACAGCAAAATATCCATTGAGAAAAAAAATGTTCACTTTGAAAAACATAACAACCACCTTTTCTATCTGTATTTGTACAGTTGTGCATATGTACGTGTGCAGGCTCGCTCTCTCTCTCACACAGTTCTCTTAATATTATTCATCCTTATTGCGTATCATTATTCTATATTATGATTTATATGCCATGCCATGGCTTTATTATGATTTATACCCCTGCCCCCAAAACAGCTTACAGAAGGCATCACATAGCAAAAAGACAGGCATCCCTGTACAGGGGAAGAAACATGGCTTTCTCCTTAAGCAGCAGCTTTAACATTACTTCTAAGCTATAATGAACCTCATTTCTTGGCTTCCGCAAAAGGATTTGGTTTTAGTTGTACCAAGTCTGCAAGTTAACCTTTTATCCAAGGCTATGGTCCCCAGTTCCTTTGCTGCTGAGTGTGAATAACTGCCAACAGCGTTAATAGGAGCTGCTTGTTGCTGGCAGCAAGGAACAATGTCCCTCCCTTCTGCTTATTCTTCTAGATCTTGATTTTCATCTTGCCTATTAAAAGAGATTCATTTAATGATTGCCCTTGAAGCAGGCTAATCCTTGTTCTGGTTGGGGAGGAACTTTTCCTGGACTGCTTTTCAACAACAACCTCACTGAGTGCTGCTCTTAAAATTACTCACAATTTAGGGACATTTCCACAGCTCAAAACATCGGAAGAGGCAGCATTACATTTGGGTACGTATGTGTAAATAACAAGGATCAAGTGAATAATGCTTTCGAAGTTGCCAGTAATGTTTCAGTGTTCACCGGGAAGAACCTTCCTTAGCCTGTCACTTGGTTTTGACCAAAAAGATGCCCTGTTTTGTCAGTTGTGTTGCCTTGTTGAAAGACCTAAAGTGGAGCGCCATGTCTCCAGAACCCTGGAAATCTTCTCCTCTCTCTGGTAACAGAATAACTTAGCTCCCCAAACCGGAAAACTGAAAAAAGGAACCTGCTCTGCAGGCTAAAGGCAGAATCTTCAAAGAAATGTAAAGGAGACCGGAGCTGTCTCAGAATGAGACTTTCGGAACTAAGTATGTGGGGAGCCCAAGGACAGCCGCCTTCCACTCCCTCAGACCTTTTGTCTTTCACTGAGAAGAATATGTGTATTTTTGAAATATATGAACTTGAATTTTTTATGGCCAAGGCCTTACTGCTTCATCCACATGAAAATTTAAAGCTGGGCTGGTCCTTGAGCTCCTTGGGAAACGTCAGTCAAGGCCTCAGCAGGTAACAGAAAAAAGAGGGGAGATGCAAGACCATAGGGATAAGGAACCCATGACCTTTCCTTAAGAAAATGCTGCTGTTGAGGTGACTGTGATTCTCCTTGTATGTCCTGTGTTTGCTTTCTCCATCGTACCTTGTCCAGTCTCTGATCCAGCGTGCGGGCTCTGCCCCCCGAAAGCCCATCCTCAGCCATGGCCATGCTCTCCGTGGCCCCTGCTCTCTTGCCCCTCACACGTTACTGTGCTTCTAGGACTTCCCTGAATGCACATGGGAAGTGGCAAAGCTGTCCGAAAACCTGGATTTCCCGGAGCTGATGTTGTTCATGGCAAGGAGGGTCAGATTTTTTGTGTTATGGGAAACCCATGACAACGATAAAAATAACAACGCCCCACCCTCCCACTTCTTTGCTGGCCATGATTTAGATGATTGCGATGCAGCGAGGGATAATCTCAGTTGGGGAAATGGGTATAAGGCAGAGTCAGGAAAAAGTTTTGAGAACCATTTTGGGGTTGGGAATACAGCAGTGAATGGTGTGAAGTGCTGTTTTGCAACATGGAAGCTCGCTTTTTGGCAGGGGTTGTGCATTGTAACATGGTATAAATAATCTTTGCTGGGTGTTCAGATCTGTGGGCAGCCCTGTGTGGCTTGTGGAGCCCCCGTGATGGAATGATGCCAGTGATGAGTAAAGGAGGAGTTAACCAAAACCTTCAAATACAACCAATTCCCCTGTGGCACAGCAAAGGAAACAAACTCTGAGCTTAGGTTTCTGAACTGTGTTTGGGTTTTTTGATCTGGCATCCAGTTTGGATGCCAGAATTTGCTAAAGTTGGCCTGGTGTGACTCTGATCCTATTTGAAACATCGGCAAAATTCATGTGGAATTCAGTAATGCAAAAAAGAGCAGAGTCTTGCAGTGCATCAGCTAGCTGTTTGGGACTGGGACAGTCTTTTGTCCTTTGTACAGCACCTGATACATGATCCTGGCTTGGAGATGTAACAGCAATGCAAACAATAAATAATAATGTTTTGTGAGTTGATCAGGGCTTAGGGCAAGCAGACATGTACGCCACATGTCTGTGTGTATGAGTAAGTGTCAGAATTAGGGAGTAGCGAATATTCAATCACAATAAATAGATGCATTTTCTTCTCTTTTCCTGAGGAGCTGGTCAACCATCCAGCTATTTTATTTATTTATTAAATATCACTGGAGATAGTTCAGCAGCAGGGGAGCGCTGCTCTGTCCTCCCAAATGATGATTGCCATCAGGCTTGAGAAATCAGTCATTTCTGGCAAGAAAAAACTGTTGGGGGGGTTAATGATGCAGGGTAAATACTGACAGTGGCCAGTGGTCTGAGCACACCAGACATGACCTAAGGGAATCATAGATTCTAAGGGGCCTGTTGCCGCTGCTTCTCTCTAATGTGATTGCTTCTTTATAATGGCTTCAACTTCTTCTCCTTCCCCCCCCCCCCCCCTTCATCATTATTGACCAAGGAGCATCAGGAAGGCTAGAGAATAAATAGTTCCCTGACGGTTAACAACAGGCTCTCCGCCAATTGGAATTCAAGCTGTGCTCCCTGTTATATTCTTTATAATCACACTTTATTGCATAGAGCAGAAAATAAAGCACCTATCTGTCCACCTCCCCCCTTTTTCCTCCTCCTCCGGGAAATTGGGTGCTGTCTTCTCACGGAGCAGGTGAGAGGAGGCTCTAGGGCTGGCCACGCACCCGTGGCACAGGGTCTCCCTGCAGCCTGGGAGCCGCGCTCGCTGGGAAACCCATTCCCGGCGGCGGGTGCAGAAGAGCCCCCGCCCCCCCTTCCCGGCGGCGGGTGCAGAAGAGCCCCGCGTGTGTGTGGTGCCGGGGGCCGCTCGCCCCCCCCCCGCTCCCCGCCCTCCGCAGCCGGCCCCGCCCGCCCCCCAGGCCGCCCCCGCTGCCGCCACCCCCGGCGGCGCGGCGCGGCTCGACGGGGCGGGCGGCGGGGCCGGCTGGCTCCTGCCGCCCCAGTGTTTGCGCAGCCACCCCCCGTCTGGGGCCGGGTTGGGGCTGGCTCCAGGCTCCCGGGGGCGGGAGGTGATGATTTTCCAGTGGGTATTTGTCAGGTCAGAGTCTGCGCCGCCCGCCGGGCTCCGCGCCTCGCTCCCCGGGTTATTTATTACCTCTCTCCCCGGCGGCAGCGCTGCGGCTCCGGGGCTGCTGCCAGCAACCCGCGGCGGCGGGGGCCCCGCCGGGGGGTCCCGGCAGCGCGGCCCGGCCGGCCGGGCGCCCTCGTCCGGCCGCAGCGCGCCAGACCCGCGGGCCGGCTGAGCCCTCGCCCCCGGCCCCTCTCGGTACCGGCGCTGCTCTCGCCCCTCCGGTGCAGCCGGGTCCGGAGTCTCCGGGGGCATTTGCTGCTTGATGAGGCGGTGGCAGTGGGGAAAAGGCTTTTCTAAGGGCTGGAAGAAGGCTGGTTGTTAAGGAGCAGTCTGGAGCTGAGTTAAAGGAATTAATGTATTTCTAATCGTAATTTGATTTGGTGGAGCTAGAGACACCGTTACAGCAGAGCATCCCAGCCTCCGCTGTTGCTGAGCTGTTAGCTGAAACTCCTGATAACCTAACCAAGCTCATCCCCTCCTTATTCGTGAGCTCAGAAGCCTCTGTTGAGCAAGGGGGAAAATTCGGTTTGGCTGACTTCTCGCCTTCGCATGGCGGTCAGAGCAAGCTTATGCCCAGCGAGCACTGGGACCCGTTGGGCTCTGTACTAGGCAGAGCTGCTCTCGGGGGCAGATTGCAAAAGGATGGGGTTGTAGCTCACCTCAGCACTCAGTCGTATTTGCAGGTCAGAGAACAGGAGCAAGAGAAGAGGTTTGCCTGGGATACCCTTTGAAGGGCTCTGGCGTGTGTGCTTGGCTGGGTAAGCTTAAGTAGTGGACAGCCTGGACTGGCGAGCAGGGTGAGAGCTGTGTCACTCAGGCAGCCACACAGTATGCTGTTCCTGATGCAGAATTACTCAAAATCCACGACAACGCTGTTACACGATTTACATTTGTTTTATTTTTGTTGAGTCACTGGACGTAAAGTTGGATTTTTAAGATAAAGTTGAATGCGATCCCTATGCTGACCCTGTCTGCTGTGACGGGCTGAGTTACGTTCCTAGGATGCCTTTAATCTAAGGATCTCCTAGTGCTTTCCCGATCTTCATTAACATTTTGCCCTTATTTCAGCTGGTTTGTTTCTTTGCATGCAGATTCCTTGTGTGCCCCATCAGTTTGTTTCCCTTGTCAGTAGCCAGTGTGACCAGGGTCCCTCCGTGGATTTTGTCCCTGGGGTTGTGACATGAGCCAGCTCTAAGGGACGTGACAGGAACACCATAGCATCGGGGAAAGGCCTGATTTGTTGGTTGACTTGTCAGAAGGAAATGCCTCCGTCTTGTGGAGAATTGCTACAGCTTATGGGGGAAAATGGTCTTGCTTCTGTTTGTGATGGGGATTCTGGTCTAAGATTTACTTTCTATACCTTCTGTACTGGTCTGTCCCTTGCATGGAGGGGAATTGCCAACTGCTGTTCTTCCTGTAAAGGACCCAATCCAGTGATACAACTCTAGGGTCCCCACGTGTGACAGATGTGCAACCCACATCTCTTCTGCAAGGGCAAGCAACTCACAATTCAATCTTGCTCCTGACAGCTTGACTCCTCGCTGTTGTTAAGGGCCCTTCAGACTTCAAATTTCCGTGCTGCTTGCAATGTTTTAGCCAGTTCAAAAAAAAAAAAAAAAACGGGAACTAGCGAGCAAATGCTTCTCTCTCAGAGCGAATTACACCTCTCTCATCCTGACCGAAACTCCTTAGACACAGGGGAATACAAGAAGCAAAGTAAATATTATTTTATTGTTTAGCTGTATTTCTCTCCTGGTGTTGCTTGCTTGTCTGCAGATGCACCAGGATCCCCAGAGCTCCTGGACCCTTTTTTTTTTTTTTTTTTTTTCCTCTCCCCTCACCCCCCCACTCCCAAGCAAGTGGAAATGTGTCCCAAAAGGCTTTGCCTCTGGTTCATGGGGAGAGGAGAAAAGAGACCGCTATGAACTTGTAGGATGTGTCAGGACAACTATTGTTACAGGTAGGTGAAAAGAGACACACGGGGGGGGGAGCTTGGTACTCTGGAGGCAGAGGGGACTGCGCATGCAGGTGGGAAGGCCGGGGAAAAATGCTAACGAGTGAGAGGTGGTTAACAGCAGTCAGAAGCTGCTAATTATCCCACGCTCCAGCTTGTTCTCATGAGAGCTGGGAAACTCTCTCTTTGATCCTCCTGCATTTCATCTTATAATTGGATGGGGGTTCCAGATGTTACTGCCGAGCGTTGTAGGGAGCTGATGGAAAGATGTATCTTGAATCGAGGGCCTTGGACAAGCCCAGAGGTATTTTCAGTGCTTTGCTAAAGGAGTGCTTGGGACACCATTCACCTTCTTGTCCCTGTTGAGTTATTGCTAGGGTTTATTTGTATTGTCTCCTAAATGGCCTTTTCTTTACCGTACACATCCTTAAGGTTCCACCCTTTTTTACTCAAGTTTTGTGGAGGGCAGAGCTGAATGTTTGTTTTTTCCTGCTTAGAAGAGGTTCGAATTGGATTAAGTTTGCGTCTCATTGCTGCAGTTCTGTATGACTATTCCAACAAATGGATTTACTGATTTACTGGCATTTAGTGGTAGCTACTGCAGCAGCAAGGCTGAAGACAGCTCCAAGAACATCAATGGAAAGGGAATTTTGAATTTGTCATTGCAAATATACACGTTGAAAGCCTGATTCTGGCAGCTAAATCTTTTCATGAACAGTACATCCAACCTAAGCAAAACAACTTGAAGTGTAAAGATGTAATTTTTGCAATAAGTTGCTTGTTAATGGGCTACAGATCAAGGTATTAGCAGAAATCAGCTGGGGAGGATTTTTCTCGTGTGTTCCATGAGGAGACAAATCCATTCCCGAAACACCTGGTCTCACAGAAGCTTCGCTTAACAGGCTCTCATTGCACTGTAGGTTTCTTTAGTATTTCTAGAAGAATTTCTGCTGTGGCACAGTACTGACAGAATGGAGAACGATAGGGACTGAGAAGGAAGGTCTGTTTGCTTGGAAAAAAGTTACAAAATTATCAGTGTGGTTAAAGTACTGTAGGTCTGACTGTATGATCTCTATTATTATTCCAAATAATAATGCCTTTCCCCAGTTGAGTAATACAAATAAGATCAGAAAAGTACCTCTCTCAGAAAGGCTTCCCAAGTGGGAGTTACGCCGTATGAAATGGCTCTATAATTTTAGTGGTAAATTTCTTTGTGCAGACAAACCCTGGCTCTTGTAACAGGCCTGGGGAATGCCACAAAAGAGGGCATTAGTGTTACTAAAGGGCCGGCAGTTTTCTAAGGAAATGTTTTCCATAATCAGCTGTAATCTGAAATGAGATAACAGTGCCTAGCTGCGGTAGTAACATACATAGATGGGATGTGCCAGCTACTCCCTGTAACAACCTCTTGAGGATGTCCTTACGATTAGAACACCCGGTCACACACTTATCGTGAAGGCTTATAGCTCCAGGTGGAAGAAAAAGCTGCATTCGCCCAGGCATGCACGCTCTTGCTGATCTTACTTGGCTGTTGACCGTGAGCACTGCATGTCCCCTTCCAGGACTGCTGATGTAGAGGAGACTGGGACCCATCATCCCTACATACTCATGAAGTAGAACAAGAGCCTAGAGGGGAGAGTGTGTCTTTGTCCTCTGTAAAATGTTGTGTTTACCTCCTGAGATAAAGGTTAAAATGCACAGGAGAATCCTCAGCAAGGGGTACCAAAGTAGTGGCGATATCCCCAGGCAACAGAGGAGGGCAACCCTCAACCCGCTGCCATACGCTCTGGAATTACAGTTCAGGAGGCAAGTGGTGGAATCTAAAACTGGTTCACACTGCAGAATCTGTGAATGCACTATGGTTACCACAGTCCTTGACTTCTTGGATATGAGCTCTGCTCCACAAAGAGTATGACAGAAAGCAAATACTGAGGAGTTTCAAATATGGATGGCTGAAAGTTAAGCAGACACGTTACTATGCTAATCTCCATAATCAAGGGCAGGTTGTCCATTGCTTCTGGAGCTGAGACTTGGGGCCAGGTTTATGGCGTTTTTTAGGAACCTCTTGTTTTCTTAGATGATGTGAATCTTCATGCCTGGGCACTGGAGCACAAGCTGTTTCAAGTAGGTCGTTCAGATCGCTCCCTACTTTGTCTTGATACAGGCGTTCTGGCTGCTGAAACCATTTTGCAGCTTTCGTGCAGCGGTCACTGCCATCAACTCAAAGTGAAGATAAAACCACACTGCTGAAAAGGTCTAAAATATTTGCAAAAAGGTGTGGGGCATGCACAGAACTGTATCTTAGTTTGAACTGTGTGCTTGCTCGCTTGTTTTCCTGCTGCCACAATAAACAGGACTGGGCTTATACCTGTACTTGGGGAGACCTCCTGCAAAGAAACCCCCTTGGTGTTGGTGATTGGGTAGGTTTCAGTCGGTTCTCAGAGGATGTTGGGCCTGGTGGCATTTCATACTTCTCCTTAAATTAAAAAAAAAAAGAAAAGTGAAGAATGGGCTGCCATGAGACTTGAAATTTCTCGCAGAGAGTCATTTTATGCAGTATCGTTAGCGATGAAGGAATAGTTTAAAACCCTTTAAAACCCTTTTTCTCTCAGTAGAATTAAGGATCCGGACAGATGTCAGCTGTCTCAGAAGGGACTCCAAGCTGCTGTTCCAGAGTTGGCCTGGTGACTTCTGGTACCTAGAGCCTCCTCCTGTTGTACCACACCACATGTCCTGAGAGCAACAACATGGGCTGTTTCTTCTGTGAGGATGAAGCAAACGGTAGGAGCATATGCAAAGTATGAGCAATAGCCACGGGGACCAGGAAACTAAGGGAGGAAGGGAGAGAGGAAGGGAGGAGAGGCTCAGCCCCAGGATAATGTGGATATAACATCCCTAAGCAAGTCCATTTACCTGGGTTTGCATCGTGTCCTGGACTTCTCAAGGTTGATGCTAATAGGGTCCGATTCATTTTAGAAAGGGAGAAATGAATGGCTGAGTTTGTATTACTATTTCAAGAAGCAAACTACAAATCTGATTAGAACGGCATATAAAATTGCATAGGTGTATGTGGCCTCTGTGTGTGTTTATGTGCACATGTGTACAAACACACAGATTACTTCTAAGCAGCACAACGTGTTTGTGGTTGTCTGAAGGTTAATCTGGATTGGGACTTGATTTCCATATTCACTCAGTGAGAACTGATTACAGTCTTTGCAGTAGTATACAATACTGATGCTGATACAATCTCTGTAGTAACAAAAATACCAAATATATCGGAACAATGAGCATTCTTGCAGTCAAATTCAGCAAATTCCCTGGTGAGTTACGCTAGGTCTACTCTCTCAGGTATTATTAGGAGTGGGGGGGAGGAATCTTGTACTCAGTAATTTATGGATCCATAAAGATTTTTTTTGAACAAGTAATAATTCTTTGGAAATTAAGGCTGATTAAAAGCAATACCATCCCTATAAATGCATTCAGTTACTTTGTCAAGACAATTTTATATGTTTCCTGTGATGTTCCCATGTGCATTCTAATCAGTGCTTTGCTGTAATTGTGATTAGAGACCATACCACAGAGGCAGACTCCTTAAAAACTGAAGGAAAGTAACAAGCAGTTGGGTGGTAATAGACTCGGGTCTCTTCTGGATATTTATAATGGATTAGGCTTTTTTATTTTAGGGTCAGTGGAGCCTTAACCTATATGCAGTGGTTTATGGCTAATGCCAGCAGTGCTTTTGGGTGCGAAGCACGTGTGAGAAATGTCTGCGTGCTGGATGTACTTAAAAGGGAAGACAGGAACCTGAAGATCTCTTTCCTCTACTACTCATCCTCAGCAACTGGCCCCAATGTCCTCCTAAGTCTTTCCTGGGTAGTGAAAAATGAAACGTGTGCTGGAACCCAGCTTTTTGCCCCTTCAGCTGTTGGCACATCTGTTAGTCTGCTGAGGATGAGATGCAACTACCATATGGCTGAAACATTAGCGACTGCGATTCTGATGACTGCTCCTGTAAAGCCAAACTAGTATTTCACGAGCGTGTCTCTTACCGATTGATACGCACAGAACCTCAGGTTTGGTATTTTAGCTCTTCCTGGCTTTCTCAGGGCACAAAACAAAGAAAAATTAGTACTCTTGTTTACCCAGAATCTGTTTTCTGAGTGCCCGTGCATCTCTGTGTGTCTGTGTCTAACAGCGGATGACCCTTGGTGCCAGGCTGGCACTACCACTGTGTGTGTCGGTGGCTGCCGGGCTGTAGCTGTTCCCATCATTTTATCTGCAGCTACGGCTAACTCTGCGCTACAGGCAGCGGATGAAAGGAATAGCTTTTGCAAACTGTACAGTGTTCAAAATGCCTTTTTATCCTTTCCTTTGGTGCAAAACTTTAAACTTTGTGTCAGTGTACAGAGTAGTTTTTCACGTGTGTGCTGACAACGTATCTGCTTGCACGTGTGCCTTTTGAGTGTGAAGAGTGAGTGAAAATAGTTTGTGCCACGTCTGGATGCAGATTAGTTTTCACTAAGGATGTATGACAAACAAAATCCTTCTCTCCTGCTGTGAACAAAATAGTTATTTGTAAGCATTTGCCAAAGAGTTTAGATGAACAATTTTAGGCATCGGGCATCAAAATTACTTGTAAACTGCTTGCTCTGACATTTCTGCACTTGTGGCGTGTTATGGCTCACAATTACTTGGTTTTGCTCAGTGATTGAGTTATTGAACTTGAGCAAAACAGAGATATAGAAATATATAGTATGAGAGAGCAGTGAATGTGGAGCATGAACACCTGCAGAGTTGTGCTTCCCTGCTCTGCTTTACAGAGGGGTTTTCTCTCTGGTTTATGAGGGAAGAACCTGAGTTTGGAGTCACTATGTGAGTTGCTGCAGTCACATAGCAAAGCAAAATAGGCAGAAATAGAAGTTGGAATGCCTGACTCCACATGTAGAAAAGTTCAAGTTTGGAAGTCTGACAAACAAATAAAACTCGGTGCTAACTAGTTGCAGCAGGCAGCTCCTCTTGTCCACAAGCGTGCTGCATTTGCTATGAAGCAATACAAGGGAAGGAGCAGAAAAGTTGCTCTTCTTCCAAGGAACTGAAATCACCACGAGAAGATTCAAATGTGTAAATGCCTGTTGACGTATTTTTTGAAATTCTCTTTGTTTTGGTTTTGTTGTTGTTTTCTTATATCTTATCTAAGTTTTTGTTTGATTAAAGCACTCTGTTGCAGTGTAGTCATGGCAACAAGCTTACTTGAACTAGTCTCTTTTTCTAGGAATGTAAGATTTAAAAGAAAAGAAAAACAAACGCAAACAAGACAAGCCTTCATGTGGTCCTGACCCAGCGTTTATTCGTAATGACGGAGGCGCTAGTGAGTGAGTGAGTACAAAGCTGTTTGCGTGCATCTCCATGAGTTCACTGGAGACGCTACTTATACCTGTGCCTGTTCCTAGGTATGTCTTTGGGTATGTTTGGTTCAAACACAATGTACACGTAGAAGAGACCGTGTAAGAGTTCTGGTCACAGTGATGCTGAGGTGATGACTGCCTTCCTCTGCTGGCATTGACCTGGATAGTCCACGAAACAATTGCCGAGAAGGCACAGCAGCTCAAACTTCAGTGAGAATTCCCTACAGAAACAACCATAGGTCCATGTTGATGGAACTCCTATGTGATGTCTTCTCAGAGTACCAGTGTTAATTTAGTAACGTTTAGCTATGGCAGGTGGACACTTGCTGCAGTGGTATCTGGAACTGCAGTATAGACATAGCCCTGACTAGGGCCTATCGAGACGTAAAGTTTCATGTTGCTGTAACAATAATTGTTCAGAAATGTTCCTAGTGGAATTTGCACAGCTCTCTAGTGGGGTGCAGTTATACCAGTGGAGAGGTGATGTATGCTAATCCCATCATTACTAGGGCAACGACTGCACTACATCAATTTCTAGAAAGGAGGAGAATTAGAACAATACAAAACCTGTCTGCAGAGATGCCCAATGATTTAAGGGCTTTAAAAACATGTTAGCTCTACTTAATGTGTTCAAAAGCAGTAAGCCAGCTCAGGTAGTGTGTACTTCAGCACCTCCTGAATCCATCAAGGTGGGCTCTACCTAGTCTTCAGTTTGATCTTTCTGGCATGTGTTTAAAGCAGTCACACCTTCTGACACGCTGCTTCCAAAGGGTTAGCTCACAAAGTTAACTAACCTAAACAAAAAGTGCTCTGTTTGTGCACACGTGTTGGTATACACTTGTGAATTAAGGGAGACACCCATAGCTTATTCTTTTATGGCACTGTTTGACGTTGGGATGGCACACCTCATGTTATCTCCTTTTCCATGGTCACTAATATTTTTTTTATTGTTTTAACCTAGCAATAGATTCCAGCCATACCCAGATTCTTGGATAGTCAGTTTTGCAGTGTATCTTTTTGTTATTATGATTGCAGGAGGGAAGGCAGAACAGGAATTTAGGGAAGTGGAATAGCAAAGAGTGATCTACAAGCGTTGGGACACAGCCAAGCTTTAGATTAATATGACATGACCGTCCTTTCGCCATCTTCTGATACAGTGAGTTTTTCTTAGCAGTGGAGCAGAGTAGAGTAGCACAAACAAAGGCTTTAGGGAAAAGAGAGAGAATCTGGTGGAAGCTTTCTTCTGCATTAGAACTGATATCTCAAGTCTTTCACAACAGTTACGAATTAGCAATAAATAACCTCTGAGGAGAGAGGAATAGACAAGGGAGAAAGATGCATTTTTAATTGCAATATGCCCAAAGAAGAATAGTTAATGCAGAGAGAAGCAGAGGGAAGCTGTCCAACAACTGGAACTGCAAAGAAGGCAGCTCTTGCCTTAAAAAAGTAAAGGGTCAGAGAGAATGGTTACTATAACAGCTGCTTTGATACTTAAGGCCTTATCCCATTGGTGATTTCTGTAATTGCTTTTTTTACGTCGCAGGGGCATCACTTGAGTGTTGCTAAACTTGCTGTTTTCCCAAACCTTTGCAGAGAAGGGCATCCTCTTGCTGTATTATGGGGGCTAGAACACTGAAGCGTGAAGTCAGTAAAAATTTGCCATTGGTTTTAATGGAAATAGGACTGTGCCCTTTTAATTTAAACTCCTTATTGAAGAGATCTCAAGGCTGATTCTGATCTAAGTTACCACAACATACCTGAACTTCAACCAGTAACGGAGATTAATCAGTCCTTCTAGTATGTGACAGGTTTTCCAGTGCTGTATCCTCTCACAGCACATCACAAAGGAAAATGGTCACTTGGTGCACAGCCAGCCCTCCAGTGCAGTCGCAGGGTGATTTCTTGCTGTGCAGCATACAAAGGTCTCTGAGCTCCAGGCCAGGTGACTGTTTACAGCACAGCACAACCACTATACCAAGTCAGAGAGAGAACAGAAAATGTGTTCCCTGCTTGGGAAGTTACTCGTTATTTGGTAGAAGGGAGCAGCTAGCTTAGAATTGGAGTCCTTGCCTCCCAGGTAAAACTTCCTTCGCTTCTCCCCCACAACATTTAATTCCTCTCATTTTTTGAGCACCGATCTACTTAGACTGGTCTTGTAGCTATACAGGGGACTTGCGGGGAAGGTGATTTGAAAGAGGTATTTTGTCAAAATAATTTGATGAGAAAAGAGTTCCTTAAACCACTATTGACTGTCCCAGGCTGTTCTCCTGGAAGCAGGACAAAATGTCTGCATTTGACAGGGATGTATGCAATTTACAGCTCTGGTTTGTTGTGTGAGCTCTTGCTACTGTGACCCTACTTCCAAGAAAGACAGAAAAAACTCTTGAGTTCCATGATGCTGCTTTTTCACTCCAATAAAGTGGTGTAAAAGGCAGTGTTCTGTATCAGTGGGATTAAAAAGGACACAGCCCAGCAGTTCCTGAGAAAGCATTTTTTGAGAGGCAAAACCCTTTCCAGTGTCCTCCTTGCCAGCTCTCCTCCCCTGAATACCCACCTGTGTCCTCCCTGCTGTGGCTCTTGCTGCTGGGCTGTCAAAATATCTCTCATAATGAAGCAGTCTGGCCTGAGGCTACTATTACCTCCAGTCCTGATCCCGCTGAGCATGACTCTGGCAGCATGGCTGGCTGTTCACATGCAGCGAGCATAGAGCTGGGCTACACCTGGCAAGGAATAAAAAACAAATATCAGTGAATCCTGGCTGTTAGACCGCCTTGATGTCCCCTGAGACTGAGAAAGTGACTGGGGAAGGCATGGATCTGGCTAGCTTGGGAGGTGGTGGTGTGGCTCTTTGGTCTCCTTCCCTGTCTTTTGGTAGGGTCAGCAATTTGGTAGGGGCAGAGTTGTTGCTTTCCATCACCGGTGTGGGGTAATTCTGTGGAAAGATAAGGAAGTGGGGAGATGAGCTGTTAACTTGCTGTTATAAAGGGTAAGCACCCCAGCTTCTTTGGGGGAAACAACAGTGTTCAGTGGATACTACACCAACTGCTGGAAGACCTGTTTTATTATCAAAGCTCTTCTGGTGTACAGGACAGAACTTTGCTGGCAGAGTTGGGTTTGGACTGTGAGAAACTCATGCTACAGACCTGCTACTACAAGGACAGCAAGACCAGTGCTATAGATACAGCTGTGCGGACAGAACGTTGTCTCTGTTTGTTTAGCCTTACTTAGGCAGGGGCATGATGGTGCCAGAGATGGCACGTATGGCACCTGTGCTGGAATCCTGCAAAGACAGAAGCTCCGGATTAGTTTGTGAACTCAGGCTGGTCATTTAACATGTAGCTGGGCGTCTCTCTCCTCCCAGCCTCGACCTGTCTTTCCTGTAAAGGGGCAGGGCCTGCATCTGCAATGAGTTTTTTAAAACACTTGGCACAAAGGACCTTTGATCTCAGTTAGAAACGCAGAGGTTTGCTGTCGCACATGTAAATAACAAATGCATTTAGGAGGTTTCTCCTCCTTTTATGTATGGGTAGAATAATGGAGATATATCCAGGATAAGTAATTTGCCCATGAAACTGGTGATAGAGTAAGGAGGAAAATCCTTCTCTCTTCACTTTTGGACCTGTGCTTATGCACCACCTCTTGTAAAATGCTTTACAGCACAGCTAGCTCTTTGCAGTCATTGACACATTTGACCTGAGAGAAATAAAAGATCCAGGTTTTGTTTCGATCCAACGTGACGTATTCCAGAGGTGGAGAACTAAATGTTGGAAAATGATCGCTATTTACTATGTTTACTGTGGTAGTGCCCCTGTGAGCAAATGATGAATGTTTTCACTTTGCTAGGTGCCGTGGAAACACACAACAAAAAGACATGGTGATTTGTGCCCCCAAACTTGAAAATGTGTTCCAATTCCTCAGTGTGGAATTTGCAAAATGTACCTGGTTCTCTCTCAAACCACGTGTGCATGGATTTACTTAGATCTCTCTGATCTGCTCTCCAGTGGTGAATCTGTTTACACTAATCCTGAAAGCTCTACTGTTAAGAGACTGGAGCTGAACAACTTCAGACTCCTGCTGTCGAACTCGGACATCCAGACAGAGCTCTTGTTCTCTATTACAGTGGGGAGGGACAGGGAGGACTTGTTAGTAACTTCTCATGCTTGTAAGAGACTGATAGGATCAGCCTGAATCTGTGCCTCTTGTTCCCCCAAACTTCGCTGAGTTCTGCCAGAACACCTTGCGTGTGCACAAGAAACCCTGCCTGGTCCAAGCTGTGCACCTCATGTTGAGCCACCATCATCAGGCCTTACTCTTCCAGCGCTGGACCTCTACACAGCTTGGCCAGTGCACCTATATCATGACTGGCATCAGGTGCCTGTTTTTTGCTGGGAACGAAACACAGCCAAGTAGATGCTGCCCTTCTAGAATGAAGACCCAGCACATTCACTTCCCTGATGACTAGGTCCAGATTTGAGCCCAGTTTCTTTAAAGATAAAAAGCAACTGAGCTGAATGCAGTAGGAAAACCCCATGGCAAGTCACCTTTTCCTTTAAAATAAAAGGTAAATAAAAGTTCTCTGGGTTAGGAAAGCTGTTTCATAGGGGCAGACTGGATGGTAATGCAAGGTGCTGTGGGGAGATTTCAGTGTGCATCCAAACCACAAGAGTCTGAGAACTACCAGACAAGGATTTGCTCCTGGAGGATGAAGGCCACTCTTGTTCTGCTCTCCTGTGACCCCTCCTGGAGGAAGCATGGAGACTTCTCTTTGGAGAAGGCTGTGGCCAAGCTCTCTCTACACTTCGAGGTGAAACTGCCATTAGGAACAGAGGTGGAAGACTAATAGTAACCCTTATGGCTGTAAAAAAGAAGGCTTTGAGAACAAAATACCCACTCCCCTGTAAAACGTGAAAAGAAATTAGTCCCATGAAGCCAAGTTACAAAGAAGATGGAGCAAAGGAGGTCTGAAGTAGCTCTCAAGCCTTTGCAGAGAGCTGAGTGCAGGTCTAGGTATGCCAGGCATGAAGGCTTTCTGGGTGTGTAAGAGCGAACAGTTCTTCTCACTGTATGGCCTTCTCACCTGACCTCCATCCAGAATCCTCTTACACGCTTTCACGGAGAAAGCCTGTGTCTCCCAGAGCCTCTTCCAAGTATTTTCCTTGGTTCATTAGGTGATAATAGAAAGTGATTTTTTCCCTGTCATCTTGAGCAATCAGAAGCATTAAGAATAAGAGCCTAGGCCTGAGAGCCTAACCGAGAGGGTTTTGATGGGTATGTGTATCTGCCTCCTTCATTAGGGCAAGAAGCAAGGATGGATCCCAGAGCTTGCATTTCCTGAGAACAAATAGGCAAGAAACAAGGATCGTGGTCAAGTAGTGTCAAGAGAAAACTGAGGTTTGGGCCTTAGATTCCATTCCCAGAGAGGCAGTTTCCTCCGCCTTTACTGGTATGAAGCAATAGCTTGTCCCACAAGTGGTCCATTAGTGGACTTTTTGTAGAGAGGGGTGCTTACCAGCTGAGAGCTAAAGGGGGCAGGAAATAACACCTGTAAGATCTCAGGTAAATCGCTTGGTGCACAGATGTGAACTCGTCACCTGTATTAGCCTGTATTTACTCGTAGTGGGACCGAATAGCTGCACAACCCCCACGTGAGTACAGTGCTTATGTTCTGGATCTCAGCCTCTTTGCGCTTCAATTTCTCCACCAGTAAAGTGAAGCTAAAAGCAGCTTCCTCAAAAAGGTGCTAGGAGGTGGTGCTCTTTGCTCCTCTCTGAATGCTCTGAGATCATGAGAGATGGTGCTGAAGTGGCAGGGGCCGTTACTGCTCAGAAACTCCCCTGCCAACTGTCAATGCTGATTGTCGCTAAGGAGAATCCATTTCTCACTGTCTGGAAGGCAAGTTCACCTTGCCACCACCTCCCCCTGTAAGAAAGCAAGTAGTAAGGGGCACACGTTGGGACAAAAGCTAAGAACTTTTTGTTGTTGTTCTGGGAACGCTCAGACAGAACTCAGAGAGAGCGCGCTCTGTCCTGCCACCTTGTAAGGCTTGTGGGGCTTACTTCTTGTACTGTGTTTAGGGGGTTATTTATTTTTATTTCCCTTCTAGGTAGGACTCTTCCTGTGCAGTCCAACCCTACTTAGCATCCGAAGGTAGGGAACTCCATTTTACTGATGTGACAAAGCTCTGTAACAAACACGCAACTTAATTTTGGGTGGTGGTGTCCAGTTTCACGTGGACCTTGTGTCGTACCCGCCACAGCTCGTGAGGGAAGACAAAATTTTGACTCTTGTCTCCCGAGTCTTGCTACATGGCTACCTGGGAGAAGAGAAGGCTGTATAGCCTGCCTTCTCAAGCTACAGCTGGTCACAAGAGGGGGGGGGGGAGCAAGCGGCGGGTGTTCCCGCGTGGGAGTGCCCCCCTGCTCCCAGCCGCAGGGTGCCCGCGTCCCCCGGCGCCAGCCCCGCCGTCCGTCGCTCACCCCCTCGCCCGCCGCCGGCGCTTGCGAGCGGCGCTGCCGTTCCAATGGGCCAAGTTGGAGCGCGGCGGCGGCGGCGGAGGGGAGCCTGGTGTGGTCAGAGTCTCCGAACTGCGCCGTCACTTCTGAGCGCAGATCAATACATCTCTGTCCCGGCTGGGGAGGGGGGAGCCCGGCTCAGCAAAGCCAGGCCTTTAGGGTCTGGGGGCAACGGCGTGGGGAGCGCCTGCCCCGCCGCGGCACGGGCTGGCGGGGATGTACATGTGTATGGCTGCGTGTGGCTGAGCGTGTGCGTATACATGGGGCGATGTAACGTAATACCCTGCTTTTTAAAATTGTGTGCAGGAGTGGAAATTAAATACCGACTGGCAGTGATCATAAAGCCTTCGGTGGGAGCGGGGCGCGTCTGCACTTTGCAGGTGAAGGTGGGCGGCCCCCGGGAAACTTCTCCGCCCGGGTGTCTGGAGCCCCGCGGGCAGAGCAGGGGGAGCCGGCACCGTCCGGGGGCTCCGTCCTCCCTGCGCCCGGCGGGCGCCGGCGGCGGAGGGGAGGGGATGGCGGAGTGGCGGCGGGGGCGCGGCGTTTAATTTTAATTATAAAAAATAAACCAGGTGTCAGTTAAAGGAGGAGGGGGGGGGGGGGGGGGGGGGCGGGGAACCCTCCGCCTGGGGAAGGGGGTCGATCTGGGAATCAATAAGCTTTTTTTTTTTTTTTTTTTTTTTAAACCAAAATAATGTCTACGGCAGCAGAGACCTCTCCGAGATGTCAGGTATTAGTCCGGAGGGGCAGATCTGCGAGCCACACAGCAGCTCCCGGGTCTACGGTACATTAGCCTCTCCGTGGGAGAGGGATCCCAGACAGCTCTGCTGGGGAGCCAGCCCAGGAGATTTGTTAGCGGGCTGCTCCGGGGGATACCAGCCACCTCCGGCACCCGGGCGCCAAAGGTGCTTGTGCTGCTGCTGCTGCTGCTGCTGGCGCATTTCATCCAAACTCCAGCCAGAGCGGGGGCAAGTTCAACCGGAGACATTAGAGCCACTGTGCTGTGGAGAGACGAGGGCGCACGGGGAGCGCGGCGGCACCATGCCTGCTATCAAGAAGGAGCGACTTGACAGGGAAGAGATGGCCCTGGCAGCCTTTAACCAGCCCATGGAAACCTTACCTGACTATCTCGCCCCTCTGGCCGCCGCTGCCATTCCGGTGGTAACCCCGCACCCGCCGGCTTACGACCAGATCTTTGCCCACCGCGCGTACCTGGGCTTCCACGAACCCCCACCCCCCCCACCCCCACCCCCCCCACCCCCCCCACCTCCCCGAGGACCTGATGCTGGAGAGGTTTTCCTCCATCCCGGATTTCCAGCCCTTCTTTGACAACGGAGAGCCTTGCATCGAGGTGGAGTGCGGGGAGAACAAGGCGCTGCTCTACATCAATAAGTTGTGCCAGGGGAGCAAAGGACCCTCTATCCGGTACCGGGGAGAGTGGCTCACCCCCAACGAGTTCCAGTTTGTCAGCGGCAGGGAGACGGCCAAGGACTGGAAGCGCAGCATCAGGCACAAAGGTAACGGCACCGCTGCCCGCTCGCCTTGCGCCGGGGCCCCCGCGCCGCCCGGCCCTTCCCGAGCGTCCCCCCCGCTCGCCCCCGTGCCTCGGGAGCCAAGGGGGCCCCCCCCCCCCCCCCCCCCCAGGCTGCCCGCCCGCTCGCATTCGCACGGCGGGGAGCTCAGCTCCGGTCTCCGGCGATGTTTTCCGCGCGATTTGGGCACAGTTGCTTTGGGGCGGGGGGGTTCGGGGGGGGGGGGGGGTGGCTCTCCTCTCTTCAGGAGAGAAGTTTCATTTCGCGCGGGCGGGGGTCGGACAGCGGGCACATGGCGGGGTGCGGACCGGCGCTGCTCCGCACCCCGCGCATCTCCTCCGCGGTGGCGGCGGGGCGCGGAGCCGCCCGCCCGTGCGTGGCGGCGGGCGGGGCGGAGGGGGTGTTCCCCTCGCAGCTGGGTGGCGCGGGACCTCCGCGGCGCCGGCGGCTGCTGACGGGAGCCTGCCCTGCCTCCCTCCCCCCCCCCGCCTGCGGTGCGGCCCCAGCCGCAGTCCCGGCGGCGGAGCTGCGGGTGCGGGCGGCAGGTGGAGAGCGGGGCCCGGGGGGGGGGGGGGGGGGCGCGGGCGGGGGGAGCCGGCGCGGCGCCTTCTTAGCCGGGAGCCGGAGGTGTCAGCCCCGGGGGTCGGAGGAGCCTTTGGGAGGGGGCCGACACCTCGCCCCGTTTATCGATCGCCGGAGGGAAGGGGCGTAACTCCGGGGGCCGCGCTAATTGCCGCCGCTCCGCTCATCTCTTCTGTTTCTTTTATTACCGGGCTCCCGGCTGCCTTCGGGAACCCTCGATTCCTCCGGGGTGAGTCAGGAGGACTGAGGTGACAAGGGACGGAGGCGCCGGGGGCAGGCGCCGAGTGGGCTGCCCCGCTGGCAGGGCCGCCCCCCGGCGCGGACAGCGCGGAGCCCCGCGGGGGTGGGCGCAGGCTGCGCGGGCGGGCCTCCCGCCTCGGCCCTCGGCTCCGGCCCGGGGTTAGGCAGGGGCTAAGGAGGGTTGCGCCTTTCCACGGCTATCTGCGGGGGGAGAGTTCGGGGAGGGGGCAGGCGGGGGGCGGGTGCCGGTAGGCAGGCAGGCAAGGGTAGGGGTGGGGGTGTGGAAGGAGACGCGTGCTCCCCCCCCCTCCCCAAAAATACTTTCCTTTTATAAAGGTGCTGATCCTTTTTCTTCTTTTTTTTCTTCTCTGCATCCAGGGAAAAGTTTGAAGACTCTTATGTCCAAAGGAATCTTACAGGTACATCCTCCAATCTGTGATTGCCCTGGGTGTCGAATTTCGTCTCCAGTGGTAAGATTATTGTTAAACTATGTGCTTTAGTTAAGACATCTCCCCTCTCCTCCGCCTCCTCCCCTTAAAAAAAAAAATCCCTTTGCTTCTGTGATCATGAGACCCCGATCTCTGAGGGCTGGGATCTGTCAGTCATTGAGTCTTTTGCCGGAGCACTGCTTGCGCTGCCAGTGTACCTGCAGTCTAGTTGAAGGCTAGCGGAAGAGGAGTTGGCAAACAGAGCAGATGGGAAGAGCGGTGTTTGACCTAAAGGATGCACCACACACAGTGTGCCTGGGTTTCAGGGGGAGCTGGCTATTCGCAAACGGCAAAGCATTCGGCGACCTCTTTCCTGTTCTCACCCCTTCAGTTTTGTGTATTGTGCAGAGGTGTAAAATGGCTAAATAAAGCAAAAGGGAATTATAATTGCACCCACGTGGTAAGAGCCAGAGCAGTCACAGTTTACAAACCATCAGTGATATTTTTTAGATAAACTGAAGGAGGAACAAGCTTACGACCTTTACAACGTTTCCATTGTAGATCACAGTTACTGCTTTTATAGATCTTCCCAACTTCTGAGTTCCTTGTGTTTTCTGCTGTCTGCCTTTACCCCGAGACTTTTAAAATCTCTATGTGGCACCAGCGTTTTCATGAAAAAAGATGTTGATGCTATAAATAAAAAGCTATTGAAATCATAGTAAACTAAGGCATTAAAAACAGTTCATCATGTGTAAAAAAAAAAAAATAACCATAAAATACAGTAACATCTAACCGGGCTGGCAAAGCTGTTGGTTTATGGAACTAAAGTAGGTCTTGGTCTGAAAAAACACACCATGACTTAAAGGATTGTCAGCAGCACTGTGGGAACAGAGGCAGCTGGAAATTTGTCTACTTTTATCCACTGAAACCAACCATTTTTTCTTTTATCGTTCCTTTGAGATCAAATGGACAATCTCTTTTCACATGCACGATCTTTACGATTCTGCACGACAGACGGGAGTGCGAATTTAAATTATTTCTGCATGGTATATGTGTGCATGTCTGCTTATGTATATAAATATACACATTGACATGGGAAGGGGCTTAGAGCAGTAATCAACAGTTACATAAATGAATGTGAAGATACCATCTCTGTGATGCGGAGTCTCCTGCCTCTGTTTTGCGTAGCAGCAGCCCATACCAAAGCAGTAACTTTGCCCATCGAGCTGACCAGGACCAGTTGTGTTGCAGCATTGCTGTGGTCTTTTAAACCCAGCCAACCAGATAGCCTGAAACCTGGCTTTTCTGACGGACTCATATAGTTCCTCTGAGTTTACGGGGCAGAATGCGAGGCGGTGTAATAAGCTTTCTCCAGTTTTGAGTTTTTGCATGTGCTTTAGTTGCCGGTCGTGTGGATCAGAGGCCAAGCAGCAGTGGTGGGTAGACCAGGGTGATGCGCCACCCTTGCTGGTGGTGGTAAGAAGTGTCTGGCCCGATGACGTCTGCTGGTCACTTTCTGGGTACTGAGTTGTGTGAGGTGGTAGCCAAAATGACACAATTTGCGCTTTCCTGGCAGCAAGATTTTTAATAGTTGCACATTATGGGCATTTATGGATGGGAAGGCAGCTCTGTGTGAAGCAAGCATCTTTTAAAACAACACTGAATTTGTGAAGTTCAGATAGAGGAAAAGAGAGGTTGGTATAGTTTTGGGAAAGGAGAAATAAATCCTTCTGGACTTGCTTCCTACTGCTTCCCCAGCTGTATAAATGAGTTGGGGGGGGGGTTGATGTCAGAATTTGCACAGCAAGGACAAACCCCAGTGAGAGCTTTTATCAGAACTCTCTTTCTCAGTGCTTGCTGCGTTTTCTGCGCTGTAATTAGAACATAGTCTCGACCAAATGACAATTTCACATTTTGAACCGGAAATCTTTTGGTAGTGCCTTCTCATAGCCACATGCACAACACATCCAAAACAGTTATACGAGAAGGAGGATTAAAAATCGGGCACAGTTTTATCTTTTCCCCGCTTAGTGATCACCGATTGAAGCACCACTGAGATCAAAGGGCTGTTTCTCCTCAAATGTAGAAATGCTTTATGTTTTATAGCATAGGTAAGTGGAGCCTTGCGATGCCAGGGTCCGTGTGCTGCTGTGTTGTCACACGGGGGGTGCGGAGGCGGGGAGCTGATTCTGTCAGCAGCTGGTTCTGCTGGTCCGAAATCGGTCCTTGGACAGTGGGAATTGTCCAGAAAAACTCGGGCATTGCTTTGGTAACGGGGCAAGCCAGCTGCTGGCGGGCAGCGGCATCTTCCCCCGGCTGCCAGCAGAAAAGGCAGCGCTCCAAGGAGCCGGCCCGGCGCTTCCTTCGGGAAAGGCTGCATCCCAGGTGCCCAGCCCTGCCTCCAGCCGGACTGGTAACGCGGGGGGCTTTAACAACAGCCGGGGCTGGGCTGAGGGCCTGGGTCTCGTTTGGGGGGGGGGGAAAGGGAATGGCACCGTGCCCCAGAGCCGGGCCGGGCACACGCCTGGGGAGCTGGAGCTGAGCCTCTCCCCCCCCGGGCCCTGACTCGTTGCCCGCTGCTCCGGGTCCCCGCAGTAAAACCGCCGCCGGCTGCCAGCCCCCGGCCCACCCCGGCGAGCACCGAGACAGCCGGGCAGCGGCCCCCCCCCCCCGGGGGGGGGCGTCGCCGCCGGGCCGGCGCCGCCCCCCGCCGCCCCGTCGCAGCTCGTTTGCTGCAGCTGCAGACAGCGGCCGGCGCCGGGGCCCGCTCCGCCACCGACCGCCGGTTTCCTGCGAGGCGGAGGGGGAGCAGCCGCGTCGCGCCGGCCGCCCTGGCGCCTCCTCCCCCGGGCCGCGGCCGCCCCCGCGCCGGCAGCCATCAATCAGCGGCGGGGAGCGCGGCGGGAGGGCCCCTCGGGGCCGCAGGGGCGCTCCGAGCCGGGGGGGGGGGGGGGGGGGGGACGGACACGCAGGGGGAGCCCCGGGCAATGCGGGAGGCTCCCCCCGGGGCTGGCGGGGGGGGCGGGGGCCGCCCCGGCGCCGCTGTGGGGCTGGAGGGGCCGAGTCCTCCTTCCCGGGCCGGGTGTGCGGGCAGCATCGCGGAGGCTTCGGCGGGGAAGCGGTGCCTGCAGCGCACCGGGCTGTCTGCTGCTCTCCCCGGCTCTGCAGAGATGGGGAAGGGGGCACTGCATGCCCACCCCGCCCCACGCCCTTCTGGAGAGTGACCGTGCCTCCGATTTTCCTCTCCCCGTTCCTCTGTACCCTAGCCTTTGCACCCGAGATTTTTCAGATCTGGAGGGGAGAAATGGCACAGGTCTCAGTCCCTTCGGTTTTTTTTTTGAAGGCGTAGGATGCCAAGCGTTCACAAAGTAAGTTGTCAGATGTGAACAGGGGTTTTCCCCCATATTTGTATTTGTCAGTTCTGGGCAGACGGAGTTCATCTTGTTTGGAGCCCTGGATGGATTCCAGTCTATTCTGGTGAAACCCATTCCCTACAGGGTTCCTTCTGTCCCTATCAAACTTCCCTCCGTGCTCCAAATACCACTCACACATTCTCTCCATCTCCCCTTTCAAACCCACAGCTGGGGCTGGTGTTGGAAGTGTGCTCGCTGGCGGTGGTCTTTTTAGCCAGTGGGAGGGGGAAACCTAATGGTCTTGAGAACAGCGCTAAAATCTTTCTTGCTCAAAGTATCTCAGGTTTGCAAAGTCCAGCATCGCATATCCAGTACAACAGAGGAGAGGCATTCCTTGCAGTAGATACACTTTGATTGTTTCCCTTAACAGACAGAGTGTGACCCTTACTGTGTTTTTCATAGTAGCCATGCTGCCTCTGAAAGCGTGTTAGGACTGGACATTGGCTGCTCCTCATTTTCTTCTCCCGTCTTTTCTTGGATGGGGTGTCTGAAAGGTAACTCATATTGGAGTTTGGGGTTCGGGTCTGCACAGGTAAAGAAGGAAGGGCAAGCTTTCAAAAAGCTACTATGATGTGGCCGTATGCAAACAAAACAAAACGCACGATAGAAGTTTGGGGTTTTTTTAACCCCATCTCGTTCATTGCATGTCAAGGCACGTGGTAATTCTGCATAGCTTCGTCAATGACAGTGGTAATTTGTTTGCTTACTGGGGCTGTGTTTTGCTATTGATTTGATTTATATGTGATTCTTTTTACTTGCTTTTTGCTTTTCGTCATCATCATTATTGTTGTTTTCTTTTGATGCCTCTGAGGTTAAGGCATTAGTCCAAGACTTTGTCAAGGATGGAAAAAGTAACTGTTTGCTTACTTAAACAACTGAATGCCAGTAATCAGCAACATTTCTGTTACTAAGCCCTAAGAGATCTGAGCACCCTCCTGTCTCCCCGTTTCAGAGGTGCATGGGCGGAAGGCAGCTCTGCATCTCCCCCAAAGTGTGGCTTTGTGTGACTTGCACTGTTGGGTTCTGGCTGCAACTGCGTTCGCTGCCCTTCCCCGGCGATGCCCTCCTGGCCACCAGGCTGCTCCGCAGTTTGCCTGGAAAGCCAGGAACAGAGCTGCACAAAGGGAGAGAAGGGAGATCCCTGGGCTACTGAGTAGATCCTTGTGTTGTGGGATCCAAATTCAGAGGCTGGCCCACAAAAGGGAGTCTCCCACACTGGACATGATTCAAGAGGGCTTGCCTATGAGAAGAGGACTGTGCCTGCTGGAAAATTTAGTTGGCTGCCTGTAGAGGCAGGATTAAGTCTGAAATTTTACTTTTAACTGAATAGATTAGATTTAGGTTCCTTTCTGAGCTCCTGTGGACTTAAGGATTGGAGTTGGAGAAGCTTGGGGTTTATGTGAAGGGGACTGTTTTCATAACTTGGCCTTCGTGTCTCTGGGGGCTGCCTTATGAATGTGGAAAAAGCCCCTCTGTAAAGCAGACTTATAAACCTTTTTATCCCCCCAAGGTCTTTGGCACAGTCTGTTGATTTTTATTTGTGGTTTCATGCTGATTTGGATTGTTGCTTTTAATCCAGCACATTTTAGTTTAGGTTAGCATTTGTTGGAGGTTTTTTTGAGTTGGTTGGGGGTTTTTGTTTGTTTGTGGGGGTTTTTTTTGTTCTGTTTTGGTTTTTAGTGGACTTCACTCAAGTGATTTTTGGAGTGTGTGTGTGTTGCACTGCAGACGTGTGAGTTAAACTTGAACGCTTAACAAAAGTTTGTTCAAAATCTGTCAGACATCACCTTTATAGAGAAACTGGAGATAAGGTATGTTGTGTTCTTAAATGGGGTGAGAGACTCACACATCCCATCCAGTACTGGGGAGAGGTGCTGAGTGTGAGTCCGCAGCCCCGGCTTGCAAGGCTTTCTAATCCGAGGGCGGTAGGAGCGTGTACGTCTGCTTCTCTCGCAGAAGGGTCCCTAAAATCAACTGCTCTTGGGTCATACAGCACTTCCCAGGGGAGAACTGACAGCTTCAAATGGGAGTCGGTGTCGATAGGAGAGGTGCTCCTACACGTAGTGGCGTTGGAAGTTATTCCTAATGGTCCTTAGGCGCAGCTCACGAACAGGGCACGCTGCAACTGCGTGATGTTGTCCACTCTGGGAGATTTGGAAGATGGGTGTTGCACCAGTAAAATGACTGGTTATTATTTTATGCAGAGGCAGAACAAACCCCGATCAATGGCACTAAGAGTGCCAGCACAATACTGAAGGATTTAATTTTGTGGATTATTAAATACCCTCTGGAAAGGAAAATATTAATTGGATTGCAGTCTTGTGAGTGAACAGCAGAGACATATAAGCAGCTACGGCTTAGGAAAATAATTTTATCTTACAGTGGGTTTTTAAGGAGTTCCAAGTGGGGGAGGTTTGCTGTAGTGCAAGAGCTGTGGTGAAGGTTTCTGCTGTTCCAGTGAGCAGTGATGAGAAACTGAATGCAGAGGGACTTGCATGATGGAAGGACAGGGGAAGACCCGCCTGTGCATTCAGGTTGGTGTTTGTGAGTAATGGGCCAAGCTAACCCTCCCTGAAAGAGGGTGAAAGAATATTTACGCTGAGGTTTTGTGCGCAAGGGTTTCTGCTTGGGGGTGAGCAAATTTCCTCCTGCTGGAATTCCATAAAGACTGCAGGGGGGCTTTCCTTGTCGCACAGGCTTTTGCGTGGTGTCGGTTCCCTGGAAGAGCCAAGGCAGAGTCATTTCTGGCACCATGCCGTTCCATTCTCTGGTAGGCTCAGCTGTAGGAAGAGGCAGCTTCCAAGCCCTCAACCCCTTTGGGAGCAGGTTTTACACACTAAGTCAGCAGATGCAGGATGGGCTTTGCAGCTAGCACTGCTTGCCTGGCGAATTGTACTGTACTCCATCAGATCTAGAAGATCTACTGGTCTGAGGAAAAGAAAGTTAAGCATGGGAAGAAAGATAGACAAATAAATATATAGAAGCAGGGAAAGCAACATCATCTTGTTAGCAGTGTGTCAAGGGCAGTGTAAAGGTGACATAGGATAAGTAATTTTGCTGTCAAAATTATTTAGAGATGTCATTAAACTGCTTAGGGCTGTCTCTACTGCTTCAGGGCGCAGACACCTGGTTTTAATTTGCAGTGGTCTATGTCCAAACTTGCTGGCCTTATTCAAAGGGATCAGTGCTAATTTGGAGCCTGGTGGCAAATGCCTTTAGTGAACATGGGATCTAAATGGCAGAGGTGACTAAAGGATCAGCATTAACTCCCTCATAAACTTTGCTCATTTTTCTTTTCCTGAGGTTTAAAACCATCAGCCGGTTCAAGTTTGCAGAGATGATGAACTTTTCAGATTGCTTGTTCTGGTTCAGTTACGAGACGGGGAGAACAGAGCAGCAGTTTCCTATTGGCCCTAGACTTTGGAAAGGAGATCCACTCTGTTTTTAATGAAGTAATGCTTGGTCAGAATTTTATGCTTGCAAAATCACTTTGTTTTGTCTATATATGTTTTTGTGGGTTTGTGTTTGTCAGGGTTTTTTTCTTCTTCTGCATTGTCTTATTCTGTCTCTCTGCACAGTCTATTTCCTTTAACTGCGAAACATCTTGCTACGCAGCAGATTCTTGTTTGGCATCTATGCCCTCTTCTCTCCCTTCTTGCTTCTCCACCTTGAAATGCATCACCTTCACTTACTCAACAGCCGAAGAATCACCATTCTCATAATTTTGGGGCTGTTTTCTGTTAGGAGATGCTCGCCTTCCTCATTGCTGGTAGGTGTTGGTGAAAAACTCACTATAGGGCTCTGTGTCCCAAAGTTGTCTTTTCCAATTGAGCTCAGTGAAGGACATCTCCTGAAGAGTTATTTATTGTTGCAGGAATCACGTGCAATTTCATAAATAAAACTGAGAACACCTTTAGCATCTCTGCTTTACTTTCACTGCTCTTGTGTGAAGGTAAACCTTCTGTATGTACCACGTCTACTGTTGGAGCAAAGCATTTCCTTTCTTTTTATTTTTGGCCCTGTTATTTTAACAAAACCAGGGAGAACAGAGAGGAAATTACACATTCCCCAGGGTCATAAATATAATCTGATATGGGGTTTTCTTGTAACGTGTCTGAGGATGAGGAGGGATGGATGGAGGGAATTCCCAAGCATGGAAAGAAAGGTTCTTGCTCATTTATTTTACCTCTAGTCAATGTGGAACTTTTAGCCTTTCCCGGTTTCACTTTATTTTGCACATGTATACAAAGCCACAGAACCTGGGAATACCGTCAAGCCCGAATTCACCCTGTTCTTTGATTACCTGTACGAAAATATTCCTCCACATCAAATCCCTCATTTCGAGATGTCAAGATAGCTTCAGTCGGTATGCAAAGGAGGCTTTTTTAATCTTTTACATCTTCAGCTAGAAAGAAACTTGCACCAGCATTTGCCAGCAAGCCAGATCCTCGGAGGCAGTCTCACCTGGGTGGAAGGCGTACAGACATCAGCGAAGGCTGTTGTCCCCCTGGCTGCTGTGCTGGGGCTCGTACAAACAGCCTTGCTTTTTTCAGTGGGGTGCTTGCCAGAAAAAGGTGGCGTCCATCTGCATGTGCGCCGCTGCGGCAGCTTTTGCTAGCAGAGAATCCCTAAGTATTTGGCTAAAGTTGCTGTGTTTACCAGCACACGCCCAGAGCTCAGCTCTTTGAAAGCGATGTAGGGGCAGTGCCGTCGAGCGAGAGGCCTTGTGCCTCGGTGCAAACTGAAGGCGAGTTCTGCACCGATGCCTACTCATATTAGAAACCCCGAGCCTTGATGTGGCATTTTGTTTTATCGCATTGTAAAATGGAAAAAAAAACCCAACTTCACAGGAAGGTTTAATCAACATTTCCAAGAGTAGCAGCACCTTTTGTCTTAAGATACAAGATGGTGGACAGCGCCCGTTATTTCGTGCGTTATGCTAATCAATTAGGAAGGTGGAACTTTTTTGGATGGTTTCCAGAGAATTAAGAAGCAGGAAAACTTGACAGCTTTTGGTGATAGAAGAGGCACTCAACAGCCTTTCGGTCTAGAAAATACATCTTCTAAAATATTTCTAATGATGACACGCAACAAAGTCGTGTGTTTGCTTGTAGTTGATGCCCAGTTTAGCGCTGGGAGGTATGATTGTTTCAGATAATTTAAAAAGCAGCTCTGGGATTTTAAACAGTTTCAGTTGGGCCTTGTATAATCACCACGGCTTCGTAGTATTAAAACTTTTCTCTTTCTTCTGAAAGCAAGCAGACCACTTCACCAGACTAGTTTGCTGTCTAGGAGTGTCTTACCCCTAGGAGCTTGTATTTATCCCCGAGTCTCTGGGGCCTTGCTAATTCAGAGTTATGAGTAGATTCCACTCCAATGGTAGCTGCTGTTCTGCCTATCTCTACCCATCAAATTGCAAAAACTCCCTTGTAACCCCATCCTTTCTTTTTATCTGGAGATGAATGTGATAGGTGGTACTCAGCTCTGTTGAAGCTGCTTTTGCTGTGTTGCTAGGGTAACCGGAGATAGCCCCTGAAGACAGGAAAGGGCAAGCATTCCTTTCTGCCACAGTCTGGAGCATCGGTGATTGAATGAGATTAGATAGAATTAGATAATCCTGAAATTCACAGTGATTTGACGCCAGACCTTTATTAAATAAGTAAAAGTACCAGCCCTTATAGTAAAAATGAATTCTTTTAGATCAATAACTTTTCCCACTATTCGTCACAGCTGTGATTCTTGAGATCTTTTTTTCTGTGACATGAGGTAAACCGCACAAACATACCTTTTTTATTTCTTTCTTTTTTCTTCTTTTTTTTTCCCCCAGAGGGGACGATGATATCAATTCCTCTTTTATTTCCCCCTCGTGATTCACCCACTTAACCGTAAAGTACACTTACAAAGGAAGGCACTACAAGATTCTTCAGTGATGGTTCAATGAACTGGAGTTTACAATAGTGGTGTTACTTAAAAATTGTACACCATTAGTCTTAAGTGTTAGAGTGTTTTAGGGTCGGTTAAAAAAAAAAAAGTTGTATATTGTGAATGGCTGGGTAGTTTTTTGCTCCTTGTATGTTCAGTGCCTAAAACTGTTGGGACCTCATCCATGCCTGCACATTCCTGCTTAGCTGCAATAGAATTGCTAGCATCATATTCTGCTCTAAAGTAAATGTGGGTTAAAATGAGCATGGCAGTGTGAGTGCAGTGTTGGACTTGGATCACGTCAGTCTAGATTTCCCTCAGTTTAATGCTGTTGACTTCTTTTTCATCTTGCATCAGAGGACACCTAGCAGAGCACGGACAATTTGGTGTGTTCTGGCCCTCAAGCAGTTTTGTTTCTTATCAAACTAAATTGGCTCTTTCAGAGCAGAGAGCTGACTTTTTTTTTTCTTTTTTTTTGGTGATAGTGCTGTCCTTCAGGTGCAGCTCCGACCACCACTGCTGGGGTTTTTGCAGGCACAGTGGACAATGTGTGGTCTCAAAGTAGTCAAGAAGCAGCCCATCAGAATGAGAAGGGCAGCCTGCATACTCCTTATAAGGATGCTTTTAATTCTGAAAAAAAACAATAATACAGTTGGTCTGGATTTTTTTAATCCCGAAATTAACAGTGTGATTCTTTAAAATGTTTTTGGCTTGAAATTCACGAGCTGGAATCCAGGGCTGGAAGTCTATGGATCTGCACTTGTTTGCATCAGCAACGTGGTTCGGGTTTTTTGAAGTCTCACCTTGCTGTGATGGATTTCTCAGTGATAAGTTCAGTAAAAGTAATTCTGTGAGGCTGGTAAGCATTTCTCTCCCCTGGTGTGCGCAGAGGGCAAAAATCATGCTTGCTTTGGGAGGGTTTAGTTCTTCCTTTGATGTCTCTGCTATTGTCTTTAAGGCAGTGTAGAATCTAAAAAGAAAAGTTTGGTTAAAGCATATTTGAAATTATATGCTCTACAAGTTACCGTGCTTTTCCTTTAGCGGTGTGATGCTGAAAAACTTGTATCTTGAGAGTGATTTTGTGGTGGTGGTGGCACTCCTAATACCCTGGGCTCCATATCGCACCAAGCTCTAGAAACAAGAGCGAAAACTATTTTTTTCCCCATATCACAGGGAAATACATGCAGAAACGTAAGAGAGAGGGAAAGAGAGGAGTCTGAAAAATGTTTGTGTGTGAGTACTATATCTTATAACCAAATTCTCTCTTGATCTGTACCATGTATAATTCCACCCTCTCTAGCAGGGTAACAGGATGCATTGATGGTAGGATATTTTTGCTTGGTACATAAGGATACAGGCAGTCTGAATTCTCACCCCTGCCTTTATCGAGGATTCAAGTGCACTGAAAAGGGGAGTTGAGTGATGAAGTGCCAACTCCCGCTAGGAAGCAAAGCCAGGACTACTCCAAAATACAGAAAAAGCCGGGATTCGGATCTCTACCCCGTAACAGAAGCAAGACGATTCCAACTTGTGATCAAGTTTCTCACCTGTCCTGCTGTTCACTGGCTCTGGCTTCTTTGGGAAACGAGGTCCCAAGTGTACCTACAGTGGGTAAAGCAGAAGAGCTGTTGCTGTATCACATCCAATGCAGCTACTGCAGGAGTAGGGAATACTGTGTGAAAGGCAGTGACCCAGGTGTTCGTATTTGTTGTAGGTGGCAGCTTCAGCTGGGACAATCGTGCTCTGTTGCCTGGAGATCTGCCCCACGTGAACCCTGTCCAGCTTTGGGGGGATCCAAGACGTAAGCCAGGGAAGAATCTGGCTTTGTAACTTTAGTAGTGGGATGGTAAAGACCACACATGAGTTCAATACATAATAAAGTCTAGGTATCAGTTGCTTCAGTGATTTCCCATGTTTGGACACCAGCCTCCACCTGGGGAGGTTTCTCGGCGCTGACAAGGAAAATCAATTGGAAACATACACAGTGCAGAATTCTTTGTGGTGAGGACTGAACTCCAGCTTTACGTTGTTTGAATGTTTTAAATTGTACTCCAGAGAAGTTGGCCTTAATTTGTTGGAACTCTTTAATGTCATCTCAGTGCATGATTCTTTTTCTAAAGGCTTGTTCTCTGTCTGGATGGAGCTGGCTGACACTGAAGAGCATAATAACTTGGGGCTCTTCTGTGGATTGGCCCTGGGGCTGCTAACCATGCGCTTCAGTGGTAAAGCACAGGGCATTTGGAGAGAAAGATCTTGCTTTGGCTGGTTGCTATTTATTACCGCTGAATATACCACCCGATTATAATAGAAGTCAGATTTTGAAATGTCAGTTGGCAGCAGTTCTGCTGCATGTTCCTATGGACAGAGAGGCATCTAAAGCCAAAACATAACTATGTAAACTCAGTGTTTCATTGAGAAAACCTGATTTGTAACTTCAGAATCAAAACCATAGCCTGCACATCCTGGCTTGTGGAGTGGAGTAGGGAATGCTGTGGGCTGGCGGTCAGGTGTCTGGGCCTCTGCCCTTATCCCTGTGGGATAAACCACATTGCTTTCTCCAACCTTTTTTTTTCAAATGCAGCTTCTTATTTGGGATGTTTAACTCGCCTGACCTAGAAACATACCTTCCCAGGGCCCATGTGCCTTCTGCTCCCTTTCACATCAGGAACCTGTGCAGTGTTTGGTACCCTTGCATGGCCTTCGGAAATGTAGGCGCTAACCTTTCCATGATTCAGCTTCCCCATGTACAGGTTGGGGAGGGCACCTCTGGTATCGCATATGGAAATTGAACTATTTAGATTTATGGGTTAAAAGGGCAAGAGACCACTGTTACCATCAAGACTAAGTTCTTGCACTATAATAAGCAATAGGACTTCCCCAAGCTAGTTCCTGTTCATGCTGGCTTGTCTTTGTACTTTTCCTCTTAAGGAAAGCATCCAATCTTGATTAAATGTCCTGGTCCCATCCTGCATTGATCCTACTAAATTGTTTCAGGGGGTAACTACTCTCACTTTTTAGGAAACGATGCTGATACTGCTAATTTGGATTTGTTCATTGTCATGTTCCTGCCACCTGGTCTCCTTACAGCTTTGTATGTCACTCTTTGGAACTCCCTTTTCGTAGCCATAGACCATCATCAAGAAACCTTTTAGCCTTCTCCTTTAGTGAGTCAAACAGAGTGAGGGCCTTCAGTCTCTCCACATAAGGAGGCAATCCCAAATCTTTAATCATCTGCATGACTCTTCTGCAACCCCCCGACACTATATATCAGCATCCATCTTGAACTGCTGGCACTGTATTCAAGCAATGTCAAGCATACATGTATACACACACTGTAATCTTCCTGCTCTGATTACTACTCTGGCATTTATGTCCACATTATTGATACGGCTAGGGCATTGCCCATGATAAACCTCTGCACCTGATTCCCACCCTGACCCTTGTACCCTTTCCAGAGTCACTTTTTCCTGGGATAATATTCCCTGCTTTTAAAATGCCAACTTCACCCACTAGCCCACACTTGTTTTGTGTCTGTGACCCTGGGATTTCATTTCTTGCCATTAACTCGCACATTGCCGGTGTTAAGCATTAGTGATGCCTCTTTTGTTTTCTTCCAGGTCATCGATAAAAATCTTAGAGAGAACTGGCTACACGCTTACATTCTGAGGTCTTTTAATCACCTTTTAATCCATTTAATTTGTGCCATGTTGACTTGCAATGCTCTAATTTCTCATCCAAAAAGTTGTGTGGTGTAAGATCAAATAACTTGCAGGAATCTGCGCACATTACACTAGCACTATTGTCTCAGCAAAAAAGATATATTAGTTTAACATCTTTTCCATTAACAAGCTTTCATTTGCATAAATTATATCACCCTCCTTTAATTTATTATTACTTGTCCAGTTTCCTCTATTCCATTATTTCTCCTGGGGGTTATAAAATTACTTGGATTATTCTGCTTCTGCTTATGCTTTTTAAAACACAGGCACAGTGTTATGTTTTCCCATTTACCTTGTATTTCTTCATTGTTCTGAGGCTCATTAAAAATCTGAGTAAAGTGTCTGAACTTCTCTGGCTGACTTCTGAAACTCTTTCAGAGCAAGTTATCAAAATCTGCTGATTTAAAACTGTCTAACTTCAGAAGGTTCTGTTTGGAGAACTCCTAATGCACTGCTGGAATGAAAAGTATTTCATTTTCATACCATGTTAGAGCTAGCTTTTTCTCCCAGTGCAGAAGCGAAATATTTACCGAACATTCGTATTTTTTCAGCATTTCTGACAGTTCCACCATTGCCACCTAGTAAAGGACTGAACCATTACTACCTCCTGTCCTTCATACGCCAGTGTTTACAAACCAGTTTGGAGTTCTCCAGTGAATGAAGGAATTATTAAAATTACATGTGCAATTATTTCAGATTAGGATCTTTATAATGGGTGGGGAAGGACAGGCCTTCACCACTACAAAGGCCCTTTGCCGCATATTATGCTGATGAAATGTCCAACTGTCTTAAAGGCTGTTACTCCTTAGTATTTGCTTTATGTCTCCAGTGGGATTTCTGCCTTTTTACCTCCTGTTGTTCAGTGCCGGTTTAATCGGAAACCTGGCGTGTGGATCAGCTGGTGGAGCATTAGGTCTCTGTGCGGGGAACGATGCTTTCTCTTGCCAGACTGAGTGCTTACAGCTTGCGGGTTCGGGTAATGAATAGATGCGTTGGGCTTCAAAAAAAATGACCTCTGTGGCTTTCTGATGAAAGCCAAGCCTTTTCCCCCCACCTAGATGCTATTCGAGCTTACACTCCTCGTCTGGCTGCTTTTGTTTTCTCCTGATCTTTCAGTCAAGTCTTCCTGTCTGGCCACCAGATTACGAAGCAAGATGCTATTTGAATTATCTAAAGAAGTGATCACGGTGTGTTCTGTCAAAGCTTGCAACTCCTTAAACAATCAAATCTACCTTCCTTCCATGTTTGCTTTAAATGATCTTGGAAAGGTGTCGGTACGGGGTTATACATGCAAGAGAAGAGGTGGAGACGTGATACATCTGAAACTGTCGGCTTCACTGCTTACTGGGATAACCATTAGGAAATAACCCTGTCGTCCACCTCCCTCTTCACAGGACTTGTGTTCATCTGTACAGCGACACATCCCCAACATTGGCGTGCACTAAGATGCTGTGCTGTTAGCCTTGGCTGGCACGAAACATCTTGATATCCTACGAGCTGTGAAACTTGACATATGCTAAGGCAGTGACAGGAAGAGAATCTTTCCTCAAAGCTTCCCTGGAATGTTCTGACAGTATTTAATCTGTCGGGGTCTACTGTGTCATTCAGACTGATCCCAGTAGGCCGACGAGTTAGAATCAATAATATCCTTGATCAGCAAATAATTCTACCTTGATCAGAGAATCCTGGTAATTAGAGCTGAAAAAGATGCGTGGCATCACTCAGCCTGCTCCACAGAGTACTCTGAAACATGCTGGCACTTACTGCCTGCTTCTTGGGGCTTTTTTTGGCTGCTCTTGTAATACGGCGTTCGCTTGGCTGTGCTTTTGAAGGAGGGCTCTATTACTGTTGCCAGAAAGTGACCAATATTAGGTGCTGCCTTATTTTGCCTCAATACAAACCCCCCTGTTTTAAAAATGGAAGAGATGAAGGAGAAGTGGGGCACGAGGAGAGGAATGGCGCCTTGTAACCATCCTGGAAGAGAGCTGGAAATGGAGTTCAGCCCCTGTGTCGCAGTCCCTGAGGCTGCATTCCCTTTTAGTAGATGGCCTGTTTATCCTCAGACCTCCCTTCTCTCAGCCCTGAAAGTATGTCCTCTGCTTCCCTGACCAGCAGGCGTTATTCCTGGGGAGCAGAAGCATCCCTCAGTCTCTGCGGCTCACTCAATCTTTACCTGCCAGCTAAGATTGAGCAAAAAGAGGGGCTCTGCTGTGGTAGTGCTTTGGTGTGATTTGGCAGGCTGGTCAAAAGAGTCAAGATCAACCCACCATAACATACAGCCCACTAGACACCTACCTGGCAGTGTCACCAGGCTGGGTTTGGCTGTAGATGCTGAGGTAGGTGCAAGTGGCTTCCCTTCTTCTTTCACCGGTGCCCTCATCTCTCCTAGAGTTTGGAATTTGCATAACTGGGACAACTTGTTTATTTGGAATGAAATCACTTCCATGGGATTCAGCTGAGCAGCACTCAGTGCAAGGAAGGGAAGGAGGAGGTGGTGAAGGAAGGTACTTTCTTTTATATAGCTCTTTCGTGGTAGTTGAGAGCATTTTTTGTTCTGTGGCATAAATTAGAGCAGCTTAGGGCTGGCTGAAGGCTCAAATGGTTCATAAGTGAATGGGGGAAATGGGTTGGAGTGTGCTGCGCTGGGGTGACGGCGGCCCCGGAAGAGTTAGTCATCAAAATGCAAAGCCGGCATGTGCAGTGTGGTGTGTACCCGTCAGGTCGGGTGTGGGGAGAGGGGTCTGGAGATGTGCAGAAAGCCAGCGATAGTTGCTCATTACAGTTCTTTGAAAATGAGGAAATAAAGCTAGGTTTTCAGGTTTTTGTGGCTATGTGAACCCATCAAACATGAATATGGCTGCTTGCCTACAAACAGATTAGTTTTTTATTGCTTTTGCCACCTCTGTGATGCTATAAGGCCCAGCTGTACTATATATAGCACAATAAATCTGGTTTATATCAATGTGAACTTTGATATATTTTATTAATATCACACTCATGATTTGAATATTTAAATATGCATGGCACATACAAAACTGTTATTTAGCTTATGCTTATTTTATTTAATTATTTTAGATTTATAGAACACCTGTCATCAGCTCATAAGTGCCATGCAATTAATTAAAAATACAGTCAGAAATTCAAAACTGCCTTTCTGGCCCATCTAGATTATCCCTCTCTCTTGCACTCATCACTCCCTCCTTTTCCTAATCAGGTCTCTTCCAGTACCGTAAACCTGTTCAATCTAATTCCAGGATAAAACATGGGGAGGACAGGGAGCTGAGCCTTACAGTAACGTGCGTGCAGGTACCTGAACTGCAAGTTCACATTATAGGAGGAGAGCTTTGAGAATCCTTAATGTGGATCGCAGTCTTGCTGTCACAGGTGCTATGCAAACAGCATCACTGAATTACACAGCCCCTATCCTGGAGGTTTTGCAACCTGGCTTTACGCCTGGACACACAAGGGAGTGCAGTGCAGACCGCCTGAGGGATGGGGTACTCTGGGCAGCTTGTTCTCATTCTCAGCCATTTTTTTGGCACTGATTCTAGAGATTTCAGTAGGATTTGGCTTTACATGCTGATGTGGTTGCCAGGGCCGCGGGATAAGACCCTTTTTGGAGCGGTGATTTGTGCGTGTCACAAGTTGCCACTAAAAAAGTCACTGGTGGATTGAGGAAGGAGCTGTGGCTAGTGAAACTCCTTGACCCAGCAGCAAGAGCAAAGGACCTCAGCTGCGTGGAGGAGGGGACCCAGTCCTAATTGGCTCTGTGACCTCGGGCAAATAAATGGCTTATCCACCCTGTGTGCTTGTCATTCCGGATGGAAAATGGGGTGAGAAAAAAACCTCAAGGGCCTCAGCCATGTGATGTCTCTAAGTGAAGCCTTCCTGGGTTAACAGAGTGCAGACAATTGCATTGAAGTTTGTCTGGAAGAAGGAGGAGGGGGAAAGGCGGGGAGTCAGGCAGCCCAGGCAAAACATCTAGACCTGGAGGAAATGGGATGGAGGTTCAGCAGCTCTCATGGCCCAAGACCTTTGCTTACGGAGTTCTCTCCCTTTGTGAGCTGCTGTAGTGGCCCTGAAGAGACCGTCCCCTCCTCTTGCTGTGTACTAAAAGCCATAAAAGGGAGAGTGTGGGAGTTAATGCTGCGTTAACTCCCACCGGGATACCCACAAAGTTTGGAAGGGAATGTGCATTAGCATGTCTCCGTTTTCCCCAGTTTCAGCCTTACTGTTAGCAAAGAGCTGTTAAGAAACAGGCTGAGCATCTGCTGGGGACTTTTGAGGCAGGGATAGCTTGATACAGAGCATGTGTTGGCTCCTGGTTTCTCCTGCCCTCTCTGCCCAGCCCATCCCCCCTGCCCCCAGACTGTGGGTATCAGTAGAATTACAGAAACATTATATTGTTATTATATTATTTTTTGGCACTTCTGGCCCACATACCCCATAGGAATTTGCAGCCCTTTTCCAAGTTTTGCATATGCAAGTTCTTATAGGTGGAAGCCAAAAGGCACAGTGAGAGCGTTTACCCAACTTGGATGAAGCACTCTTGACCAAAGCAGCCTGAAATGTGTTTGAAATAGTTCTCTTTCTCTTGGTCCTGATAAATTACCTTTTAATAGGCTGCAGAGAGCGGCTGCCGCAGAGTGCAGTGTGAGCTCCCTTCCCGTTGACTAAAGGTCAAGTGTAGCCCCTTTCTGTTGCATGAGGTGACATGGCTGTTCTGAGTAAGTTTAGAAAATACACATGTATCTCTTTGCGGTACCAGAAATGCTGACTAAAACCCAGAAGGAAATAACAAAGTTGCTGCAAACACGCTTCGAAAGAAATTGTTTCACTGTATGAAATATCCACTGTTGGATTTGCAATAAAATTAGCGAGAAGGGAAAATGCCAGGGAAATATGAGGTTAAGAAGCTGTCAAATATTTTTACAAGCGTTGGCTTTATTTAAACAGCAGAGATCTTGGGGTCAGGTTTGTTCTTTGTTCCTTTGTTCTGTTTATACAGCACCTAGCACCACGGAGTTATGTTTGGGGACTCCTAGCTCGTGTGGCAGCCAAAGAATACATAATAATGATCTAGACAGGAGTATGTGCTGCAGTGATAAAGATACCTCACTGTGCTTGCTCTCTCTCTATTGGTAACTACAGTGATAAGGATGATGTGTACCTGTGTAAAAAGGGCTGAAAAAAGCCCATGTCTGGCAACACTGAAGAAAGAAACCAGTAGATGAGCCAGTGGGCAAGAGAGGTGGGTTACAATTTGTAAAAGACTGAGAGACATCATCTGAAAACTCACGGGGCATTTGCGTTTCGGCCAGAATTAGAGAGAGCGAGCATTCTGTGTTTGACTGGGCAAGATCAGCTGGCGATGAGCCAGAAGACAGAGAGTTTAGTGCAGGTCCTGGAGAATCCAAGGATGTGTAACAAACAGGAGGAGCATCTTCTACGTCCTCATCGTGTCTCCCTGCCACCTGTACGCTATTTTCCCTGCAAGTGAAAGGACAGCAGCCCATTGGACAGGACGGAACAGTTAGCAAACTTTTTGGTCGTCTTGTGCTTTGCTTCCTTGCAGAGAAGACAGCATATAGCTTTATTTTCAAGAAAAAGTAAGCTGTGCTCCAACTGCAGATTGGCAGGTGAGGGAAGACAGGAATAAAAACGGTGACTCTGAGGAGGAGATAACAGGTGAGAGGCAAATGGCTCAGGAGCTCATGCTAATGTGCCCAATTTAAAAAAACATATTCACTGCTTGCCTAGTTGTTCCAAGGTAAGAAAGGCAGCAGCAGTGGTGCCAGCACAACAGATCTGCCTGAAAATAAGGCGCTCTTGTGTGGTATCGCTCCTCCAGGGGAGGTGGAGCTCTTCTAATCTCCTTCCCCTTATCCCTCTTCCAGCTGACCTCCTGGGCTCGGTAAATAACAGCTCAGGAGGCTGCAGGAATTGGCGAACAATGGGTGGCCTCCCAAGGGGTCAGAATTTCTTTCCACCTAAATTCCACCTTTGCAGTCTTTGCTAAAGAATCCACAATTACTATTCATTTAATTTAAACAGTGTATCCATCAGAATTTGGGTTTGTGCTGGGTTTTGGTTTTGTTTTGCCTGTGCGGAGAATTGTGGCATTCAAGTGATGTTGTGCTGTACTTTGACATTTGTATTCTGCTTTTGTTTTGAGCTGGAGTGAGGGAAATCAAGAGAAATAGTTTAAATCCATCTGAAAGAGACTGCATTGCTCTCCTTATGTAGGGGCTTCCCCTGTCAAGACTGTTGTTGAGCTGTGTTTGCATTAAGGATCTCCGTACCAGTACCATCCCAGCACAGTAGATAGACCACAACTGGGTATCTCTGCTCTTTTTCTCTTCTCTTTATCGCTGTCCCCCTTGCTTCTCTCCCTTTCCTTGGTGAGTGTTGCTGTTTGCTATCTTCTTCGCTGGCTGGTTGTAGTGGGGTGCGGTTAAGGAAAGGCTTGTGTGGAAATTCCTGCAATGAGCCCCAACCCTTCCACCCCCACACGCTACCCTGGGAGAGACCCAGACGGGCAAGGTGACTCATCTAAGGCTGGTGGAATCCTGGGGCTGCTTACCGGGAAATGAAAGGCCCCCGGGAAAGGCAGCCAGGCAGCTGGGGGTGGTGGCTGCCGCTTGGGTTGCTTCTCTTTTTACACAGCTGAAAGCACAGGGACCTTGTAGGGTGCAGGGGAGATGGTTTTCAGTTGGTTTTAGGAATGGGTGGGAGAGGGGCACTGAGGGGAAAGAGGGAGGGGAGCATGGATGAATGCTTGACGCATCTCTACCTTCTGTATTACTTAATGCAGGGCTAGCTAACATCATTGTGCACTGCGTCGTGCCATTGCGGGACGTCATCAGTACCACTGCAGGTATCATATGGAGCTGGCATGTAATGACATCCAAGGTCCCTGACCTCGCTGTATCGTTCCTGATCTGTTACGGTGGTGAGAACACAAGAGCAGTAGCAGCAGCAGGGGTATGTTTCAGATCTGGAGGTTGGCCACTGCCCCAGCACTCTCCTCTGAGCTCAGCTTCCGAGAGTCACTGTCACAGCCCAGGCCGCTGTCATCCTTTGGTCTGTTGATCCTAGCTGGTGCATGGAGAGTCTCTGGGAAATAATCAGGGAAAGCAAGCCTGTTACCAGCAAATTTAAGTTCAGTCTGCAAGGGTCCAGTCCTTCACTGAAAATATTTCAGATTCAGCAAGTTGGAAGCAATTGAAGACCAGTGGCTAAATTTTTTTGCATTACCTAAGCTAGTCTGGGACAAGGTCCATACAAGCAGAAGACCTGGATACTAGAATGGAATTGATCCTCTCTGCTTCTGGAGGGTAGTGATCATGGAGAGCAAAAGTCAGGTCTGCTTTCAGGATTTAAATGACTCTAAACTTGGGGATGGGTAAGACAGGGAGAAGAGAATCCCCTCATTTCTTAGCCCCTGCCTGGGAAATGTGGGGAAGGTACTGGCTTTTAACTGCTCCCTTCCGTGCCTTCTGGACATATGGGAACACAGGTGTGCCTGTAGAAATGTGTGAAGACATGTGTGTGCTAATGGCACCTAAATATAGCAGCTGCTCCATGCTCCTGGTAACCTGTCAAATGACTACTCACCCTCCTAGGCTGTGTCAAATCGTAGATAGTACTCACCTCCATGACTAATTCCCTATGGAGGGCCCCTAAAGAGGTTTAGAAGACAAGTCCTCTGTCGCTCTGAGCCACAAAATGTGTATTTTTTCTGAGTTTGGCTAATAAGAAACTCCTGGAGATAGACTTACCCTTGAACTGCAGACAGGGAGTCCTCAAGCCGGTTTTCTCCCCAGCAGCCCGGTGCCCACATGAGGAGGCGTATGCACCAGTTCTTGCAACACTTTGAAACTGTATGCCTGGGTGTCGGCAGGAAAGACCAAAGCTGTTAATTGGAACTGGTGATTTCTGCAGGAGGAAGACGTGATGGAAACATGCCTAGGGTGGGATTTCACTTTCACTTTCAGAGACTTCTCCAATGCAGATGCTTGCTGGGTAAAACAGAGCTGCTTAACAGTGCACAAGAGGATCATGCGACCGCAGAGAAGTCTGTGTCTTCTTGGAACTGCAGGGGGGGAATTAGGATTGGCAGAGTGTAATTGGTAAAGCTTGTATTTGGCTGGGATTTCTATTTTAACAGGCCCAGAAAATCACCAACTAAGTAATAAGTCAGGACCTTAAATTTGCTCTCCAGCACCTCTGATGGCAAAGTATACCCAAGTACATTTATTCAAGAAGGAAGAGTGCCACCTATTGAGTCACAAATTCCCCCTCCTTCAGAAGGCTGCCTAGTCCAGGTACTATAGTATCCCATCCAGGTACTTTCCAAGCACAGCTCGGCATCATTCACGTGATGGGAAGGAACCACAGCCTGGGGTGGTATACTCATGCTAGAGAAAGCAAAAGTGCATGCACTGAAAACTGTGTGTGGTTTTTATTTTAGATTTTTACAGATGTGCTGTCTTTTAAAGCAGTGAATGTCAGTTCCCATCAGCAAGCTTCCAAATACAGACCCTTTTCTGGAGCAAGTTCTTTGTTTAAAAAATGGAAGAAAACCTACAAGACTTACAAATCGTTACAGGCAAGTTACGTCAGCACGGCTTTATGTACATTAGACTGATGATTTGGTGGCTTTGGGTGAAAGAGCTACAAGACTTGCTTCAGAATAAGTGTTGGATGCGTGAGCAGGTTGGTTTCTTCATCCAACTGTCTTGAAGTCTCTGTCCACGGTTGAAGCGTTGCTGGAAGCCACATAAGACCACGCTGTCTCTGTCAGCAGCTTAGCGGCAGACTTTGGTTCCCACCTCAGGGAAATGCTTAAATGCCTAAGAGGGGAGATAACCAGTTTCCAGACAAAAAGTTTCACCTTTAAAAACATGCCCCTCCCCCCCCCTCACTTTTGTTCCAATTAATTTTGGTTCTGGTTTTCACTCCCATGAGAGCTGAATTTTTTTTCACCTGCTCAGAAAACTCTTCCCTTTGGTATTTCTTTTTTTTTCCTTCCAACATCTTGTTTTTTATTCTTTTGATGAATTATTTACCTCTCTTGGGTTTTGTGGTTTTTTTTGTTTTTTTTTTTTATATTCTCTTTGTGTTTATCTTCAAAACGTACAACTCCCAACACTCCCTCCTTCCACTCAGTACTTGTCAGAAAGCCGCTGTATTTGTTGGTCATTTATTTCCCAGTGTTCTATTTATATATACAGATGTATTGTAAATCGTGTGCTATCATCTCATGTTGCTCCTAATGTGTGGAGCCAACTACTTGCTTATTTCTGTGAGTAGTTTTGGTTTATCCTTTGGTTTTATTAGTACACACAGTCTAAGTGGAGCCTGTGGTTCTTGATGCTGCATGGTCCCCGTGGATGATGAGCGCTACCCCCAGTGCTTGCAGAACACATCAGTGAGGCAGTTGGGTAGAGGATAACGATAATGATACAGGCATAGTGTGTTACGACAGCACCAGTACCAGATCTTCCTTCAGTTACTCACAAGTAGATCTCGGATAGGTTTCTTTTTCAGGGGTACACTGGTTACTGAGCGGTGGGAGCAACAGGTTTGGAGACAGGACCATTCTGTTCCAATCTTGGATCCTCTCCTGTTTTACTGTGTGACGATGAGCAAGCTGTCCCACCGTCCTTTCCCTTGGTCTCACTTGCCCAGAAGATGATATAGAAGTGCTTCATAGCAAGAACTGCATGCCCTTTTTGCAAAAGCTGCAGGCCTTGATGTGAAAGGCTACAGACAATTGCAAAATGCTGTTAGTGATATGCTAGAGTTGGACTTAATGACTGCACATTGTGCCTGTTGAGTGAGAAAAATGGGTTTCGCATTGGGATTCCAGGGACTGCGCCTTGTGAAGCTGATAATCGGTTCCTTTTTGTTGTCCTTGTCAGACCTGATGCGACGCCCACAGCAAGTCATCTGTCTGACACCCCATTTTTTTATACAAAGCACCAGAGCTAGGAAGTTTACTGTACTGTCTCTGGGTTAGGTTCTCGCTCTCCTGGCACAGTTAATCAGCACATGTAATCTGGTTTCTGGGTAGGAGTGGGGTATGACAGCAACTTGATTTTGTAGCACTGACTTCCCTGTTGAGGTGGACTTTCAGATGTGTTCTGGTCACTGCCATACAGCAGTTACTGTGAAGCCCATGAAAGTGTGCCACGGAGTGAAACATCTGCACGCTATACCAGTAGGTTGTGGGAGGTGCATCCTTGCTTATGTTAAGGATGAGTGTCATCCTCAGTCGTGACATATCTCTTTCTGGTGCTCTCAGCCACGCAGCATTTTGATGGACTGAGGGCCTGTCAGTCCTTAGCAGTGCCAAGAAGAAGGGAGGGATTACCCCGAGTCAAAGAAGCTAAGCAGGAATTTGGCGTGCTTTTAGCCTCACGCCTGATACTCCCAGACTCCTTCCTCTCATTAATTCCACTCTGTGCTGCCGCTGAAGAGCACGTATTAAAACTCTAAGGAGGCATGTCAAGTAGTTGTTCAAAATCAGTTAATTTTTTATTGAAGTCAGACTTCATGGGCCAAACCCACCCCTAGAGGACTGGGGATGGGGAATTGCGGGCAGTCGGGACTTATTCTGGATAATTGACTTTCTCTTCTGTGTCCACCCTCACTCTCAGATTCACCTGAGAAACCTCTCCGTCTTTGCTTCTCTGCAGCGCTAAGGCTGAGAGGCCTTTGTCCCTAGCAGCCTCAGCCATCAAGATGTATTAAATTAAACATACACACACATCACAGCCCTGAGGCTATTAACCCCCCATGCACACAAATAATCCGTTGTGGTCTAAGTAGAATAACTTATGTTTGGACCCTGATCCAGTCCAATTCATTTCCACACCTGCGGGAGTGACCTTCAAAATTTGCTCGAGGCTCTGGCTCAAAAGTCGTTTTCTCATTAGTGGAAATGAAATGTATTGTGGAGCTATTGCTCTGCCTGCATCTCTGGGGAGACGAGTGCAGAGCAACGCTTCCAGTCCCTGCCCACAAATCACGCCAGGCCGCCTCGCTCCCAGGTGGTTTTCCAGAAACCCTGCCCTCCTGACTCCTCCTCCCTTCCCCTCCACAGTAATGTAATTAAGATTAAAGGAAGGTCCTTGCAGCGTGTCCCCAAAGGTTGCGATGAGCAGGGGCTGCCATTTCAAATGCTTTGGGCCCCTGGACAGGTGGACAGAGGAGGCACCTGCGGTGGCTCACGGCCTCCGCCATCCCCGCTCTGCCCGCTGTCCCCCTGGTTACTTCATCTGCTTCCACTTGGCCTCGTGGCTGGCCGGTCCCGGGACTGAATCTCTTTTAAAACAATACAATTTATTCCCATAGTAAACAATGCTGTAGAATTGCTTGGTCTGGTACCGGTGTTTACTTCCAGCTGTCATCTCTGTCTGTGGTACTACGAGCGTAAGGGGGGGAAAAAACCCCAAACCCTCCTGTTGTGCTTCGAGTCCTTGCCATCCATCAACCAGGGGTCACAGTAACTGCAGATCATATGCTCAGGTCTCAAAAACTGCAGGAAATCAGTCTTTGTTACATGGAAAATAAAGCAGTCTATGGGGAAAATAACCATAAATGTTCATTATTTGTACAGGAAAATCAATTTGTAGGCCAATTGACCAAATAAAGTAATACAATTTGCTGGGAAATCCCCCAGGTGTGGCAGGCAAATCATGAAGTGGAAATGGAAGCAGCGGTTTTCATAGGTAGTCTGTGGTGGTTTGGGTGGCAGGGATGTGGGGAAGGGAGACAAAGCTTAAGAAAATGAATAAAATGACAGAAAAGGGTACCTTTAGCTGTGCAGCCAGCTGAAGGAAAGGTGCTGGTGAAAGGAGGAGGAGGAAATGGTCTTTTTCTTGTTTTTGTATCGCAGAGGGTGGTGGAAAGATGTAACAGTGCCACCATACTGACCGTGATAGCAGGGAAGGTGCTCTCTTGAAGGGGTTGGCAGACGGAGAAGTGGAGCCCTGCGGCATGGCTGGAAGCACGTGCGATCTGGCAGTGAGGACAGGGGAGTGACAGACAGACAACCCTTCTCCCTTCTCCCTCATTTTGTCACCGGCCCAGCAAATCTTGGGCAAGTCGTTTCCATTGTGCAGGCTATGTGTGTGGAGGAAAATCAGAAAATCACCCCCAAATGACTTGAAGGTGGCTCTCTGAGTCTCATGTCAGTGGTAAATACCAATGGCAGCCTTAGAGCAGAACCGATGGTTTTCTGAACGATGACACCCAAGTCCAGTGATGGGTGCTCCGTGCCTGGCTAGCTCTTTGTCACGGGCGCACGTTGACACTGGCCAAGTTAAAAAAGCTACGGATCCATTTATCAGTCAGTCTCTTCCAGTTACCTGAACCAGATCCTTTCCACTTCGTTAAGTAGAGGCTGTGTCTCTGTGCCCCTATGAAGGCAATGAGGTTGGGAGGGAGGGAGAGACACCGACGTCATCTTCAGCTGTTTTTTACTTGAAAGGATGCATTTATGACCATAGCGCTAGAAGGAATTGCTAAGGTATTGTAGTCCAGTTTCTGTGATACTTGAACAGGGTCCACAGAGCTTCTTTTCCACACTGGATGCGAATAAACTGTCCCTTCGGCTTTGGAAGTGCAAGAGGCCGCTCCTGGCCCTGCAGTGGCCTGTCTGCATGACTTAGTTCATGGGCTTGCACGTCTTCATCACACCTTGCACCACTGTGGAATGGATCTACCGCTCCTCACAGGTTTCTCCAATGTGTTAAAACCCCTGAAATAACAAAAGCCTACAAACCACGTTGTGCTTTCCAGATGAGAAGTATGGCGTGGTGGCAGTATCGCTGCCGCGGGTGACAGGCCTGTCGGCTCAGCATTCCCTTGCTTTCGGCTCTCTGTGGTAGGGAAGGGGCTCCCGGGAAGCTGTGGCCTCGCTCTTGCACATGCATCAGGTGTGAGAGCTTTTGATCTGTAAAACAGGATCCTTTCAAAGCCCCGAGTGGCCTCGCAGAATATCATTTAGACAAACTCTATGTCAGTCACGCTATGTCTGTGAATGAGCTGCACCCTTCTCTGTTTTTTTTTGGTATCGATAGTTTAAAGAACAGGAGGTCTACTTGAACACCGAGCTTTTTTTTTTTTTTTTTTTTTTTTCCCAAAAGTGGCAGCAATGCCTTAATTAATATTTGTAGTTTTCTTGTTTGCTTTGGATTTTCAAAGTTTGCTTGGCTGTAGGGAGGGTTGAGTCATTCCGAGGAAACTTTGTGGGCAGGCCTGGCTGTGGCTCACTCAGTAAGTGGCAGCTCTCTCCTCAGAGTTTTCTGCTCTGCTCTTCAGTGCTGGGATCAGACTTGAAACACTGCAGTATGTGGATCTTTTTATATCTTTACCAGCCTGATTGATCTCTGTGCAGGTGTTAACTGAAGGCTTGAGCTCAAGGTTCCTCAAGAGGCACATTACCATCCAGGGAGGATGGTGCTGCGCTGCTGGGTGGTCCTGTCATGGAGGCAGATGTGGCTGATTTTTGGCACTTGCCTCCTGGGGAATACTAGGGTATAATACAAAGCTCTGGTTACTCTGTCTCCGCTGTGTGGAGCAGCTGCTGTTTCTCTGCTCATCAGTTTGGTTGCTTCAATTTTGAGGGAAACTGCTGAGAAATCAATTTTTTTTAAAGCTGAGAAAAATTGCCCTCTGGTTAGTTCCCATCTCATTCTGCCCATGACAAGAGTGGTCCAGCTGTGGGGATGGACAGGAGGCTTTTCTTGGGTCGGTCTAACACCAGGGGGTTTGAGGTGAGTATGGCTGGGGTCAGGGACTGACAGTCTGGGAGTTCCACTGATGCCCCTAGGAAGTTACGTTTTCAAAGTCACCACCGATCGTGGGGCACTTCAGAATTTTGGAAGCTCAGCTTTTAGGATGGTGTTGGACCTGATTTTTCCCAAGGAACCAGCGGTAGCTCTCAATAAGTAGAGCAGCAGCAAAAAATTCTTCTATATGGACAACTGAAGGAAAGGAGGAACTGACTCTCAACAAATCCAGGTCTGTCTATCCCATTAAGTGAAGATAATAATTATTGAGCTTTGTAAAACACACGGAACTGTTTAGATAAAGCCTGTTTTGATTTCTAACACTGCAACAAAATGCATTTTGGGAGGAACTGTTTAACATTTGTGTCTGATCTCTGTGTAAGGTGCTCTTTACGACAGTGAAGACTTACCAAAAAAGAAAAAAAAAAAAAGCTCAAAACAGAACTTGAGGCACAAATTTCACTCCACCGAATGGCAAGCTACAGTGGCTGGTCCTCATCCTTGTAGGACTTGAACAAAGCCTGGGTCAGTCTCCATTTGGCTGAGCAGGCTGTAAGCCACACTTGGAAATCTCAAGGATCTCAAAGAAATGCTTTAAGCATGTGTCTCCAGAGCAGAATAGAAGTATAAACCCCAGTCAAATTCCTCTTGATGAAATATTTCAGGCTCGCTGGGAAAGGCCATTTTCTCATGGACCTGATGTAATGAAACTTTGGAGCGAAACATTAACACCTGGGGGAATGACGGACAGTTATTTTGTTCTCTTGTCTTTCTGTTACTTGAAAGGTACAGCAGTGAGGTGTACGAAAAGAAGGGAGATGTCTGAAAGCATCCGTGCCCTTTTGCTCCTTGTCTCTTCACTAGAGAGGAGGAGCAGGAAAGAAAAAAAAAAGAGAAAAATACGTAAGTTTTGCTTTTATTTAGGAAATAGCATCAGTGCACCACATCCTCACCTGGTGTAAGTTGACTTCTACTCCCATTAATGGTGACTTGCATTGCCTGAGGACCTCGCTTCACATCTCTGCTTCCTTCTTTGCAACCTCAGACTGAAATGGACAAAGTTGTTTGATGTGGAACAGACACAGAAAACAAAGATTAGGCCACTTTTTAGCCCTCTTCTAAAGAGTTTCTGAAAACAGGTAGTTCCAAAGGACTGATAGATTTTCTTAGAGTTACCTCCCTTCAAAGACTGGAAATTCCAGTTGGCTTTTCCAGAAAAGCATAGCTCTTACTCTATTAACAAATTATCATTTGGGCTTTATAACTCACTCGGAGGTAATAAATGGGAAATGTTCCCTTCTGTTCACAGATCTTGTTCATCTGTTTCTTTAGGACTTCAGAAAATAACGTTGTTAATATTGATGGGAAGAGCTGCAGCTTCCCTTCTGTGTAACTTTCTTTTGGTTTAAAATATGTATATTTTCTCCAGGACCTACAGCCTTGTTTCTGTGCCCAGCCTCAGACTCCACATGTGGTTCTCTCCTCCGAAGAGCTTACAATTTAAACAGTATAGAGAAACAGGTACAAAGGAGCAAAAGTGTTACTAATGGCTTTCTATAGCAGGGAGGCTGAGCACAATGGGGTCAAGTGAGTTGCCTGGGATCACACCGGGAAATTGTGGTTAAGAGCAATTTTCTTCTTTGATATATTTCCCCCCTTGCCACCCCCCCGCCCCCCCCCCCCAAAAAAAAAAAGAAAAAAAAAAAAAAGAGGTAAAATACCTTAAAAATGGGCCTGGACTGTCTGTACTGGAATTGATAACTTCTGTATAAACCAGTTGATGACAACTCAAAACTGTTAAGGAGGAATCATCAGGTGTAGACCTAGAGAGCCTGCTGGGGTACAGTTATTCCCAGAATCTGTTGTGCCCCTGGCTACAGCTCTTAGACTTGTCTGGCTACACCGAATTGCCTCCTCAGCTTGCCTTTTAGTCATTGCCAGGAAGTGTAAACCATTTCCATGAGGCTCTGATGAAGAGGGCGACACAGTCCCCAAAACCTGGAAGAGTCTTTGTCTTTAGTGCCTTACTTTTTTGCCTGACCATTGCTGTCTGTTCCCTTCTGCTCCCTCTGTACTTCGGGCCATCCCTCCTGTGCTGGAACAACTTCCCATATAACATTGGTGTCACTGGAAAGAGATGATAAATAGTAATTAGTGGTCAGGTTAAAGGGCTGGGCTGCAGCTGACAGGGAGGCAGAAAAATAGCTGCAGCGGAAGGCGGCCGACTGTTGTTTTATTCATTTGTTCATTACTGAACACTGGAGCAGGAGGTAAGATGTGAGGCTGGACAGCTTCTTCTGTCGCTGATCTCAGTTTTGACGGCGAAGCTGGTAAGCGCGGGGCAGCAGAACTGTGCCCGTGCTGGATTTGCTACCGAAACAGTCGGCCTGGTAGCACGCTGGCCTAGAACGCCTAATGAAGGCCCAGGGGAGAGTGGAGGATTATCTTGGAAGGCAACTGACCCTTTCTTAGGTGTTTACACTAATCACAGCTGAAGGTAAATGCAAACGCTGTCAGTTATCCTACAGGGGCATGTGGGGGCTCCATTGCTGTGTAATTCCCCTAATTAAAGACATTTGACTAGGCTTATTATTTGACAAAAGTAAAAGAAAAATATTCCAGGCTCTCAGAACCTCCCCCTTTCCTTTTCCCTATCTTTATTATCAATAAAAAAAGAGAGAAAATGCTGTCTGGACTTGAGGATTTCCTTCACATATGGAAAAGATTTAGCATTCTTCATCTCCCAGCATTGGCAGCGCACAAACCTCCCCTCTTACCTCCCCCCCAGCATTCCCTGTCTGCTCCCTGTATTTCCCAGATCTGCGTATACAGAAAGAATGCATGTGCTGTTGCTTCTGCAGGTTTTTTTTCTTTTTTATTCGATAGAAATTATTTTTGAGAGTTGAAGCACAGGCACGTGAATCGTCTTGTAAACAGCTTTGATATTTTTATCAGTGTGCAAACTCTTGGTGCATTTGCATTTCTGTGCTTGCTTTCTGGTACGGATCTGGATGCTGAAGAAGCAGTGTCCGTAGGGACTGCACCTGCTCATCTTCTTGGGTCAATTCCCAATGGGATCAGATGTCCAGAGTTTGGCTGGCAGTTAATGTGGACGGGCAAAAGCTTTGCTTTCATGTGCATTTGGTTGGTTTTTTTCCATGGAGCTTTTTGCCTTGCAGCTCTCATAGCAGAGGCCTTTCCATTGCTGGGATCAATTAAATGCTCACCAGGGACTCTCTCGGCGAGGAATCTTCCCTTTTCTGGCTGACTTTGAATGTCACACCAGGGCGTTCAGCTGTTTTGACCTTGTTGCAGTAGGTCCCAGGGCAGGAAACCTTTCCTAACCCTCCCTTCCTGTCTCTCCCCCAAGTCCTATGCTCTCCGCCCGTCATTCCATCTGCAAGCTCTCCCAGGGCTCTTACGCAACGGTTCGGTTTTTGGTATTCTTGGCTGGGAGAACATGGCTCCAGGGGAGAGCTATGAGGGGGTTGGATGGGTGGGGGGAGAAAGATTTTATTTTGTAACTCTACTGACCTTGCTTAGCCACACAGAGCGGAATTTTCCCCCGCTCTCTGGATGGGAAGAGAGATCACCACTGTTTTCTTTTCCATCTTTCTGATGGTCCCTTGCTTTCATGACAGAACGATTGGGCTTCCAGGCTTCTCCACTCAGGTAACCTACCACTGCTACCAAGTTGTGGGGTTTTTTTTACTTGTAGTTGCATCTCTAGACTTGGGTAATCACTAACTTTAAATTGTGTGTTGGTACCCATCTGATTTTTCCTGGGGAAAGGAAATATGCCTGTCTGTGATTTTTAAAAACAAAGCAACCCCCCACCCAGACAATACTTTGAGAGGCAATGAAAGCAATTAATGGTGTCAAAAGACCCTAGGAGGGTGAAGTGGTGAGTGACTGAGGGCTGGGCTGACGCAGGAACGGCTGGGTGGGTAGCTGAATGTGTCTGGGGAATAGAGGGTTATTGACTCAAACTCCAGCTGTGTTTCGTTAGTTGGTATCATAACCCACAAAATTAATCTTTAACAATGTGTAAAGGGAAGGGAGTCCTAATACATGAGGCAGTTCTGCAGTGCCCTCAACGCTCACCCTTGCAAAAGCTTCAGAGAATTGCAGAAATGTTTTACTTTCTAGATACACAAATTAAAGAGGGGATAAGCGATATTCTGTTCTCCACCCTCCCACCCTCTATCCAAGGGGTGGGGGAAATCCTTGGGTTACGGAAGGAAGCTGCAAGCTCTGAAGAGGTTTTCTCTAAGCTGAGTCAGTGTTTGTCCTGAAAGCAAACATCTTTGACCCCTCTTGGGCACCAAAGAGGTAGTTGGAGGGTTGGCTGCCGGGTAGGGGCGAGCGCCTGTGCAGTGACAGCAGCGTGCCGGCTGGCTGTATTTCACCCAGAGACGAACGTGTCGAGAACGGGTCCTCAGTGGGGATCCTGTGTTCCCCCTGCTCTCAGGGGTGTAATCTGTTCTTTACACCACCTTCTGTCTGACTTCCTCGGGGCAGGGAGCTGGCAGGCGGGCAACCTGGCTTTGCTGGACTGGGCTATAAGACATATTTACCACTACATATGCTTCGTCTTTTTGCCGGGGGTACTGCACCTGTACTAACAGCTGCAGGCTCTGCAGCTATAGAAAATGCTCCTGACCCACTGGCCAAAACAGTCCTACTAGTTTAAGCAAGCCAGCTGGCAAAGCACACCTTCCCCCTCTTCTTCACGTGTGTAAAAATGGAGTCATTTATCGGGGGGGGAGCTGGAGTCCTGAGATGCAGTGGGTGACTATTGATTGGGTTGTTTTCCCAAGCATCAGACATCCCAATGAATATCAACAAATTGGGAGGCAGTTTTCTTTTTAAAAATATGCAAGCCTTCTTACAAGGTTCATGGTTCAACATCAGCGTCTCATTAATGTATGAGATCACTCTGTAATGACACTGTCACACAAATACAAGCTTTTTTAATGTGAGATTATGAGGCTTACATCAAGTATCTATAAATCCTAATGTACCTCCCCATATATAGCGATGCCGCTGCAGTCTCTGGGTATATTCTTGCACATAACACCATCCCACTAAGTGCATACTTTACTACCTGCCACTGTGTGCCAAGTGATCATTGATAACCCTGAATCTGAGTAACTGTAGGTATCTCAATATACTGCTCAGCTCTGTAGGTACATTCCTGTCCGGTGCGACTGGCAAAGGATTTTAGCAAAAGCCAGAGTCGTAGGAATGCTTCCTTGGATGGAATGCGTCTCACAAAGGAGTGTTTTTTATTTGCAGCTTGGACCAGTGCCCTTTCAAGTCAATGGAAAGACAATTGATTGTAGCAGGTTCTGGAGCAGGCTTCTGGCTACCTTTGTGCTTAATTTAAAAGTAATGTGTATCTACTGGTGAATGCCTCTAAACAGATTAAGAAAGTGCAATTGATTCAAAACTGACTATAGGTGAACATAAAAGGCAAAATTGATTGGCTCAGTCTATTTTAATTTTCTGGGAATGGGGAAACGGAATAAATAAATAAATAAATACATAAATTGCCCCAAACAGAATGGCAAAAATACAAAGTAAACACAACTTTAAAAAATACCTTGCTAGTGCTGGAATGCAGGTGTTCACAAGGGCACTGGAGCCACTGTGGCCTTCGTTCCCATGGTGTCCGTGTCTGGCTGCTGGTCAGAACAAAAGCAGTACAGGTCATCTGTGACCACAGATTGCTGCTGATGTAGATTCTTTTTCCATTCATGTTCACTCATTTGTCTTTTAAGGGAAGAAGCTGTCTGTGTATTAGGTGATACCTATATGGCTACGAATATACTTATTTATATATTACATATGGAGGCATATATGTGTGTGTGTGTATGTATAGGTATATATATATATGCAGCAGCTTTAGAGGTAGGGATACAATGTACAGAAAGGCAAAGAATAAGCATTCTGAGGAGCAGGGGAAAGGGGGAACCTGTGTTCCTGGCCTGGTGGGCTGTTTCTAGGTTTAGTGCCTCCCTTTTTGCTGCACTCTCACTCTTGTTAGGGCTGATGAGTCCCTGGGCAGTCACTGAGACCTGGTAACTGCTCGAAGGTACCATAATGGCCATAAAATGATTTTTAGTATCTGATCAGTACAGTTCTCTTTAGCCTGTGAAGTCACAGCCGAGAGTGAATTGCAATTATTTTGAAGCGGAAATTTGCACACCCTCCCTCCCCTCCCCCTTTAATTGTTATGATAAATTGCAACTTCAGAAAAATATATAAAGCTTTGGCATGATAAAGCTCATGCTGATATAAGTCCTAGCTTTTCAGCACGAGGGAAATCTGATGCAAATACTGCCCTCCATGCTTTTCCTTTCCTTCCCCTCACTTTTCCCTTTCTCTCCTCTTCTTCTCCCTACTGCCCTTTGGACACTGTGCAAGCTGGAGTTCCTGAGACGGCTTTGGGCAGAGGGTGGGCTCTGCGCATGTTCTCCGTATGCACTGGAGCAGGAAAGAGAGCAGGGGTGGAAATGGCCTAGTATGTGAAAAGTATTTAAGGGTAGGAGATGCACAATTTATATCGCATGTTTCTCCAGGGAACTGACGGTGAGAAAGCTCTTTGCAAAGGGCCGTGTGAGTGGATCTGTGCTGCTGGGCAGGGGAGCCCACAGGGAGGAGGGAAAGCGTTTGCTGTTTGTCACATAGATGCAGTTGGCCCCTTGCACCGTGGCAATTCACCGTGTGCAGGTGGGTCTCTGGGAGTCCCCAGCGATATTCACAGTAAGGATATTCTCCTGTGTCTGAGTCTGGACTCACCACAAAGCCTGCTTGATCCAAGTTTTGTACTTGGGATACTCAAAGTTGTAGAAGTATTCACCTTGTTGCTGTCCAAGAGCGCGTTTTTCTTCTTCATGCCCCTCTCAAGAAGAAAGTGTGTATCTTTTTCCTTGTATATGTGAATTTTGCCATTTTCAAGCCAGTTTGGCCCACTGCTCTTCTCTCCCTTGGGTGTCAGCTGTTCACAGGCAGCTGTGTTCTTGGCTTGGAAGTGCATCAGAATGGGAAAGCTAATGTGCCTCCTTAGGGTGATGCCTTCCAGATGGATTTAGCTAATTATCACAACGATTAGGGCTCCCCTTAATGACCACAACTGGAATTTATTGACAGAGGTAAACAAGAAGTTTTTGGGTTGTATTTGTGGAAAGTTCTTAATTTGTTTAATTAAAAAAACATGGGCTCTTCTGTCACTCAGTCTTGCTCGGTTCTCCCCTGCAGAGAGCCCGACTGCCTCTCTCAGGATGTTTTCGTTTTGCCAGGTTTATTTGGAAAGTTGGACTCGATGTTTCAGAGAAACTGTTATTAGTTAAATGTTACTCTGCATTTATTTGACCTGTTTCACACACCTTTAGTCCTTGCTAAAACCATGTTTCTTTTCTGTGACTCGTCCTGTTGAAGCAAGTATGCCTACATACCTGTGCAAAGTATGTGCATGGAACTCTGCTTCATAGAATCATATCATAGAATGGTTTGGGTTGGAAGGGACCCCTAGAGGTCATCTAGTCCAACCCCTTCACTGTAGTTCCCTTCCCAGTTTGTGGATTTCGCTTCCTAAAATTTTAAATTCTGGGGGGCAATGACATTACAGTCTCCCTGGCTTTCCAATGTACATCTTCCACTGTAAGTGCTCGTATTATGGCTCTCTGTCTTGGTGAACCACAGATGGAGCTAAACACCCCAAGTGCTAGAAACACGTTCCATCACAGTGAGAGCTAAAAACCCAACACGCTCTCATTTAGGCTGCACTAGGCTCATCTCTTCTTGTGGATCAGGCACAAAGGGTGCAGGGACAGAGTAATCTATAATACATTCTCACTGCTTGCAGAAGACAGGAGATTGGGACCAGGGTCATGTTGTGCTAGGTTCTGTACACAAACATACATGGAGTGAAAAAGCAGCTTTTGCCTCCTGGGAATGTTCCTCCTGTTTACTTGGGTCTTGTCAGAAGTGAACTGTTGAGGGACGTACGCTGGCAGGACCACCTAGGGAAAGTCTGCACAAGGCAAGACCTGCTAGATTCATCTGAACATGCAAATGAGCAGTGAAAAGTAGCCTCAGTAATTCGAGTTGAAATTGATGTGGACTGTTCACTGGTGTGAGTGTCAAACCTCCTGCTGGCTGGCATAGGCAGTTTTCCCTTTGCAGTCAAAAGTCTTCTGGATTATCTGGATCACGTCTTCCCTGGGCTACTGGCAAAGGTTTAATTTAACCTGTTCTGCTATGTTAACGTGCAATTTGGTAGGAAATATTCTGGAGAGAGAGACTGGTGCCTAAAAAGGAAAGGCTGAGTGAGTTGGGGTTGTTCAGCCTGGAGAAGGCTCTGGGGAGACCTGATTGCGGCCTTTCAATACGTAAAGGGGTCTTACAAGAAAGATGGGGACAGACTTTTTAGTAGGGCCTGTAGCAATAGGACAAGGGGTGATGGTTTTAAACTAAAAGAAGGTAAACTCACACGAGATATAAGGAAGATATTTTTTATGATGAAGATGGTGAAACACTGGCACAGGTTGCTCAGAGAGGTGGTAGATGCCCAATCCCTGGAAACATTCAAGGTCGGGCTGGATGGGGCTCTGAGCAACCTGCTCTGGCTGAAGATGTCCCAGCTCATTGCAGGGGGGTTGGACTAGATGACCTCTAAAGGTCCCCTCCAACCCAAACCATTCTGTGATTCTAATTCCGCTGCCATCTTCCTTTCCTGTTGGTGTGGAGGAGACACAAGCTAGGAACGAAGAGGTGGGGAGAGGCTGGAAGTGCATGACTTGATATCAGAATTGGAAGAACTAGGTATATGTATGCCTCTGCTGAAAATTCTTTTGCAAAGCAAACATAGCCTTTGCCCACCCAACATACCAGTCTGAAACCTGCAGTGACTAACAGCATTGCCTTTGCAGGGCAGCTATTTGAGAGGAGCTGCTTGGTTATGGGTTGCCTAACCAAATTCTTGTTTTCTTCTCTTTTTCTCCTGCACTTTCCCATTCCAACTAATTCCATCCTGTGCCAGAACCGGGGTCGCCTGGCAGAGAAGAGGACGATCCCCTTGCCTCCAACCAGGATCCCGAAGAAAGAGCTGACCTCAATTTTCTCACATAGTGACGACAGCGAAGAGAGTGATAAGAGCAATGGTCAACACCCTGAAGTGAAGCAGGAGGAGGATCTCCATATCAGTATCATGAAAAGAAGGTACTTTCCTGCCAGGGAGTGCTGTATTGCAAGAGCAAAGACAGAGAAAACTGGAGAGCAGGTGACCAGGCTCTGTGGGCCAATACTGCTCAGGCCGCCCAACGGAGTCACCTCCCAGGCCTGAAATTAAAGCGCAAATGTCACATTATAGCTCAGAAAGAGTCATTGGGTCCTCTTTTCTACTTACTCCTCTTTGGGGCGAGTAGGGCTGTATGGGGTCTTGCAGCCTGGCCTTGTGTTTGTATTAAAGGTGTCTGTATTTGCAGGCTGTGAGTTGTATGTCACCCTCTGTCCAGCATTCTGTGTCTTTGTGCTTGGTGAGGCCAACTAATTACATGATGAAGAAGTCCTCTGTGGGCCTTTTATGTAGCTGTCTGAAAGGGTGTGGGTCCAAACTTCTGCCTTTTGCTTTCAGTTGTCCCCAAATTCTGATGTAGTATAAACTGGATAATTTAATGTTGGGGAACAAAGTTTGGGAAGGAGGTAGCAGCAATGGTTGTTGTTACATGTTCTTGATTACCAGTGTCAAAGAGCATAGCCCTGTCTCACTCATCCTGAGTGCCTCTGTAGTCTAGAAGTAGAAGTAATGGAGTTGCAGTAGGCAAAGAGTCACTTGGATACTGGGGCTTACCTCAATATTTACATATTTTGATCATGTCTTTCTCAGTTCCATATACATTCATCCTGGATCACGCAGGGTTAAAGGAGGGGGAGAAGGGATTGTCTTGAGTTACATTCTGGGCTTTCATGGGTAGTCTCAGTACCCATAATATTCAGCTGCAAAATTTTGGGTTCTCTCATCCCTCTGAAAAAAATATGATGTTTAGAAGACCTGTAACTGCAGGAAATATAAATACCTCAAGGCACCGTGTCTCAGCCTCCCATGCATATCATTGCAACTCATCTTGATTGTCATCTTCCTCTGATGCATAAAATCACTCAGATTCTAAGACAAGCCCTATAAAAACAGAGGAGTGGAAACCGAAGGCATGTAATTGCTTTTCTTATGTTTTATGTGTTTCTTGCTCCTGAGTAGATAAGCTGTTTCCCCCCTTGCCTTCCAGCAGATGCTGGTACATTCAGCAACTGAGAGCTTGAAAGTAGGGAGACAAAACAGCAACCAGCTCTTCTCATAAAACCCGTCTGTAATTAAAGCCTAGGTTTATCATTGCAGCTGTCCAACAGCCATGTTCAAGGGTTATCGCGGGGAAATGAAAAGGTGTTTGGGGAACGCATCTGCACTGTGCCTGCGCACAGGAGCCACAGAGGAGAGGGAACCCTCCTAATCAGTTTTGGTAAACTGCCCTTCTTCTCCTGCCCCCTTTAATTATGCTTTTAATTCTACAAAATTATAGTGCTAGATTGTCTCATTAGGAGAGAGAACAACATGATAACTATATAATTGATATGCTGGGCCCCCCAAATATAAAGTGCTCTTATCTTAAATCTTTAATTACTGTAATTGCTTTGCCTTGTTTATTAAAGAATGAAGAAAAAATACTTAATAGTTATTAGCCAAAGGTCCCCCAGCTTACCATTTCTGTGCTCTTCAGTACTTTTCGATCAGTTTTTCTGAAGGTCTCTTGTTTAAGCTTTGTCTTGATTCCTTAGAGGAGTGCATGATTCCTACCAGGTAGGCTAGACTCTCATTGCTTTTGTACAGTTGTTCTCCTTTTCATTTTCCTGGGAGCTCTGATACAGCGCATGTGGGAAAAGCTGGAATAGCTGGGGCAAACAGGCTGGGCAGCCCTCTTGATGAGTGCGGTAATAACAGAAAAAAAGGGGCCCGTCCTTCAGCGCTTGGTGCTCAGGCAGGGAACATCTACTGCTGAAATCCCTCAGCAGTTCCAAGTATTTTGTCCCTTGCAAATGGGCCCCCCAACCCTCCTGCCCCAAAGAGGGGGAGGACTGGCCATTTCCACCTGCCCAAGAGCAATGGATGGGAAGTGACCTGACCCCACTGTTGCACAGCCCTGCTGGAGGGAGCAGGCTCTGGCTCTGGTCCCAGTGTCATCAGCAGCCCAGGGACTGGGGTGGAAGGTGCGATGGGGCTGGCTCCAGAGATGAAGGCTAGACAGCTCGCAGACATGACAGCTGGGGCCCGGCAGAGACAGTGCCCCATCTGCTTTCTGTTTTTAATTCACCTGTTGTATCCTCCCCGATTGGTGATGGATTGGGCTGAGGTTTTATTGTCTCCCACTGAGAGGAAGAAATAGGTTAAACTGTGATAGTAGGAAAACAAGGTCAGGGCCTAAGCAAATCTGTGTTTTCCTCTTGTACCCATGGATGGCCCTCATGCACACCTGCATGCACTTAGGTTATAAAGACTTGCACTATTGCTGTGGACATTGTTACCTTTTCTTTTTTCTCCTATTCCCAATTTCCTTTATCTTGACTATTTCATAGAATCATAGAATCACCTCCGTTGGAAAAGACCTTTAAGATCATCGAGTCCAACCGTTAACCTAGCACTGCCATCCCACCACTAAACCCTGTCCCTAAGCACCTCATCTATCCGTCTTTTAAATACCTCCAGGGATGAGGACTCCACCACCTCCCTGGGCAGCCCATTCCAGAGCCTGACAACCCTCTCGGTGAAGAAGTTTTTCCTAATGTCTAGCCTAAACCTGCCCTGGCGCAGCTTCAAGCCATTCCCCCTTGTCCTATCGTCTGTTACCAGGGAGAAGAGGCCGACCCCCACCTCACTACAGCCTCCATCAGGCAGTTGTAGAGGGCGATCAGGTCTCCCCTCAGCCTCCTCTTCTCCAGACTAAACAACCCCAGTTCCTTCAGCCACTCCTTGTATGACTTGTGTTCCAGACCCCTCCCCAGCTTTGTGGCTCTCCTCTGGACATGTTCCAGCAATGCAACATCTTTCTTGTAGTGAGGGGTCCAAAACTGAACACAGTATTCGAAACTGAACACAGTATTTCCTTCCATTGTTGGCACAAGGGAATGCTTACTGCTACTTTGAGGTCTGGGCATCGGTGAACAAAAGACTCTCGAGATTAGAAGAGTAGTCGGAAGCTTAGTTTCATGGCTGGTCCCTCACCCTAGCCTTTGATGGTGATTTCCTCTGTGATCTTAGGCAATTGCCCGTGGTGATGGCCTTCAGAGGAGGTCTGAGGCAGAGAAGACCTGCCTCATGATGTTCTTGCAGTCCTAGAAAGGAGCAGAGACCTTTAACTGCCACTGAAGTTAGTGCATTTCAGTGCACATCAACTTATTTCACAACCAAGTCCTTGCAGAACTGTGTCATTTTGCTGTCTTGCACACAGGTAATTAACTTAAGGAACCCAGGCCTCACACTGAAGTGAGCTTGGCTCGTCTACTTTGAAATCCAGGTGACCCAAGCTTAAAGGTGAATGTTTTTATCTTGTAGTGAGACCCCCTTGAGTCCTCTTTAGCCTGCTTTGCAGGGTGTGCTAAGTAGCCTTTGTGTTACGCCTCCTGTCTGGAAGACAGAGGACTTAAAATCTTGTCTCATATAACCAGAGGCATCTGCTTGAGCTTGATACCGTAGCTTGATACCCAGACTGTAAGCACTCCGCTCTGAAGATTACTGGGACAGCATTGCAGAGGAAAATCCTTTTTCTCTTGATCAGATTTCGCGTTCCTGAAAATCTTGTTCTTTTACAACGTTGCCTACATGCAACGGTTGCATTGTCTTAATTACTGTGGTTTGCTTAAGTTGTATGGACTCCTGGTGGGAATGCTGTCTGGCTGTGAAAACAGTTTTTCCTATTTGGGGAAAAGAATGCTGTGAGTACAGGGCCTTTCTATACTGATGCACCTATGTGACGTGTAAGGTTATTTTAGTCATAATACTACTGGCATAGCTGAACTTCAGTTAGAAACTTTGGCTTCATGAAGCCTTTTTTCCTTTCTCGCAGACTGTTAACTGAGCCACCTCTCCCCAGCAAGCTAAACTAAAAGTTACGCCAGTCTGCTTTTTTCTTACCGCTCTCTGGTTTATCCTAGACACAAAATAAGCAATGCAGAGGAAGCCTGAGACTACAAATTCCATTGCTCTGCAATAGTTTGGGGAGTATTAACTTTCTTACAGTCATGGGGAGATTCCAACCAACATTGACAAATACATTACCTCAGGAACAGCTTGTGAGCTTTTTCACGCGGAGGCTCAAACTGCCTTTAAGGATCTCCCTTAGTTATCCCAAGAATCTCCAAACAGAGGAAAGCCCGTGTAGCCAGAGAGTAGGGTTCAGCTTTAACAGTAAGATCCTCACATGCTGTTGGATTTAAGCCCGGCATTGTCTTGTGGGTGCATGAATTTAATTTCTATTTTAAAGACTGGCCTATTTCATTAGTGTGGGAGGGGAGGGAAAGAGAAGAGGAGAAATGTAGTGATAGCATCTGAGGTTTAATGGGGTAGGTTAGGAACTGCTCATGCACAGCTTTGTCCAAGTCCCCAGCAAAATATGATGGCATGGCTAATAATAAGAGCCAGTAATACTTAAGTACCTGTTTAAAATGGTAAAAGTTTTTGACCTGACCTGTCTCTGAAGGAACCCTTATGGGATATCAGTAAGCATGTACACTGGACTGAGTAATGGGCAGGATAGGTGCAAACGGACATGCATGGCAAAAATGTCTTTGAAATGCTTTTCTTAAAAAAAAAAAGGATTAGGAGCAAAAGCAGGAGCAGCTTGTACAATGGGAGCAGACAACAGGCTGGGTTCCTTGCCAGATACTGCTCTGGAATAAAAGCCATTTTGAGGAGAAATAACAAAAATTGTCCTGTAACAGGGTGTCTGTGCACTGAGAAGCAGATTTCTGGAGAACCTCATTGTGCCTTTAAGTCCTTCCTCCTTTTTTTATGTCACTCAACTCCACCCCCCCCCAAATCTGCTCTGTCTGTGTCAGCAGCGTGACCCTGGTGTGTAGCTCCTGGCATGGGTGTTATTTCAGACCAGAGGGGAGAGCATTTGAAATGAAGGTGCTTACTGAAGGAATGGTGGAACACTGTCTCCTTACCCCTGTTCACACATGAACACGGATAGAGTCCAGACAGGGGCAAGCTGCTCTCCCCTGTCCCCCAGCACCCCACACCTCGCAGATCAGCTTTACAGCATTCTCCTCACTCAGCGTCCATTTTCTAATAGTGGAATTACTGACCTCCACTAAGCCCTAATGGCTAGCGCTGTCAGCCTTTCCACTGCCTGCCTTTCTGAGTAGAAAGCTATTTCTTACATCCCATAAGGCTGCTGCTCTTTGACTCCCTAATTGATTGAAGATCAAACCCAAGCACCCCCCCATTATATTTGTCACACGCACCTGCTTGTAATTCAGAGCCGTGAGGGCCCGATGCCTTCTTGGCGGATGTGCAATGTACACCACACTGCCTTTGCCTTCCTTCTCTTGCTTAGCCTCTTCTTGCAGTGCTCCCTGGTGCTGCCCTGGGATGAGAGCTGTGTGACATCCCCCCTGCTGGTGGAGCCCAGTTTCATGGTGGGATATGCCACACAACACTGCTTTTTACCTGCTGCCAAAGCCAGAGCTTGTCTGGGCTCTGGGCTAAGCCGACAGGGCTCTACCAGGCAGCACACAACTGAAGAGAGACTCAACACATGGCAGAGCAGGGCTCTAGGCTCCAGCCGTGAATCAGGCTCTTACATTAGGTTTGATAACCCTTCTAATTGCCATACGGCTGGAGACGTATTTTGCTGCTTTATGACACTTTTCTTTCACAGCTTCCACTGGTTATTTTCTGTCAGTCCCTTCTTCCTTCCTCTGCAACCTGTTATTTTCTCTTCGCCTTTCTCTTTTGTCCCTCCTTCCCCCTTTTTCTCTGAACCATGCACCACTTAATAACAGTCACTATATTCAATAAATATATTAAAGATCACTCTGGGAAGCAAAGGCTGGACTTGATCCAGAGTGCCAGGAAGCGTGTCATTGACCTAATGAGGACATATATTTGAGGGGGGGGGGGAGAGAGAAAATGGCTACTTATTTCTCAGGGATGCTGCAGGATAATATATAATAAACAGCAAGAAATCCCTTCTTGCCCAGGAGGGAGATAGGAGACCAGAAATAAAGGTGAAGTGTGAGAATAAAAGCAAAGGAAATCTTGACCCACAAGTGCTCTTGGCTGCTCTCTGTATCTCCTTGTATCTGACCCTTGCAACATCAGTTCTGTGGTGGAGAATAACCCAGATGCCCCAAGCCCAAGTCTCAGTCCTGCTGTGACCTTTAGGCCATTCTTCCAGCCATCCTGTATGAGGTTTCCTGGAGGAGCCTACCCCTGTTCATTGCCTGCACAAGCTTCTTAATGTTGGCTGCCTGAAAATAGCATGACATGGATGTAGGGAGACTGTGGAAGCTGAGACAGTGAGAAATGCAAAGAGTAGGGAGGAGGGAGGGGCTAGCTCTGACCACCCAACCAAGCAGCCTGCATAATGGCACCTGCAAATATATCGTCCCAAACGGCTTCCCTGCAGCATTGTGATTCGCACTGCGTAGGCTTCACCGTGTGCTGAAGTGCTCTGTGTTTCCATGCAAGATGGCGGGACACAGGGCCTGACCCAGGGCGCCTTGAGTTCCCAGTGCCCATGGTGGCGGTGGGTGGTACCAGTTGAACAGAAGCCCTTAATTCACCCTTTCGCCAGAGCGTTCCCTTCGGTGCAGTCTTCTAAACCAGAGGATGTGGGGAAACCTTGTCAATATTTTTCTCTTCTCTGTGGCCTCGCCTACGCTAGAAAATTGAAAGGTACAGACAAACTCCATCCAAAGGAAGTGTTGGTCTTGTAATTAAATGGTAGTAGAAAGGGAGAGTTGTGGGTAGGAGATGGAGCTGTGATGGGTTCTCCTTCTGGTGTTAATGACCTGTTCCTGTAGCTGGATGCTGCCCAGTATTCTCCACACTTACATGGCACTGGTTACTGCAGCATGCACCTGGGACAGGGAGCGAGCCAAAGGGAGCAGCAGAAAGCAAGTTGGCCACAGTGCAGAAGCTCAGCTGTAGAATGAGGTTGTTGCTGCCCCTGGAGTGACGAGACGCTAGGGGGGTGCCTGACTCGCTCTCTTGGCTTCTTCCCTGGTTGCCACTCTGGTGTTGAAAGCTTGGAGGGACTGTTAGGGTAAAAACGAAACGTCAGGGAAGGGAAAAAACCAACTTCAAAATTAAAAACTATCCCAGCTGCTCTCCATTATTTTGCCAGCTCTGTCGCTTTCTTTTCTGGGCTGGATTCTCATTCCAGTACAGGCTCCAGAGATGCCTTGAATAGCCCCAGCTCTTTCCTGTTCATTTTTTTTCTGGTTCACATACATATATAAGCATTTCATTCTTTGCGCAAACCAAACCCTGACGTTCTAGTCCCTCCTTGCTGAGGTGCCTGGTGCAGCAGTTTGTTAATTCCTGTGTCTTGCGTACCCCTCAGGCTGCCCTCCCCACTTACAAAGCTGTGCAGGGAACCTGTCTCTTTGGTTGCTGTGGGGCCCACCTCGTCATTTTATTGAGCGCTTTCTAACTGACCACACTCTGAGGCCTTGGCTGGGTGAGGAGGTGGGAGGGACAGTAGCAACTCGTAGTGCCTTTGCTTGCCTGGCTATGGTTTTTATTTTTTCCCCTTCCTTCTCTGTTATTCGTTTGTAAGGGACTGGCTCCTGCTCACCACTCTTTATGCACCCCAAAGATGGGCCTCTGTAGCTGATAGTTTGCACATTATTAGTAATTTGATTTCAATTGGAGGAATAACCCGTTAAAGCAAGACGTACGTTAGCCTCGGAAATCTAATTGGTGATAACAGCATAGAGATGTGGAATGAGTGCTTGGTTCTGCTCTCTATCCCTCTCCCCTCCCCCCCCAAAAAAGATAATTAGGATTTAATTTCATTCTCACCTATTCATTTGTCTAAATATGGGTGTTTAATTATCCATCTCAGCAGATAGATGTTCTGCCTCTATGTGGATCTGAGCTATTCCTTTGGTTTTCCCTCCCCCCTGCAACTCTCTGATGCAGTCTTCCTATACTTGGAAGTTTAGCTGTGCTAAGTCTCATTATGAGCCATGCCTTTGCCCGACCCTGAGGATCACAATCTGCCCCCTTTGGCGGTGCCATGGCTGGGAGGTACCTGCCTACCTGCTTCTTGGCATTTGGGTGGGATGTGGACCCTTCCATTAAGGAACAGGCTGTGCAGACCCAGGATCTGAGTCAGAGAGCTGGAAGTGATGACAGTTCCCAGTGTGGATGGGAGCTTTTGAATGAGGTATATTAGCTGCACGGATAAAGAAATGTTGCAGCCCTGAATTAAGAGTCCGGTATGAAGAACACTTTTTACCTGCCAGGTGGCATTACAGGAGATGGATGCCTACTGCATGTTGTGAGCTCCAGAGCTGAGCATCAGTGGAAGGGAGAGGCATGAAGTCAGCTGAGGCTTAGGGTGAGACAGCACGGTTAGTGGTGCGGCAGAAGGGGATGCTCTGTTGCTGTGCATCTCTGTGTGCCAGCCACACAGGCTCCGTGAGAGCCCTAGGGAGCACACACAGGGGTGTAGTGGGAGCACATACGTGGTCCGAAGCGGACTGTGGCCCACTGTTAGGCTCTGAACACCGCCTGGAGGAAATGCATGTTGCCTTGGAGAGAGGCCCAGGGGGCAGGTTGCCTTAACCACAGGTTTTCTGAATTGTCATTTTTTCATCAGGAAAGGGACCATGGAGTTTTAATCGGACAAACATGGCATTTAATCTACATACAGCTCAGGGCCAAACCCTTTGAGTTTTTTTTTTGAGGGCATTGAAGGATGTTTTATGGACAGAGAAACAGGAGAAACACAACGTTGCTTTTCAGACTTGCAGTTTGATTTCCAGCTGGTCCCACAGAGTTCATTGCTGTGCAGTATTTGGAGCTCTCCCCACTTCCACTGCGCAGTGCCAGGATCTGATTTCCACAGTGCAAGGTGCTGAGCTGGAATTAAAGAGGGTTTATGAAGGTTTTGTGTATGTTGGAAATCTTGTATTCTAGGGAGCAGTGTGAAATCAGACTTCCCACCCTCTACCAGTTCCACCAGTTCCACTCTCTTGTGAGCAGGCCAGACCCTTCCTGTCAGGGCCATAAGGGCTTTGGCTGGTTTGAATTTGCTTTGAACTTTGGATTCAGATCAGCTTACCTGGGAAGTCCAGATGTGTCCCATAGTTTTGCCAAACTTCAGTTAATGGAAATTTTACTCAGTGTCCCAGTCTGGCCTGTCCCTTCCAGAAAGTTTTCAAATGTTGTCTGAATTTTAACTTTGAAGAACAACCATTATTGCTGTAAGCTCAATAGCTGGGAAGTACCTATTCCATTTCTGGTTTTGAAAATAAAATGTTGGGAAAATGGAAAGCTGGGGTAGGCTTTCTAAACTGCTACATATGAGGAAGAAGAAGAGTTGGAAAAACTAGGTACATGTGGAAGCACAGTTCTGACCACAGCTTTATTGGTGGGAGTTAATATCTTCTGAAATCTAACAATCCCCTAAAACAACTACTTAGAGAGCAACCAGGCTCCCCTTCTGAGCCACTCTTGCAGGAAGAGCACAAAAGATATGCTATCATATTAGTAAAACTTGTAGCAACATCATGTCTTGGATGTGAAATGATTTCCGTGCTAAGAGTTGTTTTCAGTTGATTTCTGAACTAGGCTGAAGCAGGGGCACCCATTCAGGAAAGCACTTAAACAGACACTCAAACCCGAGTTAAGTCCCATTGACTTCACTGGTCATGCTTAAGTGTTTTCTGGCCCAATTCAAAGCACATTCAGATTGGAAGAAAGGCTCTCTTTTACTTTAGCAGGCTTTAGATTAGGCTTTTTCTGCATCAGACGGTCTTCAGCTACGCACTGTTGCTTTTTCTAGTTGAGGACAGGGGCAGGACTGCTACAGGGATACACAAAATGCGCAAAAGTGCATTTGGCCTCTGCTACTTGTGATAGTTGCAGCCACTTCTGTTTAATGCTTTTGGGAACCTATATCTGCAGGAGCTGATTTATACGCACAGCTAGGAACCAACATGTTCACTGGCAGATGCTGAGAGATGTAGGAGTGGGTTTGTGCAAGGATATGGGCTTGCTTGCCAGTTTGGTCTTGAATGGCTCATCAATCACATTGACATGGAGAAACAGTGGTGGTCACAGACCTCCTCTGGGTGGCGGGTGAGATCAGTGCTCCCTGATATTGAGGGGAGACACCAGACCACAGAAGGTCAAGCATCTGCCTTAGCCCTCTGGGTTGGTGTAGATGCTGTCTAGCAGCAAGGGGGGAAAAAAAAACCCAACAAAAAAAACAACCCCTTTGGCTGCTCTTTCTTAATTTAGGATATTGTTCATCAAGAATCTGGTATTCGTGCTTGTCAGCAGGCAGAGTGGCAGAATATGTGAAACTAATTTCCGAGGTGGGAAATTGCTAATAATTTATTTACAGCTGGGGCGGGTGTGGAGGAGGGAATATAGTACAGACATATTTGGGTTTTCTTCATAAAGTGTCAATGCTTAGCGCCTTTTGCTTCCTCCGAATGTGTCCTGTTAGTTGAGACAACATCCTCCAGGCCCTACACCTATTAGGGAGACTGCATGCAGCAAAGAGAAGTTCTCTCACCGCTGTAGAGCTCACCTGTAGGTCTCTGTGAGTCCTGCTGGGGACACTCAGGACTGCCATGGGTGTGCAGTGTGGCTCGTCACAGCGCCCCACAGCTCAGAAGGCGGCAGTAGTTGTGGTTGAGAGCTAGGGAGAGGGAGTTGGAGAGGACCATGGGTGGGTTGTCATGATGGAGCAGCTCTTTTAAGTGGCAAGAGATGCAGTGTTCAGCGTGTGCCATTGACCTCTCTGTTTGTTTGTTAACAGGATACACACCCACTGGGATTTAAACATCTCCTTCCGAGAGACCTCTTGCAGGTACCATTTTGGGGCACCCTCTTTGTATGGTAGGCTAAGAGTTTATGATACGTTACTGGCATATGGATGCTGTTAGATGTAAATTAACATTTCTAACTGTCAGTGCTGTGGTTTTTTTTCTTCCTCCTTTGTTCCTCTTTCTCCCCTTACCACATATCCTTTCTTTTGTTTTTATTTTGGGGAAAGTTGTCTGGGGGGGGGGAAACAGTCTCTTATATTGGAAGAGGAAATAGGTTAGACTTGCAAAGAAAGCCCGTTATTGGTTTTGATATATGTACTCTGGTCCCTTTTTGGAATAATGCAAGGTTGGGGTGGCCCAGATCTATTTCCTGACATAAGAAATGTGGGAGTCTGCATCTCATTTGCAAAAGTGATCCTTTGCACAAAAGGCTCATTGAAGGCCAAACTGATGCTCCTGAATTGCTCAGGAGTTGCAGCGTTGTGCTTAGCCAGCTTAAAGCGGTGCCACCTTAAAAGGGGGGCCTGTGTCTCCAAATGACAAGAACCACTGGACGACTGATGCTTCAGATAATATGATACCACTGATACCACTGAGACACCTTGCTCCTACAAAAACTTGCGCATGTAGGCGTCTGACTGCAGCGTTGAAGTATGAAGTGTTGGAGCACCACGTTTTGCAATGTGAAGTATGACTGGGTTGAGCTACAGCTGCAAAAGTGCAGCGCAAGAGCATTTACAAGGCACCTTGGGAAAAAGTTGACATTCAAAAAAATGACAAGTGCTTTACAAAGCATAAAGAAAAGAAATGACATAGAAGTCTGAATTGGGAGATGAGAAGGATTGCCAAACCAGTCTGGTATATTGGTTTCCTGCAGTAGCAGATACCCGAAGAAGGTGGAAATTCATAGACTGAAGATCCCCAGTTACAAACATGAATATTCCTTTGTGACCTCTGGGTCAGTTGATATCCCGAGCATGGTACATTTTCTCTATGTGTTGCTAGTAGTCATAAACTTTTCTAATCCTTTAAAAATAGAGCTGCAGAAATTTGCCTCTGCACTAGAAAAAGAAAACTGGAATTTTGAAATTTCTCTTTTATACTCAGTTGCCTCATCTGAGTGAAATAGTTGAGCCCGTCAGGTGCTGCTTGTTTTTTAAAGCAAGAAAAAATAATCTGTGCAGCTGTGAAACTTCTTGGGGAGCATAGAACAGGAGGAGGTAGACAGGGCGCAAAGCAGTCCAGAATTTGGTTCTGTATGTGCTTCATACGTATGTGGATACTGTAGAAATCAGGAGCTAGGTCCACTGGATCTACTTGCAAATAGCAGTCCACTAATTTTTTTTTTGTTTTGCTAAAAGTAGTTTCTGATGCTTTGTGTAAACTTCCTGTTCAGTTAGAGATTTAAAAACAGTAGAAAAATATTGTCATTACTACTCCTCCTCCTCCTGGAAGCCCACTGCGTGCTAGACACTTCACAAACATTTAAGAAATGATTCATACTCTGTAGAGATCAGATTGTCTGGACAAGGGAGTGCAAATAATTTCATCTGATGACTTTTGTGACAAGACTTAATGTGTATAAGACTCAGTGCAGCAAATGCAGTGTTTACTCAAGAGAACGTTGTTTAAGAGCTTGAGAGAGACATACCTATCAGTATTGTGGCTGACGTGGGTGTTTCTCTGTTCTATCTGTGAGCCTCAGAATGTTTTGCAAATGTAAGCATCAGTTACAGGAGCAGAGAGTGTTAGAAATTACTTCCATCACACGCCCTGCGAATGCAGTGCTGACAAGCTCTGTCCCCGTTCTGTGTCCTCTCCAAAAAAACCTGTGGCACGAGAGTGAAAGTGGGCAGCAGAGAAGTGAAGGACCAAGTCTCTGTCATTTTAACCCATTCACACATGCCCACTCCCTCCCTCCCCCAACCTGAGGACAATTTGGGCTGTTCTGTTGGCATCGTTGGTGTGTGAAGGTCATAGCCTAAACTGTGCACCCGGAGAGACAAGTCCATCCATGTTTAATTGAGTACTGGAGTATGAATTAAGTCTTGGCCTCCCCATGAGGCTCAGTGGAGGCAGTGGGGAGTGAAGGGTAGGGAATCTGTACTGATTCATCCTCCGTTTGGGAACGAGAGAGGGCAGAGGCATTCACTGGTATTTAAGTAAGCACGGACTTTGGCCCTGAAGCATAAACCCCCGTAATTCCTAAAATTCACAATGCTAAGAGCACAGAACCCCACCCTGATCAGCAAGCATCTAGAAGCCAGTCCAGAAGGCACAGCACTCCTATAAAAAACAGTGGAAGTTTTTTGTATGGGAGCCTTTAGAATAAAACCCCTGGTTTGTTGCTATAAGCTTTGGGGACTCTAAAATACAAAAGAATGGATTCCTTCCAGGCAGACCTTTTTATGATAAATTTCAGCCTAGAGCAAAGTTTTATGGCAGAGTTATAAACTCCTAAAAGGCAGAGGTTTGTAATGGAAGTGCTGACACAAGCCTTAATTAAGAGCCATGTGAACAACGGTTCTGCCCAATGGCAACTAAGGGTGCAAACACCTTTGGAAACTAGAATGCCTAACTTAAAAAAAATCTGAACTTTCAATGCATAGAATAAGATAAGGCCTGATTTTTATGTCAACAAGTACACTTTTGGGGCTTCCTCAGCTTAACTGTTTGCTCCCTTCAATTTAGCTCTCTCCTGGCAGAAACATCAGTAGTACTTCCTGGGAACAGAAGTTTTGCTTTTGCAGATTAAATGGTTAGTCCAACTATCAAAAATTGTGCCCATCCAGCTACTTCAGAAGCAAACAACACGCTATGCTATGTGGCAAAGAAAGTAATTTGTATGTTCATGTGTCGGTACAGGAAAAGGTTGTATGTATTTATATACATATGTATTTAAGTGACCTGAATTGCCACACAGTTCTGTAAAACATCTGGCATATGTAAAGTGCATCATGGGGTGGCAAAAGGGTTTAGCTGACCTTCATTGCCAGTGACCTGCATAATTCAGCACATGGGAGTCACGCAGGTCATCCCAAACCCATGCCAGGAAAGCATTACGAAGCACCACACAGGCATGAATACACACAAGTCACCATACTATTTTAAATCAGGCAGGTCTGAGAACTGCCATTTTAATTTCTCTGCCTCTTTGTCGTAAGTTTGTCTTTGATCTTCCTTTCCAAGTTGTCAGAGGATACCTGGATTCATTGGCTTTAGCCACCTTAGAATTGCTGTCTGCATTGCCCTGGATAAAAAGACATTTAATTGGGTACAAATCATTCTATATGCAAAGAACCAAGAGCTCAAGACAGGGGAATTGTCCTGAAAGGGGAGATTAGGATCTCTCCTTGTCTTGCCAGGTGCTTTCCCCCCTTCCCTTGTAAGCTTTGAAGTTAAGACAGGTTTAAGTTTTTGTTTACAGCTGGACTTCCTTTCAGATTGCCTTTTTAAGGTAGAATTCCTGTGTATGGACGTTTTGTTCCTGGAATAATTTGCTGAAACGTGTTAAAGTTGTTCAGTAAATGGCTCACTTCTCCTTTTATTTCCAGACAAGCCTGTCAAATTTTGAAATAGTAAACACGAGGTTGAAGCCTGGTCTCTGCCACAAGGTGCCTACTCTCCGCTCCCGTTGATTTCAGTGTGAGCCGCAGTTGCTCAGCACCGCAGGCAGGATTACCTTCCTTTAGGTTGAGGCATCTCATGAAAATAAATTGGGGACTGAAAAGGAGTTCCAGGGAGGAAAAGGATTTTCCTTCTATTTGTTGCCACTTGATGTCTTGAGGGAACTGCAGGGAGGTGAGTGAGAAATAGATAAGAGGCCATGCATGTTAATACCATGCAGTGATGCAGCTCAGGATGGAATAAACATTTTGCCCACCTGAGAATTCCAAGACACTGTCAGTGCAATTAAGCCATTCCTGTTTCCAAGGAAATGAAGATTTGTTTAGTGTTGCCCTTGTTAAAGATGTCCTGACTGGCAGAAGAGAAGATGGTACGTAATTTGGTTAAAGCTGCATAAAAAGACAAGGAGCATAGCAGAGAATTGAGCTAGGCACCTGGACATTCAGCCACATGCTGTAGCTCTTGGCTGTGTGGTAAGCAAACACTGAAAGAATATCCGAGGCAGCATTCCTCAAAGTCCTGCACTGGTGCAGGCATAAAACGGTGACAAAGGAAGAGGCAGGAGCATGCAGGAGAGTCTCTTCACTGCCGGATGAACAAAAAGGCACTTGAGGGGACACTCCAAGCTTACTGGGCCTGCCAGGGGATAGTTGTATCCAGGTACATGCCACACGAAGGCTGCATAAGGAGATGGAAGGAAAACAAAGGCATCATTTGCCCAGAACAAATAAAATGCATTTAACCACACAGATTACAGTGGCGTGTAACCAGCCTTTCTGGATGGGCGTGAACCACATTAGAATGTATTCTAGACAGACGGACATTTGGCCAAGAGCCTGTGTATCCGTGTGCATGTGTGTGTTTAAATCTGACTATAACATACTTAGTGGGCCTTTCCACGTTGATATAACCCTAGCATAAACCCTTCCTCAGCCAGAACTGAGCTTAAATCTGGTCTATGTGGTACAGCTGCACACTTCTTAGAAAACTGTATTTGAGGAGGTATGAAACAGGTTAGTCGAGAAGGAAGAGGACATTGAACAAATCAGGCCATGTGGAAGAAGCAGGTGAAAAATATGTGGGAAATGGGACAGGAGAAGAAAACTAAAGAGAAATTTACTGATTTAGCTCATTCCCTTGGAAGATACACAGGGAGAGAAAGAGAAAGCAGGAGAGGAGAATTGAAAAGTAGATGGTTCTGAACATGTCAAGGCTGATCCTGACTCAGCAGAAAGTTTTGCTGTGTGATGCAGGTAACGTTATCAAGTGCCCGAGCATCCTGCTGCTCTGCCCTTTAAGGATTGATATAGGATGGCTTCTGGGCTGTCTATTTATTTATTTATTATTCCTAGTAAGCTTTTGCCTTTTAATCTAGGAGACCTGAAGTAGGTACTAAAAGGTCACAAGAAGTTTTTAGCACCTGGAAGCTAGATGTGACCCCTTTACGTCCCGCAGTCTTCAGCATCTGCTGCTAAAAGAACTGGTATTTGTCAGATAAGCACCTTTACGTTACAGCAGAGAAATCAGCCAGTGGCAGAGGAACAGGAGTGCCTTCAAATGGGGACCTGCCTTCACCCTTCTATGTCAGTCACTGATTTCTGCCTTGACACCAATGGACAGCAGGGCTGAAGCAGTAGCCCCAATTCGAAAAGCTGATGGTGAGCTGAACTAAACAGAATGAGTCAAATTTTGCCCATCTGATTGAAGTCAGGGCAGAGAAGACCGGTGAGATACCAACTGTATGTAGACCTGCAGAGCTGTTTCTGTAACTCCTGATGACTTTGGAGGACAACTCTTGACTGTATGCTATAGAAAGCGAAAAAAGATCCCATTGAAAGACTGCATATTAACCATGACTTCTGGATTGGCATGGGGAGGACGCTTGTTTAACATGAGGCTGAATTTGGCCCTTCCAGATTATTTCTGCAGTGGCTTTGGGACGTAGTCTGCCTAAGGAAATGTTTTAATCCTCATCTTGGCGGAATATACAACGGGCTCTCACCTTAGTGACTGTTAAAGCTGTGAACCAGGACGTGGTTCCTGAAGGCAAAGCCAATAAATACAAGGAAGCTCTTGGCTAATGCCACTGTCGTTGGCAGTCAAGGCATGGCTATGTGGAGACAATATGTTGGGAAGAAAAGACTTTCCAGATGGGCGAACTCTGTTTGTTGATCAAACAGTGACATACCTGTCTGATTTTAGACAATAGTGGCTCAACAAGTGAAGGGACGTGTTCTTTGCTTTAACTGGAAGAAGAGAAGTAAAGTAAATCCACACCAAATCCATATAGTTGATAGACATTAACAAGAACGTTCTGTGTCAGAATGAAGAGCATTTGGGAAGGTTCAGCCAAGGAGCTAAGCCTCCAGTTCTTCAGAAAAAAAATAGGAGCAACCTTTGCTTTGCTTATGTTGTGATCACCCACAGAAGCATCCATGTGAAGTTTGAAAGTGTAGATACTGAGATAAAATGGGAGGAGCTGCTATGTGGGGCCTGATGTTCCATCAGCTGCTTTTTGGGGACTTCAGATGGCAACAGACTTCTGCCTCTATGTTACAGAATATATGGTTTCCTTTTATCTGTGGATCTAACCCCCCAGAAAGACTGGTACTGGCAGGAAACAAAGTTGTTCTTGACACCATCTTGCCAGAAGGCACTGATGAAATTCAGTTGTAGAAGTTGCTTGTATTCCTGGACTCCACAGAGGCTTCTGGTAGGACGCGCCCCAAAGCCCATGTGAGTGGGTGAATTAGGCCTGGGATTTTCAAGGAGTCATGCAGAGCAGAGTTACTGAAGTAGCTTCTGCTTCACCCTTTCCTGTAGGGATAAGGCCAAGCAAGGCCTTATGGGTGGCCTTGTTTGTGCAGATGCTGGAACGAACATACTTGTAGGGAAGAATGGATGAGCAGGGAGGAGAAAATCACTACCTGTTGGTTTGCTGAAAAGTATTATTTAATCTGAAAGAGCTATTTCATCATTATTTCATTAGCAGTACTTTCTGCTCTTGTATTCATTCCCAGGAAGCTTCATTTGGCTATAGGAATGGGTTAGGGAAAGGAGACCATTTGTGTACTAGCAGAGATTCGGAGAAATGCTAAAGGTGAATAGGTAGGTGATAAACTAGTTTTAACTTTAATTTTAAATCTAGAAGAATACAATTATAGTTCAAAGCAGGTAGGTGAGAAAAGCTGTTAGATACCTACAGGGCAGAGGGAATGTATAGTCAAGAGTGATGCTCTTCATATGTATCCCCAGTATGTTGTCATTCTCTTTAGCGTATCTATCATGGGAGTCGGGGGGTATCACGGACAGTTTGTAGGGCAACTGGAAGGATTCTGGATAAACCAAGCATGTGAAGGCATCTTAAGACTTTGGTATATTGTTGAGATATACCTAAGCTTGGTTGCAGCTTTTGGGGAGCATTCTTGATATATTTCAGCTGCATACAGCAATCGAAAAGAGAATCGTATCCTTCTGCCTTTAGATTGTACATCGGATCAAAACTTCCAGGGCGTGTTTCTGGAATAGGAGGTTTTCTGACCTCCCTCTTCACATCCTACTGTGAAATTGAAAGTATTCAAATATGTCTGTCTTGTCCTTAATACATTGGATGTGTAAGTGATTCCTGTAAATCATCAGTTCCCACTGTTCATTCTCTAAACTTATACCCTATCACCCATTTGAAATTGTTCATCTGAGTATTTTAATATTTCATCAGTTCAAAGCAGGCGGGTTAATGAATTGAGAAAATGAGGAGAATTTGGGATATTTAAAGAGACCTTATATCCATTAGGCACACCAGTTGCGTGTCAGCGACACATTCTTTTTATTGGCTGAACAAAACTTTTCTATTTGTCTGTTACTGAGGAACATTGGAACGCAGCATCCAGACAAGTCCAAAACTTCAGGGAACACTCTGCGTGTCAGCAGGACAAGCCCATTGATTTTGGTGCAAATCAGACGTGCCAAAAAAACCTGTCAGGGGAAAAATCAGGACCTCCAGGCTGCCTGGTGCTGCAGGCAGAGGAATCGTTTGGCCCTTCCCTGCGCTTGCTTGCATGCCGCAGGAGCAGCTGCTTAGCTTAGAGGGTGAGGCTGGGTGTGACTTGGATTCTGACAAGTAACAGAGTTTCAGAAGTATTTTTTAAGGGACAAGTTTGGAGGTTCAGCATGGGAGACCTAGGAACTGGAGGAAATTTGGGGTAAGCAGAGATGATTAGGTTGGTATTAATGACAAATTGGGGAATGGAAAGCAGGGTTTATAAATTTGTATGGGAACACATTGAGCCCCTGGGAAATGGTGGAAAGGAAAATGAAGAGACACTGATGCTCTAGGATGAGGGAGGGATCCAATGTGAGCTGCAGGAGTCCATGGAGTAGGGAATATTGGAGGTTGACTCACAAGGTCTGTATAGCGAGGAGGCAGGGGAAGAACAGAATGGAGACGATTTTAGGTATTAATGAAATGCACTTGACTCTCAATCAGGGGTTGTCACAAGTATGCAACACCCCATCCTCCAACTGCATTTCTGCTTGCCATGGTTGCCTTCGTTATTCCCTTAGTGAAATTTTTTTTGTTAGTGGCCAAGATGAGCTGTAGCCTGTGCTCGGGGAGGGGGCGATCAATAGTATGGGCTTGATAGGTGTTCAGAAGAAAAATGTTCAGACACTTGTAGTGGTTGTGGCAGATGAGCTGATGAAGATGGACCATTATGGAAAATCCTTCTGAACTCTGGTGAATTCGTGTTGGGTTGCTGCCCAACAAGTGTGTGCATAGAAGGTAGAAGTCAAAGATGTTTTCAAGGGAACTAGTCATGGGTGTACTTGGGTGCACATCTGCACTAAGAAAAAATGGCAGGCGGGAGAAAAGAGTCTGTAACTAACCTTCAGGCTTCTTGCCAGCTTGGGGTACTGGGTTCCATGTCCTTATGAGAGGAAATGAAGAAGAGAAGACTGAGAGGGGATCTCATCAACATATACATCAACACATCTTAAGGGTGGATGTCACGAGGACGGAGCCAGACTCTTCTCAGTGGTGCCCAGTGACAGGACAAGGGGCAATGGGCACAAACTGAAGCATAAGAAGTTTCAGTTGAATATGCAGAAGAACTTCTTGACTTTGAGGGTGCCTGAGCCCTGGCCCAGGCTGCCCAGGGGGACTGTGGAGTCTCCTTCTCTGGAGATATTCAAAGCCCGCCTGGATGATGTCCTGTGCAACCTGCTCTAGGTGAACCTGCTTTAGCAGTGGGGTTGGACTAGATGATCTCCCGAGGTCCCTTCCAACCCTTGCCATTCTGTGATTCTGTGAAAATAGCACAAGACCTTCAGGTTTCCTGCCTCAGAAGGGAGCTGGGGGCAGTAAGACTGGCAGAAAGAGCAGGAGGCTGCTATCAACAGCAATGCCAGCATCATACAGGGATGGTGCTTCCCAGGAGCTGAAGCTGCCGCGCTCCTTTATCCTGCTGCATAGTAAGCTTTTTGGCTCCAAGATTACAACTGTGGGGGAAATGCGGGGTTCACGATATGTTAGGCCTGTCTGATCGTTTTCCAAACTCAGAAGCCCTATCTGCATTACTGCACACAGGAGGGGAAATCTGAGGCTAAAATGTCTAGCCTGGGCATCCCCCTTGCCAAATACTTTTGTGGCACCTTAGTGGGTGGGCACATGTCAAAGCCAACTATCAGAGTAATGATAGACTGGGTTTGCTCTTCATCTCAATGCTTTGTCTCTTTCCCGTCTCTAGTCCAGCATCAGTGTGGTGTAGTTTCATCTTATTTTTATCTATGGGCTTGCAGAGAGCCGAATGACAAAGCAGGATTACAATAAAAACATCTTTATACTTATTTCCACCTAATTTTGGAGTTGCCAGCTTTACGGATCGTATTTATAACTATCATGACATTAATGAAATTTTATGAGCATTTTGCTTGGGACATTGCAGGATGATTTTTTTCAAGCTAAGTCCATGGGGAGAATTAGGACTGTTTTGCCCATGGTTGGGGTTGGGATTTTCAGGCCTCTCAGCTCCCTCCAGTTGGTAAAACTTGTTTAATGCCCCTCCTTCCCCTTCCCTTGCTTTTCCCCTTTCCTTCTCTTTTTGCCTGTGTCTGATGGGTGACATCTCATCAGAAGGTGAAGACACCTGAAAGGCAGAGGTGGGGTGCTAGTAAATTGTTGTCTGTCAAGGTCTATCAAGACTCATGTCTAAGAGGTTTTTTTATCAATGATGATGTTTTAAAAGGCAACCAAAAGACTGAGCAACAAAAATATAACCAAGAAGGCCAAGGAATGAGAAGCAACTGTGCCCTGAGCTTTGCCTGCTGGAAAACATGCTTCTGTCTTCTGTCTAGAGTGCAGAATTCTCACGGGGTACAGCTTATTCCTGTGGTGGTGGAGGTAGGTGGGAGTCTTTCCATTAGCTTCAGCAACCCCAAGCTGGATTCCAGAATAACAGGGCCAGCTGGCACTTGGTTGAGCATGTGGAAGTGCTGTTGAACACATTGCTGGCTCCAAATGTCAGTCACCAGGTAGATGCACAGTCTAGGTTTTTGCAGCAAATAGAGAAGTTAGAGATGAACTGGGGAGATAAGGAGAGGGAGCCAGAAAGTGCACCACAAGGGAGCTTGCCTCCCAGCAGTTGGCCACGTTGCAGTTCATGAAGTGGCAGGTCAGAGGAGCTGAGGCTGCCCGGCTTATGCCAGAGAGGTCCTGAGTGTGAGAAGCGGGGTGGGGAGAGGCACTAAGGCACAGAGGTCTGGAGGAAGGAGGCAGCCCCTCCACTCCTCAGAGCTGCCCGTACATACGCGCGCTTGCATCCAGCTTCTTTGCCTGGGGCTTATCTGCCTACCTCTGATGGAGAAGTGACACAGCCTGCCAGCGGGTCGTGCTGCCTGTTGTTTAACGGGGAAACAAACTCCGCTGCTCTGCCTTGCACCCCCCAGCCCCATCCACTTCTTTATTAGTCACCTGATCAGAGCCTTCAAATCCTTGACCCAAATCCTCCTGTGCCCAGCTTTAGGTCTTATCCTGCTCTGGCTGTTCTGTCCACCGTCGACCTGAGAGGCAAGGTATTGGCTGTGCGCCGTGTGATTAGGGAGATGCTGCTGGATGTTTTGAGCTGTGTGCAAGGTGATAAGCGGGAGTGAGGGAGGAGGGGAAGAGCCCTTGATCGGTCTGAGCTGCAAGCTTTCCCTGATCCACATCCCTTCTCTGTTTCTGCTGACTCAGTGACCCTAGTTTTACTGCCTGGGAGTGTCAGAGACGGTGACCTTGCCTGTCTGCTCAAGGACCTCTGGCCCTCAAAGGCCACGCCAGGGCAAATCAAGACATGCTGAGGAGAAAGTTATTTTGCAGAATTTCTTATCCCAAGACGACTCTCAGCTCCACCGGACTGGAAGATGGTTAATCCTGTGCTGATTTGGTGCTGTGCATGTGGCAGGGAGTCAGAGCAGTCATCTTGTGAAATGTGCTTTTTTTTTGCCTGGGTAGGAAGGTTTACGTGCTAGCAAGGAAGAAGCTGAGAGGATTCATCAGCTCTTGGGAATAAACAGCTTATTTTAGTCCCAGCCCACTCGATTCCGTGTGGTTGTGGTTCTGAGATGGAGGGTCTCTATTTGTTTCCTGGTGGGCAGAGACACCGGTCACGCATTTTTTTCACTCTGAGCTGCCACTATTAACTGGGAGTACGACAGGGTGATTTTCTGACAGGTTCTGCGCAGGAGGTCAGGCGAGGTAGATGTAACGGTCCCTTCTGGGGCTTAAAATCAATGAATCTGTGATTAAATGGCCCACAGAGGCTGGACATTGCAGGTTAAGGGAAAAGGAGTGATATTGGTGGCATTTTATGTGGGAGCTGCGGTCAGGTATTTTCTCTTGCGGCAGCACGATGTCCAGCAATCCCCAGGTGACGTCTGTCTGTCCAGGTCCTTTTAATGAGCCCCAGATTTACCTGCACACAGCAGGGAGACAGAAGGTGGATTTTTTTTCAACGGCTGGGCTGGAGTGCATATGTTTCTTTGGAAATTGGTTATTAGTATTGGTTTGGGTTTAAAAAAAAAAAAGCTAACTAAAAAAACCATGAGAGCCTTTGAGTTGTTACGTGACACCAGTCCTGACATGACATAGTCGCGCTGTTGCATAAGGTTGTTCCTCAGAGCTGTAATGATGCAACAGTATTTATAGACCAATCTGGGTTTTCCTTTTAATGGCTTCCATAAAAAGCTCGTTATTCCCTTCGCACAGTCACTGACTGATTTACATGCTTGTCCCGTCCCTGGGCGTACGCTCCAGTTTGGGTAGCCCTGAGTGATACACTCACCCTGTCTGCTTGTTGCTAAATGACTCCGACAACAGGCTGGCTGTGGCACTGGTCTGATCCTTACACCAGAAACTGGTCTTTTGGGGAGGTGGCGAGGAGAGGGGAGGGGAGGTCAACAGAGAAGGAAAAAAAACATTTGTGTTTCTGCAGGTTCTGGCAATATTGGATCTCCTCGGAGCTGCAAACTGTCTCTCATTCCTGGCGTATCAACCTGGCCGGGCAGGGGACTTGGCCTGGCTGGAATGGGTGCACGTGGTACAGAATCCCAGCATGGCAAGGGTTGGAAGAGACCTCGGGAGCTCACCCAGTGCCACCCCCCTGCTCAAGCAGGTTCTCCTAGAGCATGTTACACAGGACTTTGTCCAGGTGGGGGTTGAATATCTCCAGAGAAGGAGACTCCACAGCCCCCCTGGGCAGCCTGGGCCAGGGCTCAGGCACCCTCAGAGTCAAGAAGTTCTTCTGCATATTCAACTGAAACCTCTTCTGCTTCAGTTTGTGCCCATTGCCCCTTGTCCTGTCGCTGGGCACCCCTGCAAGAAGAACATAGAAAGGAAGTCACTGCAGGGTAAACAGAGTCTGTGAATCTGTTACCTGAGCCAGAGGTACCGATGAAATCTACTCCTGAACTGGACTTGGGTCTGGTCAGGCTGAGAATGAGGGAGGAAAGGAAACCCCATGTGTGTTCCTCAGGGTGACACAGGAGGGCTCGTGTGGGGGATGCATGGGCAAACACCTGCGCTGATCTCCACATTCCCTGGCTTAATGTTCTCGCGTCTTTCCCCCTGCAAGCCCTGACATTCCTCCTTTGGCATATTGGATTTTTTTTCCTTTATTGTAGGGAGGGGCAGAGGGTCGGGACAGTTTTATGGCAACTGTATTGATCAGTAAAATTTAATATAATCCCTGCACTTACTGTGTGATCGTTAAGGGGATGGAGAGCCGGTGAAACATACTTAAAAAGAAGTATTTTTCAGTTTTATTTCCTCCCATGCTACTTTTCTGAGCCTGTCTTCTCTTCCAAACCTGGCATCAATCTCCTACATTGCATCCCTTCAAAGACAGTCATACATTTTTGACTGGGTTTTCACAATTTGCCTTTGATTTGATTAAGTATTAGGAAAGACTTAGCCAGTCTGGTCCGGTGCTAGATTCATTCACCGTTTCCTCAGCTAACTGTCTTGCAGGTTCTGGATCTAGGCAATTTTGTGTCTACTGAGAATATCACTCCCTCCTTGCTTACCTTGGATGTACCTGGAACTCCTGTTGCTGAAGTACCAGGTTGCCTCTTGGTGTCTAATGCCTCCCACTCCCACAGTGCCCCCGTGCATCGCCGTGTGTGTGGAGAACAGCAGCACAAAGTGGTTAACTGATGGGCCAGCGAAGTCTGGGTGGGAAACTGGAGCAGAAAAATGACAGCTTGAGTTTCAGACTTGTGCTGAACATCCTAACCACCAGAGCAGCATTTTTTGGGGGCACTGCTGGTGCTATTGCACCACAGGTGAAATACCTCCTCTGCTGAGTGACCTGTGCTTCTTGTGCCTGATACCAAGCACTGAAAGGTTACTGTATGTGATCATGCAGCTCAGAGCACGGACGGAACAAACCCTGTCTGCCAGCAGGACGGACAATCTCTAAGAGGCACATGGGGCTCATTCTGGTTCACCCTGGGAGGAGGATGGGGCATGGCAAACAGGGAGACAGCCATTATTGAAAATCATTTAAATTTTGATGAAATTTTGTCCTTCCCCTCTCCCTCCCCTGCTTTGCAATCACTCTTTGCAGTCACTTTGAGCAGCGTGTTGTGAGAATCACCAGACCCTGCGGGCGCCTGGCTGCCTCTGCTAGATGCAGAGACTCTGACACTGATTTATATTTTGGTTAATTGTCTCCATCCATTAGTCTCCTCATCCTTCTCCTTGTTAAAGACATGTCTGTAAATGAAACACATTTAAAAGGTATCGCTCCCAGTCTGAATCTGGCTTGGGTTAACAATCACTGGAAGCTGCCGGCTCCCGTGGGTCTCAAGGGTGGTATGTGTCCACTCGGGTGCCCTACAGGGGTACAGCAGCCCAGGCATTTGTCACCACCTCTCTGCTTACCCTCACTCAAGGGGCCAAGAGCCCAAGGTGTGTGCCCCATTTGTCTGGTCCCCTCTGTAAGACACTCCATGCTGAATGTGCTGGCAGGCTGGGAAGATAGCTTTCAGCAGATGTAAGGGATTGGTTTACTGGGGCCATCTGAGATTGAGGAGAGGTGACTGGAGTGAGGGTCCAGATGCTGGTCAGCATGAAGACCAGGGGGCAAGACAGGACCAGAAAGGGTCTTGGAGTAATAGCTGCTGGCTTCAAACACTGTCAGTTGGAGGCTTATGGCGCAGATGTTGCTGAAAAAAAGATTATTATTCCCAGAAGTCAGTCACACAGGATTGCTGCATGTCTGGTTACCACAGCCTCCCTGAAAGGGCTTGCTCCTAATTCATTTATACCTCCCGAGGGACGGCCACGCTTAGCGACGCTGACAGTTCAGTGGCAGTCCCTATGATAGACTTCTCCTTCCTTGAGCACAGGTTGCGGCTCATTAGCTAGACTAGATGACGTTGCTCATGCCACGTGTGCCAGAAATGATAGTACTGCTGGTGTAGCTGTTGTCCTGCAGGTGCTCCTCTGCAGACTTCACAGATGAGTCAATGGATTGCTGTGGCATCTTGTCCCAAACAGACACCTTCTGTCTGGGTGATGTTTCTTCCAGTTGTTGATGTGGCTGTCTCTTCCCGTGAGTGCCTTTCCTGCGGGCAATGCAGCTATCAAATGACCACTGGTGGACCATTATACTGCCATTACAGAAAGTCTCAGCAGAACAACCAGCTTTGGAGGAGACAGAGGACCAGCTAGTTCCATTAAACATAGACAGTGCAGCAATCAAAGCATTCATAGAGAACATTAGCAATGGTGGGGTTTTTTTCTCCAGTGGTAATTTTTGCAGCCATGAGTTACTAGTACATCTCATTGCTGCTTTGCAGAGCGGGCTCCTATATCAGAGCATTGGGATGTGACAGGGAATTTTAAGACTATCAGCTCTAATCTGTATCTGAGCTGCACAGTTATCCGTGTTGGCCCGACTATACCCCCAGAATCCTGCACCAATCTTCACTGGATTTGGGTGTGAGGTTTTAGGATGAGAAAGACTTTTTGCTGTTGTTTCCCAGACCTAGCATGGAACCTGCAGCATACGCCTCCTATGCTGTGCTCCCATGCGGTTTTCTTTTGTTGCCGGTGTAACAGGTCAAGTGTGCTGTGTTTTCAGGAATACCCTCCAGGATCAGGTGGCCATTCTGTTGGCAAGCAGTTTTCATTTCATACTACCTCCAGGTAAAGGAGCCATTTGGGCTCGGCCTTTAATTTTGTGGTTGCTCCTTGCCCCATACATGGCCTGAGTTGTGGTGCACTGGTGAGCTGCTCAGTTGCCATGTGGCTTAGACAAAACCTTTATCACAGCTTTCCTGCATTCCTGGTAAAGGGATCTGTTGCTCCTGTGTCCTCTCTTCATGAGGATTTGAAAATTGCCCAAGCCATAATAATATCCAGCCGCTTCTCTGTTGCTCTGACTGTTGCTTTTGGCAGCAGGACAGAGCCTAGTGGCAGAACGGGAATCCTGTTGGATGGAAAGCAGCTTGCAAAAGCCTAGGACATTCTTTTCAGTGGATAAATGGGCAAGGCAAAGGCAAGATAGAGAGATGGAATGTTTGGTGGGATAGTTACTTCTCCAACGCTACGTGGAGCACAATAATAAACAAGCACACATCACCACTGCCAGCTTTACTCCTTGTTGAAGTGTTTTCCTTACGTTACAAGGTCTGTGCCGCTTGCAGCTCTTCTCAAAGCTACAGTTGGCCTTGAGGGAAGTCTACAGCACTGTTAGGCAGCTCCTACCGTTCCCTTATTTCTTAGGAGGAGTTCATAGAATCATAGAATCACTTTGGTTGGAAAAGCCCTTTAAGATCATAGAGTCCAACCTTCACCCTAACCCTGCCATCCCACCACTAAACCATGTCCCTAAGCACCTCATCTCTCCTTCTTTTAAGGACTCGACCACCTCCCTGGGCAGCCCATTCCAGAGCCTGACAACCCTTTCGGTGAAGAAGTTTTTCCTAATGTCCAACCTAAACCTGCCCTGGCACAACTTCAGACCATTCCCTCTCGTCCTGTCGCCTATTACGTCTTTGTGCAGATGGGATCTCACTCCATCAGCTATCATGATGCACTTCTTTGCCACATGAGATCCTCGCCTTTTTTTAAGATTTTTCTCCTCTCCACAGCTCCTGAGTATGATGTCCCCAGAAACAGGACAATGGATTCAAACAGGGCATGAGCAACAGCACATCAGCTGTCACTGAAAGCAACAACAGGAGTTTATCTTTACTAGACATGTTTAGATTTACTGTTCAGATACAGGACAGGGTGAATTTTAGCATTCTGGAGTGAGGTTAAATGTGTCTGGGATTTGGAGTTCAGACTCAAAAATCTTGTAGTGCTGCAAGTTCTTCTGTAAAGCTTTGCCCACTAAAATAGCAGAATACCTGAAAGCCATGTCTTGGTGGTCACAGTGGTGATCATCCTCAGCCAGATATCAGAAGAAAGGTTTTATGAGACTGTCAGGAACACTGAGACACTTCCCAGTTTGAAAGCGCATCTGGATGTGGCCAACTGGCCATGTGCCTTCTGCAGGTCCTGGCAGTTGAGTGCTCAGTTTTCTACCCTTCGTTCTACCACAAGAGCAAAACTTGCTGCTACGAGGTGGAAGTGCCCAGACAGTCGCGCCTCAGAACATGTTCCTCTGCTGATTGGAAACATACCTGTATTACTGTGGGTCCCCAAACCATTAATTACCAAACCCCATGCAAACCAAGTGTTGCCATGGCAACCTGCAGCCCTACAGAAGGCTGTTTGTCTCCTCCTTGACCTTTCAGGAGATCTGTATCTTGCTCAAGCCCCCTTCTCTAATCCGGTTTTTAAAATATAATAGTATGCTACTGGAAGGGATCAGACCTTTAATCTGATTGTGTGTGCATGTGTCAGTGCATGTATGGGGAGCGCCTGCATTAACAGGCACCCAGCAGCGGCTCAGAGACGAGACAAAGGAAAAGCGGAGTGTGACTGCCCTGCTGGGGCTGCAAGTGAGCACCCCGGGCGGAATTACTGGCTTCAGCACACAGATGGGGGAATCCTCTACATGGGAAGGACCAGCCCTCTCCAGTACCCTCAACGTAGGCTCCTTCCCACTGAGGTCAGGCAAGAGTTGTGCTCTCGCTGGTGGGGATTTCAGAGGGGCTGCTGTCACACCCATTTCGGTTTCCCTTCCAGTGAGCCTAGGTCCCTGCCTTCAGATGCGTTAATCACTGTGCCAGACCCAGCAGCCAGGTTTCAGGCATTACTACATGTATGTTGGTATCCCCTACGTGCGTGTTCTGGATCTTCACCTGAGGTCCTGCAAGCTGGATATTCTTTTCCCTAGTGTATTCCCTCCAAGGGAGGGATCTTTAATCCTGCATTGGCTCTGCTGGAGCCCTGAGCCCATGAATTTGTTGCCTTCTCTGTATCCGCCAGGATTACTGTGTGCAAATTAGGTGCTGTGTAAACTCAAAGGAACAAACAGCCTTTCCCCAAGAGACTTGCTGTCTTTTGAAAACACTGTCCTGTACTGTGAGCAAGGTGAATACATGGAGAATATGCCGTAACCTGGGCTGAGGGTCTCATTTCTGTGCTGTGCCACTTGTTCAGGTTGCACTTTGCACCGCTCAGCTCTGTGCATCGAGAGCCAGCCTGCGGCCCGTGTCTGCGAGGTGGGCTTTGGTGGGTGCTGGACTGGGCCTCTTTTACTGGATGCGAGCACAAAAGTCCAGAGCCAACAGTTAGGAGTGAAGAATGAGACTGAGAAATCAGGGACCAGTTAGCCAAAGGGAGGCAAGACAGGGGGTGGAGGGCCAGCACTGGCCACCCAGCAGCCCCGGGGCCACCCTGCGCAGGTGTGGGCACTTATGGAGCACAGCTGCTCCCTGTTTTGCGGAGCTGCAGGCGTTGGCTGGGTGAAGGGGCTGCTCTGCTGAGGGGAGCACGCTGGGCAGGGTGCAGTTTGCCTCCAGAAGAAGGTAAGTGGTTGGTTGAGTTTTTCAGATGGGTATTTTCTGTGGGGAAGCATGTTAGGCTGTTTTTAGGGTTTTTATGGCAAATGGACAAGGCAGGGCTGAGGTAGGGGTTTGCCTGCCTTGTGCTGTAGGGCTGGTGTCGGTGACTGATTTGGCTGAGGTGTTCCCCTCAGTGCTGGGCAGGACTGAGTTGTGAAAGAGTTTGGCCAGGCTGGAGTTATAACTCATGTTCTGCAACTTTTGGTATAGGGACCAAGCAGATGTTCCCCAGCCTGTGGTAGGGCTATGTCTTCCATCCTCCTGTGGGGACAACCAGCAGCAGACAGTGGGATTTGAGGGTTGGAAGTGAAGTTCAGTGCTGCAGTCTGAGGTAGCAAATGTATAAAAAAAACCATTCAAGGACAGGTTGGATAGGGCTCTGAGCGACCTGATCTAGTTAGCGGTGTCCCTGCTCGCTGCAGGGGGTTTGGACTAGATGACCTCTAGGGGTCCCTTCCAACCCAAAACATTCTATGATTCTATGAAAAACAGGGTAATTCCTGAAAATGGCTGGAGCTGGGCAGAGCCCTTCTTCTGGCTAAGACATTGAGTCATTGGTGGGGTATGGGAAGAACTGAGATGCAAATTAAAAGTTAAACTTTCACTAACTTTATTAAATGGCATTAGGATAAAAGCAGTTAGTTGGACTTTGCTCTGTGGAGGTTCAGGAGGATCTCTTGAAAAAATTAAGTGGTCACAGGTAAGGTGGAGGTGGCAGAGTTGTTGGCTGCAGAACCAAAGCTGGTGCTTCATTCCACTGATCCAACACGGAGGTGGAAAGCCCTCTGTGGTCTAAGCAGAGCCCTACACACGTGTGTCCCTTATTGAAGAGCCCATGCAATCAGTGGAGTCTGATTGCAGCTGTGTGGAGCTGTGTTTGCTGGGGCTGGCTTGGCCTACTGTATTGTCAAAAAATTCTGAAAGTCTTCCCCTATGCAGAAAGGTACTTAAATATTTCATAAGAAGCTCTGGTTACCATGCGCTCTCTTTTCTCATACTAAGACTGAGCCCCAGCTATAAGCTACCTCCCGTTGTGCCAGGTGTAGGACAAGCCCAGAACAAAAGGCAGTCTGCTTCAGCCCTCCCATGCACTAAGGCAAAAGGAACAACTCCTGGGGACAGTTTGATGTGTTCAAAGCTGTCTCAGCCTGTTTGTCTTTATCTCTAGTCTTCCTTCCCTTTCCTCTCAATGTCACCTTGGTGTTTGGTTTGCCTTCTGCAAAGGTATTCCAGCAAAGTCATGTTTTCCTGGGATCCTGCCTTATGGTGTGGGTAGACTGAGTTGAATTCAAAGCCTGTAGAGCGTACCTGTCAGCCCTGCAGTATCTGCTCGCGTGTGGAGTTATGACTTGCTAACGCACCTTTGCATACCACAATGATTTGAATTTTAAGGCCATGGAAGATCTCCTAAAACCGCAAGAAGAAAAATATCACTTCTGGTGTGGTAATGTTTCCTTCCACGCAGATCTCCTGGGTTTGGTTTGCAGTGGATATATCGCAGTGTTCTGCATTCTTTGGGTTTTGGAGAATCGAGTCGTGGTAAGGAGTTGCTATGCTCTTTTCCAGAAGGAGAGGTAGTTGCATTTTAGTGATGGCTAAAACAATTCCTTCTTGTAGCTCTCTTAACGTGTTTATGTATCAGAGGTGCTTGGGGCTCAATTGGGATGCAAGACACTCTGCAAATGCAAAGATGTAATTATCCCATTTTTCTCTTCCTACTCCCTGCCTTTCTCCCTCTGCACTTCTGGCTCATCTCCTCCGCCCTTTCCTGAGCATTGTGCTGATGGCAGCGTTTATCTGCATTTGTCCTCTGTCCCTGACATCCAGTTATTGATTGGCATGATTAAAAAGAACTGATAATCACTTCACATTAATCCCATAAATGACTTAAGACACCAAAATATTTGCATAATGCATCTTAAAGGTGGCAGCTAAAAGAGGATAAGACCCAAAACTGCTTGGCACAGGAGAAATGGGCTTCCCACTCACCTGTGGGCTTGCTTAAGTAATTAGCCTTCTGCTTGCATAAGGAGGAATCTGAACTGGTTTAGCGGAGGAAGATGCAATGGGTGCTCAAAGGCTTTGAGATCCGAGCATCCTATCTCATTGCTGAGATTGGGGGTGGGGGGAGCGCGCGGGGGGAGCAGCAGGGAACATGACAGCAGCTGCTGAAATGAGAGTCTGTTTTTGTCTGCTACATCTTGTGAAAATCTGGAGCCAGACGCCCGCTGAAAGTACCTCTGTCTAAAGACTTTCTGTCATAAACTTATCTGATTAGCAGAGAGCTAGACGACAGATTAGCCCCTGCTTCTGCACTAGGGATGGACTCTCTGGAGCATTTGAGCAGATCCGCTCTTGTTGCTAGTGCTGATAGCCTGTGGGTGGGGGGGCAGCAGGTGGGGAGGAGGTAAGGGGGGATAAGAGGGAGATATTTAAAGGAAGATCATTGCTAGGTAATTCTGCAGATCATGCACCCTCCATGCTGTCCTGCTGGTCCCAGGTGAGGACACTTTCCTCTGCACCAGGGAGTTGGTGGTCATGTGCTGTGTGTCACAGCAGCACAGAGTGGGTGCACTCGTCATGTGAGTAGAGGTTGGGAGGGAGCTGTGGATGTGGGAGGGAGGGCAATATTTCTAATATGTATAATTTTTTTTGTAAGTGTCTCCGGTTCTTCTGGCTGTCGTCTTCCATTTAGAAAGAGGAGAGGAAGAAAAATAGCCACATTTAGCTTGGGGCAAGCACCTTGTGCTGGAAGGATGGGTGATTTAATATACACTGCAAACAAACAAAAGGGAGACATTCCAGCATCTCCATTGAGTATCACATATACATTTTTGCTTGTTCTTCCTCTTTGGTGTTTGTGTATCATTTATTCGGAAATATTTTGCAAGTGGATAGTGGTTTGCAAGCAAGAGCATTTGCCAGCTGAACTGCGGTATCTGCCACAGTGAATGTCTTTTTGTGTTTGTGTTCTCCCTCTCCATAGAAGGGGAAAAAAAAAAAAAAAGAAAAAAGACTAAACTAGCCTACTTAGCAGCAATCTGATGCAAGGATAACAGGCAAAATAATGCTGAACTGCTCTAGTGCATGCTCTTGTCCCAGAAGGAGGAGAGCATTGTTTCAGGATCTGTTAGAGTGAAGAGTTGAGAATGACTTTTGTAAATAAATCTGTACCCTCCGCTCTGAGTAATGCTGATGTCCAGGCTTATGGTGGGTTTCTCTCTAAAAAGAAAAACTATTATTCAGGTAAATGAAGTAGTCTTGTGTTCCAACAGTGATGGAATGGAAAAACTTGCTTTTTTTTTTTTTTTTTTTTTTTTAAGAACAGAAGGGTGGCAACTGATAGAAAACTATCAGTTATTTCAGTTCAAGTTTCCTATTAATTCTGGAATAGATCTGCCAATTCCTACACTTTCAGTTTTTCCATCTGAGATGTAAGTTCTGGCCCACGCAAGTTATATCTGGCAAAACTGAAATCAGGAGCTCTGGCAGCTGCGGAGTCCTTTATGGGAAATGAGAGTTCTGTTTGGGAAGTGCTTTGCACTTAGTCTCTGCTCCCCCAAACCAGAGGAGGTTACCTAGAAACCTGATGGGTAGGAGGGGGAGAACCTTTCTTGAAATACAGCTATGTCGGGGCAAACAAAAGAATCTTGCTTGCGTGCACACATACGCGCATCCACACAAAAATCAATTATGTGGTGGCAAATAGGATTTCCGTAACTTGGTGCTTTTCTGCTCTGTTGCAGCCGTGATAACGACCTTTCCACTATCATCTCCAACCTGCATCAGAGCCGTCAACTCGTTATGCCAGAGACCCAGAGCCGCTGTGAATTCAAGAGAAACAGCATCGACGTTGGCTTAGGAGCAGCAGGTAAGCAGCTGGAGCAGGTCCTGCTGGTTTGGGTTTGTTGACTTCCCTCCTCTCTCTTTCACTCCCTCATTTGTTCATTTTTTTTCAGCAGCTGTTTTTTCTGTGGCTGTTTGTGTTACACTTTGGAGTGAGCTGTATGAAAGCTTTTAATAGTCTGGCTAAAGATTAACATGGAAAGGATTTCATGGTGATGTTAAAGTCCTTTTGAGATCTCAGCCCTGTGTTATTCTCAAATCTAGTGGTCTGTGTTAAACTACTGGCGAAGGAGCTTGCGCCAGCAAAGAAGTGAAATGTCCCCAGGGTTTGTGTCAAGTGAAGCAGAAAGGCCTTGCACAGAGCATGGTTTGATTTGTAATTTCATTAATCAGAGGTTCCCCGTGCTGCCTCTGTGCCTGCCACCTCCTTTGTGAGCGTGATTGTTTGGGTTTGTAGCACTACCTGGCTTTTGGGGGAAGTTCACCTGGTTTCAACTTAATGTGGTGAAACCAGAAATGCTCCTCTTGGACCTTGCACCGTGCCTCTCTGGATATCAGCAAGGGAGCTATGGACAGGGATGCATTGGTGGTAGATATGCATCAGTCAACAAGTGAGGCACTGGTAATAAACTAGAGAGCTGCTTGTTTGCAGAATCTACGACCTGCTTTTGATGACAAAAAAAAAGTTGAGGAGAAACTGGGAGTTACGCTAGTTTTTATATTGAGTGATCCCTGCCCTTCCAAATGAGAACTGGATCTCTCTGTGTATATTAATGTCGTCCTTTCCTGAAAATAGGTATGTTTGCGGTTTTGTTTGTATTTTCTTGTAAGTCATTCTATTGGCTGTGTAACTTAACCCCGGATCTGAAGGGAACACCACATCTAATACACTTTAGAGGATATTCAGTAACATGACAGGTACCCGGTTTGCCTTTTGCATGAGGCTTGACCCCTTTCCAGAAAGGTTCCTTCTGCCTGCAGTGAAATTTGTGCTGGTGTGACTGGTTTTGCGGTAAGGTGCAAAAGTCCCATATGTGTTGTGCTGAACTGGGGGATTTGTGCTATGTCTGTAAAGCAGCCATGGGCACGGGCAGCTCCCAGTCTTTGCTTTCACAGCTGAATCTCTGCATTCTCTTCATTAACCAGTCTCCACAGCCCCTTTTCCTACACAGCTCTAAAAGCCAAACTGGACAGCGGTACATGTTTTTCTGTATGACCTTGCTTGAGTCTGTATGTCTCAGCTGACCCCGTATGTTAAAATGGTTTTTAATATTGTTTGCTTTACAGAGAAACTGCTGGGCTTCATCAGCGTTGCTGAAATTCTTTGAGATCCATAGCATTCCAGAAATGCAAAGGGTACTTTTCATTCCCATCAGTGTTAAGCAGTAGAAAAGATAAGATGTAGAAGTCCTTCTTAATTGTTAGAATTTATGTTTGAGGTTCTCTGGTTAGCTTAACCATAAGAAATATGAAACACAGGCACCCGCAGACATGTTGTAGCAGACAGTGCTTGGCTCTGACTTCAATGAAAGTCTGAGCAGTGAAAAAGAGGAGGGCTCATTCATGCAAGAGGCCACCAAGCAAGCAGCAGAGCTTTTCAGGACGTGATAGATTTGGTGTGTCTAACAAGAGTTGACCAGCAAAAGAGTAGGTGGGGGGATGGCGGGGAGATTAGGTGTCTAAAGGGAGAGAAGGCATTGTCACATCTCCACAGGGACAGTTTAACTCTGATTTTTCTCCGCTGTCTGGAGCCGGCTCACTCTACATGCTTGTTTGATTAAGGGAAGGCTCATTTGCCAAAGCCTACGCCAAACCTGCCAGCTCCGACTTCAGAGCATGTGCTGAACTGGTACCTATGTCACCACCTCCTGGACATGGCAGTCACGGGAACAGAAACAAAATGTGCTGGGATTTGTAGCTGATGCTGATTATTGGGTTTATATCTTGGTTCTGTTTGTTTTCACTGGCAGAGTTGGAAGGGAAGAATGGTATAACTAATTGCTCCATCTATAATTTTAAGAGAGTTAGTGTTGGGTTAGTCTAAAAGACCTGGCTGGTTAAACCACTTAGTTACGACAATAAGGGAAAAAGAAATGTGCCCCCAGTTGCCTGCTGTTTGTATTGCATGCCTTTGAGAACAATACTGTGTATTTGGGTTATGAGAATCTCGCCCTCAAAAAGGCATTTGGAGATGGACAATGCTGAATAAATTATGTTAATGCCAATATGTTTAAAAAGTCCCACATCACTCATGGCTATAAGCTGCAGTGCTCTCAAAGTTAAGTTGGAATCTGCTGCTAAGATATTTTCTCTTGCTGGTTTAGCATTTATGGTTTGAAGTTAGACGTGCAGTCCCAGCCAGGGGAGGCTGAATGCTCCGGAGGCTGCTCTGCAGCTCAAACTGCAAATTCTACATGTGCAAGATGAGGGGTGAGTGCACACTGCAAAAACAGGGGACAGAAGTGTACGTGGCTTCTTGGCTGTGGCTGAGGCTACATAGAGGATTGAGAACAAGGACAGCACGAATGGAAGAGATTTGCTTATTGCAGGGCTTTATGGGGTTAAGAGGAGGGTCGAACTTGGCAGAGTTGGTTGGTTTGTGATTAATTTGGTGAGGGAATTCCTTGATTTATAGTTAAAACCAGGATTAGAGGCAGTGCTATAGTTTCGAACACCATGGACTAGAAAATTGGAAGTATTACTGGATCTTTAATGTTCTTTGAAATGCAGAAGGGGGCTGAAACTAATGGAAAATAATGGCATATAATTAGTTCTGGGGCTTTTATGAGTTCTGGGAGATAGGGGAGACGAGTTCAGGGTTCAGGCTGGATCTGGGCTGATGTTCAGGTCAAAAGGGGCTGAAGGGACTGAGGTATTGCTGGAACTTATAAGGCCTTTGCTTGGAAGAGCAGCACAGATATTCATATCCTTGTGGACAATTTCTAAGTGAAAACAGGTCACTTCATGTCAACGGTGATGGTTTTATTTGGGAACAGAGAGACTGAAGAGCTTAGTTTGGGACAGCAGAAGCTGAAAGACTTAGGAAATAACTGGGTCCTGAAAGACTCAGGTAGGGTTTGGCTCTGACTAGACAAGGATTTAATAACCCACCTCGGTGGGTGTGATTAGCCACAGTGGTGGGCAGTAGCTGTTTGGAACAGTAAGCCTAGAGGAGGTGCAGTCTTAGGGCTTGGGATAGCTGGGACTTTGGATCTTGTGAGGCCCAAAGAGCTAGGAAGAGTCTGGAGCCATCAAAAAGAAACAGCTATGCTATCTGTTGCATCACTTAGGTGCAGTTAAGACCATTGTAGTGATCGTGACATGTCGGTAAGTTTTGCATCTACAGAAATCTGGGCTAGCAAATCTGAGAGCTACAGTGCTTTGAGAATACACATACCCTAAAAAATGGGAAGACTGCTATTGCTAGTCTATGGCGATAAATGGGAAAGGGAGGTAGTTGCCAGCAAGTAAAGTTTCATCAGAAATGTTGGACAAGGTGCATAAGTTCTTGAGCACGTTGTAGAGGTGCATGAGTCGAGCAAGGCATAGAAAGGCAAATTTGCCCAAAATCATAAAGCAAATGATGACTGAACAACAGAGCTCAGTTCCCTGTTTTGTCCTCCCTAACTTCTCTGCTAGACCTCTATGTTGCTGTTCCACTGTGACAATAAGGAATAGATGTGGATTATCGCCTGCTTCTAGAGATTCAGCATACGAGGGATTTGGGGGTGGCGTTCCCCCCTGCTAGTGTGTGTACTGAAGCAAGACGTCTAGATAAGAACAGCTGACAGCTTGACTCACGTTTGAAGTATCCCCTGATACTGGACCTTTAAAGGAAATAAAGAATACCAACAGCAAAAATCTACAAAAAGAGCAAAAATCTGCTCCAGCCGGTGCTTCTCGGTAAAACATCTGGGACCTGGAGCTGGCAGGGGCAACTGAGGCTTTGCAACAACAGCAGAAGTAGGTGGCCGAGAGGTGTGTACTGATAAAATCTAATTGCCCTATCGATTGGCTTAGGAGCCACCGTCAGCTGTGGTAATGATTGAGATATTCTTATGTGTTTGATGCACGTTAGCTGTATCTCACTGCTCTGAGCCCACTGGGGACCTTAAGGTATTACAGAGATCTCTTAATCATGGAGCAAACTTGCGTGCATTGGGCCTGCTCTGCGGCACTGCAGATTTATTACAATTACCACTGATACACTTGGATTTCCTTAGGTCCCAGGGGGTCCTGGGTTTTGGGAAGAGCTGCCCTGTTTGTAACTCTGAATTCTTAACTGGTGGAGGAAATCCATCTCACTGGTTTAGGATTTTACCCATCTGCACCCCTCTCATGCTGTTTCTTCCTTCTCATTGGGGTTGCCTGTTGACGGTATTGTGTCCTCAGACTTTCAAGAATAGGAAACTCCTGCCACTTCTGCTTTCTCTGCCTCTCTTTGTGGCTGGGAGCGGAGGCGCTTGTGCAAAATGGGGAGCACTGGTTTCTGTAGTCCCTGGATAATGTTGTGCAAATTTCAAGTGTGCAAGTGTTCATTGTTTCTAACTGAGAGCAGTAGGTTCTTGTGGAGGAACAGGAATGTAGTGTAAAGGAAGGGTGCTTGCCTCTCTGCCAGCTGTGTTGCTCTTCATTGATCAAAATGATACCCAGCTGCTCTTTTGAAATCTATGTTATGTCTACACTAGGTTTATACCAGCTGCTAGGTTTAATCTTGTCCTGCTTCTTTGGCTGGTGTTGGACCTCTAATTAGTTATTTATTTACTTAAACCTGGAGCTAGCTAATCCAGCTGCTGAGAGGTAAGGTTGACTCTCGGGCAGGGAGATACTCTCTGCAGAGAGGAGACGAGCTACTTCACCTAAGTGCTGACAGTCTGCAGGCCTGCAGCTGGAAGAACATATGTAGAGCCTACCTGGAAAAACAGGCTTTGATGATGCCCAGAGCTCCAAGGCCAGTTTACCTAGGAGAGGTGAATGGTCTCTCCAGTCTTGACCCTGTGGACTTGATTTTCTGCTTCCTTCTGGCAGTGGAAAATGCTGGAGGATGCTTTCCTTGGTGCTAATTAAATTGCAGTCACGATGGGGATATAATATGCCAAATGGAGGAAGAAAGGAAAAGTGTGTGTAATGGGGTCTGTACTTCCTTAGGAGCATACAGAGGCAGCCTGCGCTGGTGAGATTCAGTAAGAGGCTTAACAACATCTGCAAAGGTAGAGCAAGTATGCTCAGATGCCTCAGGGGGAGCGTGCGTGTGGGAGGGGAGGGCAGGCGATGAGCCTAATGAGAATGTAAAAGTCGTTTCCAAATGGATCAGATAAAGGCGAGGCAGCAGACAGGGTACAGCACTGGCACTACAGACGGGCTTACCTTGAGAGCGGATGATGGCACAAGGCGCTTTTAATCTTAATTGAGAGAGAGACACACACACAGGGATGAGCAGAGCCAGGGCTGCTTGACAAAGGCACAGTAGCAAAGCTGACGGTTTGCACATCACACATGGATTTAGAGCCCCTTTAAGCAGCTAGCGGTGTGTCTGTAAACAAGTCCAATCCCCTCTATCCAGTTTGGCTAATGCAGTCTGCCAGGGCATGCCTGGGGTGGGGGAGGACAGAGGAGGCCTTGCGGGGCTCCATGGCTCATAGAGAAAGTACGGGTGCCTTCTGCCTTGTGTGTGTGTGCTTTGCACGCTGCTTTAGGATTTGAACAAGCATTTTGCAAACAGAGTCCTGGTCCCAAGGCCCTTCAAAATTTCTCCCCTGCAAAAATCCTGTTAATTCCTCCTCTTTCTCTCCTCAAATACCCTCTGTTCTGCAGCACCAGATTTCACGACTTTCCAGTGGCAGTAGGACTATTTGCATGGATAGAAATGGAGGGATCGGGCTCACTGATGCTAGAGGAAGGTGGGTAGATCTTCCCTCTCCTCCTCCTGCCCCTCGTGATCAGGAGGAGTTGGCTTGATGTCTGAATATTGTCTGAGAGAGGGCACTTAATGGAGTCATGGCAGAATATCAGGTCTTGCTCCAGCCAGCAAGCAATTTGCTATGGTTCTGTTTATAATATTTGGGACTGTGCATGGATTTAAAGACCCAGTGATTAGAGGCTTCCTTGGCTGTGGCGTGGGAAGCAGCAGAAGGCCAGCTGTCCAATGTTGCAGAGCTCCCAGACAGCTTGGGCTCTTTCTAGGGGTTGTTGGTCAATGCGATAGAGATGGCAAACCCTGAGAGCCTTGGTCTCGAGCAGTGGTGTCCTCAGTGACCAGTATAGTTGCATGTTAACCTGCAGTGATTCCTGTGGAAATCCCATGTGGTAGGGAGAACATCTGTGTCCCTTGAGGAGTCCCACTTTAGGAGTCCTGCTCCATTTGAGGCCATGTATACTTGGTGCTTTTGCAGTCCTGGCAAAGCAGTGTTCATCTACATGTCTCAAAAACATCGTGAAAGAGCCTTCTTCTCTCTGCGAGGTTATTTGTTCTTCTGTATTAATGCTCCTGTCTCATCTTTCCACTTGATGCGCTGTTGATTAAGCAAGGGAGAAGGAGAAATTTCAGGAATGAAATGTAAACAGATTCACATTTAAAAATTGGTCTTGGAATTTTTATTGCCAAGGCAGTGCTTGTAGCTAACACGCGTGGGTCCATAGCTGACCAGACTAGTTGTCTCACTTTTCTTTGGGCATATCCCTGAACTCTGTGTGCCTGCCATGGAGGGCTTCCCAATAACTTCCATCTGGCTTTGCACCGAGACCTAGAGCTTGCATCTGCTAAGGAGCAGTTAATATTGGGGGTGAAAAAGAATTGGGATCAGGGATGTTATAGCTAATGGTTAGAGACAGAATCACAGTGAACGGCTGTTTTCGAAGTGTGTGATAATGAGCTAGGATGCAGGCACGTTTTCATTTAACAAAGCCAAACAACAACAAAAAAGCAGAAGCCTTTATTGAACTGCTGCCTTAAATTGAGCAGAAAATCAGCACCAAATGGGTATCTAGGAGTTGTAAGCCCAGCCACCTTTGCTTACGTGTTTTACCATGAAGGACGGTTGTTTACCTAGGCAATGTGAGGGTCTAGGCTCTGTCAATGCCATTCATCCTCTTGGCTTTGGATCTGGAGAACTGTCCTTTCTTCATGCTCTGTTTAAGTTAATTTTTATTTCTTCTGAAGCCTTCAGGGAGCGGGAGGTAACCAGCATCCTTTGGTAATACAAACGGTGGTCTTGGGAGGTGAAGGAAAAATGGGAAAACCCAATGGGGAAGCGCTTCCTTTTGCTGTGTCCTGCAACTGCACTTGCAGCAGTTAGTGCATGGGATTTTGCTGGTGTGAGTGTTAAGGTTTTTGTTCTTGGCTTTGTCACTGCAGGGGCAGAAGGAGCCAAGGCAGTTTAGTGCCCTGGTTTTGGAGGTCAATAAACCTTGCTCTTGGGCAGGAGTTGAAGCCTGCTCCTGGCAGGAGGGTTCTTGTAGGATGGCTCTGCAAACAACTTTGGGAAGGTCAGTGATGTGTTTCAAGGTGCATCTCCCTCACTTGTAGGAAAGCAGTGCCGCAGCTGGACAGAGCTCTGCAAGGCAGCTTGAGTAGCTTGGCCTCCTCTGTGCCTGGCATCAATAGGGCAGACTGGCCATGGTCAGGACAATGAGTCCATCACTCTCTGGCAGTTGGATCAGCCACCAAACTCATGGCCAGTCCATGTTGCGGCTTTGAAACTGAAATAAACACCAACATTCTTCCTTTTCTTGCAGCTCTAGGAAGAGCAAGATTATCCTGCTTCCAAAAATAACCTCTTCCCCACCCCCTGCTTCCACCTCCTTTCCCAGGTGCCTTACAGGCAGCTAGTAAAGAGCTGAAAACAAATCAACGGTGCGGTGACATCTCGCTGCTGTTATATATAGAAATCCAGTGCAAGATTGTAATGTGGCACCTGTCTTGTCCACTCTTGCTTGCTGCTGGGTGGGAGCGCGGGGAGAGGAGGCAGGGAGTCGCTGCTCCTGACCCTGCCACAAGTCGCGTTGTTACTTCAGAGCCAGGGTTTTGACACTGTTCCTGCTCCAGTGCCTGTGTGTATCTCTGTGCCATCAGGTTTGGATGCTGTGGATTTAGCCCTGCAAAGCCTTGCCTTCTGCTCTTGCTGCACAGCAGGGGTAACACTGTCCCCCCACCAGCTCCCCATAGCTGTGTGGCTGGAAAGCTTGCGTTGTGATTAGATGCCCAGGTAGCAGGCGTTGAGCTGCTGCTCTGCTCCTTGTTGCTTTCAAGCAATCTGCAGCAATCTTCCAAGCAGTCTGCTCTGTGGTCTCCGGTGGAAATGAGGGAGAAGCCCTGCTGAAGAGAAGGAAGTGCAGGGCTGCACGTGCGGGAGAGGTGTGTTGGAGACGACACGTGAAAATGTTGACCCAGCTTTTTGGATTGATAAACTTGAGAGAATTCCACCAGGACAACAGACCTGACCACAACGAGCACTGTGCATTTAGAGCCCCAGGGCAGGCAAACCTGCCAGGGTAGTGTGTGACCATGACTGCCTTTTCTTGAAGCCCTACCAGCTCAGTCCCTGCCATACAGCACTGCTCCAACACATGTACCCTTTGGCAAAACTGGCCTGCCCTTGGGCTGATCTCAGGTAAATGGGGAAGAAGATGATAACCATTACTATAATTTGTGAAAGGTCATGTGTTGGGTGTTCTTTTCCCTCTCTTGCTGTCTCTGCATATTCAGGTAAGCCCAGGTTTCCCCACAGGGACACAGCAAAGACTCTCAACTCCTTTCCCTCTGCTAAGCATGTCTGATGACTTTCTATGGTTATTAGCCTCCTCAAGTGCAAATCAAGGAGATGGGTGGGGATGCTCAAGGGTTAAGTTGCATGTATGTCACTGTGGGAACAGACTCATAAACCGGAATCTGCCCTAATGGTGCCCTCTCCCCAGATGCAAGCTTGTGGTTTCAGACCTGGTCAGGGGAGCCAGCAGTGCCGCATGCTTTAATTCAGACATGAACAGGCTTGGGAGGAGACAGGATGGAGGGCTGGAGGTTGGAAAGATTTTATTAATGATTTGCTGTGATCAAGAAGAAGGTCAACTGCCTATTTCATTAATTTTTTAGCTCTGCACAATCTTTTGTTCCCAATTCCTTTTCTCCTCTTTGCTCTTCTCCCCTTTCCTGCTCTTTTCCCTCCTCCTTGTGTTTCTTTGGTTCTCAAAGACTCTCCCCCCGCCTTTCCTTTTCCATTCTTACTTCTTACTTCCCATCTCACTATGCACTCTTCTTCCTTTCCATTTTTCTTCCTCTCTTTAGTTCCCTTGTCCTCCTCCCTGTTCTCCCTTCCCCACCCCCCTTCATCTCCAAGCCCCGGGAAGAAGACAATTTGAAGGCTTTCCGCTCTGCTCTCAGCGAGAGGCTCCTTCCCTCAAGCCAATCAATGGCAGCCTTTCAGCCCCAGTGGGGCTTGGCAAACATTAGATCAATAAGTTATTAGCACCATTCTGTCAGCTGTAATGTGGAGATTGATCGGGGCCGGGGCTCCTGCATGCTGCCTGGCACTTCCCCAGCCTGATAAAGATGACAGATTAAGGGAATAAGAAAAAGGAATTAAGGAGTCTGGCTGTCAAAGCTGTCACGGGCTGGAGGAGCGCTGTTTTTTTCAGGGGCTGAATGAGTGCAATCGGACATTTAAATGGTGCTAAGGGTACAGCACCACCAGCAGCTCTGTTGGAAATCACTATCTTCAGCGTTCTCTTTTCTAAAGAAATGCAGGGAGGCTTGTAGGAGCAGCCAGAGGAGGTGGAGCAGCTGTCCTGGGTGTTGGAGGGAATACCAGGTTGCTGGCTCAGACCACACGCAGAAGATTCGGCACCTAGGAGCCCCTGGGGAAATGCAAGTGCTGCCCCTGCCGCATTGCCTTGCCCACCTTTTGGCATGGTTGGGTGTTGTGTGGAGTTCCCCAGGACTGAGGGAGGTATCTGTGTCGGAGGAATGATGCCAGTTTTCATAGCTTTTTATCACAGTTCTATAAACTGAGGTCAAACAACCTTTGCCCGAGAGGTTTGTGATCCCTTGAGGAAAACCTGATCCGTATTGGAACCATGCTTAAGTCTTCTGGTTTAACAAGCTTCCCCCGTCTCCTGTTGTACCCACTAGAATATGCTCCTTCCTAGAGCTAAGAAGTGAGTCTCCAGAAGGCCTGGACTTCCAGCCCACCCTCCCAGCTTCATTCTTTAAATCTTGTCTGGAAGGGAGTGGGGATTCACAAGTTTGCAATTGCTAAAAAGGCTCTCTGCAGCATATAAAATTAATTCAGATCTCTCTCTTAAGTGCAGTATATCCTCTCCGTGAGTGTTTTTCATACTATGAATATTTACTACCTTTCTATGGCTTGGTGCATGCTGTAAAAATGAATTTTGTAACAATCTGGGAGATAAGGGGATGTTGGTGCGCCTTCTCTAATAAACAGCCTCACTACAGACAGGAGGATGGCACCAACATGACCTGCACCTCCCTCTGTTTCACCCCTTAAGAACTGAAATATTGGGCAGTCCTTTCAGGAGCTTAGCTCCAGCTAGGCAAACTGAGTGAGCACAAGGAGGTGGGAAGTAGCAGGATACTGTTCGCATGGTAGGAGGAAAGGCAGATGGCCCGGTGGTTAGAGCTGAGAAAGGGGATGCAGGCTCCTTCTCAAGCCTAGGAAAGGGTGGTTGATATGTTATACGTTGGGAATCCTTCTACTCAACTGCTGTCTTGTTGCGTGCTCCTGCAGCTTTCATCTATGCTGTGATTAACTCACATTTAGGAAGTGGTCAGTGACACTAGGCCTGCCTTCGGGGTGCTACTTTCTATGAGTGCATTGAGATCGGTGAGTGGTGGTCACTGACTTTTGCCTATTGGAGTCCTTTGCTGCTATTGAGTGACTGCACAACCAGTCTGCCAAAGTTAGGTTCTCTCAAAGTGAGCAGGAAAGAGAAAAACCTTTGATTACTTGACATTGCATCCTTCTTGCTTTGTAGTAAGAGACCATTAGTGTGTCCCATTCCTCCCTCTCCTTTGCTTCCTGTTTTTCTTTCCGTTTTCCAAGAGCTGCTTGTCACAGGGAACTTGAAGCATGATGCTTAGGGGACGTTTGCAGATACCTTGGTCTAGGCTAGGGACAGTCCTGAGCCAGGAGCGCCCAGCTTGCTCTGCTGTTTGATACTATTTGCTCTGTTAAGACTGGTACAGCAGTGAGCAAATGGATGCTTCCTGACCCTGGAGAGCTTGCAATCTAAATCTAAATGACAACCAACAAATAGATATAGATGTGGAGACATAAAGGAACAACAAGATAACCCAGTGCAATAGCTAAGGTTTGAAGCCTTCTGCCTGCCATATCCCTAAAGCCATTAAGCTGACCTGCTGGGAGGAGAATGCTACCTTATTTTGCAGCTGGTTCGACATCCCCTTTGCGGGGATCCAGCGGTATTTCCCCCTTCCTTGCTAGAACTAACCCTGCCCCATGAGCTGGCATGCACTTGTATTATTCTAGGTTCCCCAGTCTCAGAAGCCCACTGCTTCCCTTCCCCCCAGCTTCCCCAATAATTTTTTTTTCCATTCTCATTGCCCTCAGTTAAATTATGGCCCGTTATTCCCATGACCTTGTGCTTCACTCTCCCTTTGTTCCATTGATTCCTGCTGGCAAGGGATGGGGCCGATGTGCAGCCAGATTCCACGCTGCTGTGCGCAGCCTACTGCGTGGCCCCTCGTACGCCAGCCTTTGTTGAGAGCAGCTCTGGGCCTGCTGGGACTCGGCAAGCTGGTGCAGCTTCTTACAAAGGCACAAGCCCATCGCTGGGGAAGGAAGTCTCCAGGGTCCCTGCAAACCTGCCACATTCGGCACAGGAACAGGCTGAGCAGCGGGGCTGGAGCCACCAGAGTTTGAGTAGAGCAGCTCCTCTGGTGGTAGCCTGTTTGTGCCAAAGGAAAAGGGAGAGCTGAATAAACTGAGATGCTGCCAAGACATTTCAGACTGGTCAGTGGGAATTGTCATCTCCAGAGGTTTAAGTTTGATGAGGGAATTAAGGGCAAGGGAGGATGTTTTCCTCCTCTTAAAATAATGTGAAAGGAGGTGAAAAAAGGACTCTCTTCTCGTTAGGTATTGGTTATCTGAGTTTGGGTGATTTCCCATGTAAGTTGGCCCACTTCTCTGTTTACTCAGGACTTCTGGGTCCAAGAAGCTTTCAGAGCAAACCCAATGATATGGATAGGGAGCGTGAGATAGGTCTGTAGCATAACACAGTGCAGAAAAACTCAGTGCAGTCCCTCAACTGTAATAGGGACTCGCTCTGTAGTCCACCCATTTAACATTGGGAGGGCAAAAATTCTGTGACCACCTCCTATTTGTTCATTTCCCTTCTCCAGGTGAAACCCTGTGCTCAGTCACTGGGACATGGGCTCAGTTCTCACCCTGCCATTGATGCAATGTGTGCGCTTGGCGCATCTTCTCTGCTGCAGATTCCCTTGTAAAGAGTGGAGATAGAAGTCCCTCCGTCTTTGAGGAAACCTAGAGATAGGTTTTCTAATCTTCCCAGCTGACTTAGGCTCGCAAGTCGTCTCTTCAAAGCTGATAATGAGCCTTAGGATCCGTAGATGTGTTGGTGAACATGACTGTTAAGTCACCCAGTTCTGCTGAGTGCTGGGAGGCTGAGGATCAGAAGCAGTGCAGGAGTACAAAGCATGGTTACTTCCAGGTGATGTTTCCACCCATGGCCTCTAAACAGCATGTCTCAAGTCCAAAGAAGGCTGTGGTTAGATACAACCCATGTTGCCCTGGCTTCTACACAAGTTTGTTTTATGGTGCCATACCCACATCCTTTCTCTTTATGGTTGCAAAGCCATTGGGTGATACTTCTGTATGGGGACAGAAGTGCTGTCCTCCTTGGGCTGACCAACTTTCCTGTGTGTCACTGTAGAAGTGCAGCAGGTGAGTGCTGGACTTTTTCTTCCTACAAAAGAGGGGGGGAAAAAAATACACTTTGATTTCTAGATCTTTGGGGAAAATGTTTGACTTTGTTTCCAAAAACCTCTCTGGATCACTTTCTGTACTGCCTTGTCAGGCTAGCGGGAGCCTCAAATGTAATGCAGGATCTGGGGACCTGCATGGGAAACCTGGGGAGGGGTGGGGATGGTGCTCAGGGCTGTGTTGCACCGGTGCCAGTAAGTGATCAGTATGCTCGGGGCTTCCTCTAGCACTCCTTACTTGTGTTATTGCCTGGCTTAGCTTCATAACATTGCTGTTCTACTGATAATGTCTTTCATTTTCAGCTTTAATATTGAAAAACTGCCCTGATTTGGCTTCTGTTCAGCTGAAATGCTTTGCAGAAGGCAGGAGAGAGGAGGCAAAAGCAGGGATTTGGGGAACAACAAAAAAAAAAGCTTCCCACAAGCATCCCTCCCCATCCTCTGTCTAAGGTGGCGTGTTGCCTTTTGCAGGTGCATGGGCTGAGGAAGCAGCTCCCTGTTGGCTTTCTGGTCAACGAGTAGCAATGTACTCTAAATGCACAACCTGTCTCTGTGAGGGTGGTAAGACATCCAGAAGCTATGCTGCCGACTCCTCTGCAAAACGTATTTGGTTTTGCTGGTCCTGCTGCTATGGCAGGGGGAGATGGACTGTGGATGCTCCCATCCCAATGCCTTCAACCCCTGTCCTGCTTCTTTGTATGTGAGACCGAAGAATGGTTGGATAGATGGCATGGGGACACGGATAAATGGCATGGGGACATAAAGGGATGAATTTAGACTACAGGGTCTTGTGAAAGGGCATGTGTTTAGCAGGTCTTAAGTGGTATGCTAAAGCTGTCCATATGGTTTAAGCTGTAAAGAGGAAAGGATTGGTGCTGTAATACAAATACATTGCTGTTTAGGTTGTACCCCGGGATCTGAGTTTATTAAATAACTCATGAAAATGTGACCTGCCTCTTCCCTGCTTTACAGCTAAGCAAGCTGACGGGGGGGTATGGCTTCCTACAACGCTGGGCTGGGATGCAAAATATTGCTATTCAGTCTTGTGCTCTCCTACTGACTCAATAAATTTGGGGTGGATTGTTAGATCTTTGTGCCTCTGTACTGGCTGCTGATGATAATTATTCCCTTTTCCTTGATTACTGTGTATCTTGCTGATTTAGTCCCCACACTTCTGGGGACGGAGGCAGTCTCTGAGACATCCCAGGAGTTTGCCTGAAATGAAGGGGGGTGGGAAAAAGGGACATTTTTATTCTGTGATCTAACTGCCATTAAAACTGCTGGGAGGCAACCCAAATACAAACTCAAATGTGTGGGATTTGGTACAATGTGAACCTGAGACGCTGGAAGGAAAATGCTGCAGATCATCCTAGAGGTTAATACACGACTAATGTGGGATCTCTCTGGAGGGCCAAGTTCAAATCTCGACTGCAAGATGTCTGGGACCTTTCCCAGTGGCATGACGGTGACGGCAGGCTGTCACACCTGACTGTTGATGGGGCTGCCAGCTCACCTGTGTCTGTGCCGAGAAATGGGTGTTCTGGAGACCGGTGGGGCATGGGTCTGATGGAGTTGGTGCCGTTTCAGAGTTCCTACACCATCTTGGTCTTCCCCTGCACAAGTGCAGCCGGTTGGGAGTGAGCTGGGACTCGCAACCTGTCCTGCTGACGTGTCTGGGAATAGCAGGGCAGGGTGCTAGGCAGAGCGAACGTCTGCTGGCAGATGGGCGCATGGGGGTGGGAGTGGAATAGCGAGAGAGAAGGAGTGATGGGAGGGTAATGAGGTGTCTTGGCAGAGTTGTGAAATCAAGGAATCTTTACTGCTCATATTCTAACTGCTGTCACATGTAACTGGTGCTTCTGTCACCACTTCTTCCATGGAGTCTCTTCTGCCTGAAGTACATAAGAAGAAGCCCTGTTGGGTTTTGCTGCCTCCTGCCCAGGCTGGGAGGGGCAAGCAGAGCAACGGGACTTCTGTTGTTTCAAAGCCACAAATCCCAGATGAGAACACTTCTGAGGAGGATATATGATCCTGGCCTCCAGCGCTGAGGGTTTGCAGCATCAGGCTAACATTTCCAGGAAAATCAACATGAAGAATGAAGCGTTCCGTGGGGAGGCAGCTTGTGACTCTATTTGTGCCGTGTGGCCAGGTACTTCCTAGCTTTGATGCTGGCTTGGCAAGCTGATACTGTCTGTGGCTTCGGAGGAGTTATTTAAAGGGTAAACTGAGGCAGGAGGATTGATAAAATTCACGTTGCGTTGAAAGGCTGACTCAACACCTGGGATGTGAAGCGCTGAGAAAACTTAGGCGCGCCGTCACTGGCTGCCTCTGTCCTTCCCCACCTGCTTTCCAGTTACCCCTGTTTTGTTGTATTTCCTTTGCTTTTGGTTATGGATGGTTGCAAGCCGCTGCGGTTGTCTCTGGGTGCCGATTTTGTTAACAGGCTGGGTGACAGGGTCATGGCAAGATAAGATCGGAGGCAGCTCGTGCTCTTTAAAACCTTGAAATGCCACTTGTAACTTTGCAGAGTTCCGGAATTGCTCCCCGGATAAAGGCATTGCCCGGCAGGCTCTGCCCTCGGCACGTTAACCGTCCGCTCTCGACGCTGCTCGGCCAGTGGCAGCCACAGATCTGTGCTCTGGATCTCTTGATAAATACAGTGTCAAGGCAGGAACCTGGGCTTGCTTAGCTGAATTCAAAGTAATGCGGAGTGATTCTGAGTTGCTTGGCTTAAAATGTCCCCTGGAACATCAATAATTTTGTTGTTCTTATAAACAGCACCAAGGGGGTTTGTAACCTTTCTTAACCAACACACTTTGGGCAAATTGCAGCAGCTTTGCATGCGTGTTGACTCACAGGCAGATGCAACGTATGCTCGCTCAAATATGGTGCTTGTTTGTGAGGTTGGGTTGTTTTGGTTTTTTGTTTTTTTTTTAATTTTAAGATCCTGCATCTTTAACAAGCCCTTGATAGATGAGAATTTGATGCTTGCAGTGACAAACAGTCCTCTTCCTTCCTGCCCATATGCAACATCATGCTTTCAGTTTCCCCAGCATTATTATGGGAGGATATTGATTTTAAATCTGTTCGGGGATGCTGTAATTGTATATTACATATTTTGTGTTGGTTTGTAGGGCTGCAGTAATGCAAAAGGCTTGAGTGTTTCCGTACAATCTAGAGGGGGAAGATTGCTAAGGACCTTGAGGTTTTGAAGGAGGAGGGGGGGGGGGGGGAAGGGGGGGAGAGAGATTGAGAGAGAGAGAGAGAGAGAGAGATACTGTGGTAGGAAGATTCAGAGATCTGTTGTGCCTTTTTTTTGTGTTGTTTTTTTCCTCCCCTTTCTCTCCCCCAGTTGCTTTGCATCAGGGCATGAAAGGAGTGGAAACACCAGGGGGACAAAAGGCAACAGAACAAATGATGAAACTCAGTAAGGAAATCAACTGGATTCAGAATTTATAGCTTTAAAACGTTGCATTGATCAGTGTGTGAATAGTCATTATGTGCTTTCGGACTGCGTGATTAGGAAAGCAGATCAAGGCTCTCAAGATGACGATTTTTCTTACTTTCATTTTTTTTTCCCTCTGCTTGTAATATATGTGTGTGTGTGTCTGTGTGTGTGAGAGAGAGAGAGAAGCAAAATACCAAAGTCTCTCTGGTCGCTTCTGCAAAGAGGAAAGTACAACCTTATCTGATACTCAGGTTTCTCATCTCTCTTCTAGATGAAATTTTAGGCAAGAGAAGAGTATGTTCTCCCAACAGCAGCAGTGAGTGTCCTTTAGAAAGCAAGAAAGCCAGAAGTGAGTCCCCAAAGGGTAAGTGCTGCTTCTCCCTCCCCCATCCCCTTCCCCTTTCTTTTCCTTTCTTAAGAGTGGAACTTAATTGAAATTAAGGAGGGAGGGAAGGGAGGGCTGCAAGAAGCCGTGGTGTGGGAGCTGTAAGTATCCGGCACCGAGGGTGCATGCAGGAGGCTACCAGTGCACTGTGCTTGCTTTATCTACTCGGAGGGAAGCTTGCAGTACGAGGAAGGGCTTGCTGCTTAATTAGAAGAATTGGTTTATGATGAAAAAAGCAAGCTGCAGCTTTTGAGGTGGATTTTAGGGGTGTTTCTACTTTTCAGGCAGAATGTCTTGATTACCTGTTTCATATAAAAGCTACACACAGGCTTATCATACTGGCATCTGTTCCTTTAAAGGGAAAAAAAGAAGCCTAGCAGGGAGAATAGGGCTGCCTCGTTCTTTCTTATGCATTTATGGCACTGTTCCTATAGAGATGGAATCTGCAGAAGGTTTCTTTTTTTAGGGATTTTTTTTTTCTTTCATCTCCTGATTTGTCTTATGGTTTTTTCCTGTAAACATGATTTTTAAACTTTCTTTACGACTGGCAAAGTGGAGTGGGTAATGGAGCCTGCAGTTAATGAGTTTGTCTCCAGGTTGAGTAAATGAGGTTTTGCAGGCCGTTCACTTAAAGGCTTTGTTGTTAAGTTCAAACTAATTAGCTGTCAGTAATACCCATCTCCGTCACTGTGCTTAACCCGCACTCTTTGGCCACTAAAAAAAAAAAAAGTAAAAGCAGATCAGCTGTCTGAAGCTAGACCCTGTTTCATGGGTTTGGAGTCCAGCAGCTGAGACTCTTCAGGGTGAATATTTTCAATAACCAATCCAGGGAATCTCAAAGGGCACTTTTTGCAGCAGTTTGTCCTCAAGCCTTCTTAAACTACCTACCTTATATTATGCTATATAAAGATATATTGTGGGGACCTGTACTGCATCCTAATGTCCTGTATATTGTCTCTTCTTGACTCCTTGTCCCCAAATTATGATCTGAAAGGCAGCATACTCTGAGAGGATGCTGAATGCTAGTGTCACTTAATACAATATTGCTAACACTACCTAAGAACATACTAAATCTTTTCTTTCACGTAACCCTTTCCTGCCTGTTAACTCTTTAATACAAGTAAAAGCGCTGTAGCTTTTCACTGGGCTTTTCTGAAAGGGGTAAAGAGGAACCCTATATGCTGCTGACCCTTACCTGTTTTCCTTGATTTTTTTTTTTTTTTTTTTTTTTTTATCTGCCCTTTTCCTGTTATCCTTGAAATGTTTCTAGTAGATGTGCAGGTAAGTTCCAGCAGGATGCGTCTATAGATTCTGAAATGCGTTTGTTCTATAGGGGCATGAGACTCCTATAACTCTTGATACAGCTGCTGTCCTATTTGCTGTTTCTGCTGAGCCTGTACCCTTTGTAATTCCAATACAGTGCATGCTTAGGAGCTGAATCCTGATAACAGCAGCCTATGTGGCTTGGCTGAGAATGGGCTAAACTTTAATCAAGCCATCTGAAACCAAACTACTGCATTTGGATTCACCCTAATAAAGTGGCTGAACTTGCACAAATTGGTGGGTTTGCCATGGGAACAGCAGGGTCAAATGATCCCATTCCATTTCCTTCCTCTGCCCTTCCCACCATTTTTGTTTACTTGAGTGGGTTGAGTGCAGTCTGAGGCAGATAAGCAGCCCTTGGCTTTGCAGTATGCACTCAGGATCTAAATCCTGCTCCTTAGCTCTGAATGACTCAGGGATTCCCCCGGTTCATTAAGAGAGGGGTTCCTAAGAAGCCCTGAATAAAAGCAAACTTTCGTTTTCTACTCCCACTTTTTTCTCAGAAAGCCTTCCCTGCCCTTTAAGAGAGTGAGACAGAATGGAAAGTCTGAGCTGGGCCTTATACTAATCTCGTGTGTTAGCCTGGTTTTTATTATATTAGGTCATTGGGGAACCCCTGTTCTCTCCAGCACCGTGGCAGGCATTTTAAGCCTGGGCTGTGCTGATGCTGGCATACCATCAGGGTGGTGAGGGGCTGAAGAGGGGCAGAGGCTTTGGTGCTTTTGGGGCCTTTATCTACCCACCCCCTGCTATGCAAAGGGGGTCCAAGGAGGGGTTGTAGCTAGTGCTTCTGTGTCTTGAGTCCCAAACAGCGGGAGCACCTTGCATCTGAGCACTCCCAGGAGACTTCCCATCCTGCTGGCAGGCAGGCAGGCAGCGTTCCAGTAGCAGGGATACCATGGAGGGCCAGGAGGGAAATGATCCCTGTGTTCCCAGCTCTGTACTACGGAGCTGGTTGGAAACAGAAGGATCTGTGTTGTGTGACAAGCCATTCTCAAACAGGAGGGGACCCTAGGGGCAAGTTACCTGGGATTTGGGAACTACTGCTGTAGAGGAGTGCTGTGAAGTGTGAGATGTGCTAGAGCCCAGGCTTGGCTGGGACCCATGTGCTGTGAACGTGGTTTGTGATTTCAGAGTGGGAAGGGAAACAAGGATCCTCTGGAGCTTTGTAGCCCGTGCAGCCCCACACTGTCCTCCAGTAGGAGCCAGGTCTCCCTGGGACGCACCCTTCCTTTCTCTCCGGCCGGGTGGTGTGCCTCGTGGGGGTGCTGGTCCTCCGCCTCTTGCGCTCTCCTGCGGTGGGGTTCAGCTCAAGGTGGGGATTCTCCCCCTCTCGGTTACATGCTGGCCCCGGCCGCAGCCCTTGCTCAGGGTGCAGCTGCATTGTCTCCGAAATGGCCCCGCCCGCGGCACATCTCATGCTGCCATGGCCGTGCCTGACAAGGCAAGGAGAACAGAGGCAGCCAAGTAAATCACTCCTCCTCTCTGACTGAGTGAAAAAACACCTGTAGGGCTGGAAACCCTTCCAGCGGGGAAGCAGTAACCTTCCCTTCCCCCCTCCCCAACGCTCGCAGTGTGCACGCCAGAGATCAAAAGAGAGCCCTATCTCAGTGGAAACAGGGCCGCGCCAGCGCTGCTGTCAAACAGAGCAGAACGTTCTCACGTCTAATATGGAAATGCGAGCATATCAGAGGCTCGGAGCGAGGGCTGCGCTGGCAGGTCACGGAGGAAGCTTTCTCCCCGGGAGACAATTCCCCAAGTAAAACCCTCACTCCTGTGGCAACAGTGTGTCTGGAGATCTGCTTCTTCAATACCTTTAGACATGAAATAAAACTGAACGATTGCGAAAAGAGGAGAGTATTTTGGTTTCTACTTGAACTGCTGAAAAATAAATCTGGTAGAAGCCTCATCATTTGGGAAGATTTGAAGCTAGACTGGACTAAGTGCTGGAAAACACACGTAGGGAACAATATTGCGCTCGCCCCCTGGGGTGGGCTGATGAGCTCATAAGCTGCTCCTTCTGCCATTCTCTTTTCTTTTAAAACAAAACAGAATCTTATTGCATCTTTGGTTAATGAAGTAGACCAGAACCAGAGCTGGACTACAGCTGAGCAATTCAGATCAAACCTCTCTCAATTTGTTCCTTTTCTTTGGGGGGGGTGTGTGTGTGTGTGTGTGTGATATCCATATGTTGATTAGTTTGGCAGCTGTCCAATTAGGCCAAATGAAGAAATAATGTTTGGCCCCTTTCTCATTAAAAACTTCACTGCCTCCCAAACCCATGCTGCAGAATATGGTGGGAGTGGGCACGGGCCCTCTCTGACCTGGCAAGTGACAGCTCAGGCAGCAAAGACCTTAAAAGCTACTAAGCCCTGACTTTGAACCTAGGGTGAGATAATTTTGCCACGGTTCAGTAAAGGGAGCCTTGGCCTGCCGTGGGTTTGCTGTAGTAAAGGAGAGGAGACGAATAGGCTGGGTGCTCCTGTCTTGTCTGGGATTGCTTGGGGAGGACGAGCCTTGTAAAAGCTTGGCGAAAAGGTTGCACAGCAGCGGCATGTCCTTCAGGCTGCACAGAAAACCTGTGTCCTCCCCGAGCCTGAATTCCCTGTGGCTGCCACCATTGGTGCCCTGCAGTGTTGGTGGCGGGTGGGAGAGGTGGGCTCCCCTTGGCTCGGTGAAAGGGGGGAGGCGTGCTGGGGAGCGCGAGGACCCGGCAGATGCCTGTTGGCTGTGCCTTCCCGGTGACCGTGCCAGAGTCCATTTCACACCTGGCGGCTGGAAGAGATTTGGCAAGATCAGTCTCCTGCATTACCCCCTGGTAATGACAAAAGCAGACAGCAAAGCTTCAGCAAAGCTGGAATTATCACTGGCTGAGTCATGTGAAATCTTCCAAGTTTTAAGTGTGGAAATCCAGCCTTTCCCTGGACTCCTCCTGCCTCTTAGCCTCCCCTTGCCACCTCCATTCTCCCTCCCCTCCTTGCACCTGAAATCTGCTCTGTGGCTGATCGGATAGAGTTTATGGTAATTAAGTGTTATTAAATCCCCTCCCCCTCCCTTTTTTCTCTAATGACACAGCTGTGGAAAAAAAAAAATAAATCCATGTTTTTCTAAATCAGGTCTGTGGCACGCAGCTTTGCTCCTTAGACCTTTGGTTAAGAGCATCAGAAGGGAACTGAAACATTTGGAGCACTTCGACGTTCCTGGGGGAGGTGGCAGGAGCGGCAAGAGAGTGGAGGAAGATGTGGGAATCTGGTCCGCAGAGTGACTTGGCAGAAAGGGGACCTGGAAGGGAATTCTGTCCCCCACCCCCCTGCTCCTTCCACTTGTCTTGCAGGGTACCGGAGGCAGGGAGTGGGATGGAGCAGGCGTGGCAAGGCTGTCGTCTTGTGCAGCCTCCCTCTTTGGGGTCTCCTTTCTAAGCGTGATGCACACAGTGCAGGGTGGGGACCCAGCCTGGGGCACCAGCCGGCTTGAAGCGGGCCATGGACCTGCGATTTGCACAGGAAGCCTGTGGTCCCTGAGATGCAGTTACATGTCACTGGGGTAGAGATCGGTGGTTGCAGATATGGCCACAAATTGCTGTGCTCATTGAGAACCCTGCTGAGTCAGATGGCTGACCTGAGCTGGAGGGGACTGAAGTCCTTTCCCTTCTGCAGAGGAAGAGTGCCTTGGGAGCCGGTGATGCAACCCTTTTTTATTGAAACTTTGTGCAGCTCAGACTCTATATTATTAATTATTATTATTATTATTACTACCACTACTGTTATTATTATTTATTATCCGCTCCTATGTTTTGGGGAGGAGGTGGCTTCATTATGACACGTGAAGGTCATCTCCAAAATCTGAGCTTGGTTGTGTAATGAGTTTGGTGGCAGACACCACTTGCCACTAATGGCCTCTCATTCCAGCCAAGGCAGAAGGGAACCAGTCCCTAAGCTACTGTGGCAGGGCCACCTTTTGCAGGTACTCTGTCTCTTGGACTGTATTTGTTTGCCACAGGTTATCTGTTTTGGTAGCCAGACTAAGGGACTTTCTCTATAAAGTAAGTGGCCTGTGCTCAGAGCCACCACCTTGAATTTGGAGCCAGTCTAGCAGCAGAGTCACCTGCCACGATCCCTGAGGGGCTCTGTCTGCAGAATGAGGTGGATGAAGGAGCAGGAATCTGGGGCACATGGTAGGGTGGTCTTGTCATTTACTGAACGCAGCGGTGGTCTTGTGACTGCAGCGTGGGGGGAGCCTTTCCTGCTCCCTCCCTTCCCTTCTGCCTGTTTAGATTGTTACTGGGAGTTCCTCTCTGAATAATGAAAAGGTTTTGCCTGTGGGGAAGATCCAAGATAAAATAGTGTTAGAGCAGCCACCGCCAAGGTGGAGAACAGTAATTACTCTGAGTTCTGCTTACAGTAAACAGAAAGCCTCTGTGGTTTTATCTCCCTGTTAGACTGGGATCCCTACTGCCCAGGGAGCAGGCAGGGCCTTCCTCAAAGCACCTCCCTCCTGGGCTGTGCAGTCATTCCGGGAAGATGAAGAGGTGGGCACATTGGGTACAATTTTAATGGCCTCGGGGTGCTTAGCCATATGTACAGATCTGAAACAACCTGCGTGTGTGACTTGCCTCCAAGAGCTGGGCAGGTGGACTGTCATCACTGTTGTGCGGTTGTCAGCATCACCTACACCGGGTGCCTGAACATCTCTCGCGTTATCCTGTCCTTGCGGGTGTTCAGAAAGGTGGGGGAACCAGGGGCGTGTTGGATCAGGTATTAGTTGAAAAAAAGAACTTGCATCCCCTAAGATGAAAGGGTGAGAACTCGGTGAACTCTTTCATCCTGCCTGTCCTCTTTGCCACCTTGGGGGTAGAGAGCTTGCTGGTAATTTTGTGTTATTATAATGCAATGCTTGTTGCTTTGGGTGGGGTGGGGGGAAGTTGTTCGTGAGCTTTTTGGGTGCTGTGGCAATTGCAGCTGTAGACTTTTCTGTAGACGTGTGCCCACGTTTAGAGGTTTAGCAAGCTGTAGGTGTGTCTTGACCACATCTCGGAGCACAGGGAGAGAGCTGCATTTGGCAGCTTGGTGCATCAAGTTCGGTGGGTACACTACAGAGTTGTGAGAAATTGTCCTAACATCCCTCTGCTCCCCTCTCTTTCTTTTGCACTGTCCTTGTACTTATGTGATTTTCCACTGTATTTCTCTCTGGAAAAAAGACCAAATCTTTCTGCTCTTCAGAAAACTCCCACACACCTCTGCTTGAGGACTCGGTGACTCAGATGACCCCAGAGGAGCACTATAGACGCATGATGTCAGCACTGAACGAACACGGCACGTTTGAAGAGCAGCAGCAGCAACGCCTCTACCAGCTGGCCAACAGCATGGCAGTGCCCAGCCATGGAGGTACGGGCTCTTACAAATGGGGGGAGAAGGGGGTCACTTTGCCATTTGGTATAAATCTTGTAAGATGTCCTGAACCCCTGCGTGCGTGTGAGGAGGATTTATGGGCTGCAGTGTTGCATGTTTGTCATGCAATGAATACAGGTGGTGCTAAAGAGTGTCCTACAGACTGTTTCTCCCACCATCTCTGTGGGGGCATCTACCCTCAGCCATCTATAAATGTTAATACCTTCTGTAGATATCTGTGGGGCCTACAGATTGGCTTACTGCAGTAGATTAGCCTGTTGCAGTGGCGGTGAGGGGTCCTTTTCTTCCTTTGTTTCAAGAGTTCATCTCAATCTGAATATTCAGAATCTGTCTGTGTAAGTCTTATTTGGGTCATAGTGTAGAGCAAGGGGAATGAGTGTTGGTGTAGCGCAGGGGGGTTTTGGGATGTAGGCAGCACCAGATACTCCTGCCATTTAGTGATGGGGTCTGAAACGGCGAGATGATGTTGCAGGATTGAGTTAAGCATTGATAGTGCTAGGTTTAGAAAGTTTGTGCAATAGTTGCGACAAACATAGCATAAATTGGTGTTAAAGACCTTGCACCTTAATGAGAAGTAGATGTCTTATGATTTTACGGGCAATTAAAATACGCAGGTGAAGCTAAGTTGCGGTGAAGACGGCTTAGCAGGCAAATGCTGAAGTCCTTGGGACAGCTTCATCTATGGTATCATCTATTGAAAGCAATTATGTTTACATAACCAAGGACTGATCTGGTCCTTCACTAGCCAAAACCTGACTTGCCATGGGTTACTGAAAGGGAGAGAACTTCTTCCATACCCAGTGTATGCTGACTTGGTGAGGGCTTCCTCAGAGCATTGCTGTCAGGACCCTGTAGGTCACAGCTTCCAGCACTAACAAGCTGTCCCCAGACCTTCCCAGCATGGTATGGTCCTCTGAGGTTGAGCTGGGCACCAGGGATAGCTGAGGCATACCCCCCACCCCCCCCAGCCCTTCTTTATTTAAGGTCTGTTGTGTGCACTGCAGATTGTGCTTCTGTACCTGCCTGTCTGCTACTCCTAGGCAGCACGGGAGTATTTCTGCACTGATACCTATGTTCAAGGGAAGATGCTGCTGTTCTGCTCTTTGCAAGGAGGCTGGTGCTTGTACAGTTATGTTAATGCAAGGAGGGGAAAATCCAAAACCTGGTCCTGAAGCAGCATCCTCGTTAACAGCTACCATTGTCCTATGCTGCTGCCTTGTCCTGGGGCTGGAGCGATGTCCTGAGGGGATAAGGGTCCTGCAGTACCAGGACCTAATGGGTCCCGTATGAATTGAAGGATTGCTGGTAGGCTTTGCCTGGCTTGTGGAGGACGCTGGCTAAATCCAGCTCGGCTGCAGCATCCTGCACTGTGCTAAAGGGGGCACTAAGCTGTTACAGGTTCTACCCTGGGAACCGCTTGGCAGAGCACAGGAGCCACAAGCATCCCTCCACAGGCTAAAGGCTCCTCAGCCCACGGGGACACTTCACCTTCCCTTGGGCGAGCAGAGCCCGCTGGCGCTGGCTCAGCCTGGTCCAGAGTAAAGCCGTGCATTGCACCCAAGTCCGCTGATGCAGGAGTGAGGGGTGAGGGAAGTAACTCAGCTGTCTGGATCAGGCAAAGGCAGGGAGATGGAAGAGGTGACGCTGTTCCAGTCTTGGAAGCAGAGGGTTGAAACGTCACTGAGAAGCAGTGCTACGCAAGAATTTGTAGCCCCTGTGCTGCTTCCTGCCCAAGGCGTGGGTACCTGCCGGCGTGATCCATGGAAGGAGCACAGGCAACATCGGCAAAGCGTCTCCAGCAAGAGCTGGAGGAGAATCTGGAGCATAAATCCCCAGGGCTCCTTGTTAGGTTAATGAAGAAGCTGTCGCCTTTTCCACTCTGTTTGATTTGATTGGCTTCTCTGGGGGCAAGAAGGCGATTCCTTTTGCTGTGGAGTAAGGATTTGCTTATCAGCAAAGGCATGGCATAAACCTGTGCTGAGGCACACCGTAGTGAACACGGTACGTGTTTCTGTGTGTGGTGTTCAGCTGTGCCAGACTTTTACAGAGATGCAGAGCTCTTGCAAGCATGATCCATAGGTATGGGGCAAAGCCACCCACCATAGGGCTGGAGACTCCACACCTGTATGCAGTGAAGACAAGCACGGTACGCGGGAGGACAGTGTATAAGATGCATCATGCACAAAAGGATGACACATGCAGGCATGCAAATGCTGAATATTCAACCATGACACGCAGGTCTGTGTAGCCCGTGTTGAATACAACAGCGCACGTCCTCAGCACAAAGCGTGATACGTGTACCCGTATTGTGACAGACAGTCGTGATAGACCGCTTAACCTGGGCACCGGATGGCTGCCGGACCTGCGGAACATGGCCATCCAGGCAGTGTGGGGTGCAGAAGAGCTGGTGTCGCCCCCTTCTCCCCCCATGTAATGAGGAAAGTAGCTCATTACATTAAAAGCCTGACGTATTTTTTATGATTAGGATTAAATTTTCTCGTCAGCATTTGTTGGGTGAGGGGTCACACTGAGGTTTTGGGGTGGGCAGGGGGAGAAAAGGAGTCTGCACAGACAGACTCGTGTAACATCGACAAGACAAAACTTCGTGTATTTTGGATTGTTTCCACACCACAGGGCTCTGGTTGGGCTATAAATTATTAGTGCCAGTACAAAGCGCAGTTTATCTGTGGGCTCACACGGAGGCACCAATAACATTAATAATTTAAAAAATGTTAATAATTTAGAAATCTTTTTTTTTAATTGCTTTTCAGCCCCCCCCCCCCTCCTCCGCCCCCATTCTCCCAGTGGCATTCATCCCACATTCTGAATTCAGTCTGTCTCCGTGCCTGGAACCTCCATCCGCCAGCGTCCCACTGTCAATCAATCTGATTTCCCAACTGTCAGAGTGCAGGATTGTAAATAACAGATCCTCGGGGGGGGGGGGCTGTGCGAGGGGGCAGGGGCGCAGGGGAGGGAAGGGGGGGGGAGAGAAAGAGGAGAGGAGAGGGTGTGCGGGTGGGGGGTTGTTGCGGTCATTCAGGATCAATGCGGCTTCTGGAATTGGCCGCGTGCCAGACTTCTAAATTATAGGCACTGTGGCAGTAAGGAGTGACCTGGGTTTTTCAGATAATTAATTTATAAACATTGAAGGTGCATGGTCCCTGGCTCGGAGAATTCTCTAGGCTTTTTATGTGATCTGATGGGGTTTGTTGTTTCACTATTTCTTACATACTTTTGCAGTTCAAAATGGTACGTCATTTTAATGTTTGTCCCCTCAGCTGGGGGCGTGGGGACGGGGATTGCGTGTGCTTGAATGTGGCTAGAAACGTTCAGGTACCAATGTCCTTACTGCCAGCAAAAATAACAGCCGTGTAAGCGTTCCCACCCCAACTTGCAGTCCCACCCATGGGGCTTCAGCCCTGACCATCACCAAAATATTTGGTGAAGTGATTGGTGAAGCTCCAGCTGGGCTGGCCACATCTTGGGACTAATAGGAATATGGATGCCCGGGATTTCCAGAACCAAAGGCAACTTGCGTGGAGCTATACAGGAGGGCAAGGAAATGGAAAGGGTTATCGTTACCAGGGTCATGCAACACTTATAATTAACCTAGCTTTATGAATCAGTTGTGGGGAGAGGACTAATACGCTGCTGGATGCAGAGTGCTTTGAAATCTCAATATGCGAGTTGGTCCTGACCAGGGTGTGTTCATTAAGATAAATCTTCCTCTCCTCCTCCCCCCAGCTGTGTTTTGGTTTCCTTTTGCAGTGGTAAACCCCTGAGTGTACGAAGCAGGTTTCCTCCAAGTGTGCATCTGTGTGTGTGTGTTTCCTGTGCATCATGTGAATGGCAGCAGGGGTTTTGTTGTGGGATACAAGCAAGTTGTGTGTAGGGTGTTTTCAAATAGATACAGGAACTAAGGGGCTCCTGATGCCTAACTGTGAGAGAGCAGCACCCTGGAAAAACCCTCTGTCAGTGCAGATGTCCATGTCACTAGACCTTCTCCTAGGTCTGTCCAGCCGCGTTGTTCCCTGAGAAGGCAAGTGCAATAGCAAGCCAGCTGTACCTGCGTTGCCTGCTCTTCCTTGGAGTGCGCTGTGATCCCCGTTAACGCGTGCTTGTGGTGTATCTGGCCATGCCTGCGTTGTCCCTCACACGGCACTTGCGTGGGCAGCTCATCTACACTGACACCCACCCCGGAAAGACGATACAGGCGCGTAGCCTGTCATTGCACAGGCCGCCTGCGTAATAGGGTTCTGCAATGGTAACGCGGCAGTGCAGGATTAACGAGGGGTGCGTTTCTTTCTGACCTGCACGCGGTGGTCTGATGGAAGTGTTGTGCCTCAGGTGCGAAGGAGCCCTTTTCTGTACCTCGTCCTCATCTGCTCTGCAGCCCAGCCCTTTCCTACAGCAGAGCTGCGCTAGGCAGGCACAGACCTGCCAGGGCCAGTTATCACCCCTTGCCCAGGCAAGGGCTGCAGCATCCCCCAGGCGCTGGGTGGCTGGTGGGGCGGGGGGATTCACCATGCTGGGGAAAACAGCCCTCGGTGCTCTGAAGTGCCCCGGCCCCGCTGCTAGGCTGTACCTGGTAGCAGGGGTGGGTGCTCCCCCACCGAGGGGGTAGGGGCCACCCAGGGAAACGGTCCCCCCATCCCCGGCTTTCGGCAGCAGGGGGAGATGCTGGGGCAGTGAACGCTCCGCAGCGGGAGGTGCTGGCTGGGGGGGGGGGGGGGGGGGGGCGGGGGAACGATGTTGTCCCACGGGGGGTCCCGGGCGCAGGGCAAACCCTGCGGTCCCCGGGGTCGGGCCAGCTAAAACCGGTGGTGGCCAGCGAGGAGCCTGCGGGTGGCCGCGGGCCGGGGCCGGCTGGCTGCTCGGTCGCGGGTGGGGGCAGCTCCCCGCCCCCCGGGCCGGCGGGGGCCGGGGCAGGTGCGGCCGCGGCTCCGCTCCGGGAGGCGCCGGCCCCAGCGCGCTGCGAGCCGCGGCCCCGGGGAGGGGGGCAGGCGGGCGGCTCGGGGAAGCCTCCCTCTCCTTTTTGTCTCCCCCCATCCATCCTTCCCTCCCTTCTTTCCTCCCTCCATCCATCCTTCCCTCCCTTCTTTCCTCCCTCCCTCCTTCCCTCCCTCCCTCCCTCCAACAGGAAGGCAATTAAACAGCAATCCACCCCCTCCCGTAGTTGCACAATTTCCTCCGCTGCCAAACTCCCTTGGCGGCGGAGGCGGATCCCGCTAAGAGCCCGCTCTGCCGGGTGAGTACCCGGGGCCGGGGGGCCGCAGGGCCGGCCGGCCCCCCGCCTCCCCGGCGCCTGACAGCTTGCCCGCCCCGCGGAGCCGGGCGGCGGCGGGGGGGGGGGAGCAAAGCACCGGCTTCGCCCGAGGGGCTGCGGGGAGGGACGGGACGGGAGCAGCCCCGCAGCAGCCCTGTCGCCCGCGGGGAGCCCGCAGCAGCCCCGCAGCAGCCCGGGCGCCCGGTGCGCGGCCGCAGGCGGGGAGCCGGAGCAGCCCCCGCGGCGGAGGGGGGATGGGGGGGCGGGGGGTGCCTCCGGCCGGCCGTGGGGGGGGGGGGGGGGGCGGCGGGGCCGTGCCGGGCAGCAGCTCCAGCTCATCCCTTCCCTCTCCCCAGATCTCCTCCGGGCGCGGCAAGAGGTGGCGGCGGCGGCGCGCAACCCCGGCGCGATGGAAGCGCACATCCCCTCGGCCAGCAACTCTTCCAGCCAGCGGAGGAAGCAGGGCCTCCCCCAGCACAGGGACACCCACTTCCCCGAGAGGTACCGCGGGGGCGGCTCCGCCGGGGGCCGGGGAAGGGCCGGCCGCGTCTCACCCCCGGGGGGGGGGGTTTGATTTGCCCCGGTAACTCATTACCGTCTCCCCTGGGCATTCGCACCCTTGGGCATTTTGCAGGTGCCAAAGTGTGGGTTTGCATTCGTGCCGGCCACACGCTGGGGTGTCTGTACGTAAAGCGATTTGTGCTCGTGCACATAGGCATTCGCATCCAGGCTGGCGACTGGCTGGCTGGTGGGAATGATCCCAACCCTGCCTCGGATCTCCAGAGCAGATGCTGGACTCTAACCTGTTCCTTGGCACAGAGCAGGTTAAGATCTATAAGTCTGCACTTTATAGCATCCCCAGGTAACGAGAGAGAATGAATTCTCTAGGATGGAATAGAAAGAGAAGAAATTTTCGTTTTTGAGAAAGGAGGAGGCATGATTTCCCTTCACCACTGATAGGAGTGCTGGAAAGCTGATTTTCCTCCCCCTCCCTCCCTCCCTCCCAGGAAACTCTAGCTCATTTATCTTGCTCTGTGCCATAAGCCATTCCCTCTGCAATCAAGAACTTCAGATGGATATTAAATTAAAGTTGTGTGCATTTCTGACAATGATAGCAGAGGCAGGAGAGGACCTGGCAGCCAGAGGGATGCAAAGGCTCTGGGTATCACGGGACAAGCCGTGAAAGGCTCTAGTATCTTGCCTTTTTTTGGCTTTCATCTTGGGGTGGGGGCGGGCAGCAGGCTGCAATATTAGTTCTGTAGCGGGTGTATATATGCGTTGGGTCCATTTACAGCCTCGGAGATCCTGTCTGGTTTTCCTTCTTTCTGACCAATTGGTTTGCAACCTGTAGGGGCTGGGCAGACCTGGTAAGCCTTTCTCCTGCAGGGTGTACTTTGGCTAACCCACCTAATAAAATCCAACCCGGTCCATGTGGATTGTAGGCAGACCTGCGAGGAATGCAGAGATAGGCGAGTTTCAGTGCAGCCAGTCATCAGGAAAATTTCTCCAGCTATGTGTGGCCTGGAGAAGTGCCAGGCCAGCCGGAGGCCTGGCTGAAAAGGCATGTACGGAAGGGTGGAGGTTGCTTATGAGGAGGTGCTGCACATAGGAGGAGCAAAATGAAAATTAATTAGATATGTATCAAATCCAGAGGTACTTGCCACTGCCAGACAGGTGTTCTAGCTAAGGGAGTTGGGCTAGGCCAGGAAGCGTTAAATCATTTGGGAAGAGGGTGTTATCTGGCAGTTTAAGCAGAAGACTGGAGTTAGGGCTGGTGTTCCTCCCTAGTTCCTACTCGCTAGCTCAGGGGGCAGAGACTGAAGGCCAGGAGTGAACGGTTGGAAACGACCACTGCTTTTTATCTGGATTCAGTGATCCGAGTAGCCCTGTAAATCATTGCATTGGCCTAAGTGAGGGGGAAATCCTGATGAGGTGAGGTGGAGGAAAGGAACGCATAGGGGCACAACCTGCCTTTGATGTTGAGAGAAATATCTGTGGGACCTTGGATTAAGTTTGCAGAAGTCACCCTGTTTCCTTTTGCACGGTAACAGTGGGTCTCATTTTGAAAGCAGGTTGTACTCAGTGCTTGGGAAGGCCTTTGAGCACCTCAGTTCCAAGAGCAGTATAATGTGGTGTGTTGCACGGAGCAAGGATATTTGCACCCACTTGTACAGGTCTAGTTATTTGCCTATAAGACCAGCCTGTGGCTTTCTTGGTGGGAATGAAACAAAGCAGCTGTCTTTTTCTCTCTGATACATACTCTGTAGTCTCTTTTCTGTCCAAGAGTTTGCAGACTGAAACAAGGTTCATAGCACATTATCAGCCCTGGTTTTGTTTTACCACACTGCTCCCACCTTGGTCTGTAGGTACAGGACCTAAGTGCCTGGGCAGAGTAGTTCTCCAAGGAGCTTTGAGATGACCCATGTGGAACATCACCATGGTGGGCCTGGCTGGGCATGTCCCATGTTTCCTTCTTCCACCATGCCAAGGCATGGCAGACCAGACTGCCTGTTTTTTTCCGCAGCCATCTGCTCCCTCAAGGAGGGTATGAGAAGGCCCGGTGTGGCCCACCTCCTTGGCGAGGCTCTCGGGTGTGATAACCCTCGGTTAGCAGAGCTGGGGAGTCCTGCTGGGAAATGGGAAGCTACAACTATGCCCCATAGTCATGACTTGGTAAATCTGCTTGACGTCAGTTCACATGCTTGTTATTTCTCCCCAAAGGGCCGTAGCCACCTGACTGTCACTAAGGGTCTGCACGTATCACTCTGCTCCCATTCAGAAATGGTCTGGTTGGAGCTGTCATGTGCAAACTGTTTCTTGCTGTTTTACCAAAGCACCACGGGTGTTTTTAGGCATGCCAGGAGAAGCCGTGGCCATGTACTGTAAAGCAGTAAAGCACTGTATGGGTTAACTTCTCCCTTCCATTCTCCCTGTTGCTGTTAGCCTTGGGTTTTGTACTTGGCTGCCATGGTCTTTGTCAACAGGGTAAATCAAAGCAGCCTCTGTGCACCTTTATTATGAAGGTATAGAAATTTTAAAAGGTTCAGGTAGGCACTGACAGAGGAGAAGGCGATGGAGGAAGCTGGCTCACATAGGTTGGCAAACTGTAGGTAGATTTACAGCAGCTCCTTTCCCAGGAGCAGAAGTAATAACGCATGATGCAGAGGGATGTGAACTGTTTGGTATGGTGTTAAAATTCCATTTTAGTTTCCTATCGGGAGATCTGTGGGGATCAGGTCAGCTCTCCAGTGCAGCAGCTTTGTGGGCAAGAATAATTAGCCACTTCAGACTTCAGCCATTACGTCTGGCAAAGCAAGGGGGGAAAACCCATATTGATGACCCAGTTTTATTTATCAGGGGAGCGCTGGTGTTTTTGCAAAGGTGGGAATGCAGAGACCTGTGCCTGCTAGTGGGAACTATATATACACTTTTCCAGTTCCCAGGTGTGAAGAGGTGGGGGATGAGCTTGAGCTTAGGGAACGCTTGGGAAGATAGCGATGTTAGACGTTTGTCAGCTAGTTAGTGTCCATCTTTGCTAGTCAGAAACAGGCTGGTAGGTTTAATGATACAATGCACAAGGCAGGCAGGTAGGTACTGGCACCGAAGGGGATGATGCACATGCGTGTGCACACAGACACACTGAATATGGATTTTCTTGGACCGGCTTCCAAGGTCCTTTTAGTGGAGTAATGTTCCCTTCACCTCTTTGCTCCAGCTTCCTCATCTGTTGAAAAGAGTAAAACTGGTATGTCTTGCCAGAAGTAGACTCAAGCTGCAGGCTTGAGAATCCATTTGATTTCATGGTTTTGGTTTCCTAGATCCTTCTCTAGATTGGTTCAGACTTGGATTATAGAACGCCAGGACCTGGTGGTTTGTTTGGAAAGATTGTTGAGTTCAGTGTTATTAAAAGACTTGGAAGAGGAAAGGATACAGCTAGAAGGTGTCACTTTAACTACTCCAGCCTGGAGTACTTCCCATCTCCAAACTGCTGTCTCCTGCAAAAATGGCAGGTGGCTGTGCCCTGCAGAGATGCAGAGTTGCTTGGATCCTACTCCTTGGATCCTGGCTCCAAAATTTGTTGGCAACGTGCTTGGTTTTGCTGGGGTCGTTTAGCCTGGCATGATCTTACTGAGGGTGCTCATCTCCTGGTATGCGCTGCAGAACTCACCCTTGAACCAAGCAGGCTATGCAGGCTAGTGGGCGGTGAAGCCTAGGGAACACTTGCATTCACCCCCCTTTCAGGGAAAAACTTTCATACTCTGCACATGGAAGGTGTTGCATGGGTGCTTAGGCTAGGCTGGGCGAGCTGCTTAACAGTGTGATCAGTGTGGTGAAGCTTGTTTGGCTGTGTTAGGGGTTGGTAGGAGCTTGTTCACGTGCGTACAGTGTATGGCGTGGGGTCTGTGTGGCAGAACCTGCCTCTCGTAGGAGGGGGAGAAGGCAGGTTATAGTCAGAGACAGGGCAGTGTTGGGGCAGATATTTGGCAATAACACTCAGCTGTCTCTGGTACTGTCTATGAGAAGCACTAGGGACACAATTCATCTTCCAGGATCATAGACAATTATGGGGTGAAGGCAGGAGGAATGCCAAGGAGCAAGAAATACTGCCCGTGTGAAATGCCATCAGAGTCCTGATCTGCTGGGGTCCTGGGAAGCTGAGCCCTTTGGCTACAGTGTTCTGGGAGTGGGAGCCACAGAATCTCAAAGATGCACTCATTGCCCTTCCCTTGCAGTGAGCTGACAAGCATTGTGCATCAGCCAGGGGCCTTTCTCTGTGCAAAGATGTGCCTGAAATACCCAGCAAGGATTTTTGGATTGGGTTCTTTCCATCTGCTGTTGCTACCACTTTTTCTTTCACCACCTAATTCCTCCCCCCTGCACCGTGGAGGCTTTCCTTTTCACTCCCGTGCTCCTTGGGCACATTCTCCTGTCCTCTCTGGACACATTTTCTTTCCTACTCTTGCATTCCCCAGCCTCACATCCCCCTCTCTGCTCTGAATGCTGTATCCCTCTTTCCCTGATTTTTGCACTGGGAGGATTCCTCACCAGATCCCAGCTGGCTGAATGTTATGCAGAGCAAAGGCCAAAGAGCTTGACCTGATTTAACTAATTTGCTTTTAGCACCAGTTTGGATTCTGGGGGAGCGATTTCCCCTGGCAGCATAAACCAGACCCTCTCTGTCTCCAGGCCTCGTTGCTGCCCTAGAAGGGCAGCGCCAGTACGTGTCTGTCTCTGCCTGGAAATCCCAAACACTGTTTTTAGAAAGCCCTTTCATTTTATTTATTTTCCCTTCCTGGCACAGACAGTGTCTGCGGATGGCGAAGCAGCAAGGAGCTGTGTGCTGCTTGCCTATTACCTTGGGTTTAATGTGTCTCTTCCTATCAAATGCAAAGCAGAAGAAAGCAGAGCTTTCATGCATTCTTTTTTTTTCCCCCTCTTCCATCCGTTCTAAATTTATTTCCATGCCTTGCCGGTTTCAATCTGCATTTCCTGACCCTCTCACATCTCCAGTCACAGCCTGTGCTCCAAGCCTTCCTCCTGAGCTCGGAGTCGGGGGGAGCACTGCTCTGGGCTTGGGAGGGATATGATGGGGTTAAAGTGAAAGGCTTGGTTTTAACGGTATAATGTGTAACCCCATAATGACTTTAAATATTGATTATTTGAAGGCCATTAGTGCTTATTGTTAAAGAAAAGTCGATACTTTTTAAGCCTTGTGAACCATTTGTCTCCTGTTAAAGGACATATCAAATTTAGCAGCATGCAGTGCAAATCCCCTAATACCCTGCTCGCAAGCCTCCAGCTGGCATATTAGGGGGGAAAAAAACGGGGTGGGGGGAAGGAGTATGCAGTAACACAGAATTACTCTGCAAGGTAAGGACAAGGCTTATCAGATGTAATTGCCGAGGGCTAAATTCACATTCTCAGAGTACGGAACTGTGATTCAGCCCTCAGTCTGAGAGCTGGAAGAAGAGGAGGAAGGAAATTAATGGGGGGGTTGAAGGCTGATACGTACCTGAGAAAGGATGGAAGGATTTGTGTTTTGGTGCACGTTTGTCTAAAAGCACAGTAGCCTTTGTTAAGGTCTCTGGGGCTTTTTACTCTGGGGTTGCCAGTTTATTTTCAAGCTTGCTTGGAAGCAGTTGGCTGTATCTGTACCAGGCAGCCTGGGAGGGCTTCCCAGCTCCGTGCCAGGACACGACCTGGTCGTACTCCCTCCCTCCTGTGCCAGGTTTCCATGCCAAGGATCAGGCAGATGGGCTGGAAGGGAGCAGTGGCAGGCTCCAACAGGTTCCCCGCCTGGATGGGCAGGAGGCTGGGTCTGTGGGACGGCAGAAAGCGTCTGTCCTTCGTGGTAACACGGGTGGTGTGAATCTCTGCTCCTTGGGGCTCCGCAGCATGAGCTAGGGAGTACCAGTCTACCTGCAGGGGGAAGAGTCCCTTGTCCCCTGAATATTTATAGGCATATCTGCTTTTTTAAATAAGTTATCTACTGCTGGGGACTGATGCTGAGCATTTGGGGGGTGGCAGGGGAGGTGCAATGATGACTCCTTGTCTGGCCACGTGCAGCCTCCCTTCTCTGACTTCAGGCCACAGACTCCACGGGTGTAACCGTGCCAGTCGCGGGACCTTTGGTTGGTCCTGTTTATCTGGTGTTGCTGAGAGAACGACTCTGGGGTCTCTGTGTGGTCAGCTGTGTCAGGCCAGCATGGTGACAGCATGTGTAAATGTGTCTCCCTGAATTTTCTACACCTTCGGACTCATCCCCAGCGCGTGTTGTGTGTGTAACAACAGCAGCGACTGACCTCTCACGTTCGAAGTTGCTCCTGATGCGTTTCTTACAGCCCCTCTTACAGCCACCTCCAGCCCCTTCCGAGCCACCGCAGGCTGCTGTGCGCAGCCGTGTGCGTGGCAGCGCCATCGGGTCCCGCAGCAACGGCTTCGTCCTGGCCATCGCCCCTTCCCCAGCCGGGGCACCAGTCAGTGGCCAGTCCAAAGTATGAGTCGGTCCCTGGCCCTGAAAGGCAGGGAAGCTGCACAGCTCTGATGAGAGGACAGAGGGATTGAACTGCAGGGTGTCAGCAGATGTGAATTCCTTAGGGATCAAAGTTAGGCCCTATAGCGCAACATTAAAGCATGAAACCAGCCTCTGATTAACATTGGGCTGCCACCAAAGGGAGAACCCGTTATTTTCCAGTGCCCAGTCCCGATCCCCATCAAGTAATAGGCTTCCCAGGCACAGAGCGTCTCTGCTTGGCCAAAATCAAGAAGCTCTCTTTGTTTCAGCATTCCGTTCTGAGCGCTCCATGGGCAGCCTGCACCTGGGGCTTCTGTGCATCGTTACCTCTCCGTTATTTCCCCTTTTGTGCATTTATAAAAGGCAGGGAGGGCATGGCCACTGCTTTGCCTGGCCACAGAATGGTTAAAAGCGACTTGATTTCCTAAATTGCTTCTTATAAAACGAACAGCACGTCTGCCAGGCTCGTCTCCCCATGATTACAGCTAATTACGATCGAACGGACACCTCCTAGCCCCCGTCATGCCGCTTTAATTGTCCGTTACTCATCTGCAGGCTGTCCGGGGTGGCAAAGCACTTGGCAGCCCAGCGACCGAGGCCTCGGCTAATTGTGAGGCCTCGGGGATTAGGGCAGGTGATTACACACTTCATGGTGTAATTACATAAGCATCGCTTGGCTGCTGCCCCGGCGCCGAGCCGAAGGTCACGCGCTGCGTTACCTGAGATTAATTGGAGCTGCCACTGAAGTGCGAGGTGCTGGCGGAGCGGTTATACGATTAGCATTAACATTTCAACAGCGACGGATCGATCTGTGGCTCTCCTCCAGACACAGCGAGCTGTGCAATTAGTTTAGAGGAGAGCTAGGGGAGGAAGGAGGAGGAAAGGGGAGATGGAGACAGCCAGGGGAAGGGGAGAAGGGGAGTGGAGACAGACGGGAAGGGGGGAGGCAGAGACGGGCAGGTGGGCAAGGGGTAGGGAGAAGGTGGAATTTTGGAGGCGAATCTCAGCCCGTTCTGTGCTGTGGATCAGTGTGTGGCAGCCTTTTGTAGTGGCTGTTGCATAGAATGAGGGTAAAACTATGCCGGGAAGACCTAGGGGAGAGGACAGGAATCCTTTCCTTGCCCACCTCATCCCCAGAGAGTCCTTGTCTGGCTTTTCACGAGCCATGGTGGTAATCCATGGTGGGACGGGGGCATGGACGCTGGGATTCTCACATCACCCCACACTCGAATGTCGTCCCCCCGCTGAAAGGGGGAGCGTGGTTGTGTGTAGGGTCTGCTTGTTGTAAAGTCACGTGCACCTTCTTGCTCCCTTTCTCTTGCCCTCCAGTCTCTCCTGAAGCAGATTTTATAGGGAGATATTATAAAATGAAAATAAACGGCACAGCACTTGGCTTTGCCTCTAGATGCCCTGGTGAAGGTAATAATGTTGTAAGTGGCCATCAAAAGGAATTAAGAGACATGCAGCCGGAAAGCAGAGATTTGCTTGCAGGCTCCCAGGGCAGATTTGACTAATGGAAGAGACCTTGGCTCTTATTCCCTTCCTGCTTTTTTTTCTTTTTTTTTTTTTCCTTTTTTTTTCCCCACCCCCCCTGCAAGCAAGCAAGTGCTACCTGCTTTGCTTCCAGGCATTGTCCTATTCCCCACCCCTCAAACCTGCCTCTTCTAGCTTACTTGCCACCTTACATCTGCTCTACCCGTTCTTGCCAGCATCACCCCCCCCTTCTCCAGCAGTATTCCTTTCCACCGCTCCCGTGGCGCTTCCCGCTCACATCCCTCTCCCCATCTCTCCTCTCCGTGTCTTTCTCTGCCTCACTTACAACCTTTCTCTCCAGAATTAAAGATCACCTATTGTCCCAGCTAGGACAGCAATTTTTTTTTATTTTTTTTTGCAAGGCATGCCAGTGATGCCTTCAAATCTTCCCAAACCCACTCTCCAGCTCCCAAAATAGAGAAAGCTTTTTCAGCTGTAAGGTACTGGGAGACAGAAACCTAAGCCTGCTAAGGGGATGGGCAGATGCAGCATCTTCAGCCTTGCCTTTGCTTAGCCCTGGGCAGCCAAAACCCCTTTAAACAGCCCAGCTGAAAGGCCACAGAAGCAAACATATCACAGTGGGAAGTATGTGGGACCTATGGAGTCCCGGCTGCTTTCTTCCCCTTCTGGTTCTGCTTCTTTTCTTTTTTTTTCTCCCTTTTAAAAGTTTTGCATGTGGGTGAGTAGGCATCTTTCTGTCTCGGAACAGCCTCCGGTACAATGCAGGTCATCTGCAGGAGGGATGTTCTTCCTGAGGCAGGGCCCTCTGGGCACTGGGGATGCAGCCTCCAGGTTTTCAATGTGAATTTGTTTTCTGATTTCTGCAGGGAGATATCCCACCCACCGCCTCTGCTTTCACCCCAGAACGCACCCCATATTGCCCTGGGGCCCCACTTAAGACCTCCTTTCCTTGGGGTGCCTTCGGCTCTGTGCCAGACACCAGGTGAGTGCGTAAGAAATGCTTGCAGTCAGCCGGGGGGAAGGGGGTAGAGCGAAGACGCAGGCTGTGACAAACTGTCCTTTAGCCAAACAGCTCAGACACGTTTTCTGTGTTCCCCCGTTGCTGTTGTGCTGACTTCACCCTTTTTTTGCAGTGCTAGGAGCAGGGTGCCTTGGCTGCTCTCTCTCTGCATCCCCACCAGCCTCCCTGGTCCCATGTTTTGGCAGCAGGCTGTGTTTCCTTGGGAGTGAGGGAATAGATGGGCTCTAGAACAGAAAGGCAGCGCTCAGCTGCCCTTTCCTGCTCAGTTAGCCCTCTGGGGGGCTGGCCCCGAGTTAGCAAAGAGTCAATGCTAGATTAATAACCCCGTATTATTGTTCTCCCTGTTCCCAGGTTATGGATTCCTACAGCCGGCACAAGCAGAGATGTTTGCACGGCAGCAAGAGATGCTACGAAAGCAAAACCTGGCAAGGTAAAGAGTGTAGAGGGCTTAGGCTGCCTGGGCTTGGGTTGGATTTTTCCTTCCCTTTCCTAGCAGCAGGCTAGGAGTGCACCCAGAGTAACGTGGGGTGCTGTGCTGGATGAGCTGTGCGCAGGCGACGGAGCCGTGGCCGGGTGAGACCAACCAATGTGCGGGTGTGGAGGGGACACCTTGATCCTGCAAGCTCTGGTTCAGCATGGCTGGGGCAAGTTACTCGCAGAGCCTCACCCCAACGTTCCCTCTCTGCCTCTCCCAATTTAGGTTGGAGATGTCGGCCGAGATCATCCGCCAGAAGGAGCTGGAGAACCTCCACAGGCAAAGGCTACTGGCTGGCGACCCACTGAGCCTGCATCCCGGCTTGCCCCCAGACCACCCAGCCCTGCGCAACGTGCACGACATCCCCGAGGGCCACCCGCTGCGGGAGGAGCTCTCCCGGAGGAACGCCATGCTGGTGCTGCGGCACAATAACACTCCCCTGCTCTCCCTCAACCCCAGCGTCCCCAGCAGCGCCACGCCGCCCAAGGAGCAGCCCCGGCGGGGCAGTCGGAAATCGGCACACCACCGCGCTGAGCCACAGGGGCTGAGCGAGGCCAAGGAGCTGGCGGAGCCCCGGGCGCGGGACGGGGTGCCAGACTGTAACGACGAGGAGATGAAGGACTCTGAGAGCGATGCGGATGTGAGCGACGAGAAGCCCGAGAGCCTGAAGGCCGAGAGCAGCAGCTCGGCTGCTGAGCTTAAGGAGTGCAAAGAGACGGGCAAAGTCTGTGAAGGGGCCAAGGAGCTGGGTGAAGCAGCTGCTGGCCAAAATGCCCCCTGCAGCTCCTCGAGCGCCGAGTCCCCCAGCCATTTGCTTGGCCCAGGCATCAACAAAAACGAGGTGAAATACCTCCCGCCAGCCTCCATCCCACCACCACAGCCGCTGCCCTTCGGATTCCCTTACACGATGAGCCCTTACTTCCATGCAGGTGAGTGCACGGGGGCCTGTCGCGGAGCTACGGGCTGGAGCAGTGACATGTTTTGCAGCATGCTAAAAGTGGGACTCTTCCCCCTTGATGTTCTGCAGTGTGGTTCTCGTTCTTTTTTCTCTGCAGGGAACCAAGCGCCACCTTTTAATTAAGGGATTCCATTTTCAATGAAGCAAATCAAGGGTCATAAAGAGGGCCAGCAGGGACAAAGTTGAGCCCCAAGCACCCGAGAAGGGAGATTGCAATATGATGGACTAAGGGATCTTGCAATCACTTGGGCCTTCTTTGGAAGCCGTGTTTCAGAACAGACGCCAGTGAACTGTATAGGGGGCTTCAGGGAGAGGCAACAAAAATTATTAATGGCTGCAAAGTGCTGCTCTACAAAGTAAAGGGCCAGAAGTATCGTATCTGGAAGGGTGGCCTGAAAGGCTGTGCAGGCTGTTGGGCTGTGATTTCCAAGCAGTGGGGACTGGAGAGGCCAGGTTGGAGAGAAGCACCTAGATACAGCAGGGCAAAGGAAGGGAAGGAGAGCTTCCCGGGGTGGCTTGGATCTGCCCTGCATGGGCAGAGGCCACAGGCTGGTAGGGAGGTGGCACTGGGGATGCACAGGGCTGGAGGGTGGCTGGCTCGTTGCCACGTGCCTGGTTTTCCCTCTGTACGTTGCCATGCTTTGAGGAGAGGGAAATGAAGGATTAAGGCTGCAGCGTTTTCCTCCCTGCTGAGTGATGTTTCTGGGACATTTCCAGGGTAGCGTGTGAGATGACAGCACCTTTGGGATGGGATGTCAAGAGTTCCCCAGCAGTGACTTAGACATCTTGGCTGCCCCAGTGCCCTTGGAGGGGTCAGCACTGCCACTGCTGTGCCCCTTTTCCAGGGTAGCGGTAGATGGGCTCTTTGGTGTTTTTCTTGGTCTCGCAGGCACTGGTATAGCTGGATCGGTGCCTGCTCGATGGGACAGGCAGGGAATTCCTTGCCAGCCCTCTGGTGCCCAGTGGCGCAGGCCCTTGGGCTATGGAGATGGGCAGCAGAGGCGGGCGCAGCTGGAGCCAGAAAGGAGCAGTGAGTAGAGGTGCTACAAAGTGGGGTTCCAAACCCTGGTAGCCCAGGGCTCTCCTGCGGGCAGAGCAGGGTGGCAGCCCCACTAGCCTAGCCAAGAGCCAAAATCTGCCTCAGCTAATTACTTGGCTGAGCAATTAGCAGGAGGTAGGATCTCCTGCCATGTGGAGGAGGGAGAAAGGGGGGGGCGGGGGGCATAGCACGCGGGTTGCTGAGGCTGCCTGTTTTCTATGCAAAGAGCTGCCGCGGTTGTGAACGCGGCTGCCCATCGCTCATTAGAGCTGCCTTCCAACCAGGAAGGAGGAAGCGATTTTTCTGTGACAGGCAGGTGGCCAACATGATAAATATTCCCGCTGCCTTGGGCTGCTGAGGCTGCCTCGCAGGAGCCTTTTTCTCCTGGCCATTAAAAAGGGAAAGGCACGGCTCTGTGGTGCTCATCGCTTGTGTGAGGCTCTGCAGGGAGGCCTGGCTTGTAGATGGGTTTCCTCCCTCCCCCAGCAATGCGCGAGTTACTGTAATAGGCCATTTATTATTATCACTTCGAATTTATGTCACGATCGTGTCTTGAGGCCTCGGCAAAGATCAGGGCTGTGTTTCACTGCCCCGTTTCCAGGCACTTCTGATTTGTGGAGCCTGTTTCAGAGCTGTAGGTCTTTTCCTGAGGGCTCTTTTGCTTTCGGCTAGCTTCACGTGTTGTCGTGGCTGTTAATACCGCCCGTTTGTGGGGCAGCAGCACCGAGTTCAGGCCCTGTTGTGCTAGGCGCTGCACAACCCCATAGCAAAAGCTCTCACCCAAAACTGCCTTGGGAAGGCAGGGCGTCTTGTTTGATGCAGCACAGCAGGTCGATAGGGGAGCTGGGAGTTCAGCAACCGAAATATCGAGGGCTCTATCGATCCAGATGCTGCAGGGATCACGGGGTGTGCTGTGGTAACATGTGTCAATGAAAAATGTGTTCCTTTGGCCCTTGGGGAACACAGACAGACAGACAGACAGAGCTGCACCCACCTCTCCCTCAGCACCAGGTAATTTCTGTAATCCTTTTTTGCACCAGGACTGCTCTTTTGGCCTGGATGGTTGCAATGTTGTGCTGTACATTGGAGGCTGGTATTACAAAGTACCGACCTAAACGAAGCAGCTATCATGGCAGGCTGAAAGGAAGAGCCAGGGGGAGGAGGAGAGGGAAGCGGCTGGCTGAGAATGACCACTGGGCTTCAGGCAGTTCCTCCGGTCTTCCAGCAAGGGGAGGCTCCTCCTTTGGAGGCAAAAAGCTGTTTTCTGTCCTTACTGGGAAGAATATCGATGAGGCAGCCAGAGCTGGGTCGATTCCCTGAGCTGCCTTCTGGGGATCTGGCGGCTGCTCGATGACCTCATCTCGTCAAGGTTTCAGCAGCCTTGCTCCCCTCCTCCTCCCGCCGCCCTGCACTAGCCCCGTCCTTTGGAAAAGGTGAAGGATGGAGTGTGCAGGAGGCTAAAATCCTTCTATCGATCTGTAGTCTGGAGAGCAATTAACGCAAGCCTTCCAGTGCCACTCCGTGACCCGGGCCCGCTCCGGTGTGCGGGAAGGAGGGGGTGCCCGCACAGGGAGCAATGGGAGAGGGGTTAGAGTGTGGTGGCAAAACTGATTGAACCCATAGGTGGGCTGACTTCCGAGTGGGTTTGCTGTGTGCACTGGTCTCCCAGTTGGCACCTGAATTGCCTCCTGTGACGCCAGGAGCAAAACTTACGCGTCTCCGTGCAGCAGAGACAGCCCCATTGCAGCCTGGCTGCTGGATTTACAGCACAGGTTTCCCTTACTGGGATGGCCCGAAGGGTTGCTCTCCCTGACCCGTTCAGCCTTTGGCTTCTCTTCTGAAGCAGCTGGATATCAGGAGGAGGGAGGGAAATTATAAATGGATTGCGGCATGGGTGGTGAGGGCTTTTACGTGGACACCTGTCTGCAAGACACTGGCCTGGGACGATGGATTCTTTTCAGTCCCTACATGCTGGGCCCCATCTGGTGAAATGCTCTGTAATCCATTACCAGTTTCTTGGACCATCATTTATCATAGAGCGAGACAGAGGAGGCCTGGCAGGGAATAGATGCTGCCCTTTCTGCATCCTCGCAGTCCAGCAGGATCCAGTGACATGTCATTATTATAATAGAAGGTGCGTCCCTTCCAGCCACTCGGCACCTATTTGTTATCATTCTCCAAACTGCCAGAGCAGTGGTGGGTGGGTGCAGCCGTGCGCAGAGACGGAGCAGACGGTGCGGTATCTTCCTGAGGAGGGACGGGAGGAAGGACGGGAGCCCTTCTGCTCTAGGGACTTGAAAATTAGAAAGGGCCGGTGACTGGATGCAGTGTGCTGAGGGCTGGTACTTAGTTGCAAATCAGATACGCACCGAGGCCAGAGGGACCACTGTAATCAGCCATTGTGTCCTCCGACAGACACCCTTCCTGGGGTTATTCCTGCATCTGGTGACTTCAGACTGGTGACAGAGCTGAGGTGGGAGCAAAAGGGCAGCGGGGGACGCCTGAGCAACCCTGACTTTGGGGGGGCTGAGTACACGGAATGGTGACTGAGGAGCTACTAGGGCTGAGCTCTTCTGCAGTCGCTGTGAGATTTTGGCCTTTTCTGCAGGGAACAGGGGTGTTTTGCCACCATCTTCAGTGGAAATAGGTTCCCATCCTCTAGCTTTAAAGTTCTGTGGCACAGAAATTGCTAATAGGCCAGAGCCCAAAGTATTGGTATTTAGCTTCCCCCTCCCAAGAATATTTCCATCAGTCAGCCCCTGTTTCTCTGGTATAAATAGGAAGGGAAAACAAACTCTGTGAGATAAATATTTTGGCCGTATTATATTTCTCTGTGTGTGGGTACGTGGAAAATATTTCTTGTTCCTATACAGCAGGCCTGTCCTGCCTCTTGGACGCAGCAGGCTTACTGAGTGTGCATCTGTGTGCATCTTGACCTCTCCTTTCCTTTCTTCTGGGGGCACGAAGAGACAAAGGAAAGAAAACCACAGAGGAGAAAGGCTTCTGTAGGAGAAGCAGTCGCTAGCCCGGCTCTGCTGGCGATGTCAGTAACCCTGCAAATGATCCCGCGTTCGCCGCGCTTCCAGCATCGCAAGCATGTGTGCAGGAGAGGGACCGTAGGGAAGCTTTACACCTTTCCGCTCATCCCTGCCAGCTGTGAATGCAGCATCTGGGCTAAATCTGTGCCCACGCTGGTGGGGACCTGGCGAGCACGCGTGGCTGGTGGGGAGTGACCAGCCTCTCCGTGCGGGCTGAGGTTAAACCCCGAGGATGGAGCTGGCTGGCTGGTGGCTGGAGAATTCATTCCCAAGGACTGTGTTGCTGCAATTCAATCCTTGGCTTGCTTTTGGAATAAGGAAGTACCTAATTTTAAAGCAGTTGGCTGTTACAGTCAGATCCCCTCAGAGACGCTTGCTCTGGCTGCAGATGGAGGTGTCTCGCCCGAGCGTTGACTGTGCCTGGAATAATTGAGTTCAATTTTACTTCCTCTATTTACCAAGCTGCAGCCACTCTTCCAAAAAGGAGAAAGAGAATTGCCCCCCTATCCGAGAGAGAAAAACCCTCCCCCGGAACGGCAAAAAAAGGAAAAAAAAAAAAAAAAAAAGCCCTCAGCCATTTGGGTGTTTTGTGAATTTTAACGTAAGCAGCTGTGAGTTTGTCTCCTGGAAAATGGAATGCAATAGGAATGAGAATGAGGGCTCGTGTCCATCTGTCTGTCTGTCTGGTAGCTGGGGGTGGCGAGGGGAAGGAAAGTGTTCGCTGGCTTTTGGCAACTGCCTCTGCCTCCACCTCCCGCGCTGGCGGCGCCTCGCTCGCAGGAAAGCCGGTCGTTTGCTCTGCAGCTGTTAGCAGACACAGAAAAGTATCTGAAGCTTTTTCTAGCTGGAAGAAGAGGGGATGTGAAGAGAGGGAGGAGCTGCCTGGCCTCCAGCGAGGCACAGGGTGGCGAGGCGGGGGGCAACGAGCCCCCCACGCTGGGCGCGTCGCGGCCAGGCAGAGCTGTCCTGGGGAGCAGCGAGCAGAGCGTCTTGCAAGCCTGGTACTCACGCTGGAGGGGAGAGCGCCCTGTGCCTGCAAGGAGGAAAGGCTGGGGGAGAGACTAAGGGCATGAAGAGGGTGTGGAAGGTTTGGTTGTTGCCTACAGCGAGCATCCTGAGGGTCCTGGGCTGGGAAAAAGTGCTGGCAAGGAGGCCTGGAAAGATGCGTCCGAGTCTTCCAGGCATGAGGAGAGCGAGGGACATCCCCATCCCTGCTCCAGAGGGACAGGTAGAGCTGGCAGAGGCAGCAGGCCTTGGAGGGCTCCTGTCGCTCCCCACGGCTCCAGCCAAGACGTTCTGGCACTGGAGTTGGCACTGGCCCGTGCGTGTAAGGAGAAACACGGACCATCCCCCTCGGCTAGGGGCGTTTGGGAGCAGCGGCTGGCCCTCTCCCCAGGCTGCCGGCCCTCGTGTGTGTGCGCGCTGGGACCACCCGGTGCTGTGCAGGGGGTGGGCTGCGGGCCGGGCACTGCTGTCCCCTTCCCCGGAGGAGGTGGGGAGGGGAAGCGGTGGTGCGGCGACAGGAACGGTGCGGAGGGTGAGGCTGGGAAGGGAAGCAGGAAGTTGGGAGCGGAAATGGAGCGGAAATGATTACATCGCGTCCGACTGCTGCTTGTCCCGACCGCTGTTGTTTTAAAGGCACCTTATTGGCATGATAACTTCCTCTGCAGATCCTGTCCTTTTCCTGTTACCTCGGCGTTGCCAACTGCCTCGCGGAGACTCGGTGTGCGGCTTTGCTCTTTTCTGTGCCCCTTGCCTCTGACCTGGGGCGTTCGTTCCCCCAGGGAGCTGACCGCTCCTCATTCTCCGAGCTTGTGCTCCCCCCGCCACGATTTTATTGCACCCCACTTTATCTTGTCACTACTTGCAGAAGCGCTGCCCGGCCTGCTGCGGACAGGAGCGGAGGAGTCACGGCAAGGGGTTACATCCGTGGTGCTGATCCAGTGCCTCAGGGAAAAACCCTAAGCCTACAAAACAGATAATTTTGTCATGATAGACCCCTGGGAGAAATATTTTTTCTGGTAATTTGTTGCTTCATGCCCTGAAGCATAACAGTTTATACCCCTCGTAAACTCTTTCTCTACCCACTATAATCATGGATGGTCACATCCCTATAAATATCCCCTTGACATCTTGGTCCAGGTGGGATCACGCAGCAGTGAGTTCCACAGGTTAATAATGCCTTCTTTTTTCCCCCCAAAGTGGCATTTTCTGGAACTAGGTTTCTTCATTACCTGTTTTTGCTTTTTTCCTTTTACACACTACATAGACATGAGTTACCTGGCTGGCGTTCTCTCGCCATTCCTTATTCTCCGTGCCTGTCCTTCAGCTCCTCTCTCGGCTCCGGTCTGGTTTTCTCCCTGCGTGCACGTCCTGTGCTGTCAGGCGCCAGCGACGCGGGGGGGGCCCTCTCTTCCACCCTTTTGGAACCCATCACCTTCGTCTCTGCTGACAGGGCTGGGACCTGAACCGCTGTTGCGTTTCGGAGAATTGACACAACGGCTTGAACCGAGCCGTGCTATCTTCAGAGTGTGGCGGGGGCTGGCAGGGGTCATCCCGTCACCCGTCAGATGCTGGGCCAGGAGAGGTGCCCAGCTCCTGCGGCGGAGTGGAGGGCAGCGTGTTCGGAGGCAGCGGCTGCGTGGGGGTAGACCGATCCGATGGATATTTCAGGCTGGGGTGGACTGAATACGAACACTTTGAAAGGGCGAGACGTTCTCCAGCGATTCGCGCTCCAGCGAGGCAGTGGGCCACCGGGGAGAGGTGCTGGAGCCTGTTATCATTCGGAGCACGTAGCCAGGAGAAGGGTTGGGGGAAAGAAACCCACAGGGCAGTCAGAGTTTTCCGCTTTGCGGTGCGTGTGGAGAAACACTCCTTCAGGGTTTTTTTTTTTTCTTTTCTCTGTCCCCTCCCCCCATTTCTTCCCCGCAGCTGAAGAACATTAAACACATGAAATGCATTAGCTAGGATTTTTCCTTTCCCCTGCCCCCCTTTCTAAGCTGGGGACCTCCAGGAGGAAGAGGCCTATGAATTGACCCTGCCCAGTGCTTTAATTGACAGGTCATTAAAGATGAATGTGTGGCTAGAGAAAAATATTCAGATTGCAGGCTAGTTGTTGTCCGTGTGGGATTTTAATGATTTATGTTTCTTTCTCCTCCCCTCCTTCCTACCCCCCCCTCCAACTCCAAACAATCCAGGCACCATGGGAGGTCTGTTTCTGGATGGTGAGGAAAGCCCTGCGCTGGAAGACATCAGCAAATGGACGGTGGAGGATGTATGCAGCTTTGTGTCCAACTTGTCTGGCTGCACCGAGTACACTCAGGTAAATCTCTTCACAGCCTCGAGACCGTCACGGGGGAGGAACGGCCTCCCCGCAAGCCCCTGTTCTCTCCCTCCCATCTGTGCCTGTTTTACTTGCGCTGTCCATCCTAGAAGGCCTGTCTTAGAGCCCTGCAGGGCCTGACGCTTTTCCTTTTCTTCTAGCGGATTGCTAAATAGCTACGTGCTGCCAGTGAAGACCCCGAGAAGGTGTGTGATGGGTAGCAATAAGGAGAGAGTCCGGTGGGAGAGGATGGGCGTAGGGGCAAGGTTGGGAGCGAGCGTCTGCGTTGCAGGGTTGATGGTGGTTAGCGGCTCTTAGCGTCACTTTTCTCTCGCTGTCCAGCTCGTGCTTTTAGAAGCTGCCCTGTGCTGAGCTGAGCGCAGCGGTGGCGTTGTGTGGAGCGGCTGTAGGGTGGGATGGGCTGTCAGGCGGTCCTCGGATCGGGGTGGGCAGCTCGTGGTACCCACCAGCCTGGCAGAAGGTGCTGCCTTCTTTTGCTGCACCCCAGAGCATTGCGGGGGCAGAGCGGGGCTGCGAGAGACCCAGCCTGCGCAAGCGTCAAAGCAACCTCCGTGCTTACGCTGTGGAGTGATGGTGACTGTGACTTTTAAGCTCTTTATAGCAGGGTTGAAATATCCATTGGTACTGGGGGCTTCATAAAGCCTGCTCAGTGTGAGGTCGCGAGGTGCAATACAAAAACCAACCCTGTGTTTTTGGCTTCCGCATCTGCTAGAGTCCATTATAAATGCCCCATTGAGAGAAGGCACCAACTGCGAAGGCACAGATTCCTGAGCTGTCTGGGACAGCCTTGTGAAGAGGATATGGTGTGCTTAGAAGGGAGGGACTGAAAGTAGCAGAGATAGAGAGGCAAAGGGCCAAAGTTCGGGACAATCCAGCCTTTCAGCGGAGAGACACCCTTGGCTGAGAACAGGTCCTGAAAGGGAGGAAGGAGAGCAGGAGTCGAGCTTCCCAGACGTGCCACTGGGAGAGAGAGGAGCTTCCCTGACTGAGAGCTAAGGAGGGCAAAGCTGTGCTTTGACACCCAGGCTGGACGAAAGCTGATTTCTAAAAAAATTTACCGCCTCCCCCTCTTTGGCCCTTGCTGTCTCTGCCTCTGTTGGCTGCATTAGGCAAGTGTCCTCTCCCGGGACGTACGCCCGCCCCCAGCCATTCTGAGAGAGGTGAAGCTCAGCACCCCTGCTTCCGCTGGGACCCAGAGCTGTGTGTGCATCTGGCTCTAGGGAAGCGATTCCCCTTCGCTTGTGCTGATTTGGTAGCGTCCCACGGGGAAAGGCGTGCTTGCTTTTGGCATCCCTCCAGAGGGGATGGGGAAGCGGAAACCTGGAACTGCCCCGCACCTCCCCTTTCTTGGTCAGGTGATGGGAGAATGTGCTTTCAGTCTAAAGTCTGTCCTTCCTTGCCCCTAACCATGATGTTAATCCTATCACAACGTGCTTTGTTAAACCCACCTGTAAAAAACAGCGCTTCTTTGGAGCAAACGGCTGTGCATGCATGCAAGAGGCAGTCTTTAGGGAAGTGAATGCTTGTTACGGAGATGGGGTACATGGAACCTTCCCCAAAGGCTTGTGCTTGGGAGTGGATCCAGGTGACTGGGCATGTGGAAGAGAGAAAGGTCAATTCCTGTAGAGAAAGGACGCTGGTTAAACAAAAGATGGTGTATGGATGGGTGCTTACAGGGGTGAGAAGCAGCAGGTCGGCGTGCTAGTTCAGGAGCTGGGTTTCATGAGGATGATAAGGGGATGGGCGATGGTTCGGGAGCGTACCTGTGTGGGCTGCAGTATGTGTTGAAGAGAGCTCAAGCAAAAGGCTCTACAACCAAAAATACAGCGACTCGCCTTCTCTGTTGCCCTCCCCACCCCCCCCCCCACCCCCAAACAGCGTGCCCTTGCGCTGGAGGTAGCGCAGTTTGCCTGCATTCCTGCGTTGGGGAATGAAGATCAAGAGTTGCCTGGAAGCTTCTGAATTAGGCCAGTAGGAAATGTGCAGAAATCTTTAACACAACCACCTTGCAGAAGGCTCATCCATTTACACCTTCCGTGCCAGCTCCTGGTATACCCATGGGGAAGAAATCAATAGCTGGCTGAGACAAAGGCTCGGCAATCTTCTCAGTGCATTGCAAACAAAATGTTTTACGATAATGGGAGCTGCTGTAAACAGCCTCCTGTCGTGGCCTTGCTATGTTGCATGGCGGGGGGGTGCCTGGCTTAAGGGATGATGTGTTTTTATGCACTATGGTTATATGCTTAACAGGTTTTTTACTATGTGAAAATGCCAGTGTTCAAGGGCGACCCAGCTCCGTGGCTCTGCACTGCAGAGCTGTCTGTGTTCTCTCCTCCAAAACCACAGCTGCTGGGGAGGTCTGGCACTGGGCTGCAGGCTTCTCCTGCCAGGAAAACCCAGCAAGAGTTTGGTGGTCTGCTGTGCATTTAGAAACACGTTTCAGACAAACAAGAAAACTTCAGCAAAACCAAAAGTTGCCGTGCCTGATTTTAGCCCCTGACAAGACTCAGCTTTGTCCCTGCAGTGGATCAAGACCTGTGGGGCACCCAAGGGGGATGCTGCCCTCAAGTTAAGGCTTTTTGGGGGGGGTTTTAGTGCCGAGCGAAGGGAGGCTTCTGGCTCCCAGCCACCTTGGCTTCAGAGGAAGGAAAAGAAATTGGTACGATAAGTTTTGCTAGGTCAAAGAGCAGAAACACATGCCGCAGTCATGAGCAGCTTTGCTGGTGGAGTCCGGCAATCAAAACCACTTGCAACGGCTCAGCTGCCTTGGCTCGAACGGCCACTGCCACTCTCCAAAGGGATGGCTCTGGGCTACGCTCTGCTGCTGAAAAAGGGGCCATTAGAATAAACTGACACCCCCCCTCCCCTGCCATAGTGTGTAGTAGTAGTAGTAGTAATAATAATAATAATAATAATGCTGTGCATGAGCCACTGCATGGAGAGACGGCGGGATCAGGCCCCACAGTTCATTTGGGCGAGCATCCAGTATGAGCTGGGGTGTGAAAAAACTGCTGCGGAGGTGCGCGCTAGTAGGAAAAAACCAGGCATCTGACCGACATCTCCCAGATCTGAGGGGAACCTGCTGGTTAAATTACCAGATGATGGCAGTTTACTCTTGAAGTATTGAGCCTGTACGTCCAGAATAAACACTCAGGGGAGACGGTGTAAGTGTAGCCCTGCTCTATATATGAAGAATGGAGCAATAAGACCACATATCCAGACCTTAACCTTTATATCACAGTACATATTAGGTGGAAAACTCTTGCGTGACCCTGTCATTTGAAATAGATAGAGGCAAACCAAAGTATTATTTTCTGTCCTTAAGAACGTGTTAAAACGGTGTCGTTTTTGCATGGCTGGGTGTATTAGAGTGTGTTCATATGAAACTGCCGGTTTGTAAGACACTGCTGGTGCTGCTGTCGTTTCTGTGATTATTTGTATGCACATCACCAGGTTCTGCTTCACTCGACGACCAGGGAGAGGGGCAAGACGCTCGCTGTACTGCGAATGGCAACTGGCTGAAAGGCCAGCGCCGCTGACTCAGCAGGACCGTGCCAGGCTCCGTGGCACCGCTGGGCTGCCTCAGTCAGCGCGGTGGCACTGCGATATTTATTGGTCCATGGTGCTAGAGGTGTTGGGGAAAAAGAAAGTGCTAAAAGAGACGGGCGAGGAAGGCTCATCCTCCCTGATCCCAGACTGCATTCCCCTGGCCGCTCACATGGTCTAGGAGTGGTTGTAATAGAGGAGAGGCAAAGGAGGAGGAAAAAAAAAAAAAAATAAACAAACAAATGCATACCTGAGCGTTGCACATGGCTCCATCTAACCTGCAGAATGTGCCCCACAGATCTGTGTATGTATTTTGCCTGGAGACTGTTTTCGAAATTAGCAGCTTTGAGAAGGAAATGCATGATCAAGCAAGTTCCTCCTTTTCAATTGCATACGGCTCAAGGAAGGCTGCAAATACTTTTGAAGTCTACTGGGTCAACTTTTTCCAAATATCCACATAAGTGTGAGTGACCTAGGATTTGCCAAAATTTAGATTCTTCTCTTTCCTCCTATGTCTTCTGCCCTTTTTGGAGCTGGAATAGGGCCCCTGGGCATGTCACTCTTCTTTCTCAAATCTGCTATCATACACTATCAGCTGGGCTTACTCATCATATTGCCCTTTGGTCAGCTGGTTTGGCTGCTAAACCTGGGGACGTTCCCCAGAGAAAGAAATGCCACATCCCATCCCAACATTAAAGAAAAAAAAATAATTGCTTTATCTGAAGTGGCCCAATCAGCCCCAGTTCACATTCCCACGTCTCCTTTTACGTGTTGGCTCCTATGGATTGTATGTATGGTTGTACAGACCTCTCATGTATCACTGTGGGCCTGCTTCATCACTGAGGCTCTTAGCGCCGCTTTTCTAAGAGCCTCTGTGCAATGGCAAGACGAGCACATCGCAGATGTCACCGGCGTTTCTAAGCCTGGACCTGTGTTCTGGTTTCTTCCAGGTATTCCGAGAGCAGGCTATTGATGGTGAGACCCTGCCCCTCCTGACGGAAGAGCACTTACTGAACAACATGGGGCTGAAACTCGGACCTGCACTGAAGATAAGGTCACAGGTAGGAAAATTCCCTATGGAGCAGGGAGTGGCGTGCTTTAAGGTTGTCCCTAGCTGGAATAGGGCTGTCAAGAGACCTGGCTTATTTAAAATAATGTATCAAGCCATAATTGTTTGTTTATTTAATTTGTAGTTCTGGTTTCAAACAAGCTTGATCAGTCCTCCAAAATGTGCCACATCCTCATCTGGAGCCAGTCACGTAACTCAGGAAGAAAACACGGGCACTACTCAGTCCCCAGGGGCAGAAGCAAATAGTTCAGGACTCGTGGTGGGAGGGAGTAACAGGGATGCTCCTAGGACAGACCAGCTCCTGCTAGCACTGACACTTCAGGCTCTTCCCACAAATACCGGCCAGGAAAGAAAAGCTGTAAACAGGCGAGGCAAGGTAGATGTTGCAGGTCAGTTGAGCCTGAAAAGAGTCATCCTGACGTACCCAAGAACAGGGTAAAGCCATCTCAGGAACCAGTTGTGTCTTTTTTTTTTTTTTTTTTTCCCCCTAAACTGGGTGTAAGTCCTTTTGCCGCTCATTTTCCTTGTAACTAGACGGCTCTTGGCAGTTCTTTTTAGCGAGGCTTGAAGCACAAATGCATTTAACACGTCTCAGCATCATCTGCTGATTACTTTCCCTCCCCAGTGAGTAATGGACCAGCTCTTTCCCCTCTCTGCTGTGCTAGTAATAGACTTCTGTAACATTTTTATCTCTTGCTGGTCATAGCTTACTGGTCTTGCTGATGGGCCGTGCCACCCCCCCCGCCCCCACCTGTGCTATTCATTTGTGTTTGGATAGACTGGAAGTAGGAATCATATTTGCCTCTTGCTTTAGTCAGGTTCTCTCTTTTAGGGGACTGCATTTCCTCCTCAACAGACTTGTTTGCTGTTGTGCCCTTAGAGTGATGTTTCTTCTGCTCAAATGACACACCCCCTCTCCCCCCCCAAGACTTGGCTCCCAAGTCTCTGCCTGTAGAAGTCTTACAACACATACAAATATTTCAAGGGTGGGGGTCACGAGGACGGAGCCAGACTCTTCCCAGTGGTGCCCAGCACCAGGACAAGGGGCAATGGGCACAAACTGAAGCAGAAGAGGTTCCAGTTGAACGTGAGGAAGAACTTCTTGACTTTGAGGGTGCCCGAGCCCTGGCCCAGGCTGCCCAGGGGGGCTGTGGAGTCTCCTTCTCTGGAGATATTCAACCCCCACCTGGACGCTGTCCTGTGCCCCCTGCTCTGGGTGAGCCTGCTTGAGCAGGGGGGTGGGACTGGGTGAGCTCCCGAGGTCCCTTCCAACCCCTGCCATTCCGTGAAGTCTGCTTTGCTGTTCTCCTGCCTCCCTAGCTGGCGGTCATGGCCATGGCGCCTTCCATTTCAATTGCCTCTACTTCCCCTTTGTAGGACTCAAATTGAGAAGAACATCTCTGCTAGCTTTTTTTTTTTTCTTTTTTTTTTTTTTTTTTTTTTCCCCATTTAATGATCAGAAAATGGCTTCTGACGCATGTCAAGAACAGGCTGTTCCCTGTGTTCCCTAGGGGACTGGGTCATGCAAATAGCTGTGACAGTAATGTGTGTGTGCACATACAGGGGCTGCACAGATAGTAACTGTTCTGGCATAGTGTCCCTAACCCACAAGCTATACATTTTTTACGTTATGTTAAAACAATAAGAGCAACTTTACTACTTTCCCTACAGCCCTCCCTGTTTATGAGGGGTCTAATAAAAAGGTTCTGTGGGCAATTGTTCCCTGTGGGTCAATTCAGTAGGAAATAAAACTCTTATGTTTCTTAAAAACAGAGAACGCCAAATAGCTCGCAGACATTCTTAGATCAGTGGGGGGAATATGAGATATGGGCTGAAATTAGAAAAACCCTGCTTCGATTTAATCAATAGTGTTTAAAGTTCTATAATAAGGCTTGGGTTGGGGGGGAGTAAGTGGGGAGCAAAGTCCTGATGTTGCTAACTGAATAATGCCACAGTTGTCTGGTTTGAACACAAGCCTGTGTTTTTGTTTAAGCTTAAATGTGAAACAGCTGTGTAGGTGCTGGAAAGTTGTGGGGCCTTTGGCCCTTGCTGGGAGGCGAGAATGGCTTCAGGAGTTTTCTTCGGTACTGCAGAAGGGAGAGGCTGCAGGCTTGCAGTTTCCTGTGCAGTTAACAGCAGCCACCCTGTAGCCAGATTTTTTTTTTTTTTTCCCCCTCCCTCCCTCATGCTGTTGTCCCAGCCCGCCCCCCCCCCACCCCGCCTTGGCTCCCTTAAGAGCAATTCCTGCTCTTCAGAAGTGGCCATCATGTTCTGGCCTGCTGTACGGGACTCTGGGCTGGGTTAGCACAAGGCGAGCAGGGCAGGTCTATCACCTTGGCCATCCAGTGGTGCCTGTTAATGACATGACACAAGTGGCAGGAATCGGTCACCCCCTCTTTGCCTGATGCCCCTTCACCCAGGGCAGCTTCAGAGGGGCCTCGTGTAGCAGCCATGACCTAGGAACTGCTGCTGAGCACCGCTGTGTGTCACTCATGAAGGGGATGGGGGTCCATGAAAGCTGAAGAGCACTAGTGTAGTTGTCCATGCAACCTTAGGTAAGGTCACCTAACCAGGTAAGGAGGCTGCAAGGTTCCATAATCCCCTGAAGAGACCGTGAGACCTGATTGTTTTAGTTCAGAGGCTGGGCTTGGGTCAGCTTTGGGTTGCTCACATCCTTCCAGCCCGTACCTCAGCAAGGCCTTCAGTCTCGTTCTGGCCAACGAACAGAGACGCACGCAGCACACGTCAGGGGAAAAGGGCCTGCGCTGCACGTCCCAGCACCTCTTTAATCTGAGGCATGACCTGGGGCAGACCTTGCAGCTTGGCCCTACTTAGTGCCATGCACCTAAGTGCCCAGTATATCAGAGCTAGGGAGCACTCCTGTAGGACAGAGAGTCCTTTTACTAAAGGAGAGAGGAGGAAAGCTTCCCTCACATTCTCTGGTAGGTCACCACGGGGTTAGGGTTGCTTTGGTGGATTGGGAATGGTAGCTCTGCTATCTGCAGTTCACTTTGGAGTATAGAACCTGGGCTTGCTGCATGAAAATGCAGCTTCTGTGGATTTCTGAGGACAGTTTGTGCACATTCTCATCCCTTTTTGCCTCCCCCTGCATTTATTTAATTATTTTTTTTTTTTTTTAATAGGTCGCCAAGAGAGTGGGCAGAGTTCTGTACATGGCAGGCTTCCCTATGGCTTTCCCACTGCAGCCTCCTGGTTTACGGCCACCAGAGCGGGACCTGCCCCCGGCTGACCTCCGGCCATCCTCCACAGGCAGCGTGGCCTCCCCTTTCAGCAGTGGCCTCCCCTCTGCCAGCCGCATCTCACCAAAGCAGGAAAACGGAAACCCTTCCATCATTGCTGGGATCAACGACACCACGAAACCTCCATCTTAACTGCAGGACAGCTCTTGACTGCTTCTGGAACTGAGCTTCAGTTGAACAAACTGAAGGTAATGCATTTTGAGAGACCGGGAGAGCCTCCCTCGGCAGTGTGAGACATAGGAGTGAGGAAGGGAGGTTTTTAATTTTTTTGGATGCATTTGCTTTTTGTTTAAAAAAAAACCAAACCTAACTACAGAAGTTTTAAAAACTGTAAAAAGGGAAGGAAAGAAAACTATCCAAAGATGTACTGAGACAACGCAAGCGAAGAGAAAGAAAATGATTCTGGAGGATGTCAGCAGCATTCCCATTCCCTTTCACACCCCTGCTCGCTCACCAGTCGGAGATGGAGAGCCGTGGACAGGGAACGAACGCTCTTTGTCTTCAAAGAAACATGGCTCTCGGGAACTTCTGGGTGTGACTGCAAGCAGGGAAGGGGAACAGGCACTCCTCCTCCCAATGGTACTCAGCACCCCTGAGCAAAAAACCCCATCAAAAATGAAACCAACCACCTTCCCAAATATCTCCTCCTCCCTGGAAACCGTACTCAGTTCCTCATTCAGGTGTCTATGCATCTCTAGCAACTTTTAAAACAATACCAAAGACAGACAAAAAGAAAAAAAAAAAAAAAAGGAAAAAAAAAGGCAAGTTCCGGTCCATGTTTACTTCAGTGTGGATGGTACGGCACAGGCGGCTTAGTGCTGTCCCACGGGCTGGGGGCTGCCCTCTTCCCTGGCACGTTGTCCCTTTCAGCACACCCAGAGAACGGACTCTGCCTGTGCTCCAGCCCTGCAGAGGTTTTTTTGTTTGGTTCCCCCCCCGTTAGATGTTTTGTTTTAAAGAGAAGAAGAAAAGAGTATGTGCTTTGGTGGGATGAAGGGTCACAGGCCTCACTCCAGCGTGGCCCCCTCCTTCCTTCACGTGTACAACAGATTCATTTATACATTTGGGGTGGGGTTTTTTTGTTCGTAGGGTTGGTTTTGTTAATTTTAAAGCCTTGTTACAGAGGTGGATGTAGTTGCACATTCTGGCCTGCTGTGGACCATGAGACAGATACCTGTGCGTTCCCAGAGGAGGGGGAGGGATGCTGGGGGATTCAGGCTAAAAACTATGGGTAGAGTTTTTACTACTGTGAATGAGATGGTAACTCCTGGGGGTGACCTCCTGTGACTTGTACAGTTGTGAACAACAATCACATGTGGTACTTTTCTCTCTCTCCCCCTCCCTTTTTTTTTTTTTTGTTTAAACGTTGCACGTGCTACCGTTTTTCTTACAAACTAGCTTGGTGGTACATTAGCTTCTTTATATTGTAAAAAAAAAAAAAAAAAAAGTCATTATCCATCACATCACGATAAAAAATGCTTTCCAGCAATCAATTTAAATAAAAAAGAAAAACACTTAATTTACAAATGGTACCTGGCTTCCTGAGCTCCTTGCAAGTGGCTGCTTTACCCAAGAAGTCTCCTTTCCTTCGCTGTGCGTACACTGGGGCCATGAGCCTCACCGCTGGTGTTGGTAACTCGTGGTGCGTGGGAGCTGCTGCACTCCTGGCCTAAAAGCTGATCTGAGGGTTAGCACCTTGCCCAGCTAGGTTAGAGAAAGGAGAAAAAAAAGCAACTCCTTTCTCTTGTGGAAGAAAAGGTGAGTTAAAACCTTTTTCTTACAGGTAGAGCCTTACAGTTTTCATCTTTGCAGTCATATTCCAGGCTCCCATACATAATCTGCTGAAGACACGGGCTTTACCAACCGTAGGGAACCTCAGTCTTTAACTCCTGAACCCCCTAATGAAGCAGCAGGTGCTTTCACCCCCTCAGAGTGGGCTATAAATGATAATAATGACAATAACGATAATAATAAAACTTAATTACTAATTTCTGAGGTTACTTCCTCCCCCTTATGGGATGAAGAGTATGTGGATGCATAGCTAGGAAGGGCAGGTCCAGTAACTACAGTAACCACAGTTGGGAAAAAGAAACCCTCTCTAGCCCTATTCCTGCTGCTAAGCTCCAAAAAAGACATAACAAACTCTGAATGAAGCAAACACCCCACAAGACCATACTACAGCAGTAATTACCTGTGTGGTAACGATGTCTGGAAGCAGGGAAGGAGCAGCACTTGGTGTGGGACAGGAAGAGCGTAATTACCTCTTTACATACACTGAGTTGTTATCGCTTACACATGTGGGCAAGAGGGAGACCACTAGCCAGGCCACAGAACATGGGGTTTTAGCTGCAATAAGGCAATGTTTCTGAGCTGCGGTTCTTCTGACGCCATGAAAATAGAACTTAAAACAAAAAAAAAGGAAGAGGGTTGTTCTTTTAAAATGTCTTTTTAAAAAAGCATCTTGTCCTCTATGTGGTGTGCAGGAGTAAGGCTGCCTGGAGGGGAACATGTAGGCAGCGCAGAAGGCGGAGATGAACACGCCTGTGCAGGTGGCTTGGCCACCCCAGCGCTGACAGGTAGCTACTGACCTCACTCTGGTGGTGGAGAAGAACAAAGATTGTATTTATATTTAGTCCTGGCCCTCTATCTTCTTTTCCAAAAATCTGCATTAACAAATAACAATGCTCTCGAAAGGCACAGTTAATTTTCAGGAGTGATTCTGTCAGATACGCCCTAAGAATACTTAACTTTTCCTACCTCTCTCTCAGCAAATACCCTCCATTTCCAGTTTGTTTTCCAAAGAAATATGTTTCCTAGCTGCCAGTCCTGCAAACTAACAGTGGGCTCAAGCCATTTGTATTTCCCCTGCAGATCACAACTTGCCCTTACCCACCCTGAGCTACACAATGTCCTCCCACAAGCACCACTCCTACAGGCAGACACATCATGAGCTGCATCCAGAAGCTGCCCAGGTGATGCAGTGGTTGGTTCTGAGGTAATGAAGGAAGGCTGGGTGCCCGAGGCAGCCTGCAGTCGTCACTACAGAACAAACCGGTGTTCACCACCAGCTAGGACTGGTGTCACTATGGATAACAGTAGGGCTGTTACAAAGCACGGGCTCAGACATCTCCCTTGTTTTTGCTAAGCAAACATATCCCATGCAAATCCCACAGCCATCACCAAAATGGAAGCATGTGTCCTAAATCATTAGTTTTTGCCTCTTTTCTTATGCGTTCCTGCCTGCACAACCTCCCATCTCCACCTCCCTGCCCCATATCCTAAGGCACTTACTTAAAGGTAACTTCTTCAGCGTACTTACAGCCAGCCTGATTGCACCGAGCTGCTTCTGATGTTACTGGTAAAGGCTTCCATTTGCAGTGACAATACAAAGCACTGAAAATGTCTTGGCAAAAGGGAGGGTTAGGTGAGGGCCCCAGAGCAAAATACGGGGTGGCTGAACAGACAGGAGACAAAAGAACTTGTCCTTCCCTTGGTCCACTCACTTACTTATGCTCCAGCATAAACTGAACCCTACGCTATTTAAAGCAGCAGATTTTAATGAGGGCTTTTTATTACCTATGCTGAGCAGTTTTACTGGCCTTGACATGACCACAATTTTACTGTTACCAAAAAACCAGAACTGGTAGAAAAAGCTTGAAAGTCCCAAGTCGCGTCTCTGCTGTGTCACTGAGGAAGTCCTTGGTGGCACCTGGGGCTGGCGCCCGCCCTCCACGCTCCCCAGCCCCTACCACCTCTGGGAGCACCAGCTACAGGTGCTGAAGGCTGCATGATCCAGTACACAGCAGCTCTGCACGGAGTAAGCTTGGAGGGGGTGGCTGCGAGGGCTCTCAGTCATCATCAGAGAAAGCCAAGTCCTCCACAATGTCCTCTTCCCCTTGGGCTAGCTCTTCCAGGTCAGCTCGTGACATCCCACGAGTGCAGCTCCTCTGCTTCTGTGACCCTTGGGAAACCCGAGCAGGTGCCTCGCCTTCATCTGTGGGTGGAAAGAGTGAGAGGTGTAAATCCTGCTTTACTGGGAGTGAGAGTAAGGCGAGTCGAGGCAACTCATTGCTAATTAATCCCAGACACTCATTAATTTATCGGCGCCACTGCAGCTCCCAGATAGCGGTAGGAGAGCGCTGCAGGGTGCTCGGCACAGCACTGGCTCTGAAGCACTTGGGGCGATAGGAGAGGAGACCTAACTAACTAACTTGTGCCTGAGGCAGAAACGCAAAATAAGAACTAGGGGGAACGAGACATGCAGTGCCTCCAAACCTTCAGCCTGCAGCTCAGGTCAGTCTTCCTCGCTAGAGATGTCAGGCTGGGCATTAAGAGCTGTCAGAAAGGAGCTGTCACGGGTAACGCCAAGCCTCCCAAATGCAAAACTGGCCCCAGGCTCCCTCCTTTTTCGAAATGCTATTTCAATAGCGGGAAGCACAAGTGAGAACTGGTTTCTAGAGGCTGTGCAGGACTATACCTGTCCCCATTCCCAGTGCCCTTCCCTCTCATTCCAGAAGTGTGGCTTGAGCTTCCTACACCTTGCTTCCAAAGGGGGCCCTGCAGACCATCTGGCTTAGGCTGTACCAGCAAAGCATCTGCTCAGCACCAATTCCTACCTCCGGTTACACGCCCTCAGCCTCTCACAGGTTGTGGAGGGCAGCAGCGGCTGTGGGACGTGGCTGCCTCTCCCCCTCCTCAGCACTCCCTGGATCTGCTGCAGGCTCTGCTGCTTCAGCCCACTTGGCAAAAAAGGACGAGAAGCTACCTCTGGCTGCCCAGCTCGGGGGCTGGATGCTCACTGCAGGTCACATCTTTAAAAACCGCCCTGGTGACACCAGAGCATCAGGAGGACAGAAGAGCCCCTCCAGGGCACTGAGAGCACGTGCAGGAGGGTGGGAAGCTGTCACAGACACGAGCTCCTCGCTGTTCTATTGCCCGACCAGGCTGCCTGGATGTGTGTTTTGGTAACAAGTACAACAGGAATGCTCAGCACACAGAGCTTAAGACTTGGGAGGGGCGGATCCGCCTGCCTGCCCGATGTCACTGCCACTACCCCGCACTGAGAGACTCTGCTGGCTCTATGCCACGCTTCTACAGCCCAAAACCAAGGAAGCTGCCACTAGGGGTGAAGGAAGGGAGGATCAGTGTTCCTGCTCCCCCAGACACCAAGGACGAGTGCTTTCCCTTCAGCTTGCCTGAGTACCCCAGTAGGCAGAGAGGGAAAACTCTCCGTCTTTATCCTTTACAGCATTGTCAGAACATGCATCAAATACCCATCTATTCTCGGCGCCGAGGTTTGGGTGTGCATGCCAAGCCCCAGCCATCTGCCATGCTAAATCAGTCAGATTTTGCTCTCACTTGGCCTCTTTCCCCCCCTCCTGCTCGCCCTGTTCCCCAAACTAGTAAAGAAAGCCTGCACACAGGAGCTTTTGTGGCTGTTCCCCACAACCACACATCACACCCAGTGGCATGCTGAGGAGCAGAGGCTTGGCACTCTTAATACAAAGGCCTAAGCAAGTGGCACACAAAAACCAGCCAAGGAAGACTGCAGCAGCCAGAGCCCCTGGCAGGCCCAGCTTCCGTCTGCTAAGTTCGCAGAGTGGCTTGGCAGAGAGCGGCAAGGCTGAGCCGAAGCTGGCTAGCTGCGCTCTGCTGGGGTGCTGAGCAGGCTCTCTAGCTGGCTGTGGTTCTGTGCAAGGGATGGAAGGGGAAGAAACTCTCTCCTCAGCTACAGCAAAGCCTGGCTTGGTGCTAGCACAGCCCTGGTGACCCAGCTGGCAGCTTTCTCAGTAGCCATTTAGCCAGATGTTCTTCTGGCCTGCTAGGAGCATACTGAACTGGTAGCCTCTCACACTGACACCCACCACTCTTACCAGTTCTGCCTCTGGGCAGCAGCTAACTGGCGCTAAGACCCAAGCACAGAGCGAAGCCAGGGGTTCTAGCAGGGTCTGTACACGCTCTGGTTACCACTGTTTCAGTGCAGAAACCCCAGACAAATGCAGGACTTGGACGAGACCTCCTACGAGTCCTATCCTGGGAGAAGCTGTTGAGAAGCGGCAGCTAAAGGGTTACCCCTGTGCAGCACCCCGCACCGCAGGCACCGCGCAGATGAAAAGTGAAGTGCACCCTGCACACCCCCACGCATGTGTAACCTATGGAGAGTCTTGAAGCGAGGTTTCTGTACCCTGTTGGGGTGGGCTGTACTTCAAGAGTTTGTTTGAGCCTCTCTGCAGGAGGCCCCTGAAAACAGATGAAAGGGACTGGTGGCTTGTTAGAGCAAGGCCTGCAAAGAGCTTAACCCTTTCGCTCTCTCCTCAGTATAAACTCAAAACTGCCAGGTCTCCCTGTTCGGGGGGTGTGTGTGTGTGTCTGTCTGTCTGTAAAGGTCCCTCCTGACACCCTGCAGCTCAGAACAGCAGCACAGCAAGAGGAGACAGTTCCTTTGTTGGGGAGCTCCCAGAACGCAAAGGAGCCTTCAGTTACCAGCGCTGTCAATAATCCCCTTCCCTTTGCCCAACTGCACTCCTTACCATCTGAGTCACTGTCGTCTTCCAATTCTTCCTCATCCTCCTCGATTTCATACTTTCCTTCTTCTTCATCATCATCCTCGTCATAGTCCTTGCTGCTTGCTTCTGAGCTGTCATCCGATGCCTGCTTGGCTTTGGCTTTACCTGCGAGTATTTTTACTATGTAAGTGGAAACATAAAGAGCAGCACACAAGCATACGTGCAGGGCACAAGCGTATGCAAAGGGCCAAGTACCCCCACCCCACCACTCAGGAGGACAGTCATAAGCACGCTAAAGGGTAAATTTACCGTATTTCTCCAAAAGCCATGTCCCCTTGCACACTAGGCCCAGAGAAGGATGCATTTCATCTCAGAGGCACCTGCTAGAGGCCAAGAAGGCCAGGACACAGAGAGTCAGGCAAATCACCTCAGAAGTCCCTAGCAGGGTTTTACTGCTAAAGCCCAGGATTTGCTGCTACCTCGTATTTACGGAGCACCACTGGCGCAGCACCCAAGCATCCGTCATGAAGATACCTAACTGTCTGCCCTGCTCCAAGAGACAGGAAAGCTAGGAGACGAAGATGGACAGAAGAGCACGGTAAGAAGAAATTGGCCTACTGAACAGACATGAGAAAGGACGAGTCAGTCACGAAGCTGAGACTGGAGAAGGGCTGGTTCCACTGAGAAACAGTGCCCGCGTATGCCCACCTCCACCCCTCCATGGTTATATGTAACTGCAAACAGGGGTAGACTCTCTGGTGCAGGGCATCCTTGTTTAAAAAAAGCAGCTTTATTCCCTCTGTTAGTCACAACAAAAAGGTCTAGGAACAGACATTGCTGCAAATTCCCCCTGCAGATGGCTGGCCAGGTCCAAGGGCGCCTGGGAGGAAGCACTGAGAGCCTCTGGGTGCTTGGCCTGTGGGAAAATCACCTGCCTCAGCCTCTGGAACCAGACTTCTTTTACCCATGTTGAGTTCACTTTGGTGCAGGAGTGCTTCTCCCCTCTCCCCCTCCTCCAGTGTGAGTCACCTGGCATTTAAATGGCCAAATACAAATTCTATACAGAGGGAGCAGAAGACCCAGCTGCTTCTTGCCTCCTTCCCACCACCATCCCTGAGCTAAGCCCAGCTCAGTGCCGCAGGTTACCTTTGCTTACAAAACTGCCGAAGAGGCTCTTGATTCACACTTCAGACCCTCTGCTTGGAAACTGGCTGTACATCTTTCTCACACTGTGATTCTTGGGCCCCGCCAGGGCAGCTATTTCTTCATCCCATCCTCCCTCCTCAGCAGCTGACCTATGTTACTCACTGAACTGGATACAGAGCCATTAATAAGCTGGCTGCTAGCATTCCCAGCTCCCCATCATCACCCTGCTCGCTCCGCTTTCACCCATCTGTCAGCTCTGCCAGCATGCAGCCTCTGTGCAATTGCCCTCCGAGGGATCGGAAGCTACATCTCATGGACGGAGCGATCTCGGGTGCCCGCAGCCATGCGGAGAGCACCCGCTCCACCGGAGATGGATGGCAGCGCTATTCATCGCACCACATCATACTGATGGGCACCTGAGCAGCTCAGGCAACAACCGAGAGGGGCACGCTCTCATCCATCACGCAGCACTAGCAAAAGCACCGACAGGTCCAGCTCATCTGAGAGCGTGCAGAGAAACCAGCTGTGGGCAGGAATCGGGTATCGGGCCCTCGGGTCATTCCTACGACACAGGCAGCAGGGCACTAAGACTGACCTTCCACAGCCTCCTGCTCCCCTCCCCTAAGCTCAGCCCCTGCCTCCCCTCCCACCGATGTGCACAGGCACAGCCTTCACGCAGGGCTCGAGCTTCCATCTCCCGAGGCAGACGCCTATCAGCAAGGCGCCAGCAGACAATGCTCGGGGTGCTCCGGTTAACCAGTGCTTCTCCCCTCTTCCTCCTCACTCTGCCTCTAGATCCTCAAGCTGACAGCCCACAGCAGGAATTTTGCCACTGAGAAGGGCCATGATTATTCTGCTAGGAAATGAAAATGCCTGACCTCTCCTTCCACACCCCTGGCCCCCACCAGTCTGGCATTAAATTGATGTAATATGATTACGTGAGGGATAAATGAAGAAACCTGTTCAAGTTCATTAGAGGCACACCAACACCTAATGTGGACAGATCACTCATTACAGCCAGGCCCGGAGAGACGCTGCAGCCACGCTCCCTTCTCGCCTTTAATTGCCTCATGACGAGGCAGTCCAGCACCTCTTTCTAAGCCATTAATAATTTCCAGGAGCAGCCGCCTTTCCTCCCAGAGATCTGTCAGCTGGTAAATGAGAGGAACGCATGAGCATCCCCACCCCCACCAGCGACACAGATTGATCAAATCCACGCTTTTTCCTCCCCATCTCCTGGCTCTTTCTGCCCTCGCCCGCTCGGGGGTTCCTGAAATGTGACAACTTCTTCCTTTCCCCCTTTCAGACCTTGCAGAGACCCAAGCAAGGGTGCCTCTTCTGCCTGCCAAATGCTTTTGCCGTTCCAGAGAGCAGCTTGTCTTGATGTGATAGAATTGTTTGCATTTCACCACCTTTCCTGCCCCCATGGGAGGCTGCCGGGGGTGTGCAATCCTGCCGAAAAGAGCAGGCAGCTTTCAGTTCCACCTGCACGAGGTAGGGGAAATCTCCACTCAGATCCACAAGATTAAAGAACAACTGCAAATTCATAGAATCATAGAATCATTTAGCTTGGAAAAGGCCTTAAAGATCATCAAGTCCAACCATCAACCTAGCACGGCCAAGTCCACCACTAAACCCTGTCCCTAAGCACCACATCTACACATCTGTTAAATCCCCCCAGGGCTGGGGACTCGGCCCCTTCCCTGGGCAGCCCCTTCCAGTGCCTGACAACTCATTCAGTGAAGGAATTGTTCCCAATGTCCAACCTAACCCTGCCCTGGCACAACTTGAGGCCGTTTCCCCTCTTCCCATCGCCCGTTCCCTGGGAGCAGAGCCTGACTCCCCCTCCCGGCTCCCCCCTCCTCTCAGGCAGTTGTAGGGAGCGATGAGGGCTCCCCTCAGCCTCCTCTCCCTTGGCCCCCCCCGGGGCCCAACCCGACCCCTTAAGGGGGGCCCCCGGGGGGGGCCCAGGTGTAGACCAAAAGAAAGCAACCAGAAACAGCCAGCCAACAGGCAGCATCACCTTGTTAGAAGGACCACTGTGCTGGACACATGAACTCCAAGTCTTGTCTCAAACCCCATTCCAACTGTGTCGAGATACCCCTCCCTCTCCTGCCTCAATTATTACGTCTGAATTTTTCATATTGACTCACGGAGCAGGGACTACTCCAGTGCAATGCAAGATGCACTGACAGGGAGCCAACCAGCGCTCCTAACATCCAGGTTCTGAAAGGAGCAGATATGGATTTGTGCTGATGAACTCACTGACCAAATTCCGAAGAACTGTCCACCACCCTCTCCGTTCTTTCAGGAACCCCTAAAATAAACAGAAGTGCCGGTACTGACAGAGCAGGGCGCTCAAACCACGAAGAAACCCAGCGAGACTTCTACAAATGTGAGACCAGGCGCAGAGACGTTTGTTATTGCTAGTCTCGCTAGGATTCAGAAGAGATTCATCCATTCATTCCTTGTTGGATTTGGCAAGGCTTGAGAAGTGATGAAGATTCAGATGGGTGGGAGGCTTTTTCTACCAGGGACCTGTGGCGTGCAGCAAAGGCTGAACTCAGGGTTGGAACTCAGGAAAGAAGAAACTGAAGACCTGCAAAGCTTATGGAGCTAGGGAAAAGGCTGCTGCCATCAAAGATAAATGGCTTATCATGGTTTCGGCTGCTACGAGGCTGCTAAGGCTAAGGTTAAGGTAAGGAAGGATTCAGAGAGCTCAGTTACTGCTGGGTCTGTCAGGACCTGAAGGACTAGGATGAAGGCCTAGGCCAAGGGCAGTGGATGGCGTGCTATCAGCCTTTCATCTCTGGCCTTCAGAAGACTACAGGCCTAAGAGAGGTTTATGCCTGGATCCTACATGGTCCATTAAAGCAGGCTGATGGCTGTGGCTAGCACAAGAGGCTGATCAGCCAGTTCAGTGGGCTGTAGGCTTAAAGGAAAAAAAACCCACAACAAACCAATGCTTTTTTCAAATAGCATCTATGTTAAAGCTGTGGTGTGTCTTACCGTCTTACCAGATGTGGTAGCCACATTAACAATGAGGATCAGGCACAATCAGAGAGCCAACAGATTCATCAGTGGGTATTACACCGGTCTCCGCAGCCCTCAGTTCAGAACATTTCTAGGCTGCTGACCGCCCTGTAACCTCCCCTGCCCTGAACATACTTTTTCCTCTTCCCTGCTATCTCCATATACTGCAAAAGCACTGGAGGTGTTTAGCTTGCACCCGCATCTTTATGCACCCGCCTGTCACCCCTCTCCTCAACACATGTAATCATAGTGCAGCCCTGGAGCTGAAGGGCAGATTCAAGGCCATAACACCTGGCTGGAGCTGAGCTTCACCTCTGAATCACTCCAAGGATACCTCCAGGAGCACCTGCCCCATGAGAATCCACTACCACAGTGTTATGCCCACACTGATTCTCCCCACAGAAACCTACCCCATCTGAATCTGCTCCCCGTGCCCCAGTTTCTCCTACTTTCCGGGAAATCTAGGATGCTTCCTATTTAACTCCAGGGCAGTCCCCAGCAGCCCCTCCTTGCCCGCTCGAGGGATGCTGTTCTGGGAGAATTCTGGAGGAGGTGTCTCCGCCAGATGCTGCTGCTGCTCCTGCGGGAGGAGAGCAGGGGCGGGTGGTTCCCATCTGGGAGCAGCACAGACTGGAGCCAAGGGCTGTGCAAGCACCAAACTGCTGGTGGCCATGTCCTGCAGCTGTGCCCGGGGCTGGATGCAGCAAATCTCCTTTCTCTGCTACAGCACGGCTGAAAACGGTGGATGTGGGGGTGGACAAGAGGGGGACGCTCAGAAGAGAAGGGAAAGTAATGCACAACTGCACCAGTGCTGCTGGAGGACAACAGGGTCTGCACATTACCCCCCTCCCACATGCAGGGACAGTTTTCATCATCTACCCTTGCCTCCACTGCCCCGGAATGAGTAATGGCAAACTGTGACAATAGGGAGCTCCCCAACCCTCTCAGTTTGGGAAAAACATGCCAGTCGCTCCCTGCCTGGGATTGGGAAGACCTCTTTCAGAAGCCTGCTCTGCTCTGAGAAATACAAAGGTCTTTGAGGTAGGAGTTAGTTAACGAGGAAGATGTTTTAGCTAGCAACCCAGGAACTCTAGCCACTCTCCAGGCCTACCTTATTCCAGAGAGATTAGGGATAGCATAAACTGAAATCAACACTTCACTGATATAATACTTAACTTAAATCAAAAGAAAGGGTGAGGGGGGCTTTGAACAGCAGCTAAATAACAGAAAAATTATTTCCTGGCTTTTAGCATGCAATTTTGCACTCTTGTGAATTTGATCTGGGACCTGACAGGCCAAAACAACTACTAATTGGAAGAAGAATGTCCTGTCCACACAGGAAAGATTCTGCCACGCCGAATGCTGCGGTTGGCGAGAGATGGGAGCCATTTTCACTACGCCTCCATACTCAACATCCCACCAGAAAGCCACAATGATGCTGCTCCAGCAGCAGGTTCTGAAATCCAGACTTTTGTGTAGTTATCGTCAGGGGGAAGAGAGTTTTCCAGACCAGGGCAACCATCCTCAGATTTAACCCCTGGGGCTGCCTAAGAGGATGAGTTACAGCAACAGACCACTGCAACAATCTGGCTAGGACCTTTCTGGCAGGGAATTCCTTTGTTTCCACAAGTCCCTCCTTCCCCCTTCTTTGCAGACACCTACACATCCCCAGGACTCTGGAACCGGCCTTTTCCAGGAAGAACTCTCAACAGAGTTTTGGGTGCCACTCTTAAGCTTTGCTAATGAGCAGCACATGGATGTCTCTGGGTATGGCTGACCTTTCCAGAGAGCCTCCTATTCTTTTCACATCAGCCTTGGCATTGCAGACTCTCCTTTTGCCGTATTTGAAGAGAGGAGATTGCTATGCCTTCAAACCTCACAGGTAAAGAAGCAAATACACAGGCCACAGCAGCTGCAGGGCCTCCCAAATTCCCTTGCATCTGGCCACCGGGTAGAACAATGGCCACAAAGACAGGGAACTGTAGCGGATTGAAGCACCGGCTCCTCTGACTTCCATCTGCAGCCAGCCCTGACAGTTACTGAATGCAGAGCACGGCTGGGAACATCTCACACCCCACACAGAGTAAGAACAAGAGCTCATTGTATGCATCTCCCAAGACACAGGCGCTTTTCCCAGCCTCCCCATTCCCTGTCCCTTTCCCACTGCGGAGTCACACCATTGCCTGGAGGGGACTTCACCCTGTGCTACAGTACAGACCCAGGGCTCCGCTGTCTCCACCCAGCGCCTCAGGATCCGTGGTTGGGCTGAGCAGAATTGCTCCTTGAGATGGAAGCTGCCTTCAGGGCCTGTTCCCTCCCTCCAGAAAATATCCTACTAAGAACAAAGGCTATGGAGAAGCAGCTGACCCGGGAATGTTGGAAGGCAAAACTCATTACGGACACCGCAGTGCCGATGCACGCTCAATGACCAGATACCACAGAAGTAGATACCGCAGCTGTGGGACTCACACAAACAGAGCAGGGAGAGCTCTTTGATATCGCATGGACCTTAGTCCTCATTTGCACTCTCTTCCCAATATACGTCAGCCCCTTAAAGCTGCCAAAGAACCTCACGGACAGATGTCACAAGCACAGGCAGGGGGCGAAAAGCCATGCCTAACAAGTAGATTGCAAACCTTTACATCCAGCAGATTTCTACAGTGAGCAGGCAAGCACCAGAAACAAGGTAAAAGCTGCGTACGTTAGGTGCCGGACAGACAGCTGCTATAGAACTTGTATTGTATCATCAGTAATGTTCATCACAGATGTGCCTCGTTAGGATCCCAATGTACATCCAGAAGTCCATCAGTCCAAGAGATATCCCAAGCCTACAGGGAGGCACGGGAAGAGACCCTGGGTTTCCCCGGCTCCCAGCAACCTGCCTTCTGAACTGCAATTATCACTGCCTTTTTAGAAACCACTGGGATTCTTCTAAGGCATTGACTCATATGGCAGGCAGGACAACCCCAGATCTCAAGGATATATCTCAGCAAATCATTTTGATGTCACACTGACCTCTCAGTATCGTGGTGGGTCACGTGCTCACGTTTGCTCTCCTCCCATTCTTTGTCAGGTTACCTTCAAAAATCCACTGACTTCAACCTCAAGCTATCAAACAAGGGGTTTTCAACCTTTTCTTCCTCCTATGTCACAGATGCCTATGAGGGATCTTCTGTGGTAAGTTCTGTGGTAAGTCTCAAGATTTATCCTCACGCCTTCCAATGTGCACAATAGACTAGGACTTTATCCGTCGATCTGCCGAGAGGGACCTGGGAGTCCTGCTGGATGACAAGCTGACCATGAACCAGTAGTGTGCCCTTGTTGCCAAGAAGGCCAATGGCATCCTGGGGGGCATTAAGAGGAGCGTGGCCAGCAGGGCAAGGGAGGTTCTCCTCCCCCTCTACTCTGCCCTGGTGAGACCCCATCTGGAGCACTGGGTCCAGTTCTGGGCTCCCCAGTTCAAGAAGATGAGGAACTCCTAGAGGGAGTCCAGAGGAGAGCAACTAGGATGATAAAGGGACTGGAGCATCTCCCCTATGAGGAAAGGCTAAGAGAGTTGGGCTTGTTCAGCCTGAAGAAGAGAAGAGTGAGAGGGAACCTCATCAACACATACAAATATCTTAAGGGTGGAAGTCACGAGGATGGAGCCAGACTCTTTGCAGTGGTGCTCAGCGACAGGACAAGGGGCCATGGGTACAAACTGAAACAGAAGAGGTTTCAGTTGAACATGAAGAAAAACTCTTGACTTTGAGGGTGCCCGAGCCCTGGCCCAGGCTGCCCAGGGGGGCTGTGGAGTCTCCTTCTCTGGGGATATTCAAAGCCCGCCTGGACGAAGTCCTGTGTAACATGCTCTAGGAGAACTTGCTTTAGCAGTGGGGTTGGACTAGATGATCTCCCGAGGTCCCTTCCAACCCCTGAGATTATGTGATTCTGTGATTAAATCTCCAAGCAAGAAAAGTCTGTATTCCTGCAAGTCGCCCTACTATATGAAAGACGATGCATTTAGAAAACCTGTGATAACCCAAACATTCCAAATTACAAAAAGAACATCTAAGTTTCCTCCTCAAACTATGTGGTGAACTTCTCAGGCAGGTTCCACAATTTACTGTGGCCCCCTCGTGGTCACAGCCAGAGAGTGACATCACTCCATTTTCTCTAGAGGCTGTAGACTTTCTTGGCTTGTCAAGAATATTTGCAGCATCAGTCACTATAAAATAAATAAATCAAAAGTGCATGCAAAGAGAGGATAACCACTCTTAGAGCAAAGATCCTTGTTCTGGTAGCCAGACCCTACAACAGCTATTGTTTGCAATGATGTATACAGTGAAGACCCAGCATGCTGTCAGGTAGAACGTTCTTATTCCTCTCCTATAGGTGTGGAAACAAAACATGGATTTCTGCACCTCCACTCACTGTGCAAGAGAACAACAAACACTTCTCTGTCCTCCAAGATGAGACTTCAGCCCAGAACCTGCACAGGTCATAAGCACAAGAGAACTCAATCTTTGAGAATTACAATATGAACTATTGGCTGCTGCTTTGAAAGCATGGTCTGTGTTCAGCCAAACATCCCCTGGCTCTTGGGCTATCATGGTGGGGTCAGCGTCTGTGACAAAAGAACGGTGCTAAGGGGAAGAGAGAGTATGGGTCATGTACAGAAGATGACTAAAGCAGGACTAAGGCTTTAAAATGAGCTGGAGTGACAAAGTAGGAGAGGGAGAGAAAGATAAAAGCCTCCCAACTACCTTCTGTCCATCACTTAAAAAAGCATTCAAAAGGCATCATCATCTTGTGTTCTTTCTCCCTAACTGTATCTTTTAAACCGAACGTGGCCAGCGTGCATCTCCCTTAGGGCAGGACTGTACTGACCCACATCATACAGAATTCTGGATAAGGAGAAGCTATGCCTGGCCTCAGCCCCATACCTTTTATAGGGAATCCAACATTCTCCTCATCAGAGTCACTGTCCAGATCAAAGAGGTCCTTGAATTCCTTCTTATCTTCTTCCTTGCTTTCGTCTTGCTTCTTACGCTTAATTTCTGGGAAGTTCAAGTCTTCAAGCTGGAAAAAAACAAAACCAACCGTAAGAACAACCTTAATTTGTACTTTTGAACATAAAATGCTGAGCTTAAACACAGGAACTTGGCTTTGCCCAGTATGTGTAAGCTACGTTGCCAAGAACAGTTGGGTCTGCCTGCTGCCAACTAGGGGAGCAACACAGATTTGTGAGTCAGTCACAAAGGTGAATGATACGTGCAAAGCATCACTGCTCTATTGATCTTTACCTAATAAACTATGTTTGCTAATGGGCCGTCTACTGCTGGTACCTTAGCATGGATAAAAATGCAAGACATCCATGGCCAGCTGGCTGTCCTAGATCTCCAGACTGAAAGCCATGCAGGCCCCATGAGCTTGGCAGCCAAGCACCACCAAGCCAGACTGCTCTGGTCAGCTCTAAAGTAGCAGTTTTCCACCAACACCAGAAGCTGTGTCAGCTATAGCAAAGGCACTGTCTTTTTGGCTGCGGATTTCAGCATGGTTAAATGGCAAGGTTCTGAAGATACTTAAGGTCTGTCTACACCATGGCTTCCCAGGTTGCTAGCCCTTAAAGGAGATCAACGGGCCAAGGGCCTTGCTGCTGCAGCCAGCCAATATCAATGCCATTAAGTACTTGCAATTGACACCACCTCACTGCTCTTTACACCTCTCCAGAGGGGGATTAGGGGGAGGATTTACTTGCAAGGGCTCAGGCCAGCAGGGCAAAGATAATCAGAATGCAAATTAAATCCCAAGTGCTCTCTGAACATCAGCTGCCCGCTGCCCGTGCCTGGCTGCACACCTCCTGGGAAGCACTCATGCATTAGCACACATTAGCTTGCTTGGAAACATTCGCCCTGCGAGTAATAACTCATTTGCTCTCTCCCACCCGTCAGACCACCCTTCACCACACTCCTCTCTGACCACATCCACTCCAACCCTCCCATGAGCTTCCCCCAGTGGGAATAGCAGCAAAGTACAGTCCATATAGAAAGGCAGCTCTCAGTCGACAGAGAAAAAGAGTGAGCGTGTGGGGATGGGGGGGAGGGACAATGAGAGACACAGAAACTGCATTTGCTCCTGCAGCCAATTCCAGCAATTTCTCCCAGCCTGTTTCATGGTTATGGTCCCCAGCTGGGCAATATTGATTCTGGGAGCTGAGCACTTACAAGCAATAACCTGCAGCACCAGGATGGAAAGTCAGAAGCTGTCCAGAGAAGGGGAGAGGAGAGCAAATCTCCAACCACCATTTGCAGGGTCCTAATTTTAAATCATCTTCCCACCTGCTCTTTTCCACGATGAGATGCCTCTACTTCCACTGGCCCTGCAGAGACCCGCTGGGCTTTCCCCGTGCCGGGAAGACACGTGAAGAAAGCAGCACACGACTGACTTCCCAAACAGCAGTCGTTGCATGCCAGAAAACAGACTTGGGAAGCAAAACACAGCAAGAGCAGCAATCCAGAGTCACTGCCAAACAGCTGCCCTCAGCTGACCTAATGACATACTGTAACCACCCTCTTCCCTAGGGTGGTTATGCTCCAGCAAGCTCCTTTGTGGAGCAGGGGAGCTGCTATGCTGAAAACATTTTCCTTAGCCCCTACCAGTTCTGGTGGACAAGACAGGCTCATGCTTCCCTCCTCTCATTTGTTCTGGCACATAACTTTATGGAGGGTGGGAGGGCAGAGGGAGATGCTCCAGAAATAAAATACAAAGGTCTCAGAAGCTAAAATATATCGGCAGCTATGCTTCTAACCCAGCATTAGGCTGTGATCACAGGCACAGTCCCCACATCTGATCCCATTCAGTTTAAACATTCCTTGCCTCTGCCAGTGCCTCAGCCAGGTCACACTGCCATCATCCCAGCCTCGGGGAGAAGCACCAGTGCTTCCTGCAGCCCAAGACCTGGACGAGCACCATGCCCTCCCTCAGTAGCTCCATTTGGGGCAAGGCTTCTCATGTCCCAGAGATGGTCACTCCAACAGGTACTAGGGACCGTACCCTGTGGCATCACTGGAAGTCTCCCAGCCAGAGGCAGCACCTTTGGGCCTCCTTCGGTGCCAAGAGCCACGCTACTGGCAGAGTCCCTGTCTGGCAGCACTGGTAGCTATCACTCTTCAGCAGTTAGAACAGGAGTCCAGCACCACCTAACCAGGAAATAATTGAGGTTGAAAGCATCACAAACAGAAGCAGAAGCCCAGTTTTGACAACGAACAACTGCTGCATCAACCGCCCAAGTCCCTGTTGGCTAGTCCTGGTCTCCATGACCCCAGTCACTGCTACTGCTCAGCAGCAGTAAATGAAATGCAAAAATCATCTAAGGTCTTATTCTCCCTCGTCACACATCCTGAGCATGGGATGTTTCCACGGAACACATCCCTTAGTAGATTTAAAGTGGAACTAGAGCTGTGTATGAGTAAAATGACTCATGTCCGTGATGTAGAACAGTCTTCTCCAATTCTCCAAACTTCCCCACTTCAAGGCAGCAAAAGAGAAAGACTTCTCTCAACACTGTGAAAAATGTCCCCAGTATCCTGAGCAGGAGCAGGTACAGCAGGGAGCTGTTAGTTGGGACTTCTATGTATTTTCATACTGCCTAGGAAAAGCCCCCATTTCCAAAGGCAGCCTACAGTTTTGGGTGACATCAGTACTGGTTGAACTCAACCTGAGCGTATTAAAAAGGACCTGGTGTTGAATCATGCTGAGTTGTGCTCTCCACAGGAGTGCCTTCAAGATGGGCACCTCAAAATAAAGGCACCAGAAAACCCTACTAGCTGCGGGGCGATCACAAAACAAATGAATGAGACTTGTACTGAGCCACAGCTCACAGATACAGCCTGTGTTCATCACACAGTAGCAGTAATTAGGTAATTTGGGGGCCAGTCTTTTAATCCCCAGCTAGAGGGTTACTATCTACTGAGTCTCACGAAGCCGATTAGTCTACATCACATTAAAAACCATTGGGAAAAGCAAATGGAATGGGCAGAAGGGTCAGCGTTGTTATAGAAGGCAAGCTGCAGCTCATAGCAGCTGAACGCCAGGCTGATTTTTTGTTATTATTTTTTCCCCCCAATGGCTGCTAATGGGACATGGATTTTCCCAGCCCTAATGGGCCTCATGGTGTTCACTCCCCTGCTGAGGCTCACAATGCTGTATCATTAAGCTTACAGTCCCCACCGAGAGAGACAACAGCCCCATTCACCAGGCAAAGATGCCAGGCAGCCACAGACCTTTCAGAAAGCTAACTCCGAAGTCTGTCTCTCCCTACAGTTTCTGTTCAGCCCACTATCTCCAAGAGAAAACAAGTCCCTGTCACTGCCCTTCAGACTTCCCCTGGTTTCAAAAGTCACCCTCTTGAGCCTTGCTGTAGGAAAGCAATCCCTCAAGGCAACTCTCCACCTCAGCTGGCCCTGGCCACCCCAAGGAGCTCCAGCTCCCCTCCTCCCTTTAACATGAGATGGGGGCTTGTCTACACTGAGGCCTGATCTCCTCTCCCCTTGTGATGGCTGCTTCAGTACCAGGGAAGTGTCAGCTCACACCAGTAGGGCCTGTTTTGGGCAAGAGATCAGCCCCACTCACAGCCATCACTTCTTGCTGTTTTTTAGTTCCCCCCCTTTCTGCTAAGGCCACATTCTCCTGCTGGGTTTGCACAGAAAACAAGCGTGCTTCTTATTCCCTCTGCATGGCTGCTCCAGGGAATTTCAGCCTCCTGTCCTTATCTCAGGCTGGTATACAATACTGAGCACTTCTAGGATAACCCAGGTCTTCTACCATGTTCTGGGACTTGGCTCAGAGCCAATCGTCCTCACATCCCATCGATTATTTTAATTGTTCCCCACCATACGCTGGAGACACCAATTATATCTATTTCCTGCTCCCTGGCCAAGAGCCTAGCTCAGCCACTTTCATTGCATTAGCATCGAGACAGCTTTCCTTTAGACTCCTAATGTAAGCAAGCTCCCACCCCCACCTTCTCCATCCTGGAGTGCAGTGCCATGAGGAGCAGCCAAGGGGCCTTCCCTTGGGCAGGAGATGTGGGAAATAGCAGTCTGAGCACTTCTGTCCAAAGAGCAAGTCCCACCTCACAACCAGCCACCCCCACAAATAAGAAAATGCAAAAGAGAACTCATCCCTGATACTCCCTTTGCTAAGATGAGAGGCATCTTTCCCTCCCTACTTTCTTGCAAAGTTAGGCGTGGCAATCCAGTCACATTCTGCAGAGCTGGAAAAAGAGCTAAAGGCCTACACGAGCTCAACCTGTTCTGTTTTACTATCAAGAAAGCAATGCGATTTGCAAGAAATGATGGAAACTGCCTAAAGCAATGTGAGAAGGCCCATGAATGTGGGCCCATGAACTGTGTGTACAGTCTAAACTTCTAAACTCCATCACATGCTTGTTCCAGAAGTAACATCCACAATGAGGCCATTGCCCCAGTTGCTCAGACACAACTGAATTTGTTTATCCAATCCACCCCTGCCAGTACACACAATTACTCTATCACCATCTTCAGCTTCCTAGCCTTGAATTACAAAGGCTGCTGTACCAATGGATCTTGAACAGCATGAGCCTAAATAGGGACAGAGGGCAATATGCCATAGCACTACTTCCCCCAATCTCAGCTAACCTGGTGAGATTAACTTGGGCAAATGAACAGGCTACAGGCAGGGGACGCAGATGTTGCTCCTAGAGATCCCTGTGAGACAAATCCATGGGGAGCTGAAGACATTGGCTAGGCTGCTGTCCAGCCACGCTCATGCTCTTTCCAAGAACGCCCAGCCTACGCACTCGCACAGCTCAAGCCACTTTCAGCTCACACCAGTGGAGCTGGTTTTGATCAGCCACCATCCTGCTGCCAGGACATGGCTCTCTTGTCTTTCCGTGACACAGATAATGTCCAGTAAGTTAGGTGTTTCATTCTTACTCTTTCTTTGCCACTGATTTCCAGTTGTATCTCCTTCTCTCTTAGCTTCTTCCACTGAGTATAGTACTTGGTCAGAGGTGTCCCCTCCTCTTTAACCTGCTTCTCCCATTGTTCCTGTGGAGAGAAGGGGGGCAAATTTAAGAAAGGTTTTCAAAGCAGTTTTCCAATACAACTTTGGCAAACTCAGGGAGTCAAGAACAGAGGTTAAGACCCTTTCCCAAACCACCTTTTCCCAGCTGCTGGGTAGGAAATTGGCAACCATGGCAAAGAATGCAAGCAGGACTAAGTGTGAATTCAGGCACAACCATTTAAGCAACTTGTGAGTCAGGAGTGGTGTGACTGACAATTCTCCTTAGGTAAAGCGCTGCCTGGGCACTGCAAGGAGACCAAAGAAAGCCAAAAGATTAAACAGACAGGTTGGCCAATGCAACAGCTTATTTATGCAATACCAAAGCACAGGATACCAATGGCACTGAAGGACAGCATAAGGTCCTCATAAAGGAGCATCTATATGGTGGTGCATAAGATGCTTTAGCTTATGGAAGATCACCAAATTTTCTCAGCATGGTGGCCTGAAATGTGGGTTCCCAGATTCCTATTTCTCCCTTCTAGAAGAGGCCTGTTTCTCAGAATTGCTAAGAACTCATAAAAGGCTCTCCTAAGATCAGCTCAATGCCTTCTGGGAGCCACTATTACTATCTGGGCCTTGACCATTCACTTCTACTCTGGCTCTAGAGAGAAGACATTGATACAGAAGTCAAGTCAGATGATGCAGCCTACTGTAATGAAAAAGAAATTACTTCAACTGACACCTGAGGGTAGAAATCGAAGGGACAGATCAGAGGATCTATCAGGACAAAATTTGTCCCTGCTCCTTCAATGGAGGAATTTGATCACCTGCTCAGTTCTTGCTTTTTAATTCAGAAAAACCTCATGCAAGCATTTACAAGACCTAAGTACCAAAGATGCCTGATTGCCTTTTCCCCCTGTTCTACAGCCAAGTGTTTATTTTTGAAACAAACATTCCCCTGCAGGGTCTTGGACTCATCCCAACCTTGAGAGAGCAGACCATGAAGAAGTGCCGAGCCTGTTTCTGCTGTCCAAGCAGGGAGAATAAGGAGGTGCAAACACTGTAAATGGTGGGAAGCAGATTGATGGTTAAAAATTCTTTTATGCTTCAATCGTTTGGCATGGTAGTGCTGAAAGGGGTGGTGGTGGTGTGGTATGTCATATTAAATACATTCTTCTTAACCTGCCAACATCCCTTTAGCTTAAAACCCACACAGAACTGTACCTGCTAACTGGATTACCACAGTGCCCAGAGGCTTTGCATTACCCCACAGTAAAAAGTCAATCTAATGTAAGCAGAAATACATGACGTACAAGTTGGAATTGAAACAGGTGAAGGAGCAAGGGAAGGAGCAACAGGAACAAAGGTTAGCATAGATACACTCAAAGGTCAACATGGATCCCAAAAGAGTATCCTGAATCCAGATCTCTGTATGGGCAGCTGTGTGTACACAACGCTCCTCTCTGAGCATGGGAACAAAAGGCCAGAACAAGAACATCTTCACAGCAGCAGCTCAAATATTCTTCAGCAGATCCTAAATCAACTGCTGCTGGGGAGCTGAGCCCCAAAACTAGGGAGCTATGGTGTGCTGGCTGCAACCTGTGAGCCAAGGTGCGGGAAGAAGTTTGTTTAAAGAGCAGTGTATGAACAAGATGACAGAAAGTGCAGGTCTCCACAATGGATAGTAGCGCAGAGCTCCCAGCTTACACAAATAAGCAAGTAGTGTATATTGTGAAGTGAAATACATCAGTCTACACCAGCTCTCGATTTGGCCCATCACTGGGAAGGAAGTGGAGATGATCTGTGGTCTCTGCAGCTGGCACCAGGAGCTGAACTTTGGCAATTAAATGGCGACCAGCTTGTGTCACCCGCACTCTAATGGTGCAGAATCTATTTATGTATCCTACAACAGGCGCTATCAATACTGCATCAAGCCAAACAGGCCCTTTCAGGTAATCACGGGTCCCAGACTCACCTCCGCCCCCCCCCGGGACTGTTTGTAACACGGCTCCAGGTCTGCACGGCTGGAGCCTGCATCTGCTCTCCGGTCTCCTCCCCGGCAGGCTGGCTGAAAGCAGAGCTGATGTACAGCCGACTCCAGCAGCACTCGCTAGCGGAGACGCCAGCCAGCAGACAGCGCAGCTTTATTGTCGATCTGACCCACCACTATGGCAAGAGGAGTAATTCCCGAGGAGTACAAAGTCACCCCATTTATAGATCAGGCTCATATCAGGCTGCCAGCTGTAATCAGACAATTTGTTGATGCTGCTTGGTATGGACAGCTTCTGAGAAAGGCTCTTCCGAGAGAGGGCAAAAGTCTATCTGTTCTGATACAGCTTTTTTGGTTTTAAAGTGTGCTGGAATCCAGAGATAAAGACCATTAAAACACTCCTGCCTTTTTAGTGAAACACCTTAACGGGAATTTTGAGAGAGTGGATGCCATCACCCCACCTTTAACCATTTTCAGTTCTCTTCTATTACTGCTTTTGGATCACTGTGCTATTGGGCAACACCCAGCACGGATCAAGCCCAAAGTGCTACCACCAGTACAAATGTAACAAAGATCATCACCCACCCTCCCATCTGAAATGTGAGATGGCGATGAACGCGGAAGATCTGGAAATCCCATGGAAATGAGGCAATGCTTTCCATCAGCTCATTCCCTCACTTCACATTTCATTGAGCGTAACGGCCTGCTGGACTGCACTGTTCTTCAAGGAGGGTTCCCCAGCTCCGTGCAAAGGTCTGCCCAGGAGCCACAGAGCTGTAACGCAGCCCGGCACACTCCTTGGGTCCTGGTGCACTCTTTTTCCTTCCCTGCATTTTCCCCTGCCAGTCCAGGGCCCGTGCTAGTGCGGATGAACCTAAAATCAGAGCTGCACATTAAGACAGCTGGATTCAACTTCAGCTGCAGGCTCTGCTTTTTTTGGCTCCCCTCACAAAGACCTTAATTAGTATAGTAACCTATTAGCATTGTACTCTCAAAAAAAGCACTGACACTCAAATATTAACCTCTTGAAAAAAAAAAAAAAAAAAAAAAGAGTAAAGTTCTCAGTCTTAAAACAACAGAAGAATCAGGCTGAACAATGGTGTGCCTATCCCTCCACACCACAGTTCCTGGGATGCAAGATCCCTCCACGTTAAATTAAACATTGCACCACCATGCAGCATTAAGTTGAATCTCCAGGCTGTTTCTTCTTTAAAATTATATATTACAGACCCTTAAGTAAAATCCAGCTTTCTAAAGCACACTCACTACTCAGGAGTGCAGATCTGATCACATTCACCACCTTTATTACCCTCATTAAACCTAATTCTCTGTAACTCCCCCCATGAAAGCTACATTTCAGCATGGTGCATGGAAGAATTAGCTCAGAATTTGGGCTCCTACAGTGGGGCAGGCACAAATGCATGGACATGAACACCAGAGAGCATTTGCTTTCAATTGCTCTTGCTGGCAAGAGGGACATGCCAAACACCTCCCCTCTGCCCTCCCCTTTTCTGGAAGTGTTTGCTCATGAGAAGTGCCAATGCCCCACGTATCTTGGAGACAGCCTGGTAAACTAACCCCAGATTTCGAGGGACACTCCAAATTGTTCTGGGAAGCCCAGTCTCTGTGGGAGCTTTGGCTCTTCTTGGGAATCTACACCATCTGCTTGCAAAGGAGTAGGGGGAAAACACGGGGCCCTCTGGGCACAAAACCTGCCCTCCAGGGCACAAAAGATAAGCCACTATGGCTCTTCCACCCCAGGCTGTTTCCTCTGCTCCCAGGAGCACTGATATCCCATTAACTGAAGGAAGAGAAAGGCTCCCTTCTCCCATAGGACACCACCACAGTGCAAAAATACAGATTGCACAGGCAATCCAGGCATCCTCCCTGAGCAGCACTGTACACTGCTGCTCTATCCCCTTAACTGGCAGAAGAGCCGACTCCAAACAGGCTTGGCAGACTGGTGCCTGCTTCCCTTAACCAACCTCCCTTACTCAAGGCAGGCTGCCTGTTGCTGCCCCCTCCAGAGCCAACCCCGCCTGATTCATGCTACTCAGCCACCCAGATGTCCCCAGGAAAGCAGGTGCACCAGTGTCAGCTAGGAGACGTACAGGCAGCAAGATGTTAAAATAATCATTTTGTTCTTACACAAGGGACTGCAGCCAGAGTTGCTGGGAAAAGCAGACAGTGGCAGAGTCGTTGGAAACCCTGTTTTATTTAGCCAACGACCATCCCCAGCTCATCTGTTTCATGGAGAGCCCTAGAGGCTGAAATCTCTACCTCTGCAGAGAGGGTGGGTGGTCACAGCATTGCCCACAAAACACACAAACCAACAAAACCCTAACCACTTCACTCCCGACGGGAAGCGTAATTCCTTCAGCAAAACAGTCCAACCCAGAATGGCATTTACAGAACCAAAGACCACTTAGTCACTTCAAACCCAGTTCCACCAACCCCTTAATCCCAGAACAGCGCTGCTGTGTCCTGGCATCGATATGTCAGGATTTCAAAGGCTGATTTTCCTGCAGTCCCTGCCCCTTAGTGCCTGAAGACAAATTAGTCTGCACTGCAACTTCTGCTCCATGCTCAGCTCCATGCCAACAGGTGGAGCTTTCAATGGTGCAGAACTCCAGACTTTCCAATGATACCATGTGGCCAGAGACACCACTCTGACCCATCAATTACTTTGCAGACAGAGATATTTTCACCTCGCTCCTGCCAGGCAAGGAAGAGTCAGACCCACTATTTTGTCTCACACAGAGAGGCATGCACACACACAGTTCACCTGCTAGCAGGCTTGCAAAAGCTGCTGTGCTGGATAAAAAGCAAAGATAAAACGTCCAGCCCAAAGGACACGCAAACAAAGCTTCATTAACAAGGCTTTCTTCCCTTTGGCTTCATTTACATAGGGCCTGGATTTCAAACACCTCAGTGTTTAGGTCAGGTCACCACGTCCCCAATAAAGGATGGAGCAAAGCAAAAGAAAAAGAAGCTTCAAGCGCGAATACTGAAAGGAATGTCCTGACAATATGCCACACCATGCCTAGGAGGACTTGGCTCAGAGCAGGCAGACCCCTGGAACAGGGGAAACAAGGAGAAAAGGCAGCATCCCTCAGCCTGTTAGCCAGATGGCCAACTATTAGCTAGCACACCCTCTAATATACTGTTTTCTAGCTGTGCTACAGTTCATTTCCTAAGAGGGGGGGTCTCCATCATCACCTTAGTCACTCTTCTTCATCTCATCACTAAGGTAGAATCTTGACGTTTAACTCAACTGCTCCACAGGCCCTATGAGCCACCCAGAGCCACTGCAACTTTTCTAGGTGTTGAATGTGCTCAGCATTTTCTCAGCAGGCTAGATGCTTAGGCTGCAAATATACCAGCATCTCTCTTGAGAAGCAACTGCAGTGCCCAGGATGCCTGATCACTGTTATTACGGCTCATAACTTTCCTGATTCTATAGCTCTGTCTCTACAAGGGCGCAGGAAAATTGGGAAAGGTTTGCCTCAGGATCCCGAACTGCCACATATCAGCCTGCCAATGGCTTGGTTCTACATTGCTGGAGGCTGGTCTCTACAGGCTGGGAAGAAACAACACGCCTACAGAGGCAGCAGAATCCCCCCTATCATTTTAGGCACAAACTAGCACCTATGTATCAGGAAGGGGATGATGAAACCCAAGAAACTTCTCAGCAAAGGAGATGTCTCAGCAAAGCAAGGCGCTTCCACGCATATGTGTGTGTGTGTTATAAATAATAGGTGGTTATAATTTATGGACTGTGTTTTCCATGAGGCTCTTGGCTGCAGAGTCTTGCCAGCTGTAGCATCAGAGCCCTGCCGAGTTTAGTTGTTTGTGAACATCTGCCCCACCCCACATACTCCCGTTTCCATGATCTCGTTGTCCCTCCTCCCTCTGCCACCCTCTCAACCCCAGCAGTCTGAAAGACAGTCTGACTGTCTTTCCAGGAAGCCCAAATCGAAGTAGCAGACTCACCACAGACTCCCTGCTGGCCACGCCGAAGGTAGCTTTCTGACGCTTGCTGGCGATGTAGGCAGAATTTTCCTGCAGTTTCTCCAGGAGCTGCCGGATAGGCTTGCAGTAGTTGGCAATCTTGCATTCCTTCAGGAAAAATTTCAGCTGGAAGGAGGAAAAGGAGAGGAAGAATGAAAGCAATGTAATAGTTTCCACAAACAGATCCCATCAGCAAAAAACCATTTCCAACCCCCAGTGACAGACAGCATGGGGTGCCTTTTCCCTTCAATTCATACCATACTCCAATGTATCACCCACATTCAACCCTGGGGGGTCCTGCCACCCTGGGCTGGGAGGATGCAAAGCGTTACAATGACAGGCCAGATGTTTGTACATAATCCAGTACAGGGGCCTTGCTCAAAACCAGCTCTTTGCACCTTTTAACACTGCTTCTTTCTGGGGGGGGGGGGGGGAAAAGTATCAGTGGAGTTCAAGCAGCCAGCAGGAAAAAAGTCTATGCTCTCTGAGGCCTCAGCTCCTAGCTGCCATTGTAGTTAGAATATCCCTGTCTCCGGCTCAGCTCAACAGTAAGAGGGACTATGAACCAGATGCACGGAGACCAGGAACAACAGTGGGTACCTGTGGATGCAAGATTGGCCAAAAGCATGGGGAAGCGAGGGATAGAATGGGGAAAGGTGTCTGTGGGTTAGGACTGTAGAACACCAGTGGGAATGGGAAGACCAAATACAAGAGGCTGTGGATGAGACTGATAGCTGGGATTGAAGGCAGAGCTTGAGAAGAGACTTAAAATTGGAGTGGAAGTGTCTGTGGACTGGGAGTACGGGTCTTTGGCATAGCTTGGTGGGAAAACTTGGTGCTGCTACAGCAGCAGAGCTGTGGGTCAGGACAGATGGCCATCTGCAGAGTCACATAGGGTGAAGTTTGCTTAACATCTGACTGTACCAACCCAGCTCCGGCTGGCACCACCAATTTTTCAAGGGCGCAAACCCACACACCCACCACACAAAAATTTACAAAATAACCCTCTCTGTGGACAAGCTGTGCAGCATATGCCTAGATAATTCTTTCTTTTAGACCCAAGGCTTTATGCGAAACCCTCAGGAGAAGAGCCAGTCTGCCAGGAAACCACAAACCCCACTGCTGCCTGAAAGGGCAAGGACCATCCTACTCACAGAGAATCTGCTCCTGCCCTCTCTCTGCACCCAAAGCACCCTTCGCTGCTCTCAGACAATGAGATGCCATTGCAAACAGAGCACCTTTTTGTGTCACACTCTTTTTTTATCTCAGTAGCCTTGTCCTCAAGCAAACCTCTGCTCTCCCCACCAAAGATTTCTCCTCCCACTACAAACCACCCTCCAACACCACTGCAGTGTTCTGACACCTCCAAACTAAAAACTGAGGCAGCAACGGATGCTCTTGCTGACAGAAAGATGGGGGTGTCCATATTGACTCATGGCTTGAATTCCAGTTTACTACACTCTCTGCTAACAGTTTTGACCAACCCCAAGACAAGCTTCTGGGGTGCCATCCAAATTCTGCAGGCCAAGCTCTTTCCTAGAGCCATATATATACACACACACTACACGGACACTTGATTTAGAGAAAGAGATCCAACGAGGCAAAAGAAAATGGTTAACCACAATGGAACCTTCATCTCAGCTGGGATCTGCAGATGCTACCATGATAGTGATAAAGGGTTTCTAGTCAGCAAATACAGTACTGCCTTCTCTACTTATGGCTTCAAATGTTCTGCCTCAGAAGACAGAGCTGGGAGAAGGAGGAAGATGTCCCCCTCCTGTCAAGCCTACATGTTGGCTTGATCAGACATGCCAAGTTGGTAGGTATTAAATGTTAATCAAGATGTGACAGTCACACCTAGCCTCTCTCTGTCAGGACACTGCTCTCCTGATAGCTATATTGCTGCAGGATCTGCTGTCTGCTACACACACGGAGAATGTCCCCCAGTACCTAGCAGCAGGGGCTTCTCTTGTCCCTTTAACCCCAACATATGCCCACCTGCCATCACACATCCAACTCGGAAAAATGTTGAGTTAAAATGAACACCTTTCCCCTTTTCCACAGAGCAAACAGCCCGTCAAACAAGTACAAAGAAACCATCAGCAAAACTACTCTTCTGCTGGTGAAGCCTGTCCTACCCTCACCCCCCTTTCTAAAATATTTATTTTTTATAGGTACTGCATATTTATCTCCACTGAGAGATGCATTTGTCATTCGATTTATCTCACTTGATCCCCACAGCTGCAGCCCCAGATCCATTTCATCCGCTGCCACATACATTATTATTTTTCTTCCGCTGCAGAAGTGTCACCAGAAATCCTGCAAAATCTCAGGCTCTATCTGTGCCGTTTGGTGCTGTGTGTTCGCTCTCACAGCCGTATGCTTCATTTCTTCTCTCCCCCTCCTCTCTCCTACCCCTGCAATCCCTCACAGCCTCACCACTATCTGCCACAGATATTAATGCAACGTAATGAGATCTCAGTCCTGTGTTAAGAGGCAGGGAACACAACCAAGGTGGTAAAGGAAGATTGAGGAGAGAGAAAGGGACTCTGCATGCCTTTTTCCACTCTGCCAAATACAGCCATATCTTTCCAGAATAAAAGCAATCAGAACATATGTGTGTACGTGTGTGCATATATGTTGTTAATGTCTCACGTCAGTTCCTAGCTAAGCAGCTCTGTGATTAGTGGGATTGATTCTGTTGAGCTGCCAGCCTTAAACACCAACAGTTTATACCAGCAGAGACCACAGCAAAACCCCAGCTCCTCTTACTGTAAACGACGCAGGGAACTATAAATGATCTGAAGCAGCTGGGCGTGTGTGTTCCAGGGAACCCAAATCAAGCCCAATCCCCCACTCACAAAAAGCAGAGGGAATATTCAACCCAGGACAGAGAGCGAGCAGCAGTAGGAGTGGCTGCTGGCAAAGCAAACCGGTACCTCCTGCCTAGCTGCAAGTCATGCCTAGATCATGCCATCGCCTGCCTCCACCCAGCAGCATCTACCCCTTATCGAGACCTGCCCAGTTTTTCCCTCTAACTTCCCACCTTTGCTCTGTGATGCCCATCAGAGCTCTACAAGAGGGAAGAGGCAGTCTCTTCCAAGCATCCAGATGCACAGGATCCGCACTTGGAGCTCCCTACCAGCCTTTGGAGGCAGTGACCACCATGGGGTTGTCCCAGTGGCTGGGCAGAACAGAAGCCTTTGAACTGTCTCCTGCCCCTACTGGCTCTCCTTTCCTTTGATCTGCCCGGGTGCTTCCTGCCTTCCAGGCAAGGAGGTTTTAAAGTTCAGTTTGAAGGCAGTTCAGCCTAGCTTCTCCCAAAGCCGCTGACCAGAAGATGAGGAACGCAACCCTTGCCAGCTGGAACATAGCCCCTACGACACGGCACTGAGAGAAGCGTGAGCTCATCGGGGAGGAAGAATCAGGACAGATGGATTTTCACAGTTAACTGGAAGCGATCCAGGAGAAAAGCCTCCCCCCACACACTTTCCCGAAGACTCTGAGATTTTGGGAAGCTAACCTCAGCACCCCAGCCCAGCAGACGCCACGAGGCTGTGGTTAGTGGCAGCCAAACAGGAATCCGATAGCATTAATTCTCTGCAGAAATACAGGCTGGTCCCAGGGTGTGTTTGGAAGCCACAGGGCGCTTGGTGCCAGAGGGCCGTCAGCCGTTTTTCATTCCAGCTAGAACATCGGCTCCGACAGCTTCGATGCTCTCAACAGCTGCTGGCTGAGAGGAAAGGGCTTTGTTCGCTGCCGATAAGTGAGAAGCACGCAAAGCGAGAGCAAGCACAGGAGCTGCTCTCCTAGCACAGAGAGTGCCTGTCAGCTCACATTAGCCAAAGCTGCCTACTGCCAGCTAGGCTATGGCCTGTGCCAGGCTGCAGGGACCCAGCCAAGAGTCATGCGCCTGACAGATGCCAGCCTATTACATACAGCAGAAACAAGGAAATTTGCCTCCCAAGCAGCCTGTGGGTCCCAACCGAGCCATTGCTCCCATGTCAACCAGAGGCATCACAGGAACAAGGTACACAGGCACAGGGTCTCACGGCAGACACCAAAGCAAAGCAGAGGTTCATGTCCCCATGGAGGATATGACAGCAGCCCTCTGCCAAACTTGCATGACACCTGCCACTCATGAGTTAAAAATAGAGGACTGGGAGGAAGGGAGGGAACAAGTTCCAACATGTTTGCACCAAGCAATCTTACTGTTCAAGGCAGAGAGGTCATTGCTCATTCAAAACTGAAGCTAGGCAGCTAGCAAGGTATTAGGGAAGGATTATGCACCCAGATGCACAGCACTGTTAGGCAGTTTTATTGCAGACAATGAAGCATATAAACATGAAGTAGCTAGGAAGAACACCCTGCACCGCAGAATGCCAGGGGAGAGGCAAAGGAGACTACTTCACAGCACTGTGCAGCAAGGAAGAAAGGATGGAGACAAGAATTGTGCTGTTTATATGGACGGATCCAGGGAGAAAGTGCCCCAGTTGAGGGAGATGCTGTGAGAGGAGGGAAGATTGCCATCTTGTGGAGAGCACGTGAGGGAGGCCGAAAGGCATGGAAACGCAGCGGCTCACAGAGCACAAGTACTGCTCTAAGACGATACAGCAATTTGGACAACTCTGAATTGCCAAGAACTCATCTGCGTTCACTAGTCAAAACCACACCTCTACAGCAGTTGTGCAGCCCTCTGCTCCGCTTTATCTCCCAAAAGAGCGGTTAACTCCGCAGCCACTTTCACCTACCTTCAGTCTCCTAATTAGATCTGATGCCTCTGTTCCTCCCCAAGAATTCCCCAAAACGCAAAGAAAAACTATAATTAAAAAAAGGTAAATGGCGCTCTCCTCCCATTGTGAGGGCCAGCTAGAGTTCACTGTTAGCTTAAACGACTTTATCCCGCTCTGTACACGTTCATGGCATGACCGAGAAGCATCTTACGCCTTACCTGAATGACAGTGGGGAGAACCAACTCTGGGAATCCAATGCTGTAGGCTTGGCAATGGAGATATTCAAGCATCAGGTCGTAGAGCTGTTCAATGAGTCCATCCTGGATAGGGGAAGCAGAAAAAGAGAGATCAGATAGAAACTAAACCCTACAGCACCCAGACTGGGAAATGAGTCTCCAGCCCTACAGGACAGGAACACAAAGCATATCGCTAGGGCAACTCTGTTGTTTACAGAGAAGCTGTGCACTGTTAGCCGCTGGGGTTCCACTTACTCGGAAGGCCTTTTCCTGCAGGTTAGCATTGGAAAGCTTCAAGATCACGGCAAAGTTTATAGGCTTAGCACTTATACGTCCTGGCTTCTTATTGAAATCCACTTGTTGGAAAACCTACAATGGAGAAATCTGAGTGTAAAGACCACAAAACAAAAGAGATGCCAAAGACTCAGCTAAGATCATGCAGTTGGCGGCAGAGCTGAGAAGATGACCCAGAAATCCTGATTCCTGCTTGCCTGTTCTGATCCCTGTACCACAGCTTGCTTAAATACCCTAGCAAGGGACAGTTAGGGAACAAATACCAACCACACTTGAAGCTTTAGAGACCTGAGTGTGAAAGATACCACAGAAGTATGAGGTAAAAGGAAACCAACAGAAGCAACAGCACAAGAAACTGGAAGTTTGTTCCTCAGACCCATGCTTCTAATGGCCAGAAAGATCGTGCTACAAAGCTCAAGTGTATTTTGGACCTGTCCATTAAGGTGAGAAACTTTTCAACAGCAAGACTAAATATTGCTTACACCAAATCCATTACCCTTTTACTGTCACTGAAATAATTGTCCCAGGAAGCAGAGAGGCCAGTAAGTCCTTTTCACAAACACCCCTTGCCAGGCAAGGTTTCTATTCTAACACACTTTCCATTGGTGTCCCTTGTGCTAATTATAACGGAACAGCCTTTCAATAAGCACGTTATTCTCCATGGACACATTTAATTTTATAGCAAGAGACATGGAGAAAAACTGGCCCCTTCCCAGAGTTTGAGAGGAGACGATGCACCCTGCTTATCAAAATTATAAGCACACACAAGCTCTAGGGTGCAGCTGGATGCCCAGCAGACTAATACGTAACATCAAAAGGCAGACTTGCACCTCTGGTTTTGCGTTTTTCCAGAGCTTGTTTAACGATAATGGTTGGGGAGAGGAGTATTTCTGCAACAGAAGGTATGAAGCTTACATAGTACAAAGAAGAAAACAGAGGGGAAGTTTACATATGTGTGTGTGTGTGTGTGACTGGCTCTCCAGGGTGGTACCTCAAGTTTGGTTTTAATTAAGAAGAGCTGTTATTGCCTTAAAACTTAACAAACGGTAATCAAGACCAAGAACTATGAAAGCCTTTTCCCCACTCCCTCCTTTTTGGGAGGAGTTTCCCAACTTCACTGGGGGAAGGGTAGCATGAATCAATGAGAATTTCCATTTTTCACTTCCCCAAAAGGCTACATTGGGCACACACAAGGCTATCTTCAGCTGAAATCAGCTACAGCAGGCATCAGGGTATGCTATCCCAGTAAGCCTGTGTGCTGTGCTGCTCTTCATCAGAAGCTGTGACATGGGAAGGAGCAAAAGGTTTCTAAAATGAGCAGCAATAAAAATACACCCTTTCCCAGCCTGGTAGGGGCAGACGTCAGGAGAAAGATGGCAAGAACTGCAAAAACCATGTGATCTGGGACAGATTCCCAGAGACCCCCATCGGGGGATAACAAGTGGCAATCAAGGGAGGTGTTCACTAGCAATGGGATCTTATTTAAAAAAATAAAATCAGCCCCTATTGGTAATCATTTGCATATCTGATGACAACCATTGAAGGGGGCTGATGAGGAAAATATCCTGCCCACCCATACTTTTCAGCACTTCCAAAGCAACCTACAGTTCCTCTCCCACTCCCCAGTGCTTTTAAAACACACTCCTGAGCAGGAAATAATTTCTATTCCCTCTATGCAGCAGAAACACATTCATCATCAGACCCCAACCAGCTCAGCAACGTGGGGATGCAGCACACTGATTGCTAGAGGGTGAGGCAAGGAAAAAGGGGAGGGTGTTCAGGTCACATGGATGCCCCCAGGCCAGAAAAGCATGAAGACGACTATTGATTTTTTACATTTTATTTGTCAATCCACGTTATTTGGAAGGGAGGGACAAGCTTGGTGGCTCATGAAAACAAAGAGCCCTAGCCTAGGGAATCGATGCTATAAACCTCGTTATGCACGGTTATTTCTTTGGCCAAAACAGTAGTATTGATCCCTGAGGTCAGACGCATTAAAGCATAAGGCGTCAGGCTCGGTGGGATCCTAACATGCCGCTAGGCAAGTGGGGAAATGCAACCAGAGGTTTTGAAACTCCCAGGAGGTGCTAGGGAGCCGGTCAGGACACGTGGGAAGGGGGGAAAATGTGGTTCCCATCTCAAGACTGTGCAGAATGGATCAGCTAGCAGCCAGACTGAAGGAGAAGATGACTGATGTCTAGGAATCCTGTGGCAGGGTGGAAAGGCGATAATGAGGGACTAGAGCGCCAGAAAAGTCAAAAGCCAACAATTTGGCTTAAGTGATAACCACTAGCAGACAGAGGAAAGGACAGGGGCAACACAGGCAGGAAGAATAAGGATTTTTTGGCAATCTCAAGCTCAGCCGATTTCCACGTGGCTAATGGGAAGGGTGCTCAGATATACAGCTTACACTGGCAGAGAGCAAACCAGAGAACCAAGTCTGCACCCACAGCACTCCCGCTGTATTGCCCCATCCACCCCACATCTCTTTCTCTCAGGCTCTAGGCAAAAGCCTCCTGGCATCTGCTTTGATCATCCCCCAAAGCTGGCTGCCCCAGGCCAGCTCGCAGCAGGGATACAGTGCTTTGCTGGGCCTGCCTGCAGCTTTCCCTCAGGTCTGGCAGTCGCCCTCCCACTTCACTGAGGGAAAAGGCTCAGCCTAGTTAAGCCGCTCAAGCAGAGTCTGATTATTGTCAAGTTCAGACAAGCTGCCCAGCTTTCTGCAGAAGGTGGCTTGAAGCACTTGGTCACAAAACAGTTAAGGGTGGAAGGGGCCTCTAGAAGTCAGCTAGTAGGGTCAACCAGCACAGACTGCTCACGGCCATGTCCACTCAGGTTTTGAGTGTCTCCGAGGAAAGACACTCCACTGTTTATCTAGGCAACCTGTTCTACCCTCACCATATAAAATTGTTGGGTTTTTTTTTTTGTCTCTAATGCTTAGAGTGGGGCCTCCTGTATTTAATTTTCTGCATCTCTCTCATCTTGTCCCTAAGTGCCATTGAGAAAAACCTGGCCTCAACCTCTTTATTCACAGAATGGTTGAGATTGGAAGAGAGCTCTGAAGGTCATCTTGTCCAATCTACCCTGCTCAAGCAGGGCCACCATACCCAGATTGCTTTTGAGTCTGTCCAAGGATGGAGACTCCACAACCTTCCTGGGCAACCCATGCCAGTGCTCAGTGAGCCTCATAGAAAAAAAAAAAAAACCCCGAGCAAAAAACAAACAAGAAAAGTGTTTCCTAATGTTCAGATAGACCCTTCTGTGTTTTAATTTATGCCCATCGCATCCTGTGCTATCACTGAACACCACTTAGGAGAGCCTGGCTCATCTTCTATGCACCCTCCTTTCAGGTATTTTATACATGTTAATAAGATCCTCCACAAGTCTTCTCTTCTTGAGGCTAAACAGTCGCAGCCTCTTCTCTTATGACAGATGCTCCAATCCCTTCATCTCTGTGGCTCTTGACCAGACTCACTTCAGTATGTCCACGTCTCTTGCCCTGGAGAGCCCTGAACTAGACCCAGCACTCCAACTGTGGCCTCACTAGTGCTCAGCAGATGGGAAAGACCACAGTAAAACTGTTGTCAAAGCTCTGTTGGCCTTCATTACTGCAAGGGTGCATCACTGGCTCTTGGTCAACTTGTTGTCCATGTACTTTTCTGCAAAGCTTCTTTCCAGACAGTCAGCTCTCAAGATGTTGTTATTATGGGGTTACCCTTCCCCAGGTGCAGGATGTTGTATTTCTCTCTGTTGAGCTACATGAGGTCTCTGCCTGCCCGTTTCTCCAACTCGTCAAGGTCCCTCTGAATTGCAGGACACTTATCTGGTGTATCAACAACTCCTCCCAACTTCATACGATCTACAAGACTGATGGTGCCACACTGCCCCACCGTTGAAACCATTAATGAATATGATAACCAGCATCAGCCCCAGTATTGATCCCTGGGGTACATCGCTAGTGGCTGGCCTTTAGCTAGATTTCATGCCACTGATCACAGCATGAGCCTAGAAGTTCAGCCGGCTGTCAATACACCTCTCACAGTCTGCTTATCTAGTCTGCAATTCATCAGCTTGTCTGTGAGGAAGTTATGGGAGATCGTATCCAAAAACCTTGATAAAGAGAAGATAAACAGCATCCACTGCTCTCCCCTCATCCACTGAGCCAATCATCTCATCATAGAAGTCTATTAGATTGGTCAGGCATGATTTCACTCAAACAACCCCTGATACCTGCAGGGCTGTGATCCAGAAGTTAAGAGCTGCAATGTAACAGTGGAGGGAGGAGAATAAGGGAAAGGAAAGATATGTCTTCAGTTCGTGCAGTGGTTCAGCTTAATCTGTCTCAAGTTCCAGTTTTTCCTCTCTGTGTAAATGAGGCAAAGAGCCCACATCTTGTAGAAAACTAATTTCAGATCCATGCTTAAATGTATGACAATGTCCAGCATTATTAATTCCCCAACTACAATCTTCACATCAGCAGATTTCCTCCAACACAATCCGCTGCCCACTCCCACACATGCTGCACTCCAAGCCCCTGGGGACTTTCTCCAAAGAAAGCTGCACATCCAAAACAAGACTCAAACCATTTAAGTGTCAAAGTGGAAAAACTCGTGCCTTCCTTAAGCATGTCAGGGTTAACCTCCTCTCCTATCCCTCCCACAGCGGAAGGCAATTTTAAATTGGCATGTCAAGTCAGCCTGTGGGGAGATTTCCACCTTGTTTATCCACACCTGCCTTCCAGCAGATGAGCCACCAACATTCCTGCTGCAGAAACTAGTGCCTGGCACACAGTAATTGAAGCAATAAAAAAAACCCAAAGCAAAGCCTGGGATCTCACAGGCCCTTCAAGGGGAGCAATAACACAAAAATAAAAGCCTCCCTGCTTTACACTCTCTCCCAAGCCACCTCCTCCTATCTAAGATGTAATTTTAGTACACCGCTTCTTTTGCTCCATCCTGGAAAGCAGAGTCAGAGACAGCCAGCACTGGACGCCCACGCTGGAGAGCATCAGCCCTTGTCAAGATGCATCAAGCAGCCAACTCTCATTTCTATTGGCAGGGGCTTGGGGAATTCCTGTGCCTACGGGAATTGCACAAACATTCAATCTGCCATCTCTTGAAAGCACAGCAGCGACGGGGCTGAGACAAGAGGTAAGCAAGGGCTGGGCTTCCTTGATGTAGAGGGGGAAGGAAAACAGCATTGCAGTCACTTCTTACACAAGCAGCTTCACACTCTAAAGCCCTCTCCAAAAGGTGCACAAAACATAGGGTCACAAACTCTACAGCCGTTCTTTTACTGCACTTGGATTCAGTTGCAACAGTGACAGAAAGAGCAGCTTTTCCTCCTTCCTATCAAATGGAGCACACCTTATGCTGGGAAGGCTCCATTCCACTCCCCCGACCCCAGTCACGCCCCTCAATTCTACTTCTCAGTACCAAAACACACTGATCACATCCCTCAGTCTCACGATGGTTTGGATAATGGGCTTAAAATGGATTTTGTTTCATGACATGGGACTAACGTCTATTGACTGAGTCACTGCGGAATTTGTGAGCTGGTAGAAACAGGCTCATAGTTAAAGCCCTAGGCTGGGCATCAGAATGTAGCTTCTCCTCCCAGCATCAGCACAGCCACCTTGGGACTTTGGGCAGGTCACTTCCCCTGCATGCTGAAGCTTCCTACCATCTCATCTGCAGAGCTGGAATACATCTTCTGCCTGAAGACAGCTTGTGGGGACACACTAAGGGTTGTAACAGTGTTCAGATACCTCTAACAGAGAGGAGAGGGGAGCTGGAAAGAGGTGGAAGTATAAAGGGAATAGCCCTGAACACTCTTGGGAAGTCCACAGAATATCGGAGGGATCCCTTGCAGGAGATAGGCAGGAAGAAGGGAAAGGCTGACAGCTGCAGGGAGATTTGGGAGTTTAACATCATGTCAGTCACCTTGGGTTACAGGAGTTAAAGCAAAATAATTGTTAAAGTAATGTGAAAGAGCATGCAAGTAACACACACGCACACATTTACCCTGCCCCCATCTCCCCCCTGTCACCAACACCTGGACAAGCTAAGCCGAGTAGTGCCTCGCAAACAAACACAGCAGGATCGGATGTGGTCAGGGGCTTGTGGAAGCTGGGAGGAAGCTCACCGTGCAGTGTGGTAATGTCTGGCTGGGGCCCGACACACAGATTACAGCCGAGGTGTTGGGGCCAGAATGCAAAGAGCAGGGGGGGGGAAGGTCCCCAAGGGAAAACAGGGTTTATGTCTCAGAGCACTAAAAGGTAAAAAGCAGAGAAACTGTCCTCACCCCAAGCTCTACTACCCCAGAGTGGAGATGCCTCTATCGCTCAATCTGGTTGGCAGAATTTCAAATATGCATGAACAAGAGGAAGGAAGCAGGCGAATGGCAAAGCCACACAGGCCAGGGCCAAGGAGCGGCGGAGGCGGCGGGAGAGCAGGAGGAGATTTATAAACATCGCTGCCTTCCACAGGCGCAGAGGATGTGGTTTGCAAAGGACGTTTACAACAACACAAAACCACAAAATCCTTTGCTTCAACAGAACTTGATTAGGAATGAGCCTGGCTGACTCAGGTCATTTATTATAGAAATCTCCCTCCCACCTCCTCTTCAGTGTCCAGCCACACGCTGACCTACTGGGGCTTCTGCATTCCTCACCCAGCCTCGCTCACGCTTCTTCAGTGAAATTTGGCTGCATCGCTTCTGCACTACCTTTGCACGGCAGCATGGCTAGAAACACCTATGTGGAGAGGTGTCAGGCATCTGGTATGTGGGAGAGCTGGATGGTCTCTTAGCACCAATATGTCACTAAACATACTGCATTTTGCCAAGCTGCATTCATGGAGATTTTTATCCTAAATAAATTCTTAATTCTTGAAGGGCTTTTTCCTTCCATTTCTCTTTGTCTGCAGTTAGGAGAAATTCTTCCTTTTCTAAGATGTGAACACATCAGCAGGATCAAGTAACAACAGTTTGGGGAGTTACTGCAACCAGTTGAGTCTCTGAATCTCTTCTTTAGCAAACCTTTTGCTTATTCCAGCAGCATTAGTTAAACCACCTAGGAATGTATTTCTGCACCCAGCTGATCTCAGATACTCTCTGCTCACAGGCAGAGTTTAATCCTATTTGCTAACCAAACAATACATTCTGTCTGATGGTATTTGCCAGGGATTTTAGGAAGTAAGCAAATTGGGCGATCTGGGGAGCTGCTGGTGAATATAGTAAGCAAGTGTGCTTATTAGGTAGCAGGCATCAGCCATTGCTACGTCAGCAGGAGCCAACTAACCTCCAGGATAAATGGCAACACTGGGATGAAGGTCCTGGTGTTCTCAGACAACAGCGTAAGTGCACGGATGCAGTGCATACGCAGAGGGTAGAAACGAGACGTTGGTACCAGCCTAGAAAGGAAAAAATAAGAAAGGACATTAGGCCAAGTTTATACAGGAACTACACCTGCAGCCTTTAGTGACACCTGAAAGCCTTTCCTACCCTGCAAAAGACAGAGAGCTTTAGTATTGCACAGCAAACTGCTTGGGCTGCTGAAGCTATCCCATAGTTGGAAATAAAATTCACATGTTAAAGCTGTAATACTAACACCCAAATTCCTGAAACCAATCACTAGGTTTCCAGCTTCTGCTGTGAGAAAGCGCAACAAGAACTTTCTAGGTGAAGGTGTTTAGTCACGTTCAACACTTTTGGCTCTCATGCTCCCAGCACAGTTAGGTATGCAAGAAAGTGGCAGACACCATCTAAAGCAGCAAGTTTGACCGAGAAAAGGGCTCCCCCAGCATACCAGAGGGATTATAAGGAGGAAGATGTTTCCCATTTCCCACTACGTACCCTCTGTGTAGCCACAGAGTTCATGCTGTCACCCAGTCACCCTCTTAGTGGGGAATGTCACTGAAGCAGAAGGAGCATACCAGAAAGGACAGAGTGAGAGTGACCTCTCACAGCCAAATCTGTTCAGCCATCTCCAGTCCAGAGGAGCACCTGACTTACTCCTTTCTCCTTCAGAGAGACAACACGTACATTTGAACAGCCGGTAATCAGCATGGAGAGGAAGAGGCCAGAATTTCTGACCCACACTTTAAACCATTACACACTCAGGTATTAAGAAAGTAGAGCCAACTCCCTTTGTAAGGTTGGGACTGAGAAGGGTCAGCTCCCCCAGCACCACGTAAGCCAGCAGCAGAGGTGAGAACGCAGAGCTATCCTTAAAAGACACCAGACCACATTACTGTACCACTCCAGAAACCTCTCACTCCGAATGACCTGTACTTGAATACATGGATGCCTCCAGCATTAACAAGTGGGTTTTAATTTTTTTTTTTTTTTTTTTTTTTTAAAAGCACAGTTCCCAGACAACAGGCTCAAGTCTGATAAATGAATCCCTCCCCTCCCCAAACAGCTTGTTGAGCAATCCAGGAGAGCAAAAAAAAAAAAATAAAAATCAGCTTGACCAGGCACCATAAATCACCTGCATCTCCCCCCCTCCAAATAGTGAAATAATTATCATTGGATCCATTACAGAAATAAATCTACTTTGCACCCCTGATCTGGCACCACTGGAGATGACGAAAGCCATTCTCAGGAATTAATTGATCGAGGAATAAACCTGTTAAGTGTATAGATTTACTGTAAACCAAGACCATTAATTTTAGAGTGCGCGGCGATGCAACGATCTGCTCAACTTCCCGATGGCTGGATGCACAGGGAATACAAAACACAGCTGGGTCCCAGCTCTGCTGAGGAAGGTCCAACTGCCTAGGCACTCCAGGGCGTTCAAACTGACTGACGTTTCATCTCAGCAGAGTGTGCTCTTTAATGTCTTACCATCACTGTCTCTTGGAATGCCTGCTGTACTTCTCCCACGCAGCCAGGGCATGGGCTGTGGTGTAGAGAACAGCCTAAAGGCTTCTCAAGGCTTATTTTTACTCACTACAGCTCCTTCAGTTATACTCCTGGGTAACCACAACCTTCCTCTGGCTAGAAAAGACAGAGAAAGCTTCTTTCATCATCAGCCTCCACCCCACCAGGACAGGTCACCAGGGGAAGTTGCTCAGGGACACCAAGGCTGAGCTTGCTTCTCCATGGAAGAGGCTGCAACTGCTTTCTCCCCTGTATGTGCTGGGAGGCCAGAAACTAAAACTTAACGGGCACCAGAAATCCTCATTTAACTATAAGCTGGGGAGAAACTTCATTTTTATAGCTTAGACTGGGAGCAAGGTAAAAATCCAAGCAGATATGGTCAGAAAGACACTTTATAGGATCAGGGGAAAAGGGATAACGGAACCGGAGTTTCTGTAAGAAAAAAAAGCCAACCCCAAACCCATGAACTCTGACAAATGCAAGCACACAGATCAAAAGGAAGAACTTATGGACTGTGGAGGCAAAGCACAGAGAAAAGAAGGGGGAAATAATCTCCATGTTCTACATCTCTGCAGTACCTACAATGCTGCCCCATTGGTCAAATTAACTGCAACCTTTCAGCTGTTTGCAAGAACAGCATCACTCATTATTACATGGCAATTCCATGAGCAAACTCAGCAATGAGTCTCTTCCCAGCATCACAAAAGTCAGAAACCACCAATTCCAGCACCTCTCTATTCAACAGTCCAACTTCCCTGGACCACATCTTCAGCACAGGTAACTTCCAGACACACAGGGTCCACTTCTGAAAGATGCGTTATTAAAAATAGTTTCAATGCATTTTATATGTTGGAAAGCAGGAAAAGGGAGCAAGAAAATGAGGGAGCTAATTTTTATTTTAGCAGGCAACCCTCTTCTATTAGTTATCTTATTTAATCATTCAAATTCTGCCCTGGTCCCTGTCTAGAACATAAAGCCTGTGATGGATGGCAATTTCTCCCTACTCCCCTCGTGTAAGAGCCCAGGGTGGCATGAGGAGCTGATCAGGTCAGACAGACAGACACCCGCTCACTGCCCTTTTGCTGGAGCCAGGCGCCACCTCCCGGTACAAAAGGCACTGGAGAAGCGGAGTCTCCTCCCAGCACTACCACCCTCTGGGTGGACCCCAGAGCACCAGACCACATCAGGAGCAGAAATGAAAGAAGCTATTCCAGATGTTACATAGCAGCCTTCCTCACTACCTGATCACATCCACACACCTCAAAGCTGAGCAGCCTGGAGAAACAGAGAGGGGTCCAGCTCATTCACACCATCTCCACAAGAGTCTGCTCACAGCAGATACTAAGCAGCCCCCAGGCAGATGAATATGCCTAAATGGACCTTCCAGAAAGGCATGAAGTGGTACACAAAGCAAAAAAACCCCTTGACCTGCAGGCTAGATTACTTTATCATCTCACAGAAACAACCCGAGTTCCTCTGTTGCACTCGGTTGCTCCAGACTTATCTGCACCAGGGAACATGGCACAGAGACTGACTCTTGATAGTCTTGGTTTGGACAGAACTGACACTGCGAAGAGGTTGTCTACACTCAGGAAGGAGCCCTAGGGTCCTGGGTACAGACTGAAGCCCATGGAGCCGCATCATTCCTACATCTGCTAACCTACCTACCTACCTACCCCCTGTTTATATCTTGGACACTGGCTCAGCTCAGTAAGGAATCCAGGGTGGGATTTATCTGTTTTCCCCACCTTAGAACCCATCTGTTGGGTTCCCAAATCTTTGAAGCCTTGTCAAGACAGTAACTGTACTTCATGCCAAGCAGCCCTGTCCATCACAGACACTAACAAATTCTGTTTGCTGCTCTGGCTGAGTCTCACCAGATTCACCTTCCCTTGGCCCCAGACAGCTGATTTATCTGCCTGGACAGGTAGAAAAGTGCCTAGATTAGTCCGCAGGACAAATAAAGCTCTACAACAGCAGTGGGAAGCAGCCTGTGCATATGGGGGATGGGAAGAGGGATGTATGCATACTCTAACGATCGTTTAAATCTGCTTATCTTCATCACCACTTGGGAGTTTTTCAAGACCAGGCGGGTGGTGTTTTAAAGCTGAGAATCTGGTTAACAGAGGTAAAAGGATTTCAGAGATCATGAGAGATTCAGAAATCCCCTCAACGCTCATTATTAACAGCCATTTCAAAGCACAAAAATTTCATATATAAACATATAAACTGATGGGAAAAGAGAAAGAAATTCTCAGCAGACACATTAAAAACAATAAATGTGTCCTAGTTCTTCAAATTCTAACAAATATGCACAAAAAATGCATCTTCTAACTGTATTTACCAAGCTAGAGATGAGAACTTGATTCTATACTTTGGCACTGCTAGGTCCTGAGGCAAGTCAGTACATTTTTCCTTGCCACTTTGTACAACTGGGAGAATAATCCACTCAGACTATTCAGATTGCAACTTCTACAGAGCAGAGAGCCATCATCTGCCCCGCACACTACCTCAAAACAGAGCCTTACTGCTGCAGCACTACTGCATGATGTACAGTTACTGGCTGGTATTAAGAGGTCATCTCCCCTTGGTCTCCAATTGCACAGACACTAACACACACCACTGGGATTCCATAATAACCACTGGGAGAGATTCCACCGTGGTTCAATTCCACTAATGGAACTAGTGGAATTCAGCAAGCTTAAACACAGACCACTATACCTGGCCGATACTCTGGGAGTAAGAAAAAAAAAAAAAAACCAACCAAAAAACCCCAACAACCCGCAAATGAGAATAGCTTTCATGCTGCTAAAGATACCTGAGCAGGCTTTCCTACTGGTGTGTATATTTTAAGAGAAAATAATTTAAAAAAAATCTAAACACACTTAAGATTCCAAAACCAAGTCCTCATCTCCTCCCTCATTTTTTTTTTTTTCCCCCCAAATAGCTCAGCTCAGAGACAGTCAGAGACTGCTACACATGACATGCTTGCACTTGGACAGTTCTCCATGGAAATACCCTGACAGCTATAACCTCTTGGAAAGAACACTCAGCAACATAGAAATACTACTTCTGCAACTGCTCTACACATGACAAAATGTTCTGATGGATGTTAAAAAGCTAAGCTGACCCACTTGGGCTGGTTCTTCATATGAATGCTTGGGGAGTACTCAGTTATTTTAAGCTTTCCTTCAGAAAAAGATCTAGAATGTCTTCGTGGAGATACAGTTCTCCAGCTACAGAGAATAGCAATAGAGCTATTGTGCTTTTTAGCACCAAAGTTAACTGCATTGCTTTGGGTCTCCCCACCTTCCCACTAGATGACAGCAAAAAGTGTTTATATTATTCAGAGGTGTGCCCAGACCACATAAACACTGCAAATATTCTAGAGCGTAAAGGAAGAGGAATTTCACAGTATTTTCTGTTCTCGCTGCTGGGCACCTCTACTTTTCTTTACTTAGCTACTTCTCAGATTAGCCCAGAAACGGCTGCAGTTTGACACTGGGTCACAGACCAATTGGTCCTCCTTCAATATGGGAGCTCATGGAAAGACTTGAAAAGAACACCAAAACAGGTAGAACTGTTCCTTATACAGAGAATTTAGTTGTGGTGTAGGTTATTCTTTCCTAGCCTTTCTCACCACCTAAACAAACCAATGCTCACAATGCATGTTCAGCTGGAATACTTCAATCAATAGCAGCTCTCAGGCAATTCCTTACAATGCAAGGTTAAATCCAAATCACACAACAGTAACACCCCTTGGTAACTTGCTCTGCTACATAAAGCAAGAGGAAGAAATATAGCCAAAAGAAGAAAAAATCCTACTTACTTTATACAGCCAATGATGACCTGCGTCAAAGGATAGATCAACGGCTCCATGACCTCACTGGGATAGATGGTGCTGAGAACCCGACACCAGAAATACAGGCAGTGGATGTACTGCCAGTTATAAACGGACTGGAAGTTCTCCTGCAGAAAAAGGGAAAAAAAACCATAGGCACAAACCTGAAAATGTGCTATTTGAGAGGAGCTCACTCTGTTTTCTCTACAGGAGTCATTTTATCCAGTATTCTCTAAGGGGACATTGTGCACTGTCCAGAGAGGAGTAACCAACATTTGAGCTGTCGCTTTGATGCTAGCAGCTGACCCACCATCCAAGCAAGTTCAGATGCTGCATTAGCAAAATTATGATTTGGTACTAGTTAGTGCCTTGAAGAAAATAATGAGCAACACACAGATTGCTTTTCTTCAAAAGTATGGCTCAGTTGAGAAGGATGATTTAATAGCCCAGCTCACAGCAGCTGGTGGGATGTGGCCAAGCATTAGGAAACCTGTAACTGTTCCATTTACCAGGGACAGTCCCTGGTCTCCCACAGGTAGGAAGGCTAGAAAGTAGTACCCCCTCTGATGCCCTTGTGAATTGCTGTCTGGCCTCTGCAGGCCAGAGAGGGGGAGGAAAAGGGTGTGTAAAGCTACACTACAGATTCAAGCTAGCAAGAAATTCAGCTGAATTTATCTGGATTTCCCCTCTCTGCGTTCAAACTCATTTGGTTGTTACGTCGCAGCTTGTCCTTCCCACTTGAGGCTTCCCTTCCCTCAGCTGTATTAATCAAAACCCCCCTAACCACCACCCCAGTAACTCTAAAAGGCAGTACCAGTGCTTATTTTAAAGATGTTCCTATGAACAGTCACTGTCAAAGCAAGGACCAAATATCAACCCAGCACTCCTCCCTGATTTTGGAAAAGATACTACCCAGGACAGTTTTATTCTTTTTTTTCCACTTGCAGAGTAAAAATGACAGACAGCAGAGCTGAGAACAAACTTTCAGCTGTTTCTCAGTTAGTCTTTATGGTTACCAGCAAAAACAATGCAGTAGGCCAGCAGCGTGCCTGACATGCAACAACACGTGAACCAGCATTTCAGGCTGGCTCAGTAGTATGGGTGAGTGTGGGTCAAGTCTTGCACCAATCCAAGAGACATTGTTTTCAAGAAAGCTTGGGCAAGTCCCCCCCCTCCCTGCCATGTGCTTAAGCAGCTCATAGGGCCCGGTTAAATAAAAGCCCAGACGAGTGCAGGAGTCCCACTTAAGGACACCCTTTCCAGAGGGTTCTGTAGGCCCACGTATTCCCCAGATTGCACCAAGAACTTATGAGATTGCACTTAAGGTGCCTCAGCTCCAACTTGTGCTTCAGACAGACTTTCAAGGCCCAGGTCACCTCCTCTTTTGCATGGATGACGCAAGATGTCTAAGTCCCAAAACAACGACAGAAGCCCCCAGTTGCAGCCACTGGACCAAACCTTACAGTAGGGACTTAAGCCGCAGCAGGAAGCAGTAGAGCACTCTCAGCTCTCACCAGGTCATCAAGATGTACCAGGAAGCTCTGTTCTCAGCTTCTCTTGCACAGAACCGATAAGCAATCTGCTCCTGTAATCACCTTCCATAACCACCCACCGCTCAATTTAAATTAATTGGCTTATTACTTGGATTTGTGCATTTTGGTTGTGCTGTTGTCATTCAGAGTTCCTACAACCCTCCCCAGCTGTGGAATCAAGTGGATTTAGGTCTTGTCTGGGCCAGGACTGAGGGTGTAAGAAGCCAATGCAATCCAATTAGGGTATATGCAGCCCAGACTTCATTTATCTCTGCTCATTTATCCCCATGTCTGAACAGCCAGGAGATTTAACTGGTCACGAATCCTACACTGTTTGGGAGCAGCTGAACAATTAATCTATAGGGGTCTGTTCTGCTAAACATGAATAAAGCCAGGATTAGCAATCTGACTTAGATTTCTGAGGTCAGACTGGAGATGGCTGAAATCAGGGCTGCTCCCAAAAGGTCTGAGCTGCTTTGTTCAGTTAAGTCCTTTAAATAGCATGGACTTGCTGGAAAGATGCACACACCTGGGTGGTTCCTAATTTTCTTTACCTTGAGGCTTTGCAACAGAGGCTGCAAACAGCAGCTTCACAGAGTGAAAAAGTGACTTCAACCCTGCAGTTGTCTTTCCTCTCCTTCCTTGCTGAAATTCTAACCACAGGCAACTACGAGGGGACCCCTGAAGCCCCCAGCCCCTGGAAAAAAACTCCTTGACACATTATAAAACAGGCCAGACAAAAGTACTGACACTTTAGAGACACTTCTAAAAGCCTGAAGTGGCTACTGTAATTTTCCCCTATCCACACATTCCCCAGAGGAGGGGTACACTCCTTCCACACTGACTGGTACCTACCTTCTTCTTTACTGTCATTGCACTGCGCAAGTGAATGGCAAGCTGACGGATATAGATGAAGGCATGCTGGTAAGAGGTGTGGGTGTCCAGGGCATACATCTCTGTCAGTGTGCGCTGCATGAAGTTGATCATGGGCAGGACATTGGGAGAAGTGAATCTGGAATTCTTCACAAATGCGATGTACATTTGCTGTGCAAGAAAGAGGACACAACCACATAAAACAGAACAAAAATATTCTTTCACTAACCTTCCCCACCCAGGTATGTCCAAACTAGGGGCAGTGTTCCTTTTATAAGACAAGTCACCTCAAAGGAACATGCAAAAATAATAATCCAGCCTGCTCCTTCTCCAGGGGAGACAGGAAAGAGCCTGTTTAGCACAGAGCTTGGAGATACCCCTGCCACTGCTTCCCTGCAAGAAGAGAGAACTGTGGGATGGCTTTGAACCATACATGCTTATGGTTGGTCACAGTTGTCTTTCTGTAACACTAAGCAAACAACTTTGGAACCTCAGCTGTTAGCTGAATGATCAGAGCAGCTCAGAAACACTTAGTATTGCATCAGCACTTGAGGAAAGCCCTCAAGAATTTGGAAGATGAGTATTCATCCAGCAGACAGATAAGTACCAGAGGCCTTCCCTGCTAAGACCCTGTGGGCCTCCAGCAAGAAAGGCAGTAGTAGGAAGCAGGATATCACTCTGACCTCATATAGAATCTCTTCCCCATTTAATTCTCTGGAGATAGCCATCATCGTCTCCAGCACCTGCCCTACATGGCAGGCTCATGCTCTAAGTTCTTTGCATATAACATGAGAAAGAAAAGCTGCAGAGTACAGCAAGTACCAGCCTTACCTTCAGCAAGGGACTTAGGTACATCTCTTTCTTGTAGCGGCAGATTTTGTTCAGCACAAGGAAGGCCAGTACTCTCACTGTTTCCTCACCTGTGCTCCACAAATTAATTGCTTGCTGGAACAGAAAATAAATATATGGATAAGTGAAGTGACAAAGAGCCCCTTCCTGGTTACACAAAGGCCTGAGCTTCCTTACAGCAAAAAAGCAAGCAAGGAGGAAGATGACACAAAGATGGCAGGCCGTACTATCATAGAATCAGTCACAACAGCACTGGCAGCCATTCTGTCCTCATACTCTAGCTGTGAGACCACACAAAGGGCAAGGTTGATGTTTCCATGATCAATAAGGGAAACTGTCCAAAACTAGCATCTCTGAAAAATATGTGCACTTTTATCCATGTGCCTAAATACACATCTGAGCTTCTGAGCACACGCACCAGTACTTGTGCATGCGACTCAACCTCCCAGGCTTTGCAAAGCTTCCTTACCATCCCCAGACAGCAACACCACACTAGATTACACACTTGGCCAATACATCTTCCAGCTCAACAAAAAAAGTAATTTTTATGCCTTACACTGAATTCTGCAGAATACAACTACACTGCAATTACATTCCCATTCTTGCCCTGAACACAAAAGTTCTAGTTTCTCAAAGAATCCTATTAAAGATGCATTTGTCTCTGGAGAGAGAGACTCCAGGGTTTGATTTCTGAATTTATCAATGTTCTTTCCCTCTGGGCAAATAGGCTGCAATTCTCCTCGTGGTAGTTCTGCCTTAATTCCAGTTCCCTGGACATTCACTGTATTCATTCAAACGATAGAGCAGCAGCAGGGTTTGGAGCCAGAGACAGGACCTGTGTAAAGCAGCACTTCTGCCCAGATATATCCTTAGTCACTCTGGTACAGACATGATGATGAGCACCCAGTGCATCATAAAAATACCTACACCAGCTGGAGAGGGGTAGGTTGGTCTGTGCAGGGGTCTGGGCTAACAGACAGCCCACCATTGCCACGTAAACTCATCTGAGTTTTACCCATGTCTGCATTGCATAAAGCAATCATATTTTGGTCTTTTCCCTCAACATCTTGAGAAGCAAATGAATAGGTTTTGTTCTTCCCAGGCCTGCCTGCATTCACCTGTTCAGAGTATAGATTTACCTGGACATGGCTGGCCCTGTCAGGAAGCATGCGGTACAGCAGGGCCACAATCATGGCCGATGCCTCCAAAAACTAGTTCCCTTATTGCCATTAATGAACTCTAGAGGAAATCAGAAAGATTCCAACTGCAGGGCTGAAAAAGCCTGCTCAAAAACCCTGCTGTAGCAGTGAGCAGACTGCTACACCTTCAGATATGAGGTGTAACAGCCTCCCATCACTGTGTACCAGTCATCTTTATCAAAGGGTTCCCAGCTTCATTTAAATGTTGTGTTGCAGCTTTTCATTTAAATATCATCCTGCTGCCCTCTTCCACTCTTCCACGCCTTCTTTGTTGTTCTTAAGTGCTCAGCAGTTGTGACTAAGTTTCTGCAAAAATATTCCACCCCCAGTTCTTGAGAGTGAAATACTATCACAGACGTACACACAGACTCAGCACACAGGCAGCAATTACTCCATCTGCGATGAGGAAGCAGACAGCTTCCCCAGAACATTTCTGTGTCACTTTGCATGGGGATTAGCAATAGCTACACGCAGAGCCACATGCCCACTCACCTCAGCGTGAGAGCGCTGAGGAGGGCCTTTAAGAGAAGCAGAAGTCCTTTCCAGGACCAAAAGAAAAACAAGGGAAGAGTACAACAGACTGAACTGTCATGGGATCCAGCCCAAAGAGCATGAGAGGCTCATCTGAAGGGGTAAAGACAGTACCTCAGATCCAAATGACATATCATAGCACACCACCTTACCTTGAGAAGCGCACGGCACTGCTTTGGAAAGGACAAATAATAAGGCACTATGGAACTGACATGCTGAAGGACTGCTACACCAACTGAGGCTTCTGTTAAACAAGACAGGAGCTACAGAGGGAAAACAAAACACAAACCCGTTTAGTGTGTAGTCCTCATCACCTTCCTTTACCAAGCACCTGTATTTTACTGTTTCCAAGTATTTCTGTGTTACCAAAGGACTGGAAGAGCAGCCTTCCCTAGGAAGAAGCTCAAACAAACCCCCAAAAGCTGTATCAGGAAAAGAACAGACACATAGCGGGTTATATAACTCCCCCAAAAGTATAGCATCCTGGCAAATGCAAGCTCAGGCTACTGGACTTGGATGGCTAACAGCACCCAAGCTCATCACACAAAACCTTATTTGCATACACTGTAAAAGCAAGCTAAGTCTATATACAGTTTAAGACATCTTACAGGCAGTGTGACACCAATGCCTCTGTCATCTCACTAAAAATGGTCAAAGCACAATGAAGACACCTTCAGTCTACACAAGACTTGGAAACAGACCAAGTGAGCTATCTGATGACTGATGATTTCACTAGGATTTCTTTGATGGGAAGTTGGAATACTGTTGGGTATCAAGAGGTTAACTCTAGCTGTAGGAAAAGGTTAGACAAACTATTTAAGAAACAACATCTTGGCATTTCCAGGTTGTTCAGCTCAGTTCACCTGGAGCCAAACCCAGAGACGTTTGCAGTTTCTAATTTGAAGACAATGGTAAGCTCAAAGTCACTTCAATTTGAGAGAGGTTCTGCCTGATGCAGTGCCCCCTCTTCCCTGCAATCTCAGTTGCTGGAAGCAGAGGAATTTTTACTACTTTCAACTCTCCTTGAACCTCGGGACTGAGCAGGTCTCCTTCACAAAGTCCCTCGCACACCAAACGGAAAGGAGAAAATGTTGTTCAGAAACCACTATGCCAAAAAAGCACTGTAGCGAAGCCTGGGACTGAAGGCTCTCAGTACAGGACAAGGGATTACTTCAATGGGACTGCATTGCTAGCTTTTCCTTTTCTGCTGCAACCTTAGTTCTACTGCTGGCAAGAGGCACCACGACTTGAGGAAAAAAAAGCTCTACTGATCTTTCTGCTAAGTCATTCTGCCAGCTTACAGCTAAGAGACATCAGCACTTTCTTTTTGTTTCCTTATATCCCCTTCCCTCAGCTTCTGAAGAATGAGTATTTCAGTGTTGTTTGCTTGTTTTCAATATTCCAATTTTGGGGATTCATGATGAAGCAACCAAAAAAAATTAACTGGGGGCAGGAATTTCCTTCAGAAATAATCCATGAATTGTCTCTGGAATACCAGACATCAGCAGCTTTGGATGGATGGGATATCCTAGTGGGATAATCATACTTGGAGATGTCATATGTGAGGAGCAGAGGTTGTCAACATAATGACTTCTTAGTATTTACTATAAGAAGTGGCAAGACCATAGTGCCAAAAACTGTATTAAAGATACAGAATGCAGGAATACAGCACTGCAAGCTACTTTGAAGACTACTAAATCTTAATTTGTCAGACAAATTAAGACAGAAAGAACTGCCAGAATGTGAACCCAGCCCTTCGTTACAGGCTACCTATTCTGACCCAACCATCCTATGGATCTCCAAATTGTCAGTTAGACCAAGTACTTCCAAAACAAGACAGGGAACTGGGCAGACACACAAATCTGATGCCCAAGGCTCTGAGACTCAGTGAGATTCCTTCTGCTCACTGCAGTCTCAGCCAGTAAGTCTTATTTATCCTCCACTACAGAAGGCGGCGTAGAAATCAGTACCCAAGGTTCCCAGTATTGCGATGGCAAGAAAGCTTCCCTCAAACTGGAGTAACCATCTTTTCTGGTAAAAAAAACCAACAAAAAAACAACCAAACATAAAAGCACCTGAGGCTACACTGTTACCTGCTTTGTTAATTATCTTCTTGATTGCTTGGCTCTCCTTTTAGCAATGTTGTTTACAGATGCAAAAGCCCATCTGCCTCATTCCAAAATACCCTGAACAAAAGCCCAGCAATGCACAGCCTGACCCCAGTAACACAAACATGCTGAAATTTCTTACTTGTATAGTACAGCTGAGGTACACTTTTACGTCCAGTCGCAGCTTGCTCCACAGTGGGCTGGTGGAGGGGAGAACCATTCTAGAAACGAGCAAGAGTTGGGTTTAGCTTTAAAAAAACCCCACCAAATAAATTAGATTTCAGCAGCACAACAAACAATGAGTTTAATTCCTCAATATTGCCAGTGAGTAAAGACAACTGCTTGCAAAGCAAGAAGTAAAAGTAGTTAACAATTTTGTCATGGGTGAAAGGAAGTACTTCTACTCTATAAAAACTGCCTGAAGAACAATATTAGAAAATTTAATCCAAAGATGTCCCCAGCAGAGTACCCAGATCTCTGGAAGTGTGATACAGGGAGCTGTGACAGCCAAAAAGCCTGGTGGAGATCCGAATCCCTCACAATGATGTTATCTTCTAGTCAGGCATTCTGCAGCCACTGCCTGACAACAGAGCAGGCTGGCTTGTAGTAAGAAAGTCTATTTTGGGAATCAAACTAGTCATGAGACATTTAGTCTCTTCTAAACTTTTGACACTGCATTTGAAGTAGTGCCCCCAGGCCATCCCACAATTCAGACAGTCTGTACAAGTCAGGCCAGGCAGGGAAAGATACTAGTATTTACTCAAAGAACTGAAATTTACTTCTCAGACTGGGCACCACTGTCAACAAGGATTCTACAGTTCAGCTCACCCTTCCCCTCATCTGTGACAGGGAAATTAAAAATACCTGCCACAAAAATTACCCTGGAACCAAAGGCACTTCTGAAAGGCATTCAATTCTCACTCTGCCCAACAATGGGAAAAACGAAGAGCTCAGACCATAAAGCAAGTAATAAAACCGTGTCCAGATGAAACTCCAGACATGACAGAGGTAAAAAGCTGCTGTGAATGCCTAGTAGGAAACAGGCACAGGGGCTAAATAATGCTGCTCCAGCTTGCAAAACATAGTGGGAACTTCACAGCTTGTTTTATGAAACTGGGCTTATAGCACCCAGCTATGGTATTGGTTCATCCAGCAAGAGTTCAGACTGGTACTTAGTGAGTTTCCAGCAACTTTTCCGATTGCTCCTGGGTAAGCCACGCTGATACCTATTCAATTATGGGCCCAGCCTGACTCTGAAACTGTTTGAGCACCAACCCACACAATAGCCAGAGAATTCCCAGCTCCCAGGCAGCAGCTGAGATTTCAAAATTGTCATTCCTCCTCTCTAGTCAAATCAAATTGCATTGGCAAATGCAAGAGAGGTACTGGACCAATGCTGCCATTCTGGAAAAAAATTAATTGTACCATTCTTTGCCTAGTTACATGCTTGTTTCCTTTCCACCTATGCTCAAAATCAGATGATCCAGCCCTCAGAGCACCAGACTCTAGGGCCTAGTACAGCTGCTAAACCCCTGGATTAACTGAAGTCACGTACTTGTGATGCTCTGCCTACAAATAGGCAGAAGGCTTGGTCGCTTTCTCTGAAAACCAACTCACAATGCCTTAACAGTGCTCCTGAGTGAAAACACATGCAATTCCAAATTCTTTCTATTGAAGCCACATGTCCGCTGCAAACGGCTGGAGTCTAATATTACAGAGGATGCAGTTCTGGGGAAGTAAGGAAAAACCTGGCTAAGATGACCGTGAGTATAATCAGGTAACTTTGCTAGTGTTTGGGCAGATCTGCCATCTTTTTCCAGCCTCACAGCCAGGTAGCAGTTCTGAAAAACCCCAACCAGCTTTCTCTCACCTGCAGTTCTCAAATCTCCTCAGACTTACTTTTGTTTGTTCTTTGGGGTTTTCAGAAGAAGCAGCTTCTGCAGGCAGTGGAAGAGGTCCCGGACACAGAACGACACAAGGGCATTGAACACTGGTTAAAAAGAGTCAATAAAGCATTTGTAAATGATTTTCCATAAATTCCTGATTTCTCAGCTAATCTGAAAACAGGTCCCCAAGGAACTGAAGTCAGTGATTCCCATAGCAGAACTATTGCCTTTCCACAAGCTTCCAGAAAACATCGGTTTGTCTTACCTTAGAATTTTTTATCTAACCAGTAAGATTACAACTGACAGCTTTCTGGCACAAGGGCCATCTCTTTGCTCTCCAGGTAAACAGCATGAAGCACAAAAGCAGCCTGACCCATGACAAAGAGTCTTTACTACCATCAATCTCCCACAAACCATAACAAGAATTAAAGGCACTTTTTAATAAAAAAAGCGTCACAGAAACAGACATATGAATTCTATGTAACCTCTTACATTAAAGAATAAGGTTTTACCAAAAGCAATGAAAGACATGTAAAAAGTCCTATGCCAGGCAAGAAAGGACTAAGGAGAACATGTGGGTTTAAGCAGTCCCACTCCACAGTGCCAGTTCCAGATGGCACACAACAGCAAGCTGATAAAATACAGTGAGAAAGTACCTGCTAATTTAGTGGTAAAAGTAGGCAGGCTGCAGGTCACCTCCTCGGAGACACTAACAAAGATATTTCCCACTCAGCCACGCTGTTGCTGAGTCTGAAACAGGACTGTCTGCAAAACCTGGAGCTTCTGCAAAAGGGGGCTAGGCTGGAGAGAGAGGTTGCATCTCATTTGTTCTACAGGCATGATAATCCTGTAGAGGAGATCCAGACATGCAGTATTTTGAAAGGTCCCAGCTAGGGGAATTGTGAACTCAATAATGCAACTGAAGTCTGAACTGTTGTGAGGTTATAGACTGCTATTTGGTAAGATGACTTAAAATAGTCTTGTAGGATTAGTTCTAAGAGGGATCAGCAAGAAGCCGCAGCACAAGTTGTCCCAAAAAAATGTGCGCTACAAGCATATAAACAGTACCTAGCTTCAGCTTCCCTCTAAGAAGTCCGTGGAATGAAGCGTGGTACTTTTCCTCAGCAGTCTCCAAGCCCAGTGGCTCCAGGTGTGCACACAGAGGTACACTTACACACTGGGACACCAGAAGAGACTACTGCACAGACTCACCACCAGGAAGAAGATAAGCTACTTAAGTGAAATGAAGCCTATGAAAGGGCAAGTTAACTCCAGCCAGTACTTATCCTCACTCTATTCCAACAGCTAAACCTTCCCTATCAAATGACTTCCCTTCTCTCACAGAATTACTATGGTGACCAACTCACCTGCAGCATCAGTGACTTGAAACTTGCTAGGATCAGCCCCACCATTATCTCCTTTGGTGGTTGCTACAGATGCTTTAAAGGCTTGAGTGATTTCATGGAAAAGTTTTGGTGTTAGCCTTCGCTGGGGAAAGAAGAAAAAGGATTGCTGAGGAGAAAAAGCAAGCAATATTCTGAAACTCTGAAGCACTTTACTGGGACAGGAGTATTGGAATTCATTGTAAGTCTGATTGCAAAAATAGCTCCATCCTACAACACAAAGGAAAAATGTCAAGACAGTGTTAATGAATGCTAGTGGCCTTCACTTGCTCTAAAATGGCCTTCTAAGGCTTTTAATTGGTTGGAGGTTGAGAAGCAATGAATCAGTTGCAAGCAACTGTCCAATTTGACCTTTCCCTCCCCCTCTTAGTCAGAAGCAGCAAGCCATTTCATCACTATTCAAAATGTGACTAAAAAAGTTCTTGGAGCTGCCAAAGGCACAATCCTTAGCAAGAGGATGAAAAGCCAGAATTTAACCATTCTGACCTCTTCTGAGCCACGAATTTCTCTAGCTTCTCCCTCAGATAGAGTGCAAGTATTTTAATCTTGCAGCCCCCCAAAAATTGCAAAGACAAATCACACTAAAGTAACAAGAGCTGTAGGAGTATGACCTTGTATGTAGGACATACATCTTCTCTGTAAATTTTTGTGAAAGAAGAACAAATCGAAAGTTGGTCTTCTAGGGGCAGCAACACATGTGGAAGAGCATTTAAAGGAGAACACTCAAGTGCCTTGTATTCCAACTCCCTGCTCACCTCTGCAGCTTTTCTCCATTCTTCAACCATTTTCAAGCTCACGGGGATGAAACAAACTCTCTTCCGTTTGACTGTTTCATGTTCTTCTTCCTCATCTTCATCACTTGCTTCCTATAGAAGTCAGTACCAAGACTGAGAAAAGGCTTATACACCTCTTTTCTGGCCCCATCTCTTTTGCTGAGTAGCTACTGAAGAGGAAGGCAGGCAGGCAGCAGTGAATTTTATCAATGCTGTTATTAGCACTTTGTGTAAAGCAGTAATGAAATTATGGGTATTACAAATTCCCAAAAAGCTACTTAAGCCCTGCAGCTTTGCTACATAAATACAACATGCAATAACATAAAACATCAAGGAGAAAGGATATCACTTGAAGCAAAACAAACTCTCGTTGGGAAAGGAGACACAAAACCAAAGCCACAGAGAAAATACACTCTCAGGCTCTGCTTTCACAGTCTTTAGCAAACTCCTCATGCTCAGTTCAAATCCACAGCTGACTTCTCGATTACAAGCCTGCACACCTGCAGATGATCATTGGGGAAGCTCCTCCACAGCCATCTGTGCCACTACAAGCCCAAATATACTTAGGCCTTGCACTGAAACTCAAATACTTCACATATAAGTAATTGAAATCATTGATTTCAGCATTCCAAAACAGGGCCTAGTACCTCCAGTGTATCAGGTGGTATGTGCACCCCCTCCTCCTCATCAGAACTGTCTGAAGCATCAAAATTCAGCAATGTGCGATCGTTTTCTTCCAAAAACTTATAAAATTCAGGATCTTTGTCCTTCAGCCGGGAGAGCTGATCTTTATGTTCAGATGCCTTTCCCTTCTTCCTGGTAGGTAAGAATTAACATGCATTATTCATTGCTCAAACCTCTGCTGGTGCTGTAAGAAAAGCAAGCAACTTGCACTAAAGCATTTGCACTAAAGCACACCTGGGGCTAATTTGAATGGTGATGATTTAATCAGGGCTGTGGCCACACTTTGGTATCCCGTTTAACACCTGCTCTAGAGGTCTACCAAAAAGTTATTTTTACTCAGCATAAAGAGGCTATTTTCATTCAGCATTAAGACATCTTGATAGCGAACGATCAGATTGTATTGGGATACTGACCAGAGGTCACGAAAACATCTTGCAAAACCAAAAAAAAAATAATCTATTCCTCATTTCTCAGAATTACTTTTACAAACTTTTTTATAAAGAATACAGAAAGTTATACTGCCAGAAAAATCTGGCAAGGAAAGCTTGGTAAAATCTGTCTGGTACCAAAGAATAGCTTCTAATAACAATTAGCAGTGCCTAAGAATTACTTCATCGATTTCTATCTGCAGATACTCCAATGTCTTTCAGCAAGCACAAATACACACAGACCGAGGAAAAACTCTGATATACGCTGTAAAAGATTAAAAGCATACACAAGCTTTTCTCCACAGCAGTTACTGAATTGACATAGGTTCCACCAAAAACCTGACTGCCCTGCACCCCGTAACCACACTACAGTCTTGAACGCAGCCCTTTTAGCTTCCTCTGACCCATCTCGTCCCGGAGCAAGCTCACTCCACGACAGGCAGAGCTACAAGGAAATCCCGCGGTTACTTATAAAAGCAGGTAAAAGTCACAGAAACCCAACCAAGCCAGCAGCCAGCGAAGGCGCGCTGAGGTGGGCCAAGCCTCGCCCAAAGCGGGCGAGAGGCGAAGGGCAGGCCGCCCGGAGGGACCGCCCGCCCGAGCACGACCAGCAGGGTCGGCCTTACCTCGCAGCCGGCGCGGCCCGGAGCGGCTGCCGGGCCTTCCCGTCCCGCGGCGCCTTCCCGCTCTGCCGCCGCTGGGCCGCAGCCCCCTTGCCGGGCCTGGCGGCCTCCTCCTCCTCCTCCTCCCAGCCGCCGTCAGGCTCCGACTCGGAGCCAGCGGCGAGGAACTCGTCCAGGCTCAGCTCCGCCAGGCTCCTGGGGGCGAAGGGAGGGCGTGGGGGGAAGCTCAGCGGGGAGCTGGGCCGGCAGCGCCGGGCCTGCCCGCTCACGGCGGCCTTGGGGCCGGCGGCTGCCATGCCGCCCGCCTCGCTCCGCCGCGGCCGCCGCTTCCGCTCCCGGCGTGCACCGCGGCTCCGCGGGGCGGGGAGGCCCCGCCCCCGCCCGGCCCGCGCCCCGCCCGCGCCCGGACTCCCCTCCCCGGCTCCGGCGGCCGGGCCGCGGGGCTGCCTCAGCGGGGCCGGTGCCACGCGTGTCCCCGCCCCGCAGGACCGGGCCCCCGCGCCCGGTAAGTGAGGGGCGGGGCGGGCGAGCTGCTCTTCCCCCCCAGGCCGGTGACACGTGCGCGGCGGGATTTAGCTGCGGGGGGAGCGCCGTGCCGAGCCGTGCCGTGGGCAGCTCCCGCACGGCTCCGCGGCGGGGTTATTCCGGGTGAGGGAGGAAGCCGCAGCCGCGGGGCCGCCCCGGCCCCGTCCCGCCGCGACCCGAGGAGGAGCCGCGCACCTGCCCGCCCCCGCCCCGCCCCGGGGCGGCGCCCCGCAGCATCCCGCGGGCCGGGCCGGGCCCCGGGGCCGTGAGTACCGCCGGGGCGCCGGCACCCCCCCCCTCCTCTCCCTCTCCCCGTGGCGGTGGCCGAGCCGGGCCCCGCGGGAGCGCCCCGGGAGCGGCGGCGGGAGGGGGGAGGGGTGAGCTGGGGGGGCCGGCGGCAGGAGGACCCCCCGGGGGAGCTCCCCGCCGCTGCTGGTGGGTGTCCCCGGGGCCCCCCGGGGGGCCGGCCTGCCGGGGCGCAGCGCGGCGCGGCGGGGGGAGCCACCGGTGCCGTTTCCCAGCGGCTGCCTGGGCTGCTCGCCCTCTGCACCTCGGCTCCTCTCTGCAGCCGAGGCCGGCAGCGTTTCCCTGCTAAGCGTCGTCTTCTTCCCTGTCCTCTGCCAAGTCGTGGAGAGATCCCTTCGGTAAAGCAAAAAGCCGCAGCCCGAGAGCCTTGCGAGATGCTGGGGCCCAGGAACGGCTGCAGGGAGGTTCTGACCGTTGCGGTTTTGCCTACCCTCAGCAGGAGCACACGGGCTATTTGGTATCTGTGAGGGAGCTGAAGGGCACAGGGAGAAACGTTGCCACAGGTTTTCTGCCAACTTGGGTGGAGGGCAGCCTCCTTGGGCAGGAGGCAGCTTTTTTCTGGCCTCTGCAGTGAGCATTTGGGCAGAGGGCTCTCCTCAAGCTACAGCATCTGTTAGTGGAGGTGGTCCTAGGGAGCAGCAGGCCAGGGCGGGCAGCTGGTTTGGTTCTGCTGGCTGAGCAAATATCTCCCTCTCCGAGAAGTGCCGGCCCTGGGACCTTGGCTTCTCTACAGCAAGGAAGAAATGCAGCGCTTGGGTGGCTGCCCCTGCTCTCTGTGTGTCAACTCATGGCCACCGACTGACCTGTGCCAAGCTAGAAAACTGCAGAAACTGTGGCCTTGCTTTTACGGGGTCTCTCTGCAATGGAAGCCTGCTCTCCTTGGAGTTCAATGGCTGCTGTCCGATGAGCAGTATCTTGGGGCACTCTCTGTTGCTGGAGACCACAAGGCAAGAGGTTAGTTCTGGAGTGATTCAGCAACATGTGGATATTCGGGTGCTTTTGATCCTGACAGTCTCCAGGTGCGCTAGGCTGATGCAGGTAACTTGTTGCCCCTAGGACAGGGCACAGCTGAAATGAGCTTCAGAGAGCTACTGCCCCTTTTCAGTAGGGATGGTCTGAAGGCATGAGCTGCATTTAAGGATAGGAGGAGGGATGGGGCTTCCACAAGAGATTTGGGATGTTTCTGTGCTAGCGTTTTGCACCAGGAGGTGACGGTTTGTTACAAGTTCACTGTTACGTGGCTCGCCAATGCTTTGATGCACAATAGCCTTTTGGTTACGATCGCTACAGCCAAGCAATCACCTCTGTGGACTCTCTCCCTTCTGCATCCCAAGTTTCTCTCCTGACCCATGAGTATCTGCTGGAAATACTTTATTCAGCATGGCAGTGAGTAAGACTCGTAGGGATCTTGGATGTAAAGATTTGAGTTTCCTTCCTGAGAACTCACTGATTCATGAATCCCAGCAAATAGCATCTAATTCGGAGCAGACGAGGAGCTGGCAGACATAATAGTCACCTGCTCTCTTGGCTTGACAGTCTAGGATCCAAATGGAGTCGCTCCTTAGCATCTTGGGGAGCTAGGACGGTCCCTTACGCTTTCTGTCAGCTGAGGTCAGCTTGGTGAGGGTGGCAATGGAACCTCTTTGCTCTGCCAGCCCATCTTGTGGCCATCCACCCTTGCTCTCATCATTGTCAGTCTGGGTCTCTGTAGATGGAGTGGCACGTGAAAATCAAGGCAGGCATGCTCTGACGACTGGAGATGATCTGCTGGGGAGACTGTTTGGCTTCTTTTTTGGTCAAAAATCAAACAGCCATGCAGAAGTCTCAGTGCTGGCTTCTGTATTTTCTCAGAGCCTTGCCTCCAAACCCTTAGGCGAGCTGGACTTGGTAGCAAGAGAGGCTTCACTCCTTCTGCCTGGCCTGCGAGAACTGGCTGCAAACTACGCTGCCTCCTCTAAAGGATGTGACTCCTCGGGGACAGGAATTCAAGGTCCTTCAGCTGAAATTCCCAGGGTCTGGGACCCGCTGGCCTTGGCAGGCCCCCAGTGCACCAGCAAACTCAAGGCCGTTATGTCACGTGCTCCTCATAGCTCAGTGTTCATGTATGTGGCCTCTGCTGCTGCCTGCAAGAAGATGTGAGGGAATTCTCCTAATTGTTTTCTGGCTTGAAAACAGGCTCCCACTGCTCCACAGCATGAAGCACTGAGCTCCTTCAGAAGAGGAAATGCAGATCTGCGTACATGGTCCGGTACCTCTACGTTGCCAACCCACGGTATGACTGAGCCTGGTAGGAGGCTTTGTAGGCTGTCCGTAAACGTGGCATGGGCTGTGCAGTCTCTGCAAAAGCGATGAGGCTGGGGTGCAGCTGGTGACCTTCTCTGGTGACCTCCTGGTTCGGAGAGTCACTCGTGAGCAGTGCTTCACAGGGCATCGGCAGCAGCATTGTTCCCTGGCTTATCCGTCTGGGAAAGATCCACTCGCCCGTTTGCAGACAGCAGACCCAAGTGCTTTTTCCTTCCTTCCTAGTCCATTGCTGGAGCCGTTAGGCCAGGCTGCCTCGCATCATGGAGTCAACTTTCCCTTTAGAAGCCAAGTGGTAGCTCGTGCTGAGTCTCACCAGCTTCATCGCTCTCGCCCGACATCAGGGCATTGCTGAGCGGTAACGACCCATTCTGAACTGGCCCGCTGCCACGTACTCGAGACACCATCACCTTGCACAGCTGACAGGTAAAGGGCACAATCCCTCTTTGAATAGCTGCTGGCCAAGGATGTGGCCGGCAGGGAGCTCCTGGGCAAGTCTAGGAGCCAGGAATATTGAGATCCTCTGGTAACGGGCTGCCTCCGATGACCTGAGCGCTCTCGTCTTGTCTGTTTACCTGTCTGAAAACTGAGCTGGGGACAGAGATATCTGTCACGGGGGAGGCTAGGGGAAGATCAGGAATACCACAGTGATGGATAGTGCAGCTGAAGCTGTTAACTCTCACTCTGCTGCCTGGAGAGACTTGCTTGATGCCTGCGTGTAGAGATCTGGCACTGCTTGCACCATAAAATAGCACTGGATGCGACAGTAGCTCCTCTCCCGTGTCTGCTGGGGGACAGTGGGAGGGGGGAATTAGGACATGACCCACATTTCCAGTCCTTGGCAGAAGCAAGGGGCTCCTTTTGCTTAGATTTTGGTGTGCTTTGTGATGGACTGTAGGAACCGCTGTCTAATCCCAGCGCAGCTGGAGACCTGCACGTTTTGCTGAGCATCTCAAGGCATGAATTAATTTCCATTTCTTGTTTCTTCCTAACCTGGGAATTTGGCAGTCCCAGACCTATTTGGGTCCTGACCCTTACAACCAATTACTCAAAGGGACCCGAAGGTTAGGACAGATGCCTCTAAATCCTCAACCACGGCATCCTGCTTGGAGCTGCTGTGATCCCCTGTGTGCAAAATACTAAAGGCAAAAGCTGAATTTTAAGATGTCTGCAGGAAGAGTTGCTGCCTGTGCAAAGCGTGCACGAGAGAGGGAGAAGACTGTGTTCCCGGATAGGCACTAAGCAGGCTGGATACCCTTTATCTCTGTCAAGTGTGGGAGTGGGAATGTCCCGGTGCAGGCATCGAGGCTTTGCCCTGCGCTCCCTCCTCTCTCAGCTAAAGCACTTCTGAGCACAAGCTGGGGTAACTGAGAGCAACTTTGACCTGAGTTTCCAGACAAAACTCCCCAGGAGTAATGGGGAGAGAGGTTTTAATTAGAAAAGACCTCCAGCCTTCTGTGTGCATCAGAGCCGATTGATTACAACCCACTGAGTTGCTGAAAGACACTGGCTAGGTCAATGTGCTGAATGCCCTTCTCGCCCGAAGCCAGCACCGTCTTGGTGCTGTAGAGCTGGCAACTGTGTGCAGTTTTCCCCCGTCCTCCCCACCCCCTTGCCGAGGCTCCACATCCTCTCTGGCAGCTTGTCACTTCTCTGCAGATGTCTAGACAGGAGGATTCAGTGCGTGTCAGTTATGCCTAATTCATTAAAAAAACCCCAGCCCTACTGAGAGCTGGGGATTCTCGGTCCTGCAGACTCAGCGCTGTCTGCGGTGCCCCGCGCTGCCTTGAGGCTAGCTCAGAGCAGATTAATTCCACCGATCGACGTGCGCCTCGCCCTCCCATCCGTAGCAGGGGGGCTTGGGGAATAGAAGGCAGATGTGGTCAGGGGCAGTGCTGGCAGCGGGAGCAGAAGAGAGAGAAGAGGAGGTGGAGAGAGGTGTTTGGGGCTGAGGCGCATCCTCCTACCCTCTCCTTGCAGTTACAGTTGTGTGTTCTTGGCGTGCTCATGTCCTCCGCCGTATCCATCAGGAGCTGGCAGAGGGGTGCAAGGTGTCCGAGGCTTCAATCTGGCTGTCTGAAACTGTCAGCTTCCTAATTCTACTGTCCCTCCTGCCACTTCTGAAGGCAGAGGTGGTGCCAGGAATGACAGCTCCCATTGCCACGTTAAGTCACGTTTCCGTCGGGATTTGCAGTCATGACCTCCGTATAGGTACAGCTGTAAATCAGCCACCACGGTAGCAACGGCCAGACCTGCCGTTCAGAGCGCCTGGTTCTCGTGCTGGTGCTGAGCAATGAGGTCCCTCTGCTTCCTGACAATTGCTGATCTTCTAGGCTGAACACAACAGTTAACCTTGCATTAAAAAGACCGAATGTGAGCTGCTGCACGCTGTCGGTGTCTGTTTGAATTCTGTGGATGCAGGTAAAGTGTTACAGGGGCTGAGAAGGGACTGAACCCCAAAGTGTTGTACTGAGGGGGATAAAGTTTTCTGTCTGTATCAGTGATGCTAATGTGACAGGTCCTGGTGGGGACAATTGCCTAGATTTAGTGCCTGCTTTGCATCTGAGTCCTGGGCATATACAGCTGGATGATCTTCAACCCTCTTTGACTGTGTTTATTGTGGGAAGGGAGCAGGAATGGTAGGAATGCAATGTATTTTATATTGGGCAGTGCCAGGCCCTCTGGAAGAAGCAAGAATTTGGGTTATCCAGGCTTGAGGTGCAGGTAGCGTGTATCCGCTGTAGCTTGTGAAAACAGCCCTGGTGTCTTAGACATGCCTACTGCAAGGGGATTACTGATGCCAAAACACTGGCAATCATTTGGTAGCTGAAAGCTTCTCTTTAGATGTGAGCTTCAGAGCCACAAGCAGCGTTCAACAAAAGGGATAGCTCGAACAAATTAACAGGGCCTCCACAAAGCAAGAAGGGAGGTGAAAATTCGCGGGCCTGCAGAGTCCTCGGCTGCATCTCTGGATGCTGGCACAAGCTGTATTAGTGGTCTTACTTTGCAAGAGCACAACAGCAGCTATTGTTACTGCTGGCTCAGCAGTTTGTGTCCCTCGACTGCTGAAGGGAAGGATGAGAACACAGGAGCACATCTTCTTCCCAGCCCTGCTCCCAAGGGGAAAGAAGCTGGGCAGGCGCTTGCCTGTGCCCCCTTCGGCTGCCCAGTCTAGTCCTGCCCGGAGTTTTACTGCGCATTGCACTTTCAGTTCTTCAGGGAAATGCTGAATTGCAAGAGGCTGCTTGCTGGCAAATGGCCTGTGACTCTGCTCAGAGGGGTTAAAAATAAGAATTCTGGTTTCTGGTGTAGCGGAGATGGAGGTGCACGTGGAAGCAGCAATTCCTGCCTCTGTGACTCCACTGTCAAGCTCCTTCTTCCCCAGGGCTCCACGCTGTTGCTCTGCCCCCGGATGAGTTTTGCTGTGCTGCTGTAGAGGGCACCGATTTGGCTCCACCGCTCGGAATGGAGAGCTGAAGCTGCTGGGCCAGCAGCCCCTTCCTGCCTGGGGACAGAGCCAGAGGAGGGCTGTAGGTGAAAAGAGGACTTTCTGCCAGGGAGATGGACCCCCAACGCCAAGGAAGGTGGGGAATCACTCCACTGAAAGGGAAACTGGCAACGTGGTGCCACCTCTTTGTCGAGTTTGTGCTGCCCTCTGCTCTGTCGGTGCCGTGACACGCTGCAGCAGAGGCGAGCACCAGCCAGGACTTAGCGCCTTATCCCGAAGGTCTAACGGCAGCACATCTGCAGGGGATGCAGGGCTGCACACAGAACAGGGCTTTGTAGCTGATTTATCAGAAAAGAGGAATCACAGAATCCCAGAATGGCAAGGGTTGGAAGCGACCTTGGGAGCTCACCCAGTGCCAACCCCTGCTCAAGCAGGTTCTCCTAGAGCATGTTACACAGGACTTCATCCAGGCGGGGGTTGAATATCTCCAGAGAAGGAGACTCCACAGCCCCCCTGGGCAGCCTGGGCCAGGGCTCGGGCACCCTCACAATAAAGAAGTTTTTCCTCATATTCAACTGAAACCTCTTCTGTTTCAATTTGTGCCCATTGCCCCTTGTCCTGGTGCTGAGCACCACTGGGAAGAGTCTGGCTCCGTCCTCGTGACACCCACCCTGGGATATCAAGACAGGGATAGGGCACACATGGGGGTGATGGGCTGAAGCACGATTGTATGTCAGGCCTTAGAGTAGGGGATGTCACCTCATCCACAGCAAAGGCTCGTCCCCAACATCTGACCAGCTGTACAGGATGTGTCTTTGCAGTCTCCCAGCTAGCCTGGCAGGCACAAGATCTCCATCCAGGCTGTCAACAAAAAGCCATTCTCCAGGGCCTTCCTGGGGAAAGGGCAGGCTCTGAACTTTTCCCCGGAGGATACTCTGTTCCCTGTTTATTGCTCAGCACACTTCTTTTCACTCTCGGCAAAATATGGTTTTTTTGTGCAAAGAGAACAGACCTCCCTTTGGGCAGGGATCATTTGCATTCATTAACAGAGCTGTTATGCACGGCCACGCTCTGTCGCATAGGAGCCAAACAAACGCCTTCTTTTTTTTGTCGTAACCTAAGAGTTATTACAAGTCAGCCACCGCATCCGTTACAGCGGATGCCTAACACGTGCGTTCACGCTGCTGCACGCTCCACAAAAGTGGGCTTGTATTTGCTTCCCCCCGCTGGAGCTCTGGACACTACTTTACTGTCTCTTGTGGTCCAGGCACTGTTCCCCATTAATTATATCTTAGCGGTGGTCATACACCTTCATTTCCTGGGAATGAAGTTTTACAAGGGAATAAGGAATATTTAGCGCTGGCAGTGAGGCTGAGAGTTCAGGCACAGGGAGCGGTGGGGTGTCCTTTCCCTGGTCTCTACCTCTTGGCCGTGGGAATCACTGCAAGGAAAGATAATGTCATCCTTGTCACTCTCTGCATTTGGACTTGCCCAGAGTCGTGCAGTGACTCAGTGGCAGGGCTGGGAAGAGAGCCCAGCACTTCCGACCCTCTTTGGAAAGGCGTTTGATTACTGTGATGCCAATTCATCGGCTACAGCAACTTTCAGTCTGTGCCCTTTCTGTCTCTCCCCTGACTGCTGGAGCTGGGTTGTGTGCTACCCCCCGCCGGGCCGGGGCAGCAAACCCCTTCTCACCAGGCTCCAAGAGCGCAACGAGAAGCGGCCCCATCTTCTCCCTGCTCCTCTGCCCTGTCCTGCATCATCTGCCCTGGTCCTGCCACTGCTGCGGAGCCAGGAGCTCCCATCCTTTGCTACCAGCGCCCAGGAGGGGCGAGGCGAGTGCTCTCCATTAGATCTGGGGCATGACTTAAATACTGATGGGGAGGAGTGTGCTCAGCAGTGTATTGAAAAGATAAACCAGCTCCAGCAGGTCAGGAAAACTCTCAGGCTTGCAGCTCGGGAAGGGAATAAAGGCGAGAAAGCGCTGTCTGCTCTCTGCCCCCAAACCAGGTCTGGGAGAGGAGCTCTTGAGCCCAGGTAGAGATGCTAATAATTATAAACTGCCTTCATGCAGGCACCTCTCGTCCAGCAGCATCCACGCATGTGAATTAACGTGCTGAGGGTGTCCTGGGGATACTGCAGCTTTCCGAAAAGCTCAGCTGAGGGGTGTTGGAGGCAAAGGCCAGTTAACTCCTGGGCTCTTCTTTCCTGTCAAGGGCACAAGGGCATCCTGCTCTCATCGCTGGAAAGCATCAACAGGCGTTGCCGTTGTTGTGTGCTCGTGAGTCTTCCCCGCTGACACAGAGATGAGGAATCTCGCATCATGCAGGATGTTGCAAATAGAAGAGGGCATTGCAGGCTTCTCTGCTGCTCAGGAAAGATGTTTATTCATCTTTTTTCCTCCCCCAGACTCTAGTACATGATACAATTGCTATTTAAAAAAACCGAATAGATGGCAGCGTTCGTGGCTGAGCAGGCACAGCATGGTGGGTTTCTATTTTTAGGCTCAGCACGGCTGGCGACGTGTAGGTGTCGTGAGGAGCACAGAGGCTGAGGGGATTCTCTCGCCGCAGGGATGCGGGGGCAGGCGCACGAGCGCAGCACACAGGCTTTTTTTTTTTTTTTTTTTTTTTTTTCTTCAAGCTGCCTCTTTCTCCTGCTCCCTCCCCCTTATCCCTCCTGCTGCTCAGTCATTCTGTCTTCACTCCCCCACTGCTCCTTTGGGTGCTGCTGGCAGGGAGACAGTCGAACGCCTTTCGAAACACCACGAGCAGCCGAGATGCTGGCAGCATGGAAAGAGAAAACATCTTTGTGCAAATAAATGCCCTTATTCCTTCATTAGGCAATTTTTGTTTTCTGCAAGCCGATCAACTCCTGCTCCCTGCCTGGGCTGTCCCAGGTTGCATGGAAGCACTGTCCTGCTCCACGCTCACTGCTGCGCACGTGTCCGGGCAGACCAAGTTCTGCATCGGGGCCCAGCTGCCCCATTAGCATCTCTGTTCTTTGCTGTCTGTCATAGAATCATAGAATGGTTTGGGTGGGAAGGGACCCCTAGAGGTCACCCAGCCCAACCCCCCTGCAGGGAGCAGGGACACCTTGAACCACATCAGGTTGCTCACAGCCCCGTCCAACCTGGCCTGGAATGTTCCCAGGGATGGGGCCTCCACCCCCTCTCTGGGCAACCTGTTCCAGTGTTTCACCACCCTCATTGTAAAGAATTTCTTCCTTAGATCCAGTCTAAACCTACCCTGCTTCAGTTTAAAACCATCCCCCCTTGTCCTGTCACAGCTGGCCCTACTAAAAAATTGTCCCCCCCTTTCCTCTGGGCCCCTTTTAAGCCCTGACCGGCCGCACTCAGCTCTGCCCGCAACCTTCTCTTCTCCAGGCTGAACACCCCCAACTCTCCCAGCCTGGCCTCAGAGCAGAGGGGCTCCAGCCCTCGGAGCATTTTAGTAGCCCTCCTCTGGACCCACTCCAACAGGTCCATGTCCTTGTGCTGAGGGCTCCTGAGCTGGACGCAGGGCTCCAGGTGAGGTCTCCCCAGAGCAGAGCAGAGGGGCACAATCCCCCCCCTTGACCTGCTGGCCACACTTCTCCTGATGCCTGTCAGCCTTGTCAAACAAAAGCTACCTGAGGTTCAAGGTTACCTCTCGGAAGGACAGCCAGGGTCTCAGCCTGGCTTCCAGGGAGATCTAGGAGCTCTGCTGTGCCAAGACTGCCTGCTGGGCTGGCGCAGGAATGGGATTCTCTGGGGCTGGAGCAGAACTGTTTGGTGCAGCCTCGAGGCTGTGGTGAGGCTGGACGTGCCCAGGTAGAGGATGCTGGAGGGAATTGGAGATCAGGATCCTGTTCCCTACCTGGCCACCTGGGAATCCTCAGGCTCTGTCCAAAAAGAGGCAAGAGATATAAAATGGCAGGAAGAGTCAAATCCCAGGTCTGCAGGATTCTGTACTGGGACTGTGGAGCTCTGTGCTGCAATTGCCATTGCCCTCCACCGTATCCTCCCGAATTCTGTGGGCAGGGGAAAGGCAGCAGCAATCTGAGCTTAACTTTTGAAGGCAGGCATGTGCAGTACAAATCTCCTAACATCTCCTGGAAGCTGGAAGGGAACAGCCACCACTCAAAGAGCTGTGGTCTGTAACATCACTCTTGCCTTTTAGGATATAGGATTCCCTGATTAGTTTTTGTTTAGGCTAATCAGGGTTGCTATGTTTGCTGTCTCTAGTAGTCTAAGCTGAGTTTGATCAATGCGGGACTGGCATGCCCTGGTGAGACTTCTAGGATCAATGCTGATATTGCGTGGAAATGCACGTTGTTAGGCAGATTTGGGGATGGTGCAGCTTCCAGGAAAACCAGTCTTGAGTGCATATGTTGTAGAGTGGTACCCTTCTGAAGGCAGGTAAGGAGGGTATCGATCCAGAGATAAACACAGCTGGGAAGCAGTGAGTGTCTCAGAACAGAGAAGAGTCTCAGCATCGCTTTGCGTTACTTGTGTTCCTCCAGGGACCGTCTCCTCCCCATCGCTGGTTTCTGAGCAGGATGATGTTTAGACAGGAGCTGTTCTTGTGCACAGCTTTTTTGAGCAGCGGTGGGCGTACTTGGGGGCTGTGGGAATTGTCTGGGGCTAGAGCAATCCTTGCCTGGCTAATGCTTTGGTTTTCCCCCATGTCAGCGCCGCTGAGAAGGGGAAGCCCACCACCTACCACCTGCAGCCATGGAAGGGGGTGTGCAGCTCCTCAACCGCGACGGCCACAGCATCTCACACAACTCCAAGCGACATTATCACGATGCCTTCGTGTGCATGAACCGTATGCGTCAGCGTGGGCTGCTCTGCGACATCGTGCTCCATGTGGGCACCAAGGAGATCAAGGCCCACAAGGTGGTGCTGGCGTCCTGCAGCCCGTACTTCCACGCCATGTTCACAAGCAAGTAGTGTCCTCTCTTCCCCATGGCCAGGGTCTCCCTGCTCTTCAAACCCTCTTTTCCCTGCGAACCCCTCCTCTTTCTGTCCTGCTCCCCATTCTCATTGCCCTACCCTATGGGAATATGATGCCTGTATCACCTCTGTGAGCAAATGCAGTCATGTTCCTTGTTTGGCTCCCTTCCACGAAGCCCTTTGTCCATAATGCCCTGCACAGGTATCTTGATGCCCATCCTGCAGACATGGGCCCCATTCCCTAGAGTATTCTGCTGCTTCTCCTTGCTAAGAGGTGGGCAGGAGACCTTTCTGGGCTGTGATGCTGGGCTGTGGAGGTGGATGCGGCTTGTTCCATGCCTGGCCAAGTCTTCCTGAGGGGAAACAATCCTGCTGTGGGACTTTGTTCATGCCTATCATCTCTGTTGCCCCAGATGAGATGAGTGAGAGCCGCCAGACCCATGTGACGCTGCACGACATCGACCCACAGGCCCTGGAGCAGCTGGTGCAATATGCTTACACGGCGGAGATTGTGGTGGGCGAGGGGAATGTGCAGGTAGGAGTTTCCCCCCAAATCTCTCCTCTCCACAAAACCGTTGTGTACCAGACTTGCCTCCTGGGGGCTCTTCTCTCCCTCTGCTCAGCACTTTCACTGTTGTTCTGTGATGGCACCTGCATCTAGCAGTGGTCAGGGGGTTCATCTGCTCCCCTGCGCCCGGAGGTCTGGCTCCTGCCGGTGCTGCGGCTGGGAACGGCTCCTCAGAGCACTATGCAATGGCTGGGTCTAGTCCCAAGCATCTGCCATTCTCCTGCCATTTCCTGGCCCTGTGGGGAGTTACGGTGTCCTTCTCAGCTCTTCTTTAGCTTAATCCTGTTGGAAACAAAGAATGCTTTCTCCTCTATGTGCTTGTGTGCCTGAAGGTGCTCAGTAACCCTGTTATCGACTTGCAGTGAGATGAGGGTGAAAATGGTTTCCTTGCCCTGGAAACTCTCTTTTCCCCCATTCTTTTCCACTGCCAGACACTTCTTCCTGCTGCCAGCCTGCTTCAGCTCAATGGTGTGCGGGATGCTTGCTGCAAGTTCCTACTCAGCCAGCTCGACCCATCCAACTGCCTGGGGATCCGGGGTTTTGCTGACACGCACTCCTGCAGCGACCTCCTCAAGTCTGCGCACAAGTATGTCCTCCAACACTTTGTGGAGGTGTCCAAGACAGAGGAGTTCATGTTGCTGCCTCTTAAACAGGTGAGGTCCTGATGGGAGTGTGAAGGTATGGGTGTAGCAAGGCTTTTCGTCCTCTGTCCTGGAAGGCACACTCTGGATCATAGAATCGTAGAATCACTTTGGTTGGAAAAGACCTTTAAGATCATTGAGTCCAACCTTTAACCTAACCCTGCCATCCAACCACTAAACCATGTCCCTAAAATGTCAAGAGCCCAAGGAATCTGCACTGAGGGGACAGGGTTTGGCAGGGGAACATACCCAGATTCTGTGCTTTGGTCCTCTCTGTTCAACTGAGAGACGATACGTGGGAAGAGTGCTGTCAGGGAGCAAGTTTAATCCCAGGTGAAATAGGGATGGGAGGGTAGCACGGAGGATGATTGCTATCACTCACCACATGAGCTCTGAGCACACTGCCCTCTCTCTGGGAGCACAGGCCAAGGAGTAAGTCTTGGCTGCCCTGGTCACATAGCTGTGATGTTTAATTCGGAGCTCAGCTAATGTTTCCTGCTCTTCGTGTGGTGCCAGTATGGCCCCTGGCTCATCACTGCCTGCAGGGTGCTGTGCTGTGCCCTGGCCAGCAGGCATTCCCCAGCCGTGCTCTGCACCACCCGGCCCTGGATGGTCCCTCACCAGGATGCAGATGCTTCTCTTCACCCATTCTCGGGGCAGCGGGGTGTGGGGCAGCAAGAGGAGGGTACACGTCTCCACTTGCTCCAGCTCCGGTTGTCCTTGGCAGTGAAGTGCATGTGCTGGGAATAGCCAGGGCACCTGGCTCTATCCCATGAAATATTGAAGGGACGCGTGTGAGCAGAGTCATCTGCCTGATCTCACTGATGTTGATTGGAAGTGGCAGGCATTGCGGCAGCTTCAGACACAGGAAGGGGGGGAATGAGCCAAGGAGGAGGATCAAGGGCAGAGCTGTCTCCAACACCAGTGCTGCAAGGAGAAGGGAGGCACAGCTGCACCTGCCCGCTTTGGGGGACCCGGTTGCTCTTTGGATCCTTCTGCGTCCAGTGGGAGAGGGTGGCTGTGCACTCCTCGGCTGTGAACCCCTCAGCCGCCAGCATCCACAGGAGGCCGGGGCTCTGCCTCTGGCGGTGCTGTTCTGCTGAGCCAGTTACCCGGGGATGTGAATGTGTCCTTTCAGAGAATCACAGAATCGTTTAGGTTGGAAAGGACCTTTAAGATCATCAAGCCCAACCGTTCCCCTAACCCTGCCATCCCACCACTAAACCCTGTCCCTAAGGACCTCATCTGCCTGGCTTTTAAATACCTCCAGGGATGGGGACTCGACCCCTTCCCTGGGCAGCCCCTTCCAGTGCTTGACAACCCTTTTGGTGAAAAATTTTTTTCCTAATGTTCAACCATATCAACAGACATTTGCCCTTTGCACCCTGCTCTGCAGGTGCTGGACCTCATTTCTAGTGACAGCCTCAATGTGCCATCAGAGGAGGAGGTGTACCGGGCTGTGCTCAGCTGGGTCAAACACGATGTGGACAGCAGAAGACAGCATGTCCCCAGGGTGAGTCTGCTGGGGAAGGTGGCAGGTGGCAGGTTCTCAGACCAGCTCTGAGTGCCTGGTCTGGGTGGATACATGGCTGAAGGACGCTGCAGGATGGCCAGAGGGCAGGGACAGCAGGTCCTAGCTGCCACACCACTTCCAGTCCAGGCATAGTGTTTCTGGGAAAGTTCAGTCTCACAGAGCGAAGTCCAAACTATTGACAAGTCCAAGGGGATGCCCTGTCTGACCCCTGGCAGCTTGGGCACATGGAGCTCTGGGGAGGGTGTGGGCAGCAGGAGAGGTCAGCCCTGCCTGCAGCCTCCCTGAGCTTCCATGTGCATCCTCAAACACAAAGCTCAGGCAAATTTGAGCAGGGACTTCTTTAACTCACGCTTTTGTCTCTCTGCATCTGCACCTTGGAGCATGGATCTGTGAGCCTCCTGCCTGCCAAAGGTGCAACTGGAGAAGATGTGGTTAAGCCCCTCGCTGCGGGGCTGCCAGTGCTTGGCACAGCGTGGGCACCCTCTCACGGATGCAGCCTCGCACTGCAGTGGAGGCTGTCGGTGCCTCCAGCAGCCCCAGCTCCCTGTCATCTTGCTGCTTCCAGGCAGGCAGTGGGTGGGAGCAGTGGGAAGAAGCATCCCTAAGTGTCCTCCCAAAGGCTGGAGCAGGATGAGGAAGACTTTGAGGGTTTCCCCTGGGTTTCCACCTACCCCAGGGCTTGACCCTGGAGAAGTTCTGTCTCCACCTTTGCTGGTTGTGTGCACTCAAACATCCCTCCTGTGGGCGATGCAGGCAACGTGGGGCATGGCGGGCAGAGGGAGGTGGTGTCTGGGCTCTGCAGCCCCGCAGCGAGGATTGTTACCTGTAGCATGAGTGCTGGAAGAGGATGCGGGTACCAGCAGAGGGCAAGGTGGAGATCTGGGGTGTGGGACGTGTCACGGCCAGGCCGAGGGCTCCTGGCTCTGCAGAACATTAAGGCTGAATTATGTTGGCCCTTTGTCACCGGGTGCCTGTCCTGCCAAGCGAGCAGGATGGTATTTCCCGGTGGAGTCAGCCTTGCCAGGGCCCCGGGGTTTGGGGGGGGTTGGGTAACCCTTCCCACCCTGCCGATGGGGTGTGACTCCTCTCCCCTCAGCTTATGAAGTGCGTGCGGCTGCCCCTGCTGAGCCGGGACTTCCTCATGAGCAACGTGGACACGGAGCTGCTGGTGCGGCATCACTCGGAGTGCAAGGACCTGCTGATCGAAGCCCTCAAGTACCACCTCATGCCGGAGCAGAGAGGGGTCCTCAGCAACAGCAGGACGAGGCCACGGCGCTGCGAGGGGGCCAGCACTGTGCTCTTTGCTGTGGGTAAGACCCTGCCAGGCGCTCACGTCCATGCAACCCCCTTCCCAGGGGCTGGGACTGTTGTTTGCTCTGTTTGCCATCCCCTGCGCAGGTGGGGGAAGCCTGTTCGCCATCCATGGGGACTGCGAGGCCTATGACACGCGGACGGATCGGTGGCACATGGTGGCCTCCATGTCGACTCGCAGGGCCAGAGTGGGCGTCGCTGCCATTGGGAACAAGCTGTATGCTGTGGGCGGGTAAGGAGGGCACGGGAGCCGGCAGGGGTGCCCACCACAGCCTCTGAACAGAGCCTGATGGTGAGGGCAGCACAGAGCTGCTCTGGGAGCAGAGGTGGCCAGCAGAAGCCCCCCGGGGCCAGCCTCCGCGTGAAGCAATCCAGTATCTCTGGGTTGCTAACTGCAGGAGAAGCAACTGAAAACAACTCCCCTGCCCCTGCGGTTCTGAGCCACGAGTTTGCAAGCTCTCTGTTGGGTGGTGGCTACGTCCTGGGCTTGCGCTGTTTCCTCCCGTTTGCCTTAGCCCTGCGCTGTTACGAGCCTGCAAACTGCCCCAGCCCACCCCTGTCCCAGCGCGTGCTGGCCCTCTGAGACCTGCTTGCTTTGCAGGCCACCAGGATGGCTCAGCGAAGGGCTCTGCCCTTTTGGCGGGTGCTTTCGTGCACTCTGCCTTGAGGAAGCTGGATGGGGGGAGAGGGGAGGGGTGGTGATGGGGACCTGAGGCTCTTGGTCAGCTCCAGAGCTGTAGGACCAGCCCACAGCCTCACCAGCAACCCAGGCTTCCCAGCTCTTTCATGTTCTCCCTTTTTCTCCCTACAGCTACGATGGGACCTCTGATTTGGCCACAGTGGAGTCCTATGATCCTGTCACCAATTCCTGGCAACCTGAGGTGTCCATGGGCACCAGGAGGAGCTGCCTGGGTGTAGCAGCGCTTCACGGGCTTCTCTATGCTGCTGGGGGGTACGATGGGGCCTCCTGCCTGAACAGGTAGGGGATTGCCTTGCTACAGGCTCCTCCATGGCTCCTGCATGCACTGTCCTTGGCGCTGGGTGCCTGGGGAGCCCACAAGGCTTGCTCCTGACAGATGGGCTGGCCCCAGAGTAGATGTCTTGCAAATCCAGCTCTGTCTTCCCGTGTCTTTGGCACAGGCAAAGCTTCTTCAGGGAAGAAATAATTTTGTAGCCCTGTGCCACAGCAGAACACAGCCTTTGTCACTTCTTCCCTCCATTTTCCCTGTCTATTCCCAAGCTTCCTTGGGAGCTGCCCCTGAGAGCCTGTGTCAAAGAGCTTTGACCTGGGCTTTGCCAGTGTCACACCTTATGTTCCTGTGTCCCTGCCTGCTGCAGCGCAGAGCGGTACGACCCTCTGACAGGCACCTGGACATCCATCGCTGCCATGAGCACCAGGAGACGCTACGTCCGGGTGGCAACACTAGGTGGGTGATGGCATGAGGACCTGCTGACTTCTGTGCAGACTGTCCCTTGCATTTCTGGTGGTTCCTTTTGACGTTCTTCTGTTGTAGTTCCTGCCCCTTCTTCCTAGATTCCCCAGCGGGTAGCCCAGCCATTCCTTTGCCATCTCCTGACATGCTCCCTGCCTCTGCCCTCCTCCTTGGTCTTTGTAGTAGCTGGGTTTCATCACATTCTGGAGGCAACTACTGGGGGGACCCACAACTTGTTTCTCAGCTCCTTTGAGCCCCTTCTACTTTGGAGCAAGAGGGCTGGCTGTGGATGATCACCTATCCCTGGAAAGGGAGAACCAACCTTATTACTCCTTCATTACGAAAGCAGGACAGTCCTTTTACAGATGATCCAAACAGTAGCCCAGGGTCAAAACTATCTCTACCAGGGGTGTCACAGCGTTAGGTGCAATGCTGTGGGGTCTCCTGACTCCACTGAATGAGTTTGGTCCTTAAGGAGGGTGCAGGGTGTGAGAACTTCATTGTTTAGTGCAACTATGGGGTTAATGCAGGCACCACTCCACCCTAGCAGGTGCTGGACCTCCCTGGGGATGCCAGGGTCGCATGCTGCTCCCCACCGTCCCAGGAACTGCTGTGTGGTGTCCCCCTGGTGCCTCTCCCCTGCCCCGTTCTCTGGTTTCAGCTCTCCGTGCTGACTCAGAGGTTCCCTCCCCTCCATCCCAGCTCGTACTCTGCCTGCCACAGCCTTTATTGGCGTTCCCCTGCTCCAGCCTCCGCTGCTAAAAATAACCCATCGCTCCGGTGGGGAGCACTTGCAGCTCCCATAACGCAGAGGTCAAGAAGCAGCAGGCAAATGAGCTCTTTGGGAAGCTTGCCCTATGGTAGAGAAATTGCTCGATGAATATTTCACAGTGCTCTGTGCTCCAGGGGAAGGGGGAGCCGGGGGAGCCCTGCTGAGCGGAGCCTGGCTGCCTGGGGAGCGGGAGGTGCTGCAGCTCCGCTGACACGTCTATGGGCACCCTTTGCAAGAGCTGCGGGAGGCTGGGATGGGATGGGGCCACGCTCTTCAGCTAACTCCCGCGCGTGTGTGAACTGTCTTTGCAGAAGGCAACCTCTATGCCGTTGGGGGATACGACAGCTCATCCCACTTAGCCACGGTAGAAAAGTATGAGCCCCAGGTAAATACAAGAGCCGGCATGTCTGGTAGCCCTCTTCCTTCTCCCCTCCTGGTGGGTGCCTAAAGGGGCCCTGCAGAAAGCTGAGGGCCACGCAAATTGCTGGAGAAGATAGCAGACAGTGAGAGATCAGCTATGTGCAGTCTCTTAGCAAGCTGTAGCTTAAGATATGACTGCTTCCTAGCAAAGTGTTGCAGCAGCAGTGGAGCAGAAGGAGTGCCCGCAAGAGCCGGTGCAGCCCGGACCTGCGTGCCTCTTTGGAGACTTAAGCCACCATGCGTGACTGTGAGATGGGGCAGAGTATCCGGGGTGCAATCCAGGGCAACATGAGCCAAAGCTAATCCCTGCAGGCTCCAAGATATCTCCTTGAGATTTTCAACCACCAGAACACTCTCCATCCCCATGGCCTGTAGGCCAGCTCACATTCTCTAGGAAGAACAGTTCTTGTTCGTGCCCTGAGCTGTTCCCAGCTTCCAGCTGAGGTCCTTGCTGCATGCGCATCCAGAGCGGTTAGCAGGGATCATGGCAGGCTGGAGACGTGTCGGGCCTGGGCTCTCACAGCTCGGTTAGAGCGGGCTCAATCACTGCAAAAAGATCAAAGAGAAGGTCCTGGAGGTTTTTCATGAGCTGTAAAGCCACAGTCGTGACTTTTACAGATTTGAAATAGATACAGTGCAACCCCCATGACTGGGCTGGGATTCAGCTGTGCTGTGACTGGTGGCCTGGCACAGATCTCCGTGCTCGGGCCCCTGGGATGGCAGGACTCCTGCCAGCCACAGCTGTGCTTTCCGGAGCCAGTCGGCAGAGGTCTCTCCTGGAGCCCGCAGCTCTTCCTGCGGGAGAGTTGAGGGGAAAGAACTGGGGTCTCCCCAAAAGTCTTTTTTTGGGGAGGACCATTACATCAGGAGCTGTCTGGTTAGAGCAGGACTAATATCGCCAGACTGGGTTGGCAGGGGTACGTTGAAAATGGCTTGTACATCAGGCTCACAGACAAACATTGCCTCTGCCCAGATCAACACCTGGACGCCCATTGCCAATATGCTGAGCCGCCGGAGCAGTGCAGGCGTGGCTGTGCTGGAGGGGATGCTCTATGTGGCTGGCGGCAACGACGGGACCAGCTGCCTTAACTCTGTTGAGCGTTACAACCCCAAAACCAACACTTGGGAGAGCGTGGCGCCCATGAACATCCGTAGGTAAGGAGCTCTGCCCCTGCCACGCTCCCCAGCTGCAGGGGAGCCTCCGCTGCTGCAGGCAGGAATGGGGATCCCATCTCACGGAGAGCCTTGCCTTGCTTGGCACTGCAAACCGTAATATGCAGACCATGCCCCAGGGCCTGGCAGCTGGCTGGCTCCGCGCCGCTCGCACGACGGCGGCCCCCGTGCTCCTGGCTGCACTGCAAGGGGCCGGTGCGTGCTGCCAGCAGAGCAGAGCCCGGGCGTTCTGCAGAGGGATTTGTTCTCAGCAGTCTGTGTGGCTGTAAAGAACCGGGTGGTACAGCTGGCTGAGGCCACGTAGGAGATGTTACTGGGCTGCGAGAGAGTTTAAGGCTTGGGAATCCAAGGATTTTAGGGCCTGTTATTTAGAGGTGGCTCTTCTCCAGTGGGAGGAGGGTATTGGAGTGAAGGGGAAGATCCAAGGCTCTATACTGCCCTCTGCCATTGACTGTTTGAGCCCCAGTAGTTCATTTTCACTGGGCATTTGGGAGGCTGGGCACTCCTTTTTGTGGGGTGACAGAGCTCTGGCCAGTTCATCTGAGGTGCTGAGCTCCCCTACACCTCGCATACACCGTGTTCGAGCCTTACACCCCTGTCGTCTCTGTATGGTCATTCCAGGAGCACCCACGACCTGGTGGCCATGGATGGGTGGCTGTATGCAGTGGGTGGCAATGATGGGAGCTCCAGCCTAAACTCCATTGAGAAGTACAACCCCCGTACCAACAAGTGGGTGGCAGCCTCGTGCATGTTCACGCGCCGGAGCAGCGTGGGGGTGGCTGTGCTGGAACTCCTCAACTTCCCGCCCCCCTCCTCACCCACCCTGTCAGTGTCTTCGACGAGCCTTTGACAAAGGATCAGGACCTGCCTTACCTCAAGGGGACAGGGGCAGCTGGCGGAGCGCTCGGCCAGCGTGGCCGGCGCCGCAGGGCAGCCAGTCGCTGTAGGAGGAGAGCGAAGGTACCGGCTGCTGCCTCCAGCCCAGCACTCCTGTGAACCCTCGGAGCCAGCCCCACTCTCGGTGCCCACATCGGATCAATACGACCACAGCAGTTAGAAATGTGCTTCCTGGACGAGCACCCTCCTTCTAGAGGGCAAGGAGAGGGGAGTGCTCTCTGCTCCGTTCAGACTCATCTCACCACTCACCCAAAGGGCGTATATTTTCTTTGGGGAGGGGAAACTTTAAACCATTGCTGCTTCTTGGATTCACGTGATCCAGCCGGTGCCACACATACAAGCACAGCCAGCCTTGGAGGCTTCCAGGAGTCCTGTGGGGTGGCAGAGGTGGACAGCACTCCTCCTAGGGACGCGGCTGAATGTGCAACCCTTCCTCTGAATGTCACTGTAGCCAAACTCTTTGCCAAGCCTGTTGTGCACTGTTAAAGACTCTGAGGCCGCTGTATGGTTCTCAATGGTGTCTAATTGATGCCTTAAAATACACAAACAAAAGAAGCCCAGCTAAGGGATGAGGCCTGGAGGAGGCGAGGGTTGGAGACAAAGCTGGATGCAGCATCCTGAACCCTCCGGTGTTTCCATACTCAGCTGGTCCCACCTCATTCACTGAGATCCCAGCTGACCATCACTCTGGGGAGTCCCCAGCCAGGCAGAATGACTTTGTTTGCATCCGTGCCATCGCTGTCCCAGGTTCAAGTGACTGTGGGGCTGCCTGCTCTCTGCATGTGGTCCTGGTTCACAGTTTGGCTGGGAACGGATCAGCCTGTTTGCTGTTCCCCTCTCTGCAAAGCAGATTCTGGGTTTATGGAAAGGTATCGGTTCTTAAACAAGAACAGTCCACAGCCTTCTAAATGAGGAGGATTGCCTGGTGTTACTTTTTTGGGTGTTCATTTTTTGCCTTTTTTTTATTTGAATGCTAATATTTTAATTTGTAAGGACTTCATATCCCTTTATTTTTTACACTAGCCTGGTATTCCCCATCCCATCTGCTTTTAAGGCAGCAGAAGGGATGCAATTACTTTTCTCATTTGTTGATGAGATGATGACTGTGTCCTGGAAGACGTTCTCTATAGATGTGTGGGTGTGCGTGCACGTGTGAGATACCGTATGGACAGCGAAAACAGCATGGAAGGGACCATTTGCAATTAGTGACTCCCTGGCAATTAAGCAACCACTTTAATTAACTAAAGGTTGAATAAATTAGTACTGTAAGTCACAGGCCTGTCCCAGACCCACCTGTGCCATGGAACCTCTTGGGTGGTGTTTTCAGTGCGTGTGCTGTAGGCTGTGTATGAGCCTTGAACCGAGACGTTGTAGAGGAATGACTCAACCGCTGGTACCTCAATAGTGTTCAAATGTAGCATTGGAAATGCGGTCTAACTGTTTGTTCTGAACTCATTCCTTTATCCTTTGCCCCCTGCTCCTTCTCGTTTCTCATTTACGGAGGTCGGATTTCACTTGTGATGGTGTTTGTTGGCCTAAATTCTCCAGGGGCTAGGGATTTCTTCTTTCATCTTTTCTTTGGGGTGAAAGGAGAGTTTGAGATAAGACAGGGACTCCCCAACTTAAGACAATTTTTATGGCGATCTGATTTCTCCTGGACCGGTGCCTGCATGTTTTACAAGCCCACTTACAGTGCCTAACCTTGGACACCTGAAATTACCAGCAGCTTCTGAAAATTTGGGCTGCTTCTTCCCTCAGCCTCTCCCCAAGGCTAGTCTGGGCTTCTCAGGCTGAGGAAGCCTTTTTGGCTTTTAGGACAGATTCTAAATCTGCTTTTCATTCCCCTCTCGCTTGCCAAGCCTCTGCCCCAGCTTGTCGCAGCTTGGCAGCTCTCCCATTCCTCTGTGTTGCAGAGGACCCTGCGAATGCCCAGGCTCTGCTCCTGCAGGTTGCCTCTCGGTCGGTGGGGCTGCCCTCAGTAGCTCGCATCAATCTGCGTTGTTTGAAGCCACGATGAAATCGGTGAAGTCTGCTCGGCTGTGTGCATGTGCCTACGCACGAGCGAGGTCTCGATCCTTGTTTTCCCCATTCCTATAGGCGGCAGCAGGATTTTAGTCTTCTGCTGGGCTCATATTGACTAGCGCATTGAAGGCTGGCTCTCGGGTGAGAGGAACTGCTGAAGGGAGAAACGGGGCTGATTCTGAACAAGGGATGAGCTGTTCTAGCAGCGGCTCAGCTTCTGGTCCAGCTCTGGCCGCCGTGGCGTGAAGGGGGGCTGCTGCCTCGAGGGGTGGCAGGCGGGCAAAACCAGAGGGGAAGCGGGCGATGTAGCAGGCTGAGGAGAATTTTTGTGCCACGTGCCCTTGGCCCCGGTTGTAATCTTTAGCGATTCACACTGCAAAGGGCGTGCGATGCTGTCCTGCCTCTTGGGGATCAGGGGAACAGGCAGCGTGACTCCTGCCACCACCTGGTTGGGTCCTGAGCAATACCACCGCTGAGCCCGTCCTGCAGAAACTCGGGGAGGAAGGGAGCCTTTTGCCTCTCTGCTGTACTAACTATGCAGGTGCTCACTGCTTTCCTGGAGAGGAGAAAGAAGGAAGGAAAGGGGAAAATAGTTCCCCAGCAGCTTGCGGGGGTCTGGAGCCCCCCGACCCACACTGTGTGAACACGAGGTGTCAGCATCTGCCCTGGGAGATCCCAGGGTGGAATTGCTTCTGGTGCTGCGCATTCCCTGCTGAGCTGGAAGGCCTCAGAGGGGATGTGCGTCTGTGTCTGTCTGTCTGTGCGTAGTACCCTATCTGAGGAGAGGAGAACTGTCAACTCTGTGTGGCTTTTCTGCCAGTTTTCGTTAGTGGTGTCTCACCCAAAATGTTATTTGTGCGATTTCCCACGTGAGCTTTTCCCAGCGGAGGAGCCCCCCCCAAGTGGGTGGCTCCAGGCTGTGCGTGTTGATGTGTTTTGCCCAGGGACCCCGGGGTCAGACGGCAAGGCTGGGCAGGAGCCCTTGCCCCAACACGGGGGCAGAGGTTCGCTTGGCCTTACTGGTAGGCAGACCCAGTCTACTCCATGTCAAACCGTTGTCACTTTGATTTCTCTGTAAGTTATCTGACTTATTTATGTGGAACTCTGTTTCTCTGAATTTTTTGCACTACATGGGATTGGGGAGGGGATACAAGCAATAGAAGCCAACGTGTACAATAAAGACGTTTTCTTGAATACCGGACCCTGCCTCTTGCATCCTTCCTTTTCCCTTCCCTGGCCCCACTCCTGTGCTCTCCCTACGGCCCTGTGCAGAGGTGGGGAAGGAGCCCCAGGCGGAGGGGGCTCTGCATGGCAGGCTGCTGTGCCAGCTGCTGCACATCTGTGCCCGAGCAGCTGCCAGTGAGCTCTCATCTGCCCAGGCTTCGAGGCATTTGCACAAAGCAGGGACAGGCACCCATCTGGAGGCCTCTTCGGACTGGCCCTGCCGTTGCGGATGTTCGTAGAGGAGGCCAGAGGAGCCAAAGCCAGCTTTGAAGGAACTGCTGCACCACAGGTGAGCTACAAGGAGCGGCTCATAGCCCAGGTCCCATCCCCACGCTCAGCTGGCCGGTGCTAGGTGCCTGGCCGGGGAGGTTGCTGTCCTGTGGACAAGGTGCTCGGTATTCCTGGAGAGGGTGCTGTGCTGGGGCTGCCCGCCACTCCATGCACCTTCACCCTACCCTTGATAAACAGCAGGGCAAAGATGCTGATGGTGTTGGAGGTGGCTGGGAAAAGCCCAGCCCAAGGCATAGGGGCTTTAGAAGCAGACTGATTTACACCTTTCCTTGCCATTAAATCCTAGTTTGGTCTCTCTAGGACTCCCAGTCTCCAGTGCTGTTGACAGCTTTCCCCCCACAGTGGAAATGAAAACCAGATGAGAAACATTCTCCCGTACCTCCAGGTGCCACATGCATCGTGCCTGGCTGCCCCGGTCAGCAGTGGGGAGGCTCTGCAGCAGATCAGATCCGCCTTCACGAGCCGCTGCCGGTCGCTGCTGCCTGGGGGGGAAATGCTAAGCCCATCTCACGGTGCAGGGGGTGAAAAGAGCAAGGAGAAGCTGCATGGCAACATCCCATGGGGCCTGAAAGGGAACTTTCCCATGCGTGTGTGCTGCAAGCCCTGTAGTTAAGCCGCGATGCTGTGCAGCAGGCACGCCAGACTCGGCTATAGCCCTGCCCTGTCCTCTTTCTTGCTGCTCTCTAGGCTCTCGCTTCTGTTTCGGGCTTCTATAAATAACAACTGTGTGGTAAAAGTCTTTCCGAAGTCTGGAGCTGAACTGCTTCCCCACCCAGCTCAGGCCCTCCTGGAAGCAGAGCGATGGGGGTCGGGGGGAGCAGTTTGCCCTGCAAGCCCCTTTGCCCAGCATGGGAAGAGCGGGAGCTGCCCTTGGCTGCCGGTCACCCCAGGCCCTGCCAGCCACGGTGGTGTCACCGGTGTCCCAGCCAGCAAGATGATGTGTATTTATTTGTAGGACCTGCAGTAACAGCAGGGGAGAGGCAGTTGTATCACTATAATTTTGAGCTGTAAAGTTTTACTTGGAACAAACACGTTGGAGGAACAGCACTTTTCTGGTCACAGTGCTGACCGTGTTAGGCATGGGTCTTAAGAGGAATCATACTTTTCCCAAATAAAACACAGTTGGTGCTGTTCACTGTGATTTTTGGGCTCTGCCAGGAGGTGCTGGGACGTGCCTTTGCTCTTGGGCAGTTCTTTCACAGCTGTGCAGGGAGAACAGAGTTTGCAGAAGCACCCTGCCATAAAAATTATGGAGTTTCTGACAGGGACCCTCTGGAGGGGGGTCCCATTGCTTTGCTCAGCCGTGAAGGGTTAATGGATTATGCGACAGAAAGGGGAGGGGGATAAAGAGGCTGTTTTTAAAGGTCGAAGATGGGGAGGCCTTTGAGAAATTGTATCGGCTTGCTCTGGGCGAGCGCTGCCTGGCTGTACAATTGCCTCTTTGGGGATATGCTGACTGCCTTACTGTGGGGCCACTTCAGTTCCAAGACACGGCAGATGCAAAGCGACTCTAACACATCTAGTATGACCATAAGACCACCCGTAGCAAATCCCAGTTTGATTCAAACCGATTTTCTAGGAAAACATCCTCTCCTGGTTTTAAAAAAATCCCTTGTTGAAGAAGCCATCACAGTCCTCTGGGAGTTGTTGTGGTAAGAAATAACCTTTCCTGTTAAAAATGCATGCCTTGGTCTTGGGTTCAACTTGTCCAGCTTCGCTTTCTCTGCACTTCTTCGTGTTTTCTCTTTCCCAGCTGGTCCTTGTGGGTCCCTTCCTCACGCGGGCGCTTCCAGCCTCACCACACCGCCGCAGCCTCTTTGCTGCCGTAGCAAGATGGAGCTGCTGGGCTGTCACTGGAAACAGTCTGGAGACAAAACCGGCTCCGGGGAACAGTCCCTGTTCACAGTTGCTGTTGACTCGCCCTGGCTTGGCCGCTCTATAACAGATCGGTGGCTCTTACCATCTTCGTAGTCTGTCGGAGTCCTGCTAGAAAGCTGCATAGATGTGTCACATCGTGTGCTTCATAGTAATTTCTTAGATCAGCACTATTACAGTAACTAAAGCTGATTATTTTTTCCTTCCGATGTGGTAGCAAGTAAATTAGTTTGACAAGATCTAATTTCTGTAACCCCGAGCTGATTTGTATTAATTATATTCTCCTCCTTTAATTCTTAATCAAACTCCCTAACAGCTGTTAAGTCATTCTCCTAGCAATCAGTGTCAACTGACAAACCCATAATTACCGGGATGGTTGTCTTTACCCATTGAAGTATTGGTATCCCCATTCACTTATGCAATTTCTTTGCAAATTCCATGATCCTGTACGACTTACTGCAAATGAACAGCAGCGATCCAAGACCTTTGCTGTTCAGGTCTTGTAAAAGTCTGGGATTTGAATTCTCTGGACCTTCCGATCCAGAACATCGAAGTTTTGCGTTTGCTTTTTAACAACCACCTGCAGGACCTCAGAATGAAATGGGTTTTGTCATTTCCTATGACCGCACTGCCTGGTTTTTTTCAATCCACAGAACAGAAATATTTATTCTGCATCTACCTTTTGTACTGTCATTAATGACTCACCATTATTATTTCTATCTTCACACAGTAAGGCCCTCATACCATGGTCAGGAATCTTTGGGTTTGCCTCCGTTTAAAGCATTTCTTCTATAAATATCCCTTTAAAAGGTTTTGCTGGTCGTACACATCTCCTTTTGGTCTTTGCTTCCTTTATCAATTTTCCATAATTCCTCAATTTCAATATAAACCCCCTTTCCCCAGTTTATTCGTCGTATTTTTATACTGTTTGTTTCACTTCACCTCAAATCCAGGCTGGTTCTTTTTAACGAATACAACTGTTCTGAGTGAAGCCTTTTGAACACCTCGGAGAACGCTTAAACAATAATCACTTTATCTTTCCACATCTTTTTCGCTTCCAGCTGAACTGAACAGCAATCGATTGCCTTTTGGAAAAAACCATTCCAGGTGTGTTTATTAGGGGCTCCAGCTTCATCCTGTTTGCTGGTAAGAAATGTTAGTGTGCTGTGGTCGTGGACGGCATCTAGGCACCGCTGGATTTTTAATTCTGTGGTTAATTCCTCTTTACAGGGAAAATGAGGTCTAAGACCGGATTCGCCCACCTTGAGGGCACCGTTTTGTTAACTGAGAAATCCCCAAGCTTGAAACGCTTCTAAGAGGAAGAGACGGGACCGGGCAAAGAGAGAGGCTCAGGGACTCTGCCTGCCAGGCGGCCCGCAGCCGGGCTCACTGGGGAGTCCTCCTGCCTGCCTTCCCTGCCTGCCTGCCCTGCCTGCACTGCCCTCCCTGCCTGCACCGCCTGCCTGCACTGCCCGCCTGCCTGCCCTGCCTGCCCCCCCCTGCCTGCCTCCCTGCCTGCACGCCTGCCTCCTCCCTGCCTGCCTCCCTGCCTGCTGCCCTGCTCTCCCTCCCTGCCTGCTCTCCCTGCCTGCACTGCCCTGCTCTCCCGTCCCTGCCCGCCTCCCCCCCACTGCCTCCCCCGCCCGCCCTCCCTGCCTGCCCTCCTTGCCTGCCCTCCTTGCCTGCCCCTGCTGCCGCTCACCTGGCTCGCCCCTCCCAAGCACCGGCGCTGCCAGCCCCGGGCGGGGGAGAGGGGCAGGGGCAGGGGCAGGGACTGGGACAGGGGCAGGGGCAGGGGCGGGACGGGACAGGAGCAGGGGCAGGGACTGGGACAGGAGCAGGAGCAGGGGCAGGGGCAGGGGCAGAGCAGGGGCAGGAGCCGGCAGCCTCGGCCGAAAGCCCCGCGGAGCCCCCACACCCACAGCAGTCACCGCCGGCGGGGGGGCCTGCGTGACACAGGGGCCCGCACCCGCACCGGCACCGCACCCGCACCGGCACCCGCACCCCCGCACCCGCACCCCCGCACCGGCACCGGCACCCGCACCGGCACAAACCTCCCCGCTCGGCCGGGACGCTCCCAGCCGCTGCCGGCATGGGGAACATAACTTGTGTTCCTCAGGCACCCGGGCGGCTCCGAGGCTCTTTCCGAAGGAAGCCTTCGCTGAAGAAGGGGTGAGTACGCCTGCTTTTGCTTCGGACTGCTTTTTGAGTGGGGCTGGTCTTCCCCGCGGACTTTCTCGCCATGCAGAACTGGGCAAGGAGCTGAGCCCCACTCGGGGAACCCGGGAGGTATTTCCCCGCTCAGCAGAATTGGGCTTTTGCGTGGTTTCGCAGGGTGCTGGGCAGCGATCGGCTCGCCACGAGTGCTGGGGAAGGAATTCCGGGGCTCTGCTGACAGAGTATCCCAGCCACACAGCCTCCAGGAGAAATGCGATTTATTTCATTTCACTTTGAAAATTAAAACTCCCCCCTGTGGGACAGGCAGGGCAAGGTGCAGAAAGCCAGACGCTCCTTGTTTTCACTTGCCATTTTTTTTTTTTTAATTCGCGACAGCCAGAGTTGCGGTGCTGCGTTGTGAAAAAACAACAATCCCGCTCCTCTTACTTCAGAGGGAAAGCCCCAAATCCCGACACTCTTGCCCCATAAGATTTGAGTTGCTTTTGTAACCCTGGAAGAAGACGTGATAGAAAATGTCCCTGAAATCCTCTGGGGATTTTGGTGCCGGGCTGGCCAGGGGAGCGCTCAGGTACCGCAGCGATGGATGGTTGTCCCAAAATAGAACCTAATGGGGAGTGCAGAGCAAGCTTCCCTGCGTGCCGCCTTTCCTGCTGCCCATGCTCCCATCAGCGCGGCAACGGAGCCTATGGAGCAGAGCCCTCCCCATCCTGAGTGCTCCGGGCTGGAAAGGAGCTCCGTTGGGAACCAGGGGGATTCCTCACCAACCTGCCGGTCCCATCTACGCTGGGTTCAGCATGTGTGCCGGGGCTTTGAGATGAACCCCATAAACTCTGCTAGGCTGAGGGGTTTCTAATCAAGAGGAGATGCTGAAACTGTCCCCTTGGTCTCCTGTGCTGCCGTAAATTGGGAGCAAACCTGTAGGAGTCTGTGGAGCTACCGTGGGGTAAAAGAGAGGGGATCACTTGGGGCAGTCGGACCCCGGAGGGCTGACATCAGGTAGCTGCAAGTGGAGCAGCCAAGCCCCAGAGCACCTCCTGTTCCCAGTGACTCCCAGCTTCCCACGCTTACGGCTCTCCGTGGAGATAAGCCTGGATTCTGCTGAAGTCTGGTCGAAAGAGAGTGCAACTGCTGGGAAGTCCCAGCAAAGCAGCCTTGGTGCTTCTTAAACAGTAGCGGTAACTGCTCGTTTATGGTGTGCAGACAAGGAGGAGCTGGGGGCCTTGTGGGGAGTGGAAGGAAAGAGAGAGGAAAACCACAAAGATAGAAATAAAACCTGTTTGAGAATATATATGCTAGTGTACGTGTACATATGCATCTCCACTCTAGGGGCTTTGGAATAGTTGTCAGGACTCGATTTGGGCTTTGTATTTTGCAATGGAACATCTGGTCCCTCCACCGGTTTGGCGACACAGATGAGCCTACCGGATTGTTGGGTTATGCAAAGACATGTAAAAAAGCAAAGCAACACCAACAAGTGCAGCACAACGCCCATTGCAATTCTCCCAGGCTGTGTATCGCCCCTTTGCTGGCCTGGGATGATTAAAAAGCCTGTGACAAATTGCTTGCTTAGCTTTCTGGCTTCCTTATTTCTGGGCAGAATTCACTATGCATCAGTCTAGATCTGTGTTCGCATGTGTGTTTTGGTTTTTTTCTCCCTCTGTAGACAAAATGGCAAGAAAAAACTGCCCAGCTTTTTTGGTATAGAAGGAGGGCAGGAGAGAGATACGACCACAGACAAAATCCTGCAGTATATTCCAGGAAAGGCAAGTACAAACATATCCAACCCCTCTCCCCACTGCTCCCAGAGATTATTCCCACCCACCCCAGGGACAGCGTGGTGCGGAAGAGGGTCTGGGTCTGGATCAGGGTGTAGCAGCAGGTCTGTCTCAAGGAGATGGAGGTCACCTCTGCAGCCCAGGAAGGGATGAGCCCCATGCCCTCCACAGCAGCAGAGCTGGCTGCTCCAGGGTCCCCACAGAGGTACTGAGGGGACCTGCCACCGGCCAAAACGTGTGTGATGGGGTGGAAGGGAAGTGCTGAGAGAAGAGCTGGCAGCATGGTGGGGATCTCTCACCCACCCCTTTGCTCTTGGTTCTTTTGTTTCTGGGTAGCCTGTGAAGGAAGGGAAAATGAGAGCGAGCATTCAAAGGTAGGATGATTCATTCCCACGCTGGAATGAGACGGAGCAGGCAGCGTATTAGCAATAAGCCTAGGGAAGGTAATCAGTAAAGGGCAGGTCTGTCGCAGGCACGTACCAGCCTGGTGGCTGTGTGACCCATTTCCCAGCACTGCTCAGGGAAAGCAGGGGTGAAACGATGACCTGGGGTATGTTTGCTCAGTCCCTTTGAGTGGGACAGAGATGCAGACCGAGCTGTTGGGCTGTGCACTGCGTGCATTGCCCCCACTGCATGGCAGATAGGCTATGTGGGTATGGGGGAAAGGGAAACTGAGGCAGAGACTCACAGCTAGACAGAGGTAATTTCGGAGGAGGTCAGCAGCAGGATGCTTGCTCTTGGGTTTCAAGTTGCTGGTTAGGTTTATTTTACTGGGGATGAGGTGCTTGTCAAGGGCTTGGCGTATTGCAGGTCCCAGTTCTGAGCAGCCCTGCTCATGTACTTTGGGTTGCTGCAGAAGTTCAAAGGTCTGCTCCCCACAAGCAGGGACCCTGCAGTCCCTTTCCATTCAGCTGCTCCCAGGTTGGCCTTTTCCAGCCTAAAGGACCTTTTCTTTTCCTCCCGTGAGCCTGAAAAGGGAGCAGGACTGAGATCCTACTCCAGGCTTGTGAGGTGGCCGTGGGTGAGTGCCATCCTCTCTCTTGAGGAATGTGTCCCGAACTGTACAGATGGGAAGAACAGCAGAACTGCGACCGTTTCACAGTCCTGCCCGTTATTTGTGAATGAGGGTAATGGGCATGTGGCGTGGGCATGGTTCCCTGCGGGACTCAGCTGGCATCCAGAAGGGTTGGGCAGCACCTGATGGGACCAGGCCCCAGACGGATCCTGGACACATCTCCTGGGGAAGCAGGGAGAGCTGTTGTTAACGGATCCTGGAAAATGAATCCTGCAAGCTGGCAGAACAAAGGTCACCGAAAGATTATTTATTTGGGAGCAGAAGAGAGTGTGGGATCTTTTCAGGGAAGGAAGGAGGGTGGAGCAGTTGTTTAGATGTTACCCTTGCCTGCGGCAGATGGGATTCAAATTCCCTGCGCAGCCACAACCTCCTTGTGTGGCCTGGAGAAAGCCTTGGCTTAGTCCCTTTCCCACTCTTTTCAGGAGAAACACCTCTGAGAGCGGGAGGTAACCAGGTTAAAGAGGCACCGTCAGCATGGGACTCTTCCGATGCAATCTCAGGGGAGATGAGGTCACCAAACCGCTGGGCATGGCAGGCGGTTTGGGACTGGGACAGGTGACATCTCTGAAAACCAGGTCCCCTGGGGACCCTGCCACGGGCAGCTGGCACACGAAGCCAACACCTTTTGCTCCTGCCAGCCTTCTGCCCTGTTTCCCACACCTTCCAAGCTATGGCTTCGGCAAAGCCTAAGCAAAAGTGAGGGGGAAGGATGTGCCAGAAGAGCGGATGCTTCTCATTTGCTGCTTTTATCATTAAACAGCAGCTTTCGGAGCCCCAGGGCACCAGCCTTGCAAGGCTGAGCTCTTCCTGCTGTGAGGGTTCGTGATTCAGCCAAGAGTCATTGGGGTCTGCAGGGGCTGAGCCAGGGTAATTATTAACTTGCTCTACCTGTAGGATGAGGCATCCGAGACAGAGGGTGAGAGTGAGAGAACATGTCAGGGCACTTGCACTGCCAGAGACAGACCTGCTGTTTCGCCAAACCCTGAGAAAAACTAGGATTCCAATGCTCTGCACTGCCTCACAGCCCGGGGAATAGCCGAGCTAACGGAAAGGGTGCTGATCAGGATGGGGCTGGGGGAGGAAAGTGCTTGCACCAGCACGACCCGGCCAGGGCTTGGCTGGGGAGGATTTCAGAGGATGACAAGTATTCCCTTTCATTTTGGCTATGCACTCAGGCATCCCTGTGGTTTCGGGGGGTGCGTGGGCCAGGGAGATAAGTGATGCTCATGGAGGGGGCTGTGACAGCTCTGGTCCCTGACCCCCACAGGACATCATGGGGTTCCCAGCGCTGCTTTTTGGGGGATGGCCAGATGCAGACCACGCTGGTGGCCATAAACTTGTCTTAGAGAGGGCAGGGATGCACTTGTAGGTCTGAGCCCAGAGACACCTGAGATTCAGCAGGGGCTGTTTTCTCCAGAGCCTGGATTTAGGCAAGTTCTCCACATTCTGGGAAATTGCTGTTGTACCTAGGCAGATGATCAGGCATTTGTGGGAAGCACCATCAACTTTACAAAGGGTTTTTGTTGTGAGTGAGAAAGCCTGAGCCAGCCCTAGTCAGCCTCCTTCTCCGAGTGGGGGACGAAGAAACCGTAGAAATTGCAGATGGACAGAACAGATGAACTGGTGCCCAGTTCCCCAGGCCCCTTCTGTGGCCAGGGCAGGATAGTGCCTGATGGTGCCACCCAGCGTAAGTGGCCTCGCAGGAGAAACCACAGAATTGGAGGTGGCAGCTGTGGCCGCTTTGTCTGCCCTTGTCACCGCTTGGCTGTGCCATTGCCTGGCCGCTGCCTGGGAACTGGGGTCTGACCCTGGCCCATGGGCAGGCCAAGTTACAGCTCTCCCCTGAACTTCAGGTCCCCAGCAGGAAAAATCGGGGATTTGTGGTTGTGAGTGTCCTGGACAGCACTAGAATGAAAAGCTGAAGGGAGGAGGTGGGCATCGCTGCTGCCCCGGGTGCAGCACAGACAGGCTGTGCTTGCTTTACCGAGGACGTGTGCTAGCTGTTGGATTTAAGGATCTCCAGATTCCTGCCGCTGCTGTCCCCAGATGTGGGCAGGGACCTGTGGAAAGCTGCGAGGGCAGTTCCTCTTGCCCATATGCAAATGTGTTCATTTGGGGTTTAACAGTGGCACCCCAGTGAAGGCCATAAAATTGCTAGAAAAAAAACAGGAGATCTGCCTGGTAAAAGAAAAACAGAACCCCCAAAGACCTGAGCAGTCCCAGTTCTTCCTGTGCACCCACAACACCATGGTAAGATCATGGTAAGACAACACCATGGTAACACCACAAGATCATGGTAAGACTGCTGGGGCTTGAAACACCAGTGTGGCATGGGCGGACGGGGCCCACTCATGGCAGCCTGCAGCTGAAAGGGTGGCAGGAGATTTCGGCGATGTGATCCCATTACGTCCCCAGTCTTGGAGATGTCCCCAGTCTTGGAGATGTCCCCAGTCTTGGAGATGCCCCCATGCTTAGCCACTAAATCCAGCTGTCTCGGTCTTGCTGCAAACCCTTGCAAGCTGGCGTTGCTAGATGCTGGTTTGGGAGAGGGAGCCATTCCGTTTGCGGAATACAGTGGGATTTCTCCCTTTCCCTCCTGCTCCCTTGATCCCTGTGGAAGCTGGCAGGTAGGCTGAACCCTTTGCCAAAACTACCGCTGGATTCCCAGCTCCCAGGTTGCTTTTGCTTCTTGGGCCCTTACTTATTATTGGGGAATTTGGCTGCCACGTTCCAGGCAGCAGCATCGCCCAGACAGCTGGTAGCTGGCATTGCTGCTTATCGCTGCATCCGTAATTTCATTACTTTATCCTCTCCCCCTCCCTGTTGCCGGTTGCTGCCCTTATCCGAGCAGTGTTTTGGTTTTGCTGCCGCAGCCGTCAGGTGATCAGTTGCTCTTTGTTCTGACAGCGGCTTGTAGCGCAAACGTAATAATTTCCTACGCTTATTTGCCTCCCAGTGAGACTATTAATTGGCAGCCAGCAGGTTCCCACCTCCAGGGGAGGACCTGGGTGCGTGTTCATGGGTATTGCGTGTTCATGGCTATTGCATGTTTATAGGTATTGCGTGTTTATGGGTATTGCGTGGAGCCGGCTGGAAAAGCTGGAGGGAGACTTTGGGCAGAGAAGGGGTTAACTTGTGTCCTAAAAAGAGTTATCTAAATTGAGTGAGGCCCTGGAAGGAACCCCAGGCTTTGCAGGTGAAAGCATCCCAGCAGCACCAGGTTCCTGGTGCTGGTTCACCAGCTCCGCTCTGGCCTGAGCGCTGCCGATGCCCCGGCAAGGTTATGAGAAGGGGTTAATCTCGTGCCCGAGGGGTGAGTCATGGAGGCCCCCGGTGAGATGGATCTGGTTAGCTCCGCTGGCTCTTCATTCATCATGGAGCTTAGGCAGCTGTCTCCTTGGCACGGCGCGCTGGGAGCGGGCGCACACCGGCCGGCCGGGTTGGGCAGCGGGGGAGCGGTGGCTGCTGGAAGCCCCTGGCTGTGCGGGGTGATGGGCTGTCACTCGATCCCTGCCGAGCCCTGGCAGCCCTTCTCCCTGCTCATTCCTGGAAATGCTGTTTGGGACAGAAGCATATGAGCCCTGGGGAGCCGCATGCCACCACTACCCCCTGCTCCAGCGCCACCATGCCCTCGCTGGAGGTATCCCGAGGAAATGCAGCCGCCAGTGCTCGGAGCGGGGTCCCACCAAGGTGGCCTCACAGCCTGGCGACGGAGCAGTGGGGCAAACCTTGCGTCTCCCACCTACCTGTCTCTTTTGCTTGGGAATGAATATCCCAGAGTCTGTGATGTGTCTAACAAAGCTGACATTTAAGACTCAGATATGCAAGTCAGGTGTAGCTCTGGGGGGGAATCAGTTTGGGTACAGCCCTTCCCTTCTCCCCAGGGAAGTCAACCAACCCCCAGAAATAAAAAAGTTCTTCCCAGAGAAACTTCAGGGAGAGCTTTTCACCTCTGGGATTCCACGCAGCATCCAGACAGTGCAACAGCACCCCGGGCTGTGAGCAGAGGAGTGCCGTAGGGGTGTGGGGTTGTGCCATGGCACAGAAGGAAGAATTTCTGTAAAACCAGAATGCAGGAAATAAGGGGACCCCCCAGCCCCGAGCGCTGTCTCCCTCTCACGTCAGCCCTTGCTGGCTTCCCTTAGCTTTTTGCACTGGCGATGAGCAGCGTCACGACCCAGTGCCTTGCAGCTGTGTTTCTGGCTGTGGGACGCTGCCTCAAAAGCGTCTGGGCACCTGGAGCAACCAGACTCCACCTAGAGAAACCGAGGGATCTGAGCAGATGGGAGAGCTGAGGAATCCAGGTGGAACCAGAGCAAAGAAAACCTTTCCACTAACCCCAGCGGAAGGCAAGCTGCGTTTGCGTAGCTTTGATCGGTCCTCGTGCCAGTGAATTTGATTAGGATGGCAGGAAGTCATCCATGGAGTTGGAAGACCCTAAATGTAGGGTGTGCTCCTGCACCCCCTCTTTCCCAGCCCAGAACACCTCCTTTTAGGTCAGTATCTCTCCCTGCTGAGGGAGAACAGCCTCCCAGCAGTAATCAAACCCCAGCTCCACGCTGGCATGGAGACCCAACAACAAACAGCCCGGCCTGGGTGCCTGCCCAGGGCGCCTTTCTGAGGAAGCCCTTCATAGAATCGCAGAATCATAGAATCACTTTGGTTGCAAAAGACCTTTAAGATCATCGAGTCCAACCTTTAACCTAACCCTGCCATCCCACCACTAAACCATGTCCCTAAGCACCTCATCTATCCTTCTTTTAAATACCTCCAGGATGAGGACTCGATGTTTTGGGAACGTCTCTTCCAGACATCAGGCCCTCACCTCCCACCGGCTCTGATTTTTTTTTTTTTTTCTGAATCCTTGGTACAGAATATTCAGACCCAGGAAAACCAGAAGGAAAACTTGGACCAGAGGTTCTCCAGCCTGTTCAATGAGGAACAAAGGAAAACAGTTGTCAGGAATCTGGATAAAATAATCTATTACTCCAAGGTCAAGTTTAAGTTTCAGCACTGCCAGGTAAGCTGTGGCACCTCTTTATGGGCGTTTCTCTTCCCTGGCGTGGGTGATACTGCAGGACTGGGAAGTAAAGTGTAATTCTGGGAAACGTGACTCACGGGGACTTCTTTGGGCTATTGTGGGGCCCAGGGGCTTCTGCTGCCACACGGTGCCTGGGTACCGGCTGGCACCCACGGCTCCCATCCCAGTGGGGACCCGGGCCATGCTTCCATGCTCAGCTGCCAGGCTGGCAGCAGATCCACCAGCAGAGATGCAGTGGTGGCCCTTGGATAAGTGACCGCTGGCTTTTCTGTGCACAGATCAGTCTGAGATGCAGAGGGAAGCCAGAAGGAGGAGGGTGTCCTGAGATAAACCCCAAAACGTGTCTTTTCTGCAGGAGGTGAATGATTGCTTCTTGGAACTGTTCCAGTCTTACCTGTACTTCCAGTCTACGGGCTCCAATGGACTCACCTATCGGGTAGGGCATCTCCCGGGCACGCTGGGGCAAGCACTGGGGAGTTGGGCAGTGTGGCTAGGCTGGGGGCGCTGGGCAGATGGGACAGGACAGGGCAGGAGGCTCTGCTCCTGGGGCTGCCCCTGCCCTCCCCTGGGTGATCTCAGCAAGTCCCTTCCCGTGGATGCCGAGCTCCTGGGGGAAGAGAGCGTTTCTTCCTAGGGACCGCACCCAGACAACTTCAGTTTCACCTGGGTCCTTGGCCTTGTCCGTGGGGAGATAGAAAGGACCCTGTAGAGGTGGGACAGGGGCTTGTGTGGGGCTGGCAGGCAGGACCAGGGGTGGGAGGTGTTTAGGGTACCTGGACTTATCTTTGTGTAGGGCACCAAGCCCAGAGAGCTGTGCCTTGGTAAGGGTCAGAGCTCCCAAAATCCCACTGGCCTCGGTGCAAATGATGGGCTTGGCCCTAGCTTCTGAACCCAGGGGGAGGTCTTCATCTGTAGGGCAGAGAGAGAGGCATTTGGAAAGAAAAATGCCTTGAGGAGCTATCCTGGCAAACCGTCCATCAGTCTTTTGACCTGATGGTGCTGGTGAGTTACAAACCATAGGCTGTTTTGCACACGCAGCCAAAAAATCACAGCCGAACAAGCAGGAAGCCCTGATTGTGCTCTCCCTCCATGTGAGTGCGTAACTAAAACGTGGCTGTTTTGTAGATGTGCATAAAGTTTGTCCCGTTTAGGAGTTATTTCTTTTCTTTTAGGCTACTTGAGGTTAATGCAATATTCCAGTACAGTCTCGAGGCACCCAGCAAGCCAGCCAGACTTCACCTGGAAAGACACATGTCAGAATGCAAACAATATTACAAAACGTCCCATCTACTTTATAAACAGTTCCTTAGATTATTAATTATAGAGGAATTGAAAAGCAATTAATGTGCCAGTACTGGCCCCTACACATTGCAGCAATTAGCATCTTTTACAGCCCTAGTTTAGAAAGCCCAAGGCAGGGAGTGCAGACTTGTCATCTGTTCCTGCGCTTCGTTGTAGTGGGACTCGGATGGAGTAGAGAAACCGGACAGCTCAATTTTGCTTTGTGGTCTTTTCCATCTTCTGGCTTTGTTGTGTTAAACCAGCAATGGGGTTTTTTTGAGGTTTCTCTTAAAACTGAAAGACTCGGAATATAAAGAAAGTGTTCTTGCCAGCATGGCAGATGATTACTGCAGTAATGGCCCCACAACTTGCTTCCTCCGGGGAGCATGCTGGCTTGAAGTCCCAAATGTTTCCCTTCAAAGCCACATTTTGCAGTCTAACATTGTGAGCCACAGCAACCTGCTGGTGCCGAATCTGGACTTCCTACAGCAAAGGGGCACGAATTGCAGAGCCTGCCTGCAGGCTGCCCCCCAGATAATGCTGTGTTCTTCTTACGCAGGGACACCTGCCTTTGAAAGAGCTGAAAGTGTGTGCAGTTGAGAATGGGAAGAGCTCTGGGCAGGAGGATCATGCTTTCCGCGTTGCAGGTTGGTGCCCCTTCCTTTGCTTTGAATGGGGAACAGGGGGTGGATGAATCACGACTGTTTCTGCTCCTTGTCCCGCTCCGACGTAGTCCCAGAGGAAAACCACATTGTGGAAAGAGGTTGCAGAGAGCTGAAGCTCTTCCTCCCAGCGTTTGCACCTTTTCCCTCCAAGGCTTCCCTGCTCCTAAACGCCCGGACAGCGATGGCCAGGGCTGCAGGCAGGGAGGGGACTGGCTAGGGAGCGCAGAGAAGGGCTGGTCCTGTGCTCCAACTGGTGAGTGCTCAGGACACAGGGTGACAGTTTGTAGAATCATAGAATGTTTTGGGTTGGAAGGGACCCCAGAGGTCCCACCTCTGCCCAGTCATTTGCTCTTTGTGCACTGCATTTGAACAAAGGAATGGAATAAAATGGAATAAAACCCCTTCTCCCACCTCTCACCATATAACCCCCGAGGCCAGGGAGTGACTCCAAGCAGGCGCAGGGTGGCCAACAGTGCCGAGAGGGGAGTTGCCTCTACCAGTAATGCCAGGCTGGTGCTATCAGGACCCAGTGCCCCTTCACCAACTCTTCCCTCACCAGCACTTCTGCCTCCACAAGCTTTTTAAACTTTTCTCCGAGTGATCTTGCTTTATAAAAGTTTTCCTGGGATAACAACCTGTCTGCGGCTTGGCTGGAGGCTCCTTTGGGCTTAGACATTGCCAAGTTACAGCAGACACAAGCCCCCAGGAGTAGTAAAGCATGAAGTACACAGAAATAAATAGATAACCCAGTGATGATACAGGGCCAGGAGAGCTCATTTGTGTCCTAGGCCCACTGAATATGGGCTCTGGTGCCCTCTGGTCAAGAGAAAGTTATACAAAAGCCACTCAAACAAAAAAACTATGTGAATTATCAAAAGGAGCTGGTGCGAACAACCCGTCCCTTTTAAGCCTGCCGAGTCATGGTCCTGTTGTGCTGTGCTCGGGAGGTCTCTCCAACCCTTTCAGGGAGTCTGTAAAAGGAAGGACAACTTCTCCCAGGCATAACCTGTCAGGGGCGTCTGCACCGGGGCGGGCGGACTTGTTCTGCTTGTATTGAAACATGCGGGAGCGTGGCTGGGTGGAAAATTGCCTCCAGCTTTGTTGGGTTTGTGTCCTGCTTAGGGAAAGAGCAAAGCAAGGCCTTTCTGACAGAGAGTGCTGTATATGTCAGGAAGCAGTGACATGGAGAAACGAGGGAGGTGTAGTCATATTTAGGATTGCCGGGAGAGCAGTGGAGCAGTTTTATTTTTCTGTGAGAGGGGGAGAAATCAAGGCATGAGGGGGTCCGTGGCCACACACGGGGTCAGGGTGGAAGCCTTTTGTCTCATGACTCTGAGACACAAAAGACGCATCCATTTTCTTGTGAAATCCCGTGGCGTCAGTAGTTCCCCATGAACTGCACTTTCTGGGGTAGTTCAGTACATGAGAAGATGCCGGCACGATCATTGGCAGGGTGACAATGGAGCACAGGAATGAATCCCAGCAGCTTGCAGAGCCGTCCCTCGGTGCGCTGGCACGGAGAAGTGGCTGGCGGCTGGCCATCACCTTGGCTTTGTGGTCCATCCTTGCACAGCCTCTGATGCTGATGAAGTTGTTGAGCACCTCGAGTTATCTCTGCCTCGCTTGCAAATGTTGCAGCTTTTCAGTGTGTCCAGAGAGAGAGATTTGGGGGGGAATAAACTGCTGCTGCTGCTCTGGGAAGGGGCTTTCTTGCTTCCAGTGTTCCTCTGAAAGCGTTTGCAGGGAAAGAGGAAGGACAGGGCAGAAGAAAAGAGCACGAGGGCCGGCACAGGTTGCTCAGCATGGCTGTGTCATGGCCCCACCGCAAACGTGCCCTCGGGGTTGAGGGAAATGGCAGTAACTGAATTAGCAGCAGCCTTTCAGGCTTTGCTTCGCAGCCTCCCCGGCACACGAGCTTCAGGCATGTCTCAGGCTCCAGGCTTAGGCAGGAGTTTCTCTTCTCATTTTCTCTTCCTTTGGGGCCCTGTTTAGATGCGGCGACGCGAACAACCCCCAGGATGGGTCTGAAAGGCTGGGCTTAGAGGAGGTGGCAGAGCAAGCAGTGCCACGTTAAGGGTCATGCCCTACCAGAAAGATTCCTACTCTTTGTATCAGGGCCTGGATGCCCAGAGAAGTATTCAGAGCTGCCAGAACACCTGGATAACATCAGCACCCTTATACCCCCCCTAGCATCTCTGAAGTAGGGCATCCCTTTATCTCCACTGCAAGGACAGGGAAACCAAGGCAAGAGGAGACGAGAGCTCCAGACCCACAATGGCTCATAGGCGCTGGGGTGCCCAGTGATGCTGGACACCTAATTACTGTAATGGGTCTGCATGGAGTGACTTACGGAAAGTCACCCAGGGAGTCCCTGCCTCAGTTTGCCCACCTCCGCTTTGTGCATTTCCTGCCAGAGGTGTTTCAAAGTCTTAATTAACTGTTGTTCATAAATAATGCGGGAATCACAGGATGAAAGCCTCCAGAGAAGGGCAAAGTATCATGCTTATCTGTGCCCTTGCTTATCCGAACACTTCCAAGTCCCGTAAAGCCAGGTCTTACTGAGCATGCACCAAATATGGTTTAATATGAGATCACCAGTAAATTATTAATCATAACATAAATTCTGCAGCCTGCCAGAAATTATGATTAACGTCACTAGGTTATGTCTGCAGTGAGTAGCATAGGGTGTGTGAGACTATTTTGCTTGTGCTACTAAGCGAATGATAGCTGGAAGCATTAAAATCAACAAGATACAGGGCTGTTCCTCCCTTCAGGAGTATGTCTGAGCGCAGCTTCAGCTCGTCCGGCACAGATTCTGTTTGGTGAAGCAATAAATAAACACAGCGTCAGAGAGCTTAGTGATGTTCTACATGCTGAGTGCCAAAGTGGAACTAAGAAATGGCACGAAACTTTTGCATTGAGTTGGGCTGTCTGCAGCAGCACACTGTGATGCTCTGCCAGCAGAGATGCTTTTCATGGACTGTTGGGGAGTTTTTAAAGCTGAAATCTGTCGCTTGATCTCAAGCTTGACTTCTCTACTGCCTTTTATTTTTGTTCTCGGCCTGGTTTTGGACTGAAGAGCGACTGGTGGGCAGAGCTAGACGCGGCTGCCTGAGCAGGCAGTGAGAAGGTGCTGGAGCTGTCCCTGCCGGGGGGTCCCTGGCAGCCTGGTGCGAGGCACCGGGCTCATGGTATAGAATAGGATCATAGAATCATAGAATCACTTTGGTTGGAAAAGCCCTTTAAGATCATCGAGTCCAACCTTTAATCTAACCCTGCCATCCCACCACTAAACCCTGTCCCTAAGCACCTCATCTACCCTTCTTTTAAATCCCCCCAGGGATGGGGACTCGACCACCTCCCTGGGCAGCCCATTCCAGAGCCTGACAACCCATTCAGTGAAGAAGTTTTTCTTAATGTCTAGCCTAAACCTGCCCTGGTGCAACTTCAAACCATTCCCCCTCATCCTATCGGTAGTGGCAGCAATGCGCTCGCAGGCAACCCGTGGTGTGATGTGCCGAACGTAATGGCTCCAGCCAGCTGATGGCTTAAATTGATGCTGCAATTGGTGCCCTTTATCTGTGCAGCTCATCTTGTGTCTTGCATACCTAGGTCCTCTGCTGAATCCCCTTATCGTCTTCTGCCCTTCTGAGGAAGAGCTGAAGCAGTGGCTTTATCACCTGGAAAAACAGATCCAGCTAAATGGAGGAAGCCTTGCCCTGCCCTTCCTCTCGCAGGTGAGCATCCTGGGAGGTGCGGGGCCGTTTCCCACACTGTGGGCTCAGAGCTGAACGAGCTGGGAGCCTGGGCCGGCTGGGTGGGTGCTGCGCTGCTCCTGCTGCCTTCGGTGGGGGGGATAAGCCCTGCAGCCAGCCCCTCTCGGCCATTTTCGCCACCCTTCTAGGTGCTCACCTTAACACTTTCCTCTTCCAGAACCCTGAGCGCCCCATGGCCACTTCCTCCAGGCTGGAGAGCTTGAGCAGAGGGCTGGGGATGGAAGGGAGAAGGGCTCTGGACCCACTTCCAAATGCTCCCTGCTGTGCTTCCTGCTCTTTCAAAATGATGGAACGAGGTGTGGGGTTAACTCCTGGCCTAATCCCCCTTTTCCAGGCCAGCCGCTTTGCCACATCAGTCAGGGAGCTGCCCCTCTGGCGTGGTGCACAGGGGTTTGGTGCCACTCATACCCCTTCCAGCAGCAGCCAGGGCTGTGCACGGTCCATAATTCAGCCCTTCTGGCACGTGGCAAATGCCCCCCCTCGGCCAGCAGCACCTACCAGCCTTGCCAGGGCAGCAGCGTGGCAAGGGCCCCCGTGCGCGTCCCCGGCTGCTCGCTGCAGGCGCCTGCCTGTTTGCTGGTGCCCTGCGCTGGCCCTGGGCAATATGCCTGACAGCGCTCGCTTCCTTTGGTTATCCCACCACCCCTGAAATAACCACAGATGGACACGCTAATTACCTATACTCGGCAGACTTGTTCTTGCTTGGGAACACCTCTGCCTGTGGAGGACCCTCTGAGGGTGACGGAGCCCTGGCCCAGGCTGCCCAGGGGGGCTGTGGAGTCTCCTTCTCTGGAGATATTCAACCCCCGCCTGGACAAAGTCCTGTGTAACATGCTCTAGGGAACCTGCTTGAGCAGGGGGCTTGGACTGGGTGAGCTCCCGAGGTCCCTTCCAACCCTTGCCATTCTGGGATTCTGTGATTCTGTGACCCTGGTGTTCAGGTGGCCTTAGGGTCCTAGGTCTGTGCAAGCAGCGCCGGAGCGAGAGCGGGATTTCAGCCTCGATGGCAGCCCCAAAGGCGCTCCGTGCTGCTGAGACCTGGCAACAGCCTGCTGCGTTTCTGCAGCCTCTGTGCGTGCACGCAGCTCCTGACTTTGGAGCTTGCCTTTCATGCAGTCTCCTGCGAGGGGAGGGCTCAAGAAGAAAGGTTTTCCAAGGGGGCTGGCAGGGCGCGTGTGCTGGAAGGGAGACCTGCAACCCAGAGGTGCCGCCTCCTCCACCTCTGAAGGGTCAGAGGTTTGGTTCTGGTTCAGAGAAATTCTCACATAGTTGGCTGCTTGTGCAATTATCCAGAGTTTACAAAACATTTGGAGGAGGAGGCTGGGACCGGGGCCTAGAAAACAGGAACAGATTCGAGAGACCTGTCTTCTCTTCCAGGCTCTGCGGGGCATTTTACTTCCCTCCCTGTCTCCATCTCCCCGCTTGTAAAACAGAGGCATTCTCCTTTGAAAGGCAATGCAGAGATGATGCTAGGTACCAAGCAGGGTTATTCAGTCCCAGCTGGAAAACTGGCTCCTGCACAGATTTATTTACTCTTTCCTGCTTCTGCCACACTCGAAAAGTGTCCAGAGATGGGCCATGTGCTAAGTGAACTCCTAGGGGAGGACACATCTATCCTGCTTCTCAGTTCTGCTCCTGTCCCTAGAACAACGGGAAGCAGAGCTCCGTGGGGAAGAAGGATCTGTGTCAGTCCGTGCAGAACATGCCTGTCCAGGAGTGGAGAGGGACCGAGCGGGAATCCCTAGGCGATGTCCTCTGTGTTTCCAAAGTGAAGCTTCAGCATCTGCCTTTCCAGGTAGGACACATCTCCGGGGAGCAGCCTCCTATCGGCGCGGCTCAGAAAAGGCAATGGATGGAGTGGGCAGCGCAGACTCCTGCCTACCCGCTGCCACCAACCCAGCGGGTCCCTGAAGGGTCCCGGTACCCACATCCCGCTAAATGGAAGGAGGTTTGTCCCTGCTCCTGTGGCCCAGCGGTGGGGCTTGGGGACAGCACGTGCGTGAGCATTTGCAGGACGGGGCTGGCAGCGGGAGCGGGCAGGAATCACCTGAGCAGCCCAGTTTCAGGGAAGCAGCTCTGCTGGTTCCAGAGCCTCAGGCTGCTGTCAGAGAAGCAAAGGAAAGGGCTCTCCAGACCGGAGCCCCGGCTGGCTGTTCACCGGGAACCCCCTCCCTCTTTACTTCCCAAGGAGCAGCACGACCGGCTGTTGGTGCTTTACCCGTCCACGCTGGTGATAGTATCTGAAGAGCGCGGCAGCCTCTGTTTTAAGGTAAGTTCACTTTGGAGCACCTTCCCGCTCTCCCTTGCCCATCACCACGGCTATTCCAGCACTTGGGCTCCTTGCTCCCCTCCACCTGGGTTCCCTTGTGCTCCTCATGTTGGCAAGGGCTTTCCCTCCGCGCAGCTCCCTTGCCAGCTGGCAGGTGAGCAGGCAGAGGGATGTTGCAGCTATCTTCCCATGAGAAACACCTTGCCCTCCTACAAAAGCCCCGGGGGGAACGGAGCCGGCTGCCAAGGCATCTGGGTCTCTGGGAGGAGGGAGGCCGGCGTGTCTCTGTGTGGTTACGCTGGCGGAGAGCCCGGCTCGCTTGCTTCAGAGTGCCCCCGTGGGGGCTTGGCTGCCCCGGCCCCCGCTCTGCGGGATCACTTGAAAGCAGGTAGCGCCCAGGCAGCACATCTGGTGCCCGTGGGGAAGGGCAGAGGCAGTTTTTTGGCTGGCGGGCAGAGAGGAGAGGTCGCTGCTGGGTGCACTGCGCTTGCTGCTCTTTCCCTCTGCGGAGCAAGGGCCCTGAGCAACATCTGGGCACGCCAGCAGAAGGGCTGGCAAGGATGTGCCCCAGGGGGACGCGAGAAGAGCTTCTCGAGTCCACTGGTCTGTCTTTGCTTGTAGGAGCGATGCTGGGAGCCTTGGCACAGACGGGCAGCGGCACTGCAGGCCCTGGGGGCTGCATCCACATCGCCTAGGTCTGAATGGCCCTTAAACTCGATTGCCAATGTCTTAGACATTTTTGCAATGCTTATTAAGCAGCCCTGTGCTTTCTGGTCCCGTTTTCCCGTGCTAGAGCAAATGTGCCCGAAAGAGCACTGAGCTGCCTCCGAACCCGCAGGTGCAGCACCACGGGCACGTGGCGGAGCGGGGCTGAGCTGCTCCAGAGCAGCATCCTCCTTCTTAGTCACCGAGCCCGTGGCAAGGAAACCCTGCGGAGATCGAGGGCTTGTGAAATTCGGTGTGAACTCACTGGGGCCCTTCTTCCCATGATTTCGCCATGGCCACCGCAGGGCCTGAGCCGTGCAGGCTGCTTTTAATTCAAGGGCTACCCCTGGGAAGACCTGCACAGAGCATCTCCCTGGCCAGAGGAGATGGCTCTGCCTGCAACGGGAAGGGGTGTGAGGAGGGACGTGTGTCAGGGAGAGCTCTCCTCCGTCCCCGGCGCGACAGCGGAGGGTGTTTTCCAGAAGCTGGTGGCTTGTGTGACACACCTCAGCCAGAGCTTGTTTTCGGGAACATGTTGTTTGCAGCTCCCTGGGAATGGGGCACCACGTAAGGGGGGGGGCCTTGGGCTGGGCTCTCGGATTAACTCATCTCTTTTGAAACCTTAAACCAGATTTGTCTGCCCTGTCTGTGCAATGTTCCCTTCCCACGGTGCCTGAGCGTTGGTCCCCGGGCGTCTCGCTCTTGCTGGGGTAATGGCAGGGCTCTGGGCAGCCCAGTGCGGGCGGGAGGTGATTCACCAGCCTGTGACACCGCACTGGGAACCTGATTTTCCACAGGCATGTCAAGGCACAGGAGCCTTCTCCCAGGGCTTCTGCAAATGAACTTCCCTTCCCTGCGAGCAGACGCTGAGCCCGACAATTTGTGTGTGAAGGAATAGCCTGGCCCTTTTGTTCTTCAGTTTCATCCAAACCACAGGAGCTGCCGCTGCCAACTTTGTGTGTGGGACAGGGAAGGGGGAAGGCAGGGGCAGAGCCTGCCAGGGGGCTCACCCAAAAAGTGATGGGAAAAGGCCCTGGGCGAGGGTAAATCAGTAGGGGGGGGGGGGGGCGGTTCATGCCGTCCGGGGGAGGACGGAGGGGCTCCTGCAGCCCATGTGCGTGTTATTTGGGGGATGCTGCTGCACTTCCCTAGGTGGGACTCTAGCCCGTGGGTGTTTCACCCCCTCCCACGGGCAGGGGGCTGTGGCCTTAGGGAAGATCGAGCTCCGAGGGCCTGGGGGAGACCCTGTGCAGTCCTCCCCGGTGGCAGGAGGGCTTGCTCGAATGTGGCGGCGAGCGGAGGAGCAGCAGGAGCAGGCAGCACCGGTCCCCTCCGCACGCAGCATGTGCACCAGCCGAAGTGTCAAAGTCCATTTCTTAGGGGGAAAAGGAGTCATGGAGCCTTGCATGAGCTTTCCCTCCCAAGGTCAGCCTTCCCGTGCTGCTCAGCCCACAAATCACTTTTGGTGCAGGAGAAATAGCAGAGAAGCCTGCATGTGCCCACAGGCTATTGCAGGGAGGCAGCTGGCCAGCACAAACCACGGACACCCGGCCGAGCTCCACGTTGCCCTTGTGGCAAAGCTGTCACGTCGGCCACATTGCCCAGAGCCTGTGCAGCTGGGACAGCTTTGCGCTGAGGACGTGATGAGGGGTTTGTGCAAGACACCTTATTTTGCAGCCCAGAAACTTAGGCAAATGAATCCTAACTGATAGCACCTTTTGGGAGGACCTTGGGCTAAGTGACAGGGCTTTGCTCCTACCTTCTTTGCTTCCTCTGCTGCCGGGCACAGCGGGGAGCGGCGTGAGGTGAGAACTTTGCTTCCTGAGCGATCCCCTGTGTTTGCCATCCTGGCCAGGAGCTGCTCCCAGGGCCGTTGCCACCAGCTGCCCCTGCCTGGTGCTCTGTGTCAGGGTGACATCCAGGTGAGGTGAACAGGGGCTTGAGGCACAAAGAAGCTGAGCATTGCTGTTTCCCCCTGCTCAGAGAAAGAGACAGCAAGGAAAAAAATAAGCTCATCTGTGCGATGTTCCAGCGCAACATCTGCTCTCCCAGGACTCTTCTTGTTCCATTTATGTAAGGAAAATTCAGCCTGGGGAGCCCCAAAGAAAGAGGACACCTGGATCCTAGTTGAGTGCTGACAAACCCTTGGCCCTGCTGCCAGGTTGCCCATCACAGAGCATTAAACTGGCAGTGATGACACTTGAAGGGCCTCTGGCAGCAGAGCCGGGCTGTGATGCTGGGCGGAGGATGGGGCGCAGCTGCAGGAGCAGAAGAGCCCTGGAATTCGCCTGTTCCTGCTGGCGGGAGAGCCGGACCCGGCACAGACCGATGCCTGGGGCAGACGTAGGGATGGCCAAGGGACACCGGGTTGTGGTAGAGAGGACGGTGGTGGATGCATATGCAAAGGCACCTTGGTATCTTCTAGCTCCAGTTTTTCCAGGGCTGGGGACAGGCTGCTTTAGCTTCTCTGTCCCAGCTCCCTGCTAATAGGAACACGCATGCAGTGTCTGCCAGGGGCAAACCCCAGTCCGATGGCAGGAGTGGCGTTCGCAACTGCGCTGTGTAGCACAAGAGCTCACGTTTCGCCAGCTGGCATTTACAGGGCTCAGCCCTCTCTTTGTAAGGCTTTGCAGGGTATGGATTGTGGGGATTCCTGTTTGCAAGGCTGGAAGTCCCAATCCAGCCACTGAAACCTTGTTCAGGACCATGTTTGCAAAATTTTCTGGAGAAGTCAGCCATTAAACTATGGGAAACTGTTGAAAACAGAGCTAGAAGGGAAGGGGTGTTTTTCCGAGCTCAAGTCTCAGGAGGGACTTTGCAAGAGCAAAGCTTACAGAAAAGGCTCGTGCAGTCATGCTGGCTTCAGAGGCTTCATTTCTGCAGTAAAGCTGGTGGTAGGAGGGGGAGCTGTGAACGGGGAGGGTGAGTTTGCTGGGACAAGGCTGAGTCAATCTGCTGGAGCCAGAGTTCTCCAGCGTGCCTGTGAGGGTATAGAGGTACCCAAGTCCTCACCTAGGTCAGCAGCAGCTCGGGTCCCTCTCGTCTCTGGCAGACCTAGCCTACGGGATTTAGGCTCTGGGCTTCCCCTTCCTCCTCTTCTTCCCCACAGAGGACAACGAGGGGATTGCCAGTGGGGCCAAGCCGCACCTTCTCCCCACGCCGCACCAAGAGCAGCCAGGCTCCTGCCAGCCCTGCCCCGTCCTCGCTGCCGGCCCTGTGCCGGGCGCTCCCCTCCTCCAGCTCCCAGCTGCGCTGGCAAAACTTTGCAGTCGGCTCCTAAAGCCTCTTGGCTTCCCGGGTGGGAAAGCCCCTGTAGAAGCGGAGTTTAGCCAGCCAGGTGCCTGCAGGGATCCGGCCCTGGAGCGGGCAGGGGCAGCCACGTTGTCCTCCCCGCTCCGCCTGTCTGCCGCAGGCACGGGCCATGAGCTGCGCTGAGCCGGGCGCTCCTAAGCCTGCTTCTCTCTCCGACAGGGCGAGCTGTCACTCAACGCCATCCAAGTGAATTTTGAAGAGAACAACAAAACCTCCTTTTTAATAGAAGGTTTGTGTCCGGCATGCCGAGGCGGGGTGTGCTGGCAGCAGCCATGGAGGTCTCTGGGGTCAGGCTGGTCTCGCTAAGCTGCCGTGGCCGTCCTCCTGGCTGCGCTTGCTCATGTCGGCACCCACGCTCCGTCAACTGAACTGCTTGGAAATCTCGAACCGCCCGTGCCCTGGCCGCACCGCAGGACCTGGCTTTGCTGGCAGGGAGAGGCTGTGGGCCAGCGGCAGCGCTCGCACCCAGGGGCGCGCTTGTCACAGTGCGGCTGCAGGGGTTCCCCCTCGTGTAGGTCTGGCCCGTCTTTGCTCCTGTCCTACATTCAGCTGGGTGCAAATGGGCAGCACCAAAGGCAGAGCGTTCCTGTTGTCCCTGCACCAGTGTCAGGGTGTCCAGATGCTGGGGGAGTATGGGGAGGGATGGAGCAAGGGGATTCCCACGGGTTTCTGAAGGAAGCAGTGCAGACCATCAATCGAAGCCGGTTTGTTTTTACAGGCCGCCTCATCAATTCGATCCGGGTGATCTGCCGCAGCTATGATGATTGCCAGAAGTTGCTCGGCTGTGTCAAAGCAGCCCAGTTTCGAAATGCCGACTCCTTCCTCGCTGGATCAGAGAGTTTTTCGGGATCAAAGCTGCCACACCCCGGGCAGGTAACAGATGCTGTGGGTTTGCATGACCATCCGCAGGAGTCGCCCAGGACTCGCGCCGGTCCTATCTCTGTCCAAGTGTCAGTACTCTTGAGACACAACAGACTTTGCTTCAGGTCCCCTGCTCGAAGGCTGTCATAGAATCATAGAATCGCTTTGGTTGGAAAAGCCCTTTAAGATCATCAAGTCCAACCATTAACCTAACCCTGCCATCCCACCACTAAACCCTGTCCCTAAGCACCTCATCTACCCTTCTTTTAAATACCTCCAGGGATGGGGACTCGACCACCTCCCTGGGCAGCCCCTTCCAGAGCATGAAGTTGCTGATCCCTGCAAATTATTTTGAAGCCCTATATTACATGATATAGGCATATATTATATCAAATTCCTTCAAAGGCAGGCCCCTGGCCATAGACTGTGGCAGTGTTGTGCAGTGAGGCATTGGCACAAGGACACTGACAGGGTCTCACAGGGAAGGGGACACCCCCCCTGCCAGCACTGCAGCCGGGATGGGGTCAGGGTGCCTGAGCACCCCTCACCCCACTGTGAGCCCTCATTGTTGGCCCCTGTCACCCCTGCAAACCAGACTCAGCACCCACCCAGCCCTAGAAGGCAGCGCACCCGCTGCAGCAGGCACGGCTGCTCGCCATGCTGGCACAGCCCTGGCCCGACCCCAGGACATGGGCATGGAGAGCTGGGCTGGGCTGGCCCAGTGATGCTCAAGCGGGAGGCGGGAGTGGGGAGGGATGTGCCTGCAGGCTTGTGGAGGGCTGTTCCTTTGTGCTTTTCTTCTCCCCCATCTAGTTTGCCGGCAGCGGGAGAGGGTCGCTCACTTCGGACAGCCGCACAAACTCCTGGGCGTCGGGAGGGAGAGCGGCCACCTTAACCCACCTCTCCCAGAAGAGCGGCTCTCTCCCTGACGGACAGTCCTTCGTGCTGATGTCTGAGGGCGGGGTGCCCGAAGACCCCCTCTCCTCTGGCTATTCCCAGCCTTTACATGTAAGTGACCCCCCCAAAAGCCTGGGATGCCTGTGGGGACAGACACTGCCTTTGGGCAGAGTGGTCTGTCCAGGCGCCTGGATGGGCTGAGCTTGGGTGGTCAGTGTTTGCCGTGCAGCTTAGTAAATCCATGCCTGCAGCCTGTATTTGTCCTGGCTCGGCTTTGCCTTTGCCGATAAAGGAAAAGTCCGCTGCGGGGTCCCATCCCAGTACTCCACTCTGCATAGGGATTGTTTGTACAGATTGCAAAGGGGCAGATGGGACTGTCCAAAGGTCAGGAAATCCCAAAGTAAAAGCCCATGGGTGGGTGGGGGTGATGGGCTAACAGGCCTTTGCTCTGCCCCTGTGCAGCATTTGTACGCCTGGGGGGGATGTGTGCGGGGAGGAGGCCGCAGGACCGCGCCGATGCTGGAGCGCAGGGCAATGCCCGCAGCCGCAGCCCGAGCAGGGGAGCACATGGCGTTGGCTGCAGGCGGGTCCATGTACCCGGGGTACCTGGGTACCTGTGTGCCTGGCCTTCAGAGAGCCAGCTCCGGGGTCTGTCTTCTTGTTTCAGTGCCTGGCACGGGCCGTCTGGCCAAGCGCAGGGCTGCCCGCACAGGACCTGCGGAGAGGGGGCAGCGCCCGAAAGTCCAAGGGCAAATGTGGGCCTTGTGGCCAGCAGTTGCCCGGCCAGGACATGGAGAGGACCATCTGCGGCCTCATTCCCAAAAACCCCAACGGCGAGCTCCTGTCCTCGGTGTACAACGAGCCGTACGCCACGCATGGCTCACAGCGTCACCCGCCTCACCCGGAGCTGAGCAATGTAAGGGGGCTGGGGTGCAGTGGGGCTGCCCCCCTGCCTGGGAAGGGTCGAGCAGTGGAGAAGCTGGTGCACGGTTCGCATTTTCCTTACAGAGCTACTGGCAGGAATAGCTGTCCTGGTAGGTGCTCTAGGGCAGGCGTGAAACCCCTTCCCATCCGAAAGTTGCCCATGGGAGGTGAGGTTAAACAGTGAGGTTAAACACAGCAAATGGAGCAACATCTCATGGAGCCCTGAGATGCTGGGCACTAATTCCTGAGGCAACGCGAGCACCAGTGCTCTGCAAGTAGGAGTGTTGGTAGTTCAGAGGACACAGCCTCTTCGTCTGCGGGCTTTCCAGCATGTCTCCATCACTGGTTTCATGTGCAAGGCCACGTTTCCCTCCCATATGAGTGTGCATCTGCCTTACGCCCAGGGAAGTCCCCTTGTTAGCCCAGAGCTCCAGTCGGGAGTCAGCCCCGCCATCCCTCACGGCTGAGCAGCACGTGGGACTGGAACTGCAGGGAGATTCCCCGCTCCGCTCCCTCCTGGGGATGAATTACAAGTAGGGAATAGCATGTCGCATTCCAGTTTCAATTCTGCCTTTTAGCTGAGCAGATGGAGCTTGATGGGAAGTCAGCCCTCGACAGCTTCCAACTCCCTGGAGAAGCCGGCCGTGCCTCTCTCCCCCCTGTATGCCAGCCCCTACAAGCCCAGCTCCTCCGGCGCTCGCAGCGTGGCAGGCTCCAGCTTCCTGCAAGAGGTACCCTCTGCGTTTGCTGCTGGTTACAGCCCTGACTCAGCACACAAGCTTTTGGCTCCAGAAATCATGCCTCGGGCCATTTCTTTTCCTGCCGTCTGCCTGAGCCGGAGCGGGATGGGGAAACGCGAGGCTTGCATTTCGGGGTGGGGCAGGGCACAGCGTAGTTCCCTGGTTTTTCAAGCCAGGACAGAGTCAGAGGGTTACAGGTTTCCCCTGTCTTATCACTGGATGCCAGTGTCGCAGCAATCCCAGGAAGAGCCAGAAACCGCAAAACAAAGGCAGAGGCTGGGATGTGATCCAGTCTGCTGAAACTAGAGATGACTCAGACACACAGGCAACTTCATCCACCCCCAAAAGTTCCAGCTGTGACAGCTGAGTGCCTATTAAAGGCTACATTTCTAGTTTTGCGTGTCTCCTGGGACAGGACTATTTCTGAGTCCGTGGCTGGCATCCCCTGTACTGCTGAAGTCTGCCCTTCCCTCGGAGGGTCCATCCTGACTGCTCCCTGTCCTTCCTCATCCCCTGGGCTGCTGGTAGTTTTCATCCTACTACTTTCACATCTGGCCAAGTTCCAATACCTCTGTGGGTCATCGCAAGCCATTCTTCCTTTCCCATCTAAGGCCTTCAGCATTGGAACATAGTAGGATTTGCAACATAGGCAGAAAACCTTGGTTTGCAGGGCTGGCTTACAGGTGGGAGGCAGCAGGTCAGTGTTCCCCAGCTTTCCATAGCAGGTATCAAATCTGGAGCTTGTTTTGGTTAAGTTCCTGCAGTGTCACGGCCAGACGGGTTCAGCGCAGGCCAATGGGTGCCCAGCCGTGCCAGTACCCCAGCATCTCTCGCTGCGGAAGAGGAGCTGCCAGCCCCTGCCCAGCAGCCACTGCAGAGAGGTGCCCGTGGCTCCGAGTTACAGCATGCCCGACACTTCGTGCCGTCTCCAGCCGCGGCCTCCTCCTGACGCTTCTTATCTTGAAGATGTGAGTTTGCAAATGCAGTCCTGGTGCCCCACACTGTGCAGGTTGCAGGGGAATACACGGGGGTGCAGGGGTCCTGGGCTGGAAGAGTGGTCAGTCACTGCAGAGCTCGGAGCCCTTTGCTCTGTGTCTGGGTGCATTTTGGGGAGCAGGGATGGGGGAACCAACAGAGGGCTGGTTCCTGGTATGCGATATTCCAGGACTGCAGTGCTCAGTCATCCTCATCACCACTTCTCTTTCTTTTCAGGTCTCTTCTCTGCGAGAGGAACATCTGGGCCCGTCATTGCAGCCACCAGGTGAGACTCTTGGGAGGCTGCTTGGGTGCTGCGGCCACCCCGTCCATCTCCATAAGCACCATTCAAAGCCAAGCTGAGAGGGGGAGTAGGGACCTTCTTCCTGCTTCCCTGTGGTGGGACCGAGCCTGTCACCCTGCCCCTTGCTGGTGTCTGTCTGGTGGAGGCCATTGCCTTGGCTTCCCCTCACTGCCCACGAGCTCCGGCCACCTGTCACACGGGGGGGCTCGTGGTTTGCTCTGTGGTGCTTGTGCAGCTTCTGCCGCTTTGCCCAGATCTAGTTGCCCCTGGGCTGGGATTTTGCTGACCCTCATGCATTCTCTCTGCTGGTGAAGGAGAAGGCAGCCACAGGGTTGCTCATCGGCTCTCTGAGCGCTTCCGTCTGTTTTTTCTGCAGATGGGCATTTCAGCACTTACAGCCTACCTGAAGCCAGCTGCCCAGACCTTGACTCCCCAGCCTACCATGACTATGCCGAGCTCCAGAGCTTGCAGAGCGACTTCAGCTATGACAACCTGTGGGAAGCCGAGGAGAAGGAGCCGGGCTCCCCACACGCCTTCCCACCTCCCGGCCAGCAGTTTTACCAAGCCTGAGGGAACGCCTCCGCAGCCAGGCACAGGAAAGCTCCCGGGCTCTTTCCTCGCTGAGCTTCCCTCCAGGGTGAGGAGATTGGGGTGTACAAAGGGAATGGCCCTGCTCTGCAAAAGGCTGGTTCCCACATCCTGGCAGGTCCGGAGTTCAAACTTCTCCCCTAAATCTGAGGATGGGGGTAAAGCGCAAAGGCGACGGCCCTGGCGGAGCAGTGTGTGCCGTGCTAAGGAGCGCGGTCTGCAGCTGCCCCGGCTCGGAGAGCCCTGGCTAGGGAACAGCGTTGCCCCCCCCCCGAAAATAAAAGGAAGAACAAAAAGTGATCAGGCTCCCTCAGATAAAAGGGACTGGGTGTTCAGGTGGAGCAGTCACTCAAAGGCCAAAGAGAAGGGCTGGTTGTTGGCTGGGTTAGTTTGATCATTTTCCCTTTTACCAGAGCCCTCAGGCTCATCCCTCTGAGAACCCACTGATCCCTGAGCATAGCTGTTAGGCCAAACCTTCCCCCGTTGAGCTCTGAAGTCTGCAAAGATGCATGAGACATGCCCTGTCATGGTATATATGGTTGGTAGCAATAGCTGTGCTCATGGGGTTGTCTTCCTACAAGCTCAGAGTTACCTGACAGAGATGGACAAAACAATCCAGATCTGGGCAGGATGGGATATTCTCTCCACTCTATGCAAAAAATTCTTTCCTGCCAGTGCTGGCTCCAAGCCACGGTGGTGACCTGCAATATTATGAGCCTGACGTCTTGGCAGGTGGAATCAAGAAGTGTGCTGCCAGCAAATACACCAAGTGGCTTGTGTTTACCAAGGTCTTTCCTGGAAAGGATGCTCCAGGTTCCTCTTATGGGACCGTGGCCTTTCCTCCCACCCCTCCGCACGTTACCAGACCCACACTAAATGCTGCCTGTGCATATCGAGGCGAGGAGGGAAGGAAGCAAATTCACAACAAGCCCAACTCCGGCACAGGCCCTAACACTCCAGGGATCAGAGCAAAGCCAGGGTGGGCTGCGACCTCTCTTCCCCCCGCCAGGGCAGCAGCAAGACCAGGGCACAAACAACAGGGGACAGAGTCTCAGCGCTATCGTTTTCCAGCCTCTTAGGCCAGAGCCTTTAGCACATATAAGGTCAGCAGCAAATCCAAATGGTTTTACCTCAGGCTCTTAAATTCTTAACCTTTGTTCCCTGAAAACCAAACATACTAACAAAATCTCGGTGTTCATTCTTTCACAAAACAACCCAGGAGCTCTTTGTACGGGAATATCAATGTATTACATTGTACCTTTTTTTTTTCCCCCCAAAGGTATTCAACAAAGTTTACATGCAAGGTTTGAGTGGATTATATGTATTTAATGTGTAAATGTGTTGCAGATCTATTTAATTTTCTAGCTATGGATGACGTTCAGTACTGTAGAATGGGCAGCTGTCTGCACATTCGCCTGTGTGTTGGTTTGGGTCTTCTAGCTGTTATTGTTTTGTTTCAGGTTTACCTTCCTTTTGGGAAGATTTGTATCTAATAACCCCCAAAAGATCTATTTATTCAGAACAAAATTGCACTGGGGAACATCAGAAGTACATAGTATGCTGGGAGGCAGCCCTACACGTGAGCTCCTAGGAGCACGGTGACTTTTGAGATGGTCACCATCGTCTTTTTAATTGGGTTTTGATAGGGTTATCTGCAATGTATGAAAAGGGAAAAGCCCCTCCCTATTGCTGTAAAAGTTCCCTGGTGGATTTCTGTGAGACCAGACAATTGCAATACACATTCTTCTGCAATACTTTTCTTCTCTCTTTCTTTGCCATCATCTGGTTTAATGCAGGTGAATTTTTATCTGTTGCTGCTGTCCTTTCCAAAGCCCTTCCTCCCCGGAGGAAGGGAGTCCGGGAGGTTTTCCAGAGTGCTGACCATCTCTTCTTCAGGTCAGGCACTTGCAAACACCTAATCCTAGAACAAAGTCTCCCCTGCGTTTGCCAGGTGACAAGACCTGGGCTGGAGGTTTAATGCCAAAGCTAATCAGACTTTGCTTCAGCCCCGTGTTCTGGGGGTCTTGGAAATGTGCTCCGTAAAAATCAGTGGCTCCGAATGGTTCTGTGCCCTGTGCAGCTGGGCATGCCCGTGCCATGCCGTGGCTCGGGATGGTCTCTGCTGTGCCCTCTAGCCTGGGGGAAAGCTGGGCGAGCTGAGCGGGATGCACTGGCCAGCCCCACGCCAGGGTCCAGTACAGAGCTGAGCCCTCCATGGGCTGCTGGACGGTGCAGGGTCTGGCTCTGCCTCTGCCCTGTTGCCTGAGCTCGCTTCGTGGCAGCCGCTTTCTAACAAAGCCAGTTGGGAAGGGGAGCTGGCCACAGTAGGGGCTTGCTTGGCAAGGAATTGCCATCCTTGGGACCGCACCCAGGTGCCTGTAGGCCACTTCTGTCCCTGCATCTGCTCTGGACAGAAAACCAGGTGTCCTGGCTGCCCCTCAGCGTTATTCTGCAGAGAAGACCAGTGAGGAACTGGATATGGCCCCTCTGTTTCAAGTTCAGTAATCAATTTGGGCTGGGAGGCGCAGGGCAGGCGGAGGGCTTGCCCTCCCGAGCACGCTGCTCCAGGCAAGGCAGCGACCCGCAGCCGTGGCTGCTGGAACGTGCTGACCCTCGGGAAGCTGGCGGGTGCTTGTGCTGCAGCCGTGGGTGCTCAAGGAACTGAATACCCAGGCAGGAGGTAGATGTGCTGGCCGCAGAAGCCCGGTGTATCCGTCCCCCCGGCACGCAGCTCTCCCAAGCTGCGATGTGCGCTCGTGTTGATCGGCGACAGCGCCACACGCGTGCACGGGACCGCCGGTCGCAAGGTACGAGAGCCTGGTTTCAAACCGCTGCAGAGACACGACGCAGCTTCTAAAGCAATTTTAGTCCTGCTTTAGCTTCCCTCCCCGGCTACATCTGGGCTAAATTTGTCACTCTTTCAAACACTGCCCTTGCAACACGCAGGCTGCTCATTTCTCACGCTTCCAGCACGCCTTTGTGCACAGCTGCCGTGGTCTGTTCAGCTCTTATTTCGGGTCCTGAACTCCATCTCTGTGTCCGTGCGGCTGTGCCTGAGTTACTGCCTTGTTCCTGCTGAACTTCTGGGCCAGGGTGTAGCTGCTTCCAGCTGCTGCCCAGCGCAGAACATAGCGTTTCGGGGTGAAATGCGAGCGTGCCCTTAGCAAACTGGCACCAGCAGGGGCTTGCACCGAGAGACCGGGGTTGTGGGTGTACACAGGACCTGGGCGTCCCATCCCCAAATGCTGCTATTTGCTTGACCACTAAGGCCTGCTCCTGCTGGATCTGCACTGCCACCCTATAGCAATTAAGGATTGTGATAACAAACCGCCACGGAACGGTTCCACAGCCCCTACCATACAAGCAGTGAAAGGAGTTTTCCTTACAGCCTTTCCCAGCGCAGTTTAGCTCCCCTAAAAAGAAGCTTCTGCTCTTCTTCCTGCTCTCCTGCTATCTGTTCCTGCTTTAGGAGGTTGTACAGCTTTGCTAGGCTGGTATAATTAATGCAGTGCAATTTGTGTGTGTGTGTATGAGCCCTAAAATGTTTCCAAACCAGCCCCCATAAGCGTCAGATTGGTCAAGACCCACACCCAAGCTCCTCAGCACAGCCTGGATTCCCCTTTGTCACAGGGTTTGCTGGCCACTGATTTTCTCCTGATGGTTCCTATCCACATGCTGACCCGGGCAGCTCAGCAGGTAGGAACAGGGCTGTGTTTGTGAATCCTGGTCACGGACACCTGCCTTGGGACCGTGAAAACCCACGTTCTCTTGCTTTCCCTCCAACACATTTCTCAGCAGACTCAGGATTTTACAATAGAGGGTTTAGTTAAAGCGGCACTGGACATCTCAGCGCAGGTTGCATTAAAATGGAAAGTGTAGCACCTGTAAATACACAAAATATCTCTCATTTCCTGAAAAATGTATTCATCCTTCACGGCCTGGCTGCAGCAGGAATGTGGTCTGAACCACAAACTGCAGGTCCAGTGCTCCGGAGATGCCAGCAAGCCTGCACGCATCCCGCTGCTCGGCTTGGTCACAGGATAGCTGTGTCTGTACTCACAGAGGCAGAGGAAAGGCATGAGATGATACCAGCTGCCAACATTTCACTCTCTGACAAACGGTATCTCCATCGCCCCACTCCCTCCAAGTGCTAAAAGTCCTGAGTCAGGTCCCCCCCCCCCCTTCTGAAACCATAGCTGGAAAACCAGAGCAGTTCTTGAAACACCATGGGGCTGCTGCATTTCTCTTTGCTTTCTGATTCGCAAGCCACAGTCTCAAACTTCTTTTGCTCAAAGAATAAACAAGCAGAAAGGTGTTTTTACAAAAGAAAGTGGAGCCTGTCGCCTGCTCGTTTGGCTTCAGGAGTTTGGAGAAAAAGCCCCTGTCATGAGGGCACGGTGTAGATGCAGCAGAGCCGCCCGCCCGGCCAGCTCCCGCGCCTTCGCTCTGCGTGGACTTGCCGATCTTTTTACCGTATTTACAAAGACACTTGAGGGTTGGGAATTCCTCGGCGAGCACTTTGTACGAACATGTCTCTTCCTGTCGGCTGCCTGAAACCACAGCTGAGGTCAGGGAAGAACCTGCTGGGCAAACCTGCTCCGGCTCGGAAAACCCAGCACCTCCTTTGCAGAGTGCCCCGAGGAGCTGAAGATGTGCAGGATTTGCTCCAGCCTGTGATGAGCAACTCCCTGACTGCCCTGTGGGTGGGGGAAGCCACCAAAATATGTCAAGCTCTCAGGGCCAACCGACTCAAGCGACTGGGATTTCTGTCGGTCCTCGACAAGAGGGAAGTCACTGCTCCGGCTGCGCTGCCCGCTGCCTCCCACAGACTCTGGCACTCCCAGGGCTGGCACAGCACCAGGCTGGACCAGAAACCTGAATTGCGGGGAGAAGGCGGTTGTGACTCAGAAATGGCCCAGCAGGAACATCCACGGGGAGCTTTGCTCTGGTTTTATTGCAGAGAGATGAAGTGAAAAGAAGAGTGAAGGGGCTGCTCCGGCAAAACTGCTTGCAGCAGGAGAGGAGGGGGGGAGAGACGCAGCCCTGTCCCAGGCTGGGGCTCCAGCAGCCGGGTGGCACATGATGTATCCCGGCCTGATGAAATAGGGAGGCAGTTCTTGAGGGTGCACCTGCCTGACTTTTTCATCTGTTTGGCAAGACAAGGTGTCAGATGTGCGAGCTACGTGCAAGGCGAGGAAGCGGGCTGGGATGGCACGGCTCCCGCCCCCAGCTCTGACATGCTCTTTGGTGAAGGGAAAACAGTCTCACGGCAGCAAGGATGCACTGAAAAGGTCGTTTCTATTGTGGTGGCTGCTGCTATTGCAAAAGATGGCGAGCTGCCGGCTCCTCCCTCCGGGGTGAGATGACCTCGCCGTGGAGGGAGAGGAGAGAGCTTAAAAGGTCGGCGAATAAACTAAGCATTAAAATTGCAGGCAAGTCCAGGCTGGCTTCCTTGAAGGACACTAGAGGCACGCTGCTTGACTGAGCACCATAGACACTCCCAGAGCTGATCTCCTGATACCAACAAGACCTTTGAATATTTTCTTTCACTTCTGCAGCAGGGCAGCTATTTTTTGAAATATTTACTGCATCTGCTTCTTTCCACAGAGATCAAAACGCGTGTGAAATGCACCTATACCCTGATGGATCATCCGGCACCTTCGGTGACTTTTAGCAGGGGGAGGTGCCAGGTCACATTTGCGTCTCCAAGCCCAAGCTCTAAAGGATCAGACACCAATTACCACAGGCAGGCAAAGGGCACTCGCCGGTGGAGGTGACAGGCACCTCGTGTTATCTACAGCACAACATGAGCACTGAACTCATCTGGAAAGAAACTTAGCACGAATTTTGGAACACTAGGATAGAGGTGCTGAGGGAGTGAGATGCACCCCGCTTCCCTTGGAGTGGGAAAACAGGCGCTTGGTGCCACCGTGCCTTTCCCAGCGGGTTGGGGACAGCCAGGAGGTTGCTTGTCCCACCCTCGGTGCCGCGTTTCAGCTGCACATGATGGCTCATCCATGGACCGGGGCCACTGGGACCGCAGAATGTTACCTACCATTCCCACTTCTTGCAACACCTAGGTCCGATCCCTGTCTGGATTGTACTTGGTATTGCTACTTGCACAAAATCCAAAATCCACTCCTAACCTAGTTGTCTGCCCAGCAGCTTTCCTGCAGCCCCTCATCACGCCTGCCCGGTGCCATTCAGGAAAACCGACGGTAGTCTCCAACTGCAGCCTGGCTGTCCACGAGCAGCAGAACACGTCGGCTTCCTGCAAAGCCACGCACGGAGCCTTCAAGCAACGGCGGCAGGAGAGGACACACAAGTCTCTTCCCAGCAGCGATTTAGCAGCTGTACATTCACGGTGAAGTTCTCCAGCCCAGCCTCAAATGCCTGAGCTCCCTCATCCCTCCCAAGGCGCCCAAGCAGCGAGCTGAACTGGCAGCACCCCCCATTGCAGGAAACATCTGCATCTGTGGCTCGTGGGGAGTGGCGGCGAACAAAACCGCTTCCCCAGGGAAGATGAGGTCCCCAAAGCAAGGGCATTGCTTAGAAAAGATCCGGCTGATATGGGTGCATGCAGACCCCCCCGCATCCCAGCGCAGTGCCCTGCCCCATCCCAACCTCCCTGGAGGGGCTCATGTCATCAAAAGTGTCTTCCACACTATGGCTTCTGGCCAGAAACCCTCCCAGTTCCAGTGAGATCTTCAGGCCAACTTTGTAATCCCTGAGACACTGAGACAAACCAGAACAGCTTTCCCAAGCGTTTTGCCCAGTATTAAATTCAGTGAGTTTTAGCACAATCGTTATTAACTGCCAGCACTGCACCTGGGAGTACTGCGGGCTGGGAGGGAAATGACCTGTTCCCGCACCTGCAAAGGGAAGGGGAAACATTATTTCCTCCAGATTTGTGTGACGAGGCTAGAAAATACAAAATCAAAAAAATTCCAACCAAGCAAGAAGCCAGCAGGGATTTAGCCATGTCCCTTACCCCGGGGACTTCACTCTGCATGAGGAGCTAGGCAGGAAGAGCCAGAGCCCCCTGAGATGGGAGCTGGCGGTCCCAGAGACCCCTTCCTTTCAGCAAACCTGTCTGCTGCCCTCCTCTGCCCTTTCTCTGCTTTGCTCAGCTCTGTGTCTCCCAGGAAAGCCCTGCATAAGGAAATTGCCTGATTCCTCCAGCAGGTTCCCCCATTACCACCCATCATGCCAAGGCTGCTGTATTTCCACCTGCCACGGAGAGCGCTTAATGGATTATGGCTGGATAAACAGCAAAACTGAGCATATGCAAACACTTCAGCCTCCCCTCTGCCTGCCGTGCTCCTGCTCCTTGGAGGGAGCAAGGTCTGCTGGGCAAAGCTTTCGAGGGCTGAGGCTGCAGTGCTGGGCGTTCCTGGATGCAGCTCAGAGTGGAGAGCCTGGCTGCATCGAGGGGGACTGGGGAGGGCAGAGTCCATGAGGATCGATGGACCAAACCTGGGAACTGCTGCTGTGCATTGACTTGTCCTTGCTGTTCAGAGGCCCCCGGGAGGAGCCGGCGGGAGGGCTGGCAAGAGCAGGGCCCTGTTTGAGTCCTGAGTGCTTCTGAGACAGGAGAAAGGGCAGGGATCTCTGGATCCGGTTGTTAGTGACACGACACAGCCAAGATGTGTCTCAGAGGGGTAGGCATGGGGACGGAGCCAAAGAAGAGGAGAAGCAGCCCATCTCCCTGCATACTCTGTCCTCCAGAGCTCCCCAACCAGCACATCAACTCCTACATTTTTCCATCAACAGACACATCACGGATTGATTTCTCATTCTTCAAACCCCAGTACTCATTCAACAGTTTCACGCACAAACAATGTAGACACAGGAATCTACACAAAGGTATTAAATGAGATAGATCTTTATTAGAAGCTTCCAGCATATTTTATCTGTTCTCCTCCTCCACAAAACTCCTCTTATGGGATATACAGCTACTATAGTCCATATAGAGCCTGTGCATCTCTCTCTCTTGCTGTTTACTGCTACAAATCTCACTGTACAATTGTACAGCGTGCTCTCTTACCAGCAATAATACATGGTCTTAAGTACCAACCCCACACACGTTAAAATTGCATGGCACTCTGCATTACAAGGAAGGAGCTAAACCTCTCTCATTTCGTAAGACAAACATTGCCACAGACTGTTCCTATAAAGCTCAAAGGCAGACCCACACAGGTATTCTGGGCAGATTTCCGCCCGTACCTTTGTGGATCTGGTCCCTAAGTGCTTAACAAATCTCACATTCATGCTGCTATCAGATTTGGGAGCGAAGAAAACCCCTCCTGAATAATGCCCTTGAGTGATCAGGAAGGCACTAGAGACAGGGAAGAACCTGAACCACTTCTTTTTCATTTTTCACCCCACCTTCCATTCCGGGTCCCCACCAGTCCCACAAGGTTACACACCCAGCCATGGCACCCCCTCACTCGGCATCTCCTCCCATCCTTACATCTCTAAGGATGGGAGGCAGCGGAGGGACCAAGTGACATACCTAGACCCTTCATCTGGTGACTGTCAGAGCCAAACATGTACATGTGCCTTTTCCTCCTCTCCAACATGCTCCTGTCCTTGTTGGGGCTCTTTCCTGAGGCTTCCCTGAGCTCAGCCCCTTTCCCTGCAGCCCCTTTCTGTCCTGCACAGCCTCCTTCAGGGCTCTTCCCAGCTGCTCCTTCCCCTGGCTCTGGCTGAATGACACCTGCCCATCCTCTGCTGATGGGAGTGAGATGTGTCCTTGCAGCGAGTGCTCCTCACCTGCAGGGACAGACACATCCACAGCTCTGGCTCAGCAGGGCTAAGGCAGCCACATGCAACAGAAACCCTATCTCAGCCTCCTGAACTGTTGGACCGAGCTGTGACTTCTTGGAGTGAAATCCAAGAGGATGAGTCCTCCTGCAGTGAGCCAAGCTGGTCATGGGAGACCTGGACCTTGCCAAGTGAGTGGCTCCTCCATCCCCCTTTAGCTGCTGCCCAGCTAGCTGCATGCAGCCAGCACATGCTTACCAAAGCACCATGTTTGGACAGAGATAGCTCTTCCCCAAAGCTCGCTCCTCTCTTCCTTCATAGATACCCCAACCCTTTCATAGGAATGAAGCACTTCCCTGGTTTCTTTTGCTCTCTTCTCCCTCCACTGACCTTAGTGCCTTCCTTTGCCACCAGGTGCCCTCACCAGGGAGGACGGACAAGCAGCACCCTGGAACAGACACTGTGACTACTCCTAGGAGATAGCACAAGTATGCAAGAAGTGTGCAAAGAAAGAGCAGAGCCAGCCCACGCTGGGCTCCTCTTCTGTCCAGTGCAGGTACAAAGTGCCTACCGTACTGTAAATGACATCACCGGAAGGATCCTGCTTCCTGTGACATCCTGTCCCCTTTGGGGATGGGTCCAGAGAAGTCTTGGTGCTGGGATCCAGGCTTCTCACACTGCCCAAGAACAAAGTCCCCGGCCTCTGCCTCCACCATCCTTGCCTGTCCTTGGGAAGCACCTCTGGTGTGCGCCGAGCCTAGGTCCGGGGGTGTCCTTCTCTGACCTGCCTTCGGAAGTAGCGGATGGCAGAAAGCGTGCCAAAACTTGCCAGGAACACTGGAAAAGAGCCCAACGCATTTCCAAAGTGAGTCTGGGTGCTTCTTCCATACCTGAAGATCTTTTTCCAAACTTGAAGATCACCAACTGCTTGGCTCACTCTGGCCCATAGGACCGCCAAGGGTGGCTCCCCTGCCTTTCTCAGACCCCTGCTGCTTTTGCTCTTCATCCCCACAGCTGCCCACAGCCTGGCTGACTACATCTATTCCCATACTTCGGGCACACAGATCACACCACCATTTCACAAGAAACGTCTGTTTTTAAGGGAAACACAACATGGACTTCATGCATGTGGTAGGGATGGTTGGTGGTTAGATATACAGGGTCACGTAGAGATCTAGTGGGTCTAACCTCGGGTGAGAAGGCTACAGTAGGAAATCTCACCAGGGCTTCAGGACAGCTCTTTCATTTTCTACTTCCATTTGGACCAGGAAGATGCCAAGAAAAATATCATTTTGTGCGTTATCTGTGGATACTCTGATCTCGGCCAAAAGCAGAAAATACCCAAAACCCAGAATCAGAAAATGTACAAATACAAAAAACAGGTAATGGAGACTACGTACAGAATCAAGCTCTTCTTTGTACTTCCAGCTAAGGTTTTTAGCTTGGCTTATAAGAGAGGTCAAATTCCCCCGGTCTGTTCCCAAGCAAAACTGGGAACCCAAGCCATGCCTTTGGACTTTACAGTTTAAATGCAGACTTGATTTTGATTTATGTATTAAAGCCTGGGACATAGACAGGGAAATTCAACTTGTTAGAACCTAAAATGCCAAAAGAGAATTGCTAGTCCTGGATGTCAAACTGCCTCTTGCCTCCCCTCCTCGCCGGGGTGCTTACAGCACGCTGGGTTGTGCAATCCTGAGGGCACGAGGCCCGTATCTCACTTTTCACACCCTCTCTGAGGCCACATCTACCATCTAATACTAAGAAGGCAAGGAGGACCAGGCCAAAAGCTCCTTGTGTTGGTTGCGCTGAACAACTTTAGCTAATGAGCTATTCTCAGCCCGGGGTGTCAGCTTCCTGTGTGACCTTAGCGGGGAACATTCCTCCTCCGGACAAGCAGCAGGAAGCCCTGGCCCCGGCGTCTCGCCCCGCGGTGGGGGCTCTCAGGTGCCCAAGGGCTGGACCCTGTGCTCGGCTGCTGCAGCCAGGGCTGCTGCGCTCCCTGTCCCACGCCCTGCTCATCCAGCAACCCGCACCACTTGGGCCACAGCTCAGCTAATTGACACTGCCCAGGCTTCCTCTCTCCCCCCAGTTATTCAAATGCTGTGGTTGGAGAGGAGAGGAACTGACAGAGCCCCGTTTACTTGCAGGACTCTGCACCAGGATGGGACTTCAGCTAAGCTGTATTTAGAAAAGAGATTATACCTTTACAGCACGTTAGAAAAACGCGTGCATTTGTTCCAGCTGAGATGAAGGAGTATAAACCTGCGTACTCAAGGTCCTGATTCAGCTCCTAGCCAGCACGGATCCTAAAGAAGCCTCTCTTCCCCTGACACACTGGTACTGGTCCCTGCCAGAGGCTGGATGGATCAGGGCCAAAGCTAGGGATATGTCCTATGGCTCAGTTCAAGTCGGCAGTCACTTTGTGTGGGGAAAGGACAACGTAAGTGAGCAGGAATCAGGACTGCCAGGAGAGACAAGGTATTAGAAAATAACAGGACACTTTGGAAAAGCAGGAAGGTGACCGCATTTTCCCACAGGCACTATTATGTGTGTTAGCAACCCTGCCTTTCTCCCCACCATGTCTTCCACGAGGTCATTCCCACCCCTCTCCCACCAGGCTGGGCACCGTACGTACTGGTCTTCCAGGCATCCGGAGCCTGCAGGTCGGAGGTCTTCACTGCCCAGGAGGCGAAGGCACAGAAGACGAGGCACATATCTTTGTGGGTCAGCGCCAGCGGAGCCTCGGGCCTCCCTGCGAGAAGAAGAGCACGAGGCTTGGGGTTTTGCGATCCTCTGGGGCAATGAGTCCCTTGCGCTCCCAGAGAAATACATCTTTGTCACACATTTTCCCTCCCAGAAGACCTTTTTTCACCATTGGTCAAGTCAAACACAGCTATTTATTTTATATGTATATTATCAGGCACATTTCCTAAGGAGGGGGGCACATTTTTCACCCCTCTTGGTTTTTTAGACTTCGTTAAGAGTCCAAGGCAAATATTTGTTAAGGCTACCCATGGGCCTGGGAGGCACAGGCAGCAGACGTGCCGTCTCTGACTGCCTCACCACCGCCCTGCATTTCTTCCCAGCGCATCCCTGTGGGGTGGCTGGAAGTAGACTTAGGAGAGAGCAATTCCTGGACTGGCTGCCGATGCCCCGGGGCTGCAGGCCCTTTCCTGCAAGTCCACGTCCCGAGACACACACAGCTCTGGTACAACACGTAGCCCCCTGAGAAGCACCAGCGCTCAGCATCCCTCTGAATCCCACCTCACTCCCGCTGCCCGCAAGGACCAGGGAGAGAGACAGCCCTGCAGGCCCCGTGTTTCTTTTTCTACTGGACTTCCAGTCTAGCACAACCCGAAGACATGTTGCAAGAGTAGGTTATTTTTGCTCCTATGTTTATTTGATCGGGCTTCTAATTAAAGCTGGCTTATTGATTAGCTACGACCGTGGCAGAGGGGTTTTTCCTCTGTGCAAACAGACTGGAAGCTCTATTTTGAGGCACCCTTTGGGATGTCTCATTCATTGCTTGGTTTTAGTATTAACTGTGAGGCACTGTGGCTGCAAGCATCTCACAAGCTTTAAGATAAATACTCTGGCTGTCCTAGTGGGTTGGACTTGTTCTCCCTTTATTCCTGTTTCTCTTACCTGCCCCCAGGAACAGTCAATGTGCAGGTAACCTCTGAGGTCTCTGGAGGGGGTTTTTCAAATTAGTGTGTGTTTTAAAGCCCTCCTCACCTCTTTCAGCTGGAAGCCTTGGGTATGCTCCACTTTGTGCACACCTTTTCCCCCAGCAATATTAGATCAATTAGCAGCCCAGCTTTAACAGGACAGCAGCTCAGCAGCCATTGCCTTATCTCAAGGGCATGAGTTCTTTGGTACAGAAGGATTTTGCTGCTTTGCCTCCCATTCCCTCATCAGAAATATAGGTATGTGGTTCTGCAGGCAAGTGGATGGCACTTGGATGGGGGATTCCTATCTCTACCAGACCTTGCAATAACACCAGTGATGTTTAATGCAGCTATCCACTAAGTTTTTCTTGGCCACAGTGCAAAAGGACAGATTTGCTCCACAGTAAGTTATATCCATTCAGGGGGACAACTGGATCAGCTAGGACAGGGACTTGGGGCCAGGCTGAGTTTCAGCCTGTTGCATGCGTGCTGTCATGACCACCTCTGCCCCAGGACTGGAGTTTGTGGGGAGAAAAGCAAGTTATGCCCTGAATATACCCAGATTGCCTGTCCATGCTTCCCGCAGCACCTGGAGCCAGATTGCTGGGCCTGGCCACCAGCACTCGCTTGGCATAGGGTCAGCATGAGCATCACAAGACAGAACCAACGCAACACTGCGTGCCATGCTGGTGGCTTTAGCCACGTTTCCAAAGGTCCCCGTTAAAGCCCAGGGCTGCTGTGTGGCAAGGCAACGTGCCAGCAGGGTGATTTCAGGCCAACTACACCTGGCGGAGCCCACCAAAATGCTCCCTCAGGTATGGTGGCCTTAATGCCACTGCGGCTGGGGTGGAGATGGCTGCAGCAGGGCCAGAGCTAGCTGCCGGGCTTCCCAAGGGGTGGTGGGAGCAGGGGAGACCACGCAAGGCAGAGGCACATCTCCACACACAGCGGCGAGCCAGGGCTGTTGAGCAGCGGGCAGGGGGTAGCAGCGCTTTACCTGTCAATGCAAGGGCCATGTCCAAACCTTCTGGCTGCACTCGGCCTCTTCCCAGTGGAGCCAGCGGGACGAGCGGGAGCTTCTCTCCAGGTCCGCTCCACACGAGAGCCCGGGAGGCTGGGGCTTGGCCTCTGATGAGGCTCATTGGCCTTTGCAGGAGGGACTTCAAAGCCCCCATAGCTTTCTTCACCTCAGAGGCTGGAGTGATTGAGAAAAACCCTCTCCAGCCCACCCTGTTCCCAGGCCTTTCCTGAAAGAAGTGTTCATACACCTCAGGGACCGAGATAACCAGGGAGTCTTTGACTGGAGCCGAGTCGGGATCCTCGTTTTGCAGCTGAGCGTGGTCCAAGCTGCTGAACTTCTTTCGCTTCCTGTCTTTACCTTTGACTTTTCTCCTGTTTCCTTCTGGTTCATTGAAAAAATATTCATACAGTTCAGGCAAGGATATTTCCCTTTCCAAGGGTATTTTCTCCCCCTCCACTGAGTTCCCCATTCCTTCTTCTTCCCCTTGGGAGTCACAGAACAAATAGTCGTACATCTCAGGCCAAGTCACGTCCAGGGTGTCTGCCCTCGCAGAGGCCCCGGCTGCAAAGCAAGGGGGGCCCAGCTCCCCAAGGGTCTCAGCTGCAGGCTCCCCACGAGCTCCCCCAGCATCATCCCCTACAAAAGCTGCCACGCTCTTGGGATGGAGAGGCTTCCCCAGTGCCTCCTGGCATGCCTCTCCCGAAGCAGCCACGGCTCCACTGGCAAGGATCACCGGCACATTGTCACGTACGCCCAAGCCACCAGCCTGCCCTGGCTTTGAATGCTTGGTGGCCTTCACCTTCCCCAGGGGCTGTGCCCCCGGCTCCTTCACCTTCAGCTTCGGCGGAGTGCTCACGGCTGGATCACCCTCGTCCATGCCAGGGCTGGGCACTGGCCGTTTGCTCTCCCCTGCCTCTTCGCTCCCCACCTTCACAGGAGCTGGCTTGGCTGCCTTCTCCTTCCCTTTGCTCCTTCGTGAGGACAGTGGCGAGCTTAAAGGTGCCTTTGAGGGTATCCCAGTCCCCGGTGCCACAGTACCCGCAGGCTCCCTGTCCCCCTGGGCTGCCTCGGAGGCACTGGCTCCACGTTGCTTGCGACTCTTTCTCAGCTGTCCTGGCACCTTGGGCCTCACGACGTCCGGGGAGCCAGCCGGGGAGCTCGGCTCGGCACCCGCTCTCTGCCCACGTGTCTCCTCCTGCGCCGGGCTGCTAGGTGCAGTCTCCAGGGCTGGGCTCAGGGGGTGGTCAGGTGGGGGTCCCCATAGCCCAGGCTCCAAGCGGGAAGCGCTTCTAGGACTCTTCCTCGATGAACCCTCCAGGGAGGCAGCTGGTGCTGCCGAGCTGCCCTGCACCGGAGCCCCCGGCTGTGCTGCCACTGGGCTGCCATGGGGCTGTTCCCTCCTGCATCCCCTCCCTGTTCAGGGACGCTTGCTCCAGCTGGGTGGCTGGGAGGCTCCATGGCCTGACTGCGCTGGCTGCTCCTTTCTCCGCTGGGTTGGGCGTAGGAAGGGCAGCCGGGCTTGTTGCTCTCGCACAGAAACCTGCCGACCGAGCCTAGGTCCGCTTCGTCCTCGCTGCCCGAGAGAAGCTCCGGCAGGGCAAGGTGCCCGCCGGCGGGCCAGCGCAGGGAGGCGTCTCCAGGAACCCCACGTGGGGCAGAGCTTCCCGTGCCAGGCCCTGGCTTGCTGCCCACCCTCGCCGCAATGTGCCCGTTTGTGCTGGCGCGGCAGTCCCTCCCCGGCACGCCGTCCCCTTGTTCAATGTCACTGAGACACTGCTCCTCGGCCGTGGCCAGGGCGACCGGTGCTAGGTTGCATTCCTCTGACGCCAGGAAGAACTCAGCCCAGTCCTTGTCACTCAGCTGGATGCTGTACTCGAAGTTATCCATGCCTGCAGCAGCAAAGCAAGGGGAGAGGAACAGAGAGATTGGGGCATGAGGAGGGGGCACAAGCAGCAGCAGACGTAGCCAAGGTGTATGCCCCTAACCCTTTCCCCCCATGTTCCTGCCCTGCTTCCCAGCCATCCGCATTCACTCATCCTAATTCGTTCCCAGCTGAATTCAGTGGGAGGTGAGGGCAGCTCCTCGCAGACTCAGCAGGACAGGTATCACTGTGCTGGACCATAACCCGGCCAGCAGTGAGAAAGACCGCTACTGCCCCCCTCCAAGTCCCTTCTGCCTCTGCGCCCCCCCTCCCCCCCCCCCCAAGCAAGCAGCACAGAGGATTTGGGATTCTCTCCCCAGCAGCACAGCACCTCACATACCCCTTTCCTACTCCTTTTGCCTACAACCCATTTTAAAAAGTGGGGGATTTATGCTCTCGAGCATTCTTGCTGCTACGACATCATGCACGAAGCACAGTCCAAACAAAGGACATTTCAGTGAGCCATGGCAGCCCCTTCCATAGCTGTGGTTCTGGGGAGGGGGATGCAACAGAGCCCAAAACCAGCAGGGGGGATCCAGCGGTAGGAGAGGAAGCAGAGATCACAAAGCTGCATCCTACCTGTACCACAATCTAAGCTGGTGATGGAGCCATTCAAAGAGCCACGCAGGAAAATCCTCCCAGCACAACATGATGCTGTACCCTTGACGGGGGCAGAGAGCTCGGCTCCAGCACAGATCCATTCAGAGGCTAAAAATAGACACCCCCCTTCCCTCCCCAGCGTGTCACTTGAGATCCCAGCGTGATGGGTTCAGAGAGGGCAGGCCCATATATAGAAGCTGGTGGGAAAGATGAGGGGGTGCCAACTCCTGATGCCCACTGCTCGCTTCTGCCCTCTGCCTGGGGTTGCTCCATGGGGTGGCCAGCAGAGAAGCTGGTGTGGGGTCTGGAGCCCAAGGCTGCTGCTGAGCAGCTGGGGGAGCTGGGGGGGTGTTCAGCCTGGAGAAGAGGAGGCTGAGGGGAGCCCTCATCGCTCCCTACAACTGCCTGAGAGGAGGGGGGAACCAGGGGGGGTGAGGCTCTGCTCCCAGGGAACGGGCGATGGGACGAGGGGAAATGGCTTCAAGTTGTGCCAGGGCAGGGTGAGGTTGGACATTGGGAACAATTCCTTCCCCAAAGGGCTGTCAGGCACTGGAAGGGTGCCCAGGGAAGGGGTGGTCCCCATCCCTGGGGGGATTTAAAAGCCGGGCAGACGCGGTGCTTAGGGACAGGGTTAAATAGTGGACAGGTACTGTTGGACTTGATGATCTTAAAGGTCTTTTGAACCAAATGATTCTATGATTCTGTGAAGGGGTCCAGGCCACAGAGCTCAACAGTCTTTAGCACAAGACGGGGCGTGACATCTGGATGGCAATGACCGCTCTTTTTTCAACATACTCACCTCTTTGCCTCAGTCTGTAGGTTACCCATCTCTAAGGTGACAAAAACATGCCTCAGGGGTATAGCTCACCTAGCATTCCTAGGGCACTTATGGCCAGCCTACTGCAGATTTACATCAAAAGATCACAGCCAGCATCACGGTCCTGTGACAAACCTTGCATGGTACGTGGCAGCCGCCCCACGCTGCCCGGGAGCATCTGGTGTGAATGGCAGAGGGAGTCTTGGGTTGGAGGCTCGGGGTGAGCCTGGCACGAGGGGGTTACAGGGGAAGCAACTGGCCGAGGCTGGCCTGGCGGGTCAGCAACCAGAGCCAGAAATAGCCCTCAGCTCCTGTGAGTCCTGGAGCCTGCCTCCCACTGCACGCCCTCCCCTGTCCCAGGGGCCCGAAATAGATGCCCTGGAGTAGCTGCCTGCAGCACAGTGTGGGTGAGGGCGAGCCCAAGCCCAGGTCCAGGCCCTGCTGGCCCCAGCACCGCCCCAAGGCCCTGGCCACCTCTTTGGTCACCAGGCTGCTGTAGACCCCAAACTGGCGATGGCCCAGCTATGCGGATGCTGTGGGAGCCGAGAGGGACCCCCATGCTCTGCATCCACCTCGGCGTCCTTGGTGGGGCTGGGGTGCCGGCCACGCCACGCTGCACGGTCCAGGGAGCCGAGGGCCAGCACCCAGCTCCTGCCCCACAGGCTGGAGCGCAGCTGGGCCTCTTGCCCTGCCCTGCCAGCAGCAGCCATCCTGCGGGATGGAAGCTCCCCGTCGTGGCTGCCGTCACGCACTGCACTGCCAGGGAGCCAGCCAGGAGCACACAGCCCGCTGGCAGCTGGAGCTGAAGCGCACTGCCCCATGCCGCCAGGTAAATATTGACCAGGACACGCTTCCTTTCTCCACGCTCCGGGCTGACGCATGCAGGGAGCTTGTCGAGCCAAGAAAATATGGAAGGAAAGAGGTCTGCTGTCTTCCCATCCTATCTCATTTCTGATCTGGCTACACCCTTCTCTCTCTCACCCCCCACACGCTCGCAGACGCAGAAGGGAAACCAACTGGCTTCCTTTTCTTGGCTGCAGTTGACTTCCTTCCCTTTGAGTCCGGCAGCCAGGGTTAGTCAGAGAAACCTTTAAACTCTGCCTTGCAAACCGCAGCAGAGAACATAAAAGAGACAGAGGCAGTGAGACGGAACTGGAAGCCAGCAGCGGGCTGTCGGCCTGCGTTATCAGTGTCACATTTAAAAACCAACGCTGGAGCAGCCACACACCAAACCCAACAGGAACTGCACACACCCCACCACGCGTTCCACCCTGGCCTCAGAGACACAAACAAGTCTCGGCGCAGGAGACATCCAAGTATTTATTTAGCTGTCCAGGGTAAAGCCCACACACTGTCCTTGGGGAAATTACGCATCTTCTAGCACTTCCCTGCCTTCCTCTGGGGGGGCCATAAAAGCCCAGTGTGGACCTCAAGGGCAAGGCACGCTGCCCTGAGCCACGCAGGCTGCAGAAGGGGCATCACGCCGCCTGCGAAGGACATCCAGCAGTTGCAGCCCGGACAGACCGTCTCTGATTACCTTCTGGCGTGTGGCGCGTGACCCTGTGCCTCTCTGGGATACCTGGCTCCAGCTCTCCAGAGCCATCTCCAGAGGAGCGGATGGCAGATGCTGGGATGCTGCAAAGTGGCTCCAGCAGCTCCAGACCAACGTGACCGGTGGATGCCGCCTGCCGATCCGTGGGCAGGTGGGCGCGGGCCTCCCCTCCACCTCCTAGCACCTCCAGTATTGACGCTTTGGTATTAAGGACATTATATAAATAACTAATGTCAACGTGTAATTAGAGAAGGGCCTGAAATAAAGCAGCAGATGAGGCCCCTCTCTGCCTGACAACATAGGACACGGTGTGGGAGAGCGAGCCAGAACCAAGGGCATGGAAAAGGGTGCTAGGCAAGAAAACCAGGAGTGCCATGGAGGGGCACTTCCTTTGGCATCAAGATCCCTTCTGTGGCTTCAGGCTCCACATTCATTACTCCCAGTGTAAAGGGACTTCAACAGACTGGCAGGGGGGAAAGGAGCTATCAGAGCTATGTAGAATAATACCCTAAGATAAGCAATTTCCTATCCAGGAAAGTCCATTTGGGAAAATACTACCTTCAGAGAGCTTTTAAAATCAGCTCTAAAATGGGGGGTTTGGCTGAATTCACTGCGGAGGCAACGCAGACAATGCAGAGAAATGTGTGTCTGATTGCAAACACGTCCTCCCTGCCCAGCTCTAGACCCATCACATGCTGTGTGTTAAGGGAGGAAGAGAGCGATGAGTTTGCAGGAAAAGCAATGGGGGAAAAAAAAACCCCAAACATTATGGGAGGAGAACTATGTCCACAGCTTCAAGGATCAAGACTACATTGGCCCTTGCTACTTCCCATCGCCTGGGACAGACAGCTCTATTTGTGGCCATTTTCTCATGCCTTCTTCTTCTTTGGCTTCATCATCACCCTTCAGCCTCGGCCACTGATGGGCCTTGTCTGCCCATCTCTGGCTGATCCCTGGATTCTGGTCTCCTGCTCTCACAGCACCAGCCTTTCCATCTTGTGATCTCCCCCCCAATCCGATTCATTTCTCCCCTTCCATAAATTCCTGCCAGGTACAAACTGCTATATAGGTAGGTCAGCCCTTTGTGTCTGGGAGTAGAGAATGCTGAGCTGCTCAGGTACTGCTTCCACCCTGCACCTCTAACAGCCATTAGACCTCCCTTGCGACGGGGAGAGAGCAGCCAGGGAATCAGATCTACGCCAGAGAAAGCCTGGAAGTAACAGTTGCTCCATGCTGAGGAAGGGGTTAAGCCTGCATGAAACTCAGAGTGCAATGAAGCTGTAACCACCAGTCTGGTTTTGCTGGTTTGGGGGCAGGTGAGTGGTTAGGAATTATCACCCCCAAACCATAAGAGGTCTGCATTGTTTTTGCCTAAACCCTTTAACTGTTGGCTGGGGTTTTTTTTTGTTTTTTTGGTTTTTTTTGCCTGAAACTCACTCCCCAGGCTCTCTTAAAATTCAGGCCCATGCTTCCCGAGCAGCCAGCAGCGGGCTCACTCAAAGGTCAGCCTTAGCTGACTTGAAACTCAGCCCGCACTTGCCTGAAACTCTGCCAAGCTCTTCCAAAAGGCTTGTATCCTGGCCTGAGTTTCGGGTTGCTAATCCAAGTCTCACTGGGTTTCAGGTTTCCCTGCAAGCTTTGGCTTTGCTCTACACAAGAATAGCTTCAGGCCACATCTACTCTGCTGGCTGGACCCTTCCTGCCGGGCAGGGGTGGCAGCAGGCAGCCACCTCCAGTGCCAGGAGGAGGCAGGGGCAAACAGGGCACACGGCTGCCTCAGAGGCACAGAACACAGATGGGCCAAATAGCCATGACCCTGGGCTCACTGTCCCTGAGGGGTAGGTTCTGCAATTCCCCAGCTTTGCCTCTCTCCAGGTGCTGCCAGCCAGAATAGCCAAGGGGCTTTGGGGCCACCACCCCCTGCCCCAGCGCAGTGCTTGGCCAGAGAACCCGGCAGGAGAAGCTGCAGCCGTAGGAGCCACAGGAGCAGTTGCTTGCTGTCGGAGGACAGGCAAGCCCTAAATTGCCATGAAGCCTGGCAGCGCAAAGTTACCCCACTGCCTTGTTTTAATCTGAAGTACAGCACAGTAACACCAGACCAGTGCACGGTCTGTTGTGGCTGCAGTGTTTCTGGCTCGGGACCAGCAGCCGTAGGGCCAGGTGACCGCTGTCATGTCACAACTGTCTCGCTTTTCACGTTGCTCACTGATGTAAGACAGACCAAGCATGCCAGGCTCTCTGCAAGTCACACACGGACAGATTCTGTATTTTTTTTACAAGTCCTTAAAAAAGTCTGCTGGGCTGAAGTTCCAGCTCACAGGAATCAGAGTTTCACCACTGACTCCTAACAGGATCAGTATTTTACCTGTGGAACTCATTTTTCCTGCCATTTCCACTAGATGTCACTTACAGCCAGAAAGTTAGCTGTTTCCCGAGATTTTTCACCTTCTCCTGATGTGTGCAAGTCTATGCTAATCCTAAAAAGGGGTCTTAGATGTCCAGGACATTAGGACTGTGATGGTATTAGAGCAGTCAGGATTGCAGGCTGTAAGTGAGGGGTGTAGCTATCACCTCCTGAGCATCCCGTCCAGCTGGTGCGGTGCCTCTAGGGGAAAGGAAAAAGCCACGTTCCATAAGGCTGGAAGAGCAGGGTCTTTGCTAACACTGACTTGTGCATGTTGGGAGTCTCTCCAGCAAACCTGTCCTGCTTTGTGCTGCAACGTTAGACGTTCAGCCATCCACGCAGGTAGGTCACCAGCTGCCACGTGTGGGTGTTCAAATCTCTGAGCCAGCAGGCAGCTCTATCTCTGCAGTCACCAACCTGTCCTAAGCGCTTTGGGGCAAGGCCTGTTCTGCCTTTGTACACACAGCGGTGCACACCCAGAGGTGCTGCTGCAATGCGAGGCAACAATACCAGCAGTCTCCAGACCCTAGGGTCACAGCATGGCCTGGGTCCAGGGCCACTCCAAACCCTCCGGACAGTGACAAAAAAACCATTGGCATCTCCATCCTAGCGCCAAAGCAGCTGCCTCCCCCACCCACAAGGCTGGCACCACACCCGAGCCCTGGCTCCGACCCTTCCTTCAGCGCTCTTTCTTGTATGCAAAACAGAGGGGTGCAGGCAGCCCAGGGCACTGCTGAGCCCCCCCTTACAGCCAGCACACACCCAGCAGGATCTGACTCTCCTCCCCGTGGCCCCGTCTCCTTCAGAGTCCCGCCAGCAGCTCCCCTCCTGGCCTTCCCGGGAGGCTGCTGGGGGCTCAAGGGCAGGACCAAAGGCCCCTCTGTGCGCTCCCCCCCCTGCTGCCCCTGCCCCAGCACGCTTCCCCTCTGCTTGCTCCACTGCTGGCGGGGTAACGCTGAAGGAGGGAAGGCTGCCCGAGCTCAGGGTGGGAGCGGGAGAGATTGCAACTCTCGCTTCTGGGTTCAGGCTCTCTGCAAGACAGATGCCACTGTATCAGCTATTTTCAGCCTCCCGCTAAAGGTTTAACCAGCTATTTTATCTGTGCTTAGCAAAAAAATGGTATTTTGGGCAATCCCAGCTGGGGATGAGGAAGTACTCAGACCCATGTGGCAAAGGCATGAAGCCAAACTCACAGGAGCATGACCTGGTGAGCCACCTCTTTGGTGTTCTTTTTCGCCTGCACCCAACATCGTGATGTGAGGGAGAGAGGCTGCTTTGGGCTGGAACGGTGGAGGGGAAGGCACTGCTGGCCAGCAAGCTGACCCTGGCCCTTGGGAGCAGGAGCGAGCTCTGGGATGAGATGCGAAAGGACCTGAGACTTTCTCACAGAGTGTCAGCTTGGTGAAGCTCTCCCCTCCCCGTTCTGGCTGCGGGCCTGGAAAGGGCAACGGTAGCTGGACCTGCAGCCACAGCTCCGTTTTCTGTCCAAGCCGCTGATTAATTATGTTTTGGGTTGAAAGGGCCTCCCCTCCCACCCCATCCCCAAATGCAAGCTGTTCCACATCTGCAGGACTCCGTCAGTCCTCAAGGTCCCAAGTTCTTCACCCCTGTGCTGCCCACCCCCCCCCTTCCAAACAGATCCTATTCCCAGCCAAACAGGGCATCGCGGTTGTGTTATTCTAACTCCCAGTAGTTTGGCCACTCCACTGATCTCAGCCCACCCACTGTCAGCAGCTTCAAAGAGCGAAGGAGAGGTCAGGTTGCAAGCACAACAGACACCAGTAGCTCCTCGCACACGGCTGCTCTGCGCGGGAGAGTCCCGCAGCAAAGGCTCCAGCTCCAGGGGAGGCTGCCTTGCACAGCACTCCGGTCTGGCTTGAATTAAATCAGCCTTGGAGAGCTGATGACATTAACCCTCTGAAGGCAAGGGCTGTAAAATGGGAATCCCCAAATGCTTGTGTGACAGAGAGCTGCAGTCCCCTCTGCCCACAGGGAAGTGCTTCCCAAGCACCCACCGACATGCCAGCGCTGCTTGCTGCAACAAGGGACAGCGAAACTTTTGCCGGCTGTTGCGGAGTGAGCTGTGCCAACGAGCAGCGCAGCAGAGCGTGGCACTGTGCAGACTGATCCCCACAGCCTGAGGAGTCCAAATGCCACTGTCAAAAAAGCTAAAGCAAGCTGAAGACTCCAAAGGACCCAACTGCATCGTTCACCTGCTTTTGAAATACGCTGCCTTCACTCACCTGTGAATTAAAAGCCCCAATCCTCTGATTAGCTCTTTCCAGGGAGTTAATTTGTTTCCACATTTTGAATACAAAAGCGCCACAGAGAATCACGGCTAGGAGAATAACAACCAGTGGTCCTTATCTCCTCAGGTTGAAGATTATTACAGAGGTTTCTAAGACAAAATTAGGATTAGAGTTGGGCCAGTACCACAACAATTCTTGATTATCCATTCGAGTGCCTAAGGCAGTGTTTGTGCTTGGAGGCCTCCCAGAAGCCGGGGTAGAGCAGCAAGTGGAAAGCCTGAGTTGGGACAAAGGAAGGAGCTTTATTTACATCCCAGTAACACCTAGAGCTCCTGCCTGCCTGCTGGCGAGGGGGGCTGATTCTGCTGGGGGAGCCCCGCACAAGGGAGGAGAGCTGTGCGGGACATGGAGACAACAGTCAAACACGAGGTGACAGAGGATGCAGAAGCACAGGGCTGGGACGTGATGTTCCCGCGATCGCTGGTGTCCCAGTTTTAATGGCAAAATCAGAAATCAGAGCCTGGGTGGCTCCAGGAGCCCATAAGCTGCTCTTGTCCACTAGATTAAGATGGCTCAACTGGCCTTCACAAGTCCTGATCTTGGCTGTAGGATGCTTTTGTAGTCCTGCGGTCAGGGAACAGAAACATCTGGGCATGATTCCTCTGCCCTATCTGCAAAGCATAAACAGTGATTAGGGACAGGGAGTTATTTGGGACCATTTAACTGTGCTGTGCACATGCAAGCGAGCATATCCAAACACAGTACCATCTTATGGAGAGGACAGGTCTCCCTGCAGCTCTCACCTTCACTTGCTCCCTGCTTACAACTGTTCAAACACAAGTCAGGTCAGTGCTGGCCACCCTAACATGCTCTTACTCTCCTTAAGCTGGCCTGGGAGCTCCCACATGGACATGCAGCTTGAGCTGGATGAGCGTGCTGCCGTCATGAACACAGAGCAGCTTCCTTACACCAGGCTTCTCTGCCTGTGCTCCTGCACTCATCTCCAGTTGCACCATGTTCAGAGCTGCATATTTTCCAGCACAAAGACCACCGCCCCTAAGCACACATCTACTGTACACGGTTTGCTGGCTGTGGATCAATCTGCCTCCGAGCAGAACCAAACCAACCCACCTCCCTCTATCGGGATACCATCTTTTGAGGAAATGTTATCGTTCCAGTCTTTGAAATAGTACTTCGGCAAGATCCTCCCACAGCAGTGATTTCTTCCCATCTTCCCATCTCCCCATGCCACATTTGGGAATCCTGTTTTAAGTGCACATTTTTTCCTCCCCTTCTTACTGAAAGTAAGATATCGCTTCCCCCTATTCCTTGTGAGTGGGGTGGATGTGTAGCTTGCGTTTGTATTTGCATACCAGTTATTTGGGTTCTGACTGGGGACTGGGTGTTTCTGAGCTATTGAGTTCCTTTGCATGCTGCAAAAACTCTTGTGCTTCTTCAAAAAGAACTTAAGGTAGCAAATCCTGGCCTGGGGTGGTAAGGAAGACTATGTTTTTCAGCTCTAGTCAGGCTTTTTACTGGCAAGGTCACAGAGAAGGCAGCTCCAGGACCCATGTACTGGGAAGTAGATGAGGGGGTCTGGGGAGTATTTTAGGTCACCCCAGCCTTTTTGCATGACCTTGCCTGGGACTCGCTCTCTCTACTTGTGTTTCAGTGCCCTGGCTGTAAAACAGGGATGCAGTAGCTCCTTTGCCTGTTCAGCACATCGGCACTGGCACCCTTTCCCCTCCTGCACTGTGCCAAACACAACAAAGTGCCACCCTGGACCGGAGCCTCCAGACGCTACTGTAATAACAGTGCTAATAATAATGACAGCCCAGATGCACAGCACTAATGGAAATCTCAGTGCTACCTGGGGCTGCCAATGACTAATCTCTGGCCATTGATTTAGCAGCTGAGACCAAGCTGAAGAGGCAATAACAACTGCGAAGACAGGAGCAGGCACCAGAATTACAGCTGGAGCGAGATGAAAGGCTTGGGAGGCACACGGTCTTTCCCTTCTCTCTTTCAGCAGCCTGTAGGACTCTGCTTTGATAGCCAAGACAATCGCAGAAATACGGCAATTCTGCCTCGTGTCTACCCCATCTGAAACTAGTCCTGTCTGCAACTGCGACCACTGCCTGACCTGAAAGCAGCAGCCCTCCACTACCTGCAGCTCTGGGGCCTCTGGAGGCCTCGAGCCACCTCCAGGCCCTTTCCCCAGAGATAAGTCAAGAGCTGCTCTTCCTCTTTCCTTCGCAAGCAAAAGGGCCGGGCCCCATCTCCCCCATCCCCACCCCTCAGTGGGGCAAGAGCCCCCGTGGGCACCGTGGGCCGAGGGGGGCACCCGCCGGGCAGGGAGCCTGGGCCAAACTGCCTGGCGGGGCAGCCTGAGGTGATTGCCCAGGCCGCGGCCTGGAGTTGGGGGCAGGCAAGGGGCTGGCGAAAACGGAGGCTGAAACAAGTCAGGCAGCAGCTGACTGTTTGTGCACCTTTTTATTTCTCCCCTGGGGGATAAAGGCTTAGAAAATCCCGGCATGGGACCAGGGCTCCCCTGTTCTGGCATCTTAACAAGAAGCAGCTGCTTGAGGCAGAGTGAGGAATCGCACAAGGAAAAGGCCCCACTGCATTAATTAAAGGTCACGGGGCCATTCCAGAGGCTTCCCAATTACCTCTGGAAGAGTGTCGCTAATGTGAGATAATGATGTCATACAGCCACTAATGAGGCAGGTTATCCAAACCCCAGGCCCCCCATGGCCCCCTCCACGAGAGGATGTGCTATCACCAGCAGACGAGCCAGAGGGAAAATGGCCACTCTTCCCCCTCGCACTCCCCTCCACCTCTCCCTTAACGACGCGCCTCACGGCAGCCCTGCCAGATAATGAAGCCGGGGGAGGCAGGAGGAGAGGCCAAAGCCCTCTTTGAGGTTTTTGTGCTGAGGAGCGTCTCGGCAAGGCCCCTTCTCCTCTCGTGCAGTGAATTGCTCCTCAGAAGCGATGTCAACAGGATATTGTTCGGCACTGACCCCGCTCCTGTATTGCTCAAGCCAAATCCAGCCCCATTAGAGCTCCTTAACCGAGTGCAATTTGGAGCTGAAAATGTGCCTCCTCCTATGGAGGGCTCCAGCCCCTCGACTCCTTGTGCCCCCGATCAGGGGGATGTCCAGTGAGCAGGGTGGATCGGCCCTGGCTGGGGAGAATGGCTGCCAGCCCTCCCCTCGCACGGTCCCGCTCAGTGCCGGCCAGGTGGGACTGGCTCCTTCACGCTGGGAAGCAAAGTGCCCCTCAGGCTCTGCCCGGGCAGGAGACACACCATCCCGGTGGGACGGCCCCTCTGGGGAGCCGCCATGTCCTCACCTCCCCTCAGGCCTGAGCTCCAGGGGGCTGTGCTCCCAAGACCTGCTTTGTTTGGCAAAACTTTGACTAAAGCAGCCGCACGGGGGTCTTGGGTCAATATTAGTTTTGGGGACAGATGGAAAAAAATGTTGAAATGTTCAATTCTATCTGCCCTCTGCTGTGCTGCTTGTCTCCGGCCTCAATGCCTGGGCAGTCTAGGAGTGTAAACACCTCTTTGTCTTACGGCTCAGGCACCAGGCAGGAGGTAAGGAGACAAAACGCTGTAACAGAGATTAAAGTAAGCCCACAAATGGAAAAAAAAGCCACAGGGCCCCAAGTTCTTTGAATGGGAAGAGGAAAGGGGACAGAGAGCAAAAGAAGCGCCCAAAATAAAACAAACAGCATGTACATCTGGAGTTGAGAGAGTTGTCCATCCCGAGCTTCAAAACCAATGGGGAAGGGGGACAGCTCAGGAGAGGCTGCGAGACCTATGCTCTTTCTGCCCTAATTCTCCTGCGGCCGCCAAGGGCAGCAGCAGGCAGCACCGCACGGGCTTGGTGCCCCTCCTCGGCCAGTCTCAGCTTCTCTCCTAGCGATGGGGAACAAGGCAAAGAAGGCAGCCCAGCAGCCTGAAAGGCTCACACCACTACTCTCAGCAACTTCGCAGTCCTGCTCACCAACCCAGCCCCAGGGAACACACACCTTCCCCCCAGGCCCTGGAGAGGGGTGCAGGGGTGTGCCTGGGTGAAGGGGTGCTTGCCTTGCAGCTCCGTGGATGGCAGAGAAGGCCTTGTGGGCCAGGATGTTTCTGAACCAAAGGGGGGACCTTCCCCAGCATCCCCCACCCCACAGGAATACCAGAGGCTCCTTTTCTATCCATGCATCGTTCACCTTAAGAACATCAAACCTCTGCACTGCAGCCAAATTGATCTGGCGACACGGGAGGGAATCATGGAGGAGAAGCTGCACAGTTGCATGAAAGCCATGGCCTCAGCCTCAGTTGCAGAAGGCAGCGGCACCCGCGCTCTGGAGCAGCACTGACCCAGTCCCCATGTGTATGCTACAGGGTTCTGCAAAACAGGCAAGGTTTCTGGTGACCAGGCTTCTGCAAAATTGATGCCTTGGAGAAATCATGCTTGCAAGACAGAGAGTGAGCGAGCGCGATTCAGCACCTGCCTGGCTGCTCCAAACGGATCCAGCGCTGAATTTACCATGCAGCTCTTGGGAGGTGATTAGAGGTTATCAGCAGCTTCTCCTTGGCCTCTCCCTGCTGTGTTTCCTGCTGTTTGCTCAGGTAGTTTCTGCAGCAGCACTGATTTGTTCCCCCTATGAGGCACTGTCCCAAGCCTCCTCTTTCTTTAGGTCCTGTCTTTTGCCTTTCCAGACAATCTCTCTTTCAACGCAAAGTACTTATTTCCAACCGACTCAACAGTAGGAAAGTGCTGGAGGAATCAAGAAAGAACAGGAGCTAGCAAATAAGGAGAGCCAATACCCTTGCCCTAAGGCTGAATGACCTGCAGAGCTGCTGGAAACCAGCTGGAAGGGGCAGAACAGGAGAGAGAGGCAGAAGAAGCGATTCCTGCCATCTTTGGGGCTAGGGAGATGGGAAGTCTACTACCTCAACATGGCTTTACCCAGGATCTTAGCAAAGCCCTCACAGACCCACATCAAGAAGCTGCTTCTGCAAATGGGGGTTGCCTGCGGATAAACTGTAGTGACTCCCATCTCCAGAAGAGCTGCTAAGCCATCCCCTGTCCCTAGCTCAAACTGAATCCTCACCCACGAGCACACACACAAAATAAGCAAAGTCTTTTGGAGCAAGAGCTGCCAGCTGCAATTTATCAGGCAATGGGAACAGATAGCACATGACTGGAAGTGAGAGAGAATTTGCAGGGGGAGGCAGAGGTGGAGGGAGCAGGAATCTCTGAGTTCTCCCAGGAAGACAGAGCTGAGAAGTGCCGGGGTTATTAATTATCTGCAGCTTTCATCCCTCCCACATTCTGCAAGGAAAAAAAAAAAAGTTGTCAGGGCAAAATGAAAATGGGCGGGAGAGAGAAAAGAGGTGAAAAGACTAAAGGCAGAAAAAGGAGGAGCGGAGGATATGCTGGGATGGAGCTTTGCTCAAGAGAGGGTGCCAGGACCAGGAGAACACAGCGTTTGCAGATAAAGGAACTTTCTTGCCCATAGGGATCCTATTAGTTCCCCTAACATGCTGCAGCGGCCAAGAGGTGGGGTATTTTCCATTTGCTAGTATGATTACATCTGCTCTAGGAATTCTGCTCCCATGGCTCCCCCAGACTGGGTGGGATTTTTCCATGCACTTACAGATCAGGCTAAATCAACAAAATTTTCAAGTGTAGCCCTAACCTGCAGTAAAGGAAGAGACTGGGAAGGGCTGGAGCACTAAACCCTGACCTTTGCTAATCCACAGGCAATAACTCCAGGCGAGAAGTATGCTGCAGGCAATGTTAGACTTTGCTCTCCCTATGGGCAACATTTTTAACCTTAATAGCAGACGGGCTTTCCTGTCAACTTGTAGGCAGCAGCTGTGGGTTAGGGAGTTACTGCGGAGCTGTGGAGCTGTCAGCTGCCCTGTGAGCGATGGGTTGCTCACAGGACAATTCCAGCAGTGTCTGGTGGGAAGGCCACAGGGCTGGGACCTTCAGGATGTGATGGCCATTCAAAACAGCACCTCCCTTTGCTTACTTCTTCATTTCTAAAGTGGGGATAATGAGGCTGAGACCTTGGAGATGTTACTATAAAAAACAACCACTATGTGGCAACTGAAGTTGTTACAGCAGATTGGGAAGATGCTCTGGGTTCCAACCAAAACACGGGTGTTCTGAGCAAATTCCTTTGATCCTCTGTTAGCATCAGGACCCTTACTAGCGAGCCAGAGCCCCATTTTTGGTTCAAGTTTTCTGGTCCCCAGTGTCCCTCCTCACTCATAATGCAAATACAGGCTGTCACCAAGCACCCGTTTTATGCAAAAACATGCCTGTTGCAGCATACAAAATATCTTCTAGCTAAAAAAATTAAATAGATAGCTGCAAAGATGAGTAACACCTGCATGCAAATCCATCCTTGGCCCTCCTCCCTTCTCGCCCAGTCCCCATCACCGGGTAGCCACTGGCCCATGGCAGAGGCCGAAGCAGAGCGTTCTGCTTTCCGTGGGGAACATTGCTGTCCAGATACGTGTGGATCTGCCTGCACTGGCCCATTCTCCTGCGGCAGGGAAGGGGTGCAGAGAAGTTTACATTATAAACAAGAGGCAGATGGAGTGATCTGACGGTGTCCTAGGGCTCACTCCAGCAGGACACAGGCAGTTCCTGGCTCTGTGCTGCCTAATGACAAAATCAAAGGCCTTCTCCCAGCTGGGAGCATAGATGCAGGATTCCCACCGGACACATTGCAAGTTATGGTCCCTGCCCCCAAATACTTAAAAAGGTAAGAAAGACAGGCTGTGACAGATGAGCAGATGTGCCTTGCTCATGGGGCTCCGGGACACAGCAAGACCTAACCTGGTTTTAAGCATGCCCGGAGACTGCCACATTATAATTGGCACCGCTGCCCTTTACACGCGGCTCCTGCTCTGTCCGGGCAGGGGCAAAGATGGGGACTCGAGAAAGAAAATGACTTGTACAAGGCCTGGACCAGATCTCTGCTGATAGAATTGCTTCCTTGAGGCCAGTTTCTGCAGACAAGGACCTGGCCTTCAGCTTTTAGAACTGACTGGCTCCTTTGTCCTGCTATCTGCCTTGAAGCCTGACTATAAATCTGGGGAACAGTTGTTTTCCTTTGGAACCTGCAACTGACTTCTCTTTAAGCAGAAAATAAACACTGAGTCTGTCGCCTCTGAGTTATGGGGGAGTTTAGAGGCTGCAAGTGTGAAAAAGTTAATTGCCTAACACTCCAGTTAATTACCCTGAGCCTACAGTGGCAAACTGCTTTGGTTCCTTTGCAGGGCTCAGCGTGCCACTGTGAGCGGTGCCAGGGCCACCCCCCGAGGGGTGGCCTATGTTAGACCCTGCACGGTCACCGTATCGACGGCTCAGTGCTGGCTGCAGTGTGGCTGCCAAGAGGTGCCGCTGAAGGATGCTAACCCATGCCCGCCTCCGCTCACCATGGCGTGTGCTAGCCAGACTGTGCTACCATCCAGATTTTGCCATCCCACCCATTGCAGCTCTCAGCCCCAGCCCCAGAAGCTCAGAAGCTTTTGTGCTCATGTGGATTTGCGCAAATGGGGGTGTGGTGGGGAGAAAAAACACTTGGTGGCTTGCTTTCAACTCCCTCAAATATTAGCAAAGCCATCAGAGAGCACTGCCTGCCAGGGACCCTGGGGGCTAGCACAGTGCTGGCCATCGTGATGTGTGGAGCACAGGTAGTTCCCATCCATAAAGTTAAAAGCAAGCACTTGACGGCAGCGAGGTGGATTCCCCCCTTCCCAAGCAACATTTTTCACTTGGCCCCTGCATGCCCTTGTTGTGCACATGGCTCTGGAGACAGGCACGGCAGTGCTTTGGCCTGATTTCATAAGGAGATTTTTGCTGTGCAGCGTCTCTGACAGAGCCAGGGTTGGGGGTGGCGCTGGTGGTTGTTTCTGGTTCTGGTTCATGTTAAGCAAAGGGCTAATGGGATCCATGTGACTCCGCTATTTCTCTGGAGGAAGAGCTCCTTTGCCGATAGGAGCACAACTGTCAGGGAGCCTGCCTGCAGTTTGTAACTCCCGGGGAGGCCGTGGCTGCGAGTGCCAGACACGCAGAGCCAGCGGTAATGCCTCCGGAGGCAGGCAGCTCATTAACGTCCCTCCGCGCAGCTCCCCCGGAGAAGGTGCGTCACCGGGAGCTGTCGCGGTCTCTGCTTGCCCTGGGTGGGATTAGTGGCTCCCTGAGGAGCTGCTGCGGTTCAGAGCCAGGAACGCATCCTTCTTTTGAAGCTCCCCTTTGCAGCCCGCCTGTGCGCGCGCGCGGGCGCGTGTGCGCACACGTGAGGAGGGAAGAGCACGCATTGCAGCTCTGCTAATCACGGAGGCTGGCGGCGCGGATGGGGAGCCAGGGGAGGAGGGCGCCTGGAGGAGATCAGGCAGGACTTGCTGCTGCCAGGCTCCAGAAAGAGAACGTCTGCCTTTTAATCGTGTTGACAAAGCGCCTTTGTGCAATGCTGCGTGGAGCCAGGCGCTGCCCTGTGCAGCTCAAGGCTGGAGGAAAGGAGGGGCAGTCCTTCCACCAGATTCGGGAGCTTTGGCAGGGCTGGTTTTCAGGAGAGGCATTTGCCTGAACTGGTGTTGGCACGGCACAGCCCGACCCCAGCAGCTCCAATGCCTACAGCCTCTCTCCACTCAGCACTGAGATCCTTTGCTCTCCCAAGAGAGACAGCCTAGTCCAGGAGCAGGAGCTGAGCTGCGCTCGCAGACGGAGCCAGTCAGCCCTTGCCTGTCGCCAAGAAGGCAGGCGGTCTGGTTCAGTGTCCCCCAGTGACTCCGGGAGTTACCCAGGCTGAACTAGGGGATGGAGTCGGTCAGACCCTCTTCTCCTGTGAGAAGAGCCACTGACACGATTTCAGCTTCAGTTTCCCTGGGCCTCTGCTCCTCAGTGCTGGAACAACGATAAATATTCATTTTGTTGCCCAAGTTGTCTGACCGGATGGCAGGGGCTTCCCCCTGTAGCAGTGCTGGGTCAGCATCCGGCACAGCAGGGCTTTATCCATCGGTGCCAGGAGGAAATGTGAGCAATACCCCAGCACCAGTGGCAGTGGGGAGGCTGGAAGGAAGAGATTTATTTGCAGACCTGGTATGATGGCAGCTCCGTAGTGCTGGGGAGCTGCCTTCTGAACCCACTGCCTAGGCCTGTGTTGCTCCACACATGGTCTGTAGGGCTTCACCAGGTAGCCTGCAAAACGCTTTCAAAAGCATTCCCAGATCCACACCTGCACGCATCCTACGGCAGTTAGCAGGACTGCGAGAGAGCCGACCAGCTGGTGGGATTGGGAACTGGACCTCAGAACCGTCTGTTCATAAGAAAATGGCTGGCTGTTATAGTAGCGAAATGCCAGTTCTGTGGAACCCTAACGTCCCACCTCCCTAAATGCTAAGCAGCCATTCTTCTTTTCATCACACACATGCCAAGCAGGAGCAAGTCAGCCACGCTCCATAGACACTGTCAGAAGCAACAGGAGAACTTTGAAAGCAAAATTTGCATCAGTTCAACCGGGAGGCGGGTGGCAAATTGGCTTACTGACAACGTGCATTTGCCCTTGCACGTATACCTCCTCTCATGCTGGCTTAGTTGTACCTGCTCCGCACTCCCAGGACGGAAGATCGAAGCTGTTTTCTGTACCTGATGCAAGGCACCATCTCAGTTCTGCCTTACGTGACTCCTGCTCAGCCGCAGCCCGGTCAGTGTGGCTGTAAGAGCACTCCCACAGCCTTTTGCGCTAGTTTAGCTAAGCTCACGCTACATCGGCTTCCCTCTGAAGTGATGCAGCTTTGCACGGAGCTAAGCACTAATGCCTGGGGCCTCCCCAATCAATAACTGCAGAGCAACAAGGGGGAGAGACAAGAAAATCTGTGGGATGGAGCATCTTTCCCACCAAGCTGCAAACTTCTCTTGACAAAGCAGTGGCATTAGGAGGCATTGTTCTGCTTCCTCCCCTCCTCCCTGTCTGGCACTCTTTCCCAGGCAGCCCGGCACTGCATGGTTACTTGTGAATGTTTATCCCCCTCTCAGGGCGAGTGTGAAACACTAATTGCTGTTGACACTCGCCAGGCTGGGATATTTAGCTCCCCCCCCCCCCCAACACACACGTGTTGGGTGCTGAAAAACTCCCCTGGAAGTGGCAATACTGAGTGCAAAGTCTGACCCTGCCCTCACCCACTCACACCTCTTGGGCAAGAGTTGGACGTGGTCTCCTCTGCCCCTCTCCAAAGCATGTGGCAGTTTTAGCTGGGCTTTTTCCCTCTGACGCATCCTATGGGCTGAGCTTTCTCCGGAGAGCAGCACGATGCTCCCTGCCACGTCCTTTGGGCAGATAGTGCCCAGCGGTGCTGGGGGCCGGTTGCTGCACCTGGAGGTGTATGAAAGGCTTGGCACATCCCTTGGCCTTCCAGAGCCTGGTGTTTGGCCTGTAGATGTGCCCACACTTCTCCTTGGCTCCTATCCAGTGTCTATCACAACTTTCTGGCACATGCAGAACCTCTGCCTGTGCTTCCCCAAGACTGACTGCACCTTAGGTCGCACAGGGCAGGACACAGCTTTTTCCCTCTCCTGCATATGCCCAGGCATGATGTTCTGCTTTGGCTGTGAGAGTGTTGTTGAACATCTCCATCCAGCCCGCTCCCCCAGAGCTCCCCGTGTTTGGGCTCTGCATGCACAGCTCAGCCCTGCTTTGGACCGAGTGTTTCTCCTTACAGCCAGAAATGTCATCTGGGGATGAGACATTGTGACAGAAGGGACAGGGGTGACAGAGTGGATGGGAGAGCACTGCGGCAGGACTGGGATGCGATGGGCTGATGCCAGGGGAAGGAGCCGGGCACAGCTGGAGGCAAAGGGGCAGAAGAGTTAAGCCCCCTTTCAAAGCATCAAGTGTGGAAGGAGCTAGCCCCCCATCGCTTCACAGCCCTGCACTCAATCCATGCACAAAAAGTCTTTCAGAGCCCTTTCAAGAGGAGCCAAGGGCAGCAGTTGGTGTCTGGAGGCAACACCCACAGCATGAGGGTGGCCAAGCTGCTGCTCGGGCTGGACTCATTGTCTCCTTCAGAGACATTGTCCCCCAGCAACGGAGAAGCCAGTCCCAGGAGGGGAGCTCAGGCCTCCGGAGCAGGCCCCAAGGGATGTGCTTCACCGCACAAGGTCTGTTTCTCAGCCACACGTCCGCACGACCAGCGGTCCTGTCAGACGCAGCAGACGCACGTGAAGCCACGCAAAGCTGCGCTCCAGTCCAGCTCTCCGGGGGCCAGCCAAGTGCAAGGAGCCCGCTTCCGCAGCGGAGAGGAGAAAGGCAGCGGGGCCGGGGAAGCAGAGCAACCTCTGGGACCAGCACCACTGCCCAGGACCATCCTGTCTGAGACAAAGGGGTGACAGCTCTGCCCTGCTCCCTGAGCTGCTGCCCTCCCTCCTGTCACCGAAACGGTTAAGTGCTTGGAGATGAAAGGCATCCTGGGGATAAGCGAAGTGTTATAAACAAATAAATAAAATCTCTGTGTGAGAGAGAAAGGGGAGGGGAAGGGGGCTCCCAGGGAACGATGCAGCCTCATAAAATGATGACGCATGCACTGAGAGCGGTGGAAGGATGCCAGGGGATCTGGAAAACAGGTTCTCCGGAAATCCACCCTCTTGCCGATTCCTTCTGACGTAGGCAGGAGCGGGAGGTGGAGGGGCCCTGGCTGATGGGCTTCCCCCCCCACCCCTTCGGCTACCCCCATCTGTGGTGCGGAGCCTCCCCATCAAGTCTCAGCCTCTCTTTGCTGCCCGGAGCCTGAGGTTGCCCGTGTGCCTTCTGCCGCAGGACCTGACAAGCCTGGTTGCAGGAGGGTGCAAAACACTTCAAACAGCAGCTCAGCCCTGAGCAAAACGGCCTTTCTCTACTGCTCTGGAGAAAGCCGAGCCCTTTCCCACCCAGCTGTGCCCTCAGTGCTGAGGTGCTAATCCCCAAGTGCCTGATTAAACCTTGAAACAATGACGATAATGACTCCGACTTCCTTCCCACCATTGTCTCCCTGCCCAGGGATGGGGAAATCTTCACTGAAATGCCTCTATGGGAGGTTTTTCTTTATGAGGCTGCTGCTTTGTTTTTCAGGAGTATCTCCCAGCCCCTTGAACATCCCAGACCGAGTCCGGGAGGGAGCAAGAACCAGAGCAGGGAGGAAGAAGAGAAGGCTGAGAGGGGACCTCATCAACACATACAAATATCTCAAGGGTGGATGTCACAAGGACAGAGCCAGACTCTGCAGCGGTGCCCAGCGCCAGGACAAGGGGCAATGGGCAGAAACTGAAACATAAGAGGTTTAAGCTGAATATGAGGAAAAACTTCTTGACTTTGAGGGTGACAGAGCCCTGGCCCAGGCTGCCCAGGGGGCTTGTGGAGTCTCCTTCTCTGGAGATATTCAACCCCCACCTGGACAAAGTCCTGTGTAACACGCTCTAGAAGAACCTGCTTGAGCAGGGGGGTTGGACTGGGTGAGCTCCTGAGGTCCCTTCCAACCCTTGCCATTCTGGGATTCTGTGATTGTGTGATGTCAGGCCACGGGCCCAGCATCGTTGATCCCAGCTGGGACACAGCTACCTAGCTTGGCAATCTCAACTTGATCTGGATGCAGCACGCGTGTGCAGAACTCCGTGTATAGATTGATCCTGGCGTGTCCATCTCTTCTACTCCAAAATTAACACAGAAAATGTCTAGTACCTAGAAATTGCTCCCATCGAGGCTGGGGGAGAAGAAGAGAGGTCAGGAAATTGTCACAGCATGTTCTAAACTTTGTCCCATCAGTTTTGGTGTGGCCGTGTTTTTGTAGGCAGATCAGAGCTGTGGTTCAGCTGGTGCAGGACCCAGCAACCGGGAATGGGCAGGATCAGGCTGCAAAAAAGGCACACATAAACTGCTGCCAGCAGTTACCTGGGAGGAGAGGTTTCTTCCTGAGCCTGGTGAATCACCTCTTGTCTATTCATCTGCTCAGAGCAGATACAGTGGATCTGTCTGAAGGGCTGAAAGACGTGAGCAAGTCCTGAAAGCTTTCTGTGTTACCATGCACCAGCTGAGCCTTGGCAACTGTCTGCCCATCAGCTCTGCCCCTGCGGCAAACACTGGGTAACACAACCCAGCTTAGGCTGCTAGCGCTGCCAGCTGAGCTAAACTGAATTAACCTGCATTTGCTGCTGAATAAGGGCACGCACACGGCGGTTACCGCAGCTCAACCGAGCAGGGGATTTATCTTGCGGTGGTAATTTGAGCGTGGATCCGAGCCCTCTCCTGTCTGTGAGACATTAAGCAGCAGAAAAGCGGAATTAAGATGCTGGACAGCATGTTCATAGCTTTCCTCTTCCAGGATCCCAAACTGCCCGGAGAATTGCTGTATACACAGGGTAAGCGCATGGGCACTGTGCCAGCCCCTGCAGCAATGCAGGCAGCTCTGGGGCTGAAATGCACGGCTTACATCTCCTTGGCAGCAGAGGAAGAACTGGCTAGCCGGAGCCAGAGCTGCTCCGGGTCTCGCAAGTGCCTGTGGTAGTCTCACTGGTGCAAATTCCATGGGAAGGCCTGCAGAGCTGAGGTTTACATCTTGGAGGGAGAACTGGTTTTGCAGTTTAGTCCCTGGAGATCTGGGTTTAATCGCTAGCTCTGATGCAGACTCACTGCATGCCCCTGGGCAAGTCCCTAAGCACCTCACATGTCAATAAAATGGAAAGAATATTCATTTATATGTCTGCATTGACCAACCTCTACGGGCCAGGGACCTTTCCTTGTTCTGTACGTGCAATGCCAGGCACAATGGAGGTCTGGTTTTGGATGGGCGCCTGTATCCAAATAAGTGCTGGAACGAACTCCCAACACTCTGCCCATGTGGCCCTGAGATTCTGAGCCCAAGAGGCCGTGTACTCTGAAACCAGAGTGACATTGATGGGGGGGTGGGGTGGTTATTCATCGTTATTTAATGAGGACATTAAACCGTAGTGTTCAGCCTTGGCCTGTGCATTTGATGAGTCTTTGGGGAGTAATTGTGCTGAGAAATGCTTGCTCCTAGGGACGGACATTTGATGTATTAACTTTGGCAATACTTGCAAACCGTGTCATGCCAATAAGGCTATTGAGATTGAAAAAGAGCTGAACTGGAAAGGTGGGCGCGAGCGGAAAGTCCTGGAGCCAATTGACAGAGACAGGGCAGGGGGAAGGTACCGGTGATTCCTCACTCCATCCAGATGACACTGCTTTAGGACTTAAGGAAAACTGACAGCCAAAAAAAATTAGTCTTCCAGCACCAGTGCTCTGAGAAGTCCTCAGCAGAACCACAAATGAGCTGTAAAAGGCCTTTGTATTAAAAGGGGTGGGATCAGCATCTCCGAGCTCTGCCTCGCTGCCCCGCGCTGCGATGCAAAGCCGAGCGGCTGGAGGGCTGGGACCCACAGGCGGGTTAGCAGCCGATGCAGGCTGCGGAGAGCACCCCTCGCTCCTGCCTGGGGACCAGGCTCTGGGACAGGACCTATGGAACACCGCCAGCTCCCCATGGGAACACTCGGCTCTTCCAAAGGCTTTTATCTGCTGGCACTGGGGGAACAGACACCGGTTGCCATTTAACCCCTTCACAAGCACGGCCAATGTTTCCTAAGTAGCCCAGTTCACTGCAGGGAGCCCAGCTGCTCGATACCCTCCCATCTCCTGGCACCAGGGTGAGCCACTCTGATGGGCAGGCGCCAATCTGCCTTCCTTCTGTGATTATTTTTCATCACAAATTAGAAGTGGGTTAGCAAAACCCACCCGTATCCCCCTTAGAGAGTAGTAGCCTGTCCTTGCTGTTGATCTTGGCTGCCATGGGAGCTTGCAGTATTTTTTCAGCTGCAGCATTTGGGGTTTGCTCTTTCTGTCTTTCTTTCCTTCTCTGTTTTTTTTTTCAAGGCAGATTCATATCAAGTGGTGTTATTCTGTATGCAAAGTGTAAACATCATCCTGGGTACCAAAGGCAACACCACGCACACGCACACATAAGGAAATAAGGCAGAGGCAGCGTGTGGCAGGGCAGGCAGCATGAGCCAAACGCTGGAATGTGCAGGCACCCTGGCTTCCCTCTTCTCTGGACGTGAACTCCCTGACACGGAAACCACCACCACTGCGCAAGGACGTGGCCACAGAGGCCATCTCCTACATCTCTCTTCTTCCTCTGCCCACTTCCCCATCCCCTGCAGTGATCTGAGGAGGGGATCTGGTTGGAGCTGGGAGGAGGAGTGCACTGGGGTTGTTGACTCTGAAGCATAAGGAGGAACAATGCAGGGCACTTGTAATTAACCATTGCATTCCTGGATATTTTTTGCTGAGACATCAGCCTGCATGGTCACAGTGGCAATGTGGGCTTCAGCAAGAAACAATCCGAGGGCCTGGCTCTATCCTGACCTCTGCATAATGGCTCCCTGCTCATGTTTCCTTTTATAAAAAATTGCAGAAAGGACAACAATACTTCACATTCCCTCTTGTACGCCGAGTCCTCCACGCTCGCTAGCAGGAGCTCCGACAGAGCCCTTTCCCGTAGTTTGCCACGCTATCAGCAAAGCAGAGCGGATCATTAATGCCCACCGAGAACAGGCTCTGTGCAGGGCGGGCTCTGGGCATGGGTGTGACTGCCAGACCCAAACCATCACTGGGAATGCCCAGGGAGCTGGCAGGCTGGGCGGAGGCCGGCTTTGTGAAATCAACTCCCAGTTGATTTCAGTGATTTCCCAGTGAAATCCCAGCTCCCCGGGGCTCTGAGTCGCCCTGCCCTGGGGTTTGAGGGGAGCACGAGGCATCCCGGGGAGCTGCGGCAGCCCGCAGCACCTCACAGCCTGCCCCATGGCTTCAAACACGGCTCTGGACCCTGCACTGCAGCCGCCTCCGCTTGCCTCCCCCCAACCAACCCTTTGAGGACCTGTCTCATGGCACGATTACAGCAAATTAGCAACGCTCGCTGCTGAGCTCAGGGTGGAGCGCCCAGCCCTTGGGTGGGTGGCTTGGAGACAAGCTCACCTCTATTGCTCCATCCTCCTATTTTTGCCTCGGGACGCAGGGGCAGGCCCTTGATGAGCCACACGCATTTTCAAGCAGTCTCCTCAGTCAGCTGGATGGCTTGGAACTTCACCCAGAGCCTGTTGGGCTCTTGCCATTGCCACCAGCAGCCCTTGGACTAGCCCGTGGGGCACAAGGCAGAAATCTCAGGCTGTCTACCAGGTCGCTGTTGGCTCGCCCGATGGAGGAGCGTGCCGGTCTGCAGGCAGGGGCGATCCTGTTCTTTTACGGCTGACTGCAGACTGGGGCCACAAATGAGGCTGAATGGAAAAACTGCACCTGAACAACTCAAAGGGCAAGGAAAATTCGGAGATTCTTGTTGCATGGCTTGGGTGCCTCTGCAGCTAGACGTTCCTCATTTCAGGTTGCAAGGACATCCAAGGAGGAGCTGGGGGGGGAAAGGGAGGGTGAGGGGGGAAGCGTGGCTGCAGGTTGTGGTCTGGCTCGCGGGGGCCTTTTATGGCTACAGGTAGAACCATGTGTGTTCTGTGGCACTTTGCAAACCGAACCTTGGAGAAATCAGAGGTCTCAGCTGAGTTTGTTTCAAGGGCGTAGTGGTCAGAGAACTTTAAACCCCTATGGTTGCAACCAGAATGCTCCCGTTGATACTCACAGCTCTGGTTTACAATTTCTCTGTTGCTCTTTGCGATGGCAGCGCGCTTGGCCTGGGACAGACAGTCCCCATTAGCATCTTCTGCTCTGGCCCCAGGCAGCACAAGGGCATCTTTGTCGTGAGAAAAACACACCGCCACCCGCCCGCCTTTCCTCGGCCACGACAGTCGTCCTCTCCCACCGCCGGCTGCCGCTGCCCCTTCTCCCAGCCTGCCTATGTGCCCCTGCCTCCCGCCGGACCGACGGTGGCTGAAACCGCCCCGGAGCGGGTGGATTCCTCTCCCTCTTCACAGGGTTAGGCAACTTCTACTGGGAGACGGGGCTGCTGATAAGAGACGGGGCATAAAATGCGCTTAAGGGCCTCGCATACTCGGCTCCCCGAGCAGTCCCTTTCTTCCCCCCGCCCTTGCTGCCGGGTGCAATTCATTAACCTGGGTGTCCGGGCCCAGCCCCGGGACCGACGGGCGGCCCGGCGGCAAGCGAGCGGAGGGGTGGAGAGTTCCCACGCTGTGGCCCCACGCCTCCCGGCAGGTGAGGCTTGGGGTGGCCGGTGGCACGGGCGTCCGTGCCGGCATGGCGGGGCCGGAGGCCGCGGGCACAGGTGCAGCCCAGCGAGGAACCCGGCCATTTCCGCCCTCCGCGGCGGCGGCGCCCGCCCCCGCCCTTTGTGCCGGGGAGGACAATTCCCCTTGTGTTAGGTCAGCCGGGCTGCCGGGAAGAAAGGCGCTTTGTTCAACAGATACTCGCCAAAAAAAAAAAAAAGAGAAAGCCCAGCACCACGTTTCCTCCCTGAAGCAGCATGACCAGGGTGCTCCGTGAGCTGGTTAAAGCAGATTAGCCATAGTACCAGACCCCTGCTTGGCAGGGGGCTGCAGAGGAAGGCTCGCCCCTCGCGGGAGCCGGTGGCTGCCTTGAGCAGGAGCAGCCATGGTGGCAGCCTGAGCTCTCCGCCGTGGCTAAGGAACGGGTGCAGTGTAGCATTTTGGGCGCTTCTCCTTCTGGTGTGGCTGCTCAGCATAGCCGTGCCTGCCGCAGCAGCCTGGTTGCAGGGCTGGGAAAGCAAGCCTGGCTCCCGGGGTATAACCCCATGGGCTGAGGGAGCCGCAGATCCGGCCACATACTGGGGACTGGCAGCAGGTCCTAGCCCAGGGCCACGGTTCCACTGGGACTGGACGTCACCAGCCGCTTCAGGTCTTCCTATCCATTAGTAATATTGCTAATTACTTGGTGACCTGCTCCCGAGAGCTGTAGGCTGTAGGCAGCCAGACTGCTGATGCCTGGAATATCAACAACCTTTGCGGTTTTGGCAGCCGGGTAGACTTTGAGAAGATAGCAGCACGTGGGTAACCAGGCCCTGTCACCTAACATCAAACAAGCGGGGCCTTCCAGCACCTGGGATGTTTACAGTAATTATCAGCTTTATTCGGAAAGAGGGCACTTACACCAAGATGGCTTTTATTTGGTGTAACAGCCAGATCAACATCTCCATATGAATGCATGCAAACACACAGGCAGACAGACACACACACACAATATACACAGATTTCATAGAATCACAGAATGTTTTGGGTTGGAAGGGACCCCTAGAGGTCACCCAGCCCAACCCCCCTGCAGGAGCAGGGACACCTTTAACCACATCAGGTTGCTCACAGCCCCGTCCAACCTGGCCTGGAATGTTCCCAGGGATGGGGCCTCCACCTCCTCTCTGGGCACCCCCTGCCAGGGTTTCACCACCCTCATTGTAAAGAATTTCTTCCTTACATCCAGTCTAAACCTACCCTGCTTCAGTTTAAAACCATCCCCCCTTGTCCTGTCGCAGGACATGTGCTGCCTTAGTGAGACACACTCCACTGATGTTCACGCCTGCACACGTTGTACATTAGGCAAATTCTTATCGGAGAGGCAGTAATGTAAGAAGGCCCCAGCTCAAGAAAGCGCTTAAACAGGCGCTTAACTTAAAACATGGTCTTAAGTGCTTCATTGACTCTAAAAGCACTTAAGAAAATACATAAATGCCATCTTAAAGAAGGTTGCTTTCCGGAATTGCAGACAAATGGCAGATCTAGCAGAGAGGAAACTATCGTGTTAATGTAGAAAATGAATTATTTATTTTGCCTGACTTCAAATGCTTTCCTCTCCTGTAACGTCTGAGACACTAAGAGCAAAGATGCTCTGACTTCCTGAGGATGCCATCCCCCTTACTATTTGAAAAATCTCTGCTCCCACCCTCACCCCCGCGAAGGTGCCTCTCGCTATAAAAGGCATTTACAGAATGATTCATTGGGTTGGTGCTGAACCTGAGTGATGGGGGGGAAATGAAGATTTCAGCAGTTTCTGCTCATTTCAGAGCTTTCTGTGAGGTCCCTGCTCCGGGAAGGAAGGTTCTTGCAGAGCGGGTTGTTTACCAGGTGCTGCAAAAGTTTGCCCAGTGGTTTTGCTGCCCTGGTTTATATTGTCCCTAATTTGAGACACGTTGGTTTGGTTTGTCTAGCCCTCGACAAATGAATGCTCATTATTTTGCACCTGTAAAATAAAGCCAATGTACAAAGAGCTACGGTGCGGAGGGATAGAGAAGAACTGAAGGTAACTACTGAGACTGTCAAAAACATCATGCAAAAATGACAGCATATAAAACCCCAATTACTTGAAAATCTGAAGCAGCACAGTAGTTTTCCTTTGCCACGTGCTCTGTGCAGGCAGAGCACTCTAAAACACAGAGTTGGGAGCTCGTCAAGGGGTATAAACCCTCGCTCAAATGCTGTGGCATCGGTTCCTACCAGCAGCGACATTCAGCCCTCAGAATCGGTATCACACCGATGGAAATGCTCCTGGAGCTGCATACGGGGGCAGCCAAAGCACAGGGCTGTTCTGCCTTTCTAGTTTCAGGTCCTTCACTGGCATTGCTGCCTGTTTACACCATACAAGGCCCTGGTGCTGACTGGTTTTTGGTCTACTCCTAAAAATCTTTAGCAAGAGATGTTTGACTGCTTCCACAGAAGCAAGTTGCTCATAGATGAGGAGATCTTGGTGACAAGAGGTTCTTCTGCCCCACACTAGAGATGTTTCCATTCTTCATTTGAAGCTCTCAGGGAAAACGTGAGCTCGAGGAATTTGACAAGGGCTTTCCTAACCTCAATGAGCAGCCCGCAGAGAGGTGATGGGAAGCACACAGCACATGGGGGGAGCCTGGGGTGCTTAGTGAGGAGTTAAATTGCACAGAAATAATCAGCAAACAAGTGGATAATGGTGGGTTTGGTTGGTGTGTCTGCCCTCCTTCCTCTCCACTGCAAAGTATTCCACCTGCTAGCTCCAGCCATAAAGTCATTCCCGGGGCCGCAAGGAGCACTTGTAAAATCAACAGGGCTTATCGGACCTAAACTTTGGTAAATACTCGGACAATCACTGCCCTTGTGCTTTCATCCCATGAGTGTGTTAGAAGCCAACAGGCTGGATAATGTACCAGGAAAGATGAAGTCTCTCAGCAGCACGAACGTTATCCCCACGCTCTGTGCCCCCCGTGCTCCTCCCTGCCGTCAGCCTGGTGCTAATGCTGCTGCATGGGTCCAATCCGCAGCGGTGGTCACCCTTCTCAGCAGCTGAGCCACCACAGGTCTCCACCCAACAGAGGAAAGGACCTGGCTGGGGAAGGAGAGAGGTGCTGGTGGGAGCCTCCGAGGATATGACAGAGCACCGCAGTCAGCTGTGCACAACACGGGGGTGACTTTGTCCTCTGAATTATGGTGGGCCCCTGCCACTCGGCTGCCTTGGCTACGCAGAGTGAGGTGACCTGTGCTAACGCCCAGTGCGCCTGCCCGAGAGCTGGGCAGGGTGGGGAACCGGGCTTACAGTGCAGAAGGGCTGCTCCTTCAAGAGCCTGCTGCCTTTCACCGCAGCTCCCCGGATCAATCCCTGCAGGCAGCCTGTGCGTTCAGCTGCACGGCTTTGCACACAGCCTGTACCAGAGCTTACTCCAGAACCGAAAACATCTGCACTTGCTCCTCAGGGCTATTAGGAGTCCTCATGCCATGAGGGGATGTAGAGGATGGAAACATCTGGGAGAGGATGGAGTGAGTCCACAGAGCCTGGAAAACGAGGAAGGTGATGTGGAACAGATGCTGAAAAGGCTGGGGATCCAGCAGAGCCTTAGGAAAGGCCAGGCGAGGGGTGCGTGCCTGTGCACACATGCGTGCAATATCTTTGTGGCTTCTCCCGGGGCAGCGCTGAGAGAACCAGATTTGCTCGATACCTGCCACCCAGGGAGGAAGCTGCCCTCCTGCCAGCGGCTGTGCCAGGCAGTGATTCAGGAGCGGGGGGGCTGTTTTGCCAAGAGCACATGTTTCTCAGAGCAACCCATGCCGCTGCTGGAAGAGAAAGAGCTTTGTGGCTGAGCAGACGCTGCACATGCTGCGCTCAGCCGGCCCCTGGAAAGCTCCGGGAAGGCAGCTGGGTGCTCTCCACAGTCAAACTACAGTTGCTAAAAGAGACGAGCTCCATCCTGGCTGCCGTTAGCTCCGCCTGAGGATACGCTTAGCAGCTGGACAGAGCGCCCAGCTTCTGGGCAGCCGTCATCTGATCTATGGCTTGACTGGACTGGCGTCAGCGGGAGAGCTGCGTGTTCCAGAGCAACCAGCTGTGTTGTTTGCAGGGCTCAGACGGGGTTGCACAACGTGGCGAGGTCTGGCTTGGGCTCTGGGGAGGAGGAGACGAGGACAAGGGAGAGGACTCTGCACCTCCTGCCGCCTCCCCTGCTGGCAGCGGGGTGCTCACAGAGGGGGAACATTCCCTCTATTTGCAGATCCTACTTGCAGATACAGGGCCCCTGCTCCTCTTTCACAGCTCCCGGAGCCCGGTCTACGCTAGTCACCGTTTGAGCTGTACTTATTCTGCAGACCTAAGGCTGCATTTCTCATCCTAACCAAAACATTTCCCTCCTCCAAGCAATCTTTATGCCTCCCCTCAAACTTCTGCGTGGGTTTAGAACGCATCCAGTGTAACACTAGGGAGCAACTCTGCATCTTCCCAGTGTCTTTCCTGTGGCGCCTGAACAGCTTTCTCATCAGTTGGCATCCCTGGCTCCCTCTTCCCCTGCGGGCTGTAATGACTGGAGTTGCAAAACAGCACAGGTTTTTATAGGATTGCCCAGCAGCTAGAATTCTGGCTCCGTTGCCCTTCTCTTTGGGTGCTACCCAGTTCAGAGGCACCTCGCTGAAATAACGCCAAGGAGCTGAGGATGACACAGGACACTCCGTCGGGGAGAGGGAGGGAGAATGAACCACTGCAAAGACAGCAGCACCTCTGGGATTATGGAGGAGCTGCTCCCCCTGGGCAAACCAGTCATGGAGGGCCCTTACAGGCCAAGCAGGATCAAGTCAGGACAAAATGTGCTTCTTTAATTGCAGGTGAAACCACAGACGCCACAAAGGATCAATATCAGGGGTCAGAGAAGGCAGGTTAAGGCTAAGAGCTACGACTGTTCCTGTCTAACAGCAAAGAGCCAGCTTTTCTTTCCCAGCTGGAACACCACCGGTAATTGCAATCCTGAAGACACCGAACAGCAAGACCAGGGCAGCTCTACCGTACCAGGGCTCGTATTTTCAGAGGAACAGCTTCCTTCATATCCACCAACCCCAGGCCCAAATGTCAGAGCCAAGTGCAAGCCAGAAAGAGGCAGCAATCCAGCACTTGAATTTGCTCTCTGTTACAAATTACACACACCCAAGCGAGGCAGGGCCTCTGCTCTTTGAAAATCTATCCCCGAGTGTTTATTATAGAAACCAGTTGCCTTCTTTGTTGACAGCCAAATTGCAAAGGCCTGTTGGAACCGTAAGGTCCATGCAGAGCCATGGCCCCGGCTGCAACACCCACAAAACTCCCTCTCTGCATCTAGCAACACGAAGCTCTCATTAGGTCCTGCTGGGATTTGAACCTAACACTTGGGAAAGTCTCGCTGGTTCAGGCATGAGGCTAAAACCACCCCCTCCAGCACCACAGAATACTCTCACTGTAGAGAAAACACTTTGGATTAATATTGGGCAGTAAGCTGCCGAGTTCCCAAACGTTTGCAATGCCAGAAAGAACACAGACGGTAATAATTAAATAAGGGAGGCGATGCGAGCTCCCTTTTATCCCAGCAATGCTAGCTAGCCACATTTTTTTATGCCTCTATTGCCTTCAGCTACCTGGCTGCCAAGGCTAAGAGATATGTGTCTCCCTGGCTGCTGAGTGCAAGACTAAAGGTTATCTTGGGAAGGATTTTCCTTGAAGCATTTTTTGTTAAAGCAGCAGCAATGGCTCTCCTGAGGTAAGCGCCGCGCCGCGCTGCGCGGGAGGCCCTGGGCTCTGCCAGAATATGGCTTTGCACCCCGGTAAAACCCGAGCGGAGCCTCTCAGGGCTTGCAGAAGGGGAGCCCTAACGCCACAGTCCTTAGGTGCACGTATCGCAAGAGCTGCTTGCCGGGCTGAACGTATGTGCGGGCACACAAAGCCCACGGGTTATCGCGGGCAGAGAGTCAGAAAGGTTGGTTCCCGGCCGTGCCTCTGCCCCGCTCTGTGAGTCACTTCCCTTCTATCTCGTGCATTTCCCACTGGGAAAACTGACTCGATGATAACCACAGGTGTGTTTGCGGAATTTAACTCCAAAGTGACCACAAAGTGCTGCGGGACGGTAGGAAATTGCAAACCACCTGGCTGGAACTGCTGGCCTTTCTCATGGGCACTGAGCCCTGGTCGCTTCTTTGCTTTTGGCTGCCAGGGTTTTGTTAAAGAAAACAGCAAAGGAAACCAAGGCTTGGCCTGAGCGGGCCAGTAACTCAGTGGCCAGTGAAATGGTACTGCTAGGGGCACAGAGCTCTCTCATGGGGCACCTGCAGGGGGGTTGGACTGGGTGACCTCTAGGGGTCCCTTCCAACCCAAACCATTCTATGATTCTATGATTCTTTATCCCTGGGCACCACAAGCTACGTGACCTAGACCAGCAGCAACGCCTTTAAGCAAGCCCTCACAGCCATCACCGTCCTCACACCTTTCCACAAAGAACACAATTTATCCCAGCGGGACCCGGGCAGCCTGCTTGGAACACCCCAGAGCGGTGCACGCAGCAAGCCTCTTGCTGCCCTCCTCCTTGGCGTTTGCTAGGCCAGGGAATTATCCGGAGCCAAACAGTCAAAGGGTGGTGGCGGAGAGGGAGGTGAAGCAACTTGCCCAGCGGGCCAGGGGCCGAGTGCGGCACGGCCCCCCTGGAGGCGGCCAGCTCAGCCAGGGCACTTCACCCAGGCCGTGGCCTCCCTGGGGGACAGGCGCCCAGCCCGTCCCACGGCTGCATCCCTGACCTCGCTGGGGCTGGGCAAGGAAGCACGCCGGCTTGGCTCCCCGGCAATTCCCACACCGGGGAGTCCTGCACACCTGCAAGGCACCACCCGCAAGGCAGCACCCTCCGCTCCGCCTGGCAGGGCTGCACGCTCCGGCGAAAGGGGCCCGAGAGCCCGGCTCTCGCCCTCGTTGTTGACCAAATTGGAGACCCCAGCCCACCCTGGGAAAGCGCTGAGCCCGTGCCCCGTCCAGGCAAGGCGCTGGAATCTCTCTTCCCTTCCCCGCGACTTGGGAGTCTCTCTCCCCCTCTCCCCCAGCTTTGCTGGTGTCTGCCTGCTGACTGAAGCTGTCATTATCAGCTCAATAAATCTCTGGCGCGGTTTTTATTGAATCACTGCCTGAGGGGGAACAAGCCTGTAAAGGTTGAGGAGAGCAGAGCTTTCCCACGCCTAAGACACGCTGCCGGAGCTCTTGCACACATTCCGGGCCTGCCAGCGCTCCGCAAATGTTTGGACAGCCTTGAACAAATAACACACCTTTAAAGAGGCCAGCATGAAATTTTTCCTCACCGCCCAGCCACCCTCCCACCACCGCTTCCCCTGCCACCTCCCCTCCCGCCCCCCCCCCCCGCGGCGCATCGCAGCGCTGTGTGTGTGCATGCGTGTGCGCGCTGGTGTGCGTGCGTGTTTATTTTAGGCTTGTCTTCCTCTTTGTGTTTAGGTTGAGCAGTTCGTGGCCACGTTCCAGCTGTATTTTGTGGGAGGAATTCTGGCCTCCGCCGGGGTGCTCGCGAGCGCGCCGACTCCGGGCGGTGGGGGAGGCAGGGGCCGGGATGGGACAGAGCGTGGAAAAGGGAGGAGGTTTGGCTTTCCTCCTGCCCAGATTTCCTTCAGCAGGTAGAAACCAGCCAGCAGGGATTTTCTGCTGACAGCGTGCCAGGCTGCAGCGGTAACCTCTGGATGCCAAGTTTTTTCCATCGAGGCCCGCCTGCCTTGCACGCTGGCGTGAGGTTCCAGTGACCGTCTGCTGGGCCTGGCACGCTCCGCTTACCCACAGAATTCCTTTAATTAATGCAGTGGCTTCCTTCACACAGCCCTGCTGATGTGTCTTGACCCTGACCTGAAAGGAACTTCCCCAGGGCCGGAGGGCCTGCGGGTGAAGGTGGAGGCAGTTTCTCTGCAACTGATGCTCAGGCTGTCCAAATGGCCTCTGGAGGGGTGCTGGGCTCCAAAACTTCCTTGGAGACAGCCCCTGGGATGCGTGCAGCCAGCTTTCACATGGGGCCAGGAGACAGTCCCGCGGAGCATCCAAGTTTGCTCGGGGGGTCTGGGCAGCAGCTTCAGCGGCTGGGCCAAGGAGGAAGAAAAACACGGATGTAGCAGCAACATCCAGCTGGGAAAAGCGCAGCGCAGCTCACTCCGACTCGCTCGGGGAGGCTTCCCTGTGCCTTCCCGAGGAAAAGCGGCATCTCCCACGGAGCTTTTCCCTTCAGCTCCGCGCAGCCGGCTGCCGCAGGAAATCCAGCTGTGAGCAGGGAACCCTGAAACCACTCAGGCTTAATCCAAGTCTGTGGTAGGCAAGCACAACAGGCGCACAGGTCCCGTTTTGCCTTTCAGCGAGATGGAACACAGCTGCCGGTGTTTCCCCGTTGCGGTGTGCAAGGGGATAACGCCAGGACGGGGCCATGCCTTGCGTGTTCTCCGGGCATCATAGGAATGCTTTCGTGGGGCAAGAGAGAAACTTGGAAAGGATTAATAGAGCAGACAGCTGCCTGCCTGCTGAGTTCTGGGAATGTAAAACGCTGCAGCCATCTCAACAGCTCCTAAAATTCCCCCTGACTCGTTTCCTGTTGCTGCTTTCCCAACGCTGAAAGGCTTGGGCTCCCGTGGATAAAAAATTGGAGAGAATCCAGAATTTAGATTTCTGCCTACTCGATCTTTCCTGTCAACGGATCGTTAAATAAGAAGCAGAAACATTGTATTCACCATGCGCTCATCACCAAAGAGCTAAGTGAAAATCCTGCTTTAGGAAACAAGTGACAATTAGTTTGATGGTTCCATGCTCCTTAGGTTATGCCGGCCGACTTAACCGAGTCATTGCACACACGAGGCAGCGAGGCACCAAGGTCGTGCCTGCTTTGAAGGGGATGGTATGAGTGGAGGGTAGAAGAAGCTGTGATGGTAAAGGTTTAGCTTGCTCTGGGGAAATAAAGACATGGAGCTCATCCCTGCACAAACACGGATGCTGCAAGTCACAGTGGCAAAAAGCAAGCTGCTGCATGCACCGCTTGACAACCCCACCTTGGACATGCTGGTGGAGGTGCTCAGAAGGTAACAGGATAAACACCCAAGTGCAGGAGTACACGTGGAAAGAGCCCGGGCAAGACAGCAGGGGCAAAGCAGATGAGGCAAGAGCTGTGCCGGAGGCGTGGAGCGGGGGGCCTGCTCCGCAGAGGCACGGGGAGCCGCGGGCTGGCTGGGACCTGTAGAGCTGGGGCACCGTCGGGTGAGAGCGAAGGTTGAGGCACGTCGGCACAGCACAATGCAGAGCTCAGGACAAAGTTCATTGCCACCACACTCATAAACCGCGGATAAGGAAGCTGGGGAAAACTCTGAAATTGATTTAGGTTCCACTGAAATGCCCCTGATTTGGACACTCATGGAAGGGGGGGGGTATAGTTTGTGCAGTTTTTCCCAGCTCCCCTTTGGTCCACGGTGGTCTTTACGACCCGTCCACTTCAGGATGCTGTTACAACCCAGTCAGGTCCTGCCATGGCAGATGGTATCGACCTGCACTGTCTTGATACGCTGTGAATTTGCTCCCCGGTCTTTACAGTCCCTCTGAATTGCACTGGGCACACCGGCGACGCGCGGCGATGGGAACATACGCACGTGGCTGCTGTTATTAGTGTTAAGCAAGAAGTGCTAACGCCATCGGGCAGGAGCTGTCGCCCAAACAACCCACAGCCGAGCGGAGGAAGCCGCCAGTCACTTTGGCCCCAGCAGGGCTGGGGGTGCGGCACAAGGGGGACGAGAGCGGTGCAGTGTGAGCCCTCCCTGGCCTTCCCCAAGGCTGTGTCCCCGCAGCCCTGTCATGGACGGATGGACTCATGGATCCGGGCTCAGCATCCCAGCTTGCCCCACCCCTCCAGCGGCACGCAGGCACACGCCTGGCACGGGGCTGGCGGCCATGCCACACACTGCACGCTGGGCTGTGTGTGCCCTGGCATGGGCTGTGTGTGCCCCAGCAAGGGCTGCGTGTGCCCCGGCATGGGCTGTGTGTGCCCCACAAGGGCTGCGTGTGCCTCAGCATGGGCTGTGTGTGCCCCAGCATGGGCTGCGTGTGCCCCACAAGGGCTGCGTGTGCCCCAGCATGGGCTGTGTGTGCCCCGGCATGGGCTGTGTGTGCCCCACAAGGGCTGCGTGTGCCCCAGCATGGGCTGCGTGTGCCTCAGCATGGGCTGCGTGTGCCCCGGCATGGGCTGTGTGTGCCCCACAAGGGCTGCGTGTGCCTCAGCATGGGCTGCATGTGCCCCGGCATGGGCTGTGTGTGCCCCACAAGGGCTGCGTGTGCCCCAGCATGGGCTGTGTGTGCCCCGGCATGGGCTGTGTGTGCCCCACAAGGGCTGCGTGTGCCTCAGCATGGGCTGCGTGTGCCCCGGCATGGGCTGTGTGTGCCCCACAAGGGCTGCGTGTGCCTCAGCATGGGCTGTGTGTGCCCCCGCATGGGCTGCGTGTGCCTCAGCATGGGCTGTGTGTGCCCCGGCATGGGCTGTGTGTGCCCCACAAGGGCTGCGTGTGCCCTCAGCATGGGCTGCGTGTGCCCCGGCATGGGCTGTGTGTGCCCCACAAGGGCTGCGTGTGCCCCAGCATGGGCTGCGTGTGCCCCGATGGGCTGTGTGTGCCCCACAGGGCTGCGTGTGCCCCAGCATGGGCTGCGTGTGCCTCAGCATGGGCTGCTGTGCCCCGGCATAGGGCTGTGTGTGCCCCACAAGGGCTGCGTGTGCCTCAGCATGGGCTGGTGTGCCCCGGCATGGGCTGTGTGTGCCCCACAAGGGCTGCGTGTGCCTCAGCATGGGCTGTGTGTGCCCCGGCATGGCTGCTGTGTGTGCCCCACAAGGGCTGCGTGTGCCCAGCATGGGCTGTGTGTGCCCCGGCATGGGCTGTGTGTGCCCCAGGCATGCGTGTGCTCAGCATGGCTGTGTGGCCCCAGCATGGGCGTGGTGTGCCCAGCAGCATGGGCTGCGTGTTGCCCCAGCATGGGCTGTGTGTGTGCCCCACAAGGGCTGCGTGTGCCTCAGCATGGGCTGTGTGTGCCCCGGCATGGGCTGTGTGTGCCCCACAAGGGCTGCGTGTGCCCCAGCATGGGCTGCGTGTTGCCCCACAAGGGCTGCGTGTGCCCCAGCATGGGCTGCGTGTGCCCCGGCATGGGCTGTGTGTGCCCCACAAGGGCTGCGTGTGCCCCAGCATGGGCTGCGTGTGCCCCGGCATGGGCTGTGTGTGCCCCACAAGGGCTGCGTGTGCCCCAGTGTGGGCCGCCTGCTCTGTGTGTCAGCCCCCGCAGCACACCAGATCCATGCATGCCTTGCACCGTTCCACGCCGCCTCACGTGTGTGCATCACCACAGTCACACGCATATGGGTGCTGCCACATGTCTGTCCCCTGTTGTCACACAGGGACTCTGCTCATAGCCCCCGGCACTGCACTCCTGAGGACTTGCATCCTTGTCCCCTGCCCCACGCTGGAGGCACCCTGGGTAAAACAGGAGGTGGCTGTGTGCCCTGCGAGCCGCAGAGCCCGTGCTGGGGCAGGCAGGCTGGTGGCCAGAGCCAGAGGGCTGCAGGCTCTTCTCCATGCTCACCTGTAAGGGATTTACCTGAAGTAACCTGGTGCCAAGAGCTGGGCCCCAGGAGCGTGCCGGCCGGGGGTGGTTGTGCCACTGGCGATGCCCACGCTGGAGCCGGAGCACCCTCGCTGCAGCGGCTCCCTTGACGAGGAGCAGGAGGGATGCGCTGCCAGGCAGGGGCTGGCTGCGGGGCTTCCAGAGGTGCTGGCCTTCTCCCTTGCCCCTCGCTTGGGGAGCCACGGTACCTGGCTGTGCTCCACTTTGCTCCGTTTTAAACCTCGCATGCTGGTCTGACTGACCAACTGTTTTTTGCGGAGCGGGGAATGGACTGCCCTCTCCTCCTCCTTTCCATATCGAGTCTATCGGACACTGGCAAGTGCTGAGATTCTGCCATAGAATCATAGAATCACTTTGGTTGGAAAAGACTGTTAAGACCATTGAGTCCAACCTTTAACCTAACCCTGCCATCCCACCACTAAATGCTGTCCCTAAGCACCTCATCTACCCTTCTTTTAAATACCTCCAGGGATGAGGACTCGACCACCTCCCTCGGCAGCCCATTCCAGAGCCTGACAACCCTTTCGGTGAAGAAGTTTTTCCTAATGTCTAGTCTAAACCTGCCCTGGCACAACTTCAAACCATTCCCGCTCGGGGAAACCTAGGTTTGGTTTCACCTTTTAAGCCTCTGCAGAGGACAAGGCACGCGTCTTAGTGGGGACGAGGGAGTTAATACTTCCTCTGCCGGCATGCGGAGGGACCGGCACATGCAGCTTTTAAGTTGCTTTTGAGTGATGATGCTGAGCGGAGGTTGGGCCACTTCCTTCCGAGCCTGAGCCTGGCGTTTGGAGCATCCCAGAAACCACCCTGGGCTGGAACTCGCAAGGTTCAGACAAGGTCTTGGTCTGGTTAACTGGTGCAGCTGCCCCCCAAAAAAGCACAGGAACCGCTAATTTACAACAGGAGGCAGACAAAATCGTCTGTTTACTTTCAAGCCTTAAATTGTCTGTTAGCAAAGTGCAGACCACAAAATGGGTGGCCCCTTTCCTGAAGGAACTGTGAAAACCTGCTTCGTTCCTCCGCTAGTAAAGCAAACAAACAAACATGACCCGGAGCTGGGTTTCTGCGTGCTTTGCCCCTCACCGGTACATGAGAGCATCTGAAAACAACCTAAGAAACCCCTGCCTTGCTGATAAGAACCAGCCACGACAACAACTGATGGGAGAACCCAGAGATGCAATTAGGAATTTGAAATGTTTTAAACAAAGGGCAAAAGCAATCAGCGAAAGGTAATTAAAATGGATTAAATGAAGCAAAATCATCTGAGCAAAATGCTGGGAAGCAGGCCAGCCAGGCAGGGTTGATAACGATGCGAAATGTGCGCTCTGAGTTTGTGCATTAATATTACTTTGCGCTTCTGCAAATCTTCGAGGACCTCGGAGCAGTCTGCAAGCAATTAAACCTCACAACACCCTAGGGAAGCAGGGGTTATTGTATGCACTTACAAGGTGGCTGTGCAGAGAGGGTAGAAGTGATTTATGCTGGGCCCACATGGCAAGTTAGGAAATAAACCTAGGAGCCCCGAGCCCCGGCAGTTTGGTTTACCAGTGAGGCAGGGGATGGTGCCATGCAAAGACAGTGTTTTGGCTCCCACAGTAGGCCTGGTGTGAGTTCGTTCCTCTAAGCTGTCTTGTTTATTTTTAGCACCTACGTTTATATCAGGAATGACAAATTTGGCACTCGTGCTCGGATGTGGCTAGGACAGGAGCAGCTTGCAACAATAAAATCTTCAACAGCCGGTGGCTGCCTCTTCCTCTCCCCTTCAGCGAGCTCCGTGCATTGCACGCTTTGGGACCCGGGTCTGGCGTGGCCATGGGGAGCCAGGCACCGCTTGCCTGCGCTTAAGAGTCATGGGAAACCCACTGGAGACACTTGCAGGGAAGGCTTCAACTCGTACAAATATCTCAAGGGTGGATGTCACGAGGACGGAGCCAGACTCTTCCCAGTGGTGCCCAGCGCCAGGACAAGGGGCAATGGGCACAAACTGAGACATAAGAGGTTCCAGTTGAATGTGAGGAAGAACTTTGTGACTTTGAGGGTGCCCGAGCCCTGGCCCAGGCTGCCCAGGGGGGCTGTGGAGTCTCCTTCTCTGGAGATATTCAACCCCCGCCTGGACGCTGTCCTGTGCCCCCTGCTCTGGGTGAGCCTGCTTGAGCAGGGGGGTGGGACTGGGTGAGCTCCCGAGGGCCCTTCCAACCTCTGCCAGTCTGGGATTCTGGGATTCTGTGATTCAACAGTAACAGATAGAAGAGAAGAGAGGCACGTTTCTCTTGTCCTTGGGGAAAAAAAAAAATAAATCTGTCATATCTGGATTTACAAAGCAAACTCATATTGTTGGAAAAGGAATCAGGTTTCTGGGGTACTGGCTGATACATTCACTCCAAGGGTTTAACGTCAGAAAATAAAAGAAGGAATAGAAAAAGAAAAGAAAAATAAACCCCTGAGGTTTCCCTTTTCCCATGGGACAGCATTGAAGCAAAGCGTGAAGCACCCTGCTTGCCAAGGTACTCTGCCTCCATATGTGTTGGGCTTCACCCCTTCAGGGGGCAGGCTCTTCGAGCAGGGGGCAAGGAGGCATCACCATAGAGCCTCTCCTGATGTTCAGGCCAGCTCGCTGGCTTCTTTTTAAAAGTAATTTGTTTAATTGGTTGTCATTTTTATTTCAACACACATGCTGAAATGGAGGGCTCGGCAGTGTCCTGTCTGTTGGGAAGGGGAGATAAGACAGCGATTAAAGGGGGACTCCTACCTTGATCTCTTCAAACTTCAGCTGAAACAGGCGATGGATCCATCAGTCGGGGCCGGGGCCGCCAGGCTGTAGCTGCCTGGGCATGAGCTGATCCTTGTGCTGTGTCAGACCAGGGCTGAGGAGTTTCAGTTCCCCATTCTTTGAGTACTTTGAGGGACACAGAGATCGGAATCTCTCCTCCCTTTGAAGATAGCCACCGCTATTTGCATCCAGCTCTTTTAAGAAGTAGCCTCCCCTTGCCTAGACCCACTATGCCTCATGTTCTCAGGGAGAGGCTTGTACATTTGGGCTCCGTTCCTTGTTCTCCAGGCTGCAGCGTATGCAGCCAAGCATGCCCTGGACTGCACAAGGTGTTTGAAGTCCCCCCAGCTGGAGGGGCACCATGGCAGCCATCGCTGCCTTGCGAGGAAGCAGGCAGTTAGCATCCTCCTCCTCCATCCCATGGGTACCTGGCTGCCTCCAGGAGTCATAAGAGTGCAGGGTCTCAGTTGCACGGGTCTGTGCAGCGCCTCCAGCCAGGTGCCCAAAATGAATGGACCCTTGGGAACATATCATAGAATCGTAGAATGTTTTGGGTTGGAAGGGACCCCTAGAGGTCACCCAGCCCAACCCCCCTGCAGGAGCAGGGACACCTTGAACCACATCAGGTTGCTCACAGCCCCGTCCAACCTGGCCTGGAATGTTCCCAGGGATGGGGCCTCCACCCCCTCTCTGGGCAACCCCTGCCAGGGTTTCACCACCCTCAGTGTAAAGAATTTCTTCCTTAGATCCAGTCTAAACCTACCCTGCTTCAGTTTAAAACCATCCCCCCTTGTCCTGACACAGCTGGCCCTACTAAAAAGCTTGTCCCCACCTTTCCCATGGGCCCCCTTTAAGCCCTGACCGGCCGCACTCAGCTCTGCCCGCAGCCTCCTCTGCTCCAGGCTGAACACCCCCAACTCTCCCAGCCTGGCCTCAGAGCAGAGGGGCTCCAGCCCTCGGAGCATTTTAGTAGCCCTCCTCTGGCCCCGCTCCAACAGGTCCATGTCCTTGTGCTGAGGGCTCCAGAGCTGGATGCAGGGCTCCAGGGGAGGTCTCCCCAGGCAGAGCAGGGGGCAGAATCACCTCCCTTGACCTGCTGGCCACGCTTCTCCTGATGCAGCCCAGGGTAGGGTTGGCCTTCTGGGCTGCCAGTGCCCATGGCCAGCTCATGGCCAGCTTTTCATCCATCAGTGCCCCCAAGTCCCTCTCGGCAGGGCTGCTCTCATCCAGCATCTAGGAATACCCTGAAGTAGCCAAGCAGGGTCCATAGTACAGGATGCGTTTCACTTAGGCCTAGGTGATTCCCTGGCTTTGGTTTCCATGTAAGATGCTCCACGTGGGATTTCTGAGAGCAAGGCAAGGCAGCGAGCAGTCGGGATGAGACGGAGCGGGGATTAGGTGCTCGTATGCAATCGCCAGGATTAGGCGTTTGCTTCAGCAACAGGGAAACATCCAGGTACAGTAAGCAGGGTGAAGCGTCGTGCTTGGGGCATGAACAAGCCCAGCGCTGCCTGTGTGTAGGACAACTTTTTGCTCAAGGGAAGTAGGTTATCCAGGAGAAGGCTGCTGCTCTGAAAGGGTATTTTAGGGGCACTCCATCCTCAGCAACGACTTGTGCTGCTCGCTGTCAGAGATAGGAGGCTGCGCTGAACAGACCATCGGCCTTATCCAGCCTAGCAGCTCCCTGTGTTTTGGCTAGAGCACGCAGATAGGAATTAGTGACTGCGCGATGTTTGTTCTCGCAAAGCAGGAGGGGAGGCTGACAGAGAGAGAAATACAGAGCAAGAGAAAAAAATAGCAAGGGAGAGAAGGAAGGAAGGGGTGGGGATGTGTGCAAACATGTAAATACACACCGCGCTTTCGGGATGAGCTGGGCACAATGGAGAAGTTCCCCCAACACCATCCCACGCTGCAATTTCAGCGCAAACAGTTTTGGGAAGGGGGATGTGCCTGGCTCTGCGGACCTTGGCAGGTCTTAAGTGCCGAGCGGGTGCTGCAGCCCCGGCGTGCGCCGCATGAGCGGCAGCGATGGGAGGGAGGCGAGCGGGAGGCAGAGCAAGGAGCGAGCAGAGGAGGAGGAGGTGGGGGAAGGCTGACGGGGTGCTCCGCTGACACACGCCAGCAGCACCAGCCCCGGGCTGCGTGGGTGGCGGCGCGGGCTGCGTGCCTGGCTTGCCTTTCCCAGGCACGAAGCAGCCAGCCTGCCGCACAAAGCGAGCGGTCACGACGTGACTCGCGCTCCCACCTCACTCTCCTGGCCCAGCTCCCCTCCCTGCCGGAGCAGTCGCAGTTCCTCTTCCAGAGCCTTTCCAAAGCACTTGAGCCGCCCGACTCATTACTGCGTTTGCACCGGGATGGGCTGGGGTGGTGGCTGGGCAGCCAGATGAGGAGCATGCCGTCATTAATTCCCAACACACGGAAAGGAGCCAGGCCTGCTCAGGAAAAGGTGTCAGGGCAGAGCACGCTTTGCTCGGAGCATCCGTGATTTGGGAAAAAGTTTTGCTGAGGGGTACTTCTTTCCAGTCGATGTACAAACTGATATAACCTTGCCACCCTGGCACTAAGGTGAGGACAAGAAGTCCAAGCCAGGGGTAAACAGTGTGACTGGCTCACAGGACACTGAATACAAATGTTTTCTGGATGGCAGAGGGAGGTTAGAGCCTCTACGGTTAGTATAGCATGGGGGTTCTAAATAAACTTCACCCTCCAGATTACAGCCTATCTGTAAGTGCCAAGCGTGGGTTCACTTTGGGTAATGCATTTTTAGTGTCTGTCCCGAAGTCCTCTGCTTGCCAGAGGCATCTCACCGCAAGTGGGGTGCGGGATTGCCCGGGTGGTAGCACGGTGGCTCTGAAAGCTTTGGCTGTCTTTGCCAGCCTTGGGAGAGAGCCTGTTCAAGGTATCGATTCGATAATATAGGTCAGCTGTAGTCATTATGCAGAGGGATCAATCACACCAACCGGGCTCAGTGCAACTTTAATCAGTGTGACAAAATCAGAGGTGAGGGGGAGTTTGAGGTTGGGCTTGCCCTAGATTTTTTTCCCTTTATCTCCAACTCTGCTCCCGTCAGTTGGTGAAACAGGATATAAGCTGGAGCAGCAAAACACTTTGGGTTTCCTGGCGCTGTGGCACTGGATGGGCAGGAAAGGTCCAACGATTCCTCCACAGCCTCTGAAACAAATCCCAGTTACTGCATGAGAAGACTTTGATTCTTAAAATAAGGGGTTTTGTCCAAATTCTCTTCTTTGTGCTGCTTGAGGATGGGAATTCCACAACTTTGCCCTCTGAAGGATCAGATCTGAATGTGGGGGTTTGGGCGGGCACTGCTAAAACTGCATCTGGGCTGCCCAAGACCCAAGATGCGTGCTACATCACGCGTACTCCTTTGGCAGGCACGGAGGGATTTTTTACAAACCGCGGTTGCTGGAGGCAGCTCGCACCGTAGGGTCTTTCCCTCTTTCTCTGCTGCCCTAGCCTGCAGCATATATCCTATAGGGCCCCAGTGAGTGAGCTCCGAGCCGGGCAGACACGAGCAAGCTCCAAAGCCCAAGCTTTGTGGCCTCGGTTAGCACAGCACCAAGCAAAAGACTGTGCAGATGCGCTCTCAGAGGGACACGTGCTCTCACATAGCTCATGCTCTGCCCCGAGTGCTCCTGGAGCAAACCGTAACTCTTAAAGTTGCACCAGGAGCAACTGAATTCCCCTGCCATCTCCCCCTCACGCTTTTCTGTAATCTGCTCCAGCTCTGCCAGGCTGATGGGTGAAAAGCAGATAAAAACTTGCTCCTGCACACAGACCAGGAGGTGCAGCTCGGGATACAGAGAATTTCCAGGCTTCTTGAGGAGAAAGGCCCTGTTTCCATGTAGTCCCTGTGCAGGAGAGAACTGGTGGGAGACAGCACGTTTCCTTTGCATGGGGCTTATCATTCCCATTGCCTCTCTGCCCCTCCCTGTCTGTCTGGCAGGCTACCTGGACTGCAAGCAGAGATGGTATCACACAAGAGACTGATAAGGGCAATGGGGATGTGGCAATCAATGGTCAGAACCTCCCCTTTAATCGGATCTGCTAGGACTGCCCATGGGTAAACAGCTTGACGCTTAGCAGGCTTCCCCCACACCCTGTCTGCATTGCTTTCTGTACTGAAATATGGCATTTGCGCCATGCATTTCCTTTGGAAAGCTCCAAGCAGGTGTCATGCCATGTACCTTGACTTCTCTTTTTGCACTGCCAACACCAATGCACTCTCTTTTTTTTTTTTTTTTATGGCTGGAATTTGTCCTCGTTGCTTTGACCCTGACACAGACAAACACCACCCCCATGACCCTGGCTTGCCGGTGATTTTATGGGAGGTCAACCTTTTTCTGCATGCTCGGTACATGGCTAAGGGGCACAGTAGTAGGGGAGTCCACCAGTATGATTTCAAGAAGAAACTGGGTGCCTCCGAGGCGCAGCCACGCAACAGAGCAGCTCACCCCGTTCTCACCTGCCTGGGCCAGGGCTTGACCAAAGGTTTTTGCTGCCTGATGCCCTTTTGGTTGTGTGCAGGACATGGGCAGGCAGCTGAGGTCCATTTCCCAGCAGACACGTGTTGTTCTGATGGAGGAGGGTGACCTGATGATCTTAAAGGTCTTTTCGAACCTAAACGATTCTATGATTCTATGCCACAGGCTGCTAATGGGCTCCATGATGTCCCAGCAGAGGAGCCAAAGGCAGAGAGGGACAGAGAGCCAGAGACCCCACTCTTGTCCCTGGAGGTGGACCCTTTCCCAGCAGGGCTTCAGCTAGAAAAGCTTCTCCTCTGCCTTTGTTATCTGCTCTGCATACGAGGGACAGCTCGGGTGTGCAGCGCTGCCAACCCAACGCATCTCCCCAGTCCTCAGACAACACCTTACGCAGGTCTTTTCTCTTTTTCTGTAACGTCGTTACAGAACTTCTGGAAATCAGTGCATCTGCCTGGCTTAGATCTGCAGCCTGGCAAGCACTTGGTGGCCTGTGGAAAGTTCTAATGCCACTGCTCTCAGGCTTCTTTCACCATATTTAGTATGACTTAACCGAGGAGTACGAGAAGACAGAGGGGCAAAATGTGGCTGGGATGGGCAAATAACTATTTTTCAGGCACCTCGCTTCCAGCAACAGCCACGTGATGGCCATGGTTGTCATGGGGCACATTTACGAACTCTGAGAAATGGGTTCAGTACGAATTGACAGAGCATACTCAGAACTAAAACCCGCTGCGATGGGAGCCTGTCTCAGATTTATGGTCCCTCTTACATTAGCTAGTTAAAAAAGTAGTACAAACATTTAAACACCAGTGGCAGTAAAGATAAAAATGTAAGCTTGATTAGATAAAGAATAAAGATACGTGTTTTATGTTTACACCTGGCCCGTAACCTTTGTTTGCTTCAAGTTAAGGCTACTCAAGTGCACAGGTATTAAGCAGAGATTTCCTGGAGGCCCAAACACCTCCTGGTGTAAATGAACTTTCCGGGTGTTGCGGGGTACAATCCCTTTGAGAACAACCTGAGCGCTTGTGACTGCCCTCCTGCAGAAGAGGGGCAGAAGGGAGGGTGCGAGCTCTCTTTGGGACAGAGCCAGCGGCATTAGGGTAAGCCCCTCTCAGCAGGGAACTGGACCAAGCTGTGGGGATGGTGACCTCCAGCAGAGAGGCAGCCTGGGGCCGGGGACACTTTTGGGAGGCGCAGCTGCCTGCTGCGAAGCGATCAATGGCATCCTGGGGTGCATCAAGAGGAGCGTGGCCAGCAGGGCAAGGGAGGTTCTCCTCCCCCTCTACTCTGCCCTGGTGAGACCCCATCTGGAGCACTGGGTCCAGTTCTGGGCTCCCCAGTTCAAGAAAGATGAGGAACTCCTAGAGAGAGTCCAGAGGAGAGCAACAAGGATGATAAAGGGACTGGAGCATCTCCCCTAGGAGGAAAGGCTGAGGGAGCTGGACTTGTTCAGCCTGGAGAAGAGAAGGCTGAGAGGGGATCTCATCAACACGTACAAATATCTTAAGGGTGGGTGTCACGAGGACAGAGCCAGACTCTTTGCAGAGGTGCCCAGCTCCAGGACAAGGGGCAATGGGCACAAACTGAGACATAAGGGGTTTCAGTTGAATATGAGGAAAAAATTCTTTACTCTGAGGGTGACAGAGGCCCAGGCTGCCCAGCGGGTCTGTGGAGTCTCCTTCTCTGGAGATATTCAAAGCCCGCCTGGACGAAGTCCTGTGTAACATGCTATGGGTGAGCCTGCTTTAGCAGGAGGGTTGGGCTGGGTGAGCTCCTGAGGTCCCTTCCTTTGCTATTCTGGGATTCTCTGGATCATTAATGACCTCTGCAGTCTGTTTTGCCTGAAAATTGCTCAGGAAGAAGCAAGGTGCAGGTTGCTGCGCTGCTGGGTCTCTGACGCCGGGTCTCTGACGCCATGTCTCTGCCACCAGGACGGCAGCCGTCGGGTGTCACAGCTCCCTGCAGGCCCGTGCGGGTGATAAGACGCAGAGGACCTCCCTCCCTCCCAGGGGGAAGGCGTGGGTTATCGCACGCCGGAGCCGTGGCGAGGTGGGTGCAAAGGGCGCTTCCCCTCAGATCCACACCACAGCCTGCTGGGTGCCAAGCTGAGGTCGCATGGGGCTCCGCACCCACGCAGCCACCTCCTGCCCGCGCTGACGTGCGATTAGCGCTGTCCTCCCCACCGTCACCACCACAGCTACCAGCACAACCAGCCAAGCTCAGCTCAGACCCGCCGTCTGGCAGGGCTGGTGTCCCTCCTGTCTGCCAGGACCGGGTGTCGCAGCAGGGGCAGACCCTTACGTCCGCTTTCACAATGCGCGCAATTGCCACTTGCACTCCAGAGGTCCCGATTTTTTGGCTCTGTCCTCTGTCGACATCGAGGTTAAATTAGTGCAGCTCTGTGGACTTGGTGGCACTGCCCGCCTCTCAAGACACATGTCAAGGGCACAGAGAAGCAGCCCTTGGGGACACGGTGGCACATGCCTGTCTCTTTTTTTTTTTTTTCCTTTTTTTTTCCCTTTTTTTTTTTCCCCCTTTTTTTTATTTTGCACACGTCAAGCGAGCAGATTCCATTTTAATGTCACGCCTGTGCGGTGGTGGTGCATTCCTTTAAGCGTTGCCATGTGAGGCCAGGATGGTGTTTGGCTGCGGTTAAAGTGCTTTATCAGTTTCTGAAGTCACTTTGTAAATAGCGGCAGCCAAGAAGCTGGGGGGGGGGGGAAGAAGGGAGAAAAATAAAAGCAGGAAGAAAAAGGGCTTTGTTAATTTTAATAGGGTGTGTTATGTGCGGCCTTCATCTCCCAGATATGCCACACTTGGCGATGACAACCCTGCGTTAAGGAGACCTCGGTCTCCCCTACCCCCCCCCCCCCAGCCTAGTTAAAAATCCCACACTGCATAGCAGAGAATAACTCGCATTGCACTTCTGGCAGGCGAGGGTGAAGCGCGGCTCTGTTTTCATCACGGAAAAGCCTCCGGGCGCATATTTTTATAATTAGGCTTTTCTGCTCAGCAGTTTTTGCAGCTGTGATGACACTGGGGTGTCGCCCCCCGGTTTCTCACGCTCTCCCTGCCAAGGCGCAGGGCGGCCGGGCCCGCAGCCAGCGCCGAGGTCGGCCGGCCGCATGGCCCCCGCGCCGCCTGCACGCGCGGCGGGGAAGGCGCTTGGCTCTGCGGCTGGCGGAAAGGGGCCGCGGTTCCTCCCCCAGGTCCCTGCCGATGCCTTCGCTGGCTCGACTTGGTCTGGCGGCAGGGGATGGCAGCGGGGTGGCAAGCTGGGGGCCGGGGGGGCTCCGGTCCCTCCTCTGTCGTGGGGCGCGCTGCCGTTTCTCCCTTTCCTTCCAGCAAAGGGGAGGTTTCCTCTTCCCCTTCCACTGACTTCCCCCTGAGCGCTTGGCTTTTAAGCAGGCTTTTCTTAGCCTGCGGAGCCCCTGGGGAGCCTTCCCTCCCCTGCCTGCCCAGGGTTGAGGAAGGAGGAGGAGACGGGAGGACCTGGAGCATGTCCCGTGCTCCGGGGGGGCTACGAGGCTCCTTCATCCCCACTGGCCCTGGATCCGGGAAATGGCAGGCGTGAGCTGGACACCAGCAGGCCCCGCACCACCCGCCCGTCTGTCCGTCCGTCCGTCCGCCCACCCGTGCTCCCTCTCCCCCTCAGCTGCCAGCCCGGAAACCTCGCTCCAGCTGTGGCTTATTAAAGCCGGAATGTCTCTGCGGGACCGGGGAGAGCCAGAAGGATCATTAATAACAACTAACGACGCTGCCTTGCGTGCCAGCCCAGGCCCTGAAAGAGCAGCTCCCACACAAGAGGCAAGAAACACATCCCCACCCGTCGCCCCCCCCGGGCAGCATCGCTTCGTGGCCACTTGCCACCGAGCCCCCTGCCCGCCCAGGGGCAAGGCAGACGGACGTGCTCCTTCCCGCAGAGCCGAGAGCGCGATGGGGATCCCTTCGCTGGGATCCCATGCTCATTAAACGCGTGCAGCTTTAGTGAGAGGTGAAATCTGGTAGGAGCCTAACCCCCCTCCGCTCGCCCTCCCCCAGGGGTAGATGCTGACCTGAGCGATGCTCCGTGATGCCTCTGGAGCAGCAAAGCCTCTGACCAGATACATTTTCCATCCTAAGAAGTGCTTGAGCCCCGAAGCTCGAGCTCTGCAGTCAGATGTTGACCTACCAAGCGATCGCGGGCAAGCAAATTCATTTCTGGCCTCAGTTTCTTCTCTGCCTTGTTTATTTAATAGTGCAGTTTTTTGGAGGAGGGATGGTTTCTCTCCACTTGCGGGGGCCCTGATTTTTCTTGTGTCCCTAGCCTCTACCAGGATCAACATTTAGCAGTGGTCATAAAGCATTCCGTGAATTTGCACTTTTTCCCTCTTGGCGAGTGCGCTGCAACTAGATCCTTCGTTTTGTGATTGCAGCCGCTGGCCCGGAGCCAGTTCTCGTGTAAGTGGGTGGATGTCACCCCATCGAGGCCACTTAGCTCCACATTTCAGCATCCACTCCAACCATCGAAAGCCTATGCTTTGGTGAGCTGCTGGGCTTCCCCCCGTTCAAAAAAAGTGGATTTTAAAGAGCAATAGGGCAAGCGTGCCTTGTAGAGTAAGCTGCTAAGCAAATGGAGACCCTGCCCATCCTTTTCAAGAATGGGGGACATGCTCCTTTGCAACAGCTCTTCAGTGCACCCCGTGAAGCGGAGCTGAGGTTCACAGCCCAGTCCTCGTCAGGCAGTTTTTCACATCGCTTGCTTTACAGTTGCCATTGCACCATCCCACGCTGATGGCAGCAGCAAAGAATCAGATCGCAGGACAGGCTTTTGGGACCACTGGGGTTTCACCTCCTCTAGCAGAGCTTTAATCACTGAGAATTTTCCTGGTGGTCTGTCTGCTCTATCTAAGCATCTATTCGATAGGAAAATACAGGTTTTCGTTTTCCACAGGACTTTCCCTCTAGTGTCATGCACAGGATGGTAGAGCGAGCAGCCAGACACACCAAAAAAGCGTTGCTGGAGCATGTCCAGAGGAGAGCCACAAAGCTGGGGAGGGGTCTGGAGCCCCAGGCTGCTGGGGAGCAGCTGGGGGTGTTCAGCCTGGAGCAGAGGAGGCTGAGGGGAGCCCTCATCGCTCCCTACAACTGCCTGAGAGGAGGGGGGACCAGGGGGGTCAGGCTCTGCTCCCAGGGAACGGGCGATGGGACGAGGGGAAATGGCCTCAAGTTCTGCCAGGGCAGGTTAGGTTGGACATTGGGAAAAATTCCTTCCCCACAAGGGCTGTCAGGCACTGGAAGGGGCTGCCCAGGGAAGGGGTCGAGTCCCCATCCTGGGGGGATTTAAAAGCAGGGCAGACGAGGTGCTGAGGGACAGGGTTTAGTGGTGGGATGGCAGGGTTAGGGTAACGGTTGGGCTGGGTGATCCTAAAGGTCCTTTCCAACCTAGATGATTCTATGATAAAAGCATAGCATTTAAAAAGCAGATTGTCATTCAACACCGGGCTATTTGCTATAGCAATGAAGGCTCTAGACATGCCTTTTTATTTTTATTATTTCAAATAAAAGCTGATTTTTCTGCTGCGATCACTTGAGTCCAGGAGCTGCAACCTGGAGTAAAACCACTTCATGCTGTAAAATGCTGTGAGCTTTCCCTGAAAACACAGTCTTCCGATAACCAGGATGAGGAAAGAAGCTTGGAAAGAGCTTACAAAAGCGCTCTCATTTATTCGTACTACGCCACCTTATTCTTGCGTGCCAGCTTCCTTGTAAAACTCCTCTGTAAAAAAATATCTAGAAGGAAATTAGATTTCAGAAAACACGTATCAAAACTCCCTCTTTCATACCGATGCACAAGTCAGCTCATTCAGAACCAAAGCAGTAAGACGCGTTTCTGGCCTTGCTTTTGTGAAATGTCAGAGTGGCTTTACCCGGAGCAGAACAAACCAGCAGTTTCTGTTCCGGAGCCCCATAATCTGCCCCCCCCAGCTGGAATTCACACTTGGGTCTGGGCTGTCCTTTGCCATGAGGGATTCCACCCTCGGAGCTGCAGCGCCATGCGTTTTGGCATATGGCTCAATTACACGTTCTCCCCTTCCTCACGTTCTACCAGCAGCTCGGGCCAGCTCTGCCGTTGTCCGAGCAGCCCCAGAGCACCCACAGCAGAAGTTAATTTGGCCCCTCTGGCTTTTCCAATGCTATTTTAGTCAACTGCCTTCAGCTGTGGCAGTTTCTTGCTCCGTCCCTAGGAGCAGAGGCTCTGTTTGTGGGCTGTGGTGGCCACTGGAGCCAGGCCCACATTGGGCACTCTCGGAAAGCTGCATTGGCACTGCCAGCGACCACTACGGTTCCTGTAAGCTCCGTTTGGCATCTGACATGAGAAGACCACCCCAATGCATTAGAGGTGAGCTTAAACCCAGGAGGTGGGGTGGGAGGAGTTGAGGGCTTTGTTTTGGCTGAAAGAGGTTTGCTGAGGTCTCTCGTGGGTCACTGTGCTGTTGTCCCAACAACGTACCCCCCAGTGGTTTGGGGTAGGTTGTAGGCGAGTCGGTGCGGTGCAGTGGGTGGCTGAGTACCCTGAGCAGCTACTCCAGCTGCGGCACCACGCAAGTTCGCCTCTGGTGTGTGTGCTCTGCGTACCTGTACGGTGCTGGCCATGTTGTAAGTGGGGAAACTGAGGTAGGGAGCAGTGCTGGCGCTTGCTGAGCCTGGAGCAGGCTGGGGGGGACAGCATGGTGTGCCTAGGGGGCAAGGCAGAGCCCTGTCCCTGCAGCCCTTCTGCCAGCCCGCTCAGGTGGACAGGAGTCAAACGCTGCTGTTCGTGTTGCAGAGTGTGGCCCCCAGAAACATTTTAGTGTCATCCTCCAAAACAAGTTCTCTCTTCTGCACCCATGACCCTCAGGGTCAAAGCTGGGCACTGCAGGGATGGGTTATTACCATGCAGAGTCGTCGTCGTCGTCCCCCCCCCCCCCCCGGCCCTGCCACGCTCTGCTGCTTGGATTTTGGGTAGTCATGCGGTGTCTGGGTGCTGCAGCCCCTTGCCTGTCCTAGGGCACTGCTGTGGGGAGAATACAGAGCCTGAAAACCAGACAGCTTGTGCTTATTGAAATACCCAGATCGGGCAAAAGCAGTTTGCTTGGAGAGGGAAAGAGATGGGGACTGGGATGGGGGGAGTGCCAAGGTAAGGGCAGAGCGCTTGGCTTGGTTGTGGTGCTCAAAGTGACCGGCGGTTTTAGCACAGCCCGCGTGCATCTGCCTTTTGCAAGGTCACTGCATCGCTTCTGCAGGTCTCGGTCAGGGCAGGTCCACTCTGACCGCCCTAATATCTACTGTTGGGTAGGGATCTGCTTCCAAAACCGTGGTGCAGCAAGGGGGAGTCAGTGCTGGCGTGGATGAGGACGGGCGCTGTGGCTCAGGCTGCGCTTTGTGGCAAGGATATATTCTGTTTTGTGGGCTGAATGCTGCTGGTGGTGGTCTCTGCAAATTCATGAGGGTCTTTAAACCCCAATATATATATTGGTCTGCTCTATAACTGAACATGCCACTCGAAACTGGCAGCTCCCAGCCCCGGCGCAATTATGTAAAAATTAAGTTCCAAATAAATTACGGAGGGAGAGGATGGGGGATCAAGGAAGAGAAGATTTTTGGGAAAGCCTGTATAATTGGCCTAGGCCTTTTGACCCTGTCTATTATAGAGGATCTAAGGCTCCTTCATTACCCGGCTCCACGTGCATTGTAAGTGTCAGCTCTCTCCGTGAGCAGGCTTTTGGAGGCATTTAGAATCAGACAAGTGTAGAAAATCCTCTGAGCTCTCCCAGATAAAATCCCCGGAGGATTCAGGTCTCCAGGCCGCTCTTAGGCCTTGCGTTTGGCCTTTTCCTTTTGGCGCCCAAACCTGCCATTAGGCACTGACCCTGCAATAAAACTTCGTCAGAGTTCACTGGAGGTGAAGGGAACCGTGTAGCCTGCTCGCCGCTGCCGCGGGGAGGGAGGAGCAAAGGCTGCCAGCTCCAGGAGACGTTCTGGATTGCCCCCTTCCAAAAGGAATATTTAGCTGATGCCATTTCTATGGAATTATTTTCTCTCTTTTTTTTTTTTTTTTTTTTTTTTCTCCTTTTTTTGGGGTCAGAATGCAGCTTTTTGGGGGAGAGCGGCACGGGCAGCAGAGGATCGAGCGCATCCTGCATGTGAGCAGCGCTGGCTGCAAGGGAGGATGGGGAGAGCACGGAGCAGGGGCTGGGTCCTTCCCATACAAATTGGCTGGGAAGTTTACAGCACGCGTTGGAGTCCAGGCTTTCCCCCACCAGTGGGGAACCATGTTATTAAAAACCCCTCAGATCCCAGACAGCGTCCTTATGGCTCGCTCCCCCACGCCGTTTGCTTTGGATGGTGCTGGCCCTGCTGGACTCCAGCGCTGCGAGGAAGAGGAGGTGATGCCCCTCCTGAGGCCCCCTTAGGCTCTTCAAGATACCATGGAAAAAAAAAAAAAAGCTCATGTGCTTTGCTCGTGAGTCTGTCGATGGGAAAGGGCATGTGGAAGGAACCCGACCGACGCACGTGCCTCTTCCTACTTTGAACCATGCCATGCTCATAAATTAATGGGAATGATGGATGTTTGAACCAGCCTCAGGGATAACGTGATTAGAAAGGAGCAGTGTCACAGGATTCACTGTGGAACAAGGACAAGAATGAACATGATTTATTTATTGATTTATTTATTTTCTTCCCCCTGAGCCCACAGCTTTCAATACTCCCAGGGTGTGTACGTTAATTTTCCCTGTGCAGCGCGGCCGCATCCTTGGGACGGTCCGTCATCATAAGCGGGTATGACGGGTAATAATCCGGATCAGAATTCCCACGTTTCCCTCAGTCGTTAGCCGGCAGTTTAACAATGGCGCGGCTTTCCTTGCTCAAATGGCACGTGGGGATGCAGTCGCATTTCCCAGGCTGACCCACAGCAGGTGAGAGCTGGTATTTGCAAGCAGCGCTTCGTATCACAGAATCCCAGAATGGCAAGGGTTGGAAGGGACCTCGGGAGCTCACCCAGTCCAACCCCCCTGCTAAAGCAGGCTCACCCAGAGCATGTTACACAGGACTTTGTCCAGGTGGGCTTTGAATATCTCCAGAGAAGGAGACTCCACAGCCCCCCTGGGCAGCCTGGGCCTGGGCTCGGGCACCCTCAAAGTCAAGAAGTTCTTCCTCATGTTCAACTGGAACCTCTTGCCCCTTGTCCTGGCGCTGGACACCACTGCAAAGAGTCTGGCTCCGTCCTTGTGACCCCCACCCTTAAGGTATTTGTACGTGTTGAGATCCCCTCTCAGTCTTCTCTTCTCCAGGCTGAACAAGCCCAACTCCCTCAGCCTTTCCCCGTAGGGGAGATGCTCCAGTCCCTTTATCTTCCTTGTTGCCCTCCTCTGGACTCTCTCTAGGAGTTCCTCATCTTTCTTGAACTGGGGAGCCCAGAACTGGACCCAGTGCTCCAGATGGGGTCTCACCAGGGCAGAGTAGAGGGGGAGGAGAACCTCCCTCGCCCTGCTGGCCACGCTCCTCTTGATGCTCCCCAGGATACCATTGGCCTTCTTGGCAACAAGGGCACCCTGCTGGCTCCTTCAGGCTTCTTCCTCTCTCCTGCGACTGCTAAATATTTCCGAGGGATTTTTACAACTGGCTGATGCCATTTTCAAAAATAGCCTGTTCATGCATTTAATATCGCCTACTTCTGAGGCAGCGTGTGACACAGAGCTGCCTGTTCCCAACTTGGAGTGTTTCTCCAAATTTCTAATAAATCAGCAATCCTGCTATAGCTGACACAATTTTAGCTCATTGCCAAACGGGGATGAATTATGAGATATCCACATTTAGAAAGAACTTTGAGATCTTCCAGTTACAAATAGCTCCCAGAGAAGGAAAAAGATTCACTGAACCTGACAGGCACTATTTATGGAGGTTAGAGAAGCGCTCCGGACCGATCCGCACCATTTTTATGGTGACACATATTTCTAGGGTCTCTCTGCTTTGCTCTTGGCAGCAATGGTCTGGGGTTCCTTCCTTTGGCTGGATTTTCTTCTGCCTTTGCACTTTTCTTCCCTGGTCTTCACTAACTATTGCATTTTAGGACTCAAAAGTTGAGTTCTGTGCTTCAAGCTGTGAACAGGATGACCAAAATGGAGCAGAAAGTGGCTTGGGATATTGCATATTGGAAAGCATCTGGTTTGCATAGGCGGTTGTGGGAAATCCCCGTGCTTGATTCATTTAAGATGAGCGTGAAAACAGCAAGGGAGCAGATTCGGTGAAGGTGAACCCCCTGCGTCTTGCAGTCACCTCGCAGGAGTTCTCCTACCGTTCTGTGTGTTGGCCCTTGGGGCGCTTGAAGAACAACCACCCTGGTGTCCCCAGGCAGTCAGAAAATCACGAGTCAGCCCTGTATGTACACAAAGATCGGGAAATGAAATTTAAAGTCATGAGACTCAGAAAAAAGAAACATGGAGTTCCATTGGCCTTGCAGGTTTTTAGCCTCTGGTGTCTTCTCAAGTGGTGTTTTCAAGCTTTCCTCTGAGGCCACAAGGGCTGTATTTGGATCACTTTTTAAACAAAAATTGAGATTCTCATGCACTCGCGTGACTGCAGAAGCTGTGTCTTTACACAAAATAGAGCACGAGCTGGAGTAAAATGCGAGTTTGCCTACTGTGAGAGTGCAAGATTTTTGGCTATGAACAGTAATGAGTGGTTCAAATGTGGCAGAGGTAGAGCAGCAATCGGGCTGAATGTGTCCTGGGAAATTCCAAACCCATTTCGTTAAAAACTGAGCGTGTGCTTGAAGCAGTACCTGCCCCAAAGACAAGACAGTCTTTGCCAGGACCTGCTAGGAGCCGTGGAGTGATCGTTCCATGTAGGATTTGAGACCCGACGTCTGCGTGGTTGCTAAAGAGGAGGAAAGGAGCTGGCCCTTCTCTTCGGTGAGCGGCTGAGCTGCAAATCTTAGTGGGCTTGCGGAGCCCAGCCGTTGCGGTTCGGTGCTTTCAAATATTCAGAGCTGTAGCTGAGAGAGATGGGGTCTTGGGCTGCGTTTGGATGAAGGAGGCTGTAGCGAGGTGGGGGTCGGGCTCTTCTCCCTGGGAATGGGCAATGGGACGAGGGGAAACGGCCTCAAGTTGTGCCAGGGCAGGGTTAGGTTGGACACTGGGAACAATTCCTTCCCCAAAGGGCTGTCAGGCACTGGAGGGGGCTGCCCAGGGAAGGGGTCGAGTCCCCATCCCTGGGGGGTTTAAAAGCCGGGTAGACGCGGTGCTTAGGGCCAGGGTTTAGTGGTGGGATGGCAGGGTTAGGGGAACGGTTGGACTCAATGATCTTAAAGGTCTTTTCCAACCTAAACAATTCTGTGATTCTATGAAGGCTCGGCTTAGGTGTAAGGCCAGCGAGTAAATACAGGCGCTCAGAAATCCTCGTCTTGTTCCCAAAGTCAGTTCTGAGCAGAGAGCTTTGGTGTGATGAGGTGGAAGGAGTCTCCATGCCTCAGTGTCCCTGTCCCAGCACTGATCCCCCATCCCCTGCCATCGCAAGAAGTGCCTGGCGTAAGGAACGTGGTGGAGGAGCGCCGGACGTGGGATGAGGAAAAGGCCAGATCCTCCGGTTTTGGTTGCAGGCTCGCGGTTGCCTTTGGTCGCCGCTCAGCTTATTTACAGTGATGCTTTGCAAGCACGCGTGTGAAGGTTTATCACTGTCAGAGCGACTTGTTCAACAACACTTTTGTTTAGTTTCTTTTCCAAGGGGAAATGCGACACAGTTTAAAGGGGTCAAGATAGCGGGGGACCCCATTAGAGAGGAGGGCGGGAAAACACAGGCCAGAAGCCACAGCCATCCATATATTATTCCCCCATCATGTATTATGAAGGGGAAAAGAAAAATAGCCTGGGTTTTTTGGACAGTGCCTCTTCCCTAGCTGCACTATCCTACCTTGGAAATGGGTCTCCCTATTGCCGTAGAGGGAGGGGGGAGACCCAGAATCCAGCTCTACCCTGCCACTGCTGACCTCCGGAGCCTTGGAGAAGCCTTGGAGGAGCCTCTTCCTCTCCTGGTGGCTCAGGTCCTGGCTCAGGGAGGTGCTCCTGAGGGCTGGCGGGCAGCGGAGCTGCGGCGAGGACTGCGAGGCAGGGATATCCCCAATAGAAAGGGCGGCCGAGGACTGCACCTTGCTGCTGCGGGGCAGGATGGGACTGTGCGGTGCCGATGCTGCCTGGGGAGCTGGGCGCCCTCCTTGCCCCATCCCCTGGCCTGAGCGATGCTCGAGGGCCCTGCCCACGCTGCTGCCGTGTCCAGGGGAGTGCAGCGGGAGAGGGAGGGGAAACCGGCTACATGTGTTTCTTCTGCAGCTCCGTTTCAAGGAAAATTTGCCCTTTCACAGTTGCTTAAGCGAAATGTCAGCGAATGCCAAATGCCCGGAGCCACATATGCTCTACACAAGAGAGCCTCCATAAATCAGGGAGCAGTTAGTGGGAAAAAATCAGGTTCCAAGGAGGAAAGCAGTGGGATACGACTTTTTTTTTTTTCTTTTTTTTTTTTTTTTTTTTCCTTTTTTCCTTAAAAAGGCCTTTTTTGGCCCGCATGAAGGAATTCATCACTTTCACTCCCCTTTTTTTTTTTTTTTTTTTTTTCCTTACCCGAGAAGGGCGTGCGAGTGCGTGCGTGCGTGTACGTGGGTGAGGTGGGGGAGGAACAAAGCGGCCGTGCAATCAACTTTGTCTAAAATTGGCGCCGTGTCCCGCTCGCCGCGCGGGACAAAGGCTGGGGGGCTGGTGGCTCAGCTGGGGCCGGGCGCACAGCTGTGACCAATCCAACACAGCTCCTAATGGGTCCCCGTTTTTTTTTTTTTTTTTTTTTTTTTTTTCCGCTTCCCCAATAATTCTAAAAAGGGAAAAAAAAACCTTTTTCCAGACTTGCCCTGGAAAATCTTAAATATTTCATTAGTTCTCTTCTTGTCCCTTTCTTTCTCTTTTTACATGATCTGGGCTTAAAAAAAAAAAAAAAAAAAGGCAAATGTAGACACTAAAACTCTCAGTCAACAAATGATTATAGGAAAGGCTTAAAAGGGGAAGGGATGGGTTTAGGGGTGGGGGAAGCTGCTCGTGCTGCTGTCCAGCGTGGAATGCTACAAAGGCAAGAAAGAAAAGAAACTCTCCCGCTTATTAGTTAGTACCCGGGGCAGGTACGGTATTTTCTTTAAGCCAGTTTACTTAGAGAGGCCCGGGCTGAAATACAGTAGCCAGTGGGGCTGGGGGTGGTGGTGGTGGTGGGGGGGGTTCGGGGGCAAGGGCAAGCTGTGTGGCCAGCAAAGAGCCCAAGCCCTGGGCTCTGCTGGATGGTGGGCACCACGCCGCCTGCCCCGGAGCCCCGTGGGGAAGAGCACCGGCACGCCGGCTGCGGAGAGGGAGAGCTTGTGGGTCTTCTATATGAATATGAGCCAGCAGTGTGCCCAGGTGGCCAAGAAGGCCAATGGCATCCTGGCTTGTATCAGGAATGGTGTGGCCAGCAGGAGCAGGGCAGTGACCATACCCCTGTACTCGGTGCTGGTGAGGCCACACCTTGAATACTGTGTTCAGTTTTGGGCCCCTCACTACAAGAGAGATGTTGCCTTGCTGGAGCATGTCCAGAGGAGAGCCACAAAGCTGGGGAGGGGTCTGGAGCCCAAGGCTGCTGGGGAGCAGCTGGGGGAGCTGGGGGTGTTTAGTCTGGAGAAGAGGAGGCTGAGGGGAGCCCTTATCGCTCCCTTATCGCCTGAGAGGAGCAGGGAGCCAGGGGGGGTCGGCCTCTTCTCCCTGGGAACAGACGATAGGATGAGGGGGAACGGTTTGAAGTTGCGCCAGGGCAGGTTTAGGTTGGACATTAGGAAAAACTTCTTCCCCGCAAGGGCTGTCAGGCTCTGGAATGGGCTGCCCAGGGAGGTGGTCAAGTCCCCATCCCTGTGGGTATTTAAAAGAAGGAGATGAGGTGCTTAGGGACAGGGTTTAGTGGTGGGATGGCAGGGTTAGGTTAAAGGTTGGACTCGATGATCTTAAAGGGCTTTTCCAACCAAAGTGATTCTATGATTCTAGCCGGCGGCAGTTCAAACCCCACCTGGCTTTGAGAGACCCCAAGGCCAGCTGAGAAGCGATGGCGATACACGGCAAATAGGTGCCGGCCTCCCTGCTTTCCCTCCGCCACCCAATGGCTCCGAGGAAAATGCCATGCAATTGCAACCCCAATAAGCTTGAGCCCAGTTAGGTCAGGGGGGAAAAAAAAAAATCAAAGCGTCATCCCTCATCTGGGAAGAAAGCTCTGGGAAACCCAGCATTGGGCTTGTCACCGCTGTGCCTCCTCTCCGACATCACCAGGTTGCTCGCTCACGCCAGCCTGGAGCCAAACCAGGGAAATTGTGCATCCAAAGGCGACCCTGCATGCTGACACTTAGGACCATGGGCACTGATTCCTTCTGAGGCAGACTTGGCCAAACAAGGTGAACGCTTCAGAAGGAAGGAGGAGGTGGAGAAGGGAAAAGAAAGGAGCCAAACCCTGCCTGCCCTAACCTTGACCAAGTCTGTAAAGTGACCCTTGGTTATGGGGGCTCTGATTTGCTCCACAGGCTCTCCCAGGCATCCCCGAGCTAACAAAAGGATCTGGTTACAAATATTAAACGCTTCTTAATAACTTGGCCGTGCCATGAAACAGAGTCCATTCTGGCTCACTAAATGACTCTGAAAGGACTTTTTTCCTCCCCTGCTTCCCTTCTCTTGCCTGGTTTTAAATAGGCCCTGAGTGGTAGGAGCCAGCACAATGGCATCACTCTGGCTTTGTTTCAGCCTTGATTTAGCCACCCTTTTAAGGACCCTACTGAATAATTCAGTGTTATCATTCAGGATGACGCTGGATTATTACAAGGGTTTCTTCCCTCCCTTCCCCCTCCTCCTTCCTTCCCCCCCCCCCCCCCATAACCTTTAAATTCTTTTCACATGTGAATGGGTTCAAAGGAAGTCGTGTAAGGAAAACACACAACGAGGAGGTTGCTGCTCTCCCCCTCTGCTGTCAGTTTGATAAATATAATGTGTCACCAATTAAAAACTCATTGCCATTCTCTGGCTGCAGCCATCGCCTCGTTAAGGTCCTCCTCCCGGGGTGGCTCCCAGGATCCGCTGCTATCATTGTTGATAACAGAGGGCCTGTTTTTTTCCCATCCTGGGCCATTTCAGTGCTACACATTGGCATGTAAATAAGTTATTCACTCAACATCACTTTCTGATAGAAAAATGACCATGAAACTCTTTGATTTTGGGTTTGCTCTTGTCACCAGCGCACAATGAAATCAAGACTTTCAGTTTTGTGTCTGTGGGTTGTGGCGGGCTTTTTTTTTTTTTTTTTTTGCTTTTTTTTTTGCTTTTTTTTTTTTTGGCTTTTCTCTTTTGCAACTGCCTCTTTTCAGCATTTGTATGGAAATTGTCCCACCACACAATTTAATGCGGGCATAGTTTGACCTGGTAGGTGTCCCGACTTCAATATAGCAGATTGTTGTTTATTTTTGCCCTCCCCAGGAACATTAAAAAAACAATCTGGGTCATCAATAAAAAGCTGTTTTCTTTTTTCTTGCCCTTTTTGCGCTATTAATGCCTTTGAAGAAGAGAGGTGCGGCTGGCACCAGAGACCCCCTGACTCTTTCCCATCAGGGATGCAGGGAAGGGACCCGACTGGGCCGGTCCCACAGCTCTGCTTTGCTGCAGGGTGCAGCAAGGGGGAGTAAATTCCAGGGAAGGCCAGTGGTTATGGAGGGCAACCTGCCCCTGGAATATTAATGCTGGATTTCAGTCTCTCTGCCTCTCTCCAGCTGCTTTTCCCCCAGGTTATTTGTGGTTGTTGCATCCTGGTTTGCTTCTCGGAGCAGTTCACAAACCAAACGCGTTTTGCACCGTTTCCCTCTATTTTCGCCTCAATACCTGGCTGCCGGGCACCTTCCCCAGCAGCCAGAGCTGTCCTTCTCTGGAAACCTGATTTCCCCCGGCCACCAAAAGCAGTGGGAGGCTTCCCAGGGGCCGAGGCATGGCAGTGAACCCGGCTCTGCAGGGCCGTCGCTCCTTCTGGATCCCAGCACATGCCCGTGGTGTTTTGCGTACAGCAGCTGGGCAAAGGGGGCTGAGAGAGTTTTGTAAGAGGCATTAAAAGCACTCCTTCAAACACCTTTGGCTGGAAAGTTTCCCTCCAAACTTCTTTGTATCAGGAGCTGGTGCTGTTACCAATGCCCCTTTCTCTGAGGCCGTGTTTGTGTTTCTCCTTCTGTTTTGAGGTGACCGAAATCCTTGCTCTTCTCTCGCTGGAAAAGCTCTCGGTTCTGTGGTTCTCATCACAACGACACCAACTGCCTTTTCATTTCCTTGCTGCTTTTTTTTTTTTTTTTTTGGCAAAAAGCTTTCCGTTTGGTTGGAAAACTGTCCAGGACACCGGAAAAGGAAAAGGTGGGTTGGGGTCCGGTTTGAGGGCACACAGAATCACAGAATCCCAGCATGGCAGGGGTTGGAAGGGACCTCAGGAGCTCACCCAGTCCAACCCCCCTGCTCATGCAGGTTCTTCTAGAGCATGTTACACAGGACTTCGTCCAGGTGGGGGTTGAATATCTCCAGAGAAGGAGACTCCACAGCCCCCCTGGACAGCCTGGGCCTGGGCTCTGTCACCCTCAAAGTCAAGAAGTTCTTCCTCACGTTCAACTGAAACCTCTTATGTCTCAGTTCGTGCCCATTGCCCCTTGTCCTGGCGCTGAGCACCACTGCAAAGCGTCTGGCTCCATCCTCATGGCATCCACCCTTGAGATATTTGTACATGTTGATGAGATCCCCTCTCAGCCTTCTCTTCTCCAGGCTGAACAAGCCCAGCTCCCTCAGCCTTTCCTCATAGGGGAGATGCTCCAGTCACTGGGACCGGCTTTTGGGGATCCAGTTGGGCTGAAATGTGGGCACCTGCTCAGCTCTGCTGTGATCAAAGCTCCTCATTTCATCACCTTGAGAGCTTCAGCGCTTTGCTCTTGAGGCACAGTAACCTGGCATGGAACATTTCCAGGCAGGGAACACCATTACTAAGCTTTGGGGCTGCCTTTTTTGCCTTTTTTTTTTTTTTTAAACTTCCAACAGAGCTTTTGGAGCGAGATTGGAGAAGCTTTCATTTTGGGGAGCTGAGATGCGGGGTTTAGTAGTAAGGATGTTGCAGTGTAGCGTTTGAAGTGGAAATGCATGCAGATTCGAAGCATGTATGCTCCCAGCGACGTTCTGGAAAGCCTTGATTGTTAGAAAAATTTAATAAAGCGATGAGTTTCTCCCACCCGCCCCCACCCCCTGCTTGCCTGTCCTCTCTCCAGGGCTCAGCCTGAAATCTCTGCTGTGAAGTTCCCCCTCATCTGCCAAGCGCTACCTTCAAGATGGGGAGTTCCCTGGAGCTGAAAGACAAAAGGGTTCGCAATCAAAGCCTTGGAATAAGGGGGGGGGAAGAATAAAAAAAGGCTTCAAAAAGTTCTTCTGTGTACATCCATGCTGCCTGGGCAGCTTGGAAGTGGAGGGGGGAGAGTTGTCAATTCTTCTTGCCCCACTTACAGTGAGGTTATGGGGACACTGCCACAGGGGCACGGTTGTCCCCCACGGCCCTGGATCCCCCAGCCAGTGGATCTACGAAGGCACACGAGCGTGGGCTGCCAAAGTCTCTTATCTTCTTTTGTGGCCCCACGATGGAAAGAGGATGATTGAGATTAATCATGCGGGGCACGAGCTTGCCTTTATACGCGCTGTTACGCCCGCCTGACGTTGGAGGGAACGCGCTCCCCGGTTTGGTGCGAGCAAAATAAGGCTCAAGCTCTGCGGGGAGGAGGGGAGCAAGGTGTGAACTCTTGCTCTATATGCCCAGCCGCATCCTCCTTTTTAAACTAAATGCATTTTGAGAGAGTTGAGAAGTAAAAAAAAAAAACCAAACCTTCCATGGCAAAAGTCCGCAACTAAACTGTATTTTCAAATATTGGGAGGGGGGCAATAACTAGAGCCTTGTTGGGGAATGGAGGGTGCAAGAAAAGCAATCTAGAAGTGGGTGGAAAAAGTGAGCAGGACAATCTTGTTTAATTCCTGCAGATCCGCAGTGCTGTGGTAAATCTGTCCCCAGCCGCTGGAACAGGGAAGGCAGCAAAGCTCGGGGCATTGACGAAAACGATTGCAGAGCATCTTAAAAAAGTGCAGCCCTCATGGCATCTCTGAAAGGCCTTCATGAGGCTTGTCCCCCTGTGTGAAGGGAAGCGCCGGCTGCTGACACCGCCGAAAACGCCGTAACCAGCGTGATGACTTTTGCCTTTCTCCCTTCTGATATTATTTACCTCGCTCTCGGTTTGAAGTCCCCAAAGCCAGGATGAAGCCCTGCGTCTCTGCCCACCCCTCCTCCACCCTCGTTATTCTTTAACTTTCTAAGGCGACCGTCCTCTCTGTTTACCCGGCTGCCGTGCCAGAGGCGCGGGTGCGTGGCGACGGTTTATCCGCTGTCAGTCCGTAACGCAGCATCCCTCGCCCCTGGGGTCACCCAAGGGATTGACACCTTCACCAAGGGGCCCGGATTCCGCACTGCCCTCCTTAGAGATGCACCAGGCTGTCAGTAACGAGGCCACAGGTTTATTCAGCAGAGATCTCCCGATCTCAAAAGATAATCTGGGAATAATTGGGACTTAAGGAACTTGTGGGAATCTGATTTTTTTATTTTTTTTTTTTGGCGGTGCTGCCATTCACCAAACAGATGGACATCTTATTTCTCTCTAATTTGATGGGCTTTCTTGACAAAATGGCAGAGGTTGCACTTTGCTACAATAATAACCTGCCACTCAGACTTTGTAAGGGGGTTGTGTAGATTTCTTCTTAATTAGACCGTGTCTCGCTATCAGCGAGGAGATGCGTGCGTGTGTGCGGAGCGGGGATATTCCGAGAAGCTTCTCTGCATGACGGAGCCTAGAAAAGAGTGGAGAAAAATCAGGGGCTTTCATGTTTGTGGCAGGGTGGTGTGTGGGGTTTTTTTGTTGTTGTTGTTGGTTTTTTTTAAGTCTCATTTGAAAAATAAAGATTGGGATGTGAGCTCATTGTCTGGATGATAATGTATTCATGGATTTGCTCCTTCTCGAGACTAAACAACAGTGAGGGGCAGCTTTCCATGGGCTGGGGGGTAAGTTTGAAAGCTTTGCAAGCCATTGGGATTACTCTCAGGTTTGCAAAACCCACTTTTCACTTGCAAAAAACTTTCCAATCCTGCCATTTAACCCCTGACCTTCTCTTCTGCTTCCCTTTCCCTCTTCTCCCCCGCCAAAGTGGATCCTCTGGTCAAAGCATGGAATCCCAGTCTCCTCTCCAGCACGCTGGTGTAAGTCACCAGTATGATTTCCCTGCTATCCACACTGCAAGTAGAAAGCAATTGGGAACTTTTTTAATGACTCAGATATTCAAGCTCCTTAATCAAGCTCTGAGTAGCGATGACTGGTTAAAGAACCAAACAAACCCCAACCCCTACCAAAAATAGTCATATGTGATGTTATTTTTGTTTACCTTGATTCCATGCCTGTAGAGACTGTGGTTTTAGCTTTTCTCTGTGGCCAAAGGAACGAGTGATTTTCATGTCAAAAGCTGAGTTTATTGTACAATAACTTGACTTCAGAGACTCGCATGCGAGAAGGATGCCCTGTACCGAGGTGGTACTAGGGCAACCTTCATGGCTCTAAGGTGGGGTGAGCGTGACATGAGCTCGACCACTTCATTAGCGTCGCCGTCCCGTTCTGAGCGGTCCTGTTCACCGCTCAGAAGCAGAACGTCGTGATTGCAGGATGCGCAAGTCCCCAGGGAAAGAGGAGGCAGCAGAGGTGACGAGGAAGTCTAATCACAAGCTCTGTCAGTAACGCGGGCATCTTCATTCCATTTAGCCCTCATTCAGCTTCCTGCGCATTTTGGCAGCTGTCATAACCAGGCTTCCCCCACCACGTCCTGCTCCCGGCAGGGCTGACTCCATGCTTCCTTCAGCTATAGCGAGGATGAAGGGCTTTCTGAAGAAGACCCAAGAAATTCACGTCCCGTCTGTTTTGCACTGCTTTTTCAGACAAGTTGGCTAAAGCTGACTTCACGACACCCTGCTCTGAGGGAGCTGTTCCGGCAGGATCTGTTGCATAGGAGGTGCAGGGCGAACAGGCACCAGACTTGCACCAAGGGCTCATCTTTCGCCTTATTAACAGTTGTTCGGATCAAGAATCAAAAACCGGGCGGGTGCAAGCTGTCCCCCACCCCAACAGGAATTTTAACTTGATGACAGTAACCAGTATTGGGATAATGTCCCTTTCCCCCCCCTTTGTGCATCTGTGCAGCAGCCGGTGCGAGGCAAGACTTCTGGCCAGCATTTGTGTCCTGCTTTTCACAGAGTCACAGAATCATTTGGTTGGAAAGGTCCTTTAGGATCATCCAGTCCAACTGTTCCCCTACCCCTGCCATCCCACCCCAAACCCTGTCCCTCAGCACCGCGTCTGCCCGACTTTTAAATCCCCCCAGGGATGGGGACTCGACCCCTTCCCTGGGCAGCCCCTTCCAGTGCCTGACAGCCCTTTGGGGAAGGAATTGTTCCCAATGTCCAACCTAACCCTGCCCTGGCACAACTTGAGGCCGTTTCCCCTCGTCCCATCGCCCATTCCCTGGGAGCAGAGCCCGACCCCGCCTCCCGGCTCCCCCCTCCTCTCAGGCAGTTGTAGGGAGCGATAAGGGCTCCCATTTTGTGACTGGATGGCCCATGTGCTTTTTGCCACATGAGTTCCTTTCCTCAGCAGAGGACGATAGAGTAAATCTAGTTGCAATTAGTCAAGTCACCACGCCTTCACAGGACTTAGCTCTATCTTTTCCTGTATGTCTCAAGGGTCCAATTACTTCTTCCCAGAGCTGCTCCTGGCTGGGCGCTTCGTCTGGGATGATATTCCTGGGAGGTATTTTGGAGGATGTTTTAGGAGGTTTGGCCTATCTTTTATGGAATGAAGAGTCTGCCACTTCCCCATCCTATCTCGCAACTCTTGGCTATCCTGGGCCATCATTAAGACAGAACGACGTTCCTTGGTGTTGAGGCGGCCGGGGGCAATGTGTGAGAACGCACGGAGCTCTTTGTGCTTCCCTTCCCTGGTGCCCCATGGGGCGTTGGGCAGCCCTTCTCTGCCTGTTGGCTGCGTGGCCGTGCCAGCAGACGCTGAACTTCTGCACCGCTTGATTCACCTCCTCGGTGCTCGCTTCCCCTAAAAGCTCTTTAAAGGAATGAACTCTCCACCTCCTCCATTGCGATCGTGACTGCTGAAATAAGTTTTCTCCCTGCTTCCCATCAGCTTGGGCTCAAGATGTTTTCTCTCTGACTCTTAGCCCTTTGCAAACCTCCGGGGCAACTGTGTTTAAACAAACCGCAGCGCTCCTCCGTGCTGCAGCAGAGCAAAAGTTTAAGACGGGGTCAGAGCCGTCGTACCACCTTCTGCAAACACGGCCCGGGCATGCCTAAATGGAGCCGCACTGCCGAAGGGCTGCCAGGAGGCTCTTGGAGCGTTATGGCCCTTTCCACCAGCGGGTACCAACGCGAAGGAGCTCAGCTTGATTTATCCCTTCCCTGAGATGAGGTGGCACGAAGGATTTGAAGAAGCCTATCTAATAGAGTGCTGGAAATTATAAATCAGTGGGGCTTTGTAAAGGTTATTACTTTAAACAAAGAGGGGGCTGAATGGAGCCAATTAAACGGCACCTGAATCGATAAACAAACTGGTTATTGTCGGGGGCTATTCTGCCGCTCTGGCGGTCCCCCCTTGCTCGGGGCCGCCATGAATACGGAGCAAGGCCTGGGGAGAAATTTACATGTGATTGGAGTTTAATGGGCCGCAACAGGCGTCCCATCCCATCGCCATGGAAACCGGCCCTTTTCTCAAGATTTTAAACAGTCTGAAATGTCCTTTTATTGTCTGCTTCCAATGCGTCATGGGAGCCCGATGGGGTGGGCGCTTGTATGTATCAATTTGTTTCTGTCTCCGGGCACGGCATTGCGAGGCCATGAATATATGTGGGGGGACGCGGGGACAAAGGGCCCAGCTGATGGGGCTCCATGGAGACCCCGCCGCCCCGCGCGCAGGAATGGTGACATATGGTCCGGCGTGACCCCGGGCAGCCCCACAATAGGCAACCACGCTGCCCCGCTCAACTGCGCCGCCCGTCCCCCCTTTAGCGTTGCCTATTCAGCCCTTGGCCAAGTCAACTTGCCCAGCCCTCTTCCCCGCTTGTTTGGTTTGGGGTTTGGCTTTTTTTTTTTTTTTAAAAAAATCTCAGCCGTTGATCACTAGAGTCTGGCAAAAGGAAGAATGAGGGAGAGAGAAAAGAAATAAAGGCAGAAAGAAAAGGCTCTCCATGTCGCGGAGATGTTTGCTTTCCACTTGATTGGAAGCTGAATGAACGCGAACATTGGAGCAGCGCAGACGCTGGGCAAGAGTGGGAGAAGCATCCTCCAGTATCTGAACGGTTAAGCTGGATCAGGCTGAGGGTCCACCTGGCCCTGGATCATACCTGTTAACAGTAGTCAATGTTTAAAGCATCTGACAAGGAACGGGGAACCTGAGGGGATATTCACCCCTGCACCCAAATTTGAATTTTTCCAGGTGACTTGCGTGTCAAACCAGGTCATTTTGCATTGGTTTACCTCCCTGACAAAAACGTGAACTGCGTAACTCTGAAACCTGTTTTCCCATAAACGCCCCACCTGTGAGCTCTGCTCAGCCCTCGCTCGCGACGGGCAGCGAGTCCACAAGCCAACGGTATTTGCATGCGGACGCGTCGTCCTGTCACGTTATTCCTCCAGGAACATTCGTCCGTGGGAGAGCCATGGGTATGGGTAATTTATAAATGAATCCAAAAGTCAGACGCACACAAAAGTTGTCAGAAATAGGCTACCACACTAACGCCGTGCAGTCAGAGAACTGGAAGGGAACCAGGTGAGCAGGCATGCCCGTCACAGCCAGTGGAACCACTCATGGCCATAAATACATGGGGAACAGGCTGGGGATAAACAGGAGCTGCCAAAATGGGAAAAAACCCACTTCTTTCAAAATAATGAATCTACTGAAGAAAACCTTCCACGGGCAGGGAAAAATGAAAAATCTCTTCAGCCGTTCACTGCGACTTCTTTGCCAAACTCTACGTAATGCTCACAGTGCAGCGTGGTTACGGTTTGTTTCTGAAGAAGGGAATTTTTTCCAAATGTGCCTAGGGGACAGGATGCTGTCTGTGATATGAAAAGATCAGTCAGTTCATCACTGCTTTCCACCCCTGGTCGTCTTCTGCTTTCAAAGCCATCCCGTATTCTGCTCTGGACATGAAACTGCTGTTGAAGGGGGACTGGAGATAAGCTGCGTTCCCCCTTTCATCTCCGGGGTGTGAGTTTGTCTACAGCTGCATGACGGGAGGGAGTTTTTTCCTGGCAGTTTGGCAGTCTGCACACATCAAGTCCATCAGACACGAGAGAGCGAAAACTCTGGTGTCCCCCGTACCTCTCGTCTCGGAGAAGTGCTAGCAGTCGGAGCACAAACTGAGAGGGGATTCCTGAAAGTCAGGACCGAAACTTTTGGCAGTGCAGTGCGACGTATCCATACGAGAGGCTGCTCTTCTGGAGACCAGGAGATCTGTTCTAATGCCTGCTCGAGCATGAGCTGGGCTGTAGGAGACCTCCTGCCTTCTAGATCCCAGAGCAGAGACTCCTGCTGCCTTTCAGGCACTTGCAAATTGGTTTATTTTACACGTTCTTGATGTTATCCTCTCCCACCATTTCATTTCCCCTACCAGAGCGTATGGGCAGGCAGAGCCAAGCAGCGAATAGCTGCTGAGCCGAGCCACCTTACCGACTTGTGGCAGTGCATACGGCTGGCGGATAGAGCTGAGCTCGTCCGTGCTGACTCAGCAAAGTTGCTCTACCCTGCTCCTTGCAGGTGCCTGTGCATGTCTAAGATGCAGGTAAATGGCTTTGCATCAGGGTAACCACGTGGTTTTAAACCTCACTGAAATGAAACCAGTGCAATCCCCTTGATTTTTGGGGGGGCAAGGGGAAAGGCTTCTTTGGTCTCACTTTTCATTAATATATTCCAAAGTTGAGCTTAGCTTGAGATTTAATGCTTTAATTTGAAAGCTACCAGCTCCTCCTGGGGAAAAGTAGTTCTTAGAAGACCTTACCGAAAAGCCGTTGTCCATGATATCTATCAGACCATTTTGATTTGGCTTGATTTTTTTTTTAAATCCCTTTTAAAAAGAGTCTGATCCTGCTCTTAAGCTTGGATCCATGGAGGTCAGGCAGCCAGCAATACATCTGCCCATGACAGCAAAGCACCCTCTCTTTTGAATCTAACGGGCTTACCATTTGCTTAGGAGTGATTTTCCTGCCAAGTTTATTGCCATTCCTTGCATTTGAAAGAAAATTGCTCCTATTTAGCTGGTGGCATTTGAGCAGGAGAATAACATAAAGCAAAAGGGAAGGTTAACACCATGCCAAAGGCCTTCATTCACCTGCGAGATGAGGCTGCAGGGTCATGGGTTTGGTTTCCCATCATAGCCCGCAAGCCCAGTGAGTTTCAGTTTTAAACAGGCTCTGGCTGATATACCATGCCGCCAGCCCTGGCAGAAGGATTTAACTGTCGGCTAAAGAGAAAAAGGAGGTTGGAAGGTGAGACTGAACGAGGGGAAGTGACGCCAATCCGACATCACATCCTGACATTTAGCACGCTCGGCTGCTTCAAAGTTCGGGAATGAATCCTTCTCTCTTGCTAGCTAATTACCCAAGGTACTTCCAACATCCCTTCAGCTCATCCAGAATAGCGCGTGCTATAAATGGAGAGGGAGGAAATGGCCAGCGCGCAACATGTGGGAATTGCACGCTTTAGTCTTTCTTTAGTCTCTGGAATTGCTGCCTAAAAGCACAGCTGCAACAGCACCCAGCTAGGAATGCTCTTTCAGGGGTGGGTGAGGGGAGATTTCCTGATGGAGAAGGGATGGGAATCTGTACAGTGAGGAAACTACTGTCATAAGAAACTTCTCCCCTAGTGAAGTCTGATTTACACAGCCTGTGCAGATGGCTAAGACTTAGTTTCTCCTTTGCAGGCTGGGTAGATGCTCAGTACCGTGGAGTTATAATCAAAGCGATAGGAATAAACCAAAAATTCCTGGTTTATGGCATCCATTTGGTCCTTAATGGATTAATGTTCTCTGTGTTTCTCGTAGGCTTTAACATTTGTGCCTGTCGTAAACTGCATTTTTCTCTCTTCTGCTCTTGTTTGCTCTCCAAATGGCTGCCCTCATCCTCCCACACTGGGTCGCAGTCCCTTCAGAAAGGCATTTAACAAAGCTGCTGCCTTGTGGACTCCGGGTCTTGACAATGTCAGCAAAGTTCAAACGCTGCGAACAGGCCTGGGACGGAGCGGGACTGGAGGACGTGTTCACCCAGGCCTGGACAGACAGAGGTTGACACTGCTGCTGCTGAGGGTTATAGCTGAGGGATCAAGACTTATTTATTTTAAAGTCTGTAAGCAGCACAATACCCCTGGTGGGCCCCAGGCTGCTGAACACATCTCCCCTTGTAGTGAGGAAAGTCATTCTGCAAAGAGACGACAAGGCGGCCACACAGACGCTTGCTCCCGCTGTGAGGTCCGCAGCAGCCTGGCTCAGATCAGCGCTGGAAATGCTCGTGGGGTGCTGGCTCTTACCGACGATATTGGCCATCTTTCTTCTGGCTATGTCACTGGATGCCTCACCTGGGACAGAAACGAACCCAAGTTCAAGCTCCCTACTCGTGGTGGTTGGTCGCCGATGGGTTGGCTGCCTTCCCAGGGGGCGAGGATGCAAAGTCCCCGGCCCCTTACACATGCTGTACCCACCACAGTCAGGCTGGCTCTCCGGTCTGCGGATGCACTTGATGTTTAGCAAAGGGGGTTTGGCCCAGGTACCACCACAGAACTTGTGAAAATCGCTCAGGATGTGCACCAATAGAGCAAATTCGAGGCGACGGAACCCTAGGGCATTGAAGAAGGGGGCTGGAAGCATGGCCACGCTGCCTGGCCCTGTCACCGCACTGGGGGGCGATTTGCTCGGACAGCGTTCAGCCCCACGCAGCTCTGGGCTGAGATAGCCACAATCTCTTAGCATGGCTCTGCATTTCATTGCTCCTTCCTTTCTGAAGCGCCCTCGAGAATGCCAGACCAGCCCCAATCTTCCTGACGCGTTGGGTTGAAAGCTTTGTTTAAAAGGGAATTAGCCAAGCTGTTAAACCCTAATAACTCGAGGATTGCTCCTCACAGCAAATAGTAACTCCAATTACCTGCTGGGGGAGGAGAGGCTGTTGTTGGTGCTTCCTTCTGGGGTTCGTGTGCTGTGTGGCTGGGATGTTGCTGGGGATTCTCCAGTGAGCCTCCGTGCACCCTTACTGTGTCCAGTTCTGGGCTCCCCAGTTCAAGAAAGATGAGGAACTCCTAGAAAGAGTCCAGAGGAGAGCAACAAGGATGATAAAGGGACTGGAGCATCGCCCCTACGAGGAAAGGCTGAGGGAGTTGGGCTTGTTCAGCCTGGAGAAGAGAAGGCTGAGAGGGGATCTCATCAACACGTACAAATATCTTAAGGGTGGGTGTCACGAGGACAGAGCCAGACTCTTTGCAGTGGTGCCCAGCGCCAGGACAAGGGGCAATGGGCACAAACTGAAGCAGAATCGGTTTCAGTTGAACGTGAGGAAGAACTTCTTTTCTTTGAGGGTGCCCGAGCCCAGGCCCAGGCTGCCCAGGCTGCTCCTTCTCTGGAGATATTCAAAGCCCACCTGGACGAAGTCCTGTGTAACATGCTATGGGTGAGCCTGCTTTAGCAGGGGGGTTGAACTGGGTGAGCTCCCGAGGTCCCTTCCAACCCTTGCCATTCTGGGATTCTGTGATACTGGCTGTTTCCTTCTCGCAGAGCTGCAGCCGCTCTTGCAGGGGCCGCTAAAAGAAGCGACGTGGGGCATTGATGTCTCTCCTCTTGCACTACTGTGATGAGCAACTCTCCTCTGATGGGCAGGGTACCTCTTACGTTGCTGGCTCTTCCAAAAAGGAGGTCCCGGCAGGATTTGGGGATCTGGCTGAAATGCAGGCTGTGTCTATCCCACCTGCACTGTAAGCCTGACCACGCCATGCTGGCCAGCATGGTGTGGCAGCCCTCTGGATGAGGCAGGGTATTTTTTGGCAGCATGGTCCCACCTGCAGCGTAGTATTGCAAATTCTCTCCCCTCCTGGAGCCTCAAGCAGCACACACAGCAGCCTGGTGGAGCATGGATCAGGCCAGCTTGCTGCGGGGTCCCGCTCTGGGCAAGGGACCACATGCAAATATGTGAGATGGAGGCAGATGAGCCGGCCCCTGCTGGCTAAGAACATCTGTCAGATGGTGGAGAGCGTTTCCAGATCTCAGCTGGGGTGACTGGGTTCATTGCGAAGGAGTGGGCTAACAAAAGTTGGATTCAAACTTTTACAGCCAACAGTGATGGTAACTGTGCTGGCAAAGAGCTTAAAATGTGAGCCAGGAAGCGGCCTCAGCCCCGAAGGATGGACAGACCGAAAGGGAAGAAAGGGCTATTCAGAGCGTGTCAGGATTCCCCTAGAGCAAAGCGTGCACCTTCCCTCTCCAGCCTTCCTTTATAGTTTGGTACTTCTGGTGGAAAGCATTGCAAGTGAGAAAACATCTGGAGATGGGAAAGCATTCATTTAGGTTCTGCACGAGGGACGGGTGAAGGGTGCAGGCAGAGCTGGTGGGGAGAGTCAGAGGCACAAAGGTGCCGGATTCGCTGAATGCGGCTGTCCTGGTCCAGGATGTGCTGCTGAAAGAGATGGGCGAAGGCTTCTGTTTGCTCTGGGCCTAAATTGCAAAGTGAAGATGGAGAAAAAAAAATAATAAAGTGAGGTACCCAGCCCTCCATTCACAAGCAGCAAAGTGTTGAAGTCTGTGGCAAGTTCACAGGCGCTCGGCAGATTTTCTTTTTCAGCTTTGCGCCATTGCTGTCCCAGTACCAATGAGTACCCCAAACAGAAGTGTCCAGGGGGCTCAGCCAGGACCCACACCAGCCTGGCCAGGTCTCTGAAATCAGATGACACGGTTCTCATTGCATACTGGTTTCACACTGGGGGAATTACACTGACCTCCGCAAACCAGCACCTGATTCATGCTGTACTGCTAATTTCCACTACTGCATGACGTCAAACCATTTCTTCCTGTAACCCAGTAAGGGTTACAGGAACAGGTAACAGGTCACTGGAACGGGTTGCCCAGAGAGGTGGTGGAGGCCCCATCCCTGGGAACGTTCCAGGCCAGGTTGGATGGGGCTGTGAGCAACCTGATGTGGTTCAAGGTGTCCCTGCTCCCTGCAGGGGGGTTGGGCTGGGTAACCTCTAGGGGTCCCTTCCAACCCAAAACATTCTATGATTCTATAAAGGGGACTGGGAGCCTTTGGAGCCTGCAGCTACCCGGCGCTTGCACCAGTGAGGAGGGGCAGGAGAACGCTCTTTTGCTGAGCCCAACTCCTGAGCCTTATCTGCAAGAGCATCCTCCTCCTTGAAGCCTCAACCCAAAATGCCGGTTATATTTAACAAACATTTGGGAAATTCCCGGCGCCAGTGCACCCCTCTAGTTTGAACGGACGTGAACAGACCTTGGGGGATCAAATACAGTGCTGCACAGTGAGGTTTTGCTAAGTTTAAAGCAAGCAGGGAGACACAAACGTTCTTTTGTTTCCTCCAAGGATGGAATACCACAGGGGTGTTTCCCCCCCCTTAGGAAAGGGCGCTGGCAGCGTATATAGCGGAGGCCCCAGCCATCCGCATTTGTCATGAGATGGGAGATGAAGCGGGCAAATGGGGCAGACATGCACCCAATGTTCTGACCCGTTGCCTTTCGGAAGAGCTGAACTGCCCTGGGAATCAAAAGCTAAGCCAGAAATGCCAGGCATTTCCCAGCTCCCCATTGCATGGCTGCTCCCATTCAGCCAGGAATCCCTTCTCTTTAAAGAGAGGGCTTCAAGTGTGTCTAATTTAGTCTCCAAGGTGGGCACCGGAAATTGTGGATGAAGCAAGGCAAACCCTTGTCTGCAAAACTCATTTGCAGCCCTCCATAGAGCCTGCCAGACGCGCTGCCGTCGTCTTTGTCCAAGCCACCAGTTTGAGGGATTAAATACCTATTGATGCTATGGAAAACGCTTTAATATTTGTTTTTGGTTCGAAGAGCAGTGCAAATGATTTCTTTCCTCGTGAAAATCAGCTCGGGGCTGTTAACAATAATGGGGTTTGTCTCCAGATCTGGGCGCGCTCTCTCCCAGCTGGTTTAATTTCGGAATGGCTACGTTGCCAGCGCTTGAAAGGCTCCTTCCTCACGCTTTCCTTCTCAGATCATACTGCTATCCCCATAGCCATGCAGAAGCTTTCCAGTGCAAATATTTCTTGTGTATCCTGCAGGACAATTCCTACAGCGCGTGCTCTCTCCAGGAATAATGTTTTCAGGATTAGGCTATGAGACCGCTATGTGCGTGTGTGCTACAGGGAAAAACAAATCCGTGCCTGTAAACAGAGAGACTTCCTACCCTCTGCTGAGCAAACAGGGGTTGCGGTCCAAATTTACCCTCTTCCTAGAAAAACCCTTGTTAGTTTAATACGTTTTAACCATAGCATAAATGTCAGCTTGCTGTCTCTGGGGTTTGAGTGTTCCAAGAGACTTTCCCAGCAAGATCCCCTGGCGTCCCACTTTTGAATTCCCATTGCTTCGGGGAGGCAGAATAAACTCTTTTTGTATACCTGAGCTGAATGGCTTGGGCTCCACGTGTTTGCTATCACCACGAGCTGGCGGAAGAGGCTCTGCCTCTCTCTGCAGCCTCTCGAATGTCAGAAGATGTTACAGTGCCATACAGAAATGAAAGTGCGACAGAATCGCTGCGTAGAAAGGGTGAGAGATCTGTTTTGCAAAAGCAAATCTTTCAGCAGAATGCCTGCAAATTAATCTCTGCGAGTTCCGTGACCTGTCCTTCTCCGGTGTCTGCCCGAAATACCGTAAAAACGCCATCAAAGGCAGAGGGAAGGGCTGTGTCTCCTTCTACCGTGTAATCTTCATGTTTGGCAGCTGCCCAGGTGCTCGGCAGCACGCGCACAGGATCGTAACCTCCGTCCCTCCCATTGCTGGGTCCCTGCCTGCCTCGCAGGCGGACACGCACCCAGCCAGGCGTGCACCGCGCGCGGCCACACTTTGTCGGTCCCTCTGGTCGGTCACACCAGGGAGGGGGGAGGCATTAGTGGTGGGGGTGTTTTGGGGGCAGCTTTGGGGTTTCTCTGCTGGGGTTAAGCAGGAGCATGTGTCGCGGCGGCAGAGCTTGGTGGCCGGGCTGGAAGAGGTAGAAGAAAGCCAATGCCAGTCTTTAGGATGTGTGTTTCAGGACTGCTGGTCACAGCTCCTATGCAAGGAGCTATATCACCCAAAAAGCTGCTTCCCCAGAGATTTCCCAGGAGGTAGAGTGCATTTTAGACTGCAAGAGCCTGCTGTCTGAGGCGTAAGATAAGCATGCCAATGCCAAAGCTGAACTGAACTTACTGCTCTTGGCTCCAGTGAGCTGGGGGCCAGCTCCAAGCTCACCACCTCAGGACGTTGCACTTGTACAGCGCCAAGCACAAAAAGCACAGATGTGCTCAAATGGCGCTCTGTTTTATTTTGAAGCTTAGCTTGTGTTTATATGGAATATGTAGGTTTGAAAAATGTGAATTTTTTAACTTAGCTTGTTGGTCTGCCCCCATTTCTAATAAAACAGAGGAGATGGAGCCAGTTTGGAGTCAACGCCTCCGGTACTGTACAAGTCCCATCCTTCCTCCTCTGTTTTCTCCTTCCCAGCGCCACCCTCCCAGCTGCACCGTTCACAAATTGCAGCACAAGGTACAAATCCAGAGCGTGCAGGCATCGGAGCCGCACTCAGAGCAGGGGCTCAGCCCCTGGGCTGCTCCTTGCTTGGCCACGACACATTCCTACCGAGCAGCCACTCCTGGAGACATCCCTGACCTGGGAGGAACCAGCGTGGAAGTGGAGGAGCCTGCTCAGACATCAGGGAACTTCCTACCAGGAGCAGAGAGGGAAGGCACGGACGTGGCGAGGTGGAAGGAGTTGCTTTTACTGGTGGTTTTATTTCAGTAATTGTTGAGCAAATAATGCAGCCACACCTGAGCAGGGACTGGATGGGCAAGACGAGCAGGTCCCTTCTGCTGGAGCGCGAGCACAAATGAGTCAGCAGGTCAGAGAGATCGGGATTTGAGCACTGGCTTCTCACCTCCATGATCAGCTCAAGGAAGCTGCTCAGACGGGGGCTGTTTGGAGCAACTCAGAAGGGTGGCAGACCTGGTACCCCACTGGGACACCTGGGAGTTCTCCCTTGCCCCCATATTGCCGTGCAGGGTCACCGTGGCTTCTGGAGACCAGCCACGCTCCACGTCAGCAGTGGCTGCACTTTGCTGGTGGTATCTCTGCACGCTTCCTCAAGCTCTCTGGGTTGTTCCTCCACAATCTTCGGTGTGATGCTGTAACGAGCAGGGGGAAGGGATGAGCCTTGACTGTTGTAAACCAGCAAATCTACAGTGAGGTCTGTGGCACTGTGATGGTTGATACCAGCCGAGTCTGTGGCCATCATGGGACGTTGCTTGGGACGGTAGCTAAGTCTAGGGACAGCTAAGGAATACTGGAGATGCTTTTGTGCAGCTCATAAGCGGAAAAGTCCTTTCTCCCTTCAGCCTTGCTCTTCTTCCTCATGCTTCCTTTCCGCTGCCTCTGAGTGTAGAGAGCTAAATCATTCCTTTCTCCCCGGGAAACAAATCCCTCAGCAGATCAGATTCCCTCTTTTCATCTCTGTGGGCCAGACAGCCAAGAGACGCCTCTGCATCCGAGCTGCTGTGGGGGCAACTGGGGGATGTAGAGCTTTTCTGGCCCTTTCTTTGGCACTTATACGTGAGCAGAGCTCCCTAGAAAACCTGGCCTCATGTATACATTTAGGTCTCCTGTGCTTCCTCATGAATCATTAAGTCCATTCCGGCAGTAGCCAGGATGGCAGCCCGGCCTTGCGCAGTCTCCCGAGGCCGTGCAGCAATATCCCAGGGAAGAGAGGGGATGGAGAGGGGGGCGGCTGAGGAGGTGGCCTCTCAGTGCCTTGCTCCACGCTCTGCTTGCCTGCGTGGGCACGTAGCTGTTGCTGCGCTCCCTTACAAGTCTTTGGCACCGGTGAAGTCCGCAGCATTCACTGGACATGTCCTCTTTGATATAAAGAGAGTGACTGCTCTAAAGCAGCAGCTCTCACCAACAGAAAAAAAAAACCCCACCATCCTTTCAGTTCTGTCACCCTTGGAACGAGCCCTGTAGCTGCTTTGGATGTTCTGTCTCAATGGCTAACACCAAGCAGGGAGGAACATAAACAAGCAAACAGAGCGACAAGAAAAAAGTAAAGCCCTGGAAGGCAAAAAAAAAAAAAAAAAGCAGCATGTCTAGAAGACAACTCAAGGGCAGCCAGTGATGGGCAGGAGAAATCCTGCCACTTCCAGTCATATCAGGGGAGAGGAAAGCCATGCAGACACTGTGTTACCACCCTTAAAGTACTCAGGTTAGGGAGGATTATGGCAGCTGCGTCGGTAACGCGTGCGAACACGGGCAACGAGCTGATGAGGGCTCTGGCCGTGGCCGGCAGGCGCGTAGCGTGGGCAGCAGGCGAGGCGTGGGGAGCTGTGGCTGCTGCACGAACGGCGTGGTGCACCCCCATGCCGCAGCGGTGCAGCCCTGGAGGCGAGGGTTTGTGTTCCCGGCCTGAAGGACCGGTAGGGAGCCCCTCGGTGAGGCAGCTGCCTGGCTCCGGAGCGCTCCGCTCGCCTTTTCTGGGAGCGTGGCGGGGGCATGGCTCGAAAGCTTTCCGGATCGCTGCACCCTGTCAGGGGCTTGAGCACCTCCCCTCTAGGTGAGATCCCCACCCGAGGGTGAAGACCCCTGCGACTGCAATAGTGTGCTTAGGAAAAACGCTCATTCCGGTGCAAATTAAGGGTCAGTTCCTTTTTTTTTTTTTTTTTAGGAGCGTCAAAAAGAATAAAATCCATTGTGATTCACTCCTGGGATGGTGAAAGTGAGTTGGGACAGACATGAGCAGCTCCTTAATCCCCTTCCCATAGCTCCCAGGCAGTCAGACACCAGAGCTAATTAATAAGTGCTCCGGCAAAGAGCCCGGCCCCCGGGCTGGGATGGCGAGCGGAGGTGCTGGGCTCTGTCACACAGCCCCGCAGCAGCGGGAAGCGGCTGGGACGCGTGCAAGGCACGTCTGGATGGAGGGAGAGGCCCTGGGAGCTGGGAAAGGTGCAGGAGACGTGGGGGTGGCAGCACCTGCGCTTTGCCTGGGAGCTCGGGCCACGGCTGCTGCTTACGCACAGGGCAGAGCAGCCCAGCGGCGCTGGGGCCGGCACGGATGCACACGGACGCGGCGGCAGAGCAGCCCGTTCCCTGGAGGGCTTCTGAAGGCGGAGGAGAAGTGATTTGCAGGGTCTGGCAGAGCAGAAGGAAGGGGGAGTTGGGAAAGAGGAGCACGGAGGTGGGCACTTCATAGGTGGGCATTGAGAAGGAAAAACCTGGGGAGCAGAGGGAGGCAGAGATTCACGGGACTCCGAACGGGAAGCTGCAGCATCCAGCCAGTAACCGCTGTGTGAGCCCCACATCCGACTTGGGGGGGAGGCTTCTGCTATCACATGCAAACAATTTAGCTCGAGAAACACGGTTTTATTGCCTGCCGAGTGCTTTTCCAAATGGGACCTGGAGCTTTCACACACTTCTCTGCCTCTTCTGTATTCTCTTATTCCTCAGAGGCAGAAAGATTTTTATCTTCATCCAGCTTAAAAAAAAAAAAATCCATAAAACCAGCTGCCTTAAAAAATAAAGCCCCTTTCCTAGTCTATGCTAATAATTTACTATTATTCCAGGTTTTATTACAAGCTCTTTCAAGGGCTGCCCAGAGCCCCATCCGTAAATAGCACATAACTCAGGCCATGAGGATTTCCTCCCCGGTGGGACTTTTAATGTCTAAACCAGAGGTGTCAAACAAGCAGCTCAGAGACCCGTTGTGGCCCTGGAGAATTCTCCATCTGGACTATATCTTAGTGCTTAACACATTAGCTTTTGCCCCAAGCAGCTCCGGATTTCCCTCGTCAGTTTGCACTGAACCTGAGTTAGATGTGATTTAAGAGGCTAAAGCAGTCAAAGGAAAAGAAAAGGTATCTGCTTAAACATTCAAAGCGCTGCCCTGAAGGCTCCCAGGGTTTTGGAGCAGGGTGCAGGCACAGATCTCCCCTGAAGCAATGCACCTTGCACCCAGAGCTGCTTGGAAGAGAGAGGGCGGCAGGGCTCTCGGCGCCAGGCGCCGGTCCCACGCACCATCCTGTACTCTCTGGTTATCGGTGCATCTCCGCACAACCTGCAGGCTCGTGGCTGCGTGCGCTTGAGAGCTGCAGCTGCTCTCAAAATCCCATTCATCTCCGTGGCAGAGGTCACCCTCAATCCCATTCTGTCCCTGGCAGGAGCTGCGGCCCCCGTGTCCTGGCACGGGACAGGGAGCACTGGGGGTTTTGCTCTCACAGGAGATGGGAGTGTGGCTGCAGAGGGGGAATTTGGGAGACCCAGGCTCTCTTCCTGCCTCTTCCCTTACTTTCATGGGTGGCATGAAGTTGTCTACTTCTCTGCTTTCCCTCTTGCTTGGTCTGCCTATTCTGATGGCTGGGACTGTCCCCTTCATCCGGCACAGAAGGGCTCTGATCTCAGCTGGGCCATTAGGGCACAACAGCGTAAACACGTGGAACGCTGACATGCCACTCGCATGCAGAGAGGTGGAGACGGTGCTGCATCCCTCCTCCTCCTCCTCCTCCTTCTGCAGAAATGTCTATCGCCAATAATAAAAGCTATTTTAACGTTTCGGGACTAATTCCGTTCTGTGGCTTGGTTAGGGCACGCTTTAGCTTTCTGATTCCAGTCCCAAACTGGGCAGCTGGTCCGGAGCGCCGATGAAAAGGGTGCTGGGGGTAGATGGTGTGGGTGTCACAGCCCCACAGCTCAGGATGCGGCCCTGCTTGGATGCTCAACCCTGGGATTTGTCCCATGCTGATTCCTTTGGAATGCAAAGATGAGGCTTAGGGGAGAAAAAAAGAAAATCCATTTCTGTGTGTTTTTTTTCCTAACTTTTCTTGATGTGTTAAATCGGTGGCCTGCGCCTGCCCGAAGTACAGCATTTCATGAGACCACGACAGTGGGATTGTACAGTGTCAGTTTAGGATGGGCGTTCGGTTGTAGCAGCCTGAATTCCTGCAGCCCTTGCCGAAAGAGGCTCAGGTGCTCAGCACCGGCCGGGATCTGGCTCACCCCTCTGGTTTCACCGCAACACGGCCCTGACAGCCGGTGGGGTGGATGGGAACCCGCTTGAGCAGGAGGGTTGGACTAGATGATCTCCCAAGGTCCCTTCCAACCCTTGCCATTCTGGGATTCTGGGATTCCCCCACCACAGAGGGGCTGGGGGGAGCGCCCAGCAGCCCCGTATGCCCCGAGGAGGCCGGGTGCCTTTGCTTCTCTCCTGTTTGCAGCTTGTGTTTCAGCACTCACAGGGACCTGGGAGTGCTGGGGAGCCCAGGCAGCCCGTCCTGTGCTCCTTCCGCGCAGTACCTGCTGCGTTTCCGAAGCGCTCCTGCTCCAGATGCCTCCACATGAGGTCCGGGTGGATCCTGTTCATCCACCCGGCGGAAGGCAGAAAGGGCACACGGCTGCTGGCTCCAGGTCTGCAGGCTCTCCGGCGACTCTCTGCCGCCTTATCCTCGCTGGGCACCCGCTCCCTTCCCCCGCTCCCCTCCCCATCCCCCGCTCCCCGCCTGCAGCAGGTTGATAGGCAAAACCTGCTGCTCCTGTGTGAGCGGTGTAATGACATTAACAATCTGCCACCGGCAAGTTTCCAGCATTGAGGCGAGCAGGCTCTGCTCGGAGCGTGCAGGCTTGGCAGGCTGACACTTTCCCATGCCTTCTGCCCTCTGTCAGCGGGGAGGTGGGCCACTCCCAGCCTGACAGCTCCGACAGGATACCTTCACAATGACTGAAATAATAGACCTAGCGATGGGAAAATGAGGCCAAGAGAACCCAAGGGTGAATTACAAGATGAATAACTTCCCCGAAGCCACATCCCAGAGCATGCCTTGGCCTGCTGTTGATTCACCAGCTGACTTCCCCTCCTTCGCCTTGCTCCACCGCCCTCTGCTCCCCTCTTGGGAGACAGACCTGTCTGGATTCCGTCACTCGCCTAAAATAACTGAGAGGGTTCAGAGAGGGGAGGAAAGGCAGCAGAGAGGACAGGCGCAGAAAAGCGTAGCACAAGCCCTGCAAAGCATCAGCCCTTGAAGAAATGCACTCTCCGAGCGGGGCTTTTAGAAGTGGCAGCCGGGGGAGGATGAGCCATTGGGCTATTGCCAGCAAAAAATTGCACAAGTTGCTTTAGTTGCCTGTCCATGCCCATCTGTTCTGGCCTCACCACTTTAACCTGAAGCTTCGAATGGAGTTCCTGAGCTGCATCCGCTCGGGTACCAGCTCTGGTAGCATCCGTTGCTCTGGGGAATTGTGTGCTCTCCAAATGGGGAAGCCCTGGCCATACGGCTGGCCCCAGGCGGGGAAGGCAGACCTCCTGACAGAGGTAGGGCTGCAAAGAAGCAGGGCAGTGCTACACCACCGCAAAATACATGCCCCAGCAGGCACCAGAAGGGTCCCCTGCCTTCCCTGGTGGAGGGAGATGGCTGCTTCAGTTTCTGAGGAAGCAGCCGGTCCGGGGGCTAAGCTGTGAGATTAGGAGACAGCTCATTATCGGGTGACTGACGTGAGGAACCCTGCACATGGCAGCAGTCTGCAGTGTCAGCACAGGACTGTCTTACAGCGACACGGGGCCGGTGCTCGCCTGCCCACCACCTACAGCGCTTGGCCTTCCCATCAGGATGCTATTAGCCAAGATGATGGAACAGCCCTAACAGAAAGCAATGAGCTTGATGTTCCTGAACAGGTCATCAAAGTCAATGCCAGTGCAGCACTATGGCAAGGTGCTCTGCCCGCGGTACTTTAAAACTCGCTTGCTTTTTTGCCCTGGGTTTTAAAATGCACAGGGGCTATGTCCAGTTGGAGATGAGTCCTGTTGCTATTCACATTCCATATTCTGCAATTCGTATACGCGTCAATCAAAACTGTTGTTAGCCATAGCTGTCACGTCAAGTCCACGTCTAACACCACGAGTGATTGACAGCAAAGTTTGTTATCAGTGAATGTGTCATCCCATCCAGCACCCAGTGCTGGAGTGCTGCCTGACAGGTCATCAGTGGGAGCCTTCCATCATCCATATATTATGAGATGGTTCGAACAAATCATTTTTCAGCTAGTCTCAGACACACGCGTTCTTCTGCATCCCTGTTACGCTGAGATACAGGATTTGACAGCGGAAGGGGCGGAGGCTGATGGACCTTGGTCAGACAAATCCTGGAGGGTCAGTGAAGGAAAACAGGCTATATCCATTTCTGTCCTAACTCTTCTGAAGGAATTTGAGGCATCAGGTTCACAAAGAAACAGAGTACGGGAAGAAAATCACCACAGAGGAGCAGACCTCTGAAGGCTTTTCATTAGAAAGCCCCAAGACGTGGTGGCTTAGCAAATTTTTACACAGACTGAGAGAGCTCAAAAAGAGCTCTCTCATTTGGCTTCTTGCTTCCTTATTTTCCATAAGAACCAGGCCAAATCCTCTTTTGCAAAGAACTGCGCAGGAAAAGGCAACGATAAGTAGAGAGCGACCCATGCTCATCAGCCAAGAGAAAGTCGCGATGAGTTCGGAATGAAAGTTTGGGTTGGGTTAATTGATGTCCTATACACTAGTTCACTGGCCATAGGAATCATCGGGATGAAAGGACTCCAGTTAACCTTGATAAGCTTCGAGTCAGGCCCTCAGCGCAATGTGATCCCAAAGAGGTGCGTGTTTCGGGACCCGGTAAGCGTTAGGAGGGCAGTTCACCTCTGAGAACAGCCACGTGCAAAGCGGAGCGAGACCTTGGGAACGAATCAGTCACGAGTCAACGTGATATGAAAATATAGTGCTTTATTCAATTGTTTTATGCTTATTTTTCTTTTTTATTTCATGCGAATGCTTTAATGCTGAGATGTATTATTATGGCAGATCTTAGACAAAGGGATTGTTTCCAAACCAATATTTCCACAACTTTTTTTCTTCCCAAGGACCTTTGACAGTCCATCCTCTCTGTCCAGGTTTGGAATTAAAATTACATCTAAAGCGTGGTAGAAAAACTACATGTCCTCTGGGGTAGAAATGATGTCCTCCAAGGAAGCATAGCCACCAGCAGATCCATGGCCTGGAATCAGTCAGGCTCAGGAAGAGTTTGATCTCAGGTCCCCTCCAAACTTTTCTATCCATTTGATAGTACTGGTGACTCTGGGCTGGCTCTCGATTCTTGCTGATGCCGGCGGAGTTTTTCCACTAATACGTATCAGCCCCTGATACCTGGCAGGTACCTCTGTCTGCATCCCTGCTTGGATGCAACAGAGAAGTGATTCCTATACCTGGACTATTTTGTGTCACCAGGAATGGGATTGGATCATGGAGATACCTTAGGAAGCCAAGCATCCCTTAGTTTAGGAACATAGAGGTCAGCTTATAACACCGTGTATCAAAGAGATATTAAAGGCAAAGCATAAAAGTAGCTTCCTTCATTTCACACAACCCTCGTGTTTTGATTTCCTGGTGAAGAGACCCGAAGGTTTGTTTGGGCTGTAATTAGTGAGGTTTATACTCACAACTCAGTCGTAACGGCTTCATTTGGCTCAGGAGAAGTTTAAACCCAGCAAATGCAGAATTCAGTTCACAACTGGCTTTGTAATTCTGCTCTACTCCACTTAAAAATAACATTTGGAAACACTTGGATCTGCTACATTTTGAAAGGGACCAGATTTGCAGATGTGGATTTCCAGTGAGGTGGAGGGGAGGAAAAAGACCCTTGACACTTTTCCAAACACTCCGGTCCCACACCGCTCAACACGGAATAAGGGTGAGTTTTGATAAAATCCCATGTCCATCAGTATAACTATTAGATGCATAAATACAGGTGGATGTGTAGCCAGCTAGGTAAATGGATGAACAGACAGATGAAGTGATAGACAGGGGTTTGGAAAGAGGAGCAAATGGGCCAAAATCTGGAATACACCTTGGCCCGTGCACGCTCCTTGTCCTTGAGGGCTCTCGGCCCCCGCAGCATGATGGGGAGAGGCGAGGACCCTGGTCTGTCCTGCCCTGGGCATTAGCTCTCTGTGCTGCTCTCACTCCTTTTCTAACCCTGCTTCCCCCCTCGGTGAGCAGCCGTTCATCCCGAAAGCCATCGGGACAGCAGCCTTCTTGCCAGACTGGTACCCATTGCCATAAACTGCAAACCAGTGCTAGTCCTGGCGAGAGCAGCAGGCAGAGTGTGCCGGTGCTGCGGAGCGCGGTGCTCTGCGCGTTGCATACCACGCTCAACGTGCACGGGACTGCTGAAACCAGGCCTGGGATGAAATCCCTCTGCCTATGCCGCAGAAGCGCTCACTTTGTGAGAACCCGCGCCTTTTAAATTGCTGCAAGTGCTGCAGGCACACGGCAGGGCGGGCGCTCGCTCATCCACAGTCATTTCAGCCTGGCAGAGAGATCCCTTGTCACCTTTCTAGAGAAGCCATTTGCATGTTCTCGCCGAGCAAAGCAGGCACCTCCGGCAAAGCACCCGTGGTGCCAGTCTCTGAGTGGGGGGCACCTGATTGCTGCATTGATTCCAGCCACCACGCCGCAAGCTTTACGTGTCCTCTGCAAATGAAACTACCGTTGCAGAGAGACATTCCCCCGGGACGCAAAATGGATCAGTACCCTTCCTTTGCAGAAGGTGAGGCATCCTCCCATTCTTCAGCAGCTTCTTTCATGCAGGACTCCTTATGACTCCAGGGACCAGAGACCTGATCCTGACAGGGCTTAGTCCCTACTGAAAATCTTTTCAGTAGGGCCAGCTGTGACAGGACAAGGGGTAATGGCTTTAAACTAAACCAGGGTAGGTTTAGACTGGATCTAAGGAAGAAATTCTTTACAATGAGGGTGGTGAAACCCTGGAACAGGTTGCCCAGAGAGGGGGTGGAGGCCCCGTCCCTGGGAACATTCTAGGCCAGGTTGGCCGGGGCTGTGAGCAACCTGATGTGGTTCAAGGTGTCCCTGCTCCTGCAGGGGGGTTGAGCTGGGTGACGTCTAGGGGTCCCTTCCAACCCAAAACATTCTATGATTCTATGAAAATAAAGGGCCGGTTGGGAATGCACCCAACTGGCTGGATGCATTTTGCTTGGCACCTTTTCCATGGCGATAGGAATCCTGTAGGCATTGGTGCCTTCTGCTTCTGAGGAGGTAAAGTGCCCAAGGGCACAGGGAGCAAACAGAGACTTGGCAGCTTGAGCCCCTGTGCCTTCTGCAGAGAGGAAGCTGTGTGGCCAGCTAACAGCAAGGGATGCCTTTCCCGTAAAGCCCCGTGCTGCGAGGAAAGGTACCCCAAACCCTGGCCCAACCAACAGCCTGAATTCTTGCCCTGCTCTGCTTCAGAGCAGCAGGACTCTGCACATGAGAGCTTTGCTCTTAATGGCAAGTCAGTTGATGTGGGAAATCAATTCTCCAACAGCAGGGCATAACGTCTCTCCAACTGGTCCTCTGAGATTTCACAGCAAAAGCTGCTGAAACCTTAGAGCTCAGGGAGAATCCCACAGTCTTGAGAGCATTTAGGAGAAAAGTTAAGGTACAAGAGCTCAATTTATCTTGAGCGGAATCTGCCTTCAAAGCCACAATCTGTAATTCGGTGAGACTGGATCCTTTCTGCCGTGTAGCCTCCACACGAACCATTAGATGCAAAAAAGTGAGCTGCCGGTTTCACCGCTGAAAGCAGAGTTATCCATCCCAAGACAGACGCTGATCTGTATCTTTTCATAAAACCTGCATCTCACCTAGGATGGGACAAATGTCCCTGATACCTGAACTTAGACCAGATGAACTCCAAATAGCAATTCACATCCAGAAAATTGGATTCATTCCCCCACTGCCATTGGAGTCATCCCATTCCCATTTAGTATGTTTTCAGTGAAGGAGCCAGAAGGACCTCAACAGTGTGCAGCACCCTGAGTTTTCGGGAACAAATCTGCAGGAATGTTCTTGTAATACATGAGCTAGCTTTAGTCTCTTAGCTTGGATGTAAACAGTAAAGCCACAACAGCCTGAGTTTCAACCCCTGAATATGCAACCAGCACCCTCTACAACTGCTTGACAGGAGGGGGGAGCCGGGGGAGTCAGGCTCTGCTCCCAGGGAATGGGCGATGGGACGAGGGGAAACGGCCTCAAGTTGTGCCAGGGCAGGGTTAGGTTGGACATTGGGAACAATTCCTTCCCCAAAGGGCTGTCAGGCACTGGAAGGGGCTGCCCAGGGAAGGGGTCGAGTCCCCATCCCTGGGGGGATTTAAAAGCCGGGCAGATGAGGTGCTTAGGGACAGGGTTTGGGGGTGGGATGGCAGGGTTAGGGGAGCGGTTGGACTCGATGATCCTAAAGGTCTTTTCTAACCTAGATGATTCTGTGATTCTCTGATCCCAGCCTTGCTATGCTACTGCTGGTCAGGGTGAAGTTAACCCACGGGTATGGGTGCGCACCCACCGCCCGAGAGCAGCGCGGACATTCCAGCCATGCCCCGCTCTGGGTAGGGACGCACGCACAAGTTACCAGCACGGGTGTGAATTTACAGAGCGCTGCTGCTCCATACAACGCAGTTGCCTGTGCTCTCACCCTGCAGAACCCACAGGGCAGGTTTCACTGGTGGCACTGGTACGCTGCAAGTCAAGAGCACACACAGGTAGCGTGGACCCAGGGAGCAGCGGCGGTGCCGCTGTTTGCTTGCAGGCAATAGCCTGTTTTGTGTCCATGCCATGGCTGCACGGTGCATTAAGCAGCACTTTGTTTTCCCCTCTGGACTGAGCCACTTGAAGTCCTACCCTTCAAAGGCCACATACAGAGAAAGAAATGATGGAAACAACTCTGGAGCCCTCAGCACAAGGAGGACATGGACCTGTTGGAGCGGGGCCAGAGGAGGGCTACTAAAATGCTCCGAGGGCTGGAGCCCCTCTGCTCTGAGGCCAGGCTGGGAGAGTTGGGGGTGTTCAGCCTGGAGCAGAGGAGGCTGCGGGCAGAGCTGAGTGCGGCCGGTCAGGGCTTAGAGGGGGCCCAGAGGAAAGGGGGGGACAAGCTTTTCAGTAGGGCCAGCTGGGACAAACCACGGTAGGTTTAGACTGGATGTAAGGAAGAAATTCTTTCCAGTGAGGGTGGTGAAACCCTGGCAGGGGTTGCCCAGAGAGGGGGTGGAGGCCCCATCCCTGGGAACATTCCAGGCCAGGTTGGACGGGGCTGTGAGCAACCTGATGTGGTTCAAGGTGTCCCTGCTCCTGCAGGGGGGTTGGGCTGGGTGACTTCTAGGGGTCCCTTCCAACCCAAAACATTCTATGATTCTATGATTCTATGAACTCTTTCTGCTTGTGCGTTTTCTGGGCTGCCTAATTTGCTTAAGTACCCTCCTTGCTTGCAGGATGCAAGCAAGATCCATAGCCGTGGGACTGAGTCGTGCTCCTCCGAGAGCAGACCCCCATTCTCAGCGAAGTTACGTTACCTTGCCTTACATTAATGCATGTTGTCAGCTGGTTTAACAGTAGTAAGTGAATGGCGATGGGAAAGAAGCAAAAGCTTCTAAAAGATGTCGCTGTGTCTCTTGTTAGCGGGCTGACCTTGTGCTTCCAGAATCACATGTTTGCAAGGGGCACGGTCAGCTTCAGTTCTCCTCTAGCCAGGGGCCAGGGCACTTCAGGACTTGTAAACACGCTGGTACTGAAGGATATTCCAGTTTGGCAGGAGGGGGAGAGGCAGCGAGGTCTGTAGCACGGGTCATGTCGGTAGGTGAAGCAATCACCGGCCGGGATCGTTTCTCACGGCTTGCTCTTTCCAATCAAGGTGAGGTGCTCCTAGGCAGTTGAATTTACCCTCCTCACAGCCAGGTCACTGCACTTTGGTCCCCACTGAAAGTAACCGGGCAATAGATATGTCTTAGTCCGTTTGAATCTTAAACAGCCATTTGTGTCATCTCATAGCTTTTGTGTACGGTTCCGCGCTGTTGTCTTCCCAAAGCTGTTACGCAAAGGAAGCAATGAAGCTTTTGATGGTCAGCAGTGATGGAAAGATAATTCCCATCGGGACTTAGAGGGGGAAAAGCTGTTCACAAAGCAAAATATGCTAAAACATTACTTGCTGGCTATGGCCGTTCTTCACATCCTCTCTAATTTCTTTGTGTGTCAGTGTCTTGCAGAGCAGGGTCCCATTCCTTGAGGGGAGGTTTAAGTTGATGCTAACACAGCCCATGCAGATAACAGCAGCAGTAACAGACACCACTGCCTTTGCTTTTAGCCTCTGGATTTGTTCCACCTTCTCACTTTACATCTCTTGCCCCAGCACCTAGGATGCAGAGGGACTGGAATGTCCAAGAGGGGACCCTACAGAACCCAAGGAGCTCAGCCCTCAGTGCAGCCTCCCTCGCATCATCCATGGCATCAGTGCAGGACCAAAAAGCAGCGGGTGGCACGCTGGGAGCAGTGAGGGAGGAAGGTTATAGGGGAAATGGAAGGGGAAGAGCAAGGATGCAAAATGCCCATACTTTGACTCGATCTGGGTGGGTCACTAGGGCTTACACCATTGCTCTTGTGCAAAATGCTGGGATGCCTTTAGGGCATCACGGCGGGTCAGGACGTGATTTTGTGATTCACAAAAAGAAGGTGGAACTTTGGTATAATGTTTGTCCTCCTCCTATACAAGGGGACAGGTTCTAAACTCAGTTCTATCAACTGCAAGATCAGAACCTGACCCGCTCTCTCCCAACTGCTGCTTTTTTGTCATCCCAGAGAAAATCTGTGCTCCAGCAGTTGCCCCTTTGCGAGTACTTCATACTTGGTTTAGCTTCTCCAGGTTTTGGGGGGGGGGGGGAGGGGAAGAATGAAATCTCTAGACATGTAAACAACCTTAATGAGAAAACTATAAACCAAGATCTGCCTGCTTCCAGAAGCAGGGTTAAATATAGCTTCTAAATGCTGCTAATTGATTTTAGCTGTCTGGGGAAAGCTTTTGCCTTCACACCATCCCACCTACGCTGCTCAACAGTTCCTCACCTGCCCCCCTCACTCCATAAGGCACGGGGGGAGTCGGTAGCAGAGCCTCTGCACTCAGGGTTTGTCAGCTGGTTTAGCACCCAAATTCTGTCAAAAAAACACGGGCTGCTCGGAGACCCTGACTTGGGCCTTTGTTAAACCTACGTGGATTGTCGTGCCTTCTTCCCATCTGCTGCTGTCTATTTTTACGTTTTGGCCTTGAAATCTTTCTCTTCTTTGAAAACAAGCCTGTTTACAAATATTTGCCTCAGCAAAAGTCCTGCTGTTCAAACAGGCAGAAAGAGAAGACTGCTCACCTCTGCCTGGCCAACGCGTACCTCCAGGTATGCACGAGCTTGCAAGCAGCCAGAAAGGCCCAGTTTGTGAAAGAAAGGCTCAACCCGAGCCATCTGCTAGCAAATTGGGGAATAAAAAGGAGTGCAAAGGCAGATGTGGGTGGTTTGCTGTCTGATGCGGTAAGGAATGAACTGTGGATGCACGGTTGATTTTTTTTACTATGCAAGAAGTAGAAACAACAGGGTGGGATGGTTACTGGTAGAGGATTACTGGAGAAGATATTCCTGCATGCTCCATAGGCTTCTCTGTGCTCTCTCCCAACTGAGTTAAAAGGATGCAAAGTGACCTTCACCAGTTCAAACACTTGCGGAGGAGCCAGGCCTTTTGCCGTTTCCCACCCAGTTTGTGGCCAGCCCAGTGGGGTAGTCCCACTGGTGTCCTACCCCAGCCCCAGTTCCACTGGTGTCTCCAACTGTTGGAGGTCTCCAACTGTTGGAGGAGCCCAGTGGGATTGGACTTGCTAAAAACTAAAGCTGAAAATGATCGAGGCTTTAAAAACTTACGCTAAGGACTGGTACCTTATCAAGGACTGACACTTTTTATGTTGCTGTTTGGTTTAAGGTGCCTTAAACCCCTTGTGACAGGACAAGGGGTGATGGTTTTAAACGGAAGCAGGGTAGGTTTAGACTGTATCTAAGGAAGAAATTCTTTACACTGAGGGTGGTGAAACCCTGGCAGGGGTTGCCCAGAGAGGGGGTGGAGGCCCCATCCCTGGGAACATTCCAGGCCAGGTTGGCCGGGGCTGTGAGCAACCTGATGTGGTTCAAGGTGTCCCTGCTCCTGCAGGGGGGTTGGGCTGGGTGACCTCTAGGGGTGCCTTCCAACCCAAAACATTCTATGATTCTATGATTCTAAAGAGGTTGATTTTTAAAGAGCAGAACTCAGCGGTTCTTGAAGATCCGACTTCCTTAAAGCCCCGCTAGCTTTTGCAGAGCCTGGTTGTGACCGATAAAGATCCACATCTCATAGGTGTCTGCGAGATAAACCACACTTTGTGGCTGTTGTCTTGAACTTTAAGTGAATGAGAAAGGGTTGGGAGGTTTTTTGGGGGGACACACACGCACACCCCCCCACACCCCCAGCCAGCATTACTGAGATCTGAGGGGATCCTTAATTGCTTTTGCAGCTCTGCCTGAAGATGCAGTGCACGTATATTGCACTTCTAATCCTGCCACTGAAATTATAAACATCTTGCTGTACGGCGAAATGGAGATACTGGCCCCACATCGTCTGATAGAATCATGAAATGGGACCAATTACATTATTTTCAATCAATGCATTCGGATGTAAGAAACTTCCTTCTGCTTACAGGGGCCACAATAGGCATGGCAGAGCAGTGTACGTGCTAACTGGATACGGTAACTTCTGGCCCATCCGCTATACAAAGGAGAAGCTTTCGGTGCTTTTAATGCATGTGGGATCTGGCTTGTCCGTTGCGTAAGAGCTGTTCCATAGCTGAATGGGAGTGATTTATCTCTGGGTAATATGATGGGCTCTTGAATTGCAATGAAAAACCCTTTCTTTAACAATAGTTTGGGCTAACCTTATAATAACCTCCTCCACCTTCCCCAGAGAAATGCTTCAGTCAGATAAAGGAATTTGTTATCCGCACAGAAACATCTGCCCCCTTCCTCCGAAAGGACCGACTTAAGAGTGACAGTTACCCTTTCCGCACCGTTCTGCATCGCTTTTTAAAACAACAGCAATATCAAGCTTGGACGGAGGGCTTGTTGTTTTTTTTTTTTACCTACCGGCTTTGGTTGCGGAAAGATCACCTGAGCTGGATCAGTAGAGTTGGGTTTTATTTCATAATGATGGATGTGCTGGTTAAATGTAATGGAAGAGGCAAGATAGCAGAGCAGAAATTTGGCGCCAACTGCCTTGCTTTGAAAGAGCCTGCATTCCAGCCTGCCTAAGAGGGGCTAAATGGAAAGATCTGATTAAGCGTCTCAGTGTTGTGACCCTGACCTCAAAGAACACGCCGATTCTCTGGAGGAACTTCATTTCAATTAATCAACTTAACAGCCTGAGTAAATCTGGCTGCATCCATTGAGCCAGAGGAACCGCTCCCTCTCCTCGGAGGGTCCCTGGGCTGCACGACCCAAAAGGACGAGGCGGTGGGCGCCAGCCTGCCTGCTTTGGCTGCCCCGGGTCGAGGGGTATGGAGAGGCCCACGTCTCCCCCTCCCTGATTGGCATCAGGCCGGCTGTGGAACAACGGGGAGACGACTCCGGATCCCCCTGCCCCTCCGTAACGCCGCCAGGCCCATCACACCAGCCCTTCGCCGCCTTCCAGTGCTGGGACAGGATGGGACGGGGGGCGAGACCCCATGCAGGCTCCCCCCCGGCTTTTCCCATGCTGCCTGGTGCTGCAGGCTGCATCGTTCCCTCCCTGGGTGGGGAAGGGGAGCAGCGAAGCAGCAGCAGCAGAGATGAAGCTGGAGGAGGAGGAGGGTGAGGAAGTAGCGGCGGGAGGCAGGGAGCGGGGCACGGGCAGGAGGAGGGTAACCCCAGAAAATTTCCTCTCTGGGAAACTCATAAGCAGAAGAAAACAAAGGCACCAGGGCAGGAGATGGGAAGGGAAAAAGACGTCAGCCAAAGCCTCGGGTGCTTTTTGCAGGTGGTTCTTTGCCGGCTGGTGACCTGGGCCAGCCCAGAAGCTGAAAGGGGCTCTGCTTCTTGCCTGGGGCCTTGCGGGAGACTCCTTCCTTGCACCGAACCGTCCTTCTTTGGGGGTGGCTGTCGGGGCTGGAGTGCCGTGGAGACATAGCTGAGCTACCGCTAAACATTTCACGGGGTTTTGCTGCTGGAAGGAAATTCCCTGCTCTGGTTAGCCTCCTGCCAGCTCTGGAAAGGGTTAGTTAACAGCTATCCCGGGATCTTTCCACTTGGAACAGGGTAGAGCTGTTGCAATTGGGGTCAGATGAAGGAGGCATCACGGGCTAGCTGGCTTTCACCACCGCCTACCTCCCACCTCGCCTTGCTCTGCCGCACCCAGCTCGTGCCTCTGCACCCCTGGACTTCTGGCTGCCTGCACCCTGCGTAACCATTATCGCTTCGGCGCTGCGTCCATCCCTTTGGACTTTTACCTTTCAGCAGCGACATACTTTGCTCTTTTACTACACTTTTTAAAGGGATAAGACCATATTTAGCACAATCTGGAAAAGCAGCTGTTCTAGAAAGCCTTGAAGGAGCATTGCAGCCACCCGGTTGGAGAGGAATAGCCGGGCAGAGCCAGAAGAGCAGTTTCAGAAGCGCAGGTTCTGGGTATGACCCGAGGGCAGACAGTGACTGAATCCGAGCTGTGTGTCTTCTGAAGCGGTCTGGAGTTAAGGGCAGCAACGTCCCTTGCTGCAGAAGGATTTTGAGCTTCTGGCAGGCAAGTTTGTTGGTGCCGTGCACCTCGTGTCAGGCTCCTGTACCACCGGACCCAGGCCCAGAGGAGTCTATGAGTTGCTCGAGGCCAAAAACAGAGTGGGTGGCAGTGCTGGGTGTAAAAACAGGGCTCTGCTCCCTCACTGTGGTGTTTATACGGAGGCTGAAATGGCAGTGGTACCCTTACGTGCTTGCACCCCAGGGTCTCAGTTAAGAGGCAGCGCAGCAACCGGCTGCTGCTCTCGCGCCGGGAGATGAGCGTCCCAGAAGAACGCCACACTGTGTGTCATGTTTGCACTGCTGCAATCATTCAAAACCTGTTCAGAAAAGAGGTTTGGTTTTTGTTTTTTTTTTTTCTTCTGCCTGAACTCAGCGGCGTAGCGCTTGGCAGTCTCCCTTTTGGCCTGGGTACCTTGTCAATAAAAGAAATTGCTGAATCTAGGGGCGATCCGGAGGGGACTGAGCACCGAGGGGTAAGTCCAGAGGCACGGTGCTGCCCTGGGGAGGGATACGGTTACGCGCAGGCGACAGGCAGGCTTTCATCTGCTCTTCCAAGCCTTCTTCAGACAGAAGAGGAGGGGTAGTAACTGGCTGTGGGGGATGGAAGAGAATTGCTGTAACATGATTTTATGTCTGTGATTGCATAACAAAACCTCCTGGGAACCTCCGGATTCAAATAGATACCTCATTCGGGTTGTGCGATGGAGGACTTTCAGCATTGATCGATTGCCCACGCTTTGGTGCAGAGGGATTGCTGGGCTGGATCAGTACCAGGCTCCAAGCAGCCTGCGCTCCTGTATCTAACCTTGGCCAAAATCTCGTGAAGGTGTAAGAAAGCCCTCAGAAGCAGGTAATCTGCTTTATATACCCACCAACACACACATACACAGAGGCTGCAACCAGATTGCTAATAGAGCTAGACCTTGAGAGATGAAATTGCATTTTCATTCTAAAAAAAAATCCCTAGGCCTGTTGAATTAATTGGATGTTCTGCAAACATCAAGTCATCTCTCCGGACTGTGAAACGCTGCCGGTCCCACCATGACCCAACCGCCAGGAAAAACCCTGGGTCTCCGGGGGCGGGGGGGTGGGGGGCAGGAGGATCAGCTTTGCTATGGGGATCCCACGGACTTGAGGCCGGAGGAAGCCCAGCTGAGATGGGTTATGCCTCTAGACGCGGCTCTGGCATGCACACATGTCATCTGTTGGCTTTGCTCTCCAAGATTACACGATAGCCCCACCTCATAAATTTGGAGCAAAGCACACAAAGCTTTCCCTTCCATACTGTGCATTCACTCTTAATGGTCTCTCTCCACACCACGGCCTTATTAATTGGTGACAATTGGAAGTGGTTAATTCTGTGTGTGTGTGAGGCTGCAATTGCTTCCACTTGGCCAGGATTCAAGTACTGGGGGTGAGTCAGAATGGGTGGCAAAACTGTCTTTTCCTCAGTTCCCTTGCTTACTGGAAGGAAAGGGGAAAAAAAAAAAAAAAAAAAAAAGCCACAACCCCGAGTTATTCTCTTTTATGAGGTAGGCATTGTGAGGCCAGGCAATTGAATTTACAACAGCATTGAGTATCAGAGTCTATCTGGCCCTGTCAATGAGAGTGGCGAGAAAAAAAAAGACACACATTAACCCTCAGCTCCGAGTTCCCAGGCGTTTCAATAGGGTTCCCAACTTCCCAAAGAGCCCGCTGCATACTCGATGAGACCCTTTATACCTTCTAATTACCCTCCTCACAATGGGGACAGACTTTCTTGCCTCTTTTGTAGGCGAGATAGTAACTTTTGCGCACACCACCCCCACACACGCAATCCCTGACGGCAAGGTGGTACGGAGCAGAACCTTGAGAGCAGCGTTATTTCAGGAGGCAGCAAGCATGTTTCCTCAGCTTCCAGGAGCAGATTTTTTTTTAGGAATTTGTTTCTTCCAAGTAGGAACATGACACTCACAAAGCTCTCAGGAGACATTCCTCCCCCCCAATTATTTTATACACAATTCCCTTCCAACAGCCTTATTTAAGGCCACAAAGTTTGCTCCTACTTTTTCAAGGGGGTTGCATGCACAGATGAGCTGGGCCCTGCCCACTCTCACCCAACAAAATGAAAGGAAAGGGGGTGGGGGGGAAAAAAAAAGTTAAAATCTATTTCAAAGAGTTTATTTATTTAAACACCTGCAATTTTTCTTTTTTTAGAAGTCTTCAACACAGACACGCACACACACACAGACAAACAGGATACAAACAACTTTGGCATTATACTTTTGAATATTTGTTACAAAACTATTTTTCATTTATTTTTTTTTTAAAAAGTATCTCAAATAAAGGCATTTTAAAGGAGTAAAAATACAAATCGAGATCCCAACCTCTGAAAATAATAAATAGCACGTTCATAGTGAGGTCCTTTTTTCCTTTCTGTTTAAATCTGCTTAAAAAACCCAAACATAACAGGGCTCCATACAACGGAGCCAACAGAAGAGGTTTTTTTTTTGGGGTGGGGGGGGAAAAAAAAAAAAAAAAAAATCGCTTTAGGCAAGTCACCAAGGCCTCCACACGGATTCACTGCGCTCTCCGATGGGACTTCCCGCCTGGGACGCTGGAACAATGCTGCCCCCAAATGATGTCAACCCCTGCACGGGGGATGCCGACGGGGTGGCGGCCGTGTTCCCCGAGCCGCTGCCTGCGGACACCGGGACGTTGGCGTTGGCATACAGGGGAATAACTGGTCCGGAGCTGGGAGGGAAGGCCGGGTTCGGGATGAGAAAAGCAAACTGGCCGTCGGTAGCAGGGACGAGCTGGAAGCCCCCATAGACTTTGGGGGACAGGGCTTCAGCAGGGTTCAGTTTGCAGGGCACGGGCACAGCTCCGGCTGCTGCAGGGGGCAGCTGGACGTGCAGAGGCTGCTGCGCCAGATGTGCGGGCTGGCCGGACGGTGGCGGCGGGTAGTTCATGGCCACGATCTGGCCCAGGCAAGCCGAGAGGTGGCTGAGGAGGCGGGTACGCACGTCGGTGTTCACCCCTTCGCAGGTGGACAGGAACCGCGTCACCTCGTTCATGCACTCGTTGAATCCAGCCCGGTACTTGCCGAGGACGGTGGGGTCGGCGCTGAGCGCGGCTGGGAATGGGGCAGAGGGGGCGGCAGGTGAGCGGCAGGTCAGGACCCCGGTCCCCAACACCCCGGACCCCAGTCCGGAGGACTCCCCCCCCCCCCCCCCCCCATCCCCCCGGCCCCCCTGGTTGCCCTTACCCGTCATCTGCGCCCGCTGCAGGTTCCGCAGGTGCTTGACGGTCATCTCCAGGATGTCCGCCTTCTCCAGCTTGGAGTGCCGGGAGCTCTGCGGGAGGAGAGCGGTGCCGTCAGGGCTGCCCGCGGCCAGCCGCCCCCCCCTCCACACCCCCCCCCGCCGCCCCCAGCCCCACTTACGTCCTTCTTCAGCGCGTCCAGGATGAGGGTCTTCAGCTGCCCCAGGCTCTCATTGATCCGCGCCCGGCGCCGCTTCTCCATGATGGGCTTGGAGGACTGCGAGGAGAGCGGAGGCGGTGAGCGCCGGGCCGGCCCCCGCTCCCTCCCAGCCCGGCCCCCAACCCCGACCCCGGCACCGACCTCAGCACGGCCGCGGGCTCGCCGCCATCCAGTGCCGCCGCCGCTGCTGCGCCCCGACCGGCACCCGCCATTTACCTTCCGGTGCTCGCTGGCGCTCCGCGGCTTGTCCGGCGTGTGGCTGGCGCTGGCCGGCGCCCCCCCGCCTTTATACCCGGCGGCGGCTCCCCATTCGTGTGAAACCGCCGCCGCGGCCGTTCCCACACTCCCGGCAGCCAATGAGCGCCCGGCCCGGGCCCGGCCGCCTCACCGCCCGCGCTCCCATTGGCCGGCGCCCCCGCCGCCTGTCCGTCACGCGCGCCAGCCCGCCCCGCGCCGGCGGCCGCCGAGCGCGCGGCCACGTGGGGGCGGCGGGGAGCGTGGGGCGGGGGGGGAAGAGGGGAGCGGGGCGGGCGCCGCTGCTCCCCCCCGGGGCTGCCCCGCGCCGCTGCCCCCCGGCCCGGCGGCCGCGCCCCGACCGAGGTCCCGGGAGGCGGCGCGCAGAGCGAGCGCGGCCCGGCGGTCCCTCCCTCCCTCCCTGCTTCTCCCTCCCGCGCGCTGCTTGTGACACCCCGCCGGGGCACGGGCTGGCAGCGGGGGGCCAAGCCCCGGGGGGGGGAGGGGGGCTGCGGGCGCACCCCGGGGCAGCCCCGCCCGCGGCGCCGCCGCCAGGGGCCGTGGCCGTGGCGGGCGGAGGCGGCGGCCCGGCCCCGGCTGCTGCCGGCGGCGGCGGCGGCTGGCGCGGCACGCGAGGCCGCGGCCGGCGGGCGCCCAATGGGCGTGGGGCTGCCGGCGGCGCTCGCCTCCCATTGGCTGGCGGCCGCCCCCGCTGTCAATCAGGCGGCGGGCGGCGGGCGGGCGGTGGCGCTCGTGCCTCCGCCCCCGCGACGCGGTGTCCCGTCCCCCCCCCCCCCCCCCCCCCCCCGCCCCCGCCGGAGCACGTGCCAGAGCGCGCCCGGCTGCCGGCTCCGCGCGCCCCGCGCGCCCCGCTCGCGGCGGCCATGGGAAAACCCCGCCCCGCCCCGCCCCGCCGCGGGGAGCCCCCCGCCCCGGGCCCCGGGCCCCGCTCCGCTTCCGCCTGCAGCGGCGGGAGGCGGCCGGTGCCGGTGCGCGGCGCTCGGGGGCACGCGTGGGAGCCGCCGGGCAAGGAGCGGGGGGGGAGCGGAGAAGCCGGGGCGTTCGGCGCCCTGCCCGGGTGTGTGCGTGTGCGTGTGCGCAGCCCCCGCGGCGCGGGAAGCCGAAAGCGGCGGCGGGGAAGGCTAAATCCCGGGGAACCGGGGCCCCCAGCGCCTTCCCGCGCTCCCCGGGAAAGCTGGTGGCGCTTCGGTACCCCCCGGCCCCCCGCGGGTTAGCCGCGCAGGAAGGGTCAGGCCCCCCCCCCCCCCCCCCCGGAGTCTTGAGCCTCTGGCACTCACCCTTCTGCCCCCCCCCTTCCAGCACCCCCTTCTACCCCCCCTCCACCCCCCTTCTGCCCCCAGCACCTCTCCCCCTTCCTGCCCCCCCCGCCCCCAGCCCCTTCTGTCCCCCCTTCCAGCACCCCCTTCTGCCCCCCCTTCCAGCACCCTTCTGCCCCCCCTTCCAGCACCCCCTTCTGCCCCCCCCTTCCAGCACCCCCCCTTCTGCCCCCCCCTTCCAGCACCCCCCTTCTGTCGTCCCCCCCCCCCTTCCAGCACCCCCCTTCTGCCCCCCCAGGGAAGCTTTCCCTGCCCAAGCCCCCTGGATGCTCCAATGGGGCCTGGCAGGGTTGGGGGGCTCAGCAGCACCAGCCCTGCCCCAGCAAGGGGAAAGTTGGCCCCCGGCCCCACTTCTCTGCCATTGCTCATTAAAGCAGATTAAATCAGCGTTCTGCTCCCGTAATGAGAGCGTGATGCCAGGCCCGTGACATCACGCCGGTGGAGAGGCAAAAATCTCCTTTTCGTGGGCTTTTCGTGCCCACGCAACCAGACCGTGTGCGCCCGGCACAGCGCAGCCCGGCACCGGTCAGCTCCTCTGCTCCCACGTCCACATAAAACTTCCTTTAATGTGGAAGTGCGATCGTTAAAGCAGCCTTCGAGCTCTTGGCTGATTTCAAAACCTGCCTCTTTAAAGACCTTTTTAGAGAATGCAACGTACATATTAAATCTCTGTGCTGCAGGCTTAAATCTTTTAATAATCATAAATTGGGTATTAGCTTTCCATAGACCAACATCTGAAATTCGGAATGGTATCTCGACTTGAAACGCATGAAGCCTTTTTCCCTTTTATTACTGATTCTGAAGCGAGGATAAAAAGAGTCAGCTGCTAAAATGTTGAAAACTCCCGTATGGAAACGCGCTCCGTTCTCCCTCTGAAAACCATGCGCGACGTGGCTTAGTTTGGGGAAATTTTTTTGGAGGAGAACGTAACCCCGTACTCCATTTAATCCCTATTGTTGGCCCGTCCCGTGCTTTGCTTTTAATTTGCTCCAGTGAATCACTCTGTTTGCCTTAACTGTTTCTGCAGCCAGGGCTGTTTGTGCCTTTCCTGGCACTGCTGCTGCACGGGGCTGCGCAGACGGCCCCGCACCCAAGCGGTGGCACCCGCTGTCACCCGCCTGCCTCGGGCCGAGCTGGGGACCTGGGGCACCCCCAAGGCCGTGCAGCCCAGCTGGGGTGGGTGCATGCTGCTGCGCTGCCCCAGGGCGAGTGCCGGCTCTTCAAAAGAGCCTTTCTCTGGTCTGAAAGCACAAGTGCAGTGAGTTTGGTGGCCTCAGCCTGACCTGGGGGGGAAATGCCAGCAGACTGCAGAGCTGCAGCAGCGCAACCTCTGCAGCCGGGGCAGGGGGTGGCTTGGGAGCTCCCCACCAGATGGGCTGGGGGCCAAGGGATCTCCCGTGCTGGCGGAGCCGCCAGAGCCCTGCTCTCGGTCCTGGCAGCGGGAAGGAGGAGAGCACCGGAGCGCTTGCCAGCCAGAGCTGAAGGTGTAAAGCAGTGGGAGAGATCTGGTCCCGGGCACTGGGCTGATGGCGGCTTCCCCCGCGCCTCGCAAAGGGGCACCAGAAGCAGAATGAGCACCCAAAACGTGTCCCGGACTCCCACCTCCCGGGGAGCAGGGGTGTGGGAGGAGGCCCGTGGCCCCCTCCCTGGGGATGCTAGCCCTCCGTGGGCCTTGCAGGCGGGCAGCGATGCATCTGTTCGCTTGCTCCAGGTGCTCCGGCATGGCTAAGAGCGGCACTGGAGGGACTCAGAAGGCCAAACAGAAGGAAGGAAGAAAAAAAAAGAAAGAAAAACTCTTGGAAACATTTCCATTCTCGTTGCTGCATCAGTTTCCGGGCCTTTCATTTCAGGTGCAATTTTAGGTGGTTTGCCACATAGAGACTGCAAAATGCGCACCAGCAAGGCGTACCGCAAGGAACAGCATCATCTTCCTGCAGACATCAAAGGGTCTAGGGGAATACATTTCCTTCAGAATCCTTTTCCTCTAGCGCACTAACACGCACGTGACCACAGAAACAGAAATTCTGGGCTGAATTGTGATTCTTGGTTTGTGGGAGGTGCGTTGATTTTCTGGCTAAGCGCTACTTATCGAAATGCCCACCGAGTCTCGCCCGTTCCTTTGAAAAAGAGTGCGCCGAGGTACGTGTTGTCTTACTGAAGAATAATAAATGTTTGCTTTATAAGTCTCATTGGAAAAAGGTTCAGGGATCTGTTTCCTTATGAGACCAATAAAATGCGGAACAACAGCCCTTTGTGCAATCTCCCTTACTCACGTAAGAATACTGTGAGGAAATAACTAATAATAAAAATAGGTCCCTGCTTTACATTAACCAGAATATTAATTTTAATTAAGTAAGGGAAAAAAAAAAAAAAACAACATTAAACAAGTGAGTTTTTCAACAGAATCTACATCAAATGATGCAATTCCCTGTCTGGGAGCAGCAATTATTGACTCTGCTGCTCTCCAGAGGGAATTCTTCTCCCTGTGACAAGCTGGGGGAATTTTTGCCGTTCAAAACCTCTGACATAACCCATAGCCTTTCTCCTCAAATTTCAAATGTGTGCAGGTTTCAAAGCTCAGTGAAACCTGGGGACTCTCATTTCCTTAAGGAACCTCAGATTAAGCCAAAATTCTATCTTAGTCCAGGACTGGTGTTTTGGAGATCCCGGGTTGTTTCCACCCAGTCTCATTCCTACCTAAGGCCACGTTTCGGTAACGTTGCGCTGTCAAACCTATGCCAGAGATTGATTGCAAACCCTTCCCAGAACTGGGAGGAAAGCTCAGTTGAAGTTTGGAACCCTGTTCTTGCAATGACTGCCTGGCGGCACCGACGTGCCCAGTAACACTCCTGCTGGAAGATAGCTGCCCAGTGGCTGACTGGGTTCATTGACTGGATGCTGCAGGTGAACCAAAAGCCCCTGTCCTGCCCCGCTCCTGCTTTGTAATTTGGGGGGCTCTCGAGGAAGCGGTGTTGACGGGGATAGGGGTATTTCCCAGCAGGCCACCTTCTGCAGTATTTTACCTCCCTTTAGGGGCAATTTAGCCTTGCACCATGGTGACGGGATGGGACACAAACAACCCGCCTTCCCCTCTCCTACCCTCCGCGCGGGTCTGCTTGCGGATGAGAGCGATGAGGCCACGCAGCTGCAGCCGGCTGCTCCTGCTCACAGCTTCCCATCGCCGGGGCCGGCTCCTCAGGCTGGCAGAGAGCACACAGCGACCGGAAAAATCCCCCCTGGTCCCAGCCACGGCCTTAAGGAGCACAGAAACTGCCCAGGAGGTGAGGAGCTGCCCTGTTTGCAGCTGGCTTCACCTTCAGGAGGTGTGCATGGCCCATCGGGACTGGGCAGGGCATGCCGCGTCCCTGGGGATTTTGGCCACCTGCGGGGCTGTCGGCACATCAGGGTAGAGAGCAGTGCTGAGCAGAGGGTGGGCAGACTCTTCCTCCCGAAGGCGTTCCTCCTTGGAAGCAGCTTTTCTCCATCACAGGTCACACGCACCTTGTTTCCGTCCCAATTTATCGCCGATGTTGTCCACTTGCAAGGTCCGTAGGCGATGCCAAAGACACAGAAAGCGTGACTGGTCAAAGTTCCAGTGCAACTGGAATTGCATTTATTCACTTGCATTTAATACTACTCTCACGCAATTATTCCCTTGCAGTCAGTACCATTCGGGCTTGGTATAATTTGGGTTTTACAGGTTGTGTCACCGGCAACCTGCCCTGAATACAGGCTGGGAAAGTGAAAGCCTTTAAACTGTCTCTGGATGGAGACCTGGGATTTTCCTTCTTAGGGCTTATGTGAAAAGCCCCTGTGATTCCTCTCTGGGCATGGCCTATATATTTAATCCCGAACCCTTAAAACCCCATCATGTTCATACATGTTGTATTTTTAAAAAAACAGCTTAAAGGCTCTTTCCGCCTGAAGACTCGCAACGCGAGACAGGTTATTAACCCTCATATTGGCGTTTGATTAGATGAGAGAGAACAGAGGAGGACAAACTGCTCGTGGAGGTCTCCACTTGTCCTTGGCCAGCCTGGATACGCACCGGATCTCCAGCTCGCTTTGATCACTAAACCCAATTTTATTACGCACAGGCTTCTAAAATTTTGAAGCACAACTCGAAAGCTTGCAGCTGGGGTGAAAAAGCTCAGAAAAGGCCCAGGGTCCCGGGGGGGGCTGAATGCAGGTTTTGTCTCCTTCCCGCGTCCTGCCCGCTCGTGCCCCTGGCCGTGCCGCGGTCCCCAGGCGCTGTTTGTTTGGGGTATTGTGGGGCAGGCAGCTGGGGCTGTGTTCAGCCACTCCAGCGCCTGTTTGCCCAGGGATTGGGCTGTAATCCCTCCTGGATTTCCCTCCACTTGATCCCGTGCAATCCTCCCCCGCCATACATGGCTTTGGATAGTGTGTCAAAGGGAATGCTGGAGGAGAAATTAAGACATTAGGCCTGGCAGACTGTGAGGAGGTTCTTTAGCAGACTATAATGTGTAACAAATTACGGTACAGCCTTCTGCCCCGAGCATCCTTTTCAAACCTAGCACAGCCTCTTTTGTCCCTCTGGAGCTTACCGCTCTAATCAGCCGAAATTAATTATCAGGGTCGCATGACTCGCCAAATCCCCCAAACAAGCCCAGGGCCACAAAGGGGTTTGGGGGGGGGGACACGAAGAGGTGTTTTGTGTGCGCCTGCCTCCCCTCCAACCCCGTGGCCCATTCCTGCTGCTCTCTGCTCCGCCGTTTCTCGCCGATGCCTGTGGAGTCGCCTCCCAACAGCTTCGGCCAGGGAGGAAACCACAGAATCACAGAATCCCAGAATGGCAAGGGTTGGAAGGGACCTCGGGAGCTCACCCAGTCCAACCCCCCCGCTAAAGCAGGTTCTCCTAGAGCATGCTACACAGGACTTCGTCCAGGCAGGCTTTGAGTATCTTCAGAGAAGGAGACTCCACAGCCCCCCTGGGCAGCCTGGGCCAGGGCTCCATCACCCTCAAAGTCAAGAAGTTTTTCCTCATATTCAACTGAAACCGATTCTGCTTCAGTTTGTGCCCATTGCCCCTTGTCCTGGCACTGGACACCACTGCAAAGAGTCTGGTTCCGCCCTCGTGACCCCACCCTTAAGATATTTGTATGTATTGATGAGATCCCCTCTCACTCTTCTCTTCTTCAGGCTGAACAAGCCCAACTCTCTCAGCCTTTCCTTGTAGGGGAGATGTTCCCGTCCCTTAATCATCCTCGCTGCCCTTCTCTGGACTCTTTCTAGGAGTTCCTCATCTTTCTTGAACAACCGCAGGCTTGGGCTTCAGCACAGCAAACTCCCCCTGATCCACAGAGCCAGGCAAAGGCGAGGGCTTCTGAGGCGAGGCCCTTCCTTTACTGCGTCTCGGGGCGCGCAAAAGCTTTCCCCTGTTCTTCCATTTGCTTGGTTTCACGCTCTCCAGTTGCACGTTCCTTGCGTCTGACACGTGCTGACCGCTCGGGCTGCGCCGTCATGTTGCACACGATTAGAATAAACCGAGGGCATTCCTTTGCTCCCAGGCAATGTCGGGGCTCTTTCAGCTAAATGCAAAGTTATTTCTAAGAAAATTACTGTCTGCGCTAATAAACTGTTATTCATTGTGCCTGCTGCTGTTAAGGACATCCTTTCCAGGGCTGTGAAACTGGCTGTGGGAACGCAACGACGGTAATGCGGTAGGAATTTTGCAACATTAGAAATGGAGATTTTTCTGGGGCTCTTTTACCATGAAGCAAATGGGTTTTAATTTCTTTTCTCACCTCCCTTCCTCCTTCCCCGCCCTTGGAAATTTCAGCAAAAGAAAATCGCAACTGCATACACAAAAAACCTTTCTGAAGACATTGCCCTGGTTTTGTCTCGCAGCGCCGAGAGCCTCCGTTGAGCTGCAGCGATAGAATAGACCAGCTGATTGAGACAGATGTTCTCTTCTTTAGCAAGTGCCAACACTTTGCCCAAACACATATTTGCTGACTTACCCTTAACTGGGAAACATCTTGAAAAGGCGGTGGAGATAAAAAGGAAGGGAACGAAGCTGCGTTGTGTCCAGATTTAACACAGCCCAGTGCTCCATTCTCTAAAACCAGTCCTGGTTGAAGAGGTCCCTTTCACTGGATCCTGTTCATTTGTTGACGGATAATAGGGTCTGAGTTGCGGCAATCCGTGTGCAGAAAGCAGAAAATAGAGTCAATTACATCTGTATTAGGTGGCCTTGGGGAGAAAATCTCCTTACATGCCTTCCACTGATACTGTTCTTAATTATATTGGCTAAGGAGCTGCCTATGTTAAAGCCAAGCACAACTCGAGCTGCTCTAAATATAGAGCCTGAAATATCTCCTGCGAAGGTAATGGTGGTGATGTAACTTTCCGGCAGGACTTTAAATTAGGCTTTTTTTTTTTTGCCCACAATAAACATCTCAAAATGAGATGGCGCGATGATGCCATCGCCGCCTTTCTCTGCCCGGGGGGCCTGACCCTGCACAGCCCCTTTCCTCCTAGGAGGGGATGAAGCTCGCGCCGGCCCCGGCACTGAGCACGGGATGCGGCACCACGCCGGCACCAAGCCCCGGGCCCGTGGTGGCCCGGCTGCAGCTTGCTGGGTCCCTGGGGCGGCACCCTGGCATCGCTGGCAGCGGAGGAGCGTGCCGGCTCCTGCCCAGCCCCTGCCGTCGCTGGCCCCGTGCTGAGCAAAGCCGAACGTGGGCAGGGGTGAAGCACCCGGTGGGGAGCAGAAGCTGGTGACTCCGAGCGGCTCCGCCAGGATCTGCCTCAGGTTCAGGGCAGGGTCCTGCAAACCTGCCCTGTTGCTGGTTCTTTCCTCCCCTGGGGAGAAATGAGGGGCTGACTGCTGGTGGGACGGGGTCTGCATTGCTTCCCTCTGCTCCGGCTGGGATCACCCGGCCTGAGCAGCCCCCGGCCAGAGGAAGAGGAGGCCTGGGCAGAGCAGGGGGGGGTGCGGGGCAGGAGCCAGGGCTGGAACAGCCTCCCAAGGCTCTCAACTCTCCTAGACCCAGGCAGTCGTCCTCTGCTTCTCCACTCCGTGGTTGGGTGCTGCCACCTTCTAGAGTTTGGAAGAGCACAAGTGTGAACTGAGGCTGGGGGGGACGACACACGTCTGCTTCCGAAGGGACCTAGGAGCATGAGTGATGCATGGTCCGGTCTTTTTTTCTCAAGGTTTTATGTAGAGGAGGTAAACTCCATAGGCTATGCCATCCAAACAACCAGGACAAGTATCTGTGGTATTTCACAACCCCTTTCATTTTGATTTCCCTTAATCTTATTAAGTGTCTGTTCCCATACCTGGGGGGGGGGGGGGGGGAAAGCCATCAATTATATTTGCTTTGCCTTTGAAAAGGTTTGCCATTTTGCCATCTGTAGGCAAGCATGCCCTGCAACAATAGGTTTTGTTTGACTTCTCTGGTAAAAAGGTCCCTCGTTTTTTTCCTTGGCCCCGTCCACAGCTTGCTTTCCCCCCGCCTCATTCTTTTCAGTGGGCCTGTTGATGAGCTTGGCCTAATCAGATTAACTCAACCCAGACACAGCAGTGGCAGTTTATTCTCTTTTAAAAGGACTCCACGGTTTCCTACAAACTTTTTGTAAACTCTTCATCTCCGGCTAAACTCTTTTGTAAGCTGTATCCAATGGACTCTTTGAGAGACCCACACTCCCCGTCAATGAAGACCTGTTAGAATGGGTCACTAATCCAAAAGAGGGGAGAAATGCCTTTAAAGCCGTGCACTGATGCATTGGGAGCCCTGACTAGCACCCGCAGAAAGAGTGAATTGAATTCCCAAATAGCTGGAACATTTAATTTGATTCCTAAAATAAATATTTTGCAGAAGTCCGTCTTGTTGACAACGCTAATGACATAAGCTGTTTTGCTCCGGAGTTCTCTGGGGGCTAGGACACGCTTCGGTGTCTGGTCTTTCCCCAGCCCACCCTTCCCCTCAACCAAACCCACAAGGAGCTCAGAAGAAGACAGAAAACAAAGCGACACCTTGACCGATTTTTACAGTTCAGGGCGTTCACGCCACTTTTCTTTTGGCAGGCACCGGGAAAAGATCTGCCTGGGACCCTAAGGCACCGCTATTCCTGATCCGGATGGGAGGCTCCTTGCCGCCTCCGAGAGGTGTTTTGTGATGCTGTTGCATATGGGACTTCTCCCTTTGCTTTAGGATTTTGACTCCATCCCACCGGAACCAGGAGCAAAGGTTCCTCCGTTGTCAGTGGAAGGATTGAGCGGCCTGGATGCGCGTACAACGCCCGGCTACGCACGCGTGTGAGCCAGAGCCCCCCGAGCCGGGCGTGAGAGCTGCCCCCCCCGCTCCCTCCAGTGCTCCCGCACCAGAGCTCAGGGGACCAGACTGATCTGCTGTCCATAATTTAAAGGTTTCTGATGCACCGCGACTGGGAAAAAGAATTTCAGTGATCGTTCCTTTACTTTTTAGCTGGAGATGAATGCGGCTGCAAAGGCTAAGGTTAACAGATGTGGCAGAAAGCACCCTTTTCCCTCAGGGGGGTTGGAAGCAGGTGCAGGCCTGCCTACAGCCACATGCCTCCAGCAGGCACAGCCAGCCCCGCAGCAATGCCACAGCCAGCCCCGGAGCAATGCCACAGCCAGCCCCGCAGCAATGCCACAGCCAGCCCCGCAGCAATGCCACAGCCAGCCCCGCAGCAATGCCACAGCCAGCCCCCGTGCAATGCCACAGCCAGCCCCCGTGCAATGCCACAGCCAGCCTTGGAGCAGCACTGCAGCCAGCCATGGAGCAGCACCGCAGCCAGCCCCGCAGCAATGCCACAGCCAGCCCCGCAGCAATGCCACAGCCAGCCCCGCAGCAATGCCACAGCCAGCCCCGGAGCAATGCCACAGCCAGCCCCCGTGCAATGCCACAGCCAGCCACCCTGGAGCAGCACCGCAGCCAGCCCGGAGCAGCACCGCAGCCAGCCCCGCAGCAATGCCACAGCCAGCCCCGGAGCAATGCCACAGCCAGCCCCGGAGCAATGCCACAGCCAGCCCCTGAGCAATGCCACAGCCAGCCCCGCAGCAATGCCACAGCCAGCCCCGGAGCAATGCCACAGCCAGCCCCTGAGCAATGCCACAGCCAGCCCCGCAGCAATGCCACAGCCAGCCCCGCAGCAATGCCACAGCCAGCCCCGCAGCAATGCCACAGCCAGCCCCGGAGCAATGCCACAGCCAGCCCCGCAGCAATGCCACAGCCAGCCCCGGAGCAATGCCACAGCCAGCCCCGCATGCAATGCCACAGCCAGCCGTGGAGCAATGCCACAACCAGCCCGCAGCAATGCCACAGCCAGCCCCGCAGCAATGCCACAGCCAGCCCCGTGCAATGCCACAACCAGCCCTGCAGCAATGCCACAGCCAGCCCCGGAGCAATGCCACAGCCAGCCCCCATGCAATGCCACAGCCAGCCCTGGAGCAGCACCGCAGCCAGCCCTGGAGCAGCACCGCAGCCAGCCCTGGAGCAGCACCGCAGCCAGCCCCGCAGCAATGCCACAGCCAGCCCCCGAGCAATGCCACAACCAGCCCCGCAGCAATGCCACAGCCAGCCCCGCAGCAATGCCACAGCCAGCCCCCGTGCAATGCCACAACCAGCCCCGCAGCAATGCCACAGCCAGCCCCGGAGCAAGCCACAGCCAGCCCCGGCAATGCCACACCAGCCCCGCAGCAATGCCACAGCCAGCCCCGGAGCAATGCCACAGCCAGCCCCGGAGCAATGCCACAGCCAGCCCCGCAGCAATGCCACAGCCAGCCCCGCAGCAATGCCACAGCCAGCCCCGGAGCAGCACCGCAGCGCCAGCCAGGGCCGCACACACCAGCGCGGTCCCCACTGAGCCCTTCTTGCGCCGCCCCAGTCGCAGGTGTGGACAGCCCCGGAGGCCGGTGCTTCTGCAACCGTTGTGGCCGCACGCGAGAGGGGAAAGTGGGGAGTGCTCGGAGCCGGCCCGATGGCATGGGCAGTGGGTGCGGACACCCGTTTTCCCACGCATCCCTGCAAGCGCAGGACTGGGGTGTCCTGCAAAGTCAGGAGTAAAGGAGGGAGCCCAAACCCTCATTCTCCCAGCCTCCCACTTCACTACAGGTATGCGTTGGCACTTGTGCTTGTAAGGAAACCCATATAGGCACACGTTTCAACATCTAGAGAGCCTCTTATTAGCATCACGCCAGACCTTCTCCTTCCATGAAGATTTTCACTTCTGTAGCTGTTGTGAGCTTGTGATTGGCGTGTCTGAACCACTTCATTGTGGAGAGGATTTCATGGCATTCAGTGGAAGTTTCCACTTCTTTAGAGTTGCACAGAGAAGATTAACGTTGTGACTTCATCCCCCGCCATTGTCACCGTGACTTAGAGTCATTTCACGTCTTTGATAAAACTTGCCCCAGTGAAAAATAAGCAAAGAAGCCCCCACAATGCACACAAAAAGCAAAACAACGCCCTGAAAAATGCCCTATTGTCTTCCAGGAGGAAGACCGTAATTTTTCATGGTATCAGCTTTATATTAAAAATTGCATTGAATGGCAAAAGGAGTTGTCTTAATCGGGCGGGAGAGCCGGGCCACCCAATCTGGCACACCTCCCGCTCCCTGCAAAGCACTTGCAGACATAGTCCCTCGCTAGCTCCTGGTCTTAGGACGCATTTGCTCCCCTAGGCGTTGCAGAGGGAATGTCCTATCTCCAGTCATGTCTCATGGAGCTTTTTCTCTCCATATTTTGAACCTGAATGCTCTAAACTTCCTATGAACAGGCAAAATATAAACTCGTTCGAGTTTCCACCTGTTATTCTTACTAAAGACATTATGCCTGGATTAAAACCTCTTGGAAAACAAGATGAGAAAAATTAGTCTAGTATTTAGAAGAAAGTAGAAGGCAAATTAATCATTCTTAAGCCTACACTTAACCTAACCGGTTGCTCTAAGGAACAGCGTGTGTCAGGCATGGGAGGAAGGAAAATGGACAAATCTGGAGACAAGTAGCCAAGATCCCAGTACAAATTAATCTGTGAGACCCCGAGGAACTGCCGACGGAGCGGCGACAGGCTGTGCTCGGAGCAGGGCTAACCCGCAGCACCCATCCCCGTGCACTGCACGGGACGGATCCCCCAAGGCAGCCGGGCTGGGCCATGGCTGTCTGCATGGAAGCCACCTCCAGAGCCATCAGCAGAGCCCCCACCTCAGCTCAGCTGACAGCAGCCACGGCATCCTTCCCCTGTGCCGCCTGGGTCAGCGAAGCATCGAGGTTGCCTTCGCAACCCATGCTGTAGACCACCCCCCCTATTTCCCAGCCGGTCCTCTCCGTCGGTTCAGCACTTCCCACGCAGGTTTCTCTGCCTGTTCCCCTGGATCATCGGGAAGGAGGCTGAGGAGTCTGCACCCTCCAGGTTATGCCTGGATGAAAGGGCCACGGTTGCCGTCTGGCCCGTTTGCAGTACTCACTCTTTATCGCCCGACATTAATGGTTTATAGGCAATTGGAAGCCAGCGACGAAAGGGGAAACTGCTCTGGCTGCAGAGGGCCTTTGAATGACCCTCTTCGTTTCCCAGGATGGATAACAAAACCAGCCATGCCGGAGAATGCCAGGGCCATTTGGCCAGCTCAAAGGGACGCTGGGGGAGCTCCACGTGCCAGGCTCTTGCCAAGTCTCCCAGTGGCCACGGCTGGGCCAGCCCGGAGGCTCCCTTGGGCTCCCCACGGGGTGGGCTGTGGCCTCAGGTCTTGCTCCCACCAAAGTCCCTTACCACTAATCCAAAGCTGCCTTCTTACCCCCAAGTTTAAACGAAAGGAAGCCTTTTGTTTAAAAAAGGGAAAGAAAGGGAAGCAGGGAGGGGAGGAGGGGGATGTCTGGCTTGGGAGAAACAGGTTTTGTGCCTACCTTATTATGTGCTAATTGGGATTTTAACAAAGATTGTCCCATCACGTGCAGGTGGCCGGTGACAACGTGCCTGTGACTGAAGAGCAAGTCTTGACATAAGGAGCGTCCGGGAGCTCGCTGGGAGCCAGCTCTTCCCGTCTGATCTTCTGCGTGCCCGTCTGGCGCTCCATGAATAATTAATAAATTAACGATACACCTCGCTGCCGTACGTTAAATACAACAGCAGTTTGCAGCTGAAACCCGCTGCTGTGCAAAAACCTGGCAGGGTGCTTGGGTGCGGGCGGATCGCTTCATTACCGCGGGGCGGCGTGTGGAAGGCTGGCACAGACAGGGGTGTTGCACGGGGGAGGGCGCAGGGGACCCTGCCGAATTTTGTGGCACCCTTCATCTGCAAGGGAGTTACAGAATCCCAGAATGGCAGGGGTTGGAAGGGACCTCAGGAGCTCACCCAGTCCAACCCCCCTGCTCAAGCAGGTTCTCCTAGAGCATGTTACACAGGACAGCATCCAGGTGGGCTTTGAATATCTCCAGAGAAGGAGACTCCACAGCCCCCCTGGGCAGCCTGGGCCAGGGCTCCGTCACCCTCAGAGTAAAGAAGTTTTCCTCATATTCAACTGAAACCTCTTACGTTTCAGTTTGTACCCATTGCCCCTTGTCCTGGTGCTGGGCACCTCTGCAAAGAGTCTGGCTCCATCCTCTTGACTTCCACCCTTAAGATATTTGTACGTGTTGATGAGATCCCCTCTCAGCCTTCTCTTCTTCAGGCTGAACAAGGCCAACTCCCTCAGCCTTTCCTGGTAGGGGAGATGCTCCAGTCCCTTTATCATCCTAGTTGCTCTCCTCTGGACTCTCTCTAGGAGTTCCTCATCTTTCTTGAACTGGGGAGCCCAGAACTGGACCCAGTGCTCCAGGTGGGGTCTCACCAGGGCGGAGTAGAGGGGGAGGAGAACCTCCCTCGCCCTGCTGGCCACGCTCCTCTTGATGCACCCCAGGATGCCATTGGCCTTCTTGGCAACAAGGGCACCCTGCTGGCTCATGGTCAGCTTGTCATCCATGTTAACCCCATTAGCGTGATCCGGCTGCACGGGTGGGACTGGGCTGTGTTGAAACCACGCTCCTCGGCCAGGGAGAGATTTGCAGAGCTGGGAAGCTGGGACTGCATCGTGGGTTCAGTCCCATTCGTGTGCGGCTCTGCAAGTGGAGCGGGTGGGCTTTCCTGGGTTTGTAATTGCTCTTAAGGGAAATGACCAACCCCGCAGCAACCAAATTTGGGCCAGCAGGCTTCTGTCAGGGGGTTGGTCAAGCTTTTCCTTTTGGTTTGCTGGAGTCAGGAGTTAACTGTGTCCCTTGCAGCAATTTTTCAGGTCATATTCAAGAAAATATAAAGACCAGCCGATGGTCTAAAAGAGCTGATACTAGAAAATTGTCGCATGCCAAAAAGAGAGAACTTGGTTAAGGCTGCAAAGTCAGGCACGCGACGCTTTGGGAATGCCGCTTCAGCTGGTGCGTGACGGTGTCGTTAACACCGTGGCTGGGAGCCGTATCTCTGGAGGAGCTCTGGCTCATCTCGTGCATGGGCTTGGTGGATGTTTGCTGAGTCCCTGGCTCATATAGAGCAGGAACTGGAAGGTAAATGCAACAGGGGCACACAGGGAGAGGAAGGAAGATCTCCTCCAGGCAGTTTCATCCCCTCTGAGTTTGCTGCAGGCATGTCCTTTCCTGCAAAAGCAGACGCCTAGCACAGAAAATTTCAGCTTGGGCACCTGAGATCTGGCAGAATTACAAGCAACAAAACCCAAGGTCTTATAACAGGATGCTTCAAGCAATCCTTACAGCAGGCAGAGCTCCAAGCCACCGCCTTGGCACTGGCTGCGAGCTTACAGCACCGCACCGTGGGCTCAGCACCCCACTAGGCAAAAAGCCAGTCCCCGGGTCACCGCCGGGCCGGGAAATCATAGAATGGTTTGGGTTGGAAGGGATCCCTAGAGGTCACCCAGCCCAACCCCCTGCAGGAGCAGGGACACCTTGAACCACATCAGGTTGCTCACAGCCCCGTCCAACCTGGCCTGGAATGTTCCCAGGGATGGGGCCTCCACCCCCTCTCTGGGCAACCCCTGCCAGGGTTTCACCACCCTCATTGTAAAGAATTTCTTCCTTAGATCCAGTCTAAACCTACCCTGGTTTAGTTCAAAACCATCCCCCCGTGTCCTGTCCCAGCTGGCCCTACTGAAAAGCTTGTCCCCCCCTTTCCTCTGGGCCCCCTCTAAGCCCTGACCGGCCACACTCAGCTCTGCCCGCAGCCTCCTCTGCTCCAGGCTGAACACCCCCAACTCTCCCAGCCTGGCCTCAGAGCAGAGGGGCTCCAGCCCTCGGATCATTTTAGTAGCCCTCCTCTGGCCCCACTCCAACAGGTCCATGTCCTTGTGCTGAGGGCTCCAGAGCTGGACGCAGGGCTCCAGGGGAGGTCTCCCCAGAGCAGAGCAGAGGGGGAAATGGGCTGACCTGCGAGGTAGCCCTGTTCCGGCAAAGCGCATTGGACTACGGCGGCATTTGAAATGCAAGGCGGGCTGGGGGGGTTTGCGGGGGCAGCAGTGCACCCCTGGGCCAGGGGCTGCGGTGCTGGGCTCCGAGCAGCCCTTGCTGTAGGGCCTTGTTAGCAGCGTCTACGGCACTGGGAAGCCTTTGCCCAGGGTGGTGCAAACCCCTCCGTCCTCTCCCGACGTGCCAGGCATATAAACACGACGTTCCCCCGGTCCCTGCAGAAGCCTGCTGCATCGCAGGGGGAAAAAGGTTTAATGAAAAATTTAAAGGCCGGCGTCTTAAAATAAATTCCAATCCTGGCTGAAATTTCACAGCGGCTGCTAAATGTCTCTCGCTCTAGGACTTGTGTGCGGGAAGCGAAACAATTGCTCCCTTCCAAGAGAAAAAAATGGGCCTTGTTCCCTCGCTGGGCTGATGAGACGAGAAGCCAGCCCCACCGGAGGGGTGGGAGGTGATGGATGTAATTAAAAGCCCAGGGGGAGGGAGGGAGGAGGGAGAGAGGGAAGAACAATAAATGGAGGCAGCTTATCTTGCGGCTGAAAGCTGATCTTCATGGACATGTAACATATGGTATTTTCAATAATGGATAAACAGTTTAAAGGGGACCTGCAAATGTTGTCTTTTAATGAGCTAGCAGCAGGGTTATGGGCTGAATACCCTCAACTCACCTTTTATCTTGCTCCCAGGTCCCCCCAGTTGTGGCCAGCCGGGCTCCCGCTGGGCTCGGAAGCCCCAGCACACACTATGTCATGTCACAGCTGCCACCGACCCAGCCCGGTGGGGTCGAGGGGGTGAATATAATTACCCAAGCTGGACTTTGGCCAGGACAGCAGGGCTAGTTCCCTTACTCTTGCAAAAAAAAAAAAAACTGCTGTGGGATCTTTAATTACCACCGCAGGTCAAGACCCTTGGTTTTTTACCAGCACATTTCATCTCTAAGACAGCATTGCTGGCAACCCAGGGGCCCGCCGCAGCAGCCGCGGCGTTCGCTTTGGAGCGCTGAATTGTGCCTCTTTTACAGGTGCCGCCTCTTGAAAATCTATGGAAGCGTCAAACGAGCACGAGCTCAGGAGCGGGTTTCAGGCTTCCTGCTTCAGGCATCTGTTTTGCAGATCCCCGGAGGAGATGGGCTGGAGGTAAATGTGTGAGGCAGCCTCTGAAGCAGCCGTGCAGCCCTTCCTGCGGCGCCCGCTCCATGGACCTGCTCACCGTGACCGGGGCCAAAGATCTGCGGGCACAAAGGAAACTCTTGCCCCCAAAAAAAAGTTGCACGCGGCGATGGGTCTCCAGAACCCGGTGCCTGCCTTCGCTGCGGGACCTTGGGAAATGCTGGGCAGCTGGAGCCTGTATTTCCCATATAAGCCATGCCCAGATAAAAATGGGAAGATTTGAAGAGGCAAGTTGAGGTCTCGGCTCCTTGTGGGCTTACGTAGAGCTCAGGGAACTTGGAGACATTTGGGAGAGGCGCGTTCAGCCCTGCAAGAACTTTTCCATTGATGGGATTTAATTTAAACTCTAGGCTCATTTATTTTCTCTCCCCTGGGAAATAGTCAGTGGAAGCACTCCCTGCCCAGCGTGTGCCTTGAAAGCTGGGCTGAGTGGTGGCCGTGTAGAAGGGAATTAAGAAAGCCTTTCCCTGCGTGGCTTTGCCTCCGCTCCCCTGGGCAGCCTGGGAAGGGGAGACCCCAGTCGCCCCCTTGCCGTGTTCATGGCTAAGTGAGGGGACACTCGAGCTTCTGCTTCTTCAATAATTGCAAAGAGAAGGGCAACCTGCAAATTTAACCTCCGAGTCCAGATGGCTGGGTAGTGGTGGTGGTGGGGGGGGGCACAGCGCCTCCGCTGGGGGCTGTACTGGTGGCAATGGGGGGAATGGGCAACCAACGTGGGGGGGCTTTGGAGCTCCTCTGTCCCCACAACTGGCGGGCCTTGCCTCTGTAGGACAACATATTTTAAATCACAGGCCTCAGCTAAGTTAGGGCAAAGATGCCAGTTCCAGCAGCCTGGGAGGATGCGGAGCCTGGTTTGTCTCTGGTGCCTCGCGGTCGAATAGCACGCTTCCGGGGGGTTAAACTGAATCCACTTTTGAGGCTAAGCTTTCAGCTGGCAGAAATCTGTGCGGATCCTTCAAAGCTCTGGTGCTTTACATCAGCTCAGGCTACGGGCAGCCATGCTCTCTTTTCATGCTATAATCTCCACATGTGCTTATGCTTGGAATTATCTTCTTCATCCTTTGACATCCTCCGATGCCCACCAACAGCCCCCTCCCATCCGCAGCGGCCGAAGTTCTGCGTTTGTGTTAGCTGGACCGCCGTTGGGCATGCCCTTGCCTCATGCTCCTCGGGAAAGCCAACCTGCACCCGAGCTCATCACACATTAACAGGGGCGCGGAGATAAGGCTGGAGAGCTCTCTCACCTGAGAGGAACACAAGGTTTGCTGTTAAGAGGCATCCATCATGCAGGCAAGGGTCAGAGCTTTTGTTTAATACCCTTCTACGAGTCAGCTTTTCTTAGCCCCTGAGAGCAAATGTGGGAGGGAAACTGAGCTTGAGTAGAATCATAGAACCGCAGAATCGTTTAGGTTGGAAAAGACCTTTAAGATCATCAAGTCCAACCATTACCCTGGCGCTGAGCAGACCGTGGGGCAGGACACGCTCCCGCAGCCCAGGCTCCTTGGAACCCGGAGCTGGGCTCCTCCTGTGGCGCCTGAACCCCCCTCTTTCCATCTGCTGGCACGTTTCCGTGCCTGGGTTCAGACCCTTCCCATCTTTCAGGCAAAGCCCTGGGAGTCTGGGGCATTTTTAGTTAACTGAAAATATACATGTGTTTTGGGAGCCATCTCCTTTTGTACCAGCTCATTAGGGGAAATAAATGGCCCCTGACCATCTGTCATCTTTGTGCAGGTACCTGGCAGCGAGGGGTGGGAAAAGGCGCGGAGGATCCTTAATCCGCTCAGGCTTCAGCAAAGTGAACGGTGCTTCCCACAATATAATTACAGCAGTCCTGCTGGAACGTGACAGACCTAGTGAGTCGAAATAGATGAATGTAATTAAAATCCCAGGGAGAGAGCGATGGAAACAGAGACACACAGGAGAGTGGTGGAGGGAGGAAGAGTGGTAGAGGGCGAGAAACCGAATAACAGGAGGCAGCCAGTCTTCGGGATAGGGACCATATGCTGATTTCATTAATGAAGAAAAAGGGCAGAAACTTATTACCAACAAATTCTTGTCTTTTCCTCTCTTCTACTTGGCTTTTTAAAAAAATGGCATGGATGAGTATAACCACCCAGTCTGACCTCATACGTAAACCCAGCCCCTGGGGGCTTTGCATCCAGGTACGAGGTTTTGCCCTCCGAAGCTTCATGCCACTGCCTGTGGATTAAAGAAACTTTTGTCCTCTGAGCATCCCTGGTTTAAGAGGCTCCTGGTATCGGGTGATGAGCTGCAAGAAGTCTGCAGGAGATACCTCCCAAATTCTTCAAGGGGCATGAAGAGAGGCTGGGTTCATGCTCCATAGGCATGAGAGCAAAGTGCTTGGGAACCTGGGGCAGGAATTTTTCGGCAGAAAGCAGCTTTGCTGGAATTGGCCCCATGTGAAGCAGGAACCCAGCCACTTTCAGAAGGACTCTGGCAGCAGCGACAGCTTCAGACCTTCTCGCTCACACTGTCCCATGTCTTTCCTCTCCCTTTGGCAACCACAGGAGCAGCAAGCCCAGCTCTCGTTGGCTCTTCCCCTTGCTCTCGGTCCAGCTGGTGCCCCACGTCCTTACCCTGCTCTCCTATAGCAGGAGCTGGCCATCCTCTCATCCTTAGGAAGCTGAAAGTCCCCTTTGCCAGCCTTGCAGCAGGCTGGCTCCAGCCCCTGCCACCCTAACTGTGTGGGGACGCTAAAGGAGGGGAGCTGGTGGTGACTGCTGGCTGCAAAAGCCAAGCCAAGATTTCAAAAGCCGCCTCAGCTTGCCAAGTGACTGGCCAGAGACAGAAACCTCAGGGAACTCCTTTACTGGGATCCTTTTAAAGCTCTCAGGGCTGGCACACAAACCCTGCAACCGCGGGATGCTGAGCGCCCCCGGAAAACCTGGCGTGCCCTTAGCACAGACACGGAGCTGAGCTGCTTGGTGCTGGGCTCTTGCAGGCTTGTGCTTTAAAGCAGCTCTCTGAAGCACTGTAATTGTATTGATCAGGAGCGGTTGTTTTCCCTCTTCTTTCCTCTTTAAAATGCCTTTTTTCTTCCTGCCGTCTCTTTGATGTCTTTTAATTACCTTTCCCCTCCTCCACATCCCCCTTTTAGAGAACTCTGAATAGGTGGGCGAGGTTTATTTATTGGCTTTTCCTATGGATGAGGCTGGGTGTTGAACGGCCTCTTCCTTGAGTAAGTTGTCTTTGGGGGGGAATAATGCAATAACAGGGGCCTGGGAGAGGCTGAAAAGCCCCGTTATTGCTCCGTGCAGCCCTTGCGGCAGCCCCCGGCCCCCGGCCTGGAGCTGGGGTGGTTTCTCAGGATGCTCCGAGGAGGAGGAGGCTCTGGTGGATAAACTGGCTGTCATGGAGCACCCTGCTCCCAGCACGGGAGCGACCGGGCTGGCTCCCAGCGACCCCCCAGTTGGGTTTCAGAGCTGAGGGAAGACTGGACTCCATGTGGGGAGGGAGGGAAAGAGGATAGGGTTTGGGTCCCCGTCTTGAGGAGATCTTCATCTCCCCGTGGCGCAGAGCGGGGCGGGCTTGGCACAGGTCAGGCCTGGGATTAGCAGCTCCCAGTTCTAAGCGTAAGCGTTTTGTCCCTCCGTTAGGATCAGCCGCTCTCCGGAGAGAGGCACTTTGTCCCCATCCCCCTCCTCCACCCTCCTCTTCACTTGGGATAGATGGGAAATTTGAGGAATGTTCAGATTTTACTCATTAGCCCAACCTCCTGCTGGCCCTGGTTTAAAACAACCTGCAGGGGCTTCCCTTGATCGGTGATGTATGAGTGGCAGCGATGGGGCAAGCCAGACATCGAGCCTGGCTGGAGTCGGACTGCCTCGCATTTCACTGCTAACTTGTCTTCTGCGACTGGACATAATTTAGTCTAATTGTCTTCATGTGGGTTTCTTTCATCATGGCCACAATCCGGTTTAGCCAGCGGCTAACGAGGACATTTCAATGGGTGTCTAGTCCATCTCTGCTGCTTCTTTCTCTTTCAGTTGCCCAGGGCAGGGCTGGTAGGAGCTCTCCGATGGGGAAGAGGGATACTCTTCCGAAGAGCTGGAGCACGGGAGAAATTGGGGAGAGGGACCGTGCTTGTCTTTGCAGTGAGCTCTGGTATAGATCCTGTGACTGATCCTGCTCACGTCCCGCTCTCAGGGAGGGAAGAGCTCTACCTTTTGCCTGTCTGGGGGTAATTGCAAACATGCAAAGCCTAAGCCCTGGGCAGAAGGATGAGAAAGTGCCATGAATGTCCTTCCTTGCTGCTGCTGGAGCCAGCAAGCAGCAGAAATAGGGAAGCCGCAATCAGAGGTGCTTCCTTGGAGCCCTCCGCTCCCAGCCGGCACAGAGCGGACTCGCCCAGGCGTCCCTTTGCTCTCTGGCAACAGCACACAGGCCACAGTAATCGCTGCCGTGGCTGCCCTGGGAACCTCTGGAGGCCAGGTTGAACCTTAAGTCCCAGCAATTATCAGACCTCTCGGAGTTTGGTGTTGCAAAGACAGGGTTCCCCAGAAGCTGAGAGGCTGCCGGGTCCATGCCCTGCAGACCTGAGGTTTAGCGGTGGCACCGGGCAGGCCTACACCCGCCGAGCATTTCCCTGCTTGCTGCAGGTATGGGCACTTCCAGCAAGAGCCCGGCCAATGCTCCCGGGGTGTTCCAGCAGCTCCGGGCGTCCTGAGCTGCGCACGTCCTGCTGCCGCCTGCGCAGAGCCCGGAACAAGCGGAAGGCGCTTCCCCGCCGTCCCAGGGACCGAAGCAGCCTGGGAAAAGGGACCGTGTGCTTGGGTCTCCGGGCTGCCTGCAGCCCACCATCCGCCCAGGGGCTGCTCAGCTGCGGATGTGGAGGGTTCTGTGCTCGGGGGGGCCCGCGCAGCCACCCAGCTGGAATTATCTTGCCCTTTGCATGAGATGTTTGGGTTCGGTGTGTTGTTGTTGTTGTTGGGGGGGGCTGTCGCTTTGGTTTTCTTGGAAGCATGTCCCTAGACTTTGACGGGAAGAAGCTGGCGTTTCATGAAAGCCTCTCCCTCATTATTTAATGTTAAAGCGCTTCAATTAGTTTCATTTGATTTACTTTGATGCTTTTGTTCCCCGAGGTTTCCAGCACACAGGGCTGCTCCACCTCTTGGTGGCTGCTCCACTTTGATCTCCGCAGCGCTGCTAAGGGCCTCCCGCCATTCCCTGGGCACCGGGGACGGAGGCATCCGCGCACAGCAAAACCCGGTCCCGGCGCTGGCACCGCCGGGGCTGCGGCTCTGGCTGCTCCGCTTCCCCCCGTCCTGTCGTCACCCCCATCTGTTCCAAAACCAATATTGACTCGGGAGTAGGGGAGCCCCCTGCCAGGCTGTTTTAATCAAAGCTTTCCCCAGCAAATGAAGTTTTTACAAGAAGGTCTCCAGGTGCTCAGGCTCGGGGAGGAGGACACAATGGCCAGCCCGGCGGGGGCTGGCTGCTATGGCAAAGAGGGGGAGCTGGAGGGGCCGGGAGCCCCGGGTGAACTCCTAGGGTTAGGCTGTATCGACAGGAGCCAGACAGTGGTTTGAACACAGAGCCAAAACATTTAACATTTGCAAACCAATTAAGAAGGGGAGAGGGGCAGGGAGGGGAGGTTGAGGCATTTCATCACAGGAACTTGTTCTCATGGGAATGCTACGGCAAAGCCCTCTCATGGGATGGATGCCCTCCACCAGAGCCCCCAGCTTCGCCATAGACCCTCTCTTTCCCATTCCCACTCACCACAGCTTTCTCAAGCTGTTGTTTTACCAAGATTCTCCTCCTTGCCGAGGATGAGCAGCAAGGTTTGGGTCTCTAGAGACTTGCTGTAATGATTTGCAGAAGCAGAGTTAATACAACCTTGGGAGCGACCCCCAACTCAAAGCAGCTGGGCCAGAGCAGCGGAAAGGGTGGGCAGATGCGGGATGAGCTCGTCTGTCTCCTCGCAAGCATCGTGCCGGTACCTGCTTCTTGTCCGAGGTCTCAGTGACCGTTGTACCTTTGTCCAGCCAAGGCTGGACCGGGAAGCAAATCAGGTAGGCAACATGAACGCAAGCGAGGGACACGTTGCTGTACTGACTCGGGAGGTGGGAACGGTTAGGGATGCCACTTGGGTGATGTCCAGCCTGGCCCTGCCTGCGCCGGGTACCACACGCACGTGGCCATGGCGAGTTTGGGACTTGCTCCCAACATTTGGCCTTCGGGTGCCGCTTCCATTGCACGCCTTGGGAGGACACAGGGATGTCTGTCCTCCTCCCAGCCCCAGCTTGCTTGGGGATGGCACCTCTCAGCCCTACATCTACAGATGGTAGCCCAGCATAACAAATCCGTGGCCACCCACCCTTTGCATGCCCCGGAGCAAGCCAGAGCGCGGGACCCAGAGGTGAACAGGTCAGATGAGATGTACTCCAGAGCAGCAGCGGGATAGTTCAGCACTTTTTGGGTGCTCCTATGCAAAAAGGGGACAAAAATAAAAATCCCAGCATTCAGTTAAAAATGCATCTACTGAAAACAAATAAACAGCTGAGAACAACGGGTGAGGGTAAGGAGAGGGGTCTGGCCCAGGGAGAGTGGACAGACTCACGGAATGAAAGATTACGTGCTGAAAAGTAGCGTTTAAAAAAATAAAGCACAATCTTTACACCACTTTTCAACTGCTTGGAATATTTCCTCTGCCATGGAGGTCTCTGCCCGAAGGCGATTTTAGGTAGGGGCAGCATAAGCAGGGGTTTGTGGTTAAAAGCTCAGCGCTGCGGCGGCAATTGTAAAATGCTACCAGGCTTCCCAGTAAACGAAGCGCCTTTTATTTTCCCGCTTTAAAGGGAATGTAATTAGTTTAAAACCAGCAGCAGGGAAGCACTACGGCTCCTTTTCCAGGGACAATGGCAAAATAAGTGTATCAACGCCCCGGCCAGCATATTTTGCTTTCCTGATGAGACCAGCTATTGCCTGGAGCCTCTCTTTTCCCCTGAGAACTATCCCGGGCTGCTCTAAATTGTGCACTTTTATTCCTGAGCTGGGGACTCGGGGTCACGGCAGGCTGCCCGGCTCCGGCTCCTCGGGAGCCCTCAGGCAACTGGCCACGGGCGCTGGCCCCGCAGGTAGCCACGGCCAAGAGGCACCGACCTGGGGACCCTGGCTCCACCGCGGGGACTCCACGTCTGTGGGCGGGCTGGAAAAGTTTGGCCAAGCTTCCCAGCCGTTTTGCCATTACCTGCCCCGGCGCGTGTCTGCTCGACCTGCGTGTGGGAATGTCACGAGTGGGTTTATTCTCCCAGCGTCCCCCCCGCTCCGAGGAAAGCAGATGGCTGTTATTTCCTTTGGCTTCTGCTTACTGATATTTGCCAGTTTCTGAAACAAATCCTCCGGAGAAACTAAACAGAACAATCTCTCGGGACTGAGGGAAGCCAAAAGCTTTCCAGCCACAACCTTTGTTTCCCCCCCACCTCGTGACACTGAGCCTCGTATGGGCTCCAGTGCTGCTGGGGGAGCAAAAGTCGCCATGAGCTTTCTACGCGTGCCTCCACACTTTGGGGGGGGGGCACATTCCATCACTCCCTCCCGTGGCTGGGCAGGGAACCGGAGCCTGCGCTGGAGATGCTGCCGCTCAGCTGGCCTGCCACCGGGCTGTGGGTTCCCCCAGGATGGCTCTCCCCATCCCCGCATTTCCCAGGAAGGGGGAAGCTCCCCGCTCTCTGGGCAGGCTGGAGGGGCTGGGGTTGCTCCCTCCTCCCTTGCCCAGAGCGGGAAGCAGCGGTCCCAGTCCCGTCCTGCCGTGGATGTGCCTCCATCCCAGCCAGCCTGGGGGACACATTATTATTTCCCCGTTGATAGGGTTCAGTGGGACTGAAAGAGCTACACGCCCTCTGGTAATTTGTAGTTTGTCGATGCTGAGCTGACATTTAACTGAACCCAGGGCAGCAGCAGGCAGTGAGGAGCGAGGAATCGCTCTGCTATTGTAATACCCGAGACACTAGGAGCTTGGCTAATAGGGGACATTCTTTCCTCCCAGGACTTCCTCCATGACTTTAATGCATTCAGGATCAGCCTTGGCTATTTGGACTCGTTAATGGCAGCGTTTGGGTGACTGTCTTCCCCATTTCCCTAGCATGAATATTATCCCGATTTTGTTCTGCATTGTTCATAACCAGGGGGGACAATTAATCAGAGCAGAAAGGACTTTATTCAGCTGGAATTCCTTCCACGGCTGCACCACTGAGAGCAAATTAGCAGTTCACACATTGCAATTGGCCTTTTCCGGGGACGCGGAGTTTGGACCACAGTCCCCTCTGAGGGGAGCCTGCACGGGGGTCTCGCCAGGGGCTAATGGAGCTGTCGGAAGGCGTTCCTGCCTTCCCGCCTCCCTGGAGAGCACTGCAGGAAGGCCGGGGCTCCTGGGAGACCGGAGCTTATCCAGAGAAACCTCAGAGTGGCGTCTAACCACCAACCTAAGCATGTGAATCCACGTCTGCTCCTAATTTAGGTTTAGTGCCTTAGAATCACAGAATCATCTAAGTTGGAAAAGACCTTTAAGATCATCACATCCGACCTTCTCCACTTTTAACTGCTGTTTGTCTGCATGTCCAGACAGTGAAGTGGTAAATGGGCAGGCTCTAACCCTGGTCCCGACATTCACTTGCTTACCTGCTGCGCTGCTTTTTCAGGAAAATGGCCAGAATAGCAATCCTTGGAGCAGGCTGGGGCACGCTGGAGCTGTGGCCTTTCCGGAGTGGACATCTGGGAATTCTACAAGCCAGCCTGGGCTCAGCTCTGGCTTAGGGCTCCTCTGGAAACCCAGACCTTCAAGGGCTGAGCAGAAGTGACTTGCTGCTTTTGGGTGCTGCTCTGCTTCTGGCCGTAATGGCTGCCATTGGCAGGGCTTGGGTGGCCGTAGCCCTGGCACGATGCTGCCGACCTGGCGGCTGGGCAGAGGGAGATGTGGAGACCAGTGGAGCTGAGGGATCCTGTGACTCAGAGGCTAAAGGCAGTTTCATTCGCTGGGCAGTGAATGCTAATTGCTGATTAAAAACCGGTACCTGAGGTTCACCTCTTCCCAGAGGACACACCAGTAAAACTGCAGCTATTGCGAATGTCCTACGCTCACATTCCTCATCATGAGATCCAGAGATCTGGAGCGATTATTTTCCATCAGCTCCATGCTGCGAGCCATTTCCCAGCTGAAGGAATAAATGGATCAACTTCCCTCTTCTCCGCAACACGCAACTAATGATGTCATCTGCCCTGGGGGGGTGTCAAGGCTTCTTTTGAGATGCGCAGTATTGATTAGGAGGTGAAGTGCAGGGTCCTTCATAGAATCATAGAATCATAGAATGTTTTGGGTTGGAAGGGACCCCTAGAGGTCACCCAGCCCAACCCCCCTGCAGGGAGCAGGGACACCTTGAACCACATCAGGTTGCTCACAGCCCCGTCCAACCTGGCCTGGAATGTTCCCAGGGATGGGGCCTCCACCACCTCTCTGGGCAACCTGTTCCTTATCTGGTTGCTGAGCTTTGGGAGCTTCCGTAATGGTGAAGCAGACCTCGACCCTGGAAGAAAACACTTCATCCGGGAAATGTTGGGAAGGAACAGGCGGAGAACCTAGAGGTGCCTGGGGGTGCTGAGAAATGCTGGAGCTCTCTGAAGCGCAGGGGCAGCCCTTGGATGGTGCCCAGCGGCACAGCCAGCCTGGTGCTCCCAGGGTTCTTGGTCCGGTGGCAGCTGCCTCATCCACAAGATGATCCAAGAGACTGAGATTGAGTCTGTGGCAGTTTTTCCTTTTTCCTTTTTCTTTTTTCTTTTCTTTTCTTTTCTTTTCTTTTCTTCTCTTCTCTTCTCTTCTCTTCTCTTCTCTCTTCTCTTTTTTCTTTTCCCTTTCTCTTTCCCTTTCCCTTTTCCATTCCCTTTCCCTTTTCCTTTCCCTTCCCCTTTTCCTTTCCCTTTTCCATTCCCTTTCCCTTTTCCTTTCCCTTCCCCTTCCCCTTTTCCTTTCCCTTTTCCGCTTTTGTTCGTGACAAACATTCTACAGCCAGACAATCCCCAGCTGTCCTTGCTATACGAACATCTGTGCTGCACTCTTTGCTAATGACGTCTGCCCTGGGATGCCGGATGCAAAAACCCCCCTCCCCCCAGTCTGGTCTGCATTTCCCAAATTTTATCAGGCATGGATTCTTAGAGATATTTTTGAAGACTCCTCTCCTAATAGCAGCCGTGGCTTTTGGGCTGCAGTTTTCTTTTACAGGAGCCTGGGGGCCCTGTGATTCTCAGGCCACGCTATTCAAGCTGTATGGTTTGCTGCTCGTCTGCCTTTCTTGACTGGAAGGCATTGGGAATGGGGAGCTCGCCCTCCCCAGCCCATTGGGAGAGTTGATCCAAGGCTCTGTGGCTGTTACCAGTGAGGCCTCGGAGGTGGCTTGGCAGTATATGACCAGCTCATCAGGGCATGGGTTGATGTGGGAGACGAGGAGGAATGGTCTGAAGTTGTGCCAGGGCAGGTTTAGGAACATTAGGAAAAATTTCTTCACCGAAAGGGTTGTGAGGCTCTGGAATGGGCTGCCCAGGGAGGTGGTCGAGTCCCCATCCCTGGAGGGATTTAAAAGAAGGAGATGAGGTGCTGAGGGACATGGTTTAGTGGTGGGATGGCAGGGTTAGGGTGAAGGTTGGACTCGATGATCTTAAAGGTCTTTTCCAACCTAAACGATTCTATGATGCTATGAGCTTGGCCCTCCGGGCTCTGTGGTCTCCAGGCTGGTGTTTGAACCCTGCAATCACATCTTTGCAATGCCCCCCGCCCCCAGTCTCTGAGGCTACACATAGGGCTGTTCCCAAGGTCCCCGGGGACACCATGCGCCCAGCCAACACACCCTGCCCATGGCAGTGGCTTGGCTGATGGGGCGGCGGGGAGCGGCAGTCACGAAAAGGTTCATTTTCTGAGAGGACAATGAAGGCAGGATGCTCAGACAAGCCTGGCCGGCTCTGTCCTTGTGCTACAGCTTTGCTCCAGCAGGCATGAAACCAGAAAGAAGTGATTCAGCTGCTGCCCTGCGAGGCAGCCCCGTGGGGCTTGGCAGGTTTTGTTGGAGAGGACGTGTTCCTGCCTGTGAGCTTCCAGCCCTGATCTCGCCAAGGCGCAGGTTCGCAGTGGCAAACCCTGGCTGACCCAGCTGGGTCTGCAAAGAGCAATCTGGGGAGCTGTGTCCTTTCTGGGGAGACTGAACAGATCCCTTGGCTGAGCCCATCAGGGGGTTTGGCTCATGGCTTCCACAGCAGCAGTTCGCAGAGGCCACTTTGGGAGGCAGAACCCCATTTTTTCACCCTGATGAGGGGTGAGAGCTGCCGACCGCCAGCACTTTCTCCAGCCCCCTGTAGCCATCCTGTCGTAGGTCCTTGCAGGTGCAGCCCCACAACCTCCACGCTCACCAACCCACATGGGGCTGGACAAGGAAAGACAAGAGGGAGCACAATAATTGCCTGTCGATAAGGACTCTCTTTAGGCTTGGCACTTTGAGGTGCCATGGCAGGGACGATGCCAGCCACCGTACCTGGAGCATGCAGGAGCACGTGGGCACACAGGCTGCAGGGCTGGGGCATGCGGGGCAGAGCCACGGGGCTGGGGAGGCCCTGGCTGGGTGCCTCCTGCTTAGGACGCTTCCCTCCACCAGAAATGCATTAAGAAGAAATTGAGTTTGGCTAGCAGTCATTCCTCCGATCGATGAGATGAAATTTGATAAGGAAAGAGCAGGAATGTGCACAGCACATGCAAAAAAACCCATCTTCAGCTCTTGCCCTGTGGGAAATAGGGCAGGAGGGATGGGGCTGTGAATACCAGCCTTCCTGGAAGGCTTTTCTTGCTGATGTCTGCCTGGAGCATCCCAAGGGAGTTTTCAAGCTGGATGCATCTCAGGAGCCACAGGGCCATGACGCAGGCAGGCCAATGGAAGGGCATCAGAGCCTGGCTGGTTTCGGCAGGGCAAGGTCCGGAGGGAGGCATTGCCCCCCGTACGCAGGTGTAGACAAACCAATTTCTCAGCAAACCTGCTCCGGACTGTGAGTCCGCCGGTTGCTATCCAAACTGGAGTACTTTCAGACCATTTTGCTTATCCCGGAGCAGTGCCGTTTTTATGTGAGAGTACCTGAGGGGGGAATCCCACCGGAGGGGGTCTGTGCTTCCATTGAATCGAGGATTTCTGTACCTGAGAGGGGAATCCGACCAGAGGGGGTCTGTGCTTCCATCAAATCGAGGATTTCTGTACCCGAGAGGGGAATCCCACTGGAGGGGGTCTGTGCTTCCATTGAATTGGGGATTTCTGCATGTATCTCTCACTACGGAACATGCAGAACCCTGCCTGGAGAGCAGGCAGCCACCAGACAAACACCCAGCCCCTTCACCAGAGAGCAGCACCCTGTGTAGAAAGGATGTGCAGGAAGAGTCAGGATGCTCCAGAGGGCTGAGAACATATTGCGGAGCCGCTCTGCCTTCCGTCAGTGATAAATGTCACCCAGGGACACACGCAATGTCCCTGCCTTCGCGGCACAAATGGAAACGGGGAGGTGGCTGTTTGATCCCCTGGCGCCTGTGCTGCGGCTTGAAATATGGGCTCGTGTCAGCATCCATTTCGAAATGTCTCTGTCAAGCAGGCACACTCCCCTCGGATGCGTGGAGGTGGCAGGCAGCACACCACGACTGCGATAAATAAAATTTACTCATTTACTGAAACGGGGGGGGGGGGAGCAATCTACACTGAAACAGGCTGCAGGAAGCCTGCCCTCCTCCCGACGCGCCCAGTGAGTCACTGCAGCTCCCTGAAGTATCAAGATCTGGAAAGCACCCAAGACAACAATCAACTAAATCGGGTCTCGGCGATAAGGCTGCATTATCAGGCTCCATCCAGCTGCTGAGTCAGCCCTACCCGCCTCCCAGCCTGGCAGGCAACCAGTGACCGGGCTGCTGTGGGAGCGATAGGGGATCAGGGCCCCTTCCCACCCCGTGCAGCTTCCTCAGCAGCCGATAATCCCTCCCCGGCTACAGCCGCCTGCTCCGCAGACCCACGCAGAAGGACGGCGAGCGCCAGTGCCGAGGGTGACATCGTGGACTTGTGGGGTTAATTTCACAGAATGGCAAGGGTTGGAAGGGACCTCGGGAGCTCACCCAGTCCAACCCCCCTGCTAAAGCAGGTTCTCCTAGAGCATGTTACACAGGACTTCATCCAGGCAGGGGTTGAATATCTCCAGAGAAGGAGACTCCACAAGCCCCCTGGGCAGCCTGGGCCAGGGCTCCATCACCCTCAAAGTCAACAAGTTTTTCCTCATATTGAAATGATATGGCAAGCAAATGGGGCTGAGCCAGAGCCCCGGCACGGGCGCAGCCGCACGCACGCAGCTTTCTGCTGGCCAGTCGGGGCTTGTGGACTCATTGATCGCTTTGGCCATCGGTGGGCGGCTGCCTTCGGTGGCACTGCGCCCGCTGCCCCAGCTGAGTGCCTGGCCCTGCCATCCCGCCAGCTGCTGGGATCTGGTGGGATGGGAGCTGGGTGCACTGGGCAGGATGCCCTGCTCTGGCGCAAGCAGCCCGGGCTCCTCTTTCCCATGGCTTGCCCTTGCCCGTAGGCTTCTGCTTCAGAGCCAGATGAGGCAGACGGGCAGAGCTGCAATGTGCAGGGGCTGGGAGGAAGCAAAGCAGCAGGAGAGGGAGGTGCCGAGGAGAAAAGCCCTGTGACTGTCACCCTGCGGAGAGGCGCTCTGATGGTCACATCCGATAGCTCCGGCAGGGCAGCCGCAGCCTGCCCACAGCGGCCCTCCGAGCGGAACGGCTGCTCCCAGCGCAGCTTTTGCTGCTAATGCTGGAAATCCTGTCTCGGCCAGCTCCGTGACCAGTCACACCTGCACTTAGCAGGCACAGCTGTGTTTCGGCTGGCCCTTTGGCTAGCTAATCTCCACTAATAAAAGCCAGGGTAAACACTTTCCCTCTCCCCCTGGGTTCACAGGCTGTGGGATATGGTCCCAGCCCAGCTTGTGAACATACCTGTGGCAAACTGGGCTGAGCGCTGGGACACCAGTGCTCCGGCTGGGCTGGGGCAGGCGGGAGCTTTCCTCCTAGACCCCTGGCAGGAGATGGGACCAAGCAGGGCTACGGCCCTATGGCTGGCAGGGGCACACCCTCCCTCTGCGGCACTGGCCATGGGGTGTCCGGACCATCTCTTTGGGTGCCTGCATCCCAAAGCCTCTGGGAGGAATCAGGCAGGGAATGTCTGGGGGAGGGAAATGGGGGAGCTGGGGAGAGCTCAGATTGATGATAAGGTAGGTGGGAGTGCTCTGAAAAAGCTGCAGAGTGTCTCATTTCTTTGCAATATTTAGTGTCTCCACCTAGCATTGTACTGTTTGCCTTGCCGTATATTATCAGTGATGTACTGCTGGGTTCCCATGTCCTAGAGTTTCAAAATTTCTCTTCGGCTATAATTTAGGGACTGAGACCAACAGTGGCTTGGAACTAAAACAGGGCTGGAAAAGGCAGACTTTTGTGGCACACGAACTTAGCTTTGCAGCCCCATTTTACTTCCTACTCAGCTTTCAAAAAGCTTCCACAGGTTCTTCCCCACCAAGCTTTGCTTTGAGTCTCACTTTTAAATCTGTTGCCTTTCACTTGCTTAAACAATGAAATGAGAGACAGACCTGAGGAAGCAGAGCCTGGACCAGAACGTTCAGTATCTTTGCAGCTGGATCTATTAACTTGGAACCTGAGGGTGGAAATTCCCAGCGTGTTCAGTGCACGAGCCACAGACTTTGAAAAAAAGAAAAAAAAAAAAAGCTAAAAAAAACCCCAAGTCTCTGCTAAAGAAGCCAGTGGGAAAAGCACACAGGATGGTGAGCAGGGCTGGGGACTTAGTGCGGCTCATTCCAGGAGATCCCAGCCAGCACCTGCACATCATTCATCTTCTTTTATTGCCCTTTCTCAGCTTCTTGCTGTATTTTAATGCAAAGCCCGATACCCCCTTTGGAAAGAGACACTCTACAGGCCTTCCCACATGCTTGGGAACGCTGCTGGCCCTGTGTTCTGGCCAGATAAATAGGCAGCACAAGAATTTGGGACCAGGGACGTGATGAAAGCATTTTCACCAGCAGAAGCCTTGCTTCCCTCAGCCTGGCCCGAGCAAAGCCTGGGCCACAAAGTCATGGACGCAGCTCTTCTGGAAATGCACGTTTGCGTCTGCGGTTCCATTCCGCCCCAGAGCAGCGCTAGAGTCTAGGTCTAAAATTCAGTGTTTCCTCCCCTTTCCAGGATGTTTTCATCCTTCCAGGCTGCATTCAGAGCTGGGGGGAGGCAGCACCTGCCGGTGCTGTGTGGCAGCCTGCCCCAAAGTCTCATTTCCCAGTGCGGATGTGCTGGGATCCAGTGTCCAGCACCATAGGAAGGTGGTACCCCCAAAGCCCTGCGGTGTTGCATGTGATCATGCAGTGCAGGACCCGCTGGAGAGGGGGTGGAAGGACGGGGATGAGGGGCTGGGGCAGGCAAGGCGGGCAGTGGCACAGCCGGTGCTGAGCCGGGCCCCGTTCCTTGCTCCGGTGCTGCCCGTGGCTGGCCGTGCAGCAGCAGGCGTGGCGTGACATGTTGGCTCTGGGGCTAATCCCTTGTCCCTATTTTCCTCTCAGCATGGGAAAGCAAATCGCTGCTTTTAATCTCATTTTCCAGCTCCCACTCCGCGGGGGGGGGGGGGGTCCAGGCCCAGGTGAGAATGCCCCAGACCCCAGCCCGTTTTTTACCCCCACCCGATGGGGGGGATTTTCCCACCTACAGGACAGTAAGAACTGCTGGGGCCACAGAGCTGCGTGGTCACTAGAAAGCCAGGGAGATCGCACGCCAGTGAGTGCAGGGCCCGGCAGAGAAGGGGGAAGCGCAGCCACTGTGTACGGCTGGGGTCCCCCGGGCACATCCCTTGTACCCCTGACACGGACTTTTTCTCGCTGGCATAGACCTCTGGGTGCTAAACCCGACCCTTTGCATTGACACGGGCTTCCCTGCCTTGCTGCACCCCTCACGCACCCCTCCCCGGCCCCGATCCCCAGCAAAGCAGGGACCCCAAGCCCAGCTGCGACTGCAGGGAGGGGAGAGAAGGAATGGGGGGGGCTCAGGCTGCAGCCAGCTCTGCCCCAGCTCTCCCCCTCCTGGCAGCGCTCTGGGCCCCTGTCCCAGATAACCACTGGTGACCCCAGAGCATCTCCCTCCCTTCTCGTCCCCGGGAGGTCCCGGGCAGCCTGCCCTCCCGCTCCCACCTCTGCCCGCAGCTCTGGGTTGGCAGCTCCTTAGCAGGCGGCAGCTTCAGACACATTTTGTGGCCACATGCAGAGACAATAATCACTTGTAGTCTGGCCTTGGCATTGCCAGCGGCCTGGCTGACTGCGCGGCAGAGGCAGCGAGGACGGTGTCTGGGTGCGTGGATGGCATTCCTCACCACCCCGGCGTTGGGCTGGCCCTCTCCCAGCCGCAGGACGCCCCGGGGAAGCGGGGGGGCTGCACGCCTACTTCGGGGTGGTACGGGTTAAAGAGCATCCGGGATTTTCCCACTGTGCACCGGCCCGCAGAGCCCCACATGGTTTTGCTGGAGGCTGAAACGTGACTCGAGCTGGGTTGTGGTAAGTGGGTGGGATGAGAGTTTCACGACCTGGTTCCAGCAGAGGCGTGGGCAGCATCGCTAGAATGATTAATGCTGGGGGGAGGCAGAGAGGGACCTAGCAATGTGCTGATAAGGGAGGGCTGACAGAGACGAACGACAACAACCGAAAGGACCCGCTTGTCAGTCACCGCAAGAAATCCCCCCCCAGGAAATGATAAATTGTGCACGCCACCTGCTTCCACCTCTGTTGACTCAAACCACGGGATACCTGGGAGGCCAGCACTCATGCTATGTGAGATTTCCAGTGTTATTTACTGGAGCTCATAATTCAGATGAGAAAATGGAAAATATCACGCGCCTCTCATCCCAGCTGCCTCCCAGGCTGCCCATCCTGCTCGCTGCTCTCTGCTCCCTCCCTTCCCAGCTCCCGGCAGCTGAGAGGTGAAGTGCGCAGGAATCCAGATGATCTCTAAAGCCTCCTTTCCTGAGGCTGGGGAGAACCGGGGCCTTGCAAATTCACTCTGCAGCTGCCAGCAAGAGGGTGGTGGGCAGGTGTGGGGAAGGGGAGGTGTGAGGGGAGAAGAGGAACAGCTCGGCTTCGGAGGGAGCAGCTCTGAGATGCTCAGCACTCAGTAACTTGTGATTCTGCTGCCGGCGCTGGGACCTGTGTGGGTCCACCCTTACAGGATCTGGCAGCAGAATTAAGTGGCATATTAGCAGTAAGTAGTCTTGCCCTTCTTATTACTGCTTATGACTAGATAGCATCAGCTACTGCCAGCCATAAACTGCTTCTAGCCTAAACAGGCAGGGGATCTCAGAGCAACCGGAGGATCAGCCGAGGAGCTCAGGGTCCCTCCGGGGCTTTGCGGGCAGCGAAGCGTGGTGCAGCGTGCGGGCAGCCCCCTTCTAGCTGGGCCCTGGGGTCATCCCCTCCCCACCGCTGGCTGCAGCTGGGATGTAACGGGGACGGAGGCGGCTGCTGGACCGGGGCCGAGAGCGCCCCGGGCCCCGGCCGGCAGGCGCAGGGCCGGGCGGAGGCCGCTCCCGGGGCCGGTTCGGGGGGGGGTGGGGGGGGTGGGGGGGTGGTGTGAGCCCGGGGCCGCGGCGCTGCCCGCTCTGCTCCTGGGGGCGGAGCGGGGGGGCCGGGAATAAACCTCGGGGGAGCAAGGAGCAGGCACCGGCCGGCAGCGCAGGGCAGGGCGGGTTGTGCCCCGGGACCGCCCTCCCCGCAGCACCGCCGGGCAGAAGCGCTGCTGCGGGGCCGCCGCTCCGGAGCGGGGCTGCCCGCCGCCCCCCAACCGCCCCCGCCGCTCCTGTGGCCCCGCGGCTCCCGCTCCGGCGGCGCGGCCGGGCTGCGAGTGCCCCCGCGTGGCGCCGGGGGCCGGGGCCGAGGGCCGGAGCCGGTGCTTGGGGCTGGGGCCGGTGCTTGGGGCTGGGGCCGGTGCTTGGGGCTGGAGCCGGTGCTGGGGCCGGTGCTTGGGGCTGGAGCCGGTGCTTGGGGCCAGTGCTTGGGGCCGGTGCCGGGGCTGGTGTTTGGGGCTGGAGCCGGTGCTGGGGCCGGTGCTTGGGGCCGGTGCCGGGGCTGGTGTTTGGGGCTGGAGCTGGTGCTGGGGCCGAAGCCAGCGTTGCAGTCGCAGGAACTGCTCCATGGAGGGAGACGCCGGCTCGGAGGCGATGCGGCGGTTGGAGGGGTCACCCCATGGGGCCTGCTGGCCCCCAGCCCTGCTGGGCTCGCAGCTCCCGGCCAGGGAGGCAGACCCGGTGCGGGGCCGTGGGCGGGCAGCTCAGGGCACCCGTGCTCTGCACCCCGCTTGCCTCTGTCCGAGGGGTTTGTAACATCTGGGCTATGGTTTTCCTGCTTCGTTATGCTGGTCTTTGTGCTTTGGGCTGCTGGGAAAATACCTATCGAAATCATTCAGCTGGCCCTTAAGGGGGGGGGGGGGAGGATACCAGGTTTTGCACGAATTTAAAAAAAAACAACAAAGGATTGCTGGCTTTTCTCTGTTATCCTATTGCAGCAGTCCCCAACTTGACACCGAGATGGGGAGAGGAGGGTGGAAGAAACCCTGTACCAGGGATATGGCTTTTGCCATCCCTGTGAAAATCCGACCTAATCTGGACAATGCTAAAGCTTTATGTATATGTGTGTGTATATCTATATGTAATCTCATTTCCACAGGTGCAGAGTTGAGATTTTGCAGGATTTTAGTAATTAAAAAGCCTGCAAATCGAAGCAACACTGTGCACATTGCACCCTGGGTCAAATCCGACTTTCCTGAAAATGCGGGTGTGGGCGCTTGCAGGGTAGAGCTCACAGCAGAGGGATTAGGTGTGCAGAGGGTGACGTGGGAGTGAAAGGCAGGAGGCTGGCAACAGCGGCCGTGATGGGGAGCCAGGGGAAGCCCTGACTTTCTGCAGGCCCTGCTATGAGAAAACTGCAGGGGAGGGAGAGGCTGGATGAGGCTGAGCTTTGGGCTGGGAAAGCTGACCCTTCCTCAGCCTCTTCCCAGATCCCGGAGCAGCAGCCAAGGCTTCCCAGTGAAGTTCAGTGGCATTGCCCCTTCTGCAGGGCACAGGGGGAGCTGGCGGGGTGCGAGGGGAGGTGGGCAACACTCCTTCTTTGAGCCCACTGCCCTCCTCCCTGCTAGGCACAGCGCACCCAGCACCGGGATGGGTAAACTTGGGATGCTCACTTCCAAATAGCAGGGTGAGTGCAAAGTCTGAAGGCCTGAGCTGCTGCCCCTGGGCCTGGTGGCTGGGGAGGGGGCTGCTCTCCTTCCCATTGCACCGGGCTCCTAGCCAGCTCAGCCACGCCATGTGCTGGTTAAAAGGCTGGCGTGCCGTGGCGTGGCCAGCAGCCCTGGCTGTGGTACAGTCCAGGAGGGTAAATGGGTATTGGATTGCTCCCTTAGGTCTGTTCTTGAACCTAATCCTCATTAGACTGAAACCCATTTCAATTAAGACAGGCTGGGCTCCTCCTTTGTCTTTCTTTTAATTGGACCGTTCCTGCTGCTAAATGGGCAGCTTAAGCATCCCAAAGACCCTGAGAAAAGCCCGGCATGTCCCCTAATGGGGTTTGAAAGTGGAGAAATAACAGCATAATCAGTCTCTTCCTCTTTGTGTCAGCCCTTGATTCACACCGCCTGCCCCCCTCCCCTTCACACCCTTTCACTGAGTGGCTGCTGACAGATGGGAACAGGACCGCCACCTCAATGGGGTTTGTCGGGGGCTTTCATGGGCCCTGTTGCCATTCTCTGTCCTTCTTCTTCGTCTACTCTTGGCCTTTGTGCCAAGACTGGGAACAAGCTGGGAAAGCTGAGCCAGTCCTGTAAATACCTGCCTCCACTGGATCAGCTTGGGGCTTAAATGACAAGACGGGGAATACTTGGCACAGCTCTTTATCCCTTCCTCTGCTCTCCTTACTTTCCCTCCTCCATCCTCCCTTGTTCTTTTTTTTTAATATTTATATACCCTGGTTTTCTCTCTTGTGCTCTTCATCTCGATTTTCCCTGCACTTTTTTCCTCCAGCGCCCGCCCTTTGTCTCCCTTTGCTCTTGTTCTCCTTCTTCCAGTGACCCCTTTGGTGGCCATCACTGGTCAGCTTTTGGCTCACCCAGACCTCTCCTCCCAGACCCCTGTGTGTCGCCGGGAGCTCGCAGAGGATGCGTGACCTGCTTCCAGGGGAGCCGAAGTTGAGGGAATTGCTGGGCAAGCAGCCCCTGCATCTGCCTGCTCTGATGCTCCCTGTGCTTTTCTACCCCAGCATCCACGAGTTTGGAGCAAGCGGCTGGAGAAGCGCATGCTTCTGCATATGCAGCTGACTTCTCACCGGGCAAACTGGTCCAAACTGAGGCCTGTCCTCTTGCAGGGTCTGATGGGCTTGGCTAAACCCAGGCTTAAGGCTCCCCACAGTTTAAAATCCAGGAGCTCTGCTTAAGCGCCTGAGCAGGCTCGCCTACCTGCCTGGTACCCGGGCAGGCACCGATTCACAGTGGCTGGGGCACTGTGGTCCCTCTCCCACGCAGGCTAGCCGGGAGGGGAATACTTCATTTCCAGTAGCCGGGACTGCTAGGGGCTTTCCCTTGAGCTGGCAGCGGAGAGAAGCTCAGCACTGGACTAACAGGGGAAGAGATTGATGAGGGACTTGCTAATCCACCAGTGTTAATGGTCAAGAGGGTGTCCTAACCAGTCCCTGCCACTGGTGACTGCTGGGGAGGTGGATTAAGGGGGCTGAGCTTGTATTTCAGAGACATGGCCCAAGACCTCTCGGGACAAAAGAGGGCTTTTATCCCATGTGTTGGTAAGTAAAAATGGCTGATGAGACACTTCTCGTACCCCAGAGACCCCAGGCACGCAGCTGCCCGTGGGGGAGAAGGGGTCGTTCAGAGGCTCCTCTCGTGGCTGGAGGACCAGCTTGGTGCTGGGGACACCCTGGAGCACCCCCCCGTGCGTGGGGAGGTGCCCTGGCCGGGGACGTTCTTCACAGTTTTTTGCGCTGTGCTTGGCTGATTGACACCTCCTGCCCTTACCCCTCTCTGCTGACACCCCGGCTGGACTCCCCCTTGGGTTACGCGTGCTGAGCTGTAAGAGAGAAGCCGGCGGGAGGCACCGGGTGTGTGCCAACCTGCTTAAAGCAGACAGGTCACCTCCAGATTAACTTGCGTAAATCCTGACTTTGTTAAAGCTGCAATCCCCTTTTGGGCAGAGTTCTGGGGAGGGGAGATGGGATGAATGTCTGCTAGCCAGGCCATCCGTCTGACCCCGTGGTAGCTCTGCCTCATCTTAGTCGCGAGGCAGCGAGGACAAGATAAACCTTTCTCACTGGAGTGTCCCCAAAGAAAGAATGAAGTTAACATCTGGGAGCAGGGGCAAAGGTGTTTTTGATGGAAAAGTAAGAAAGCAGAGCAATGCAAAAGCTGGACATCGCTGTTCCGCGCAGGCTCGGGGTGCTAAATGACAGATCAGCTTTGCAGCATCACAGCTGGGCGCAAGGGGAGCTCTCGGGGTCTGTGCGCGAACTCTGCCTGTCTGTGGACATGGGGGACTGAGGCCTCATTCATCACTTGGTCACCAGAATGTATTTCCACCATCCCAGCCACAAAGGAGGAAGAAAAGTGAAATATGGAGAAAGCTGGCATAGTTTGGGGAAGACCTCTGCCCATCTTAATTCAACTTCTCCCAGGAGCTGGATTTCTGAGTAGGTCTCCTCCGCCACCTCTCTGCACATCTCCCGTTGCCTCCTCGCCTGTCTCCTCCCGTGTTCCCTCCTGTGGTGTCTGACGCTCCTCAATCTGCCTGTGCTCTGCTGGGCTGGGGTTTCTGCACGCGACGGGGCATTACATTTGCTTCAGAGCTGACTGGAAGCAGCTGTGATGGCAACATGCAGTTCACGCCTTCCTCCTGCACGCCACCTCCCCGCTGCTGAAACCTGCCCTGGATGTCCATCGCGACGCTCGCGCGGGAGCTCGCCGCCTGCTCAGGTGTGCGCTGACGGAGCGCTCATGCCTGAGTAATTTGGTCAGTTGTGCAGGTGGTCATCAGGCGCTCATGCAAGAACGACTATGCTGGCCTAATTAATTGGGTGTTCTTGCACGAAACTAATCTTAAAGGTCTTTTCCAACCTAAATGATTCTATGATTCTGTGTACTAATTGGGCCCTCATGCATAAATTAGCTGGGCGGTCATGCATGAACCCGTTGGGCTCTCATGCATGAACTGATTGGGTGCTCATGTGTAAATGAATTGGTCTGGGAGACCATCTGGGCACGCTGTGCTCACGTTGGGCATGCCGGGAGTTGTGGTTCTTCCTCTGGCAGCTGGAGCAGAGGTACCCGGGGAGGGTTGAGTGGGTGGGGGCTGCCTGGGATCCCCCTACAGAAGGAACCTCCAGAGCTCACCCAGTCCCACCCCCCTGCTCAAGCAGGCTCACCCAGAGCAGGGGGCACAGGACTTCATCCAGGTGGGCTTTGAATATCTCCAGAGAAGGAGACTCCACAGCCCCCCTGGGCAGCCTGGGCCAGTGCTCTGTCACTCTCAAAGTCAAGAAGTTCTTCCTCATGTTCAACTCTTGTGCCTCAGGTTGTGCCCATCACCCCTTGTCCTGCCACTGGGCACCACTGAGAAGAGTCTGGCTCCGTCCTCATGACATCCACCCTTAAGATATTTAAGAAATGTCGCGGGATTTCTCTGCACCACTTACAGAAAGAAGCAAGAGCTTAGTTTATCTGTATGCTGGCGCGCGTCCGTCCCTCCGGCTCCTTATAGGCATGAACTCGACCTCCCTTTCCCTTCCCTTTCCAAACAGGTCATATGTACCGGGGGCCTCTTTTCTCTTCCATATGGTGTCAAGCCCACCTTGGGCTGGAGACCCTGGGAGAGCGCCTGGCAGACAGCTGGGAACAGAAGGAAAACAGCAGCCGCCGCTACTGTAAGTTGCAAAGGGCCGCAGCAGGATGGGAGAGGGATGCAGCGCTGGGAGCTGTCTCCGTGGAAACCGCAGCGTAGGAGATATAATGTGGAGTGTCCCTCCCCTCCAAGCGCTCTTTAATTCCTTCTTCATCTTTCTTTACAGACGGGGGAGTGAAGAGCAGAGCGGCGGGGCAGGGTGTCCCCCCTCAGCCCAGCCTATTGTGAGTTTATGACACCTAGCCTTAGAAAAGGACATTTTTTAACCCAGCTGCCGCTATAACTTACTGCAATGTCTTGTTATAGCTTGGGAGCGGAGGGGGAGGAACAAGAAAGGAGGTCATGCAAAGGGTGCTGTGCGTCCCAGGAGGGACCCTCAAAAAAAGTCAGAGAGGGGAAAAGACGGGGGCTCCCAAGCCCGCCTGATTTGGCTCTTCGAAGCCACAGCATGGTATCTAACCGAGGGATTCCGGGCTGGGGCATCCAAAGGCACGCTGGGGACAGAGCAGTGAGACAGCCGTGCTCATCCGTGCCGTCTAAAACCATGGAAGTTTTTACCCTCCGAAGGCAGATTCAAATGCAGGCGACTAGCGGGGAGGAGGGATAACAGCCCCCCCGGAGCCAAGGTCCCCAGGTCATCACGGCTGCTGTTGCCTGGGACCTCGGCAAGACCCTGCAGGGTGAGCTGGCTGCCCGGTGCAGTGCTCCGAAGGTGCTAACCCCCCCAGCCTGCAGCAGCACCCAGGGGTGCCCACCCCACGCGCAGCAGCAGGTAGGCACCCTGCCGCGCTGCAAGACCATCTGAGGAAAGCAAGCTCCATCCCAGGAGGAGGGTCCCTGGGTGCATTTTCCCCCAGGCTCTTGGTGCTCATGCCCGGAGCAGGGCTGTGAAGTAAAGTGCTGGTGGGCTGTGGGCCCCCCCACGGGTGTCCTAACCCTGGGGCTGCGCAGCTGAACTCCCTCCGTACCCTGACGTGCCGTTCCGCACCGCAGGTTGCTGCGGCAGGTTGGGATGGAAGAAGCTGCCTTTTAAATCCTTCTCCAAAGCTCTTAGAAGTTGAAGCAAAGGCTCCTGGCTGCCTCCTCATGTGCATCAAAGCTTTAACCTCCTGCCCCTCGGAGGCAGCGTGCCCAGGCAAACGGAGCGGCTGGCTGCGCAGCCAGGCTGACAGTGCCCTGGTGTCCCTTTGCGTGGGGGGGAGACACCTGCCCTGCCCTTTGGCTCTTGCTTTGGGTGCTCCCAGAGGCTGCACCATACAGCAGAAAAGGGAACCGGCGGCTGCTGCCTCTCGCAGCGATACCCCCATGCCTCCTGCAAGACCCACCCCCCCCGCCCAAAAAAAAATGGAGAGAAAAGACTGAAGCAAAGCAAAATATTCCTGTTCCTGCCAAATAAGCGTCCTTCTGCTGTCCTCCGGCTGGGGGCACCCACCCCTGCTGGGGATGGGGCACGAAGGGAGAGCAAAAGCGTGGCTGTGCAGCAGTGGACAGGGACCTGGGACAGACCCCCAGGCTGCTGGTGCTCGAAGGCGAAAGCGAGGGAGCTGCCACGACAGCGGGGTTGGGGCTGCCGCTGTTGTGGCCCCACTGAAAGGCTTGGGCAGAGGCTTGGGTCCCTGAGGGATTGGGACCTTTTCTCCCTCCCCTTCCCCTACACCCCCTCTGTCCGACTGTACGGGACAAATGTCAGCGCTGACCAGTACAGGCTGGGGGCTGACCTGCTGGGAAGCAGCTCTGCCGAGAGGGACCTGGGAGTCCTGCTGGATGACAAGCTCACCATGAGCCAGTAGTGTGCCCTTGCTGCCAAGAAGGCCAATGGCATCCTGGGGTGCATCAAGAGGAGTGTGGCCAGCAGGGCGAGGGAGGTTCTCCTCCCCCTCTACTCTGCCCTGGTGAGACCCCACCTCGAGCACTGGGTCCAGTTCTGGGCTCCCCAGTTCAAGAAAGATGAGGAACTCCTAGAGAGAGTCCAGAGGAGAGCAACTAGGATGATAAAGGGACTGGAGCATCTCCCCTAGGAGGAAAGGCTGAGGGAGCTGGCTTGTTCAGCCTGGAGAAGAGAAGGCTGAGAGGGGATCTCATCAACACATACAAATATCTTAAGGGTGGGTGTCACGAGGACAGAGCCAGACTCTTTGCAGTGGTGCCCAGCACCAGAACAAGGGGCAATGGGCACAAACTGAAGCAGAATCGGTTTCAGTTGAACGTGAGGAAGAACTTGTTGACTTTGAGGGTGCCCGAGCCCTGGCCCAGGCTGCCCAGGGGGGCTGTGGAGTCTCCTTCTCTGGAGATATTCAACCCCCACCTGGACGCTGTCCTGTGTAACACGCTCTAGGAGAACCTGCTTTAGCAGGGGGGGTTGGATTGGGTGATCTCCCGAGGTCCCTTCCAACCCCTGCCATTCTGTGATTCTGTGACCTCCAAGGCCAGAGAACGACCTCCCTTAGGCCCAGACACGCTCCTCTCCTTGGTGGCCCCAGGCAGATGAACCCTGGAGGTGCGTGGGAGCTGGGCAGGGCGGACGCCAGCAGAGAGCAGCCAGCCCCTCCGAGAGGGGAGAGGGATTGCTCCCCGGGGAAGCGATCCAGCCTTTTTCCCGGCAATGGAGCTCCCCTGCCCAGCCCCATCCCTTGCCACCTCCCTTTTTGTCCTTCCTCCCTTTTTGTTATTTGAGAAATGGATTTAAAAAAAATGGAATCAGTTTTCCCTTTGGGGGGATTAGAGCCCTCAGCATTCAAGCTCCCAGCGCAGGAAACAGTGGCTTTTCTTCTGGTGCAACTTGGAAAGACATGGCTCTCTGTTCTCCCTGAAAGCCCCTCACACTGAATGACCCGCAGGCCCTGAATGAAGTGCCTCTCAATTAAAAGTTTCCCATTGATGCCGGCTGAATGAGACCTTGCTGTGGAATTCACCCTGGCTGAATGGCCCAGGCCTTCATCAAATATTAAGGGGCCAATAGATTTCCCACAATATTTGTACACCTTCCTTTGTGGGGATTTTTCCCTCCATTGAACCAGAAACCGTTAACACATCCGCTCCCGACGTGCCCCCTTCTGCTGCTCATTAGGGGCCGTGGCAGGGACGGTGGCCACTGCGTGCCACCCCCGGGACGGACCCCGGGGAGGGCCAGCCGGCGGGGCGCAGGAGCAGCCACCTGCTTGTATTCATTCCCTGGAAAGGCCAAGCTGGGCTCGAAATCCCATGGAAAACCGTGGGCGGGGAGAGACAGGAACAGGCAGCGCTCCTAACCGGCCCTCTCCTGCGCTGTCCCGGAGCTCTGGGCAAAATCCCCCCAGGCAGGGGTCACCTGGGCAAAATCCCCCCAGGCAGGGGTCACCTGGGCAAAATCCCCCCAGGCAGGGGTCACCTGGCCGGCGAGGGGGCTTTGATGGCACCAGCCCTGGTGGTCCCAGGGACAACGCAGGGAAAGGAAAGGAGAGGAGCCTCCCCTCCCGCTCCCCCTTCCCAGCACAAAGGCAAAGTGGTCTTAAGTCCAAGGGTCCCTTCAGGCTGGGGACAAAAGCTCTGGGACAATTTAACAGCACCGAGGGCCTCGCTGACAGCTCTGATTGTTAAAGCCCGGTGGCAGCAAGGCTGCCCCCACCCCTATTAATGATGCTAATTAGAAACCATGCAGGGCAGCCTCTTGGGGGTGGGGGTGAGGAGAGAGGGGTGGGCTCTGCATAATTTATTCTCACTTAATCTCATTAAAGGGAAAAAGAGAGTGAGGGGAAAGGAGTGTGGGAATGCCATGCACAGGAGGAGAGCTCCTGCTCCATCCTTTCATAGCACCTCTCTCTGCCACAGGACTCAGCAGCGCGAAGCATCATCGCCCCTGCTTTCCAGGTGGGGAAAAGTGGATGGAGGAGGGCAGCCAGGTTGGGCAGCAGGTCCCAGAGAGCTGGGAGCCGAACCCAGGGTGTCCAAACCTCCTTATACCTTCTCCCACTGCCATTTTCTCTTCCCACCTTACTCTGGTCAGTGGGATTGCTGGAAGGCTGGAGAGGTGATGGTGTTGTAGCCCCATCGAGCCAGGCAGGGCAGGGGCAGGCGATGACCTTGTGGCTGTGCTGTTTAAGCTCAATTTCTTCAGAAAGTGCTTGAAGAAACCGTTGCTGTGCTGTTATCAGCAGGTCATACAGGACAGAAGCGGGGAAGTGTCCTTGCTGTCCCCCTGGGACCCCGCCTGCCTGCGGGCAGGTCCAGCACAGAGGTTCCATGCGCTTGCCTTAGTGCCTGGAGAAGGCTGCCCTTGCCCTGCCTTCGTGTCCTGCTGCCTTGCAGCCTCAGACTGATGGGGATGGGAATAATCCCATAATTTCCACCCACTCAGGCTAAGCATTGCATGACTACTGTCTGAGAAAGCCCCTGCCCACTGCGCCTGCAGGCTGAGCAAGGGATGCAAAGCATGCGGCCGTACGTTGTACTCGAAGCAAATACAGGGAAAGCATTCCTTGTGCCCAATGTCACCTCTCGGCACCCTCAAATTGGACCAGCTCTCATTAGCTCTCCTCTGAGCCTCGCTGTTCCATTGCTGCTGCTGAGGAGTGTTACAAGGCTGTTCCACAGCCAACAGGGCAATCATGTTCATGTGGGGCTGCCCAGAGGGACAGGGCCCTCGTGAATCCCAGCAAATGCAGGCATTGTGGCATAGGTCAGGGTAAGAGTAAAGCAAAATGAGTAAATGGAGTAATGCTTATTTTTGTCTTCTTTTTTTTACCTTCTCTAAGAAAATTCCTTCTGCTCCTCAGCCCTGCCTGCCCAGAAGAGCTTCCAAAGAAGAAACCAGGAGGAGGGAGATGTAATGACCAAGGTCAGCACTGGCCTCATTGCTGGCCTGGCCAGCTCAAGCATGAAGGCACTGTGGAAATAGTTTTTCGCAAGGGCTCCGTGGGAATGTGACTTGAAGAAATCTGTGACTGCTGTAAGCAGAGGGACAGGGGACATGAGCTGTGTCCTGGCAAGCTACAGGGCAACCAGGTAAGTGTCGGAGGGGTGGCCGCAGCCACAGCGGGTGGCTCCACGAGAGCGATGCTATCTGACTACCAGCAAGGTGTCAGCCCCGTGAGGTCTCCGGGTGGAAGGGGCGATGGATCTGGAGCAGACGGGGTGTTCAGGAGCATCTCTTTGCACTGCCCCTGCCGTTCATCTGCCCTGTTCTGGGCAGCAGGGGTGGCTGGTGCATGGGCAGTGGGACCAACATGCAGGGCTCGTGCTCGGGGACATGGAGGGGTCTGGCCCTCCTGGGGGTGAGGGTGAAGGAAGGTGAGGGCAACATTACTGTTCCTTCAATCTGCCTTCTGGGCTGCAGTGGGGGCTGTGAAAACCATATCCTGTTATCCTCTGGAGCAGAAAAAATTGCCATTCCTTCCCTCCATTGACCTGGAAATTGTTAACATGTTCCTGCGGCCCGTGGGTTCAGCAGCGGCATTGCCTGGGTCGCCACGCTGCATTGTGCAGGAGGGAATTAGCCACCTGCTCCCCAGCCCTAATCCTGCGTGCGGGGCAAGGGCGGCTCCGCTCTGCTGGCCCCTCGCACCCTCTGCTCTGCAGGCACAAAAAGGCCAGTTAACCTGGGAACCGCCTTGTTTGAAGATCAAGAGGAAGGGGGCTCCCTTTGGGAGGGGGGATCTCCGGGGAAGAGCGCGGGAGAGGAGGAGATGTGAGCGTTGCCTGGGGCAGGAAAGCCAGCCTGGTTCAGCAGCTCTGTCTCCACCCCAAGGGGCTCACAAGCCCCTTGGCCATGTACTTCGGCGCTGTGGCTGGGAAGATGCAGTGCTGGGTGCTAAGCCTGCTCCTCAGCTTGCTTTACACCCGCTTTTTACACTGCTCAGGGCTGCAGAGGAGCTTTCTTGGTACCCACGGGTGCAGACTAAGCGTGGCCTGCAGCCAGCCTCTTCCAGGTATGGTTTGCCAGCAGGCACCGCTCAGTACTGGGTGCAAGACTTCTCAGCTCCATCGGCACTGCTTGCAGCACGGGGCCGGCTATCCTTGAGTCCTGTCCTTCCAGAGGACAGAGAGAAAGAACAAAACGGTCCCTTGGAGATGGAACCAGACTGCAAACCCAGGCTGCTCGTGTCCCTCGCCGTCAGCTTTCCGGCCCTGCGCTCGGGGAGAGAGCCTTTCCCTAAGGAATGAGCAGAGGGGTGGGCTGCCTTGGGGCTGCTCTCAGGAGCCCTCAAAACTTTAGCAGGACTCTGGGGGCCCTTTTTGTGGGATACTGCCAACACGAGATATGGCCAAGGCACAACTTCTGGATGCAGGAGGGCTGTCTCCTGAGCTGAGCTTTGGACCCAGCATTTTTGTTTGGCTCTAGGCAGAAAGAAGGGTACAACATTCACGCTCACAGGTTTCTGCCTAGGGGATCTCAGCGGAGGTGCATGGCCCCTGCAGCAGGGCCAAATCCCTTGTCTGTAACAAGGGGAACGCTTGCACACTGGCTACAGGTTCTGGTCAGGACATCTCTTATTTATCTGAGCTGCCTGCCTTCGGCCAGCAGAAGTTTCCCTTCTCTGCAGCCTGGCAGCCAGCTTGCCCGCATGGCCACGGGGAAGGAGGCTTTAAGCATCTTCTGAACCAGACTCTTGGCAGCCCAAATGACAAAGTGCAAAGGGAGGTGGACGGGCGAGTGGAAAACAGGCAGCTCCCTCGTGTGATATAATGGGCTGTGAATTCCCCACAGCCTCCGATGCTGAGCACAGAGGCATGGGGAGCGAGTGGCCATGGCCCTGCTCACAAGTCAAACAGTAGCACTGCCAGTGTGCTCAGGCTGTTTCTGGACTGCCCTCGGCTCCCCAGGGAGCTCCGGAGCCATCCATGTGGGGAGCATGTGCAATTTCCCATGCAGTGTGCTCTGCATATGTCTCAAGCACATGGAGGGAATGGTTGCAATGCCAAAGAACAAAAAAAAAAAAGAAAAAAAGCCTGTGTTGAAAAAGCTTTAATGAGACCTCATACTTCCACACTTTGATGTGTTACTCAGCCTAACCGTGGGCTGTTTGATGCAGATGAGCTGAAGTTTTGAGGGATCAGACTTGCAGCTTCTCAGAATGGTCCAAGGCTTTATTGAATGGGTATCCAGGCTCCCCACTGCAGGTGGAAGCTGTGAAGAAGGATGACCAAGATGTTTCAGTATCCCAGTCCTGGTGCTCTGTGGCACCCTCAGCTGGAGATCCACAGGTAAGATGGGTCATGAGCTGTTGAGAGAAGTCGTGGTGTTTTGGAGGCTCTAGGAAGCATCTGCTCGTTCCTCCCGTGCTACCACACAGGCCAGGGAGAATGGCCACCAGGATACATGGACAGCCAAGATAAGAGAATGCACGACAACATCTGTGTGCGAGGGACTGCTGCGGTGCCCATGAAAGCACCCTGTGGCTCCATCTGGTTTGGGGACAATCCCAGTTCTTATGGAAACACATGGCTGACATCTGGGGAAACAGGAAACAGCGGCAAGCGTTGCTGCGGCAACGGTGTGTCCCTCCGTCTGGTCCCCCACTGGGAGAGCCATGGGATCGGCAGCTCAGGGAATTCAAAGTACAAGACCAAGGCGACTGATTGATGGGTCGGGTTCAATGGGGAGGGATATGATTAATAAGTGTTATGGCCCCATTGTTCCCGCTGTGTGCCTGTCAGTGCCGGTTAGCGCTGATAGACGCTTTGATGACTCTATACCCATGAGCCAGCCACCGATTTGATGAATCTCAGCCAGCAGAATAATATTTGCTATGAACCCCTTCTGCCTCCCTTGGATAATAGTGGGGCCGGCCCACATTGTGTGGGGTGTGGGATCTGGGGTGGGCACTGAGGCCTGATTTTCCCTCCAGTGTGGTAGATCGGTAGCACCCGCCTCTTTCCATCACATCACCCCCCCCCCCCCTTTATGGGATCACAGTTCCTCATCCTAGTTGGCAGCTAGCTGTGCCAGGGAAGGAGAGCAGGATAAGGAGTTGTGGCTCTTTCTGAGTTTTTCTTAGAAATGAAAACACAGGGGCTTTCAGGCTGGAACTCACCATGGACTAGAACCAACAGCAGAATCTTCCTTTGTGCCAAACATTTGTGGTTTGCAACCCAATGTGTTTTCTTTAGGCACCGTGCACCCCGGCAAGGGGCAGGCACATGCTCTGACAGTGTCTCGTGAGCTTGTGCTTTAACGAGCCCTGCCGTTGATTTACTCTGGATCTGTGCAACAGTCACATACCTGCCCTGTGCCTTGACCACCCTCTAGCACTCAAGCTGCTCGGAGGCACTGGGCACTTTTTGGGACAGGAGAATGCTGGCGTATATTGGGTCTCCACACCGACAGCTGCTGCAACCTGGATCATCCTTGCCAAAGATGCTCTGTGACAAAGCAGTAACTGTGCCAGCAGGAACCTTCTTCCCAGAGCGCTGTCCTGCTGTTCAGCACAAAATGATTTCTGAATGCAGAGCTCGGCCGCATCCTCCTTCTGCTCCGACCTGGACAAAGCGAGCCCCCTCCCTCCACAGAGCAGCAAGCAGGTCTGGGAGTGCGGAGGGAGGGGATGCTCAGCCAGAGCTGCCCCAACACGCTCCATCCAGTATGGCTCATTGACTCCACCAGTTTGTCCCCTGCTGCTTGCCTGTCCTTTCTGATGTTTTAATAAGGTTGCTGCCGTGGAGGGTGAGCCAGCGCTGGAGCTTTCTGCACGCAAGAGGTGGCAAAGTTTGGTTTGGGGCTGCTTTTGTTCAGGTTGAGGGAAAAAGAATAAACCCCAGCTGTGCGGGGTGATGCACCCCGAGGTGTTCCCGGTGGTTAATGCCAAGTCCAGCAAAGAGCAGCCCCAGCCTGGGCTGTAGCATGGACCCATCCTGCTGGGGCTGGGCTCTGGGGTGGACCCGGCAGCAACCGGGTTCACACAGAATCGCAAAGGTTGGAAGGGACCTTGGGAGATCATCTAGTCCAAGCCCCCTGCTAAAGCAGGTTCTCCTAGAGCATGTTACACAGGACAGCGTCCAGGTGGGCTTTGAATATCTCCAGAGAAGGAGACTCCACAGCCCCCCTGGGCAACCTGGGCCAGGGCTCAGGCACCCTCAAAGTCAACAAGTTTTTCCTCATGTTCAGCTGGAACCTCTTGCCCCTTGTCCTGGCGCTGGACACCACTGCAAAGAGTCTGGCTCCGTCCTCGTGACACCCACCCTTAAGATATTTGTATGTGTTGATGAGGTTCCCTCTCACTCTTCTCTTCTTCAGGCTGAACAAGCCCAACTCTCTCAGCCTTTCCTCCTAGGGGAGATGCTCCAGTCCCTTTATCATCCTTGTTGCTCTCCTCTGGACTCTCTCTAGGAGTTCCTCATCTTTCTTGAACTGGGGAGCCCAGAACTGGACCCAGTGCTCCAGATGGGGTCTCACCAGGGCAGAGTAGAGGGGGAGGAGAACCTCCCTTGCCCTGCTGGCCACGCTCCTCTTGATGCACCCCAGGATGCCATTGGCCTTCTTGGCAACAAGGGCACCCTGCTGGCTCATGGTGAGCTTGTCATCCAGCAGGACTCCCAGGTCCCTCTCGGCAGAGCTGCTTCCCAGCAGGTCAGCCCCCAGCCTGTACTGGTGCATGGGGTTCGACCTCCCCAGGTGCAGCACTCGGCACTTGCCCGAGTTGAATTTCATCATGGATGGTGGCTCCCGCGGGGGGACTGGCCCGGTCCCGGTCCCCGCGGGCCGCTCTCGCCCCCTGCCGGTCCCTCCCCGGTGCTGGCGGCGGGCGGGGGGGCTCGGCCCAGGGGCTGCCCCGGTGCTTCCCGCCTGCGCACCCCCGCCCGCGGAGGGGCCCGGGTCCCCCGCGCGCCCTCGCCGCGGCAGCGTGGCCCGCGGGGCCCCGCCGGCGGGCACCCACCTCCCGCCGCGGGGAAGCCTTGTTTTGGGTGCCCGGCACCGTCCTTCCCCGCATCTGCTCCCGCTGCTTCCACTCTTACCGGGCAGCCAGCCTGGGCCATGCACAGCCTGGGCCGGTGGCGGGGTTTTCCCTGCTCGTGTCCGTGGTCCTGATGGCAGGACGTCTGTCCCATGGGTCCATGCCCCTGCCCTGGGCACTGGGGAGGCCGCCTCTCGAATGCTGGGGTCAAGATTGGGCCCCTCCCTCCCAGAAGGACCTGGAGGGGCTGGATCGTGTCCAGAGAAGGGCACCGGAGCTGGGGAGGGGCCCCCAGGGGGGGGCCGGCGGGAGGCTGGGGGAGCCCTCATCGCTCCCTACAACTGCCTGAGGGGGGGGAGCCGGGGGGGTCGGGCTCTGCTCCCAGGGAACGGGCGATGGGACGAGGGGAAACGGCCTCAAGTTGTGCCAGGGCAGGGTTAGGTTGGACATTGGGAACAATTCCTTCCCCGCAATGGGCTGTCAGGCACTGGAAGGGGCTGCCCAGGGAAGGGGTCGAGTCCCCATCCCTGGGGGGATTTAAAAGAAGGATAGAGGTGGTGCTTAGGGCCAGGGTTTAGTGGTGGGATGGCAGGGTTAGGGGAACGGTTGGTCTGGGTGATCCTAAAGGGCTTTTCTAACTTAAACACTTCTAAGATTCTATGCCAGGGCAAGGGGCCAGCCCGGAGGCCTCTGGGCGCGGCTGCACCATCTCCTGCTCCTGCAGGATGCAAAGGTGCGGGCTCTGCCCGCGGTGCAGCACAGCTTTCCTCCACGAGAGGCCACTTTCCTCTAGCGTTTGCTGCTGCTGCAGCAAAAAACCTTCCCCAGCTGGAAGGCTGGGAAGAAGTACATGCGCTCGCTTGGGCAAACGAGCAGAGGACAGCCCATCCCAGGCTTGGGCTTGGATGTCTCTTCCAGTATCTGGCTGTGATTTTCTGCCTAAGCCCAGCTCCTTTCCAGCTTTTCTCCACTGCTTCGTGCAAGCAAGAGAGCAACTGGTAAGAAACTGCCCTGGCGTTTTTGTTGGGACCGTCCCTCCTGCTGGGCTTGCTTTGCTGAGCTAACGCCTTAGGCCGTCTTTGCGGGGTGCCTGAGCAAGCCAGGCGGGACCGGAGAAGCAGCAGCACAGGGTTGCATCCCACCACCCGTGTTGGCGATGCCTCTCTCGTGTCTGTACTGCCCAGGCAGCAGCAAGCCACAATTGCCACTGCGCCCTGCAGGGGTAAACCCACATGAGGGCAACTCGGCCATCTCACCACTTCAAGCCCATAAACAATGTGGCTTTGTGCTCAGGGGGTGCCAAAGGGCAAAGAAGGGCTTTGAGCAGACAACCAAAAGTTTGAGTGGGAACACTTCAAAGCCTTGGGGCCACCCATGGCCATCGGCTGCCTGGCAAGCTGCAGGGTCAGCTCTTGGCAAGGGGACAGGCTGGTTAATTGGAAAGGCAAACGGCCCAGGGCCCTGTGGGCTTCAGCTCGCTCACAAAGGGATACCCTGCGCTGCCTCCCTCCTCCAGCCATGCAGCTGGATGGCAGCCCAGAAAGGCTCACCCTAGCACAGGGCACTAGAGCTGGAAAAGCCACCTCCTGTCTGCGGGAAGGCAGCAGGGCTGGCTGCTACATGAGGGGCTGTGCCCTTCTCTCCTGGAGCCAGAGGAGCACAGCAGTGCAACACCCCAGTGCCTGGGTCTCCTCAGCCCAAAGCCAGACCAGGACTAGAATCGCTCAGCCGCCTCTGCGCACCCGCTCTCACCCGTCCCTAAAGTGCTGGAGAAAGATCCGAGCCGCTCATCCTTGCCATGGGCTTTGCTCTCAGGGAACAGGCTGAGACTCTCTCAAACGCCTTTCGCCATTGCGTGCTGCTCTGCGGGGGACCCATGGGGGCTGTTCTATTTGGGAAATTCTGCTGGGGAGCAGGAGGAGGTCGGCCTGGTGCTCACGCTGTGGTCCAGAGCAACACTCCTGTCCTCCTGGCTCCTCCCTTCTCCTCTCCTGAGTCTCCCCCTGTGCCCCCATGTTAATTACTCAGGACCCGATTTCCCCGCTTCTGTCGCTGAGGCTGCATTGCTATCGCCAGTCAGTAACTCAGTCAGGGTGAGTAATATCCCAGCACTGCATCTTGGCGCTATTATTGTTCCCCACTTGGTAAAGGTTTATGGCATTTCATTTCATAGAAGCTTTCCTGCTGCCAAAGCCTCAAGCCAGCCTTTTACTTTAGCTGTATTAATTCTCCTGGGTCAGCCCTGCTTATATTGTGTTTTTTAATTGAACATTCTTTTCTGTCTCACTTTTGCAAATTCAGCCTTGATTTTCTTCCAATTTCGCAAGGAAGGAAAAGAATGAATACGGCATTGGCTGACCCAGGGATAGCACTCGTGAGAGGGACCCACCTTCGGCAGAACCGGCTCCCTGGCCAGGAGAGGAATGAAGTGGAAGGTCCCGATGAAAACAAGTGGCAGAGAAGTGAGGGGGACTTCACGTGGAGGGAGCTTTGCCTCCTCTGGTCCAGACAGAGGCAGACTCGTGCCAAGGCCCCTCAGACCCCAGGGTGCTGGAGTTACATCTGCTTTTTGTAACAGCAACCTGTCCTGCCCGGCCACAGCAGGCAAGCAACGCTTCTGATCCCCAATCCGGGACCAGCACTGGCACTGGTTTCATTTTGAAGCATCCCCCTTGGCTTGGGCAGCGTCTGTCGGCTGGTGGGAGGGGAGGGAGATGTTGCTTCCAGACCCCACAGCTCTCCTTGTTCTTTCCTGCCAGCGCGACCGGAATGGCCAACATTGCCCAGACTGCCTGAGTTGGGAGATTAAAACACAGCTCAGAAGGAAAGATCAGCTTGGCTTCATACTGGTTCTTACTGGAGCGGTGCTCTGGCTTGGGGTGAAGCAGGTCTTGTAATAGCAGGACAGCAGAGCGATGTGAGAGGATTTCTAAGGCTTGAGATGGTGAGCCTGTCCAGGGGCTAGCACCAGCAAGCCTGATTTGGCCGTGCTTGCTATAATAAGCATAACTACAATTAATAATAGGGCCTTGCCAGGGAGAAGGGGGTGGGCGATGCCAGCCTGGCTCAGACTGAGCTCAGCCCTGCTTCTCTCGTAGCTCTCAGCACCCACGAAGGAGGCATCTCCTGCCTGCTGTAGAGGTATCCAGGGCACTAATGGTTTCCAAAAGTGGGTTTGACCGACTGAATTATAAAGCCAAAACAGAGGAAGCTGCTTGCAACAAATCCTGCTTGAGTAGACTCTAAGCAAGCCATGGACACATCTCTGGTCCCAGGCCTGAACTTTGAGTTGAACTACTAAACCGAAAGCCTCAAGCCCAATTAGCTCCCTTACCTCCCCTGCCGCCAGAGCCCCTGGACTTAAAACTTCTGGCTCTGGTCCATTTCTGCACTATTTTGGCATGTTTTACTTTAGTTTTACCTTATTGACTGTCCAGTAAGTAAGATAGGATGAGGGGGGAATGGTTTGAAGTTGTGCCAGGGCAGGTTTAGGCTAGACATTAGGAAAAAAGGGTTGTCAGGCTCTGGAATGGGCTGCCCAGGGAGGTGGTCAAGTCCTCATCCCTGGAGGGATTTAAAAGAAGGGTAGATGAGGTGCTTAGGGCCAGGGTTTAGTGGTGGGATGGCAGGGTTAGGTTAAAGGTTGGACTCGATGATCTTAAAGGTCTTTTCCAACCAAAGTGATTCTATGGGGTCAACCCCAGTTCTGACAGCTCTGAAACACATCATCATATTCCTAATGCTCTTTACAGCTCTGGAAAGGGGCAAGAAGAGCTGGGAGCCCTTCTTTCAGTGGGGGCAGAACTCAGGAGGCTGTGGGCAGCTCGTCCAGCCCCAGGCACCGAGCGGGTCTGTTCACCAGGGCCTCCTTCCTGCCCAAATCTCCACCCTTGCCACCTCCCAGCAGGGCCCAGCCACCCCTGGCAGAGGCTGCTGGCGTCCCCGCGGTGCTGGGTCAGGAGTGGCCCCGGCACCTGGCTGCTGCCGGGACCCAACCGCTGCCTGGCGTGAATACAGGCACTGTCCGCGCTGCCTCCACTTTGGCAGCCGATAGCGCGGGCGCATTGATACGGCCAGGGCATGAGGAGCTGCTCGGTTTAAAGATCCTAGCACAGAGCTGTTCACCCTTGTAAACGGCCTGGCTCCTCAGCAAGGATTATGTGTCTGAACAAGCCCTCAGCTCAGGAGCAGCTGTTTTCCAGCTATTGCCTAACAAAGAAAACTTTTATGACTACAGGAAAAGAACAGGACTCGGTTTTTCTGTACCAGCCATCGGATTTGAGAGCGGCGGGGCTTACGAATAAAGCCCCCTCAGCCTGCTGAGGGCTCGTGTGTGTGCAAGCATCGGCCGGGACCTGCCGGCTCCACACCACCCCACACCGCAGGGGCTGATAGCGCCCAGCGCGGGGGCACCCACACACGCCAACGCTCAATGCCTTCTGCTTTGGCATCGTGTGCATTTGCCTCCCTGCCTGCCTTACCTGACAGAAAACATCGTCAGGTTTTCCCCACCGGCTTGACCATTGCACCAGGCTGCCACAAGCTGCCTCTGCTGTCACAAGAGCTAAAAAGCACAGCCTGCCTGGGGCTGCGAGAGTCGGTTTGTCATGGTGCGGGTCATTTCTTTCCCCTTGCACAACTTTCATCCTTTCCTCTTCCTTTCTGCTTTTTTAAAGAAACCAATTTCCCAAATGAAGTGCAATGCAGAGCAGACAGTCTGCAAGCGCCTGACTCAGATGAGCCTAATGGATGAGGCGGCAATTCGCTGCAGCACTTTGTTTAATTGAAAGGCTCTGCCTAGTGCTGCCAAAGGGAGTCAGGACGTGGTTCCCCTGATGGGCCCTAAGTAGATGACACAATATATGGCGACTCAGCCCCCAGCCCTGCCGTGCTGGGCTCCTTGGCTCGCCTCCTGCTCCCTGCAGCAAGCCGAGGTGCCTTGGCAGGACGGCGGTGCCTTGCCTGGCATCTCTTACTGCGGTTGCCCATGGTTGTGGATCCCCTGGACAGGATCTGGCCCTGCCGGTGGGGGGGGCCCCCCCCCGGGGTCCGCCTGGCCGGCTGGTGCTGCAGCTGATGCGGGCTGAAGAGGATTGCACTGAGGCCGCTCGCTCTGCTGTGCTCCAGGACACTGGCCATGCTCTCCTCGCCTCGGACTGGTTTAGGAAAGGAGGTTGGAGGGGAAGGCATCTTCACTTTTTTAGGTCAGACACTAGGAAAAATTTCTTCACCGAAAGGGCTGTCAGGCTCTGGAATGGGCTGCCCAGGGAGGTGGTCGAGTTCCCATCCCTGGAGGGATTTAAAAGAAGGATAGATGAGGTGCTTAGGGCCAGGGTTTAGTGGTGGGATGGCAGGGTTAGCTTAACGGTTGGACTTGATGATCTTAAAGGTCTTTTCCAACCTAGACGATTCTATGATTCTATAAGCCAGGAGGTGATAAGCTGGGCAGGGGTTCCCATGGCACAGGGCCTGCCCCAGCACGCTCAGCCCGTCACCTGCAGGCACGAATAAACTGTTGATGGAGAAGGATCATAGAATCACAGAATGTTTTGGGTTGGAAGGGACCCCTAGTGGTCACCCAGCCCAACCCCCCTGCAGGAGCAGGGACACCTTTAACCACATCAGGTTGCTCACAGCCCCGTCCAACCTGGCCTGGAATGTTCCCAGGGATGGGGCCTCCACCCCCTCTCTGGGCAAAGGATGTCAAGTGGTTTTGGGGGTCTTGCTCCATTTGAAAAGCCTGGTGCAAGGCGGACTGAAGCAGGACGCATCCACTGCCGATTGCCTGCAGGGATGCGAGGGGCAGCTCTGCCTGGGAGGGAGGAGGATGGCAGCTCTGCCTCCCGTGCCCCCCTTCCCTCCCTGCCCTGCCCACGCCAGCCTGATGGACCACAAAGCTGCAGCCTCTCCTAAAAACCCTGGCTGGGCCCTCAGTGCTATCTCCCATTTACACCCGGGAAAGGTAAGACAAAGAAGGGCAGTGACCTGCCCAGTGCCCAGGGGCTGGCTGGCCCTGCTCCATCCCAGCAGCATCCCTTCACTTTACCCTGGAAGAGCAGGCAGCGAGAGGTTAACCCAGCCCGCGCCCCCGCTCCCGGGGTGCACAGAATACCGACCGCAGCATCGCCCCAGTGCTGGCTTCTCTCAGCCTGGCACCGAGAGGATGAAATATTTCCTGGTCATTCTGCGTGTGTGCACTAAGAAATTGATTTTCAGATAGAAGAAGAAATCTTTTAAGAGCTGATAGTTTCAATGTCTTTTTTTCTTTTTTATCCCCTCCTCCCCCTCCCTTTTTTCTTTTTTGCCCACACTAATGGTGACAGCAGCAGCTGCATTAACTGTTTTGGATAAAATTCAACACAAAAGCCTCTATCTCCCTGAGAGTCTGGTCCAATAAATCCTGCCTTTAACTATGAAATGGGTTAAGGGGAGTGTGAAAACACAAGTCGGCAGGGCTCGGTCCCCTCCCTGCTGGCCCATGGAGAGGCCGTGCCAGCCCGGTGGCCTCGCTGGGCACCACGCAGACCTTTTGTCAGAGGAGCCCAGCAGAGAGGAGCTGGGCAGCAGCTCCAGCCCGCCAGCAGCTTTGCAGGGGTTGCCAAGGGCCCTCTAACCGAGCACTAAAACCTTGGCTCCTCGCTCCTTGGAAAAAGGCGGGGGGTGGGGGGGGGAAAGGAAAAAGCCCGATCCCTGCATGCCCTGAATCTTAATCCCTTCCCTTTCAGCTCGAGCCCTGCTTCCCAGAACCCTCAATGCTTTCCATTAAAGGAGGGCTCCCGAAAGCGGGGTGTCTTTGTGGTGCCTGCCAAGCTCCGCCACCAGCGCCGGGGATGCTGGCCCCAGGCTGCTGCAGGGCACACGCGGGGCGGCCGCTGCCCCCACCTTGCCCGTAGCCCTCAGCACCCAGGGTTTGCAGCTGGGTGCCGCTGGCACACCGAGGGCAGCCTCTCGCACGGGCTAGGGGATGTAACTGGTAGGAACTGGGACTGCCCCGGCTCTGGGAGGGCCTAGGTTCTTGTTATTTTAGAGAGCTTGTTGCAGAAGGAAAATGGGCAATCTCTCTCAGACAAGATTTTGGGAAAGAACAGGGCTGGGTTCTTAGTGTGCATCGTGTGTGTTTCTTGCAATCAAGGTTGGGCCAAATTTGACAGGTCTGATCTCAAAGATAGTAACATCCCTCAAGTTGCCTTGACATGGGGTGGCCATCGGGGGGAAACCAGGCCCTACCAGCAAGGAGAATCACAAAGTCACTGAATGGCAAGGGTTGGAAGGGACCTCGGGAGCTCACCCAGTCCAACCCCCCCTGCTAAAGCAGGTTCTCCTAGAGCATGTTACACAGGACAGCGTCCAGGCGGGGGTTGAATATCTCCAGAGAAGGAGACTCCACAACTCCCCTGGGCAGCCTGGGCCAGTGCTCCATAACCCTCAGAGTAAAGAAGGTTTTTTTCCTCATATTCAACTGGAACCTCTTATGTCTCAGTTTGTACCCATTGCCCCTTGTCCTGGCACTGAACACCACTGCAAAGAGTCTGGCTCCATCCTCTTGACTTCCATCCTTAAGATATTTGTATGTATTCTCTTCAGGCTGAACAAGCCTAAAGGAGAGCGAAACCGGAACAGCTCCTGAGGACACACTGGGGTAACCCAGGGGAGCCGGGTGGTGGGAAGTGGGCAAGACGAGAGCAGCGAGCCGGTATGTCCAGTTTCAGCTGGAGAAAAACCCCAGTGACCCTTATGTCAGAACATGTGTCTGGTGTCAAAAATGACCCAGTCTTTAAACCAGGAAAGACTCTTTGTGTTTCACTGAGAATATTCTCCATCCCCCTCCATCGCTGTGTCCGTCACCCCCGTGTCAAAGCCAGCCCCACAGCTCCTGCCAGCGCTGCCCCAGGCACCGTGCGGGGGCCGTGGGACCGCCCGTGCCCACCAGCCCATCACAGGGGTGGGCACCGTCTCTGCATCGCGTTGCAGAGCTGAAATTTTTGCTTTATGGTAATGAAAAAAACGCTTCGGTTGCACTTTCTCTCCAGCTAATCCAATTTGTCTCCTTACTGCTTTCAAATGCCTTTTAAAGATTCCTAGCAATGTATTATAGAAAACCATTTGCTGAGATGCAGTGAAGAGGGGCATTTTTATTTTACAGTTATTAGCGAGTGACAAGGTAAGTAACTCAGAGAAGATTGATCACCCAACTAAGCATTTTTACTTTCTCAATTAATCCTGGCATGATTGTAATAAATCCGGGAGTGGGAGTAATTAGATGTGAACGGACCTCACTTCCTTTTGCTGCTGCGTGTCAGGGGTAATGGATAGAGACATCTTTCTCTTGGAAGTGGCCTAGGGAGACGTTCAGTTAAGATGGGATTTCTGGAAAGAAAGATAGATGTCAGGGGCCAGTGTTCACTTTTTCCTCAATGGAGAACAGATTTATGCTATCAATCCACATTAAGAAGACTTCATGGCTACATAGAAATCCAGCAAGAGTAATTCAATTAGCCCCGTGCACTTTTTAAGATGGGATTTGATAATGGAGGATCATTTGCCCTGAAGTTCACGCTGAATTTTCTTTTTGCTTCTTCCTTTTTTTCTCTTCTCCTTTTTTTTTTTTTTCCTTTAAATTAAAAGAGTCATTGTGGTTCACTGGATGCTTTTGCCTCCAAGCTGAGAGGTTGCTAGGTTAAGTCCTAAACCATGCTGGAGGTTCATGGCCACTGGAAACACAGCAAGATGACACCTCTGCGCCGATACCCTGTCCCTCTCCCAGTGCTAAACCCAGCCCACCTTTGCCAGCATGAAGCCTGCCCCTTGCACCCAGCGAGGGCACGGGCTCGCCGCTGACTCGGAGGGAAACGCACCCGTCTGCGAGCGATGCAGGGCTGGTTCCAGCACGAGGGGAGAGCGTGGCCAGTGCCCCGGCCAGCACACCCCCTCCCCGGCCACCACGTGCTAGGGTCTGGCTCCAGGAGGCTCCCAGCCCCCCGCTGCCTTCCCCAGAGTCCCTTGGGTCCGGGGGCCCTGGAGACCGGCTGCTGCTCTGATCTACCATATCTGGGCCTGAAACGACTGCCTTGCTCTGCAACTGCAGCCCTTCTTCATCTGCTTCCCATCGTAAACCAGGGTGTGGGTGTTGGATGTGTCCAGGCTGAATTCCTCGTAACCTGTTATTATACCACGGCGCTTTGGATAAAACTCTATTGGTTTGGGTTTTTACAGTCTGTCTCCTGGAGTTGGGTGAATATGTGCAAACCGCATCGTACTTTCCCGTTTTACAGGTGAAGGTTTAGGATCATGCTGTTGAGAAAAGCTTGGGTCCCAGTAGCTCCTAAACCTTGGGGTAAAGCCGACAAACCCCAAAGACTAGCTCTGAATTTTTAACTCAATACTAAGGCTGCAATCCCAATCTGGGGAGGGAGAGACCAACTCCTTGAATTCCTCTCTTGGACCTTACCTAGCGCAGGTGACAGACCCCAGTTTGTTCCTCGCTTTCCCCCCAGAACTAAGATGCTGCAGTCCCCATGGCGGCTAGAGCGAACCCGCCGGGGGCCGCTGCGGTGCGAAGCCCCCTCTCGCGCGGGTCCTCTGACAGGGAGCCCCGCTCCCAGCAAGATCTCATTAATAGATTTACTTATTTGAAAATCATTATACAGGCAGACAGCCTCATAGATGTAGGATCCCAGGGGCGACTTGTTAGCAGCTGCTCTGTAGCTGCATCAAGAGATTTTCTGACAGTACACAAAAGCCATTTGACAGTGTCAGAAACCACCGAGAGGGATTAACTTAAAAGAGAAAAGGGGGGAAAAAAACCCACATTGAAACATGTCTTGGAGCTTATCAGAGATGGAGAGCCTCAGAGCAGGAAAACCAGCCGGTGGGGCATAGAGGCAGCCAGTGAAAAAACCAGGGGCCAGCCCGAGCAGGAACGGGGACACTTTCTCACCCCTGGGGAAGTATTTCCGATTAACATCGGGGTTCTGCTTTGCTTTGCCAGGGTATTCACACAGGTCTTTTATTTGCTTTGAAGGCTTGGCCTAAAATCTCACGGGTTTCCTGCTATGACGTGCGTGCTGGACCTGAGCAAACCAAGAGCTCTGCGCTCTGCCCCCTGCTGCACTGAGAGGTGGGCGGACGGGGGGGTTTACCCGGTGGTTACTGATACCGGGGCTGCTGCTGCTTTTGGGTACCGAACCTGATGCACCTCAAAGGACCGGCCCTCAGCAAGCAGGAAGGGAGGGAAGTGGCTGGGGAACCAAGGTGTGACGCCTGTGACAGCTTTGGCTGAGAGCTGCGGTAACAAATATCTTGAAAGGGAAGTGCTTCGGGGTCAAACGGCAGAGAGATGCTGGCATGAAACTGCTGAGTGCAGCAGGAGTGCCGGTACAGTCATTCCAAGGAGGCAATAACTCGCAATAAATGAGAGACCTTTACAGAGTCACTCAGCCCAGCCTAAAAGAAGCTCATTTGCCTGTGCCATGAGTTGTTAAAATTGGAAAAATCTTCAAAGGAGATGGAAAAAAAAATTACAGCCCTTGTCGAAAATGTGACAGCTGCTACCACTGGAGGGAAAAGCCCTGATCAGGCAAAGCCTTACCCAGGCAGTGAACTTCAGATATGCAAGAAATGTCACAGACATCACCGAAGCTTGATGAGGGCTAGGAGTTAAACGGGTGGCTGAAGGTCAGCGTTGCTCAGCCGCCTGGTGCCAGCAATGGGCTCACAGCACCAGAGGGTTTTATGAAACTGCTGGTTCGATTGAAACCATCACTGCTGCCTCTTCTCCTTCTCCTCCTTCTTCTTTTTCTTCTTCTCCTTCTTCTCCTTCTCCTTCTTCTCCTTCTCCTCCTTCACCTCCTTCTCCTTCACCTCCTTCTCCTCTCTCCAGCTCCTCCTGCAAGCAAATCTTGCAAACGCAACCCGAACGCACGCAGAGGTGTCAGAAAGCAAACACTGCGTAAGCCCTCAGCAGTTTTCCAGCATCGCTTGATTTTTCAGGGGCTGACTGAGCTACTTCACTTGTAAGTTTAGCTCACAGAAGGTTTTGCGAGCCCCAGGTTTACAATAGCTGTCTTGTAAAGAGCCCGGACAAACCCCAGTGATTTATGTCTTTTTGTCACTTACAGAGTTTATTTATTTTGTGTGCTGATTTGCCAAATAGTTTGTTTCAGTTTTCCCACAGGACGATCAGCGCCTTGGCTGGTTTCTCCTCTCCTCAGCGTGAGGCTTCAGCCCGGCGGTGGCGAAGAGAGGGGCGATGCCACGCGTGGCCCCGTGCCGGTTCCCAGCGCACGCTGTCCCTGCGAGGGCGGCTCGGAGTCACCGTGCTCCTTCGTTTGGTGCCGTCCTTTGAAAAAGCCAACTGCCTTCTCCTTATGGACTTTATTAAACCTGCACGTGGAAAGGAGAGCCAAGATCCTGGGGGGCTGGTGTGGCACCTACAAGGCTGAGTAAATCCACCCAAAGAATTGACCGTGTAGGGGCAACTTCATCAGAAAAGCTTCTGAAATTCATTTTTTCTCTCCACAGCTTTGAAAGCAGATGGCGAGGTGGGGCCAGAAGGAGAGAACTAACAAACAGAAAATAGTACAAACACAGCGTAAATAATTCTTCCCCTCTCCTCCTTTGCAAAGTGTGGGAGCAGAATATTACAGTTGGTTTCTTCCACCGTGAACTGAGGTCGTTTCTGTGATTTACAGCTGAGCAGCGCTCGAGGAATACAATAAAAATTAATAATTAAAATAGCAAAAATAATCTGCCAGGCACTGAAATATTTTTAGCTGATTGCTGGAGTTTATAATAGCAGCAATGTAATAATGGAATCCTTTGTGCTAAACCTCTGCCGCGCAACAGTGACGACTGCGGAGCCTGGACTCTGCGTTGCTCTTGGCTTACGCTGGAGTCTTCCCGCGGCCGTTGAACGCTGCTCCCTTGCCCCTCATCCAGACACCATGTGTTTCGGTGAAGTTTTTCAGTTGGTATGGGCAGAAAACTTGCCATAGTGTATCCTGCCTCGGGTCCCTTCGCCCTGCGGCACCTCTAGGGCAGGGGAGAGCTTGGCCACCCATTGCTCCCTGGGGTGTCTGCAGAAGCGGGCAGGTTTAGAGGAGTTAAGCCCTGCCAGGCAAAGCCAGGTTTCCCGCAGACCTAAGTAGGTTGTGGGCCACTTTCTTGTGAAAATCGTCCTCGCTGAAGTCCTCAGCGAGGTGATTAAATACTGCACGCTGGTGAACAGGCAGCCTGCCTTTTGGTGCTGAACTGGGAACTTGGTTTTATGAGACAGACATTGAAGCTTTGAGCAGGAGGGGACCTGGGAGAGGGTGCGGGGTTTGCAAGAAGAGCGCCAGTGTTGAGCCCAAAGTCGCTGTGGAAACGCCAAGTGCATGGTTAAGACAGAATACGTACAGGATGTCTCCCCTGTAAAGCCCACAGCAGTTGTGATCTCTCCAGACAGATTTATGCGATCGCTGGTATTTCGTCCTCTTCAGGGTAGAAGGTAGGCTTGGACAGCATTTTGAACGCTCAGTAAGATTCATTTATTCCTCTCTTGTAGTTAATTTCTGTTTCTGTTCCAGGGGAGAGCCAAAAGGATTGGCACCCAGACGATTGCCGGGGCAAACAGCACAGACAGCTCTGCTTGAGGCTTTGAGGATGGATGGGCATCCGCAGAGCCCTGCAATGTGCCTGCCCATCAGAGAACGGCGTGGGGCACGTCATGTCCTCTACTCGGCATCGTGGCACTCGGTGTGGTTCAACTTCACCCGACCAACAGTAGTTCACTGGCTTGGCCCTGGGTCACCAACATGACTTGTTTAGGGCCATCAAGTAAAACAGCCTTGTAAAACGCCTCCGGGGGATGGCTAATTTATGGAGGGGAGAAACAATATCCCTCCCCTGGTGCCACTTAACTTTTCATTTTATATTTGCAGTAATTGCACACGACATCTGGAAAACCTGCCGCCCAGTCCCTGGAGGAAGCCAGGGCAGGAGGTCTCAGTGCTCCGGGGGCAGACACCGGCCATTCCATGGGAGGGGACAAGGCGTGGGCAGCCCCGAGCGCCATCTCCCCCTGTTAAAGGGCCAGGCGGCAGTGGGCCAGGCGTGGGTGACCTGCTTGATCCTGGGGAGCACCCACGGGAGCGCTGCAGAGCAGGACCAAGCGTGGGTGACCCACTTGGTCCCGGGGAGCACCCACGGGAGCGCTGCAGAGCAGGACCAGGCGTGGGTGACCTGCTTGATCCCAGAGAGCACCCACGGGAGCGCTGCAGAGCAGGACCAGGCGCGGGTGACCCACTTGGTCCCGGGGAGCACCCACGGGAGCGCTGCAGAGCAGGACCAGGCGCGGGTGACCCGCTTGGTCCCGGGGAGCACCCACGGGAGCGGCCGGGGGTGCCCGGGGACCCGGGGGGCCGGCCCGGTGCCCGTGCCTCAGTTTCCCCACAGGGAAGGCGGGAGCAGCCCTGGCAGCAGCCCCCCCCCCCCCCGCGACCCCAGCCATGCCACGGGGGCGCTGGGGGCGCCGGGGCCCGATCCCCTCCCGCAGCTGCCCGCGGCCCCGGGGCCCCCCCGGCAGCTCCGCGCCGGCGGCGGGGGGGCAGCCGGCGCTCGCAGCCGTCCCTACACCTTTAAAAGTCTCCTCACGTCGGCGCGCTGATTATCCATTAACCTGATGCGAGTTCCCTTTCCTGGGGGTGGCGTCCTCGGCAGCTCCGCAGCCAGAGCCGGCGGCGGGGCGGGCTGGGCTGGGCTGGCTCCGCTCCCCCCCCCCCCCCCCCGTCCATCAGCAATTCAGATTGCATGCAAATCTGCGGGCTTTCTTACAGGGGCAAGGCAGAGGACCGAGCGCTTCTCCCGGGCCGCGGCTTCGGGGGAGGGATATCTCCTCCTCCTGGGATTTTCTTCCTTCTCCCCTCCCCTGCTCCCTCCCTCCCTCCCTTCGCTCCCTCCCTTCGCTCCCTCCCTCCCTTTTCTCTCCTTCCTCCCTTTCACCTCCCCGAACAAAAGTCGCCCTCCTCTCCGCGCCAGCCCTGCCTGCGAGCGGGGTGGCTTTGTCTGCCCGCGCCGTCGGGGTGCCCGGGGCCGGGGCTGGGAGCGGGCCGGGCCCCGCCGCCGCTGCCGGGGGGGCCATGGCGGGGCGGGCGGCGGGCGCCCGGGCGCTGCTGGCGCTGCGGGGCTGGGGCTGGCGCTCGGGCTGGGGCGGCGGCGGCGGCGGGGGGGGGGCCACGACGTGCCCCGAGCGGGAGCTGGAGCGGCGGGAGGAGGAGGCCAACGTGGTGCTCACGGGCACGGTGGAGGAGATCATGAACGTGGACCCCGTGCACCACACCTACTCCTGCAAGGTGAGGCGGGGGCGGGGGGGCGCGGGGAAACTTTCGGCCCCCGGCAGGCGCCGGCTCGGGCGGGCGCATGTGGTTTTTATTGTACGCGCTGGAGCTTTGGTGTGTAATTAATGTATTTTTAGCCTGCGGAGTCGCTCCCCGCTAGGGCTCCCACAGCTGGGGCCGGGGGAATCTCGCAAGGTTGCTTTTTATGGGCATTTCCCTCCTTGCCGGGATGCGGAGCTGACTCCCAACTTTCTGCTCCGGCAGGGTTCGGGCTGCCGGGGAAGGTGTTCGGAGCCGCTTGCTGGCTCCCCGCGTAGCTCCCTGTTTACTTTAGCAGCGTTTTGAGTTCCTCTAGCTCCAGCTATTGTTTAACTGCGAATCTGGCCTCTGGCTATGTTTTTTCTTTTTTTTTTTTTTTTTTTTTTTTTTTTTTCCCCTCCACCCCCCTAAGCTGAGAGACGGTAAAGTACTGAGCAACCTGAAATACCATCCTCCCGGTTGTCAGAAAACGTGCTGAATGGTTTAACCCTTCCCGGGGCAGGAATCTCATTTGCAAGAACATGCTTGCTCCATCGCCTTTGCCTTTTCTCCCTGTCCCCTCTTCTGCCCGTCCTTACAAAGCACCGCTGTGGCTGGTGCTAAGCTGGGCCTGGGGTGATGATGTGCAGCGGTGGGAGAGGTCCAGCCGGTGTGGAGGAAGGTTGACTTTATACCATGGTGTTGCCCTCCAGTCTGGAGCATCTCTCAGCCCAGTAAACTAGTTGGACAGCTTCTGTCTGTCCAGCTGGTGCCCACTGCTTCACGCTTGCTCCCACCGCTCTGCCCCTTGCGATGCTGCATGGTACAATCTGTACCCTGCTCTCGTAAATTAGATCACAGACCCTCCAGGCTAGTGCGGAGAGCGTATGTTTGCAAAGTGTCTGGCACATCCTGGGTGCTATGTAGAAAACTAATAAGCTGCTGGGAGCAGCCGGTATCCTACAGCAGCTTGGGGCACATATGGCCAAATGGATGGGGGCCACCTGACGCTGGGGCAAGGGCTGCCATGCAAGGAGGTGGGAGGTGGTCCAGCGAGGCCAGGGACGAGGCAGAAATGCTCATCCGAGAAATGGGTCTCGCTCTTCCCGCTGCAGACACGCAGCAACGTGTCTGGCTAGCGTAAAATCCAGGCTTCATCTTGCTGCTGCATCAGACAGAGCAAGACTCCGGGCCAGGAAAAGCGTTTTTGCTTGTGCTCCTGTGATGGTAAACCTGCTTGCTCAGCAGCTCTGCCTTTGAGAGGGCACAAGCAAGTCCGAGTGAGAGCAGCTAGGGAGCAATGTGCGGGGAGGAACCTGGTCTGCAGGCGGTGGCTTTATTTGAAACACAGTTTGCATTGCACAGCTTTGAGGAGGGAGTCTCTGTCCCCCCGCTTTCCCTGAGCCATCCCCAGCAACGCTGTGCTACTTTGGGGTGAACTCTGGGATTTTGCTTCTGCCAATTACTTGTGTCATAGCAGCACCTGAAGGCCAGAACCTGCCCCTGAGATACCTGTCCTAGAGTCCTGTAAAAGAAAGTGAAAGGAGAAAAACCACCTCTCCTACCCTGGATGGAAGTGCCCATTCCATCTCGTTGTGGCCGTGCTGCTGGCTCTCCCAGCTATGCTCTGACATTTGGTAATTTTTTTAGAAGGGTGGTTCTTCAATCCCTTTGCCTACACAGCAGTCTCTTCCATGTAATTTTTAACCGTATGTTCATAGTGTGTTTGCAGGAAAAAAAGCTTTGTAATGGGACCTGGGGTGTCTTAAGGACCTGAAAGCAGATAAATCTCTCCTAACCGTGGCTTAGCAGGGCGTAACGCTCATGACTTGTAAATGCGTAGCTTTGCAGCAGCTGTTCCGCTTTAAGATCTCCCAAAGTATTGAAATTGCTGTGGATTCCGCTGATGCCGGGGTGCAGGGTTAGGCATACTTGCGGTTTGGTTTGGTTTGGTTTTTAGCAAGCACCTAGATCCCAAAAGGGCAATTTGGGAATTCAGCCTGATCACTGGCTCCTGCTGCCTTTGCACCGGCCCGGCAGCTGGAGCAAGCCAAGGTGCAGAAGGGATCTTGCTGGTTAGGTGGTGAGAAAACATGTCCGTTTCCTCGCCGTCCTACTCCAGCAACTGTTCCTTCAGCCCTGGGGATACCTCTAAATACCACCGTTATCTCTTGTCAGGCTCTTTATCTGAAGAGGAAAGGCAAGGGCCAAGTGTGTGATAGGAGTTCCCTGGAGCCCACGCCCAAAATAGCGAGTGTTATGGGTGCTGGGTGGTCTGCAAACATCAGGGTATTGTTCTCCCCAGTTCAACTCCAAGCCCTCCCAGCTGAAGCCTTTGATAGATGGAGATAAGCACACACTACAACTCAGAAGAAATGTGAAGCTCATGTTAGATAAACGCCCTTACATTGCTACCAGCCATTCATTTGCTACTGGAGAAGGCAAATAGTAAGGATGGGCTGACAGAACACCTGAATTAATGGTTGGACTTGATGGACTTAAAGGTCTTTTCCAACGTAAACGATTCTATGAATTTGGCTCTGAAACTGGCTGATGTGCTGCTTCACCCAGGGATTTGCCACGGGATCCAGGGTGCTGGGCTTGCTCCCGACCACAGCCCTGGGCTGGCTCTCCATCCCGAGCTTGCGCTGCTGCTGTTCGTCCTAGGTACAGCCTGTGTGTTGGCACTGTCCCCTCCTGCTTTTGAGTCCCCTGGTGGGCCTTGTTCTGGCCTGATCTGGCATTTATGAAGAGAGCTCCTATTTATAGGACAAGTACAGGTTCTATATGTGCTATAGGAAGTGTTGAAAAGGATGTGGATCCTGTTCCAAACAATAGAGCCCTTCTTTTGGGGGGTAACGGCGGCTGGGTTGGATGTGGAAGTTGCTGGGGGAGGTGGGTTTGGTGCTCTGAAGCCGTTAGGGAAAGGCACAGGGAGTGACAAGCAAGGGGAGGGGGACGTGGTGCGGCCAGGAGGGAAGGATTTGGCAGAGCCGATGCCAGCCAGTACCCTTCATCTTTAGGAACCGCTGAAATCTAGCGGTGACCCTTCTGTCCAGAGCTATAGCTCTCGTCCCGAGGCGACTGCACTCTAACTTCTCAACTTTTTTTGCAAGACCAAGGCTGGCATTTCTCAAAGCATCTTCCCAGCAGGAATTCGTGAGCCCTGCATGTGCCTGTGCAGGTGCTCCCATTCCCTACGGTGGGACAGACCCCTGTGGCATGTTGAAAAATCCTTTTACTTTCTGGTTTTGTACTGCACTTAAAATATACCCTTGCAAGGATCTGCTTAAATAAAGTCTTTGCTGTTCTTACTCTGCCTCCCTGTAGCTGCCACGAGTCCTGTGGAGCAGGCCTAATGCAGTGTTTGATGTGCTCGCTGGCCAAAGAGTCCGCTCCAGGGAAGGGACCGCTCCGAACTAGGTTCCAGCCTAATTTTTTCTCTCTCCCTTTCCCAATCCTTGATGTAGCCAGTGAGTCACCAGTGACAAAGTCTTAATTGTGCGTGATGATGAATGGGATGCCCTACAGGTAATTGCTTGGTCTTTGGTGCCTTCACATCCATTCATTATAGAGGATGAGGGTGGGGAGAAAGCTGGTGGACTCTGATGTTGCCTGTGAATGCTGTGGCCTGGCTCTGAGGTGTAGGACTGGAGCAGCCATGCTAATTAACTCCAATTACCATCTGCTTCAGAAGAGGGGGTAGGCTTTAGCCTTTCTTCCCCCTTAGACCTAGCTGTGAAAATGCCCAACTGCTGCCTTTCAGCACAAGCCTCGGGCTCTGCTCTCTGCCTGCCTCGCGTATTTTATTTTTTTATTCCCCCCCCACCCCCCCCCTTTTTGTCTCCCTTGTGTTCCTGGGTTTTTGCCCCCCGTTGCCTTGTGCACCTCACCTCCTCGCAGCCAGCGCCTGCCCCGAAGGAAGAGGAGGTGGGGCTGGTGGGGCTGCAGGAAGGTGTCTTGACTTGACTGTGGGTTGAAGCCCAACCGCAGGGAGTTGCGCTGCCGCAGAGCGCTGGGCGAAACAGCTGGGCCCGGGCGAGGAAGCAGGAGCTGGAGCTGAGCACCCTGCAGCACCCTGCCTTGTGCTCGGCTCGCCCCAGCGCAGGGTGGCCCCAGCCTGATGCTTTGAAGGGGGCTGCCTCCCGTGGCGGGTGGCAGAGCAGATGCCTGTGTGTCGATACCGGGATTCCTGCGGGATCAGAGGGGAGGAAAGCTGCCTGTCACAGCTACCCTTCCTTGCCATCTGAAGCTCCCTCTGTTTGCTGGTTGACTGCCATCTCTCCCGAGAAAAGAGCTCGCGTACAACCGAGCAGTCAGCTTTTCAAGCCAGCTTCTTCTCGGGCTGAAAGAGGCTGCGCAAGCGGCTTCGAAGGCATCGCTTTCCCAGCCCTGCATCTTATCCCTTACCCAGCTTGGACTTGGAATGTTTGGGGTGGGATGGTAGCACCGATAGTAACTTATTCCTTGTCCTTTGGTTGCTGTGGCATTGCTTAGCGCTGGTCCCCCTCCGTGCTGGAAGAGAAACGAGTGTGAGAGCGCGTGGGTATGGTGTCCCTGCCAAACTTCCCTGCGTCCGGGGGCAGCCAAGGGGTGTGCAGCTTCCAGAGAGGAGCCGTCACAGGAGTGTTTATACCTGGGGTTGGTTTTGGATCTCGGGTATGCAGGAGAACAGGGCTGGCCTCAGTAATACCCAGTGGCTGCTGTGTGCTGGGCTGGCTGGGAGCTGCGACCCACCAAGTCCCGAGTCATAGAATCACTTTGGTTGGAAAAGACCTTTAAGATCATCGAGTCCAACCTTTAACCTAACCCTGCCATCCCACCACTAAACCCTGTCCCTAAGCACCTCATCTACCCTTCTTTTAAATACCTCCAGGGATGAGGACTCGACCACCTCCCTGGGCAGCCCACTCCAGAGCCTGACAACCCTCTCGGTGAAGAAGTTTTTCCTAATGTCCAACCTAAACCTGCCCTGGCGCAGCTTCAAACCATTTCCCCTCCTCCTATCGTCTGTTCCCAGGGAGCAGAGGCCGACCCCCACCTCACTACAGCCTCCATCAGGCAGTTGCAGAGGGCGATCAGGTCTCCCCTCAGCCTCCTCTGCTCCAGACTAAACACCCCCAGTTCCCTCAGCCGCTCCTCGTATGACTTGTGTTCCAGACCCCTCACCAGCCTGGTTGCTCTCCTCTGGACATGCTCCAGCAATGCAACATCTTTCTTGTAGTGAGGGGCCCAAAACTGAACACAGTATTTGAGATGCGGCCTCACCAGCACCTCTGAGGCGGGCAAGTATTGCACCTTCAGGAGAAGGTGTGAGAAGCAGGCAGATCTGAGAATAAAATACCCTCCTAAGCTCTGTTCTTAACCCTCAGCTGCACCCATAGAGTACAGCAACGCTAAATTCATTCCCTTTTTCTGCTTGACAGGTGAATTTGGCGCTGAGCAGGAGGGTCTCGCCCCAGCCTGCTTGCTGCTGTGGCGGTGGGAATGGCCCTGTGCCCTTGGCCCTGCTCCTCGTCGTGGCAGGGACAGCGTGTGGGAGTTCAGCTTGAGATCGTTGTGGACCTTGAAGCCTCTTGGTGTCCAGGACTGAGATAGTGCTGAGCTCACACCCCTGAAATTCTGGACTTGGGGCTTCAGAAAATTAGAAGATTGCTTAGAGTTCACAAGACGTGCATTGCCCCTAGTCCCCAACGTGTTTTTACCCTCTTATTTGAGCTTTGCAGTGTCAGATCTTTGTGTGTGTCTTCTCAGTCACCGAGTAATGGGATCGAGGTATTTGGCAAAAAGTAAGAACGTCTCTGGACGGTCTCAAAGAAGTCCATAGGGGAATGCTGTGTGCTTGAAGGGCCGTGCAGGGCAGAGACCAGTGACTTGCAGATAATTATAAACCCAGTTCATTCTGGAGTAGGGTAATGTCTGCTCTTGTGCTTTCCTCCTCGACTGTAACCAGTCCCCCCACCACAACCTCTATGTCGAGCAGAAAAGCTGTAGTGTGAACAACTGTCTGCCTCCCTGCCACCCCCCCGGTGTCCCCCAAGCCTGCGTGCACGTGAGCATCCCACCTCTGCCCCTTGCGTTCCCTTTGGAATCGCACTCCTGAAGTACGTACGTGTGTGCCTGTTTCGGAGAGGGGCTCGAGAGCCCCCTTATCTTTGCACCGCCACCTCCCTGGCTGCTTTGGTGCTTGGCATAGCGTGCTGAAGGGCTCTTCGGGCGGTGAAGGCAGCTGGAGGGTGCAGGTGGCTGGGCACTCGGGCTGCGCTGTAGGGGGGGGAGATGCCGGCGGGGAGCGTGCCGGGCCAGGGATGCCTGTGGTCGCCGTGTAATACCCACGCACTGCAGCAGCCACCCTTGCTCCAGGCTGAGACCTCGGGCAGCTCTGACGAGCTGTTCCTAGGACGCCAACGTGCCGGTTCGGCTCTGCGCCGTGTTGCCCTCGCAGCAGGAAGACTCCCAACCCATCGGGAGTGGATGGGGATGTATCTCTGGTGTCCCATGTGCACTAAAGATTAATTTTGCTTCTTCCCTCCTGTGCAGGTGTTTCTTTCGTGCCATCCTCTCCGCAGCAAATTGCCCGGGAGAGAGGTTGGCTTGCAGTTGTGTGCAGATCGTGCCTTTTTTTGGGCAGGGGGCTGAGCCAGCAGTGAGGTCTGGGGGGACTGCTCTAGAACTGCTGGCAGTGGCAGAGGGGAGAGTGGAACCAATTCTTGTGGCCAGGACTTATTTTTCTTCCTGAAGTTTGGATGAGTAAAGGGAAATGGGCTCCTACTGCCAAATCCTCCCTGTATTTTAGCAAATCCAGTCTGCTAACGCAAAGGTTTCTTTTAGTCGTGTCTAGGAACATAAGTTGCCTTTGACATTTCTGCATGGCGTGTTATCTGCTCTGCCTTTCATCTTCCCAAGGCACCAGTGCCTTGCCAGAGCCAGGAGACTCCCTTCTCTCATTCACCCAATACATCTGCCTCCTCCTGCCCCTGTTTTAAGGCACTGTTCAGAGCCTCCCCGGTGGATGGACAGTGCTCTCTCTCTAGCTGGGCACCCTTCCCTAGCTGGGGGCTTCCAACCATTTAGTGTTCCCTTCAAAAGTTTGCTTTTTTATTCTTTTTATTCAGAACTCTCCTCCCTTGATACATTTTTCCACTGAGATTTTGCTGCATATCTCTGGGATAACTGCACCAGCTGGAGCCCGTCACCTTCAATGGTGAATTTTGGGAGTGGAAGGAAGGTTCTGCTAGCAAAGCTGGGGCTTGCATTCTGCCCTCGATAGGGCTTGGGTCACGTCCCTGACCCTTGGGGCTGTGTCTGCAGCAGTCAGGCTGCCAGCTCCTGTGCATGGAAATGACCTTGTGGCAGCTGAGGTGGATCTGTCCCGGAGTGGATCTCCTGCTATGCATTTATTTGAATTCTTTATTAGTAATGGGCAGGGACCAGGTCAGTTCTGATTTTTTTTTTTTTTTCTTAATAAATTATTTTCCTGGTTGAGGCTCTGCCAGCTTCCCCTGGCTAAATGCTACGTCCCTTGCTGGAGAGCAGCGTTCCCTGCCGTAGCTGGTTGTGTGGCAACTGAAATGGCTGTTGTGGGCATTGGGTTAGAATGGTGAGGGGGGGAGAAAGTTGATCAGCTCATCCTCTGTCTTAACTGGTGGCATGCGGCAGGGGCAGAACAGCATCAGTGGCTTCTCCTGCCAGGGAAGCTCTTGAGCAGCCGTCCTGGCCGGAGCTGAGCCGTGCTGCAGGGGCTGCCGGGCTGTGCTCACCCCTTCTCCCACCCCAGCTCTGCCTGGTGCCCTGTGGGAGCCCTCCCCTTGCCGGGTTCCCCTGCCCCATGTGGGATGCTGGTCCCTGGGTCTCCGGATAGCAGCAGTGTGGCTGGTGGCCCTCGGTTGTTTGCTGAGAAGTGGTGGCTTATCTGGAGCCGTTGCTCTTGCCCGAACAAAGGAAAGGGGCATCACCATCCTCTGCCAGCCCTGCCATCCTCGGTGCCAGGGGCTTGCTGGGTGTCTGCATTGGGTTGGGGAAGGCAAGCTCTCCCCAGGGTTGGCGATGAGAGGTTTGGGGTTTGTGTGCCCCCATGGGCAGAGAGGGGCTCTGGGGGGGTGAGTCAAGGTGGCTCGAGGTAGGGTTTGGTGCGGGGCAGCTCCTCATCAGGCTCTTTGGAGCCTCTAACAGCAGCGATGGGGCTGGCACCTGCTTGGTAGCAGGCTCCAGGCCCAGCTGAAGGCGAGTGCTGGGTCTCTGCGCCGAGGGCAGCGTGTCCCAGTGCGAAGGGGGGAGATGCGGGCTGGGGGAGAGGGGTCTCTGTCCCTTGCTGGAGAACTGCCTGGCTGAGGGGCCGCTTGTGACGTGAGGCTGTGTCCCCCTCTGCTCCCCACAAGGCTGCGCCAGGGCAGGGTTAGGTTGGACATTGGGAAAAATTCCTTCCCCAAAGGGCTGTCAGGCTCTGGAATGGGCTGCCCAGGGAAGGGGTCGAGTCCCCATCCTGGGGGGATTTAACAGCCGGGCAGACGCGGTGCTTAGGGACGGGGTTTGGTGGTGGGATGGCAGGGTTAGGGGAACGGTTGGGCTGGGGGAGCTTAAAGGGCTTTTCCAACCTGAATGATTCTGTGATTCTATAAGGGGCCAGGAGTGCCCAGTACCTGGGCTGGAGAGTTGGGTGCAGCTTTGGCAGGGGGAGTAGTACATGCTTTAGTCTTCGTTGCCCACACATGTTGTGCTTTTAGAGGGATGGCTAATGAAATCAGCTCTGCCGGGAGGCTTTGCTGAACCGCTCCTGTGCCTCTTGTGACAGCGTGATAAAAACTGCCTGGGCCAGAAGGTGCCAATTGTTTGTGGCTGTGAAATGGTCTCACACGCTCTTTCTCCCTCTTGTTCAAGGTGAGAGTCTGGCGTTACCTGAAAGGCAAAGACATCGTCACTCACGAGATCCTCTTGGACGGTGGGAACAAGGTGGTTATTGGTGGCTTCGGGGACCCGTTAATCTGTGACAACCAAGTCTCGACTGGGGACACGCGGATTTTCTTCGTCAACCCTGCCCCGCAGTACATGTGGCCGGCGCACCGCAACGAGCTGATGCTGAACTCCAGCCTCATGCGGATAACGCTGCGCAACCTGGAGGAGGTGGAGCACTGCGTGGAAGGTGAGGCTGGAGCGGGGGTGCCTGGCTGTCCCGGGACTGCTCCGAGCATGCAGGGGCAGCAGTGGCCGAGCCCCGGCTCTGTTGGCCACCTTGTGCTCTTAGCTGGTAAATGATGGATTGGCAAATCACACACAGAATCACCGAATGGCAAGGGTTGGAAAGGACCTCGGGAGCTCACCCAGTCCCACCCCCCTGCTAAAGCAGGTTCTCCTAGAGCATGTTACACAGGACAGCGTCCAGGTGGGGGTTGAATATCTCCAGAGAAGCAGACTCCACAGCCCCCCTGGGCAGCCTGGGCCAGGGCTCGGGCACCCTCAAAGTCAACAAGTTTTTCCTCGTATTCAACTGAAACCCCTTATGTCTCAGTTTGTGCCCATTGCCCCTTGTCCTGGTGCTGGGCACCACTGCGAAGTCTGGCTCTGTCCTTGTGACACCCACCCTTAAGATATTTGTTCGTGTTGATGAGATCCCCTCTCAGCCTTCTCTTCTCCAGGCTGAACAAGCCCAGCTCCCTCAGCCTTTCCTGGTAGGGGAGATGCTCCAGTCCCTTTATCATCCTTGTTGCCCTCCTCTGGACTCTCTCTAGGAGTTCCTCATCTTTCTTGAACTGGGGAGCCCAGAACTGGACCCAGTGCTCGAGGTGGGGTCTCACCAGGGCAGAGTAGAGGGGGAGGAGAACCTCCCTCGCCCTGCTGGCCACACTCCTCTTAATGCACCCCAGGATGCCATTGGCCTTCTTGGCAACAATGATCCCTGGCAGATCAGTCCGGCGTTCTACACGTGTCTGGGGTAGAGTCGTACTTCTCTGTGGGCTCGCATTGACCTCGTTGTCAAAGGCAGTGGTTGCAACCAAGGTACAGCCAAGCCAAGTTATTTTATATTATTTTTGCTCCAGATTTCATGCAGGTTCTCTGTCCCCTCTGTAATGAGTCCAATGTGGTTGGGAGCATCCCTGCTGCAAGTCTGGTCCTTGGCAGGTGCTTTCCAGGGAATTTGGAGTCCTCACACCTGAGTTAAATTTTTCCTGTAGGTTTAGAGCTAATAAGTTAATGGGTTAATCCTGTGGTGAAGGCCTGGCCTTCATGGCAGTCAGCCCTGGCTTCCTTGCTTGCTAAGCCAACCTTGCGGGCTCCCGGAGGGATCCCAGAAGCCAGTCAAGTTCTTCTTGGGCGTGAGGCTTGCTTCTCCAAGGTGCAACTAAGTCAGAACCCAGCCGTGCCGCTAAGTGCTTTTGGAAGGTATGAGTTGTGCTTCTGTATGGCTGTGGTGAAGCCCTGTCTCCCTCACCCATTAATCTCTGTGGAGCCTTTGTGTCTGTGCCCAAAAGAGCTCAGGCGAGGAGGGTTGTAATGCTGTGCTCATGGAGCACGCATGCACCACGCTGATGTTCCGCACGGGGACTGGGGGCTGGCTTGTAGCTGCCTGTGGGACAACGTGGGGAGTGCTGACGTGCCCATGCCAAAAGGGGGTGCCTGGGTTACTGTGGGGGTAACAGCATAGCTGCTGGGAAGAGCGGAGGGGGAGGCAGCCCATATGTGCTCTTTAATAGGGTCTTAGACCTCCAGGTATGCAGACCTGCCTCCGTGGAGAGCAGATCTGGAGGGAATGGATCTTTCTTCTACTTGTTGCCCGACCACCTTGAAAAAACATACTTTTGTAAGAACCTGTTCGCTGGCTTCTCTCTTCCCCCTTTCTGCTTGTCCTGTGTTCCAGTAAGAGCTCATGCGGGAATGCGGTGCCCCAAAACCCCTTTGCTGGGGTCTGAGTATGTCCTGAGAGCAGATGAGTAAACAAGGGAAGGAATGCAGGAATTCTTCACAGACAACAAATAAACAGGCAGATTGGCTCCCTCCTCCCCCTTGGATATGCAGGAGAGGCCGTAACCCCTTTTTCCAGCTGCAAATGCTGACGGCGGCAAACAACCCAACTTTGGGTCTGGGAGAGAGCCAGTTCAGCAAAGTGGCTCCCAAGAGGCTCCCATCTCGAGTGGTTTCTGTAAGAGGGAGGGACTCTGGAGGTTTTTCTGCCTCTCTCTGTGTTCTATTTTGTGCTTGAAAGGTATCAGACCTGCTTCTTCCTTGCACCCGGTGGAGAGGGAGGGAGGAGAAAGAAGAGCGTGCGTGGTGGTTTTTATTAAACCTGAGCAAACATTTGGAAGAATTTGGTCTTTACCTAGTTTGCTGTGTCCTTTGGCGTGCTCGCTTTGCGCACGCTGGTTGCAAGCTGGGGTGGCTGGGCTGGGTGGTTCCCATTTGCGGTGAAGGTTGGTGTCCCTTCAGGCCCTTGGGAGATGACGAGAGATCTGTTTTTCCTCCTAATACTTATAGATTCAGTGTAGAATTTATCACTGGGACCCATTCCTGCTCTTGCCTTTAGTGGGGGAAGATTCAAAGCTGTGTTGCCTTGGGGTAATGCTTGTTGCAGCCCCTGGTGTGTGGGGCTGGCTGCGTTTGGTGGGCTGGGACGGGACCCGTCCTAGCCATGGGCAGCTTTTTGTGCAGGGGGCTGGGGTGGCGACAGGACTGTTGTTCTCGGCATGCTGCCTATACCTCGTGGCTGTACCGGTGTCCTGATCCTGGGAGGGGAGAGGTGTGATGTGCCTGTGTGCACCAGTGGATGTGTTTGCCTATAAGCGTGCTCTCTGGTGCAGTACCATAGGACAGGTTTGCTTGGTGTTGCTCCCGTGCTGTTGTGCAAGGGAGTTGGAGGTGCCAAAGCTGGGCATGTCTAAACGCTCTCCCTCCTGGTGCTTAAATTGCAGGTCCCTGCAGTTCTAGGTGGGTTTATCTTTCCTACCTGCTATATTAACCTTTCCCGATGCCAGGTAGCAGATGATCTTTCTGGGACTCCCCTCTTTGAAGATCACCTGTTGCGTAGCTTGCTTCCCTTTAACTAATCAGGGCCCCCTTCCCAGTGGGTCACTGGGGTGCTGCTGGCCAGGCCAGCTTGCCCAGCTGGTGGGGGGGGGGTGTGTGGGGAGCAGGGATTGGTGAGGGCTGGAAACCAGCCTGCAGACTGGTGGTGGGCCAGCTTTCTCCAAGCTGATGGAGACCTCTCCAGACGGTGTTGCTGAGAAATGGCAGCACCAAGGCAAGCTTGAATCGCTCATATCTCAGGTCAAAAAACGTTGCTCGGAGGAGATGCAGTGATTCTTACTTTGGCATCTGGCTGGCTTGGCTGTTTTGCTTGCCTTGATAACCCCACCTTTCTTGTCACATCCAGTGGATCTGCTTTTCTTCTTCCCACATCCTGGAAGCCTGGTCATTCCGGGAGTATCCCATATGCTGGGTGCTAGCAGGTTTGCTGTTGAGAGCATGGAACAAACTGACCCCCAAACTCTCGATTTCCCTGAAGCCCTACCCAAAGCTCAGGCCCTCTCCTGAGGTCTGTGGAAGTCCCTTTGGGCTTGCCCAGTGCAGCTGCCCTTGCTGGCTTCTGGGGGGCCATGCAAAACCAGGCATGAGAACTCGCTCCTGCCACCCTGGGAACCGTTTCTGAGTTCCGAGTCTGAGAATTTAGCTCTAGGACTTTGTTTTCCATCAGCTCCCCACAGGAGGGTTCAAAGCAAAGCTGCGCAGAACACTGCTCTTCGCTGCACTTTGAGTTTAGAAAACAAACGTTTGAGTGCTTTTGCAGAAAGAATTGGAAGAATGGTGGCAGCTGAGTGGAAAAAACGTGAATGTTTTGAGTATCTTCATCTCCTGTCGCTCTAGCTTGGAAAAATCCTAGACCTCAAAATCTTTCCTGTCTAAGAGGGGAGTTCAAACCAGGGCATTTCTGTGAAACAGCTCAGGTTAGGGTAAACCCAGTGTGTTTGGATTACATTTAATTGCGGTAGAAATGCTTTGACCGGCTGTAGTCACAACACAAGACTTCAGCTAAGCTCTGCAAACTGTTATCAGCACGGAGGGGTCCTGCAGGGAATTTTTTTGATGCCAAATGGCAGAGGAGCAGCTCTGGGGCTGGCGCAGGAGGCTGGGACACGGGCTCGGGCTGGGCCCTTGGGCCAAGGAGGATGGGTTTTGTTCTGGTGCCTCCATGAGGGAATGCATGGAAAGGGAGCCGGCCCCGAGCAGCCCGCAGTGCTGCGTAGCACCAGGAGTGGATTCCCTCTTGTTCTTCATGACATCTGGATGAGCCTTCCCAGGGAAAGCGTTGGCCTGAGAAGCCAGAGCCTTGCTGTATTTATGCCTCAGACTCTGGTGCTGCACCAAGAGGGCTGAGTCCCTGCCTGGGTGCTAAAGCTTCCCGAGGCACGGCACCAGCCGGCTCTGTGCGAGGTGCAGCACTTGCCTCTCCTTGCTCTGCCCTGGCGACGCCACCAAGCATGCTCTTCGGGAGTTCCACGGCTGACTAAGCCCCGCGAGATCTTTCCCCCATGTGTCTGTCCTGTATTTCACTTTGATCGCAGCTGCACTTGAAGGAAATCAAGGTTTTTGTGTGTGGTATGGGAAGGGCTGCGTGTTGACTCCATGCTGAGCTGTTGGGGTGGAAGGAAATCGAGATTTAAACCTTTGTTAAGGCCTTGGTTAATGAGAACCCAGAGCTCCTCTTAAATAGTGCCTTGCTTGTGGCATGATTTGCATTAACACTGGTGCAATTGCCCCAGCCGAGACTGCTTTGGAGATGTGCGTGGACTTTGAACCTCCTGGGAAAACCTATGTACGGTGGCTTTGCAAGTACAGAGCAACCTGGTAGCGTCGGGTAGAGTAAGCACACGCTGTTGTAATGGAAGGTTCTGCTGGTGGCTCAAGACCCTCGCCCAGAGCAGCACATCCAACCTATCTTCAAGGAACTCTGGGCTCTGTGCTTTGACTTGTGCGGTGTCCCCTCAGCCTCTCAAGGTGACGTGGAAAATGGGGCCCACGAACCAAGTTGGGGCACCTTTTGGGTGCTTTGGATCCGCCTGTCTTGGGGGTGGTACTCTGCCTCCTCGATGGGAATGATTCCAGCAGCAAGAGCAAGGCTGAGGAATGACCCTCTATGCGCACATGTAGCAGCCATCCCAAACCCTGTCTGGGCCACCCTTCCCAGGCTGGTGAGGGTGGTGGTGGCTGGTGCTGCCCTCGTGCTCCCGTGGTGCTCGGTAGCTTCTCTGCTGCCTCCCCCAGCCCTGGGCCTTTGGGGGGCCCCCGGAGGGGGCTACTGTGGCGTCTCAGGGGGCTGCTGTGGGGCTAGCGTGCAGGCCTGGGGGACTCTTTCCATACAGATGCCCCTAACAAAGCTCACTGCTCTGGCTTGTGTTTGGCATGCAGAGTGCTGCAGTTGCTCCAGATGTTTAAAAACGTCACTTAGCTCTTACTGGAATTCTGATTCTAGCCAGTCCAGGTCTCTGACTTGTCATCTCTGTGGCACCCCTGTTAATTATGCCCATGGAAGAATTGGCATCCAGTTCTGCAGCCTCAGTTCTCCCATGTCCGCTTGGGAGTGGGGCTGCTTTGAAAGCATCTCCCTTCAAGTTACTCTCTCCGTTCCGTTTTGTCTTCTGCCCGTTCACTTTTATTCTGTCTTCTCTTTTCTTTTTAGGTCTCTGCCTCCATAGAACTGAGATGTTTTGTTCTTGTAAACCAGCCCATGCAAAATTCTCTTTTCAGGCTCCTTACGGAGACACTAAGGCATGCACAGTGGGCTCCTCTCTGCGAGGAAATCGCTGGCATGGGTTTGTGTTGGGTGATTTGGGCTGCGGTCGCTTCCCATGCTCTGGTCTCTCCGCAGCCCTTCTCCATCCCTGCAACTACTTCTTTTTTAATCCATCCCTGCAACTACTTCTTTTTTAATCCATCCCTGGCGTTTCGTTGTGCTTCGGGACAGGCAAGGGAGGGATCTGGAAGAGGGTTAGTATGTGGGTTTCTTCTTAAAGAAGGTTTTTTTATTTTATCTTTTTTTCCTTTCCTCCTCTTCTTGGCTCTGTTTTGAATTGAAAATAATGAGAACAGCATCAACACCTTCGTCCTGGGGAGGGTGACAGAATTAGCCAGCAGCTGTAACATGTAGTAAACCAGTGAGCATTCCAGGGGGGGCCCCTTTCTGCCTCCCCGTTGGCGGCATGGGCACAGCAGGCTGCTGGGGCTGGGGCAGGTTCCCTCTCGGAGCTGCCCCCTTGGAGACGGGCACGGGGCAGAGCAGGGACTTGCTTGGGGTGAGGTGCTGGTGCTTCAGGGGCGGATGGAGCCAGGTCCTAGGGCTGATGCTGCGGCAGCCAGCCTGGCCCTGCCCGCGCTGCCTGGACTGGTGCTTGCAGGGGGTGCTCTGGATGCTAGCGTGGGGGGCCCCGTGCGTGGGCTACGCATAAGGGTCTGTTTCCTCCCTCCCTTGCGTGGTAGTAATGCAAAACATCCCAGGGGTTTAAGGCAGTAGCGAAGAGAGTTGATTTGTTTAGCAAATTCCTATGGAATTTTAATCTGGTGTGGGAGGCTACTGGTCTGGGAAGGCTCCTTTGGCCCCACTTCCCACTCTGGCACATCCTGCTGCATTTCTCTGTGGGATCAGCTGGGGCTTCTTGGTCAGCAGCAGACGGCGTATCTCTCGGTGGGGCTGGCTGCACAGTTATGACAAGTGCTGGGCCCCAGCCATGTGCTTGTGGTTCTGCTTTTCCTTTGTTTGCTCCTCTAATAACTTGGAGGGGGGACTGTGGCTTGTGCTGTGCTGCGGAGGGGAGCTGCTGCTGCAGGCTCTGGCAGGCTCCGTGCCTCCTCCTCCAGTGTGGTTGCCCATCAAACTGGTGGGCGCTGGTTTGGGGCTTGGGCATCGCCTCCCGGCTGGTGGGAACGCACAGGGAAGGAGCATTCTCCCTCTTTCATCCTTTTTGTACAGGCATGGGGTAGAAGAGAAGGGTGGCGGGGAAGGGACGTGGGAGTGGGAAAGGTGGTGTAAGTTCCCGTAGGATCAATCTGAAAAATGTCTGTGTCCCACCCTCGGTCCCCGCAGTCTCCTTTCGGCGCGTCCCGCTGTAGGATGCTTGCACGGCATCAGCCTTGCTCAGGGGACTGGGCAGGAGCTGTGCTGCCGAGCTCCCAGGCAGGGGGCTGCTGCAGGGGGCTCCTCCATGGGCATGGGAAGCCTTGGGCGGTGGCACTGGGGGCTGCGTGCAGGAGAGGGGATCCCCTGGCGGGGGCACCTGCTCCCCTGGGGCGGTGGGGAGTGGGTGCAAGCGGAGTGATGCTTCCTACCTGGCAGCCGTCGCTGTTCCTGTTGACAAGGCTGGCTCTGAATCTCTCCCCTCTGAGCACCTCCCAAACTGAATGCCTGCAGATTTGGGGCTCTGGCACCTCCTCCCTCCCCTTTGCATCCCTGGCTTTGCAGCACTGTTTTTTGGACTCCTTGATAACCTGTCACCAGGCAAGACTTGGGTGCAGCTTCTTCTGTCTCGCTGCCTCTCCCTGCCACCCCCCCCCCCCCATCCTGCAGCCAGCACGGAAAATGGGGAGCTGCATGCATCCTTCCCTCCCTTCTCCAGCTGGATGAGGGGTTGGGAGCCTGTCCTACACCCAGACCCATGCTGCTTTAGTTTGTGTGCTGGTGCTGCGGGGCCAGGCTGCGCAGACAGCCCGTGCTATGAGAGCCTGTACGCGCTGACTGTCGCTTCTGGTCGTGGTGTCGCTGGGCCACAAATCTGTAACTTTTCCAAAAGGGGTTGCCGTGCTGTAACTGCTTCTGTCCAACCCCCCCCCCCCACTCCATCACTCGTTTCCCTGTCTGCTCCCTCTCCCTGTGCCCAGCGTCAGCCCTGGGGGGGAGCAGTCAGCCCCGGCATGCTGCGGGTGCCAATGGCACGCACGGGCGTAGCGGCTTGCCGAACGCCACCAGCCAGTCCCCTCTATCAATCCAGGCTGGTTTAATGCTGTGACTGCTTTTGCAGCCATCTAGGACCGGGTGGCTCTGCCGTTCTGGCAGGGGCAGAAGTTGACTTTGCTGTTTCTCTCTGTAAGTTGCCGGCTCCTGCCACTCGAGGCGGGCGATGCTCTCCCTTTGCCCAAGGCTCACGCTGCTTGTCTCGGACTCTCCCTGGCTGGGAGCTGAGGCGTATGGGCGCACAGGTCAGCCCTGGGATCCACGGAAGCTGATCCCAGACGAAGGGATGTGAGGGAAATGGCTCGGTACTCATCTGGCTTCCAAAGCCTGGGAGCTGGGCTCTGCTGGTGGGGAGGACGGAGCGGACCTGCCCCAGCCTTCGGGCTGTCCGGAGCCATGGTGAGGGCGATGGGCAGCACCGGCCGGGCCAGCCTTTGCCAGTGAGCCTCGCCGGGCTCTGCCTGTCGGAGCCACCGGATGCCTGCCGGAACTGCCGGCACCCGCCCGGGCTTGCTGGTGCTAATCCTTACCCGGAGTGGGACTTGGGTCTATTTATCTTATTAAACACTCTGCAAAGATCCTGCATTCCTTCAGGATGACTTCCAGGAGCAGGAGAACTCTTTGATGTGCTGTGCAGCCATGGCTGGGACAGAGCAGACCCTGCGAGCAGCTCCCTCCTTACAGAAGCCATTCAAGCACTGCCTTTTTCTTTTTTCCTTGAAAAATTGCATCTCTTCCCTCATTTTCAGCTCCCTGAAATAATTTTCTTTGATTAGCAAAGGAAATGGGACTCCAGTGCTTTCAATAATTCATACCCAATTTGGCTAATTTCAGCCTGGCTGCAGCACAGACTACAAAGTGAATAAGAACGTGTGAGGTTTCGAGCCGCTTTTTCTTATTCGCTTCTAATTTTTACTTCCCTGGCTCTTCTGTGTCCGGCAGCCACGTCGGTCTCTGTTAATCTTGCAGATCTGTGGCAAGCTGAACAGCGTGGCCAGGTTCACCCAGCGGGACAGGGTGGGCTCTGTCCCCAGTCCTGCTTCAAGCCCATGGGATTTGCTGGTCTTGCAGACTCCCACCCAGTGCCTTGCCCGCTTTCTTTTGTTGCTCGGTCGCTTTATGAAGGACCCCATCCATGCTACTGCTGAGGCCTTGACCCAACCCGTACCCCTGCGTGAGCTCTCGTGCCTTGTCCCAGCCCTTGCTGCCTCGGGTCCATGTTGCAGCTTCATCTGAAAGCTGTTTTCTCTGGTTGGTAAATGTGCTGCCTGTTTGCATTGCCTTGCCCTGGTAGGGCTGCTTTGTCCCATCCATCAAGGCCAGGTTGGATGGGGCTGTGAGCAACCTGATGTGGTTAAAGGTGTCCCTGTTCCCTGCACGGGGGTTGGGCTGGGTGACCTCTAGGGGTCCCTTCCAACCCAAACCATTCTATGATCCCAGAGGCAGCACCAGGCAGCAGGGATCCTGTGGATCACGCAGAAGCCTGCTGGTAAAAGGTCTTTTGCAACACAAACTGCTCTAATGGTGCCTCTTGCCTCCCTCTTGAAGTAGCTGGTGGAGTTGGAGCCGTGGCTGGTGTTTGCCCGGCGTGCTGCAAAGTCTGCGTGTGCTGTTCTTCGAGTAACTAGGCAGTGGTTTTTTCTCCTTGAGCTGGGACCATGTGGATTTAGCTGGATTTCTTGGATTTAGTGGATTTCTTCCCTGAAGGAGGATCAGCATTGCTGCTCACTGTTCAGAGGCTACTGGTGCTCTTTCACAGCTGGGCTTTGCTTGTAGCCCTGCTCCGTAGCTTGCTTATTCCAATATCTCATCCTGGGCTGCCTTTCCAGGAGAAGGCAAGCAGGTTAAAATGGCTCTGCTGCCCCTGTCCAGAGCCAGGAGACAAACCTTAACATCTCCCATGACCGCCTGCCTCTTCCTATCCCATTTTCTTTATCCCTGCATAGCAGTGGATGCTGGAGGAGAACTGCACGCTCCCAGAGGATGTTGTGTCATCTTGATGGGCTGTAAGTGCATCTTCTGTCTAATATTAGACCACGGTGCTCTCTGTCTTGCAGGGATGCTAATTAGCTTAAGTGAACTGGAGAACTGGCTGTGCCTCAGCATCTTTGATTTGTGGGTGATACTCAATTAAAACAAGGGGAACAGAAAAAAAGGCCAAGGGAACTTTTGCTGATTGCTGCATTTTTAAGTGCATTGCCTCCCTTTGGGTATTTAGTCCTCGGTTCTGTGTTTCAGGCGAGCAGGGCCAGGTCAGCATGGAGACCATGACTTTCTTCAGACGTGCAGGCGTGCTTTGCGTTGGAATTGGTCTCATCCAAACCGTTCCTCCTGGAGAGGAGGGAAGTGTGGAGGCTCAGAATTTGTTGGAGGACAGACTGAAGTGGTTCTCTTTCCTTTAAGGGTTTTTAATGCAATTTGCCCGTGTTAACAAGCCATTTAACTTGGTGCTGTCTGCATTTCTGCAGACTGAGGCAGGTATGGTAAGTAAGCAGCATTATGGTCCCAGTTTGCAGAGCAAGTCCGTGACCGAGCAGGGAATGGGACACAGGGGTTCTAAGTCGGTGGGCTGCTCAGGGCTGCCAGCAGTGGAGGGGGAAAGCTCCGGGTAACTGTGGTTGCCCACCTGCACCTTGACTCTGAACACATGGAGCAGGCATTTGGTGCTGCAGCCAGAACACCAGAGCTTTACAGATGGATAACCAGGCTGTTGGCACCTAAAATGGGAGGAGAGCTGATGGCAGGGGAGATCCTTGCTCGGGATCCTCGCTGCCATGGCACTGAGTCGCTGTGGACTCTCTTCCTGTGATCTGTGGATTCCCTGGGACTCTCCCCTGGATGCACTGGCAATGCGGATGTGCTGAGAGTTCCCTCCTGCTGGCTTTCCCTTCGGCCTCCCAGGCTGCCTGCAATGCCTCATCAGCCTGTTCCTGACTTCATCCACAGCGGCAGGAGCACGGGGCTGCCGTGAGCGCTGCTCGCTGATCGTCCGTGCGTGGTGGTCTGCCAGACGTGCTCTTGGACGTTCTACCTTGGCTTGGTCTTTCTCTCTGCCCGTGTAAAATCTGAGCATCCCTGCTGATCTGGAGGAGTAAGAAATAGAAGAGGCACTGAAATTGGGCTTTCTCGGCTCTTTACCTAAAGAGAAGCGCGCCTGGCTAGAGCTGGTTCCTGCCTTCTAGCGTAAGTGCCACCGATGCGGTTTATCCATTCCTCTGAAATGCAGCTGCAGCCTGGAAGGTCACCTCGTGCTGCAGAACCCAAAGGCTGGGAGGGATGCTCAAGAGGCTGCTTGTAACCCCCTTGCCAGCACTGGGTGCGTGCTGCCTGGTGTTGGAACTAAAGCCCCCATCTAAGGCTAAATTCTGAAAACTAGTCTTTAGACTCCTTTAAACACTCTTGTGCTGTGCCAGTGTTTGATGCAGGTGGAGGTTTGGAACCGAAGCCTTGAGCCTGGCTGGGTGCACGAGAACTCCTACCAGAACAGAAACTGCCAGGTGCTCGGCTTTGGTAGCCAAAGGGTTGAGTAAGTTGTGGCCTTCCAGTGCTTGCAGTACTTCTGAACCCCCAAACTGCAGATGAGAAGTCACTGGAGGGCGGGGGAAGAGGAAAATCAACCAATGCGTTGCTTGCCAACTCGAATTCAGCTGCCAAATTGTGATTGTCTTGGCTCTGAAGCCGTTCTCCTTGGCCAAGAAGCTCTGTTTCTGGGAAAAAACCCAATGCTCTGGAGCCTTAGGTCAGTTCAGGCCTTCAAGTACTTCTGTAAAATCAAGGAATAAACTGCATTACAGAGGAAGCGTCAGCCTCCAAGAAGTGGTGAGGAGGGTGCAAAAGCGATCTGAATGAATCCTCCCCGACTGCGTAAGGCAAACTGGGTCCGGGCTCCCCACCCTGTGCAGGACATTCCCAAAAAAGCTTTCCTGACTTGCGTGGCTCGGGAAGCAGCAGGCAGTGATGGGTATGGATGCAGAAAATCAAACTGGCTGCTTGGAGCTGGGAGGTGTTTGCAGCTCTGTGCTCTCTGTTAATGGTTTAGTAGGGCCAGCTGTGACAGGACAAGGGGGGATGGTTTTAAACTAAAACAGGGTAGGTTTAGGCTGGATCTAAGGAAGAAATTCTTTACACTGAGGGTGGTGAAACCCTGGCAGAGGTTGTCCAGAGGTGGTGGAGGCCCCATCCCTGGGAACATTCCAGGCCAGGTTGGACGGGGCTGTGAGCAACCTGATGTGGTTCAAGGTGTCCCTGCTCCCTGCAGGGGGGTTGGGCTGGGAAGAAAGGAGAGGAGCAAAAAAGAGGTTAGAGCACGTTCTGGGGGCTGTGCCTCGGTGCTTGGAGCTCACTTTGTCAGTACCATGGGCTGGCTCCCCTGTTGCCTTTTCCACCGTGCCGAGACCCCCACTCCCAGTGCCTGTGGGGCTCTGCCCAGGGGTCCGTAAGGGCCCTCTGAGGGTCTGGGTAGCCCAGGGCTCGTCCTGGCTGCATCCCTCGGGCAGGTACCAGCAGAGGCTGAGCAAGAAACTTCTGGGGAGGGAGCAAAGTGCCTGGGTGAGGTGGGAGTCTGGCACCCCTGAGCAGAGCCAGGCAGTGGTGGGGGTGGTTTTGGACCCCTTCATAGGGTGTCTCTGTCCGGAGGCTGTTTCCCTGTCTCTCTCTGCCTGGAAGAGAGATGCTTCCCGGAGCTTGGCTGGCCATGGCACACCGGCAGTACCGGCTCTTCCCCCTTGCACCTCTCTGCCGATAAACCTTAATCCGCCCCAACGTGAACTGGCAGCGGCCGGGCAGGCGGCCAGGAGCGGCATTCCAGTCATAGCTCAGCCAGGTAGGCTGGCAGGAGAAGCCGGGCTCCGTGGTATCTGCGGAGCGAGATGTAGCAGGAGCAGCCTGCCCGCGGGGAAGGGGCAGCGTGGGGACAAGGTGTTCCCAGCCGAGCTGGGGCCATGGCCCAGCGGCAGTGGTGGCCGTGACCGCCTGGGGTGCGGGCAGGGGTGCTGTCCTTCCCCAGTGTGGGTCTCTGGTTGCTGATCCTCTCTTCTCTGGGTCCCTGCTCCCACGACGCTAAGCAGCGCCACCGCCTTTCTCTTGTGGCTGTCCTGGTAGAAGAGGACATGCACTGATATATTTCTTTTTTTTTTTTTTTTTTGATGCCAGTACAGTGATTGCTGGGGAAAACCCAGCGCCTGGTATTATGCAGCAGACCAGAAAGGTCCTTGCTTTGAATTGGGGACCCATCCTGTAACTCCTTGGGTGGCTGCATTTGGAATGGGCACCCATGGGGAGAGGAGCTGGCATGGGCCGGCTGTGTGCCCCTGCTGAGCTGTGCTGTGGGATGCTGTGGTCCAGTTACAGACCCTTCCCAGAGGGAATGGCTCCTTCACTGTCCTATTTCTTATAATGGGGATCCTCTTCAGTGTCTTCAGTTGCATTTTTATCATGGTGGCCGAGGGGCGTTTCTCCTCTACAGGAGGTGCAGGACTGTACTGTGGCTCCATCTCTTCTGCAGTGATGTTTTGCCAGGGGGTTCATTTGGGCTGGCTCCCTTTTTCTGCCACTTCTCATTCTGTTGGTGCCTGAAAACTTTACTAACCAACAGATATATCAAGGCTATGGGGTCAGAACTGGGTTCTCGTCCTCAGTTAATTACCCAAGCAAATCCTTTTGGCTGGGCTGTGAGACCCATTCGTGTGGCTCGGGGTTGCCCAGAGCTTGGCCCTGGCTTCCCTGAGGACAGTTGTGGTCTTTGGGAGTCAACCTTTGGGAAAACAGGTTCTTTGTCTGTTGTGTTTGTCCATCTCCTGCTCACAGCCAGTTTCTCTCTTCTCTCCTTGTTCTGCTGGGCTGTCTGTTTATGTAGTGGTAAAATCCCTGAGCAAATTGTTTTAACTGATGCTGTTTATCTAAGAGATAAACTGGGATCAGCGGAAGCTCCTGGCAGTTGCATGGGGGAGCTCTGTCATGAGGAGCCATCTGAACTCTGTCGAGGTGGGTGCTTCGGCTTCATTCAGCGTGGCTGCTTTCCCAACAAACTTGTCCAGACTGAGCACGGGGACCCAGACGTGCAGAAATCCCCTATTTCTTGCCGCCTTTGCCTGGGTATTTGAAAGTCTCGGAGGTTGTATGACTAAGTGGGTTGGATAAGGGGTTGTCCTGGTTTGGGGTGGGATAGAGTTAATTTTCTTCCTAGTAGCTGGTGTAGTGCTGTGTTTTGGATTTAGTATGAGAAGAATGTTGGTAACTCACTGATGGTTTAGGTTTAGGTGTTGCTAAGTAGTGCCTGGACTAGTCAAGGACCTCACCTTTGGGTTTTGGGTTTGGTTTTTTTGTTTGGTTTGGTTTGGTTTTTTTTGTTTTTGTTTTATTCCAGTTTCCCCTGCTCTGCCAAGGGCACAGGGAGATGGGAGGGGGCACAACCAGGACAGCTGACCCCAACTGGCCCAAGGGCTGTTCCATACCATATGTATGACATCATGCCCAGTATATAAACTGGGGGGAGTTGGCGGGGGGAGCAGCAATCACTGCTGGGGGACGGGCTGGGCATCGGTCAGTGGGTGGTGAGCAATTGCATTGTCTATCACTTGTTTTGTATATTCTGTTACTTTTTTCCCTCTGCTGTTTTATGAAACTGCCTTTATATTCCCCCCCCCCCCCCCCCCAATTCTCTCCCCCATCCCCCTGGGGAGGTGGGGAGCGAGCGGCTGTGTGGCTGGGTTAAACCACTGCAAAGGTGGATTTTAGGTATGGGGAAGCTTCAGGCCCAGGACATGTGCAGGAGCTGTGGCTCCTGTGTCCCTGCACACTTTGTGTGCCCTGGTGCTGTGACCCGGGGCTCCTGCAGCCAGGATGGAGCTGGGCGCCGGCGCTGCTGGTGTCTAGCAGCCCCTCCGCTCCCGGGGCGGCTGGCCTTTCCTGGGATAAGTAGCCAGGTCACTTAGGCTTTGTTTAATGGATGGGCTGAGGAGCGAGCTGGTCTGCGCAGGAAGCCTTTCCCACCCTCGGTGTGTCTCCCTGCCCCCCCCACCCGGGTTGCTGCATTCCTGGGCAGTGAGGTTGCCTGCAAACAATGGCACAGAGATGCTCGGCCCTTCGTGGGGACGGGGACCGGGGACGGGGACCGGTGACGTAACCCTGGGGAGGGAGAGACCCCTTCTCCATAGGTTGCCCTTTGTCTCTGGCAGCTCCCTGGGGTGTGTTTCCCTTGCCTTTGGTTGCCTCTCCATCTGGAGTGCCCAATTTCTGGATCCCCACAAGCTTGGGAAGGGGAGGTTTGAAATCTCTGGTCACTCAGCATGGCTTAGAAACATAGAATAGAATCATTTAGGTTGGAAAAGACCTTTAAGATCATCAAGTCCAACCATTAACCTCACACTGCCATCCCACCACTAGACCATGTCCCTGTGCCCGGCTTCTTGCCACCCTTCCTGGGGACACCAAGTGCGTGGTCCCCTGTGCCTGCTGCTATGGTCCAGGGGGCAGGAGGGAGCCGGGGGGCTGGTGTTGGGCCATCGGCTTCGCTGTGGTGCTGGCAGGTCCCAGGTTTGGTGGCTCTGGGTACAAGGGTGCATGGCAGAGAGAGGAAAGATCCTGATAGATCTTCAGGCTTCCAACCCTGCCTCCGAAGAGCGACGTCTCCAAAACACCGCGCATCTCCCTGGCCTCCGTGCATGGGAGCAGGACCAGGCAGCCCACAGCTCTGCCCGTGCAGGCACTGGGGCCTCTTGGCTTGGGGCAGGGTTTCGCTCAGAAAGGTTGGTGTAAAGGGATGCGATGTGGATCAACGTATAGGAGGTAAATTTGCTCCTTTTAAATATTGGAAGGGTGGAGGAACTAAGCAGCAGGCTCGAAGGGTGGCCACTCTTACACGGAGACAAGGTAAACTAAGGAATTGTTGCCAATGGGTGGTGTAAGAGCCAGAAATACTAAGGGGCTGAAGAGGGATTAGGCAAAATTGTGATGGGTGGGTCAATCAGTTATTTGGCAATTGCGTAAGTTAAACCAGTTCTGGCTGAGGAAGTCCCTGAAGAGCTGATTTCCCGATCGTGGGACGGTATAGGGTGCAGGCAAGCTTGCTCAGCCCTTGCTTGGCTCCGGCACGCTTCTGCTCAACATCTGCTACCAGCAGCAAGATCTGAACCAGAGGGACCGTCGGTCCTGCCGCGGTGGCCTCTCTCGTTCTGGTCCCTTCCTCCGGCATTGTCACTGGGAGGCTTGGAAAGAAGGTGGTGAGCTGCAGCACGGGAGCAGCGGCTGCCGCCCGCCGCCTGCTTGCCATCCCCAGGCACGGGGAGGGAGATGCAAAGCCAGGCTCTGGCGCCGGCGTTGCCAGGGCTCTGGTCCCCACAGTGCTCCCTCCTGGGGTGGCCTGTGAGGAGCGGGGAGGCTTCACGCCTGCCGACGTGTGCATGGCTGGGTGCTCTCTGTTTGCAGGGCGGGCACATGGCTTCCTCAGCGCAAGGCTGGGCAGGTCCTCACAATGCAAAAACTTGCCTCAGCAGCTGCCTTTTTTTTCTTTTTCTCCAGTCCCCTCCTGGGCTGCTTTCCCTTTGGTTGTGCCTGTCCTCCCCTGCAGGCTGCAGGTTTCAGGGTGAGTGATCGCTTGGCCACGTGGGCCGTGCTCCATCCGCAGCGTACCTCTCCCTGTGCGGCTCCGCGCTGCAGGTCGGGAGGAAGGAAAGGGAATGCAGCAGCATCCCGCTGAGTCCTGTTTGGGCTTGTGGCTGCAGTGCCCAGGCAAGGGCACTCCTCACCTGGAGCCCTGCGTCCAGCTCGGGAGCCCTCAGCACAAGAAGGACAGGTTGGGGGGCCGGGGGCATAAAAGATCCGAGGGCTGGAGCCCCTCTGCTCTGAGGCCAGGCGGGGGGGGGGGGGAGGCCGGTCGGGCAGGGGGGCCCAGAGGAAAGGGGGGGACAAGATTTTTAGCAGGGCCAGCTGGGACAGGACAAGGGGGGATGGCTTTAAACTGAAGCAGGGTAGGTTTAGACTGGATCTAAGGAAGAAATTCTTTACACTGAGGGTGGTGAAACCCTCGCAGGGGTTGCCCAGAGAGGGGGTGGAGGCCCCATCCCTGGGAACATTCCAGGCCAGGTTGGACAGGGCTGTGAGCAACCTGATGTGGTTCAAGGTGTCCCTGCTCCTGCAGGGGGGTTGGGCTGGGTGACCTCTAGGGGTCCCTTCCAACCCAAAACATTCTATGATTCTATGCTGGCAGAACAGCCCTGCTCCATTCCTGCCTCTGGAGGAGCTGGGGCACGGAGATGGGCTTGGATCTCTTCTTTCTCCCTCTGCAGCGCACAAAAAGGACAAATTTGTTCCATACTGACTTGCTAGTGGTGAGCTGGGAGGCTCAGAGCGCTCTGCACCCCAGCTGGAAGGATTTGGCTTGAGGACCCTTAAATGCATACCACGATACAGCTCCTTTTCCAGCCTTTTTTTTCCCCCTTTTTCTGCCCAGCACCGCTCTCCTCCCAGCGTGCGAGTGCTCCATTTGCGTAACCTGTTCTGGCATGTGCCCTGGTCAGGTGGCTGATGTGGGGCAGAGCTCTGCCAGCCTGGAATGCCAGCTATGCATCCCCCGGGATGCAGGGGCAGACACCCCGTAGCTCTCCTGCGGCCCTGGTGCCTCTTGGAGAGAATTTGGGCAATGCCAGAGCTTGTCAAAGGCTGGGAGAGGGGAAGGCTTGGGCAGCAGCACCTCTGCCGGGCTGGGGAGAGGCGCCCAGCCGACGAGCAGTGCTGGTGCAAAGCTAGGTCTGGTGGTTTGGGCATGAGGCTGCTGGAAAGCAGCTGGGATCCCCGCCTCGCCGGGGGCTTCTTGTAGGAACTTGCTTGGGTGCTGCGAGGCTGGGAGCTCTTCCTCCCCCTCCACGGGAGGCGTGGGGGGGCTGTGGGGTGGGGAGCTGGAGTTGCAGAGCTCCGACAAGGAAAGGCAGTGCTGCCCTGGAACGGCTGGGGAAACGGGGGGCAGTCCCTGCGGGCGGAGAGTTGGGCTCTGCCTTCCCGAGGCGGCCGCCGCTGGTGAGCAGAAGCATGATGTCCCATGCACACATGCTTCCTGCAGAGTCCTCCCTTCCCTCCCTCGTGGGTTGTTGTTCATCTAAAAAGGGTTTTAATCTCTTTACAGAGAGAACTGCCGGTGATTTTTCCACCGACGCCCAGGCAGGATTGTGCCAGGCACAGCGCTGCGCTGTTCTCTGCAGGAATCTGAGGGTGAAACTTCTAATCCCATAGAAAAAGCAATTTTACATCTGAGGCAATGCTGCGCTCGTCTGCAAATCTGTGGTCTTTTCAGTGCCTGCCCCAGAGCAGTGGGTGCCTGGCTCCTGCGTGGTACCAGGGGTGCAGTGGGCAGGAGGGAGCCAATTCCTGTGATGTTCTCATAGGCAATGCAGTTATTCTTAGAGGGCTGGGCAAATCCTACAATATTATCAGGGTTCCTGCAGTCCCGTTGCCAGGGTTTGTCAGTAACCCCTAGGGATAGAAGCGTATATTTAGCTCTTGGAACAAGCCCTGTTTTGCTTGGTGGAATAGTATGGCTGGAGGTAGTTTCCTTGGGGGATGCCAAAGGAGGTACCCTGTGCCCCCAGAGGTACTTCTCATGAAATGCCAAATTCTGCTGTACTTGGCCAGGTCTCCTGCTTGTTGGCTGGGGCTGTGTTCCATTGCTTGGACCAACTCTTTTGGGTTAAGTGGTTCAGGTGCTCACCTTTGCCTCTGGGCTGCGCTGTCACTCGGGGAAGAAAAATTGCAAGGTCCAAATCAGCTGGTTATCTTCAGCTGAGCTCAGGTGGTCGCTTATGCCCAGATTCGCCCCTGTTGGTGTGCAAAAGCTGAATTTAGGAGGTTATTCAGCATGGCGAGTGGAGGGCTGGGATGAGAGGAGTGCCAGTGGTAGAGATCCTGCTGGTGGTGGTGGCGGCTTCTGCCCCTTCATAACGCTTGTGAATCATAGAATCGTTCAGGTTGGAAAAGCCCTTTAAGCTCCCCCAGCCCAACCATTCCCCTAACGCTGCCATCCCACCACTAAACCCTGGCCCTAAGCACTGCATCTGCCTGGCTGTTAAATCCCCCCAGGGATGGGGACTCGACCCCTTCCCTGGGCAGCCCCTTCCAGTGCCTGACAGCCCTTTCTGTGAAGAAATTTTTCCCAATGTCCAACCTAACCCTGCCCTGGCACAACTTGAGGCCATTTCCCCTCATCCCATCGCCTGTTCCCCAGAGCCTACCCCCCCCAGCTCCCCCCCCGTCAGGCGTGTAGGGGCGATGGGGCCCCCCGCCCCTTGCTCCGACCCCCCCCCCCCCCGCCCCCGTGGGGCTCCAGACCCCCCCCAGCTCCCGTGCCCTTCTCTGGACACGCTCCAGCCCCTCCAGGTCCTTCTGGGAGTGAAGGGCCCAACCCTGACCCCAGCATTCGAGGGGCGGCCCCCCCAGTGCCCAGCACAGGGGCACGGGCAGTGCCCTGCTCCTGCTGGCCACACCACTCCTGATACAAGCCAGGATGCTGTTGGCCTCTTGGCCACCTGGGCACCCTGATGGCTCCTCTCCAGCCCCCTCTCGACCAACCCCCCCAGGGCCTTTTCCACCGGGAAGCTTTCCAGCCGCTCTGCCCCAAGCCTGGAGCGCTGCGTGGGGTTGTTGTGACCCCAGTGCAGGACCTGGCCCTTGGCCTTGTGGAACCTCACCCAATTGGGCTGGGCCAATGGATCTAGCCTGGCCAGGTCCCTCTGCAGAGCCCTCCTCCGCTCCAGCAGATCCACACTCCCACCCAGTTTGGTGTCATCCACAAACTGGCTGAGGGAGAACCGTCGCCTTACGCTGAACAGGCGCAGCGAGGCGGAGCCCCCCGGTACGTCTTGCGTGGCCAGATGCGATCCCAGGGGACACGGTGCTCCTTGGAGCAGTGTTGGGCGACGCTGGCGTCAAGGCTGGGTGCTGCCTTTTCTTGACAGGCGAGCTAGGGCTGTGAGTAGCAGCCGGGGGGGGACAGAGGGGTCTGTGCTGCTTCCCAGGCAAGCCCTGACCTTCCCAGAGATGGGCTGGGCGAGCTGGCCCCCCTCTTGGCTCTCAGCTTGAAACAGAGTGCCCTGGGCCCAGCATGGCAGTGGCTTGCCCAAAGAAGCTGCATCGAGCTTTGCCACATGCCGATCCTTCCTCCAGCCTTGTAAAAAAACCCTCCCTTTTCCACCAGTTTTATGCGTTTTAATTATTGCATCGATGTGGTGGCAGGGGGCTCTCTGGTTGCAGCTTAGACGGCAGCGGTGGCACTGCCAGACTGCAAATGAGCCTCTTCACTCATTATTCCTTTCTTCCCTCCATGCTGCCTTAAGCTGGGCTTTGCAGCAGCAAAGCCCCATGTGCTGGGCTCATCTGTGTCGCTATTGAGCTCTGGGGCTCGTTTCAGGGGGGAGAGGATGATGAGAGGAAGCGGGGAGGGGGTGGCCGTGGGCCTTGCTGGAGCTGGGAAGAAAAGCAGCTTTGTGAGGCTGCCCTGTCAACCCAGAAAATGCCTGGCTGGAGCCTGGTGTTGATGCAAGCACCTTCCCCTCCTCTGCGCTGCCTGGGAGGGCGTCATGGCCTGGGCTGCTGGAAGATGGAGCCAGACTTAATCTTGGTGCACTGGCTACGAAGATGATTAAAGGTGGGGAAATGGCTATGGAAATAGGATGGAAACTTGCTTTCTGGGGTGGCCTGTCTGAATCAACGGTAGCAACTTGCACAGAGCATCTTACCTGTCCACCCTGATACAGAGAACAGCCTGCTCCCCTTTCCTTGCTTAGAAGCTGCTTGAAAGCGGTTGATCCCCTCTCCCCTCCCTCCAACGCCGTTCCTCTAGGCTGAGCAGCCCTGGCTCCGTTGGTCTGTGCTAGTCTGTCGCTGCTGCTTCTGGTTTCTAGGACCAAAATTCATGTTGGCAATGGATTGCTGCTGTTTTTTAGATCGTGTTTTTCAATCCCCTTACTTGGGTCTGACATCATGAATGATGAGCTGGGTAGCGTCCAGCTCGCAGGTACCACGGAAAGGCTCTTGCTCTCTGGGCAGGCTGAGATAAGGCTCTGGGGGAAGCTGCTTTGCCCAGAACCTGCTGAGCATGGATGCTGGGAGCAGCTTTGCCGGGATGGTTATTCCAACATGGGTTTTGGGCAGTCTGTACCCCCCAGCCTGCGCTGTGCTGGTGCAGTGTCTGCAAAAGGCAGCGTGTGCTGGGAGTGGAAAACAGCTGTCCTTTGGTTATTCCATGGACCGCATGCAGTCTGCCTTCCATGGAAATGAAATTCTTTCCCACTTTATCTACCGGATATATCCTGTTGTGAAGCTTGTTTGGTGTTTTTTTATCTCCTGTAGTCCATCTTTTGTTTTGGAGCCGCTCAGTGGAACATCAAAGGCTGGATTTTCCCACCCACTTATTTGGGGAAGGAGGCAGCTGGCTGAGCCGGGGGTAGCATTATGGTATAGAGAGCCTCCATCGAGGCAAGTGCCCGCTTCACCCCTGCATGTGTGGAGGGGTCTTGAGCAATGACCTAGGCCAGCCTTAAAGGTACCAATGGAGAGTCCTGGGCAAAGCCTTCAAACCTGGGAACGTGGGAGAGAAGTTTCTGCTGCCAGAAGCAGTTCTCAGAATCACAGAAGCCCAGAATGGCAGGGGTTGGAAGGGACCTCAGGAGATCACCCAGTCCCACCCCCCCCTGCTCAAGCAGGTTCCCTAGAGCATGTTACACAGGACAGCGTCCACGTGGGGGTTGAATATCTCCAGAGAAGCAGACTCCACAGCCCCCCTGGGCAGCCTGGGCCAGGGCTCTGTCACCCTCAAAGTCAAGAAGTTTTTCCTCGTATTCAACTGAAACCTCTTATGTCTCAGTTTGTGCCCATTGCCCCTTGTCCTGGCGCTGAGCACCACTGCAAAGAGTCTGGCTCTGTCCTTGTGACACCCACCCTTGAGATATTTGTACGTGTTGATGAGATCCCCTCTCAGCCTTCTCTTCTCCAGGCTGAACAAGCCCAACTCCCTCAGCCTTTCCTCCTAGGGAAGATGCTCCAGTCCCTTTATCATCCTTGTTGCTCTCCTCTGGACTCTCTCTAGGAGTTCCTCATCTTTCTTGAACTGGGGAGCCCAGAACTGGACCCAGTGCTCGAGGTGGGGTCTCACCAGGGCAGAGTAGAGGGGGAGGAGAACCTCCCTTGCCCTGCTGGCCACGCTCCTCTTGATGCACCCCAGGATGCCATTGGCTTCTTCTAGTGAAGAGCAAAACAACACCTGAGTTTAGACCCTGTATCTAAGGGATCTGATGTTTTTGCTGGTTTGTAGAAGCTGAGCCTGGAGAAACTCTTGGCCTCCCCGATCAAATTGCCTGTCCCCATGTCAGACTGCATGCAGATCCTGGGGGGCAGGGGGGCGAGCACTGCAGGGGCCTGGGCACCCCTCAGGATTTGAAGCTGCTTTTACTTGCCCACCTGGGGAATGTCTGGAGCTGGTTCCTTGGGCCCCGGGGCCACAGGGGCTGGCACAGCCCAGCCTGGCAAAGGCCCCTGGCCATTGTGGGGAGGCGCTGGAGCTGGAGCTGGCCCCAGCAGTCATGCAGCACTGGGCTGGAGAGCCTGCACGTGGCCAAATCCCACTGCTGCTGCCTTCTGAGGTGCTGCCCGGGTTACAAGGGGCGGATGGTGAGGCCTGAGAGGGTCTTACAGTCCCAGGTTGGTCTATGCCAGCCGGGGGCAGCAGCTTTCCCATCACTGGAGTGAAGACGGGGCTCTGGGGTGGTGAATCGCGGCTGGCAGCGCTGATGGGCTTGGATCCCTGCCGCTCCCCACCACGCCTGCAGGCAGGCATTCCTCTCGCGTCTGCTCATCCAACCCTCTGCCAGCTAAGGTTCACCTGCCACCTTCTTGGGCTTTTTCCCAGGCGGAGACGAGGTGTGTTCCCTATGGCAGCCCAGGCTCAGGCTATGGAGCCGCACTCCTGGTGTCTTCCCTGGCTTTGCTGCCCGTGCCGGGCTCAGGCAGGGACCGGGGGGCTGTTGGCTGCAGGCAGGGACCGGCGGGCTGTGCCCCATTTGCAGGGGCTGTTGGCTGCAGGCAGGGACCGGCAGGGCTGCTGCCCGTTTGCAGGGGCTGTTGGCTGCAGTCCTCTCTCAGTTGGGGAGAGAACCACGAGGCTTCCCAGCTTGCTGATGCTGATACTGCCGTTGTTACAAGCCCCCGATTCTAGCTAAAAAGCAAACACCCTGCTGCTCATGGCTCCCTCGCCGGAGCCTGGGAGGGTGCTCTGTAGGAGCTGGCTGCCCGACGTGGCACAGGGTAAATGTGCTTCCCAATCTCACACCGTGTGGCTTTTTCTTTTCAGATGAACGTGATTTTTCTCTCTCTGAGTATGCTGAACTCTCATCCCCTGGGAAAGGAACAGTCTTGCTTCCTCATCCCTCCCTGCAGGGTCCAGCCCCAAGTTGTGATCTCGCTGGGGCTCTGACCGCTCCCTGCTTTGCAGGGCACTTCTCTCCTTGGCAGGGCAGTTCCCAGACCGGCTCATCTTCCAGGTTTATTTGCTAACAAACTGCAGGAGGGATTTTCCGAGCTGCCACAGTGGGCTGAAGGGTACGGGCATACACCCTGAGCTAGCCTGTTATTTCAAAGCTGCCGTTCCTTTTGCTAGTCCTATTGCAAAGGCAGCCTGCCCTGGGCACGTTGAGGAGGCAGTTGGTGTGCTGCAGACAGGCCTAGGTACCGGCTCTGCTTTCTCTAGGGTAACGCCGTGTTTGCTGAGCAAAGGGGAGAGAAACGGCAGCTTCCGTGGCGCTCGGCTGCGCTGCGGCGCTGGCTGCTCCGCTTGCCAAAGAGGGCTGCGGTGGCACGGCGGGTGCGCAGATCTTGAGTGCTCTGGGGGGTAAAGCACTAGGAGTCGGTCCGTTTTCCGCAGGGTTTCATAGCAGCATGGGTAAATTGATTTGGACAGAACAAGACCCTTCCATTTGCAGGTGAAAGCGAAGCTGATGGTAGATAGACATAGCCTGGGGACTTGTTAGTGGATGAATCGTCGGTTGCCTGGGAGCATCTCTTCTTTGGATTCAAGCTGGGGCGGGGGGTGTATATCTGCTGAATTCCTCCTAAACTCTGCCTTCGTCCCAAGCTTCCTACTGACACCAGCTGATCTGCTTCACGCTCTCCTGGCTCATGAGAACCCTTGCCTGCTGAGCTCAGAGCTGCTGGCTGGGACCCAGTTCCCAGGCACTGAAGCAGGAGGGAATCTAAAGAAACCCAGGCTGGAGCTGTTTTTCTAGACTGATAATTCCTCCCAGACAGCTCTCAGTTAGACTCCTAGCCAGCTGGACTTGCACTTTCTTTGCCCAAGGGAGTCTTTTCTGGACTCTGCGGAGGCCTTGTGCAAGCGCAGCCTGGCTCCCTTGAGGCTGCGAGCGATGCTTTCGGCAACGTCCCCGTCGCGCAGCTCTGCTTGTGGCATCTGGATTTAAATGCCATGGAGACAGAAGGGAGCGGGGCAGGACTTGTGGGAGAAGCTGGCTGGGACCGGAGGGTGCATGGATGGGGATGCGTAGCCTTACAGGAGCTGGATGCAGCCTCTGCTCGGGGGTACAGTTCTGGGAACAGTCTTGCCAGTGGAAGTACGGGGCCGCTTTTTGCATTCAGCGTAGCTGCTCTCATCTGAACTCGACGTGGTGCCCACCCATGTGCCTCGGTTGTGCAGGAACTGCAGGTCCATCTGGATTTAGCCAGCCTTCCCCATGCGCTCATTTTCCGTGGAGCGTTGCCTTTTGTGCTTCAGGCTGGGCTTTTGCAACCCCGCCTACAGGAGAGCAACCGTAAGAGTGGAGGAAACAAAAGGGAAGAGATGCTTTAAGATGGCAGATGGACCACTCCTGCTGCAAGCCGCACCTGAAGGCAGGAGGCTGTGTCTGTGCCCCCCTTCTGCCTTGCTGGCTGTGTCTGTGCCCCCCACCCAGAGGGGCAGCAGCCGTGCCTGGGTGTCACCTTGGCAAGCGTGCTGGCGTTCTTCCGCTCCTGCCAGCCTGGCCCTGCTCTCTGGGAGCATCACGCTTGGCTGGGATGGCTGGCGGTGGCGCTGGGCTCTCACACGTCCGAAGGGAGCTGCCTGCTCCCTGTCTGCCCATGGCTGCGTGTGCTGGTTACGCTGCCTCTGCAGATTTCTTCTTCCCCAAAGCAAGGATGACGGACGTCCCACCCCCTCCGCCCAGCCGAAGCGTGGGAACCCTTTGGTGAAGTGCTGCCCCTGGAAATCGGTCCCCAGAGTGGGTTGGTGTCTTTCTGCCAGAGGATGCAGGGAAGCAGCAGTGTGGGCTGGAGCCCCTGCCCTCTGATCGTGGCCAGTGAGCCTCCAGCCCCTGGGGACCCTCCAGCCATCGCATCCGTCATATGAGAAAATACTGCTCCAGGGCTTCTGTGTCCCCAGCAGAGGCTGGTGGCTGGCTGGCTCCTTCACACTTCTTCTGTGCCTTTTTGCTCCGCTTTCCAGCGGGGGCTTTTCCTCCCCCGCCGCAGAGGTCTGCACCCTGACCTTGCGCACGCAGATTTGCAAAGGACCCTGCGGCAGAGGACGGGCGCTTCCCGCCCCACCGTGGGTTAGTCCGGCGGCGCAGAGCGGTGCCTCTTGCTGCAGAGGGCTCCTGGGGGTGCAGGGCCGGGCTCTTGGGGGTGTGGAGCTGGCCACCCCAGGCCTCGCGAGGCACTGGCTCCTGCTGCAGGGAAGGAGGGGGACGGCGCTGAGGGGTTTAGGCTACTGGGGCTTCTGTGCAGGAGAACCCACTTGCCTCTTGCAGCTCCAGGTGCAGGTTTGGGAGCTCCCTGCTGGGGGAGGAGGAAGGATGCTGTGGAAGGGCACTGGAGATGCACACAGCTTTAGTGGGACCCGTGTTGTTTCTGCCTGAAGAGGAGGAGTGCATGGCTTGCCCTTGCTGAGGAGGGTACCCTGCAGAGGGGCCTCGAGCACAGCCTGGCATATTGGAGCTTTGCAGAGGGAACGCCAACTTGTCAGAGGGAGTTTCTCAGTTTCTTTTCCTCCTCCCAGCCCTCTGGCTTCTGCGCCCCATTATAGGGGACAGAATGGGACTTGGGGGAGGTGGGACTCCAGCTCTCTGCTCCCCACTGTGCTGGATGGGCTGGTCTCCGTGTGGCGCATAGCTCACAGAGTGGTCGTGGCCGGGAATCCTTGGGAGAAGCGGCTTCGCTGCGCCTGGCCGGCACGCAGCTCATGATGGCGTGTGCCTGCCCCTCCACACGTCGCGGTGCCCGTGGCACAGGGCGTGAGATAGCATTGGGTTGTTTAGTCTGGAGAAGAGGAGGCTGAGGGGAGACCTTATTGCTCCCTACAACTGCCTGAGAGGAGGGGGGAGCCAGGGGGCTTGGGCTCTGCTCCCTGGTAACGGATGATAGGATGAGGGGGAATGGTTTGAAGTTGTGCCAGGGCAGGTTTAGGTTGGACATTGGGAAAAACTGCTTCCCCAAAAGGGCTGTCAGGCTCTGGAATGGGCTGCCCAGGGAAGGGGTCGAGTCCCCATCCCTGGGGGGATTTAAAAGAAGGATAGAGGTGGTGCTTAGGGACAGGGTTTAGTGGTGGGATGGCAGTGTTAGGTTAAAGGTTGGACTCGATGATCTTAAAGGTCTTTTCCAACCGAGGTGATTCTATGATTGCATCTGAGCGTCTATACATCTGCCCTTCCCACTCCAGCCTGTACCATCAGCAGCCCCACAGCAGTTGGTAGGGCTGGGAATCCACGCTGCTGTGTCTCGCAAGCACAACCCTCGCTGCCGCGCTCCTCCAGTGCGACAGCCGGTCCTCGAGCAGCGTGTGTGAGGATCGAGTTGAAAGGAGCTGGCACTTGCTTGAAGCCTGCCTCAGATTAAAGGCTTTCCCTTCACAGTAAATCTTGCACGGCTTACATCTTAACATATTACATTCTTTGCCCTGGAGCAGAGCTGGAAACCGGCCACCGAAACGCTGACCTGTTAGAGGAATCATAGAATCACAGAATGTTTTTTGGTGGGAAGGGACCCCTAGAGGTCACCCAGCCCAACCCCCCTGCAGGGAGCAGGGACACCTTGAACCACATCAGGTTGCTCACAGCCCTGTCCAACCTGGCCTGGAACGTTCCCAGGGATGGGGCCTCCACCCCCTCTCTGGGCAACCCCTGCCAGGGTTTCACCACCCTCAGTGTAAAGAATTTCTTCCTTAGATCCAGTCTAAACCTACCCTGCTTCAGTTTAAAGCCATCCCCCCTTGTCCTGTCCCAGCTGGCCCTACTAAAAACATTGTCCCCACCTTTCCCATGGGCCCCCTTTAAGCCCTGAATCGCTCTGCCCGCAGCCTTCTCTTCTCCAGGCTGAACACCCCCAACTCTCCCAGCCTGGCCTCAGAGCAGAGGGGCTCCAGCCCTCTGATCATTTTAGTAGCCCTCCTCTGGCCCCGCTCCAACAGGTCCATGTCCTTCTTGTGCTGAGGGCTCCCGAGCTGGATGTGTGCCTGTGTGCGACGTGGGAGATCTGGGGGTCACGCTGGATGCCGCTCCCAGGCAGGCTGGGAACCGAACGGCTTCACTCTGTTAGGAGCCTCAGGTCCACGGGGTGGGCAAAGTCACAGCTCAGAGGCTGTGGGGTCTGCGTGGCCCTCAATGGCCGTAGGGGATGGATAATCGGCTCTGCCCATTCATTTCAACCACATGTTAACTCGTACATGCATTTCGGGGGGCGTTGGTGGTTGTTTTGGAGTAATCCTAGCACTAGCTCTGCATCTGCAGCTAATGGCAATTTTAACACTAGCCAACAGCCTTGCAGTTCAGACAGATGGTCTGGCTGCGCTATGGGGGTGTCAAAATACGGGAATGATTGTTTACAGGCAGAAAACTGCCTGCGTGGGAATCGACACCCAAAATTTGTTGGAATTTGTTCAGAAGGAGCCCGTGGCCTCAGTCAATAAAGGCTGCGTGTAGCGGGCTCCCTCCCCTGGGGAAGGGGCTGTCAGGGGGGCGTGAAGATGGAAGAGCAGCAGGATTGGGGAGGGGAGAGCTGTCACCTGGTGTCACAAGCAGCGTGACCCGGCCAGGCTGGTGGGTGCTGTCCTCCAGCTCCCGAGCGCCCTGCTCCTGGGAAGCAAGTGCTTGGTGGGCACGGTGAGAGCTTGCCCCTCCTGGGCTGCTGTGGCTCGCTGCTTGAAGGCACGGCAGAGCGTGGAGCCCTGCTCCCGGGATGCCCTGCTCCCGGGCTGCTGGGGACAGTCCCGGGCCAGGCAGCAGGTGAAGAGCAGAGCGGTGGCTGTGGCAGCGTGGTCCGTCCATCCTGCCCTGCCTTGGCAGGGAGAAGCAGGGCACATTCCTCTGCCCTGACTTCAAAGGTTGTTGCTGCATATACAGAGCCCAGCAGCCTTGGCAACCCTCGCGGGCCGGCGCATTGGCAGCAGCTGTTTTTGCTGCTGTTCCCCCACTCTGCCGGGCTCTCGCTGCCCTTTTGGCCTTACCACTTTGGGAGAGATGCCCGCTCCCTCGCTGCAGGAGCCAGGGTATGTGCTATGGGTATGCGACTCCGCTTTCCCCTGGGCTGCTGCTGCTCCCAAACCCCGTCCGGGAGGTTTGTGTTGGTGTCATTTCTACCTGCTCTCTGAGCCTGTACTGTCCACCATGCTGACCATAAGGGAATTTTTGGAGTGCCTCTAACCTGCGTTTCAGTCTCAGCACCCTCTTGGAGGGGTATCTCCTCCTTTGCCGAGGAGGGAAGCTGCAAGCACAACACCCTCAGCTTAGGACCTTGAGTTAAAGTGGAGTGAGATCAACCCAGTCCCAAGGGCATGCCCACCAGTAGCATGGGACATGGCTCCTCCTGACCTAGAGCATCTTTGTGGCCAGCAGGAGCAGGGCAGTGACTGTGCCCCTGTGCTGGGCACTGGGGAGGCAGCCCCTCGAATGCTGGGGTCAGGGTTGGGCCCCTCCCTCCCAGAAGGACCTGGAGGGGCTGGAGCGTGTCCAGAGAAGGGCACGGGAGCTGGGGAGGGGTCTGGAGCCCCAGGCTGCTGGGGAGCGGCTGGGGGAGCTGGGGGGGTTCAGCCTGGAGCAGAGGAGGCTGAGGGGAGCCCTCATCGCTCCCTACAACTGCCTGAGAGGAGGGGGGAGCCAGGCTCTGCTCCCAGGGAACAGGCGATGGGATGGGGGAAACAGCTTCAAGTTGTGCCAGGGCAGGTTTAGGTTGGACATTGGGAAAAATTTCTTCACAGAAAGGGTTGTCAAGCACTGGAAGGGGCTGCCCAGGGAACGGGTTGAGTCCCCATCCCTGGTGGGATTTAAAAGCCGGGCAGATGCAGTGCTTAGGGCCAGGGTTTGGTGGTGGGATGGCAGCGTTAGGGGAACGGTTGGGCTGGGTGAGCTTAAAGGGCTTTTCCAACCTGAACGATTCTATGATCTTTATGCCCCACCATAGCTCATGAGGGAGGTGGGCTGATCCCTGGGGCAGAGCACCATCCTGCCGCTGGGACTCAGCACCAGGCAGGTGCCTGCAGGGTGTTGGGGGCTGCATACGTGGGCATTTGGAGCTGTAAGGGGAGAATGGCCGGGCCACCCTGTGCCTTGGCCTCTCCGTTAAGTACAGGGGAGCGTCTACTAGTGTCTTGCTCTCTGGGCTGTTCAGGGCCCTAAGTCTTGCCTTTCTCCAGAAGACAGCCAGCCGGGGGCTGTTCTGCAGGGAGGGCGAGCTGCCCGTCTTCAGGCATCTTCTCAGCCAGGCAAAGTGGGGACGTGCTGCATCTCTATGGGAGGAGCGGACAAATAAGGAGCTATCTGAAAGAGATAGCGAGGGGACTTACCAGGGTTCCTAACTGCTTTATCAGGGCAGGCCCAAGTCCTCTGGTGTCACTTCTCTGTGTAGTTAACACAAGAGCCGTGTTTGTTCCTGTCGCTTTGTACGCCAGCACGGGGTGGGGAGGGGGTATGGTGTGCCCACAGCAAGCTGCTCTCCCGCTGGGAGCACGCCTTCCTTGTGCCTGCCATTGACATCTTCTGGTCACCCCAGGTCGGTCCCTGTTGTCCCATGGTTTGTCCCCTGAGTTCAGCAGAGCAATAGCCCCCCGTCCCCCGAGTTCAGCAGGGCAGTAGCCCCCCGTCCCCCGAGTTCAGCAGGGCAGTAGCCCCCCATCCCCTGATTTCAGCAGAGCAATAGCCCTCTGCCTTCCAGGGGAGGGTGAACGGGAGGGTTGGGTTGTCCTGAGTGCTGGTGGAGGTGTTGGGGCTTTTCCAGCCCTGGCTCTTTGCTCAGCTTTTTTGGAGCCATCCAGGTGACTTCAGCTGGAGCACCCCCATCCCTGCGTTGGGAGCATTGCTGCAGCCCAATTAGGGGATTAAAACCTGCTATTAGGAAATGAGTCTGCAGCGTGGGCCAGGGGTAGATCCTTCCTTTCAGCTCCTCCAGCTGATCATGGTTCACTCTCTCCCTCAAGTTGCCTGAGCTTTGCCCACCTGATCCCAGCCCTCGGAGGGGACTGCAGAATCAGGCTCTTGTAATAGTTGTGCATTCCCCCCCCGCCCCGGAGCATTTCGGCTCTATCCCTCGCGGCAGAGGAGAAAAGGGGCCTGACTGCGTCGTATGGAACAGACGTTGCGGGGAGGTTGTCGAGGAAGAGGTGATAATGGAATTGCCGGCAACAGCCTTTGGAGTCCTGCTAGCCGCCGGCGCCGGCGCGAGGTGTCTGGTGCCCGCGGTGACGTGAGACAGATGGGCCTGGGGACTCGGGGCAGCGGAGTCCGCCCGTTTGCTCATTTGTGTCTCTTCCCCCTCTGCCAAGATCCTGTGTAACGCCCTGGCTGCCGCGCTGCAGCGTGCGGGCCTTCGGCACAGGGAGGTCTGGGGTTTTGCTGGAAATCTGGCGTGAGGGGGGGTTGCAGGCGGAGGAATGAACTCGGTTGCTGGTTTTTTCCTCCCCATCCTCACTGTGTGTGCGTTCTTTGACTCCTCCATGTCCTGGGCTGTACCCTGGGCGATACCCCCTCCATCCTGGCAGGGCTCCTGATCGATGCCGCTCGGATGTTTCTTTGGCAGACGGATCACTTTCCCTTGAGGTGCGTGACCCATTTCATGCTGCAGTAACTTGTTGTTACCAAGCTGTGCTCCACCCCACCGTGCCTCTTCCCTGGCCCCCCAAATACCTTCTTTGTGTGGGTTTTAGGGGGCACCTCCTTCCTCGTGTGGTTGGCTCGAGCACCGCTCGGGCATCTCCCCTTCCTGGGGAAAGGCAAGAGCATCAAACTCTTCCACTACTGTGTCCTCTATGGGGTCAACTTTTCAGCCTCCCCCTGTGGGGATCAGGAATGCTCCCTGAGCCCCTTGGCACAGGGGGCAGCCAGGGATCGGCAGGAACCAGGGACTCGGCTGTCCTCCGTGCCACTGATAAGGCTTATCTGCCTTCTGCTGGAGTCCCTGCAGATCTGCAGGGGTCAGGGCTTCTCCCTTGCTTTTCTCCAGGCTGTTCTTCACGGGGCTTTGATCCGCACCGTTTCTCTGGCTTGGCGTTGGGGCGGGCGAGGGATGATGCTCTGCAGACCTGCAAAGCTGAGCAGCTGGCGTTCTTGGGGGGGGGGGGGGGGGCAGGCTTCTGGGGTGGGGAACCTCTCGTGCCGGGGGTGAGGAGTTGGAGCTGGGGCTGGCTGAGCACGGTGAGCCCTCCCTCTCCCCAGCTCCGGTGAGCTTTTCCCCATGGCCAGCGGGGCAAAGCAGCTCTGCTTAGCAAGTCCGTGGGCAGAGTTTACTCTGGTCTGATCAACTGTTTTTATTCTGTTTTGTGTTTTTTTTTTTTCTTTTACATGTGCTGTCCTCTCCCACGTGGATTCTGGATTATTCATTACTAGGTAAGAACAGCATTTATCTCCTTTCTCGGCCTGAAAGTGGGGCAGGGGAGGCTGGGACGCACTTGGTCTCGACACACAAGGACGCCTTGTGTGATGGGAGCTTACAGCTTCAAGGGAGCGGAGTACGTGTGCGTGGGAGGCTGGTTGCTCGGATCAGCCTGTTCTGGGCAGTCGCTAGCCCGACCGGCCAGCAGCGAGCATGTGTGGGTTAGCGGGGGGGGGGGGGGGCCGTGCAGGGGCAGGGGTGAGCAGAGCACAGGGGGAGATGGGGGTAGAAAGAGCTTGTCCCATTTGCCCACTTCCCCAAAAGCAACTGCCTCTGCCCCTTTCTCCTTGGTGTTAGAAGGTGCGAATAAAACGTCTGTTTTGCAGAAGTGGGCTGGGCTGTGTCCAAGTATCAACTAGTTGACGCGGCATCGGTGGCTGGGAGGGATTGCGGAGATAAGGATACCTGGAATGCTTTAAAGTGGGGGCTGGCTTGCTCCTGTGTCTCTGCACCAGCAGCCAGAGGTGGTAGCAATGCTTTCCATCCCAGGCAAGGTGGCAGGGCTGGCTTCTCTTGATGCTTCCACATCCCCACTGCGTGACTGGGACCCGCACCAGACACCCTTTGTGGATGGATTGAGCCTTTCTTCTCATTCAGTTTTAAATCTATTAAAAAAAAAAAAAATAAAAAAAAAAATCTTGGCCTTCTCTGCTTCCTGCTAGGACTGCTAATGCTCTGGGATCCCAGAGGAGACCCCAGCCTGTCTGCCTGGCCCTCCTGCAGGCAGAAATGATGCAGAGCCCTTTGAGTTCCGCAGAAGAGCGCGGTAGGGGCAGGCAAGAGGAAATGCTGAGAGCCGCAGGACTCTGAGCAGAAGGGAGCTCGTGCCGTCGGATGCTGTCAGGCTTTTGCTTTGCACCACCGGCACTGTGGTGGCTTAGAGAAGTAGGGGGAGGCAGTTTTTAATGAGGCTTATTTTGGTTTTGCCTTGCTTTACCCCTAAGGCTCTGGAGTGGGCAGCTACAAGTCCTTTGCTGAACTTTGCTGCCAGCTCTGCTGGCCTCGGTTGCTGGCCCAAAACTTGTTTGCTTGGAGTGACTGGCTGCTGCCTCCCTAATCCTGCTTTGCCTGGCTGTGGGCTTTTCTGCCACGCTGTTTCTTTTCATGCTAATGATCCCTTATAACAGCCCTGTTTGCTTACGGCATTTTGCAGCTAGAGACTGTTCTGCATCCTGGCATCTGTCTCTTGGATTTTGTTGCACCCTTGAATACATCACCTACCTGGAAAGGATGATAAATCTCTCATGGTTTGCCACTTCTGGTCAGAAGATCTCGTGGTAGCGGGAGATGTCCTGCTTGGGTACTCTCCTCCCAGTGCTGGACTTGCCCTGTCTTGGTGGATCAGGAGGAACACCCTGGGGAGCGCCATGTCCTTGCTTGTGTTCTGTCCTTTGCCTGATCTCCTGAGCCTGGACTCACCCTGTAGTCCCCAGCCTTGGCACTAACCGATGGACACGATGGCTGTGGTTGGGTCCTTGCTGCATCCTTTCAGAAGTAGTGGGATGGCAGGGTTAGGTTAACAGTTGGACTCGATGATCTTAAAGGTCTTTTCCAACCAAAGCGATTCTACGATTCTATAAGAGGGAATGTCCTAGCCCTGCTGTGAGAAGGGAGCCCCGAGAGCGAAGGCAGCCTGCTTGTACCTGGCGGGGCGATGGTTTTCCCTGTATGGGTTATACAGGAATGAGCATGTGGAAAAGCGAACGCTCGGTGCTGGTATCGCTGCTGGGAGCTTTTTGGAGCATACGTCTGTTCTGAAGGCCCAGCTTGTTCCTCTACCAAGAGGAGGAAAGGGTCAGCGTGTGCTCAAAAGGCAAGTGCAAGGTTCATGGTCAGTGCAAGTACATTGCTCCCAGACAACTTTCCTTTTGGAAACAAAACCCCCATGGGTTTGGCTTCGGTAAAGATCAGTAGGATTTATAGAGGCTGTTCGGAATCTTCAGGGTCAGTTGGTCAAGTGAGGTAAATTGGGAGACGTTGCCGAAGGTTATAACACTTAATTGATAACAGTGCCTCCAGTCTGGTGCTGTGATTTAAAAGGAAACCTGGCCCCCTCTGCGCAGCCTCCGGAGCCCAGCCGTGCTGGGAGAGCGGCAGCCGGCAGCCGCTGAGGATGCTGCTAAACAGCTCTTGCAGAAAAGCCCGATAGGGTTTGATGGCCTCGGCATCATTTTAAGAGCACTAACACCAGCTCTAGCCTGTATTTTATTTTTTTTTCCCCTGGTTTCTGCTGCTTTCCTTGTGTGCATTTGTTTGCCTGATGGCTTAACCAAGGGCCGCCCCTCCTGCATTGCAGATGCTCCGGGGAAGCCCTTTTAAAGACAACCTGGAATCTTGCCATTTATAAATACATATTTCTAAACGCGTTTCCATTTGTCTTTAGGTTTCCTGGGCTAGGGTTGCTCTCTTCATGAGATACTTAATTGGAGGTGGCAGTTTGCTGTTAGGAAGGAGGTGGGCAGCTGCCTGCTGAGGCTGGCAGCAGGAGCGGGCCAAGTCCCGGGGACAGAGCGCTTGTGGGGTGTAGGACCCCGCTCGTAGTGCCCCAAGCATCCTCCTCTCCCCCACGGCTGCCCCACGCCGTGCTCCCCTGCCGGCTTTGCTCCGGGGGCTGGCTTTGCTCTGGTGCTCCCACGCTGCTGCGGTCATGTCTTCCCACTGGAGCCACGGCGTTCCCGGAGTGCTGGGTATCCTGGAAGGGACGGTGGTAGTAGCCCTTGAGGCTCGTGTTTGCCTGCTGGCTGGCACTGGAGGGTTCGTCTGGATCCTTCCTGCTGGGAGATGCAAGATCTCCATCCATGAAGGGCCATGCCCACCAGTGAATACGCGATGGGAAGCAGAACAAGGGGGGGGGGGGGGGGGGGGCACCGGGGGCTAGCGTGAGGAAGGGGTCCAGGGGGCTGCCTTGCTGGCCCAGTGCCAGAGCCCCTTACTGGGACTGGGCTGCCGGGACAGGCGGAGTAGTAGGGAAATGGTGGAGCTTCAACGGGTTGAAGGAGGAAGGGTAAATGCAGGATTTGTGCTGGAATCAGGTGGAAATGGGAGCAGCAGGCTGATGATGGGGAGCGGTGAAGGATGTTATTTCAGGGTCTCCATTAAACAATTAAGAGGGAATTTTCTTTAGCCAGAGAGAACGGAGTTAAATGCTGTGAACGGAGGCAGCTGCTTGTGCTGTCTGCCCTACATGGGACTCTGGCAATGACAATTCTCCAAAGGGAAAGAGAATGAATTTTAATGAAATCTTGAAAGACTTTAAATTTTCATGTTAACTTCAATTATTCAGGACAGTCGAAAAGCAACTTTAAAGCTCCGTAAAAAGAAAGGAAAAGAAGAGGCTAGTTTGATATCTTTTTTTTTTTTTTTTTTTGGATTAATTGATTTGTATTTTGTTCCACTGCAGTGAAACATGGACGTTTTAAAGACACTGGTGTTGGTTATTGCATCTGACAGCAGTGCTGAGGAGGAAGGGTAGAATCATAGAATCGCTTTGGTTGGAAAAGACCTTTAAGATCATCAAGTCCAACCTTTAATCTAACCCTGCCATCCCACCACTAAACCCTGTCCCTAAGCACCTCATCTATTTCTTTTAAATACCTCCAGGGATGGGGATTCGACCACTTCCCTGGGCAGCCCATTCCAGAGCCTGACAACCCTTTCTGTGAAAAACTTTTTCCTAATGTCTAACCTAAACTTGCCCTGGTGCAACTTCAGACCATTCCCCCTTGTCCTATCATCCATTACCAGGGAGAAGAGGCCGACCCCCACTTTGCTACAGCCTCCTCTCAGGTAGTTGTAGAGGGCAATGATTTACGTACAGCCTGGAGTATGGTGGAGGTACTAAAGAGCCCAGTGGAGCAAAAGGCTGCGCTGTCAAGGACATGGGGGCAATGTCTGTACTGGGCAGCTCGGGGGCTTGCAGGCTGACTGCTGCACTTGCTGCTCAACCCAGAAAATCGATGGCGTGGGACGGCCCCGTGTGCTTTTAGCCACCCCGGTCCCGGCGATGCCCTGGTCCCATGCGTGCCCCCGTGAGCACTAGGCTGCTCTGAGTGCTGGGCTGCCAGTCCCTGGCTGCCGGCGGGAGGCAGAGGATGCAGGTCTGGCCTGAGAAATGCATTCCCACTTTCTGAGTGAGAAAGGGCAGGTATGAGCCAAGCCAGGGCTTGTACCGAGCGTGATGCCTCCCGTGGCTCTGTCCCTGCTGACCTGGGGCCCGTCGGCAAAGGGCAGCAGCCAGGCAGCGGGTGCCTCTCCTGCTGGGCTTCCCGTCCCGCTGCGCTCCCAGCCACTGAGGCTCAGCCCAAGGAGGCGGCTGTGATGAAGAAGAGGGCAAGCATGGGTTTTTGTTGCCTCCTGGCCAGCTACACACAGGGTGTGAAAGTGTCGGAGCTGCGGCTGCCTGCTGCTGCCAGGGCTCGGGTGCCGTGGGGACATCCATGGGCCCCGGAGGGTGGGACCCTCTGCCTCTCCAGGGACTGGAGAGGGAGCACGGGGTACCCCTTGTTATCCAGCCCGTGGTACAGGTTTAGTGCCACGCTGCGGAGAAGGAGATCCCCTGGGACTGCGTGCTCAGGCTTAGCAGCAACGAGCACAAAGAAACTGGCAAAACACAGCGCTGGCTGCCTCCTGAGCCTGCCGAGATCATAGAATCGTAGAATCATAGAATTGTTCAGGTTGGAAAAGATCTTTAAGATCATCAAGTCCAACCGTTAACCTAACACTGCCATCCCACCACTAAACCCTGTCCCTAATCACCTCATCTATCCTTCTTTTAAATCCCCCCAGGGATGGGGACTCGACCACCTCCCTGGGCAGCCCATTCCAGAGCCTGACAGCCCTTTTGGGGAAGAAATTTTTCCTAATGTCCAACCTAACCCTGCCCTGGCACAACTTCAGACCATTTCCCCTCATCCCATCACCCGTTCCCTGGGAGCAGAGCCTGACCCACCCCCCCGGCTCCCCCCTCCTCTCAGGCAGTTGTAGGGAGCAATAGGGATCCCTGCGCTTCAGGCACAGCCGGGCGCTGCTGACACGCAGCTCGCTCTTGGGGGGGACAGTGCCTGTGCTCCACTGTGACCCTGCCTGCTCGGAGCATCCTCGGTCCCCACCGCTTTCAGCAGACGGAGGCGCTGCAGCCTTGGCTCTCTTGGAGGGGGGACGCTGTGCATCTGCCGGTGCCCAGGGGCCTTGCTTGCTGCTGGTTGCACAGCTTGCTTCCCCGAACAAGGCGCTTGCTTCTCTCTTGGTCCTGCGGTCTTTCTCACTCTCCTCTCACGAAGCCCGGGGCATCTGTCTGCATTTCTGTTTCGGATCCCCAGCAGGCTGATGCCTTGCCTCCCTTTGAGGGTGCCCCACTGGTGCAGAGGGGCTCCGTCGCACAAACGCGGCTTTTATTCCCCGCCGCTGAGAGCTGCCAGGCCTGGCTCTCTTCCCAGAAAGCCGCGCTGGTTTAGAACATAAGCAGCTATTGTCTTAGCCCCGGAGACTGCGATCTGAGCTCTGCTGGCGCTGGGGAAGGGGGGGGAGAGGGGGTACAGTGTGCTAAAGGGACTTGAGAAAGGAGCCCAAGGAATACGGGGAGATTTGCAGGCTCTCAATTATGCTCGTCTCACCAAAAATAATGCGGGTGCCTACTCCTCCTTTGACATTGGAATTGCTCTGTTCCTCTGCCCCTGGGGGTGGCTGTTACAGTTAGTTTATGTCTAGCAAAGACTGGGTCCTTTGTCTTGCAGGGGCTGGGGAAGGAAATAAGGGGGGGGGGGGAAGAGTGGTCCTATAGCAAGGGTCTCCTCCTGGGACTATACTCCAGCTGGATCTGGGGTCCCTCATGCTCCCCCGGTTGCAGGGACTGGCACTTGGGACAGGGACATTGCTTAGGGCATGGACTCGGCCATCGTGCTTTAGTGAGGTGACAGAGCGGGTGGCGAATGCCGTGTTGTGGGCAGCAGGTAGCCCCCCCTCTCCCGTTCAGCTTCGTACCCTCACAGCTCGTCCCCCTCGCTGAGGGATGCGCCGGGGTGATTCTGGCGTGGGCTTAGAGCATGAGGTGCTGCTTCCCAGGGTTTTCTGTCCTGGGATAACAACGGCCGGTCCCTGCAGCGGCTCCGGAGGGCAGCAGCATCACCCAGCTCTGCTTAACCACCGTCCCCTTCCCTCTGCCGTGTGATCCAGACTAGCGCTGCGTGGGGTGTGGGAAGGCAGAATTAGGAACATGGCCTGCTATAAATCAGAGATTCTGCCTGTGCTTTCATTTGAAGGGGTTGAAATTCAGCATGAGAGCTAAGGGGATGATTTAGTGAAATGAATAGGTGGTGAGTTGTCACCTGATAGGGGGAAACCTGTGCAGCACAGAGAAGATAACGGCTCACGGGGATGCAGAGGGGCCAAGGGCTGAGCAAAGCGGGGTCCCGGGTCTGGTCCCGTCCCTGGGATGGCTCGTGGCTATCCTGCCTTGTTTTGGGTCTCCCCCTTCCAGGCAACAGAAACAGCTTGGCAGTTGTGCACGAGGACCTGATGGACCTGTTCTTGTTTGTGTCTTTGGCTTTGATTCGTGCCGGGTTCAGCCCTGTAATCCAAGGAAAAATCACTCCGCAGGTAAAATTACCAGCAGGGATGGTTGGGTAAGGGAAGCCTGGAGTCCCTGACGGAGCCTCTAATCAGCCTTGAGTTGCAGGGAAGGAGACGAGCTCCCGGAGCATCTCGTGCCTGCTTTCCCCCTTTTGCAAGCAGGGAGGGTGCAAGGGAGCTAATCATGAGCCTATTTCACGAATCATTTGGCCGTGATGAGCGGCACTCAAGAAAGAGGGTTTGAGATGCCGAGTTTTTTCAGCTTAATCTGCCGGAGCGGTGATCCTCTGCCACTCGGCGGGCCGATGCCTGCAGCCAGCCCGGCCTGAGTAAACTTTCCCTGGCTTCAATAAAAATGTTAGTGTAGTAGAGACTCTGCCCTGTGGGTTTCTCCCCCCCCGCCCAGCGCGTCCCGGTACCCAACCCACGGCAGCTTCTTAAAAAAGCATGTTTGGTGGTGGCACAGAGGGGAAACCTCAAATCCTTGCAAAGCAATTACTGCTAATGAGACACTTCCTACACATCTGGTTTCAATTCTGCCTGCGTTTTGGGGACTGTTCTTCAGAGCTTGGGAAGGGAGGAAGGTGGGGAAAAATCCCTGCTGCTGCTTCTCCCTTCAGCAGCACCCTCCTCCCGAGGTGGCAGTCGGGGCTGCTCGTTAGCTTGCTTGCCAAACCTAAACAATTAACGGGGAAAATTGCACCTCTCCGGGGAGGTTGCGTTTCAGCAGCAGCAATTATTGGGTGCTGATCGCATGCCAATTGATTGATATGTTTTTGAGAGCGAGCGTAATGTGTTTAATTAGTACGGGATTTACAGGAGCGGGGACGGCTGGGTGCCCCAGACTTTAAGAAAGTATCTGAATTAAGTGCCAATGGCAAAGAAAATGAAGATTATTTTTTTATTTAGCGTGCGATTGCTTGGGTTTTGCTTCTTTGTGTAGGGATTTGATTTTATAGGTTTGGATTGGATGTTAGGAAAAATTTCTTCCCCCAAAGGGTTGTCAAGCACTGGAAGGGGCTGCCCAGGGAAGGGGTCGAGTCCCCATCCCTGGAGGGATTTAAAAGCTGGGCAGACGCGGTGCTTAGGGACAGGGTTTAGTGGTGGGCATGGTTGGACTCGATGATCTTAAAGGTCTTTTCCAACCAAATGATTCTAGGATTCTATGATCAGTCCTTTTACAAAGTGACTTGACAAAGTTAATTGGAACAGCGACTGAGTTAAAGATTCGATTTAATGTTAAATTGGTGGAAGCTCTCTGGGGCCATTCTGGCTTTCTTCAGCCCCTCGTCTCCATGGCTGGACGTGCAAGGTGCGGCAGAGCTGCCCGATCCTGCAGGGCTGAGCCGGCTGCTGGCTCCCGGCACTGCTTGCCCTCTGTGGCTGGGAGACGGCTGCCTGCGTGCCCCCAGCTTTCGGTGGGACCTTGGTTCCCAGCTCTTCCAGAGATCCCACGCTGGCCTTACCGTGGATTAGGTAAACCCGAGCCACGGGGCTTCAGCTCCGTTTCTGACCGTTCGGATCAGGTCTTTTTTGGAATGCAGATTTGCCTGGATCCCGGGCCCCTCTGGCTGCTGGTGTTGGCAGCCAAGTCCCTTGTTATCTCAGTACAGAGTGTGGCCTTGGAGCAGGATGCAGAGAAACAGTAGGGAGGGTCACAGAGAGAGGGATTTCAGGAAGTCTGTGTTGCTTTTGTGCACTGAGCAGCGGGAAGGTGGCGTGGGAACCCTTGGCTTGTTTCCTTGGGAATGAGACGGTCCAACCTGGATCTCGCCTGCAGGCTTATCGGGGCCAGTAGCGTGAGGGCAAAGAAAACACTGTGCTGTCGGGTGTCTGGGATCCATCAGGGATCCCTCCTGGCCCCTCAGCGCCCAGCTCTTCTGGTTTTGCAGGAGGTCCAGCTTCCCCCCTTGGGTGCGCCATCATCTGATGGAGAGGTGGGGTGCGGGTGGACAAAATCCACCCCCTGTGTCCTTCACTGGCATGCAGCGGGTTCCCACTTGGAAGGAAGGCTTGCAGAGGAAAGGCCCTGCCCCGCGCGGTGCCCCGGGGCTGAGCCCTTGTTGGGTTGGCCATAGTCTTTCTGCAAAGCCAACTTACAGGGTCTTCTCTTCAGGCTGGGATTTCCATGCAGGGTTTTCCCAGAGGACAGCTTGCCTTGGTGAGTTCTTCCGACCCAACTGGCAGGGAAATGGTCTGACACAGGCATTGGTTGAGTGCCTCAGGAAATGAGCTGTTGGCCTTGTGTGGCTTGTCCGAGTCACCCGTGATTTCTCAGAAGTGCCACTTCTCCTGACGTAGTGGCCCAGCCCCTGGCAGGAGTAAGTCACAAAGCATGCACTGGGTGCTCCAGAGAGGTGGGTCTGCTTTCTTCCAGCCGCGGCTGCGTGCCTGGCTTGCGCTCCCCCAGCATGGAATGGCACAGCACAAGCACCAGCTTCTGCTCCACGTTGCTTCCCTGCAAAGCTCGGGTGTATTCCCCTGCTCCGAGTGTGTTTCTGTCCAGGAAAACTTCTCACAGGCCAGTGCCTTACCTTGGAACGGAACCTCCCGCTCTCCTTTATTTTTTTGGTTTATTTAATATAGAGTAAAATAAACTTAGTTTCCTCTTCTTGATGTTACCAGCTGCTTCACTGAGCCACAGCATGATGAAGGGAAAATCAAAGCTCGGTGACATTTGCTGGAGTTGAAAGGCGGGTCAGGCTCTGGGGCTACTCATCTCAATTGCACTTTTGTTCTAAAAATGAGAGGGAGAATGGGTGCACCCTGCTGGCCTGGCGTGATCTCCCAGGCCTTAGGAAGAAGGAACAGAGTGGGAGCCCTGCAGGACTGGGAAGGTGCTGGGGACCCTGGGACTCCAGCGGGTGGCGTTGGGGCTGGAGCAGCGCTGGGCGGGCGCTGCTGAGCCGAGGAGCGGTCCCGGCTGCCTGGGGCTCGGTGGCCTCTGAGTCACAGGCGACTTCTGGCTCCATGGGGTCAAGTGTTCAGCCTTGCTGTGGCGACGACAACCCAAGTGGGTGCATCTCAAGTCCCTTAACCCGTCTGGGATTCTGTTCCTCGCCCGTAAGCTAGAGCTAGCAGCGCTTACAGGGGATGCGGACCCTTTTCTCTACTCAGCCCATGTGTTCCTCCCTGTTGTTCTGCAGCCCAGGCAGCCAGGTGGGATTTGGGGCTGCTGGAGCAGCCCTCGTGTCTCTTGTCCTGGTGCTACCAAGCTGCAATTCCCATTTCCTGAGGGCTGCGGCACTGGAGTTGGCAGCGCTGGGGGCAGGGGGGTGGTCTTGGCCGGGCAACATCATCTTCTCTGTGTTGCTGTCTCGCTCCTTCTGCTTTCCCCTGACTCTGAAAAGCAGCTGCTGTTACGGTCCCAGAGAACATCAGGTTTTGGTACCCGTGTACGAAAGCCTCAGTCGCTATCGAGCGGGCAGGCAGTGGCACTTCATCACCCAGCGCAAAGCCCCAGCCGGAGCTGAGGGTCTCCACACCCCAGCTGCAGCCACCTGCACCTGAAAAGGTACTGCTTGGGAAATGCCCTGCTTTTGCACATGGGAAATGAGTTCTTCCATCTCCAGCTTGACCTTGGTTTTGTCTGTGCTACGCACCTCCGCCACATTTTCTTACTCGGCAGCCTTGGGCACATCACTTGTCCCGTGCACGTTGGGCGACGTGGTCTGGACGTGGTGCCCTGCCTGGGGGGGGCTTGCTGGGGTGCCAGGGCTGTGCCGCTTGAGCCAGCAGCTGAGGGACCTGGGCTGCAGAGCAGTGGGGTGCGAGGTGCTGTGTGCGCAGGGAACGATGTGCGAGCCAGCGTCGTGCGGTGGCTGCTGCCAGGCAGCTGCTGGCTCCACCGCGGTGCCCGAGGTGAGCTGGCTGACCCCACACGGTGAAGGTGGGGGACCAGAGACGTCCCCTGCCCAATGGGAATGTCCCCAAAACATGCAACACCTAACAACTGCCCGCGCTCTGTTCCCCGCGGTGGCTGCCCCTCATCCTTTCCCTTGGCAAGGAACAGTGATCGAGTCGAAACCCCCGAAACACGGTGGGCAGGCAGCTTCGTAGAACCCCAACCAAGCAGCCCCTTGTCCCCAGGGCTTCTGTATCTGAACACCCCGGGAAAAGCCCCTGACCCCTCCCTGCACACTGGCAAAATCAAATCTGTTCTGCTGTCCTCAGTGTGTTGCTGCTGCTCTCGTGCCTTCCTTTCGCCTTGGCGCGGGGCTCTTCAGAGGCGCTGCCTTGGTGAGAAGGGGCTCTCCTGCTGCTCCCCGGGAACAGCAGAGTAAGGGGAGGTGGGCTCCATCCCCTCTGGCAGTCCCAGACCGTGCTCTCCATGGGCCCAGAAGAGCCATCTCTTCTGCCAGGTGATAAAAGGATGCGATGGGGATAGTGCAATCCACCTAATTTTAACTTAGAGGCATCAGAGCAAAGGGAGGGAGGGAGGGAGGGAGCGCTGCAGTCCTGCAGCCAGACATTAATATTTCATCTGCACCAGAGCTGGCCATGAGGTCTTGGCTTTCATTTCTGTTTTCCTCTTTTTATAAATTAAAATCCCAAAATAACTGTGCTGCTCTGGGATATTTTTAAGCTGTTTCTCCCCTCATCCTTTCTTCCCTGCAACTCCCAACACGTTACAGCTGAGGGGGCTCCTGGTTGCCAATGGAGAAGGCTGCACGTCACTTCCTCGGCACGGGGCTGTCTCCAGCCCTCAATGCTCACTTTTTTTCCCCCCTAATAGTCTCCGGGAGCCATCAGGACCCTTCACAGTGTCACCTTACCTGTGTCCCACGGCCCGTTGTGGGAGCTGCTGCTAACTCGGCAGGCAGAGCCTCCGTGCCCCCCAGCCCGGGCAGCGGGTGAGGCTCCCTCTTCCAGCTGCATCCTTGCCTTCCTCCTCTTCAGTTTTCTCTGCTAGGTGGCCCAGCTCCCTTTCCCTACCTCTGTCCCCGGCATCCCATCCATCTGGGCATGCTGGGCTCCTTGTCTGTCCTCTGTCACAGAATGACAGAATGGCAGGGGTTGGAAGGGACCTCGGGAGCTCACCCAGTCCAACCCCCCTGCTCAAGCAGGTTCACCTAGAGCATGTTACACAGGACTTCGTCCAGGCAGGCTTTGAATATCTCCAGAGAAGGAGACTCCACTTTCAAGACTTTCAGCAGCCTTGGAGAGTCCAGCCTGAGGAAAGCACACAAGCACCATGCGCTCCAAACTCCATCCCTGCTTTTAACTACGGAGTAGCTCGTGTAAGGTCCTGCAAGGGGGCAGAGTGGTCTGGGTGGAATAGAAAAGAGGGGTTAAAAGTTGCATTTCATGCTAGGAGATCCTGGTAGGACACAGACCTGGCTGTGAGGGCAGCTCCTATTTCCATAGGCATCTAGAGTGAATGCTATAATGGTTACAGGACTTCCACAGTGCCACAGATAAAGAAGCGGTGCTCAGCAACAACTATTAAAATGCTCAGCTGTTTAACCATTAACCCTCTCTCTCATCCTGTGGGTTGGGAACCTCATTTCATCTTGTGCTCTGGTTTCCTAGACTTCAAAAGTAGTTCCAGTCCAGGTGATGGGTTTGGATAGGAGGCATCAGGCGGCAGTGGTGAAGGATGTGCCCCTTGGAGCTGAATGGGAAATATCTGGTGCTTGGTATCCTGTATTGGGAAGCTGGCATTGGCTGCGGGGAGCTCCGGGCTTAGCTCCTCAACCTTTCCAAATTGTGAGTTTGGTTTCAGAAAACCATCTATTGGCAAGGCAACCCACGGAGTTTAGCGGTTAAGGCACGTTGGCTTCGGAGTCCTTGGCCGCACTGGTGACGTTCTCCAGGACCTTTTTTAGCTGTCCTTGCAAGGAAAGAGTGCAGGCTTCTCCACGGATCGAACTGGCTGTGGTATCTAATCCAGCATCCGTGTGTTGTGGGGCTGACAGTGCCTAGACATTCCTGATGGGGTTTTTGGTGTCATTTGCACATACTCAGTGTTCTGGTTCTGGGGCTCTTGGTTTCCTCCTTGTTCTGCGGTGCCTGATTTTGCAGTATGCGGTAACATCACGATCCTGCTGTTTTCTGGCTGTCTGCAGATTTGGGAGCCTGTTGTGCCATGAAAACGTGTTTGAATCAATGGGCTTAGGAGGCCGGCAACCCGGCCGCGATCTTCTGGGGTATCGGGAGCCGATGCTGCCTGGAAAGGGCTGGAAGAGGTGGATGGAACCTGCCCCAGGCGGTGTCAGTAGTGGAGCATTGGAGGAAGGGGCCTGGGGGGGGGCAGGAAAGCTTTGTGTTAGCTGTCTGTTTTCTTGTTTCTAACTGTTTTGTTCTCTCCTTTTTCTCCTCCCCCTTCCCTGCTTTCTAAAAACATAGGAATTTTGGAATTCTGGGGTGATCTGGGAGCCTGATGCTGCCTGGAAAGGGCTGGAAGAGGTTGCTGGAAGCTTCTTGCTGGTAAGTGGTGGTGCGTCATGCAAAAAAAATACCATTTTGTCCATCCCCCATCAGACTCACTGGCTAGTCCGTGTCATTCTTCCATCCACCCAGAATGTGCCGGAGCAATAGAAACCTTCTGGAGGTGGGTACCGGCACACCCGTCCCCACGGCCGCTTGGCTGCGGAGTGTGCGCTCACTTCGAAGGGAGCTATTGCTTTTAGATCACAGTTTGAGGAACTGCTTTCCCCTCTGCCTCCCCATCGCCCGGCCCGACGTTGTTGCCTGGGCTCGATTGGATTGCTGCTGGGCCGTCCTCGCACGATGCAAGCCATAGCTGCGGCGGCACCGAGCCTGCGGAGCACGCGAAACTGTGATCTAAGGGCACCTCTCACTTAGTGCTTGTCTCGTATCCCACTCCATCCTCAGCCTCTCACCTTCACCGGCTTCCCTGGGGACGGGACGGGGTGGGGGGGAGCACTGTTCATGCTGGAGGCAAACCGGGTGGGTTTGCCTCTCGACCTGGCCTGGGGGTTTTGCAACGCGTGCTGCACCTGATGAAGAAGGGCAGAGCATTGCTGCCAGCAGGTTGAGGGGCAGAGGCCATGGGTGCCCCCAACCCCATCCTGGTTGAGCTGCGAAGCTCCAGGCTTGGGGCAAACGCCACCGACAACTCTTCTGGGCAGCTTTCTGGCAAAAGCAAGTGAAGCGTGGGCATGGGTCGAAGCCCCTAAGGTGTTCCCGTCCCTGCTCCTCTGGTCCCCTCGCCTCTCCTGCCCTGCGCCGTGTCGGCCGTGGCTCGTCTCTTCCCCAGCCGTCATCGGCAGGGGCAGTCGTGTTAAAACATTGAATCCCACTCATTAAAACAAACCATGTGCGTGCCCTGGCTGGTGAGAGCAGCCCTCAGCAGGCGAGGGTGTGCATGGCTGCAGCCTGGCTGGATGCCCACTTCTCTCCGATCCCCGGTGCTGGGAATCCCAGCATCCTGTGAGCCTCGTGGCCAGCTCCTTTGTTTGGTGGCTGTGGATACAGAGGGTCTGTAAGGAAGGCGTTTGGCATGTTGGGGGGCGGGGGGGGGGGCTGGTGATTCATCTCACGCCCTCCCCCTGCATGCACAAACCCTTTGCCCACATCGCCGGCAGCACGGCCGGCTCGGGCTGGAGGATGGGGGCGAGAGGTATGCCCCCCTGGGCTGCTGCCCCTCTCCAGCACCCCCGGGCACCCACCCTGCCCTGGCAAAAGGTCCCAGGTCCGTGTTTGCCACGGACAGGTGGCCATCCCCTGCTTGTACGGCCAGGCCTGGGTGTAGAGGTATCAAAACGCTTCTCTGCCCCAACTTTGACTTTGGGGCTGCTCTTCTGCCCACGCTGTGCGCATCTTGGGACCTTTAGGTTCACTGCTGACCCGCATCCGTAGCTGGATAAGCAGATGCCTTTTGTGGTGTGATGTGGGGTGGGAAGGAGCTGTGGCAGCTCAGCGAGCCTTGGGCTGGGCACGTTCCCCCGTTGAACCGAGGGAAAGGGAGTTACATCAGGATGGCAGCTGGTGAGCTGTTTAAAGCTGTTGCTGCTGTATTTCTTCCCTGTTTTGTGCCCCTCGTTATGTATAATATATAGACCCTATTGTGCAGATTGGGAGGGGTGGGCTAAGGGTTTGCTTGGAAACGCGCCCTTGCTGCAAAGGCGCTGGAGAGCCAACAGAAGGACATAAAAGTTTTATTGAAAGCCGCCTACTCCCGGCCTAGACCCTGGGCCTCTCCAGGTCCAGGAGGAGCAAGGATTGAAGCTATCCAAGCCGACAGCATCCCCTGCTGGCTGATGCTTCCCCTGCCTCAGCCCTGAGATGCTGAAACCAAGTTGAGAGCGTTCTGGGTGCCGACTGCTGCTGCCGTCAGCCCCACCGGCCGGGTGCTGGTCACTGCCTGCAACGCTGGCACAAACGTTTTGCTTTTGGCTGCGTATGGTTGGCAGCGCCGTAGCTGGATGCTGCCCGCCCGCTTTTTATCTCTCCCAGGCAGCAGGTGAGCAGGAGAAAAAGGGTCCAGGTTCCTGGGGCTGCCCACTCCCCTTTGCTGTGCCCCCATCCAATGTGCAAGCCCCTGTGAGCCATCTCGAAGCAGGACCATAGTCGGGCAGGGGAGAGGGTCTCCCTGCTTTCCCCATCCAGGTGGAGCAGCTGCCCTCCTCCCCTGAGGCCATGGGCAAGCAGATATTTTTGCTGGCTGTGTTCCTTTCTAGTGATGCTCGAGCTTTTTACACCTTACTGTGTAGCTCGGGGAGGGGGGGGGGGGGCTTTGCCCTCCCCAAGGAAGCGGCCAGCACTGGGTTTGCCTGAGCACTGCTGCCGTGGAGCTGAGCTGAGCGATGGGCTGTGTGTCCTCCCCTGCTGCCGCCACCGCCGGAGGGGACAATGCCACCACCTCTCGCCCCGCTGGTAAGTCTGGCTCCGTGCGTCCCCCGTCTTACACCGCTCCGCTGCGGTTTGCCCGCTTTACGGGAAGCGGTTCCCAAAGCTCTGCTGCACCAGATGGCTTGGACTGGGGCCCGGGGCTGTTGCTCATGTTGGTGGTGGGTGCTGGACGTGGCCGAGTGCCTGTCCCTGAGCCCCGTGCCAGAGCTGCGTCGCTCGAGGGTGCAGGGGTGATTCCCAGCTGGTGCAGGCTCCCCGTGGCTGGACCACCTCTTGGGAGATATGTCCTGAGAGCACCTGGCTGCTGTGACTACTGCTAGCCCCGGGGCAGGGAGCAGCGTGGGGTGTCCAGCTGAGCCGGGGTGACCCGCTGCTTCCCTGCAGAGCCCTGGGTGGAAGGAGGAGGAGGAAGAGGAGGCAGAGCGCTGCGGCCCGGTGTTCAGCTTCGCTCTCCGTAGGTGAAGGCTGCCAGGCCCTTTCCCAAATATCGCTCCCGGCACTCCCTCTGCCTGAAGCACTCTGTACAGCAAGCGTGGCAAGCGGGTGCTTCTGCTGCTGGGGTGGCTCGCCTTTGCTGGGGGTACGTGCCGGCCAGCCTGCGTCACCCCCTGCCACTGCTCAGCTCCTGCGGTGCTGGGCTGGGTGGTAGGAATTGGGGTGTTTTAGTGAGGTACCCCTGCTTTCGTACTCTCTGCATGCCTGGCTCTCACTAGCTGGGCTCTGCTGATGGGGTTTTAGGACTCTATATGGGGTTACTGGCAGTACCCTGACTCCAGCCAATGCTGCCCTTTCTGGCAGACCCAGTGTCATAGAATCAGAGAATCATTTGGTTGGAAAAGCCCTTTAAGCTCACCCAGCCCAACCGTTCCCCTAACCCTGCCATCCCACCACTAAACCCTGTCCCTCAGCACCGCGTCTGCCCGGCTTTTAAATCTCCCCAGGGATGAGGACTCGACCCCTTCCCTGGGCAGCTCATTCCAGTGCTTGACAGCCCTTTCGGGGAAGAAATTTTTCTCAATGTCCAACCTAAACCTGCGCTGGAGCAACTTGAGGCCGTTTCCCCTCGTCCCATTGCCCATTCCCTGGGAGCAGAGCCCGACCCCCCCGGCTCCCCCCTCCTGTCAGGCAGTTGTAGGGAGTGATGAGGGCTCCCCTCAGCCTCCTCTGCTCCAGGCTGAACACCCCCAGGATGAGGTGTAACCCCGATGCCAAGGGTTGTCATTCCTTGTCTGGAAGCCCTCTGGTGACAGCTGCTTTCTTGGTGGGAAGGTATCCGGAGAGCCAGGAATACACGCTAATTTTAGCCTGCTGGGTGTTTGTTCCAGAAATGTGCTGTTGGTTGGTTTCATCATTTGTTTTCTACTGTTTTTTTCCTATTTGCACCCCCCCCCCTTCCATGTTACCGTATCCTTGAGGAACTGCAACACCAGCTGATCCTCACGCCCCCTTGCAGATGAACAAGTTTACATCAGCTTTGCAAAGCAACGGGTGTATGTTTGGAAAAGGGTTGGCAGAAGCGACGTCTCGCAGCTCAGCCAACTCAAATCAGCACACAGAGAGGCTGAAGGCTCGGACGCTTCGCTCCAGTCGTCGGGCCAGCCTCTTCCTCTGGTGATGCTGTTGTGGGGAAAATGGTAGCCACGGGACAACGTGAGTTCAGGGCAGGCTGTAGCCCCCGAGGTGTTGGAATCATAGAATCATAGACTGTTTTGGGTTGGAAGGGACCCCTAGAGGTCACCCAGCCCAACCCCCCTGCAGGGAGCAGGGACACCTTGAACCACATCAGGTTGCTCACAGCCCCGTCCAACCTGGCCTGGAATGTTCCCAGGGATGGGGCCTCCACCCCCTCTCTGGGCAACCCCTGCCAGGGTTTCACCACCCTCACTGGAAAGAATTTCTTCCTTAGATCCAGTCTAAACCTCCCCTGGTTTAGTTTAAAGCCATCACCCCTTGTCCTGTCCCAGCTGGCCCTACTGAAAAGCTTGTCCCCCCCTTTCCTCTGGGCCCCCTTGAAGCCCTGACCGGCCGCACTCAGCTCTGCCCGCAGCCTCCTCTGCTCCAGGCTGAACACCCCCAACTCTCCCAGCCTGGCCTCATAGCAGAGGGGCTCCAGCCCTCGGATCGTTTTAGTAGCCCCTCGGATCATTTTAGTAGCCCTGCTCCAACAGGTCCATGTCCTCCTTGTGCTGAGTGCTCCAGAGCTGGACGCAGTACTCTAGGTGGTAGTACTCTAGGGAAGGGCTGTTTGTCCCCCATCAAGGGAAGAGGCTTCCCTTCCTCATCGCCCTCGGGGTGCTCTGACAGCATCCCCTGCGTGCCACGTCAGCGGAGGCGCCGTGGGCTCGGCTGGGCTCCCGGCCGGAGTTCGTTGCCGTGCCGGTTGGCGAGAGCGGCAGATGGCAGTGTGAGCCTGCCGCAGGAGCCGGGGCTGCAGCTCGGGGGGCTCCTCCAGGCTGCGGGGCTGGGGCTGTGGTTCTGCAGCTCGGGGGGCTCCTCCAGGCTGCGGGGCTGGGGCTGTGGTTCTGCAGCTCGGGGGGCTCCCCAGACTCGGGGCGGGGCTGTGGTGCTGCGCGCACCCTGCCCTGGACACCCTGGGAGTATTGGGAGAGCGCAGGGGGGGGCGGAGTGGAGGGGCCTTTGTCCCAGCATCTCTCCAGCCTGGGTGCTGTGGTCAATGTCGCTCCTAAAGGCAAATCCTGCGGCGGGCAGCCGTCCTGACCATGCAGCGAGCCAGTGGGTAACGTGGTTCCCCTGGGAGCCGCAGAGGAGGGAGGCAGTGGCCGCTGGAGGCGTGAAAGCCCTAGCATGGTGCCTTGGTCTGGGAAGTCCTCCTGGGCTGTGGGTGCGAGCCCGGCTGCCCCATTTGGAGCCTGCAAGCCCTGGCACGGTGCCTTGGTTTGGGAAGTCCTCCTGGGCTGTGGGTGCAAGCCCGGCTGCCCCATTTGGAGCCTGCACGCTGGGCTTGCGTGGAGCAAGGAGTCAGGGATGGGGGTGTCGGTGCCAGCGGGAGCAGCGTGTGAGCAGTCACCGGGGCAGCGGTTTTTATCCTTGTGAAAGCGGAGGACGATGGGGCTGGCCAAAGAGTGCTTGGGCTCCTTGGCCGCAGCAGTGGGGAGCTGTGTGGCTTGGCCCTGGCCCTGAGCTGTATCGCCTCCCTCCCCTGGGTTGCTTTTGCTTTGCTTTGTGCCTGCTTCTGGGCAGCAGTCCTGTGCTTTTCGACCTGGACACCGAGTTCTGTGTGCAAACCTTGCTTTATATTTTCTTTCTTTAAGGGGGGGGAGGCAGAGACATCATGAAACCCATTCACCACTGCATATGGGTGGCGAGGTGGAAGAGGTGTAGGCTTTGTGGGTGTGTGGGAGCACCCATTAGCGGAGGGGGCTGTCTGTGGCAGGCAGACCACCAGCTCGGAGAAGGGCCTGCGGTCCTGGGAGAGGGTGCCCTGTGTTCCCCGGGGTGCGCCCACTCCAACGCTCCATGCTCGGGCATCCCTAAGCGCATCTGGAAGACGGCGGGGTGGCCCGGTGTGACATGGTAGGAGGGGGCTATTTCAGGACAAAGTCATTAAGTGGGGAAACCCCCCTCTTCAGAGCAGGCAGCCAGGCGCTCCTGGCAGGGCTGTTTATTGGGAAGGGTGTGAATGAACACCCCTCTCCACTCCCAGCACACACGCCAGCCTAGCCGCGAGGCTGGCCACCCCCAGCCCCGTCTCCCGCACCCGCTCCCCTGTCTCCCATTGATAGGGTTTAAAAGCTCTTTATTTCCAAGCACTACTCAGCAGGAGTCAAGCTGGGTCCTGCCAAGTGTTAAATGAAATAATTAAAATCCCCACTTTCTCCCCCCTCCCGCTCCTTTCTCTGTAATGCTGGTAATTAGCCTGTAAAACTGCAGGAGGGGATGGGGAAGGGAGAATGTGCAACCGCCTTCTGCAGGCTCCCTCCTCCTCCTCCTCTTCTTCGCCCTCCCCAGAGGAAGCACAAAATGGCTCTCTAGGCATTGGGTGCTGTCAGATAAATCCCAATTAGCTCCCTGCCAAACAGGATTAGCGAGAAGGGAGCCAGGTGGGGAATCAGCCTGGCGACAGCTGGAGCTGGGGGCTTCTGCGTGGTCTCCAGCTCAGTGGGGGGGGGGGGGGGGGGGAGGAGATTGACAGCTGTCAGTCAGGTCCCAAAGTAGCGCTGATTTTTGGTGTCGCAGGCTGGTATCTGGCATCTGGTAGGCAGAAATGGGGAGGTGAAGGAAATGAAACTGGTGTCTCCTACTGGTGTTGGGAAGAGATCCCAAGTAACTGGTGGCTTGAGGGTGCGGGGTCCCCCAAGATGCCCATGAGCTGCCCCCGCCTGAGGTCCATGCCGAGATTTTAGGGACATGGTGGGATGGCAGGGTTAGGTTAACGGTTGGACTTGATGATCTTAAAGGGCTTTTCCAACCTAGACAATTCTATGATTCGATTCTATGAGATGCAGGGCAGCGTGCGTGGGTCGTTGATGTGCCAGGCCCCGAGATGGAGAAGGTACCTCCTGCCAGTGCCGTGCTTCAGGCACAGGAGGGTAAAGCTAGGGTCCTGCCACGCCGAGCACACCCAGCCCAGCCCCTTCTGCCCATCTGCTGTGGTTTGGCAGCAGCTGTGACATCCTCGTGGTGAAAGCCCAGAAATAAACCCATTAATGACACCAGGCTTTAAACGGGCTGGTGACCACATGGAGGCCTTAATGCATTGAACACTTCCATTTAGAAAACTGGGCAGGGGGGAATATGGATGAGCTCAAAGATAGTGGTTTGGGTATTTATTTTTTTTTTTGCCTGTAGTAGAGGAATAGCAGCTGTGTCTGAGGGTGTTAAATTGGCCTGCTGTACCCCGTCCCTCCCTCTTCTTTCCTGGCAGACATGGTGACTTTCTGCCTCTTGCACCTCGCTGGGGCTGGCCCTGCTCCAAACACCTGCAGCCGTAGCCAGGCTGCTTCCAGTCCCAAGGAGGAGGAAAGGGAGAAATGCCGTCGGCGCAGGCACGTGGCATTGCTTGGAGCGGGGACGGTGAGCGGTGGGTGGGCTGCCCTGGAGCCTTGGCATGGCTGAGGGGTGAGCCCCTTCTGGCCGGGCTGGGCTGTCCCAGTGCAGACTGAGCCAGTCCTAGAGGTACCGGGAGGGCCAAACGGTCCCTGTGTCTCGGGTGCCTTTGGCATGTGCACAGCTTTCCCCTTCGGACCAGCCTGGAGCTGGCGGTGTGTGCTCAGTGCTGCTGGGCTCGCTGGCCAGCTCTTCCCAGCTGCTCGCTTCTGAAAGCGAGCCCATAAAAACCAAAGCCAGTTTTTATGTGCTCTTTCGCCTCCTCGGGTCTTGCTCTGTTTTCCTGCCAGGCCCCTCGTGCGCTGGTGTCAGAAGTGGCAGGGCAGGTTTAGGCTAGACATTAGGAAAAACTTCTTCACCGAAAGGGCTGTCAGGCTCTGGGATGGGCTGCCCAGGGAGGTGATCAAGTCCTCATCCCTGGAGGGATTTAAAAGAAGGATAGATGAGGTGCTTAGGGACAGGGTTTAGTGGTGGGATGGCAGGGTTAGGTTAACAGTTGGACTCAATGATCTTAAAGGTCTTTTCCAACCAAAGTGATTCTATGATTCTAAGTGTAAAGGGAAGGGCTGAGCGTGCGTGGTGGGCACGGTTGGCAGAGGGAGCTGGTGGCACACGAGCTGTCCCTGCGTGCCATAGCTGGTGCAAAAGGAAGCGAGCATCTGGGAAATGCCGGAGCTGTCCAGGGGCGCCTGCATGCAGCCAGCCCTGGGGAGGGGGGGATAACGGACAAAACCGATGACCCACGTGGATGGGCCAGGCACGTGTGATGTCTCCCCAGCGCAAGTGGCTCTTCTGATTATCAAGTCTCACCTGAAGGACTTGCAAGGGGCAAAGGTGCAAGTGTTTGTCTTTCTCAAGAGGGCGATGAGCCGGTCTGTCCCTGCTGGAGTTTGAACCTCCCTCCTCCAGGACACAGAGGCTGTTTGGGGCTGAGGCAGTGCTGCCCCTAAAAGTGGCCCCCAAATGCCTGGAGGGGACAGAGTCCTTGCAGACCTGGGAAGAAAGGGAGGGCTGTTCAGTGGCTGATTTGCATGTGTAAACATGCACACAGGAGGATGCAAATGCCCTCGCTTCCTTTCGGGGATTTCTTTCTTTTCTTCATCCGAAGCCAAGCCGGCATGTGCTGGGATTGCCGGGGAGCATGGCCCTGAAGCCTTACCCGGGGGGTGTGGGGGGGTGTGGAGGAGGCCGGGAGGGGAGAGGGGTGCTTCTGGGCCGGTCCCAGCACGGCAGTGCCCTGGTGAAGGCGTCAGGCAGGAGTTTGGTACCTGTGTCCCAGGGCAGAGCAGAGGGATGTGGGACTGGGCAGAGCAGAAGGATGCAGGACCAGGCCAAGCTGTGGACCAAGCGAAGGAGATGGCCAGGATGCTCTGCTTGCTTTTTGGGAAGGTCTTAGCTTCTTGTGTGATGCTCCAGAAATTCCCGGGGGGCTGCGGTAGCTGGGGAGGGTACTGGAAACAGGGCAGCAGTGGCAGGGACTTGAGCTTGCCCTTTGAGGGAAAACTACTGGGTTGGAAGGGTGGAGGTCTCCGTCCAGTTGCCAGGGCGCTCCGCCCCCCCTTGGGGGGGTTCCAGGAGGTGGCTCTGTGGCCTCTGGTGCTGGCTGAGGAGCCCTTTTCCACCCGGCTCATCAGCACTCTCCCTGGCAGAGGGCTTTGCTTGTGAGGGGGCTCCTGGGATGGGTTCCTAGCAGGGGTCTTGCGTGGCAGAGTGCTTCCCACTGAGTCCTCATAGCTCTCGGGCTCTCAGGGGCTCTTCGCAGCCCCTGCGTGCCTTGGGAGAAGATGGGCTCCCGGGGTGCATGCCGATCCGCCGTACTGCTTGGATGTGAGGCCGTCGAGCATCCTGCTTGTGTGGGCTCTCCTCCTGGCAGGGTGGTTAGGATGCAGCCTGTGCCTTGCAGCAAGCTGGGATCATGTTCTGCGAGTCCCTGGGGAGGGGAGGGAGCGATGCAGGTTTAAAGAGGAGCAGTGTCTGGGACGTGACTTGGATTTCTTTCCTCCCTTCTCTGTTTTTCTTCTTCCCTGTACTGCTCTTGGCAAGTCTCGCGTGCGGTGCTGGGACACCCAGGATGCTCCCAGCCCACGGCTCCATCAGAGAGGAGCCGTGTGGCTTTCGTGGTGCGGCTGTAGGGCAGCTCATGCCCATCCCACGGGGAGACCCTGCAACCTGCTGACGGGTGCTGCCTGAGACGCCCACCTAAAGGACCACCCAGCCTCCCCTGCATCTCCCCGCTGGAGGGGAGCGTGGGTGGATTCAGCTTTAGTGTTTGCGGCCCTTGGGCTCCAGGTGAATTGCCAAGGGGAGGGAGGGAGGGAGGGGCAGCACGGCCGGGGCTGGGAGGGGTGTGTGCCGCCAGCGAGGTTCATTCTCCCATCTCAAGTCCTTTTGGAGGAGCACCCGCATGGTGGGAATGCTGCTGCCCAGGCAGCTGGGCACCTCCCCAGGGAGGGACGGAGGGCTGTGCAGCCCCTCGCAGGGGGCCACGGCACCCGGCCATCCCGGTGGGAGAGGGGAGTGATGCCAAGCTGCGGGGCGGTGCTGTGGCCCAGGCCTGCGTGGCGGCTGCCGGCGGTGGGCGGGAGGAAGCCGTGCTTCCCTTCCCAGCTACGGCAGCTGCCCGGTTGATGCTGGGCAGGGAGGAACTTAAAGCAGCTTCCCTGCAATGAACTTCCCAGTTTGACCTCAGCGGGGTCACCCACGGCCACGTCTCCACAGTGCTCATCTACGAGCACGGGATGGGTGCTTGAGGACTCCTTCCTTGCCTTGCATGCAACACAGCAGGGTACAGACAGCCCCTCCGCAGCACCTGGGGGACAGAGCAGGCCCCAAGAGGCCTTCTGTCCCATGGCTTGGACGATAAACCAGCTTCTGAAACAGCGGGGCTGCGTATAGTCAGCCTGGACCCGTGTTGGGGTGGCTCTGTAACCAGAGGACTGCCTTCTCACGGGGTTTGGTTCATAGGCTCCAGAGCTGCTTTCTTCCTCCATGGTGAGGAAGAGCTCGGCAGGTTTGCTGAGGACCATGGTGCCTTAGAAGTGAGGTGGCAGGCGACGGTGCTCGAGGTGCGTGGTGCTGTGGGCAGGGAATCAGCTTGCTGGGAGCCGTGCCCGCTGCCAGGGACGCTGTCTCACCAGGGACGGGACTTCAGCCCGGAGAGGTGCTGCAGGGAGCAAGTATGGAGCGAAGGCTCTGGGAGCCTGGGCTTGTCTTGTGGGCATCGGGTATCGCTGCCTTTGGGCGTGCTGGGGCTGTAGCCCTGCCCTGCCCTGCTGGTTGCTCTTGCCCCGTTGCTGGACCTTCACTAGAGAAATCTGGCTCTTGGCCCTGACCACCCCCTGGCTTTCAGCCCAGCTCTCCTCTTGACTGCTTTCCTGTCCTCACTGGCAGCATCCTGCCCAAGGAAAGCGGTGACCAGAGGCTTCGCGAGGGCAGGAGTACCCAGGTAGGCAAGGAAGGGTTCACGGTGCATCTGTGTCCCAGCACCTCTTTTCTCCCCTCCGTGCTCTCCTCCCCCTGGTCCAGTGGGCACCCCAGCAGTGCCAGCACGGACCCAGAGCACGCAGCGGGTTCCAGCTCTGGCCAGAGCCTGGTCCTGTTCCCTGGGTGTTTGTGGCGGGGCTGTCCCCCATTCCTGGGGGCGTGCAGGTATGCCTCCTTCCATCTAGGATAAATATTCTGGAAAATAGTAACTAGGGGCTGCCCCTTGCGTGGCTGTGCTGGGCCGTGCCTCAGCCTGACCGCTGCTGTCCTCGGCGGTGATGCTGGGGCGGGCGTGGGGTGATGCTGGGGCGGGCGTGGGGTGATGCTGGGGCGGCGTGGGGTGTGCTGGGGCGGGCGTGGGGTGGTGCTGGGGCGGGGGGGGGGGGCCCGGCCGCCCCCCCCCGGGGGCGGGTGCGCCCCCCCCCCGCCGGGGGGCGACCCGCGGGCCCGGGCCCCGCTCGCCGGCGGAGGGAGGCGGGGAGACGGAGGGAGGGAAGGGGGGCGGGCGGGGGACGCCGGCCCCCGCGGGGCAGAGGAGCGGGCGGGGAAACTTCAGGGCGTGGGGCGGGCGCTGAGGCGGCTGCGGGGCTGGGGCCGCGTCCCCCCCCTCCTTGTTGGTGCGCGCGGCCCCTTCCCCACGCGTGGGGGCGAGCCGCGGGGCGCCGGAATTAGGGCTCGGGGCTCTCTGCCCCCCCCCACCGCCTCTCCATGCCGGGCTCCGCGGGGAGCTGGCCCCTCTCCGGGAAGGACTGGCATGTCACAGCGGCGTGAGGAGGGGAGGTGGCCGGCCCCGGCGGTGCCCGCGCTGGGCAGCCTCGCTCCCCGCTGGCGGGGTCCGCCGAGGGGGAGCAGCCGAGCTGCGGCCCCTTTTTGCTCGCCGGAGGGCTGGGAGGGTGCCGGGGGGCTGGCACCCGGCTCGCCCGAGGAGGGGCGGCGGCGGGGGAGCGCTGAGCACCGGCTGCCCCGGAGGAAAGCGGAGCTGAGCGGGGATGGATGCGCAGCGGCTGTGAAAGGAGCCTCGGCGTGGAAGGGGAAGCGCCTGCCCCCCCCCGGGGCGTGGGCCGACGGCCCCCTTGGGCTGCCCTGGCTGCAGGGACCTGCCCCGGAGGGTCCAGAAGCTGGTGAGCGTGGGAGCGCCTGCCCCGGAGCAGCCGGAGGGGACGCGGGGACAGCGGAGGAAGCTCAGCAGCGTTCCCGGAGCAAGGCTGGTGCAGAGCCTGAGCGGGGAGCCGAGAGGGGCAGCTGCACGCCGCTGGGGTGGCGAGACCTCCCCGCCATCCCCACCATCCCCGCCAAGAGGCTACGGATGCTGCCAAGGCTGCGAGCCTGAGCAAAGGCATCCCGTGCCGGCATCTCTCACGCCGTCTCTGTCCCAGCCCAGCTCTCGGGAGCCGGAACGTGCTGGCGCTGGTGCTATTCCCATGCTGGTAGCAGCTTGTCCCCGTCCTGGCGGGCTCGGCAGCAGAACTTGAGCTCTCGGCACTTTTGCCCGGGGTTGTTCAGTTTGCTTTCTGCGGGCTGGAAGAGAGATTGCCGAGCGCAGGACTTTGGGTGGTGATCCCTTAGGCTGTGCCTCCGAGATGGCAGATGTGGGGACAAACTTTTGCTCCTGAAGGTGCCCCTGGCCCGCCCTGCCCTCCTGTGAGCAGAGGATGGGAACCTCTGGGAAAACTTAGGTCCTGCGGCTGCTGAAGACGACCGGGGAGGGGGGAAGAGGGATCCATGTGAGCCTTGTTGCTACTCTGCCTTGGATGGGTCGGCGGCGGGTTGAGCTTTGGCCCGCAGCGTGACAGCCGAGCATGACGGCTTGCCAGTACCCCATGGCACCGGGGGCTTTGGAGCGGGACCGGATGTACCAGCACAAGGTCTCCTTGGTGGTGCGGTATTTCATGATCCCATGCAACATCTGCCTCATCCTCCTGGCCACCTCGACGCTGGGATTTGCAGTGCTGCTCTTCCTCAACAACTGTAGGTGTCCCCGGGCGTGTGGAAGGAGCGGGGGGGGGAGGGAGAGGCAGGAGTTCGGTCAGCCGGGGGGCTCTGGCATGGGGGCAGCCCTCCCAATGCTGTCAGCTGCTGGCTGGGCTTTGCCCTGTGCCCAGGTGCTCATCGCTTGCCTGCTGCTGTGTGGGGAGAAGCCGGGGAGGTGACAGCCCCCTCCGCGGCTCTGCCCCACTTTTCCCTGAGATGATGTTGGCCCAGAACTGCAGAACGGAGCTGCGAAGGCGGGCGTGCGTGGGCCAGCCCCAGCTCCCCACCCTGCACGGCGCGCTCGTGCTCTCAGCTGCGCCAGCACCCTCCGTGTCCCGTGTCCCGTTCCCCCCCCTGCCCCACCCCAGAAATACTGTGTCTCCCAACCTGCTGCTGCTTGAGTGTGGGTGATGCTCCTGGGGGGGATGCAGTCTGTTTTTGAGGCAGGGATCTCTGCAGAGCTGTTTGGGGAGTGAGGGGCAAAAGGTGGCTTCCTGTGTGTCCTGCCCTGGCCAGGGGCTCCTGCTGCTCCCTTGTTACAAACCGCTGAAGCCTTGGGGCCCTGTCACTGTACGCGGCGGGTGGGAGGTGTGTCTCCTAGGCTGCTCCAGGACCCCTGCTCTATTTATGCTCTCTGAAGAATCAGCAGAGGCTTGAGGCAAGACGGAGGAGTTTTCCCTGCCCTTAGGCTGTTGATCTGATCCCTGGCCTGGCTGAGCAGATCGCACGCCTGGGTGGGGATAGATCCACGTATTGCCGGCTGCTCTCGGTGCTGTGCTCTGTTGCCTCATCCTTGCACAGGTGCTCACCCTCCAAGGCCTGGCTTTCTCTAGGCGCAGCCTATGGAGGAGGACTCCATCACGCAGCGGTGTCTCTGACCTCCCTGATGCTGGAAAGTGCCAAATGCCCGCTGTGGGAAAAACCTTTAGAGGGCAGGCAAATCCTCCAGCCTAGCTTTGGGATTTGCTGCTTCCCCTGGTGTGTACGTGGTTGGAAAAAAGCTGTATAAACCTGTAAAACTCACAAATGCATTTAAAAAGTGCTGGCGGGAGCAGGGCCCAGGTGACGGTAGGGAAGGAGCCTGGCCAGTAAGGAGTGGTGTGCCCTCTGCCACTGCCTGGCTTTGCCGCCCTGGGCACATCACTTAGTACTGAGTGCAGAGCACAGTTTGACACTGGCTTCAGGGTGTTTCCCACTCAGGGTGGCAGGGTCTGTGGAGCTAATTGCCTGAGTGGAACTCTAATCACCCCCCTGTTTAATCAGGGGGTTAGCAAACGTAAAGATCTGGCTGGTGGCGAGGCTGTGCCACCTTGCTCTGGGACCTGCGGTCATGTCCATGGGAGCTGTCACCTTCTCCTGCCCCCTTCTCCCCCACCTTTGCCTTCTTGCCTTGGAGGCTGCAGTGCTCCCTGCTGCTGTCCCGCTCAACCCAAACGACCTGGGGTGTCAGTGCCCAGGCGGATGCACGTGTGAGAGCTGATACGCGGTGCGGTTTGTGTCGCAGCCCTGCTGAAATGGCACACGAGGGGCTGAGGCAAGCCCCAGCCTGCAGGCAGGAGAGGGCTGCTGCCAGATCCCAAGCCAGAGATGCTCCATCGATCCAAGTGGGAGAGCTGGGGCTCCTGGCGCCTCTTCCTGCTGCTCCCTTCTTGCCGCAGGACCGCTCGGATGTTCCCTGGGAGTCGGTGCCTGCTTGTGCAGGGCACGTGTGCTGAAGGAACGGAACGCTGGCCCAAAAGCTGCTGGAGAGCTATGGATGGAGGTCTGGGGGGAGGAGGGGAGAGCGCGCAAGAACGAACTGCTGATAGCCCCGTGTTTTTTGTTTCTTTGCAGACAAGCCCAATAGTTATTTCACTCAGACGCCGCCGACGCCGCGAGATGGTAAGTACACCCGTCGCTTGCTGGAGCGCGGTTCCATGTGCTCAGGATGCGCTGGAGAGCAAATGGCTTGAGCCTCTGGTGCTTCCCTACAGCCCGGGGTGGAGCAGCAGCTCCTGACCCAGCGGTCTGCTTTGGAGCTGACTCCTCTGTGCCTGGAGCAGTCCTGCCTCACGCCTATGCCCTGGGGATGCTGGAGCATCGTCCTCGGGGTGAGGAGGGAGGGCAGAGCCACTGCCCCGCGTTGCTCCCCGGGAGGCACAGCAGCCCTTCCTCGGCAGAGGGTTTCCTGGGTGGCTGTGGGGAAGGGCTGGAAAGGGAGATGGGATCTTCCGTATGCTCCAGCAGTTTGCAGAGCTTTACTGGTTCATCCGCTGAGGCTGTGGAAGGGAGGGGATTGCAGAAAGGGACCTTATCCTTAAAAGCAGCAGTGTTGAATCCAGTGGCTGTTCTGTGGTTGTCCTCTAAGGGTCTTCCTGGATGTTGGCAAAAAGAAGGGGGGGGGGGGGGGGCAGAAGGAGGTGCAGAAAGCCTTGCTGCTCTGCAAGCACAGGGCAAAAAAAAGAAAATGCAAATGGGCTGTGTGCCCATGGTATGTGGCAGAGTCGAAGGTGAGGGAAAGACCGTGAGAAGGTGATGGGCTGTTAGCATGAGAAAATAGCCAGGAAAAGTGTTCTGCCTCCCTTGGTCCTTCTGGTCTTATTTGGTGTAGCATCAGAGCAACCCGGGGGGGGACAGGGAGGGAGGTGACTCATTTCAGCTGGTGGGACCCCAGATCTCGACGTGGCCTGGGCAGCAGACATCCTCCCTGCTGCCCCCCACCCTGCCCAAGAGCAGGCGTGGGCCCTGCAAGGACGAACGCCTGTTCGGGGAGCAGTGGTGTGGACACGGGGTCCCCCTGGGACTCCCCGCTGCCTTAGCAGGTCTTGGTCTTGCTGGGAAGGGACTGGGTTGTGCTGGCTCACGGTGGCAGGAGGTTAAATAGCCACAAGGCAGGTAGGAATCTCTTCAGCACAAGTACGTGGGTCTGAGAGATGATTTTTGAGGCTAGCAGAGGTTGCTGAGATGCTGTTGGCTGCTCGTTAAATTACTGTTTCTGCTGCGCAGCCAAAGTTGAATCATCCCAGCCCGTCCCGTCTTGGATCAGTCAGCTACAAGCACTGTATAAATGCTACCAAAAAATCTGTTGTGCTTGTGCTCCAGCTGGCAAAAGGTTTCAGCTTTATCAGCATCAAGAGCGAGATGGAAGCTGGTGTTCAGCTGGACATCAGGTATCTCTGCTGCCCTGGTCGGAAAGCGTGTGGGCATGTAAATTTGTGGGGGACTGTATCGCAGCCCTCCTTCCTTTCCCATCCTTGCTTCAGGTCCTACAGGTTTCTGCTTCTGGGCTTTCCTAACAATTCCCTCCCCACCTCCAAATTTTCACCTTGCTGGGCATGAGGCAGCACGGGGCTGTCCTCATCCTCTTCCAGGGTTACTGGTCCTCCCCTGGCAGAGCAGGTGGGACAGCACCAGGGTTTCCTATGGGCTTGCGTTTTCCCTGGACCCGTGGCCCTCGCCTATGGATTGCCTCTCCCCTGTGGATCCCCTGGCGCGGGAGGAGCAGCGTCCTCCCCAGCACCTCACACCTTTCTCTGAGCTTCCAAAAGCCGCCTGGTTTCACAGCCCTGTAGGAACTTTGGGTTTTGAGGCCGTGCCGTTATCAGTTAATGGCTTTAAAAAGCTGTTGGATGCAGGCAGGCAAGCACATGCTCAGATAATGTCATCACAGGAGCTTTGTTTTCTCTGAAAATCGGGCTTAAAATGCCCTGCTTTCTGCTGGCAGGCTGTTCAGCCACCTTCCCCAGCCTCCCCAGTTTCATGTGCACAGATAAGAATCCAGCAGAAAACAGCAGCCAATTAATAACACATTTGTTTCTCTCTTTCCTTCTCTGATGGGGGTGGGGAAGGAGGCGGGGGAGAAACGGATGCTAGATAAAATGTGATTAATCTATAATTGGACCAGAGAAGACATCTAAAGCAAAAATAAAAACGAACGTAGGTGTAACTCCTAGCTTAGGGCTCCAAAATATTAGCAGCCCAGCCCATGCAGATGACATACTCCAAAAGATCTCTGGTCCACACAGGAGGTGGAAAACTACCACCCTTGGTGGGCTGCCAAGCAAGTCAAATGGCTCGCGTTGCCTTCGGGAAGCGTTTCTGGGCAGAGGGGTGTAGTGGGTTTGCGTGGCAAGGTTTTGGTAGCATGGGGCATGGGGTGGAGATCCCCCCCTTGGAGTGAAGGGGCTGGTCCCTACTGCCTCCCAGCAGCGTTGGTGGCCTGGGCTGGCTGGGAGCTGTGGCTCTGGTCCTGTGCGTCGTCCACTGGCTTAGACGGGGCCGTGCCCGGGCTTGAAACCGCTGGGATTTGGCTGCGGTTTGCTGGGTGAGGGCCATGGCTCTCCCGTCCTAGGCTGGCTCTCGCGGTGGCTTTGGTGGGACAAGGCGTTGTGCTGGTGAGGGCTGTGCCGCGCTGAGCGACCCAGCAGCCCCGCTGGGGAGGGCTGGCTGGGGAGCCCCGAACCCTTCTGCCTGCCCCTAACCAGCCGTCTCTGCCTCACTGCACCCCATTCCTTCCCCCGCTGGTACCCGGTGGTGTGACAAAAGTGTCAGGCAAGGATTTGGTGGCTCTCGGCCAGCGGCGTGCGCGCTGGGGTGGGGACTGTGTCCCAGCACGGGAGTGTGACGGTGCCAGCAGCGAGCACAGCGGGGCCCCTCAATTGCTGCTTCTCCAGCTGGGCTCCTTCAGGACTGTGGCCTCTTTATCTTCTGGGCCAGATCCTCATCATCTACAAGTCCGCACGGCTCTGCGGTGAGCACGGGCTTGCCAGCAGCTGGCAGCCTGCGCCGCCAGCCAACCCATCTCTGCCCACCCGTGCCAGCTGAGGAACTGCGCCTTGGTGTTTCTGTTGGGAAACCCTGCAACTGGACGGAAGGTTTGCTGGGATCCTTTCCCTTTCCAAACAGAAATCATCGTCTGCCCTGGCTGTGCCAGGCAGTTTTTCGGCCGAAGGAAGCGGCTTCCCCGCACCTTGGGCATCTTTTCTGCAAAGACCCCGTCCCGCGTCCAGGAAAGGTGCTGCAGCCACCGCCGCTCCCCTGGTAGCCCAGCGATGCTGGAGGCGAAAGGCTTTGCCAGCCAGCAGGGAGGTGTCTCTAATTAGCACTCGTGTGCTGTTTATCTCTTCCAGTTTCTTCCAATAACCAATCTTTACCCTGGAAAACTCTTCAGCTGCGCAATTGATTTATGGAGTGGTCTCTGCTTCGTTTTGAAACAAGGCTATTAATGCTGTTAACTCACCGCTTTCTCCCAAATCTCCAGCGCCGCCGGGCAGGGGATTGTTAAGCTCTGTAAGGTCTTAAGCCTGGCTTTCTTAAAAGCAGCGCTCTAGGAAAGCTGTTGCCTTTTCCCCAGCTGAGGGACGGGCCCGTGGGGAGCGTCTGTGCGAGCTGGAGAGGGGGTGGATGTTGGCTCAGCCGCGGCCCCCCCGGGGCAGGAGCGCTCGGGGGGGGCGGAGGGGGGGGTTGGCAGGGTGGGCTCTGCCTTCCTGCATCCCCTGTGGGGGAGATAAATGATGGGGGAGGATTTGGAGGGTACCTCCTCCCCTCTTCTTGTTCTTGCAGCATCTGTGATGAGAGGTTTGATTTCTGTTTGTTTGCAGCATCCCTTGGCAGGGTTGTGGCCGGGAGGCAAGAGCACTTTTGTTGTTTGCTCTGCGGAGGGCTGGGAGAAACAACCGGCTCTCGCCGAGCCGGGAAGCCAGGCTGGGGAGAGCGGGGCTGGCTGCTCAGGTGGCTCAGTAGGATGGGGCACCAGGCTCTTGGGGTCAGCCCCCTGGCATCCCTCCCCCCCCGGGCGCTCTGCAGGGGCGTGGGGATCCCTCTCGGCTTGAGTACTTGTTAGCGAGGTCCGCACGGAGCACGATGGCACAGCCAAGAGCAGGCAGCTCCGGAGCTGGGAGCAGCAAGCTGGACACAGAGCTGCCCTGCTCACCTGGGGGCCGGGGGAGGAGAGTGGGGCTCTGCCTCGCTGGTGGCAGTTTTGGGCTCTGACCGGCCTGCGCACGCGCTCCTGGTGCAGGCAAGCCTCCTCCCTGATGCCCGGCGGGAGCAGAGGCGAGGGGCTGCGAGCGGAGCAAGGCAGGGTCCGGGCAGGCCCCCCCCCCCCCTGCTGCTCTCCCCGTCCTGCCGGGGAGGAGGAAGCCCTCATGATGTGGCACAAGGCTTGGTTCAGCCCCTTTTGCTATCACCAGCTCTTTGGTCTGGCCAGTTTGGGTTTCTTGCTGGCCCCAGTGGCTTTCTGGATCAAGCGCAGGGGTGCGTCCTAATCTCAGAGCTACAGCCCGTCTGGAGCAAGCGTCCTTCATGGATGGGGGGAGTCCCGATAGCTCACCAGGGTAGGGGGAGCCAGCCCTTTTGCTGGCATCCATGCACCTTTGCAGATGTGCTTGGTGTCTCCAAGCAGCTGTAGGTCCTGTCTCTGCTGGGTTTGGAAGCATCTAGGAAGGCTGAGAGGGCTGGACACCCATTTCCTTTTGGCGAGCATGGATAGAACCATGCTGGCCCAACCCGCCGCACCGGGCCGAGGGAGCAGTGCTAAATATTTATTTATGGATGCATAAAAGTAGCAGTGATGCGTGAGATGAGGACATCTGAGAAATTAAATATTGGAAAAATGCTTTATTGTGCCTGGCAGCCTCATAAATACAGGGTTTGCAGAACTGGCCCAGGCATGGGGTTAGGCAGGGAAAATGCCGGAGGAAGCTGGTTAGCGGATGAATCCTGCAATGTTCCGGGTCCTGGGCATTGCCTTTCGCCTGGGTGCTGGGTGCCCTCTCCAGCACCCTGCTGTGGCTTTGCCTTGTCAGGTCCGGCTCCTGTTCCCTCCAGCAGGGCTCCCTCTCCAGGTAGCGTCCCCTCTGCCACAAAGAGGGAGGTGGCTGCCCGCAGCGTTGCGAGGACTCGTTCCCCATGTCTCTGCCTTCGTGGAGTGCGAACGGTGCCGCGTGTTACAGAGCATCTCATCTGTGCCGGGGGGGTGTGCTAGGAAATACTCCCCGCCAGCAAACTCGCTGAGTTTGGGCAGGAAGGGAGCCCGGAGGGTGCCTCGCCGCCCTGCAAAGGGGACCGTCCCGCTAGGGACAGCCGAGCGGCGTTTCACCACCTCTCTGCTCTCCTCCAGCCCCGTGTCTGCATCCATTGGCAGCGGAGGGGGGGACGTAGGAAGCGCCTAGGAAGGCAACGTGCCGGGGGGGACATCACCGGGCTGCGGTGCTCGTCAGGCTGTCCCCAAGCCACGGCCGCCTGTCCAAGGTCCTGCTCCTCCTGTCTGATGCTTCTTCAGGGGGAGATGTTTCTTCATTTTGTTTGATCGTTGAATTAACATCCCGTAATTCTGACTGAATGGCTTTCTCTGGCCAGTAACCTATTGTAGTGAGGGGGAAATAATTGCTTGGGCTTAGAAGGCACGTACGGTGGTGCTTCCCTCCCCATGCCTGCTCTGCCTCGTACGCTGCCTACCTGCAGCCCTGAGGTTCCACCTTGCAGTGCATCGGTGGGGAGAGGGCTGGGGCTGACCCCGGGAGTTGTGCGTGCTGGCCGTACCCTCCTCCCGCTGCCAAATCCCCGCCGAGCCCTTCCTTCCCCAGTCCCAGTCAGGAGAGAATACTGGGAGGCAGCCTCGGGCTTTTGGTGTCTCAGAGGAGCCAGGTAGCTCCAGGTAGGGGGACAGGGGAAGGGACACGTAGCTGCCCTGGGAAGAGCGCCATGAAAATCCAACTTAAAATAAAACACAGGCTCCTCAATTTTGTTCCCTTTGCGCATGGTGGTACTAGAACACCCTGCTGGCTTTGGCTGCTAATCCCAGCCTATTTCTCTTTTGACACAAGCCAATATATGGCTCAGATGCCGCAAAATGAATTCATAGCTCAGGCTTCATGGCGGGGCTGATCTCGGTTGTAGAATGGTGTTGCAGACCTGTCTTTTTTTTTTTTTTTTTTTGTCTGCCCACAGATACATTTTTTTGCAGCCCTTAGGGTCTTTTCTGGCCACCCCACGCTCTCTTCCTTTTGCGCCCGTGCTTTTCCTGACCCCAGCCCTCTCCCGCACGTGCAGTTGGAAATGTCAGGAGCTGACTTGCAGCCGGAGCGGGGAAGGCGATCCGCTGGGGTTGACATTAAGCCTTGCTGGTGCTCCTTGCAGGCCCACAGTGGCTGCTGGGCTGCCCTGTGGAGAAGCGGGACAGGCGTGTGCGGGGAAGGTGCTCCATGGAGGCACGTGCCTTTGGGGCATGGTGGCTCAATGGAGATGCTCTCCGGCTTGACAGTGCTGCCTGCATTCCCCTCGCCAGCCCCGCTGTGCTGAGGAACGACTCCTTTGCCGAGGTGGTGTGTGGAGAAGTGTGGTGAGGAGCAGGGAGAGGTTTGCACCCCCTGCCTGAACGCCTCGCACCCCGCCGTGTGGCACCGGGGCGGACGGGCAGAGCAATGCGAGCAGTGGCCCCGTGCTCCTGCACTGCTGGCTGCAGCGGGTGGCGGGGCTGGGGCTGGCGTTGCTGGGTGAGGAGGAACTGGGAGCACTGGAGCGTGGCGGGAAGTCTTGTCACACATCGCGGAACAGGAAAAAATCACTCGCCCTGTGCAAGGTGAAATTTTTGTACCAGGCTTCTCTTGGCAGCTGCTCCCTTTTAATTACATGGTGCCTACTCCTTCCCTAAGACTTGGTTGGCGCTTGTACCCGCTGCTGCCTTGGGCATGGGGATGGCCCGGGGTGCTCTTCTGTTTGCCCCGGGATCCTGGGCAAGTCACGCCTCTGGGGTGAAGCTGGCCATCCCCTAGCTGGCCCAGGGGGTCCTGCGCTGAAGTCACTATCCTTAGGTCTTTGGCTTCCTCTCCCCTTTTTCTTGCTCATATTCGCACCCTGTGGCGGTGAGGCCACAGCTCAGGAGCCAGGACTGGGGGCTGCTTGCGGAGCTTTGTCGCCACGCACTTGCCCCGTGGCTCAGCCTGGCTTTCCTGCCTGCTGTGCCGCAGTGGGAGCGATGCTTTCCCTGCCCAGGGTCCGCACCCGGAGCACCGCAGCAAAGTGTGCTTCAGCCGAGCCGGCTCAGACTGCTTCAGGGTTGCTCTGGAGAGAGGAGAGATGCTAAACATAGCTCTTCAGAAGCTGAGTGGTAGATAAGGTAGCAGCAGTTATTAGATACCACTTTTGATCTCTTGAGAGCATTTTCTTCTCCATTTACAGCGAGGTTTGAGCTTTCTCTTGGGGATCAATTTATGCGCTTTCATGTTACGTGGCTTTAAGTGTTAGAGGAGGAGGAGATGGGAGAACTGCTAAGGTGTCTCTGGTTTTCCCTGGATTTGGGTCCTTGCTAGGGTTGCAGATCGCCAAGCTTGCCTCGCTCTCCCCACACCTCTGCCTCCCCTCTCCCAGGACCATCCTGCTGGCGCTGTGGCAAGGGAACAGCATTCGTCTTGCTTTGTCTTCTCTTCTCCTTGGCCACTTTGTCTTCTCTTCTCCTTGGCCACTTTGTCTTCTCTTCTCCTTGGCCGCTTTGTCTTCTCTTCTCCTTGGCCGCTTTGTCTTCTCTTCTCCTTGGCCGCTTTGTCTTCTCTTCTCCTTGGCCGCTTTGTCTTCTCTTCTCCTTGGCCACTTTGTCTTCTCCTTGGCCACTTTGTCTTCTCCTTGGCCACTTTGTCTTCTCCTTGGCCACGTCCTGCTGAAGTTGGTGTGTGATACCTTTCGGAGAGTGCCGGTGCATTGCTACCAGCTCCCCAGTTAGCCCACTGCAAATGCTGCCTGGCGCTGGGCTGGGGCAGAGGCTTTCTCGCCAAGCGGCCGCTGGTTTTGTCAGGACGTGCCCCGAGGTGGCAGAGACACGAAGAGTCGTCTTGCCGTCGCGTGCAGCCAAGGGGAGGCTGGGCTTTGCACAGGTCCTGTGGCTGAGGGATGTGGCTGCTTATGTTTCAGTGGTGGCTTGGCCTTGGCTGGACGCCAGGTGCCACCAAGCCGCTCTGTCCCTCCACTCTTCAGCAGGACAGGCAGGGAGAGAATGAGATGGAAAGGAAAAGAAAAAACCACCCCAACTCGTGGGTCAAGATAAAGGCAGTTTAATAAAGAAAAAGCAAAAGCAAAGGCCATGCACAGTAACAAAAGGAAAAAAAAAAAAAACCAACCCCAAGATTTTATTCTGTACTTCCCATTAGCAGGCGATGTCTGGCCACTTCTTGGGAAGTAGGGCTTCAGTATCCATAGTTGTTCCTCCCAAAGACAAAATGTCATAAAAGACGAATGTCCCCCCTCCTCTTCCTTTTCCCTTTGTTTTTATATCTCAGCTGACATCAAACGGTATGGAATATCCCTTTGGTTGGTTTGGGTCAGGTGTCCTGGCTGCATCCCCTCCCAAGATCTTGCCCCCTTCCAGCCCACTGGTGGGGGGGAAATATTGGAGACACAGCCTTGATGCTGTTCGAGCCCTGCTCAGCAGTAGCCAAAACATTGGTGTGTTATCATCCCCTTTCTACATGCCAATAGAAAGCACAGCCCTGTGCATCCTGACCCAGTACGGTTTCATACTTGGCATGAAGCGCAGAGGCAGAGGTGGGATGGCAGGGTTAGGTTAAAGGTTGGACTCGATGATCTTAAAGGTCTTTTCCAACCAAAGTGATTCTATGATTCTAGGGCGGCAGGAGGCGTGGAGCCGGCTGAGACCCCCAGGGTGTGAGTGAGCAGACCTTGCAGAGTGCCCGGCAGCCTGGGGCTCAGGGCAGGCTGGCAGAGGATGATGTGCTGGCTTTGCTGGCTTTGCCAGCTTTGCCGACCGTGCCGCCGAGTGCTGGCTTTGGACCTGCTGCGGCCGGGGAGGAGCCGTCCTTCCCTCCGGGTGCCGGGAGGCTGCTGCACCCCTCCTTCCCTTGCCGAGCCCTCTCATCTCCCTGATTTGTAAACACTCCGGTTTGCGGAGCGTGGCTGCCGCAGGCAGGTGGGAGCAGGTTAAAACAATCCAGGTGTTTTTCCCCCTGCCCTGGCGTGGGCCGTGCACGGGCTGCCATCCCCCCTGGGCGCACTCCTTGTGTGCGCTGAGCTTTGGGTGGTTTGCTGTGGCGTGGCTCCTGGGGGCAGATTCCTGCTCTTGGCCGCTTGCTCCCTGGCAAGGCTGGGGGTCCTGCGTGTGCTGGGGGGTGCCGGGCAGCGGGAGCCTGCCGCTGAGGCTGCCTTCTCCCTCCCATCCCTTGTGGAGCGCCGTTCCAAGCTGCTCCTCTCTCTGATGGAGCCCGATGAATTCTTCCACTGGTTACAGGCCGCGACGGTCACCTCAGAGCCACTCTCGCAGGGGGCTCGTGGCAGTTTAATGAGTCTTTTAAGACAATGTTTGATTTGCAAGAGTGACTTTGATGTTTCAGACCCAAGAACACGATGCTTTCAACTCCTCCCTGCTCCACCCTGCCCTGCCCGCCCCCGGCACTGCCTTCGCCTTGCTGACTGCCATCTCTTTGCCTCTGGCACTTTTTTTTTCCAACAGATCAACTTTTTTCCCTCGCTGCCCACCCCTCCTGACCCCCCGGTACAGCCTGTGTAGCCAGCTCTCCTCCTGCTCCTCCTTCGTCTGCCTTGGCCCCCGCTGCCCGCATCGCCGGCGTCCGCCCTGCGAGGCTCGGGGATGGGCTGCGGTGCCGACTGCTCTGCTGCTGCTCCCAGGTTAGATTTTCAGTTCTGGGAGCTTGTAGATGTGGGGTTTTTTTTCAGGCAGCTGGGCTGCAAAAGGTTGGGGCTGGTGACGGCTACGTTTCTGGGCTTCCCCTCGTTGGCTGCCCGTGTGACACGGGAGTGCAGAGCGTGCTTGCGGGTGCTGGACTAGCACGCTGTGGTCTCGGGAGGAGATACCTGCTTTCCCAGGGGTTTCTGGCATGTGTAGAGCTGTGCAAGCGAGGTCCTCGGAGAGCAGGGAGCATCACAGAGGCTCCCAGGCTTGATGGTGGACGCCTACTGTTCTCTCAGCTTCTTAAGGACCTTCCGTCCTCAGAACGTGCCTGCTTGAAAACTTTTAAGTGGTTTGGGGATGTGTTCTGGAGAGGTTCTTGTGGCCTTGGGGACCACAGATTTGCAGCTGCAGCATGGCTCAGCTCCGCGGCTGAACTGTGGAAATAAAGACGTGCATGGTCCTGATGAGAGGGGCAGGGTGCTGCCTTCCCCGTCCCCTTTGGTACCTGCCGGACTGTCTGTGGGGGCGCCGGGGGTGCCTTTAGCCAGCATTTGCCCCTGGCTGCCTGCTGCTCGGTGAGGCTAACCGCAGCCTTCCCCATCCACCTTGGTGGCATTGCCTGCGGTCGTTGTCCCGTGCTGTAGGCAGGGACAGGGCACGCAGTGGGTGAAGATGGGCGAAACTGGGGCTGGAGGGCTCTCATGCTGCGCCGGGGGCTCGAAGCGAAGTGCCTGGGTTAAGCAGCGCGGTGTTTGTGAGGTGCCATGGGTCGGCTCCGTCTTTCTTTCCCAGGAGAGCGCCAGTGCCAGTCTGGGCATGGCCTGGGAGGCGCGGAGTGATGTTTGGCCAGGGGTGGCCACTCTGCGGCCAGTGCCCGCTGGTGGCTCTCCCAGCCCCGCAGGGCAGGCGGCTCCTTCGCCCTCACCCAGCGAGCCCCAGCCGATGCAATTAATATCGATGGCGGGGAGGGTGGGCCCGGGAAGAGGAGGAGATGTGCACCGGCGAGCATCTCGGCTGGAGCGCCAGCCTCACCGGTTGCCATAGCAACGGGCACTTCGCGCTCATGCAGAATTAATGCCGGTCCTCACCGCCCTGACACGCGCGGGGCTCCATCCCCGGGGTCGGGGGGGGGCTTGCCTTTCCCTTGCCCTTTTGGCACATGGAAGTGCCTGGAGCCGCCCTGCCCAGCTCTGGGCTTGCTCCCCCCGCCTCCTGCCCTGGCGTGCGGGGTGGCAGCAGGGCAGGCTCATGGTGCTGGGGCCTTGCCCCTGCTCCAGAAGGGCGGCTTGACCCCAGCCCCCAGGTTTTATTGCTCACACACCCTCGCCCTTCGCTATTAAGCGTACTTGCGTGCTACCACCTCGCTTGTCCATCAGCCGAGGAGCCGTGCGTGCATGGCGGGATCCTCAGCAGCCGTTGCTCCCCCAGCCCGCTGCGTGCCAAGGACGTGGTCCAGCGTTTTTCATGGCACCACCTACTCGGTGGTGGTGGCTTCTCCTCTCTAACGCAGGTTTTTAAGAATGGCTGCTCTTTGGCAGGATTTGGGGCAGGACACATCCCGAGTCTGGCCCGCTGGTGACCTCCCCATCTTTGGGGAGCAAGCTGGGAAGGGTGGTGGGTGGGATGCAGAGGTGCCCGTCAGTGCGCGCTAGGGATTGAAAAGATGTATTTGAGCATCATGGCCTTTTCATAGTATTACAGAATTGTTCAGGTTGGAAAAGCCCTTTAAGATCATCGAGTCCAACCATTACCCCAACCCTGCCATCCCACCACTTTTTCATTAACATTAACATTAACCCTACATCCCATGGCCCTTTTTCCCTCTGCTGCCCAGCCCAGCCAGTTCAGGACTGCCTTCCAGTTTGTCTTCCCCAGTCCAGTCTGCTCTAAATGCCTTTAGCAAGGGAGCACCCACTGCTGTCCGGAGAGGGAGAGTTTTCAATCCAACAGCAGTAGATTAAAAGGCAGCCACCTTGCACGTTTGGCATGGACATCCTCATTCTTCCCTTGCAGGCTCTTCCTAGGGACAAGGGTACCCCGTGCCAGCGGTTCAGCTGCAGGGGGGTCCCCAGAGGTGCAGGTTGCCTTCACCGCCCCGGCTGTGCTGCGGGGAAGAGCCTTTCCCTCTCCATCTCCTGCCCGTGGCCCTTGCTGCGGGGACTTGCGGCTCTGTCCGGAGCGTGGCCGTTGTGCATCGTTAGCCTTCCCTCTCTCCTACCCCTTTTGCCGTCCTGGAGGCGCTTTCAGCTGTGAAAGCAGGTACATCCCACCCGCCTGTCTCCCACCCCCGAGCTGCAGTCACGTTTCCGTCTGTGCTTTTCTGATTGTTTTTCTCGGCCCTTTCGGAGAAGGGATGGACTCCCCTGGGATCTGGAGCGGGTCCAGGCTGGCAAGCACACATTTCTGCCTTCAGCAGGCAGGCCTGGCTGGGGAGGGGGGAGCTGCCAGGAATCGCCTGCGCGTTTTCCCGGCGTCCCCCTCCTCTGTGGGTGTTCAGTGCCCTCCTCCTCCTCCTCGGCATGATTCCTGCCGAGGGGAAAGCTTTGGTTGTGGGGGGAGGAACCGTGTGCCCAGCAGAGCCCCTCTCCGGTGCTCCCCTGGGTGTCCCGGCTGCGTGCCGGCCACTGCTGGGGAACGCAGGGCAGGCGGGCACGTGCTGCCGAGGGCCTGGCAGGGTGCAATAAGCCATCAGCAAGCTGCTCCAGCAGCATTTTTTTCTTTTCTGCACGGTGGAAAAGAGCCTTTTTGACATTACATTTGTGATTATTGTTATTAAGCTGGAGAAACATTTTAATGTGAATGCTCGGGGCTTATTAGATAGAGCTCTTCACCTTAAGATCTCAAAGCACTTGACAAAGCCAGCTTGTTATTAATCCCTACTACTTATATTGAGCTATTTACCTACTGACACTGGGGGTTTGGTGATTATTATTATCCACGTTTTTTGCAAACGGGAGAACCAAGACGCAGAGCTGGATGGGGAGTTGCAGCTGGAAGCTCCGAAGCTGGAAGCTCCGAAGCTGGAAGCTGAAGCTGCTCTCCATCTTCCCTGCCTGCAGCTGGCTGCTCTCTTCCCGCTGCCCATCCTCACTGCTCCGGTCCTGGAGGCTTGGGATGAAGGCTGGGATGGATTGAGAAGCTCACCCAAGAGCTCTACCTGCAGCACTTGGTGCAAACTGTACTGTGGCCAGACCTGGTGGCTGGGGAGGGTTGGTCCAGGCTGGGGAGGGCAGCGTACAGCTTGAAGCCTTGGTTGCTGCATGTTTATAGGATGCAGGGGGACGCAGAGCAAGCCTCTGTGTTGGGGCGGGGTGGGAGGGGGTTGCTGAGGCACAGAGCAAGCCCTTTGCACAGGCTGGGCTCTTGTTTGGGCAGAATACACTTGCCAGCTCCGGCCCGGGAGCGCTCTGGGATGGGCCAGCACACGTCTGTGTTTTGCCCGCTTTTTTGGGCCAGGCTCCAGCAGGGCTTTTTTACTTCAAGGGCAGTCTTCTCTTGAGCTGACTGCAGCCCCACACCAGCCCCCACCTCTCAGCTGCATGCGAGGAGCCTCAGCGATTCCCAGCCCATCTCGCCGCGGCGCTGGCCCCCTCCCCGTTGGCCACGGCGGGGCCATCCTATTCTCAGCTGTCCTTCCAGCCGTTTTGGGCATCTGCAGGCACCGTTGGATGCGAGGAGGAGGAGCTGGTGCCATCTGCCCTGGCAGCTCCTCGTGGAGCAGCAGCCACCTGCGCCCGCGCCGCCTGCTCGGGGAGATGCTGAGCTGAACCTTGGCAGGGACTTGCCTGGTAACGAAGCATCCCTGGTGCTAATTAGGGGCTGCCTGAGGAAGTGTCGCGGATGGGGTATGAGGCTTGGATCCGAACCCGTGTCGTTACACCTGGTGCAACGGGCGGTCCTTCTGCTTTCTGCAGGAGCGGATCAGTTCTGATGAATGCCGGCAGCTCCGGGCCCGGAATGCAGCAAGAAGCGCTCCCAGCCCTGACTCTCCCTCTTCCCACCCATTTCGGCTGCCAGCGTGGATAGGCTCCCCAGGGCTCGTCATCTCTCTCCGTTCCCCTTTTCTGTGGTTGCGAGATGGATGCAGGCATCCCACCCTGGCCTCCCGTGCCTCCATCCGGAGGGTCACTGGCAGGAAGGTGTTTCCATGGGTGGCTCCTGTCGCTTGGTTGCCCCCTGACTTTTGGGAGGAGCCATCTCCCCTCACCCCAGTGTTTTCAGTGACCACCCCACACTGCGAGCCCCCGGGCCGGGTGAGGTCTGCCCTTGCATGCGGTCAATGGGCACCGCAGCGGCACGCGAGTTAGAATCGTAGAATCATAGAATCGCTTTGGTTGGAAAAGACCTTTAAGATCGTCAAGTCCAACTGTTCCCCTAACCCTGCCATCCCACCACTAAACCCTGTCCCTAAGCACCTCGTCTGCCCGGCTGTTAAATCCCCCCAGGGATGGGGACTCGACCACCTCCCTGAGCAGCCCCTTCCAGTGCCTGACAGCCCTTGCGGGGAAGAAATTGTTCCCAATGTCCAACTAAACCTGCCCTGGCACAACTTGAGGCCGTTTCCCCTCATCCCATCGCCCGTTCCCTGGGAGCAGAGCCCGACCCCCCCGGCTCCCCCCCCCTCAGGCAGTTGGGCAGCGATAGGGCCCCCCAGCCTCCTCGCTCCAGGCTGAACCCCCCAGCTCCCCCAGCTGCTCCCCAGCAGCCTGGGGCTCCAGACCCCTCCCCAGCTTTGTGGCTCTCCTCTGGACATGCTCCAGCAAGGCAACGTCTTTCTTGTAATGAGGGGCCCAAAACTGAACACAGCATTCGAGCGGCAACCTCCCCAGTGCCCAGGACAGGGGCACGGTCACTGCCCTGCTCCTGCTGGTCACCCCCCATCTGCTGGTCCCTGGGGTGCAGGAGGCGGCAGGGGGGCACGCACCCCTTGCCCGTCGGAGAACGCAGCTGCATGGCCCGTTCTGCAGGCACCCTGCCCTTCCTCTGCTTCGTTCTGAGCGCTTGGGTGCCCCCCTCACCTTCCCCAATTAGCCAGAGGACAGGAAGCCCTCGTTAGCGCCTCCCTTTTTGCTCTTTGCCCTGAGCCAGGCTGTTGCTGCAGGATGCAAGGCAGAGCCTCAGAGCAGAGCGTGTGTGAGCTCTGAGCCCAGGCAGGTCTTTCCCTTAGCCTTGATCTCTTCTAAAAGCCTTTCTTGGCTTTTGCAGGCTCAGCCTGGGGCTGCGGGGGGAGCAGAGGCCGCTCCGTCCCCACATTGACTCCGTTGTGGTGGGAAGCGTGGTGCTGTGAATTATTGGTAGCGACACCTTTTGCTTTCTCCCTCCTCTCCAGCAAGTGCACTCTTTTTATTATCATTGTTGTTGTTGTTATTGTTATTTATTATCCTGTTTTTGCTCCGGTGCTGCTAAGAGACCCGGAGAGGCTTGGCTGGTATTCGGCGTGGTTACAATAAGCCCAAGCCATCGCTTTTGTTCCGTGCAGCTTGCTCAAGTGCTGTGCAGATACCTCACTTGAGCTGTTCCTCTCCCTCATCTCCGGCGGCTCAGGAGGTTTGGGAAAGGTCAGCTCCGAGCCGTAGCTTTTTTTTCTCCTCCCGACAAGCGCTGCTCTCTTTGTTTGCCAAATGCCTCGCCGGGCCTCGTCTCTGCAGCGCTGGGATGATTTAGCCAGAGCCGTGCTTGGTTTTAGATCCAGCCTTGCTCTCTGATGTCCCTGCCTGGCCTCGCCGCCTGCTTTGTAGGCAGTTCGGAAGTGCAGGCTTGAACAAGTGCCGGGAGATCCCACCTTCCCCCCTGCCACCCGGGGCACGGGCACCACAGGCTGCAGCCTCCAGCACCCCGAGCAGGGACTCTGGTTCAGCACCGCCGTCCGGTGTCTGCCCCGCAGAGGTGTCCATCCTAGCTGGCTCAGAATCATAGAATCAGAGAATGTTTTGGGTGGGAGGGGACCCCTAGACGTCACCCAGCCCAACCCCCCTGCAGGAGCAGGGACACCTTGAACCACATCAGGTTGCTCACAGCCCCGTCCAACCTGGCCTGGAATGTTCCCAGGGATGGGGCCTCCACCCCCTCTCTGGGCAACCCCTGCCAGGGTTTCACCACCCTCATTGTAAATAATTTCTTCCTTCTATCTAGTCTAAACCTACCCTGCTTCAGTTTAAAACCATCCCCCCTTGTCCTGTCCCAGCTGGCCCTACTGAAAAGCTTGTCCCCCCCTTTCCTCTGGGCCCCCTTAAGCCCTGACCGGCCGCACTCAGCTCTGCCCGCAGCCTCCTCTGCTCCAGGCTGAACACCCCCAACTCTCCCAGCCTGGCCTCAGAGCAGAGGGGCTCCAGCCCTCGGAGCATTTTAGTAGCCCTCCTCTGGCCCCGCTCCAACAGGTCCATGTCCTTCTTGTGCTGAGGGCTCCCGAGCTGGACGCAGGGCTCCAGGTGAGGTCTCCCCAGAGCAGAGCAGAGGGGCAGAATCCCCTCCCTTGATCTGCTGGCCACGCTTTTCCTGATGCAGCCCAGGGTAGGGTTGGCTTCTGGGCTGCCAGTGCACATTGCCGGCTCATGTCCAGCTTTTCATCCATCAGTGCCCCCAAGTCCCTCTCGGCAGGGCTGCTCTCAATCCTTTCTTCCCCCAGCCTCCAGCTGCAGTGTTGCTGTGGATCACACAGGCTTTGGGGCTTGGTCCCAGCCAAGCCTTGCCCTGGCATGTCTGTTGGGGGATGTAGAAGGCACACTGGCAGGAAAGCATACGGTCATTACACTGGTGATGGTGTAGAGATGTCCTCGAGGGGCGGCAGGCAGGCTGTCTGGTCTCTGCTCCTTGTCCCGGTGGATGGGCAGGTAGGTGATTTCCTTGGCCATGCTGGTGACCACCACCTCTGCTCTCCTGTCTGCCCCATCTCTCAGGCTTGGGAGCGTGAAGGCAAGGCTGGTCCCTCTGTTGTATCCAGCCCTGGGCGCCTGGGCAAGCAGTGGTGCCGGGAGCAGAGAGCTGCAGCCCCCTCGCTTGGGGGGCGCTTCCCATAGCGCGGTCCTCGCCAGCGCTGGCAGGAATCAAATTGAAGAGGCCCTGGCAATTCTGTCCGCTTCGTCCGGTGCCTGGAGTTTGTTTGGGCTGTCGTGTACAGGTGTTGGGACAGGCGTGCTTTGTGCCTCCCCTGTCACTGCCGTCTGCCCAGCAAAGCAGCTCTGGCTCTGCACGGGGGATGGGGTGTGGAGGCTTGGTCAGTGCCGAGTGCCCTGGCACTGGGCTGATAGCCTCTTCTTTCTGCTCCCCAACTTTTATTCCTTCCACATCAGCGATGGTTACGCTTCTTGCATCCTCCCAGGTAAAATTAGAGAGAAAAAGGGATAGAGATGTTGGGGAAGAAAGAAGCTGCCTCTGAATTTCATCCTTTGCAGAGTTTGTGGTGTTGAGTCATCTTAGCAGGCGGAACAAACCCGTTCCATCTCCTGGGTCTGGCAGGGGAATGAAGGCATTTTGTGTTATTCTTGTTGGCGTTCCGAGCTTGCCTCACCCAACGGTGTCACAGCGTTGGATGGGTGAGTTTTCAGAATCTCCTGCCGTGAACGAATGGGCTACATCGCCAGTAGCACCGGCGATGATTGGAAGCGAAAGAAACTTAAACAACCAATTTGCTTGTCACAATTTGCTTCTGGTTTGAAGCATTTTTCTTTCTCCCTTTGTCTGCTGCTCAGCCCGATGACAGAAACCCCGGTGAGGCTGGGCCCTGGTCCGCAGGGAGGGCTGGAGCAGAGGGTTTGGGGCTTTGCCCCCTGCCATGCCCCCGCGCGTCCCCTCGCAGCGGTGGGCAAGCCTCTCTCCCGGGGATGGAGCTTGTTGGCGGGGAGTGGGACGGTGTTGGTCCAACACCGGTGCTGCAAATGCTCCCTTTTACAATATTCGTTGATGAGGAACGGGAGGTAAATAAATCCCCTTTATGTCACCTCTTTTGCTCACATATTGGCCTATTCTGTCCCTAATGCATTTATAAAACACGGTTCGGGGGGCAAGGATAGGCTGAAGCTCCAATCCTGATAAAGTGGCTTGACCCAATTAACTTTCCAATACATTGTGGCTTCTTTGTCATTTACCATTGCTTTTATCGCTTCAGATTAAGAGATTCTTAAATATACGTGGGCAAACCGGTTGCAGGGAGGATTGCTTAAAAGGTGACAAGTCCCAGTTTGGCTCCAAATCTCAATGAGCAGTTGTAAAAGTTTCTTCGAAGAAGAGCCAAAGCCATCAGCGGTGTGTTACCTTCTTCACAAGTCCTGTCCAGCACTGAAAGCTTTTTCCTGCCAGGTTCGCAGGCTGGCAGCCGTGGAGCGCTGCGAGGCCTGGGAGGAGAAACGGCCGGCTGGGGACCGAAGGCAAAAGTGGCATTGGTGCATGAGCCGGGTGGGGAGGAAACGACCCGAAAATAGCAACAAGTATCTCAGGACAGGGTTTTTGAAGTGCTTGGGACTGCCCTTTCCCTTCGTCCCCTTTTCCCCTTCTCCCCCTCCTTCCCCTCCTCTTCCCTCCTTCCCCTCCTCTTCTCTCCTTCCCCTCCTCTTCTCTCCTCCCTCTTCTTCCCTCCTTCCCCTCCTCTTCCCCCTCCCCTCCCCCTCCTTCCCCTCCTTCAAGGCTTGGGACTGCCCTTTCCCTCCGTCCCCTCCTCTTCCCTCCTTCCTCTCCTCTTCCCTCCTTCCCCTCCTCTTCCCTCCTTCCTCTCCTCTTCCCTCCTTCCCCTCCTCTTCCCTCCTTCCCCTCCTCTTCCCTCCTTCCCCTCCTCTTCCCTCCTTCCTTGCTTTGCCTAGGTCTGGCCGCTACGACAGCCCCATCGCTGCCTCCCCCACGACTGGCAGCTGATTTTGCACGACCCGGTTACACCTCTGCTCCCCCGACCTGTGCCTTGGGCTGGGGGGACAGGATGGATCCCCGCTTGTCCTGCATTTCACGTTCCTGGCTTGCACGCCTCCCCTGCACCCTCTCATCTCAGAGCTCAACAGGCTCATCTGCATTTTTTTTTTAAAAAAAAAACCAAACAAGGAGAGAGAAAAGGAGCAGCAATGGACCGAGCAGGAGAGACTATCCAGAGCGCTTCATAAAAATGATGAATTGCTTTTAGATATTGGGCAGGAGAGAAAGAGAGCTCCTTTTTATTTGATGATATTAGGCTCTTAGTGGTGCATTGTTGCTGTGCATACGAGCTCAAAATCTCGAGGCAGGCAAAGGCAAACGCCCGGGAATTGAAGTGTAAATCAGCCGCTGTCGAGCGTTTTATTTTGCCTTTTATGATTTGTCTTTCTCTCATTATGTAGGTCAGTCTCCATTTCTAACGCATGCCATGCGGTGGGGGTGTGCCCACCGTGCCGGGAGGTACCTGCGGTGCCAGGAGGTGCCCGCGGTGCTGGGAGGTACCTGCGAGGTGCCCACGGTGCCGGGAGGTACCTGCGGTGCCAGGAGGTGCCCACGGTGCCGGGAGGTACCTGTGAGGTGCTCACCGTGCTGGGAGGTACCTGTGGTGCCAGGAGGTGCCTGCGGTGCCGGGAGGTACCTGCGAGGTGCCCACCGTGCCAGGAGGTACCTGCGGTGCCGGGAGGTGCCCGTGGTGCTGGGAGGTGCCTGTGGTGGCCCGCAGCTGGGAGGTGCCCGCCAGCGCAGCAGCAGTGCGGTGGGTGCCGGTGGGGGATGGCACTTGGCACAGGGGCCGTGCCTGCAGGCCAGTGCAGTGGGTGTGTGGTGCACATACGTACCCATCCGGTGGTGCTCATTGTGGGTGTAGGGCTGTGCCCATGGCAGCATCCACCCATTATGTGGTGGGCTGTGCCATGGCAGCATTTGACCATTGCGGGCGTCGGGCTGTGCCCGTGGCAGCATCCACCCATTGAGGGCATCGGGCTGTGCCCGTGGCAGCATCTGCCCATTGCAGGCATAGGGTTGCGGGTGTCGGGCTGTGCCCGTGGCAGCATGGAACCATTGCGGGGCATGTGTCTGTGCCTGTGGCTGGCAGCATTTGACCCTTGCGGGTGTAGGGCTGTGCCCGTGGCAGCATCCGCTGGGCAGAAAGCTCCGGCACCTCTCACTGTCTCACCTGCAGACCCCTGGGTCTGGGGACGCCTCTGCTCTCCCTTCCTCCCTGCAAGTGAAGAATTACATTTCCTACCCCATTAGCAATTCAGATGCTGAACTGGGCTGTGCTGGCTGCTCTGATTAGTGGATGCGATAAAGAGATTCGTGCATCTCCTTTTTCGAGAGGCACCAGCCACGTGGTTCGGCTGCTTTGCATGAATGCAGTGAATAAAGCGGCGCGCACGTGGGGGACGATCTGTCCCACACTGGGATGGGTGAGGATCTTTTCTTCTCCATTTCTTGACTTCCCTCTCCCTTGCTGGGTCGCAGAAACCACGTTTTGTGGAGGACTCACAGAGCCTTGGGCAGAGGGGCGCTGAGTGCTTTCCTGGGGATGCTCCCCCGTGTCTGTAGTGGGGCTGGAGGCACCTCCCTGCTCAGGACCTCCCTGCCATGGTGCAGAGCTGGCCACAGACCTTTCTTTCTCCAGTTCATGGTGGCGATAAGCAGAATGGGCAGCCTGGGGTGAGATGGGGCACAGAGGAGACAAGAGGGCTGACCATGGGTCTGGTAGCTCCTTTTGGACTATGCTATACCCCAGCCTCTTCCCTCCCTGTCCTTGCGTGGAATGAAGGTGCCTGGCACATTCCTGCCCTCCCCAGCCACCCTCGAAGGGCAGCAGGGCTCAGGAGAGACTGTGGGAGATCCAGCGTGGTCGGACAGCGCTGCCGTCCTGGCCAAGCTCCCTTCAGAGGAAGCTTTCGCTGGGTCACAGGGTTTACCAACCCCGCTCTCCGGGCGGCCCTTCCCCGGGGCCTCCATGCTGCCTGCTCCGCACGGCGCCGTCGCGATGGTTGTTGGTTACCTGTGCCATTGCTTGATGCTCCGGGTGCAGGCAGGAGATGGGGGCTCGGGGCGCAGCAGCCCTGGCCCGGCTGCCTTGTGCCATTCCTTGACTGCGCTGGGCAGACCCTTGTTCTCAAGCATGTGGCTCTGGGGTGGGTGGCTCTGGCAAGGTTGGCTCGGCCCCCCAACACCTCAGGTGAACCCCAGGCATCCCTGGAGAAGGACCAGGTGCTGGTGGATGAAAAGTTGGACATGAGCTGGCCATGGGCGCTGGCAGCCCAGAAGGCCAACCGTACTCTGGGCTGCATCAGGAAAAGCGTGGCCAGTGTCGAAGGAGGGGATTCTGCCCCTCTGCTCTGCTCTGGGGAGACCTCACCTGGAGCCCTGCTCCAGCTCTGGAGCCCTCAGCACAAGGAGGACATGGACCTGTTGGAGCGGGCCAGAGGAGGGCTACTAAAATGCTCCGAGGGCTGGAGCCCCTCTCTCTGAGGCCAGGCTGGGAGAGTTGGGGGTGTTCAGCCTGGAGAAGAGAAGGCTGTGGGGAGACCTGATTGTGGCCTTTCAGGGCTTAAAGGGGGCCCAGAGGAAAGGGGGGGACAATCTTTTTAGTAGGGCCAGCTGTGACAGGACAAGGGGGGATGGTTTTAAACTGAAGCAGGGTAGGTTTAGACTGGATCTAAGGAAGAAATTATTTACAATGAGGGTGGTGAAACACTGGAACAGGTTGCCCAGAGAGGGGGTGGAGGCCCCATCCCTGGGAACATTCCAGGCCAGGTTGGACGGGGCTGTGAGCAACCTGATGTGGTTCAAGGTGTCCCTGCTCCCTGCAGGGGGGTTGGGCTGGGTGACCTCTAGGGGTCCCTTCCAACCCAAAACATTCTATGATTCTATGATTCTACGACCTCACCCCTGGAGAGGTGGCATGCTGAGGTGATGACATCCTCGCCCTAAACTGGGCAAGGACATTGCTGTGCCCAGAGCATCCTCCTCTTGCTGCCCTGCCCTTGCAGTCCCAGTCCCCCCAAAGGGCTGCAGCCCCTCCCCAAGCCTGGGTGGTGCGAGCAGCTCTGCTGGGCGCGATGGGAGAGGCGCGGGTGCTGCTCTGCACCCCTCCTGTTTGCAGAGGAGCAGCTGTGGCTCATCGCTCTCTCCGTCTCCGTGCCCACAGCGTGCCGAGGGATGCTGTGTGGGTTCGGGGCGGTGTGCGAGAGGAGCCCCACCGACCCCTCCCAGGCCTCCTGCGTCTGCAAGAAGACAGCTTGCCCCGTGGTGGTGGCTCCTGTCTGCGGCTCCGATTACTCCACCTACAGCAACGAGTGCGAGCTGGAGAAGGCCCAGTGCAACCAGCAGAGGCGGATCAAAGTCATCAGCAAGGGACCGTGTGGTGAGTGCAAGGGCAGCCTCTCCTACTTTCGGGGCTTGGCCCAAGCTTGTGTCGTCCCTGCGGTGCTGGTGATGTCCTGGGGGATGGGGACGGGTCTGGTGGGAAGGGACACTGCGAGAGAATTGCCAGCTCTGCCCTGGTGATGGGGACGGGTCTGGTGGGAAGGGACACTGTGAGAGAATCGCCAGCTATGCCCTGGTGATGGGCAGAGCTGGCGAAGCAGGCAAACCATAGCCAAAGGCTGGTCGAGAGGCGCCTGGCAGGCAGTGGGGAACAACCTTCTGTCTGCGGCAGCTCTGCCTGCTGCACCCCGCTGCAAACCCAGAGCGGGGCACATCTGCCACCGCTGGAAGTTGGAGGGACCAGGCATATGCACAGGCTGGATGGGCTGATGAAAGCCCTTCCCCAGCCTGGCATTCACCAGCTGCGAGCAAGGAGCTGTGCAAATGAGCCCCCAGTCTCCTCATCTCAGAGTAAATTAACTTGACCTTTCTCTCCTGCAGCGCTCGGGCTTGCAATAACGCTGCGCCCGGCACTCCTGCTGGGGCTCTTGTCAGAGGGGAGAGAGCGCGCAGTGATTTATTTAAAATAATAATCATAAAAAAAAGTGACAAATAAAGGAAAAAAAGGCAAAAAAAAAAAGGCTGGCAAATAAATTTTGGCCCTTCCCCATCAGTGAGGAAATTGCTCCTTGAGCTCTTCCTCTAATTATGGTTTTCAGGAGGTGCCTTGAGGACCCTTGTTTTGCTTGTTTTGCTGAAGCGAGGGGATCTCTGAGAGCTGGCAGCGGCGAGGCTGGGAGGTTTGGAAAGGAGAGGCTCTGCCTGAAGTACCAGCTGGGGGCTGAGCTCCCATCCTTGCGTGCCGCGGGGTGGGGGCTGATCCTCCGGCCTCACGGTCCTGCCTGCTTCTGCAGACGTCGGGGTGGGTGAGCTCGCTGCTGTGGGACCGGGTACATGGCACTGGCTCCAGCATCTGCTGAAGCTGAGGGAAGGACATCCATCACCGTCGTGGGTGTTTCTGGGCACTCGGAGGGAGCGGGGCTTCCTAGGTGGATGTTGTGGTGTGTCAGGCTTATTTGTCTGAGCGGGAGAGGGCGGCCAGGGAGCACGGGCTGCTGTGCTCACGCCTGTGCCGTGCCCCCTCCGCTCTCCCGCAGGCTCCAAGGACCCCTGCGCAGAGGTGACCTGCAGTTTCGGCAGCACCTGCGTCCGCTCCGCTGACGGCCAGTCGGCCAAGTGCGTCTGCCCGGCGTCCTGCAGCGGCGTGCCCGAGAGCACCGTGTGCGGCAGCGACGGCCGGGACTACCGCAGCGAGTGCGACCTCAACAAGCACGCCTGCGACAAACAGGAGAACGTTTTCAAGAAATTTGATGGCGCCTGTGGTGAGTCCCCTGCGCCCCTGGGGTTATCGCTTTCAAAACGTTGCCTCGTCCGTCGGGAATATCGAGAGCAGACCGGTGGGAAATGGCAAGGGCTGGGGAGAAAAACCTGCCCGCACGCCTGCTGTCATCAACTCAAAAACGCATGAAAAGGTCAAGTCTGGGGGTGATGGCTTCTGAAATTCAGACCCAGCCAGCGCTTCCCCCGTGGCATTTGGCTGTGGGTGTCTCTGCTCGGGACCCACTGACCTAGAGAGCAGTGGCAACATCTGTGCCATCTCCTTTCCCTCCTGCTCTTTGCCCTGGCTGGAGTCCCCCGGCTGCCACTTTTGGCAAGGAGCCTGGCGGCCCGGGGCTCGCGGGCAGGCAGCTGCCTTTAATTAAAGGAGCCTGGCAGGCACCGATCCCAGAGTCCTGCCACACTCCAAGGATGGCTTCCTCTTCGCCTAATGGTGGCTGTGGATACTCATAATTAAAAGCAACTGTGTTCATTAGAAAAGCTGTGAGATCAGCCAGGACACGTGCCAGACCAGTGTTTGTCCCTGGGGGAAGGAGCGTGGGAGTGTGTTTGGGCAGGCTGCAAACCTGGGAGAGCTTTAATTACCCTTTTCCCTGCTCAGCCCCAAGTAGGGCGAGATGGGCGCAAGCGGGATGCGCGAAGGAGGTGATGTCACGCTGGGTGCTCCCGGTTTCTGGGGCAGAGAGGAGGCTTTGAGCCTCGCTGTTCCTCTGAGGTCCTCCCGGTTTTAGCTGGGCATCAGCAGAAACTCAGGCAGTCTGGGTTGAGCAGCCAGGCTATAGAAACCTGAAAATACTCGCAGGCGTTTGGACTCTATTAGGTAAGGCTTGAGGATGGTCTGCGAGGTGGGGGTGAGCAGTGCAGGCAGATCGCATCTGAAATACAATCTCATCCTGCAGTCCCTGAGCTACGCCTGTGCAGCTGCCTCGTCCCCAACCCCACCGCCGCGGTCTCCATCTCCTTATCTGTACCCCACCCCTGCCCCAATACGGCAGCCTTGGTTACCCACGGCTCCTTGAGTCCGCACAAGATGTTCTTGTGATTTTTGTCAGGGTTTGTAGGGGCCCCCGAGGAGGTAACGCATCCCCGGCTGTCTGCTGGGGTGACTGCAGGGCAGCAGCAAGCGGGGGCAGCTCTTGCCGGAGGGGGGCTGGGAGATGGATTGGGTCAGTCCTGAGGGAGCTCCTGCGTCGGCTTTGCTGCTGTGATTACTGCATGGGCTAAAATGGACAAAGCAAAAGATTTCAGCCGTGGCCCTGCCTGGGGGTCGGCCTTGTACTTGATGATCTTAAAGGTCTTTTCCAACCTAGACGATTCTATGATTCTGCGAGGGATGTGGGGGCGGCCGAAAGGGAGGACCCTCCCCTGCTTGCGAGGGGCTGGGGGAACAGGGTACTGTGTTTTTTCCTCGCCTTGTCAGCCTGGGACTGTGGTCAGTGCGGGGATTTCAGAGCAGTAGGATTAAAGGGTGGAAACATTGACTGTGTTTCTGCAATTGCAGAAAATGAATCGGCGCTCGCCAGGTACCAAGCTTGACAAGGAGGAGAAAAACCCAGGGCTAGAGCAGGGATTAGCCAACAGTCGGCTCCTGATTTGCCCATGTCTTTGGTATGCTAATGTGAGCTCAGCTCATCAGGGAGGGTGATCCGGGATAAGCCTAGATTAGAGCGGTGGGGCAAGGCAGCAGGTGGCCCTGGCTGCCTTCAGGGCTCTTCCAGCACTTTGGAAAGACAGGGAGGGAGGGTTGGAGGAGCAGGATGGGAGTGCCAAGCAGCGTGTGATGCCCAGCGAACGCCCCTTGGACACGGGAGGTTCGCCTGGGTCAGGGGAGAGAGCCCTGTCCCCTGGACAGAGGGGGGCGAAGGCAGCTCAGGATGGGGAAAAAAGGGCTCATCCCAAGGGGTCGCTTTAGAAAGGGCGCGTGTCCTCAGTGTGTGCAGCTCAGTAAAAAATGAGTCCTTACATGGGCAGAGCCCTACAGATGTCCAGTCCCAAGGAATCACAGGATCCCAGAATGGCAAGGGTTGGAAGGGACCTCGGGAGCTCACCCAGTCCAACCCCCCTGCTAAAGCAGGTTCTCCTAGAGCATGTTACACAGGACAGCGTCCAGGTGGGGGTTGAATATCTCCAGAGAAGGAGACTCCACAAGCCCCCTGGGCAGCCTGGGCCAGGGCTCGGGCACCCTCAGAGTAAAGAAGGTTTTTTTCCTCATATTCAACTGAAACCTCTTATGTCTCAGTTTGCGCCCATTGCCCCTTGTCCTGGTGCTGGGCACCACTGCAAAGAGTCTGGCTCTGTCCTTGTGACCCCCACCCTTAAGATATTTGTATGTGTCGATGATGTCTCCTCATGTACTGGGTGCTACTGGGGAAGGCGCGGAGGCTCCCGGGGCCAGCTGGGAGGGAGGGGGGCAGGCCAGGGAGCACCCCCCTGGGCAGGCCGTGAGTGTGCCTAAATTCCTGCTCTGGCTCCGTGCGCAGACCCGTGTAAAGGCGTCCTCAACGACATGAATCGCGTTTGCCGGGTGAACCCCCGCACCCGGAGGGCGGACCTGCTGGCCCGCCCCGAGAACTGTCCCCCGAAGCGGGAGCTTGTGTGCGGCGACGACGGGGTGACGTACGACAACGAGTGCGTGATGGGGCGCTCGGGGGCCATCCGGGGACTGGAGATCCAGAAGGTGCGTTCAGGGCAGTGCCAGCATCAGGGTAAGTACCTCTCTGCATCCTGGGGAACAGGAGCATTTGCATTCCTGACCTTCCCCGCTGCTCCGTGCCCTGCTCTTTGGCAACGAGAGCGCACCCCCCTTCCCCTGTCCCCGGGGCGGGTGCGAGCGGTGCCGTCCTCTCTCCTCCCAGACAAATGCAAGGACGAGTGCAAGTTCAACGCCGTCTGCCTGAACCGCCGGGGCGCCGCTCGCTGCTCCTGTGACCGCATCGCCTGCGACGGCGCCTACCGGCCCGTCTGTGCCCGCGACAGCCGCACCTACAGCAACGACTGCGAGCGCCAGAAGGCCGAGTGCCACCAGAAGGCTGCCATCCCAGTAAAGCACAGTGGACCCTGTGGTAAGCGCTGGTGCCCCGGGCTGGTTGCCCGCAGGAACGCTGGTACCCCCCCCCCACCCCGTCACTTCCCAGCCTCAGCAGCCGCGTTAAGCCCAGCCTGCACCAGTCCCTCCCGTGCAGGCAGCGGCGCTTGTGTTGATGCTGGAAAGCAGCAGGTAAGTCGTGACTGGGTGCCCACCGCCCGAGCAAGCCACAGGCTCCCTCTGATCAGTCCTGCGGCCGATGAAGCCCTCAATATCTGTTCCTCCCCGTTCTTTCTCCTTCCAGCAGCCCCTGTGTGTGCGTGTGCATGCGTTCCTCCTTGGTCTTGTCTCTGTCCGATGTGCTCGGGAACACGGGGAAGGATCATTTGTCTTTAAACCCTACCAAAGTGCTGGTGGTGTCCAGCTGGTTTCTCTCATTCGTCGCTGCGGCTGGGGGCGCATTCGTCACCCCCCGGTTCCATGTGCAGCCCATGCCATTCATTTCTCCTCCCAGGGTAGTGCCAGCCCCCCCGCTCCTTCCATGCTTCCCCCTCCATGCCTGCCTGCCTCTCTCAGCTCCAGGTACGCTCCATAAGGAACTCTTCCCAGCGCGCCCGCTCCCTGGAGGGCTCGCCATGTCTTTCTCTCACCTCGGGGAGAAGCTTTTGACTTTTCCGATGGGTGTTTTTTTCAGGCATATTGTGATAGGATGGGGCTTTGGGTCCCTAGGATGTTGGGAACGTCCCATTTTAAAATTACCGCACAGAAAATGAAGGAGGTCAAAAACTGGTCGCTGGATTGATTTTGGTGAATGGGAAGGACTCTTCATTTCAGCTTGAATTGGTTTTTACTAGATCTAGAATCGGGTCCTATTATTTCAAGCTGATGCTTTGTAAGGTATCAAACCTTCTGAAGTGCTTGGAAACGAGGCCCTGCGTTGCGGATCTGTTTGGTTGGCTTTATCCTCCCACTTTTCAGGCGGCTGGGCCTGGCAGCATTAAAACTGTTTGTCAGGCTCCCACAATAACCCTCAATATAATCACAACCGTTATTTTTAATCGCCCCTTTCACTGTGGTTGGCTGATCAGGAGTCGGTTCCCCAAGTTCTCCCTCTAGTGAGGGCAACAGGGGCACCTTTCCATCTCCCCAGGCCATGGGGGGCTGGTGCTGGATGGCAACCAGCCAGCCCTGATGGGGAGCCACGCACGCCGGCGGGTCTGGTGCTCGTTCCCCGCCCCGCTGTGCTGCTGCGGGGCTTTGCTGGAGGTGTGAGCAGCTCTGGGGCCGGCGAGGGAGGGCACGGGGCTGCTCCGGCGAGGCAGGATGCCCCGGCGCAGGGGGCGGCTGCGGGCGAAGCGAGGTGCAGCGAGGTCCCGGGGCGGTGGGGCCAGGAGGTGGGGGTTTGCAGATGGGTGGCCCGAGTGCCCTGGGCTCTCTGCAAACCCATCCCTGTACCTGCTTTAGAGTCAGGCCCTTGCTAAGGCTTCCTGAATTTCTAGGGCAAGCGTGACTCGCACCACTAGGTACCGTGCCGCCACCACCTTCAGCGGGGTGAGGTCAGGGGGCAGTAGGAGATGGTCCTTCTGCATCTGCCTGCAGGGGCTGCATCCTTGCGGGGTGTCACAGAATCACAGAGAATCCCAGAATGGCAAGGGTTGGAAGGGACCTCGGGAGCTCACCCAGTCCAACCCTCCTGCTAAAGCAGGTTCTCCTAGGGCGTGTTACACAGGTAGGAGCAAGCAAAGCCTGTCCTCCGGAGGAAGGAAAGCAAAGGAAATCAGATCCGTCTGCCAAAGCCTAGGATCAGAAAAATCCACGTGACAGCAGGCTGCCCTAGCAGCAAGCCACCATGAGTGTGGGCAAGCCTTCGGCCTCCCCATCAGCTCAGGAAAGCGTCTTCTCCCTGAGCTCCATGCTGCCCTTTGGGAAGGGAGCACATCCATCTCTGTGTCACTGGTTCAGACGCGATGCCGGATGGGCAATGGATTTAGAAATGGGGATGGGGTGTTGATGTTGCTTGCCCACCCCTGTGTCCAGGCAGGTCTTCCCAGCGTGAGCACTGCTGGAAAAACTTCTTCGTAGAAAAAACTTCTTCACTGAAAGGGTTGTCAGGCTCTGGAATGGGCTGCCCAGGGAGGTGGTTGAGTCCCCATCCCTGGGAGGATTTAAAAGAAGGGTAGATGAGGTGCTTAGGGCCAGGGTTTGGTGGTGGGATGGCAGGGTTAGGTTAACGGTTGGACTGGATGATCTTAAAGGTCTTTTCCAGTCAAAGTGATTCTGTGATTCTGTGGTGGCACTGGCTTCTCTCCTGGCCGAGCTTTCCTTGGGATGCAGGGTGCAGTCCACCAGCACAGCCTGGGACTCATGGGGTGCTGGGCAGGGGGTGACACCGGGGGCTGGGGGAGCTACAGGCTCTGCCCTCCCCCCAGCCCTGGGGTGGGGAGCGTGGCCAGGCCACCCACGCCTCTGTGCGGTGCGGATGCAGGGATGCACGGAGCTGGGGAAGGGGAGGGGAGGATCCGGGCCGTCGGGACGGTCGCAGTGTTTTAATCTCTCACACGTACCCCTCTAACAAACCCAGCTCTGCTGCTGCCTTTTCCAGCAGCAACGCAGAGGGGAGGCAAAGCCAAGCAAAACAGCCCAGGCCTTGTTTTTTAACACTTCGCTACTTTTACACCGTGATGGGGCAGGTGAGAAAGAAGGGATGGGACGAGCCTGACGTGGACAGGAGGTGGCGGGAAGGTGTCTGTAGTTGCATCTGTCTGTCCCTCCCTGCCTCTCTGCTCTCCCCCTCCTGCTGCCTTTCTCCTTCTGCTCTCTCTCTCTCTCCTCTTTTTCGTCTGTGTCTTGTGTTTTACAGTGTTGCCTGTTTGGAGGAAGGAATTGTGTCCTTGCAGCACCCTTCTGCTCCCTACCCGGACATCTCTGCTAGGAGGTCGGCTTTCTCTCCTTCTCCGTAGCCAGTGACAGCCCTGGCCTCTTCTCACTGCTCCCCTCCTCTCTAGTTTTGCTTGAGAGCCCCCCGGGATGGAGAGGTTGCCCTGGTTGTGCTCCCATCCCTCGCCCCAAACACTTCCTGCCGGAATGGAAATGCCTTGCAGTGCAGTGGGGTCTTGTCCGATGCTTGCTGTGGCTTGACCCTTCGAGGCAAATGAGAGTGGGAGCAGAGGTGGGTGCCGTGAGCCCCCCCAGTCCTTAGCAAGCCCCTCTTTGGCTGATACGTCAGTCTGGACTGCTCCTGGTTGCTCTTACCTCTCCTTCTGCCCCCAACTAACCCCCCTTTCTTCCCCACCTCCTCTTTCCCAGAGACTTCTGCCTGCCTAGGACTGTGATGGATGCTTGTCCCCTTGATCTCCGTAGCGTGTGTCCCGCTTGTCTGTGCACGTCTGGTGGGCAGGGGCTCTGCAGGGATTGCTGCTCCCTTCCCCAGCATCCAGCGAAGCACCCTGTGCCTTTCGGAAGCACCGAGGAGCTGCCTGTGCTCAGATGGGGTTCTTTCTCTAAGAATGCTCCCCCGTGTCCCCGTGCAGCTGGTGCTGGGGCCCACTGGGTGTCGTGGGCGTGGAGCGATGGGGTGTGATGGGTGACAGAGCCGCCTGAGAGCCTCTTCCCCGCAGCCACCCACAGGCAAGGCTTGGGGGAGAGCTCAGCATCCCCACAGCTCAGTTAGGTCCCGGCACAGCTCGGCAGCAGGTGGGGGGGGGGGGGGGCTCGTGCCCTTGAACCAGGGTGCAGAATGAGCATTTTTGCTCTGTGCCTCGGTTTCCCTGCCTACGAGATGGAGAAGGGCCAGGAATCCAAGCATGTCTCGATTCTAGCACAGCCTAAGGTCCTCGCTCAGGAGGTCCTCATTATATCCGCCCACATCGAAATTGGTGCCAAACCTCCCGTTGACATCTGCAGGTACCCGGGGCTGTGTGGGAAAGCTCACAGGCTGAGGTTCAGGCTGTGAAGGAACGTCGTGTGCTGCGTCGCCGCAGGTTTGCTTGCTAAAGCAGGGCGAGAAATGTCAGGGCAGCGTTCTCCAGCAGGCCTGGCGCCTCCCTGCGCTCTTGCTGCCTGCGCGCTCCCTCCCCGAGACAAGAGCGGGAATTTGGCTTTCCAACGAGCGAATGGATTTGCTTCATGCCCAGCTCCTTGCGTCCTCACAGCCTAACCGTGGGCAGCGGAGGCGCTTCCGCCAGGCCGGCGTGTGCCGCTGTGTTTGGGGGACAGGGCTGTGGTACGGAGGTTTTAAAAAAGCAAAACGCAAGCGGGAGGGGTGAGCAGCATCACGGGGCGAAGCACAGCAGGGACCTGGTCCTGGGAACTGCTGCGCTTGGGAGCCGCTCATAAACCCTTCACTGCAGGGAGGCTGGGCTGGGTTGAAGCAGTGGCCCCGTGCCTGAACTGTCCCCCTCTGCCCTGGTCCTTTGCAGATTGTTTGCTCTAAGTTTTGACTTGGCGGGCACTTCCCAAAGAGCCAAATCCCAAATTTGCCTGTGCCTGTGCCATGGGTCCTTTTCTCACTGGCTGGCAGCACGCGGCCAGACTCCTGCAGGCTCAAGCCTTGCTCTTGCCCTGCAGATACACCACCTTGGTCCTAGCGGGAAAGCGGACCCATTGCCCCTCTCCATCATCCCAGGCTCCGGAGGGCTTTGTCTTTCCCACCGCGCTCCAGCTCCGTGCCTGCCTTGCTCTTGTGTTGGTGGGGCTGCGCTGTGTCTGCCTGTTGCATCCATGTCGCCTTGGCCACGTTGTCTGTTCCCCACATCCATTTTATCATGTGTCCTTGTCCGTGTTCAGCATGGATTTAAATCTGTGTCCTTCCCTTGCCCCGGGTCCTCAGGGCTTTTCTCTTGGGTCACAAGAAGGGGGTCGCTGGGCGGTGCTGGGTCTCTTCCCAGCAGCATGGCCAGTCCTGGCTGGCTTGGCTTATGGATGGTGGGGTTGGTTCCTTTTGGGGGGATGCCTATGCCTGCCTTCCACACGCGGGCTGGCATCTGAGGGGAACCGCAGGGCTTTCCCTGCCAGAGTTGCAGAGGGAGTCGGGTGCAGCCTTTTCTCTTTGCTGGCACCATCAGGGCTGGCTGCTCGCCTCCTCGCCGCCGGGCATCTTGCAGGGAAGGTGCCGCCTGCTCGGCCGGCGTTGATCAAGCCGTGCGTGAGCAGAGGGCACTGCTGCCTCTCAGCCTGCAAGCCGTGCTGCGGGGCATCGCCCGTCCCCAGGGAGCCTCGGGGCTCTGCTCCTAGAGCCAGATGCCCGAGGACGGGAACGAAGCAAGGACACCGGGTCTCTCCATCCCGCCCCACGGCAGCTCCCTGGCTTTTCCAACCCCAGCCTGCAAGAGCTGAGCTGCTGGGGAGGGGAGAGAGACAGGCTGTGTGCTGAAGCCACATGCGGGTGTCCCCTCCAGCCAGATCTTCCTGGGTATGGCCACCGGGGGTGTTAGGATGGGCTGTTGAGGGGACAGTGAGGATGTGACGCCTCAGGGAAGAGAACTACCCCTGCGTGAGCTTTTTGGCTACCGAGGGTTCGGCAGCCAGTGCCAGGTACCATGGGATGATGTAGCGAGTGTCCTGGAGGCACCGAGGGCTTTTTGCTGCCTCCTGCCCTGCCAGTTCAGATCTGACTTCCCGGGCGGGCTACTGGCACCAGTGCTGCCCGGGAAAAGAGGTGCTGGCTCCCTTTCCTGGCACCGAGGGGCCTCGGTCTGCATTGCTCTCCCTTGGCACATGATGGTCATCCTTGATGCTGCTGGGGAGACCTAGACATTGGGGTTTGGTGCAGGTCTCACCGCTGGCTGGCTCCTCGGGGGTGGGGATGGGATGGAGGAGATGAGGAGGGAGTCCTGTTGCTGGTGTGCAGGGAGAAGATCTTGTGCCTGGGGGGGTGGGGGGGGGGTGCCGAGGCCAGGAGCTCTGTGCGTTTGCCGTGGCTTGGGGGAGGCAGGCCTGGGCCTGAGGCTGGGGATGCTGGCATGCGATGCTGCGCACAGTGCCCCGGGAGAGCCGGCGAAGCAGCGGGCTGAGACCGGTGCCTTTCTCTCCTTGTCCCCCCCCCTGCAGACCTGGGCACCCCCAGCCCGTGCCTGAGCGTGGAGTGCACCTTCGGGGCCACGTGCGTGGTGAAGAACCAGGAGGCCGTGTGCGAGTGCCAGCAGGTCTGCCAGGGCCGCTACGACCCCGTCTGCGGCAGCGACAACCGCACCTACGGCAACCCCTGCGAGCTCGACTCCATGGCCTGCGTCCTCAAGAGGGAGATCAAAGTGAAACACAAGGGGCCCTGTGGTAAGAGCCCATCTCTTTTTTAGTAGGGCCAGCTGTGTCAGGACAAGGGGGGGATGGTTTTAAACTAAACCAGGGTAGGTTTAGACTAGTTAGAAGGAAGAAATTCTCTACAATGAGGGTGGTGAAACCCTGGCAGGGGGTGCCCAGAGAGGGGGTGGAGGCCCCATCCCGGGGAACATTCCAGGCCAGGTTGGACGGGGCTGTGAGCAACCTGATGTGGTTCAAGGTGTCCCTGCTCCTGCAGGGGGGTTGGGCTGGGTGACGTCTAGGGGTCCCTTCCCACCCAAAACATCCTGTGATTCTGTGGTCTCCGGGGCTTCCTCCTCCTCCTCCTCCCGCTGCTGGCCAGAATGGGGTTTGCTTTCTGGGAGCAGGCGGTCTCTCCAGCCCGCGCGTGGCTCCAGCTGCGGGGCTGTCGGGCTGTCTTTGTGCTTTGGTTGCCACCACATAGCGTACGCGACGCAGACCCATAGGCAGCAGTTCCACCTGCAAGCTCGGTGCCAGCACAGCTTTGCCAGTCAGAAAGCATTTGCAGACAGGTACGGCCCGAGCTGGCTGGGTTCTTCTAGGAGAAAATCTGCCAGCATGGTCAGGTAGGGCTGGGCTCACGGCAATTTTGTCAAAATACAGTCTGCCCCTAACCTTCCAGCTGGGTATCGGGAGCTGGCGTGGCATAGCAGTGCCCCTGTCAAAACTGGGCTTAATCCCTTACAGTCATTTCCCCGCTGAGCTGCGCTCTGCAGCCCAATTTGGGGAACACGCTCCTGAGCCGTAAGGGCTTTGAGACAGCAGAGGAAAGGAAGACCCTTCCTCCAGGAATGAAGACCCCCTCCAACCTGCGGAGCTCCCCGCTGCAGCATAACAGGGGGTCCAGCGGGATTCAGGTCAGAAGAAAATGTTGGTACCAGCTCCACGCAGTTGCAGGAGAAAGAGTGAAGGGTGTAAATAGAAATATTTCATCTGTTGGGCACACGCCCTGTGGGAACGAGCTCCCCGCTCCTGACCGGCGGCGCCCCGGCGTGGCTGCGAGCTCTGTGCCGTAGATCGAAGCCTCCTGGCCCGCAGCCCACCCAAGGCAAGCAGGGGGCTGCTGCATCTTCCCTCCCCCGTGCAAAGGCAGCAGCTGCTGTGTGAAAGAAAAATAAGAAAAAAATCATCTCGGAGCCAAATTCTGCGCGGATTGAATGGCGGGGAGGGGAAGGTGTTTGGCTGAAGGAGAAAATGAAGCTGTGAATCGCTAAAGAGCCAGGGGTCAGGTCTCTCCTGCAATGGGTGCTAGCTCCTTCCCAAGGGAATTACTGCGGAGGTAAAGGTCCCCTCCGAGCCCAGCCCTGGTGCGGGTGCTGTGCGGGTGTTGACTGAGGGTCCCGCGGGGGAAGGTGGCAGGGTGCTCTGAATCGGTGCGATGTTATATGTGCATCCGCAGGGCTGGCGCCCCGATAAACCAGGGGAAGCCAGAGCCTCCCTTCCCAGCCATCCACCTCCCTGCTGCCCTGTGCATCCTCCCGCCTGTGCATCCTGCCTCTCTCCCCTGGGAGACCAGCCGCTTGCTGCCTGGGATGCTGCGTTCCTCCCCCCAAGGCTGGGACGGATTTATCGCTCCTCGTAATTGCACTCAGCCCCCTGCTCTTCTCCCACCTCCGACATAGCTGTAACGACACACAGCTCTGGGGACGTTTCATCACGGTTAATCCTGGCCCTGACAGCGTTTACGAGGAGTTATGGCCTTTCTGCCTCCGAGCCTGATCTCCCTCCTCCTGCAGCCCTCGCCTCGGCTCCTTCCCTTGCGCCCTGGGGCTCCTGCTCCCAACAAGGCTGCCGGTGTCGGCAGGGGCTCAACCTGGCGGAGGAGGTGGCAATGGGGTTCTATTTCTGCTCTGGCACTTCATCAGGCAGCGATGCTGTTACCCGTTGTTTTAACCCGCCGGTTTTGTTCTTTGTCTGCGCAGACCGTTGTGGCAAGTGCCAGTTTGGGGCCATCTGCGAGGCGGAGACGGGAAGGTGCGTGTGCCCCACGGAGTGTGTGCCCTCCTCGCAGCCCGTGTGCGGCACCGACGGCAACACCTACGGCAGCGAGTGCGAGCTCCACGTCCGGGCCTGCACGCAGCAGACAAACATTTTGGTGGCCGCCCAAGGAGACTGCAGTGAGTCTGGCAAGGTCCCCTTCTTCCCTCGTCTCACTCCTGCTGGTGGCATTTCAGCGAGCGGATGCTCAGCCCCGCTGGCCACCTGGGGTCCTGCCGAGCTGCCTGACCGTGGCCGACCGAGGCTCACCGGTCATTTGCAGCGCTTGCAGCCCATGGGTTTGCCAGCCCTGGGAGGCACCGGAGAAACCCCAGGGTCGGGATGTGCCGAGGCTCTCCCCAGCCACTCCACCTGGTACCTTTACTTGGGACTTCCCAGGAGGATATCGGCTCCGGAGTAGCAGGGCTTCCCAGGGACACCCAGCAGCCTGGCCCTGGGCTGTGGTTCCTGGCCGGTCACTCGGAGGCCCTGCCTGAGGCTTTTCACCTTTTCTGGTGCCATTTTCCCTTTTGGCTTCACGAGAATTGGGCATCTGGAGTCTCTCGAGCAGCTTCTCCTTTTTAGCCCCAGCTATGCACCGTGGGTGGTGTCTGCCCTCTTTGCTCCTTGTCTGAGCCAAGCAAAGAAATGGGGCTAATGTCCACTGAGCCAAGCAAAGAAATTGGGCTAAAACCACGTTTATAGCTACCACCAGAAGTGACAGCATCGAGGGTCCGTGGGGTCATGCAGTTCATCTCAGTAGCTTTCCCTTCCCTCCATCCCCAGGGGTTAATTCCTCTTCCCTCATGTGTTTCCTCCCCAACGCAGGGAACTGTGGTAATTTCTTAATGGATTAATGTATTAAAAACCCTGCCTAGGTTCTTCATTAGGACAGGAAAAGCAATGCTTTGAGCCTCATAAAACCTGGCCAGCTGGGTCTGTGCTCTGAGGCTGCACTGGGCATGCAGATCCTCCCTAAATTTGGGGGAGAAGAGCGGCCAGGTGTGACAGATGACTGTGGGCACTGTGAGCAGGAGGAGGCTGAAGTCACCATGAGAATAAATGGGATTTCTTCCTGGTGTCCTAGAAAAAGTGGTTGGACACAGCTGATGGGAATCAGAAACGCTGAGGGCTGTCGCCTGTCCGCTGCAGCGCCTTCGCACGGTTTAATTAAGCAGTCATAAACCCCTCTGGGGAAGCGAGGCTTCTCCCCTTGCCTCCGAGGGCATGGTATTAGCCGTCCCCAACCCCGCGGCGCCGGGCACTTGGCTACCAAGGTCCCCACACCGCCTCACCGTGGTTCCTGCCTCTCGCCCTGCAGAGTCCTGCGGCAGCACGGTGTGCTCCTTCGGCAGCAAGTGCCTGGGCGGGCAGTGCGTGTGCCCGCGCTGCGAGCGGCAGCCCTTGGCCCGGGTCTGCGGCACCGATGGCCTCACCTACGACAACCAGTGCGAGCTGCAGGTGGCCGCCTGCCAGCAGAAGAAGAGCATTGAGGTTGCCAGGATGGGACCCTGTGAGGACGGTAGGTTGCCACTGTTCCTCTGGCCGTGTGGGTGCAAAAGGAGGAGGAGGAGGGTGTGAGGAAGGGCTGAAGCTGCACGCAGTGGGCTCTTCCCCTCGCTGCCTGCGGTGCCCTGTGACGCCCCCGGTGTCCCCAGCACAGCAGGTCCCACGCCAGCAGCCTTCTCCTTTCCCTGCGGGCTGGCTGGCCACTGCCACCCTTTGCCTCTCTGTATCCAGCAGTAATGAGAGCTGACGCCGCCTAATCGGCTGGGCGAGGAGTTCATCACTGCTTTAATTTCACACCCTGGCGGGCTTTGGCTGGGGGAAACGGAGCGGTGCCTGGCTCTGCTTTGCTTCCCTCTGCCCCCGTGGCTGCTCAGGGGCCTGGCCTGTGGCCACTAGTGAGCCCAGTGAGGTGGTGGGGTTGGCCGTGCCTTGCTCGGCCAGGCTAAGGAGTGAGAACCTGCTGGGTTTTCCCGCTCTAGGGGGAAGGCTGTGGGTTAATGCCGGCTGAATCCCAGTACAGGAGGCACATAGACCTGGCCAATCTAATGTGCTGATCTGGCGAGCTGAGATTCTCTGGCTCATTGCACATGTAGCCTAGCTGGAAAGGACGTTGGGGCTATGGCAGAGCTTAGGGAGAGGGGAAGACATAACATGGTGTTTGATCACAGCCTTCCCTGGGGAATTTCAGGTTGATGTCCCTCCGGGAAGAGATCTTAAATAATTCTCTGTGTAATGCCAAATCCCAGCCTTTGATCACTCAATAAAAGGGCCAGGTTTTCCTCCCCCCGCTTCTCCTTTAAGAAGCCTTTGAAATCAGAAACGTCTCTCTCTAGCTGCTGACGCTCCGAGCATCCGACGGAGAGGCAGCCAGGCTGGGGACAGAGTTTACATATTGTTAAGAATATCTCCCTAACTGAACTTCAAACTAAACCCAAACCCCGTCCCTTCCTCTCCTCCGGTTTCCACCTTTCTATTAGCAGCAGCAATCTCCCTGTGTGCTTGGGAGGGCCGGAGAAGGGGAAGGAGTCAGATCAAAGCGTGGAGTTAAGCTGTCACTAAGTGGCAGCCCTTCCTCCGGTGCTGTCTGATCTCCAGGTCGCCTGCAGGGCACTGGTAGCCGCAGGACCCTTGCTTTTGGTCCTGTGGTGATGCTGTAGAGAGGAAGACCTCAGGCCACCCGCTAAAGCATCCCTGTGCTGTTTTCATTATAGAGGCATAGTACAATCTTTGCGGGAGAATCTGGGAGATCTTCTCTTGAGGTCCAGGCACGAGCATCCTAATATATGTGGGCCCGGGATTCTGGGGTTGCCTGTGCTGAAGAGGGTTAAATCTGCTGTGATTTGTGTGGGTCTCTGTGGGTGCGGGCTGCTTCTCCGGGGGCTTTGGCCCCAGCAACTCTGCTTCCCCCCCCCCCATAAGCCCTTTCTCACCATGGTTCTGCTTCGCTCTAGAGTGCGGCTCAGGGGGCTCGGGCTCCGGCGACGGTAGTGAGTGTGAGCAGGACCGGTGCCGGCAGTACGGGGGCTGGTGGGACGAGGACGCGGAGGATGACCGCTGCGTGTGTGACTTCACCTGCCTGGCAGTGCCACGCAACCCGGTAAGGATGCTGAGCAGTCCTGGGCTGCCCGCTGCATTCCTCGCTCCCCTCCTCTCTTCTCCCTGCTGGCGTTCCCGCATGCTTCCCGGGCAGGAGAGGACATCCCATGGATAGGAACCTGCCTTCCTCTGCCAGGGATTGCCCTGAGCAGCTTCCCCTCCCTGTCCTGGCAGGTATGTGGCTCTGATGGTGTGACCTACACCAACGAGTGTGAGCTGAAGAAGACACGGTGTGAAAAACGCCAGGATCTCTATGTCACTAGCCAAGGAGCCTGCCGTGGTGAGTCCCCCAAAGGCAGCCACCCCCACCCCAGGGCTGACACAAGCTGTGTGCACGGGTCCCCAGCCTGGGGCCCTTTCCCTGGGGCTAAGCGAGGGCGTGCTCGCGGCCTTTCCCTGTGCATCGTTCCTGTTCCCTGCCCTGGGCTTTCCCTGGCCAAGGGTAGGACCTGGGCATCTCTGCAAGGACCTTTTGCAGGAACCCCTTGGAACTGCCCTACGGCAGCCAGCGTGCCGGCGATAACCTGTGCCTCTCTGCCTTCCTCCGCAGCCCTTGCCACGACCCCGCCACCTCTCCTGGTGGTGCACTGCAGCCAGACCATCTACGGATGCTGCCCGGACAACATGACCCTGGCACTGGGAGTGGGTGCAGCTGGGTGCCCAAGTGAGTGAATAGTGTGTTCCCACCTAGGGGGGAGGTGAAGGACCTTCAAGGGCAGCTGGAAGGCAGGAGAGATCAGGTGGAGGGGGGATGTGGGGTCCCATCCCCCGGGAAACAAAGGAAGGTGGTCCCTCCCCGTTCCTTCGCTAACTAGTGATCCCTGAGGCTCAAAAAGCTTCCGTTTATCCCCAGCTCCAGGCTCACAGCATGCACACGTGGAGATGCGGATGCATGCTTCGCCTTCTCTATCTGCTAGTGATGCTCTTGTCCTTTCAAAAGCCCTGACTCAGCTTCCAGGGCTACGTCCCTCTGAAATGCAGGACAGTGGCTCAGAACTTGGCTGGCGCTGAGTCCCTGCTGGATGCCCCAGAAGGTGCCCCTAGGGCCAGACTGTGCCCTCTGTGCCTTCAACCCATCGCTAGAGCTTCGGGCTTTTCGCCAGCCTGAGTGACAAAAATATTGCTTGTGTCCTTGCGCTGCAGGCTGAGGTGGAACAGAGCTTTCAGGTTCACCTATGGACCTTCTGCAGGCCACCCCAGGGCTGGTGACTGGTGGGCAACTGCACTGCGCAGGGAGCTGAGCTGGCAAACGTTTCATTAATATTTATTAAATAATTATCAGGAGTCAACACTTTAGCAGAAGGCACGTTTGGAAAGGCATTAGCAAACTCTTTAATAGCCGAGGCTGTGGCCGCTTGTTAGGGAAGCACGTTGACCCGTGGAGACATGGCTCACGCGGTGCTCGGGCCAGGCTAGTGCCTGCTCGATGAGGATGTAGCGCGGTTTAATGTGCCACGTAATTTAAAAAGCAGCAGCGGAGAATGGCCAGAGGTCCCCTGGGTGGGGGGGACACGGGGCGGCATGGCATGTGCTAGCCCAGAGGGGCCAGCAGGGCAGGAGGAGCCGGTCAGGGTGATGCTAGGGGAGGACGCGAGCGTTTTGCTTTCGGCATCGCCCTGCCAGCAGCAGTCGGTAGCAATGTTCCTCTGTGTCGCTGCTGGAAGTCCTGTCCCCTGCCCTCCGATCCATGGGCGCAGCTTCACAGCTGACTGGGATTCAGTGTCCCACCAGTTTCTGTCCCCCCTGTGTTGGCAGCAAGCATACATCAGGAGGTAATTGCCACTCAACCAGCAGCTTGAAGTCCCTAGGGCGGATTTATCCATTCTGGACGTGCCATTTCCCTGCCTCTGGCAGTCTGGGGATGGCTGCATGCACCCTTGGTGCTCCTGAGATCTCCCTTTCCCTCCAGCTCTGCCCCATGTCCCCTTTCTGCTGCTCCCTGTGGATAAAGGGAGCATCTCTCTGTCTATCTTTGGATCATCTCCCTCCATCAAGTTCCTAATTAATGAATTAATAATAAGCTTCTAATAGCTTCCTCCCCCTTTGATGTTAATGAGAGAGGAGTTCTTGATGATGGCAAAGCAAGCGGGTTAATCCCTGGAGGTTTAGTTCTCCCTTGTAGCTGGGGCAGAGGAGAAGTGTTGGGAGCAGCTGGTGGCACCTCCTCCTGCCTGGCGTGGGACCACGTTCCTGCCCTGGATCGGCAGCCAGCCCCTCACCGCGATGCAGCCCCCAGCGTCCCCCCGGCTCCTTGCCCAGGACTCGGCCTCACGTTCTCTCTCTGGCTCGCAGGCACCTGCCAGTGCAACCCCTACGGCTCCTACGGGGGCGCCTGCGACCCCGCCACCGGGCAGTGCTCCTGCAAGCCTGGCGTGGGGGGCCTCAAGTGCGACCGCTGCGAGCCCGGCTTCTGGAACTTCCGCGGCATCGTCACCGACAGCAAGAGCGGCTGCACGCGTGAGTGCGGGCAGGGCTGGGCCGCTGCCCCTCATCCCGTCCCCCTTGTCCCATCCCCCTCGCCCCGTCCCCCTCGTCCCTTGCCCCTTGTCCCATCCCCCTCGCCCCGTCCCCCTCGCCCCGTGCCGCTCCCCGCCGGCACGGCTCCCTGGCTTGCTCTGCAGGGCTCAAGGCACGGCAGGCTACCGTGCCATTTCAACCAACAAGCCCTAACGTTGGTCCTACCGTAAGCCACCTCCGGCAGCTCTTTTCGTGGAGCTTGGTGGCTCGCTCTGTGCAAGAGGGGCAGGGTGGCCTGAAGCATTGCGGGGGTGCCGTCGCACCCCTGTAGGGCAGCTTGGCTTAGGAGATGCTGCCTCCTTCCATGGGCCTGCTCCCTGACCAGAGATTGGAATCATCAAATCGTTTAGGTTGGAAAAGACCTTTAAGGTCATCAAGTCCTTTCCACGTTCTGCGGGGCTGCGTGAGCCCAGTGTGGACGAGCCCTGGTGGCCCTGCATGTGCCGGTGGGGTGGGAGTGGGATCATGACCCACGGGACCGTGGGCAGAGGGTAGCGGGTGGAGGCAGGCTCCGGTGCCAGTAAGCACAGGGGGAGCACTCAGCGCTATGGCCCCTTCTCCTCGCTCTTCCCTTGCGTTGCTGGGGGACCTGAGCGAGTCTGCTGTTGGCTCCGCGGATCCACCAGCAAAACAAGGTCTTTTTTTCCCCTTCTTGCCCAGCCTGTAACTGCGACCCGGTGGGCTCGGTGCGCGATGACTGCGAGCAGATGACCGGACTGTGCTCCTGCAAGACCGGTATCACCGGCATGAAATGCAACCAGTGCCCCAACGGCAGCAAACTGGGCATGACCGGCTGTGAGAAAGGTGAGGGGGCCCTGTACCAGAGGGGTTTTGTGGGGGTGCTGAGAAACGGGTGCCTGGGTACCACCGTGGGGCAACACATAGGCCCGTGAAAGAAACGCATCCATCGCACCCCACGTGCTTGTGCTTCGGGGGAAAGGGGCCCTGGCCTCCATTCCCGGCTGGGTTCCTGTTATCCGTGTGCTCGTGCACAGCATGGGGCTCTGTTCGGTGAAAGCCCCTCTTCTCCACTGGTCTGAACTGCTCTGGCGAGTCCCTGGGAGAGCTAAGACCCGCTGGGAGGAGGGATGGATTTTGATTCAGCGTAGCCTGTTTCTGTATCATTGGTACGTGCCTTGTTGGCCAGTCTCTCCCCCTTTTCTCTCCCTACCCCAGACCCGTCAGCCCCAAAATCCTGTGAGGAAATGAGCTGCGAGTTTGGGGCCTCCTGCGTGGAAGTCAATGGCTTTGCCCACTGCGAGTGCCCGTCCCCGCTCTGCTCGGAAGCCAACATGACCAAGGTTTGCAGGAGAGGCTGAGCGGCGTGTGCGGGGACATGCGGCTGGCTCAGCCGCGTCGGGCTGGTGCAAGCAGCGCCGGAGCCTGATCTCTCTTTTCCCCTCCTCCAAGAAGCAGGCAGGCGAGCTCAGGCGCTGGCTTGGGTGCATGGGGAAGGGTGACCCCGGTATCTGCCAGAAGGGTGTGAGGCCTGGGTGTCTCCCAGTGGAGCCGGGTGCTCTGTGCCCCGCCGGGCTCCTCTGGGCTGCTCCTGGGCTTCCGCAGCCTGCCCTCAGGGCCCTCTGTGCACACCATCCCCTTTTTGCCTCAGAGGGACCCCTGCCAAGCCTCTGCTCCCGGAATTTAGAGACCGGTTTATTTTGCCCAGGGCTTGGAGGAGGATGGAGGTGCAAGCTCACATTTCCCCTCTGCTTCCCAGGTGTGTGGCTCCGATGGTGTCACTTACGGGGACCAGTGCCAGCTGAAGACCATTGCCTGCCGGCAGGGACAGGTCATCACAGTGAAGCACGTGGGGCAGTGCCACGGTGAGTGTCGGTGGCTCTTGGTGCCGGGATGGTGCCAGCCCTCTGGCCTGACGCTGCGCCCGGGTCTGGCTGCCTCCCTCTGCGGTTCCTCGCTGCGCCGTGATGCTTCATGGCACAGCAGATGCACTGCCCGGGGCGGGTGCCCGAGGGTTTGCAATGTGCTTCCCGGTGTCATGACCAGCCTTTCCCAGACCTGCCCCTCCTTAACCTCCCCTGTCTTGCTGCTCCTTTCAGAGTCCATCACGCACACAAGCCACCCCTCACCACCCACACCGCTGCCCACGCTGCCCCTGGACAAGTTAATCCTTCCTCCGCCACTGCGGCTCACCACCCGGGCTCCAGAACCCACTGAGCTGGCTACCAGCTCCCCACTGTTGGAAGCCAAGCCTACTGAAAGAGATCACCCTACCACAAGACGCATCACAACTGCCAGACCGGCCACCACACCATGGATGACCCATGGGGTATATAAGAGCACCGTCCGCCCTCTCTCCACTGCCCCGGTGGTCCTGGCCACCACCCAGCCTGCCTACGTTGAATCAGGCAGTGCAGAAGGCAGTGGCGACCAAGAGCTGGGCATCAGCGGAGACCAGGAGTCAAGCGGGGCAGGCTCCGCTGGTGAGTGTGCGCTGCTTAGGCTGGGCAGGTCGGCTGGGGTATCAACTGTGCCCTGGCCCTCATGACAAAATGAATCATAGAATCATCGAATGTTTTGGGTGGGAAGGGACCCCTAGAGGTCACCCAGCCCAATCCCCCTGCAGGGAGCAGGGACACCTTGAACCACATCAGGTTGCTCACAGCCCCGTCCAACCTGGCCTGGAATGTTCCCCGGGATGGGGCCTCCACCCCCTCTCTGGGCAACCCCTGCCAGGGTTTCACCACCCTCAGTGTAAAGAATTTCTTCCTTAGATCCAGTCTAAACCTACCCTGCTTCAGTTTAAAACCATCCCCCCTTGTCCTGTCCTAGCTGGCCCTACTGAAAAGCTTGTCCCCCCCTTTCCTCTGGGCCCCCTTGAAGCCCTGACCGGCCGCACTCAGCTCTGCCCGCAGCCTCCTCTGCTCCAGGCTGAACACCCCCAACTCTCCCAGCCTGGCCTCAGAGCAGAGGGGCTCCAGCCCTCGGATCATTTTAGTAGCCCTCCTCTGGCCCTGCTCCAACAGGTCCATGTCCTCCTTGTGCTGAGGGCTCCAGAGCTGGACGCAAGGCTCCAGGTGAGGTCTCCCCAGAGCAGAGCAGAGGGGCAGAATCCCCTCCCTCGACGCTGGCCACGCTTTTCCTGATGCAGCCCAGGGTAGGGTTGGCTTCTGGGCTGCCAGTGCACATTGCCGGCTCATGTCCAGCTTTTCATCCATCAGTGCCCCCAAGTCCCTCTCGGCAGGGCTGCTCTCGATCCTTTCTTCCCCCAGCCTGTATTGATACTGGGTGAAGCGGTGTCTCAGCCTCCTTCCCTAACTCAGAGGTTGGGTCTTGCCTCCTGCTGGTGAACGCTCCTCTTAATGCCTTGCAGGGGAAGAGGAGGTGGAGGAAAGCCAGGTAACTTCCACCCCAGCCATCGAGAGGGCGACCTGTTACAACACCCCGCTGGGATGCTGCTCTGACGGCAAGACGGCAGCGGCTGACACGGAAGGCAGCAACTGTCCAGGTGAGTTTGTCCTTGGGGCTGGGCTCCGGGCTCCTTTTCGGTGGTCAGGGCTCAGCCTGAGCTCTCACAGGGTGCAGGGGAGGGGGAGATGCTGCCCTGCGGGGAGGGCACGGTGCTGTGCTTGCCCACGCTGGCAGCAAGCACGGCTCCTGCGTCCAGTCTGGGGGCTGGCGTGTCCCTGTGCGCGGGGACGTGCTGAGCCGTGGTAGCTGGCCAGCGTTGTGCCCGCCCGCCGCAGCTCCCAGCACCCAGCCCCAGTGCTCGGGTGGGTGCCGCCGTTCGCACGGACACTGCAGTTTTCTTTGCTTAGGGGACCACTTTCTTCCTTGACTGATGCAGCCTTAAAACTTTGACTGGTGTTTTTGTCCAGGCTCCTGCAGAGCTCACGACTAGTGGGGAGGAGGGAATTTCTTGGATTCCCATTTGATCTGTGTTGATGGCTGTGAAGGGAGCTGGGCTGACCAGGACCAGCTCCGTGCCAGAGCAGGCGGGGGGAGCAGCTGTAGCCCCAGTGTCCCTGATGGGCTTCCCAGGCAGTCTGAGCTTCCCGACTCACCCTGGGCTTCCCAGGAGTGCGTGCCGCTCTTGTGGCCTCAGCAGGATCTGCCTTGCCCGCTCGCAGTCCCTTTCACGCCGCCTGTTTCGAGGAAGCACCGAGCCACCCATGCTTGGTCAGGGTGTTGGTTGCTCTGGACATCCGTCCTCGTTACCCTAAAAATTATTGCTCTGGGGCCATGTCCCAGATGTTTCCTCACTGCTCACTGAGGTCCTTCTTCGCTGTCCCTGGTCCTTGGGGTTTCCAGCCGGACATCCCCCTTTTCCGCTGGACACCGCGTTCCCATTTTAACCCACGAAAGGACGGCTGCTGGGACCCTCTCACGTGGTTACCCGCAGCGGGGACCTTGCTGTAGCCGTCTCTACGCTCTCGCCGCTCCCCTGGAAGGGAACCGCACCTTGGGTTCCCGTCGCGGGGCCAGTCTGGTTTTGCAAGGCTGGCCACAGCCTGGTAGCTAGCAGGGTCTCCGCTTCCCTCTCCCAGCACAGGTCTTCTCCGTGTCCAGAGTCCACGTTTCACCCTCCACTGCCCCCGTTTGCATGCACGGGTCTGATCCTGCCGTATTGACTGTGTGCTGCTCTGGCTAACGTCTTTCTCTTGTTACTCAGCCGGTGCAGGGGGGCTGCTCTCCGGGCCGGAGCTCAGAGGAAACCGTATGGTAAAAGCTGCCATCTCCAGCCTGGTCTTTGCCATCTGCTCCAGCACCCTCTGATACTAATCCTCCATGGCACTCTCCCAGACCCATCCAGACTAACCCCAACACTGGCACTACCCGCACACTGCCATCACCCTTTGCCCCCAGGGACTCGAACGCTCCTTGCGGCTGTCAGCCACACGCCTCTTCCCTGCCTGCAAGCCGACTAAAGGCGTTTGTCTTCTTTACCCTCCCTCCCGTAGCTACCAAAGTCTTCCAAGGAGTCCTCATCTTGGAGGAGGTGGAAGGCCAGGAGCTGTTCTACACGCCCGAGATGGCCGACCCCAAGTCCGAGCTCTTTGGGGAGACGGCCAGGAGCATTGAGAGCGCGGTGAGTCCTTTGCACTCGATCGAGGGTCTGGCTTAGGGCTCCCATGGCCGCGGCAAAAGGAGAGAGGACCCTGCCCACTGTGGCGGACAGACGACTAAACCCCAAATGTTCACTTCCAGAAACACAGCCCTCCCCTTCTCGAGCGAGCGGGCATCCTCCGAGCTGCCGCTAATCAGCAGGCTTGTCCGTTCCAGTGGCTGGGTCCCCACGGGGAGCTGGCCCGTGGCACGCTCGCCCGCTTGGCCTGTGGCGTGCCGGCGCCCTGCAGGAAGGCTGCCTGCCTGCCGCCCTTCATTCCAGCCCCCCCACCCCAGGGCAGGGACCGAGGGCTTTCGGAGCACGGCTCCCCGGGCACGCGTTACAGTGCCCTGGGCCAGCGCCTCCCTCTGCAGCTGCGGGCGCTGTTGTCCCAGCCATGGGAACCGCTGTGGGTTTCCTCCTGCTTTGCCTTCTCGTTGGCGATGGCTTCTGGGGAGGCCGTGGCCTGTCGTTGCCGCCTGTCAAATTTGCAAAATCTGCAAAATGTGTTGAGTGCCTTGGAGGAGCATTGCTCCGTATTACTGTTTTTTTTTTTTTTAAATGGGCTTAACCTACAAAAATTGGGATTGAACGTGGCTTATCGCCAGGGCCAGCGCTTTTATGGGGTGGGCTCATAGGAGTGTAAGGAGATGATGCCCTTGTTCTAAGAGGTGAATTTGTCCCATCTCTTTTTAATCCACGTGTGTTATTAGCCTCTACCGCATGCTGTGTCAGTGGGTTCCATCCTTTGTTATGTGCTGGTTCAAAAATTATCCTTTTTCAGCTTGACCTTGGTGGTGGGGATGTTTTAGATGAGCGGTTCTGACTTAATGCCCTGGACTTCCCAGTGTCCTTATTTCCATGAAAAGCCCTTAGACTAAAACGTGTCCAAAACCCTCTTGCCCCTCCAGTTCAGCTACACAACTCGGGAATGGAAATCCAGTCTCCCACCTTTTAAAGAGACCCCCCCCTTGCATTGCCAGCTCTCGGAGCTGTACCTATGGGTACGCCGAGGAAGTGCTGGCTGGGGTAGCAATGTTCTATCGTAGCCTGCGGTGTGGCACAGCAAATACAAAGCATTTTTGCAAGGAGATGAACGTATCTTGAGCTGGTTCCAGGCTGCCCTTGAAAGTTGGCAGGCCCTCGGTACAGCCGTAGAAGCAGATGTGTGCCTGGTGTATGGACCATCTGGTTCACGCCGTTCTGTAGCACAAGAGCAGTATTGCCCAATGCAACAGAGGCTTCTCCATGAGGGTGCAAATGTGCCCACAAAAGCTTCATTCACTGCTTCGTCCTCTCGCCCCCTCCGTGGGAGAAGGCAGATTTTGCTGATTTCTGTTTTCCCAGGTCTGGGGGAGATGAAGGCACGGCACAGGCGCTCGGTCCCAGGGGCCACCCACGACTGGGCTGAGAGTTCTGCCACCGCCCCGTGCTGCAGAGACCCGGTGTCCCCGCACAACCTGCCTGCAAATACCCATGGATGCGATGCGCTCCTTTACCCCTCTGAGATCACTAAGGCCCAAATTTAGAGGGGTAGACCATACCATGGGACCATCAGTCAGTTAATTACTTTCCTGGAAGCCGAGGGAAGGACGTGGTGGCCTCTAGCTGTGCCGACTGCAGTCCAACGCAAGGCTGGACAGATAAAAGGGGTGTTAAAGCTCTGACTTGCTGTAAGCCTTGGGCTACCACTGTCACCTTCGTGTGACTTCAGGCAAATCCTGCGACATCCGAGAGCTCAGTTTTAAAAGGTAGTCAGGTACTTAAAGATGCAGAATGGTGCCTTGCGGGATATTCCAAAGTGCCTAAGCAGGTTTACACAGCTTTAGAAGAGATCAGTAGGACTTAGGTGCCACACAATAGAAAATCCCTATATGAACTGCAAGGTGTCTCTGGTCTGGCTCCGCTCTGCTCTTCTCCACGGGTGTGATGGGGATCGCTCGCTTTCCCCACGCTATTTCTAGATCCTGTTCTTACCTTTGACTGTGGGCCATAAAGAATAGGGACCATCTGAAATTATCGCCCTGCACGAAGGAGCCCCACTCTCTGCATGTGTCAGTGGGATGTTTTGCAAAGGTTTGGATGCAAACCCCTGTGGGTTGAAATCAAGGGGACTCGCTGAGGCTCAGGATCTTTTGCTGAAAGGACCTGTGCCCCAGGATCTCCCTATGACTCTGTTTATCTTCCCTCCTTCACCCGACTCAACTAGCTGGATGAGCTTTTCCGCAATTCTGATGTTAAGAAGGATTTCAAGAGCATCCGTGTCCGAGACCTGGGGCAGAGCAGTGCTGTCCGTGTCATTGTGGAGTCCCACTTCGACCCAGGTAGGAGCCTTCCCACCACTGATTCACCGCAGCATCGTGATGTGCGGAAACAGACTCCACAATCATAGAATCATAGAATGTTTTGGGTTGGAAGGGACCCCTAGAGGTCACCCAGCCCAACCCCCCTGCAGGGAGCAGGGACACCTTGAACCACATCGGGTTGCTCACAGCCCCGTCCAACCTGGCCTAGAATGTTCCCAGGGATGGGGCCTCCACCCCCTCTCTGGGCAACCTGTTCCAGTGTTTCACCACCCTCATTGTAAAGAATTTCTTCCTTAGATCCAGTCTAAACCTACCCTGTTTTAGTTTAAAGCCATTGCCCCTTGTCCTGTCCCCGCTGGCCCTACTAAAAAGATTGTCCCCATCTTTCCTATGGGCCCCCTTTAGGTACTGGAAGATCTGTAAGGTTGTACAGTAAGTATGTTTATTCAGCGCTGGGCAGCACGGGGGGCAGTCCCACCAAAGTCGTGCACACCTCCACGCGGCAGCTTGCCCTGTTTATATGTAGCAAAGTGTTAGATAGACATGAAGTTTCCCAATACGCCTATACATAGGCATAACCTATCCCCGCTTCGTATTAAAATTAGTTTCAAGAGGTCATTTCCATAAGTCACTCCCAACTGCGCTTGCTCAGTGCCTCCTTGTGGTGGTCGTCGGGGCAGGGAGGGGGGGGGTCGTGGGGATGAAGGCTGATGGCTCCTCTTCGTCACCGCCAGTAACCCCTTGTTCTTGCGCAGACTCAGTTGCTCCTTTGCTCTTGCCCAAACTGCAGGGTCGGTTTAAGCTGGTTCTTAAGGCAAATTCCTGGTTCTTACCAGGAACTGTCCTTCGTAAGGAGCCGCAAATCTTCTTGCATAGTGTGGTGGTTTAACCCTGGCTGGATGCCAAGGGCCCACCAAAGCTGCTCTGTCACTCCCCTCTAACCGGACAGAGGAGAGAAAAGTAAATCAAAGGGCTTGCGGGTTGAGATAAAGGCAGTTTAATAAAGAAAAAAAAAGCAAAAGCAAAGGCCGTGCGCGGTAGCAAAAGGAAAGAAAACAAGATTGTATTCTCTACTTCCCATGAGCAGGCGATGTCCAGCCACTTCCCGGGAATTAGGGCTTCAGTACACATAGTTGTTCCTTCCCAAAGACAAAACGTCGCAGAAGATGAATGTCCCCCCTCCTCTTCCTTTTCCCTTAGTTTTTATATCTGAGCTGACGTCACATGGTATGGAATATCCCTTTGGTTGGTTTGGGTCAGGTGTCTTGGCTATGTCCCCTCCCAAGATCTTGCCCCCTTCCAGCCGAGTGGGGGGCGGGGGGGGACGGAATATTGGAGCCACAGCCTTGATGCTGTTCAAGCCCTGCTCAGCAGTAGCCAAAGCATTGGTGTGTTATCAACCTCTTTCCACATATCAATAGAAAGCACAGCCCTATGCTGCTCAACCCAATGCAATCAGTTAGTTCACACAAAACATTTGAGGACTATCTATCAATTTGATTCTTTGGGCTACACAGCAATCTAGACAATTATTACGCAGCATCTTATCTCCTAAGATTCCCTTAACCCCTTCTCTCAATTGGCGTCTGCCCAAGGAGGGAGCAGGCGCTCCCAGTGGGGCTGCCGGCCCGCGAAACTCGTGCATGGCAAGGAGCAGGAAAGAACCGCATTAAAATTTGCCAGGGTTATGTCTTCTGTCCAGCAAAATCAAAGGATGCTGGGAGGAGGTGCCCCCCAAACTGGTGCCTGGAAGGCTGGAAGCATTTTCCTAGGGAAAGGAACGATTCGGATGCATTGTGGGGAGGTCACGAGAGGGAAGCTGCTAGGTGGGCTTGCATCTTCACTCTTGCCTTTCTCCTTTCTCCTCCTGGTTACGATCAGCCACATCCTACACGGCAGCTGATGTCCAAGGGGCCCTGCTGAAGCAGATCAAAGCTTCCAAGAAGAAGACCATCCTGGTGAAGAAGCCCCAGCAGGAGCATGTCAAATTCATGGACTTTGGTGAGCCCCCTCTCTCTGCGGTCGGTCCCCTCTCCTGGTTTAGGCTTTCAGACAGGCAGGCTGGGTCTTTTGGTCTTGCCAGGGCTTTTTCTCCATAGCCGTAACCCACCAAATGCTTCCCCGGACAGTGTCCTCCAGAGCCAGGGCTTGGAGGTTAGTCCACGTGCCCAGACTTGTTCTTAACTTGGGAAGGCCAAAAGGGGGGGGGAAATTGCTCCCCTCTTCCACAGCACCTGGCAAGCGGCCGTGCTGCACCGTGGCGATGCCCGCAGTCCGGGGGGGGGTGAACCAGCCTGGCCCGCCTGATCTCCTGCTGATAAACCAGAAACACTTGGTTTTAAGGAAGGAAAGGCGCATGGCCGCACCCCCACCAGGCACACAGCTCTACCTGGAGGACGGGCAGCCACGCACCCTGCGCAGGTGGCTGCCAGGCTCCTATGCCAGGAGCCCGGGGAGAGGGGACTCTTGGGCATGCGGTATCTGGGCAGAGCCGTCCGTCCATGCCTTTCTGCTCCCCTCCCACCCCAAAAGCCTGAGCGGCTTCCCCTGCCCCCCAAGAGGGTTGCAAAGCTCCAGCCTCTTCCTGCGTTTTGCTTTCAGACTGGATCCCCAGGCTGTTCACCACCACTGTGACCACAACCACGGCCACCACCATGGCACCCGCCACCACCCGGCGGTACACCACGGCCGCTGCTGCCACCACCGCCCACGTCCTGCGCCCAGATGCCATGAGCCGACCCAGCCCCAAGACGACGGGAGCTGTCAGCACCAAGAGACCCAGCTCCACCCTCCCTGCCACCACCCGGCGGAAGCCCACGCGCCAGCCCCCCGCCACAAAGAAACCCTCACGGCCCTGCGACTCCCACCCCTGCCTGCACGGTGGCACCTGCGAGGACGACGGGAAGGAGTTCACCTGCAGCTGCCCGGCAGGCAAAGGGGGAGCCGTCTGCGAGAAACGTAGGTCACAAGCGGTGTCCCCCAGGGCTCAGTTCTAGGGCCGGTCTTGTTTAATATCTTTATCAATGACCTGGATGAGGGGATTGAGTGTGCCCTCAGTAAATCTGCAGACGACACCAAACTGGGTGGGAGTGTTGATCTGCTGGAGGGGAGGAGGGCTCTGCAGAGAGACCTGGCCAGGCTGGATCGATGGGCCCAGGCCAACTCTATGAAGTTCAACAAGACCAAGGGCTGGGTCCTGCACTTTGGTCACAACAACCCCATGCAGCGCTCCAGGCTTGGGGAAGAGGGGCTGGAAAGCTGCCTGGTGGAAAAGCCCTGGGGGTGCTGGTCGACAGGCGGCTGAATATGAGCCAGCAGTGTGCCCAGGTGGCCAAAGAAGGCCAATGACATCCTGGCTTGTGTCAGGAGTGGTGTGGCCAGCAGGAGTAGAGAAGCGATCGTGCCCCTGTACTCGGTGCTGGTGAGGCTGCACCTTGAATACTGTGTTCAGTTTTGGGCCCCTCACTACAAGAGAGATGTTGCCTTGCTGGAACATGTCCAGAGGAGAGCCACAAAGCTGGGTGAGGGGTCTGGAGCACAAGTCATACGAGGAGCGGCTGAGGGAACTGGGGTTGTTTAGTCTGGAGCAGAGGAGGCTGAGGGGAGACCTGATCGCCCTCTACAACTGCCTGATGGAGGCTGTAGTGAGGTGGGGGTTGGTCTCTGCTCCCTGGTAACAGACGATAGGATGAGGGGGAATGGCTTGAAGCTGCGCCAGGGCAGGTTTAGGTTGGACATTAGGAAAAACTTCTTCACCGAAAGGGTTGTCAGGCTCTGGAAGGGCTGCCCAGGGAGGTGGTCGAGTCCTCATCCCAGGAGGTATTTAAAAGAAGGGAGATGAGGTGCTTAGGGACAGGGTTTAGTGGTGGGATGGCAGGGTTAGGTTAAAGGTTGGACTTGATCTTAAAGGTCTTCTCCAACCAAAGTGATTCTACGATTCTTCTATGATTCTGGGTGCCTCTGAGCTGTCGCGGCCGTGACGCTGCTGGGCGCTGTAGCAGAGCTCCCAGCCGTAGGAGGGCGAGGGCCAAAAGCAGGGACAGCACAGGCAGGGGGACCGCATCTCTTGGAGGTTCCACTGTGGAGGAAGCCGAGAGGACACAAGTGGGAAAGCGTTGCTCTGCAGTTGCTCCTGAGCATGGGCTGCTGGGCACAACCAGGGCTGAAGGGCTGGGCGTTGCGCGGTGTGGCCCTTCCCGTGTCCGTTTGTGCTCCAGCAGAAGGCATTGCCTGCATGGTGATGGAGGGAGGTGGGGGCACATGCAAACCCAGCCCCATAACTTGTGTTGGCACTGCACGCGCACCAGGCGGGAGGCGCCGCAGGGGTCAATTCAACCGGCTTGCTTAACTCTGCCACGAACAGTGCTTTGTACGGGGTGAGCACGGCGAGGCTGCAGGGTGAGGAGGTGCCGGCAGCAATTTCTTCCTGGCTCTGCTCCGGATCCACCGTTGCCCCGAAGCGCGGGGATTGGGAGCTCCTGCTTTTTTAGCTCCGCTTGTGGCGTTGCTGCTCGCAGCTCCCCCAGGTAGCGGCTGTGGGTTCGCATGACAGGGGGACAGGTACTCACCGGCCTCGCAGACACCAGGGGCTGCGTGCTGGTAATTCAGGCTGCGTTCCTCGGTGCTCCGAGCTGCTTAGCAAACATCTGCAGGCTGGCAGCGTGCTTAACCAGAGCTGCTGTTATTTACTGCAAGCTCCCCCTGGCAATTCGGCATCACGCCGGGGGCTCTGGGTGGCTGCAAGTGCTTATTCCTGCAAAGCCCTGGCCCTAAAGCCATAAGCTGGAGCTCTCAAAGCTGCTGCTGGCTGTGGGTGTTCAGTTCTGTTTAATTTTAATAGGGTTTTGCCGTCCCGGTCCCTTGGAAAATCTCAGCTGCAATCAATAAAAGCCTGGAGTGATGAATGTAGATCCCTCTTGTGGGATTCTGGGAGGACAGATAGAAATTACCCGAGGAGCAGGGAAGTTGAGTTCCGAGGAGCCGTGTGTGCAGCAGAGCTCAGCTGAGGGCCCAGGGGACGTGATAGCTGGGGATGGGATGGGTGGGACCGACAGCACCCGTCCTTGGCTGGGAGGAGCCGACTGGGACGCCACCGACGCAAAGTACTGGGGGAGCAATCCCACAGGTCTCTAAAGCCTGGGAGCAGTTTTTTGGGGGCGCATGCCGGTGCGAGAGGAGGTGGTTGCCACCTGTGCGAGCATCTGTGAGGTGGTGGCAGGGGATGATTGCACAGGAGCGTGGGCCCAGAGGAGAGAGCAAGCTTTTTTCTGCCATTTAGAATCATAGAATCACTTTGGTTGGAAAAGCCCTTTAAGATGATCGAGTCCAACCTTTAAGCTAACCCTGCCATCCCACCACTAAACCCTGGCCCTAAGCACCTCATCTACCCTTCTTTTAAATTTCACAAGAGCTCTCTTAGCTTGTACAGGTAGGAAGGTGTTTGGGGGCTCAGGTCAGGCCTTTACCTGCTCTCTGTCCTCCTCTCCTTCATCCCCGCTCCCCTTCTCTGCCCCCACCTTGCAGCTATCAGGTACTTCATCCCCAGCTTCGGTGGCAAGTCCTACCTGGCCTTCAAGATGATGAAGGCGTACCACACCGTGCGCATCGCCATGGAGTTCAGGACCGTGGAGCTCAGCGGGCTGCTGCTCTACAACGGGCAGAACCGCGGCAAGGACTTCATTTCCCTGGCACTGGTTGGCGGCTTCGTGGAGCTCAGGTGGGTGCCCTCCCCCTCCTCATGCGGCGTGGAGCAAGCAGAGCAGCCGCTCTTGCCAGAATGGTCCCTGCAGAACACCAGGAGGACACTGGGCTCAACCTTGCAGGCTATGAAACAGTAGCACCAAATGGACAAGAAGAGGAGCTTTTTTTTTTTTTCCCCAGTGTAATAGGGATTAGTAATAAGGGGACTCATTCCCCGCGGTGCTTTTCAGCAGAGTTAATTCACTTATTTCAGTTTGAGTTTTGAAAAGCTAAAAGGTGTGGGAGGTTGATTTTTTGAGCAAGTGAGAGGGGGTGTTTTTTTGGCACTGCTTTTGTACTGGGAAAAAAAAAAATGCAGGTGAGGGGAAAGAATGGGAGAAGGGCCCCAGAAATCTGAGCTGAAATGATTTTCCCAGTTCCGAAAGCCGCGGGTGCAGAATGAGGTGAGGTGGCAGGCAGATCTCTGGAGACTGGAGAGCCTGGACAGGTCCTCAGGCAGGAAGCCCCCATGTCCAGCAGGGATGGCTGGATGCTCCTGGTCCAGAGATGGGGAGGGACAGGGGCTCACGAGCGCTCCCAGCTTCTCCCTGGGTGACAGCAGCCCCCGTGCCATGGCGCAGATGTCGCCTCTCCGCAGGGTGGCACAGACAGAGGCTTCCCCCCTCTTCTGCTCCAGGTTTAACACCGGTTCTGGCACGGGCGTCATCACCAGCAAGGTGCGTGTTGAGCCTGGCAAGTGGCACCAGTTAGTGGTGAACCGCAACCGCCGCAGCGGCACACTGTCGGTCGATGGGGAGCCCCACGTCAGCGGTGAGAGCCCCCCGGGCACGACGGGCTCAACCTCGACACGGACCTGTTCATCGGGGGAGCGCCGGAGGACCAAATGGCTGCGTGAGTCAGGGTGCTGGACCGCTGCCGGGGGCGTCACAGCATCTGCTCGCTGCCGGGGGCGAGCATCCGTGGCGGGGGGAGCTTTGCGGAGCTTCTCTGGGCCTGGGGGGGTCCCTTCACGCCCTGCTGGGGAGCACAGCCTGACCCAGATGCTTGGGGGGGCTCTCTGCATTTTTGTCCTGGGGGGGACAAAACCCCTGCCCACTTTGTTCTCTGTCCCCTCAGGGTGGCGGATCGTACTGCGGCTACCACCGGCCTGAAGGGCTGCATCCGCCTCCTGGACGTGAACAACCAGATGTACGACCTGCGGGAGAAAGGCAGCGATGTCCTGTACGGCAGCGGGGTGGGCGAGTGCGGCAACGACCCCTGTCACCCCAACCCCTGCCACCATGGTGGCATCTGCCATGTCAAGGAGGCAGAGATGTTCCACTGCGAGTGTCTCTACACCTACACTGGTACGGGGAGGGGGCTTCAGGCTGGGCATTGCTGGGGGTCCCGATCCCGCTGGCTGGCCCGGAGGGATCCCGAGCCTCCGGGGCTCCTGTTGTGAGCCACGGTGCGGGGGGGATGTGGTGTGGAGCGTCAGGGTTAGGGGGACAAGTGTAGGGTGAAGCCGCATCCTGTGAAGACCATAAATTTCAGATGTATTCATGCGCATGTGAGACAAGGGCTGGGATTTGTCTGTTCTCCCCCCCAAAAAAAATTTCCCCTTGCATTTTAGGGGCGGCGCAAAGTGCAGGGTATCATCTGGGGTTTGGACTAGATGACCTCTAGGGGTCCCTTCCAACCCAAACCATTCTATGATTCTGTCTGCCATTCCTGGGATCCATTGCGGGGGGCTTCTTGGGTCACGGGAATCCAACCTGAGACAGGAGAAAAAGGCTGGCGGGGCCATCAGGAGGCATCAGGGACATTTGTCCCTGGCCAAATCATGCCCAATGGCTGGTGTTTTGGGATGCCGATGTGACACGCTACCTCTTCCACTGCAGGCCCGACGTGTGCCGACGAGAGGAATCCCTGCGACCCTACGCCCTGCCACGTCTCTGCCACCTGCCTGGTGCTGCCGGAGGGAGGTGCCTTGTGCGCCTGTCCCATGGGCCGGGAAGGAGACTTCTGCGAGCTAGGTGGGACGGGAGCTGGCAGAGGAGCGGGTCTGGGGAAGGGGGTGGAACTGAAGGTGCTGATTTCCCCAGCCTGGGTGGCCAGGAGGCCTTGCTTGCTGTGGCTCTGGGGCACTGGCTGAAGCTGCTCTGCCTCCTCTTCCTCACCCTTCCCTCGTTTGTGCCCAGTGACAGAGCAGGACCACACCATGCCCTTCCTCCCGGAGTTCAATGGCTTCTCCTACCTGGAGCTGAATGGGCTGCAGACCTTCGTTCCTGACCTGCAGTAAGTGCCAGGGACCGGGAGAGGCGAGCGCATCGCCTGCGCGGCTGATTTTGGGGAGAGAGCCCGGGCTCCGAGCCTCGCCTGCCGCACGCTGGCTCTCCCTAGAGGTCTTCCCTTTCGACAGGTTTTGGAAGTTTTGGCCAGGGGGACTGGCATGACCAGAATCCTTGCAGCCAGACTGAGCCAGCAAGGCTCCCCAGGCAGGGGCTTGGCGTTGCATTGGGCTGGATAAACAGGCACCACAGAGCGGCACCTTGAAGGTGGCAGACCTACCCCTGACCTTACGGGGGTGGCATCTCTGCCCTACCTGTGGTCCCAAGCAGGCAGAGGTCTTCCAAGGGCTCGGCACCCGGGGGTGGAGGAAGAAGAGCGTGTGGGCAGCTGGATTGGAGGGTATCCATAATCCTTCTCTCCTCAGGGACAAAATGTCCATGGAAGTTGTGTTCCTGGCCAAGAATCCCAGTGGCATGATCTTCTACAATGGGCAGAAGACAGACGGCAAGGGGGACTTTGTCTCTCTGGCCTTACACGATGGTTACCTGGAGTACCGATACGACCTGGGCAAGGGGGCGGCCGTGCTCAGGTAGGGGGGTCTGCAGGCTGGGGAGCTGCTGGTCTGGGGAGCAGGGGGTGGCGACAGAGGCAGGAGAGGGACAGTGGTGGCTTTTGGTGGCTGGTGCTGGCCTTGAGCTCCCCTCCCCAGAAATCCGTAAGGAAGCAGGGGGATGCAGGCTTTGTACCAGCCTCAGCTGTTTGCAGGGATGGCTCTTGGTTGGCTCTCCCTCTGCCCCTGGCTTGTGCCTCTTTTTTTCTTTTTTGTGCCCCAGGCTGTGCTGGGGTGGCTGCGAGCCTGGGCAGCCCAAGCCGGTCAAGCTGTGGTGGCCTGGGCAGCCCAAGCCGGTCAAGGTGTGGTGGCCTGGGCAGCCCAAGCCGGTCAAGCTGTGGTGGCCTGGGCAGGCCAAGCTGGCCAGGGGAGGAGGTCTCCAGCTCTGTGTCTGCAGGTGGTGATGGCAGAGCTCTCACCCACGGGTCTCCTCCTCCCTTCTCACCACTAGGAGCAAAGAGCCGGTTCCCCTCAACACCTGGATGAGTGTCTTGTTGGAGAGGAACGGGCGCAAGGGGGTAATGAGGATCAACAACAGCGAGAGGGTGATGGGAGAGTCACCGGTAAGTTGATGGGCCAGGGAGAGAGCTCTCTGGGCTTCCAGCCCTGCTCCTCTCATGTGTGAAACAAGCTGAGAAGTTCCCAGACACGTGGGCTTTTAATCCCTGTGGCTTTCAGGGTGGAGGAGGAGTGGGCAAGACCTGGGGAGCAAAGGATGCTGCAGGACAGAGCTTGCCTGCCCCCCGAAGCTGCCTTGCAGCCTGGCGCTGGTGCTGGTGGCAACCGCCCGCCTCTTCCAGCTCTTCCTCCCTCCTTGTCCCCCACACACGGAGCTGCAGCGCCTTTGCCAGCGACGCGCATGCCCCGGTTCTCGGCGGCCTGGATTTCAGGGATGTGCTTGACTGAGCCCCCCTCACACATGTGCACACACCCACCCACGGCAACCCCCTTTTTTTTTGCAGGTCCTCGAGAGTCCCTGTAACTGGGGCAGGTACGCCAGGCACCCTTGCCAGCGAGGGCAGCAGCTGCCTGTGCTGCCAGCGTGTTGGGCCCCCCCCTGTGGGTTTCATCCTGCGCCCATGATGCTGGGCTCGAGCCCTCCGCAGCGCTGGCTGCGCAGGGAGCCCGGCTGGGGGGACATCACTGGGTCGTACCAGCCCTGCTGCGTTGCTGGGATGAAGCCGTTTGGTGCCTTGTCGATCCAGTTCCCAAGCTGGCAGTTCACCTCTCCGACTTCTCCCCTGTTCTGCCCAGGGAGGTGGTCGAGTCCCATCCCTGGAGGGATTCCCTTGGATGGGGAAAATCTTTTTAGTAGGGCCACCTGTGTCAGGACAAGGGGTAATGGTTTTAAACTAAAACAGGGTAGGTTTAGACTAGATATAAGGAAGAAATTCTGTACAATGAGGGTGGTGAAACCCTGGCAGGGGTTGCCCAGAGAGGTGGTGGAGGCCCCATCCCTGGGAACATTCCAGGCCAGGTTGGACGGGGCTCTGAGCAACCTGATGTGGTTAAAGGTGTCCCTGTTCCCTGAAGGGGGGTTGGGCTGGGTGACCTCTAGGGGTCCCTTCCAACCCAAAACATTCTATGCTTCTATGATTCTATTTAAAAGAAGGATAGATGAGGTGCTTAGGGCCAGGGTTTAGTGGTGGGATGGCAGGGTTAGGTTAACGGTTGGACTTGATGATCTATGGACTCTGATTCTGTCCCCTCTGCGCTTCTGTCTCCGCTCAAACAGCGGTTCCCTGGGGTTTCAGGGCAGTGCCGCTGGCCTGCCTCCCGTCCGCCTTGCCAGTGGGGAAGCTGCTAATGCAGGAAAAGCCCCAGCTGCTGCTGAACTCGTCCTTAAGCTCCACGTAGAAGTGCAGCATTCCTGCAAAAGAAGGGGTTTCTTCCTCCCCTTGTTCTCGTCTTTCCAAGCTTCTCTCCCAAGTGAAGGTTGTCCCTGCTCGGCAGGGTGGCAGCGGCCCCTCCTGTAGCTCCCCTTCCCCTTCCCCGGCTGTCCCGGGCGCTGGTGGCAGCGGTGGCCTCGCAGCCCTGCACGTTACGATCACTGATCTCCCTTTTTCTCTCTCTTTCTCTCTCTCCCTTTGATTTTAATTTGTATTTTTCCCTCCCCTGCTGTCTGGATCCCAGAAATCCCGTAAGGTAAAGATAAGTATGACCCACTGCACCTTCATCTCATCTGCCATCGGCGCATTGTTCTTTTTTTTTTTGTTTGTTTTCCATTCAGATCTCAGTGTTTCACCCACTCCCCATCCGACCAAGCAGCTTTAGGAGCTCCGTAGATTAGAGCCACACGTTTCCCTCTCCCTCATCCATCTCCAGCCAGTTGTTACATTTTGTTTCGGAAGCATTTAGATTAATCCGGTCATGTTTCTCGTGTTAACTCCACAAAGCATTAGCTAGTGATTCACGTAACCGCATCTCGGCCTCGCTGCGGTGCCCCAGGGTCCCTCCCGGCCACGTGGGGTGGGGGGGGACGACATGGCTCCCGTTGCGTGCCCAGCCCAGCGAACCACACGGCCCAACTCGCCTGGGATTGTCCCTGCCGGGCAGCGGGGGCTGCAAAGTGACAACAAGGAGGAGCTGGGGGGGGGTGTCTTTCTCCTCCAAACTCCCGGCCACACGGGATGCGGGAGAACCTCCTCACGCCTTTTGCTGTAAGGGACCCGTAGCAGCCAGCTGAACCCAAGCTGAACCCCTCCGGTGTGAGTTTGGGTTTAAACATTAGCCCTGGCAAGGCTGAAGCGGGATTTGTTTACTTGGTGTTGGGGGTCACGCAAAGCCAGAGGCCTCCACGCCTGAGGGCATTGGAATGGCGTCTTCCCAAAATTGAATTTACAGGAAAAATAAATCTTTTCCCTGCTGGCAGGTGAGACCTTGGAGCGTGGCATGAGGAGGTTCCCTGGAGGCTCTGTTCTCCCCTTTGCACAGCCTGGTTTGGTGCCAGACGCCTGGAGCCCGTCTGCTCCCCGTGCTCGCCGCTGGCTCGCCCTGGCGGTGCCATGGCCGGTGGCCGGTGACCGGCTGCGGGTCCCGGTGGCAGGGCGGGGAGGCAGAGGGCTGCAGGGCCGGGTGGCCAGCAGGGGCAGGAGCAGCACAGGGAGCGGAGGAGAAGGTGGGGACCTGGTGCCAAGCGGGATGATGCCAAGCCCAGCCTTGCCTCTCCCTGCCCGGCTGCCTCCTGCCCTGGGCTGGGGCTGTGCTGCTGGCTCCGCTGCGGCAGAGGCTGTGCCGGCCCCCCCGTGCTTTCTGGGGGACTCCCTTGCTCCAACCTCCATGGAGGTGGCCGACGGTGCCCCACACCAGCCCTGCCCCAGGGGACAGCCCGTGCCTTGCGGGAGAAAGGCAGGGAATGGGGAAGCATGGGGGACAGCCGGGTGTTGCTTCCTTTTCCCACCAGCCCGGCCGCTGGTGGTGCCGTGGGTGCCTGCTCTGCCCACGGCGCTGCCCACCTCGCAGCCTCCTTTGGTCCCCACAGAGCTGGGCCAAGCGCCCAGCTTGGGGACAGCCCGACATCTTCCCTGTCTCACCTTCTCCCCTCTCCTTCCCAGGTGCCTCACGCTTTCCTGAACCTGAAGGAGCCATTTTACGTAGGGGGAGCCCCTGATTTCAGCAAGCTAGCTCGAGCGGCTGCCATCTCCACCAGCTTCGAGGGAGCTGTGCAGAGGGTAAGGCCCCAGCGGGCAGCCCGGGGCGGGTGTCCGGCCGGCAGCGGTGCCATCTGCGCCGGCGTCACTGGGGGACAGCGAGGGCCACCCTGGGACATGGGTCCCTGTGCACACCCACTGGAGGAGTGTGGCTCCAGGCACACGTAGGGCTCGGGGCTGGATTCCTGTCTCCCCTTTCCCCCCCCGAGGGTGCTGGGCTCTGCCTGCCCCGCAGAGAGGGGTGGGAGGTGAAGGCTGACTCCTCTTCTTGCCCTCAGCACAAGGAGGACATGGACCTGTTGGAGCGGGTCCAGAGGAGGGCTACTAAAATGATCCAAGGGCTGGAGCCCCTCTGCTCTGAGGCCAGGCTGGGAGAGTTGGGGGTGTTCAGCCTGGAGCAGAGGAGGCTGCGGGCAGAGCTGAGTGCGGCCGGTCAGGGCTTCAAGGGGGCCCAGAGGAAAGGGGGGGACAAGCTTTTCAGTAGGGCCAGCTGGGACAAACCACGGTAGGTTTAGACTGGATGTAAGGAAGAAATTCTTTCCAGTGAGGGTGGTGAAACCCTGGCAGGGGTTGCCCAGAGAGGGGGTGGAGGCCCCATCCCTGGGAACATTCCAGGCCAGGTTGGACGGGGCTGTGAGCAACCTGATGTGGTTCAAGGTGTCCCTGCTCCCTGCAGGGGGGTTGGGCTGGGTGACCTCTAGGGGTCCCTTCCCACCAAAAACATTCTATGATTCTGTGATTCTTCCTCCTGCTTGCGGTCCATCAGATCTCCATCAAGGGGGTGCCTGTGCTGAAGGAGCAGAACATCCGCAGCGCCATCGAGATCTCCCCCTTCCGAGGCCACCCCTGCACCCAGAAACCCAATCCCTGCCAGAATGGAGGCACTTGCAGCCCCCGGCTCGAGAGCTACGAGTGTGCCTGCCAGAGGGGCTTCTCCGGGGCTCGCTGTGAGAAAGGTGAGCCTGCCGGGCTGGGGCTGGTCACGGACCCTCGCCTGCTAGCCAGACGTGGTTATGAAACCACTTCAGTGATTAGCTGGTGGCAGCAGGGCAGTGCAGCGCTTGGGCCAAGCCTGAGGTCTTGCCCATGTTGTGGCAGCCGGGAGGGATTTGGGACTTCAGCAAAGCCTTCGACACAGTCTCCCACAGCATCCTCCTGGAGAAGCTGGCGGCTTATGGCCTAGATGGGTGTACTATACTGGGTTAAAAACTGGCAGGATGGCCGAGCCCAGAGAGTCGTGGTGAATGGAGTTAAATCCAGTTGGCGGCCGGTCACAAGCGGTGTCCCCCAGGGCTCAGTTCTAGGGCCGGTCTTGTTTAATATCTTTATCAATGACCTGGATGAGGGGATTGAGTGTCCCCTCAGTAAATCTGCAGATGACACCAAGCTGGGTGGGAGTGTGGATCTGCTGGAGGGGAGGAGGGCTCTGCAGAGAGACCTGGCCAGGCTGGATCGATGGGCCCAGGCCAACTGTATGAGGTTCAACAAAGCCAAGGGCCAGGTCCTGCACTTTGGTCACAACAACCCCACACAACGCTCCAGGCTTGGGGAAGAGCAGCTGGAAAGCTGCCCGGTGGAAAAGGCCCTGGGGGTGCTGGTCGACAGGCGGCTGAATATGAGCCAGCAGTGTGCCCAGGTGGCCAAGAAGGCCAACAGCATACTGGCTTGTGTCAGGAGTGGTGTGGCCAGCAGGAGCAGGGCAGTGACCGTGCCCCTGTACTCTGTGCTGGTGAGGCTCACCTTGAATGCTGTGTTCAGTTTTGGGCCCCTCATTACAAGAAAGTCGTTGCCTTGCTGGAGCATGTCCAGAGGAGAGCCACAAAACTGGGGAGGGGTCTGGAGCCCAAGGCTGCTGGGGAGCGGCTGGGGGAGCTGGGGGTGTTCAGCCTGGAGCAGAGGAGGCTGAGGGGAGCCCTCATCGCTGCCTACAACTGCCTGAGAGGAGGGGGGAGCCGGGGGGGGTCAGCCTCTTCTCCCTGGTAACGGGTGATGGGACGAGGGGAAATGGTGTGAAGTTGTGCCAGGGCAGGTTTAGGTTGGACATTGGGAAAAATTTCTTCCCTGCAAGGGCTGTCAGGCACTGGAAGGGGCTGCCCAGGGAGGTGGTCGAGTCCCCATCCCTGGGGGGATTTAAAAGCTGGGCAGACGAGGTGCTTAGGGACAGGATTTAGTGGTGGGATGGCAGGGTTAGGGGAACTGTTGGACTTGATGATCTTAAAGGTCTTTTCCAACTAGACGATTCTATGATTCTATGATTCTAGAACCAAGCTGGGGCATTTGGGGGCTGGGCTGCTGTGCAGCTGCGAAGCCGAGGTGACGCCGTGTCTCAGAAATGCAGGCGTTGGGGCTGCGTGCGGCAGCGAAAACGCTGCTGCCCACGGGCGGCTCACCCAGCCCTGCCACCCCTTCTATCGCTGTGCTCCGACCCTCTCTCTGTCGCTGTGCTTGCCTGAAGCAGCCTGGGGCAGGGGAATGTGGTTTGGTGCCGTAGCAGATCAGGGTTGGTTTCCTGCCACCCCCCTTTTTAGTGCTTGGGCCACCACTGAGTCCAGGTTCCTCCCCAGCTCCAGCCAGGAAGCCAACAAGGCTGTAGATTTTACGGCTGTGAAACAGGGAGATGGGCCAAACCCAGGGGCTTTAAAGTAGCAGCAAAACTTTTCCAGGGGCTTGCTTAGAGTGCTGACGTGCTCCAGGGGATGGCGGGTTTGTGCATGCCTTTGTCCTGTTCTGAACACCCACTGTAAAGCGGGATTTGCCTCATCCCGAAGGATGGACAGGCCATGCTATGTTGCCTGACAGCTCTTCTTTTTCCCCCCCTCCAGTGATCATTGAGAAGGCTGCTGGAGATGCGGAGGCCGTTGCTTTCGATGGTAGGACATACATGGAGTACCACAATGCCGTGACAAAGAGGTAACTTGGCCGCTGAGCTGAACCAAGGTCAAACCAAGGAGTTTGGGCTGTTGGCAGGAGGAAGACCTAGGGTCGCAGAAGTCCAAGTGCAGCCCTCAAAGAGGGGCAAAGCCAAACTGGGGCCATGAGCACTCCCTTCCAGCCCTTCCCTTGATAAAGGGCAGAAATCACGAGGACGGAACCAGTCTCTTTGCAGTGGTGTCCAGCGACAGGACAAGGGGCAATGGGCACAAACTGAGACATAAGAGGTTTCAGTTGAATATGAGGAAAAACTTCTTTACTCTGAGGGTGACAGAGCACTGGCACAGGCTGCCCAGGGGGGCTGTGGAGTCTCCTTCTCTGGAGATATTCAAAGCCCGCCTGGATGAAGCCCTGGGTAACATGCTCTAGGAGAACCTGCTTGAGCAGGAGGGTTGGACTAGATGATCTCACGAGGTCCCTTCCAACCCTTGAGATGATTCTGTGATTCTGTAAAGCTGCCTTGCTGGCAGAGGGCTTTCCCCACCACAGCGGTGCCTGGCCAGCTTCAGGTCTGGATGTTCTCGTTCTGCAGCGTGTGGGCCACCTTCTGGGTTAGCATAGCCTGGTTTGGGAGTGGGACCAAGCTGGCTGAGCGCACCCCACGAAGATGGTTGATGTGCCCTGCTCCCGGCCGGTGCTTTTCGTTGCTCATGTGCTCAGGAAGGAGTGAGCTGTGTGGAGGGGAGAGGTGGCTCTGCCTGTGGTTTAATTCCCGCCTGTTTGCCAGCTCCTTTCCCTCCCTGGCTGTTTGTGCAGCAAAGGGTCGGTTCTGCCAGCAGGGATGGGCCGTCGCTGCCACGGGACCTGCCTAGCCCCCTCCAGCATCTGTTCGACCCTGGCCCCACAGGCTAGGGGTGTGTGTTGGGACGCTGTGGTCTCTGTGGCTGGGCTGGTCCCTGGGGCTTCGCTCTCACGATAAGCAGAGCCTGGGACACGGCTGCTGACTGAGCTCCTCTTCAGCCTCTGGGCTGGGTATTTCTCCTACGGGAGACTCTTGGGTCCACGGCGGTCTGGCTCAGTGCCCTTCCTCAGCACTGTGCTCCTACAGCCCCCGTGGTTAATTCCCAGCTCTGGGAATTGGATAAGGCTCTGTCCATCTGCCTCTTACACCCCCAGATTCCCTGCCCTAACACCCTTCCTGGGGCGGGGGGGTGTCCGTGCTGAGCTGTTGTTTGTCGGTCTCTGTCCGTCTCCTCTCAATGTCCTTGTTTCTTTGTTTTCAAGCCACCTGAGCAATGAGATCCCCGCGTAAGTACAGTCCTCCCAGCTGCCCAGCTCCTCCCTGCAGCCATCTGCCCTCCACCACATCTCCCATTGCCACCCTGACCACCAGCCCACCCGCCGGGGACCGCAGGGCAGGCGTGGGAGGAGGAATACAGGCACTATCCCAGGGCTTTGCCCATTTCAGGGTGAGGAGGACACGGGTACCGACCGCAGCTCCGGCGGCTCAACAGGGGCCCAAACACAGCCAAGGTGCAGCAGGAGCTACGCTGCCTGGCTCTGCTGCAAGCCCAGACGTTGTCCCAGCTGCAGCTTAGCCTTAGTTTAGAGGAGCACAGGGGAAGAAAGTTCTTGTGACTTGGCTCTTCTGGCAGCGGCAAAGACATTGGCGATGGAAATAAGGGGTGCTGATCCTGCCGTGATTTTTTTCCAGCATGAATGTGGCGTGGCTGCCGTAGGGAGGAGGCCAGGCTGGGCGCTAGGAGAATGTTCCCCAGACAGGGGTGTGCGGCCTGGGCAACCCCTCTCGAGGTGCAGTGTGGCCAGGGGGGCAGAAGACGGGCCTGGGCAGGCAGATGGGGAGAAGGGCCTCTTCCCTAGAGCGGGGCTTGACAGCCGTGGATTTGCTGTCTGTCTGTCTGTCTTGCTGAGCAGCAGGAGTGGAAGGGAAGCGCTGGTTTGTGCAGCTGTATTCCCCCCCACGTGGGGGAGAGTTTGGGCGATACCTACCTGTCACATCCCCTTTCCATCTCATTTTCTACAAGCTGGGGTCAGACAGAGAGGCCGGGTTGCGTGCATGTATGCATGTCAACGCCTGGGGAGCCACCGAGCCCGTCACCTGCATGTTCACAACACTTTGGGAGGTGCTCTGGTGTTTTGGAAAGGGCTTTTTAGGAGCCAAGTGTCCTCCTAAGCTAGACAGTGCCCTCCAGCAAGGAGAGGCGTGTAGTGGGCTGCGCATCGTGGCGGCGTGCGCGGCTCTGTCCCCCTGCACAGACACGAGCCGTGTCCCCACAGATGAGCAGGAGTCTGCTGCCTTTGTGTCCTGCCTCTCTCCCAGTGCCCTGCAAAGGGAAGGTCACCGTTCCCAGCCTTCTCCTTGCCTGAACCAGCCTATTTTGGCTGTGCATGCCCCATCCTGCAAGGGAGCTTAGCACTTCTCCCCAGAGCCCCCCGCTGGGATTTGGCAGCGGCACTTGCTAGCCCCGCCAGGGCTGAAGGACCCATTGGGCTGCCCATAAAAGTAGTTTCTTCTGTCTCCAGGCAGGCACTGGGGTGTGCCTTGGGCAGGACGAACACTCTGATTGCTTCTCTGGGCTCTGCCGGCCGTGACATGTCTGTACTTTTGTTTTGAACATACATTTTTATATATACATCTAGTTAGAGCTGATTGTAATGCCGGGCCTGTGGCCCTTGACGCTGGCAGGCCGTGCCAGCAGGACAGCTGTAGTCCTGGGTTTCCCCTTCCCCACGCACACCCTGCCGCCCGAGTGCCCCGAGGCTGACTCAGAGGCCTTAGGTGACAATTCAGCTATCTGGCCAGCTGCGGCGTCCCAAAGACCCGGATCGAGACCCACTGGCAGGTCTGCCCGGCAAAGGGTCCTGGCACCCGGCTTTGGACCAAAAGCTCCCTTCTCCCCGCAGCGCTGCCCTCTGTCCCGTCCGGGGCTGCCCATCCCAGCGGGGCAGCCTGGGTGACCAGCAGGGACGCTGATGGTCCTGACCCAGCAGAGCATCGCAGAGTCCCTGCGCCGCTGGGACAGGGCTGAATGCACTCATCGGCGTTATTACGCCGGTTACGTTAGTTGGAGCGGGTCCAGAGGAGGGCTACTAAAATGCTCCGAGGGCTGGAGCCCCTCTGCTCTGAGGCCAGGCTGGGAGAGTTGGGGGTGTTCAGCCTGGAGCAGAGAAGGCTGTGGGCAGAGCTGAGTGCGGCCGTTCAGTACCTAAAGGGGTCCTATAGGAAAGGTGGGGACAATCTTTTTAGTAGGGCCAGCTGGGACAGGACAAGGGGGGATGGTTTTAAACTGAAGCAGGGTAGGTTTAGACTGGATGTAAGGAAGAAATTCTTTACAATGAGGGTGGTGAAACCCTGGCAGGGGTTGCCCAGAGAGGTGGTGGAGGCCCCATCCCTGGGAACATTCCAGGCCAGGTTGGACAGGGTTGTGAGCAACCTGATGTGGTTCAAGGTGTCCCTGCTCCCTGCAGGGGGGTTGGGCTGGGTGACCTCTAGGGGTCCCTTCCCACCCAAAACATTCTATGATTCTATGATTACACTCACCCTGGCTAAGCAAAGAACCCGCAAACTTGTCTTGGTGGCTTGAGGAGACTCAGCCCCAAGGACAGTGGCTGGGTGGCTGGGGCTTCCTGCTCGTGTGGGAATTTTCTCGTTTGGGGACTGTGTAGGGTGAGGAGCCGTCACTGTTGAGCCAGGGCTGGTCCATGAGTGGGGTGGGAGGGAAGGGTCTCCTCCGCTGTCCTGCGCTTATCGCATGCTCCCCTTTCTTCCCGCATCTAAGTCCTGAAGCGCTGGACTATCCTGCGGAGCCCAGGTGAGTCTGTGCCGGGCTTGCAGCTCTTGTGTCTCGTGCTCTGCTGTCGCTGCCTCAGCATGTCTCTCTGTCTCTGTGCGTGTTCTGTGTGTCCATACCTTCGGCTTTTTATTTATAAGGGATGCAGCTCTGCAGGTGATGAGAGTAAACACAAAGGAAGCCCTGTCCTTCCAGCATAGGACCAGCAGCTCCTATGCAGCTCCAGCTCTGGCCCTCGTTCCTGGGGGACCTGGACAGCAAATAGCCACTGATGAGGGGAGAGCCTGGGTGACCTTGACACTACAGCCCTCGTCCAGCCCTTTGGACACAGCGTCCCTTGGGAATAAAAAGCTGTCTGTGTTGCCCGTGTTTTCTGGTCTGTGTGTGCACATGTGTCAGCAGTGTGTCTCAGAGCATCCCAGGAGAGTGGACGACGACTCCATATGGCAGCGTCACCAGTTGCCAAGAGCCTTTTGCCTGTTCCGAAAGGGGACTGAGCAAAGATAGGGAGGCCAATATGGGGGAAATCCTGTCCTTCCTTCCTCCCTTGGGAAAAGAGAGGGCATCTAGGAGAAAGAAGGCTTTCTGCCTCCATGGACAGTCTCATCCCCTTCAAACTGCAGGGTGCTCATCGCCTCAGGTTCCCGTTGGGCTTTGGTCAAGCAGAGGCGGCAGTGTAGAGCCAATGCCTCGGAGGCTGATGGCTGTGTGGTGATGGCATGGGGAGCAGTGGTCCCCAGGCACCCCAGCTCTGCTTGCACCTCAGATGCCCGCCAGCAGGATGGTGAAATGGTATCGATCCCAGCTTTGCTGCCCACAGCCCTGCCAGTCTGGCCAACAGAGCCCTCTTTATCCTGACCTCTCCCGAATCAAAGGCAGCTCCGTGGGGAAAACCCTTCTGCTGGCCAGCTGAGGGCCAGCCTGGTGCTGTTCACCAGCCCACGTAACAGAGCTCTTCCTTCAGTGCCTGCGTACGAGGAGGCAAAACCAAGACTCCTGTGCCACAGCCTGCAGGGGCTGATGTGTCTGAACCTTGTGCTCCACGGGGGGCAGAAGCAAGGGGCAGTAGCACCAGGCTGTGTCCTTGGAGGTTCAAGCTGGATGTTGGGGAAAACAACACTTCATCCCCAGAAAAAATGTGCAGCCCCTGCTTGGGTTGGCAGGGAGATGGAGAAGCTCCATTCGTGGTGTTCCCAAGCTCAGCTGCCCGCATCCAGCGCTGGCGCGGGTCCCACTCGGAGCAGGAGCTGGGATGGAGAACTTCAGAGGGCCAGCTGTTTGATTCCCACGGCCTGGTTCAGAGCTTTCCATCCGCTCCCCGCCGCCACGTGGCAGGCGTTCTGAGCAGCCCTGGGATATCGCAGAGGCTGCGACCCCGTGCACGCAGCAGGTAGGGACTGAGACCCCGTGCGTGGCCTGACGCCGAAGGTCGGTTCAAGGTTATCCTCAGTGGGTGGCTGGGAAGGGAGAAGGCTGCTCCCAGGAGCTGGCTGGCTGCCTCTTGCTTTTTGTAGTCACGTTTTTCACTCTGCTCTGTCTTCTCCCCCTGCCTCCCTCTCCCCGTGCAGTGAGAAAGCCTTGCAGTCGAACCACTTCGAACTGAGCATCAAAACAGAAGCCACGCAGGGGCTGATCCTGTGGAGCGGGAAGGGGCTGGAGCGATCGGACTACATCGCCCTCGCCATAGTGGATGGCTTCGTACAGATGACTTACGACCTCGGCTCCAAGCCAGTCGTCCTGCGGTCCACCATCCCGGTCAACACCAACCAGTGGATTCATATCAAAGCGTACAGGTGTGAGGGCTCAGCGGGAGGGGAGCGCGGGGCCGTGGTGGGTTGCTCTGCGACGGGCAAGCTGCGGAGCAGGGAGCCTGAGTCACGGCTGTGGCTCCATGCCCTGTGATCCCCAAGGGTCGGTCACTCCTCGTCTTGGATAAGAATAGAGGAGAGGCATGTGGGCAGCGCCGCGCTGGGACGGCGCGTGTTGTGGCACGCCTGGAAATGTCAAAGGGGCAGGCTCGAGGAGGTACGAAAGGGTTCGTGCCTTTTATTTTAATCTGGCCGAGGGTTTGACATTCTGTTCGTGTTCAGCCCGAGCCCTTCCTTTTATTTTTATTGGTGGTGGGAGTGGTGAGCGGATCATGCGGCTGGCATGCCGGGGATTTCTGCTGATGGGTCTGGAGGGCGTGGGAGGAAGCTGTGGCTGCTGGCAGGGCTGCGGGATGCCCAGGGGATGCCGGAGGGCACCGCTCGCCACCGGCTGCTGCGGGATGCTCCCCGGGGAGGTTTTGCACCCAGGACCGCTCTCTGCTACGTGAGGGCTCTGCTCCCTGCTCCTCTCCAGGTGGAGAAGGGCTGATGGTGCCCAGCGTCTGGATTTAGCGTAAAGCAGAGGGCAGCTCTGGGTTTCCCCTCTAAGGTTGCTGATTGTCTTCTGCTTCTTCTTCCCTCCCTCCCTCCCTCTGGGAGCAGGGTACAGAGAGAAGGTTCCCTTCAAGTTGGAAATGAAGCCCCCGTTGCTGGCTCTTCCCCACTTGGTGCCACACAGCTAGATACAGATGGGGCGCTGTGGCTGGGTAAGTCGGTGTGGAAGGAGGAACCCCCTCTGCACCCCTCGCTGAGGGGCTCAAAGCTGGAGCTGGGACGCTGATGCTCCCTCACTTGTTTCAGTGGGACATCTTCTCCCCCTGGGTGCCTTTGACAGGTTTGGCCTAAGAAGCGCCCCGCTCATTCTCTGCCCACCAGAGCAGCATGCTGGTGGCAGCTGAGGGGTGAAGGTTGGCTTTGCCAAACACCAGGCCCTTCCATGTCACCGTGTCCCCCGATGAGGCCGTTAGCTGGCCTGCAGCTCTGGATCCCCTGCTGCCGGTGGCACGGAGCACCCTCTCCCTCTCCAGACTGGGAGTGCTCCCTCCTGCCGAATTCCCTCACGTTTGGTTCACAAACCTCCCAAATGGGGGGTTTGCTTGGGTACTTCTGGTTTCCCAAAGGTGAAACGGCTGAATGGAGAGAAGGGTGCTTCTGTCTGGAAATACCTAAACACCCAGATTTGAAATGTTGCTTTAATTGCGTAACAGAATAAGCAGAGGTGCCAGAGAGTGCCCGTGCGTGCAGCACCCGGTTCCACTTGTGTTGACACAACTATTTTGATCCTGTAAACAGAGTTTGGCCCATTTGCATCCACCTGGGGCTGCCTGTGGCAGATCTGTCGGCACAGACAGAGGCTAGGTTTGCCCCGTAACAGCTCAAATAGGCAAGAAATCCACCCGCAAGCATCAGGTAATGATGCTTAACTACAACCAACACTAATCTGAGCTAAGTCAAGTCCTTTCTGGAGCCTGAAGGGATGAACGGAGGATGCCCGGTGACAGGGGATGCTGCAGGTCCTGGGCTTCCTTCGTCTCTTGAGGAATTTGCGTGGCTCAGTCTCCATCCCTAAGTTAAGGACTGGGCTCCCCAGGCAGGTGCTGTAGAAGTCCTAGCGTTCAGGATTGCAAAGGGGCATAAAAGCCACAGAAATCAAGGGACAGAAATGTTCATCTGGGGATTTTGATTCGCTCTAATGAAGAAGCAGTGAGAAACAGTGAATTGGGTTCTGTTCATGCTTTTCAGAAGCCTCTGTTCTTATCTTCCCAGTATAAGCCCGTGTTTCAGGTCTAACCTGACTTACAAAGAGTTCATATGCAAAAATGTAGCCTTACCTCTGAAAAGACAGCATCCCCAATGCCATTTCTCATTCTGAAACCAACCCAGGAGCTATGTGGAAAGCAGAATTTTTCAACAAGAAAGGGACAGGACAAGGGGTGATGGTTTTAAACTAAAACAGGGTAGGTTTAGACTGGATCTAAGGAAGAAATTCTTTACAATGAGGGTGGTGAAACACTGGAACAGGTTGCCCAGAGAGGTGGTGGAGGCCCCATCCCTGGGAACATTCCAGGCCAGGTTGGATGGGGCTGTGAGCAACCTGATGTGGTTCAAGGTGTCCCTGCTCCCTGCAGGGGGGTTGGGCTGGGTGACCTCTAGGGGTCCCTTCCCACCCAAAACATTCTATGATTCTGTGATTCCCCACTGGCTCTTCCAAAGCTTTTGTTTCATAATGTCAGGGCCTGGAATGAGCCATAGTCGACATTGCAGTAACTGAAATAAAACTCAGTTTGAATTTGGGACCGATCTCCAAGGAAATTAAGTATTCTGAGTTGATTTGGTATTTTAGAGTGCAATTTACTGTTTTAAGGGTCTTTAAAGGTCAGGAGACCTGTATGTGTTGGTTGGAAATGGTATCTCTCTCATTTAAGCAAAAATAAATACTGGCCAGGAAAGAGGTTTTTCCCTGTGTTGAGGAAGGCGGTGCTGCATCCAGCGCTGGGCTCCTCAGTTCAGGGAGGATGAGGAACTACTGGAGAGAGTCCAGAGGAGGGCTACAAGGATGATAAAGGGACTGGAGCATCTCCCCTAGGAGGAAAGGCTGAGGGAGCTGGGCTTGTTCAGCCTGGAGAAGAGAAGGCTGAGAGGGGATCTCATCAACATGTACAAATATCTCAAGGGTGGGTGTCACGAGGACGGAGCCAGACTCTTTGCAGTGGTGCCCAGTGCCAGGACAAGGGGCAATGGGCACAAACTGAAGCAGAAGAGGTTTCAGTTGAATATGAGGAAGAACTTCCTGACTTTGAGGGTGACAAAGTCCTGGCCCAGGCTGCCCAGGGGGGCTGTGGAGTCTCCTTCTCTGGAGATATTCAACCCCCGCCTGGGCGCTGTCCTGTGCCCCCTGCTCTGGGTGAGCCTGCTTGAGCAGGGGGGTGGGACTGGGTGAGCTCCCGAGGTCCCATCCAACCCCTGGCATTCTGGGATTCTGTGTGCTTCCCAGCAGCGCCGGTACTGTGCGTGTGAGCCCGAGTGTGCGACGCCGCCTGGGGCAGGCTGCTGGCCCGCACGGCAGCGTGTCCCCTGTCCTCCCCCCCCGACCTTCCGTGCTGTCTCTTGCAGGGGGACTGGAGAAGCTGAGCGTGGCTCACAAGCTGCCCAAGGCCTACAGCACTGGTTTTATCGGCTGCATAAGGGACGTGATTGTCGACCGCCAAGAACTGCATCTGGTGGAGGACGCTTTAAACAACCCCACGATATTACACTGCTCAGCCAAATAGACCCCCAGGGACCCTTCCTTCTCCTTCCCTCCCTCCTGCCTATTGCTGTAATTATTTTCTATTTTTGTAAACTTATTGCTTTTTATATTTTGGGGGGAGGGGGGAATGGGAGGGGAGGAAACACCTTTTCGTTTGGGTTATTTGTTCGGTTGCAGTCTATCCAGGTCAGTCAGACTCTAATCAAACAGCAGCAACAAAGAACAAACCTTGAACCAAGTCTCCAAGAAGTGACAGAAGAACTTCCCCATTGCACCTGCATTGTAAATCTTATTCATACTTGAAGCTTCTTTTTGGGTTATTTTTCTCCCTCTTTACTTGTGTTCTTGGGTTGTTGCTCATGCCCACGGGGGAAAGGCTGCTGGTGCTGGCGAGAGACGTGTGGCCGTCGTGGATTCACCGCCTTCCCATCTCCGGCCCGGCCCCGCAGCCCCCCCTCTGCAGTGCTGGCGGAGCAGGGAAGGGGCCATCAGAGAAGCGGGAATTGCCACCCTGCTTTGGGGCCTGGCTCTGCCGAGCCTTCTCCTGGCCCTGTGTTCACCCCATCTCCCTCCTCCCCCCCTTCCTCTCACTATAATTTATGTGTGTAAGAATCTCAAGTGCTTTTCTCCTTTATGCTCTGTTAAAATCAGGGATGCCGTGCACTGGAAGAGAGACCAAGGTCTGCTCTGAGCAGGCAGAAAAGCATTGCTCTTTGGTTGTCTTATGACTGTTTGCTGGACTGAGAGGTGCTGGGGGGGAAATGTTGATTTCTCTGTTGGCTCTCCTCCTCCTCCTCCTCTTGGACATGTGCAGAAGCAGCTGTGAAACTTCATTTCCACGCTTTGTGTTTATCCAGACATGTCCTAACCGCCTGCTTGCCCTGGCTGCTCTGCCCAAGAGCTTCTGTGCAGCAAGCATTGCCCTCCCATGCACTGGTGAGAACCTGCAGCACGTCTTCAAGAGCTGGAAGTGCTCGACCTCTTCCAGTGCTGTCCAACGGGCTGCCAGGGTACAGGGACTGGCTCCCTTTTCACTTTAAAAAAAAAAAAAAAAATCTATTGGATGTGTCCTTCCATGACCCATGTCCGTTTTCCAGCTGCCGGGCATGACCTGCCCTCTGTCTACCATGGGGATGCTTGCAGCTGGGCAGCTTGTGATCTTTGTAGAGCTGGTATTGGAGCCTCTCCCATGAAGAGTCATTGGAGTTTTACCTTTTGACGTCAAGTTTTTGCAATGCCCGGTGCAATGCAGGGTCTTCCACGCCACGATCAAAGCTCCTGGGGATGCTGCCAGCCCAGCAGCGATGGCTGGAACGGGAACGGGGCGCAAGTCGGCTGCTGAGGCAGTAGTGTTGGGGAGGAGGGTTGGGTGTTGTTTTTTTTTTAAAGTATTTTCTTCCTCCATGCAAATCTTGAAGGCAAATGCCGTGGTGCCAGTTACGAAGCCAGCACGTGTGTTTCTGGATGAACGTGTACGTGGTCTGTCAACCAGCGCACGTTTGCATGTGAACACGGAATCTCCTGTGAGCGGGAGCAGGACAGAGGGATCACAGCTGTGAAAGCAATGACCCACGCCATTCCTTCTCCATGGGAAGGATTTGCTGATGCTCTGTAGCATCCGTGGCCCTTTCCACCGCTGGGACACGGCTGGGGCCCTTTCCCACCAAGATGGCAGCTGGCATCGCTGCGTGTAAAACCAGCGTTACGGAGCGGAGAGCATTAATCCGAAGGATCCCACCAGGTAGCGAGTGTTACTTTATCATCCAGGGTGCCATCATTTTGTGGTTTTTACCATGAATTTCTAGCACACCTTGTAGGGTGTCTTTACGAAGTAGCGCACCCTTGAAAAATGTCGATCCTTGGCGTTAAATTTTGAGCCGTGAAAAGTCAGATTTTCTCAGGGTGAGCTCTGAACACAGACGTAACGAAGGGGAAGAACGTCGTGTAAAACCACTTGGGTGTCTTTTTTTCTTTTTTCTTTTTTCTTTTTTTTTTTTTATTAAAAGAAATATATGTGTCCCATCCCCCCCGGCAAAATCTATGCCCAACCTATTGACATTCCTCTAAAAATCCGGTGGTTAAATATTTCACGGGGGGCTGTGCCCCCTGCGGGATAGAGCCCCCAGGGCGCGTGTGTGTGGCTGTGGCTGCGGCAATACCACATTTTAAGTGGCTACTGTATATAAATTGTGGTTCCTGGTGGGGAGTACTGTGACTGTGTTGTGAAAGGGATGGGCTTTTGATCACGAGGTGTAGATAGACAGGGGCTACCTAGGGCTGCAGGACGGGGTGGGATGGGAGGGAAGGGAAGGGTGAGCCCCTCGAGCTGTGTTTGGGGTCCGTGAGTTCAGTGCTGGGCAATGCAGCTACACTGGCTGAGGCTGGATGTGCCAACTCCAGCGGGAGCAGGGCATGCGCAGGGGAAGCTGCTAATTTTCATTTTCTGGAATGCCACTCAAATGAAGCCAGGGTCACTGCAAAAAAAAAAAAACAAACAAACAAAAAAAAAAAACAACCCCAACTAAACAAAAACAAGAACTCTGTCTGCTTTTGCTGGGGCTTGGAAATGCCTTAAAACAGGACCTCACGTCCTCGTTGTCAAGCATCTTGAACCAAGGTCAGATTCAGCAGTGCTCCCTAGGGGCTGTGCACTTCACTTCGGCTTTATTTTTAATAGCATTTATAACATGTATGTACAAAAAAAAAAAAAAAAAGACATTGAGGTTTGGTTTTTTTCCTGGGGTTTGGGTTTGGTTTTTTTTTTTTCTTTTGTTTTTTTTTTAAAAAGAAGATGTCCATGTGGCTTCATTTATAGGGTAAATTAATGACCATTGTGAACTGCTGTATGAATTCTGAAGGGCAATGCACAGTAGAGGAGCAGCATGATATAACCATTACTAACTTGTGTCTTTCGTCAATCACCATGAAATAAAGTTTGAAAACTATTAAATATGTTTTTAAGGGGCCTATGGCTTTTTTATTCTTTTTGTACTGCGGGTCCCTACTTCCCCTCCTCTGTGGCCATCAGCTGGCGCCCTGAGTGGTTTTCCCTATTCAAGCACCCGCTGGCTTTTCCCTCTTTGCCGTGCTATTGCCTCTTCTTAGGCAGCATTTTCAAAAGAGGCTTTGCGTCCCGTTGACACCACGCCACGCCAACGAGAGCGAAGCGCTGCTTCCGTGGCTGCCTTCTCGCCGAGGGCAGCAGTTTCCCCTGGGTTTTACCCACTCTGTAGGCTGAGGAGCCATGGAAAGGCAGTTGTGAGCGTGCAAGCAGGATGTGGTTTGAGCTGTGCCAGCGTCTTAAGTTCCTGCTCTAAACAGGTCGTCCTGATGGGGCCTTTCCACCTGGCCAGAGCCCGAGCTGATCTCTGCAGCTTCCTCTTTCTGTGAGAAAGTGGGAGGTTGAGAGTTTTTGTTCGATCGAGAGCTCATGTTCATCCGAGTGGTGCGAAGTGAGAAAAGAAGGTGGGTTTCCCACCGTTTGGGAGGCAGCTAATTTAGCAAACCGAGTCGTTTCGATACCCAGCAACGATACGCGTTGGATCGGTGTCTGCACCAGCTCGGTAGGAACTGGCTTTTCAACGGACGATGCAACGCCGAAAGCCTCACAATGGGGAACAATGGGGCCAGTGTTGGAGCAGCCACAGGGGTTGCCCAACTCACAACTGGGGCCATGTTTTGCTCAAGATCAGCCTCCCGTGCAGCGTCTTCTTGACAACGACCTTATTGTGCCACAACAGGCACGGGCTTGCAAAGTCAGTGCCTCTCGCGCAGGCGTTCTGCCAGCGTGCTGCAAAGCAGAAGGAGAAAAAGCGATCGTTGCCTTGGCCAGAAGGAAAAGCTGAGCTCTGGCAGCTGGATGGTGGTTTTGCTTTTTTTTTTTTTTGACTACAGGCTGGAAAACCCCATTGTGAGGGGAAAGAGGAAGGAAAGAAGGACAGGAGCCACACTGTGGGCACGCTTGGGCAAGGCGGCAAGCATGACTCAAGGGAAGGGCCTGGCCATGCGTTGCGGGCAGCCCCTGCTCAGTCCATCCCTGGTGGCTGCCTGCTCTGCTCTCACCGGGAGCAGAGGCAATCGGGTGATACCGTCAAGAAGGAGAGGGCAGTTGGGGTTGAATGGTCTTCCCCAGGGTGGAAGTCACGAGGACAGAGCCAGACTCTTTGCAGTGGCATCCAGCGACAGGACAAGGGGCAATGGGTACAAACTGAGACATAAGAGGTTCCAGTTGAATACGAGGAAAAAATTCTTTACTCTGAGGGTGACAGAGCATTGGAACAGGCTGCCCAGGGGGGCTGTGGAGTCTCCTTCTCTGGAGATATTCAAAACCCACCTGGATGGAGTCCTGTGTAACATGCTCTAGGAGAACCTGCTTGAGCAGGGGGGTGGCACTGGGTGAGCTCCCGAGGTCCCTTCCAACCCTTGCCATTCTGGGATTCTGTGATCCTCAGCTTGCTCTGGCACCCCTAACCCCAACAGCCAGTTGTGAGCCCCCCCATGCCCAGGAGCGTCAATTCGGGGCTAAAAGCACCGTTCTTACCCCATTCTTAAGCCACTGAGCTGCGGCTTCAGCAGGACGGTGGGGAAGCTGATGGGGGGCCCTGGGGGAAGCGAAGGGCAGTGGGGGGTGTTGCTTTGGTGGTCACGTGAATGCTCTCACGGGGCTGTCCTGTGGGATTTTGATCCGGTGCATCGCCTTTTACAGTTGCCCGCCTTCTGAGCATTTAGCTGGTTAGCGTGAAGCGGGAGAGCAGTTAGCTTGCCTGTTCCTGAGGTTGCTGCTGCTAGCCAGGCCGGTGGGGGCTAGTCCTTTGGGAATGTGGCAGGCCAGACCTAAATCTCTGCTAAGTGTTATTCGTGGCCCACATCCCTTTCTCCTGCAGCCTGGGGTAGTGGCTGTTAATGGAGCTGGACTCCTTGTCTCCGTGGCTGCTTGGCCTCATTTTGCAGTGTGCATAGTAGGGAGCAGGATTTCTTGCCATGGATTTCCAGGAGCGGTGGATTTCTTGCCCTGCCCTGCTGCTGACGCAGCCTGTGCCGCCGACCGGTCACTTCCGCCGCCTGCACCGTGCTCCCCTCGCCTGCCAAATTAGCGTGGTGATCCATTCCCCTGCTCCAGGATGTCCCTCTGTGTCTCTGGCTGGGAAAAACATGATTATTCAGAGAGAAAAGGGGCTGCAACGTTTGCAAGTAGACAACTTGGCCCATGAACACGGTCTTTCTGGCTCTTCATCAAAGGAGCCGGCCACAGCGTCTACAGTTCAGGGCTGTGTAGATGCCTTGAATTTAAGGGTTGAGGGAGCTCTTGCGGCTGTGGATGGGAGCGCAAACATCCCAAGGTCCCCTCCAACCCCTATCATTCTGTGATTCTGTGTGATTCCCAAAGCTGAGCACACGCCGTGGTGCCGGGCTGCCTTAGCTGCCACCACTCGGGTGGCAGTAATGTGGGGGTCGTGGCCCCATGGGGACCTGGGGAATGGGACCAGCTTAGTTTCTGCCCAAAGCGCACCTGGGGGAATTCCCTTCTGTCGGACTGGAATCCCAGTTGCTTCCTCCGCATTCCCAACACCCAGTGCTCAAGACCTACGTGACGTGGCTGTGTCCTGGTACCCAGCTATCCCTTTCCAGCCTGCAAATGGAAGAGCAAGTGTGTGAATCAGTGCTTATACCCATGAGCAGCTCAGGAGGAAATTGTGACTTTGAGTAGCACCGGGTGCTCCTCTGGAGGACTGACACAGCTGAAATGGGATCATAGAATCATAGAATCATAGAATCAGAAGCATAGAATCATAGAATGTTTTTGGTGGGAAGGGACCCCTAGAGGTCACCCAGCCCAACCCCCCTGCAGGAGCAGGGACACCTTGAACCACATCAGGTTGCTCACAGCCCCGTCCAACCTGGCCTGGAATGTTCCCAGGGATGGGGCCTCCACCCCCTCTCTGGGCAACCCCTGCCAGTGTTTCACTACCCTGGATCTTTATAGCTGTCCTCATCGCAAATGTTAAAGGCACCTGGGAGCATCATTCCCAGAACGTAATATCTTCAGAGACTCTCCCCAGGGAGGGTCTGGTGTCTTAACCCAGAGATCAGCCTGGATGCAAAGGCTCCTGATGAGCCGTCTCCTGTCTCCTGTCCTGCGAGGCTGCTTCTCCCCTCCGGCAGTGGCCAGCATTTTGGTCATATGTCAGCCCTGTTCTCACCAGGGACCTTCTGGCCTGTCCCCTGGGAATTCTCCGGCCCAGGCGCATGCTCTGTAATTGCAAAACAAACATTACGCCTCCCCAGGAGCGGTCTCACTTTTCTTCGCTCCTAGACCTGCTGCCAGTATTGTCCTGGCTCTTAGCAGGTGGCATTTCCAGCCGCTCTCCCACCCCTGTAGATATTCCCAGGAGAAGGCATAGGTTAGAGCTAAAAATACGCTCTCTGCCTGCAGCAGGAAATGCCTCAGGGCTGGGGCAGAGATACCAGGCTCCAGAGCTCCCCAGCAGGGTGCTGAAACCCACTTTCTCCCGCTCTCCAGGCCAGCTATTCCAGGCACACAGGAGCCTGGCAGCTCCCCCATTCCTGGGGCACAGCAGAGCAGGTGCCTCCAGCCACCTCCTGGCAGCCTGAACCATGGAAGCAGAATTGTTTAGGTTGGAAAGGACCTTTAAGATCATCAAGCCCAACCGTTCCCCTAACCCTGCCATCCCACCCCCAAACCCTGTCCCTAAGCACCTCGTCTGTCCGGCTTTTAAGTCCCCCCAGGGATGGGGACTCGACCCCTTCCCTGGGCAGCCCCTTCCAGAGCCTGACAGCCCTTTGGGGAAGGAATTTTTCCCGATGTCCAACCTAAACCTGCCCTGGCACAACTTGAGGCCATTTCCCCTCGTCCCATCGCCCCTTCCCTGGGAGCAGAGCCCGACCCCCCCTGGCTCCCCCCTCCTGTCAGGCAGTTGTAGGGAGCGATGAGGGCTCCCCTCAGCCTTTTCCAGGCTGAACATCCATCCTTGCTGGGGGAAGTGTAGCAGGGTAGAGCCCGGCCACCATTAAAGCCTCTCCCAGTCAGCCTCCAGGCAGGACTGAGCAGGCTGGAGAGCAGATGGGGGTCACACAGGCATCTGGCACGTCCGCTGTTGTCACGGTGCATTTCTATTGCAGCAGGTCCCCCAAGGGACAGGCACCATCCCAACAGTGACAAAATGGGGTGTTCCAGCTGCAGAGAGCTCCCAGGCCAGAGCCTGGATTTCTCTGCTGGGTATTTCCATGGGATCAAAGCATTGCAATGGACAGGAGGCAGGAGGGCTAAGGTCTCGCAGGAGGGGACCATTTTCACCAGCTGCAGAGTCTAGAAACCAGGATCTTACAAGAGGGGGGGAGATCTGTTCCATGGGTTTCCTTCTGATACGGTTTTTAAGCAAGCAGCTGAACAGCAGTCCCTCCCAGCCCACGTGCACTGCCCTGGGAAGGGGTCTTGTCCCATGCCCCCCCCCACCATATGAGACAGACAGACACAGAAGTCCCAGTCTGGTCTCTCACAATGAAGTCTCAGTGCTGTGAAGGAAGGTCCCAGTAACTGGGAGCCTCGATGGCAGGGGAAATGAGGGAGGAGAGGACAGGGGTCATGGTTATCAGGGTTGCTATTTGGCCTCTGTGGTCCTTGTTGCCCCATGAGCAATCCAGTGGCATGCAGGAAAGCTGCGCAACCCGCCAGTGCTCCTCGCTGAGAAATGAGCTGGCTCCTGCTGCCAGCTCCCCGGGTATTCCCCGAATAGACATGGAATTCGCTGAGTCTTATTATAGTTATAAAACTGCTATTTTTGCCATGACGGGTAGACTGAGGGGGGGCTTGCTGGCTCTATCCCTGCTTTTTCTCTCTCTTGGACAGCTGGCTTTGTTTTCTCACCCAGCATTCACGAAAGGTGCCAGATTCAGGGCATTTCTTTGGGTTAATTTCTGTCTTTTATGTGAAGCAACATATCTTTGGGATGAGTTTGTTAAAGGCCTCTGAATTTATGCTTCAGATGGCAAAATGTGCTCTATCCATATGAAGTGTCTAGCACGCCTATAGCCCACCTGACCCCAGCTTACCCCAGTGGCAGATTTGGGTGTCACCATCCCTGTCTCACCATAGACATTGGGACGAGAGTGGGGAACCCACTCTGGGGACATTGTGCCCTCCAAAGTGGCCCCTGAGCTGGGGGTGTTTAGGAGGGTGTAGCGAGGTGGGGGGCAGTCTTTGCTCCCAGGGAAGGGGCGATGGGACGAGGGGAAACGGCCTCAAGTTGTGCCAGGGCAGGTTTATGTTGGACATTGGGAAAAATTCTTCCCTGAAAGGGCTGTCAGACACTGGAAGGGGCTGCCCAGGGAAGGGGTCGAGTCCCCATCCTGGGGGGATTTAAAAGCCGGGCAGATGAGGTGCTTAGGGACAGGGTTTGGGGGTGGGATGGCAGGGTTAGGGGAAGAGTTGGACTCAATGATCTCAAAGGGCTTTTCCAAGCTAAATAATTCTGTGATTCTATTCTGTGATAGCAGCACGCGTGGCCGAGCCTTGCTCAGTGTCTGGTGGCTTGCTCCGCTCTCTCGGCACCCTGACTCCCAAACCTTTATGAACTCGACACCAAACTCTAGACCTTTGGCAGCATTCGGGTAGTGAGCGCCGGCCCAAATTGTGGCTGGTGTGAAGTCTCACACGCTGTCGAGACGCGGGTAACCGTGGAGCATGGATGCGCCACGCACGGAGCACGTTGCTTGCCAGCCTGGCGGCGAAGGAGCTCGGGCACCGGGAGGGGAACAGCCCCAGGGAGGCTTCATGCTGCTTCGCTGGGAGCCCGGTGCTGTGCTGGGCAGCGGGGCGCCACGCTTGTGGCCTTGGCCCAGGCAGACCTGGGCGCTGTGCAGCCCCGGGGGGGGGTCACCGGGGCGGGGGGTGTTGTGGTTTAACCCGGCTTGCAACTCAGCACCACGCAGCCGCTCGCTCACTCCCCTCTCCCTCAGTGGGATGGGGGAGAGAATCGGGAAGGAAAAAAGAAAGGTTAGAGCCGAGGGCTGAGATAAAGACGGTTTGATAAGAGAAAATAATAATAATAGTAATAATGAGAATGGTAACAGAATATACAAAATGAATGATGCACAATGCGATTGCTCACCACCCGCCGACCGATGCCCAGCCCGTCCTGAGCCACGATCACTCCCCGAGCTGCCATCAGTCCCCGAGCTGCCATCAGTCCCCGAGCAGCGACCGACCGACTGACCCCCCCGAGCATGCCGTTCTATGGGCTGGAATAGCTCTTTGGTCAGTTTGGGTTAGCTGTCCTGGCTGTGCCCCCTCCCAGCTTGTTATGACCCTGGCCGAGCAGGAGAAGCTCAAAAAGTCCTTGGGCAGTCTGAGCACTACTTGGCAACAACCAAAACCACCAGTGTGTTACCAACATTCTTCTAGGACTAAACCCAAAACACAGCACTGCGCTAGCTGCTAGGAAGAAAATGAATTCTATCCCAGCCGAAACCAGGACAGGGGGGCAGCAGGCCGGGCCCGCGGGTCCCGCGGGTGGGAGGCGGGACGGGGGGGGGGGGGGGCGGGGATTCCCCCGCGTCACAGGGAGGGGTTTCCCCGCCGGCCCGGGGCCCCCCCGGGGCGCGGCGGTGGGGCAGTCGGCGCGGGGCCGGTGCCGGACCCCGCCCGGGGGTACCGGGGCCGCCCGCTCCGGCGGGCCCGGCCGCGCCAAACCTGCCCCCTTCCCCGCGGCGGGGCCGGGTCGCCCGTGGGCAGGGTGGGCCAGCGGGGCGAGGTGGCCGGGCTGACGGTGCCCCCCGGGTCGCCCCGTGCCCCCCCCTGCGGGGCAAGGCTGCTCCCGGCCAGCATCCTGTCCCGGCAGGCCGGTGACCGGTGCGAGAGATGCTGAAGAGGAGATGCCAAAACGGGACCGAGCTTTAAAACTTGCTTGAAATATCCCTGTGGGCTGCGAGCTGGCGGGGGAAAAAAAAAAAAAATACTTCGGTGCATCTGGTGTGTTGGTGGTGCCTCCCTCGGCTTCTGCCAAAGAAGCTGTTTCAAAGCTTCAGCCTCTTCTTCTCATGGTGGCAGGAGTACTGTGTGACTTGGGGACGTGGTCCTGTCTCGGTTCCTCCTTCTCTGCCCCGGCTTCAGAGGGGGCACAGAGCCGCCCGCTCGGTGGCCTCCTCCCGTGCCTGTCCGGCAGCCCGCTCCGAGCACCAGGTCGCATGCACGGCCCCCAGCGTGGAGGGGTTTTGTCATAGCTGGTTTGGGGCTTCTTGTCTGTCCTTTCACAGAGGCAGTCTTAAGGTGACCCGAAAAAAGCGTTTGTTGCTATTAGAAGTCCAGTGTGTTTTGAAAAACCCCGAGGAGGGTGGTGGCTGGGCAGCAGCTGTACAGCTGACGGTCACTTCAAGCTGAGAAATGGGATCGGTTACAGGACAGGCAGTGCTTGTTGGGTGTTGGTACAGGACCGAACGTGGGCAGGTCATGAGTGGGGCTTCTGCAACCATCTCTTGAACTCCAGATTCTCCGCACGCGTGTTCTTGCAACGCCAGGATTCAGGGGCTTGGCTGGTTTATAAGTTTTGGGGTCTCTTTTTGCCATCCAGCGCCGGCTGTCTCTCCTGTACGAGTGCTGAGCCGTGTTTTGTGAGTGTCAGATTCAAAGCCTGCAGAAGTTGTTTAGGAAGAGGCCGTGTTCATCTGGGTGGCGTCACGTTAAGTTACGAAACACGCTCGCTGATGGGTGATGGAGTTCAAAGCTGAGGGCTGGGACTTGGGGCCCCTGGATTTCATTCTCGGCTCTGGTAGCGCTCTCTGTGCCCACAGGCAAGTCAATATTTGTCTACGCTGCCTGTACCTTGCTAGCTCCACCCTGTTGGGCAGTTACCTAGGGCAGCAGAGTGCTAGAGACAGCAAAATGGTTGTAAGGCTGCTGCCAGCTCAGCCCTTGCAGGAGTCCCAGGCATCTGGCAGGCTGGTGGTGCTGCTGCTGAGAAGGGGTCGGAGCTGTGTGGATGGGCTTTTGTACTGGGGGTTGATTGCTCCCAGCATCTGTTGCCCCCCCCATCCTTTCCATCTGTGCACTGGAGTGCTGGATTTGCTGCTCCTGGTTCCGTTACGCCGCTCAGGTCCCTTTTCCCCATGTTGTAACAAGGCTGGCTTGGCCCCAGCCTTTCTTCTCTTGCCCAGCAACACGCAGGGTGCCTACCAGGTTTCTACGGCATCTTTCCCTTCTGCCTGACCCCTGGCTGATGCTGTTCTCCCTCTGGCTCACAGCATGGCCTGGTTCTGCCCAGGTGGATCTACTGAGATCATGATCTGTGCTGGTGGAGTGCCGAGAGGCTCAAGCAGTCCCCTGGGAGGGATGGTCACTGCAAGGCCCAACCGAAGTACTAAACAGTAGTTCCTTTGCGTACTGTCAGCATCGTGCCCGCATCCTTCCTTGCAGGGCGTTCAGGCTTGCATGGGAACCCTTGAAATTAAGGGCATGTTGGCATTAATGGGCTTACAGGCTGACTTACAAAGTGGTGTGGGGCTGCTGAAAGCCAGTGTACAGCTGGCCTGCAGTGCTGACAGAGGGTACTATGGAGCAGGGGGGCCACAAGGAGGTGATCTCTCAGTAGCTCCATCCCAGCCGAGGCGCTGGCTCCTCTCCTCAGGGCCCACCTCTGTGGCTGCGTATCCGCCCTGCGTCAGCGGGCTGCAGCGAGGCTGTCGCCAGTTGAAAATCCTGGGAGCTGGGTGTGGATATCGGTGGGATCGTGGACGGGGTTGGGCGTGCGTGACCTGCTGTGACTGTCCCCTGTCACAGCGCTGTCCCCTGGCTGCAAGGTAGGATGCTCTGGTGGGTGTGATCGAGCTTTCAAGCGGATCTGCTGGGACTGAAGGATGCTGCATTCCTTTCTGCCCCGGCACAGGGGCAAGGCAACACAGATGTCTGAATCAGGGGAATGGCTTCAGGAGCAGGCGTGGTGGGCCACAAGCCTGTGGCGAAATTGTGACGTATTTAATCACCCTAGGGTTATTTTTCCCCCCTTGCTGCTCTTCCTGGGCTGTGTGGCTCTACTGGTGTGAGAGCTGCTTGGATAAGCACGTGCCTCCTAACAACTGATGCTCTCTGAGAGGGGCTCAGGGGAAGCACGGGCTTATACGAGCACTGGGACCAGTAACGCTGATGCTGAGTCTTGGGTGCTGCTTAATGGCTCTTCATGAATCATAGAATGGTTTGGGTTGGAAGGGACCCCTAGAGGTCACCCAGCCCAACCACCCTGCAGGGAGCAGGGACACCTTTAACCACATCAGGTTGCTCACAGCCCTGTCCAACCTGACCTGGAATGTTCCCAGGGATGGGGCCTCCACTCTTCTCCCCACATGGGAGAGTGTTTGTGGAGGGACTGGGAGATGGGCTGATGCCCTAGCTGAGAGGAACAGCTTTGCCCTAGGACACTCATGCGTGCTAATTCTTTCCAAGGAAGGCACAGGGAAGGGGAAATAAACCTCTTTCCGGGTGTTTGACTTGTTTGGTGAGCTCTTCTAATGGCCAAGCCGTGTTGTGGGGAGAGATATCGAGGGCTGGTGGATGCTGGTCACCACACGGTCTCCCGATGGGCCATGCTGGTGAGCAGAGGGGCCCAGCCTGGAGAGCAGCAGCCGTGTGTCAGCGGGGGGTGTGTGTGTGTGTGTGTGTGCACGCGTGTGACATGAGGGAAAATCAAGCCCTGTTGTAGAAATAAAACAAGTTTCTTGCCGTCAGCCTAAACCACAAAGCTGTTGGAAATGCTGAGCTCCGAGCTGCTGCCAGGGCCTCATTGCGTTATTTCTTTAAAACAGCTTGTTGGAAGAATGACCATTGCTTTCCCTCTCCCAGCTTTACTGGCGTCTGACCTCTCCACTGCAGGAAAGGTTTGGAGGTCGGGGACGCACCACCCCCCCAGCAAGGACAGAGAAATCCCAGTTCTGCTGGAACAGCGAGAGCCTGGGAATCTACCAGTAACTGCTGCCCCTCCTCTGCTTTGGTGCTCCCGCCTGCTGGGGGGCGATTAGAGGCCTTTTGCTGGGACCTAGAGGTCTTGGTGGATAAAACACATCCCTGCTGCTGACGAGTGGCTTGCAGATCCCAAATGCCCTGTTTCTTATCCCAGAAAGGAGCCACACAGTTGTCTGGAGCACTTAGTCGGTGGCAGCTGGCTTCTGCATTGCCCTTGTCTGCAAGGGCCGGCTGCTTCTTTACAGCCAGGTTTCCTGGGATGCTGTGGCCGGGAGGAAGGGAAAGTTGGGAGGAAATGAGTAAATGCCAGCTTCTGGAGCCTGATTGTCTCCAAATCAGGGGTCGCCTCTGTTCTGCAGGACTCAGTGCTGAGCGGTACGGTCGCAGAATTGGTGCCTGTGTGTGCTAGATGATGGGAGGCCCTCATCCTTGTTGCTCTCTGTGCCTGGGGACGGGGGTCCTGGTGCCTTGAGCGTTGCTGCGGGGGTCCTGGTCCTTTGAGCGTTGCTACCACTGGTGAAGCCTGCCCCAGTGCAGAGTTACTCTTCTTCCCTGCCCGTGCATATACGAGCGAATCCTTCCTTCTTGGCTCCGAGGCCGTGGGAGCGGTGAAATGGCGCTGTCGGCTCCAGGGCCATAACGAGCCTGCATGTGTTAGCCAGCAGCGGTGACTGTGCAAAACCCCCTTTGGCTACCGATCTTCCCGCGTTCAAAGTGGGGCCAAAGAGATGCTGCCTCGCAGCTCCTAGGAGCCCGGCGGGATTGCACGCCCCGGAGAGTCCAACAGGCAGCTTGCAGCACCGTAAGCGTGAATCTGCCCCTGGAAGGGAACGCTGGGACTGAAGGGACAGAGTTTCCAGTTTGTGGGGCAGTGAATGGCCAGGCTAATGGTGCTGGGGGCAGGGGTACGCTGGTGAATGCTTCCCTTTCTGTAGCAGACTTGACAAATCGCTGCGGAGCGGTATCCCATAGCCAGAGCTGAGTCCATTTGTTTGACAACTTCTTCCCTACATTCGGACGAACCTTTTTAAAAATCTGGTTTACTACTTAGCTGAACTGCTTCACCCGCAATGATTTTATGGCACGTTGTGGGTGGTTCCCTCTGAAGCCTTGGATCACTGGTAATGACAAGCACAAGCCGGGCTGCGGCAGCCACCAGGGTGGGAAGCAGCGGCTGCTCCAGCCGGGCTGATAAGTCGGGATTGGCCCGAGTCCTGCATATACGCTTTCTTCAAGATGGTTTACTGTGCTCGTGCAGGCCACGTTGCTGCACATCCGAGGCATCAAATGCATCCAGCTGGATCCTGAAACCTTGCTTGCTGTCCAAGCTTGAGCATCTGCTGTGGTGATGGGAGATATAATGCCAGTCCCCTGATCAGCTGAGCAGCCTGCGGTCCCGGCTTTCCCACTCCCTTTACCAGTGAGAAAACACACGCTTCCTGTGCTGAATCCAAATGTAAATATTAACCTTAAGTATTTGCAATAGCTGCTTACTTTGGCAACTTGGGTGGCGGTGGGGATGTGGTAATTTCTGGTCCAGGAAGCCAAACCAGGTCAGTGTTTTGGCATCTTGGATATTCATCCACAACACGTCAAGGGCAGTGCTTAGGGCAACAGTGGCTGGAAGCAGGGTGATTGCGGATCTCGCTGGTGGGAGTGTGCTTGAGCCCAGGGCTGCTGCGTCTCTGAAGCGCCGGCCCCTCGGGGTCAGCTCAGGAATGGCCTCTGGCAATTTTCTGCGAGCTGTTCCTTTCCGTCTCTTCAGGCAGTATTTCGGCACTGGGCTCTGGAGCACAAAAAGGATCTGTCTGTGGCAATGAAGGCACAGACCCCGAGTTCATGCACAAGCGCAAGCAGCATCGGGATCACTTTATTTTACGCTTTACATCCTTTTATACCCATCCCAAAACAAAGCCTCTACTTTTCTCTTATCACCTTGCTATCTGGCAAGCACTGAGTCCAAGCCTTATATGAAAACAAAGTTCATCTTGCAAGGTCCATTGATCGCAGCACTGGCCTTGTTTTTCACTTAGCTCTTGTTCAGTTATCCCATGGCTCGAGACCGACAAGGCCAAGGATATCTCCGGTGTCTGGCTCAGCCGCCACACCTGCAGATTCCGTACTTGTTCCCATGTCTGTTGGCCTGGGCAGCTGGGGACAGGTGACAGCAGCAGCTTGAATTCACGTCCGCAGGCTTCGCCAGCCCCTCCCAGCGAGGCAGCGGGTGCCTCCTGCCTCCCTCCTTTGCCATTGCCGCACCCGACTCTCCGCTCAGGTTTCCCCTGGTTTTCTCTCTCTGGCCGGGCCGTATGAAGATGTCTTTGGGCACCAGCTCCATTAGCAGCACCACGGGACAACCAAAGCTCAAAGGCTTTTGTGCAAATATGTGCGCAGACCGTCTGTGCGCACCCTGCCAGGACAGGCTGGGGGCGGGGGGAGATGGAAAACGCCGTGCAAGGAGCAGATGCGCTTTTTCACTGGGCTTTGCTATGGGAAATGAGGATGAGAACATTGGCAACAGCTTAAATTACGCTTCAATTCCAAGCCCCCAGCCCCCAGTTTATTTCCAGACAGGGAGAATTCCTTACTGCAGGCCATGGAATGCATCAATACGCTCTTCTCTCCTATCTCCTGGTGGGGGAGCACGAATGGTTAACGGCCTCGCTCAAAGAGAAAGCACTAGCCTTGCCCAGGAGAGGTTTTTGGATCAGGCCCTTGGTGATTTTACAATATCCTATGGTTTCCCCCAAGGCAGAGCGGGTCACTCTCGTTATGGTCCCAAGACAAATGAAGCGCTCTCGGCCCTGGAACGCGTTTCTCGGATGCAGCTGTATCTCTTTTGCGGGCTGCCAAGGAGAATTCCTCACCGTCTGCCGTGGCAGGGCAAGGCAAAGAGCACCCAAGAGGAAGCCGGTCTTCCAGCTCCTACTGCCAAAGCTATATTGAGGGCGAGTTTCCTTTGTGGCTGGGTGGTACCGGAGCTGCTCGCTGCTGCTTCCAGCGGGGCTTAAATTAATTGGGTTTTGAGGAGATGGTTCTTCTCATGAGCCTTGGAGGCACCTGAATGAATCACAGAATCTCAGAATGGCAAGGATGGGAAGGGACCTCGGGAGCTCACCCAGTCCAACCCCCCTGCTCAAGCAGGTTCTCCTAGAGCATGTTACACAGGACTTCATCCAGGCGGGGGTTGAATATCTCCAGAGAAGGAGACTCCACAAGCCCCCCGGGCAGCCTGTGCCTTTGTCACCCTCAGAGTAAAGAATTTTTTCCTCATATTCAACTGAAACCTCTTATGTCTCAGTGTTTGCCCATTGCCCCTTGTCCTGGCGCTGGGCACCACTGGGAAGAGTCTGGCTCCATCCTCGTGACACCCACCCTTAAGATATTTGTACGTGTTGATGAGATCCCCTCTCATCCTTCTTTTCTCCAGGCTGAACAAGCTCAGCTCCCCCAGCCTTTCCTCGTAGGGGAGATGCTCCAGTCCCCCCATCATCCTTGTTGCCCTCCTCTGGACTCTTTCTAGGAGTTCCTCATCTTTCTTGAACTGGGGAGCCCAGAGCTGGACACAGTATGAATCGGCGCTTTGTGCTCCAGCCGAGGCGGTGGAGCTCTGCCAGCGGGGCAGCGGTGCCCGGCTGGGCTCTCCCAGGCGTCCGGGTGCGGGTCTGGCTTGGCACAGAGCTGCCTGGCCACTGTGAGTGAGCCCACAGGCGGGGGGAAGGCTGCTCCCAGTGCCCCCAGCACCCGAGCTGCCCCCCTCCCCAGTGCCAGCCCTCTCCCCCAGGGATGACGGCTCAGCCTGCCTGCAGCTGGGAGCCGCTGCTCCTCGGAAAGGGGACCAGAGCTCAGCCCCGAAGACCAGCTGGAGATGCTGCTGGGTGTGCAGAAAGGGGGGCATTGGCCTTTCCCTCTGTGCAGCAAGGCTCGCCCTGCCCTCGCCGAGCCGTTCCCAGAGCCTGGCTTTTCATGTCGAGCGCTGCAGGCTGGATCTCTCGCTGTCTCCGGTTAAGGCAGCTGGAGGGGAAGTTTGTGTTCTGCAACGGGGGCTTTGACGTGTTCCTCAATTTGCAAAGGGCTGGCCTAGCCAAAGGGCTCCTTTATCCCCGGTGCCTGCCACTCCACAAGCAAACCTGGTCCCTCTTAAGGAGGGTCCTGTGAGTGGGGAACCTGGAGCTGAGAGCTTTTCTGTTTCCAGCTGGGTCACTGATCCAGTACCTGCCTCCATAGCGTCTCTGTGGCGTTCACCCTCCCACCCGTGCAGTGTAGGTACCCTTTGATTCCTAAAGGGCTCACTAAAAACTTTTTTCCCAAATGCTGATATTTGGGTTTCCATCCCTGCCCTGAGGGACCAACAGAGCCGATACCTATTTCCAAGCTAAACACAGGTGGGAGGGGGGAGAAGCACTCCTAAGGCTGCATTAAGCATCGATTAATACTTTTTCTGCAGTAGGAATGGGTTTATTCTGTCGCTTTTTCACTGCCTTGACCAAAAGCAGTGGCTTGGGCAGGGCTGCACTTGCTACCATGTGAGCGGTGGGGAGGGATGGAAAGTGGCTCCTGCGGTCCCATCGCATGGTCCAGGAAATGTGCGTAGGATGGGGCCTAATCAGGTTACGGAGCCGGTCTGTTTGCAGGCTTCCTGCGTGAGTCCAAAGGGAAGAAGGAAATTCTTTGCATTAAACCAAGCTGGAAATCAGGAACTGTGTGCTTCCTGTATATGGGGTGGTTTTGGGTGTTGTTTTGGTTTTTTGTTTTTTGCAAATAGCTCATGCTGCTGCTTGTATCAATGGTGCTCTCCAAAGACCTCTGCCTGCTTGCGGTGGCTGAGGGGCGTACTTGGAAGAGACGTATGCCTTGGCATCTCCTCCAGGGCTTTCTGAGCTGCTGCTCTCCTGCAGCAGATGCCGTGGCTGTCACGGGTGTCCCAGGCAGGTCCCATGTGGAAAGGACATTGCTGTGAGCCAGCTGCCGTGAAAGCATCTGCTGGGTAGTTTGGGAGTGCGTGGCTGTATCGAGCTTTTGGGCCTCGGGAAGATGGGGGTGGGGGCTCTACCTTGCAGCCCCCCTTGGCTCTGTGTTGGAGAAGGTTTTCTGCGTGGACTCCCAGACATTTCCATGTGGGCAAGAGAACCAGATGAGGCTCATCCTCCGCTGCACCTTTGCAACACCCTTGTGGTTGTGAACAACAGGATGGCCTCAGTGAATCCATCAGCCTCTGCTTTGCTCTGTCTGTCTGTCTGGCCCCTCCATCTGTCCTGCGGAACGGGCTGTGGGGCCTCCACGGACCCATATCAGGAGACAGAAAAACTCTGTCTGTCCCCAACACCAGGGGCAGTGAGCAGGCACCCCAATAAGTGCCTCGGGGAGGTCACCTGGTCCAGCCGTGACCACTGGCACCCATGCCGTGACCACTGGCACTCATGCCATGGCTAATGCCTGGGGTGAATCGCAGCAGCCCCCCTTGCGAGGGCTAAGGGCTGGGGAAGCCTCTTGCAGCAAGGAGTGATTACGTTTATCTGGCTTGTTGCAGCTTCTTGGTGTCAAAAGAAGGACTGGGGGAGGAGAGGGCAAGCTGAGTTTTCTAGTTGGGCTGGCGTTTGCTGCAACCGTCCCGATTACTTTATCAGGTGAAGAGCCGGTCTCGTTGCAAGTATCTCCTCAAGGTTTCCTGTGCCCAAAGCTGGTGGGGGTGGTTCCCAGCCTGGGCTTGCTGTGGCTGGTGTCCCTTGATCTTCCCAAGGAAAACGCAAGCACAGATGTGGGAGGGCTCGCTGACCCGGGAGGAGAGGCAGCGACAGCGGGGAACGGCCCGTGCCGAGCGCAGGCAGCCTCGTCGCATGCAGGGATGGGGCTCCCTGCAGGTTTCCAGCAGCTTCGGGAGCACATTTCCCATAGCCCAGGTCTGAGTGCTTAAGCGTTATCCTACTCCCATCATCCCAGCAAGAAAGGTGGGAGCCAGATGATTCCCTCTGACGCTGCCAGGGCTGAGGCAGGCTGAGTTCTCTGTTTCCTCGTGCAGTCCAGGCACACTTTGCATTACCTGGGGCAGAAGACAGCCGTGCTGTTGGAGGCACAAGGGCCTCGCGTGCAACCCCATCCTTTTTCCTACCCAGCTGAGCAAGGACCTGCCTGTGGCCTTAGGATAAAGTCTGGAAATTCCTCCCATTCCCAATCATTAGATCCTCCCATTCCCATCATTAGATTTATCTGGACAGTGTCACATTTAGCTGTCTGCTAATCTCCCGTGGGTGCTGCAAAAGAAGGTTTGGGTTGGTTTTTTTTCCACTTAAATAAATTTCAGGCTTGCAATAGCCCCTACCAGAACAGCAAGATGGGAAGAAGCTTCTCCTTGGGAGCAGCTGGGGTGAGCAAATGCTAAAGAAGAAATCTGCCGCTCCGTAGCGGGGTGGAGGAGCGGGGAACCATCTGGCTGGAGGCGAGAGGCTGTCCTCCGTCTGTTGGGGGGAGGCAGCAGGGCCGGGGAGCCCTTCCCCGAACCTGGCCCCGCTCCCCTGTCCCTTGGCGCTGCCGCTCGCTGCTCTGCGGGGCTGCCCCCCAGCTCCGTCCCTGTGCTGTCAAAACTGAGAATAAGGCTGCAAGCTGCAGTTCACATTTGCGGTGCCCCAGTGAATGTGGCTTCCCCCCCCCCCCAAAATTATATGTTTTGAAAGTTCCCTTTTTGGTCAGGCTGAATGTACCCATTAGCTTTCAAGGGAACTGTCTTTCCCCAGCCCCAGCTATTTTAACCCAGCCGGGGAAGAGAAGAGCTGATTGAGGGCCCAGCACCACAGAGGGGATGGTTCCCTTTCCCTCCCCAAACGAGATTTGAATTTTGTGCCAGCCAGGGTCTTTGGTCCCCCTTCCCACCCCAAAATGGGATTTGCAAATCCCATTTCATCTTCCTTTCCTCCTGGGGTACCGCTCACCTCCATCAGAGCATAGGGGCAGCGGGGCTGAGCAGCTCGGGCTCTCTGGCTTGGCACCGAGATGGGTTTGAGGAGGTGGGTGCTATGGGTGCCACGAGGGTGTAAAAAGGCAGGGGTTGGGTTGACAAGACAACGCTAAAAGACCTGCCTTAAAAATACCAATAGGACACCGGCAAGAGATTGGAACATGCAACTTTCCTCCTCCTGCTCCAGTGGGCTTTTGAAGTATTTTTTAAAATAACGGAGTGATTCCAGTCGGAGAAGCTGCCGGCCGATGTGCTGGGGCTCTCGGACACTGCCCCCAGGGTACCCGTGGGGTTGCTCACAGGCTTGGACTCTGGTGGCTCCTCCAGCCGTGGTTTCATAGAATTGTCTTAGGTTGGAAAAGACCTTTAAGATCACCAAGTCCACCCGTTTGCTGCGGTTTGCCGCTCCCCGTCATGCTGGGCACATGTGACCGCTTGAACAGCCTCGGGAGCTGGGGCAGTCGCGGATGCTGGACACAGGCAGCGGAGAGCCCATCCCTCAGGACGCCTCGGTTGGCCTGGGGGATTTCGAGAGGGTGGGAAAGTGAAGTTTATTCTCAAAACAAGAACAAAAAAATCCCCCTTCCCACCCTTGAGCAGCATCCCTGCCGCGTAAGGTAGTTGCCAGGGCTATATTTGTCCTCGGGTTGGGTTTTTTTGGGGTTGGTTGTTTGTTTGTTTGCTTCCCCCCCTTCTTCCCACCCTCCTGAAATATTTCCATCAGTCTCCTCTCGAAGAAGTGTAACAAGCCCTGCCACTGATTAAATTCTAAATATAGCCGTGGTATTTTTTTTTCTCTCTAATTCTTCATGATGTATCTAGGTAAAAAATAGCCCTGGCGACTCTTCAAAGGGGACATGGGCCTGCTATGGGCTATATTTTTATCTTGTCACCCTGCCCGGGTCCAAAATAAACCTCCTCGTTTTTAATTAGCTGGCCGGGTTATATAATCCTGCAAGGTGAGGATTTCTGGGCTCTGCAAGGGCGCGTGTGATGCCGTGGGCTCGGGCAGGCGGCAGCAGGCAAAGGTGGGGTGTCAGGGCAGGGGCAACCCGGCGGGAATCTCCTCCCCTCCTGCTGGCCCTGGGGCCGAGCGGGAGCCAGCCTGGGGGAAGCCAAGATGCTGTGGCAGAAGACCACCCGTCTGGTCCTTCTCATCCTAGGCTCTGCTCTTGCCTTTCCTCCTTATCGCCTTATTTATTTACTCCTTTCCTTGTGGTACTTGGAGAGGAACCTGCTGAATGAGGAAGGGCCTGGTTAACCATGAAGGCGCCTGGGCTCCTTGGCTGGCTGTGTTGCCTTGGGGGCTGGTTTTGGTTTTCCTCCACTCCTGGGAGAACGGGTTGGGGGTTTTGCTGCCCTTGGCATCACCCTCACAATACGTCGGGTTACTTCTGGCTGAGTGGAGCGCGTTTGTTTTCACATAGCCCAGGTCTGAGTGCTTAAGCGTTATCCTACTCCCATCATCCCAGCAGGAAAGGTGGGAGCCAGCTGACTCCCTTTGATGCTGCCAGGTCCTGGACCATGCAGCGCCTCCGGCCCCAGGGCTGCTGCTGCAGAAGTGTCCGTCCTCATGGTTTGCACGTGGGAGCCCAACGGACTCATCAGGTTCTCATACTCCCAGCGACCCTGGTCGTCCAATGCGGGGGTGATCCCCTCGCACGAGCATTCAGCAGCCTTCTGCTGCTCTTCCAAAGTGCCTTCTGCTCCCCAAAGTGGCCCACCCCAAGCTTCTCTTCAACCTCAGATGGCCCAGAAGATGAGCAGGCCACGCAAGGGAGGAGCACGTGTTTGCTCTACGCATCTTTAAAAACTTTCTAACCACCAGATGGAGCAAAGGAACCTAAAACACCCATGGCTGACACTTTGGCCAGGCCCTGCCCCTGGGCACTGAGGTGTAACCACTGCCCTGCGGGCAGCGGCTGGACTGGCACCTTGCCAGGCTTTCCATTGACGTCTTTCTCTCAAGCCTTTCCCTGGACAGCAGGGCTCAGGGTTGTCCTGGGGGCTGTCTTGGCTGCACATGCATAAATCTGCCCTCAGGATCGCCATTCCCACTCCCTGGCTTATTCCAACCTGTGCAAGGGATGGATGTGCTGCGATAGCAATGCCCGTTTGCTCTCCGAGTTGAACCACCCCACCTCCAGCTCTCATCTGCCTCTCAGACCAGAGTTTCGGTCCTGCACCGGGGGGGGGCTGGGGCGTGGGGGTGTCAGTGTTTGTCGCTGCTGTAGCTTTAAAGCAGTGGAAACTTTCGTTGTTGTCAGCTCGACGGTCAAAGCTAGGAGGAACTGGTGTATGTCGAGAAGTGCGATTTAGTGAGGAGGGCCTAGTTTTGAAGCGTTTGGGCTGAAATCGGCAGGTTTGGGTGTTCCTCCTGACCTCTGGAAGAAGAGGGATGCAATGCATCTCTGGGATTTGAACAGGCTTCTCCAAACCTTACACCTCTAGTTTGGTGGTCAGCAGAGCTGGGCCCAAGCTGCAGGATTAAGGGTCTCCAGACTAGCGCGAGTGCAAATGGGCTGGAATTTCCCATGGCTGTTTTTTTCGATGAGTGCCTCCAAGCAGCTGGCTGGCGGTCTCGGGACAAGCTGTGGTGGCGCAGGCTCTTTGCATATGGTCCCTCTCATGCGACGAGCCGTCCTACGAACCGTCGGCGCTCGCAGCAGGCGCGGTGCTGTCAGCCAGGGCAGCCTTCCCACCTCTGGTCGCTCATGCTTCATGCACTGGTGTTTGGGCAGTGCCTCTGGCTAATGTAAAGGCAGGCAGCCACTTCTGCTCTCCTCTTTGGCTTATATAAACATTTATCCCAGCAGAAGGCTTTTTGCCTCAGTTGCTGCAGGTTTGCTTGGCTCACAGCAGAGGATTGGGGGAGAAGGGAACGCTGGACTGGTTTCTGCATGAAGGGGTGGCTAAAAAGCAGCGGAAAGGAAGATACTGTCAGGTCATGTCCATATGAAAAAGCTGAGGTGTGGTCTGAACTCTGTGATGAATCCTCCCGGAAGCAGTGAAGCACGTTAACCAAGTGTAGAGGAACAAGCTTGGGGAAAAAAGCGCGGGATCTCACGCAACCGGCTGGCCCTAGCTCTAGCAGTCTGGTTTCAAGCGATAAATGTCCCGGGGGTTATAATTAAGCATGGCATCTTGAAGGCCCAGTTAGAGATTTTTCTCCAGGACTGAGTAGACAGGAGATGTTTGAAATCATTGAGCCCAGGTGATGGTGAAGAAAGCAGAGGTGCCTCCCTGCTCGGCGTTCTCCTCCCAGCCCTGCAAGCCGGGTGATGGATATCTTGGGTGGCCACTTCCCCTCGGCTGGTGGCACGTTGCTCATTCAGCCTGGGAGCAATAGATCGCAGCATGGAAGCTGCAGGGAGCAGCGGAGCAGCAGGAGCTCCCAGGAGGCACAGAGGATGCACGTCTCCAACCCATAGGCTTTGCTATCGTATGCTGCTCACAGAGGAAGAGAATAAAAGTCTAGACGTGGATGAATTTCACAAGACAAAAGTTATAGTCCCATGTTGGTTTGCTTCCAGTGCTGAGCTCAAAGGCCAGAACGATGGAAGAGCCCTGCGGGTGGTATATCCAAATAGGATGTGGGTATTGGGGAAAGGCAAGATGCAGTCCCACAGCGGCCCAGGCACCAGTACAGGCTGGGGGCTGACCTGCTGGAAAGCAGCTCTGCTGAGAGGGACGTGGGAGACCCGGTGGATGACAAGCTGACCATGAGCCAGCAGCGTGCCCTTGTTGCCAAGAAGGCCAATGGCATCCTGGGGGGCATTAAGAGGAGCGTGGCCAGCAGGGCGAGGGAGGTTCTCCTCCCCCTCTACTCTGCCCTGGTGAGACCCCACCTGGAGCACTGGGTCCAGTTCTGGGCTCCCCAGTTCAAGAAAGATGAGGAACTCCTAGAGAGAGTCCAGAGGAGAGCAACAAGGATGATAAAGGGACTGGAGCATATCCTCTAGGAAGAAAGGCTGAGGGAGTTGGGCTTGTTCAGCCTGGAGAAGAGAAGGCTGAGAGGGGATCTCATCAACATGTACAAATATCTTAAGGGTGGGCGTCACGAGGACGGAGCCAGACTCTTCCCAGTGGTGCCCATCGCCAGGACAAGGGGCAATGGGCACAAACTGAAGCAGAAGAGGTTTCAGTTGAATATGAGGAAGAACTTGTTGACTTTGAGGGTGCCCGAGCCCTGGCCCAGGCTGCCCAGGGGGGCTGTGGAGTCTCCTTCTCTGGAGATATTCAAAGCCTGCCTGGACGCTGTCCTGTGCCCCCTGCTCTGGGTGAGCCTGCTTGAGCAGGGGGGTGGCACTGGGTGAGCTCCTGAGGTCCCTTCCAACCCTTGCCATTCTGGGATTCTGGGATTCTGTGATGTCACCTACTTTCCCCCCCCCCCCCCCCCCCCCTTTTTGCTGTATCATCACGGTTGTTATCCCTGGCATCGCTGATGTCTGACCATTGCTGGGTGGGGCCGTCTGCCTACACCAGCAGAGAAAAAGCGTATGAGTTCAGAGGGAAGATGGGGGGTATTTTAAAGCACAGGTTTTCACGGCAGCGCTGGCAGTAAGCAAAGGAAAGCCCTGCCCTAGTTGTGAAATCGCTGATGCCCTTGACTGCTAGGCGCCGGTTCAGCTCTTCCTTGGCAGAACATGGCTTGGTTTTCAGTGTTGCTTTCAGCCTTGGAATGACGGCAGAGAGAGAGATAGGGTGCGGTTTTATGCCTTGGATATTTTGTGGAGTGTCTGGAAGAGCTTTCCTGGTGGCTGTTAGGGTAATCTCAGCAGAAAACATCTTCTGTTTGTATCCTAGGGATAAGAAGAGAGCTCATGTGCCACTTCCAAGCAATGCCCTTCCCAGACACAGAAAAGCAGCTTTTTGAGGCTTCATTGCTGTGTGGAGTCCTCCTTTTCCTGCTAGCGCAGCGCTGCTTTCTGTGAGAAAAGACACAGAAATATCCCTGAAAAAGAAGCTGCCAAGCCCTCCTGGATCTATAAGGACTGTGCAGGGCTGGCCATGACCCACAGTTTAGGGTTGCTTTTCCAGGACTCCCATATTCCTAAAAGCAACCTTGCTGGGCTGAGGGAATGACCCAGAGAAAGGGTTGTCAGGCTCTGGAATGGGCTGCCCAGGGAGGTGGTTGAGTCCTCATCCCTGGAGGGATTTAAAAGAAGGGTAGATGAGGTGCTTAGGGCCAGGGTTTGGTGGTGGGATGGCAGGGTTAGGGGAACGGTTGGACTTGATGATCTTAAAGGTCTTTTCCAACCTAGACGATTCTATGATTCTTTCTCCCCTCCGGGGCTGTCAGCTTTTCCTACTGACTTGGAAGCGAGCGTCCTTCTTGAGCGTACGAGCTACTCTTTAGCAGGATGAGAAGCCTGGCTCTTCTTCTACGAGCCACTTGGGTGGGGACAAACCCCAAAAGTGGACCCAGCTCTGCGCTGTTCACCTCCAGCTCCCTTGCTTCAGGACCAGCCAAGCCCTGGGGGGTCACTCCCTGGTGCTGCCCAGCGTTCCCGAGCTCCCCGTGGCGCGCAGGACTTGCGGAGCGCCCGGCTTTGCTTTGCGGTTGAGGCTGTTGCTGATCTCTAAGCTCCCCTGTGCCACAGCTGCTCTGTTGGCACGTTAACGGCCAGCCGCAAAGCAACCATAATTGCGCTAAGTGTCTGCGGGATAATGGACTAAATACTCGGGATTGCAGAGGCAGCCGCATTCCCAGCTATTTAATACCTTGATTGATGTGTGTTTAGTTGTTTGCCAGCCCACAGGACAGCCTTCTGAGCTCTTGTTTCTCCCGCTGTCTGAAGCTGGTGACGCAGGGATGTTAAGGAACCGGGCTGTTTGGCCAGTCATGCTGTTGCGGGGCTGTAATGATCCCAAGTTTGCTAGGTCTGGGTGTCGTGGTTCTTCCTCGCTAGCTTGCTGAGCTAGGAGAGGGAGATGGGTGGTGGGTTTAGGCTCTGTTTGGAAGAGTGGAGTTCTCTCCTCTGTCGCTGCAGCCTTTGGCTTCTTTGCAGGACCAAGAACATGAGTTCTGCCCAGGGGCGGCCTGAGGAAAGGTCTGTGTGCCTGAAAGCTTGTCTGCATTTTCCCATTATATCGTCTGATCTAATAAAAGATGTTATCTCCCCCTGTAAACCTTGCCATCTCTCCACGTTAAACCCCAAACCTGGACATGTTGGGATGCTTGGGCTGCCTAACTTTAGGTACCTGTGTTGAGTGGCGGAGATGTACTCGGTGCTGGTGAGGCCACCCCTCGAACACTGGGTTCAGTTTTGGGCCCCTCATTACAAGAAAGACGTTGCCTTGCTGGAGCATGTCTAGAGGAGAGCCACAAAGCTGGGGAGGGGTCTGGAGCCCCAGGCTGCTGGGGAGCGGCTGGGGGAGCTGGGGGTGTTCAGCCTGGAGCAGAGGAGGCTGAGGGGAGCCCTCATTGCTCCCTACAACTGCCTGAGAGGACGGGGGAGCCAGGGGGGGTCGGACTCTGCTCCTAGGGAACGGGCGATGAGATGAGGGGAAATGGTCTGAAGTTGTGCCAGGGCAGGTTTAGGTTGGACATTGGGAACAATTCCTTCCCCGCAATGGCTGTCAGGCACTGGAATGGGCTGCCCAGGGAGGTGGTCGAGTCCCCAGCCCTGGGGGGATTTAAAAGCTGGGCAGCCGAGGTGCTGAGGGCCAGGGTTAGGTGGTGGGATGGCAGGGTTAGGGGAACAGCTGGACTTGATGATCTTAAAGGTCTTTTCCAACCTAGATGATTCTATGATTCTATGAGCGGCCCCGTCTCACCGGGGGAGAGAATTGGGCTCTGTTCTGCATCGCCCTCGGGAAGTTTCTCTCCGTGCCTGAATACGGGGATGCTGAGCTGGGTGCCTTACGGCGGCGTGGGCTGCGTGCTCCTGCCGACTGTCTGGGAAAAGCAAGCTCAGGAGGCCTGTGTAGAAATGCTTCTGCCTGATGCACGGTTGTCTTTGGGGCCAGTGGTGCGTGCTGGTTAACGCGGAGAGCATGGCAGTGTTTCCCCAAATTGCTCACAGGGCGGAGAGAGAAGGTGCACGAGTAAAGGATTATGAACCCCGCTTCGGAGGGCAGAGGGACAGAGTCAGAGCCAAATGAAGGGGCTGCTGCTTAAGCTGAAAGTAGGAAACCCCAAAAGCAAGCGGTGCAAAGATGTCTCTGAGTCACTTGAAGGTTCCTCCCAAAGGAGCGTGGCAGCCCCGTCCCCGACGGGAGCAGAGCCTGGATGCTCTCCCCTCCCAGCCGCGCTGGAGGCGATGGCTGCTCTCTTCCAGCAGCGCCGCTCGGCACAGAAGCCCCGGAGCAGAAACCTCTCTCGTTGCTTTGCAGGGCAGAGGAAGATCGCATAGGAAGCGCCGTTCAGATACAGCAGCTCCACGGAGCAGAACGTTGCCCATCAGCCGTTCTTTTTTCTTTCTCTTTTCTTTAGCTTCGGCTGCCCATAAACTGACAGGGCGATGGCGTCACGTACCATGTGCGCGCGGTGGTTACCCTCCCCGCTCCCCTTTAAACACCCGATTCACAGCTGCCGGCTCTGTACCGATAAGAGAACGAGATGACTTCCTTTTCTTCTCTCCACCCCCACTCCCTTCCAGAATAAGCTGAGCTGGGTTTTGGTAAATAACGAGCTGTCACTTCTTCGCTTGAAACTTTCCAGGCTCCACCACCTTGGCCAACCCTCCTGAAGGATGCTGGAGGCTGGAACCTTCCTATCGGGCAGCAAGCTGCCTTCCACATCCTAGAGCAAGCTCTCCCCACCTCCTGTATCCTACAAATCTCACTGCCTTTTGAGCTGTCCTGTGGTTTCTGTGGACTAACGAACCTCTCTGCCTGCTCCGCCGGGTCGGGAGCCGTGACCAGTTATGGTGAGGTATGGTATCTGCTCTGTGTACGTCTGGCTTCTATTTTTAACAAAGCTGATACTTCTGAGTGGGAGCAAAGCAAAGGGGAGAAGGCAATGGAGATGATCTGCGTAGTTCAGATTGCACAGAAAGGTTCTGCTTGGGCTGTAGGAAGATGTGAGCTACTAAGAGTCAAAGAGCACCCACAAAGGTGTGGGTGCTATTAGGGTGGGAATGGTGATTAACCGTGCTCGTTAGCCACAGGCTAGCAAATTCTCTGCAGAAGTGCAAGATTCTCCAGTGGAAAGCACCCTGCCGGTGCCTTGGCGGCTCGTGGGTGATGGTAACTTTCTCCTTGTGCTGGCTTCAGCACTGGGAAACGGCGTGTTAGCAGTTTCGTTCGTATGATTGCTGTGATGACTGCTAATGTGATTACTGAAGAGGCTTTTTGGGCAGACTGCAGCCTGGGAGAGGTTCTCCCTGCTCTGAGCAGTATCTTAGTCTGCGACGTTATTAGATTTTTATCTTGGGCTACCTTGCTATGTTAGTAGTTGGTTGCTTATCTCTTCGTTCGCCTTGCCGTGTCTCCAGCTGCGCTGCTTCCCTGTGCTGCAAACTGGCCTGGGTTGCAGCATTGTCATTTCGAGGTGCTGGACACCTCTAGCTGGATTTTGTGGGTGCTTAAAAACTGCATGAAATGGTGACATTTAGCCAGAAGGGCACTTTGTGAAGTAGTGAATCAGAGAATCATAGAATCGTTCAGGTTGGAAAAGCCCTTTAAGCTCCCCCAGCCCAACCGTTCCCCTAACCCTGCCATCCCACCCCCAAACCCTGTCCCTCAGCACCACGTCTGCCCGGCTGTTAAATCCCCCCACTCGACCCCTTCCCTGGGCAGCCCCTTCCAGTGCCTGACAGCCCTTTGGGGAAGGAATTTTTCCTAATGGTTATACGGGGCATGAGCTGTAAAAGCAGCTGTATGAGGAAGGGTCTGCTGGAGTGGGGAAGGGAGCATGGAATGATCCCGTTGCCAGGCCGGGAGGCACCGCAGGCAAGTGGATGCATGAAGAAAGCAATGGTGTCTGCTGGAAACGCAGGGAATGGATCCAGGGCAGGAACTGGGCTGTGTCTGAAGCCGTGTGTGAGGTTGTTAAATGCAATGGGATCGTTGTGCAAGTGGCTATGGCTCTTTGCCACGGAGCGTAATGTGGAGCATGCCTTGGGTTTTCCTTCCTTCCTTTCTTCCTTCCACGGGCATGCGGAGGGCGTGGGCTGCTCCGCAGGGATCCAGAGGATGGTAGTGTACATCCCCTTGTATCTCGAGAGCATCCCGAGGCTTTTGCACTAACCTCACTTCAACGCTATTCTCTCACGTGTCGCAGAGTGACTGGTTTCTCAGTTTCTGGTTTCTTCTTTGGGTGTGTTCTGCTTCATCGGATCATAGCAAAGCAGCTAAACGAATACTTTTCTGCTCCTGGAGGAAGCCTGTCAGTCAGCCCGCAGCTGGGCTAGTTTCGGTGCTGGCGGGCAATATGTATTTTTAATGCCCCAACTGTCTGGCAGGTGGGCCTGCAGTTTAATTTTAACTTGCTTTATGAGAACAAAACCAGCTGTAAACCACGGGCCAGTAAACTTCCATGAATGGAGGGAGGTCAGAAGAGATTTCCCCTCCTGTTCGACCTTTTGAGACCCGTAGGTAAGGCCTCCTCAGGCTGAGGTTAAAGCGCAGCTCAGCGTTTACCGTGGTCCTAACAGCGGGAATACCCTTTGAGTAGAACAGGGTGATTCAAATCTTAAGCTCGATTCAGAGAATTTGTTCAGAAAAGGTGAAAACTGCAGCTGACAATAATAACCTCGCACACCTTTGGGGCCGATGCATTCAAAACCAGCTCGAGGGACTTAGCTACACCTTTTTTAATTAAGAGAACATGGGTGGAAATCCTCCGGGCAACTTGGAAGATGCCCAGCTGCCGGTTGTGCCGTATCACTGGGTGTTGAAATGCACCTTGGCCTGACACCACTAGGTCTGCCCCTCCCGTTCCGCGGGAACTGCGAATTCTCAGGCAAAATTTGTGTCTTTCCCCCCCTCCCAGTGGTTTTGGTCTTGTGCTGCGCTGCCTTGGCCTCGGCCTCCACGTAGCACATGCGAATCCCAGGGACTAATCCCAGCAGCTGACTTCTTGCCGGCCGCCGCGCTGCCCAGGGTCTCGCTGCGTGCGCTGAAGGGGGGGTGGCGGCGCCCGGGGCTGCAGCCCAGCCTTGGTGCCCTGCCCGTCGCTGGGGGCTGGCTCGCAGGGCAAGGACCAAAGGAGCGATGGCGGGGCATGCCCGGGAGCGAGCCCGCCCTTTAGGAGCCAGCATGCTGTTTTATTTCTGGAGGGAGCAAATATTTGGAATCCGAATGGGGGTATTAGTGCAGTGCATATCCCTCAAGGGATTTTTACACTTGCTTTGAAAACAAACCCAAACTCTCTCAGCAAGAGCCTCTGCCCGTGGGGTGTTAGACCCTAAACTCGCAGAAAGACCGGTGGGGGTTGTACTTGTAGCTCCCGGGTACTGGGAATAGGAATAGGGTTTGCTCCCGAAAGCACGCGCTGGACTTGCAATTGCTCCTGGATCTGTGCAGGCAGCGTGGAGGTTGGACTCGATGATCTTAAAGGTCTTTTCCAATCAAATGATTCTGTGAGATTGGGGTAGCTGTGGCTAAATCACTCGGGCAGCGTTCCCGAGCCTCGCAGTCCCTCGCTGCTGCAGCCTTCTGCTGACCTTCCAAGGGGCCTTAGCTCCTGGCTGGAAACGTTCGGCACCCGGTGTCCCAAGTCCCCCACTGCCCATGGGAACATGCACCATTTCCCGGGGTGGCAGCTGATGCCTCTTCCAGCCTCTTCTGGTCTTTTCTTCAAGTCCCATTGGTTCTTCTTCACGGATGATGGAGAGGTGCTAATCTGTGGTCTCCCCCTCCAGCTCCTTCACACCAGGATTTCACCAGCTATAAATTTTAGTGGTAGGCTGGGAGCCAAATCCTTCACTGGTATGGACGATACAGAGGGAGAAGGTGGCAGGTTTAGGATCTGTGCTCTATCAAAGACTGTCCTCTGTGGAATGGTGGGCAGATGGCTCAGCCTGCAGGCTCTGCCCCAAGCCTTTACTACCCCAGCCGTGGAATTGGAGTTAAAGTATACCCAGCACCCCCCTGCCCAAATCACTTGGCTCTCCCATAACTGACAGGCATCCTTGGCAGTGAGGAGAGGCTGCGTTTTTGCATGTAGTTCATCTCCTGAGCAGCCAAACCAACTTTTGAGGTGGCCATGTGTTTAAATCAAATGTACGATGAATGGAAACACTACATCTCATTTCAGTGCTCCAGCATGGGAAACCTCATTGGCAGATTTACATGGAGAGGTGAATGGTAACGTGCCAGGTCTGCTGTACCCCAAGATGCTGAAATACTTTGCTCTAGCTTGGCTATGAACTTTGCATAGCCCCGTTGGGGAAGCACAGGAGATATGGTGTAACGCCACGCTGCAGCACGGTGGTCGGGCAGCCCATTCTCACCCAACGCCCTGGGTTAGAACAGGGCTCGTTTGCTCCTACTCAGAGTCAAACCTCGGTGGGTTATCCCCATGCTGCTTGCCGATACTTGGCTTCGGGTGCAACCGGCAAGACCGTGCTACTTAGGCCAAGAGGAAAAGTTGACAAGATGCTACGTCCTCCGCCTCCAAACACAAACTATTGAGATGCAGAAGTGAGGGCTGGAAAGCCACGGCTCGCAGAGCACCCTCAGGCTTCACTTTCTGCAAAGAGAAAAGCTACCTTGCGGTGGTGGTGGCCAGTGCTTGGAGGGTTCCTCTACGCCCGGAGAAATGCTCTTCTCTTGGCTATCGCTGAGAACTAGCTGAGTCTGCAGTAGTATCTTTGAGATTTGACAGGGAGGTGGTTGAGTCCCCATCCCTGGAGGTATTTAAAAGAAGGCTAGATGAGGTGCTTAGGGACAGGGTTTAGTGGTGGGATGGCAGTGCTAGGTTAACGGTTGGACTTAATGATCTTAAGGGTCTTTTCCAACCTAGATGATTCTGTGATTTGGTCTGTAAATGGCTGATTTTCTTTCCCTATTATGGCTCACATGCCAGCATTTCTACAGTCATCTTTCTGATGTGACTCCATCCTCCGAGTGCTCTGACATGGGCCTGTTGATAACGCATATAAACTGCTGGGGATGGGCCTTGTGGGCTAGATAACCCTGTGCTGCTCTAAAGAAGGCACTCTTGTATCCAAGCAAGAGCATGTAATATCTTATTTTGGAAATGAAAATGTAAGTTTGCACTTGTGGTGGGAGGCCAAGCTCTCTAACAACTCCTCCTTCCTTCCTGCCTTCAGTTCTTAGTTTGAAGCATCTCTTCCTGTGGCTAGAGAGGACCAGCTGGAGCCCGATGCTTGACGCTGTCCTTCCGTGGCTATAGTTAGGCATGCTGCATATGGTAGCCACAAGGCAATGCGGGCGCAAGAATACCCAAGCATAACAGCAAAGGGGCACGCTCCGGTTTTGCATTGATCTCCACAACAGAGGGGAACGATCAGTTAGACTTTCCTCTGATGTGTGGTAAATGTCCCCTGTACCATCACTGCGTCCTAATGCTCGCTCTGCACCCTTTGGGTAGACCCTCCTGGCTGCATGAGTTGGCCAAAGAGGAACCCAGAGGTGCCGCTTGCGCAGCCGGCCCGAATGCGTGCGCAAGACGCTGGGTATGGGGATGCTGGGGCAGGGGAGAATGTGAGCAATAGGTCTGTTCGAGTTTTTACGAGCTGTTGCTCTAAGGACTAGAGGCGCTAGACCAAGCGTTCGCAAAACGCTGGACCGTGAGGGATGGTAGACCTTCAAACTGGCACGGGTTAATCCCTCTCGTTTCCTGTGTACGTGCAGAGGGGTGCACAGCCCCTCGTCTGCTCCGGCCTCCCAGGGGGCTGCAGGAGCCGGCCTTGGTGGGGCCGACCGGGCGGCAGCTGGTGTGAGATGGGGAAGGGGGGACAATGCACAGGGGGCCGGGCTCTTTCACATCCTTCGTGGGCGCCCAGGCGAGCCCGTAACACGACGCAGCGTCGCACTGCAGCGGAAGGCCAGGTCACGCGCTCGTGCTCCGGTGCCCCGCCGTTTGCTCTCGTCCCCCAGAGCACGCCGTCCTTTTTGTCCACAGATGATGTATTTCTGTGTCCTCGGTCTTAATTTTGTCCCTGGTTTCCTTTCCTTGTCACTGCAGGGCTTTTATCTGGGGAGTGCAAGGCGGGATGGTGGAAGAGGTTTCCCACATCGGCGGCATGGGATGGGCTGTGGGGAAGTCCCTACGATAGGCAGAGCCTTCAAACGCTGGGGTGTGAGGGGTGGGGGGGTTGGAGTCAGGCTTTCTGCAGCCACTTCAGCTTGGATGTGGACTCAGACTAATGTTTGGCTGCTGGAAGGATCACCGAGACAAGCAGCTGTGAAATCAGCCTCTCCTGTGAGCTGCCCTCCCTTTCAGACCTGCTGATTTTCCTCCCATCTTTTCCTGAAGCCAGGGTGAGCGCTATCTATAAATCCAGAGCTGGAAGACCCAGAAAATGCCACTGAAGCAGGTGTGGGACTGAATGGGCGTCAGAAATGGGGCAACCCTTGCGGAGCTGCCAGCGGGAAAGCATCCAAGCTTTCCTGCAAGCAGCTGGACGTAGGTGCCGGTCTCCATGGCCGTTGTGTCCTGGCTGGGACAAAGAGCCTCCGAGAGTCCATAAGAGGGTGCTGGGCTTTGTGTCGCAGCCTCCCGCCTGGCAAGTGCTTGTTTGGGTCAAAAGGAAGAAAATGAATGTGGTCACCTTTATCTACGCCCCCCTCCCCGCCCCAGCAAGGCTGGCGTACTGGGTGTCTGGTGAGCAGGGCAAGAACGTGATCTTTTGTCTGTAAAGTTCACCCGAGCTTCCTTAACACAGAGAGTGAGAATCGCATGCGGTGGGTAGAAGTCTTCTTCGCAAAAGGAAGGTCTGTCTGCATTTGCAGTTTCTTTGTACTCATCTAGAAATTGCTGGTTTTGAGCTGATGACCTGCTGAATAGTCTTGAGTTTCCCCAGAGAGATAACAGGTGACCACGTGACTGCACCTTGAGCCTTCACCTCCCAGAGCATCGCCTGTTTAGAGAGGCGAATGTCTTCTCCCAGACTTTTATTTCCCCCCGGCGCTCGTGCTCTGGCCCACGTAGGGCAGAGCCCTTTGGCTGCGGGCGGGCAGCGACGGGGGCCGGGCTGAGGCAGCCGTGGCAGAGCATGGAAATCATTTCTAGACCCGGGTGGCAGTCACTGGGCCAGCCTGCAAGCTTTCAGGTTCTTTGACCCACGTATCGTCCTGCCAGGCTGCTCAGCCTTAAGGGAAATTAGGTCCAGCTTGGAGGCTGCATTTAATAGGAGCGTGAAGCACCAGTCCTAGTCCTGGTCTGGCTGGGTAAACTCCAGCAAGCCACGCTGCTTCTGGCACCCCCCCCCGCTACTTCTTCCCAGTTGCAGGGACCACCCTTTGAGAGCTTTCTGCAGGATCTGTCACGGTGGGGCTTCGCTCCTGGTGGTGACCATGCTACAAAGGGAGTTCAGAGGTAGAAGTACCTTGAATGAAGGCTTCTGTGCCTGCACGTGCAGGCTTTGAACCCAAAGGCAGCTCAGCGAAGGACCTGGCTATGCTTTTATCTGCCCAGACCGTCTTGGCTACATGGTAGCCACGATAGCAAAGGGGCACGTTGTCCCCGATAGTGAAGGGGCATGTTGTCCCCGCACTCCGCGGGCTTGGGTAGCGTCACCACGGTGAAGTGGCCAGGCTCTGGCTCCAGAGATGGAGGAGGACATGCCATAGCTGCATGCTTTGGTTCGTATTCGTGAGAGACAAGGGAGGAGCGGGGTCTGTTTCTGAAGTGGGAAGAGCATCAGTCAAAATGCTAATTTTAACAGTTTCACAGTAAAGCAGAGTGAACCATTGCGGACTTTGCAAAGCAGAATCTGGGACCAAGGAGAGATGCCAGGTCCTCTGGATGATGTGTTTGCCCGTGCATCCATCCTGGGCGGAGGAATGGATGCGTACCCTTAACTGGCTGCTATTTATGCAACAGGAGTTTTTCGTGGTGTTTGTCCTTGGAGTGCTTTCTCTCCGTTCTCGTGTCAGCCAGATTTAACAAGCTCTCCAGTTTCTTCAGCAAAATCATTGCTTTCGACAGCCAACCAACGTGAAACCCTTTGCTAAGAGGCTGTGACAGACCGTGAATGCGCTGCTGCTTTCGGGAGGTGGGGGAGATGGGGTGGGCGGCTCGGAAGGCGAGCAGGGCAGAGCGTGAGAAGGGGAAGATGTGCCGATGGCAAGCACGGGCTGGAGTAATTTAGATTAAGGGGCTGAATCATAGGGAGTAGATGAGTGCGCAAGCCTTGCATGTGTCAGGGAGATAGGACAGATGTGAATTTATATTAATTAACAATTAATGCCAGCTGAGGCTCCAGAGTCAGTAGATGGAAACTGTCTGCACCAGCTCCCTGCCAGGAGGGTGTTGCCTGCTCTGCTGTTCCCAAGGCCGATAGGGGGGGAGCTCCCAGGGGGCTTTTTCTGCTTGCTCCGGGTTGTGCCGCTGTACGCTGCTCTGCCTGGCTCAGCCAAAGGCACCCCCTCGCCCAGGACGGCAGCCCTGTGTCCCTCCAGCCACTTTCCTCTGGATCTCCCGGGGCAGGACCGAAACTGGAATTCAATTACTGGGTGAGTGTCACGAGGACGGAGCCAGACTTCCCAGTGGTGCCCAGCACCAGGACAAGGGGCAATGGGCACAAACTGAAACATAAGAGGTTCCAGTTGAATATGAGGAAGAACTTTTTGACTTTGAGGGTCCCCGAGCCCTGGCCCAGGCTGCCCAGGGGGGCTGTGGAGTCTCCTTCTCTGGAGATATTCAACCCCAGCCTGGATGAAGCCCTGGGTAACATGCTCTAGGAGAACCTGCTTGAGCAGGGGGCTTGGACTGGGTGAGCTCCCGAGGTCCCTTCCAACCCTTGCCATTCTGTGATTCTGTGATACAATGTCAAGAAACTGATCTTACCCCTGTAGTAAGAGGCCACTGCTAATCCTGAGCTAAAACCAGTTTCTTTGACTGAAACCGCTCTGGCCCAGTGCACTCTCTTGTAGATGGCATCTATGGAAAAGCTCTTCTGAAGAGCCGTATGTGAAACCATTTCTGCCTGCGGTATTCGAGTTTCAAACCAGAACGTGGGCGGCGAGTTAAAACCCCTCTTTGCCTGCGACACAGAAGGGCGCGCGGCCGCTCCACAGCTCGGAGCGGCTCTGCTTTGCCTTTCCTGAAGGTCACCACCTGATGGGTGCAGCTGGAGGCTGAGCTTTCCATTGCTGCACCCCCAGCTGCTTCGCACCCACGCCGTGCAAGCGCGAGCGGCATCGCCCTGCAGCGGGCTGGGGCCGGTCTCGTGACGGGCTGGCCCAGAGGCTGCTGAGCAAAATGGAAAAGTTGCCCTTGCCTTGATACCGAGCTCTGCCTTTTCAGGCGGCTTGAAAGGCAACGGGGTGCTAAAAGTGAACGTGGCTTTCCAGAGACACGGGGTGGGGGGGTTCCCCTTAGAGGCTGGGGCTTGATACCCGAATGGCCGCGGGGGTGCGAGCAGATCCTCCAGCACGGTTTCAGCGGCGCAGCAAGGCATGAAGACCGAGCGGTGCTGGTCCTCCCTCGCGGCAGTGTCAGTAGCTGGTGAAAACAGCACCAGGGGCTTCGCTGGGGCTTGCGGGTGGGCTGGCAGCCCGGGCTCCAGTATGCATTTTGTGCCTCTGGCTCTTCTGCTGCTTTGTGGGGCCTGGGCGAGACTCTCTCTGACCTGCAGATGAGTTCTGCAGGACCCTGCCATGCATTGTGCATGCGGTTGGGCTGCTCATGGGCTAATGGGCACCCCAAAGCTGTTGGTGCCCGCTGCCATCAGGCCACCGAGCCTCCTCTCCGCCGTAGCGCTCTGTGTTGTTATGGTTGTGTTTTGTCTGGGAAAGTCCCTCTTTGCACGCATGTTCACCCACCGTGGGCCTTCAAATTGAACGGGGCAAAAGAAGAAAAAAAAACCAAAAAACAAAAAACAACCAAACTGCTGAGCAAAACCCCAGCTCTTTTCACAGGGTGTCAATGGAAACCTGGTGGTTGGAAATATGTGCACTTCCTTGGCCATTGCACGACAAGGGGGTTGCTAGCATCAGCTCTTTCTCATGGTACCTAAATCCAGTGGGGGACATCAGCTGGGTAAAAGAGAAGTCTACAAACCCCCCGTGAACAGCTACAGAGTTTGCCTGCAAAAACTACCAGTCTGCCCCTCCTGAAACGGGAGCTTGGCTTCTGCTTTGCAGCAGAAAAGGGTCTCTGGCCTCTTCCAACCCAGCACGCCCTTTCGTCCTTGCTGTTTAACATCACTCTCTTTTCAGCCGTTCAAGCATGGTCCAGCTATGGGCTAGGGGTGTGGGGAGCTGGTTACCGATGCCAAAAGCATCGGGCAGGGTTTTATCCTGCTTACCTCCTCCCATACGGTCACTCGGCGATCCTGTGCTGTTTTTATTGCAGGGTTCATCAAGAACCAGGGGACCTCAGTGACAGCACGCGAAGTGTGGGTTATGCTGGGTGACCCAGGCTTCTGCTTCTCCATCCCAGATTTCTCACTGGAGTCTTTCTTTGGGTGTCAAAACCCAAAGGGGCATGGAGAGGTTTGAAGGCACTCTGCCCTGCCCGTGCGAGCGATCGGGGGAGGCTGCACCGGGGCTGGAGGCACCATTTGAGCCAATTTGGGAAGTGGCTGCAAGCTGTGGATCTGCTTATCGGGCACAATCCCACCAACCTCAGTCCAGGGCCAGCAACCAGTCCGTCCGCTCTTTGCTATCGCTTGTGCTGTTCCTCAGTTTTAAGTGTTGGAGTAAACAGCTCTGCCTGGAGAAACGGGCCAGGCTTTCTGCATGAACACCTTGTTTGGTTCGAGCCAGCTGTCGGTGCTAGTGGGGAGAGCTTGGTTTGTGCCAAAGCTGGACCCTTTGAATGAGCCAAAGGTTGTTAGGCATCTAGATTCTACTAGAATTTGGTGAAAATAAGGCGTGTACGTTCTCAGAGACAGCAGTTAACCATTCCCACTGGTGTGTGAGATCCATTAGTGTAAAATACATAGGGAAGGCAGCAAGCCGGTGCCTACAGAAGCAAGACCCCACCTGGAGAACTGTGTCCAGTTCTGGGCTCCCCAGTTCAAGAAAGATGAGGAACTCCTAGAAAGAATCCAGAGGAGGGCAACTAGGATGATAAAGGGACTGCAGCATCTCCCCTACCAGGAAAGGCTGAGGGAGCTGGGCTTGTTCAGCCTGGAGAAGAGAAGGCTGAGAGGGGATCTCATCAACACGTACAAATATCTTAAGGGTGGGTGTCACGAGGACGGAGCCAGACTCTTCCCAGTGGTGTCCAGCACCAGGACAAGGGGCAAGGGGCACAAACTGAAGCACAAGAGGTTCCAGTTGAACGTGAGGAAGAACTTCCTGATTTTGAGGGTGACAAAGTCCTGGCCCAGGCTGCCCAGGGGGGCTGTGGAGTCTCCTTCTCTGGAGATATTCAACCCCCACCTGGACACTGTCCTGTGCCCCCTGCTCTGGGTGAGCCTGCTTGAGCAGGGGGGTGGCACTGGGTGATGTCCCGAGGTCCCTTCCAACCCCTGCTATGCTGGGATTCTGGGATTCTGTGACTGTTGTGCCCCAGAGGATGCAACGCAGGCTTCTGTGCCTGCTCTGGGAGTGGGAATGCGGATTGAGAACTGCAGTATGAATTTTTTGTTTGTTTGTTTTAAAGTTGTTTACAGAAGTCTTGGGGGATATTAGACGATGTGCACTGGCACCGTTAGCTGTCATGATGCTAATTGCTTTGGGAAAATGGAAGTATTTACCTGTATGTAGCATTACATAGATTTTCAGGGTGTATTTATTTAATACGCTCCCTTGAGGCTACGCTTGGTGTAATGAGTCCTCTAATGGGATTTGAATTGAACCAGGCTAGAACCAGCAAAGGAGGCTGCTGCGGCAATGTCAGGTTTGACAAATGCTTTATATGCAGCCATGCCTGTGCAGAGCAGCTCTCAATGAAGATGTGAATGCTAATAATTCAGTATGGAAACATCCCGAGGCCAACAGCAGCCTTGCTGTATAGTAAATGCACAATTTGCTAAATGAAGCCTTCATGTCACAGGACAAGTATGGCCTCAACCGACATGGAATTGCTTGTTTCCTTCTTGTTAGGAAAGTCTGTCCTTTGCTCTTGGTTTGGGTTTTTTTTTTTTCTTCCCTCCCCCGAAGGTCTGGGAAATGCCATGCCGTGCTATGCAAGCACCACGCTGGGGATTTTTGCTGCTGGCCAGTGGTTTAGCACCTTGCGTGGTGCCATCCCCCGGGCAGGTCTGTGTTGGTATTGTGGTGTGGTGCGCTGGTCCTGGACCTTCTGCAAAATGCAGCACCCTTCGTTGAGTCGCTGCTCCTATCAAGCAAGTTGTTTTGGGCAGAGGAAACTTTCAGGCCTGGTGGCTCCAGAGAAAAGCTTGGACAAGGTGGCCCTGAATGTCTTCAAATTAGGAGAATGCAGCCTTGCTTTTACTGTCTTACACGCCAGCTCCACGCTCCAAATCTTACCGCTTTTTTCAATGCTTCATGTTAGTCCTGCTGACCCCTGGGATGCTTTCCGGTTTGCACGGGGTCCCGAGCGGTTTCGAGAAGGTCTGCTCGTCCTTTTGCAGCTTGGGGGTTTATGACCTGCAGAGCTGCTGGCAGCACGTGGTCCGCTGACGATTTCTCACCGTAGAGACATCCTCGTTCAGCCAGACCCCAGGGGGTCTGGCAGGAGCAGCCCACTCACACCAGCAGGTTTCTGCAGCTCTTGGGACACCTGCAGAGTCACATCTGCAAAAAGCCCTAAGCGTGCAAGCAAGGAATCCCTTTTTCATTCCTCTTGGACTCCAGCGAGCGTGCCAGATATCAGCCTTGAAAAGGGGAACGCGGGGAGCATTCCTCTGACAAGGATGTCAAAATATTGCTGTTAGCTCTGGGTCTCCTGCTGTAACCTGCTTCCTCGGTCAAGCACGATCATGGGCATGATCATCCCCAACCAGAGGGAAGCTGTAGAGGGTAAACCGTGCTGCGTGAAGCCTTGCTGTCCCCGGAGGCAGCAGGGGCTGAGTCCCAGCTGAATTAAATCTCCCTCAAAACCAGAGCGGCTTCTCTGTTCTGCAAAGCCAGGATCCTGATTCATAGAATCACTTTGGTTGGAAAAGACCTTTAAGATCATCAAGTCCAACCTTTAACCTAACCCGGCCATCCCACCACTAAACCCTGGCCCTAAGCACCTCATCTACCCTTCTTTTAAATCCCTCCAGGGATGAGGACTCGACCACCTCCCTGGGCAGCCCATTCCAGAGCCTGACAACCCTTTCAGTGAAGAAGTTTTTCCTAATGTCCAACCTAAACCTGCCCTGGTGCAACTTCAAACCATTCCCCCTCGTCCTATTGTCATGGCCGTTCCTCGTCCTCCATACCAGAGGTCCCTTGCAAGGATCAGGACAGCAGCGTTCCCTCTGCCCAGAAGTTTGCACCTACTCGTCCCATTCTAATTAAAAACCTTACAGAGTGAACTGCATCTGCGACTGTCCCAGCTCTGCTTCTGCTTCAACCATGTTGTGAGAGCTCCAGGAGCCTGTGCCCTTCCCTGCCTGGCACCGAAAGGAGCGGCTCTGTTGTGTGCAAACACAAACTGATGGGTCTTTATATTCCTTTTAAATGGATAAGAAGAGTCTGGATCCTTTGAGCAGCTCTGCCAATTTTTTCCGATTTGCTGAATAGGAAACTAAGTCTGGCAAGGCGCTGCCCGACGCTGGCCCTCGCAAGTCAGCCTCCTGGCTTCTCTGCTGGAAGAAGGTTCAGATGTTTGCTTGCTTGGCTGCCTCCGAGGGCAGGGTCCACATCCTGCCCGTCCTTCCCTGTGCTGGGAGGCAGGGGCGGCTCTGGCCATGGAACGGGGGGGGTCCCTGTGCTCTGCATCGACAGCATCTGCCTTGAGTGCTGACCCTTGCTCCTGGCTGGTGTCGAGAGGCTGCAGCACAGCGTAAGGGAAGTCTGGTGGTGGTTGGTTCCCTCCTCCCCCTTTTCCAGTTTCTAGAACCACCCCAGCTTGCTGGGCTGGAGTTTGCGTTGAACCAAACAGCGCTTAACCACACACGAAGTGCGTAGGCGTTGTCTCTTGAGCCGCATTTGCTTTGATCCTCTCCAAGCCTAACAAAAAGAAGTTTTACCATTACAAATGCTCCAAATTCTCTTGCAGATGTTCAGCTAAATTGGCCTTCAAACCCAGGCACTTGTGGGGGGGTGGGGGGGGGCTCCAATGGATGCGCCCCTGGTGCTGGCTTCTCTGGGGATGTCCCAAAATACGGGCAGCGAAACCCTGGGCACACCCTGTTCCCAAGCCCTGGCGCAACAGCTTTCAAGTTTTTGGTGGCGACTTTGGCTTTCATATGTGCAGCGTTCTGGGGTCGACATCCTGCGTCCACTCGGAGGGGTGAGGGTCTGCAGCCAGCGTGTTTGCTCGGCAGCCTCCGCTGATGCGCAAGGTGCACATTGTGCCCTCCCGGAGCTGGGCGAGAGAAGGGAAAAAAAAAAGGTGATGATGTGGAATAACTTGCTTCCATCTCCTTTGGGACTTTGCTTAGGATCTTTATAGCTTGCCTATAGGTTAAAGGGTCTTTGGCCCCAGCAGCTCTGTAAGCGATGGGTGGGAGCTGTATCCCTCTGGGATAGCTCAGCCATTTTCTTGAGTTCATCTGCTGGGGGATCGGGATGCTGGCAACCAGCTTCCCCGATGCCACTTTCAGTGCCCTCTGAATCATTTCAGAAGTGTTGTTTCAGGTATGGTGCTTTTTCTCCCTGATATCCCTGGTTGCCCAGAGAGGTGGTGGAGGCCCCATCCCTGGAAACATTCAAGACCAGGTTGGATGGGGCTGTGAGCAACCTGATGTGGTTCAAGGTGTCCCTGCTCCCTGCAGGGTGGTTGGGCTGGGTGACCTCTAGGGGTTCCTTCCAACGCAAAACATTCTATGATTCTATGATTCTATGTTTGCTGGAGCTGTTTAGAATACCGGGATTCCCAGCTAGGCTTTTAAAAACACCTTGTTTTACAGATTTCTGAGGGTGTTGCTCAACTATTTGTTCTGGTTTATCCCAAGACGGGGGCACAAGGATGCATTCCAGCAGAAAAAAAAAAAAAAGCATTCCTGATCATGTTAGGGAGGAAATGAGTAACACTGAGTGGAAAAGACAACGCTTTAGTCATTGAAGAGACATTATTTGATGATTTTTAACATGGAGAAAGGTTTCCTTTTCCAGAACTTCCACTGGAGCATTGCGCCCACCCTAGGGCCTGTTTTGAAGCCAGAGGTCCCTGTGTCTGATTTACCAGGGCCTGGGGAGCTGTGCCACCACCACTGCTTCTCTCGGGGCTTGCAGGGTCAGGAGGGGTCTGTAGCTGTTGCATGGGTCAGCGTTTATCGTGGTGCATGGGTGGGAGTTGGCTGGCGTCGACCTTGGGTTTGCCCTTTTGTGTAAATCCCAGCTGGAGAAACCACTCTGCCTTTGCCCTGTGCCCAGCTTTGCTCGCGTTGGCCACTGAGCCCTCAAAAGGGGACAATGTGCGCAAGGCTTTCGTGGTGGTGGTGGGGGCAGCTGTGGGGGCACGAGGGCTGGCGAAGAGCTGATGGGGCGTGAAGAGTAGGGAGCTTGGTGTTTTGAGGGGTTCCCTGCAAGGAAAGGGGTGTTGAGGGCACGGCACACCAGGGACTGCCACCCCTCGGCACCCCCAGCCACGCCGGGCTCTCTGGTGCTCTCGTGGCCATCGGACCTTGCTGCTTCTCAATGTGTTCAGGTGTGCTGGTCCCCCCAGCCTGAACCCTACACAGAGCCCTCTCCCACCACGTGGGGGCGGTTCACAGAATCACAGAATGGTTTGGGTGGGAAGGGACCCTTAGAGGCCACCCAGCCCAACCCCCCTGCAGGAGCAGGGACACCTTGAACCACATCAGGTTGCTCACAGCCCCGTCCAACCTGGCCTGGAATGTTCCCAGGGATGGGGCCTCCACCCCCTCTCTGGGCAACCCCTGCCAGGGTTTCACCACCCTCAGTGTAAAGAATTTCTTCCTTAGATCCAGTCTAAACCTACCCTAAGTTTCCCCTTCTGACCGAATCGTACCCCCTTTCCCTCCTGCACCCCAAGCAATCTCTTTCTGGGAGCCTGTGCTGCATGCAAGTCTCTCCATTTTCTCTCTGTTTATTTGAATAACTTCCTTCGTGTGGCTTTGAGTGTTGCCTTTGGTTCCTGAAAGGCAGTTGCAGGTGGCTTTTTAATTTAAGTTTGATTTTTTTTTTTTTTTTTTTTTTTTAGATGGATTGAACGCTGGCAGGGAAATGCACTTCTCTGCAGGAAGGCAGTACTGCCTGCGGTAGTCGGTGTGTATTTACTTGTAGTGGTAGAGCTGAACGTTGGTAGATCCCCGCTCTTATTTAAAGCAGCTCTTCAGGGGTGACTCAGTTCTGCAAAAAGTGCGAGCGATTGCGCAGTTGCCTCCATGACCCGCTGCACGGGGATGGATGCCTGTCAGCCGCTGGCATCCAAACGATGACATGAGGTTTATAATGCTTTTATTTTATTTTATTTTCCCCCTGGGCTGAGGATCTAGCTGGGATCCTCTTTCTTTGTTTTCCTTCTGGGCATATTGCAGATCTTCCCATAAACAATCTGTGAGTCCAAAGGGGTCTGACTTGAAGCCCAGGGTTCACCTGCAAGCCAGTGGTCCTTGCTCCCCCGACGCACGGCTGGAGCTTGCAGCCTGTGGGGCTGTCTAAGGCTGTTGGCAGGTTTTGGTATTGCCATTTAGTGAGAGATGTGTGGGTTGGTGCTTTCTTCTTCACCGCTCTGTTGTGGGTTGGTTTTTGCTTACCAACAAATGTACTCCAGTAACAACCATAATGAAAAACAGCTCTAAAGAGGCTTTCTGCAAGTACAGCTTACTCCAGGCCAGGACTAAAAACAAGCTGGGTTGGTAAAAGCACCTCGGGCTCTGCGGTGGCTGGAGCGGTCGAGCCTTCGCCCACGGGATGAAGTGGCAGACAGCTTTAGAGCAGGCAGGCTCTTGGTGTGTGCTGAGTAGGATGGGGCAACCTTCACAAGCCAACGGGCCTTAAGTTCAGTTTTGGCTGGTTTTGCTGTTGTTTTTTATTCTGTCGTTTACAGGAACGGGGAGCGAGCTGGGACCTGGAAATAGGTGTACCAGAATATCCCTGAGTGGGAGAGGTGGGGTTTGGGTCATTTGTCGCGCTCTGAGCTGCACGAGGGGTTGAGGGTGGGTGCTGCAACAAACCTCATGGTTTGGTTTGGTTTTGGGTTTTATTATTATTTTTTTTTTTGCAAATTCCCATGTAGTCCAGGCAGAAAAGCCTAAGGGGAGCAAGTACTCAATTTCAGGACTGGAATTCCCAAATGGAGATGACTTTGAAATTACCCCTTCCATGCTACAGGCCACTGGTGTCTTTGCAAGAAGGTGGCCTGAACAAGGGAGTGCTGAGGAACACGTTCCTGTCCACATGCAGCCCTCCAAAGATGAGCTGTGCAAGGAATCACAGAATCCCAGCATGGCAGGAGTTGAAAGGGACCTCGGGAGATCACCCAGTCCAACCCCCCTGCTCAAGCAGGTTCTCCTAGAGCATGTTACACAGGACTCCATGCAGGCAGGCTTTGAATATCTCCAGAGAAGGAGACTCCACAGCCCCCCTGGGCAGCCTGGGCCAGGACTTTGTCACCCTCAAAGTCAGGAAGTTCTTCCTCATATTCAACTGAAACCTCTTATGTTTCAGTTTGTGCCCCTTGCCCCTTGTCCTGGTGCTGGACACCACTGGGAAGAGTCTGGCTCCGTCCTCGTGACACCCACCCTTAAGATATTTGTACGTGTTGATGAGATCCCCTCTCAGCCTTCTCTTCTCCAGGCTGAACAAGCCCAAATCCCTCAGCCTTTCCTCCTAGGGGAGATGCTCCAGTCCCTTTATCATCCTTGTTGCTCTCCTCTGGACTCTCTCTAGGAGTTCCTCATCCTTCCTGAACTGGGGAGCCCAGAACTGGACACAGTGCTCCAAGGAGGTTTTCTTTGTTCTGGAAGTCCATGGGAGAGATGTCTATGCTTGCAGAGAGCTTTCCCCCTTTCTTTCTTTCTTCTTCTTTTTTTTTTTTTTTTGCTGAATTTGGAAACTCTCTTTCCTCCCTCTTCTGTTTGAGAGCCGCAAAGGTTTTCTCCTCAGCTTATTGTTTGTGCTTCCTGCAAGCTAAATAACAGCCCTCTGTGTATGTGTGTATGAATTGGTTCCTGTCCAAGCAGTGGGCGTCATTACGGGCATTTAAGTTTCTGTTTAGTGACACGAAGACAGCATCAAAGTTGGCAGAGCCCCAAATTTGCCCCCCAGTACACTCCTTCCCTCTCTCTTGTTGTCCAGGGCTGTCCCACTCTTGAGGTTTGCAGTGAGTTTGTAAGGGGCCCCTGCTATTCCCTCTCAGTATTTCACTGAGAAAAAGATGCTGGGAAGGGCCTGATGTGAATCAATTTTGCAGCTGTGGTGGCAAAGGGTTACGGTCCTCCCTTCCCAAGCACCCATCCTTCCACTTGGAGAGGCTGGTGGACATAAGATCCTTTTGTTCCTGCTGCCGCTTTCCACATGGGAGCCCAGTGCCTTGGGATGCTGGAAGATTTACAGCCCCAGCACCTCTGCCCTCTTCCTGACACTGGCAACCCAGACGTTGTCCGTTCTCAGCACAGCACAGGGCTGGCTCCAGCTGGGGTACCGCATCCCAGGACAACAAGTATTTACATGGGAGCCTTAAGTGTTAGGGGGCAAGGGGAGGTGTGGGAATGTGTTGTTCCTGCTGTCAGGGCAGCCTTTGGGAGCGTACACCCCTGGGAGGACACTGCTGTCATGCCAACCGGGACGTTCTCGGAACCGGCACGTGCTCGCGGCGATGGGTACGTGCCTACGAGAGCTCTCATCCCGCTATTGTACCAGAGATGTTTCCTTGGGTTTTCCATGCTGTGTTCTGGCTATTGCACTCTTGCGCTGGCTTTATTGCCATTAGGCATTCAGTGGAAACGTTACACATGGCCTTCGGCAGCTTCGCGATGTCCCCGAGCTCCATGAAGTTCCATCGGAGGCGTTCATTGCTACGCCGGTGGCCGTCCTGCGGCACAGCGAGGCGCTGGCCCCGCAGATGGTGGGTTTGTGAAAGGGCGTCACTTGTGTGGTGTTGGGAATACAAGGCTTGGAAAGGCTGGGATTCCTGTTTACCATCTGTTTCCATGGCCCTTCCCTAATAGAAACTCTCCTCCTCCAGGATTCAAGGATCTGTAATCAAAACTGTTTGGCTTGCGGCAGGAGGGAGGAAATCCCAAATCGTGGAGGAGATGGTGACATTTCTTGACCTTTTCTATGTGTATCTCGGAGACAAACACTTGAGTGAGTGTGTGTGTGCTTATGTTTGTGGGTTTAGGCTCTGGGTGTATTTCCTAATGCAGGCGCCCGGTGAGACGCGAGGTTACGCATGGACCTGTTGGAGCGGGGCCAGAGGAGGGCTACTAAAATGATCCGAGGGCTGGAGCCCCTCTGCCATGAGGCCAGGCTGGGAGAGTTGGGGGTGTTCAGCCTGGAGCAGAGGAGGCTGCGGGTAGAGCTGAGTGCGGCCGTTCAGTACCTAAAGGGGTCCTATAGGAAAGGTGGGGACAATCTTTTTAGTAGGGCCAGCTGTGACAGGACAAGGGGGGATGGCTTTAAACTGAAGCAGGGTAGGTTTAGACTGGATCTAAGGAAGAAATTCTTTACACTGAGGGTGGTGAAACCCTGGCAGGGGTTGCCCAGAGAGGGGGTGGAGGCCCCATCCCTGGGAACATTCCAGGCCAGGTTGGACGGGGCTGTGAGCAACCTGATGTGGTTCAAGGTGTCCCTGCTCCTGCAGGGGGGTTGGACTAGATGACCTCTAGGGGTCCCTTCCAACCCAAAACATTCTATGATTCTATGATTCTCTGCCGCAATTGAGATAGACCTGAAAACCCTTTGCGGGGGGACGGGGACAGTGTGTCAGCGAGTCTGATCCACGGGCAGCTGCGTATAAGAAACACACTTACTAAATATTTCCAGATACTCTCCCCTTGAGAACCCACATTTCCCTTTGCTTGGAAAACTCCAGGGCTGCAGTTTTGAGTCGGCTGGTTGAGCATGGGGCCGCAGACCTGTCCGCCCATGCAGGAGCTCGTACGGTGGCGGCGTTTGCTCCGAAGGGAGGTTTGAGTGTGCAACCTTGCAGTTGGGGCTGCCCGGAACCGCTCAGCGAGCTGGCTTTGTTATCAGACAGTGTTACCCATGGCTCATCTCCTCCTCTTTGCTCATGAAACATATTACAGCAGGCCGTGGTGGTTTGATGCTGGCTGGATGCCAGGGGCCCACCAAAGCCACTCTATCACTCCCCTCTAACTGGACAGAAGAGAGAAAAAGTAACTTAAAAGGCTCGTGGGTCGAGGTAAGGACAGGGAGAGATTATTTTATCAGTTACCATCACGGGCAAAACAGACTCAACTTGAAAAAAAAATTAATTTATTATCAATCAAAATCAGAGAAGGAGAGGAGAAAAACTGCTAGATCTTAAGAACCTTCCCCCCACCCCTCCCTTCTTTCTGGGCTCAACTTCACTCCCAGTTTCTCTGCCTACTCCCCCCAGTGGCACAGGGGGATGGGAACGGGGGTTGGGGTCAGTTCATCACACATCGTCTCTTCCATCACACATTCTTCCTCCTCAGGAGAGGACTCTTCCCCTGCTCACGCATGGGGTCCCTCTCACGGGAGTCAGTCCTCAACGAACTTCTCCAACGTGAGTCCTTCCCATGGGCTACAGTTCTTCACGAACTGCTCCAGCATGCGTCCATAACTTCCACAGGGTGCAGTCCCTCAGGAGCAGACTGCTCCGGTGCTGGGTCCCCTGTGGGGTCACAAGTTCTGCCAGCAAACCTGCTTCGGCGTGGGCTCCTCCCCCCACGGGTCCGCAATGGTTTTCCAGGAACCTGATCTGGCCCAGGCTTCCCACGGGGTCACAGCCTCCTCCCTTCAGGCATCCACTCGCTCCGGCGTGGGGTCCTCCATGGGCTACAGGTGGAGATCTGCTCCACCGTGGGCCTCCCTGGGCTGCAGGGGGACAGCCTGCCCCACCATGGTCTTCACCATGGCCTGCAGGGGAATCTCCGCTCTGGCACCTGGAGCACCTTCTCCCCCTCCTTCTTCACTGACCTTGGTGTCTGCAGGGTTGTTTTCTCTCCCATCCTCTCACTTCTCTTCTCTCTCTGGCTACTGAGCCGCAGCCGTTTTTTTTCCTTCTTAAATCTGTTATCACAGAGGCACTTCCACCATTGCTGATTGGCTTGGCCTTGGCCAGCGGCGGACACCGGGAAAACTTCCAGCAGCTTCTCACAGAAACCCCCCCTGTAGCCCCCCACTACCAAGACCTTGCCATAGAAACCCAATACACAGGCCCATGCCGAAATGGCTGCTGGAGCGTGAGCTAAGGCTGAGCAATGCTCTTGGAACAGAGTGACTCGCAGTTTGGGGTGCTCTCTGTGTGACTTGTGAGATTACTCAAAATAGCCTGTCATTTAGAAAGTGGCTTTTCAGTGGCTTCTGAAAAGTTGAGCCATAAAACTGCTGCCACATGGGACATCGTTGGTCTTGTGTGCATATTTAGTGCACTGTAAAGTCTGGGGAAACACCAATTCTTGCGATTCCATCGAGAAAACCTGATCGTGGCTGATAGCATCAGAAATGAGGTCAGTGGATGGTTTGATGGCACTTGAAATACAAAGATTACGTTCAAGTAGCACATGATATGACGAAACATTTTTCCCCTTAGGGTGAGTTGTCTCTCTTTTCCTTTTCTGGTTTGTCCTGCTAGCTCTGTACGCCGACCGCGCTGCTGCTTCCCAGCAGCGTTCCCTTCGCTGCTGCTTCCCGGGCTGCGCGCTGGTCCTGCGCAGAGAACTTTGCTTTTGACGCAGCAGTCGTGCGGTTTGGGTCGGTTTTCCTCTGTGCTCTTGGGAGAGGTGGCTGGGGCACCACAGCTGGAGCTACAACTAATTGGCGTTGAAGAGTCAAAGCTGCCTTAGTGAGGGCTGGAGCAGACTTCTTGTTTTCTGTGGAATGGGCAAAGAGGGAGCTGCTGGAACACAGAACCCCAAAATGCCAGGGGTTGGATGGGACCTCGGGAGCTCACCCAGTGCCACCCCCCTGCTCAAGCAGGCTCACCCAGAGCAGGGGGCACAGGACAGCGTCCAGGCGGGGGTTGAATATCTCCAGAGAAGGAGACTCCACAGCCCCCCTGGGCAGCCTGGGCCAGGACTTTGTCACCCTCAAAGTCAAGAAGTTCTTCCTCATGTTCAACTGGAACCTCTTGTGCTTCAGTTTGTGCCCATTGCCCCTTGTCCTGGTGCTGGACACCACTGGGAAGAGTCTGGCTCCGTCCTCGTGACGCCCACCCTTAAGATATTTGTACGTTTTGATGAGGACGTGCACTTGCTGATGAGTTTTCACCAACGCTTAAGGAATCCTCTCGTAGCGTAAGGGCCCATGGCTGCCACAGACCAGAGCATTGCACTGCAGACCAGAGCATGGCTTTCCTTCTCGGGCAGAGTCTCGAAGGAAAGTGTTTCTTCTCTCCAGCTCTGAGCATCCCCTCTTCATAACAGATGTTAAATGGGAGAGATGAAGGCCTGAGGCTTGTGTTCTTGCTGAGGAGAGGAAGAGGTTTAGTGCTCTTGGTATTAGAGCTTCTGTTTTCCTGTGGGGAAGCGCTTAAAGAAATGCTCGCAGGGATGCAGGTCTCTTCTTGGACCCAGTTCATTTGCCAGCAATGTGACAGCTCGGAGGGTATGAGCTTGGTAAGTGCGGGGTGGGAAGCAGCCAGCCAGGATCAGACCTGGAGCCAGAAAAGTCAAAACTATTTTCTCAGCCCGTGGTTTCCTCTGGAGAGGGGATCTTCCCGTCCATGCTGCAGAAGATGTGCAGGGCTCTTGCTTTTGCCTGAGCTGAGGGAGAGGAGGACAAAGTCCCTTGTGGTTGAGTCCCCATCCCTGGGGGGATTTAAAAGCCAGGCAGACGTGGTGCTTAGGGCCAGGGTTTAGTGGTGGGATGGCAGGGTTAGAGTAACAGTTGGGCTTGATGATCTTAAAGGGCTTTTCCAATCTAAACAATTCTGTGATTCTATGAAAGAGACCTCTCTTGATGGATGTCTGGGCAGACTTTCTTCACGGTAACATCTGAAAGGAGGGCTTTTCTGAGTGCGATGTGGTGAGGTGGAAGGCGGGTGTCCTGCTAGATGGGCCTGGGGCTCCGTGCCTGCCGGGCAGGTAGGAGGACAGTGTCTGCAGTTGGGCAGTGGGGAGGGCAGTCGGGGCAGGCTCAGGCTCACCACCATTTCACATGTCACACATTTGCACTCTGCAGGTGGTTTCATCCCAACATCAGTGGAATTGAGGCAGAGAAGCTGCTCCTCACCAGGGGCGTCCATGGCAGCTTTCTGGCTCGACCCAGTAAGAGCAACCCGGGAGACTTCACCCTCTCCGTCAGGTAAGCAGACAGGAGCAGACGGGGGCTGGAGGAAGGGGCTGGCCCAAACTCCCCAGCACACCCTGCGTCCACGAACGGACATGCAAGGGGAGAGGCGCTTGCATGGCAACGACCTTTGCGGTACGGCTTGAAGCTCAGGTCGCTGAACTCTCCCCGTCGCCACAGAGGCTGTGCTAAAAGCCACACGCTACATCCCCCCACTCGGTCATCCCCGTGGGTTGCACGTGCCCCTGTCCTGCCAGGGCTGGCTCTCGGCTTGTGGCACGTGTTCCTGCAGCCACCGGTGCCAGAGGAGAGAGGATCAGGAGCCCTCTTGCATTTCTGGGGAGAGCATGTTCAAACCCAGCAGGGATGAATCATCTCCCTCTGGTCTCAGAGAAAATTAACATAGCCACCTTTGGGAGAGACTTGCTTTCTGCGTTCCATACGGGACCCCAGGAGCACCTCCATAGGAGAGGGCACTTGCTGGCCAGCCTCGCGGTGGCTGTGTTCCCAGGCATTCCCTATGCATCGCCTTCAAAGTGCCCCGGTGTCCTTTGGGAGCAAGGCGGTGGCAGAAAGGAAAGCTGCAGTTCTGCCGATGGTCTTTGCGGATGAAGCCCCTTATGGGGGTAGAACTTTCTAAGTTCTAAGGTAGAACAACCTTATGGGTAGAACTCTCTGAGGGTGAGCTAAAGCGAAGAGGCGAAGGGTAACATTGGCCCGGTGAGTCCCTGAGATAAAAGGAGCAGGTTGGGGGTTCAAGGCACGAACCTCCCATGAACACCGTCCAGCTGACGCCGTGCAGGGCCATGGCTCAGCAAAGGTTCCTCCAAGCACTTGTAGCGCAGACCTCTTGTGTTTTGGTTTTTTTTTTGTTGTGGCTTCTGTTTAAATTTAAACAACCCTCATTTTGTTTAGGAAACTAAAGTGAGTTTATAAATCCGCTCAGCAACACAGGGCTTGGAGAAGCTCTGTGCGCTCGCCGGCACGGACAGAGCGTTTCCACCTGGCAAGGCACGGACATGGAACGGGATGTAAGCAACACCAGGGCACTGTGAGCCCCAGTCCCTCCCCACACATCCCTCCCCCTGCATGACGATTGCCTTATTGCACATTGGGCCACGAACCCACTTTTCGGGCAACCCCAGCCCCCAGCCAGGGGCTGCTGGAGCCGCCGGTGGGTCAGAGCAGTGTGGCGATGCTGCCTGGCTCCGGTGAGACTTTACCCTCTCCTTGTTGCCTTAAGCATTCCGGTGAAACCCTCGCTTCTCCCCCCCTTGCAATCATCACTGGACTTGAACCTGTGCTCCTCTCTGCCAAGCGCAGTCGTTTCTTAGCTTGGCAAGAGGGAGGGTTTGCAGCTGCCTTATTACTATTATTATTATTTATTTTTTTAAATGCTTCCTTTTGTGTTGGGGAATACAACCCAGCAGCCTGACCCTGTGCCCCTCGGGCGGCTCCCACTGACCACAGCTCCTCACGCTATGGAGCAACACGGCGGAAGGGGAAAAGTCCAGCTTTTCCTGTGCCTTGGCTGGGTGGGGAGTGTCTGGATCTGGCTTCACTAGCTCCCCAGTAGTCTTGTAATCAGAAGTGGCTGTGAGTTAATGAGAGAGGCAGGAAGTGCTTCTAATTAGAATGGAAAATAAACTCAGTCACGGAGAGCTGCCTCGAGCAAGCTACGGCAGCAAGGGGATGCGTGGAAAAAGGGGGGGTTGTCTTCATGTGAGCTTAGCGTCTCCTTTCGCGTAATTTTGTGAGTCAGGGTGTTGTCTGATCGTAAAGTGAAGCACCGACGGCACCCGCTTGGCCAGGCAGCGTGCAAGCAGATGCAGGTTACGGCTGAGCAACACTGTCCTGATGGGGAAAGATAGGCAGCGAGCGGCGGAATTACCCTGAAAGAGCAGGGGCAGTTGCTTTGCCAGGAGAGCCAGTTCCCACACCAGCGTTACCGTGCTCGTGCCTTGTGCCGTGGAGCTGCTCCACAAGCTTGCACAGTTTCCTTCCCTGAGCCCCAGCCAAAGGGCCCCTGGGTTTCTGCTGTTCTGTTGCCTCCTGCCTGTGCGGCTTCGCTGCCTCCCTCCTCCAGCTGCGGCACGTGTTGGGACACAGTGAATAAAAGCTTGGCCTCCTGTCGAACCACCATGGACAGCTGGGGAGTCCCAGAGCAGTTTCATTATCGCTATTATTTCTTTATTCCATTCTGCTTTCTTTGTGGCAGATGGCAGAGGGGGGGAAGAAGGGAGTGCCAGGTTATCGGAGGGGGTTTGGATCACTCCTGACTGCAGGGAGACCTTTATTAAACATTTACCGCAGTGCAACAGTATTGTTTTGGCCATAAAATCAAGCCAATTAATGCCCTTAATGCATGAATGGTGCCCTGCGGGAATGAGGTGCGAGTTATAGGAAAGATGGGGAAAATCTTTTTAGCAGGGCCAGCTGTGTCAGGACAAGGGGGGATGGTTTTAAACTGAAGCAGGGTAGGTTTAGACTGGATCTAAGGAAGAAATTCTTTACACTGAGGGTGGTGAAACCCTGGCAGGGGTTGCCCAGAGAGGTGGTGGAGGCCCCATCCCTGGGAACATTCCAGGCCAGGTTGGACGGGGCTGTGAGCAACCTGATGTGGTTCAAGGTGTCCCTGCTCCTGCAGGGGGGTTGGGCTGGGTGGCCTCTAGGGGTCCCTTCCAACCCAAAACATTCTGTGATTCTATGATTCTAAGAGCACAGCGATACAGCATGCCTTAATACCATAGTATTGAATGATGCCACCACAGCCCACTGGCAGGCTGTAACTCAGTGGAAAGTCTGACCAGCTCTCACGGTTCTGAGTAAACCAAAGCCGTGACACATAGCAGGTTTCCAGGAAAGCACGTTAAACATGACACACCGGCGTAGAGGCAATGTGTTGAGGCATCGAGAACTGAAGGCAAGGAAAGAAAGAATTCTTTCATCGACTCGTTCGACCTGCAAGTCCTTGCTCCTTCCTGGCTCATCCCATCTCTATTCCAGGACTTGAGGCCAGACTTGTCCTATAGTCTCGGGTATGGAGAATTGGCTTGGGCATGGGCACCGGTTAGGTAGAGCAGGTTTGCTTATATTTCATAGAATCATAGAATTGTTTAGGTTGGAAAAGACCTTTAAGATCATCAAGCCCAACTCTTCCCCTAACCCTGCCATCCCACCACCAAACCCTGTCCCTAAGCACCTCATCTGCCCGGCTTTTAAATCCCCCCCAGGGGTGGGGACTCGACCCCTTCCCTGGGCAGCCCCTTCCAGTGCCTGACAGCCCTTTGGGGAAGGAATTTTTCCCAATGTCCAACCTAAACCTGCCCTGGCACAACTTGAGGCCGTTTCCCCTCATCCCATCGCCTGTTCCCTGGGAGCAGAGCCCGACCCCCCCCGGCTCCCCCGTCCTCTCAGGCAGTTGTAGGGAGTGATGAGGGCTCCCCTCAGCTTCCTCTGCTCCAGGCTGAACACCCCCAGCTCCCCCAGCCACTCCTTGTAAGACTTCATCTGAGCGATGTGCTCTTTTCCCGCTGATGACAGCCCCCAAACGTGTGCGTAAATGTTCTTGGGAATTGGAGCTGCAAGCCCGGAGGGAGCACGGAATGAGTGACTTTGTGCTGTGGAAGCTGAAAACCTGGGCGGCCGCCTTCCCCCTGCGTTTGTCCCCTTTCCCTGTTACATTGCACACGCACACAGGTGGAACCGTGGTGTTATTCTCACCTAGAATCGTAACCTTTTTTTTTTTTTTTCTTTAAATCTCTGAACTGGACAGGTCTATATATATATTTATTTTTTCCTTTCTGAGAAATAAAATGGTTTCAAAGAAAACAATACAGATAGCTTTGAAAATGTACCTAAAATAGAGGTGTCAGTGGGAGAAACTACCTTTAGGAAAACAATCAAAACCTCTTCCTCCCGCTTTCAACCCCCCCCTTCAGCTTCTTCAAAGATTTTTTGAAAGCCAGTGAGGGGAAAGGCGGCTCCTTTTAATTACAGAGAGGATGTGGGCTGAAAAGAAAGCAGGCGATGGAGCTTTGGCTGACCAGACCACACACCAAGTGACCATGTGCTGGTGTGTGTCCAGAGCTGTGTCCCTGAAGAGAGGCTGGGCAATAATATTGCAGGAGTTATGAGGAGGTTTCCATGAGACTCTGTGGCTGCTTTCCCTTCCTTTCCTTACCTCCGTGCACCCTTTCAGTCGTTGCCATTACAGCAACGAGTCTTCACGGGGCTTTGTTTTTTCAGCTCTTAAGAGAAAGAGGCGTGACACACGGAGAGGGCACGATGTGGTTAATGAACGGATGGTGTTTGTCCTGGTTTTAAAATAATAGAAAAAAAAAAAACTCTTAAAAAAAAATAGTCAGCTCTGAGTCCAACAGTCAGCTCTGCTGGCAGCTTGTAATCAGCCAAACCCGGCTCCTTTCATCAACCCAACCCTTCCTCTTCTGAAGCGTACTCCTTCTTGGGGCGTCTTTGCAGATAAGTTCAAGAGCTTGTTCCACACGGAGGGTCGGACCCACCGGCCATAACCCAGCGCCAAGAGGGCTGTACTTCTCAGGAGTCCTTGGTGTGCTGGTGGTACGTCAGTACTAGGTACCGACTTCATATTTATTGGCTCATCTTATTCTTTGGGCACTTCAGCAAATACGTGGAGCACATCAACAAGGGAGGAAAGGGGTCTGGCAACTTTGACTGAAGTGTGATGATGACGGAGAGTCAGTTTGAGTAAGGCTGTAGTAATATCCGCTGCGTCTGTACGTGAGCTGTCTTGTTTTGCTCCACGCAGTTGCTGCAGCACTGGCTCTCTGCCGGTATCTCGGCGTTGCCTCAACCCAGGCTATAAGGCAGCTCTGTATCAGCAGGTCCCTTAATGCGGGTGATGTTCCTCATCGCAGGGGTTATGAGCGTTCGTGTTTGCCGGAGGTAATGACGGCACTCCGACACTTTGTGCTTTGAGAGTGGCTCACAAAACCTGCACCGAACGGGACTGCGTGGAAGAATGCCTCTGCTCCTGAGCCTGGAAGGGGCTGGGAACTGGAGCTGGGCTTGCAGGAGAGCTGTGGAAGCTGTCCTGGGTGGTGGGAGCAGAGCCCTGCCAGTTGGGGGATTTTTGGAGGATGCAAGTAGAGTTTATTTGCCTCTTGCAATTCTGATGAGTGGCTGTTACAAAAGCTTCCTTGCCTTTCTTGTATGCGGTGACACATCCCATTTCCTACAAGGACCTGGTACCGGGTTTGCTTTTGATATTGAGCCTTCCAAATTTGAATTGTGATTCTTAAGAAAATAGACCTCCTATTGAAGTTGAGGGCTGTTGGGGGAGAAACATGGGTGGCCATGCAGGAAATGCCCCATGTTTCCAGCCTTCAGTGCTTGCCTGGATCTGCCAGAGCATGTTTTCAGAAGACCAAGTATTTAGAATCGCTTCTGAAGAAAGCGAACAGCTTCTTACGGGTTTGGCCAGGCCTGGGTAAATAGTTTGAACAAAAGGAAAAGGCACGTTGAAAGTTTGCCGAAGTGGTGCTTGGCCGGTGGCCACGGCAGTAATGCAAATGCCAGGACAGTTAAGAACCATCCATTAGAGACCTCGTTAACTTGGTAACTGCGTCACGTTTTACGGGAACCGACTGTATCCTCGTTCATGGGATATAGTACGACGTGCTTGTGGGTAACGAAGTCTTGTTAGCGCTACAGTCTCCCAGAGTGGTTTCCTTATGAAAACTTCCATTGAGCGTTCCTGGATTTAACTGGACTTTATTTTTTTTTTCCCCAAAAGGCATGTACAACTACAGGTTAAGACACGCAATCAGGAAGGAGGATTTTATGTCCTATGGAATAGGTCCTCTGTGAAAAGGGGGAGATCGGTACTACCGGTATGTTAGAGCAGTTGAGTTGCTGCCTGCAGACAGTGCAGAGGCAGCACAGGAAGAAAGTTGGGTTGGGAGAAGAATGGATGGAGGCTTGAAAGAGGCTCTTTTCTAAAATATTTGTCCTCGTGTCTCATCATCATAGCATCTACATATTAAGGCCCTGTACTCCAGGCCTACATAAATATTCATCGGGGGGATGCCTGATTCCACTTCTTCTGAGGCAGGCCAGCCAGCTAAGGGAAGCCCTGGCTTCATGTTACAACTGGGAGACAAATGGTGGGCCCAGAGTCACCCTGAGAGCCTCCGAGAAGGTGCTGAACGTGAGGTCATTGAGTCTTGGCTGAGTGCTTTTATCACAAGGCCCTTCTTCCCGTAAGAAACCATGTTCTCCTCTGACAACGTTCTCCTCTGGGATGGCAGCACTAGGTTAACGGTTGGACGTGATGATCTTAAAGGTCTTTGCCAACCTAGATTCTATTCTATGATTCTAACTTTTCTCCTGGAGTGGTTTGAATTTCTTTGGAAGCACATTGTTCAGTTAGAGATGTAACACCAACGGATGGGTACCTTTGGCTCACTTGTGCTCATGTTTGCTGCTATTTACAAGTTTGGCAAGGCAGAGGAGTGTGTTGGAAGCCTCCTTTTGATGGCAGCCGCTTGGCAAATGGTCTGTGCTTCACAACCCTTCCCAGGGCAAAAGGCTGGGTCTCCACGGAGCAGGAAGCACCTTCAGGAATGCAAGAAGCATAAATGCTCCATAGGGAAACAGTGCCAATGTGTGAGCTCGGTGGGTGCTTGGATGTCCTTGGCCTTCCCTATGTACCTTCTGGAGCTCCTAACCCCTTAGTGAGCAGTAGGGCTCGGGCAGTCAGCTTATTCCGAGGAATCGGGTACGAGAGTTTGAAACCCGTACCTCATCTCTAGACTTCACTTGGTTGCGCGTTTGAAATTGCGTGCAAATGTCAGTTGAGTCTCTTGGGTTGTTTCGGTGGATGGTGAGTTTTCGCCGAGACCCCAAACTCTCATTGAAATGAAAGCAAACACTCAGTGAAGTTTCTAAACCCTGTGGGAGATTCTTCTTGGTTTTCCTTAGAGGGACTTTGGGGTTTTTTGGGTTGCTTTTTGCAGCTCGTCGGAGGGGTCATATATGCGTGCTGCGAAGTTTGAGGCTTTCTCTGTCTGACGCAGGCAGGAAAAGCACATGACCAAAAAAGACTTTTGGGGGTGCGGCAGGCGAGTGTATTTCTGACATGAAAAGTGGCTCTTGTGCCTTCAGTGACAAAAAAGAGTCTGTTTGGGGTTTTTGCAAGTCCTTTTCTTACGGACTGTGCTCTGTTGTGAGGAAGAGCAGACTGCATCTATGCTGGTGGTCGCTGCAGTATGGACGCAGCTTCACAAGTTGCAATATTCTGGATTAAGAAAGCCTCCTGGCTGCCTAGCTAAGGAGTTTTGCTAAAGAGGCTTAGCTTGGAATGGGGGCAACACTCCCTTGTCTGACTGCCGGCTCTGAAGCTGCCAAGAAAGCTGGCGTCTGCTGTTCCTGCTGCATCCCTGTGTGAGAGCTGTGTGTCTGTTAGAAGGAGCCGTGCCCTCCGGCACAGGGCAGCTGGGTCCTTTGGGCATCTCCTTTGTGCTTTATTTCGGCAGCCAGCATGGCCAGGGCCCAGTTGAAGGGATGCTACTACTGCGCAGCCCAGTTCTGCTGCCCAGTTCGGAGCTGCAGAGGTGACGCAAGCTTTAAGAGAAGAAAACTGGAAGGAAATGGGGATCGATCAATACCCTTTGTGTTTGGCTTGACCTTGAGGGCTTGTGGGATGAAGGACCCTGATTATCTCTCTGCTTTTCATCCCTGAAGTGCTCAAAGGCCTTGGGGGTGGGGGGGGGGGGAGTCTGTGAACCGAGCCTTTGTGGGTCTGGAATAGGGCTGGGATGTGGTGTGGGGACGGAGCTGCGGAAAGGAGGGAGCTTTTGAGCCTCAGGCCAAGTGACAAAGCCACAGTTTTGTCTGCTGCCTTCCGTGCTGCACAAAGGCTCCTCATGTCCGGCTGCTGGCGTGCGTGGCCGAAGCACTTCGCGTGCCAGCTCTTCTCGGAGGAGAGGCGGTGGCGTTGGGGCACTGGCTGGGAGCTGAATTTCACAGCCCATTGCATTTCCATCTAGTGAGTCCTGCTCATGCCCTGGATTGCCAAACTTTGACGTCTGTGCCCGTAGGACAGCTGTAGTCCTCCTGGCAGGCCAGGCCAGAACTGTGCCATCCCAGCAAGAGTTAGCCGTGCCTCGCTAAACACCCATCGCTTCCCTATGTTACAGATGCTTGGGTTTTGTCTCCCAGACCTTGTTGACAAGGGGGAGTGTGGCTGTTTGGGATCCAGGTGCAGGTTTTTGCACCTCAAGCCTGCTTGTCAGTCTTTTTCTGGTTTTGTTCTGCCGCTAATGAGGGGTGCTGGTAAGACAGTGGACGCTGTCTCTGTTCACGCTCGGTTGGTTGTGGCCACTAAACTGGCGCTAACTGGAAACCGCCTCCATGCCAGGCGAAACATCCAGGAGGGGCTGCGTGAGCACCAACTGGCATTGCTGATTCTACATGGGCAAAGTCCTTTTTAGCAACTGGGGTGGAGCAAATGTGGACACGGCCATCTGTCAGGGCAGTGTTTTAGGGAGAACCGCATGATGTGCGGTGACCGTGGCTTGAATGTGGCTAGGAGTGTTCCTGCCTAATCCTAAGCCTTGTCCCTGGTAAAGGCAGGTCTGGAGGAGGGGTGCACGGCGGCTGTGCTAGCACGCTGTCGGCAATGTTGCTGTGGGCTCTTCAAGGCTTAGCATGCGGAGATCTCATTGCCAGGTTCATCTGGTTGCCGTCTGTGTAACTCTAAGCACAGCTCATCGGACAGACAGCATTTAATCTGCTCGGGCACATGATGAGCCCCTTACGTGCCAGAAGTCGTGGCTGCTAAAATCCCCAAGATAGGTGGAAAGAGCAAAATCCATGGCAGTAGGTACGTAAAGGCAGCCATGCCTCTGGGCGTGTGTGTGTCCCAGGGCTGGTAGTGGCCATCCCAGGGCTGGTAGTGGCCATCCCAGGGCTGGTAGTGGTTGTCCCGTCATTGTACATCTTGCAGTGCTCCGTGTGCCCTTCACCAGTCATCCCACGGTCCTGCAGCCCCAGGCTCACAGAATTTGATGTCCTCTGCTGTCAGGCCTTTTGGGAGAGTGAGTTATTACAGGGTCATCAGAGTCCTGCCAGGTGGGCTTTCGTTAGACCTTGCAGTGCGTAGTTCAGCATAGCGTTCAGGAGGTAGTGGGGAGGAGGTCATTCCTCACCTTACCTGAGGAGCTGGGCATCCGTCCTGCACGTGCAAGGTGGGATGGAAAAGCAGCTGGATCCCCTCTGCCAGAGGAGAACTTCACCCCCTGGGTGCTGCTCCAAGTGCTTGTCTAGACTGGAGGAATTTGCACAAAGGTACCCAAATAAATCATAGAATCACTTTGGTTGGAAAAGACCTTTAAGATCATCGAGTCCAACCTTTAACCTAACCCTGCCATCCCACCACTAAACCATGTCCCTAAAAACGACACCGCTGTAAACCCTGCGCAGACTTAGCATGACAGCGGGAACCTTAGCGACCAGCACATGCCCTGGCGGGCACATCCAGAGTCCCCTAAGGCTGACAGAGCCTCTTGCCACCACTTGCATTTGAGGGCCAGATCTTAACCTCCCTCCAAAATCAAGAGGTAGGGCCAGGCTCTGAGGTAGACAGCACCTACAGCCCAAGAAAACTGAACGGGCGATGGTTTTGTGGTGCTGGGGCTATATCCAGTACCATCCCGATTCCTGCTCTTCCACTGCATCGCTACGGGGGCTCTACTTGGCTGCAAAAAGACAGCAGAAGTGGGGCAAGCACCAATTCTGAGAGCCCCGGCTGTGGATCCAGCTCTTCCTTCCATTTAACCCTGCGCGGAGACCGCTGTAGCTTTTCTGATTCCCCATTCTGTGCCATGGCTTTTCTATCTGACCTGGTCAGCTGCTGATACCTCCTTGCGTCTCCTGCATCTCGCTGTCACGGTTGCTTTGGCAACAAATTGAGAGAGGCTGGGAGCAGCTCAGCAGGGTAAAGAACAAGAAATTTGCCCAGATTTACGAATCTCTCTCTGATCCAGCTCGTGGCAATGGGCTTCCAGCCATGTCTCCCCGGCGCAGGGGGGCTGCTGCTAAGTGCATTTAAAATGCAATTAGCTTGCCTCTTGGAGGTTAGTGTGGCCTTCTGGGGCTAGTGTGGCCTTCTGAGGAAGGAGGCTGGGCTTTGCCGGGGTGAGGGGGCTCTTGGAACAGGCTGATAAAGCCACCCGGCCATATTCCCTTGAGCCTGGAGGGCACCACTGGAGGGGGGAAAGCATTAATGGAAGCATTTCCCCGAACCAGTTTATAGGGTTTGTGAATACCAGGCAATATACTGGTTTGGGTGATTTTTTTTTTTTCCTTTTTTTTTTTTTTAAAACTAATTAGATGATAGCGAGTACGGCTGTGCATAGAAAACTGTTTGCTGTAAACCGGAGTTGAGGTCAGAGCCTCATCCAGCTGAGAGGGTGGGTAGTGTAGGAAGTGGAAGGGATGGCAGAGGACGGATTTTTCACCTCCTTTGCGTGAGGTTGGGAAGCAGAATGGGCTGGGAGCGTGCACGGTGCAGAGTTGGTTCTTGGCTGAGTAACCTCGGCCAAGGAGCATCCATCCCTTCCCCGGCTGTAGAAGCGTGGCCAGCACGAGCGGGGTCTGAGCCAACAGAGGGCGCGTGGTGCAGCCGAAAGAGGTAGGCGATGCTCGGGAGGCAGCTGGGCTCTGGAGGCCGGTGCTGGGTTTCCATTCTCTGGTGCTTACAGCCTTGTTTGCCTTCCTTCCTTAGAAGAAACGATGAGGTGACGCACATTAAGATCCAGAACACGGGGGATTACTATGACCTCTACGGCGGCGAGAAGTTTGCCACCCTTGCAGAGCTGGTGCAGTACTACACCGAGCAGCAGGGGCTGCTGCGGGAGAAGAACAGCAACGTCATCGAGCTGAAGTACCCCCTCAACTGCCAGGACCCCACCTCGGAGAGGTAAGCCCCGCTCCCCGACAGCACTGGCGATGCTGTCTTTCCCGCTGGCTCAGACCTTACGGCTGCACCCGGCCTGGCTTTGGAAAGGAGCCCGGAACAGCGGGTGCTTGGGTGCGATTTAGCTTCTGTGACCCCAAAGCTGCCCACCTCTGGGATGTGGTTCCCTAGCTGCTCCGCAGGCTAACGTTGGTGAGGCCCAGAAGCTGGTCCTTGCGCGGTGTCGGAGCGGGCTGATAAGCTTCCTCTGCAAAGGGTCCTGCAGGCGCATCCTAGGAGGTACGCAGCTTTGGTTTTAAAAGAAAGACCTTGGGGGACTGGTCGACAGGCAGCTGAATATGAGCCAGCAGTGTGCCCAGGTGGCCAAAGAAGGCCAATGGCATACTGGCTGGTATCAGGAATGGTGTGGCCAGCAGGAGCAGGGCAGTGACCGCGCCCCTGTACTTGGTGCTGGTGAGGCCGCACCTTGAATACCGTGTGCAGTTTTGGGCCTCTCACTACAAGAAAGACGTTGCCTTGCTGGAGCATGTCCAGAGGAGAGCCACAAAGCTGGGGAGGGGTCTGGAGCCCAAGGCTGATGCTGAGCAGCTGGGGGAGCTGGGGGTGTTCAGCCTGGAGCAGAGGAGGCTGAGGGGAGCCCTTATCGCTCCCTACAACTGCCTGAGAGGAGGCTGTAGCAAGGTGGCAGTCAGGCTCTTCTCCCTGGTAACGGGTGATGGGATGAGGGGGAATGGTCTGAAGTTGTGCCAGGGCAGGTTTAGGTTGGACATTGGGAAAAATTTCTTCCCCGCAAGGGCTGTCAGGCACTGGAATGGGCTGCTCAGGGAGGTGGTCGAGTCCCCATCCCTGGGGGGATTTAAAAGCCGGGCAGACGAGGTGCTTAGGGCCAGGGTTTAGTGGTGGGGTGGGCAGGGTTATGGGAACGGTTGGACTTGATGATCTTAAAGGTCTTTTCCAACCTAGACGATTCTATGATTCTATGAAAGAAAACACGTGCAAGTGACCTGTGTCTGCCCACAGAATGCTGGGTAGCAATGCCATGAATAGAGCCTTCCACCATCCTGGCTCTGTAAGCGCCGATCATCCCAGTAGCAACACGCCGTTGCCTTGCAGGGATGGGGGGGGCTGACTCGCTGTGAGAAGCCACTTGCCTCGGGCTGCTTCAGGACATTTCCACCAGCCCATAGCGACCTTCCTTCCTCCCCTTCATCCGTGACGCTCCAGTGGCACCTTTTCCCCTTTTCCTCCCCCTCACTTTCCCCAGTATGACAGGGTGGGTTGGGAAGGGGAACGCCTGTTTGGGCGGCTGGTGATGCCAGAGCGGGTCCCCAGTTACTCGAACTCCAGCGGGCAGGGTAAGGTGAAGCTGTGAGTAGCCTCGTGTTCCTGAAATGGAGCAGAGGTGCTCCCTTCCACACCGTTGTGTGAGCCGGCTGGGCCAAGGCACTGGGAAGCCCCTCACAGAATCACAAGGGTTGGAAGAGACCTCGTGAGATCATCTAGTCCAACCCTCCTGCTCAAGCAGGTTCTCCTAGAGCATGTTACACAGGACTTCATCCAGGCGGGGGTTGAATATCTCCAGAGAAGGAGACTCCACAGCCCCCCTGGGCAGCCTGGGCCAGTGCTCTGTCACTCTCAGAGTAAGGAAGTTTTTCCTCATATTCAACTGAAACCTCTTATGTCTCAGTTTGTGCCCATTGCCCCTTGTCCTGGTGCTGGACACCACTGCAAAGAGTCTGGTTCCATCCTTGTGAATTCCGCCCTTAAGATATTTGTATGTATTGATGAGGTCCCCTCTCAGTCTTCTCTTCTTCAGGCTCATGCACTCCCTTGTTGCCAGGGAGGTTTCTTTTGCTCCTTCCAGATCGCAGTGTGACAAGCAGCCAGGCAGCTGCTCACGTTAGCAGAAGCTCTGGAAAAGGGGAAACCCCTTTTAGCTGGGTTTCCCCTTCTTTTCCTGCCAAGGAAAGTCTGGCTTGGCAAGGAAGCTCCATAGATGGCAGGGTTAGGGGAACGGTTGGGCTTGATGATCTTAAAGCTCTTTTCCAACCTAAACAATTCTATGATTTTAGAATAAATATTTCTGCTCCAGACCACATATCTTGTGGCATCGGGGAGAAGAGAGGGGAAAAGGGTCCAAAGCCTCTAAATACACAAAATGATGATGGTGTCAGGATATAGCAGGGTGCGTCAGGGTAGCGGTGTTTGCAAGACCTGGGCTGGAATAGCAGCGGTGCTGTGAGCAGAGGTGGGCCCTTCTGTCCTCTGCAGCAGTACGGCCTGATCCTAATGCCTTCGCGAGCCCGCAGGAAGGGCTCTTGCTCTTCACAGGTCTTCCCAGTCAGGCTTGAAGTGGCTGCCTTTGCATCATGCTGAGTCAGGACTCAAAAGGTCCAGCATCACTGGCTGCTCTTCTATTACACACACACACACAGAATGGCAAGGGTTGGAAGGGACCTCAGGAGCTCACCCAGTCCAATCCCCCTGCTCGAGCAGGTTCTCCTAGAGCATGTTACACAGGACTCCATGCAGGCAGGCTTTGAATATCTCCAGAGAAGGAGACTCCACAGCCCCCCTGGGCAGCCTGGGCCAGGACTTTGTCACCCTCAAAGTCAGGAAGTTCTTCCTCATATTCAACTGAAACCTCTTATGTTTCAGTTTGTGCCCATTGCCCCTTGTCCTGGTGCTGGGCACACTGGGAAGAGTCTGGCTCCATCCTCATGACTTCCATCCTTAAGATATTTGTACCCCCTTTCCGGTGGGGAGATGCTCCAGTCCCTTTTTTTGTGGACCCCTCTCTTTCTTGAACTGGGGAGCCCAGAACTGGACCCAGTGCTTGAGGTGGGGTCTCACCAGGACAGAGTAGAGGGGGAGAAAAAAAGTAAAGGAAAACGTAGCCACCTTCAAGGAAGAACTGCCGGAATAGTGTTTCTTACAGCTTCATCAGAAGCCATCTCTAGATGACAGTGCTTGTCATGCATCACGTGGCAGTTTAATACACCGATGCCGTTTCAAATTTAGCTGGAGGACTGAGCAAAGTCCTGACACTTCCAGCCTCGGGCTAAGGTATTGATGTGACATTGCAAAATGTTGGAGGAAAGTCACTGGGGACTGTTTCTAAAATAACTCAAGCCGCTGTCGTGCCAGGGGGGAGAGCAGTCGGATCGGGAACTTGGGAATGGGTTTCCCATGAGCACCGTCCCCAGCAGCGAGTGTAGCTCTTGTTTAAAGAGAATGCTCCGGGCACTTCTGAGCTGACCTTGCTCTCCGTTGCTGCTCCCCAAGGTGGTACCATGGGCACCTCACTGGCAAGGAGGCAGAGAAGCTTCTGACCGAGAAGGGGAAGCCAGGTAGCTTTCTGGTGCGGGAGAGCCAGAGCAAGCCAGGAGACTTTGTCTTGTCGGTGCTGACAAACGAGGATAAGATGGAGACTGGAGATCGGAAACCACACGTGACCCACGTGATGATCCACTACCAGGTGGGAAATGTGTTGTCCCCGCTCGGCCGGTGGCCGGCAGTGGGTGGGCAACCAAGTGGGGAGCGGTGCGTTCCCGTCTCACCGTGGTTTTGTCATTCTGTCCTGCAGCCGGACGGGAAGTACGACGTGGGGGGAGGAGAGCGGTTTGACACCCTCACGGACCTGGTGGAGCACTATAAGAAGAACCCCATGGTGGAGAAATCTGGAGCTGTGGTTCATCTGAAGCAGGTAATAGCTGCTCTAGCACATATTTGTTGGTTCTGGGCTTGCTCTTTGGGAACTCCCTGCCCTCAGAACATCTCCCTGGCTACTCCTCCTGCTCATCCAGGCTCTCCGCTTACCAGAGAGGTCCCTGGCCCCACACCCAAGGCCTTGGGAATGGACCCAACTCCTGCCAGTACCCCCAGGGATTCGGGACCTTTTTTTTTCCAGGGGAAAATTATCTGTCTTACTGTTATTGGAAGTGATTTCCGTCTTCATCTGTCTTTCAGCCATTCAACGCCACGCGCATCAACGCAGCAAACATTGAAAACAGAGTGAGGGAGCTGAACAAGATGGCAGACCACAGTGAGAAGGCCAAGCAAGGGTTCTGGGAAGAATTTGAGGTACAGGATGCTCCTGTGCTCTGTCCCACTTGTGCCTGTGGGTGAAGAATATCCTATCTGCATGGGAGTCTCATGGTTTTGCAGCACTGAGGACCTCTTCTCAGCACTCTTTGTCCTTTCCCTGTTTTCCGTGTTCAGCTGAGTTACTGCCTGGTCCTTTTTCCATTGCTTTTTCTCACGCCCGAGGCAGTTTCTGCTTCCTCATCCTAGAGCTACGTGCTTTCTGTTCCCTGCAGGGATTTGTGCCTCCTCCCTCCATTAACTCTCTCCTCAAGCTGCTCCTTGGCTCCCTTTCCCTTCCTGCCAGCACTCCCTCTGCTCTTCTCAGCATTAGGAAGCCACGTGGCCAGTGGGAAGAGCCCTTCCTTTGCCTCTGACTCCCCTTGTCTGCTCAGAACAGTTTGTTCTCTGCTCCACAGATGCTGCAGCAGCAAGAGTGCAAGCTCCTCTACCCCAGGAAGGAGGGGCAGCGACCAGAGAACAAGGCTAAGAATCGCTACAAGAACATCCTTCCCTGTAAGGAGACACTCAATACTGGTTTGGGGGTTTTTTTGGCCCCAATTTCTGCAGCCTCCTCTGGGGCTTGTTAACCCTGCAGAGCTTTCTGGCCATAGCTGAGTTGGAAGGAGGTGTACGCTGTCCTAGTGGAGTGGTCCATGGCGTTCTCCATCCCCTTTCTAACCTGGTCCTTCCCTTTGCCATGGGAAACTGGTTAAACTGCTCTCCTCTCCTTGTGCTGCGAGTCCTAATATGCTACAGAGCTCAAGTGTAATTCAGAGCTCATACGAAGCCAGAGCATCCCAGGGAAATATTGGAAAACTTGAGCTCGGGTTAGTCTGCAACGTTGCGTTATCACTGATGCCCACTAGATCGGCCACACAGCGTGAGCCAGGCAGCGTGCAGTACTGCCAAGTCTCACAGGAGGAGCATTTTACCCCCTCTTTTGCAGTAATTACCCATGCAACCCCATACTGAGAGCCTTGTGGGAGCCCTTGCTGGGCCCCACTGTGCCTGCCCTGCAGCAAAGCCCCCCCGCCCCCGTGCCCCTGGGTGGGCGACTCACTCCCATCTTCATTCTGGGCTCTCTCCTTCAGTTGATACCACGCGGGTGGCACTCCGAGACGCAGATGCGAGCGTGCCTGGGTCAGACTACATCAATGCCAACTATATCAAGGTACTTGGGGAAAGGGAAGACACTGGGGGGGGTGGGATGGGGTCTGTCTTCAGCCCAGTGCTGTGTTTCTGGTGGGTAAGTGCAGTAATGGTGTAAATCTTGAGGGAACAGTCTGTCAGGACCAGTATCTTTCACTGGGTCCAGGCCAAACACTGGATTTTTCTACTGTATCCCAAGGGATCTTATCGTTCTACCATGTCCTATTTGCCCCTATCTAAGAGTTTATCTCAATCCCCTCCTTCCCTTACCGGGAAGGCGGTCCGAGGGGGCTGACCCAGACTCTCCATCATTGAACATTATCTCTGAGGTCAAATTATAATTGCCATCTGTAAGCTATGAGCTGCTGGGAGCTGTATTTCCAGCAATGCTGCTCTGGCACTTAAGCACACCAGCTTTTGGGAAATCTTCAGGGTGGCTCCATTCAGGCCACGGCCACCTGCATCTCCTGCTGGCCAGAGCCTGTTGTGCCGTAGCGTGCAGTGTGAAGGTCCCTGGGGGCAGGCAGGCCATTTTGCTGGCAACTCTGCTGACGCTGGTGATGAGAGCAGTTCATGACCGCAGGTCTGATGAAGAGGGGCAAGTCAGCCGCTTGGAAATCCCGCCCAGCAAGGGGCACTGACTTTGCCGCTAAAGGTGCGCTAAAGCAATTCTCAGTTCCTCACTCCAGCATCCTCGGCTTCTCCCCCCCGACCCCCGCCCCATCCCCATCCCCCTTTGCTTCTCAGAGCATCCCTGAAGATGGAAGGAACTCGGAGCACTGCAAGATCTACATAGCCACCCAGGGCTGCCTGCAGACGACAGTGAATGACTTCTGGGCCATGGTGTATCAAGAGAACAGTCACGTCATTGTCATGACAACCAAGGAGGTGGAGCGGGGCAGGGTGAGCACTCCTGGGGTGCTGCCCCCAAGCCTGAGAGTTACCCACTGCTAGCACTAAGAGCTTTTCCTTAAGTTGTCTCTGGCTGGCTTTCATTTCACTTCATTTCCCCTCTGTCTCGTTCTGTGGCTTTAGCTCTTCTCCACCAAAGAAACGAACCGCTTTGCTCTGCGCAGCCGGGCTCCCCAGCCCCATAAATATTAATGGGGTGTCCCTCAGAGGACTTGCTTTGAGGCTCAGGTGGCAGAGAGAGTGACAGCGAGCGTCACGCCTGTTACAGCAAGCTGGAAAGCGTTGTTGCAAGCTGTGCCAGGGACAAAAGTAATGATACAGCCTGTCCGTGTGCTACCTGTAGGCATTTCCCCGAGAGCGGGTTGGTAGGAGGCAAGGAATACAGCGAAATTCCATGCAGAGCCATTTCCCAGGGAAGCGAGGAGCTACTTATGATTGGCACGAGCAGTTTTGCTTAGGAATGAGGGGGAGGCTGTGCTTGCAGCAGCCTAGCATGGAGATGAGATGAGATAAGGTAGCTCTGTACTCACAAGCCTTCTTTTGTATTAGCAAAGTCACTATAGCAAAGAGGGGATGGGCTGGAGGACAGGAGGGGTACAGGCAGGCTATGTAGCCCCTTGGGATGGAGATTTGGCTCAGGAGTTAGGCAGTGACCAGCCCACCAGCTCAGGTGTTGTGTGCCAAGACTATGCCTTTGGCAAAGCAATGCCTACCTGCGGCTGGGGCTAGCCGAGGAGGGGGATTCCCCTAGGGATCGTGTCCTTTGTATAGGAAGGACCCTTTCCAGTCCATCCCCCGTTCAAAGGGAATGCTCTGTGTGCGTGGCTCTCCGTCAAACCTCTGCACTGGGGCTACACACCCTTCGAATGCAGCAGCGTCCCCGAGCAAGGGGTTCAGGGGCTCATCCTCGTCTCGGCTAACGAGCAGCTCTCTGGTCTTGCTGCAGAACAAATGCTTCCGTTACTGGCCAGACAAGAGCTGCACCAAGGAATATGGGTGCATCTCCGTGCGCAATGTGAGCGAGCGGGAGGCCCAGGGCTACTACCTTCGGGAGCTGGAGATCTCGCGGACCGACAGGGTGAGTCCTCTGCTGGGCCTGCCCGCTGGGATGGGATGGGCTGGCGCTGGCACCCCAGGGAGGGAGCTGTGGCTTCTCTGTTTTATTATTTAATGCTCCCACTGCTTAAGTTCTGGGCCACTTTGCCCCAGCTTTGGTAAAAAGAAAGGAAGGCGAAGCCTCCAGGTAGGTGGGGTTTTCTGACCCAGTCTCTGCTCCCTGCAGGATGAGTGCCCGAGACTGGTGAAGCACTATCAGTATTTTAGCTGGCCAGATCATGGGGTGCCCAATGAACCAGGAGGGGTTCTGAGCTTTCTGGACCAAGTGAATCGGGCACAGCGAAGCATTCCAGACACGGGGCCGATCATAGTGCACTGCAGGTATGGACCAGCGGGCTGTCAGCGGGGCGCTGCAGTAGGAATGGGTAATAAAAATGTGTGTGTTGTCTTTTTTCATAGAATCATAGAATGTTTTGGGTGGGAAGGGACCCCTAGAGGTCACCCAGCCCAACCCCCCTGCAGGGAGCAGGGACACCTTGAACCACATCAGGTTGCTCACAGCCCCGTCCAACCTGGCCTGGAATGTTCCCAGGGATGTGGCCTCCACCCCCTCTCTGGGCAACCCCTGCCAGGGTTTCACCACCCTCACTGGAAAGAATTTCTTCCTTACATCCAGTCTAAACCTACCCTGCTTCAGTTTCAAACCATCCCCCCTTGTCCTGTCCCAGCTGGCCCTACTAAAAAGCTTGTCCCCACCTTTCCCATGGGCCCCCTTTAAGCCCTGACCGGCCGCACTCAGCTCTGCCCGCAACCTTCTCTTCTCCAGGCTGAACACCCCCAACTCTCCCAGCATGGCCTCGTAGGAGAATCATAGAATGTTTTGGGTTGGAAGGGACCCCTAGAGGTCATCTAGTCCAACCCCCCTGCAGGAGCAGGGACACCTTTAACCACATCGGGTTGCTCAGAGCCCCATCCAACCTGGCCTGAATGTTCCCAGGGATGGGGCCTCCACCACCTCTCTGGGCAACCCCTGCCAGGGTTTCACCACCCTCAGTGTAAAGAATTTCTTCCTTAGATCCAGTCTAAACCTACCCTGCTTCAGTTTAAAACCATTACCCCTTGTCCTGTCACAGCTGGCCCTACTAAAAAGATTTTCCCCATCTTTCCTATAGGCCCCCTTTAGGTACTGAAAGGCTGTAATCAGGTCTCCCCGCAGCCTTCTCTTCTCCAGGCTGAACAACCCCAACTCCCTCAGCCTGTCCTCATAAAAGAGGGGGTCCAGCCCTCGGATCATTTTAGTAGCCCTCCTCTGGACCCGCTCCAACAGTTCCATGTCCTTCTTGTGCTGAGGGCTCCTGAGCTGGATGCAGGGCTCCAGGTGAGGTCTCCCCAGAGCAGAGCAGAGGGGCAGAATCACCTCCCTCGATGCTGGCCTCATTGTGTGAGCTGATGGAGGTTGATTGGGATATAAGTATACATGTGGGGAAAATACAGCTCTGTTCCAGAGCCCCACTGGTGACAGCACAGGGAAAAGCAGGTCTGATCTGGAGCTGGTAGCTCTGGTGCAGCCCATTAGGCAGGCTCTGATCTCCTAAGGGTCAGCGTTTGGCTGGGCTTATCTTAGAGCAGCCGCTCCCAATCTGCCCAGGATGGACCAGGCGTGCAGATGAGTGTTGGAGCTGAGCTGACTAACTCTGGGGAATGTCTCCTCCTGCAATGAATTTATTTTTTTTTTTTTGTCTTCTCTTTCCAGTGCTGGAATAGGACGCACAGGCACCATCATAGTGATAGATATTCTGGTGGATATTATTCACAGGCAAGGTATGTCTCCCTGTCTGTCTCACGGCCTTCACCATTTAGCCTTGCTCTGACCAGTTACAGGATAACCCTGCTCTTGTGTAAGCAGTGGGTACACGATCTCCAAGCAGTGGCCTGAATGTGGGGCTGTATTGGGTCAGGCTGCCTAGGGCTGTGCTTTCTATTGGCATGTAGAAAGGGGATGATAACACACCAATGTTTTGGCTACTGCTGAGCAGGGCTCAAACAGCATCGAGGCTGTGTCTCCAATATTTCCCCCCCACCAGTGGGCTGGAAGGGGGCAAGATCTTGGGAGGGGACGTAGCCAGGACACCTGACCCAAACCAACCGAAGGGATATTCCATACCATGTGACATCAGCTAAGATATAAAAACTAAGGGAAAGGGAAGAGGTGGGGGGAATTAATCTTTTATGACATTTTGTCTTCTGGAGGAACAACTATGGGTACTGAAGCCCCACGTTGGGCACCAAAAAGGACTGTGGTGGCACCTGGCGTCCAGCCAAGGTCGAACCACCACAGGGGTGCAAAGGGCTTGTGTACTGTGCCCAGGTCCCCACTTCTCTGTGGGCCAAGAAATGGAGCTCTAGTGTAAGGAAAAGTGAACCCTCTCCAAGTGGGTGTGCGGATGGGCAGCCCTCTAGTAAGGGAGATGCTTTCAGCCACACAGCACAGGAGAGTCTTCTCCTTGGCATCAATGGGGCCAGGATTCCAAGGTCTGCTGGAAAACCCTCTTTTACTGAGGGGGGAGCAGGGGGAAACAGGTTCAGTAAAGGTTCAACTCCAGTAGCCCTTTTAGACATAAGTCCCCCAAACTTTTCTGTGTAGAAGGGCCATCACCCTTACCTGAAATTCTAGAGCTGTTATGGACCTCTCCGGGGTATCTCTGGGTCTGGTCTGGGAACCGTGAGGCAGGGGGACCCTCTTCAGCAATGCTTGTATCTATTTCGTAAACCGTGCAAGGCCGGGAAGTCTGGATCTGTAGGAAGATACTGCAGAAGAGACCTAATTCCCCCTCCCCTTGCTCTGAGCACGTCAGCCCTGCCTCAGCCATTCTCAGTCCAAGGTGCTCTGGCAGGGTAAAAAAAATAACATAAAAAATCCCCTGGGCACAGAGATGCACCTTTCACAATATTCCAGGGCTTCACTGGCACTGTACGCGGCGAGATACTGAAAGGCTTCGACGTTGTCTTAAGAAAATAATTTTTCAGCCTGATTCGCCCTCCCTCAACCTCACCTTCTCGCTCTCCATCAGGTTTGGACTGCGACATCGACATCCCCAAAACTATCCAGATGGTACGCAGGCAGCGTTCGGGCATGGTGCAGACGGAGGCGCAGTACAAGTTTGTTTACATGGCTGTTCAGCAGTACATCGAGGCGGAGCAGAAGAGGTTGGAAGAAGAACAGGTAAGTCCCGTTTGGCTTGGTGGGAAAAGCAAGGGCAGAACTTGGCCTGCACCAAAGCCCACTTCCACTCCCACCTTCTCCCTGGAACTCAGATAGAATCATAGAATCGTTCAGGTTGGAAAAGACCTTAAAGATCACCCAGCCCAACCATTACCCTAACCCTGCCATCCCACCACCAAACCCTGTCCCTCAGCACCGTGTCTGCCCGGCTGTTAAATCCCTCCAGGGATGGGGACTCGACCCTTTCCCTGGGCAGCCCCTTCCAGTGCCTGACAGCCCTTTGGGGAAGGAATTTTTCCCAATGTCCAACCTAAACCTGCCCTGGCACAACTTGAGGCCATTTCCCCTCATCCCATCGCCCGTTCCCTGGGAGCAGAGCCCAACCCCCCCTGGCTCCCCCCTCCTGTCAGGCAGTTGTAGGGAGCGATGAGGGCTCCCCTCAGCCTCCTCTTCTCCAGGCTGAACACCCCCAGCTCCCCCAGCCACTCCCCAGAAGCCTGGGGCTCCAGACCCCTCCCCAGCTCCCGTCCCTTCTCTGGACACACTCCAGCCCCTCCAGGTCCTTCTGGGAGGGAGGGGCCCAATCCTGACCCCAGCATTCGAGGGGCGGCCTCCCCAGTGCCCAGCACAGGGGCACGGTCACTGCCCTGCTCCTGCTGGCCACACCACTCCTGATACAAGCCAGGATGGCGTTGGCCCTCTTGGCCACCTGGGCACACTGCTGGCTCATATTCAGCCGCCTGTCGACCAACACCCCCAGGTCCTTTTCCGCCAGGCAGCTTTCCAGCCACTCTGCCCCAAGCCTGGAGCGTTGTGTGGGGTTGTTGTGACCCCAGTGCAGGACCCGGCCCTTGGCCTTGTGGAACCTCATAAATACAGCCCTGGACCCATGGAAATGAACCCACACCCACTGCTGCCCTGCTGGCGTATGGGACCTTGTAAGGCTTTCTTCTCTGTCTGCTTGCGGTGGGGTTTTATTGTCTTTGCTTTCTCTTTCAGAGGAACAAAAGGAAAGAGCGAGACTACTTGAATATCGGCTACTCTCCCATGGAAAAAGGCAGAGCCAAGGGGCAGCCCCCTTCACCGCGGGCCCAGTCTGTGTAAGCTGAATGTCCCTCTGCCAGGGCTAAGGAGGAGAGAGCAGCTTGGTCAAGGGCCCCAGTATTTATCCTTTGCCAACCTGCCTCTCCCATCCCTGAAACCTGACCAGTTGCTGGCTATCCTATGGGAATGGCTAAAAACAACGGGGCAATCCCACCATGCTGTCAGTGGCAGTGGTAGCAGCCCGCCTTGCGTATGTGCTACGCTTTTGCAGCAGCTTTGGAGAGGAGAGGAGGAATGAGATCCTCGCCGTTAGTGATTAGTGCCCCGTACCCTTGGCTCTGGAGAATCTGCCAGAGAGGGAAATTGTGCTGCTGCCGCTGAGGGGTTTTTGCAGCAAAATCTGAAGGAAGAGGAGACGAGAGCAGAGGGAGGTGGATTGGCACCCATGCGGAGAGGGAGCATGTGCTAAGCAGCATGAGTTCCTTACGTAAGCAGAGACAAAATACCCCAAATTCTGTTTTTCCCTCTTGCCCTCAGTAATGGGATGCCAGTGAGTGTTGGAGGGGGGGTCAGAAGTTGCAGGTGAGTGGGTAGGGACATATGTCACTTATATAATAGCAGAGCTTTTGGGCACCTTGCATTGCAGCACTGGTTTTGACAGAAGAGGTGGCTAGGCAGGAGCAGAGGAGTGGGTGTGCAAGCAGAGGCAGCAACGCTGTTGTTGGGCTCATGCGGAACGAAAAATCCATCTGAAGAGAGGAGGGTGAAAGGAGATGTCACATGCTCTTCTCCGGGCCTTTGGCCACCACCTGAGTGCTGGTGGCTTCTGCCTGCTGTGCCCGGCATGTGCTTTGGGCAGAGCCAGGAGCTGGGAGAGGGCAGGAGGAGGCAGGGAAGGGTGCTGCTTGGCACCCGTGGCACCCCACAGCCCAGAGCTGCTCTGGTCCCGCGGGGCATCGGTAACTGCGGAGACCTTGCTTCATAGAATCATAGAATGTTTTGGGTGGGAAGGGACCCCTAGAGGTCACCCAGCCCAACCCCCCTGCAGGAAGCAGGGACACCTTGAACCACATCAGGTTGCTCACAGCCCCGTCCAACCTGGCCTGGAATGTTCCCAGGGATGGGGCCTCCACCCCCTCTCTGGGCAACCCCTGCCAGGGTTTCACCACCCTCAGTGTAAAGAATTTCTTCCTTAGATCCAGCCTAAACCTACCCTGTTTTAGTTTAAAGCCATCCCCCCTTGTCCTGTCACAGCTGGCCCTACTGCTTCCATCCAGCGCAAGAGGGAAATCCGGATCCTTGGCTGCCATTCTGACCCTTCCAGCTCCTGCTAGATCTGGCCAGTTGGGGTCTTCCCCCCTGGGCTCTAGAAACGTTCGTGTTTCATTTAAATGCCCAATTCTGCAACTGCAGCTCTGAATAAATGAGGGTGGGGAGGACCGCGTGGGACTGAGCCGAGCAAGGCGAGGTTGGCTCCAGAGAGCTCCCGTAGGTTCAGCTCTGGGTGTCAAACCTCCTTTAGAGGTGCTTGGCTCTGGCCCTTGGAGCAGCCCTCTCCTTCCATCAGAATTTTGAAAAATCCAGAGAAAAGGGGTACGTAGGGAAAAGAAGAGTAAGAAACACCAGGAACTGCATCTGCAGAAACTTTGCATCCCTGAAAGGCTGACGTGCGGAGGAAGGTTCAAGGCTCCATCCCCAAGCTGTGTTTGAACCTAGGAGGGGTGGCCCTGCCAGTGGGAGAGAAAATGGGGATGGAGAACAGCGGGCAACCCGATGTCGTCCTGTCTGCCAGGCTGGGGAGGGAAAAAGGGAGCTGGGCCGGGCCATTGCCTGCTTCCCACTGGCCACCTGCCTGTGGGAAAAGGTCCCGAGCAGTGAGGCTGTTCATAACAAGGCTTTGTTTCTTGGCAGGGTTGATGATGAGTCATCTTCCGTCTACGAGAACCTTAACATCAAAAGCCCAAAGGTTTCGGGGATGAGTAACACGGGGCGATAAGGGAGCCGGAGGTGAGCTGTACGGAGGCTGTACAGGTAGGAATGCATCCCTCGATTCACCCAGCACGGCACCACGGGCTGTTTACGTTGCGTTTGACCCAGCTCCTCTTCAGCTCAGCTCTCGCAGATCCCCGGGGCCCTGCCTGCATCAGGGAGGGCAGCGATGCTCGGCTGAAATTTGGTGGGAGCCTAAAGAAGTGGCTGTGGCCAGCTGCTGACCTGAGACCGGGGGGGAAATGGGGCGATGAGACCTCAACGGGGAAACTTTGCCTTCCGGGGGGCGGGGGCAGATCTGCCTTTTGGACCATTACGTCAGGAAGACTCTGAAAACAAAACGGCGCTACGTATGCAAACAACCAGGAGAGCCTTCACAGGCTGGGAGCGTCTCGGCTCGCTTTTCTTATCAACGCACTTTTCCCCCCTGGTTATAAACCATGCCACCCTTCTTCCTTCTTGTTTTGGAATGCAGGGTTTACAGTGTTTACATCCACCTTTTCCAAGTTCTGCAATTGCGGACGAGTTTTTTTTGCCCGTCTTGCCTTCCCCAAGCACCTTGGATTCAGCGAGGGAGTAAGAAGCTGCCTGTAAGAAGCAAGCGCCTAAGAACCAGCCTTGACCTAACTTATTAATGAGAAGGATCTTCTCCCATTCTCCCCTGTATCAGTAGGTTGATATTTATGTGGAAGTGCCTCTGGACATTCATTAGGGCATCAAGGCTCAGTTTTAATTTTTTTTTTTTTTTTTTAATTTAAGATTCTTATTTTTTACATACAAACTGTTAAAAGGAACAGAAATGACTCTTTGCTTAGGAGCTTTCCCGGGGCTGCCCACTTAGGGCATCCGTAAAATGTTAGTACACTTTAATGGGTTCATTAGGTCAATCGTTTCTAAGCTATAAGTGTTTTTAGACTAAATCCTGGAGTAACTTTGCTGCCTGTGAGGGTGAGAAATAGAGAGCACTGCCTGGACCCAGGTATTTGCACCTCTCTTGGTTCTTCTTCTCACGCTTCCTTTTGGCTGTACCAGTTCTGGATTTCTATGCAACCCTGCCAAAGCCCGGCAAGCGAGCAGTCCCTGCTGCCGCCGCGGCACAGCAAAGGCGTGGGTGCGTGCCTGGGAGCCCACTGGCTGCTCTGCGTGTGGCTTTTGCAGCAGAACCAAGAGATGGAGGCGAGCATGGCCATCTCAGACCACGTGGGTCTGACTTAAGCTGGGTGGAACCCCACCTGGCTGATGGGTGCTGGAGGGTGGGAGAGCAGCTCTGACCATGCGCCACGCTTTTAGATGCCCCTGGTGAGTAACAACCTAGGATAATAAGCTGAGCTGAACTTTTTGAGCTGGGCCCCTCTAAGCTTGATGCAGCTCTGCCATTACCTTGCTGTGTGGCCTCTTTATTTTTTTTATTCCCCCTGCCCCACAACTACATGACAAGGCAAGCGTTGTGCCTGCTGACTAGGGGTGTTGTAGGAGTGTTTGTGGCTTGACCATGAAGATGAGTGTGTCGCTGAGTGGAGTGTTCCAGCTCTGCTGATAAGTCTTGGCTTCCTTGCTGTCCCAGCCCTAAGGCCTGCAAACAGCCCTGCCAAAGAACCCCTGCCCGTAGGATGCAGCAGCATCCAAAAGGACTCTGGGGGGAGCCTTGGGTCTGAGTGCCGGTACCTGAACCTCCAGAGCGTGCGTGGAGCCAATGCTGAAGTCCTCCTGGGTCTCTGGGGGTGGGTGGACTTGCTGCGTGGTTGGGGTATTAGCACCTGGAGCTCCAAGGGGCAGAAGGGGTTGAACAAAAGCACAACGACATCCCTTGGCTGTATTCCCTGGCTGGTCTTTCTGGTCCCTTGTCGCAGGGACAGGAGAACTGTTTATTTTTATTGCACTTTTAATAAATGTTGAACATTCTCAAGGCTTTTTTTTTTTTTTTTTTTTTCTCCTTTCTTTTTAAGTAGTTCGGTTTTTTGGGAAAGTGACTGCCGGTGTGGGCAATGGGGCATCCTGAATGCCTCCCACTGCTGAATGCTACTGCTCAGGGCTCTGTCTTCACTTGCTTTGAATCTTCCTTTTCCCTATGCACGAGAGAGGGGTTCAGCTCCGTATTAGCTAAACCTTTAACCTCTCTTTCCAAGTATATGGTGAGAAGGGTTTAACGGGTTGCCCAGAGAGGGGGTGGAGGCCCCATCCCTGGGAACATTCCAGGCCAGGTTGGACGGGGCTGTGAGCAACCTGATGTGGTTCAAGGTGTCCCTGGTCCTGCAGGGGGGTTGGGCTGGGTGACCTCTAGGGGTCCCTTCCAACCCAAAACATTCTGTGATTCTAAGGGGAGCTAAACCTCCAACCTCTCTTTCTAAGTACATGGTGAGAAGGGGAACCGCGAAGGGACAGCCCCCACAAGGACACTGTGACAGACCACCAGAACAGTTGGAGCGGCGAGAACGTCTCCCGTGGCCCGTTTGCCACTGTAACAGCAGATTTTATGAGGGTGAAGATGTTATTTCCCTCTCTCCTGCCCTTAGGTCTCATCAGTGGGAGCTGAACAAGGTGTAACGATCAAAGCACTTCATCTCCACTAGTGTCTATTTGCTGGCCTTAGTCCCAGGCGTGCCTTGGGTAAAAATGGAAGTGCCTTCTCCACCTTAAGTCTTGGCAAGTGACTTTTTCCAAGAACATGCTTAAATTGGTGCGGTGAAGATACCCTTTCAGTGGCAAGCACAGGGGTAGGGGGAATGGCCAGGATGCTACAAATGAGAATCCCTGCCAAGCCTGATGACTTTAGCAGGAGTTGTTGCAGGGCCTGGTGTGGTTTCTGCAGACGTGTGGCTGGCACAGATGAGACGAGCCTGCAGCTGAACACCAAAGGTGTCGCAGATACAGCGCACGCAGCAGCTTTCCACGGAAGTTTTGCATAGCAACAGACAGGAGTTACTTCTGCTGTTGCTTCAGCCTTTTTCTATTTCAAATCAGATTATCTGGAAAGGGAGACTGGAAGCATCTTCCATCCAGCTGGGAAGAAGTGAAAGACGAGCAGTCTTTGCAGCTTCTCATTTTTCAGGTCAAATTGGGTAGGCACAAAGGGGACACCACCCCTGGGACACCACCCCTGGGACACCACTGCCTAGATGGGAGTAAGTATGAATTTACAGGGTAAAGCTGTCCATGTGTGCTGGATTGTACGACCCTGGGCCAGCGGATGCATGGGCCAGCGTACAGACGCACTACCTGCCACGTAGCTATCGGGAACGCCGCCGGAGCCGGGACTGCTAAGTGAGCGCCTCCAACTGCAAGTAAGAAGGGAAACGTGCAGTAATTGCTACAGATGGACACCTTGCTTTGTATAAAACATAATTTAATACATACACGTATGGTACTTGCATACAATACTGTCTTACATCCATGGGTTTGAATAGAAAACATTTAATTGTAAGCCGCCTTCGTCATGAAGACTTTTTTTTAATCACTGTCAAAATGATCACTGCATTAAATAAAAATATAGTGTAAGCAACTGGCCTGTGTCTTAATACTGACACATTTTTAAGATTAGGAGGGTAAAGCTGTCAAAAGATGGAACTTCTATTGGTTTGGCAGTAGTTTGCCTGCAAGAAGTGTGAAGTTTGCTGCTTCTGCCCTTGATGATGCCCTTGCTGTGTCAGTGTGCCTGACAGAACGCCCCCCCTCTGCATTCAAACCCACTTTCCAGGTAGGGATGAGTGATTTTTTTAAGCATCACCTTAGGATGAACGAGTAGAATGGCCACTCTGCCCTGTTCAAATCCAGATGGTCACCCAACCCAGGTGAGTAGCAGTGATAGATCCGTGTTCTGTCAGCAGGAGGCAGCACTTACACCTCCAACATTGAGTAACGCAACAGAACTGTTTCCAGCATGCGGAAAAAGGATAATTTTCATCTGCTTGTAAGACTTTGACACGTCCTTACCCTCCCAATCCTGGCTCCTCTTAGGAATAACCATGTAGCTCCTTCAGTTTGCAAAAATAGCCCTTTATTCCCTAAGGGAATTAGAGGAACTGTACCTGCTGTCACTTGGTATCTAGCCAAGGCGGCACACAGCCGTGTGCCACTTGAAGCAAACAGTCCTAGAAACCTCTCTGTTGCTTTCAGAGCTCTGCTTTCCATGGAGAGTTTGGCAGCAGGATGCTGAGGCAGCTCCTCGGAGCATCTCTGGGCTGGAGACAGCTTGGTGGGGCAGTATTTCAGCAGAGCTCCTAGAGGTGGACATGCGTGTTCAAGTGCAGGCACAAGGAGGAGCATGGGGAGCGGGTGGCGGGATCTGCCAGCAAACCATGGAATGCCGACAGGACCTGTCCCGGCCTCCTGGCGTGCCGTGGGGAAGGAGCCGGCGGCCTGGCTAGACGGGAGCGAGGGGCTGCCCCGCTGCTACGGGAATGGGAGTTGTGTCACGGGTGTTGCTGCCGTGGTGTGTTTAGGGGGAAGATACTCTGGCCTGCTCATTGCAACAGTCCTCGTGAAGCAGCGGAGGTTCCCCGTCTTCAGGGCACACTGGACCGGCCACAGAATGATGCAGAACAGGATGATGATCAACGCGGAGAGGAGGACTATGCGTTTCCAGTCATCGCACATGTCGCAGCGGGACAGCCTCCCGGCTAACCCTGCCGGGGGGGCCTCCGGACTCTCTGGCTTGCTCATGGCGACATCAATGGAGATACATGAGTCTGGATTCTCGGGGTCATCGGACAACTGACGGCAGCAAAGCTTGGTCCCTTCCATCCAGAGCACCTTCTCCTGCTGGAGTTCGGGAGGCAGGGTGGCAAGGAGCTCCTTGCTGGTCTTGAGTGCTGGGGCACCTTCCAGAGGGATGCTGGTCAGCTGCCTGCAGAAGGGGCAGGGGAGCTGGTCCTCCGGTTGGTTTGGGGGCAGCCCCGTGCTCAGGCGGGCCACACACTCTAGGCAGAAAACGTGGGAGCACTGGAGCAGCTTGGGCGTCTTGAAGGTGTTGTCATAGGTGTTGAAGCAAATGGAACATTCAACAGGGGAGGCTGGCTTCGGAGACGTTGGGTTCGGAGAGCCGGGCTTGTCGGTTGGGGACCTCGCCTTCCTCTTGCCATCTCCTGGGGAGGTGACAACAATGGGGCTGATGGGGATGGGGATTTCACTTGGAGATGCAGGGACCGGGCTGGTGGGAGAGGCTGGCGTGTTGGAGTGCCACAGCTGCGTGAAGCAAGACATGATGGAGCCCGGGGAAATAAATAGAGCCCTGGGAGACTCTAGAAGAGAAGAAAACCACAGCCTTCATTTTAGACAGTGTGAAGATGCCCGTCACCAGACTATGTTTTACCCATTAAAAGGAACAAAGAGCAAGTTCATGACTTCCACTCCATCGTGAGCCTGGAGTAGATCCCTGCAAGAGGTGAGAATGACACAGGTAGCCTGTTCGAAGCTGCATACCGAAGGTGAAGTTAAACATCCTGCAAAGAAGCAAGCAACCAGCAGAGCTCCACCATCCAGCCAAAGCCTTTCCACCAGAACCACCATGGCATTATAGATGGGCACAGTCTTTCCCCGTACATGCCTCCCTCTGGGCAGAAAAAACACAACAAAAACCTACCCCAGCTGGTGCTCCCCGAGACCTGAGCAGGGAGGAGAGCAGAAGACTCCATGAGGTCAAGTAGGGACCTCGCTAGGGCAGTCTATTAGTCTGGGAGGCACTCAGATATTATGGTGGCAGCATGAGCAAGGCCTAAGAGACAGATAACACTATTCAGTTGTGGGGGTAGTCGGGGGGGGCGGGGGAATCTCTTCTCTTTGGTGTGCTCAGAGCTTTGTGCCTCAAATCTCGGTTCTGCGTGCTGCCCAGCAGGCAAGGGAGGCACCACCCAACGATGCTGCCTGGTTTTGTCTGCCCACAGTGGGCTCTGACCTCCCTCGTGTCCCAGGAGAACCCAAGGGAGCTGGGGAAACACTCTTATTTTGCAAAGTTTGTTGCATCCTCGGCCCCGAGCGGCACAAGCAGCATCTCTGTCTTGTCACTGTGACACAGCAAGAAAAGCAATGTTGGAGGAAATGGCCTTGGTGCCAGAGCAAGGGGAATTCTCCACCATTTCCTTGTTGCTCTGCTTTCCCTAGGGAAACACAGTTCTTCCCTGTCCTCGGCCCCAGAGGAGTGCCAGCACGGCCCAAACCTCACTGCCATGAGCTCAATGCTTGGTTGTGGTGTGCAAGCAGCAGCCGGGAGTTGAATGGCTGATACGCCACTGCTAGATAACTGGTTTACAATTTATCCCGGCCTTTTCAGCAACCTCAGCATTACCTCGAGTTCTGGTCACCCTGGGCTAGACACCCAGCTTGGCGCAAGCTCTGATATTCAGATATACGAATTTTCAGCTATTGAGCGCTTCTACCTGAAAGCAAGCGTTCAGCCGGAGGAAATTCCCCGATGCTCTATGCCTGGGGAACATTTTTTTGTGATGTGTCACTGAACTCGCTAGGCTTGATTCTTTACGTTGGGAGATTTGACCGATGACAAGGCAGCAATGCTCAGATTGCTGCTGTAATTACAGGGCTCCAGTCAATCCAGCAATGGCTCACCTGCATGGGCTTGGGGCTCCCCGTCTCAGTGCAAAAGGCTAATTTAAGGTATCGTAAAGACTGCGTATTCCTCACATTGCACCAAAAAAAGTCTACGTTGGGTAAGTTCAAGACCAGGTTGGATGGGGCTGTGAGCAACCTGATGTGGTTAAAGGTGTCCCTGCTCCTGCAGGGGGGTTGGGCTGGGTGACCTCTAGGGGTCCCTTCCCACCCAAAACATTCTGTGATTCTATGATTCTATGAAGCATGAAGGATTCTCCCCTCTCCCATCACAGCTGGCGTTGCCAGAGCCGAAATCAACCTTCCTTCTTTTTCTCCTCTTATTCTAAATGAAGAAATTTTTGCGAAGCCTCTCCTCGAGTTACATTTTCACTCACAGACTCTCTGCACTTTTCAGCAAGCTGTAATGTTTTTCTAATGTATTTTTTCACCATGCATGTTTTATCGCAGCCTGGCAGATGCTGATGAACTGCAAATCCAAGCCCAGACTGGCGCAGAGAGGAGGGAAACCCCTGGTTTGTTTGGGGTTTTTTTTAAGACTAAATCTGTTTTGCAGAACTCCATCCCCTCTACCCAGTTCTTTGCGGTCCCTCAGCTTGGAGTATTTGTCAGAAATTATGAGCAGCAAAACCGGTGGCAGAAGGTAACCCCAGAAAAGGGGAGCCTTTGCTTACATAAACTGTAATTTCATAACCTATGTGAAAAAGCTGTTCTGTCGGTGTTTTCACCGATTCGTAATATGACAGTGGTAGCAACAGCCATGTCTTGATAGTAAACTTGAGGACATTTACTCACAACTGTTGCTTTTAAATGAAGACAGAAGCTTTTTGCCCACGTTTTCCCTTTGCTAACGACAGTTGTGACGCTACAGATGCTTGCTAGTTTTAATAAATTTCGAGTCTCCTTCTTTTTATCAACACCCTGGCGTAACGCGGCACCTTGATCAGACGTGACGCGGGTAGCTGACTTACGCCGGGAAGATACGGAGAGTAGGGCACGTAGCCAAGGCGTGGGAAAACCAGTTTGAATCCATACTCTGCCACGCGGGACACACCAGCCCCTGCCTGCTTCTCCTGTCTTTTGGCGTGGTGCCGTAGTGCTGATGCTTGGAGAGTTAAATTGGGTTTGGGCAGCGGCTGATGCGGGGAGCAAGGCTCCTCCTGGGCACTGCTGTTGTCCTGCTAAATGAGAGCCGGTCACTGAAGCTGGAGAGCCCCAGTGAAGACGTGCAATGTGGTATCTCAAAAGAATTAGTTCAGGTTCGGGATTTTTCTTTGTTTCTTTTTCTGTTCTGTTTTTTTGAGGGTTTTTTTTGCACTAAACCATCACATGATTTTTATTTTTTTTTAAATACAAGACAATATACAGCTTCAATCGTTCAGCCCTCCGTGGTCCCGCTGCCTTTCCTCAGACCCTGCAGCTATTTCCCAGCTACACACCTGGGCTCTCCAGAAGCTTTGCAAACGTCAGTGAATAAATAAACCCTTCAGGAGAGAGACATAAACTCAGATTTAACACTAAGTAGGTTTTACTTCTAGAAGTAAACGAGTAAGCTTCTAGAAGTAAACAAGTTCTAGAAAATTCTTCCCACACCATAAAACCCCACAAAAGGGAGCACGCAGTTAAGGCAGTGGCCAATGCTGTTCTATAACAGGATTCCCTAATGGTATCTTTAACCTAGAGCAACTCAATACACAGCAGTTAAGAGGTGTATGGCAGATTAAAGTCGATAAATACCTGTTCAGAGTGCTGCTTAGGAGGAGGAAAGCATGTTCTGGGCTCTTGATTTCTACCCCTGAAGAGTCTTCTCTCCAAAGGACAGTCTTAGGCTCAGGGTCTTTTGTATTTATAAGTCGTCTTCTGGTACTGGAGCTCCCCGGTAGCGTCCCGAGTTGTTTCCAAGCACGGCAGGTCTGGCACGCCGAGTAACCTCCGCGTACAAGTGGCCCCGCCGCTGTAATTCAAGTATCTTTTATACCTTCCTGTCCAGAGGTGATTTACCTGCTCCACCTGCCTCTCCCCATCACCGCTGAATCACCCTGGGCTGCGAGCGCGTTCCCGCTCCGGCCGGTTTCTCTGACAAACAGGGCAGGCTGGAATGCTCCTGATAAGGGGCAGTGCTGCCGAGGACGCCCGCCGGTGCCTGCCCCGGGGAAGCGATGCCAGAAAGGTTTCTTTTTTTCATCTTCTCCGGACTGGGGAAGGCCACCTGCTTCCCCGTAAATTCGCGAAGTTCTCCGATGAGCTTTGAGGGTTTTTAATCACTCCTCATCGCCTGGTCCAGCTCGTGCAGGTTGCACTGGCCACGTTGTCACAGGGCAGCGAATTCTCCAAAAGAAAATTTCAGGACGCCTAAAAATGCCAGTTACTGTTCCCTTGTTTCTTCACCGAGGACAAATAATTTGAAAGTGCCTTCGATTAACAGCAGAAACAAGGTTCTGACAGTCCAATTTCTTGTCATGAGTGCAGAAAAAAGTGGTTGCAATAGGAAAATCCAGTATAAGTTTGAAAGTTTTAAGTTAATTGAAGCACTCTATACAATTGTACATCTGCTTCAGGCTCCTATACACAACAGCACTGCATGGAATATCGCAGAGAAGGAATTCCATCCTTTGCAGCTTTTGGTAGTAATCGCCATAGAGAAATATTATTTGATCTGTGGGTCAAAGCACATCAGTTTATGAGCCAGAAAAAAAAAAAAAACAAACCAACAAATTTATACTCATGGTCAGATAAGGAAACACGCATGCGTGCGGAGGGGGAAGGAACAGGCAAACATGCAAAATTTAGCTCTCATTTGTTGCAAATACTACTTTTCTTTGCTCAGTTTCTCAAAAAAACAGCACAAGATGGTCTGTGGATTTTTTGGGGGGATGATATCAGGAAGTTCCTTCCCAAAAAAGTGGTTGAGAAAGTTCACTCTCAAAACGTGTGGAACTGTATTCATCCCTTGGGACAGAGAAGCGTCTAAATCCCACAGACTCCGGTGGCGGACAGGTACAACTCGCTTCGGTTTCCATGTTCCTCTAGTTCAGGTCACGCTGCTCCGCTCCAGTGAGCTGAAATCCCAAAGCAGGCTTTTAAGAGTAAGAGAAGCATGTTGAAATTACCCAAGTTTAAAAATCCGCTTTCGGCTTAAAACTAAGGTTACCTGATCCTCCCACAGCCGGAAGGATCTGGTCTAGAGCACATGGATGCACGATGAGCTCCATGGGTGACTCTGGAAGGCATCTCAAGGGAGAATGCAGGCTGAGACTAAGCTTTCCCAGATGTGTCTCGAAGGCATAGCTCCCTCGGCGGTGGGTGCGCGTACCGTAGCAGTAACAGCCCCTACGCTGGACGCAGCACGCGCTACAGCGCGGCGTGCTCCCCCATCTATTTATGCTGCTCTTCAGGGATGAATGAGGCTGGGAGCAAACACGGCCTACAGCTGGCAAAGGAGGCTGTAGCGAGGTGGGGGGCAGGCTCTTCTCCCTGGGAACGGGCGATGGGATGAGGGGAAATGGCCTCAAGTTGCACCAGGGCAGGGTTAGGTTGGACATTAGGAACAATTTCTTCCCCGCAAGGGCTGTCAGTCACTGGAAGGGGCTGCCCAGGGAAGGGGTTGAGTCTCCATCCCTGGGGAGATTTAAAAGAAGGGTAGATGAGGTGCTCAGGGGCAGGGTTTAGTGGTGGGATGGCAGTGCTAGGTTAATGGCTGGACATGATGATCTTAAAGGTCTTTTCCAACCTAGACAATTCTATGATTCTATGAATGGATGGAAATCAGGTTTTTAAAAGTCTTGCTCACTTTGTCACTTGCATAAGCACTTTGGGCTCAAATTTAACAATGTTTCAGCAGCATACCGGGGTACGTTATGTTCGGGAACACACTGAGGAACGATGAATACTCCTTGGTTTGGGTCCAGCTGAGACCATCTCCCCCGGTAGTCAGTGGAGCACCACTGATTCACTTTTTCACCATGCTCTAAAGAAACTCACAGCCGCGTTTTCAGCCCCTTATCCACTGCCAAGACCAGGATGCCGAGCTGCCGTGCGAGCCGCCCGCTGCCCACCCAGAGGTGCAGCGTTTCTGGGGCCGGTTGCCCTGCAGCCTCCATGCAACTGCTGCGGGGAACGGCTTGAATCCAGCCCAGAAGCTGAGAGCCTGGGGCAAACTGGGCCACCCCACACATGCCCGCATGCTCCTCCCTCTGCAAGGTGGGTACGCAAGGCGCTGAGCGTGCCGAAACCCAGCACCGTCCTGGGATGACGATGCGGGCTTGGCTTCCAAAAGTGAGTGGGAGGCTTGCTGTTATTTTTATCTTCTGCTTGGAGGAATAGGCTGAGCACGTCAGGAGCTGCAGCTGCTCCTGGGTGGATCCTAGAGGATTGGGAGCAATCAGTTGTGGGACCACATACTTTCGTGTTTGCCCTTAAAGGAGCAGTGGTAGTAAGTAGAAGCAGTTACTTTATTAATACTGTTATTTCCTTCAACTTGCCTTACACCCGCACGCCTCGGCTGCATCCCAAAGGTACTGTCTGTGTACAGGTGTGCAAACAGAAGTCTGAAAATACTTGTTCTAAGCTGATTTTTGCTAAGCCACGCAGGAATGAAGACGATATAACTGGAAGGAGATATAGGAGGTATGTATTTCTGGTATAAGCACCGTGACATCGAGCACAACACTTTATTCCCATGGACTTCCGTAGCTCGTTTCCTAAATAAATAAATAATTAGATAAATGAAATAAAATTAAGAAAAGGAATTATAAGCCTTCCTTTTTGGTCATAGTCTTTGGCTGGAAGGCGTATTTAGATGGGAACCTGGGAGGGATAGGTCTTGCTCAGTAGATAGGGCTGGTCACGGTGGCTCTAAGCCAGAGACCTAATGTAGGATCCCACCTGCAGTGAATAACTGTGATTGAATCATTGAAGCTTTCAATTGCCTGACCCTTCCCACCGTTGCCTCTCCTATTTTACCAGCACCAGTACCCATTGCTATCTCATCCAGGACTGTGGGTGAAGTGATGAGATCTTCTTAAGGGTATGTATTCTTTTTAGGGGGATTTAGGAAGGTTTGTAATGAAAAAGATTATTTCTAGCAGCAACTACCAACTGGTTGAGGACATGAGTGTTTAAAAACTTGCAAGCCAGACTCCTTAGTGTGAAGAGAAGCAAAGTATACTGCAGAGTAATAAAAACAGACTCAGCATAATAAAAACAGGTTGCTGATTGGAGCTTTAGGTTGTTTCCTTGGCTTGTTTTGACCTCCACCACTGCCCAAGTATATAACTCTCTTCATCCTCTGTATAGTTCATCCCAGCAGATAAGCTAAAGCCACCATATACGGATGGGTGGGGGAAAAAAAGCAAAATCAAAAGCCACCAAGCAATGAGGAACAAGCTTCATCTGATCTCTCTCCCCCTTCACCCAAGGCTAGCTAGTTTCTCATCATTATGTATTACTTAGCACGTCTGGGGGTGTTGCCTTTTTGTTCATGTTTTGGGGGTTGTTTACAGCTCTGATTTGTTGGGCTACATCCTAAGGCCATGCATAAACCCTGGAAGCCTTTCGTGCTGGGAGAATCCCAAGGGAGCAGTTGCATAAAAGTGTGGAGAGCCAAATTTCTTTGGACTCCGCCTTTGGACAAAACCCCAACGTATGTAGTGTTACTCCTGCTGCCATAAGACGTGCCTACTGGGTTAATAGAGCTGCACCTTACCTTCAAGGGAAAAAATAAGGGTATGGCTTCGGACAGATGTGCTGGCTTTAACTGGGTGAGAACAAGCCTGTCTAAATCAAGTACCCGTGTGCAATGAGGAACAGAAGTCTCTGCAGGGCTAAATGCTTACAGCAGGAGGATACTGCTTAGGCTATGCTTTCTGTTTGCTCACCCATTCATATGCCTGCTCCCAAGCCCATGAAAGCCAGGGAAAAAACACACCCCCACCCAGCTTCTGCGACTTTAGGCACGGGTCCAGCTCAGTAGCTGAGCTTGCCCACCTTACGCTGTTGTCATCTGTTAATCAGATGCAGAAAGAAGTGGTGAGACCCAGCACTGCCCGAGTTTTCCTGGCAAATGATTCTTTGGCCTGGAGCTAGCATTGCTTTTTGATCCTGCAGTGTTCCTCAGAGTCAGAAGGCTCAATGCTCTATGCAATTAATGCTCCTGGGTGGTAAACAGCACCATTAAGTGATGTTTCCCATGCTAACTCATGGAGCTCTTTTATTTGCCTGGCTTCACGTGCAGCGAGCTGCCTGACCGGGTGTTCACCGTGAGGTCTTATTATTGTCGCAGTAGTTTGCACCTACGGCTAGACTGGGCTATTTAAATTCCAAAGAATGTATTAGGTACTGTCAGGAAAGAGCCTTGGTGAGTCATCAGATAAGCTAGATGGGAACTCACTGTGGGATACTTTTAATATAATTACATTTTATCCTCCTCTAACTGTTTCTATCAGGCAATCTCAAGACACTTCCCAGACATCGTGAACTGAGCCTTCTAATAACTATGTTTGTTGAGGACGGTATCTCCTTTTACAGCAGGGGAGGTTTTGTGATGCATGGGAAGCCCAGACAACATTGAGCAATGCTGATGTGACCTCTGGGCAAGTTCTGCCCCTTAGCATGGCAGTGATTTGCCGGAGCAGAGGGACGAGGCTTTAAACAGGCGGTGGGGTGGGAAACACCAGCAGAGTTGTGCGTTACCAGTAAATGTCCGCTTAAGGTAGCTTGGCACAGAGCTAGAGAAAAACTGCTCCTGTTAGACAGAGCCACAGACTGTGCCCCTTTGGTGACTCCTGGCCTCTAAGTGATGCCCATCTTTACTGACTAGGCCAAGCCCAAGCTCTGGAACCATGTGCCTCTGTAGTTTAATCTCATTCAACCACTGGATCTTAACTTTGCACTGTTCTTCATTTCCTGTAGTCACCAGGAGAGCACCGTGATTAGATAATCATTGCCAGGTAGGTACAGATGCAACATAACAATTTTCCTGATACTCTATAACTCATGTGACTATTACTCCTCGGCAGCTTGAGGCTGTATGATTCAGCCACTCGCGGCTGGGTTCTCAAATAGCAGGAATAGCATCCATTCCCTGGATGTCAGGTCAGGTCTTTTTTTTTTTTTTTTTCTAGCCCCTTGTTTCTGAAGGAGTAAGTGACTTGGACCGATGGCTAAACTGTGGTCTGTAAATCGGTGATCCATGATACCATGCCTAGGAGATTGTTGGCTTTGCAAATGTCTATGCTGCTTCTATAGTGGCTTGCAAGGAAAGTTTGATATCAGCAATTGTAAACAGTGGCTCAAAGGACGAATAAATCACACCAGAATTAAGGTCCTTGGAAGTATTCAGTGAGCGTGGCAGTTCTTTCAGTTAAGATGATACCCAAGATATGGCACGTAAAAGGAGCTGGCCTAGCTGAAGGGTCCTTAGATGGCCCAAGAACTGCGGCGCCAGCTCCTTTTGGTGCTGTAAGTGGCTCAAGCGCCACTGGAGTTGGGATGTAGTGCATGTAAAGTGTGTGGGAACCAAAGCAATTCCTGAAACACAAACGGAATGCCCTTCCCATGGACCAGTACAGTAGCTGTCATTGCTGCCAGCCCTAGAGTAAGGTAGCCAGCGGCAGCCGCAGTCACAGCGTGTTGCTGGTGGGGGGAGACAATTGGCAGGGCTGGAGGAGATGGCAACAGAAGCAAGGTGAAGGGCAATGCTCTCACCAACACATTGTTAATTGCTCTCATGATTGTCCCACAGCGGTCATGTTCCGGCAGCCTTACTCACTTCCCGGCCCGGTGTGGTGACATGATGAACTTGGGAAATGGCCTGTGATGTCAGAGCTGAGGAGTGAACGTTTGCAGGGACAGCTCGCTTCTCCTCGCCAGCGACTTTTCCTTAGGCAACAAGCCACCTGCCCTCTGCTGGCCAAATTCCCCCCTTCCACGCGAGAGCCGTGCTCGGCTCCACGCGCCCCTGTAGAGCGGACCAGACGCCTCACCCCAGTGCAGGGTGGTTTGGGCTCACCAGAGCACGCCGGGGCAGGAAGGGGCTGTTGGGATGCTGATGCCTCTAACCAGGGACCTTCCCAGGTACACCAGACCTGAATTCCAGTGTGTGGCTCCCCATCAGATCCCTACAAAAAGGATGAGGAGGGACAGGCTTCTCTGTGGTGTCTGTGGTGAGTCCTCCCAGCCTGAGAGCTCCCGACCTTTCAGGTTACATTCTGAGTTGAGCCCTTTTGCTTTCTGCAGGAGTCCACCAACTTGAGAAGGATCAGACGACTGACACAGCTTCTCAGCAATCTCCAAGGACAAGTGTGACCCTAAGCTCTCTCTTGCTCTGTCAGGTTCTCCCCAGGGATGAACCAGCAGTCTTTCTTCTCTTATCCCCGTGGATGTAATCCCACAGTCCCGAAGTATGACCTGAGAAATCACTAGAGACCCTTTTCCACAAAGCTCCGCAAAGCAAGTGGAACGGTGGACGTGGTAACCTCTGTAACTTCCAGCTGGGGGAAGGACACCATCCCACCGTGGTCTCAGGGGCTCCATGTTTCCCTTGCACTGAGCAAGCACAGGACTCCACTTACTGTCTCCTTCCCTTTCCCACCCCAGAAGCTTTATTATCGCTGAGCCATATCACAATCCTAAAACTCTGCAGTGGGGAAGTGCTTCTTATCTTTTTCTTTTCTTTTTCTTTTTTTCCTTCTCTAAAGCCCCAGAGAGAAATTGTTCCTTCTTTGCCCTCTACCCACCCAACAGAGGTATGATGAATAAACTTAGGACATGCCATCGTAGCTGTCCTTTTTAAACTCTGATCATTTTATATCCCTGTTTCATAGACGGTGTCTATATTTGCTTTGCATTCCTTGAGTTTCTGAAGTATTGATAGCATTGATCTTCTGCAGACAGAGGCTAAATGCTTTTTAAAGTGTGACACTTCAGTTATGGCTGGTGCATAATAGGTTTCGTTCTTGTAATTACATCTGCAGTTGGGCAGTCATTTGTGTTACCAACACACACAGTTAATCACGCAACTGCTTCAGGGAGTACAGGATAATATCCCAGATGTGAGACTGGCTAGAAGTACAGTAAGAAAAATATCTTTGTGAGTTGGCTGTGCTGAAGAGAGCAATTTATACTTCAATCCTAAAGAATGCGGTGGGACGAGAATGTGAAACATATCCTTGCATGAATTTGTAAATCCATTAGTAGATGCAGAGCTGTAAACCGAGTTCCAGTAAGATAAGGCAAAGTGAAAAGCCATCAGTGTTGGCAGAAGGGTAAAACGTCCTTCTAGTGCCGCAGATAATTTATCACCATTACCCTTATATGGAGATATAAAAAGAACATAAGGATGTTCTATGTGCCTTCATAAAAGTTTAATTTATAACTTCATCCCTGGGTCTGATCCCATCCCCAAACTCTTTCTGACATATGGGTCTGAGCCGGAGGGACGCTCTCATGCTCGGCGTTCCAGCAAGAGACATCCTTTCAGTTAATGAGTCAAAGGGAAAGAGCAATCGTGAGTGGTGTCCTTTTAATATATTTCTGCTGTTTTCCATACACATATTTATTATGCTATTTTAGCGAAGTAGGACACTAGAGCCCTTTGCAGCTCTCACCCCAGGCTCCAAGTCCCTCGGTGGTCACTCTAGGCACCAGTAGAGTCACCAAAGCTGGCATTTCCCAAGCGTGTGACGAGACAAAGCAAAACGAGGGGATAACTCACCAGCTCCTTGGCAGGTACAAGCGGGTTTTACATTGGGCCTCTCCAGCGTTCCCCAGTGTGCTCCCAGTCACTGGGATCCGGGGTTCAGAGGGATGAGCAGACTGGCACTCGAGCAGCCTCAGCATCTTGTGGGGCAGCCCTCGTGCCTTCGGTGCGCGTTCACAGGCATGCATTCAGCTGCACAGATAAATGCTTCTCTCCTTCTGTTTGCATCATCCTGCCACGGTCTTTGCATGCCACATGCTCTGAATTATATGCCCCGTATCCTTTGCTCAGCTCTTTGCACAGCGCAGAGCACTGGTGCCTTTCGGTGCTGGAATAACAACAATATTCTAGCGTAATTGCTGGAGCTCTGTCCAGGCAGGGCTGTCTGTCATTAGCACAGTGGAAGTGGGAACTTTGAAGAGGGTTGTGGGATTTGGCCCTCTACAAATAATGGAAAGGCAGAATCCCTTGTGCATGTGATAAAATGCAGAGGAGCGTTACGGTATTTGTATTCACAGTGCAAACCATTTTCCCTCTGTTAATACAGACACCAACTCTGGTTTACATACAAAATGCAAATGTTTGTGGGTGGTTTGTGGTTTTTTTTACACTCACTTCCTTCAAGCCTAATCCTATGCTGAACAACAGCTACTTACAGCAAGTTCAGTGGAAGATGAGGATGCTCAGCAGCTTCCAGGAACAGACAAATCCAGCATCGTGTCCTGCCTCTCATTCTGAGTAAAAAACCTATGCTCCTGCAGAAGAATGAAACCTTTTAAAGTTGCAAAATAATTGCTGCATATTCCCCATCGAAATCCTCCATCTAGTTAGCAGGATGAAAGATTAAGTTCTAGACTGTGGATCTGAGGTAGCAAACCCCCAGAGACCTGATGCTGAATTCGACTTTCCAGGATGTCACATGGATGTACAGGTCTCAAGATACTACATGAAGCATGTGCCTTAGAGATTCCTCCTACCACTACCCCACCTCTGAGAAACACAGGTATTTCAGCTCTCTTGCTTAGCCGTGGACCCTTTGTGAAAAGGAAATATCAGACTACATAGGCCAATTGAATTTATGCCGAGGAACGACCAGCCTCCAGACTTCCCACAATTAATTTGTGCTGCAGGCTTCCCGTCTCTTCACCTGGACCTTCTCCCAGGCATAGAATTGCTCAGGCAACATCCCCCTGGAAGGTCCACACCTGGATTTAGTCAGTCCACAAGTATAGTTCTCACTGATCAAACATGAAGTGAGAGAAGATCTCCCCTGCAGGGACTTTGACGTATTTTTAATGCACCTAACGCAGAGGGTGAGTGTTTTAGAATCATAGAATCATAGAATGTTTTGGGTTGGAAGGGACCCCTAGAGGTCATCTAGTCCAACCCCCCTGCAGTGAGCAGGGACACCACTAACTAGATCAGGTTGCTCAGAGCCCCATCCAACCTGGCCTTGAATGTTCCCAGGGATGGGGCCTCCACCACCTCTCTGGGCAACCTGTTCCAGTGTTTTACCACCCTCATTGTAAAGAATTTCTTCCTTGTATCCAGTCTAAACCTACCCTGGTTTAGTTTAAAACCATCACCCCTTGTCCTCTCACAGCTGGCCCTACTAAAAAGATTTTCCCCATCTTTCCTATAGGCCCCCTTTAGATACTGAAAGGCCGTAATCAGGTCTCCCCGCAGCCTTCTCTTCTCCAGGCTGAACAAGCCCAACTCCCTCAGCCTGTCCTCATAAGAGAGGTGCTCCAGCCCTCGGATCATTTTAGTAGCCCTCCTCTGGACCCGCTCCAACAGTTCCATGTCCTTCTTGTGCTGAGGGCTCCAGAGTTGGACACAATACTCCAGGTGAGGTCTCACCAGAGCAGAGTAGAGGGGCAGAATCACCTCCCTCGACCTGCTGGCCACGCTTCTCCTGATGCAGCCCAGGGTAGGGTTGGCCTTCTGGGCCGCCAGCGCCCATGGCCGGCTCATGTCCAGCTTTTCATCCACCAGCACGCCCAAGTCCCTCTGTGCAGGGCTGCTCTCGATCCTTTCTTCCCCCAGCCTGTACTGATACAGGGGGTTACCCCGACCCAGGGGCAGGACCTTGCACTTGGCCTTGTTGAACCTCATGAGGTTCACACAGGCCCACCTCTCCAGCCTGTCCAGGTCTCTCTGGATGACATCCCGTCCTTCTGGTGTGTCAACCGCACCACTCAGTTTGGTGTCATCCGCAAACTTGCTGAGGGTGCACTCAATCTCGCTGTCTAAGTCATTGATGAATATATTAAACAGCACGGGTCCCAGTACGGACCCCTGAGGGACACCACTCGTCACCGGTCTCCATCTGGACATCGAGCCATTGACCACTACCCTCTGGATGCGGCCATCCAGCCAGTTCCTTATCCACCGAACAGTCCACCCGTCAAATCCATAGCCCTCCAATTTAGAGAGAAGGATGTTGTGGGGGACTGTGTCAAAGGCTTTGCAGAAGTCCAGATAGATGACATCTATTGGTTTTCCCTTGTCCACTGATGCTGTCACACCATCATAGAAAGCCACTAGGTTTGTCAGGCAGGACTTGCCCTTGGTGAAGCCATGCTGGCTATCTCGAATTATCTCCCTGGCCTCCATGTGCCTTAGCATAGCTTCTAGGAGGATCTGTTCCATGATCTTCCCAGGCACAGAGGTGAGGCTGACAGGTCGGTAGTTCCCAGGGTCTTCCTTTCTACCCTTTTTGAAAATGGGCACAATGTTTCCCTTCTTCCAGTCACCAGGGACTTCACCTGACTGCCATGACTTTTCAAATATCATGGAGAGTGGCAATGGATATGATATTAATAGCTAAACCAATTGTGTACCGATTTGCTTTTCCTAAGTGCAATCTTAAATGTTTGTACAATTGACATGGAATAAATAATTAAATTTCTCTAATCCTTGCCATTCTTGCTAACGATCAATATTTATGATACAAAATGATTTTTTTGAAGAGCATCAAGCTTCCCTGGGTCTCCTAAGCACTTTTCTTTTCCGCATCTTGTGCTTCCTGACCTGGGAACAGCCTAAGTTAGGCTTAACACAGCTTCCACTAGGGAAATAAATATTGGCTATGAGGCAGGTGTCAGGAGGGGATCGGTCACGGTGTTATAAAAGAGCCTTTGATCAAAACTGGCATCAGGGACACACAGATGAACAAAAAACCTAGAAAGGTCTCCCTGAACCGTGACAATGGTGGCAAAAAATGGAGAAGAAAACAAATAAAGCATATGCTGACTGCTTTGCAGGTTTGAGAGAGGCGCTACAATTTCAGCTGTATTTCTGTATTTCTGCAGATCTAGGGCATAATCAATGTGCCCCAGTAAGACAGTTCTTGACAGTAGGGCTCCAGTGCTAAAGGGACTGGTTCATGGCTCCGGTACCAGTCCAGCAATGGACATACTGGCCAGGCGAAATGACTGCTTTTTTAGCACTGGTCAGTCCATCAGGTACCTCTTCACATAGATAAGGACACAAAAAAATTTTCAAAAGCTCTGGAACCAGTTGCCGTTCTTTTTCTTCCATGACCTGAGAATGATTGGGACAATATTCAACGACAACTTTTTGAGTTGCAGTTTAGATTAAACCTAGTATTTCAAATAAATACCCAAATGCAAATGGATACATCAGTGACTATTCTTGTTAACTTCCTTGCACCCTCTTTACAGAAGGGAAGTTAAATACCAACAGGTCTGGCATCTCTGGAGGGAGGTGGGAATCTTGGGGCTTCAGTTTTTTAAATATCAGGAAGATTTGTCTTTCCATTTCTTGCTTTCTTGCTATTTTCTATAATCAAGAATGATACAACAAAATATATTGTAACAATTTTTTGCCGTATACTTTTTATTTTGTGCACCATTCATATTTATTTTAAATGTACTCGAGCTAGTTCGAGTGGCATACAGCTGCCTTCCTCAGGCAACAATACCTACTCCCTTCGTCTGTCAAGTGTAGCACAAGCACGACGCCGAGCTGATGAGAGAATTATAGCCCTGGAAATGTCATAAAAATAAGATCTTGTTGCCTGATCAGTGGGATAGATGGTGCTGCACCACTTACAGACTGAGTCACTTCGGAAAAGAGAGATGAAGCATTTACAGAAGAGACAGGTCATCTCCATGGTTTTTCTTTAAACATCCTACTTAGTCTTATTATTAGTAACAGAGTGCAGTGGTTTTTATTTTTGTAACTGTGGTGGTCCCAGGTAGCGAGCAACAAGCCCCGCAGAAAGCCTTAGCCCTGTAGTATTTTCTGGGAAGGAGAAAGGAAAAGAAAAGCTGTTCAATGCGTGAGCTGGAAGCTCAAACATGACAGCCTCCAAGGATCTTTTGTTTAGGAACTTCCCCTTTGTATGGAGCACTTCAGAGATTTTGATCCCACACTCACCTCCCCAGAGCACCCACCCCCAAGAAACAAAAATACAGCTCACTTCATTTTGCTTTTTTATTTGTAACAAGATGCGGCCGGTTGTAAGGGAGCTCTTCAAGCATACGCTACTGACCGTGTGCTGGGCCAGTTTAAACTGCTGCTGCCCTAAAGCCGTCATTCCGAGCGTGGTAGCCTCCAGCAAGCGGGAGGTGACAAGAGCCACATTCTAGTATTGTACGGTACAGATTTTAGAGTCATGAGTGGGCGGCTGGAAAATTGCTGGTCCCCCTGCTCATGTCCTGTGTCCACGAGGATGCACGTTACCCGCTGGCTTTCCAGCCCTGGATAAACCGGCGCTGCCTCATCCCTCCCGGGCCCCCAGGGGATGGGGTAGGAGGACCCTGGTAGGAAAGGAGGAGCAGGCTGGGTTAGGGATCTGGGCTCCCAGCACTCCTGACGGCTGTACTGGTGCATGGTGTGGGATGGGAGCTGGCAGAACTCCCACAAGGTGCCAGTGCCTGCCAGACCCCCATGGAGCCCCCCTGGCCAGGGGCACAGAAGAGCTTGTCCCAGCCATGATCAGAGCATACCTTTCCCATTGCTCATTTCATCCGCAGTTCTTGAGACAAAATGCTAAAAATTACCCTAGGGTGAGCATTCGGTTGCATCCTCTGAAGGGTTAACCACACGTTTTCATAAACTGGCAGATGAATTCCTTAATTCTTTTATTGCATTATACTGATTTGCCATATTCTCTTTTCTGATTTTCCCTGGGCCTAGTTACTTGCTTTTCCTTGTAGAATCTTTATCAACGTTCAGATACTCATAGAACATCTTTTTTCTTTATTTTACTTATTTATTTCTCTTTACTGTGAACAAAGTAGCATTTACATACTGCTGCATGTGGAGATGCCATGTTGATTCTGGACCCAGAAAAGTGGAGGTAGGGAATGAGAGATTTAATAGGTGTTAAAGAAAAGAGAAGGGGGGGAAGAGAGAAATCGTTGTATCTTTTGCTTAATATAAGGCAAGCATAAGGCTAAAATAATTCCAGCTCAGAGATCTGATTAGCAAGCTCCTGCAGGTGTGCCCGTTGAGTGGGTGTTAATTTGGGAGGCCTGGAGTATAAATAGGAAAGCCCAAGGCTAGGAAGGGTTTTTTCTTCTTTCTTTTGTGTCTTTTTCTTTCCTGAACTGAAGATAGGATAGTGCTAATCAAGCGCTGGAAGATTAACTTTGAAGAAAGTGAATTGTAATTATAATTTTGCTGTCTGTTAATGTCTTACCTGACAGGCTGTGAACTGCAGGATGGAAGCTGGTGGTGAATTCTATTTTATGGAAGCTGTGTCACCCAGCAAAGTCGTATGGAAGATAGCACGGTGTTGTCTGACTGGTTTGTGCACTGGGTAGCTAAATCTAGTGAAAAGGTTATTTTCTATACGCCTCTCTTGCTATAAGCTGAACTAATTTAAATCAAAATACAAGTTTTAAAGCTAGCAATGGACTTCTGTTATTCAAGGCAACAGCTTAAAGCTGAATTTGTGGGAGAGCCTGGGAACACAAACGTGGGGTTGTGTAGGGAGAGGTAATAGCTTTTCCTAGACAAATTCTGTTAAGCTTTTGGCTGTGAGAACAGCTAAAAGAAAAATGCCCTGAGCTTTAATGGAGGGATCCAGAGATATGGATCTGAGGTTGGCTGTCACGCGCTGCTGTTCTCAAAAACCATGGGAATTACTTACTTTCATAAAAGCAATAAAAAAAAAAAAAAAAAAAACCAGGCTCCTTCCTCTTTCTGCAGCTCCACGCGTGCCTTTTGAAGTATGTTGTGAATTTCCTGGATATGAGAAACATATTTACAAAGCATCCCCTGCTTGCTCAGGAATGGAAAACCTAAGCCCCCAGGGACAGCTTAATAAATGGCAGAAACCTCAGACTCCTGTAAGTAGGAGAGTTGCTGAATTACCCCGTCCCGGTGGCTGCGACAGGAGCCTCCTGGCAGGAAATCCTGTTGCGCAAATCTGTTTCCTTGTTACTTCCTGTGCTGTCATTTTTTTTCAGAAACAATTTATCTTTCAAATGCTGTGAAGGACTGAAGGAACCGAGTTTTTGCTGTGTCTTGCTTTATTCTTTGCTTGACTTTTTTCTTAGGTCCTTTTGAGGCAACCCAAAGCCGAGCTTGTTCTCTCCCAGGCGCTCTAGCGTTCATTCTGCTCACTCCGAAAATTTGTAAGTATTGAACTGTGAGCTGATTTTTCTGTGACTTAGCAGCTGAGACTTCTGTGAGCAGAGCACAGCTGTTAGAGGTGCTGATAAAGGAGGGATGCACTGATGTGTGAGAATGCAACAGGCAGTGGGGAAAATGCGGGAGTTTGCATCAGTCCAGATAAAGAAGTTCTCCAGGGCAGCAGAGCAGATTTCCCTCGCAGCTTTTGAAGTTGCGCCACTCAAATTGCTCAGATAATTGTGCCTGGGATGCCTGAGCCTCTTCTTTGGTGTGAAAGGAAAGACGAATTGCTTCTGAACATATAGTTCTGTGAACATATAGTTCACGTACTATGACCACGTACAAAGGATGTGATTTTGTGGTTTTACATATGTGCACACGTATATACACATATGTAAAGATATATCTAAACCCCAATATATATGTATATTTTACAGATAGAAAAAATAAGTTGCTATCTACTGAATCACTGCTCTAAGCAACTGCTGGGGAGATCAAAATCCGCGTGTGGCAGATGTATGCCCACATTGTTTAATAGCTGTATTCTCCAATAGCACAAATAAATGGCCCTGGAGCCCAAGCTCCCCGGCGAGTGGTGACTTTGGTGGTGCACTGTGTGCACTGGTCATATTTCTGGATGCTTTAGATTCAAACGCAAGTGTTGCCACGTTGTGAATGCGCTGTAGAATGTCATTGAGCTACAGAGTTTGTAAAACAAAAGCCAGTGCCTGGTTTATCCTGTTACTTGCTGAGCAGAAGATGGCTGGACCACATGGAGAGAGAAAGAGAAATTAAGGCAGCGTTCCTCTAACGGACTCAAACTGATAAAAAAGAGCCCTTAGAGCTGCAGAGCTACTTTTCTTGTGGCAGCTTTCTTCCATGTCTAGGCTTCTAAATCCAGGTAGGCCTTTAGGAACAGCCATGTAACAGGAGTAATCTCCCCAGCTTTCTACAGCCTCTGCTCCAAGGTCTCATCCATAACCTTGCATTGGTAATGGCTGGTGAAATTGTAAACACGGGTCTTCCATCCTAAGACTGCAGTTTATCTTTTAGAAATGTACTACTTCATAAAGCAGTTCTCCAGTAAATTAATCAGTCACAAGAGGGAAAAAAAAAATAAACCCAACCCAAACAAACCTCCAAAACTCCAGGGGCTGCAGAAATTCTGACACTGTATTTTTTAAAATTCTTCTGATTGCTCATGAATATCAGGCTCTTGCTCCCGCCCTCAACTCAGTATGACCCAGTGCTGTTCACCTTGCCCAGACACTGCTCCTTCATTCACGGACACTTTCCAGTTAACTTTATAGCATGAGATGATGTTACATTCTGGGACACCTGTGGAATGCACTCATCTCTTCAGACTGCTCAGACATACTTTCACTGACATCGATTTTTGTGCTTATCAAGCCATATGAATAATCCTACCAAAGCAGAATGCAATTTACTTTTTAATAAAACTTAAATGGAAGTCAATATATCACTGAAAATCTCTTTTCAATGTGATAGTAATTAAAGCTATGTATTACTGGAAGCATTAAAACTTTAATATACTTTCACGTATATTTACACAGCTTATATTTAATCTTTGTGCTTGCAGCAAGAGCCTCAAGCGTGTGATTCCCCACCCCCTTTTCTCCCTTCCTCCCCTTCTCCCTGTGTGAAATGTATAGATCATGTTTGCAAAGCCATGAAAATTGAACAAGATTTAAACCTTATTAGCTGTAATTCATATAATTACCATATTTGATAAATTTACCTTCAACTAAACATGCAGAAATGAATGTTTCATTAAGAATGATGAATATTTATGTTTTTCCACCTCCTACCTTTGCATGCTCTCCAACGATTTGCATATGAAGACACTGTTTTGTTTTATAACAAAGAACAAACACCTAAGGAGAGACAAACCCTAATCCGCATCACTTGTACAATTTGCAGAGTACAACTTCTAGGGCTAGAAAAGTTCAGGTGACAGACACATCATAAATCACCACGAATCTCGTCCATGTCCACACAGAAATAGTTTAAGCAGAAAGCTAGATTCTCCCCATGTTACAAATCAGCAGATGGTTGGGGGGGCTGGGAGAATACAGTGGAATCTACAGAGTCCTTTGGTTGCACATAGGTGTTTAGACTGATTAAACTATGTAATATTTATGGTCTTAAATTTCTAAGCTGAAATTATAGTTCCCTACCAAAGAAAACACAAAAGTGCTTACCTGTCATGTATTGACCTTCAGCTATCAGGGGGTTTTATGCATTTAAAAGCTGCATTTTACAGTTATTTACACAGTGTCAAAATTCCCAAATTTTGTATCAGCATTTATATGGTCAAAAAGCACATAGGTTCCTTGTATCGCAATACGAAGCTTTTTATAAAATGACTAGAAATATATGCTAATATCTGAGCTTGCATACATCTAGACAAAGCTAACAAATAACATTTTGTTTCAGGAATGAACGGGCCAAGTCATGATGTAATGACCTTCGGGTTCCTCACAGCCTGGTTCTTGTTGCCAAGGTCCTACGCTGGGCAGCGCTTTACAGCACGAAGGCCGTGCTCAGAATGGGGGACGAAGTATGGAATAGCGGCCACAAACACTTCTGGGCGAGAGACAGCAGCTCTTGGGTCTTACCAGCATGCTACAGGGACAGGGCAAAGGCGAAATAGAGGTGATGACCAATTCCCAGCATGTCTGACAGCCAGATGAAGCCTAAAATGTTTTTAATTTGCATGCCGCAACTCTGTTGCCAACCTGCAACTCTTGCCTAATGGCAAAACATCTGATGCAAATGCGTAGTTGACTTAGAAATGTCAAATTTAAATATATATGTTCTCCAAAGGTCTAGAATTGGGGAGGCTGCTAGGCCTTATATACATGCAAAATAGTAAGAGATTAAAGGGAGAAAAAAACAAAACACATAAAAGAGCAAGCCATAATAATGACAGCTCCTTGCAGAATAAACTTGCTGTGCCTATGGTACCTGGTCTGCGGTTTTACAGATACCTGAGAATGTGTGGATTACTTCTGAGGGATTTGCATATCAGTATTTAGCTAAGAAAAAGAAAGGTGTTTTCTCCTGTGCAGGAATTCTTCATAAAGGCCTCTACACCTCCATTACAGAAAAAAACAGAAGATCAGAAACTGTTGAAAAGCACTGTACCAACCAGAAGTTTTCAAGCAGCTATTCTTTGCCTGTATATTACAGTAAGAGCAGGGCGATAGCACAGGCAAAGCCATTTCGCTGCCAGATAAGCGCTATGCTTACAGCAACTCCCAGCTTCCCACTGGTGTCAATGAAACCACAAGCGCAGCAGATTGCCAGTGAGAGTGTGGCAATGCTTTATACAGTAAACATAGTGCGCTAGTTTCCATATTTTGACCAGAAAGAAGGTTTACCATCAACATGGACAATATTGTATGCTTCTGCCCTTGCTGGTTTGGGGGGGCTTTTTCATGTTTGGTTTTTTAAACAGGAGCAATTTCAGTTTCAATGCAATATTCTTCTTCATACTTGATCAAATTTTCCTGAACTGCTTTTTGTTCTCGTGTACTTTTATCTTCAGTTCTTTCTAGCTGTATTTCTCAGGATAAAGCTTGAATTTCAGCTGGCGTATCTTAAACACAGACTTACAAAAGATTTTAAATGGAAAGGCACTTCTAAGTGCGCCCTGTGAAAGTATCAGGTGGGAAGGTGGTTCTAACTTGGGGGAAAAAAAGGACCTGAATTCTTCTGTCATAAATTATAGCAACCTTGGACATAAGAGTAATTTCTTGTTGGTTTTGAATGCCCTTTGTTCGTTTTCAGACTACACGCAGCCTGCCGATTGCTTATCTCGTACCCTACAGTAACCTACAGCTATTATGCCCATCTGTTATTTTCTTTTGAAATCTGGAAACATCTCCTGTATGCATCCAGTCTGTGACTGCTTTTCATTGTCTTCTACTTCTAAACTTTCAGGATTTACCACAAAAAGCAGTTGCGATTTCATTTTCTTTTCTAGAGCACTGCCTTAAGGGGAAAAAAATGTGTAAAGGAAACTCATAAATAAAATATACCTGGTAAGTCAAGTGATGTGCATCTTCATCCTGGTAGTATTCAAAATCCCAGCAGAACCAGCTACTTTGATGGTACTATATTGGTTTCAAACTGTCCATGAAATTTGGTCTGGAATTGCCGTCTCCCTGCCTTTCCCTCCCCCAAAAAAGTTAGCAAATGAAAAAAGTAAAGGGCGTATTGGGAGTAGAAAATCTTAAGCAAAGGGCTTCTGCTTGATAGGAGCATCATACATGGCAGTAGAGAGACCCAAATATTTTAGTCCAACATCTGAAATGTCCTTTGGCTTGACTGAAAGGTGCTTCTCAAGGAGGTCTTTAATTCCCCTAAATCATACAATGCGAAGTCAGGGAATCCTCTTCATGTTTCTCAATTAACAGTTAAGTAATCTCAGAATGACAACCATTAAACTGCCTCAATCTATCCAATTACACTGGTAATACAGTTCTGAAGGGTTGCTGTAAGTGTCAGGAAGATATAGAGATGTTTCCCCAGTTAATAGAAATACTGCTGGTGGATTAGCAGACCACAAAATTATGTCAGTCCTAGCAGTGATTCTCTCAACAAGGCAACTAATGTTTTGATTTCTGTTATGTAGGTCATATCTGCTCAAGAGCAATGGCTTTCTACTTGACTGCCTAGCTGTGTGCCACCCAGGTAATCTTCCAGGAAAGGTACAGGATGAGCAAATGGACTCGAGAAAGGGAGTCTCATTTACCATCTGGTATGCGTCGTTTGAGTCCCGTTAAAAATTTTACAAATAACTTGTATATTCTTCTTAAAAGCCGAAAGCTTTTGAGCTTTTCCTTAATATTAATGCAAATCTACCCGTCGACTTTCATCATTTAAAGCTGATTTGAAAGGGAAAAGGCTTAAGCCTTCTCCTATTCCTGCTTTGATCAAAAGCAGACCTTTGAAACTGCCAATATGAAATCAGCAGTGCTTGCTTAGGGAAGAGAAACCCCGGGTATTTGAGACGATATTATTTGGAGGCACTGTCGGGGCAAACAGCCTGATAGATAGCATTCCAGAGTAGAATATTAAAGATCATGACTAAATTGGGGCAGTTTGAATAGGCATGAGTATGTATAAGAACCGATGCTTGAAGTTACTAGAAGTATAGTAGGTCAGATCTGGGAAAACTTGTCAGCATTGGTACAGGTAGTGCTACACTCCACGTGAGTCAATATTCCAAGCTTTTTCCTTAAGGATATGGTATTCATTGAAAAATGTCATTGGTCAAAGAAATAAGGAAGAGAGTATGCTCAGAGGCACCCAGCTTTCTACACTAACCTGCAGCCCCCGCATCCCCATTCCCCAAATCCATCAAAGCCTCCTTTTGGACAGCAATATCAGAAAGCAGTTGGTCGTAGTCTCCGCTGTGGATGAAAGGAAGCGGGTTGCCTGCTAGTGTGCCTTTGGCATCCTTACGGAACGTCTTTCTATAACAGGAGCGGTTGCACAGAACACGAATCTCTCTGAAGCAAATCACTGCCCGAATACCTGCCCGCTGTATTTTCTGCTTGGTTTCAGAGCAGCTATGTGACATATGGAAGTGAGAGTGTTTTCGCTTCGTCTCGTAGGGGAAATGTTGGTAACTGCCCCAACCAATTGTTAAAAGCCACAAATCAGGAAGTCTAAATGAGAGGCGGCTTTGGCGGTAGTTGTGTGCGGAAAGAGACAAGTCAGGAAGCTGAGTACAGAAATCTAATTAATATAAGCACTGCAAAAGCAAGGCTAGACCTACGCTTGCAGGATGCTGAGGCACCTCCTAAACACAGCAGAAACAGTGCAGTTCCCTCGCAGTGATACAAACTTGGGGAGATGCCTCCATATATACTGGATACACCCTACAGAGAAAGTGCATAATATGATCTCAAAGAGTATTTTGTTTTCCTTTCTCACAGCCTGACAGGAGAGTTGATAATTAGATCTTTCCGTTAAGTAACATGCGATGATAGTTTTGTTTATTTTGAAGCAATTTGTAATTCTCTACTAAAGGAATGTTAATTTCTACCTTTTCTGCCAAGCACTCAATCTGTAACAGCTACACCCGCTGCAGAGTTATGTCTGCCAACACCACCTTGGAGAGATGTCTGGACACGTTGTGCGAGAAAACCTTCATAAACAGAGCTGAATGGAATCATTCAATACAGTAAGAATTATTTTTAAAGCATGATTGAGGTATACTAGAGACATTTGGAAAAGATTTTGTTGATCATGTATCTGGTTGTGGTTCATTGTCATAGCAGTTTGCACTTTCACGCAATGAAAATTTCCATAATCTCCCACTTTTCCCCCCCACCTTGGGTTGGAAAGGTCACTGCAAACTGGTTTGAACTGTATGTCCCATTCATTTACTCACTCTTTTGTTGTGGGAAAATATGTGCTTGTGAGCAGCAACCCAGTTTTGAAGATCTGCACTTTAGTTTTAGTGCTGCAGCGGCAATAACTGTGGGACCAGTCAGACAGACAGATATTTAATGTTTTTTGTTTTTTTTTTTTTTTTTCCTCCAGGTTCTACAATTCTTTTCCAGCAACTTAATTTCACAGCAGTGCTGCCCTCAATTATGGAAAAAACCCCCCACCAAAATACTAGCTATGCCTGTCCATGTGCAGAACTTTTTTCTGCCTCATAAATTGTTTGTTGACCCTAAATTCAGAACTCATGATTTCCACCTTTCCTTCCTCCATCTATAAACTTGAAAGTATCATATCTTGTCCTGCACAGGCATGTTGTAGAGAAAGATAGGGAGTTTTATAGCATAGCTGGTTATGGAAAAATGTAATAAGTTGGGGTGTCAGCTACTAAACTATTCATAGGGTTTAAATCACAGCCTCTTACATGCATTGAATCCGTTAGGCAAGAAAAATTCCAATCACACTGTCACACTCTGTGTTCAGCCAAGTGTCCTATTTTGTGAAATACTGATAGCAGGCTGGGGTGGGGAGGGATCACAAAAAGCTTACAAACCTGCAGAACAAATTTTAACTGACACATTTACAAAGCAATGCAAACCACAATACGCAGCTAAGAAAAGAAGGTGAGAAGTGTTTTTCCTGGCTGTGAGGTCATTGTTTTATAGGTAGTGAACAGAACAAAAGGCAGAAGGCTTAATCGTTGAAGAGATAAGGATGAATTCGATATTGAGATGAAGTAGTGCTTTTAAATTAAAATACTTTGTCATAGTATAATTTTATGTGTGTGTGTGCATCCAGTAACTCACTGAGCCCAAAGGTATTTGAGAATCTTTTTAACTTTTCTGCTAATGTGCTAATTATGCATCTCCTGAAAATTCTGTGTAACTGCAATGAAGCCAGTGATAACAATTTGCTTGCAGTTTCGGGACTTTAGCTACTCTGTGTACTTGTAAGAAGCTGCGTTCTGTGTATCATTGGGTGCTACACGCAGAGAGCAGAAAGCAAACAAATCTGTCCACCCACTTTCCCCATTTTCATCTCTCTTTGGCAAAGTGTACTGAATTATACCATACACCTGCACTTTGTGGGAGAAACTCTTCTTTTCCTCCTCCCTTCTTCAGTCAAGAAGAAGTAGTGCACTTAAGTCTTTCTCTGAGATTCTAGGTGCTACTCTGAAGCATTGCACCTACCCTGGAAAAAAAAAATCACAGTAAATTGCAGGTTTTTTAAGGTATCCAGATTAGGAAATTTGTAGAGAGCTGCCTTTAGTTTTCATCTGTACAGTTATATAAATATTCAGTAAAACTGAACATGAATTTTCTCAGTAAATACATTTATTCTGTATTACGCTCAACTAGGTAGTTTCTCCCTTACTGGAAAAAATGTTTCCATACGTGGTCCGGGAGAGAGCAACTTTCAAAGAATTTAAATATGTCAAAACCTTTTATTAAGAAAAAAAAAGAAGCATTCTATAGAATTGATATCTTTATCCAAGTGACGTTTGGCATTGTCTATAATCTTTGTATTTTAAACTTGCTACAAAACGTACTGCCATCTCAAACTTGGAACAAATTTTAATTCTACTCTTCAAGAGCTAGGTAACTTCTGTTGCACGAAGGCAGAGGTTCCAGATCGGAAGTGTGGCTTTTATCTTGCCTCTTGTTTCAAGTCTTAGTTTTGCCAGGAGATCCTGCCCTTTCTGCCACATTTCAGCAGTTGTCGGTAATTGGGCTGGGACGTGGCGGTACTGGTATGCTTCAGTGAGCAACCCTGCGGTGGGTGTCATCCTGCTGGACACGAGCACTGCCCTGCATTCCCCAAGGCTTCCTTTTCTCTGAAATCCTGGTGCTTGTCAGGAGGCTGCTGTCAGGATGGTGCGAGCAGGTGATATCAAAGGACTTGTGTAACGTCCTGGTTTTGGCTGGGTTTTGGAAAATTAACTGACGTTTTAGTTGTTGCTGAGCAGAGCTTACACCAGGCAAGGACCTCTCAGCTCTGCCAGGGGCACAAGGAACTGGGAGGGGGTACAGCCAGGACAGCTGGTCCCAACTGGCCAAAGGGCTATTCCAGACCATATGGTGTCATGCCCAGTATAGAAACTGGGGGAAAAAGAAGGGGGGGGGGGGGGGGGGGGGTTCTGAGTGATGGCGTTTGTCTTCCCAAGTCACCGTTACGCAGGACGGAGCCCGGCTGTCCTGGGGATGGCTGAGCACCTGCCTGCTGATGGGAAGCAGGGAATTAATCCCTTGGATTGTTTTGCTTGTGCGTGCGGCTTTTGCTTTACCTGTTAAACTGTCTTTATCTCAACCCACGAGTTTTCTCACTTTTACTCTTCCGATTCTCTCTGTGGAGGGAGGGAGCAAGCGGCTGGGATGGCTTAGTTACCGGACGAGGTTAAACCACCACAGGTGTAAAGACGCGGGAGGAGCTCAGACAGGCCGTAACCCCTTGTGTCCCCCCTCCTGCCATTTCTTTAACCAAATATTTAATCCTTTCATCACGGTCTCTCCCGCTCGGCAGAAGACTCGAGGGACGGGGCGAATAGGCCTTCCCGCCCGCCTACCTGCGGCGTCCTCCTCCCTCCCGTCGTCCCTCCCGGGGCGTTCTGCGTCGCCAAGCAACGCCTAAAATGGCGGCGCCCGCGCCAGGCGCGGCGGGAACCGCAGTGCCGGGGCCCGCCTGCCTCGGGGGGGGGGGAACCCCGGGCAAGGGCCGAGGGAGGGCATTTACCTGCCGGGAGGAGGGCGCAGGTAGGGCGCGGCGCGGAGGCTGCTGGGACTCGTAGTTCCGGGGGAACGGCCCCCTCGGGGAACCTGCGCGTCGGCCGGCAGAGGGGGAACTACAACTCCCGGGGCGCCGTGGGAGGGAGCGGGCAGGGCGCCGCCTGAGGGCGGGGGGTACGAAAGGGAACCTGCCGGGGTTTGGGGGCGGCGGGGGAGGGCGGCCGGTTCCCTCAGGCGGCGGAGGGGTGCGGGGCGGCGGGAGGGAAGGCGGGCGGCGGGCCCCCGGGCGGGCGGCAAGCCCCCGGGCGTTGCCCCATTGTTCGGGGCGCGGGAGGTGCCGCCGGGCAGGTGCGGCGAGGGCGCCGCTGGGGCTTTCGGCGGGGCCGCAGGCGGCAGCGGGCCCTGCCAGCGCCGCCGGGCGGGGAGCCCCAAAGGGGGGGGGGGGCGCTTCCCGAGGAAAAAGCCCCCGACCATCTCGCTGGGGGGGGGGGGGGGGGGGCGAGGGAGCAGCCGCCGCGGTTGCCGTGTAGGGTAAAGCTGGGGAAGAGTCGCCCCTCGTTCCTCCTTCTTGCCCAGCTCCTTCAGGGCTACTTGGCTCCCGATCCGTTTTACCTTGAGGTGCGGTATTCTCCAGCCGCCTTTGGAAACGAATCATCTCTCATGGTCCAGTAAAACTTTGGATACTTCTTCCCTAATACCCTAACTCAGTTTACTACAGGGTTTCTTTTGCATTCTTAGACTTTTTAGGGTTGTGGGTGTTTGGTGTTTTGGGTTTTTTTTTTTCTGGATAAACTTGAAGCAAATATGTACCTCTACACCGCAGATTTTTGTTGTGATGTTTAGGGGAAGAAAAAACCTAAACAGGCCATGGGGGTGTTGCGTTTCCAGAGCATCTTTCCCTGTAGCTTATAGCTATTGGCAACTAAATCGCGCCAGTATTCATTTCTGCTCTCGGTTTTTTAGGCTGCAATGACTGTTGGAACAGCAGAACGTGTTACTGCCAAATTTTTGTTGACTGAGCAACAGTAAATGTTGCTGTTAAGTAGTGTTTGCTCTAGGCACATTCCAGGTATGTAACTGCTTTTGAAGCAAAGCCTAGCTTAAAGTAGGTATCTTCATTGTCTTGAGCAGGAGGTGTGCATTTTTAATTGTTGGTTGCTGGCCTATTGCATAATCATTTTGATGTAAGGGTAGGGATAGTAGTTCTTTTTGTGGGTGCATATTCAGAAAGCTGGAAAAACAAGTCCTCCTTCAGCTTTAATTTATAAAAGATTGTTCTAAGCACCTAACCCATATCTCTTCTTCTACCATGCAGGTTTATTGTGAAACTTGCAGCGTCAATGGGAAATTAGCAGCAAACCACATACCACAAGCGTTATCTAAGGAAGATGCAGTGTTCTAGTGCATACCTCTGAAGGAGCTGGTAAGTGAGAGTCTGTTGTTTGTGAGGCTGCATTTTGACTTTTCTGTTTTATCATGACTAATTCAAGGTCACATTGGAATTAAGACTCCTTTGCCAGCGGAATGAGTATGATACAGTTTCCAACTCTGATCTGCTGAGTGAATTATAAAACCACCTGAAATTTAGGCAGTGTTTCTTTTTACTGCCGTATTTTTCCATGTACCTGAAAAAATTACCTTGCTCAAACAATGCTCCAGCAACACGTTAAGTAAGAAAGATGCTGATGACACAACAGAAATAATAGATACACCGCTATATGTGTGGAAATTGTAGACATAAAGATGAATTAAAGAACACTTGCTTCCAGGAGTGGGAGGAAAAACTCTTCTAGTGCTTAGTGTTCATGAATTGTTTGCGTTCTTTTTTAAAAGCAACAAGAGGAAGGATTTGCTTAGTGAATCTTGATGTGTTTGGCGTATGCGTATTGTGGCACTTGAGATCCAAGTTGACAGCGATTTGAGATTTGTTTCAAATGTGGAACTCTGGTGTGAAATACTTGTTTTAATTAAAATGTCTGTGTTCTAGAAACTGTGTTGGCATCTCAAGCATAAATACTTTCTAATTTGGGCTCCAGTTTGTGCATGACATTATCTTTTATTTCCATAATCCAAAGAGAAAACTCTGCCAAACATGAAACATGTTCCATGGGTTTGTAAATTGTTTTGCTGTGGGTGTCTGATCCTGATCAAATTCATGTACTTAGCTGAAGTTTTAGTTTTTTCAATTACCTGATTCAGAGGCATGGTTAGTATCTGTGTATGCTGAATGTCTTGGAGGTTCTAGGGCTTTTTCCTTTCTGAAATTAAAGTTATGGTGTAAAATATTGTTCGGGTTGGCAATGGAATGGTTTTGATTGACTTGTGGCTGGAAAGCAGTAAAATGAGTTGTGTTACTTCTGTGGTTTTGGACGGGGAGACCAATTGTCAGTACAAATCCCTTCTTGATGTTGCTGTCTTGTTTGGAAGCTCTGCACTTAATTTATTCTTTGACTTCCAAGTCATGAGCTCTTTCCAGCCTTGCTGAGGTGTGGCACGACTACAATTTAGGAACACTATATATGTTTTTTTGATTATTACTTATAAAAAATACGGATGCTTAAGTCTGTCTGATATCTTTCATGGGCATTACCCTAATAAAAAAATAGAAAACTAGTGTTACCTTCGTGGCTTGAATTTCTGCCTCATTCAGATGGATGTTATTTATATATTATATTAATAGGCTTCTAATTTTTACTGGCCAATAGAGAATCCAGAAAGATGTGAAGAAATGGTTCTGGGACCTGGATTAAAATGTAAATTGAGTAAATATATATCTAATATGTTTGGAAGCTTTAAAGCAAATTGTTCATCTCTGCTTTCCTTTTCCTGCAGTTAAAACTGGTTCAAATAAAAAATAACAACAAATATATACAACAAATTTTATATATATATGTGTGTATATATATAAAAATAAAACCCTTAGATATTGTCTGTCTCTCACAGAAATAAAAAATGTTGGCTCATGATTTGAGGGCAAATAGATCTCATGTCCTATTTCTACTGGAACAGCTGCAGGGCAGATGTTCTAGTTTGTTAGAATCACTCGTGGCTGTGAACAAATGTCTGCCCAGAAATGCAACAGTACTGTTGATTAGTATCGTCGTTTATTTCTTTAAAATACATCCATCCCTATGCACATCCTGAGGATTGTTTAAATATTAGACTCTGCAGTCCAAAAGGGCCTTGAAAAACCCAAAATTGTGTTAATCCATTTTTACTGCAATAGAAAGGCATAAAAAGAAAAAACTGTTTTCAAAAGGTTAAATGTACAAATTTAAGTTACACCCAATGTGATCTAAACCAGAATTATTCATAGCGTTTTTATAAGTACTTTTTATACTGTAATACACAAGTGGAAAGCTCTCTGTCAAGCTAGGTAAGGGCAATGCCTACATCAGCAATCATTTACTGCATTCGAAGTAGCTTCTGTTCTGCTCAAAGGTGCTCAAGAAGAAACTGTTACCATCAAAGTCCTAAGTTAGGTGGTTTTGGCCTTTGAGGGTAAGTACTGTACTCTAGGAAGGTTGTCTCCTTTCATCTTCTGAGATGACTTCACCTTTTTGTTAATAACAGGTGTTTGCATTTGAGGGATCTTGTCACCTCAGGTATTGTTGAAAAATGACATTAAAGCTTTTTAGTCAGCAATTTATCAGCTTAGCTGTAGATTAGAAATGAATCTTTCCATCCTTATGTAAAATTCACAAAGCTAAATTTTCCCTGCTGTTTTTGGCAGTGACATCGCTTTCCAGCAGTTCTGTAAACTGCCATTATTCATCTTAATTTTCACTCCGGGATGTGGTGGCGGTACCATTCCCAAAGCCAACTAGTTCTTAGTGTCTTATTTGGGAGAATCTCTCTGTGCAAAGTCTCCTTGCTGCTTATGCTCCTTGGTTCCTATAATCGGCATAGCCAACAGCAAGACTAATGGGGCACTGCCTCAGCCTTTGTCAGCTAGCATCGTGCGCGCAGTGCGCTTCACCTAACTGTCTGCTTTTCATTTCAGCATAGGTGTCATTTTATTTACATGTATGTAAATGTGAACTGATGAAATGATGGATGCTGCAGCTTGACCCTGACAGACTTGACATTGATATGCTCAAACTGGAAGGTATCGTGACAGTGCAAGCTTTTCCTGCTCTGCCCCAGTCCTCACTAGCTGTAGAAATTAGTTGTAGCAGTGACTGGAGTTTGGGTTTCAGGATTTTCAGTCCCTGATCTTGGAGCTTGCAGGGGATAATAATAAATTTCCCCACCAAGGTAAACTAATCTTATTTTGAAGTTGAGGCAACAGGCTATGTGTAAGTGATTTTAAAAACTGGAAGGAAATTAATCATAGGAACTGCTCAATGATTTTGTTCTTTAGGGTCACGATACGTACTTTTCAGTAATTTAAAGCTCATCCACTGGGTTTTTATTTAACAAAAATAGTAACAAATTTCAGTTTGTGAAATGAGTCACTAAAGGAGTTTTCCCCTACAGTTGAAGGCTTGCTTTCAGACACTTTCCTCTTTTTAAGCGCTGGTTAAAGGGCCTTGTCTGTCCCTGTGTTTTATATATAATATGAAAGACTCTGTTTTCACAAAGCTACCGGGCTGCAGGTACAGTAGTTCTGAGATCTGTATGTGGCTTCCAACATTATATTGACTAAAGAATAGGCAGATATTATAATATTGACATAGGGAGTGCCTGAGCAATGCAGATCAAGCATGACATAGCACGTTTTAGTTTATCCAAACAGTTTAATGTAAGAAATGCAGACTTTGTTTAGGTTATGTGTGGACTTATCCGGCAAAAGTGGAGCAGGGAAAAAAGCAAGGCTTGTAGCAGACTGTCTGCAATATTCTGTTCCACATTGAGAAGGACTGTTCTCAGGCAGTTGAGAAATAGTACTTATTAACAGACAGACTTCATTAATGCTTCATGACTGGGCTGTCATGGGAGAAATTAATTGCAGTATTGCCTTTTCAAAGTGGCGTGTGCTCTTTGTCCTGATACAAATCCATCACAGTTCAGTGCTGCAGCCAGAGGAGCCTGTAGCTGTGGGGAGGCTTATCAGCAGTGGTGCCAGGCGGTAACCGTTCTGTTGCAATCACATTGATTTTTAGATCCTGGGTGTGGAATAGTCTCTGCGTGGCCCAGTTTGGAGCAGACTGATAAGGCTCCTTGTTTCTTAGCAACGACAGTCTGCCGTAGCCAGAAACCTGCCCCTCTGCAGCTGGAGGGAAAACTCTGAATGTCTCAAATTTGTATCTTGAACCAAGGTAAGTTATTCCCCCCAGCATTTTTAAAGGCCTTTGCATTCAAATAAAATGAATGTGTTGGCAAAAGTTCCTTAGCAAAGGGAAAGCGTAACTTCTCTGTCATTAATAAGACTTTCTATTTTCTTTCCCTGTTCTTATTTAGACCTGTGTCTTTCCTGGGCATGGAGGTGCCATATGTCCTTCTCTTAACTAGACTCGTAGCAGAAGTTGCCAGCAAATCTACTGAAAGTTCGGTAGGTACTTAATGGTTTTTGTCACGCTAGGCGCTGTAAAAACAAAAGGATCAGATTATTTTCTCTCACATTGCAATTTATAGAAGGCTTTCTAATTCAACAGAAATGACCTACACTGCTAGCAGTCATTAACTGAAACTTTTACGGTGGGTCAATTTGCTACGATGCCTGATTGCCTATTAAAGCATTGAATTCTTCCTTGTCATGTGCTTGTAGGCTAGCAGGGATGCAACTGATAATGCCTCACACCATGTGGAAAAAGTACCCTGATGATCAAAAAACCACTTTTCAAGCTGCTCGGCAGTTTAACTACAAACAATCCAAAACATGGATACCCAGAATTTAAATTTTCAAATGATTGAGAAGCTTTGAAGCAAACATTGCTTCAAGTCATAGGAAAGGTCAGAGTATAAAGTTCTGCTTGCAGGAGAGTTCGACCAACAAAACTTTTTAAGAAACCGGTCTTAAGCGTGTTATCTGTAGATCTTCTGGTTCTTTACTGTAGTCTACTTCCCCATGATGCACTAACAGTGTGAAGTCAGCCTACTAATTTCAGTTTTGACAGTCCCAACCATTTCTCCTGATAGCTCTGGTCTTTGTCACCCCTGGATTTGATGGGGTTTGCTGATAAGCAGAACAATACTGGCTGTTACATGTTAGTTGTATTTAGGTTACTTCTATGGCTGAATATAGATCAGGTCTTGTTACTTTTGACCAAGAATGCTTCATCCCTTTTTAAGACTGGTTTGACTTGCTCTATTCTTTAGGGGAACATACCTGCAAAACTTTAAAAGGCGTGGGAGTTTTGTGGCTCATTTTTCTTATACAGATTCAGAGACTGGATATGCCCAAGTCTATGGGATGTACCTAATATCTATCAAAAGAACCACAGAGTTTCTAACAACCATTTATCTCTAAGCTCATGTCACAGCTTGTTGTAATTTGTAAATAATTTTGAAACTGGCTTTTATTTAAACAAACAAAGTAAAAATAAACTACGTGCCTTCAGGATATGTGAAGTTATTCTCTTATTTTAAAGGTTGAAGGAAAAAGCTTTTGTAGTTCTGCTGGATTGCTTTGCCTAACATAGATGTTGGTGTCTCTTGCAACATGGGCACTCTGTGAACGCTGGTTTTTTGCCCGTCATTTTGCCTATAGAATTTCTGAACAGATCTGCTAGGGCATTTGTGTGGTGCTGTGGGAAGGATAACTTACCACAGCACCTGAACTCTGAACTGTGCTTCACTGAAGAATTTAGCAAGTATATTTCTAAAGCAGTTTTTTGAGGCTTTGTCCAAAGTCAACAGCAGAGTGCACATTTGTTCTCAAAGTGTTAGTTTGGGTAGCAGCTGCCAGGTCAAAATGAACTTATGGCGCATGTAGCTTGTTCTCTCCTTGTAAGGTTGCTTAATGCAAAAAGAAGAAGTTACAGCAAGTTCTAATTGTGGTTACTGCTTATTCCTCTATGTTCTCTGTAGATTATTTTTTTTTGTTGAAGCATTTTAGTAAATTAAGAACTGTGTGAAATGTAACGTAATTTCTTTTCTTAGGTTTCAGAAACAGAATGCTGTGTGGATATGTTGGATTCAAACAGTTCCTGTCCAGTAACCAACCAGTGCAGTCCAGGTATAGTGTGTCATTATTAAACAAAATTCCAGTTAAGACCAAAATACAGGGTCTGATTAATTGGGGAGTGAAAAGAAAATAATTAGTGCGTGTACATACTGAAGTCTTTCTTCCTCTATATACACAAGGTAATGCTTTTTACGACTCACAAATGTTCTTGCACGGTGAGGAGAATAGACAACTATTAATAAGGTTATTCTTTATCTTTTTTATTTAGTGTGCAGTTGGATTATGCAGCAACTATTGTAAATGCTTAAAAGCCCTAAAAGCCCATATAATGAGCATAAAAAGCAAAAATGCTGTAATGTGTATCTAAGGGAGCATTAAGAATAATTTCAATATTGTCTTGTTAGCACAGAATGTCTCATTCTTCCTTGTGCCATATGTAGAGTCGTTTTCTTCTAAATGGAGTTAAGAACTTATTTTCTCACTCTTCAGCAGTAGCAAAAGGGTGGTCTTCTTTTTAATGCCATTTTATTTAAAATCGGAGAGTAAAAGCAGGAAAACTGCTTCAGAGCCCACAGTAACAAGAGAATTAGTGACTTAAAAATTGGGGTCCAGTTCTGGGTTCTGTCATTTTATGTCATGGTTGTTAAAGCATTTTAAGACTATCTATTTTCACTGCTTCGTTAGCTTCTCTAACTGTTGCTTCATTTAACACATTCTTTGCTGCTTCTAAATGATCTTAGATTTGGTATAAACAATTGTGTCCAGGTTATGGGATTGTGTTCTCTTAAATCGTGTTGTAAACTGATAATCTTCCAATACCTTTGGTGTCAGATAAGTGCTTTGATGCTTTCTTCCTATTACTGTAGGAAGTATTTGCCCTTGCATTGGGTCTGTTTGTGTTTAGATTAAATGTCAGATGTAATTTATTACTGTGGGCATCAAACGTGCTGCTTCTCTCTAAGGAAAACGTAGCAGCAGAGTTGTTTTCAAATCAGCACCTTACTAATGGTTTGCTTTATGGGATAATTGATACCAGTTTAGCTCAAGGCTCTATAGAACTGGATTTTAGCCAGCACAGTAAGCTTTATTCCTTTAAATGTAGACTGTAATATGATGTAGTAGGAATATCCCTTCTAATCTTCATGTCTCAAGCCTAAGCCTCAAATGAAACCACCACAGCTTTATTGTATTAAATTAAGTTGTTATTGAAGATGTGCCCTTAAATTTATTTTTCTTAACAAAGACATAGCAGTGTATGTATTTAAACATAAATTGACAGATTTGAACATCGAAGACCTAGTTCAATCAGTTTCCAGCCTGCATGGTATGGTGACTGATATAAAACACTTGCCATCTGTCACAGGATAGTTTAAACAGGCTTGGGTTCTTCTTAAAGTGAAACAAATAGTACAATGTTGGAGAGGGCTGAGGCATGGGAAAAAGACTGTATTATGGCAGTATTTGTATTTTTAGCTTGCCATGCTTCAATTGATTGACTACAGGGATGCCAGCATCTTTTTTCATCCAAGTACACTCATTCTGGTTCTTAGCATCTTTGTTCCTGCCTACTTCTATTTTCAATAGTAGATATTAAAATGGTATTTTGTTTCAGCAGTGTGTGACCTCTGAAAATAAACAGTAAATTTCTGCTTCTTTTTTAGTATTGTTGAGGGTAGTTACAGGTTGTTAGATGCTTCCCGTTTTTCTCAAAACTAAAACATGTGAAGCAGCGAACGGAGCTATGTTGAAATTGTCCTCTGGGAGTTGTCTGCTTGTAACTGTGTCTCCTTTTTGGCCGTTGAAAGGTTATATCTTTTGTGGAATAAACACTTTGAAATGAAACCTCTTAACTTTTGTAATATAATAGGAAGCAGGAGATGTTTGTAACCAATAGACCAAATGGAGGGAATTTCTGTTGCCTCTAACTCTTTCTGAAGACTAGGAAATGTCTCCAGTGTTGCTTTTGTTGTTTTCAAACCTCTGTACCTCTTATTCTTACGCAGGTTGTTACAGACGATGGAATGAGGATGGTAGCAGCAGCTGCATTAAATGCAAAAATGAAACCCTTCCTGTTTCATCTGTTTACAATCTGACCGAATGCAGAAATAGTGAGTCATTTATCATCCCTTTATTTTGATGGGTGGTTTTTGGTACTGAGATCTCTTCTTGCACTTGTGGTCCAGCAAAGACTGTTCAAGAAGGCATCAAATGTTGCAGATTTCCCCCCCTGCCTTGTAAAACTTCAACCTTTTCCAAAGTCCCAATATAACTTTGAGCTTTTGAACATGCAACAAAACCTACAAAAACTTGAAATTTAGTTTGCAGAAACTGTGCGGAGTGCTGTGGAACCATTCTAGAGTCGGGGGGGGGCAGGGAATCAAAACCTTGTTATGTATTAGAGTACCTAATCTGTGAAGCCAACTGCAACGCTTAAAAAAAAAAAAATATCATTCTGCCCTATATAAGGTCTTAAAATAAAAAAGTCCTAGACATCAAAATGATTAAACTTACAGGGTAGGACCTGTATCAAGCATGCAGTGAATACTGCATTTTGTGGCTGCTTTAATCTCTGCTGTAAGAAAAAGGCATTTGCTGTGGGTGTTTGCTAGGGACTTTTCCAGAGCACAAAATAGCTCAGACTGTACTTGGGTTCTTTGAAAAAATCTATATTAAGAGGCAAGATTCATTGTGTAAGTGTGCTTTGTTTGAGAGGCGGGAGCCATTCTATTTCTTGTAAACATTTTTAATGAAAGAGATAAGAAACTCGATCTAAGTTTCTGGGAAGTACACTAGTGAATTATTTTCTTTTTGGTCAAATTATGATGATGCTTGTTTGCTTCCTTTTTGAAATTCTCAAAAGTGACAAAAAGAATGAATTTTTCCTGGGAGAAATCAGGTTTCTTACATAATTTCAAATATTTACTGAAAAGTAAAATAGCCTTTTCCTAAGGTTTGCAATAAATCTGTAGTTTTTGTCAGATTGTACTTTAAAAAATTCTTTTTTATTACAGCTGGTATCAGAGGAATGAATTTCCAAATGAATATAAGCACCGTCACTCCTTTCATACAGAACATAGGTGAGTAAATGGAAATAGCTACTGAGTGCAGGCTTTGTGATTATTCACTGCCTACCAGCCCCTTCATGACAAGGCATTTGAAGCAAGCTGTAAAATATGTTTTTCTGCAGCATAGGTTTTATTCTAAATGTAGTAGCTGTTTTTACTGTTTCTGGCTTGTTCTCAACAAGAATCTTTTATAAGTCCTAGAGTTGAATTTTTAAGTAACTGTATTTTACTGAATGGTTCTTTCATCTTGTGCTAGTGATCTTGAAGTGACTTTTCTGGTAAGATTGACTGGTTCTTTATGAAACCCCATAACTTGAGTTTTGAATTTTAAGAGTTTTGGGGGTGAGGAAGCATGTTTCGCATCTGTTACATCTTGGGTAGCCTTTCTGTAGGTTGACTTTTATCGCTTCTGACCAGTCATTTCTGTTTAATCTCCTAAAAATGCTTGTTTGACACTGGGAAGAGGAATACAAATTAAGACTATCTAGATAGCAGCATTGCACACTTCAGCAAGAGATGGGATGCCAAATGAGGTGATCCAGTGTTACTGGGTGCATGCGTATCATCAGTGCTCTTAAAGAGGAAAGCTAAACAGCCATGTAAAACTTGGGTGCTGCTGATCCCTTGCTAACATTTGTCTTGTCATGTGTTTATACTTGTCTGGAAGTATCTCATGCTGGTCAGAATGTGGACTTCTCAAGCAGAGGTTGTCAGGTAGATCCTGTCCTAGTTTGCCTGCAGCAAGATCATAAACAACTTCTGTTTCTTAAAATACTTGCTCTTTGGGATCATAATTTTAAATAAATAAAAGAGCAGAATAAATATGCAGAGCATTTTCTGAGGCAGGGAAAGTGAAATAAAGGTGAAGGAGGGCACCTTTTGCTAAAGTCTGCCTCCTTGGGATGGTTTCTGTATCAGTCACTTGTGGAAAACATAATACTGGGTGTACTGTACCAGTGGTATATTGTCTGTTGACAAGTTCTGTCTTTAGGAGGTGTTATTTAAGGAATAAAAGAACAGTATTAGTGTGGAGTGTCTCCCGGCACTGGTTTTGAGTTATGTAAAAGAAACATTATGATGGGTTAAAAATTTGTGGCTATCTTCAGGAGAGACTAAGGCTTTCTTGACATTTGGCAGGTAGGGTTGGGGAAGTTCACATAACAAAAAGAGTATTGAAAGATCTTTGCAAATATTTCAGTGATGTCTATTAAAAAAAAAAAAAACAACCCACTGTTTTTTTTTCTCCTATGAATATCAGGAAGTTGGTCTTTATCTTTTGTTTAACTCTTCTTTTAGAAGATATTTCTAGTGAATAATAATATTTTTTCTTTCTCTTTTTTTTTTTTTTGTGTGTGTGTGTACAGGGGGCCCAGAAGTGGCAGCCTCTCTCATCTTAGGGACATTTTTCATCAGTTTATTCCTGATTCTGTCTGTTGCTTCTTTCTTCTACCTCAAACGTGCCAATAAACTTCCTAATGTTTTCTACAGAAGAAACAAAGGTAAAGTACCTCTAATTGTATGTTTAATCTCTAAAGTTTTGCCCTTTGCTCAGTTTCCTAATTTAAAACCTTTTCAATTTCTTCATGTCAGTGTTCTAACTTAACGTAGCTACTGCTGTCTCTTTGGATCATCCAAAGCAATGCAAACTCCTGCTATGTGGTTGTAGTATCATGTTTTCGTGGCAGTGCAGAGGATGTTTGTTGTCAGTCCAAGTGTGCTTAGGTGCATATTACACAGTATCCCTCAGTAACCTAGCTATTGTTTTTGTAGCTTTCAAAGATTTGCCAGAGTGCAATACCTGATGTTAGTTGTCACTGAGTATTACATATCTGTTTTCAAAAAGGAAAAAAAAAAATCAGTCAGTGCTTTTCACACAGTGGGCAATTTAATAATAAAATAAAAACTTAACGCTTGTCTGTTTCCATACACAAAATGCCAGGCATTTATAAAACCTTACAGAAAGCAGTTGTTTATTCTTGGTTTAGAGAGAAGGGAACTGCAATACTAAAGGGCAATGTACTTACCATGGCTGTGTTAGCAGCAGGAGAAAGGGAATGCAATCTGAGGTTCCTCATTATTGCACTACTCATTCAACTGTGTTTGCCTGCTAAAAGCTGGATTTACTGGAGCTTGGAAGAGCTAACTGCCTGATTAATTTTTTTTTTTTAAAGCAAATGCCCCTTAAATTTCATTATAAAAAGAAAAGCTATTCTTTATTTCTGCCATTCCTGTTACTGAGAAATGAAGCCATGTAACTAAAATGCAGTGACCTGACTTCATGTCAGAGTGACTGCAGGAAAGCAAGGGAAAGGACACCTGGGATGTGCTTAGCCATAGGGCACCAAGACTTTCTGTAGGCATCGGCTTCTTTCAGATGCTTCAGTTTCTGTGAAGTTGTTCTGTGTGTCCACATTTTACTGGTCTTCCATTTCTGGGAGGTGGTGAGGTGGGAGGTGATGCCTCCGTTTTGCCCAGTGTTTTGCATGAAGCTGAGGCTGATCTTTGAGACTGTCTCACCCCTTCTATGCAGTCACTTTGAATGATTCCCGTGACAACCTCTAGCACAGCATTTGCTGTGTTAGAGCTCCTTCTGTTGAAAGCAAGCTGTTTACGAGTTAGGTCTGCTAAACAAATAGGCCTCCTGTTATTTTCATTCATGTCTTACAGGACCAAACTCAAGCTAGACTGTCACTATAGAAATAAGCTTAAAAAAGAGAAAAACGGGGTGGATGGAGCAATACAATCCCATTGTTTGGCTAAGAATGTAGTATGTAGTTGTAGTAACTTCATGGAACATCACAATCCCAGTCTCTTTGATATTGTTTCATGTAAAAGTATACAACAGTAACTACCTAAGGTCTAAATTGATTAGTGCCGTGAGAGCTGCTAGTATTCTAATCACAACTGCCATATTGAAACTTCTAGGTTGCTTTTGCATGTGTCTTTGAGTAAATTTAGTGAGCACAAGATGCTCCTTCAGTTCTTAAGTGGGTCAAGAGCTGTTGTGCTATGACACTTTGAAGCTGGCAGGAAACCAAACGTCTGTTGAGGCTTCAGTGATAGTGGTCTGACTTCCCCATTTTGTACGGATAGTTCACTCTGGTCCAGCAGGCTAAATCAGTGATGCCTTCCTTGGAAGGAGAAGCATTAGAAACATTTCTCTGGCTTATTATCATGTTAGCTTTCATTCTATCCGGACAACGATTATCATGTGGCCAGTAAAGGCAGCAACTTCTTGTATAAAAGCGTTGCTCTTTTGCTGCTCAATTGTTTCTGTTTGTACTGCCTCTTTCCGGTAGTTGGCTCAAAGTGCCATTTTTCCTACTGAAACTTCTTCATGTTAAAGAGATACTGCTGTGGCTACCTTCTTTGAAAGCAAAATAAGTCATTCTTGGAGACCTTTGCAACCCTCTATCTCTAATCTTGAAAGAGATTCCTACAGACAATGTATTCTACTAATGAGATTTCGGAATGTTCTGATCTGTTTTGGTTGTCTTTGACAAAACTATTTTTTTGACAACAGAATTGTTCGGTTACACGCGTGTATTTTTAGAAAAGCAGCAGTTCTAGCCTTCTAGATTAATGATGGTTAGTCTCTTTCTTTCTCTTTTAGCATCTGTTCTCCAGCCTAGTGAAACAGTAAGTAAAAACTTTCCTTCCAATAGGAACAAGCAAGCATAAAATATCAAGTAAACAGTAACTTGGAAGTTTTAATGGTTCATTAGGGAGCTACTTAATCTGATGTATGAGAGACTGAAACAAAAATAAAAGATGTTTTGGGGTTCTTTGTCCAAACTGGAGAAAAAGTGAAAGATGAATACTGACTGTATGGATTCTATTAAGTTTCTTTCTCCAAGAAAGACTACGTACACAGTAAATATTATTGGAACCCTAAAATGTTCCTGTATTTTTTTTTTAATGAAAGACTGAAGATAAAAAGTGCTTTGTTTGACATGATCATTCTTCTGTTATGCAGGCATCCATGATCCCTCCCCCAGCTTCTTCAGGTGAGGAACTGTTCTCTGGGGCATGCTGCTACAAATATTTTACCTGTTGGCTTCCCTTTTATGCATCAAACTATCTCCAAGTGGATATGCTAAGAAGGCACAGCAAGTCAAAATAATTCCCTGTAAAGCCTGGTATAGAACCATGGGATCTATTGAGGGACAGAAATCCAATTAAATCTGTCTAGTAGATCTTTTTGATAGGATTTATTGCTTTAATTAATGTAGGCATACAATATTGATGGAGTACTTTATGTTAAAACAGATCTTTGACAGGTCCTAAAATAGATCTTTGACTTCTCTATCCTAATAGAGAACTTTACAAGTAGATGCAATAATTTTTCATAAGTGCTCAAAAATAAATTATTCAGTCTGGGACCTATTTTCAGGATTGGAATCTTCTTGACAACGCCAGGTTGGCTCATTTTCAGGCTTGCTGATTTGAAGCTTCTCAGCTTCTTGAAACGAGAAACCAGACAGTTTGGAGTGTACCCGTTTGTGTGTATGCGGTGTGGGGGGTGTTTGTAGGTTGGCTCTTTTTGGCAAGGTGGGTTTTTAATATGTGTGAAACTCGGGCAGAAATTTATTTCTTGGGGAAGATTTCATCTAATCATCTAATTGTCTCAATTTTCCTTCCCAATTTTTCATAATTTCAACCTGTAAATATTGCTGAGAAGTTTGTACTGTGATCTGCTGTTTTAGACCAGATCTGGGTAATCCAAGAGCAAGAACTTGCTGTTTGGTGGGCCTCTAAATTTGTGCTACCTCTAGGGAATAGTATGTGCTGCTCTTATATTATTAAAGAGCCAGCGAGAGCCTAATAAAGCATGAAATGTCTCAATATGACTCTCCTAGAATACATATTTAAAAGGTCAATGTATTACACCTAATCAAATCAAGGCATTCTTTTAAGTGTCTCTGGCCATGTAGGTAGTAAAGGATATATTTTGTATATTTATACAGAAATTTTTTTATCTACACAAGAAATTAATTTAGAGTGGCTAGGAAGTGGATTTATTTGGTCAGAGTAATACAGTAAAATATCTTGCCTCCATGCTTGATCCATGTACTTTCAAAACAACAACAGAACTTGTGGTGACTTAAAAGTGAGACAGACCAAATCTTCTAAAAACTTAAGAAATAACAGCCTTGTAAGCTCAGGAAAATTTCTGGTCTCGCTTCTCATGTATGCATAGGACTTTTTAATCAAGATGGTGTAATTAAAATTTAATTTTTATTAATTCAGTCTTTAACTTTTAAACTTTTTCTACATGTGTTCCGAATTCGGTCTGGGTCTGGCTGTTAAACTGACAGGCAGTGCTGCTTGTGAAAAGTCTTAGTTTCCCTACCTTAATTTATACCTCTGTTTAAAAAGAAAGTACAGTTGGGGGGGGGATGTTAGGGCTGAAAATGGAAAGCTACATGTCCTGTAAACCCTTACAAACAATGGAAATGCCACTGTGCAATGAGCATCTTATTTAGTAGGCCATTAGAAACCTGTTTAAAAAAGTTTATTTGTGGACTTTTATGTCAGCTCTGTGTAGGGTTTTTTGTGTTTTGCTTTTGTGGGTTGTTGGTTTGGGGTTTTTTTGAGGTCCAGAATGACCAATCAGGAATTTGTCACTCGGGAATTGTTGGGTGGCATATGGTGTTATGAATTAATGATAAAGGCATGCTTATGTAGCAGGTGTTAATGATGTTTCTGTGCCCACCATTTCAGTTCGGAAGCCACGATATGTCAGACGAGAACGGTCACTAGTGACGTCTGCATCTGCTGCTATCATCTCTTCTTCCGAAACCAGGGTCAGCAATGTTTAGCCTTCATTCTTGACTGAGGACTTTGTAAGTGTACACAGTATCGAAGAAAATTTTTCTGAATCCACTGAAGTGCCAGGAAAACATCGCAAGCAGCTGACCTAAATGGAAGCCAAATTACTGTGTCAAAGGGTTTGTGCCAAATGTTAACAGAGAAATGAACTAATGCAAAGATACTGATGGCAGGTGACATCCAGTTTGGTGAACTGCTCTGGTGATCTTGAAATGCACTGTTCCAGCTCTGTGGTTTCCTTTGGCTCCTACAGATGCTGTGTTTAAAACCTTTAAAGAATCTGCCTGCCTTTGGTACACTTTCAGTTTTGGCAAGTTCTTCTGCCTGTGTTGTGATGTGTTCTGTGTCCCCAGAGCTGAATGTGTCAGTGCTGCAGGCCAAATACTGGGATTACTCAAGAATGTGGACTTGTTTGAAGGGGACCCACTTGTAAATGCTAACACTAAGTGCCACTGCTTTAACATTGTAGGACAATATAACGATACTTAACATGCAGTATCCTATTGAAGCAAAAAATGATGCCTCCTGGAGCATCCTCTTCAGCCTATGACATAGCTGACCCTGGTTTTTAACTGTGAATATAGACCCACTATCCAGACACTGTTGTTCTTGGTGCTTTTGAAGGCTGTGGTCAGTATGGGTCCAATCCCAAGTGTGGGAATTTGTTGGGAAGCTTTTCCAATTGGCTTCATCTCAGTCCTTGGATAAAGACTCATTTGCTATGGCTTTGTAATTGGTAAGCTGCTACGTCTGTCCTGCAAAGACTGTCTCTGCCAGCTTCCTTCCCTTAACACAGCAGTTGAAGGGAAACCAAAATTCCCACAGGGTAGCTGTGCAGCCGTTAGACATGTCCGTGAGTGTTGAGATGAAGTGGAGAGGTCAGGTAGCTTCTGCCAATGCAATAAGGGGTTTCTTTGGTCAAGCCCTTCATTAACATGCCTGACATCTGCAGGCCAGCACCTTATGACAGAGCTCAACAAGTATTTCCTTGTTGAATGTGCCAGTCTAAATAGCCCCTGCTCTCCGATGCTTGTTCTTGCCCATCTTATGCCAGCTGTGTAGCCGAGTTGTCACTTGATCAGGAAATCAAAGTAGCTGTAAAGTTGGGCTTTATTTTCAGCTAGGTTATCTTTCACCAATTTTTTTCCTGGCGTGGTTGACTCTGTTGCCATGTGAACACATACATTGGCAGAAAGGGCACAGTGGTACGGGCATAAGAGTGGGTGACTGGGAAATAAGTGAAAAACCTGAGGTTGCTAAAATGGTTGAAGTGTCACTGTCACCATATGTGAAATTATAACTATGCAGCTTGTGCATTCCCACCTACCTGTGTTGCTATTGCCTGTTTTGGTTTAGCTGGCACTCCATTATGGGTCTGTGCTCCTAAAATAAATTACTTGGAAGCTCTTCATCAGCATCCACTGGCGCGAACATAAACTGGAACAGTCGGTTCTCTTTTTCAGGAAAATGTGAACATAACTGTCTTGAGCTGACATGACACCCATATGGAGAGTCCAGACCTTGTGATCCAGATTCCCTTTTCTCTGTGGTTAAAAACTTACTCAAAGCTAAAAGATGAGAACTGGGATGGGAGGAGATAAATATATCTTGTTGAATAGACCTGGTTTTATGTAAGTTTCAGTGCACTTGTATTTACTTTTATCTCTCTCCTTACAAGGTGAGCGAGATCTCTTGTAGCATCCAAACAAGCTAGGGCAAAGATTGGGGTTAAAGAACAAACCATGAAGAAGCCCCCATGCCAAAAAAAAAAAAAAAAAAAAAAAAAAAAAGCCTAAATTGCTGTATGGAGAAACTTAAGATTGTCTTTCTATCACAATGATAAATAAGATTTTTGTTCTACTGGACAAAATTAAAGACAGCAGACAATGCCACTTTGAGACCCTTCAGCTTTCCATATGAAATGTGCTTTATAGTTCGTATCTTCCAAGTTCAGGAGGTGGCAGTTTTGTTTCTGTCATTTTGATGTCTTTTTCTCTCTGTGCTGCTGCAGTTTTCCCCAGGTAGAAATTATGTCTGGAGGTCATAGGTTTTTCCTGAACTTTAGTTGCTGAATATTTTCCTAACCACTAAGGAAAAGGGGTAACTATGCAAATAATGCCAAGAAACAGCACCTTTGAAAGCAGGGAGTCTCTGCTTGTGAATCTGTCAATGATAGTGCGTTCTTGTATTGCTTAGTTGCTAATATATTCTTTCTACACATAAATTATGGAAGAATCATTCATGTCATTGTACTGTCTGAACCCTATCTTATCCTCAAGTGCATATTGTAACTTAGTTTAATGTCAAGTGTCTAATGCTCTAACTTCTGTGCAGCCAAGTCTTTCTCAGTGACAACCTCTCTTCCCCTTCCCATACTCTTCCCCCCACCCCAGCAACCTCTTTTTAATGCAGCAGGTATTTTTACTATTTTTTTGTGTTTCGGGGGCTGTTCAGCTTTTGTTATTGCTGTCTGACACAGTGGACTCCTGGTCTAAACAGTTTCTCATTTGTTTGCACTGTCAAATTAAATATATAATGTGGTATTTTGGTTTCCATCTCCCTCCAAAATAATGATACATATGTATATATATTTTTAAAAATTGTTTAATGAACCCTATATTAATGTATTTTATATTTTTAGATTGTGCCAAAATAAAATATTTGAGCTTTTTTTTTTTAATGACTGTGGAGGTCATTCATATATTCCTTTTCCAAGCACAGAATGGAGCAAAATTAGCCCCTGAAGCAGATCCTTGTTTCAGCTCATATGGCATGTTACCTCCACCAGAACTGAAGTTAAAAAAAAAAAATGTCTGCTGAGTGATCCTGCCCCATTCTACAGCAGGATGGTCTGCAGAGGAACAGCCTGGCTATATTTTCACACCCTATAACTGTAACCATATGGAAAAAGCCACCCATAATGGCCTTACCTGTAGCAGCGTGAAAGTAACTTTTTAGCAGAGAATGTAGCTTTAGTAAATGATGGAATTTTTACATTAGTGTATGTTTACTGCTATCTCATTTAAAGGAGACAGCAAGAAAACTCTAGAGAAGGCTGCTAAACAGTGCCAAATGTACTAGCAATTGCAATAATCGGGATAATTTCTTGTCAATTGAAGGGAAGATATGGTCTTGGGTTTGGGGGTTTGGATATCTTCCCACATCTGCTCTCTGATTGATTTTAGAAAGTGTGTTGTTTTTTTCCTTTCCCGTTGCTCCCTGGGAATTTGGTACTCTTGTTGGATTTCTTTCTTACAAATGTATCTTGTGTTCTTAACTCCAGTTGCCAAAACAATCCATAACAACGAGAGCTGAGCCAAAGGAAATTGGGATGCTGAGCCATATGGTCTGAAATAGTAGTAGTTACGTTCAGAACACACTTTTTCCCTCACAAAACTAGCCTGATGCGTGAGAGAGATGCTGCTTTTCGTGAAGTGTACATCAGTACCTCACACAGATGAGGAAGGATAAACCGAATGCTGTAATGCCTACTGTGCATGCACTATGGAAAGTCAGATAAACTTTGTTGTCAAAGCCAAGGTGACAGTGTTGCATACAAAGAGAAATTGGTCTGGAAAATTATCCCACTGGGAGAGGAAGACTTAAAAGTGGATTTGTCAGTTAAATGGACTTTGACCACCATGCATGCCAAAATATAACAGCCTTTGGGAAGAGGAAGTACTAAGTGTCCTTGCCATTAGTCACCTGGCTGTATTCAGTAGGGGAAATTGGCAGTAAGTGAACTGGGGAGAGCTGTAAGTGGATATACAACAACAGGGAGCAATTTGAGATGGTATTTTGCACACCTGAGAGGAGCTGTCTCCCTCATCCGTACGACACCATCTGAAGGTGAGTGCATCAGAGATGGAAGGCTGTGACAACCATTTCTTACAATTTTAAAGTCTAAAACCTTGTGTTTCACTGAAATCTGTTATCCAGTTGTAGGCCCTCCAGAAGGCTGGTGCCACGTGCATGAAGAATGAAACAGAAATGAGATTGCAAACGGACACTCAAGCATTTTGCTGTATGAAAGTGCATGAAGTTTGCTGGATTAAGGATAAAGTTTTGTGGAAACATAATGATTCAGGTTCAACCTACCTTCCCCTAGGTATTAATCAAAGTTCACAGAAACTGCCCTGAGGTTGTCTCTCTTGTCTTTCTCTGCGGTTTTTTTTTTTTTTTTTCCTCTTCTTTCCCCTGCCTCTATCAAAAGCTTCTTGGAAGCATTGCTTGGGAGTACACCTGGGATTATGGGTGCAAGTCTGTAACTTCCTGGCAGTAAGATTTGAAGGCTGAAAGCTGTTAAACTATAGAAGAAATTGAAAGGGAGTGGAAAAAGTAGCTGGGCAGACAACTTAGGTGCTAACTGGGAAAAAGGAACAATAATGTTTTTGCTCTTGTCCCTCTACAGTTACACAGGATGCGATCTAAGTTGCACGGGCAAAGAGAATGGAGGAGTAGGAAAGAATAACTAAGTTAATTCAAAAACTTGAGGCTCTCTTATCTCCTTGAGATATGAAGGTACTGGATGGAGAGATTCAGCTGCGTGAGACTGCATGGAAATACTGTCTGCTACCAATGGCTGTGCTTAGCAGGAAAAAGTAGCTGTGCTGTGCCAAGCTAGTGCCTACGATGGGGTGATGGTAACTTTGATTTAACAAACAAACAGAAGTTGTACCTGCTTGCGCTCAGAATTAATTTGGTTGCCATTTTAAGTTGTTTGAAAGAATTCACTTCAATATCTGAAGCGTGCTTACGTTGCTCTTGCTACCAATGCGATGAAGTTTGTTGAAATGCCTGATGGCTGCTTTGTGTTTTTGTCATCTATTTTTAATGCTCCCTGGTGAGGGGAAAAAAAAGAAATTATATCATGTTTATAATTTTAATAGCCTTGACATATTTTTATTGCTAACTGATTGGAAGCAACAGTATTCAGATAATTACACTTCCTGTTTCAGAGCCTGGTGATTTATGTCCCTTAGTAAAGTGTTAAAAGTGTTTTAAAATGATAGTTTCAATAAGATGAGATGCAGCTGTGAGGTATTTGCTCCAAATGATTAGGTCTTTACCACTAAGGTTGCTGTATTCTGTAACAGGACTGATCTAGAAGTGGTTAGGCTTTAGACATGTCATACGGACTTTGTAACGAGTGTTGTTTATAAATAAGTCATCTGTTTTGTTGTAATTTTACATCCATCAAACTGTAATGTTCTCTTCTGCCTCGCAATCCCAGTCCCCACAGGAATGCTGTCATTTGGAGTGGAGCGCTCAGCTTCCTAAAACGCTCAGGCTCTTCCATACACTGTAGTACAGTCCATCAGCTCATCAAATTACTACAACTTGATGTCAGGGCCTGTAAAACTCCACAATCATTTTCTGATGACAATTATTCCCCTTTAAATACCGATGTGTAACTGTTCTTTCCTAGAGCATGTTCATTCTTACAATCTTAAACCTCATTCTGCTACTTTCTCTGTTACCTCTGTTGTGTTCACGCTGCAGGGCCCCAAGATACAACAAAGGACGGGAGGTGGCACCAACACTTGTATGTGCTCCTTATGATATGAAGAATTTCTCAACTTATGACATCTGAAACTTTCAGTGGGGATAAGGAAAAGGGAGACCGGCAACAAGAGTTCCTTGTAAATATACATATATACACATGCACAAAATGAAGGTAATTTAAAATGCTGCTCAGACTATTTTTGGCAGAGCTTAAAACAGCTACAGAAATGTTTTAGCAGTAATTGTGCCGAAGATAACTATTTAGGAATAAGTTAACTATGGGGAGGCATCTTGTTTCTGTGCAATTTTATATATTACGTAATGAACTGCTAGTTTATAACGTATTGAGAAATGAGCCGTAAGTAGTAAGGTTCGGGACCTTACTTGATTGAGGGCACTTGCAATTAGATACGTTACAATGAGGGGAAAAACTCTTTTCATCAGCATCTGCTGCCAATTCACATCAAGCTCAAATCAGTACTGCCTGCAAGCTTCTGCAGTCTGAGTGCTGTGAAACGAATTTGGCAGTCTGCTTCCCAGCACATAACTGACCATGTCCCAGGCCTCCAGAACTGGGACATTTGGTAATTTGGTTGATATTGCTGCTGCCCTCACAGCAGAATTGCATCAAATGTCTACTGCATTCAAGAATAAGGGTGGGATTTGCTTTCCCCATAACCCCCTCTCCCCTTTCTGTGTGAAAACTGAGCGTACATCATGATAAAAAAGAAAAAAAATTCTAGAAAAGATAAAAATGGCCATCAGTTGTATTTCAATGATGTTGGCTGGACCATGACCTTCAAAATTAGAAGCAAACCACAAATTGGTCTTGGCGGTACAGAAATTACAGATGAGACAAGATTCTTCAGGTCTTGGGACCACTATCGCCACAGAATTATTTTTAGCACGACCTTATCTGATAAGGGCAAGTTTACATAGTTAGGTGCAAACAGCCCTTCAGTAGCTTTGCTGCTGCTAGCAGGATTTGAACAACTTCTCCTCCAAAACCCCTGTGGCCTTGATAGCATGGAAGCGTGCCCATGCTAACGCAGCCATCCTGAGAGGCATGGGTTCTTATTAGCTCTGTGGGTAAACAATTCCTGAATCAGTGCTGGCTTCTGTCCTGCTGGCTCAGAGAGCTGGCGGGAGCTAATACAGTTTTACATATCTGTCTAATGAAAGCTACATGTGTACAGTCCTGACTCTCCATATCATAATAGTTCACATACCTCTGAAATTAAAAAAAACATTGGGAACCTTCTCCACATTCAGTAGGAGTCAAAAAAGGCACGAGGTATGATTAGGTTAATGTGTTTTGAACCCAAGCAGCTGAGAAAAAGCGTGCCCTACAGCACTCTGCTCTCTCGCTAAGCCCTTAGCATCCACGCTGACTTAGCTTTCTCGGTTGCATTGCTTGAGCTGACAAATTAAATAGGCAAAAGCTCAGTAACAGCTTTCAGTAATGGAACAGTTGATACGAATTGTGATAATCAATTTGTATATATGTGCCATCAACTGGATGGAGTAAAACAGATCTTTATTTTCAAAGGAATAGGTTGAACCTGCAATTCTAGTGGTCGGATACCTGACAAAATGTAAAGAGCACCAGTAAAGGTTAAGTATTACTTGAACTGGGTGCTCATTTGATGAGAGTTTATGGTCTGTACCTTAACTAAAGAGACAGTTAAAGCAGGGGAGGATGAGATTTTACTCAGGCCAGACAGTTACATTTCTATTGCTGGAGTGATAAAGACAATTATCTAGATGGAATATGGTGTTACACACTGCAATTTGGTATGAAATTAAATCTCATATCTTGACTTTGATCATGCCCTGATTTCTTGGTATGGTTTGTATTCCTTGAGTCCGGTGGCTGGTATCACAAGCCAAGTGCTGATCTTTCTGTATGTGCTTTTAAGTATTATTTACATGACACTAACTGTGTCAGACTCTTCTAAATTTTATAGTTGAGGGCTTTTTTTGGGGGGTGGGTGCACGGGGCATGATGTTTTGTGGTTTGGTTTGGAGGGGTGGTTTTGGGGTTGGTGGTTTGTGGTGGTTTTTTTTGTTTGTTTGTTTTTTTTACATTCTGAGTCATCGTGTTTTAGATCCTCAAGCAAGATGAACCAGAAAAATAGCTCTGGCTTTTCTCTTGAGTTTGCACTGGCTAATGTGAGTCTTGAAGAGTTTGGAGTGTTCTATGTGCAGATTTCCACAACGTGGGTGCAGAAGTAGAGCTTCCCAAACGGTGGGATAACCCCTCCTAGCAGTCGAAAGCCAAGCAGAGGAGGATCTGGGATGCTGAACACCCCGTACTTGCCTGAGGGCAGGCAGTCTGGCTGCTCCGTCTTGCATTGCCGGTTTGACATGTACGGCTTTTTCAGGCAGCACAGCGGGAGCTTTAGCAGGCTCCAAGTGCTCTTTGGTGCTGTACGCGAGGCTTCTCCTGGTCTCCGAGGCAATAAAGATCGCTTGACTACAAACCCGGCACCGCTCGCTCGGCTCAGGGCTGTGCCCGCTTTGCACCCTGTCACTGAGCAAAGCAGGCCTTGAGAATTATGGGAATTGGTGTTCTGGAACCGGTCTTCCCACACCCGCACAAATGCCGCAGCCCTGAGAATGTGAGGGACTCGGTGTGAAGGGGCCCACTGCCGATCGCCGGAGGCTGGTGCCATGGGGGCTGCAGCTGGGCCCGTCAGTGGCTTTGGGTGGGGGAGGTCCCGTGGGTGCGCCGGTCTGGCGGGGCTCCTGGGCAGCACAGGCCGGTTTGGCGGAAGGCCAGGTCAAACCGCTGGGGTGTTTGGCGGCCTTCCTGTGGGGGGCTGGGGGGTGGCGCTGGGCCGCTCTGCAGCCTGGCCTCGTCCTTGCCGAGGGGGGCTGAGTCGCCAGCGGGGCTGGGGGGCGGTGGGAGATACCTTGGGAGGCTGCTAAGAACACCTGCAGAGATTGCCATCAATTGCCGGGAGCTGCAAAAGCACCTTTGTGCCCGGCCCTTTATCCGTGGGGCTGGTTTAGCCGTGTGGATCCAGTGTGCCTGCCTGCAGCCTTCCCTTGGCTCTGGCCTGGACTGGGAGCAGCCACAGGGTTGTTGCGGGGTGTCTGCGAAGTCTAGACAGCCCTAGGCGTGGTAGGCAGCTCGGGTTTGTGGCATGCTTTAGCTTCTTTGTAGGTTTGCTCTGTGTCTGTCTGGGTGTTTTTAATGGCTTGTCCCACTGCAGTAAAGCAAGGCTGCCTGCTGGTTTCAGTGAGCTGTAAAGCAGGTCCTAAATCCATCCAGGCAAAAATGGTTTTGGGCTGGAGTACTTACACTATTACGCTATCCTCCTTCTTTTTTTTTTTTTTTTTTTTCCCCACGAAAAGAAACAGCAGCAGAACTTAAACCCACATTTTTCTTGCATTTAGCCATGCTTGCCGTACAATCTCTTGTGTCTGCATTTGCATTTTGTAGGGAGCGTGGAGAGAGGCAAACATAATCGGTGAATAATCTTCTCTACCGTGTTGCTGATGGGTGGCATCAAGAAAATTACTGCTGGGTGATGTCACTCTTCTTCTAAATGCGCTGCTTCGTCTGGACTTTCTTTTGGTCTTGAATCTCTCTCCAGCTGGGTGGTGTCTTTGTGTGGGCCTGGCTTTATGAAGCACAGTTACTGCTGGGCAAAATGGCTCGGGGCTTTTTTCCAATTCCGGGAAAGCACGTCTTGTTGACTGTAAACCCATTTAAAATTTATTTACTTTGGCAACCCTGAATCTGAAAGGGTTGCTATTTTGCAGTTCGACTTCCTTTATGTTTTACATAATTAGGAAGGCAGGTTTTATCAAAATAAAATGGGTGATGTTTTCTTAAGAAACTCCCTGGGAAGTTCGGTCAGCCCAATGCTGATGATAGTTTTATGCTCCTGGTAGAAATCTGACTCACAGAAAGTAATGGTGTAATTCTTTGTCTAGGCTTAATATTCTCAATCTTGAAGACGGGAAGTGAAAAAGTGGTGAAAAAAGAATAAGATGACTTAATGGAGAAGTATATCCTGCGAATGTATGACCGCAGGAGAGCGAGCTTTTAATTTTCATGGCCTAATCCCATTTTGGTAAGGCAGAAAATAGCTGAACTCCCTAGCGTCACGAGTTGTATCAGTCAATCCTTTAGATATCAGTATCTAGCTCTTCAAATTAGGTGAAGGGGAGGTGGTTAGTTAAAGGTAGTTAATGTAATGCTAATTACAAAGAAGGGGAAAAAAAATCCCTGACACCTGATTTGGGTGTCCTGGATTTAGCCTGTAGCCAGGCAGTGCTGTCCTAACGTAGCTGGAAGGCTCTGTTATATACTCTTTTGACTGGGGCACTTAGTTGACAGTGTTGAAATCTTTACCTTGCTTTTCTCCTTCACTGCAGTTTGTGATGAAGGTGCTGGTAGTGGTTCTGCCTGCCCTGCAACAAGTTGTGAATATGGCATAGAAAGGAGCAGCGAGTGTCTCTTCCTTCCCACACATCGCTGACAGCACGGGATGGCTTGGATTACCAGCCCAAACCTGGGCTGGGCCAGTGCAGCATTAATGTTTGAAAGCTCTGCAGGTGTCAAGTCTGAGAATCTCAGACAGGGTCCAGATTCACGAACTGTGAAAATGAGAACTATGAATAACTTGGCTGGCTCCTGTCTTAGTGCTCTCAGCCATGGTCAAAGATCAGGTAGGCTACCAAGTGGGATGGATTTTATCGCTTGTAAGGCACAAATTGTTGTGTTAGCTAAACAGGAGGCTGTTCATAATGTTGCTGCTCTGCACACAGCAGCACTTCCATTCTTCACAGGCTGTCAATCATTCCGTCAGCTTTTAGCAGCTGTAAGTGAGCATCCATTGCTAATTACTTTTTTCATCAATTTCCAAAGAGGATGGCCAAGATCCCAAGTTAATCGCATGATAGATTAGGGTGTGGTGTGAACCACACAGAGTATTTCACTGCTGAAAACCTTTGGAGCATTAGCTTTTTTCTCTCCTTTTTTTAAAAAATAGTTGATTAAAAAAAAAAATAAATTCAACCTCAATACAATCTAAAAGAAGCACTACTTTAAATAAAGCCCAAACCCACCCAGAGAAACCAAGAAATTTCAAGTGGAAGTTGAGTTCCAGTCTACTAAGTGTACTATTGTAGTTCTGCTTTTGTAACGTGGGAGACATCTTAATTGTTATCTCTTGAGAGACAACAGCTTAAACCTGCTCTCAGCAAGGTTTTTTCTGTGTGTGTGTGTGTGAATGAAGTTTTATCATTTTAACAACCCATTGGAGCATGGGGCAAGGGTTTAGGCTGGGCAAGAAACATAGAAATAGAGAACTACCTCGGGCTTTCTGTACTCATAATAGATGCAATTGAGCAAGTTTGCAGCAGCTTTCATGAGCTGATGACTTTAAAGAGTGTTTACCTGCCTGCTGATATGACTGTTGCCTTGAAACTGTTGTTTGTGTTGCTGTTTGTGCCTTCAGGTCAGGGTTGGGAAATGTACGCTGCAAGCTTCGCCCCCTTTCTCTCTTATCCCTTCCCTTGTGCTTCAGCGTTAGAGTTACTGCATTATGCTCAGAACAATATCCAGAATGAATGGGAACATGCTGCTTTTCTGTACAGGTTCAAGGTGAGCAGAGGGATGGTTCTGCGACTGCAATGCGAGAGTCTTTCCTTTAGGCTTTCCTCATTGACCTCAAATGAGTTACTTGAGAACAAAAAGGCAGCTTTTATTTCCAGACTTACTGGAGAGCACATTAAGGGCTGAGAAGTGCTCAGGCTCTGCATGGGGGTGTGACATGGTATCTAGACTTTCTGGTGATATGGTGTTAGAAAGCGCAATGCAAATATGGAATTTAAGCACCACTTGAAAAGTCAGAACATGAGGAGTAAATGAGAGCAGCTTCAGACATATATGCCTAAGAGTGTCATCTCACAATAGCTCTGTCTGTGAGCCCATGCCCCTGCCCTCCTTGAGATATTCACGTCCTGTTGTAACTGCAAAAGAGTGCTGAAGTACTGGTGAAGAACGAGTGTGAACAGCAAGATCTGTTAACAAGAGCAGCTTACCCTGAAGCTTGCTAGATCCACTGCTAGGCCAACAATAGAAGTCAGGGGGGTGGGAGAGAATAACAACAGTTAAAATACTGTTCCACAGGGAGCCAGGTCACAAAGCAAATGCTTGAGGGAGGTGGCTTTTTCCTGGGGAGTTGTAGTTGCTTACTGCTCTATGTAGGACTGCTGTACTCTGTGACAGAGATTCCTGTTGGGAGAATGGACTCTGGTGCTGGAGTGAAAAAATGGGCAGGAGATCTGGAGAATGACAGGTAACATGCATATCACACACCAGACTCCTAAGACCCATGGGCTGCAGGTTTAAATCAGGACTTAACATGTAACTATTTTGAGATACAAAGCAGATTTTTACTCTCCCATATACTCAGTGTGATTGTGCTTTAGACAGAAAGTCAAAGCAAAAAGCCATACCCCTCGCTTCAGAGCTGCTCCAGCCCCAATTCTCGGTAGATCTCACGTGAGTAGGTCTATGATGAGGGGACTGGGTGACTTAGCGGAAGCAATTTGATGTGCTAGTTTGTCACTGTATGCATTCAGCTCTCTATGGACTTCCAAAGTGAGAAGGATTGTTGAAGCTTCTTTATAATATTGCTCTTTGTAGATTACTTTCTTTGTTGCATTTGAAGCATTGCCTGCATTCCCCTGGCTTGTCGTTCAAAATTAGAACAGAGCAGTTTTGTTGTTCTTGGTGTTTAAAATATCCATCACTATAAATGAAGTACAACTATACCAGCAACACTTAGGATCTTCTCTCTTATATCACAGCAAACAAGTGCTAATTAGTTTTTAAGGCTTACTATAACACAGCCAGGCTGCTAAACGGCATCTCAAGATTCATCAGATGGGACCAGACTTCAGACACAAGAGTTGGGGATTAGGTGCAGATTCCGGCTTAGGACATGTGTGGTTTGGTGTATTTAAAATACAGCATGCATAGAGAGGATTCCTCTACCTGTCTGTTGGATTTATGTAACTGAGCTAAGATTTGTCCTTTAACAGCAGAAATGCCCTTGTGAGTGTATTGATTTTATTGAGGCCAGACAAGCTCAAGGAGAGAAGAGAGCTTGTCCTTTCTGTCTGTCTTTCCGGACAAAGATTCTAGCTATTGGTATCTGGTTGATAACCTGGTGGCTCTGCTAGCCTTCCAAGTATTTGGCAAGGAAGACCAAAGAGTCTGAGAAGCTCTGTGATATGGGTACCATATGTGAACATTAGGAATCAGTCTCACCATGGAAAATGATGGAATTGGATTCCATTTATTGTCCAGCTACAACCTAGGAGCTTGCATGCATCTTCCTGAAATAAACGCAAGTGAGGGAAGATCAGTTCAGTGATGGATCTGTGGCCTTGTAGCCCTAATAATACCGATGGCAGGATCTTTCTGAAAACGTGTAATCTTAGGTGGACTTTTTACATGGGAGTCTTAAGCCCTGTTCTTCTACACCAGAACCCCATCAGTTGTCTTTGGCTTACCGGATTGCATGTGGGCAAATCACGCTGCTCACCAGCTTTCTGTATTACACAGAACCTCTAGTCCGTCACTGCGTACTAAGTTTATGACCAGCCCAAAAGCCAGGTTTACTGAGATTGATGCTGGCTTTTGAGCCTTGCTACTAACAAGGAGCTCTTCAATCTGCTGTGCATTGCCTCCCTACCCCTGCCTTGTACAAGGCGGTTCCCGCTGCCTTGGGCACTATCTGTGAGGCCTGTCTGATTATTCTTGCTTTTACCAGCATCCCAGTAAATATTGTTTGAAGACAATGTATATATTACTGATGTGCCATTTTACAGCACACCAGACAGCTCTTTATTGCTGGGTGACACAAAGTCCAGGACCATGACCTTTGGAAAGCTCTCGCTCTCCCCTAAGGAATTTCAGGAGTAAATCACTGACTTTTCTTGCTGATTATTGCAGTTAAGCAGTGGCGAACGAGTCTCCTGCCTAATTTTTTTTTTTATAGTGTTCTATCCAGTGAAGCATTGGGTATCTGGTGGTGGCTGTCACTTGATCTGCATGTCTCAAAAGTTAGATTCTATTTAAAATCTTGATACTGGAGGCTTCTATTTCTTCAAAACTGACTTGGAGCAATTTTTAAACTGTTTTAAATTTGACTATGAAAATCATTATTCATGCCAGCCACAAGATCCCCTTTATGCCTTGCATACTTTCCATGTGACATGTATGCTTTGCTAAAAATGCACTTTTTAAAGACAAAGAGGTGAATGAGAATTTTGCTTCTCCAAGACAAAACTTAGTTTCAGGAGTCCTCATGCAGGAGCAAATTGAAAAAACTTAATTGAATGCTTGCTGAACGGGCAGTTTCTGCCCCTTCTGGAGGTAAGACTCTTCTCTGCTGTCATAGTATCTAACTAGGTATGGCTCAAAGCAAATGCTAGTCCTGCTCACAAGCGCTCTCACTCATGGCTTGTTTCTAAGAATGCTCCTCCTGTTAAAAGAGCTAAATCAGTCTGAAAACAAGTTTTACAGCTAAATCCCAGGGAAGAGATGGCTGGAGATACTCGTTCTTGTTTACATTTTAAACACTTTGTAACCGCGTCAGTTCTTGAATGAATTTTCTTTAATAATGATGGCTTGAGGAGATAAGTGCTTTCTTTATAACCCCTGACTTCACAAGTAAACAAAAAGCTGGTCATGACCAGTATGGAAACAAGTCCTGTTGCAGTGAAATCACGTTCCAGCCAGATCTGCAGTTCGTGGACCCTAAAAACAATTTGCCTTGAGGGGTGGGTGGGTAGACACAGGGAGTATGTGTGTTCCTTTGTTCATGTCTGAGGAATAAAGGTTCTGATAAGCTTGTAGTGTTAAAGGTGTTTACCATAACTAAAAGGAAAGGCTCTTTAATTACGTTCACGTTAGATGAAAACTATAGGGGGGCTGTGATGCTGAGCATGTAAAAACTGTGATGTGTGCAAGAAACCGATTCTAGTGGTTGGAGTTTGCACCACTTGGTATTTTTATTTGCATGTAGACCATCGGCATCTTTTTCTTTAACATAAAAGCTGTAGGCTGATACCAATAGCCAATTCTGTCTCATGTTGGTTATGCAAACCTGTATTTCTGTGGAAGGCAGGTGATGGCCCGTGCAAGTACGGGGTCAGGTATTGAGGGCTTCATGCAGCATGCTTTTTCCTTAGGCTCCTGGTGCCTTTTGTCAGGCTCTGGAAGGGAGCTAATTCCCATTTTTACAGAGCAGGAGACTTTTTGTCCATGCTCTGGCTTAGACCCCAGCCAGTTTGATTTCCAGTGTCTGTTCAGCAGAAGATGGTTTATGTACTAAAGCACGCGGCTGAGCACTCGGACCTTGGGGCTTGGTCCCGCTCTCCTTTAGAGTTCAGCGGGAGCTCGGAGGGCTCGTGAGCATTGCTTCCACCAGCTAGGCAGAGTTTCCTCCCAGAGCTCGCGCGTCTTGCATCTGCGCAGCAGGAGGTGGGGCATATTGTAGAGGAGAGGTTGCTCTTTATTTGAAGTTCGCATGGCTTTTGCTCCACCCTTTCCCCATTGTTCTGCCAGCACATAACAGGGGCTTCTTTCTGGTTCTCCACTCAAGCCCGGTGTTTGAGGCCTCTTCTTTTCCTGGGAGGCGCAGAGTCCTGTGGTCATATTTATATGCAGGAAGAAAGGCAAGCCTGTTCAGTCGGACAAAGCTGGCATTGTGCTACGTGCTCAAATAGAGGCTTGTCAAAGGCTTCGTGCTCTAAACATCCCCTGGGCAGTGCTTGCTCAAAAACCCCAGGCAGCTGAACAGAGTGAGTGCCACTTAAGTGAGGATTCTTTGTCTCAGGGGGAAGGAGAAGGCAGTCTTTAATCAGAGTTTAATGCACTCTACTACCTGATGGAGTTGGTGTCTAGTGTTTCTAAAGAGCGCTTTAAGAGCACTAAGGCAGAGAGGAGGATGTGGTAGGGCGCAATTGTACAGAAGCAACAAAGGCGATACGGGAATGCTGCCCCTGCTCCCAGCTGATAGAAGCTCCAGACAAAAACAGGCAGGGGGCCTTAAAGTCTATTCAGGTTGAAGTTGTAAGAGATTTTCTCCATTTCCCTGAGCTTCCTGCCTGTGTGATTGTCCAAACTATCTTGACTTAAAAATATATCTCTCTGGTAAACTTCTGGGGATGTAGAACTGTCTTGTAATTGGCATAGATCAGCTATCAGGGGCTTTTCCTCTCGAAGAACAGCTAGGCGGCTTCCCCAGTTTTCATCCATTAGTGCAAACTGTACAGCCTTAATATATCCTGCTATCATGTTTTGGAGGAGCAAATAAAATTTTCTTAGCAGAGGCTACTTGAGAGGAAGCAGTGCAGTATAGCACTTCCCTTGTACGCTTATTTATTTATCATGGAATATTTGCATCATAACGGTTGCTGGATGTGCAGGACTTTTGTAGAAGCTTTTTGTGAAAGCTCAGGTTTCCATGTTTCTACAAGGTTGGTTTTCTTCTTTTCAACCAATATTTAGACTGGTCAGCTACACTGAAACCTTCCAGTATTGTTTTGAGGGGGTGTTGATGGGAATTTGACAAAGTTTAGTGTATTTCTGATGGCAGTAAAGGTTTTTGTGCCAGAGTTAGTTCAGAAAGCGTTGGGGCATCTATCATCACTGCTGAGTAAAACAGAGATCCTATGCGTCCTGTTCTGGATCACCCTTCCTTAAAAAACTGCTCCTTGTCAGATCTTTGACTTGCTCTGAGGAGAGGACTCATTCTGCAGGGCTTCCTGGGACAGTAAGTGGTATATGAGTGACACCTTGTGGAACACAGCATAATCTCCAAAATTACACTTCGGCTTGCACATGTGCAGAAATGAATGCTGAACCAGTCCACAGCTCTGTGCTAAAGCATGCACACACTAGCCTGGGGTATTTGTCGCCAAAAATTCATTGCCTGTTTGCTCCCTTAAGGCCAAAGTAGAAGCAGCTGATGGAGTTTTGCTGATGCAGAAGTGGTTAAAAAAGAGAATCACATCTTTGTCTTTGGAACGTGCTGGGTGCCACTCCAGAGCTGATTCTTTGCACATTGCAGCACCTCACAGCAGTGAAATGGCAAGACAGAAAGTATTGAACACCAAAAAGAACCCAGTCTTTCTGAGCAGCAGTCTCTAGATTACATTTCTATAGCAGATCAAGAATCAGTTCAGCAGAAGTATTTGACGTTTCAATCGGTTTGGTTGTAAATGATTTTGAGTATGTATACCACAGATATAAAATAATGGGGGTTGCTTTATTTTTCATTACAGATTATTTCCTCATTCTACAATACAATTTCAGTAAGAAAATTTATTTCTGATTAAGAGAGAGTGGCAAATAAAATCTTATTTTCTGTCGTGATGACAGGAGAAGGGCTTTATGTTGAATGAGGAAAGAAAAAGCCCTGCATTTAATTTTAGTTTGCAGCCTGTCAAAAAATCTTCTATTTCATGAGAAATTCTCAATTGGAAAATATAACAAAGAGAACAAGTGGGGAGATAATATTTGAAAATCTAATTCAAAGCATATGCTGCCCTCAGATAACATAGCAAGAGCTAATCTGGTTCTACAGGTAAATACTCTTTCAGGAGATTCAGAGCTGAACAGTGATTAAGATGAACCGAGCGTGTAATTTCATGAATTATCCACATTCCCACTTCAGATTCAGCAGGGACAGTGCTTTATCTAATTCCAAAAGGGACGCAAATGTCTGAACTACTCTCTGATGGAACTGTCATTATCTCCAGTGTTGATTTTTTTTAAAACAAATTTTAATTCTCAGTAACACTGTTGACTTGAAGGCTTCTAAATTTTGGCAGAGCGCTGAAAGTACGGTTAACAGTGTAAGCATAGCCCAGGTGAATACAGTTTTAGTTTAGGAGTCTGTGTTCTCCTGTGATGTGCGTATCTGCCCCACCAGGACTAAAGGTCAGTTAAACACAATGAATATAAGTTACTGAAGAGTTGCTAGAACCGAATTTTCATTCAGCAGAGAATGGGGATGTATGCAAATCAATATATGTGATGTGAAATGCATCAAATTTGAACTGCAAAAAAATAAGTGCATTGAGAAGGAAAAAAAAAAAATCTTTTCTGAGTGTGCTTTTCTGTGGAAAACAGGATTTTTCTAAACAAAAGGCGGGTAGATTTGGGTCTGAGCAATATGAATTCTGTGTTGTCCTTCTGACACTGCACCGCTGCAGAGATGTGTGAGATGGGGTGATGGAAATGGGACCTCGTTAACTGAGATGTGGCTAATCAACAGTTACTGCTCTTCTTTGCCCAGTTATTGGAACAGCCTAGGCAATCTAGAGCACGAATGTTCCATCCGAAGGGATCCAGTGCCCTCAAGTGCAGGATAGCTGTCAGCATCACCAATCCCAAATGCCTACAACCACGTAGAGTTGCCAGTTGCTCGCTGCCCAGTTTTCGTAGATGGCTGCTACCTCTTCAACACCAAAATGAAGCAGAAACCTTCCAATAAAGGTGTAGGATCCAGTTTATGTGTGATATGAATTGAGCACTCCAGTCCTACCTGCTGAGATCCTAGGACACCCAAAACTGTAATGGAAAGGCTGCCCTTTTCTTCTGGGGTGGGTGTTTCGGGCTAGGGAAGGCTTTGTGATGTTTGGGCCTAGAAGACTTGGCCACGGAACTCTTGATGCACCGGTGGTCGGCTTTAGCGGACGACCTATTTCACTGTTTCGCTGGACCTACCCACAGCACTCTGCTCTTGCCTTACCTTTTCTTCTGACCTGTTCTTTCAAGAATGTAATCCCCTGTAAAAGCATCACCTGTAGTGAGAGGCAGCCTGCCGAAGCACGGGTGCTCTAAACTTAGAAGATATTACCCGAGCCTGTGGTGAAAGGTTAGCCAAGCACTTGACTATCGTGAAGGAAAAACATGAAACCAGTAATCTACACATGGTAGCTCATCCTTGGTGCTGCTGTCTTTAAAATTAGTTGTCTGTGTACAGGGGTTGTGGCTATTATGCTTTTATAAGGGAGTAAATGTTTAATATAACTGTTTAATAGTGCTTGTTATGCTTTAAGAGCCTGAGTGTTCCTGCTGCTGCTTCACTTCTTTTTAGCGTTGATGGACACAGAGGGGATTCTGCTGCAGCTCGGACAGCGGATTTTGCCATGGTATCTCCATGAGTTTAGTCCATGTGCCACAGGGAAGATTGGGGGGGTGGAGAATCTAGCTGGGAAAGCCACTTAAAACTCTTATCTGTGGACCTTTTCCCCGATGGTGAATCCATGCTGATGTTTCCCTCTTTGTGTACTACCATATTAGTGGGAATTTTGCAGAATATGAAATAGTTAATATATGTGGACTCTCACAATTAATAATCTAAATGATTAGGTGAAGATGGAAGAATAAGGACACCCTCTACTGCATGTGAATTTATGCAGAGCAGGAAGCAGATTTTTGGGCTGCTTCAAGACCAAGACCAACAAATCTGTTGTGGCGCTGGTCTTGTCCTGCATTTGGCAGCTAATTTGTCTTTGTTAGAGGGTGAATGCAGCTGCAGCTTGAAAGCCAAAACACAGAACTGATAAGAAAGTCTTTGACCTACAGACTTGGTCCACAGTTGTCAGGATCGAGTCTTGGGAATGGGTTAGCAAAGTGTGGTTATTTAATATTCGGAGCATTCGATAACACAGAAAACACTTCAGGTAGCAGCCTAAAGGTAGAAGCTTGGGGAAGGCATCTTGTGCCCAAGCAGAATCTATCACAGCTATGTTTTTTCCCTGGCAAGGCTGGAGAATCCCCTCTGAAGCATGATGGTACCTTGGAGGCTGCTCAGGCCACGAGCAGGCTGCGCCTGAAATGGTGACCACGAGCAGGCTGCGCCTGAAATGGTGACCTCGGGAGATTCCAGCAGCAAGGCTGCGGCTGCTGGTTGCTGCGCTGGAGCAGGGTTGGCATTTCCACGTCTTCAGACTTAAGGATAGTGAATACAGGTGTATTTTTCACAGTGTGGGTGGGGTTTGTTTTCCGTTTGTTTTTTTTCCCAATTCTTTCTCCCCCACCTCCCCTCCTTCTCTTTGGGAAGACAATCTCTTGGGCAGCAGCCCCCATCTGTCTTGAGACTGGAGGAAGAGGATTGTCAACTTGTTCAAAAGTGGGTTTTAGTCCTTTTACCAAAGTACACTTTACAGGTATGCTGCTCTGTTCCTGTTGCAGTGCTGGGAGCGGTATGCTGTATTTATGATAGAATGCCAGCACTTACTGGGCAGGGAAGCCTTTGTTAACCTATTATTAAAAAGCAATGTTACTCCTTTGAATTCTGTTTCCGCTTTCAGGAAGTATCAAAACTGCTTTTGGAAGAAATAGAGTTATAAGCTTAACTAGCTGGGGGACTTTCTCATAAAGTATTTTTCATTTTAGTGAAATGCTCAGAAAAAGGAAAATACAGCACCATTCATTTCAGCGCTATAAAACATGCCTTCCGCAAATCCCATTTCACATCTGTTTCCTCAACCCCATGGACACCAGTCTTTAACTCTTTAGGCAATTCTCATACTGAAGAGGATAGCGGTTTGAGTTGAATGATAATGAAAAAGCTCATGTGGAAGTAGGGGATCCCTTAAAGTCAGACTAATTAACAGGTGAGGGGATTAACATCTCTCCCCAGGTAAACTCCAGCGATCTGTCAGGAGGCTGTAATAATGTAGGGCTTGTAGTTCAGAGAGTGGTTCAATTAGGCAGTATACAGTACAATTAACTGCCTGCAATTAGAATGAGTGCCTTAATTACTGTGTTTACATTTTGCAACCTCTCTGCTCTGATCAGACAAAGCCTTCTCTGCATATAAAGCTGGGCATAAACACTTTGCTTCTCACTCTTGTTTCCCTACCATATGCTAATTTAAAGATCCAAGATTGAGTTTTGGCAAATGAGTATCTCGCTCAAATAACATAATATAAAGCAACAAAACCAGCAGAGTTTTGACAGTTGTTTTGGTCTGCCTTTTGCCTTTACACTTAATGGATATGGATGCTTGCTAATTACTTCACATTCATAACTATTCCTCCCAATTGCAAGCATACATAAAATGGACTTTAAAGCCTCTTAAAAGATATTTTGTCTGGAGTTGCTTTCTTTTCCCTAAGCACCTTGGTTAAACAGGGATGTTTGTCTGCTGTTGCAGGCAGGAGGATATTTTTTGCCCTATCCCAAGTGGCTGCTGTCTAAGGCTTGTTTCCAAGGTGTTTCAGAAGTTAACAACACAGTATCCTCAACTCCTTTGTGGTCTCAGATTTGGCTTTTAAAAATCCCGAACTCCCACGCTATGTAAGTTTGGCTAATTGGCTTGCTCTATAACTTCAAGCCCAGTTTCCAGATATGGCCATCCAAACATATATCATATCTCATATGAGATGCTGAGATATTTATGCACCTGCTGAATGGACCAGAGTGCCCTATGTTGCTATATTGTAAAATCAATTGCTTCCATTATGAATTCAGCTCTGCAGATGAGACAAACTAAGCTTACATATTGGATCCAAAGCAACTGATAAAGCAATCCAGTGGATGAGAATATCTATTCCCTGTGTACAGAATAGTGGAAAGAGACACAAAGGAGTTCAATGTACAGATGATGACTTCTAAAGAAGATGCATAATTACTCCAGAGGATGTCTAGTATGACAGTTTTTTTGAAATCAGATTTACTTAAAGCTGCAATATTTCCAGAAAACAGATCTGTACCCCATCTGTCAGCAGACATTTTCGATAAGAACCTCTAAAGACATTTTCCAGTAAAACTCTGCTGCCTACAGGTGATTAACTGAGGAAAAGACCCATACAGAAACCTGGGCCAGGTAGTGTCTTGCTGGATTGCACACCTGAGGCTCAGAAACCTCACCACCAGGTGTCACAACTATTAATAATGTTAAAGCTGTAGGGGTTGTCCCTGGGCAGGTCCTTAGCAATTGTACTATCTTCTACCAGAACAACCAGGAAGCAACAGGTCCTGCAAAGTTCATGGAAGAGCAGGGAGTAGAAAATGAACCTTCAGGCTCCTTTTTCTCATTTACGGAGCACTAGTATTCTCATTCTGGCCCAAGAGTTGCACCATCATGGCTGATTTTGGCCACAGAAATGCCTTTCACTTGAAGTTCACCTATGCGTTGTTTCTTTTGAAAAAGTAACATCTTTACAAATGGCCGTGATGAGAGACGGTATCCTTCCCGTCCTTCATAAGCCTATGGAGTTAAGGGGTTTGTTGGAAAGAAAGCCTTTGCCAACCAGTTCACATGAATATGCTGAAACGTTAAGCTAACATGCTGGGTTTGTTTATCTCCATGAGAAGAATGAAGCCTTCTCTTTTAGCTTTCATATCTACTCAGCCCATCTTACATATAATGAAAGGTGATTCTTTGCTACTTTCATTTACATTTTGCTAGCTTCAGCTCTTCCATGCAAACTGTCTTTGGAAAGCAACAGTTAAACACACATGATTTAATTCAACTTTGTGTTGAATAAGAATCCTCATGCACTTCTTTTCTGGTTCCCTCTACTTCTGTGTGTTACGTGATAGATCATGCTCAAAAAAAATGCTCTAGTGCCATGAGTGTTGCCATTGTGAGAAGCGGGAAGTCAACAATTGCAAATCAATAAGTATTATTGTCTGTGCTTTGCCCTGGAGAACCAATGTGCAAACAAGTATTGGAAACCAGTGGGGAAAAGTCGTGCGTTAAGGCCAGCTCTCTTCCCTTTGGCCTTGTGTTCATGGCGCTTTCAGATCGGTGGGCCAGCTAAATGCAGAGAGCATAATACCACGCCGTCTCATCAGAGATGGTCTTCTCTTTGTTCCGAGGTTCTGCTCCTAACATGAAATCATATAAAGCTCAAGCATATTTATGTCTAGGACTATTTGAAGGCCTATGTTTGATGTAGCTTTTAAAAAACATTTTTAATATTGTTTCTTTGCATTCTTTGTTGTAAAAGTTCCGCTAGCAGCAGTGGTCTCTCTTGCAGTTGTTTTATCCTATTCATGCTGAAGTTGTAAGAGATTTTCTCCATTTCTCTGAGCTTCCTGCCTGTGTGATTGCCCAAACTATCTTGATTTAAAAATATCTCTCTGGTAAACTTCTTAAATTGGAGTGTGTGAGAGGCTGATAGTCAGCATGTACAGCAGAAGTTCTGTGATGCTTCAAGATTTTGGGAAGGCGAGGAAGAGCAGTGTGTGTAAAATGTGTCTCATGGTCAGCGTATTAGGAAATAAAAATTGGTACTGTTCCCATCAAAATGCAAGAGGTGACATCCTGTGTCACCTGATATACTGAACCTAGCTTCAGGCTTTTTGCATCTATCTTGGCATCTTACCAAATTTCCACCAAAACCAAGACAAAACCCAGTTTCACTAAGACCCATCGTCTTACTCGGTTGCCTGAACCTCTTCCTCCTGCCAGCTCTGCTCACTGCTGGAGTCTGGGGTGAGGGCTAGAAATTCTAAATCTGAGGGGAACAGAATGGTCAGCTAGTCTGGTCTCTTTTAAACAAGAACCCCTAACCCTGAAGTAGCGATACCCACTTAACTTCCAGTTGCATTAGGGTATGTCTTCCTAGAAGACACCCAGCCTTGATTCCAAAGATGTCAAGTGGGGGGATCCCCTATTTTCTTAGGTAAACTGCTCCCATGCTTTAATTCCTCTTGTAATGACTTCTGCAGTGCTTTTAGATTTGCAGACCACTTTCAAATTAAAGCGAGATGAAGAATGATCTGTTTATTGATGTCTTTCATGTACCATCCCAGTGCCCTTGGCAATAGGAGCTACCACCAGGCAAATATTTACTTTACAAATTGGGTTAGACAGGATGGAGAGACTGAAGTATTTTGTGCTCTAATTGGAGTAAATTATCAGATTATGCAAGTAAATTCTATGTGGGAGAGGTTACTTATCTGTTTGCCTTATCTTAATGCATGCTCAAAACCAGGAAGGCAATGATAAGGATGGTTCATGATCAGAGGGGAAAGGCTGAGGGTCAGAAGTCAGAGGACAGAGGGATGAAAGTGAAGCAGCTTTTAAGCGAATATCCCAAACCTCAAGGACTTAGCTCGGCATTCTGCTGATGTTAGAGAGGGCTCAGAGGCTGAAGGCTTGTGTGTATGAGACTGCATGTTCCAAAATAGCTAACGTTCTCTTTGTATCCAGCCCTTTCTAAAGGGGTTTCAGATGTGGCACGTTGATTGACATATAATTCCAAAATAAATCTGAAAATACAGGTTAGGGTTTCCTCTACTGTAATAGCATCATAGACAGCAGAAAATGCGTTACCTTACTGATGCTGTTTTCTTCTTCAGTGAAGTTATCTATTTTAAAGGTGTTTTTATTTCACTGGGTATGAATGAGCCTTGAGAGGGAATGCAAAAATAGAAGTTGGTAGAGAGATATGCGAATATGCAAGTTGATTCCATGAGCTGTGTTTTATTATTTCATTAGCGAGTAGCGGACTAGTGAGCCCTGGGATAGTGTGCATTCTTGCTGCTTTGCTGCTAATAGGCAATTTTTTTAAATGTTGGGCAAACACATTATCAGTGTGACTCTGTAGTAGAATTAGAAGAACAAGTGCATTCTTATTACTTCCCCCTTTGGATAAATGTCTGGGATTACTGCGGCAGATGTCTGGGTTTTATACTTACAGTTGCATGGTAGCAGTCTTTTGGGCTTCAAATGTGACAAGCTTCGTGCTGGATATATCCCTCACTGTGACTCAAATTGCTGATGGAGAGAAGGAATGGAGTTTGAGAAGGTGACATAATAAGCGTTATTACTGATCAGCGGTAGGACCAGCTGCAGGCCTGATTGCTGGCTCTATTGGTTCTTTTCCTCGTGAAAGCTGGCAGATGAAGGAAGCCCTTGTAAGCATTTCTAAAGTACCTTTATTCAAGAAAAGTAAACCATTACAGCACTTCTAAATTTTAGGTAGGCCATACAACTTTAGTGTCAGCTTGCCCTGGTTTCCCTAAATACCCTGTAGCCATTTTTCCTTGGGCAGGTACAGATTAAATTTATTTTTAGGCCATTGTTTCCCTCTTCAGGTATTTTTCACACTGGACAGGTATTTACATGCAGAGCTGTCAATACCTCTGGGTGTTAAATAGATGTATATGGCAATGCCCGTTCGTTCTGTGAGAAACTCAGCACCCCAGCTGAAAAGGAATGGACTTTGCAGGATTGGGAGCATGGGTTTGTTTTGTTCTGGTTTGTTTTAATTGGGTCTCCCAGGGAAATGCATGGGAGTCGTGAGCTGTTCCTTCCCTTCTTCTCTCCTCCCTCCCCTATCAGTCTTGGGGAACTTTTTAGCTTAATTGCTAATTTTTTTGATGTACGTGGGATATCACGTTGCTGCTGGGGTAAGCTCACATAGAGCCACTGGCTCCTGTAGCTGCATTTAACTTCACTGAATGCTTCCAATGGTTCTTTATGTAGCTCTAGGCAGAACTAGGGTAAACATGATGGTGTCACTTTGCAATGTGGTTGTGCCCTGGCTGTAAAGCTACCAGCTTTTCATAGTTTGCAACACAATAAAGTGTCTTTAGCATACCTCAGTGGCAGGAGGCTCCATGGAGCGTAACGCACACAAAATCATCAGTCCTGATGAGCATTTCTGCTCGAAAATGTAACATGCAAGTGAGGAGGGAAAAAGACATAGCAGGCTATCGATTAAAATGGGCATGGCTATAAAAGGAGGGCACCAATTTGCTGAATTCGACTGAACTGCATTGGATGTATCCTTCCAGACAGTTGGCTATTCTACCTTTTGTTTTATATTGATACAAATCTTGGGTTTCTTTCATCAAGACCTTCCCTATCATAGACTATTGCTTTCACCAGTTTTCCTCTCTACCTTAAAAACTTAGGCTTTCTACTGTGAAAAGTCTGTGTCTCCCCCTCTCCTCCTTTTTTTTTTTTCCCTCCCCCCCTCTTATTTTAGTTTTCCTTTTGCAGACACAGCACAATCACTCTGCCCTCTCCAATATTTGGGCAGTGGAAATCCATGGACCCAGAGCAAGTTGTGGCCACTTGGGGGGGTTAGAATGCAAGGCGTAGTGCCCTCCACCTGCCCAGGAAGCACTTGATTGACTTCCCAGCAAAGCAGTGGGGTGAGAAGAATGGAGGGCACTGGTGTTCCAGGAGGTATTTTAGTCAGTGTTGTTGTCTTGGTCAAGTTTCTGAGTGTCAGGAAACTCGATGGTTGGTTGGTGGTACATCCAATGCAGTTGGGTCTAATTCAGCTACGCAAACTGGTAGCAATTTACCAAAAAAAAAAAAAAACCAAAATCATCTTAGCAAGAGAAATGAAGCCTTTCTCCTTCTACAAGGTTGGGTTTTCTCCAAAGAGGTTAATTTTTTGCTTGCTATTTAGCTTAACTATTGTTGGAATAAGAAACAAAGGAGCCTACCTGGACTTCAGCCAAGAGAGTCCCTTCTGCGCGGTCCCACCAGGGTGTCCCAGCCAGCAGTAACTCCCAGTACTAGCCAGCTCTCCATCCACCAGCTGGCTTTCAGCTGGTGATCTGGTTCAACTGCCACATCGTCCGAAGACTATAGGAGACTAAACGTAGGCAGTTAACTTCAGTGCTGTTTCTGTGTTGTGTTTGTGCTCTCCTGAAAAATAAAAGTACTACTTCAGGGCACTCCTGTAGGAGGAAAAAAAAACAACCCAAAAACTTACTCTCTGAAATACTCTGATTAAACTTTGAACTAGAAATAGGTGTGGATGGGAGGAGCATGGTGAGCTCTTCATCTGCATGGGAGCTTTTGAATATTTCAGGATCATAAAATAAGTGGACTTTTTTGAACATAGAAGCTGTGTTGTAACCAGAATTTTCATATAATCATCACCAGCAGGTTAATCCTCCCCTCTCAACGCACACCTACTCCTGCAAGCTGTTAATTTATACCGGTTGCTTCTTTGCTAATAAGCTTTGAAAAGCAAGTTCGTTAATGTGCTGACTGCCAGACTGTGCTTTAATGAGCCTTTCTCAATGCCTCCTATCTTATCTTGAGCTTGATAAGTACAAAATGTTCCTGTGACATTGCTATAAATCACATTTTATTGATGCATCTCAATGTGAAATGCCTGCTGCAGTTTGATGGTGTCTGTTTGCTTTGGAAGGGGTAGCGTTGTACAAATATAGGGCTGAGGTTTTCTTGTGATTGCTGGGGAAAGGGGGTTCTTTGAGGTACATGGGAGGCTTTTGCATGCATTTGAAAACGGAAGACGTTTGCCTTCTGTGTCAATCCGTTCTTGAATTGTGCAAGGTTATTGTGAATTCTGAGCACTAATTTTACCTAAAATGAAGAGTACTATTTTTTTTTTTTTCTGTCAGGACTATATAAAACCTACTGGGTTGCCCTTGCTGTATAAAACAGGCAGGCTATCGGCTGCCTGCGCTGCAGCCTGCTGAAGACCTGAGCCGATGGTGAAGTTAGGTGCTTCTGCTCTGCCTTATTGGCACCTGTATGCATTTAAGATGGAGTAACTGAGAAGGCACGTGTGAAAAATGAACGATCTGGTGCAAGCTATACAAACCTAGTGGTGAACGTGAACTGTGCTCAACATGAGGAATCCGCAGACCTGTTTGTTGGCCACTGTGATCCTGAGCAGCTTTAAGACAGCTTGAATGGAAAACTGCATCAGGAGACCATGGTGGCTGAGCATCACTGGGGGGCAAAACAGTCCGGCTGTACCTTCTACTCTGCTATGGCTAGAAAGGTGGAAAATGATTTTTACAAATGCCACGTAGCTGCTTTTTCCAGAATGAAGATCCCCTATCTGCTGGTGCTGCACAAAGTAGCCCTGCTCAGGGACATACGTATCGGGAAAGTGAAGCTCCTGTAATAAATCTTGTATCATAGAATCGTTCAGGTTGGAAAAGCCCTTTAAGATCATTGAGTCCAACTGTTAACCTAACCCTGCCATCCCACCACTAAACCCTGGCCCTAAGCACCTCGGCTGCCCGGCTTTTAAATCCCTCCAGGGATGGGGACTCGACCCCTTCCCTGGGCAGCCCCTTCCAGTGCCTGACAGCCCTTTGGGGAAGGAATTTTTCCTAAAATCATTTGTAAGCATGATTTTAAATACCTCCATGCCTTCTGTATCCATAAAAGTAACACAAGGTATTTGTCCTTCATCAACTGTGTGGGTGGGGAAGTGAGCTGTGACTTTGAACTCGCTATGATGGATGTTGCTTAGTGATAGTTTCCAATTGCTACGGGCAGCATCTGTTTAAGAACCACCTGTGTGCGTGTTACCGAGTTGTCCAGCGATGGGCGTGATTAGGTTTACATTCAGCAGCGTCAGTCACGGATGTTTTGCAGGTTTTTTGTTTCAGTGCTTTCAGCTAATGTACATTGTTATTCATGCTGCTGTTTGTCTACCTGAAAAACAGGCCAGCCCGTCTTTCAGCCCTTCCCCAGCAGGCCTTTATTTTCGGTTGATGCAAATTTTAATGGCTATCAGGAAGTTGAATTTGGAGAAGTTTATTGTTTTCCGATTTCAACGGTAAATCTTTGCAGTTTTCATTGAGCCTGACTGTGAACATTTGTCTGTACTTGCATGTGAGAGTGTCTTTGAAGCCACGCTTCAATAAGAATATAAAAAATAACTTCTAAAATTTATAAGAACTGTCTATAGGCTCAAATTTTGATGCTTCTGCTGGTGCTGTATTTGAGGTGGAAATTATTTATTTCTCTGAACTCTTCTACTTTATTTGCACTTTGGTCAAATCCTATTTCTACATGTTGTTTAGCTGTAACTGTGGCACTGAGTGCTTTGAAAATCTCTTCTCGGGCTGGATGGAGTCTCCCAAAATGAGATTTACATTCTGCCATCTATTGCCATTACAGTGAGCCATTTCGTTGTTCATGAGACCAAGCCCATACCTGAGTTTGGAAGCAAGCCCTTTTCCTCCCTTCTGCAACACGGGAGCTGTAAGCTACGTTGTTATCTGCTGCATATCCAATATCCATGTTTCCCTAACAATTCCCTTTCCAGAACCCCTGCGTCATCCACCTGGAACGTTCCACATTTTTTTCATCCCAGTTCTTGCTTGTATGCTTTTGGTGCAGTTAAACAATGAAACCCATCAGTCTGTATTATACCTGCGTGCATACCTGTTTATACATCCCAAACGAGGGTTTGCTTAACTGTGTTGTGCAATAAGTGATGTGTGTGACAATAGAAAACATTCTTTTAAGTTAAGAGCTTTGACAATTTGTTGTAAGAGACTATTTCCCTCTCTTCTGAAATCCATCTGGCTATGCTATATTTCCAGTTCACTCACTGAGGACAGGCACTTCAGCTTACTGAATTACATGTTCCCTGTGTTCGCTACAGAAAGCAAGACGGGAATAAAACAGGGAATTTTGTTTTACTTCTTCCTGACCAACTCCAAGGCTTTATTCTACTGATTTTTCTGGTCTAACAACATGTAATCAACAGAGACAGCAATTTTAAATGTCTGTTTTAATGAAGCTTTAATTGTGCAGGTGCTCAGCAACTGTATTACTAACTCCACAGCTTTCCGTGCAGAAAGGGCAGCTGCTGCATTGAAGAAAAGCGATCAAACCTGGGTGTAACAATGATGAACGCAATAATAACACGGTGCCTTATGAAAGGACCGAGATATTTGCAGTGGGGCTCAGATGGCATTGCCAGGTTTGTGCTTTAGTGTGTCTGCATGTGCTTCTGCCTGCAGGAAAGGAGGCAGTTTCTGTATTGGGCTTTGTTGTGAGAATAGGTATTTCTTACCAGAAGGATGGTAGAATCATAGAATAGTTTTGGTTGGAAGGGATCTTTAAAGGTCATCCAGTCCAACCCCCCCTGCAATAAGCAGAGACATCTTCAACCAAATCAGGTTGCTCAAAGCCCCGTCCAGCCTGACCTTGAATGTTTCCAGGGATGGAGCATCTGCCACCTCTCTGGGCAACCCATGCCAGCATTTCACCACCCTCACTGTAAAAACTTACTTCCTTCTATCTACTCTGAATCTACCCTCCTTTACTTTAAAGACATTACCCCTTGCCCTATTGCAACAGGCCCTATAACAGGCAAAATGTACTTGAGGCCAAAAATGGGGATGATGAAATAGATTCTTAAAGCCTTGAATGAAGTATTCTGTTCTGTTCTACACGGGCGTTGGATTGGGTTGTGATTGTTTGCTGAGGACTTTTTCACCCTGGAAGAAAAAACATCACTTGGAATTATCACGGAATGAGCCCGGGCCTGGGATTCAGTGGCTCCTTAGGGCTGTCCTGCTGAATGATGCAGTTTGCTACACCTCTTTCTCCATTTCCTGGCCCACGTTGCCAGATGGAAGGGGGCTGGAATAATTCACATTCCACAAAGTTATTTGAACGTCAGTCCATTTGAAAATCTGATCTTTCAAATGTCTGGGAACAGTTCAGGAGATGGGGTCTATTCCCAGCTCTCCCACTTGTTTGATCTATAACTTCTTCATCGAGCTGAGGTGACTTGTTCCTTTGTTTCATGTCCTGGATTTTTGCATATTTATTTTGTGACTTAAGGTAGACTCTCCTAGTTTGTGTTGGTAATGTGCCTGGCACAGTGGGGCCTGGATTTCAGCTGGCCCTCTGCAGAGGTAACATAATACAAATAACAATATAGTTGATTAGAATTGCTAACTACTGTTGTTCTAGCAGTTCAGAGTGGATTAGGTTGTATTAGCCACAGATCAGTAAAATTATTTATATTTAAAAAAAAAATAGGAGAAAATTACCTGGCAAATCGCATAATCTACAGTTCTTGAAAGGTACAGTCTCTCAGCTATGTGGTTATCTCTTCATTTTCCCAGAAAAGTTTATCATCCCTGTGCTAACCTCTTCCCCTTGTTCCCTCCACCCCAGGGTAGCAGCTGGAAGGGTAGTGCATGTTTTTCCCCCCCCCCCCCCCGCCGCCTTAGGAGTTCTCTTTCCATTAAATAAATAAATAAAGCCTAATCAAGCAGACAGTGTGTATGAGACCCTGTTTTTCCTCCGAGAGCTGAAGTTAAAAATTATTCAATGTAAAATTCCTGGCCTGTGAAACAGAGGCTCTGTACTGTACCAGGCAAAGATTTTCACCAGCATTCTCTTGCTTAGCCAAGGCTGAGATAACAGATACAGTAAAGCACTTGGTGGAATAAATCTACGGTTCCGAGATTCCATCGGGGTGTTCATCTTCCACCTTGTTTTTCCTTTGCTTAATAAGGCATTGCGTGAACTTAGAGTTGATATTTGACTTGACTTTTTTTCTTAATGCAAACAATGCCCAATGAAGGTAGATGTTGTTGTTTTGGTGGTGTTTTTCGTCTTCGTATTTAAATGACAACAACTGGAGAGAACAAGTAAGTGGTTCGACTTTATCTTCTCTTAATGAAGAATTTTCTTAAGGGACAGTTGTAATTGTACTTTGCAATGTTTTGATGCAGTTTTGAAAGTGGTTTAGGAACAAAAGGGTAAAAATTACTGACTTTTGAGACAGTCAAGTCAAATGAAATAAGGCTGAATGGCAACAGTTCTCTGCTCCAAGGTGACTTCTTGGGACAGGGATTAGGAGCAAGGTGATTCTTGTTGCTGGCTTGTGTATTAAAAGAGCTACCTGCAGGTCACCTCCTAGCTTTCTGATAATTTCCGAAAATGCTCAGCCACTGATACGGTTGCTTGAGAAGCAGGAGGGAAATTACCAGTGAAAGAAAAAGACAAAACACTTACTTTCTAATTTGGTTTTATTTTAAAAACAGGGCTCTGTAGTGATCGCTATTGTTTGTAATTGTATCTTGGATATTTACTCGGGGATGGGAACTTCCAATGTTGCTTATTACTGTAAGCAGCAGTCAGCCTGCGAACCCCATTTCCTATTCGGAGGGACCCTACATCTGTTGTACAAGCGTTAGCAGTGAAGTCGCTGTGCAGGTTTGGTGGAAATAGGTATGCAGCAAATCTTTCAACAGAGGAGGCCTAATCCAAAATCTGTGTTCTTTCTGATGCGTGGATAGCTAAAAAAAAATGTGGCTGGATGGAGGGGTACAGTTCTTAGGCATGCAAAGGTTAAGCTGTAGGAGTATTTCCAGCTCGCTGTCTGAAAATGAAGTAACTAGGTACTATTTCCTTATTTTATTGGGATACTTTTAGATGTCTGTGAATACCCAACATCCATGGGGAAAGGAAATGATGGGGGTTTTTTAAAAAATATATTGAAATCCTAGCAAAGCTGGATATTGTAAATTGCAAATTCATGTTAATACTATGGCAGAATGCAGGAGACAAATGCGGGGTTGGGCTTGAAATATAGTAATCAAAAAGAACACAGCAACAGGAATTTGCAGCCCCCACTGATGTGGTGCCAAGCATTCAGGGCAATTTGAAAAAACCAATGAAGCCCTAAGGTCGCTTCGGATGGCCCTTGCCAATGCTATGGGAATAGCTGCCATTTATTTCAGGGGGAAATTTTCGGAAGACCAAGTGTCTGTCCCCTCCTCTTGCGGGGGGGGGGCATGTCTGTAAAAATCTTCTGGGCTTAATTAGATAGCATGATAAGCACCCTTCTTATTGGGGTGCCTTTTCTTTACACACCTGCAGGGGAACTTGTGCACAGCGGCTTCTGGTTGTTCCACAGCAGGAGCAGGGCACGGGTACCGAGGAGGCAAATCACAGTGGCAGAGGAGCCAGGGCTTTTAAGGAAATGTTTGCTTCTTGATGATGCTTGCATGTATTTATTTTGAAAATGATAACTTATAAAAATGATGTGCTGGACTTGCAGGACTTTCTTAATTTCCATTCTTTCTTTCCTATATGTTCTGCTTCTGGGGCTCTTCACATCGTTTTTAGGCAGGCTGTGCCACAACCTGCCCTCGGGTGTTGTAACCTTTCTCTTTAGAACTGTGGCCTTCAGTTGAACTGGGGTGGTAATAACAAAAGTAGCATCAGCGCTTCTGGCTGCACCATGATGTCAGGGATCTTTGCTTGAATGTATGGGGCCAGATCCAGTTTCAGGAGATAAAACTTCACTTTGGACTACTGAAGTTTTCAACTCTTTGGGTCAAATCACCCCCTAGGATGCTAGGCTGTATTTATGTGTGTGTATATATATATAGGCTATATCCAATAAAAGTTTAAAAAAAGCACAGTGGATCCAAAGCCCATAGAGGGCAACAGAAAAGTGCTGACCCACTTCCCTGGAATTTGGATCAGGATTTTGATTTACATCTACTATCTCTTTTCTAACAAAAAACTGTTTTGTTTTCATTTTGGCTCAAGTGAAAAGGATAATTTTGCTAATGATTTATAGGGCAGTGAGAGGGAAAATGAGAACGTATTTCAAAAGAATGGCAAAATGTTTTCTGGGAGAAATCTCACTCAGGAGCTTTCTGACCTTGCTGAGCAGCTGGTCTGGGGGCAGGAGGGTATGCAGGGACACTTTTGACATGCCTTGATGTGTCTTGGGAACCCCCAAGACAGATCTTTTTCCTTTCTTGTTACTGAGAAGCAGAATTTGGGATAGTTTTCCAGATCCAAGGGACAGCAGGAACTGACTTTCCTTTTCATGCTGTGTGCCCTGGAAGCTGTAGGTCTCCAGGTCCGTTATAACTGGCTAACATAGGCAGGAACCTATTTTTCCTCTCTGTGTTCAGGTGAACACACTGCTTGGTCCACAGGGATACTTGTTATGATATTATAATCTGCATAATAATACTGCATATTCTACAAAGGTACTGTGAGACTCGGTGGTGATTTTGGAAACGCTTGCATAGCTCAGACTGAAATCCATGTTACACTATCTTCTATAACATATATACTGTCTTACACTATCTTATATAACAGGGTGATTTCACATACTGATATAAGAATAACATAAAAATTGGTATATGCTGATAGTGAATGAATGGAACCAGAACGCAGCCTCTTGCATCAACACGAGTATAAAAATAGAAGTTCTCATTATTCATGTCGTAGTTATATCCAAACTGAGCAGTATGCAGCCTCAGCCTCGTTTAATATCCATGGAGTTCAGTGAGAGTCCTTCTACTGACTTTGTGCTCCAGTCTGGGAGCTTGATGGGCACCTGGAAGTAACCGAAAGTAGGATCTGACGGGGGAACAAAAAACTTCGATGGAACACAAAGCACTATTGAGCCTTTACAAAGTTGCTTCCCCAGGCTGACGATTTTTCTGCTAGAATTCAGGTCTGGCTCCTGATTGTTAATTCTACTGGGGAAGCAGAATGGTATAATAAAAACAAATGCTGCTTTTTTTTTTTTTTTTTTCTAGTAAAATGAATATGATAACGTAGAATTGGCTCTTGTTGACTCTCCAGGCTGGTAGTATCGTGTCTCAGTCCAGCATCTTCCACTTAGAAAAAACAACTTAATGTGTTGGGTTTGCTGAGTGCCTTTTAAAATTCAAGTGTCTTGTCTGCTTGGGAAAATAGTGATGGCTTCTTCCCTTGGTTAAGAATCCAGAAGAATGTAATGATAACACCAAAAGGAGCTGTTTCTAAGTTTAAAGGCCACAGAAATGGTTCTTGGGACACAATATAAACAGCAAACATGGAGCCCAGGGCAGGATCTTCTGATCCTCAGCTGCTAGCTGGGGTACAATCCGTAGGTCAGAAATTACTCCTGGTACAACCACGAGTAGCTACTGTTGTTGGCAAGCCAAGGAGCAATGGAGAGACCTGATGTCCTATAAAACATCTAAGCAGTCTTTCTGGCGCTGTGGTGGCAGGGTATAGGAACAGGTTGTTGCTGCTTGTCCTTCAGGGGTTAAAGAAACTACGGTGAGGAAACTGCCTTAAAAACCTAGTCTCCTGTCTCTCCGACATTCCTCCACCCTGGTTGATAACTCACTGGTGTAGTTCATGTTTCCCAGTGGCCAGCCAATAGCAGGGGCATGGGTGTCTGCTCCCAGTCCCCAGCCTTGGTGTGAAACCTGAAGCTGGCCTGAGCCTGCGCTAGGTGTGCAGGAAGCACCCGTAGCTGCCTCGTAAGTAGTGCTCCTTCCTTACAAAGAAAACGTACACCTTTCTTCTTTGAATGTTTGCAACCTATAAAGTTTTTCACCTTTTGATATTTATTATTAAAATTCAGCTGTAGGGAAATTTTTTTTTTTTTTTTAGTGCTTTTTTTTTTCTAGGCTTGCCTCTCCATACCGAAAGCAGGATGAATATTTGTAACAGCTTCTTGGCCGATGCAAATCCATGTCGTTAGGTGACGTGCACTCAGCTGAGCAGTTCACTGGCCCAAGTCCTAGAGATTTAGAAATCTGAGAACTCTCTCTTCCTTCTGTGCACAAATGTAAATTTGTGTATTTCATAGACCCTCTGCTTTTAATTATTTCTGACAGCTACCCATTAAAACCTTAACCAGCAGTTTCTGCCTTCCCAAGGAAAAACTTTACTGTGCATTCCCTCTTATGCCTGGATCACATTTTAATCCCGCCTTTTGGGAAGCATCCCCCAGTAGAAAGAAACAAGGCTTCAGAACAGATGAATCACAGCTGGAAAGAGAATTTGTGATATTTTAAGCTGATGTTGGTCTCTTGCATGGAACACACACGTGACAGATGCTCTATAAAAAGAAAAGAGAGAAGAATATATGTTGTGGGAGATAACAGTGTGAAACTTGCCATAAGATTAATCTAATCATAAAACAAAGTAACTAGAAATCTAAATGGAAATGGGTGCCCAGGCAGAGAGGCTTTAGAAGTTCCACTACAAAACACTGTTTTATCAACTCAGAAATGCCTATCTTGTCAAATATTGCAACAGCATTGAAAATAATTTTAATCTGCGCCCAAGTAATCAAACCCAATATAGTCTTTGCTTTTACAAGCTCAGGTAATACAATCAAGAATGAGATGTAACGGTATTTTTGCTTCTTAGATGTAGTTAGATAGTCTAGGATGGAGTCTGGATTATGAATCAGATCCATGTCCCTCCCTATCTGTGAGCACCGGGCTGCCAACGCGTTACTTCTGGCTCTGTCACGGTGTCAGAACTACTATGTGCTATGTTACATATGTGTTACCTGTTTCTGCAGAATCTCCTCAGCCCTTTAGAGGAATTTCCAACTCGGAATGCTAACAAAACAAACAAGGATTCATCTTTCTATAAAAATGCTCCATTCCTGAAAGATAAGGAGCATTGCAAATGACAAGAATGGTAAAAGTTCTACTGCTAATGGGGAGACTTGGAGCTTATGTAGAGGCTTCCCATTAATGTAAGACCTGCAATACAGCAATATTTAAATAACATGTATATCACGTGTTTTCTCTGTTTCACAAACAGGGCAGTATGAAACTAAGCGTGCATGTAAGGTTTCTGGAATTAACAGCTTGCGTGGGCTGCCAGTTGAGGCTAATTTCCTTTTTTCGGGAAGCATTGATGGCATTGAAGGTTTAAAGTTCTCCATTTTCTATCTACTGATCTGCACTTCAAGCCACCTGAGTGTGGTGCTATATTAACAGAATAGTTCATTACAGTAAGTCAGTCCTAGTTTTCAAGTTATGTAGGTTGAGGAATGCTTTTTTTTTCCTACGTTGGTCATGTAAATTTGGGTCTGCTGTAGGAGAAGCAGTTAGGGAGAAGGGATTGACTATGGTGACCACTGGCCTGAATCTCTGATGATTCCTGCCAGGGATGTGCAATTCAGAGCATTTGTTCACTTGGTTTCTTCTTCCTGATTGTGGAGATCTGCGCTCTCTGGTCTGAGGTTGCTGGATTCAGGTTGCTCTTGCGTTATCCTCATGGGACCAGCCCTTTTGATAGATTGCAGTGGCTCACATGAACCATAGAGTGTTTGCATTTAGGTAACTGGGCAAACAAATGTTCTAAAGGCATCTTTTCCCTACCTTAGTGCCTGTTCTAGATCTGAACCTAGTAGCAGGACTGAGTTAGGCAAAGATTGCATCATATAATTAATCCTTCCATATCTCCTACCTTTGGGACTGCTTTTTAACGCAGGCTTTGCTGAAAGGACTGAAACCTCATTAATGAAAATACACCATAGGTTTGTTATAAGTTCTGATGGTGTTGAATAGCCCCAAACAATTGCTTTGCCTCCCATCAGTCTGCTTCAAACCAGAGATGCTTGTTCTGCATGTTAGTAAGGAACATAAATTCAAGAAACAAGACAGTTGAAGCACTTTATTGATTCCCTGCAGCCCGCGATGGAGGTAGGGATTCTCTCTGAAACGGCTGTTCTCATCAGCATACAGAGAAATCAGGCTTGGCTCGAGTCTCTGGGTAGAGTATGTAAATTTTTATTTTTATAGCTGAAACAGGAAAAAAGAGCATTTTCCATTTCTTCTTGTTCCCAGTTAATCCAGCTATGGGGAGAGGTTCTGCAGGCCTTGGGGAAGGAATCTGGTGTGGAAGGCTGTGTTCTTTGCTTTGATCAGCTTCTGAAGCTCTCTGCCCAGCTGCCAAGTGATTAAAAAGACCGAGATGTGTGAGAACTGGCTCCAACCATCACGGGCATATTCAAACTTTTTGTTCTCTTACTCCAGTGTCTTTTTTCCAACTTCAATTTTCAACAGATTTTACCACCAAATCAACTAGTCTAAACCAAAAAAAGGCTTTGGCTCTTGAGAAAATGGCCCTTTAATCTTCTGAAGGTGCTAAAGGTTTGCTGAACTTCATAGCAGAATAAAGTATGTGCTGCAAAACTCCCAGGAAGACAACGAAGCCAAACCAACTCACAGAAGCTTCCCCTATAGAGTTCTCCATCGAATTGTTCCCTGGAGAAGAGTTGGGGAGAGGGAGTGTCTGACAGGATTTTTTTTTTTTTGTCTGATTTCATGGTGCATGTTTGCAGTGCTGATAGGAATTCTGATTCTCACTTAAAACAAGAGTTATATCAGGGAGTTGAGGAGCCCTAGACTATATTAGCTCTGAAGTGGGGTATTCATGTTACGAGTAGAGGTCATGTAGACCATGTGTAACCTACCTGTTGTGAAGATGTGGGCAGGATATATAAACAAGTACATGAGGGAAGTTTATGCAGGCTTTCAGAAATCCTGGAATGAGAACAGAAGACATGAAGTATCTACTCGGTCCCTCCCAATTAAATGATGTTTCAGTGGGCTTAAAGTTTCCCCCCAGTTGTACACAGGAAAAAGAAAAGTAAAGTGAAATCCCTACTACCAGAATACACACGTGAAAGCTTTCCCCTTTTAGAGTTTCAGGCAATTCTTAGTTTTCTTTAAAGATTAGCTATGAAGACAGCATAGTGTTTAACCTTCTTGCCCTGATTAGAATGGAATGTTAATTAATACTTATTCACTACTTAATATCAAGTGCTGTTGAATGTGCAAAAGAGCAACATGAATGTGGTTCAAAATTTATGATAATCAGGTTCTTCAGCTGGAACCTTTGATTTTACTACCATTATAATACCCTAGGTTTCTGTTAATATTCTAACTCATTAGGTACGTATTTGATTTTTCCGGGCAATTGCTTTGCTTTGAATATATGTGCTAATCTTTCTTAGTGGGCTAAGCTTTCAGAGGAGTTAATCATGTCAAATGTAGTGGCCACTTACTTCAGCTTTTGTAGCACTGTTCATACAGAGGATGCTGTAGTCGGTCTCGAGTTGAGCATTTGGATCAATTAGTTAAGAAATTTAACTTCCAGTTTTCCACCTAGCTACCGGTTTGCCAGGATACCTCCATCATGGAGAGTGTTACTTCTGCAGTCCTTAACTCTCACCTGAAGGCACAGCTGTCTTCCTCTGTTCTTGCATTAAACATATCTGCTGCCTTCTTCCTGTGCCTTAACTGAGCTCCGCGGAAGGACTCTGCTCCTAGCCTAGAGCAGTTCTGCTTTCTCCTGCTGAACTTCAAATACATCTCTGAAACGGAGGTATATACCTTACCGTGCTTATCATGAGCTAGTCCTTGGTCTCTCTTTGACTGACATAGCCCTGCTGGCAAAAGGCTGACTGCCTCTGTGTGTGAATGCAGGTTTGGAACTGCAGTATAAAAATGAGAAAGCAAATCCCACATATCACACACTGTAAAGGGCCAAACCTTTGGCAATACTGATTTAGGAAGGGCAGTGAGATGTTTGAATGTCAACCTCCAATCAAGCAACAAAAGGAGTCCAGTACAGACAGGAGATAGAGGACAGGTAAATCATTCTTTAGTGATTCCATGTATTCCTTTTCTGCTAGTGCATTAGCTTTCATAAGAGTGTTATTTGAATCGTGAGTGAAATAGTTCATATAGCTGAGGCAAGGTGTCAGCTGATTTCACTTCTGTTGGGAAAGGTTCCTAGAATTATCCAAACTGACTCTAGATACAAGCCTGGCCCTCAGTCCCTTGTATTTATCCAGTACAGCAAACTATACCATTAGGATAGTAAATCCAGCTGGGGAGACACGACCAGTGGGTATCATTGGTACTTGTAAGGTAAACACTCCGGTAAGGGCGAAATAGCGAAGTGAGGGGTTAATGTGCCGTAGGTCAATTTTTTTTTCTTTCAGTTCAACCCAAACTGCCAGTGAATCCGGTTCCAAAGCTCAGTTAAGTTCCTGCACAACCCCTGATTAAACAGGAAAAACCTGTGAATTGTTGGCTTTGCATCCTGGACTGAGGACAGGGTGCACTTGAGTAACATGCATGCTTCAGGGTTTCATTTAAATTTCTAAAGCTTCAGAGGAAAGGGAAAAAAATCTTGGTCTTTCTATAAGAGGGGAAAAGATCTAATCTGTTTACACCCTGCATTCCTTACGTTCCTTTGATAGTCTGCTACTATAAAAACCCTCAGTCCCACCTACAGTGAGTTTAAAGGAGCTACAGAAAAGCTAAACCTTTCTGTGGAGGCAGATATGACATAAGGTACCTAGAGGTCCGGTGGTCTTCAGACACCAATGCATCCAAATTGTGTTTGCCATTATTCAGTGCTCTGAACAGATCTTGTTTTTCCGTTGGACAAGGAGACAGGCATGTACCCACCTTAATTCAAAAGGGCTTCTTTCCTTGGTATGAACTGAAAAGTGTCCTGGTATGGGAATGCCCTTTTTGGAATACGAAGCTTGAAGCTCAAGCTTTTTTAGGTTTGGCTTTTTTATTTTTTTTTCTTCTCCTGTTTGAACGTGATGACTCAAACTTGGTGCAAATCCAAGGCAAATAAAAGGTGCAGGCGCCTACAGTTGCTTAACTCCTGAGTCGCTGTAAGTAGAGATCATGAAGCAGGCTAAAACTGCTTCCCATGGTGTGGGCTCCCCCCCCCCTCCCCAGCCCTTTTCAGGGTACTGTGGTCTAGGCACTCTCCTGAACATGGCACTGAAGGACTAGATGGGAGTTGAAGATTTCTTATCTTCTGCTACTTTGGTTATTAAATCATCTCCTTTGCTGCACTTTATCATAGTGGTGGAGTTAACAGCACCTGGCTGGCTTAGGTTTACTTTCCCATGTGTACTCTTTCAGGATGGAACCAGATGTTTGGTTATTTTTGTGCATGTAACCCCGCTGTGTCAGGCCGTTGGAATCGATCAACAGTGGTATGCCAGTAGAAGTTGGATCAGGACCCATGGAACGTGAGCATGGAGTGATTACTTCTGCCACATTCAAACCATGGTAGAGTTTTAAAGACTGAAACAGAATATTTGGAAACTGTTTTGGTGTATGGGGAAGGGGCAGCTGAACCTATACCTGGCCTGGAGCCAGGACTCACAGCCTTGAGTGCAGATCCCAATATTTGGATCAGGAAGCCACCAAGTCTTTGGGGACGGAGTGAAGGTGATTTAAAGGCTGTAATCTAGCTATTGCTAATTAACTTTTAAAATACATTATCTCCATTTTCAGTAAATTTCACTTCTCCTGCTCCACCTGAAGGATATCCAAAAGATAGGTGTACAAAAAAAAACCCCCAAAACCTAAAGTCCCTATCAGCCTGCCTAATATCACCTCTTTCATAAGATCAGTCTGGACACTTCATGCTTGGCTGTTGTGTGTGTGTAATCAGTTTGCAAGGAATTGCTGCTAGAACTGAATAAACAGCATCTGGAATGCTCAGAACCATATATCATAGATTTGAATAAGGCAAATCTCACTGAAGTGTCTGAGTGAAGGGGAACACTGGATATGCTTTGGTCCAGTTCTGGTAGCAATGTTACATTTAATGAGATCGTGTGGATGCTGAAGCACTGAAGCATTGGTCTCTGAGGGGGAATTAGCTTCTTCATCTACTCACCCACCACTAGTAGCAAACCGGAGGCTCTTCTTCAGGTGGTTGGAGGGAAAGGGAACTAAAAAAACCTTAGTAGCAGTGCCATAAATGCAAAATTAAATGTCCCCAGGGGGTATAATATAGCTACAGCTTTGAAGTTCTACAATATTTAACTCCTTGCTTTAAAAGTCAATAGTACATTTTGTCTATCTTTAAACTCACAGGGGCAAAGAGATTAACTTTTACCTTCAGTGAAAGGACATAAATCTTGTACGTTATACTTGTCTGCCTGGGAATATCTCTCTGACTTTGCTTTGAGAAGTCATTGAAGAAATTGTGGCTGGAAAGCTGCCTGGCAGAAAAGGACCTGGGGGTGCTGGTTGACAGGCAGCTGAATATGAGCCAGCAGGGTGCCCAGGTGGCCAAGAAGGCCAATGGCATCCTGGCTTGTATCAGGAATGGTGTGGCCAGCAGGAGCAGGGCAGTGACCGTGCCCCTGTGCTGGGCACTGGGGAGGCGCCCCTCGAATGCTGGGGTCAGGATTGGGCCCCTCCCTCCCAGAAGGACCTGGAGGGGCTGGAGCGTGTCCAGAGAAGGGCACGGGAGCTGGGGAGGGGTCTGGAGCCCAAGGCTGCTGGGGAGCGGCTGGGGGAGCTGGGGGTGTTCAGCCTGGAGCAGAGGAGGCTGAGGGGAGCCCTCATCGCTCCCTACAACTGCCTGAGAGGAGGGGGGAGCCAGGGGGGGTTGGGCTCTGCTCCCAGGGAACGGGCGATGGGATGAGGGGAAATGGCCTCAAGTTGTGCCAGGGCAGGTTTATGTTGGACATTGGGAAAAATTTCTTCCCCGCAATGGCTGTCAGGCTCTGGAAGGGGCTGCCCAGGGAAGGGGTCGAGTCCCCCATCCCTGGGGGGATTTAACAGCCGGGCAGACGCGGTGCTTAGGGACAGGGTTTAGTGGTGGGATGGCAGGGTTAGGGGAACGGTTGGACTCAATGATCTTAAAGGTCCTTTCCAACCTAAACAATTCTATGAAAAGAGTGGCTCTAATAATTAACATTGGAAGTAAGGACTTTGCATAACTAAACATTAATATCCTGTCAGGTGTCCCTGAAATAAAGACAGTATGTGGAAGAAATGGCAACAGAATATCAACAGCTCCCATCAGAACTAATCTAAACTCAGCGATCAGCATTTCATAACCAAAAAGTGATTTGAATAGTGTGGCCTTGAATCACAGCTTCCCTCTGTGATTTACAGTAGCTCTGATTTTATTTGCAAATGAAGGCATAAGCACAGCAATATTTGTTTTAATATTAAAATATTTTCTGGAAAATAGACTGAATATAATGGAACAAATCCTCAAGGTGTTTTAAAAAAAAGTCCAAGGAAACTAAACAAAAAGAAAACCCCTCTTTAATTCTATGCAGCTCAACCTTCTTGTATCAGTGGTGGGACATGCACATTCTTTTTCCTCTTGCCTGTCTTTCCCTTTCCCTGTGCCTCCCACTACCCCCCTTAAAAACCAGGAAGATAACATACAGTCTTGCATGGTCTGAGCTAGACACGTTTGTTCCTTTTGCACAAATCCTCACGGAGATTCCAGCCAGGCCCCAGCGTTGTTTTCTGTCCTACCAGAGCTGGGGAAGGACCATAGAGTTGTGATCTGTTGTAATAGTTTCTTATCTTCTGCTTCGTAAAGAAACCTATTATTTTGAACTATTAACGTAAGCTGAAGAATCAGTCTCTGCCTCTCTATGGTTTCCCTCTCAATTGTCAGAATTAGAAAAAGACCTTGTCGCTTTGAAGGGCTTTTCCACAATTAAGGGTGCGGAACTGAGGCTGGGAGAAGTGCTGCTTACCGGGGTGGGGGGCTGTAAATGGGGAGGGTGGGAGACTGACGGTGCTTCCCCTGGGCTCAGCCTTCCCACCCAAGTTCAAAAGCGGGTGGCAGGGGTGGTCGCAGCAATGGAGTTGCTCTTGGAAACTCTTGAAGAAACCGTGTGGTGATTGGGTCAGTACTTAGCAGGCTAGCGAGAGAGGTGTGTTTTTAAAGAAATCCTTTGCTGCACCCCTAGTTCAAGAAGTGCTTAGGAAGTGTCTTCCCTGCTGGGACGAGCGCTGTAACACCGTGAAGCTCTGCTGACACGAGAGAGCAGTGCTGGTTTACACCAGACGCGAACCTTTGACTGAGAGCGTAAGCGGTGAATTAATGTGTTTGTAGCTGGGAGGCAGGGGGGCTCCCTCAGCGACGCAGATTCGGGTTTTTTCTGCTCCACATTTATACTCTTAAGCTTTGGTTTTACTCTTTATTTGCATATCTGTGCTGCAGCATTCCAACCGTTCAAGCGTCTTCTGCCTCGGTGCTTAAGGCTTCGGTACAGGGTCACCCATTAGAGAAGCAGCCGCCTGAGGTGCTGGGAACAGGTTTGAGGCCAACGAGACTTCTCTAAGGGGGGGCTGACGGGTGTTGCACAGCCCTGACACAACCCAGGACCGTCGTGTTTCTCCAGTTCAGCCGTGCCTGGCACGTCGCGCTCAGCCCCATGAATATTACGGGAGAACACACTGCCTGGCATTCGGGGCACGGAAAGGGTTGCAGAGATAAGCTGTAAGTTAATGAGTTATAGAGGCAGTAAGAGATGATGTAACGAACCACAGGAGACTCATGCTAGTTAAATGCATTACTTAAGAAATTTATTTATTAGTCAATCTGAATAGAGAGATGCTTCCCGGAACTCTTCATACTCTCAAATAGGGTGTTTTTTGGAATTTTTTTTTTTTTTTTTGAGGCTGTGATCTACATTTTTTGTCGATGATTCGCAATATTGTCACCTGATACTTCCTCCTCTGACTGAGGGTTAGCTCTCAACCGCCCATCCCACCAACCTGCCCGTTTAAGATTAGCCCGGTGCCTTTTCCACCCTGTATGTAAGGACTTAATGCTCTAATAGAGGACACAAGAATAAATTGGACTGTCAGCCCTCTGTAAGTAGAGGGGGCTGTGGCAGATAGCTCACCAGCACTGCCTTTGGTGCCTCACCGCTTGCCAGGGCAAAGGCAGTTTTCATTCGTCTGCTCCTATGTGGAAATGGTGTAGGAAAAAGTGTTCTCCATCACTAGTGAAGCGAGGCTTTCTGGAGTCACGGCTGAGCAGCTGCAGGGGCTTAGCTTGTCTCAAGACGAGCCGTTTGAGTATATTCCTGGATTTCTGAATTCAGCTGTGAATAGGGCATCTCTCCCACACAGCTGGATGTACCAGTGCCACTTCTGTGTGCTTCATATTGACTGCCACATCAGTTTGCCGCTCAAGAAAGGTCCAGTCGGATATTTGGTGTTCCTACCATCTCTCCTATATATCCTGTGCAGATTTCAGAATCTTGCATGGCCAGTAGATGCAAGTGTTTATATTCCCTGCTCCTCACTGAACACAAAATTTGTAAGCAGGACTAGAGCAGCAAATTGCAATGGTATTGAGGATTACGGGGCATTCCCCATTCCGTAATGTGCTGCTTGCAGTGTGTGACAACATCTCAATCTGATATAGCCCTGTAAAAAAAAAAAAAAAAAAAAAGGAAAAAAACATTATTTCTAGTAGGAATGCTTAGATGGACTTGTCTAAAGCCTTGTTCTGCATAGAGAATTGGATAATGTACAAAAGAAAAATCCAGTCCTCAAATCCTGTCTAACTTTTTTACAGCATTCTTCTTGTTTCATCATTTGCATCCCTTGGCTTCCATTTGTCATTTGTTTTGCTGCTTCCGTTTCCCCAAAGGTACCTCATCTCAGAGGAATGAAATGTTTTGAGCCAATGCCTGGAGGCCCTGTGTTAATTTGTTTTATGGCCCTTTTCTCCAAGCTCAGCTTTCCTATTTTCTGCAAACAGAAATTCCTTTTTCATCTGGAGTAGCCGTTTGAATCAGCAAGTTGAAAACATCACCATCAATCAAGTTCACATTCAGTCTAATTTTCAAGCGTCCAAGTGATTTAGAAACTTGAGTTCTATGTGTAGAAGTGATCAAAGCCCATATGCCAGATTTGAAGGCATTTCAGAGGTTACATCCATTGATTTGAAGGAGAGTTCAGCTCCTAAATACATCCTGTAACGATTCCATGCCTTAGGGCTGACAACCTCTAAGGTATGCAGCTTTCCGGCACCTACTGAAACCAGGGATGCTATGAAAAAAGAATCGGGGAGTTCCGAGATGCATTTTTCAATATTATAGACTATATTCAGTAACTGAGACTTTTTTTTAAGGTCCCAGGATCTACGGTTAAAATACATAAACGTTAGTGCAGACAGAAGTTTCACATCTCTTTCTCTGCCTTCAGTCTCTTCCCAACTCCCAACTTTCCTTGCTAGGAAATATTTGGATCTTGGGGTACAAGGAGAAATACTGTCCCCTAAGCTCCTATTTCAGACCCTAACTTGAAGGGGCTTGTCTCTTCTGCTCGAAGCATGTGGACTCCAACGATCCAAGTCAACCTCTGGCCTCAAATATCTTAAAAAAAAAAATAAGGTGCAGTATAAAATTATTACCTTTGCCTAGGAGCTCTTTACAAAACATTATGCAACTTATCGACAATAATTTCTGTGCTGTGTGAGCATCCTAATAGTTGTATTTCTTTCTGGTTTGGACTCAGCAAACAGCTCCTCTCAGGGAGTGCTGTTTGATTGCTTCTCAGTATTACCCAAGGTTTGGAAAAGGTAGTCTCAGGGCATGCTAGACAGGCTTTTTCTAAGTGGCTCAGGCAGCTGGGCACCCAACCTCAATTAAAACAACCTTCTGAATGCTAGGCCGTTGTCCCCTCATACAAGCAAGGCAGGCAGCTGCCTGCCATGGGGTAGCAGAGGGGCCGTGGCCCTTCTTGCCTACTCCAGTTCTGCCAAAGCCCTGGAGATGTAGGCTGGCAGCAACTCTTCCAGAGGTGTCAGGGCATCAAACACTCCAAGAGGAGGAAGGGAGACAGGGGGTGTATAGGAGGAGGCCAGGCCTTCCTAAAAGTGGGAACTTCCCATAAAATCCTGTTTTCTGGGGGTGTCCAGTTCAGCAAGCTCATTCTCCAGGTCAGTTCAGCTGTTTCCCCTTCACCCTGTGCCTTCCCTCTGAGGAAGAGCTCTTCTTGTTTCCTCCTGCCTACCCTTCTGAGAAAACTCAGCCATGGGAGAGCTGACGGTCCCAGCCTACCTTTGTTTTTAACAAACATCTATCTGCTTTGCTGTTGCTCCAGAGTGAAAGAAACAGCATCATCCGTAGGCAGGCATCAACTGAATAGACCTGGAGTCACAATCAGAAATGTACCAAAACTTCACCAAAACCGCTGACCTGGGTGTCTTGGCTACAGTCATATCGAGTTTGAGTATTTGATCAATTAAAAAAACCCAATAAAATAGTGAATTCAACCACAGCGATGCATAATCATACTCTAAATGATGAATAGAATGAAACCCTCCTGCAGCTCCAAGCTGGCGATTAGCTCATCTGTCACTTCCAAGTTTTATTTTGTTCTTATCAATAAACTACATCTTAGAAGGAGGAGGTTTTGAACCTATCAGACCTCTTCTATCTGATATAAATCACAGTTTGTAACCCTTACAGCAGCATGAAAATAAAATGGAGCATAAATTGGTAAAAGAAGTTAATTTTCACTTTTCTTAAGGTATTAAAGTGGCAGAAGATACCCTATCATTGGGACAACAGATTAAGAACTGGATTTCTTTAAAGGCAGCATGCACATGCTTTTTCACTGGATATGCAATTGTAAATGTTAGATGAATAGGAAAAGTGAAAATACTTTTTTTACATACTGATAATCTGAGTTATTTTCCCACTTAGTGAAAATTATCAGCAATTGGTTAAAAAGGAAAAGAGTAGAATGACTTTATATTTTATTGGCTGTGCTTCCTCCCTTTGGTTCTTTCAAGGAGACAGGGAATCAGGTGAAGTAGCGAAAAAGAAATCTGTGTATTTCATGAGGTTTTAATAATCTTGCAGCACTTATGGAAATCTTGCAGACCCTTAAGGAAAGGATTGCTTTACAAATAAAATGCAATAATCCCAGTGCATTGCAAAGAGAACAGCCAGAAAAAGATCCAGTCCCCTTGGCGACCCCACTTACAGCTTCTATTGCAATGGGAATCCTGCGTGCTACACAACGGCAAAGCATGTTTGGGTTACTGCACGGCAGCAAAAGAAGCTTGGGGTGGGAAGTAGCAAGATGGCTTGGTGCTAGCTCTTGGCAAATTCATTCCCCAGCAGCATTATTACTCATTTATACGTTGCCATCAGCTAACACAGCAAAATCCAGCAAGCAGAATGAGCCTGACAAGTGGTAGACTCTGCTTGAAAGGGTGAAGCCTGCTGCTGCAATACGCAAAACAGCAAAGCAATGCAGGAAAATGATCAGAAAGCCATAGAATGAATGACGAAAGGGACAGGAGGACCTTGGGAGGTCACCTCATCCATTCCGCTGCCCCAGGTAGGATGAACTTTAAAAACCATCCATGGCATCAGACCTTTGTTGATGCCAGCGACATCTTTCACTGACAGGTATTTTGCAAGGACCGTAAAGTCAGTGCATTTTCAGAGCAAGTGAGCTTTCCTCTTTTTTCTGAGGAACGCACAAAGGAATACTTGTGCATCATCTGCAAGGCCATTGCAGGTGTCTCTGAGGCAAGCTGAAAACTCAATGCTCCTGAAGTTCTCATACCTGAAGAACTGGGGAGACTGTTGAGATGATCAGGTGGGGTGGGCTTCAGCTGCCTTCAGCACTGTCATTGCCCTCTGGCCCAGCCTGAAGTTAGATTGATGGAAGTTAGAGAAGCAAACGCTGGAATCATGTTGGGTGAAAGTATTTCAGCTTGCATATGAGAGGGGAGAAGAATAGGAATAGGGGACGTATACATAAATGTTTTGTAAACATTCTGGGACTTTGATGGTAATGCATACCTCCAAGTTTTAATCGGGCAAAGAAGGGAAGAGACCAGCATGGCTGAGACGAGACATGCTGGACAAACTAAGGAGGAAGAGGGAGCTGCACAGGCAGTGGAAGCAGGGACAGGCATCCTGGGAAGAGTATAGGGACGCGGCCCGGTTGTGTAGGAATGGGGTCAGGAAGGCCAAGGCTCAGCTGGAGCTAAACTTGGCTAGGGATGCAAAGAATAACAAGAAGGGTTTCTACAGGTATATCAGCCGGAAAAGGATGGTTAAAGAAAGCGTACCCCCACTGATGAGCGAGACTGGCAAGCTGGTAATAGCAGATGAGGAGAAGGCTGAGGTACTCAACAACTTTTTTGCCTCAGTCTTCACTGGGAAGCTCTCTCCTCACCCCACCCGAGTTGATGGATGGCATGAGGGAGACAGGGAGGGCAAAACCCTTCCTGCTGTAGGAGAAGATCAGGTTCGTGACCACCTGAGGAACCTGAATGCGCATAAGTCCATGGGACCTGATGAGATGCATCCCAGAGTCCTGAGGGAATTGGCCGATGTAGTCGCCAAGCCACTCTCCATGATATTTGAAAAGTCATGGCAGTCAGGTGAAGTCCCTGGTGACTGGAAGAAGGGAAACATTGTGCCCATTTTCAAAAAGGGTAGAAAGGAAGACCCTGGGAACTACCGACCTGTCAGCCTCACCTCTGTGCCTGGGAAGATCATGGAACAGATCCTCCTAGAAGCTATGCTAAGGCACATGGAGGCCAGGGAGATAATTCGAGATAGCCAGCATGGCTTCACCAAGGGCAAGTCCTGCCTGACGAACCTAGTGGCTTTCTATGATGGTGTGACAGCATCAGTGGACAAGGGAAAACCAATAGATGTCATCTATCTGGACTTCTGCAAAGCCTTTGACACAGTCCCCCACAACATCCTTCTCTCTAAATTGGAGGGCTATGGATTTGACGGGTGGACTGTTCGGTGGATAAGGAACTGGCTGGATGGCCGCATCCAGAGGGTAGTGGTCAATGGCTCGATGTCCAGATGGAAACCGGTGACGAGTGGTGTCCCTCAGGGGTCCGTACTGGGACCCGTGCTGTTTAATATATTCATCAATGACTTAGACAGCGAGATTGAGTGCACCCTCAGCAAGTTTGCGGATGACACCAAACTGAGTGGTGCGGTTGACACACCAGAAGGACGGGATGTCATCCAGAGAGACCTGGACAGGCTGGAGAGGTGGGCCTGTGTGAACCTCATGAGGTTCAACAAGGCCAAGTGCAAGGTCCTGCCCCTGGGTCGGGGTAACCCCCTGTATCAGTACAGGCTGGGGGAAGAAAGGATCGAGAGCAGCCCTGCACAGAGGGACTTGGGCGTGCTGGTGGATGAAAAGCTGGACATGAGCCAGCAATGTGCACTGGCAGCCCAGAAGGCCAACCGTACCCTGGGCTGCATCAGGAGAAGCGTGGCCAGCAGGTCGAGGGAGGTGATTCTGCCCCTCTGCTCTGCTCTGGGGAGACCTCACCTGGAGCCCTGCATCCAGCTCAGGAGCCCTCAGCACAAGAAGGACATGGAACTGTTGGAGCGGGTCCAGAGGAGGGCTACTAAAATGATCCGAGGGCTGGAGCACCTCTCTTATGAGGACAGGCTGAGGGAGTTGGGCTTGTTCAGCCTGGAGAAGAGAAGGCTGCGGGGAGACCTGATTACGGCCTTTCAGTATCTAAAGGGGGCCTATAGGAAAGATGGGGAAAATCTTTTTAGTAGGGCCAGCTGTGAGAGGACAAGGGGTAATGGTTTTAAACTAAACCAGGGTAGGTTTAGACTGGATATAAGGAAGAAATTCTTTACAATGAGGGTGGTAAAACACTGGAACAGGTTGCCCAGAGAGGTGGTGGAGGCCCCATCCCTGGGAACATTCAAGGACAGGTTGGATGGGGCTCTGAGCAACCTGATCTAGTTAGTGGTGTCCCTGCTCACTGCAGGGGGGTTGGACTAGATGACCTCTAGGGGTCCCTTCCAACCCAAAACATTCTATGATTCTATTCTATGAAGTTTTATCCCTAGCATCTGTCCAGGGAGCAGCTTTTGTAAAGGGAGTTGTTTCATCATCCAGACTGAAATTTTTTTCCTTTAGTTGCAGATGACCTCACACCTGGACGTTGATGGCAGGCAAAGCTTTCCCAAAGAATACCTGTGTATCTGACCCCCTCTGGTCTCAGGCACAGGTGCAGTATCGTATGCTACTTGCATCATATTCTCCTGGCGAACTGCCAGGCCTCAGCTCCCTGTCCCCTTCTCCCTGAATCTGAGGAATTCCAGGGAAAAGAAGAAAAGAACCTGCAGACAAACACATGGCATTTTGTTCATGTGGCGTGGGATGTTTCTCTAGGATTTTTCCTATAGCTTATTACTGGCGTGTAAGTTGGACCATGACTAATTTTGAGAAAGTTGGTTTTAAAAGTTACTTACGTTTGTCAAACACCATGTTAAAGCTACCTAAAGGTTAATAATGCACTAGTCACGCTTCCCATTTGATAGTCAGTAATTAACAATCATTGTGGCCAAGACCACCTCAGATTAAGCAATCAAGAGGCCATGAAGTGATATCTAATTTCAGTCGTTAACGTTTTAGCAAATTTACCCACAAGTGAGAAAAATCCATTAACTCACCTTGCAGCACAGAGAGCAGGTTGCTTGCACCTTGCTCTATGCAGTAGCCATGGTGAGCGTTGCCCTCTCAAAAGATTTGTCTCTCCTTTATGGTAGCAATGCTAATATTTCTCGTGATGAGTCAAGGACAGGATTCCTGTACACACAGCGTTCGGTGCAGCCAAGGGCAGGATTTCTTAACCTCTTGCTGGTGTCTTTTGTAAATTTGGCACACAGACTGGAGGAACATTTGTGAGTACTGAAAATGCTTACAGTGCTGAAAATCATAAAATTATTTGGGCAAAACTGCTCGAATCTGATTTTGTCCAGCTGCGTGGCAAATATTTGCTTTTCCTCATACTCTTCATTCTTTTTATTGCAGTTGTTTTCATTATAATCATCCTCCACTCTTTCAGTGCAACTAGACGTCTCTTGACTTTCAGTTTTAAAATCTCTGCGTTCAGTTAGCTCACTAGTTCTTGCCATTAGTAGACAGTTTTCAAAAAGGTGGTGGGAGGAGTAGTAGCACAGAGCTTGTCTAATGAACGAAGCTCAGCAAGGCCATGCCAAGGTTATCTAGTTATGGTTGGATCTGATAATGACTCATCCAGGGAGCTTCCTGGCTGGCCAACACCCTTTCCTACCAACTGCTCTGGTGGGAAGGATGACTCAGGGTGTGATCAGTGGCACGCTTGCTGCTCTGCTGGGAACCGTGCTCTGGTGCCCTTTCTATAGGGGCTATCTTGGAGGGTGCCAAGAGAGAAGACGACATGTTCTAACTAGCTGGGGGTTTTTGTGAGTGAGGAACCTTTTAAATAGAGATTACTTTGTTCAAAATTGGAAAGTAAACCAGGAAATTCAGAGTTAAGGACAGTACTTTCTCCTGATCTGAACCACCCAAATATCTTGACCTTATCGCCCTCTACAACTACCTGACAGGAGGCTGTAGTGAGGTGGGGGTCGGCCTCTTCTCCTTGGTAACGAGTGATGGGACGAGGGGAAATGGCCTCAAGTTGTGCCAGGGCAGGGTTAGGTTGGACACTAGGAAATATTTATTCACAGAAAGGGTTGTCAGGCTCTGGAATGGGCTGCCCAGGAAGGTGGTTGAGTCCTCATCCCTGGAGGGATTTAAAAGAAGGGTAGATGAGGTGCTTAGGGACATGGTTTAGTGGTGGGATGGCAGTGCTAGGTTAACGGTTGGACGTGATGATCGTAAAGGTCTTTTCCAACCTAGATGATTCTATGATTCTACGATCTGTTGGATCACACCAAAACATGAGCATTCCCAGCAGGTTCAGTGGAAAAACACTCTCCTTATACTATTAGCACAGTGCGGATGCTCTCACGTGGCCAGCTGGGCAACCCTGCCTGGCCAAGAGCAAGGGAAGGGAGGGGTTTTCCCCCTCACACTTTGCTTGGATTCACACTGTACTTGAGCAGAGTCTGTCTGGATTTGCACAGGGCAAATCTCAACTCAAAAGCTGAGATTGTGTCTTTGTACGTCTGCAGTGAGACGGTGTGGGATTTAAGGGTAAGAGCACCTGGACTTTTGTCCAAAGGAGTCACTTCAGGGAAGCTGCTGTTGATCTGCACCTCCCCAATCTGTAAAATGGGAAGAATGCTAATTTCCCTCATGGAATGGTTTAAGGTCTACCAGTGATGGTGGGTGAGGTAGATGGTTCAATAGCTGATGACAGTCATCCCACACAGGACACAAGCAACTCTCAGAAAACATTAAGTTGTAATCACATCTTCCTGCAGGAAAAATAGCAGTTTTAAGACAGCCCTTTTTCCTCTCGACTAAACTTGAATGATGTTTTAAGAACTTAAGGGTTGGGCTCCACGGATGTAATCGCATTAATGAAGAACAGAATGTATTTTTCTAGAAAATGTTCTAGAAATATGCAGCATCAGATGAGTTTTTTTTCAGAAGCTGGACTGAAATGTCCCTGAGTCTATTAGCCCCAAACTGTTGCCTTTGGCAAATTAAATGAAACATTTTTAGAAGTTACAGACACTAAATACTGGCTTTAACTGTGCTGTTTTAATCAACAAAATCTGGACACAAACCTTCTTCCCTTCAGAGTTAGTTGTTTATGGCTTTTCTCCTTTATATTTTTTTCTGTTTGGTCTTTTCCCAGATTTTTGTGGGTTTGATTCCTCCTCCCTCCGAAGACCACATGCTTACAAAGTTTGCTATAAGCGTAGTTCTGTGGAATTTGCTCGTACCATCTGCTTTATTAACTTGGCAAGTTAATGAAAAATCAGATGAAAACAGCCACTGTATCTTAGCCTGGCATATAAACTGATTGGTGCTACGCCACATCCCTGGTTTTTTTTTCCTGGCTAGAGAATTTCTAGGGTTTCAGAACTGTTGCAGTGTTAATAGTTGGCTCCAAAACATATCACTGTTATCCTTGTTTATGTGCCTGCTCAAATCTAATTAAGGCAGAAGGGAAAATGCACTCAAAAGATGCACTTGTATTCTGGGAAATAAGATAGTGCTTATGAGAAATTACCCAAACTATTAACCTTAAATACTCCACATTGGTGAACATATCTTTCGTTACGTGTAGAAATAAAAAGTTACCCTGAATATTGGGAATACTGGAGTAGTTCATTTAATCGATAGTTGCATGGGCTGAGCTCTAAGCACAGAGTAACAGCCTCCAGGCTATGCAGTACCAGCTTCAACCAGCGACTGATGTTTGCACATGTTCGCTCACTGGCAGTGGTTTGGGTGTAATGTGTGAAAGAAAGGGCTGGAAACAAAAAAAAGGGCTTGAATCAAGTCCCATTGCAAGCAAGGGCAGGACTGACCGTAAACATTTGGGAGCAGTTTTGGTGAGTGGCTCACAAGAAAGAGAACGTTCATGGAATTAATCCCTTCCCCTTTTTTCCCTTCAGGAAACAGTAATCAGAACATTTGTGTTTAGAGGGGTTTGCATCTCTCTGTTCCAGCGTGGTCCCTGTGAAATATCTCCAAAATCAGTAGATGATGGGGAGGTTTCAAGCGGCGTTCACTAGCTTAACTTAGCTATCTATCTGTTGACTTTGGTCGCTCTTAGCATAAAAGTTTTCAGGATGGAAATGCCCTGTGCGCTACTTTAAATACTGGTATAGACACTAAACCCATGTTAAGGCAACACCTTTTGCTGCTTCTGAAAGCTTGAATGCTTGAGAGGGTACAGTAGCTTCTCCCCTACACCGGCCAGCAAAGCTGATCCTGCACCCTCGGGTGCCTGCTGCAGCGCGCCGTCAAGACGAGAAGATGCTGCGCTGGTGACCCTGTCTTCTCACATAATTCTCATAAGAAAAGCGTGCCTCTGCACGGGCGTAGCCTGGCCTGGACTAACCAGCAGCGTGTGGAAGGTTGTTCACACCTCAGCTGGTGAGACAGCGATGTGGAAGTGGTAATTATTTGAGAACTGAAAAAAGGATGCGTTATAACTGACTGGTGCGGTTCTGCCATTTTATTGAACTGCGTGGCTATTGTCCAGGATCTCCTGTTTCAACATGCGGACAGCACTTGGGATTATGCTGCTGTCGTCTTTTTCCTAGAGAGTTTTAAAAATATATTTATTTATTTTTTTACACAAGAGCTCTGATGATTTAGGCAGCACGTTATTTAACTCTTTTATTGGCAAAAGCTGCTGTGATGTATGTTTGTGTGGCGGAGGCTGGGAATTTAACAGTCTCCCCATCTGTTTGTTTTAAAAGGAAAAAAAAAAAAAAGATTAAACCTCATCTCACAGCTGATGCAAGGCTCAGCCCTTCTCCCCTCCTCCTCTCCCTCCCCAGTAATCACGTTATTCACTGGGATGGAAAAAAGAGTTGGTGTTAATTTCCTCCATTCCCACACCTTGCAACCCAGCGCAAGTTACTGCCATTCCCCGTCCTTCAGAGACCAATTATCGTAGGTGAAGTCAGGCTCGGGAGCGGTGTTGCTAAGAGTGGGAAAAGGGGACTGGGGCTTTATGCAACTTTTCGAGACTGGCAAGATGCAAAAATCTGGATTGACCCTTTGTAAGCCTTGCAGAATGGAAACCTTGGGGCAATTTGGCACGTGTGATAGCTGCTAGGGAACTGCTTGAGTCACGTCTCGTGTATACGGTGTCCTATAGATGTAAGCCTAGAAGGAGTGCGAGGGGTGATGTCTGGATGGGGCCCTGAGATGGCACAGCTCATGCTATACCCTCCAGGTTCTGATACGGGTTTGAAGAGAGGTGCCACGGAGGATTTGTCTAACACTAAGGTCCTCCGTACTTTATTCTTGTGGATTATTTAAGTCCTGTGGTATTTCACATAACTGGCTCTTAGCCCCATGACTTACATGGCCTGTCTGTTCAGGTCCAAGCATCCTTGCTGGTGGCCCAACATGAGATGGGTACCTAACAGTCTGGGGTGCCCCACTCCTGCAGATACACAAGAATCCAATGGAAAACAAACCTGTGTCTTGGAGAAATGACAGAGCAGAGTCCTATGGTAGGATCACTCTGGTGTGGAAAGAGGATTCAGTGAAACTCCTGATGAGGTTAGCACCTCAAATGGTTTTATCTTAGTTGTATGCAAGTGAGTTTTTGCTAAGGACTTGGCAGCACGTGAGAAGACATCTGTCATTTCTCAGGTTGTTCTGTCAGCAGCTCTCTTCCTCTTTCAAAGCTGGATTAATGCTGCTTGTACTTGTAGGTCAAATTTTATGGAAGGAAAATGCTGATATTGGAGGAGCCTGCCCTTTCCACTCCTTGCACCAGCAAAGATGGTCCCTGCCATCCAGTGGCAGTGCTCTGCAGCAGGTCCTGGTCGCATAACAGAGCAAAATAGTTCCTAGTTCTCACTGAAATGGTTTTGCTTTGCCCCAAGACGGAAATCAGTCAGAATCCAGGTGGTCACTGGAGCCAGTTAATAGGTAATCAAAGATAGGCTTAAATAAATGCATTGACCTCAGTGTATTTAGGCTCCTGCCAGCAGCAGCAGCTGTGCTTACGCAGTGATGGAGTGACTGGTGTTCTTCCTTTCATGCCTCTGCCCCTCCTGTTTCCTCTGGCTGAGAAGGTAAACATGAGCTATGCGTGGTTTTAAAAAATGTCTAAAAGTGGCTACTGTGGCGAGAGAGATCCAGGATGTCCCTGCAGCTTTCTTGCTGCTGCTTCATTTGTCCGCTTTTGTCCATCTCTTCTCTTAGCTTAGGCAGCGTGGGCACCCCTTCTGCTCTCTATAAACACATTTTGTGTTTTGCTCTCATGCGTCTGTATCACAAGTTCTTTCTCAAGAAAAGGCCCCCTTTTCAGCTTTGTTCATGTAATTACAGTGCAGCACAGGATAGACTGGGAGAGAAGAACCATAATTAGGATTTTTTTTTTCAAAACCCATTTCCTGTGCTGCCTCCTGATCTCCTAGAGTCCTGCCACTGCTGTCTCTTGAATAATACCTGCCTTCTCTCTGTACTCAATGCCACCGAGGAGGCCAGCTGTCAGCAAGGCACAGTTTGCCTCCTTTTTTGCTTTGTAAAAAGCTTTTTTTTTTTCCCCCTTCTTTTTTTCCCTGCTCCTTTCCCTGATGGTGCTGTCAAATGAAGCTCGCTGTCAAATGATGGTGCTCTGTGCTGCTGGAGCATTTTTCATCTCAAGCCTTAATGTTCTGTGCAAACATTCAGTATGAACTAGCTATGGTTTTATTTTTATTCGTTTTCTGGATGAGCAGACTCACGTTTCTTCGGTTTAAATTAGGACTGCTGATAACTTTCTCAAGGTTTTTTTTCTTCAGCTACATCTTTGGAAATGTTATGTACAGTTCTCTTTCTGAATAGCTCCTACTTGGGGGTGAGGGGGGTTGGGAAATGTGGTATTTGGATCCCTTGGAGAGTCCCAATGCTAAAAAGTTGGGTCAACGGTATCTACCTGAACATACTCCTTCCAGAAGAGATTTTCCATGTTGGCAGACAAATGGTCATTCTTGGTTTTGCAGCAATTTCCAGGACAGTACAGTAGCCTTCCAGTGGAGTCTAGAACTGAGCCCAGTAGGTCTAAACAGTTCCTTTTTCCAAATAGCTCTGTTCCAGGTTTCTGGAATGACAAATCCCTGTCATGATGAGAAAAATAGCGAGGTCTTCCTCAAATGTAATGCCTTTGGGACAAGTTGACATTTGGGATTTATAAAACTGGTGTACCATTTCCCATATAATGATCATTTGTTTCAATGGAAAAGAAAAACTAGCCTTGGTCTTCTGTTGGTGAGCTGAAAACTTTCTCTGTTGCTGACCGCATCTCTAATACTGAATTGTGTGGTTTGTAAAATGATACACTTGTGTTAAGTAAAAATATTTTTAAAATATGCTTTGATACAAGGTTTTTTCTTTACTGCTGAATTTAAGCAGACCTCCAGCTTGCTGGGCCTTCATTCTAGATTCTTACTGCTCTGATTAATCTAATAAAAATAATCCTTTCTATTTACTTCTACTTCAATACACACTTTGGCTCTAACAGTACGTAGACCGAAGGGTCAAATAGCCACTATTTCTCTGTGATTCCTTGTACAAAGTGCTTGTTTTTTCCAGTCCAGATTTTTTTTTTTTTTTTCCAGGAAGATATTAACCAGGATACTGGATTTGCCTATTGCTTTCCAGGAAGACCAAAACGATTCTTGCACTCTGTCAGGCCGGGTAGTCTGAGCTAAGAAGAAAAGAGCTGTCTGGGGAGCGGCTGGGAACTCGCACGCTCTCGGCTCTGTTCGCCTCCCGTCGATGGCTGCCTCCTGACTTGCCTGCCCGGGCAGGTCCCGAAGCACGCTGTGCTGCCCGATGGCATACAAAACTGCCAAGCGCGCTCAGACCGATGCTGTCCTGCTCTCCTGGGTGCTTTTTTGGCTGTCCCAATTGCTGTCTTGTCAGGACAGTGCATATGGTCTTCAGTGAAGCTTCCTGCATTTCTCAAAAGGCTGCAAAGACATGGCTGCAACCTCATCTTTGCTGATACTTTCCCTAGGTCTGATCAAATGAATTTCTAAATGATTCAAATAACCAGAGAAGTGATGGGATGCCAGATCTCAGGGAGGGGAGAGCCCAGCTGACAGGTAGAAGTGCATATTCCCCACCTTGGAGCAGGAAGGAAAAGCATTTACATGAAGTGTAAAATTTGATTAAACAAAAAGCTTTTTTTTCCTAACCAATTTTACTGTTAAACACTCAAGTTCAGACCCTGTAGAAGGGTCACTGTGCATCAGTGTCCTATTGCTGAGTCTTTGGTGATGATTTGTGGTGTTTTTTCTTTACAGCCTCCTAGGATCTGCTCGGTTGAGTTTCTTGTGTTTTTATTGTTGTGTTATTTGGCATTCAAATACGTGCAGTTGGTGAAGCCCTACTTGGTTTCCTCCTTTGAATTATCCATGCAAAGTTGATCTCTGGTTCTGAAATGTCATTTTCCTCACTGGCTCCTTGGCTGTTTAGGGTCCAGAAGATCTAATGGAACTGCGGTGTTGCAACTGAAGTTGTACCACAAGCTCTCCTTTCGTAGGCATCATCCATGCTTTCTTCGGGGAGGAAGCAGGAGTTGGTCACCAAGTATAAATGTAGCACAAGGACTGCTATGAATGTGCCAGCTTTTGAAATCTAGTTTTAATACAGTATGGTTTCGTAAGGACCTAGGAGACTGGTCGTATTCTTGACATCCTCGGTTTTTACTGTGTAGCGTGTTTATAGCTGTGATTTTGGTCCTCTTTTCAACCCTATTTTTTTTTTCTTTACCACCTCTCTGAGGACAAGACTTGATACTTGTTGGCCTGGTGATGTGCTCATCGTCTTAAAACTGTGTGAAGCAGATATAAAAGGCACTATGGCAGGTAGAGTTTTTGTCCCGTTGTATAGCTGCCTTGCTAATGCTACTCACAGTCTGCAGTCAGGTCTCTGTCAAAGCCAAGCTACCAAGATAATTGACCACCCACTCAAAATTTTGGGGAGGTTTTCCACATCTGACAGCGGGCATTTGATCAGGTTTGCTGTTGGATTATTAGTTTGGATTATGCATTTTTCTCTCTCTCATACTGCTTTACATGGCTCTGATTAGCCCACTGGGCACTAGTGTAACTTGCTTGAGTTGGGTGGATTTATGTCAGTTCTGCACGACAAATCAGAATGTAAGTGGTATTGCTGCTAATTTTAAAATCTGGCTGGGATAGGTAGAGATAACTGGTAGCTAGCTCTTCCATCTCTCCCCTTAAAATTTCTCCTTGCTGCCATCTTACCCCTCCAGGACCTAACAAAACACCATGTCCATGTCACCATGTGATTCTCTTCTGTTTGCCTTCTGTGTTTGTGAAACTCTTTGAGCTTGCCTAGGGAAACCAAAGTATTTGTCTCATAAACGGGATGGCAGGAAGGAAACTCCATCACATGCACCTTCCTTTTGTATTCGCTGACATAATCGTATAGTTCCTCAGGCCCTGGCACCAGCCTTTGAAACAGCTCACGTCTGCTGCTGGAAATAAGGTAAGAGCTTGCAGGCACAAAAATGTGCTTGGCTACTTGATCTTTATCATGTCCCTGCCTGCTTAGGGGATGCATCCAGCAAGCAGAGACTGTCTTGCAATATTCCAAAATTGGCTGGAGTTACCCAGGACTACTGGATCTTTTGAAATGGATGCAGTTGCCAACAATATGGGTCGTAATAGCAGGTAAACAGGTGCGAGTATCAGAGATTAGGAAAGCTGTTTTAAATTTAATAGCTTGACAGTTGGTTGGAGTTGAAACCATCCCAATGGAAATAATCTCCTACATGCAAACCAAATCTACAAAGGGAAATGTTATGTAGCTAACAGTGGCCCTGATATGGTATGGCTACACTCAGAATTTTTGTCAGAGAAGTGATTTTCTGGGGAGGTGACACCCCTGTGCTGTAGTCGTGGCTGGTGACAGCGTTCCTGCATGGTGCTGGTGGGAGATATCAGCTTATGAGAGCAGCAAAGCTGAGGCACTGCAAAATGTTTATCCCCTGAAGCTACTGGGAACCCCCACACACTTTACATTTCACATGAATCCCTGGATTCCTGCACATATCATTCCAAGGGTCAGCCACCTGTACCTTGCTGCTCATCTACAGGGATCTGATATGTTGCTTTGCTATCCCCTCTGCTACCAAAAAAAAAAAACCAACAACCAGAGCTTGAAGCTTTGCTAGCTGTAGTTGGGGTATGCCATTTGCTGGCGTAAGGTAATGTTGGTGTCTTCTTGCCCTTTGCATATATTTTGTACTGTATGAGAGATGGTAATGTGGCTTTCTTTGTATGGGCCTGGCGTCTCCTTTGTACTTGCATGCTTACCATCACCCACAGCCTTGCCACTTGTGATTTGAATGAGTAATTCCTGACATTTGTTTTCAAGCAGGTGGCTCTGACACACCCTGACTCCTACATTCAAATACAGGAGGAACATGCATACAGGAAGGGATGTGGACATCACCTCATTTCATGGAGCTGAACAGGAACATCACTCCACTCCATCAGGTAAATGGACAAATGCCACCGCATGGCTGTGTCTCCTGTTGCAGTAGACTGAAGGGATACATGCAATTGAAAAAGTAAATTGCTGTGGAAAGAGTAGGTCTTGCCCAGTCTTTGTTTTTACATTAAAGACAGATTCAGATCAAAACTCACATCAGACTCTTGGCAAACTTTGTGAAGTTTTGTCACCTCCCACAAAACATCATCTGGGCTTGATGTTCCTGAATATTCATAACTTAAACCCTTTGCCTCTGTCACATGAGTAGTGAAGGTATTCAGCAGCTTGGGGCTGGAGTTGTGGGGGTTCTTTGGAATAATTCTGACTGAAACACTGCTGCATCTTCTGAGCATGCAAATAGGTGACCATACACCGTGAAGGAAAGCTGAGCTATTCCATACCATGGAACAGCCTCATGACTGTGAGATGCTCTCAAGTCCAGCAGATGTGCATTTCTCAGCACAGAATGCTACCCTGGAATACCGTTACCCATGACTGACCCTTACAGAAATTGTCTCTGTGCTGCATACTCATAGAGTAATGGTCTTTAGAGATTGGGAAAGCTCATTAAATAACCTAGATTTTACAGATGCTGTTTTGTTCCTATGTGTCTTACCAGTAAATTGATTTTTATATACCCTTCTCTGACATGCTGTCCCATTTCTGTGATGAAGATGACTATTTCGATGGCCGGGTTCTGTGTGCTGCTCTGGGTGTTCCCTTGCTGCCTGAAGAGATGGCTATTCCATGGCTTTTTGTCTACCCAGTGACTACTCTTTCAGCGTAGAAGATGAATATGGATCTGTATATACTGACGACTTCTTGGGGAATGTTGCATCTGAGCCATAAAGCAGGTGAGTACTGTGGTTTCCAGCCCAGCCCTAAGATGAGGAGAGAAAGCATAAGGTCTACTCATTCCACTTGGTGCTAGAACAGTGCCAGCTTGGCTCAGCCAAAATCAGGAGGCTTAAATTAGGCCACTCATTACTCTTGCAGACCAAAGGACTTCTTCAAAGCTAACCAGAGAGTCTGTCTGCCCCCAAGAGAGGAAGGCATCAGCACATTAAGTACATACAATGAAACCCCACCTCAGCATGAAGGCACCTTTCTTCACCCGAGACTGGGTAATCAAACAATTTATGTGTGTATTCAGCCCAACCCAGAAAAATAATTTATAGAAAATAAAACAGCAGCATTGCCTATCCAATAAGGCAAAGCAATTTTTTTTTTCTCCCTCCAGTTTTAAAGGGTTTCTTAGCACTCAGTGCTAAATGCAGCTGATCCTTGCTGTTCAAAGCATGAGGTTAATCAGGGTGTGATCTGGTTTTGCTACACAGGAGTCTGTTGCTTTAAACAACAGTCTGTTGTATCAGACTTGGGTAAAAATCTACCAGGAAACAAGATTTTTAAAGCTGCACAGGAAGACAATCTCATGTTTGTTCAGCACCGCATGGATTTGTGTGTCAGAGTTGATGGTTGCATGTATTAAGCCAGAAATGAGACTAGTTGTTTCTTTTGCCTCGTCATTTTATCATGGGTAGAAATTGTAGGGACAGAGCTTTGAATGTATCAGGAATATTGTTTGGTTCCTTTGTTTCTGTCCTTGCAAAAATCCGGTAATGTAGGTGGTTTCTGCCTCTTCTGGAACACACAACACTGGTGCTGCAGGAGTCACGAGCAGATCTGTTTGCCATGTTAGCGGCAGCACTGAAAACCAAATGTCCAGCCTTGGAGGTGTTACTCAAGTGTGTGTTTTCTGTAGTGGCCTGGCCACTGCATGTAAGATGGAGGGCAACCAAAACCTTTGCTGTCCTGGCAACACAGACCAAAAGCTTTGATTTAATTCTGAAGGATCTGATCTGGAAGAAAGATGTCAGTTCTTCCTCCCAGTTGGTTTCTAAATATTTACAGGTAGGAAATATGCCATGAACTGCTTGTCGCTTACAGTTGTCTGTGTTGTGGGTGTGAACCAAGGTTTAACCGCACACATTTGCTTATCCACAAGTATCTGAACTTAGGAAAAGAGCAGGCAACTTCTCAAAATCAAGCATGATAGATTTTTCAACATCTGTCTCAGTTGTTTCAACACCGTGTTCATAGTTCAGCAGAGCTTTTGATGGTGAGATATGGCCCATCGGAGCATTTGTCCTACCCCAGTTTCCAAACCAATATGCTATCAACAGCAACAAAAAATAAATGGGAGCAGTCCTCAGTGTGAACAGGCCTGAATGTAGCGACATAGCCAACATCACCTGAAGTGAGGAAGCTTTCAGGTGGGTGGATTTTTTTGCTACTAAGCTAAACACAGGGTCTTTTATGGCATATTCTGGGTCCTGCACCTGACTCTGCATAACAAGATTCTGCTCCTTCCAGTTGCTGTATCCCTACTCTTATTGTAATCCGGCATTTGCCTGCTTTTAGGAGTGAAAACTATTCCCATTGTTCTAGTTTTTGTGGGTGTTTATGCTCTAATTCACTGACTTGGTCTGCAGCAAACCTGTTTTTAACTGCAGATCTAATGTGGGAGATTGTTCAAAAGGTAAGGTGTGTCTCGCTGATTAGCTGAGTTGAAGTCACCTGACCCTGAACAAATAGTTCCTGACCTTAATTTTGTGTTGGCTTTATTTACTTAATATAGAAACGTTAAAATTGGGCTGCAGCGAACTGTGTCTTTAACCATTTCCTTTCTTGTGTAATTTGTAGTTTTATAGAGGATCCAACTTAAGAGTCGGTGTCAAGCCTTGAATCACGCTGTGGATTTGGCGCTATTGCTGTTAGGTCATTTTCCCTCATCAGCTTCCCAGGTGCAGGATTTGGAGAAGCAGGTACATATAAAGTTGTTAGAACATGTAATGGAAGTGTGATGGGAGGGGTGGGGGAAGGAAAAAACTTACTGAGGTGTACCGTGGGCTGGTGATTCAGAAGCCTGCACGCCATTAGCTCTGCACGGCAAGCTGCCGTCTGGAGGCAAGACACTTGCAGAACTAGAGGGCTGACTCTCCTCTTCGTGCTCACTTCTGGCACAAGATGGTGGTGAAGTCAGGGCTGTATTTGCACTCTCACGCCATGCCATTAGGGAAGAGTCTGCCCCAACGGCGACTGCAGTCTGAGCTAGCGAGTGGGTGTTAGAATTGAAGCCATCTCTGTGTGGGCAGAGGTGTTGTCAATGCGACTTTGTTGCCCAATAGGTTCCTGATTACAAATTAAGCAGGTCAGAAGGGAAAGGGAATACAGTTTGTCCTGATAAAAAGATATCGTTTGTGAGTGGGGAGAAGAAAACTGGATTAATGCTGAGAGGTTCTGTGCTAGACTGGGACAGTTGGAAAAGCGCTGCCGCTGCTAATTCTTGAAAGGCTTGGTAGGGAAATAGCATGTAAGCCGTTCTTCCTCTTATGACCTTAGCTAGCTGGCTTTTCTATCAGTCTTTCTACCTATAATATGTGCTACAGTGTTTGGAAAAGTCAGTCAAATACTCCAGTAAAATACTATGGTATTCTCAGCTATTGCCTTTACTTAGACTAAATTCCTGCGGGTATGTCCACACAGCCTTTTGCAGGTTCATGCCTCTTGACCCTGCCAACCAAACAGCCTTGTTGCCCCACTAGTTCAGTGCATAACGTGACCAGATGACTTGACCAGCCTGTGTTCTGGTACCAGCCTAACTGCACTTCCCTAGCAGCTACGCTAAACTTATGTCCCAGCAGCTCTGAGCACGAGGAACTAGTTCACGTCCACCACCAAAACATCCTAAAATCTAAACCCCAGCATGAATCAGGGCTGCACACTAACGGTGGCTGCACAACTTGGAAAGATGGCGCTTCTGTTCAGCTGCAAGAAAGGGCTTTGTGTTCGCAGTTGTGATTAAATTAGATCTTGGGGTGGGGGGTGGTGGTGTCTGCCTGTAAAACTTAAAATCTGGGGGCTGGTGGCATTTGCAAATTTGTGCTGCTAAAATAAGCCCGATCCCATTTTGTGAAATAGTGCGTTACATGAGCTCTGCTGGACCGATCATCTCTAGGGCTATGGAATAACACAAGACAACAGTATTATTGCCCTGGCCTTCCCTGGCATTGCATTCAGGAACCTGCCGTGTTCCACGAATGGATTAAATATCAGAGCTTCTCAAAGCAGCTCAAAACCTCACTTCGTGTTAGAAATCCTCATTTAAAGAACAAAGGTCTGTGTAAGGGTGAACTGTGAAGAGGGAAACAACACAAAATGAAACGGCGTGCAAAAGGCAAAACATTTAGCAGGGCTCCTGTACGGAGCCATCGCCATGGCTGCCTTCCACGGCTCCGTTTACCTGGCTGGGACACAGGAGCAGTTGCTGGGCCCGTCTGAATGTATGAGAGATTAGCAGGGTAGGAAAACACCTGCTTCCACTTAACTGATCTGAGAGGAAACAAAGGGCAAGAAAAGCGATGGCCTGAACAACACAGCATTGGATGAAAACTAATATGGACCTTCACATTGGCAGTTGGCAGCCATAACCCTCAATTTAAGCAGCTGAGAGTCCCAACTCTTTAGATCTAAAATCTTGCTGCTGTGAAGATGAAAGACTTTGTTCCACACATCCCTCCCCCCTCCCCTTTTTCTTTTTTCCCCCTTTTTCTTTTCACTCGACCGTGTCCAAATGGGGAGTAGGCAGATGGGCGTTCAGGCAAACCCAGATGCCAAGCTGCTGCGCTTTATAATAGGTGGTGAGGAGTGGCAGACAACTCAGCCAGAAGGAGAAGGTGGAAACTTTCCGAACATTGTTCAGGAGCTCGGTGACCCCCTTTAGTTCTGCCTCAGAGGAAGGGCCAGCTGTGACAGGACAAGGGGTAATGGTTTTAAACTGAAGCAGGGTAGGTTTAGACTAGATCTAAGGAAGAAATTCTTTACAATGAGGGTGGTAAAACACTGGGACAGGTTGCCCAGGGGGGTGGTGGAAGCCCCATCCCTGGGAACATTCAAGGCCAGGTTTGATGGGGCTCTGAGCAATCTGATCTGGTTGGCAGTGTCCCTGCTCACCGCAGGGGGGTTGGACTAGATGACCTCTAGGGGTCCCCTCCAACCCAAAACATTCTATGATTCTATGATTCTAAGGGGGGATTGGCCGGGACTCACTGACGAGCACAGGATAGGCTTTGATTCGGATACGGGATTGAAATCCTGGTGATAGGAAAGCAGGGAATGTGGTGCTTTCATTGACTTCAGCGAGGGCTGTTGCTCAGCATCTCTGCAAGCAAGGTCTCAAGGAAGGCTTTTAAATTATATGCTGAGTCCAAGACCATTTAGAAGGTGAGCAGAAAAGCCACACAGTCACTATCTGAGGCTCGGTTTCATTGCTTGCCTCTGAGTTGTGTTTCATTCACAAACTGGACTTAGCTTCATTTTAAATACACTGCCATTAGGCTCTTTTTTTCCTCCGTTTGCTTTGATTGGAACAAGAATGGTTCTAGCTGTTAAACAGAGATACCCAGCACTGCAAACCAGGCCCCTTCCAAGCTGTTGTGCAGGGATTAACGGGACAGCTGATGGCCTCTCGTGGGGCTCTTTCCAGTGCCATGTTGCTGTGGGGTTTGTCTAATATTTTACCTTTCGCTTGTTCACCGGCTTGTGCCCTACGGAAACGTAACTTAAGTCTGGCAGATTGGATGGCCGGCCTCAAGTTAATAGGTTTACAAAGAGGAGGGCAAAGAGAAGGTAAGGCTTATGAGATTATAAAACTTTCGTTTCATGTTCAAAGAAACACAGCTTAGGCTGACTTGCCTGCCCACCGCTTCTGTCATCTTCCGAGCAGTAAAAAAACCCAGTGAAACATACCCGTGACCTTACACACTAACACTGGCAAAACATGTTTTAACTGTGGATGGATTGCATGCAAGCGATCCCTCCAGGTTATTGTACATCTCCAAACGCTGCAACGAGCAATATGCTTCTCCCCTCCTCCTTTGCTTGCTTAACTTGTTAAGACATGGGAGGTTACTCCTGCTATGACTCCTGTTCCTGACCTGACAGGTGGTGCCTTGAACTGAACTTTGCTCTCACAAACACAGTTGGGTTTCGCCTATCAGCCTACCATTTAGTGGACTTGCCCATCTGCACAGAATTTAGTAATTCTGGCAATGTGTGCTGCTGCCATTGTCTCGGGTGCTGGGTTAGGGAGCGCTGCTGAGTGCGGGGGCTTGCTACACACATAAATGAGGGCCAAGGATTCCACACAGTTAATCTCATGCCTTTAACTCTGTCGATTGTGCAAGGAGTTGCTGAGTGCAGGTAAGAAGATGAAAGAGACTGAGGTGATGCAGGAAGTGATTCTAATGGCTATAGCTCTGCGATGAAAGGAATAAACACCTTTATGGATCTGCACTGATGTGACCCCTTTCTGCAGAGCTGCACTAGGAACAAAGCTTTGCAATGGACCTGAAGTCCAATGTGGTTTGTAGCCTGTTTTAAAGAACTGGAGCTTATTGAAAAAAGATGAATGAACTGCTATGAAGAATGGCTGTGAAATGATTCTTTGATAGGAGATGTTTGTTTTTCATAGAATCATAGAATGTTTTGGGTTGGAAGGGACCCCTAGAGGTCACCCAGCCCAACCCCCCTGCAGGAGCAGGGACACCTTGAACCACATCAGGTTGCTCACAGCCCCGTCCAACCTGGCCTGGAATGTTCCCAGGGATGGGGCCTCCACCCCCTCTCTGGGCAACCCCTGCCAGGGTTTCACCACCCTCAGTGTAAAGAATTTCTTCCTTAGATCCAGTCTAAACCTACCCTGCTTCAGTTTAAAACCATTACCCCTTGTCCTGTCCCAGCTGGCCCTACTAAAAAGATTTTCCCCCCCTTTCCTCTGGGCCCCCTCTAAGCCCTGAACGGCCGCACTCAGCTCTGCCCGCAGCCTCCTCTTCTCCAGGCTGAACACCCCCAACTCTCCCAGCCTGGCCTCAGAGCAGAGGGGCTCCAGCCCTCGGAGCATTTTTCAATACAAGAAATGCTACATTTGAACTGTGTGGCAAGGAGCGTTTACCTCCTTTCTTCCTCTACCCAGTCTAAAGCCATGGGCTCCTATAGCCATGTTCAGTGTTTGCATTTGATCATTTGTTTCCTACCAAACTTCTGGTGTCAGTGATATCCCGTAGTGTAGTTAAGTTAACGGTGTCTGGTTTTAGTCTTTTTTTTTTTTTTTCCTTCTTCACAGTTTATTATCCCCTTTTTATTATTTAGCCGTTCTGTGCTAGCCTGTCCCCTGATTTGTGTATTGTGAAAGTAGAATTCACTACGCAGCTGGGTACCAGTCACTAAGTACCCCAGGACACAGTATTTATCAATACTAGTCCTTCTAACCCCAATCTGTTGTATGCTTGTATTTCTTGGGTTAAATCCTGCAGTTTTCGCCCAAGTGCCATTTGGAAAAGATTTCTGTTCACTTTAGCTTATCTGCATTTACCTGAGGAAGGATTATTAATATGGGGATTTGGTTTGCTGTTGAGTATTGATGGCCCAGATATAGCTGATTCTTTTGATAACCACAAAAATGAACGTTTCAGTATTAAGTGTAATAAGTCACACATTAATCTTTTCCAAGATGAAAAACACATAACAAGGTCTTCTCTGCTGTGCTTCATGGAGCTTTATAAAATGCAGAGCCAACACCTGCAGCATAAACACATCATTACAGTGTTCCATGAATGAAATCTCAAGCTTGATGTTCAAAGATCATAAAGCCCTTGAGTAGTGTCACCTCTGCAAACACCAGAAGAAGGTCTGTTTACTATTGCTGTGTTATAAGAGAAACTCAACTGACCAGATCGCTATAAGGCGCCAGTTGGTATTGTATGGTTTTGTCTTCTGCTGCGTTATTGTATCCCGTGAAATGCCACTGCTACTTAATGTTCGTGCTCTGTAAATCATTTATTGAAAACTCGGGCACTTCTAGGTCTAGCCAGTACATTAATATTTCTAACCTAAATAGGTGCTTCAGGGTTAAACAATTTGGGAAAAATAGAAATGAAAATTGTTTTTAATTTCACAGTCCTATAGGGCAGTATCCACTGCTGTCAATAGAAGCACTGGCTGAAATAGAGTAGGAAGATGATTCTGCCCCTTTGCTCTGGTGAGACCTCACCTGGAGCCCTGCATCCAGCTCGGGAGCCCTCAGCACAAGGAGGACATGGACCTGTTGGAGCGGGGCCAGAGGAGGGCTACTAAAATGCTCCGAGGGCTGGAGCCCCTCTGCTCTGAGGCCAGGCTGGGAGAGTTGGGGGTGTTCAGCCTGGAGCAGAGGAGGCTGCGGGCAGAGCTGAGTGCGGCCATTCAGGGCTTCAAGGGGGCCCAGAGGAAAGATGGGGAAAATCTTTTCAGTAGGGCCAGCTGTGTCAGGACAAGGGGTAATGGTTTTAAACTGAAGCAGGGTAGGTTTAGACTGGATCTAAGGAAGAAATTCTTTACACTGAGGGTGATGAAACCCTGGCAGGGGTTGCCCAGAGAGGTGGTAGAGGCCCCATCCCTGGGAACATTCTAGGCCAGGTTGGATGGGGCTGTGAGCAACCTGATGTGGTTCAAGGTGTCCCTGCTCCCTGCAGGGGGGTTGGGCTGGGTGACCTCTAGGGGTCCCTTCCAGCCAAAACCATTCTATGATTCTATGATTCTATGATTCTATGATGTGAGAAATCAAAGTACTGGGTTGGAACATAATAGCTTGGATACTCTGGCTCTACTACAGATTTTTCTATATGATCTTGAGCAAGTCACTTCAGCTGTCTTAATTTCTCCCATTCAATTCCTCAAGTATAAAACCATGTGCTTATTCTTTAGAGATGTTTTCGAGCTAACATAGTGACTTTTGTAAGGAATACAGACACTGTGCCATTGGGCTGAAAAATATCCAGACACTAAGTTGAGACTCTGCACAGATGGATCAGTGGTCAGTCGTATTACCACAGATGAGGTTTTCAAGTGGGAGCTTCAGAGACATTAAAGAACTCTGTAGAAAATATTAATGTAACACTCTTGATACAGACACCAGATAAGTCTTCCCGACCTGCACCTTGTAGTGTGAAAAAGATGGGCTACTGTTCTTGGCTTGAAACAAAGTACAATGGCCACACAGAGACAGGACTGATATGGCAGAGAAGGGTTTAGGATTATCATCAAACAAGTATGTCATATGTAAATATGCTGTCTTTGCCATCAAATGACTCCTGTGTATTAACCCAGGATCAGGTGCAGTTTATTGCTGATAATTAATTTTTGTTGCTGATAACAGAGAGGCTCATTTGCAGTTATTTGATGACTTTTTAAGGAAAGATATGATTGCCTTATTCTGTCACAATAAGTCAGTTCTTTGTGTGTTGTCCCTCAAGGCCAGCCAGAACATTATAAATAAATGGAGGGCAGAAAAGTGCAGTTGTGGGGAAATGGGGTTTGGTTGGAAGAGTTCCTTGGGATCCTTAGGCTGCTACTGTGGGAATTATAATTACTGTGGCTCAAACTTAGGGAGTGGCTTGGATAGGACACAGAAAAAAAGAATTGGGGTGTCTCTAGGCAGGTGCCTGTATAACAGGGAGGATGGAGGTGGTGGTCCATGGTGGTTTATGAAAGGAGATGGTGGCCCATGGTGGGTTATGAAAGGAGCTCATGACTTAGGCAGTACAGAAGGAGAAAAATGTGAATTTGTTTTGGCCAGCCTCAGGGAGGAGATGCAGGTTTTGTCCAGACAGGCAGAGAGAGGTCAGGAACAGATGTACGCATCAGAGAATCAGAATATAATTCATGTAGCTAAGCCATGTCCTGGCTATTTACTAATACAAGAGAAAATAGGTCTGCTTGGGCATCAACTAAGTATTGTCGGTTGGTTGGATGGCCTGACTATTCATGAACTGCCCCAAAATGTTTAGCGATGGGTGCCTCAGAGGGAGTACAGGAGGGTGATTTCTAATAGATCAAAGCAGCTGATGTCCAAACAGGTTAAAATCTCAAATAAATGTCCGAAGTGTCCAGGTGGCCTGGCCTAATCATGGACGCTGGCCATATCTGTATTCCAGTAGAAGTTGGTGTTGCAGCACATGCTGACAGACTTGTGCTGGTTTTATTCAGTTGGGTGTTGAATCACTGTCAAGACACAGCTGAAAAGATCAATGAGACCTAATCTTGGAAGAAATGAAGGACACCGGCACCAGGATTTTACCGCTTGTGTTGTGGCCAAGGTCACTCTAGCATCACACCTACAAACAGCAGCTTAGACATGCCACCAGACTTCTGTCACGTCTCCCAGTTGCAGCACGTGCATCCCAGTGGGGCAGATTTTTAGGAGGTTGGTAGTTTTCTATATTTTATAGGTGCCATTTATGCTAACTATGCCTGCCAAGGCATTGAACACAGAAATCCTGTATTTGGAATGCTATTTATTAACTTTGACTTTTAAATTCTTTTGAGGGTATACAAATACAGACTTGGTTATTTCAGTTTCTTCTCCAAAATACTGGGGGCTAGACTTGTCCCCGGCAAAAATTTGGGTCTTGAAGCTCCAGCTCCAGCAAGCCGGAGATGAAAAGGAAGAAGCCAGCTTGCTCAGAAGAGCATCTGACTATAATCAAACAGCGAACTGTGTAATACCCTTGCAGGAGAAATCAGTCTTTCGCAACTAAAGGTTTCCAAGGTTTCTCTTGAGTTAGTTGTGAGGATAAATTATGTCTTAGGGGAATTCTTCTGCCAGTTGGGCTAATTAACATGATAATTTGTTGTTTCATTAGCTACATCTTTCATGGGAGACATGAGTGCATTTCCTTCATAACAAGGAAAAAAATTTTACTTGTTTTTTTTTTTCATGACACTGATGAGAATTTTCTGAAAACTTCCTTGAAAGGGGATGAAAACAGTATGATGTAGTCAAAATAGGGACCTTTTTTTTTTTTCTTTGGCCTTCCCATGTGTCCACATAAAAAATGGAGTTTCTACCTGACTAATCTAGGAGTAAATACCATAAAGATCTGGGCTGAAGTGTCCTGTAATCATTGTAATCTCAATCATGGTGCCCGTGAATGGACATGGGAATCCAGGTGTAGGCCTCTGCTTCTATTAGCTTGTATATTGGCAGACCTGAGTTCTGGTTGGACTTTTTATTGGTTTCTGAAACTATTTTGCATGTCAAGACTAGATGGTGATGGGATTCAAGCTTCTGCTAAGTTTCTGAAAAGTCAGCTTTTGTGAATTTACCAGCAAAATTGTATGGATGTCCTTCAGCAAGTCCTTTCCTCTGTCTGTCTGCGCCTTGGATTGACTCTGGGTGCGTTCCATCTTTTGTTTGGAAAAGCGATCACTGACCCATTGCTATCCCTGCTGTTCTGTTGCAGGTTAGATGACCTAGGAGAGTTCCAGTTAAATAATCTCATCTCTGATTCAACAGGAGTCATATTCCGCTGGGCTGAAAAATTAGTTGGCTTTTAAAATATCAGCTCAGCAGTGTGGTGGTGATGGCAGTGGGCAGATGGACATTGGTTTGCAATAGAAGAGCGGCTGGAGGCTGATTTTAAAGTGAGAGAAGAACGCCCCTTCATCCTCAACTCTTGGGTGCCAGTAGACCTCTGCTCTTAAGCAAATTTTAAGGGCGTATAGCAGGAGCATGAGAGATACTGTGGAAAAGCAGTATCAAATCCGAACCTGCGCTCGGTAAATAATTCATTCTTTGTTAAAGCTGCGGCAGAGGTGGGGAGCCCGGCAAGCCCCTCGAGAGGCCGGTCTCCAGCACAGCACGTCTGCAGCACGCAAGTTGGTTTCGCCCTGGCCGCTCCCAAAAGCGGAGGACACACCTGTTAATGGCTAGAGGCACGGAGATTGGTTGGGTGTAAGGAATGCACCTGCGCAGGGAGGGGTGAAGGACTACATGTAAGACGAGCCTTAGACACTCGCCGTCTCTTCTCAATTCCAGCTTAAACAAGCAACATCACTCTGGGCTGCAAAGAAAACCGTGCACGTTTTAATCCTTTGCTTTCCTTTTTTTTGGTTTTTTGTTTTGTTTTGTTTTGTTTTTTTGGGTTTTTTTGTTTTTAAAAAAATTTGGTTTTATTTCAGTAGTCTAATAGAATTTAGAAGTGTGTTGTTTTTTCAGGTACAGTTATATTTTTGTCTTCATCTGTTTCATGTGAATTTTCACTGCGAAAGCCTCTCGCTCCAAGTTCGTCTTTTCCAGGACACGGAAAGATCAGAAGATGAAAACTCTTGTGCGTGCCCTCCTGATGATCATTACCTCCTTTTTGTTACCCGTTTGAAGGCTGATGATCTTGGTTTGGGAGAAGGTGGTTGTGCTTCCAGCACTGAAGTTGCTTGCGTGTGTTTGTGTTCATGGTCCTGGTAAGCCATAGCGTCCAGGTACTGTGGTAAAAAGTGATCTAACTAGCCTGAAGAATGACTTCTTTAATGCTTTTCCTAACTCATTCAGCGATATTCTCCTCTCGACTTAACTTTCTATAGGACTCTGTCCTCTTTTCTCTTCCTCCTTCTTTCCCCAGGTAGATTAAAGAGGGTTTTGTTGTCCGTATCAGGTTTTGTCTGCTCAGAGTTATGGGGGAGGGGAGAACAGCGCATGAATTCAAACGTTCATTTTACAACTAGCCAAACCAGTCAGGGCAGGTAAAAGCAGAACCAAGACACTGAATAGGAGGGAGCCAGTGGGGGAAGGCTAGTTTCACCGAGATGTCATGGTGAGCTTGGAAAAAAAAGTCGTCTTTGGAAAAGGTTTACTGTGACTAAACCAAAAAGAGTATAAAATCGAAGAGCGCGCTCTCAGAAGAGAATCCTCGTGTTTCAAAGAGGATCCAGCTTCGGTACTAAGAGCAGACGTTTCTAAATGCAAGTATGCTATCATCTCCTTTTCAATTTCTGTGTAATGATTGCCCTTTTTCAATTAGTTTTTAAATTAACTGGCATTTTAATGCATGTTATTGCAATTGCAAAATGCCCAGTCCTCTACTTTTAGTTTCTCTACTGCTTTGGAGCCAAAATTGATTCCTCAGATAGGGTGCTGGAAGTGAAGGAAACAGATTTGGAATTTTCCAAGGAACGCCTTTGTTTAAACGAAGTGGAAGTCAAGGAAAGACCTGGTTCTGTTTAGTCATCGCTTTCCGATCACAGCATGGAGGAGCCATTTTGGGTTCGTTTTGTTTATTCTTTTCTTACCTGAGGCTTTTTTTTGTGCATGACAAAATGAGCATAATTAAGTCTTCTCTTCACTCTCGTGCTAGTTTGCTCTCGTTACGGAGCTACCCGTGCCAGCTGTGACTAGCCTTTACTTGCACCGGCTAGTTGGACACCAAAGAGAAAGAAGACAAAACAAAGTGGTTTGCTTCATTTTTTTGAAGTGTGAAGTCTAGTTGTGGGTTGGAGATGATAGCTGTGCTGCTTTCTCAGACTGGAAGATCGAGGTACCTAAAAAGCCCCTTCTCGTCTTTCATAATTTGGTTGGCAGCTGGGAGGTGATACTGTTGATGTGATAATTTTGGACGAGGAGTAAGAGGTGTTTTGTAAGCAAGCAGGCTTCTTGTATAATTCATCTGCTCGGATTCAGGAAGAGGCATAAGCCTGGCTTTGTCGGCACTAAGGGAGTCAGCAGAAAATGTTTGCTCACTCGTTCCCTCCACCCCTTTAGTAAAACAGCCTTCTAGAACATTCCGCAAGGCACAAAGCTCGAAATAATTTCAGCTCTCGGCTGAAATAATTTCAGAGGATCTAACTTTTCCAAAATAAGGAGGCAAAGCTGCTCCCAATCTAAATGCTGTTTAATTGATTTAGTTTCAAGAAGGTCTTTAATAGCTCTTTTCGGAAAAAAATTTGTCAGGAATGCATGAAATATTGCTGGTTTATTTACCCTCTCATTTTCAGTGAGCTTATTTCTTGATTATTTGGGGTTTTTCCTTCTTGTAATCGCAAGTATTTAAATTCAGCTGGCTTAACTTTTATTTGAAAAAAATATGATTTAAGTATTATTTTGCTTTATTCTAGACTGCTCTGTATCAGCAGATCAGTTTACGCTTGCTTCAATCTCAGATAACAGCATTAATATTGGAAAATCGTGTGCTGTTTTATCTGTAAGTAAATAACAAAACACTTAAGCCAGCTACAAGCTTTTATCGTCGGGACTAAAAATTTAATTTTGACTTTGCAACTTCAGGCATGGTCTCAGGGTTTTTTAATTGGTTTTGATACCTTTTTTAATTTGAACTTACGGTGCAGATTGCAAATGTGGGTGTCTGAAGCTAAGTGCCTACAGAGAACTGGAGGTGTTCCATGGCAAGACTTTTGAAAGCACCTTTGCTTTCAAATATTCAAATTCAAAAATTTAAATATTGAATCATTATTATAAATTATTACTGAATGAGAATTTGGGCTGTTAAAAGACACTCTTTGGTATATGGGCAACTAAATTCAGGCAACCAAAATGTTACAGAAGTGTAGAAAATCATATGAATGCCAGGATTTTGGAAACTGTTACAGGTAAACACTGAATTCTGTCTCCTCTTCCCATTCTGCACAGCAAGCGATGATCCCAGTGAAGGCACAGGTATTTCTCACGCGAATTAACTTGCTTGCAGCGGTAATCATGAACACCTTGGCTATTTTAATACCTTTCAGGAAAGCAAACAATCAGAACTTAAAAATCTGGCATCTTAAAGACGCCACTGAGATCTCGGGGTGACGAGCATGGAACTCAAAATGCCAGAGTTCAGTTTTTCAAATGGGGTAGGGGCTAAATTCTTCTGATGGTTATACTGGGCAGTCCTGGCCCGGAGCCTGCCCCTGGTTAACACCAACTGAGATGTTGGTCCATGCACTGAATGAGTTCAAAGGGGCGTAAGTCCTGTCACTGACCTGGTGACACAGTTTTCCTGATACGTATTGCTGTACAAAAATTCAGTAGTATTTCTTTATTTCAGAATGATAAGAAAACTCCTCCCCGAAGCAGTGCTTTTAATTTAATCAGACTCTAAATCAATGAAAGGACACCTTAAAATATCTAACAGTTAATGCTAGTGTTTGAAAACTGTTTCACTACGATATTCATAAAACTTTAACAATTCTCCTACGCTTCCCCTTTATGGTGATGGTTTACTTATGTGGGAAGTAGGGATTTCTTAGTGCCCTTTGTCTAAAAAAACACGGAGGAAGTGATAATTTGCTGCATTTCTACTAAAAGGGCACAGGATGAGAAATGCAAACTGGACATAAAATAGATGTGCAATCAGATATTCATGTCAGACTTTTTTGTTTGTTTTGCAGAACAAGTTAATTGAGAATGTTCTTACCATGTTTTGGGCAGGAGAAAGTGGCCCAAGGAAATGGCATTTTACAATTGGAATGCACATTTCACTTTAATTAGGGTTCTTTTTTTTTAAAAGGCTCTGTCATTAGAGTCAGATAAGTTCGTTTTAGGGTCTTACTTTAATCTTAGGTGGTGGCAGAAGTGATCACGAATCAATAAGCAGTCTGAACTCTAAACCAGAACTTGGTTTGCACTGATGCTCTTAAGCTTTCCCATAAGCCTGCCTGTCCTTTCAAACGCCAGGTACAGGGTTATCTGATGGAGCTCCAAGGCATAAAGGCTTAAGTTTCACACGCTTTGTTCTTTTCAGCGACGTTGACTATTGATTAAGGTTCAGCCCTACAGGTTAACTAACAAGTTATTTTTCCCCCCACTGGAGCTGCGTTCTTTTTCAGACCTGCAGCCACCTGGGTAAAAATGGGCACCCCTGTAGTCCCACTTGCAGGATAATTGAGCCCCAATTGTTTTAAGGCTGCTGGAACTTTGTCCTTGGACTTGAGAAGTGAGTGGGGGAGGCAGGTAAGGAAGTAGAAGAGGGGAGGAGAAAGAAAGGTAATATAGGTACCGAGCTAATTACTGGTGCTTTTAAAAAAAAAAAAAAAGAAAAAAGTGGGGGTGGGGTTCATTTAAGTTCCTTGTTTTCCACTCCTCTTCAGTCATTCTTTCCTTTTTTCTCAAGGCCTGAACATTGGTAATAATGGTGATGATTAACTAAATGAAGTCGGTAACCTGGGCGACCATTAGGGTGGTTTTATATTTCATGGGTACCGAATAGCCAGAGAAAGCACACTATTGAGGGCTTGGAAAAATGAGATGGGGCGTTTGGGGATTTTTGGGGGTGGGGGTGGTTTTTTTTGCATTGTGGGTTTTTTTTTTACTTTGCATTTTGTGCCTTGATACTTCATGACGGTAAGGTTATAACTACCTTCTTCCATGTTTCCCTTCTTCTCCTGTCTTTTTCATTCCTTCTCATCTTGACTTGCCACTTTTTAAGCGTTCTGCATATGACTGAATTATAGTTTCCCCCTGTTTGCCGGCCTACCTGTAAAATACTCTCCTGGGGAGAAGAAAGGACGTGAAAGGGAGGATTTATTTCTCAATATATTAGGTAGATGCTAGATTAATTGGCTTGGAGCTTTCATTTTATTTTTTATGGTGTATCTTAGACTTGTCCTGCTTCTGCCATAATAACTTAGCATTATTCTCTCCAGACAAAGCATTTAATTGCATTTAATTGCGTGCTATCTCCGCACGTGTATCGAGTGTACTAAAAGCAAGTGCCATCTTCCACGGAACCCGAAATTCTCCTAATTCTGAGGCCTCTGTGGGCATGAATTGCATATTTCACTGGCAGAGGTAATGCAAGCAGCAAGCTGGTTGGATAGTTTGCAATTTTTTTTCTTTTTCTTTTGTTTGGTGAATACTAATAATTCATGCGCTTGCTAGGTATTAAATAAGCCTCACTCAAAACAGACTTAATAAATGAGCTGAAATTGTTTATTAGTCCAATGGGAAATAAGCATTTCTAACAAACTATTTTTCTTTGCTTGGCTAGCTAGAAACAAACACGTGGGATTTAGTATTAAAAAGCAAAAGTTCTAGAATTACTATCGGATATGAAATGAGGATTTATCTGAGAAATGTGTGCATTTGAGGTGAATTTGGCTTGGCTTCATGGGCGCTGAGCTATTAATAGAATCCATAATTCATCTGTAGAGCACGCCATGCCTTTTGGGGGGGTTCCGTGCCTTATGGTTTGTCGTTGCAAGCATAGCCTTGGCTAGCAGGTGGCTACGGTACGTTTATTATATAGTAGTTGGCTGTATCTCTGAGTCACCTTCGCGGGGAACACTAAACACAACATTCCTTAGTTTATGAAATCCTTGGCAGCTCCTGTAGTAAAGAAAAAGAATTGTGAAAATTCTTTCCATGCTGTGTCCAGAGCTGCACATGCTAAAGTGATGATCAAAATGCGTTTCTCAAATGAAGTACCACACAAAATTACACTTAACCATGTAAGCTAATTTTTATAAAATCATTTTCCTAACCCATACCAGTTGCTATTAAACTTTTAAAGTAGCAGCTACACCATGTACTAAACCCATGATTAAAAAACCCCTTAATTTTCTGCTCTCAGTTTTATGATGCTAAGAGCTATATAAACTGTTTATTTGGTATTGTAGGTATATAACATCTTAGGAGAGATCAAGGTTTGGTGTTCGTCTTTTGCCTGCTAATATAAGCACAAAATCACCACATTTTTGTACGTAGTGCAAGTTTTCCTTGAATTCGTTCTCTGTAATTCACTTCTGAAATGTCTTGGGTTTTGTATATAGAATCTCCTACAGTACTAATGGGAAAAGAAGTTAAACAGACGCAGTACTGTGCAGAAGACGACACAAAGGCTCTTTCTCTTGTGCTGTGATCTATTATTGACAGCAGTTAGGCAAACCAGGCAGATGATTATTATTATTATTATTTTAAGGGATTAACTCTAAAAGAGTTCCAGAAAGAGCCCTACGAAGGTCATAGTTCTTCCTGGAAACTATTTCACAGGTTTTTGTTAGATTTTTTTCGCAAAAGACATCCTTCTCACTGCCCACTGATGATGGATAGGCCGTAAGTGAGGCAAAGTTTCGAAAAGAAAATTCACCAGCCATTGTCAGGTTCCATAATGATTAACGCAGCAGCGAGGCACAAGGATTGTTTATTGGAACTGCATTATGCAGCCAAGAAATCTGTGCCTTCGTAATTCTCATGGCACGCTACCATTTCCCAGCTTAGAAACGAAACCTATGCAGAGGTGGGGGGTTTGGGTTTTGTTTTGTATTGTGGTGGGCGTTTTGGTGATGGTGGTTTTTTTGGGGTTTGGAGGTTTTGGGGGGCAGGTTTTTTTGGTTTTTTGGGGGTTTTTTGGTTTTTTTTTAATTCTGGATGCAGGTTCTACTGGTTGACTTCAGGTATTTAGCTCTCATGGAAGTCAATACACGACAAGGCCTTAAGAAGTGACTGTTGAAGCTCTGACTGGAAGTCAGTGTAGCACCGGGATGCAATTCTGAGATGTTTGTAACTGTGGTGGTTTCAACTCCTTTGGAAGTGGCAGCTTGACCTATGGTGTCCTTACCATACTCTCGTGATACACCAGTCAAGAGGCCATATTTTCACTGGAAACAGATTTGGAGGACATTGCAAAGAACGTGGTTAATGCAGGGGCTTTCAGGATCCCAGTCTAGGGCAGCCCTAGTGCACAGGAATCTTTTTGAGAACAGTTCTATGAAGGGCTAGGCATGGAGGAGGCATGGGGGAGGACAGGATGACTTAGCAGGTCTGCTCTAACGTCTCATTGCATCATATTACAGCATTGTCTTTTCATAGTAATACACTGTGAGGCAAAGCCTGCTCTTGGCAGCTGGACCTGGCGGGGCAATGACTTGCATTTTGTATTGTCGCTAGCTGTGGGGTGGGGAAGCAGAATGCAGTTGGCCCCAACCGCTTCACCCAGCCGTACCACGTTAAATATTCTGATTTCTGGCGTATGCCCGCTGTACGGAGATTGGAAATGGCCAGTTGGCACGCAGACACTGCAGAGGGAGTCTGGACAGAGCAGAATGAATGAATTGTAAAAATTGTCAGGGGAGGAGATGGCACATTAAGGAAAGGAATTTCATTAAATCTACCTTTTTTCCATTCCTATAAGGAGATGTAGGAAATCAAATAATGGACTGAGGCCTTTCACCTTTCGGCAGTGAATTTAATCCAGACTGGTACTTTTTTTTTTGTCTTTCTCTCGGCATGTGTGAAGGGAATTGGTTGATCCAATTTTATTTCTTTCGGAGCAGGTGTATTTATTTGTAGCAGCTCCCCCCCCCAATAGATTACTTAGGCTTTTGTTTGCTATTGCAAAAGGCAAGGTAAGAAATGAAGCAGCTTTAAATTAAGATGGAGAAAGTGTGTTTCTTTCCAGGTTGTTGGAGAACAGCCTCAGCACCTGGGTGAGGGTTACAGACAGGCTGATGAAAAATGGCCATTGCCCCCTTCACCTACCTTGTGGGTTTTGTGCAATGAACCCCTCTAAAGTACTCACCTGGCTTCACGGACGAAACTTTGACCTTCCAAGCAGCGTTAGTAGAAGGAAGGGCATTTCTGGTGAGAGCTAGAGTTAAGCTTAGAGCTAATTTGACCTCAAGGGTTTTTCTCTATCACAAAATGTGTCAAAGTCAGGAGGGTGAAGGAGTTCTTAAAGGAGAAGGCCCTAACAAATTCCTCATTTACTATCACTTTTGCCTTTCCCTTTTGCCTACACCTATTGCAGAAAGAACCAACCCTTTCCCATTGAAATATCTCTTTATTTTAGGTGTTCTCCACCTCTGGTGAGCAGGAGGGATATGGGAGATGGTAGAACGCTGCTCGCTAGGTACCAGGGCACTGGCACTGGTTTGTGCATTCTGGACACAGAAAGAGGTGTCCTGTTGACTCTCTTGGCAAGATTTGGATTTTATACTTTTTAAGCATTAGTTTGTGGCATTTATGCACATGGGTTTTGGCTTCAGCATGCGTCTGGGTCAGTACAACAGCTCTGAAATTGTTGAAAGATTCCAATAGCAAGAAACTGTCTTGGGGAAAGATCCACTGAGACCTGGGAGGGGCAGGATTGGTGCCGAACACCTTAGGGCAGTGATTAGAGTCTATTTCTAGGACATTTTTTTCTCTCATGCTCATAAAAGCAGGAGATGTCACCTTCTAGCTGGGCCACAGATGAAAATACTTTGCGTCAGGCTGAACTATTCCTGCACCACTGGAAAACAGCAGGATCATGCCAATACCTGTTCCTGTTGAGTTGGTTCCCAGTACATCAGAAATTAAGTGGTGATTGCCTTGAATTGCCCTTATGCTACCTTTGACGTGTCATCAGAAATATTAGACCATAAAAAATTTAGTTTGGGTTGGGCTGATAAAGGTAATCTAGTTGGATCTAAAGCTAGATCTGGTAGCTCAGGGCCTTTTCCAGCTGGGTTCAGATCGGCAGGGATGCAGGTTTCACAGCCTCTCCTCTCACCCTAGGTCTGATAGCATCACTCCGTTCCATGGCAGGAGAAGGTGGGGCAGTGACAGTGCACTTGAATGCTAATGTAAAATATTTATGCGTTTTTCCTTTTGCCCTTGCTATTTTTAAGTGAGCGAGTACCTCCCTGGCAGCTTTCCAAGGTTACTGTTCTATAAAATGTTAAGATTAAGAAAGGCCCTTTTATCAGCTGAAGAGGACATCTTTAAAAAAACCAAACCCAAGCCTTCTATGTTCTCTATAAGCACTGATATCTCAGGTATCTTCTACTCCGAGTTCAAGGGAGAAACCTTCCCTTGCCTACCTCAACCGTAGGATGCACTGGCAAACCATGCACACAGCAGCTTCCATGTGCCACAAAGGGAATTACGTGTTGTACTGGAGGGCAGAACTAGATAAATTCAAATCTATAATCCCACACTCACTCTAAAGTGATGGCATATATCATATTATAGGGCATCTCCAGCAGACGACGTTTCATGACTTTAGACAAATCTATGAACAGATTTTTCGAAGTGGCTTATGCCATCCTTTGCTGTAAGTCTGCAGCGTAACATCTCTTGTTTTGGCAGCTCTTGGATCAATGTCCAGACCACGGAGCTTAAAAAAAAAAAGCTTTTTTGTTACTTAACAGTGAAAGGGAGGGCAAGGGTTCAAGTGCGGCAACAGTAAAACTGATCTCTATTCTGAAACTGCCTCAAAATATCTTCTTCACAGAACCATAAAACTCCCAGTAGACAGGAGCCCAGAATCAACAGTTACAACCTCTTGGTGGGATTCTGCACTGCCGAGTGGACTTTTCTAGCAATGGTCTGGTTTAATTGTTAGGGGGTTTAGGTCTGACAATCCCGGCCTATTTACATGTGTTCATCACCTTCAGTCTCTAAGGCCTTAATAAAACTGCAGCTGTTTAGCCTCCAGTATCGATGCCCCATAGGCAGGAGTCATTTCTCAAGGAGGGGAAGACATGGTTGCGTTATTGAAAAACCTGACATGTCGGTACCAATGGGACATCAGCAGAGAATGTCTTGTTATGAAAGGTACTTAATTCTAGTCATTCAGTGAGACTTTGTATGATATGGGTTTACTACAGTTGTGCAAACATCTACATTTAATGTGCCTACCTTACTTGAAAAATCATCTGTAAGATAATTTTTTTTTTGGTAATTTGAAAATAGAAAAGCCCCAGATTGCAAAGAGACATCACAGGAAAGGGGGGAGGGAAGCCATGAAGCTCTCTAAAATAGAAGTTGAAGCAACAGAATGAGAACTTCAAACTTCTGGCTACTTCTGCTTCACTGTCCTAGCAATACGGCAGCAAAGAACCAGGCTGACAAATCTTACCCTGGCAAGACACCAGACTTCAGGCAAAACGGGTAGAATTAGCTAAAATCTTAGCTTATGCTTGAAATTGCTCTTGTCAGTTGGCTGGCATTTCCTAATTCAGTCAGTCACGTGCAATTGAATATTTTTGCTCTAATTACAACTAAGCATCATGGGATTTTTGTAAACTGTGGTCATTCTAGCAAATTATTATTATTATTATCCATATTAAATGGATAAGAGATCTGGTTGCGATGTATCAAAACAGAGTTTACTGCAGCCTGGGGTTTTAGTGTTTAGAAAGCCTCCATTCTACCTACTTTTATTTCAGCTACAGCTATCAAGTCTAATACGTAGGGTACTTCAGACAAAGAGCTATTGTGTAATTCTCCTTCTTGTTGACTTTCTTTATTCCGTGTTCTTGATGTAGAAAAGACACTTTCTGTTCTAAGGGTTAAGTGGAGCGTATCTGCTCATTAGTGGCTTTAGTGGGGCTGATGAGGTTCAGTGTCATCTTGTTAAAAAAAAAAAAAAAAAAACAAAAATCACAAAATGCCAAAAGGAGCCACCTCCCACCCCTCAATTTTTATTTTTTTTTTTGCAGTGGCCTACTTAGCTATTTGCAGAATGGCAACCTGAAATGGAGTGGGGGAGGCAAATGTGTGTTTGTATCCAAATGCCATGGTAAGGGCCCGGCATATGTGACAAGCCTTTAAACGTTGTCTGGGGTAGCCCCATGGAAGAGCTCTTGTAATATAACCTCTTTACATCTGAATTTGATGGGAATGTCTCTTAAGTGAACCTTGAGGTGGTGTTAAATCATATGTAGTGACCCATCTAAACTATCAGGTAACGTACGTGACATGGCAGAGGGAGCGACCTCAAACTGGGATGGGATTCTAGCTGCAACAATGACTCCATCTGTCATTTCACCACATTTTCTTCGAGCTATTTTTCACTTTTTCACCATTGTTATATTGGATGCAGTCCCACTGGTCAAATGGTTACTGTGCTGCTGAGCTTTTGGGAACATCCTTCACCTTACTGCAGTTTTGAAGTCATCAATGCACGCAGTAAGGGTGGGTTTGTTCTTGCAGCTCTTGTAAATTAAAACACTAACTCCCTTTATTCAGGAATTTAGCCTTTCTGACCTGGAGGTACCTGGAACCAAACGAAAATTTCTCTTCCCCTACTTTTAGATGCACTTTTTGCAGCCCTCAAATGCTTGCTGAGTTGGAGGTCGGTTTATTGTTGTACCCTTTCATGGATCAAAATGGTGTGGGTTTGGTTAAGAAACTTAGCAACCATGCAGGTAAAGGAGGCAATGGGTGACAAACACCATCCCGTAGCCACTGGGCTGTGGAAGGTTTGTCTGGCAAACAGAGATTTCCAACGGGTTTCTGAATGCACAGGAAAGTATGTTTGCTAGGTTACAAGAGTCTTTTTCAAGGGTATTAAATGTCAGTGCTGAGTTTCTCTGTGGTGAGCAAATTGTAGTAATTTGTTCAGTTGCTCCAGAGCTGTTTAGAGGACCAGGCATATTTTTTAATGTATGTGAGTCGACATAATAAAAACCCACCTGTGCAAAAATCTTGTGAACATTAACAGGTGATGTGAAGAGTAAGAGGCTCCAAACATTCTTGGCATTTAAATATTCCTGGTTTGTTTGTAATAACTATGCTCTGCAAGATCTTGGGACTCCCTAAATATAAACCTGCTTAAAAGATGAGTGAAGGAATCAGCAAATATGAATTGCCTAATAAAAACCTAGATAAAGCTTAAATGGCTGGAGGTACTGGGAGAAAGGTAAGAGCTGTACACCCAAGTCTGCAAACCTCTGTTGCTTCCTGGACTTTGCATTTTTAATTTGCAGTTGCAGGTAGGGCATAACGTTGGCTGTATTTGCCCATAACTCAAATACCATCTTGTTACATTTTTCAGTTCCTAAGTGCGTTTCCTTAAGCATAATATAAATAAGACCACTTCTTGGTAAGTGACAATTCTGAAGGTGTGTGTGGGGAGGCGGGGGAATGGTGGCAAAAGGCAGGCCCGTATGACCTGTACAAATATTTCCAGGATATCATCTTTTCAGGACATTGTTGCTTCCGCCTCTCCCAAATGAATAGCGTTTGATAATTACTGAAATCACGAAGGAGGGACAGCTACAGGTGGTTCCCCCCCTCCCCTCTTTTTTATTCTACTCCAAATAGTGAGGCTTTCTAGCTTGTGGCATAGCTGCTGTGTGTAGACCATGATCCTGAGATGCCATTACCATCTTACTGGGCAGCATTGGATGTTTTCTGTTTTTCTAATACTGCCTGGTAATGATGATGATGGTGTTTCACGTACAACGTGGAAATGTTCAACAGCGAATCTGGAAACAGAGGTTAGTGGCTGATAGAGGAATCCATGATTAACTCTCAAATTTCCCCAAGCATAAGTAAACTTAAAATGAAATGCTTTGGGTTCTAGAATAAAGGCTATAAGGCAAACATAAGAAAATCTTGTCCTTATTCTGGAATGAAAAGCTAATGTTAGAGTGAGCCTGTGAATGGGAAATGGTGCAGAATGTGGACCAGAGCACGTGTTTGGTACTGTGAGAATAGAATACGGGCCAAGGAAAAGGTGCATTTTGTAGCGGTAAGATGAATGGAGTTGCTCTGCTCCGAGCACGTTCTTTGTATTTACTTTTAAACACCAGTGGCTTTCCAGAGGATGGAAGTAAACATTTTATTGAAATGTAACAATTGAGTTTTGTTGTTCATAATTTTCTCTCAAAAATCAAAATGTTCTTTTTTTAAAATCTATATCTAAATATAAGATATTTTAAGACCTAGGCTGCCAAAACGTGGAGTTTACTTTTTCAGCTTTGCTGTTGTAACTTACCCTTTCCTTTTCACAGCAATTCCTCTAGACTTCTCTTCTCCAGTAGAATGTTCTAACAGCAAAGCCATTTATTTTAAAACTTTGAACTTTTATGTAATGCATACATTTTAAATTTTATTTTTATACAGATGTACTTCTACATCCATTCGTCACTTCTCAGGGGGAGAGAGAACATGACTTAGCTCTCATTCCCCTTGACTGTTTTCATTACTTTAGGGGTCTAATATTATAACACATTTTCAAATACGATGGGCTTGATTCTTATTCTATGAGGTTTCTCTCCCAATTATCAATTACACTCGTTAAAGTCATCTTGAAAGAACTAGCTCAGCCTAAAGGGACTTAGTGGATCTGAGAATGTTGTCTTAAATGGTTCGTGGAGGCTTTTTGTTCTTTTCTGAGGATTAAAACATTCCAGGAAGTTCTGCTTCCCAGTTATCAGATGTTCCAGGTACTGTAAATAATGATTTATAAAGGCTATCACTACTGCTGTTAGATGTTTTTATCTGACACATGGCTTATGGGCAGGTGTTTCGGCGTACCTGGCAGCTGTTAAGCACCAAAAAGCAGCAATAGCAGCGTTCTGCCCCCCTACCGTCCTCCTCCTCTCCCCCCCAGGCACTCTCACTGGTGTGTGGTGCACTGGGGCTCTTCCTTGCTCGCACCAAGAAGGCTGGTTGTGTCCTTGAACCCTGTTCTGAAGAGTCAACTGAATGAGGCACTGAAGCGTAGCTTGGGTGAAATGTATTCCTTTACAGTTTAGTTGGCTGGAAAGGCTGTGTATACACCATGTGCTGGCTCCACAAAGACGTAGGAGTATCTTCTGGCTATAATAAATATGACACGCGGTATAACGTTACCTACACGGTAGAGCTCAGATCAGAGCGCTCTTAAGCCATTGCGCAGAGGCCATTACTACCCCTAGAGATAAGACTAACGATAAGGGGTGAAGAAAGGAAGACGAAACAAATCACACTGCCTTCCTCCAGGGCGATGGAGTGGGTCAGTGGCAGAGGCAGAAATCCAGAAGCCTTAGAGAGTAACAGCCCCTTAGAATGGCACGGAGTTCTTAGGCAGGGAAATGCTCAAGCTTGAGAAGCACATGCTCGATTTTTACCTTTGCTGTTGCACGATGTGCTCCAGCAAACTTCCTCTTCTTCTGAAAAAAAGAAAGCAAACAGATTCCTTATCATCGCTATCATTAGTATTCACTACGCTTAATTACATTACTAACACCTAAGTCTCCTGTCACTGTCACTTTTATTTAAGACTCAAATTTGTCTGCATCCCTTGAACTAAAGCCAATAAAATAAAGTTATTGTTGTAAAAGCAACTGTGTTAAATGCTAGGCCCTCTTGGTCACTTTTTTGTGCCCTCCTCAGTACTATTCTCTTCATATACCAGGTTTCAGCACGTCTCTTTAACTGATTGGAAAGACTTGAATCAGTATTTTTGTGAATCAAAAGGGAGGAGGGAGGGAGGAAGCCAAGAAACAAAACACAACAACTCTTACTGCTTTTGCATCGTGTTGAAATAGAACTTAACCATACGTTTCTATTTTAGATCTTTTTGAACTCATTTTATACTATTGTTGTCTCCTGAAATCCACCATGATTTCCAAACTAGCCTTTAACATCAAATGTCTTTCTTCTCCCCATCACATAGTTGGTAAATTATTTACGCACCCCGTGACGTAAGGCAATCTTCCTCAAGCCATTTCTGTTAGCTTTTATGGAACACTCACATCCTGAAGAATGTGGAATCATTAATAGATGCTTCATTTCTCCAACTGGACGGACTATGGTCCTCTGTGGGCATCTTACTAGACAGTGCTGGATTTTTTGGATCTACTCTAACACTGTCTGGTAACGATGTTTAAAGGGTGAACCAAACAACAGCATGCATCAGGAGGAGCTCTCACAAAAAGAGATTTTTTTTACCACAATTTAGGTCAAAGTGGAACATTTGGACAAGAGGGTAAGGATGATGGCTACCATGTTAACAAGTATTTTTCGATAACAATATTTTTAGATAATAATGGCTACAGTAATAAATACTTCCAACAAAGAGCTTGGTGGAAACCCCTCTGTTAGGTGCTACTGAACCTTGATGTTGCTGTGAAGGAGGTGAGACAGGACACGGCAGCTCTAGCATACCAAACGCGTGTCTCCTCAGGGGCACGGGAATGCTTTCTTCTCTCCAAGCAGTGGAGCTGTGATGTATTTGCATGGCACAGCCCTCGTCCAGGAGGCCGAGAGATTTGCTTGTAAAGCTGCCATGCTTGGCTGTGAAAGGTGGTTAGGGCAGGATGCTGGTTGTAAAGGTCATTCTCCCCAATTACAGTTCAATTATACCTCCATGGTTGAACAGTCTGTGAACTTTCAACCTCAGAACCTGCCCTGGTTTAGGTGGTGCTTATAGAACAGGGGGGCTGATCACTCTAATCATTCCATTAAGAAACAAAGGAATTTAACTTGGGCAAGGAAAAACTACTTAATGCTTACCCTGCTCTACCGAACCAAGCAGAGGAACGCGAAGAGCCCCCACCTCACAAGAATTCATTCTAACCATGTAGCAGCTCCCATAGAAGTACGCTCCTCACCTTGAGTGTGAGAATGGATGAGGTTCTGATTAGAAGCTGGAGCTCATTAAGGAAATAATAAGTACTTCTCTCAAATGACACAGAGGTCAGATTTAAACAAGTTTCCTGGGGTGACAGAGTAGCAAATGCTTGAGGAGACCTCTTCTTACTGCAGGTGTTATCATAGAATTGTTCAGGTTGGAAAAGCCCTTTAAGGTCGTCAAACCCAACTGTTCCCCTAACCCTGCCATCCCACCACTGAACCCTGGCCCTAAGCACCTCGACTGCCCGGCTTTTAAATGCTTCCAGACCTATCCTGTCATATTTGAGCCACATAGTCCAGCTCCATCCACTTCAGTAAAAAAGCACCAGTTTCAGCCCTGCTGGTGGCAATATTGCTCACTGTGGTGAAAGAGCTGATTCTGCAAGCAGGTTCTGGGATTGCTCATGCATCTAAACCAAAGCCTGTATTTGCAGGCCAAGTTTAGGGACTAAATTACGTGCAAGACTTGCCCTTTTCTAGTGATATTTAATGCCTCCTGCCTGATCTGCACATACGCATTCAGGGCCAGTCTTTGCTTACCCTGCAGGTCCTTCCCAGGCCATGACAGATTGATCCAAGTCAGTATTTTGCAGACAACCTGGTCTACCTGTAGGGGTAAGAATTCATGGCAGAACTCATTAGCAGGCCGCTATACAAGCTGGGAGTCATCCTTACACAAGGATCATTCAGACTGCCCGCACTTCTGAAAGACCACAAAATTTTAGGGCTCTTGGGGACCTGACTTGAGGTGGGACCTTGCACTGACTCTCCAGCATTGCACCCGCTGGGTTTCAGCTCCTTTCTGTGAGAACTATAAGGTCATGTTACACGCACTCCAACCACACGCTCCTCACCCCAGCTCTTTAAATGGATCCCAAGTATTGATTTATGGTTGAATCACACCACCAAATCTTTTTCCTCATCCTCAACTTAGCATTGATCCCCTCCCTCACTCCAGAATAGAACTGGTACAGCAACACAGTGGTGCACAAGAAAATTCTGCGTTCTCTGCCTTCGTCGGGGGAAAGCTCTACATGTTTTTTCAATGATTCCTTACCAAAACTGCCAGGTAATACAGGAACAGCGGGAAAAATTAACCAACTGGTTTATAACTTGAACTTGTTTCCATTGCCATGTGAACAGCTTGAAAGGAGCTGCCTGGGCCTGGCTGACTCACTGCAACCAGCTCGGGTTTGTGTTTACCCTTGCAGGTTGTAATTCTCAGGAAAACAGGAGAGAAGGAAGAAGCAGAGAAGCGTTCTTTGGGCATTAGCCTCCCTGTTAATAAGTAACTGGTTCGCAACGGATTGAGGAAATGGTGTGAAATCTGAGCGACTCTGCAAATTGACTTTTAACAAGCATTTAAATAAGATTAATTGGAGCGCACACCTACCTCCCATCCATCTCTTCTTAAAACAAAGCGTGGGTCCTAACCTTGGATGGAGTTGAGTAAATAAAAAAAATAAATAAAAAAGAAGATAACTCTAATGGGGCATCCATGGCAGGCACAGGAATGCCGCCTTAAAAAAAAAAACCAAAACAGAGACCAGGGAAATCCCGCTCCCCCCCCATGATGTATGCGTAGGAAATGTCCGTTGGGTTCGGTCTTGTCTCAGAGAGCGACAGCCACAAGAGCCAGGGCAACCCAGGAAAATCCCCTTCTGCCTCAAGAGCTTTCTCTCCCTCCCCTCCTCCTGCTGATTTTTATCTCGCTTAAATCAGCCTCTCAGGAGAGCAATTCCACGGGCAGTACCGATCCTTAGGACGGTTTAAGAGCTGTCAGAGGCCTGCTCTGCATCAGCCTTAATTCTGAAAAAGCTGTCTCACCGAGGGGAGTTTTCCTAGCGCTGAGGGCACGGTCTTTAGGGTGCAGCTGAAACGTTCAGCCACGGTCTTGCTGTGCTCCTCTTGACGGAGCCGCACCCAACGCGGGCACGGCGACCGCTTTCACAGCACGATGGATGCGCCGGACAGAGCTGTTGGTAAGTTTTTTACCAATTTTTTTTTTTTAAAATACCAGTGAACTGGAAAGAGTTGTGTTTTCATAATTGTACTGCCTCATAATCAGCAAGTATTCCGAGTTAAATATTTACTGGTTATTGCTTTGTCTAAGGGAGAGGCCCTCAGCCTTTCCCTGCCCTATCTTTTTAGTCCTGGATCTGGAGAAAGTCCTTTAGTGCCGGTGGTTTCCTTTAGCCTGAGTGCCTGCTGATTGCTGTCTTACCAGGCAAAGTTAGATCTAGCTAATTTTGTCTAATACTGTCTGGTAATGCCGTCAATTGCATTGGCAAAAATCATCGTCTTGACAGAATATGGAGAAAGCAAGCTTGCCTTTATCAGAAGAATCAATGAAGTCCAATCTCTGGGCCTTCTCATGGGGGTTTGGGCTTATGTTGAAAGCTTATTCAAGCGCACTGGGCTTATGTCGGTCTTGTTAATACCCAACCATGTACTGTAATGCCTGCAGAGGTAGAGAGAGAGAGAGAGAGGAGGAAAGTCAAGAGAGGATGAGCTTGCATGTCCATAATATCCGAGTAGGTCAAGAGATGTTTTCCAAACTTGCTTCCCTAAGAAACGAGGCTCCCGTACTCGCCAGCTATCTGTACGTTAGGAACTCTTGGACCTACTGTCAGACTTTCCCGAAATTTGACAGGGACAAACGTAACAACCCGGCAGCTTTGTGGAAGATATGATAAAACTGCAGCAGCTAAGCAGAGACCATCATTGCTCCCCGTGCGGCAGGGTAAGCACGGCTGAAAACTCACAGCGCCGCGGCATAGGAAGCTGAGAGCTTCTGAATCTTAAAAAAATCTTCCTCGTAAAGAGATACTCCTACACGGAGGCTGTTCTGCTGCTGTTAAAGATGAAGAGAGTTTCTCTAGGTAAGCTCAGGCCATTTAGTCATCTGAAGTTGCTGCCAGTTTAAGTAGCTGCTTCTGTTTGGAAATTATTCATTAAAAAATGAGCAAAATTCAGCAACAGATCAGCGCTCCCTGTTGCTACATTGCAACTTTGACTTCAGTCTGCTTTATTATACTTTCAAAGGCATCTTAGAAAATAAAAGGGTTTGCAAAGCCCCCAGTTCAGCAAATCTTCTGTTTGAGATGCAGTTAGTCCAATCGTATGAGAAGAAAGGTGGCCTCCCTGGGAAGGGCTCCGATTCCCCAGACGTGGCTACCAGCCCCTGTCTTCCCCGTACTGAGAAGCAGCCATAGCCCGTGCCTGTGGTTGGATTTGGCAATAGAGCACCCCTGGTTGTGCAATACAGCAGCGGTGGGAGGGAGTAGCATGAGAGAATGGATTCCTGACCGCAGCTGAGGAGCATCCCGCGCCCTCGGGCATGAGGATGAAGGTAGCGTGTTTCTCTATATCAACCAAGTCTCACTAAATTGTCAGGAATTTCCCAGTTAGGAAATCGCCTTGCCCAAAACAGCTCAGGTGGTGAAGATGGTATCGACATCCCGGTTAAAATGACTCACGCTGGCAAGTCTCATTTTGCAGGGTACAAACGATGTTCCTTCTCAGAGTACAAGTATCTTATGGAAACTTGCTGCTTCTTTTGGTGTGTTGCGGTGTCTCACCAAGGCATCGGTCCACTGCATTTTATACTGTGCTATCCCTGAACATCGTCCAGTGTATTCCTTGTTTTCCTTTCCTCTATATGCCTCCCTTTGTCCAACACTTGCCCTTTGGATTTCACAGAAGCTATTGTCTCTTACTGGAAGCTTCACAGTTCCTATTCCCATCTTCATGAGATGCTCAACATGATCAAGGTGGGGTTTTTTTGGAGTTACAGTGTTTCTTGAAATGAAACGAATTTGACCTTTCAGCAGCACTACCCTTTACTGATTATCTTTAAAAGAAGTGAAAACAAGAACTATGTGCCTTTCATTAAAATGTGTTCTTGGGTAAATTGGAAAGGAAAAAAAAAAATGCAGCGAGATATCCTGTGCAGCCAAGATTAAAGGGTAGGGATGCGTGAAACATTCGCAGGGAAGGCAAAGAGACTGAAGATACAACTCCAGTCCTTAATGCTGTGTTCACACGTTCTGTTACCAGTATCTTACTGTAATTACGCTACTGAATATTCTACTGCCACTGTTTTTATCACTTTAATCCCCAGGTGTGGATAACTACATACAGAAAGACTGTTTTCTCTGTAAGAGTAGGAAGAACACGTTCACTGGCTGCTATGGTGTACATACATTTATATATATACATCCATGCTCTCCAACATGCCATCTCACCACCTTAGAGCTTATGTTTTTACTTTCAGGCATTTTAGTTGTATATTTAATAAAAGAGTTGAATCTCAACCTGGCTCCGAGTTGTATTTATTTTGAAGCCATACAGATTGCTGGGTGTTTAAAGCAAGTGAGCAGTATTCCCTGGTGCTCGAGTTCAGCCTAACAACTCCTGACCACGAGCACTAACTCTGCTTCTCGGGAAGCCCCTTCCTCATGACACGGCACGGCTCTGGATGGAGACCCAGCCAGCTCCTCCGAGTATTCTCCACTGGTTTGGGGATGATGTGGCGCTGGTGGAGCTGTACGGTTAGCACACTCCAGAGCTCTGCCACTCGTGCATGTCCTTCAGCTGGGCTGCGTTAGGCTGACACAACCGATGGCCAACTCTCCAGAGGGGGTGCACCTCTGCGAAGCTGAGCCGGGGTTCTAGCTGGTGCTGGTGAAACATTGCCTCATCCTTGCCCCACTCCTAAAGTTCTGGCCAGCCGCGCGAGGCTGAAACCAGCTCGGTCACATTGCAGCAAGCTGTACTTCAAAATAGCCTTGATTTCTAAACAAAGGACCTGCCTTGGTGTGTGTTGGGGTGGGGGCTGGCGGGGAAGGAGTTTCTCAATATGCTCCCACCTAAAAAAACCCCTTTATCCAGAAAAAACAGACCTTACACAAGCCAGGAGCTAGTGTCTCTCTCAGAATGCAAGCAGTAAACACTCTCTTGTAATTCCTCAACATATATAGATTTAATGTTACTTGTCCTCCTGATTTTTGACTTGAATGCCCTTGAACTAGCAAGCCAGATACCGCCTTTGGAAAGGGGGAGAGATCCTGAAACAGAGCCCGCTTTGAGGAAAGCAGAGGGAAGGAAAATACTGCATCCAGCTCTGGAGCCCTCAGCACAAGAAGGACATGGACCTGTTGGTGGGCTACTAAAATGATCCGAGGGCTGGAGCCCCTCTCCTACGAGGCCAGGCTGGGAGAGTTGGGGGTGTTCAGCCTGGAGAAGAGAAGGCTGCGGGCAGAGCTGGGCGGCCTTCGGGCAAAGGCCCAGAGGAAAGGGGGGGACAAGCTTTTCAGTAGGGCCAGCTAGGACAGGACAAGGGGGGATGGTTTTAAACTGGAGCAGGATAGGTTTAGACTTTAGAAGAAATTCTTTACAGTGAGGGTGGTGAAACCCTGGCAGGGGGTGCCCAGAGAGGGGGTGGAGGCCCCATCCCTGGGAACATTCCAGGCCAGGTTGGACGGGGCTGTGAGCAACCTGATGTGGTTCAAGGTGTCCCTGCTCCTGCAGGGGGGTTGGGGTGGGTGACCTCTAGGGGCCCCTTCCAACCCAAAACATTCTATGATTCTATGAAGCATGCAACATCTATTTTGGCAAACCCAGTATTCCTCTCTCTTTGGCTGGCACAGGAACGCCCGGGGCAGGTTACCTGAACTGAGTACTGAGTACCAGAGAGAGGGGAGATGTATTGGTGTCAGCCTAGCCTCGGCTCAGATGAGGTGAATACTGAAGCAATCCCTTTCTGCCCAGTGTAATTCCCTCTCAGTTTGCTGGTTGAGGACTTACCCTAAGAGCAAGGTAAGCAGGAACCTTCCAGCCACTGGCAGTAGCTTCAGCACTGCTCAAAAGGCTGTAGGAACTCCAGTGCAGCCTCTGGTTTCTAGGTACAGGCACAACTTCTCAACCTCTGCTTTCAGTCTTGGTACCCAGTAGATGTAAATTTTTTTTTTTAACAAAACTTTTTAAGCAAATTATTATATTGGGACCAAAAGAAATTGGGCAAACTTTCACTTTGGTCTGCTTCCCTTTTATTGATCTTAGACTTAATATGTTCTGTTGCTGAAAATTTTGAAAAGCAGTTATAAACGTTGGCTTTAAAGTTATGAAAAGGAAATCTTTTCAGCCTTATTTGTTCCTCTCAAACCCTGAAGCCCTTATTTCAATGTGCTTAATGTTCGAAGGTGATCACAGGTTCTCCTAATGTTAAATTCGAGAGCTAAATAAAATACCCTTTTACCAGCTGACAGCTTGTGCTATGGTGTACGAAAAAAGAAGTTTGGAGGACTCTTGCAACTACGCTTTACATGCCAGCAGGTAAAACACGCACACACGTGTGCCCCATCAGGCACCAGCCCCTTACGCCTTCGCGTGATCAAGCAGAGCATCGGGCCAGGGACTGCATTTTACTGAGCGCAGCCCTCCAATACCTCCTGCTTGCTTCCCTGCTTAAGTATGTAAACATTATCAACGCGTCCTACTGCTGCTTAGGAGCACTAGGAAGGGTTTCAGAATCAGCTTTGCTAACCCCGACACTATACAGCAACGTCTCCAGGCTGTTAATGCTGTGCCCTTCGCCTGGCAAGAGCCACATCCCCTTCTCCCACAGACACTTTGCAACTCTTAGCTGAAGACAGCATTGCAGCCAAATTGCTGCGTATTACCTACACTTTAAAATTGGGAAAACTCTGGCACACACAGAAAATGTCTTGCTCAGACAGTTGCAGAAGAAAATAATCGAGAGACTTTGTTGTAGACTCCAAGCCTTTGGACTTCATATTTGGCTTTCACTTCCTAACATTAAAGTTTAACAGACCGGCATAGCAAAGTATGGGTTTAAAAAAAGGTCCAGCACCTCTCCTACAATTAACAGTTTTAAAAACCAAGCAAAAATAAACCAAACAAATCAAAACAGTTGGGGGGCAAAACAGCTGGAAGCCTTCTAAATGCTTCATTAGTCATCATGAAGCAATAAAAACTCCAGTGCGTTAAAACCGTATCACCCTTATATATGACGAAAGCCCCATCAGCAGGAAGGATTGCTGAGAGCAACGTATGGTATGGACGTTCTTTGCATCTCCAGAATATCAGCCCTAAATGTCATGCCGAAGGCCATGTAGATACTTAGGTGGCAGGGAAAAAAAAAAAAGTAATACCAACCCCCTTAAACTTCTGCTTGGGAGGGGCTCTCTTCATCTCCCTTCGTCAGTTTATTTTAGGCTCGGGAAGGTGGAGTCAGCTCCCAAGGCAGTAAATTTAACAAGCACCTCCTGGCACAACTGTTAGAATCTAAACCAATCCAGGAACAAAGTTCAAGACATTTAAACTACAGAAACGATGAACACCACATTCCATCGTTTTACCCAACAAAGTCGATTTAAGTATTAAAGAAGCTGCTTAGGGAGCAATACACACTTCTGCCAAACTATTTACCTCTTTCAAGGCAACAGAATTTGGGTTTTTTCTGGATATCATGAACTTGCTTTGAAGGTACCTGGGAGCACGGCTGGGTTGGGGGGGTTGCGTGACTCACGTCACCACCCTGTTCACTGTTAGCCATGGTCACAGTCACACCTACGGGGGCTGGAAGAACCAAAGGGGTCTGATATTTGGTAAGGATTCCATTTTAATTTTGGTGTCCAAACGCAAACAGACTGCATTAAACCATTACCTCCATCCCCTCCAACTGGGAGCCGAAGCCGGGGAGAGGCTCAGCAAACAGCGAGGAGAAACCTCATTTGGGTTGCTAATTTGATTTGCATACCAAACACCCCTTTAAACAAACCCATTTGGAATTGTGTGTGCAGGCCCAGCTCATTATTCGCTATCTGCTATGGGATGGCTCTGAGCCCATCCCTTCCTTAAACGCAGAGCAAGAGAAAAAAGTTTTGAGTACCTTGGGAAAAAGGGAAACCCGAAAACAAACAAGGATGAGTTAACAACTCAGGCAGCACTTCCAGCTGCTGACTTGTCTTTGGCCTTTATCTCCCTTAGAACAGGTCCCAAAATCGTGGCCGGTTTAGAACTGTTTGGGAACAAAGGAGCTGCCTATAAATGTACTTTAAAAAGCAACAAGCAGAAGATGAAGAAGAGTGGGAGCTAACGGTGGTTGTATGGTGAACGACGTGAATTAGACACAGGCTGCATTTAACTATTGGGTTTTTATTATTTTTTTAATTGGATTTCTCCCATAGCTTTAATTTAGAAGTTTCAGCATGACTATGGCAGGATAGAGAGGCCCCCCAGTCCCTACTAGATCCCATCTTCCTGGACAAGGGTATGGGGGTGTGTGTTTTGTTTTGTTTTGTTTTCAGTATTACACTAACTTGGCAGCTAAATAAATGGTAAGAGACTTACACCCCACCCCACCCCCCTTCCCAGCCCTGTGTTCCCTCAGCCGCTGCATTTTGCTGCCTCCTCACTCCTATCAAAGCCAGCGCTTGCAAGTCTGTGCTCTATGACATAGCAATAAAATAGAAATAGAAATAAAGCAGACTGGGAAAAATGCTCCCCAAACACACATGTTCCCTCTGGGTGGGAGGAAGAACCATTACATGGTGAGACCGGGCACCAAAGGAGAGCAAGCCAGGAACCAGCGAGGAACCCAGCAGGGCAGCGAAGCCCCCTCAGCAAGCACCCAGGGACCAGCTCCCTCGCCGTGGCTGCACAACGAACCGATGCCCCAGCTCCAGCAACAGAGCAGACGGGTTAAAAACAGCAGAGTTTCTTACCTGAAAGCTCCTCAGCACCCTGCAGAGCTGCTGCCCAGGTTCTGAGTGGGGCCCAGATGCCTGCCCAGGTGACTCCCACCACAAGTGATGGGATAAGGGATTCCCCTCAGCTGTGCTGCCCAGGGGCCCTGGCACCCAGGGCTGCAGCTCTGACCCAACCTTCTTCACCTTTCCTGAGTCTCTCTAAATTTGCCTGTGCTCTGGACTCCTAAGGCTTCCTATGATTTCTGTCCTAGAGCTGGCCCTAACTCTTGGTATTGTCTGTAACGCTTTGCTTGAGTCCTCAAAGTTCCAGCAACCCCTGTTTTGAACAGTTTGGAACCTTCTTATGGCTTCAGTCTGAACTAAATCCTATGTGGTGCATGTAGGGGGTTTCAGAGGAATGGGGGTGTCAGCCTGCCATGTCCCTCATTCCTCTTATTTCCGAGAATATCCCAGTCTTTTTCCTGTTTATACCTCCAGTGGCTCTCTCCGATATACTGTTACTAAATTCAGCTAGTTCTACTCACCGGTAGTATGGTCAAACCACTGCTGATTCCAGAAAAATGTACTTTTTTGCCAGTGAATGCTATAGGTTCCATTTGAGAGGTCAGCTGCCATCCTGTTGGGCTGTTCCCATACGTACAGTGGTCTGTATGTGAATATTCTCACCCATTTCTGTTTGTACTGCGAGCCGCACGTCCCTGACGCAGCAGTAGCGAAGGTCCCGTTTCTGCGGAAATGAAACACAGCGTTAATAATTCCTTCAGTACTGTACGACTTGAGCTTGGCGAGGCCATTCGAGGCCAGAGCTGTAACCGGCAGACGCCCAGTGATACCCAACCAGCCCTTCAGGGCGTCTTCATAACCCTGATAAATCAGAGACAAGTTCGTCTGTCATTGAGCTATGTGGTTATTCATAGCAGGCTGTACCTTTCCAGTAAGGGGGGAGAATTTGGTGCAGGTAGCTGATGGAAGCAGGAGTTATCTCTGTCTGCAAAAAGCCACCAGAATATTGAATGCTTTTTTTAAAAAAACAGAATTTACAGGCTGCATCTGCACGTAGCTCAAAAATGTACAGTCATTTCTTAAGGGAGCAGCCCACACCTATTCCAGGCTAATGTTGCCAAAATCACAGCGACCTTTTATTGGTATTTAGTGAGCGGGGTGGAGCGAGGGTCGTTTCAGCCCTTCAGCTACCACGTCCATCTATGTTGCAAGGAGTCGAACCAGTAGATGCTAACCGAGGATCCTGATCTAGTTAGCAGTGTCCCTGCTCACTGCAGGGGAGTTGGACTAGGTGACCTCTAGGGGTCCCTTCCAACCCAAAACATTCTATGATTCTATGATTCTATGATCTCAAAAGAGAAGCCAAGTTCTGGAGCGCTACAAGGGAATCTTTCCTCATCTGAAGCTACAGCGGGGGCAGCGTAAACAGTTCGCAAACGCCCAGCTATGCCAAAGAAACGGTTAAGTTGGCTGGGATGCTCTGCACAGGGAAAAAACAAAAATAGCTCCCAGCACAGCTCCATGAGCTGGTCTTTGCGGTTTATGCAAAACATGACTGACAACACACAGGGAAATTTGGCCCCAGCTGATCCTGTGAAGCAACTGCTTTTCTGTACAGCAACGTGCTTTGCTAGGCACTCGCAGGAACGGATGGGGCCCTGCCAGGGTCTGAACCGCTTACAAGGTACTGAAAGAAGTAACTGGAAGGGCGTGTATCCCGTCTGATTGCCATAAACCTACTGAAATCATTGCCATAGTTTGCCTTTAGACTACCGGAATATCAGCTTTCACCAGAAATTCATTTCTGAGAGCGCCTGGGCATCCCTCTCGGCTTCCCAAGGAGGGTGCTGGGCGATGGGTGGAGCCTCCCGGCTTCACGGTTCATGGGCTCCACTTCAGAGTCCTGGAGGCATCCAAGAGACAGGTCCAGACTTGAGCAGCGGTGGATTCTGAAATGACGCAAAGGCATTTTCGCAAGAGGACGTGTACCTAGTTAGCCTGACTGGGACAGCAGTGGGAAACCCGGTTAGACTCGGGGAAAGTCCTGCCAAGTAATGGTTTGTACTTCGAAAGCTTTTGAGAGTGGTGTATGAAATAAAACGCCTGAAGAAAATACCACAGTAAATAAATGAACCCTGAAACTCATCTAGGAAGGCGAAGTATACAGCTCAGCGTAAGCAGGGATGGTTTGGGTCTGTCATATCTCCGTAACACCCACAGATTGGCGCTCTGCTGGCAGCATCGGTGCGCTCGGGAAGCCCAGCAAGGTCACTGTGGTTGCCCCCGCTTCACGGGGATGCAGCAGGGTGCAGGCAGGACGGGGGTGTGTTTGAAAGAGCCAAGGCAGCAAAGAGCCCATATCAAACTGGTATTCAGTGGGATTTGGGTGCTCAACACCCCACGACCTTTGAAAATGCCACAAATGATTTGCGAACCTGTATCACTCCGCTCGTGAATCAGTCCAGGTGACCATTTTATAACGGCTTCATTCCATAACGATACAGAATTTCACCCTCGCCCTTCCCCTGGAGTTTGTATGCATCGAGTGACAGGGCAAGCAAAGGCAAGTGCGGGGGGGACGGGGACTTTGAATATTATGGTGACCCTTTGCTGTAGCCCTTGGCAGCAGTTCATCCTTAAAAAACAAACAAAACAGAACACTCTTCTTCATTCCCAGCTACTACTCCTGCTCGTGCCCATCTTGACGTTCCTAGGAGTTCTGGAAGTGGGCTATCCTGGTAAGAAACCGAAGGGCAATCAGTCAGCCCCCCAGGTAGGAAAGTGGAGCCCATGAAATCCCGTGTGATTTGTTCTCCTGTGAGTAAAATCAGAACTTGGCCCTTGTGCCTTACACTGGTTTGGGGTTGGGGTCTTTTTTATATATTAAAGTTCTTGTTCAGCATTGGATCCAGCTTTAAAAGGCATGACCATATAGATATAGATATATATATGTACGGCAGTGAGTTGAAGTTATTAATTTAGAGATTTCCCTGGGTGCAAAGATGAGCCACGCAATCCTGTGACCTTCCAGATGCCCCCAAAAATGCAGGTCCCTGGCTGAGGGGGACGTATCCCTGCCTCCCCGCCGCCAGAACAGACGGGTGGCATTGCAGGAGAGCACAGCCTTAGCGTCCACCTCCACGTGTACCTGCCATGGCAAGCAGGTTTGGTTTCTATTACTGAGCTTATTTCAAAATATTTGTAGCTCATGAACATTGGCCCAAACCCCTGCCAGTGCCAAACCTATGGCGGTAGTTCACTGTTGCTGGGTACCTGTAGCAATTCATTTCATCCTCTAGGATTCCACTGCAGCTTCTTAGTTCTTCTCTAACTGCTTCCTCCAGCTCTTTGCCAGTTCCTGTGAGTTATTGCCTTGTGGGGTTTTCTGGTTTCCCTTCTGGCACAACATAACACGGGCAAAGCTAACAGGTGGCAGGGAAAAGGCTGAGCTTTATTTCTTGCTCTTCGGTACGTGGCATACGTTGTGCTCACCGAAGCTCATAACCCTGTTTTGTAGCAATGGCAGTAACACCCTAGCTTTCGGCGGCTGGTTTTGTCTTTCTGGGGACCAGAGTGATGGGAAAGCTGCAAGCCAGGGCAGTGGCTGGAAGCTGGCAGAGGCTAGGACTGCTTTTGCAAACCCTGAGACGCGGTGTTAGTTTGCTGGAACAGCAGACTCGGCCACGGTGCAGAGCAGCAAGCAGAGGTCTGTGGGCAGGAAAGCAAGGACCTGGTCCTCCTGCCTGCAGCATTCCTGCCTTCGTTAGTGCAAACCACGCATTAATAGGGCTTACACACAGCCCAGTCACTGCTTTCCCATCACCACCAAAGGCAGAGGTTCTGCAGCAGCATTCTGCGCTCACCAAAGCCCGCTCCGCTTGCACTGGAAATGGGTCTCTGCTGTCTTCTTCGCAAAGCCATCCTCTGTTGCGTGGAGACAACTCAGACAGCAGTGGAGGCCAGCGCTCTTGAGAAAGCTCAGTATTTCATGTGCCACCTGCAGCGATGCACCTGCAGCAGCAGGGATGCCTCTGGCACAGCCAGCCGCAGATCCAGTCCACTGGAAAAAATGCCAGAATAAAATGCCATGGGCTCCTCACAGTCCACCCAGAAACAGAGCCTGGCAAGTCTTCTATCAAGGACCAGGGGCGGTCACAGGATCTACCTTGGATGCTGTATCAAGAGCAAGTCACTTCCTTACCTCAATGGGAAAAGCCAGGGGAACAGGAGGGAAGGGCAGGAGTTCAAACCAGGAGGGAGCATTTTTAGAAACAGCACAGAAAAACAAAGGCAAAAGCAGGCAGGGAATGCGACGCTTTTCCAACACCTTTTCCCACATATTCTCTTTTTTTTGTTTGTTTTTTTTTTTTCTCAAGAGAGTAGAGGTCCTGGCTGCAGCATGGTCCAGCTCCACCAGAAAAAAGCGGAGCAGGGCATGGGACGCAGCTCAGCTCTGCCCCAGCTTCGCCAGCCTCTTCCACCTTGGTGTCCTGCAGCCTGCAGCACCCCGTCCGCCGCAGCTCTTTCCACCGTCGGGGGTGAGGTCCAAGGCTGGACTGGCCTCAGGGCTGGTCTCTACGGGCAGGTCCTGTGCTCTTGCTGGTGGATGACAGCTAATGAGAGGTCAGGAGGTAAAGGGCTGGAACATGCTCAGGTGGAGCCCTTGGTCTGTTTTTGGAAGAGGAGAGCACTTTGGTTAATTGCTGGTGGGAGTAAGGGGGGGGGGACTGGTCACAGAGTCCATGCTTATGGCGAGGAGGGGTGGGAGCTTGCTGGAAGCCACAATTTGGACAGAGGACTGACTACCTGTGTGACTCCCAGACCGAAGCACTCGGTGATGGGCTAGGAGGGTGCCACCCAGCAATACGAGCCTCTGCGGATCTACCAGGGAACACCAGCCAGGGCAGCCGATTCCCACATAAATATCGCTACTGGGTTTGGAACCCAGCAGTGGGAAACCTGGGCAAGTGGGAAGGACCATGTACAATGGCTGTTTGCTTTACTTCTTCCTCACCTTTCTTTTTCCCACTGCCACACCTGAGATGGTGGGTTTGGGTTTTGCTGAAGCTGGGCTGGCTGCACCCAGTGCTACGCCAGCACCTCGCCGCTGCTTGGGTCGCAGCTCCAAATCAGGACAAAGCAGAAGAACGAAACATCAGAAGCGGCTCAGCACAAAGCCAAAGCTCAGCATCCACAAAGCAACAGAGGCAGATGAAAAAGGAGTGCATTTTCTAGGAAATATTCCCAATTTCCCCAAAAGCCAGATGAAACCCTTGGAATTCCCTTTTCCGTGACTGATGGAGTCTTGCCCCTCACAACTCTTGCTCTCATGAAGTGGTGAGCTCCCGTCTTTCTGTTGATTTCAAGCAGGGTTGGAGGTGCTCAGCAATGCTGAAAACCGGTCCTGTAGCGAGAAACTCGTTTGGTGAAATCACGATGCAGAGGATTCAGCTCCTGATCGCAGGTATGTAGGTGTAAACTGGGATTTGGCTGAGCGTCTCAGTTCCTCTGCTTTCCCATTCTGCTGCAAGAAGCACTTGTGGCAGGGGGACGGATCAGTCCCCTTACACACGCAGGGTTTCTGTGATAGGTAACATGAAATGGGCACTGGGGCTGGACCCGCCACAGTTGTAGGGTGAGTTTGAGTGGCCTCAGTGCAAAACTGTGACAGCAGCCAGCCAAACCCCTTGGATTTCACATTTGAATCTAGAGCGTTTGTCTCCTGATTCCATGGCTTCGTTTCGGAATTGGGGCTTAATCATTAATTTCCCTGTGTCTGCAGCCTGCCTGCTGTGCAGGGAGAGGCAGGGCCAGACCGACACACTGCTTTGGAAAAGCCGATGCGTGTTGCACTGCTCCCCATCGCTCCCCCCGGTACTGACACACAGCCTACACAAACCACGGCTGCGGCTTCATTCTGGGTGGGGACCACGCAGCTCACAACTGGGAGGCCCAAGGATGCCTTGTTTAATAAACATATCAAAGACATTTATAACTAACCCGTTATTGTTGAAGTCCACAACACGTAGATATAGTTTTTTCCATCGTACAGGTGAGAAAATGAATGTCTAGAAGAGCATATGAGTTTCCCCTGTTTCTCATGGTGGCTTTCTTGCAGAAGCAAGGGGAGATCGCGCTTTCTCTTCTGCACGCTCAAGAAAATACCTGTACATGACCAGGCATAGCCCCCCCGGCTGCTTCCACACGGTGGGCTTCTCCCTCCCAGATGGTGCTGTAACCCCCTGTAAAAACACTGTATAAAAAAACCCCACTGTTACTGTTGGAAAATAGCAATGCCAAGCCAGGGGAAAAAAAAAAAAAAAAGGCATTGGAATTGGCCTCATCTCAGCTCCAGGGGGACTTTCAGAATTATTCTGTTTGTGTGTGCAGGAGGCGGGGGAGAAGCAGCCTCCAAACATGATTAGAACATTGTTTTCTGAGAGACGGGCTGTTCCGACCCTCCGGTTAGCTATGGAAAAGGGCACTTGGCCCACACGCACCACCAGCACATGAGTCACTCCTCAAAAATCTTTGAATGAAAGAGATTGTCTCGATAGCGCCACTCTCCCACGGACAGCCCGGGGTGGAACCTCCCCTCCGTGCGGTCGCCTCACGGCTGAAGCTGGTAGCCAACCCTGCCTGTGCTGAGCCCAGCCCCGGGCGCTGGTTTTGGCTCAGTGGCTTTTGGAAGGAACAGCGCTGCTCACCTGAACACAGGGACGACCAGGAGCAGGAGCTGCTAAGGCGTCCCTCATAAGCCACTGAAACAGGAATTTTCTGTCCTCAAATTGCATCTATTTATAGAGAGATGCATCAAAAAGCGTAACATTCCTGCAGCAAAGCGAAGATTGTTTTCTTCAGCAAGACAATATTGCCACGTGTTTATGTAGCTCGCTTCCTTCCACAGTATGTTTTGCAAAATAAATCCATTAGGTGGTCACAAAAACTGAGAAAAATTCAGACCCTCCGAGACCCGCTGTCTTCCCTACCTGCAGCATGCATCAACGTGCGACGTGAGTGCTCCACTCCGTTGTTTTCCTGTGGAACAGCACAGCTCAGTTGCTTCCTTCAAGGTTCTGCATAAGGAACAATGTAGAATATTCTTGTTTTTTAAAGGAATTTTCTGTGGTTTAATATTTGAATTTTTACCAGGTTTTGTTTGATACAGCACTCCTTGCTCCCGTAGCTTGGATTCCATGAGAACCTTGAAAAATAATTATAACCTTATTATTGCATCTTCTATAGTGCAAATATATTTCTTATATAAATCTTGATATATTTTACAGTTGAGGGACTGGTTTGTTATACCTGTGTTTTGTACGGATCCCATATGACTTTCAGAAATACGGAATGCAAATGGGCCTTTCACATAGAATCATAGAATTGTCTAGGTAGGAAAAGACCTTTAAGATCATCAAGTCCAACCATTAACCTCTCACTGCCATCCCACCACATCAAACATTCCAACTGCATACGCTTAAACAACAGACCAAATGCAGCAGCAAGCTGTCCCGCTGCCAGATTCCCAAAACACGGACACAAAAGTTGCCTGAGTAGCTAACAAGGCCACAGCAACTCTTTGACAGAAGAACTACCTTGAATTAAACACGCGCTGTCTCTATCTGTACCCATGCTGGCAGTACACGCTCTTTTCTATTGCATGTTATTTTTGGAGCCTGGCTTTCCAAAATAATAAGGATCACACAGTCACTTTGTCATTTCTTACTCTAAGGACTTCTAAACCTATTGGTCAAGTTCTACGAAACTCAAGTTTTTAGAGGCCTCCTCCATTCCTGCAGGTTTCACGTGAAGAGGCGGCTGGGTAGAAGAGGCGGCGAATGCCCCTTCCCGCTCCCTGCCTCCTCCTCCTCCCCGAAGGAAAACCCGCAGCGTGCTTTGCGTTACATGCTTAGCACTAAGAGATTCAAGCAGAAAAGGGCGGAAAAACAGGTGGCCAAAGTGCATTTAAAATAGCCTGCATTAGGATCTCAAAACACAGGGCAAACCCGTAGTTCTTCTCTGGTCCTTCTCTAAGGAACGTCTCATTTCGCTGAACGCAATGGAAAACGGAAGCAGCACCTATTAGCATCTCCGGTGAATGAAATGCCTCCTTTGACTCCGCAACTGCCAGCCTCTCCCCTTCTCCAACCATTAGGCAATATTTCCTAGAGGCTGTAACGTTTGCTGAAGGTATTTGCAGTGCCGCAGGTTGCAACACTGCCATCCTCCCACTCCCTGCTGTTCCCCGTGTGACCAGAGAGATTAGGTGGGGTGGGTTGGCCGTGAGAGGTAATCCAGGAAGGTTGAAGGTAAGGCAAGGGCAGGATCCTGAGCGGCTCTGCGTGAGCACCAGCGCTAACCAGAGGCATTGTGTGCCAACAGGAAAATACGGGGAACGTTCTTGAAGGTCACCGTGACCGCCGGGGAGGAGTGCCAGAGCATTAACACCGCCTTGGCACGTCCACGCTGAGCCAACCCAGGGAGAGGTTGAATCCAAGCCAAATTCCGCCTTCCATCAACTTTTCTCATCCCTTTTGGTTGGGGGTGGCGGTGGGGGAGTTACCATGTAAGAAACCACAGGGCTTCCTGCTGGATTTTCACTCCTCCTCCCTTGTAGTTTTAATTGTGAGGAGCTGTATGGGTTCCCTGGAAGGGGACTGCTCTCTTCACAGATGAGATGCTGAGATTTCAGCATCTCGGGTGCTGCTGGCAGATGTGGCCAAAGTTTTCTTCATGTACATCCAGCTGCGGTCACCAAAAAAAACCCAAAACCACCTTAGTTTTTGCTCCTGCATCTGAAGGACAGAAAAATCTATATAGAGAGAGGAATTTAAGGCTACATAAATAGCCCTTTTAGCGATGTATGTTTGAGGGAGGCTCCGAAAGTGTCAAAACCCTTTATTATTGCCAGTTTGGTAGCACACAGTGGCTGCCTGAAAAAAATCAAGGCCCCCATCGTTTTAGCCACTTCTCACCACACTCAGATAATTAACAGTCTAATAAAACCAAAAACACAAGGGAGGAGAGACTCCTCTAGAAACAGTGATTCTTCAAAGTCATAAAATAGTTCATTTGGTTAGAACCGCATTTTGGAGAAACACCCCAAATCATGGAGTTTTTCCTTTTCCATACTTATCCCAGCATTCTCAAGCTCCTGAGAACACAGGTAGGACCTTATGAGGTTTGGGGTGAAGAGGGGAATGCAGGATTCCCTTCCCTTTCGTTCCCTTTCCTTTCCACCCAATTAATCTCTGGCTCAGCTCACCAGTAGCTGCAGCTTAGTGACAAAGCACAACTATCCAAGGGATTCATAACCAGTTATAGGGAGTCTTCTAAGAGAAATCTCCGTATTTGGCTGTTATCTCATGCTATCATCTGCTTATTCCCCATTTTTAAAATATGTTTGAATTTATGTCTTTTATATACCTCAGTGTCATTTGCGTCAGCGTGAGCGGTGTTCTGGCAGTGTCACTGCTGCCTTTTTTAACGGCCACAGGTGAGTTTGCAGGTGCGCTTTTGGTCACGTCTGGCACGCGATTTTCACAGGAATATCATGATCATTCCCCCTCAGCTGGCTTCGGCTCAACCCTTGGGTGCAACCTGAGCTCATCAGGCTGGATCCTGCCTGGAGGGAGCTAAAGCGGGGGGGCGCTCGCCCTGCCCCACCAGTAATGGAGGGCACTGAGGATCTGGTGTCCACATGGTATGGAAAAGGCGTGCTCACCTCTCTCCAGACCCACTTCTATGGTGCGGGTACATTTGCTGGCGCAGACCTCACTCTTGCACAGAGCGGTTTTGGTTGGCCCTCGGGGGCTGCCGCAGCAGCTGCCTTTGGCCTCCGAGTTGCTCTTCAGAACTTTGCAGAAGGATTTGCCTCTGTTCGCTGAAGAAACAGAAGGACTTATGAGGATTTAGGATGCTAATTTTGCCAGTTTTTGTGATGTGATGTAGTCTTGGCAAATTTAACAGCGCATGCTGTGCTGGACCGACTCCAGTGCTCGGCATTAACGGAATCCAACAAAGTACTGAGCTACGCAAACTCTGCCTCAGAAAGGAAAAGTACATTATAGACAAAATAAGTACATTATAGACAAAGTAATCATTTGAATGTCTTTAATCTGTTGTCCTATTGGTGACTGTGCACTGGAGGGAACGAAGTCGGACTTTCTGGTTTGCCATTCGGAGCAGTGCGAGTGGCAGGGGTGGCTCAAGCAGAGGTTAAGCCTGACCTTTAGAAGACTCAAGGAAAGCCACAGCAGAGCGAGCAAAAATATGCCAGCCGGCAGACACCCAGAGAACTGGTTTTCCCATTTTTCTGTTACGCAACCCCACCCCGAAACACGCAGGGCGATTTGCTCGGCAGCCTTCCTGTAGCGCTGCCGCTGCACAGCTTCGTCTAAAAGCACAGACATCTGGAGAAAGCCCTTTGCGTTTTTAACGGCAGAACCCCTCGCGTGATTGCCAACAGTAGCCTGGCAGCTGTTGCCAGGGGATCAGCCCGTGTTTATAGCGCTGAAGGCTTCCCGGCCCTCCCAGGCAGGCATGTCGGAATCTCCGTATTTATCAAGCAGGAGCAGGCTGGGTTTCCGAGCCCCCCGCTCGCTGTTGCAACCCCCCCGGTTCCTCAGCTGACGGCTTAAGGCACTCGTCCAGAGCACAAACCTGCTCCAGCACAGGATGGTTTGTTTCTTTAGAAGCTGTTTATGGCCTGACTAGGAGTCAACGCAAGTTCTCCCAATGGAAGGCAGGGCAGGGAGCAGTTAAAGCTCTGCTAAAGTATTTAGAAACCGCCGAGCAAAGGTTAGAATTTCCATTACTTTCTATTAGCTTAAGATACGGTTTTAGCCCCTGAAAGAAGGGGCTAAGAGGCCAGAAGTTGTGGTTGTACAGAATGGCACTCTAATCTCCGTGAAGATGTGTTGCGGAGTGATTTATCAGTAAGATGCCAAAGCCATTTTGTGTCATCTGATGACAGCAGTGCCTGCTTACGAGCTAAACAGCTGTTTGCATCTGTGTTATGATATCTGGAGTGAATGCTCCAGGCCCTTACTCCAAACACGATGTGGCAAATCCTCAAAGCCTCTTCTCCAAGATCTCATCCGATCACCAAAACTGGGCAACCTGCTGTCATCAGATATACTTTGGTAAAAGCACTGGACCGTTTTGTTGAGTTGCTGCAGAACAACTAGGAAGCACCTCTCCAGACAAACAAGATGATGCCTAAAATGTTGTTCTTTGATATAAAAGGCTTTACATAAATTCTGGATGCAGCAGCACCATGTCTCTATCATCACCTGCAATCCCTGTGTGCATTAGTACCTGTTACCAAGAACGTGCCACAGAGACAGTCACCATTAAAAGGCAGGCATAAGGAGGAGGCTTTTCTCTTACTGCAGACGTTTCTTTCTACTGTTTTTAAGATCCTTTTACTTTGCCAGGAGAGTGTGTAAACCTGGTGTCTGGATGGAAAGACACACACAAACTGTGAGGCCACTGGGTGCATTAGGTCCTCACAAGCCATTATTTGCAAAGCTCGAGTCCTTCAGCCTCACAGGGAGGGGATGGGTAAGTGCTCAATAACACAAGAAAAAAAAATTCCGAGAAGCCTTTATCCTAAAATGAAACTACAGGAAGAGGCTGGGATAAGAAAAAAGCAAAGAGTAGAAGGCCAGCAGAATGGAAGAGCTGCTTTTGGCTGAGAGGAAGATTTCTGCTTTTGACCATAGAATCATAGAATGGTTTGGGTTGGAAGGGACCCCTAGAAGTCACCCAGCCCAAGCCCCCTGCAGGAGCAGGGACACCTTTAACCACATCAGGTTGCTCACAGCCCCGTCCAACCTGGCCTGGAATGTTCCCAGGGATGGGGCCTCCACCCCCTCTCTGGGCACCCCCTGCCAGGGTTTCACCACCCTCATTGTAAAGAATTTCTTCTTTATATCTAGTCTAAACCTACCCTGCTTCAGTGTAAAGCCATTACCCCTTGTCCTGTCACAGCTGGCCCTACTAAAAAGCTTGTCCCCCCCTTTCCTCTGGGCCCCCTCTAAGCCCTGACCGGCCGCACTCAGCTCTGCCCACAGCCTTCTCTTCTCCAGGCTGAACACCCCCAACTCTCCCAGCCTGGCCTCAGAGCAGAGGGGCTCCAGCCCTCGGAGCATTTTGTAGCCCTCCTCTGGCCCCGCTCCAACAGGTCCATGTCCTTGTGCTGAGGGCTCCAGAGCTGGACGCAGGGCTCCAGGTGAGGTCTCACCAGAGCAGAGTAAATACACAGCACCACAGCAGGGACCACTGAAAGAGGAACAAAAAACTAAGCATCTCCTCAGCACGATGAGAGTGTCTTCATATGTGTTTTACAATGACATCCTTGAGCCTTACTCCATGCCTGACCAGTGCATTTTGAGTGCAGGAGAAAGCACTGCCAGACTCCCTGCTGCAACTGGACTAGCAAATGCAAATGCAAATGCAAAGCTCCCTGAACACAAACCACCACGTACCCTTCCTGTCCTCCACTCCACATGTTCCCTCTTTCTCTACAGCTCCACCCAGAGCAGCCTTTGCTCCCAGCACCATGCTGGAGTCATGACCCTAACCTCAGCCTAACGACTTAACCCCCCTTTCGCTGTCAGGAAGCCTCCCAGGCTGAGGGCAAGAGTTGTTCGAGGAATAGCTGCTTATTCCCCGTCACCCTTCACGGGATCCTTACGGCTTCGTCCCACTGCCTGCAAAAGCCCTCTGCCAGACTCCCTCAGTGACAGCCGCCGTGCCTTACACCAACCTGCACTCCTCCCCTTCCACTGGAATCTGAAAGATCCCTTTCCCCTCCTAATTCCCCCTGTGGCTTTGCCAGACTGAGGTTTAGTGACAGGCAGGCGCCCTGAGGTTCCACAACACCTGCCTGTGGCTAAACATTGCATTCTGTCGCTACATGAGAATAATTACAGGACCCATTGCTACGTGCTAATACTTACAGGACCCAGCATTTCTGCATTTGTCCTTCTTGTGGACTTCAACCTACACAGTATGCATGCTCCATTTGTTCGGTGTTCGTAGACTATTTGCTGCTTTTGCTTGTCAGTAGAAGCAGCAAACATGTTATTTCCCTAATTCTGCCTGATGTTTCAGCTGCCCCACGCTTTCTAAGGTAAGCATCCTTCCCACAAAGCAGTTGCAGCCTCGACACAGAACAAGTCCTTTTTTCCAACTGACTATTCCCAGCGTGAGACTTGCTGAAAATATTCTGCCTATCTTATGTCCAACAATTATTCGGGATTATGGTTTCTGTCTCCAGATAGAAGATCTCATTTGTTGTTTTCATATGCATTGCAAGGACAAAAAATGGCTCTCAGCTTTCAAGCTCCTGAAAAGAAGCTCGTCTTTTATCCCAAGGCTCAACAACCAGAGCCTGATGATGCCATAGACATAAATACCAGATATATCTGAAAACAGCTCTTGGACATTGCTCCACCGTGAGCGACAGCCTCAGGGAAAGCACCCCGTTACTTACAGAAAATTTACAGGGCAACCCAAGATCTACACTGAGTGCTGCCAATGGGAAGAGGGTAGGAAGAGCACAAAGATTAGATGCAGAAGCACTCCGATCCCCAGCACAGTCACCAGTAAGCTTCTCGCTAGAGACCACCCGTAAGAAGCCGCAGATAGAAAGTAGAGCCTGTGTATTCCCAGCTAAACAACTATGTCAAAATAAAGATTCTGAGGAAATGAAAAAACTGCAGAAGATGGTGAAAAATGGCAATCAGCAGAGAAAAATGCATCTTACAGACTTTCCCTGATCACTCGTGACTGGTGAAGTGGCTGATGATGATCCTTGCTTTCGCAGGCTAGGCTGAGATGGCCTTTGTGCCAAGCAAGAGGAAAAAGGACACCAAACCCACGACGCGAGGAAGTAACCAACAACAGGCTGGATCCTTACCAGCGGACAGAGGTGAATCTGGTAGCCTTGGCTTTTAGCTATTAATTGTGCCGAGCCCTGTGACCAGGTTCTCAGGTGATGCCAGTATCAAGGGAGTTATATCTGCTCATACTAGCCATAAGTGCTGGCCACTAGCAAGTTATAGGCGTATTGCATGTAATTTACACCATTTTTATTTAAACCCTATGAAAAATTCCTTTGCTTCTAAAAATAACTCAAGACAGACATTATTGATATTGGCTGACAAACGGTGAAATTAAAATATTTTATAGTAACTTCTAAAGTGTTTTGTGGAAAACATGAAGAAAAATACAAGCAATCCATTAGCAAGCAGTTCCTCCAAAAAGAAACCATGTCTTTTTTATGGAGAGATAATTTGGCTGAAATGCCACAAATCTTCCAATGACAAACCCAACGGCATTATTTTTCTGACATATTCAGCGTTGAACTCAGCTCTGTGCACTGGCAGGAAAAATATATTCATTTGTTTCAAATGAAAACCTTTTTAATGCAGATGTAATCTTTAGGGCAGTGCTTGTCTTTAGAAAGATTATTAGGTCAGTTAGCTTTCTTAAATGAAAATTTCAGCCAGATTTAAGCCCTGGATTCTAGAGAAATCAGTCAACTACTATTCTGTTAAACCTTCCTTTACATGGAAAAGGGAAAATGGAGGTTCTGTGTTCTAAGCCCCGCTTTTTTTTTTCCTTTTGGTAGCAAATGACACAAAGCAGACTGCATCTCCCTGCCAGCGCGCTTATCCCCATGTGCACTGAAAGCAGAGCTGAGATTAGATAGGGGCTGCTTATACAGACACCGCCAACACACAATTCCCAAAGAAATTAATGAGCCGAATTCAAAATTGTCTCAAGAAATGTAATTTACTGGCTGCACCCACTGTGAAGACAATCTCTGTGTGGGCTCTCTGGGAGGGAATCATACTGTTGAATTTCATGCTGCTGGTTTACGTGACAAGTTAGAAGGCTCTTTCCCCAAGGGCTCTCCCCCCCTCCCCACCACAGGTACCTTCTGGACAGAGGGAGGCTCTTTCACAGGGCAGTGTGGAACTGAGTTTGGACGCACAAACTCAGCCTCCGAAATATCCGCTCCTCTCTGCTGCTCAGGTCTGCAAGCCAAGCCGCTCTGCCTGTTCTCTCCTAAGAGCTCAAGTCCCAACAAGCATCTAATCCCACCTCTGATAAACAAGTGAAAAGGCCCTTGCCTGAAATTTATGCAAACAGGCAACGGGAATAACCCTCTTCATCCCTGTCTTTCCTTACCTCTTTAACAGTTAGCCACCTAAGGCTGCAAAACACACGAACAAATGAAGACTAAGGGGACTCAGGCTTAAATAATACATGTCGACAGATTCAAAGAAATGAAGGTTCATCTTTAATACTGGGAGATTCCATAATTAGACAGAAAAGAAGATAAAAGGCTCCCACCCCCTGGGTTTCTGTATAAAGATTAGAAAGGGAGAGACAGGTACGTGTTCAGACTAATGGAAGAATACCTTACCGACACTTCAATCACTGCAGGGTATTTCATGTGTCCGTGTCTCACGATAAATGGGACTGTTTAAAACTGGCTAATTTCTTAGCAATCCAGGCAAGGACGGAAGTGATAAAAGAGCCAAAAGCTCTCGCAGGAGCTATGAATGAGCAGCTAAACATTAAAAGCAGATAAATAAATATTTACATTCCCATATCAAAGAGTAACAAGAGCAGCACTGTAACACACCTCGCTAAGGCAGAGGAGAGAGATCAGCCTCCCTGGTGGAAGAGACCAGTAGCTGGAGGGGTGGTATTGCTTTGCGGTACAATCTTTTCGTAAAATGCATTTGGGCTAGGAAAGAGTTGAGCGGTGCTACTTTTCTGCATGTCTTTTAATTTGCCTGATGCTTATGCATAATGCATTAACCCTGCCTTTGAGCCACTTTCAAACAGTTTGTTCAAAAAATTTATCCGAGTCGCTACTGACAGTTTCTCTTCTAGAGGAAGACAGAATATGTTAAGTTTTCGCCTGGTCTGGTGCTGTGATGGCAAAATGAGATGGTGACGAAAGGGCCAGGCACCGCTCTCTGCTGGAGAGTCCCCCCCATCGCAACTGCCCCACCAACCTGCCAGGAGCAAGCCTAATCCCCGCTCCATGAACCGGGGCAGCTGGAAATTATTCACCTCGGAAAAAAGCTCATTTCAGTTGGTTACGAGAAATTGCCGAGGCAGCGTTCTCCATCATGGAGGTTTTGTGCCCTGGCTTGTTTGAACTGGTTGTTTAGGACAGGGTTTTTTTGTTTGTTTTGGTTTTAATTTAAGGAGGAAATTCAAGGCAGGAGTCCAGGGATTAGCACTGATAAAGCTGCAGTTTGTAACAACGCTACGGCTTTTACTGTTAGAACCTTTTGGTGCCAAGTACTACAGAAATTGAAAGCAAGTCCTCCCTCAAAGAGTTTGCAATCTAATTCCTTTATTCCAAAGCAAACCGAACCAGGTGTGTGAGCCCGCTGGGAAATTCAGGAACTGCGGGCACACGGTTCACTGTGGACTGCACCTGCCTTCATAGGTGGAGTGCAACGAAGACATAAAACAAATGCTTGTAAAACGAGAGAGAACCTTTGCTCCACTTCAGTCAAAAGGGTTTTGTCGCCGAGATGGACGTTTTTACTCCTGTGATCACAGGATGTACTATAACAAAGAACAATAAAAGAGCAGTCCAAAGAGTAGGTAACTCCAGCCTTGCCATTCGCTTGCTTCCTGCTCCCTCCTTCCAGTAGGAACAGAACTAGGACAGAGTGGACTTGTTCTTCTAATCACAGGCTTCAACGTTCCCAAAAGTTTTGTGCGTAGCCAAATTGAAGAGAAACCAGATGTATAGTTTCTCAGCCCCTGGAAGTACTAAGCCTATGTATGTTTTTTATAGGGTTGGAGCCAGTGATTTGGGTATCAACATCCCAAACTTTAGCTCTATAAGCAGCCATGGGCTGCTCTGGAAGCAAGTGCCAGACTCCCAATTCCTATGAGTTACCAGCCAAGAAATCAGACCACAAACCGAACTCTCTTGCTAAGGCCAAGATAATGGATGATAAATCCAGCAATAGTTTCGAGGCTGATGACATCATTACATCAGATACTACTCTGAAACCATATGTTTTGCCCTTTTGAAGTCCTTTACCAGCAACCATATTCAAAATAAAACTTCCCGTTACTGGCCATTGTTTCATTCATATCCAAATGTGATTCAAGTTCCAAACAAATAATGTCCTTCATCTCCTTTATGTATTACAATGTCATCGATCTGTTTTGAGAGTATTTGAACAATGTGAAGGTTGATCACATAGAAATTGCTCAGATACCATATTTTTTTCCAACAGTACCACAGCCTATGACAGCCTAGTTGTATCAGCCGAGACCCTGATCAAGTTTTGCTACTTTAGTCAAAAAAAAAAATAATTATGAAGCACAGTGTTAGTCCTCTTTGCCTGTGTATCTGTCAGGGTGAGATGGTACTTGAGTTGCTTCAGCTACTTTTGAAGCATCTTTATGCTTTAGAACAGGACTGGGGTCTGCACCAGAGAACTCCCTGTGCTGTGTGAAGAACATCAGATACCTGAAATATAGACAAAGTATGGGGGTCATGGGGAAAAGTCATGGAGACTCATTTTGCCTTGCAAAAGAAAAGCTTTTACTAGGTATTATACAGAGAAACCTCTTGACAGAGGAAGATCTGGAGGTGATGTGTAGTTTACCATTCCTAGAAAGCCAAGAAGCTGAAGTTCTTCACAACTGCTAAAGCTAGATACAAGCTCTGCCATTCTCCTCCACAAATAACCCAGCAGCACTTACTGGTTAGGCAGATCCCATTAACTTTGTACGGAAAAAAATTGTTATCCCCTACAAATTCACCAGCTTTTGAGCCCTGGGATCTGAAAATAGGTAACAGAACCATCGCAAGCCTGACGTGATTAGTTACCAACATGAAGCAGGGGGTTCCCATTCCCACCCCTTCAGTCATTGTCACCACAGTTCACGTGTGCCCTTCCACTTTGTGGCTGCCTGTCGGAGGGACCTCAGAGCTGTCACGTCCTGGGCTTGTCAAAATTCCTATAGGCTTTAACAGTTGAAAGAACTCTGTTTCGATGTATAGGGTATGGCTAGCACTTCTTAGGAGGCTCTTTTTGCCCTTCTCCCTTTGTACCTCCATGCCTCTCTAGACCTTGCAGTCTGTCAGGCTCTCCCACAGCCACCCCCAGCTTTCCACCTGGATAGCTGCAATGGTTTGTACTCAGCTTGGATCCACCTAGACATACCTGAGAAAGTCCTGTGAAGCAGAGGCCTGCCAAGTAAAAGAACACCATTTAGCATTGACAGACTAGGGCCGACTGGAATGTTCCCTTCTACTACATACTTTATGGTATTTCCTCTGATTTTACATTAATATACCAAGGTAGCTGCTACCAGCTTACATCAGCAATAGTTTCTCAATTTTTTTAAGAGAATGCCCCTAGTGATGGCTATAAAACCAACAGAAGCAATCCCTTACCTTACAGTGTTTTCTTCTGTAAGAGCTGTCTTTCTAGATGTGGATTTTGTGGAGAAGATCCCAGATCATCTGAAGTTTCTCAATTTCCAATTTTACAGCTGCTTCTACCAACTCTGAAGTGGAGCATGACAAAGCCAAGCCTAATGAGAATAGAACACAGGGTAAGGCACGCCCTCAAGAAAAACAGCCAGAAGAAGAGATACCAAGCGTACCAATGGGACCAGGACCGTATTTTTATATCAGTGGATCTAATGGAGCTGGGCTGTAAGTAGGTCCTCTCAGAAGACTCATATGAACAGTGGTATGACCAGATAGGAAGTCCTGCAATGTTATCCGTTATCGATGGCCCTCAAATAATCTTCCTTTGATTTGCTGTCTTTTTGGAGTGGTACAGCTGGGGAACCATTTAAAGATAATTCAAATAGAAAGGATCCACTGGAAAGCCACCTGTGGTAAAGTAGCTAACTATTATATCATTGGAAAGAAATGAAATACTTCTGTTTGTTTAATGAAATTTTCTCTCTTGGGGCTGTTCAGAAATCACTTAGCTACCCCATGTAGCAAATCTGCTAGCGTCATCACTAGAGCTATGAACCACTGTTTGTTGTGCTAAAGGTAAAACAAGCAAAAAATAAGGAGAGATTTCTGCCCGAGAAAAACTGTCAGATCAGAAGGTCCATGCATTCCTTTCTGAGTTCTTGCCAGCATATTGGCCACCTTCTCTAGATATTGTCACCAGCAAGCACTGCAGAATCTCTGCTGCAAACAGCACTCTTTCCTTGCTATGTTTCCATAGTCTTGTCTACAAACAGCTTTTTCTATCGCTGCTTGTCATCTCTTCCTAAACTCCTCAGCAGAGAGGCTCCTTAATAATTCTGGACCCTGACCATTTCTATTCTATGGGTATCAGTTGCATTCTAATTGGAAAAACCCTGCTTAGATGGTACAAGTTCTCATTAGAGCTGCTGAATCACAATGTTCTTAGCATCCTCAATTACTCCTCCCACCCTCTCAAGTTCAGACCAGCAGGTCCACCAGCAGCCATTCCAATTAATGCTTCCCACCTTATCACCCACCCAGGGGCTTCCGGGCACGTTAGGTCAGGCTCCCAAAGAAAATTATTAGGAGTTGAAGGGATAGGAGAGAACGAAGTATTTGTTAACAGAAGGGAGGCTACTTTCCTGTTTTGTTTTCCATATGCAGTGTGAGCATCTACTGCCAGAGCAGAGGCTGGCAGCGTATCTATGACAACAGAAGAGAGGATTATGCACTGAAATGGTGTGAAATCAAGTGCCGAGAGACCTATTACCATTTCAAAGAAGGTAGAGATGCCTGTGGGTCTTAAGTGGGAGAGGGTAGTGGGAAAAACTTGAGAAAGCTGGACTTGTGACTCCCAGGGCAGAGGAGGTCACCTGGGGGGAGGAGAAATGGGTAACCTCTGCTTCTTGGCAGCCTGCAGAGGGACATCAGAGCTGGATTGCCATGGTGCTTAAAGAAAGGGGTTTAGACAAGAAAACAGCTTTGCAAGAAGAGATACCATTGAAATGAACTCAGCATAGTGGAATGAGCATTACAGTAATTTAAACACAAGCCATCACAGTCGCTTTTGAAATGCAGTCCTCCCTCTTTGGATTTGAGCGCAGGCTGCAATAGGATGGGGCACAGGGACAGCACGAAGCCGAGGTATGGGGCACAGGGACCACACAGCCAGGGGGGCACAGGGACAGCAGCCTAGGTATGGGGCACAGGGACAGCACCAGCCTAGGTCGGGGCACAGGGACAGCACCAGCCTAGGTACGGGCACAGGGACAGCACGCAGCCTAGGTACAGGGCACAGGGACAGCGTGCAGCCTAGGTACGGGGCACAGGGACAGCGTGCAGCCTAGGTACGGGGCACAGGGACAGCACGCAGCCTAGGTATGGGCACATGGACAGCGTGCAGCCTAGGTACGGGCACAGGGACAGCGTGCAGCCTAGGTACGGGGCACAGGGACAGCGTGCAGCCTAGCCAGCATCTCTCAAGCACTCGTGTAAGCCTTGCCTACAGAAGGTGCCTCCCATTTAAGGATGCTCCCCACAGGGGAGGTGGAGAGAGGAGAAAGGGAAGGAAGGGTGCACTTGAAGACAGAAATAAAGTAAGCCCAAGATGGGTCACCCCGCACATCCCAGGCCCAGCTATCTCTACCTGGGAAGAACAGAATCACTAAAAGCCAAACTACTCCACTGTATCAGCAAGCAACTTTTTCAGTTGCGCTCTGCCCTTCGTCTCGCTGGCACATCCTGACTTCACAGGGCCCAGCCAGCTTTCCCACCAGGAAAGCATAAAATCAAGGACTCCCACAGCCATGCTCCTGGCTGGCACCCTCAGAGCGGCACTTTGCATAACAAACACAAAACTCCCTAAGCACAGGCCCTGGGGCAATTCTTTTACTTCTGGGAGCTGGAGAAGACCTGTGGCCTGGCAAGCCTGAGCATCGTGGCACGGAGCTGCGGGCTTTCCTGAGGCAGAGGAGCGTGTTGCCTCTCCCATGAACAGCAGCCGCCTTTCCCCTCCTGCCAGCTCTGATGGCAGTTGTGGTGGCTATTTGTCAGGCTGCACCATTTAATATATGGCGGTGCGGACGGGCTATGTTTCAATGCAGTTCTGCAGCTGGAATGGTGTGGGCACCTTTGGAGTGGGCAAGGGATGCACTATTTCATGAAACCCCATCAGGTTGGTCTGTTCCGCTGTAAGGTTGGACAACGCCAGGACAAGGGGCAATGGGCACAAACTGAAGCAGAAGAGGTTTCAGTTGAACGTGGGGAAGAACTTAACTTTGAGGGTGCCCGAGCTCTGGCCCAGGCTGCCCAGGGGGGCTGTGGAGTCTCCTTCTCTGGAGATATTCAACCCCCGCCTGGATGCTGTCCTGTGCCCCCTGCTCTGGGTTAGCCTGCTTGAGCAGGGGGGTGGCACTGGGTGAGCTTCCGAGGGCCCTTCCAGCCCCTGCCATGCTGGGATTCTATGTGAAACACAGCTACAGCAAGGGATTTCACTGCTCTGTGAGCTGTCACGACTGCCTTACAGCAAATTGGTGGAAGTCAGCAGTGACAAAACCAGCTTTATCCTGAAGGTTCTGCTGCAGGGGACAATGAGGGCAAATTTGTTTGGTTTTTTTTTCCCCTCTCATGCAGGTGAACAGCTTCTCTATCAGATTCCCAACAACGGAATCCTCACCAGTAAGATAGGGCTTTTATGCTGCCTGAGAGAGCAAGAGCGGGTGATGAAAAAGATCACGAGGAGCTCTCATTCCAGGTAAGAACTCTCACCTCTTTGAACCTTGACCAGAAACAGGCCAACAGAAAGCGAGAGCACGTAAACAAAGGACCAGTTTCTTCTGGATGCGTAACAGTACAGGATACAAAGTATATGAGGTTTTATTTCCTTCTTATCTTCTAGAAAAATCACTTTTTTTTTTACAGAAGTACATACATCAGAGACAGAATCTCTTCTGTGTTTGGCGCTGTAGGAGTGCCAGGTCCCCCAAAGACAACAGTCGTAGTATAATTCCCCTGGTTTGGGTACATTGTCCTACTGGAAAGGCCACCACTTCTTGTGCCATAGACACTCTAAATGTAAGAGAAGCTTATTGCCATCTCTGCTCCTATATTTTTGACCTACCAAAACCCCACGTGGCAATCCTGTACAATGATTACCTGCAGCCATCTCAACCAGTTTTCAAAAAACTGAGCATATGAAGAATGTCTTAAGGCTAACATATCTTCTTGAAAGCTTATGGAATGAGGTAGCTCAGCAAAAACATATAGCAAGCACACAACTGTCTACAAGCGGGAAAAAAAGCCATTTCTGAAGTTTCTACTTGCAACCAACCTTTCTGAAAGTAACAGGAATGAACACATTGGATAGGGTTTTCAACTTGTATTTGGTTCTCCCGCAGGTTACTGAAGATGGAAGAATTCTTCCCAGAATCTTTTCGCCTGGACTTAAAAGATGAGAGAAATGCCTTTTTTGAGCTTTGCAAAGGTGAATAGTCTTAATCATGGTGGCAACCAATTTAAATAGCTAATTGATATCTATATGCATATACATACACACACGTTCAAAGGAGCAGTTTTCAGAGCTCACTAATGGACACATCGGTGTTTCTGTTACTGTTACACTTACACGTTACTGTAATAGACTCATTCTCTCTGCAGAAGAAGAGATCTGGATCTGCAAACCAAGTTGCTCTAACCAAGGCCAAGGAATTTTCCTGCTTAAAAATCCAGCTGCTGTCAACACCCTTCAAGACAAGCTCCACAGCACTGGGGAACACCTACGCAGTAAGAGGGTGCCATACAAAGCTCCCCAGGCAAGAATAGTACAAAGGTAGAGACCGAAGCCTGGGAATTCATGTGTGAGTAGTGTGCTCGATGAAGCACACCAGCCTCAGAGAGCTGAATTGTTCCATAGGTATTTAACGTGGTTACACCACATCTCACCAACCTGGGAGATTTCATTCTGTGGGAGAGAGGCCGTTTCTCTGGTTAGTCTGTCTTGCATCGGTCATTTCAAGGCAGATCTTTTGTCATCAGAAAGATTTGCGTTTACCTTTGAATGACTTCAAAAGGCCAGATGCTGTAGTTCTGTACATGAATGCTGTGCAGAAAGCCTTCTGCAAAGCAATTTGAATTAGCTATTATCCCAGCTTCTTACACAAAGCTCGCATTTTACAAATTGTGCAGCTACAATATCCATTCCACGCAAACTAATAAAGCCCCCCAAATATCTTCTTAACTCTGCCTCAATGCTGCAGAAGTCTATACCTCAATCGACAGGCAGTGGCTAGCAATCACTAAAATTTTGGGTTAAGGTTGTTTTATTCCTTGCATGAATAAAAGAATCATGAAGGTTCTTCTTTGTAGAATAGATACCCTCTCAGCCACCGCTCAAATGTTTTGTAGAGTAGCAGAACAGCAGAAAAAAGGGAAAAATAAAGCAGCAGAAGTCATGAGAACAGTTTCAGCCACCGAACGTTGCTTGCCTACTCTTACGCAACTCACTCGACTTCCCTTTGCCTCAGTGTCCCTCCCTCAATTGAGGAATGCATTGTAATTAAATCACTTCACTGCTTTGAGATGAGTGAATAACTTTCAAAGAGCAATGCAAAAAAGATGTTTTCATTATTTATCCTAGGAGCTGCAGTTCCCAGCTGCCTTTGATGCTGCCTTTGGGGTGTACAGCTGGGCATACAGGGCACTCGAAACTTCAAGGTGCCCATACACGCATGATGTTGCCTGGCATTGTCGTGACATGCCAGCAATGACAATGTGATACGCTCGTGACAACACTGTGGTATCGGCATGGCAAAAGCACATTTGGCCACATAGTGATCACTGCATGTCCTGGCAAAGTGATGACACCAATTCCTTACACTGACCCTGTGCCACTTCCCTGACATTCTGCTATCCTGGCTTGGCATCTTTATCTTGCAAGAGAACACAGCGCACAGCAACCTTTCCAAGAGCTGCCCTAGCCAGAGCAGGCAATATTCTCTGCTTCCCTTCAGCCAAACACTTCTTTTCATAACAAAAGGAGTGGTTGGCCTCATTGAAAAGGGTGAGAGAGATCTGTAAAGTGGTAAACTGGAAAAATGATCTTAGAGGCTTTCTGCAACAGGCTGGTCTGTGTTTATGCAGCAGCCAGTGTGCGGAGCAAAACGACGACTGCCTGACAGAATGAGACCAAGGGCCTGAGTTAGACCAGTATGTGGTCTTTGGCATGGACGAGCAGCAGTGCCAGGGGAAGAAGAGGTTGGACCCTATCTTAGATCTCATCTTGATTTCTATTAGTGAGGAATGGCTTACGCTCTGAAGAATGACGCCCCATATTCCTTTGAAAACTGTTGTTAGCATTGATCATTTTAACAGCATATCCTTGTTATTTATGTAGACATCCAGTAACCTTTGATGATAAAGGGAAACAATTCCCAGATTACATCACTCTGGCAATAAAAACAATGGTGCTCTATGAAGGGCTTTTTGTGTTCAGACATAAACTTCGTATATTTTCCAGTAAATATTAGTAAACCTTTATCTCCCAGTCCCGAGACTCAGCACAGCTTCGATTCCTCTTGTAAGGAGCTGTTCTTGGCATTTCTACCCTCTCCTACAAGCGCCCTCTGCTGCCATTCACCTTAAAACCGGTGCTGAAAATGGGACAAACTGGTTGGTTCTGTGGTGTGAAATGAACCGGCTGCGGGGTTTTTGTGGGAGCTTTGAATTGCCATGTGTTACGGCTAGTTGTTGGTGACGCGTGTTGAAATCCTCCTCCGACAGGTATATTCACCAGCCTCTGCTCCTGGAAGGGAAGAAGTTTGATGTCCGGTCTTACCTCCTCATTGCCTGCACAGCACCATACGTGTTATTTTTTGCCCAGGGTTACGTCCGGTTGACCTGTGTCAATTATAATGCCGCTTCCGATGATCTGACTGTTCATCTGACCAATCAGGTAAACTAAGTGCGCTTAGTTCAGAAGAAGGGGAGGGTGTGGTTGACAGAGATGGGAAGCAAAAAAGACTCTTGAAAGGCAAAAAATAAATGCCTTGTGCATGCAAAATCCATGCACCCAGGAAACGGACGTGGGCTTATGGTCAGGCGAGGCAACAAGGCTGAACAGAAGCCGTACCGGGTAAGGCTCCGTTCTCTGCCATGGACTAGTTCTCTGCTTTAACCTGGCAATTTCTTTCCCTGGACCTCTTTTTCCTGCCGTTATTCTCTCATGTATCTGTAGAACATTAAGCTTCTTAGGGCAAGAAGCCTTTGATTGCAGCTACCTAGCACAAAGGAGCCTTAATCTTGGCTAAGGATTTTGCTGATCCTGTTGTGCTTAAACACAGCAATCATAACGATGTAAGATGCAGGTGTGTTCTTCAAGAGCCATCAGTTTTAAACCTCCATCTTGGCTTGTCTTGCTTCTCAAATGAGAGCTGTAACAGAACAAGACTGTTCTGGCTTGTGCCCCCCTACATCTCTTGTCGTGGAAAATAGAAGCCTGCCTTGCTCAGATCTACCTGAGGTTTTGCTTCAAATGAGGCCCTTCAGTAGTTCCAACTGGCCCTGATGAAAGAGAATTAAAAGAATCAGAAGGAAGAAAAAAGCTTGCTTTTAAAGCCCTTGTCTCCTCCCAGTGCCATGCTGTGTTCTGAGAACCAGCAAAATACGCATTAGAGAGGTATCAGACAAGCCCCCTTCAGTTGGAGTTTTACAGTTCCTGTGAAAGTGCAGTTCAGGACAGCACATTATAGCTGCTCCCTGCAATATATGCTATTATCAGCATGCCGCTGGTTTTCCTGGAATAGTTTGCTTGCTCAGCTATCCACACGGGAATTCAGGTGCTCGGGTAGGATCCCATGGCACAAGCGCTATTAAACAAAAGACAGATGTTTGTTAGCAGAACATAAATTATCTGCGTTCCTGCTGGGAGGAGGGAAACAAAATTTACGGGAGCAGCTGGTAATAGGCCAGACTTCTTCAAATTACAGCTGAGTCTGCTCTCATTCCCTTCCTACCTTTTCATCCCACCTGGAATCAGCCATTTCCCTCCTGTATTTCCAAAAGACAAGAGGCAGCAGAGACAGCATCACTAACCAGAAGCTTTGCAACCTCACCGTTACCGTACCACAGGTGGAGTTGCAGCCAAGGCCTGCTGTTTCGCAGGGAAAGGGGACTTGCCTTTGACGGAGCAATATCAATTATTGCTAAACTCCAGCTGACGTAGGGATCAATGAGACAGTGGGAGAGAGAAGCCCTCACCTTGGTTTCCTCTGGGGATACATCTATACATGTCTCCTAGATGTGCTCTCCTAGAGGCAGACAGACACTGGAACTGGATTTGGCCCAAAGAATATCATGACTGTGACTTGAAAGCACCTCTCCCCGTCTGCCAGTTGGTCCAGACATATCACACACAAAAACCCAACCCCATTGCTTTGACAGAGTCCATGGGTAATTAATTGTCTCTACAATGTCCATGCGGGTCAGGCACATTTCTGCCTGTGGCAGTGTTGTACAATGGGAGTCAGCACATCTGCTCCAGTGTAGCTCTGCTAGTGAGGGGCTCCATTCCCTCCACCTCTATAACTTGATCCTGGGGTTCTTCCCAACTCCAGATGCCTGGAACAATTCAGGGTAGCTGGAAGTCTGCCACACAAGCCGGTTCCCCGTTACTCTTCGCTACCAGAAATCTAATCCTCCCTTTGCTCTGTTTCCCCACCTCTCAGTACATGCAGAAGAAGAACTCCCTGTACGACCAGTTGAAAGATGAGACAGTTTGGCGGATGGAGCACCTCAACAGCTACATTAATGAGAAGTTCAGAAAAACCAATGACCTCCCCAAAGACTGGGTTTTCACTGTGTTTACTGTAAGTGCAAGCAAGTGTATGGTGTGCTAGTCTGCCTAATTAGGGTGACAGAAATAGGGAGAAAACCCATCAGTTCACCGGAGCTCTCAAGGAAACACATACAGTGTGAGAGTGAGAGGTATTGATGGCCCCATGGTAACCATTTATCTGCAGGCACCAAACACAATAGTGAAGACGCAAAGAGTTTAGTTTTAATAAAATGGGTAAACTGCTGAGAAAGAGAACGTAAATGTAAACACCAGTTATAAAAATGCAATTATGGTCTTCACATTCATGACCTAATGCTGTGGTCCTGCATTAAAAAATAAAATACATGCTAGAGAGCTCTCTGGCCTGACAGGTCTTAGCCTGACAAGGGGCTACACTTTCAGTGGTCTCTTTCCTGTCCGATTTGGTCTCGCCCTTCACTTTCCATGTGATTTTACTACATGAAAATCATGTCAGGACCTTAGATCTTCTCTTATCACAGAGGAGAGATAAGAAGACTCAACTGGCTTGATTTCTTACCATCTTCTTGTCTCACTGAAGAAACAAAGTGAAGAAAATATCTGAGTCCCTGAGACTTCATTTCATCAGCCTGAGCCTAATGATGCATCAGTTCTTTACATGACTTGTGACGGTGAAAATGAAAAGAGCAGAGGACACAGCTTTCTTGGGTTAATTTTGGAAATGCTGTAGTTTAAAGCCAAACACAAAGAAAATTAAAAAGCTAAAAACGTTGTTAAAACATGCGGTTCTGTTTAGAAAAACCGCTCAGAAGCAAATCTAGTTGAATTTGCCAAGCTTCTCAGGCAATCAGAAACTTTTCAGCCAACTTTATGGTATCTCTCTTCATGCAGAAACTCCCCACTGTGCATTTCAACTCCAAATTGAATGAAACTTAGCATCACCTACTGCAAGTTGCTGTAGCTCACCAGCATTCTTCAAAACACTATGTCCAGCACAGCTGTGAGGGGGTTGTGGGTCATCACTGTCAGAAATGGCCATGTTGAGCTCACATCTGGTATCTCCACAGGAGTAAATGAAAGAACACCACTAAAAATTCTGCAGACAGCTCACTCTGATTAAGGGCCAAGGGCTAAGATTCCTTCACACACCACCGCAACAGTCTGGAGAACCAAGTTCAAGAGGGGGTTTCAATCAACTCAAAATGGACAGACATATGGTCTGCAAAACTCAATATCCTTTCAAGTCTAGAGAGGAGCTCTGCTGGAGGCAGGGGAAGGAAAAACGTCCCTAAACCAAGAGGGCCCCTATGACTTACAGTGACTCCTATGCCCCTGGCATTCGCAATGACCAGTCACCACCGTTCCCTGTCTTCTGTTTCAGAAAAGGATGCAGCAGATCATGTTGCAGTGCTTCCTGGCAGCCAAGCACAAACTGGATCACAAACTGGGCTACTTCGATCTCATCGGCTGTGACTTTTTAATTGATGAAAACTTTAAGGTACGAAATGCAACACTGTCAAATAATAAGCATGATATTGGCCAGATGGCTAATGCCAGCAGAATAGCACGGTTGACTCAAGCTCTTGTGCTAGGGATTAAATTGAGCACTAGCCCAGGCTGCCCAGGGGGGCTGTGGAGTCTCCTTCTCTGGAGATATTCAAAGCCCACCTGGATGAAGTCCTGTGTAACATGCTCTAGGTGAACCTGCTTTAGCAGGGGGGTTGGACTAGATGATCTCCCGAGGTCCCTTCCAACCAATGCCATTCTGTGATTCTGATTCTGTGATTCAGGCAGTCGGCTACAAAATGCAGGATTCATTTTTTTCTCCAGTTCCATTGCCCAGCATCAAGACATGGCACCTGTATTGCCTGCACATTTACTGCACACAGAAACCCTGGCATGAACAGCTCAGGATGGGAAGAAAAGTACTTACTGCAGCTGAAACTGTTCTGTGCGGAATTTTCACAGGGAATTGGAGTTTGTAGTGAAAAGTATGGGAATTTTAATGCCAGCTCAGTTTTTTCTTTATCCAGAAACAACACATACCAGATGATAAGCTAGCATAAATTACTGTGTAAGGCCTCTAACTTCACGGGGCATACTGATTTACACTAGCTGAGTACCCATCAAAGGCAACGAAGAACTCACCGTCACCATACTGACGAATCAGTCCTTAGCAATTCAGATGTCACCATCGGCATCTCCATGGTCACTGTAGGCCCACCATTTAGCAATAGGTCAGCCTACTGAGTCTATAAAATCTGCTAGAATTGCAGCTCAAACTTGTAAAGAGTGAATGAAACACAGACAAGAAAAGCCAGAAGAAAGGGAAAGGGAAATGTTAAATACAGTGATTGAGGTGCTCTCAGTGCAGCACAGTCCTGCAAGACCACCTGGCCTAAACATAACAGAAAGCCATCTGGCAGATTCTGCTATTGCTAAAGCAGAAAGGAACTCAAACATATTCCAGCAAAGGGCAGTGGGAACAGCAAACCCTATAAAAGAATGGAATTAATGTATGCAGCAGTGGGTAAGGCACCCGAACAATAGACTCCTTTGTAGAGGAAGTCAATGGCAAGGGAGAGTAAATGGCAAAGACACAGAAACTGGTGCTTCTCAAATTTCAGTGGGAATTGTCTTTTGCAACGTTGGCATGCAAAACCCTGGCTGTGTAAACTTTAAGTAGAATAGAAGATCCAGTATCACTCTATTGTGGCAATTCCTACTTGGCTAGTTAAAAATTTCAGCGTCTAAAGACCATTAGGTCCCCATATATTTTACATACGGACAGATAATCAAAACCTGTTTCTTGACAAATATTATCTATAAGAACGATGAGGGTTTCTGGACACTTAATGGTGACAGAACCTGGAATTTCCCTTTGAGAGAGAGTAATGTGGAAATTCAGGCGTTGGTTTAGCACAGGTTTGTCCATATTTTCTTGCCCCTGCTGGAGAGCAACAAACCTGCTTTTTTTATTGGTGCACTGCTGCATCAGGAGACACCTGTACACTCCCTGGAGAGGCAGTGTACAACAGCTGGACACAGGACTGACAGCTTCAACCCACAGTTAACACTGGTTGGTGCAGCAAACTTCCAGTTTTCCGTGGGCTGACATTACAATTCTTGGTCTGACACCCTGTCCTCTCCACCTGGAATACACACCAGCCTTACTCTCCCTGGCATTCTGTTTCAAGACATGTAGAATCTGCTTTACACTGATTACCATGGTCTTCTATCTTCAGTCCTATAGCTCATCATGCCTTTCCTGCTTCCTTATTTGTCTGAGATAGATATGCCCCCAGCATCATTCCTAATAATTCTTGAAGGCCCTGAAGCATCCTGATTCAGTCTTTGGAAGGTGTTTTTCCTGCCTCAGAGTTCTTAGAAACACAGGCTATGAAAGCAGGGCCTGCTGAGAAACCACAGCTTTCTGTAGAGCTCTGCATATATATATATATATATATATATATATATATATAAGTAAGCTGAGAAAAGAATGAATTACTTTAAGAGGCGAGGGAGCAAAAGTGACGGATGTGGTTTTGCTGCTGTTGGCTTTTTTTCTACTGTTTTCTGGAGTTTGTGCTGCACTGTAAATGCCTAAGTCACTACACAGCTTAGGACAGTGTTACTTGAATGCTCAAGGAACCTGCTTTCAGAAAGCATTGCATCAGCGGTGCAAAAGGGCTTCTCTCCAGAGGTATGCTGGGAAGACAGATGTGTAAATTTGTTATCAGCCATAAAGGGATTCAGCTATCTATCAGTTGAGAACAGACTGAACAGAGATAAGCCATTTGCCAATTTGCTATAGATGTACATAAATGAAGATAACACTCAGATCCCTAGTTACAGCAGGGACGGTTCCTTTGATTTGAATGACATTGCTTTTCACTCACCCCGGGAGTATGAGGTACCACCTGGATACTGGAGACTTGGTTGTGCCCACCCCAGGTCACAATGATAAAAAAATCTGATAGAAGCTTGTAAATACTGTGGAAAAACAGAACCCCAACCGCCTTAGCCCGTGGTCTCCACTACTGCTAAGCGGGTACTTTTCTGGGTCAGCACCATCTGAGCAGCCCTTCCAGAGCTTGGTTTGTGACTGTCCATGTGGCTTCAGCTATGTCCACACAGGACACAGATCAAGTTATTTTATTCCTATTTCTGACCGGTATTTCTGCTTAAAGCTCCAGCCAGAAGTCAGGCTCCTTGGACACTGCTGCTACACAAATGCAGAACAAGACAGCCCTGCTGTGGATAACTTTGGGCTTTGAAGCATGTTACAAGCCATCCTCTCTAAGAACAAGTTCTGATGTACAGATGTGCGTACATTTCCATTCAGTCTTGGCTATCACACCACTTGGAGCCTCTGGGAACGTGGACTGATGCCCTCTCCCTCCCTGAACCTCCAGCAGGATGTTTCGCTTCTACCTGGCGAGCTCCAGCAAAGACCCACACAATTAAATAAACTAAATGGGGTTTTTTTTATTAGAAACAGAAAAAACCCTTTGGCTCAGTCATGCATTTCCTGCATGCCAGTCAGTCTTGCCTCTGCCCATGCTGGCAGGGAAGGGACCCTTGAGACAGGTCTTGGGCTGTGTGTTAGCCACTGTCACATGTGGCAGAGCCTAGACTCATGATCCAACGCTCCTTTGAAAGACGCTGAAGTGCTGCTGTATGATTCTACAGCAGTGAGACTATGATAGTAATCAAACTAGAAAATAAAAAGTATTCAGCAGATGCTAATGCTGTGTCTTAGCACTATACAGAGAACAAGAAATGAGACCTCAGATCCTGGTGTATCAGAGGATCTAGCTGCAGTCGGCATGTTGTTCAAGAACCTATGGACAAATCCTACTATTTAAAGTTTTTAAGCCTACCTGTGATGTCTTGACAGAGCAAGTTTAAGATGTGACAGAACACGGAGTTGTACTGGAAGGCTGCAGGGAGCAGTAACCTCTTCGTCCCCGAGAAACATCCAGAGCAGCACTTCTGACCCCAGCCACAGGGCACTCATTATTGTCCTCATCACTTGAAAAGCCTAAAGAAAAAGGCCGGCCCATGATTAGGAAGTCAAGGACAGACATTCTGGGTTTTGGTTTCCTTCCTTTGTCATATGTTCGCAAGGAAATTTTGAGCAAGGCACGTGCATGCCAGATGCAGGGAGAAGCACAGGAATTCCATTATTGATGGAACCTCCATCTGTAACCTCTGTGGAGGTTACAGATATTCACCCAGATATGGTAAATCTTGGCCTCATTCTCTCTGCTCTTCCTGAAATAGAACAAAGGGCATTTCTTAACTTGCCCTGGTTGCTGAGAGGTTAAGAGCATTTAAAAACTGTGAGACATTCAGGTAGTACAGTAATGGGGAGTGTAGAAGACGAACAGCATGACGGATGTCACAGGAAATTTTCTTACTCCTATTTGAGAGCTTTGTTTGTTTCGAAGGAGAAGAAACGAAAACCTAATCAAGACAATTATGAAGGTTCATTGAGTTTGTCTGTCAGCACAAAATCTTATGAACTTTTAATGGGAAAAAGAACACTTACAGGGAAGAATGAGTTTGCCAGGAAAAATGTATGTAACTTAGGTGCCCTCTGTTGGCATCTGCAAAGGAGGTTTTTTTAAGCAGCTGTTCCAGTTCTCCTCTGGAAAAAAAAACAAAAAAAGAAATTTCACTGAACTCTCCAGTCTTTTCATTTGTTTAATAAAGTATTTCAAAGAAGTGAAAATTATGGTTGTATTTTATTGTCAGCAAAATAAAGTGCTAAAGTGAAGGCTATCATGTTGCCAAAATCTACCAAACGCTTCATTTCACAGGTATTTACAAGCAAATTCATGGCTGCTTCAGGAAAAAAAAATTAAAAAAACCATTTTTAATCAATTAGAAGGGAGTAAAATTCTCCTGGGTTCTTACATGATTAAATATCCTTCCTTACAAAACACTGAATGGTTCCTATGTGCGTTATATACAAGATGCAGCACCATATGGCAGAGGCAGGAACTGAACAGATGAATTTCTCTCACTGTAGGGAAAAGAAATCGTAAACAGAATTACATGCAAGTCAATTGTTCGGTTTCACACAGATCTGTAACTGGACCATCACATTCTGTGGCTTGTACCTTCAGACCTTGGCATTTCAAAGGCAAATGGAGAGGAAACTGGTGTAGATATGTAAAATCAGTATCTTACACGGCTTCTACCCGAAACTAAAGCTTACCTGGGAAATCAAGGCCATGGGCTCATTGAAAGCTCAGTGCCATGTTTGCTTAGTTGCCATCCCATGTCCACCTCAAATCAAAATGATTCCTAGATTCCTTATAGCTTTATTTCATGCTATCCAAAAAACTCAACTAGAACTTGTTATGGCAACTGGTATGTTAAGAAACACAGTGCCTTTATAGAGCAAGAGTCGACCTAAGGAGAATCAGATGGAGGCACAAAATACCGTGTAGTGTTGTTCTCGAGTATGTAAAGGTATGCAAAAAGGGATTTTGTTTAACTCATCCAGTCCTTATGCAAATTCTGTCCTGCCTGCACTCTGTGTTACGGGATTTTATTGGGATTTATTAGTACTCTTACCTCTCAAGGTGCTCACTAAGCCAGTAAAAGGGCATTGCTCTGACTCTAAGGAGACCCAGCCTAATTTCCTGACTGGCACTCGTCTTTTCTAGGTCTGGCTTCTGGAGATGAATGCAAACCCAGCACTGCATACCAATTGCAAAGTCCTGAGAGACATCATCCCAACCGTAGTCTACGAGAGTCTTGGTGAGTGAACAAGTCACAGGGTGGCCAGCGGCAGAAAATCATTTCACTCCACTGCTTGTCAGGGGAAAGTCTCCTGTTCATGCCAGTTGTAGGCCCAAACCAGTCTTTGAATAAAGATATCTCATGCTGCTGAGTTTATCAGAAATTTAGAAGGCACTTAAAATTCTAATCCATGCAGGCCTAAAAAAGCTATGGTCTTTTCAGCCATGCACCCATTAGAAATAAGTGGTTAATTCTTTTTTATGAATGGTTTCTTACGTATTTATGTATGAAAGGCTAAATCTAAATATATATGTATAATATATATAATAAATATGTAATAAATAAATACATCTAAATAAATACATGACCCTATAAACTGCACCTGCACATTTTTCTCAGGCCCATTGTTCTGAATTGTTTGTGCTGTCTGTTTGTACCTCACAAATATAGCTGACAACTGCTACATGAACTATACAAAGACTGAAAAAAATCCTCACGTAGTCTGATATAGATCAACTAGAACCGCTCCTGCCTGGAGGACCAAAACCTCCTCCCCTCCTTTCCGTGATCTCACGGTGCGTGTAAGGAGAAGCAATAAGCAGAGAGTCTATGTCTGCACGAAGGGTATTAGCAATAGCCTGCTTACACTCACTTTCATAGATACAGTTACCTTCCTGTGCATATATACGTCTATTTTGGGGTGCATTCATATCCTGTATCGCATTTGACAACATTTTTCCTACCAATCTCCTGAAATATTTCCAGTGGAGCTGAAACTGGCTGAAGTGAGTGCAAGAAAAGTGTGGGGGCTTTGGTTTGGGTTTTTCTTTTTTTTTTTTTTTTCAAATTCTCTTAATAGTAATAGTCCACAGATCACAGGTTGGAAACCACTTCCCCTCCTCACCCCTCATCCTTCCCACATATGCAGCTGCGTTGTGCAAACACATGACAGTTTGGGTGTACTTTAGCCTCAAGAGTGTTTAGACCATCTCATACCTGCATCTTCTTTTCCAGATTTGGTTCTCGAGGTATTCAACAAGCGCCTCAAAGGCCAGAGTGTTTTGCCTTTAGAGACACTCTGCCATTTTGTGCTTCTCTATCACGAGGATGCTGCAGACCTTGGCCACAAACAACCTTCAAAGCTCAGAACTGGCCTGCGTTCGGGCCGATTTCTGCGGCCACAAACAGCCACTACCAGCCACTTCAGTCACAACCCCGCTAAAGTGCAGGAGAACCCTTCCAAGAAGCTTGGTTGCTCTAGAAAAAAGGTTGCCTTGTTGCCCAGAAAGAATTGCCAACGATCTGTCCTAACTATACCACACATGCAGCTCTTCGACCACCATGGAAAAACCCTCTGACCCATTACAGAGCAAGAGGGCTTTCACGCGTTCAAAAGACATAAAAAGAAAATAAAAGCTAAACTTGCATGTGCTGTGCCTGTCCAGCTCATTTTCACCTTATACAATCAGCTTTAACTGGAAAACTAGTACCTATTTCTAGAAGTTCTCAGTTCTTTTGCAGAAAGCTATACTTGAACCAGCCAGCCAGAAGTTACAGGGAAGTTACAGAAAAGGAGACAACAGTTACCGCATTAAGACTCACCCCTTTTAAAAACAACATGAATCTGCCCAGTGTAATCCAGAAACAGGTCAAGCTTTTTACATACAAAGTCCTTCTACAAAGAAGCTGCAAAGACTAAACCTAAGGCTTAACACTGGAAACCCCCCGCTTTGTCCCATTGTTCATAGCTGTACGTCCAGCTCCCTCGCTCGTTAGATCCTCTGTGCCTTGCACATTTAATCTTGTTATATTAAGGCTCCCTTTTATTTTTCATTTGGTGGAGGTCACAGCCAAGCAGCAGCACATGCTTACTGTATCAGGCCACCATCTCAGCAGGAAACAGTGACGCTTGGGGGACGAAGGAGATGGGGAGGAAAGGAGAGAGGTTTAAAACCCACAGGAAATGCTTTTACATCTCAGATGCTGCTGCTTCTAACCCAAGAGGAATTAAAACAAGCAGTAAGTTGAAGCCTACGTTGTGCGTGTCCTTCCCCTCATGTGATCCTTGTGACCGCAGCATCAGTTTGGAGCAAGCACCTGCGGAAAGGGGAGCCCGTGCCCAAGCATGGGCTGCTGCAGCCTGCGCGCCGGGCAGGCTGGCTCTGCGGGAACGGGCCGGGACGAGGTGCAGCTACTGACGGCGGGCAGGACCAGGTAGGTAGCAACTCTGGGGGCATGCGAAAAAAGCCAGTCAGCTCCACTCAAACAGAAAGACATTTGGTGCCTGAGACTGAAACTCAGTGGCTGTATTTGCTTTCCAAATATGACTCCCTTAAAGGAAAAGCTTTCTCTTCTTTCCTTTTTCTAGCCAGAATTTACAGTAACACTAAGCGTCAGATTCATTTAATCTTCTAACTAGAGCCTGCTTACTTCTCCCCAATATTTCCCCCCAGGAGCTGCAGACTTTTAAGATAGAGGGTCAGTATTTGAGAAACTGGAGGTGGAAGCATTCCTTCCTGCCATGGATGTAGCTCCCTCTGTTTTGGGCGGGCAATCACAACTAATGCCTGGGGCTCTGGCAGGCACTGCTCATGGTTTGTCAGAAATGGATTTTTTCAATCAGACTGCCACATCTCTGAGACAGAGAGGATGCCTGGAAAGAAGCTCAGGAGGCCTTTAGTCCTGCTTCCACCTCTGGAGCAGCCTCAGCTCTTCCTAAATCTTGCTTGACAAGCGCTTGTCTAACCTGTCCTTGAAAACCTCCAGTGATGAAGGTTCTGCAACGTCCCAGGCAAGCCATTGTTTCTTCCCAATAGCAAACCTTTAATGCAGGTAGGGCCATCGTCTCTATCCTACGCACCACAGACAAAGAGAAAAAATTGTTCCCCTCCTTCTCCTAGTGGTCGTTTACATATGTGAAGACTGTTACCAAACCACCTCAGTATTCTTTACTTTAGGCCAAGTGTCGAGCTGCATTATACATTTGCTTCCATAATTTCACCATATTACAAGAAACGGTGTTATTCCTCCCTGGTCCATTAAGGCAGGCACAGTGAGAGTGCCTTCATCATCCCTGCACTCTTTTCTATGTAACGCCAGTGGAAAATTAGGAGTCTAAAAGCGCTCTGTTGAATTTAGGACCTAGTCTCTGCTTAATGTGAGAGAACAGTTGGTGGTATGTTCCCCAAAAGTTCAGGTGTGTTATTCCCTGACGTGCCTGCTTGCTGATTCTGCATCTGCTCCATTTTTTTCCCTAGAGTTCACTGAGCTGTTACCAACCAATATTCCTGTTGAAAACAGCATGTTCTAAAATACACCAAAGTTATGCCAGAATCCATACATTTGTCTGCTCACTGAGTATAAATCTCTCTCTCTCTCTCAAAATGCAACGCATGTAAGTGCTTTTCTGTGCCTTTCTGTATTCTCCTTCTTTTCAGAACATGGTCCAACTCAGAAGGCCAGAGTGAGGCATCCCTCTACCCTAAGGACCCTGCAATCCAGGCAGGAACAGAAGATGTGAGTATGAGCAGGGTCATGCAAGCAAAGATGTGTATGTAGAATCAAGGAAGAAAACAGAGGCCTATTTATCTCGCCCGCCACGGCATTATCGTGATGCAGTAACCCATGACAGCGACATGCCAGAGGCTGTGACATGCCCTCTCTTTTGAAAGCAAGTAACCAACGGTTCTCTCTTTTTGAGGCCCAGGTACAGGTTTTCAGCTTTTGTTCTACAAATTCACACACAAGAAAGTTTGTCGTCAAAAGTCAGTTTGGGATTTTTCCCTAGGACCATGTTTTATCACCACTGTTGAGAGAAGATGCTCAGAGGGAGGGGAAGTGATTTATGCAAATTCACATTGGTCAACATCCAAATCTCCCACTCTCTGAGCTGCAAAACCACCTCTTCCCTCTTTTAGCTAGCGTTTTAAAGCATGATTAGTTGTCTCTTGTTTCCATTTTTCCACCTCTACTTGTCTCACTTTACAGGATATTCCCGGGAAGATTACAGATAAATGCATGCTAATGTTTGCTTGTTTCAGGCAGAAGTGCTGTGGGGAAGAACGCGGGAGGAACTGGCAAACTTGCTGATCACACAGCCTATCAGCGGCTGGGAAGGGATGAACATCCACTCTCTTGGGGAAATTATTTGGTCCTCCCTGGTTTTTCTGAGAAGTTATTGCATGGAGGTAATGATCCTCTTACTATACTGAGTAATATGCAAGGGATAAGGTGGGGGTAAATTTGGATTGCACACATCCTGTCCGAATTACTGTCAAATCCCAGGGCTTGACTACAGCTACAATTTGTCCTGACCTTTGTTTTCTAGAGTTAATGCTGATACGTTCAGCTTTTCTCAGCCGTGCCAGCAAAAGCTGAATGGATTTCATAGCCACTTCCTTAAGCAGCATGAATGTTTTCATTCATTCCCTGGGGAAACAAGAACGGGTTTTTTTGCCAGAAGTTTCTTGTATTCTTTTCCCCAAAGAGATAAGGACTGGTTATTTCGGTTGCAAATTTGCATGTGTAACAATCGAGCCCTCTCCACAGATACTGGAGGGGACTGGTAAAACTAAACGCAGTGTGATTGCCCTGCCCCTGGTTTTGATGAAGTCAGAAGAGGGAAATGAGATCTATTCTAACTTTGCTGTGGATTCGTGTCTCTAACTGCACACCACTGTTTATTTGGCCGTATACACAGGAGCAAAATCACCCTGTCTCACAGAAATGCCATGGTCTGGCTTCCTAGTGCTCAGAGAGCACACAGGGACCATTTAAGGAAAGATGATATAAAATGACAAAGTAGTGGCATAAAGCTTTGGTCAAACTGTGACTCAAGTGCAGGAGTCCAGCAGTCAAACACTGCATAGCTCCTAGTCACCAGGCACTAAGCACGACAGCCTTCAGCACTGTCTGTACGTAAAGATGCTCCAAGTACTGCATCAGCAGAAAGGAAGAGAAGGTGAAGAGCTTTGAAGAAAAATAATTTCCTTTTTTTAAAAAAAAAATAAAATTGAAACGTTTTGGAGGAAAGATGTAATTGCTCTTATTTCAGCAGGAGATGTGTGAATGCTACATTGTGCTGTCCTCCTTCCACTTGCTGTTTCTGTCAGTGGATCGTACAAAGAAGGCATTTGTTTATGAGGTAAAGCACAAGAATCCTTTTGTGTCTGTGGCATCCATGTTCATATTCCAGACTTCCTAAATATCTCTTTGCTCATAGCTCTAGCATGTACATGGCAAAAAGAGTACCTACCCTCAGTGCCCTGCCAAGAGGAAGGCTCAGGGTGGCGCAAACGTGCAGGTCCCATCAGCCAAGACAGAGACGCTTCACTGAGTTCAGGGGAGCTTTGGCATGTTTTCTAGCACAGTAGCTCAAAATTATCAGTTTTTCAGCTTACTTTGAACAGGGAAGGGAGCCTGCTCCAGGGACTGAAGTGCCAGTTTTTATTTATATGCCTACTTCTAGGTGCTGGAGCGGGTCCAGAGGAGGGCTACAAAAATGATCCGAGGGCTGGAGCACCTCTCCTATGAGGACAGGCTGAGGGAGTTGGGCTTGTTCAGCCTGGAGAAGAGAAGGCTGCGGGGAGACCTGATTACGGCCTTTCAGTATCTAAAGGGGGCCTATAGGAAAGATGGGGATAATCTTTTTAGTAGGGCCAGCTGTGACAGGACAAGGGGGGATGGCTTTAAACTAAACCAGGGTAGGTTTAGACTGGATATAAGGAGGAAATTCTTTACAACGAGGGTGGTGAAACACTGGAACAGGTTGCCCAGAGAGGTGGTGGAGGCCCCATCCCTGGGAACATTCAAGACCAGGTTGGACGGGGCTGTGAGCAACCTGATGTGGTTCAAGGTGTCCCTGCTCCTGCAGGGGGGTTGGGCTGGGTGACCTCTAGGGGTCCCTTCCAGCCAAAACCATTCTATGATTCTATGATTCTAGGATCTATAATGTTAGCTGGCCTCTTATCACTTAGTTTGTTTACCCAGGAGAGGGACTGCAGCTCTGTACAAGTGGGCTAAGTGAACAAGGCATCAACCAGGAGGTATTGAAAGAGGGTCATAAGAACAGACATGGTGTACCAAGGAGAGGCATCTCCAGAAGAACTGTCTTCAGCACAGCGATGTCTCCTGATGGCTGTCTTTGGTACAAGTCTGTGGATCCTAAATGTGAGAAAAAGAGCCAAACTAGGAAACTTCCTAACTACAGAAAGAAGGTCCTTGATCTGTATAACATTGGAATTGATAACAACCTAAGCCCCTCCATCAGTTAAGATTAGTGGTGTAAGAGGACACAGAAAAGAAATCATCACTTTATGAAATACAGAATCCAAAATGCAGACTAGGGCCTCTTTGTCCCAAACATGCGTGTAGGCTTCTAGCATGGTTTGGGGCATGAGGCAGGAATTAAAGAGGAGGAAGCTGCAAAGCAGATGAAATTCCATACAGTTCACACAAAGTACTTTTCAACACCAGCCTTGGTCTATTGGTGGAGCTCACCCCTATACTGCAGAGCACTTCATGAAGGAGGACAGTAATTTTACGGGTAGGGAAACATGAATAACCCCCCATTATTCTATGTCTTAGACAATGAGCTGAACGTCATCCCACACCGATTTCCATAAAGTCAAAGTTTTGAAGGATGGGAAATTCTTTAGCCTGGCTTGCAGCATTCTGCTGTAGATCAGAGGGACTGCAGTGGGACACAGAGAAGCTGTTGTTACCAACCAATTTCTAACACAATTCCCTACCATACCAGGGTCTCCTTCCTCTTGCTGGGATGCATCTGAGAGAGATTGCGAGTGCAATCAGCCACACATTTGAAATTTCTGGTAAGCCTGTTCTGCAGTTCCTGAAGGGGCCCATGATAGTCACAAAGCAGTGATACCCATACTCTTAGCCTTCAAGGATTGGTCTACATGGCTAGAAGATGAGATGGGCTATACAGCCATGACGAGGACTACTGAAGAAGCGACATGCCTCCTCTCCAACATTCAGCCATGCTGGAGAATATGCCATGCTTTTCTGAGCTGGACCCTCACATGCACCATATGCTATAGTCGCACAGAGGGATGAGACAAAGCTAGATGGAAGGAATTTGAAATCTTAGTTTTTACAAGTGGACACAACTGCTGCACAACCTTAAACCACAAATGCCTTAGGCTTAACTAGAATTCCTCACATGCAAGGCAATATAAATGATAAGTAGAAAATTAAAGGGGAATCTAAAGTAAACAGGAGGCAAATGCTGATGGCTGCATTTAGAACAAGGAAGCTACCTAATGGTCCCAGTGCCAACCCAGTAGCTGCCATCAAGAACAATGCAAGACAGACACGAGCTTGTTTCCTCATGAGATATCAAAGCATGGGGGGAATGTGGCTATAGAGATAATGAAGGACAGCGTGGAGGGGCGGCACACAGAATTCACCCACCTGGCTCAAAGGCAGAGTGCAAGTGTCCTTCCTCAGACCCAGGGGCTGTATGTTTCTTTGCACAGGGTCCATGATAGAATCCAGGCTCGTTTGCTGCCAGAATTCAGCCGACTTCAACATGTGGGTTCAACACCTCCAGCACCGAATCAAGATGGCAAACGCTCACTGCCCAGTCAGTCCCAACAATAATATCTCTTTTCTGGTAAGTCAATGCAGAAGAGACGTAAAGGGAATGGGACAAAAACAGAAACAGTGGCAGTTTTGAAAGTGGATGGGGTTTTTTTAGGGATTTTTTAGAATGCTGGAATCTGGAAATGAACAGTAGTGTTACCTGAGGGTACTGTCCCAGGCTATGCCAAGTAAACTCACTACACACAAATTTGCAACTGTTACTCTATGCTCATGAGGTACTTTAGAAAAATTGCTGACTGTTTTTGTTCCTGGGTTGTAACTACTACACTGGTACAAAAAAAAATTAAACTTCCTCTTAGTTACAGTCATAAAATAAAGACTTTTTGATACATGCTGAGTGTCGCACAAGCGACACACTGCAACAACCACAAGGGTCACAAGATGGCAGGATTACACTGCCTCTGAAACCACCCATACTGCTGCGCCTTGGGGAATTCACACACAGACACCCAGTGAGCTTTTGCCCATGCCAAGGTACACTCAGATTCCTAAAAGGTAAGAGTCAACTGGAAAGGCAGCTTGTCATTCCCCCCTCCCTAGGGTTATTTACTAACAGTCCTGCTTTCTTTAGAAAAAGCAGAACTGTTAGTAACTCTTTTGTTGGTTTTGGTTTTTTTTTAAAGTTTCCCCTTTTTTAAACATCCGCTCTGCTGTCCTTAATGTTGAGCATGGCGTAGACTCTAGGGCAACGCTGTACCCTAACTGTGTCTAACAGCGTGCTTGTCTTCAGTTTGAGGGGGAGAAAGAGCAAGCCAGGCTACCCATCCTTAAGAGCTCCTGATTTCTGATATTCCCTACAGTTCACATAACTGTTTGCAGCTAGGGGATCCAAGCTAACCTTACAGTAGCTAGCTCAGGTGGTCCTGCTCTAAGGAGTCAATGTAGATTGACAGTTTGTCAAGCATTGGATCAGGCTGCCTAGTGAAGGGGTCGAGTTCCCATCCCTGGGGGTATTTAAAAGCCGGGCAGCCGAGGTGCTTAGGGACAGGGTTTAGTGGTGGGATGGCAGGGTTAGGGGAACGGTTGGGCTTGGTGATCATAAAGGGCTTTTCCAACCTAAACGATTCTATGATTGCAGAAGTCCATCCAGGACTCAGCATAGCCATGCATGCCGTAAGCCCACATCATTCCCCGCTCCCCTGTTAGCTGGACAGCACTGCTTTGAAGGAAAAGGAAAATATCCCCCAATAAAGGGACCTGAATGCCAAGCCCAAAGTGCTTTGAACTAAGATGAAATTCAAATTCCAATCAAACCAGTGTCTCAGACAACCTCTTCTGAGGCGGAGAAGGAAAATGAGACCTCTCCCTTTCAATAGCTAAAGCTGCTTGGTTGTCTCAGCCGCTGCTCATGAAACCACAGCACACATGATTTCGTTCAAGTAGGTAGGAAACCTACAGCAAACTCAGAACTTCATCATGGTGTTCCCAATTTCCAAGCATATATCCTAAATGCCTTTCTTTTACTACCCTATAACCCTTAAAAAGACCCTAATTGTAGCTTTATCTCATTTTGCTCTGTCTCAAAAAAAAAAAAAAGGTGCCGTGTGATGAACAGTGGAAGAAAAGGGAACTGATGAGACATCTGTTGTGTAACACCATTCTGAAGTGGGAAGGAAAACCTATTCAGCACTTGGGAAGGATGCAGTATTTGACCATGGTGGAAGTGGCTAGTGGCTGCATGGGGGTAATGTACAATGTGTACTGCTCTGACATGTGGGGGGCTTTGAGAAGACTGGAACCCGGGAAAGTTTAGGCTCATGTGGAACTGATGCTTAAAAAAAGAAAATAAAAAAAAAAAAAAAAAAAAAAGGCTAATTATGTCAAAGTCCCACAGTATTAAAGAGACAAAAGGAAATGCAGCTGTGTTTCTGAAAGCTGCTCCTGACATTGCGCCCAAACAGTTGCACTCAGCTTCCAAGGGAGTAGAGCTGGCAGGGATAGTCCACCCCCTTCCACTCACACAGCAAGATCAACACTCTCTGAACATTTCCTTGCAGATGTGTTTAGAACTGTTCTAAAAAACCTCACCACTTTGTGTTATCCTGTCAGCTTTCTAAGCAATGAATATCCAACCTGAATGTGAAATACAAAGAACAGTATCTGTGGCTGGCACAGAAGCCAACTGGGTGCTTGCAGACAGTTCCAAGTTTTGGTGTATTGTCATAGCCATCAAACTTCATATTCTGCCTTTGACTGAGATGGATCCACTGAGGGGAAGTTACTGAACATTTTTGCTGTCTCTAAGACACCTCTTTTCCACAGGACTCTGAGGAAAGACTGCTGATCCTGTTTCCAGAAGATCTGCTTTTCCTCTCTGTGGATAAGGACAGAACTGCAATCACATACAAGGTAACAGAGGAAGTACTGCTCAAATAAGCGAAGAACTAAAAGGAGCTGGAGCTAGTGAGCAGCACTGGGTGATGAAAATGCCTGAATAGCAAGGAGAAAAGGGAGGAGCCGAAGGAAAAGCACCTTTTTTCTTTTCTTCTTTGAAGGGAAAACTCCCCTTAACTGGAATCCAGGCAAAGGAGAAATCTGCTATGCTGGGCAGGTTACAGTTTGAAATTACAGGTATGGAATGGAAAAAAAAAGCCGAGAGCTATGAAACACAAGAGATTCTGTCTGAACTAAGGGAAACAGGTTTTTTTTACTGTGAGGGTGACTGAGCCCGGGGACAGGTTGCTCAAAGAGGCTGAGGAGTCTCCAACCTTAGAGATACTCAAAAGCTGTCTGGACATGGTCCTGGGCAACCAGCGCTGGGTGGCCCTGCTTGAGCAGGAGGGTTGGACCAGGTGACCTCCAGAGGTCCCTTCCAACCTCAACCATTCTGTGATTCTAATGAGAAACTGAGCAAAACTGGTGCTCAGGCTTGCCTTGAGGATGGGTTATCTTGTGAAGTTATCTTCCCACAAGGGATAGTCCCCATGACTTTCCTTGCTAATAAACTGTAACGGCAAACTTTGCACGTTTTTCCATCACCAAACTGTTCCCTGCTAATGTCTTGCAGGAAGCCTGACGGAACCAATCCTTATCACCTGTTCCACAGCAGAAGATTATGAAAAATGCCTCTTCTACATACAGAAGGTATTTTTTCAGAGAACTCTACAGCAGCAATATCTCTTTTCAAGCCTGGGATTTTCCCAGCCATAGATTCATCTAGGATCTATCATCCTCCCAGCTTTTCTTCTCCTTTTCCACAAAAGACTTACCTGACTAGGGAGTTGATTTCAAGCCTTTCTTTCTCCTGATAAGACTCATCCATTTGGCCAGTAAAAAATCAGTGGGTATTTAACAAAAGAAAAACACTCCATCAGCAGGGGTTGAATTTGGGTCCTCTTAGGCAAAACGCTTACCTACTCTAGGAGTGAAAGAGTGATACCTAAGCACTCGATTTGCACTGATTTAAATTGAAATTACACACTGAAATAAGCAGAACTACTGAGGGGAGGAGGCAGAGACTGTTTCATGAAGCTGGAGAGACACATTATGTCACACTACCTCCTAAAATACCCATGATAGCACTACCAGCTTATGACCTGGTTTCCTGGAAGTTAAACCCATGTAAACAGGAGTTAGTTCCAAGTAGGTCCTTCAAAATAGAACCATATCTAGGTTCTAGATTTCAGAGTCTATCATTTTTTGTCGGCCAGCACATATTGCACACCCTATACAGTGGTCACCCTATCTGGGCTCAGAGGAGAGAAAGATTAATCAGGAATGGATGTTTTAAAAGCAGAAGAGATGTTGGGCTCTGAGTATTTACTAATCAATACGGCTATCCTAGAGTTGAGCATGGCTATGTTTATCTAGTGTGTAAATTCTTGGCAGAGTTAGGATATTCACGTGCTGAAAATATCTTCCAGACAGAGAAAATCCTTGATTCTCTGACTCTCCAGCCACCACCAATCATCCCTAAGAAATCCCGACACCATCGGTAGGACATTAGCATGCAATGACAAGAAGGAGGTATGTTGAATGCAATCCCAACAGAAATGGAAGAAGCTGCAAGAATGACTAAAAACAGACTGGAAATTGGAAACCAAGCTTCTTTCAGACAGAGGTGAATAAGGGTCTGCACACAAACTCTTCTCCACTGGCTGCCATTTTGAGTGGGTCATTGCAATCAGTGTAGGATCTTGTGATTCTGACCTCAGCTGTACATATGCCTCACAGAGAAATGTTTTTTCAATTTTCTTACTGTATTTATTGCCTGATTCTTATCAAAAGAAGAAACATTGTAAAAAACTGTGTAAATACTATTAATAAAACATGTTTACCTGAGCCTAATCCATGCATAGAAAGCAGCATTCAGGTAACTGTTGGTTTGGAGACCAGTTGCTTTCCTTTGAGATGGCAGGTGTAGTGCAATTCTTGATGGTGAACAGCCCCTTTTCTATAGCTTTTCTTCCCTGCCCAAATCAAGAAGAAATGTTAATCCTGGAAGTTTTCTCAAACCAAGAATTGTTTCCCCAAATACTCATTGCTGTCTTCTACCCTCCAAGAGGAACAACCCAAAAACCTCTCGGTTGGATCAAATCTACTCATTCTAATGATTTCAAAATATTCCATTCGGATTTTTAACACCTTAAGAATTTTTTCCCCCCATACATATAAACAGCACTGAAAAGGAAGCCTTGCTACAAACCGAAACAACAAAGCATTTAATTTCAAACAGTTCTCAGTTACCTGTAGGTTAATCATCCAGGCTGCACCTGTGGGATAGCTGCAAAGTCAACCAAACAAGCATGGTGTGGTCCCATGGTCCCTGAGCTATCCCAATTTTTCCTTTATGCAGCCTACGCTGGACACATGTAAATCAAGAAAACAGACAGCTGCGTATACTGCAAAAAAAAAATTTCAACATTTTTAGAAGAAAGAAAATACCTAACAAAGGTTTGCCCACAAGAACCATAGATTTTGAGTCTCTTTTTGTGAGGCTTTCAAGAACTGAACACCTCCGCAAGGCTGGGCTGAAACTAGGCGATAAGTTGACAATTATTTGGAAAAGCAGGCATGTAATCACACAATTGCTTAATTTCCCTTTCCTTGGGAAAGGAGACAAAAAGAATTAAGGACAGGAAGTCCCGTGAAAATATTATTTTACCTTCAGTTTCAAAATACTAATAATTTGCAGAAAACACGAGCAGAGGTGGTAGCATAACAAAACTCTGTACATATTCTTAGCTGCCTTCTGTTTGAGCAAACCCTCTAGCACAAGAAAAGCTGTTTCTATACCTCAAGCTTTTCTCTTATCCCGTTACTCTTTCACTGTTTTTTTGCAGCTAAAAGATGAAGAAATCCCCAGAGCTCGCTGGGCCCCCTAACACCCGTGATCATTATTTATCTATGTGAGCGAGTGCCCGTGTGAAAGGGTATCACCTTATTCTCCTAACTGCTACCCTGCATTTCCTAAATCTCGGCAGGAAGGTCTTTATCTGATTCTGAACAGCAAGCAGCTTTTAAACAAAGTTTAAAACTTTGTCTTGACAGTGTGAAGTTTGTTAAACATTTACACGTAGAGAAAATCCTGAAGAACTGTAGATCCAGGATTTTTTTAATGAAACTTTTAGAGAGGGTGCACAAAAACAGAGATAGAAAGATAACTCCTCTCCTCTGCTAGATGCCATTTCCCTGCCCTGAACTTTTGCCATCATACCTTTTTAACTTTACAAGTCATAATTTGAGAACACAGATCCAAGATTAGAAGCACAAAACACTAAATGGTAACACTGGCTCTGGCGTCAGGAAAATAACATACATTACTCAGAAAGAAGCTGCTAAATTTGGTTCTAACTTCAGAGCTAGGTCACTGGAAGATGCCAAGAACTCAAAGCAATGGGAGGTTTCCCTCCAGAAGGGCAGTTTCAATTCTCACTGCGCCAGCCACTTCCCCTTTCCCCCGGGGCAGGCGAGGGAGCCTCAGGCACAGCTTAAGTGGCGTCAGCTTCTAAGAAATCACAAAACACGCCATATTAGTAGCTTCTTAGACTGTGTCAGTGGTGACCCTTTCTAAGTATTATTAAAGCACATGGGCTACAAGAGCTGGCTCTTAAGATGGTGAAAGATTTCACTGACCAGATATGAGACACTCAACACCCCCTGGCAGCTTGCGAGGCTGCCTCAAGTAGAACGGAAAGCAGAATGAAAAGGCGCACTTTTCACCATGTAGGGGACTTCTTCCACCTCTGCTGTATAAACAGAATTGTTCCAGAAATTTCTTAGTGAATTGCTACCTGCTTTTCAGAGTCCTCACTCGTACGCAGGCTGCAGCAGGACACGTGTATGTGCAACACTTTTCATCTCCCCTTTCCTCAGCAGACAAAGGCAAGAGTGCTGGCCGCAGAATGCAGGTTAACAGGCAGGCAAACCCTGGGAAATGCTTTCCCAGTTGGACACAGACCCTTCTGAGTCCGGGAGCAGGCAGCTTGCCTCTGTGGAGCAGAAGGGTTGCAGAGGCATTATTCAGCATCACAGACAGACACCACCACCAAATCCAACCCCAAGACACTACCTGAGAGCTGCTTCTCTTCCAGCCAAAGCCAGACACTACCAGCAGAGCTCCACGCCACCAGCTACCCCAGGGCTGGGGCTGATCAGCGTTACCAACAGGCAGCCAGCCCACTCCTGCCTCGGGGGAGCCACACAGCCCTTGGAGCAGCAGCCAGCGCCGTGCTCCGCTGCTCGGCGGCTGCAGCAGTGGCAGCGGCACAAGCCCAGCTCCCATCCCAGGCTTGGATGCCCAGCCGTGGCTGTCACGGAGTGATCCACATCCTCACCTCATGGATGGATTCAGGTGTGAAGTCAGAGAAGCATTAAGATTGCTGGTGAGGGCAAACACCCCCCAGACTGGTATGACAAAGTACCTAAGAAAGACTCCTAAATTGGCATCAGGTCTTTACTCATCACTGGCAGCTCAAGAGCTTTTTTTTTTTTTTTACAATTAGATTCCTCAGCTCACAGGACAACTCAAAGACAAGCTTAAGATAAGTGCTCGTCAACTCCTAATAAAACAAGGACTAAGTGCTACCAACAGTCCCACAAAAAATGTGCATTTTTTTCCATAAACATGAAATATACCTTTTCAGGTTCATACATAAAGTGTAAAACTTACTATGTCCTCAGTTAAGCCTTAATTTGATGTTGTCATTTTGGAGCCTGCATATCTGCCTTTTCGTTAGCACTGCCAAGGAACTTTTTGGGGGTTTTTTTACATATCGCCATATATAATATTTTAACTAAATAACTCATGACACATTGTGTTTCTACATTTTCTTGATTGCTTAGCCTCTAGAAACTTTGGGATATTTTTCAGGGATATTTTGGTTTTTGAGAAGAGATTCAAGCAAAAAAAATATTGTTACAGACGTTTCATTGGATGTAAATGATTTGAGGGAGAAGCCTTTTCAAATCTACAGCCCATATACAGAAATCAAGCTTTAGTTCAAACTGGAACATGAAAACCCCCACAAACTCTGGGATTTGAGCTGAAAATTCATCCATGATCTGATTAAAATATTACAGTAATTGCACACTGATAAAATAAAGCTATTGTTCTTTCTGAATGGAAACTTAAATCTAGTGTTTTCTTACAAGTTCACTGTTCCGAGCCAATAGCTTTCATTTCCTTTGATGCAATGAACAACTCTTTTACTGAATTTCTCCAGGGCTTAAATGATTCACACTTGGGGTTTTTCCCTCTGAATTGGAGCTTTGAGAAGTCAGGAAATTGGTTGCTTTTCCCATCAATAAGCAGCCGTAAAGTCAGGTGGTTAGATAAGCAGGAAGTGGAACCGTTCTTCAAGGTAGGCACACAGAAACCCAAAAGGCCCCTGTGCAAATTTCCAATGAATAATACGGCTCTGTTCATCGTGTTTCAATATTATCTGGCAGCAGTGCTGGCTATTCAACACCCACAGCCCAGAAAGTCTTGTACACCTCACTGAGCTTTGCCACATCTTGCCAGAGGCACGGACTTCCACTCGACACTCAAATCTTTCATTCCTCAAATAGTAAGCTCTGTTGATTTTTTTTTTTTTTTTTTTTTTTCCCCCCCAAAATGTTGCTGCTTCGCTGCCATTGTCAGGAACGGAAAAAATTGTCAGCCACAGTTTCCGGCTATGTTGGTAGTGGGTTGCTGAAAAGCTGGTTTAGCCAGCAGCCAGGAAACGTTAAACCGCTTGCTTAAAAAGGGGAAAAAGTGCAAGTGCACCCATCCAAAATTCAGTGACAGAAGGGTTTGGCTGGGGGCACATTGCTGAGATAGCCAGAGTTCTGTAAGAGAGGGGAAGTGAATTGGGAAAGTAAAACTAAGTGCGCTCAAGAACGCTGGGACAGCCTAAAGAATAAAACTCCTCCTTTCCAATTTGCTTAATTATATCACATAGGCACTTCATTCAATTTTCAAGTTTATTTTACCTTTACAAAAGGTCACAGTCAGAAATCTTTTTGAAAACAAAAAAAAAAGAAGAGTCAATACAGAGCCAAGAATAAACATGGCCAACATAAAAGGAGATGTAAGAAGTGTCTTTACTAACCAGTGTTTAGACATCAGAGTATATTAAATCCCAGAGTGAAACTGCTTACAAGGCAGAGACTTTACACTTTTAAGAAGTTATCCTATTTAATCCAGTCCAGTGCTTTCCCCTTTCCTTGGCAGAATCTCCAGTTCACCTCAATTAAGTATCTGCACGTTTCCCAAAGCAATGGGGGAAAACTCTCTCTTTTTAAGTGAATTTCACATAGGGATACCTATGGGACAAATTCTCAGCAACACAAGGATTAACAGGAAGAGGATCAAAGGCGGCAAAACCACACTGAAAGTATTAATTATGTCTCACAACATCCTTTTAGAGTTGAGAAGTATCACTGCTCTCATTTTACATGAAGGGGAAGAGAAGGTATATGGATGTCAGTTGCAGTAAACACAGTAACAAAGAATTTAGAAGATTAAAACCAGGACTATGGAGGAATACATTACAGTGAAGGGATAATCCTTTGCACTTCATTTTGCCATACAATTGTTTTACCCAGTTACAAGATTCTATCATGCACAAAAAAAAAAAAAAGTGGCAAAAAAGACAGGATAACTCCTCTTGACATAATCTCTGAAGAAATGTTCAGCAATAAAACCATGTCCATGAATCATAAAATTAATCCTTCAGCTTTATTCAAGCTTGCCAAGATGACCTCCAAGAAAGACCAACTGGAAAAAGCTTAAGGGGAGAGACTAAGAGGTCTAGATACCACAGCCTGGGAAGTAGGATAACAGCCTAGAGAAAACAAGCAGAGGTAATAGTTTATGAATGCTTAAAAAGATGCTGAAGAGTCAATTCTTCCTCATAATGTATAATCTAAATTTTAACTAACAAAATCTCTCTCCTTCTCTGATTTGAAATCAGTCACTGGACCGCACTGCCTAGAGAGGTCATGGAGTCACCTCATGGGAAGTCTAACGCGTAGATCATTACCCAGTCTTGCCAAGCCTGCCTTGGAGCACAGTGGCTATGTGACTGGCTTACCAAGGTCATAACCTGTCCCACTTCTTAGGATTCTCTGTTCAAGTCCTTTTCCAACACACATCTGCGGAGGCAGTAACTTCTGCTCCGCAGCTATTGTAATTTCACAGAGCCCTGCTTAAAACAGCATGTCATTCAGACTTGGGATAATCCCCTCTGAGTATTTAGTAAGGTGATTAGCAGAAATTTCATTATTCTGTTAGGATTTAATTTAGAAACCCTGTACTGTTTACATTATTTGTAAGAAATCATGAGGAAGCTGATGTAATAGCTGTACTGTGAGATATTTATAACTTTTCATGTGAAGGCTCAGTCAAAACTCATTTTTGCCCAGAGCTGATTCAGTTATAAAAGAGTCTATTCGAAGCAGCTTTCACCAGAGGGCCAAACCAGAAGGCATCCAGAGCTTTGAATCCATTATTGCAGTCCCATAATGCAAAAATAATTACATAAAACCAGACACTTGAGTTTTAACTAGGTGAAGCCACAGGCTAGGTTCTTATTTGAAATCAGCGTCAATTCACAGAAAGCAACCAACTCCAGCTGAACCCCTGCCCCTTTAAATTCACGCAAACCAACTAATTGAAGCCATGTTAGAGCTCTATGAAACTGAAGGAGCACTAATCCAACATTAAAAAAAAAATCCTCAGTGGTACAATTTTCAGTAAGGAGAACATCTTTCAGCTGATGATCAAGTCACCGGAGCTATGCTGGTGCACACCAGCAGATGCCCTGGTTCTTTTTCTTCTGGGGTGGGGGAAAAAAAGCATTGAGAACAAATGTTGGGCTTTTCCTATTCTATAAACTAGGTGAGAAGAAAGCATTAAACCAAATGTCTTTCTCCAGATAGTGCGATTCTCATTTGAGCCTTCCAGAATTCTCCCTTTTGTAATTCAGTATTCCAGGTACCAAGGATTGCTGCATTATAGAAGAGGAGGATAAATGTTACTCCCTTCCCTTCTTCCCCTAGTTTCCCTGGAGGGGATGAGGGGACCACAGAACTTACATGGAAAAATCTCTGCAAGCACAAACGACGTGGCCATAGCAGTTTCACACCAGCATGTCTGTGCAGAGACTGGCCTAACACATGCCTTCTGCTAGGACTGGAGAGAAGAATATTTAATGGATTAAGAACAATGGCCCTTTGCTGCATAACAAAGAGGGCAATTTGGCAAGAGTGAAAAGCACAGTCTAGGTTCAATGACTTACTCCCTTAATAGGAGCATCAGGATGCATCTTGGAAATACGGATAGCCTGTGAAAGTGCCCTATAGGCACTACGGTATTTCCTGTAGCACTGAAGGGATTGACAGCGGGACACTGGCCTTCTGCATGCCTATCAATCTGTGGGAGAACCACAGAGACATATGCACAAGATGCAGAGGGGAATAATAACAGGAAGAGTCCCCGGCCCCAAACAAAGTTGAAAAGAGCATCAATAAAAAAAAAAACAACCAGCAAGCCAGGAAACTTGCAATAATGCAATGAACTGAATGTCAGCCTGACTTAGCGGTTTTTCTGTTTCTAAATGCTAGGTTTGTTGAGAAGAAACAAAGTGAAACTCCCCCCAAAACCCATTCCTTATTGCTATATATATAATGATGCTTTATGCATCCAGCCCCTTTCTTTTTTTTGGAAAGGTGAGCTCAGCTCCCTATTCTCACAGCATATTGCAATTTATCTGTTTTTCACTGTAGACTCTGAGGGTGGAAATAGCAAGGCTTTTCTTCTGGTGTTTTGTCTCCATGTTCTTCTTCTGGGAACTGGCAGCTGTAGGTCTCTTCTCCATGGTGTGACAGTTGTGGAGCCACTGGCAGCCTAGGGAAGTTATGTTCCAGATCTGCAGTGAGAATAAGCAAAAGCACTGCACATACAAGGAGTCTTCATACATGTCCTCCCTCTGAGGAAAGGACAAAGATACAAGTGATGCACTGTATTTAGTCAAACCAAGTAACCCTCCAAAAATCAGAATAAAACCATATTTACTCTATTTATTCAACTTAATTTATTCCATTCTGACTCTGGATCAATGGACACATTGATCGGCATTGAAAAGCTGTAGAGAAGTCCACAAAGGTGCACTTACCATCAGCCGTGTGGTATTTTTCTTTCTTCAGTGACCATATGCAGAAATGCAAGAAGAAGGTCAGCAAGATGAGAACAAATAAAGCTACCGCAGTAAGGATGGCCAGGATGGTGGTATATAGAGAGTCATTCATAATAGGAACTGCAATTAAATATATTTCATAAAGATTAAGAAATCATGTGCCCAAAGAAATTTAGAGATTAATTTACTCTCTCTGTAGAAAATCATTCATCTTCCAAGGAAAAAAGCAGTGCAGGTATTAACAATAAAGCTGAGATTCTCCAAGTCAAGGGTGCAATAGATCACCGTCTGCGGTAGGAAGCATTCACGCAAAACCCCCACATGCCTGATCTCTTCATTGTTCAATGTACCTCTCTCTCTTGCAGCTAATGCTTGTTCGATCTACTCTGGTTTGGTTTTTGCTTTTTTGGGCGATTTGGCTTCAATGTTTCCCTGACAGCACTACAGCAAGCCAAAATTTTCACACTTGTGTCTGTAAAAGTAGCACTTTTTTGCAGTTTGTCTCAGCAGAACTAACAATTTCTCTGAATGAAGAGCCCCAACCTGAAAGGCACCAATTCATTGCAGGGACAAGGGTGGGGGGAAAGGCAGAAGCAGCACAGCTTGCTGTCTTGAAGATGCTCAGTACCTGCAAAGCCTGTACCCACTTATTCCTATGGAATTCGATCCATGATAAGACTTCAGATTTCAATTCTGGGTGTTGTGGACTCAAACAATACTTGTAAAGGAACTGGATGACTACCTAAGCTATGGTCTTCCTACAAAAATCTAGCAACACAGCAAGAGCAGTTAAATGGAAAACTCTGACAATTTGCCAAATAAGCGTGCTCTGTTCAGGGACAATTGGGCTTTTCTCTACCTTTATTACTGACAGTGCTTAAATGGTGGCATCTTTGCACAGGTCAACAATTCTACCTATATTAATACTGCAAGAAACACAACAGTAATTTTCAAAGCAAATTTTACAATAGCAAGCTCCGGATGGTAACTATGCAGCAAATCACCAACTGAAGAAGTGTAAATAAAAGTTACAGGCTCAAAGAAACAAATCATTGTGAGAAGGTACCTTGGTCTGAGCGTTGAACAGGGAAACCACATACTGCATTATGCGTACTGTTGCCTTGCTTGACTGTTAGAAACCCAGAGCTTTCACAACTAAAAAAAGAGAGTGTCACATTTAGAACATCCCTGCTTTTCCCTTCATTCCTCTCCAGCCTTTCTCTTGGCTCCCTTTCTTCCTTTCCTCCACTCTTTCCACAACATGTTTCCTTTTCTTCCTTTTTATAGCAGTGCAGGTAAAGTTATGGCTGTTCCCCAACAAGATAACACTACATCACAATTGCTTATGTGCACATTTTTTTCAGTCTCTTTGTTTCAAGTTATGCCCATCCTTGGAATAATTTTGCATCAGTTTGAGCTGGACTTGGAAGCAAGCTGAATACAGCAGTTTGCCGTAAGTTCTGCTTTGAGACCAACTATTTATAAAGCCAGAGAGGAGAGAGAAATATCATATGTTGCTGAATTTAAAAAACTGATCATTTCATCTCATTGGTGAGCTCATCTTTGATTCTATTCTATTTTTTAACTTAAGTAATAATCATTTGAGAATTTTATCATGCATAATTCCAAAGAAGGAAAGTATCAATAAATACGTACTCAGTCCAGTTACGGCACCAGCCATTCTTAACACTTGAATAGGTTCCTTTCTTACATGGTTTACATTTGAACGTGAAGTCTAAAATGCCTACAAGAAAAGAGAATATGAATTATTAGCGGTCAGTGCCTTTACTGAAAGATGGGGATACACCAGATCAGAGCACAATGCATTCCCTCTACACTCTTTCTGCATTATGAATCACCCCCCTGGAGAAACACATAAGCAGTTCTTGTCACCTTTGCATTTTGGGAAATGTATGGGTAGACCCCTTACAGAAGAGACATAGAATAGTCTGATCTAACAGCAGAGGGTGTAAAGTTGAGGAAACACAGAGCAAAACAGTCTTCTGATGACATTTCTAGCAGCTTGGAAGAAAAGTAATACTGAAAGTTTGAGCATGGAAGTGGAAGTCTCAAATTTAGGATGGGAAGAATTATAAAATAGGAAAGCAAGGATTTTAGTCAGAGGCCACAGTATAAATGCCAGTTCTCCCTGCACCACAAGCATTCCCAAAAGCAGATTATAATAAGTGAAGGAAACTGTCTGCTGCTCAGCCAACCACTTTTATTGAACTCTGTCTTTTAGAGTCATTTTCATTTCTTTAGTTACCAAGCTTAACCAGCTCCTCGCCCTCTGCACATTCAGGCAGTTTTTTGCAGTAGAGACATGCGCTATCAACACAGCTGTATCCCTCACGACATCTGCAGTCAAGGTCCTCAGTATCTTGACATGTGCTGTTGCTTCCTGTCAAGAAGAAAGAAGTTAGACTTGCCTTTGCCATAGAGCCCAGAAATTAACTTAACCATTAGTCTTATTGGCTGATACGGGTAAAATAGTTCCTTACTGTACTGTGGTGGAAAAAAACTGATACCGGAAAGACGTCACTAGAGTACTCAAATTCAGCACCACTCAGATTTTTGAGTCATGGTTATCTGAGCACTGCATGAGTTACCACTAAAACCCTTCTCTCTTATCTGGAAGACCAGTGTAGATCATGGTAAGGCATAAGTAAGGCAGCAGATTTGCTTTACTACATTGTGCAGATTTAGACACCGGGGGCGGTGAGGAGGGTACTGCCAGTGTCCTGGAGAAGCACTACAAGTTAACGAGCCATCCAGTAAGCTCTCAGGACACTGTCAGAGCTCTTCTCAGTTAGGCTCAGCCATGTTAGAGGAGGGATGCCCAAAAAATCCTTGGCCAGAGAAGCTTGAGCTCCTTTTCCATGCCTTTCCTAACAACAGAAGCTGCTTCCTACACTCTGTTGGCAGAAGTGGGTCTAATTCCAAGCCATAAAACCAGCACCCTTCCTACCCCTCTGTCCTTCTGTTTCTAGAGGAGTTCTGCTGTGAACTTTGCTTGCACTCAAAAAATATCATCTCTAATTCTGAGAGGTTCCTGGGTTCATGAAAGCAAAGGATTGATCATATATACTGATCACATCAGTAAACAGTATCAAGCAGTCCTTGAGGCAGCTGGAGACCAGTTAGAGGAAAAGTGCTGTTCAACCAGGAAGCTGTATAACCTTAAAGGAAAAAAAATATAGAGGGAAATGCTGGCTATTTCAACAGCATGCTTAAAAACCCACAGTGAGTAGCAGAGATCAAGCAAAGATTATTTCCTGAGGTTAGTGACGGAATGTACAGGGCCACCAGGGAACTGCCCACATGGAACTTCCTCTGCCCAGTGGCCTCCTCTTACTGGCCTTCAGAACTTAATGAAATCTGGCAGCAAAAAGGAAACAGCTTGGGGATGCTTCTTTCTGCCTACCGCTAGTGGGTGATTCTGGAGTTGATCCCACTAAGCAATGACTCTCCTACCTCATGCTGAATAATTTTATCGCAGTGGGAAGGGAAATACCCTGGGGTCTTCATGCTACTGAGGACTCTCTAGATCTTCTATTTATTGCTCATTCCCACAAATCCCATGTGTGTACTCCTTCCACAGGGAACTCTGTGTCCTTGTTGTCGGATGAGACAGATATATTCAAGTTACTAATAGGTGGGAGGCTGCCTCCTACCTAGGCACCAATGAAAGATGTAACTTCTCAGCTAATCTGCAGGACAACAGCACTACTAATACTACCTAGACAAGGCTTCCAGCAACCCTTCTTTTGGGGCAAACAGAAGAGGAAGATGCATTCCTTGCTGTCAGTCATACAAACAGCTACATGTTCCCTACTGTTCAGCTCTGGCTACCATTATAGACAGCGCTAAGTTAGGAAGAATAGCAAGATTGTTCCTGGAACCATGGAAGAGGCCATTAGAATCACCTGTCCTGTCCTTCCGCCTAACAGGCACAGAAATGTCACCCAGTAAGTCCTGCAGCTAGCCTGTTCCACCTCTAGTGTCTTAATTTGACTTAAAATTACAGACAAGTGAGAACCCATTACCATCTCACCACCACCCAAAGAGCATGCAAGGATACAAGTTAGAACAGGCTGTTGAAAGTAATGATCACCTGAGACCTTGTCTGTGTATTTACTTCTGGGACAAGCACAGGCCAGCGGAACAGAGGGATTGAAGTGGGATGCTTCCTACTCTTTAGGACGACAAATTGCAAAGAACAGCCTTACAGAGAGTATTCCCTCTGAAGTCTGAATGGCACAAACTTTGAAACCATGTTTGAATGGAGCAAGGGCTCAGAATCGGCGCTAAATGAACACCTTTTTCCCTAGTGACCAAGACCAACCCACAGACACTTAGCTTTCCCTTTCCTACTACAGAATAGCAAGTATAAGCACGTAACAAATCGGAAACATGAGTCCATTCTGAAGTTTACAGCTAAGGCATGTTATGAATTTAAGGGGCAGAAGGGAAGCCCTTGCCATTTTGTTTTGCATATACAGTTACTCAAGATACATTTACATACACACGTACCCTGCCCTGTTCCCCATACTTGATTACCCCGGTTGACATAAAACAATAATGAGAAACAGGAAGATGACAGGCACATCATTCCCTTACCTGTGACTGACTTGCATTTGGGGCAGCATTTTTTTTCGCCTTTAATGATTCTTCTCAGTTCACCATCCTGGCATGGTGTTGCCAGAGTTTGCTGTGTCCATTGCCCTAGACACATCACCAGCAGCAAGCAAGCTCGAATCTTGAGGTGAACGACTCCACTTGGCTGTTCAGTCATGTCTTGAGCTATACAACCCAAAAGCACACTAGGGTGGGCTTGTATCAGGACTTTGCTGCAAAAGTACTCTCTCCCCTGACACTGTTGGAAGGCACTGTGCTTTTTGTGGCTGCACTCTTCCTGTTTCTTTCGGGGCGGGGAAAGGATTTTATTTTACGTCATCAAATTCTTAAAGCAGCAGGGCCAAGCAACCACGCACCAGTGACTCCATTAAGAGAGCAGCAGGTTAGAAGCAAGATGTAGCATCATGTAATTTCACTTTCAAAGGATTTTGCAAGTTAATATACAATTGAAAATTAATGCAAATTAAATTAGTGTGTGAACTTCAGTGCTCTCAGATTATTTCATTCTGACTTAGAGTTCCTAATGAATTTAGAAACTATCAGATTGCAACGTGTAGCAAGTCCATCCACCCATTCAGATATTCTGATTCTGTTGTTTTCAACTTCTTTCACTCTGGATCAGAAGACACCCAAATTATTTTCCAGAGCCAATGTAACTCCATATGGATACCATGAAACCAAGAGAAAGAATACAGTCTTCCCCACAGGCTGCAAGGTCAGCCCAGGTACCAAAACTGAAAATGGCTGCAATGGACTCTTTAGAGACATGTACAGCTCCTTGACCCCCAGATCCTTGGGATTTAGGTAACAAAAGACAGCTGCTCAGCAAAATTGTACCTAGTCACAGAAATGTTGCCTGTAATCATCACCTGCTGCTGGGTTTCAATTCCAATGTCTTGCCTTATACAAACACATATGAAACTTCTCTCTCTGCTTTAGCTGTAGACAGCTTGCTTGCTTCCCCCCCCCCCCTTTCTATTTCCACTGTACCCTAGGGTTTGCTCCTATCCCTGTAGCTTGTGGTTGCTTTTATGTGTGCACAGTGAAGACAGTATTTAAAATCCAACCTCATTCTCAACTGAACAGATGAATTCTGATGCAGAAGCAGTTTTTAACGGATTCTTTTCCGCACTGTGTGATGACAAATAGGTCAAGGCAAGGGAGAGTCAGACCTGTGAAGAGATGAGTGCCTTTAGAAAATGCCATGCCTACAGCATTTGACAGTTTTCCTGTTAATTCCTTAGTTTAATACACAGCCAATGAAGCCTGAACAAACTTCCCACACAGACACCATCGCTCTTCCTTCAGAGTGTTCTACACTTTCTTCCTGAAGATTCATCTATGGATCTCAAAGAGTAGGTCAGTCAAAACACTTTTCACTTAGTCTTTGGTCTATTCAGGGATCTACCTGTGTTCCTGTCATGGGTTGGAAATAATCAGATAGGTTTGGTATGCAACGGACTCTTCTAGTTTTAAGAATGTATGCTGCAAAGCTGCTTGTATTCTTAAATGTGTTAGGTGAAACTTTTCTATCAAAACATGACATCCAAACTAGCTGCAAGCAGACAAAAGAGACCGGTCTCTGCCATCAGTTTTTCCCACATAATGCCCCTAGAAGGCCAACTATTACGTTTTGGAAACTAAAAGCCTCCTACTTTGTAGTTCTGTCACACAGGAGATCCCCTCCTCTTCCCACACAGCACTGCTCCTCACACTTGTTGCAGCCTGCACCACTCATGCTACACTGGAAACACACACACGCTGCCTGCTGCAGCCGCTGCCCAACTGGCCACGGAGAGTCCTGGACACCACAGTTCTTGGGTTCAGTCCCCCAAGTCAGGATTCCTTTCACCAGCTCCTCCAAACAGCATAACCACAATGTACAGGCAACACAGAGACAGGCAAGATTTACAGGTACTAGTCCGGGTGCTGCCCCTGCACAGAAAGCACGGTGCACTCGGCAGCATACAAAACTTTGTCTCACCCTCTTCAGAACTCTGCATAGTCCCACGATGAAAACACTTGGACACTGCAGCAATATACCCTGCAGACCAATCAGTTATGACCATTTCTGAATTGCACACAAGCCCTGACCAACTCTGAGGATATTTTTATGACCCCCGGCTCTTATAAGAATAGGCTAATAATGAGAACTTGTTTCAAAAGCCCTACTATGTGGTTATGGGGGCATGCTGGCTGCAATACCACTTGAAACTACTCCTCCTCACATAATAGGGCAAGGAATACCTGGAGCACACTAAGCCCCTCCACCTTACTGTGGCTGCAGCCACAATTCCTGGGGGCAGAACAGCCCACATCTGCCCTGATAACAAGTGCTGCTACTGCTCTTGTAAAAAGCATGCTAACCAAACTCTTCCTTCCGCCTTCTCCTACCCTTTGCCCCTTCTCCAGCACAGGCTACTACAGCGGGGAAATGAGGCACCAGCAACTTTTAGAAGTTCCTCACTGCATCCATAAAGAGATTGTGGACAGGAGGGGGATACACCTTCCCATTCAGCCCAACACTTTCCCTGGCTCTGCAAGTCTTTCTCAGAGTCTATAAAAGAGGTATTTAGTCTCACCTGCATCAAAAAAGCAAGAATAAAAGACTCATGAAGGAAAGCCAAAGTTCTTGAAATCAAGATTTCTTCATCATCCCAGCAGCACCCGCCTTTGAGGTCAGGTGCTTCCAGTTTCATTAAAAGGTAGTGTGTAGGCTTCCTGCAAACATGAAAGGGCTGCAAACCCTCTTACAGTAGCTGGCAACACTGACAGACATTGTGGGATATGTGAGAAATGGTCTTAGGAGCAACCCTGATGTATGATTTATTCATGAGGTGTGCAGAGAAAAATGTAGCTCAGGAATAGGAAGAGATGGGATCAGATCTGTGCATTGCTGAGAGACTTGCCCAGGGGTGCAGCTCAGGCTCCCCAGAAAATCCCTGAGGCTTTGTTATCTGCACTCGCACCCTGGGTGGAGTCCCACTGTCAATACCGATGTGGAGGAGACAAACCCTGTTAGGACCCTGACAGTTGTTCTGATGCCAAAGCCGGGGTCCTGAGGAGCTCGGAGTCATTCAGCCTCACTTTCTGGAAGTTACACCTCAAGGCCATACCCCAGAATATCTGGCACACCAGTCACTGATAACTAATGCTGCTGAATAACCAAGCAACAGCTGGGATGGATAATTCTATAACTAACAGAAGGACTCGAGTGGTAGAAGATGAGGTCACTAACGTAGGCACCACACTTAGTCTCCCGATGCCTTACTTTCTTCATCTTTAGAAGTGCAGAAGTAGCAAGAGACTAGACTATGTCTATCAGAAAGGACAAGGACAGTGTAGTGGTTCCAGATGGAGGAATTGGCCATTCCCCTGAAGCTCAGAGATAGACACTAATAACTAGCACTGCCTAAATACCAAATATGAACATTAATCAGACTTTTGCACAGGGTGATAAACACAGCAAAAGAGAAGGGACCACCAAAGGTCCTACCAAGACAACTGGCAGGTGGTACACAAGGGAACCCTAAGCCTGGCAAAGGATGCAGGCAGGCAGTTAGCATGTGTGATATCTGATACCCGGTGTTTATCAGAATAGGAACTAATAATTTATCTCCTTCTATCTTTTTTGAATATTGTTTTTTTCAGAATTGGTCTCTACATGTTTTCATTCTTGTTCAAGCATTACAGTTGTGCACATATACTGCTAGACAATGGAACGTTTACAGTCAGATCACAGACAATAGTTGTACATGCCAAGTCTAAATCTCTAGACTCAGCAGTGACCTTTCGGAGACAACCTGATTATCTGGCTTTAAAATCTTTGGGGGTTTTCTAAAGCTAACCTTACCTGTCTCTGATGTAAGGTAGTGACATTTCATCTGTCAATCCCTTTCTTGCTCAGTCCTTTATGTGATGTATGTCAATGCTGCTAGGTTTCATGCTCCTGCCTTCTCTGGTAGGGTTTCCAGCTTGCTCTGCACCTATTGATAAAACAAATGCCTATTTCACTCATCAATAAGCAGTAGTTCTCATTCCTCATCACCTGACTGTTTGGTGGTTTTATTCAGCAGCAGCTACAGGATTAACTAGACAATATTTGGCCAAGACTTTTCAGAAACTAGGAATCTTTACAGTCTTTATCTTCACACACAAGCAGAGGTTCTGTGGCCTGCAGTGTCTTTCAATCCATATAACCTATGTTGAAAATTATAATCTCAAGGGTTAAAAGGCCACTGGGAGCAATGTGGTCTTCAGGGTTGCCTGAGAACATATATCATGCAGTGCCTTCTCCTTTGCATGAAACAGAGAAGACATAGCACAATCATGAACAGGCAAAGGGAAGAATCATAGAATCGTTCAGGTTGGGAAAGACCTTCAAGATCATTGAGTCCAACCTTTCCCCTAACCCTGCCATCCCACCACCAAACCCTGTCCCTAAGCACCTCGGCTGCCCAGCTTTTAAATCCCCCCAAGGATGGGGACTCGACCCCTTCCCTGGGCAGCCCATTCCAGTGCTTGACAACCCTTTCAGGGAAGAGATTTTTCCCAATGTCCAACCTAACCCTGCCCTGGCACAACTTCAGACCATTTCCCCTCGTCCCATCGCCCGTTCCCTGGGTGCAGAGCCTGACCCCCCCTGGCTCCCCCCTCCTGTCAGGCAGTTGTAGGGAGCGATGAGGGCTCCCCTCAGCCTCCTCTGCTCCAGGCTGAACACCCCCAGCTCCCCCAGCTGCTCCCCAGCAGCCTGGGGCTCCAGACCCCTCCCCAGCTCCTGTGCCCTTCTCTGGACACGCTCCAGCCCCTCCAGGTCCTTCTGGGAGGGAGGGGCCCAATCCTGACCCCAGCATTCAAGGGGCGGCTTCATCAGTGCCCAGCACAGGGGCACGGTCACTGCCCTGCTCCTGCTGGCCACACTATTCCTGATACAGGCCAGGATGCCGCTGGCCCTCTTGGCCACCTGGGCACCCTGCTGGCTCCTATTCAGCCGCCTGTCAACCAGTACCCCCAGATCCCTCTCTGCCAAGCAGCTTTCCAGCCATTCATCCCCACGCCTGTAGCATCACATGGGGTTGTTGCCCACCTTAAGGATGTCCAGCCAGGAGCTGAATATTATACACATCACCAGGAGCTTCATTTTACAGTTTCCTTTCTGCCTGGGACCACTGGAGCCATCAGTTTGCTGAACTGTCCTAATTTTGTTCTTTGGAAAAGGTTAGTAAAGAAGAAAACAAAGCAACCACAAAAAGTAACCACTTCTCAAACACATAATAAGTTCTTGCAAGTCCAGTGGCTTTACTGACACTCCTTGAACTTAATGTCAGCAGTGAGATAGTATTGTTTCCAGGGAGACTATTTGGTTTCCTGACATTGAGATTTTGCTGATTACCCATAACGGGTGACCAAATGGGTCCTACAAGTAAGAGCCTGTTCACGTGAAATCTATGTAATTTCTGAATGACTACTGATATTTGTTACACTGACATATGAATTGCCTTGTAAGCTCCATCTCATAAGTTGTTTTCATCCCACTGTAAAAATCTCCATTGCTAGCTGCTACAGGATTCACATTCTGTTGTACAGAACTTGTCTATGTTCTTGGGAAACAACTGTCAGTCAGTCTTTACTTAACGAGCCCTTTACTGTGTTGTGACAGCTATGAGAGATGTTACTCTCACAAGGTGAAGTGACTTGCCACACCAGGTGACCTGTGGTAGAACAGCAGTTCTGATGGGCTGCAGAAAGCATAGAACGGTCGGTGCATGGGGTGCAGGTCAGTACCGCAGCAAGCACGTGGTGAGGCTGGTGCCAGAGGGGGCACAGGGACATCAGCTCCCCAGAAGGGTACTGTATGAGTAGTGACAGCTCACATAGTACTGTCCAAAAACTGGGGGGGGGGGAGGCTTAAGGACAAATAATTTATCTGCAGCCTGAAACTAGAAGACAAAATTGTATTCCTTTCAGCTCTGCTGACCTTTAGGCCAGCCTTGAGATTTTGCAGGGACTAGGAGACTGGCTGCCCAGGGGCGTTCCAGATCCTGGGCTATTTGCAGTGCCTGGCTACTGCCTTCTCTCTCTCTCTTTTGGCACAGAGGGAGAGTTACTGCCCTGCAAACCTGTAGCAGGTAAGGCTAGGGGCACAGGAGTCAGACACTGTGGTAGAAGCATGCGTGATTCATGTAGTGCCACACAGGGGTTCCCGGAGGAAGTTAAATTCTCACCCCAAAACAATTAGAGTTTCGCAAAGACCCTTGGATCCTTCCTTTGAGCAGCACTAACGATGCTGCAGCACACACTCGTCAGAGCTCTGCCTTAGCCTGTGGAATGAGTCTCGCAGTCACCTCTCTGGGGTGTTTGCACAGGCTGGCCACCAAAAGTGGTGACTCCTTGCAGACAATCCTAGTGGAGCAGAGGCCAGGTAATGTAACTGACATTTCATAGAGGGAAACCAAACCAGACAGAGACAAAAACCCCAAGTCTGTGACGTTACCAAGCTGTGTACTTCCTTTCCAGCTTAGCAGCTGGCACGGTGTATATCGGCGGATGTGACCTTTCTTAGTCTCTCATGGCAAACCTGAGTCACTTTGATGCACTAAGTCCCCAGAGAATGTGAAGAGAAAATGCAGGAGATAAAGGATCTGGGGTAGCCAAAGCACAGAAACTTGTCATATATTTGTAGGGGAAAACCAAAAAAAAAAAAAAAAAAAGACAAAGGAGGAAGTGAACATAAAAAGAAAAAACTTAGAGACCTGTGGGTTGTTGGGTTTTTTTTTTTTTTTTTTTTTTTTTTTTTGTTTTTTTTTTTTTTTTTTACACATTATAACAACTACTGAAACATGAAATATATATATGTTAACTGCCAAATCTGCAGTCTGAAAGGAGCGTTCAAGAACTGCAAAACCCAGCCCATTTATATAAAGTTTTTCCAATGTGGCTCTCAAATACCACCTGTTCTTGTCCTAATGCTTCTCCAAACCTGAATCCAGCAATGCAATAAGCAAAACAAGCCTCCATTTTAAACAAATAGCCTTGTTAAAACTCCAGGCAGCCATATGGGATAGCCTCACATGTAAGAGAAAAAAATACTGTCGATAAAAATCCTGAAGACAAGAGGAGTTATTTTTTTGTTTGGTTTTCCTCCTATTTTTTTTGTAGCAATCTGACCTAACATCTGTCTGTCACTAATTGCAAACTGACAATGTAATGGGCTGGCCACAGGGCCTGTAACTCACGGCTAGTGCAGTTGAAAAGAAGTTAAATTATTGATGAAGAAATGGCATTATTCTCACCCAGAAATACAAAGTTATAGGAATTATTAGTCAGTTATACAGATAGTTCTTACCATCCAGAGGCCAAATTTTAGTGACAACATTAATGCAGACAGTTTTCCCTGTGCTTAAATAAACTCCTGAATTAGGGCTCTACAGCAACCAAGATGCATTTATTTTACAAATCATATAGGTTTACCAGGTACTCTAACTGCCAATACAGTTCATGCTAAAACCAGAGCTAGCATTGGTTTGCAGAATAAGAACCAACACCTCAGCTTACCACATTACACTGGAAAAAAATTCCCATATAGCCCTATCTTTATCAGCTTAGATCAAGCTGCTCAACTTAGATGGTGTCTCTCTCTCATGTGTGAGAATGGGGAAATCTGAATGGTTTGAAAAACAGGAGCTTCCTTTGTGAGAAGGGAAAGTTTCATTTGTGGCACGTAGGAAGACAAGCGTGGGCAGAAGGCAGCACCAATTTGTTCAAGATTCTCTGCTTATTTTTAACTACTTTCTGCCATTTTAGGGAGGATTGGAACAAAAAAAATCCAAGCAGTTTTTCCACAGAAGAGTGACAAGACTGAACATGGCAATTAAAAGAAAAATTGTTACTCCTTTATTTAGCGTGAAATATCTATATTAGTTTATTTAAACCGGCAGTCCACCAATACCCAAAATCCTCAAAAAAATCAAATCATAAATGCCTCCAATCCTATCAAGTGTTATTATGGTTTAACTCTTCTAATCAGATTATACGCCTCGATACAGCAGTACAGCCAGCACAGACTGGCTCACACAGGTATGCATTAGCACAAAAGCCAGCAATTACAGCCTGCGAGGGCTTGCTATGACAGGCCTTCAGCCACACAGCATGCCGAATTGTCCGTCTTCAGTTCTCCAAATGTTGATGAGCAAATGCAACTTGTCCTCGGCTACCCTACTCCTGCTGTGCGCTTCCAGGGCCAGTATCAATTCCTGCTTCTGCCAGAGGGAACCCATGCCCTCATTTGCAGGAAATCGGATCGGGAGGCCGTAGGGAGTCACAAGAAGATAGTGCACTCGGGTATCTTCCCGTGCAGCTGAGCCAGAGGGCAGTAAACAAGTAAAATTCGTGGAAACAGCTGATGAGTCCGCACCACAGAGAAGCTCTGCTGCCACAGCAGCACTTCTGTTCCTGTGGGCTGTGTTTCCACCATATAACCCACAACCTCAGATAGCTCATTAGTTATCTGCACCTTGCTCAGTTACATGGAAACATGGTACTCTCTTTATTACCTCTGAAGTGCAGACTACAAACTTGATAAGCATCTTTTGCGAGAATTTGGAATGCATTTCTCAGATTTATCCATTGCACTTTGCCATCCAATTCACTGCAAGACCACAGCGTTTAGGCCATAGCACGCTTTTAAAGACCTCTACATTCACAACAGGGGCTCTACGCTTTTAAAGGGGCTGAGCCTTATCATCCCAAGTATCACAGCAACTCTCAGGTCAGAACTGCTGCCAGGACGGGTTCACAGATAAAAAACACTACACACAGCTTTCTCAAATTACACAGAAAGCCAGGGGCAAGGCAGCATGTGAACTCAAAGCCTGCTAAACCACAGGATGGACCATTTGGTGATCCTGCTTTCTAAGAACTATACACATTGGAGTCACTTTTTGCTCATTTGTACTCTCCAATCATACACATCATACATGCACATCTAGCTGCTACCACAATTTATTTCAAAAAGTCACTATCACAATTCGTATATAATACAAACGTTTATATACATTGTATATGCACTTCAAAATAGGAAATCACTGCTAAATACACCATATGTATAACATATAAGACGACATATGTTTAAAAACATGTTTCTAGACACCAGTTGTATTCTTGAATACGTTTCCTGTTGCATATTTCGGCATATGCTTTGGTACTGTGTATATAAAATACCGATCCCTAATGAGTTATTAACTGAGGAGTTATATTTGAAGTGCAAAACACTTCTAAATTATGTAACGTTCAAGTTTACTTCTTGAAATCTTACACTGAGGTATTTAAATCACACCAAAAGGTATCAACAATAACACTTCAGGTTTCTCTCAGAGGCTTCAGATTTTGAACTTGCTACCTAAAATTTGAATGCTTTCCAAAACTACGGACCGATTAACTTGTAGCAAAACAATACAGAAGTAAAATTCTTTTTGTACAGGCAAACAACCAGGTATTTTAACTGCACAGAGACCAAATCAAGAACACTTCTTCAGTTCTGAATGCAGGCTCCATTGACTACACGCACAAGGTGATCATCCAGGTAAGTGGTCAGAGCATAGTTTAGGCAGCTATCCACTGTTACGCGACCTTTGCAACCCTTGAAGGCCCAGAGTCAGCACTGTATTACAGAGTTCAGCTCTTGCCTCTTACCAACAGAGAACATCTAGGGAGTTACTCTTTTCTAAACAATCACAAATTTACCATTCATCAGCAGAAAAACTCTAAATGTCATAGAATCATAGAATGTTTTGGGTTGGAAGGGACCCCTAGAGGTCATCTAGTCCAACCCCCCTGCAGTGAGCAGGGACACCACTAACTAGATCAGGTTGCTCAGAGCCCCATCCAACCTGACCTTGAATGTTCCCAGGGATGGGGCCTCCACCACCTCTCTGGGCAACCTGTTCCAGTGTTTCACCACCCTCGTTGTAAAGAATTTCCTCCTTATATCCAGTCTAAACCTACCCTGGTTTAGTTTAAAACCATTACCCCTTAATGTCCACGTACGTGCTCCTAAACCCATGACATAAACAGACTTTCCCCAAATCCAGAGCCCTGTCTGGAACCAAACTTGCTTGTGGATTCAAGTCCCACAGTCAAGTCCCACAACAGTGGTTTAACCTAAACAGTTTTACTGTGGACATGTCCAAGCTTGACTGAAGCAGCCTTGCTGATGACAGACACACCAAGGTATTCAGCACAACAGGATGTCCACCTTTCTTCAGTTCAAAGACAACTGCCCATCACTACATGCAGAATTGGCTAGAAACACACAGAGGACTGTATCAACTCAGTCCTGGCAACAGGGATGCTGTGCACAGGATCTGCCTAAGAGAAAGAATCACACGATTCCACCAAGAACAGCTACTCTCACGGGTCCTAATGCCAAAGGGGCCACCCAACGAGACCCAAAGGAACCGAAGTGCCATTAAAAAGTTACATACATCCACACATACAGCCACAGAATGCTCTGTCACATTACTTGTTATGGTCAATGGACTCAGAAATGCAGGAAACAGTAACATAGTGTGGAGTCAGTTTTTGATGAGACTAGAATTGGAGTCAGTTTGTTCTTCCTGGATAGGAATTCGAAAGCTTCTTTCTGAAAGACAGATAATAAAAAAAAATACTGTACAGAGAAAAAGGGGCAGGAAAAGGGAAGCCAGGGACTTTTCTAGTTTCATGGATGACTAGGCACCCGTGAGTGACTTTTAGGTCAGTGCTTGTCTTTCCAGCTATTACTAGGAAACACCCAGTGTAGGGAACAATGAAAATACACTTTACTGTTGCTCTATGAATGGAACATGAGACAGCTGTGGGCTGACTCAAGAGCCAGGCTGCCACTTAATTCTGAACATAGAGTTTAGCTCTTCCCAGTCAAACCTTTCCTGTGTTTGCAAGAGACGCTTCAAGACAGTTCACTTCTAAGCAGGCAAAAAAGTTCACAATATACTCTTTAAAAGACTGTTGGTTCTGGATCCTCTCTGTACTGAATGGAATCCCCTGCACAAAAATCATTACATCATTTTTGCAGGGACTAAAGGAGGAAAAAGCTAGGAGGATTTAAAAATGAGAGAGAGAGAGAGAGAGACAGACAGACACCTTCTGCATGGCAACAAGCAGGGCAATCTGTGCTCTACAGGAATGCAAACTCGAGACACTATGACCTCCCGTGCATCAGGACTAAATACAGGATCAGCCTTTCTTACACATTTTTCCCCATGAAAAGAAACTCACCCTTACGGTTGTTTCTACAAGGCCTCCTCTTGGTCTCTTTTTTGGCTGCTTGGATAATCAACAGGAAGATGGACATCCCACTCACCATGAGCAGTATCAGACAAATAAGGATAAGTGATAAAGACCCTAGAAGAAAAACAAAAGAGAATACACTACGGCTTTCCAGCTCCAAAAGAAGGAACACAGAACTCCAGAAGTATCCCTGAATCACAAAGCCTAGAAGTCCCAGCTGCCAAGCAGACTAGCAAGAAGTCTGGAATCCAGTGCATGTCTCACTGAAAGACTGTGTAAAATACAGATACAGCTTCAGAGGAAGAGTGTGATTTCATTTCCAATGAAATCAGTTTCAGGTGAAAATTCCTGACCAGCTCTAGTAAATTGAGACTAGACTTGGTCACTCCTTCTCCTTACCCCAGTTAGTCTCTGTGGGGCTGTTTATATCCGGGCAAATGAAAGGAATCACACTGGGTCTGGACGGTGAGAACACTGCAGTCGACATACTATTCTTGTGGTCAGTGGTGGAAAGATTCAAAGCAGGTGTTGCACTCTGAGAGAAAGGTGGCTGTGTGGCATGGTTGCTGCAAACAGCATCGTTTGTTTTTGTCCCTTGTAGAAGTGTATCTTTCCCAAGAATGCTGCAGCTGGAGACACAAAATAAATTAGTGCAGTTTTTCAAACAGTTACAGTAATGACTTTGTAAGTGACCTCCATGGAACAAGTGCGCAAACATTACAATTGTTGTTTTACCAACACAAACTCAGGCTTCACCTTTCCTAGATTCTACACGTATGTGAAGAACAACTAAGCTAATCAAAGTTATTACTGGAAAAAACCTGACATTCTGTTTTTCTTAGCATCTGTGCATGTAACAGCCTTGAAGCAAGGCTGCATTTGGGAAGGGAACCTTTTGCTACAGAGACAAAACATCCAGACCTTTAAAAAAAAAAAAGGCCGAGAATACTGTTGTTGATATAGGTGAAGACAGAAAGGGCAGAGGGCAGACAGATGCTTCAAATTAGTACAGAGACTGCTCAAGGCTCCTGAGAGTCATGAGAAACGTGGTTTCATTGCACCTACTACAGGTTTACTTTACACACCATGATTTGGGCATCAAATCAACTGCAACAGAAATAAACCCAAAATGTTGCTCTGAACATGTTTAGGTCAGTGATACATACTTGGTCCAAGGACGACAGTTTTCATTTTCCCCTATGGAATAAGACCCTTCAGGGCATGGTAAGCATACTGGGAAAAAAGAAAGAGGCAGAATTTGAGTTCAGATAGCGACATAACTGTTTGACAGCTACACAGTAATTATAGTAATAGCTTATATTGATAGTCTAGATTATAGAACAGACCCAACAAAACCCACATAGACTAAAAACCATAGCCACTGGGTCAGAAGTAACACAACATGCTCCGTGGTTCATTTTAGTCTGCAGCTGGCAAGGTTTCCTGTTCTCTCTACTGGTTAATTATGGCTATTAACAAGGAGAGCATTAAGATTTCTGACAGCTCAGGAATCACAGAGCAACGGTTTGCACAACTACCCTGCCATAACACTTGTGTGAAGATATCAATGAGACAAATGACAACAGCTTTTACACGAAAAGTAACAACCATCTCATCTGAAGTGGAGGCAAGAGTTGGAGAGTCTGACACATTGCTAACTTACCACTTCCCAGTTTGTATCTGACATCTGGCATGTAACCCGCAGCACACTTGCAAATTCTGTCAGAGGTCTTCTCACACTTCTTCACTTCCACGCTTCCCTTCCCTAGCAACAACAGAATAAAGGGAAAGCGAGAGACAAGAAGTAAGTTAAGAAAGAAAAAAAAATGTAATTACTCTGTGCCTACCTGTTGTGTGTAGAAGCAACTGCAGAGAACAGAGTTTACTAAAAATTCTGAAGACATCAGTTTTCAAGCAGTGAAAGCCTGCTTCCCTTTGAAGGCTCTACCATCAGTCCCAACCAGGAAACATCAGCTACTGAAATAACAACACAGCCTTTGGACTTCGTGCTCTCAAGCGACAGGCTTTATGACAACAGCCTTTGAGGAATACAAAGATAAGAAAGCATACAGAGACTGATTGCCTCCCAAATTTGTATCAAGAAGTGACCGCTATACAGCTCACTTACTAGTGTTGCAGATTGTACAACTCTTGCAGAAGTTGTGGCTGTGCTCACTACTAAAGTATTCGTCTTGACAGGGAGCACAGACTGTATCTGTTGTTGCTGTGCAGCGGCTTCTCATTCTTTCACCTAAAACAAAGACCAGGTAAGAAAGAGGAACTGATCGTTATCAGAAGGAAACCCTCTTCATTTTCACACATTAGAACATACAAGTGCCCAGAAAGTGACAGTTCCGCTTACAATGCTGGCTGAAAACATTCAGCAGATTTAGACATACCAGAATCCTTAAAAGTTTCGACGCATAGCTGTAAATTTAAATTAAGCAGCTAAAATGGGCTATTAGGGGCCTGATGACTTGCTGAGAATTGAGGTGATGCCGCAAATGATTCTCCCAGTGGATTCCAAATACCATTTCTCCAGCCCACCTTTTCATATGGTTTAAACATCACAGTTTGCAGCCAATGTCAGTTAGGAAAAAAACCCCAGGTTTTTAGCATAGCAATAGATCTGATCTCCAATGTAATATAATGGCTTTATGACAGATCCTACCTTCCCTTAGGAGATGAATCATGCAATTCAACCCAAAGTAATCCCAAACACATACAAAAGATGGCAATGAACTGCTCAGGTTTGCAGAAAATTTATTAGTGAAGCAGCCAAGAATGAATGCTTTCTGTTGGCAGTCTGAAAGCCCACTAGGCATGAAAGAAAGAATGTGGTTGTATTTCGATATGCATCTGTCCTGACACCCAACAACATCAAAGATATTACTAGCATTTCATAAGCATAAGCATTTCATAAGCAGTGAGACACAGCACAAGATGTAAGGCAGGCATTTGTTACTATTCCAAACAGTACGTGTGTATCACACATTGCATTTAGAAACAAGCTCTGCATGCTTGCACCCACAAATTCCAACCTGTATGATACACAGAACCTAGATAGAATTTGAGATTGATGCGCTAGGATGACAAGGTCTGTGAGCAAAGCAACTTGCCCAAGCTGGAACAGCAAGTTAATAGTGGATTTCGGAAAAGGAGTCAGGCACATTCCTTTTATCTCACTAGCCTCTCTCCATACAGCACAGGCTGCAGAAACTATACACAGCTTTAATGACCAGGGGGTTTACAGTTGAGCTTAAATATGTCCTTATTCTCACAGACTGTTTCTTTCATTTCATTTCCCATTCCACAGGTGAACCACGAACACCAAGTCTCTTGCTCACTCTAATTTTCTCTGCATTTTATTGAGTGGCAAAATACAGGGCATTTTTAGCGAACACAATCTATGCAATACACTTCTACCTTTTTACAACCTACACAATCAGGAAGAGACTATGAAGCAATGTTTCCCCAGCTGCAGCAGATTTGCTAACAGTGCAAAAAATCTGACAAAATTTCTGTCAGCCTAAGGAGGAACAAAAAGCCGAGAGATAAAGGATTATCTGTATCTGCATGCAAGTATGCCCGTCCTTAAACTGAGTTCAGAAACACTCAAAATTGAAATAGTTTTGAGAATAATGCAATAAACTGCCTCAAATCTGAGATTTAAGGTTGAATTTATTCCAGTTGGCATTTCTGAAGATAATACTACTGCATAGCACATCCATTTTGTGTAGTAGACTTCATTACGAAAAGAGAAAGTAACTATTCTGAAAGATGCACATAGAACCATAGGCGAGATTTTAAGTTGCAACTGCATTAACAGACATGATCTACGCTCCCTCTAGGCATAGTCAATATTGCCTGTACTAACAATAACCCCTTCTGTTAAGGGGACCGCCCCTTGAACAGCAATATTACCTGTTAATTGTTGTTACTCTTCATCATTAAGTCATTTCAATAATGAAATCCCAACTATTAAAGTATTTGAGGTTTGATATTTTGCATTTGTGCTCTTCAATAATGCACTGCCTTCAGAGATACTCAGATTGTGGAAAAAAAAATCACACATATGCATGCAAAACCCAGAGTTCAGACTCTTTCAGTTTCTACAAGAAAGGAGGAAACAAGTACATTTTCTGTCACGTTACGCTTTGCTAATCTCTGTCTATGAATCAAGTGTATCTTTTTCCTTAGAAAAACACCAAGTCTTAAATAGTGTAAACCTTGCTACAAAAGAAAGCTTGAAAAAACATCTTTAGCAACAGAATTAATTACCTAAAGTTCTCCATCATTATGCAATATTTCTGAGCTTCTTTATGTGATAGGTAACGGACAGTAACAAATACTACCACCTTTTCTCAGCTAATACTCCCAACAATGAAAATACACATTACACATTAAGGAAGCTGAGGCATAGAAATTAAAGAACATGCATCTCTTTCAAAGAAGAGGATTCCTAAGTTTAGTATGTTAGAGAAATAATCTTTGTCAGTCTAGACTGATATAAAAGTCTCCCCATAAAATGCTTTTTTCCATGTTATGCTTCCTATATTTGATTTGCATTTCCATCAAGCTGTTTTCTACCACCTGTAGGTTATTAACTAACAGTGCATCAAGCAACATCCAGTGAAAATTACTTACCAGGGGCACAGTCCTTGCAGCATTTTTCCCCAAAACGATATTGATGTTCTTTGCATTTCAGTCCCAAGCAATGGCTAATGGTGACGGCCAGCAGCAGGAACAAAACAGTAGAAAAACACGAATAAAAACCTACAGCTACCATATTGCAGCCCTACTGTCCCAGCAAAATTCTGATAGCGGCAAACTCTTGGAGAACCGATTCTAAACCGCCGCTGACCAGAGCAAATTCATATGTCAGCTGCTGGGAAATTCCCAGCATGTGCTCCACGCCCCCATCTTTTTTCCCACACCCCACAAACCTATTTTTTGCAGTTCATAACTAAATTATTCATAGGCAGAAAGACAGCCTACTGAATAGTGTTACAAAAAGATTTCTTTTCATAGCCTTAAAATAGAGTGCCTCCAGCCAGGCACATACCTCTCGACATAGTATGAAAGCACAGGCCTTTGAATGCCAGAACTAGAAGAGATGATCCTCATTATTGTAAAGAGGAGTATTAAAGCAATACAGAGGTAACATCTGAAAACCTTTACGGGCGAGACCTGTAGGTAAAATGAAACATAGCCCACATAGGCTTGCTCCTTAAAAGGCAAAGTACAGACAGATTCTCTCCTCTTGGTCTCACGGCAACGGTAGACCCGTGACTTTTATTGCTGCATAAAAAAGAATGTTGTTAATACATTTCTTGGGGAGAGTGCGGAATCACAAATCATCAGTCATCTTGATACTGCCCTCAGGAGCGAGCAAAAGCTACAGATGAGAAGCATTTGCAGTCTCCATTTCAACTCTTAATATCAGACTCCCTGCATTGCCATTGAAGAAAAGCAAGCTCCTGACTCCAAAACAGAGACTTTGTGTTACCCCTACCGTTTGCTCCCATTTCCAGCAGAAGCGCTCTCTGTGAAAGGAAAGGATGCAATATTCACATACCAGCCATTTTTGATGCCCATTTTGTTCTACAGAAGCATGTTAACTCTGGAATCCAAACCCCCAGAAGGCTTCACCATCCAGCTATGCAACAATGGGACAGCAACAGAGGAGGCTGAATAGCACACTGGCATCGCAGTCTTGCCCTCATCTAACACAAGCATGTAGAGAAAAAAGCAATCACACTAGGAATTAATGGGTTTAACTTTCCAGGCTTACTAATCAGAATTTTACTAATTCGATCTTACTGATCTAGGATCTAAATTTTAGGTCTTCCAGTTCAAAGAGATTTGACTAAATCTTATGCAAGGCCCAAGTAAAGACACCTTACAGTAATTGAAGACGTTTTATTTATGTTAATTAAAAAACTTAGCCAGTCTTCCCAGACAAAGCAGTTCTATAGCCAATTTACATCTAAATGCAAAGGAGATTTGATTGGAACAGAAGTACATTTGGAATCCTATTAGCCTGCAGTATTTGGGAGGACTGAACATCAGCATCATGGCGTGTTTTTTACCCAGAACTGCTGCTTTTCATTTCTTTCTTAAATTTCTGTAAGACTGTTTAACAGTGGAAGGGGAGACAGAAGTGAGGTAAAACAGTAACTATTTTTCTACTTCTCCTATTTCCTAAGCATTTTGGAAAACAACCACTATGAAAAAGTAGTTATACCTTAAAGCCATTCTTTCCAAAAGGGAGCAAAGCTGAGAGAGCACGTGAACCAAATCAGCTGAACTTCAACTACCTTCACAGTCAGTACCTGCATGCAGGAAATATCCAAATCTCTTCCCACTGCAGTATCAATGCCATTTAAGTGGCTTTACTCCTCATGACTCAGTCATTCCCTCAGCACTATTTAATCAGATTTTTTTCCCCAATTCTCTTTCACAAACAGTAGCAGACTTTACCTATTCAATAAGCCATTATTCAGTAAGAAACTGAAAACGCAAACTCTTACGATGTTCACAAACAAGGTAAAGTTAAAAATCTGCTATATACATTTAAACTGAAAACGCCCAAATTACCAGAACAGTGATGATGAAGCACTGATATCCTTGTTACTTTAATACAAATTAAATGCTCATTTAATAAAAGCAGTTAGCACACAAATTTCATATACCACCTTGAGAATTCCTTTACGTGGCCGTATTCTGCAAGTGAATAGAACAGGGAGAGAAGACAGCAATTATACCACAGCATTTGGCACCTAGCACACTCCTTGGCTGGATTTTCACCAATGCATATTAACCTCTCTCAAATCCTGCTTTGCATCGTCGTGGGAATCACAAGTGCCACAGCCTGCTCCCAAAAAACAGCCTGGATGTCTGGTTGTAGTAGGAGAGGAGAGCTTCAGAGTGGTGAGCTGAGCCATGCTATGGGTCAGAAATAAGACCCTCTATTTTATTTAATATAGATGTATCATTTTTTACTATAGATGCTTATCCTAGATATATTACACAAGGTTTGGAATTCTAGAAACATGAACCTTGCCCACAAGAGAGTAGCACTCAGACAGCAAGTCCTATAAACAGCAGGCAGATTGTTTGTGTACATGAAAAAAAAACCACCAACATAAAGAACATGGAACTCAAAACTAGAGCTTAATAAAAGGCTTTAAGAAGAAGTCACTAGATTCCTTAGGGATTACAGGCAAGTAAGGGCTCCCCTATGGGAAAGGACCGACAAGAAACTGAGAAAGACTGAGCGCATATAAAATATTAGAATAGACAAACCAGAATAGTTTGAACTTCTAAAATTCCAAGACAGGAATAATCTCATGTACCTCCAAATCTTACACCATGCAGTCCACTTTATCCTTACAGTCATTAGTTATGTGATCCTGATTTCTGGCAGAGAAAAACAAAACGCATTAGGGTACACAACTGCATGCATACATTAAAAATGAATTTTTCACATTTGTTCCTCAAGCTTCAGATTTATCAGGTGTGTGGCAAATACTGCAACAACAGTACATACTTTAACATTTTTGCAATTGCTAGCTAAATACTCTTACCTTCTATTTTAAAGGGATTCCATGCTCACATTATCAGAAGATAAAACTGAGTATGCATAATTTTCACCTCTGGTGACAGATAAAGTTCCAAATTTCATCATCATATTTCAGTTGCTCAGGAATCCCTCTGCAAATCAGCACTTGCTTTCTGAGCACCAAGTTGTGACAAGATACAACTTGTCCACTCAAATTACATCTAAATAATTGATCTGTTCAAACAACTAGAGTGTAATACAAGACTGCAGTCAGGACCTTTATAGAATTATCAACTAATATTGCTAAAACTTCTGTCTTAACTAGATTGCAAACAACCACCTTGCAAAACTGTATGCTTACATGTATAATTTTGTGTTAGTTCGAAGTGCAGGTCACTGTGTATTTATGAAGCCTTAGTTAAAACAGCAAAGTAAAGCCTAGATATTTGCCAATTAACCTAAACCAGCCATACCTATGACTTCTGCTAAGCACCGCATTTTTAGAAACAGGATTTTGTTTTGAACATCTCCAGATTCTAGCCGTATTAAAACCTCACTACCCTGCAATCAAGTACATGTGGGGCATTGGTAGAGGGGTGGAAGGTAGCAGGGGCTGACAAACGCGGCAGGTGGTCTAAGCTCATTTTAACATGAGATTATCAACTGAATTTATCCCTGTCTTACAGTTCTTTCTAAAGCATATTTTGTCTGTCCTCTGAAGAGTTTCAGTTTTTCTCACTCACTGACAAGCCTAAAAACAGCAACATTTCCAAAGCACAGAGAAAAATATTTAATGAAAAAAGGTATATGTATATAAAAAAGACTCTGATACAAGTCATTTAACAAAAAAAAAAATAAAAAATCAAAACCCAAAAAAACCCACTACACAACCCAGAGGGAATACTTAAACAGAAACGGACAGCAATACTTATATTTACATTATATTAAGAGAATAAATTTAATCAAATATAACATCTCACTTGGATTTTCAGACAACCCTTCGGAAAGAGGGGTTTTTACAGCAAAGATGGAACCAGAGTAAAAATAAATTTTCTATTTTAGACAGTAGTGGATATGACCCTTGTGTTGCAAGATGCTTTCAGAGATTACCCAAAATCAGACTGATTAAACAGCTTTCCAAATGCTGAATGTACATTGCTCTGGCAAAAGCAGTTCAAAAGCAAAGCCTGTATTTCCCCTGGCTTCATCATTCATGAGTTCATCGGCATTATTAATTTGCACAGAGGCAAGTAATTATACTACTTTTAACAAGGAATTTTAGTTCAGTAATAATTACACACCTAGGTGAATCCCATTGCTCTGTCCAACACCTTTAAGACCACAAAGAAACCTTCCCCATTGTTTCATTTTAGAATAAAACTTGATTTTTTAAGACATAAGCAATCTCAAACCTCTCACATTCCCAGTGCAGCTGCAAACACAAAACCTGTCACACAGTTTTCTTTTTAAAGTAGATGCAGAAGAGTTTCTCTGTAACATTTAAAATAAATTCTTCCCCACAGCTTCTAAAGATAGTTCAGAGATGGAGTGAGAACTTGTATTAAATTCTCAACAATACATAAGTAGGTTGAGATGCACTGAGAAAAATACTAGAAGTTTAGCCAATCAGCCTACATATGGATATTCTCACGAGGTCAGAACACACGTATTTGAACCACAATCCCCTTCACACAAGCCAACACCTTTCAGTTATTTGTGATTTCCATAGATCAGCAGCTATGAGGGCAACAAGAAGAGTTAAATATTTAAGAAGCCTCCACCAAACATCATTAGCCAAAAGCAGCTGCAACTTCAGTACAAACCAGGGCAAACTGATATAGTCCAGTACCTGCCCCATTATTCATGGACTTTTTTTTTTCCCCTCATACCAAAGGCAACAGAACTGTAGATCTCACGTATGGACGGAAGTTTGTTTTAAGTCTAGGACAACACACTGTAGGCATAGAACACAGATAGCAGCAAAGTAACTTTCTGTCTGTTTGGGAGTTGGATTTTTTTTTTTTTTTTTTTTTTTTTTTTTTTTTTTGAAAGCAAGAAAGTGCTTCAGAGCTCTGGAAAACTGAGCAGGATCAGAACTCCTCATGGACATTCCGTGCATAGTCCATAAGCTTGCTGCCGGTGAAGTATTCACTATATTTCAGGATCTCCTCCAGCTCTAAGTGATGGTTTTGATTTTCATCTGCTACCGCTATCATTTGCTTCGCTTCATTTAGGGCATTGTATTCATTCATAGGATCCATATATTCCTAAAACAAGTCAGAAAATAATTTTCAATCACTAAGCACACATTTCCACACATCAGAATTATGAACTTTAGCTCTATGTAAGCTTCGGCAATTATGAGACCAACATAAGCCATCCCAAAGTGAACTTAAGCCATGGAAAAAAGCGTTAGCACATCTTTTTAACAGGCTTACATCTACCTCCTAGCTATTTTTCCATTCATTGCTTCCGTGCCTGTTCTAACAGAAATCCAGATTTTCTCAGCTTATGCCAGTGTCTACAATAAAAATATTTTTGACATTTTCGTTGCAAACTAAACTATCAAATCTGGTGGTTTTTACGAAGAAATACCAACTCAAAATTAAAAAGTGGCACACTGTCAATCTGCATGACCTAAATTTTCTTGTTTCTGGAGATAATCTTTTTAGAACATGTTTAATTTAGAACTTTGTTATTCCATTTTAAACCACCAGGCAGACATTACAAAGGTCAGAAGTCTCAGAAACAAAGCATTTTGCTCCTTCACCTAACTTGAAATAGATTAAGTTTTCAAGCAGCGCACTTCTGCTCATGACATAGAAGACTCAAGATTATCTTCAGTTTCCTCCCAGAAAATGTGACATATATGTGCATGCATCTCTGTGTATACATATACAAAGACTTCACAGATAAAACAGCTATTTTTAAAAGATAATTCTCAGTAAGAAAACTATTAACATTGTCTGTGTCACAATGTAACTGTTTATCTGTACTACCACTATTGTTCATATCCACATATTTGCATGCTGATGTTAGGAACTTTAGCATTCATCCTTTCCTGGGGAGACGACAACATTTTAGAGGTTCTCCTTTCACACTGCCTATGCTTCAGTTTGAATTCTGCTAGTCAAAGTACATTCTAACATACAGAAAGGAAGAAAAGACAGAAGTGAGCCACAAGCCTCCTCCATTGGCCACCAAATGGCCACAACTATAGGGTGCAAAATATTTCACGTTGTTCAGTAGACCCTTCTTGCAGACGGAATTACTAGAAGGAAGCCTTACTTCTGCAAGTAAGACTGACTTCGAAAAGTCCAAAAAGGCCACAAACCAGAATCCACACTTGAAAATAGTAATCTGGTTTTTTTTAAAAAGAAAAACACTATGAAAGACGAGATCTCTGCTATTTTCTAGGCTACTAGGGCCCCAGGGCTTGTTGGTCGTTGGGTTTTTTTGGTTTGGTTTTGTTTTTCTTTTTTTTTTTTTTTTTTTTTCAATGAATATATAGGTTGCCGGTTACTCCTTTTGCAACTGAAAGTATGATTCATTGTCCCATTAACTAGCTCACCTAATGAGTCTATGACTTGCTTTCATGCACTCCATATTCATACAAGTGTCTATGTGACAAAAAAATCCCTAAAAAAGCATACCTATGAATAACAGTTATGCTAGGAAAACTCCCCTTCCTCTAATAAAAGGCCTAAAAACACTATCTGCAAGTGCTGTAGAACACCACCATAATCCAAACTTTTGTAAAGGCGGCACACACACCATACTGTTAATTCAAATATTTTTGGACCTCACATTCTCTAAAGCAGTTTCAATTCTGTATTTAAAACCAACTATTGGTTTTAAAAACACTAGAACTAACTACTTGAGGAAGACTTACCTCCAGCTCTTCCATTGTGACAATACCATCGTGGTTAGCATCAATTACCTCCTCAAATTCCTTCCTTCTGTCTTTCACCCAGTCATCATCAATATCTTGAGCTTGCTGGTTCTCTACAGTACCAACAGGTAATGAAATGAACTCTGAAAGGGTTAGTTTCTTATCTCCGTCTTGATCTACAAGAGAAACACATAGTAACTGAAAAGTATTTGCTTAGTGCCCATTAAAAATGAGAAATTCCTTCATGTCAGAGATGTCATTCGTACGGTCTGTCTGGTTTCAGCAGTGCACAATCCTGACCCAGCAGAAAGAATAGTTACCATTTATACCTTTGGTTAGCCAAAAACTCTCTGCATATATGCAATGTTTTATAAGGCTAAAAACCATACACTAATCAATATACTAAACAAAAAGAATTTTACTGGTCCTGAAGGACACACTAGGTGGCAACCTGGGCTTTTTTTGTTTTTTAATTGTTGTTTGTTTATTCAACAATCTACTGCAACAGAAATTTTCTTCCAGCTGTATGCAGTCTCTCCTTGTATTAGCACTCAGGTAAATTAACCCTCATAAAACACTGCACAGTGGAGTTGTTCTGTCTGCGTGTGTCACACTCAATTTTCACTGAAAACTCTTCATATTTATAATATTACTTAAGCAAACAACCAGCAAAGTCATAGCTCTTCATATCTCTTTTTTTTAAATCCAGGTGTTCTAGCAGTTTTAAATATGCAACACTCTTGACTCAATATAAAAAAACCACTCATGTGTGCCAATAATTATGAATTTCAAAAAAAATATAATTTTCTTAGAAACTTCAACCATTTATTTCCACATTCATGACTGTAGGCCACATGGTTGTGTACTGGGAAAGTACAAAGTAATTAATGCCCTCCTGACGGAACATCCATATCAATATATTTTATAATATTTTACTATTCATCAAACCTTTTCTACTAGTGACCCTACAATGCAGCACCACCTGGGTGAAATAGTGTCAGCTGATGATCTTTGTATGAAATACTCAGAATACCTTTCTAACATATAATGTTGTGCTGCTCCTTAACAACCAGAGACTAAACTTAGTCTTGAGAAATACACAAACAACTCCATAGAGATGTCAGCATTTTAGCTAACAGTTTGTTTTTCTTACTCATCACATTAGAAGATGTGTAGAAGAGAGGAAACAAGATGTGGCAAAATTTCAGATTAACCCATGACAGAGCAGTGACCTAACAACATCTATCCAATAAAATAGTTTTCAAGTAAACAACTCCTAAGAAATGTGTTTTAAAATAGCATACCCAAATCTCGGATGATTTCTTTCACCATGAATTTCAGCATTCCCCTACTATGTTCTGGATGAAGAAAGGACAAGAATTCTTCTTCATTCAACAACAGATCAGGAGGCGGGTTGTCAGCTTGATACCACCGATCCTTCAGGTTATCTAAAACTTCCTGTGCTAGAAATTTAAGAAAAAGATTTAAGCTATCATGTTCTATTTACTTAAAGTTCTTAAAACATACTTTCCCTTGTTGCTCAATTGTTTAGACAAGGATGACCTATGAACCACTTATTTTACACTTCAGTTCCCAAGGAAAGCAGGTGCTGAGGTGAAACAAAGCAATTAGTCTCATCTAGTTTGTGCTGAAACTCTAGGAAAGATCCTTTAACAGAACAACTGAACTGAAATTAGGAGATGAAAATAAAGATTTACATACACCTGTTTCAAAACTTCAGTTTATCAAGTGAAGAGTATTGTCCTCACAGTACTGTTTAGCTGGTTTTGGTAGGAGGTACGAATAATCCAAATTTGTTCAGTACTTGTTGCTCCCATTTCTTATTTTCACTGAAGCCCACTACCAACAGCAATCTTTCACCTGCCTGAATACCAGTAATACCTTTTTTCTGAACAAATAATTTTTGTTTTCTACTTCAAACCAGTCCTGCGCATTGAAATAGCCAAAACATTCTTCAAATTCTAAATATTCTTCAGACTCGCTATCTCCATGTATTGCAATCGTGACATTGCACACCTAGTTAATATCCACAAGGAAGAAATGTCAACCAATTCTTTTCCTACCCAAATAATAACCACAAAACAACAAATCCTTTAATGCTTAGCGCGTTTACTTCTAAGACTAAATAATGCGACTATCATTAAACCTAGAAAGATGCTTCTGATCTGTGAAGCACAAGTGGACGAGTGCTTTGGCTAATAGCACTACACAGGTTTATTCTACTCTACAGCACTTGTTAAGTGTACCACAGGTAAGAAAGTATTCTTCGCCAACACAGCGGTTCCAAGCATGAGCAAAGGGACGCATTTTATTACTCCAATGTTACAACACAACTTTTCTTATTTTAACTTGGCATTTCTTAATACAACATTATCTAAACCAAACCCAGTTGCATTACTGTTTTGAACATTTTTTAGGTATGTTGAAGCTCACAGGATTTGAGTTAATTAAAATGGTACAGTGATCTACCACAAAGTGATGATCGAATTATGCATACTGCACACAATTTAGGTACAGCGTTTTTTTCTCCAGTCACACTGCACTTCCAGATAGCACCCTCACAACCCACAAAACTACATATATGAATTACGCTTAAGAATTATATTCAACAGATTATGAAAAAGAAAAATAAAAGCCTAGTTTTTACAGCAATCAACAATGCATTTCAATGGACAGCTGTTCTTTACAAAGCATCTAACTGAAAAGGCAGAATAAGCAAAGCCATGAAGCAGAGGACAAGGGAAGCTACAAAGAGACTTCTGCCCTGCCTCTCCTCCTCCCTTCTTCCTTTGCCTTGTCAAAATCTCAGAATTTAAAAGAATCACCTACTCAGAGAGAACTTACATCCTTAGACTCAAATACATCATCCAGTATTTCAGCCTAAAAATGTGATTCATTGTAACTATGAGAGATTTAAGAGGGTAGCTCTACAAAAGAAAGTTTGGAAACATCAAGAACAGAAGCTAAGCACAGCACCAAGAAAGGCATTTAGTTTTCAGTTACTTAAGGACATGAGTACTTATTACTCCTTTTAGCTACTTTGTCTATTCTTTACCAGAAAGCACTCTGACTTCAGACCTTAACGCTGCGTATGTTTTAGTTACCACTATAATTTAATAAAGGGAAATATTTTTGCTGCAAAAAGCAAATGCAAGTTGAAGTACACATGAAGAACAGATACTTCAGCACCAAAATCACTTTAAATTTCCACTTTCATTTCATCTTAAAAAGTGCTTGTCTGCATGGTGTAAGTGAATTTTTCCTAAACTCAACTGAGAATCATAATTTCTACATGAGTTTCCACTAAAACCATGCATCTGATTTGAAGAAGAAAAACCACCCTGCAACACACAACATGAATATTATGTGCACCTAGTGGTCCTGAACATAACCGAACAGGAAAAAAATACCTGTATAAAGTATTCTTTTTCTAGTGTAGGCATTTTCTAAATGACACACTGGAAAAAAAAACTTGTCTGTAGCACACCCTGCTATCTGCAAAATATATTAACAAACACAAATCTGAAGCATTTGCTTTTCACAAGTTTTAAAAACACTGAAAGACTACAGTCTTCAGATAATAAACTTTCTTCTTAATTTAAGAAACTGTCATAAATAGTTCCTGCATGCTTTTGGTTGTTGAGTTACAAGAGGAAAAAAAACCCAACAGTCGCTGCTAGTTGCAGTGAAAAGTTAAGTCTTCACTGAATTTTTTTTTTGTGAAGAGTAAAGAAATCCTTCAGAGTCATAATATGAATCTCAGGGCAAGTTTGTAAATAGCAAGTTTTAGTTATATCAAGGACACAAGCAAACACAGAATAATCAAATCACTTGCTTATGGTTTTCCAGTGTAGCCAACCCCAAATATTAGAAGTCACAAGTCAATCTCCCTTTCCCCACCTTTCTTACTCAGTCTTAAATGAAACTCAACTGTCAGTCATCAGCTGAAACCATCATTATCTGCATAAATTACATGAAGCTGTGTCCCTAGTTTTGGCCTGGCATCTAAACTGTAGCGTGCTTCTGCACAAGACTCAGAACATGCCTTAAGATCCACACATTCAGTTATTTTTTATTATACAGACCAAAAAAAGAGTACTTCTACACTGCACTAGAGTATGAAAATAAGTTTTGCCTATCATCCTCAGGAAGCGGTAGATAACCAATTTGATTTTCCCAAACAAGTCTTGTTACCTAGGTAGAAAAATGATTATGCACACTCTTCCCTTATTCAGCAAATGTGTTATCTGATGAGCATTCCTGTAAACTGTAGTTAACCACACTGCCATAGAACACGCTGCACAGGTGTTTTCCCTGCCATAAAATTCAAAGGCCCATTTGCATTTTAGTTGCTTTTTGATAAATGGAAAATATAACATAACCCATTTTTAAATGACTAATTCCTGCAAGGAAAGTCTAAGGCTTCATGTTTTACTTAACAGTAAATTTAAACTCTTTTAGACTGGGGGGAGCGGGGAGATTACTCTGTTAAGAGTTGCCATATTTATAGCAAGCCAGATTCAAATGAAAGTTTCAAAAGTAATAAGGAAGAAATGATCAATCTCACTAACCTAAAGAATCAATCTCTCTCTATAGAGATCTTAAATGAAACAGGAAACAACCTCCTGCTATTACCTTCTAGTACGCTTTGCAGTGCCTAAGCATGTACCCATTTAAACACAACACTGTTTGGTAGCACCTACACCCCTCAATTTTAGAACAGGAATTGTGTATAGCAGCTCCTTTTCATTTGGAGCAACAGGGGACCCAGTTCCCACATTAACAATACAACGGTCCACAGACAACATGGGTCTGGCAAGTTTTAGCAGACTGTTAAACGTAAATAACTGAAAACTATTCAAACAAGCGGTAACAAATAAGCAACCGGGATTTTTCAGTGTTAAAAATTTACATCAAGAGCGTTGGAAAGGCAGATTTGAGTTGGAAAGAAGCCCAGTATTTCTTTTTTCTACATTTGTTAGAAGCAGAACAACAACTAAAACATTCATATTAAGAACAGTTTTGACATTCAGACTTCAGGAAAGTAAAAGAAAAAACGACACGCCAACAGTCTGCACTTACTTTCTTCATCTATTTTCAACTCTTCATTGTTTCTGATCTTCTCTGCAATCTCTTTTTCATTAAAGCCCTTACTTGCCAAAAATTTAACTTTATATTCATCCCAGGACACATGGCCTGTAAGAAAGAGCCACATCTCAGACATGACATAGTATGCTTAAATGATGAAATTTTGGTCTCATTACTTAAAAACAGCATGTGCTAAAATCTTTTGGTTCAGCACTATAACCATCACACTAAGCTTATGAATGGCAATATGAAAACTATCACCTGATTCACTTTTATGTTTCTTTAGACCAGACAGGCCTTGTGAAAATAACCTATTTATGTCACCATCCTCACCCCATCCCTGGCAGAACCACTTGACTTGTTACAATTTCCTATGACCACAAGTTAAATAACATAATAGTCAACATGTAACTACAATGCTGACTGGAGCACATTACTACTTTGCTCTGTTGTCTTCTGTACAGATCAAAACTCTTGTGATTACTTGCGGTCCAAAGGAACTTGGAGTTTGTCACAGCACATCTGAAGAGCAGCCAGTAAGTTTGGGTACTAGCAACTGACTTAAGATGTCATCAATAGATGGAGGAATCGTTCATCTTACCATCACCATCAGGGTCCACAGCTCGGAAGTGCATTTTATTCTCTTCCACAGCTTCCTGGAAATGTTCACCTGTCTTTTCCATGATCCAGCGCTGCATCTCTTTCGCACCTATTTTTTTATCATTATTTATATCCACCCTATGGATGAATAACAAACAAGATTTAGATTTTGGGGGGGGGATGAGGGTGAGGTATATTTTTAGATTCCAAATTAAATACTTTATTCAACAACAACAAACCAAGGTTGCTATAGAAAGGAGTGTATTTATAACCCTCTCTGAGAAATTGTACATTCTTTGAACTACAGAGTAAACAAGTAGCAAGTTCGCCATTTGTTTCATAATTAAATTTAAGTAATTAAAATATCTAGGTCGCTACTCAGTGAAAAACATTCAGCCATACTTCACTTTGCTGTAAGTTAACTCATTTCAATATTATGTTTTTGAGTAAAATTTTTAAGTAGAAGAAACCACAAATACATCACTCATGGCATATTAGTTCATTTCCTATTGGTTCAGAATTGTTAACTGCCAGCTGCTGCAGACTTTCACTACTTTGAAACATTTCTTCTCTAACATTCTCTCAAACCATTAACTCCTTCTCAATTTATCTAAGTCCTTTTTACCTTGATCTTCCAAGATCTCTTAAGTTTACTGATCAGCTGCCTTCCTGTGTCTGCCTAGATCACACCACAACTGTTGTGACCACTAAAAACAATTAAATACAATGTGAATAACCTTTGTGCAAGGACTCAAACTTCTTAATACTTTGACTGTAGTAGTTGTAACTGAAAAAAAACCCAACAAACAAACCAAGTTTCCTCTATTATACCTTGATCTCTGATAACACATAACAGCTGAAGTTTTTAATTCTTAACACATTTAAAAGTTCTGCACATACATTTGCTCTCCACTAGGCTTCTGAGTTGTCAGGCTCACTTTGCTTTGTCAGAGCATATGCTTGTACTCAGTGTTGTTGAGCTATGAACTGAACTTTTTCTATCTGACTAAAATGATGAGTAAATGTTCAACCTGACAATCCACTGTTCTCCTTAACATGCTACCAATACTACTTTACTGTGTTAAGATACACTGCCATACCATTAATTCCATTAATATTTATTTCATTAAAAATAAGTTAATATAAAAATTACAGATGAAGAATACAAAAACAGTAACATGCCACCTTAAGGGGTTTTTCTGAGCATATCATTAAGTATTTATTCAAAAAAGATATAACAATATTTAAAACTGAAAAGACATCACTAACATTTAGGAGGCAAGGTTCTATTTAAAGCATACCAAAACCACTCTTGTTCAAGTAAAAAAAAAAACACAATAAAAAACCCCAACTTGACTCTGGCTTTTTTTATCTGTTTGTATCGCTGTCTTAACACTACTGAAGTGTTATCATTGAAACTCAAGTTATTAAATATGTGATTTGCCTTTAAATGTCAACTAAATGTTAAAAGCTTAAGCAAAATAACAACCCTAGCACCTAATCTACAACACTTCGCTGTATTAATAAATGCAGTGGTTTTAAATATTGTATCACATCTTACCACAAATATATGTACAGGCTCAGTATCAGCAACTTTTCAGTATCAATGACAAGACCAGTAAAATGGTCATGTTCCACTCACACCACCTTGCACTTACCAGGTGAACAAATGTGGGTTTTGATACGGAATTGTGGTGGTGCGTCTTCTCCCCCCACAACCTTTTCTCACTTCAACTGCTTCATAACTTCAGGAATTCCAGCCAGACCACGGCCTTTGAGCAGTGAGTTGGCCAGTTAAGCACTCCTTAATTGTACCAGAAACTCCTACCTGGCTGAGGTGGGAGAGGCACCGCATATGCTAGAAACGCCGTTTGACTGGTCAAGGCAGGGGACAGAACAAGGAACCACCAGTTACCCCTGAGAGCCTTGAAGCACATCTCACCTCAGTTGCGGCTAAGCAGAGCGGTACCACGGTCACAGCCCAAGCAGAGCAGTACCACTGTTACAACCCAAGCAAAGTGGTACCACTGTCACTGGGATTTCAGTAATCTCCAGCTGGATTGCGGTCAGGATGACAGTTTACAAGTGACTAAAGCAAATCATCTCATGACCCTAGAAAACAGTGGTTCAAAGTGAGCCCCTTTGAGCTCTCCTGCACCGCAGCAGCCTGCGACCAGCACCTCCCTCTGAGTGGGATGCCTCTCAGAGTTTGCAAGCTCTTAAGTTTGCAAAAATCAGAGGTCCATCACCAAATACCGACAGAGGAGCCTGAGCTGAAACCTTCCACTCCTTAAGGCTCAACCCTCACCCTTTAACAAATGCCAAGATATTTGATGTATTTCACTGAACTCTAGGAGAGTTTTTAATGGGTATACCCTTATATATATATATTTATATGTATAATGGATATAGTTATGTTTGTGTGTGTATGCATGTGTGAATCAATTTAAGTAGTCTATAGATGTGTGATTTAATTACTAATGCAATGAATGTTCATTTAGTCAATGATCAAGTGCTGCTAAAAAATCTTGTGATCCACTTTAAAACTGTGAGCAAACCTTAAGCTGCTGCTAGACACAATTATCCTTAGACATAAACCATTGACCAAGTCTGGGACTACGACTGGACCTAGCCACACCTAGACTCCTCTCTGAGACAGTTAGAAAGCAAGGGAGTCTACTCCGAACCTCACAACTCAATGGGAGGGTCTTCCTTATCCTCTGCATTCACAATCTCTGTGAATCTACCTCAAGTGTAACAACTTCCTTTGTATGCTTTTTCCGTGCAGTAATAGAGTGAACCTTGCCATCTTCAAATCTGTAACTATATCATTGTTTTAATTAATTTTGTCAAATCACTTTGTTAATCAACTGATGATTGAGTGCTATTAAAATATCACAATCAAATCCTGTGATTTGCTGTAAAGGCACAAATAAATGCTAACCCGCTACTAAATCAAAATTGTGTAAAGACACTCATTTGTGACAACTTGGTGTAGCAAACAGGATTTGCAACAAGATTCATAAATTCATTCACGACAGGAATAGGCACTATCAAAAATGAGAAGGGAAAACAAAGCATTTTCCCCTCAACATTTAACATTCTAGTTTCCTTAGATCAAAGCTATCAAACTTACTACTTCCAAGCTGTACTTTCCATCTAAATCACATTGTAACTAGGGAGAAAGGTAGCAAACATCTCATTGATTGCTCTTCTAACTGAAGAAAGTACACTTTTGTTCTACTACAGCAGTTCACAAGTCTGCAATGACTCAGATTTTCATGCCCTTCCCATTCTCTCCCCCATCCTACGGAGAGGGGCGGCTGTGTTGTGCTTCATTGCCAGCTGGGGTTACACCACAACAGTCCTTTTTGGCACCCAACATGGGGCCCGAAGGGTTTAGATAATGACAGATCTGACCAGAGCATGTTAAAATAAATGTTAGAAGCATTCATTATATTAGTTTAATAGTTGCTAGTGACAATATTTTATTTGTTTGCATGGCTGTGTTATGAAATCCTTACTTGCTGTATATATTTCCTGACATGCTCTTTACCGCTTCTGGGAGATGGATCAGGATTATTATTTTGCTGTTCTGTGTAACATCATTTTATGATATAATATTACTGGTCAAGAGACTAATCTGGTATTTGTACATGGTATTGCTATCATCTCCATACCTCAGGCGCCATCTCTCGGAAATTATTAATAATGACACTCTTCACCTTTTCTCCTTGGAGAACCAATCTATGGGGAAGACAGGGGGTTGCTTTCCCCTGCTCTTTCACCCTCCCTTTCTTCTTCAGGCTAGTTACACCAGCTCTCGAAAATTTTGAACATCCCTGGGATGTCCACATCAGCATGCTCCTATTGCTATGCCTCCTGAATGTGTTTCAAGTCTTGTTTGGGGTTAAATAAGCATTTTAAAAAATTCTCCCAGAGATCTGCCCCAAGGCTTAGATGGTCACAGGTGGCACGACAAGTGGGAGAATATGGGCAGGTACTTAAGAGAACTTCTCATCTCCAGTTGTCTGGGACTTCACTCCCAAACAACTACAGGATCCTGATGAAGTGATAGAAAGCTTGAAATAAATAAATGTTATGTTATTCCAAAGAGGCACAACTTATTGCACTGTGCTGGGCTCTGGCTAGCATCTACCAAACACTGGTCAGTATTATGCAGCACCCTCAGGGAGAAGAGGGAAAACAAACCAGCAGGAATTACTTCAAGCCCCACAACAGGCACTGCAGCTAAACCAAAGAACCAAGCCATGCCAGTATCAGTCACCTCTACACACAGGAAGAAATACTGGAAGCAGAAGTCAGCTTGTTTAGAAAGCGATGAAGTAGCTCCTCCTAAGAGAGAGCAGAAGGAAGAAGCACACTGTCCCACCAGCGAGGAAGCAAGGCCATCACGAGAACAGGAAGAGGAAGAAGAATAATTCCCCATTTTCCCCATGAAGAGAGGTATCCAGTACCTACAGGAATTAGCTGTGCCAGAGGTGATTTATGATGACCCGGACAGCAAGCAATTATCCAAAGATGCAGATGAAGTCAAGTGCACACAACCCATGTGGCAAAGTTTATATGGAGTGCTTATACTAAGTCAAAGACTTTACAGCTCCCCATGCTCTGCCAGTGAGGAGGTACACAAGAAGCTGGGAGGATAGCTGGCCAAAACTGGCCAAAGGGCTATGCCATACCATATGATGTCATGCTCAGTATATAAACTGGGGGGGGCAGCGATCGGTACTCAGGGACTAGCTGGGCATCAGTCAGTGGTTGCATCACTTGTTTTTCTTGAGTTTTGTTTCTCTTTTTCTTTTTGTTGTTTTCCTTTTCATTACAATTTATTATGATTTTATGTTATTTCAATCATTAAACCATTCTTATCTCAACGCACAAGTTTCCTTACTTTTGCCCTTCCCATTCTCCCACCCATCCTACATGGAGGGGAGGGTGAGCGAGTTTAGTTGCCAGCTGGGGTTACACCACAACAGTAATCTAAACCAAAGATACCAAAACAGGAAAGCTTAAAACATCCCCTCTCCTCATTTTTTATTTTACCTGCTATTGGCCAACATCGGCTGTCATTACGGCATCTTCCCACCATAGACAGAATGCATACCAGTAGAAATGAATACTATGTTAAGGCTACGAGACAAAGCTGAGATTAAGAAGAGGGGCACAGATCTTGCCAAAACCACTTCCTTGTGCAGTGTGAACACAGTCACAGCTGTAAAAGTCTATGAGAGCTACACTTACAAGCACTGTGGGATTCAGAACGAGTTCTGATTTAGGAAAGGGTAAGTTCATTACTTGTAAACAAGAGGAAAAAACCAAACCAAAACACCTCCATACATAGCAGTAGTTAACAGAAGGTGTATTTAAGCCTGTGACCTGATGAATGACCAAAGTAACGCACTCAGCTAATGCAAAACTTTTAATTTTTAAATCACAACTAGGGCTGCTGCTAAGTAGATGAAAACATCAGCAAAATGCAGATGCTAGAAGGATACTCAACTTTCAAACTCAGAGGTAACTCCAATCACCACAAACACACCCTGATAGAAAGCCACACACACATTACATTCTTCTGTACTTGAATTTATCAGTTACGTTCAGTACATGTAATTTAACTTACAAGAGAACTGACCCTTAGAAGCAAGGCTCACCAAATTGAATTCTAGCACCCAATGCCATTGATTTCGCAAAATCAACGTCACCATAAATACACTTGATTGCTTTCAATATCCTTCCTCCTTCCCTCCCATCAACACCCACCTACATAAGCTAAACTACACCGTACAGCAAAAGAATAAAAAAAACTATAGATCCCAGGCTAATTTAAACTATTTAAATGGAGACTACTGGGTTTTTTTGCAATTATGAGAAGTACAACAAGGAAGGATGTCAAGTAAGCCCCTCTCACAGATTTTCTTGACCTGAAGGTGCCTGAACACTTACCCCTGGCAGGGAACGAAGACTGAAAAGATGCACCCAGGATTTTCTGCACCATACCCTAGTTTCACAGGGCAAAGTAGAAGTACTGGTTAACTTGTAAAAAACCACTTCTGTAGACAAGTAAGGCTTGTCCTCCCAGTAAAGAGTGACTTCAGAAACTGAAATACAGAATATGAAATGCCACTGGCTCTTTCAGTCACATATAGCTCACCTGTCTAGAAAAACATGGTTTGGTGGGGTTTTCTTCCATGTTTCAACTTTATTTTCAGTAATCCTATTAGACAATAATTTATGCTTTGAATTGACTCTCTATCATTTATCAGCAGTCCTGGAGAACAGGGGAGGTCCCAGATGACTGGAGGTTGGCAAATGTGACACCTCTCTTCAAGAAGGGCCGGAAGGAGGATCCGGGGAACTACAGACCAGTCAGCCTAACCTCGGTACCGGGGAAGATTATGGAGCGGTTTATCTTGAGTGTGCTCACCAGGCACATGGAGGACAATCAGGGGATGAGGCCCAGTCAGCATGGGTTCACGAAAGGCAAGTCTTGCCTAACCAACCTGATTTCCTTCTATGACCAGGTGACCCGCCTGGTAGATGAGGGAAAGGCTGTGGATGTTGTCTACCTGGACTTCAGCAAAGCCTTCGACACAGTCTCCCATAGCATTCTTGTGGAGAAGCTGGCAGTTCATGGCCTAGATGGATGTACTCTTTGCTGGGTTAAAAACTGGCTGGGTGGCCGAGCCCAGAGAGTCGTGGTGAACAGAGCTAAATCCAGTTGGCGGCCGGTCACAAGCGGTGTCCCCCAGGGCTCAGTTCTAGGGCCAGTCTTGTTTAATATCTTTATCAATGACCTTGATGAGGGGATTGAGTGTGCCCTCAGTAAATTTGCAGATGACACCAAACTGGATGGTAGTGTTGATCTGCTGGAGGGGAGGAGGGCTCTGCAGAGGGACCTGGACAGGCTGGATCGATGGGCCGAGACCAACTGTATGAGGTTCAACAAGGCCAAGGGCCGGGTCCTGCACTTGGGTCACAACAACCCCATGCACGCTACAGGCTTGACGAAGAGTGGCTGGAAAGCTGCCTGGTAGAAAAAGACCTGGGGGTACTGATTGACAGCCGCCTGAATATGAGCCAGCAGTGTGCCCAGGTGGCCAAGAAGGCCAATGGCATCCTGGCCTGTATCAGGAATAGCGTGGCCAGGAGGAGTAGGGAAGTGATCGTGCCCCTGTACTCAGTGCTGGTGAGGCCGCACCTCGAATGCTGTGTTCAGTTTTGGGCCCCTCACTACAAGAAAGATGTTGCATTGCTGGAGCATGTCCAGAGGAGAGCCACAAAGCTGGGGAGGGGTCTGGAGCACAAGTCATACGAGGAGCGGCTGAGGGAACTGGGGTTGTTTAGTCTGGAGAAGAGGAGGCTGAGGGGAGACCTGATCGCCCTCTACAACTGCCTGATGGAGGCTGTAGCGAGGTGGGGGTCGGCCTCTTCTCCCTGGGAACAGACGATAGGACGAGGGGGAATGGTTTGAAGCTGCGCCAGGGCAGGTTTAGGCTAGACATTAGGAAAAACTTCTTCACCGAGAGGGTTGTCAGGCTCTGGAACGGGCTGCCCAGGGAGGTGGTGGAGTCCTCATCCCTGGAGGTATTTAAAAGAAGGATAGATGAGGTGCTCAGGGACATGGTTTAGTGGTGGGATGGCAGTGCTAGGTTAACGGTTGGACTCGATGATCTTCAAGGTCTTTTCCAACCGAGGTGATTCTATGAATCTATGACTACTTTCTATCATACTGGCACGCCACAGAATCTCAGCTTTCATTAATTAAAACCACATTGTGTGCTTTCTTTGTCTTCAAAGAAGATATTTCCAGAGCATCTGGAAGCCTGAGACTTACTAGCTTTTCACAGAAGTTCACAGCATTTCCTCTTTTCACTCAGCCTTTAAGAGTACGTCCAGAAAGCAACCAAATTCCTCAGAATGCTTCTCTACATTTCTAATCTGATCATCTGACAGAATGTAATTTTAAGTATCCGAGTGAAGTTGATCTTGAATCCAATTGCTTTAAGCTTCCTAAGACAGCCTCTTTCATAACAAACAGGCAGAAATGAGTGGAGTTTGCAATCTGTGAATGACAATTTCCTAACCACCAGTTGAATGTTTCCAATAAACATATAGCAATAAAGAAAATGAAACCTTCTAAGCACAATCTTAATATTTGTGTATATCCTATCAATGAAGTGAGTGGTCTAAACAGCAGACACAGTAACAAAGGATTCTACTCTAAATGAAAAAGGCACTCCAGTTTGCCTATCTGCTTTAGCTACCTTTACTCAGGAGAACAAGAGAAAAAAATTCCAATGTTGTTATTGATAATTTTTCTGTGTTAATGAGAAGTTTGCAGAAAAAAAAAAAACCAACTTTGTTAAGCCTTCTCATTTTATCTCAAGTATATGCGCATCCCCACACCACCATCAGCATTAAGAGCACCAATGTAATTTAAGCCATTCCAATAAAAATAATCCTCCATTGCAAAAATGCAAATAAAGCCAATTCTGCCACCTAGCGTCTAAAAGTATGCACTGATTTTGATTTCCATTTCCCTGATGCTTACTGACCTCCAAACATCTGACAGTTTATCAGCTGACACAAACCTTATCTAGCACAAGTGCTTTATAAAAGGAAAAATCCTTTAGTGATTAAAAGTGAAGTTAGTATTTTCACACAAAGTAAAGAGCTAGATAAAGTTTTCAAAAAGGCTACAGAAGAAAAATTTAATCTTTCTATTCTCATGTTTCATTCTCATTCTCTTTTTCTAAATTCAAAGGAACTAAATGTTTTGTTAACACCACTGCTAACTTAGTGAAGAAAATGGTCGTGACAATTTCTGAATTCTTGGTATGTGCAGTTAGGCATAATTTTTTTTAACCTTCAGGTAGTTCATTTGAAACACTCAAATTTTAGACACTTAGCATCTACTAGAAAGTTTTATGAACTGAAAGCAACCGTCAGTTTGTTTACCACAGTCTTACCCCATTGCTTGTCTGTCCCTTTTTTTTCCCCTTCTGCCTTCGCTATTGTCTTTTCAGTGTTTTTCCTCTGCAGTTATTTGCAGAAGTCAAAATAGAAACAAAACCAAGACCCATATGGAATATAAGACCAAACAATAAATAAGAGACTTAGATTGCCAACTGAAACCAAACTTACAGCAAAACCATAGAGCTTACAACTGCTAGAACACAACTGGAACAAACTCCCACCCTCCCAGTTCATTGCACGGGAATCCAGCCCTTCCTTACTAATTTCTTGATCTAAAATACAGGTGTGATTGATTATTCATTGAGCCAGGAAACCAGTAAAAAGTAATATTAATCTTCATACCTCAAGAGGCTACATAGGGGGGTTTTTTCCACATAGAAATAGTATGTTTTGTCATCAATTTTACCAGACCACAGCACCAATCCTATATACCGATTGTGCATGTCTTAAGAGTCATTCTCACTGAGACTGGTTTATACAGGTACGTTAAACCTTAATAACATAAACACAGTGCTTATAGTATGATGCTCTCCCCCCCATCATTGCAATTTCTAAACATTACAGAAAAATTTGCTGATTTTACTCTGAAGATCAGAGAAAGAGGCTGCAATGTTCTTGGCAATGTAAAAAACTCACTTTGAAAAGATGACAGTGAGCTTCTTCCTATTTTTTCTGGGTTCTGAATCTTCGTCAAACTCTTCCATCTCTTTTCCTAGAAAAACTTCTTGATGAAATTCTTTGTTAAGATGTCCATCCATCTCCATTTTGACCCCATTCAAGTGATCTGGGGGCAAGATCTCATTCTCATCTTTACTGTCAGCTGGCTTTTCTTTGAGGGCCGAATTATTTGCAGGCCTTGCATAAACATCCATTAGAAGAAACACAAACAGAAGGGACAAATACAGAGATCCCAAACTGCAGAGAAAGGCCTGTCTTGACATCATCTTTTCCTTTTTATTCAAAATATTGGCTGATTAAACTACTGTGAGCAGATTAAATGACCTAAAAACAAAAAGGAAAAAAACATGTGCAAATTAAACTTCAGAACATTGTGTCACTAATAAAACATGTCCTAAAATTCAGAAGAACCTACACACACAAGTATTAGCCGCGAGAGAATAAAGAAAGCTTGTTAAATAATAAATACACTTCAAGAAATTAATCTGTGTTAGCTTTCAGTCTGCACAATTGTAACCTCTGTCAGAGGAGTTTAAGAGAACATCCTTTAAGCGGCCTGGTTCTGCTCTGTCAACTGCCTTTGGGTGTTATGGCATAAGCTGACCTGACAATTGAAACTCAAGCATTTACTGAGAAGTCAAGGCAGTGCACAAAGCACTTAACCATCCGTACGTGCAGCCCAAGCTCCACCGTGGAAACGTCCCTAGCACTGATGCTGTGCTTCCCAGCAAGCTGCAGAAACAGTCACGACGGCACAACAGTTTACCAGAGATCCCAACAGACCCCCCCCTTTAGAACGGCTGAAAGGCGTAAAGGTTTTGTTTTGGTTTTGTTTTTTTTTTTTGGAAAGAGACGGCTAAAGGAAATACGATTACAAATGCCATCACTTAAAGAGGAGCTGGAAACACACAGGAAATTGCCGGCAGGAAACGCAACCCCGGGGCGGACCTGTCACGACCTGCTCCCTGGGGCGTGAAAACTGCTGCCACATACGAGTTAGGAGATGGCAGGGACAGAGAGCGGGACCACAGCCCAACAGAGAGCGCGCCGAGGAGCACGAAACCCACAGCCCGGCGATGCACAGCAGAGCCCCGGGCAGGGAGTACCCGCCCAGCCCGCGGCAGGAACCACAGACCGAGCGGCGACGGCGGCGAACTCTCCAGCGGAGAGGGGAAGCCCGGCCGGGGCTGCCCCGCCCGACTCGAGGGGCAGTGGCGGTCCCGACCCCGCTGCAGGAAAGGCCCCACGCACTCACCGAGAGCTCCGGGGCGCCCGCAGTGCCCCTTCCCTGCAGGAGGGGGACGCAGCCTCCAAGAACCGTGACAGGCCGCGGGGAGGCCGGCCCCGGCCGCGCCCCCCGGCCCGCTCCCCCGGTCCCTGCGCAGGCCGCGGCGGCTCCTCACGGAACGACGTCAGCCGGCGCGGCAGACCCCAGGCCCGCTCCCGCCCCAGAGGCACGGGCGGAGGGAGGAGACCGGGCCAGGCCAAGCGCCGCGCAGGAACTTCGTCACAGCGCACGTGCGTGCGTGAAGGGCGGGGAGCGGCCATCTTGGAGTAGGGCAGGCAAGCGCCCTGTTCCGCCGGCAGCAGCCATTTTCCCTCCCCGCGGCGCCTGCCGGAGGCGCCAAAGCTGCCCGGGCCTCGAGGCTGCTGGGACCCAGCTATGAGGGAAAGCAACGCTCCGGGTGCTAATAATTCGAACGTATTTGTTCACGTGCTCTTCCCTACCTCAATTAATAATAAAACAGACCTCCTCCAAGCGCGAAGGAACCTCTTCAATTCCCCGCCAGGTCCCTTTTCCTGGCTATGCGTCCATCTCTAGTTTTGTGCTTAGCATTCACCTGCTTTGCTTGGGAAGCCCTTAAAAGCACCGCCTTTTGTACGTAAAACGCCGCTACCGATCCTTGCGAAAGCAGAACAGCTAGCTAGCACGCGACGACTTTCACAAAACTCTCTGCTCTCCTATGTCACAACGACGCAGCCAGGCCCCAGGGACCCCAACGGGGGCTGGAAGCAGAGCCCGCCGAGGCGCGGGCCCTCCCCGGGCTGAAACGGCGCTGGCCGCGGCGCCCCTCGCCCTGCCCCAAAGCAGAACCAAAATGCCCAAAACCAAAATGGCAGCGCCTCGCCCTCACATGCCCTTCTGCAAGATGGCGGCCGCAAGGCGCCGCCGTGCGCGGTCAGCTGGTGCAGGGCGCGGCCCCTCCTCCTGCCCCTTCCCCCACAAGGCAGGCGGGGAGCGGAGCGGCGGCTGCTGCGCACGCCGGGGCCGCGCCGGAGGCCCAGCAGGTAGGGAGCCGCTGCTCCTCCCGCCCCGAGCCGGCCTTCCCCGAGGAGAGGGGGGGGAAAGGCAGGAAGGAGACATGAAACCACCTCTGAGGGACGGCGCGGCGCGGTGAGGGCTCCCACCGGAATCGTGCCTCCTCTCGCCGCCGTAAGCCGTTCCAACCCCCGGGGCGGGGCTCCTGCCGTTCCCGCCTAAATCTTCGGGGGGGGCGGGGCCTCGCGGCCTGGAAGGGAGGGGGCTCCGGCCGGGGCCCGCTCGCCCCGTCGAGGCCCCGCGGCCATGAAGCTGCTTCGCCTGCTGTGCCGCCACAAGACGGCCCTGGGCCTCGGCGGCCTGTCCCTCTTCGCCGTCGTCCTGCTTTACCTGGCCAAGTGCACCTCTGAGGGCCTCCGGCCCCTGCCGGCCCCCCGCGGGCTCCCGCACAACCAGCCTGCCGTCCTGCCGCCGCGGGACCATCCAGCACGTGGCGTGGCCGCCGGGCACCCCCCTCACGATGACATCTGGAGCCGCTTTGTCATCGGCACAGGCGGGCTCGGGGCAGAGGAGCTTCGTAGCCTGGAGCTCGAGCAGAGCCGGCACCGAGACCTCCTCCTCCTGCCGGAGCTGCGGGATTCCTACGAGAACCTGACTGCGAAAGTCCTGGCCACGTACGTCTGGCTGGATCTGCACCTGGACTTCCAGTTTGCCCTGAAGGCTGACGACGATACCTTCGTGCGCTTGGATGTGCTCGTGGAAGAACTGAGAGCCAAGGAGCCGCGGCGCCTCTATTGGGGCTTCTTTTCTGGCCGCGGTCGAGTGAAATCTGGCGGCAAATGGAAAGAGAGCGCCTGGGTGCTCTGTGACTACTACCTACCATATGCTCTGGGTGGTGGTTATGTGATTTCTGCAGATCTGGTGCACTATTTGCGTCTTAGCAGAGACTACCTGAACATGTGGCAGAGCGAAGATGTCTCCCTGGGCGTGTGGCTGGCTCCCATTGATGTGAAGAGAGTCCACGACCCTCGTTTTGACACTGAGTATAAGTCACGGGGTTGCAACAATAAGTACATAGTAACTCATAAGCAAAGCATCGAGGACATGCTGGAAAAGCACCAGACCCTGGCTAAAGAAGGGAAGCTCTGTAAGGAAGAGGTTAAGCTCAGGCTTTCCTACATGTATGATTGGGGAGTGCCTCCTTCACAGTGTTGCCAAAGGAAGGACGGCATCCCATGAAAGCCTGAGGAAGGAAAAGGCAGAACGTTGATAGACTCTCTGAGCTTGGTTACTGTTACTTGGGGAGAATCCCAGTAACGAGGGCTTAAAAAATTACTCAAAAGATTTTGCACGATTCATTATGTCACGATCAATGAAACCCTGAAACTCCTAAGAGCTACTGATGTGGCATGAGGTAGAGGTGTTGAAAAAAGAAATAGATGACAAAAAGCATGGAAAGGCTCATATGACAGGATTGAAGGCAAATAATAGGTTGCAAAATACAGGTAGTGCAGAAAATTCAGGGGAGGTAACTTGGATGAAAAGTTGCTGGAAGATTTTTAACAGATTCTAAGATTTATTTGCTAAAGATCATGATGGGCCTTTATGCTATCTATAAGATTGTGAAACTAGCATCTGCTGTTTATGTCTTGGCAAGGAACAAGTGTCAGTTTGGCAAGGTTTGAAGATTCTAATGGGGCTGCAAATCAGCTGCTATTGCCGGTAGGAACAGGTGGCTGGTTACAGACACCAGCAGTCAAGTAAAGGGAGTAATTTTACCCAGGATATTCACATTAGGGGAGGGGAAGAGAGTCTGTTCTTTGGTGAGTGCTCTGATTTACGAGAGTGGAATTATTAGACCTTCTGTGTAACTTGTCTCTAAGTTTTTTGTTGTTTTAAAGACATCATGTACATAAATTATCTGGCAGCTACCGAGTAAGTCTATATTTAAAAAGGTGGATGAGTTATGGTATTTGGCAGATATAGAACATATTATCTTATTTTGGGGGCAAACAGTTATGCTACAAAGCTAGCCTTCGGTTGTTAGGCATAGGTGTTGTCCTTAGCTTATCCTCCAAACACACTGTGTACGAAAAAACACTTACCCTCCCAACAGTAAGTAATCTCACTGACTGCTACAAGGTCAGACATCGTAGGCTTCAGATTTATATTGTTCTGGATTTCTTCTGTAAAATGTAAATTAGCAGGATGAGATCAGTGGACGCTATTTGGAGTTCAAACAAGATTGCCCTAATGTGGGTACCTCAGCTAAGAAAGTAAACTCTGTACCTAGTCAAGAGAAATAGGTTGCCCCAAGCCCTCACCCCCTCAAATTCCTGTTGGAGGAGAACCTTGTCCCTCTTTTCAGGAGCTGCACTGCAATCTAAGGAGACTAATCCCCCAACAGTCACATTTAGGTGCTCAAAGATAGACTGCGTGGATTTCCTCCTTCTCTCCAATAGCACTTTTTAGTGGAACTAAAAATAATTTTACAGGAGGTCTTAAGTTAATTGCTCAAGTGATATGTCAGTAAATGGGATTATGTCCCATAGTCCTGTCTACGCTACGAATCATTCTAGTACTGACAGAGCTTGTCAGCATCAGATGCAGTATTGAACAGTAAAGGCAGACAGGACATTCTTGGCTGTAGAACAGATCACTTACACAATTTCACCATCTTACTTAACTTCAAACCTTTAGGTAAGCCTGTAATTCAAACATTTTTGAATGGCAGGTGCTCTAACACACAGAAATACCAGTACAGAGCCACTGCCTTCCAGTAACCTTTGTCAGCCACGGATCTTTCAGTATAAGCAGAGTTTTTACTTTTATGCCTCAAGGGCATTCTTAACTATCAGTTTTACTGTTTGTTGCACACTGCACTTTCATACGATTTCATTTCCTCCTCTCCCCGGGCCAGTGTCTGTTCCCACCTGCAGGAAGAGACAAATTGCAAAGTGAAAAAAAGGGTGCCAGTATCTATCTATTTTTGCTTCTTAAATCAGCAAGTTGGCAATTCATACCAAAGGAATCAAGTATGATTTTTTTGTTGTTGTTCTTCTCTTGTTTTGATTAAATTATTGAGGATTAAGACAAGTCTTCTGCAGAGGCTGATAATCCTCTATTTTGAAAATTTGAACAAATCTTTGACTTCTTTCTAAAACAAGATTAAATTAAGATACTGAAAAAAATAAGTTATTTTAGCATGTGTCCATTCTAATGCATGCTTATGTATTGACAAATAGGCAGGTGTGCTTTTCAGCAAGGTATACTATTCAAAACAAGACTTTTAACAAGATTACAGGAAATTGAAATTTGTTTTAGCATTTTTAAAAAGTATCTATTTGCCATTTGGGTTCACTAGCATTGTGTGTATATACGTGATTAAATGCCTGCAGTGTGAGTATTTATTTATAATGATTGAAGATGTATTATGTATAGGAAAAAATAAGATAGTTAAATGTCAGTTTAAATTTGTTTAAGGAGGTACTGTAATGTCCATGAGAACTACATATCAAGCAGTGCTTGACTTTATTGGTGTACAAGCCATTATTTAACGTACTGAACTGCAGATCAAGAGTCTGCCGCGTGTCTCTCAAGCTAGCAAGAATGTACCTGTGCCATTTATCCATTTCTGCCCATACCCGTGTTCGTGGCAGTTGTTTACATTGTTGCCTTTGATTCTCTCTGCCCACAACCCCCATCCCTCACCCACCCAAACCAATTGTTTTTCATTGCTGGCAAAATTAAATGGCAGGGAAATGTTGGATCTCCATCTGATATTTGACCCCGTGGAAGACGTTATGCGTACAAATACTTAATAGTTAAGAAATTCGCTTGAAGAGTTCCTTATGCAGGTGTCAGGAGCACAGCGTGCAGATCTCTCGACAGCAGCACAGCCCGCTGCCTGCCGAGGCGCACTGCCTGCACGCTTGCAAGACGAAGCTCAGAAACGATGGCGACCGCTCTTGCATTCTTGATATCTGCATCTCGGTCCGACATCGCTTCATTATACCCTTCTCTGTTTAAGGTTACCCTTGTTTTGCTCTGGTTGCAAAACAAATTAACCTGGAAGGCTCGGCAGATTCTTGTCCTTTGGTAAGTGGTTTTAGTTTTCTTAGTAGATGCCCCCTTACTGCAAATACAGCACTTAGATTTCAATCCCAGTTAACTGGGAAATTCCACAAAAGTAGAAGATAAAGTTTTTAGACTTTTTTTTGGTATTTTAAAAGGAAATGGGATCATTTGGGAGAGAGCAGACATCCCACACGTCATGTGGAAAAACCCAGAAAAACATTACCTAATACAGAATTACTTTTTTATATTTTACTGGAAAGAATTTGCATGTGGAAGACACTGATGTCATTTTGAATGATCAGGAGACATCGGTGTATTACATGACTGAGTCACAAAAGTTTTAAAACAAAGTTTCAGTCCAAAATTAATTGAGCCCATTTTTTCCTGAAGCAAAACATAAAACATGTTTTGAACAACACATGAATTCAGTATTTTTAAAGTAGTAATTAAAGGCTTTTATCTTTCATACCTTCTCAGGACTGGTTCCATATTTCTTGACATCATCTCAGAAGTCTGGTATATGATGGTTTTATACTTGAAAATCATGGAGGAAACTTTGTTTTTCTTGAAAATCAGGGGGAAGAGTCTGACTTCAGTGGGTCCAGCATCTGGGAGGTTGTTTAAGTGCTGGTGAGAAATAAGTGGGGTTTGGTGCTTAGAGCAGCTATAGTAGAGCGAAAAGTTTTGTTGCGGGCTTAGTGAAAACAGAATTATCCAGGAACAGATTTATCTTCTTTTTTGTAGCCATTCTTAGTGGCAGTAGGTTAGTGATATGCTGGGCTTTTGGGGGATTTTAAATAGCGTTTCTGCTGGTTTCCAAGTTTTCCCTTCATAAATACTTTGCATTTTTAATATTATTGTTAGTATGGGGAAAAATTATCTCTGTCGGGTCTACGAGCTCACATTAGCCGCCATTCAGGACGGCCATTGAGTTGATCTGTAACACTACTGAGCCTTTTGTTATTATTTACAGGGGGTTGGGGTTTTCATTTGTTTTCTGTTTTTAAATCAGGCATTTAGCATTCTACCAGAACTAATAGATACAGTAGAGAAATTAATTGTTCTTGGCGCATCCTCTCAGTGGGCGTATCCAAGACTTGATACTGAAATATTTAAAGCTGACAATGGCATAAACTCAACTAGAAAGTTGATTTTATTTTCCAGTGATTTTTTAAGTTACGTGCAACATGACTTAATTACTTCAGTGTGTAAAAATAAGTAGCTAAAACATTAATTACCATACTAAATAAAGTCACCATTCTACTTTAAAAACCCTCAGGCTTCCATGAATTCCTGTAGTCAATTCAAGATTTTAAAAAACCCCAAACCTAACTTAGAAATTACTATTCCTGTAACTGAATACTTTCTTTTCTGAATGTCTAGCCTTGTTCGTGTGACGTTTGCGCAAATACAGCTTCTATGTGTCACACTTTTGACAAATGTTACATTTTCTGTAGCTGAAATGCCTCATTTCTGAGAATTTAAATCTCTCTGTTAACGCTAATGTTTTAGGGGCCCAGCTGTTAGCTTTGCAGGTTTGATTCAAAGCCCAGCAGCATGGGAAGGGGATTAAGAGTTGCAGTTCTATCAGTTTCTGTTCAGCTCCAGCATCCGAGTTGAAACGCGGCTTTGGTATCGCTGTACGCTTGACAAACTGTCAACACCTACACTGCTATAGATTTTATTTAGAACACACTGCCTGCAAGACTCGAATCTGTTGCTACTTGTACCTGTGCAAGATATGCTTTTACCTTGGAACTGGAACTACTTTATGTCAACGTAATACGCCAGTTATTACTTTCCAATACAGACTATTTAGGTAATGTCTAGTGAAACTTGGAAATGGATCCGTCTGTTCCTTGCAGCCTGTCTGAAGCTGAAGGATGCTACGTAAGTGTGCCTTTATGAAACAGAATTAGTGTGGGGTACTGTGCTGAGTGTGTTTGAAACAATTGGATGAAATTGCACATTTTTTGCAGCCACGTAACTTTAACATTTGGGGGTGGGGTGTGGCACACGGGTTATTTGCTCAACATTTACATAGGAGATAAACTGCTAGAAAGCTGAAGCTATCTAATGATGAAAACGCTCAGTAATTGCATAAGCGTATTGTATGTGTATTTATGTCCTTTCATGTATGCCTTTATTGGCCAAAGGATCTGCGTGCTGTGATTTTTAATAAAAGACTTTTGCTGTAGAGGTGCTTGCTTGGTCTATGTAGGAAAAGAGACAAGTGTGGTTATTTTCATAGAATGTTTTGGGTTGGAAGGGACCCCTAGAGGTCACCCAGCCCAACCCCCCTGCAGGAGCAGGGACACCTTGAACCACATCAGGTTGCTCACAGCCCCATCCAACCTGGCCTGGAACGTTCCCCGGGATGGGGCCTCCACCCCCTCTCTGGGCAACCCCTGCCAGGGTTTCACCACCCTCATTGTAAAGAATTTCTTCCTTACATCCAGTCTAAACCTACCCTGCTTCAGTTTAAAGCCATACCCCCTTGTCCTGTCCCAGCTGGCCCTACTAAAAAGCTTGTCCCCCCCTTTCCTCTGGGCCCCCTTTAAGCCCTGACCGGCCGCACTCAGCTCTGCCCGCAGCCTCCTCTGCTCCAGGCTGAACACCCCCAACTCTCCCAGCCTGGCCTCAGAGCCCCGGCATTTTAGTAGCCCTCCTCTGGCCCCGCTCCAACAGGTCCATGTCCTCCTTGTGCTGAGGGCTCCAGAGCTGGAGCAGGGCTCCAGGGGAGGTCTCCCCAGAGCAGAGCAGAGGGGCAGAATCCCCTCCCTCAACGCTGGCCACGCTTCTCCTGATGCGGCCCAGGGTAGGGTTGGCTTCTGGGCTGCCAGTGCACATTGCCGGCTCATGTCCAGCTTTTCATCCATCAGTGCCCCCAAGTCCCTCTCAGCAGAGCTGCTCTCGATCCTTTCTTTCATAAGAAAATTTTCATTTTGTTATGCCACTGAGAGGCACAGAGGATTGGCTCAGTCTTAAGCAATTGCACTGAAATGCTTCAGTTAACGTCAGTAATGGTGACTGGTCAGCATTCCAGACCCCTGAAGTAGCTAATGGCCTAGGAGGAGTGCTACTGGGTCACACATATGTACATAAATACACATACCACTTCATCCTAATTTTACATTGGCAGCAGTATAGGTATAATGCAGTCAGAAAACTGCCTTCTCTGACTAAAAAGTGCGTTGATTCTGATCTTGGCTGAGAAGGATTTTAGGCGGTTAGACATCCCTGAACACCACTCGCTATAGTCCTCTTTTATGTTAAAAACCTAAAATACTAGCAGCATTCTGACAAGGAACTGAAAAATATTTCCAGTGTAACATCTGTTCAAATCATTTCAACACTTAGAATCATAGAATCGTTTATGTTGGAAAAGACCTGTAATATCATCAAGCCCAACCGTTCCCCTAACCCTGCCATCCCACCACTCAACCCTGTCCCTAAGCACCTCATCTGCCCGGCTTTTAAATCCCCCCAGGGATGGGGACTCGACCCCTTCCCTGGGAAGCCCCTTCCAGTGCTTGACAGCCCTTTCGGGGAAGAAATTTTTCCTGATGTCCAACCTAAACGTGCCCTGGCACAACTTCAGACCATTTCCCCTCGTCCCATCGCCCATTACCAGGGAGAAGAGACCAACCCCCAACTTCAGGCAGTTTAAGCAGCGCTGACTTTCGGCTGATGAAGTAGCTTGTCCCTTCTCTTCAAAATGAGCATGTTCTTACTGCTGCTGCTGCGCCAAAACTTCGGAAGCACATTTTGAGCTCTAGCCCAGACAAACACCTCTGTTTTTAGCTAAATAAGCCAATCTATTTGAACCCAGAAGCACAAGATGACGCCAAGTTGTTACTTTTGATCAGAAGCATCCTGGTTCTCACTCGCAGTTCTTCAGTTACCTCTTAAGATTTTTCTTGGAGGTGTTTGTGATAAAGCACACTCTCACCAGAAAACCAGCAGTCATTTTCCCTTTTAATACTATGATCTCAAAGCATCGCAGCCACCTCTGACACATGGAAAGCCTTGGCAAATGTAATACGTGGCCATTGATAGCTCCTAAGTGGAGAGCAGAAGGTGCACTTCTTGCGTAGCCCATAGCAGGCATTTAATTTGTCTGCTCACCGACATGTGTATTAAGTATTTCTAGTGCTGTATTTGCTGAGGTAGAGGCACAGAAAAGTTATAATAAAAACACCCAGTGCATTAGTAACTTAAAAACACTAAGGTCGGGTGAAGATTTATTTAAGCTAGAATTAAGATGGCACCACAGTGTTTTTATGGCTATTTCACTGAAATCAAAGACATCTTGGGATCTACATACTTAGAAATTCACAGTAAGACTGTGTCGAACCTCTAAAATGAGCACATCTTAAGCAGCTTGCGATTTGTATTTTTCCACGAAGAAGCCTGTAAGAAACACCAGCCTTTTTCAGGTGCGACACCTGATGTCCTTTCTGCAGAAGGCAGAAGATCCGGCATACCTGGAAAGCCATCCCTCAGTAGGTGGGAATCATAGAATTGTTTAGGTTGGAAAAGACCTTTAAGGTCATCAAGCCCAACTGTTAACCTAACATTGCCATCCCATCACTAAACCCTGGCCCTAAGCACCTCATCTACCCATCTTTTAAATACCTGCAGGGATGGGGACTCGACCCCTTCCCTGGGCAGCCCATTCCAGAGCCTGACAGCCCTTTCAGGGAAGAAATTTTTCCCAATGTCCAACCTAACCCTGCCCTGGCGCAACTTCAGACCATTTCCCCTCGTCCTGTTGCCCGTTACCAGGGAGAATAGGCCGCATGGGAAGCGGCATCCAGAGCATCAGTCCCTTGGAGCAGAGCACAGAAGTTGCAGGCAGCAGGAGCATCCTCCTTTAGAGCAACAGGTATTCTGTTTTCTGCACGCGGTAGAATTCAGAACTGCAGTAAGCCAAACGGTACCATTTGCACCTTGTCAGGTATTTACAGATGCGGTGCTAGGTAAACACCTGCACATTCGTTTTAAGAAGAGAAGTGCAAGTCTGAAATTCCCCATCTACAGAGGCTGCAACAAGGAAGTATTTCAACGCTTTGGAATTTTAAAGACGAGCCAAGTGACCATGCGGAGCAGGGGGTTCAGATTCCACGCTCTCACCCTGGCCCATAGGCCATAATTAAATGCAAAATTTCATACTCGCCTCATTCCAGCAGCAGTGGTATGGAGCTTTAATTAAAATTCGTAAAGCGCTACGATTGCCAGAAAATACACGGAGCCTCCTCTTTTACTGAAATAGTAATTCCAATGGTAAATTGCGTTAAAGAGCTGCTGTCTGTTCCAAATGTTGAACGTTAAAACCCCACTCAAACAAAGCTCTAACTTGCCCTCATTGGTGACCTTGGGTACACCGTGCAGACTGGGGGGGCAACAGACCCTTTACGCCAGCAGATCCCTTACTGCTTTTAGCCAGGTAGCAACTTTGTGCTGAAGTTTTTTGCAATTACTTAGAGTATTTAAAAAACAAGACGTCACTAACAGCTTGTAAGAGAGATCACACCGCATGTTACATTGTCCAGGAAGGTTATCTTCTGGTTATATGCAAGATACTGAAAACACCTAAGGATTTACCATAGTTAATACCTCCACGTGCAGCCAGGGAAGCAAGTTAAGTGTGTTGGTTCTGCCCTAGCCACGGCAGGGATATTGGTATACGAATTATCAGGGTACAGAGAAGATTCTGTTATAAACACATCAACAAGACAGCTATTTCAATCAGGCTCGTCACGTACCTCAGGGTTTCCCCTTTTTTTTGGGCTGCCACAGTAAAATAGTCCCATCCTACAGCTCTCTAATCAGATGCAGCAGCATCTTAAAGGTTCTCACCAGTAGGGCTTCTGCTGCCCAGCAGTATGTAAGGCAGGAGAAAAGCAGATCCACAAAAGCAACACTGGATTCTCCTCCCAGTTTACTTGTAAGCTGTGCGTGGCTTTGAATGTCAGGGTGACAATACAAACTCAGCTTTAATCTACATTTGGATAAAAAGCAATTTATGTATCACCAAGAGGGGACAAGGGAATTGCCCTTCAGCAATACTGCGCGCTATTCAGAGTCTTTGTGAAAATCTCATCCAGCTGAGCACTACGGTCACAAAGCGCCGGAGCGTACTCTTAGGTAAAACTAAACCACATTCAGTGGGAAACACTGGTTCTTCCTCTGCCTCGGCGGATTCAGGTAGCCGTGAAAGAGGGAGAGCGGAGCACAGTGCCGAGGAGGATGGTGTTCTTTGAGAAAGAACTTCTTGACTTTGAGGGTGCCCGAGCCCTGGCCCAGGCTGCCCAGGGGGGCTGTGGAGTCTCCTTCTCTGGAGATCTTCAACCCCCGCCTAGATGCTGTCCTGTGCCCCCTGCTCTGGGTGAGCCTGCTTGAGCACGGGGTTGGACTGGGTGAGCTCCCGAGGTCCCATCCAACCCCTGCCATGCTGGGATTCCATGGTCCCAATGGACATAAAAGTGCGTTCAGTCCTGATGTGCCGGTGCGCTCAAGGTGAGGGGGCAGCGCAGCCCCCTTCGTCCTTGCTTCGCCGCTCGTGGGGATGAAGGGGCAGCATACCTCAGAAATGGAATCTAGACTTTGAGTCTTCCCAAGTTGCAAGGAGACAGCCACATCAGTGCAAGAGCAGGGAAATGAGCGTCTGATCCTGGGTCAGGACAAATATTTTTATTCTCATTTTCTGAGATATTTATTCACCAGGCTTCGTGCTTAGAGCCATAGTAAAAGAATAATCTTTCATAATCAGCCTCTATGAAGTCCTACAAATTTCTGAGGAAACCAGCAGCAAGATTGAACCAGATGCGTTGGGTTTGTTCCTTTTCTCCCCCACCCAAGTTTGCTGGGAGGCACCATGCATTATTTTCTCTATTTAGGACCTCACCACCCTATATTTTTAAATTATTGTCTCTGGGAGACAGCAAGTTTTCGTTGCTCGAAGCTTGTTTCAAACTCAGTCATCCAATTCCAGCTAGCTCAGAAATTATTCCAAGGCCAAGCAGTCTAAAGTAAATAAAGGCACATGTATAAGACCTTGAATCTAAGATGAGCTCTTTTGCTACATGACGTTAGATTTTTTTAGGTCCAACACAAATGATCAAATTGCTATTGAAGTGAACATAAGGGGGAGAATACTGACAAATAATGCAAGTGGGGGGAGCCGATTCAAAACAGGCTGTCCAGGTCATCAACCAAAGGTGGCAGATCTAAAGAGTTCTGCCAGTAACCAAGTTGCCTAAAAACAGAGCTCATGGATTATAGAAAAATACAGAGACAATCAGTGTCCAAGGGCACACAGTGTTGCAGCTTTACACTGAAAACAAGTGGGCTCAGAGGTGAAGTGACTTGTCCAAGATCGCATGAGAAGCCCCCAACAGATCAGAAGCCAGCAACTGCCCATGGGTGCTGCTAGGCTTGGTGCCCTCCTCTTGCTAAGGAGCAAGCTGATGCCAGCATTCCAGTTCCACACACAAGCTATTCCTAAGTTCTTGCTTTCCAAAGAAACATGCCAGAACCATATAAACCCAACAGATTTTCACCCTGTTTGTGACACCAGAACTAAGCCACCGAACTGTCCCTTGTTTCTATAATCAGTTTTGTTTCCCTCTGTCATTTCCCCAGGTCACGGCTACCCAGACACCCTTAGCAGCTTGCCAATGAGTTACCATGGCAATTGTCAGCCTTTAAGCCTAAAAAGATCAGCCCTTCAGATGGCTTCTCAGCAAATGCTGGGGTTATTAACCCCAAAGCAAGCTCTTACATAGCAAAAAAGTGAGCAAGAGAGGGCTAAACAGGTCGCATCAGCTGAAGCTTTGCAGTTAATGCACACCACCAGATATTCAATATACACTTTCAGAGGGTTGGGGTTTTTTTCCATAACACAGGACTCCAGAATAGCCAAGCAATGCATTTCCTCTCCTCTAAATCCAAACCCACCCATTTTTGCAACAGCCCAAGCATTGTGAGAGGAGCTCTGCTCACAGCCCATCCCCTTGAGAGCTAAACCAAGCCTTTCAATGCATCTACCTCACCTTTTTTCCAGGAAGATTGCAAATAAAATCCACTTACCTAATGTGACTTCCACAGGATTACGTCCATTATCACAGCCCAAACACTCCACACTGGAAAAAAGAAAAAACAAAAACAACCCCAGTGCTATTCTTGCTGCTTTTATAAAGAGGAGCTGGTCCTCACCTTGTTACTGACCTCAAGGGATCATCTGGGAGGCACCAAATCACCTCCAGATGAGGCTTAGGCCCAGCTATTTTAAAGGGACATCCCCACACAGGTATTGCCCATCTGTTTTCCCTGATGCAATTAAAAAGTGTATTCCAACCTTTTAAAAATGCATTTTTCATCCAAGCTCAAATATCTCACGTACATATAATGAACTCGCTTCTGTTCGCATCTTTGCCGCAAAGATTTAAAGTAAGACTTTTCTTCTTTTTTTTTCATAAATATTTCAAAATAACTTTTAAATTTGTTATTGAAGCAAGGTATCGATTTGCAGGTGCCCAGTTTTCCTGCTTACTTGCCCTGTACAAGTCAGTCACTAGATGTCACTCTGTGCCTGTAAGAGCATATAACAAAATGTGGGCCTTGGGGAAAAAAAAAATAAATCAAAGCAGGAACCTGAACAGTGTCAAAAGAAAGTTGTTTATGACTAAAATCTAGTTATGTTCTCTGATAAGTATCTGCTGTTTAGCACAGACCCAACTGGATGGTTGGGGAGAGAAGGAAAAAAGTTTTCCAGTTCAGAAATGGAATTCTGAAGGAATTATTGAGGATGGAGCCAATGTACTCTTCCATGGAACTACTGATGGATAACGCACACCCAGCCTTTAAAGACAAACCTTTGTAGAAGCCCACAAAGCCCCCCAAAACTGGAGAAAGCAAATGAACTAAACCTGATGATCCCCATTTTGGTCAGTGTGATGCTGAAGCTTCGACACCATTTGGGAGCTGCAATAACTTGGGATTGTGGAAGCAGAACTGACTGTGCCTGTTATGGGGAAAAAATGCAGCCATGCTTTGCCAAAATCTTTGGATGACTTTTTCTTGTCTATGTATGTTTGTGGTAAAATTGGCCAAAAATTTGACATCAAAGGACGTCGTTGTTGTTGTTGGGGGAGGGTTGGCAGGTGGAAGAGAAATAGCTTTTCAATGAAGTGGACATTTTTTATAGACCAAGCCAAAACAAACCAAATTCCCCTGTCCCTGCGCCCCCCCCCTCCCCAAAATCAAATTTTTTCTGTGGTTTCATCGGCTGAAAATACAATTGAATTATTGAATTGAGTTGTCAAATTTAGTTTTCTTAAGGGAAACCCTGGCATTCGACACTGAAGTTTAGGGAGTGTAAAAACAATTTTGAAAAAGCTGAGTTAAGGAATGAGTTATCAATACTTACGTGTTATTGCAGGGGAAATAAATATTTGCTCTGAGTCAGACTCCAAAGTCCTTATGGATTCTGAAAAGCCCCTCAGTAAAACAGTTCCCATGGGATTGCAACAGCACTTCCAGGGAAATACCGAGCAGCGCTGGGAGTTGGGCCATCTCCTGGCTTGCCTATACTGTTGCGGAGGTACGTGAACCCTATAGGGCATGCCAGCCCTGGTGGGCTCCCACACCAGTGTCCAACGTGGTTCCAGCCCTGCCTAGGGTCCCACTCCAACCAGCCAGTGTTTCTGTCCATGCAGGCCGTGATGCAGGAATACTCATGTCTGACTTGGGTATGCAGCGGTACGGCTCTGGCCTCGCTCCTGCACTGCCGTCAAGCTGCCATAGCCTTATGCTTTTATACCCAGGTCACAAACATTGCATAAAATCCAAACTTCAGCCATACTTTCCACATCCTCTCCTCTTTTCTCTTTTTTTTTTTTTTCATTATCAGTTTCAATGAAAACATGGGAAAAAAAAAATGTGGAAAAATCTAGACACTGATTCATGTTTTGATGAAAACTGGAAAAGCCACAAGCCCGCACACCCACCCCCTGCTGCCCATTATTTGATGATCTCTCTGGCCCTGATTTCTGGAGACGCCAAGGCAATCGCCTCTGCCCGGGCTCTAGCAAGTTGGCAGGGAGGCCAGAGAATGTCTTAGTCATTTAAGGCCACAAGCTCCACCTTCTGGTGGTCCATGTCATTCCCTGCTTTGCTTGACAGCCAAGATCCAGGGAATGCGAGTCCTGTTACCGCATCTGTTTATTTTCCAGGCAGCGGGCTGATGTGCAGTATTGAAATCTAAAGTGTTGGACAAGTCGAGAAGTTCCACGCACGGAGCCTCTAGCGCAAAGTGCACCGTACATAAGCAGCAGAGAGGACTGGAAAATTAATAACACTGTCTTTTTTAAATAAAGGAAAAGGTTGCTCTTGTTGCCAGCGATCAGTTGATTTGGGACAGTGCCAAACGGCTCTGGTTGGCTTTGAAGCATCATAGCACAAGACACTGCAAAAACATTTATCCAGAACAGATCCTAGCCGCAAGAGTTACAAATATTTACTTTATATATTTACTTTAGGGAAGGACCCAAGCCAGAGATAGTAGATCTTGATTGCAAACATACCAGCAATTGAGGTGCTAAGAACTGGAGGTTTGGGTCTAATCTTTCTGATCTTATCTTGTCTAATATATTTGTCTTTCTTTCCATGCCTTGACCTCAATAAAAGAAGCGTTCTACGGACTGGAAAACCACCCCTCTAAATGTGCCGCACGGAGCTCCAGGCCTGAATCTGTGGCCCTGCTAAGATCGAGGAGGCCAGGAGCTAACCCAGACTTAGATTAATCTCGGGCTCTCTTGTAGTTCCTTAGATGTTTACACACTGCACACTTGCGTCTGCAATTTTCTCAGCTGTCTCTGCCCAGCAAGTGGCCTCTGTGAATGCTACACTGTCCCTTCCTAAGAACAAACCTTGCTGAGTTTGGCTGCAAAGAACACTAGGGCAATCTTCAGCCATACTGGGATTTTCCCAAATATGAGGTGCTGTGCACAAGAAGTTATGGCTATTCTGGCTTCCTCTACCATTCCTAATCCCTGATTTCATAGGGACTCCTGGCTAGCAAGGTGTTTGGTGGGGTTTTACCTTTCTTCCCTGACTTGCCTTCTATTCTGCAAAGTTTTTCAGGGGGGTGCTGCTTCTTGCCCTGTAGCAGAGGGCAATGGATGGCTTCACCGGGGCGGTGGAAGGCCATGTAGAGGGACGGAGGGGAGAGGTTCCTGGCAGGAGACACAACTGAATGCCAAAGGGTGCCCTAGCAAGAGGCACTGGTGCTTGCAAAAGGGAGAAGAGCCACTGGCAACGTGGTGTGGATGGAGAGGACAGCCTGCTCCCACACCTTCAGATTTAAAGAGTCAGGTTAGCCAGCTCCTTACCCAGGTGCTGGAGGGTGCAGTTATTCCTGGAACCCCCTCTCTCCTGGAAGTGCAAAGTAGCATCTACTCCCAAGCACTGGAGCAGTAAGATATCTGTGCTGAACCTGGTTAATACAGCCTGCAAGGGGTGACTTTTTCGTTATAAAGGAAGAACTGATCAATTAATTGTAGCCAGGACTCCTGGAGCCTACCATCAAATTAGCCTGTAGCCATGGGCATGCCTGCCAAACCATGGTCTGCAGCGCCCCGAGGAGTTCTTCATATGCTGTGTATCCATTATTCCAACAGAATCCAGTGGAAATAGCTCTTAAAATGAAACTAGTAACTACTCCGTGCCTCAGTTTCTCCCTCGGTAAATTGATAACAACATTACTTTGTTCTCAGGGCGTAGTGAAGCAAAGCTAGCAAAGGCCTTCGGGATCCAGGCATGGCTGGGCTTAGGGAAGCGCCCAATTATTTTACGCTTTGTAAAAGTCCAATCTGAAAATCCAAATCCTGAAAAGCTTCATCAAAGCAAAACCCATAGCTGGAAGGTTTATGAGGACAGGGAGAGGGGTAAGAAAACAATAACCAAGATCTAATTTCTTAGGAGTAACAGATAGTCCCGGGAGGATATAATTGAAGTCTCTAATAGCTGCAGATAAGATCAGGCTGAGTTACTATTTTCAGCCTGTCTCAGACATCAGGACTGGAGTCACCGAAATAAATTCTAAAACCTGAGACAAATGAAATGCAGTGATCAGGAAGCTGCAGGGTCCCTAAGAGTGAGAGGCAGAAAGAAATATATAAATATTGCAGCCAAGTAGAATCAGCCGCTGGGCAGGGATGTCCTGTCCCAGTTGTCCTAAGCTCTAAAGATGGGACAGATGCCCGTTTGGGGAGGGACTGAGATGAAAGGGAGGAACTTGAAGGGGCAAAGTGACCTTGATTTTAATTCCAGCTTTAATTCCTCATTAGAGTGCACCAGCCACAGCTCTCTGCTCTATTTGCTTTTAGAAAAGAGCAGGGCACAACCACAAAAGACCCAGAGCCATGTTGAGCCCAGAGAGCTGCTCTGGGTGATGGGCAGGAGCCTGCAGAAGTGGGCAACGCCTGAGCAAGGTTGGTGTCTCCCAGCTGGGGACCTGAGCACCAGGCAGTGGTTCCAAATGAGCTATGCAGATCACTTCAAAGGTCACCGGGGTGAAGGCTGGTGAGACTCATAGAGGTAAATTTTGCATGATCATGAGTGGGGAGTGGGGGAGAATTTTTTTTATTTGGCTGGGAGAAGGTACTTACCCTGGGAAGAAAAAGGAAGGCTACTGGCCTAAGGCAATGTGACTGCAGAAGCCCGCTTCCTATGCCATGAGCTGTGCCATTCCTGGGTGCTACACAGCACCCAGCCACCTGCAGGGCATCCATCTGCATGCTGTGGTTTGAGAATTCCTTCCTCTACTTCTTGTTTGGTGCCTTGATCACCCATTGTAGTTGCCTTAACCTGCCCATAGGCCTACAAATCCTTGCCTGAGGACCCCAGAACACCCCCCCTGCACTACCAAGGAAGCGGGGCGCGCATTCAGTGGCCTCTTTCCAAATGCAAGCTGCTGAGAAGCAATATGGTCAAGGGCCCAGGGAGCTGGGCTTGGTTAGCCTGGGGAGAAAAGCTGGGGAGGAGGCTACCAGCAAGCTTACAGTACCTGCGAGAAGTTAGCAAGAAGACAGATCCAGGCTTTTCACATTGGTGTATGGCAGGAGGACAAGAGACAAAGGGCATGTTGAAGTAAAAGAGGTTCAAACTGGATTGAAAGACTTTTTTTTCATCATGCGAAGAGTCAGTTATTGGAACATCTTGCCCGGAGAGTTTGTGCAGTCTCCAACTATGGAGGTTTTTAAAACCCAAATGGATAAAGCCCTGAGTAACCTGGCCTGCTCCCAAAGCTGACCCACTTAGAGCAGTAGGTTGGACCAGAGACCTCCAGAGGTCTCTTCCAACATCAGTTATCCTGGGATTGACAGCAAGTCTGCCTCCACTCATCCTTGGCATGTGTAGAGATCAGCCTTAGCCAGGGCACATGACAAATGAGAGATTACATCACCAGGCAGGGGAATGCTTGGGAAACATCCCATCGCTTGCCTTACATCAGTTCCATGTCGGCTCGTGCAGAGAGCACCCCACCCAATCCATGTGGATCTGTTCACTCCCTACCTCTGACAGCTTGTTTATTCCAAAGCATTTGGCTCTCAATGCCTTGCAGATTGAATAAGACATCAAAGGCCCTAATTCCCTTTCCTCCCACTGCATTCCCCTTTTCCCCACATTCAGGCTAGGGTTCATATTCACCAGGGATTTCTTCATGGCACGGGAAGCGCGGTGCTGAAGAACCCCTAGCAAAAGAACAGGTACAAGCCAGGAGCAGGTTGGAAGTGGCTGCAGATTCCTTGACTGGGGAATTGTAAGAGGTTGCGTTAGCAGCGGTTGGGAGTAGGATTATTTAGAGTCAAGAAAAAAAGACAGGTTCAGAGATACTGCTAAGCAAGTGAGAAGCCAGTTGGAAGGTCCTGTCCTTGCAGGCAGGATTAGAAGCGCTAGGCCAGTTGCTCTATGAACACTAGGAGCTGAAGGGAGCTTCTTCCATTTAGCACGGATACGAAATGGGCCTCCCATTAGCAGAGAACTTCCCAGGCTCGATCTATCCTCACAGTACCTCTACTAAAAAGGTTAGTGCCTTGGAGTAATTACAGAGGGGAGCCAAGGCACCGGGAGACCGAGCTGACGACCATACATCATCCCTCAGATCCAAGCTTGGTCTCCGTCTCCACAAGTGCGACAGGAGCCAGCTGTCTCAGGAAGGCATTATAACCACGTTAGCACGACGCCGAGCTCCAACTAATCAGCTCTGTCTCCCAGCCCCAAAAGTTAACAGACCACAGGGGATGTGCTGACATTGCCGGTCAGGAGCAAAATCAAAGAACTGAGCTGTGTTTTTGCGGTCCTACCCGGGGCCCCCGGGGCATCTCTCCTTCGCCTGCATGGCAGCAGCGCTGAGCTCCTGGAGAGTCTCGGTGTCCCTGTTCCTTGAATTATTCAGAGTACGTTCTTTCTCGTCCTGACTGAAAGCAACCTGGGATTCACTGATTTCTTTCTAAGCAACCACGCAAGCTCTTCCATGTAATCAGAGACTGTTTATTTCACGGCTTCCCCTTTCATGTGAGGCCTATGGCTTTCCATTTCTTTTCAGGCATCAAATACTAATTTCACTTGGCTTTTCTCAGTGCAATGGGCTGGAACAGAGCGCCATAAACAACTGGATCAGTCACGCTGATGTTTATTTAAAAGACAGTTATGATTTTTTTTTTTTTTATTACTGTCATTTTTTAACTCTTGATATCCAGCCTCTTTCTACAGCTGTGTTGTTTCCCTCGCTGGTTTGACAGAGCAAGAAACTGAAGGAGGAGAAAACAAAAAAAATTAAAGGTAGAGATTGGGCTGAAATGATCGTTTATTAATCATAGAACAGCTTGGGTTAGAAGGGACCCCTAGAGGTCACCCAGCCCAACCCCCCTGCAGGAGCAGGGACACCTTGAACCACATCAGGTTGCTCACAGCCCCGTCCAACCTGGCCTGGAATGTTCCCAGGGATGATTGATCCTTGGGATCCAGTCCTGCAGGGGTCAATCCTGCGTTTCACCGTCACTGTCTGCTTCATAAACTGCACCCACCTGTGTCTGGAGGATCGTGCCCTGATTTCTGAATGACATTAGATAGCCAGCTCCGAGGGGAGGAAATGGGAGGAAGTTGGGGGCTTTTCCCCCTTTTTTTTCCTGGGCAAATCCAGAACAAATTCGTGAAATGAGCTCGGGCAAAGAGCATTTTAATGTAGCTGCACTGGATAACAGCCACAAACCCCAGATGGCAGGACAGGTTGGGCAGGGGCTACAGCCCTCAAGAGCACAGCCAGAAACGCACCTGGATTTACAGTCTAAACCGGAGAAACGCTTTTAATATTACCGTGCTTTTCCCTTGAACGTTTCGTGGCTACAAGACTGTCTTTCAGCACTTTCTTCTTCTCATTGCCACAAAGCAGGGGGAAAGGCAAAATAAATGCCTGTGTTTGGAGATTTGTGCAGATTCTGAAGGAAAAAGCATTCCCGTTAAGGCCTACTGTCGTGTTATTTCTCAGCTCTGCTGTTTGCAAGCAAGAGTCCAAAAAAATGCCCTTAGCTACAATGCCTGCTGCTACACAGAGGCCCCCCTTAGGTGGTGGATTAGGGCTGTTCAGTCTATTTTACCTTGGCTGCTAACACGTTACCTCTGCTCAGCCCCAAATCAGCTCTGGAGATCCGTATGTTAAACACTGCAGCATCCTACCGACGAACGTCTCCTCTTTCTGAAGCTTTCAGGTTCACACAGAACATTTTCTTGTCCTTGGGGAATGTTGGAAAGAAAACAGTGTTGTCGATAACTGTGAATTGCACTAATTGTGATATTTAATACTCGGTTGCAATTGCACTGGTGCTGAAACCATCGTACCCTGGCTATAAAAGACCCTAGTGTCAGAAATACAGTAGAGTTTTTCATGCCAACTGCTGTTCTGGGTTATGGCTCCAGTCTGGCTGCATTGCTCGGTGAAATATGTTATTAGAAAATTAAACCAACAAAGACAACGTTACAGCAATGTTCAGCCCGAGCCCAACCCACAGAGTGCTGGGCCATTCATCACAGAGCAGGGAATTGCATCCTAGGTCAGCCTAGATGGTGCATACGAGGCCGAATCCTGCAATGGGCTGAGCACCCTCCAGGCCCCAAAGGCTTCGGGGAACGTGACGGTGCTTCGGATCTCGCTCTGCTCCCTGAGGGACCAACCCCCCCCTGGCGCAATGAACCCCCACATCACACCACCAGCACTTGCTGACCACCCCTGGCAAACTGACCCATTGCTCCTTTTCTCAGGGGAAAAAAGGCTCGTGTCCGGCTGGCTCGGGGCACAGGCTAGCAAGGGAGCAGATGCCATTTGCTTTCTCTCCTCTGTCCCTTTCCCCAGCATCGTGCCAGGACATGGCACCCTTTACAAAGCCCTTTCTGCGTGCCCTGTTCTCCACGTAGGGCTGGAAGGAGCCCCTTGCAAGAACGCTGAGATAATCCGCTGTTTAGAGCCCATCCAAAAGAGGGTGGCTTTGCCAAGGCCACCAGCAAGCAAAAAACATTTGCTCTTTGCAGGCTGGACCAAACCCACTCACTCCTTTCCCACCGACTGCCCAGTACTCCTGTTCTGGTCCAGCATGGTTCTGAATTCACGACTTCGGGTAGAAGAGGCTTCGTGGTCTGTTGGACCGTGTGCTGTTTAATCAAACTCACGCCGTGCTCGCTCCGCTCACCACTGCCAACACGTGGGGCTTTCTTAGCTGAGCCAACGCCGACTGGAGATGCAGGAAATTTCATAATCAGGAGTAAAAGAAGAGAAATTTTGTCCCTCCATATGCTGGACAAAAAATTGATTTTGCAAGCCTGTGCGTGCTTAGTCGAGGGGGCTATCTTTGATAAGAAATTGTTTGTTGACAAAGGGAGTTCGGGTGCTGAGGGAATAGATCAGTATTTGATTTAGTATTTCCTCTGCCAAGAAGCAGAAGTAATCGATCTGCTCTGGAGTCTGATTGATTTTTAGAAACTCCACTATATTAAATGAAACCGATTGATTTTTTTTTCTCCTGTGTACTGACTTGCAAGAGCCGTGAAACAACAGGGAGCACAAAAAAAGTATCATCTTGCAGTCATCCAGCCTCGTGTGCTTTTTCCCCTCTCGAATCCTACAATGCCACTCAGCCAAACATTCGGCAGAGGTGGCTTCAGAGGCCAAGCCCGAGAACCTTCCAGCAGTAACCTAAGCCCCTTCCCGTGGGGTTTAGGGGTGAGACAACGACGGGCAGTGTCCTCTGTCTGGTATGGCACTGCTGGCGGGCGCCGTGGTAATGCGCTGATTTATACATTCATTTCCTACTCTCATCTGTGGTTTTGAGTCCCCGGCTCCGCAGCAGCACGCGTTGCACAGGGCCACAGCTCGCAGAGGAAGGGTGGAATAACACTGATGTGTGCAAGCTGGTTTTTAAGAGCCCACCAAAAAAAACCCCAAACCCACAACAAAACACACAACTCCAGAACGACGACTTTTTCCATATTGTTGCAGTTGCAAGGGTTTTAGTCAAAGGGGGAGCAAGGCAACATCTGCCCAACCTCAGCAAAGCCATGGAAGCCCGTGGCTGTTGATGAAGAGTTTCCCAAAGTTCAACCAGAAAGCATTCAGCTCCTTTTTGTTAGAATTCTTCTCTGCAGCGAGCACAGAAATAAACTCTTCTCATTTCAAAATATAAGAGAAAGAGGAACGTAAGGGACAGGAATTCGAGCACTGAACAAGGAGCCCAAACAACTGGTCCATGCTGAGCAAAAGGACCCCATGAAATCTTGCAGGAGGCTCCCCAGCGCAGGCAGTAGTGCCCGCTCCTCACATATGAGGGCACTAGCGTGTTTTTAATTGGGAACAGGTTTACCCTTGGTTCCAGCTCATAAGCAGATGTGAGGGAATAAAAATTATGGAAGTTTAAATCTGGCCACAGCACAACAATTCTGTTTGCAAAGACATCCCTTAACGAGCCCCCACGAGGTACGGCAGAAAGGCTTCTCAGAAAGGAAGGCTTGTGATTAAACACCAAGGAGGAGCCAAACCAGATTCTGATTTCAGGCTCTGCCATGCGTACCTGGAGTCAGACTTGCAAAGGCCGCAACGTTATTTCAGAGCTCGCACCACGGCTGTCGAGAACTGAATGTAGGTCACTGCACTACGCAGAAGGTGGCCAAAAAAATACGCTGCTCTTGACTGAGAGCCAGGCAGATTCTGAGGTTGGTTTCAGGGTTTGGGGTCGTGTTCAAATCTGGTTCAGAGTCCCAGTCCAGTGGCACTGAAATCTTAGAGACCTCATATTGAAGGAGAATTTCAAATAGTCTTCTGATATAGTGAGACTTCTGCCATACCGAATGGCCTAAACCCAGGCTGTGCCGAACGTCCTAGCGTCCCCAGCTCTGGCTGAACGTCTGACAGAACGAAACCTCCATACCTGCTGCATTTCTGCCCCCTCTCGGCATCGCCGTAGCAGAATGATTTCCCTGGGTTTCCAATGCTAAGATGCAGGACTGGTCCCAGCAGTGGCCATGAAGAGGTTAACCAAGCACAGACAGAGGCCGATATACGTATCTCCCCACATACCCTTGCTGAGGCAATCCGGATTACTGTTCCTGTGTAAATAAAGCATAGTGAGAGTGGGTGGTCAGCTCCCATCCAATCTGCTATAAAGCATCAGTTTTCTGGGCCTGGAAAAACTCCAGCCATGTTGGCCTGATCGGAGAACTGCAAACCACGCAGCCGCCCCCCATTCCTGCTTTCAGCAGGCACCAAGGATTTCTCTTTGCATTTATTGCCACCTGCTTCCCAAAGGCCCAATCCAAAGAAATCGATAATGAATGGAACTAGCCGTTCATTAATCGATCCAAAGCCCATGAATGGAAAGTGGCAGCAGATGAATGCAGCTTAGGATACAGAAGAAAGGGCTGTATGAAGATAGACTGTAAATAGCTACATTTCATCTCACGATTTAAATAGAATTCCTTTAATTTGTTCACTCTCTTTCTTTAGTATTGTTTCTTATTACAACGGCCAGGATTGCATTGGGTGCTGAACAGATCCAGAGCAAAAAATCGTCTCTTCCTACCCAAAATCTGCAAACTGAGGTAAGATAAAAGTAACACGCAGATACAGAAAAGGAAAACTAATCAAACACCACAGCAGTTCTAGTCAGCGTGCCAAGAAGTGATCTCAGCACACCATGTCCCAAAACTGCAGCTAGGATTTAAGCACCTCTGCTAAGCCGGGTTTTAATGGAGAATTTGAAGAAGTTGGCAAAACTTTCCTTACTTCAGCAGCAATTGCGCTCTTCAGTCTGAACAGATTTCAAGCAAATGAGCAAACCTTCAGGCCACCGCAAAACCAGCAGCCCAACAACTCGTAGCAAGTCACCTCAAGCTAGGAAGAAATCTACCCCCCAAAAGAGGCATCTGCTCGGTGTGAGGATCCATAAACAGGAAAGGTCAGATTTGGTTTTTAAATGCTTTTAAGAGGTACCAGGCAGACACGGCAAGCGCCAGAGCTGCGGGTTGCCCAAGCTCAAAACCAAACAGTTTCAGTACTACCAACATACTGCAATACAATAGAAAGCTACGTGCACTGTCAAAAAAAAAAGTAATTTAGGAGGCTATAAATAACACATTGCCCGGTAAATCCAAGCCTAAGAGAGAAATCGCTTTACCTCCTACAGACACTCAGCCATTTGGATAAAAAAGGATGAATCCAAAGGGAATATAGAATGTAAAATAAACCATAATGTAGCCAGGACACAAAAAACAGCACCTGAGTGTAACATAATTTATCTACTTGCATAACTCCTCAGCATCTTTGCTTTCTACCTGAACCTTGACTTTCCCCAGCCACTCCCATTTATTTTTTATCTGTTTAAAAAAGCCACCAAACTGGTTGAGCAATGTTCTTAGCTCTTAATTAATCAGAGCTTTTCAAATGTTCTCTTGCTCCAGAGGTTAATGCCTTCACTGCTTTACAAAGCTCTAGCTGGCACCTCAGAAAGCTGAAGAGGAAAAGGTGTTTGAGTAGATGCTTGGCTCCTGCAGTGGTTGCACGTTTCCTACATGTATTTTGCCGCTACCAGTGGATCCGTTGTCCTGTATCCCCCCTCTTTGCACTACACCGTTCTACTGAGTGCAGACATTACAGAGGATAACGGAGTGTCCTGGACTACCCTCTAGGTTATGCAGTGTTTCCCCAGGGTTGGTTTCCACCTCTCATGTACCAAGTCTATTCACCCTGGATGATATTACAGCCATTCGCAGGGCCCTGTAGCGTACATTACAGAGCAATATACTTGAAAACGTTGCTTTAGCTACTATCAGGAGAACAGATCGTCTGGGTTAGCCGAAACCCCAGGATCTTTCCTGGGCAATATACTAAGTTGTTTTCTGCCATCTGGTGTCCAGAGACTAAAGGCAGATGTTCCCACTAATCAGAGTCTTCCAGATGGTCACCAGCCTCAGGATGTTTGTCTTACACAATTCTGTAGCCAAGAACCAAAGAGCTCTCTTCATAGCCAAAATTCAACAATCTTACCGAGGGAAATACCATCTGTGTGCTCTCACAGGGCTTGAGTTAGCCCTAACTCATCTGGAAAGAGCACTGTTTGGCATTTGGGAAGCTTCTTATCCTATCAAAGATCTCAAAGTGCTTTGATAACATTAATCAAGCCTCATTAAGCCTCACATGCACATCTGTAAGGCAAGCAAGGATTTCTTCTGCCTCAATCACAGAAGAAAACACTGAGGCATCGGAAAGGAAGGTGACTTGCCCTGGGCAGGGTTGTTGAGCCTTATAGTGTTAGCTTGAATGGTGTGATATATTATTAATGCAATATCATTCTTCTGGAGTCTTAATTTTTGAAGGGTTATAGGAGAACAGGTAAGTCCATCGTGAGGCCAGGAAAACAAATGAGGAACCTAGATTTTGATTTTTCTATTTAAAGAAAACTCATTCTAGGCTCATTATAAAGACTTGAAATATGCATCTCAACGTGTAGCAAGCTTCACTCTCTCCAGCATCCTCAAATATCCACTGCCTGCTCCTTCTGTGGGTCTGGCCCATTTGCTAACCAAGGAATACCTGCTTTCAAATAAAAAGAGATCATAGAATCATAGAATGTTTTGGGTTGGAAGGGACCCCTAGAGGTCATCCAGTCCAACCCCCCTGCAGTGAGCAGGGACACCACTAACTAGATCAAATGTAAAGTAAAAGTTTGACACACATTCCTGAGGGAATGTCCCAATCGGATTTCTAATGTACCATCCGATCACAGCTCCTTTCAGGCACGGTGAAGTCTCAGGTTGGCTAGTAAGTGTGTGCTTGCTACGAGACGCAGGCACCATGCTCATGGGAAAGACTTTGTTCCCTTTTTAAAAAAGTTTGAATCAACTTTATCCATCTTTGTTATTTTCATTGTTATTTTCATTGTGACTCTGATGATCTAAAAATTGCCCAGGCCTCCAGTGTTTACTTTCGAAACAATAGAAAATGACTGGCTCTCAGTCACATGTATCCCAAGACTTTTTTTTTCTTAAGCGTAATTAGAGTTCCTTCCATGGCTAATTAAATTCTCCAGTGAATGAAAACAAATTTCCTGGAATGAATATCATCTTGATTCACTTTGGGCAAAGCCAGGCTTACGTGCTTCTCCCACTGTGTTCTCTGAGGGTGTTGGCTGCATTTCTGAAATCTTCTTGTCAACACATGACAACGCAGAGGAATAGCCTAGTGCTGGGGTCTGCACACTGCTTTGCCACACATTACAAGAAATTGTAGCCACCTTATTCCTCTTCTCTGTGTTATGTGACTTTATAGGCTTTTATGGTCTCCATCATCCAATCTTTTTTCCATGCAGAACAGCCATCGTCTCTTTAACCTCTCTTTATACAATATGGTTCTATACTTCTGACTATACCTCTTAGTCTTTGCTGGACCTTTTCTATTTCTCCTCTATGCTCTTACACATGAGATGCTGGTTGACTACCAGAGTTATGTGGGTACACCAGGATGTATATGGTAGAAATATGAACCCTTTTCTTATTTACAGAACTCAAGCTGCCGGTTCACTGCGAGGCTTGCCCCCTTACTCAGGCATTCCTACAAACTTCTGTCTCCCCATTAGGAAGAGGTCTATGATAATGAGCTCTGAGTGAAATAAGAAGGCGGAAATATTGTTCTGACAACACCACATTCCCAATACCTCACTATTCTGCCACATTTCCCTTCCAAGGAATGTACCCAAGTACCTGTCAGAAGTGCTCACATGGTTTATGAGTGCACAGCAGTTGGTTTTTACTGCTAATACAACCACATGTATGGGAAAAATGCCCAGAACTTAGACGTTAGTCGCAGCAAGCAAGTTAATGAATTATCTTTAGCACCCAAATTCCCCCCCAATAACCACTCAAGAAAAAGGCACTCTTTTACCTTAAAAGTGGTTTAAGTTCCCAATGATGGAGAGATGCAGCCTTTTGCATGATCACACTCATTTGGTTTTGAGAGCAGTTTCCTCACAACTCATTGAAGGCCACCAAGATGCCTCCCAGGGCAGACAAAGATCCTTACCTAGCAAAATCAGCTCCTTTCCTATGCTTGTTCCCTGGTTGTCATCTCCCCCACGAGTCTGTATTTTGTAGTGCGTGTTCCCTGGGGCAAGGCAGGCCTACGCTCTGCATTTGGCAGTCGAGGGAGGTTAAAGTCAGCCCAAAGGAGACAATAAATCACTATCATGGTTAGACTGTGAGCAGATGCCTTTGGAGGCCATGCATTTTGAAGGCAAATTCCTTCCCTCTCTGACGTTTGCTTTCCTGTTTATTCCTTTCAAAGCCTCCATAAATGGTGCTCAGTTCTCTGTCATCTTTTAGACATTGAATTCTGTGTCCAACTGGCCCCCAATCATCTCTTCATGGTAAGCACCATCACATTCCCTCATGTGTTGGAAAACTTCATTCTCCAGACAAACTTGCAGTTTATCGTTTTCTCACTCAACTTCCATTGAAGGAGCTTTGGACCATGCACTGAATAATATGACAGAAGCAAGGTGTCACTTCACACTTGAAGAGGAAAGTTTATCTAGGATGTGGCCTTAGAGGTCCTCCTCTGTCTACTTTCTCTACATCTACACGATGTCCACTATGACAGTTTGTTATCTGGGGTCTGTGAACTCAGATGGCCATGTTAGCACATAACTATTTTACCTGGATGTTCAGGCTATGGTCAGCTAGTTGATGGTTGCATTTCTGTGGAATGAGATATCATTCCTCTTCCATGCTGCAGTGGCTGATGGTGGGTGGTCCCCAGGACCTAGATCTACTCCACAAAAAGATCACCGAAGCACAGAATGGTTGAGGTTGGAAGGGACTGCTTGAGTTCATCTGGTACAACCCCACTGCTCAAACAACCTAGAGCTGGCTGCTCAGGACTTTTGAATATCTCCAATGTGGGAGACTCCACAACCTCCCTGGCCAACCTGTTTCAGTGCTCAGTCCCCCTCCCAGTAAAAAAAGTGTTTCCTGATGTTCAGACAGATCCTCCTGTACTTCAGCTTGTGCCCTTTGCCTCTGGTCCTGTCACCAGGTACCACTGAAAAGGACGTGGCTTGGTCCTCTTTGCAGTCTCCTTTCAGGTATTGATATACCTTGATAAGATCCAGACTTCTCTTCTCCAGGCCAAACATTCTCAGCGCTCTCAGCCTTTCCTCACAGGAGAGATGCTTCACTCTCTTAATCATCTTTGTGGCCTGTTGCTGGACTCTCCCAGTATGTCCATGTCTCTTCTTGTGCTGAGGAGCCCAGAACTGGACTCAGGACTCCAGGTGTGGCCACCGCAGTGTTGAGTAGAGAGGAAGGCTCACCTCCCCTGACCTGCTGGCAATACTTTTGCTAATGCAGCCCAGGATGCCATTAGCCTTCTTTGGCACAAGGGCTGTGTTTGCAGCCTTCTGCCCAAGAAGTACTTGCATTCTGGCACTGGTTCAGTCACTAATTCTACAGTTCCTACTTCATCCACAAAGTTATCTTAAATCGTGAACCTTCTAGGACTCAAGCATTCTGGCTAGCTTTTATACAACCTCTGAGACTGGAAGCTGTGAAGTTCAGTTTCAACCAATTACACAGAATATACTTTTGTTTTAAATGAACATTGAATGTCCCAATCATCACATAATTCCAGAGTTTGGAGCTCTGCAGAAAAGCCATTATCTTAGGGTAAAAGCCATGAGAGTTGTTAGCACTGCAGTTCCACATCAGTTCTTCTTTGAAGATAAAACTGTTTCCTAGGCCTTGGGCACAATCTTCATTTATTGTGGACAATTCTAAGTATGCTGCACAGGTTTTTGGTTTAAGCTTTAGGACTAAAACCCTTGTCTTTGTCTGTTCTTGGAAACACTCCACTTACAAACTGACCACTGGTTATTCCCAGCTCTTTGCTAAAATGGCGTAAAACAAGTAGACTGTTTTCACCCATGTGTCAGGCCAATGCAGAACAGAAATGCTGTGTTAGAAATGGAATGGACATGATCTCATTTGGTAAGAACTGCAGTTCCTGAATTACCGTTGTTTGCTTAGCAACGTGTGAGTTGTTACGTGTGAAATTGCAGGCCTACTGAGTCAATTAACTTCATTATGCCATGAAATATTGGCAAATTTGACAGTAAAAGGCTGATTTCATACATTGCCTTATGTTGCCAAGAAGTTAGCTTGTGCGTCTGCTCAAATGCGGGATGCAGAAAGGCTAAGGATGGGAAGACAGCAACTCTCCTGGCAGCCATCGTTTGACCCACTCAATAGCTTAGCTTCAGTCTTTGCAGAAAATAGGGACCAACCTCTCTGTAACGTGGGAACAATTAACATCTGCAGAACATTTTGGAAGAGGAAAGTGTCACAGAAGAAGACACTGCTTGGTTTTGTGTGTAGTCTGTGATTTTCCTAGTAGAGGCATGCATGCAGTGGAACTGCTTTACACACTTGCAACTCTTAAATTTCAGGGGGCAAGAATGTGACTTGGATAAGACGTGTGCAGGGGTGAAAGAACCATGCTTTTACGTGTCATGGATCCTGAGATGTCAAAGCTATGTGCTTTTGGTCTCAACTCAGCAAGACGACCTGTGTAAAGCTCCTTCGCAGTAAGACCACAATGTGCAACCACAACATCCTCAGCAACTTGCTCACCTCCCGTAACAAGTCAGCAGAACATCTCTGCATTAATTTCATCACAAAACAACATTCCATTCCTTGGCTACGCTTCTTGTGCAAGGCAGGGACTGAGTACAAGTACTACATGGAAGTTGACTCTCTGGGGACCCAAATTCACACTTCAAGAGGGTACAGATTCTTGGAAAGCAATAGATTCATACCTGATGATCCTACTGACATCCAGAAGACACATAGGAGTGGTAAGATGCCCTTGCAGCTCATCCTTTCACTGCAACTCCCCATCCATCTACATGCAGTCAACTGGGTAGCCATTCCGCTGTGTTTGCACAGAGATCAATGTAGGCTACTTCTATGGCTGCAACGTTGCTCTAGGTTTGCTATGCATAGACCTTTATCACTGTGTTGTGGTTTAACCCCGGCTGGCAACTCAGCACCACGCAGCCGCTCGCTCACTCTCCCCACAATGGGATGGGGGAGAGAATCAGAGGAGTAAAAGTGAGAAAATTCGTGGGTTGAGATAAAGACAGTTTAATAGGGAAAGCAAAAGCCGCGCACGCAAGCAAAGCAGAGCAAGGAATTCAGTCACCACTTCCCATGGGCAGGCAGGTGCTCAGCCATCCCCAGGACAGCAGGGCTCCATCACGTGTAACAGTTACTTGGGAAGATAGACTCCAAATCTCCCCTCCCTTCCTTCTTCTTCCTCCATCTTACGTACTGAGCATGACGCCATATGGTATGGAATAGCCCTTTGGTCAGTTTGGGTCAGCTGTCCTGGCTGTGTCCCCTCCCAGCTTCTCATGCACCTGGCAGAGCTGAGAGCTGAGAATTCCTTGGCCAGTCTAAGCACTACCCAGCAACAACTAAAACATCAGTGTGTTATCAACATTCTTCTAGTACTAAATCCAAAACAAAACACCATACCAGCTACTAGGAAGAAAATTATCTCTGTACCAGCCAAAACCAGGACACAGTGGCACGAAGACAAGGCTGAGCAATACTTCAAGAGCCTTCTAGACTCTCTCCTTCCCTGAGGGCAGACCTAACGCTCCCAGATCCAAATCACAAGTTCCACATTCCCTATCTCAGTAGCAATTTTGTAAATCTGTGAGGAAAGCAGGGTTTGCCCCACTCATACGTGTGGTGACTGCCCCATGGCAGGATCCCTCTCCCAATGGCATGTAGGTAGCACTCCTATCAGAAAAGGAGGTGAACAGTTCAGCCAGAAAACACACATAAGGGAATCTGGCTTCAACCCAGCCAGGCTGCTTCCCTCGTATCTCCCACCAGAAGACAAGGATGCAGCCACGGGTGTGTGAAGTGTAAAGAATACGTGCAAGGTGAGGTAGGGATTGTATCCATGATACCAGAGAGGGGAAAGCCCTTTCCCCCCTGCTGCCTGCCTTCCCTTTCGCCAGCTTTGGCACGCGCTACAGAAGCAGCTCCAGCTGAGGCCCCGACTGAAACAGAAAGAAATACAACTCAAGCAATTTTCCAAACAGCAACATACAAATAAACACATTAGCCATCTTCTCCTCAGCAACCACAGAACATCTTCCCAAAAGCAACACAGCAAGTCACTTATTAGAAACTTAATGAGCTGTGGAAAAGTAACGCTATTCATTCTCAGCTACTTATTCTCTGTCCTTGCTGAGGCCATAACTCAGGCCACCACAGAACCACACAGGCAGCGCAAAGTCATGGGCAAAGGCACAAGTCACTTCAGCACACAAGCTCCCAGACAGGGTTTGCTGGCTTGAGGCTTTGGCTCTGACCTGGTTTGACTCCCGCCTCAGCTGCGTTAGCCCTAAATGCAAACTGGGCTGAGCTCATGAAAGCTGGAAATTACTGCCAGAAGAATGGTAGGAAGAGTTATCCTTTCTAGCAGTTGATTAGCTGGATACTTCACCTTTACTGTAGAAGAACTGGAGATACCTCTGTGGTTGCTTTTTCTCAAAGCATGTCATGAAATGAGGGTTACTCATATCTCAGGATTCAGAAAACCAGGTACCAGGAAATTATGTGGCATGACCACTTAAGACAGTGGAAGGGTAGAAGCCTTGTCTCATGTGCTCCTCAACTGGAACTCCAAGCCCCCAAGCACAGTGCCTCCTCCAGCAAGCTTCTACCAAGGTGGAGGGATGACTTCATTTCTTACTGCTGTGGTTGGTGCTGCATCTCTGCCTTCCAAATCAGCTGCCCGGTGGTACAGCAGGTTTGTCTGTTCTTATCTTGTGGTGGCAATCTGAGATGTATCTTTGGAGAACGTGTGTATACTTCTCCAACTGCCACCAGTGCCACACCACCAGTCCCCAACTCTAAATTCACTTCTCAAACAAACTAGAAGCCCTCCGTGAATGGGCACTTTTTCATTCCTCTTCTCAAGTTGCCAAGAGACAGGCCCCGAGATGCGTCCACGCTCCACTGGAGCTTTCCTGTTTTAGGCTCCTTTCAGTAACATCACTGGCTTGCACAAGGCAGCAGAATGGCAAATGTGAGCACCGCTTCCAGATGGGATAAAGGTCCCTGGCACTGCTTTCCCTGAGATACCATCAGACCATACCGACCTCCAGAATCACAATTCCCAACAGGGATGACGAGCCGCCTGTTACCAGAGTGAGCGCTCCAATTTCCAAACACCATTCTGCACGCTGACGAGCGGCAGTGCCTGGAGGCCTCAGTTTTGGACCTGAACGCTGCCACACTGAAGACTTGATGCCATTGCAAGATGGAAAGTGGTCTCAGAATAAAAGCTGATGAAGAGTACAGAAAGGTTATATTCCTCAGATTGCCTTTTCCTCACAGTTTAACATGGAAATCTCTAATGAGCTTCAGAGATTCAAGATTTTCCAGCTCTTAATGCAAACCAGATCCAAAACGGGCCAGGAGGGGAGTTACCTGCTATTCTACATGGTTCAGGTGAGGGACTGACCGAAGTTGGTTGCATTCACATCTCGAAACGTAACAAGAATTGTTTCCTAACCTGCTTGCTTCAAAGAGCAGTAACAATCTAACATGAATATCAACTATTTAGTTTCTGCAAAAAGTTCTGTCAAAGAAAGCTTGTATAAAACCACAAGTTTCTTCAAAATTTGGTCATATTCCATTGGTTCTGTTTGCAAAGCTGAGAGCACCTGTAGGGTAGTAAAGGACTACCACTGATAGAGCGATTCAATTTATAAAGAGCTGCTGCGGACACATCTTTTCTTTCCTTATGATTAGCCAGTCGTGGGCCTGTATAAATTAGCTGCAGGTATCATTCACACAGTCTTGGTTGCTTCCCTGAAGACACTTTTACTGGTAGGACTGGAAAAAAATCCCACCAAATAAAAGCAACCCATCCAAGAAGATAGAAGATCTGTTTGTCTGGGATCATAGAAGATCCGTTTGGCTGGCATCGTAGAAGATCTGTTTGTCTGGGATTTAGCTGCAATCACCTCAAAATCTGATGAAGACCCCCTCTGCTCTTTCCAACATGGCTCTTTTAGGACATCAGCTTGTCCCAAGACCTTACAGAAACCTCAGGAGGAATGGAGCCTGTACAGGTCTCAGGGACAGCAAGAAGTCCATACAGCTACACAAAGGACCAAGAAGAAATGAAGCCAGTCTCAGGTTAATATTAGAGCTGGGAAAATAACAGTTCAAATCTTTATCTCCTTCCTAATGACCAGGACCAGTTCATCTTCTACATCTCCTTTCTTCCCCATGGTGATTTCTGTAGAAAAGGCAGTCGTGGCTTTGAAAACCCTATTACTAACGCATCAGCCTGCATGGAAGGGTAGCCCCTGCCGCAGGTCGCGTGTGTTCATCATGAGGGCAGGCTGCCTGAGGATTTTCTTGTTTGTTTAAGACAGAAACCCGGCACATGACAAATCTGTGGCTGCCACTCTGTGGTAAAAGTCACACCTGCCTCCCTCCTCATTTTTGGCCAACACAAGCAATAGCAGCAAAGTGTCAGCAGGAAGGGAAGGATGAGGCTGCGGTGAGTGAACTCCCTGCTTAGCACAACCACCGCAGCACTCCAGGCAGGAATGCTCTGTTTGGCCTGGGCAACAAAAAAGACCCCGCTGTCAGCTCAATATTTAGACCAAGAGCTAGATGAATACAAAAAAACCTTTTCTCTTTTTTATTTTAAACATCAGTGGTTTACTTTGTGGCAGTTCACAGCTCCAGCTTAGTATTACCAAGAAAAAAACCTATAACCCTCTGTCCCACGCGACAGAGACGGCCCAGATCCACTGCGTTCCGCTACAGACAGAAACAACAACCAGCGTTGTTTCGAGCCTCTGACAAGAGAGAATAAAGGTTTTCCCTCTGTTTGCATTGATTACACATGTACCACTGAAATTCCCAGGCAATCAGCCCTTCCCTAGCTTCCTCTAAGGCTTCATCCTGCAGGATGATGAGTCCAGAGCCAACAGAGCACCCGGACACGTGCTTGGACCTAAGCACAGAGAAGACTTGCTGCGCTCGCACCGAGGGCTGAGTCTCAGCTGTGGCCAGGTTTTTCAGCTACTGAAGAGCTGTAACTCCTCACATTGGGTATTGTTTTGCTACAAAAGGAGCTCTAGGAATGCAAGACATTTTTCTCTACTTTGGACCTTTGAATATAAAACAAATCAAAGGCTTCCAAGCATAGCCAGCCACTTTTTATAAACCAACATATTACTAGTATTTGTGGCCCTCAGAAGTAAGCACTTGCTGAGATTCGTGAATGTCACAGAGTTCAGAACACTGATTACAAGGAGCTAAAAGCCAGCACAAAACCTCTGGAAAAACCCCACTAACCAAAAAGATCCTGCCTCATGGGGTGTGTCAGCAATGCTGTTGGAGAGCAGAAGGTAGCACACGTAGGAGGAATCTATCTCGGGTCCATCTAACCTGATCCAGTGATAGTCACAGCAGAGCCAGCCAGCACAGAGCACGGCCATGGACCATGTATGAAAGCCATGGGCCATGTATGAAGGGCACAGATTATACATGCAATACAATTCCTACCATAGTCCATCACTGCATTTGCCCCTTTTCCCCATTATATCTGTTTCCAGGCCTTCTATTCCTCCTCCCAGTCCAATATTTTGGTGCAACTGCTTGGTGAGGGCATCTTAGTGCAGAGAGCTCCCTTCCCATTGCCTAGGTTTGCAAGACGGGTATGGATTTCATATCAGGTTTAGCAGGGTCCGTGGATCAGTCCCCTTTGCCAATCATGAAATATTTCTGAAAAATGAAAGCTGTGACACACTCATTCCACAACTTGGAGGACAAGGCTAAGTGGATCCTTTCCAAAAAACATCGCAGGGCTAGCGACTGGCTCTCTTCTCCCAGATCTAAAAGCTTCATATCCCAACAAATCACTTTCCTTGAAGAAATCCCAATCAAGGCCACTAACACAGAACATACATTTCATTTAGTGGTGGAAACGTCAACAGAAGAACTCAGCCTGAACACTCAGTTAACCATGCGCGTGTCCCTGCATGGGCTGGAAAGCATCAGACCTGCCCATCAGGACTCAAAAGTCCTAAAACCCTGCTAGCTAAACCTGACAGCCCCTGAGCTGAAGTGACAGCGTGTTTCTGAAGCGGAAGGCTATCCATATATCCAGGAATGAGGAATACCTAGAAAGGGGCTATGGCATCTAGCAGAACAAAAGCTGAAAAGTCTTACGTGGTCATTCAGTAAGACAAAAAGAGATAGGAGTTGAAATTATCCCTAAAGTTCATTTAGGGATGGTACTGATTACAGAATCTACAACCGTGGGCCAAAAATTAAACCGTCAGTTTTACCTAAGTAACTCACATTATCAGAGCAAAAATACATATCAAAAAACCATATATTAATGGTCTTAAATGCTGCAGCCTGCAGTTTTGTCTCTGCTGCACGTGTGGCTGTCACATCAGAGTCCTATATTCTTCCCACTGAGCAGGAATTAGAAGCTCTAAGAAATTGCTTTCAAATCAAAAGGGTGAAAAGCTACTTAGCTATGACTTTTACCCCTTACTGCAAAAGGAGAACACAGCACAGCAAATCAGGCTCGTGTTGAGCTGAGTTCTGCAGACATATTGGCCCTGCTTTGGGGGGGGTTGGACTGACAAACTGTGGAGTCCCTTCCAACCTTTATTATTCCATGATTCTGCAATGGTCCTGGCCATTGGAGACAATGGTCTGCAATGTGCCATGACCACCACAAGTTCCATCACTCATCCTTTCTGGCTAGGCAAGGAACAAGAGGCCAAGCCTGAGGCAGATAAGCCACAAAATCCATTGTGGAAGACTGGCAATCGGAACCTGGATAAACCCGAAGCAGGGAGCTGGTTTGTCGGCCTGCGAACCTGAGCAGTAACCCCCAGACAAAAGAAATACCTATGAGGAAATATTTATTTTAGTGCACATTCCAGACTATCTGATTTCTGGCAGTTTGACTTCAGCAGCCTTGGAATCACGAGCCAGGGGACAAACATGACAGTATCTCTGTGCACTCTTAATCTTATTTCACTGGGAATTACAGCTGGCCCCAGGCAGTCTCCAAGGAATCAAGCCCGTCTGTCTTCTTCTCATGTCACCCCAGTGGTATCTGACATCCCAGGCAAACTTTCCAGCTCTGTGTTGCACACATGGATACTATCGCTCTGAATTTGTACCCATATTTTTGTGTGGATTCCCTTTACTAATTTACACATGCCTGCATGACAGAGGACTTTTGGAGTACATCTCAGCTTTGCACTGGACTTGCACATGATAGATTTAATTTCACTTTTGTTTATACTGACTTCAACTTGATAAATTCAGAAGACTTGTTCTCAGCAAAACTGAGTGTCAGAAGTCAACCAGACATGAAAGATTTAAAATGGAGCAAGAAGGAATTGGATGAACCTTACTGGGACACTCTCTGGGAGTGAAAATGAATTTCAGAGATTTTTTTTTTTTCCCCTCTACTAGTCTTTTATCTTTGGACCTTTTTAGAACCTCGCTGAAGTGAGGTACTTTCAGCCACATTTTATTTTCTAATTTTTCTTAAGACCTTCACACTGGAGGCCTGAGCTCTGGAAATGTTCTTCCCTAAGGTATTTTATAGATGGAATGGAAGGAGAAATACTGGATATGTTGCAGGAAGCCTTCTAGCTCTCACAAGCTTTCTGGTTTATTTTTGCAGACACATAGAGCTCAGGTCAGAAAAGTCTCCAGATTTTGGAGAGCTTCACTAAACCTCGAGCTCTGAACACATTTGTTTGTCTGCAGATGGTTTGAGAAAAGAACTGCCCTTCTCTTGAGCTCAAATAATTTGTTTGGGGAAGTATCAAACAGCTGTAAGTAAATGCCAGGGAGTGAGATCCAAGAGACTGCAGGGTGATAAAAGCAGATAGACCTGGGCCTCAAAGGACCAGCTTTCCTTTATAGAAGCGCCAGCGCTGGCCTAAGCAGCTCGTTTCATGAGCAGCGAGTTGGCTGGCACTGCACAGACCTTCCCAAATTATTTAACTCCCTTTTCCACAGCCAGACAGGCTTTGGACAGGTGCTTAATAGCTGAGTGGGGCTAATTAAAACCAGCCTTGTAAAATACGACCAAGGCCAATTAAAAAAAAATATATATATTAATGATTGTCCCTCTGGAGGTCTGGCAGAGCCTATGGATGCATCCTCCCAGTACCCTCTGCTGTACTGGGAGCTGGGGAAGCTGCTTTAGTACGGCCCACGCCCTGAGAGAAGACAACTTGGAGGGAAGCCCACCAGGCACTTCGAGATGGCCTTAAGCTTGGCTTTCTGCCCCCGGGTGAAGCTGGATAGATCACCCACGGCATTTGCAAGGATGCGCCCTGCCTGCTGAAATAAAATGAGAAGAAAAGCGCGCGCAACAGCAAAGCATGAGCTGCTTAAAGAACCGTGAGCAAAGGCTGCCAGCGGGGGGTCGCTAGGGCTCTGCTGGCGGGCGCCCGGTATCGGGGGGCTCACCACTAGTCAGGCATGGCTGTGCCAAGGGCTGGGCGGCAGGCACTGTTTTCTGAACGGGACTAGTTAAGTGATGGTGTAGACATCGATACGCGGTTGAGCGAAGGCAAAGCCTGCAACTGCTGCTCATCGCCCCAGCGATGCGGAACGCACCACATCACCCACCTCTCGGCGTCTCTCTTCGTACCAGGAGATTTTTCAAGGAAGCAACTGGCTGTCCTAAAGGCCTCCTCTGGGCATTACTAATGCGAGATTAAAAATGAAAAGCAGCAGGTACGGGCACCTGCTTTCCCCAGATGAAAACCCAAAGGAGATATCCTAGAGGCTGACCCAAAATGAACCAGCACCAAAACCATCAGGAAGTCTGGAACCTTTCTTCCCTGGCTTCAGATGCACCCAAACTACTGAAATATCAGGTCTGGAGGAACGAGGCAGAAGAGCCAATTTTTCAATGCCCTGCTTAGGGTGATTTATAGCACAAACTTTGATAAAAGCTGGCAAGTGCCCTAACACTCCGCTTGCTGGCCTTTTCAAACCACATGATATTTCCCATTAACGATCGCCCAGAGGCAGTTAGTTAACTACAGCAATCAAGCACCCCTAATCTCACCAAAATGTAACGCCCTGGCAAGGCCAGAGACATGCTGGAGGAATCCAAACCTCTCTTAGAAGAATTCTTTCAGGCTGTCTGGCCTGTAGAAACCCCCAAGATGTATTCAGAAGGGTTTCTTAGGCTCGTAGCAAGTTGGGAAGGAGGTGATGGCAAGGGGTTTTCTATTTCAATGCATTGCCAGGGCTGGATAAACATCATGAAGCCAACCTAACTTCTTCAGAAGCCAGGGACCACCTGGGAAGCCCTGCAAGAAACCACGTAGAGTCCTTTACCAGTCCTACTTGGACTATTGGAATCGCTACTCACAAGGCAGTGCTACTTTTGAAGGCTTACTCCAAGGATTTCTTTCAAAAGCTTAAAGAGGAGAGAAATGCAAGCAAAGTGATAAAACTAAAGCAGGTTGTGTTTGTTTCTCCAGTAAGTTGAGCAAAGGAGAGGGAGGCACTGCCAGACCACACAGTTGTGTTATTCAGGTATTTTTTTTTATAAAAAGGAGACAACTTAGTTTTTGTTTCTTTGGTTCATAAATACAGCACGTGTGTGGTCTCCGGAGAAACACACCAGCCTGGGCTTTCCTATCCCAGTCTCTTCCCAAGGGTTTTAAGGCACTGCTAATACCTGGTGGTAATGTCATTAGTGTATTTGGGTGGGCAGGGAAAATACGTGGAATGACAGTAAGGCCTCTCTCCTGAAGGGACAGCTGCCCAGCCTCTCGCTTCTGTTATTGCCAGCATATTTCTTCGTGCCAGTTAGATTTGCAGATGGCAACGCTACCTTGGGAAGGTCCAGCTCCCCAGCTGGTGAGCCCTGCAGAGCAGTCACCTGTGGTAATGCCAACGCTTGCCCGGCAACTGATCCTGTCTGCTGGATGGTGCAAAGGATTAAAATAGAGCTTGTACTTTATTACAGGCCTGGAAGAAGGATATTGCTTTGGTTGCCTTTGCACAACAGAGCAAAGAGAGACTTCTTGCAACAGCCATCATCCTGTGCCAGCAAGGGACCAAAGGTCTGTGCTCAGGACAGCCTGAAGTGAAGACCCAAGGCTCAAACATTAAAAAAATGCAAGGTGCTGAACGCCAGTCAATTTAACTGCAGTCCCCCATTCATTTCAGTCTTAAAAGGGACTCCTGACCTCTGCAGATGAGGCACAGACGCATCTCACCCAGGGCTACATGGAGGGAGCCGTTACTTGTACAATACACGTTACTGTGGAGGCACAACAGCAATGGCCAAGTGTAGAATTTCAGGCTTACCATTGGATTTCCTGCCTTTGCCTGGAACAAAATTATACCTGCGTCATTCAGTATATGGGAATTTCCTCTCTTAGATTACATAAATGTTATTTAAAGAGGTACTGAGTAGATTTCAAAACATATTTTAACTTTGGGAAGGAATGTTTTCTATCAGTTGATTCAAAATGTCGCATTTATTGGTGATGTTTGGGTTAAAGATGTTTGTCTCTGAGTTACCAGTCCTTACTATTCTAATATTTCTACAGCTCTCTTTTGCTGTGTTCCTATAATGTATTAAAATTATATATCAATAGATAACAAATATCTAGCATATTGTTATCGAATATAAATGCTCAGATACTGAAAGAATAGAAATGTTAATTAATATTAATGTAATTATTTATATTCCTCAGTATGTGATCAGCTATCCTGGAAAATTCCCCCAGGCTAGGTACAGGATTGCTGTGGCTGTAAGTCACTTTGGCCAGCCACCCCCTCGCTCTGTGCCACGCTGCCCCACCAGCCAGCTTCATCCGAGATTGGTGATTAAGCACTGCTAAGATGAAGGTGGGAGCTGAGAGCAGCTGGCTCGCCCTTCTCACCCAGGTTTGCACCTCCAGCCACCTGGGACCTTCCCCAGTCCCCTTTTCCAAAATCAGAGTCAGATGCAAGAATCCTCCTGATGCCGGCGGGGGGTGGCTCAGACTCCCTGCCTCTACAAAGAAAGGATAAATCTGTGACAGTTGCTTAAAACCATGCAAGGAAAGGACTGGGAGGAGCAAGCATGGACAGGCGATGGCTCAGTCCCCTGGCTCAGTCCCACCCAGCTAGAGCGCAGCAGATGGAAGAACGCAGGTAAGAACAAGCAGAACCTTATTTATGCAGAAGTATCTATTAAAGCTAAACTCAGCTAGGTCCCTGTACCAAGTCAGTAAGTCTAAGCTAACCAGAAGGTTTTCCCTCCTGCCCCGTTCACGTTGCTTTTCCTGGGAAATCACGTTAGCATGCATTTCCACTGCTTTTGGACAACGTTGTTCCTAGTCCCCGTCCCGCTTCTGCCTCAATTTTCGTACTTAATGCAAAGCAGAACAGCCTCTGGTCCTTTAGGCAAGCCATGGGACCATTCCCTCTTCCCTACCTCTTAAATATAAAAAGCATGCAGCATAATCTTCCCTTCAGTCATGAAAAATACAGTATAATCTTAAGTAAATATTAGTGTTCTACTTACGTAAATACAAACTGCCATTGAGGGCTAAAGCACTGAGCCTGTCAAAACCCCAGACTGAACATATTTCTTCGGAAAGGTCAGTAAGGGTCAGGAGTGAAAGATATTTTGGTGTTCAGTATAAGTTAGGGGAAGAGTTCTGCTGGAAAGAGAATGGGCCAAATAAGAATTTCATCCTAGAGCTCTTGGGAAAGAGGGAAGGGAGACAATGCTTAGAATAAGGTTTTCTTGATTTGTTCCTGAATAAATCTCTCCTGCTTGCCATTCTACCCCATTTCTTTCTGCCTGCTGGGCAGGGATATATAAGAAATTAGTTTAGGACAAAGGCGACTGATGGAACAGGAACAGCATCTTCGCCCTCCACAGCCACCCCGGCTCTGAGGACGCTGCCATAGCAGCCACTGCCAAAACATCGCCCATTCAGCTTCCACGTCGTAGACAGCACTGCCTCCCGCACCCGCGCTAGGGGAGGTATTTTCCTTCCCCATCCATTCTCTAGAAGATATACGTGCTGCAGATAACTAAGGAGGTGGCAGGAAGAGACACATTCAAGGCCAGGTTGGATGGGGATGTGAGCAACCTGATGTGGTTAAAGGTGTCCCTGCTCCTGCAGGGGGGTTGGGCTGGGTGACCTCTAGGGGTCCCTTCCAACCCAAAACATTCTATGGTTCTATGACCATCTGGATCAGCTGCTGCTCACGAGTTTTAACAGAACTAGATATTCTGGGAGCACCAAATCTTTAGGTTTTAAAGGCACCCTTGCTTAATAATCATAAAAGATCTTCAGAGCATTCCACTTTGCATTAGTGAATTTAACATTTCCAAACCCTCCAGCTGTATCAGGCCCCTTTGCAACCCAACAGTGACCACGCTGCCCTTGCATTCTTCTTTTCTTTCACCCTGGCCAAGCGCAGCAGGTTCCTGCCTCTGGGTGGAGAGAAGTGTAAGGTGTTTTTAAGAAGAGCTGGCACTGACTCTGTAGCCCTCTGAAATGGTAACTTCTTCAAGATGAGCACTCACCAGTGTGAAAGATAGAGCTCATTTTGTGAAGCATTACTGCACCCCTTCAGACAGCTTTGTGGTTTTACCATCCCTTGGTGCCGATATTGAGCTCTCAGCCCTAGGCTCTCTGCTTGCATCAAGTAGTTGTCCCTTATTCTCATCATTTATAACCAAGAGGTGGAGGTGAAGGGCAAGAGCCGCCCAGCAGTCCATCAGCTTCTCTACTACTGTTGGGCGCTGGCTCTTCAGAAGATCTGCTTCAAGTCCCACTACAGAGAAAGGACTTGCACAGCTAATCTGACCACAGATCCATCCCTGCTTCGAGTCCTTAACCAATCACTTACCCATGATTTCCTACAGCATCTTGGATCTATCCCACCCATTAAGTTCAGTATGATATTTATCTCACACAGCCTGGCTTTTTTATTTCCACACCTGCACTTTATCAGCTGCACATGGATATTTCTGGTAAGTTTACCCATCATAGAGTTCATTTTCCCTTTGTCAAGAACTGGAGTGATAACTTGTATCTCCCATTGCACAGTACGGAGTGGGTAATCAAACACAAAAACACTTAGGGCTGTAAATAACTGATAATGGCTTGAATCTGTAATCATGGGGACAACACATTAACATCTTATTTCCAGCTGAGCTAAGGGGTACGCCTAGCTCCAAGGAAACCTTTGCCAGAAAGGAGTAACACAGAAACTCTGCCGATCAAAGCCAAACATCCCTTGGTCCATAGGATTCCCATCACCTATCATGAGTAGCTAGTCCATCGTGGAGATCAAAGCATTTCACCTCCACTAATGACAGGGTCACAGTCTGAAGAAGACACTGTTATTCCACCCGTTGTATTCAAGAGACCCTAACTTGGAGGAAAATAAAGCAACGTGCCTGAAGCCAGCCAAGGACTCGGAGCCACAAGCAGAACCTGCACCTTTAGGTCTCTGGTCCTGTGCTTTTCTACAGTGCCCTTCTCCCCGTGGCAGGGTAGGACAGGAGGGAAGGCTGGATCCTATTACTGAACAGATTAATTCTGTCAAATTTTTATTAGCCTTTAAAGCATTAGAGGCATTCAATACTTGGAACCTGGATGTATTTGTCCCATCATTACTTTCTCTAAGCATTCATTTCAGACCCTTTTTTTGTCTCATGCCCTTTTATAATTCCCCTGCTCTGAGCCAAACCCCTGCTTGTTTCACAACTGCCATAACTTTGATATAGAAATTAGATTTGAGAACAGAGCTTTGTCAAAAGAAGGTTTCTGAGTATTGCTGACAATAAGAGAAAAAAAATCAAAGTATGCCATGCATCTCTGCCTTCAGGTTCCTGCAGACAAGATTTGTCTTTCTATCAGATGTTTGTAGTGTAGGTAGCACAGAAATAAGAAGCTGCTTTACTCTTTTAAACAGTGGTTATCTTCTGAGCCCCGTTGTCCAGATGTGGGAGAGGGGCACAGGGTCATGGAAACGCTAGAGGACATGTCAGAAAAGCCAGGTCCTACTTGGCAGGTATAGCCTCCTGCGCGGCAACCCAGGAAACATTCAAGGCTTTTTATACTGCTGCCCTTCACAAAAGCAATGTGCTAACATGGTGCTACAGCTGCTCAGCCTGTACGTACGAAGAGGCATCCAGGTTTGTTGAATTCCTTGTGCATGCGCTGCACATTGTACGTGCTCAGAGCTTTCCCTAGGAGCCACCAGCAGCATACACAAGTTGCCTGGATCTGGGCAGCGACACTGCTTATCTCTGCTAGGTCCAGGCCAACTAACGTTTCTCTTCTGCCTACTCACTGCCGTGATACCTTTCTGCGTTTGTAAAGAGAACCTGAAACCACAAAGGCATTTAAATGCCAAATCCCCAGTGGCCTCAGTGGGGATTTAGAGCCCCAAATACCTTTGTGAATCTACAAGTGGACAAAATGCCAGGAACCAGTGATAGCTAAAAGACACAGAGGAGGGGAAAATAGATGAGCTCAAACTCCCAGCCTCGCAGTCAGACTAAACGAACTCAGCTTCTTCCCCTCAGCTTTCCACCCTTAATACATACAACTGTGAGCACTGGAGAATAATCACCTATAGCCAGTTCCTCCTCCTACACCCTCCCCCACCCGACTCCGCTTTATGACACCGAAAGCACGCACAGCCCATTTTAACATTTTCCAGCCCAAGAGCTGTAGTCCAACCAGGGTGGGCAAACAAACGTCTCGTCACCGCCAAGTATGGCCCAACATTGGCTCCAGCAAGAAATTTCCAGCCACTATGGAGCCAGACACATTTACATTCCTCTATTTGAAGTAAAACCCTAATCCTTTGGAAGATTTGCAGTCTGAGCAAGAGCTCCGCTCTCACCCATGCCTTTAAGGTTTCTTTCTGTCTTGCAGCAAGGGGCAGCAGCAGACTTCCAAAGAAAGAAGGGGCTGATAAAGAAAACGGACTGGAAGTTCATGAAAGGTTTTTTTTTTCTTTTGTTTCAGTTCTTTGAGGACTGAGAAGATTTTCACCAATTTGTCTTCAGGATCTCACCTCTAGGAAATCAATGAAACCTTTTTTTCTCCTTATTTTACCAGCAGGAAAACAAAAGTGTACAGAAGAAAAGTGTCTTGTCTGATGCCATCCAAAAAATTAAAGATTCCATAGCAGAGCCAGCATGGGAACTCAAGAGGCTTGGCCCATTAATAAACACTGGCTTAATACACAGGTTTGTCACACTTCTGATCACTTGAAAGGGCCATTAGCAGCTTTGGCTTTCCCTGCTGGTTGTTGCCCAGAATTTTCACTCTGTTTCCCATTAGAGGATTGCATCAATTTTTACTGCATGCATTGCATTTTGCTCCTCACCCTCCATCTACTGGCAATGGGTGGAATTCTTCTAAAAACTGGAATACACTTGGAAGTCAGCAGGAAGATGATTCTAGCCTAGTAAGTGCATGCCTTAATGCCACAACTCTTCCAACCGTTAGAAGTGATGCACCTCAAGTACATGCTCATCATTAGAGAATCTGTTCACACATGCAACGTCCAGCCTCCAGTTAGTTGCTTTCTTCAATAATCAAGTATTTCCATGGACCTGAAATTTTATTAAATGGCTTTCCCTGCTAAGAGTAAAATAAACAACCAGAAAGCTAGTCTTTTTGGTCTGTGCAACGTCCCCATTCACAAACTTCCTATAAGATCCAGAATCACACGGTAATTGCCTTTGCAGGGAAGGAAGAAGTGCTGATGCAGAGGAGGATGCAGCAAATTCCTTCTGGAACTCTCAAAAAGCTGAAAACACTCAATACCCTGCCCTTCTCTACAACTCTAAGCTCACAGGCTGACAACCCACCTCCCAGCATTTCTCAGCACTTCATGGGAACCAAGACATCCAAAAGAACAGAGGACATAGCTCCATGTTTCACATAGAATCATAGAATGTTTTGGGTTGGAAGGGACCCCTAGAGGTCACCCAGCCCAACCCCCCTGCAGGAGCAGGGACACCTTTAACCACATCAGGTTGCTCACATCCCCGTCCAACCTGGCCTGGAATGTTCCCAGGGATGGGGCCTCCACCACCTCTCTGGGCAACCTGTTCCAGTGTTTTACACTGTCGTCTCCACTCAGCCGACAGGCCAGAAAATACATTCCAGAGTAAAACATGGCTGAAATGAGATCTCCAAACTCAACAATAGGGGCAGCAGAGCCTACCAGGCCTTGAACCTTGTCACAGCCCTGCACAAGTCCCAAGTGCCAAGCTGACTATCTAAAGCACAGAACGTTAGCTCTGGTTATACCTGGAAAAGCCTGAGAGGGCAAATCTCCACATTCCTATGCATGCAAAAACATAGAGTGGCTATTCCTGGCACCCACAGCTCTGGATCTAGCCAGGCATCATGCACCATAGCACGTCCAAGCCTAGACCTTCCCTGCAGCACCCAGCACCCTCTCCTGCGTCACTGCTGAGGTGAGGTTGCACCGATGACAGGAGAGCCCTGGGGTGGGCACATGATGGTTATGGCCCAGGCTGGGACTCCAGGAGGTGGTGGCCTGGACCTCAGCCTTGGCCCTCAGGCAAGACCACTGTAAGCATAAGGGCTCTTGCTTCCCTCCGAACCAAGCCCAAGGACCAGAAGCAGTCTCAGAACGGGTCAGTGAATGTCTTTTCACTCCTGGAATTCCATACAGATTACCTACCAAACCATAAATTAGTCCTGCTTCTGGATTTCCAGTCAAGGGCTTGGACTCTCTGACCTAGTCTCCAGTTTCTCTTTCAGCACAGACATTGTGAAACTCTGACTTTCCTGTTTTCTCTCTCCTTAATAAAAAAAAATAAAATCTTAAAAGAACCTTAAAGGTTCTTTTGCTGGCTACCTTACGCACCAACTTTCCAAGCAACATTACCACAATGGTTTCTCCTTTCAAATGTCAGAACCAAACACTGCTGCTGATTTTGTGGCTGTAGACAGTTCATCTACTCTTTTCAGGAGGATGAGGGGGTATTTGATGTAGGGAGCAAGGGTTAAAACTGGAGGAAAACATGGTCAGTCCATGCTACAGCATTATTCTTCCCACACTTGACTCAGCTCACCCCACAACTGCCAAGGTGGCTATGAAAACAGAGCAAATAAACCTGCTGCAAAACTCACACATGCAGTATTCTAATTAGTTTGGCTTTGGCCTATGCCTTCCCAGCAGTAACGCAGGTCTTCTCCAGCCATACTCGCCAGCTCCTTTCCATCTTTTGCTCTGCCCTTCCAAGGTTGGGCAATATGGGACTAAGCAGTGGCAGTGGTGCTTGCGGTGACGGAGTTACCCACGTGTTGGCCCTTGGTTCTCGGGGCCTGTTGGGATACTGGCTGAAATCATGGCATGTTTATCTGCGTAGCAAAGAGCTAAGAGGAACAGATAGCAGGAAAGATAAATGTTTCTTTAGAGGAATTCTCCAGTTCATGCCAAAGATGTGGGTTCTCCCATCACAGTTTAGGGTCTCAGTTTCCCCTCCTGAGAACCTTCCTGTGAAAGGCTTAAATTTACAGATACATATGCAGAAGTCCACCCTGTAGGCAGCCCTGACCATGTCTCTTGCCATGTTCTGACTATAAACAACATTTGCCTCCAACTTCCCTTGCTGGCTCATGCCTATTGCAAAAGAGTTACCATTCGCTACAGTTTTCTCACTGTACTTCATATCCCTGGATATATTATAATAAATTCATTATTTCAGTTTCAGATCTTGCAGTTTGTGAGAAGAGTAGCTCTGGAAACAGAGACATTCCAACGGAATTATAGTTCAGTGTTTAATAACCTCTGATGAGGATCATTAGAACCTGAAAGGGAAAACAAAACAATACAGAGGGGAAGGGGGAGGGGAAGGGGGAGGGGAAGGGGAAAGGGGAAAGGGGAAAGGGGAAAGAGGAAAGGGGAAAGGGGAAAGGGGAGCTGGCTCTTGCTCCCCAGTGCTACAGCATCTGCTGCTGAACAATCCTAGCACTCAACCAACTGCAATCACATGCAAGTCCTACCAGCTCCATGCCTTTCCAACCTTTCTCAGGCTACGGGCTACCCTTATTTCAGGCTAACATTACAATTCCCAGCTCTTCCCTTGCTATTGTGTTTAAATCACACCCAGGAGAGAAAACTAACCCAAGCTTGTACCATCTCAGTCAATCGGACAAAGACAACCTCTGCTCATTTGAGAGGGTCAAATGTGTTAACATCAGATAAGTAGTCTCATCACAACTTGATCAGAAATTATCACATTTTCCAGTTCTTTGACAGGCTGTTTCACAACACAATAATTTCTGCCTGCCCAAAAAGGTAATAAGCCTGTGGCAGAGCCAAGACCACTGCAGCTTAACCTCCCCTTCCCCTCCCTGCCCGCCCCCAGCCCTGTTTAGGACATTGCTCCGTACAGCAAAGCGTCTAGCTGCTAATACAAAATAAACATCAGGCCCATTTTGCTGGCAGGACAAAAAGCCCTAGCTCCCCACGGAGAAGGGAGTCTGTAGCTGTGGAACACCACGAGGAATCATCCCATGATTCTATGAATGTCTCCGTGCCGCCCTCATAGCAGTTTTTCTGAGAGGGCTCCATGGGTTCTGCCTGGCTGGAGTAAGTCCGAGAAGGAGATGGTACAGGGAAGCAGTCAGCTCTCCTTCATCCTATGCTCCCTTAGGTTTGGGGGGTGGGGGGGGGTGGGGGGGTGGTTTTAATATGTCGAGAAAAAGGCACAAATGATTTTGACAGCTTCTTTACGGCATTTTCCAGAAGCCTGAAATGGGATTCAAGTGATAAACCTCTAAATTCCTGTAAAGTTCCTCTGTATGCCATGGCAAATTAGGAATTTGCTGTCCAAACCACATATATTGAACTGGCCCTGATCCTGCTGCATTGACATTCTGATGTGTTTTCCTTTCCCTCCGTTTCATTCCCTTTGGCCAACTACAATGGTTACACATCTGTGAATCATGACTTCCTAGTCAGCGAGGCGGACCCACTAATAACAGCATTATTTGCATTATAGTCAGCCTGTTTTGCTAGACATTGCGCAAAAATCTAGAAAATGAGAGACTTTGCCTCACAGTCATCAATAGAATTGGACACGTCTGTTCCTTCTTACACAGAGGAGTGGGAGGTTCTTGAATTCACTTACGTGTTTGTCCAGTGGTTGACTGAAAATGGTACCCTGAGCAGTCCCTCGATTAACCAGTTTCCACACCATGCTAAAAGCCCACCCTTCATAACTGGATTTGCCTCTCATCACTAGAAAGGTCAAGGAAGCAATAGGCCATGAATGTTGAATCATCCTCTTGCTGCAAGAGAATGTGATAAGGGACACGCGCTGCCGCTGTTTATGCCCTCTCTTCAGTGCTCCTGGTTTGTCCACACGCTACCCTGATAATCTTTAATATGATCGCTTTATTTTAGAGTGACTGATATTTTTCAGAGCTGATGAGGAACACTTTTGCAATGCTCGTAAGTATACAAGTGATGGATGATCTGTCTGTCTTTCCCTCACTGCTCATCCCTCCCTCACTGACAACCATACATGAACCTACATGGACCAAGATCATGTAGACTACAAGAACCCCAGTGAAGTGAACCACCTGACATAGGCACAGAGGTGCTTTAAGATTTAGCAACACCAGGCTGAGCCTAGGAGGTATTTTGGTCATCTCTTCCACTTGGGAAGCACAAATGTGGTACTGAAGGTAGTCATGGAAAAGTTGCTAACATACCAGTTCATGGGGTGCCATCTACGGATAACGGAGGGTGCTCAGTCTGCCTTGCCTCCTAGGGATCTATCAGTCAGGTAAATAGCATCCATTTGATGTTATTACCTTTTTCACAGACTGAATTGGCATTTAGACATGCAGATTCATTACTGGTTTTCCATGTCACAAATCAACAAGAGGACAAGAAGGAGTTTGCATGGTAAGATCGAAATGGATGCTAACAGACATCAATGTCGAAGCTACTAGGCTGTTAACCGTTTTCTTCCTTTTTTTTTAATTAAAAAATTTTAAATAGCTCCAAAGATGTTCAGCGCATTTTTTTAAGCAAAACTGACCTTTGAACACTCACATAAATAAAAGCTATTGGGACTACTGGGAAGTGTTTCCCTCCTAGCTGTACACAAGAGGAGTTGTGTCAATTTGCAAACAAGACACAACTATCATGCTCTGACATCTGCTGGGGGAAAGCGCTTAAATATTTACTGTCCATATTCATCACCTGAACATTTTTTTGGAACAAGGTACAAGGGGAGAGGATAGAAACCCTCACATCTGTTAGCTCAAGAGAATGGGAATTCTCTGGGATACGCACTCCAGTCAAACCTTGAGCTGCGGGCTGGCCATCGCTACAAGAAGGGAAAGCTTTGTTGGGTTTATGCAAGAGGTCAGAACAGATGCAGAAGCCATCTATGTCTCCAAAGTAACTTTCCTATATTAGGTAAAATAGCCTCAAAATTGGTGCTGGGTGTTTGCAGCCCTCCAAGAAGCATCTTGCAGCCGATCAGTTACCACTGCCTACATATTTGCACCAAAAGGGATATGTTTCTTGCTGGCAGACTGTGGAGACTTGCTGAACCTGAGCCAAGAAAATAGATGAGGCAAGGGGTGTTAAAAGCTACCGTCTCGCCTCTTCTACACATTACACGCACGAGTGCCTTCAGCACCCAGGGCCCGGAGCCCAGACAATTTGCTGAAAGTCTAATGCATTTCAGATAAGGCCTTTGACTATTACCTGGATTGACAGCCAGAGAATGGGAGGAAAAATCCAGGCTCCGGCCTACGCAGCCGAGCAGAAAGCATCCCAGTTCACAGGCTAACCTAGGTCAAGTGATTTGGCGCCTGCGGTGTATTAAAGCTATTTACAAGAGAAGAGAGGGAGGGATTTACAGAACTTGAAGGGAACCAACTCTCCCAGTGAAAACTGTTTTTATTATTTTAATTCCTGGTACGTCCTGGCTCTGTGCTCACGGTCAGGGTTGGAAAGGCACCGTCTTTAGTAGAGACACTGGGAAAATGAACAATATTTCTACAACTCCTCCATTTCACAACTACCCAACTCACATGCTTTGCTTTCATTCTACAGACCATCACCTGAAAGCTGCTCCTTCAGGCTGGAGGTGGAAAGAATCAACTCTCTAAGTTCCTAAGAGCCATGTGCATTTGTACACTCCCAGGCATATCTGAAAGTGCCAGGACAAGGATATGAAAGGACTGCCATGCTCATAGAATCACAGAATCGTTTAGGTCAGAAAAGACCTTTGAGATCATCGAGTCCAACCATTCCCCTAACCCTGCCATCCCACCACTAAACTCTGTCCCTAAGCACCTCGCCTGCCCACCTCAGAGCCGTGTCAGAAAGACAAAGACGTCTCTCTTCCAGCAAGACGTTGATGCAGATGCTTCAGTGAATCTCTCCCAGTCAAAGCCAAACTGGGAACTCCCGAAAGACAAATGCTCTTGTGAAGTCTCAGCCATCTCCCATTTGAGCTGGAATGGTGTTTCTTTCACACATGCTTAGTGCTCTCAGTACTGGGTATGCCCGGGAGACAGACTGCAGAACCTGCCGAAATGCCGAAAGATAATGAGACATTTGGGACTGATAGAGTTGACTCTTTCTAACTCTTTCCAAGGCTTAATTTCTTAGGATAAGCCTTGCCTGTTAAAGCCCAATGCACCCCCTGCAACACAGCCTATCACCCTCTCCTCGATTGTCAGCCCAAAGGCAGAGAAGGGGGACAGGGACTCCAGGGGGCAAGGGTGGGCTGGGAGCTCCAGAGTGACAGTAGCCACCGCGCTGTCCTGTACCCATGTGAAGCTCTCCAGCCACTGTCTATCCAGTGGGAAAAACGAAGGGGGAATTACTCCTTCTGAAGGAACCGGACACACATCCTCTTTCGGAGTCTTAGAAAGCTGCCTTTCCCACCACTTTTTGTTCGGTTTCCAGTTCTTGTGTGCCATCACTGGCTCTAAACCAGCTGGCACTTCTGCCAAGTCTCTTCACCACACTACTTCCCAGCAGAGACACAGACCCCTCAGGTTCCCACGAGGGACTCGTGTCTCGTGCTGGGATGGGTGCTGCCTGCCGTGTGTGTGACCGCAGCCCTGCGTGGGACGGGCTCGACGCCTCCTGACCCCGCTGCGGCTCTGGGTGTGAGCAGACAGGGCCAGCAGGCTCTGTATGGATTACACCCAGCAGACTGGAACCAGCACCAGTTCAGTGGTTGCATTAGTCCTCACGGTTTGCTCTGAGCACAGACGTTCCCTGTTAGGATCATAAGCATGACCATTCTCTAGAACATCTTGACTCTTTCCCCTCTGCTCCTGTTTTCCCTTTTCACTTTTCCTTTCTCTACCTTTCTCTTTTTTTCTTCCTAGGTTGTTTGTTGGGAAACCCAATATTCTGTGACCAACTTGCCCCACGCCCTTGCCTGTCCCCCACCACCTCCCATCCCCTTCTGCTCTTTGATCTGAAGATCAAAGTGAGAAAAGAGCACAAGCCAGTGACAGTAAGAAAATCAGCACACGTGGGGAAAAGGAAAACACCTACTCACAAAGAGGAACAGCAATCCCTATTCTTCCGCTTGTGATGGCCCCCACATGCAGCTCTGTTCCTGGATTCTCTGAACTTGTCATTAAAGTCTGACACATGTCCCTGACTGGCCAATGCACGGGTTTTGGAGTGATTTGGGAACCCCCAATTGTGGGCTACCATCCAAAAATATATGGTTTTCTAACGGTTAGTTCAACCGATTTCTGCTGCAAGGCTCTAGTCCTATCATTTTTCCCCACTGCTGCTGTATCAGAGCACATCACGGGGTTATTGAACCAGCTGCTTCTTGTCGCAGAAGAAAATCCAGTCCCATGGCACCCATTCTGCACTGGCTTTACTGGATCAGTGCTGCCTATTTAGCAGGCGTGCCACGGGATAAACCACCAAGAGCACCTAAGTCCTAAGGGTAAAGCCTAAGAAAACTCCCCTTGCAGTTCCAAATCAGAATCTGCTTAGCTGAGAAATACAAGCTGGACCTTACCCTGACATGGCATAGATGCTCCACAGCAGCTTTAAAATCAAGGACTGAAATGCCCTATTTTTTTTTCTGGTGGCTATAATGCCTCACATACATTAGACCAGGACCCTAATTTTCCAATATCCCATAGACACTTTAATTTGTTGTCTGATTCAAGAGCAGGGTAAGGACAGCCTGAACAAGCAACCACAGCCACCCGAGCCCCTGGCATACTTCTCCCCAGTAAGTATAGGTGCAGAGCAAAGCATACCGGTTTGCTGCTCAGGCTCAGTTGCTATGATGAAAAGGATAGTTTTGGTCTGCCAGGAAAATAGCCCAGGCCCTTTTTTTTTTTTTTGATAATTGCCTAGCAATTACAAAAAAAAAAAAGAGGCGAAAATAAATGGCAGGGGGAGTGGATGTTGCCTACTGCAAAACAAGGGCTAACCCCAACATCCCCATGGGTTGTTAACTCACTACGGCTGTCAGCACTGATCGTAATCAATTGGTCACTCATCACGGGAAAGCAAATGGTCAGGCCACAGCATGCCCCACAGAACCAACAGGCTAACCATTATACTCAGCCTCACTGGGATAAGTCTGCTATTAAACTCCCAGGAGTCTCACAAAGCTAAAACATTGTCCTCCAGCAATGCCAACGAAAGGCCCAAGGAGCCCTGGAGCAGTGTCCCGGAGGTTTCTCTGCGGTGTTTCTATCCTGCATTCATGTTTTAGTGGTGGTGAATAATACAGTGCAGCAATGTGGACATCTCTGCACAGAGCAAACACACGGTGTCGTAATGCTTCCTGGGACTCTTCACGACAAATTCTCTTCCCTACTATTTTCCCTATCCAGACTCAAGAGGATTTTTTGTCTTCCCAGGATGAGAACAGCAACACAGCCGTTACCCTGGTATGGGTTCTGAGCAGTGGCTATTAATTTACCAGGCACATCATTTGCAAAACATCTCTCCTGCAGCCACCCGTCCTGCCTCCCGCAGCAGCCCCGCTCACCGCGCCGCTGGCTGGCGGCCAGCGCTGTCACTCAGCGTCGGGCAGATTCCTCGTCAGCCTGCTCTTTAGCCATCACAACACCGGCAGCCCTGGCGCCCAGGCAACTGGGGGAGGATGCTTAACGAGGTCCAATCTGTCTGGCTCTAAGGGAGGAGAAGACGGGGATGTGTTGCAGGACGTGTCCTGAAAAAAGAACCAAGTGCTTGAGGCAAAAGCTGTGGGACTTAAGAAGAAAGACACAGAAGCTAAAGCAAAAAATAGCCGCCTCTTCCCCTACCCTCTCCCTGTCTCCCAGGGATCTTATGGGTTAAACACAGGCCCCTCTGCTTCCACGCACGGTTCTGTCTCCGCTCTCCAAACCCCTTAATCTCTTTCTGCAACTCCTTGCTTTGCACCTACTCTATAAACACTCTTCTGCTTAGCGTGGCTAAAATGTGTTTTTATCCAGCACGCGGTAATTCAGACATTTAGAGCAAAGCGCTTTTATTCTGCTTCCTACCGGCTGCATGAAACTCCACGCAACCATTATGTGTGCGCCGGGGGTAACTGTGGCACTCCGCGTCCTCGAAAATTCCTCCAGCCAAATGTGATTACAGTGCAACAATTCACCTGTCCCCGTGTAAATCCCGCAGCTTCGGCCGTGCCATCCTCACGCCTTTCCGCCAAGCTCCATCCTGCTTTTTTAATATAAGTGACTAATTCTCCACGCTACTTCACGTCACATTTAAAAGGTTTCACTCGGGGCTGTGTCTGGTTAAAACAAAACAAAGCTCAGCAAAAATTGCTTCTAGCTAAAAAAAACATTCTTTCAATATTATATCACCATTCCTTTCCATCACATCTCACATTACGATTCCAAGGCACTGGATGAGAGCACATTTTACCTGCAAGCAGATGGGTAATCCTGATCTCCCATGAGTTCATAGACACCCACAATAGGGAAGGGGGGCAGAAGTTCCACTTTAATCGGGATGGGGAAGATGAGTCCAGGTGGAAATGCAGAAGCTTTCCCTTGACACGCTGTCCCATCACTCCAAATCACCAAAAGAGAATGGTTACTTCACCCAGCTTCACTTGACTTCAGTCCCCAAAGCACCACATCTGCCAGGTTAAATTATAATTAAATTAATAATCAGGCTATCCATGCAGGATTTAGGGCATGAAATATAGCTGCCTCTGCTAGAAATCAAACTAAAGTCAGTTCTGTTGCTCACTGGGATTTGTTAACCTGGAACAAGAACGGGCTAGAGCAGCTACAAAGGTGAGATAATCCAGGAGATTTGGGGATGGAAGAGCAGAACAAACTGCAGAGGGCTTCACTTTGCAGGGTGCTGAGGATGGAAGATACCTTTTGCTCTCTTGCTTAACCTACCTTCTCACTACTTTATTTGCAAAGGTATGTTGGAGGACATCTCCTGTATGGACAGGTCAGCCTTTCCCATAAAAGGCCATCAGTTGCTGTCACCTCAAATTAATTGAGACGATCGCCTGCCAGCATGCATTAGCTCAGAGGGGTTGGGATCAGGTTAGAGATCTGCCTGTTAAATTACCAGAAGGCTGTTGTTTAAGCATATCTTCCAGCAAGGAATTTTTTGCAATCTTGAGTTTGCTATCAAATGCGAGCCTGGAAGCACATGAGAAATGGCGGATCCTTGTCCCATCATGGAAATAATTCAATCTACTCTCTCAAACATTAACAATTAAAGACAGGGTAGGAACACGCTCCTTTGGTTGGGAATCTGATTGAAACTCCTTTTTCACCTTGAAAATTCTGGGGAGCTTTGGGGCTCCAGTGATTTGATCCTAGCTTATTTTAAATCCTAGTGGATTCAAATACTTCCAGATCAGAAAAACATCCACAAAATCAGGCTGGCTTTATCAGAACTGAGTCCCTTCCATACTGTCCCAAATCAGTGTGACAAATCTGACAGCACAGCTAAATGAAGAGAAAAATACTTAGAGTCTTGACTTACTACAAATCCATGAAAGCATTTAGATCTTCCTGGCCCGCCTTTGACCACAGTTGATGCTCCAAACTGCTCTTATTCCTACAGGTTTCCTTTTTCTGCATCCAAATACTGGATTTCTGCTTACTATTGAAATAAGCGTCTGAATACCTTTTGTGATTGCAAACCAGCAGAGACCAAGGTAGGACCCAGCACAGTAACTGGCACACGACTTGGTGAGTATTGAGTCAGGGACTCTGCCTCTGCAACCCAACAGCTGAGGTTCAGCCGGGAACTTCACCCCCTCCAAACGTCCATGGCTGCCGATGATATTGCTGATCTCACAGCTACAGAAGACCCCGATCACGTGCACTGGGACATGATTGCCTCATTTAATCCCCTGCCAAGCTCTGCAGAAGGTTCTGCTGCACACCACCACGATACGTCCCCAGTGATTTCAGTAAGGGGCATGCTTCTCCCCAAAGGGGAGCTGCACCCAGACTCCTCTGAGCGCTTTTTACTCATGCAAGTAGATTGATCAGCTTCAGCAAGGCTCAGAATAAAGAGTCTGCAAGAATGACTCACAACAAGCAACAAAGTTTTATCGATCTCGTACATTAACTGCAAGGCGGTACGTTGGTTTGGGTAGAGGTGAAGGAGGCAGGAGCAGCCTTCCTGCAAAACCCATTTGTGGCTGGGGGCACGGTGTCAGGAGGTGGTCTCCACAACCTGCAGGGAGGCAGTGGCACGTAACGTTGTGCAAGACACGAGCTGTGCAGTTAGGAGAGCTCAGCCCAGTGTTTGCGTTGCGCCTCCATGCCTCAGGTCATCTCGGGAAGCACCTGCTGTGTAGGTGCCAGACAGAGATGATATCAAATGAAACTTTGGCACCAAAATTGACATACTTCTGCAAAGCCAATTTACATTCCTTGCTCTGGGCTTCTGGAGCCAAAAAAAAAAAAACCCACCCAAACAAAAAAAATGAAAAAAACCCCAACAAAATGTACTTTGGATCCAAACTTGACTCCGTGGCTCCAGTTTGCCTAGCATAGTTTCCCTGGTATAATGCTAACATGAGGTTCTGGCTCATAGCACTGTGTCCTAGAAGAGTCCCCAGTGGGTATTGCAAAGTCTATCATAAGAGCAAACTGGGAACAAGACAGCAATTATGAGATTGTGATGAAAAATGGTCTATTTGTTACATTGCCCAACCCTGTTCCCATCTTTGTCCTCAAGGGCTTCTTTGCAGACACTGTGATTTGCTTTTTTTCCCTTAACGATGTTGGTTTGGAAAAGAGACTCCTTTTTTTCCACCCTCCTGACACACAGTCCATGTGATCCCTCCTTCCCTCCCTCCTGCATCGCACACTCTTCCCTGCAGCAGCCAGGATTCTGGGCAAGGGGGATCAGCGGATTCACAGCCCTAGAGATCCTACCCCAGAGATGAAGCAGGTGCTTGAAGGGTTATTGCTACCAAATCAACTCTGTTGGCTGCTCATAGAACAAACAGAGTTGGGTAACGTGCATTCTCTGGTCTTGCATCTCCCTCACATTGTACTATGAGTCATTGCTTGTACCTTTACAAGGCTGGTTTGAGAAGCCCCTTCTCTGCAAGACCTTTGGCAGCTTGCTACACGCATCCCATCCAAGGGTAACCGTTTTTTTTTAGCTTCACACCAAAATCCATCCTTTTTTACACTAATAGCCAACAGATTGGTGCCCCACCCGCTCCATTCCCAATATAAAGCATAAATTAATAACCCAGCACTAGGTTGCTTTCATATAACGTAATACCAGTGTAATAATATAGAATAACACAATATTACTGATGTATATTATAATGCAATTTATTCATTTGCCCAATTGATTCATGAAGGCACCATCTGAGTGTGACTCTATATTAACACCAGAGTTCTTTTAATGATAAATACATTTCTTGTTGTTTAGGTTTCTCATTCAGGCCTGGCAAACACGTACCCACATGCTCAGCAGGTCCCTACCAGCTTACTGAAGTGCGGGATGAGGACTTTGGGTTTCCAGCTTTGTCTGTTCACCCTGGCTGCCTTCTGCAGCATTCCCACCTGCTAGCAGAACTCACCAGGAGCACACAGGTTCTTTGCCGACAGCTTCTTTCTGTCTCTCAGTTCACATTCAGCCCAAACACCCGTACTTCACTCTTTTCAAATGTAACTGTCTGCGTCTGATAGGTTCTTGCTGCCTTCTTTCCACCCCGGTGGTCCTTCTGACCACCTTTCCTCCTCAGCTCTCTCTCTGCCCCAAATCCACAGCTCCATCCTTCTGGATTTGGAATGTGTGGGCACAGCTCACTGCTGGCACATCCTACCCAGGCCTGGTGATTTGATGGCTCCTACAGTTTCAGGGGTCTGATTTTCTAAAGGAGCTTCATAGCTTCTTACGTTTCTCCTGAACGAAGAGCAGGTCTTACTCTTGCAGCTCCAGAGAAGTTTCAGACAGCCCATAGCACTGTAGTATTAACCAGTTATGCTCTTTGAGAGTAGCACATGCTTAAGAAGTCAGACTTCTGTTTTTATTGGAGTCCATGAAAACCAAAAGCAGCCAGAATTATATGAACTTAAATTTTTCAAAACCTCCCCCTTGGCCTCCGCAGTTTCTACCCAAAGCAAATAGGCTCAGGCTATAACTCTGGGCTGAAATGAAGGTAACGCTCATTAGAGTGTAAAGGCTTTACCCTTTTAAGTAAGGCAACAGAAAAATACCACTGAAATGATTATTTAAAGAAACACATTTATGTAGTTTTTATTTTCTCCAAGGTGCTGATTTGGCAAATACACAGGTGCATAACCAAAGGCCCCGAGGAGTGCCAGGCAGCTCGTTATTCGCAGGAATCGAGGGCCTTTTGTGCCAGCTGAATAATGAAATATAAATTTGCAAGCCTGTCAGTGAGTAAGCAGCGCTCCTTTCACCGCCTGGTATTCCATCTTCGTGATGGGCTTGTTTTCGGCAGCTCCCACCGGCAACAAAAGCCCCGCGGTAAGTAGATTCAGAGGATTTCCCAATCTTTTCCCAATTGGGCAGAGTTTTGTTGTCACCATTTTCCCCTGTAATTTTCTTTTCTGGGCAGGAGTGTTTCAGGTCTTGGTTGCTAATGAGGGTTTATGATTAAAACTACTCTCGTTAATTCTCCTCACTATAAACACAGCTCAGTTTATCTGCACATGGATTGCTTTTCTCTAGGCAGCCAAATGCCCTCCCACTTTGCTCACGCGGGGCACTAGCCCTTCTGGATATACACCCATCCCTTCCTTCTGCTGCAGGGAATTCTGCCACCCTCGAGCTCTTCCCCGGATGCAGGATTACTCACTCCCACGCTGAGGACGAGGGGGTTTTGGTGCAAACCACACATCTTGACCAAGCTGTGTGCAAAAGCGTAGAGTCTTGGGTGGGACGAGCATTTCCAGGAGGTGTTATTCCTTCCTTTGGAAAATCCTCTGGTAGAGTTTGATTTCCTAAATACCCTGTTAAGGCATCCAAAAGGAGGGCAACACTGAGGCTGGTTTGGTATTTGTTTCTGACAACTGCACTTAACTTGTTAAAATCAATGAAATATAAAAAAAAAAAAAAAGCAAAAGCAATGTGTGTCACATGGAAAAGTTGCCAAAACATCAAAATGAAAAATACAGTGCAAGGAGGAGCTATTGCTCCTCCTGCATCAACCCAGGAGATTCAGAGTTGCACGCTCCCTTCGTCTAGTTAGAAACTGTTTAAAAAACCAACCAGCCATCAGGAGTAGCCAATCAACACCATTGAAACATGGACAAACGTGGCATATGGACCACCCCGCGCTGCAGCACTGTTGCCACAGGACGTAACAGGAGTTTATTCTACGCTCTCGCAGCCCGAGGCAGCCGTGGGCACTGGCTATATTGAAGCAGCAGCAAGCGTTCCTCGTGCTTAGGGAACCAGATTTGCCAAGAGCCTCATCGGCAAGCGCTTACGGCGCATAGCTCTGGCACGCAAACCAGTGAAGCAGCTGGGCATGGGTATGGTCACGGGCCAGATCCCACAGCAAAGTCTTGCCATTCCCTGCCTGTACCCATCCCCAGTCCACTCCTGCCTCAAGTTTCACAGGCACTTTGGGAAAGAACTCCCGTTTTCCTATCCCAAAGTCTGTCTAGAATAGGAAAATGTATTTATTTTTCCTCTTCAAAGACCTCATGTTGTCTCTCATTTTATTTGTAAACAAAGAGGTGAGGACAACCTCCCATGGGGTTATTTCTCCAAAATAAGCTTTCCCTGCATTTCATTATCATCTTTCCCTACACTCCTCTCCTCACAGATTTCTTTATATTCATATCTAATCATAACAGACTGCTTTACCATACGAAACCATCGAAGACAAATAGCCAACGGGAGAGATTCAGGCTGGTTCTTTCCAGGAAGGATGTGTTTGCAGGAAACCAGCAGGCAGCCCCCAGAAAAGAGCAAGTAGAGCTGAGAGTAAAATTGGGCTTGGAAGTATAAGATCAGATTTGGAACTTTGATTTGCCTCCCTACCACCAAGCGTCATCAGAAGAGATCTGGCACTTTACATATGTTTGCTCTGTGCGATCCCAAACCATCCCATGCCACCAATAATTTAGATACTGGCAAGGAGAGGTAAGGTCCCTGCTGCCTCCATCCACACCTCCAGCCCTTTCCTAGACCCAGCTGGTCTCACTCAGACATCCTTATCCCCAACTTTGTGATCCCAGCAGCCTCCCCCAGCCCCTTTCAGGCTACCAGAGCTCACATCTCTCAGGAGATTTACAGAAGCTGTCTATCTGGCCAAAAGGCAGCCTTTAATTCCCTCCTACCAGGGAGCATCTTGCTCCAGTAAAATAAATTTTTCTCAAATGCCCTGGCTCTTTATTGCAGCCCCAGACATCAGTGCCCATTGCATGACCTTTAAGGGGAGGTACAATATCTTGTTTCAAGCTTTTTTGTCTTTATCGACGTGGGAGAAGAGCTGTCAATCCGCACGAGCTTCACTAAAATTCACGCCAGCGAGTTCAAAGATCAAGGAAGGAGCAATAATTCCCTTGGGCCGAGCGCTGTTTGATCAATGGCATTTCATTTCCTCACTTGATTCCCTTCCCCTCCCTCCCAGCCACCACTTTGCCAGCATCGTTGTTCCATCGCATCACCCGCTGCCCCGATTCCCACTGGGAAAGAACACATTTTGGAGGTCTCACAAAGCCAGCACACAACTGTTCTCCCCTTTCCTTGTCGCAGCGCTCTGCAGTCCCACTCCTCGTTTGGGGCATGCTCTCTTCTTGCTCCTCTCAATCCAGGTCCTGCCCATCACGTTGTGTCCCCCAAGTTCTCGGTCACTTCCTATACGGATGCGTAGGCTACTGATGCTCAGCAGCTGCCCCTCAGAAAGGGCCACAGAGGGAAGAGAAGGAGGCAAGGGGAAGAGCATGGCCTTGTCTCCAGCCGTGCGGCGTTTCCAGGTGACACCTATGCAGGTTCTCAGTGCTTTATGGTGGGTATTGCTCAGATTTTCACAAGGCAGAAGGTTTAAACAAGGCACTCTAGATACCGAAAGCTGGATGCTATTTCCTTCCCTCGTCCTCCCTTTTGCTTGCATTGCATGCTGACCATCTCTTCAGAATCTTCCACCCATTTTCCATTGATGGACTTCTCCATACACTTACACAGGTTATTGTGGGACTTTTTCCTCTACAGCTCAGGGCTAAAATGCCAGCACATCTTAAATTGCCCCTATAAGTGTTCACAAAATAAAACAAATTAAAAAAAGGATTTGCATGTGTTGCAATAACCTTGGTGGAGAAAGAGATACAGCCTTAGGACAAATCTCAAGTGCTCAATGCGTGTATCAAAAGGCAACATCTAATGATGTTAAAGGAAGCTTGTTAAAGGGAGGTGCTGATCTACTGTTAGACTCACACAGACACACGTCTATGTACACACATAAGCCATTTGAAGCACATGGTACCCTGCGTGTCTGATTCATGCCAGCACCTCTTGTACTTGGGCATTAGCAGCCCCTCGGCTAATACAGCCCACGCTTCCCTGCAGCTGGACTTTGGCATGACTGGAAAGGGAGTTCTGGAGTCTGGGGAGACCAGCAGGCAAGCAAATCCTTTGCACATGGCTTTTACACCCAGAGATATTTCATTTGCATGCTGGTTTGTCTCATCTCTAATAAAAGTGACAACCTTGGCAGACAACTTGACTCATTTAGAGTCGAGGGCCCAGATTTGTCCCTTGCAGCAAATTGCTTAGCTCCGTTAAAATTGGTTAAAAGCTGCTCTGCATTGCACGAGTTGGAGATGTGACCCACAGAAAAGCAAGGAGCACTAACAGAAAGCAAAGAGCCGAGTAGTGCCTGGAAATGCACGGTATGGAACCAGCTGCCCTGCCAGGCTGCAAGCAAGCCCCCCACCTGCAGCCTTCCTAGCATCCATGTCGCTGTCCTTTGGCATTCGAGGGGCTCCAGAAAAGCCCTTTCCACTTGGTTTGCATTTTACTGCAGGAATGGAACTGGAGACACCAGGGTTGCTGGTGGCAACCCTAAGTAACGCGTCCAAAAAGTAGGGGGGTGTGGTGTAACATTTCTCTCCAGGGGTCAGAGGAAGATCATTTACAGCTGTTCTCACATTATCACTTCACCTTTGAGTAATGCGAGGGAATCGCTTTGGGGGGGTTGTTTTGCTTTTCCAATCAACTTTAATCAATCTAGTCTGGGAAAAGCCGATGGGATTTGTCATGTTAGGCAAGGGCTGACTCATTTGTACATCGGCCAAGCTTGCCCAGATACACTCAAATCCTGATCCAGTCTCTGTCCCAGTCTTCCTTTTTACTCCGAGGACCCTTAGCTCCCAAGGCAGTTGAGATACTAAAGAATACAACAGGAAGCACCCAGCCCTTTGAGGATCGGGGTGGGGGGGGGGTGCGCGCCTGGAATTAAATCAATCAATCAGTCCATCCTTCCCCAGAGGATGCGAGGCATGTTCGGATGAAAATGTTACATAGAAGTCACACACCACATTAGCTTTTTCCAGTTTGTACACAGATTCAGTGATAAGAGCCAGCACTCGCAGCATGACGAGCAGTGATTTCCTGGGGTTTTTTAGTGAAATAAGATCGTGCCTCTGGCATCTCTGTGTAATACATTCTAACTAAACCTGGCAGCAATGTGAAGCTCTCAAAGATATCTAAGGTCCTACAAATTTCATGAAGGAAAAAAAAAAAGCAGCATCCAGGTAAAAGCAAGCAATACACGAATCTCCTCTGAAAAAGCAACCAGCCATCTAGAAAGAAGTTAAATGGTCTGCCCGAAATCATCAGGCAGAGCTGACCTCAGGCATCCTACCTCCCATGAGCACTAACGGGATGAGACTGAAGTTTTGTGGAAGCAGGGGAGGCAGTTACTGAAACCTCTGGTCAAAACTGGAGCCCATACAGGCACGGAATCAAGCCATGTACCCCAAAAAAGCTATTCTAGTATTGCTCTACCAAGGCCATAGCAAAAACCCCAGCATGAAAAGAGCCACGCCAGGTCAGAGCAAGCTCCCGGGGCAAGGCTGGTGCACAGGGACTTTCACCCAGAGGTTCACAGCAGCAGGGACAGGACACAACAGCTCTTTTTTGGCACTTTGGCAAAAGGGGAGCCAGCGCCTCGGCCAGCAGCATCCAGCCCGCCACACGAAATGAGGGAGACTCCATGTGAGCAGCGCAGGCTCCGTGCCATGCGCTGCCGCTTCGTTAGGGTCATTAAAAAGAAACCCATGGCAGCAGTCCCTGGGCACGGCCACGAGCAGCGCGAGGACACGGGAAGCAGGAACCTGGCTGCAGTTGGAAGCAGTCATTTTTTCCATTCCCCCACACCTCCTTTTTTTGGTCCTGATACAACTACGCTGTTTCTTCAGCAAATGCTCCCGCTGAGTTTTCAGAGTCAAAACAGCACATTCCTCATGACCCCAAATGCCTGCGTGATTCCACTGGGCATGAGAGGAGAGGGGGAAGCAAGAACGATCCTTGAGGTTAGCTGGGCCAGCTGGAAGGAGGGAGGTGGTCTCAGCGGTCCAGTGGAGACAGAGCTCGTTTGGAACTGCCCCTTCTGGAGATGAGCGCAGGAGCGTTCCAGCCCTGAGGGCTGGAAACAATCCCCAGCCCGGCTTCTGCTGCGTACGGCGCGGCTGAGTCGCATCGCCGCAGATCCGCAGGCGTCCCCGGGGAACGAGAAGCCTTGCCCACGAGCACCCAGAGCACTGGTGTGAAGCGCTGCTGGCTGGGGGCGTGCGGCCAGGAGGGGTGACACTGGGTGGCACCTTGTTTTCACACGGCTAGAGTTCATCAGGCCTCAAGCAGTAATTCTTAACTCTTACTATTTTTACTCTAAGCACTGAAAGCCAACATTGAAACACAGACATTTAGGTAGTTTTAACAACGTTAATGATGGCTTGGAAAATCAGGAGGGGAGGGCACAGGGAAACACGGGAGGAGGAGGGGGGGGATTCTCTGAACAGGTACACCGATGCTTCCAGAGCGGATCAGTGGGCATGCACGTGTGCACCTCTGTCCGACTGTTCGGGTCTCAAACACCTCGCACTGGTGACAGCAGCCTACAGGGCAGTTCCCATCACCAAGCCCATGGAAAGCTTTCCGTTCCGCTTGCTTCCCTTCTTGTTCAGGCCCGGACAGCCACTGCAGCTGGCAAAGGGAAGCCTTACCAGGCACAGTTGCAAGGAGTCTTCCTCTCCCCCTCCTCCTCCCTCCCCCGTTATCAGATCCTGTTCACTGTTTTAAGCTAATGGCTTCCCCGGGATAGCCCAGAAAGGTGTTATCAGCAAAGATCCCTATCACTCTCTAATATGCCCTAAGGCTCCAGCTCCTATTTGTTTAAAACAGGGGGGAAAGCAAGAAGAATGTAACCCATTGAGCCCTAGCAAGGCAAGGGGCAACGGCTGGAGATCCAGTACAGAGATGTCTAGCACCGCTGTCTGACATTCCCTCTTTCCTTGGCACTTTGAAGGAACAAGTAAATCCTTAAGTACAGACCAATTCTGCAAATATCAGATCTGCAGGAGTCAGACTGACCACAGTTTGTTCCCTCGGCCCGTTGCTCTCGGCTACCCAGCACGCTCCGGCTGCTGCCGCAGACTCCATGGCAGTCACCTTTTTTGAAAAGGGGACATTTGTCCTGGTGCAGAGACCCACGGGAACAGGAATGAAAGCCTCCTGAGTGCTCGGCATGGCCCCCGTTCAGCCCTGCGGTGAAGAAGCCTACAGGAGCACGTGTCGGCGTACAGCCTCACAAGGTCACCGCTGCGATGGTAGGCAGGGACACAGAGGCACTTGCTAACATTTTAAATATATATATACAATTTTTTAGACATATTTTATATATATATGTACATTATTGCAGGGTGAACGGCCTCCAGGTAGTAACCCGATACATTTTATTATTACAAAATGGGTTTTTTGCGTGCGGAATTTGGATGTCACACATACTTCAGTTTCTTCTTCTGACCATGAAAGATATGGAATTAATTGATTAAAAAAAAAAAAGTTACTTTCAGTGCAGCAGAGAATATTAACCCCCCTCCTTGCCCCAGGCACTCAAAAGCTCTGACAAACTGAAGGGGAAAATAAACTTTTCTCCCCTCGGTTAGCAGGTCTGCACTGGGAGGAAGCAAGGAGCTCTGCACACCCCTCAGATTGCATGACTCAGGCACCGCGGCATTTTTTAAATAGTCTGTCATTAATCATGACAACACCAGAGCGAGAACGAGATCAAAGAGGCAGAAGTCTGAAATTCCAGTTTCGGATTCCCTGCAGTTAAAGGTAACGACAAGGTTAGGAACCAGCAGCAAATCTTGACCTAACTGGGCATCCACTGCTGCAGCAACCAGAACCTGGGTATGGCCCCCTGATTTGTACCCATTTAGCCCAGGTGAAGGTCTACTTGCGCAGATTTATCCAAACCACAGGAAAGAGCATAGCAAGGCTGGAAGCTTCAAAGGCACAGTATTTCCAGTAGCTCCTGCCTGTGGTTGAAACTGGAAATCCCATCTTCTGAGGTCAGCATTTCCTCACCTCCGAGGCAGAACACCCCGGCAATGCAGAGGCAGCAGCTGCAAAGGGGGGAGGGAGGGACAGACACACGGAAAGGTTTCAGAGAAGACACACACACACCCCGCTCCCAGGGAAGTGTCCATTTAATTTTCATCGGGAGGCTTCAGGAAGGCTGATGATGCTGTCCCCAAGTGGAAGAATGATACGATCCTTTGGTGCTAGCACCCTTAGGCAGAAGCCCTGAATTCCTTTAATACCCCTGCCATCCTTCTCAGCAGGAAGAGGAAATCAATGCTCTCATAACTCCTGCTGGCATTCACAGGAATTGCTCATGCAAATACACAAAGACAAGGTTCTTGCTGCTCAGCAGGGACACCAGGTGATGCCTAAGGTCAGCTTAAGAGAGCTCTAGAACTGAAGCACCCATGAACCTTGTGCGAGCCTAACACACCGGCCGCTGTAGCCACCAAAGAGCCTTTCCTGAAGAGCTGGTGGCCAGGCTGGAGGAGACACTGAAAGAATGAGGGAACTTGCCCAAGGTCAACAAGCAGGTCAATGGGAATGCTGGAAACAGAGCCCAGGTTTCCCATTCTCTTGCTCCGAGATGCATTTGCTCCCATGGGCAAGCGGGTGGCCCTCCGGGACACAACAGCCATAGTCTCAAACAGTTCCAACTCGCATCCAGGCTTCAGCCCTAAGGGCAATAACAGAGCTGCCCCGCTCCTCACTGTCCAGCCTCTTGTAAAAACATCCCCAGAATCTCTATCACTTCATAAAACTTTAAAACCAAAACCTGGTTGGAGATATTTATACTGTTTGAGATCATTTCCCCCAGACTGACTGTCATCCCTGTTTTATAGATTACTGGCAACTCCCAGCACCCTTTGCTGGGAAAAAGAGGCTTTGAGAATTACAGCAGCCCTTGAGAACTTTGCTTTAAACAAAACCAAAACAAAAAAACAAACAAACAAACCCCAACTTCATCATCCTGTAAAGTTTTATGAGATTCCAACACACAGAGAGCAAACATTCAGCACCCTGTCAGGAGACACCTGAGTTAACTTAAAGCAGCTGAAAACTGTCCTTAAAATTATCTCAGCTTTTTTTCCCCCCCTTCACAACTACAGCTACACTGAAGAGTATTCTCCCATCTACTGAGACTTGCTTTCCTGTCCATGCAAGCATCCCAGCTCATTAGCATTGCAATCAGTGCTGCCAAGAACTTTGGGCCTACCCTTAAACCTGGCTTATCCGTAAGGAAACAGGCTGCCTCCCTACAGGAGCCACAGGCTAATACGCCCAGGGGAGGGATGCTCCCGGTCTTAGCAGTGCATCTCAGTTAAGAAATCCCCTATGTTTTGCCTAGGAAAGGTTGTCCAGCATTTATAAATAAGCTGCGAGTGCCTGAGCAAGGGACAAGAGGAATATCCAGAACGCAGCCCCGCTCCTTTTCTACCCCGAGTTCCGACCACTCTGTGTCTCTGCCCCCTGTTGACCCCACACTGGCCCAGCTCCCCTTACACCTCTCTCCCAGCTCCTTCAGGAAAACAAGCTCTGAAGAAGCATATGAAGAGGAGCATTCATCAAATACAGCAAGACAACAAACTCTTATCCAGTCTCCTCCTGCCAGACAGAGCTCCAAATGCCCTTAGGTCTCCACCCCATCAACCAGGGCCACTTTCACGTGGCAACATCGCGGTTGAGCCTCCTTTGCAGAGCTGTGAGATCTGCTCTTTTGGTGCCCTGCAAGCTGGCCACAGCTAGAGGAAGAGCAAATAGCAGGCAGGAAAAGAAATAAACACTAAAACCAGTGAAAAGACAAACAAGCAAACAACATTTATGCCAAATGAACCGCAAACGCAACGCTTCCTTTGCCAAAAACCCAAGCTGCAGTAACGAACCAAAGCACAGAGCAGATCGAACGAAGAAGCAAGTGCCTCAAATGAAATTTAAGATCCCAACTTTAAAATTCACAAAACCTGTAGGAAGACTGTATGGAAACACAAAACACTGTTCTCCGTGTAATGCCAGGTTTCTCTCCTGTTTTTCATCCAAGTACGTCAAGTATTTCTCCAAAGTCCTGGCTGCAGAGCCATAAGGAAGGCGGAATTTCCAACTCTCATGGGCTGACCCATCTATCCTCAGGGCTACCTGGGAGCCTGGAGGCTATTTTAAATCAGAACTGCTTGCCACAGAAGAAGTAAAAACACCCTACCTGAGCCTGGAGATAGAGGTCATGTAAGTAGTAACAAACAAATACTTCTTTCCCCCCAAACAGCAAACAAGCAGCAGAATTACGTGACTTACCAACTGATACAACTCCTCCGTGCCACAGGGATCCAATACCTGCTCACCAATGCTGTTATTGTAAACACCCATTGATTCCCTTCACCTCTGGTTATTTATTAGGGGAATTAGCTCCCTGCAGGAGATTTGACACACCTGAGCCCCTAACAGCATGGCCTTTCAGCCTTCAGTGGGAGCAGCCTAACCTGAGAATTAAATCAGGTCGCTGAGTGAGAATCAGCTCTGGAATCAATGAGAGTTTGATACTTTCTTTGCATGGATATGAGCCCAGGACACAAAGCAATAAAGACTCCAGGTCTTCTTGGTACTTGGTTCTGTTTTTACAGGGTCACCAGCTCCCTAACTTTCCGTGGAGCCTTAAGAGCTTCAGCTTTTTGGAGCCTGCTCTTAGGGCTCTCTCCAGCACGGTAGTTGCAAAGCCAAAGTACGTGGTGTTAATTTCTAAATATCATATAGTATTAATACCTCTACAGAGCTAATTTTACTCTGCTTTTTTTTTACTACAGCCACCAATCAGAACGGTTTTCAAATTGCCTTTGAGCTTTCCTTGAAGAATAAGCATTGAACCAATTCTGTTGCTCACATATTTGCAGGTTTCTCTCAGGGAAGAGCCTTGGAAAGGGCCTTTCTGTTTGATTTCATCATTGTCCTCAGGACTGATTTATAACCTGTGCCTATTTATAACAGGAGTTTTATATGACAAACTAATAATTTTGCTTGACGGTTAATAGCTCGCCGTTCAAGGGGAGTTTATATGTGCTGGGCTCTCTCCTATCGAGTGAGGAAAGGCAGGCAACTGGCTGCTAATCCAACATAAATACCCCTGGAGTCAGTCTGGAGCGTGGCACCATAATCATTTACAAAATGAGAAATTTGAATAGAACTTAAAACCTCATAACCTGTCAACTCCCAGCCAGAGAAAATATTCCCAGAGTGCCTGCAACTTGGAATCTCAGTGCCTGGAAGGTGGCTTTGATTTGTCTGAAGCAGTTAGCAGAGGGAGCATGGGTGCAAATGGGACAGCCCTGGCGTTAGGGAGGTAGCTTCGCTCAGCTCCTGATTAACGCAGCCCATCCAGGGGCTACTTCAAGGCCCTGTGAGAATTAAATAGAAAGAATTCACTGCAGGTTCCAGATGGGAAGGGCTGATCCAGCACTGCCCTGTGCCCTTCTGGGCCAGCCAGCGCGGTGGTAAACGTGGGAGAAGCGAAAAGCAGCAGGATCGGGACAACCCCGCAACCTTTTGCCAATACAACTGGTAGGACCAGCTCTCAGGCCACACCAGCAGAAACGCACTGGAGCAGCGATTCTGGAGTTAAGCCCTGCTCCAGACCAAATGCCCGTATTCTGGGATGAATCGCTAGCGTTTTCACCGGATTTTCCACCAGCCTCAGTGGGCTGTCAGGCTCAGAAACCTCCACAGCTCTCAGCAGGTTTTGTGAGGGCACCCAACGTAGCCTGAGCTAACAAACCTGCTAGCAGCACCACCACCTAGCCTGGACTGTTGAGACAAGGGCAGAGGCACGTGCCAGAAGCACAAAGCTATGACGTTTACCATCTTGCAAGGAAGCAACTTTAGCTTGAAGCTGGAAACTTAAAGCTGGACTCTGTTTAGCACAAGGAATTATGAGTGAAGACAATTGCTTTTATAGACATTGGAATTAGCAGCCGATGCTCATCCTAGGATGGTTTGGTTTATGGTTCCTAAGCTAAGCAGCAAAGCAGCCCCTTTACATCGCAGCCCGTGTAAGAGGGAAGCGTAGCGATGCAGCATGCAAGAGAGAGAACATCGAGCTCAGAGCATCATAGGGGACCACAGCATCAAATTCAGCCACCGTATCTTAGGAGCAAGAAGCTCTTGGGTAGGAAAAATTCATGGGAGAGATCTCAAATCCCTGGGTAGGGAACCCATCTCCCTCATTTGAGAGCAAGCCGCCCAGAGCATTAACCCTAACAAAACCATGCAGATTTGCCTGAGCTTTGGCTGAACCTGAACTGTCGCCACAGCAAAAAGCTCGATGCAGATTGTTGCAACGATTGAGTGGGGCCTTTGCAGAGGAAGGGGCTGGGAGGAAGATGAGAGAGCAAGGGCACGGCGAAGATGGCACAGTTTTGGTAAACATTAACTGATCCATAGAGGGGGTCAGAGTCGCAAAAGCCTTTCTGAAAGTGTTCTTGAACTAGGACATAGCACCTGGGCAAAGCTGTGACTCCGTGTACAAGTTACTGATGTTTGAAACTTTTTGAAGGCGATTCTGGGCAAATGTTTCTGTGCAAACATTTCTGTGAAGAACTCAGAAACAAGGGTAAGAAAGAAATTCGTTCCAGTAAGAAGAAATGTACTTCTCCTCACCTCCAGTTTCCCTGAAACCCCAAACTACTTAGAAATTTTAAAGAAAAAAAAAAAAAAAATGCAGCAGCTGTTTGTATTTCCTACTCTGCTAGGACCCCCATAGCAAGGTGCCCCCACCATATCCTCCTGCCTCAGCCCACAGAGCGCGCCAGCAGGACCCAGGAGGGAAAAAAAGGCCATTTAATTTGTGCCTCTCTTGAATTCTCCCCTTGCACGCCACAAATAGCCATTGCCCCTGGGCAGGATCAACACACTTGGCCATTAAACCACAGGCTCAAGCACGTGGGTTTTATTTTGTTATAAACAACTTCTCCATACTGCACTCAGTCCTCTTGAGTTCTTAAATTTTCTTGGACTATAAATTTTACGACTACAAAGGAGCATTGAATCTTCTGATTCGCACACCATTAATCTCCTCCCTCTCCAAACAGCATGGAAGCCTCACGGAGCGTTTGTCCCAGCCGCAGCCCAGCCAGGAGGCTCGTGGCCATCTTAGCCACGAGTTCTGTACGCTTGCACCCCAACGTGGCAGGCCCGCACCCAGCTTGGCTGTTCCAATCCATTCTGCCCCGTCCTACTGCTGGGCGGACAATCTCATGCTCATGCTGACTGCTGGCTGAAGCCCCGGGATAGAAGAGAACTGCAGCCTGGTGGCACTCAGAGATAAAAGACTCTTAAAAAAAAAAAAAAAGAAAAAAAATTAAATTTAATTAAAAAAAAAAGAGGTTTTTTCCTAAAAGACCTTGGTAATGCATAGGAAAGCTCCTTAAGGGACAACCCTCTATCCTGAGGATAAAAAGAGCTGATCAAAACCCCACTCAAGCTTTCCAGTGGTGACACCAAGCTCGGGACAAATCAAGAGACACGATGTCCAGTTCCTCCGCTAATCTGGCTTTGTTTCCCCGGCACAGAGCCTGACCCAAGCTTTCTCTGCTGGCTAGAGCAGAAAGGCAGCGCGGCTTCCCAGAGACGCTGGAGACAGAGGTTTGCTCCTCTCTCTGACACCGTCCGCAGGCAGATCACTCCTCCCACCAAGGGAGATTAAAGCCTTCGCCGTTTAGGCTGCGTGTTCCTCAGGACTGTCTGACTACGCATTCCAGCACCCCGGGGAAACACCCGTCGGGACAGCACTCCCTATGGAAATAAGGGAGAATGGGTATAAAGGCAGAACAATTCATCTCCTGCTAAGAAGATCATGAGAGTAAAATACAGCAAAGGAGGGGGGGAAAAAAAAGGCACAAAACACAAAGCGAAATCTGACAAACATTTTTAGTTCTACGACACAATAAATATTTTAACTCCGATTTACCAAGAACAGTGAGGCTTGGTTCAAAAACTCCTACAGATACAACAACATATGCTGAACGTGACAAGGCTTTGGTTATGTTGCTGTAAGTCATGCATGAAACAGCCTGATTTATTACAAATACACAGTACAAAGGACAGTAACACACGCTGGGATACAGGCCACTTGCCTGCATCAAACCCCAGTGTAAGCAGCCGACCTCTATCGATGGGGTTTAGTGACAGTCGTGTGGGATACGCGCCCTCCGCAGCGCCAGAGATGACAACTGTTGCTACTTGCTCTGCCTTTCCATAGCCGTGGATTCCCCCCTGCCAGCAGAGCACCCAGCTTGTGCTTAGAAGCACCTTCTCCCCCAAGTGTACTACCTAAAAATCCAGCGGAATTCTGGCCTGCATTGTGGAGCAAGAATGGATATATAAACCTTGATGGCTGCTCTATTTTAGACAGTCGCACAGGTCCACAGAGCAACCACATTTCATTGACTAGAAAGTGGAATTTACCTGCGTTTACTGGTGTAACAGCACTCCTTGATCGTTCCCTGTACCCTTCCAGTAGGTATCACTTCAATATGTTCTTCATAAAGGAAAAAATACCATTTCGTACCCTTAAAGACCTGTCTCAAGGTATTTGTAATGGAGATGAAAAAAAAAAACCCAGTTTCACCCAAGCCTGTTTTAAAGCAGATTTTTCCACAGCTCTTGAAATAAGGCATCTTTGCACACCACCAGCCTCAGCAGCAGCATTACTGCGGCTTGCAGAAGCATCACCTATTGATCAGCCTGAACAACAGACCCAGCAATGGATGACATTTTCTTCATGCCTTCTGCTGTCCCCAGCAGTCTTTGTTTTCATCACATGACGATGCTGTAGTTGATCAAAAATTGCAGCGCTACACAAGGGATAGCTTCCATTCACTGCACACATTGCAGAACAAGAGTCTGGACCCGATTTGGGGCCTTGCTACCCTCTATTTATAACACTGTCCCACACCCATTTCCTTAGCAAAGCTGAATCAATAACAGGGTCAGGTGTCTGTTGAAAGGGAAAGCTACAGAGGTACCTTAAATGAGTGGGGGTTTTTTTAATGACAAGGACGTTACCACATCTTGGGTAACACGTTAATCCCACAAAACATCAACACCCTTTCACTTTGTTAAAAATGAGTTTATAGCCTGGAGCTATACGCAAAGCTGCTTTGGGGGCTCAATCTCACGTGCTTACATCTGCAAGCAGATTAGTAGAAATCCAGAAAACATTCACTGGGCAGTCTTTCGGACGGTCTTTGACAGCACTTTCAACCTCTAAGTAGGGCTCAGATAGACTCCCTATGACCTGATGGAAGTCAGCCTTGCCCCATGTTTTCTTTCATTATTTCACTGCAGCCCAACAAGCCTCAAGCAGGCGACACATCTGATGCGAGGTTGCGACCCTCACTGTCTTTGCCAGGCTTTTGACAACCAGTGTAATGCATTTGACACATTTACAAATGATTATATGGCACCTGCAAGGATGCAGTTTGTGTGTCATAGTCCAAACCACAGGTATATCTTACTAAAACATAAGAACACAAGTAACGGAGTTCATGCTAGAACCGGTGCCATTTGCTTTACCTTTTCGTAATAACAAAACTGCGCAGGCAACGAGGTATTCAGCTTCATCAGTAAGATCAGGGAAATGCTTAGATATAAAGAACCACAATTAATGAGTTCAGACCTTGGATTCCCATCAGTGAAGCAGGCGTCGCCTCAGAATTCAACATACTTCTTGTCAAACATACCCAATTCTGAACACGAGAGAGGGCCGATACCATTTACTATTGTATGAAAAAAGCAGTTTTGCTGGCAAATCCTTGTCTCCTTCCTCCACAACACAAAGAACGCAGTCACTATTTTACTTCCCTGCTCAGTCCTTCATTTACAGACTCAAACACCCCCCAATCAATCCCAAAAGACACGCTGTTTACAAGTGCTATTGTGAAATAAAGTTATAATGTAACAAATTCAAATCTCAGTGTATTGTTCAGTGAGCATCTGGTGAAGCACAAATTAAATATTACAGAGTTTGTTTCTGAATTATAAAAGTATATTTTTTTATGATGAATGAACTGGTGTGGACCTCGAAAAACAGTAGCCTCTGAAAGCAAGCTGAAGGATCTGTGAAAGGAAAGGCTCTTTGCTTGTTTAAAAAGATGCCAACAGTTACAGGAAGCAGTCTGTGAGAGTCAAAGTAAAGGCTTCTTCAGTCAAATATACACTGCAAGGCTCTAATTCATATCCTTCCCTGCTACACTGCTGCAGACGATGTTACGCGCCCATTAACATGCCCATAAAATCTGATCCATTCTGAATGGTGATGGGAGCTCCAGCGCTGTTGTCCACAAATATGGAGGTGTACTGGCCAGCCTGCAGAGAGAACAAGAGGGAAAGGAAAATATCTGACACTTCATGCCAGCATAAAAGGAGGGGAAAAAAAAAGCTTTTCGCTACCATGAGCTAAGCACAGAAACCTGCTGTCCTTTTCTGTGGCTCCTGGGAACAGGATCTGACCAAACATTTTTACTGCAGCACTACAGCTTTGACTCCGTGGAAGAAATTTTCTGTAGTGAAACTGTGTTATAGGTTTATTACTTAACTAGACCCTTGCTGCACTAGCATCTTTTTGGGTGATTAGTCAAGTGGCCATCTGTGCTTCAGATTCCCTTCTATGCAATGGGAAATACAACTGCCATCTTGACAATGCAAAGGGAGATTTGAGAAAGAAAAATATTTACTGTCATTTCTTAAAGGGGAGGTTACTTAAAATCATAGAATCATAGAATCACCTCGGTTGGAAAAGACCTTTAAGATCATCGAGTCCAACCGTTAACCTAGCACTGCCATCCCACCACTAAACCCTGTCCCTAAGCACCTCATCTACCCTTCTCTTAAATACCTCCAGGGATGAGGACTCCACCACCTCCCTGGGCAGCCCATTCCAGAGCCTGACAACCGGTGAAGAAGTTTTCCTGATGTCTAGCCTAAACCTGCCCTGGCGCAGCTTCAAGCCATTCCCGCTCCTCCTATCGTCTGTTCCCAGGGAGAAGAGGCCGACCCCCACCTCACTACAGCCTCCATCAGGCAGTTGTAGAGGGTGATCAGGTCTCCCCTCAGCCTCCTCTGCTCCAGACTAAACAACCCCAGTTCCCTCAGCCGTTCCTCGTATGACTTGTGTTCCAGACCCCTCACTTCTGTGGCTTAAGATCAGAACGTGCAACACAAGTCTGGCTTTTGTTCCTGTTCTGCCACAGATTCCCTCTGGTTACCCCAGGTAAAGCATTTAACTTCATTCACCTTAGAAAGAAGGTTAATAAAAACTTCCCCACCTCCTGGTGAGAATTCAGCCTTGCCAGTAAATAACTCCACAGCCTGCCAAGCAAACTAGTACAGCAACTCCCAGTCTGCATGGGCTTACCTGCAGCTGCAGCAAGCCATGTACATAGATAGTGAAGATTTTGCTGTTACTTTCCAGACCAGCAATGACTTCCAAAGACCTGAACAGTAGCAAAAGAAGAATAAACAGGTTAAACACCTAAGGCAGTCACAACAGTTTTATGTGGAACGACAATAGTCTCATGACCTCCCTAGAAATAGGGCCTGGTGGTTCTAGTGCCCAGCTGCAGTATATAGGTGGCCTGTTGACTTGATTCTAGCAGTAATCAGCTGCCTTGAAAAGAGAACACTCCTTGTCCTCACTGTAGCGCCTAGTGGGAGACCTATAGAGCATACAGGACTGTGAACACAAACCTCAGCTGGAGGCAGAAACTGGGAGCCACCTTCCCTCACAGAGGCCTTTCTCAAGGTCCTGTGGTCTCTATCCCTCACTGTTGAACAAGAGCTAAACATGCCCTCTAGGTTTATCTACATATTAGTTGTCCCAGTTTGTTGACCACCACAATAGTTTTTACTCTCATTACTCTGCAAAGAGATATGCATTCTGCCAATAACAGTTCATTCATTGTCAAGGTATGAAAGGCCTGTTTCACCTTAGCAATGTATGTAGTCAGCCTATGCAAGAACATCTTCTGCAGCTGCAAGCTGCTTTGGGAAAACATTCAGATCAGGGGTCACATACAAACAAAAAGAAAAAAAAAAATTGTCCTTCAGTTAAAATTCAAGGGAGAGCTCCAGATCACCCCTCAAGCCCTGTTCATTTCTAGTATCGTGTTCTAATAGCCATCATATTCCTTGCAGTAGCAAGATGTAGGACAGCTGCTCTCTGTGGCACCCCCTGTTTACAGAACTCTAACTCAGCTCCTTTGTAGAGGATTCAGGATGGAAGGAGGTGCCTGAGACATCAACAATCGAACAAACCCATGTAAGCTCAGTTCCAAAGCACTACGAAAGCACAGAGCTCCATGCCTGGCTGGTTCTGCAATCTGCCTAGCCAGTGGTAGCAGATCTAGCTGTTTTCCCGAGAAAACCAACCCCTTTCCTCCCTTTTTTTCCATGAAGTGGTGGTGATGATACCTAGCAAGTGCAAACATGCTGTTTCCAGCCCCCTTGCAAGGAAATAATATGCATAAAAGGTAGGGGCAATTTGGCCCAGAGAGAGCAAGCCACTTGGCACCACCTTGATTGAAGAGCTCAGTCTGTGTGTCATATCCTGCCAAAAGCCTAACTTGGGTGGGAACTTCCCACCATTAATCTCTTCTACTCCAACTGTCTCCTTTCCTCTGAGTTTCCATCTCTCTCAGCCGAAAGCCCTCAGGGCTCTTTCAGCTCCCTCAAATGAATGATTGCGTACACTGACATCCCCAGGAAATTCCACAAGCATGGGTAGTGGCTCAGCCTGTGCCAGCAGAATGTCTGTCCAGACAGGTTCCCATCCCTCCACCCATCTTCCTTCCATGCCACAGACCAGTCATACTCTCACCCACCACTTGAGAGAGAGATGTCTCAGAGAGCCAGTGCTGGTTCTGCTTTACTCCCACTGCTGTCCAGCTCAACTCAGAGCAGCCTTGCAGGACAACCAGTCATAAATTGTGACCCTGGACAACTGATGAAAACTTCGAGTCAGACATCAGAGAGCTTTATCTAAACAATTAACATCTGGGTCAGTTCTGTCTAAGAAAAATAAGTTTTTACTGTTACTGTTCTTTGGAGAATGTAGCTATAAATTCTTCAGATGGCAAGTTGATCTCAAAACATCCCAATGAACCTGCCTGGGCTGTATCTGACAAAAAGGTTGTTCACACACCTCAGCTAGAACCAGAACAGTTTTCTAGGAGCTTTCAGCTAAAAAGACCTGCAACGAGGAAGGCACAGTAGCTTCCATGGCCCACGGGGAAGCTTCCTATTCAGATAGCTCTTGTGCTTGCATTTACCAGAACAAGGAAGCAAGACTAAATCTATGTTTAAAGCAATCAGAGAAATTACATCCGTTCTTAGTAATATTACTGTATGACTGACTGAATGGACAGCAAAGGAGAGAAAGAGATAGACAAACACTGTCCTTGGAGACAGAAGTGAGCCTTCCAGAAGAAAACCACTTTGTTCTCTCTCAGATGCCTTAATGAAATCAGTTGGGAGCTTGTGGGATCATTAGGAAGAAAAACTCACCACTGGTACTTTCATTTATTTTGCAAAATGGTTTAAATGGAATTTAGATTTTCTGTATGACTCTGTAACTGAAGACAATGTAGAGTGGAGATCAGGATGGGAGAACAGCTTTTCACTCCTGGAGATCTGCAGGATCAATTTCATTTTAAAATCTTCTTAGGTGGCTTCATAAATCTCACCCACTCATTCACTCAAATCTTTACTGAAATATGATCAGGTCAACACCACCAACTGGCAGTATCTTTCCACATCCCAATGGGGAATATCTTTCCACATCCCAAAAGCATGTAGAAAAAGATTCTGTGGAACTTGCAGTCTTTGTTCATGGGGAATCCAAGGGCTAGGGACATGAGTCCTGCTCTTGATGAAATTGTTAAGACAAGAGGAGATTGTTGTAGGTGAAAAGAAAAAAAGCACCAATGCTGAAAAAGAAAAAAACCTGATTGTTTGAATCTGACTGGATGTTGCCATGCAGAGTAAAGGACAGGAATAGGGATCTGCACCATGCAAAGGCAATTTGTGAGAGCTACTCATAAGAAGGACAGTAACATTCCGCCCTACTCATACCTGTTCCACCCCTGTGATGAAAGGCCTGGGCTGTCCCAGGATCACGCACTGTCAACACGCATCCCAGATTTCAAGATCAGGCTGAGGTTCATTCTTAGCATGATCTAAAGGAATTCTCACAAGTGCCAGAAATTAAACATCCCCTAAGTTCTGCAGTTTAGCAGAATACAAGGCGTCCCTTCAAGGGGCAAGAAGTTCCACCCTTCTTCTTCTGCTCACATTGTGACTGCAGCCAGTCTGTCACTGCCACGCTTTCAGTGCTACAATCACAGCAAAGACTGTTATAAAACAGTCTACAACACTGAGGACATGCCAGTTGCTCCAGTCAGCAAGCTCCTTTACTTCCCATCAGGTCAGTGGGTGCACAGCTCCCTCTTACCTAGTTAGTAACGGGTACTCCAATACCAATCAAGTCTTTTCTACTGGCCAATGAAACCTAAGAAAGGTTTCTTTATTATATGAAGCTCCATGTCAAATTCACCCGCCCATAAAGCCTCTAAATTGAAATGCCTGTGGAGAGTTCAGTCCTATCTGCAGCACTCGTGCAGTAGGGAAGGCAAGGGCTGAAGCAGCCAGTCCAGCAGCAAACTTATGGGTTTGTGGGTTTTAAGCTGCACCCATGGAGGCATTTTATGGATATATTTCAGTGGTGCTATTTAAAGGGTGTTGCTACAGCTGCAAGCAGGGCAGAGCAAATCTGTACAGCCCTGTACAGGCATTTTTCCTCCTGTGACAAGGACCCAGCCACAAGTAAAGGTGGTGGCCATTCTGTGCAAGCAGCATTGCCCTCTGCTGGGTGCAATTCAGCCCAGCCCAGGAGCTCCCCAGCCCTTTCCTCCAAGCCAAGCTTGCCAAACTCCTCCTGAGCAAGTTGGCCTTCTGTGAGACACAGGGCACCTGTATGTTGCAGCTGAAAGGATGACAGAAGCACAGCAAACAAGAGCAGCCAACAGTACGCTGATGCCATGTCCCACTGCTTAAGGAGCAACAGCCAAGGTTGCCATGGCCTAACAAAAGCATTTCTTTACCAGAGTTTTGCTAATGGATGTCAGCAGAGGAAAAATAAGCATGGTTATCTGAGCAAGCTCCACAAGGCAGCTGACGGCTGTGAGAAGGTATCATATACCTGTATACAAGCCCTGCAACTTTCTGCCTCAGGACCCATTCACCTCTATTTCCCACCTATTCATTCTCCTCATCACTCCAACACTTCCATGGCAACATGAGTGAGATGCTGTGATCCATTCAGGACCCAGCTGAAATTATAAAAATTGAGCTAACAACCTCTGGCACGGAATTAAAGTGTTTCACTATGTTTATGATAGCTGAGCATTCAGCACCTTTACCTACACCCAGTTTCAACTGACTTTATTCACAATTCTCTCAATATGTGCAATATTTAGCTATTTAGAATAATTAGCACTGAAAGGTTAAAAATCAGAATAAAAAAACCCACATAAAATCTAAGGGCCAGATGGAATCACTCTTTGGAAAAGTTCTACAAGCAATTATCATACAAAATTCACTGTTGGTGAACCTGATTTCCACAGTTGGTTGAAACATTGGCTCGTATGAGAAAAATAATTTCCAAGACAGCACTGCAGTAACTCACGTGTATCGGTGGCACAGAGATTCAATGCAGATCAACACTCGGACGTTATCTCTGGCTCGGAGTTGGACTTTACTCTTCAACTCACTGTGGTCTAGGGAAAGCAGTGGAAGAAATATAAGCACTTTCACAACATAGGAGATCACCAGTTGCTGGTGTTTGGCATAACAGGGACACCAGTAACCTTGTGACTTCTGTACTGGGTTTGCGTGGCAAGGTTTTGGTAGCAGGGAGGCTGCAGGGGTGGCTTCTGTGAGAAGACGCTAGAAGCTTCCCCCATGTCTGACAGAGTCAATGCCAGCTGGCTCCAAGACAGACCCGCTGTTGGCCAAGGCTGAGCCCATCAGCAACAGTGGTAGCGCCTCTAGATAACGTATTAAGAAGGGGGAAAAAAAAAACCTGTGCAGTTGCAGCCAGAGAGAGAAGTGAGAATATGTGAGAGGAGCAGCCCTGCAGGCACCGAGGCCAGTGCAGACGGAGGGGAGGAGATGCTCCAGGCGCCAGAGCAGATTCCCCTGCAGCCCAGGGAGGGCAGGCTGTCCCTCTGCAGCCCAGGGAGGACCCCACACTGGATTAGGGGGTGCCTGAAGGAGGCTGTGACCCTGTGGGAAGCCCAGGCTGGAGCAGGTTTGCTGGCACGGCTGGTGACCCTGTGGGGGACCCATGCTGGAGCCGCCTGCTCCTGAAGAATTGCAGGACATGGGTTTGGGTCACGGTACCCAAGGGAGAGGTCACTGCAAAGGGCTGCCATTGCGCATGCTTCAAATCAAACAGGACCCAGAGAGTTCTCCAGGACTTCCTGCACATCTCAAGCAGTACAGAAAAGGTTTCTGTGGACAACACTCACCAATGTGGACATTGGCTGAAAACTGGTAGATGCCAGACACAGGTGCTGTGAAACGTCCTGTTGCCAGATTTAATCCTGTCCCCCGGAGAAAAGCTCCTTTGGCCAGAGGCTGGAAGGTAAGAAAAACAGACCCTGAACAAGAACATTCAACAATTAAAATTTGCAAGGCTAATGCCTTATCCCCCAGAACACACCTTCCAGATGGTTTCTCTCTCAGCATTCGATGCCCACAAAAGGCAAAATAATCATATGAGGCCTGAAGATGCCCTTTTTGCTCACTGCTGAACTCTACTAACTCATCGCGACTCAGACTGTGCTTACTGCATTCCTGTTCTCTGCTGGTCCTGGTGGCCTCTAGCCTCCACTGATGTTCCAATACACAAGATCTCCCTTTAAGTGGGTCAAGAGATCCCTACTACTCCCAAAGACTTCCTAGATGGGGCCAAGCAGTGTCCCCAGGCTTAAAAACCTGGAACGTTATACACTGTTTTTGCGATACAAGCACAGAAGAAGCAGCCAGATGGGTCTCCAGAGGTTTTCTACCTTTAGGTCAAAGTCAGATGGCATTGATATTGTCAAAGAACAACTGCTTGGATTCTTACAGATTCCATGTTTAGTTTCATTTTGTCCTAGCCTTGGATTCTACAGAATAGGCAAAACCCTAGTAAAATAGCATGCAGCTTCTCCTCATGGCAAGGAAGCAGTCTTAAGTCAAACTCGCAGCAGATTATCTGACTCAGACTAAAATAAACTCTGCGAGAAATGTTTATTGTTTGTTTTGGCCTGCCTCACATGAATTTGGCTAGAGCTGGGGAGAAGCAGGATTGGCTTCAGTGGGCCAAGAAAGCACACTAGTCAGACTCTGCTTCCACCACAAGGGCATTCTGTGCAACATGAACGCATTCCCATGAATGCTGTCCTGAGAGATTTGCCCCGCACTCATCTAATGGGACAGAAGAGCTGTTCAAATCTGACTCTCTAAAATCTGACTCTGTAAAGGCACGCACACTGCTATATCCCCAAAACAAATGCATAATTGAGTGATCTCAACAACCCAGCATTTGAGTATGCTTTCCAATGCTAGATGGCGAAAGGGCCCTGAGACATAGTGAACAAATTTGGAGCAGTGGTGCCACAGGTGCTATTGCACTAAGAACAAACGTAGCAAAACACCTTTGTTCAAGTACCAGAGGAAGTTAATTACCTCCCCATTCTGGTTCATCACAGCCAGAAATTGCCAGCTTTCACAGTGCAGGGTAGGAATAATTTATTTAGCTTTCTCTTTGAAAGGAAGCAAGGCTGTAAATATTTGGGTCTGGCAGTATTTGTGTAGAGTTACTGCATGGTAGGAGGAGTGAAATGACTAACCTGCCTTTATTCAGCAAATCCCAGGCAAGGCTCACAAAAGACAAATTCCCAGTCCTTATCTACTAAGCTCTAGCTGTAGTCTTAACTTTCACAGAACTTTACTAGAAATGTTTCACATATGCATATGGTGGTGAAAATATGTCCGTGAGCTACAACAGTGGCATTTCTTATAAGATTACATATGTATAATGCGAGAACAGTAACAATGAACTGCAGAACAACTACATTTCATACAACAATTTCTAAGTCTTGATATTTATCAGTGTGCACTGATGTGTGCCTATGTGCACATATATACACACAAAAGGAGCTCTATTTTCTTTATGTATACACACATGGACAATGTGACAGCAACCTAACAACAGAGACTATGGAAGGAGATTGGATTCCGTTCTTATGCTACCACACCACCATCATTTTTGGTAATGCTATTTTTGATTTACCTCACTGAAAGCACAGATCCAAGCCCTGTATGTGCAAAACTGTACTGCATAGTTAGTTCATTCCTTTCTTGTTACAGCTATTAGCAGAATCAGCAACATAATTCCAAAACCACTGGCTGAGCATGGAAGGCAATTTTAGGCACCAGTAAATTATCACTGATAAAACATTCCTGTTTCTTCATGCCCTCTATGGCTTTGTTATTCTTTTGCTCATAGAAATAGACAATGCAGGGAGAGGTTCTCTGGGCAAAATATTCCATTAAACCCCATACCAATGAGAGCTCCCCGCTGCATTTGCTGCCTCACAGCACCATACTCACCTAGCTGCTTCGAACACTGCAGGGATTTATCTGGGACACTAACTACTTGCACACAGTTATTTCAGTGAGCAGACTAAAAGCAAACAAACAAGTTAGTGTCCAGCCATTCTGTACAAACCAAGGTCAGCTTCTCTTCCTCAGTTCATCTCCTATCCCCACGTCCCCGTCATACACTCCATAGTTTACTTCCAGGTAGAAAATAGGAACCACACACAGAGAATTGAAAGGTGAACTGCCAGTTTAGCTTTTCAGTGATAAACACTGTGGAAAGCAATGCATTGACTTATCTGTTATTAAAGAAAAGGATAACCCGGCCTGCACAGCAACCACAACTCACAGGGGATGCACCGATCTCCTGAAGCAGCAAAAAAAAATAAAATTCGACTGCCAAAGGTAGACATTTAGCTTGACCTCAAGGCACTAGAGACATCAGGACTCCTGGGATCTTTCACCATGAAAAGCACATGGGCCACCTTAACCTTGAGTGATCCGATTCCAGTGATATTCCTGGGCCCCAGATAAATCCCACTTCCATGGCCTGTCAGAGGCAGAAGTTACTTCAATTCTTGCTGTGTAAAGTACCTTTCTGAAAGCTTCTGCAAGAGGCAATCATTAGAAACCTCAAAGCATGAGATACAGGAGAAAGAGGTGTGTGGAAAGGAGTATTGCATGTTTCATTCCAGACACCAAGGAAACTGTGAGACCAAGAGGAAGAGAGGGAGGGAATGTTCTTGGAGGAAATTTAGCATGGAAGGATGAGAAAGCCATCAAGCTCTCTCAATACTCAAGGTCAGAGTGACTTAGACACCATACTCAAATGACAGAGTATAGAAGTAATAAGCTGTTTCTCAGCACAGGTTCTTTCCACTATCTCAAAATACTTTGGGTAAGGTCCAAATCCAGGAATTAGAGTCAATTCCTATCATCTCACTGAAAAGTACCAAACTGTTGGCTTCTTCACACTATTAAACCAACAGAATGGAGAGAGGGGAATTTTCACTCACTCTCCCCCTTCAGTTGTTCAAAGTTTTCATCTTTGCAAGAGCATCCACTGTCTCCCTCCCTGATAAATTCCCCTATACCGGAGCACAAGCTAAAACCAGATACTTCTTGTCCAAAGCTGAAATGAAAGGCTGGCATCCAGAGGCCTGCCAGCCCTCCCACATCAGCTTCAGGGCCAGAAGCAATTAGAAAGAAGCTAGGCATATGATAACAAAGCATGGGAAGCATCAGCCTACGCACTGATTGCTGAGATGTCTTTATTCACATTTTCCCTCCTAATTAATGAGGCAGCAGATCTCTCTAGCCCTGCCCACACTTCAAGTACAATCTTGCCTCTGTGCCAGCACCCACAGTGCTGTCAAACCAGGCTTCCACAAGTGTATTTGGGAAAGATCCAGGAAAGCACTCTATTTAAAACATAACCACTGCTGCTAGTCCTGCAGCTGTGAGAAGTCCTAGCAGCAAAACTACCCCATAGGAAAGGATTTGCTGGACAGGATTCTTTAGAAATGGGACTCAGTGCAGCTGGGAAGAAAGCTCAGCACCTTACTGCATGGACAGTGTTAGCAAACCCTGCTGATGGAAAGTCGTATTCCCCGTTCGTACTCTTCAAACTCTTCTTGTCACATCACAAAAGCAACCATGTATCTGAAGGCCTTCTGCTGTTACACAGTCCTTGTGACTCCAAAGTCTAAAATAAGTCTCCTCAATTAGAAAGAAACTATTTGTTTTTAGCTATTACTTTGCCTAACATTTATACCTCAAATTCAGATCCTATTTGCAACTGGTTCAGAAATGGTCAGTAGAAGCTTTAATATCAAATTCAGCAGCTTGCTCGTAACCATGCTAATAATGATCTACAGCATCAGACTGTTGACACAGTGGTGTGTTTATCATTATAACATGACTATAATGAAATTATATAGGTAACATTTATTAGTCTTCCATAAAACATTATGTCAAGAATTTGAGCATCATGACCGGCCCATCTAACAAAATGATGGCTCTCATCTGGGCTCACAAACCTGTAACCAATGGCTCCTGTCTGCCTCTGACATTTTTCTACATCTGAATGTTACTCTGGAATTAAACAGGGTGTGCACTGAAAAAAAGAACAGATCCTTCAGACTAATGCCAAACATGGGTAAGTCTTTCTCCATCATTAACTGAAATAAAAAGTCTGACTGTTGTTTGGACCTGTGAGACAGCCCTCTCTTGCACAGACCTGTTAGAACTTCAGTAAGAACTGTAATGAGATTCAGCTGAGCTGCAAGAGAGGAGGAAAGTCTGCCTCTTGGGTTTGTCAGGAAGGAGAGGATTCAAAGCTAAACGTCCGTCATACTGCAGTTGAACTTCAGTGCTGAAATCACCATGTGAGACCCTACTTCTGTCAATCACAAAAAAGGTAGTGCTATATTCACAGCATCTATGCCTGAGACGAGCTTCTGGGATTAGTCTGCCCTTTCAGGAAACATCTTTATCTACAGAGCCACCTAGCAGCTTTGCAGACTAGGGGAACTACAGCTGATCTACGCACAATGGCTGTTGTGGAGTAGCACAGGTTCAGTCTGTAATCCCTTCTCACCGACTGGAAGTTCTGAAGTTCTACCAGGGTCTTCTTATCTACAATGACTTGTCCTTTTAGCTTGCAATGGAATGCCTCCTCTACACGTCTGTGGGGTGAAACTTCCTCCAAGGAGAGCAGGAGTGGAGGCAGCTGGCTAGGATGGGCTGAAATAGCCAGGGATGCTCGACGCTCAACAGCTTCTGAGGAGAAAAGAAAAAGTATAGGAAAATAAAGGCTTAGTTTAAGAGGCTGGTCTGTGTAGCCATTAGTTATGCAATTAGACTTCTGCACTCAACTCATCAACTCAAACTAAGCAGCACTGGAGAAACATTTTTTTTCCAAGTTTTTCATTGCCAGATAGGGGAATGCTTTAAGGTAAATGTTTGCAAAGCCAGTTCTTTACCTGCCATGATGCTTACCAAAAGAAGCAGATCACAAAAGCACAAAGCTCTTACAGTCTTTACCTTTTAATATCTCCTTAAACTCCTGCAGAAGGACTTCCCGGGTGACTTCAGCACCAGGTGCTCCTGGAGGTCCCTGGGGGCCAGGAGGTCCTGGGGGCCCAACTAGGCCACGCTATGGAAGTAACCAAAGAAAAACACGTGAATTAGAACCAGGCAATTGCACTGACAGACCAAAAATTGTCTCAGCCATGAGCCAGTTCTACAGGGCTCAGCCACGTGAGCAGTCCCCTCCACTAGCAGTTCAACTACAGGCCTGATGCAGTAAATCTTAAACCGACTCTCCAGCCAGCTGTGAATTCCAGCACTTGGAATCTACTCACACCTTTATGTGGGAAGATAAACTTTGCTCAGGTAAACACTAACTGGTTCTTCAAGTATATACATACAGTGTGAAGCACAACAGGCACAACGCTAAGTTTGCCGCTTCTGTATCTTCTCGTATCACCAGAGTAACATATGAGCTTCTAAACCTCTCATTCTGCCTATTCGATGATTAGAATAGCCACCTAGCCACTGTTTACATTATTAATATATATTGCTTAGACATAACGATCACTTGCATGAATGTTTGGTGTGACTGTAAAGCGCTCAGAAAAAAATGAAACAGTTTATTCAAACACCTGTAAAAGTTATCCACACACACATTAGAGCTTTAAACTAGTAGTACGAACACGCAGCGGTGTTATCAATGCTACTTTGATGTATATTGTTCCCAGGGAGTTCCTGTTTCCTCAACCCAACTGCAGTAAACCTGCACGGAAGCACTCCTGCCTATTAGCTCACTGAGAAATAAAAGAAAATCATTAAAAGCATTCAAGACTGTCTAAGCAGCAGATTAAAAAGTGCATACATGATCAAGCATCACTCAGCAGATGATCAATAATTCATTAATTTGAAATAAACGACTTGTCCACATCTTGATTAATATATCCTTTGAGATACCTGGATTTTATCTAGTGGAAGAAAAAAAAGTTAATTTTATTTCTACTGAGCAGAAAAAAAAAAGGCTCAGTCCAAGAAACAGCTGGTTTAAACAAAAATGAATGTTGATAGTGGAATTCACATACCTTATCTTACAAAGCATATAGTGCTTACTGCCTCAAACTTCTCCAAAATACTTTGAGAAATTAAACACAACTAAATGAAAATGCAGCACTTTTTGAGGTGGGAAGGCAAAAGCTGGAGCATACAAAACACCTTGCATATCAGCAGTAGGAAGGGAAGCCACGGTGCACATTTATTAGCTGATGGCAATCTAGCAATAACCTACTAATTTCTTGTCTTTCCCTTTGCATCTCCTTTTGGAGGTATTGCCATCATCTGGGCGGTGAACAAAGGAGATCCAGGTCCGCCGTGGATCTGTGATTCGAGGATCTGGAGATTCGAGGATCTAAAGAGAAACAAGAACAAAGACTGAGATCACTGTAACTCTTTGGCTACTACATGGATTCAGAGAATGCAAAGTTTCCAGACCAGGCTGTTGTCTGCTGCCTAAACCACATCCTTGATCCAAAAGTACTGCATTTGGGAGGACATTGAAGGTGGGAGAAAATGGGATTTTACACTTCTGTAAGAAGCAATTCAGTCTGGATGATCCAGTACGTTGCCACTTTTTGTCTTCATTTACAGGAGCATGGCAAATGCAGGCCAGTACCTCAATCTGAGTTCTGACACAGTCTATGAAAGACACCAGCCTTTCAAAGAGTCCCATTAGAGTGGGAATTTTTTTATTCATAAGTTACAAGCTAAGTCTGCCAGCAGAAATGTCCCAAAAGCCAGAATATGCTGCCCCTAAAACATCAAAATGCCTTCTCATAACTAAATGTGCTATCACCTGCAGGGCCTCCCAGTTCCCTTAGCTTAAGAAATCAGTAAGAGCCATGAGCTGGGAGCCTGTGTACCTCAGAGACCTTTCTCAAGCTGCTGAGACTCTCAGCCCTCTGACAGTCCTAATACGTGCCACAAAAAACCTGCCCAGATGCCAGAGATTGTTCACCACTGGCACCTGACATTTATCAGTGGGATCCATCAAGCCATACAGGGAGATTAAAATGTACAGAAAACCTTGAAATGCTCCATAATTTTCAAATCACAGGCTGTGGAGTGACAAATGTGCACACAGGAAAAAAAAAAATCACAGTAAAAACCAGTCTATGTCTGATCACTGAAAAGACATCAATTGGCAAATTTAACTACCTTGTCCATTCCTGTGTTCTGTAAGTCTATCATAGCCATAGAGAAATTATCAAGAGAAGCTTTGACATTACAGTGCCTAGTTCTGGATCCTTCTAAACAAAGTCTGGACAGCAGAGAGGATCTATCTTTACAAATTTGGGTCCACTTCCTATTGGACTCCCTGGTTCCCATTACTCACCTCCCAGAGGCAACCAGAAGTAATCAAATAGCCATACTGTTGTTTTAATCCTAGTCTGGGAAGAACTTCTAACTTTAAATTAAAAAAAGGCACAAGAAATCCTTCGTTACCAATACCCTGCCAAGCTCTTGACAAGAGCAATTCACTGTTGGCTACGGAGGTTCCAATCTGTTGACACATCGGCCTCCCAAATGTCCATCACAGTGAGGATAAAAGCACAAGCCCTCCCAAAGTTTCATGAACCACGCTTAAGTATTGAGAGCCATTAATGAAAAAGCCAGAAAGGAAAAACTGCAATGAACACTTAAAATATTTAAAACAAAAAACCACCAAAAACCACAACCCCCCACCCTATTCCTATTGTAAACTCTTGGAATTCATTCAAGAAACATGTTTTTTCTTCTCCTGGTGAGACAGAACAGGTACAGATCAAGAATTCCAGCAGGAAAGCAATACAAGGCCATAGTGGGCTGAATGACATTTTAAATGATTCCTAGACCATTACGAGTTTAGGTAAATCAATATTGATCTACCACCATTCAGGAGGAAGAAAACAAGATGGGTGTGGAAAAAGCACAGAAGCAAAGTCAGCCAACAGTGCACTTTTCAGATCTAGAAGTGTTTGCCCCAGGGGATTAAGCTCCTACTAGTCTGACAGCTCTAGACAGTTCTGTCACAGCTCAGACATTATAGCTCTATCCTCAGTGGCCTGAACAGTCACGGTGACCTTGCAAGGCGCTTCCAATGCAGCCAAGTTAGCAAACACATCTACGTTTGCTCATTACCTGTCTGACTTGGCTCCCTAAAGCACTCGCCACTTCTCAGAGAACCACACTGAGTTTTAATAACATTTCTAGTACCACTTATAAGCATAGATTTCCTTTCATCTAATAGTCTGCAGAAGCATGTAGAAAACAACTCACCTTCAGAATGCAACTAGAGCTGAGGTCCCACTAACTGCAATACATATCACTATCTAAGAGGAATTGGACAGAAGATTGCAAATTTTCGCTACAAATATCAGGGCAAGCCCATTTTGAGGGGAAAAGACCAGTCTGTGTGATCTGCTATGAAAAATCCACGCAGCATAAATTGTTTCAAAATTAAATCTTAGAAGTCTGCTGGAGTTCCAGCTTGAGGTTATAAGGAATGTCAGTGCTTCTAGGCTGATGCAGAGCCTGGAAAGCTCGCTCTCCGGCATGCATCCAGACACATGGGTGTAGTACAAGGCACTTGTCCATACATTTCTGAGCTGATGTGATCATAACTATTTATTTCAAACAGCTTGGGTCAACAAGTGATTTACAAACGGGCAGAATACGAGCAGCTCCACAGAAATCAGATGTGTTGAGAGCTGAGCAAGGATATTTGTTAAACATACATCTCAAACTCTGTGAAGCCAACTTTATCTTCTCAATTCAGCAAACAATCTTAGGTGATTTACTGCCCAGACACAACCCACAGAAAGATCCGCTCCTACTGAATTGCTCTATTCAGGCAGTCCACTTATCCTCCCGTCCAGATAGATGGTTGCAGAGTAGCTGGTGTCTGTGCTCTAAGCCAAAGCAAGGATATTCTGAGACGTTTCGCCATATAGTTCATTCATTCTACTGTAATTAATCAGAGCCAGAGTTATGGTTATGCACGCTCCCCTGATGCTCAAATTTAGTGTGTTATTGCAAACAAGAGCAAGGCAAACTATTCATAACAATCCAGTTCATTATTTCTGTATCCAAATCAGCCTTGAACAGGCTTTTTATGTTTATAACCATATTTAAAGTGCATGTTTAGTCAAGGGGTTCTAGTAGGTTGTTTTAGCTAAATTATTATTTGCCCTTTTTACTTACCACACCCAGGACTTAATAGCTTTCCAAAATTCCATTGGAAATTAATGTAAATGGAGCACCATAGGAAATCCCAGGTACTGTGAGATTAGTCACCTCACTAAAACATTATCACCTTCCCACAGATTGCTTTACTGCAGGTTTTTCCAAAGCATAAGAAGTCAAAGACAGGCTGAGAAGGTCCTTTGGTACAAACCACTGCATCTATCGTATCATGTAAACAACAAGTGCAGAGGCAAACGTTCAAAAAGTTTGCAAAAGTCCTCAGAACAGCACATGAGGCGCAGCTTGTTTCTACAACAAAGATGAAATATAAATGTATTTATCAGAGTTTCGTGGAGATTTAATGGTTCTGATGGGAGAAGCTAGTTCTTTCCTATCCCACGTAATCTGAAAACAGATGGGTGAAGCATCACCACGCACAAGGTCACAACTGCAGAGGACTGTGGCTATGAGCATTTAAGCTTACAAAGCTCATAAATGTAAAGCAGGTAAAAGCCTACCTGTGCTTTGCCCCAAGGAAGCAGATGTCTTTTTGTCCCAGTGACTGGGACTGACAGGTCTGTGGTAAAGCTGCAGTGCAGTTCACAACACAGGAAGCAACTTATTAATAGAAGCACCCAACTCAGGCAGGATCGAGCATTCCCTCAGTGCTGTAACAGAAGCCAGCAAAAGAACAGCTGGGTTGCAGAGAAAAGGAAAATAAAAATCAGTTCATCCTTCAAAGAGGGAGGGCTCACGTGGCAGGAACGCCAAAGTGCAGTCTCCAGAACACAGTGAACACAAGACCAGAGTCTTAGGATGCAGCATTTGCTGCAGATGTGGAAGAAACTATTCAAATATTCCTGGTTTCCACCAGGCTGCAAGATAGGCATAAACTCCCCTCCACTGCAAAAAATGAGGAAACAGGCCAGCTAGAAGCAGAAGCCAGCAATCACGGGCAGACTCTGACCATTAACTGTGAAGACAAACAGATGTCCTCAGCCTTTCTGGAGCTCCAGCTGTGAAGAAACAGGCCAGAGCAGACATCTTGTCAGGAAGAAAAAAGAAATCCAGATGGCACATCCCAGAAAAATAAATGAAAAACTCCCAAAGTTTAAAAAAAAATAAAAATAAAACACCCCCCATACCTCTTCAGTGGCTTGCTTAAATTACAAATCCCTCTACAAGACAGTCATGGCACTCCCCAATTTCTCCAGCACAAGGATGATTGACAGTTAAAATGAATGTTCCATCATTGTGGTATTATTATTTAATTACTATGGCATGCATGAGCAATCCCAGCAATAAGCATGCAAGCCTCTATTTTTCTTGGCAGCAGCAGCCTCCAGCAGCCAGAGGGACCTTGCAGCCAACTCAGGTATCAGTTAGGATTGAGAACAGCCTTGGAATCCCGGCAAAGGGGACTTGTCCCTCCTGGGGTGCTGCTTACAGAGCAAAGCTAACCTACAGGAGTCAGGAGGAATCCTCACGTTAACAACAGTGAAATCAGGCTTACCCCTTGACACTTGAAACAGTACCTCCAAAATCAACAGGAGCTTTGCCAGCAATTTTTAATGAACTTTCAATCAGGTCTTTTAACATTCCTTTGGAATCCAAATACAATGGCACCTATCACTTTAGAACCAGTTTATGACACTGATGAGAAATTAGCCCACTCTCTCCCCAACGTCCCTCACAATAAAAGACAAGCTGAGCTGTAATTTTGAATGCTGCAAACAAGCAGAACCTGTGGTTCTTTCTGGCCTTAACTCCCAGAACAGCACGCAATGCCCAGAGACACACGCAGTCTCTGGCCAAGATTCAGCCAGCATGGAAGAAACTACTAGCAGCAATCTACAGTCAAGTAGCAGAGTTTGGATCCTGAGAAATATCTGAACTCTATCTGAACTTTCCTGAAATTCAAGGATTCTGGGATCCAGTCTGCATCTCTGCTAAAAACCAAAGTGAAACGGACAAAAGTAGTTTGAGAGTCTGGATGAATAAAAGAAAAAAAGTCAACACTACCTGTAAGCAAGTCTGTACAGCTAAAAGCATCTCAAAGTGTTCTCAGGCACACTTAAGCATTTCTCAGAGTGGGACAGGATGGAAAGAAAGCATGAAAAGATTGCAATTTTGTGAGAGGATGGCATCCTTTCCACCTGCAATTAGTCAGAGATGTGTGTCCAAGAACATATACCCAACCATTCCAGTCCACAGTCTTTATGCCTGAAGTTACTGCCCTGCAAGCTTTGCTCAGTTTTCTATGCTTTTGAGCATCTGTGATGGAATTATATTTAAGAATCCTTTGCTTAATAGTTAAGCAGTTGCCAGACACAAAATGGATCTAAGCATTTTGATTATCTTAAGCCACAAATCTATGTTGTTACACCTGATTTACACCAGCAAGCGTATTGTCAGCTTCATTATGAAATTAGGAGAAAATTCTTTATTTCAGTAGTGTATTTTACTTGGAACAGGTTAAAAAGTGTTTAGCATGAAAAATCCTATGTCAGATGCTAATAACTTATGGTTATACACACTCTTGGTTATTAATGAGATGTAAAACCAAGGTCCTGACCACTTGTGGTTTTTACAGATCTCTCAAGAATTCTCCCTAGAGCAGAAGTGTTAGGTTTGCTATCTTAGCCAAATCCAAAATGGAATTCCTACCTAAACTCCCACTGTTTTGTGACTGAAAAATTATTCTTCCCTCCTCTAAATGGCTATCTCAAAAAGCTTCTCCCCTCCACTTAAACACAAACTGCCTTCGGTGGTCACACCCGTGATTAATTTAGTGAATCTAACAGGACAGTTCGTGTGAGCAAGAGCTACTCTGGGTGAGGAAACGACATCGTGTTTGTGGCTGTGTTAGCTGTACTGCTATGTTAATCAGCGCCAGCTGATCTTTAGGGACACCACAAAAAGGTAAGGAACTGAACGGCACCAACAGAACAGGTACAGCACAACGCATCTAGCACACAAAACCATATCAGAGGTCAACTACATACTAATGAGCTTTAAAAATCTTACAAACCGCTCCGAGAAATGAGACCAAGCACTGAATTATTTGATATGCTGCATCAGATGTAGGAATCCAACGTTATTTTACATAGGCCACAAGGAATTGCTAGGAAGCATGTTATTTGCTATAGCCCTTCTTGTTCATAATATGCCAGAGCAAGATTGACAATGACGACAGATACAAAACATCTTCTGCTACAGATAGGCGACAGTCCAGTCTCTGCCATGGCTTTAACACTTGTCAAGCCCCAAAATACTTTTCTCAATTACACATGCAATCTCATACTTCAGGCTAAGACTGAAATCTCTTTACAGAGGAGGAATGCAATCTGTACAATGCCATTGAACCAGTGCTGTCTTCAACTGGAAGCAAAAAGCCCCAAAGAAATAATTCAGAGAGATTTAAGTAATAAACCAGGTAGACCTAGCCCTAGATATCTGACAGAGACAGAAGATCACAAATGAAATCAAATTTCAAGGATGCCTTGGCTATGTAGTGGGTAACTAAATTAAAAACATTACACTATTTATTGCAGAAATTCCACTGAAGGTAAAATCCTGTTGACCTCAAATCATATCTGAAAGTTCACTGGGATGCCAAGTCAATAACTTTCTCCAGGTTAGGATGTTGCCTTTGAGTTGCTCAGCTGAACCATCCCTAAAAGCAGCTCACAGAACAGCTGAAGTTGGAAGGGACATCCACAGATTATCTAGTTCAACACGCCCTGCTCTACACAGGTGAACTCCAGCAGGTTACTCTGGACTATGTGCAGTCAGGTTTTGACTGTCTTCAAGGGTGGAGACTCCACAGCCTCTGTGTCCAGCCTTTCCCAATGTTTGACCATCCTCACAGCAAAGAAGCTTTTTTTCCTTATGTTTTTTTCTTACATTCTTATTTAAGTGAAATTTTCTGTATTTCAACTTGTACCCACTGCCTCTTGTCCTTGGGCAGTAGGAGTCTGACTCCATCTTTACTCCCTCTACTCAGGTATCAAATGGTAACTCCTGATCAGCATCAACCCTATATAACCACTGGACAATCTGCTACTGCTGAACCCCTGCCAGAATAATATCACACCTTGCAAAACAAGATCGATGCCTGGAAAGGGAAGGCAAGCCTGGCAAGTGGCAGCTGCAGGTACTCAGCCACACACAGTCAAAGTAAGAAGGTCCAGTAGATTACAACCTCTGTATCCATCAGTCATGTTCTGCTCTCTCTCTTGGTCCATCTGTACCAGAGAAGAAAACTCTCATGTGCTTGGCAAGCACATCACATTGACAGCAACTCAGCAAAGATAAGACTCGAGAAAAATGTTTAAAAAAATAGAAAAAACCCAACACACTATCTCCTTGGAAATACCAAGTTTATCAGGAGATTTGAAACTTCCACTTCCCTGTTTTCGGTAGAGGTTTCACCACAACTCATGCAAAGTGCATGTTAAAGGGGAGCTTTCTCCACTCCTATTTGAAAAGGATTCCCAAGAAAAATTTGTCCCCAATTGTTTTGCTTAATTAGAAGGAAAACACATCTACCTTTTCAACAGTATGAATAAAAATCACTACTCTCAGCTAATATTTCATTCCCTGCTCCTTCTGCTTTGATAAACCTACCAGCTGGGCACAGAGTCTTCCAAGGTAAACACAGCCTCAACTTTTACTCCACGAGGACAAAAAAAAATTTCCATCTTTTCTGTTATGTGCTGCAGAGAAATGAAATGTTTCATGTTCCTGTGCAGGGCATCCTTTCATGAAAGAAATCTACTCACAGAAGTACCTTCAAGGCTCAAAGAGATCAGTCTTCCATAGAGAACTGCATTCAACTTTCCTTTAGCTTGACAAGTTAGGTAAGCATAGCTTCCTATTACTTTATTTCTACCATTAAGGAGAAATTGTGATGCTTTGCTGTAAATGGCAACTATCATTTACCACAGAAATGGTGGCAATTCTTAAGCACTGCATTTATAGGATGTGTAAAATAATCCCTTAGCTTGGGCAGGTGCTATATAATTATAAAACACAATACAGTCAGCCATGACATTTAGAAGCAATACTTAACTAGACCCTGGACTTCAACCTCAAATAGATTCGAAGGAGAAAAGGTCACACTGCAAAATTTGGGAGTGGATATCAAGCAGAGCTCATACGCGTTTACATCAAAGATTTGGTTTCGCCCTATCCTTATTAAACAGAACCTGCCTTCACTGAACTCGCCAGCTCTTACTGCAGCCAAACCTTTGCCATGGATATTTTAAAGCAAAGTATTTCAACACACAAACTGCAGCTTCCAAACAATGTCTGTTTTAATGAATGCCCACTAGCCTCCAAATGAGTAGTGTTTCTTCTAGCAATAACGTACGTATGACTGTATCGGAATTAACCAGGACCAGTTTCTGCTTGCTTTCGCAATCAGAATATATTCTGCTTGCAGTCCGATACATTTCACATCAAGCCAAATTAATTCCAGAATAGACTGAAATTTGGTTGCACTAGATACGTATCTGGCCCCTTTTGCAAAAGCAGAATGAAGCAGTTCTGGAGAAGGTAGAAGAAAGTGATTGATTATAAGCACCTCAAGAATTTAGCATGTACACAACCTGTCCTGACAGAGCCTTGCAATACACAACAAAATATTAGCTGAAGAAACGCTGCTTACAGTCCCCTGATGATAATTTTAAGTGCAGCGGCCAACTTTTTTATATAGGGGACTGTTTCCCAGACTTGCCCAACCTTAACCAATTACTCTCACAATAGCATTGAATAGGATATTTAGAATGTCAGCCCAATTGTTCTAACTTGCCCCCTCTGCCATGCCCCAATTTTTGACAGGTTTGTTCCTCTATTGCTATAGTGACTGCCATCCCTAATGCTTGTGATCAAAGTCGTGTTTTAGAGGTCACCTCCATTTGAAACAAGGGACATTTTTGTGTGAGCAAGGGGGGGGGGGGGCGGGGAGAGAAAGGGCTGTGTGATAGGGGAGACTCCCTCCTTTCTCAGTGTTATAGTCTCCCTTCCATTTCATCCTGCTCCTAACACTAGGACCTGCTTTTAATTCCCTAACCCCCTCTCCTACTCCCAAGCATTCTATGCAAATTTTCATCTTAAAGGATTCTGGGGGTTATGATCAATTGACCAGAAATTTTTTTGCAGCTTTCAGCCTGGGGTGATTCTCCCAAACATGTAACTGGAAGGATGCACCCTGCAAAATTCACTCACTAAGCCTAGCAAGTCATCAGCTACAGCCACTGAGGTATCACAGACACAGTCTTACACTGACCACTTATGCACAACCACCACCATCCTGAATCCTTTCCTACAATAATCTCCATAAACAGATCATCTGACTGCACCAAAATTTTTCTCATCGATAATTTTCAATCACCGCAGCCTCTCTGGTGGAAGGTGCAGTGCACAGAAAGCTCAGGTGTTTATACTGTTGCCTAAGACAGTTTTGAAATAACGTTCCAGAGAATAAAGGGTTTGCTTGCAAAAGACACATTAATATTCCAGTATCACTATTTTATTGCCATAGCCCACTTGCCTTTTTTTAATCAGTTGTTTCTGAACAGGATAGCGTTCATACACTAGACTCCAAAATGTCTTCAAATTTAATCAGCTACTATGGGACTGGAACTTCAGTCATGCATATTCTAAAATAAATTATAATAATAAATTGCAGTATTCCAGTGTTTGTTTCAGTAAGCTACGAAATCAATCATGCAAAGGCAAAAGAGAGAACATTTCTCTTTAAAATTAAACAGAATTTGGCAAGGTTGCCTCAATTACTAGAAAAAGGAACCAGCATCACAGTACTGCCAGAAATAAGTTCTGCTAAGCACTGACAACACATAAACACCTACCTTGGGATGCCCGTGCAGCTCTTCACTGTTTGAGAGGGTAGCATTGAAAGGCTCTGTATACTGATTCGGTTCTTTCTTCATCTTTCTCTCTCTCTTTGCTGCCGTAACTCTGAAGAGGCAAAACTGCTGACAAAGTAAAGTTGCCACAAATACCCAGGTGCACCCCTTCATTTTGAAAAGGGAGGGGCCAAGTCAGGAAGGGCACTCTCCAAGCACAAAAACCTCCACCACCAATAACAGGAATAGACACAGACTTCTCTCTAAAAAAATAAAAAGTAAAAAGGTTAGAACTATTAAAGATGATCCTCTGGGCTATGCAATGTCAAATAAGCAGCATGCATGGATGCGCTGGTTGCTGGAGAGATCTCTGTTCAAGCAGGACACATGGAAATGGTATAGATAAACTTGTTTGAAAATCTGGATTCACTCGAAGAAAGAGGTAAGTCCATTCAGCCTCTCGAAGCTTACATAAATACAAGAGGCCCTGGCAAGTCCTGCCACCCACCTTTAAGTGTCGCTCCCCCCCCCCCCCCCAATAAGTCTTCAGGCTCGTTTAAAATGCACTCAACTATGAAACCTAGAGAAGTGAAATTGCTCAGGGCAACAGTTGCTCGGGCCAGAGCTGACAACACAAACTCATTAAGGGGGTTGTTCGGTTGTTCCTCTTCAACAGGAGATTTCACTTTCTGTCATTTGAAGCATTGCGTTCAGTTCAAAGCAGGCTTGAATATGTTCCCATCCATTCTCTCTTGAATGATACTTCCCTTTCCTCAGTGACAAGTCCTCATCCTTTCCTTTCGAGATGCTGGGGAACTGTAACCCAAAGTTGCTATAGCCACTGCTCTTCTGAAGAGGCTGAAAGCATCCCAGCTCAACCAAGTGCTCAGCCTTCTAAGGAGAAAATAAATTTCTCATATCATAGAAGTTAAAACAGGGAGAAGCAAAGAATCTGAGGATGTACCTAGGTCCATTAGGAGCAGATAAAGTTTTCCCAAGTCTAGCTTCTCTCCCTCTTTAGTTGGGTTTATCTTCACTTTTCTTTAGTGAGACGATGAGCAGTAGATCCCGATGCCGCAAGCAGCTGTCAGGATGTAGAATCTCGTGTCTTTTTCATCCTCGTTTCCCTCACACTAGGCAAGGTTTCAGGTACCTCTGAGTGTAGATCACGTCAGATTTTTCTCACTGTTCCTTTCCTCAGCTGCACACTGGCAAAACCCTCCTCAGCTTTTGCTTTACCTCAGCAAATAAGTACTTCTTTCCTGAATGAGTTTCCATCAACTTCAAGAAAGGGAGGAAAAAAAAAAAAAAAAAAAGAGAAAAAGGAGGAGGGATCACATTCTAATGAGCTGTCAAGCCTATTCTCTTCACATTCCTATTAGACTCACTGATAAGTGGAGCTGGCCCGTGTGCCAGGCAGATTTAAATCAATGCCCGTTCCCTGCTCCCTCCCCTCAGCCCTACTCTGTACCTCCCCTTCATTATCTCAGAGAAATCACCATTTTTCTGGGAAGTTTGTAAAACTGTACATGAGCGTGTGGTAGAGCTAAAAATATGTGGCTTGGAATATGCACTCAGCATCGCACCACACATTGATACACCAGAACTCTTGCTCTGTACTCTAGTTAGCTGTGTTCCGTACAACATTTTCCCCTAGCTCTCATTAGAGGCTGGCTCAGTGGGGGCTTTCTGACTTCTTTACAGGAGGGTGGCCTGTTTATTAAAAATAATAGCAAACCAAAGGTTACACATCTCCTACAAGCATTTCACAAGGGAGATCTTGAAGTACTTGGGCAGTCTGCAAATCTTAGTCAGTCCCCCACCACCTAGAAAAAATACTCTTTCTACAAATACAGAGAGCAATGCAAAAATTTATCTGAGATTGTACCATAAGAAAATCCAAGAATGAGAAAAGATTGAAGATCACATAATTTGAAGTCCCTTATGAAGCAAGCAACAGATTTATTGTCTTCTAGCAATTCCTTTAGCATGCCTTCTGTAATCCAAGCAGTAATCCCAGCACTGTTCTTCACCGGACTTTAAAGGCAGCCAGGGTGGATCAGGAGCAACAGCTCTACTATCTATGGCTCAGGGAAACTGAGGCATGAACAACCTGAGCACAAAATCAAGAAGTAGAATACAGGTTGTTTTGGTTTTTTTTTTTCCAAAGCATCTTTTGAGAGAAATGGAGTTTGGGAAAGAGAAGAAAGTGAGAGTAAGGAGGAAAGCTGCACAGAAGCTAAATAGTTAACAGCGTATCACCCCTCCCCCAACTAGCTCACATTCCATCAAAACTACGTGGCAGACTTTATTTGTTAATAATATTTAACTTTCTTTGGCGCCTTCTCATACTTAAGCCTCTTTTTTCAGGTTAGTTGTAGACAAGCCATGAATTTGTAAAAGTGCACTTGATGACACATTAATAGGACAATCTGTCATATTGCAGCTAAACAGCTTGACAGATCCGCACACCATGGCAAGAAATGATATCCAAGGCTGGAATGGGGCAATCGCTTTTTTGGTCTGCTGGTGCAGGCTGCATCTGTCTGCCTGCAACATCTCCTTTCCCATTCCAAGAGCCAAATACCAAGACTGTATCCTCCTCAGATTGGGGGGAAATGAATCCTAACTACGTTTGCAACCACAAGGCGAAGTTAATGATGGTCCAGCAGGACAAACTGAGCGTAGCTAACTCCCGACTGTACACTTTTCTCTGTGTTGGGCTGGAACAAGTGTCAGCACAGTTGCTACCTCTCCTCCGACCTTCAACTCAGCATTTGTATTATCTGTAGAAAACCGCAAGCCTGGCTGCTGCTGTTTTCACATCCTAGCTGCAGCGGCTCCAAAGCACCCGAGTCCTGCCAATGCACAAACAACATTCAACCCCCACTTGCAAAAAAAAAACCTAGGAACAGGCCAACATTGCACTTAATAGCACAAACCAAGGATCTCAAAGTGACTGAAGAGACAAACAGCTCCTCTGAGCTCAGCACCATTGCAGCAATAACGGGAATAGTTAAGAATGTAACAATACCAATTCTGCATGAGGGAAGTTTTGAAGTAGGGAAGACGATATAAGAAGCCACATTTACATTTCAAAATTGTGTGCAAGAACCCAAACACAGTATTTGCAGACACTGTAAGAAGTGTGCGTAAAGCTAGAATAGTCATGCAAGAAACTTCTTTCAGTCTCTACTTACACAATTTGCCTTTTACTCAAGATAGACCTCACCTAACCATGCTAAGAATAATATCCAAAGGGAAAAAGATCAAAAGCTAGGATTTTCCCAGAGTTGCCCATTGTAGATGTATCGAACAACTGCTCAGCCCTGGTGCAGAGGGAGTGATTTTTTTAAGCCAATACAGAAGGCGACACATTCACTGACATGCACAGCCACTCCTGCTTCAGAGCAGCTAAACTTTAGAGTGCTCCCATCATAGATCCCTTAGGTTTAAAGCTAAAATTTCCCCATGTTAACCCGACACAAACTCAAGCTGTTGATTGGGCTAGCAGACAAAAGCTGTTAGAACAAACTTAAACACACCAGCAGACAAAAAAGAACAGCTTTGGGAAGGCAGACCAAGAGCTCGTGGCCACCCCCCCCGGGGCTGCCCGCACCCCACCTTTCGGAGGGCCTCTCCATTCGGCTCTTCCCCACATCCACCCCGCAGGCTCAGGACCCAGGCAGGATCGCTGCGCCATCTCGCGGCACACCCACGGAAACACCAAAAGCTGGACAAAACAGAGAAACATTTGCTCGCTTCGCTTGCAGGTATCAAAGCATGAAATAACATCATTGGGGCAAAGCTTTTACCACTAATAAAAGGTTCTTGGTAAACCCCAATAAATCATCCTCGTGCATTGCCCAGAAAAATCTTTTCAATAACACGAGAGTGTTCATGCTCAATAGCCTCATTTCTGTGTGTGTGTAAGCAATTTTTCCACTGAAAACATGATTTTTCTGCTTTAGAAGTAAGACCTGGCCTTTGCTGGGCAGCAAAAAAAGGTATCAACTTGTATACTAGTTGTCTTCCTGTGACTGGGTTGCAATATAAGCCACTAATAGCAAGAAATTATTAGCAGAAATTGTTCACATTCCAAAATTACCTTTTGAAGCACAGGGCTTAAGGTCATAATTCTAATTACAAATCATCAGCTTGCTCTTCTGAAGAAACAGCAGCTTGTCACTTGCTGACTGCTTACACATTTAAGGCAAACTGGAGAATCCAAGAGATGGGCAAGCATCATCTCATTTCTTTGGCCTTCTGTGTATGGGAGAGTTTCCCATGCTATCAACACCCATGTTCCGTTTCAAATCCCAGTACCTGCGCAAACGCAATAGGAGGGGTTTTTTTTCCTTACAGAATTTGTGAGGGGTAGGGGCAGAACAATGCCTGTCCTCACAGCAAGAATCCTAGGTACAACTACATGGATTCGAAATGCAGCAACACGGCTACCCTCACCAGACTAGCTCCTTACTAACACAAGGGCTAAAAAAACCTGAAGCAGGGCAACTGGCAAAATGAAAAGCACTGAAGTCTAAACAACGGAGTGCAAAAGAACTCCAGGCACAAGAACTGATCTGAATAAAAGGCAGAAATACCAGTGTTAAGGAAAATGCACCATTTCATAGAGCAAATTAGGACACAGCTCAGCCCTGGCAGATGTCAGTCAAGCAAAAAAACCTCACTTCCATAAAGCTATGAAGAAATTGCTGTTAGAAACAACTATATTTTTGATCCACACACACAACTGGAACGCCAGCCCAAAATCAAATTCTAGAAGTCAAAAGTGAAGACAGCCTCTGAATAACATTTACTGCTCCACACAGAGCTGAAGCTGGCCAGGTATCACAGAACTAGCTATCCCAGTGTCAAGGGAACAGCAGCAGAATGAAGCCAAACTGTACTCAAACAGCAACTGCTGAGTTAGCAGCAAGGTTCCCCATCTACTTTTTTCTTGAGAGACCCCATCACTGTTGGCAAGAACAGCAGAACAGCCCCTTAAAGTGGTTCCTACATGTCTCAGAGTAGGTACTGAAAACAGGTACTGCACTACAGTGGCAGCTGTGATGTCTACATCATTATAGGACAAATACCCCCCTGTAAAGGAACTGCATCATCAAACAAAAGATCTAAAAGAATTTACTACCTCTAGGTCTTCCTGGAGGTGTTCTACTACAGATGTAAGTGAGCAAACTAACTTGAGGGGGCGAATAAACCTGGAGGTGGGAGAGATGCAAATGTGCCACATTTTTTGTTTCCTGGTCCATATATATCCAGTAAGATTTCTTCCCAGTGATTCCTTTCCCAAAAACAGTCCCACAGAAAGTATAAATTTTATCATGAATGTTTATTATGAACAAACAACTTTACAATGCAGTCACTTCTACTCCTCAGCACATGCTTGAAGTAAGGTAACTTCCATGACCTTGACATCTTAGGGGGAGAAAAGTTACGACTACACATAAATCCAGGATTTTAAAAATCAGGAGTTCTTTAAAGGCAACCACTGAGATATCTTCTGATTCAAGCTGCAGAAACTCCCTACCACCTGTGTAGAACAAGCTTACAGAAATCTATGAGATCGCAGCATGAAAGTGAAGGGCCAGACATTTGTTCCAATATGATATACTGAGGGACAGCTTTTAGTTTTATTACGTTAAGTAATGCACTGCTTCAGGGCATGATAATATTTTTGCATGGCAAAGAATGGCTTACGCCATCTAATGACTTTGGTAACAAAAAGATCAGATACTGCACAACCGCTTTTAAAAAAACACAAAACAGTAAAACCTACACAAAAGGGAAGAAATCTTCTGTTACCAAAGGCAAGGAGCAGAGAGATGTATCAAAACCTTGTAAGCCACAGATGCAAGGGTTCAGTCAGCTACTGCTCCTAGCTTTCAACAAACAGCACCTGAAATGACTGTCGTGTCTTTCTCCGAACCCAGGATACTGAAAAGGAACTGCAATTGGAAGTTTTGTTTTTTAAATACACCAATCCTCAGAAAAAATGCAGCATGTCCAGGGTTTAACCAAAGGTTTTTTTGTTTCCAATTGAGGCCCTTACTAAAAACAAGAGACCAACCTTGTAATACTTGGACGTAGCTTAAGGCCAACTTCTTGTCATGTAATAAAATGCCTTTTATTCAACATCTCTGGATTTTACTAGTTCTTTTACCATGGTTAGGTACATTTCACAAAAGATGCAAACACACCATGCCCCAAGTTGGTCTCCTTGCCTTTGCTTTCATTTATGTAGACAAAATAACTTCCATAAGATAAGAAGATAAACATAAGGTAACCAATTAGAAGCTTCTGTCTGTAGGCGATGTCAATGGTAATAAAAGGCGTTGTGAGAACACAAACATGTTTGAACGACACTAAGTTCTATGAGGCAGAACAGCCTCAGCTACAGGTCCATACGCTTTGAGAAAAGTCATCTTGAAAAATCCTGTCACTGCAGGAAAGACGTGACACTCCCCCTTCCTTTCCAGCACACCCCCAGACTGACAGAACATAGTTCTTCCTAGACAGATACAACCAGTGCTTCTCTTTTAGAAGAGCTGATCAAGCACATACAAGAGGTAAATTAAAAAATAGTTCTAAGATTTGATAAAGTCACAAAATAAAAAAAAAAATCAAATATTTATAAATACATTTTAAAATCCAGCCTTTTACAAATTCCATCCCCACGCACCCACGTCGTCCTTCCCTTCCTTACCTCAGCAAGAACTGCTTCAAGATTTCTTTAGTATAGAGCTGTTCTGCTAGTTTTGATAATTCCTACCTATTGCAGAGAATTGGTCACATTTATTGATGCTCTAAGCTGCACGGCTCATGGATTAACAGTACGTTTTTGCTTACAATTCAAGATACCAAGGAGAAGCACAGAGAGAGAACAAATCTGAAAGGGAACATAAAAGAGTTTCAAAAAAATCCTTAGATACATGAGGTAATATTTATTTGGGCTCTTCACAATACTTAAAGTAAGACTACGCAGTTAGATGCAGAGCTTTTTACCTTATCACCTTCGACAATTTGTTTACCATCAACAGTGAGTGCGTTCTTCCCCAGATGACTAGGCATCACTGCCAATTATGGAAGGCACAGTAAGTTTGCCTCTGATGAAACAAAGCATTTGGATAAAATTAAGCAGGGGTGACGGGAAACCAAGCAAACTCAGTTAAAAAAGTAATTTCAGACTTTTGAACTACCCTAGGAGCTGTAGTGTTTATCCACAGTTCTGCAATCCCATGAACATACATCGCTGTTTCACTCATCAGTCATCCAAAGGGGAACAGTAATGAACTTACACCTAAAAGCAAAAAGCTTCCAGAACCTCAGATGAATTAGAAGGGCTTGGGTTTTGGCTTTTGGTGGTGGTGGGTTTTTTAAGTTTATGCAAATCTTCAAGTAAGCGAGTGGAACTAATTTTAAGGGTTTACTTCAGCTAGTGACACTTCAGATTAATTCAGTTGACTCTGAAGAAGCTGGTTTGTTGCTCAGACTCATTTGTCCTCCTACCTTCACAAGGGCTAGGGTTAGCTCACTTACCAAAGCCCAAGAAATCCAGAGAAGATTTTCTGAATACACAATCAACTCTCCATTGGTGTGTGCAGTTTTATTATTTTTTCCAACAGTGGCACCTTGTGATCAAAATTAAGTATTACAGCTTTCAAATATAACATCTCCCAAAATGGAAATCTGTTAAGTGAACAAATCCAAAACAATACTGGATATGGGTATCCCCACTAAAGACTGATTCAAATGCTTCTTCTTGCTAATTCTTCCTAAAGGCTGACAACTGCGCTTCTTGTAGCCCAAATAAAACCTTCAATTACATTGGGACAATTTAGACAACACATTTAACACACACGGTGTTATTTTCCCACTCATCTAATCACTACTGACTAGATATGCAATGATGTTCATTCTATTTTAAAAAAGAAACCAGCAATCTTCTGTAGCATCAATGTTCACATTAACCAAACCCTTACCAAGTCCACATGAAATCACTACTTGAATCATTTCAACACCTGTACAGGCTCTTCCCTAATGAAAATAAAATATGATATGCATAAATTGTGAAATTTTAAAAATCGTTCAATGCAGTAAAAAGCCTTATTTGCTTAAGATTTTCAAATTTCAAATAACAGATGGAGAACTGCTATAAAAATCAAAGCACTAGAAATGTTAGTGTCTCATCAATAATGCTTTGACTTGTGAGCCACTACTAGATAGTAGCAAGGACAAGAGGATCCGCGAGCAGAACTTCTTTTAGTTTTCTGACTAAGCGAAACTACTCCATTTCTCAAACATAACCCATGAGCCAACAAATGTTTTACCTTGCAACATGGTAAAACAAATATTATCCCAGTGTCAGAGTCAGATGCCCAAAGGGTCCACTCATTCTGCAACTACCTCTAATTTGGTCTTGGTTTTATTTTATCATTCTCATTCTTGTGCTATGCTTCTCAGTACATACTTGACTGTGTAGGCAAAGGCTGCAAAACCAACTATAACAAACAAGTTCGCCAAAGCTCCGCCTAAAAGTCCATGGTTACGATTGGCCTGTTGGAGACCTGGATGATTGGCAGGCGCCAAGGGTACGTGCCCATTAAGAAGGGGTATTCCATTCTGACCGTAGTGCGCTTCCCCATCAGGGACAACATCTGGTAAAGGGAGGGATGGAGGTCTGTTATTGAGCTCTTCTTGTGCTTTCTGTTTTTGTTTAATCTCCTGGAGAAAGAAAAAAGAAAACTGAGTAACTGGAAGTAAAAGTGGTGAAGCTATTAGGTGTTTTAAAGAGATTTCAGAATCCAAGTTCTTGCATATCTTTAGGAAAAGGATATGGTACACTCCTTTATATCATAGGTCTTTTAAACTAAAGTAACTGCACTACATACATTTGTACAGTCTCCCCAACTTCTTCCAAAGTGACCTACTTCAGTAGTTGACACTAACAATCATTTGGGCAAGTTTATTTTTAGTTCACATGCACACTTCCTGAGAAGCCTTTCTGCAGAACTGAGAAATTCTTGCATCAAGTCTTGCATATCCAGCTTGTTTTGAACACAAAACGTGAAAAAAAATGAAGAAAGCGATCAGAGAAGCTTAGAAGGATTAGGACCATAAGTACTACATGTTACAAATCTGCCTGTACTTGGAACACAACAGCCGTTATCTATTACTGTCTTCAGAGTCTCCCAACGATTTAGGTACTGGCAAAACAGCACTGCAGAAAGTATTTCCAATTCTCTGGCATTCTTGTAACTGATAAGAAAACATAACTAAAGCCTTCAGTTCAGTTTTATATCTGTGTGAGGAAGAAAGGAAATGGAGATAAAACTTTCCTTTTCCCTGAAGGCTGTCCCAAAAGGAGACAAAGAGGGAGAATGCTTTTTAAACAAGAGCTTTGTAAATATCTTTGAGAACAACAACAGATGAATCAAACTTGAAGTTCCACTAGCACTCAACCACTCTGACCAGAAAGGCCATTTCTGTCTGTGGACGATATTTACTTCACTAGCTGGGCTCCTATGTTTATGACCTCAGGTTATCTCTAACAAAACCACACCTCTCATGCTTAAGAAAACAGCTCTTCTATATTTTTTTCCCCACTCTCCTACAGTACATATTCTTTGTGCAATAATTCAGACTTGCAACTTGGTGAAATTTTTACACCCCAAAACAGTTTGCCTGGCAAAATAAGTTTTATGCCTAGAATTCCAAATTACAGTGAGTATCACCATTATAATATTGTAACTCCTGAGTCATGAAACAGAGTCAGTAACAGAAAACTGTTTCCATTCATATGGCATGCAGAAAATTAACTCTCAAAATCTCAACAGCAGGCTGAAAACAACTGAATTCCTTCACTAAGCAGTTACAGGGAAGGAACCATCTTGAGACAGGAGTGAAGGAGCATCCTTCATTCCTAACAGGCGAGACCTTTTAGAACCAAGTACCATCCGTGGATATTGGCTAAAGAATCCCAGAGGTCTGAATTAAGTGAGATACTTTTTATCCTTTTCCTTTCTTTCTTAAACATTTACCACCTATAAAACTGCTGTCTGGCTGAAGGGTAACCATTTTCAGAACCTTATGCACAGCAAATTTCTATATCCTTCAGCTATTACTTATACATGACAGTATCAACTCTGCATCAACATACCTACAAGGTTAGTGTTGTGCAAGGAAGATACACACCCTAAAAAGATATCACCCATTCTCAGAAGTTAAGCAGGAAGAATATAACAGTCTCTGATCTTAAAGGAGAATTAAGAAAAAAAATCTAGATATTGATGGACCAAGTCCAGATATACGAAGACCAGTCCTACCCAAACTCAAGAAAACACAGTATACAATTCTAAAATATTGGGACCGCAACCACATCTGCTGCATGTGCAGCTCACTCAAGGCTACAATACTGATCCTAAATGCACATATTTGATTCTCTATACAGTGGATCTTTGTGCAGCAGAAAAACAATTCCATTTCAAGATTCAAGTTTTTAATTGTTACACATAGCAGAAGTGCCTTTAAAAGGCTTTCAAGACTGACAAAAGTAGCTACTGTCTGGGAAAAAGTCCTAAACAATCAGTTCACAGATCTACACAGAGCAGCTGAAAAGTATAGAAAACCGAATTATTGCACAGATTAATTCCCTTACCTCCACCACTTCAGGAAAGAGCTCACAGAAGACTTTATCTTTTAAATTAAATGCTAAGCTTTGTGCAGCAAGCTGTCTTTTCTGTGGAGGAAACAAAAATTATCAGCAGTTACATATAAACGAAGTTAATATCCTTTAATTCAACATCTGGTTATTTCCCACAAGAATGGTGCAAACCATTAGCCAATTAGCCAACTAGTTTCTACCATTTACAGCTGCATGTGATACTTGTTCACTACAACAGACATTTCTAGACATAAGTTATGTTTTCATTTCTTCATCTTATAGGATTAGTATTCTGTACCAGTGTGCCTGCTTGGCAGATACTTCAAGAGGAAGGAAGGAGAAATAGTGTCCTAACCATAGGCTTTACTAAAAGGGATTTTAAGTTCCCTAAGAAATCTTCTCCCCATCCCCACACTACATAAAATTGACTTGATTCATCTGCCTGTCATCTGTAGTAGGCAACAACATATTAATTTCTGAGATATCAAACTGCCAGCTGCCACTGTTTTAATTTGAGGTCACATTCAACATTCCCTAAGCTGACAAAAGGTACATCATGCAGTCTGGAGCTTACTGTGAACTCCGATGTCTCTATGCTGCCCAGTGTGGGGCCCTTTTCCACCATAAAACTAAGAAGGCCCGTCAAGATCGTCGAGACTGACCAAGCCGGATTCCATGTATCCGGGTGGAAATCAGTGATTGAAAGACACAACCTTCAAAAGGATAAGACAGGCAGTGTGTTTTATTTTTGCCATTAAAACTATTACACATTATACATATTGCTAAAATGGTGTTAATTGCTTAAGTGTTAGAAGAAAATCCTTACCTTGTATTACACTTAAACCTTCCATTAGGTGTAATCATATAAATACTAGGAGGTTTAAAAGGAAATTCTCTGGGGAATATTAGTTTCCCATGATAATAGCCACCTGCATTACATAAAGAGATGAATTACTTATTTTGCATGACGAAGTTCTAAGCTGCTACTCAAAATGGGCCAAATAAAACCCTTTACTTGTCTCCTTCTCCCCCTCACACTAAAGAGATCAAGGTCATCATCTTGTGCCTCTAGAACATGGGAATGCTGATCCACACCTGCAGCAGATTTACTTTGGAGGCAATTCTCTCACATGCATATTACAAACAGTACTTTCCATTGTCAAGTCCATAATATATTTAAGGAAAACCAGCCAAAGTGTATTTAATACAATACAAATGGGTTAGTTTTCCAGAAACACAGATAATGGCAAATACAATCCTATGAAGAATTCAATTTCAAAAACGCATTTTGTGAGAGGCTCCAGAAGACATTGTGGAATATGTGACTACAACAAATAAGGCTTTTGTGTTCCTTGCTTTCTCCAGAGAAATTCAGAAAGAGAATGTATGTCTCAGTTCACTGAGAACATTTATGTGGTAACAAAATGGGATTTTTTGAAATTATCTTTGACTGTCACATACTATCTAAAGTGAGTTATCTGCTCCAAGACCTTTAGCAATTACTTAATAGGAAGTTACCTGTCTTCAGTTTAACCTACATGTGGTTTTGTTAGAATCCTTGATAACAGAAAAATTACTAGTAGACAGCAGTACTACTGTCTCTTTTCAACAAGCTATCACAGAAGACACAGACAGCTTTGAAACTGCACTAACAGTTTTTAGAGCTATTTACAGGAGTTATATTTTGCCCAAACAGGCATGCAATTACTCAGGCATGCCAACCACAACATAAAATACATGCACATTTTTGCTACATGCTAACTTTTACCTTCATAGGGAGTCATTTCAGGTCCCCGTACCACATAGTGCCTAAGACAAAGAAGGAAATTTGAACAGTGTGAAAGCCATCACACAATCAGACATCAATTTCTCTACAAAAACGAAGATCAGTATCACTTCAGCAAAAGTTTCACACACCACCTCCCCAAACCAAGATTCCCATACAACCTGTAGGAGTGAAGGAGTCAGACCTGATGACCTGGAAAGTCTTGTTGTCTCCACAAGTGTGTGAACAGTTCATTCTAATTCTTACCATTCAAGGATATTAGATGGGAGGGGCTCTGCACAGATATAAGGCACTGGATCTTTCTTAATTCGAAGGTAGTCTTGTTTAAGTCTCTGTGTTGCTGTCGTTGGTGCTCTCTTATTACTGTTGTTGCTCATCTAGTTTTTAAAAAATATACACAAACACAATCTCAATACAATCTTAAGAGACACAGAGCTACTATGCTTCATTGAACACAGCTCCAGATTTTTGCAAAATCTACATTACAGAGTATTTTTAAAAATATAAATTAAATTACTGTAACTTTTAAGTGGCAAGAACCGTGCAAGATCTTAACCAACTAACACACTCCCCAAAGACTCGGTATATTGCCAAAATGGGAAAATACTCCTTCCAGAACTCTGCTGTTTAAATACCACAGTGAATTGCTATCATGAAAATACGCTGCACTATAGAACCCACATAAACTCTTAATAAACAGTCCTGTGTTTAGGCTGAACACACATCATTATGACACTGTTTTAAAGGGCTTAGTCTTTTTAAGTAATTAATTTCCCTATTCAGTTTGAGTATCTATTATGTAAATTTGCCTACGATTTAAATTCATTTGCTGTTTCTACACATCCAGTTATTTGAATAAACAACAAACAAAAAAACACAAAAACCTTATTACTGAGTTTGAGGTGAAGAATTTTAAATTAAATCTGCTGCCTGCTTAATAGTCAGTTGAATTTACGGAAGGGAACTTCTGAGCGAGATTATTCTCTTCCAGATAAACAAAGACCTCATCCAAAATGAGACAAGTCAGTGTGAAGAAAGGAAATTCCATGCTGCTTACAAGACAAAGAAAGCATTAGCCCTTACAATGCACCTACAGAACACATAACAATTAACAACTGCTATTTAACTCACTTTCTCCCAAGAAAGTTAGCAAGTTACTTAGCTTTATACATGGAAATTCAAACAAGACCAAAAAGGAAAGATTTTAAGAACAGCTTGTATAAAGACCTAAGACAATGCTTACAGTATGATAGCAGCATTTGACGGGAAGAGTATGTTAAATGCCTATAACCCTTTCTATTCCTTTACTTCATGCAGAAAGCCAAGTACAATTTATTAAAGAAATTGTATTTAGACCACAAGCAACAATTGTATGTGGTCAAATATTCAAGTCCTACTCAAAATAAGCGCGTTTAACCTTGCTTTTGTCAGAATCACTGTACATCATTGTTTGAAACGTACAGTATTTTTTCTGAAGGAAGTCACACATGGTTTTAAGTCTCACGTCTTGAAATCATAAAATCAAGGCTTTTTCCTCTAAAAAAGTCAATTTTGACTTTAAAACATAGATTAAATCGTATCTTTTTAACACAATTACTTGTTCTGAAGCTTTGCAATAGCGCCCCTCGCAATGGGCTGCAAAACCGCACTGAAATACTTTCAAGCACTAAATATAGTTATTGGGATTTTAAGACCCCGCAAAGCTTTATCCGAAAGAACCTTTGCATCTTAAAGGCAGAGAATAAAGGGCAACATTTACAGAAGCTACAACGGCAAACCTAGTTTCCCATCTCGACGATATGATTTACCAGAAGCGAGCAAGCAGCCCGCCAGCCCTTAGACAGCCAAGCAGCAGGACGCGCCCCAGCCCCGCTCCCAGCCCGGCAGGTTGGGCCAGGGAACCGACGCCAAGTCCCCGGCCCCCAAAGCTGCCCTGGGGAAGAGGCAGCCGCGCTCGAGATGGCTCCCGGCCAGCGCCTTTGCCTGCGGGCAAGCGTAAGCCTGGCTCCGCCGGTGGCCGCTCCGCGCCTGAGGAAACGGGCAGCAAGAAGCGGGGAGCTCACGGCCTACGGCCGGCCGGCTGCCCGGCGCGGGCCCCGCCAGGCCGGGGAAAGCAGAGGCGGAGGAAGGGAGTCAGCCAGCCGAGCACCCAGCTCCCTGAGCCCCCTCACGGGCTCGCCCCGCCGGCCCAGGCCCCACTCACCTCTCCCTTGCTACAGCAGGCCCCTCCACCGCCGGGACGCCCCACTGCCCGCAGCCGGAGGCCAAGCGAGGGAGGGAGGAGGGGAGAAAGGAAAGGAACGCCACGGGAGAGCGAGAGCGGGCAGGGTAGGGCCGCGACCCCCGCGCCTCCCCGCTGCGGCGCGACCGCGGCTCCCAGCCAAGATGGCGGCCCGGCGAGGCGGGGCCAACGCAGTGCTGGCGTCTCCTTCCGGGAAGGAGCCGCCCCGCTTCCGGGGCGCGCGTGCGTCAGCCGCAGGTCAGCTGACTTCCGCTTCCTCTCCCCGCTATGGCGGCCGCGGAGGGGCCGGGCGGGCGTGGGTGAGCGGTCAGGCTGTGAGGCAGAAAGTCAGCCGGCGGTGAGGGGAGCCCGGCGTACGCTGACACCGCCGTTCGGTTATTGTGACTTCACCGAGGATTCTGTTCGGGAGGGCTCTCGGGGTTGCCCGATTTTCTTCTTTCCTGAAAAATAAAACGGTGTGTACGTGCCTTTTTGCTGCGTGCCTCCTGGATCTTTTCTTCAACTTCCCAGTGCTAATAAAATGGATAAACCCAAACTCGGTTTCAGTCACCCCGAGCGCAGGCGACATTTTTTAGTTGCAGGATTCCACCGGTAGGCCCATAAAAATGCAGCAGATAATTTCCTAGCATATTAGTGCATTTGTCACTCCAGTGTTGTTTAAGAAGAGTAACAGAAGTTATTCCCTTACAGGTAGGAGGCCAAGCGCGACAGGAAGATTTAATTTAAGATTGCGTATCCAGACCATCTGACGAGAAAACGCTGCGAAGTCTTGCACGGCTGAAGGGAACCCAGAGCTCGGCTGCATCTTGGATCCGTAGCTCAGTGCCTCACACGGCTGCGGGCAGCCCCTGCTCTTACGGGGTTATATGGGAGGTCTGCACTTAAAATATTAAACATTTTAACAACGTGGGTATTGTGTTTTGTAAAACACAAATTCCCACCTGGCCTTAACGTCCTTCTCGGCACAAAAAGCATTTTGAGTAAGTTCTGCTAAGACTATATTTACATGCTGCTTTGTACAAGACAGGATTTAGCAGACAGCAGTCATGATTGTCGTTTTCCAAGATTTAATAAAAAAAAAAAAAAGAGATGGGCTCCTGATTTAAACATCTGTGTTTAGCGCTTGAGGTGTAGAGCATAGCTGCTGTGTTGTCTTCGTCAACTATTAGCACACATACTAGTTTAAGGGAAAGCGTGCCTCTGTTGCTGGGTTAATAATCTTTTATTGCCTAAGGTGAAACAAAAAGGCAAAAAAGAAAATGATTTGACTTGCCCAAAGAGTTTGCAACAGACTCGTAGACGGGACTGCACGACTGCAATAAAGGCCAGAAGTTTTCTTGCTGTTCCAAAAGATGCCGGTATCTTCCGTGGGAATAATTCCTGCGGTTTCCTCTGGGCTTGAGCGCTCCTGCACCGGTACCCAACAGAGGGCAGTGGTAGCCCTCACACTTTTTAAGTTCTTCTTCTGTCTGTTGCCGGAGCAGCATAGGCTGTTGTCCAGCCTTGGACTCTGTGTCATGAGTTTGTGGGGGTTAACAGCAAGAAGAGGGGGAAAAAAAACAACCAACCCCCCCAAAAAAGGGCCGTGATGTTTTTACCTATGGGTAAAACCCAAATTTGAAACCACCTATACCTTTTAAATTTCACTTTGTTTCTATGTTTGACTGCAAAATACTGTGTCCTCATAGATGATCTCACTCAAGCATGTCGGTTTTAGTGGGAGTAGGACGTTTTTGTTTGTGTCCTAAGCACTGAGGCAGGGTTGTTGGAGCAAAGCGACTGTTGTCTTAGAGCCCAGAGAGCGCTACACTTGTGCAGCAAACTGAAATGATGTTTGGACTTACAGAACCCCACGGAGAAATATAACAATTTTTGTTACGTAAGCCTCAAATACGGACAAAAAATATTTTTCTAGAAGTAGGACAATGATACAGATTGTAGAAAAAAAAATGTGAATCTGAAATCATGAAGAGAGAAGTTAACCAAACAAAAATATTTTCAGTTTGCTGAGGGGTGTCAAAATTTTAATTTCATGGTAGTCTCATTTCAAATGTCTAATATTTTCCATGATTAACTCAGACTTCAATCACAATAACGGGATCTTTTATACACAAAGTATTCACATGTCCCACCTGTGGCCGCATCAAAACTTTTTGGTTTAGTGATGTTTATGAACCCGTATCCTTTTCTTTGAACTGTGTTGATCTTGGTGCCATGAAATGCTTAAAGGAAAAACGGTTTGCTTCAAAAAAGAAGTAATAGTTGATCTGTTTTGTTTAATCTCTTACACTCTCACCCTTATATCTAATCTGAGCTCACAGCTCACAAATGCTTGAAGGTTTTGTGGAACAGAAGAAACTCTCCAGAATAAATTATTGTTATACTTCAAGATGCAAAGTCTAACCACTGGATATTATTAGGATGCTGTATTAGCCTACATGTCTTTCGCCTCATAAATTCCCCATGGCAACTCATGCAGTATAATCCATACCTAGTTTTATACCCTTTGACCTGAGGACGATTGCTTTTTTTTTCCCCCTCTGCCGCACCATTTTGTCTCTTTTTTTTTTTTTTTTTTTTTTTTTTTTGTTTACACTGGAATACCTAAGTCATCTAAGTCTGGAAATGTGAGAAACATGTGAACCTGGCGACTGTAATAAAGGCCCCAGAAGGCTGAAGGGATTCCAGAGCTCGTATTTACATCTCTGTCATTCACTCTAATGTTCCCCGGCCCCGAAGTATTTCATGCATAAGTGTGTTGTCATTAACATTCCACTCATTTCTCTGGTATGTTATGCTCAACACTAATGATAGCGTAGAATGAGACTTCTCTCTCAGACTACTTTGTTTCTTCCCAGTTGTTTTCCAATATGCAAATGAATCACACTACAGCATTTCCTCCCTCTGTAAAGTATCTTCGGTGTACTGCTATCGTGTCTTGAAGGCATATTTTAAACCTGGGCTTGGGAAGTCACTAGAAGTTCCAAATTTATGTTCCTAAATCATTAAGTGCACCAAGTAAAGAAGTACATACTGCTAAATTAACTTGGAAAGTGATTAACTCCAGGACAAAGGCAACGGAGAGTTCACTATCGCATAAAGGCTGGAGTTGGTTTTTAATTTGGTATGGGCCCCTCAGCAGGATCACATGGGTGGTTACAGGACATGAAAACATCTTTATGTGCTTGTGAACACAGACCTTTTGTATTATTGTTTAAAAATACATAGCTGTCTGACTTGGGCACTGCAGAAAATTTTCCTTTAATTGTAATTGTAAGAAAAGCATTGCAAATTTTCTGGTCAGATACAAATCCCAGGAATCAGAATTTGTTCTGTTTGTTCTGTTTGTGGGTGCTTTGGGGAAGTCCTTTGCTCCAGGTTCTCCGTAGTACTTCATGCACTACTCCACACATGCAGTTAAATGAGTATTTTGAGGCTGACCTTGGTGGATGAAGAAATAATTTGAGAAAGAAAGCGCACCCTGAGGAATGTAGTGAGGGTTAACTAGTATTCACATGTACTCAAATGTAATCTTGTCCAGTAAATGTGGCAACGCTGCGGCCGCTGAGTGTCTCTGTTTAGATTGTCCAGAAAGACAGAGAACGCTTAGAACAGTCATGCCTCAGGGCTGCTCAGAACTGAGAATGCTGAGGAAATAGAAAGTTCCTGTGTCCCAGAAAGACATTTGATATATCCTTGGGGAAGTAATATTCCCCAAGTCCTGTTACCATCAGCCATGTTACAGCAGGATCAGGAGAGGACCCAACTGCGTAACTCATATACACTCAATGGGCAGGTTTTTTTCTTCAGTTACCTCATGGGTTGACCATTGGACCCATCGCTGCTTCAGATCACCGAGATAGGTCTCTCAGCTTAAGTAGTGAAAAAACAGGAGTCTTTACTTCTGCCCTGAATACAGAGAACTACCCCCTAGGCCCTTTACTAGTTTTTCAGTCTCTGTAGCCTGTGGGATTGGAAGATCAGTCAGTTGTAATGCACTCCCTTACTTCGCATATCCATACAATATGTTCCCTGACGTGTGTCATAGCACGACTACTGATCTATTCATTTTGTTTGTTGTCTAAAGCCGCTCGAACTGGCACGATCTAAATATTTTGGATGTACAAAGGCATAATTTTCTAACTGGGAAGAGATTACTGCCTACAAGCACAAGATGCATTAAAGAAATTGTTGCCCAGTGACTAATTATAAGAGTGTCATGTGGCCTCTCATGCGGGACTACCTCCTAGAACAGGGGGCCTCAGGGAACTGAAGGTGCTGGGCAAATCCTGCCTGGCAGCTTCTTCCATTACCAGAGATACAACCAAGATTCACAGCAAGCAAAAGCCACGGGAATCAGTAAAGAAGGAGGCTTGGGAGTGTTATGCCCAGGTAGGAGAGATGTGGGTGGAGATTACCAAGCACAGTAAAGGTGAGGGTGGAGTTGGACAGAGGGACAAGGAGCTTGGAGGGAATGCAGAAGGAGAGAACAAATGAGGAAAAAATACTCAAGGGCCTCAGAACAAAGGGGACGTGGCAACCTTGATCTGAATGGGCTGGAAGAAGCAAGTCAGGCATGGGGCTGAAGCTTTGGAAAGCCATGGGGAAGGAAAGAATGAATCTTTAGGATGTTGTTAAGGAAGAAGTAGCAGCTCAACAATCACCTTGAAGAATTCATCCCATGAGTAACAGGTGATTTAGCTCAGGAAGCCACAGAGACATCTTATTTATTGAGCAAGGGAGCACCATTTTTTAGCATGACTGTTGTCAGTGTTTGCCAAAGACGAGGCACAGTTGCAAGGAGCTCAGTGATGCCGGTGAAGCCATTTTTCATTTACACTTGGTACAGGCGTGTTCCAGACATTGGTCTCTGAAAGGCCTTAGTTAGGATTTTGGTTCTGTACTGTGTTTAAGCATTAATAAATATTGCTGAACTGTATCTACTCTTAACTTTTTCAAGTACGCTTCTTTGTTTTGGGGGAATGCAAAACTTTTATGAGGGTGTTTTTTTTCCTTTTTTGGGAGGGGATTTCAACAAAAGAAATTTGGAATTCTGAACCTTATCAAAGGCAGAAGGGTATTTGTTGTTCAATCCATAGTGAATATCCATCCCTGATACCTGTATGTGCTTCATTTGTAACCACCTGTGTGCAAATGAGAACGGTGACACTGAGAAACGAAATCACTGCCCCAGGGTCATGTTTGTAACTCATCACATGTTTTCCACTGTCTGAGCCTGCATTCAAACCAAGAGATATCCCTGACCAAAAATCCTTCAGAGATCTTTTTGTAAGAGTATGGGACATTAATGCTAGTGTCTTGGGCAGATTTACTTCAAGTAATTATATCCTGCCTTCCCGAATTCCCTTCCAATTTCAAGTGCATATGAGATGCATCACTTCCAGGTCTAAACTATGAGCAATATCATTTGCACGAAAACATCTTGCTGCTTTCCCATCTAAGTAGTTCCAGTTCATTGATGGAGGAAACAGCGTAGGTTTTTTGGTTTGGTTTGTCCTTTTGAGGGGTTTTATTGCTTTAACTACTGTACTGGCTTTTACTGAGTAACTTTCCGTCTGTGAATGTTTCGTCACCATAGTGCCTGTTTGTTTCGTAGTATTACTGTAGTATATTACTATCTAGTAAAACTATATTATTTTGTAGAATTCCCAAACCCCTTTGATTCCCTGGAAAATGATCCTCTTTTTTTTTTTTTTTTAAATGAAAACTGATAACTTGTTCATAACTAGCTTCAACATGTGTGATGATCTTGAGTTTCAGAGGACTATGATGGTTCCTGAGTCTCACTGACACGTTGTTGATCATGAGGAAATCATTCAACTGTTTTGAAGCCCCGTTTTTCTTCTTGTATAAAGAAGGAAAAAATTATTTATCTAGATTTACTGGAAGCATGCATGCTTAATCATTTGTTGAGTGTCTATTTTGAGCTCTCTGGACTAAAGGTTCCACATCAGCAAGTGCCAGACATGAATCATATTCTTTATTATCCATAATCACTGCTATTATGATAATGATCAATGTTGTTCATTTATAGGCCAGATTAATATTTCCAGGCTCTTTGTGATTTACTTCATTTCCTACTGTCTGAGTTGGAGAGGCAGCAGGCAATCAGACAACCCTAGATGACCCAAATAAAATGACAGGGAATTTAACCTAAGCACTGATAAATCCCCGATAAACTTCCTGAAAGCAGGGCTTTTTTCCCTTTGATTTCCTCTCCTGCCTGGCTCAGGTCAGGCGTGACCTCCTTTGTGATGATTGACAAGGTGATAATAGTACCTAGGAAATAATTCTGGCATGTTTCTGAGTCAGAAAGAGGAAAGTTCAGTCCTCTTCCTTATTTATTCCACTGGTACTAGGTAAGGAGCTCCATCACCAGCATCCAGCTCCCATTTACCTCTCCATCCTGTGTTTCCTAAATGATAATTGGTACGGAGCCATCAGTGGCCATAAGTGGCCTTCTAATGACATCACCTTAGGATGCAAAGACAAACAGTGTGACATACCAGTTTCTCCTCACTGTTTATCACTTTCACCCAGAGCCTTTCACTGCTTCTGCATGCTCTTCTTTAGTATTTGACATTTGCATGATTACATTGCTCTTCATATCCAAAGTACAGCATGCCTAGTATTAGAACGTTATTAAGCTATTACCTTGCAAGCTGGATGTATGCTTTCCAAAAGCCATTCCAATGACTGTGGTTTCATTACTGCTGAACTTCCTTTAAAGCCAGGTGATCCCCACACAGATCTCTATAGATAATCATTCTTCACAGAGATCATTTGCAATTTCATAGCAAGTTTTTGTGTACAAAATATTTTTTCTTATTTGTTTAGAATATTGATTTAGTCCTACAGGAAGATCCTGGCTGAGCTGACCAGTGGGTTTTTTTCCTCTAGTTAGACACTAATTGAGCCTCATTGAATGGGCCATTTTGCTAAATTTCTTCGACAAATAGGCCTCTGCCTTGACCTAGAGGAATTGTCTCCAGTGCTGACAGGAGGAGTTGAGCCTTTCAATGATAAAATGTTTCATTTACAGAGCTTACTAAGCAACACAGATGACCTGCTAAACTTAGCCTGAGCTGTAAATCCCTGCTCTCCCACTCTACCTTCTGATCTATTTTTTCCTTTATGGCCATGAAGAGGAATGGGCATGCACTGAATGCCACCAGAATGGTTGGAGCAGACACTGTGTAGAAGCACGTGAAGTCTTTTACAGCCAGATTCTGATCAGTTCAGGTGTAGATAAACAGTTTGCTTATTGATGCAAGCTTTTGGAGATGCTGCAGCCTTGCAGGAAGGCACATCTTTGAAGAAGAGGCAGGAAGCCTTTTGGAACTGTTGGTACAAATAACACTTAAAATTTATGTCTGCCAGCAGAGTCTCTGGGAAACTTAATAATAAATATATGCCAGACAGGTTATCAGAAATAAGAGCAAGGCAGCATGACTTCCTATGGCATCCAGAATAATGGAATTATGTGCCATCTGACAATTTACACTAAATTTTCACGGCAATGGGTCCTAGAGAGTCTTCTCCTGAGGGGTGCTCAGGGCATATTTTGAAGTCTGTGACAGATCAAAGGTAATCTGCTTTTGTTCATCCCAACAGAAGAAAAAAACCCTGATCTTACCCTCGTTGTAGCTCCACTATTGTATTTAATCTTTAGTACACAGTGGCAAAGCAGGGCATGGGCAGCAGGGAGTATCTTGAACAGAGTTTCATAGAATCACAGAATAGATTGGGTTGGAAGGGACCTTTAAAGGTCATCTAGTCCATTAATTGCTGCTGATCTATCAAGTCAAAGTCAATGTTCAGATTTTTAATGGACTAGAATACGAAGTTGATGTTTGCTGAAAGACTTCAGTCAGAAATGCCAGGGATAATGAGGAAAACCAGGGTATTTTATGTTAAGACACTTTTCAAAATTAAGTAATACAAAATGCATTACTTGCATGGTAGGCCTAACTGTCAGTCCTTGTGTGATGAGTGAATGCAGAGAGAAGAGAGAATTCAAAAAAAAAAAATCAGGTAAAGGATATAAGCCCTTACGATGTACATTCGCGTCTGGAGGCATATTAAATTGCTGGCATGGCAGATGCAAATTACAAGTGTTCTTGATGTATGGACTTCTTTATGACAATTAGGTCTAGAAGGGAAAATAATCTCAAGATCTTATCGTCTCATGCTGATGAAGTGAGAAGGAAGTCTATTATGTTAAGCAATGGGCATTGCAAGGGGCTCATCTGATGAGGATGAAAGCTGAAGCCCAAAATATATCAGATCTGATGGAGGCAGCACCCCTTGCACATTGTTGGAAAGCATCTGCAGGACTATTAAATGCACAAAGACTTCTGCCACCTGTTTGTCTAATACAGGAATAAGCACTGATCATCTCAAAATATCAGATGAGATCTAGGAATATCTCTTTAAAACGTATTTTAAAATACTGTAGCATGACTACAACCCATCCTGTTGCAACTAACAAGCAGTATCAAAGCAATAGTCATCATCGTGCTTACATGGCAGCTTACATCACCACGGCTTCATACAACCACCAATTAACCCTCTCAACAATGCTGCCAAGTGTTATTATGGCTGTTTCAGAGATGAAGCAACAGAGAGAGGCAGAAAGATTTGCCCAAGATTGCACAGCAAGAGCAGAGAAAAGTTCAAGAGTTTAAGGCTTTCAGTTGGTATTTCTTTGTCCATTTTGTGGCAGACTCTACCCTTGTCATTGCTTTTGCAGTTCTGCTGAATAGGGGAAATTGAATCTCTTCTTGTTGCATTTGTTTTTCATTTTTGTTGGAGGTTGGGTTGTTCATTTTTGATGTGCTAGAGACTGGACAAAATCTCCTTGCAAGCAGGAACCCTTCAGCAACCAGACTATAGACTTTGAACAAACGGTTGTGAAGAGTTTGGAGAATTCTGCCTTTATTTGGGTTTTACAGGGCACTAATGGGGTAAATTCCATGAGAAAACATCAGAAGGCCAGTTTAGCTCCTGTTGGTTACAAGCCATTCCTGATCTAACTTTTGGGGATTGCTTGGGGACTTCTGTGGAGGGTTTCTGTTAGTGCTGAACAGACAGGTCAGACCAGGAATATTTGTGCTGTTCAAGTGGACTGTTCATTCCACATTACTCATGGTGAGGTTCAGGTCATGGAAGTCACATGGCAGCGTTTCTACTCTGATTGGCTAGTAAAGCTTTCCCGAACATGAAAAAAAAAAAGAAAAATGAGTGATTAATAGTGAATCTTAGCGCTTACCAGCTAAGTACAGTGCTTTCCGTGTGAATAAGCACAGCCCAAACATCAGAGCAAACAGACCCAGAGCACAGGAACATTCATGGGTCTCCCAGATAATGTTCTGCAAGTTTGAATGAATCAAAAATAAGTCATCTATGCAATCCTCACATCAGCCTAGCATTTTGGATCGCCTTTGGCATCATTTAAAGGTTACAAATTTATCTCTTTTTTTAAAGCCAGGTCTTCAGCCACAATGGTTCCCTGAGGGTTTACCTGCATCCAGAGGATTATTACTATGCTTTTTAAAGTTTTCAGCACTGGTAACCTGTATAGAGCTGTTTGTATGCCTGCTGTTGGGACATCAGGGCCGTGACTTTGTGATTACCGACTCAGGCATGGATAGAGCTGTTCTATGAGAAGGTGAAGGAAACCTTCAGAGGTTGCTGATGGAAAATACAGTATTGCACCTGAATTTAACCCAAAAAGCATCCATCTAACGAGGTATGACAGCTGACACAGCCACTTATATAATAGCTGGTTTCAGTTACTGATTTGCTAATGACTGTTTTGCCCTTGCGCAGTGCATTCCCGGTTTCTTCATTCCTCTCCTTCCTAGTCGCCATACTGTAGTGCCTCTTCCTCTTGTTGACATCTGTTCTAGTTCCCAATAGGAAAGCCTGAAGTTACCGGATTGATTAACCCCAGTGAATTGCTATCAAGCATTGCACTGCAATCTCTCTCCTGGGTACCAAGAGGAGTAGGGATTGCTAGGGGAGATCTGCTTGCCTACTGCCAGAAGACAGGAACCAGAAGCACTATCTACCGCTTCCTCCAGGAGCCTGGACAACAGCTTGGGGAGATTTGGGCTTCATTTATGACGGAGTTATGGTATCTGTGATTCCAGGATGGTTGCTTCTTGCATGTCCACAGAACAAGAAGCTTTTACTGATGTTCTCCAACCTCTGCCAGTCCTAACTGCATCAGCATTCCTACAGATACTGCAGCTGAGCTGGAGTAGGATTAAAAAAAAAAAAAAAAATCCACTAGCAAGCAGGATTTCCCCAGCCTGTGAATCTTTGAAATTGGCTGAGGGGTTGACAGGTCTGAAGAGGTGGAACAGCTTCTATGAAGGCCTGTGATTAAAGAAACAAGAAGCGAGAACAGGAAGAGAAACAAAAAGCAGGTGTTATCCCAGAGGGATGACAGGAGCAGCTACAGACATCTTACTCAGAAAGGTGAGTGAGTGGAAATGAATGCTTGGTCATACTGGGAGCAAGCAGGATTTTGCTACTGAGGCTGCATTTTTAACCCTCTGCGCCTCTGGTGGAGGCTTAATGAAAAGCAGGGGTTACATGGGGCCTCTTCATAACAAGGGGTGTAATTAAGGAATATTTAAATGTCTGGTGACTAGCAGAATATGCATGTGCTCATTGCTGTGATTTCTGGGTTTTGTAAGGATATGCCAGCTAGCTTTAGCCTTGCTAACTCAGGCACTGCTGGCAATAAAACCGGAGCACGAGGGAGCTCAGCACAAGTTAAGGAGTGTTTACCTCCATCCTTGAGCAGGTTTGGCAGCCTTTGCAGCATTTGAAGCTGCTTTGGCTAGGTGCAAACCAGTGCAAAAGGGATGCCGAGGTACACCAATGCTGTCCTATTTCTGCAGGCATAGCTCACTGTGGTTTCAAGATACAGGTTCCCTCAGCCATGGTTCAAAAGCATCACACAGGCAAAGCAATGAATGTTGGGATTCCCAGAAGAAATTTTAGTGAACAGAACTTCAACACAGAGGTTCCAGGAGACGAGGAAAACACCTGAAAATCAGAGTCAGTTCAGGAACATTTGGGGCAGGATCAAAAGGAGTCATTAAGCAATGTTTGAAAGCTCTCCAGGGCAGGGACTGCCTTTGTTCTGCCTCTTGCATAGGACTGAACAAGCTGTGAGCTCTTCCATAACACCTCTGAGTACTGCTCCTTTCTCCAGTAGGACAGCAGAGAAACAATTTTGCGTTCTGCTTTGAAAAGATGACAAAGTGGTTCTGGCTAGTAAGAACTGGAGGGGAAAAAAAAAGTACAGGAGGCAGAGCCTGATGTATGCCAGTCCAAGTCCATAGGCAGCAGAGCCAACCAACACACGCAAAGAGGAAACACTGGGAGTTTCCTTTTTCTGTACTTGCCCACAGGAGTTTATCTGCCGTTGAGTGGGAGGAGGAATAGACTGGCTCATCCAGTGGCCATGAAGAAAGCACTGTGAGGGAGTTTCCACAAAACCAGAGGAGACAAGTCACTGATTTGAGAGAGAGGAAAACTGGGTTGGTATGCTGTGTCCTATTCAATGAGAGAAAATGCGGGAAGATGGTTTGACAGAGTAACCTGGAGCATTCCAGGAGAATAAACGCCATTCATGCAGGAACCAGTGACGTGAGTAAAGCAAGATTTACTAAAAAGTCAAGATTAAACTGCAGATCTACAACGCCTGCTGAAGGCAGGAGGGTACGGGATCTGCTCTGTATCCCTTCCACTGCTAGAGGAAACAGATGCCCAAGGCTGCTTTTCTCAGCTCACAAACTGAAGAATATAGAGAAAAAAAAGTGGGGACTCTCTAGAAGATACAGGCGAGTTGAGGAATAATAGAAAGTAATGAAACATTTAAGTGTGAGAGAGCACGATAATATGAAACAAATGCAATGAGGGAGAAAGTTAATAACTGAAAGACAGTTTGTGTGGTTAGTGGGCAGCAAATTACAGTGAATTTTACAGTGTGGTATGGCAGCAGAGAAAGCTGCTAGAAGTGGGGGGATTTTGATGCATCGTTTCAGTTTGCTGATTTGTTTTAGGCCTCTCAGTGCAAGTGATTTTCAACCAACTGGGAAAGTCTTCAGGAATGAGTAGCTAAAGTGTCCCCTCTTCTTTCTGTGTAAGCCAAAGAATGTGATGTGGAAAAGCAGTCTTATCTGGCTGGTCAGACTCACCTCACTGCAATTCAGTGTTCTCACAAGCAGTCCAGACACTGTGGCACCTCTTGGTTTGGACATTTAAAATAATATTGGACAAAACATTAATATTTGAGCTTTAGAGGACTAGCTAGCCACAGCAAGAGGGACTAGCTAGAGGTCATCACTAAGCTTCTCCAGTTTAATCTCTGACTCTTTCACTGAAGCCTGTAACAACAGCAAATGTGATAAGGGGCAGGCACACCAAATGTTCTGCCTGCTGAACACCGTGCTGTTCATCTGCTTAGCGTCTAAGAACAGCCAAACTCAGTATTAGGAGAGGTTTGCTCTACAGAGAGCAAAACTTTTTTTCATGTGCACCAGCTTTAAGGAAATATTCGAGGGTAAAAAAAGAATTTATTATCTGGTAGTAGATTTCCCTAAGTGCCTCAGTCTGTTCCACAAGGAACATTATTAATTCACTGAGTAACTCTTTTGCCCATGTGAAGTAGCTCAAGTCGCTTCTCTCTGCCTGCAGGATACTCTTTGCACCTCGCTTCCGTTACTCTGAGCCGGTGCTGATACTTAGACAGGCACATATTCAAAGGCGTGTTTGTACAGTCTGATTTTCATTTCTGCTTCAGCAGTCTATAAAATAGGTGAGAATTGTGCTGTCATCCATGCTGAGCATGCACAGTAATCAAGGCTAGCATAGAGCCAAGGGTCAAGAGTGCAGTTTGGACAGTTCCTTTAATAAGTGACAGCAGTGTAAAAGCTTAAAAGCAAAATGGCAAAATTCCTGTCTTTTGTTTACCTGTACTGTCTTCGTCAACTAGATGGGATGTGATTCCATTGATCTCAACTGTGGAACAAATTGCAATTCAGGTGAAAGGGGCTTGAAAACTTACAGTGTGGGAGGCATCCTTCCGTGTCAAGCATAACGTGTCCAGAGGGTGCATCCAACCACTGACATTTGCTGCTGCTGCTGCACAGGGCATGCAATGTACTCACTCCTTTCCTCCATCACAGTACTATGAGCACTAAGAAACATGGTCTGCCCCACTGAAAATGGGTACAGCATAGACTTTTTGCAGCTCTAAAGGACTTTCTCATGGATGTTATCTCCATAATCTGTTTCTGTATGTTGAAAGAAACACTGACTTACTACTTAACCAGCGAAAGAGTTCTCTTCCCCTCTCCTCCCAGTTAAGGATACAGGATGACAGATGAGCAAGTGCAAACAGAAATGGTATCTTGCTTGAGGGACAGCACTGTCTGCATATCCAGTTCTTCTCCATTTCCTGCAGGAAAAATTCATGGCTGGCTCAGAAGGTATTGTTCTGATGTGTTGCCAGAGAATCGCTATGCTGAGGCCTGCAGCCATAATGAAGCAACAGAATTTGTCTTGTGTGTGTTCATTGTGCAATAATTCCATTGTCAAGGATTTATTGTTGCCATTTTCTATTGCACAATATAAAATGAAGAGAGAAAGAAGGGTGGGGGACACATAAATGGACGTGACAGAATTAAGTTTTCAGTCTTCTGAATTTTCAGTGAGAATTTAACTACTTACACCTTCATCGATCAGTGATAAGTGTCTCTGCTGTAGCTGTTCATTCAAGAGAGAGTTGGATTTTTATTTAATAATAAATTTAATTTTTACACCCCAAAATACTAGGGTGTAATTCCCCAGTAATTCTTTTAAAGTTAAAGTAATTATTTTAAAATTTAAAACATTTTCCATTTTTTTGGGGGGGAGACATTTCCTTTTAATACCAAAGACAGAGGGGTAAAACACATTAATAGCAGCAGTTTAATAGGATTCACACCTTTTAGAATAATAATTTTAAAATTTGAGATGAGCATTCTACACGTTTTGTTTTTCTAAAGCAAAATCCAGCACAAAGCAATTGTTAAAAATGTAAACAGGACTGAAATCAGTCAGAATCAGAAGAGTATGTTTCCCCGCTCTTTGTCCTTTCTCCCTTCTTTTTGAATTGAATTTCAGAAGACATTTCAGTTGTCTTTGCAAATGACAGTATTTTGCAACTTCCAGTGTAATAGAAAATCCAGTTCCAGCCAATTTTAAAAGGCAGGCAGGAGCTCTGCTGCTCTGATTTAGAGCTCTAAACACAAACCATATCCAGAGTATTAATATTTTCATGTAACAAGCTTCTTGCAAAACCATTGCACAGCTGTTTTTGAACTGGGCAGATTTCAGTACTAATTATGCAAGCAATCTGAGCTGCTTGGGTTTTAGCAGTCCCAGAATTCTGAATCTGCTTCTGCGTTACTTATGCAGACTTTTGCAAGTCTTAACTAAGCAGTATTACAAAACCAGGATGTTCTGATTGAATTTGAGTATCGTGGTTGATTTAGTCTATTCAAGTCTCAACAGCTGAAGAGTAAATTCTTAATGGGTATGGGATAGCCCACTATGGATGAGAAATATTCTTGGAGAAGCAGGAAGAAATCCACTGCCACGTGTGCCTTTGAGTAGCTGATCATTTCAGATTACGCTGAGGTATGTAATTCCTCAAGCACACCTGTGGAAACATTAATGGCTTCAATTACTAGCGATCATGCAAGCCTCTGGAAACCATGAAAAGGCGGCAGAAAGCTAGTTCCTTGATGGGAAAGTTCTGAGTGGAAAGAACCTTGGTTGCTTCCCTAGGTATCTGTAGAAATTCTAGCCAAAAAGCTATTCTAGCCATTGAAAAGAAAAAAAATGAACACACCACTACCACTCAAACCAACTTTAACTCAAGCGTAACCTTAATGTTAACTTGTTTGTCCAGTTCATTCACTTCCTATTATTCCCTGGATCATGCTTTGAATAATTTCCATGATCTGTTTCTGAAGTCCTGCCCCTTTTGATGTCATCAATTTGATCCATATAGGCTGGACAGCTCCCAGCGTATCTTCAGTTAGAAAAGGCAGTCTGAAAGCTTTGGACCAAGACTTGTCTTCCATTCAGGATAAAGCCGAAGGCTGAGTTTAGTGGCTACTCTAAACACTCAAAGATAGACTTTCTGCCAAGGTACAGTGGGGTGTTTTGCAATTTGGTCTTAGCTGTTTTACTGTGTATTTCTGTGTATATATATATATGATTGATATGTAAACATAGATACCTATACACATGGTTAAATATTTCTACATGACATTCATGTGTGTTTAGTATGTGTTGAGCATTGAGTTGTGTGATAATACAGGAACATATATTTGTTTGACACTGCTGTATAACTTCCACTGACTTTCTTAGACCCTGCAGCCTCTCATCGGGCACTTACCACAGACGAGCCAGGCAACTGGGCACTGTGGCTGTTACACATTTTATTAAGTCCTTGCCTGCAATTGCTGTGTTAAATAAATTCGTGGTAGGGTGACTTGGGAAACCAGCGGAGAGAGGATGTTCTGTTGTCTGTACATATGTGGGTTTTGAAAGATTCCCTCTGGTTTTTGGGTTGGGTTTTTTTCAGTATCATATGTTCTTTTTGTTCTGGTTATTTTAAGAATGCAGATTCAAATGGTATCAGCTAACTAGCCATAGCCTTAAAAGCCCAGTCAGAATGTCTGAAAGCTGTGGATTGTCTCTGAAAGCCACGGTTTGAATGTTTACCAGCGGATTTTTAGATTCAAAATTATCTATAGAAAAAGTGTCTTTGATAGATTTGATTTAGCATTCACTTTTGGTAACTATTCTACTTTTTCTCATTAGAGCAAGGCTGACTAGTGAGATTAATACAACAGCGACAAGTTACAGTTTCCTGTTTTAGTCTCACACAGGTTTTGTTTCTATTTTAAAATACCGTAAATATTTAAGGACTCATTCAATGTATTTCTTAACATACCCTGCTGGCTTGTTATCATTTACTCTTATTTAAGTAAAATGACCGAGAAAGAACGGAATAAGATAAAGGTTGAACATAGAATCTGGTATAAGAGTTTAATCTGAAAAATGTGCAACACTAAGGCGTAGCAAGGCTACCATGGATTCACTTCTGGAGTTAGCCACAGGTAGTCCTTTTCGACTGAAGCAGCATTCAAATGTAAGCCTTCAGCTGTAAGAATTGGCTGGTAACATTTATATCAGTGGTCTAGAGTACTATGGCTCTGTGTAGTCCGTGGGGGAGTAACAGTTTAACTATATATGCAGAGCAGAAAAACAGTGTTTCCTTGTAGCAAAAGCAGAATTGCTGGTTTCCCACTTCAATTCTGTATCCCACAGATCATCTTTTAATTGTTCATGCCCTTTTTTTAATATTTCACTTTACCTGGGCTTCCTGTACTTGTTCAAAGGCAAGTATATGTAATAAATTTGAAAAATCATTTGTTGTGTTCAGTTATAAAAGTGTAAAGGAGGTGCATATACCTTTGAGTTAATTTTGTATTATTCTGAAACAATATCTTCGAAAATACCAATGTGGTATGTGTTATGGCCTTTGGGGAAAATAATTGTAATAAACTGGGTTTCCTTGTCAGATAACACACTTCTGTGGGCTATTTTAAAGCTAATCTGGTATACAGCTTTTGGAATGCTCTTCACTGTTTAAAAATTAGGATTAATCTTTCTGACATGAATAGGTACGCTGAAGAGCCTGTCTTAGCAGCTTGTAACTCAAAGATATCATGAAGTGTCCTATTCCAGGGACCTTTGAAATAAAGCTATGTTTTAAAATGGAGAGGTCTAGTTGAGGATGAAGGCATTGCAGGTCAGGGCAGTAGCGTGTATCAGCTGGGCTGTGATTAACCTCACTGGCACCTCAGACCAAGGCACCACCAAACTCAAGGCCCATAACTCAGTAAAGGGCCTGAGCTTTCATTTTGTTATCACGCAGCCCACTTGCAACAATTCTTTAGTGATTGGTGCGCTCCTTGTCTCGTCTTCAAACTCTCTTACTGTATTTATAAGATCTTTATTTGGAGTTAAGGTTGGACCAAAGTGTTGTACTCAGTAAACTTCTCTTAATAGCATAATAGGTAGGGTGATTCACAGAGTGCTGTAATTTTGGAAACTCACCTATTACAGGACTTGATGTCACATTCAGTAAGTGGAAGTACGTCAACATTAGTCCAATGTACCAAAGCAGTACTAAAACCTGGGAAGATGTCCTCAGTCTGTGCTGACTAAAACATACGAGCATAAATAATGTTCACACTTTCATCAGCATAAAGTCTCATATTATCTGGAGTAGTACAGTAGATGTTTTACTTACTGTGACAACGAGATATGGATTTTGATTTCCAGTTCTGCCACTCTTCTTGGGTGATTTTCAGTTTCTGTGCTTCCTTTTCATTTCTGTAAAATAGAAAGAAGGCGATTTTTTAGATTCCTGGAAGAAACTACTTAGGTAAGACACAGGTGGCAAAAATTCTGTTTATAGCACTAATTAACATTTCTGTGGTCTTCAGAAACAATCCAGGAGCATTTTATTTTAAGTAGTATCTGCCGTGCTTTATCCACATCTTAATTTGGTTAATCCCCTCTATGGCTGAGGTGGTGTTTTGCTCCGCTTCCTTTCCTAAACACCCGATTCTGCTCATCTGAACTACGAAATACCTACTATATTTCATCTTGGAAGTGGCTCTGTTTCAGGAATGGCAGAAATTAATCCTTTTTACCTCCATTCTGCAGAATGAGAGATCATTCAGCAAAAATTAAAACCAGATCCTCATTTGTCCTTTTCGTTCACTTGAAAGTTGGATTTATCCCGATTCCTTGGCATAAGGCTGAAGCCATATTGCTAGTTCTGAGAGTCTTGTTTCAGGCATATAGGCCAGCATATTGCACTAGCAATATAGTCATAATAATGAATTAATTACAGATCTGTATTAATGCACAGCAACCCAATGTTTCCAGAATCAAATGTTGGGCCCTAGTGTTCTTAGAAAGAAGAAAACTACACACCCCTTCAGCTGCAGACTTCTCAGCAGCCTGTTTATTAGTCACTTCAACTTTGTGTGTCCATACTAACAGAGAAGTCATAGGTAAGTATGCTAGAACGCCTCAAGTTATTTCGGCAGCAGCAATATGCAGAATTTTTGATCTCTTCTCTACTTCCTGGTGTCCAAACTCTGGAAAGACAGATGAGCTGCAGCTCACAGTTATTTTCAGCTTTTTCTAATAACAAACTCATCAGCTCCCTGTTTGAAAGAGTCTATAGATTAGCCATGGTCTTAGCTAATAAGATTTTTTTTCTTTTTTATTGAAAAAATAAACAGACTTAGAGGATGGAGCAGGACGTGGCAAGAGAAGAAGAGAAGAAAGAAGGCTTGATTGAGTTTTACGATTCCTTCAAGGATATGTTTGAGTTCTTCTGTAAGAACACAACGATCCATGGCACCATCCGCCTTGTGTGCTCAGACAGCAATAGGATGAAAACAGTTTTTTGGACTCTGCTTTTACTTGCCAGCTTTGGCATGTTATACTGGCAGTTTGCACTTATGTTCAGCCAGTACTGGGCCTACCCTGTTGTCCTGACCATGTCAATGCATTCAGAGCCCAAGATGTTTCCAGCAATTACCATCTGCAACCTGGACCCATACAGGTAACCTGTGCTTTCCCTTGGCTGTAGTCATGTCTTTATGGTCACAAGGGTTCAGGAAGGGTCAGCAGCCTTACGCCGGCAGCCTGGAGGAGGCTGAAGGTAGAGGGAGGTCTCTCTGCCTTACAGGGGTGGAAAGGGACTATTGTTATTTCCAAACTGGTTTTAAGATAAGATCTTGTTGGGAATTGTGCAATACAACAGCACGTAGCAGTTTATTTCATGCACTGAGTCAGGATAGAGGGAACTCTACCTTGTGACTTGGTTCAAGCTGCTAACTGATTTTGTGCTCTGATAAAAACAGTCTTTCCCTGAAAAACACAGCTACTTGTGTGCATTCGTAATTAAACTACCGATCCCTGGAATGGTGCACGCTAGAGCTGATTCTGCTTGGGTTTTCATACCACAGAATAGCTTTAAGGAAACAATATAACTTCTATGGAAGCCTGCGTGGCCCTGCTTGTCAAACAAGGCTCACGCAGTAGTGGCAAGTTATTGAGACGTTTCAAATTACATAGTAAAGGAATTATGTAATTTCCTCAGAATAATTATCTAATTGGCCACCAGGAAGGCCAGCTTGTGCAGCTGATGTTGCACAGCTACAAGTTCTGAGGTTTTCAATGGAGGGCCCAGCAACTAGAAATTCAGCTACTGGAGCTCCTAATAAATTAATTTATTGACGTTAGGTATGCTAAGCATAGGCACCATAATTGCTGGCTTTTCTCACACAGACATCAAGGCCTGAAGGGATCAGGAGAGTAGCCCTTCCATAGATCCTGTGAGGGTACCTAAAATAAAAATTGTCTAAGGGAAATGTGGATATTCACAGAGAGCTAATATTTCTGTTCCTTGCAGATTTGAACTGGTTAGCGAACATTTGGTGCAATTGGATCACATGGCAGAGGAATCTATCACTTTTTTGTATGGCATCAAAACATCAGCCAGCTTATTCCACATGAACGAGAAAAACATCCACGTGAAAGACTTGTCAAGCATAGGGAATCTCAGCAGATCTGGCTTCAAGCTGAGCCAAAACTTCTCACTCTTGAGAATGTCTGACCACACCAACAAGTCGGGGAAGAAGCATTCCAGTGTGGGCTTCAGGCTGGTAAGCGTGTGGCCTCTCGGGTTTTAAGGGGCAGGGGTGGAGGGGAGAGCTGGCCAGGCAGGGGCCCATCCCACCGTACCTGAGCAAGCGGGCAGGGGATGCTCGCGGATGGTGGCCAGGGAACGCTTGCGGATGGCGGGCAGGTCCAACCAAGAGTCCAGCTCACCAGGCAGGTTCGTGGCAATGAGGATGAGGCAGGCTCCAGACCAAGCCACGAAGGCAGTGTGACAGAGTGAGGGGGCCCACAGTGAGGCAGGAGCGCAGCCACAGCCCCCAAGGAGGGGCTGAAGGCCCCAAGCTGAGCTTAAATGAGCTCCTGGGCCCATGGGCGGAGCGTGTGGGTGGAGGTCCCAGGTGAGGCTGCTCAGGGCCCCGCAGGCCCATCAGTGCGCTCAGGCCCCTGCAAACATCTCACAAGGTACACTTAAAAAATTGAGTAAAAAACCAGTTTCAGTGCTGCGTAATGGCAGCTTGGAGGATGCTTCAGGAGAGCCCATCCCTGCCTCTAACGGTTTGCGCTGATTGCCAGGATTCTTGTGAAGTGGAACAAGAGCAACATCAGTGGTTTTACACAGCCCACCCACCTGTGAAGTCACACAATCATAGAATAATCATTTAGGTTGGAAAAGCCCTTTAAGCTCACCCAGCCCAACCGTTCCCCTAACCCTGCCATCCCACCACTAAACCCTGTCCCTAAGCACCGCGTCTGCCCGGTTTTTAAATCCCCCCAGGGGTGGAGACTCGACCCCTTCCCTGGGCAGCCCCTTCCAATGCTTGCAGTCCTTGTGGTAGTGACAAATTCAGTAGAGAATGGTAGCAACAGGCTATGGGAATCATTGTACCCCCTTTCTGAACATATACAAAACATCTAGATTTAGCAGGCAAGCCTAGAAATAACGGAGAAACAACAGGCAAGGATTCCCTCGGTGTCTAAATGCTGCGGTACTGGTGCCATTAGAAATGTTGCAGGTAAAATGAAAGATGGCAATAACAAATCAAGAGGATGAATACAATAAATGTGTTGTATTGGACTTTGGAGAAGAATGCAAATGCTTCATATTCTTCATATCAAAACCAGGTTTAGCATAGGTCTAAGAGTAGCAGCTGTGAGAGAGAGGTTGATGTGGCTTGAAAGGCCGGCAATTTTTGCCTGATTCTTATCGTCCTGCCCTATCCTGAAGTCCTTCACCAGGCACACTTTCACCAGAATCTGTGGGTGTTCACCTGTCTAAGGCCTGAGTAAGAGCAAAGAAAGCATCTCAGGGCTTGGTTCATGATTCATGGGTTGTGGAGCATTCCCACCAGCCCTGTCCTTCCTTCTCCCGGGGTGCTTGAGTGTGCTTGACTGCTCTCTTCTCCTGCCTCTTTTCCCCTGCACTCATTCCCCTGAGGTGAAGTAGCACACCTAAGTCACTTCAAGGAGAAAAGGTGCTTAGCACATAACAAGATGACCTCCAGAGGTCCCTTCCAACCCAACCTCAGCCATTCAGTAATTCCGTGATAACTAAAATGATCAAAGACTTCACTTGCTGGAAAAACAGAGGTTCCCCTTGTCCCTGTGTCCAATATTGCCTTTAACCCCCGACCTCTGTTACTCTTAGGCTGTCATCTCCTGGCTGTGCTGAATGGCTCCCTCTCTTCTTTTCTTCCAGTGCAATGCCACAGGTGGGAATTGCTTCTACAAGACCTACGCATCTGGGATGGATGCAATTCTTGAATGGTACAGGTTTCACTACATGAATATCATGTCCCAGCTACCGGTTATAATCAACATTTCTGATCATGAGGAGCAAATAGAAGATATGGTCTACTCCTGTCAGTATGATGGGGAGCCCTGCAGACCCAGGTATGTTATTTCTTGCGACTCTAATTGTAATTTCAGCACAACTCAAGGACTTGGGAGACTGAAACTGAGCCTACACGTTCAGGCAGTGCCGGCACTGTACCTCATGGCATACTGTCAGGCGTAGCCCTTGTTGGAATTAGTGCCTTAGGGTGTCAAAGAAGCCTAAGAGAAATTCAGAAGGAATTAAACCTTTACTGGTAGAAAGATGCATTGACTGTATTGAATGGTAAAGGACTAATGTCTATCTGCATGGGAGGAAAGGAGCAGGAATCCTCAGATATCCAATGGATAAAAGTGGGATCTCTTTTTGTGTAGCAATGAAAAGGGGGGAGACAGGGGAAGAAACTTCAGACACACATGAGCCATTTGCTGGTCTACTTGTTTTCAGCTGATGAACAAAGTTAACAGCAGTGAACTCATGTGTGATACAGAATAAGCAGAAGGCAAACAAGTTTTTTTCTGAGCACTTTCAGCAAAGAGGATAGGGGTCTACAAAGTTTGTTGTAGATCATTTTATGAGATAAGGTCCTATCTTACCTTTCCTGGAGGCAATTGACTCTTACGTTCTTCTGCACTTACTGTCTGTGTACTCAATGGTGAGCATCACCACTTTTGTACATGTGTTCATCCAACTCCTCCTAAGAACTCTCATAAACCGGCAGAATGTGGAGGCTGACTTGGCCATAATAAATGGTATCATATTTAAGAAAACAAAGAAAGACAGAATCTATTTCTCCTATTGATTAGAGCACAGAACTTTAACCTGCCTGGTTGTTGGAACAAGCAGGGAGAAATTTAGTCTACTTGGCAGAAGGAAAAGCAAGTCAGAACTCTGAATTTGACTCCTGTGTTGGCCTCTCTGGCTGTAACCTTGGGTGAGCAGAGAATCCCTGTGCACCTGATTTTTTTCCTTGTCTCCAGTGACTTAACAACCCTTTCCCATAGGCACTCCTGTACATACACACACACACACAAAACACATCCTACATAGGAGTAAAGTTATTGCTATGCTCATGATTAAAACCCATCAAAATCTCTCTTGATTTCAGTGACTATGTTCACTTTCACCACCCAGTCTTTGGAAGCTGCTACACTTTTAACAGCAAGGGAACAGACCCTTTTTGGACAGCTACAAAACCAGGAATTCCTTATGGTATGTTACTTGGCAAAGGGTGGGAAGAAGAGCTAAAGTTAATATAATTTGGCTATGGGTTAAATATATGTCTTCTATACATAACTTACTGACATATAGTCCTCTCTTCTAGTCTGATGGCACAAATTATAAACTGTATTTGCTTGCTTCACTAGCCACAGGTATATGATAGCCATATCAGCCATATCTAAACTTATAGCAAGCAGAATATTATTTTAGTTTTCAAGCAGAATATTATTATTACAGTTTTGGAATAGGCTGGAGCAATTGCTACCTGACTGCTCACCAGGTCTCTAAGGAAAAGGAACGGCTCTTCTGTGAGCTAACACAGCAATTTGATCAGTGATGAGAATTCAAGATGTGGTGGTGTTCATATTTTGGCCCAAAATAAGTTGTTATCTGCTTCCCCTTCATTTGGTTTGCAGGACTTTCCCTTATCCTGAGAGCGGAGCAGAAGGATCACATCCCACTCTTGTCTACAGTAGCAGGCGTGAAAGTGATGATACACAACCACAACCAGACACCGTTCCTTGAGCATGAAGGCTTTGACATCAGACCAGGCATTGCAACTACCATAGGCATTCAGCAGGTTAGCCACTTGCTCAAGAGCATTGCTTCTTTCCCTTCGGATCACAGAAAGTTGTGTGGAGCTGAGGGCTCTGACTGACTCGGACAACGGACTTGTGGGCCTCTTGTGCTCACTTCTTGACTGTGCACGTGTATTTATGCAAGCCCCTTTTCTCTTCACTGGGCTCAGGTTCTCATGGGTAAACCAAAATTATTCCAAGTGTGCAAGTGGCCTTTTGGGGCCTTGATTCTGGGGCTTTGATTTTGGGCCTGATTTGTTTTACACTGAGCCTCTTAGGCCGCACCTCGAATGCTGTGTTCAGTTTTGGGCCCCTCACTACAAGAAAGATGTTGCATTGCTGGAGCATGTCCAGAGGAGAGCCACAAAGCTGGGGAGGGGTCTGGAACACAAGTCATACAAGGAACGGCTGAGGGAACTGGGGTTGTTTAGTCTGGAGAAGAGGAGGCTGAGGGGAGACCTGATTGCCCTCTACAACTGCCTGATGGAGGCTGTAGTGAAGTGGGGGTCGGTCTCTGCTCCCTGGGAACAGACGATAGGAGGAGGGGGAATGGTTTGAAGCTGCGCCAAGGCAGGTTTAGGCTAGACATTAGGAAAAACTTCTTCACCGAGAGGGTTGTCAGGCTCTGGAATGGGCTGCCCAGGGAGGTGGTGGAGTCCTCATCCCTGGAGGTCTTTAAAAGAAGGATAGATGAGGTGCTGAGGGACAGGGTTTAGTGGTGGGATGGCAGTGCTAGGTTAACGGTTGGACTCGATGATCTTAAAGGTCTTTTCCAACTGAGGTGATTCTATGATTCTATGATTCTTACATCTCTTACATCTTGTTCCAGCTCTACACAGGGGGCTGCTTGTGTACATTAGGATGAGAACACTCAGAAGTGCTTTAGTTATTTTGACATGGTGAAGCAGCACTGACCACGTGCACTCTCCTACCTTTGCCCTGTTACTGTGTATGTTTTGTTAGCAAGGTATAACTTGGCTGCTCACATGTATTACTACGCTTCCTGTGCTTTATATGATGCTCCATCCAGTTAAGTTTAGATGCTGATGGCTAGTTGCAATTAAAGCTCCTAATCACTCAGGCCTCTTTTCTGTGTCCACAGGATGAGGTGAATCGCCTGGGTGGCAATTATGGGAAATGCACGACTAATGGTGATGATGTGAATGTTAAACTCCTGTACAACAACTCCTACACCCTGCAGGTATTGTCAGAGTGGCTGGCTGAGGCCCCAGCTTATTCAGAGTGGATGAATAGCAAACAAGTCATACCTTACTCTCCGGGGAGCTTTTACAAATCAGCAGGTTCATTGCCAGAGATAACAGAGGGATTCATACCCCTCTGAAAAGAAGCTCAGAAACAGAGTGTTATAACTCTGTATGTGTTTTATCAAGTGAGGGGTACTCAGTCCTAGACACTGGGGCTCTTCCCTCCTTGTAACACAGGAGAGATCAGATAGTGAGCCAGCCAAGGCAGCTGGACTGTTCTAGGGGGACATTCTTGGGCCATCAAGTCTTTATTTGTGTAAATAGTTGCTCCTAGCTCTAGATGCTTGGGCTGTTTAATTGAGCTGTTACTGGGCATAATGAAACAGGGAGCAGTGGAAAATTCTCTCTCACTGAGTTCGATACTGTTTTCAGACGTAAAGCCAAGGAACAGAAAGTGAAAACTTTTTTCATCATCATGCTCATGCTCATCATGAAGCTGGTGACTTTTTGCAGCAACAAAATCTGTACGTTGTCTCCTAGCAGCTGCATGCTACAGACTGAAGATTTGGGCACTTGAGAATTTCTGGCTTATCCGGTCTTTTATGCCTTCTTTCTTTTCCAGGCTTGTTTGCACTCCTGCTTTCAGCACATAATGGTTCGAAAATGTGGCTGCGGTTATTACTACTACCCACTGCCTCCCGGTGCTGAATACTGTAACTACAATAAGCAGCCTGCATGGGGTAAGAGCAAAAGCCTGCCGTGTCGTCCTTGTCAGAAGGGAACACCTTCCTACGATAATACTGGTTACATGACTTACAGATTGCTGCCCTTCTACTTTGTGGCTATTTCCTGTTTAATTTCCTCACGTCATTGAATCCAGCCCGATGGCAGACACCTTACTGTGTGTTTGCATGGATATCAAGTTAATGCATAAAAAAATCTTGATGCTACCAAGCATCCCTTTATTAAGGACATTGGTATAGGGTCAAGCTTTTTCATGTTACCAATATTGGTGGCTGTGCTGGTTTAAGACAAAGATTTTAATAACTTCTCTTGGTTTTCTGGTTGCCCTATTCTCAGCAGACCCTTACAGGGAAGGCACCTGCATTGTGTGCGTTAGCTTGGCCATCTGGAACCATTCCAAAGTGACAGGCAAAACCAGGTCTCTCTGAGAGGCCGAGTGAGGGCAGAGGTTTTGGGAGCCTTCCATTTGACAGCCTTCCTTCTCCTGAGAAAGTGTCTGAGTGTGTTCCTCCCATATCTTTCACCAGGTCACTGCTTCTACCAGCTGTACAACAGGCTCAGAAATCATCACCTGAACTGTTTTGACCAGTGCCCCAAGCCTTGCCGGTAGGTCACGAAAGCAGAGCGCAATAAATGCCAGCTTGCAGGGGAGAATTACACCAGTGGAAATGTGGGCAACTTAGTGGAAAATTTATGGACCAACTGGCCGACTGAATTTTGGCATTTTCTGAACCAGAGATTTCAGTTTGATGTTTGAACCCCAATGCTGAGAAAGGAAAAAGGTGACAGCATTAGGCAAATTAAATATGAATTTTGTGTGTGCGTGACAGCAGAGAGGGGAAGTTGTTTTAATCACACTGAAACTTCATAGAATCATAGAATCATAGAATGTTTTGGGTTGGAAGGGACCCCTAGAGGTCATCTAGTCCAACCCCCCTGCAGTGAGCAGGGACACCACTAACTAGATCAGGTTGCTCAGAGCCCCATCCAACCTGTCCTTGAATGTTCCCAGGGATGGGGCCTCCACCACCTCTCTGGGCAACCTGTTCCAGTGTTTTACCACCCTCATTGTAAAGAATTTCTTCCTTATATCCAGTCTAAACCTACCCTGGTTTAGTTTAAAACCATTACCCCTTGTCCTCTCACAGCTGGCCCTACTAAAAAGATTTTCCCCATCTTTCCTATAGGCCCCCTTTAGATACTGAAAGGCCGTAATCAGGTCTCCCCGCAGCCTTCTCTTCTCCAGGCTGAACAAGCCCAACTCCCTCAGCCTGTCCTCATAAGAGAGGTGCTCCAGCCCTTGGATCATTTTAGTAGCCCTCCTCTGGACCCGCTCCAACAAACTTAAGCCCAAACCAAATAGTTTGTGCCATTTTTCAATCTATATTACTTTTCCTGGTTCACCTTTTTATTGTAGGTCAATTTCAAAATGGAAAGACATAATTTTAAAGCAAAATAGTAAATATTTTGGGTTTGACTGCATCAAAGAAAAGTTGTCAGGATTTTGAAACCATTCTAGTTTTCCCCCTGACCTGGACAGTTTTCAGGCAACCTCTGGTTTCATTTTCTAAGCTGACTTACAAAGCTTTTTCCAAGGTTCTCAAGAGCTGCCCCCAAAATTTCTGCTTTGGGCAATAGTTAGCATTGCTAAACTCCTTCATGTATTCACTTTTTAAATGCCAAGAGTCATAGTGATCACAATCTCCATTTTTTATCTTATCAGGGAATCGTTGTACAAGGTGTCTGCCGGGACAGCTAAATGGCCATCAGCGAAGTCTCAGGTAGCCCCTACAGACCAATGCTATGTTTAGAGGGGATACTGTATGTATTGTGGCTGTTGGGACATTGAAGCTAAGGGTAAAAACAATTGCTTGGGGCAAATAAAGCAAACTGGTCCAAAACCTGGGCCCAAGGGAATGATCCTGTAATTAAAATGCCAGACTAAGGTGCTCGAGAGGTACATTCAGTTCCAGTTCTAATCCAAACTTCCTTGTGACCTGAAGCAGTTCACCTCACTGCCTTAGTTCCCACCTACAAAATGGCGTTAATGACCTTCTGCTTCCAGTGGGTGTTGTAACAACTCACTTATTACTGTTTGTGAGGGGCTGCAGCGGAAACTCCCTGAGTCACCAGATGGCCTCTTGCCATTTCTTATGTTCTCATGTTAAATGGGCATTCAGGCTGTATGACTGGGTAATTAATTCAGGTGGAATAGGTGATAATGTAGACGTAAATACAACCAGTACATTTCAAAAGAGGAAATTATTTGGTGGGGTTGCCATTTAAAAGCAAAATTTAAGAACCAGAATACGATGCACACCTAAAATATCAGTGCGTATTGCCTTGCTATTCTGGCAAACATAGGTACAACTTGATAGCTATCACTATATGTTATAAACCAATCAATTACATCCTTTTTTATTATTCGCAATAGCCCTTTTATTGCTTATGAAATCTACATTTACAAAATGCATAAGCATTCAAAACCTCAGAAGACAGGATTGCCAATAACTTACATGTACTCTGCTGCAGGCCTGGGTCCGCCAAGCTCTGAGGCACCAGAATGGATATAACTCTACCAGCAACAGGTTAGTCACTGCGAGAAGGTACTCTTGTTAAAACTATGGATTAACTCTTCACACGTGCAGAATTTGTAGATGTTAGGCTGGAAAGGGAGGACAAGAGAAAAATGTACAGGGTCATCCAGTAAATTTCCCGTCTTTCCTCACCACCCTGTAAGACAGTCGCTTCTGTAACCTTTTCCCAAGCTCATGGTAAACCCCCTCAGGAAGAAAGCTTGAGTGAGTGGTGAAACCTATAGCCTAGCAATCAGCACGTAAAATCAAGACCAGAATGCCAGCAGCGCCTTTCACCAGGTGAATGACACGTGGACGTCCCACCATTGCTAACTGCTGCCTTTCTCCAATACAGGAATGACATTGCCAAGGTGACTATCTTCTACCAGCAACTGAACTACCAGTCTGTGAACGAGTCTCCTTTACTCTCAGTAGGTTGCACTACCTCAGCTCAAAGCATTGCTACCTGTCATTAGTTATGGTGTACTGTGTGTGGTTGGAGGGAGGAGTATTTACAGCCCCCAGGGCGGGGTGGGTTTATTCTTCTTAAGGAAGATACTTGAAAATTTCACATTTTACACAGTCACACAAAATTGCTCCCCAAATGGCAAGCAGCTATCTGACCTGCTGGCAATAGGCAATAATTTCACGTTCCCAGAGCTCTGCTGCGTTTGATAAACACAACCCTTTGATTCTTTCCACAGGAGAATCTGCTTCTGTCCAGCATGGGAAGCCAGTGGAGTCTCTGGTTTGGATCCTCAGTGTTGTCTGTAGTTGAAATGTTTGAGCTGCTTATAGATACACTAGTCTTGTCTCTCCTCTTCTGCTACCAAAGGTTCAGGTCAAAGAAGACTTTGAATGTAGCTCACACCCCTACCATCCCCAGCGTGAACTTGACCCTAGAAAACTACCGAGTTGTGCAAGAAGAAGGTGGAAAAGGTGATGATTCTGCTTACTCTCATCCTTCTGGAGTGACTATTGCCATGGGCAGCAACAGCGACCCGCACCTTCACCCACTCTCCAGCAAGGTGGAAATGCCAGAGCTTTGCCCAGACGTGGTGCTTAACGGATTCAGATACACGAAGGACAGCTCTTTGGAAGGGGAACTGAATAGTTAAGGAAGTGTTTGTGTGCACAGAGAAGTGGGAGACTTGAAACTCCCCTAATGCTCAGGTGCTGTCGGAAAGGTTGCAAACAGAAATGTCCTGGATCCATGGACTGTGAGCGCCTAAACACCACACTGCTGAGCTTCACAATCCTCCTCCGGCTATTGCAAGTTCATTATTAAACCATCCGTGTGCCCTGGATGCAGGCATCATGCAATGTTCTTTTGTACCTAATGCGTATCTGGGGAGGGGAGAGCTGTAGTTCTACTCTCTGGGACAGTCGTGGAGTCCTCACAAAAGCCTATTTGTAGCTTTTAACTTTTAAACCCTCGTGAGGAAATCAGCCCGTGGCTTCCGACAGGCCCATCTACATTTCACAAATGTACTCAAGAGCAAAGTCAGCCTGGCTGTTAATGGAAAGATTTCCAGAGGAGGCTGAGGCGTGTGTGCTCGTATCGGCCAGCGTTGTCTTGAGGACGACAGGGCAGGCAATAACGAGAGGTGGCTCTGAGTGCAGCTTTGCTGCCGAGACCCCTCTCTGTCCTTCACCTATTGCTGTTGCATTTTGAGGAGAATGCACAGAATGCTGCTGCTGAGATGCTTTTAGACTTAACCCAGATTATTTCAAATGAGACTCGCTGTCTTAGAGGAAAGGAAAGAGAAGAAATGGGGTCGATAACTTTTTTACATCACAGATGAAGCATCTGATTTATTTAGAAGATTAAAACAATGCTGCGTTTTTGTTGCAGTCCATTTATAAACAGAGATGTTTTAATGTTAATATTTGACAGTAACTTATGTGTACATAAAATAAGACATTTATTTTTGATGATGATATTTGCACAGGAGCATTTTACTCTGTTATAATATTGTTTATGTCTTTCTGTAGAAAACAAGAGTTAATGAGAAATCCATGACCTTTGTTTTGTAACTTTCTTAAATAATAAAATGCTCTGAATACAGACTACACCTGGGCGTTTAGTTTGACTTTGTTTTGCCTTCAACCAATATTTGGGGTTGTTACTGCCTCATTTTTACTCTTGGCTCTGGAAAAGTCTTTTTCAAAACGTCCAGACCTTACTTGCGGGAGCCTAAATGCGTAGGGCCAAATCATGAAAAGAGTTTTGGTTCCGGATGCAGAGGTGGGATCCTGGTAGCCTTCAGCTTACTGCTGACATCATTGGAAGCCAAGCACCAAGATGCTTTTGAAACTCTCACTTTTTTGCTTGAGAACCTTTTAACAGCCTGGACATCCTCCCTGCAGCCCTTCTCACCGGATCCCTAGGCCATTCCCGGCCCCTCTTCTGGTTTTTTTTCATTCACAAGGAGAATGTAGACCAAACCCCAATGAATTGTGCTGTAATTGGCCACCCAAGGTACAACAGATGGGAACATGTGGGCTCCATTGCAGTGGCCGATTCAGCCTTTTCTCTGTGTCTTCGGCACTGGAAAATATCGCTTCTTTGCTGACAGGCAAGAGAGATTTTATGCAATGCTGTAGTCCAAGTGACCCTGCTGAGAAAGGGTACCATGAAGAATAAAAGCACAAAGGGCAAGAAAAAGAGAAAACAAATTAGACTTGTAAGCAGAACGTCTGGCCATGCCCTGGGAATGCCAAACTCGAGTGGATGCCATGCAGTCATTGCTGAAAGATTGCAGTGCCTTGGGTGTACCCGGATCTCTGCGTGTGTACACACACACTTTGCTCTCAAAAGCAAACCCCTCTCAGAACTCCCAGACTTGTTAGCGCCGGGACTGAATGGGAACACTAAAGGTTAGCTCAAAGGAAGTTGATGAAAGAGTCTTTATACTGGTCCCAATGCACAAAAGAAATTGTTCCAGAATTTTGCGTCATGTAATATAATTTCCAGGAGGAGCCAACTTTGGGATAGAGGAGCGCAGGACCAAGGATCAACGTCTTGTGGTCAGATTTGGAACAAGAGGTATGTGGCAGTACAGGACAGGGATCTGTTAGCAGGGGCGTGTGCTTCGGTTCCTACATGTGCAGACCCAGAAGAGCAAGGGGTGTTGCCAGCCCGGAGGGAGATGCCTTGGCAGCGTGGTATGCGAGTGGGCAGGGAATGGCTGTGGGTAGGATGGAGACATAAGACTGGAAGACCAAAAGGAGGGGGGGTCACTATGGGAGAGGGACGTGGGGAAAATTTGCTTCACGCCTGCTTGTGACACCTTCAGTAGAATAAAATAATGGTTTCGAAGCTAGTGGAAGCATAAGTAATAGGTATCCAGTTTGAAGGTAGATTAGAGCAATCTTCTCTGAGGGTGTGGACTAATTTTCAGCTTAGTAGCTACCTCTTTATTACAGAACATTCCCATAGCCTGCTGTAGTTGAGAAATCAGCCATACAAAATCTTCATTAGGGTCATACCTTAGCGCCTGTGATATCATCACCGGAATATCCATCTTATTTGAGCTCTTTATAGCTGAGCTCTGTATTTCCAGCATGGATCAAATCAGAATCACAGAGTGATGCCATAGCAGGGCACAAATCCAGGGCCCCACCTTGCCACTCTGGCTGCCAGGCTGTTGTTTTTCCCCGGTGGAAAGCTTCTACGGTAGCGGCCATAGAAATGGAAGCCGAGCAGCGGGAAATGCAGCCGGTTGTTTCAAGTCCCTTTCCCGCTGCAAGCTGCACGGCAAGCTCTTCTGCAAAGGCGACCAGAAGGCTGCGAGCAGCCCAAGAAGCTGCTGCTCTCCTGCAAGCCCATCCTCCCAAACCACCGCCCAGCCAAGGGCCGGGGAGCCCATCCCTTCCACTGCGTGCCCATCCCACTGTGCAGCTCCATCCTCCCCTCCGAGCATCTCCCCTCGGGTCCCTCTGCCCATGATGGCTTGCGAAAGCTGTGTTCTCTTGCTCAGGTAGGGAGCTGTCTAGAGGCTTGGCTCTTAGGAGGAGCAGCTTGCCAGAAGGGCTGAGATGTCTATTAAGCTGCCCCATTGCTAGCGTGTTCCATTGATAGCATCAATGAAAACAGAGCATGTCTTAATCAGATAAAAGAGAAGGGCAACCAAGGGAGTTCGAATCTTGTGCCTCCTTGGAGAAAAGTTCATTTAGCGTCCTCTCTTCAAGCCATAACCCTGTGCCAGATAAATCTCATATTTTAAACCTTCTCATACTAAAGGGCTTCCCTGGCTTGTACACATCTGGAATCAGAAAGAATGAGGAAATGTGTGTGAATTTAAAAAAAAAAAATCCTATCTTTATTCTCAGTTCATAGATACTGTTCGCATGGGAGATCTTTTCACTCCCACCTTCTCAAAAAAAATACATTTCTTCTGCCGTAAGATATATTACATTTCAGCATGTCATAGTTTATATATATCATTCTGACACTGCACTTTAGTCTGGCATGGTGCCTATACCTGTATAGTCCACGCATAACCTTTTATTATTTTTGGTAACTATGATGTACAATAATAAAAATGACAACAATAATACTGAAAGCCGTGCCTTACAGAAGAGTCCAACTCTCCGAACAGTGTGATGCACAAATAGCCGGAGACAGGGAGCCCCCGAGGGAAGGAGCTGGCTTCTGTTCTCAGTATCGCTTGCAAAGTCCCCGTGGAATCGATGTTCTGTTTCCTGGTCCAGACGTCTCAAAGCACTCGGCAGTAGAGGTATCTTAAGAGGTGAATTGCGCAGCAAAATGAAGAGTTTTGCCAAAGGTTTTGCAGGGGACTGGTTGGGACTGGGACCTGGCGTAGTGGTAGTCTGGTGCTGGGTCCTGGGTGGCCTTTGGGAGGACGGGCAGGTGGCGGGCGGAGGGGCTCGTGCCTTGCCTCAGGGGACTGCATTCTGTCGCATGGTGGGACACGAGCGCTGCCCCAGGGCACAGCAGGCGGCCGGTACGGTCTGTGATGGAGCTGAGCACCCCGGCTCCAGTGACACTGCCACAAAGCAGCATAAGTAAAAGTCTGCAAAATCCCCTTTTTCTCGGGTTTAGGAGAGCTTCAGACTTGGTCTCCTCCTGGCATGCTCAGTGGTCAGGACTGTACTTCACTTTAGGGACAGGCGTTATTGCAGTATCGTAAATGTGGTGTTCGCATACAGCCAGAAAGGGGAAATTTTCCCAGAAATAGCAATAGGGCATAGAAATAGGGCATTGAGAGCTAAAAGATCAGCTTAACTTGTTTTAAACTGCATTCAGGTACTGCAAGGCATGGGACCTAAGCCTACAGTCTGAATCATAGAATCACAGAATCGTTTTGGTTGGAAAAGCCCTTTAAGCTCACCCAGCCCAACCGTTCCCCTAGCCCTGCCATCCCACCACCAAACCCTGTCCCTCAGCACCGTGTCTGCCTGGCTTTTAAATCCCCCCAGGGATGGGGACTCGACCCCTTCCCTGGGCAGCCCCTTCCGGTGCCTGACAGCCCTTTCGATGAAGAAAATCTTTCCTAATGTCCAAGGATGCATAGCTAATTCTGGAATTACCCCTGGAATGCCTGCCATCTTCCTGGTCAGGGGACAAAAGCAGACATCGGGGAAAATACAGGTTTCTAGGAGAAGCTTGTCTGAACAGAGAACGTCTTTCTTCAGTAGCTGAGCTCAGCTTGCCTGTTAGCCCTGCTCAGACGCTCCTGCCCTTCTGCGCTCCTGGAGCTGAGGCAGCTCAGGGCTTGGCCTTCCAGCAGAAGGTCTTGGCAGAGGGAGGGAGGGGGCTATCGGCAGGAGTGGCTGAAGTGTAGGCTCCTCCTTTTGAGTTTCTCAGGGTTGTTTGAAGCCATGTGAGAGAACTCCCGGAAGATGTCCAGGTAGGTAGCATCTCCTGCAAAAATACACAGGAAGAGGCATTAGTCCCAATAATTTTGCTTTGACTTGCTTCGATACTTCCCACCCCTGGAGCTCATGCTGCATCAAGCCACTTGGAACTTGTGACTTTTGTCTGGATGTAAGAGCCAGATCTACATGTGATGCAAAGACAGAGCCCAGCTCTTTAGCCTTGCGCTGCCTCAGAGGGTTCTGGCTTGCCTTTCCACTCTGTATAATGAGAACAGGATTATTCATGAGCTTGCATACGTAAACACGTGCTCAGGACTCTTGCTTCACAATCGGATTTGGGATAACTCCTCCCTTTTAATATTATTGGTACTTTTTTCCAAAGCCCAAGAGACAGCAGAGAGACTTTTAAGACTTGGAAGCGGGAGCTGTTCTGGAAGCTGAGTGCTCCGAAATGCAGAGGTCTTCTACTGTGCCACTTGTGCACCAGGAGGGCTTCACGCAGCCGGGACCATAGAGCTTGGTACTGGTTTGCAGAGACGGCGTTCGGCCAGGAACAGAGCTAAGGGCATTTACTGGTGGTCTGGCTTCGCTTCTGCCAGCCAGACTTTTCAGAGCTTGTTGTGGCAGTTTTATGAGAAGTCCACCTGTACTGGAACAAACCAACAACCTGTTGAAGGGCGCTATCAGATGATTACAATTCTCCATGACAGCTGACTCAAGGCCCTGTTCAAACCACAAGTGAAGGCAAGGAGTTCAGGTGTCCCAGCAGTGCTTCTATGATAGAATTGCCCTTGATGCAGGAACGGTTTCACATTTATGCTGCAATTCTTGAGATAATTAGGCACCCGCATCCCATTAACAGTATCTCTGCTTGTATGTTTGCTGCTTGATGTTCTAGGGCAATTTCTGCCACAGACTGGGCTACTGAGCTCATTTTTACCTGATGACGAACCTGTGTAGCCACAGGGGAATAGATAAGGGAAAGATCCCAGGTATTCAGCTACATGGGTGCAGCTACCTTTGGTCTTTCATGCAGAGCTCCTGTGCCCTTTGTTTGACCGAAGACGTCCTGGAGGGTCACCGAGAGGGCAGATACACAGCGCTGTGAGCTGCGGAGCTCCAAGGCACATCATCTGTCAATATGGGTGCCGGGCTGGGGGAAGAGAAAAGCTAATACACAAACGTGGTTCCACAAAGCCACATTGACGGCAGGATCCAGTGTAACCTCGTAGTGCCTCACGAACTCCGCTGGGGAGAATGGGCTGAGGGTGAGTCCCCAGCAGGAGGGGAGCGGGCACAGGCGGCTGGAGCTGCCCCTCGCCCGCTGGGCAGCGCTCCCTACCCTGCAGGCATCCTCCCAGAACATTTCTCCAGCCGCTCCTTTGCCGCAAGCTCGTGGGACAGGTCCCTCTGTGGAGGTGGTGCCCCCTTCCCCCAGCTCCCGGGTAAGCACAGTGGGGTGGGCGCATTGCCTCTTCTCAGTACACGGAGTGTCCAGCCCAAAAGGTCTTGAGAACAAGAGGCTTCAGCATTATCCACATGCGAAGGCTTCTAACAGGAGCCTTGCTGTCAGGCGGGCTTTCATCAGCATCTGTTGGTTTTCAGGCACAGCAACGCTCATTAAATGTATGGGTTTGTACCTGCCACAAAACCAACTTGACCTACCTGTTAGCTTCTGATAACAGTGACCTGAGCCCCTCCTTAACTGGTGGGACTCAGGCTCTTCCCACTGTCCCTGCCAGTGCTGTCCTCTGCATCCAAATGCATCCTAACGTTACAGCGACTTCTGCCTCGCAGCCTGTTTAAACCCCCATCCCCTCCCACCAGCGACGGACCCTGCACAGCCCCCACTGCCGGTCTTTCTCCGTGAGCATCACCCCAGCTCCTGCCACTGCCACCTGCTCCCCTGCCACCTATTCCCCCCCACCTTCCCCAAATAAAATGTACTCCCTTTCCGGGAGGGGAAAAATCCCCACATTATAGGCTATATAAAAAAAGAGGTGGCTTTTCTATGAGGACAGTAAAGACTGATCCCCCCCAGGGTTATTTAGAACGACACTGCTGTTGAGTTGTTAAGCACGCCTGGCAGCAACAGGTAAGTAAACGCTGAACTGGCTGAGTTCTGCTGTAGAGACCGGGTAACCCCACCTGATACTTCTCCTCTTTGATCCTGACTTAGTTTTGGCACCGGTGGGAGGGGGTCAAGCTGGCAGTCTGCGGGAGCAGGACAGAGAATTGCTGTTGCCTCCCGCCAGGAGCCTGACCAGCTTGGTAACATCATCACTAGCGCCTCGTTGGGTGAGATCGCTGACCCTCCAGCATCCCGGGAAAACGTTGGTTCTGGCAACACTCAGATGTAACGCCAATTACAAGAATCCTACTGTGGAGGTAAAGTATTAGTCCCAGATTTTTGAAGATATGTAAGCATTTAATCGGCATTAACTAGAGAAAGAAAAAGACAGTCTTCCGGAGAGCTGGGTTTCTGTAATCGCATTTCAGCTGTCAGTGTATTTATCCTCAGGGGGGGACACACAACCGTAGTCTCCATTTTAGACAGGGAAGAGCAAGGTCGATAAAATCAAGCAGTGGCACTGGGAGTCAGGGCCAGGCTGGGGAGAGAGCCCGGCGCCTCCCAGGCTCTGAGCTCACACATTGACTGTGAGACCACGCAGCTCTCCTTCCATAGAGGCCTTAAATGACTGCAATGCTCCCGATTCCAACAGATCCTTCCTATTTACCTCCTTCATGGAGCTCACAAGCCTCCCAGATTCATTAATTGGGATCTGTTTGTCCCTCCAGGGGAAAACAGGTTATGCCACAATTTTCTTTTTCTCCCTTTGTTTTCCATACTAAGTGTGATAGAAATCATGAGGCCGGGCCAGGCTTTTTCTTCTTCTTCTTTTATTTTTCTGCCACAGACACACAGTATGAGAGAAACCAAGGGGGGAGGGATTGCACCGGGGTGCGTGGGCAAGGGTGGTCCTTGTGCAGAAGGCTGATATTTCATCTAGTGCAAGGTCTCCTTTTACAGGACAGCCAGCAGCAGAGCTCCCAACAGATCAGGCATTAACTGATTCGGGTACTCTGAAGAAACGTGGAGGGGGGGTGTGTGTGTGATCTGAGCCCATCACCTCCACCCCAGCCTTCTTCCAAAGCACCCTGAAATCACATTATCACAAGACAGCGTCACAGAAACCCAAACGAAAAAGCAGAGCATTTATGGGGCATTCCACTCTGTTCACTGCCATAAAATGCAAGCTGTGGGCTGCAGAGGAGAAGGGAAACAGGTTAAAAGGGGATGGTTTTCTAGATTCAGTTAATACAGGCAACAAGGCAAGAAACCCTACATAAATAAATCAAGGCGAAGAAGGAGGAGGGAAGGAGTTTATCTAGATTTTTATTAACAGTGTTTCAAGAGACAATAGAAGAGAAGGGAGGGAAAAAAAAGGCAGACACCACAGCAACAGTTTTAAAATTGTACAAAGATAATAACATACAGAATATCTGGTTCCATAGTTACAGTCAGTACAGGCTGTGTAGGGAGAGGGGGAATTAAAAAACGTGTTACAAAGTCGTACTGAAAGCAGGCAAGTGAAGGAGGTTAACAGGTTATAGCGTATTTACAGCAAGTGTCAGCCCCTGGTGCAGCAGCCCAGCCCTTCAGCGCCTAACGGAGCCCTGTTACTGACCGTGCGTCGCAGCTTTGGCTTGGCTAAAGGTCTTGCTCTCCGTGCTGTTTGGATAGGAAGGGACAGGAGCCTTAGCCGGGAAGAGGCCGGCTGGGCTTTCCCATCTCAAAGGCTTTCGCTCCAGGCTGCCGGCCTATCTAACCCTACAGTAAGAAAGGTTTACCCTATTCCTGCGGTTCAGCAGGCACAGGTCCCAGGTAGAGGGCTCCCAGGATGGGGAATCCACACAAACATTCGTATGCTGTTGGAGGGACGCGATGGATAGACAGGTCTACAGCTCCACTGACCACCTGAAGGCTGCTCCCAGTGTCACCTACCGGAGCAGAAGGACACACAAACCAAACACGCTCCTCCGTGGCCCTCGCTGCGAGGACGGTGTCCAGTGCTGAGATGTGTTTGCGAGACAAATGCTCCTACTTTGGCTGGCCTCTTGGCCATCTCAACTGCTGCACTGGCACCACCCGTGGTCCTCCTCGCACCTTGGAAACCACCTTGGCTACTACACCCACCTTGACCCCTCATTCCCTCCCTATAACTGCCCAGCTGCCCTCTCTTCCCACTAACACCGTACTAGGTATACAGCTCAGAAGAGATGTACCCCAGCCCCAATTCCCTCCGAGACTGAGGAAACAGCAGGCAGCCTGAGATGAATCACATTCCTATGGAAACAGCACTCGATATTTTGGAATCTCAAAAAAAAAAAAAAAAAAAAAATCTTGTTTCTTCAGAACTCTCCCTCCTCCTGCTCAGTCCCTTCTTCCCCACACCCGCTTCTCCATGCAACAGCACCACACACTCACACACACACTCCCATGGTCATTTGTCACCAGCCAGCCCATGGTTTAATATCACGTTTAGTCCCTTCAGCCTGTTTTGTCTTTGGTTGAAAGCAAAAATGCTCGGGCAGTGAGGAGAGAGAAGGGGGCCTGGGGACAGTCGAGCAGCACAGAAACAACACAGGGATTTGGCGCAGACGGGCGCTGTGTTGTGGCTGCTGGACTGTAAGTTATCAGTGCAATGCTTTGGGAGGTCCTGGTTTTCTCTTGCATAAATAATGGCCATTTTTGCCAGGCTGAGACGTTACTGATCTATTTTATGCGGATCGCACTCTCAGCTTGCCAAATCTTTTTCTTTAAAGACTTAAATTCTTCCAATTCCATGTTTTTTCCTCTAAACTGGTCAAAGAAATTTCACATTGCAGAGACCATCTCAGAGACAACAACTTTAAAATAACCTGAGGCTTCCCTGGGTGACACTTGGCGAGGGAACACTGAAGGTATCGTTTTGACTTGCCAGCAACCTGAAGTCATCCCATTCAGAAACAGAACCACGTGGCAGAACCCAAAGATTCAAACCCAGCCCACCTGTCCAGGTTATAGGGTTTGGGTAGAGTCAAACAAAAGCTAGGACAGGTATATAAATACCCACCCAGATCTCAAAAACTCAAAAGATGACAGAATCCGCACGGCTGAGGCAAGGGTTTGGGTCCATTTGTGTTTGGACAACGCCTGGCATGTTGCTTTCTAGCCAAAGGCAAATCTCTTGCTCACTGTGGTTGCAACCAAGGGATGGCAGGGTTGGAGTAATGGTTGGACTTTATGATCTTAAAGATCTTTCCAACCTAAACAGTTCATAGAATCATAGAATGTTTTGGGTTGGAAGGGACCCCTAGAGGTCACCCAGTCCAACCCCCTTGCAGGGAGCAGGGACACCTTTAACCACATCAGGTTGCTCACAGCCCCATCCAACCTGGTTCTATGGTTCTAAGAATGAAAAGGGCGTAGTTTTGGCAATTCAAACAGGATTGTACAACACAAACACAGCTGTAGTTGAAGGAGGAAAAAAAAAAGAAAGTGTTGGTATCCGGCGTTCCTTGGAGCCTGGGGGGCCCTTTACTCTGCTCAAAACAAACCTTCTGTACAGCCTCCCCTTCCAAACACCCAAGCATACACACATACACCCATCAGAACAATCAAATAAACACAGAAAACATTGAGAAGTGCCTCCTTAGCATTTTTCTTTTTTTCCTGGAGAACCTTTTTGTTTTAGAAACTGCAGGATGTACTAAAGTGTTTGATTATATTTCAAACCAGAGGCATTTAATGCCTCATGATCTGTATAATGAAAATAGAAAAGGAGGGGGGGCAAGAAAGGAAAATTGGGGGGGGGGGAAAAGGCAGGTTTTGAAAAATATTCCCTAACAGTGCTACAAAAAAATCCTGACATTAAATACAGACAAACTGTATTGAATAAAAATTGCACTAGTCCTCTGGGCACATCAATAATAAATTAAATACTTAACAATTTCACTGATTAAAAAAAGACAGCACAAAACCCATAACAAAAGAACATAAAACCCCCCCAATACTGTATGTAGGAAAAGTGCACAAAGTTGCTTTATACATTGAATCTAAATAAAGTACCGATACATGTTAAATAGATAAATTGTCTTGCAAGACACTGCTTTTTGCATCAGTATTTACATATGCTTTAACTTCACGTACTCCAGCAGTGAGGTGGAGCTTCAATGGACCTAACTGTACACGACTGTGTTCTCATGAGCCACTAATGCCGACCGGGAAATAAAACGACCCCAAGGGGAAGCCACATCTCCAGTCCTCATTGGCTTACAGCAAGGATCAGTTGCATTTCTAACTTCTTGTAAAAAGCTGGAAAACCAATTGGGGTGTTTTAAGTTGCTGTACATGTAAAAAAAACCCAAAAACAACCCACATTGCTAGACAATGATCATGCTGAAATTCATGAACGGAGTAGGGCCATGGCAGGGGTGAAACACCTATTCTACTTCCAATGTCTTCCAAGTACCCTGAAAGATGCCAGCTTTGATGCAGCATGGCCTTTTTCTAGGAAAGGCCACAACTTGAGGGGACATCAGTGCTGACAAGCATCTACATTGATGCGGAGCGGTATAAAAGGGGGTAGGATTATCAAAGAGAATTCGTTACAGAGAATCTCTCCATTCCTAACCCAGGAAGCAGAGCGAGTTCTTGGCTGGATATTGGTTCCTGTACTGAGCACTAAGTGCTGACCTGGATGCCACAGGGCGACCTGCACGATCTAACCCTAAGCACGGCACGGTCCCGCCAAAGGCAGGCACGTGCTTAAGGGCTTTGCTGTATTGCTAAGCAGGCTCAGCACCACAACGCCTTTCACTGCGCAACGCCACCCAGTGCCATCCGAGCTCGGCACAGAGCAGCGAGGGCTGCAGGGCATTTGGCAAGGATGATTTGCAGGACTACAGATCTGCTCTTGACCCCACGGAGACAGATAGCAATGCTACCACTGGCGGCAGAGTAAGCAGGCTCAACTGACAAGGAAGGGGCATCAGACAGGGCAGTGACACAGGCGAGGGCACCACCCTGCTCAGTGGGAAGCCCATTTAAATTTAGGGGGAGTTTTACCACAAAGATGACAAAGTTCAATGTGAAGGACTGAAGGATGAGTCTCCATGGGAAAGCCAAGCAGTAACCTTCTGCAATCCTGCGCAAGAAGCGCTGAGAGGGCTGTCATGCTGGCTATACCTTCGCATGGGTTATCAGGAAGAAAGGTATTTAACCCAGGGCATATTAAATGCAAACCAAAGGAGACCATGTAGCAGCACTGCAGCAGCAGCTACGCGCAGTGCAAGATCTGCCTGCGCCTGGTGTTATGTACACAGCTGCATGCCTGGAGTCAGCCCTCTTCATCCAGTGATACGGCTCCAGAGTCGCACGTGGGAGCTCCAAGCAGAACGCGGTCCCTGCTCGCAAAGAAACTGTCCTGTGAACTAAGGCTTTATTCATCCTAGCCTTCCTCTGAAATGGCATTGCAGCAACGATGGCGTTTTATGGCACAGCGCTTCATCCCACGTGCAGTCCTGAATCACTCCCGAGGGTGCCACAGCTGCACGGAATACGAATACAGACCAAGTGATCTGCCCTCTGCCAACCGCTAAGGGCACGTCCTACAGCTCCTACTTGGAGTTCAGAGGGAATATGGCCTGATCAAAGACTGCAGCGTAGTTCCAGACCCAGCACTGAGCAGCTAAGAAGGGAGCAGGCAAGCCTGCATGGTGCACTCCCCCTCTAACCCACCAGCTCGCCGTGCATCAGCAGGTTCACGCAAGCCAGGAGCTACAGAGCCCAGGCTCAGCAGCAGCACCCTGCAGGCACAGCACTGGCCTCCTGGGACAGAAAGAGTGGAGAGATGGAGAAAATGCCATGAAAGGTATTGCCCACGATAAAAAGGCTGATGGGGCCAAGCTCACTAATTTTTATTTTCCAAGACTGATGGAAGGAGATTGTTTATTGTTTAGGGAAGCATGAAAGGCCCTGGGGGCAGATTTTTGCACCGCCATTGATCCACAGCAGTTTCAGCACAGTCACGAGAACCATTTCAGATTCAGAACAGACAACTGGGACCGAGACCAGAACTCAGCACCCGGTACTGTGCATCCCAAAGCTCCAAAGGGAGCAGGAATGAGGAAGCTACAAGACAAAGATGGACTTCAGTGCCCAGATTGCAAGGACAGAAAACTGCAGTCTGGCCACAGCAAAATATGGGACAGCGCTTTCCTCTGGAAACGGGGACTCTCTCGAGCTGAGAGCACACCCTACTGGAGTCTAAGTGGAGTTTCTTTATCGTTCCACTTTTAGATCTATGGGTGGCCACCGAATGCTGTTGCTTCAGACTCTAAGGGCAGTATCTTAAGAGCTGGATCGCTGTTGCTTCAGTATCTGAGAACACACTTACATCAATACAAACAGACCAGCAAAGGTTTAATCCGCTAAGGGCTGCGGCACAACAGCAGCCAGCATACCGAAAAAAAAAAAAAAAAAAAAAAGGAGTCAAACACATATTGGATGAAAAATAATATGACTGCGTATCACTGCTGATGTAACGCAGGAGGATGGGGAACTCTGCCTGGTATTCTTGCGTTCCTTGCAAGATCTCGATCCCCTCAAGATCCCAACGCTATCCGTAAGGCACTATGGCCCAACCCCAGAGCCAGCAGCCTGGGTGCCCAGGCAGGCTAAATACCAGTTGTGAGCAGCCACCCATGAGTCCCGAAAAACTCTGATGTCAACTGCAGTTGAGGGCATTCTGAAGAGGCTCTTACAGGAGCACAACTCAGCTTGGCATCCAAATTCCCAGCTGGAGGACAAGCTGCCAGTGGTAGGTGTGCTCTGTAAGCCCTCCTGAGATGGGATTACATGGCTGCAGCATCTCTGCAGAGCTACCGTAGCCTGATCCCTGTAGCACAGTCCATAAACATAGCAACAAAGTGCTCTAAGTAGCCTACTCCAGCAAAGAATAATACAAGAAAAAGGAAAGGAACAAAAAGACGATGATTCTGCCGGTCATTGGAACTGGGGAACTCAAAAGCCCCTGGGCCAGCTGCTGAGATGCCCTGCTCACATGCGTTGGCATGCGGGGGGAGAGCACAGAGGGATACACATGCAAGTAGAAGTCTCCTTCACAGAGATGCTAAGTCAGAAATCTGAAGTGGCCAGGAAACAAACTGAAACAAAGTCAAATTGCATGGTGCAGCCAGCCATGTAGGCAGTGGGAGCTGGACGTGGCTTTTCTTCCCTGACATAAAGCCCGTCGCCAGCGACAAGCTTCTCCCAGCCTCAAAAAATTAGCACTGCTGCTTCCATAACACTGTGCAGATTGCATCTTGGCCCAGGAAGCAGGCGAGCTATGGCTTTGACCAGCTAACCACCGAGGGCAAAAAAAGGGGAGCATGGCTGGTAGAGTCCTGAGAGCAACTAAGGTGAGTAGCCATCGCTCTCAATCCTACCCCTTCCATTGTGCCTTCCGGAGCAAAATCTCTCTGCCCCACAAAACAGCCTGTTCCTGACTTAGAGGTCATCTTTTAGTTTTCTAAACTGGCCCCAGCAGCTCCCAGACGCTGCAGCAGTCCGACGAGAGCGTGGGCTGCTGGTCATGCTGCCAGGAGAGAGGGCTCCACGTCAGAATCCCTTCCAAGCAAACTGTTCAGACGAGAACTCAGCGCATGGTAACTACACTGAAGCAGAGACAGGTTCGTCTGATCGTATTGTTGGTGGGTTTCTCCTGGTGATAAAGGGTTTCCTTTTCCTTTTCTTCTCTTTCTTTTCTTTTTCTTTTTTTTTTTTTTTTTTAAATGCTAGACTCTTCTCCCATAGTTTTCACACACTCAAGTCCACACGCCATGGTCTGTGGTTATGCCCTAGGAGTCTCCTACACAAAATCAACCATCCAGTAGTCAAGCATGAGAACTTCACGCTAACAGGAAAGACCCCTTTTCCTTCCTGTGCGCATCTCAACCTATACGTGCAGGCATCAAAAACAGACCAATCTGCAAGAAACACCAATATACCAAGGATGGGGCTTCTCAGGGCTTCTAGAAGTTCAGCCCAACTTCAAGACAGCAAAGGGGAGGTGGGGGAGTCGTCACTAACACTCATCTATATTAAGGCTGATGAACTCCTGTATACACTTCCTGTACTGCAGCTCAGTGGGGCTGTTGCTGGGATATTGACCTGGTTGTCCAAAGGGGCCCTCTGCTTCTCGCATTTCCTCATTCATTCGAGCCAGACGCAGCCTAGAGTGAAAGAGAGAAAGTACAAGGGAGAGAGGTTTGGTTATTCCAGCCTCGATGGCTATTTACAGGCAGTGCTCCTGTATACAGGCACTGGAAAGTCCTGGCTGCACTTACAAGGTAACTATGTCTGCGTTGGCTGCCTGGACAGCAATACTGAGCGGGTCCTGCCCGTCACCATCCACCGCGTGCTGATTTGCCCCTCGCTTGAGGAACAAGCAGACCTGACTGCAGAAGGGAAAGAAAAGACCATCAGAGCAGGAATATTCCTGCTCCCCCACCCCACGCCGGAGCACGCAGAGGGCACTTCCCCAGGCAGGCACGGCTTCACTTTTATTGGTTTAAGAAAAATCGGGAAATGCTGCAGTGGCACGGAGAAAGGAACGGGTGTACAGGGGCCCAGTTCCCCCCATCTATCATCAGGGGGGCAATTATCCTTAAGACAAGCATGTTTTGCAAATAACCCGTTCACCAAACCCCAGCTCCCTTGCCCACCTCACCCCATGACTCTTGGTGCTAACGCTGAATCTCAAGCCAGGGGTGATGGGGCATGTCAGTGCGATGGGCGAAGAACTTACCCAGTATGCCCTAGGTACGTGGCGTGATGCAAGGGAGCCCGGCCCCGGATATCTCTTTGGTTAACATCTGCCCCATTCTGCAGCAGAAATTCACAGGCTATCAAGGATCCCTGGCAAGGAAAAGGGGAATTTCTAAATAAATTCAGCCAGCAGTACTGAAAGGATGCATGAGCACGTACCAGGCTCTAAGTCACACGTTTTCAGCACACTCTGAACCAGTCAAGACCTCACATTCCCAAATGCGGCCTTCCCACCACCAGCACAACGTACCCCCATCACAGCTTGAATCAGAGGAGTTTTGTTTTCATCTTCATCATTCACCCAGTTGATCTCAGCACCATGTGCCAGTGCTTCTGCCATGAGGGGCAGGTTTCGGGCTTGTGCTGCCTTGTAGATCAACAAGCCAGGATGCAGCTCCCTCAGGTCCTCCAAATCTGATGCCTCCTGTTCAATCTCTGCTTCACCACTTGACTCCTCTGACACCTCGCACTCTAAGAGACAGAAAAGGATAGAGAGAGGTGACCCAAAAGCTTCGCATTTCCCATTTCTTATGTTTCTTGTTGTTCTTGGCACCAGACAGTTCTGAGGATCCATCCTGCCTTGCACTAGCTGTCTCCCCACGCTTCCACCCACCTTCCTCTGTCACGCTGTCCACCACAGAGCCAAACACCAGGATATCATTGCTGCCATCGGTGCTTCCTCCAAGCCCACTGTCACTGCTCAGACCTGCAGGGCCAACAAAAGACAAACCAAGTCCATTTTAATACACGGGCATTCCAGTACCGGGCACAGCTGACACCACAGGGGAAAAGGGCTGCGCAGAATGTCACACACACATTGCACCGGGCGCTGCCTGCAAGGGAGAGGGGGGACTGCTATCCCATTTAGCCCCACTCAGTAAATCTGCCCAAGGAAAAACTGCAAAGCCTTATGGTATCCATGTCCCCACACTGCCCTTCATGCAGGGATGCTCCAACATTGCCATGGCACTTTGGACTGTTGAGGACAGCCCTTGCTGCAATCCGTGAGGGATGCCGTGACGTAGACTGGAGCAGAGCAGCAGCAGAGACAGCTTTGCAACAGGTTATGCAGAGTCATAAGCAAATAAAGACACCCCTCTGCTTTTACCACTAATAATCTCAGTTTCCACTCTATCCATGCTCTCCCAGAGTTGTCACTGGGGCACTTGCCAATGCATTGCTCGTGTGACAGATTATTGACCATGACAGGGGCAAATAATATCAACAGTGCGTATCTCAAGCCAAACTCTTAAAGCATTGCCCATTGGTTGATTCACCCTCACAGACATCCCCTCCCATTCCCCACAGTGCTTCCCACCTTCCCGGCTTAGCTGGTGAATGTTACCGGACAGCTGACTACGTACAAGAAACGGAGTCATGAAGAGACGAAGCAACTTGCCCAAGGACACGCAGTGTGTCAGTGGCAGAGCAACTTTGTACCTGTTCCAGCTTGCACCCGAAAGCAGTCAAGAAAGTGACAGAAAGAAAGGAAGAAGCACGGGCAGGAATTGGCCGTGCGGGAACAGGGATGGCCCATCGCCTTTGTCCTGAGGGATGCCCAGCCCTCTTGGGGAACTCTGGCTGGACGCAGCTCCTTGCCGCTTTTAACTTCCCAGTGACTGTAAGGGCTGGGAGTGTCTGTCCTCCTAGAACTCAAGAGGTTTAAGGCCCCACGATCTACTCCAAGACCTACACTGACACCACTGTGATTAGAAAGTAAAACAAGCCAGGTTGTAGCTGCCAAAGTGTTTCTAAACTACTGAGCTGAGTAGTCTTTGCAAAGAGCAATAGCAGGAAAGCCTGCAAGAACTAAAGATCTGGGCCCTGAAAACCACAGCAGAACAAGACACCTTGACCTTAAAGGATGTCTGTTGAAATCTTCAGAGCAGCTACAGCCAGGTCCCAGATAAAGAACAGTCTCTAAATCAGTGGTCCTGAAATCATGGCTCACATGTAATCCTTCAGCACTGTTCAACAGCCAAAGGAGATAACGGAACTACAACAGGAAAGGTTTAAAGTGGCACATATCATTTGTAGCTTTTATTGGATTTGCTGTTGAATAAAATCATTGCTGTTTTTTGTAGAAAGCAAATATACTGCTGGGTGAGACCATGCTCTCCATTATGTCAGTACAAGTAAAGAGTGACTCCAGTGAGGCCATGTGGCACTACTCTAGATTCATATTGAAGCCAAAAAGGAAGATCTGGCTCATATCACACGAATATTCATATGTCAAATTCCCAATTCTATTCCTGCTGAATCAGTGCTAAAACTCCTATTTTCTTCCACAGGAGCAAGACAAGGCTGTTGAGCAACTCTGAAGCCCTGCATCTCCCAAGTATTGTTTCTGTTGACGAATAATGCTGCATTCCTTGAAACTGGAACAGCCCTTAAGTCACTGATTCAGACAAGCACTAAAGAACCTTTTTCACTCATTTCAAGAGATAACATGTACTTGTAGGAAAGCCTGTGATTTTCTGGTGTGCTGACTCAGGACTTAAATATTGACATATAAATATATGACTTAAATATTTCTCATAAGTTCCTACAATAACAAGCAACTGAGCTAAATTTTAAAAAGTTACCGTTCCTCAGCTGCGTATGATAACGAACCGCACAACTAGCCTGCGGCAGATGTGGGGCATTTGAAGTGAACACTTCTTATTTCCCATTTGCCATGAGGTCCCACATATTCAGGATTGGATCCTTTATCCCATCTGAGGGACAGTTTTTCCTTTAAGATGTCGTAACTTGCCTGCTGGAAACCCTAGGAAGCTTTTCGCCTTCCAAAAGCCTGCCAGCCTGTCTTTCCCACAAGGGGCTGGTAACATATGGTTTCCAATCATTTGGCTGAAAGAAAATATATAACTGCCTCTGAAACTTGCTTTGGAACAAGTAAAATTTGGGTGTCTCTTTTGCTGCTAGCTGCCAGAGCGTCACCTTACCTCCGTCCAGGAGGAACGGCATACCGCTCCCACCGGGACCAATGCCACTGCCACTCCATGGGCCACCTGCTAGCGGATGCTGCATAGAGATGTGGCTGGCACCTAGAGGAAGGTGGACGGAATATGAGGGGAGTTCATCGTCACAAACACAAAAAGAAAAATTGTCCGCAGTAAGACTTGCTAAAAAAAGGAAAAAAATTAAAAGCCACAACTAAAACCAGAAAAAAAGCCAATGGAATGCATAGTCTGGAAGTAAAAGACGGTGGGAAAAAATCCCATCTACCAAAATGCAAACACCAGGGACTGACTGGATAGGATATTAAAATAGTAAGTACAGTAGAAGAGCAATGGGCTGGAGTTCGTGCAGCTAACTCCCCATCACTCTTCTGAAATATTTACCCTCTCTCCAGCGAGGCCGATACCTTGCCTTAGGCCTGGTGCAATGCACGTGCCCTAGGAGAGCTGGGAGGTAAAGCGTGCCAGAAGCAGAGACACTTTCTTTGTACTTACTGCGTGGGCCGGAGCCAGCACCAGTGTCAAAGTAGGAGAAGAGAGAGTCCAGCTCATCAGGGCAGAAGAGGGAATCTCGACGGAACTTCCTCTCCAGCGTAGCTGCTATTTGACATAGAAAGATTTTTGAAATACATAGTTAACAACATGCAAATGAACAAGACAGTTCCACAGCTGTATTTACACAGGCTGAGCTTGCATGTCCAACCAATGTACCCCAGATGTGTCCAGTGCCATACTCATGCCCACATACACCACCAAAATATAACAAAGAGCTGACCATAGGTGGGGATACACTGCAGACCAAGTCATCCCAGAGCATTTTGAGCAGCCAGAACCCTTCAAAAGCATGGACTCTCTTACAGACCAGCCAGGTAAAAATAAAAGGATTTGAAACTTTTTAAAAAGCAGGAAGCTGCAATACAAAAGAAAATGCACAAAGCAAGCTTAGAAGTTGCTGGATCACCCTAGCATAATGATCTCCTCCTTTAGCCACAAGAACCTCCTTAAACAGATGGAAAATGTTAGGAAATGGCTCTAAAGACCTGTGTCAACACGGTTTGTGCAACAGCATTTTTGCTTATACCTCTGGCAGGGTGCAGGTCCTAGAGAAAGACAGGGCCACACATGTTATTAGGGTGGCTGCACAGCTACAGAGAATGGTAGGCAGGCCAACACAGCTCTGCAAGGAACAGGGCAAGGGAGGTCCCCACCTGATGACAACATGGCTGGTGATGCGTTGCCTGCTTCGTGGCGGTACTTTCTACGAGCTGTGGGTGCTTTTGTGGTGCTGTTGTGTCTCTGACACTTCTTCACACACCAGCGTCGAGGTTTCCGCTCATTCTCTGTTAGAGTCTCCCCATTTGGCAGCTTCTTCAGGAATTTCTTCTCCACATACTTCACCTTGATCCAGGCTTCCTTGTCCTGCCTAAGAGAAGAACAGGATAAAGCTGTGCACATGGTCACAATTCGCCTGAAGCAAACAGCCACAAGGAGATGAAGCTGCTCTGGGTCATTTTATCAACCTGGTTTTGAGTCCTAAAAGTTTCTCAAACCTAAAATCATCTCTCATTTCAAAGCAAAACTAAGAAGTGTAGCACGTAGCTGCGAGTGGAATGTGACATTCAGCCGTAGGCAACACCATGTGCTTCAATTACACATATTGGTAAAGTCTCAGAGCCAGTGTAAACCCAGCAAGCCCTGGTTCCCAAGCGTGTTTCACCAGGTTCCTGGCTGGTGATGCCCCACTAACCCTTCTGAGAGTCAAGTTCAGGTGAGCTACAGAGGGAGCAGGCTGAGGTGGGGGTCCCTGAGGTAGTTTGGGCCTCGGTGAAGAGCCAGTCACACTTTTCATCTGTCTTACCAGAGAGTTTGGGTATTGGGTTTACTGTGTCGATGGACAGCTTTCTGTGGGACTGAGGGGACCAGTGTGTGCGCTCAGACTCACCTGGAGCTCCCTGCTGTTGGTTTCTTGAGTCCCAATTCTTCACACTGTGCCTCATAAATCTGATTCATGGTACTATTCCCCAGCTCACACATCAGCTGCAATACAACAGGGAAATAATGAAATCCTCAAGTGAGGAGCTACCTCCCCTCTAGTCTAGCTTGCCACCAGGTAAGACTCCCTCCATGTCCACCATTTGTCTATCGTTTGCCGTTAAAAGCCGAAACTCACTTTCAGTAACTCTGGCTCCCAGGAATCCAGCGTGAGAGATCGGACTTTGGAGCAGTGGACACCCAGACTCCTATTTATCCAAAAGGAAGAAAACTGAAATGGTTACATGCCTCAAAACAGAACCAGTCATGCATCATAAGATGAACAAGATCGATCCAGTTCTTATGCATTTGTCTATATATACATAGCTATAGCAGAGTGTTTTACACATATGCCTACACACATGTACCAGCACACACAGGTAGCACAGCAAGCAATTACTTTTTAATCTATCTGCACAAACATTATCATCAGTTGCAATTCAGGCTCCACCATTTTTTCCACGAGCTTGCAATCCATCCCTGGCTGGCAGCACAGAGCACACGTGCACGCAGTACCTGTGGATACCAGAGCACTCAATGCACAGCAGAATGCCCAGGTTGATACTGGCCCAGCGAGGATCCGGTTGGCCACAGTCACAGCACTGGTCATTCCCAGGGATGCTCTGCACTCTCTGCAAGATGGTCTCTCCTTTCACACTGCGCTCCCGGGAGTCGGTAGCAGAATCAATGCTGCTGGTTGATGGGGAAGCAGTCCGGTCCAGCCTCTGCAGGGAAAAAAGGGTTCTAGGATTCTGCAAAGCACTGTGGAGCGAACCAGAGCTTTGCATAGCAGAGGCATCGACAGGAAGCATTACCAGAAGAAGGATAAGCTAGGGCTAGTCCAAGAGGGGAAGCCCTGTTAATCTCTATTACTGCCACAAGACGGCACTGCACTGATTTAAAGCCTTGCCTTTATCTCAGCCCAGCTTTGTAAGCATGGCTTTGGTTGGTGAACAATTGTTGCCTTTGAGTTAGCACTGATATCAGCTCCCTTCCTTGAGGGCAGAAGAGTATTTTCAAATGGTCCACCCATGCACACTGGACCTGCCACAGCCCACAAGCCCACTATCAGGGCTCTAAGACACAATTATGATCTTTCATGACCCCCTCACTCACTTCAATATAGTAGCTGTCAGGACTCTCCCGATACGCAGAAGCAATGCTCGCTTGAACAGCCTGAATCCAGGCCTGGCGCAGCTTCTCCGAGTCAGCCTGCAGCATGCAGCTCCTGTGAAGGAGGGAAATGAGTTGGAAAGATCAGAAGGAGAAGGTGCACCTTTTGGTCAAAATTGTTCCACTTCATCCTCAGCATAGACATTCCAATGGGGGCAGCACCTTGATTTTGACAGGCAAAGAGGTAAAAATTAATCCTACGAGCTCGCACTGTCAGAGGTGTTCCCTCTTCAAAACCTCCAGGCAGGTCTACTAGCTGTTTTGAAAAGCTGACCATTGCCACTTTTGCTGTCTATACGTACATTAGGTATGCGTGGCCTAGATCTGGCTTATGCTAATGTCTGATGAACTTCACAGGGACTCTGGAGTACAGGCAACAGTATCTCCCAGTCAACATTTAATAGCACAGGGCAGCATCTGCTCAAATCTAATCTCTTGCAGTTCCATGCACAGTCCAGCTACCATGAGGATGGCCTAGGGAAAGCCACCAAACTTACTTGGTAGGTGAGACGACCTCAAAGCAAAACCTCCTCTCTATGTCTTCACACGGCTTGACAGTACAGAGCCGCAGGTCTTCCACCACTACCGTAAGGACATCCTGAAAGGTTGAGAACATGTGGCTTTGTTGGCTCCATGAATCTGTGTCATCACCAGGCCTCTCAGAAAACTCCTTCCCAAACCCTGCTGAGTCCAGGAGGAGCAGAGCCAGCCCACCACTGGATAACTCTAGGGCAATAGGAAGGGGTGATACAGAATCAAAGCATGGGACAATACGCACATGAAGTGGCAGGCTTATTGGGGACTTCACCAACTCCCCCTGCTGAACAGGAGTATTTAGGCCAGCACAAACACCATCTGCTGCCACTTAGCTCTCAGTACAGCCTAACTCTGGAGCACAATAATGCCCGGATGGGCTTGCTGTCCCTCTGATCCAATTCCCCTCCCCGCTCCTTCCACCCCACTCCCCTGCCACGGTGCAGAAGTCCCCAGCAAAGCAGGATACCCAACAAGTTGGCTCATCCGCCAGTGTTGTCTGGGGTAGCCTCACTGACCTTTAGCTTTTTCTGGTAGACCAGCTGACTGTTCTGTATGGAGAACCACCTCCTGAGGGAAGACAGAGAGACATCAGAACACGTGAACAGCAGAGCTACAGGGGCAGGATATCTCTCTATTTAAAGAGAGTATAATCTATTCCAAGAAGCTGGAAAGCAATGTCACAAGAAGAGCTCACACTTCTCCCATGCCCTCCCTCGGAGAACAAACAAAGCATTTACAGCCTTAGGGAACGACTCCTGGCATTGGCATGCTGCGATGCCAAGTGTTCTAGATATGTCAGTGCATAACAAGAAGGAAGGAAAGTCTGGAAGAAGCAAAGGAGTAGGGCAGTCCCACATTACTGCCTATGATTTCTGGGTCACAGGCCTGTGTGTGCACACTGGCCCTGGTGTAGACAGTAAATCCAGTGCCCGTGGCACATGTTGCACTGGTTCGGGCATATTTGCATGTGTGCACAGTGGGCATACTCGATATTTACCAGGGAAGCTGGATTAGCTGCAGATGACATGCCAGATGCAGCGTGCCTGCTGCCTCTCCAAGCAGGCTGTCATAAGGCAAGCCAGAAAATTCCTTGACATCATGAAGAAACTTCCAGGTGGGAACAAGAAAAATCCATCTCAGAAAAGCCTGCTAACTGGCGGCTCTACAAATAGTGTTGGAAAAAATAATATGAGTTGCAGATCTTGCTGTTGATATAGGCTATGCTACCCACCAGGCTGATTGCTCTGTACCCACCAAATAATGCCAAAGCTCCTGCTCCCTAGGGGTAGAGTACAGACGGGTGTGTGTACAGAGAGCCTACCTTCTTAGGAGGCAAAAAATCACCAGCTAGCAGCCTTCCATTAAAACACAAGTGACAAAGTCCATGTGATGCTGATAGCAGAGGTAATACCCTGGTGTCTTAGTCTTCAGTACTAAATCCAAACCCCCCATCACTAAGCTTCAGGAAGAAGGTACTGGAATACCTGAGCATAAGGAATCAGAGATGCTTGTAGCAAGATGTTATTTAGAGCATGTATTGCATACTCCGTCTGCAAGAAAAACCAGGTTCCCTGGGAAAACGAGATGAGACAGGGTTCTCTTTCTTTTGTCATCGCTGAAATATTAAACACATAAAAGACAACAAAAGGACTTGACACGTCTGTGGAGAAATGGGAAAATACAGGTAACTGGAGGCTGTCCCATCTACGTGGGAGCTCAGTTTGATGAGCCAGTGTGGCTCTACGTCATTCCAAGCTGCTGTGACAGTAGCAGTCTATGCTCAAGAAGCTCTGCTGTCACATGAAGCTGTGGAAAGTTTGTGTCTCGGGTTCTGGTCTCTGCTCTGGCTCCTTGCAGCTCTGCTCTCCTGCTCACCACCCCAGAGCACGCGTTCCTGCCCGGTGCTGGCTCCTAGCCTGAACCATGGATTTTACTGTTCTGCCTGCCCCCTCCCACTCACAGGAGGGGGAGGCACTAACAGCGAGCATCTCGTGACAGCAAGAAGGTGATGAGCAGGCTGTAGGAGCTGCAAATAGCTACAATGCGGGTAGATATGGCTAAGAGTGGGTGGGACTGAGACAGAGAGGGCTGCAGGGAGGATACAGACTGTATGGCTGGGATGTAGGAGGCTCCAAGGAGGATAGCCGGGATCTGGGGGACAGGGAAAACTCAGAGCCCTTGATACTAACATTACTTCAAACATGAGGAAATCCAGAACGTCCCAGAGGGTTGTGCTGCCTCCAGCAGAGGTGCCCTGGAGTGACCCTTGAATTCACAGCCAAGGGAGTTGTTGGGAGAAGGGAGTTGCCTGCAACCATTCCTCTCTATCATGAGAGTCAAGCACAGGCCTTGACATTAACCTGACACACTTGGAATGACCTTCTGCTCTGCAAAAACACGTGGTGTCAGTGAAGGCAGCCATGCTATGGATTGAGGCTACACTTAGGCTTAGGAAACACCAAGCAGGAATCCTTAAAAGGTTTATAAAAAGTCAGCTAAGATGCCTTCCCAACACAACAGCTTGTGAGCGCTGAAATCAAACACCGCAATGCACTGTATTGTAGCTGCTGCGGTGGTTTCTGGTTCCTCCAACTTAGTATTTAAGTGTTAGAGAGCCTGAGTGGTAACAAAATTATACTACATTTGACTGGAATCTCCTTAGTACTAGGAGAAGCTTCAGAGAAAAGGAATCATCTACCCAATACAGATCTCTAACAATTTCAAGTCTTTTTCCCATGCAAATACAGTGCACACCACAAACTGTTCACTGAACCATTTACTGTTTATTTATTCCAAAGTCTAACAGCAGCACATTTCAGCCTTGCTAGGATGCATATGTTGAATGTATCCCATAGCCAAGTGAAAGACCTCTTAATACTGCATCATTTCCCTGTCACATGAGGAGGAAACGTGGGTCAAAAAGGCATTGATCTCATGCATTAGAAACTCGCATCCTTTTGCACAACCTTGTATGAAACCCATTGACTATCTCAAGGGAAACTAAACACACAAATATCGAGCAAGCCCAGAATATGAAACCTTTGCATCCACTTTCCCAAGGTCTCTGGCAGCTGCAGAGACTCCTGACTAGCAGAGGAGGCATATGAGCCTGGCATTCCCAGTGACCTACCAGATGAAATATTTATAAGTTATTAAGAGCAGGATCAGTGCACAGAAAGCCATTTCTCAGCTCCCAGCAGCACAGTAGATATTTCCACTCTCACATATCTCCCACCCCAAAATAGACAGGTTTGATACTCATGGCATGTCCTACTGTGTTAGAGTATTTCTCTTAATTGTTATAAATTTACAGCTTTTCTAAGGCAAGGCTCAAGCTGCACTGCACCCTATCTGCATGGAACCTGGTCATTCTTCCACTACGGAAGGCACTCCTCTTTTTTTTTTCCTAGCATTTACTGAGATGCCGCAAAACATGAGCTGGTTCATTCCATGATGCAGCCTGAAAGGAATATACAGCTTCACAGCAAGAAGCATACTTGCTTTTGAACAGGAAAACAATAATCACTGATGTAAACTACACAGCATCTAGCTTGCTCTTTTAGTGATTAATGTACATGTCTCCAACACACCAATATCAAAGACCTGCAAAGCAAGTGGCTCTGCAAGCTCAGCACAAGAGTTACAACGTGCTGGTAAAAAGTTTATGTGGTCTTAAAACACCATAGCAATGAAGCAGATGCTTTCTCCTCTTTCGCTCTGAGCTAACTTGGTGCCACATAGCCAGGTTAGCATGTTGGTAAGGCTACATTAATCTTTCCTGAGATACTGCTGCTCTCAGGAGGACTTGCTCAGATGCAGTTATGTTAACAAAGCTTCAGGTTCTGATCTTACTTGCAGCCAACAGGTTCTGAGCAGAATCAGAGTCTGTTCACTTAAAAGGGACCTCTTCAGGTCATTTAGGCCAGCCCTCCTGCTCAGGCAGGGCCAGCTAGCACAGGTTGCCCAGGACTGTGCCCAGGTGTTTCTTTAATATCTCCACAGACAGAGACCCCACAACTTCTCTGGGCAACGTGCTCCACTGCCTGACCATCCTCACAGTAAAAAAATGGTTTCTTGTGTTCAGATGAAATTTCATGTCTTTAATGTGCACCCATTGCCTCTTGTCCTGTTGCTAGGCACTGCCAAGAAGCCTGGCTCCCTCTTCTTCATTCCCTCCCATTAGGAATTTGTACACATTGGTAAGGTCCCCCCACAAGGCTTCTCTTCTCCAGGATGAACAGCTCCAGCTCTCTCAGCTTTTCCTCACATGAGAGATGTTCCAGTCCCTTAGTCGTCTTCATGGTCCTTCACTGGACCCCCTTCAGTGAGTCCGTATCTTTCTTGTGCTGGGGAGCCCAGAACTGGACCCTCTACTCTAGATGTGGCCTCACCAGGGTGGAGTAGAGAGTAAGGCTCACCTCCCTCACCCTGCGTGCAAAATGCTCCTGAAGGAAAAATCTCTGCATGCAGAAACTATCAAACCAACCTCATTTTAACTATTTAGCTTTTAACTACTTAGCTCAGAGTCCTTCCAATGATAGTAACAGTTGCTAAGATCTCACTAAAAGTGAAGTGTGTTCCTGTGCAGGCAGTATTAGCTGTGTTCAGAGTCTCAGCCCAAATACCAAATGGAATATGAGTTATTACTCACCGATTCCATGTTTTGAAAGCATTGCTAGCTCTCTTGAAGAGGTAGCCTTCCATCACCACTCCATTTGGGGCATCAACGTTAAACTCCACCTTCGAGTCATCATAGGAGAAGTCCTGCAAATAAAAAGAAACTGAGACTCTAACATGACTGCACTCTAAGGTACTAAGATGGAGATGAGCCTAATCAAAACATCAAGAAGAAAAAAACATCTATGTCAAAATCCTGAGGTAAGCAGAGCTGTCTGTCACAGCCTATCCCCATGCCTTGGTGGGTTTTGGCCATGAATAGCAGTCATGAGTTATCCTCATTCCAGTAAGTTTATCTGTCCTTACTGTTTGCAGGGAAGAACTATACATGCTGTATTTCCCTGCTGTGGTAGCTGATAAGGGGAAAGGCAGGCAGCTTATCATCATGAAGGCTAAAAATTCCCAATATCTGGGGCAGTACGCAATGGGAAATAAAGGAATAGCTTTTCACTGGCTGAGTTAGCAGTGCTGCTGCCACCTCTCTGTGCTGCAAGGGACCAGGAGCAGAACAAACCCCAGCCTTTTCATGCAAGGAAAAAAAGGCATGATGATTTCTAGAGGGGAAGACTTATCAATTCCATTTTCATTAGCTATCATCACATGCCATCTCCAATCTGTGCTCACTCAATTCTCTATGCTATGCTACCAGTCAGAGCTGATTTGTCAGGTTTGGCACTGATTCATCAGATAGATTCTCATGGATTCTGACAGCTGGCGAGCAAGACACAGAGCAGAGAGAATAGCAGCTGCTCTCACAGAATAGGGGAACCTTCTCCCTGGGCAATGGTCTGCCTCCTTCCCAAGAGAAACTAGGTCATGAAACCTAAATGGCTTTCCCCTCTATCCTGGGGAACTAAGGTACATTGCCTCTTTGCACAGAGATTCCACTCTAATGATGCATTCTACCCACACCTCCCTTCCTCTTGAGCGCAAGTATTTCCCCCATACTACTTGGTTCAAAGACACAACAGTGCAGTGAAAACAGCCCCATTAAGTTAAGTGCCTTTCCTAGCTCAGCATATGAAGACCCTTGTGATGCTGTGTCGCTAGGCAACATGCACTTCACTCTCATTAAGATGAGTTATTTTCATGTTCAGAGATGCAAGCTTGCCTGGGAGGTGTCATAAGAAGAATAATACTGATACAGAAGGAGGAGATATAATGGGACAGGACTGAGTCATTCCTTGGAAAGACAGCATGATGCCCAATTAGACACGAGAAACGGCTGCAAGGCACGCAATTAAGAGAGGTCTGCTCAGCCCCAAATTTTCTTGCCATAAGAGGATGAATCCCATGGGGGTCCTCTTCTGCAGATGTCTTTCATGTACATATTACAAACAAAGGCTAGAGGGAATTTTCCTCTAACTCACAGATATGTGAACGTGTGATTTTTATAGAGCTGCTCCAAAGTGACAATTCTGTAAGTCTGATGAGGATCGGATCTGCACTGTTTTATAATAAATAATGCAAACATCTAAAAATCTGGACCCTGTTGAAAAGTGCACAGCAAGTGTAGGGCAAAACCCTTCCAAGCATGTCTTAAAAATGACCACTTCGCCATGCCGCTCTGTGGAAGAGGTAAAAATAAGGGGGAGGGTCTAAATATAATCACCCAACTCCTTCAGCTGTCCTTACACCATCAAGCAGTGCAATGGTAAGAAGGATGTATTGTGCAGGAGGAACAGATGGGCCATATGCGTCACTGGAGTAAATCCACTAAAAACCAGTGGAGTCAAGCCAGGTGTGAATTTAACCTCATTGAGTCTGTACTGTATTACACCTCTCTCCAAATTGAATGGCTAAAGGAGGACAGCTGAAGGCACATGGAGTTGTTCCTTGCCCTTGAAAGAACTCTAACGTGCACCAAGCCCAGTTTTAGAATGAGCAAATTATACACAAAGCCACCAAGCGCATGTACAGCTAAGATGACAGAACCATCTCCATGATGTCCAAACAGAAAGACATTGCTGGGAAGAATGGCTCATGTTTGCATCGCTTTGAAGATGCTTCCCTTCCTTGTTTCTTTCATTGGTTAGGAAACACCCCCAGGCCAAATTCTGCTCATATTTCTGCTGGCGTAATTCCCGAGCCACTCCACTGCTAGCAACAGAACTACTGCAAGACAGTTGAGGGCAGAATAAGTCAACCAGAGCTGTAAGCTGGATTTGTAAAGTAGATATAAATGAAGGGAGAGATCTGAGGGATAAGGACCGGCCTGCCTCTTATCCCTGGGGCATTTGGCCATTCGATGCCCAGGGGCACTTTGTTCCATTCCTTTGCGCTCTGCTTGGAAGCATCTGAAGTCTTTGCTACAGTGATTGAGAGTGTTAAGAGACAAATGAAGGGAAAGGGGAAGGTGAAAAAAAAATCCAGAAATTATCCCTTTGATCAGTATCGTTTTTCCTTTCACTGCCAGGCAAAGGACAAAAGGGAATCATACAGAAGTGGCCTGGGTAGCTGAAAGGCAAAATCATGGCAAGTGCAATTGTGAAGCTTCCAGCACACTAGAGCGAGCTTAAACTATGGGGTTAAGCAACGGATTCCCAGGTGCATCTTCTTGCTGTAGCCCATATAGGGAACTTTCTTACCACAGCCATTGAAAAGTGAGGACAAATTTCTGGAAAGAGTTGCAAAAACATCTCTTGAAACCTGATTGCAGGTCAAAGCTAGCTTAGAAGCTGAGGAGATCATCTTGCCAATGGTGCTGAAACATCATGGTCGTGTGTGGCCACAGCTGGATACACACAGATGTGTGACAATGAATGCCCTTCATTGGCAGACCTGCCCTTAACGTGTCCCTGTACCATTCATCGACACAGATTTAGATCCTGTTAGCTCTGGGAAATAAGTCAAAGGGTCCTGGCTGACGGACACAGCTCCTGCCAAGCACATCGGTTAAGTGACTCTCACAAGGGATGCAGCACATCTGTGCGCTGTCTGACTCCACACAGAACTAGCAAATAAAAACCTTCCAAGCTTGCAAGCCAAGTGCTGGTAGAGAAGGAATATGTCACCCATTCTGCAATTCTGCAACATTTGAAGTAACTTTCTTGGTTCAAATCTTACCCTTAAAGCAGGGTAAGAGAATGCTCACATATGCTTTCTTTTTCCATTTCCTGCTACACATGAGATTTGAATGCGTGATTTCAATAAACAACCTTTTACTGAATTCTTATCATTGCAATGTACATGGAGTAGGTAGGTCTGCTCTAAGTGTGTTTGGACTGATTAAGTCTGCATTTAGCACCTCCTTGTCTCTGTAATATGAAAAAAATTCTTGACACGGAAAAGGCTTCCTCGGGTTGGGATCTGAATGGCTTTGGCTATAAGTGCATATGCAATCATGATTAGCAACAGCAGTGACACGTGGGATCACACATTGGTAAAATAAATCAGACATCTTCCAAAAAAAACCCCAGATCTCTGCCATCATCTGCTTCCCTTCCCTTTAGAGACTTTCAGTAAATCACACCAATCTTGTCTCACTGTCCCCTCCCCTCCTCAGCCCTGTCACTCTGAGGTTACACACACGGCTGCCTGGGAACTGATATTCTTTTAGAAATGACATCACAATGGTTTCCATGGAAGCACACTGAATGCTGCTGAAGCAACAATGAAGTAACACATTCCGAGAGACACATCCATAGGGATGCGAAAAATAACATTAACCTGGGCACTTTCAAACCAGCAAGCGGAAAGCAAAAACCCAGCACAGGGACAAACCAGACCCGTGAAAGAAGAAGAAGAGGAAAAAAATAAATAACCCCCCCTATTTGAAGGTCGCCTCATGGCCCACTCCGTTAAGAACTCCCTTCTCCACCTCCACGCCGCAGGCACAGAGGCTGCTTGCATTGCGGAGGCCAGACAAGCTCTTCCAATTGCTCCTGTGAAGCCAGCTTTCATGCAGAGAAAATGGCTGATGAAATGAAATAAGCCTCCAGCTTCAGTGAACAGACTTAATCTGAAGAGTGAAGATGCCCCTCATTAGCCTGGAATTCTTGAAGGGGGTGGGAGTCTTCCAAGTAGGGAGCCCTGCCTAAAAGCATGCCCATTGAAGTAAAAAAAGTCTTGTTTATAGGTTCATGCCTATCCCAAAAAGCACAACACCTGGCTGAGAACAGATAGAACCTTTCTCTAAAATACCAAGCCTTCCTTAAAAGTCTTTAAAATACAATCTCCATGGCTATGGCCCTCCCTGAAAAGCCACAGCATTACTCCCTTGGTGTATTGATTCAATGTGGAAATAATGATACTGTCCTTTTCTGTACAGTGTTTTGATTTCTACTGACAGAAAACACTATCAAAACCAGGTGATCACCACCAGTGAATCATTTCAGTCCAGGTGGTTTTAGGTATTCAGAGAAACATATCTTACTCCCAAACCTCCCATGATATTTTATTTTCAATCAATGCCACTTAGGATAAGCAACACCACATGCGATACATGCCTTCCCTCAGAGAGGACAAAGGCTTCATCCAAAAGTGCCCTCTTTACTTAAGTAAAGAACGACACTCGGCATTTAACAATATTACGTACGCTCTAACAACATCCATGCATTGAAAAGAACTTCTCCTGGAGGCAAGTTAAAAGCTGTATGTGGCTAGCTTGGCTATTCGATTCTAAAGAGAGCATAATTCACAGGAATATTTACATTCCCTGAAGATGCACACACACACCCCCTTCCACACAAGCGCTGGTGCATGCACATTCTGTTCTCTTCTGGTGCCTGAATACATTTCAACCTTTTCTCTATCTGGCTATTTTTACCTCTGTGTATCCACTGTGCACAATCCAAGACCCTCAGAGGCAGATGGAATTTGGAGGAGGGCTCTCCCACCTACATTCCCATTCTGCGCAGCTTTCATTCATTCTGGCCAAATCCCACTTACAGACCTTTTGTTTCTTGAATTTCCTAATGCCAAATGATCTCCCTGCTCTGCAGCTTGCCAGCAGATGATGCACAGGGATCTGTGCCCTGCCCCAGAGCCTTTCCATTCCAGAAACAGAACCAAACACATTTGCTCTCCTGCAGTAATAAAGCTGTACTTGCTTTTGGGTCACATCAGCAAGCAATGTCCTCCAAGGCACAATCCTTGCTCCCCCAGGGAAAAGTGCCCTCTAAACTTTCTCCCCAAGTCAAACCAACCCTGCAGGAGTCTCCTTACCAGGAGGTATTCAAGCCTGCCGAAAATCTTCATGATGCCAGCTGCAAGGGAGGTTTTGCTGCTCTCGCCTAGAGAGCAGGGAGCAGCTCTGTGTGTCCTCTCTCTCCGTTCGCTCTCTAGAGCAGCATCTCTGCTAAGCACCGTGGGCTGGCAGGGAAGGAGGGATTTCTTTTTCAGCCCCTTCTCCTTTACCCCTCCTACTCCTTTTTGGGGAGCTGTAAGCTCTGCCCTTGGCTCCTGTCAGTGCAAGGGGCAGTAGGCGAAGGAAGGCTTCTGGCCTCTGGGGACCACCTGCTCCCCCCCGCCTCCTGCCTCCTATTCAGAGTCAATCAGCTTAGAGCAAGGGCTAATTACCATACAGCTGCCATGGAGGCACAGAGGGAGCAGGAAAAGCCAGGCAACACCCAGCCAAGTTGACAGGAAGATGCTCACCGAATGCCTCCCTGACCTGAACAGAGCCAGGCTTGTCCACCTTCAGCTGGGTCTGCATCCCCCAGCGTCCTGGAGCAGGGCCACCCTTTGGCCACCAACTCCACCCCTGCTCCGCTGCAGGCACAGAAAGCGGGGTGTTGAAGTGCCATATGGCCCCGAGTTTGTTATCTACCGGCTGGACTAAATGAGGCAGAGCGCTCTGCCTTGGCACTCCATCCTCCTTGCCCGTGCAAATGGGCAACAGCGGCACAATTCCTTCCCCCACTGCTCCGGACCAAGGAATAGGTATGAGGCTGCTAAGGAGCTTTTATATAGCCCTGTATTCTTCCACCTTCAGAAATGGGCCTCTCAGTTTTGGTGCAGTGGAAGGATTCAGGAAGGTCAGGATCTGAGAGGGAGGAGACGTTACCATTTCAACATTTATGGTAACGTTCATGGTTTAAACATTACTATTTCTCTCCTTGTTTCCCATTGGAAACAATTCCTAGTCCTGTGTGTTCCAGTACTAAGTTCTCAAAAATTTTTCTCCTCAGCGGTCCAACCTACACCAGGCCCCGTGTGTCTTTGTGCATCCACCTGAAGCATCTGAGCACATATAAAAACACACAAGCTCATTACGTGCATGGTTTAAGACAGTTTAGTTCAACACATGAGAGAAACGTGGGAAGCAACAAGACTCCTCAGCCTTTACAGAAACATATTCCATGCTGCAGTCCTTGCACACACACATCCCACGCACAGCAGCACCCCCAGCCTTCATGCTGAAGCTCTCCTATCTCATTGCACAACAGGAGGATAACTCAAATGTTTACTGCAGCCCATAAAAATTGAGAGTCTTCCTTTCCTCTTGCTGATTTTATCGGAACCCGTTTCACATAAGTGAGGATTAGTTTCATATGAAGCGTGAAGCTGCAAATGGTGCTCTAGGGTTTTGGAGCTGGGAAGGCAGAGAGGGCAGCGGTTAAAATGACAGCTTGAAATGATGCCCTAGGAGTCTGCCCCAAAGGTGGTAGGTGTTCCATGAGGGAAGATGGGGAAAGGGTGGCATAGGAAAAAGGCACCTGAATCCCAGTATCAAAGAAAACAGTCAAAATTTGTGTGAGTTTTTCCTCTCCTACCAAATTTATTTGAATTAAAACAATAATGAAACAAAATGCCGCAGACCACTTCCTTACGAACTTAGCCCTCAGAAGGCTGCCCCCCTCCCTGCCTCACAAACCTACCCAAAGACAACTCAATGAGCAAGGCCCTATCTTCAGAACCTGCACAGATCCCCCACCCCAAGAACACTTCAAAATGTATTATTTAACCTGGATTCCCTCCCCTTCTGTCATGCCGTAGCAGGCTGTTTGGGAGGACGCTCTGTTGAGGAAAAAAGGATACTTCTGCCACTCCCCTCTAATTAAGCACAACTAAATCTCCACATTTTTCAAGAGACTGGAGGGTATTCCAGGCTCAGCATGAAGGCATATATTCAAATACGTGCTGTACTCCCTTTGGAGATGATGAGATGCTCACCAGATGCAGGGAGCCACGCTCAGTTGCAAAGGGAGGAGCAACACTGACTCGGAGTATCTGAAAAGCAGCCTCATAACATTTCCAGGCAGGAAGCTTTAAATCCTAAATTGGAGATGTTCAGCTCTCTTACAAGCTTATGCACAGAGAGCCACAGCTCTAGGCATATGTATCCTGATGAAGAGTAATTGCTCGTTCTCTCTCTTGGAACCTGACCTCTGCTGCATTCCCTGCTAGTCCAGTCAGCAAAGCCACATAAAGAGATTTAACTGAAATGCCCCACACTAGAGAGATTTTCCATGTTCCCTCGAATGAAGTCATCACTCCAGCAGCATCCCAGGGGACCCAAGAGTTCACAAATGGATTTACCCCTCCCTCAGAACACTTAACCGAAGGGAGCATATGCACAGGCTGATTCACAGGGAAGGCCTGTCATTAGCTTTCAAGTCTGGTTACGTTTCCATTTCATGGGTTATGACATTTTTGAGAGAGCACATTAGAAAGAAAACAATGGCCACTTAGATTCCTCCTGCTGAGAAGTATTGATCCACACAAACGCCTGCCAGATATAGACTCCTTAGCGATTCCTACTCAGGGCTTGGTTCATGAAAAGCTCTTTCTCGGGGCTCTCTGAAATCCCCTCTTACTGTGCCCACAGAGCATGAGAGCCTATATATGCGTGTGTACGTTCAAGGTCCAAAGCCCTCTGTTATGAGCTTGTGCAGCCAATTCACCTCCCATGAGACCCATGGTCCTCAAAGGCTCCTGGGCACCAAATGTACGTTAAGCGCCAGCCAAGCACTGCTGCCGCTGCAATATCGAACTCCGATTCAAGACTGACCACCACACAGAGTAGAGGAAACCAAAATCTTACTTTAGCACAGGACTGAAAACAACTTTGATGAGGATGAAACCAAACTCACTTGAAACTGGGCTTTAAAATTACATCTCCAATGTTCAAGTTACAGCACTAATGCTACGGTGAGGTTTCTTTGTTTTGCTTTCAAAGGCAGGACTTAGTAAACATCCAGAGCAGCAAATTCTGAGCAATGAAGATGCCAGAAGAAGGAAATACATGTGGGTACTCACCTGCAGCAGGGTCTGCAGGGGCAGGTCAGCAATCCATGATGAAGAGAAGGAAAAGAAAAAAATTAGTCAATGTTTCTACAAGCCTCAAATTTGGAATCATTCCCAGATGAATGGTCTGGAAAAATTAGAGCCCACATTAACCCAAGATGCCTCCCTACTGAAGGTTTGGTAATAAATCCCATTATCTTGCCAGCTCATGGTGGTTACTCCCAATTACAGCAGGTGAGAGCACACACACACAGTGGGTTACCATAACTCAGCTGAAAACAACAGCTTGCTCAGCCATGGCAGCTCTGCTGCTTGGTTCCCCACGGACCTTTCCAAAGTTACACTGCTCAAGGCTGTAGCCACATCATGGCATAGGAGCTAAGCAAGAATCATCTGAACTGCAGTCTGGAGCAGACTTGCATGAAAAGTTCACTGCAGCACACTCCTCTCTCAACAGCAGCAGAGTCCTGCTTGCTCTCTCCCACGACCCATTAACATCACTTCAGTAAAGCACGAGTTCCCTATCAATGATGAAAAGGCCCTGCAGCAAGTCTTGTCTGTGGGTACCAAAGGGGTGCATCCACTTATTTGTCTGCTGGATGATTTAACAGGGACTCTGGCCACCTGGTTGGGCTGGGCTGCCGCACTGTGGGGCAAGGCAGCCAGAGGCAGGGAGGAGAGTCAGAGGGGACATGCCAGTACTGCAGTAGCTGGAGATCATAGGGCTTGCCAGAGAAAAGCTGGCTTACTCAGCCAGAGGAAGGATGCGAGACTGAGGGAGAAACAAAATGAAAAAGAGAGAGAAGGTGGGAGAAGGGTGTTCTAACCTTCCCCAAAAAGTAGCTCTGCTACGCAGTCAAGTTGTTTTCACAGGCCATTACAACTACATCCACTCCTCTATCTCAGAGCCATTTACAGAACATGAACTTTTAAATCTTCCCACACTCTTAGTAGCAAAGAAGATGACAAAGCACAGAAGGACAGCTTGCTCAGAGGCAGAGCTGGGAAAACAACCCAGGTGCCCTGACCCATGGGGTCCTCCCTGTGTCCCTCTCCCTTGTGTACCCAGATGTGCCAGTAGCTGAATGCCCTGCATTTGATCTCCCAGCATCCATGAGGTTGATTACTCTCATCTCAACAATTCTGCTGCTGCTCCAGGCTGTGAAGGACTAGCCCAGCAAGGCCCCTCAAATGGCAGTTGCCACTGCACGACCCAGACAACTACACTGATAGAGAGAAGTGCTGCTTGCACCAAGCTGCAGCCCCAGGACTCACCCTCTGCTGTATCAGCGCATGCTTGTGCTCCATCTCCCTCTTCTCCACTGCAGAATCAATCACCAGCTGGTCCAGCTAAAGGCAGGGAAGAGAACACCAGGCATAAAATTCAGAAAGGAGGTTTATGAGCCACTGTCCATCTCTGCTTCCCTGCTCTGGGATTACACCAGCCCTACCTGAAGTGAGAAGTCCACACAAGAGGGGGAAAAGGACTGTGTTTGGATATGCCCTGGAAGTAGCCATAGCTCTTGGCTGCCACCCCACAGCACAGCACGGCTTGTTGAACATCCAACAAGCATGATGCTCTGACCGCTCCCTGATTATCAAGTACAGTAGGTGAATAAGAAAGAGGATGTCCTTTCAGGGTGAAGGGGTACAAACAGGCAGCTTGAGTCAACCATATTCCCTGTCCCCTCACCTCTGTGGCTAGTTTCTTCATGTAGGGATCCAGTTCATGGAGAAGACTGTAGCCCTGCTGGAAAAAGGTGTACTGGGCATGCATGAAGGACAGCATCTGGGGAGGGAAACAAAAGCAAGGTCAGAACAGGTTCCAGGACAAAGTGAGTGTGAAAACTCCTTATCCCTTATTACACACAAACAAGTCTCTTCAAGGTCTAACCCCTTCCCTTCCCAAAGCAATCTATCCATTAGATGCCTCTCCCTCTTCTCCTTTCTTCCTCTCACAAATCCTTCCACACTGTCAGGCAACCCCTGTTGTGAGCACAAAGCAGTAAAAGCAGCGTCCTTCACCCCTGAAAGTCCCCTCCAGCTCTGGCCTGTGGAGTATCTTGCTGGTCCTTCGTTCTCCCCTCTCGTTAGCATACCTGCAGCCCCCAGAGCAGTCCCAGACAGTATCTCCAGGGCAGACCGAGGAGTCGGTATGTCGACCCATGCAACCTGAAATGGAGAGGGCTGCCTTTCATTGAGTCACTGAGAGCAGCCACAGAAAACACAGAGAGCCCTTACCGCATCCAGTATTTCAAACTTCTTCTTGGCCTGCAGGACGTTGATCTGTGAAGGAATCAAGATAAGACTCTCAGCATCAGCAGCATTAAGCAGTTTGGCATGGAGATCTAAGCATGAACAACTCACTGCAATACCCCTAGCAGCGAACAGCAAACTGCTCAAGGACAGTTCCAGAAAGTTAGTTTCTGAAAAGACAGTTCTGTGAGTTCCAGGTGGAATAGCAAGGGAAACAGCACAGATGCATTTTCCGACCTGCGCTGCTAACTATGACGGTCACTGCTGGGTGTGCGTACGTAGGCTGACAGTGACCCCCAGAGTCAGGTCACTGCTTTGATTTCTCTTAGCAGGCTGAGAGGTACCAGTGTAGTGCTACCGTTTTTTTTTCAGTAATCACAGTAAAGCCAGCCAGTTAATTGTGGTACCGGATGGGGGGGCTATGTTCTCGCTGTGCACAGCCTTTGCACATCCATTTTTCTTGGAGAAAAGCACATGGCTGACTGCCCCAGAGACCATCACATCCCTGTCCCACAGAAGCAGCAATAGTTCAGGATTTCCTGTGCCAGCCCTGATGTGCTTGGGCTCCTGGGGTGGAAGAAGAGGCCTTTCAGAACATCCAGGCTTATACCTCTTCCCTGGCCAGGGAAGAACTGCAGTACCTCTTGCAACAGCAAGATAGCATCACTTTGGCAATGCACCCTGCTACTGCAAAAGAACCAGTTTGGAGCATTTACTGTGAGGACAGGAGAGCCCGACCATTCCGTGAGTCCTCCAGCAGGTGCTCAGCAGAGAGGTTGTTGAAGCTCATGTTTGAGACCTCACAGTTCACCACCTGCATCTTTGATCGGGAAAGTCTCACCTAAAATCCCTACCACAAAACCTTGGCCACAAGGCAGCAAGGTGCTATGCCCTGATTCTTTCTCTCTCTCCAGTACTGTCCTATGCCACTGGGAAAATGAGTGCTAATGTTTTGGAGTGAACAACAATCTTTACCCTGAAAGGAAGAACAGGAAGACTGGAAGTATTTAAAGGATGGGTAGACAAGGTACTTAGGAACATGGTTTAGTGATGGACTTGGTAGTGTTAGGCTAATGGTTGGACTTGATCTTGAAGGTCTTTTCCAATCTAAACGATTCTATGAATAACTCAGGACTAGGAGGTATGTAGGAAGAAAAAGAAAGGACCTATCTGTTTCTAATGTTCATCACTCTACCAGTGAGATTACAGTCATCAGCGTATCTTGCAAATGAAAACTATTGCAAATCTCCTTTAACTGGGGACAAAGGCAAACTCTGTGAGACCCAGTACATTTCTCTAATACTGGGCCAAGGATCTGGAAATGAAAGATATCCTCGAGATTTAAAAATAATAATGACAGACAATTGGCTCCAGTGTGTTAACTCATTTCTAAGCACAGCATCAGTTCGCTTAGAAGTGCTATGCTTGCAGTAACTGAACCTAAAACCAGGTAAAAGTTACCGAAGGACAGCTTGCTGGCATCCATCACAGTGGCACACCACCATCAGCCTGATTCTGTGCTAGGCAACCTTGTCATCAGCTCCAGCAACACAGGAAGGGAGATAAAGTAGGCTCCTAGATCCCTCCTTTCTGCACCCAGAATACTAGGTAAAAAAAAAAAAACACAACACACCACCAGAAATAAGGACTGGCACTAGTAATCCTGCTTTATACCAACAGACAGCTTCAGTCCACAACAGTAACTCCTCCTGCCCATTTACAGCCATAAAACAGCCTCTAAAATAATGGAAGTGTGCTACATTACAGTGAAAAGCCTTGCCCTGAACTGTACTTTACTGGGTCCTGGTCCTTTTGGCTCTCTTCAAGGTGCATGAGTAATCCCATGCCCATTTCAGGCCTGTTGACAAAGTCAAAGATGACAAAGATGAGTTCTGCAAGATGAGAAATGTGCAACAGATCCACAAAACAGCATCTGTCTCTGGAGGCCGAAGAGAAAGCAGAAGATGCTGACTGGAAGATTTTCTGCATCTAAGCATTTGCACAAGGACCAACTGGGACTTTTCTGCCAATACAGTGCCCCCCATAGCTGATTCTGCCATGGCAAATAATGGGACTTGATTTTTGCTGTAAGCCAAGTTGTCCTTTTTTCCAACTACCTGAGTTGGGATTTGTGGTGGGAGAGCTTAACTTACTGCAATTAGGGTATAGTTTTAATTCATTATGAGGGGGTGCCCTTCAGTTGTATGGACATTCAGGGTCAGGAAAAGATCTGTTTTCAGATACAAAAGAATAAAATAACTCTCCTCACTATATCCTTAACTAAATACCAAAGGACGCCTGGACAAGTTCATCTCTATGCATTTCAAAACTGATGGATTTAGACTGGCACCTTGCAGTGGACCAACAGGGAAACCTCCCCAATATTGGATCAGCACGTTAAAGGACTCTTCCTCTTTATCAGTGGGAGAAATGGATGGAGCTTGCTACAGCGTGACCTTGCCAGCAAATGCAGTTGCATTCATGTCTAAAATCCTAGATGCAAAAAATTGCAATCCTAAAGGAGGATCAGCAATATGCATGATTTATACTTTAAGGGGAAAGCATTGCCTTCCTATCCACAGCTGCCAGAGCATGAAACATTAGACAGAATGTGTTGGTAGATGGTCTTAGTTCAGTGCTGCAGGACTGACAGCTAGCAGAGACACACATGGATCAATGTTAACACTAAAATTGTCTGCTTAATATACCCGCTGCCTGAAAGGACAGACTTGATACGAAGCCTACGAATGATTCAAAGAAAAATCCTTGACTATTCTGGGTGCAGTGAATGTTCCTGCAGGAAATCTCCCACTAGGAAGAGAAATTCAGTTTAAGGCAGTGTGTTTAATTTCTCTAACTGAAAAACATGATTAAGATTTCCCTTCTCAGGTACACTGCAGCACTTTTAGGAAGGAGAACATGTCACAGACATGAACAGTCATGTCAGTGCCATGCAAAGTCATAAGCATAGGTAAGCACACATTCCCACACAGACTTATAGCATAAAACAGGCTAGAAGGGACCTCCAGAAGTTACCTGTCCAATTGCTTGGGCAAAGCAAGACTGGCTTCAAAGTTGTAAGACCCTATTTGCCCTCTCTCATCCCTGCTCATCTTCTTCACTCCCTGCAATACTTTATTCAGCAGTTTGCCTGCAATGTCTTGTTCTGTACTGGGAAATTCAGTCAGAGCTGGGGGCACAGACACCAACCTGCAACACATAGTCTAGGGCCAGGTGCCGGAAACACTTTCTGGTTATGGTCAAGGTGCCTGTTGCCTCCTCCACTTCATGGGGCTTGTGCCGAGGTGCCTGGGCATTCTTCACCAGCGAAATCTCCATGTCCTCTCGCACCTTGTCAAACTGCTTCTTGGTTTCCTTGAACTTCCGGACGTCACTGGAACCCAAAGAAGATGAGATGGTGAAAATCATTGGTACAAAGCAGCCAGAACACTGCTGACACCAGCAGATGCAGGGAGAGGTGCAACCAGGCGCACTATGATCGCTCAGAGATCCTGCTCCAGATGCCATTGGGATCCTAACCCACCCCACCAAGCTCTACCGTGTCCAGCTGGACTGACTCCAGGTTAACTCCAGTCTTTCTTTGGAGACAGATGGCAAAGATAGATATTGGACCTTACATACTGCCTTCAAAGCCTTAAGGAAATCCTCCAAGGACAGCATCCAGAAAGGCAGGCCAGATGGCACCCGGCCCTAAAGACAGTCCACAATTGCCCTCAGAATAAGTGGTGAGCAGAACATTTCAGAACCTACCTGTGAAAACACATGCTTCATATTTCACTTTGTGAGAAGAATAAAACCAGGTACTTTTCGAATTCAGGCCAGAGCATTCAACTAGGGCAGCCAGGCCATCCATGTGCATCTCTAGCTGATTCTGTCTTGTCTGACTGTAAAATCCAAGTGTTTGACTATTCTTTGCCCCTTTTAACATAGGCACATTTATTAACATTTGCCTTCAGAAATACATGATCCACAACATGAACTTTTAAAGTTTTTATTTATGCCTAGAGACCTCATGTGGGATCAGGGGTCTGCTTTGCCAGGGCAGGGGGGAAGCTATAAAGGCATGTCAACAGGCAGATATTTTTGAGTCAGTTTGGTTGGGTTTTTTAATTAGATAGCAGGTACCACTCAAACGGGACTTGATTTGAGTTGCACGGCCACAAAGAAGTGAGGACAGCAATTCCTGAAGATCAGCTCTTACAAGTGGCCCTGGTTCCTCAGGAGTTGAAAGCAGCAATGCTGATTTACAGCAGCTGTAACACACTGTTTACCTCAGTTCTAAATTGTTGTAACTTAAAAGTAGTTAAAAACTGTTAGTAAATAAGTAGCATCCATTTATTCTTTGCCCTAGGGAAGATGAAGAGCCTCCGTTGAATATGACGGTTGGACATTAAATGCTGAACTCTGCCCTGTGGCAAGCTGTTTGAAGTTGCATATACTTGCCTCTGGCCAAGAGAGTCTACCATGGGCAGGTACAGTAAGGATAAATGAAAACAGAGGTGCCTGGATTACCATCCTGATGGCTGTTGCTTCTTCACATTGCCCTCAATCCTCCAGGCTGCTGAGTTACATGGCCATCTAGCTCCATACAGAGGAAAATAACAGGGTGACTTTTTGCATTTTTGGGGTCCCTTGCAGCAAAGGGCTGCGGGGAGTTTACATAGCTTTTGATCCAGCTTTGGAGAGGATGGCTTCCTCATCTGTGCATCTCCCCATAAGGAGGAAAGGAGCTCCTGGAAAGGAGCAGGAGTTTGGAGGCACCTGATACTGCTGGAAATTCTCAGATAGCTCTAAGCCAGGCTGCAGCGGCATGACTGCAACCTCAAGACTTAGCTAATAAAACTCTCCTACTCAGCCAGGTCTGTGCCTTGGTAATGTGCTAAGGCAATCACAGGGCATCTGGCCACTGACAGCATGGGCAGGGTGAGCTGACCTCTCCTGTGCATACAACGTAAATAAACCTTGAGGGCTTGTGGACAGGGAGGGCAGGTTAGAGGGTAAATATTGCCCCCTCAGATACACAGGAATCAGCATGCAGGGGCACAGGCCCCACTGTTCCTTTGTTCCCATCACCAGGAAGGTGCAGATTGGCCCTAGCTGGATTATTCAAAATGGTCCCAAGCATAAAAATTATTTTCCGACCAAAGGCAGGACCAATGCAAAGGTCAAAGCACGAGGGCCGGCAAGTGCAGAGGTTGAGCAGTACAGGCGCAAAAAAGAGTAAGTTGCAAAGATGCTTATAGGATGCCAGACCCAAAACAAAGGTGAAATTCCCCCTTCCGACTGCCAGCCTTAAGCAGATTTAATCTGAGCTCATCAGAGAAATGATTACAGAGGAAGCGGAAGTAGGGTGAGTGCTAGACAAGAAGAGTGATGAGGAACAGGGGGGTCATCTAGGGACCCCCTCCATCCATCAAACCACACAGCTGCTGAGGGATTCACAGTCAATTACCAGTTCCCATGGCAACCAGCTCCTGCTTAGCTGAAGGCCTGGGTTGCCTCTCTGACCTACATTCAGCTCTGACTCGGGATCCGTGTGGCACTGGTACCTACCCTGGGGGAAAGAGGCACTGGGAGGAAGCACGTTACTGCAGCGATGGCAGGGACAGCCTGCCGAGAGCCTTCATCAAAGGTACAGACCGTCCCCGTTCAATTCACTTCTTGGGCCCAGTTCTTCTGCACCTCAGGCCCGCCGTGCGCGAATTAACATCCTCACTATGCAATATTCCGCATTGCTCACGCCAGGGCATTGTAAACTTGCTTTCCGTTAGCAAAGAACTCTGAACCAGTGGTCAAGCTCCAAGCTGAAGGCAGAGTGATGATTAGCTGCTCCCTCCACACAAGAAGGACGCTCCTGTCTGTAAGTCTGATCTTACTAAGAGATGCTCAGGTTACTCCAGAAGAGCAGGGCTGCTGTAATTGAGTGATTAAACGTTGTGTGGGGAGCTAAGAACACAACGACTCTGCTGTACCACAAAGTCATTTGGCAGCAAAATTCTTCCCTTCTGCAAGCATGCAGTGGTTTAAACCACTGATGAAACTCTGCATCAAACATAAGATAACAGAAGGTGTAGAGCTGGCCCTGCTCTGCAGGTATCTGAACTAGATTTAACCTAGAGGATCAGTGAGAAGCAGCAAAGATGGGCTCTGCAGATGAACTTTACCAGACTTTGGGATGATACTCTGATCTGGAAATATGTGACTTGATGATCTTAAAGGTCTTTTCCAACCTAAATGATTCTATGTCCAGCTTTATCTATGAGATGGGAACAGGATGAAGACATCTGGTTGACAACAGAGCAACTAAATGATAGTGTAGCAAGATGACAGCAACGGCCATCAGACAAACCAGATCTTTTCCTCTGCCCTTCAGTGTCTGTTCTGCTCCAAGCAGAACCTTCAGGAGTTGTGTGGAGGTTGTAGTTCTTTTTCAAGTGCACAAAGGACAAGTGCAATGGAAGTTCAAGAAGCTGAAGATCAAACTGATAAGACAAGTACTCACTCTTTCACGAAGTTGTGCAGCTGCTGCCGGACTGACCTCTGAGCTTGGTCAAACAGGATCTAAAAGACAAGAGAGGGAAAAGAGTATAAAATATTTTTGCAACATGGAAACATTGAGGAGTCAGAGAATCCATGAATGCTGTCTAGTACCTTCAGCATGAGGGACTCAGCATTACTCCAGGGCTTAGTCGTGTCCATTACTGATGGCTGTCGTAACGGATAATAACTTTTTTCTCTAGCTGCAGCACTCCCTTACAAGTGCAGGATCCCTGCATTGCAGGTTCCACAGCCTGTGCCAGAGCTCTGAATATCCCAAAGAGACCTATGCCACCAACATACCTTCATAAAAGGAGTGTTTGTAGGGGCAGTTGCCTTCATAGTTCCCACTTTGCGCTGTCTCTCCCGAGCCTCAAATTCCTTGAATTCTCAATTATTTTTTTTTCCTCAAAATTCCTCCAATTTTGCCAGAGGAGGGCACTGTCACCTCAACACTACACCACTTCAGGAAGGAGACAGGAACAATCATTGAAGGTACATCACAGCCAGACAGATGCTGATGAACGTGGGTGAGAGGTCCAAGCATACAGTACAAAGAGACTTCATTCCTACAAGTCTTAAGTTTTACTCTCCCATCTGTCCCTCACAAAAAAATGGTCCCAAGCCTATTACTCTACACCCTCTGCCCACCTCATCTCCAGCCCCCACCCTGTCTTTAAGAGATGTTCTCCCCCTACCCTCTCCTAGAAGCCAAACAGTGATGTCTGCTCAGCCCCCTCCCATCCATCTCCGATGGACACAATTACAAATAACTCTGTATTTCAGACATGCATCAGGATGACACAGCAGTTTTGGCTAATTGGGACCAGATGGGCAGAGGTTCCCAGACCACATAGCAGGAAGTACACATTGTCCCGGGGCTACGGCGAAAAGCCACTGGCCACGCTGCAGCAAGAGTGGCCCACAAAGAACGGACAGGGACCCCATTTGATTCCACCATGAGGAACACAAGGCCTGGGCACTGGCCCAAAACTTAATGATGCCCTGAAATATCACAGTGTTGGGGTCTGGCATCACTACAGCTGTTTGGCATGAGTAACCCTGGCTCATTTGCTCCAACTTAACACTGTGTCCTGAGCAGCCAATTTAACCTAGAGAGGTCCTGGAACACACAGTGGTAACTGTGTCTGTCTTCCTGAGGATGCAGTCACCAGAAACAGCATTTCCCAACCCAGCATTTGGCCTTGCTTTCTCCCCCAAAATGACCAAAGCCCTTTTGGGGAGGCTGCCTGACTGTTTGGGACTGTTCGCAACCAAGGAGCATGAGGTTGACATGGGACTTCATCGAGGCACCTTCTCTCAGCAAGCAGCCTGTGTGAAGCCCTGCAGATTAAAACAAACAGCTTTTTCCAGTTTGCTTTTTCCCCCCCCCCCTCCTCTTTGTGGCAAGCTTGGATTTCCAGTGGGAGTTTTTTGGGCAGCTTCCCTTGGCACCCCACCCACCATCTCTCCTTTCCTTTCCTGGCCACCTTCTCTGCTTCACTACATAGTTCAGGTAGGACCCAGGAGTGGCGAGAACCTCTGGGTCTCCTGGCTTTTTCCAAGAGGCAGGAACAGTCATCTTGTATCAGACCATTTATAGCATAAAAGAGCTGGCATTGCCTAAAGCAGCAGCTTTTTGTGCTGAGGTGGTGGGTTAACCTTGTCTGGCTGCCAGGTGCCCACCAAACCACTCTCTCACCACCCTTCCTCAGGAAGGCAAGGGGAGAAAATAAGATGAAAAAGTTCATGGGCTGAGATAAGTACAGGAAGATCACTCACCAGTTACCAACACAAGCAAAACAGACTTGATTTAATAAATTGCCAATTAAAAATAGAGGATAGTGAGATACAAGAACAAAACTAAAACCACCTCCCTGCACTGGACCGCGATCCACGTTCCCGGCCTGAGCAGTACCCTGTCCACAACACCAAGATCTTGGCAGGCACTGCAGAGATCTGACATGCGACATACTCTGACGTGGTCACAAGCTTTAACCTTCTCATACCCCGTAGTAATCTCCTAGCAAACACACTCCGGTTCATTCTTGACCCTTCCTTCCAGTGTCAACAGACTCGCACAGACACAGATGTCCTCCCTACCTAACATCTCCCACCAGGAGATAAGCAAGTCATGGTTTTGGCACTGCACAGGTGGGTGTATTCCTCCCAACAGAATGCAAAGCACTCTGCGTAGAAGCAGCAGCCTTGGCTGCAGAGCCTCAAACACATTCATTATGTGTATGGCTGCAGCCAAGGACAAAGCAAGAAACATGCCAGGACTGGCTGAGCATAAACAGCCATGAGCAGCCTCTAAATATGAACAGATGCAAAGCAAGGGGGAAAGAAAGAAAACCCCAAGACCACCCAGCTTTGTGTTTTTACCAATGTAAATTATTTACTGCTCTTGGCATCCATTTGCTCTCTCCAACGGCACTCCAAGAGGCATTGGCCTGCAGTTTTTCCCGTGGAGCAGCTTCCCCAACTGATGTTTGGGCATTGCCAACGCTTGCTCCCACTCCTGATAGCATGCAGGGATAGGCAAGCAGCAAGAAAGCCATCTGCCATCTGGTTCCCACCTCCACCTGGAAAGTTTCCATCATTGTTTCTGCCAGGATGACACTTTTGCTTAGGATCAGGGAAAGGAAGGGACATTTATGTCAGACTGCAGACAAGTACCCTGGGACATGCCAGGGAAGAATGGATTCCAGGGTACACAAAAGTCAAACCACACAGCTAAGGAATGGGGCTTCCTCAGCTTAATAAATAGCAAACCCAGGCTACACAAGGCTACGATGTAGATGGGAACCAGTGTGATTGAAGAGCTTCATAGAAATGCAGGCTGTTGCCTGTTACATGATGGCAAGCAGATACCACACTAGGCTGCACTAGCATGGAGCACCTACAGCCATCCTACCATTCTTGCCTGGAAAAATGAGCTCCTAGGTGATGCCCTGTGGTATGGCATTGAAAGAAGCAAGCAAAAAAAAAAAAATTTCCACTGAGCACTCAGTATGAGGGACAAACTGAGCAAGGTCCCAGGCCAGGCAGACCACCCTGGGAGTAGGGTACTGCCCTTGTCCTTCTGTGGTAGTCAGGCTCTGCACACCGGTGTCGGGCTGGGAAAAGGACAGACGCTTTGAGCAGTGCAAGTGAAGCATTTACAGAAGGTCTCCGCCTGCAGCAGGGTGGCAGTCTCCCAGCAGGGTGCTTCCAGGCTTATGAGCAATGTTCTTCTCCTGCCACAACATAGGCTTGTTCTCAGGCTACCTAGAAAGAAGAGTTCACTAAGGATTCAGTCCAGGTCTGAAAATCCAGAGTTCATAGAACTGCTCCGTACTGAAGCTGTTTACTGAGAGAGAACTGAACTCATGGTGACCACATAAGCAGTGCGCCTGTGGTACCGGAACATTTCTACGTGGAATTTTAAATATATCTATATATAACCACACAAGGAAGACAGGCCATATACATCCTTTTCCTGCTCTGTCAGTGCTCCTCTCCCTTGCTCCTGTTATTGATGCACCGAGCCCTACACCACCGTGACAGTGCCCTTCCTCCCAGTCTGCGCCGATTCGTACAGTGCAAGCCTGGGGCAGGGATTGCCAAGTGGTTTGTGAGGGGATACCAGGTAAGGAATACGCCTTTCCTGCCAGCAGCATCTCTGCTGAGAAGCATCCTATAACAACAGCATTACTTTTATTGCTTCTTCATTAATTTTGCCAGGCAAGATCACCAGGGGAGTATTTTCACGTGGGTCTCCCATTCAGTTTTCATCACAAAATAAATGGAGTTTTAAAAGCTAGAGTTTCAAATATAAAATCATCCCTTGGCTTTTTCTCCTTTCCCAGACATACTTGGAACAAATAATTTAAGATTTTCCAGACCAAATATCACCCCACCCTTTCTCTTAGGTTCCACCAAGAGACGAGAAGTCCAGCCTGTGACTCACACACATCTGTGCCCGGGGAGGGTGAGCATGAAAGAAGGGAGTTAACACAGCTCTCGCCCAACAGCAGCAAATGGCCTGATCCTATGTTTCACTTTCCCAGCATGGGCTTCCGAGGCAACAGGAGAAATCCAAACCTGCGCTTGACAGAGAGCTTAGGAATGTCATGCCCCCCAAGAAATGAAAGCAAGTTCAGTAGCCCAGGATGTTATTCCTGGAACTGCAAACCTAAAAATCAAGATACAGGGGATCAGAGATCCAAAGGGATGCCACTGCTACAGCACTCCCACATGACTCCCCACAATGCTTACAGGAGAAGAGGAGATCCCACCAGGCTCCAAAGCAAAGCAGAAGCTAAAAATAAGTGAGATTGCCTGGCTGCAGACTGCTTCTCTCAGCATTTACATGCATGAAGTTCCAAAGTAGGACATCACAGCTGCAGATGGGAATAGTGCTTGAGCAGAGATTGAAGGTAGGCAACAGCATTTACTGTGGGAATTTGTCAGGGAGTAGCAGAGGCCTTTGGACCAGGAGCTGAGGGATAATGCAGCAGGCAGGAAAGAGGCCTCACCAGCCAAGGCTCCACCACACCAAGAAAGCAGGGCAGGTCCAGAGATGGTGGCCAGATTCAACCAAGAGCCCAGATCATCAGGCAAGTTTATGGTCACGAGGTAGGTCCAAGGCCAAGCTGGGAAGTTTGTCCACGTATCTGGGTCAGGCCCAGCAATTGCCAGGCAGATCCATGGTGACAAGGCAGGTCCAGAATCAAGCGAGAAAAATTATTTGGGAGCACCAGGGTCCACAGCTAGGCATGCCTGTAGCTCTGCTGGAAACCCATGCTCCTACAGCACAACTCAAAACAAGACTGAAGGCCCCAGGCAGAGCTTAAATGCAGTGCCTGGTCCCACAGGTGGTGGGTGTGGGTAGAGGACCCAGCTGAAGCTGGTCAGGGCCCCTAAGGTCTATTAGTGCACTGAGAGCCATTGCCCAAGATGCAATCAAGAGTACTTAAATGAATCAGCCATTCTCCTGCAACAACTGGCCCCAGCTGATGAGACCGAGGGTGTGGAGCTTCCCCTGCAGCTGCCTGACACATGGACAAAGGCAGCTCCCCCCTCTCCAGCCCCGCCAATTCACCACCCCAGCCACAGTCATGAGCCAGATGAGTCACATCTCGGTGCTTATCTCCCTCACGGCCAGTCTGGAGGCCCTGTTCTCACCAACGTCCCCCCAGAAACAGTCTGGGGACTGGTTTATGTTGCATTTAAATGAGGGTTGGTTGTCTGGTGGCCTGGGGATCAACGCCTGATCTTTTTATCTGGGTCTTGGGAATCCTGTCTCGTCAGCAGGCTCCCAAACTGGGGGCACTGCAGTGTGAGAGCGGGAGGCAGCTAGAGCCTTCTCTTTCATCCCAGCTTCTAGCAGCTGGATATAGCAACCTAAGGGGCAGGAGGGCCAGGCAGAATTCAAGCATCCTTTGTTTGTCAGGAGATGCTTAAATTACTTTTATTCCTGTCTGGCTATATGATTTGGCCCTACATCACTTGAGCAATGGCTCACCAGATAAATGCCACCCATGAGCAGCATTCCATCTGTCATGCCTTTGTAATACAGCTCACCTGAGGATTTGGGCTCCAGAAAACAAGCCGACAACGCTATTTCTATTACACATGTTGGATGTCAACACAGCCTAAGCTTCTGAACCAAGCTGAAGTTGAGCCTCTCTCACAAAAACTCAAGAGCTCCAGTTTGAGCTTAGGTCAAAGGACATTTGTTCCTGCCCCTTATATATTATAGAAGCTGCTTCTCTCCCCTGACTAGAAAGTGGACATCCTAAAATAGTCTAGAAACTGATAAAAACCTAGTCTTTCTGACACCCAGAATGCAGCACTGAGCTCGTGGTAGCTGCTAGACTGGCATCAAACTTCAAGGGCAGCAGCTCACCGAAGTCTTTGGGACTAGCATAACGTCATTGCACTAGGACACAGTGGCAAAAACTGGGAAGCCGTGAGATGACAGAAGACATCTCCCCTGCCAGATGGTAATTCTGCATCCACAGATGATATCCCTTACTGTGGCAGCTTAATGGACCTGGACCCTTCCCGCGTGCCGTCAGAAAATGCTGGCGGCCCACTCAACCATGCGGAGAACACCATGGCTTGGAAGCACTCGCCGCTTTCACCTCCATCTTCCTTCCCCCTGAGCTCCGCCACTACCCTCCACCCATGGCAGCTGCCATCGGCCTCACTGACTCGTCACAACTTGGATGGCTTTTTTCCTTGTCAGCAGGAAACGCTTCCCGGCTTGCTCAGCGTGGCAAAATCTCCCCTGCAAGCTGCTCCTGCTGCAGGACTCCTGTGACGTGGCTGCAGTGATTTACGGCAGACAGGAGAGCCTGGGACCTAATGAAGCTCAACGCAGCGCTCTCTGGAGTAGCACCGATGAGGACAATGTTAACATCACATCTTCTGAGCTGGAAAATACCTGGTGCTGCTGAAAATGCACTTAAGGGGCTCAGCCAGAGTAATCCTATCACAACAGCACTTTAACTTGCATCCTTTCACTTTTTTTATATTTCTGATCGCATAGAGAGAGGGAACTGCATGGGAAAGAGCCTTGATGTGTAAATGTGACAAGGTTGTGCTGCAGACCCTGGTATTTCCTTCCGAGGCTGGTGGGAAAACTGCTTCCCATTCTTTGCCTTCCAAGGCTGGTGGGAAAACTGCTTCCCATTCTTTGACAGAGCCAGGGATTATTGCATCCCTATATTCACTGTCTCTTGCCCTTGTATAACCTGGAGCCTCCCCTTAGTTCCTTGGAAGCAGATGCTGACAGCTTTGAACTGTCTGTAAGTTGTACCCTGACTTCTCAAGTGCCGATTAGGTACGTGACCGCGCTAGAAAGAACTGCGCCTAAAAGCAGCGCAGGGAACTCCGACCTAATCAGAAGTTTTGGGGGAACAAAATCCACTTCAAGCCTGGGGTTTAACAGCCTTTGGCAAAAGGGTGAAAAAAACCCATGTGAGCTTCTGAACTGCTGTAATTCCAAACACCATTGCCTAGTGTCAGTGTAAATCCAACAACCTGTTGGATTGTCATTAGAGGTCAGCATAATTGTCAGCTACTGCTCTAGAACTGATGGCAACTTTATGCTCCTTTAGCTGTGGTGATACCTTGAAACGCTCATGCACTCAACTACACTCATCGGATTCTGTAAAAAGAGGGAAAGGTTGTTTTCTCACATATGATGGTCTGGCAGATTGCTACGCCTTTCAACCTGTTCCATGTTTTAGGGAGGGTGATAAGGAGGAAGGAAGGAGGCAAGCAAACACACACACAGGTTTTAGAGCTGACAGCACAGCATCTGTCTGCAGACAAGCAAGGCACATTTCCAGCACAGAAGAGCTTGGCAAGCCACAGTCAAAATGTATTCACTCCAGTGTGGTATGTAGCAAGGAGGAGGGGCCCTCAAGCAAAATTCCCTCCAGGCCCTCAAGCAAAATTCCAGTTTGTGCCACTCAGGCTCATGTGAAAGGAAATGGTTCGCTCTGGCGAGCTGTGCAGGAAGGCTGCTGCAAGGCTCTGGCATCCCCGCCGGCCACCCGCTGCTCAGAGGTCTCACAGAGGTAGCTGGAAACTCGCTCCCTGTCATAGACTGTGCACCTCTAATGAGCGCACGGAAGCTCATCTGCCGAGGCGATGTGACACAGCATCCTTCAGCCAGCTCAGCTGTGCCCCGTGCTGCAAAGACTGCACTTGCCAGAGAATGGGCTGGGGAGTTTCTGCAGAATGTCAGGCTCCTCGCAGGTAGGGGAGTAATAGAACACAGTACAAATACTGGGACAGACCAGGACATTTACTGGAGGGAAGTGCTGTGGAATATTTAAGTGTTTACACGGTGAGGGGAAGATCCCTCACTCCCTCAGGATCTCAGGTACAAGGAATTTTTCAGCAGTAAGATTTTATTTTCACTCGGGGGTAGGAAGCACAAGCTAACACTGCAAAGATGTCCAAGCGCCTCAGTTTCACCAAGTCCAGCAGTACCTGGAGAACTAAATAACTCTGAGACCCTGCACCTCTGCCCTGCCCGTGTTTGGTAAAAAGCCAACTACCCTAAACACTCTGCTTTTACAAGTACTGGAGGTAATAGCTGATGCTTTTAAATTCTTAGCACAACTGACAGCTGCAGGAATCCTAGAGTCAATAGGGAAAGGTGGGGCATTCTGCTTTTGGAACATGGAGAGGAGTCACAGTCATTTCTCATCAGGTATTTTTCTCCTGCATGAACTGAAATTTTGGGTCTAGGATGCCTGAAGTGGGGGACCTTTACCCCTTAGATATGTAATGTAGTGTTAGTACAACTGAGAATCAGCCCACTGAATTGCTGATAGAAAAGATGAGTCCAGGAATTCAGCAGACCTACATGCTGCCATGCTTGTTCAGAGAAGGAAATGACAGTCCCTAAATGCAATATTCATCCAGACACAGTACAGCCACCCAGAGAAATACAGGCACAGTGTCCTGCCTTGAATCCGACTGCGAGGTGACACGGCAGCCAGCAGGACCTTTGGCTTTTCTGCTGAGGCTCCTACCAACATCTGCAGCCACAGCCATGCCTCAAGAGGTCAGCATTGTAACATCAGTAGGAAGCTCTTTTTCAAGCCACCAAGCATATGTTTCCCAACAGAATTTCCCAGGAAGCCAATTGCCCAAAACGTTGGAAGGCCATTTTCCCTAGAGCAGCAAGCAAAATCAGCCTCCCAGCTAAGCAGCTGGCATGGTACAGGAACACGTCCTCTGGGGCTGCTAGGGCAGTGCCATTCTCCAGCTCACTAGTCAAACCAAACACAACCAGCTAGAGACATTAGTTCCTTGACCTCTTACTCAATCACTGCCTCCATCAGTCTGCCTGAGCCACCTAACCTCTCCTGTCTCCCCTACAGAGCCATCCCCAGTAAAACAGCCCAAGCAAGCTGCGTTAGGCAGGCAACATGACCAGCCAAAGCCAGGAGCCCAAACTTCTTAAATACTTAACGGGGAGAGGCAGTTACCTCCCGAGTACAGTTCAGGGAAGCCTTGGACCATAGCTTCATGAACCTTTGCAGCCAGCATGAGCCAGCACTGTGGTCAAGAGTTCTCCATGTTTGTGTGGTTGCATTGTGAAATGGCTTTAATAGCTAAAAACCCGTCTAGTTTGGACATAGACCAGTGCCCTCTGCAGCTGTATGACCCCCTTGAGCCGGCACTAGGGAAGGATGCTGGAAAAGGGTGCTGGAAAAAAGTTAAAAATGGAGAGAAGGCAAGAGGGGTGGCAGGACTGCCTCCCCCTGTGGTATGGCTAGTCCGTGCTGGCTGGAAGAGGCCATGAAACCGCTTAGACTAAAGCAGCTCCTGAGGGATGCCAGTCTCCTAACTGGGACCTAACCCAGAAGGCATGAGTGCTTTCTGCACTGCTGCACTTGGTTCTGCAAGGGTCCAACAACTTTATAATTTGGTTGCTTGGCTTTCTCTCACCAAGCCAAAGCAAGAAGCACAGATCTGAATGGGGAAGGGACGACGCAGAATTGCTCGCCGCACTGCTTGCAAAGCAGCCTGCTTGAAATCCTCCACAGACACTGCTCTTCATGGGGCACTGCTGCTCTCAAACTCTAGGTCTTACTCAGGTTTCCTTGTCAGATAGGGGCCCAACACTATTTCCAGTTATATCAGTGTAATCTCCTAGAATTCTGTGTGGCTGAACGGCATTTGAATCCCAGCACCTTTAGTCTCAGTACTAAACTTGTCCTCTTTTCCCTCCGTCTGTCTGCCCTTCCTTGGTTTCATCCCTTTCTACAGTTTGGGCAAAAATTCCATTACCTGAGGTGTTGATTCATCTTTCTGACAATCCTGGTATTTCCCTGGCATGACTTAGCAGAGCTTCTGTTAGTCGTTAGTCTGTGTGTCCTCCCAATAGCCCCTCAGAGACAGCAAAGCACTTGAAATGCCTTTTGCAGATGTAGAAGCTGAGACATAAATGTACAATAGTCCAGATCCATAAAGATATTGGGGTTTCTAATTTCTATGCATGACATGAGTAAGGCATTAGCCCAAATGCATGTGGCTAAGAGCACAAAAAAAGGCAGAGGACACTGACTCCAGCTCTTCTGAACTCAACTCTCTCTTCTGGCATCTGTCCTCTAAGGCCGCTTTGATGTTTTTTTCCTCCTTATGCATTAAAAGGAAGGTGGGAAGGCTCTGGAGCTCAGTCTGCTCATCTACATTCAAGTGAGTTTTATGCTTGGATTTTGCTGAACTAGAATCAGGACATCTCTGGGCCCCGTGCTCTAGCAATAAAATTATAGAACAACCTTTTCCAACTGATTTTTGGCGGATATTTTCCCCTTCTTTTTAACGTGTTCCAGTTGTACATACTGTCCTGGCCACATTCCTAGAGTAAGCACTGACAACTGTTTCATAGCTGAGATCTTCAGACACGGATGAGCCAAGATACACATATACACACACACACACACAGAGGCACACAAAGGAGACCGCAGAAGGCACCAAAAATAACTCAGCTAATTGAACGGCCTTCGGAGAGGGCTCGAGATGCAGCAGTCATTCCAAAGCCATTTCCTGGCGATGGACTTGCACTGCTGCACACCAAGGGAGGAGGGTGCTCCCCAAAGGCTGGCGGGAGGGAGGATTTAAGCACATTTCCCCTTGCACATGCAGCTGGTGGTAAGGGAAATACTGGCTGTTACAACCCCTAAGTCACACATAGCGGGGAGCCCACCCCTGCTGAACAGGGTGGGGTGCATGGGAAGGGTTATACCACATCAGCTGGGGATTTGACAGCTCTGGGAAGGGTCCTTCTGCCTATTAGGCAAGAGCAATCCCAGAAGTGCCACTTTTGGCAGAGACCAGGGAGCCAGGGGAAGCTGCACAGCTGGCGTAGCGGAGCTTGCAGATAGCATCCTGCATCCAGAGGTTTCTGGCTGGGACTGCTTCCTCACGGCTGGGCTGCACGCACTCCTCAGCCCAGCCCCTATCAGCACAGCTGTGATGTGATCCCTGGGAATGAAGGGGTGGCTGCTCAGGGGTTCACATGCTCCTTGGCAGAAAGGCCTTAGGTTTTCAGGGGGAATTTGAGCAGCATCAGAAAACCAGGGTTTGACTTTCTCTGCTTTGACACAAACACACCTTTTCGCTGATGCTCACGCTGGTTTATTCACCCTCTCTCCACCAACACTGCTGTACAGCAGTTTGACTGTTCCCAAATACTAACAGTCCCAGGAGAGCTGCATGTGCAGTACCTCTTTTCCCTATTGTTTTTTACGAGGAAACAGTCTTCCCACCTGCTTCATGAAATAACTAAATGGACTTGATGCAGCTTCTTCTCCAGCTGCACGTGATTAACTTGCATCCCAAAAGCAAGCGTCGTGCCTAACGTACTCTGACAGGGGCATCGTGGTATAAAAGTGGGTCAGTCCAGTGCTGACACCCTGAAGCTTCCTTCGCTTTAAAGGACTTGTGCTTTAAGCTCCTACTGAGTTACAGACTTAAAATTGTGGGCCTGGCATGGAGCCACCAAGCATGAAGCACCTTTCTCTCCTACAAGGTTTACAGATGCAATGGCTGGATGTTTGGGACGGAGAATGGGCAGATTCTAACTCCTTGGGCTCTGTCAGTGAGACACAGTTGGCTCAGGAGAATAGCCATTGTGTGGGCACTTCCCTCCTTTCATCTCAGTGTAGCATGAATATGTCCTGTGTTATTTTTAAACACAGAGCTGCACACAAGTCACTGAGTCTGCTCCCAGCATCAACTGAACAATGCAGTCCTTTCAGTTTGATCTATTCACCACCTTGCTGGTATCCTAATGTCATAAATTTGAGTGCCAAGCTTCAAAGCGTATTACAAATCTGCAGCAACATGGTTATACATGCAAGCTGTTAACAGCCAGAGTCCCAAGTTGTCAGAGCTCCTCAGAACCCCTGTCTGTCCCCGCCACAAAATCCTGTGCTATCCAAAAAGAAGAACAAGGCACCTGCAGCGTGGGACCTTTGTGAGCTCTCCTCTTCCTTTGACGAAGGGACCCTTCTACATATTCATTGTACATCTCTGATCTGAAAGGAGCCAAAAGACACCCATGCAACAGTACGTACCCTTTCACTAAGGGGTAGCTCCTCTGCAAGCCTGGGGAAATCCCATTTCCTAGCATACGTGATGCGTCAGGACTGATCATTGTGAGTACAAAGACTTACAGCTCATCCCATTCAATATTGTTGCAAGAGGCAACAAGAACTCCCAGCCCTTTGCTGCTCTCTTGGCTACTCAAAGCACAGGGACTGGAACCTGAAAGACGCTGCCTTCACAGACCCCACCTCTGTGCAGTGTCAAGTAAGCCAAACACAGGAGACCATTAATCAGTGCCTCGAGAAAGAGGTTGCCAACAGCCCACAAAAAGACAAGCAGAAGCGGCATCTTACCATGTGATAGTTAATCATTTCCTGCAGACTGTCTCCAAATTTGTCGAGGCACTCCTGCAAAAAAAGGTAAAGAGAACTGGCAGTGAATAGAAGCAGCTGCCCTTCATTCCCAGGGGTTCAACAGCTGAGAGAGACTCTCATTAAGCCACTGAAAAGCCACCCTGTCATTTGGCAAGCAGGCATTTCAAAAATGTCTGTCACTGAAGTCATAGGCTCCCTGTCCTTTCCAGTTTAGTGCTGAAATCAACATTTCAGTCGTCGCTTGCGTGGGCTGGTTACCTGCGTTTCCTAAGTAACTGATGCTTACTGACCTAGATTCCAACAACCTTGCCAGCACTGTGGCTTCTTAAAAGTCCAGTTCTCCCTGCAAACAATGAATCTCACTCTGACCTTTCAGCACTGAGTTATCAGATGGTCTCTACATTCCTCCAAAAATAAAATCTCATACTAAATGGCTGCTTAAACAGTATAAGGGTCTTGGACATACAGTCCATAGACAGCATCAGGAAGCTTAACATTCCCCAGCCCTCACTATGGCCCATGCTCCATCCCACAGGATGACTTACCGAAATCATTTCATCCTTCTTGCACTGCTGCGACAGGTCCCGGACCCCGCTGACAAAGTGCTTGTTCGTGGTGATGTAGGCTTTGCCTGCTTCAATCATCCCACTGCATAGCTTTACCAGCTGCACAAGGAGAGAGGTGTGAGTGGACAGGCGGCTGATCACGTCAAACTGAATTGCACCCAGGCTGGTTTTCATCTGCACCACCACCACAGCCCAAGCCCTTCAGAACAGGATGCCATCCACGCTCCTGGCGGGGCTACGCTGGCAGCCCTTACTGCATGCAGCAGAAACAGGGATGCAAATCGCACTTTTTGGGCTATGTCACGCTGTCAACATTTGACTTGTCACTTAAGAATAACAGTCCCAGGCTATCCCCTGAGGACAGTGGAATCAGGGAAGCCCATTTTTTTGAGTGGGTTTCTACTGTTCATTCTATCCCGAGGCATCAGGACTGCAACAAAAGGAACCCAATCACACAGATTGACTGGGGAGAGGAAAGACTCCTTGGTGCTGGGTGGAAGTGATAAGCTGTCTACGATCTCCCTGCTGGGAGTATGCTGCTTTTTGGGATTGCTGAGTCTCTGACCCCATCTAGCTCTTCTGTATCTTTGTGGAGTCTTGTCTTGCTGCTACCTTGGAATGAAGGGCAGCCAGCATTCAGCAGACTGAGGTTTTTGTATTATGTTTTCCTTAAACCAGCTGACCAGGACTGCTTAAGCCATGTCTGCTGCGTGCAGACAGTAAAAATCTGTTCCATCACACACGGGTTAAATCATCAAGATTGCATCAAGACTGTAGATAACTATGAATCAATACCTACAATTCAGCAGCCCAAGGAACCTTTGCTGGTGCACTGGGAGGGATTACAGCATGTATCTCTGGACTGCCTGTAACTTAGCACAGCCTTTCTGACGGACCTGGAAGGAGCTTTGTTCAGAGAAACATTAACAGCTTTAAGCAAGCTACACATGCTCCGATTTCCATCACCAGCCTTGTTGTAGTGAGGTTACCTGTGAAGTTATCTGGAACTTGCAGCAAAATGGGGTGGCTTCCTCACTTGGAATTAGTTTGTTGCAGCACAGGTATACATCTCTGATAGCCTTTATTAACTTTTGATAATTTAACAGCCGCAGGGAACATTCCCAGACTTCCTAGCCACAGCAAACGGCCTTAGCATGCCTGGAACTGGCTGTAAAGAGTGGAGCATTAGCTTAGCCAGAATTCCTGGCCATCAGCCTATCTCCTTGCAGCCAAAGCTCCTTGTAAAAGGTTACTGTAAACAACTTAAGATAAAACCATAAACCAAAGGCCCAAGAGATTTGCAACAATAATGGCTGGCCACTAAGCATAAATTTTTGTTTGTTTGTTTGTTTTTCTTTTTTAAATCATCACTGTTCTAGGCTTTTTGACTAAGTAAAAAACTTTAGCCACCAATAATGAACAACAATTGGAACGGAAGTTTTCCATTCTCAAAATCCAAGAGCCGTTTGGGGATATTAATCTCACTAATGAAAAATGGCTTCAGAAATCTATCCCTGCCAATCAGCCTCACCTATAGGCTGGGAATGAGTAGCTCTCAAGTTTTGATGCCAAAGCCCCACTGAAGCACGGTGTGCTCGTTTGGGGCTTGGTACTTGTTCTATTTACGCAGCTATGAGGCTTTGGGGTCTAATCTATATGCATGCATTGCAGAACAAGCTTGCTTGCCTCTGCAGTTCTGTAAAAATATATCTGGGTATATCTGAATGTATAAATATATATGCAGTCACACGTGCTATATTGTGTATACGTAGCATATACAGTCTTCACTCTTTCATACTCCCTGTCCATGCAATTTGACAGAACAGGGTTGGATGCTAGCAGGCTTGTACTATCCCATCCAAGCCCAGAGAAGAAAAGCAAACAGATGCAGTTCCTGTCACATCTGGAGCCCAGACGTACACCAGGGGTTTGGACAGATCCTCTGGAAAGGAAATCCAGCCTGTTCTGCAACGTGGCGGTTTCTAGCATACCTCTGTGCAAACACTTGTGGCCAAGGCTGTGTTACTAGTAGCTGAAGGCCATTCAGCACAAGCACATTCCCAAGGGGAGCAACGATGGCTTTGCAGATGGAGCACAGGACAGAAGGAAGGAAATCTCTTTGAAACAGCCCAAATCTCTGGTGTTCCCTTGGCTGAATCATTTACACTGCCCTTTACCTCCATTTTAAACAAGCATTAAAAGTCTTATCATTTATAACCTAAGTGCTCGGGGGCACAGTAAAAGGCAGAGGAACAGAGTCAGTCCTCGCCAGCTTAATGCTCTATTTGGGTACCACTGAACAGTATTTACACCAAGCCCTCGAAAGGCTGCCCTAGGCATCCACCCAGCTGGTACACAGGAGAGGAGCCGGGCCATCCAACACTGATTTATTAGGAACGGGGGTGATTGCATCTTGTCCAAAGTTACCCTCAGAGAAACTAATGTGAACTTCAGTGGCTCTTCAGGTGCAAACTCCAGCCTCACTTGCCCCAGACCCAGACCTGATAAGCCTGTTGCTGAGAGTAACTGAGCCAGCATTTTGCATGACCGGTCACCTCCGCAGCAGACCAGGGAAAGGGCGCATGCAAACCGAGCGACATGTCTGCCCACTCTGCCCTACCAGGGTATCACCCCGTAACGGCTCTCAGGAGAAGACCAAAATTGCATGAGACTGTTGTTTTAACGCAGTCCTCACCCAAAGGAGTTCAAATCAATTTGCTACAAAACACGGAACAACTGAAGAGCCCTGAACAGCTCTTGTACTTCCAGCCCGCCCTCCTCGCTCCAGGACTGCTCCTGGCACACCACGCCGTCTAACTACAGCGGGCACAGACAGCAGTAGGGCTAGACTCACAGCAAGTTTTGTCCCACGCTTTGTCTTTAAAGCCTTACCCTCTTCCATAGAGGGAAAGAGATAACCTAAATCCCTTTGCAGCTTTCACCAGTTAGCTTGTGCAGATAACCATTTCAAGCAGCTTGAGTAGTAAATAGGTTTTTCTAGGACACAGCTTTGCCTAGGGCTTGTGACTTCAACAAAGCCCATTTCTCCATCAGACACAGGAGTTTTATCCCTTGCTAGCTTTGGGAAATCTTGCACATAAAAAGCCAACAGCTCTTCTGGCTCCTCTTCCTCCTTTCTCCCTCTTCTCATTTAGAAACAACTTGGCTGATGTCTCAGGCATCAGGAGGAGTGGGGGTGGAAAAGCCACCTTCCATCATAAAGCCTCTGACTTAAATCCAAACTACCAACTGGATGTAAAGAATCACCAGCATAAATGAAAAATGGCCAAACTGGTCCCTGAGAGGCCATTTCCAGTGTAAGATTACAGCTGTGGCACATTGCCTAGCTGAACATCAGACAGCAACCACCATCATCGGTCTGAATCTGGCCCCTTGTGCACTGCAAGTGTCTCCCTACACCCCTGAGCTGATGCAATGGTGCCTGTGCTGTTTGGGCATGCATGGGTTCCCACCCCACGCAGGTTCATATGGTGGAGAGGGGAAACAGAGAGCACTGAAATAATTTGCCACAGCAGGAGAATCATAGAATCGTTTAGGTTGGAAAAGACCTTTAAGATCACCAAGTCCAACCGTTGATGCAGATGCAGTTCCTGTCACATCTGGAGCCCAGAAGTACACTAGGGGTCAGTCAGAAGAAGCAGTGTCAGTGCCCTGAGATCCAGGACCAGAACAAGAAGGCCATCATTCAGCATTAGGAGCCCAAGTCTGGACCTTGTCCTACCTCCTTAGGCAGTCACAAAGGAGCCCTGACAGGTACCTGTCAGTAGAGGGAGACATGGTCCTGCTGACAAGCCCATTAGTGTCCCCACAGCCAGAGATGGGCTCACTTTAAAAGAGGAGGGTGGTGGGGCCATATTCCTGAGCAGGAACTCATCAGTTCCTCTTCAAACTAATGCCGCAAGCTGCCCCATCTTACCTTGTCAAGCTTGGCCTCTATCTCCACCACATCTGTTTCCACTTCATCAATGGTTGCCCTGCAATGACAACAGCAAAAAGAAATAATTAACTGATTGCTTATGATGTTTGGGAAAGAAACCATAAAGTCCCAGATGAGTAAAGATCAGAGGGACCACGGTATGTGTGCTGGTGGTGAACGGGAGGAGGGATTCACACTTCCCACTTTGGAGTTTCCTGCTGCTACGTAAGCTCGGGACTTACTCAGAAGTATCACACCTCATCAGGAATGAATTCCATAGGGCTGAGGAAAGAGATGGAGATTACGCTATTTTCTGTCAGTGCCATGGAGAAATTCAGGTGTGCTGTGGTAGTCGTACACAGCAAACTCATTTAGTGGCTTTGTTCTGATTCTTCAGGCAATGTTGTTAATTGGCAGTAATGCAAAGTAACACAGACAGAACCACTGGTACACCTTAGCCATCCATTCACATCAGGCACAAGTTGCTTGCTTCAGTACCACCAAAGCACGTTTTCTAGGCTGTAACTGTGCCTGAAGTGAAGCCACATGGCAAATTAAGTCCTCTGAACCTTAGGAACCATCACTCAAGCAGAAACACATCTTGGTCCTTTTGTCGCTGAACACCATAAGTCTCTTTCACACCGTGGTGGTTTAACCCCAGCCAGCAGCTAAGCACCACGCAGCCGCTCGCGCACTCAGACACGTGGGGCTTTGCTTGCAGATGGATAAATCTGCTCCGTGATTATGGGATCTGTTTTCTTTCCACGTCACTGGACAGATGTGACAGTACGAGGTTAGTAGAATCCAGCTGCAAAGGTCACCAGGCATTCCTCACAAAGTGAAATATTAGCATGACATTAGTGAAATATTAACATGACATCATCACGCAAGAGGCATTCCCAGACTGAGGCACGTGATACGAAATGACTTTTGCAAGGCCAGCGTCCATCAGTAAGCACTGTAAACCTGAAAGCGCTCCCTTGCAGAGCTGCTCGCTGCTATATGATGTCTATACTTGGACAGCGGTTTCTTTAACCGCACACCTGGAAATGTGGTAAGCCTCACACCACCCTTATGCACCAAGGATATGCAATCCAAATTTCACTGCAAGGAGCTTCTTAAGTTTGTGGGCTTGTAATTTAAAAGGCTGGTTCCTGAAATATTACACTCAGGCTTTAAAAAATCCAGCACTGAACACGTGCCAGCTGAAAAGAACAGCAGGGGAGAGATGTGACTTAGAGCCACATGAATCACTACTGCTATCTCAGCAAAAGGACAGGACACCCACAAACCAAAGAGAACAGCAGAAGTTCTGAAGAAACCATTAGAGTACATAGTAACGCTGTGCCTCTGAGGCTCACAGTGTCTTCAGTGAATTAGTGAATGATGAAGATAGTGGCTGTCTTCACTAGGGGATATGCTTCTAGGAGAAGGAAGAAGAAATTTAAGAAAGCCCAAAAAGTCACAAACTGGGGTCTAAACCCAAATTTCTGCCAAGCTGAGGAAGGGCTCAGGCCAACAGCATGGTCCTTGTATTTACCTTACAAGGATTACACATAAAGCAAAGTAGCACAGCACACTCAGTAGCATCTGTTGTAAGCGTTCTTCAGTGGGAAATACGTAGAATACCTTACACAGGTGTGTGCAGTCCCCATCTGTGAGCTATGAGACAGCCAATATTTGCTCCAGTCCTGTGTAATCCAGGTGGAGCAAAGAGGAGACAGCCTGTCCTCACACAGTATTGGAGTAAAACAGAAGAACAAATGCTGTCAGGTCTGTCCCTAGCATCCAGGAGACCTTCAGCAGCTTCAGACAAACACTGCAGGAGAGAGCAGCTTTTCTACCCATGCCCATGCTCCAAAGCCTCATGTGGGCTCTGAGCAGCCAGCTGATGGGGACATCCTGTGCCGTATGCTCTTTGATTAATGACAACAAAGGCTGAGTGATGTCATATGGCTGTGGGAACTCCCCTCCCTGCACGCTACGCCTGGCTTTTCCACGTATCTGTACTTCAAGAAGGTGGCATGTAGCTGACAACAAGGTGGAGCGAAGCAAAGCCCTTTCTGACACCATTGAATCCCAAGAAGTTGGAGTTGGTAGGAGAAGCTGGAAGACATTGGCACACAAGCCTGCGAACTGGAAGGCTGGAAAAGCTAAATAATACATTGGGTATCACATGAAGAATCGGTGATGGAGGGTGACAGATTAGCACCCTTCCCCAGCAGACCCTCAATCTCGTCTGTGAACTTTGCTGGAGGCAATGGAAATCAGCTATGTTTTTCCTGTTGGGCCACCTGATCACTTTGTCCTTGACAATGTTCAGTAAAGCAGTTTCTACATGTCAGTTCAGATTGAGATTTGCATTGAGTATTCTCTCTCCCTAGTGTGGTTTTAAAGAGAATTCCCCCTACTGAGTTGGTTTTCCAAGTCCTAGGCAGTTTGGAAATCTCCAGTCCCTTTTGGCTGCCTTTTCCCAGTAGCAATGTGGGGAAACAGAAGTAGTGACGTTGCTTTGGAAGAGGAGCACCCAGGAGTACAAGGTCTCTGGGGCAAGGATTATCTCTTCTCAGGACTGCACACCACTTAGCACAGCAGTGCCCTGTGCATCCTGGGGCCTCTGTTAAAACATAATAAAAATCCTTTCTTTGCTCATGGCTTGCTGACTTGCGAGAGGAAGGTCCTTTCTGCTGCCTTGAGACTTCAGATGTTTTTCCTGCCATTCACACAGATACTCGCAGACCAGGAGCACCGGATGCCTCGGCCATTTGCTATAACCTCCTGGAAGCAGCACCAAACCCTCAAAAAACATTTGCATGAAATTCTTAATTGCCTGGAGGTGCTCACCGTGAGTTCCCAGTCACACAACCCAACGCATTGCTGATGTGGTCGCCTGTTACCTGTGTGCTACAAGGGGTCTGAATCTCCTGGTTCCCCACGTGCGGAGCCCGGCACAGCTGGCTCAGCGCAGAAGCCTCCGACGCGCTGGCCCCGTCCCCACCCTGCAGATGCCGTCCGGTATTGCTGGTTGGGGACCCGGTTCTAAACAGCCTATGGCTGCTTCAAAGGAATTAAACACAGCCCTGAATCGGGGTGTCTGCAAGGGCTGCGGGTCTAATAACCCCCTTGTTGAGCCTAAATTGGCTGCATAGTCAAGAACCGTGACGTATCAGCTGTAACTCCCCTTCAGAGCCTGCTGTCCTCCCCTTCCACTGCTCTCTTGTTCCCAGATGATATTACTTACAAGCAGAGGAGTGTCTCCTCCATCAACATCCCTTCCCATTAAAAATTCCCTCTAGCCTGTGGTTTGACCACGCTGCTCCCAGCCAGGCAGGGCAGAAGGGGGATGCTGGCCATATACAGGCTACTTGTGACTCTGCTGCTGCCCTTTCCTCATCTGGTTTCTTTTAACAAGTGAGTCTGAAGGAGAAAAAGGGGTAGGGCTGCTGTTCCTAAATGAGCTGCGATGTTGTTCAGCTCCGTGAGCAGCGAGAAGCACCGAAACCCTGCCAATGCTGTGCGAGGTAAGGATGTGTCTCTATTCGCTTCATCCAAGAGCTCCTGATGTCATCTCAGCAAACACCACTCCCTACATCTTAACAGAAGCCAAACATCAAATCCAGAGGAAACAGGCTAGGTTATTAAGCACCGTTATGTATTGTAGAAGACAGCCTGGAATCTGCTTTCATTCAAAAATACCGGATGCAAGAAAATACAACTATTGCCTACAATTGGCTCCTCTGCTTCCTGCCATGCAAGGAGAAATACGTACTTACAAAAAGTTTGCTACCTGCCGAGTACTTTAAATTAAGCATATTCCTTACACCTTCCCTCGCCACACACTTCTCTCTTCCTGGGCTCTCGATGACTGACATCCCTTTCCCTGCCATGATGCCCAATGCAAAGGATGGTGGGGCCAGAACTTCAGACACAGATTTCACAGACACCCTCCATCTAGAGCCACCCCGGCAGGCAAAACAGGAGGGCAGCCGAGCACTCTACTTCTGAACGGAGCAAGACCTGGGCTCTCTGAAGTTGCAGTAATACAGGATGACTGCTCAGGAGCATGCTGGATCCCTGGCCTTCTCCTCTACCTCTAAGGAAGTTGGCAAGAACCCAGGACAGAGCAGGCAAGACAGAACAATGCATGTTCCAAAGGGCCTTTTTCATCAGCAGTTCCTCAAAACTGCAGAGACTAAATCTGCCCCCACCACAGTGGGAGCAAGTCTTGGTGTGCGGGTCATATTTGCGTAGGAATTCATGGAAGCAACTCCCCAGCAAGGAACACTTTTGCACATAGTCCCAAGGCCTGGCTTTGCTGCAGTTGCAGGGCTCTCAGTTTCCCTTATGCAAAGGGAGGCAACCGGTTGCTGCAGGTTTACCAGCAAGTATGATTTGCTGTGATAACAGCAGAAACACCAAGTATAGTGCATCCATTTCTTTTTTTTGCACTTCTGTTTTTTAAGAACAAGCTCTGTCTTGCGATGACACTGTAATGCCAGCCTTTGCTTTCTACAAATGCCAGCCTTTCCTTTCTACAAATACCTCTCTGTCCCACCACAGGCACTCAGAAAAGAAGGAAATGCAACAAGGTCATTATGGAAAATTACTAACACGGATCCACGTCCAGCCCACAGCATTGCCACCACTGCCCTTCCAAGCTCTGGCCTGACTCAGGGACTCCTATAATGTGAAGTTGCAATGCTCCTGATGGATGGTGGCTTCGGTCCTACTCGCCAAGCCCCTACTGGAGAAAGATGCGTTGCACTTCCCGTTTTCCCGTCTGCTCACTCAAGCCATGCAACCAAAAGCGATGTTGCAAACTCTAACAGAAGGGTCAGCCAACAGCTTGGTGCCATTAGAGAATGAGGGCCTGAGCACAACCCAAATGTCATGCTCCATCCCCTTACCATGTCGCAGCACTCACCTGCCCTGGCATCCCCCTCTCCCTGACTGTTCCGTGTACAGCTGGCACCCGTGCCACTGGACAGCAAGTGACTTGCCCAAATTAAAATTAAAGAAACAGATCTTACTGTGAAGCCCCTTTGACAGTTCAGAAAAGGTTATTTTAGTAGGTTTATTTAACAGCGGCCTCTTCACTGGCTTGCAAATTACATTTGATTGGTTATTGGTGTTTAGGAATTCCTTTACTTCTCAGTCCTGCTGCAGCGTTCCTTTGAACGTCTCAGCCAACAGGGAGGTTTCATACAATTGCTATTGACTTCATTCCAGAGAAAGGTATATAAACCCTAATTAGAGAAAACCCAGATGTCGGTATGGCCACCTCCAGCACAAACAACAACCGCAAGAGTATTTCAGAGCTTTCTGATATTCTCAGTGCTCCTCATAAGCTTCAAAAGCGTCAACTTAGAGAAAGATGTAAAGACTTAGACACCACAGAAGGGAATGGGTGGCTTCTAGGAGACTGGGTGTTCTGTCAGTGTCCTGAAACACAGATTCACCGGGCTGCTGGTTACCACAGTGTCAGCACAGCTAAATGACTTTGCCTTTCCGTAGCGGCAGCAGAAAGGGCCATCATGAAGACTTCAGTCCTCTGTGCCATAGCAACAACAGCCCAGGAACTTCCTCCAGCAGACTGAAAAGGTGCGTGCTGGGTAGCCCTTTCTGTGCTTTCCTCCAACGCTTCTTCCAACCTCCTCCTTGAGCAGCCCTCTGGGAGCAGCCTCTAGAATCCAAGCAGAAATCTAAACTCCTTCACCCTCACCTCAGCCGGACTGAAAATAAACCCCTGGTGACTCGTTAGGAAAGTGCAGACTCCCTTGTGCCCAGGGCTCTGGCCACAATCGATCTGCTACCAGTGCTTTGAAAACACAGCCAAAAAAGCAGCTCCTTTCTCTCTGTTAACGTGGTGCTCAAGCTTTACTGCCACCCATATGGCTGCCCTATACGAATGGCAGCCTGGCTGTGCCAGGGGCAAAGCTTTTGAAAGAAACGGAATAATTAAAGAGCTTCTTTCAGGCATATTTTTTTTTTTCTCTTGCAGCTATTTTTGTTCTCTGGGTTTGGAAGTCGTGTGCCTTCATGCGTCGTACTCTTACTGCCAGATTCAATTTTTCCACTCCGTTTCTTTGTGCTTCTGATAGCTGGACATAATATCCAGTTAAAAAAAAAAAAAAAAAAAAAAAAGGGCTAGCTGGGATTTCTGGGGTTGCTTTTCTTTTCAGGAAAGCCACAGCAGCCGTCGTTTCCCGTGCAGACATCAGCCAGAGGCTGGTGCAGCAGGCAGCCTCGCTGCATATTTTCTGCCGGAAGGCAGAGAGAGCATCTATAATTTACTCCCCATTTTTATCATACCCCAAGAAAAGGAGTTGATATATTTGGACTCCGTGTGGAGGAAGAGGACGTTTTAGGTCTGGTATCCACTAAGGTATGAATACAATTGACTATGGCTAGGAAAGCATGAAATGTCAGCTTTGTATTTGGTGTATGGACTTGATATAAAAGGTTCCAAATGTTTGGTTTCAAGGACAGTGATCTCAGGGACCTATTCCGTTCCAGGACTGTAATGGAGTTCCAGCTTCATTACAGGAAGCAAGGGTGAACATTTATCCATCCTTTCCAGTTATATGGTGCTTTTATACCTGAATTAAGTCCTCGGGGAGATGAATTATCAGGCTGAGATGTGGTTAGGGATAGCGCAGCCACGTGTTCATCTTGGATAAGCTGTAAGTGGCAGACAAAAGGACCTCAGTCCTCCACCAAGTGCCTAACTCCTACCCAGCAGTGTCTTTTCCCATACACCTGGTATTCTTGGCCAGGGATTTTTCTTTCTGCAGCTCTGGCCTTCTGCTTCTTAGAAAGCAATGTGCGTTCTCTAAGGGCTGGGAGAAGGCTGGAGTGGAGCAGCCATGTGCAAACCAGAAGCAGTTCAAGTTGCCTCCTCTTCCTCGCCTTCTCCTCCTCCCTGACCAAATGATGCCACTGCAGGGCCTGCCACGTCAAGGCAGAAACCAAGGGAGGAAAATCTGGAAGTGGGACGTGCTGACTCCCTTGCTCACAAACGTGCCGCTGTCCCTGCCCAGAATGAGGTGCATGAATGCCAGTGAACTTCATTATGATCTGTGCTATTCCAGTACATTGCAAACAAGCTGGTAATGAGCTAAAGCAGTGTCAACTGAGCTCCTTCTTGACAGACCCTGCTTCATACACAGGCCCAGCACATTTGCTCCAAAGAGACAGAAAGCTTGGGGAAAGAGGTTATACCAGATTCTTCAACACTTGATTTCCCATCCTTCAAGGGTACAACATGCCTAAGTCCATCCTTGAGCTTCTGAGGTTCAAAGTGTCCTTATCCTGCTCACCGGTGCAGTTCCAGAGTCCACCGATCACGCTTCCCTAGAGGAATAATAGGTGTCAGTGCAAAACCGCCTACTGCAGAACACAAGCACTGGGCTGAATTCTCTGCCAATTTCGTTCCCAAATTTAAATCCTCCCACTGTTCCACCAGCATGTCAGAGATAAAAGGCAAAACCCTTCCAGTTACACAAGCGAGCTGGGAACCTGGAATAACTCCACAGGGATGAGTAATGCCAGCTCAGCATTGCCGAGCCCCACCGCTCCATCCTGAAGGAATACAGAAGCGAGATGAGCAGGCGTGGCCAATGGCACATACGACCCCGGCTGAGCCTACACGCTTGCCACGTCCACAGCACTTGTGACTTCTGCCACAAGCAGACCCCCCCCAGCCCAGGCAGCAGCTTGTGGTGCGCACACAGGGATGCTCAGCACTTAGGGCTCCACATGCTCCCCCGGCTGGAGGCATCTGGCTAGGAAACCAAGTGATTCTGACACGAGGGAATTGCATCTCTTCACCCAAAAAAGCAATGTCCCAATTGCTAGGCAGCTAAAAGCTGTGTAGTCATGTCCTGGCTGGGTGCCCTTCATGTTTTCCCGATGCTGTGCTCTTCCTGCTAATGCTTTTCCAGGCCTTGGGCTATTTCCGTCATGAGGGGAGAGAAAACAATCCACGACCCCATCTGCTAGTCGTTCAGTGCAAAGCGGAGCCCTTCCAACTAAAGAGATGAGGCTTGAGTTTCCTTGCGCAGAGAAATCAGCAATTCCCCACAGTCCAGAGGGTTGTGCACTGTGAATTTTTCTTTACCCTTTCAAGAAGTAATTCAGAAGCATGATTTGTATGTGACAAAAATCTTCCCAGAAGCACTTTTCTATCCCATGGGGTAAGGAATAATAAGCTATACTGCTATCAGAGAACAGGGTCTGCAGCAAAAACACATCTGCCTTTCCCCTCTTGTGACTTGGTTCTACAAATTTGCCTTAGATGGTCCTAGAGAAGCACCACGAGAATAATTGCCCGCATCCAAAACGTGATCAAAGCAAGAAAGTCCCACTGGCAAACTGATGCAGAAATCAAGTCGCTGGCAACAAACTGCAAGCTGAGGCGGAGTGCAGTTGTGTGGTTGCCTAGAACTGCATTTTATAGGATGTGCTTGGGGTGCAGTCAGAAGGACAGAGCTGGTAGAGGAGGACAGACAAAACCAGAGGGGAAATGACATCTTGGCTGAGGGGCACTGGCTGTGATATGTCAACCATAAGGCCCCTTTTTTAGTTAGGTTATCATCAGTTGCCATTTGCTTCCGACTCTGCTGAGTAATCGTCTTACAAAAGAGATGGTTTGTGATGACTGGAGCTCTGAGCAGGCCTAACAAAGCTGTTATTAGCTGCCACATAAGTCATCTCTTAGCCTTGACTTCCCCATTGCTAAACTGATAAACACTTGCTTCACTGTGACACGGTGAGTATTCAGTTATTAATCCACATTCGGTAAGCTCCGGGGGATCCTCAGGTGACAAGCTGACTACAGCAAAGAACAGTCACGTATTCAATTAATAAACCTTAGCATTAAACAATATCACATTACGAACCAGCTTAGGCATGAAGTGATCATCGGGCATTTCTCAGAGAGGCCTGGCTGCATTTTTCACATTTCTTTTTCTTCGTGGTGGAATAGTGGTCACGGTGTTCTTCAAATTTTTTGTTAGCTGAGCACCTTTGACACAAACGCACACGTGTTGTACATGAAAGCAAGGACAGGCAGAAATCCAACAACGAACTAGGTATTAAAAAGTAATAAAATGACCTAAAAATGCTTGGTTACCTCTGGCAACTATATGAAGAAAAGAACCAAAAGAACTTAAAACGTAATTCTGAATTATTAGCTGCTATAATAGCAACTACTTATACTTGCAGCTGTCAAAGCAACTCACAAAGCTGACTTAATTAAACATGCCCTTCTTTTTCCTTGGGCAGTGCATTTGGTTTTCCTAACTTTTCTGGCAGGGAAATCGAGGCACAAGAATACAAAGACTGAGATTTTTTTTTCAGTATGGAAGTTCAGAAAAACACAGGGCTATTTTCTGCATGCAGTCACCAGATTACAGATCGTTAAAGTGGTCAAGTAAAGGGCTCATTTGTTCCTAAGGCACATTTATACACAAAGGCTATCCCATTCACCAGCTATAGAAAAGCCATGTTTTTACAGCCAAGCATGCAGAAAGCACCTTGGAGGTTCTTGCTCTCAGAAGTGCCCACCAAACGTAGGTACATCTCTTTGGGGCCACGCAGCTCTGCGCTGCACGAGCTGATCCTGCTCTGGGTTGTACCAGCAGGACGCGCGGGGTCCCAGCCGACCCTCATTGCAGTCACCTTAGCTCAGCAGGAGCAGGGCTGATTCCGGAGAGCCTGCCTGCCTCCCTCTACCTCCAGTGGTGCCAATTCTAACTCGGGCTGATTTGTGACTCTTACAGATGCGATCTAACTGCTACATCGTGTTACCACTCCCTTACAAGCCGCCTGTATCGCTGCGCATAAAACTCGCCCCAGTTGGAGAGAAGGAGAAGCTCTGTCCCTTGAACTCTGATCGAGTCCCACCTGCAGGCCAGCTGTTCCCAGCTGCTGGCTCGGATGCACGCAGCCTTGCTCTGTTTCAAATCGCTCTTGCCTTGGATAGGAAGAAACAGGAGCACCACATCCAAAGTAGCGCTTTTATACCTTCTGCTATACCTGATCAACACGTCGAGTGGGCTGGGTAATTCCGAGCAACCCACCTTGCACCAGGAATAACTGCATGCTCATGTGCACGAAGCCCACTTTGCTAGCAGCTACAAAAATGACTGTCAAATTTGGGAAAATAGCTAATCCATGCCTTGCAGTGACAATTCCTCCACAGAAATATCTTCTGTGGCCAGGAAAAGGACTGCCTCATGAGCCTAATGTGTTTGGAAGTGAGCCACTGGCATATTCAGATCAAAGACAATGTTATTTAGTGACCTGGAGCATTCAGTTCTCTGTTTAATATAGTTCCAAATCAGGCTGTGAAGGGCGCTACACTGCATGTCACTCCAGTGATGTTCGGGGTCTCCCTTAGTTTAATGCTGTGGGACAGAATGAAACATGAGCTTTCCAGATCTCGGGGCAAGGAACAGCAACTCCTGGATCCTGTTTCTGACGGCCACAGCATCCATGGGAGGCCACGCACCGCAGCCTCTGAGCCCCATTACCGCTATTAGAAGACTGAGAAAAATTAATCCTTCCCTCTCTCGCAGGAGTATCTGGAGTATTTCATAAATAGGAATGGCAAAATGTTAAGTCAGAAGCTGTAGGTGTGCAAAGCGGAGTTATTATTATTTATTAAATCTGAGTGTGTTCTATGTGAAATGGAGTGAAAACAGCATTTGCCTTGGTGAGACTAGCTCGTGGATGCTTGGCACAGACACAAGTCGTTTTGCATTCAACTCCTTCTTCCAGAACCATCAGCAGCCTGACAAGGTCACTACCAGCTGCCAAACCACCTTCCAAAGGAGCACAGACTTCCTCTAGAAATTAAAATAAGGTGAGCGTGTTCCTTCAAGGAAAGGGGGCCTGAAGAGGAAGATGAGATTTTAAGTCCCACCTCCACATCCTCGTCTTCTGCAAAGTACTGTATTGCTGGAGGTTTAATCTGAGATGATTACTGGTGGTCACTCTCTGGATTTTTTTGCAAGAGAGAAAAGTGCTGCTTTCCTTGCCTGGTGAAATAGGGCTGTGTACAGCAAGTACCTTACTCTCACTTCCTTCTGTGGCTGTTACAGTAAGATACCAAAGAGAAAAACAAGGAACCTGACATAGACAGCAGAGTCAGCAAAACCCCATAACAAAGTAGTGATTAAGCTCCCTAAATACCTATCTGAAAGCTTCTGTGCACTCTAGTATCCACTGTTCTTCCTCCTTTCTTCAAAAGAATAAGTATATTTTGCATCTCTCTGTCCATGGGAGCAGACAGCACCATGGCAACAGCTCCATGGCGACAATATCCATGGCAACCAGATCCTGCAATTGCCATGGCTTCCCGTTCAAAATGAGAGCTTGATCTGCATGGCTTTTTGCATTTGCTCATGGAAATAGCATGGGACTGGTTACGAGAGAGTTAAGCGTAGCCAGAGGTTTCTGAAGCTAAGGAGCAAAGAATACTGGATAGCGTTGGAGAGGTGAGTTCTAAGGAGGGATGAAACTGGACAGTGTCATTGAATACCAGCTCAGCATCCCATCTCAGCTGGAGCGTGGGCTGGGAAGCAAAGGCAGTCCAGGTGAGATGCTATCTCAAGGTTACAGCCACAGCAAGTTTGTAGTTCTCATACACGAGGCAGGAGAGCAGCTGTGCCAGCAAACTGCCATTTCAGACACACACATCACTTGTTAAAACACGGGAGATTTTAATCAGTTTGTTGGTGCTGGTTCTGGCAGGCTCAATAAGCACAATCCTACAGGAGCACTTCCCAGAGGGATCTGAGAAGGGACTGAAGAGCCACCCTGGATGAGGACCTATACTCCCTCCACTAATGCCAGCCAGTCCTGAAGCCAAAAACTCTCTGAGAACATGAACGGAGCCTTATATGCTCCCATGCTTCATACATGTTGTATAGCTTAGGTGGGAAAATTGAGGTACAAAAAGGGGACTCATCTTGCAGAACTTCAGAAAGCAAATAAGCACAAAGTCCCATTAGTCCTGGTCCCAGTCTTAAACTGGACTCCTGTTGGAAGAGTCAACCTAAAACGGAAGAGGGATGGCGGGGAGTGACACCAACCAGGAGCTAGGAAGAATATGTGGGAAACACCCTCCATCTACAGGAAACCGTCCCACCCCCAGCCCACCAAATCCTGTTGCTTTGTCAGCTAAGTGTGGCTCATTATACCCGGCACTAATCCCTCCCTGCCATGCACACCAGACAAACGCCGCCGCCCCCCCCCACTTACACACACCGCAGGGGGATGCCTAGAGCTAAAGAGTGCTAATTTGGGATTAAGTTGCACCTGAGGCTTTCATGGCTCCCCGGTTGATGGTCAGGGTAGCAAGTGCTGCTGCCACCTGCTTCTCCTTTGCTTCTTCTCTATTCTCTCTCCTAACCAGCCCTTCACCCCAGCCACCCACATGTAGGCCCCAGGCGTAGCCCTATCGTGCTGTCAGTTTAAAAATCAGCAGCCACTTCTTTCAAGCTCTGTTGCATAACAATTTCTAATCAAACCAGACTTCCCCATCACATTTCTGCCAAGCCCGTGCATGCAGATCCTTAGCCCTCGCCCTTCTGTACCTCCATTCATCCCCATCAGAACATCTGGCTCTCCACATGGTGGGGGGAGCACATGAAAAAAAAAAAAAAAAAGAGCAGCCCGGATAACTGAAAACTCTGCATACAACTGAGGGAAGACAGATCCAAGGTATTGCTATTCAATTGTTGCCTGGGTTTAAGTTTGCTGAAGGGAGCTGGCTTCGTAGTCTTGAGTCTGATGTGCGCAAATTAGTCCCAGCACCTGAACAGCACCATCCTCGGTTGTCTCCCACTGGTCCCTCTCCTTCCAGAGAGGAACCAGTTCAGCTGATGTTGACTCCTTTGGCCCTCGAGAGTCTGTTGTTGTGTTGTCAACAGCAAGATCAGGCCAAACTAGATTAAAACCCGGCTGGGTAGAAGACCGATGGCTTCAGTAATGCTTAAATTCTATTTCAGAGCAGCAAAGTTCTCAAAGTGCAAGCTTCATTTCTCTTTCTGTGGATCAATGGCAAAACTCTGCATTTAGCACCATGAGGCTGAAATCCCACCTTTTTTATCCTTGTGACGGTTTCACTCATGCAGTTGTACTGATGGTGGTCTGGATCAGGAGAAATGCCCCTCCATCAGCCCCTGTGCCTGCTGCTACCTGCTCCACCATCCTCACCAAGCACCTGAGCAGGTTCATTTCATTTCTTCAGATTCTTGGGAAACGCAACTCGTTCCCTTGTCCCCTTGTTATTTATCCCCTTTTATCCCTCGCTGCAAGCTCCCTGCCTTCTGCTTGTGTGCAGAGGGGGAGGGCGTTCCCGCAGTCCCTGCTGGCTGCAGCACTCTCACACAAAGGAAAAGTAAATGTTTATCTGGTTCTTTGGTATGTATATTACTGCTGTGCTTACAGCTCGGTGGAGAAGTCTTGCTGCAGCTGGAGTTAATGTCTTGGAATACCATATTCCAAGGGTGGGTCTATCTAGGCTGGGGAGAGAGCTGTCTAGTGACTTGGAGCAGGAGCCTGGGAGCTCCTGAGTTATATCCTTATGTCTGGCAATGACTCAGTCACGTCGTCAAAAATAACTCACAATCGCTCCCTGCCTTGGCTTCCCCATCTGTAAAATGGAGCTGTTTTCAGAAAGCTGTACTGTGAACTCCACTTCATGGCAACCGCGCCACATTCAGAGACCTTCAGATCAAAGATACTGTGACCAGATTACTGTTAATATTGCCAGAGATTTATGAACACACCCCTGGTGCTGACAAGTCAATAGCCTTCCCAAGCATAAATGCTCGATGCAGTGCAAATGCTGACCTAGATTTTGAGTAATTATGCTGGAAACGGGCACATGTGATGCTTTTGCTCTCTGGCTTTCCAGTCCGCAGCATTCATGTAAATAGAGAATATATAGCTACCTTTAGTTTCAGGGCTGTCCCTTTCCTACTGACAGCATTTCAAAGTGTTAGCAAGACCAGACTAAAGATTATTTTCTCTTTTTCCATCCCCAAGCTGAGGTCTCTGCTGCTTGAGTGGAAGCAGAATGTTTGCTAGGTGCAAAAGAAGGTCTGAAACACCCCGTGACACTTCAGCTCCCATCCAGGCAAGGGCAGCGGTGCTTGCAAACCCAAGGTGACTCAGTGTGGTCCAGGGTGAACCCAGGGATCACTGCACAGGGTGGCAACGCCAGTCTTGATGCTAACAGTGACCTGTCTGCAATGGAAAGAAATCCCCATAACGCATCGGTTCAGTTGCCAACGGAGAAGAGGAGAAAAGGGCTCCTTCTCGACCCTTACAGACCCATACATGTGGTATGAACCATGGTATTAAGGGTACTGCATCTTATCGTGTCTGAGTGCAGGGACACTCACGTATCACTAATCATCCTGACAGTGAGAATTTTCACCCATTTTCCATCCCCACATTAAATCAGGATTTTTTAGCAGTCCACAATTCCTGCTAAATGTGTGAACGTCCAGTTTCTCATCATTTTGGCACCACAGCCCCAAACAGCAGCGCACAGTGCAGAAAGAGGGAGCTTAGTCCTTCGCAAGAGTCGAAACATGGAGTCGTAGCTCAATTCTGAATGGATAGCACTTGTGTCAGCCTGCAAGGGAACGGGCCTCAGGATGGGATGCAGGCTACGTGGCTCCATTGGGCTGACGGGGACGAGGCTGCTGGCGGGCAGGCAACAGCCAGGCTTGGAAGGTACAAAGGGCTGAGATCTACATCTTGGTATGCTCAGTCATACAGCGCATGCCAAAGGAGCTCCTCTGGCCAAGTCACTACTAGTGACATATTCAGAACTGCTCCTGCTTAGTCAGGTTAAGGAAAAAAGTCCAATTTTACTAGAAAACATTGATTTCCTTCCTGATTTCTGCCTGTATAAGGAAGTGGCTTCTGGTGCTGAAATTTCATGAGATACTGGGTTTCATGGAACTGGAACGCTGCTTGCCTTGTCTGCATGGCTCGCCTAGAGTATCCATGAAGCTATTGCCCCAGACAGTACAGCCCTTGCAGAAGGCTGGCTCCAGCAGGGATAAAAATCACAAGGCACAGGCAAGTGACAAGTTTGATAGAGCATTCATAGGAGATGCTTCCACAGCACTGAATTAACCTTCCTGTTCCCTTTACATGTGTGAATTTAGGACAGTGATACTCAAGTTCAGCAGTCAAGTCTGTTTTAAGACGGCACCTTGAACATGTAAGCCTCAGGGAACTTGGGTTTACCAAAGGGAGTGGTGAGAAATAAAAAGGATTCCATTAATCACTGTGGGAGTTTTCCCATGGAAAAGAGCACTCTTGAACAGGAAAGTCGACACCTCCTAAGCAGACAGCCTTTGTAGTAGCTGGGCCTTAGTATTTGATGCCAGGTCCGTTCTTCATAGATCGATGTATGACCCTCACAGCAAAAGCCAAGCAGAAGTGACAGAAGCTAATCTGCAGTGTCAAACTATGTGTGCTGAAGAAAATACTCTGTGGTTCTGGGCATGCGCTGTATTTATGGGTTATTCTCTCCAGATGCAAACCTCACATGATGCAAACAAAATTATAGACTTTGCTGCCCAGAATAGATTGCAATGGAGTGAGTCTGACTAAACAAGGAGGATATCTTGGTAGCTTCTCCCACCTGGCCTTGGGTGGTTGGGACACAGGTACAGGGAAGCCACCAGCTCTCATGAAAAAAGAAGAAAGCAGCAAATTTAAAAATACAAGGCATGGGAAGATCCCTGGCCAGCAGAGGTAACAAGCCTAGCTGAGCGTAGCCTCTGGAAGAGCCGGACACAGAAGTGTCACAGGTACCAGCTGAGTAACCGAAGTGGGGGAAAATAGCTGGCCTCCCAGACGCCTCCGTTCTCATCCTCTCGGGAGGGCACACGCTATTACACTGCTTCCATCACATGCATTCACCAAACAAACTGCATGCAAAAGGGACAGGCAACCCTGTCCTTCCCCAGTCCCCAGACTCCGCTTCCACTGTGCCAGGCCAACATCGCCAGCTGACACCATGCAGGAATAACACAGGCTGGTTCTGCCATGCTCCCCAGGCAGCTGGAAGCCTCCTGGCAAATTTATGGAGGGTCCTTGACCTTGCAGACTCAAGCAAAGCTACACCAACAGAATCTTTTCAGGGAGGGAGAAGGAATAGCATCTGCGTGCACCTCACAGTGCTCTCTGCAACTAGGAGCTGCATGAGACTAACCAAAGGATGAAGTTTAAACAAAAGCATCTCTTTGGAAATTTAACCCTACTGGGGTCCTTACAGGCACACATATAGATGAACTCAGTCTTGTCATCCTGGCAGCAGTATGGACACAGACCTCCGAGACAGGGCAGAGATGAATGCAGAAGGAATGGAAAGGCCATGGAGGTGGAAGCAGCAAACTCCAGACTAAGGAAAGAATTAGAAGCTTTGCAGGAATTAACTCCTATTTTATTGCGGTTTTATTTAACCAGCTCTAAAAAGCCTTTCTCTTGGTCTTTAAAAGGCAAGAGCAGACCCTCAGAGCAAGAACTGTGGTTAGTCGCTCTCCCCACCCGCACGGAGGTGGGACAGGAGGGGAATGGCAGGACCACGCGTGAGCGACTCCGACCCCTTTCTCTGCCCACTGCCCGTTGGTGCCCTCCTGCTTTGCTCTTAAGCACGCTCTCCAATCAGTGCTTACAAAGTCGGCCATCCAAAACCTTGAAAAAAGACTTCTCTACCATTTTGTTCCAACGGGTTACTCTCTCTCATCACAGGCACTCACAGACACGTGCGCACACAAACGTCCTCTACTCGCTGTTGCACCCACATAAAGAGTCCTGGCACTGTACTGGGATCTTTCTAGCCCACTGGTGAGCAGTACAATCTGCCCCTTGCCGTGCCAGACTCCTGCACAACATGAATCAGCTCTGCTTCCATAGGCAGAACCTGGCGTCTCCGCAGTGCCCGGATCATTCTGGGGGAATTTCTCAAAAGTGACAAACAATAAACGACCCAGGAACCAATTAAGACAGGCTAAATACAAAAGGCTGCTTGAGCACATACCAGAACCATCTTACTGGGTTTAGGGAGTCACAGCAAGTGTCAGGATGGTGGGATTCAGTGCCTGGAGTCGCTGGCTTGTTGGCCTGTGAATGCAGCTGCCTCCCTTAAGTGCTTGTCCTTGTTCCACAGCTCCCAAGAAACCAGAATCCACAGTTCTTGTCAGCTCTGCAAGGCAGCCAAGAGGCTGTGCTGATGTCAGGGAGGAACCCTGAGATGCTCGGATGAAATACATTTGCTTCTATGAATGAGAAACAGTAGCACTAATTAAATTGCCATCAGACGTGAAAGGTCTTGAAAGGGGCCATTTCCATGCTTGTCCCATTCAGCATTTCAAGCTGAGAGAGAAGCGTGGCAACTGGAAGAACAAAGCTGAACACAGAGATGGATGCAGACCGGTGAGAACATCAGCTAGAGAGATTTCTAAAGACTCATCCCTGCAGTCCTGCTTCTCCCCACAGCAAATGTCCTCTGCCCAGCCACACCGCGCTGGCTCTGCAGCTCCAGCACTACGTGGGACCTAGCAAAGCATGCATGCGTGCATGAACCACCCACCCACCAGCCTGGAGTCTTGGTTTGCCATGGCCAAACACTGCACCACAGATCATCAGCAGCAATGCTATTTGTTTAAAACACCACCTGGCCAGGATCCTTGGTGTAGCACCATGGTACCTGGAGGAAAGAGAGTCGCTGAGGAGAAAGCTTGCTTTTGACGCTTGAGGTCTCGTGCTTGATAGCCTCGTGCTCCACACGGACAGACTGAGGCAGGGAGAAAAATCAGATGCGCTTACACAGCAATTCGGGGATGAGTGTGAGAGCACTTACTCCCAGGCACTGTTTTATGCTCCGATGGCAATAGCTAGCCAGCGAGAAAGCTGCCAAAGGTGGGTTAACATCAAGACCTTCACTGGCAAAGGCTTAGAGGAAAAGGCCCTGAGTGAGGGTTTAAAGGGCATGCATATGCAAAGTCCTCAAGCAGATACTTGATTTTAAACATGTCTCTCGCTCCCACCAAATTCAATGGGATTTCACATACATACCTAGTGCTAAGCACATGCTTCACCCAGCTTGCTAAGTTGGAACAGGTATCTGAGTGAAGAAATGTTTTTGTAAAACCAGTTGCACTGGTATAGCCAGTAGGACGAACTAGATCCAGAGATATCCCCAGCAAGGAGCAAACCAGGGAGTTAACATTACATGCTGCTACGCTTAAACCCCTGGGTGCCTCACTGTCCCAAGGATGAGAGATGAAAGACATGGAGAGCCTCTTGCTAAGCTGAGTATGCAAAGCACTCATCGTTTTTTGTAGGCTTGCTCTGCATCTGCACTGCTTGGCATTAAAGAGCAATCTGGCACAGAGCACAAGAGGTGTGCACGCTAACAAACTGGAGTCCTGCAAAAATGCCAGCCACAAAGCTGAGCATCCCAGCCTAGACAAAGTGCGGAAAAGAGTTGTTGCCCCAAGCCACAGTAGGTCAAACTGCAGGTTGCTAAATTTCTCTAAATAAAAATAGGTTCACTATGCTTTTACACAAACAAACAAACAAACAAATAGTGAAGCCAGGCACAAGACTGAGGATGAGGTATTCCAGAGCTCTGCGTGACCACTGTGTCTCTTCCATTTCTGGTACTGCCTACAAGGACACCACAGATGCCCTTGTCCGTGGATCTGCATTGCTCTGACTCCAGAAGACATACTTTCAAACGCATGACATATCTTAAAATAAGCAGCATGAAATCCTTTTTATTTGCCTGTGGCTACTGGGCTTTTCTCTGGAACCATTAACTCTTTGACTTCTCTGGGTTCCATGTGATCACACATTACCAGAAGCTGCAACTGTAAAAAAATGAAATATCACAAACTAATTATCAACCCCTAATCCTCAGCAACCTAATGGAATGACTGCTATGGCGTGAGAGATGAATTTGGGCAGCCAGTGAAAGCAGACAGGCTGGATCTCCTAGCATGAGACACTGGGACACACACATCCCACACTCCTGCCACAAATTATCATAGAAACATAGAGTCATTTAGCTTGGGAAAGATCTTTAAGATCATCAAGTCCAACCATTAACCTAATCCTGCCATTCCACCACTAAACCATGGCCCTAAGCACCTCATCTACCCTTAATACTAAGCCAGGAGGGCAGGACATATGCAGAATTGGCACGTGCAGTGATAGTAGGTGGGCGATGAGTTGCAGAACTGACTGTTAAATGCCTACCTATTAAACGGAGGCCTTAAATCACATACTAAATGTTTGCACAAGGGATGAATTAGACCCTAAAAATGAAGGCTGCATACCTTGTCGCTAATAAGAACATAGAGGAAAATCTTCTGACATCAGTAGGGATTAAACAGGGGGTTTGGGTTAGAAAACAAATCTGGTTTATGCAAAACAGCGTAGCCCTGCACCTTGCTGGTAACGATGTGGAGTGGCAGGTAGACTCAGGGCCTATGACTACTAGAATAGCACAAAAAAGTTGTTTTGGAAAAAAAGCACCATTGGCAGATGTTAGATGGACTCCGCTATGCTGCACAAGCCTTCTGCCTGGAACCAGAAATAGCTGGACTGCAGATGTGTGCAAGATTTTGTTTAGTCTATCATGGTTATTGCTGCGGAGAAAACTTTGTTTTAGTCCTAAATATTCATTCTCCCACACATAGGCAGGACCACAATGCGCACACACACACAGTTTGGCAGAAGATGCAGAGCCTGCTTGTTTGAAACCTAGAGCTGGAATACAAAGGCATTTCGGAGAGATTGATGGGAGCCAGAGAACGGTAAGGGGAAAAGACACATCGGCAAGAACAGGAGATGCTGCAAGTCAGGGAGGGGGGCCAGCAAAACAATGCAGAGAACAAAGGGAAGGGCAAGAAAGCAGGAGAAAAGTGCTGCTGCTGTCTCTCAGGGGCAGAATTTTCAGTTCATACAAAGTCAATGTGAAGCACTGCTGATTTACACCAGCCTGCAGCGCTGGTTCTGCACCCTTGCAGCCAAAGAGAGTTTTGCCATGAGGCTTCACTAGGTCAGGCCTTTGCTTCCTATGCCTCTGTGTTTCAGAACCACAGGCAGTGACCATGCACCTGGCCTGGCTCTGAATCCTTCTGGTCCCTTGACAGCCCCTGCAGTGCCAAACGCGAGAGAAAGAGGGACTGTGGCGAGAAAGTCACATACACAAATGCAGAGCAAGGCAAACGTTCCCATTTGCCAGTGGCAGGTGTCCCTTTGCTGCAATGGCAGTGACAAATGTCACCCTGACCTCCTAAACACAAACACACACTCATGCACACTTCATCTCTTGTTCCCAGGAGCTCCGGAACAGGCAACCACACAGGGTCTATTCTGCGGGCACAGTATCATCTTGCACTGATTGCTACTTGTCCCCTGCCTTGATGGTGCATTTTGAACTCATTAGCTTAGCTGCTAATGGCTCTGCACGTGGAGCACAGGCACACTTGGGGCCGCAGACAATGCCCTCCCTTGTGGCTGCCGCCACAGGAACTCTGTTGTGTGCCCCGACACTGGAGCTGTGTTCCCCTTGGCTGGCTCCCCACGATTCTCCCTGCCCTGCGAGATTTCCCGACCCTCTGCCAAAGCTGAGCCTCACTGGCCTTTTCAGTGCTGGGGTTTTGCTTTACATTTCCCAGCAGGGCACTGATATCAGCGCAGCTCCTTCGGCAGGGCTGACGCTTCCCGCTCCCACCGGCACCTGAGCCCACCGTCGCCCCATTCCGCTGGAAGTACAGGGCTCAGACCCCCACAGAACTCCCAGGAGGAGTCTGCTTTGCGAGAGGTATTTGGCATTTGGCACTCCTCACTGTGACTCTCGTGACCAGTCTTTTGGAATTGTTTTCTGCTCATCATGCTGAGTCATTTGGAAAATCTACCTCCCAGAGATTCGAGTGCCTTTGGCGCTGCTGCTCAAACCCTCCCGTAAGTGGAGAAGTGCTGTGATACTAGGGAAACAGGGAAATCTGAAGAAAGCTGCCACGATAAACATAACCATCAAAATCAACGGCAAAATGACACGGGAATTCACAAATTTGCAGTCCGCAGGCAGTAGGGACAGTTAGGACTGTCCAGTCATACTCTCATTACCCAAACCTGAAACCTCCAGTTGGTCACTCCAAGACCAGTTCTAGCCCACTGGGAGCACCCCTCATACAAAGGGCCACGTGGAGGTGGGGTGGCAGTCTAAGAGCTCTAAAGCACGCGACGCCGGAGGTCGGTGCCTTCCTCCAGCTTGCAGAGGGGGACGTGCACGGGGACAAAAGTCACGCTGTCATCTCACCAGGCCAGCACCCGAGCAGAGCACAGCACCCTCCTCCTCAGTCTCAGGCCACAGAACAGATCCCGTTTGTTGATTCTACCTTGCCAACACTTGCCAGTGTCAAAAGTTTCCCTGTTTCCAGAAGGAAGGAACCCTTTTGCCCCTGAGGGCAGCGATATTCAGAACTACACTCCCCTGGGAACAAACACTGATGCCCTTTTTATAGGCACCCTGCCTTACCACCCCTTCAACATCTCCTTTGCCTTTGCAGCAAAACTAAACTTCCAGCTCGTCTTAGCCCAACAGCTTTTATTGAAAGAAGTGGACCCATGGTGCATGGAAGCCAACAGTAAATCTGCCATTAAAAAAACGCAACCCACTGGGAGGTACTGCGGACTGGCAAGTGCTGCACAGCAGATCCCAACCACCCGTGTTTCAACTCTGCGTGATGCGCCCATCCCTTTGGCATATGGGCTTCCAGTGAAAACCACCGGTTTCAAAGCAAAATCCTTGAATCTCCATCCTAGCCCCAGAAGGAGCAGTGTCCCGTTATCGAAGGCAGAGAGAGCATCGACCACTTTCACTGGATAATCCCTTAATTAGTGTGGCCTCCAAAATAATCCTATTGAACGGTTTACACGCAGCACAGTTTAAAACAAGCCACGCCACAGATCCCAGGGGAATGGACAGTATGGCATTCTTAGGTGCCTTTGTATTAGCTGATTAGCTGGCTTTTGTATTTGCTACAACAGGTTGTGCCCCAGCCCTCCCAATCTTTCCACAGCACTAATGGGCCTTTGCTTAATACCTTATAGCCAGATGGATTTAAAGGCCAATAAGGCTCTTTTGACTAACTCACCAGACCACATAGGCCATTTAAAAAATACGTGCTGGCTGAAAGCTTATTTTCCAGAGTAGTCCCCAGTCTTGACGTGAAGCTATCAAGACACGCAACATCACTAGCTCCATGGGCACCATCTTGCTACTGGCCCACACTTTGCTTTTAATGTGAATTTGTTGGAGAACATGTTCGGTCTGCATCATCCCAGCCCTCACCAAGCCCTGCTCTGCATGCTCAGAATAATTAGTTAGATTAGCCAAGTCTCTCCACGAGTGCAATGTGCTCTGTAGGAACACCATACACTGAGCTGGCTGGCTCAAGGTATTCCATGGATACATTCCAAGCCGGCACCTAAGAACAGCTTGCAGGCAGCACCCGTCGCAAGGAAAATCATTTCAGTGCCAGAAGCTCCATCCTCCCTGTCCAGGCTGAAGAAGTAGGATGGGGATTAAGAAATTAGCTTGGCCTCTGGGAGCAGAGTGAGAAGAAATGTTGTTACTGATTCATGAAGACAGATAAGGAAACAATTGCTCTCCTTATCAAATGTTTCTGGGACTCGGGGATACACGCGCAGCCCTAAAGTGTTAAGAAATGAGACCTCATCGTGTCCTCCACCAGCAGAGAAATCAGGGTCACTGCAGGAGTCAGCTGAGGGGGTCTGATGCTTTAGGCAGTTAAAGCCCTGCAGATCAGAGAGTGCTCCATGAAATCAAACTTTGTGTGCAATGCAGTGTGAACTCTTGGGGCCAAAAAAATAAAATAACCTGTCCTTTATGTTACAATAACAGTTATTATTTCTTCTTTCTCTTTCTTAGCACACACATATTTACATGTGCAATGCCCTTTTAAACTGTAAATACTGAGCCGTTCTCAGAGGACAATGTCTGGAAAGGTTTCCTCCTATTGCCAGAAGAAACAAATGTCTTCTATGAGAGATATTGGCTGGGGGGAGAGAAGGGGGTTGGTTTTGGATTGAGTTCTGAACGTCTTTTTTCTCCCCTCCTCCCACTCCCTTTTTCTTCTCTGATTCACAAGGAAACCACAAAGCAAACTTAAGACTGAATGAGATTTCTTTTTGTGAATGTTCTGGCTTTCTTTTAGGATATTCACTTCCACCCCCACTAGCCTAAATCTCCTCCATTTATACCAGCCCAATAAATACAGCAAACTTCCACAAGCGTAAACACAACCAAAATGTGGCCTGGTATTTAATTACCATTGCAGAAGCCACCGGGAGTTACATTGACACACAAAGGCAAATTTTAATCCTCTCATTTCATCCAATGCTGTTTGATTTGGTTTAACTTAAACTTTTCAAACTCTTCAAATACACTGACCTTTGTGTGAGGACAGGTTTGCATGACCAAAAGCCCAGAGTTTTTCAGCACTTTTAGCTGCACAGTACATGGAATGCATCTCCCTGCCTCTCCAGATGCCTTTTTGGAAAGGCACCTAAGCAGCCCTCCACTTCCAAATCCTGCCATCACCACGTCACCAGAAGGCTCTGCTCTGTTTCAGTGCAAAAATCCAGCAGAACTCGCTAAAATTACCTTTGTTGTTGTTTTTACAAGATATTTTATATACTTCAGCCTGCGTCTACTCGATATTGGGATTTAAAGTATTCTTAAAAACTTCACAAGCCACCCATGTATTTCCATAGGCACTTAAGTGCCCTTAAAATTCTAGCCTCGGATCATCAGCTCTGAAATGAGATTAATACCCTGCCTAACAAAGAAATATAGGAAGAACTCTGTAAATGCTTATTTACAAGGTCTGGATAATACAGTGATGCACTAACCTGACAGGGAAGGCTGAAGAAACTTCTGAAAAGCACTGGATATAACTGATGTGTTTTAAGAAACGCTTCCTTTCCCTGCAGAATGGGTTCTCCTGCTCCGGGCTGAGGAGGAGCGATTGCACATCAAAGCCTTTGCTTATGCAGTCGTCAGGGCCGAAAGTTAAGTCACCGTGCGGTGCCGCAGCCTGGAATGGCGCAGAATTTGCAAAGTGTTATGTTAAATGTAGAGCTGCCAGGGAATTTTCTGGAGAAAAAAGTATTTTCTGAAAGAATGCCTTGGTGTTGGGAAGTGCTGATTTATCGGAGTGAAACATTTCACGGGACAGTGTTGAGACTGGGAATATTCCGTTCTGGAAGGAAAAGATGGACCAGTATGTTCTGGTTCCACCACTTTGAAACTGAGCTCCTTTGACTTCTGAGTTTCACAATAAGATCTGAACCCAGCTGGAAATGGAATGACAGTTTTCAAACGAAGAACTACTTTGGAATTTCATATCACAGGAGTTTCTTTGACCAATTTTTCAGCCCATTCCACCTCTGAAATAAAAACTGGAAAAAAAATTTCCAGAAATTCCTTCAAACCTGCACTCCTAGCTCTAAAGAAAGCCCAGCCCTGCCCTGTGAATTGGCTCCACGTCGCAGGCCAACCTGTCGCACAAATGGGGCTAATGACCGATTTCTGTAATAAGAGCTGGCAAGCATAAGAAATATTTCACACCCTTCCTCCCATGAATGGAGAAGCAGCATTCAATTAGGAGCACTGCCTATTCCGTAATCATTTCCTTTGTGTGCATGGTTATTAATATTTTTACATGACTAGTCAAGCCAGGGGCTATGTTTTTCTGTACTCGTTTTGGCTACTACTTAACGCTTACAAAATACATATAGAAGCCACACCCATAGAAAAAAAAGGAAAGAAAAGGATGCTGTTGTTGGTATCGCCTGTAGTAGCAACTGCATTCTCCAAGCATGCTGAAACTCCTATATATTTGATATTATACAACATCACGGGAAGAGACTGACACACCTCCGGTGTGTTTAAGTAGATAAGGCAGGTAAAGAGCAAGAGAAGTACAGAAAGGCATAGAAGAGGTAACGTGACCCAAGAAAGCCAAAACAAAAGGTCAACACCCAAACCAAGAATAGAATTGATCCACCTGATCCCTCATCCATTACTTCGCATTGCCTGTCAGATAACTCAAAACCTCTGTTAAAAAAATGAAAGGTAATCATCAAAAGCAAGCTGGAAGTAATATGTCTTGAAACAAGACTGGAAGTTGGGAAGAAAGCCAGATGTTCTCAAGCCTGCAGCTGGTTCATAATGGACCCAACAGCAAGCATGCACACAGACTGTGGTGAAATGGTTCAGGCATTGCTGGGAAGAAGCCCATTCCCTGTCTACCTTGCGCCTAGCACATCTGGATTTTGGCCTTTAAAGTCCAAAGATAATAGCCCTGCATTGTCCTCACTTTGGAAATGAGATAGCATTTAACTACACACTTGCAAGGCCTTGCTGACCACTGAGCTCTCTTCTCTGCTGATGTAGTAACAACTGGAGCCAAACCACTCCAGCTGTTGGTACTAATCCTGCGGACAGGGGTTCCCAGTTCACCTTGTGACACGTCTTGGACCACTTCTGCTCCCAACTGGCTGAGCACCTGGAATGAAAGGATGTCATCCCTGGCCGAGCAGCTGCCTCCTTCCGACGGGCATCCCCAAGCAGCAAGTTCATAGCACCTCTGCGATGCCCTGCACAGACATTCACCTTCTCCCATCAGAGAGAGCTTAATAAGTGGAGAGGCAGCGGGCAGAGTAATGCTATTTATATCAGCCGTGATTTAAGTGAACATCTCCATCCGCTGGAATGGAGATTCAACTGCTTCTGATTTAATTAATGAAGGCCTCATTTGCTTTGGAAAGCAGGACCACTGCCTATCAGTACATTGTTTAAAAAGGCCTTTTCTTCCACACATAAGCATTTCTGTTCTGAAAATGCTGTTGCAGACTCACCCAGCAGAATAACAAAGGAAATATTTTACCATGTGCCTTGTTCAGAGGGGGAGTATAACAGTGCACCGAGTTAAATAAAACCGCATATGCGTTCAGCTAATACAAGCTGCTGGCAAGATGTAGCTACAAGCTGGATGTCCACCTGTAGTGCTAACCATTCTGGCCATCCAACTGTGATCCACAGGCTAACCACATGCCGGGGAAAGGATGCTGTTCAAACAGACACAGCTACCTGCCACGCTTTTGGGACATACTCAGCACGGTGAGCGGTGGCAAGGGAAGAGTTCATGGCCTAATATCAGGCAGGTTGCGTTTAGAGACCCTGACCCCATGGACAGCTCATTGAGAAGTCTGCGAAGACCCCCGTTTGCAAGTATTCCGCATGCTTGCCCAAAAGGCAGGGAGCCCAACAGGTCTGACAGATAGAGGTGTGTAGCAGTGGAAATCTTGCCAGAGTCCTCCACGCAGCTGACATCCTCTCACCGCGAAGGGAAGATGAGAATGCAGAGCCCTGAAGGAGATGTCCTGGGAAGAAACAGGCCAAGGAGACAGAGTTCATGCAGGGAGGAGTGCCTGGTTTTGATTTGAGGCTGAGTCAAGGCCAAGCCACGGCCCTGGATTCTCCATCACTGAGATCACACAAGCCTGGCTTAGAAAACAACTGACAGAACCTCCTCAGAACTGGTGACTGTGACACAGCAACCAACCCAAAAGGCACTAAATTCAGCCTTCCACCCAAACCAGAACCAAAGGAGCTTTGATCTGGCAGTTTGTATCCTGAACCATCTCATAGGCTAATGCTCTAACAGGACTTTCCCTCCATCCCAGACAACGGGATGATCCAATGACATTACAAAAGCACCACATGTTCCTGGAGAATATGCAGGAATAACACACAGTATTCTGGTTTCTGCATTCTTTATCTTCACATTTCTAAGGCTCCCTCCTTGCAGTGACTGGTTTATTCTCAGATCTCCAGCAGAAGGGAAGGTTCGCTCTGCTTGCTTGCCAAGTCTTAACCATGGCTTTGGCTCTATTTTGGGCAGGGTTTCTGCACATTCAGATTACCTAAAATAAAAATCATCTGGAATAAGAAATAGATGGCTGCTCTTTGTATTTGATAGCACCCATGTCTATGCTGTTGCTAAATGGGAACAATGACTGCAGTGATTTCTGCCTGGTCTGCGGTTCACTGTGCTTTCAGCACTTGAGCCAGGCTCTGGCCTGTCACCACAGGGTAGCTCTGATCCTTCCTAAAACTTTGCTATCAGCCTGCAGACCTCCACAAAAACCAAGACCTGTTGCTACTAATCTGTTTCCCTTTCTGCTCAGAAGTGACAAAGCGGAACGCAGCTCCTGCCTGCACATTCCTCCAAGCCCACAGGAAACCATAAATCAGAAGAAAAGCATAACATTCAGAGAGAACTTGCAAAAGGCCAAACACCAGGATGGGCTGAGGGGCTGGGGAAAGGGAACGGGGAACCAATGAAACCAGCAGTAAGGTGAGCACTAACCCACACCTCTACCTTGGCTGGGAGAGGTCCTGCTCCAAAGAACGGAGGGAAATTGAGGGTCAGGGCAACTAAAAGTCTTCCCCTCTTTCAAGGGTATAAATATACACCTGTATATCTATATTCTTCATTTCCTTCCAACCTCCTCATTGCCTCTTCTGTAATTAAATAATAACAATTTAAAAACTTTTTGCAGGGATTAAACTTCTCGCAGTGTTGCCCTGGGCAGAGCTCTGAGCTGGCTTCAGCTATACCTAATGACCCTGCTAGGGGACAGGCCACCGGCGGCAGGCAGGGCTGGCTGTGGGGTGGGAGAAAAAGCTGAGAAGAGTTTGCATTTGGAGGGAAGAGAGTGAGTGGTGCTTGGTCTGTGAGGTGCTCGCTTTGTTTGGCTCTTGAAGCCCACAGTTTGGAGTGTCCTGAAGCAACCTTGCAAGGTCAGCGGGACTTGCCTGGCCACAACAGCACGGCAGCCACTGGCCTCCAAGAAACCAAGCTTGCTTGTTTGCACTCCTCCTGGCAGCTTGGACAGCGCAGGGAATGGTGGTTGGTTCAGTTTTGCTTTGCAAAGGATCTGTTACAGCTCTGCATCCTCAGTGCGATCAACGCGGTCTGCAGCCGGGTAATGGGAAGTGAACTGCCTGGCAAGTCCCCTGGCTCTGGGACAGAAGCAGCTCCATCTTCCTCCTGTCAACCCTGAGGACGGTGGTTTAGGCTGGAGCACTTCTTTGTGGTTGAACGCAGCGAGGATCTGCTTTATTTAGAGGTGACTCTGGACAAAATGGCTGAGATTTACTCTGGCCCAGATAAATCTATTTATAGTAAGCGTTATGCTAATTCCGTACACCAGTCTGATCCACTTGTACTCACTGGAGCAAGAATGCTTCCTGCTACCTGTTCTTTTTAACTACTTTTGTGCAGCCAGCAGCCGTTTTGTTCTCGGACCATCAGCTCTTACCATAAGGTAGATTTGTACTTCCCTTGCTCCACTTTCCAGTGAACTATGGAGTACCCCAGCTCCTGCAGCCCTGCTGATCTCCTCCTGTGCAAATTCCTGGCTCAATCCGAGACCTACACTGTGTTTTGCATAAGTGGGAGAAACCCAGGTGAAAACAGAGTATGCAAGGAGTTTTAAAGCCACTCACATTTAAGTCACTTTAAAAAAAAATAAAAAATTGAATTGCTGTTATTACCTTAACTGAGGTTCGTGTTATGCTTTGTAAAGAGTAATTCATTTACTGTCACTCTTGTGAACTAAGGAGTGTGAAGGGGATTTTACTCATCATTAAAATGCATCTCCCTGTGGGATAAACTATACCAATTGCTTAATGGGGAAATGGCAATAGAAGAGCTGTTTTTAGTGTTTTGAGTCTCCTATTTTTGTTCTAGGATAATGGAATAAGCTGTATTTCTAATCTTGCCTAAAATCTCTCTACAGATGGCTATAAGCATGATGCAGATGTGGAAGGCCGTGCCAATGCTTTTTGATCCCGGGAGCAGGAGAGAGTTTTCTGCAGCAAAAAACTGAGGTAGAAGAGCAGAAGCTCTGATGATGTAAGTGACACTGAAATGATGCTGAGATGCAGGGTCCTCATCTCTCTCCTCGTTGGTTTATTCTCACTTGTTTATTTCAAAGGCTCCACTGAAAGATTTCTTTTCCCTTTTTGAGCCCAATGATTGCTCAAACACTTGAACTTGTCATCAAATCTATCAGCTTCGGCTCCTTTCCTACTACAGAACTACAAGTAGCTAGCAGACTCGACTCTTTGCTCCTTATAAAGTCCCAGTGGGCAGTCCAGTTAGAGACTGCTGGCTTGTCTTGCTGGGAGATGGGGTTTGGATTACTAATTTGCTAAGAGCAAGCTCGTATGGCCAGCCAGTGACATCAGCTTGCTGTCCTGCTGTTAAGAGCAGTCAGAGGTGGTCTCAGCACAATGTTTAAGTACTACAAGAACCTCCAAGGAGATAAACAATTAAAACAGGGAAAGCACATCAAGACATGAGAAACAGATGGCCCAAATCTGTTCTTCACTGGTACATGAATACAGATGTTTTGCTGGTATTTGGTGTTCTATTTTCTCATGTTTTTCATGGAGGCTAGATGTAGGTATACAACCCCTAAAACCTTTTCCAGTATGTCTTCTCATGGGTGAAGAGATTCTGTGCCCAAACTTAGCTCAGCTCTAGCTTTGGTAATAGCATTCATAATGTTTTGCACATGTTTTGCACAGCTACAGAAATACCCAAGTCTTTGTCTGGAACACACTAAATGTCAGTTTATGGCTCTTACCCTTCTGCTGAGAGGCTGGAGGTGTATGTTTAGACAGAGTTTTGAAGCAAGATGAATAAGACGTCATGTTTTGGTTGCATGGTGTTCCATTGACTTTAAATCAGTACATTAATATTTAGCAAAACCCAACACCTCTCTTCAGGAGACATACAGTGACAGATATGGCTTTTATGCACTCTACTATATAGACACAAGTACAGGCTATTTCCAGTATTGCTTCTCATTTATGTTCAAATTATAAAAAGGCCCACTGGAATTTATTAAAGTATTTGAGTTTACCAAGTACTTTCCCATACACTGAATTCTCCATCACTACTTGCTGACAGCTAGTCCGAGCTCCTGTAGAATCAAGGCACTAAGGAACCTGATCTAGCTGGACCTGCTTTGAGAAGGGCATTGGATTAGATGACCTCCAGAGGTCTCTTCCAACCTAAATTACTCTAGGAATTAATGGCTTAAAGATTAAATCCTTCCTTAGCTCTTTTAATGCACTCCTTATGTAATGTATCTCATGATAACAGGTTTCCCCCCAGATTCCCTTTTGTAACCCACAGCCAAATGTTCAGGAGACAACGGCACCTTGAGCATCTGGATCTCTCACCGTCCAACCCTGACTGATCTGCAGATCGGAATGCATACATAAAGCAGAGATTAAATGCTATAAAGAAGGCAGTTTGCTTTTCACCACTCATCATTACAGCCTAGGGCGGAAATTCTGACAGAAGTTGCAGCAAACTATTTCCTATTTCTGCCCATAGTACTTGAGCAGCTTCTCAAATCTTGAGAGAAACGGGAAGCAGCCCAATAATGTCATAGTACTGTTCATCTTCCAATATTGCTATTTCAGTGTGTGTGGAAAGGAAAATCCCATTAGAAAACTGACTTGGTGAGGATAGGCAGATCAGGTCAGGCAAGAGCACTGAACTAGACCGTTTCTCTAGGGTAGCGTCTCTTCTCTACGCAGCCCTTTTGGTGGTTTCAGATCAGCACTATGCATATGTCTGTGCAAACTACGGTAAAACCAGTAAGGAACATCGACCTCTTGGGGAATCTACAGTCTGACAGTAAAGCAGACAGTTGACTTAAAAAAGGCACCATCCTAAGGAGAAAGGGGGTTCTCTGCTTGCCAGTATTACCCATTTCTTCTTCAGAGTTGTTCTTGTCCCCTTCGGTCCACTGAAATTCATTTCTCAGCTAAAATGCTGAAACGCTGAGCTGAGCACCTCAAAGTGATGGATTCCCCAGGCAGACCATTTCACGGGCCAGCCATGTGCACTGATGCTGACGAACTGGCAGGGCGACTGACAAAGATCATCTGGTTACCACCTAGCAGCTGCCATCTCCAGCTCATCAGAGCATAGCACTGTTTCTGCTGACAGCTAGTGATTTTTCTGGTTATCAAACTGAATGGATCTCTACCTTCCCTTCTGTTCTGAATATCTGTTTTGCAGAAGAATGACAGAGCTGCAAGATTCAACCCCTCTGGTTCAATGTGCAGTAGATCTTGGCACCACATCTCTAATAGGCTTTGAGAAAAGTCCAGGAAGAGACACAGTTCTCTGCATCTGCAGTGTGCATGCACAACCGCACAACCGCAGTTCAGTGTTCCCCAGGCCTCTCCAAGCGCCACACTGTGCAGTTCAGTTCCTGGAATGTCACTCAGAAGAAGGATGCAAGAGAGGGCTTTGAGTTCTGGAGACAAAAATGTCATCCAGAGGCTCCTCGTGAGCAGCCTCGGTGAGGCAGCAGACACCACAACACACCACAACACACCACAACTGCACTGTCCAGGCCGAAGATGACTTCTCCTGAACCCAACTCCTGGCTCTTGCTTTGTGCTGACCTGGGCCTGCTGTGTCTCCCACAGGGAGGGGTAACTTGCCTTCTTTGACCCACTCGAGCTAGTGCATCCATCTGACAAGTTCCACAAGCAGGACTCCAGTGACACCCATGCCCAGGAACAGGCAGGCTAATGGCCAAATGTTCTCCACCCTCAAGACTTCATCAGGTGGGTCATTTGCACTTTCCCATGAGTGATACTTTTTCTTTCCCACACACTTTGATCCAGCTTGCTCGGTGACTTTAGAGCAGAGATTGCTTGCCTGCTCATCAGAAAGCATGTCCCTTCCTGGGTCGCAAGGATCGAGCTTGTGCAGTGGTTATGTGGAAACTGCACAGCAAAGACTGAATATAGGAATATTCCTCTCTGAGCTGAAGAAAGAAACATTATGCGGGCATGCAACTCCTCAGATGACATTTGTTTGCTTTCTTTTACAAGCAAAATGGATTTATCAAAAAACTTGCATCAAACAGTTGTGTCTTCTCCCCAAGTGAACTCAGCGGCATCCGTTTCCCAACAGGGCTGGACGAGGTCCAGCAGGCTTTGTTGAGACTTCCCCTAGTCCCTAGCTTAGCTCAGTCCACCATCCCCCAGCAGGGATCTCTTTCAGCACTAAATGCTCCTTGTTTCTTTTTTTCACTCCCTCCCCTGGGCCTTGGCTCAGAACTGGAGCTCCCCAACCTCTATGCTCCCTTTGTCTCTGTCTGAAAGGCTTTTCCTGTGTCGTGTCCTGCCAAATACAGCAAAGGTCTCGCCCCCTCTGGCAGCAGAAGTGCTGAAAGTGCTGACTGACCAGGGGGCAATAAGGGAGGGTCCTTGCCCCTTCCTTTGCCCTGGGAGAGTTGGGTGTTGCTTGCACCCTCCTCAAGGTGCCAAATGTTTTTAGCTGTGTCCCAGTGCCACAAAAAAACTATTGGCTTTTTTTTTTCCTGTAGAGTACCGATACCAGTAAGTAACACAACCTTTTCCTAAAGGGATGAGAGTTTACAGCTCTGCTATTTCAGCTGGTGCTGCATGGAAGCTTGCTGGCAGAAATATAAGTGTCCTAGACACCACTCATCCCTTGCTTTTATTTATTACTCTCAAGGGTTGGGTACGGTCCCATTTGTCTACCTCTGACTTCCTCTTACACCCACCCAGAGGGAAGAGAACTGTTGTGATGTGGCTGGGGTTGGGGAATTAATTGTCATGTGAAGCATTGGCGTCTCAGTCATCAAGCTTCAGAAAAGGACGCTCTTTTGAGTGCAGCTAGCAGGACTTCTAGCAGCTACAGATTGCTTATCTGCTCTCTGTGTCCAGATGATGGACTGTCACATCCCTTTGAGACAGCAAATCATCCTTCCAGGATGAACCTTACTGTCCTGCTGCGTACCCGATCTTGGCTTGGACCCTGCCCTGGAGATAGGGTGATTAGGCTCAGAGACAAGGAGGAAATTCCCAAGTTCATACAAAAAGCCAGAATGTTGGGGGGAATCATTGGGCAGGGAACAGGACCGGTGCTGCTTGGAGTAAAAATTAATACGTCCTCTGTACTGAACGATGTGGCCCAGGGAAGGGAGAACAAAGTTGGCATTGTAGTAACCGGGCCTCAGCAACAGAAAAAGAATTGAAGCATGAAGTCAAGGGTCAGAACAACAGGGTTCAGCCGTTTAGGGTTCAGAGATATTCATCCTCCATACTGAAAATTTAACTAGAAACCTCCACTTCTTGATTTCTTGGCATCTCATGCATCTCATCTCACCCCCCACAGTTCAGAACTGCAGGTAACAGAGAAGTACGGAGTACTAAACTATGCATAATTGTGGGGAACACAAGCAAAGATTGATGTCCACGAGGCCAGATGAAGTAGCATTTTGACTTCTGAGAGAAGCCTTTTCCCATCCCATCGACATTTATATCCGCTCAGAGTTTTCCAGCGTCTCAGTCCTGTTCACTAGTTTGGCACTGTCCCACAGTTTTTATGCATTGTCTCTGAATTCAGATGAGTCAGTGGTACGTCGAAGAGCTTGCGCTATTCCAAACTCCTCAATCTGGCAGAACTGGTTTCATTACACGCTTTGAACACTTCAGGCAGGGGTCTTGCTACAAATGTCAGCCTCCTCTTCCTCCAACCTTCAGGTAGGCTGCTCTCTGCAAATCTGAGCACCATCTGAAGTGCCAGCCCCCAGCCGGCGCAAGCAAGAAAGGCTGGGAAGTGTGTGGGAAGTGTGTGGGAAGTGTGTGGGAAGTGTGTGGGAAGGGAAGAGGACAGGGAAGTGTGCGGGAATTGTGCGGGAAGGGAAGAGGACAGGGAAGGGAAGGGAAGAGGACAGGGAAGGGAAGGGAAGAGGACAGGGAAGGGAAGGGAGGGAAGGGAAGGAAGGGAAGGGAAGGGAAGGGAAGGGAAGGGAAGGGGCCTCCTGCTATGGCAGTGCTATCACAGTGGCTGTTTCCTACATCCTGGGGCGAGGTCACGGTGCGGGGACAAATCCATACTTCCTGCCAAAAACCGGGTTTATCACAAAGAACAAAGGAGTGATATTCTGAAAAGAAACCGAGCTGTGGGAAACAGCATTGTTTCACTGAGCTAGCATGGAGCAGGAACAACTGACATGCTTAAATAGCCGTTCTTCAAAATAGTTACGGATATTTCTGCATTACCCTGACATTGCAGATGTAGAACCACGCTGACGTTTAAGCTGGTATTCTTCTCAAGTGCATAGGCATAAAATAGCAAGCCACAAGTGTGTATATTTGCATAACCTAACTATTTTTTGTCATAGGAGTACAGATGAATCTCCTTTGGCTGCTCCTTATGTCCATGGACATACTTTACTGTAGCAATATATGTGGACCATGTCAGTAAAATCTACACACAATGGTCAGAGATGTAGCAGAAAAAAAACATGTCAGTCTCCTCTATGTACTGTTAAATAAAGACTGGCACAGCTGCTTGAATGCTGAGAAAGGACTACAAGCTGTATGTCGGCATCTCTGTGCAGCTGAATGCATGTACATGCAGGCCATGCAGCTAAATTTTATTCCCATAAAATATCTTCTTCCCTTATCAACCGGCAGATGCATCCAACCCTTGGAAATACTGCATGTGCACATATGCATTTACACACATGTTCACACACGCTGTTTCTATTAGTAGTAGCATTTAATAAAGAGTATGGAAATTATTAAGCCCTGCTGTAGTGTGATGAAGCAGACTGGGTATGCAGAGAACGGATTATCTCACTCTCTGATATTATATAATCTGTTTAGACTGTGCCACTTTATGCTTATTTAAGGAATGAATGAGCACTTCACTCTGGGATGTGCCACCCATGAGTTCTGACATCATCCCTTTAATCCACTGTAATGAATATACTGGTTTGCTTTTTAGCCATTCCCTCGCTATATCCAGTAAAAGTTCTGTACTAGAACGATTACTCGCAGAGACCATGTACGTGTGTGTGTGTGCTATTCTATGATGAATTGATGCTTAACATATCAGAGAAGCCTCCCTCAGGAAAAGACCTGGCACATACGCGAAGCAAAGTTCTCCTGCAGAAAAGGTGAAGCAAGACAAGAACATAACGTGTACTCTGCTGTAAACGTACCACACTGCACGTGGTTCACCTTGTATTCAGTGGATTGGCATGGGCTGTTGAGAACACACACAACCTTCCCGTTATTTTTTTCTGGTCCTTTCTTCCTTCATATAAATCCAATATATATCCATATAAATCTCTGAACTCAATTCCCTTCTTTACAAAATGAGAGGCCTGAGGACATAGCAACATGCAAAAATAAAAAGATCTGTAGATGTACTGCTTTAAAACAAATCCTCTCCAGAAAGCTAAAACATGTACCCCACCAAGTGAAAAGAATGGAACATTTTGCCAAGAGGTTTGTGTAGGGGCAATTATCTTGCCTCATTTTCTTCTTTTGGGAGCAGTGGCTCAGAGGAGTAATCAGCTCCTGCAGCAACATGCGTGGCTTACTCACCGCTGCTTTGACCTGCGTCGGTATTGTCTCACCCAGTTTGTCAGGGCAGACACATGCATGCCCAGGCTCTGTTCATACGCACGGGACTGGTGGGAAAGCCAGTTTCCTCACCACCAAGCACGTGCAGGAAGAAACACATAAAGACTCTTCTCTAAGCCTTCTGGAGGAACAGTCTCCAGCATTCCCTGTCCTCTTTTCTGACCCGTTGCAATAGAAGTGGAAACACTTTTCCCTTTCTTCTAGCAGCTCCGCAGCAATGGGCAGGACATTAAGCATGATGCCTTTCCCTGGCGGGTACATGGCTGGCCACCACGGGTGTCGGGACTGCAGTTGTGAGCAGCTCCTTCTGGGCTGGGGGCCAGCCTGGCTGCATCTAGGCTTGGATGCAGTGGAGTTGCAGGAAATCAGCCTCCACCTTCCTTGCAGACCACAAGAATAATTGTTCAGCATCCGTGTTCTGCTCCCTATACTATGGGGTCCTACAGAGAGGAAGGCTGGAATCTTACATTGTAGCTGCTGTGTACTGGGGACTAGAGACAGAATTCACCTCCATGCAACCTGGAAGACCTAAGCAGCTCCCTGGGGCTGCAGTTAAGACATGTAGTCCATCCCCTTGGCCTGGGACTGAAGCGTACAGCTCCCCAGAGCTCCAACATACTCCACGCAGGGAATTCTGCAGCTTAAATTCCTTGTCTTGCCCATTCCAAGGTCTTAACAGAGCAGGCTCTGCAGTGCCTCAGAGAAGATAAGGAAGCAATTAGAAAGCTACAGGCAGGTAAAAATCTCAGCCTTCCATACTGGCCATGATGCCTGCTTCCCCCTCTCCCTCCAAGCCTGCAATTGCTGGTCAAAGAGGGAACAAATTCTGCCCTTCGTTCCCTTCCTTTCCCCACAGGAAAAGTAAGCATGGCATGGTGTTAGCACAGAGCCAAACCTACTTTCCTTTCTTTTTCCCACTTCCTTTCCTCCACTCCCATCTTTAAAGCAAGCTTTACATTAGATAGGAACCACATTAATTATGGGAAGAGCTAACAATCTGTGTGTGTAAAAAACACTTGGGAAATAGGAGTCAGGAATGACTGTCGATGTCTGAAATCAGAATACAGCTCTGTTGTAGAGAAGAACTCCAAGCACACAAGCAAGCAAGCACTCCTGGCTCCAGGCAAACATTCTGTCCTGCCCCCAAAATTCAGCCAAACTTGGACTGCAGGTCTGTTTCTAGGGCTCTTTTCCTTATCCCAGATAACTGGACTTATAAAGCCAGCAGTAGCCTGTTTTTTTAAGCAGAGCCAGTGCTTAGGAAGCCAGAAAAACTCATGGTTCCACTGGCCTTCCTGCTGCAAAGAAATTAATACTGTGGCTGAAATTTCATAGTGTTATGAAACCAGGTTTTAAAGGGACCATCTCTGTTTCAGAAAAGCGTGGGATTCCAAAGCTCTTGTGCTTGATTTTCATTCCTCCCTCCCACCCCTGCTCTTCCACTGCCCCTTGGGAACACAGCAGTTTAGGACGCTTCGTTGAGGTTTTAAGGGGTTAGCAGTTTCAAGGTAGCTTTTAGGTGCAGGAATTAACAAAATTATTTTGCAATGGCTACAGGAAATTGCTAGGGGGTGAGGAAACTGGCTCTGTCACCAACCCCACATAGCTGAACAGGGGCTAGGCGTGCGTGTTTGCCCTGACCAGCTATGCGACACAGCACGGGCACAGCCCAGAGAGAGCTGCAACCCGACCCAAAATCATTCCTATAGCCCTGATTACAGGTCTCAGCCTCCATGCTGTTCCTAACGCCAGATAATCCAGCACACACACTTTCCATCTTGAGTTCATCTGTTACCCTGTAAAGCCCTAATACCAAACTGAAAGTGTTCGGCCTCCTTACATCCTCTACGTGACTTGAATAGGGTCTTTCAACTCATGTCCTGCACATATTCTGATTCTGCAAATCAGAAAATACTGTTTAACTGGGGAAAGGGACTTGTAAGGTCCCCCAGCATGGTTTGAACTGACTCAGGAGCTGTAGCAGAATTTGCAATGCCCTGATCCATGCATTAGCAGATGAGACAGTGCTTTATTCCTTATCCAGTGATTATAGGTCAAAGCTGAACTGCCCTACTGACAGTGCAAAACTTTGCAAAAGCACCCAGATTAATAGAGGCTATGTCACTGATAACATTGATAATGTGCAACCCATCTCAGGCTGCCTGGCACAGGGGAAACCGGCCAGGGAAAGCTGCCAGACACGCGGTCCGAGCTCCTCCAGGCAAAGGATTCTCCACCATGCTGCTGCACCCCTTCGCCCTGGCCAGGCTGGAGAGCAGCCTTCACGATGCCACTTGAGACCAAAAAAACCCCAGATTGACTCCAGGAGTCTGCACTGTCTTCCTGCCTCTGGGAGGCATAACGGCATGAAGGTAAACGGATGGCTTCCCTCGCACGGGCTGGGAGAGGTCCCTGGTGTGTGCAGCAGCAATACATCGCCCTCCTTCCTAGCCCTCCTCCCCTCGGAGCCCGCTGCTGGAACACCATACTCTCCTACCTAAAGGGACCATCAGAAATGAATGATTAATCAATCGGTGCTGGTGGCATCATGTGACTGAAGGTGTTTGGTCATCACAAACATTAATCATTTCACAGGCTCTTGACTCGGATACACAGTGTGACCCTTCCAGCCTGTCCCTCTCCCTAAGCTAAGGAAAATTAAACAGAGAGGCTGTTGAAATGAATAAAAGGGACTTCCCTCAGTTGCACAATCACTGAGTGCTAAAGCAAGCAGCAGCCCTCAGCCCCGGACTCCAAATTCTCCACTCTAGCTAGCAGGGAGCCTGGGTTCCCTTCAGATGAAGGCTCAACACCATCATTTCCCATCACCTCCACCAAACTGGCTTCGTGCCACCTTTCCAGCTTCTTGAGCTCCAGCAGTGCGACAACGGACTCCGACTTACCCCTAGGATGCAAAGCTCGCTGGCTTTGCAATAACACACATTTCAACAGGAGCCTGTCTAGAGTCCACACGAATGAGGCCATGCCAAATAACATCCCACTGAACTCTTATTCTACGTGCTCACTTGGCCATGCTGCAGTCCTTCGAGGACCAGCGTTGGAATCCAGAGACACTGCATGGTGCCAAGACAACCAGCAAAGCACAATTATCAAGACATGTGGCACTCTCCGAGGAGGAATGGATGACTCTCCCACAGATAATTTCAATAGCACAGATAAGCTAGCATCAGCATCTCTTGGCCGCATTACCTTTGGGTCTAATTACCCTCTTCCACCACAGGGTTATTGCTCTTTTGTTTTTTTTCCTTTCAGCAAGCTTTGTCATTTAATTCCCAACCCTCTTACATTCTTTATTGCAGCTAGAAAACTAGCAACTAGCAACCCCCTGATCTTGGCTTTCTCGGTGGCTTTTGGCCATCCTCATAGGACAAGGCCTGGGGTTCCTTGTGGTGTTGCCCTCTGGAAGGCTTTGAGGGAAAGCAGCCCAGACTCGCACCCTTAGCATGTGACAGCCAGAGTTTTACACTTCTCCTGCAAAATCATTCATGTTGAACAGCTTTATCCTTACGCTTATCTCATGGCAACCAGAAGGAGAGCCAGGGAGGGAGAAAAATGTCCGAAGACTATCACTGACAAAAGAGAAGATTTTCCTCTCTGCGCAGCCACATACATCCCAGCCAGCAGAAAACAGAGAGGAACAGCTACTGAAAATAAAAGCAATAAAATTCCAACTCGGAAGCTGATCTGTTAGACAACTGTTAGACAACATTTCAAAGTCTGCAGATGTTCTTACAGTGTGCATACTATTACAAAGCAAGGTGTGTTATGGAAGTGTTATTCTGGTAACAAAGTAAATCGCCAAATTATGAAATATCAAAATTTCCATTGTCCGTGTGCTACACCATGAAACTTATGAGCTATAGCTCCCACGAGCAGCCTGAGAGATTGTATTTCAGAGTTTAGTATCATCCACTGCAAACTCACGGCTTCTAAGCCTGGGCAGTTTAAAAAATCCTTTTCCGACTTGGACAGTTGGGATGGATCAGTTGGGTTTTAGCATCAGAACCTCGGCCCTTTGGGATACCCTGCTTACACAATTTACAATTCAAAGTTACTAAGGAAACTGCTTGCCAAAAATGTGGCATAAAATACCATTTATGAAGCCAAGCCAGAAATCTCAAGTCAGTTGTCACCCCGTCAGTTCTCTCATACCAGGGGATTTTCCCTGACTACATGTTGAATAAATACCTTCAGATCTGCCCACAGTAATGCAGGCTGAAGGACTGCAGCTTTTTCCTAAGTACTTCAGGATTCATGTGGTAGTTTTCACAACAGGGAACCTCAGGTAAGGGAATTCTGCTTCCATATACTTCTGTGATACCACCTATGGAGGAAAAAAATCATGTGCCATGCGAGGGTCCTGCTGTGATCTGCTGTGAACGTGATTCACCTGACACAGGAACAGCCAAAATGTAACGCAGCCTCGATTGCAAAGGAGGCCCCGTTGGGTGAAGTTGTCACAACTACAGCCTTGGTATGGCCCATCAGGTACAAGCTGCCACAGATACACGCTGGGGGAGAAGCCAATCTGTTAGATTAGGGATGGACCCCACCATAAACCATGCCCTGGTACAACCCTGGTAAAGGCCAGATTTTGTTCTGTATTACTGACCTGGGGTCACTTTAAAGTGATGCTGAAAAAGGGAGGCTGGAAATCAGGAGAGGAATCAAAGCCTCACTGCATTCAGAAAGCACCACACCGATGTATAGACATATAGGGGCTGGATGGACAGGCTGGACCGCTGCAACTGGGAGAGCATCTCCTGGCTCGTACTGCGAGAGGAACTATGTGGTGACATCTTTGCTTTGACTTCTCCCTTTACATACTTCAGGCCCTTTGACTTTAGAAGTGCGATGATAGAGATAAGAAACAGAATAAATAGATAAAGGCAGGTATTATGATTGATACAGATAATATCGTGCTGCTTTTGTGATAATATCTTCTCTCTCGTGCAACTAAACCAGCAAGTGATGGCAATTGTGCTCATTAATCTCTGGTTCAAAAAGCAGCTCTCTATGTAGGCGTATCTTCACACAACTGCCATCAGTATCAGGGATCCTGCTTACATAAGAAGCCTTGTGTAACAAAATCCAATGTGCTCTTTTTGTTAAACAGATGAAGATTCTTTCTTTGGCCATTCTGGGTGTAATTTAAGTTTGCTTTTAAGTAACTTAAGCTAATAAGTTTGACTTGCCTCAAACTGCCTGTCACTGGCGTGCAGTGTCGATTGACACAAATCACACAGAAGCCACTGAAGTTTTTTGCTGCAGAGGCCTTCAGGAACACACATTCACACAGCATGGATGCATTAAAACTGGTTATACTAGCTTTAAACTTGTCTAATTCAATCTGTTATCAGACTTGGCAAGATCAGTTTGACTAAGGGTTTTAATTCTTCCCATTCTGTTTGAAACACCCTAGTAAGAGTTAGAAAATATTGTCTAAAGGCACTTGTTTTTTCACTTTCTTTTCCTCTGGCAAATGATGATTTTTTTTTCTTGCATCTTTCATGGAGCTAGAATTACATGCCTGCATTTTTCCCTGCCTAATGAGAGCTGCCATAACGTGCAGAGAGTGGTGCACACTACTAGAACAACCGTCTCTGCCCATGTCCCTGGGTCACTGCCTGATGTCAGTGCTGCTCCGGGGAGTCCTGTGAGTTTCCCAACCACTGCGTTACAGCCAGCCAAGAGGCTGCAAGGCATGGGGGAGGAGAAGGCTAGCACCCCTCCGTTCCGGGCACGTACATGGTCTTGTGGAGCCTGTGCCTCAATTGCAGGTCTCCCTTTTCTGCTGAGCAGCACTGAGGTCCCTCACCGGCCTGGGGCTTGGAGGTCCGTGGAGGGATGCTGTTAGCTGTCTGTTCCCCTAGGTTACGGTAGCCGTAAGGGCTCCTCATGAAAGGATTCCAGCATCTGAGTCACCGTGCTACAGTCAGAGCACGGCACCTCCTGGCTCACCCCACGGCCGTGCAGCCTGCTCTGCAGTGGGAAACCCTGACCTCACAACAAGTCTGATTAATAAGGTTAGTTAATAGCAACAACAACTACAATAGCAATGTCAGTTAAGGAAATAACCACCTATTCCCTTCCCTTGTGGGAATTACCACAGAGGCATTTGGGTTTTTCTGTGACCCACAGAGTGCTACAAGCCAGGTCCAACCTCTACAATTTGTTCCTACTCTTTCCTTGTCCTGATTGTTCCTAGAGTGCATTTATACCCAGAATGAGTAGCATCTCCCTACCTGTCCCTTAGCACCAAGCGAGTCTTCCTGGAGCGAGGAAGGAGTAAAGGTAGGGGGTAAGCCTTGGGAGCTGGAAGTATGCCCAAGGACTTCCATTTTGCAAGAATGAGCCGAATTTACTCATCTAGCGCTGTTGCTTCACAGATCTGCGAGGCTAAGAGCAGTAATGGGCTCTTCTTCGCATCACTCCAGACCATGGGCTTCCATGACTAAAGTGGAAGGAGTCAGAAACGTGTTCCTAGATTTCCCAGACTGCTGCTAGTTAACCAGAAGGCTCTGCATGTCAGGGAGATGAAAGCCACAATATCTATTGGGGTTGCATTCAAATGTGCTAGAACTGGTCTTTCAAGGTAATTATACTTGTTTACTGGAATTGAATATACATGTCTCTACAAGATACCTTACAGAAGGCTTATCTACTAATCTAAAGATCTATACATCTTCTTTAAGTAACAAAATGTTTTTTAAAAAAAAGGGTTTTTGTAACAACTGGTCCCTATATATTAGGAAGCAATGATGGAGTGAGTATATTGGGTATTGATTTGGAGTGTTTTGACACGTAATTGGATCTGATTGCTAAAGTAGAGTAGTTTGGTAGCCGTATCACGGGATGCTTAATACAGTGTTTGTTTATGCCTGTGCAGTATTTTTGGAGGGTTTTTTTTCTTCTCCCTGTGTATAACAAACAGAAAACAATTTGATTATCTCGAAGGCTTACTGTAGAGGGGAATAAGCCAAAACATGGCACAACCCTTTGCTGGGAAGTGCACAGGGCTCTGCGCAGCAGCGGGTGCCAGCAGGAAAGGGAGGGCGATTCCTAGCAAAGGGTATGGGAAATCTGTATTAAATTTTTGCCTCTTCCACAGATGTTTCCTATGGCAAGGGACTTTACCTATTGCTGTCTCAGTCTCAGTCTGAGAAAGTGGATTATATCTACCTTCTCTCGTCTCATTTTCGTCTATATTTTTGTACATAGTTTAGCTTATATGGTAATTTACTTTTTTTACGGTTGTAAGATTTTAGGGACGTGTTAGTAGGCATCTCTGCCATGCACTATGGAAGAAGTCCTGTCCCTTACAGGCATCTGAGGATTCTCTTGTATTACAAACAAATAATCGTAATGGAAGAACAAATTAAGGAGTTGCGAGGAAGAAAAGCATACAAGGTACAAGCATACAAGCTAAAATCTGTACCCTTTGAGAAAGTCTGAAGAATTCTCTTTTATTCTTTTTTTTTTCTTTTCCCATAGGCCTGCTAATGTCAGTATTTTCTCACTGTCTGAGGTGTTCTTAGTTAACATCTTCTCCTGCTAGGTATACATCAGCCCTCCTGAATTATAAAGGCTTATTTCTCTAGCCTAATCTCTTGTTCTCCCTGTAACAGGCAGACTGTGTCTGGCCATTTGGGAAATAGTTCATAATTCCATGCTTAAATAACTGGCTTTTGATAAAGGTCCAACACAGTGCTCTGAGAGCTGTTTTGTTTTTATGGATGGAGCAGACAGAGCAGAATGATGTTGCCTGCATACTAAGAAACTTGGCCTGGAGCCCACACACACCAAAGGCAAAATAAATAAATAAACATATCAATCAATCTTGACGTCACCAGGAAAAGGGTCACTGCCATGTGGAACGAGACATCTGGACAGTGAAGTCACTGCTCTGGAAGGATGCCACTGAACAGTTCACATGCTCCACAGCACAATGGGATAAAACGACAGTCAAAAAAGAAGAAGGGAGAGGTGGATAAATTCTAATTGATGCTCAGTGAGCAGAGGTTTGAAGAAGGAGCTTCATACCTTCTGCAAACCTGTCCACGCATCCAACTTTTTCCTGGTGAAAAACTCCCATGATTCCAATGCCAGCCAGGCACACAAAGATGACCAGCCTGTCATCCCACATGACACTGTCCATTACACTTTCAGAACCAGCTTTGGAACAAGAAAGAGCAGGATCTTACCACCACGACTAAAATTAAACCGTGCGGAGGAGGACCCTTTCCACAGCCCCACATACCCCCACACGCAGGGATAAAGAAGATGCGCTCGCCCCGGTATCTGCGTTACCCGCAGCTGTACACAACCACACGCATACATACACAAAATGACAACGGTTCAGAGTAGCCACAGCAACAGACCGCTGCAACCTTTCATATGAATCTCGCATTCCAGTAAGTTATTTTTAAATGCACTTAAAGGAAAACGCAAACTGTTGTATTTAATAAACAAAAAGGTTTTGAGAAGGAGCGACAAGAACATCTGCAGGGAAGGAGAGACCCCTTGATAACTCTTTCCCCTGTGCACACAGCCAACCAACTTGCTTCTGCAGGCTATTGTCTGTCTTTCCCTCTGTCCCCATCCAGGCACAGTGTTGAAAGCAGCAGGAGGCTGGCTGTTAGCTATGGAAGCTTTGATCTTCCCTTTGCAGCACCAGGACATCCCAGCCCAGCCGGACACCTGGCTGGGATGCTCCTGGCACAATGGAGCATCTGTACCCGGAATGTGGAGGCTCCTCTCCCGCCCTGGGCATTTCGGAAACGGCCCGAGTTAAACACAGCACGGCCACGACGGAGGCTTTGTTGTCATAGCCCGGAATCCTTCAAGTCGGCTAAAAAAACAAAAATCCACCCTTCCAGAGATGGGAATGTGGCTGCATGGAAAACGCCTGTACGCCTCAGCACCGGCTCTTGGGGCGGTTCCAGCCAGCACTGCCCAGCCGGTCCCCACGGGGAGATGCCAGCCTCCCCTCTCACGGACGGGACCCGGCGCTGCCCGCTGTCATTTCTCATCTGCAAAGCCTCCGAACCCAGCGGGGCAACGAGGCGAGGCGGGCGGCGGCATCCCCGGCAGCCGACGGAGCCCGCCCGCCACAGCCCGGCGCCGCGGGGCAGGCGCCGGGCAGGGCCCGGCGGAGCGAGCAGCCGGCAGGGCCCCGCCCGTCCCCCCGCTACGGCTTAGCCGCGGCCCCCCGCCGCCTGAAGCGATGAGCGGAGCGCGGCCGCCGCCCGCCGCCGCCCCGAAGGGCCGGGCTGGCCCGGGCCCAGCGCGGGGCCGCCCGCGGGCAGAGGCGGAGGGCAGGGCCGCCGGGTCCCCTCCCGGGCGGCCGCCGAGTCGCCGGGCAAGCGGGCGGCGGCGCTGGGGTCCGCGCCCTCGCAGGCTCGGGTGGGCTGGGAAACGCCTCCCCCTCGCCTCGCCTTCTCCTCTCAGTTTTTGGGTGAGGATGGGTTCTGGGGAGACACCCGTGCGGCTGCCCGAAGCGTGCGTTTCTGGGCTCAGCCAACAGCCAGCGCCTCGCACAGCAGCTCACGCCGAGTGTGGGGCTGAGCGCTTATCTGGGGGTGCAGCCCGTCATCTGCGTGTCCACAATCACAGAGAATGGCAGGGGATGGAAGGGACCTCCGGAGATCATCCAGTCCGATTGCCACCAGGTTGTGCGTGCTGTTAGAAAAACATTCAAACCGTCCAGCACGCACAGGGCAACTCCATACCGGCGTGTGTCAAAAGGATTGGCATCGATCCTGTTACTACTTAATCTAGTTTTTAATTTTCTGTACACAGTGGATTTGCTGCTGCCATCAGCCATGCGGTAAATCTGCAGTAACTCCTCCGAAGCCAATGTAATCACCCAAGGAAGGAAGACATCTGGGCTTGTGGGTCCAGCTGAACAGATCACGTTTGCTGCAGGACATAGCAATGTAACGTGGCATGGATAAATGAGGCTAATTACAATGGGCTTAGTGCTGATCCTCCACCCATCGAGCACCACAGACAGAAGAACAGTATGAACCGCATCGCTCACTGCGAGTTTGATATGAATTTAAGACTGAGGAAGGGCCCAAAGTGTAAATCTCTGCATTTTAACAAAATACATTCTGTGTAATACGGACCTAAACTAAAACCAAGAGTCAAACAAATGCCACAGCCAGGGGCATCGGAATCCATGACAAAATGTCACCATGAGGCCTCACCTCCGCCATGGACAGAACTGTGATGAAATGAGATGAAAGATGTTCAATGCCATTGCCGTACACAAACCGCAGCTACGATTCAGCTCTAGGCCAGGTTCCCGATTCCAACTGAGTTCCCAGACCTGCTTGATTTGTCAGGCGCAGTCAAGGGTATCTCTGTGTGAGCAAAAGTCTGACTTATTTAACACAATTATCAGACGCTGGGGGGTTCTGAGGAAGGCAGGAAAAGGAATTCGCCCTGCCGATCACCTCGGTCCAGGAGAAGGGGCAAGGTGACCTCTTGTGGCCTCTGTTTTACGTGGTTTCGTGAAGGTCAAATCAATACAATTTTTATTTTCTTTGGTTCTCCCAGCATAGATGAAAGTGTGTGGATGTTTCCGCCTGCGTGTGTGTGCACGAGCTCGAGGATTAGAAATTACCATCCTCTTTAAAGCTGAGATTCATCAGTTTCATGACAATGGAGTCTGGATGCCATTGTGCGAGTTCAAAGCTGGTTGGATTTTTCCATTCAAAACAGATCTCCGATTTGTATGAGGGGGCCAGGGATTTTTCTGTTGCTCTCCCGGTTTTGCTAACGAGTTGGCTGATTGTTTAGACTGATTTTAGGCCATCTATTGTACATAGTTACTGCAGTTCAGTATTTTAGAAAGGCGAATAAATATTTTAAAATGCAGAACATGGTCACGAAGAACATCTGCAGCCTTTGTTTATTACCGCTATTTTAGCCTATTTTTGTCCTTGTAGCAGTTATTTTCCCTCAGCAAGCAGTAGCCTGCACAAATCTTTTCACAGGCAGGCTGAAATAGATGAACGCAGGCTTGCCCAAAACGCCTGTGCTGGTTTTTGCAGGGACTTTGACACGGCTGTTGGCAGAGTCAGGAGCAGTTTCACGTGAGGTGGCTTCACTGTAGGTTGGGAACGTCGGAGCCTTTGAGTCAACAATCCCAAACTCACAAGTTACCCGAACGCAGGGAGTGCGAGGGCCGCTCGCCATGCGGTGCCGTGCTCTGGTCTACGTCCTGTAAACTTCTGGCCCCGTAAAAGCATTTTCTTTTTTTTTCTGTGGGAGTTACATTCCTGCTCTGGCACTTGAAGTCTTGCATTTTTTGACATGCTGATCTGACTCAGGGGGCAAACGAAGCCCCCTGAACTGTGCTAGAAATAACCCACGGGATCAATTCCCATTAGAAACGGGGAAAAAAAAACAACCAAGAAGTCCAGCTCAGGTGGTTTCTATGGCAAACGGTAAGGCAAACAGGGCCACTCGCCAGAAGACTGTTGCCTGCAGTAAAACTTGAGAGCTGAAGAGGAGCCGAGAAGAGAAAGCAGAGGATTCGAGGGAGTTTGCCCCCTCACGATCTCTCGCTGGGTCACCCTCAGTCCCTCACTCCGTCTCCCTCCAGTCAAAAGGAAAACCTCCGGGACCAGGGCAAGGTGCCACAGGGACAGGGAGGCCCAGAGCCCCGGCCCAGAGCCGCCTGGGCCCGGGCCCAGCGGCCCAGAGCTCCCGCCGCTGCCCTTCGCCTCCCCCACGGTCCGGGCCGCTGCCGGCCGGCCCGCCCCGGAGGCCCCGCCGCGGTCACCACAGCCACCACGGCCGCCGCCGCGCCGCCTCAGCAGGCCCCGGGCCTTGGCGGGGCCCACCCACCGCGGCGGAAGCGGGCGGTGCTGGGCGGGCCGCCGGCGGGAAGCCGGGCCGAGGGGCGGCGCGGCCCGGCTCGGCCTTACGCCGTGCAGAGGGGCGGGAAGGACGCTGGTCTGCCCTGGCTGCCCTCTTCCCCCCCCCCGCCCCGTCTGCCCAGGGCCTCCGCCGCAGGGCCGCAGGCAGCAATGACGGTTTCTGCCCCAGCCCGCTACTTAGTGTTCTTTCAGTACTTTGGCACTAAATATAGGTAGGTGCCTCAGCTGCCGCGTCAGCCATGTGCGGTGGATGGAAATCAGCGCCTGTTGCGGCCCTGGGCGGGGGTGGGGGTGTCAGCCATGGGTGGCGATGGGAGAGCTACAAGGAGGCGCCGGGTGAGCGCAGTGGGTTTGGTGAGGGATCAGTCCCTTGCTGAGTAGGTGAGAGCGGCCAAGGAGCTGGGCTCTTCCTTATAGTGTTGTGTGTAAGTGTGAGGAAGGGGATGGTTTGGGCAGAAAATGTGTAAAATGGGCAAAGAGAAGACGTCAAAGGACAGAGGAGGCAAACTGTGACCTTGGGCTGGGGCAGGGGGCAAGGTACTGCATTCCCTGGAGTGCCGGTGGTTTGTTGGGTGGTGGTGCGGCTAGCGCTCGGGTTCAGATACCTGTGCTGCTCAAGAGATGAGGTGAAGGGATCTGTGGGCTGTGAGTCCTGCAGGAGGATAGCTGAGGGCTTGGGTTTCCCCAGGCTTTAAACATCCCACATGTGTAGCTGTGCTTGTTTACACTTTAAAAAAAAAAGCGTGTGGGAGAACTTGTGCAGCTCCAATTAATGGAATTGGGCCTATCTTCATGAGGATTTTACAGCGTGATACCATCATATGCCAAAACCCACAATTCTTTTGCAGTGCACGGTCTGTGCCACTGTGGGCACTGACCTAAATTACTCCATGTAGTTACAGGTAAGTTGGGTTTAGCCTCGGGACGTATCTCTCTGCACTTCAGCAGCTTTTGTGAATGGCTGTGACTTGTGTAGTAGAGAAGGAAGCTTTCACAAACCATCTTCATGCTCTTTAGCCCCTTTATGACATCCACAGGGCCTGCAAGAAAGGGACCTGCAACTGGCGACCAGCTCCTGGCTCTGAAATACTTTTATTCGTAAATCCTTTTCTAGTGTAATTTGTCTACCTTATCTTCTCAACACATCAGTCTCCAACTGAAGGGCTAGTCCAGAGAGTAACATCTGAAGGGTGATTTTTTATCTCCAGACTCATTTCTTGCAAGTAACCGCTGCATCTGTTTTCCTGTCCATTCATCAAAGTGTTTGGTCCCTGCAAGTTTTGTAAAAAGATCCAGGTCACTCAATAGCAGGCAGTTTGATGACCGTCCCCCATTAACTTCTGGATGTGTTGGTGGACTCTGTCAAGTCCTTGAGTCTTGACACATATCAATAACTTGTATTTGTTTTGCTTTGCAGTGGGGTTATGGAGACTTCAAATGATCAGTCAGTGGTTGGAGTTCAGAATTATTTGGAGGTAGGTCCTTGCTAATCATATTGTCATTAAAATGAAACTTCTAGGGTCACACTGTTGAGCTACAGATATTATCAAGGATAAATATTATTTTTAGGTTGACACTCAATAAAAGACATTTCCATAGTGCTAAACACTATTAATATTCAAAAAAATCAAAGTGCTTCAAAAATTATGTCAGTATACAGGTGGAAGAAATAGGTCAGGGTGAAGTCAGAGACATAAAGATCCTGATCCTGAAAAAGATATGAACCTTTCAATGAGACTTGACATTGAGGTATCAGAGTCCAGAACTCTATTTCTGGGAGCCCCTGCTCAGGTGCTGGCCCGCCTGAAGGTACTTAGCTTTATTAACACTCGTGCTTTGCCTCAGCTCTGAGCAGGATTAGCTGCTCTGCTTCTGGTTCATGTCTAAGTCCTTTACAGATTTAGAACCTCGATGCTGCATCCTCCTGGGAGAGGATGTCTCTGATAGATGTTTTCAGACACAGAACAAAGCATGGGAGGATATCCATTGTTCCAAAGGCAAAAAAATGCTTCGTTCCCATTCTTCTGGAGTTCTTCTAATATGCCAGGGAAAAAAAGGTAGGATCCTATCATCGCTGTTGTTCCTGTGCTGCTCCCAGGGATTTCCCAGAATGTAAGAATGGCTTTCAGGACCAAAATGCTGTTTGGGCTTGGAGTGAGTGTGCAACAGGAGTGTAAAAGACCCGCTCTTACACCAGTGAGTGGAAAGTGAGTCACTCTGGTAGTGTAAATACTCAGCACACCTGGATGTTTGTGTAACCCAATTGTAATTTCATTACAAGCTGCTGTTGAGCTGCGTTTGTTTGAGCAGTGCTGGTGAATCACGTGTTCTGTGCAGGGCAGGGGTCAAAAGGAAGCTGTGTTAATTTTCTGTCTTGTCTCAGAAGCATCATGTAGTTCAAAATGAAGCTTGTGCCCGTTTATAAGAGATTGTTGAAGAGGTTGAAACTGCTTGCTTTAGGTCAGATCGTGCCTTTTTGTTACTCTGTTCTCATTTTCAGTCAGCTTGTCTAACCTGAGATCACAAACCATAGCGGTTTGAAGGTGGTGTGCCCAGCATGGGATGGTCTCTGCTCTGTCTGCATGAGCTATGATCCCGCTGTTGTGAAGGAGCAGAGTTGTTGAGGAGCTGGTCTGGGAGCAGACTTGCTGTCCCCCCCTAGCCGTGCTGTGACCATGGCCAGGACGTTTCCACACTGTGCCTTGTGAGGGTGATAGTGCTTGCACGCTCTTGCTAGGCAGTCTGCAGAAGGAAAGTGTGATGAATTATGGTTTGAGTAAGAGTTCTCAGGGTGTACTTGTATGGCTTCTTGCCTGAGACCATTGTGGAGAAAGTGTCTAAATATTGTGCAGATCTTGAAAGAAGAGCCCCAGAGGACTTTCTATCTCATTTATCTAATCCTCTGAACCATCCAGTGTCTCAGCCCCAGGCGCCGGACTTCGGGTGAGCCCAGCAGTTGTTTTGCATTATCCAAGTAACTTTGTTTTAATAGGCGAGTGGGTAGGATGGGTGATTAAAGGAGAAAAGAAGAAGAAAAAAAGAAAAAGATAAACTTATTTGGTGTTGTCTTTTCACAGTATCAGCACTTTGCAGGCCAGTTCTGGGATATGTGCTTTGCTTTCATGTGGTGGTATTGATGCTGGGCACTGCTGAGCAGGGCTGTGTCTATTAGAACCACATGGGAAGTCTTAAAGCAACTTTAATAGAAAACTTCTGGGGCCTGTAGGAATTTATCTTCCTCCCATTTCTGTGCAGCCTTGAACCTCACAACTTTCCAAAGCCAGGAAGGCAACTGAAGGGAAGGGCAAAATTAAATCTCTAATGAGATCCTTATTGTATTCAAATACGTTCAGACACTTGTTTGCAGTTACAGACAAGCAAATAACCTGTGAGGTGTAGATGTTGTGTTTCAACAACTGTGCCATTAAAAGGGTAATGGAGTGGGGGGGGTGTGTGTGTGTGTACTGCAGCCCTCTGTGCGATAAAGTAAAATTGCTGGACTGGGGCTGAGCAGAAGGCCTGTCTATAACCCCTTGTCATCAAAAAGCACTGTATCATATGGGGCAGAAGCTTTTGTAGTCCTCAGTACTGCTATGTAACATAGCCCTGGGACTGTCTGGAGGAAGTGGAGACTTGTTTTAGTTCAGGGACAGATGTAGATATTTGAAGGAGCTTTTAAAATAGCTTTGAGGGGGTGAGCTTTGCAGACAACGCTTGCTTTCTTGGAGACAACGTATTTGCCTTGAAGTACTTGGAAGCTCAGCTTGCTGGTGATGGGTCCAAACCAAAATTCCAGACCTTGCTTCCCCGGATTGGGAAATTTGAATTCTGTGACTTGGCTCCCTCCAGCTCCTTGTGGAAACTCACAAGATGCAGGACTTGGTGCTCTAGTCCCGATTCTCACAATGTCCCTGCTGTAAAGCGAGAGCTCCTGTGTAGCACCTTTTGCTAAAGTGAGTAGCTGTTGCTTGTGCTAACAGGCACCATATGCGAGGCCTGCTAGGATCTACAGAATCAAGTTCCCTTTCACGTTTGGTTTGAACCATCTCCTGAGTGTGCTGTTTCCCATTGTGCTGGTGAATGCTGCCCAAAACTAATCTTCCTCCCACAAAGCTCTGCTTTGGCCAGCAGCCTTGTGCTAAGGCCAGATATTATTCCTCATGAAAGGAAAAGGGGGAGTAGGAGAGGAGAGAAAGAGAACATACACAAACTCCTAACTATGTAAGGCAGCTTTGGTACAACCTTCTGTTCCCCCCTTTCCTCCCTCCCCTCCACACCCCAAACAAAAAAAAAAAACAAAAAAACAAACCCCCCCCCCCCCCCCCCCCAAAAAAAAGGAAAATGGACCCAAAGAACCATCATCTTCAACCCCTGTTTGCATAATAATTTCAGTGGCATAAGAGATTGCTTTGGAAACCCTTTCTTCTAGCAGAAACCACTTTCTCAGCTTTTTCCTCCTGGCTTTCACTTCAACTTTCATCTATTGCACTAAAATGATTTTTAATTAGTTTCATTTGACATAGCACCCATTGAGTCAGTGAGGCTGTGATGACTTGCAACCAGAAGCTTGCACATTATTATTTATTAGAACACAGCGAAGTTGCTGCATCGCCGGCAATGCAGTGCAATCCGTTGTGTCTGTGCAGCTAATGCCATTGAGCATGATGGAACCAGTAAGCAATTCAGCTGCTGTGAAAGAGAATTAGGTGCTTATTTTTCCAAAACATTCCTAATGCCCAGTTTCTCTTGAACGTACCCCTCCACAATGGATTCCACAGGTTCCTTTTGTGGTTCCCAGATACTCTGTAGAGGTAGATGGCTGAGTAGCTTTCTTGAGGACTTTTTATTTAAACTTCAGGGAGAGAAGTGGATGAACTTTTGCTTCCCCGCCATAGGTGGTATATGTTAATGGGCCTGTTCTTCATCTTGCTGCTCCAGTGTTTGTACAGAGCAAGAGGGGAACAGAGCTTTGAGTAATAATAGCAATATGGAATGTGGATCCATATCATTCTGGCACACAACAGTGGAAATTTCAGCATGACTCAAAATATGGAAGTGCTTAGTGAATGAAACCTGTTAACAGAACAGACCTACTAAGTGCAAGTAATACTTTCCCCTGCATCACTGGTATGCAGGCTGTTAGAGGTATAAACTGGCACCCTGGGATGCTTGTTGCTGCTCCAGGAATATGGTTGTCTGGAAAGACTATGACTCGGGAAGTAGAGACTAAATGAAAATGGATGAGATCTGGCTCAATGAAAGGCCTTCAGCAGGTGCCAAGCCAAGATTTCGGAGTTTGTAACACCTGCTAAAGGGAAAGATATTTGCATGGTCTGTGGCTTAAAGAAGGGAACAGAGACCTGTGAATTCTGAGCACATGGGAGGACAACCCAGCTCCTTTATTCCTGTATCTTCTCTACTGCTTTTTAGCTGGGTGCCCACAGGTAAATTGCTCAACTTCTGCCTCAGTGTGGTGGGTTGGCCTCAGCTGGATGCCAGGTGCCCACCAAAGCTGCTCTATCACTCCCCTACTCAACTGGACAGGGGAGAGAAGATACGATGAAAAGCTTATGGGTTGAGATAAGGACAGGGAGAGATCACTCGCCAATTACCATCGCAGGCAAAGCAGACTCGACTTGGGGAAAATCACTTTAATTTATTACCAATCAAACCAGAGTAGAATAATGAGAAATGAAAACTGAATCTTGAAACACCTTCCCCCCACCCCTCCCTTCTTCCCGGGATTAACTTCACTCCCAATTTTTTTTCTCTCTCTCTTCCCTCCAGCGGCACAGGGGGACAGGGAATGGGGGTTGCGGGCAGTTCATCACACGCTGTCTCTGCCGTTCCTTCCTCCTCAGGGTGAGGACTCCTCACACTCCTCCCCTGCTCCAGCCTGGGGTCCCTCCCACAGCAGGAACTTCTCCCTCCACGAACTTCTCCAACTTGAGTCCTTCCCATGGGCTGCAGTTCTTCAGAACTGCTCCAGCATGGGTCCCTCCCATGGGGTGCAGTCCTTCAGGAGCAGACGGCTCCATGTGGGTCCCCATGGGGTCACCAGCCCTGCCAGCAAACCTGCTCCAGCCTGGGCTCCTCTCCCCATGGGGCCACAGCTCCTGCCAAGAGCCTGCTCCAGCGCGAGCTTCCCACAGGGTCACAGCCTCCTTCGGGCACCCTCTGCTCCAGCGTGGGGTCCTCCCCAGGCTGCAGGTGGAGATCTGCTCCACTGTGGGCCTCCTTGGACTGCAGGGGGACAGCCTGCCCCCACCTTGGGTTGCACCAGGGGCTGCAGGGGAATCTGCTCCGGCACCTGGAGCTCCTCCTCCCCTCCGTCTGCACTGACCTGGGTGGCTGCAGGGCTGCTCCTCTCACAGAGTCTCTCATTCCTCTTTTCTGCTGCAAAATGCTCAGGGTTTTTTTTCTTTATTTTCCTTTTCTTAAATACATTATCCCAGGGGTGCTACCACTGTCGCTGATGGGCTCAGCCTTGGCCAGCAGCAGGTCCATCTTGGAGCCAGCTGGCATTGGCTCTGTTGGACATAGGGGAAGCTTCTCGTAGCTTCTCACAGAAGCCACCCCTGTAGTCCCCCCCGCTACCAAAACCTTGCCATGCAAACCCAATACACTTGGTTTCCCCCAGGGGAATCCATAGATGATACCCAACAGGGCAGGGATCAGGATTAATAGCAGTAAAGCCTTTTGAGTTCCTCAGATGAAAGGCTTGCTTGTTTCAGGGGCTTGTTTCTTCTGAAAGGGCAGGAAAAACTGGTTGCTATCCAAGCAATTACTAAATGTAAATAATGCGTCCTTTTTGAAATTCAGTGTGGGTGATATTAACAGATTAAAGTATACAGGAACCAGAGGAGGAAACCATCAGCTGCCTATAGGCTCAAAGGACATCTGGATGGTACAGATACGAGATGTTTGCATAGGTGAAGGGGTCATTTCTGAATTGCCTGCAAAGAAGTTCAGCAGTTCAGAAATTCTCTCTTTAAGGAGATTAATGAGGATGGGATATAAATGAAATGTTACAATTGAAACTGGAGGCAGCAGTTGATAGTATATTTTCAGCTATTAGGCTGGAGGAGGAATCTACAAACAAAGCTTTCGTCTTTCACAGAGATTTGTCGTTGATGGTGGTCACGTTCCTCCTTGGATGCCCAGCACATATATCCTTCAGTTGTCTCTCTAGAGAGGTATGCCTGGGAAAAAATTGTGCTGGAGAAGGGTGGCTGTGAAAATACCATTTGGTGAACCTGTCATTTGGTTCTGCACCTCTGTGGATTCATTGTCTGACCTGAGCGGGGGAAACAACCAGATTTGCCCAGGAGTCTGCAATCCTCTCTTCCTCGCCAGGCTGCTCTCCAACAGAGCACAGCTCCCGTTGGCAGAGAAGAAGAGATCCAAACAGTGTTCCTGTTATCCAGCTTTGTTCAGATGCAGTGTGGGATCCAAAGGAGTGTTGCATGCAAACTTCTCCAAGCCCATAACAAGAAAGGAGGATGTTTTCCATGTTCTCTCCTGTTCTCTCTCTCCCTCTCCCCGCACTCAACTATGTTCCCACTGGCTGCTTTTTGCCTGATGAGAAAAGGGGGGGAGAAGAAGGTGGAGGAAGGAAGGAGCCTGCAAAATCCAAACAGATCTTTGCAGAAACCGCTCTTAAAATGCAGCTTCTGCTTTAATACACATTGCTGAGGCACAAGCCAAGGTCTACTGCAGAAAACTACTTAATTTCTGTCTGCTTCTCTCTGCTTAAGGGTGATAAATAAAGATTTTTTCATTGTTAATTGTAACCACATGTGAACTCCAAATAGAAGGATTAGGAAGGGGAAAAGGCTAGGGTCATTTTTGTTCTGTTTCCCAGGCCTTCCCCTGCAGCTCAGTTAGATTTTTCCTTGCCTCCTTGTGCATTTTAGCGATACATTTCTGAGAGCCCAAAATCCTGTCTGCTCAAATAGTAGGAGTCTGGAAGGCATTTGTGAGTCAGCAGTTCAAACTTTATTGACTCTTGGTACCAAATTAAAATTTAATAAAGACCACTGCTGGGCTAACTACTCAGGAGTGGAGATGGGAAATAGAAAGAAATTTCTAGTCATTCATCCGATTTTCTGCTTTTTTGCTGTTTTTCAGTCTTTCAGATATGCTTCACTCATTCACTGTAACAAATTACGTTGGATTTTCTGTCTAAGGGCCTGCCCTTGCAAAGAAAAAAGTTGTATTTTGCAGTGCTCCAGCAACCTACTTAAAAAATTTACTGTAGGTGTAGACCTACTATGATTTTTAATATTGCATTAATAAGTTATTGGAATACCAAGGTTTCTGACATACCAGTATTTGTCCCTTTCCAAAACCCACCCTGGCTTTGCTAAACTTAGGCCAGTCTAGACAGACCCTTAAATACATGGCATCTAATTAACTGTGTTAGCATTTCTTTTGGCCTCTTCCTTTTGTGTGTGCATCTTGATTAAAAGACACCATATTAATGACTCATTAAGCAGGGTTTTATTTACTTTCCCAGCAGGAACCTGTAGCAATTCACCCAGTTGTTTTTCCAGCCCTTTGTTAGTGGGCAGAATGGAAAGGCAGAAAAAAAAGGGGATAAAAAAAGGGATAAAAGCCAGCTGTGTGGAGAGGAACAGTTGGGAAAGGGAAACAACAGTCCTAGTTACAGGTGGATTCTCCAGCAAATCCATGCCAAAATCCATATGCAGAACCTGGAGGATCTCAATGGCTAACCTTCCCCTTGCGTTAAGAACAGTAGGTTTCAGCTTGCTGCGATATAGTCTGCTAACTAATTTTTAAAGTACATCTCGGCTGCAGTGCAATTTCAGGGCCTTTTGGCTCCAATAAACTTGAACTCTGTGACTGTAGAACTTGAATTCTGATGGTGTAAATAACGTTTGTCGTTTTCTGCTTTAGTCTTGCTGTGGCAGAGGTCTTAGCATGAGTGAGACATCGCTTGGATATTAAGGCAACCCTAGCTCCTGAAGAAAACAGTACTCTCAAGGATTAGCTAAGTCCTGCATTAATGCAACTTGAAAGCAACAAATATAAGGAAATTTCATCCTGTGATTGCCGGTGGCATGTGTTTGTCTGGTGATTATTTCTGCCTACTGGGGTAGCTCGGTGTCAGCTCCTCAACTACTGGTGTGTTTTACGAGAGCTGTGTCTTGATTCTTAGATCTTTTTATATTTCTCAGTGGGCCTAATAAATGCGTTACATCAGTGCTATGCTACTACTCATCTGGTCCCCTGGCTCCTTCTCTGCTCTCCACAGTTAATGGAAGTGTGTAGCCATGCTCCCATTGTGAATGGAAAAGAACTTCTGTCTGCAGCAATAAGCCATAGCATTTTACATTCTGGCCTGCACTGGAAGCAAAGGATGCAGCCTGAGCTCCTTCAGGCCTCTTGGCTGATGTCATTCAGATATCCCTGCTTGCTGTTTCCATCCCTTTAAAGCTTGGGTTCTGCAGCTCTCAAAGAGCTGTTGAAGCAATCCAAGTCCAGTTCTTAGCAGTAAATTGCAGGGGTGGTGTCTGGGTTTAAATGGGTAATTTTCTGTCTCCTTTCCCACTCACCCAATGATACAAAGGAAGCTCACATGGCATTTTGGATGTTCCATTTGAGGTGATGTCAGGACAAAAGGTGAGAAGCCACTGGTGCTAGGAGAGTCCCCCAAACAGGCTCCTCTCCATCCCTTTCTTTGCAGCCCACTGTAAAACTCCCAATTACTTCCCTGTGTGAGCAATAAGAAGACGTGGTTAGCAAGGAGGGGGATGTTTTTTCCTAGCTAGCTCAAGGCGAGCACGCTATTCATGAATCCATCTCTTGTTGGCTTTCAGAAGGCAGCGCAGAACCTAAAACCCGTTGTTCCCATCAAATTCCACATCTCCAGCCGAACAGATACTGGCGTCCACGCACTCTGCAACTCTGCTCACTTTGACATCCACAGGGCACCGGGGAAGCCAGCGTTTAATGAGAAACAGCTCCTCCACTGTCTTAATTACCACCTGAAGCCTGAGCCAATCCGGTGAGTTAGCAGCAAGTCAAAATCTTTTCTTTTGCTCTTGTTGGAGAAAGGAGGAAATGCAGCAATGATCTCCCATCTTCACCCACAATATATGTTTTCCCCCTGTTACATGTGTGGGCAAACCAATCCCATGCACATGTGTGTTTCTGCTGCTACCAGACCCCTGGCACATTAAAGATGGGTTTTGTTCCACCGTTGTTGTTAGGAGATCATCTCTGCTAGTATCACTAAAACGAGAGTTGTTGTGAGAGATTGGAGTCACCATGTAAGTATTGAATCCACTGGGAAGACTCTTGTTTCACACATGAGCCAGAACATCAATGTGTTAACTTTCAGTGCTGCTTTATTCCCCAAACTCCCTAATTTTCTTTGTTTATTGAATTAGCACTTAGCAAAAACTTGGCTGCTCTCATCTCTGTCTGTGCAAAAAGATAAAGAGCAAATAAAACTGCTGTGTTAGCATAGCCTGCTTCTTCCTTCCCATGCGATCAGCGTCTCTTCCCTGCTAGACCAAGGCTACCGCTTGCCATGGTTTATAGAAGTTACATAGAAAGCTCCAGTTTAATAGTTTTGTAGCAAGACTTGATGTTTTCCTCAATGGGATAAAGTCCTTTTCATACTCTACCCAACTGTTAGCGAGAGTTGCATATGGATGTAGTAAGGAACTTGATACAAGAGCAGAACAGCCATTTCTTCTTCCTATTTCCTTCTCTTCTTTCTTCTTGTTAAGAGTTATTACTTCTTGCAGAATTTGAGTGACCTTATTTTGCATGAGACCTGGGTCTAAATGCCCACCCCCAAAGGCAGAAAAAAATGATAATTAAGGCAACAGTTTCTGTTATGAATTTGCATCCTAAGAAATTACTACGCCCTGTGACTTTTGAAAAGGTGGATTGAATTTCATGTTCTTTGCTTTTCTTCCCAAGCTGTTGTGCAGTTTCTCTGTCAGCTGTCAGTTTCTGTGTTCCTCCCGGGACATGGGTGCATTTTTATGGTTCAAGTGTAAATTGAATGAAATATTAGGGTTTTTAGACTAAAAGCTGAATCTGTCCTATGTCATAGAATCAACATGCCATTTGCCCGCAGCTGCTTTGCTGCACTTTATTCATTCTTGTGTTACTTTGTCTTCTTTGCATAAACTAAAAACTCTTCAAGGCACAGCCTGTCTGTACAGCATTTGGCACAGAAGGACTGTGCGGTACCCTACTGAAGAGTGTGTCAAAGCACTTCAGTGTTGTGCAAGAAGATGGGTAATTTGTAGGAGGTATCTAAGTGAGCAAAAGAACTTTGATGCAAGATGCCAACTGGTGATTACTCAGGGGCCCAGGTTGCTCTGTTTCACATTACGACAGTCTTCCTGATGTCTGGTGGCATGAACATAAAGGAAGATTATGGAGGCAAATTCCCCATGCCAGAGTGAGAGCCCAGGACAAAAAAGCACATCCCTCCCCACCTCAGTGAACGGATTGTTGTAAGAATAGCAACATTACTATGAAGTACACTCCCTCTTCCCGCTTCACCCAGTCTGCTGTATTTTCTAATCTCCTCCTTGTGAAACGGGGGCTGCCCCAAATGCTGATATAGCGAAGCCTGGGATTTGAGGACTGACACCATACTTGCATCTGTTCTTGGTTTTGCAAGGGAGGATTCTAGTTCTCCAGGGCTTGGGGAGCAGTGAATACAGCTCTAAATGTGCAGGTGCTCAAACACTTCGGGGTCTGAGGGAGGGAGAGATGAATGACGGTGTTACTTTTTTCCCAGGAGGTCTTTCATACATGTTCCACATGCTGTATAAAGCAAAGAGTGAGTTAGTGTGAATTGTTCAAAGCTCTGCAGAAGGTGTTCATCTGCATTCAGTCAGCTGTTTTGACTTTTTCAAGGCATATTGCAAACATTCAAACCTTAAGCAAAGGAAGGAGGAAAGCAATCCCAGGTGGCAGAGTTTTGACTATTCTGGTGGGTGTTCAGTACCTCTGGAAACTAGGCCCCCAGGATCAGACTCTCCAAGGTGTCTGCCACTGTTTTTAGAAGCAACAAAGCAGATTGCCTGCCTTTGGTTGGCAGTAGAGATAGGCAGCTAATCCACAGATGTGACTAGGGGCTGAGACATTCCAGCATGCCCTGGTCATGCCAGTGACACCTGCAGTGCTGGGCAGAGTCTAGCTAGGCTGCAGAAACTCTCCATCTGCATTAACGTTGTGTGCAACACAGGTTAACTAGCTTGTTCCAGCAGTAGCTTACCTGGAGTAATGTTAAGTGCTGTGTTGTTTAGCAGTCCCTGCCATAACTTGCTCCAGACCACATACTGACTCAATGTGAATCGGAGGTGGACTGAAGGGGGCAGCTTCTGGTCCAGTGGCCGTTGCCTAGACCGTGTCCTGTGTTGGTGCAAGGAGCAATGTTAGATGGAGGGACTCTGGCTCCAGAGTTCTGCTATGTCATGTCTAGAGGCGATACTAGCTCCAGGGAACAAATTCCAACCTATGCTGATAGTCACGAGTGTGTGAGACAATGGTGGGTTGACACTTGCTGCTGTAACAAGGTACTTTGTGACTGGCATCCCACCTATGCACCTTCTGTAGGCCTATTCCAGGGAAGTGTTTAGTGCCTGCAAGCTCTCTTGGCCTCAGAACTGGGTTTTGCAGTGTTTTCCTGCAGTGTTTCTGGAGTCGTATGTCAGCGATGCTTTGCATTTATTTAAATAGAGTGGAACCTTTTGTCTGCAGGCTCTCAACTTGGTCAGTGACTGGAGCAGAAGCTGCAGCAGCTGTCTCGGAGCCAGCTGCATTCTTTCACCTCCAAACAAGCACCAGGGGAGCCATCAGAGGGTGAAGGGGAAGAGGAAGTAAAATCCTTGGAATCCGAACTCGGGCAAGAGGGCAGGAAAGCACTGAGCATGCCTTATCACTAGAGGCACATAGTCCCTGTTTGTGGCTGTTTATTTTGTTGTTTTAACTGACTCTTTTCCCTGGATGTTTACAGTTCCTTTAACAGCCTTTGGACAGTTTTGGGAACAGCATAAGGCCACACCGTTTTTCCCCTTTGATCCTATGTCTTCTGACTGTCCATGTTAGCTTAGCTATTGCTGTCCCTCCGTGACACCCTCTTGCGATGTCTTGGAGCGGGTGAGCTCAGCCCAAAGGCAGCGTGAGATGACTGTTATGCTGCTTGGGCTTGATATAGCCTTTGGCTGCCATTAGAAATGCATCAGTCCCCAGAAATCTGTAAGGGCAATTTCTCTCTCCCTCCCACCCCCCCGCCCCTTATTTGCAAAAATGTGTTGTAGCAATTTGTAGAGTTGATTGAGTCTTTCTCTGAGAGCAAAGGTTTCGCAGTGGGTACCTGAAAGAAAAGCAAATACTGATTTCAGTGCTTTTACTACGCAGCCCGTGGGCAGCCATAGTAACAAATCAGATCATCCATCCCAGACCTGAGATTGAGTATTAGCATGATAATATAGGATTGACATTTTTACACTTACAAATCCAGTTCCTCCATTGGCCTCTTAAAGTAGCAGCTAGATTCCTCTGCAACGAGCGGCCAGAACACAAAGCAAATCTCTCTCACAAGTTAGCTAAGTTGCATGCTTAACATCTGCGAGTTACTGTCCCTTGACAGCTTTCACCTTCTTTGACATATGTGTAAAGAGTCTAACGCAGCTGCTGCGGGGTGGGACTCGAGATGATTTCTTTTCAGACTGTGTCAATTAAAAAAACCTCAAAAAAAGATTCTGAAATAGAATTTGACTTATGTGGGGTTTTGGTTGTTATTTTTGCTCAGACTGAAAACTAGGACGGAATCTATACACCCTGGAAGTCAAACCCTTTCTGGAAGTTCTAGCAATAACAGGGAACGTGAAGTAGGTCATAGTTACAATTTTCTTCCTTAAAAGATTAAAGCAGTTGTTTGAGAGTCAAAACTAGCGGATTTTACATCTGGAGGGTACCACTGCAATGATCAGTCTGTTCCAATTCAGCCAGCAGCCACTGAACCTCAGTCTCTCTCCCGTGGGTTTAGGCTTGTAACTTGTGAGTTGTGTTGTTTAGCTTTCATGGAATAAGTTGTCCTAAAGAGCTAAAACTACTGTTGTGACCTTGCCACTTTCAATACAAGTAGTCACACAGATGCACAGTTATAGCTAGCTTTGTGATGCTGTGACTGATCAGTCCAAAAGGTGCCGAAGAAAGTTTTAAGTTAGAGATTGTCTCCAAAAGGAGGCAGCAGTGGGATCTTGCAGAGAGGAAAAATGTTTTGTCTCATGCTAAGATCTGCCAGGTACGTATCAGGAGGTGATACCTTCTGACAGAATGCAATACAGGCCTGATCAGTTAGAGAGTTTATCAGCGGGCAGTCGGCTCTATTTCTCCTTCCTCCCTTGGGCTGAACCTTTTAAAAATGGTTCAGCTGCTTTCCATTAAGGAGCTTGGTGATGGGCATGAGTCTAAGCGTATTCAGCAACCATCCCCTCCCTCTGTAAATATTACTTTGCCAAGAAGAATTCTGTCCTAATGCTGAAGAGAAAACTCAGCACTTTCATGTGGTTGCAAGCAGGGGGTGATGGAGAGAGGGATCTTTGTGAGAACACATTATTGTCGATAGAGCTTGGAAGGGAAACAAGATTCCAGGCTGGCTGACTGTATCATCAGCAATAATAACCTTCTTTGTAGCATGATGGGTCTCTTCTGTCAACTGATCTGTCTTTTAGATTTGCAAAGCGTATTTGAAAGGATCTTGTCCACAAAGATCAGAGTGTATTACATAGGTGGGGTGACTTTAGGAGGACTCTGCTGTCACTTAGGTAGCAATGGCAATACAGTAGACTTGTGCTTTCTATTCATAGAATCATAGAATGTTTTGGGTTGGAAGGGACCCCTAGAGGTCATCTAGTCCAACCCCCCTGCAGGGAGCAGGGACACCTTTAACCACATCAGGTTGCTCACAGCCCCGTCCAACCTGGCCTGGAATGTTCCCAGGGATGGGGCCTCCACCACCTCTCTGGGCAACCCCTGCCAGGGTTTCACCACCCTCATTGTAAAGAATTTCTTCCTTAGATCCAGTCTAAACCTACCCTGTTTTAGTTTAAAACCATCACCCCTTGTCCTGTCTCAAATTTTAGTTTTGTAAGCACAGAATGTGACAACAAGACAGAGCTGGGATTCCTCCCACCTCCTGCAAATTGGCGTTTAGTTTCTGTTGTCAGTGGAGAGAGGAGGATATACTTCTGGAGGACATATTTGTATCTAATACATTGCCATTTGTAGATGTCTTCAGGCTTTTTTCCTTCAACCTCCTCTGAAATTCAGACTCTGTTGAAAAGCTAAAGAATGCCATGATTCTTTATTTACCATCAGTCTTTCAAAAAATGGGATCTCAACATGGCCTGAAATATAGTATGTTTGAAGAGCTGCTGGAATAAATGGTGGGAAGACATTCCTAGCTAGAAGGAGCCTATGGTAGCAATTGCATCTGCTAGGAGGGGCAGGAAAGGCTGCCTGTGCTGAAGAATCGTGTGAGCATAAATAGGCTTTTCAGAAAGAATCAGTCTATCAGAGGGAGTAAAAAGATGGTTATTTAATAAAAATCACATAAGCATTAACAAGAGATGTTCAAGAAGATAGATGAAATGCTTGTGGAGGCATGTGAACAGAGGGAAATAAATGTGATATTATTTTGATTAGAAGAGGCTGGAAGTCCTAGGTTCAAACTCCATTGCAGGCCTGGAGGAGGTAGTTTGCATTTCTACTGAGAGTTTTAGCAGTGGAGCAGTCTCCTGGGCTTGTTGCTGCACACCTTTGTGGAGGCCCGTGGCTCAGCTTTAATTTCTTCTTCTGTGGTCTGAGCCTTTGCAGTCAAGGGATGTGAGCCAGAGGCACTTGAGCTGGCAAAAATCCCTGAAGGACCAACCGTTTTAAAGTAAATAAGTAAGTTTGTGTATTACTTGGTCTCAAATGGTATCATATTTTTTTGGCGGCCCTGGGTCCCTTCTCCTCTCTATGCCAAACTCCGAAGACAGAAGGGCACACAGCAGGAGAAAAACTACTTTCTAAGGAGAAGTATCCTCTAAAGTAACACCTACAGAGGGATCATGCCTGTGTAATAGTGACTCCTTGCTCTGTGCTCCCTGCAGTATGGTGAGTAGCCAATACTCTGGGATAAGGGAATATCAAATCCAGGAAAAACTGCTGCTGACGTGTTCAAATCAATGCTAACACTTTGGGGGAGGTGCAGAAATGCAGGGAAGCTCTGTTTTCTCCCTTGCTAGAGAGAAGGGTGTTTTCCCCTCTGTCGGGCTTTGTGTCCTCCCTTCCGGCTACCAGGCTGTCTGTCTGATGGTAATGGTGGCATTGGCTTAGAGAAACAAGGCAATTTCTCACTCTTGCGTATAGAAGAAAGCAGGGGAGTTAGGCTGCCTAGAGAGCTGCTTCTTGAGTTAACTGCCCAGAGTCAGGGGAAGACAAGTAAACGTGAACATTCCCCAAAGCCATTTTCCACACATGCGAAACGTGAGGGTTCCCAGGACATCTCCTGCATGCAGCATTTTGCTGTTTTCATCTAGGTGATGGTGGGATGCACCTTTATTTTCATTGCTGCAGCAAAGTCCTATTTATCTTGGAGGTTGTGGAGGGAGGTGGGAGGGAGGTGACCTAGTTTTAACTATCTCCATCTGCTACAGTGAGCAGTGTAGCTGCCTTTGAGAGGGAGCACAGAGGTATCTGTTGTTGGGGGAGTCTTCCCACTCGCGTTTGGGAGCATGGTTCTGCAAAAGCAGAAGGGCACAGCATTCATAAGGTGTGCTCCTGAGCTGGAGTCGGAGGGAGTTGGCTTGCTTTGGGAAGTTGCTGCCTCTCACCTTAAGCGTGGCTAGGAACGTGTGTGCCTTCAGCCAGATGCAATACCATTTGACGGGCTGGATGGGGTATTTGCTTTCACTATGCAACAAAGAACATGTGCTATCAATTGCCATTTGTAAGCTGAAGGACTGGTTGGTCTTAGCCTCGTGTGATGGTGTGAGCATCCCCAAAACTTGTTGGTAGATGGCCCAAAGTCAGTTTTAGTGTGCATTTGATGACAGGGGTGATGGCAAAGCTCTTCTGCCACCTTCTAGTGCACAGGTGCCTGTGGCAGCCTACAGGTACAAATCCCTGGTCACTGGGGATGACTTAGTTGTGGGCTGCCAGGAGAGAATGGTATTTAATTAGTTGTAAGTGCAGTTTCTCAAAGAATCAGTTGCATGGTTCGGTTCCCATCTATGTGGTGACCAGGCAAAAGCTTTTCAATTAGTGTATGAAATTTCTCACCATCTCACTCATTCTCTTCTGTCCCAACAGCATTTTGAATGCCTATCGAGTGACCAATAGCTTCCATGCACGCTTCTCTGCACTGTCAAGAACCTACATTTACCGGCTGTTGATGGGTTGCACTCATTATTCTGAAATACCAGTGTTCGAAAGGGATCTCTGCTGGGCTCCTGTGGGACGGTAAGTGTGTTCCATTAAACCTCCCTGGGGAGCCACCTCATTGACACTCTGGAAAGACTTGGCTTTTGGCAGAAGTGGGGAGGGGGTAATTTCCACACATGAGACCAGATTCCCTGTTTGTATTGATGTGATTTCCCTGTTGAAATCGGTGCAACTGCACTGAGTTATGTGCGCTGAGACTGACAGCTCTTTTTAATTGTACTATCAGTTGTACCTGTGATAAAAACGCTTAGCACTGCTGAAATACTCAATGACTCGGGGTAGAGTCCATCAACAACTTTGTCTGTGTCCCCATGGAAGTGGTGAGGGTTTCCTCAGATGACCTTGCCAATTCATACAGCAAACCCATTTGGACAGCTGGCTGAAGGAACAGTGCTCTGATACGATGCAGGCAGGCAGAAATGCGTTGCACAGAAGATCTCAGAGTCTGACCATACAGACAGTGAAGAATGAAGGCTGACAATTATTTTTTTTTTTTTTTCCTAGTCCTGTTTGTGGTAGTGACTGCATGTAAATCAGCGCTCTCATTCCCTGTCTGAGTGCTCGTATGTTTGAATAGTGAGAGCCAGTGACTCTGAGCAACCCTACAATAACAAACCAGTGTATCTTGCTCAGTATTCACTTGTGTTCTTGGAGTAGCCACCGAGTCATAACAAATCAGTGCTTGTATATGCAAGGGAAGAAAAACAAATTCAGTGCCATTAAAAAAAGAAAAAACTTAGGACATGATAAACAGTGGGTGAGGAAAAAACAAACAAAACCCAGAAGATAATTTGTTACTGTCCTTTAGTTTACATTGTACTGAGATAAACATACATTCAAGAAAACTGCACTTTTCCACAACATTATAGAAAAGCAGGTTTGTAGCCAGCTGTGGTAATTTCATCACCGCTGTTGGTGATGAAACAACAATTGCGGGTGGTGGAAAAAAATGTAATCTCAACTGTCCTAGCAGAGGAATGAAGATGACATTGTCCTACCATTAAGTTGCTGACTTTCTTCTCTGCGGGCTGTGGAAGGGAAAAGTAAATATAAAATTGCAAAATTAGATGTGCCTTAATCTTAGGCTTTATGAAATAGCATTTAATTTAGTCCAGACACTGCAGTTAATTTTCTCAAGTGGCAATACCACATAAAGGGTAGGGTTGAGCGTATTAGAAATTCTGAATGGGCGGTGTCTTACTAAAAGGTGTAAATGCTGGTCTTTTTTTCTTGAACACAGTGAAAAAAATTGAGTGATATTGGAAAATCTCATCTTGATTTATTTGTTTGTTTGGAAACATTTTGACTTCTGTTAAGATCTGAAAAACTTAAGCCATAGGTCATGCGTATGTGCTCAGGCTTTTCCTAGGAGAAATTTGCAAAAGTAGAATAAAAATAACCATCTGTTCAGCAAATATATCAGGAAATCTGTCTAAATTCCTTTTCTTGAGACTATTTTGAACAGACCTAGATAGTTCAGATGAACAAATCTGAATGACACTTGACATTGTGAGTTTTACCCATGGCCCTTTCTTCTGCATCTCCACCTTGGGTTTACACTGGCGTTGTCCCTGACAGTTTTCTCGCTCATTCCATTTCTGTTACTTCCTAATTTCATCTTCTGGATGTTGCAAATCTAAGGTTTGGAAAGCCATCACAGCATTTGATATTTTCTTACCTGGCAACATCTTTTTCAGTTTATAAGATCCAGATACTGCCAAGGATTTTGATTCTCTTGCCCTATGCTCTAGCCAGCAATTTGAATAGAGTTATTTGAATTGAACTGTTATAAGCAGCACAGCAGGATAAAGGGGATAAAGGTTTGTGTAAAAGGATGTGCCTGCCAACCCCTCATGTAGCCTGGGGTTTTGAATACCTTCAAACCTCAGGTCACTTGGCATCTTGGTTTGTGGTTTGGGCCATTACAAAACAAACTCCATCTTGCAAAATGTGTTTCCATAATGCTGCAATGTTAAATCTGCGTGCCAGGTTTAAGCTTCTCATCAATTAATTGGACTTTGACCCACCTAACATACTTGGTCTCACCTGATGCTCCTTTCCTTTTGGTCTGCATGTTTCATTTCAGCTCCCTGAATGTGCCTGCTATGCAGGATGCAGCACAGTTCCTGCTGGGAACCCATGACTTCAGCACCTTTCGCTCACTTAACTCCGAAACACCTTTTCAGTCTCCAGTCAGAACCATCCTCCAGGTAGACATCCAACCCTCTTCTGGTTTCCTGTCCCAGCACTATGAACACAGGTGAGAGCCTGGACATTCAGCTGAGGAGCTGCTCTGATCAGTGCTTGCTTTGCCTGAAAGGCTGCTTTCCAGCACTGCTTTGAGAACTGACCTCCTGTTTACTGTGCATTGCCTTCACAGTCCTGTGACGGTGTCAGCAGGGTTCTGCCTAGTGACAGCTTGGAAAGGAAATTTCTTTCCCTCTCCTCCCCAATGTCCTCAGGGAGAAAGATGAGCAGGAATGAGGGCAGGGAAAGTGGTCCAGTTGTTTGTGCATTAAAAGGCAGGATGTTATAAACTGGTGTGTGGAATCTAGCACAGAGCAATTCCTATGAGGTGCTTCCAGCATTTATGCTGTTAAAGACCAGCTCTGCCAGGGGATGGGATTTCCCCCCCCTGCTGCTGTCCTAGCTTTGCCTAAAGGCTGCAAATAGAAGGAAAAAAACCCCACCCAACACCTAGGTCACTGCTGTAGCTATGGAGATCTGCTCAGTTCACACCAGTAATTCCTACTGTCTTCCCAGGGGATGCTGATGAAGGAAGTCCAATATTCCTCACTCATTACATAAACAAACGATTGTTGAGTGTCAGGTTCTTTCAGGACCGGGTCTTGCAAGTATTGAAATTAAGTGGCTGGATATATTTTCTCTCTAGCAGAAACTGAAGTTTTTTCCCAGAAAGATCATGGGTATTTATCATTTGAACGTGGCTTTTGCTTTCGTGCTGGCTTGTTTCACAGATACATGACTCTTGTATTTCAGCTTGAAAGCAAACATTGCTGTTGTCTGTCTCCAAACCACATTTTCCTGCTTTCTGATTAGGAGAAAACCCTCTTCTTCCTTGTTTTCCCCAACGACCCTCCATTAGATATGAATATGAGCTGTCTGTAACAGTAAGTGCCATGCTCCAAGGTTCAGACCCTCACTGCAGTTCGCAAATAGCCCACTGTTTCTTTCCCCATGTCTTAGAACAGCGTATTGCCAGTGGTAGTGCAAGGCAAAAACAGAGAGAGATCTGTATGCCCTGAGTAACCCTGGTCTTTCAGTTCTTCCTAGTTCCTCCCATTTTCTCCGATTCCTCCTTTCCCTGCTCAGCGTTGGTGCCTGTCAATACATGGCCGCGATATAAAGAGCCACCAGTTGGGTACGGCACTCTCACGGCTACTCTCTGCTGCGTAAGTGCAAGGACATGGGCAGTTAGTGACAAATGAAATGCTTACTTTGTGCCTTTCCTGCAGGAAACACTGTCCCCATGGGAAAAGGAAGGCTGGAGAGGAAAATGTGTCCTGTGACTTCATTCCTGCCATTTGTAACTGGGTTGCCATTGCTGAATGGAGAGCTTGGCCTCCCTCTGTCAAGTGTGGTTATGCTTAGGGACACAAGTAACAGTGAAATGCTTCGTCCACAAGATTATCTTGTCCTTTATGATGAGTAGCATTGGAAGTGGCAGAGACCCGAGCTAACCTGAAAATAACTGTTAACAGTCTTGTCTAGATTGCCTGCAAGTGCATATGGGCCAGGCTACCTTCCAAATCCAGACCTGCTATTGTCAGTTGACCAATCTCTGAGATTTAATACAAATCAGCTCTTTCTTTATGCCTTCAATTTTAATTTAAAAAGGGAATTTGCCATTTCTTGCATAACTTGCTGCGTAAACCCATCCCACATGAGGCAAAAAACAGCTTGCAAGAGAGAGAATAAACCTAAAAACTGGATTAAACGCATCACGCTAGTTGCTGATGGAATATTTTTACTTTTAGACACATGCATCCAAACTTAAGTTTTACAGCAAATCATTTTTATAATGTGTTGATACTAATTTATTTAATTAATGTTTAGGCTGAAGGGGATGGCTTTGAGAAGCCTAGTTTCAATGCATTTAAGTGGCGTTTAGCTCTCTTCCAATACTTTGTTAGTAATAACTACAACCATGAGTTTTCTGATCTAGAGAAAAAAGTTATGGGGTTTGGGTCTTTGTAACAGGCTAGGTGGTGTTGGGGGGGTTGTTTGTTTGTGGTTTTTTAATTACACTGTCCTAGTTACTTTTAATCTGTAAAACTCTCCCTATGGGAACAGTTGCAGTCACAGAGCTCAGTGTTTGCCCATTCTGCAAATAAGGCAGCAAATACGGCTGATGTGCATGGTATTCACTGCAGTAGCAGAATGAACTGTTCCTGCAGTTAAAGGGCTAGGATAGCAGTAAAAGCTTATACATAGATTTTTCTTTTAAAATTTTTTTTTAGCCTAATCTAAGGAGGTTTTTCTGTTTCAGAGGGAGGAAGCCGTAGAATGATAAACCATGGTCTCTTAGCCAAATAATGCAGCTTTTCTTTCTCATCCTTTCCTTCCTTTCTGAACTTAAACCAATCTTCTGAATTGACCATTTGTCTGTTTAAAAGGCGAACTGTTAAAATAATTCCTTCCATCAAACTTGGTTGCTCAGCAACAGTGGAAGTGGAGTTTGTGTCCCATCCATACAAAATGCTTTTGAATGCTAAGGATGTGTTCAGAGACTCAGCCCCATCGCTTATTCCTGGGGAGCGAGTGCTCCATCACCTGTTTTCTAGCTGAATATGTATTACTCATTGCAAGGTGCTGGCTTCTGCTACCGAGTAGAAAAAGACAGCTGGATTTTTTTGCTGGTAAGCAAAATTATCTGTGAGATTGACAAGAAAAAAAAAGTTTCCCTCTTCAAGAAAAATATCTTGTTCTCTTTCAAAGTCTACAAGATATTTTTCCTAAGTATCTTGACCTATCATTTTGTAGATTAATATATCTTGTCAAGACAACCAAGACAGGAGAATCCTGGCTAAAGCAGGTGCATGCAATTTGGTGAGAAGGGGGGTTTGTCCCTATTTGAAAAAATTGTCTCCTGTGCTTTGCTAAAGAGCTGAGCTAATGATGACCTCGATGTGCTGGGTATTTGCGCGTGTGTGTAGCAACGCACGTGTCTGTACGCCATGCGCATCGAGCCAGGGGGAGAGCGGACCGTACATAAGTGATAGAAGCATTGTCATTTCCTGACATAAAGAGGAATCCGGGGGCAGGAGCTGCCTTTGCATATGCCAACAGGCACGACAGGGAGGGCTAAAAGCAGTAATTTATCTGTAAATCCAGTGAGGAAACAGCTTGTGGCTGCTCCCTACAATGACTGTGTCACAGTTTCTCTTCCTGCTAGCCCTGCCCTGATGCCCCATGTGGGCCTGTGAATCAAATTGTCCCTGATTCACCTTTCTTCTATGGCTTGCAAGAGCTGTCTCCTCTCCAACCCTTTCTTGAGACTCAGGTGTTTCCAGAAAACCCAGCCTGTCCACTTGAACCCTCCAGACAAATATGGGGCAGCTGTGCTTTTCTCACACCTGATTCAAACCTCCAGAGTTTGAATGATACCCAGTTACTGGGCTCATTGCAAGGGAGGAGAGGAGAGGGTTTGCATGGAAATAATCTGCTTTTCTGGATTATATATGGTAAGTTTTGTCTCTTTTTGCTGTAGGAATGCTATGGGATATCAGGAGTGCTTATAAACTGTTAGTGAATTTATTTCTTATCGTTATTATTACTTTTATCAAAGTGACTTTGAGGATTGCTTCGTAGCATGGAAGTTTGGAGATGCAGGCACTGAAGTGAAAACCTGCTCATTTTTGTGCTCTGTTGGCGTATCTGATGTATGATGTGTGTATAGTGTATATGTTTTTATTTGATGTGCATATCAGGGGTTTTTATTTGTAGGAAGGAAATGCACGTACAGGTTCCCTGCAGGACTGTTCCTGAGAACATGTTTGCATTGGGTTTTAGTGTTAGAGCCGGTACTGGAACATCAGCAAAACCACTAAAATCTTTAGAAAGCGACCTGTAAAGATTTAGCAAAGGATGCAAGTGTCAGTGAAGTATTGGAATAGCCTGAGTAGGGTTCTTGTAGGAAATATTGCTTGCTACCATAAAACTTTCTGGAAAATGGCATCTATATGAACAGCTAGATTTAGTGAGAGGAAAGGATGTCTTTTTGCATAGTAGCACCTATCCATCCCCAAATATTCATCTGCTGTTTCCTGCTCCGCTCACTCTTAGTCTGGAGTGCATCCTCGGCTGCCATTGCCTGTGTTCCAATGCTGAGCTGGATTCCTCAGGCATCTCTGTGTCCTGGCCTTTCCAGTAGCACGTGGATGTCGCAGTAGGCATTGCTGAGTGTTGAAATTCATTCTGCAAAGCCTATAAGGACCATGTGACTCTCTCAAGCCAGCTCCAAATGAAATAATAGAGTTGCTTTGCTATGGCTGGTTGTTTCTTCCTTTCTCCAGGAGGCATCAGACTGCGTTCCTTAAATCAGTGGTACCTTAGACTGCTAAGTTGCGCCTTGTTTTATGTTGCCCTTCCCCTTTTATTTGAATGGTTATATACTTAGGTGTAAGGCAGTGGGGAGATCAAGCCCCGTAAAACTGGGTACGTACAAACCAGGCAGGAATTGTTTCACCCCAGAAAATGTCTGAATCTGGATAGTAAATGAGCAGTCTGGTGTTTGAAAGCAGATGATGCTGTTTCAGGTTAATTGGGGGCTGTGCAGCTTCTTACTCATTCTACTCACGTTCACCTGTGCTTTATACTTCTCTTGCGGGTAGAAGAGCCATTTGAAATGTGATTTTTTTAAATGCTCTTTTTGTTCCTTTCTTTAGGGAATTGGAGTTTTGGGAGTTGAAGTTCAGGAGCAGATCATTTCTTTACCGACAGGTACTGTTTGGTGCTGTATTCAGTACACATTTACCTCCAAGAACCAAAGTGCCACTGTCGCTGTAACTATTGATCGGTTTAGCATCCCTGTGTAGTGCCATCTCTGCAGAGCTGGCGTTACAGCTGTGTGACACACACAGGGACCTAGTGTCGGAGAGGTGAGGTTCTGTATTCTTTGTTTGATCCTGTAGAATCAAAATCTCTTCAGTTTGTGTTTAAAATGAATGTCCAAAGTCACAGAATCGTGTGGGAGGATGGAAAGTTTTGTTTTCCACAATTTTTGTCCTTGCAGGCTGAGTGGTAAAAACCAACAGACATATGTTCTTGCTCTGCTGAATGGCACTGGGCCCAGCAAAGCCTGCCTGGAATTTTACTTTCTGGCTTTGGAGCATGAAGTAATTCTCAGTATTGCACAAAGGAGAGATGGGAAGACCTGATTCAGCTATGCAGGCATGACTGCAGGATCCTTCCCTCTGCCATGCTGTCTAGCCTCCACTGGGTTTTCTTTGAAATAACTCCAGTGGGTTTTTTTGCTGCTATCCTCAGGGGAGACAGCTCTCTCCGCAACTTAATGGATCACCTCCTTAGGAAAGAGTTGGCTGTTCTCAGTCTGCCTATCATGGCCATGGTCACACTCTGGAGACAGAGAATAGGCAAGAGAGGGCTTGTTTTTTGGAGGAGAGAGGGGGTGTTTTGTGGGAACAGCAAGCAGCTATTTTTTGTTCTGTTTTGACAAACTAAATTTGTTTTTATCCTGTGCCAAGTAAGAGCTCTGTAAGCTCTCTGACAGTGGGTGTCTGGATATAAGCAAGGGAAGAACAACAACATGCTTGAGAAGGGCTTGATATACAGCAGGGACTTGCTTCATCAGATGCTCTTGTGACAAGGAGAAAATGCTGGTAACCCATTTAGTGCATTAGAACAGAAATGCTATTTAGTGACATTGTGCAGAGAGAACAGTTCCCCGTAATACTCTGCTCAGCCTGATGTCCTCTCTGAACCTTGTTCACAGCAGCTGCCCTACAGCGAGCTGGCAGGCTGTAGTGAAGCAGGAACAGGCTGTACACCCTCAACTTGCACTTCTCTACCTGAGCATCTGCTTCTGCCCCTCCATCGTAAAGAGGAGACTAGACTAGATGGACCTCACATCTCGCCTCGCATAGCTGCTGTGATAATTATTGACGTTGGGTGTTTTTATTAGAGAAGAGGGTTAAACAGCCCCAGAAACTATGTGTACGTTTTTGCTGAGTAGCAGGCAGAAGGGGCTAGACTCCAAGCACACGGCTGTTTCAGATGCGTACCGTTAGTCTGCGTTTACAGTAGCTGACTCTAAATGTGGAGACATCAAAGCTAAAGTCACAGCATACAATGACCTCTAGTGAGGGATGGGTAAAATAACATAAGTCAAGGATTTCTGCTGCTACTCTGCACCATCTGCTTAGATGCAAACTCTTGGCACTCCACAGTGCCATTTAAGATCAGAGCACATAGGGAGAGACAGTGCTTGCCGTTGGATAAATATGTTTTGGCTTGTTGGACCTTTCTCCTTAATGGTGATAAACATGATCAGGTTGCTTAGTGGACTTTGGTTTATTGTTTTGTAAATGTTAATGGATCAGAAACTTAGACCGATGCTGCATCACAGCACTACATTTAAGTTCTTGGAGAGCTTTGAAAGGTCATGAATAGAATGAATGTTTATTTAGGCCGAGTGGCTGATCATGCCTGTGCAAGTGGGGATGTGTTCTGGCAGCAGCCTGAGAAGGGGAATTGGGCAGGACAGTGTCCGCTTGGCCAGTTTCTGTCACGTGGGCTGGTACTGCTGTTGCCTGTAAAATTTGAGACTGGAGAACAGTTTGTCCAGTGTGGACAGAGAAAAGTGTCTGGGAAATGATGAGAGCGTGGTGGCTCAGGATCAGCCCATAGAATCGTTTAGGTTGGAAAAGACCTTTAAGATCATCCCATGGCAAGGACTGAGTTTCAGTGTGGCTCCTGTGTCAAATAAGACTTGGGCCCAGAAAATCTGTGGCATGTTCCCTTAGGCCATGTGAGCTCTCCTGTGAAAATAAGTACAGGCAAGCCCAAGCAAAGTGCTGGCAGCTTTGGGGAGGGGGTTCAGCTCTTGCCTAGCTGGACACCACCAGGGTGGTTAAGTTCATTGCCTTGTGCTGTTTCTTTCCCTCGGAGAGGCATTTCTCGTGACTGCACTGTTCATACCAGCCTGGTCGCTTCAGCGGCACTGGGACAGGGCCCAGCTTTCCTTGAGCTTTATCTCGTGCTGAACAAAAGCCTGAAAAGAACTGCCCTTCTTAGTCTTCGTCGTTTGTTTCTCCAGGGAAACAGATGTTTCCTTGAACCATCCCCAGATGTTTCTTGCACAAGCTTTCTTGATGCCCATGGGAAGTAGGTAATTGCCTGTATAGCAGTCCCTGGATAAAAGTTTCCCTAGGAGTGCCTTGCTGAGAGCACTTCTGGCACAAGTTGAGAGGCTCTTGCTTGTTGGTTATTCCTCGACAGCAGCTTCATGAGGCTGCCTCGACATGAGAAGTACCAGCAAGATTAGCGGTCAGTATTCTGCCTTCAGAAGGATGCCTTCAACTCATGAAAGGGGTGGAGAGAAATGGAGCCACCACATGGGGAGGTAACAGGTAGCTGGCCACAGGCAACTAGCATTTGGTGTGGCAGGTGGCATTGGCAGACACAAACCTTGGCCCTCCTGGAACAGCGTGTCTTGTAGGGATATTGAAGGAAAGGGTGTTCTTTAGCCAAGAAGATGCTGAAATGTGAGGGGTGTTTACGCAGGAGGTGAGCACAGTGGTGTGAAATTTGTGCTAACCCACTAGGTCTGGAATTGCTGGGTGTGGAGGGGGAGGAGGGAAGTTGTGACATGCAGAGGTGTTTCAAATACCAGTTTGCTGTACTGGGGGGATGTTGTCTTGCAGGCTGTCCTACTTGGGTTGGTTTTTTTTCTTTTACTTTTTTGGATTTCTGAGAGAGAAGCAAGCCCCTATGTAGTCCCCCACCTGGAAACTGTGGCTTATGTATTAAGAGCCACCTGTGAGTTCAGCTTTCCCAGCAAGCATGTGAGCTTCCTGCCACAGACGGATGTGTGAGTGCTGCTGCTCTTTCTGAAATGGAAACCATCCTCTGCTCAGCTTGGTTCCCACACATGATGAGAGGAAGCCTTGCTCCAAGGTAGTGCTGTGTAGCTGAAGATCACTGTGTTACAGGTCCTCATCTCATTCTTACTAATGTCTTTAGTTGTAGGGAGGGAAGACTTAAAGGAAGCAAGGTGATTTTGCCAGGTTTTTTCCCTTCCCTACCACCAGCTTTGGTCACTAGAGGATTCTGTGCCTCTGCATGTTGCAGCTTAGCTGCTGCACGTTGTCATGTCACCCCAATCAGTGCAGAACCTTGGCAGCCCATGCAATCCCTGCTAAAAGTGGAAAGAACACCTTTCCTTCATAGGCTGTGGGGTGACTGTGACTGCTGGGGTGTGCTCAGGGACTAAGGGAGTATGACCTTTCCAAAGAAATAAAGCAAGCACTGGAAATGCTTCCTGGAGGTACGTGATACCAAAGGGGCGGCCAGGGCAGGCTTGAACCCTGATGGGTGAGTCTGGGGCATGACTTAGGGTCAAAGCATTCTTTATGTGGGGAGATGCTTTCTTCTTTTTTAACACCCAGCTGGACTAGGAGCAAAGTACATGGCACTGGGAACAACTGAGAGTACTAGGAACAGCAGAGGAACAGCAGAAATTGGGCTTTCTGGGAACTATGGGTTTAATAATAATGATGTACCTATATTCAGGAGCAGGCTCATATTAAGAAATAGTGGTGATACCATTCTATCCTGAGTGGTAGGCACTGAACTCTCTGATTCGGTTTCTAGCTTGACTTGCCATCAGTAGGAGTTGTGGGCTGCTACAGAGCACAGTACTGCTGATAGAATGACTGCAGGACTCTGGACAGAATTTCTTAGTATCTTGAAGTTTTACAAGGGCAGCTCCTAAGCTACATTCTCTGTTTTTCCAGGTCCGAAGAATGGTTGGGGCTCTAGTTGCAGTTGGCCAGGGGAAGTTAACACCTCATCATATAAAGGAGTTACTGGAGTTAAAAGATTCACGGGCTTTTCCATCAAATGCCATGGCTCCGCCATCTGGACTCTTTCTAAAATCAGTGGAATATAATGAAGCAGGTAGGTGAATGCAGGGAATGGCATTCTTTTTGTAGGAGCCTGATGTAATACTGAAGGGAGCAGTAACGCCCATGGTCTTCCTTTACATGCCGTCCAACCTATGGCTCACAGCTTTGTTCAGTGACACCCACATCATAGTGGATGCCCCGGACTGTAGACGTGTTTACAGCAGTTGCTATGGAAAAACTGTGTATTTTTTTCCCTGGTAGATCTCCTCCTCTCACTTGTAGGGTAGTAAAAGAGATGTTGTGTTGACAATGACTTTGAGATCTCACATGAACGCTGCTTTCAGTTCTCATAAATTCTTGTTCTGTCCCTGACCACGTATAAATGCCAAATGGTTTGTGGTGTCTGGGTGCCTACAGATCCATTTCCGTTCACTCACTTCTCCCTTGGTGTTTATGAGAGGATTGCACAGACTGCAGGACAGAGAACAGATCATCCTTCTGCTTATATGGTGACGCTCTCAGTTTTAACAGCATCTGATCTCAACTATTGGGGTTTTGGCTTTAAAAGTGGGGGGGGGTGTGCAAATTTGCAGAAGATAGCAAATGAATGTCCTGGAAGTTTGACATCCCTGCTAGGGCTATTCCGGTGACGAGTGGTGTCCCTCAGGGGTCCGTACTGGGACCGGTGCTGTTTAATATATTCATCAATGACTTAGACAACAAGATCGAATGCACCCTCAGCAAGTTTGCGGATGACACCAAACTGAGTGGTGCAGTTGACACACCAGAAGGACGGGATGTCATCCAGAGAGACCTGGACAGGCTGGAGAGGTGGGCCTGTGTGAACCTCATGAGGTTCAACAAGGCCAAGTGCAAGGTCATGCACCTGGGTTGGGGTAACCCCCTGTATCAGTACAGGCTGGGGGAAGAAAGGATGGAGAGCAGCCCTGCCGAGAGGGACTTGGGCGTGCTGGTGGATGAAAAGCTGGACATGAGCCGGCCATGGGCGCTGGCGGCCCAGAAGCCAACCCTACCCTGGGCTGCATCAGGAGAAGCGTGGCCAGCAGGTCGAGGGAGGTGATTCTGCCCCTCTGCTCTGCTCTGGGGAGACCTCACCTGGAGCCCTGCATCCAGCTCTGGAGCCCTCAGCACAAGAAGGACATGGACCTGTTGGAGTGGGGCCAGAGGAGGGCTACTAAAATGATCCGAGGGCTGGAGCCCCTCTGCTCTGAGGCCAGGCTGGGAGAGTTGGGGTTGTTCAGCCTGGAGAAGAGAAGGCTGCGGGGAGACCTGATTACGGCCTTTCAGTACCTAAAGGGGGCCTATAGGAAAGATGGGGACAATCTTTTTAGTAGGGCCAGTTGTGACAGGACAAGGGGTAATGGTTTTAAACTGAAGCAGGGTAGGTTTAGACTGGATCTAAGGAAGAAATTCTTTACAACGAGGGTGGTGAAACCCTGGCAGGGGTTGCCCAGAGAGGTGGTGGAGGCCCCATCCCTGGGAACATTCAAGGCCAGGTTGGATGGGGCTGTGAGCAACCTGATCTAGTTAGTGGTGTCCCTGCTCACTGCAGGGGGGTTGGACTAGATGACCTCTAGGGGTCCCTTCCAACCCAAAACATTCTATGAAAACCACAAGGATTAGCCTGTCTCTGATTAATCCAGTGCCCATGAAATGTGGATACAGAGGGCTTTCCACCACACTGCAGACCTCCAGGCTGCCTTGTCTCAGCCAGACCACAGGCCTAGAGGTGGGCTTAGGGCATGCTGTCTCCTGGGGCTTAAAGAAGACAGAAGGGAAAGGGAAGCAACAAAGAGCAGGGCAAAGGAGCTTGAATGTGGTTCTGAGCACTTGGCCTGGCCTTGAAAAGGCAGCTGCTGGTTTTGGCCCTCTCCAGTGGTGCTTCTCCTAACAGTGCTGGCTGTGGAGCTCTCTGTGCCAGAGGGGAGGAAGCCCAGGCAGGAAATTAAGACCACAGATCTGAAGTGCTTTCAGGTGGTTTTGGTGCCATCTTTCTCCCTAAGTCAATGTTTTCTTTTTTTTTTCCTCCCAGATTTGGACATTACAATTGCCCCAGGAGAATAGCAGCTCTATGAGACGCAGCCGTGTCTGAAAGGACTATTGCTGGGGATATGTGATGGAGGTTTGCCAAGCGCTCTTTACACAATACACAGTCTTGTCTCAATAAAAACCATTGACTGTGACTGTAGGCATCTTCCTATCATTTGTTCTTGCCCTCTGAGACTGCCAAGGGGAAGCAGAGAACAGCTCCGTGCTGTTTTCAGATAACTGGTTTGTTTTGGTTTTCTTTTTTCTGAAATTCTGGTGCCTGTCTCTCAAACAGGAGGAGGAAGAAAGGGGGCTTGAGGTTTTTTGCCCTTTTTTTCTGTGGCGTGTGTGGGAGGGATGCAGGCTCAGAAAGGAGGAGAACGTAGCATTTCCTCTCTGCCCCTCTCCTCTGTAACCCTCCCTTTGTACAGCGTAATGCAAGGGACAACTGTTGCTATTTGCAGTGACTTACAGAAACAGCCTTTGAAAGTCCTCGCCATTTCCTCTCCCACTAACAGTCGCTCTTGTACTGAACTGTAGTGGCTTTTACATTCTCCTGGTCCCTGGCACAAAGTCACGTCCATTGCGCTTAGGATGTGGCATGTGACAGTGCAAAGTTTCTTGGAGGTCACTTAAAACCTGTTTTAATGGTCGCAGCCTGGGCTGGTAGCACAGGAACAACTACACGAGCGAGTCAGCCCCATCGTGGAAGGAAGCGCTTTGTGCAGCGGAGGCTCTGTAGCCAGAAGGTGGCTGCTGCCCTGTTGCTGGGCTCTGATTTGCTTGTTGCCACCTCTCTCTCCCCAGTTGTTGGTGCAGCAGTGCTGCGGAGCGTGCCAGAGTCTGTCAGTGGTCTAAGGGCATGGGAATCGTAGTGCAGAGCAAGGAGCAGAGAGAATTTTTTAGTTCTTTTTGTTTTCTTTTTTAAGCCACTCTAATCTCAGGTTTTACCTGCTTGCCCAAGCAATAAAATACACAGTGGATAACTTTTGGGGTTTTTTTTCTCATGAATGACACCAGAATCTCTGTCTGTTTTGGTTATAAAATGACTGTTAGAGTGCCAGGTTACAGGAGAAAGGATGAAAATTTTGACTTCTGAAGTTCACGGAAGAAACAATACCTGGCTTAAACACTCTCCTGCAGTGGAAGCAATGCGCAGCTGAGATGCCTGGCACCACCATAAGCACTATCCCCTTTGTCCGTGAGAGGAGGAGGAGGGTTACAGAGAAAGCCAGTTTGTCAGAGCAGACAGCCCACTTGATCTGGTAAGGGGATGTTCTTTGTCATGTGGCAATCCGAAGTCCATGGCATTCAGATAGATAAAGGAAGAACCTTAATAACCTCTTGCGAGACCGTGGAGTTTCTACTCTGTGTTTGTATGGTGGAGAACCAGGAGCTGGGCAGAGGGGGAGGCAGCAGTTCTTTCTGACCTCTCTTAAAGCCACCCTTGCCTTTGGCGGCGGGGATCGAGTCAGTGAATGGTCCTGATACAGAACGGGACGACAGCCTGTTTGGAGGCTTCCCCTTGTGAGAAGTGATGCCCCTCTCCCCCACTGCTCCAGGTAGCAGTGTTGCCAGACACCTACTTTCAACAGCTTGGGAAGGAAAGGCAAGGTTCTTCTGGTCACGCTCTCCCTTCCCATGCAGTGTGTTGACTGCTCGCTGCTTTATTCCCCCAGGGACTAATTCCCAAAGAAGATGACGGAACTTTGGAGAAGTCCTGGATCTCTACTGTGGAAAAGGAGAGCTGAAGCTGCTCTGTTGCTAGCATGGTATCTGTGCTTTTCTGGTACAGGCTTGCTGGGTGGGTACCCAGGGGCAGGGATGCTGTAACATGCTGCAGTGATTTCTTTTTTTTTTTTTTTTTTTTTTCCACATGAGCAGTGGGGCTTGTCCATCTGTGTTCCAAACCCCAGCGTGCCCGTATGTTTTGACAGCAGTCTGCCTGAAAAGAAATGTCAGCAAAGTTTTGCTCTTCCCCCCTTTGAGGGGAAGCTACAGGCCCACTTCGGTGTCTGAGGTGCTGGTACCTGGTTTCAGAGGGGCTGGAGGGCAGGGCAGGCAGGAGGTGGTCACAGGTAGCATTGGGGGGGAGCATTGTGCCTCCCTCTTACAGCAGGTACATGGAGAGAACCAAAGTGTGCACTGGTGTGCCCCCTGCCCCGTTCTGGGGGGGCTTTGCTAGCAGGGCAAGCGCCGTCCTGGATCCGAGTCACAGTTTTTCATCTTCACTTCCTGTGGTTTCTCTGCAGAGCGAGGCGGGAGCGCTGCGCACTGTTGTTGTGCAGGGCAGTTTGCTCTGGTGTCAAAACTCTACGCGGAGGAGCTCTGCAGTGACCTCGTCGACGTGAGGGCTCTTTGGGGAGGCTGATGTGCTCTTCTGCAGGTTTGGCATGAGAGGTGGCGATCTGAGCTCTGGTAAGTTAACTTTCTAACTAGAGTTATTATGAGTCTTTACAGGGCAGAAAACCACACGCTAACGCTGCTCAGGTGTTAATCAAGCTGACTGCTGTTGCGGGCTCAGGTATTGTGGCTTTTTTTTCTTTTTTTTTAAATAGTCACAGTGCAAAAATACCTGCTATTGGCGTTTCTGCAAATGTTTCCCGACTTCTGGTTACAATAAAAACCACTTCTGGGCTCGTTATCGAACCCGGTAACCCAGTGACCCAGGTTCAGCCATCCAGGCAGTACGCGGGAAGTAGACTGGCTGACTGCAGACAGCGCTGAGCTGCTGTGGGTTTTGCTTTTTAAACCCCAGAGCAACTGTTACAAATAACCTAAAGACATTTAATTAAAGAGTGTGTTCCTTTAGCATCATAAAGTACACCATCAGAACTTCTGAATCGGTTTTTGGTGTCCGTCGTTAATGCTCATGACTTTTATCACGGAGGATTTTAGCGTTCTTTTCCTTTTTGTGTTGTGAACATCACTGATTCTCTTCAGTCGATTCAATCTGCACATCCAGGACGTGGGGCGACCTGTCTGACAGTGATGCTTGAAAACTAAAACCAGAAATCTCTCACGCTTGAGCAGAGGTCAAAGACTCAATCTTGGTTTTATATGAAGACATTTCTAATAATTTAATGAACTGAAAATCCAGGGGAAACTTTGATGTATGCTTTTGGTGTTTCTGTAAATCAAGTAACTTTGTACAGAAACAGAAGTTCAGTGGTGCTTTTTGGTTGTTTGGGAGAAGTAACAGCCCTACTCCCCAAAAACCCTGACAAAACAACCCTGGGGAAGCAAAGCTGAATTTGATGAGACTCTACAGTTTTTAAATGGTAGATAAGCAAATGGTATGTTGTTATAAGAAGTGGCTGTAGACTCGGAAAATACATGTTTAGTCATAAATTCTGTCGCTTCTGGTACCTCTCACAGTGAATGAAAATATTTCTGAACAGGTTGATGTGCATGGTGGGGTCGTGCAGTGCCTACGCGACTGTTTGGAACCGGCTAGAAGACCGGCTTGTAGAAGACTTGTGAAATACTCCCTGTCAGTGGTTTATTATCCCCCTCTTCCCTCCTACCCAGATGGGGAGGGATTCAGGGGATTAAGTGAGACTACAGGCGCTGAAAGCAGATTCCAGCAGTGTAGTACCATGGTGCAAGCAGCTTCTCTGCTTTGGTAAGGCCTGGTGACCGTCCCGTACCGCCGGGGATCCGAGTGGTGCCGCCTTTAGGCAGGCCTTTAGCCAGGCTCACTTTGCCGTCTCGCAGCAGTCGGTCAGCGTTAAAGCGTACAGGAACTCCTGATGTGTCGAGCTGCTACAGAATCTTGGGACAATGTCTGTGCTGTTTGGAAAATTCTTTTTGTTTGCCTCGGAGCTGTTACCTGAGTGTCCACAGGCGCCCTTACTGTGAGCAGCTGATCAGTCCCCCTCGCCCTCCTGCCCCTTGAATGATTTTACAGCCTTACCTTCCCCCAGCTGCAACGCTGTACTTTGAACATTGGAAACAGAGATGCTGGGTGGCTCTTGCTCTGGCAAAACCCTGAGATAAAGGTGGTTTCAAGTCCTGTGCTGCTGAAAGCCATAGCCATGCCTGGGTTTGTATTAGTTTTCCTCCGTGTGTGTGCACAAACCCTTTGCTATTAGTCGAAGGACCCATGTAAGCAGGTACGCATGCTTGCCTACTTAAACTGAAACCATTTCTTTCCTTTCTAATCTTCCAGCTATCTCGGGTGCTTTTGACTTCATTAGATAAACAACCCTTGGGAGGAAGTGTGATTTCAGAGTTTCCTTTGGAAAGTACCCAACAACCTTTTGTATTTTTGTGCTTTCAGTGGCTCAGCTTTAGGAATGTTGTGCATATTGTAGCCGGGTTTAATTTCTCCACTGCCTTTAAGGGCTTCTTTTCAGGTGTCTGTGTTTGCCTTAGGTACTCAGTTTTCTCTTATATTGGATGGAGAGGAACTGGAGTGCAGTTTATTGCTTACGTGGTGCGGTGATGCAGATGAGGAACAGTGCCTCCTTACCTGCACATACACAAGTCCTTTGGGCTCCCTTTGTAACCGAGGTGAGCGGTGGTTTCCCTCTGCAGTCTGCCTGCAGAGTAGGTTTAGGGTTCTGTAAATTCACCCAAGAGCTTACACCGAGCCTTCCCACTTGTAAATAACTTCAGCTGTGGTATAGAGGTCAGGGTGAGAAGGATGGAAACCCCCGTTTCTCTCGGATGGTCTGCATGCACATCATCAGGTCTGCGGGTGACCCAGGGCTGTATCCTGTACCACGCACGCTCCTGCAAACGCACGTTTGCTCCAAGGGACCTGGCACAGCTCTCCTGAAGTGCTGAACCCTTCCACGTGCTGTTGCGTTAGGGTGGTCGTCTGTGCTGCCGACGATCCACCCGGAGCCGCTCCGAGGCGGGGCTGGGGACGGTGCTGCTGCTTTATGATTTGGTTAACGGCTTGGCATGGATGCCAGCTACCTGTTTCAGTTCCGTGCTTTAAACACCATTTCTTCATTTGAACAGGAAGGTTCCACACGTGCTCTTCATAAAGCAGCGAGGTTAAAAGAGCTCAGTTGTAGAGTAGAGAGTCAAACCTCGCGCTGGGGCGACAGAAAAAGCAGTCCTGTCTCTGGTTTTGCCACTGCTGCTTTTCTTTTTTCCTGGGAAGCCTGCACAATCCGTCACTGCTGGGTTTTTTTTAAGGACAGGGTAATAACATGATACAGGCATCTCCCAGAAATGACACAAGAATTCTGGTAGGGCCTAGGAATGGGAAATTTATTCCAGGACCTCCAAAGGTCTGTCGCTGCTGAGTTTCTCCCGTTCTGCTTCAGTTGCTGGTCCACCCTTAGCCAAAGCTGTAGCCTTCTACCTGTCTTCTTTTTTTTTTTTTTTTTTGGTGGAGGGGGCAGGGGGAGGAGATTGCTACCTCTGTTAATTCAGTATTGTCACCTTGTGATGATTCTAATGGTGGTGAATAATCTGTCTGCTGTGTAAACGTCAAACACTTGTGTATTAAATCATTTATTAAATCATTTATTAAATCATTTATTAAATCATTTATTAAATCATTTATTAAATCATTTATTCTCCTTTACAGCAGCACCTCTTGCCAGCTAAATATATCAAGCACAGTCCTTTGAACCACAGACTTCACCAGACTTAACATCGCTCGGCTGCGTATCTTTAGCTCTTGCTGGCCTGAGATGAAATAAAACTCAAGAACCCCCTGAGGTAAGGGACTGCTTAGGACTTTCATTCCATGTGGGATCTCCCTACGCTCCGGCAATTATGGCAGATACTTCCTGGACTGAAGGAGCCTCCAATGAGAGAGTTGCCAATGCCAGTTCAGAATTACGCTTGGAAGCAGACTTCCAGTATTCCTTGTTTACCATCATTTACAGCGTTGTCTTCGTGCTGGGACTGATAGAAAACGTCTTAGCTCTGTACCTCCTGTCCTGCAGAGTTAAGCACATGTCTCACTCCTATGTGTACATGATCAACCTAGCTCTGGCAGACACCTTGTTTGTTTGTGTGTTGCCTTTTAAAATTCATTACCACCTGAATCGGAACAACTGGATCTTTGGGGACATGGCTTGTAGGATCACTGGGACTTGGTACTACATCAACATCTGCTTAAGCATTGCCTTTTTCACCTGCATTTGTGTCGATCGTTACATCGCGGTGTTGCACCCCTTCACGTACATCCAGATCCGAGTCACCCATTACGTGGTGGTGGTCACAGTCCTTTGGGTGGGCGCTCTCAGTGTCATGGTTCCGCTTATCGTTGGAGGTCCCCTCCACAACAGCGGCACGAGGAACACGACAGCGTGTTTTGAGAACTTTGCCACGAGTAGCTGGACTTACCGCATGGCACCTTACAACATCCTGGCCTTAGTTTTTGGTTTTGTGATCCCATTTTCCATCATCCTGATCAGCTACCCTCTCATTGCGAAGAGGATCTCCCAGATCAAACACAGCATCCGCAAGAGGAAGGCCCTGAGCACCATCTACATCATCTTGGTCATTTGTACTTTGTGCTTTCTCCCGTATCACATCACGCATTTGCTCCACTTTTTAGTGAGAATCCAGGTCATCCAGAATGAGGCGTTTACCCGCTTGATCTACAAAATGCGAAGGGTCACCTTGGCCCTCGTGAGTTTCAACTGTTGCCTTAACCCGCTCTTGTACTACTTCACCTCTTCCAGCAAGCAGTGGCACTTCAACCTCAAGCTCAGGTTCAGGTCTAAAACTGTGTACACAATCTGTGACCAGAAATTCGGGGAGTCCTCCTACGTCTATAAACTACATCAGAGACGTGGAAATAAAAAATACAGAGGTGGAGTCAACTGATCTACTTAAAGTAAGTATCAATTGTTTATTATTATTTAATACTTAAGTATTAAATTCATCCTTCCAACTGTTTCTTGAAAAACACACCTGTGAAACCTCCCGTTCTTTCCTACAGTGGTTGTTACATCAAGGCAAGACCGGAGGGAAGTGCCTAACAGCTATGGTTTTTATTACAGCTATGTATTTTTATTATTTTATTTTTATCTAGGGCGGTGCTCGGGGGAGCTGTATTCCCTGACAGGCCCAGGTGCCACGTGGTGGAACGTGCTGTGTTCCTGTACATTGCTGTTTTGGTCTCCTTTGGGTTAACGTTGGGGTTGGTAGGGGCATGCAGCACAGCCCAAAGCCGGCTTCCTCTCCTAGAGCGAGGCCTAAAGCTGAGCAGATCAGGGCAGCCCCGCTTGGCTTTTCCCTATTTTGGAGGGATCCCATGTTTTCTCCCTGGGGGCACATGCAGCCAGCTGGGTTCACAAACTGCTCGCTGCCCACATTCCACAGCCAAATAAGGGCTTCTCCTCCCAGCTGGTGAATCAATGGGTTGGCTTCCTGAGGGGCACTTCGGTCCAGGCTGTCCAGCACTGCGTGCCTATCGATTCAAGCTGGACATCTGTTAATGCCAGCTTGGAAGATAATAGAACCAACTGTTTATCAGTCAGCGAGCCCTGTGCAGGGCTGGTGGTAAACACGTTCCTCTTGGCACACAGGCACCGCGGGGCGTTGCTGAGGAGCTGGCACGACTCCTTACGCTGTGCAGTCCTGTTCAAATGTCAAAGCTCTCTTTTTCAGTCATCGTGTTTACATCACAAAATGTACCTGACCTATTTCACGCCTTCTCTTGTGTTAACAGAACCACACAGCTTCTGAGAACGGCTGAGTTTTCCACCCTGTGAAACGTGAGATTTTGGAGACAATTTATCATTTGTTGTTTATCAGAGGCACCAGAAAACCACTGGCCTGGCTAAGAAACCTGCTCAGAAGCCAACGCGTTACCTAACAGGATGTGATTTTTGGTAACAGAGCTACAGCCTCGCTGTTCTGTACCCTCCCGTGCTGACCCCAAACTTTATAAAGTGCGTATAGGCTGTCGGCCTGCAGGTGTGAGACTGCTGAGCAGATGAGAGCAGGAGGGAAGTTGTCACGGGGCTTGTCGAGCAGGGAACCGGCCGTGCCTGAGGGCGGCAAGGTGTGAAATCCAGATTTCCATTTCCAGAACGCAGGCCTGAAAGTCGCGCTTTGACCTGGCACACGGCAGAAGCTGCTTGGGGTTCCTGGTGGTGCCGTGCTCTTGGACTTGGAACAGGAACTGCCAGGGACCTTAACAGTGGGAGGGAGCAGGATTATTGTGGCAGAATGGCGTGGGGAGATGAATGATCGTGTGCCTCTAAATGATGTCACTTCGCATAGTGGATGCTGCAGTTTCTGCCCCTATTCAGCCAATTTTCTGATGGCAGCTGATAGCAGAGTCTACTCTCTGGTTAAGGACAAAAGGTAAGAGGTTTGGAGAATAAGCAGCATGGATGCAGGGCAGCGTTGGGGTCTTGATTTAGCAGAAAACCCCCACACGTTACGATGGTAAGCAAGGGTCTTGAATGTGGGAGGCCGTACTGATCAGTTACAGCCGATCAATAAACCAGTTTAGCAATCGGGGAGGTGCGCAACAAGCAAGCCCAGAGCAGCTCTGAAATCACCGTAGCGCTAAAGCTCGGCAGCAGAGGGCTTGTGTGGGGGCAGCATCAGTGCTAGAGGAGGGGCCTGCCTTGACTTGGTTATCGCTACGTGCAGTTTGAATTGTGCTGAGGGGGTGCCCGTTACTAACGACGGGTCAGCCGCCGACCTCGCCCTTTCTGCCTTTTGCTCTTAGCTTGGAGGAATTTTTAAAAATATTAGTGAGGAAACCTCAAAGTTTTCTAAAATGTTGCCAATGATTCCTGTGTTCCTCTGCTCAGCTGGGCTTGGTAAGACAAGCGCAAACCCTTGCACCCTCTGAGGGAGCGTTAGGGCAAATTAATCTTTTACCTTTCATGAGCTACTGCTACCTTTGTCCATTTATAGGCTGTGGAAAAACTTCACAGCACTGGAGGGTCTGTTCCTTCCAACTAAGCACAATTTTTATCTTCTGGACAGAGGAATTAAAACTCTTGTTGGTGACTCCAGCCAGCAGTGCAGCTCACTTGCAGGCTTGTCAGCGGTCACCGAGGGAAGTACGGACGACAAAAGCTACGCTGCTGGGTAAACAGCACCTTCGGGGCTTTACGCTCTTGCCTCCATTGCGCTTTACTTTGCATTTTAATCGTGAAGCTTTGAAAGCTCCTTGTTCTGACCCCTCAGGCTGGCGTTTACCTACCCCTGTTAGCATCACGTAGGGCCGATCCCCCTTTACAGACGAGTCAGGGACTGCCCCTCTTCACAAACCTGACCCACGTGAGCTGCTCTGTGCGCTGCGCAGAGCCCAGGAATTAGTTCAGTGCAGGAGTGGGGGTCAGCGCACAGCTGTTTTGTTTGGGGGACAAACTGAAAGCCCCGATACTGCACAGAAAATGACTGTAGTACAGAATGGCCCTGCTGAGGCTTTAAGGGAAGGGAGCTGTGGGAGGGGCAGAACGCCGAGTATCTTTTACCTTGCTGTGTCAGCACCTCGAGGCTTGTTCCTCAGGACTCTGTCGTTGACTCCCTGAGCAGGTTCCAGCGAGAGGTCGCAGTACGGCTGAATGGTAATACAGTGTCACTGCAGGAACTGGAGAAACACTGTAACTCCTTTATTAAAACAAAACCAGAAAACAACATGGACAATGTAAACAAAATAAAATCTAAATCTCTCTGAAACATCTGTGCCTGCTGCTCTGTTGCTCACGACGTGCTCTGTGGCAGTCCTTTCTTCAGAAGGGATGTGAGATAGCTGCCCAGCTCTTCATCCTAGAGAGAACAGAGAGAAACAGGATGAAAGCAATCTTCTACTTGGCTTTCCCACTGGGGGCAGTAAAGTTGACTCTGGTACCTAGAAATAGAAATAATTGTTGGACCCATCAAAATCTAATGTTAGCAGTGTTCAGAAATGGAAACCAATCCAGGTAGCACAAACGTGTTTCTGGGTGTTGTTTCAAAATACCAGTGTAAAGGTTCCATTTCTCAATGGAGGAGACACCTCTTGAGGAAAATGACTGTTTTGCTTGAAAGCAAAGAATTGATTTCAGGATTTCAAAGAATTGAAACCTTTTGGTTTTGGTTGGATTTTTTTATTTGTCCTCAAGAAGACCTGTCCTTGCTGTAAAGACAGCAGTTAGAATACAGCCAGAGAAAGTACACTTTGGAAAGGAAGAACACTTGACCATGTCTGATCTCGGCACAATTCTGTGTAGCGAGCTTTCTGCTTGTTGTTTCAAGTTTTACACCTAAGAAATACAACGTCAAATACCTGCACAGGCTGTATGGCAGTAGTGATACAGCTGAGTTTAGAAGCTGGATGCTACAGTGTCCTCAAAACACAGACATCATTGCAATTAACTGTAATTATATTAAGTGTAATTACTCCAGGTAGTTGCCTTGAGTTTGGTGGTCCCAGAGAAAACTGACTCAGTAGAGCTCCTGTAAAATGACTTGTACTAAACCTGAAATGGTCAAGAAAATGGCGGTGACTCACCTTGTCCTCTTCCAAACTACTTCAAAAAGCAATGAAGACTCACCCTTACATCAGCAACCCCCACTGTAGGATGGGTTTGGACTGTAAGGAGTTAAGATCAGAGTTGCTTGAAAAGTACATCTTCAAGTATTCCTACCTGGTAAGTCCAGGACACGAGCAGAACTTTGGTTCCTTGATCCTCTGAGTGTGCTGTGGCTTGGATAAGAATGGACTCCACTGTTATAGAACCATCAGGGAGATGCTGCACTGAATAATCCTTCAGGACCCTGGTAAGAGAAGAGACAGGATTTAGTTTGGATGGGATGTGTGTGCAAGCTGAAGGGTGGGTCCCCCTCTATCTCTGCATTCCCAACACCAGCGCGGTGGTGTTACTTGTAGCTGTGTCTCTGAGCCAGCACCCACTGCCCAAGGAAAGGAGAATGGGCCTGACTCACGGCTTGCATATTTGGTGCTTATATTATAGTTAATATAATACGTGGTTGTAGGACTTCCTACAGGATTTATTCTGGCTTTCATGATGGCTATAGCTCCAGCCTGAACCCTACTCATCTGAGCAAAGGACTACTCAGAATCAACCGGTTGCCTGTAGGAAGAAAGCAGCTTTTAATGTTCATCTGCTGCTAAGCTTTGGAATAGCTTTGTTTGCTGTGATGGTCTCACTCCAGACAACTGTACGAACTCCAGCTAGAAGCAGCAGTGACAGCAGCAAACCAGCAGGAACAAAGATTTCAGGTCTAGCTGGGCAAAGACCATAGGCTTGTAGGCTGACGACCCACCTCTGCTGCTGCAGCATAAGAACTGCTCTGGTTACGTTAGCTGTGTGGACTAAAATCAAGAGCAGTTCTGTCTTCTGGGCTGCAGAGAATGTTCTCTTAATGACTCTGGGGCTGGTTGGGATGGCCAGGAAGAGCGGGGGCACTTGTACACTTGTACTACCCGTATTAAGACTGGCAGGCTCAAGTCCATCCCTAGGGGGGAAAAAACCAAGCGCAGCTAAGGCTGGACTTACCCTTTGAGATGGTTATACACACGAAGCACCGTCTCGTGTTCTTTTCGCGGATCCTGAATGTGAACGCGGCAGGTGAAACGCAGCTGATGTTCTGCAAGGCCCAGCTCCTTCAAAGCCTGCTCAGGAGAAACCAGACGGAAGCTCTGCAGAGGAAAAGTGCAAATACGCTGAGTTACTGCTTTGCGCTTTCTGAAGTTTACTCCTCTGGGGCCAGCTGCACACAGGTATGTGTTCATCGCTGCAAAACTCCGGCAGGTAAGACCATTCCTTTTCAATCTCTGACCCGTCTCGGCACATTTCAGTTACAACTGCAAGCTAGGTGCGAGGGTATGATGGACAACGCGGGCAGAGGTAAGATGGTGGCAAAACGTCCACCTAAATCATCATAGCAATTCTCCACTTCCCACAAGTGAAGTTGGTTTAACCTCTTTATCAGGGGAATGATTTGTTCAAATATAAACATGAGGTTACAGAGCAAGAACTCCTCCCTTGGCACCTTTCCATCCTTGTCCGACAACTGAGGTCTACCAGCAACACCCTGCTGCTTGAGTCTTTGGATTTTTACAGGCACAGTGAATCAAAATTGGATTCACAGACTGAAAACCCCGGACACCTCAGACTGTAATTCTGCCTCCACAACACCCTGCTCATGAACAGCAAGACACTGATTCTGAAGTTGTGGGACTAGCAAAGACTCAGGACAACTGACAAGCTCAAGAGCCTGTCTTACAGCTTCACCTTCCCAGGCACGCTGTTACTGGACTCTTCCCATGAAACTAGGACTGCTGACCTTTTAGTTCCTTGTTCACCTCACGAATTATAACACCACATTCATTCAGAGGACACAAGACAAACCTAAGAACTTTTTTACTTACATTATCCTTCATAATTAACGTCCCGTGCATTAGCTTTGGCTTCTTGACATCTGGTAAGAGACCTAAACAAAGGCCACCAGAAGAGAAAGATGACAGGGTTAATGATGATGTGCTTACTTTTCACGCAAGATGACTGCTACAGGACTCAATAGGTTGGATTTCTGAGTCACTGCTGAGGTTCAGAGCCTAAGACTTTACATCTTTCTTATCCTGTCAAAGTACATAGTGCTTACACTGTTATCAGTGCTCTAGACATGTAAGAAACCACGCTGGGTAATACAGAACAACTGCCTCTCTTCCCCTATCACTGTCTGATTTGAAAGGTTTTATATTTTTCTTAAATTGGGTTTATAAAAGTAGTTTCAGTTTTCACAGACCTAGCTAGTAAAAGCATACACTGACCTTGTTTTCATAGTGAACGGGCAATGAGTGGCAAACAAGGTAGTGTGTGTGTGTGCGTGTGTTTTGGTTTCAAACATTACTGAATATACATTCACAGCACGGTAGCAACTTCATGTGGCAGGAAGCCCCCTCAACCACTAAATGCTCCTAAAACCCCTTCTTTTACAGGAAGCGCTGCTGTAAGTCACCGTTGCTATGAATGGCCCTGCACCACTGCTTCCACCTAACACAAGTACTGTACAACACGGTGGCAGGGCCCAAAAGATTAAATTCTTGGTTGAAAATGTGTCACCTATTGCTGTTTCTCTCTTCAGGAGTCCCAGGGATATGTCCACGGGAATGCTGGGATTGGTGAAGATCGTCGTGGTCTCTCCGTTTGCAGGCATGTAACAGTTGACATCTGCAACGTGAACAACCGACCTCAGGGCTGCTGCAGCAGCATTTCGTCTCACCCACAGGCAGCATGCAAGCATCCCTGCAGTAGACGGTGCTGTGATTTTGGCAGAAGCCTACTGCAGCTCTTCGGGACAAGAAATGAAGTTAAATAGCAACCTGCTGAGAAGTAGAACTGCCGTAAAGCGAACAACCTTCCCAGAGCCATCGAACCCCAGTGGGGCAATACCTACTGCCTGCACACCCATGCAAAGAAATCTGCAGACAGTAAGTAACCAGCCACTGTGAATTCTGCGCTTTCTCCGCTCGTCACTTGAGAGTCAGCTGTCTCTAAGGAATTTATTTCTTTTTTCTGGAGTTCATTCCCTGTTAGCAGCTGAAGTTGCTAACTTATAATTTCAGATGTACCCTGCCTGCTTCTGCTTCTTTTAGGAGTCTAAAGAAATACAAATTCACTAAGTGCTGAACTGTAACAATACAAACATATCAAAACCGCTTTTACTTCAAGTCCAAATGGGCATTAAAATTAAATGGGCTTAATATGTTAAGTAAGAGATGTTACAGACACTAGTTTCTTGAGGATGACTACTCCTGTAAATTCCAGTATGCCTAACTCTTATTCTGAGGTCCAGTGGATTATGTGAACTTTAACGCCTTCCTTCTACCACCATTCCCTCTTCAGTACCAACGTGATACGTACGGAATTCCTGTTCTATTTTCTGCTTCAGAAACTCCATTTTCTTTGCTTCACCGTGGACCAGGAGAACATTCCGTGGCTCAGCCTGGCGAATCAGCTGCATTATTCCCTTGGCATCCGCGTGGGCACTGAAGGACATGTACTCTACCTGCATCTTTACTTCCAACTGGGGGGGAGCAGAAAACACAGGCTTTGTGAATCAGGAAGTGCTTTGGCTCTCTACAGCCTGTGTATCACACCAGAGAGACCCAGACCCCTCTGTGTTTAGTTTCAAGGAGGAATCAGAACACCTGAACTGGAAAGTGAGGTTGGAGAGAGAGCTGCTCGGCAGCAGAGACTGAATATGATGCTGTACAGAAAAGCTCTCAATAACTGCTTAAATAGCTTTAAATAACTGCAATAACTGCTCAATTTCAGAGCAGAACACTTGTCTCACATTTGCCAAAACAAGTCACTACTTAAGGGCAGTTAATATCAGTTTTAATATCCCCACCCGCCTAAAAAAAAAGCCTAAACATGTATCTTTTTTACCCATCTGACTAATGTGCCTAGTTATTAAATACTATAAATGTGTCCCCAACAGAGTCTTATGGCAGAAAAAGACACACTGTTGCCAATGCAGAGGAAAAAAATCCTGGTCCAACCCCAAAGAAAATGTTACTTGGGTATTTTCGATGTATGCAGCACATTCCCATGACAAGTACATGGTGTCTGACTACCCCCTAAAGTTCTGAAGAACTTCCTCCAAATGAGCCTCCTTCTTGAAAATAAAACTTACTATTTGTCTTCCTTCCATTTCCAGCTTGCGCTGTCCACTCAGAATCTTGTGGCCCACGGTCCCCTGCACACAGTAGCCTGGCATGATGACCTGAGAAGGAACCCAGAAAAATCTACAACCTCTGCACGTGGACTGTGCGTAGCATAGCTGCTGTTAACATAAAAATAGCCATAAATACGTAATGCCGACGTCAGTTTGTGTTCTTCCCATCTTACATACCAGCCTTCACTGGAAAGCTGCTTGCGGCTTGTGTGGTGAACACCCAGCTCCAGCACACACACGAAAATGAAATTAGAAAGCAAACTGCTGAAATCTACACACTGCTAAATGAGAATTAATGCTGCCTACAAAGACCTTTGAAGCAGCTTCAAATTAACGAAAGCCCCTCTGAAAATAAAATCTCCCCCAACCTCCTGTCTGAGACCTGTACCTCCTCTGCCTGCCCTGTCACACACCACAAAGACAATTCAGAGCTCTGCACTGGGTTGGCTCGCCAGAGGCCTCATGTCATTTAACCCCAGATGCTCAGGAAAAGCTCTCCTGCAACCTTTGTTCTTATGACTGTATCAGTACCACACTCACATTAACACAAAACATCAAAGAAACAGAATTTCTTACCATGTTCTTTTCATTCCCTGCCCATTTCCTGAAGATCTGAAGGGACTGTCCTGCATGAAGCATGCCAGGGGTTGCAAACACAACCTAGAATTCAAAAATGTGACAAGAATTACCACAGAAAACAAGGGGGTTTTTTCCATTACTTATAATATATAAATACCTAGAACTGTGGAGAGTATCCACTAATACACCTTACAGCGTGCTTACTATATCAAAGCTCTAATGGGGATTTTTGCTATTTTATTTTCCCCACCTTGTCTAATTGTCACATAAGTTGAACTACTATTTTAGGACATTTTTGTGAGCATCCCTAATGTCTGATAAAAAAATCTTTGAACAATTTTATAATGGTACTATCATGCTCACCAGCTTCCTCTTTCAGCTACTGCCTAATAAACAGTCAGAAATAAAACCGGCAATAAGAGCTTGTGTTGTAAAGGATGCATCTCCTGATTTAAGTCAAGTCAAAAGAATACCCAGTAGGAATTATGGGTTGAATCAGGTCCAGAGTTATAGATTATATAAACATGCAATCAACTTTTTTATTTTCTCTGGGCATTTTACCTTTACCGAAATAAAGACAGGAAGATCTTCAGTAGTTATACAGATAAAAAGCATTCAGATGGCCTGGCCACAAAGGGTGTTAGATGGGATGGCTGGTATTAGTGGGGTAGAGGGTGCCCCTTTGCCTTAGCCAGGAACAGAGTGGTATAAACCCAGCTCCCTGACACTGCACATCTGCTCCGTTACCTTGTTCACGACCACCTACCATAGGCCCCGGGTTGTCTGCAAAGGCCCGATCAAATGCTTTGATGTGTTTGAATTCAAACATGTTCCTCTGCACAAATGTTTTCCGAATTTTCTGATTAGTCCAGGTGATGAAGAGCTTGTAATAATGATTGGCCTTCTCCGTCAGTCCCGTGGAAAAGTAAATTGGAGCCTTCAAGTTCATTCTTTCCCTGTAGAAAGAAGCATTCCAGATACCTGTGAGGGCCAACTTAGGATCCTGGCTACCCATATTGAAGTCCATAAACTTATGTAGTCTCCAAAGATTTGCTGTGCGTACCCTGCTCTCGGTGAGCTGTAAATCAGTAGCATGACAATGCTACATCGCTATGCATTAACTCAGTCCAAAGTAGGCTTTAGTCCAATTTGCCTCCTCACCCATTACAGACAATTTCCTTCATTACAAATATTAATCATTCTGCTGTGGGAAATAATTAAAAGCAGTATCATTTGGTATTATCAAAAATGTTTCCACACAGTGCTTATACGTAAGGTTCATATTTGTTCATCCCTCCTCCCCCTCCCATGAAAACAGTTTTACAGTGTGGCAAAAATACAATCACATTTTTTAAAGGACAGTTGCTCCTGAGTGGAGGAGTGGAGTGGAGAATGACTCTGGATAAGAAAATGGTTAGTTTACTGCTTAAGAGTCAGGAACAGTGGGAAACATAGGGAAAGAAGCAATTCCACAACTGCTAGCATGGGCTGACATGCAGAGAAACACTCATGAGAACACTGGTACTAAACAGACATCAAAGAATCACAGAAACCTGCCAGCACCACAGCATGAGGCAGACAAAAAGGAGGCGGTACGTGCACAGAAGAGACTGCACTCACCAGAAAGTTTCCAATAAAATGCAAAGCTCCTGGGCACGTCCAAGGGCAAAAACTGGGATAAGAACCTGTAACGGAGGTATGATTTACAGTCTGAGAGACCCAAACAGCACATAAACGGCCCTGCAGCGTTACCATTTCTTAACAAGCCCCTCAGTTCCCTCTCGTGTTCTGATATTCTTTTGCCAACCTTTCTTCCCATGGGAACGTGTCCTGCAGTTTTGGAATGAAAGGCACTGATAATTGGCGAGCACCTATCCGCTCGGCTAAGACCTCAGTTTGTACGGACTGAGGGAAGCCTCCGGCGGGGCACGGCACCTGTGAATACGCTCAGTTCTGTTCTCTCCTAAGTAATGTGACAACAAGGTGTTGAGAGCAACAACTCTGGTATTATTTATGGAAATGGACACTAAGATGAGCGTTTCTGGCCTTGATGGCTTTGTCTGTGCTGGGGTAACTGTGACCTTCCTCCCCTCCCAACTTAAGGCAACACTGGGGGAAAGAACAGAAGAGCGGTTTCAGTTTCCAGTGTTTTCCTCAGTTCAGTACTGTCACTTAGCAGCAGAGAGTTTACCGCTCCTTATTTGTTTTCTGCATTCAGTGGGAAAGCCATCCTCATAGTCTGGTTTTCTTCTGGGCATAATTTAAGTGTTCAATATTCTGTTTTTTAAAATGCAGTGAAGGAATATAAAAACGCCTTCAGTTTTGTGTCGTGGTCGTACATAGGTGCCTGAGTTAATTAACAGTTACCCAACCCTACAGAGCCAACAAGAGCTTCACAGAGGAAAAAACACATCACTTAAGATTATCAAAATGCCGTACCTTCCCTCCTCTTTCTACAGTCTCATGAACTTTCTTCAAGAAGTCTCTTTCTCTGCAGCGTTTGGAATCTCTGATCGTTGTGGCATAGGTCGATTCACTTATTAATAAATCTGGGCGACACTTATCAATCCAGGCAGCACTAAAACAAAACGAATTTAAAAACCCCAATCAAATAAAGAGATGGTATCTGGCATTTCTGATCTGCAGGGCTCAAAGCTGGGTGGAGAATGTCACTGTCCCCATTTGCAGATAGGAAAACAGGCACACAGATGTGCATCGGCTTGCCTAAAGTCACCTAGGAGTTCTGTGGCAGCATCAGGACTCCGCTCTTTGCAGGCCGTGCTTTCTTTAAATTAATCCAGCTCAGAATAGAGACTACAGATTTTGAGAAGAAACTCTCCTCCAGTCTATTACTTGTTTTAAATGCATTAAAATATTGTTGTAAATAGCATGAATATTATAGATCTCTCATATATGCCAGTAAAAATAAAATGAACATTAAAGTTTGTGATTAGCAGTCTCTTAGAAAGTAAATACATTCAGAAGATAATGTGACAATAAAATATTTCAAACATCTAAGTGCGATTATTATGTAGCATTAAAAACAGATTAAAGAGTATACAGAAAAAGATTACATTAAGGTCTATCTAGAAAAATCAGTGTAAATCTGTTCACTTTCATAATGCAAAACTGCTTTTATCTTTCCAGCAAAGACACTGTTAAATGTTCCAGCCTCCTAACAAAGAATCACTGCTGATAAGCCCCTAACATTAACAGAAGCTGTGCTAAAATCTTCCTGTCAGAAATACATACAGATCCTAGAAACTCCGGCTTATACTTACCCTAAATGTCTGTCTGGTGTCATGTTATAATCACCCTAATGGAAGAGAAGAAACCCATTAATATTCTCAGCGCAATGGGAGAGGCCATTAAAAGGAGATGTAGGTATCTGTAAACATTGTTGTGCATGCTTACCGTGTACACAACTGACTCGCATCCAGCCTTAATCTGGAACATGGCTGCTCCTAGCACGTGGCCTGCATAGTATGCCTTGATTTCCAGCTCCTCATCCACCTGCACGAACAGGCAAATGCTGCATTAGTGCATACATTTTAAAAAAAATAAAATTGCTCTGCCTTCTACAACAATTCAGTTGGTCTGATGCATGAGCATGCAGAAATTATCATTTACCTGAACTGTCTGGTGAAGATGCACAGCAACCACTTTTTTCATACAGTCTTTAATCATTTGGGAAGTGAAGAAGTTAGTTTCCCCTTTCTTATCCACAGTTATTTTCCTGTAGTCCTCCAGGAGGATGGGACAGATGGCCTTGGTAGGATGCGTCATGTAAATGGGCCCGTCATAACCGACCATTTCGCTGAAATATGGTAAAGCTCCACAATGGTCCAAATGAAAGTGGCTGCAAAAAGATACAAAGGATTAAGATGCTGCTGCACAGGAATTTAGCTTGCCTGGTTCTTAGGTCTTGTTTCAGCCAAAACACAAACGATGGACTTATGACATGATTGGGTTGCTAGGGACAGTGTACAAAGCTTTCCCATTTGAGCTCTGACAAGGAAGGAAGCTTTCTCACCTGATGATCACACAGTCTAGAAAGTCAGTCAGCCTTCCATTCTGAGTGATGTAAGAGAAGTCAGGAAAACGTCTCTGCAAAGACAGGAAAAAACAGGCTATCCCCTAGGAAAGCAAGCCAGCTGATACTACATTACTAATCCAACAAAAGAATGGTGCCAACAACCTGAAACACTGGAACTGCGCTGTAACACACCTCCAGGCAAAACAGCAATCAGGCAGCAGACCACGCTAGCGTAAGCAATATGGTAAGAGCTGCAGGCAACACCACCAGCTTTTATGTGCAGGAAGAGTCAAAGAGAGAACTGATGGGAGGGCTGCCAGAGGACAAACAGGAAAACTGACCTCGCAAATAAATAAATTACAGCCAAGTTTATTTTCAAAGGAAAACAGGTAACCAATGTGTTTCAGCTTACCCACAGGCATTAAGGCAGAAAGCCTCAAAACCTTTTCTGTAATAGCATGTTTGCTCTGTGTCACGCTTTAACTCTTCCTATCTCACAGGATTTTTGCCGTTGTTCCTTTCCTAGTATCAGGTGACCAAACATCAGGAGTATTTCCTAGCTCTCTCTCTAAAGTATTAGAGATGCGTGGTGCAGATCCCACAAGTAATTAACTGCCCAAGCCCAAGCATCATGTCAAGAGGAGTCCAGCTGATGATGGGATTAACGCTTTGAAGCATAGAAGATACCTGCCCATGTGAAATACGGGAAGACCAAAACCACCAGGAAGGGAGCATTCACAGCTTCCTTAATATTGTTTGGAGTTCACAACCCAGGGAAAGGATGGCTGGATGGTGGCACTTCCTATCTCAGGAATGCCTGAGGGGATGTATCTCTTGCACGGGAAGGCAAGACTTTGAAGGGGCAGTAGTAGTTCGTTCTCTGCTGTAATCCAGCTCCGGCAGTGGCTGATACATGTGCCCAACAACACACACCTAGCTGGTATTACCCGTATGTCAGGTAAGTAGAGAATCAGGCAACATTCAAATACAAGGGAACAGAGAGGAACAATGACCAGGAGCCCTGCTGGCAAACGCCAGGCACTGTGAAAGCGTCTCTGCAGGACATTCAGGTTTCCCCACTATACTCACATCATCGTTGTAGCCCATGTGCATCCCACAGTCAAGCATCACGTTTTTCCCAGCAATAGACACAAGGATACAGCTGCGCCCCACATCCTGGCCAGCTCCTGGACGCAAGCAAAAGAAAGGCAAGTAAGACATCTCTGGGAATATTTACAGTCACTTTGAAAGAGGAGCATTTAAAGGTCCGTACAAACTTCCTAGCCATTTTCTGATGCAGGGAAAGACCACGCCCTTTCTTCCAAGCAAGCAGCTCTGTTGGAGGATAAGCAAACGCGAACTGACTGACCCCATCCCCTGAGTTTACGAGAGGGCCTTCCAGCTGCAGTTGCAAAACTGCCATAAATACAGCGCACTGCATCCAAACCCATCAGCAGTTCACACGCAGGGCCCGCTTGTTCTCTGCCTGCTGCTGTGCAGCTACACAATTCCAAGTAAGAGCAAAATAATCTCTTATCTGGAAAGGATTAGCATGGAACTCAAAGTTCCCAGGGCTCTGCACCTCCCCAAGTACTCTGCCTTTCAGTGAAAGCACGGACCTTCATTAAGCTCCAATTAAGTTTATTCCCAGCCAGAAAACTATCATCACCATAAAGCAGTTCTGCTTAGCACATCCTCTGCCCTTTCAGTACAGAAATGCATCTCTCTGCAATCCATTAAAAAAACCCAACAAAAACGGCGAAAAATTTCTCATGGACTTTTAGTGCTGTTAAGTGACCTAATTATCTACACTGCACAGCACTACAGTGCACTAGAACAATACAGAACGTATTAAAGAATCCTGTAATCAAAATGGAGCTGTCAGACTGGTCAAGTCTTACTTGCTGGAAAGACAGAGGACAGTGACATCCTGACAAGAACCAGGTCAGGATGCTGCACAACTGTTACCGGCACTGCAGTATTCCACCATGCACGGTTTTCGTGGCACGGAAAGGCACATGTGCCTCCAGCTGTCTAATATGTACGGCTTCAAATACTAAACCCCAAACTTTTCAGCGTTTCTATTTCAGGATGATTTTAGACCGGACTTACCCAAGGGAGTGACTTTTATTTCAGGCATTTTAACAAACTTTAAATCTCAAACTGTACGGTAAATTATTTCAGACACAGTCTAACGGGGGCCACAAAACGAAGAGCAGGCTTAGCCGTTCTTGCAGCCGCCATTGCCGTTACTTTTCAGTATCTTAAGCAGAGGCCCAACTTCTTCCTAGAGGGCAGGCAGCCAGAAAGCGCAGGTCAGGTCAGCGCGTGGATGGCGAACGACTCCCGGGAATCGCGGCCCGCTCGGCCTCGATCGCCACCGCCGCGGCCCCGCAGCAGGAAACACGGAGCAGCCTCCGGGCGTGACGCGAAGGGAAGGGAAGGGAGAGGGCTGCGGCCGGCCGCTTCCCCCCGCAACGCCGCCTTCCCGGCGCAACCCGCCCCGCTCCCCAGCGCCGACGCTGCCCTCGCCAGGGAAGACCTGTGTGAGGGAGGGGCCGGCCGCCCCGGCCAGCCCCGGCCCGCACGGCCCGGACCCCCCCCCCCCGCCAGCCCTCGGCCCCCCCGCCAGCCCTCGGCCCTCCGGCCCGCTCCCCCCGCCAGCCCTCGGCCCTCACGGCCCAGCCCCCCCCGCCAGCCCTCGGCCCTCAGGACCCGGACCCCCCCCCCGCCAGCCCTCGGCCCTCACGGCCCAGCCCCCCCCCGCCAGCCCTCGGCCCTCAAGACGCTGACCCCCGCCCCCCCCGCCGCCCTGGCCCCCCCCGCCCCCCCCGCCGCCCGGCCCTCGATCGACCCCCCCCCCCCCCCCGCCAGCCCTCGGCCTTCACGGCCCGGACCCCCCCTCCCCCGCGGCAGCGCGGCTCCGGAACAGAGCCCCCCGGCCCGGCCCCCGCCCACCGCGGCCCTAGCAACGGCCCCAGCCGCTCTCACCGCCGCGCCGGGCCTGCTCCTCAGGGCGGCTGCGCACGCGCGGCCCTACCCGCCCGCCCCCGCGCCGCGGCGCCCGGGGATTGGCCGAGCGGCGGTGACGCGGGGGTGGGGTGGGGGGGGTGTGAGGGCGGCGCGGGGCCATGGCGGGCGCGCAGGGTGCCTTCAGCTTGCGGGAGGCCCTCGCCGCCTTCCAGGCGTGCGTGACGGAGCGGCGGGAGGTGCTGCTGGAGCCCTACCTCTGCGGCTGGCGGGGGCTCATCCGGTGAGTGTGCCCGCGGCGGCCGCCCCGCGGCCCGGCCCCGGCCCGCTAACGCCAGCCTGTCTCCCCCGCGCAGGTTCCTGCAGAGCCTGGGCTCCGTCTTCTCCTTCGTCCTCAAGGACGCGGTGGCCAAGGTGCAGATCATGGAGGGCTACTGCCGCGGCGAGCAGCGGGAGGAGTACGTCTCGCTGCAGTCCATGGTGGAGTACGAGCTGGCCAGCGGGCTGCTGGGTGCCCAGAAGCGGCCGGGGGTGCCCGACTCCGGCTGCCGCACCGTCCTGCGGCTCCACAGGGCCCTGCGGTGGCTGCAGCTCTTCCTGGAGGGTCTGAGAACCGGCCGGGAGGACTCCCGCACCTCGGTCATCTGCAGGGACTCCTACAACGCTTCCCTGGCTGCCTACCACCCCTGGGTCATTCGCAAGGCTGCCATGGTGGCCTTCTGCACGCTGCCGTCCCGAGACACCTTCCTGGAAAACATGAACGTGGGCACGCCCGAGGAAGCGGTCGCTATGCTGGGCGAGGCCTTACCCTCTATCTGCGACGTCTACGGCATCACCCAGGAGCTCTTTGCCCAGCACAAGCTGCTGGACCTTCCTTGATGGGAGAGATGGTGAGGAGCCACGCCACAGAAGTCGGCTGAACCAGGTGAAAACGGCGTGTTTTCACCGACACACAGGTGTCTGGTTCTGTCTGTGGTCGCTCTCCCTTTCCCAGTACAGAGCTGACAAGTCGGCAAAGCTATTCAGGATGCCTCACTTTATAAGAGAAAAAATGCACTAACTTTTTTTAGTATGTATGTATGTGTGTGTGTGTGGAGAGCCTCAGCTCTACAGTAAAAAAAACCACCACTATTAGTGTGCTTAAGGGATTTCTTTTCTCCTCCTGGATTCACCTTCAACTCTCCAGCTAGGCTGGGAGTGGGGCATTTTAGTTTCTTTTTTAAGCCAAACTGCAACTTCAGCAGCGTCTGGGTGTTTACACCAATCGTTGGGACCTCCTGGCACAGCACACCTTTCGGATGTGGTGTCTGAACACCCTGACCCAACATGTGAGCTCACTTTATCATTTTTGTTTACAAGCTGTGCCCTTGAATAGATTGGGTGGGGGGTGTGTGTGTGTGTGCTTGTCCCTCTTTTATGCTTTAACCTTGAAAATACCATCCTGAGTAATGGGTGTCTGAAAGGAAGCTCTTTTCCTTGCAGTCACAGACTGGCTTGATTACTGCTGCTGATTTGGAGTCCCTTAGAATTAAAGGAAATGGTGCTGATGTCATTATTGTAAGAGACCATTTTTCCACTGGGCACGGATCTGTTAAGGAGGACCTTCCTTCTGTGTGGCTTCCCCTGCCCATTAATCTATGCTTTATGCATCCCGGGATGTGGAACAGGTCTTAGCACATACTGCACAATACTACATATCCAGCTGAGGCTGCAGACTGTTCCTTATCTGTTTTCCAGCCATGCTTCTAAATTGTGTTCTCATCATTGTCTTTTTTTTAATGCCTATAAAAATAAGTTCTCTGGGGAGAAATCCAAACTTGGAAATCACTACTTTGTGAGGCTTATAGCTTCTAGTGCAAATCACTGCATATAATAGCTGGTGCATATATATATACCCACACCGAAGTATGTAAAATGGAGTTTACTTAGCTTTTTGAAAGCTGAAAAAGCACTACACTGTTAGTTCAGGGTGTTGTGAGTATTTGGAGGCAGGGGGGGAATCCCACAGGCTGTAAGATGTTTTGATTGTATCTCAGGAGGCATTTTGGCCTAACATAACACTGCGATTCAGGAAATCACTATTACCTCACAGGGATTTGTCTAACTGGATATTAAATATTGTGAATAACAGGCTTCTGAAGAGTATCCTGTATGAGAATGCTTCCCAGTTTTGTCATGTTGGCAGGAACATGGCTTACAGTGTTAGGTTTTCACATCCTGTCCTGTTTCATTTGCCTAGTGATCAGATGTGAAACACTCTCAGGAGTAACCCAGATGAAGTTCAATGCTGTGTACTGAGCTCCTATTCTGATTACTCACATCTATCAATAATATTTTTTGCCAGAAGATAGGAAATGCAATTTCCTTGAACATCTTAAGTGGAGGTTTAGTTGCGATGCTGTGAAAACACAAGTATCATTCTCTTTCTGCTAATACCACCTTAAAAGGATTACATAGTTCCATAGGATAAATCCATGTATTAAAATGGAGCAGTCCTGTGTTACAAACCACAGAATACATCTTGCTGGACCTTCCTTGCTGTTAGATACAGATAATAGCTGGTATTTCATCCATGTAGTGTATTAAATGCCTTAAACTATGTCAAGTAATGTCTGTCAAGTGAAAAAAGTTTTTGATTTCTTGGGAGTTTAATGCAGAAATGGTAGTATGACCACATGGGAAAATTACTTTTGCTCTGTTGTCACATTAATTTTCCACTACTCCTCTTATGAGATAAACATTAATGTTGAAAATGAACTTCATTTTTGCCATTAAAGGATCAAACTTTCTCAGTTGGGAAAAACACTGCTGTAAGTTTATAACCAATCATTTTGTGCAAACTGTGCTTCAAGTAAAATACAACTTTCCATCCGTCTGCATGGTCTCATTCAAACAAGGTATTACCTAATTTTATTTTCCTGGTGCCCTGCTCTGTCTCCAAATGGAAGCGTTTTTAAAAGCTCCAGTTAGTTACTACCGAGTAAAACTAAGGTCCTGTACTTGGCTTTAGGCAAGTTCAGAGTCTGGCAGTTTTCACTAATGGGACCAAATTCAGAAGAGTAAAACCTTCACCTGCAGCGACTGCTGTACTTGAGAGCTGCAACAACACACAGATTCACTAGAGGGGGGGTGAATATTTTGCACAAAAGTCCATCACTTAAACTATCTCCTATGCCACAGTAATTTTACTTGGTTTCACGTGAAAGTATGGATGGGAGTAAGTAATTGCCTACGTGTGACTCTTACACTACTCAAACAGCTTCTTCCCCCCCCGTGCAGTTGAATTTGTATTTAGAACTTTTTAAAAGAAGTTATACAGTTAAAGCTAACAAATACTCCATTAAAGGGCAAGTATCCTTAAAAGGATGTCAGTATAAGCATATCTATATAATGTAGCTATAGAAATCTACAACTGTTGCTTGCCTGAAGTACTCACGTACTTTGCTTTATTCTACAGCGTATCTGCTTCTCTTCATACATGCAAAATTACTGTAGCCTTGTGGCAAAAGCAGTACGTCACTTTGGCAGTATAAGCAGGTTTTATGGTACACTATAAATATATAATAAGCCAATAAAATGCAGTAAATTGAACTTTCCAATTCAGAACTATCCTGTTTTCTAAAATTCAAACCCGACAGAAAAAATGCAAGCCATGACGCAACCTAAATTACTTTGCTGTGGAACTTGTACCTAAACCGAAGGTTTTAAACTGAAGTTAACGTCATAGCTCAGTGTGAGAAAAATGTACATCAGCTAATAACAAGTTCCTAAAAATAGCAATGTAGCTGAGAAACAGCTCACCAACCTTGCAATCTAGGAATGGCCTGCTCCAGACAAGTTCTTGCGATGCACGGAGGAAGATTTGGTTTTCTCCATGATGAGGTGACCTTGAATTTAAAAAAAAAAAGAAACCAAAACAATTACTGCTGTGTACTTCTCTTACCAGTACCCTTTAGTTCTAGCAACTCGACACATTACTCCGAAGTTCGTTTAAAAATAAATTATGTGATATTCCTTCAGTGCAGGCTGCTTCTAAGTAGGGAGCACACAAAGTGAATGCTTGGACCAGAGGCAGCCAAGGAGAACTTCAGGTAACAGCAGGAAGCAATGCTGGTGGGCAAGTAAATTATTCCCTGCTCAGCCTCCATACGGGTGATGGTCGTATGGTGGTACAGGCACCGTTCTCCACAAGGCACACTTCAGCTTGTTGGATTCCGCTCCTATCAAAGCGCGTTCTTGGCGATGCTTTTAGACGAGCAACCTGCACCGATCAAGATCTGCTCCCAGCATTAGACAAGTCACAAACCCAGTTCTTCATGAAAACTGTAAACAGGGACCATTTCTACAAACACATTCCATTAAAGATGTTGTTTCTTGTTTGGTTGGGGCGGGGGGGGAGTTAATGCAAAAGACGTGTCCAAATTAAGGTGAGGCACCCGAATTTACCACCTATCCTACAGCAAGTCCAATTTCCAGAGCTGCGACAATGAATTCAACTAAGTCACTCTGCTCAAATAAAGGCTACTCACTGAGTAAAGGAAACCAGGATTAGGCCAGTGGTTTGCAATCCAGTTCACTCATAGGGTATTGCTGCATATTTGACTATTGCCCACTAAGCATAGAGTTACACATTTAACGAATTTTACTAAACAAATTCTTCACCATTATTTTCATCTCTCTGAGCTGTATTTAAAGAGACTTCCTGGGAACTGTTGAGACTGGGTCTCCTGTCCCTGTTCCTTCTCCCCATTCGCTTGAAGATTTCTTTGAAACATTTTTCCCAAACAGACAAATAATGGTCCCTGACCTGCTGCTGTGCTTGAGCTTTGGTTACGCAGCAGCCCTCAAACCCACATGCCTATCAGCTCAGTTTAGAAGGCCTGGTGATTATATCATAGGCGGCTTGTTCCCTTTTGGAATGGACACCGTAAACCTGACGGCACGCTCAGAGCCCACATTAATAACGTGTGAAAGGTAAGAGGAATGTTAGCTTCGTTAGCACATGTTAAGTTTGGTCACTTGGGCTGGGAAGAGAAAGGAAAAGAAGTAGTCCTGAGAGCAACTGCTGGTTTCACAGGCGGACATTAAAGGTGAGATGGAAATACAGATTAGCTCTAAGGTGCTGGAGCGCTCGTGTACTGAGCCATCAAGTTCCAATCCTGAAATAGAAAATGTTTTTGTGTTTTCTTCATGCTACTCCGCAGTCAAACTTCAAATGCAACCGACCCCATTTTGATCAAAGCTTTTAGCAGCGCTGGCTTCCTTAGCATTTTGAATCTAACACGTACACAAAGGTATAAATGTTGCTTTTGCTTCCAGGTGGAATGAGGAGCATACTCCGCAGGCAGATGACACGTTGTGTCACAGATGGCACTATTGCCTTTTACGAGGTAGAAGGACACTCAGTCCTGTGCACAAGGCAGAGCAGGAAACAAACTCACCTGGCTTGCCCGTGTGTGATCAGTATTTCCCACTCGATTACACCAAGGTGGTTCACACCATCATGTTCCAAGCTACTTACAGCTCTTTGTGATAAGAGTGAAGAGACATGCTAGTGTCCTCCCTGCTGCTTTGGCAGCAACGATGCACAGAAAAACACGGTCCAAAATCTTTCCACCTTCGCAGGCCATGAGGCAGGGAATACGCCCAGTGCACCGAGCTGTGCAGCAGAGGAACATCCCAGGAAGAAGGACATCTCCTGAATTAGCACGCACAGCACTTTGGGAACCCCTGGCTTCATGGCTGAAGTACACAAAGCTAAGAGCAGGAGGTCATCTCGAGTCTTGACCCTCACAGCTAAACATACCAGTCTCTCTATACCTGTTTCTTTTCCTGTGAAGCACAGAGGATGTATTTGCTGATGGACAAGATTAATTAGATTTGAAAGGTGCTCAGAGCCTCTCTACTCATGGTACAAGATTTACAAAAGCTATGGGTACAGGGATGCTCTGCTGCACAGTGCCACGTATACCTGGCTTGGCAACAGACAGGATGCTAAAATGTCAAAGAACGTGGAATAAGCTGATCACTACTGTAACAGCACAGACGGACCACGTAATTCCCTGTCTCCTCTTATTGCAGGTTATTTGTAGATGGGTTAATATGGGCTCTTGGGATGAAGTTTGCTATTGATCAGATCAACAATTCCACTTCGCTTCTCCCGGGAGTAAAGCTGGGCTATGACATGTATGACACCTGCTTTGAGCCAGTGGCAGCCTTGCAGCCCAGCTTGCTATTTCTGACCCAAAACGGCACAACGGGCATTGGAGTACTGTGCAACTACACCGACTACCAGCCTCGTGTCACTGCTGTGATTGGACCACATAAATCTGATCTCTGCCTGATAACAGCCAAACTATTCAGCTTCTTCTTGATCCCACAGGTAAAGAAACTCTCTGGAGAAGCAAGAATTCTCCTTTTCGGTAGGGGAAGGGTTTGGATCAACAATGCTGCCTATGCCCTAGGTCTTTGAACTGGGACTGTTAAAGCATAAATTCCAGGCTTTCCTCTACCACAGATTTCCTGAGTGATCTTGGGTAGGTCATTAAACTTCTCTCCTGGAACGCACTCCAGGGTCTAACTTCCCTGAGAGAAGAGGGATAACTCAGGTCGCTCTGTGATCCATGTAAAATGGGAATAACAGAGCTCCCAACATAAACTGGGAGGATCCCGTGAAAATACATCTGTGACTGTAAGTACTTGGTTACCACAACAGAGCACACTATAATGATCAGGTAAATATAGCTCTGAGCTAAGATACCACTGAATCTTGGGTGTGTCATCCTCTGAAGAAAGTAGCTAATCATCATTGTGATTAATTACAAGGGCTGGTGCTGTGATGATGGACACAAACAGCAGCAGCAAGAGATAGCCATGTGGGACAGTGCTACCAGAGGCAAGTGACTGGAGCCAGTTTACAGTTCTCTTGGTAAATGCACCCACGATGGACCTATCCCTTTAGATGAGTTCTTCCTTCCCACTATGTTGACCCAGCATTTTTGAAAATCTAGTGCACTGAGACTAAGCAAAGAAGGAGGAGAGTGAGCTGGACTGTGAACACTTCCCTCAACTTTACTCTTTTCCTCGCTTGCTTTCTCTCTTATCCTCTAATTTTCAGGTCAGCTATGGAGCCAGCAGTGAGAAGCTCAGCAACACAGAGTTGTACCCATCCTTCTATCGTACTGTTCCCAGTGATAAGAACTTGGTAGAAGCCGTGGCCCTGCTACTGAACGAGTTTGGATGGAACTGGATTGCCACCATTGGAAGTGATGACGAATATGGCCGAGGAGCCCAGGGGCTCTTCTTAAGCATAGCTGGAAATCACAGCATCTGCATTGCATTCGAGGGGCTAATTCCTAGAGACCTTGCAGACCCCAAAGCCAAAACCCAACTGGAAGATACCATACAGTTAATTAACAAAACCAAAGTCAACATCATTGTCCTTTTTGCCTTTAGTCAGGCAGCCCAGGCCCTGCTGGAACACAGCATCAGGATGGGACTGGGCGAGAAAGTCTGGATTGGCACTGAAGCCTGGATGTTGTCCGACATAACTGCCTCCATCCCAAATATTCAGAGCATTGGGACAGTCTTAGGCTTTATTATGAAGGCAGGCACAGTCCCTGGCTTCCAGAAATATGTTGCTGACCTCTTAACCTCTGTTCAACAGGATAAGTTTTGCCAGGAGTCTAGAGAATTCAACCACCTCATGAACTCCGACATGATGGACACACATTGCAAACACTGCGACCACATCTCGCTGCATGACATCTCGTCCGTGCTAAGCCACTCACAAATACAACCAGTGTACGTCGCAGTCTACAGCGTGGCTTACGCGCTGCACAGAGCGCTGGGGTGCACCCACCAAGCGTGTCCCAAAGCATCTGTCAGATCCTGGCAGGTGAGTAAAGTTCACGGGGACAAACTGGCAATTTTTCATCCAATCTATGCATCAGAGCTGCACCCAGCCAGGCAGGGAGGGGAGGTCACACTGCCCCGGCCGTGATACAACCTCAGCGATTCCCTCAGGCAGTCAACCCCTACACCAGCACACCGCACCTTCCCTGCTGCTGGCTAGGGCTGTCTTCACCTCTCTAGGGCTCCGTTCTGGCTCCCACTAACTGGGCTTAGCACAATAGACAGAGCAGTTGATAACAGAGCCAGAAGGCCGATAGGTGCAACCTTAGCCCATGTAAGGAACAACTGATTTCAGCCAGAAATTAGCTTACGGCATTATCATCCTCCAAGCAAGAACATCAACTGTACCAATATTCTGTCAATTTTCTTTTTCTCCTCAGCTGTTGCACTTCATGAATACCCTCCCATTCAAGGTGAATGGCCAAAGTTTCAGGTTTGATCAATCCCACAGCACAAACACTGGCTACAAGCTTATATTCTGGTCCTGGAAAAATGGCACCCTTACTTACCTGCCCGTTGGTGACTATGAAGAGTTCCTGTACATCAATAAGTCCCAGATCCAGTTTCACACTGCAGATCAAAAGGTAAAGACAGCGCAAGGCAAAAGCATAAACAATCACAAAATTAAGTAAACTTTTTTGCCGCTTCATCAGGGCTGTTTGTGAGAAACCCTTAGCCTGCATGCTAATGGGCAAATTGGGAAATGGCCTGAAGTTGCGCCAAGGCAGGTTTAGGTTGGACGTTAGGAAAAATTTTTTCAATTAAAGGGTAGTCAGGCACTGGAAGGGGCTTCCCAGGGAAGTGGTCCCCAACCCTGGAGGGATTTAAAAGCCGGGCAGATGAGGTGCTTAGGGACATGGTTTAGTGGTGGGATGGCAGGAACGGTTGGGCTTTAAGATCTAAAGGGCTTTTCCAAACTAAACAATTCTAGGATTCTATGCTACTCCTACAAGATTTGTGGAGGACCCAGTTCTTGCTCCTCTGCAAACATGTAAACCATCTCCATTGTACAAAACTAGAAGAAGGTATTCCCAGCGCTGTTTAAGACTCAGACACAGGTTGGATCCCAGCACAGCACAGCCAATTTCTTCTAACCTGTCTGGTGATACAATGCTTCTCCTGAAAGTGTCTGGCTGACATTCATTATTCCTTTTGTCCAGGAGCCTACATCAGAGTGCTTCACACACTGTAAACCAGGACAATTCAGACAAATAAAAGGATTCCACCTCTGCTGCTATGACTGTACAGATTGTCCAGAAAACACCTTCTGGAGCACTAAAGGTGAGGTCTAAGAAATTTAACAGCTTTAACTGTCTGTATTATGGCCATCTACTGGTTGAAATCACACAGGTTCACAGAGCTGGTAACGATCAGTTGTGAGCTCTTCCTCCATGAATCACTGCCAGGGCAGAGTATTTTCCTCCCTTTTGTTCTGCTGTGCGTTGCTCAATCTTCCTCTATGCATCTGCAGTGGGGGAACTTTCCTCTATTGATCCCAGAAAGAATGCATAAAGACAACGCATATGTTTCATCTCAGGAAGTAGGAGAGAGGCGTATGATGAAATTCTGGCATCTTTGGGAAGCTGGTGATTCTTCCTGGGGAAAGGAAACAGAGCCAAGAAATATGTGGATCCTTTTGCGGGGTGGGTGGATAAGTAGAGAGGGGGGAGAAAAAAAAAAAAAAGAAAAAAAAAAGATTGAACTATCACAAGCTTTGGAGATCCAATACACTTAGGAAGGCGGGGAAGTAGGCAAGGCAGCACCCAAACCAGCTACCGAATTCATGCCTGTGATCCTTCCTCAGGGACTGCCTGCAGTAGGGTAGCAGCACTCCACTGCACGATGGTCATCAACTTCCCACTCCTACTTTGCAGACAGCTCCACCTGCACTCCCTGCCTAGAGTATCAGTGGGCCCCTGTCCGGAGCACACAATGTTATGACCGCAGCGAGAGATACCTCTTTTGGAATGAGCCACTCACCATTGCTTTGCTAACGTTGATGTCCATCACCATATCCCTGACTTGTTTGACAGCAGCGCTCTTTTCAAAGAACCTTGAGACTCCCCTTGTGCAGGCTTCCGGAGGCAAACTGAACCTCTTTGCCTTGTTCATGCTTACGCTGCTGTGCCTCAGCTGCTGCCTCTATATAGGGAAGCCCAGTAACAACCTTTGTATGCTCCAGCAGATAGTCTATGCCCTGTGCCTCAATGGTTGTTTCTCTACCTTCTTCATCAAGTCCCTTGAGATCACCCTCGTGACAGAGTTCCCTCGCTGTGCCCCCACCTTCTTGCACTGGGTGACCCAGAGGAGGGCCTGGCTCCTCGTCGCCCTGTGCCTCCTCACCGAATGCTTGTTGTGTTTCTGCTATCTTTGCCTGGGCCCTGACAATCTGCTGTCTGATTACAAGTCCCTGCCCACTGAAGTTCTGCTTGTGTGCAACACGGAGTCCTGGTTTGCCTTTGCCCTGATGCATGGCTGCAACGGCTGCTTGGCCTTCGTCTGCTTCCTGTGCACGTTCATGGTGCAGACTTCTGGTAAGAAGTACAATATTGCCAGGGGGATCACATTTGCCATCCTAATCTATTTCGTCATCTGGATCTTCTTCGTTGCTATTTTTGCCACGCTGAAGACAGTCTTCAGGTCTGTTACTCAGATTGGTACCATTTTGACAACCAGTCTGGGTATCTTGGGGACCTACTATATCCCCAAATGCTACATCATCTTGTTTAAGCCCGATCTGAACACAGTGGATTATTTCCAGAATTCCCTCAAAGAGGAGCCAGAGGAGGACTCTCAATAAACAGGCAATAAACCAGATCCACTGTCACCTGCTCCTCAATAGAAGCTGGCTGTATTTTAATGAGATAATTCTGTTCATGATGCCTCTATAAGCTATGGTCCCAGACACAATCACCATATAAAATACAGCCTTATCCAGTAGGCTGAACTCTAGGACCAGAATTTTTAATCTGCCAAAGCACAGGGCTCTACTCAACGAGCTAAAGCAAAATGTCCCCAGCAGAGCAGTATCCACCCTCTCTGTGGCTAACCACCTCTTCAATCACCCACAAGGAGCCAAAAGCAGGTTCAGCTAAGTGAGCAACCTACAGTACTGGTATTTTATAAGAATCTCTCAGGTCTGGCAATCTGAGCTAAAAGCCTCACCCAGACCACTTTTCCTGTAAAGACTGCTGGTAATTTCTACTTAGAATCATAGAATCACTTTGGTTGGAAAAGACCTTTAAGATCATCGAGTCCAACCTTAACTTACTTATTAACTTACTTCTTATTAACTAGATAACCACTCCAGAGATATATCCACGAATCCTTTCCCAGGCCTTGTAAGAACTTTCAAATCTGTTCAACAGCACAGAAATAATAACTAGCAAAAACAGAAGGGAATCATCTGAAAAGGTGTGAGATTATAGACCACAAATAGAAATCCTCTTTTTAAATATAGGAAGGAGCTGAGGAGAGGGAGGTAACAGACAGGGAGAACCACAGGTCCTGTGCACCGCTCCATACGCATCTACGTGTGTTCGTGCACTTGCTTTATTAAAACTGGAGTCAATGCCATCCTACAGCTCTGGGTCTCTTTTTTGGCAGTTACAGTCACTGCAAAGTTTTCACCACCCAGGTTGTGAAACTGTTTGGTTCAATGGCCACCAGGATCCTCAAATCATTGTCCCTGTAAATAAGATTCTGTGACAGAACATACTGATCCTCTGGGCTGCCCTCTCTTCTATTTAAGCAGAGGGGCTCTGACTTCTAGTACAGCACTGAGTAAGATTTGCTCATTTTTGACTGAAGTTTAGAGGATACCTTGAATGGTATCCATGGAGTTAAGAACATAGGCAAAGAGTACACAAAGAAATTGAGAGGTCACACACAACCTGAAGTACAAGGAAACAACCGTGTTCAGATCAAGAAGCTGACTGATTTTGACTCTCACACGAAATAAAAGATTGAAAAGCTACACAAAGCTTCTGATGGCAACCACTGCTCTTCTAGTGCATGAATTCATCAGTGCTCTGCCACAGCATAGTAACTGACAAATGGTCCTTATACATCATGGAGTGTTGAAGGGAAACACAAGCAAGAACTTGTATTTCTCAAGAGATTTCAGAGTTTCATTCCAAGTCAGAATAATTGTAGTTATTCAAGCCAGAATCTCAGTAAAACACTGTTTTCTCAGATCAATTACATTGGAAAAGTTTAGATATCATATGGAAATATTTATCATCATTTCACACCTCTCTTACAATATGAAATTCAGTTTTGATATCACTGTCCTGAAACAAAAAGCTGAACTTCGGTCAATGTTTAAATTTCCGTTAAGCAATGTTTTCTACAGGAAAAAAAATTAGTTTTCTTGATTACTTTGTCACAAAATCCATAGCAACCATTCTGATTACGTAAAGGCAGCTGTATGCATGATATAGAGTACATTACCCATTCAAATTTCAATTCACTCATTTGTGTTTCATTAACATGCGTTTGCAAAGAACATGGAAATGAGAATAAGACACACAGAAATGAATAGTGTGCAAATCACACTACCCAAAGTCATAGCAAAAAGTCCCTCCCATCTCAAAAAAACATGCAAAGATCCCCAGACAGAAACACTTCTTTACCCAGCGAGACATTCTGCAAAGGGGACAAAATAAATCAAACCCTTTGAGGATTAAGAAATACCTCTAACCTGTATTCAATACACGTAACATGGCCCCTGCTCACCGAACAGCAGAAGAATTCTCCTATCCAGAAAGGCTAGTGGTTCGCCCCATTAAGCATCTGATTTACAAGAACAGGTAACAGTGATAGTTTCAGAAGGCATGGCAAAGAAACACTCATACAAGAAAAACATAGACCAGCTCCCTCACAAGAGGTGCTTGCTAACTGTACCTAGTTAACATCTAGTTTATATTATGAAAATGAAGGTTTACACAGAAGTTACTGAGCAAACGATGATCCCCTGAAGTGCTGAGTGTGGAGGCTCAATGAAACTTATGGGTCTGACCCTCTGTAAATCCTGCAAGCCCTTTGCCACTAGGGAGTATTGTGTATCAAGAATTTCACAAGCCTGTTTTTGTGTATGCAAAAATAATCTCTAATTGTCAGTCTACCTGCTTGTATCAGATAGACTCCCTCGCTGCCTGTTAGCCATTAGACAGCACTTTCTGCATAGATAAATTACTGGAATTAAACCCAAAGACAACTGTCCTGGTTTTGGCTGGGATAGAGTTAATTTTCTTCACAGTAGCTAGCACAGTGCTGTGGTTTGGGTTTAGTCCTAGAAGAATGTTGGTAACACACTGGTCTTTTTAGTTGTTGCCAAGTAGGGCTCAGACTACTCAAGGCCTTTTTGAGCTTCTCCTGCTCAGCCAGGTGCATAACAAGCTGGGAGTACAGCACAGCTAGGACAGCTAACCCAAACTGTCCAAAGAGCTATTCCAGCCCATAGAATGTCATGCTCGGGGGGGGTTAGTCGGTCGGTCGCGGGCAGAGTGGTCACAGCTCGGGACGGGCTGGGCATCGGTCAGCAGGTGGTGAGAAATTGCATTGTGCATCACTTGTTTTATACATTCTGTATATTTTCTTACCATTATTATTATTATTATTGTTATTCTTCTCTCTTATTAAACTGTCTCTACCTCAACCCATGGGTCTTACTTTTCTTTTCCAATTCTCTCCCCCATCCCACTGAGGGAGGGGAGGAGTGAGCGAGCGGCTGCGTGGTGCTGAGTTGCCAGCCGGGTTAAACCACGACACAACAAAACACCCCTGATTTCCGTTACTGTTCTCTGTAACTACCTTTACATTTCCTAGCAAAGGAATTGGCCCTTCCACCCATCACTGGACACCTCTCTCTTCTTGAAACTGTCACAAATCAGTTAGGGCCTAAAGGCTGCTTAAAGCCAGGGAGGAGATTTGCAATTATAATCCATAGGAGGCACTTTCTGCAGTACAGCCGTTACTGATGGCGCCTGGCTCGGCTGTGAGTAACAACAAAGCACACCCGTAGTCCCTCCACACCATCACGTGTGTATTACTAGAGTCTTTCATCCAAACCTAGAAAACCCTCCAAGTTCCTGCCTCAAGTTCAGGGTCAGCTCATACCTCCACCCTCACGAACCATCTCTCACACAAGTGAACTGGATTAGCCACCAGCTGAACCATGTTAACACTTTGGGGACTAGCAGCCCCTACCAGCTGGGCTGCTGGTGCCCTACGTGTCTAACAGCTGAGAGTGGTAGCACCATTTAAGACAGCCCCACACAACATTTATTCTAAACTCCTTTTGCAAAAAGTTGTCTCCGTGTAAAGTGTCAAACCATGAAAGGTGAAAACGGAAAAACTTCCACATTATTTCACATTACTACCAAACAGCAGCAAGTAAATACCAAGTCACATCACTAAGATCTTCTCTTTTCCCCCACCCACTCTAACTAGCAACTAAACTGCTCTTTTATTCCCCACATTAGACTTAAAAGCTTTTCCATCTATCCACTATGTGATATTGGAAGTTAAATCATCAATTCAGCTCAATTAAAGAATTTGCAAATTAAACTAGGGAGTACTTTCACTCTTTAAAAAAGAGCTTTTTGGTGCACTGCAAAGCTAGCTGTCCTACATTTCTGTGGCTACCTGCATATAAAATTCTCCTGGCATACTCAAGGAAAAATGCGAAACATTTGACAAAGTAATCCTCAGTGCGATTAAATTAAAGATAGCAAAAATCTGACCTGAAGACTTAAGTCCTTGTTTCTGGAGATGGCAGCAAGTCTTCATGAGCATACTATTGCACAGGAGAATCCAGCAGTACTCCTCACTTCAGTGCTGTGATTTCATAGCAGAGAAGCATTAAGTAACTTTTGATCATCATTCCAGAAAGAGAGAAGGAAAAAAAAAAAAAAATCAAGTTTACCTCTATGGCTTCTCTTTCTGGCAGCAGGGCTAGAGCCACGATAGACTGATTTTTCTTTTCCTTTAGAGGCAAGGGGATGGGGCAGGGGAAGAGGGAGGAAGGCTGATTAAATTGTTCAGCCAGTTCCAGTCACCTGCAGACAATTCATTCTACATCAGCTGGAGTCCATCAGGCCCTGCAGTAAAAGGCTGCAAGAGCATGTCCAAAATTCTGATAATTTAATATTCACCTAACTGGGAAAATACCGGCTACACCATTTTGCATCCTATGTAAACAAATACGGTTTTAAAGGGAAACTCTGCAAGACTTTCTCATAGGCTTTTATATAAATGTGCTGCAGAATTGCATCACTTATAATGGGTGTTTCCATAATAACTACTACTTTGTCTCTCCCTTTGCTGCTTGATCTCTACCAGCTAAGAAGAGGGAATCCTCCACATCAAGCTGTGGTTGTTCTTTGTACATGAACTGCTCAGACCTTACAGGAGGCTGCATGTCCTTATGTTGCGTGACAAATACACTGTGTTTTAAGGCTTACCAGTTAGTCTGCAAAGTGGTGTCCTAATGATCCTAGCTTGTCTCTGCTGGAGTCTGTGCAGAGTCCAGAAAAAAGGGAATATTCACATGGAACAGCTGAATACACTGATGGGTCCTACCAGCAGATTCATCTCCTGGGTCTGCAGGCAGGAAAACTTGTTCCAGCTCATGTCTTTGTAACAGGAAGTATCCTCCAGCAATTTTACTTCCACAAACTTTCTTCAGCCTTTCCTCTATACCTAATCCTGTCAAGCTGTGAGAGGGAGAAGCTCAATAATTAAGAGGTAGGGCAATTTAAGGGGAAAGCACAACTTCTATAACAACATATTAGTCATTAGCTCAAAGCTACAGCACTTCTGATGAATGGCAGGGTCTGATGTTTCTAGTCAGATACTATTAACCTGCATGCAGGAGTCAGGCCTCTGCACTTCAATCATCTGTGACCCAGTTTAGCAGTGAACATTTACAGAGCTCCTGTCATACTTTGAACTGTAAGGACTTCTGAAGTACCATTAAATCACAAAACTCCCAGCTGCCTATCATTAGCTCCTGAACAATCCTCTCCTGTTGAGAGGACAAAACTTCAGTGTGGCAGGGGAAAAAAAAAATGTGCAAGATTCAACCAATATTTCATCATTCTTGAATAAAAAGATAATGCAGTAGTGCAAAGAACTGAAGACATACACTGCGGTTATCACATAAAATTAAAAGCTTTTTAGTGTTTAAAATAGCATTTACACATAAGCAGCTATATATTAACTATACAGACACTTGGGTTTTAATACAATATCTACAAAAAAGAATTCAATTATGCAATAGACATTTAACAGGAACAGTGCAGTCCATGCTAGTAAGAGGTCACTCTTTGAGTAGAACCAATTCTAGAATAGGTGATAGTCTGGGTTTTCATTATTTAAAATCATGTAACTTTGTTCCTCTACTGTACATAAAATTCTTTACATGTATTTCTAATCACTGATTAGAATTAATAATTTTAAGTCAATCTTATTACAATCCAGTTAAATGCAAAACAAAAACAATTACATCAACTCATGAGCTCTCAAGTCTCAAGATGGGACTGCCCATTTGAATAGAACAAAAAATAATACCAAAAGTCAATGTCTGTGCATCATTGCTTGCCATCCAATATACCTTTGGATAAAGTGTCCAGGGGACTGTTACCTTTGAAAAGTAGATTTATTAACAGGAGGTAAAAGACAGTAGCAGTGCTTTTAAGACTATTTGCCAAAAAACTTACTCCTTGGAGTTAATATACTGGGCAGGTATACTACCCCTACAGATACTACCTCCCTTGATAGGAGACGTCATCCCAACCTGTTTTCTCATCATTTTCTATGAACTTCCAAACATACCTGTTAGTCCTTGTCAAAAGCTCTTGGCAGGTATGCATGAACATTAAGCTCAGCTGCAGAGCACAGGCAGATGTCGAGGGTCTCACTTCCAGAATAAAAATGTCAATTATTTAAGGCTCCTGTTACGAGGTTGGTTCAATGCCCTATATAGCAAACCTATAATTCCCGTTGTAGTTAGAGGCATAGGTCATACATTCTAGAGCCCAGTCTGTGCCAGTTACTTGACATTAAAATCAGAGAAAAATTTCAGGCCCTGGTGAGAGAAACAGACAGTGCTGCAGGACTCCAGCCTTCAAACTTTCTTCCACCTGGCACAGTACTGCCTATCGTAAGTAGCTTCATTGGCATCAGTGGCACTTCTTTCTGCAGATAGTACTGTACCCAACAGGAGGGACTTGCACAGTTAGGCCCCAAGGCCCCCTTGTTGCAAAGACACATGCACATGCATTGAAAGCCAAGGATGGGATTTGGGAGATCTCCTGTCTTCATTCACTTCTGAAAATTAAGAGCTAGCAATGTTTCAGGCCTAACTTTCCATTCACACAAACCAGCCTCTCCACTGTACACTACAAGGCGGGGAAATCAAGCTTTTGTTTTACACACAGTGGCCATTATGTATTGCACTGTTCACAGAAGGGTCATTTACATTCTCCTACTGCTCTTAGTAAATAGCAGGTTCTACATGCTATACAGTATTAACCAACTAGCACATCCGTCAGTACATTCAGAGCACGTGTTATTGGCCTGAAGTGGATGCCTGTTTGTGGGTGAAGCTAGGTCAGGCTGGATTTAGCAGCCTGATTTCCTCAGCAGGCGAACGCTTTCCCACACCTATGTTATGGGCTACCAGCCCCATTCCAGAGTTACCCACGAACACGCAAGTATATAACACAGTCGTTTCAACATAGCAGCAAAGACCAGCAAGACACAGAACAGTTTCTGCCAACAGCATAACAACAAGACAAAAAAAAACCCCAGCAGGTGTGTAAACTGCAACTCTTGAAAAGACATAAGGAAATGAAATACGTGTCTTCCATGGGTGAAAGCTCAGCCCCCAGCTTTAATCCCTTTTGGAAACATCTTATTAAAATGACAGTCTTTTCCTCCAGCCCTGTAAGTTCTGCCTTAAGACAAAGTGGGCCAGAAAAATCGTATGAGACCAGAGAAGTTAAAATTAATTTAAAAGTTGAACCACTAGTGATTGTCAGTAAAGTCACAGACTCCTTAACAGTGTCTCTTGGAGACATAGCAGAATTACAGAATTATTTTACCCTGATTTATTTCATTGCTTTAAATGTCAATCTTTCAAAATAGTTTACGAGTTTAGTTAGCATCTTTGCTGTGTTACTGGGAGGAGGAAAGGAAAAGAAAGGATCCTGTTGCACAGTCAAGCTTTAGGTAGTGCCGTTCTTTTGAACAAGCCATCACCAACTTTGCAATCTATGCTAGCCCATCAGATGGATTATGATGAAAGCACCGCTTCCAGAAATGTTATGTAGCTTTTCGGGAGATTTTAGTAAAGAAAACTGTCCAAAACCATTCAACTGGTTTAGAAGCCCAGTAACTGGAGTACCCAGTCCAAGTGACACACAGTTTCCTAAATGCCTAGCTCCCTTCTAAAAGTGAGACTGACATCTCCAGTTAACACAGACATTTGAAAACGTTACTCTGACTTTTGTAAAAGCGATGTGTTTACACACAGACCTGTAATAAGAAAAGGAGTAGTGAAAAATCTATCAGAATGAATAACATACAAAATGGACAGTTTGAAGAGTAATTTTTCAGGGTGACAAAGGAACATGAAACTACAAGTATATCGTGAGAAAGACATGTTCTCTTTTGACATTCATATCGGATATTCACACTACCCATAAAGCATGGAACATAACAAAAAGAAGCTTCTTACCAGTGAAGAAAATACTTATATACAGTAAAGACTGATTTTAAAGCACCTGTCCTAAAACCTGCCAGAAGCAGGTATCTCACAAAAGAGGATTTAACTGAGGCATGGCCCCATGGTCAAATACCACTAAGTGACTGCAGCTTAACACATATTTCCCATTAAATGAGCCACCGAAACAGGGCGTGGGTGTGCTCTCACCATGCCCTCATTCAGATACTTTAAAAAGCTTCTTAAACGTCAGTGAAGGTTCCTGAACATATTTTATCAAGCGTCCATAGCCTTAGAGCGAAAAATACATAGTAAGGAAATCTTGGGGATATACAACAGCAGTTGCTTAACTCAAAGCTCCCCAGCACGAGCTTTAGCATGGGTCTCGCTCTGTGTCAGGTATAAAGATTCATTCATTGTACCATTTATGCACTGTTCTCAAAACACCCTCTCACCTCTCTGCTAACAGCTAGCCCCCATCTGTGTTCAGAACACGTTCCCTTGGGTAACACTGCAGTTGGGATTAGACATCTCCAGGTTTCTATTTAAAAAAAAAAAAAAAAAAAAAAAAAGAAAAAGAGAAAGATACTGCTCAGAAATTAAGAACGGAAAAAGAGGTGATCAAAATGAATATCCATGGCCCAGTGGGAGCCAGGATTTACTGAAGTCTCTGCTAGAATGGGATAAATACCCCCTTCAGAAGGGAAAAGCTGCAGCTATACTAACAGAATCGCATAGCAGCAATTGTCCTATTTCTGTGGAAACAACTTTTAAAACCTGTAAGCAAGTGCGCATTATAACCAGAAGAAACAGACACATCTGTCAGCAGGGATGTGACTGAAATGCCCAGGAATGGACTGCAGCTACAAAGTCACTATCATGATACTAAATGAAATAACTTTACAAGTTCTGCACAATGACACATACAGTAGCAAGACTCCAACACTCCCTTGATAGAATAATATCTAAACAAAAAAACAAAAAAAAAAAAAGAAAAAAGAAAGACAGATTTATACTCCCTAGTCAGCAGAAGGTAGCTACAACTTTGCCTTCTGCTAGGAATTGGTTTGAGCCTGCTCCTTTCCAAGCACGTGTTGCCGGTACACTTGCGGGTGCCGTGTCTGCTCGGAGTGCTGACTGACGCATCCAAGGAACAGCATTACAAGGCAGTATCACAGATACCAGCCAACGGTCATTTTTTCCTTGTAAGAGAAAAAGCAGGGAAAAATAAAAGTGCTACTATGCATTATTGGAAATTTAGAAGTCATGGCAAATAATAGTCCTTGAATCAGCCAAAAAGATACACTAATTGCATTGAAGTAGGTGCCACAATTACCAAAGCTCATTAAGATGTGAATATACACCAGCCATTCACAATCAAAAACCAGAGGGGGGTGGGGGAGAAGGATAAAGAAAAGATGCCATCCATTTGCTGATATTTAACAATCCCGGGAGATTTTTTTTGTTCGTTTTTCAGGGGGGTGGTGGTGGTGTATTTTTTGTTTTGTTGATTTTTCTGCAACACAATTGCAAACCAGGAAGGTGTGACATGCAAGACAGCCAAGCTTCTTCCATTAAGTGTTCGACAATGACCAAATTGCCCACCCACCCCCAAAACAATCCCCCCCCAGCCCTTCCCCAAGCAGAGTCTGAAGGCACTTCCTCTCACATGATGTCGACAAAGAATTCACAAGGGTTGCCCATAGCCTTCTGGAAGGACTGCCGGCTCCCCGTCAGCTCCGGAGGAACAGAGCTCAGTTCCCTCACGGGGGGCCCTCCAGGGGGTCCGCTCGTCCCGTAGACTTTGGAGCCCAGCTTGGGGAGATTGTAGAGGGGTGGGACTCCTGGAGGCCCATACGAATGATGGCTGTGGTGGCTTCTCTCGCTGTGCGTGGCAGAGACATGACTCCGGTGGCTGAGCTGGCTGACAGGCCTCTCCCGGCGCACGACGCTGGCGCCGCCCCCGCTGCGGGCAGTGTGGTCAGACTCGCTGCCACTGCCAGCCGACTTGCGGTCCTTCTCTCTGCCCAGAGCTCTCCTGCTGTTCTCGCTGTTGCTTCGGTTCGAGCCGCTGCTTTTGCTTCCTGAAGCCCATGAGTGAAAAGGACACACAGAAAAGCAGAATTAGCTCAGGTCCATGGCTGCTACCAAAACCCACAGATCCAGGAATGACCGTTGTAATGGCAACAATGATGACAAAACCAGGCCTGAACGTGCTGTTGGTGGCTTATGGGATTTAGCAGTGACAATCGGTAGAACAAAGCTGACAAGGTTGTGCCATGCACAGGTACACGCAGACACCTTAGAGCTTGCACAGTGAAAGCAGCAGCTAGCCTGGAACTACTGGCTGAAAGCCATCTGCTCCGCTGCCGCCCCACTGACTGGAGAGAGGAGCAAAAAAGGAAGGAAGAAGCAGAGTTTGGGTTTTGACTCAAGTTCAGTCTAATTGTAACTGCGCCTGTCTTTGCAATCTTCTATCGGCAAAGCTTTTCAAAAAGAAACTTATTTGCCTTTTCTATCATCCTTGGTCACGCTGGCCATACTCGTGCCCAGGACCAAATCACCTGAGGTTAACAGATGTCCTTTTGCTGGCTTCAGTGGGTAATTCTTTTAAAATTCATCACTATAGTGTTCCGTTGTTGGAGAATGCTTCAAAAAACAGTTATTTCTTGAACTGCTCTACGATGAATCAGTAACATGCAGGATGTTCCCAGCAGAGACCATTAAATCAGCTTGGAAAAATAAAGGACTGCTGCTGGTGTGTAAGCTGAGTTGCTGCTACACACAAGCTTCACTTCAGAACTGATTTTACATGAACGTTGAAGGCCATGCTCTGTTTCCATGAGAGACAGGCTAGGATGATGTCAGGAGACACTTCCAAGCTAATTATTCCTTAAAAAAACCCAACACACGAACCCACAGAATATCTCACTAAGTTCATGCCATCTTAGTGCAAGATCATCTTCCCAAAAAGGATCCCCAGCCAGCGGAATAGGGGACTGGCTTTTGAGTCTGAATGAGCCACTGAGTCACTGGGGGTCACCGAAATGGGAAAACCAGAATGATTCTGAGCTGCTCCTTTCTTGAACTACAGATGATCACGACCTGCTCCAGCTGACGTTTAGCGCAGGAAAACACAAGAGATGGGGAAAACTAGACTGACTTGGTGTGTATAGTCAAAAGGCTAGATTCCCCTGCAGAGTACAAGAAAAACTGGGGATAGATGAAAAATGCAGAATACAAAATCACTGGACTTGAGGTTAATATTCTGAGCCTGGGACTCTGAAATGGTATCTGCTAATTGTAACCCCTTATCAGCTCTTTGCTCTGGGAAAAACACTGTCCTGCTTTGTGCCTCAGTTTTCTTCCATCTGGGTAAATGGAGATACTAACATGGGTTCAGCTGCCTCCACCAAATACTACACAGATTCATTAAGGTGAGCCTTTTGAAGAGGTAAGATGCTCCCTGAGCTGTCATTTCAAATGTTTCATAACAATCTTGCAAAGACAAATAAGAAAGGAAAAACTACTTGGTAGCAGGTTGACTGTTACAGCCATTGCTCTAAAGAACAACTTAGAGATCATCTCCAAGAAGCATTTTTGTAAGCTCTCCAATGCAGCACATTGTACACACTGGAAGGAAATCAACACTTTATTTTAACCCTTCCACAGCTAATATGCCTCTGCCTTTATTTCATGATGCATTCTGTTGCCACCCATCCAAACCCTGCAAACCTTATCCAAAGTCACTACTTGATGCAAGCTCCCCATACGCAAGATTTTGATGCCAGTTCCATAGCTTGTAGCTGAGTAAAGATCATGCAGGGGAGAAAGCAAGCCGCACTGAAAGCGTGTATTACTGCTCTTGAGAGGTCTTCCCCAGTCAGTAGGACCGAGACTGCCCTGTGGCAATCCATCACATTGCTGCTCCAGACTTTGGTGTATCTGGAACAGCAGCTCTAGCTGATCTGCCAAGACTCCAAGAGGTCAAGCGGTTAATGCAGACTTTTTATCTCAGAAGAACCTGGCTTTCTGCAGCTGCACTCCAAGCTGATTACACGGCAGAAAGAAAATACAGAAACCATCCACCATTACAGCAGTCTATCTAAGAATACTCAGCGGCATAGCCGCTCTCCTCTGGTCATGCTGAGGTTCACTCTCTCCCTGGCATGCCCTTAAATCCTGTCACAGAACGAACAATCAGAAAGTCCTTGTAAGCCTTGTGTTCAAATGCAATCTAACAGGAGTTGTCACCTTCTTGACAGGACTGGCCCGTCTTGGAGACATGCAGCCCAACCGAAAAGCTCAGGCTTGAAATGCTGCTAACTTGACACAACCACAGCAGTATTTGTTTCCATCTAAGGCCAAATTTAAACCTAAGTGTCATAAAATGGATTTAAAGAATCTGCATTTCAAGTGCCTAGCAAAGCTGCACTCAGTGTTGCCAAAACATATTATCAGCCTTTACTGTCTGTTACTGCTGGACACCAAACTTCCACCCCCTAAACCCACAGAGAGTCCAGCTGCCTCAATACTTCATTTCATGGGAAGAAAAGTTTCCACATGAATCCTTCTGGACAGGGGCAGCAGGAGGGCCTCCAGAGACAGTGTGTAGAGGCTCTGAAGACCCTTTGAAGTCTGAAGTCCCAACAACTGACATCCTGTGAGCTTGAACAAACCCATCCTTCCTACTTCTTTCATCTCTTCAGACTGTAGCCTGATCATCTCTCACTATCCATCTGTACAGTGAGCATCTACCAGAACAGGAACGTGACTTTGATCTAAACACTATCATAGCAGAGATGCTGTTTCACAGAGGAGCTGGTCCTCACACCAGTGCCATTCCCTCAAGCAAACCTGCCCAAGCCTTTAAAAATAACCTAAGCCCTCGGTACCACAAGCAGGAACAGATGATGTGGCTCGGGTGAAGTAAGCAGCAACCTAAACTGGAACAGAGCCTTGAACAGAACTGTAATGTCATATAAAACTTTATTAGATCTTCTCCTCCCTATCTGTTACTTGCCAGAACACGTCTCAGTCTGTCTCTTGACCCAAATCTTAGGCTTCTGTCTGTAAGCCTCAGCAAATACACTGCATCCATCTCAAAAACATGTGACATTCACCGGGCTCTGGAGCAGCGTTCTTCTTCACCAGATGAATTCAGTTATGATCTAACATGGCACATAGTAGAGAGACTTCCCAGGTAACCCAATTCTAACACTCTGTAGAGAGAGCGATCAATGCAACCTTGTGTCCCAGTACCCTTAATACCTGCCTGAGACATCTGGACAGTGCCCAACTGTCTTTCAGTAAATAAGCAGTTGAAGGGCACTGGTAGATAAATCCAATCCGGATGGATGACACCCGACTAATAAATTAGGAGCTGGGATTATTTATGTATTTATTTATTTAATGACGAGCAGTGAAGAGATTGGTGATAGGATTTCCCATCTGAGCTGACAGTGGGGTGTCTGATGCCATTCACTCTGTAGCTGCTGCAGCACAGTCACTCACACAGGGGCCAGACAGGTTCATATGCTAATGCCACGCTACTGGACTACTGTGCATCGAGACAGGTTGAGCGTCCAAGACAATTAAAAAGAAAAAATTAAAAAAAAAAAAATAAAAAATACAGCTAAACATTTGGGTCACAAGAGTCTAAATGATCATGCTGTGAATTCATTATTATTATGGAGTCATTTGAAGCTTACCAATCCCCTAGAGTCAGCCATTCCTCTATGAATCCTTCAGTCTAATGCTTGCTCAGAACAAAACAAGGGAATAACAGTTACAAAACAAGAAACAACACAAAAGTGTAGTTTCCCAAAGAACAAGGAAAGAGTTGAAATCCTTCACAATTAAAACACCGTGGTGCCTTTCATAAGGCTCTCTTTAGCCAGTAACGCAGGTTGCACGGATAAAATACCATACCTTCCCTATTCCAGCAGCAGAGATCTAATATTCTACTGCCCGCAGAACCAGCTGCCAAAAAAAAAATAATCACATTCTTTCCAGCACAATAAGCTTGCGGTTCTAAAACCCCTGTACACCACTGTGAGCTTCCTCATAGACACTTATTTTGAGATAAGGTGGGAAGCACAGTGCTAAAATCTTGTGAGCAGGTTCCTGTTATGAAATTCTTCTGCGCAATTTTGCAAAATCTAACTGGCTGCAGTGCACAGGAAGAAGTTACATCCAAGTTACTGGATGTTCACCACAAAACCACAGAGAATCCTCAACCTTTCTTTACTGGCATTTCCAAAAGCAAAACTCGCCCTGGAAGTGATTAAAAAAAAAAAAAAAAAAACAGCCAAAAAAATGCGTAATTTTTATTTACTAAGGTTTAAAAATGAACTACAAAGTTATGCTAGGGCAGGAAAGGAGGAGGTCAGGTTTTTAATCCATGCAGTATTACCTTTTTTCCCCTGTCAGATATTACAAAAGAGACTCTCCTCCCTGTGAGCAGTGTTTCAGCCCTGTAAACCATCTGGCTGGCCACCTCATGCTTGTCTCACACAAGCAAAGAGAGTGATTTTCCTTTTGTACTGACCATCGAAGTGAAAGCCAAGAGAACCTTGGTTCTAATCCCTGTTCCATCAGCAATGAAGTGACCTAATTTCTAGCAATATCAAGCGAGTGCAGCCCCACTGTTGGCAATGGCTCTGACCTCTAAAAAGGGGGGCGATAGTTGATCTATTTTAACAGGGGGCACAATTGAGTCATTAATGTTGGCCTGATCAGCATTATCTAAGCAGTAGTTTATAGTTTACTGTGTGGTGCTGTTGGGTAAGAAGAGTACAGATGCCCATGCCACCATGGATATCATAAATAGCTTAGTTCTAGTTCCCCACGGGCATTTTGCATGGGGTACAGGACTACAGCATAACTATAAGCAGCATGTATTCCATTCCACTGACTCAGTAGTTTCAATACAGAGCTGAAAGGCTAACCCACTCCATCACATACACAAACAGTTTTGATTAAGTGCGGTCACACCAGATCCATGCAGGTAGCATACAAAATCACAAGACAGGAGCACAGACAGTACGAAGGAACTCAAGCAAATGGTCAGGGATAATGACAGCTATAGAAATAAAGACCAGATTAACCATCTTACCTTCACTTTGCTGGCTCCCTGCACTGCCACTACCATAGCTAAAGCCCGGGTCTTGGTATGCTGGTGGAAAACATGGAGGGGGCAGAGGATACTGATAGGGGTATCCTTGGCCTAACGGCCAGGGAGCAGCAGGATGTGGAAGTGGAGCAAGGGTATCCTGATCCGAGGCTCCGCTAGAACCATTGTTAAGGTTCAGTGCAGCCATATCTGGAAAAGAGAGAAAAGGTGAAGACTCAGTTCTTACCTAGCAGCTGACTCCTGTATATTAAGAACGGCTGACACAGCACGTAGCGTGGTAAGGGACTAGAGGGACTCAGCCTCACTCAAAATATAACAGGAGGTAGAGCAGACATAAGTATTTACTACTGAGCACCAAGGTACCTTTGCAGCATTTCCGTAAGTCAAGGAGGAATCATCCCCATTTTACAGGTTGGAAACTGCGTGTGACTGACAAGCTGGAAGTCTGTGGCATCACCAGAAATAAATCCTGCTTTCTTGAGCCTCAGTGCAATGCCCTGTTTGATTAATTCATCCTTCTTTTCCAAGTGGTCTAATTGCTTACTCTAACAGGAGATGTCAACCACTTGTCATGCAACTTCAGAATAATGGCCTGTTCTGAAATGCCCACTTGTGAAATCCTATAGGACTCTCCTCCGTGCACCCTGCGAGCGCAGAAGAGACAACACACACGCAGCTTTGCCCTTCACAGACGGGGAACTTACTGCCACAGAGGTCTCCAAAGACATAATAGCACTGTTCTGAGAAGGTGATTTTGTTCACAGTGTGCCTGAGGTAGCCATGTTTTAACATGCTGCTGGCGTATTTTCTAGCCTCCCGTCGGTCTTTGAAGCCTTCCACGTGAGTGTAAAGCCAGTCAACCACATCTGCTCCTAAATGAGAATAGGAAGAGGATACACAGGATCATCCAAGCCAAACTGATCTTTTTTGTTGGTTTTTTTTTTTTAATTTTCACATTATCAGATAGCCCACTAGTACCACTGTGCCGGGTACTGAATGCAAATATGAATATGTAGCAATCTTGTTGCAAAGAGCTTAAAATGTTGTTTTCACAACTCAGCCTAACTGCTAAATTAGTTACCATCAAACATCAATAAAGAAAGGAAAGAATTACTTGCATCCAGTTGAACACTACCAAATACGCACACAGAAAATTTTATAGTTACACAGTTCAACCCCATCTGAGTTGCAGCCATGAAAATTATATGGGATATACAGAACAGAAGTGATTGGGAGAGTAATCTTCCTCACACAGAGATGTTACACTGTCAAAAGACCAGTGTTCCAATCCTTTTTTCAGCAAAAAGTAACTACAACCGAGATTGATTAAATGTTAGCACAGTTCAGGTTACAGGACAGTCAGAATCAAAGGTAGCCTAGTTGTGGTAATTTTAAATGCAATTAAGATGCTTTGTTGAGGTTGTGTGCCTGTCTGAAACTGGAATTACAAGGATTGTTCAGCTCTGCTGATCTTGGGCAGGTTGCCAGAGCCACAAGTAGTTACGCAGAAAACCTGAGATACACCAAGTAAGGGTTAAGGACCAGTTGTGTGTGGGCACGAGAAACGCGCAGTATTTTTGGCTGTCCAGGCTCAACAAGAGCTATTACTTATTTCCTGTCACACTTAGGAGTTGTTGGCAAATGCCAAGTCAAGGAAATAGAAGAGGTCATGGACAGGGAAAAAAAAAGTTCGTATAAAGATAATTTCTTCAGCCTATTTCCAAAAAGCCACTGGCTGGTTTTTTTCCCCGCCAGCATTCCTTTGATCTGCTTACCTATCACTGCATTGGAGATGGTAATTTTTAACCACATCCTGTCCCGGATTTCAAGGCCTGAGTCTGGTAGCTGCATAACCTTGACAATAGTAGCCATGTCACTCTTCACAGTTAAGGGAGATTCTTCTAATTCTAAAAGAAAGAAAGGTTACATGCTTCTTTGAAATGAATAAGAGTCTGAAATGAACTTCTCAGTTCCCAATCTGGATGAAACATTTCAAGACAGAGCTTTACCAACAGATGCAAAAAAAGCCACAAAGGTTCCCAAATGCACCCTCGTCAGTGGCATAAATTACAGCATTTGTACCAACTGTTCAGAGATTGTGCTCAGTGCAACCAGTTTAGTCACTGAGATGCTGAGTCCCTGCACGTCTTGACTTCACCCACCAGCTATAGATCAGCACTGCACTCTTTCAATCCGCGCTGCATTGAGATTTGCAGAAAAGGAAACCCAAGGTCTATGACCACTGCTTTCCATTTCAATTTGCCATGAACAGCCCCTACGCACCCAACAGTTCAGTGCACTGTATGCAAAACTCCGTAGGACAAGGTTTTTTGGCTTGTTCTTTAACTTTTGATTTAATTGTCATGAATAATATCCATTTGCACGGAGAGAGATGATGACCATTTCTCAACCAATCTCCATTTGCTTTTTTAAGATCTGGAAATCAGCATAATTGGGGAGTATTAACATCAGAAAAGAAAGTTTCCATCATCAGGGTAAAGGCTAGTGGTTTCCTGCAAAACAAACTTTCCAGGATCCCAATGACAGCAGCCTTACAAGTTAACAAGTCACTTAACCCAGCATTACTTTGCCCTGCCTCCTTCTTGCAGAACACTTAAAATCTCACTGCTCCAGTCATCTTTCACACATTCTCACGGGCAGAGCTGGCTCACCAGAGGCTTCACACTTTCCTGATCAATTTTTATAATAAAATCAGAACAACAGGGCTGAGATTCACAGAATCATAGAATGGTTTGGGTTGGAAGGGACCCCTAGAGGTCACCCAGCCCAACGCCCCTGCAGGAGCAGGGACACCTTTAACCACATCAGGTTGCTCACAGCCCCGTCCAACCTGGCCTTGAATGTTTCCAGGAACAACAGGATTCACCCTGCTGAACTGACGTGCCTACCACAGGAGTGTAGTTCCTTTAGAAACTCCTTCTCTACCATACATAGAGGCAAAGTGGCATCTAACACTGAAAGCCCAGTGGGGTGAATCTGGGTCCAAGAGTCTAACACCTTTCTTGAGAAAGCTGTGCAGAACTCAGTCATCCTGTCTATACATAATAAAACTACTCTTTCGATACAGCACCCAGTCGTCCTTCCTGCTCACATCCTCTCAGCCCTAGAAAATTCACGTCGAGCACGTGTCCCCTGTGTTTGTAGTTCAGAGTCTCTTCCAGCAAGAATTCAGAAACCCTCCTCCCCTCCCTTCTCCCAGCTCCCCGTATCACCCACCTTTCAAAAGCACGAGGGAACCCATTTTGCCCTTTTGCAGCAAACCAAAATTTTGATAAAAGGTACAACAAGCATGAAACAATGAAAATTGAAAATGCTTCTTTCAATACATGCACTGCTAATATGCATGAGAATATCCCAGACCATCTATGCATGCAGTTTCAATACTTATGAAGTTTGAATAAACACTAAAATTTTGCTATTGCTTTAAGTTAGTTTGGTTAGTGGCAAAAAGCAACATGTTTGTTTGGGGAGGAAAAAAAAAAACAAACCAATATTGAAGTAAAGTATGTGGGGAGCAATAAATTGTATTTTCTCAGAGACCTGCGATCTGCATACGAAGAACACCACCAGCCAAATGATCGTCAATATTTTCTAAGTCTGCTAGTTGCTGTACAAATATGAAAAATTCTAAGATGCATCTAAAATGCACCTACTTTGGTCTGAACTCAGCCAACTGTGGGCCTGACTACCTGACCACCCGTACGGGCATGTACAAATCTGAGGAACAGCACAGACAGCGACTCCTTTCTGGGGAACCAGATCTACCGCAAAGCTCTTTCTCAGGGCTTCGGTGATTGGTTTTGAGTGGCATTTTTCTCCCATTAGCAGATCCTGGTAATAAAAGAGGTGTATGCTCCAGGAAAACGAAGTCCTACCACTTGTAATACCATCACTAGCTTGTATCCTTATTTGAGTAAGGAGGTACACATTTGCCCAAACAAAAAAGCCCCAGGAAATTACACAGGACGTCAGGCTGAATACTATTACGCAGAAAAAAATCTGAAGTCTCAATTGAAAATCCTCTGAAGTCCATGCAAGAGAAAAAGAGAACTTTCCAACAATGTCAGCGGACTGCATTTTGAAACAGCAAGACTTTCCAGAAAGACAGAAACACTTGAAATTAATCTCATGGAATGGGACAGCACTACGTGGCAGAAAGGGGTCCTGTAGTGGCAGAACAGGGGCTGGGAAGATCTACCTTTAGCAGAGTAAACGAGGAGCAGAGTTTGCACTGACTGAGGCAGCAAGTCCAACACTCACAAACCACTGAGAGAGACTATTCACCTGCATCAGCCAGAACACTGCTGGAGAACAAGACACTTTTTAAAGCAGTAATTACTATGAAACACCTCAGTCTGCCTTGGCTTGCGTAGTCCTGTTTTTGAAGAAATGCATCTGAGAAAATAAAGAGCTAACACAGAATAATTCCTACTGTGTGGCGGTGATTTGTACAGTTCCAAAATCTCAGCTAGTTTAATCACTAGCACCAGTGTGATGGTAGCTGTGCAAATGCTTCAGATATCAGAACTTCACTTTTGAGCCAGAGGCTAGAGAGCAAAGGAATGCGAGTCAGAAGGAAAGCAGTTATTCAGTCCATTTACAGTATCCTGGCCTTGCTATACAAATAGAGTAAAACAGCAGATTTGCAATACTTAAAACAAGGAACCATGAAACAGACTTGTCTAAGACGACTCTGTTAATTCACTGCTTCCACTTTCACAGCCAGATACCTTCAAATACCAGTGACTCTAGCCTCAGAGGAACTGAAACAGAGACTCTTGCATGGGAACATGACAAATTAGAAAGCCCCATTTTGCATGAAGCTCTTTGTTCTTTGAGACATCAGTGTGCAGTCTCTCCTCGCCCCTCTCTCTCCTCCTCCATCCCTCCCCAACTTTGCCTTTCCTGCCAAAGAGGTTCACATGCCTGCTGTGTTTGGGGCGGGGGGTAACAGGACTGACCTGAAGGAAGGAGCGTTAAGCAGAAGGTCACAATAAAGGTCAGGGGTACTCCACGTTTTCTTGCATTCAGGAAAGGAAACATTTCAAATCACTGGCATAGAAATGAGAAGCTGTCTCCAGAAATGTGGTTCTGCTCCCAAATAACCTTTATTTTAAAAGTATGATTGAGAGGGTGTCTGCGTTCCACACTTCCCAATCACATCACTATATATCAAGGCACACAATACATGAATGGTTCAAGAGGAATGCAGAGTAACAGACTCTTGTTGTTTGACAGCAATCAGCAGATACATTTGATTCCAGCAACCTTTAGCACCTGTAATGCTGAAAACACATCTCAAGATAAAGCAGCCATCAGGTAAGTGGTTCACTTGTTTTTCCCCTCCAGTGGTGCTGCCTACTATCTAAAGAGGCACCAAGCTACTATACTTCCAAAAAGGACAAACTAGGACTTCAGTGGACAGTGTTCTCAGACACATGCCCCTCAATTATTTGTCTTGCCTTACTGCCGTGTATTTCAAACCAAATGCTAGCTTTTATCCTACGCTTAGATCAGAAAGCAAAGGAAGAGTGAAAGAATGGAAGAGTATATATTCTTTAAACAAAAATTTCCAAGATAAGGAATCGTGATAACTTGTTGGTTACACAGATATGACTAGTTTAGAGACTGCCACAGACAGATTAACAGGAAAAAAGGCTGAACTCTAACCACAGTTCCACGTGGGACACTACATTTGTTTTTTCCTTATTCAATAAATTCTAAAAGTATAAGAAAGTATAAAAGAAGGCTATGAAAATATCAGTGGAAGATTTCCTAATTGATACAGTAACATTATTATCCAGTGACATCTATCTGAAGTAAATTATTTAAATTTGTTTTAAAAGTCAAATGCAAGGAGGAAGCTCTCACATTCATCTGAGGGGATAAAGTTGGAGGCCAGCCTTGTGACTTTAAAAGGGACCAGAAGCCACCTCTTCCTGAATGTGAACCCTGGCAAAACACCACTGCATTAACTTCTGACCTTTGGAAAAAGGGTTTTATGCTCCCTGTAAGAATTACAAATTTAAAAAAGCATTCAAGAGTTTTGCGGTGGCTGTCGTTTTCATCGTGCTTGTGGCTGGGGTCGGTTTTGCGCACAGCTCTGCACTGCTGGCCCCGAGCAGAAGACGCCTGCCCTGTGCTGGCCGCAGTGTGACTTACTTTCCGAATCGGGAATTGAGCTTGTTAGTGAGGAGCTGGTAGATGTGGTGATGCTCATGGAGGGGCTCATACCGTAACGGGGGTACGCTCCCGTCATGGCTGTGGTATGAGAGATCCACGCTGCAGGGTCAATTGGCCTCACTGGTTCAGCTGCAAAACAACCAGAAAGGGAGAGAAAGACAAATGGAATCAGATTTGCAGTAAACACTAAGAAGGCATTTTTGGGGGTGCACAAGTCCTTGCCATTCTGATAGCACACCTGAGAGAGCCCCAGTGCAAGGGAACAAAAAGCATCTTGCCAGCAGTAGCTGGTTTCCTCTAGCAATTGCAACACCAGCCTAACAGGATAAAACCATGACACTCCTGTTCCTGTAACTGCAGTAGAAGTGAAATATTACCCCTTGTGGGAAAGAAGCTACCAGTCCAGTAATAATATTTCACTATTATTCTATAGAGTGCGACAGAGATTCTCATTTTGCTATGACACAAAATACTACCAAATGCTTTGCCCCAGCTGGCAGGAAGATCTCTCCCTACTTCTAAGGGTCTTGCATCCAAAATGACCACTCAGACAGAAGGTGAATCTTCTGCTGAAGGTGAATAGAACAGTAACTCTAGACTCTGTATTTGCAGAGCTGAGGCATCATGGAATTCCCCTCTCAGTGTTTTCAGCAGCCATAATGAAACTTTTTAGGACTGGAATAGTCTTGCAAAATAGATAAGACATATAAAGACCATTTGAAGAGACTGGTGTCAGGGAAGAATGAAAATTACACTCAGACCTTAAGAACAGCCACATAGCAAGTAATTTTTAAAGCTGGGAATAAAACTCAGTTTTCCCCACAATCTGGATTACTTCTTTTCTTCTGAATTATAGTCGCTGTTGTTCCATTGCCTTAAAACCAGAAATTGTGTAAAAGAGCTCTGTCTATGTTAGGTATTTCCTCAAAATATCCCACACATCATTGTGACCAGTTTAGCCTACAACAGATATATGCTGTTTGCCTTGAATAATAACAGATGCATCTTCACTGAACAAAGGACAAACTGATACACAAGCTCCCCCTGTAGCAAACTTGAAATATCTGATTTGTGGGATTTTTCTTTTGATGATGCTGGTTTTCCTAAGGACTTCACTGAGTGAGCTCCCATAGTCTGCTCAAGTCTATTGCATTCAACTCAATGGACAACGCTATCCTCATCCTAGAAGGACTGGTGACAAGCCAATTGCAGTATCATAAGCAGAGCACTCACCAGTAGGAGGCAGCTGTGTTTGTCACATGAGCACAGATCTTTTATAGCTACTGAAAGGTTTATTAAGCCAGAAGTTTTAAAACTACATCATTTTCAAGAGGTTTTATGTATATTAAACAATTTTGTTTGCCTCAAATTTTAAAAATACTCAGTTTGAACTCTTAAGAAGTGTACCTGTGATAAAATGAGAATTTTTAACACTTAAGTAAGTTATCCTCCAAACTTTCTATCAGTTGAAAGGTTAAAATCACGAGGATATACCCATCAAAAGGTTAAGAGCTTGATCCAAAGCCATGTGAACCGAAAGAAAAACTCCCATTAATTCAGTGGGCACTGGAGTCTCAGAAAGAGTATCTTAAACCTCTGCCTCCCAAAACAAAAAGCAAACAAACAATACAACCAAACTTAAAAGTATCAAACTTGGAGGGAACAGAAATCTGTTAGATGCCAAAATAGCTGAAAATATTCTAGACCCTGAGGGCTCCACAGGAACCCAGCAAAGAGCACAGATATGTACTCACCCCTGGGTATGGTGAAATAACTCCTGGGAGTAGGGTCCCAGCATTTGGCTACTGTTAGGCTGATAGGTCTAGGAAGAAAGAAAACAAGTGAGGATGACTCTTAACTTTCCCTGCAGAAGTTGTAACTGCTCCAATGAACTCTCTGAAACAAACTCAGTCCTATCTAACAGTTGTCAAGTATATTCTGAGAAGGCTTTTGAGATCCTTGTTGAAGTATTTTCAGTATGAACCAGTATCAGGATGTTCCTGGGTTTGCATAGATCATGAGCTCTATTGGTGAAATCTGTCGAATGATCAGCTCTTGAGATATTAAAATGCTCACCATGTAAACAAATAGTGCTACTGAAACCAGGGAACTCCTAGTTTGTGTTGGCTTTGGCTGGTATGTTGGAACCAGTCTCACCTTTTCATCATTTACACTGAGAAGTTCAGAGTTGAGATCAGCAGTCACATTGCTGACTTATCGAGATCCAAATGTTGATTTCTCTGAGGTTTGCCCAATATCAGTAACTGGATATGGAGGATAAGTAGCAAGAGATTTTTTAATATGCTCACCCTGGTTTGGAGACTATTTCCCGTAAAACCCGTACTGCATCATCGTTGCTCATGTTCTCAAAATTGACATCGTTCACCTGAAATGTTGCAAAAAGCAGAGGTCAGGCTTGCAACAGGGACGTTAAACACTTTTAATTATTTGTTTCCAAATTTATTTGCCTTGTAACTGTTTCCGTTCCTTTGAGCAGCCGCAGAAATATTGTTTCTCAGAGCACATCAACTATCCAGCAGTTTGCAAAGAATTACAGGTTTAAGTGGTAAGTCTCTGTGACATGTTTCTCCGAGCATGAATTCTGTTAACCGATTACTAAGTCCATGGACCTGGTGGGATGACTGAGCTGAGCCACCAATGTACAAGCCAGCAGCACGTATTTTTGGACACGGACCAACCTGCAGAAGCATGTCTCCTGGTTCAATTCGGCCATCTGCTGCCACAGCCCCTCCTTTCATAATAGAGCCAATGTATATGCCACCATCACCCCGGTCATTGCTCTGTCCTACAATGCTGATTCCCAGGAAGTTATACTTTTCTATACAGATAGAAAGTGGAGGGTAGGGGGGGGAAAAAAGCAAACAAAGTGATTGGAATGATAGTGAAGAGCTAACACCAGGCTATTTAAGTCTTGGAAAATCAGTTCTCTCAACACATCAACTGGGCCATTTTTGATTTACAATTATCTCAGGTTACCCATTGGCATACATTTGCCTGGTAAGGGTAACATGTTCAGGGTAAGGCAGCAGGAAAATGCTGATAAGACATTTTTTCATACAGAACATTGCAAAGTTACATTCAAAAAATCAGCAAGAGAAACGACATTGAAAAAACCCCATATCTACCCCTAGAAATTAGGCACCCGATCAGCATTAGGCCATGTTTTTTCCACATGTCAGTGGCAGAAAGAATTTGGTGCTACTGAAAGGTGCTGAATTGGCAGCCCTGCACATTTGTACCTGGCAAAACAATGAAATGCATAAGCAGCAGAAATGCAAACCTCCAGTGCCCTTCTATTCTTGCTCATAACAATGTCTGACCCCTTACCATTCCTAGAAGTAAGAGCAGAACTCCATATCCTGGAGTTCCAGCTCCTTCCCTGGGCTTCTTGGGAAGAATACTGATCTGCTTGTGCAAACGGCTCAGAACTATCCAGTACCAGACTAGGAATCCAGGCACAGCCAACAGAGTAGCAGCTCTCATGGGCCATTCCCTTTAGTTCAGTTGGCATCCTTTCCAATCATGGAACATTCTGCTGGCTCCAAAGGCTACTACACCATGACAAAATACAACTCTATCACTTGAAATCTATCACAAAAAACATTGCTTATCCTCTTACCCATGTTGAGTGTGACAGTGATGATATTTAGGGACATGGTAGAATCAGTGATGCTGCTGAACGAAGACGACTGCAAAATACAACAGAAAATTCTCAAGGTTTTAAATGGCTCAGAATAAGACAATAAAAATAACTATTGAGGATTAATTCATCAGGAACTGATTAATAGGCTTCCGTTTAGAAGGCCACTGTGGTCTCCTCAAAATTGTTCTTCATTTAGAATCTGAAAGGAAAATAAATCTGAACACAATCTGCACTTTCTCCAAAGATTTGTTTACAAAACACAGAGCAAGTTCCTATATTGAGGTTTCTCAACTGAACTTCACATTCAATCACTTCTGCTTCCTGACCACATGACTGACAGGCTGATATTTAAATACTAAAGTGCCCAGTGTAGTGTGAATTATTACATTCACAGCTCCTCCCCCTAAAGAGATGATCCTTTGGGAAGTGAGAAGGCAGACACTCCCCCCCCTCCAAAATGAAATACATATGTGCTTATCAAGTACCTTTTAAAACATTATTCCAGTTCCTGTGATAAAATGTATGCATACTCATTCTTTAATCTGGGAAGACTGATATTTATAGAATGCAACAGTTACTTCAAGTATGTCATTTAGACGATCCTCATTCTGCTACCACAGGACTACCACAGAAACGGGCAAGAGAAAAGATTTGCGATCTCCTATAAACGTAGATTTCTCCTTTCAGCAGAATGCAAGTCTCAGCAATTTATACATCAGATGTCTAACAGCACAGTCACCCCTTGCCCACATCAGCCAGTGGCGCAATGGAGGTTCTCCACCAGAGGCTGGTCTTGAAAGAGACAACAAGAAATGTGATCACTTAACAGTAAAAGGAGAAAGGGAGAGGAGAAAAAGAGTCTTGACTCTAGTGCTGCAGAACTTCAAATGTTAGAGATTTAGTCCAGGGTAGACTGGAGCCAAAGGGAGCCTTTACAATGAATTCAACAGGGCACAAGATCTGTTCTGGATCCCTTCCTAATTCTCATGATACACTCAAAATCATGGTTCCCCTCCTTGGAAAATTATGATGCCAATCTTACCCTGTCAATCTGCCGCATCCTTTGTTTCCTCCTCCTGCGTTTATGCTTCCGTATGAGCCGGGATGAAGTACTCTGCTCAGTGGAGCTACTCAACCTGAGGGAAATTGAGAGCAAATGTCAGCTGTGTAAGGCTCAGCCATTTGTGTTTCTTGCCAAAAAAAAACCAGAAAGGCTGATTCCTACAAATGCAGGAGAGAGTAAATCATACAGCCCCCATCAGCTAGCTTACAACGCATTGCTCTGTTTGGTGCTGAACTGCTGCTCAGTCCCAGTGTGTGCCATATCTTAGCCTCTGCCTAGGAGAGCAGAGAAGATAGCAGCTAAACTACAGGATGGATTAGAGAGCATGACTTACTGGCTTGCTTGCTTTTGGGAGCAAGACTGAATGCAGCCCACATCTCAACAGGCATATATCACTGTGATTTAACCACCCAAAGGTCAGAGGTAGCCATCTTCCACTACTTTAAAGGTGGTTCTGACTCCAGGCCCATCAAAGAAAAATGCACACTATAAGAACAGCTGTGTGTTAAACAATGATTTTAATCTCCACTCTGAGAGAACAACAGACAAGCTGAAGAATCTCTTAATATTAATGTTTGTGAGTCTTGTCATGGTGCTGTTATTTTCTTCTGCTATCTACCCTGCTAAAGGAACTTAATGTTGGAGCTTGAATTCAATGAAATAAAGTAGCAGTTGATGATGTTATTATATTAAGAATGTCAAAAAAAAGAAAAAGTAATGCTCCATCATTAACCAAGATTTAAAAAAAACCAACCCTATACAACACAGGTAATTGAACTGGCACCGTCGCAAAGACAACAGTACCAGTCTTCTTCCCCATTCTCCATGTCCCTGTCTTCAAAGTTCTAGCCACACGCAGGCATGCGAGAATACCTCACACAAAACTTGATACCAGCAACTTCAAAAAGGAGCTTGCTGTCATGAGATTAAAACAACCCACCACCCTGGGAAACCCATCTTGCATAAAGTAGGTGTGTTTTAGTCAAGCTTACTGAGCTGAATATTACAGATGATGGAACTGCTCAGAGGGTGTGAATCTCCTGACATTCTCTTTGAGTTCACAAAACTATTTCAGGCATGTTAACCTCACACACTCCTTTTTTCCCTCCCAGCAAGGCAAATTAATTTCAAGAGCCAAGAGGTGGTATTTTCAAAAGAGATCAAAAATTTGATAATTCTTGATCTGTGGAAACAGCTCATAGCACCTGGTTTTCTGAGGCTTTACATTTTAAACAGGAAAAATAAAGAGGTGTCTCAGATACAGGGCTCCCAAAATTGGACTCTTTTTGAAAGTACTGACAAAGATTGACACAAAAACCTCCTCTTATATTGTACTACCAATATTCTCCCTCTTCCTATTTCCTCTCCAATTTCATTCTCCTCCTCTTCTTGCCCCAAATATCTCATTAGTAGGATTCAGCCAAAACCATCCAGCGCACAACAGTTTAGACGAAAGGCAAGGCGTGTTGCTCACATCACAGAGAACCTGCCTGCTCTTTGAGAAGGGCAGCAAAAAGAAAAGAGGCAAAAGAGTGGGGGAGCTTTTCTGTATGAACACAAGTCAAGCAACAAGATACCTTCAAAGGCTGTGAGAGAGATGTGAGTGCCCTTCTTCCACTGATTAGAGTATGAATTCAGCGCTCCAATCTGCGAACAAACCCTCTGCTCACAGGGTCTATTCCCTGCTGCAGACAGAGCACAAGGGTGTGAAAGCCCTGCTGTTTGTATGATGAGGCAAGACTTTCCGCTAGTTTTGAAGACAGATAAGCTAGTCCGTAACAGGAAGGACAAAACCTTAAAATTTTATCTGTCTTTTTGGCTACTATAATCACACTTCAAGGTCATTCACAGCATCCAGCAATTGATTTCCATTGTTTACACACATATTTCACCTACTGCCATATCGTATTTTATGGCTTTATCCCAGCGCACATCATTTAAGGAGTATGTGGTACTTCCTGTCACCAACTTTTTTTAGAATTACATCTCTAATAGTTACTGTGGATATAAGAGAATTCATTAAATTCACACACATCATTTCATTTATTCAGTTTCCCTTTACTATGTCCCTGAAAGGGGTAATGCCTCCAGCTAACATTGCCTACTGTAAAAAGCAATTTTAAGTTAGCAATGTTCATACGGCAGAGAAAGAAAATGGGAGAGAAAAACTGTACTGAAAGCCACACCTGCCTGCAGCAGGAGATCACGATGGGAATTCACCCAGTAGCAAAGTTCTTCCTCCACTTCCCACACAACGGGTGTTTTATCTGGATAGCAAGTTACAGAAACAAGGAATAGGAACAGTAGTTTCGGCAGACAGTTCACTGAGTTTCTTTGTCTCAAGCAGTCTTGGCAGCAATCTGGTGCTATTTCATGGCACTTTACATCCTAAGAAGTAACGAAGTTAAAAGTATCTTCCAATGCATGTTCATATACTTCCTCTATCAATATTTTTCCTCATCACAGCACATAAGATCTGCTGACTGCCGAGGTTGACTGGCTATGCCAATTTCTTCCTCCTGCTCTGGTGCACATCAATACACTGTTGCTCAAAAAACCAAAAACCAATTATTTCCAGCTTTCAGTATGATTTTCTAAAATTGGACTGGACAAAAATACATTTTGCCAGCACTGAGTATCACTAGAAAACAGAACTGCTCTCTGACTCTGAGTCCTTAGAAGGGATATTTTAATCTACCCTCAAACACAGGACACAAAAATACTTCCATTAATGTCTTTAGAGAGATATATAAAATGCATAAAATAAAATGCAATGATGAAAAACCAATCTGGAATCATAACTACCGATTTCCTGCACTAGCTATTGGCCAAAACCCTGACTGCACTTCTAACAGAAAGCCTAATAAATCCCACAGAACAGATCTTTAAAAAGAATAATAATTTGCCTGATCTACATTCCCCAAAGGAAGGGAAAAAAGGTAACAATTTGTTAGAGAAAGCTTATCTGTATAGTCTAAAAGAACTAATGTTCATTTCTTATATGAGAAATAAACATAACCAATTTTTTTGCAGGGAATTATTTTAGTTACATTGAACTGAGAATACTAATTGCAAGTTGCTGACAATAATCCTATAGCTACAAATGTCCTATCTACTAGACCTTATCTACTTAACAGAAGACAGAAATAAGACTCTTACTATAAAGTTTACCACGAGCTCCCTGTGGCTCAAAACAACACCTACCACCTGCAAATATCACTAACATTCCATTATATCATACTTTGAAAATAAAGGAAATATATTACTGCACTCACACTACTTGCAGGGTTCTGTACTGTCCTGTAATATTTATGAACAAATCAATTCACTACAACAGAAAATTATTCTTTCTCTCTAACTAAATGCAAAAGTTCCTTGAACTGGAAATTAACCAACTCCGCTGCACTGCTCCAAGTCAAAAATAAAATGAACCAATGTCAAACACACACTGTTAGAAAAGCATCCTCAACCTTACATCCTCTTCACTTCCAAGACAGTACCATCCTTTACATCCGATTTCTTCTCTCAGTGACCTCCTCCATGTACAATCTCCTTTACAATGCACGTTCTCACACCAGAGTCCATCAGCTGTTATTAAACAAACTTACCCCCTTCAACCTCTTTTTCCCCAGGCCGCTGTCGCCAGCAGATCTGGAGCATGCTTGATTTTCTATTTGGCTGTATTTGCCTCTAAAGGAAACTTCTCCCTGCCAGCACAATCTCTCATCTGCTTGAGAACACCATCACCGTAACACAACAGCATACCTTGGAGCATTCCATTTAGTTGTTCTTCCTGACTAGCTGGCCTGGCAGCTATTCTGTGTGCCAAAAGCTTCTGCCCTAACCTAGAAAGGAAAAGGTCTGCGCAGCAGCTTCCAAGAGTCTCTTTCTTCTCAGGTCAGACGCAGGAAGCTTTACTTTATTAATATAGAAAGATTTAGCTGGGTCTAGTATAATATGTTTCAGTGGCCACCCTGACTGTGTTAATCCTGCCCTACTGCATATCTTGCTGCCGTGGAAATGATTAATTTATTTACAAGAAACAAAATCAGCTGCAGGGTTGTTGTTGGTTTTGTGGGCTTGATTTTTTTAGGGAGGGAAGGAGGGTTAGAAGCCCTAAAGGCTTTAGGAAGGCTTAGAGTACATTCAGGTTAACTACTAATCTTGCCAACCCTCTATGCACATGAATATCCAGGTGAAGTACAAAGCATGCAGAAGGCTGATTTTCTGTATCTTCAGGTGTTGGCAACTTCACTGTAACTGGAAAATAACTTCTTGAAACTAATTCAGGACCAAATCTTAAATGTTCATTTAGTTACGCTTTCAACCCTTTGGAAACACCCAGCCTTTAAACAGAATTTGAAGGAACTGCTGTTCTTCAACAGGTTTTTAAGCTATGAATAACTGCAAGACCAAATATATCCACCAAGTTCAATAAGCCAATAATCTGTTTGTAAACGTAGCAAATGTTTAAGTATCTCCAGGACTAGTTGTTCTTTGCTGTTTCCATTCTACCTAGAATTTAAGAATACCACATTGCACCTTACTTGTTTTAGCTACAGATCCCTATGAGCCACCAGAGATCTGTAATCTTCTTGTTCTCTGACAATTAATAGAAATCTGTAATGGGTGTTCATAGCTCATTTGGATGAACAACAGCTGTAGAGACAGTGTTCACAGAATGCTGTCACTGCAGCCAGGAAAGGGAAGAATATTAGTTTTGATTGACTCTACATCTTTAAAAATAAGTATTTTGAATCTGAGAAATGTATTGGGTTATAAACCTTTTACAGAACAACAAAATTATCTCTAGGGATTAACAAGGATGTCTTGAAATGGAGAGCTTTTTTTGCAAACAGTAAGGAATAATTCACACTCTCTCTGCACAAAAAGAAAAAAATAATTAAGAAGTCATAAATATATGGCGTGAGAGCCTGTCTTTGCAATAGCATTAACTTTGATGAATTCCTGTACTGCTCACAGGTCTCAGACTATGCAATTACATAGGAATTCCTTTACAATTCAGTGTTAGTGAAGTGCATACTTATTAGGAATCTATGCTGAAGGTATTTTGTTACAATATTCACACCACTACTTCATAAATAGGTAGACAGTTGCATATTGCTTTGATCATTCTTGCTATTAAAAGAACAGGAACAGAATTTTTCTCTTAACTGGAACAGTGGCTATAGGCAGCTTGGATAGCCACCCTAATAACTTAGCTCGTTTCTCAGAGCAGTGATTACATACAACATGCTGTTACTGATGAAATATGAGTGCTCAAATCATATGTAGCACACAAAAAAAGAAAGGAGAATTTTAAAAATAAAAAGGGAGGGGGGGAGGGGAAGAGAAGATACAAATCTTCTCACCTCGCCAGTCAGCATGTTTCAGGAAAGCCCAGAAATACAGTCAAGTGCCTGGGAAACAGATGCAAACGGTATTTAACAACTCAGGCACTGTGCCAATGCCCTACCTGCTTGTGTTGTCATCATCATCAGAGTCAATGAAGCTGCTAGATTCCAGCTCACTGCTCATCATGGTAGAAGAGCTGTCATAACCAGGAGGGTGCTCACGGTGTCTGTCCAGTTTCGGATGGCCATTGATCCGAGGGACTGTAAAAACAAAATAAACGGAGTATTACTAGGCAAAGAGGAAGAGCAAGGAAGAAGTGGCACTGTGAGTAACACCACATTCACACTGACAGCTGCAGACAACTCTGCAGGAGGATCCTCATGGTGAAACCAAGCTCTTTGCAGAACTTGATTTCATTCAACAGCTGGAAAGCCTACTGTCCTGGCTGCCCCACCTGCCTACCTTTTTCCTAACTTTTTCATTTGTCTATGGCTCAGTTCACAGGCAAGCCATAAACAGATTCGAGGCAGAAGCAGCAGGCATGAACAAGTACTGTAATGGTATTAGAACACCAATTAGAATAGCCATGAGAAGTTGACGTCAATAGGAAGGCATGTATCTTGAGAAAGCAGCAGACAACACGAGTTTGGTATGGATAGGCCTAGCAGCACATAAAACATTAAACAATATTCCTTGATGAATTCTATTAATATCTCACCCATAAAACCACCTGTGCTACGCTTTCCTATCCCCATACCTACAGCACCTTGTCTGGGCAGTACAGCTATATCAAAGTCACATTGTCTTGGCCATTCCACTCGCATAAGATGCTTCAGAACAATTTCTTACTAACCCCTGGTTGTGCGAATGTTGTCAGACACATAAACATTCCCGTAGATAATCCTCTCAGTAAGAATGCCATTTACTTGAAGGCAGAAGCGATTCACCTTTTTCTAGAGATATTTTATGGATTTTCCTCTGCAAAGCAAACTCCTCTGCCTGCTTCCTTTCAGGGACCTCTCATTAGAAGACCCATAATCTGTAAGTGCTCTATTTTGCCAAGAACGCTCCTTTCCCCGAAGCAAGAAAGGCTCAGCTTGGATGAGGCACATGGTCAAGAAATAAGTGTAACAGGCTTCAAAGACAGACTGATATTTTAAAACACACTCTCCAAACTCACAACTGTGTCCCAGGTCCAGGGGATCTGTTCTTCAATCACAGAATAGAAAACCTTCATAAAGAAGCAATGTCTGCAGTAGGAATTATGATGCTGTGCAACTGCACACATTGAAAGTTAATTGACAGTTCTTGCTAACTATTACAGTAACATGGTCTGAAACACCAAAAGCCACCCTAAATACCTGCCTGGGAAGTCCACTGTGGCTAGCTTTCACTCCCCTGTTTCAAATTGCTCAGCAATGAAATAAAAAAAACTGATCAGTTTTCTTTCTTCCTGCCTGAGGAACATGGGCCAAATTATTTATGTCCATCAAGGGTTTTAAGAGATTCAGTAAAAGGTAACAGACATATATGTACATAAAATTGAGATGAGGTCTTTTATATATATATATATATATATAAAACCCACTAATTTCTGCCAAGAGAAATAATCAAAGCATAAGGCTGTAACAAATTCTCCTGCTATGTCGCTTCCATATCCCATTTGATCACCCAGCTTCTAAGACACACCTACAGCCATACAAAATGGCTGTGAAAACACTTAAACTGGCTACCCAAGAAGACCACATCTTCTTTCAAGTCACAGAGCAAAACCAAAGCTCCTTCCCTCGTACAATAGCACCGAGCTTTGGTTTGAAGAGAAGCTGAACAGATCACCCTTCTCAGAACTGACACTTGTTTTTCAGCTTGCCATATGCTGAAGGGCAGTTGAGATACCATTTATTCAAGTCTTGAATCCTCTTCTGTAACTAGCACATACTAGTAACGATGAGTCAGGGACTGCCTGCTGTCCTCTAGGAACTGCCTTCTAAGCCAAAGGCTGTGTGGTGGTAAAAAAAATGAAGCTTATCAGGTTTCAATTTCAGGCTCTGCCTCCAGAGCTCCTTACTCCTAACATTTCCATCTCTCACTTCCCCATGTGCAAAATGGAGACACAACAGGATTTGCTAGAACTTTTTAGACTGCACATTCTTCAGTATAGAAAGCCTCTCCTCCCATAATTTGGTCATCGCAACTACCAAAATGCGCTCCTGGTATTGGGTACCATCACCAACAAATCAGTAGGTCGGACTACCAGAACGCACGCAGCACCATAACCCATACAAGCTCTGCACAGTTTTCCTGAAGAGGGAACGACAACCAAGAAAAGGTGGTGACATACGTACAACGGTTTGTGGCAAAGTGTTCATGATTCTGAGTTATGATGGACAGAGACTCTCATCAAATGCAAATCCAACACAGTCCCAAGCAACTTTTGAGTTGGCTGCTGATTACTCGACAGTCTTGCTTCCACTGACATTTCCTTTCCAACTTCAGTAGGAAGTAACAGCAAATCTTAGAAGTTTACTAGCCGGCACATGATTTACAACAAATCTATTATCTTTGCCCCTTCTGAGTTTCGAATTTCTGTTTTTCATAGAGGAGCAGTATATAAGTTAGAACAGATGGAAGTCAAAACATCAGCCACGGAGAAAGCTGACTGACGTTTCTCCACTTGAAACATCCCTTCCTTTTTATTACTGTGCTTGTTTTTCTGGCATTCCTCTGCTATTCATCACTTGCAACTTATAATCACATCAGCGTTGGGTGATGATGTTGATTTCATCTGGAGAAGCTGACATTAAACAGAGCCTTGATATTAAAACCAAGCCCCTGTCAGAAGCAGCCTTCCCAGCTCTGATTATGGGCGTAGTAGATTACAGAAAACAATGACCTGGATTTTATCCACATTGAACTGGTATAAATAGGAAGCAAATTTGAGCAACATGCTCCTCTCATCGGAGATATTTTATTTACATTTGGCTTTGATTATTATTAAGTATACAGCCCAGAAAGAAAGTTGTCAGCATGTTTTTGTAATCTTTCTCTGCAAAACTAGTCTGTTTATGCAGCTGAGGAGGGAGGGCGGGCACCTCTGGCCATCCATAGATGCGTTGTCTCAAGTGCCCACTAGAAATCACCAGTCCTGTCTCTCCCATCGCAGGTCAGGATTATTAAGACAATGCAGATTCTTCATTTCTTTCCAAGTGGGTGGTCTAAAAACTTTCATTCTTGTGGACTTTTTCTGTTCCAAAACTCCATCCTGCATTCAGTTCTCTGCTGAGAATTCTGGACATCATCAATTAGGGAGCATTAATGGTAGGTGTCTACAGATTGCAGTCTCCAAGCTGTCAACCAGACCTTGCGCAGCTGGCAATGAGGATTGCTATGAAACTAAGCCATGTTTCAAAGTGCCACATCTCATCCATTGTGGGTTATTTATTCAGAAAACTTTTGGCCTTAAAAACTCTGCTATTTTATTGAATTTGAAATTCAGAGTCATTTGCCTAATACATTCAATAGATAAAACTCTGCCTGCAATTCAGCTGATTTGTTTTTCATGCCTCTAACCACTGGCCACCACGGTCAGCAGTTGCGTGTTGTTTCACTACTAGTAAGAAACTTCCCAACTCCAAATCTGAATTTGCTTCCTGCTAGCATCGTAAAAGACCATTCTCATGCTGCCTCTAAGCAAGCTTCCTTCAAAATTTAACTTCATATTTATGGCACTAAAGAATAAATTAATTCAGCTGTCACCCAGCTCTAACAGGGCTCAAATACAAACTTTCTAACTCTGTTGTGCTATTTCTTATAAGAAATGCTCTTCCTCTCCTACTTGGCCTAAGATATCTGAAGGATTACAGCACAGCAGGCACATACAACACACTGTGATTATTTTGCGGTCTACATAATTATTGACAGGAACTGAAACCTTTTGGCTTCCCAGAAAATCCTACAGTTTAAATATCCCCAAAGTACATGTTCATGGTTGTTTCAGAGACTATAAACTTGAAGCTAGGACTTGTGTTCCTATCAGATGGAACAGGACTGTTAATCCCATGTCTAATACTGAGTCTCAAACTGTTTCCTCATTTCTTATCAGGTGAATAATTTATCCCACACATAAACTTGATCAGTTCACAACCACTGTGAAGAATTAATGGCCCACATCAACGCTCTATGCTCTTTAGTTCTCAGGGGGGAATTTTCACACAGAGAACAATTTTAAGACCAGATAGAATTTTTAACCAGCTGAAGGCTGCCTCAAACATGCTGTGCAAAACCACGCCATCGGAGTGTTTCCTTCACCACTCCACCTTTCAGTGAAACAGCAATAGCTCTGCAGTACCTCTGTTACGCTGATCAATCACCTGCACTTGGCAGTGAAAACACTGAACTTTCACTCATTTGTTTTTCAACTAAAGTAACAGAGAAAGTTTAAGACAAGTGATGCTTAGTGCTTACTGAGGATTCTCCAGCATCATGAGAGCAATCAGGAATACAGAGGAAGCCAAGGCGTGGAAATGGCATCCATACGTATTTTCCCCTCAGCCTGCACATTTTCTATGTTAACTAAAGAATAAAGAAATTGCAGTTTGACACAATGCCATGGCCTGTATATGAGGTATGTCTGAATGACTGACTATCCCTGAAGGGATGCACTATTAACTCGGAGGACTCACGCGGCTGGAACGCTGCAAACTGTGCCATAAAATTCACTCGAGAGCCTACAGTACCAACAACAGTCCTGAGGGCCCCAGGCAATGGAGATGCAAGGTCCCATTCCTGTGCAAAGGTAGCAGAGCCTGTGCCCAAGAAATCAGGGACAGAGTCAGTGCCGCAGCCTATAAATCCCAAGGAACACTCAAGAGCAATGAGTCCAACATAGCAGGATCCAAATTGAAGAGAGTGGGGAGCATCCAGCTGAGGATTTTATCAATGCTGCAATACATTGGTATGGACATAAGCCCCCCCAACACCCGAACTTTCATATACCCTTTAGATCCAGTGTGCATTATCTCATTTCTATACCGAGTACCTCAGTTTCCCTGCACAAAATAAGGGCACTGACTGCTTAGACACTTCAGTTGAAATGAATGTTAATACCTACAGCGATACATGCGGGGCTGTGCTTCTGGATAGCATCTGACTGGTTCCAATGGCCTCATCAGGTGGTGACACCACTTGTGACAATATCTCCTACTGGGAGTGGGTCTCAGAGGGGAACGCTGCTGTGAGCGGAGCTCCTGTTGCCTCTCCTGCTGTGGCTGGCTCCTACCAAAACACTTCAAAAACGTGGAAGTGACCATTTCCCTGCCCAGGCTGTGCCCTCTTAAGGAAATCCCCAGCGTGCACTGTGACTATCACTCCGTCCAAGTCCAACAAACATATCCAGACGTACACGGAGCTTCCCACAAGTAGTTATTTTTCACGCACAATGTGAGAGAAAAAAAGAGCCAGTTCAGGGCTCCTGCTGGGACACTGGAAAATTCCATTCCTGAAGACTCAAAGATTATGAAAAATATATATATTTTTGCATGCTCTTCCTCCATGACATAATCCCAAGGAAGCCTGTGCCCAACAGGCAGCGCATCTGGTAAGCAGTGTATCTTGAAGGACTGGGGAAATAGAACAAAAATCATTTGCATTGACTTTGCCATTTGCCACTCTGTCATTTCCACAACATACTTTGTAATTACATCTGCAGGACACAAGTCACTCTTTTTCACAGACCAGATCTGAAAACCCAAAGCCTTTTTATAGCCACATTTTTAATGGGATCCTATAATATGACATAGCTCTCTTTATCCAAATAAACCACACATAAATAGACCTTTGGAATTTGCATAATTACTTTTTAGAATATAGTCAGGCTACTAGAGATTATACTGACTGGGGGCTTCTTTTAAATTATCTCTTATTTTAACGTATTACAGAAATGTCTCATAAAAGTTCTATTTTTTGGAGATATAAAGGTGAAGGAATTTTTCACCCAAGAATAAAAAAAAATCCCAAACATATATGTTTGTTTCTCATCATTAAATTCCACATACTTCTGCTAGTGTCTTTACCAAGGGCAAAATATTTCTCAGCTTTAACCTGATGTAAATGTTGATGATGGAGCAACTCCACATGTTCTAGAGAAAGTCTAAGGCAGATGCATTGTTCTGCCAGGACACAAACCACTTAAAGCAGCAACACTGTAAAAGTTCACAAGGCCTAAATACGGGCATCATCATTAAAAATGGCACCACAGACGAGTTTCAGAAAATCAATCAAATTTCAGCACGTGGCAAACCACAGCCACACTACAGAAATGAATGCTGGATCTCATACGTGTATGTGCTCATGTCTAGCTGAGGTTCACGGAGACTTGCATGTTAAGGTCTTCACTTAGCATCAGGGATGGGCCATGCCTTGGTATCAAGCAGAGATTTCTGTTCATTCTGGTGGCATCTATGCTTGACTTACAACTGATAGAACTGTGTTTCACCTACCTCAATACTCCCTCAAACCGCATGCCCTGGCGTTACTAGTGTGCACCTCAATACCACAGCACAGAAGCAGTGTTTGTTGAATTATTAACTTACAGAAGGACAAAACATCAGAAACTGCAAACATTTGCAGCTTCTGTGTAATTTAATAAGGAGTGCAATAGCTCAGCTGCTCTCCAGGTTCAGCCATTCGAACATTTCAGACAGAGTTTTGTATTCTTTGACTGGAGACAAACACAAAACAAATACAATACAGCACTTGTTAGGATAGGACATTTTAAAAAAATGATCCTTCCAAGCAATATTACAATTGTGCCATAAACCTTTTTCAACTCCCCATTTCCCTGAGAGTTTTTCCTCAGTTGTTCCTCACAAGACTACGGAATCAGGACAAATGCAACACGATGATACTTCGTGTAAATTAGCGTTTGCTTTTAGTGTCATTAACAGCAGCGAGGTTTAACATTACAACGGCCTCAGCACTCTCCTGCGGTGTTACCACAGATGCTGTGTTAGTGTGGATGCTAAATGAGTACCTCAAATGCTAAACTTAAAACAGATTTATCATGTTTGTTCCAAGATTTTCACCTGAACTCTTCAAAAAGTAAATGTTCTCTAACATCATCCAGGTCGGTTTTGTTTTCAAGACTGTCCCAGTATTACGGATTACTTGGGTATGAACGAATTGGTGTTTTTCAACAAGTCTCTATGCTCATGCTTCACAGGGAACAGCATTTTGAGAGCGTACCTGCACCCCTGGAGGAGTTCACCGTCTCCAATGTCGAAGTCATCTTCTTTCCAGCCCAGACTACGCTCGCCTTCACCCACACAGAAGCCCCTTTGATCCTTGCCCCCACCAAACACTTTCTCCCACCGCCGGGCACCGCCTGCCCGGGTTTCCACCTCCGCCGCGTCCACGTCCCTCACGGCCTGGCCCGGCTCCCTGCTCACTCCGCTGCCGAGCACCCACCCTTGGCTGGGGCAATGGGCACTGCCACAACGGGACCGGGACCCCCCTGCTCCCCCCTGGCCGGGCCGGGCCGCTCCCGCCGCCTCAGAGCACCCAGCCCACCAGCCCACACGAAGGGAGGCTGCGGTGAAGGCCGCGGGGATGGCGCCTGTGGGCTCCCGCGTTACCTCACTGCATGCGGGCACCGACCTCGGAGTTCTTCCTCCAGGCTGGAAACCGCTCGGAGAAGCAAAACCCTCCCCTGCGAACAAATGCCTTCGGGGGGTGGGCAAGCTGCACCTACTTCTTGAACGCCTTCGGCCAAACTACTCCAGTGGAAGCAAGGCTGTCCTTAAAAATCCACAAAATGCGAAGGACAGCCCTGCTGACAGGGGATGGGGAGCTGCAGAGTATCACGTTTCCAGTGTACAAAGAAAACGCAAAGCACGTGTGCTGGGGTTGTCTTGTGGGCTCTGGAGACCCACCAGAAAGAATAAGCAAACAAAAACTTTGTCCCCTCCCATCCCCGTCTTCTAACAGGGAAAGCGAGCAAGTTTGTCACGGGGAAAGCACAGCCAGGGAAAGCAGTGACAGCAGCAGGCACCACACACCGCCGGGAAGGCAAGACACATGGACCTTGGATTCTTCACAAGCATTGGCCACAAAGAAAGTGAAAGGCACGGAGAAGTTGAGATGGATGAACGATGACAGTGATATACGTATTTTGCCTGTCTGTCACGACCCAGGCTGATATGGGATTTTGCTGCCGGCAGCAGGGCTACACCTGGAACCCTGCCCTCAGATTTGAATACCACATCGGCAGAAATTTGGCACCTTTAAGCCCATTCCAAACAGCCAAAGCAACAGCTAACATGGAGTTACAGAAGGAAATGGAAAGGGACCTTAAATCTGTGCCTTTTGCAACATGGTGTCAGTTCCTAAATTCTTTGCTGCAGGTCACATCCAGACAACCAAACTCTGTCCAACTACAGAGACGCAAAGGGAAGACCCCAACAAAGGAAAAACCCCTATCTAAGTGCAGTTTCCCTCCCTTTTCCTCTTTAACTCTTTTCTGTAGTGACTTATTTTATGAAATATGAACATACTATTATTGCTATATTACAATAATTAAATATATTTATTATACAAAGATATATTTTTAAAGGCTTCTGATTAGCAATGTGTTGGTCCACCTGCATAAATTAAAACTTCAATTTATGGCTCTTCTCCTAGCACTCAGAATAAACCAAAAATGGAAGGGACTTGTTCCTTGAGCACTGTAAAAGGTTCCCTTCACTGTTTCCCTAAAAGCCAAAGCACAGCTGGATTCAGCTGGAGCTGGAACGGGTGAAGAGATGTGAGGTAAAGAGAAGGGGTTTTGGTCTCATTTTGCAGAGCCAAAGAGGCACTGAGAGGTGAGATCAACCTCCATATTTCCAGATATTCCAACTAAAATACCCCCAGGTTATATACTAGATCAGAAGAACTCACTATACTAATAATGCCTCCTGTTTATATTTTTTCCCTTTCCTTTTTCCAGCTGTATCTTCTCTGTATCTTAAACAGAAAAAATGGGTTCCACTTCAACTTTCCTGTTTGAACTGGGTCATCTTTTATAGAAAAGCTCCTATACACTGCTCTAATAGATAAAAGCAGCTTTACCAGTATGCAAATACCCTTCAATTTTAACAATGTTTTATACTCCCCAAACAGCACCAGGTAGCCTACAATTCACAGGATAGGTTTCCTGGGTAATTAAGGGGTGCATCGTAAAGTTTTTGTCATCTCTCTACCCAATTAAAATTCCCTTTTCTAAGTTTTTCTATTTTAGACAACATTGTTTGGGGGGTGGGGGGGTCATAACTATTGTTATAATTGAGTATTTTCACAAACCACGATTATAAGGGGTTTATTCATAAAATGCTCCCAGGTACCCAAGTCCTTAGTCTAAATAAGAATCATTCTCTGCTCTGCTTCAATGCCTGTCCCACTAATAACCAGGGACTTTCTACCCTCTTGACCCCCTGCTCCTGTTTCTTCATTAGAGGATGACAGAGTTCACTGAGACTGTCTGACAAAAGCCTTTCGATGTGTCGCAGAGATTAGAATAAAGCATAGCCTAGGAGGTTAAAATATGTCCTCCCTGACTCTTATCAACAGCAGCGTAGGCCCTGCCTGAGGGACAAAAGCACATCAAAGTACTAAATCAAATAAGCCTTGAAAGTGGAAAAGAGTAGAGCAGCATCTGCTGAAGGAAGCTGTAAAGAGGGTTCCGTAACACTGGAGAGAACAAAGGTGAGAGTGTCTCAGGAAGAAGTCATAGACAAGCTCCCAGTTCAGAGAAAAAACAACAGAGCTTCCAATCCCCACCAATGCAGAAAGTCTTCACCAATTATTAACAGGAAATACGTTACCACTTTTTCAACAAAGACTTGCAACCCCATCCCTGCAGCTCACAGCTGCGTGGTCAGAGCCTCTGCTATGCAAGTAGAGAAGAACGATGACCATTACGTTGTCCCCTCCTGCTTCATGCTTGCACCCATCTGCATCCTATATCCCTATACCTTGACTTGTCTTGTGTTTGGAGTTCTTTGGAACCCTTAAATCCGTAATCGCTCTGCAGTGCTACCAGAGAAAGGCCTCTAGACATGCCCATAGGATGGATTGTGACCAGCCACAAAGTTCCTGCTCTCACAGGCATGCAGTCCTATGCTGCCAGTATCCCATGCGTGGCCATCTGGTCACTTCAAAACTCCAGGGGCTCACCAACCACCTCATAGCTGTTTACACACAACAGCGTCTTTAAAGGGCAACAATTGCTGAGAAGAACTGTATTTTTAGCTACCACTGTTCCAGTTCTCATTGCAATTGTTTTGTAGTTTCCAGACCTTTTTGTTCAGATTCCTTGGCACACACTACGGTAAAGAATACATATACTGCAGCAATGACTGGAAATCTGCAACAGCTCCTCTTCCCAAACATTTGGGGATCTACAAGTGTGCCCACATGAAGAGCTTCCCAAAGCACAGGTCATTATCCGGCATTTTTCAGCTGGCTGCACAATAGTTAAGTTCACCCCACAGCAAACTCAGTGTTGAAACACTGGTGTCGACACTTGACATCTGCAGACTTGTCAGAAACCGAGCAGTAGCTGTAAAACATTCCCCGATGCCAAAGAAAACTCGTCCCTTAATTACCTCCCTAATTAGAGCTTCCACAGTCCCCTTTCCCACTCCTCCTCAGGAAACTGCCATGGGAGCTTTGTTCTAGGCAGCAGGGGGTCCCCAGAACATGTGCCAGGCAGACCTCCCACGTTTCTAATTAAGATCCCCACGCTACTTTCGCTTAATAGGACTTTGTCAACTTTCCAAAGCGACAAGGACTTTTGTTGCTTTAAGAGAGAAAGTGGAGCTCTGACAGCTCAACTCGTTCAGACTAATTTTATATGAAGCTAACGCCAGGGACAGATTTGCCACTAATGAGTGTGAAAGGTGATCAGGAAAAGATGTATTCCCCAATTCATACAAAAGCTTCTTTGGATACAAAGCCTCTCTCTCTCTAAAAATAAATCATTTCTCTGTCTATGTAGCCTCTACAATGTAATCATCATTATACCTTATATATATATAAATATATATATACACATACACACACGCAGAAGGTAACTTTGAGCACACTTAGCTGACAGGGCTCATCTTTCTCAGCTAGTTCCCTTATTAACCTCACTAAATACAACAGCAGGATCAGAGCAAAATCTCTTCCCATTTGCACTCTTGGTGTGAAACCTGAAGCATGAAAAAAATACAACAAATTTAAACTTAGGCAATTCCCTAGAAAAAAATTGCATCTCTGCTTGTTGATCCTTTATTGTTTCCCCAGCTCTGCCGAGCCGTCCGTGGATGAGAATTAGTGCGTGCTTTGCATATACACCACCATACACCATTCTGGTTCCCATTAGCAGAGTCATGGTCTACTAAAAATTACTGAAAAAGAATATAACAAGATGACAGGGACTCTATTTGAAAGTAGGGCAGAAATGACAAAAAACCTGGTTTAACTCTTTGAGGAGTTCTAATACTTTTTTTTTTTCCCTAACAGTAGCTAAAGAGAGGAACTCCCTTTTCCCCATGCCCTTTCTCCCTGCCAGCTTTTCTCTTAGATATTTCCGCTATTAGCTTCCCATGGCAAAACATCTGTCTGTTCTGAGCATTCCATGTAACACTTTGCCCTGTGAGCATTTTGGCTAAGAATAGCTGCCACTGCAAAACAAAGAGGAAACAAGTCAGCAATAAACATTTTTAATTCATACACTGTCCTCATGCACAGACACACAAAAATGCTTAACCCTTCAGCTTCCTGCCTTCTCATTCTTACCCCTTTCTCACACCCTTACTCCCAATAATTTGTCTGCGCAAGACTTTTTTTTTTTTTTATTTGAGCATTAAACTTATCCTTTTATAAATTAAAATCTGTGGCTTAAGACAGACAGGGAAGATAATGCTTTAAGGACTCCACTGCTATGTAGAACGACTGGGTAGCAAAGATAGATTTGTGGGTCTAACCCTTAATGAAAAGGAATAAAAGGCAGCCTACAACTCATGGTACCTATAGCTCATTACTGGGTATTATTTTAATCTTTCTAAAAGATAAAACTTTTTGAAATTCTCATCTACTCATGATGGAGCTGTGCGGTGGGGGGGCTGGAGGGCATTTAAGTGAAAACTAATGGCTGACTTAAAAAGAAGCTTCTGTCATGGTCTGAAGACAGCAGTGGTCCCTAAACACCAGGCTGACAAGAGAGAATTTTCTGCACAGCTCACAGTTAGAATTCTGCTTTTCTACTTACATGTACTTTGGGATATTTTCATTTTACCTACATTCCCAACAGATCTTTGCTTTGCTTCCCTTCTTCTCCCTGCCCTGGGGTTTTCCCAAGTCAGAACGAGAACCTCACTGTTGAACCTCTCAATTCCACAGTGAGCAGGGATCAGTGGAGTAAGCGTGCTTGACCTGTACAAGTTTTAGCTCAATGTGTCTACAATCTATGCAGTTCCCAAATGGCTCATTAGCACCTTTTCTCACTTCACCTTGTTTGAAACGAAGGTTATAATACACTGTTCATTTTTTCTTGTGGAACAAGTACTTCTTTCCCTTTGTAGAGTATCCAGGGATATCCTCATTGTCAGGGTAATTCTTTGTCATTCCCTTTATACCAATAATGAGCTCAAACAGTTGCAAAGACTACGTGGTACCTGCTATTGTATAGCTTGGTGAGCTGGCAGTACTGTATGTATGCCTTGGCTACTCTGCATAATAATACCTATGGAACAAACCTATGAGTAATGCGGCGCTCCAGCGAAGATCCCTCATCCTGCCTCTCTGTGAACTACTAGAGCTGTAATTTTGGTATTATTTAAACAAGTCTCTGCAGGCCAAGATCAAACACTCTAACTGCATTTCCTTCTTTCTGCAGGGAAAGGAGGATTTACCACTATTTCATAATGACAAGTGAGCACATAGCTTCTGCCCTTGAAATAGCTGTGAACCAGGTGTCACAACCTTGCTGCCCTTCCTCCACCCCTGCTCCCCATTTTACATCCAACTGTGCTCCAAAGAAGACATGAGGACTCAAGACAAGAATGACTCTGCTAATGTATGACCGCTGTTATGAAGGGGCCTTAAAATCCTTCTCCAGGATATAAGGGTATTTCACTTCTTTTAATCTTTCCAAGTGGCAGTTCAGGATACAGTGCTGAACAGTGTATTTTGGAGACATGCTTTCCACTGAAAATAACACACTGGTGTTTTGGTTTTTTTTAAAATAAAATATTATGACCATAGAAAAACTGTGGACATTAAATGACATATTTCTTGAGACCAAAACGATACAGCAGTTGTCCTTGCTTTATGCACGTTAACAAACCTCACCTCTTGCTCACAGGTATAGCCTGCTTCAAACAGGAGGCCTAACTTGTTTTGAGAGCAGGTAAAGTTTGAGTTACTGAATGACACATTCTTGCCTGAGCACAGCTTAGACTGACATGAAAAGGAGGAAATTTTATCCCATTTCTATCTAAAGGGAAATGTACAAACTAGTCTGCGATCACTAGAAGGCAGAAACTCCTGTGCTCGAACAATCCCATAGGAGCAATCTGGACTATGGTCCTAGACCACCTATTCAACAACCAGCTCTTTTGCCACAAACGTCCATGGCAAAACATGCACTGGCATTAGTTTAAACTAACGTTAAAAACAAATCACCTTTTAACCTTCTTCTTCTAACAAGTTTTTAACACAATGCTGTTTGAAGATTCTTCCTCTCTCTGTGGTTTCCCAAAGGAATCTGCAGCCAAGGTCACGCAGACAGCTCTCTGCTCCACCCGCTGAGCAATTTTCATTCACTCTGAGTCAGTCACCGGTTAGAAGGGTTAAATGAACAGAAAGCCACCTGCTTCGAACCCACGGTATATATATGACTTCTGGTTTTCTAACTGGAGGCAAATACTTTAGCGGGTGGAGCTGTGAATAAAGCCTGTGATGGCATCTCTTGGGCCCAAGTATTCCATATTCTGGACCATTTTAAACTCAATGGGTGGCACCTATTAATTCTTAATTAAGCCTGGAAATTCTTGTCTGGCAACAAATGAAAAAACAAGCTTACTTTGATGTACAGACTAGAGGCAAGAGATGAAGTTCTGTACTTTGGGTGTACTTATGTATATAAAAAAAAAAGGTCTTTAGAGCCAAAGTGCTGTAGTTATACCAGCACAGAACGCTGCTGCTGATCCAAGCCTAGAGAAATCAACAGAAATTATTTCAGAGGATTTTGGCTCAGATCTTACAATGTTACAATACTAAGACTCCCAAATCGTCTACACTGCAAATTCCCAACACATCATACAGATAATGTGTTCTACCTTTAAATGAGCAAATAATGAATAATGGAGGCAGCCTCGCCATGACAGTATGGAGCTCAGCATTGGGTGTCATTACTCCTCTCCAAACTAATCACCCTCTAATACTACAGAAAGTTCTGTGTATCGTCAAAAAGAATTTCCCTGCCACTTTACTGAAGGTTGTCCAGACCTCTTAGAAAACACTGAGCTTCAAAGAGTTTCAAAGTGATCATCAAATTATTCCATTAAAATAATAATAGTCCCTGAAAGCACACAGGAATGCAGACACATTTCTCTTCTGCAGTATTCACGCCAAAGCAATTGTTGCTCTGAAAGATTATCAGAAAAATTGTTCTTTCCAAATGAAAAAGGGGAAACATGAAATAGGACTCACCATCCTCATGCCCTTCTCTATTTCTCCGTCGATGTCTGTCTCGCCGGTGGCTAATAACTGACTCTGTTCCTGTTTCATTGTCCAGGCCATCCCGGCTGCTGGCAGCATTTGGGCTGTTAGAGGACAAATAGGAAGAAACAATGGAGTCATCTCTTTTGATAAAAGCAGTTGCAGTTGTGAACATGCCGGTTTAGAAGCTAGAAAACTACTACACATGTTATCTGCAGTCTTGCTGCAGCACTGCAAGCTCCCCCAGACTGCTCTGCTCACCCCAAAACCACCTGAAGTGTGAAAAGCCAGTTCAATATCCAAGCCCTGAGACACAGGGCTATTTGCACAAGTAGTATCATCGTGACATTGAAAAAGCTGCCACAGACTGTTGCATGAAATTTCCGTAGGAAAAAAAAGCCTACTCATGTGCTAAGGGATCATTTTAGCATGTGGTAACTACAAGACAGTTCCTATGCGTCTCTCAAACTCTCCCATGCTCACTCTGAAGATCACAGATCCAAAAAAATGTATACAAGTATGTATGAGCTCCTCTAGTAATGCCAACAAATTACATGCTCTATCAGGGGCTTATTCTCAAGCCCGTGACCTGAGTTGCCTTTTCATAGAATCACAGAATCATGGAATTGTTTAGGTTGGAAAAGACCTTTAAGATCATCAAGCCCAACCATCACCCTAATCCTGCCATCCCACCACTAAACACTGGCCCTAAGCACCTCATCTGCCTGGCTTTTAAATCCCCCCAGGGATGGGGACTCTACCACCTCCCTGGGCAGCACCTTCCAGTGCCCAACAGCCCTTTCTGGGAAGAAATTTTTCCTCTGCGATTTTTTTTCTACAATACCCCAATATATACATATATTTTTTTAAACCAAACGCAGTGTTTCTGTTCAATTCCTTGTTCACCCCCAAAGAGGTTTGTTTTCCTGACAAGAACCCAAGCTAGGTATGCAGCACTCTGACAGCCAAAGGGCAGAAGCTATAGCTCACTGTGGCCACTTTTAATATAAAGAGCTGACCTTGAAGGTTGAGGTCTTGCAAGTCACAGCAAAGCTCAAAATAATTAAGTGCATGTCTGTGAAATGTACAAATAGACCCCAAGTCTTTTCCTCACCTTCTCAACTATTTGAAAGCTACACAGATATGCCAGCACAATATTAATCTAGGCATTCCCAGTGAAGGACCATTATGAGCAAGTGAGCTTTGGCCAAAAAGCAGCAAGATCTTGATGACCATCTCAGTGGCCAGATTTCTTCCACTCTGCTTTTGGGAGGGCTCTGCTGAGAGCCACTGTCTTGATACTACAATTAGCCAGAACAAAAGGTTTCAGAGAGGCAGCAGAGAATTGGTTCCCATGGTTTAGGGCCACTTTCTGGGATCTATCTAAACAAACAGCAACGACAGCTCTGTGCTCTTGAACTTCCAAGCATCAAGGAAGGGCCATTTCCCAGTTAATAGAAACCCAACTGGCTTCCACTTCTAATTCCAACAGACAACTCAAGTTGGCTAACAAGAGCAGTGGCTGTACTACAGAACACTGAATATGTCAGACTGCTTTTTTGCAACCATCTGTTTCAAGATCTCTGATGAGGAAAAAAATCAGTCATGTTAAAGCAGAGTTGGCTGGAGCAAAGGGGAAGATGGAGATGCTCTTTTTTCCCCTGCTGAACAGAACTAGCTTAGCTGTTTAGTCTTCCCCTCAGACTCAACCTGTTTTATCTATCTATCTCTGCTATTCTTACATTTAATAAGCCACCTAGAAGCACTCACATGGAAGGAAATGAGAAAAGCCTCTTGGAGTGCTGGCAAAGGCCAAAGCTCATTTTAGTGGACTGAATTGTGGAAACTGATCTAAAGCTCCCGAAAATATAATAGTGCATGATCTGACATGGGCTAATGCTCTGCTGTGAAAGATTTCCCTCAGAAGGTTACCGGTCATCCTCTTCCTCTCTGTCCCACAAACACCACCCATTTAGAAGGAGTCCCAATTCACATCTTCCCCTTGAACTTGTTATTTATGCCTGGTATGTCCTACTTAACGCACACCGAGTGCATAATGGCCATCATTATACTTATCCCAAAGCATCAGCGTCACAAATGTATTTCTCTAGAATTCCATGAGGCCAGAATGCACTGCCATGCACATTTTACACAGGGAATTAAACTACCCATGATCTAACCAACTGGTCTCATGGGCTTCTGTGGAAGCTGGACCCAGAATCAGTATGTGTGTAAGCACATCTGTATAGCGATAATTTAAGAGGACTGCTGAAAAGCCTTCTGCACACCCACACACTTTCTTTACATTAATGAAATGTACTGACATTCCCACCACACAAATGAGGAAATTGAGGTTGTTATTCAAGAAAACATTTGACTGCACATTTTAAGCCCTAACGAAGCTACCAAAATGCAAGTATGAGTTTAAGTGTTGTCACAAGTACGTTTGCATTTCTTGTTTCAGCCCAGTACAACTGAAAAGAGAGTGACAGTTCTCTAAGGTCACCCTGCGAGGCTCTCCGACATCTCAGCAGCACCATCTAGTGACCACTGCTGCTACTGTCCACTACAAAATCGCTTCCTGGGCTAAACCCGCCTACGAAAGATGGTTTACACCCCAACAAAAGGTGCAAAAGGAACCTCACAGCTGGCTTGTTTCCTCTCTCATTGCTGAGCCAATTCAATTCAATTCAACATTCAGTGCACATACCCAAGGGCTGTGCAAGAAAGGTAGCTCAGAGGTCACTACGCTCAACTCAGCCGTGCACCTCCACCACTAAACCAGGAGCAGCCTCACCCGTCCAGGTGAACATGGATTTGGCAACCACTAAACAGAAGCAGTGTAGCATGAAATACAGGATGAACTTCAGAAATCTCATCAGGGAGGGAAAAACCTAAAATGTTTTTTGGATTTAATCAATGATGAAGCAAAATGTCAACGCTGTCAGGCCATCAGTTGTCAGGTCATCAGTTGAGATGACCGCTTCACCTCTGGTAAGGATCTCATTCCCTTGGATGGTGCTGCCTGCTGACCTGTCTGCCACATTTATTTCTTGTATTCTTTGCTGTCCAGCAACACCTCTGTTTGTACAATTATACCACATCTAGCTCAGCTGGGGCTTCTTATATAAATAAAACCCCAACCAACACTGAAGAAGGAAGACGGGAGATGACAGATCTCTGGTAGTTTGAACAACATTAAAAAAAAATCTCAGGGATTTAGGAACGAAGAAGGTAAGTCACACTTCCAGAAGGGGAGGTAATATGTGAATATACAGCAATACTGAAGTTACAGTTGTGAAAGTTACGGGGTTGCACTGCTGATCTCTTAAATGGAAATACTATTCAAGGAGACAGTATGCAGAAATGGCACCAAACACACTACCACAGAGTCACCACACTCAAATCCCAAGAAACATAATTTTCAAAAATTGCTGGAGAATTGTAAGTGACTCAAAGGGAACTACAGTCATGATTCAGGTTCTGGAAACCATGCTTTACAATGAAAGATGTGAGCAGCTCAACTAACTTAATTTCTCCAAGAGAAACAAATCATTTCCAAGTTTGGTGGATTCTTTATCACTTGGAATCTTTAAACCTAGAGTGGGTGTATTTTAAAATTAAATTCTAACAACAAAACAGAATTAAGGGCTTCATGCAGAATAACTGAGTGCGATACTCTGCCCTGTGTTATGGAAATAGACTTAGGTCATTATTAGGCTCTCTTCTGGATTGAAAAAATAAAACACAACAGCAGAAAAACACTACAAAGTGTTAAGACATTCGATTGTGAAGAACCAAAAAAGGCATCAAGTTTTAGTCCAGATCTCCCCACAAGCCAGATTATCTACTGCAATTTAAAACAAGAAAGAAAAAAGGGGTGGGGGAGAGAGAAAGAAGGCAGGTGGTTTATCTAGGAATGAGAAGACAAGCCAGAAAACACGACCCCCCCGTGTTGCTACTGCTGACTCTGCATGACCTGTGTAAGTTACTTCACCCCTTTGAGGATTCCCACATTTGCTTTTTAGTATGAAGATACCATCGCTTGCAGCACTGCGCTGACTGACAGCAAGACGACAGACGAGATTTTTAGAACGCTGTGGAAGACAGCAGGTGCATCAGCAAAGCACAACTTAAATTTCATCCGTCTGAACACACACAGTCATTAGCAGTGAGCAGTTCCACAGACACGAGACTTGTGCCTAACTTACAATGTAATTATTATTTTAATAAAGTTGGATCTTGCAGCTATTACAGGCAGGTATAGGTCAGGAAGACAAAGAGCTAGTTGTATCTGCAGGCCACGTGACTGCACGCATACAGGCCTCTTCCAGTCAACATAAAGCAATTCATGAACACGCGAGGGCAGTAAAGCCCTTGCAAGACACACAGTGTCAGGCAGGGTTAGTATTTCCCAAGATTTCTTGTACCCTCTAGAAGGCATTTATCTGTAAAAGCCTCACACACAGCACTAAGGGCTCTTCCAGGCAATAGATACCCCAGTAAGCAATGGAAACACACGACACCAGGCAAATCAAGAGCACGTTTCCTTCTCTGAACATATACTAACACAGCTAGAAGCAGGTCCTGCTTTAAATCCTCCTTGTGCAAATCAGAGGGCCTCCCTGAACATGAAGGCATTCTGAGGATATACATTTGCTCTGCACACGTAACAGGAAAGAACAAGGCTACCATTAGATCAGATGACTCCCAGTCTGGCTATATGCAGTTCAAGCTGCTTGCCTCTGTGTGCTTAGAGGAGGTGTTATTCCTTAGGTAAATTTTCGCTCTTGCTATCAGTGTTCTGCTGGCTCCGCATACAACATAAATATACATAGCAGAGTAATAAAAGGTTGTCATCCATCCCAAGCATTTTGGGCTCCCTCTCTACTTAACTCTCCCACAGCGGGTTTCAAAATGAGATATATAGGATACATACTTCATTCTGACAATGACAGACTTTTTTTTTTCTTCCCATCCCCCTTTTAATTCCTCAGTTCTAATAAGCATATTATTTTTCTAACAATGAATAGATGGTTTGCAGCAGCAGGAAGAAATGTGGGGAAGAAACAGACAGGAATAGCATTTTTTGGTTTAAAATAAATGAAAATACCAACACAAGACCCCTTGCTCTTTCTGAATGATGAGGCGGGAGTCTCCCAATGCGGCCTGTTCTTCATGGGTGGCGGAGGTCTGGGCTCGTGCACTGGAGCTGTCAGAGTGGGAGCTTTCAGCCAGGACCAGCTGTCAACAGAAAGAAGAGAATTACACACACTCGTACAGGTTTCTCCACTCTGACATAAGGTGTTCAGCCACTGCTTTGCTAAACGTTCTGCGAGATCTAAGGGAAACCAGACGAAAGGAAGCGCTTAGTGTCCAGTTGCATGGATTCCTGCCAAACTTTCATAAAATCAGGTTACACTCAGTCTGAGCATGAAAACATCATCAGCTAGGATATGCACAAAATTCCTGCAAGCACCACAATTTTTTTCTCACCTCAGAACAAACAAGCACACCAGGCAGGGAGTGTACTTCTTCTTGTGACTCGTCATGACAGCATTCTCCGAGTTTCCTAAGCGTGCAAGTTGTCAGCATTCCTTGCAAAACGCACGCACACTGCAAGACTGCACGCTCAGTCTGGTTTTGCCACGACAAAAGTAAATTCAACTTCACCTGCTAGAGTAAGTGCCTATTTTTCATTAAAAAGCATAATGGTGGAGAAAGATTCCAGTCCTCTACCATTCAAAACCAGGAAGGGAGATGACCAACATGAGAGGCTTTGCCTAAAATGAAAACAGAACTCCACCAACTGAAAGACTTGGTTAGGATTTTAAATGACTGTACAAAAATTAGTCTCCCATTAAGCTGGGCATCCTATAGAGACAAACCCCACCAAGGACTGCCCTGCACTCCCAACAGACAAGATCAAGAAAAAGGCAGGGATGCAGCGCTGCTGACAGCACTGTACTGAGAGCAAATCAAGGCGAAAAGCAGCAACTTGCTCAGCCTCACACAGGATGTGTACAGCAGTCCTGAAAGCAAATTCAGACTTTGCACATCCTAATCTAGGTCCATACTTTCCTTCCTCTATTTTGAAAGTTTTTGCAAGAATGGGGAAAAAAACCCTGTCCCATCAGAAAGGAAGCTAAAACTGATTCATAGATTTCAACAGCCCACTGACCACGCACAGGACTTTCTGGCCACTACCACCAGAAGTTAGACTTGAACTAGTGACCTAGAGGTGAAAAAGTTTATATCCTGTTACCAATCCCCTGAGACATCTAGTCACTTTGCTGAGTCTCTTTCAACAGTATCATTATAAGGTCTTTAATTAAATAAATGCTCAACACTATAGACTATTACGTTTCACTAAGAGGCAATGAGGACAAAGCCAGATTCTTCTCAGTGGTGCCCAGCACCAGGACAAGGGGCAATGGGCACAAACTGAAGCAGAAGAGGTTCCAGCTGAACGGGAGGAAGAACTTCTTGACTTTGAGGGTGCCCGAGCCCCGGCCCAGGCTGCCCAGGGGGGCTGTGGAGTCTCCTTCTCTGGAGATATTCAACCCCCGCCTGGACGCTGTCCTGTGCCCCCTGCTCTGGGTGAGCCTGCTTGAGCAGGGGGGTGGCACTGGGTGAGCTCCCGAGGTCTTTTGCAACCCCTGCCATGCTGGAATTCTGTGATTCCCTCTGTTTTTACGTGTGGAAGAAGTAGCCCTATATAAGAGATTCCAACTAGAACTGTTTGATTTACCAAGGACTAATTCCAATATAATCATCAGACAGATGCTAGCTGTTAAATGAGGGGATGGAGAAGGAGAGGGAAGAGGATAGGAGGGGACTGGTGTTCAGGATGCAATATATTTCTCCTAAGAGCATATACCGTAAATATGAGAAGGCAAACACACACAGACTGTCAAAAAGGAACTGCCTGAAGACAAAACTGTTCTCCAGCACCACATGGTGTCAGCTGCATTATTCAAACTCTCTTATCACCAAAGCAAGAGCAACAGAGGAAACACTGAAGGGGAAAATAACATGAGCTTTCCTAACAACTTGATAACTAAGGTTTCTTTCTTTCAGGTGAGGAAGTTAATGGGAGATGTTTAGAGAGCATGTTGGCATTATGGAGATGGAAGCATGTCTCTGAGCCTGGCTCATCCCCTGAGGAATCTCTGTGCGAGTGCTTTCACTAACAAAATCAAACCAGCAGATAAAAAGAAGAAAAAAGAAAAAAAAAAGAAACTGGGTGTAGGCAAGATCTATACATCCCCTCACCCTTCACATTCTAAATTGTACCAAGCTATGCAAACAAGCACCTGGCCCAAGTTATTTGAAAGCAGGAAAACATGTTCCTTCTTTAAGGCAACACCTGTCTCAAAGATGGGCTTGATGCGAAAAGAGAGATGAGCCAACAAGACAAATCCTTTCCATATTTCAGGATATTTGTTTTTAGTATTTCCTGGCTCCTGGAGGAAGAAGTCCTGGCAATGCAGAAGCCATTACAAAGGCAAGCCCACCGTACCGATCGAGGCTGCAGGTCATCTTGGGAGTGCCGCTGAGCAGAAGCAAAATGCACTGCAGCAAAACAACTACTCTGTGAACATTGCCCCTGGGCTGTGATTTCCTGAGGGATAACCCAGGGTACCCGCTTCTTACTGACCTTCGGTGGGATTGGAGTCACGAACAGCCTCAGACTATAGCATTACCATTAGAAAGGGAAGAGGGCTGCAGAAATTACCCATACTGATCTTTCAGCTGCATTCAGGAAATGCTCCAATTCAAACTTGAATCAGCTCACTACCAGACACTGCGAACTCGAGATACACGCCAACTCAAGAAAAGATACTAGCAACATCTCCTGTTTCAGAGTAGCTTGTTAATCCTAGATAAAGCCCTTTCAGATTTCAAGTAGTAAATCATAACCACAACAGCCACGATAACGCAGCAGCCAGTGCAGAACTTCTCACATTTACCTTCCCAAGATCGATGCTGCCCGGGCTGTAGCGCTGTTGCAGCCTGGCTCAGGCATTTCCGCACAAAGGTGAAATCCTTTAGGGTGAAATTTTTGCCTCTGAGGAATAATAATAAATAAATAAATAACCCCAGGAGTTCAACAGCTTAAACAGGTTGCCTAACATGATCTTACTCTTAGGACAAGCAGGAACTGGGAGGTCCTGCAAGGGGACCTGGCTGCAGAGATTTAAGCAAGAGGGCTTGAAGCAATTACGTTGTTAAAACAAGACACAGACTGTCCAGATCTATGTCTGGTTACAAGTGGAGCACTCACCCTTCATCAAAGCTTTCATTCTTGACTTACAGATCTCTCTGCCTGAGAGCAATAGAATATAAATGAATGGCTGCAGACCAAATTAACAAAAACACCAGAAATGAGCATTAGAAAAACATTTTTTGTGCAAGAGAAGAAAATCCGCAGTAGAAGACAGCGCGTGCAGCAAGATTATTAAGACTGCACTGTCTAGCTGATTTTTCCCATATGTCAAAAGGATCAGAAAGGCAGTGCAACACCTAGCACAGTGGAATACTGGACTCAGCTGGAGCTTCGTAGTGAGTTAGCAGCCCTGCCTCTTTCCAGGCACCTTGCAAAATGCCTTCAGTTTGATGAGGGTTTGATGGTGACTGCAGAAAAGGAAGAATTCTGGGGGGGTGTACACTTGTTGACAGAATTTACATGTCACTGCCCTGGCTACAGGTGTGGGCACACAGAACTGCTGCTCCCTGCTTCACCGTGCTAGCTAGGAGGTCCTCATTTCTTCCAACAAGTGACACTAAATCATGAAGCGTCCCATCAGCTTTAAGATAAATTATGTCCTTTTCTTTGACAAGCTATGGTAGGAATAAAATGCTCCGATATTATACCACTTTGAACAGAGAAGATAACACACTATTGGACCACCACATTATAGACTTCTCGCTGCGTTTCTGCGAGAGAAGTAGTGTTAACCCCAGCTTCCTGGCCAGAAGCCAGCCCTCATAATTATATTTCACCCATCAAGCTTCCCCTGCAGTTTTGACTGGCAGCACCATTTTAATCCATTTCTTTACTTGTACTGCACTGGCACTGTGTGCTGTTCAAGAGCATGCCTGTGGGCTGTGAAACAGTACTTGGGTTCCGTCCCAAAGGACTGCATTACGGTGTGAAACGTGGATGTCTTCTGCACGATGCACGTGGAGGAAGTCGATAAAGAAGTGTGGAACTCATTTTAACTGTTGACTCAGTTCATTCCATCATACTGAATGCTGTTTGTTTTTTCAACTGAAGTCCTACCATCACACTCACTACTAAATCTTTCCCAGGAAGCAGTGAAAGCCTATCAACCCTGGCATGCTAGAAAAGAATCTAACGTGCTTCTGATATCCCCAGTGATTCCCACCCAGCCACTTCCAATGTGTGACAGTACAAACAACAGCGTACCGCGCAAGTCAGCTACTCTACGCTGCGGTAATGACACGTGCAGCCCATTCATTCTGACAAAAAGTTTCCTTCTGTGCTAGAGAAGGTTACCCAGCGTTGCTAGGCACCTGCTAAGAAAGAGATATCTTGGAACTCGTTTGCGGAAATTAAGCGTTCCGTTCACTGTGTCAACACTGCTCACTCTGGCTGCTGGACTTCCAATCTGAAGCCCCAGTACAGGCACAAAAGCAAACTTCACGCCAGTCCATTCCGCGTGTTGTAAGTAAATTCAGGTGATGGAAGAGCAATTAGTAGGAAGATGGCCGGGATCTCGAATGCAAGCAAAACTTAAGCTCCCCAGACAGAGCCAAGCAGTGACACCGACACCAGGCCAGTGAACATTTACAGTGTCAGGAGAGCCTTGTTTTCTTCCCATTATTGCTCCCGATCTTCAGTGAGTCCTTGGATCAATTGCTTCAGCTCTCCGTGGCTCGATTTCCCTTTTTCTCCTCTATACAACATTTGCTTATGTTTTTCACTTAATTATGGCAAGGACTGCCTTTTACAGCACTCAGCAGACATCTTAGCAAGCTCACACAGGCATTCAGCCAGCTCCAGGAATCAGTCTGTTCAACATTCATGGCTGAAGACACCAGACAACAGGAACCAGACTGGGAAGGGGAAAGAACGAACACTGGTACACTCTGCTCTCATATGCTCATCTGGCTAAATATTTATTAGTCTACCAGCATGAAAACGACAATATTTAAATTCTTGCTGTTACTGAGAGTGGCAGCAGCTCTTGGTATTTCTCTCAGCTCAGGGAGAGGTGAGGGACCAATAAGAGTAACTAAAGAAATACCCCAAAAGAGCCATTTGTATTTCTGACAGCAACTTCAGAACAGCCACATTCATCTACAAGTTGAAAGTAATTATTTCCTATAAAGTCACAAACATCTCAAATCCCAAGTCAAAGCTTCAGAGACATGGCCCATTATCCACACGAAGGCTGCTCCTGAAGGACCAACTGCACAAAAGGACTTACTGATGAGGCCCTCGATTCCACCAGGAATTCTGTCAAAGGCAACAGGACTCCACATTGCTAGAAAGCCTATCAGGAACGTGATGTTTATTTTAGTAATGAGAAATTGTCCGTGCCAGGTAGATGAGGCTTTTTTCCTGCTGAAAACTACAGTACATTTGTTCAGGGTTTGGTCCAACCATGGACCATAGATACTCAAAGAATACAGGATCAAGCTGATATAGCCTGGAAATCAGCTGTAACGGGCTAAAAGGAACAACTTGAAGATAACTGTGGCTGCCAGGCAAAGGGTAACCTTCTTCCTGTTCAGAGACAGAAAGATGCAGACTGGGTTTCAAAACAGAATTGTCAATTTTATCTGTGATTTTATCATCTGCCACCTTCTATCATTTTAGAGAAGATATTGTATCTTCTTGAAGCACAATATCTCAGATTACACCCAGATTCTGTTAAGCATCTCAGGTGTTTGTCTATGGCAGGGTATAGCAGACTAGCTGTGAAGCAAATTCAATTTCACTGACTGCCACTTTGCAGCAAGTTCTCTTTAAGCACGGGATTACCTGCCTGTTGGAGAACATGTGGAGTAAGAATGGGAGGGAAAAAAAGGATCTGCAATCTTATAATCCCATTTCCATGTCTCACCCTTCCAGCTTTTTTCAGCGGGTTGGCAACTGTTTTTCTGAGAGCTTACACATCCTTCGCCCCTGCTATAAAGAGGTACCTGTGTACATCAGAGCAATCAGAGACCTGGGTTGAGCGTACTGATGATTCTGCAAACGGCAGTGAGTACTTCTGCCACATGACTAAGGAAGCATGCTTTCCTTACAGGCCTTTCCTCCACCTGCTGCTGATCACACTTAGAAGCAGGACAGCATCTTTCAATTCAAACTTGGATTAAAGCTAATTTAAGAATTCTTGTGCATATCAGACCAGAACCACCCGACATTACTTTAGCGAAAAGAAGACCATAAGATCGTAGAGCTTTGAAGCTTTCTCATTCAGCACATTCTTTCATTTTTATTTCAAGTCCCCCATCCTTCATAGTAACCTGGTTGCTTCTTCCCCATCTTTTGCTCATAGAGATCCTAGCGCTCCAGCCCCAGCTGCCCCTTAGAGGAATTTCATTCTCCTATACTAGGGCACAGATCCTTCCCTAATAAACTCATTCAGGTACCTTAAAGTTTAGGAATGTTTTCAGTGATCCTGCCTCCCTTCTTTATGAGCACTAAACATGATGGAAGAAGATATGATATTGTGTTAATATCCTCTTCACTTTGGGTCAGATTTCATGCACAGCTCTCTCTTTTTGCCTGTGTGATAATTCAGTCTATCAGCAGATGAATGAGGGTATATATAATCTGTGAAGAGAAGAATCAGGGCCTGAAATCAGTTCATTTTATACAGAAGAAATCAACAAGAATCTGCTTCTGTGGATTTTCATTCACTGCCTCAGCCCTGTGCTGAAAGGCAACAAAGCACTTTGCTGAAGATCATTTAACAATCCTGAAGCTGCTGTGTCGCCTTGTACGATAGAAGACTAAATGGTTCTACCCAACAATTTTAATTGCAATTGCAAATAGTGTCTAAAAAGCTTATGTACAAACAGGACAAATATTATCTGTTGGCACCCAGATAATACAGAAGGAAAAAAAAAAAAAGGCAGGCTCACACAAGGCTATGACATCACTGCCAGCCAATAGGAAACAGTGCACATTCCCAGCAGCCAGTCAGGGAATTGTTCCCAGATGTTGCAAAGCCTTCCTAAAAAACACAGATAACAGCCAACCCACTTTGTGCAAACTGCTGGCAGGGGCCACTCGGCTGGCTCCAATCTGGCAGCAACCACAAGCCAATTCTTTCCACATTCCCAGCTTCCACTGGGAGGCTGCCCCTGGACCGTGCAAAGAGAAGAGAAAAACATGTTAAGCTTTTGCAAAAAGCCTAAAGGTAACATATTCTCTTCTGTACAAACTATTTTTCCAAATTGCCTGTTAAGGACCCAAACCTGAAAAGGACACAAATTGCTTGAATAATTTCACTCAGATAAGCAGTCCCAAAGAACTCAGATTATCCCCTGAGAAAAACTGCATCCTATGTTTTATCCGTGTGTGTATGTGTTAGCAGAACAGGCACATGCATCACCTATTTTTTGCAGATGTGTTTGTGCATATGCATTTACAGTAATAACAGCTAGGTGAAGAACTCTGCCGTACAATTAATGCTAGTCTTTATGTTGCTGAAAAATCTAAAGGTCAACCACTGAAATGGAATCTAGTAAGTAGTAGCCCTCTGTCCCAAATTATTTAGTCCTTAAAAAAAAAACCCCAACAAACCACCAAAAAAACCCCACCCCCAAAAAACCCACCCCAAAAATCAAAAGGACAAGATCTAAGAAGCGGAGGAAAAACCCAAGCAGGACACAGGAGGGATGGGCAGGAGGTTTAAATAGTTAATGAGGAGTAGTGATTCTAATTCAATACTAATCTGGCTGTACATTGAGCTCCCCAGGCAGCAAAAGTAAGCAACTACTGAAGACTTGCAGATCCTCCCTCAAACATCTTCCCCTATGGAAATCAGCCTGTATATGACACCAAGATCAAAGTTCCTACCGATGACAAATAGAAGGATTCAAATGTTATTAAAAAAGATGAAAATCTCAAATTTCTGAATGCCAGTCATCTTGTAAACTTCAAAGTAGCCACTGCATCACTCGAGAGAGGAGGTGCAGGAGAAAAGACAGCTAAGCTACATCGTGGGTACCGTATGTTCCAAGTTTAAATATGTCATCTTGATGTGAAATACACACATATACATTGCAGTAATTTACAGGGAGGCTGGCAATTATCACAAATGGTTTTGTGAAAGAATCCCAAGCTGTCTGCTACCAGCTGATGCATGTTTTATAACACGACAGACAAAGAAAGCTCAGGCCCATCATGTTAAAAACCAGAAAAGGAAACAGCCCTGCCCAAACCACGGTTTTTCCAAAAGGTGAAGACAAACTTTGCTAGCCTTGAAATATATGTATGCAATTACCTGTTAAATTCCAGTGAATAGGATATTAAAGGGTTCCAAACTGTGAACAATTAACTTATAGTAAGATTTACATAAAACTCCTCCAGTAATTAGCAGCAAATAGAGGCAGATAAGCATTGCAATTTTATGGGTGTTAGTGTGGAAAAAGTAATTTGCAATTCGTAATGCGGGTCAGACACAGATGTTTCAGCTGATTGTTCAGCAGAGTGAACAGCCCTTGTCAACACCATCTGCAAAAGGTGCACTGTATGAACTCCGAGAAGAGAGTGATAAACTGAATCCAGACCAGTGGGATCTGCATAGAAATTTGGGAACAAGCTGATGGGTGGGAAGAGAGGAAAAAGTCAAAGTCTTTTGAAGCCATGTATCTGTCCATACTACCTGCAACAACCTGTGCTGCCTCTGCCTCAGTTGAAATGGAGGGGTTTATAAATGCATTCTGGAATTTGCTGCTGAGCAGCAGAGTCTGGGAAGAGCCTACGCTGGTACAGCACTCACAAAAGGCTCTACAGCACTAATACTCTGAAACAATTCATTTAAGCCGCACACCTGCATTTTGCTTTTCGATCTTTGCAGCAGCACCGTTCTCGCTATTAGAGACTGGGCTACTGACTCAGACTGAACTGATTCCTGTGTGTTACGTTCCTGGGTTGGCATTAGGAAGAAAAAATATTTCACTGTTTATCATCAAACTAATGTTGTCTCACCTAAGGAAGAAAGGCAAATTGAACTCATTCTTCTCCTAAAGACATAGGATATGAAGGAGGGATTGCGTTCTGACCTGGGAAAACCAAATTTGTCTTTATATTGTCCATTAAAGGTAGATGAGAAACTGCCTTAGTCTTATTAAAGAAGATGATGCAAGTATGGGACTATGAGATATCTGCTACCAGTTGCAAAGACTTTCTACATGGCCTTGAAGGGAAATTAAAAACCCACAAAAAACCTTCTGTGTCTCGGTTCCCACCCATAATGTGGAAAAAGCCAACAGTTGTGACATACAAAGAAAATGCAAGATTGAGGTCTCTAAATCAGCAACCGCATCTCCTACCATGCACGTGTACAGCGCACAGCACAAGGAGAACGAAAGGAGCAGAGACACTGATCCTGGCTGCAGCCTCCAAGCAAAACTGTAATGTAAAAGATAGGAATTGGTGGGAAGATTTGAAACAAGGTACAAATCCTTGGAGCAAGGATTCTGCATGCTTCTACATTTGGAAAACAGCCAGCAACCTGTATCAGAACAGGAATCACAATAAATTGAATTCATTCTTAAAATGCATTTCAGAAATCATAATGTTTCTCTGAAATTAAAATAGTAACAGTCACAGAATTAAAATACAACATTTAACTCGTGTGTGTGTGTACATATATATATATATTCTTATTCTTACTGTTCTTTATATTCTCCTGTTTCTCAGCAGGAAAACAGACGACATTTTCCTATTTCATATTATTTAAGAAGCTGGGAAAAGAATTCAGTTCTCAACTCGAGATGAAATGCCTTTGGGTTTTGGTTGGGAGAGGGAAGGCGGAAGAGGTTAAAGAATTGGGATGTAAAGGGGAAATGAAATAATCCACATCCTTATTCATGTGGAATAGTTTGGGGTTGGGGGTTTGTTTTTGCTTAAACTCCAAAAATGCCGGCCCTTGTTGGAACAACCTGAGTCATGTTCTGCTGCACAGAAGAGCCCTAATAGTGTACACAAATTCAGAATAAATCATCAGTGTATTGACTCACCAATGCAAAAGATACATTCTTTAACTAGACCGTAGTTTTTTAACTAGCGTAGATAAAACCAAACATTACCACGCTCCTGAATGCATTGGGAAGAGCAGCCCCAGTTCAGGGATGCAGAAGGCAATTCGAGTACCAGCCTGTTGTCTGAAATAATATTTATCGGTTCAGCAGCAGGGGAAAAAGGGGAAGAAACAGGGAGGGAATGACACTGAGGAGCAAGTACAGTGCAAGTGTTACATACTGAGGAGGAGGAAAGGATTCTCAGGATTAATTTGCTGTCCTGATAAGAGCTACTACTCATTTCTACCCCTTTGCCTTTAAAACAGATGCTGCTCTCACGCTATGGCAACATAAATGACATCTTCATAGCCTTTTTTTTATCTGAAGCTTTCGGGATGCTCTCTTCAGCTTGTTAATTACACATGAAATCCCTTTTTGTATCATCTATTCCCATACTGTCAGAACACCATGCTATAGCCCACAGTAATCCTTGGACTGAAGACAAAACCAGCACTACCAACATTCATAGAATTCTGAAAGCAGCATATTCAGCAGCACTGAGCCCTTCAGCCACCTCCAGCCCCTCAAAAAAAAAAGGACCTCATGCCACACCAGTGGCCATTAGCACGATGTTCAGCCACGACTTGGAGAAGTTAACACCATCATATGATCAGTTCCCGCACGAGAAAGGACGTAAGCCAACAACCTCATTAAGAAAGAGCCTTGCACTGTCTCCCACAGCACTCTAGGTGGACCATCAGGTCTCAAAGACCATGGTTTGTTTGTTTAACCATTAATTTTATTCTCTAATGCCAGTGGTTTTATTCTAGAGAATGAATTTTATTCTCTAATGCCAGTGGTTTTATTCTAGAGAATGAATTCTTCTTTTGACAACCAATTACTCCTCCATGGAGTTCAACACATGGGGACCTTCCTTTCCTTGTGAAGGCAAGTAGGCAGGACCCTGTTGTGGTCGTTTCTTTCCCTTGAGAACTGCTCAGCAGCACAGGTTTATATCAGCATAGCACAGGTTTATATCAGCATAACTTTGCTTTGAAACACTCATCGATTTTCAAACCAAAGCGGTTAGTTGCCTAACACCCACTGCTGGGTGGAAATACATGAGTAAGTTCTAGGATCAGCTTTGAAAGTCACACTGGTTATCACTCAGCTATCGCTGCCGAGTCAGAAGGTTGGAACACAAAGGCCAAAAACAAGGCATGGAGGCCCTGCAAAAAAAAGTAGCTTTTCCTTCCAAATGCATTTCCCAGTGACAGACCAGCTAACTTTTCACAGAGTAGAGACTGAAGGGAGAACATTCTCCCAATTTTTAAGACCTCAATTTAACACAAAATCTAGTAAGTGCTTAATATTCTGTACACATTTGGGTGTGTAGGAGGACTAAGGTTAAGTTCATGCATTAGAAAGCTATGTGCTTTGCTTGCCTAATACTAAGAACCTGTTGGGACTACACCGTTGCCAGAGTCTGAGCGTCTTAAAATTGAAAGCAATCAATAGAGCAGAAAGAAGTGATAATATTGTATGACACAGCTGAGCTCAATTCGTCTGCCAGCCCTTGCCCTCACATGAGCAACATTTTCAGCTGCTTAGAACCCAGCAGGGGCTCTATTTGATGAACCACAAGGCATCATTACTTAGGAACAATCTCCCAATCAAACTGATGTTTAAAAGATACATTGCACTTTCCTTACACAATAATAGAAGGTGCACATCCACTCTACTGTGGGCAACAGCATGCAATCAATATTGTATTTGATTTTATAGTGAAAGCACACATAATCCTGTCTACAAGAAGCCAGGCTTAGAAACTTTAAGCTACCCAGCACGATTATGTGCAAGGCCCAGACAGATTTCCTTATGCTGTATAAATTCAGTGACTGGGATACTGAAATATTTCAGGGGTACTGGTTGTAAATGTGTGAGCAAAATCTTCAATTTCTAAAATCAGCATAGGACTGGAGAAATTTATGGAGACGCGGCAGATCATTCCAGCTGAGAATCCCAAGTAGCCCCGATTGCCCTAACTGTGCAGTTGGAAAAAACCCTTGTAAACCTACTTAACTACTATGACTTTCTTGCTTACTTGCTTACCTTCATCCTACCAGAAATAGGAAGGCTGCAAACATATATCCACACATAACCAATGCGGAAAGGCTGTCCAACATCTCTAGTTACTTCAGCAGTGTTCTCATATCATAGCACTTTCTGACCCTACTTGCATTACTTGTTGAAGCCAAGCCCTTAACAAAACCTCATTTCGTACTCGAGGCAGACTTGAGTTTTGGGGAAAAGAGACAATTCTTCTTGTCCTCTATTGTGTTCCCAGTACCAAAGATTGTAAGGTCAGCCTGAAAGAGGATATTAAAATCACAGACTATGTCCAAAATGCTTTTTTTGGTGTTAAAATTTAAAACACGGGTGCCCTCTCTTCTGTCTAAAGGTGCACAACCACTTTAATCAACCTTGACAGTGGTAAACCTCCTATCCCCAGGCAGAGAAATATGTTCAGGTAATGGCCAAACACCACATTAATCTGTGTGTTCACCTGTGCCCCAAACATAATCTGAAGGTGGGAATTACCGTATTTCACACAGTAACCCTGGGGAGCAACCAACTTTTATTACATTTCCATTAAGTAGATCATAATGTGGCTAAAAAACTAGGCATGCGGAGAAGCGACCAACTATTGTAGTAACAGCAGAGACTGTACGCTGCTGTTCAGCACTCAGCTCAGCACGGAGTGCAGGTAACCTGTTCATTAAATGGGAAGCAATCCAAAGGGCTGTGCAACACTTAGGAGAGAGTAATTAGTAATTCTAGTTAGGTGACAAACAAATGTCATGGCATATTGGAGAAATTACCACATTAAAAGCAGACAAGAGAAAGAAGAAGGGAGATGTGATCTGCTGAGCAGTAACTGGCATGAACCGATCAGTGACTTCCTCTATAACTGGACAAATTACAGCCCAAATTCCTCTGCCCTGCTTATTTTTCCAAAGCTATAAATTTTTGTGTCTTTTTATTGAATGCATGCAATGTTTAGCTCAGAGATTTAAACCTTCCAGCCACTACCACAATACTGATACATCGAAATTAAAATAACATGACCAAAATCCCCTAGCATATCACATTTAGTTGTTTTTGAATAAGTTGTTTTGGCTATTTAGCGACAGTACTAAAACTCAGTAATTTGGCGGAACTCTATTGTGTGTAACACAGACAAAAGCCTGCTTCCACTCTCCTACCACCAGCGAGCTGGCTGTTACATTTAACCTTATGTTGTGGGATATTTTTTTTTTATTTTTAAACAAGGATTAGAGCTTGGCTCTTACTGGTTTCAAAAAAAGGTAAGCAAGTAAATGTTTTTTGAAGTCCAGCCTTGTTTTGTGAGGTTTTACAGCATTATTTCAGAGCCCTCCATCAGATTCAGTAATACTTACAAGGCGAGGAAGAGAGACAACAGTGGGAAAGAAAAGATGACACAACATGTTACTAACATTAAAGATTTCATGTTTAAACCACCTTCTCAGCCCTGCACACCTTTGTGGACTTCACTCTAATTTTTAAAATAGATTACTTAATAACTGGATATTACAGATGTAATGAAAAACTAAGCCTTTGCTTCCATGTAATTTGAGATTCAAGACACTTCTGAAAATCGGGATGCATGCACCAACTACACCAACTGTACTGTGCCCACTGTATCAAACAACATATGCATACAGAGACATGAGCCAACATACCCAGGACACCACTCTTCCATTGAAGCAAGGTAGCTTTGCATTGTCGTCCGAGATCTCCTCCTTTACCACCCTGGGGGGCAAAAAAAACAACAGGAAGAAAATCAAGAGTTTGAAATTACATCAAGATCAGAAGGGACAGTGGTTTATTCTTAAATGGTCCAGGAAAATTTTTTACTAAAATGTTGGTATCAGCAAGTCTTCTATGTTTAAAGAATAAGTGACCATTAGAACAAAGGAAGCAAATAAAAATAAAGGACAGAATAGTACCTTTCCAGACAACCATCCCAAACTGGTAGTCACAAAAGTAAATACAAGCATTTTTACCCCTTTGGAGTCTTCCATCTCACCACAATTTTTAAAGACCTGATGGTGATTAAAATCCCACGGTGCTGTGCAGTCCCTGTGTCAGAAATCACAGATCTCTGTGTCACCTTGCCACTGTGTCAGCAAAGTAAAGGCCTCTTACCTCAATTTCCTAGTCTGGATTTGGAGCCAAAACACAGCACCTTCCCCCAAGGCACTGAAGGAGTTGTGGTCAAGCTTCATATCGAACCCTTGCCTCCTGTACATCAGACAAGCATCTCAACCTTATTCATTAACTCGGGTTCTCTTCCCACTCTCGTAGGCACACCTACCTCTTGCTCCCTGCGCCTCCCTCCTTGCACTCCAAGCTGGGTTCAGAATGGTTCGCAGGGCTGCGGGCCAGGGCAAGAGCGGACCTGGTCAAACACAGAGGTGCAGCTGTGGCTTTGAGGAGCCCGTTCCTTTTTTAAACAGATGCAATGCCAATATAGCAACCAGCTAGGAGCCATTCTGAAGGCTTCTTAATAAAAAGCTTAATCCAGAACTCAAACCCTTATAATCAAGAAAAACAAAACCAGCGATCTGTTTCACTAGCATAAGGGTTTTCATAAGGTTTTAAATTCTGAAGACACTTACTGTGACTCAGTATCTCAGAATTAGCATTTGTTTCAACAGCTTAAGATTGATCATAGCCAAATACAAATGAGACAACTACAGAGAAAACAGAAATGCTCCCATTTCATTAGGCTTAATTCCAAGCTTCCAATTCAGCAGCAACTGAAGTTACTTCAGATGTTTCTATTCTTCTAACTAGCACAGTAACCAACATGGCCCCCATTTAACTACCTCATATTCCTTAAATTAACCAGTCAGAACCATATATATATATATTTATAGCTACAAAAAGATATTCTGAATTCTTCAAACAATTCAGTGCTCACTCGTCCTCTTAGAAAGTAAAGTAATTATGTTTTAAGTCAGCGAGATCTTTACCAGGTTTGCTGGAGGCAAAGTGAGCCTCCAGTTCTCCTCTACGTCCTGGATGAAGTAGCCTGCACAGCTGAACAGGCTCTAAGAAGCCTCTCTAAATCCCATTCAGGATCTGGAAACAACGGTGCTGTTGACTACACCAGGGTCACCACCGTTTGAATCGTCCAGATGAAAAGAGCAAGTTCAAAACCAACTACTAGGAGTAATTAGTTACTGTCTTAAAGCACCCTTCACAACAAGCCCCCAGCGAGCCAGCTTCTAACTCTACAAACCAAATACAAATGTCATCTGCCAGCAGGGCACTTAAACCATATTTTTTAGGACTGCTGCTTTAAGCTGGAGAGTTCCAATTTAAAGCAGCAAAGATTGAGATTAAGAAAACCCTGTATTTGCATCAGCTTCCTTAGCAAACCTCCCTCATTTATACAAAGCCGTGATGTCTCAGAAAGCATTTTTTTTTTTAATTTAGAGGAGAAACAGACATTGGTGGTGGCTTCTGAAGAGACCACCAAATGAGAAATTTTTTAAAAGAATCACCATTTCAGAAACGAGCCTGAGTGATGCTTCAGTTTTCAACCTGTGCTTTACTACTTAATTTAAAATCAGAACCATTGATATCTGCTAATTGGGCAATCCTGACTATAGGATTTAGTAAAACAGCTGGGCTGCTTCACTGTTGCAGTTCAGTAGTTTTAGTGTAAGATGACGCAGTTCTGAATCTGTGCCACGATGGATTCTCTCTTGTTGATGACGATCCACAAGACAGGACAGAAATGGTCCATGTTATCTATTACAACACTTTGGCCTGGTTCTCTCTAGTAAGGAGATACAGATGAAATGCAGGGCAGTTAGCTCCCCATTCGGATTCTCTGATTAAGGGTAAGAATAATACTACTCTTCAAAACAGGAGCTCACAGAGCCACCGTGATACGGGATTCCCTTCTCGTACCCTCACTCCCACAGTAGGACATGAATCACTTCTGCCTAGAAAGCAGACCTTAAGGACAAGCTTCCTTTCAAGCTTTTTTTTTTTTTGGAATCTGCAAATTGGAGCAAACTCTGAACCCAGCATCTGGCAGAAGCAAGGCAGCCCCAGGCAGGGCAGCACAGAGAATCCCACACTACACCACATGCCCTCTGCAGCAATTACCGAAGCCTGAAGCCCTGCACAAACATCTCTTCAGATGCTACTGCTGCCTTCCCTGTAGCAAGATGCTTGTGGATCCTTCTAATCACACAAGGAAGGGCTCAAGTAGGGCTGAAATGCAAGCGTTCAAATGCCGGACTTGTCAAATTCCCGTTTCAGGCAGCCTCACGTACAGAAATACTCCTACATAGCACAGCAAACTTGCAGGACATTTCAATCGATTTTAATCTCTTATTTAACTGAGAAGTAGTTCAGGACAGAGCCTACCTGAGCTCACTTAACCCATAGTACTCTATTCATCAGAGTTACAGGAACAGCATCGACGTTCACAAGCCCATGGCTCCATTAACTGCGGAGCTCTCCTCTCCATTTCTGCCTGGATCCAAATAAACTACGGCTGTGTGACTGCCAAGACCAACAGAGCACTTCGGCTAAGCCCTGGAGGTCACTTGTCCAAGAAAGGGTTTGTTTCAGGATTCTGAAGAGCTAGGGATATTCACAAAGGTGGCTACCCAGGTCAGGGAGAATTAGCTGGGTTTTTTGTTGGGTTTGGGTGTTTTTTTTTTTTAATATACAGCTTGAAAGAACCAAGCTAACCAATGGGAAGTCACTCAACTGCAAAAACACCAGGTTTTGCTCTTAAATATAAGGCTTTACTACTACGTGTTGATGGGACTACTCAAGACATTAGTTTTGTTACCTTAAGGGCTCCAACCAAAACTGGGAACCTTTTGAACAAAGCACTGTACAAACACATGGGCAAGCTCTTCCGAGTGGGGACTGTCTAAATACGGGTAGAGAGGGGATACAAGGGGATGCTTAGCCCAAGTCAAACAGTAGATTCATAGCAGAATAGATTTCTGGCCTCAAGCCCCTACACAGCAGAACAGGGACAATTTGGTTTTGACAATCTCTAAGCTTTAAAAAAGCCAACCTGAAGTCTAGGCAAACTCAATAAAAATTTGTGGTTCCGCCACCACATTTTCCTTTATTTATGTTTTTGTCTTTCTTGTTGCTGTGTAAAAAAAACCCACAATAGCCACAAAGCAACTGACTATGCATGAAACAGTGTCACATTATGAGGGGGGAAAAAAACTGGGTAGGAAGGAGAAGAGAAGAGAGGAGAGCAAATAGACAAAGAGTTTCTTTCCATCTTACTTTTGGAAAATTAGGAATAAAAACCACCACCACTAATACCTCCATTTGCACATTTTAATCTGTTTTTTTAAAGGAGGAAAGAACATTCCCTTCCTTCTCCACATTTATTTGCATTGTTAATAGCTAGCAGTACAATATTAGGCAGACTTCACCCCTGTCCTATTACTGGAAAGAAAAACATTTTCAAATACTCATTTAATTCCAAATGCATCTGTCCTCCTTTCACCTTTTGGCAACAGCAAACAGATCATACGATTTCATTATTGTTTTAGTCATTTATACCTAGACTTTAAAGAGACAATTAAGAGTAAACTCCATTGAAATCAGCAGATACTCAGTGCTTTAAAAACCTTTGACAATTCAACGAAGCTCTCAGACCTGTAATTCTGGACCTGCAAACCCCGTGTGCAGACAGGGGATTTCAACATTTGCATGGAACTCCAGCCCCAGTGGACTGACTCGAATCCAGACGTTATCTTCTGTGTTTCAGAGAGTCCTGGAGAGAACACTCACTCAGCAAAGATCCAATTGCAGGATCAGCAAACAAAGATGCTGCCATAATTTTATCTTGGCAGCTGCATGTTTGAAATGACAGGATCTCCACCCCCCAAGGAAATACCATTTACTGCATCCCAGAAATCATAGGTAGAAGTTCTGCACCAAGCTCTAAGATTTAGGCAGAAGCACTAAAAAAACCATACTGACTGTGAGGTTCTCTCCAGAGAAAAGCGTTGGGGGTCTTTCTAAAACCAACACATACAGTTGCAGTCAGGATATCCCTGCAATACTGCACAGACTGGTTCGGTCGTCCTCATGATGGAAATGAGCACCGTGAAGTCACCGCTTGCAAAACAGCTCACTCTATCACAGCATTAGCCTTCTGCCGCAGCTAAAGGGAACAACTTCCAGATCTGTTGCAACTTGAACTACTAAATATAGCCTTGAGCTACGAGGCAAGAGAATGACAGACTGTAATTCCCAGCTTGCTTTGGGTAGCAATCAACAGTGCCAAGAACATCAAAGACAGCAGCAGCCACTAATTTCAAGTATCACTGTTTTACAAATCATTATTTGTAGTAAAGAGGCAGCTCCTCTCAATTCTCAGGAAGGGGAAGCAATGAAGAGAAGGCTGGAAAGGAATATGAATGGTTGCAGCCATATGCTTCAGTCTGAGGACAACTTTTTAATTCCAGAAGACGTCTTTTGCTCTACAAGAACTTAGAAGCAAGGGTAGACGCATGCTGTTGTCTGCTTTTGGAACACAGATGGTCCATTAGGAACTAATACACACAGCAGCTTAAGAACAGGGTGAATAAGGCCCTAAGAAATGGGTTCACAACCTAGACCCAACCCAAGCTAGCGTGGCAAGGAAGAAGAGGTGATGCATTTGATCTGCCAGAGACCCCCTACTGAGGAGAAGAAGAGTCTGTTGGTACTGGATGTGGTCCACTGTGGAGATATGACACCAGTGCTCTCAAATACAGTCGCTAGCAGACTTTCTGTTTGGTAGTAAGAACAAAGACCATCTGATACCAAGAAACACATCCCCTGCTCTCCCAGAGTTACAGCTTCCCTTCAGAAGAGGGGATATTTGTTTCCTAGGTCACATCCTGCCCCTGGCAACACTGTGCCCCTGTAATTGCTGGCAAGGTTGGAGCGCACGCAGTCTCTATTCCAGCACACACAATCTTCCACTTAACCCAGGTTATGAGCCACTCAGGGTCAAAGAGGAGAGCAAATAAACACCTGCCCACAAAGCCATTTACAAAGCTACCACTCAATGAACACCAAACACAAACCAGTCATTTCCAGGTAACTCGGGTCGCAGTACCTCCCAGCAGCAGGTCTCCCCCATATCGCCCTGCTGTGTTCCAGCTGTACACGGTTCTCCTTTGCAAAGGGGAGGGAGGGGAGACTCTGCCAGCACACCAGCAATTTAGCTAGAGATTATTCTTCAACGTTGCAACATTTTCCTCTTCACCATACTCCAGAAAAATCTCGATGCACAAGATATTAGATCCTTTAGCTCATCCTTCAAATGCATCTAAGAGGTAAAAAGGAAGGCAACAGAAGAATGGAGAGGAACAACTCACCCAAGGTCACATAGTACATCAGTGACAGATCATAAAAAAAGACGCCACACACTTGAACACCCCCAAGCACCTGGCTCTACATTGTCAGCAAGCTCCCCACTACCAAATCTCACATCAATACAGTCTTCACTTAGAAAGAGTACGTGCAAAAAAGGGTGTGGATGTGCGGGGAAGGGGAGGAGAGAATAGTTCTCAGAAGCTCACATCCTCTGCTTTATTTGACTTACAGGAGATTTAAGAAGTAATTACTAAATGAAACAATCACTGCTGGTTACAGCCCCTCCTTCCTCTCGCTTCCTGGAATTGTGTCTGGGTCCTTTGCTTTTGCTGCCACCCCACTCTGCACAAACAGGTACTTGTGCATTTACCGACACTGGTCTTGTTCACCCTCTCATACCTCACCTGTTTCTATCATAGGTTTACACTCCTGGTCACCCTCCCAGCATCCTGATTTCTTTTTTTCCTCCAAAGGGGATTTTAGACCAAAGACCAAGGATTGTTTAGGCTTACTCTCACCGCTCTGCCAAGCTGTTTGCTGCTTCACAATATATGCTGACTCCATATTAAGAATAGCAAGTGAACCCCACAAACCTCTAATGACTCTCTGATTCATAAGCATTTAGGCAATTGGATATTTAACACTGGGTTTGATAGCGTTGCATACACTTGCATTTTGATTGCATCATGCACGCCTGTGACAGACTTAATCTCCAGAATTAGCTAGATGATTTTTTCTTTCTACTCAGAAAAATATGGTGAACAAGGAAATTCTCCTTTGCTTGATTCACCGGTTGCAGGCCCAATCCTCCAAGGCCACATACCCGGGAAATGCAGGGTTCAGACAGCAGCGTGGCCCCTATAAATTCATTGTAGGTTAACGTGTACCATGCCACGAAGTGCACATCCCAATATACTTTAGCACCAGATTAATCTCATCTTGTCACTGTGATCATAATCAAGTCTTTTCTTAACTCTTTCTTATCATTCTTTACTGATGGGAGAAGGAGGAGAGAAGCTTCAATCATTACTTTTTATAACTTGCTAGGAGATCCTTAGAGAGAAGGCGAAGTAATTAATCCATCTGGTTCTATACATACCTTCAATGACTCCCGTCACCACAAAGGCAGGTAAGAGATTATTCAGATGTTACTTTTGATTCATAGAATCATGTAGGTTAGAAGAGAAATCCAGGGGTCATCTGGTCCAACCCCCTGCTCACAGCGGGTTTAGGTTGCTCAGGGCCACATCCAGTCAAGTTCTGAGTACCTCCAAGGGTGGAGGTTCCACAACTTCTTTGGGTGACTTGATTCTACTTATGAAGCAGCAGTTTTCAAAAAAAGCTGTTTAAATTAGTAAAACCGTCAGTAATCATAAATCCACATCTGCAATGAGTTAATACTAAGGGAAGCTATTCATAAGATCCTACCAGCCGCTTGGGCAGATTCTAAGCTTACTCAGAAGCAACTTTTGCTTTGGAAGCTCCCAACTTCTAAAGTGGTTCGATAGATATTTGCACATTAGACTAGCAGTCGGAACTGCAGTACTAGTATTACACTCCACTGATGCTAGCTAGCAGCTTCATAGAAGCCCTCTGACTTCACTAGCCATAAAAAAATATTTTTGAAGCTCTTCAAGAAGCCGCCCTTTCTGAAGAAGATCCAGACTTGTCAAACTAGCCCCCGCATCTTGCCTGGCAACATCAAGCCAAACTTCCATGCAGAATATAAACATCTCTGCAGATCACACTGTTTAATACAATACAAAAGCAAATTATGGAGGACAGCCATTTTTAGGAAAACCTAAGAACCTGCTGTTTAATATATTCATCAATGACTTAGACAGCGAGATCGAATGCACCCTCAGCAAGTTTGCGGACGACACCAAACTGAGTGGTGCGGTTGACACACCAGAAGGATGGGATATCATCCAGAGAGACCTGGACAGGCTGGAGAGGTGGGCCTGTGTGAACCTCATGAGGTTCAACAAGGCCAAGTGCAAGGTCCTGCCCCTGGGTCGGGGTAACCCCCTGTATCAGTACAGGCTGGGGGAAGAAAGGATGGAGAGCAGCCCTGCCCAGAGGGACTTGGGCGTGCTGGGGGATGAAAAGCTGGACATGAGCCGGCCATGGGCGCTGGTGGCCCAGAAGGCCAACCCTACCCTGGGCTGCATCAGGAGAAGCGTGGCCAGCAGGTCGAGGGAGGTGATTCTGCCCCTCTGCTCTGCTCTGGGGAGACCTCACCTGGAGCCCTGCATCCAGCTCTGGAGCCCTCAGCACAAGAAGGACATGGACCTGTTGGAGCGGGGCCAGAGGAGGGCCACAAAAATGATGCAAGGGCTGGAGCACCTCTCTTATGAGGACAGGCTGAGGGAGTTGGGCTTGTTCAGCCTGGAGAAGAGAAGGCTGCGGGGAGACCTGATTACGGCCTTTCAGTATCTAAAGGGGGCCTATAGGAAAGATGGGGAAAATCTTTTTAGTAGGGCCAGCTGTGAGAGGACAAGGGGTAATGGTTTTAAACTGAAGCAGGGTAGGTTTAGACTGGATATAAGGAGGAAATTCTTTACAACGAGGATGGTAAAACACTGGCAGGGGTTGCCCAGAGAGGTGGTGGAGGCCCCATCCCTGGGACCATTCCAGGCCAGGTTGGACGGGGCTGTGAGCAACCTGATGTGGTTCAAGGTGTCCCTGCTCACTGCAGGGGGGTTGGACTAGATGACCTCTAGGGGTCCCTTCCAACCCAAAACATTCTATGATTCTATGATTCTATGAAATAAATACAGACATGCAGTTCCTTTAAGGACAGTTTAAATTGCAGAATGCACACAGCAAACCTGGCAGCAAACAGCTAACATGCACAGAAGGAAAAAAAACCTCTCACCCTTCTGGTCACATGAGAAATTGCAACTACGCAACTGGAATCCAAGGCTGTAGCTCTAAAAATAGTCTTTCTGAAGCTGATTAACATTTCAGTTTGAATCTTTAATGCAGAATTAAAACTTTAGGCTTTTTGCAGCTGAGGTCGCAATACAGAGAGCCTTTAGCCACCCTTCCAGCTCAGAGAAATGAATGAAAATAAGGCCACACGCTGAATACACAGGTGAGGCTTGGCTAGGATTTAACGTTTATTCTGGAAATAAGTAGGAGGGGAGGAGAAGAGAGCTCTTTTTGCTGAGCATATAAACACCATAATGCAGTGCAGCATAGAAGGGCTCTGCTCAACAGAAAAGATGCGCAGCCGTCTGTGATGCACGAAAGCCTTAGATCTTGTCGGCACCCCGCTGAGCCAGTGAGCAGGGAAGGGTGGCGCGGCGTTCCGAGGCAGACCCACAGTGCTTCTCTATGGAAGGTTCCTGCCAATCACTCCTCAAAATACCACAGAGACAGAGGAGAGCCAGGGTTCTCCTTTTTAGGTTGTTATTCATAAACCACACTGACAACGCTTTGCCTTTCCATATATGCACTTTTGTATGCCAACTCCTACGTAAACCTGTCAAAAATGAATATGAACATGCTACCCACAGTTATCATATGACAAGCCCAACTGTGGAAAAAAAAAAAAAGGTCTTCAAAACACTCTTCAGAAAAAGCTCTCTAGCTTCAATGCATGCAATAGCCCTCCTAACAAAACAGCTGAGCGGTAGCGCTGCGTGATCTGCAGAGGCTCAGCTATGCAAGTCTAACGTCCCGACTGCATAAAGCCATTTTCTCGTGTGACAGCACTCCCCAGCTCGAGGTTAACCTCCTGTCCTTCCACCACCCACACTCGCTCCTTCTTACGGGTTATATAGAAGTTGTACTTTCTTATAGGTTATATAGAAATTGTAGCCAGAAACTGTGTGTTAGGGAAGTCACCTCTTCCTGCAGCGGTGACAAATGCACTAAGAAACATTCTCTTTTTCATCATTTACGTAATTAACTGCTACTCTGTCTCACGTTATTCTTAACACTTTTAAAAATCTAAACACACAGTCTCAGGGATTCTATCTGCAATTAACAGTTAATGCATTCATGTATTTATACACCAGTTATCCTCTGCCACATCTGATCTTCATCACCACACTAAACACTTTTGCCCACATATCTGCCTCTCCACTGTTTTCTCCACTCCACCTTTATTCCTGGAGGCACATCCAGCAGTTTGTCACGCCAGCTGTGTAGAACAGTAGGGATAAATCATCCAGATACTGACCTAAGCTTACGCACACAAATGCAGTAAGAACTACTGCATTCCCTCGGAGAGAATCGGCCTGAACCTGCCCTTCATTTCGAACACAAAGCTTCACTTTTTACAGCAATGGGTTGGGACTCAAAGATAACTAAATTTATTTAGGCTCCGCTTTGGCATCAACCCACTGTATGACCCTGAGGAGGTCATTTGGTCTATTACACTCCCTCTTCCTACAAGACAACGATGGGGCTTTCACGTTTAAAAGACTATTTAAGATAGACATTCAAGGAGCAGAAAGCCTCATGACTTGGTTAGAGAAGTCCAGCGTTCTGCTTAAGCAAGATCCCTGTACGTGAATCCAAAAAGCACAACGGGAGCATGGGAGGGAGGGAGGAAAGCAGAAATTACTTGTATTACAGTTGCCTCCGCTGTGAACAGGGGAATTTTGATCTACAGCAATCCAGTTTAGCCATCTGCATCACACTCAAAGCACTTCCAAAAGCCTATCAAGTCGTTACCAAGTGCAACAGTCTGACACAGTGACTCATGCTAAAAGGTTCCACGTGTTTTGAACCAACTGGTACTTGGGCTCCCAGCCCAGATCTGTCTCATCCTTCCATTTCAGTCAAGTGCAGCACAGCCCGACTTGTGTGAGGCTACAGGCCCTCACCAGAATTTCTGCCCATTATCTTGAAAGGGTCTCCAAATACAGTGTGCTTTGTAGCATCTATGAGGAATGGCTTCCAATTAAAATAATTATGACTGACTGTTAAAGAGCAATGGCCTATCAGGAATACAATTTGCTTCTCTACTCCTTAATTAACAATATTTCAGTGGTTGTGCAGATGCTCAAGGTGTGAAAGTCCAACTAAAATACAAGCATTTATGGCATTATAAGTTGATATCTATAGAAATCAGTCTATTTTGATTTTAGCACCGATACCCCTATTGTGCATAGTGTTATCCTCCACTCCATGATCAGCTAACCTAGCAGAAAAAAAGGCTACTCTTAATTATGCGTGCAGAGAAGCCGAGCAAATGGTTGACTTTTGGTGTCCTAAGATCTTACCCTTTGTTTTCATCAATACCATCTACTCCCTCGGAAAGCGTTTGGAATAGAACGGGCCAAACTGTCCATAACAAGCAAAGCATTTTAGCCACACTGACAGTCTTCTGTCTTTTCTATTATTTCCCCTTTTCCTCTTACTTATTTAGTAAATTATTTATGTGACTATATTAGAGTCTCACCGGTGTTAATGAATCTGTTCTTGCAAACATCCCAAGGGATAGACATGTATCATCATCTCTGCCATAAAGACAAGGAAGTCCCAATACGAAGGGACAGGTCAGCATAATTATGACTTGAACCCAGATTTCCAAGTCCCAGTCCAATGTCTTAGTTACAAAACAATAAATATTAACAAGCCCCCATAAACTTAAATAGTTCTTGAAAACAACCTAGGAAAAAGACTGTAAAAGAGAGGTACTGCCAGCAGCAAGTTGGTTGTGGAATGCCCATTTGAAACAGCTGGCTCTGATTTTGCTTTCCCCAGGGTACAATTATCTTCAAAACTCCAGAGCAGGACATTCTCAAAATAGCACTTAGAAATGACATTCACACAAAGTCAAGGCAGAGATGCAGCCTGTTGAAAATCTAAGCCTCTGCAGGCTGAAGTCAGGTCGTGACCTTGCACACTACATACCAATGCACTGAGACGATGCGGTTTCTAATGCACAGTCCCAAGTGCCATTCTCCACGCCAGTTCTGAAGCTGCGAGTTGAAAGGCGAGGTTCATGATGCTTTTAGCTGATCATCAACAGCTCTCAGCCCCACTGATGAACGGCAAGAGAGGCTGCACGACTTGTAAGGTTATTGGCCACTCCACCTACCATATACTTCCAATAAAATCTCTGGTTTTGTGCAAAGAGAACACTGATTTTGGTAACATAGCCTCCCTCAGCACAAATGGACTCTAATAGTATGTCCTTTTAGTTATTCTTCCAGTCCTTTCAAAGTTATTTGGGAAGCATTAAGAGCTCCATGAATGCTCAAGATTTCACATCATTCCTAAGGATGTTGTGGGATAACATAACTTTAATTCATCAACATGCAAAAAAGCATCACCTTGCAGCCACTATTCTTGGACCTTCAGCCAGAAGTGTGGATGCCTCAGCTTAAGCCTGAAATCCATCTGCTCAATGTCGAAATGGACAAAGAAGCATTTCAAGGTACTAAATCCAAGTTAGTTTTAAAACAGCTAGCTCAAGCAGTGACAACAGCAGCAATGCAGTTACACAAACTTTATTACAGGCCACGGATTACACTAGGGACTCTGGTACTTCTGGCTACCAGACCACGCTTAAGCCCACGCTGCCACAAATTATTTCAAGGGCTTTCCACCCTAACAGGATTCAAATTAAGACAGATACCCTCTTTGCTATCACATATCCAAAATGGCACGCAGGCAACCCCTCATCCCATGGCCCGTACCTATAGAAAACTCTTCTCTGACAAGCAGGCAGAAAGGGCAGTCTGAATCCTCTGCAGGGCAGCAGCACACCTCTGCCAACTGCTGATGCCCGATTTCAGGAACTGAGGGCTGGTTACCGGGTCACTCCCAGGAATCGCTGCACCCAGCGCCAACAGAGGCTGAGGTTACAGAAGTGTGCAATCAAGCAGATGCTGAGTAACAGACAGGTTGAGTAGCAGAAAGGACCTGGGTGGAAAGGTAACAATTTTGGAATAAGGATAGAATTATAGGACAACGCACCTACACATCCAGCAGAAACAGTTCAAAAGAATTGAGTCAGGACATTGCAGTCCACTCACGGCTCTGAGACAAGGTGTTTTCTAACACATTACATCCTCAAATTCCCAACGCTCAACTTTTGAAGGTGAAATTCACTCCTGAATGACGTTACCAGCTTCAGCACAGGGATGGATCTGACCTGGGCAGAAATGACTAACAAAGGAGGCTAATTTGGAGGAAGGGCACAGAAGGATGTTATGAAAATATGAGTGATATCCAGACCATTGTGTCATAGGTCCTCTTCCAAAATCCCAGAAGACTACTATGCAACAACCATTATTCTTATTCAAAATACTGACCACCGCTAAGAAGTGAGCCCACAGACAGCAGCTGTCTCTTATCTTTGTGTATTTGCACACATTTCACAATGGCCAAGTGCCCGGGCAGTTATTTTTGCCCTGAGTTAAGACTTTGTTTCATAGGAAGATTAACAGTAAATTTGCAACTTGTAAGCTCTTCAGGGACGGAGTATTTCCAGTAGAAAGGGTGACATTTACATACATCACGTTGCAGCCACAGAAAGGACGGACCACAAGAACAGCCGGTGTTTCTCTGCAACCAAAAGAACAGGCAGACATGACACCCCCACTACCACCACATGCAGGCATCTATAAAAGCAAATAAATGAGGCAACTAATGCTAGACAGCGTACTGAGTTCTTGTGCTGAAGCAACCCAAAGTCACACGTTCTTAGACTGCCTTCACAATTCAACAGGAAAAACAGCTTCTCAGCTAAAGACTATCGCCAGCATACATTATTTGCATTGCTAGATGCCAAGCAATCCATTTTCAAGGGCAATACCATCAATCAGGTACTGTAACCTTACGATTCTATTTTCTGTCCTGAAGGGAGAAAAAATACACATGTACAGAAACATGTTACTTCCATCTCAGTACAATCCAATTGCTGTCACTGATAATGCTGGCATGGTTACACGCAAACCAGAGCATCCCGCTTAACTATCGTTCCACTACAATTATGCTGGCATTAGTGGCACCAGCACAATCTCACAGCACATGGTAACAAACACGCACAATACTAGCCCTTAAAAATGTGACATCAGTTTTTCTTTATCATTTCTTTACCCAAACACCATTTTAAAGATAATTATATTTTAACCTAAAAACATCATTTCTGAATATTAATGCATGGTATAACAAAAATCCCAGATACAGTCAGGTCCTCATTTTAGAAAATGAGTAACTGTGTATATTAGTTTTGCAAAAATTTAGATGTCCACCTTCAGCATGTGCCATGTTAAGGAGATAGGTGTCCATCCTGCTGACAGAACAAGGAAGGAGAAGAAGAGATCTTGCTTTCAAATTATGAAGGGCAGGTGCAATGTCAAACTAATGAAATGATGACCCTGGCTGAGTTGCCCTTCAGGAATCAATTCCAGAGCAATAAACTCCAGGAATGAGTCAAAGGACTATGCCTGTGACCCAAATCCCAGCTATTCCATCAAGTCCACGACTGTCATGGAATGAGGCACCTGGCAAGGTCCACTAACAACATGGAGTGAACTCTCTCTCTGAAGGACAGTAGAAGGAAAATGAGCTGCCTGAAAACGTGTCCTCCCTCTTTTTCTTTTTTTCAGTCTTTCACAAGAAAAGCGAGAAGGAAACAAGTTCAACATACGGCCTTAGAAAGTCGACCATTTTTCCTAATCAACTACAAGTAAAATGAGTTTATTTCTACCCTTCTAAGTAACCACTGGATATGGTAGCAACTCCAGACCTCTTATTATAACTATTCCATTCATTTTCAATAAAGGTGTCACACAACCATGAGAGATACGGTGTCAGCTGTCAAACAACACAAAACAAGTAATGCTAAACATACATGAGAGCAGTCAAGATAAGAATCAATTCTTATTCCTCTGTGAGATGTTCCTTTTGTGCTCTCTTAAAAGCACCTCATAATAATAATAAAGCTAGCTCAAAAAATAGCCACAAGTGTTAACCAATACCTCACAGAAATATTATTTACAGACAGGTCAAAGTAATTGCTAACACGGAGATGAATACCAATCTAGTTACACAAGAAACAACCATATTATCCAGCAGTGGCTACAGTGCTCCAGGACTCCAGATACTTGGGAGAGAAAAGAAGCTATTCATAAATTTATTTAGTATGGTCCCTATGCAGAAACCTCAAACACTTACTACAGATAATACCTCTCTCCCCCTAGGTTATTTGTCTAGACATATTTTAATTAAATGGCATAATTCTGGTCACTGATGTGGTGAAAATGACTTAGTTTATTTTAATAAGGTCTTTTGGTCTACACTGTTCCAGCTTCCAGAAGTGTAACTCACAGCCCATAAGTTAGACATACTTTGTAATGAATGCGATAGCGCCTGTTGCCTCCAGACCTATATAAAAGACAGGCACAAAGGTGGAGACTACCATCTCTGTTTACCTTCAAAGCACATGCAAAATGCCAACTCTCCCACAGAATTACACAGAAACCCCTAAAAGACCATGTATCCTTCTATTTTTTTTTTTTTTGTGGGAAGCCACCGGAAGCCTTCACTAGTCAGCTCTCTGTACAAGCTTAAAAAGCGTACTGCATCATACACAGCGATCAACTTAACGCACAATTCCCAGAATCTTCATCGAGTCTCCAAAGCAACCCAGGAAGGGTATAACATGAATCCATCTCATGGCTGTTTCAGCCATTCAACACATGGCCTGGACAGTCTCTGTGGACAAAGTATTTTGGAATTCAGATCACAAGATAAAGTTGTCCTTGCCTACACCCCTTTGAAGTTTAGTCTCCTACAAGGAACAACATGCTGGTGTAGGGGAAGCACAGTTACAGCCCTCTAACATTTTCCTGGGATGGCAACACTGCAAGACAAACTTTTAACATAATGAAAAGCTGGGTTCAGACCTCTTACATTCAGATCTAGTAATAAATTCCACCCACGCTTTAGCTTCAAAGTATAACTGGACCTACAAGTTTGTTTAGACATTGAAAAAGAGATCTCCTGCTTGTCACAAAATCCCAAGTCAGATATAAATTAAGAAACAGGTAGTCTTTGGATACATGTCCATATGGGATGGTGATCACTCTTTAAGTATTTTCACCATGATAAGCCAAAAATTTTTGGTTTCACCATCAGAAAGGTGTTCCAGTGGAGAAGTGAAACAAGTTCTTTACAGCAAGCGCAACACCCCAGCCCCGTGTTCATGTTTAGTCATGAGTTTGCTATTCCAAGCTACACTATAATGGATTTTACAGAAGTATCTACTATTTTATTTAGAAAAACAGCAAAAAATGATAGCACAAATTGCATGGACTGAGGTATTCAATGCCCTTGCAAAGCCAAATTGAGAGGGGCGTTCCTCTGAGAAAACTGAGGTCTTCCAGTAAAAGGCAGCTGTCCGTACAAGCATCAATAAGCCAACCTCCCTCATTTCATGAGTGGCCCCTCCAGTTTAGAACTGGAAGACACTGGTAAGGGAGAGAGGGATATTGTTATTCCATTTACTACTATACTCCTGAAAAACTATAAGCAAGAAGAAAGCTGCAGTGCTCAGGGACTCACTTTGGTACTTGATAGAGTTTTTTTAGTTCTTCATAAAGAAATATTTCTTCAAGCTATTCCTGTTCAGCGCATCCTTACAAGATTGTGTAGCAGTACTGAAGGACACAGATTTTCCACCAAAAAAAACAACCAAAAAACAAAAAAGCAGCCGCAATGAAAAGAGCCCACGATGTTGTATTTCACCATTCCTCCAGGTGCATCACAAGCTTTCCCATCAGATCACCAAGTCCTTGTTCTTCATGAATACAGCAAGAAGCATTTGCCAACAGCTCTTAACACCATCCATTTAAGGAAAACAAAAATCAGATAGGTCTAGAACACTGAACCATTCAGCAAAGGTACCCTTCAAAAGACAGGGAGCAGGCTTGCCAAGAACTGACATGCACGCACTAAGAAATGGTGCTCCTCCAAATATTGCATTTATGTAACGATAACCTGGTAAAGCACAAAGGCAGCCTGTTCCGGGAGGGGCCCCTATTAACATAGGAGGGACGTGTTTTTTACCTGCCTAGCTCTGCCTGTTTGGTTCCTCACCTCCCACTCTTAAAGAGTCATTTCAGCAACCTACGAGGCTGCTCAGAAACAGTTCAGATAAAAGGTGTTCAGATTTTATGCATCACAGGGAAAGAACTGAACCTTTTCCATATGCAAAGGGAGAGCAAGCAAAATGCAAACCCTTCATTCCAAACCTGCCCAAGTACATTTGACTTCTAAATGAGTAGTTGTAGGTTTAAGTACAGAATCCAACAGAACCTCTGTCTTAATTTACCAGTGTATTAGTGTGGAAGAGAGGGGGAGAAACAGAGGGCCCAATTACTTTCATTTATTTATTTATTTAAGCGGCATTTAAAACCCTCTGAAACAGAAAGCAGACTCTCATTACCCTGGCACCATACAGAATGAGATAAGCCTTCTGCTGGGAAAACTATCATCTAAAACACAAGATGAAAGACTCATTGCATTTTTTCCAGCAGATGGTAAGATGAGGCAGAAAACTGTGTGGCAGGATTGACAACCAAACTCAGGTCTTCCAAGTGCTAGGTAATCACCTTAGTCATGGGCAGCCTTCTGAAGATTCTCTGTCTCTCTTACAAGCACGGCATTTCACCGGGAGCTGAACAAGAAACAAAACGCAAGCAACATCCATCCATGGGAAATTCACATTTTCAATTTGTAACAAGTAGTCCCCTTTGCCTTTATTGTCTCAGTTTTACAAGCTTCTCTGAGAAGATTGCTATATTGCAAAGCACGCTTTGACAGCCTGCTGTGTCCTTCTGGATTCAGTGATTCATTTGTCCCAGCTGGAAGATACGCATGCACTCACCCCTCTGGTTCTGTTCAGCACCTTGTGGTACTTCCTCTGGCAATGCAGCTCTTGAGGGATCTAACAAAGCTGAGTTACTATCTACTTTGGCTGTGGAATGCATCACAGGCAAACCTGAATCTCCTACAGGTTTTAGATCGATAAATAGCACTCCAGGTAGCCCTATCTTTTAAAGGAAACATCCTGAACCTTGCAGAAGATTTGTACATACTGACACCGGACAGTATGCCCCAGAGATGGAGCCACAAACAACGTAACTGCCAGCCTTTCTACTCTACTAATATAAGGCACGAGCCAGTATAACCTAACTCCCTAGGAAACTGTGTGCATAAACCCTGGAAAGCCACATCTTCTGGGTGCAGAGCACAGCTTCTTCACCATGCCCACACAGCGTCTAGTATTCATTTTGACTAGCTGCATGCACTGTGAAGTGACATGCAGCATCACCAGGGAACGTTTGATGAACACATTCACCATCCCAAGAAGGTGGCTGAGTTTGAAATTGGGAAGAAATTATAACTTCTACTTACGTACTACTACAGTTGTTAACAGTTGCATCATCCATCTTTCATCAAACTCAGTATTTTCTTGTCATGGGAACTTCATAAACCATTGGGCCTCTGACTACAAAAAGGCATGCGCTGGCCCCACTGCAAAGCTGTATTTCCACCCTCTCCCTGGAAAACAGGCAGAGCACCAGGAGCAACCTTTACTGAAAAAGCAGATGCAGCCAGACTCTGTATTTGTATTGGGCTACCTAATACTCAGCTCAGGACACATAGCAGGACTGCAAAAGATTTCTTCCAAATCCTATTAGAGAAGCAAAAGCTGTTTGCCATATCAAGTTCAAACTAATGAGAAGAGCCCAAATTCACATCATAGTGTTCACAAGCACCAAAATCATAAATGCCACCTGAGCCACAATCCAGAAGTCAAAGCAGTTTTTCACAGGTCACACTTTCAATTGACTCAACATAACAGACGATAACACTGGAATAGGTAACCTGTGAAGTTTGACTTTGTTGCCGCTTTTGCTACAAACATAGTAAAGAGTGGCTGAATAGCTCCAACTCAACCACTCCGCACCATAAATCCTAAATAGCTTCTTGAGCTTTCCAAATCCTATTTCTGCAGAAGGATACCGATAGCATCTCTCAAGAGTAAAACTCCACTTTGTCATTTCCTAATTCTGATTTCATTGAGACATATATCCTGCTGTTTGGCAGAGCCAGATAAGAGGAGACCCAATCCCAGTGGTTTTGTAATCTGCCCATTCTTCTATTACAGCTGTGTTCCTATCTTCACTCATTTTCTGTCAGAGACTCGGGAAGACCAGCAGCTCTGTAACTGCAGCAGTTGCCAATGGTTATCCAACGAACCAGAGGCTGACTTCTTAATTAGTGATCCCTGGAGTCTAAAGAGAGAAAAAAAAGCTATTAAATGGAGACAGCATGGATGAGAAGGGAGGGGCAGGGATGGGAATTAAATCTGAAACATAGACTAGTTGTTTAAATTTGCCCCAAAACATGCGGAGTGCCTTATTCACAGGCAAGTTCTAGCTATTGCTTTTAAAACCAATATCCAATAAGCCACCAATAATCCTTTTAAAGACCACCCTGTCTGGTGGGGAAACTAGAAGTACACATTCAGCAATTATCTCTTTTACAGAATCTTAAAGAGGGCTAACAGTTTAAGACACCTTGGCAGTATCTCAGTTACAACTTTTTAACACAGACATTGACTGTGTTCTGAGTCACTATTTTCAAAAGGAAATCTGTCCATAAGAAAACAGAACAACAGAAGGAGGCACTGTCAGATTCTCAAAAATGATAGTTACTTTACTTTGCCCTGGCAGACACTGTTCTCCAGTAGCACTGTGCCTCCACCCCTAGAGACATAGCTTCTTTTGATAACACAGGTTTAATACAAGTTCAGCTTTTGTATACTGTCTCCCCAGAACACTTTTTGGAATGCTATCTGACATCTGCACTTACAGCTTAACGCTCAGGAGAATGAATCATATTAGGAAAGGAGTAATATTTTTTCAAGAGCTGTTTTTGTTTTGCATTTAAATTTCTATACCTACCATCCTCAGAGAAAAGAATGTTTTACGATTTCGTGAGCTGACAGATGTGCATGCCTCTATTGTTATTTATCTTACCTGGCTGCTGTAAGTAAAAAGAAAGTATTTTAAAGAATAAGAATATATGAATGTGGGAAATCGGCAGTCTTGGCAAGGAAAAGCCAAGGTAGTTCTATGACTACTTAAAATAAGTTTTTAAGAGCTTATGCAATTTTTAAGAGCCAGGTTTCCATGAGCAGCTAGAGAGCTGGTAACATTAAGCACTGTGCCTTTAATAGAGTAAAGGTCTGGATTACTTGCCAGCAGTGCAGCTGATTTCACAAGCATCTACAACTCATACCCAAATGCCTAAGATTTAAAGAACAAAATTAAATTGCTAAGAAGGAAATATTTGAGGCAAACTCTTAGAATAAGTACTGAAAATGAGAAACACATTTATTCAACACATGCAGCACTGGACACATGTCTGTCTCACATTCTTTTTTAGATGCATGGGGGACTTCTGAGTTAGGACAATGTGACATACGGTGTCCTACGAGGACAAAACAGCAGGGAGGTATTGACTGGCGTGAAGGAGAGGAGACTTTCCAGGAAGGAGAAGGAGAAAAGAGAATCAGCTAAACTACCAACTCAAAGAAAGTTTAATCAGGCTCCTAACCCTGGAGAATGAAACCTTCCACTCCTCCAACAAGCAAGTACAGACAATACGCTTCAATCCTTCAATCCCCGGAGGAACCGAACAGACACGTTTTCAGAGACGGTTTCAACCTTTGCCTGTTTGTTGAGGCTCTCAACAATGGGACAAAGGATGGTGGTGGTCTGTCTACTACTAAATTCCCAGGCATTGGAAGTTGAACCAACTGTTCAAACAATCCAACACGCACAGTACTATTTTCCAACCCAGAAGCCCACCCAAAAAGCCACCATCACTTAACCTTACTGAATCCCTAAGGTCATGAAAGTTCACAAGAATGTCCCATTTGTGTACAGAGTTATAAAGCCATTTCCTGATTTGTATGACATTACTCCAAAGAAATCAAACATACAGAGCTCTAATTATGATATTCAATCTGCTGCTGAGAGTTCACAGTGCCCCAATTATTAACTGACGTATTGTAAAGCTTCTTGTCAGCTTGGAATCCAGAGACAAATCACCACCGCTACTGCTCCTAGGAGCCCTCAGGATAAAAGGAGAAAGGAACAATAAGACCCAAGTGTTTCTAGGACTACAAAAAAGAAGAAAGGTTCTTAGTTTGCTTAATTTGAAGCAACGCATTTTATTGGAATGACAGTGACAGACGCAGGGTTGTCAAAACCAATTGCATCCAGAAGCAATCACTGGAAGCAACCTTCAGTCCGTTTGCTAGGCTTGGCTAGGTAATTATGTCATGAATTTGTTCTTGTATCCAGTATATCCCAAGCCACGGTCCCAGACCTTGGGCACAGCGAGTGATTATAATTTCTACTCACTCATTTTCTGTTACTTTCACTTTTATGTCATGTAAACAAAAAAGCAAGATTCTCCCTTAAAAAGGACAGATCTGTTACACCTTAATGGATTTCTCCCCTTTCTGACATTTTGTTACTTTGTGTATGTGGGGAGGGGATGCATTTCAGTTTAGTACATTTAGCCAGGTTGCAAAACTTCCAATATTCCAGAGAGATGACTGGGAGATCATCCAGAACTAGTACAATATAGTGATCCTATCCTTGCTCCTCAATAAGTTAGATCATACTTCGGTCCTGATTCTCCAGACTGCCCTCACCCAGCTGAAAAGCTTTACTAGCACTCAATAGTTATCAATGGAAACAATAGCACAATGGAACTTCTTTACCCACTGGATGAAAAAACCAGAGCGTTTACTCCAACTGCTTTATTTGCATGCTCACACCTATCACATCCGTGTCACCACGATAATTATGACAGTCTGAAAAAGCTTTTAATAAATAGGAGCCGATTTGCCTAGCAGAGGAAGAGGCTCTACCTAACGCTTCCCTTTCTCGGTGGCTGTCAGGAGCAGGAATGCAAGCACAGTACAACAGAAAAGCTGAACCCGCACAGCGCAGAATCTGATAGCTCTGAGAGCGCCCGATTCACAGAGCCTAACAGAGACACTGACCTTACTCTTCCTTTCTCTTTGTGCATGTAAGATATACATGCTGCTAAGGCCTCTACAGAAAGAATGAGCTATAGAACTTGATGGACCCCAAGAGCAACTGCTGCCATTCTAGCAGAAGGGTTTACAGCACGTAATTCAAATATAAAAACCACAGGTGGAAGGACTGCTACATTTCTAAGTGCTAGTGCCCATGGAGCATGCTCTGGCCACCTCAGAAGTGATGCTTCTGAAGAAAGCTCATGTTATACCACTAGGACAACATGAATATTCACCCCTTTTTTCCCCTCCAAAGGAGACATCATTTATGTGCATACAAAATATGCAAGGATGGGGATCAAACCTCTCTCTTTACAAGTTCTACTTCAAGCCCATTATTTACTATACCATGATCCTCTCTTTGAAAAAAGAAACAACCAACCAACTAAACCCCCTCCCCCAAACAAATACAAGTCTTCTAGACTATTAGACATGAAAAAAACAAAAGCCATCTGGGAAACCTCTCCAGCAATTAAAATGTAAGACTAGACAGAAACCACGAGATGAGATTTCCATTCACAATTCTACCAACAGTCTATCGGTGAACTTGGGAAAATCCCTTCCATCCACCAACCTCCAATGCTGCCTGTCCTTATGCTCATCTCTTTTTGCTTAGCTGCAATGTAAGTTCTTCAGGGCATGAGCTGTTTTCTTACTAGAAGCTTACACTACGCCGCACGGAACATGACGCCCATCTTCACGAAGGATCCCTCGCTGTACAAGCAATAAGTAACCGTGCTGTATTTGTCTCTACCACCTTTTTACAAAAATAAAAAGCAAGTTGCCGCTCACGCAGCATCTCAAAGGCCAAGGCCAAGACAGACCAGCCAAAGATGTCCCCACAAAAAGAACCTGCCAAGGAGATGCCTCCTAACACCCAGGCACTACCCTTCAACACCCATGAGCCCCTCCTGTCAGGAGTGAAAATCCCAGTTCTTTTTGCACTGCCTGGTTTTAGTCACACAAATGAAAGTCAACTTGGCACTAAAAATGCAAAGCTGCCCTGCAGCAAAGGATAATTCACAGTAGCATTATCTTCAATTCATTGGCTTACTGTTAATTTGGTCTGAACGGGAGGGTGGGGGGAGTGTTAGCAAAGACAAAAATAAGCAGAAGACAAATTTGCTTATTAACCACATTGAATAAGACGTATTAAAAAAACGTAAGGAGGGAGGGGGGATGAAAAGCAGGATGTGAAAGAAGCAGGAGCTGGAACAGCATGGCTAATGTCAACCATGAAATGCAACCCCTGCTGGGACAATTTGAAAGACAGAAGAGGCAGGCTTTTTAACATTAACTATTTGATTGCCCTACTTCAGATGCATCTATCTAGCATCACATGAGGAACAGGATTTCCATATACCCTATAGGTGATTCTTACAAGCTAGAGACCACCAAATAAATTTACTCTGCATTGAAAACTTTTGTAATCTTCACTCAAAGTTGACCAGGACGCACTGTGCGAGTCACCACAAAATGAGTAAAGCACCAAAGAGCTGTTAACAATGCTCCAGCTGCACATGCACACAGGCTCCAGGGCCACTACTTAGCTTACCTTTACTCCAAATACTCAAAGCTCTTTGGAAGGCACATTCTGTACCATTTCAGGATTAGCTTCTAGTGCCACTGAAACCAGTGAGGATTTTTGCATAGACTGAAATAGGGAACTTGTCGAGCATGTCTACAAGCATTGCACTTGCTCAACAATCTCTAATGACTAAGTATTCCCATGTTTCCCCATGACATCAGAAACCCAACCTCTCCCTTGAATCCAACAGTTTAACTAGCACCTCTAGTTAGAAACATGGCTGGTGCAGAGATTCCTAAATATTCCTGTTTTCTTGTAGCACTCATATCTTGCCGTCACTTGCTACCACCGTGCCGCTTTCTTCCTCAGTAAGTGCAAAATGTAATTAGTGTCAGACACCTCTTTTTCAAATTCTTTTTGAAATGAAGAAAAAGTTTGTCATGCATCCTTACTCCGTCCTCATCTCTTGCCCAGGCAAGTCTCTGGGCTCAGTTAGTTTTGTTCCACTTACTGTACCTTTTTTCAATTTGTGTCTATAACTAAAATAGATCATAAATTACAACTGGAAATAAACATATTTAAAAAGCAGCCCCCTAAAGCCTTGCAAACCCACTCTCTTAGTAGTTCCATTCTTTCTGCATTGGCCAATTATTTTTATTTATTTAAATAATTTTAAGAATTTAACCACAACAGTAAATTAAATGGAAAATATTACGCAGGTACAAATGGAACAATCAGTGAAGCTGGTCATTGCGAAGAACTTCTGCTACAATGACTACCAAAAAGCAATGGGCAGGGAGGGGAGAAAGAGCCTCTCTGCGACTCAGCAAAACAAAAGGAGAGCAATCCGGTAAGATACCATGCATTTGCACTGGTATGCTTCTGTAAGTGCAAACTCTCTGCGTTTATGCTAGCCTGCAGCAAGCTAGAGTTTTACTCCAATTTAGGAGTTTTTACAAAACCAGAACCGAACCCCCAAAATAAAAGCCCCTATTTACAAGTTTCCTAGGCATGTAATTTTAATCTGTTCAGAGTCTCCTCCAAAGGCACAACTCATGTACATAAATTAAGCCAGGCACAAGTTTAACTGGTTGTAATATCAAGGACTAGATCAGTCATTCAAGGTCAAATACAGAGTAGCTGGAAGAGGGAAAATTGAACTCAGACCTCAAACCCCAAAGCAGTGCCTCAACCCACATAGTCATTCTTCTCTTCACATTCCAGGGGGAAGGCAGAGAGAAGTCATTTAAATATCGCAGGTTTCAGACAGGATTTAACTAACAAAGCCCTTATTTTGAGACTATTTTCAAATCTATCTGTTCCTCTTAAACTTTATGTGATGAACGGGTAGTTTTAACAGTCTAACAGTTGTTAAAACACAAGCTCTTGTCCCAGTTCCCTATAGTAAGACAGCTGTTAAGAAACAGTACTTGCACACTTACTAAGGATTTCCCAAATGCATCTATCTACTTCTACACTTCAGAACTCAAAAATGCAAAGGCAGGTTAAAAATAAATTAAAAAAATCACAATCTGGAGGCTCCCCTTTAGGGCTGCTCCTCACAAATTGCTGAACAACCTCTACAGGATGCTCCTTCCAAAATCAGAGATATCTTTAAAAACAGAGTTATGCAAACCCAGCGGCTTTCCAGAGCACTGGATGGACCCCATACCTTAGTCATTACAAGCGAGACTGCAAGTTGCTGTGAAAATGCCATCCTTAAAAGACCTGAGGGGCCTCAGTATCTACCTCCCATATCACAGCCCTACCAAGTCAGCCATCAGTCACATTCCAATTAGCAACCAGCTGATTCACCGTCAGCATCAGTCACCCTCCGCCTGCAGCAGACACACGCACACCCTCCATCCAACTCAGAAATTCTCATACTGATTAGGCACGGTCTTCACCGATTATATTATTGTCAAACAAAGCCAAGAATGTCAATCCTCACTTTGCCTGCTTGATAAAAAACCAGCCGGAGTACTTTTCAAAAAGGAGATGTTATCTTCTTCAGAAATGATGAAACAGGTAAAAGTAAACCCAATAGCCAAATGATCCATAGCCAGTCAATGGCATAAGGTGAAGGCGTTCTCTTATTATCCTGAGTGTTTCACACCAGTAACTGAGTCCATTGTTTTGTATGCTTTGAATAGCCTCCCAAATGATTTTCATACTTTTTCTTACCAAGGCCACTGAAATTACCAAAAATGATCGTTATTCCCTCAGTTACTTAAATTTCACATGGAAATAAGCCACAACAGAATCATGGGGCAAATATTTAGGTCATTCCTTCCTTACGCACTGTAAATTCCTCTGTATTTGCTCAGCAGCTTGTCTCAACTGATTAAACTCTACAGCAGAAATTGGAGGACAAGCCTCCAGTAGTCTTCTCTGAAAACTGGGATCCCAAAGCAGCACCAGCAAAATCACCAGTGACATCCTCCTCCTCCCCCAACACACTCATTAAACCAGGAGTTGATGTTTAATTAATTTAGAAAATGTCATTCTAGTGGCAGGCCAATCCAAATGTCCTTTGCTAAAGCAGTAATCAGATGGGACAAAGCAGAGCCTGTACATCAAAGCTTTTCCTGCACATACGATGTACACTTAAAATCTTCTCTTAGCTCCAATGCTGAAACAGAGTTGAAGGCCAACAGAAGATCCAGAGAATGGTAAGCCCGTACCATATCCCCACTGCTCACTGTCTCAACAGCGATATTCATTGTGGAAGAACTCACCCATCCACATGAGTGGAGGTGACAGGAGAAAGCTGGCTCAAGCACACACCTATTTTTCCTGAAGCCAGCACACCAGGAAGACTGTACTTCTGCAGCAGCATTTTCAGGACCCAGCTCACTGTTCTTTATTGATTCTAAAACTCAGCTCCACAGAGCCAGCTGCATTGAACTAGCCATGCCCAACCGTTCTTCCCTTAAACACGTACATTCTCAGCATTCATCCCCTCTCACTGGGCATTTTCTTCTTGCAAAGAAAAGCTTCCAAATCTAGGGTCATTTATATACTATCTGTATTTATACTCAAACTCTAGGATCTTAGAGAGCTTGGAGCATCTCAAACGGGAGTACTGGCAATCCCACAAAAGGGAACCTGTGGAAGCAATCCCAGACAAACAGCTTTTGGTATCTAACAAAACCTGGACAAATATATTGGTCAGAAGAGTCTGTCCCAAAGCCCATCAGAATTAACCATTAACTATTTCTAGGTACCATTAAGGGGTTTGAATCAGGTCCCTATTGGGAACTACGAGCAAGAAAAACAGTAATGAACACCTGTATAAGCACAGTACTACATATGAATGGATTTGCTTCTGAGATTTAAGTTAAATAATAAGCACTCAAGCGTTTGACTACATTAGGGTTTAAAAGCCCTGTGTGTCACCAGTTTCCATGGGCTGTATGAACTGATGCTGGGATACCACAGCAATGAGGCCTTAGGAACAGCCCCCGCTCCCATCCCCTACCTGGCCACACTGAGACGTTTATTCAGAGTTCCATGAAGACCACCTGGCTCCAAAACACACAAGTATTTCTGTTATTGCCAAAGGAGAAACAACATGTGAAGCAGTAGCAGCAAAATGAACAGATTCCTGAAGTGCCAGATACCCTTGAAAGAAAGCCCCAAGACAACAAACCAGTCCACCTCCATGATCTCTGCTGACAACCTTCATCCATCCACTAAGCACACAGCTGACCAGCGAGGGGGCACATCTCTTTTTCTCCACATAGCATAATGACAATGCATCGTGATTTTCTCATCTTTATGGCCCAGGCAGAAGAGACAAGTTCTGCATACTGGATGTTAAGCGTTTTTAGAATGAAGGCACATATCTCCCACTATTCATTCCTATACCATCAATCTCTATTCTTGTATTTTTAACGGTGCTCCTATTTCCCACTCGCACACACTCCTGGGTTTTTTTGTGTTTGGTTGGGTTTTTTTAAGTTGCTACACACTGGAAAATCTTCCACAGCATAGTACATGGTCCTGCTCTCCCAGATGTCCTGAGGTGCCTGTAGATTTTACAATTTCTATAAAAACAGACTGAACTGAATGAATTTACACTGGGGAGGTGGAGATGTGAAAGGCTGGAAATTCTGTGTTTTTCAGCTCAGACGGCAGTGTATTTTCACTGTGTTATGTTCTCACACAAACACACATGTAGAGGACAAAGCAATCAGACCAAAATAAAGATGATTACAGATATCCTTTTCTTCCCAGTAGGAACAAGGATGACTAAAAAATGGCTTATGTGTTTTTGTAAGACATTATTTCTGCTATAAAGGACAGTGACCCACCCACAACCTGATGCAGGTTTCAACCCAAGTGGTTACCTTTCCCCTTGAGGTTATTATCATGTTTGGGAAGACAAGCAAAATTGAATATCTAAGGGGAGCTTCCAGGAGATAGCTGGATGCAGCTTTTAGATTTGCAGGTTATCTGCAGAGCCAACATGATTTTTCCCTCCAGAAGAGGGTCATCTATCTGCCAATTTTTGGAGGGTGTGTAATGGGAGGAATTTTCTTCTTTGTATACTCTCAAAGTAAAAGAGGGTCAGAAAACAGTGGGAGCTGCCATGAACTCAGGGAGGGAATCAGATGTTACTACCAACAGATGCTGCTTCCCTGAGAATGCCTCTTAGGAATCTGCCTTTTTTAACACACTGATTTTTAGGCCAACTAAAATCATGATGAGGAAATATCTTCCAAAATACTTTAACTGGCTATCGATAGACTACATCTAATGCATGTAGAAGATTTCAGCACGTTTGAAGCTCACCTAAGGTAAGTCTCTGTATGGTGGCATTGTAGCATGCAGAAGTAAAGGCTTATAGTCATGCTAACACAGGGGTGATTCTTTTTCAGTTCTGTTTTTTCACAGGGAAAGGACCATACCACAACAATTCCAGAGAGTGCTTACCTGGTACCACTTCAAGTCAGTCTCCACAAGATTACTTTGGACAATACAAGTGGATGCTTAGAGAACTGAAGACCAAGACAGACTGAGTGTTGTTCTCTTGAGAAAGGACTTTTTTCATATTTTCATAAATCTTGTTGTCAGCAACATGCTCTTAAACAGACATTTTGATTCAATTACTATTAGGCTTCCAACTGCAATACTAGCTTTGTGAGCTAAACTAACAATGCAAACCAGTTTAAAAGCAACCTTGCTGCTTTTCATTGCTTTTCATTGCTAAATTCACTGCTAAATCTTTTAACAGAAGAAAAATAAGGAAAAAAAAAAACCTGTCTTGGAACTCTCGGATAAGCAAGGCAAGACTGCATTTCTGAACTAATGGTGAGATTTTCAGGAATGGTTTTCCTCTAACTTCACTGGAAGTAGAGTTAGACCTACCCAAAATGATTATGAAAAAACAACACATTTTGCTGGGACAAGAAAAACAGATGAGTTTAATCATCTGTCCAGATTCAGCACCCCAACCAAGTGATTAAAAGCAAGCACAAATTAAACAAACAGTAAAACTTTAGGGATTGTCATTTACTCCCCGTTTTAATTTTCCCAATCCACCTACTCAGTGTATCTTTTCTGAAAACAGTCAGTTCTTTGGAACTGGGGTTGCATACAGTACAGCTTGCAAAATTCTTAACAAATAGCTGCGCTTCAACTGAATTCACATGTGTTTTTCCCATTTTAGTAGAGGGATTTCAAAATGCTGGCTACTGAAGGCCACAGTACTCTGACACATACTCAAGATCACCAGAGAAGAGGATTCATTTGCAAATCACATAAGCTTGTAGGACTATCTTAATCACCGCCATGTAATAACACAATTAGAGTGCATAAAGTAGACATTTAGCAAAAGATGAGGCACCTGTTTTCTTTATAAATAACACAGCCAAAGTCAAGCTACAAACCTGGATTTCATAAGTAATCAGCCGCACCAGAAAAGATTTCTGCTCAGTACAATGTAGTAGTTTACAGACTTCAGCTTTAGTAAACTACAGGGAACCTTATGCAAAAAGAATGCAAACAACAGAGTAAATAGAGAGTAACCATGAGGCACAACCAAGCTTTTTAAAAAAATAATTATAGGACCAAGTAACATTAATCTGTCTCAATTCAGTGCCACGTCCATTTTTATCGGAGACCATTCACCTCATTTCCATTAGTCAGTACAGTCAAGCTATCCAAAACATTCAAGCAAAGGATCAGCAACAGCACCGCTTGCTCCTTATACAACAGGCTGAGTCCTGTCAGTACAAGGGCAAAGCCAGATTTCACGGAACAAAGGATAAATTAAGTCTATCTGTAGCAGCCAGTCACTGCAAGGACACTGCCACTTTTTCCAGCCTTTTTCACAAGTTCTCCTGGGTTGTTTCAGCATGCAGTGTTCAGCACTGCTTCAGTTAGCACAGATGTCAAAGCAAAAGAAACTCAGAACTTACTCACTCACCTCAGGATGACCTGGTGGACACAGAAAGGACAAAGGCTGACTTTACCTCCAAGTAAAGAGATAATATAGATGGTCAAGTTACACAGAAATACCGAGCCATCTTCCTTTTCCCACACAGACTGCAAATAGGAATAAAACTCTTCAAGATGCTGCCTTTACTCAGTAAGTTTAATACTTGTCACTTTGCTTCCTCTCTCTTCTTTCCAAACAAAATCCAGAAATCTCAGCATTTTAAGGAACCAAAAAGCTAGAGAGAATAAACTGCAATAATGCCTATGTAAAGAGCTGTACTGAGTCAGCATCATTCATTGGAACAATCAGCTGTTTCTGTTTAATTTTCCCTCCTATAACATGAGGCACATTAAGAGAAATGTGTACCTGCTAAGAAAGGGGATCCGGGTTTAATGGCTTTAAGATACTTGGTCTCAACCGACTTTATACAGGACTGGACTCCAACACTGCTGAAGGTTTCAAGGAGAACTCTGCTCTTCTTTAGTTTACCATAAACACACACACAAAAAAAAATCCACCTCTGTGTTGTAGATGTTTTAAGTAAATTTAAAATAAAAAAGGTTGCCAGTTTGCAAACACCAGCTGATATCCCTAAGTTATTTAACGCAAAAGGAGGTGGAATAGAAACTTCAACTCTCCCTATTTCAACGAGGCTGCAAACACAGCTCACTGCTGTAATTGCAAGTAATCACCCTACACATTTACCCTGGAGATGTTAAAATTGGACCAAGTAGCATCAAAGACAGTGGACTAGCTATTCAATCAACAGAACCATTAACAATCTGGGCCCTTGCAAAGAAATTCTAACAGCAAATCAGAGCCCTGCCAATCACAAGGCGCTCAAGAGTGCAATGGGGCGACTGTAATACAATGCAAGTTACTTGAGGCCCACTATATTCTCAAGGCAAATATCAGCTCCATAAAGACATTGATGGATACCCTTTCTCCGTGCCTATTTACAAGGAAGGAATGACAGTAACACAGAAAAGAGAGTGAGCATTAGCCAGAACCTGAGGGGAAAACCCCCACCATTTAAAAGAATTTCACATAGAGACGAAGGCAGAAAACCTACTGTCATATCAAGCAGAACAACAACATATCTAATCAGCCAAATATATAATAACCCCAACTGTTGTGGGAAAAAGAGAGAAAGGAAGTGACTTTAATTATCAGGACATCCAAATTGAAACATGTCGTGATTCCTAAAGATAAAGACCAGAAGAACAGGGAGAGAATTCTAGCAGTGACGTCAGGTACAGACTAATGACCGTCTGTGTTTCATAAACACCCCTTGTCAACCTTTCCACCTAAGACTGTGGCACAACAGTTGAAATAAATGGTTGGTGCTCCTGAACTATTCTCTGAAAGTACTCATCAGAATGATAATCGACCAGGTTGCACACAGTCATGGTAACACCTATCAGGCTGCATTTAAAGCGTAATGTGAAATGCAAGCATGAACAAGGCTGTTTTCGAAAATGCCAGACTCATGCTTGAAGGTAAGCAGAATCCAAGTGAAGGGAGCCTGCTGTACTAATCTCAAATATACCATGGAAATCTTTACATGCTTTAATACTGTACATAAATTAATTCCTTGATTCAAAATTTTAATCTATTCCATTGCTATTTATGGCTGGTTTCAAAGTGCTGAATGTGGCTCTCCTCCTGGTGCATCTGGATCTCCTCCTGGTTGCCTGTTCACAGGCTAGAACAGTAATCATCTTTCAAAAATTATTATTAAATAAATCCCATTTAATTCGACCTACTTCACAGGCAAATTTTAATTAGCGATACAGCAAGGCCTTAAGTTGCTGAACTTGAATCCTATAGAGATGGTTAATGTTTCCAACAGCTGTGCAGTCTGTGTGTGTATTCTTAAGCCAAAACAAGTCTACCTGAGCACTGGAAAAAAAAAAAACAAAACTGTGCATACACTCTGTGGAGGTGTTTGTTAAATGAACAGTAGTAAACTTGTTTTTGTAACTTGTCCCAGTGCAGATCACTACCACAGGAAGCAGACCAAACCTGATGTATCCCTTTAGCATGTTTTCATAGCATTAGCTTTTAATAAATATAACATACTCCACCCTCAGAGCAGAGCAGTCCTCAGGTTCCAGCAGAAAAAGTGGTTGTTTTAAATATTTAGATTACATTACAGTTGGGACATTAAAATAAGCAGTGACTTGTACTGTAGACAGCTATCAGAATCAGCTTGGCAAAATATGTGTAAGCTAACCCCGTGTGGTTACAAAGTATGAGCTTTGAGGTCTATTAGGCTGGTGTTCTTATACATATTTTTTATTATTTGTACTACAATAGTGCTTTCTGATGTCAGCAAACAGAAAAGCACCACAGTGCTAGATGCTGTGTGAACATAAGTAGTAAGACACACAATCTCCAGAAAGTTTATAAATTTCAGCAGAGAAAATGGGGAAAAGCTAGGAGAAATAAAGACTATTCTCATTAGGCAAGTAGCTAACACAGGCCTCAATTCAGCACTGCAACTCAGCGTGTCCAAGTACTTTGCTGAGTCCAAGCCTAAATCTGTGGTTGAATACAATTTTTTTTCTATTTCCCAAGCCTCAGTTCAGTGCTTTAACTGTGCAACTATCCATTTTCCTCCACTAGGTAACAGTACTCCACCTTTCTGCAGGTATTAACGAAACCTCCATCTCCCTTCCAGTCTCTAGAATTCTTCCCCCCGAAGGCCTCTGTGTGGTTGCTGTTGATCCAGGTCCTCAGGCCTAGGACCTGCTCCTAGTAATCCCTATTTTCAGAATATTACTCCAGTTTTATTTGATTGAATCAAGCTGAAACTTGGCCTTCACTTTTGAGCTCCTCCACCAACAGCAGACCGGGACTTCTGCAATGTTTACAGCATGTAAGTGTGCAACAGACCACGCTGAGTGGAATGAAAGCTCGAAAAAAACCATGACTAACCCTCTGAATTGTAAAGTCCGAGTCACCATACTCAGTTTTATTAGCTGTCTCAAAGAACTAATAAAAATCCAAGCATCTTCTCAACCCAGTCTACTTAACCACCTGTGGTTTTTTTCAGGAAAGCCTTCAATAAAAGGCATTTTCCTAGCACTGGACTCACTGCAAGTTACACGTTCGAACCAGTATTGTTCACATGACAGAACAGTTCAGCTGGAAACGGGCTCAAAATTCAGTGCATTTCAGAGAAAGACTCTTAGTGACTCCACCAGGCTTTGGATCAGTCCCAAACAGAGCTTCAGTGCTGCCACATACCCTGCTACAGCCTCCCAAAGCAAAGCTGGCAGCAGCAGAAGAGGAGGGTCATGAATCTTAGCCATGGGCTGGTAACATGCCTTGCATTCATCTTCTTGGTCAGCGATGCTTGTTTACATCACAGGGAACAGCTGTCCCAGTGTGACCTGAAGACGGCTTTGACTATTACGCAATCATTCCTTTCTAGCCTACAGACAGGCAAACCTGGCCAAAAAGGTTACCGGATAAAAAATATCTTTAAAAGCAGCCCATTTGTTGCTCCATCTGTTCAACCACATTTGCTATCCAAAAGACATTTTCAGTAAACACGCCATAGGCATTTGCAAAGATCTATATGGTAAATTATGTGACTGCATTGCCAAGTTGAAGCCCTAACCTTTTTAACCTTGTGTCCAGATAAACTGCTGTGTTTTTTTCAGTCTAACTGTATCTCAGATCTCTGAATATCTACTATCTGATGAAGCAGCCCAAGATAATGGAGATAACAAAGAGGGCTAATGCTGAAAGGACACAAATGTTCAGGAAACCTGCTTTCCTTAGCTCTACCCTCATGGAACTACTTCCTTATTCATGCCTCCTAAAAACACCCTCAATAACGCTGAGGATAAAAAAAACTAAACAGGAAGGAGAGAGAGATGCACGTGGGAAAACAAGCACACAGAGGGAGATTCTATACATGGTTGCTTTGTAAAGACAATCTTGCTTGTATTTCAAGGCTAAAAGTTCTACGGCACAGCTCTTCTTATCTGCTCATCTACCTGCCCATCATTCAGGTCAGTAATGTGGACACTGACTTGAATTCTGACTGCTCTCTAGACCCTCACATCCAGCCTACATTTAGGTCTTGCAGTCTGTGTAGTAATTCTGAAACTTTCCATTTATACAGCTAAAATACTTGCCAGAGCATTGCTCATAGTAGTTACCTCAGCATTCCCTTGCCTAGTTCTGATCCATACAGATTCATTCTGTGGGTATCAATCCTTGTCACAGAGCTGCAAAGATCATTTTCCTAAACTGTTATTTTTAGCACATGCCCCCTCTACACATTAGTCTACCAGATCCATACTTTCTAGCGCAAACAGGAATCACTCGCCTTCATTTTATTCTGTTTCAAAAAAGACAAACTCCTACCTGTAACTGACCTATATCAGCCTCTGCCACCTGCTTGTTCAGTTTTCAAACAAGAATGGAGGTAGGCATCCTTTCAGGTTCCTCTTTAGTCTTGAGAGGATCTCCTTAAAAACACCAGCAAAAATACCTCATTAAAATCTTTGTTGTAATAACTACCAAAAAAACCCCCACCCCAACCCGAAACTATGCTCTTACTACTACACAGCACAGCAAAGTCCACCTAAATGGCAGAATCCTACCTGCAAGGGACTTTTGTCCAGTATGCTGCCTTATCCCTGAATAAGCACAGAAACAGTTTTCCAAGCACAGAACTTGGCCCAAAAACTCCCTCTTTTTCGAGCTTGTCTAGCTCAGAGTCTAGAACTCTGTTGCACCTGCTTCACAGAAATAAGGCTTCCATGTTTTTGTCCAATGCTCCTTTGCTTGCTGGATTTTTACAACAGCTTTCATATTACGTTCAATGAGCGTGGAATTCTGCAAATATAACAGGCAAATCAAGTTTATATTTTTTAAATTATACACGCCCAGTGTCCAAATGGCACTTTAAGCATCAATTGTCTAAGCCTGGTTGATAAACAGGCAACTCCTACTTTCATTTGCCCCATGAAAAATATTTTGAGGGTGGTTTTTTTACTATCTTGTCTCTAAAAGCTTTCCCAGTTATAAAATTATTCTGCATCTCCATAGCTAGACATTTGTCAGTTGGGACTCCCGTTTCTCAGTTAGGATTCCTCTTAGGGCAAGGGTGAAAACAGAGATGGTACGTTGCCTCCATGAAAAAAAAGACACAAAACAGTACTTTTCATGTTCCTCTTCTGTTAAAAATTTCCCCATCCAGCTCATAATCCCAATCCCAAACTGGATTCCTACTGCTTTAAATCACAATTGCTTGCTGGTTTTCAACACACCAAGAAAATTAATTTCTGTGCAAGAACCAGCTGCACCTACAAGTGCAGTTGAAAAGGAAGTTCTTTTGCTGATACCAAAGGAATGCCTAAAAAGCCACTCCTCAAAGTACTCCCTAAAGAAGTATAATCAAAAGAGTATTAGTTCACACAATGGAAAGAATGAGGACTTGAACCTCACCCAGAAGGATGGCAGAACAGACACACTCTGGTATCCGACGGATAAAGACTGCAGAGCCTAAGACTGGCTTGGCCTTCCTATCCTGCAGCACCGCACGGCACCAGCAGCAGGTCCTGCTCCAGTGACACGCTGACGGAAGGGAGCAAAGGAAGCCACAGCAGTGCAGGGGACAGTATATTTATCAGTCTGAGCTTCTGTACAGACCACGTATTCCAGACAGTGCAGTTCCTCCTCTGAATCTCTCCTGCCATAACCATGTCACAGCATAGCATCCTATACTGACAGAGATGAAACAGTAGCATGGAGTCTCAAAGTAGGTTATTGTATAGCAAAATTAAAACACGTAACTTATGGGAATGCTTGGATCATATACATTTATAATTTTGACTTTTTGGTAGTTAGTGATAGTGTTTTACAAGAAAAGCTCTGTAAATACCAAATATTTAAGAGCAGGCGGATAGGAATTCCTCTTATAGGAACTGTCACACGGATTCATTATGAATCATTTGGATCCAATGCTTTATGCAGCTGTCAGAGTTTCAATCATGAGAGCCCAGGCATCACATTATTAAGCTGAGGAAGCCCCATTCCTTAGCTGTGTGGTTTGACTTTTGTGTACCCTGGAATCCAGCTTTATTTTTAGATGTATTCATTATTTGTCATTTTTCAATCATCAAAGAATCAACAAAATTGCGTTATACATTATTGCAAAGATATGTGGGGCTGTAACCTTAGAATCAACAGTTTCAGTGATCGGAAGTGGCCTCTGAGCTCTTCCCCTGAGAGGAAAGAATCAGTCGCTGTAAGCAACTAAGTAAGCTGACGACACAGCTCCTTGTCTATAAAACACGTATCACACATGTCACCTTTTCTAAATTTCATTGCTGGTGGATACCATCACATTAACAAGTCTGATCCTGTAATGTCCCTGCTTAATTTCCCACGGACTGGAATAAAAATAGAAGCTACAAAGCACTTCCAAGGCTTGAATCTTAAAGTCAGAACACAGTTAGACATCCTGCATCTTATAAACAACATCATATCTACAGATGGAGCCAGCAGGAAAGCCTGGGCTTTCAGAATAAAGACAGGTCCAGCCCGTTGAGGGGTAGTGCAGAATTCACGCCGGAGAATGAAATGGCACAGGGAAAAGTGGGTTTATGTCAAAATAAGGCTGCCAGGAAAATCAAGACGAAGGTTCCACACTGTATCTATTTTCCACAGCTTCACTGATAGCATAACGTTAAGACTGAAAGGCAGAGTAGTAAATTAAACTGCAACCGAAGTTCAGAAGGAAATGCGCCACTCCTGCACCTTTCTTCTCCTGCACCTTCCGAGAAGCAAAGCTGAAAGCAGGCTGGTAACTCAGCACAGGTACACACAACACCAAACTGCCAAATTTCCTAACGCGCCTTGATATGGCTCCACATCCCCAGCCCAACGCCACTCCAATCCTTAGCAGCTCTATCTTTTATGGTTGGAAACAATTCAACACATCCCCTGTTTCTGAACACAATTATTTATTACATTTTTTCAGGATCCAGGAAAGGCTGTGCCTTAATTACAACAACATGTGCAGTATTGCAAAGTCAGTTCCCGATCACTGGCTTCTCAAGGAGGCTCCACTTCTCCAGGAAAACATTTGCTTTCCTAACACAAGAAGTACTTTTCACTCCACAGTGGGATTTACAAACTACCCTGCCAAGTGGCAGTCACCATGCCAAATCACAGCTCCGCGCAGCCGTCGAGCAGCGATGTGAGGAACAGCAGACTAGAACTGTAGAACACTACATTTAAACCCAAAATGTTACTGTAGTTTAAGCCTAAATACTACTTACAGAACACACAGAAAATAATTTCTTTGGAGGACATTCTCAGGCACACAAGGTAGAAATTAGAGACACAATTTTGTTATGGTTAGTGGCAACTGCATCTGTAATTACCTATTTGCGACAACAATTAACAAAAGCCAGTTTGAAGACAAGATGATGAAAAAAAGCCCATATTTACTATTAACGCTTGCAAAGACAGCCAAGATTCATCTAAGTTTTCTCCTAATTCCCTATTTTTCACAAGTATTTAAGACTCAGAGAGGAACAAAAATTCGGTTGATGAAGAAAAAAGCAAACAAAAATCTGACTGACAGCTTACTGAATCACTGCCTATAGAATTACTTCTGTCTCCAGACAACAGATTGCCACCCTCATGCACGCCGTAGTTATATTTGAGACTGTTGTTTAAAGAAGAGAATTTACGGGCCCCAATCCTTATCACCCGCTTGCAGCTCTTCATCTTCCATCATCTCCATTTCCAAGACCATGCAAGAATAACAGACAATTTTCACCCCAGCTTCGAGACTAGTAAGAGAGACTCCGCTGTAGGGTTTACACTACCAACCCCGTTACCTGGCCAAAGATGAAGAACAGCCCAAACGTGTCTGAGATCTTCCTAGCGTGTTCTACAGGCCGCAGCACAGTTTACGTCTTCTCGTACTAAATCTGGGTAGCAGTGGGAACGAACGCATACGCTGTCTCAACAACTCCAACATCCTTTATTGAGGTTGCACCACAAAAAACTTGAGGGTGAAGGAGAGAAATTTATGAATAGACAATTTCAAAGGCCTTATTTTGAAAACAAACAGTTCGTATAGTTGTTTCCCCAAAAAAATGTTTTCACAATCCAAAAAAACAAGAAGTCAATACTTGAACACCCCTACAGTAACACGCCAATACTAACAACTCGCCACAGAAGAAATACACGTCAACAAACAATACCTACATTCCACCGTGGCTAAAAAAACAATTAACATTAAAGGCTTCAGGTCTCACGGGTAAGAAAGAGGCTACACAATATGTAAAAGGATGCTTGGGAAGATATATCTCACCAAACATTAAACTCACACCTCAAGCATGGTGTTATTTTAGAGTCAGGTCCATATTAGCTTTCCACAAACCTGCTCTCCTTTTTTACTGGCAAGCCATTTAAATATGTAAAATTGTCTCACCAGTGACAGATGCGCATAGAAAAGAGCAGTGATTTGCCACAAAAGGATTAATACCTTTTGAAAGTTACGGTCTGGCAAACCGTCCAACAGATTTTTATTGGTTTATTTTATTGTGGCTGTAAATAAGCCCAGTGGCACGCAACCCACATTTGTGTGCAGGGACATCAAATACCCCCTAGCTCCAGTCAGAAATCCGGCCTCCACGACCACAAAGGTCGTTTGGACGCCTGGCCCTTGGCTTCTCCTGCACTCCTGCACAAGCAGAACACGTTAGCGGGGGCGAGCAGGGCGCACGCCCGTTGAAGATTTGACCACCGCCCGTTTGACGCCCGCTGTTCTGACCCAGGCCGTGCGAACGTAGACCCCGAAGAGCAAACCCCATTTCTCAGAGCGGCATTTCTGTAACTCGCCCAAGGCTTCACCCTCGCCGCCTATCTGCTAGCCCGGCTCTCCTCGGCTCCTCAGCGATCCCCCCCGGCCCCCCAAACCTCCGGCCTCGCCCCGCCGGTGACGCTCGGCCGGAGGCTGCCAGTCAACCCCCGCCCGGCGTCAGGCCCCGGCCCGGCGGGGAAGCGGCCGGGGGGAGCCCGGCACGGCCCGCAGCCAGGCGGGGGCTGCAGCGGAGCCCCCCGGGCAGGCGGCGCCCGCCGCCGCCAGCGAAGCAGGTGTCTCCCGCTCGGGGCCGAGGGAGGCTGAAAGACCTCCCCTCGGCTGTCAGCGGGAAGGGGCGCGGGGAGGAGAGGAGGGGCAGGGACCGCCGCCCGCCGCCCCCCGCCCCGGCACAGGCGGCCCCCGCCGGCCCGGAGCCGCTCACCCGAAATCCTGGTCCATGGACTTGAAGAAGAACTTGTAGCTGTGCACGGGCCGGTTGCTGAGGACATTTTTGAAATCGGCCAGAGTGACTTTTTCCGGCGGGACGGGCAGCTTCACCAGATAGGGGGTCTCCTCCTCGTCTATGTGGTAGATGATTTTAGTCTCCGCCATGGGAGAGGGGGAGCGGGGAGCAGAGGGGAGCCGGCCCGGGCCTCCGCCGCCGCTCGGCTCCTCTCACGGCCTCCGGCCCAGAGCCGCCCCCGACAGGAAGGGAGCTCCCAGCGCCCGGCCGCCGCCGCGCAGGGGCTCCTCGGCCGGGATTTCGCTCCCTGCACTGCTCTCTAGCTGCCCGACCCGGGAACGGCAGCCCGCCGCCGCCCGCCCCGCCTGCATCCCCCGCCGCCGCCGCCCCCCGCCGCGCTCGGGCGGGCCGCCGCGGCCCCCCGTCCCCGGGCCGGCGGGGCAGCGGGGGGGGGGGGGGGGGGGGGCGGGCAGCGGGGGCGCGGGGCGGCCGGGCCAGCCGCCCTCCTCCCGCCACCGCCGCTCTGCCCGCGGCCCCGCCGCGCTCCCGCAGGCCGCCCCCTGCCGGCGCGGCGGCACCACAGCGGGACGGGAGCGGGACGGCGGGGCCCGGGCCCCGGGCGGCTGCCCGCCGGCCTCCCCGGCGCCCCTTCCCCGCCCCCCCGCGGCATCCCCGCCGGCCGGGACCGGGGGGCGCCGTGCCTGCGGACCCGCCGTTAAGCAAGCTGGCGGGCAGGAACGGCCCCGCTGCCGAGCGCCCCTCCGGGGGGAGCCAGCAGGGCCGATCTCGGCAGCCTCATGGCGCCGGTCCCGTCCTTTCCAAGGGATCAGCTACCAAGAGCGAAGGTGCTGAGCACTCGTTCCTCGCCCTAAAATCTTCCACATTCAAACTGCTTAGGCGCACAAACACTACATCGGGTACTCTTGACATTGGCAGTGATTTATCCGAGTGCAACCCGCACCAGATGCTCTCTTTTGTATAAGCATCCCAGTCTTCGGCCTAAGAAAAACGCTTGCCGTGCCAGTAAACCTTCCCCAAGGGTTATATAAACACGGTTAGTCCCCTCGCAGCGCTCTCCTTATTTCCTCCTTCTAGGAATTAGCAGACACTTTCCAGGTACAGGCCCCTCGGCATTGTACAAAGGTGGTCAGTGTCCTTATCCGCATGACAACAGGAAAAGGGAGGTTCGTTGCTACACCTATACTCGGTTACTAAAGCTTTATATTCTAACTCAGCGGTCTTGACAAGATGCAAGATACATCCTCCCCGAGGTATTTATATGAGAGCTGGGCAGAAAACTGGCATTGCAGCGTTATAATGGCAGGCAGACCACTGTATTTTAGCTATCTCAAGAATTCGGACTCCCCTCCCCCAGCAGACCGGTGCCCTTTGTGTTTCATGAGAATCGAGATGGGTTCTGTTCAAACAATGAGCTCATGGATTCTCTGCAGATCATGAAATTTTCCACAGTGCAGCTGGCTTCTCCGCAGCTTATGCTAATAAAAGAGGAGAGACACAGTCGTGGTTCAGAAAAAAATTGCCTGTAATAGCTGCTTCAATGGAAGCCTGCAAGCTTTAGACCCATCACCACCTGAATTTCACAGAACAGCAAGAGCCGCTGTTCAGTGCTGCCAGGTGAGGTAGGTATGTTTTGCAGCACACAGTCCAGAGAAAGATCTTTAAAGCGCCATGTTTTGGAGGTGATATATTTGGGAAGGGTTCACCTTTCTCTCTAGAAATCCCCCAAAATGACAGCCAGAAAATAAAGATTTCAGAACAGTGTGCTTAGGTCTCAAGGAGTCTTCTGTTCATTAAAAATTCTTGTTCAGGAGAATCCCAAGCTAATGACATTCTCCCTTTTTCCCTTTCGAAGAAAGCAGACATTCACTTCTCGGAATACTCAGCTGCTTTCTGCGAAGGGGTAAATCACAGCTCACTGACTGAATTACCAGTGGCACTGGAATGATTTTTCTATTGGCATGAAACAGAGGAGCCAGTTGCGATAGAGGCTGCCAAAAGGTCCATTAACATTACTGCTATTTATTATTTTCAATTTTCTGGAAGTTTAATCATTCCTAGTTCCCACCAGCACACTACCACACAAATGCTGCGATACCACTTCCAGAGCCAAATTCTCCTACGCAGAGCCAGATCTGGGTACCTCTCTACCAATGGCAGAGTTAATCCACAACTCAACAAGATTTAAAAATACTGAGAAAACAAAACATCACCAACTATTTGCTGTCATTTCTGGTGTAGTGAAGCAATTACAAAATCCCATGCCTGGGGTTCTCCAACTCCCGTGATTTGCTCATCCGCTGACATTCACACCACTCATCACTGCTAAACTTGAATGCCTGTACGACCATCAAACAAGATAAACAGCAAAGTAAAGGTATGGCCTTAGTCTTCATCATGTATCTCATGATTTGGCACTGGTTTAAGTCAGGAATGACCAACTTCGTACGCTTCAGAGAGTACTTTCCAAGAGTGGCAGCCACTGATGGTTAGCCATTTCTCAGTTTCAATTTTGGAATTCTGATAGAGTAAGGCATAAGGTACTGACAATTTCTGTCAAACTATGCATTCAACTTTCTGTCTTGCATGTGTGCAGAGACACACGCTACGTTCCTGCAAGCACCTGAGAGCACTCTTGGGTATGGGAAGTATGTCATGAATCTGTCAGTTCTACCACACAGGAGAATATCTCAGCAAGAATGGGGAAGGCTTCCTTTGGCGGGACTGTAAGGTAACTAGTGCAAGCTGCGTTTTCTGAGATACTGAGCTTTATGTAGTTTTTGCAGTATGAAACTCAGGCAAAATATTAACATCCAACCCTTTGGTCTCTTCAGTTCATCCTTAATGACCTCCTGAATTCCTCAGAGACCCAGATGATACGGTATCCACACAAAGGCTAAATCAGCAAAGAGCTCTGATTCTTGCTCTATTAGCTTCACTTTTACTTTTGACAACTGAAAATATAATGAGTTGTATAATTGTCAGATGACTACCTTGGAACAGACATGATAAGACTGGATCTATGACTCACAAAAAGCTTTCTGTGTCCCCATGAAGCACAGAAGAGAGGAGATAACCCACTTTCATATTGTAGTCAAACCACAAGCTAATCCAATTAAAAAGCAGACACCGAAATGCAGAATGCACCACCTTAGCAAACCACTGGTCCATCAGGGCTAATATCTTGCTTCTTGCAGAGTTCAGGCCTTAACACTTCAGTGGAAAATAAATATAAGGCATAAAATCTCTTGCTATTAGTGCTGTGCTCTCCGTGATAGAGCAAATACTCTTGCTGACCCCTGCAGGGAGCAGACAGTGTCCTGAGACATAAAAGCCGCTCACCCTTTTCTTCATTTATATAGCAGTGCTCTTCATTACCACACAGAGAATAAGCAAGCCCTTTTAAAAAGCCATTCTTTGAATTATAGTGACAGTTGTTGCTTGTCTCAGTGAATTCAAAAAGCTCACCACACTCTGGGTGCTTAGCAAATAAGTATTTGTTTAAAGAGATACAACAAAAAGAACACCAAAGCCCTCTGACACTCGCCAAAGCCGTGACTTGGGACCCACTCTGAGATTTCATGGGTATTTTTAATACACCTTCAAGAATGTATTTGTAAAAGAACAAAACCATCTTTTACTTGGGAGGATTATTTCTTCTCAAGAGTTGGTCGCTGGCAGTTTTGCCACTCATGTCAAATGAAATTAGGTTTGACTACGAGTACTTTCGTTTGGATAGTCAACCCTGGGAAATGAAGACTTCTGTTTCCATGTGTTTCAGCAACACGGCAGGATCGACGCGGTCAGCATCACTGCAAGCTTCCCATCATTTACTGCCAGCTATCCATGCCACTCATAAGTCCGATGGTACCTACAAGGAGGCCAGTAGCACGGATGTATTAGAAACTAAGCTGACAACACCCAGTAGCCAGGGAAGATTCCCTCCAGGCTGGAATCACAGCAGTGACCTACAGAGACACAATCTGGGTTGCCAAAATGTTGAGCCCCATCAGTGGGACTAATCCTTACACTCCTTCACTTAAGTATTTTCTCCAAAATCACCATTGTTTAAAAATAAAAGAAGAAATGGATTTTGGACTTTTATCACTGAAGGGATGTATCAGAAGCTGGTGTCTGAATGAATCACACAGGAACTGTTAGCCAACCTATTCCTCCTCTTCAGAGATCCTAAGTTTCCCCGTGTAAACACCGAGCACTATGTGAAGACTTTTAGCACATTCCAAAAGACAAGTTACACAGCTGCTCTTCATCTCTGGGGCAAAGATTCCATCTCATTCTACCGATTCACACAGGCAACATTAGCATCGATGCAGAATAAGACCTAAACAGGGAAATGATCTTGAAAGAGAAAGAGAAGCAGAAAGGTATAACTGCAACCACACAGTTTGGATGTGCTTAAAATTAAGATGCTGTAGGCTGGCTCCCAAGCTGGTATACGTCAGCAGGGTGCAATTCAAGTCAGTTTACACTACTCATGGATCTGGTTTAAAAGATCTTCAAGGGTTTTTTTTCCCTCTTATTCATCTTCTCTGTGCAGCAGACCTTGGGCACAGTCAGGTCATGGCAGAACTCTGTCCCAATAGTTAACAGGAAAATAAAGACATCAAACACTAGAGGGAGGCAAAAGACTTGTAGTCCAGCAATCTGCTCCCAGCCTCCTGGGCAAAGCTCCCCAGGGCTTTCATTGCCACTGGATTCAAACACAAATAAGCCTGGGGGGAAATGACAGAAGGTATTTTCAGTGACATTTCCAAAAATACTCTTAACTGAGGAATGTGTGTTACAGGGGGATATTGCCCGACAGGTCTGTAGGAATGAGGCACTGTGCACTTCGCATGGGAGGGGAAAAGAGAAGAATAGAGAATATTCATGTTGGTGCTCCACAGGGACGGTGCTCCACAGGGACTGCTAAAAAGACATTAGAAGAATGTAATGGAAAAAAATTAACCAACGTTGTTTGCAGATGCACACAACTTATGAGATTCATAGGAATGAAGCATGTCTCCTCCAATTTCAGTCTCTTTTTCATCTAACTTGAGTCTATTGATGAGTGCTCAGTTACTGCTACCAAAAGTCTGATGCATCTCAGTGTGATCCAGTAGTGATGGAAGAATTACCACATTGAACAAACTATGTTCATATCCTTTCAAGTTCTCCCAGCAACAGCAAAAATCAGATACTCATACAGAATGGCGTCAACCTCCCTAACCCTGCTGCAGAAATGCTGCTAACTTCTGTCTTGGAACTCAACTGTACTTGAAAACAACAATCAAAGCAACGGAGATGAGTCTGCGAAGATGTGAAATGTTATTGCAAAAGGCAACTGGTTGAGCATTTCAAATCACTGTGTGACATCAAGCTGGTTTTGATGAAGTACCTTTTTCTCCATCATACGTTTGCTGTAGATGGGTCTTCAGTGGGAAATTTTCATGAGACCCTCTGTTGTCTGGGCAAAAAGCTCTGACTGTGAGGGGAAGAAGCGATGCCTTCCAGGCAAGACCTCCCTTGTTGCTGAACCAAGCACACAAAATGCTGTGGGTTAGAGCATCAGTACTCCAGCTATGAAAACTCAGCACTCCCACACTTTTTCTGGAGTCTTCTTAGTGCCAGTCATGGAGAACCAGTCACTACTGCACACATACACTTCTGGTAGTGCTAAGCATTTTCAAACATTTTCATGTGAATCACACCTCATCAATGAGTTTAATGGGTCGATCCCAGCTCCTACTCATCATGACTCAATCTATTTTCTTTCCTCAGCCATTTTCTGGTTCTCCTACCTCTTCTTAGCAGCTGCAGCACTTTTTTAGAAGGGGAGAGCCACACTTGAAAAATTTCCCTGCAGCAACTGTCTTCAGAGGGCCACATACACGATTAAAAACTTGACCTCTACAGAACGGTGGAGTTTTTTTGCTTAGGAATGTCTATTCGGATCTTCATCCTGCTTCTCTCAGGTCCCCAGTGTTTCTGCTGCCCCTCAGAAATTTGTTCTGTTAATGACTAGCAAGTCCCTCTCCACTGGTAAGACTCTCCCCAGACTGGGAGGCAGAAAGGAAATTAGGACAATCTGGAGTTCATTTCAGTCAAGTTGAAGACAATGAAAATATTTAATTTCAGCGGTCTGCAAAGCAGGCCCTGTGGTTGCTATATTAGCTTTTTCTTGTTCCTAGCTGCTTTCCTGGAAAATCAGACCCATTGTCCACAGAGACAGAGAAAAGTAACAAGATGCCCAGCAACAAATAACCAACAGCAGAGTTGGTGGCTGGAGTCTGTCAGCAGAGACCCAGTGTACCAGCAGAAAGGAACAGCGCTTCAAGCATTAATGACAGCCAGCACTGGTGAAGGCTATGCAGTAAGACCTCACTCTTCAAGATAATTGCATAATTGCAGCTGCCTTTTTTGCAGGCTCCCCCATGTGTAGAAAAAAAAAAAGCCACACTGGGTTCAAGAGGGAACCAGGCAATTTGTACATGCAGAGTGTCAGGCAAGTACAAATAAGCAGGCCTGCAAACACTGCATTTGTATTTCTGAAGCCCTCAGAAAAACTCCACTCAAGCTCCATATTCCCCCAACAAAGAACAGATACAGAAATCCAATCCAACGTGTGTCACCTCAGGCCAGCAAAACGGTGGCATCTCTGACTCCCAGCATCAACAGTGTAATTTGAAGACTTTTTTTTATGGCATGGCGCTCTAGTTTGCCAGTGGCATTTAAGGGAAAAAAAAAACCAGGTAAATTTAAATCTTAGAAAACTGCTGTTGAGTCAGATGTTCCCAGTGGGACTGGCAACAGCTCCAAGGTGATCTCACTTTGCCCAAAGTATCTTTTTTTCAGTAGTTCTAATTTGGCTTCTCTTCACTGTGAAGAATCTTATAGGTTATAGCAGCGACTGACCAGTAAAGTCCCACAACAGTACCAGAAAGGATACTTTGGATGAGATCTTTATTGTACGTGGCCCCTGGCTCCACCTGCTTAAGAACTCATCATTCATTCTCAGCAACAGCAGAACCCAATGAGAAGGAACTATACCCCATCCACTTCTCACTGTCTTCATCTCCCAACCTTTCTAACCTGTTTGGTTTGTTTTCCCTCTGGTTATCTGAGAAAGCACACGCAGCCATCACAGGGCAATTCACCCCAGTGTAGAGGTGGTATGAAATGGCAGGAGACTGGCTGTAGTATGATTTCCAACCAGGTAAGAGAGAAGATAATACGTTCACCAGAGCTAGACAAGCTGGTCAATAATCTCAGTTTGCTAAATGCACTACTATGCCACTTTTTAGTTTCATATCCTGCTTTGATCCTTCAAATTCTTGTACCTGTACCCTGCACTGTCCATCCAAGCAGCAATACAAGCTGTTTCCATCAGTGTCCCTGGAAGAACTCTGTCACACCAGCTGGGATACTACTCAGCGCGTGGAAGCCCTCCAAGAGCAGAATGTGCAGTAGGAACTTTGCAAGGTGTTAGTTCTGCAAGGAAAAGAGGAATTTGGGCTGGAAGCAAAGAATAAAACTGTGCAGTTAACTATTCCAGCAGGATATGTTATCTTCCCTTCTGGACCTGCAGACTTATGTACTATGAAGGAGCTGCCAGCCTTCGTCTCTGATAGATCAACTCTACCTACAGCCACAGATCTGTTCATTATACAACACTTTTGGAGAGCTAAAATTTGCCTGCGGGCCCCATGACCAAATCAAACGATGTCCCATGTGGAAACCATACTGAAATCATTGGAATAACTTATTGCCTCCAATCTGCACTTTGTCAAGCACTTTAGGATGGTCTGAGATGAAACACACTGCACAGCTATTGGGAAGAATTACCTAATGCTGGCTAATAGCTTAGATAGCATCTCCAAAGAGCAAGAAATAAAATCAACCTTAACTTGAAACTCCATTATATTCTCCTTTATTTCTTAAATGCTAGGAGTGTTACACAATGATAAATGGTAAAAAGTTACGCAACAATAATAATGAAAATTAATTCTGTTACAACAAAGAAAAAACCCAAGCTTTATGGAACAAGTCCTCCTCTCAGCCTTGAGAGGAAGCAGAGTGTGCACAGAGCTGAAAAGAGGGGGCTTTAGTTCTAGTCACAGTTTTAACCCCTTTTAAGGTCACTGCCATACACCCTTTCCTTGTTCCACAAGGGCTTACCCTCCAAATGTTACCCTAAAAGACACTTTCATTTCTCTGCCCTCATTGACCTAGAGTACTCACTGATAAATAATTGGTATAAAAATATTAGGGGTTATTGTTATTTTAGCTAACTGAACATAAAATGCGTGTCTCAGGAAACCAAGGAGACTATAATGAGGCAAAGCTTGCCAAGAGCCTGCAAAGCGACAGGTAAAGAAGTCTATCAACATGCAGCATTCCACTAGTGCAGTGAGAACATTATTTTGAGTAACTCGGGCAAAGCACATTTACCAAAGGGCTACACACATTGAAAAATTGTTTCTCCATGAGAGGCAAGTTACTGCCCCATATTAGGGAAAGAAAGGCTGAGATGAGAGAATGAGAGAGAAAACCAACCTGTCTAGAATTGCACTGAGTCTGTGGCAGAGCAGGAACAGACGACAGTGGTCCTGCCCTTAGCCTAGTGGTTAATTGCCAGTCGAGCCTTCTAATTTTCACATGCAAGGTCAGCTACAGAGACTTCACAGCAATGCCAAAAACTGACAGATTACAAACTGCATATGTGAAGGACCTAAATGGCTTCTCACCAGTATTTAAGGGCAAACAGCCTTTGATAATTCCTCTGTATTAAGAAACAAACCTCTTCAGTTTAGTGTTCAGTTTTCTTTCTCTCTTTTTCCAACAGTTTGAAAGTACAACTGGTTATCCTGCAGTCTTGCCTGGATCTCTTTCAGCCAGAATTTTAACATACTAAATTACATACTGGATGTGGCAGGCTGCTTTTGAAAACCACTGTTCTGATCATCAGTCCAATCACACACTATATGCGCCTCCTGAAGAAAAAAGGGCCATAATCTCAGCTTGGACACCCATCTTGATCAGTCTAGGGTTATACTGGCATGTCTGACCATTACCAAATTCAAACTGGTGATTAAAGCAAGGATGAGGAACTCATAAAGCTCTTCCTAGTGCTTGTTTCAGAGAACATATTAATTTTTTTTCCCCTTAAGCTATTTTGCAGCCTAGAGGTCAAATGAAATATTTAAATGCCTCTGGAGTTTATGAGTACCCCCACTTTGAGCTGGTGTCTATACGAGCTGTGCTAAGCAATTTGAACTGGCAAGTAAAGATCTCCAACCTTTGACTCACAGACATGAAAGGGAGGGAGAAAGACATTAATGACAATTACTTGAGACTGTGCCACCCTGATGGAATAACCAGTGCAGGCTCACGCACCTGCAGGAATGCAGCTTGGGTTTCAATCAGGTCCAGCCAAAGGCAGCCTGAGAATGGCTGTGTACTCTGGGGGAAAGGCAGGCAAATAGGGACCCAGGCCCAACCCCAGACCCTCCTTCTCCCTAGTCGTGGGTCTGTCCAATCTGAGCACTTTCTGTAGGGGTGAATTTTAAGTGAAGATAAAGGCAGTTAGTTGCAAATCACAAAAAGTGCCCTGAAAGCAGCGGAAGGGATAAGCAAACTAGAAGTTAAGGATCTGCCCAGCTCTAGCTTAAGAAGGCTCACCTCCACCTCTGCTGTTATATTCTATTATTAATATTTTTAATATTTGAAGGCATTAAAAATAAGGGTCCCCAGTATATTTATTCTTTAACATAGTCCTCACTAACAGAGAGGAGTATTGATACCCATACAAACTGACATGGTCCATTTTCCACTCCTACAAAAAGTGTGCGTTGAAGTACTGACATCCTAGCTTCTGAACAGACAATACGGTTCCTCCTGGTACACAGAGGGCCTTAACCACCACACTTTTGGCAGAGCTAGGGAGCTGAGCTCAGCTTCAGTGTAAGCAGCTGCAACTCAGCAACCATCACACCCAGCACAGCATAACTGAGTTGCTAAGAGTCTTACTGAGCCCTGTCACACAACAGCAGAGATCAGTGGCATTTGTGGGAGGAGGGAGAGGGGGTCTGAAATGGGATTTAGTTGTCTAAGAACATTGTCATCAGTCAGACAAGACACCCAAGTTGGTAGGGGTGGAAAGAAAGGGGCAGGTATGGGACTTGACACTGATTCCTACACTAGGGAGGCCCATAGCATTGGATAGCTCTCAAACCATCACTGGACCCTTACAGTACGTGTGCTCCTGCAGTGGGCAGCTTCACCCAGCCAGGACAACATCTCTTTCTGGTTTGACCAAACTTGTACCCCTATTAGATGGCACTGACATGTTCCTGGATAAGTGGTGAGGGTGTCTAAAACAACAGCCAAGACACATACCATGCTAGGCAGCAGGTTACATTCCCAGTTGTTTAGCTGGTAGACTGAGATGCTTTCCTTGGACCACAGCTACTTCATCACTTGCAAAGACCTCAGAATTCTCCATCCCCAGGAAGAAATCCAGGCTGAGATACCAGTTGCAAGCAGAGCACTGCTTCAAGACTGAAATCACACCATCACCCTCACATCCTCCCTCACCCTCACAGTAGTTCCACGCAAGCTCTTCTTCACCCTTCCACCACCTACAACATCCTGGAGACCCTACCCCAGTCCCATTTAGTCACCAAGCCCACACACAATCCCTCCCTCTGCCATTCTCTTCAGACCACCAGAGAGTAGGCTGGCAATCCTTGGCCACCTCCACCCTTACACAACAAGAGCACAAGCCACTGTCATCATGCTCACAACAGTAGCAAAGACCTTTTCTTCTGTGCCCCAGGGACCACAGGTGTGCCTGGTTTGGGAATGGTGCCACAGACTATCCCAAGTAGTCAGAGGAGCTGTGTAGAAGTGTTAATATCCTCCAGCTTTCCTGATGCTTTAACTTGCTTAGATTACAACACAGATTTACTGACTTCTGATTTTTGGACATCCCCACCTGACGCACTGTTCATACGTAGAACTCCCCTTCAGCCCACAGCCCCACTATCTCAGGTATCCACCCCTCAAAACAATGCCAAAATCCACAGGAATGGACTCATCTCCCTCCTCAACTCCCCTTCTGAGACCCTGGCTCATAAGAATTCCTGACAGGCTATCTAGTGGAGTGTGCTGGTACTCTTGCTCCTCATGGTATGCTCACGAGAAACTACTCCTTTTAACAATCTGTCTACCTGTGCTGCTGTAATCATACCTTTGTTTTGATGCTCTGTGTGGCCTGGATCCACCCAAAGACTGCAGGAAAATCACATTCCAGATTCCACACAGGAGTTTAGCCCTCTCCATAATATTTCTGGTTCTGATCTAACTGAGACTGGTATTACAGCACTGTAACTCCATCAACTTCAGCTGAAAGTGTCTGCTCATGCCAAACTTGATTTGGTCTGCACTGAAACAAAAACAAATCAACAAACAAGCTTAGAGTGAGAAATACAGTTAGGCTTCCAGAATTCTTTGGAGCTGATCCCAACTCTACCCTTGGTCATTTGTGTGCCTCCTTTTCCCCTGAAAAATGAGGATATTGACATTTCCCCATTTGTAAAATGAGGTATTTACATTGTCATTCATGACAGGGTGTACTCTTTGTACTTCACCTGGAATACGTAAAGTGCTATGTGACAGTACTGCTCCTCCTGATTTATGCCAGCCTATGAGAGATCACAATCAGGCTTTGCTATTATTCTTTTGATGAATGCACTACATGGAAAAATGCCTGATATAATGATGGCTCAAGATTAGTGATGCAGGTTGGTTTATTTAAAGCAGTAACATCAAAGCAAAAGGTCCGCTGATTCAGCTCATAAAAATCATTGATGCATAAAACCAACAATAATATCAAGGAAGAAAAGGGGAATGGAGGACTGGGAGAACAAAAGAAGAAAAGGCAACCCAAACCCATTGTAAATGCACACAAGACATGGTCTAACTCTTTCAAGAAGCATTTGCAAATACCCTTGTGCTTAGTGGGGAGAAAGTCTACGTGAAAAAAATCTATAGTAACTGGAGGGACACGATATTAAGAAAAGGCATCTCTCTTCCATTTATCTATCTTTGATTGAAGCTTCTGGTCCAGCCAGCAGCTTGGTAATGTCTTCATTTACAATATTCCTTCCTGAAATCTGAAAGCAAATTGAAATGGAGGTCAGTACCCGAAGAGAGATTTCAAACCATCCAAAGCAGCACACTGTAATATGGATTTAGCTATACCAGTGCAAGTGACCATTTGCAGTCCAGCCATGTCCCCAATTTCCTCTTAATAAAGCCCACAGTGATACATTTATACTGTGTATAAATTATTGCACAGATCATCTCTGCAGAATGTAAGCAAAAATATCATGAGAACTCGATGAAGAACAGCAGGTCTAAAGCATGGATTCTCCAGACCATTCCCTTCTTGATGTCATTTCAGTCACATTTATTATATTCTAAATTCATATGAAAGGAGTCATGGAACCTAGGAACTTCTTACAAGCACTGCTTGGCATAAGTGTGACTCTACAAACTGAGGTGTAATACTCAGGATTAATACTGGATAAGCAAAAAGAGATTCAGCCCCGAGGGAGGGAGAGCTGTCTGCTTTTGTTGGATGAAGTAAGTGACTGACCATTACCCATAAATTAATTCAACTCAAAACACTCTCTTCTGCACAATGTTTTCTTCTTGAACACCCTGCCAGGACATTTTTGAGATACATCTCCCTCTGAGGTTACAGTAGAGAATGCACTATTCCAGCCCTGCAAGGCATTCTTTTTCCAATAAAGAAGAATTCTACTTGTGCCACGCCAAAAGTTTTTAAAAGCCTAATCGCTACTTGCATCTTGTGGTTCCATGATGAAAGGATAGAAAGGGAACTAGCTTCTCATTCCTGCTGCCATTTGTCATGATGTTTATCATTCTTCATTCGGCTGTGGCTTGGTCAGCTTGCTGCTAAACTGCGTTCTTCCCTCCTCCCTCCCTTCAACCCATCAGAAGGTTCCTACAGCCACCAATTAGGGTGAAGCAGGTCATTATTACCTCTGTCTAAATCAATGTTCTTTGCTGGGAAGCTTCTGGCTTGCTCAGCCTTCTCCTTCAGGATGTTGTTTTTGTAATCTGTGTAAGGGAGGAGTATAATTCAGATAGCCATTAGAACATGAAAAGAAAACAAAGCTTTACAGGCAAGGTGGACATGTGATGAGTCCTTCTGTGAAGTAGGAAGGACCTGGCATCTAGGCCTGGCATCTCCAGATCTCTAGGAGTAACTCATGGAGTTACTCAGCCACTCCACAGGAAAAGAAAAGCTGCTACAACTTAAATTTTGCCCCTGGCACTGATCAGTTATGCATACTTCAGTTTCCTGCTCCTCATAGGCACCACAGATTCTTCCAGCATGTAACAAAAAGCTCTGGATTATCTATGCAAAGCTTACCTGAAGGTGACTGATGCAGTTATTCAAAGAATTTGCTCATAGGGGACTTCTAGTTAAACTCAAAAGTCAGGCCTGCCCCCTCCAGCTGCAGTCCCCCTGCTTGCACTGACTTGTGGGTTGAGATTCTCAAAGTTGCCATTTAAAATGGGAGGCTAAGCAATTTCAAAATGGAGATCTAAATGCCATTAGACAATCCTCACTCATAGTGAGTTTTGACCTGGTTTGGAGAATGGTTGCTAGCTGATGCATACCCAGCCTGATGTCTTCACTTTTGTATTGAGTCAGATCTGTTGTGTCGACTGTAAATTCTTTAAGATTTACATCCTTCCTGAAAAAGAAATAACAGTGAAAAATGGTATTGTCACATCCTTTAATAACTGGCTCCTTTCACACTTTTTCACAATAGCTTTTCTAATGCTACTTTAGAGAATTTAATTTACAGTGTTTAATTGCTAAGTATCTGGAGAAAGTTAAAAAAAATCCATAGAAGACTTCATTCTCTACTAAGTACTGGTGATTTTCACAGGAATCCTTACAGAATCCTTTCCAGTTTCTATAAGGCTTCCCTGGAGAAAGCATTACAGATGGGTAACAGCATTGGCAGCCATTGTACGTGGGTACTTTTCCTGTAGAGTAAAAATGCAACTGCCAAATCAGCCCTACAGACCATTCTCTCCTTCCATACTTTGACAGCATGGAAGTCACTCCCTGATATGCAATCGTTATGCAAGTGCATATTCCTGGGAACGTTACACTAATGATCACTAGAGTGTAAAGCTGCAAAAGAATTGGTGCAAAGCAATGAATCAAATCTATCAAAAAGCTGATGCTTTACATGGCTGCACTCATACTAACCAAATCCCCAGCCGGTTTAGGCTCTTAATGACAGATGAGGTTTGGGGCCTATAAGTTTATTTTTATGGATTCTAATCATAGTTATAGACCTGTGAATATACTTACTCTCCGTATTTCTTCACATTGTATTCATAACCTAAACAGGGAGAAGAAACAGAATGAGCAGTCACATCCAGTCCAAACAACCCCTCCCAGATAACAGTGACTGCAGTAACACCCAGTACTTATTCACCCTGCTCCTTACTGTGGTGCTTACAATGATCACTTTCACAATCCCTCTAATACATAAGAATTCATGTGTGTTCCACTGCCACACGGAGCTTCCCTTTCCTTTACTCAACAGCTTTCCAGTGGTTTTCCCAGATCTATGGATGACCAGCCATGAGAAACTACAGTAATTGCCATATTTCATTTCTTTCCATCTCCCATTTATTACAGAAATACTGACCTCACCTGGCATCTCTTGTGTGCTGGTGCTGCACTTGCCCATCCCCAGCTCATTGTATAGGCCTGAATCCATCAGATGCTACAGATGCTGGTTTTCATCAGCCTCCCACATGCCAGGTATCTAACTACACTCCTGTCTCACCCCACCCTGCAAGGAGAGATGATTGCAGGCTCCTCTTTTCCATTCGAAGGCCCGGGCCAGGAGCCTGTCCCCTCTGTGACTGCAAAGTAACTCCACTGAAGTCAGTGGAGATAGCCCCATCTTGTGTCGGTGCTATTCCCCTGACAGGTAAATAAGGACGAATGTGGTACTGCAAAGAACACAGCAGAAGACAGACATTCCCTGGTATTTGCTTTTTGTGCGGCATCCAAAACTATTTGTGTGGAAGTCACCAAAAGATCTCCATTTACCTAATTACACACAGACAGTCACCCAGCACAGGGAGTCCAGCAAGGACTTAAGACATCTTTGTTCCTAAGGGATGCATATGGGCCTTCTGCTCTAAATAAATTCCACTTGTAAAGAGCAACTATCTAGCTGTTCTAATTTTCTTCTCCCTTACAACAGAGCAACTCAGCAATCAAGGCCTGGAAATCTTTACACCACACTAATGAAACTCTCTTGGCATCAGCACCTGCAAAGACTCCCGACTGCGTAGGCTGCTGGTTTTCCAGAAGAGCATCACTGCCTTCAGCACTGTGCTTTGCAGTAATTATTTGCAGAATCAGCTCTCCTGCCATAAGATATCCCTATAAGAACTAAAGAGCTGGTCTTTTCTAGTGCTTACCCCTCTGCCGGCGCTTGCGGGTGACAAGGACAACAATGATGAGGAGGACGACGAAGAGCAGCAGAGTTGCCAGGATGTAGCCCAGCTGCTGGAAGAAGTGCATCCGGCTCTCAGGGATGATGACATTTATCACATTGTGGCCCCTGACAACATTCGGATCTGATGGCAAAAGAAAAGGAAAACAGGTTGATAATTGTAATTTGCATCCAAAGCAAAGCACGTTCACACGTGGGCCCATATATTGACCTGATAAGCATGTTCAGTGAGAAACTCTTCTGAACTGCATGAAATAAAGGGCAAATGGCTCCCTAAATTACAACACACTGCATCTCTGTCAGATGGAAGATGCCTGCGCTCTTCACCAGACCATTATACTTCCCAGGAGCATGAAGGATTAACAGTGGCTGTTGCACATTCCCTTGCTGCTGCCTGGCTGTCAGCATGCTCTTGTTTATTGCAGAGGGGAAGTCTAGAAAGAAGCCACACTAGACAGCCCCAAGCTTTTCTGCAGAGCAACACAACCCTCCTCTGGGTCCCTTATAACACACACACCACGTTGCTTCGGCTCCAGACAGCAAAAGTATGAAGCAGCCTCTCCCTGCCAAGGGTTATAATTTACAGAGTGGGAGGAATTTTCAATGCCAAAGAATGAGTTTCCTTTTAAATAAAATAAAAATCAATAAAATAAATAAAATAAAAAACCCACAAAGAAAAGCCAAGATTCCATTCCATTTGTGGGTGCAGCAGCATTTCAGTTCCGCAGGACGGGGAAGGGTAACTCAAAACTCATACTTGGAACATTTTTTTAGATCTCAAATAAATAGGTCAATGTTTTACACATATAAAGAGGAAGCGACTTCTCTGCTTGCAGTCAGAGTAGTGGACAAATCCAGCAGACCTATAAGACACGCTGTGCTGGGGAAGGCTTTTCTCTTCAAAACAGAGCAGAAGGCAACACCTTTTCCCCCTAAAAGGGAACATTCACAGAGCACCAGGCAAGAACCTGTCTGGACTTCTGGCCTACCATTCTCTCAGGAGTTTAACGCTGTACATTAGTCAGGGAAATAAGGGGAAAGATGGGGGAAAACATCCCAAAAACCACAGTGCCATTTAACAGATGTGTTCTAACGTGAGAAACGTTGACATTTTTGGAACTGCTGGCATAGTAACTGGTTCCAGTTTGTCGGTAGTTTCCAGCATTTAAAAACACCAACCCACCAACAATAAAATCAAGTAAGACAATAGTGGATTGAAAGAAACACTTTGAAACCAGAGATGATCGTTTGCTAATGCTAACAGCAGTCCTAGAAAATCGAGAGATTTTATCATATGGTCTCTTCTGGTAGCCCAGCCCTCCACTCTAGCAACACTCCAGTTTTTGCTGGCATTGCTAGATGCTGTGTGCTGGCTGGCTACAGTGCTGAAAACCAGTATGTGTTTTTCACCACTGCTAAGCTAAAAAATACCAAACCAAAAAAACCACTTGCAAAGCTGCAAACAGTATACGTGACAGTTCTACTTTAACAAATCTCGGGATCATGAAGGGCTTCTTCAGCAGCTGCCATAATGAGATGGTAGCCACTGGAGCAACTGTTGAGCCAGAAGTCAGCAAACATAAATGCATTCTATTCCTGGCCTTTTGCTTTCCCACGGCACTGCAAGATAGGGTAGGAGGGGAGTTAAACTTTAGTCAACATTGGAGAGGTCACTGTAACAACAAACAGTGGAAAGAGAGATTCAGTAACTTTGGGTCTCCTTGGCTTACTCAGTCAAGTAATACTAAAAATACTTGTCATAGTAGTGTTTTGACAAAGCACCATTGGTGGACTTCAAAGTGCATCACTGGGAAGGCAGTAGAATATATTCCATTTTATAATTGGGGAAACTGAGGCACAGAGTAACGGTTGGTTCAATTGCACCCACGGCAGCTCCTAGACTAGCGTCACCAAGGTAACTCTCCTCCTCATCCTCATGTTATATCAGAATTTAAGCTGAGGTGACGAAGGTTTATTCTGTAACCAAGATCTGATCTTTCAGTCTGTCTCAACATGGCATGCCCACCTGCCTCCAAGTCACTCACGTGATCTGGCTTAACTACTGGAAAATAAGTTTTAATGGGGGGGGGCGGGGGGGGGGGAAGAGAACAGCGGTGCCTTTACATTACTTTACCAAAGTGTCAAGGGTCAGATTCTTCTGCTGGAAAAAACTGAGAGCTCTCTACCAAGAGAGCTCACAAATGCTGGGTACGTGGCCCATTTTCTTTTCAAGGCTGGCAGAGGATTGAGAATAGTTTAGCAATAAGCATGAGACACAACAGATGCCATTCTTCAGTCACCTGCTCCAAAGCAAACGCAGAGTAAAAAAGCACTGAATTAGTAGACATACACCACATTTTTACTGCTGAGCCTGAGAGCAGAATTGAGTTCATGCTTATATTCAAAACAGGATGAAGTCTCCTGTCTGGAAATGGCTCCATACCTCGGACCTATGCCAGGAACTATAGCTGCCTGCCGAAAAAGCTCATTGCTGTGCTTTTGTTATCTCCTGATTTTCATTTTGGCTTTATGTTATAACCCCAGACGAGTTCTGTACACTTTTTCATGGAACAGGGCAGTATCTCAGCCTCTCCTGCTGTAAACAAACAGGGCATGTCCCAGCAGGCTCCTCACCAGCAGTGGGTTTGAAAAAGGCACTCCGGATGTCTCAGCTTCTTTCACATTCCCATCGACTCAGCACATTTTTGTGTGTGGTGCTCTCAGCCCAGCTGAGCGTTCACTGCCCGTAGGGAAAAAAGCTCTTCTTAGGATGTTCTTTTTGACAGTGGAAATGGCTTTTCTCAGGAAGGCAAGCTCCTCCGGCACTGAGGGCACCACTGCCAAACTAAGACAACCCTGGCAGGTTAAATTATTTGTAGGTTCTGTCTAACTTCTGAGCAGGTACCTAACTTTTCAGCAACAAGCAGGACAACATCCAGGAAAGAGAGGAATAAATTCCTGGGTGGGTAACTTGGAAAACAAGATCTAGGTTTCATCTGCGCAATGTGATCCGGATAGGGCTCAAGGGCAGCGGGACACATATTTTGTATGTCCTGGCCTCCACGTCAGCTCAGCCCCAACAGCCACCTCTCTTTAGTACTGCCTGGGTTTTCTGGACACCAACCTCAGTCCCAGGAGGAAGGTTTAGGTTTCTGTGACTTGAAAAAGACAATTTCTAGAGAAGAATAGACCTATTTAAAAATGTATGAAGCATGTCAAAATTCTGTATTAAGCAGCCAATAAATATTAAACCACAATGAATATTTTAGAATGTTAATAAGGAGCTATACCCAAAAGACTTTAAAAAAATATTAAACTTGGGATTTTTATTTTATTTTCCTGCCTGAGCTAAGCATGATGGTTTTGAGTTTGGACAGGCTGTCAGATGATAGCTCACTGCAGTGGAAAATGTGAAAATTGGACAAAAAAAAAAAAAGCCAAAGGGTGGAGGAAAATTCCTGGTGCTTGATTCTGCATGGTCTGGCATCTTGCACAGCCTAAATCCCTGTGCAAAGGGGAGCAAACACGATCTACACTGGTGAGAATAGCGGCATGTTATAAACAGCAGAAGCAGAGCAGAATCGGCCCCTGCCCCACACCTTCTCCACCTCCAAAAAAGCAATCAGGAAAGGGAGCCTGTTAGAAAAACAGCTTGTTTGCCTTAGGCCATGTCAGTGTTGCAGAGCAGAACAGGTTGCAGAATTGCCCTGGAGCAAAGAAAACAGGAGCTGGACAGGATGTCTCTACAGCACTGGGAGCAGGGTAATTAACCCTGATGGGTGGGACACTCTGTTTTTGGTACAGCACGGTATTAAAGCAGCTTGGCAGGATCCTCACTACTATCACTACACATGCAGCTCCAGGTACACCAACGCAATGGAAATAGCTCAGAAACAACCAAGCCCGTACACGAGCCATATACTAGTAGTGAGGGAGGCAAGACCTCATCTACTCTTCTAGCCCTAAGGGCAGGAATAGCCCCTGGCTCAAATGCGAGAAACCCTCATAGAAGAAACCCCCGCATGGCTGGAAGTGGCACCTTCGCTTCAGTGGTGTCTAGGATACTTCTGCAGGGCACAGGTTTGCTCCCTCCTGGGGGCACTAAGTGATCCCTGCAGACCACTGTGGAGGGACAGAAAATGCAAGGATGTTTTGGCATTTGGAGCAAAGGCCTCCTGAGGTGATGATGGGGGCTCTTTAGAGCTCAAAGGTGCAACTGTAGATACTTATCTCTTCCTCAGTCAGGAGAACCACTTCCAGAGGCCACTTACCTATGGCTGGAGCAATGTTGTAAGTTGTGAGGTTCACCACCTTCTTCTCCCTCACTGGCTCCGTCACAAAGACTTGGTAGATCCTGCGCTCGTGCAGGCCACAGTAGTGATGGTGCAGGTGGCACGAATAAGTGCCTTCATCTGCACTTTCCAGCTCCGAAATCCGCAGGGAAAAGTCACCCAGGGCAAAGGCTGCGTCAGTGATGTTCATCTTCTGACGAATGAAGAGAGGTCCATAAGAACGGCGCTCACCAGAGGCATACAGATCAATGAGGCGGTCAGCCCGGTCATGAGGAACCCCTGGGGGCTGCCTGTCCCAGTGGACCACTTGTTGTGCCTCTTCACTGTGCCGTTCGGTCCAGATGTGCTTACGGTTCACACAGGGGAGCACCACTATGCTGCCTTCTAGGGCAACAATCACAGGCTTTTCCCCATCCCAGTACTGTTTTGCATCCTCAGCTGTGGAAGAGACAATACAAGTTGTGCAACCTTGGTACGTGCATCTTTACATACTTGTCTTACACTTAAGGACACCCAGGCACACCTAAGATTGCTCTCAGACCCTGCAATCCTATAACACATCCCCTCCAATGATCTTGAAGTGCCACAGGGGTAGTGTGCCCTGTTCACACTTACTTCAGCAGTCAGTAAAGAAATTCACCTTTGTCTTCTACATCCTAGGTCAGTGCATTAAGCAAGACCACTTTCTTTTCCTTATAACCGAGAGTTAATCTCTTGCTTCAGAAAGCAGGAAATACATTCTCTCCGCAGACTAAGAATGGAACGAGAACAACAGATTTCATCTTCAATATACTCTATCCCAGTTCTCCAAGCAGGAAATGCTTTTCTACCCACAAATGCCCTAATTACTGGAGGAGTTAAAGAAGCACTGTTTTGTATTTTGTTCTTGAAAAGGAATAACAGACAAACCAAAACACAAATGAGCAGACTGGGGCTCACGTGCCTGCCTGGATGTTTTTATTGCATAGAAGCTGTGAGAACAGCAGTCGAAGACCTGCACTTCTCTCCTATCCCACCAGCCCTTCAACATCTTGCCAGCACAATCAGCCCCAGTAGCTTCACTTGTGCATTACAGAAAGGTCAATTTAAATGACACGGTAGCAATGCATGTGCAGCATGGGTGGCACACGCTGCCAACAGCCCTTAGAAGCTTGCTTTTAGAGCTGGAGTTAAGGTGTGGTAACTTGCGGAGGCTTTTTAACTACAGGCTTCTCAGGGCAAGCTCACCAACCAATGTATAAGGCAGATCTTTGCGGCTAACCTGACAGATGATGGATTGTTACTAGGGGTGTTCTACTGCTGGAGCAGTAAGAGGATGGTTAGCTAATTGGGCTGCCGAGAGTAAACATTTAACTTAACAGGCTCCATGCATTGTTCCGCACATGCCGAGAAAGGAGAGAGGTTCATAAATAACACACATTGAATAAAGTTCCTGAAACTCAGGGATAGCAAACGGCATAGCGATCACCACTGTCTCCTGATGCTTTCCAAGCCTCTGGTGGCATCTGTGCCCTGAACGTGCAACTGAGAAGGCACAGGCAAAACCCTGCATCCACACTGCTCTTCTCTGACACTAGCAGAAGAGAGTGCCAGACCTACCGTGAATCAGCACACAAGCCCCATCATGAATTCAACAGAGTCCTGGTGGCCACTGGCCTCCAGTTGCCCAAGCAGGTCCCCTGCAGAAAGGAACACCAAGCTGTCTGCCACACCTACCTTTCTTGGTGATAGCTAGTCGGACTTTCACAGTTTCATATAAGTGGCAGTAGTGGTGGTGAAGACTACAGGAATATGTGCCTTCATCACTCTCTGCAACATCTAGTACAACAGGGAAGAGAGGGGAAGTTGAATGTTTAATGCTGAGACAGTGATTACTGTTGTCATTTATACTGTTTCCCAAATGCTTGTATGGATGCAAAAGGCCCTTCATATAACTTGGTTCTAACCCATCCTTATACCCAAGGTAGGCTAAACAAAGAAGAATCATCATACATAATTTGTTTAGTTTATTTGCTCTTGTGTGGAATGTATTTCTATTAACAGATGGAAAGAGAAAGCTGATTTAAGCTTTCTCTAAGCTGATTTAGCTAAGAGCAGTAATAGGAAGAATGGCAATCTTGGTTTTATAGTTCAAGAACTGAAAAACAGTCAAACGTGCACAAGAATCCCAAGTCACTTTCAGGCAATGAGTTGTTATCAATTCTCCTTTAAAACAGGACTGTTTCAAAGGGAAATACAAGACTATTGCCAGTGCTTCAGAGAACCTCATTAACCTCATTAGAGTGATATTTACTTATTTATAGAAAATGCTGTGTAAAATAGCCATTTTCACAGAAGAACACAAAGTTAATTTAGTTGTGAATCCTCCATTTTGCAGACAGCATAGGGAGAAAAGACACCATTTAGTACCTTTGATCACCAAGGAGAAGTTGCCATCAATAAATGCATTCTGGGACATGAATATCCTCCCTTGATTGTAGGAGCTGTATACGCGCTGATCTCCGGCTGAGTACATGTCACATAGCCTCTCCGTCCTGTTATCTCCATAGTAGTTGCTGTACACATCCCAGTGGACTACACGCTGGCGGTCATTCAGACGATCCTGGGTCCACACTATGCGGTAACTCTTGCAGGGCAGGACAGCCTGTGACCCCAACGTAGCACTGATATTTAACACTGACACTACAACGCTGTCTGGGTTTGAGGCATCAGCTGGGACTGAGAGGCAGGAGCAAAGAACAAAAACCAGAGTTACTAGATTAATGGCACGTGAAGACGACGTAAGAGCAGGACTCAGACCTGTCCTAGAATCTCTGCACACCTTCCACCCCAAAAAAAGAAACTTTCAAGACCAACATAGAGCTCTCTCATGGAGAAATACAACAGAAAGCCACTTAAAAACACTGATTTCATTCAGTGAAAGCAATGTGTATGATGTCTGTTATCAGGATCATAGATTTGACCTGTCCTACCTACCCGTCCTAATCCTAACCCCCAGTTTAATCAAAGTTTAGAGACACTAGTTCATGGGATGCATGGGTCATGCCGATGGAAGTTATCAAGGAAACCCCCATTGCATGTCATGGAATCAGGATCCCTCTCATTTCCTCTCATGATCACAAAACCAGGCAGATTACAAAGATGTCACTCACCTGAATATAAACAAACAGAACCTGTCAAAGCAGAAAAAAAAAAAGAATGTTACTGACAACAAAAGGAAGAAAAAACTACAAATACACTCGTAGTCAGCAGCCACCTCCTCCGTTATTATTCCATCTATTCCTCCCTTCTCTGTTAATATACTTATTTAACACATGTATTGTGGTTAAGCCCAGAGGCTCAGACTTTGGTTGGTCCATGCTGCAGCAGACACTGTACACTTACAGCAAAAGACAGACCAACAAACTTAAGCTTGAGAGCAATGTGGGATATGCTTAGCCTGCAACTGAATTCCATACAGTCCAAGTCTTTATATCATATCATCTACAGTCACAGAGTTTTTTCCACCATGCTATTCAAATGTTACACCAAAGGTATCTGTGAATGCATCACTCACCAAAACTGACTGAAAGGCCTCTTCTGCCTGTGAGGAAACTATTTGACAAATGTTGTGCAAGACAAAACCAAGAACCCAAGGAGGCAGGAGCGGGCGGGGGAAGGGAAGCACCAGTAGGATCTGATATTAGTCCTGCATAAATATCAAGGCAGCAGCAGAAACAGCAGGGCAAGAACAGTTCATAGAATCATAGAATGCTTTGGGTTGGAAGGGACCTTAAAGGCCATCTAGTCCCACCCCCCTGCAATGAGCAGGGACATCTTCAACTGGATCAGGCTGCTCAGAGCCCCATCCAACCTGGCTCGGAATGTTTCCAGGGATGGGACATCTACCACTGCTTTGGGCAACCCGTGCCAGCATTTCACCACCTTCACTGTAAAAAATTTCTTCACATCTAGTCGGAACCTACCTTCTTTTAGTTTAAAACCATCACCCCTTGTCCTACCACAACAGGCCCTATTGTCTGTCTCCATCTTTCTTACAAAGCCCCCTTTAAGTATTGAAAGGCCGCAATAAGGTCCTTCCCCAGAGCCTTCTCTTCTCCAGGCTGAACAACCCCAACTCTCTCAGCTTTTCCTCACAGGTGAGGTGTTCCAGTCCTCGAATCATTGTTGTGGCCTCCTCTGGACCTGCTCCAACAGGTCCATGTCTGTCCTGTACTGAAGACTCCAGAGCTGGGCACAGTACTCCAGGTGGGGTCTCACTAGAGGAGACTAGTACTACCCAGATGTGACCAGTTAAAACCATGTTCATTTTTGTGCTGTTTGACTACTGTGAAATGAAATGTGACCGTTTCACTTCCATCTCTTCCCCAGCAGACACCCACATCTCACTCAGCCTTCTCTGCTAAGGCAAAGTCCTGAATAGGCTTGGAGACAGAGCTGACCCCAGCTCATTAGCTAGGGCTTAGAGCTGCCCAAGTAGAGGGAAGTGGATCCACGCTGCTGATGCACTAGATTGAGGGCCAAAAGATAACTTTCATCTCCAAGGATTCAAACTCCTATAAAATTGATGGTGGGATTAATGCATTGAGGGAATTCTGTAGCTCTGCAGGATGCTGAGTCTACCTGTCAAATGAGGAGTGATGTTACTCAGCTGTTCCGCTTCACACTTGTGATACACAGTGTTGTCAGCACTCTGCTGGGCAAATACATCCTCACTTGGGGAGCGTGCCCCCCAGAGTCTCTCCCGCTCACGTTCCTGGTCTGCACAGTTAACACTGTAAAGCTCTGGATGCAACTGCAACTCTCATGACTCAGATCTATGCAGGAAGAACTTTGCAAGAAGTGAACTAACGCCCTTGTTTCTGCATTTCCCTGCTCCAGCACCCCCTGCTTTTTGTGTAGGAGGGGTCTAGGACATCTCCTGGCATTATGCTTTGAGAGCATGACTTAGAATCCCAACACAATGACATCATTCATCTCTCTAACCAGTCAAACCTAAGTGGGTTCCAGCAAGATCATTAGATGTTTTGTCCTGCTAATGTCATAGGCACAATGTCCTCCACAAAAAGGCTGTATTTTTTTTTTTCAGCCCTGGAATTTATGCATTTCAGCAGAGAATAAATTAACTCCACACTGGGGCTATTTTAGCCACACCCCCAGTGCATGGGCTGAGAATAAACTCTATTTCCTTTCCTTCTCCTATCACAAAACACTGGGCAGTGACACCGGAGAACAAAAATGAGCAGCAGCATCTGTTGAACTGCTAGTTCAAAGACACTCCAAATGTAAGTTATTTTTTCAACATTTCAACAGCATCACAAAGAAAAAAAAAATCTCACACAGACTCTGTACTGCTCTGGATATAAGAAAGAGACATAATACACATGACATTGTAATTCCATTATTTGATGATCTCATCTAATAAGGCTGCAAAATGCCTGATGGTAAAATATGATAAGCTGCCAGCCTCTGCCGCTGGAAGCCAGGACTTAGATTTAGCTTAGGACAACAAAGAAGTGACACAAAGCTCTTTTACAGCACCAAATCAGCCTTCTCCAGGAGAGATCAGTCTCCCTTGCGACAGGACAGCCAGCTCCCAGCGCAACAGCATCCGCTTGTATCAGTGCGACAAAGCAATGCCCACGTGTTTGAATCGGTGTTGTTCGCCCCATGGCAAGGGAACAACACCGTATCACAACACGAACAGCAGTTTGCGTGCGAGGGAGTGGTGTCTGTGAGCTGGCTGCCTGCACAGCCAGTGCTTCCAGAGTCTTGCATTACTGCTCATTAACAGCAAATTGATTTGTGCTACAGAAACATCCTCTCCTGGCTCAGCAAGAGGAATGCATTTACTTTTCTCTTTTCCTCTTGCAAGTTAATGTAAAAAACACAGAGCCCAAATGCAGCATCATAAATCTAACAACTGACAAAAGCATCCACCTAAGCCTTCCTATGTGCTCCGCTCAACATGTCCAGCCCTCAGCTAACGATAGCACCAACCCCTGGGTTTGTATCTTTGAGCTGGCCTTACTGGCATCCTACGGACCAGCCAGGCCCTAACTCTCTCTCCCACCCACAGGGGCCTTTTGCCAGCCCAGGCTGCTGAAGCCCCATCAGCCAGCTGCAGGCATTTCTCCAGCAGGCTTCCAAACACAACTCTCTGTAAAACAAGGAAGCAGTAAAGTCATCTGCAATGTAACGGCTTTTAGATAAGAAAAGCTTATGTCTTGTGGATTTTGACAGCTTCTTTTTTCCTCCACTCTTAAAGCTTCTGCTAGCAGCTCCCTAAGAAGCAGGGCAGGAGCACTCTCGCTTACTTGGCAATTACACTCCAGGGTCTTTCTAAGTCTGCCCCTCCGTGACCAGGAGACGTTGCTTCCTGTTGGGAAAAGGGAAGAATCTGTTGATGCCTCTCTTGCATTTTACCATACTGCTGGTTTGACTTGCTGAGTGTTGCCACACAAAGCTGAACAGCCCAGGGTTACAGCTATGCACTAGAACAAAACCCATCCAAGATGAAGGCTTCGCTAAGCCTTGTGTTGGAATTAAGCACAGAGGAGAAATGGGTTTTCATTGCAGGTCTGTGCACACTCACATCCAGACACACACAGGTTCTGGACAGCAGCGTTGGGTCTGAAGCCTGCCCTAGGGTATCATTCATAGTCTCAGACAAAATGGTAGGTGCGAATATCAAAAAGACAGCAGCACAGCAACCAGTAAGTAAAGTTCTAGCAGGGAAAGAAAGGACAGGTCTTTATAAGAGGCATGGGAACACCACAGGAAAAAGAAGGAAGAACTGATTGTGCTGATTCCCCAGCAATGCTGGAAATCCGCACACATACATCAGGTCATGGATGAGACTCAAACTTATCTGACATAGCTGTAAATGAGATCACTTGGAAATCTAAGGAATCTGGAATGTCTCTGATCTCTTGTATGCCTGGAGAAAATGGAATTTAAAACAACTGACCTTCAATAACCCAAACATAGAGCAGTAGTTAAAGAAGGAATAAGCCTTTTTCTCTTTCCAGTCTCCTCCCTCTGCTGAGACCTAGCTCTGCTATATGAGACAAGCAGAGCAAACAAGACATGTCCCCCAGCCATGCTTTTTAAAGTTATTGTTTGTGTAACATGGTAGCTACTGAACAAAAGCAGATATAACCCATAACGCAGCAAAGCTGACAGCTTATGAACTAGAAGATTGGGGTAAACTGGAAGCAGTTATTTGGTGAGTCACACTTCCCAACCTGCAACTGTAAAATCAAGGAGTATTTATGAGCCTAGTGAAAGCTCAGACTTTTGTAAGTCTGTAATCACAGGACTCCAGGACCTGGAGCTTCAAAACCACCAAATACCTTAATAGTTGTCAACACAGAACTTGCTGTAGCTTTCATTTTGAAATTTCAAATTCAATGTGATGGATAATCACTTTGATTAAACCCAAAAAGCCATCTGTATGCTGTCCCCTGACATGTTCTGTGCAGACTCAGCATGCCTCTCAGCAGGATCCCAGAGGTATTCTGCTGGTCCCACAATATAGGAAGAGGAAAGCAGCCTGCAAAAGTGTTTTCTAATCCCTTGTAAAAGGCAGAGCCAACTCTTACTTCTTGAATCCCATCCACTTTTGAAGTAAAGAATTAAGCCACAAAACTGCAGGCAAACTAGAAGTAAAAGTCTCAGGGTCTGAAAGGTATCTCACATACTCGGAGCTCTCCAGGCAGTGTCCTTGCAGCAGTTCAAACAGAAAACTGTCCCTTGAGTCTTGGCTGAACTTCTCTCCTCCTGGAGATAGCTGCTGGCAGAGGGTCTGCTTCACAGGTAGATGCACATGCTAATGAAACCATTAAGTTCCTGTCGCATACTGGGGGATGAAAGACTACCAGAGCAGAAAAGGAAACCACAAACACCGCAAGTGGTAGCCTGAGCGCCACGTGGCACATACACTCCATGGGACGTGACACCACCAGCTCTACCTGCAGTGCTTCTGCTGAACGCAGGAAGAGCCTTGCCATTGATGTCAGCAGAGCGAGGATAAGCTGCCTGAGCAAGGATAAGCATCACTGAAGTCCAGATTGTAGCGGTGAGTGGGCAAGAAAACAAAGTAAGAAGTCACTGGAGAAATGAGTGTCATAACCCACCAGGTGTGTGGGTTGAAACAACAGTCTGTGAGGTTGACACTCCACTTGCCTAAGTAAGCTGAGCTCATCATTCCTTTACACACCTTCTCTAGTATCTCCTGGTCTGTCTCAGCTTCTTTTTTCTTTTGAAAAGGAAACAACATCGCCTTTACATTAGGGGCACAGAGGGGTGGTCTAGTCCTAGAGAAAGGACATGTTCTCACGAAATCTGTGTATGTCAGATTCCTTATTTCTCCCATAAATCTCACCGTCTATGCAGGGGATTTAATGGTCTCTGTAGAGCCATTACACAATTATTGCAAAAACAGCAGCCTGTGTTACCAAGCTATTTCCAACTGCTGTTGGAGAACGGCAGTGGCTCCATCCTGACTCTTTAGGGAGCTGACCCAGCATACAAGAGGCCACAATGGCTTATTATGCAGTAACATCAAGGTGACAGCTACACAAATCAGCTCAGCTCTCTTCTGGTATCCATTTTCTTAAAACTCACTGACCAGTGACCAGCAATAACATCTGGGTCCATCTCAAAGAGGCAAAGGAGGGAGACAGTGAGCAACACAGTCCCACCTAGACTTGTCCCATTCACCACCTGCCCCTGTTGGCCTAGGACTGCAAGACTAAGCTTTTCAGTAAAATGAGGTTTCCCTTACAAAGTCAACTGATGGTCAAGCCAGGCTTTGAATTGGGCTTTTATCTAAGTCCCTGTGTTTGTTTATTTTTAAAGGCTTCCTGGGACAGCTTTCTCAAGAGCAGAGTCTTCTGCTTTCAAAAAGGATGTGAGGACTGGAGAGCCCTTAATTACCCATCTAGTCCCAACAATTCCAACACCTCGCTGCAGGTAGAAACATGCCCGTGAATCTGCAAAAAGCAAGAATGTGCTACCTCGGCAGAAAGGAAGAAGCCTTGTGTTTGTACAAGAAACCAATCGCCGTCTTGGCCCCTGCTCAATCACAGATCCCTCACAGAATTGCCCTAATGTTCTCACAGACAGTTCAGATACTAGCTCAGCTTTATAAACCCTTCTCTGCTTTGTGTACTTCACGTTGGCTCTAGGCCCACAGAATTGTTTGTAGAGCCATTCCAAACACAGTGCTGTTCCTCCCTGCAAGATATTAACACTCGAGGGTGCGGTTCCTCTCCAGAAGGGATCATCTCAGCAAATATGGAACGGCATAGATTTCCTCCCTTCTCCCCTTCCCGTCTTCACTCATGTTATAACCTGATCTGCGTGGGGATAGCAGGACTCAAACCAGGGCTGCCTGGCATATGGACAGTTCTGTCTCCAAAATACACTGAAAAAAGTCTGTTAGAGATCATCCACCCTTAGCTGGGATACTGTTGCCTCTATACAGCTCCCCCACTGCTCTACAGCAACCCAACCTGCTATTCCTGCCCTGGTGTTCCCCAAGCTCTGCCAACATGCTAAACCACACTGGCGACTAGCTGGACTGGTTGGTGCTTCTGAAATACAGTATGTGGCCTCTCCTCCTTCTCCAGGCCACCCCCACATGCTAGTTTTCTGAGCCTCTTTAACCCTTCTGTCCCTATGACTGATCCCTTATGTTGCCAATTCCTAAACCTTGCCTTCAGGCATTGCAAAACTGGGGATGATGTGGTGACATGGAAAGTAATTAGGGACCAGACTGAGAACTCTTCAGCGATGTACCGAGGAATTCTGAGAGGCTCAGGTGGCTAGCCACAGCCTGTCATTAACAGGGCTGTGAAGAGCAGGGGGGGTCACCAGTCCCCAAAAAACTTGTGCTCCTCACGTCCTACTGTCAGCACCCTGAATGAAGTCTCTCCATGTTGTTCTTAAGCTGTAATGGGTCCTTTGCTCGTAAGTGCCCTCCTTAGAGCCCAAAGTTTTACAAGTGTGGATCTGCTGAGGTTTTGCAATTAACCCTCAAATCTTCTGCCATCCAAGTCTTACCAGGGTTTCTCTGTTTACCTTGGGGCCAGGCTCTCAGGACCCTGAGTCTGCTTTCAGCTCTTACAGAAAACTGTGATTAAGGAAAAGGTAAAAGCCATTCTGTTATTGTAAGCTCATCAGACTTGTCATCCCTTTCTTGCACCTTACCCAGAAGTGAATTCCTATGTCTCTGTCTTTATGCTGATGGGAAAAAAAAAAAAAAAAAAAAACAACTAAAACCAACCCCACACTTAATTTTTTCCTCCATCCTGAACACTCTCACAAACACACATGTACCAGCTGTTTCTGCCTCTTCAAAACTATAAAATAACCTTAGATCATGTAAATCTAACTATGCAAGCTTTACTGTACTCACATTCAAGCATATTGGTTTTGAATTTGCTGATCAAGGTTTACCGATGGGAAAAAACCAGATTGCACAAATACGCTGAATGGAGTACCGCTTAAACAACCTCAAACATTTCTTCATTTTCTCCCCCTTCCTCTCCAAAAAGCATAAGAAATCCACGATTCCCTCCCCTCACGGACGAAAACATAGCTAACTTAGGAATCTGAACAAAATCTTACAAAAATAACAGTTCACAATCTTCTAGCTAACCTCCAGCCCCGTCCTCTGCAGCTGCAATAAAAGCAAGTAACATCGTGCCGATCAGCTAGGAGCTTACTTTGCTGAAGCAAAATCTGCCACAGAAGGAGTTTTGCTAGTTGTTCCATTTCTTCAGCTTCACTGTGTTTTCGTCGCTCTTGAAAAACAAGTTGAAGACTTTTTTTTTTTTTAAAAACTTTTTTTTTTTTAACTGGAAAACACTATGACCTCATCAATTTACATCCAGAAAGCTGTGGACAGCAGCTCATATTCTGCAGAATTACTCCACCTACAACTTCCAATTCCCCACCTCCCCACTCAGCTCTCCCCCTACACTCACACTCCACCTCCTTCCTTTCCCTAACACTTTCTGCACAATTACTACAAACACCCACTCTTCTCTTTCCCCTCCCTCTGGGACCTTCTGATCTGCCCTGACTTTGATGTAAAAGTTTTATCGGGTGAAGTTGGTCCCACACAGCTCTGGGCTCGTGAAACAATCTTTCTCCCTCCCCCTAGGGATGGAACTAATTTTCCTTGTGCATTACTTGATCCAGCTGTTCCTTCCTTTGTTTGACACTCATCCAGCTGTCTGCTTGAGACTGGATTTATTCTGTTGCCTTCAGTGATTTTTTTGATCTTTGTCTCCTCATATGGTTTTATTTCAAGCTCAAGTCTCAGAAGACAACCTAGAAAACAGTATTTACTCTGTCCTGTGATTTGTAAGCTAGGGCTTAATAGCAGCTTTCTTAGCAAAAGGCTAATAATGACAAAGATTGAATATATGGGAGCTTAGAGCAGTGCAGGAAAAAGAGCCAAGAATGCAACTAAAAGCCCCAGAATACTGCAAAGTGGGGAGCAGGTTTCCCTATCACAGAGGCCAGAACACGGAAAGCTGGGTCAGCTTTAGAATTTCTGCTTCCAGCCCTTCATACCTGAACTGAACTGTGCTCGTAGTTGCTTGACTGGCACCAAGGCAAACAGCCAACGCTCCGCAGTAACCTTCACCACAGGAGACCTGACACGCTGCTGCTCTTCTCCTCTGCGTATTCACGAGATAATACCAGCCCTGATCACAGCGCCAAGAGACAGCAACAACGTCAAGCAACGACTGAATTTTCAGCAGTCTTTGCTCAAGGGAAAGACTATTACATTAAATTAACCAGTTCCTAAAGCCTGTACTGATGTATTTAACTGGGTCTATATAACCCACGTCACCGTGTCCCGCAATGATCAGGAGTATTAGCAGAGTCAGCCACCGAAAATGATCAATGACAGCAGAGAAAGCAGCAGTAAATTCTTAAACTTCAAACACTGCTTTACAAAAGAAAAATCTACACACAGCCTTTATGTGCATACGCTCACAGACCAGTCAAAGGTCAGATCGCCTTAGTTTGCATCTGCAGACCAGAGACAGACATTTTTTCAATTTAGGGGATTACTTCTTTAGATGCTGCAGGGTGTTCAGAGGGGTCAGACTCCGTGAAATGGCAGGGCTAACCAAGCATGGAATGGAATCACACCCTCATGCCACTGTTTAAGCAGGTGACACTTTACCAGCCTAACCTGGAGAGGGCAGCAACCTTCACCGGTAGTAGGAACAGCTTAATTCAGCTGCTGGCTGAACCGCTTAGAACAGACCCTAAATGGTTTAAATTAGTCTCCCCTGCTGACTCTGTAAGTGTTAAGACATTTCTCTTCCACATCAATCCAAGTCCGAGTTCTGAAAAAAAAGCAATTAATTTCCAGTGGAAAAAATTATTTTCAAGCAGGACAGGATGGTAAGAGACACTGAATCAGAGTATTCAACACCCTGTTCCATAAAGCACCTTCGGATATGGGTATGAAAGGCGTAAATGTTGCTTTAGACTTGGAATATGGCTCTATCAGAATCTGGCCTTGTGTAAGCCTAACAGCCCAATTCATGTAGATGACTAAATTAGCCAGCAATCTTTTAATACAAGTCTTGCAGGAAAATTGCATGAGTATAAAGTCAGGAAATAGTGTACCTGCTGCTAGTATACATGCTAAAAAATAAAATACGGTAAAGCTTTCTGTTTGCTTGCATTCTGTTGTTAGATTTTTTGGTGGTTTTGGTTAACAGTGTTTAATGGATTTAACAATACCATCAAATTAGTCATCAAGTGGAAAATGTTGGAGAAAGGGAATTAAAACTTACCGTTCTTAAATGTCCATCTGTAGAACAGAGCTAAATATATGTGGGACTCTCATAGGAGAGCTTAAAAATACAAGCTAGTAGCCTTCCCATGACATTCCATGGAGATAAACTTAATTGCCCCACTTGAATTTTTCCTTCTGACATTTTTCTGTACCATCTAGTATACCTGAAGATAGATTTCCTCTACCCCAGAGGAGGCGGTGTTTCAGGAAAGAGGAGGGCATTATAACAAAAACCTAAACAAACATTAAATAATTATACTCTGCAACAAGCAAAATTTTGGAAACATCCAGACTAAATCAGATCAGAACTTCATCTAGTCCAGGATCCCGTCTCCAGCAGCAGACAGAAGAAAGAAATTCCAAGAAACTGGAGCTATTATTACTAAATAATCTGACCATGAAAAAAGCCTAACAGATCCAGATAACTGCTGGTTTGTTTCTAGTGAAAAGTTAAAAAAACATCTTCAGATAAGAACACTGTAAAATTTCACTGCAAACTTCAACTCCGTCATTTATATTAAGTGGGGAAATTTGTGGGTAATTAGATACACCCAGTCTCTCACAGCCCAAGTTCCCACACTGATCAGCTGAGCTATGTCAATAGCCTCTATGTTCACATGTCCAGTCCAACTGTAACCCTAACGCAAAAACATAGGCTTGTCTTTGCAAGCCTCAGGTATTTGCATTAGCCTAATTCCATAAGCACCTGCATGCAGCAAAGGCTCCTACTATGCCATGTCCCTCAGCTGACAACCTGCTGCCAGATTCTCGGGCATCGCAACGAAGACAGCACCGATCTACAGCAGCCGAGGTGCTGGCCTCTTGCTGAACCAGAAGTCTCGTGGAAGAAGGAGCCTTTCCTGTTGTCTCCGTCAGGCCAGGCAGCCAGACAAAAGGCTCAAATCTGACAGCCTTGTTCAGCTGCATCATCAGAGCAGAGTCTGGAAAACGTTTGGCTGGGAAGCAAGAAGCTGTTCCCATTGTGCAGGCAGCAAACACAGCACCCTCTCCTTCCCTTGGTTTCTCTCAACCACAAGCAGAACCTTCCAGGCTGCGATTCCACGTTGCTTTTCCACCTTTCTGCCTCCTAGCTTTGGCACTGTAGAGGTTACTGGCTGTTTCTTGCATGACTTCTGGGATGGATGCAGATTGCTGTGGTTGCTGCTGTCATGAATTGGCTATTTCCTGACTGAAAGAAGCCAAGTTCAGGCTGAAGCCACTGAAGTCTCCTACAGAAAGCCACCCACTGGAAGGAAAGAGCAACAGCTTCTCTGGGGTTCACAAGGAGAGGGGGAAAGAGACACAGGAGGCAATTTCACAGATCTTTACCTTTTCCTCACTCTTTAGTTCTGCACAGCCTCTAGTGAGCCCTTCCTTGAGCTTTGCTAGTCCAAAGAGATCCTGGAAGGGCAGCTGTGGCAACACTTTGCCCTGTCAGGACCTGAATTTTTACTAGGTTCTCCACGGAGGCTGGCCTGACCAGTGTTCCCCAGCCTTTCTCCTTCCTCCCGCCCAGTAGCATTTTGAGTATTGATTCTCAAAACAAGAAGCATCCCTTAGCTGCCCGCTGCGGCACATACAGCTGTTTACCCTGACCACAAATCCTGTCCAAAGAAAGCAACTTCATCCAGGCAAGGGAAAGGAACCTTCCAGCACCAACGCAAGTGGTTTTGCTTCCTGGAGCTCTGCACCTGCCATCCTCGTCACGGATCAGGCGAACAGGGAGAAGAAGGGCTCCCGTGTTTCCAGAGTCACCCCTATTTCAGATAGGAAATATATGGCAATAGGAAACAGATATTTCATATCTATTTCAGATATGAAATGCTGGTGACTCAGAAAAAAGCCCTGCCCAAAGACAGTGGGGGTGCAGGGGTCAAAAGATTAATTGGCTTGTAGGAAACAATAATGGGCAAGCCGTATCTGCCAGGAATTTTCCTCTTCCTGATCGCTTCCATTTTAATATTTTTTTTCTATGGCTGCAGACTGCACTGAAAGACCTCACAATCTGAATTGAAGACCACCAGCCTAGAAAAACTGAGCAAGTATCAGATTGGGCAGGTCTGATGCCAAGAGGTACCCTCCATCCTTTTATTGCAACCATTTGAGAACCATTAGCCTTGGGAAGTAGAAGTGGCCACTTCCGCCCCATTTTCACAGCTATAAATACATAACATGTATTAAAAAGGATTAATGCTCTGTTGTCACAAAGACACAAATTACAGTACAAGGCCTTACGTACAGGACTTGTCAGCACTCCATGCTTATTACCAACAACTTCTTTCTATCTTCTTTAAATACAGGACCCATAGTGCTCTGCCATGATCAAAGGAAAGGAGAAAATATCCACCCATGAGCAGAAGCAAGGGTAATTCCTGGAACTGAAAAGTAGTAGGAATGCTAGAGCTTGGGAATAAAGAGTGCTAATTGACAGGTACAGTGGCAAAGGTAGCAAGGCTCCTGCAAAGCCAAAAACATAACCAGAAATAGAGCTTTGCATGGCAACGGCAAGAGAAAGGCGGGGGTACTGCAGTTCAGGGTTAACGTACACTGATAGCATTTATCTTCTAGTGGGAATTGCTCAAATAACCCTCGTTGTGCCAGTAGTGCAATCAACCTGTAACACACAGAGGGACAAACCTGCACCCACATTCACTCCTCCTTTCTAAGAAAGGTCTGGTGTGGGTAGGGGGAGCCTTCAGATCTGCCTGCTGATGGAAAAGAGCAATGCAGCAATGTGAATTACCAGAGGGTGTGCGTTTCTCAGGAGGCTTCATTTGATTGCAAGGCTTTTCTCATTAAAATAAATCTTTCAGCTGCAATGAGTCCCATAAGCAAGCCCAAAATAATCCAACTTGCAGCAAGAGCTGTGAACTAAAAGGACAGAACTGAAACCCAACCACAATAACAGGGCTGTCAAGTGAAGCCTGTCATTATTCCAGTGATGTAACAAGCCGCGTACCTCTTACAGACCCAGCATTGCAATGTTTGTTCCCTAGCCATAAGTGCTAAAGCCCCTGATTTGCCTTCTCTGAAGAGCATATTCAGCATGACAAGTTGAGGGTCTGGCCAGATGTTTTTCTGCTTTGTTTCATTGGAGTCGACTGGGATCCCCAGCCTGCGATGCAGCCACCAAACCAGCAGCTGAGGCAAATACACATGCCTGGTGTAGGAGAATGGCAGATCTCCAACACCCTTTATACTAGGTACGTATAAAACAATATCATGGCAACACTTAATAATACCCCCAGGACAACCTGTTTCCAGTGAAGAGAAAGGTGAAGTCCACAAAACCACTCCACAGTGGCAGTCACTGCAATGGTCTAAGCTACCCCCAAGCACTCCTGAAGCAAAATGAGAGGGTTGCCCAGGAACAGTAAGTGTTATCTGGGGGCTGTCCTTTGCAGGGAATTCCTCTAACATCTTCCTGTCTTGGATCTCCAGCTGGAAAGCTCTACTTCCCTATGTGCCAAAGGCACTGGAACATAAATTAATTAACATGAACGTCCAGGTATGCAAGCTATTTAGTTAGATGGACTCTTAAGAGGTGTTTTATCTTCTGCTTAATGCACCGAGCTTTGCAGCTTGCCTGGCAGAGACTTAGATACGCACAAATGAGGAGTTAAACTGCAGCATCCAAGCAGACTGCTCTCTTACTGAATTGATTAATGTGTGTGCATGTGTGTGTTTGTATGTTCTTCCAGCACTGCTGTCCTTGTAACAGGTCATCATCTGTCTGCATCTTTTGCCGTAAGGCGTCTCCACAGCTCAGTGGTTCCTGTCGTCTAGCATCTTTGGATGGCACTGTATTTAAACACCCCCTTTTGTTGGAAAGCAGTCAGCTTCGGATTCCTGGGATTCATCTCAAAACCATTAATAGAAACCAGTTACAAAAACAGAGAAATTGCCCAGGAAACCAACACAGACTTTTTTTTTTTTCCAGACTGAAGCCTGAAGATTATTTTTCCAAGATAAAAATGCATTTTGGCGATTTTTCCACAACAGGAAATCCAAAAAGCTGGGTTCAGTGTGGAGAGAAAAGCCAAATGGATCTATGTGCCCCAAAAAATCATCAGAGGCAGATACTTAGAAGGTATAAATCAGCAAACTTATACTAACTACCATGGACCTATGTCAGTTTGCACCTGCTGAGACTCTTCCTCGTTAAACCTTGAATTCCACAAATACCCATCAGATCATTAATCCTACCACTAGAGAGCTTTAGTGATAGTGAAATTTGGTTACCCTTTTCATTAAAAAAAAAAAAGAGAACGCAGAGTCTCCTTTTCACCTTGACTCCTCTGCAGATCCCACATAGCTGTGCTTCACCAGGTGGTTTTTCTGGTGCTGAACAGATTTGCCTATTCATACAATGTATCACACCATTCAGAACCTGTGAAAAATCACTGTCAAAGCCCTGTAAATAATAAATATTTTTGACAGTAAAAACAGTTCTTTTGAATCAGCATCAAATTCTGCATTGTTCCAAATAAGCACCTGAATCAGACGCAGTTAGGCTAAGTGTTAAGTTGGTTAAATTCCAATAGATCAACAAATGTTCTCACTGAGATGGTTGGTTTGTTGGTTGGTTTTTTAATGGTATTTAATTAAGCCCAATCTCCTCAATTTCAGCAGGCGAAGACTTTGTCTAGGGTACCTGATGAAGGGAACACTTCCATACTAGCCTTTATCTCCTCTATTACTTCCTTTTGAACTCATTTTTAGTTGACAAATCTTAATCGGGTTTTAAATCTACAGTCCCTGCACTATAGCAGTGCCTCCTATTACAGCTAAAGGAGTAGTTCCATTAGATGACAGTAATAATGGGCTGTGAGCTTACATCTAGGCTAGCCACAGAAACAGAATTCCACATGTATAGCCAGCATTTTCTCAGATATGAAGTATCAAAATTATTATTCTGTTTCATCATATCCATAGGCACCAGCCACTATCAGGATGCCTTGGTGATAAAGTATGTATGGAATCAGAGTCCTCACCCTAAAAAAAACCACTGACCAATAAGAAATGGGAAAACAACAACCAGCAAGCAAATCAGGAATGGAAATATGATACAGAGAGCAGCACCTCACTGGCATCCACAAAGCAGGTATAAATTATAGTTTAGTATCTATCTTAAGAGTTTAGTATCTTAAGAGTTTAGTATCTTCTGCATAGAGCAAAGCATGTAAAAAGGGCAATCTGGAAAAATAAGTCCTCTATAAAAACAATTTAGTTTTAGTGAAGAAAATAAAAGATTTAATTCTAAGTAGCTTGCCATGATTGTTTCAATTAAAATGCTTTTAAAAATAGACAACCTAAAACCACATTATATGTTTTTTTCAGATCCCTCATTCATGTTTGCAAGGGTCTTTTGATTGGTGGTATCACACTTGTGTTTATTTGTTCCACATAGGCAGGCTTTATACACAGCACAGGCAGCTTCTGGTAGGAAAAGTCTGTAGTCTAAACAGACAGGAGCAGGAGGGAGCCATGCAGCACAAAAGGAAATGACTCACCCAAACTCACAGAGCACATCAGTGGCAGAATTAGAAATGCAGCCCAGACCAGCTGCATGTCAGCCCGGTGGCACCTCACCCCCTGGACCACGCTGCCTCTGTCCCCTCAGGGAGCCTTGAAAGCCCTGGCACCATGCGAAGCCTCACTGTACACGTTAAGACTGCAGGGAAGCAGACTGAAGGGCAGTTAGACAAAATCTCTTTCCCGTCTTTCAGCTCTGGAAAGCTTCCATGATACATGGAACTCAGATATAATTTGGACAGAACCCTGATTTTTAACTTTACAATGGCCTGTTGCATCCCTCTTGCCTCTCAGATTTTTCCAGTATTCTGATTCCCTAGGGCAAACAAGAGTCATTACTACTCGCTACTTCTTTTCAGGACATCACAGTGAAATTATTTTTTTTAAATTTTATTTTGTTGAAAATATTAAGTACTTATCTCCCAGTCTATTCTGAGAGCCAGTAGTGTCTTCAACACACAGAATTTAAAAAAAAAAAAAAAATTAACTCTATCCCAACTGAAACCAGGACAAAAAAGAAAGCCAGTATGAGCTCAAAATCACTACGGGAACCATGAAGTTCCTGAGGGGAGGGAAAAATATGCAAATCTGAATTGGAGTTACCATCAATCATAACTTCAGGAGTTGGCTCTATTCATGTATACGCATCTGTTAATCTTCCTCCTGTAAGGTTCACAGTAGCAGCCAGCAACTGTGTGTTGCTAGGAAGCAGGGGGATTCTTTTCAGGGCTTCTGACAAGCGACGACTTGCAACTGAGCGCCCCCAAAACTTCTAGATCTATACAGACAAACGATCCCCCCCAATTAACTGCTGAGTATCAAGTGCCTGAGACAGAAGGGTATCCAACCTATGACATGGGACTGACTCACACCCATGAGAGCTGTGGTTCTACAGCATCTTAGCTGTTTCAGATCCACACTGAAACCACTAGGCTCCCCTCTAGGGGATAGACATCTAGTACTGGTCCAATCTGGCAGATGGTTGACAGCAGCGGAGGAAATGATTGAAGGATCAAATCACCACTTTGAACGTTTACTCAGCCAGTGTTTTTTTCTTAAGAAATGTGAGACAAGGCAGCAGCTCAGAACTGTGACATTCCACCTGGCTGTTACTTATCCACTTTCTAAATTCCAGAAAAAAAGGCACCAGTCAGGCAGACCTGGGTCCCATCTTTCAGTTCAGCAATGCTCCTCTGTAACAAAGAAAGAAAGAAAAAGAAAGAAAGAGAAAGAAAGAAAAGAAAAAAGAGAAAGAAAGAAAGAGAAAGAAAGAAAGAGAAAGAGAAAGAAAGAAAGAGAAAGAAAGAAGAAAAGAAAAGAAGAGAAAAAAGAAGAAAAAGAGAAGAAAAAGAGAAAGAAAGAAAAGAAGAGAAAAAAAGAGAAAAAAGAAGGAAAAAAAGAGAAAAAAAGAGAAAAAAGAGAGAAAAAAAGAGAAAAAAGAGAAAAAAGAGAAAAAAGAGAAAAAAGAGAAAAAAGAGAAAAAAGAGAAAAAAGAGAAAAAAGAGAAAAAAGAGAAAAAAGAGAAAAAAGAGAAAAAAGAGAAAAAAGAGAAAAAAGAGAAAAAAGAGAAAAGAAAGGAGAAAGGGAAAAAAGAGAAATAAAGAAAAAAGAAAAAAAAAGGGGGGTGTGTGAAAAATAAGAGGCCTGCACTTTACACACTTTTTCATTCCAGATCTGAAGGCAGTCTATATGGAAGTTGTTAATCCTACACAAGGAAGGTAGGTTCTGAGGAAGAGAGGGGAGAAGAACAGCATCACTGTCCACCACTCCTACTCACTCGCATGTCCCTTCAGCATGCCCAGCAGGCTGACCACACCACAGTCCTGCGGACCATGAACCCAGCACAACCAGAATCTCACTCCTTCCACTCTCGCCACCGGCAGAAGGACATACTGGCAGTCTCTGGCTGTACTGCCAAAACTTTATGATGGGATGCCCATCAACACGAGGCTGGCAGTGTTACAAAAGTTACAGCATTTTCAGATACATCACCAAGAAGGCCCTGTGCTTCTGCTGTCCTTATCAGAGACAAGGAGAACATCCAGGTCAGAACGTAAAAGCAGAAGGAGGAAGGAGGACGAGGAAGATTCTCATATACTTAAACAGGCTTTGACGCCATAATTGTTATTGCCTAACTCCCTATTTCTGTTTGTCTCTCTCACAAGTAACCTGGTAAGCTTCCATGCTAGAACAAAATTGAAAGCAGCCATCACCCACTAACAGCACTGATTCCGTGCTAGCGGAGAGGACTAAACAGAGCGCCTTTCCCAGAGCAGCTCCTCAGCAATTCACACGCAGGCAGCAGTAGGTCAGGTTTCTCTAAGATGGGAAACACTTAAGCCACAAGCACACAGCACTGTTTATTTCTGCAAAGAAACCAAAAAGTTCTGAGAGTACTCAGGGAGCAGACACGTTTAGCTGAGAGATGCCATTTTGTGTCCCCTTTCTGACCATCAGCATTGTGCCTCAAACCACATCTTTCAGTCTCGCTGCACGTGGGAACAGTGTTCTGGTACTACGAGCTTCTGAAGGGAAACTCCATTCCTCACACTAATTGCAGCCCTTTTGTTGCACCCGCCTAAAATAATTAAGCAGTGGGATTCCAGGTACAGCATCTTATTTTGAGGTCAGAAATGACTGGGAAAGCGTGGAAAAATTAATAGGTTGGCTCTGAAAAGGGTGTTCAAAGGTTGCCTCCCAGAGAGTTTTATCATTTACCTCAGGTTTGCAGGCCATTTCATTTAAAATAAAACTACTTTGGCTGAAAGGAGGTTGTTTTATTATAGTGCAATATAATCCTCCTTCCAAATTTAGGCACACAAACATGGATCCTGGCCAACTTTCAAGGGCAGTCGATGTGAATTGTGTATTTGCTCTAGATCAATCCAAGAGGACACTGGCAACCATAACTTTAGCAAAAAAAAACCCAGCATGCTGCTTGCTTTGCCTCCTTTAGAAATCAAATGTTCTATTTCTGCAGACAAACCTACTTGCTTGAACCAGCATTGCTCCTTCTTTCCAGAGATCTGAGTATTATGCTACAGTATGAAATTTAACTTTCTACCAGCCTTTTGAGAAGAAAAGGATCCTCATCCCCTTTAAGAAAGAGAGGAAAATGAGAAACAAAATTTTTTAGTATCTTGCAAAATGTCACAGAGGAAACATGTCAGAGCTCAGAAGGTCCTGGCTCCAGATTTCTTATATCTTAAGCAGTACAATAATCCCAGTTAAACTAGTGGTATAACATGGAACTTTTCAGTGTTCTCTAGTCTCTGAGGATTTCTTACTCTAATAAGCATCTTACTATCCCTAATCAGCCAATAGCTCTAAGGTACTTTTTTACCTGCTCATTAAACATAAACACCAAGAGAGAGTAGCCAGCCATCAGTGAAGAAATTAACACTATCCCAAAGTTAGTGTATCCTCTGAAAAGTGCTATTTATGAAATATTGTTGAAAAGTATACAACTCTGCCTAATTTTTTCTTGCAAAAATTGCCTGCTGTCCAAGTGGCCCTTGAGGAGTTACAGAAAAGTGAAATACCCCAGCATGATGATTCTAGCAAAATTACCTTCAACAGACAAGTCCAGAGGGAATGGTCTAGCTGAAGAAAATACAGATCCTGTAAATTTACAGAAATTTGTCTCTTTACAGCCACAGATAATGAGGTGCTCCTGACCAAACCACAGCAGAGAAGGCTGCTCCTTTGGTACTTCTTGTCTCCATAAAATAATGTGGTACTCAAATAAGAGAGTAAAGGGGTAAGTGTCTCAGTTCCTGTGCAGAACAGTAAATGAAAGCAACCCTCTCAAGCACACTATGCCAGTATTAGCTGTTACCACTTCCTAGTGAAACTGGAGGGACATTTCCACAGTGCCTTCACCCAAAATGCCAAAGCACTTTTCAAAATTATCACATTCACCCGTGACACAAATGTAATTCTGCCATTCTGGAGTGGAACAGAGCAGGTGGTTTGCAGAACAAAATCCACTGTATAATAGTTTAGAACAGAGAAAAGAAAGGATATAAACTTGGAGACCCTGCCCCACACACCCCTTCTAACCTAACCTGATATTGTGAAATCAACAATTACTTTTGGGTTGAGGGAACCACCCAGAGAAACCATAAATCTCCTTTAGAATTCCCACTCCAAGCTGGGGAGCAGCCCCATGACACCAAACACAATAATGCATATTCCTCCATCAGTACAACATGGAAATGTTCAAGTTACTTTAACCTAGCAGCCCTGCTCCAGAAGCAGCTGCCACCACACTGAAAGCAACATATGTGTATTTTTATTTGCTCTCCTTTCCACTCCCCAGCTCCGTTTCATAATTAGAAATCACTCAAGGAGAAGGTGTTGCACCCAAGGCACAGATATTGAGATTGTTATTTTCCACTTACTTTCTCTTCACAGTCACAGGTTTCTGCATAAATTACTTGTGGGAGAAAGCTTTTCCTGTCTTTCTGAGGGCTACAACCCTCTTCCCTTCCCCAAGGGATGAATGATGTTATCAGAAAGTAGGACACATTTAGCTTTGTCCTACCTTCCGATGGGCCTACAGCAGTTCTTACAGATGGCAGGATGCCAATACTAATACAGGCCACATCACAAAGACAGTAAAATTAGGCACTGAGAGTTCTCTGGAAGATGCCCGTTCGAACCTAGGGAAAGCAACAGAGAAGATCATATACAGCAGCATCTTCTGGATAGTAACTGAAACAATATGAATGGTCAGGGAAGCCAAACCAAGGCCTGCTAAGCCTGGGTGACCAGTCACAGATTCTGCCTTCAGGATGTACCTGCTGATTCTGCTGCTGAACGGACTCCAGTTGGCTGTTCCATAATGAACGAGCTGCCTCAGTGCTGACGGTGGCAAAAACCCTTTCTCAGTAGAGGAAACAGCTCTGACTCAAAAGCACCCAGGGAATGGAGCTGGTGAGTAACGTGGTGCTCTTTACACATAGTCACATTGCTGACTGTAACTGCTGTAGTTCCTTCTACAGTTGGGTTTTTGGTTTTTTTTTTCCTTTGGCACATTGTTCTATGACTGCTTATTTTTCAAGTTTAACCAATTCCTCACTGGCTGGTAATAAAGCTCAGCCAGAAGCATCCTGTCATGAATTGTTAATTCCCTTTAAAATAAACCTGACAAATTCCAAGCGATTAGATTTTTACCTGATGTGTCGACTCCTTGCTCAGGACTCCACATCCTTAACGCCAATCACTTCGCAAGTGGTTATCGGGCTCTGTACCGCTTGCGGCTGCTGGGAGGCTCCGGGAGTGTTTTCTCCAGACCTAGACATACCAAAGGCAATGACACTCCCTCAGCACAAGACCTGCATGATCAGATCGGCACCAAGTCTTGTTTATTGAACAAGTGAAAAAAGTAATTTTTGACCAAGAGTTCATGTTCTCTTTCTACTTAAAACAAAATTTTAGCCACATTTCCTAAAGAAACAAGGCATGTGCAGTTATATGATCCCACTGTCCATTCAGCCTCCTCCTTCCCATTATTTTAAAACACAATAGACAATTTTCAGCTACATTTGAGAGTAGGGGACAAGTCTCATAGTTTAATAGTTCTTACAAGTTTTGTAACTAGCATATCAGAGGAAAGATGCATTAGCACCCATGCAGTCAGCACAACTAAAAAATTCAGTCTCCTTCAGGTCCTCCTAACTTTTCTGACTCACAGAACTCCTTGTTTCAGTTTTGTTCCTCTGTCTTATAGGGAAAGGCAAACAAGCATGGATACTTCCAGGGGAAAGCCAGCACACTCTGTTTGCTTAAGGCTAGCTCAGATGTCTGCATGAGCTACAGTTACTAATTTTTTTAATTTAAAAATCAGTAGGAAAAGCAAACCCCACTTTTCAAAACCATTTCAGTCCTGCAAATGCAATGCTCCAGTTTAAGTACAGAGTGCTGTTATTTTTGGAGAGCTACTGACCAGGCTCAGCCCAAGCGAACCCAAACCATGATGTTTTCACAGTCAGAACAGATGCCAGTAGCATGAATGGTGAAAAGATGTAATTTTAGTTATCCACAGGTGCTGTTTGCAAGATCAGTAAGATCACTTTAGCCAGATTTTCGGCTAGCGTAAACAAGCATGGTTCATTAATTTTGGAATACATGGACTAGGGGTTCACCCCTACTGAAGTAGAGCTGGCTTCATATTTTGAGAAGGACCAAGTCAGAGCTACTGAAGCCAATGTACATACACCAACTTATTCTAGGTAACATTTTGACAGTTTTTAATATGAAAGCATCCCATTTAATATAGGTATTAGCTCACCAGAGTAGAGGTACACATTGTTTCTGCTCAGGAATTATTGGGCAATGGTAGTCAGGTAACAGAAGGAGCAAGGTCCTATTAACCTCCTGGAAAGTGTGTTTTGTACACCAGATGCTCATAAACATTCCCTGACATGGGCTAACGTACTCCTTTTAAGACAGGTCTTGAGTTTACTGATGGCGGAAAGAACAGTTCCCACATACAGACGTAAAAAGAACTTGGGTTTCTGGTGCCAGAGTTTTGGTATGCAGAGAAATCCTCCTGCAGCCAAGGAAGAGGCATCACCCCTGCCCTCTCCCTCTGTAAAAAAACAAGCAAAAAAAACCCCAACCAAACAAAACCCCACCACACAACCAAAAATCCAAACAACAAAAAACTCACAACTCCCCCCCTCCCCCCCCCCCAAAAAAAAAATACCACCACCACAAAAAAACCCCACACTCCAGAAAAACAGGTTCTTAGGCATACCGCCTATCAGGAGCCAATACAAGGGCAACATGAAGAGTATTTCTCTTTACATTTGCTGCTACAGTCGTGTGCAGCCAGATGTACTGAGCATCCCACAGCCTGTCCTCAGCACTTCAACACACACGTCGCTGCTCCCGTCAAATCACAGCTGAAAACACTGCGAACGAATTCTTTCGGTGTGGACCCTTTCAAGATGACAGTCCATCGGCCTAGCAAAATCTAACTGTCTGGGTTAATACCAACGTAAATTTTTTTCCAGGCTCCCCACACTTTAGGATTTAAGGCTAGTCAAACCCTTTGCATGTCTACAAACAGCCTCAATTCAGATCAGTGTTTTCCTTCAACATGAAGTCTTTGGTCCCATTACCTATGCAGCTCCTGGTTTGAATCAGCTTCAGGTCTGGTCTCATGAGCAGGAGAAGCCATCATTACATTCCGCTTTGTTTCCTCTCCACAGGACTCCTTCCTGGACAGCCGGCAAACTGTCCTGCTGCCTGTGCCAAGGACAGCATGGAGAGGGCATCCATCAGCTCAGACTCATTGCCTGCATGCCCTCAGGGCTGCTCTAACAGCTGGCAGACTGTCCAACATGCTTTGTAGGCTAAGCGCAAGATTTCCAAAGGAAAGGAATATCTTGTATTGACTGCTGGACTTTCCCTATGAGAAACTCAAAGTTGAATAGAATTAATTTGAAGCGAGCCAAAACTACAGCAGACAATTACCAAGAATTAGTCTTCTGTGGAGAACTGGAGCAAGTGGCCGCCATAGAGAGCTAAAATCTCTTCCAACTCTCTCTCCAGACTATCAGAGGTGTTAGGGTTAACTGCTGTTTGTACATGAAGAGCCAAATTGCCAAGCCAAATTGCTAAACTGCTGCAATTTACACACATTTTAAATGTTTCTACTTTCCACTCATTTGGGGTTCAATCCTTGTTACCAGAGGGACCAACCTTCTTGGCTTCCTCATTTGCACTGAAATAGGGCTGACATCTCGGTGAGGTTGCTATTTTATAAAAAGGTAACTGAAATAAATTTTCTACTCCCCATCAGTTATCACAGATCTCCTGATTCAGCATTATTTCTAAAAATCTCTTGTCATTGCTAATACCTGATTGCTACCACTGTGGACCGACCACTCAGCAATTGAATCATAGAATCACCTCGGTTGGAAAAGACCTTTAAGATCATCGAGTCCAACCGTTAACCTAGCACTGCCATCCCACCACTAAACCCTGTCCCTAAGCACCTCATCTGTCCTTCTTTTAAATACCTCCAGGGATGAGGACTCCACCACCTCCCTGGGCAGCCCATTCCAGAACCTGACAACCCTTTCGGTGAAGAAGTTTTTCCTAATGTCCAACCTCACCCTGCCCTGGCGCAGCTTCAAGCCATTCCCCCTCGTCCTATCGTCTGTTCCCAGGGAGCAGAGGCCGACCCCCACCTCACTACAGCCTCCATCAGGCAGTTGTAGAGGGCGATCAGGTCTCCCCTCAGCCTCCTCTTCTCCAGACTAAACAACCCCAGTTCCCTCAGCCGTCCTCGTATGACTTGTGCTCCAGACCCCTCCCCAGCTTTGTGGCTCTCCTCTGGACATGCTCCAGCAATGCAACATCTTTCTTGTAGTGAGGGGCCCAAAATGAACACAGCATTTGAGGTGCGGCCTCACCAGCACCGAGTACAGGGGCACGATCACTTCCCTACTCCTGCTGGTCACACTATTCCTGATACAGGCCAGGATGCCATTGGCCTTCTTGGCCACCTGGGCAATATCGTCCAGATATGCAAAGGACTGGCAGTTGATCCAGGCTTTTCCACCCCCATGCCAAGCAAACCTATCTCGGATTGTGTTATACAACACAATAGTTGAGAAAAAGCTGCAGCAAGCAGTTTCTTTTGCATTGCACTCTTTCCCATATACAATCAGGCCTGACTCTTCAGCTACCCGAGTGCAATTCCAGGGTGTACAGAAGACTGAGTATGGTTGGATGCAAGTCTCACCACTTGTAAGTTCTGTTGCATTCATTTGGGTGGATGAAAGAAGTTATCTTATGTCCAGAGTCCTGTAAAATACTTTGAGAATCCATACTGATGCAATTGAACAACACATTTTCTAGAGAAGACTCCTAAAAATGCACTTAGTATCTACCCTGGTAAGAAACATTGCTATCCAGGTCAAGGAGACAACTAAAATCTAACTAAAAAAATAAAAGTTTACCAGCAACCATTATTTGCTAGGATTAGAAAGAAATGGTATTTCTGCTACCTGTGTGTCAGAAGCCCACTACCACCACGTTGCTGGGTTTTGACCTTTCCAAAAGGGAGAACACTGATTTTGAATGCGATGCTTTGGCTAAAAGAAACAAAATTCAGAATTTTCATCCCTTCTGAGTCATACGACTTCCTATTTTAGAGCCAACTCATTTCAGCACAAACCCGATTGCTGTGATAAAGCTACCAAACTTGACGTTCTGTTCAGCTAACTGAGCTTGCTGTGTGTATTTAAGTGCGTGCAATCCAAGAATTATGGGTGTAAGCATGGCTGTAATTGGGTTTATATTCCGATTTTGAGGCACCTTTCCAGACCAATGACTGTCCGGCAGTTTCAAACATAAAATCCCCATCCCACTGGATACCTCCGGTCTCTGTAATACAGCAACCTCCTGCTGACTTTCAACCATTTCCTCTCAGAACAGTAAGGAGATGAAGGAGAAAAGTCTTAAATATTTTGAGAATTATAAAAGTTGAACCTTTCCTGTCTGCGGCCTTTTTTTTTTTTGCTACCACAGCTACATATGCACATACACATTTACTTAGCATGCATGTACATTGGTATGTACATGTCTTGGAGAGGAACAGCAACTCACAATAAAGCTTTGTGAATAGCATGTTATGTACTCGTGCTCCCCCTACAGAAAAACAGGCGCAGCTTTTGCCTGATTCTCCCTGTTTAACAAAGCAAGAGAGAGTTTAAAATTGCATTCTGTGGTCAAGAGAGTTAAAGCAAGTTGATAAACCCAACAGAGTCTTTGCAGTATCTTCCACAAAGAAAATACAAATCCTGAGACACGTTTTGAGGTACTTCAGCAAAAAGGAATATAGCATTTATATGACTGAGACTGGCAGTAGCTGCCACGGATGGTTTACAGACACTTTTGTAAACTACACAGTAGTTCCAGACTTCTATACATGGTTGTGTAATTATGTCTAATAGATGCAAAAGTAATGACTACTCTTGGCAGACTACAATTTGGAGGACTGGACTAGTACTTAGAGAGCATACCATTTAATAAGCTACTTTACTTCATGGAGACTTGCAATTCACCACACAAGTACCCTAATTAACACAATCATTGCCATGGTACAACAGTTCACTTGCACTGGAACATCACAAAGTACTGAATGATTATGCTTTGCAATTCCTAATATTTCAATAATTCTCTTTTCTAGTTACTATCCCAACGTAAAACAAGTTAGAGAGCAAGGCAATGGTGCTGACACTGGAAAATGGCATACAAAGTTCTCTGCCTGCATGATCCCAGCAGACATGAGTACAATGAACACGTTTGTGACCCACAGCCCCATCACTATGTTTCCCAAGAGCAAGAGGGGGTTTTATGTCAAAGTAGAGATAGGTAAGATTAACCTAAGACCCTAGTGCAGGAAAAATGGATAACATACCCTTGGACAGCTTGAGATTTAAGTCTACAAAGATGAAAGTTATAGGATTAAGTAAGACAAAAAGAAAATCAAGGAAGAATAAATGCCAAAACTGGAATGAGAGGTACAGCACTGATAAATGAGCAGGGCATACTACTGCTGTTGTCCTTTGCTCCATGTAATTCCAAAGACATCCCAACTCTTCAACAATCTCCTGGAAATGTGCAAACTGATTACCATTTTTCCCTAGGTAGAAAACCAGCAAGCTTGGAGTAAGAGCCAGTAAGAGAACCATAGGGCTGACAGAGAACAACAATGCTGGCATAGGGGCTCTTAAAACAAACGTGACTGGGGAAAAAAAGACATGGACCTGACTTCAAAGGTGCTAATCCTCTCAGGCCCCAGCCTTTCATCTTTGCATCTTTGTGCAGGGAATGCGTATTGGTATTTTAGAAACACCTAGATGCTCTCTGCGTATTTAACAAACCTATAAGCCAAAATCAACACTCAATCTTCTCTTGCTCGGTGAGTTTCTAAGGCTCATGGCTAGACATCCTCCTCTTTGTGGAAATCCTGACAATAGGCTGTGGGTGTAGCCTTTCCTTAAAATACCAACATAACGAGTCAGCTGGCTTCTACATCAATGGCAAAGGAGTTTCAGAGGCTTTGAATTTACTGCCATCTAACGACAAAACCAGCAAAGCGCCATACACAGAACCTCAGACATGTTCGCTGTGCGCCAGTCACCTGCCCTTCCTACAGCGAGACTCAACTGTACCCTGTGAAAATAAGTGGAAACGGATTATTTTTTTTCTTCCCTTTCAGTTTAGTCAACTGTTCTGCTCCTAGGACATAAAAGGGAATGCATTTTCAGGGTAGCTTCCCTGTATGCTGCAGAATGATGGGCCTAAGGGAACCATTCTTCTTCCCTCCCTTCTCTCAGATGTCAGTCCACCCCATCTATCTGCTGGGATAGAGGCAGGGAAGAGCAAAATCACACAGAACAGAAGTTAACTGCCTCAAAGAGAAAAATCAAAAGCAGAGCCCAAAACAGAATGCAGATATAAAGTCCTCTATCAGGGTTTAAAATAAACAATCTACATTTTTCACAGCTTTCATGACTCTCTCCAATCATGTAAAACCAGCTGATTGCAACAGGGTTGTCTTGGGCACAAAACAGTTTTTGTAGTTAGTGAATAATTAGCTCTGAACTTTACTGATACCATTATCTGGACATTCTGTATGACAAGGGTCAATCATAGAAAAAAAATAATTTTTTATTAGCACAAAACAGAACAGAAAAAATGCCTTTTAAGGATGCTCATGCAATGCCTAAGGCACATGCACACCGAGGCTTGAGGTAAGTGAAAATTAAAGCTTTTGCAGGTATGTTTATGGAATTCTGATTCAATTCCTATTTCACCACAACTCTTCATAAACACCAGCCCTTCTATAGTAAGACTATGAAAGAATGTGGTTTTGAAAAGAACTTTTCACAATGCTTTTGTCTTATATACAATCAGAAGAATTGTTTCACTTATCCCATCTCCCACTGATTGTTCTTACAGTACATTGTTCAGTCTAATCTTAAATAGCAACCTCAGAAATTCAGCTGCTCTCTAAGACACCTCTGTTCAGACACATGGTCGGGAGCAGCAGCACAGGACCGCACACAGCACTGCCAAGTCACTATACAAGGGCTCACACCATTCTTTTGAGGAGGAAAAGCATATTGCTGTCAGGCTTGCCCTTGGAAAACTGCTCACCAAGACTGAAAGCTTCCTCCTATTGATTTCATCACACTCAGAAAAAGGTTAAAAGTAATTCATGTACTTTAAATATTTTTTTTAATTACAATTACAGGTTAAAACCCATGACAAGTGTTTTTATCGCTTCGAACTTTTCAGAAATATCTTGGGTGTTTGCCATCCTGCAGGAGGATTTTTCAAACCAGCTCTTTTCCAGATGCGCTCCAAATCTTTCTCAAATTTTATCTAAAACAGAAAAAAGAAAGAGAAATAAAAAACACTAACATAGCTCAGAAGCAACACTCAAGTATTCAGCCACTGCCACGTGTCCCAAGGAGAATCTAGGTATAACACACACAAAGGAAATAAATGCTTTTAAGTAGGCAGCTTTTTGTAAGTGTCAAAATAGTTAGCCTTACTACAGAAAATAGATTAACATGCACAAGGATCTCGGTAGCATTGTTTTAAAAATCCTGTGCGAGGAAAACTGAGAAGATGGAAAACTGTTAGAAGATTAAGAGGATTTCCTCATCATAAAGTGTTCAACACTGCTTCCCTCACATCTGAAGAAACAGAATTACAATTAACCCTAATTTGCATCTAGGCAAGGTGAAAATTACCAGATAATGAACTAAGCTATATCATAGCAAACCTAACAGACTACTGAGAGGCTGTGTTGAATACGAACATCTAGAGTTTGAATGAAGGCCCATGTCTTCCCTCACCCCTTCTAATAAGGGAACTAAAAGGCTTCTATACAGAAAAAGACAATAGGTAGCGCTTGAGGATGTTGGCAAGACATGAAAGAAATTGAACCAGTCTCCCTGATATAACACAGATGTGAGAATTAATCTTTTACACAAATGCTAAAATTCTTCTCCATTAGCCATTATATACATTAGACTCATTATATATATTATATTCTCCATATAAGTTATGGTCATGCAAGAAAAATTACACCTAGTAACTACCACACATATATGTTTACAACCACAGAAATATTCTAAATTTCAGCTCCTGAAGATGTACAAGTTGAACACAAAACAGAAAAAACTACTGTATCAGTAAATACTGAATTCATTAAGGGTCTCCGAGCTGCTGCCATTTTTCCCCAAATCGATTCCACTTAAAAACATCATCCGATACCTGAACAGAGGCCAGTTTGAGAAGTGGGCACATTTATGTCAAGGATGTTCTCTCTACCCCAAACTTACCTGACGTTTCTTCTTGCGACCTTCCTTTATCCTCCTCCGTACAAACTTTCTTCGCTTCAGCAGCTTTTTGAACTTGTGCCGATTCATTTTCCTTCTGCGAATCTTCAAAACGTTCTTACATTCAAGTTTGTTGGTAAGTGTTCCCTCTCCTTCCTCCACATCAGCTCCCTCATCAGACGGGGGACAGTCATATCGCTGGAGAGGTTCATAGCCCACTTCTTCCTCAGCATTAAGGACTTCTGCTTTAGGAAGGGAGTATCTAACTGTCAGCCAGCTTTCTAAGGGGCTGATGGAAAGTTTTCTGGGGATGAGCATCTCTTCCAGTTCAGGGTCCAGAGCATACCATCGCTGAGGTTGGGCTCCACTCTTGTTAGATGGCTGGGTGCTATAGTGCGCAGATGTAGAGTGATAGCAAAGAAAGGAAGACACTGACCTTGGCAAAAGGGGGCCTTTGAGAAGAAAAGAATTCCACTTAAGAGGCAGAATTTTCAAACAGTATCTTAAGAAAAGCTTTGCCCAGCTCTCAAACCACCAGACAGCTGCGACCAGAACAATCTAATAAAGGAAGCTGCTTAGAAAAATTATATTCTCATCACAAAAAAGGAAGTATTTTTTTTTAATTTGAATTTAATTACATTTTTACCATCTGGTAAAATTACATTATACAGTATTATACTGCATAAACTGTGTAAGTGAAGTTTGGAATGGCTAGGACCTGTTCACTGTATTAAGCCTTTCTGCTGCTAAGGAATCTCCTCCTAAGCTTCAAAGAGGTCAAGACAGAGCTACACAATACTGACAGAATCGATCAGAGACACAACATTCCACAGGCATCGAATCAACAACAGCCTCACCACTCTTGCACTGCTTGCTAGAAAAGAAATTTCTGGGAGCCTAATCACCCCAGAAAAAAACCAAACAAACAACAACAAACAAACAAAAAAAATCCCCAGAAAACTAGGTCACACAACATCTGTTTACCTGCAATTCGTGAAACCTTCAGTAAACGGGAAGTCAGCAGTGGCATTAACATATTGATCCACTTTGCTCACTGTCACAGAGCCAGTAACGACTGTTAAAATAAGAATATTTATTCAATTAGGGAAACGTTGTTTTTACACGTTAAAAAAACCCTCTAAATTTAACCCAAGCAGTCCAAAAGATGGGCTGCGACCCTCTAAGCACCCTCCTCGTTTTACCAACGCGCTGTCGGATTTTGCTGCAGGAGCCTGGCCCACAGGCACTGGTGCAGCTGAGCTGCGGAGGTGATTACAGAGTTAAATATCAGGTAATTTCAGCCCAGCTCGGGGCGAAGGCCTTGCTTCCACAGCAGGAACCGGAGGGCAAGAAAGGCGCCCGCTGCCCTCAGGCCGTGAGGGACAGCCCCGCGGCCTAACGAGGGGCCGCTACCGGCGCGGGCCAGACCGCAGCCCCGCGCCCGGCGGGCAACCTCCCCTCACCGCAGGCCGGCCAGCAGGGCCCCGCCGCCCCCCCGGGCCGGGCACCCAGCACCGACCCCCCCTCGCCGCGCCGCCGGGCCGCCCCCGCCCGGGCCCGCCGGCGCCGCCGCCGTGAGGCGCGGGCGGGCTGAGGCGTCGGGCGCCCCGCGTCTCCCCCTCGGCCCCGGCCCCTTCCCCGCCCTGCAGTCGGGCGCAGGGCCCCGCTTTCCCCCGCCTTCGGCAGCTGCCCGCCGCTGCCCCGGGGGAGCGAGGTCAGCGTGAGGGTGCTCGGCCCGGCCTCGGCGCCCATCGAGCAGAGTGAGGGTCCTCGCAAACAGCGCGGCCCGCCCTCGGAGGGGACGCCTGGGCGCCGGCAGCCTAGGCCCGGAGGAGACTGGGGAAGGGGCTGGAGCGTGGCGGTGCCGCAGGCCGGCCCGGGATTCCCGCCCTCACAGCAGCGGGGCCAGGCAGGAGCAGGGCCTGGGCTGACACCTCAGGTGGCGCTGGAGCATCCAGGGGAGGAAGCGCCAGGACAAGGGGCAATGGGCACAAACTGAGACATAAGAGGTTTCAGCTGAATACGAGGAAAAACTTCTTTACTCTGAGGGTGATGGAGCACTGGCCCAGGCTGCCCAGGGGGGCTGTGGAGTCTCCTTCTCTGGAGATACTCAACCCCCACCTGGACGCTGTCCTGTGTAACACGCTCTAGGAGAACCTGCATGAGCAGGGGGGTTGGACTGGGTGAGCTCCCGAGGTCCCTTCCAACCCTTGCCAATCATTCTGTGAAGCACCTGCAAGGCTATTGCAAAGGGGCTGTCCCCTTCCCCACAGCCAGCTCCGCTCCCACCCATCCAAATCCCAGTGCTGGGGCTATATCCAACAGCATTCAAACCAGCTCCCTTTCCCCACCCAGCACCTGACGTTCCATTCAGACGAAATAGCTCAACTAGTTCAAACTGAGCTTGCCCCTTAGGCACGAGGCTCACGCTGATCCTACAGTCACACTTGTGAGATGGAGAGTCAGGGGCTTGCAGCTGACAGGAAAGCATTGCATTTTTGTCCTAATTGCTATCACAGATCCTGATAAAAAAAAAAAAAAAAAAAAAATCACTAAAAATAGGCCTGAGTGCAGAAGCGTGGCTTAGCAAGGAGTTACTCTAGTGAGGCTTTCTCCCCCCATCAAGGTGGGGATCGCAGAGGGCAGCTGGACACCTCTGCCTCACGCACCCTCAGGTGCACATGAGGGCAGGGCCCTCGGTGGCTGCTTTCCAGGAACAGCCACGCCTGTCTTTCCCACTTCCCTAGCTGTTGTTTCTTTTCTCACTCGGTACAAGAACCTACCACCTTGGCATGGCATGAAAGTGCTTAATCAGCTGGCATGAGGGAGTGATGCTGAAGCCAATCCCAGACTTCAAAGAACTTTTTGCTTTTATCCCTATCTCATTCCCAACACAGAGATCTTTTCACCAGCTGCTTTTAGTATTTCAGACCAGAACGAGGGTCTGCCCCAGTTTCAGGTACACCCCACCACCTGAAGGAGACAGCAATGGTTAGAGCTTCTTCCTGCGAGGTAGAAGTACAGTTCCCTGGTCAGGGAAGAGAAACCTACTCAGAGAAAGCTACATATGGAGAAATTAACTGAAGTGGTTTAATAAACAGACTGTTTGTTTAAACAAGACTTTATTGAAGACATTCTAGAAGTTTAGGTACAAAACAACATTCCCACCCCCATATCAAGATGTTAGTCACCCACAGGGAACAAAGCAAGTGCCTGTTGTGTGCTGTCAACCTGGGGACACTCAGAGGTTGCTGAGGAATTTGCAGAAGTATCAAATTCACGTAGTTTAGAGCTGGGCATTTTCAGCCTTGGCTCAGTTAGGACTGAAGGAAACCAAAGGACCTTTTCCAGAGACATGTCTCCAGCCGACTGACCATACTTGAATCTGACAGCCTACCTTGGAGTTACTCTGAGGTCAGAGAGCGAGAGGCCCGCTTTGATTTTGGAAGTGAAGAGGAACCAGCCCCTAGATTTAACTTGCCGCTTTTAAATTTATTTCTGATGGTCCCAGGAGGTACCCATCACTAAAGAGCACAGTAGTATTTGCAGGAAGCATTGGAACAGAGCAGTAACAATACCAAGTAAGAGAGTCAGCCACCTCACTTTCCTAGAGAGAGGCTGGATGTCAGACTGGCTATTTCAACGGGCATGTAAGAAAACCCTAGAGACACAGACATTAGTGGCACATGTTAAATAGTGACTGACATGCTGCTTCTGTAGCACACTGTGCACTTTACCACGGTAGAGTTTCCCCTTGCCAGTCCAGGAAGGAACCGTTTTCTTTTTCACCAAGATGCTCCAGCACGGAGAGAATACCTGGGATAGCCTCTTGTACCTGCATGGGAGCCTAGAGCAAACCAAGCTTAGATTATTACTGGGAATCTCCTACAGAAGAGAATCGAATGCATTTAAGGAATTACTAAAATCAACTGGGATGTATTTTCATGTTTCATAGGGACCTCTGCAGCACATGGGATTGTACAGTGGGTTCTTGCTTGAGGATTGGGACAAGAAGGGTGTCATACTTTCACATTTTCAGAGAGATGTCACTTACCATGTTTCCACCCATGTCTGTCTGAAGCCAGCCTGGATGCAAAGAAATACAGAGAATTCCATCTGATTTCAAGTCTGCAGCAAGACACCTGGTGATCATGTTCAGTGCAGTCTGCAGGAGTGGAAACTGTCTGTTAGTGTGCTGGTTTTACAAACCTTGAGCAAGACCTTAAGCCAAGCTAATTGCCACCTCCCTTCCACCATGCTGTCTCCTGACAAATGAAGGGGCAGTAACAGTATCACAGTAACTTATCCAGACTTAGTGGGGGCTTCATTCTCAGAGATGTAAGTTAAGAGAAGCATTGTGAAAGCTTTATCACCATAAGCTTACTGCCCAAAGATGAAACTAACTTACGATGGAAGATAAAGTAGCATTTGAAACTCCTAAAGAGCTGTGGGGAAAATAATATTGACATAAGGACTCTGTTTTTCTGCAATAATCACTACACAAACATGGAGGTTTTTACTTCTGAACAGGGAAAACAGGCATATTAACAGCTTATGAGTAGGCGGTGTAAGAGAAACTGTATGTCTGATCTTGACTATTTGTAAAAATTCAGTCTCTGGATGCAACAAAACTCAAAACTCCACCTCTCACTAACTAGCATTACCACATGCAGGTCAGCACACCTTTTGTTGAGTTTCATGCCTGCTGTCTTGCTTGGACTGGAGAGGAACACAGCTAATAGGACACACACTTGATGGCATCAGTTCTTCCCTGAATGCCATGTCCCTCTGAAATGGACCTATATCAGAGTGGTGATGGAGCATTTGCGAGCCTGTTCTTAAGAAGTTGGCATGCTTGCTCCAGATGTACAGTGCTCACACGTCCCATTTCCACCCACATGAAGAACAAGAACAGTTCCCGTGTCATGTCAGGCTATCCAAGGAAGTGCTGCATACCTCAGAGAAGCCTACAAACCTTTGCTATCCTGTAGGGGTAGACCTTGAGGAACATCTCATTTGCCTGGACGAGTTGCATGGAGGCAGCAAGAGAGGACATATTGATAATGGCAGCTCTGTGGCAGCCCATTCCTGTGCTCAGCTGGGCTGCCTTCCTCAGAAGCGGTAGAAACGCCTGTGACAACAAGAGTTTGTTTTAATCTGGTCAACTTCCTCTTGGCTCATTCAAGGCAAGCTGGACTCTCAGGTTCTGCTCTATGAAGAGTTGCAGTACAACTCCATGCCCCGCAGCGCAGAATGGTGATGGCTCCCCAAACAAGCTGACCATAGGGAACCTTTCTAGAACAGCCAGCTGTAAGTAGCAAGGACCCTCAGTCTCTTCTGCCCACCTTCTAGCCCATCCTGTCCTCTGAAGTAACCTCATACTGGATGGATTTAAATAAAAAGAGAAAGATCCTTGATAGGAAGGATCTCTTGCTGCTCTCTAGGCATGCAGTTTGATATCAGACCTGTATCTATGCAGTCCTGAGGTGACAAATGCTTGGGTTACATGTCCAGCTCACTAGTGGGAAAGCCTCTTATAGTACCATAGATTAAGCACATTTCTCCCAACTCTTACCTTGGTGACCATCAGCTGGGCAACGGTATTGGTTTCATAGATGGTGAGCATTGTCTCTGCTGTGACTTCTTCCAAGGAAGCAAGCACATTGATGCCAGCATTGTTAATGAGACAGTTCAGACCTTTGTCTCCCACAATTTCTTCCACTTCCTTGACTACTTTCTTGATGCTGTTTTCACAGACCACATCTGCACAGAGGAGCCAAGAACAGCCACAGTGAATGGGGTGGTTCAAATGCCATCTGTCCCTATATAAAACATGCTAAACCAAAGCTAAGGCATTAGTCTGAATGGGGACATTCAGGCCGCATGGAGATGACAAAGCACAGAAGTCTTTATGTAGATCATGCTTCCCCAGTGTTATCTGAAGATAAGGGTGATGGTTTTCAGCTGCTGGAGGTCATGTATAGCTACTGATCACCCAGGAGACGAGTTTCTTAAGAGGCACTCCCCTGACTTAGTTGAACATACTGCTGTGTAAGCCCTTTACTCACCCAGTTGGAGGAGCTTGATATTGCTGTATTGCTTGCTAAGTTGCTGGAGTTCCTAGGAAGAAAAAATTATTTGTGTTATCTTATATATCTATCTCTCTCGAGGGCTATTACATAAAACAGTTTAAGATCTGCACTTCCAGAATTTAACAGCTATTCATTTTCAGAATTGGACTGAAGGCAGCGATACTACGTTGTTTTCCAAGCTGCTGAGCAGCTTTCCTGAGAGCAAGGTCAACTGCTCCAAGGAACTGGACTCTTTACCTGCTTAGTCAAGATACCAGCACACCAGATTATAGAGTTACTTCTCAGTGTGTATAGCTCGAGGGTGTGTTTGCAGCGTAACCAAAGGGTTATCAAGCAGCTATCGTTGCCAGTTCCACAGCAGAGCTGGTGCTCAGACTGCATTCCAAGCTGGTAATTCCCCACTTCTGCAAAAAAAAGTGTTATTCTCCTGAAGCTCAGCTCGCTCCAGACGCCAGTTCAGGGCAACAGGAATGCTTAAGAAAAGCCATTGGGAATTACTGTTTGCAGGAAAGTTTTCCTAGCAATTTTCCCATGGAAATTCTCTTTCCCAGCACGCTCGTTAGCTTCAGTTCTTGTAACTTGAAGGTAAAGCACACACGAAATTGCTTATGTACACGGCAACTGGCCACGGGATCAGTTCTCTGTCTGCTAGGTAGCTGTAATTCAGTCATCTCTCTACTACCTCTCAGTAGAGGAAGTGCTTGGAGAAAATGAGTACTATACTGGTGGTGCTGCTGGACAGTGTGTCCAAATTGCATTTATAGGCCAAGCTGGAATACTAAACGTTTCTGTGCCATGTAGCCAAGCGGGAAGCGTGGCCAAATGTAACAGATGGATTACGTACTCCCAGCCATGTTTAGGAGACTGAGCAACCCTGGACAAACAAATCCAATTCTTTAGGAGCCCTTTGGGAATAGGGGTCAGGAGGGCTGATTTTGAAAGAGTACTTCCTTCACCACTTGGAGACACTTAGGGACTCCATGTCCTCTGTCAAGCTATAATGCATTACATCTTTTATCTCAGTTCATATTCTGCAGAATTCTCTCCCGGCTTGTTTAGAAAATTTGTTCTCCCACTGAGGACAATCTGCAACTGCAGTTAAGGCTATTAAGGGGAGGGGGAAGGAAAGGGAACAAGTCAGAAGCATGAAACCAGAAGACATTCCTTCCCTTGGATAGGACTTAATGGGATGGTTTTCAACAGATTAAAGGCCCAGAACACGCTACTTTGTTTATTGATAGTCAGGCATGAAATAGTTCTGCCATGTCAAGGCCTGCAATAGTTATGTGGCTTTGGACTGTCCAGTTACTTGATAATAAACTCCAGAAGTGCTCTGGCTTCTCAAGGTTCGTTCATTTATTTATAGCCAGATTGCTTTACTCTCCGACAGCAACAAGCTATAACTTTTGCTAAAAGGCCAGAGATGTTTTGTGTAGTGACAGCGACTGAGAGGCTTCTGAAGCAAGTAAGCAATGTGTTCAATTAAGAACTCCAAACGCTGTAGCATTAAGCATTCTCCAGAACATAAACAGCATGAAATTACAATTGCTGCATGCAAATCAGGTTTAAAATTCAATGTTTTTTCCATTTAGTTAATTACTTAGTTAACAAGCAACTCCCACTTCAGTGGTTTAGGTTTCTCAGAAGCAGTTTCCAGGCATAAGGCTAACTTAGACAGCTTTGGTCTTCAAGAATGCTACTCCACCTGCTACAAACATCAGCTGAAAAATCTAGTTAGGAAACCTAAAAGTTGCAGAAAAGCCTGTGACTAGAAGGAACACGCAGAGAGGAGGACCAAGATGAGTGCAATCAGACACAGCCATTTCAAGCCACCAGCCACGTATGTTCCTTCTCCTCTTCCCCCACCCCAAATCAAAGAGATCAGAAGCCACCTGTGTCCAGAGAACTCTGCAAATATTACTGCAACACATGCGTATACAAGTTATTGGCTCTCCCCTGAAGGGATCAGCTTTCCTGAAACCAAACCTACACCATCAAAGTTGTCTGCAAGTCTTTTTTTGTGGCAGACTGGTGCTTTTTTTAATGCCAACACACCAGCGCAGAGGCACTGCACACACAAGAATAAGCGAGCTCATTGGTACTGCTGTTTGAAGTGCGGCTTGTATTTTAATGTCAGTTTATGCAGTTTCATTTAAAAGGCAGCAGGTACAGCCAACAGATCCCAGGCTAAGTCACTTTTAGTTAGTGTACTGTAATAGCCAATTTAAAACCAAACAAAGAAAACAACAGAAAACCACAACACAACCCCCTAATACTGTGTTTAGCGTGGTAGCTCTAGAAGTGCTCCGCACCTGAATAGTTACCCCTGAGAATCAACTCTTCGGGATTCCAAGAAAAATTTAAACTCTGATTAGCATCTGTTTTTTCCTGCTTGCTGATTTTAATTATGATTAACCGAGTCAGCCTACTCCAATTTAAATAAGATCCTCTGGCACTCAAGGCTCCAGATACAGATTCATCAGTACACAGGATATTTATTGCTAGATTTCAACCAGGAATGTTATGTTGTCTTTGTCATTTAGCAAGATTTACTTTGCTTTCTTTATAAAAGCATTATTCACTCCAGTAACAACTCTTGGAAAGGACCTGGCCACACTAGGCCAGTTGGAATCAATCAAGGCAATCTAACCCAGCTTGTAGGCAGCTTCCTCGGGCAAAGGATACTTGGGTATCCTTTTCCATCATCCTGCTTGCACTCAGGACAGAGTCAAAGATGTATTATATTTGTCCACGTCTCTCCGAGACAGGCTATTCGGTATCACAGCATACAGCCAACTTACTATTTGATCATGTAATGGCTTACACCAAGCTGCTGCAGACTGCCCCAAATCCACAGTCCTCTCCAACTCAAGAAGAGCCAGACCTCAGCGCTGTAGGAAGAGCAAAACACTTCCAGAAGGAAAAAAAAACCAAAAAAAAACCCAAACACTGCAATAACCCAAAATTACTTCAAGAATGCCCCCTTTGCCTGATACAACACATTTATCTTGCTAGAGCACTGCTCCAGAGATTGCTCAGCTGCTCTTCCCACTAGCAGACCGCATGGCTAAAATATGTAGCAAAGAAAAAAAAAAACAACAAACCAAAACCTGACAGAGACAGTGCGCAGAGGCAGTGCCACGAGAGCTGCGTGTCTGACAAGGGAACAGACACAGCACTGTTAGTAACACTATCTCCTACTTCAGAGGAAAGGAAACAGCACGTTAAGCCCTGGACGCTTTCCAGAGCCCAGGAGAACTCTTGAGCAGCAAGGAACTGAACGCTTTCTTGTTCACCTGGGAACACACTCGGGCTTGTGGGGAGAGCAGGAGGAACAAGAGATGCTCCTGTCCCGAGGTCCCGCATTCAGCTCCCAGCACAGCCGTAGCAGAGCCAAGCTGAGCACAGTTTTACACCCTGCCCGTTTGGATCCCTTCAGCTACCTCGCTTCCCCGGAAAGCCACCCCTTCCCTCCAGTCCTCAGCAAGTCAGAGGGGGAACTACGGGGGCTACACCATCGTTAGGTGTAGTCTTAGATGTTAGGTCAGAGTTTTTTCCCCTTTTATTGCGGAAGCAGGATGGGGGAAGAAAGAGCAAGAAAGAAAAGCAGGAGGAGGGGAGAATTACGGATGAGTCCATGAGCTCATACAGGCTGCTTAATAGTAATGGTACCGTGATTTTGTCCTTTTGGAGCGCAGGACATCAGGATTATTTTTGCAAGAGATTTGTAGCAGCTTCCACTCTCAGTGCTGGAGCAGCCCAAGCAGAGGCAGATCAGAATCAAAGTGTGGCTGAAGGAGTCTGGTATGGTACTTTTCAAGGAGGGGCAGCGGTTATCTAGATGCGCCTGCAGGCCTGCTGCATGCTATCGTGTGATCTAAAGCCCATTTGTTAGGCAAATGTTCTGCGGAGGCCACCTAGGAGCTATTCAGCACAAGAACTCAAGTTATTAACAACGTCTGCCAGCGCAGGCTCACATGCAAAACCTTGCAGCTGTTCCACGCGATCCCAGGGTGAGCACGGTACAGGAGATGTGCTGCGAAGCAAAGCCAGACTCCAGCCCTGCTTTCTAAAGCCAGGTCCTTCGGGGCTCATGTCTCTCTACTGAGTGGAGGACTCCAAAGCATGCGGTCACCTGCATAACAGCACGCGCTCTGCCGAGAGCTTGTCTGGGTAACTCTCAGCTACTGGGGAATTGCTGCTGACGGTTGTCCCCAAGGTGGGTGCTGGATTTGCCAGGAGATAAGCATATTTAGCATATTTAATCACTTCTCTAAAAACTAGATGATTTTTAAATGGCTTTTCATTTAAGCTCTTCCCATCCTTTTCCCCTCCTTGCATTCTTCAACAGGAAAATGCAACTCTACCAAACCAGTGAGAGCAGAATTTAAGAGAACTCTCCGAAGTTGCTGTTCCCCAAGTTCATCCTTTAATCCAGGAGAGGAAGTGAGGGGCAGCGCGCTCATATTAAGCAGGATTTTTCATATGGTCACTTACCACAAAGCAAAGCAGGAAGAAAGAAAATTTTGAATCGCTTGAGTCGCTGTCAAGAGAAAAAGCCAGCACTGACAGCTCAGGTGGGCAGAGAAAGAACAAGGCACCCAACTTCACAGCGCAGGCTGCATTCACTCGCACTAGGACGAGGCCGCAGTGTCAGCCTCTGGAGTGCCAGAACCTGAACTCTGGGTTTCCAACATTTGACTGGAAAGTCAGTGAAAGCAAAATTTTCTCTTGGGGAAAGAAAAAAAGAGAAAAGAAAATCACTGAACCTTTGCCTTTCCTTACCTTTCCATGCTCAAGCAACGCTGCCAAATTGGATGCGAGCGTTGAGATAGTCCGTTGTATAATGTGCTAAGACTCCCATTGCGAGAGGCTCAAGCAGGTCTGTGCTTGCCCTCTGCCAGCCAGGAGGAGTAGCGGTGGGGTAGAAACACACCTCAGAGGGTCAGAAAAGTTTGTGCCAACTTTATGCATTGAAGATGGGACAGATAATACTGGTGAGACTACTACAATACCTTCAGTAAAGGCTTCTCTTCCTTGTGGAGTTTCCAAACCCATCTGTTCGAAATATGCTTTCAGCTGGCTGCAGAGGTTTCTATTGATGTACTGCCAAAGCACAGCACATGGCCTAGAGGTCCTTACAAAGAACAAAAACCCATCCTGATCCATCGGGGACAAACCTTGCCACCTTCCCACCCCCCCACCCCCCAAAAAAAACGCTTAGGATGTACCCCATGTGGCCTGCAGAATCACCACTCAGGGTTATGGGAACGTGGCTCTTGGCCAGCTGCCTGCCTACAGGAGATGACTGCCCCCAGTCTTTCCAGGTTTCTACCGCTGCAAGCGAGGAGTAACCCAGACCCTTCCCAGCCACACTGCACTCTTTGAAGGGTACTTCATCTTCTCGTGCAGGTTTACCAGCCTTTTTGCTCAAGATGCAAGATGGCAATGCAAAAAAAAAAAACCCTCACAAGCTGTGTTAAGATACGTCCGTGTCATCTTTCCTAAGAAGCTCTTCCTATTGAAGGAACCCTTTCGCTTCTCCGTGTAATCGATCCAAGACCATTGTAATGAGAAATCACTGCTGAACACAAGGGCCAAGTGATGAAAAAGAGAACCTCCCTCAGCACCCGCTGAAGCAGCTTTAGAACAAACAACTAAGCAGGGAGATTTCTATCTGACGACAGGTCGTATGTCTCTGCTGGCTTCCTGTACCACTACTGCAGCGCACGGTTGTGCAATCGCTAATAGGAAATGCATCTGGGACAAACGCCAGGTCTTGTAACAGGAGTTAAAAGCAAACAGCCTGGCAGCGAATACCTGTTCAGGAGCTTGTATAGCGCAAAAGGGGGCCGAGGGAGGAAGCTGCGGGAACCGGCGGCTCTGAAAGGCAGCCTGTGCACCAGATTTCAGCCTCACTGGACTGTTTCTCAGCGATTCAATTCAGAAATATCCTAAATGTGCCTTTGTGCTGGAGATTTTTTTTTTTTTTTTTTTTTTTTTTTTTGGACAAGAAGACAACAAAATTAAGACCTTTCCCTTCAGTTCCCTAAGTCCCTGTCGAGCAGCACTTTGCTGCTGGAGAGGCGAGCGCTCAGACTGCAGGTGCTACCTGACCAACCCCCTGCAGCCCCCCCGCAAAGGGGGAGCCCCGGCACCACCTTTAAAAGTTTTTGTGTAGCTAAGCAGTAAACAAAGTTGCTACACTTTGTTTATTGCTAGCATGGTGTGGTCAGTGTGTACCGAAAAGAATAAAATCCACCGTAAGGGAACAGACGTACAAGCTCCGTTTACCTCTGCACGTGCCAGGGAATTCGCCCTCCGCCCAGGCAGCCTTGTGCCACGCTTGAAAGAGGGGACATGCGTAAGGAGGGCTTTTGGTATCACTGCTCCTACCCAACAGGGTGGGGTTTGCAGGGGGTTTGAGGCTGTCGCAGAGTTGAGAGCTCAGAGTCCTGCGGCTCTGGAGCACTGGTGTTTTCCTAGGAAAGGAAGAGGGCGATACCCGTGTGCGTGGCTGTGCTGCCCTAGCAGCATTACTTCCTTACTGAGGGGTCAAGATCAGACCAGAGATGCAACAGAGGACGTGAGTGGCCACAAAGTGAGCGGACTGATAACCCTCATTATCAACTTGCCTCCCAAACGTTTGGGGAATGCCTTTCATTTGTCTTGACAGTCATTTCTAACAGTCTAGGGACGGGGAAGGAGCCCAAACACATTACTGCTGTGCTGTTGCATCAGGAACGCTGGCTGAAAAGGGGAGAGGGCTGCAGGCAAACTCACCGGCAACATGCATCAAAAGCTACTGTGTTTTCAGCAGAAAAATCTGGTCCCTGCCCAGCCAAGAAGGGCACTAAGAGGAGTGTTTCATTTGTCATTCATTTGGGCTTTCTCACTCGTTGCAAGTCCGGCAGAGAAAGCGGCACAGCTCCTTCTGGGGACACAGACACCATGTAGAGGAGACGAGGAAAGCTGTAACGGGTCTCCCTGGGAAGGCTTCTGGGTGATGTGAAGCTCCCCGCAAAGCTGGAGGAGGCCAGGACCTACTCCTCTCCAGCTGCAAATCCAGCGAGGAACTCGGGGTGCTCGACCCCCGCCCAGCTGGGGCTGGGGCTGCAGCGTTCCCAGCTCGCCTCTGCTCTCGGCAACGCACGCAGCCACCCGAACAGCCACATCCCGGGCCCGTTTCTCCTCCAGCCTCGGGGACTTTCACGGCACCGGCTCGATCCCAGCCGGCCGGCTGCCCCGGGCAGGAGCTCAGCCCCCAGCCCCCGCCCCGCCCCGGGCACCGGCGCTTGGCCGCGGAGATGCCCGACCCGTCCTGCGCCTCCCGAAGCACCTCTCCCCACTAGCCCCGGGGCTAGCACTGCCTGGCGGCTGCCGGGACCCGTGCTCCGGGCTGCAGAGTCCTCTCCAGAGGTGCCCGCAGAGCTCCGGTAGCCCCCGCCCAGCCCGCCCAGCCCGCCCCCGGCGCCCCCCCCCCCCCCCCCCGGGGCCGGGGGGGACCGGGGCGGCGGCCGAGCCCCCGCACCAGCCCCAGCCCGATGCCCCGGCTGCAGCCGGTGATGAGCACGGAGCGGCAGCGCGGCTGGGCCATGCTGCCTCGCCTCGGCTGGGCTCGGCCCCGGGCGCCTCTTAACCTGCGCGGAGCGGCGCCGGCCCCGCCGCCCCGGTCCCGCCCCCGCCGCCACGCCCGGCCCGGCCCCGCCGGCCGCCTCCCCCGCTGCCTCCGGCCGCCCCCGGCCCCGCGCCGCCAGCCCCCAGCAGCGCAGGAGGAGCCCGGCTCTGCCTGTACAGGTGCCTGAATCCCCCCCCCCCTTCCACCAGCTTCGGCGGGGAACATCCAGAACCCTCTCTCGGTCCTGGCGGCGACTGGCGAGCAGGGCCGCAGGTCTGCTGGCCACGGCGTGGCCGCTCAGCCTTGGTGGTAGGGCTGACAGAAACGGCCAGCGGTGAAATCGCTGCCCCCGACATCCAGGAGCAGGTGAAAGACCAAAGGAAAGAGAGATGTCCTCTACCACGGTGATGGGGCGGAAGGTGGGAACCGAAGTGACATTTCTGGGCTCCCCCAGTTACGCCTGAGGCGCAGACCAAGCTGCCTTTTTCGGCTGTTACGAGCATTAATGTTACTGTTGGTTCTGCACAATCGGTGACCCCTTCCTGGAAATCACTACGGACTTCCTCGCTGCAGCCAGTCCTCAGCTATTACCCACAGTGCTCATGCCTGCTTTCCCAGATGAGGAGTCTGTTACTGATCCACACAAACTCATGCATATAAATTGGTATCTGTAGGTATAAAGGCCTTAATTACATCTCTTAGTACTATATTGCTCTTTATTTTCGTTATAAAAGATGAGTAAGCTTTTAAAACATTAACTTCATCTCGATACGGGTCAAGGGTAGCCTCTCCCCTTGTGCTTTGGAAACTAAAACACAAAAAGATTTGGCAATTTGTTCAAATTCTGTGGAAAAGCCCAAAACATCCAATGAGTCTGCCCCACGTCCCTTTTGTTGGTTTCTTTGTTTCTAAACCACCTCAGTAACTCCAAAGGCTGCACAGGATCTGCGTACCTGAAAACGTCTGTCACTGCTGGGTGGCTCAAAAGGTTTGATATTCGCGTGTGACAATCCCAGGGCGAGATAAGATTACGAGATGCTTGCAGTCATTTCTCAAATCTCAGGCCCTTAGCCTTGCAAAGCACTGACTGCACCCAAAGCTGACCAGGGACATGGCTTCGTCGTTACCTCTGTAGAGGAAGTCAGGACCACGATGCTCATTTCAGGCGTCCCCAGCCCGCTCTCCTTCAGCAAGTAGGGGCTCCTGGGCTCCCACAGAACCAAATGATCCCGCAGGTTCTTAACACGAAGCAGGAAGCCAAGTCCAAGGTTTAGCACACACAAAGCGTTTGCCCACTACAAAAGTTTGTATATACAGAAAGTATGTTGTGTTTACTTGTGCTTTACATCACCTTTTTATCACATCATACGGGCAGTACTTTGCAAACAAACTCTAATGGCAATATCCACCATAAATTGACCCTTCCCCTGATAGGGCTGAAAATGCACGGCAGAAGTGGCAAGCGCAGCTGGCTCTGCTTCACCGCTGGGGTGGAAGGAGCTGTCCTGAGGTCACCAAGCAGGGGCCAGGGCACAGTCACAGCCCTCCACCTGCTGGGTGACTCAAAAGGGAAACAGCCACCTTGGTTTTTAGGTAGTTCCTCGCTCATTTGTAGTTACAGACAAGCAGCCAGGCCTTTGTGCGAAGATCACAGAACCATTTGGTTGGAAAAGACCTTCAAGATCATAGAGTCCAACCGTTCCCCTACCCCTGCCATCCCACCACTAAACCCTGGCCCTCAGCACCGCCTCTGCCCAGCTTTTAAATCCCTCCAGTGATGGGGACTCAACCCCTTCCCTGGGCAGCACCTTCCAGTGCCTGACAGCCCTTTTGAGAACTCTGAATTCCAGACAAGAACCAAAGGGGAAGAAAGAGTTCCACTAGAGGAAGATGATGTTCTCAGCAAATACAACATATACTGAAAAATCTCTGCTCTTGCCTAGGTGCACAAGATATAGAATTGACCTGTACAGAATTCTGTGCAATGCTTTTCAAAGCTCCAAGGCTTAAAAAACCCCAGAACAACCAAAACAAAAAACCCAACCCTGCTCTTATTCTGCTTTTATAGATGGGGAAAACTGGGACAGGGTCCAGTCACATAGCCCGAGGTCACATGGAGTCGGTGACAGATTCCCCTTGGGCAAGCAAGGTCCCAGCCCATGAGCAAGGCATTTTTTCAGAGTAACAGGAGGTAGACGTCCAGGTTACAAGACATAGCAAGGTGCACATGAGAGAAACATTGCCCAGAGCTCCTTGCTGTGCTGGATAGCAAACAGGAGCCAGGTCCGGCATACGAGGATTTGCTTCTGCTGGCTGGAGGTGAATTGGCATCCAACGTGAATCCAGCCAGCCCCGGTCCCATCTTCTCACCTCAGCTCTCACCATCTCCTTTCCAGCTCTCACAGCGCTGTCTGCCATGGATTTTAACCAAGTTCTGTGCACTAGGAGCTGGTTCCTCCAGGCCTGCTCTTGTCTAACTCTTGAAGTGAAGTCCAGATTCCAGCACACTGTTAACCACCGTCTAATAAGGCAAATTTTTATGCTGTTTAGCTCTACCTGAGTCGAGTTGGATACATCAGAGGCAGAATTGCTTTGCTTAGTAATTTCTCACCCACATTTAAAGACAATAAAAACAAGGGTTGCCTGGCAACCCTTGGAGAAGAGTTACTTGGCAGGACAACGGAGAAAATACTTTTATTTTGCACGAAGCAATACTCTGAAATAATTCCTACTTGCAGTTTCTGTGTTTGAGTGAACTCCATTCATTCAGCTCCTCTTTGGCTTAGGTCTGTCTCTGCAGGACATCTCAGAGTATCAGGATATTTCTAGTGTTTGTGGAACTACAAATCATTGTTAGAGTGATAGACTGTGGGCAGAGCAAGCAAAATCAGGTTTAAAACGGACACTCCCTCTAACCAAATGATTTTGAATCACCAACCCACAGCTTTCACATCAGCAGAATTCAGTTTGAGCAGAGTCTAGGGAGTCAAAACATGAAAGGAGGAGCCACCCTTCACAGACAGAGGTGCACAGAAGACAGAAATCAAAGCCATGATCAGTTTTGGTACTTCAGACCTGGCCATATCAGATCTTAAGCGAGCTTCAGAGGCAGCAACGGACTCCAAAACTTCTGGCCAGACACCAGGGACAGAGGCAGTGAGCTCAGCAGCAAAGGTGGACCATTTCTGACAGAAGTTGAACCTCTCTGCCATTTCCCACCACGCTGATTTTCCAGAGGTGCAGAGGACTCAGCACCCAGCTCTGCATGGATGCAACATCTGCGCTGAAGCTTATGGTAAATCTCAGTTGAAGCCTCCCTTCGCAATGTCCAATCGGGAATGGAGATCTGCTCTTTTCATCTGATCTCAGAAATGCCAAGCTTTGTTGTTCAATTTTTCTGTGATGGTGCCAACCACTGCCTTCCCATCTCCGGCTCACTCAACAGGGGGGATCTCTCCCTCTTGGTCACCACCTGCCTGGCACACACTGAGCCAGAAGTTCCGTATTTGAGGAAGTAATTCCTTAGGCTCTCACCTGAAAAAGGAAAGCTTTCTTGGCTGCCCCTCTGCTGATACACAGCAAATACAGATCTGAAGGCCATGACCTTCCACCCGCACGTTGGATTTATAGCCGTGGAGTCCATTGTCGAAGAAACATCAGCCAGGAAGCCTAGAGGATCATTTCCCATGAAGGAGGGAGGACTAGGCTGCGTTGCCAGAGCACGTAGGGGCTTTAGCTGAGGAGATCGAACCGGAGCCTGGCCAAGGCTGCAGCGTCTTCCAAGTCAAGAGGTTTCAGTGAGCACTGTCCCTTCAGAGCTTCTGGCCCGTGAGATAACCTCTCTGCAAGCAGAAGGAATTACATGTGAACACCAGACAGAGATCACAGAGGAGCAACCCGGGAGACGTTCTGATGAGCGAGAGCCACGTTGCAGTCTTCAGATGTTCAGAAAACATAAGTCATAACTCACCTTAAAAGCTGAGACTTGTATATGCATGTACGTACGTAGAAGTGTGGTGGGTTTTTTATTTTAGGTAAACCTAAGCTCCTTGTCTCGTTTGCTCAGCCCGACACACACACATTTCCGTGTTCAGTAATCTTTGTAACCATGAGAACTAGAATTTTTTCCTGTTTTCTTAAAACAGAAACTTAGATTCTCTCTGTTTCTTACCAGTAGGACTACCGTTTGTAAACAAGTTTACATATTTTATGATCTGTGATACAGTCACAAGCACTCATAGCCAGCGCGGAACTAAAGAAAAAAAGATTGGTCTCAGTACTATGAGTACAGCAAAACTACTTATGCACAAGTTTCAGCTAGAGGAACCAGTCAGGTCAGAGGTTGTTGTTATCGTCTGACTACAAGGACTCAGACCATGCCTGGATTCAAGGACAGGCATAACACAGGCCTGCACCACTACTCCAGCTCCCGAAATACGCACTAGATCAAACACAACCAGTATCTAGAAGAGCAGTTGATCTTCGGGTAAACAGCGAACGGTGTGAGCAGGATTACATACCTTTTATTTTATAGTCAGCTCCGCTTACTAGGAAAAGCAGTCGAAACTCAAGAACGAATGGGTTCAGAAAGCAAGCTCTTCCCCAAAGAGGTGAAGAGTTCCCCAAAAGCTCACATGCAGGACTGCCTGCCTGGCTGACAGAAGGGTGACCTCCTGTCATGGGTAGGGTATAGACTGTCCCTATGTATCATCTCACACGAGCCACCAGTTCTGCCAGACACCAGTGGTTCCCGATTGCTAACCCATCATATGGCCCCAAGGCAAAGGATGTTTTCCTAATAAGACAAAAAGCAGCCCTGTAGGAAACATTAGGAAAAGCAACAGACAATCAGAGGTAGTGAGAGACAAAAATAAGGTTGCAAGAGGGCCCTAAGCATACGTCAGGAACAATGGAACGACTTGACACAGTATTTCTTAACATTTTCTCCAAAGACTGGGCCGACTTCTTTTTTCCCAGGCTCTTTTACAGTATTGGGCCCAATCACATCCACTTGACACCTACCACAGGACCTGTGCTTACAGCAGATTAAGTGAACAAATACAAACTGGTGCCAAGAAAATATCTGTCAGCTCCATTAATGGTGCTTCTGGCTTGCTCACTGTCAGCAGCGCTTACTTCCCCCTCACCCATTTCACATTTCCATGTAGCAAGGGCCAAGATTCTCACAATCCACGGTACTGTCATCTCCCAGAGATCAACCACACCAGTTCCCCATGCAGGCTCTTCCTTACTGCACAGGTGAAGAGGACCAGAGCCATTCCTGTTCCTGAAATTCAGCTGGTATCTGCCACCAACATTTTAAGTTAGAGAAATGCATTGCTCCAACCCAGACCTTTGTGGATGGGTGGATGTTATGTTTGGTACCAACTGGAGAGGTGCCTGAACTAACAGAACACCCAGGATTCCTAACTGCAAGGAAACAGGGATTTAATTCAAAGGCTCCCAAGATGACCACTGCAAAGAGCTTAAATTGAAACTCTGGAATGACCGCTTTGGAATGCCGAGCCAGTTATTGTCAGAGTGAAATATTACAGATACTGCAGTTCCTAGCACTCAGCACAGTAAATGCTGAAGAACTACTTCCTTGTAAATTCCCCTAGAGTTACCAAATACATGGGATAACTCCTTAATCTTGGACTTCCTGAGCAAAGTAAACCAAAACATTTGCCTGCGCTCCATACCACCAGGTAGTGGCAACAAGCAGACAGACCTCTATTCAACAGAGGGGCACCTACGCCCACCCAGGGCATCAGCCCCTGTATTTCAACAGTTCCCTTACACTTCCTCGAGCCACTCCAAGCATCTTCTCCCAAACCCACCTGCCAAGACATTCTGTGGAGCCATCACTATTGGGCTTTTTACTGGTAAAGACAGACTGTTCTCTTCTAGAACAGGACGTCTTTTAATCCTGTGATATAAACTCTTTTGTTTTAGCACAGAACCGCTTTAATGTAAAAACATACACTTTCTGCCTTGTTTTTTTTCCTCTCCAGATTTTGACAAACGTACCAGGAAGCAGATCGCTACTTACACAACACTGCACATAAGCACAGTAGTTTACAGAACACAGATGCTGATTTTTATGCCAAGTGACATTATGTTCATGCAGGAAAGCGTAGCCTGGGTCTTACCTTTATCTTTATCCTTGTCCATGCCTCTTGCACCGGAGGAAGGTCATGTCTGTAGCTAGCAGAATTTAGACTTAACTAAGGTAACTCCTCCTAAAGTCTTCCTGGAGGAGGCTGCAGCTGTGAAACCTGCCTCCCCAGATCTTGCTTACTTCAGGAATTGGACAAGAGGCAATTCTGGAAGCATCCAGAGCAGAATGAAGTAATTAAACAGGGAAACGCTGACTATCTTTTAGAACTGGAATTAGTAAAGAGAGTTCTGAGGTTGAAATGCTCCAAGTAATTTCCAGGTAGTAAGAACTAGACTTAAAATGGGAACTGTCTATAGAGAACATTGTTACTTCAGGTTGTTCATATCCAAATGGATCAAAGTTACTTTGTACCACATTATGTCTGAGCTACTTTAATAATACTTTGACTTCTACTCAATTATTTAGCATACCAAGTATGAAACAATTACATTTCTGACTGTGTGCACAGGTCAAGCTAAGGCTAAGATAGTTTGCTGATTCAGGAACAGACTAACTTACATTCCACAGCTGTGCTCCGCTGAAGCTCTGACACGCTTTCCTTGTATCTGCTGCCCATCTCAATTCATGGCCTTTTCTCAGCTGAGATGTAATGAGAACTATGGTAAAGAACTGCAAGCCAGCTACTGCAAGATGGCCAAGAAATAACTGGTCTTCTCCCTGCACAGGAAACGGGGGCACCCACCGAAACTATCCAGTAACGATGCATTTGGAACAGGAAACTGCATTGTGTGAACTACTAATTCCTGCTAAGGAACAGAATATCAGAGGGAGCTGCAGAGGTCAAAAGCATCACTTAGTTCAAGCCAAGATTAGCCAAGGTCACAAGGAGGACCACTGGTAATTACACAGAATAATCCTACACAACCTCTAGCTCAGGAAATTGCTAGACTAGTGGTTGGCTGAAGGAAGGCTGCCTGCAAATCCTTTCAGCTGCCTTACCTCCATAGTAAAGATTAAGAAAATTGCCATGAGATCGGTTTGGATTTAAAAGCAGCATTAGAAGAGTCACTGTCACACTGAAGCACCTACATGACTGACCACAGAAACACCCAATGCCTCTTGTTTCCCCCGGAGTGGACAGCAGAAGTTTAACCTGCAGGCAGCGGCTCCAGCCACATCTACTCACAGAGCCTGAAAGGCTCAAACAGCAGCGCCCTGCGTCACACAGCACACCGGGCTGCTCCTCCAAGATGGGCCCAGCATGGCATCTACTATACTTCTACTCAGGGTGTAACAGCTTAGGCTAGTCTTACATCTACTGCAGTTTGATCATTCAGCACCAGATTTCTTTCCTTATGAGTAGGCACAGTGGTATAGCTCATAAGAAACTACTATCAAGTAAACTTAATAGAAAATCAAATACTTTAATGAAATTAGGGAGCATGAGAGTAACAGCTCAGATATACCACTAGAACTGATACTACTGGGCTGTGGGGGTTTTGCTATTTTTTTTTTTTTTCTTTTAAATGCTCTGTTCTTCAACAAGCATGCAGATTGACAAACTACTAATTCTTCAGAGTGTCAAAGATCCTGAGTAAAGAATTTGAAACCACTTAAAATGTATATATAGGAAATGTCTTATGAGCTGGTGGCCTGCACACAGCATTGCACAGATAAAAATATACTACTCTCAATACACAGAGCTAAATACTTTCACATTTATCAGAATTTTCTACACAAGTCTTTTGATAGAATTCAAGTTTTGAATTTTCTGTATATATCTTCCACCTGTATTAAACAAATGCTTATTTACATTGTGGGTAAGTTGTAAAGGCTAGTAAGGCCATATTCCCATACTGTACTGTAACACTGCAAAATATATATACACATATATAACCTAATATAGGCAACAGTTCTAAAAGAGTCACCTTACATTTGTACAACATAATTGAGTCAGTATGAAAAGACAGCTTTGTTAGCACCAAGCCACTCCAACAGTTTTTATGAACTGTCTTGAGCCTTCTAGTTCCACAGGGAAGGACTGTTCAGCACAGTATTCCAAGTACTGAGCCATGGAGGTCCTGCTTGCAGAACTGGAAGTCCCAAATAACACTCCACTGCGCTACGGTATGCAAAATTACTGAACAGCAGGCATAGGAGCATCCAGAGACAAGTTCTGCAGTGTTATTAGCCGACACTCCAGCAGAACAGTCACCAAGACATTTATCAGATTTAGTCTTTCACATCATCCTGTCCTGTTAGTGTCTTTCCTTTGGATTCATGATAGCAAGTACAGAATTGCCAGCAGAATAGACATTACTCAAGCTAGGTGGTTTACAAGCCAGGTTAACCCTATGCTGCAGAGACCAAATGGGGAAGAGCTCCACTGCTTAAAATTCCAAAGGAAAGAACTTTTTGCTTTATTCATCGCCTATGCCTACTGTGGCCAGGATGGTCTCGGTCATAGCGATGACTTGCTCGCTCATAGGAGCGTGAACGCTCATGCCTGTGATTTCTATAGTAGTGACTCTTCTTCTTGTACTTCCCCGAATGGTCAGAGCGCTCCCGGGATCGGCTCCTGGAACGTGACGAACTCCTGCTGCGCGATTTCCGTGGTTTGTGTGTTGAGTATTTGTAGTCTTTTGATTTCTTGTAACTTCTCACCTTGGAACCTTTGTAGCTAGAACTGTGGTTGAACTGCCTTGGAGGAGAGTCACTGCGGCTCCTCGAACGGCTGTGGGATTTGGAACCGCTTGATGTGGAGTAACTTTCACTTTTCCTATGGAAAGAGAACAGGAGAGAAAGCATGTAATTTTCTTAATATTAAATAGAATTACTCTACATTACTATTAGTGTCTAAATGTAGTCACAATACATACACACACACTTTAAGTGCCATACAAACGCTTCTCACTTGTAGAGCCAAGGTGTGCAAGCACAGTTTGAGACCAGGCACTGGATTCTGTATTCTGTTGTTCAGTATCCCATGAAAACTAATCTTGTGTCCCAGATTTGCTCACATCCGATTACTGTAGAAATACTGATCTTTAGAAACTCAAATCCATTTGCAGTATAGTAGTCACGTCTCAGTTATAGATTTTTTCCTTTACTACTTAGGAAAGACACGTAAATAGCTAAGAGTAAATGCCAGACTCAAAGTGCTGCCAACAGTAAGACAAAAGGTAAAACTACTCCTGCTTGAGTTACAGCAACACTGTCACCAAAACGCCCAAGTTTGGAGTTAATGTTCCTTTCTGTCTCTTTGATTACCCCTCTATGGGTAGCACCGTTATAGGGCAAACGTCAAAGGCAGTACAGAAAGCAGATTTTAAAGATGTTTCACTGAATTCAGATAATTACTAAAATGCACTTTTGAATTCAAGTTTTAAGAAGGATTTTAATCCACAGATTTTAGCTTTGTTCTTTTCCACATACACGTTAATACAAAGCCATACTTTTATCAGTACACCCCCAAACCCAACAGGATACAGACTGCTGAACAGGAAGTCAAACTTGCATTGACCGAGGGTCACCAATCTCTGCTAGTCTCAACTACATACAAACAGGATCATTCTTTATTCCATAAATTAAGGTTTTGCAGGAGCAACTGCAACTGGAGCCCTCAGCACAAGGAGGGCATGGAACTGTTGGAGCGGGGCCAGAGGAGGGCTACTAAAATGCTCCGAGGGCTGGAGCCCCTCTGCTCTGAGGCCAGGCTGGGAGAGTTGGGGGTGTTCAGCCTGGAGCAGAGGAGGCTGCGGGCAGAGCTGAGTGGGGCGGGCCGGGGGGGGGACAATATTTTTAGTAGGGCCAGCTGGGACAGGACAAGGGGGGATGGTTTAAACTGAAGCAGGGTAGGTTTAGACTGGATCTAAGGAAGAAATTCTTTACAATGAGGGTGGTGAAACCCTGGCAGGGGTTGCCCAGAGAGGGGGTGGAGGCCCCATCCCTGGGACCATTCCAGGCCAGGTTGGACGGGGCTGTGAGCAACCTGATGTGGTTCAAGGTGTCCCTGCTCCTGCAGGGGGGTTGGGCTGGGTGACCTCTAGGGGTCCCTTCCAACCCAAAACATTCTATGATTCTATAACTGCCAATGAGACTAAAGCTGGAGTTACGACCTCACCTACTGCACAAAATGCTTTAACTATTCCACTACAGTTCAGTAAAAACATAAAGGTTGTAGCCACAAACACACAGCTTTAAAGATAAAAAACCCCAAACAGCAAACCAACCCTGCTGCTTGGTGGGCCATGTATCACCAATAAGCAGGCTGACATTCAAAAACGTCCCAGTACGCTTACACTGCCCCTTCAGTCTGTTTGGCACAGGTATGACCAGGTCAACGCCGCAACCCCCTTGACCTGCGAGCCAAGGCAGTACAACTTTTGGCCATAATGGTTCTGGAGCTTTAGCAAGCAGCACATACTGCTGTGTTATCTCACAGCCTCTCTTGCTGAGAAACTACCAAAGCTTGCTCTGTAAATTTTTAGGCTGGAGCTTCTTGCAGCACACTGTTCTTTTACAATAGCACATACCTGTGCTTAGGGGACGCGGATCTGGATGGAGATCTTGAATAACTTTGATCTCTACTTCCACTTCGACTTCTGCTTTCTCTTCCTTTCTGAACACTGCAAGAAACAATCAACGTAAATTATTTTGCTTAAAGTAGTAAGGAGAAAAAATAAGCTTCTTCATTATGAAAGCCTTACCCATTTACTGGGCTATTTGAACTCATTCTTTTGGCTCCCTCTGTTTTCCTTTTAGCATTCTTCATTGCCTGAACGGGTAGTGGTGAAGGTTTATTTCCTTTAACTTCTTTTGGAGACTCTAGGAAAACAAGCCTTTGTTACTTTATTTTGAAAGTATGGGTGGCAACTGAAGCCTCCCCTCACCCCATTTCATCATCTTTGTAATAAATCAGCGCTGTATACACGTAGTTTGCACATGTGTGCACAGATGCACGCACACAGATGCATGCACACACGACCACCCACAAGAAGTAGATCTAAGAAGTTCAGAGAAGGCAGAAGTTCATCAGAACCATTTCTGCCAAAATATTAAAGTAACACCATGGAATTAACTGCAATAGTAACACACTGCTTTCAGACCCACTTCAAGGCAGCAGAGCACCAACTTCCTTTTCTTGCCAATTATTCAGTATCTTTTTAAAGGTAAACTGAGGAGGAAGATGGTAAGTGTTACCTTCTAGGCAAGGCATGCACCAGACTAGAAACTTTAGACGAAGTATACAGGAAAACATTCCCCACTTGTCACCCAAAAATACTACTCCTGCCAGAGTTCCTAATCATACCTGTGCTTTAATGTTGCTTTAGCAGAACTTGCCAATTTCAAGTATTTGTTTTGAGTTTATTGCAAAACCATATAAACGCAAGTCCCTGTACTATGCAAGTTTAAAGGAGCCTTAATTTTAGTTTTATTTTAGCCTTCAACCATTTCAAGAAATTACAAAGTTACAATGCTATTCAAACTCTGTCCTTTGAATAGCTGCTAAAAGCTTAAAAAAAACCCAAACCACACCATCACACTGTGTACGCATCCCAAAAGGGTAAATACAGATTTAAGATGAGAAAGAGTTACTAAAAACAAGTTACTACTTACCATTTTTTGGGATAGGGGAAAATCCTGATGTGTTATCCAAACTTGGGGCTCCCTCAGGTACCAGACCTTTAGCTTGTGCTTTTGCCTCTTCAATAGCTAATTTCTTCTTTTCTACTTTACTTTCCAGGTCAGATAAATCAATCTGTGAACACAGGAGCACCACTTATGACAAAAGTTAGTGAACCAGACTTTCTGCTTACTCACTTACGGCACAGGGGCAGGGGGGAACCTAAAGAGCCCCAGACACCGTGACTAACATCCTGTTCCACTTCATGTACCAGCCTTGCAGCTGGTTTCAAATGCGATAAGGTTTTCCAACTCACATTCTAAGCCGCGGCCTTTAATGAAGGCTCACAATATGAAAAAGCAGCAAACCTTTTTCCGAGTATAGAGTTGCAAAATTTTTAAGCAGATTTCTTGAATTTCTTCCTCTGCTGCTCCAAAGAGTAAAAACCAGTGTGGACGATTAGGAAGTGGAATCTGAAAGGGAGGGGAAGGCACGCTCAGTTTTCTGCTCCTATTAAAAGACCCAACAAGCTTGAAATTAATGGAACTGTATGCTCACCTCCAGTGTCCTAGCTGCGAGGTAAATACATGCACAAGCAATGCTTTCTGGCTGGAATCTTACAAAGACATCTGTTCTCAGGCTATCATTCATGTAATTCCTGAAAGACAGGATAGCAGTAAAGTTGCATGGCACTGCAACGTTGTTGGGTGTTTTTAGGGTTTTTGTTTTGTTTTTACTTCTACAAGGACTACTTCTGCATTCAGTTACTAGACTTAACGTTATACTCCTGTAAATCTAAAGAAAAGTTGAATGGTTTTACTAAAATAAAAAAATAAATCCCTCAAGGGGAGGGATGTGTGATATTAAAGTTTGACTGACTGACTGGCTGCTGAAAACTCAGTTGTGAAAAGAGAACCAATTTTAACTTCACTTTTCCTTCTGGATCTCTACTGGCCTGCTCTCATGCAATAGACAAGTTATTTTCATCAAGACAACACACAATATAATCTGAAGTACTCAGTTATAGATTTTTAGGTTCAGCCCTATTTCAGAGAAACATGTGAACCCAGATGGTTTGCTGAAAGCTGCAGCTCCTGTCGCAGTTCTCCCATGAAAATGCAGTCCACTTCAGCACGCGTCAACTTCCACTGGAGATTTAAGGGCTCCCTTTTCCTTCAGAAGCATTATTTTCCATCCAGAAGAGAATTCTTTTTGATGCAAAAAGCAGCCATAGAAGAAATCAGGGTGTTTGGGAACATCAGTTCAGGAGAGTACTCAGTATTCAGGCAGATCTCCTCTTTGGCACATGAAATACGGTTTCCAAATTGTCCCATTTCAGTAAGGTTGCTTAAAATGAATATTCACAGAATGAGAAAACTGTAAAATATTGCATATATGCCAGTCAGTACACTTAAGCATTATTCTTCTAAATCTTAAAATACACAAAGAAACTTCCTCTGAATCTGTCAGCTGATGTGCTTAAAAAGATCTAGATTTTTGAGCACATGTGTCAAGTAAAGTATCAGATGGGGAAAAAGCTAAAACCAGACACAATAGCAGGTCCTCAAAGTAATACACTTACTGAAAGTAGTAATTAACCATGTGGGTACCCAGTATACAAGGATTCACTAACCCTAAGGCATCCAAACCAGAGACCACAGCCCAAACACTTGTAACAGTTTACACAGGACAGACAAAAGAACTTGAATCCCCAGAATATCCAACTCCCACCTGCCCCAGTTGTCTTGCACTCTTGTTTATACAAAGAACAACTGCTACCCCAGAGAAGCAATGCTAAACATCAGCTCATCTTTCTGGGAGAAAGGAACTTCAAAACCTGCTTTTCTTGTCCCACTACAAAGAGAGCACACACCTTTTGGCAAAGGAAGCGATAAAGAAAAGCGGTACTTCAAACATCTGGAAGTCGTACAGCCGTTTCCTAATTTGCCAAATTGAAAAACATGCCTGCTTCCAAGTTTGGCCTCTGCATATTTAGCCTGTGGGCTCAGAATCGGACACATGAGGAAATGAATCCTTGTCACAATATTTTAAGAAAAAAGTAATGATGTAAAAACACACATTTCAAAAAACAATTATACTGGATATCCACCAGTTTTCAGGTACTGGAAGCAACAAGCACCAGTACACAAATATGTTATTTTAAACATCTGAACCATTTCTCAGTTGGGGTAATCTCATCCCTCCTCCTCACCTACCCCTCCTTTCGCAACAAGTAGAAAACTGGTAATGAGTAGTCTGTAACTCACATTTGAGTACTTCATGCAACGGTACTGGGAAATCTGGTAGCGGGAAGTTTCTCTCAGTCTTAAGTATCACATTTGACTCCAAGCTTCACACATCTACTCAAATGGTTTTTTAACTAGTTTACAAATGGAAACTAGATTTCAGTTGTTGTTAATTCACCCCTTTAAGACTTAAATCCCACCTTAATTTGCTTTATCATTTAAGAATACATCATTTTAACAGTTATAGAAATATAACATTAAACAGCTTTCAGAACTTCAACAATCAGATTATAAAATATACAACAGTCAAAATGCACAATAAAAATAAAAGTCAAAAAGTATAAGCACAAGAAGCAGTTGGCCAGTTACTATACTATCATGTATATACCACCTGTCTAGAGTCAGCCTTCTCTTTGTAGAGCCTGCTTTGGTTTGACTGAAGACGGCAGCTATCCCTGCACCATAGCGCTTGGGCAGCAGAGGAGAAGTCTTAGTCACTTACCCTCAGAGGCTACCCTTTGATCAAAAGAGTACAGAAAAGAAAAGTCAAAACTGGTTCTCTACACACAGGTCACAGTACCAGACAGTTCAGTCAGCAGAAATATGATCTTTGGATTCACTAAAGGTTTCTAAACCACAGTATTGTTAAAAAAGCATTATTGTTTAAAAGCATTATTTATTCGTTAAGTTTAAGACCTGGAATTTTACATAAGCTTCCCATCCCCAAGCAAATCTTTACTGTAATGAGAGCAACAAGGCAGAAGACATTTCTTGGCAAACATGAAAACTTTCAGTGTATCCAGTCTTAGAAGCTGACATCTTGCATTATCCATACAGATAAAAGAAATTTATCTGTGCTGAGTTTTTGATACACCTGTAATCAAACTCAAGCCCCGGGAAAAGCAATTTCCCAGCACTGGTAACAGACTTTAACCACGCATAATTTTCTCAGAAGAACAAAAAACACCAAGAAAACCCTATAACCCACTCAGTATTTTCCCTTCAGCTGAAAAGCGAAAGCAGAGAGGAGGGAAGTGAGAAGTCAGGGTGGAAAGCTACCTTACCATTAAAACAGTGCCTCTAACTTAAGAGGCCGATCAACATTTGGGTAGTAGTTTGGGGCACGCCAAGAAACACTGGAGCTGTCTGGTATGGCCCACAATCATTTCTGAGCAATGTTGCCCAGAGTGCCTCAAGTGACATATTTCTGCTACTGCCCCTGCTGGTCTCTTAAAACAAAGAAAATCAACTTACCATGAAGTCTGGACCAGGTGTTGGTTACGTTCACATTCTAATACCTGAAGGTACATAACGATTATCTGGAAGATATGGGTTATTGCATTATTAACAAGAATCTTGAGAGCCACCTATTTATTTCAGAGGGACATCCATGAGGCATGTTACTCTCTTTCAAGTTCTAAACCACTTCACACGAGTGTTTGCAACACCTCAGCGTTTATCCGCAGCTTCTGCTCTCCAATGCAAAAGTCTGCATGAGTTGACACTCAGCCAGATCTGACCTTCCTAGCTCTCCATCTTCTGAGCTCAGTCATCATGCTATTCATCTAGATGTCTTGTCTTCAACTGCTTTCAAGCTAGGTATGTTCTCCTATACAATTCACGACTCCTTTTTAGCTGTAACTTGGGAGAAAATATTGCTAGCTGCAATAAGCAGTAACAGAAGTATAACAGTATTTGCAGAGAACAGATCTAACACGTTGCATGTCTCTGGTTCTAGGTTTTTTCTTAGGTTTGAAAGGAAAACAAGGATGCAGATAAAAACACTACTCTAATAGTGAAAATTCATACCAATTAACAAACAAGTATAATTGTCCTCTGGGGTACACTGATAACATGAGTGAATTCTGAAAGTCAAGTAGGCTTAGAAAGACCTTAAGACAGCAGTAGTTTTTAGAGGAAGAAAGCAAGATCCCATGTTCTGCTGGCACAGAAGTAGGAGGTTCTTTTACCACACTTAGCTACTTCAGGCAAAATGCTAATGGTACTAAAGCACCAGTGTAAACATTTGCAGTAGCTTCATCCTCCAAGTATCATCCTAGTCTGACATGTGATAATTAAATACTGAGAACTGCCTTATTTCTAGTCAAGCCCTTTACACCCAAGGGTACTTTTTACAACATAAGAAATACCAGCTCACACGGGTTCAATAACCTCAGCGTTTCCACAAGGAGTGATCATGACACACAGTGTTTCTGATAGTAAGATATGACGACCCTAGGTCTCCAGACTCCCTTCTGTTTAAGAATCTATGCTTACTTGATGTTTTCCAAACATCCAAGCTACCTACTTATACAATTTGACTTCAAGGAATACTTAGCATCTGCATCCACCTCCAGTCGTCATTCAGCAGTGATAGGAGACCAACTAGTAAGAATCTCTTAAATGAGAAAGAAGACATGGGGATCATAAGCAGCTAGCTTTACTGAATTAACTAGCGTTATCATGTACAAACCATACAGCTTCCATGCAGTTGAGCAGTCTACTTCAAAGCATTTATAGCATATGAAACATTGATTATAAAGTTAAGTTATACAGTACAAACCTTATGAGGGTGCTTTACGTGAACACAAAATCCCAACTCCTTTAACACTCTTCTTTCTGCCTTAATAATTTGATTCTTCAAGTTCACATATTCTTGATCCAGTATTAGAGGCACAGGTTTTCTGCAAGACAATTTCAAATTCTGAAGAAGCTAATCTTAACCTCAAAGAATGCTCATATGCAGGTTAAATTGTGTTTGTGTAAAAATAAGAGACATCATTATTTGTAACACCAAAAATATTCACTTAATAAAATGTGCCAACTCACTTTTCTCCTTCATCTCTTCAAGATTTATAAAACACGGAATGATACTATCATCGGCCCATGAAGTTTGTAATTAAAATACAACACAAATATTTCAAATTATTTCAAAGTCTAAGCTTACTTTTTTTCCCGTAGATGTCTAAGGCGATGGAACACGTTAATTACATCCCTTATACGTCTTGGTGCTTCTTCAATTTTGGATGCCAGATGAACACAGGCCATTGACACATGCTGAAATATAAGTATTGCAAGATACTGATGTTTTGCTCAAATCAGGAAGTGATCGCCTCCAACAGCTTAAGGAGGGATAACAAGAGAAAATGGTGGTAAAACAAGGAAACACTAAAAATATGACAAACTCAGTACTACGTAGCTTTGTAAAATCATGTTGATCAACAAGTAAAATCCACAGGCTAGTTACCAACACTCGGATTACACCTAAGTTGACAACTTGCCAAAATGGATCAAAGATTAAGTAACATCTGTAGCCATATACATCTTTTAACATTTTCTTACCTCCATGGAATGCTTCACAAAAGACTTGGTATAAAAAAAACGTTGAAATAGCACCTGTCCCGTAGCCATAGCCACCTAAAAAGGAAGAAACCACAACAGGTATTAACAAAACAACTACCAGTTCCCAAAAGAAATTACCTAGAATGTTTTCCACAGATTTAAGACTAGCTAAGATATATTTAAGTATGGGAGTAAGTTCAGTGGTATCTAAAGAAAACTAGCACCCCTACCTCAGTAACAAATCAAGTTGCCCAAAACGTTATCAACGTCACAAACACTGTCTGTAAGTCAAATACATAATAAAAAAAAAACCACCAACCCAAATGCTAGAACCCAATAAAACTGAAAGCTATGACAGCACGCCAGAAAAACTCTACTTAATTGTATTACTATTTGCATATGCTCATAACACAATCTGAGCAGCTCAGACTCGGTAAGTAGAAGGTGCCTGGAAAGTTTTACACTCGGAGAGCAACGAGACCGTCGGCGATGGGAGTTCGCCAGGACATAAACCCTTTCCGAGGTCACTACAGACCCAAGGAGGCCAAGAAGCCAGTCCTTCCCCAGGCCCAAGGCACCGCGGGAGCCCCCGCCCTGCCCGGGCCGGCACGGGGAGGCGGCGGGGGCGGCGCAGGAAGGCGGTTACATCACCCGCTTCCTGCTCCCCGCCGGGCGGGGAAGGCCGCAGGCCCCGCGGGGAGGCCTAGCGTCTCTGGCGTCCCAAATCCCGGCCAAACGGGGCAGCCCCCCGGCCCTCCCCGCATCCCAAACCGCGGATGGCGGCCCAGCGCGGCCGGCCGCCCCCCGCACCCGCCCCGCCCCGCCGCGGCCTCCTTCCCCGGCCGCCGGCGAGAGGCCTCCCCACCCCGACCGGCCAGGCCGCGGCCCAGCCCCACCTGCGGGAGGCGAAGCAGGATGCCGGCCGCCTGGATGAGCTCGCAGCCGGTGACGCGCAGCTCGGTCTCGGTGTCGGGGTCGAGGCCGCTGCTCATGGACGGGGTGAAGCGCAGCGTGTGCTCGGGCAGCAGGCAGTTCTCCAGCGTGATCAGCACCCCCGAGTACAGGCGGTCCCCGATCAGCACCGCCCCAGGGCCCGGCACCGGCGCACCGCTCCCCGCCGGGGCTGATCCCGCCGCCGTAGCGCCGGCGGCCTGAGGCCCCACCAGGCCGCTGCCTCCCACCGCCACCACAGCCGCCGCGCTGCCGGACCCCGCCGCCATTTTGTGGTGGTGCCGCCGCGCCTGGCTCGCCTCTCCTTCCCCACCGGGCGGCGCCTCTGCCCCAGCACCCCCGCCACCTCCGGTCGTCGCCTATTGGTGGGTCGCGGCGAAGCGGCGGTCGCCCATTGGCCCGGCCGCCGCAACGTCTGACGCTAGCCCCGGGCTGAGCGCAGCGGCGTGACGCACCCGTTGGGAATTTGAACAGGGCGGAGGGGGCGGGACTTCCGGCGCGCAGCGCCGGGGCCCGGCCCTCCCCAAACCACCCCGAATCTCCCCAAAGCCCGGCGGCTGGGGTCGAGACACCCCCCCCACCCCGCCGCCCCGGGGCAGGGTTTTCCCCCTGTACAGCGCCCGAAGTCACCACTCGAATTGTTTTTTCAGTAGCAGTTACCAAAAAAGAAAAAAGAAAAAAAAAAAAAAGTCTTTATTAAGTCCTTCATGCGTACGCACGCTACACGTCATTAGCGCTGGAACTTGCACAGGCCTGATGTACCACTGCTGACTTCAAACCACGGTTTCGACCTCAACACGCTTTATTTACAACAATACAAAGGGAAAAAAGTCATCGAGGCGTGATCTTCGTACCCGGACCCACCCCGTCCTCCTTCCAGAACCATCCTTAAGAGGATTTTGTTTCATGGCTACGATCTAAGCAGCGAGTTTACTACTTTGCCATACAAGTTCCTGTTTATAACACCTATCTGCAGACTTTTAATATCAATAGTGGTGTACAATACGTGAAAATATCCCTTCTGGTTCTTTTCCATCTCCCAGGGCAGCAAGGAAGCCTTCTTGTCTCCTCCTCTGGGCTAAGGCAGCCAGGGACTTGAAGGTTTTCGGCTCATAAATAGCCAAATCAGCAATCACTTTCCTATTCAGCTCCACCTGGGACTAAATGCAAGCAAATTTGTTGGTTAAGTACTGTAATTTTTAGGAACAACGCTGCAATGCTTAATGATTACCTGAGGTCTTAAGGCAAATTACCTTTTTTCTGTGCCGTACAATTTTGGAACTATTAGGCAGAGAACTGTCAGATGGGAATACTCAGCCATGGATGTCTCATTAAGCCACTGTGCAAGATTTTTTCCTGACTTTCTCAAAGTCTGGTAGAAACCAAGAACTGAACAAGAACATCTGATTTCATGGAAGGCCACATTTGACACCTTAATCCATGGCATTTGTTTCAGTTCTTTGATATATTTGAGTTTACTTGCTGTGCTAGAAGGTCTTAAAATATGTCCTGGAGTAGAGAAAGATGGACTGCAGGACCAAATACTCTTAACAAAGCTAGATATTGCATGGTTCACTGCATATTGTAAGAGGGAAGTATTACATAAAACACTTTGCTTCTTTTAGATCTTTTAACAGAGAACCTTATAAAAATACATTGCTCTGAGACAAGAATCAAAGGGCAGGCATCTCAAGGGAAAAAAAAAAGAAAAATAAAAGAAAAATGAGTTATCTTTTAGGCAGTGCTTGATTCTTTTGGTTACAGTATGACAAGAGTAACCAGGAGAATGAGCGTAAAAATTTCAGAAAACTATTTCTTTACAGGAAAGATGGCAGAAAACCTAGAAAGTTATCTATTTATTTGAAACATAGGAAAAAATGTTTTGGAATATGCTACGAATTTATGTGTAGTTCCACTTTAAGGAGCAGAAACACCACTTTTTCATTATGATCACAGCCAAGAGGAACAAGTTCAAATTTTACAGTTCCAGTATCAACAAGTTAAAACCAATTCCTCAACATATATAAGAACAAGGGACAATGGCACCAACTCTCTGCATTGTCCACGCTCACCGAACCACAAAGCTAGCAGTGAAGAGAGTGGAGATTTCTTAGGGTTGTTTTTGCTAATCCAAGCTTTGTATTTTTAAATGTCTCGAAGTAAAGGCAGCTGTCACTTAACGCCCACAGTAGCAACAAGTGTAAAAGCATTTTACAAGTCTTGTTCTTGAAGTAAAAGTTTGGAGGATAGAACAAGGTTTAGAGCAACAACGTTCACCAGGATAAAAGGGGATTAAGCACACAAGGAAGAGAAACAGGTTTCGGGTAGAACTTAGTTCCTGAAGTGAATGAAACTCCTTCCATAAACAGGCAGCCTTTCATCACTAGAACTGGGAAGCAGGAGAGTCTTGGCAGAAGTTCAGTCTGACAGCAGGAGATTTTCAATCCCCCCACCCTGCCCTACGCTGGTATTGCCTGCTCAGGCTCCAATCTGGAAGTCCCCACCATTATTCTTCAAAGATGGGCAAGTGGAGGCTGCAGTTCAATTCCGTGCAGTTGCGTTCTTAGGCAGTAACCAGCAACCCCTCGATACGTTTTGTCAGGCTACATCTACTTGAAAGACTTCAGAGTTTCAAGGAATTAATTTGCCTGGCACTTCAGAAGACCTCTATTGGAAAATTTCTCCAATTTGTAATTATTCTTCAAGCACCATCCTTACCTTAAGCAGATTGCTTATGAAAGCGGGGTATTTCAAACCATGTTCCAGAGAAGCTGCTTCAATCCTAGTGATCCAGAGCTAAAAGTGTAAAAATTAACATATTGGGTGATAAAATACTTTAAAAGTAAACCTTTTGTCATGCTTATCTGCTCACACTTAGTAAATACAACATTTTCAGACTTCTCAGTGCAACATATACATGTATGGACTTCAGAATGTGACCCGTTTCAGACCACAGACGGACTATGCTTACTTCAAACTCGTATTTTTCACCCACTGGTAAAACATTTTGAGAGAATCCCTCAGTAAGGAAAATGGCTGCTTCAGTTCTGCTCTTCTCTCATTTTAATGTTTACATCTAACATTTTGCTCTTTACCGCTTTTAGGAATCTCTTCTTCTCTCTTCTGGCCTTTGTAGACTTCACAAAAGCTCTCCGGACACTTCGTACAGCCAGCTTATAGCAGCGGTTCTTCCTTCCACGAAAATGCTGAAACAAAAACAAGACGGTTCTTGTTCAGTTATCTCTAAGGCTGTTAAGCCCTTCAGTAATACTAATGTATGCTCATTTGCATTTCACAACTCTTCACAAGGACCACACATTACTTCACAAACATCAACGAAGCCTTCAGTTGGCATACAATGAGAATATTTTTTCCTTGTTTTACAGCATGGGAAATCTGAAGCTGAAAAGTTGGAGCAGGCTGAAAAAATTTCAGACCAGCAGGAGGGAGCCAAAACCAGACCTCATTACCCCTGTGGTTCCAGGGGTAAGGCAACCACAAAATCATCTTCGGTGCTTTCAGCCAACCCCTAAACTCACACATTTATCCTCATGCCTGAGCTGGCCTCTTGGTTTTGTCAGTGTGAACACAGGGATGGGACAGGAGCCTCTGATACGTCAAAAACATTGCAGTTGCCCAAACAGGGAGCATAATGAAAGAAGTTTACTGGAGCTACCACTGACATCCAACTAACATGAAGTAGGAAGAAGTAGCCAATGCTGCCCAGTCAGGGAAATAAGTAACTACTACTGGTACTGTGGGCAGCTCAGGCACTACAGGACCAAGACACTGTCACTGACTTCAACATTTTCCATCTCAATACTACAGCAAGATGCACCACCTCCCAAGACACTAACAGCCTGTCCTTGAAAAAGGTTCTTCCCGAGCCTAGGTACAATAGCTTGAACTTCAGCTGAAATCCTGTTGTGCAGCAGCCTCTTTCACCTTTTAAAATGCACTTGAAGAGCAAGGTTAATTTATTTTTTTTTCCTGCTCCTTTGCCCAGGTCAAAAAAAAAAAAAAAATCAACAAAACCCCCCAACCAACACCAATCCATGGCGTGCTGCACTTACAGACGGCCCTTCCCGTAGCGCCCGTATGCCCTCCGCCACAGGGTTCTCACTTTTATTCATGCCCATCCACATGCACACACGTGCTGCGTTACTGCACGAACACCAGACGCGTTTATGGCCTCGGGCTCTAATCGCATACAAATTTATTTACATACAAGGAAAACGCTAAAGCGACGCGAGACAACGCCACGGCCCCTCGAGGTTTCTCGGAACCAGCGCCACTGGGCTGGCTCCCCCATCAAGGGCTGGGCTCCATGACCTTAAAGGTCATCCCCACCCTAAGCGATTCTGTGATTTTACACCGCTCGCTGCCTGACTTCCCTCTGCTGGGGAAGGCCCTGAGGGGGCCGCCGGGCCGCCCGCTCCCCGGGCCCGGGGGAGGCCGGGGCGCCGTCGGGAGGAGGAGGCCGAGGGGAGCCCGGGGAGCCCCCGGGGAGCGGCGGGCACACTCACCCGCGCATACTTGAGCACCTCCTGCACCCTCCAGAAGCGGTCGGTGAGGCGGCTGCGGAGCCAGAGCGGGGCGCCCAGCAGCACCATCGCCCCGCCGGACCGCGGCCCCTCCGCCTTCCGGGGCGGGGAGAGGCGGGCCCGGCCCTTCCTTCCGCCGGCTCCCGCGCCCGCCCTGCTCTCAGGATAGAATCATAGAATCACCTCGGTCGGAAAAGCCCTTTAAGATCATCGAGTCCAACCGTTAACCTAGCACTGCCATCCCACCACTAAACCCTGTCCCTAAGCACCTCATCTGTCCTTCTTTTAAATACCTCCAGGGATGAGGACTCCACCACCTCCCTGGGCAGCCCATTCCAGAGCCTGACAACCCTCTCGGTGAAGTTTTTCCTAATGTCTAGCCTAAACCTGCCCTGGCGCAGCTTCAAACCATTCCCCCGCCACGTCTGTTCCCAGGGAGAAGAGGCCGACTCCCACCTCACTACAGCCTCCATCAGGCAGTTGCAGAGGGCGATCAGGTCTCCCCTCAGCCTCCTCTGCTCCAGACTAAACACCCCCAGTTCCCTCAGCTGCTCCTCGTATGACTTGTGCTCCAGACCCCTCCCCAGCTTTGTGGCTCTCCTCTGGACATGCTCCAGCAATGCAACATCTTTCTTGTAGTGAGGGGCCCAAAACTGAACACAGGATTCGAGGTGCGGCCTCACCAGCCCCGAGTACAGGGGCACGATCACTTCCCTACTCCTGCTGGTCACACTATTCCTGATACAGGCCAGGATGCCATTGACCCTCTTGGCCACCTGGGCACACTGCTGGCTCATATTCAGGCGGCTGTCAAACAGCACCCCCAGGTCTTTTTCCACCAGGCAGCTGTCCAGCCCCTCTTCCTCAAGCCTGTAGCGCTGCATGGGGTTGTTGTGACCAAAGTGCAGGACCCGGCCCTTGGCCTTATTGAACCTCATACAGTTGGTCTCGGCCCATCGATCCAGCCTGGCCAGGTTTAGGGAGGCCTAATTTGAGAGAAAGAGGTCATGTAAATGAGTGGTTTTAAGGCATTTGTTGAATGCTGAGGTCTGTTTTGGAGAGCATGGTTGTATAAGTATAAAAATGATGCGAGGGCTGGAGCCCCTCTCCTGTGAGGAGAGGCTGAGAGGGCTGGGGTGCTCAGCCTGGGGAAGGCTGCAGGGAGACCTCAGTGCTTAAAGGCAGCCTACAGAGATGGGGACAAAGGTTTAGTAGGGCCAGCTGTGACAGGACAAGGGGGGATGGTTTTAAACTGAAGCAGGGTAGGTGTAGACTGGACAAAAGGAAGAAATTCTTTACACTGAGGGTGGTGAAACCCTGGCAGGGGTTGCCCAGAGAGGGGGTGGAGGCCCCATCCCTGGGAACATTCCAGGCCAGGTTGGACGGGGCTGTGAGCAACCTGATGTGGTTAAAGGTGTCCCTGCTCCCTGCGGGAGGGTGGGACTAGATGGCCTCTAAAGGTCCCTTCCAACCCAAAATATTCTATGATTCTATGATAATACATTATCAAGCCATTCTGTTTGGTCTATTAATAAAGAATGCCTCTACAACTTGTCTGTAGACCACTGCCTGTTTTCCTTTACATTTTCTGTACATATTTTTAAGGTTTAATTTCTCAAACTTTAAATTTTTTTTCACAATAGTTCAGCTTTATGTTGCGAAGTTTGGAATTTTATATTTTCAAAGGCTTATACTTTTGTTTGCCATTCCTCTGCTCCCTTGAAGTTTCAAGCATTTTTCTGGGGTGAGATATTTTTTAACACCTAAAGTAAGGTTTGAAACCTCTCTGTTACATATTTGCAGGTAGCGGATGTGGAAATGACCACGTAAGCTACCCCTTTGCACCTTCCAACCCTTATCCTTAACTCTCATGCCCGTACCACTGAGATGTCTCAGCCAGGAAAATGCCTCAGTCTAAGCCGTGCCTGTATTTTTGGTTGACACTGACCTCAGCAGGTGTATAGGATCTAGAGGATTTAGTGCATACACGGGGATAAAGTGCAATAGTGATTCTTTGGTAATGCTTGATTACTCCTGGTAATGACCACAGACTTTAGAACGAGGTATACAGGCTCCGAAAACATTGTCTTTGTTTTTTGCCTGTAGCACGATGCCAAATGCTTTTTACCCAGCGACTGAATGAAATATGGTCACTGCTAATATTTTCTTGCGGTTAACAGGATAATGCCTTTTCTTCTGTTCACCAAACTCCTTTCAGAAGTGCTGTCAGCGTTCCATTCTACAGTAAGAATCTACAGGTCCACTGCTTTCAGTCGTTTTTTTTTTATTTGTTGTTGTTGGCTAAGCTTTTCTTCAAAGATAATGACAGATTCAGTCCTTCAGTGACTTGGGTGTCAGCTGCTGAGAGCTTTCAAAGGTGCCTGCAACTGCAAGAGACCAAATGACCACCAGACAAGACCTGTAGTCAAAGAAAGGTGATTGTGACATTCCTGTTAAACTGCAGGCATGCTGTTAACCAGTGACCTGTCTCTGCTGTCTAAAACACTCTTACACGATGACACGTTAGCATGCAAAGGCTCAATCTTTAATTCTTTAGTTCACACAGGAAAGTGCTTTCAGGGAAACAGGAATCCATGTATCCACGGAGACGTGAAATGTGAAATGAAAATTTATGAACGGTAACAAACCACAAGATGGTGCTGTCATTATAGACAGTGGAAAAACTATTTCTTGGCAATAAGGGTCTCTGCCTTCAGAGATTTGAATTAATGAATTTCTCTGATCATCTTTAATCATTACCAGTTTCAGCACCTCAAAGCAATGATGCCCCTGTTAGAAATCGCTCCATAACTTGCACCACCATCAAGACATCTTTCCCACTTAGGGGCAGGTGCTTGTTAAGGACGTGGAGATTTCACAGAATCAGAGGCTTGGGGAATCTTTCTTACTCTCACTGGGGTTTGTTTGGCACGAAGTTCACTTCATTATTAGGAGAATCATTAGAATGTGTATTTTTTTCAAAAGGAAAATAAAGAGTGCAATTTTCAGACCTCCCACAGGTTAAAATGCGTTATCATTATAGCAAAAGAACTTTGGAAAGTCTCACTGGATTTAGCAAAGCTTTTTAGAATTTATGGCACTTTTATGCCTACTTAAGCCGCTTTGTTGTTTACCAGAGCACTGCGCCCTCGCCGACAGATGGTACAGCCCCTTTGTATTTCCAAAGGAATAAAATTGGCACACGGACAATCCCTGTGGTGACAGGGTGTACCTTGTTAGAACAGCCCCTCTGGTGCTTGTCAGAGCCGTCCCTGGCTGCTACACCTGTGGGGCAGTGAGCTCCAGAGCCCCAAAATGCAGATGAGCCAGGGGCTTGGCATGGGGGAAGGTGGCAGCACGGAGTGAGGGACCTGATCTAGGACTGTAGAGAGGAGATTGGATGCAAGCAGAAGTGCTTTTGAAATCAGGTTTAAACGTCTGGATTAGTTAGTAAACCTTTCAATAACATTTCAGTGCTTGACATCAAAACATGAAAAAGAAGAACAACATCTTCATATTTGGGAGGCAGTTGTCTATTTTTTGACTTACAGTGCAGAGCTGTGGTAAATGAATTTATCATCGGTTTAAAGAACTAATTTTCAGAGATGTTTTTCAATTTGAAAAACAAGGAAAACCATTATTCAGCATGATGAGAGCGTGCACTGTGGTACCCAAGATGTTCTTCAGCACTCCAGCTCGGTGGGGTAACCAAACACAAGAATAATCTTTCAATGGAGGGAAATAGGATTCCTCAGGGCAGCATTCCACAGTGAAATTCCGCTTATGCTGTGGCTCCTTCAACCCCTTCTGCTCAGTTCTGTGCTTCTGGTTTCTCTTTTCTCCAGTGGGGTGGGCTCAGATGGCCGGGGACTCCCCTTGGTGGCTGGGAAACTGGCCGGCTGGCTGTGGACAGAGAGCTTCGGTGCTTCGGCCAGCCCAGTACCAGAAACTCCTGGTGCCTCCTGCCCAAAGGAGAGTAATTGCTTTCTGGATTTCACACTTCTTTTCCCTACCCTGCTCCTTCAAGGGTAGCTGAGTTCCATACAGGCAGATGTTGACTTTAATCTGTGCTACAAATTAATGTTTTCTCTTATTTACCAGTACTTTCCTTCTGGAACAAATCAAGTTACAGGCTGCTGGCAGCGCTGTCAGTCCGAGAGTCTATTTTTAACCTTCTTCCCCTCACTTGGCACATTAACTTTTTTTTTTTTCCTTCACTGTGAGAGAACTCAACAGAAAGAATAAATAATAACAAACAAACCAGATGAATTAAATTCAGTGTCACCTTCAGTGCTAGAGGAAATAAAATTACTTGAGAGAAGTCTAGTTTGTCATTTGCAGCGGTCCCTGGTGAGGAATGGCAGAGCTTCCCTCTGCTTTGAGCGGAGAATGGGTCTCTCTAGCTCCTGAGTGATGCTACCTACAGGAAAGATGTTGCGTTGCTGGAACATGTCCAGAGGAGAGCAACAAAGCTGGGGAGGGGTCTGGAGCCCCAGGCTGCTGGGGAGCGGCTGGGGGAGCTGGGGGTGTTCAGCCTGGAGCAGAGGAGGCTGAGGGGAGCCCTCATCGCTCCCTACAAGTGCCTGAGAGGAGGGGGGAGCCGGGGGAGTCGGGCTCTGCTCCCAGGGAACAGGCAATAGAACAAGAAGAAATGGCCTCAGGTGGCACGAGGGGGTTTAGATTGGATATTAGGAAAAATTTCTTCCCTGAAAGGGTTCTCAAGCACTGGAAGGGGCTACCCAGGGAAGGGGTCGAGTCCCCATCCCTGGGGGGATTTAAAAGCCAGGCAGCCGAGGTGCTTAGGGCCAGGGTTTAATGGTGGGATGGCAGGGTTAGGGGAACAGTTGGGCTTGATGATCTTAAAGGTCTTTTCCAACCTGAACGATTCTATGATTCTATGATTCTACCCCCTTCCCCTATTGCTCCTGGGGGGTGAGAGGCTTTTCCCTCTAGTCAGGAAATACCAAAAAATAAAGTGTGCCCAACCAAACCCCACCACAGCCAGGGGACTGGCCACCATTTATCCATTTGGGATGAACGTCAGGTGAAACTACTAACCCTCACTCAAAACAGAGGTACATACAGGGCATGTTGCTGAGCCATGGTATGTCTGGGATGCAGCCGCCCAGAGGTCCGCTAGCCCTAACTTGCCATCTGGTAGAGGTCTTCTAGTGGGCCACCAGTAAGTGCTTCATGAGTGGGTCTGTCCAAGCCCGTGGAGAAAACTGTCTTAGCTTTAACTCTGATATGCATGTTGTTACAGCCGGCCAGTAAGTAAGTAAGGCACATAAATATACCAAACCCCCCAACAATGGCAGGGGGATAGAGCACCCAAAATGTACAATTTTCAACACAAAAGCATTTAATGAATGAAACCAGCACTCCTCTGTATTAAAAAAATCATTTTACATTTAGCATCATGCGAAGCTTGTTTTCCTGGTAACCTTTTTCTAGGGCAGAATTTTCTGAGAGAAATAGCATCGAGTGGAACATGGGACTCCTGGATCCTTTCCCTGACTCGTGCCACAGATGAGCTGTGCCTCCTGGTAAGACCTTTGCTACCTCAGTTTCCTCTGGAGTTAAGGATGTTTTCTCTCTCCTGCAGTACTATGACTGAGCATATATGAATGTATCTAAAAGGCTACATAAAAGTGCAGATATCACTGGGATTCTTAAATAATATTGATCATACGAGGCAGATGTAATAATTGATAATTGCTGTGCCTTCAGTACAAGAATATCAGTATGTTCTGCAAGCAATAACAGTGATGACTGCAGAGAACAGAAGATTTCTGAGGTATATAGTGATGATTATGAATTACTCTAAGGGATTTTTAATCTAGAGAGACACTGTAGAAAATTAATCGGAGGCAGAATAATTAAAATAAGGGACCAGCTTGACTTGGGGATGTATGGTTTGAGTGCGGCTCTTGGGTGTTGTGTACTAAATCACTTGAGTAGCGAGACGGATGTAAAGGATTGGGCGAGCAGAGAAAGCAGCTTCAGAATCTCCTCTGTAAACAGAGCAGTGTTGCAAAGCTCTGAGAGCCAGCTCGGAAGGGAAGAGACGGCTTGCGTTTGAGTGCCTGCGACTGCAGGCAGCTGAGAGCAGCGGAACCACACGCTGCTCCACTCTTTGCTTCCAGCTCCGCAAGGTGTGGGCAAGGACTCCAGCGAGGCAGAGAGTGGCGAAACAGCCGCTGTTCATTATTTTCACTGGTCACTTCATTTGGATGAGAGTTGAGCAGGAATTTTTATTTGGGTACAGGGTGAAGAGCGTGGAAAAATGATTTGAAGTCAAGGAACTGTCTGAAAGTGCCTAAGCCTTATATTCTTAGCAAACAGCAGCGCTCAAAGGTGGAGGAGGATGCTAAAGCTGGGCGCTCTCTGGAGCCAAGCACCCTATCAAAGCTAAGACAGCAACTGTTTGGGACCTCTTGGGATCATAATCCTAGGAAGAACAACAACAATTGAAAGTAATACCTGTTGCCAAACTTCCAGCAGCCACACCTACTTTGAAACTGAGGTTGGGACACTGCTGGAAAACATTCTGAAAGGAAACAACCTGTGCTGGCCAGGGCCTGGGAAAGCAGGTGGCCAAAAGAAGCCTTTCCTTCCGTGCTCCGTTATGCTCTCTGATTAAGTGTTCTTGTCCATGTGTGGAAGAGGCAGGGAAAAGCTCTGCAAATTACTTCCCAGGTCTGTTGCCAAAAGCAAAGAAACCATTTTGGATAAGAGCGTGGGTTGATTAGCAATCTTCTTGAAGAATGTCTGGCCAGGACACTGAGGGCTTTGGAGCAGAAAACCTCTCAGAAAAGTCTCAGATGATTCCTAGCCTTCCACCATATGACATGGATGACCAGCTCCTTCCCAGGGAGCCACGGAGTGCCTGGTGCTGCTTGGCATGGACCCTGCTGGTAGTCACCATGAACTCCTTGGTCTTTTTCATTAATTTGCTCCTGATGTTTGTTATCTTCACTGTTGTGCTGCTTCCTACCATTGTGGTGGTTTACTTTGGCTTCCAGTGCCACTCTCAGGTAAGTAAGCCTCGCTCCATTTGGCTGTCACCAGCCACCTCTAAGGCAGGACCATCCATAAGAGTTTTATCTCAGCCCATGGGGAACGGTGGCTGTAAAGGCAAGGCTAGGCTCCCTGAGCTTTGGCTTTTGTTTTCATGAGGGGGGGTGTATGTGTTTAGATCTTTCCAGGGCTGGGGGGAAGGATGTGTATAGATTGGGCTGACAAGAACAGGTTTATGGTGGTTCGTGCTGACTCGCGGGCTCTTGGTTGTACAAGGGAGCGATGTCTCCTGCTTGGAGCCTGAGGCACAGCTACCAGCAAGGCTGGCGTGTGCCTTTCTCTAGGGAAGTACAGGCTTTATGGTTCCTGGACTAATTGTCTTAAAGTCATTGGTTGGCACCCATACATTCAGTGCCAGTAGGTTAGCACCGAAAGGCTCTCGCTGGGGAGGCAGAACACGGACGGAAGCTGCCTGTGACTGCCCAGCTCCTTGGGGACTGAGACAGCATGGGACTCCTGATCCCCCGTGCATGGCACTTTGGACGGTCGTTTAAGTGTAAAGTGGTCAGAGATGAATTACAGCATTTCACAACAAGCTTGCGTGAGATGCCGATCTTGTGGGCGCATCTGAGTGCTGGCAGGAATGAGCTATATACACACTTTTACCTCTCCCTTCTTCCAGTATTGCAGGAAATGGAAGCTCAATCGAGCAATAAAGTCGTATTCCTGTGAAAGTACCAAGCGGCTCTGACAGGTCAGGCGAATACACTCCCTGGCTGGGCAGAATTGCTCATTGCATTTTAATGTCACAATATTTCTCTTTTTGTGACCTCTGTTAGTGAGAGCTGCCAACCCGAACTCCTCCGTAATTCACATGAGTCCTACGTGGGCTCTGACAGGGGTTGTTACTTTGCATTTAAGTAAGCCCTCTGCAGGGTTTGTCATATTTGATCTGCCTAACGACTAGTTACAGAACTAGTAAAGTCCAACAGAATATATAATCCCCTTATGCCAATCTGACATTCAGATGTGTTCCCAAATCTGCTCTACGGTTTCTCACACCAACAAATGAGCCTGCTTTGTCAGGAGGGGCTTTGGCTGTGTGCATGCCTGTTCCAGTTGGTTGCTGTCCTCTGGATTCCACTACTTCTGAATTTCTTCTTGGTGTATTTCTATAAATATTTTTAGAATCACTTGACTAAGCCTGGATGTGAAAAGCCAGTTCTCCTGTTTTCCTCACAGGCACTAACTGTTAGACCAGCTCAGTACGACTTCTCTTGCTGATTATCCTAAGTTAGAAGAGCTCTTTTAATTCCTATGTTAGGGGAAAAAAACCCACACCCTGTAGCACCTTCTTCCAGCAGGGCGAATTGACTCAAAATACAGATGCTGTCGGTCTCCCCAGTCCACAGAACCCGAACTAAAGGGAAGATGATTTAAATCTTCTCAAGCCGATGCATTTGCCAGAGAAATATTGAAAGAAGAAAGTTTTTCCCCCTTCCTTTTAATGAAATCTGTGCATTCTATCTAATCGCCCAAACCCTCAGGACCCCGGTCCTGAGTGAGCAGATCCTAGCATGAGTGGTAGGGAAAGATCCAACCGTGCAGCAGAGCTGCCCAGTTTAACCCAGTAAGGCTCTGCTGACTTCTGTGGAGCTGTGCATGGATATAGCTGTGGAGGTCTCACTCCACAGCGAAGGAGGAGACAGGGGATGTGCTGTAACTTTCCAATAAAACCAGGGCATTGTATTTTTCAGCTGGCATCCCAGCAGCCTGAGCTGTCAGCCCACGGCTCCCTGGCTCAACGTTCCCTGACAAAGGGACTGAGCTATTATTGTTTTCTCAGTACTGATGTATTTCCTGGCCTGAGAAGTTTGGCTTCAATTTTTATTGCCCTGAAATAATGACAACTCAGAGCTGCTGTTATTAAAAAGCTTTTTCTGATCCTGCAAACTAATGAACAGAGAGACTTCTGTCATGGTAACGGTTTTGTAGAACAGGGCAGACGCAAGTGCTGCTGCTGGTTGGAGTGAAGCATAATTCATAGAGCAATTATGTACCTCTGGGCCAGCCAATTCCCACCGTGGCTCTGACACCTCATGGAGATGTTTTACTCTGGGGTGATCAATGACCTGGATGAGGGGATTAAGTGTGCCCTCAGTAAATTTGCAGATGACACCAAACTGGGTGGGAGTGTGGATCTGCTCGAGGGGAGGAGGGCTCTGCAGAGGGACCTGGACAGGCTGGATCAAAGGGCCTAGACCAACTGTATGAGGTTCAATAAGGCCAAGGGCCGGGTCCTGCACTTTGGTCACAACAACCCCATGCAGCGCTACAGGCTTGAGGAAGAGGGGCTGGACAGCTGCCTGGTGGAAAAAGACCTGGGGGTGCTGTTTGACAGCCGCCTGAATATGAGCCAGCAGTGTGCCCAGGTGGCCAAGAGGGCCAATGGCATCCTGGCTTGTATCAGGAATAGTGTGGCCAGCAGGAGCAGGGCAGTGATCGTGCCCCTGTACTCGGTGCTGGTGAGGCCGCACCTCAAATGCTGTGTTCATTTTGGGCCCCTCACTACAAGAAAGATGTTGCATTGCTGGAGCATGTCCAGAGGAGAGCCACAAAGCTGGGGAGGGGTCTGGAGCACAAGTCATATGAGGAGCGGCTGAGGGAACTGGGGGTTGTTTAGTCTGGAGAAGAGGAGGCTGAGGGGAGACCTGATCGCCCTCTACAACTGCCTGATGGAGGCTGTAGTGAGGTGGGGGTCGGCCTCTTCTCCCTGGTAACGGACGATAGGACGAGGGCAAATGGTTTGAAGTTGTGCCAGGGCAGGTTTAGGTTGGACATTAGGAAAAACTTCACTGAAAGGGTTGTCAGGCTCTGGAATGGGCTGCCCAGGGAGGTGGTGGAGTCCTCATCCCTGGAGGTATTTAAGAGAAGGGTAGATGAGGTGCTGAGGGCCAGGGTTTAGTGGTGGGATGGCAGGGTTAGGTTAAAGGTTGTACTTGATTATCTTAAAGGTCTTTTCCAACCAAAAAAAAAAAAAAAAGTGTGTGTGATGGCCAACAGGGTGAAGTGGGAGGCTCTGGAGGGCCTGCGAGAGCAAAAGTGGCTCAGAGGGGTCCTGATCTACCTGAACGGTCATGCAACCCTTCTCCGTTGTGGGTTGCAACACCTCCCTTTTACAGTCCACGTCTGTTGGGATTTTTGCATACAAAAGGGCAGGTGTGTAGAATGACTTCTGGTTTATTGAAGAGTCAGTCTTCATGAGAAATAACCTAATAAATTCTCCTTGGGAGAAAGTGCAGTGTGGGCCTGTCTCCACAAGTGCCACATGGATGCAGATTCTGTAAGACACGAGGCTTTTTAGGGTAGGTTCAATAGGAGGTTTAATAGCCTGTAAAGCCCTTAAATCAATTTTTCCCATCATCTGAAACTGGTCCTTGAAAGCCATAAATACGGACTTCAAATTGGACTCAAAATGGGAAAAAGTATGAGGACTGCCTCCTGGAATTAACCCTTCCAGCTTCCCCCTGCTCGACCCTCACCTTGGAAAACCTTGAGTTCTCCTTTGAACATACAGCATTCTCCAGTCGAAGACTTTGTGGAAATGCAAAAGGTTTTCGAGTATAGCCAAGAGCATCAGGAGTGAAATCAACTGTGTTGCTGTGAGCTGTAAGGAGTCTTTTAACACGGACTATTCTTTAATAGGCGTAGAGAGGGATTGTGGCAGTATGGCTTGACAAGAGCATTGCTAATGCTTTTCAGTGCCTTCCTAGTAGACTGAGGCAGGTTTCTGCACTGCAGATCCATTAGATGGATTATTTTTTTTTAGTATGATAGGTTGTGTTTCTTGTACTGAATATGGAAAGAGGAAAGGCAGCTAGGGGACGTGGGGATTGCCCTGTAGCATTTGTTAATGCCAGAACAACCGAGTGGCTTGACTGGGAGCTCCAGGATGAAAGGAAGGCTTCAAACACCAGGCAGCGAGGACCAGTTAGTGCCCGGGATGCTTTGCAGCAACATGGGTGACCAGGCTTCCCTGGCAGGTTTTGCATTGTAAATCAATGCTAGGAGGTAGGGATGAGTAGAGCGTGTACACAGAAGGCAGAACACAAAGGGCAGTTGTAGGGTAGGAATCTGGAGAGTCTCCAGCCAGCAGGTAGCTATAAATGACCAACACTGTCTGCAGAATCTAATATCTTGCTGTATTTTATTTACTTCATTGTAATTTCCAGTGTGTTGTGCCACCCACATCGATGTAGCAGCAGGAGGCCTTTTTGTTTGGTTTCTGCCTATCGGATGCTAAGTTGTGCCATTCTGGTGAGTTAATAAAGACTAGCGTTCCCTGCTTCAGGATCTGCGTGCGGTGCTTGTGTCCCACAGCGAGGCCAGAATAATTGAAAGCTTGATTAAAATGGATTGTCAGCCATGGAGTGCAGCCTGAAGATTGCTGAGCAAAGCTCGGGGGGAGGGAAGAGGTGTGTCGCTCTGTGAAAGCACCAGAAACTCGAGGGTACTTTGGTCACTACTCCTGTCCACCCCTAGGTCTGTGACAAACTCTTTCTCTTCCCACAGGTGCTGCACTCAACTGCCCGCTACTGCAAAAGCATCTTGGATGACAACAGCTCTTCTGCCCTCATCATCCTTGGCTTCGTCATCATGTCGCCTCTCATTGTGGTGGCCATGGCTACCTACTGCAGCCTGGCAAGGCGCCTCCATCTCTTCATGTGCTTCCAGCCGTACAGCAGGGCTGTGTACAAGGGGGTGAAGTGGCGCTGGTATGAGGAAGGAGGCCTGTGCCGCTGTGCCAAGGGGTGGAACACCCAAGTCAAGGCCTGGGTATGAGTTTGCAGCACCAGAGGACCTGGCCTAGCCAGCACCCTCTTCTCCCTGTCCTGTCCCTCCCCACCATCGCCTCCCAGAATCACCATCCTGAGGTCTCTGCAGATGGGGGCTGCGTAGTACTTAGATGTGTGAGGAAGGAGATCCGTTAATGAGCCATCTCCTACAGCTTTGTCTGTAAGTGGGCAGGATTCTGCCCACCGTGAGGGAAATACAGAAAACACAAGCCCTTGATGGTAAAGGCAATGTTCAACCCTAAAAAGAACAGGGCCTCCTGCCAGTGCCTGTTGCATTCAGAGCACAGCGCTGCTTCCAGCCTTGGCAGCGTGTTCTGCCATGCATGGGACACAGAGTACATGTGGACAGGATTAAACAGCGGTGTTAGTGGCTGCTGACCTTGCTACATGCATCAGGGAGGTCTCCTTGGGAAAGGCAGCCTTTGGAGAGGCATTCAGCCACGAGGAAGCAGCTGTGGCTTCCCCAAGGCTGGGCTACCAATGTCTCTGACCTCTTGCAAAGGTGCCTGTAGGTCGCTGCCTGTGTGATGTTTGGGATCCATCACTTCCCTACACATCAGATACTCTTCACCCACCCAGCAATCCCTCTTTCCCATGTCTGTAGCAGTGTTTATGCTCCTTTCACTGTTCCCGAGTCAGGTCACTGCGTTGGCTGTGGAAAAAAATGCTGTGCCAGCTGCTGATCTGAAATATGCTTGTCTGGCAATGGCTGATGGTTATTACCCAGCAATAGCTCCTTTTCCTTTACGCTGTGGTCAGGCTGTTTTGTCTGGGGCTAAATCTGGCCGAGGGTTCAAGTCAGCGTTAGGATTCCTGGCAGGAGGAGCTGAAAACTCGTGGTGGCTGCTGAGCACTACAAGTTCTCCCAGATCTGGGGTAAGAGTTTATGCCTGCAAGGGACAGTGTATAATGCCTTGTTCTGAGGGTCAGATTTAACCCCGGGTTTAGGGTTAGTGCTGCAGTTTAAGAGCAGAGAACTGGAAAGGGTCAAACTGCTGAATGCTATGAATCTTTTGGTGCTCCAGTAAGGCTGGATATCTGGAGGACCTAGAAGCCACCTCAGCGCTGGCACTCTCTGCATGAAACAAGGACTGAGTGGGCTACAGGGACCGACTGCCCCTGGAGAGAATGCAAGTATGGCAGCAAGACGGTGTCTGGGGAGCTTGCTGTGCTGGATATGTGACCTGCAGTACCCAGGGTGATGTGTGGGGCCATGGCAGCACGCTCCCTGGAGAGGGGCTGTGTCTGAAACCTGCTGGGCGGGCAAACCCAGCCTGCATTCCCCCCGTGATTCTGCAGAAGGGCCTGAGCTGATGCTTAGCTCAGTCACCTGGACCTCCCTCTTGATTTCAGTGATCTCTGACCTAACACCACCGATCCTCTGTCAGATGACATGCCGTGAATTGCAACGGGGTGAAAAGCATGGTGTATGGTAGGTAGGGAAAAGCATGGCAGCGTGGTGCACGATTCTCCCCTATTCAAATCACCGTGGGTCTCTGTAGTGTTCAGTTTGCGAGGTCTGTGTGCGATGGCTGCAAGCTGTGTACCCCCACTGGCTGTTGTTCCCCTGCCTCCCAAATGTAACCCTTCCAAGTGTTGTGTATAAATAAAAGATCGTGTCGAAACGCCCCTGAAGGAGTTTCCCTCTGTTCTCTCTGAAAGCCCTGGCTGCATCAAACAGCCGTGTGGTGCCCATCGTACCTCAGCACCTATCACTTAGGACTATATCACATATCACTAAGTTAAAATGTAATTTCTGCTTGCTTTCTGAGGATTGACTTTTTTCCCAGTCTACGTGGCCTGCAGAGCCCTAGTACCACCCAGAGACATAATCAGTGGTGGCTACAGGTGAAAGTGAATGGAATCAGCAGGGAACACCCCGTCCATGGACAGTGGGACGCTCAGTCCAGCCACCAAAACAGACCAAAACAACGCAGGGGCAGCTAGAGGTAAGCATGGCACTGTTGCTGGACCCCTTGTTTTGAGAGACTAGGGCCGTTGGCTTCATCTTTGGCCACCACGTTACCTCGTGATGGTCGCAGTCTTAGCTTCGTGCTCCGGCAAGCAGGCATCTCTGCACAACAGATGGGCTGCCGTGCAATATCCACCTCACTGGCTCCGTGTGCGTGCTTGGCTGAGTCACCCTGCCAGCCTTCGTTGCTATTTATCCCATCCTGGCAGCTGCATTAAGCCAAAGCCCCAACAAACCTCCTCCACGATACTTCAGGTGCAACTGATCTGATATTTTTCATTTACAGTTCTAGCTGTTGCTGAACGTTTCTACGTACCAAAGAGGAAGGAACAAGGTTGTTCCACCCTAGAACGTGAGCGGCTGAGGGAATGGAGAGTTTGCATGTTAATGCTTTTCCATCGCTCTAGGATTTTGTAGGGTGAAAGTGCTGACGTAAAATGCTCTGATGCCATTCCGGAGAGCTAGAATGCATTAGTGTTCGCTCAGGCCCGTTGTATGGGCATAATGGGCTGCCTGACTTGAAAAGGGCAATAAAAGCGCAGTGAGTAATCGGTTTGAGCTTCTTCCCTTTAAGCTAGAGACTTCTGCCCTTCCGTAAAAGGATGCTTATTCTGAACCGCCAGGCTGTAATGATTGCTGGTACATCGCTGGATGCTTGGAAGCATTAAGAAGAAAAGTTTCTTTTCTGTAAATAGTCTGAAGGTGCCAGATGAAGTGGATGGCAAAGGCAGTACTTCTACATTCCCACCTCACCGCGGGACACAGATAGCAGTGGATTAGCTGATTGTCTCCTAGCAAAACCAACACAAATCAAGATGAGGGTGACACATGCCTCTGTAAGGCTTCCTAGAGAATTCTGCAGAGCACTGCATACCGTGTTTACAAATATCACCCTCTAAAAGGTCCCTGAAATGCTACATTTTCTGTCTCTGGTTCGTCATTCATTAAAAATGGAGAAGAGAAGGCTGCGGGCAGAGCTGATTGTGGCCATTCAGTACCTAAAGGGGGCCCATAGGAAAGATGGGGACAAGCTTTTTAGTAGGGCCAGCTGTGGCAGGACAAGGGGGAATGGTTTTAAACTAAACCAGGGTAGGTTTAGACTGGATCTAAGGAAGAAATTCTTTACAATGAGGGTGGTGAAACACTGGCAGGGGTTGCCCAGAGAGGGGGTGGAGGCCCCATCCCTGGGAACATTCCAGGCCAGGTTGGACGGGGCTGTGAGCAACCTGATGTGGTTCAAGGTGTCCCTGCTCCTGCAGGGGGGTTGGGCTGGGTGACCTCTAGGGGTCCCTTCCAACCCAAAACATTCTATGATTCTATGAAAAATAAAGACCTAGGCTCAAATAAATGTTGCTGACATTCCTGTGTCCTGCAGCTCATCTGCCAGATGTGCCCTCATCTGCCAGGGACCGCTTTCTGTCGTCACTGTCCCTCTGGGGTGACCGGAGTGGGTTTGCTCCCACAAAGTGATTTCAATAAGCAGATTGCGGTGCATTTACATCTGTACAGTGGTGAAATTCTGGGGGATGGCCGTACTCCCCCTTTGCTGCGCTTGCAGATGTGCTTTGAATATGGCGGGAAAGACAGACAGGAGGGAAAAATTTGGAGAAGGCATCAGCAGGCTGCTCTGGATCCACAGAGCTAACAAAGCAGTGCTTCAACTTGTTCCTTTATTAAAGAGCCAACTTGCAGTCACAGGTGCGTGAGCATCTCAGGTTGTGCCTCAGCCCATAAGAGAAATATCCATAAAAAAAATAAAAATAGCAATTGCTTCTACTGTGTTCATTGCCCTTCTTCCCTTTTGGTGTGGCCTTCTGCTTCCTCCCTACATCTCTGCTCTCAGTCTTTGTCTCATCTTGAAGAGTTAAAAGGAGAGAAATGGTCAGAAGTTTTTGACAGGACTGAGGAAAACCAGAATTAGGTTCAATTTCATGAACAGGAGATCCCGTGCTACAGGGTAATGAGGTTTTGCCTGGAGGCAGCGTTTGCTGACTGAGCACAGATGTTTGGTTTGAGCTGCTGGTCCTTCTGCTCGCCTGTACTTTAACCCAACTGCTTTTACAAGAAAAGTATTCTTAAACTTCAAGACCAGGTTGGACAGGGCTGTGAGCAACCTGATGTGGTTAAAGGTGTCCCTGCTCCTGCAGGGGGGTTGGGCTGGTTGACCTCTAGGGGTCCCTTCCCACCCAAACCATTCTGTGATTCTATGATTCTATGATAAACCAAGCTATGGTGAAGTATTGCAGTGAGCCCTTCCCATTGCTGCCTCTGCAGGAGAAATTCAGAGCTGTTGGCAACGGCCCTCCTAATAAAACAAGAATTGATTTAATTTGGTATTTTACTTTACCGAGAGTTTTAATAACAAAGGGGAAATGAATCTACCTGAAAGCACCCTTCTGCTCTGCAGCACAACAGGGCTCATGTCAGGTCGCTCGGGCTGTACCTCAAGGGTGTCCTGGCACGGGTGGACAGCACGATGACGCGTTGGCGGATAGTGCCGTAGCTCTGATGTGAACCGGGTTTGCTCCTGAATTTCCTGTAGAGAGAGTACAGAGACATCCTTAATATCCTCAGCCTGGGATCCAGGCCTGAGGGCAGCTGTGCCAGCCTGCTTTCTGCAGGGCTGACGTGCCAGGCAGGGACCGTGCCCGCAGATGCTGGGTGGAAAGGCTGCTACCAAGGGCTGCCTGCCTCTTCCAAACTCTCACAGATGCGGCTTTGTCCTGCAAGCTCCCAAGCCCGTGCAGAGCACGGAGCATTGCTCTGCTTGGCAAGGTGCTGAGGGAGGACACAAAGAAATCTGTTTTAACTGGTTTTTTTTTTAAAATTCCAGCTATGCGTACATTTAATTTCCCTGTAACATCCTCTCCATGATTCAAAGCCATGGCACCAACCTGGTACTGATGTACCTCAGAAGACACTAAAATGTTTTTCTACCCAACAAGGCTTTGGTCAAGTACAGTGTTCATTTGTGCTCCCCTGCTCCTCCGTCGTCACTGAATGGGCCAGATCCAAAGCTGATGAAGTCATTAGAACGATGCCACGTCTCAGTGGGTGTTTAATCGTGACTTGGTCCTTTGTGCCAGGGCTGACAGTGGCTCTTCTGGCAAAGGGGAAAACAGGAGAGGGGCGGTTGGGCAGCCGCTCCTGCGTCGTGCCTGGGAACATACGGTGGCCCAGGTGCTAATGCAGAGCTGGACTCCTAAATCCATCCCCCCACATACAAATGTACACAAGGGGGAATCAAGAAGCTGAGAAAAATACAAGAGGCCTTTTACAAGCTGTGACCTGTGTCTTGTTAATAATATGACCACGGGGTTCATTGGGACTGTTGAGGCTGCTCCTGTGCCTCCCTTTCCCCCTTCCAGGTGGCTTCTCCAACACAGAAAGGTATGCTTGCTTACCGGTATTTAGTATTTCATTTATTATTCTTTTCCTTTTAATTTGTTATCAGCTGCTCGCACTGCTCCTAAATGGCTTTGCCGCACAGTCCGTTAGAGCACCCAAGGACCAGCTTTCATGCACCAAGAGAGGGTTTCAGAAACAGGGGGTTCTGCTTGGAGAGAAACAGGGCTTCTCTACAACTGCCTGACAGGAGGGGGGAGCCGGGGGGGGCCGGGCTCTGCTCCCAGGGAACGGGCGATGGGATGAGGGGAAACGGCCTCAAGTTGCGCCAGGGCAGGGTTAGGTTGGACATTGGGAAAAAATTTCTTCTCCGAAAGCGCTGTCAGGCACTGGAAGGGGCTGCCCAGGGAAGGGGTCGAGTCCCCATCCCTGGGGAGATTTAAAAGCCGGGCAGACGCGGTGCTTAGGGACAGGGTTTAGTGGTGGACATGGTTGGACTCAATGATCTTAAACGTCTTTTCCAACCAAACGATTCTATGATTCTACGACAGGGTCCTGCAGCCCAGGCCCAGCAGCCCAGGGCACAGTGCTACAGCAATGCAGGTTTCCTCAGCAGCCTACACGCACGTCTGTCTGTGCCAGCATTCCCAACTTCGAGCCAGGCTTCAGGGCAAACACCTTTAGACAAAAGAGGTATTTGCAGCCATGCAACAGCAGCACTTTTAAAAGTAGATGCATCTACTATAATGCTGGATCTGGCTTTGCAAGAGGGAGGCCACCAGGCTGGAACACTCCTATGTACCCGACTGCAGGGGCAGCAGCCCCTCAAGCCCTGGAACAGTCTCATGCATTAGGAGAATGGGGAGGGTGGTGGAGCTGCCTAGAAAGACCAGGAGCATTTCACCAATTATAGAATCATAGAATGTTTTGGGTTGGAAGGGACCCCTAGAGGTCACCCAGCCCAACCCCCCTGCAGCAGCAGGGACACCTTGAACCACATCAGGTTGCTCACAGCCCCGTCCAACCTGGCCTGGAATGTTCCCAGGGATGGGGCCTCCACCCCCTCTCTGGGCAACCCCTGCCAGTGTTTCACCACCCTCATTGTAAAGAATTTCTTCCTTAGATCCAGTCTAAACCTACCCTGGTTTAGTTTAAAACCATCCCCCCCTTGTCCTGTCACAGCTGGCCCTGCTAAAAAGATTTTCCCCATCTTTCCTACAGGCCCCCTTTAAGCACTGAACGGCCAATCTGTGGGTGGCATTGGGTTTCTCCCGGGGCTGAGAAGCAGACTCTTGAGGTCCCTTCCAGTCCTACTCACAAGATTTTCATCTTCCCTTTCTTTTTCCCTTTTTTTTTCCTTTTTGATCACGCACCTGGTCTGGTAAGAGACTACAAGGTTTGTGAACCAGCCATTGCTGAAGGACACACAGCTCTCCCCCCCTGCCTTGCAGGGCTTCAGTCTTTCACCATCCTTAGGACAAACTCTCCTCCGGGTTACACACATCGGTTTGAGAGTTCTTCATCACCTCGGAGGATGACCCAGCCAGGCCGGTAAGACATGAAGAGCTCTTCAAGGCTATGAAGAATATCCAGAATGGCAGGCTGAAAACATTGCTCTCTGCTTTGCAAAACAAACCAACATTCGCACGAGCATTTCGTTTCTTGCAATGTGAATTCCTAGGATAGAAAATCACCCAGAAAGAATGGAAAGTGCTGACAGTCGGTGCCAAGCAGGCCATGTACCTTGAGCCGTAGCAGGATATATTCTTAGTACGAATGATACGAGACAGCTTCTTTGAGCCAGCTTTATGGAAGGTAAGAGAAGTGCACCACAGCTGCAAGGGAGGGAATGAGTCTCGATGTGTAAAAGTTTCCTCCTCGCAAGGAAGGGCTGTTACAGCCTGTCCGACGCGACACCACCATGCCAATTACCTCACCCCTCTGATTCCATGGGCAGACTTTGTCATGGGCCTCGGCATCGCTGTGGATAAACCTTTATGGAAACTTTACAGACAGATTATATATGGGTTTAATAAGGCAGAAGTGAACACTAACAGGTTGCCACTAGCGGCAAGAGGGAGAGTGTCTCTCAACATAGAGCCCTATCAAGGAGTTTCTCTGACTTGTACTGTAAGAACCAGTGATGAATAAGCCCAAGGTGCTCCTGAAATAAAGAACAAATTCTTCCCTTGCCCAAGCATAGATCTGGCCTAGCATTACCAAGAAGGCCAATGGCATCCTGGGGTGCATTAAGAGGAATGTGGCCAGCAGGGCAAGTGAGGTTCTCCTCCCCCTCTGCTCTGCCCTGGTGAGACCCCACCTGGAGCACTGGGTCCAGTTCTGGGCTCCCCTGTTCAAGAAAGATGAGGAACTCCTAGAGAGAGTCCAGAGGAGAGCAACTAGGGTGATAAAGGGACTGGAGCATCTCCCCTACGAGGAAAGGCTGGGGGAGCTGGGCTTGTTCAGCCTGGAGAAGAGAAGGCTGAGAGAGGATCTCATCAAGTGTTACAAATATCTCAAGGGTGGGTGTCACGAGGACGGAGCCAGACTCTTCCCAGTGGTGTCCAGCACCAGGACAAGGGGCAATGGGTACAAACTGAAGCATAAGAGGTTTCAGCTGAATGTAAGGAAGAACTCCTTGACTTTGAGGGTGCCCGAGCCCTGGCCCAGGCTGCCCAGGGGGGGCTGTGGAGTCTCCTTCTCTGGAGATATTCAACCCCCACCTGGACGCTGTCCTGTGCCCCCTGCTCTGGGTGAGCCTGCTTGGGCAGGGGGGTGGGACTGGGTGAGCTCCGGAGGTCCCTTCCAACCCTTGCCATTCTGGGATGCTGTGATTACTGAAACCAGCGGAGACACTCAGATTTGCAGCGGGGTAAGTGAGAGCATGCTTCAGCTCAAGGGAACGCAGAACCTGGTCAAAACACGGGGAAATTCTAAACCAGTGGAAACCAGGAACTGAATGACCAGTTCCCTGCCTCCCCGCATTTGCCAGTTGAAGCCTCTGAGTTCAGAAAAAATTCTAGCTGAAATGTTTAAGCCATTTCCCGGTCCTTTCAGCTGGGTATTGGTACTCCGATGCCTTTGGTTATTGGAGCGCTCAGCTGGGGGCAGTGCAAATAAGAACCATCTGTCAAGCTGAACTGAAATCAGGAAGATCTTCTTTTAGAGCCAAGGACAACACAGCATTTATTGAAAGGATGCTAAATTCCTCCTTCGAGAGAGCTTAGCAGAAGGGAAGCTGGAACCTGCTGCACATACCATGAGAGGAAGCTGAATGCAGACTGTTCGATCCAAGGGCAAGGCTTTGGCTGCCGGGCTGTACCCCACCCCTGCTATTGACTGCGTCAGACTGGAAACTGAGTGTCCTACCTGCTCCCAAGGGATGCTCCACAGCACGGGGAGCAGGGCAGGCAGTGCATCTGGCTGTGAGAATGATCCCAGTTACAGCCATGCAGCACGTAGCAAAGACTGGGGCTCTGGGTTTCTTCCTGGGATAGTTCCTCCACCACCCAGGGCAGAGTGAGATGTGCTAAAAGGCGCCAAATTCAATGCTAATTGCATGCGCTCGCAGCCAGAGGGGCCCTGGGTCTTCATAGAACCATAGAATGTTTTGGGTTGGAAGGGACCCCTAGAGGTCACCCAGCCCAACCCCCCTGCAGCAGCAGGGACACCTTGAACCACATCAGGTTGCTCACAGCCCCGTCCAACCTGGCCTAGAATGTTCCCAGGGATGGGGCCTCCACCACCTCTCTGGGCAACCCCTTCCAGGGTTTCACCACCCTCGTTGTAAAGAATTTCTTCCTTAGACCCAGTCTAACCCTACCCTGCTTCAGTTTCAAACCATTCCCCCTTGTCCTGCCACAGCTGGCCCTACTAAAAAGATTGTCCCCACCTTTCCTACAGGCCCCCTTTAAGCACTGAACGGCCACAATCAGGTCTCCCCACAGCCCCTCTTCCTACTGGTCAGAGTTACCAGTCCCTGGCAAAGCGCTTTTAGGAGACTGGTTGTTGCTCCCAGTCTCGCCCCAGGCAGTTCAATACTCCATGTACTCAGTTTTTCTGTGAATAACTCTCCAGGCTAATTTGGCAGGGGTGTGCACAGTAATATAATCCCCATGACATATGTGCTGGACAATTTCTTTTGCTCTCCCTATTTGTATTGCTAACTGCTTAATTGTAACTGGAATGCCTTTGGGGACATTTCCATTGTCCTCCTTCACCTCCCCTCTCTTTCCCTGAGCTAAGGAGTCGCTGAGGACTGTTTCCAGCTCTGCTGGAAAATTTGGTTAGAATTGAATGGAAGGGATTCAAGAAAGAATAATCAGGGAGAGCCTGCCAAGGGCTCCTTCACTCACTCAGCTGATCCCCCCCCAGCACGTAAGTGCCTGCAGAACGGGTCACAGGCTGCAGCCCTGTGCTGGGAACGCTCCCCTGGGACTCGACTGGGCTGCTAACTGGGAGAGCTGGTCCACAAATCAAAGGGATAAAGGTGAGAATGCAAGCGGCAATGTAACCTGGGTTTCTGGTACCCCCATGCCTCCACCTACATCAAACTGGTTGCCCCCAGCAAAAATGCCCCCAGTTTCTCCCCACCCCAAGGGGTTCTGAGTGACAGAAGGGAACAGCGAAACTGCTTGTGTCTTCGGGTGCGTTGTGTAGCTTTGTTAAAATGCCGCTAGCGCTCTGAAGCCCTCTGCCAAGCACGCCTGGCCAAAGGGCTCCTTGTCTACGCGTGGCAGAAGACTCTGAAAATAAATCAACTTGATAGAAATAAAAAATCAATAGTAACGCAAAAAGTCTGGAAGAGTGCATCTGCTAGACAGTACTTTCCAGGTCTCTTTGAGACCTAGAGACTGCGATTTATAACCCCCTGACCAGTTACCATGGCTCGTCCCTGCTCAGAGGGCTGCACATTGAAAACACAAACTGGAAAAGAAGTAGAAAAAAGAGGCTGTTGGAGTCTGTGATGACCAGAAACCAAGATTTCACTTTAAAACTGAGGACTAGAGAAAGAGAAGTGCCTGGGCATCGCCAACAAATAAGCGTTTCTGAAAAGCAAACCTTTTCTTCAGGGAATTAATTAAATATTACCCCAAGTAACGGGGCGCCTTTGTTTCCCCACTTGAGGAACAGCGTTAGTAGCCGGGCGCCCAAGGCTCAGCCAGGCTGGGTGCAGACAATGCCAAGGACTCCAGAGGTCTCTGCTGTGTTCCAGGACATTGCCTGGCACCCCCATGCCCTAGAAGTTGTCACCCATTGGAGTCCTCATGGTACATTTGTTTTATGTATCAGGTTTATACCTGTTTAGCTACCAGCTTATTTGCTCTTGTGGATGGGGAGCTTGTGCACCATTAGGTGTTGCCTGGGACTTCCTAAAGGATGCTCTGCCCAGCAGTTTCAGCTTAGCTGCTCTGTTCTGTCCCACAAAGCCTTCTGCTGAAAATGTGCAGCAATACTCCAGAGGAGCGTGAGCTGCAGTTTTGTGAGCCACTACACCAGATGCGGGGACCAGCAGAGAGGACTGGCCCAGTCAGGACCATGGTGCTGCCTGGGTTCGCATCTGGAAGTGCATAGCCACATTGGCCTCTGGTTTTTTGGTCCCCCATTAGCTGCCTGCCATCTTCCAGGATGGAATTTCCCCTAATTTCATCTACTGTTGGCAAATGCACAATGTAGCTTGCTCTATGCCGGGAGGAGCGGCTCTTCTCTTGTGTGCCCAGGCCTCAAGATGGTGCTGTGGGGCTGAGCCTGGAGCACGCGAGTGTGCTCTGCTGCACCCAGACCAGAGAGAGACCTTTTCATAGAATCATTTAGTTGGAAAAGACCTCTGAGATCATCGAGCCCAACTGTACATTAGCCTACGATTTTGATTTGGGACAGCTGGTCCTGGGTGCTGTGCTGTTTGCTACTTGTGACTGCAGCCAGCACCACGGATGCCGGGAAGGCCACGCAGCCTTGGCTTTCATGGTGTTTGATATCCAAGCTGAGAGCCCTCAAAGCCATGGGATCAGGTGGAAGTGGCACTGAGCACACAGGCTGGGTCAGCGTTTCAGTTCAAGCCTTGGCTCAGCGTTGCCATCTTGCAGGTTCTCCTTCCAGCCACGCTCCTGGGCATTGACTCTGGGCTGAATCCTTTCAGGCTAGGCAAGGCCATTGCTGGTTAACAGCATCTGGCACTGAAGTTTTGGCCAAATCTGGTCCTATTTAGCTGGTGAGGGCTGAAAAATGCAACGGGGGAGGGAGTATATGATGGTATGATCCTACGATCTGTTGCTGGAAACTAGTGTCATTCCACAGAAGAAAACTCAAGGGGATCAGTATGTCCTGGCACAACGCACACATTTTCTGTAACTGCCAGCAATCATCTCCCAACCAGTCACCACTGCTGTCCCTTTGACCTCAGCCCAACCGCTTCAGGCAGCTGAATACGAACTCGACTCCCACGGAGCTGAGCTGCTGACGGGAATAACCACCCTGCCAGTCTGTGGAAGCAAGATTGTTAGGGGCTGCCATCGTTCCCATGTGAAAGAGCAATGCAGAGGTAGGCTGAGCAATGCTCCCGGGCTGCGGGGTGGCAAACCAAGCAAATGATCTACACCCCGTTCTCCAGGCCCTGCCTGGAGCCTGCTCTCAGTGAGAAAAATAGGGACATTTATCGGACCAACAAAAGAGCCCCTTTTTGTGAGAAGAGCCGTGAATTGTTCGCTTTGGATGCTCAGCGCTGCAAGGGTTGCTGCTGCTTTGCTTTGCATTTATCCTCTCTGCCAGCACATGAGTTCATGGAAACGCTGGCAGTTGATGTGGGCAAGCAAGACGGCCTGCAATATGTCGGGACCAGACCATGCTGTGGGTGGGTGCCCTGGAACGCCAGAAGCAATTCAATGCCAGCCAGCTTCCTAAGCCAGCTCCTCCCCAGCCACGCAGCCGAGGCACGAGTGACTGCAGCTGGGACAGCGGAGGGGAGGACGAGGGACACTCTCGGCACCTACACGAGTTACACCAAATGAAGTGTGACCTCCTCCCTGGAGGGATTTAAAAGGATAGATGAGGTGCTTAGGGACAGGGTTTAGCGGTGGGATGGCAGGGTTAGGGGAACGGTTGGGCTTGGTGATCTTAAAGGGCTTTTCCCACCTAGATGATTCTATCATTCTATGATTCTAAAGCTGTGCTCTAGGAATGCTGGTTTGCTGGCAGCGCTGCACAGGGGACCTGTCCTTGGATTCCTTCCCTGAAACCAGGCCTAACGACTCCTCTTTCCTGAGCCAAGCGCAAAGAGGATCAAAAGGATGTTTACTCAGGATGCTCCCTGCATTCAGTAAGACGACTGAGAGCTACTGAAAGGGGCACTGGCCCCCAAAGAGCATCCTAACTTATTGCCTGTTGGGCCATGCCAGCTGGTGAGCATTTAAGGAATTGTATGCAGCCACCCAGCCAGCCAGCAGGCATCTTGCAACGGCGCTGGCTCTGTCCGTAGCTCCGTGGCAGCAAGGGACATGGTGCTGGAGGGGAAGGTCAGCTCCTCCTGCTCGTCGGAAAGCGCTGGTCTGCTCCTGTTCTTCAGCAGCAGGGTGAAGAAACCAACGTCCTAAAATTACTCTTTTGTCAACGCTTTTTTTATCTGCGTGGCACCAAGCAGGAGGCCGCTGAAGTATGCTAAAGCCTCTGCGAAGTGTTGCAATCCCAGTAATATCGTCGATGGCTCTTCTGCCCGTCTGCGCAGGCTGGCAGCTAATGCAATTTATAATAATCATCATCATCATCATGATGACTTCCCCGACCCTGCACCTATCTTGTCGCTCTCTAGTGAGCGTAAAGGAGTGAGGACCTGCCTAAGGAAGATGGGTTTAGATAGCGCAGTGAAAACGGCAAGGAGAAAGCGACTGGCCGGGCTTGGGATCTGAAGGGGCAGGGGGCCCAGAGTGTGAAGGGAGCTGGCTCCGAGCCCCTTGTCTGTGGAAGAAAACACGGGAATGCCCTTGGCTCTAGTGGGTGTCGCTGTGCAAGCAACCTGCTCTTGGGATCTGATGTTGGTGAACGCCTTGCTGCTAGCGAGCCGCTCAGCAAATCCCTGGCATCTCCAGGGCGCGGGGCTGAGCAGAACACAGCTATCGGCTGTCGAGGATTTCCCCGAGGCACAGGCCAGCTGTGCCCCCCTTTAATACCACTGAGGGTACTTTTTGAGACAGATGTTTGGGGAGGAGGAAGGGGAAACAGTCGTCCTTTTTCTTTTCCTGTGGTGTTTCAGCGTATACTTGTCAGGCTCTGGAAACTGGGGGCTTTGAGCCGACGTACTGGCACAGGTTACCTTACTGGTATTTAGCGGGGAGCTGAAAAACCATTCCTAGCCCTTTTAGGTGCTGGAAATCATTTTGACATCCTGTCTCTGGCCACTTTGTAAGACAGGGCATCTCTGCGTGAAGCAATTTGTTCCACTGCTGGTACCACCGGTGGGCTCAGCATCGTAAAGGTCAAGCAAACCACGTTGGGAAGGCCAGCTGGGTCAAGCCAGAAGGTACTGATGTCCTTCTGCCCCCTGGGACTTGGTGGGCAACCCTCCAGCAGTATAAAGTGGACAGGATGCAGAGTCCTGGGTTTCAATGGTTTGCGTGAACCTCAGGGAGAGATAAGAAGCAAGGCAAAAAAAAAATTCCCAAGCAAACCAGTCAGGAAAACAGTGGTGCTGTCTGGTTTGCTTCTCCGCTTCCAGACGCCGCCCGTTTCACTTGGTGCCTGCTTCCATTGTTTCCCAAGTGTGTAGCATAGAGCTGAGGAAACCGAGCCCTACACCCTGAACAGATGAGCAGAACTAAAATAGAAACCAGGGGAGCAGACTTCCTCCCAGACATAAGCCTCTCATTGCTGAAAGCCAAGAATATCTGCTTTGTTCCTGAAAAGTCCTCCTGACCCCTTCACCAGCTTCCGCTCACGGATCCAGGCCATTCCAGTGCCCGTTGGGATGCTGGGGCTGGGGGTCTGTGAGCACATTTTGGAAAGGCCTGCTGGGCTGGTGTTCCAGAGGAGACTGTTGCTAGCCCATTCCCGCAGACATAGCAGAGTTACGGAAGTGTTTGTTGTCCGGTTTGAACGGCACTGGCCGTAAGAAGCAATTTGGTGCCACACGCAGGAGCATTAAACGGGGCTCTGCCGAGGCTGCGTCTCTCACTCCAGCTGGATCCATGTGTGTGTGCACATGGAGGGGGAGATACTCAAGCAGCAAAACCCTTCTGGGTACGGTTTTGATACAACCCATTTGTTCATCAGTAAAAACACAGTGCCCGGGCTGCAACAATATTTTACCGTAGGCGTGAGCAACGCGGGCGTGCAAGGGTTCGGCATCACCGGGGACCCAGAGGGAACCTCCCTGAGGCCACTGCAGCCAGCTGAGCTCAGAGGCAGTGCTGCTAAGAACAGAGAAATGCTTGCCATGAAGAAGAACGTGGAAGCCTAGTTCTCTACTCCAACCGCTTTAGGAAGCCCTCAGGCTGCTGTGACCCAGCCTGTTCTTGAGGTCAGTGGTAGCAGGGAGAGCCTGGCCTTTTGGTTTCTATTTTAGCCGTGGTGTCCATGGTCCAACGTTGGCTCCCAGCCCTTTACATTCCAAGTCCCACCTTTTCAGCCACCCTGGATCCCTTCGCCTTCCTAAATCATCGGCAAAAGCTGCATCTGCTTGCTAAGATGTGAGCGGAGTCCCTGGGCTCACACAGCACTCAGGGTTTCAAAGTGTTAGCTGAGTCTGGCTCCAAAATACGTCATTGCCTCTTGAAACGAGCTCAGCCACGCAGCGCGGGCAGGGACCAGCTTTCCTGCTTTACCACAACGGTACATGGGAAGGAGGGGAAGAGATCCAACCAGTTTTCTGCAAACTGCTTTTGGAGAGCTCTATTTCTTCTTGGAGGTGGCGTTGCTTTCTCACGCTGCCTTTGCCCACATGAGGTCTTGACCCATGCACAGGGAGGGTGGAATTGTATCCGCTTTTGGGGACAGATGCTTCTTCAAAGATCACTTTTCTTGCAGGTATCAGCTGCAGTTCACGCTGCTGCTGGGCACAGGGCTGCCGTTGAACTTGCTGTTGGTTCCCGACTCCATCTGAACCAAGTGCACCCCACAAACACTCTCCTTGTGATATTCTGGCATTTGCTTTCTAGTCACGACCGGACTCCAGATACTTAGAAATCTGGAGGGAAAAAAAAAAAAAAAGCAGCATAGAGAGGAAATCAATCAGTCGGAGTTCTTCAGACCACAGAGAGTCCATTCAGCCTTGTGATTGACTTCAGATCAATAATGCCATACTCCGTATCCTATATAAATAGAGCGAGCGGGGGCAAGACAGAAAACCCTTGTGCCTCGTTGCAATTAAGGACGTCATGCAGTTGGATAAGGGTGTGGATGGCTTCGTTATTTGTCTAGTTTGTTCTCAGCAGCAAGGCATGGCTCTGTGCCTCTATGGGCTAGACCATTCCTGTTAGCACTTGGCAAAATTGGGTTTCCCTGGGATTCACAAAGATCCTGTGGGTGGAACTCACCTCAGCTGCTTGGTTTCCCTGATCAAGGGCCTTTTGTTGATGGGGCTTTTTGGTCCTTGCCTTGATCCTTTAGCTTCTTGTTGCTCCTTGACAAAATTTTAGCCACAGAAATGTGGTAGCCAAAGGGTGCAATGCACCTTTGGGGTTGTCTCATCAAGATAGCAGCGATCGAGAACAGGGTTTGCTATTACACGTGAGCTGGAAAAATACAGTTTGAGATTTCTTGGAGTACAAATGTTGTAGCAGCAGAATTCCTTCCAAGGGTACTTTGGGACATGGTTGTCAACCATGGAAAGTTAACCCTCATCCTAACATAGTTGCAGGCTTTTCAATACAGGGGTTTGATGCAAAAAAAGGGATGATTTCCATTGGATTTGTGCTCTTAATAAATTACTTATTATCTTATTTACATTGGATTTGTGGTCTTAATAAAGGTCAAATCCCAAGGCAACAATATCGGTTCCCCCAACTGCCTCTCTTTATCAGCTGTTGGTGTGGTAGCAGAATACCGTGCACTGCAATCTTGTCGGGAGTTGGTATTTTGCAGTATTTTGCAGCATGCTGAGTGCTTTGCAATCAGCAAAAAGCACTGAGTGCTCCAGCAGCGGGTTCTCGTGCCACTGCGAGCGTGAAATGGGAAGGATGCTGGGGTGGATGCTGGCGCTCCAGTGCTATTATTGTACACAGAACAATTCCATTTCCAGGAGAAGGAAACGCTTCTCTAGAGCAATAAAGATACGTTCTGAACCATTTCACACTAACTCGCAGGGTCCCACTAATAATGGTTAGAGGGAAAACCTGGACACCAGCAAATCTCTTTTTTTTTTGTCCCAGGAAAGGCTAGAAGGATGTAAGAAAGAAATCTGGCCTGGGGCTCACGCAGATGATGGAGGTTGCTCTCCTGCGTAACTCCCCGTACCCCAGGGCAGCGGCTCTTCGGAACAGATGCTCCATCTCACTGTCAATCCTGCTGCACATGGCTGTTCGGCAAAACCCAATGAACATTCTGGAGACAAGAAAAATTCTCTCCAAAGCCTGGCCAAGTGTTTCTCTGGCACAAGACATTTTCATGAGGTCACTGCTGGAGTTCCTCCCACTGCCTAGATCGTTCACAACCAGAAATGAAAAACTTTCTCGTTGGGCTTGAGATCCCTCGCGTGCAGGGTGCCTTACCATGGTCTGCCATAGGACATGTCTATCTTTGCATTGCTGCTGGCATCCTCTTTAACACGGGCACATCTGCTACAGATGGATTTAGGATACTTACTGCAGCATACGTGACATAGGCTCGGTCTCCAGCCTTCATGCTCCTTCCAAAACTGCAACACAGGAAAGTCTTGTCATCACTGATTAATGAACAACTGTAACGCGAAAGAGTCCAGGAATCACTGCATTAAAACTGAGCGTCTGCCTTTTGATCTAAAATCCTGGAAAATGTTTAATTCTGGTTAGGGTCAGAGGTCTAACATACAGGGGTGAAAAGACTGTGGTTTCCCTGGGTTCTCCAGCTAGCAAAGGCTGATGAGATCCAAGGCCAAGGGTGTCCCATCACATCAAGCCATAGACCAGCCTGAAGGACCAGGAGAGAAGAGTGAAGAACTCCCAGCACTTCACCACTGCTTTGAAGATTTGCAGGGAATTCTGTGCAAGAAGAGGTGGTCTTGGTAGCCTACACGCACAAAGATGCAAGCAATAACATAAACAGCCTCGGGGGAAGGCTGCAAAAAAAAGGCCCCTTTTTTTTTTTCAATTTCACAGTTCCATTCTGCATCTGGTTTTCTGGTTTACCCCTAAGCCTCCATCATGTTCTATGCACCACCTCCATTCCTGACAAGCTTGCAATGGCCTCTCAAGGACTTGCCAGCCACAAATATGAGGAAAGGGGCAGAGCACATGAAAAAAGATGCTTTGACTGACTTCTGAGTGCCTTTCATGGGGAAAGTATCGGAACAGCAGCACCCTTGGCAGGTGCCAGAAACAGTGCAGAGGCAGAAAAAGCCCCATGCGTGGGAGATCTCTGCTAAACAGGATCTGCCAGGCTTCTTCTGCGTGGCGGACGTGCAAACGGGGCGAGCTGTTTGGGCAGGCCCCCCACTTACAGCAGCCCAATATGAGCAAAGCTTCCCTGCCATGTCTCTTGAACAGCAGTGGCACCACCTGGGGTCACCAGCTGGAGGTGCCTATGGGTGATTACTTCCTCACTTTTGTCTGCCCTGTAGCTCATCTATATATACTGGGTTGCCCAAAGAGGTGGTGGAGGTGTTGTCTCTGGGAATGTCCCAGGCCAGGTTGGATGGGGCTCTGAGCAACCTGATCTGGTTAAAGATGTCCCTGCTTCCCTGGCAGGGGGGTTGGACTGGGTGACCTCTAGGGGTCCCTTCCAACCCAAAACATTCTATGTTTCTACATGCAGCTTTGGTTAGCCTTGTCTTTTGAGGACTAGGAGTGAAAAAGACTGTGGAAGTGGTAAGTACAGCATTATTTCTGACTTGGTCCAGTACTGCAGTGGGGAAGGGGAGGAATAGCTGGAATTGCAAATTTTCACATTTTCAATGAGGACCAGGATGATTATAGCTGTGTACAGAGGTGTGGGTCTGTGTTAGTGGGTGTTTAGCTGTTTCTCATGTGCTGTTTCTCTGGGTGTTTAGCAGCATTCTCAGTGACCTGTCACCTTTTTGGGGGGTTTCTAGGACTATTCTCCAGGGATTTGCTGCAGTGGCAGATTTCCATGAGGCTAATCTGTTTAGCAGCCCTTCAATGGACCTCAGACCCTTTCCAATCTAATTAATGCTTATTTGATTGATTCCTCTCCTGTAGGGCAGTGAGGGCTGTAGCCACAGATCCAGGTGTCAGCATAAATCTGTTATTTCATGCATCTGCTGAAACAGATGTGGGTCAGTGCTACCTTGTAAAGAGGGCTGATGGTGGCAGTCCATGGGTAACCTGAGCAGATGGTGGGGAAGAAAGTGAGATGTATTTGAAAAGGCTAAAGGAGTGAGTCTGTGCTTGCCCAGGGAGGTTGCCAAGATAAGTGCATTTATTTCAGGGTAATTTGGGGTGGCCCTGATCATGCATTTACTGACTAATCTAGTGAGAAGTATCTGCAGTTTTGAGACATGGGAGACAGTGTTATCTAGTGGCAGAGATTTAAGTCATTTGCTGTTAAAGTTGGCTGTATGTAAGATCTAATTATAGATGTAAGGGGTATGACTGGGGCTGGATAATCCTACCAATATGAAAAATGAAACTAGAAAGCCCTGGAAATATAAATAAATTACTGGCATTGCTAGCTGTAATGAGCAGCCAGCTTGGCCAAGTACTCTACTGCTGTGGGCTGCAATTCCAATTATGGTTCTTCTAACACACTTGATGTCCAAGTGTTCACGTAAGATATGCCCAAGTGTTTACAAGCTTCTTGGAACCATAAGAAAAATGAACAGTGACAATTATCCTCTATCCTTAAATTAAGCGTGCATAGACCTATGTCCAGGACTGGTGGCTTATGGAGAATATTCCTGAAAAGCCCATGATGCAGCCCTCTGTGCTGACCATCCTTGCTGTGGGAAGCTGAAGAGCAGGGACTGGGCCTGGGTGTGGGACCTGAAACTCTAAAGGTAGAGCCTGGTTGCCTGCTAAACAAAAGGAGCGTTGGTTAAATATTTCTGGAGAGAGAAAGCATGTGATGCTTCCACAGTGGATGGCTGGATGGGACTCTGCATTCGCATCACCTGTCTCTTCGTTCTTGACTGAAGAAACAAAGATGGAGCCTATGCCTCCATGGAAGGGTGGGGAGCAGGGAGGGTATTTCTAATAGTACCACTTATTTGCGGGGGAATATTTTTGCCTTTATTGTTCTTTCATCATTGGGTCAGGCATTACAGCTCCCAGCTCTAGAACAAAAGTCTTTTATCCCCAAAATAGATGGGAATTGTTTTGATCCCTTTGCGTGCGTCAAGTCACCTCTTTCTTTATGGGCTACTGGAATTGGAACTATTTCCCTAGTCTGATGTGGGAGGAGTACAAGGCTGGCAGGACTTGCAATAAGGAGAGGATAGCTGTCGGGCATAGCATTTCCCAGCAGAAGCCTTTGCTTCCTGCAGCCCTGCCTATGCAACAGGATTTCTACTGTAGGACCCCATGCCTCGCCTGCCTTCTTTCAACTGTAAACAGAAACTTAATTTATAAAATTACTGACCTCAAACTGAGTGTGTGATGGTGAAAAAGGACATGTGAGACTCTTGCTGGCTCCTGAGTGTTGATTTGTGTGGCCTTGCCTTGCCCAGGGATGGAGTGTGTGCTTCTCTGCATGCCGCCCCTCCTGAGCTTGCAAGCACCTTCCCTTGCTCCAGAAGCCTGACTGGCTCTGCTCTTTTGTGCCAGAAAAGCCAGATTCCCACATGGAAAGACTGTGGGAGATGGTCACGGGGAAGGTGGTAGCCTGTTGGTGGTTTTATGCTTGACTCTGTGGATGCCCACCTGCTCAGGGTGGTGTTGGCTTTGATGTGACAGACGGCAGTACTTCCCTCCAGTATTTGCTGTGTGGGGCAGCACCTTGATTGCAAGCCACAGACAGGGTGAGACAGGCACCAAAGCCTGGATCCGCGAGGCAACTACATCTCTAGAACTTGCTGAATGTGTGGAAAATGAAGAATTGGTGCCTCGAAGGAGAAACTCGGATCAGACTCGGAGTTCATCCCATGCTACACCCTGTGGAAAGGGGAGGCAGGGCTTATGGGAGAACAGTCATAAACCAAGGGGTTTGGGGGCTGGTGTGGAGGCTGGAGAGAAAATCCCTGCTCTGGCACTAACCAGCGTGGGGGGACAAGTTTCCAAGCATTACCGGAGCGGAGTGAGTGAGCCAAGGTCAGCGGGGCCAGAGGAGCCCTGCAACGGCGCAGGGAGTCATTCCCTTTCCTCCCACTCACTCCCCAGCTGCCTTGCTGGATTCAGACAAAAAGGGTGATTGTTTTTTGTGCTGGAAGCCTTGGTCCTGCTCAGATGTTTTTGCCCTATTACTGGGAGGGGGTGAAAAGCTTCAGATGAAAAGTGAGCCCTCGGCAAAGCCTACCTTAGAGCCAGGCTAGCTCCAAACCCTGAAACTTGAAGGTTGGTTCCTTTTGGGCAGCCTGGACCAGAGAAATGACCTCTGCAGTGGAACTCTGGAAATCCCAGTCCCAGACTGGTCCAGCTGTGCTCCTCTGCTGTAGCCACACAAGTGCTGAACCTGTTCCATCCTGGTGTGCCAGTTTTCAGGCTACACTTACTCTGAAACTAAGCTTCTCTTGCCTCAAAGGCTGCTGGTGTGAGGGTAAAAATAAGACAACTGGTTCCTCTGCTCCCCTGCTTCATCTGAGAAGGAGGCCTGCGGAGCTGGGAGCGGGGAGGCTTGAGCTGTCACCTGGGCATTGAGGCTGATGGAAAATCAGCCTCATTCCCTCCGGGCTGGGAGCAGAGCACAGCTTGGCCAGCACTCGTGCAGCTGTGCTGCAAGCGGGGGCCAGGCGGACTCCCCTGATGGGAACTCCGAAGCCCCGTACTGCTTCCCTTTCCTGTTGTGGCTGGATGCGGGTCTGATGGGTGCTCAGGGGCCTGTTCATCAATGTCTCAGCCTGCTTCCCCCCACCTGCTAAGCCAAGAACTCAGCAGAATCTGGCAAGATTTAGACAAGCCTCTAAAAATGGAGCGCACCTGAAATGCAGCTGCTTTGCTGATGGGAACAGAAATTCTCCTGTGCTGCTGGTTTTCTCTGTTCCCTGCCAGGAATGGGCTGCAGCACTGGGGCATGAGCTGGGGGGGCATAGGGGGGTCCTGCCCGAACTCCTGCCTCCCCTGCAGCCACTACTTGCCGCTGTTGGAAACGTGAGCCAGGGATGGATGGAACAGTGCTGTTGTCCTGCAAGCTGCTCGAAGTCATGATAGAGTTAACTCGGACCTTATAAAACCCACGTGGCAGTCTGTCAGAGCCTGTAGAGCTGCATGGGATACCGGGCTGTAAAACTGTCTTAACGATTACCGGCGTGATCCAAAGAAATTGGGTACAGAAGCTGAAATAAGCCAAATAGACAACAACCCAGCCTCCTGGGAGAGAGAAGCTGATGTCCTTTGGCTTGGTTGTTTCTTTGCTGGCTCTTCCCTCAGCCTGCAGATGAACAAGCCCAGGAAGGCTGTCCAAGAGCGCGTGTCTCCTTTGCACACGTGCAGAATGCTCTCTCTGCCATGTCTTGCTCTTGGGCGTGCACATGCCTGCAGGCTGCTCCAAATTGTCTTCTCTCTCCCAGGCTTCAATGATTAAGGCTGAGAACTTGCCATTCAACGGGAAATCACAGCTTACTGTGTAGCTGGAAATTCCTCAGGAAGCCAGTTCTAAGAAAGTTCTCTTAAATTTGGCTTTTCTCAATTGTGTGGGTGTTCCTAACAGGATGGAGATAGGGGATAAAAGTCAAGCAATATGGAAAATGATCCACTCCAAAGAATAGCCTTTGGTTAAGAATTGACCGCTGTGTCCAGACCTCATTTCTGCTGCTTAGAAGTGGGTCCAATTTTCAGAGCTACTCTGGTTCCTGGCAAGTAAAGTGAGACTCCAGTCTCGGTCCAACTGGGAAAAATGCAGTAAAATCCTGTCTTGTGAAGGAAATGAGGCAGGAATCTGAAGTCTTGGAGAATCTCTGCTAGAGACTCCCAGGTTCTGATTCCACATGCAAAGCAGAGTCTGGCCCAGAATGCTGTGAAGTCCCGCACAACCAGCTGTGAGCACTGTTTGTGTTCCAGTGTGTTCTGTCCAAGCGTGTCCCATTGGCAAGGATGCCATTTGGGATTTGACCGAAGGGCTGCATGCAGCCTGGCTTTGGAAAAAGAACAGATTTCACGTAAATGTGAAGGGTGCTGTGCTCTCCAGGGACCACTGACTGGAAATGACAGATCTGGAATGAAAGGCACTTCCAGGGAAAACCCTTCAGGGTCTTTGTCCCTGCTGAATCCATGTGGTGAGTGCTTTGGAGTGGGGCCTGCAGTGGGCTTGGGGTCTGCTGCAGATCTGCAGTGTAATGTTCTGGTTCATCCATGGCATGGCTGTTGCTCTCCACCCTGGTACTAGGCTGACATTGCACTTTCCTACCAGATTCTGCAGCTCAGCAGGGAACACAAGAACTTCTCCCCCAGGCATTTGTCCCTTTTTGTTTGTAAATGTCCATGGTTTCTTGGGGATAAACACAAAACCTCCTGCCCCCTCTTCAGAGCAATTAAGCTCATGTGTCCAGCGAAGTCTGGGGAAGCAGCATGAGCTGCATGGAGAAGCTGGTTCAGCAAGGCCATAGGAATCTCTGTGGCCTGAATCAGCCCCTCTTCCCGTAAGTCCTCTGTGTGACTGGGCAGCTCTGAAGTGTCTAACAAATTTTTCCAGTCTTTAGAAAGATTCTGGCCTTAAGGACCCAGTGAGTCTCTGCTAGGGACTATTGTAGGCCCACTCAGGTTTGTACCCTGGCTCCTTTGCAGTTCCTGGCACTGGGGAGCTGGGTCCTTCCATGTAACTTCCACCCACTTCATCATGGCAATGTTGTTGTTGCAAAGTAGGGACTGAGGATACGGTACTTGGTAAGGACTTGGGCTCCAGAAGTTGACTGGTTTTTTTTTTGCACATCTGAGCCCTCCTCCCCTAGCATTAACGTTGGGGCTACAATCACTGCACAGGCTGTGTATTTTGGGGGAGTCTGTGTCCTGTCTGTCTATGTGGAGGGCTAGTGTTGCCCATCCTGCTCTTTCTTGTCCTGGGCTGAGCTGAAAGCACAGGACTGAAGCAGCGAAGCAAAGAGCGCTCTCTGTCAGCTCTTCCTTGGCAGGGAAGCTGATGCATGTGGACAGTCCCTAGCATCTCTGGCAGCGAGGTGGAGGATGTGTTATGACAAGCCAGCGGTCACTAATTCAGCCTGCTGAGCACAAAACGGGAGCCTCTGCAGTGACTGGGAGGGCCAGGGCCAGAGGTGGTATCCATTTCTGACCCACCTGACAAATGGAGAAATCCAGAAGCCTCCGAATGAGTGATGAGCCGCTTGCATTGCCTTTTGCTGTTTTTCCTGGTTTAGCAATGAGCCACTTGCGTTGTTTTTTGTTGTTTTTCCTGGTTTATCCCTTCACTGCTCCATATCCGTGGGGTGTAGCCTACCCTAGCTGTGAGCAGTTATGAGAGGCCAAAGGAATTACAAAAAATCCAGGCAGGAGCAAGGAGAAGATGAAATCTCTGGTCTGGGGTACCCTGAACTTGATGGGTAAGTGAGCCTGGACTGCCAGGGCTTGGTGCTTCAGCCTGGCTTTGCACTGCTGGCACTCAGCCCTCCTGCTTCCCCCCACCTCTGTATCAGGTTGCTCTCTGACCTGCTCCTGGAACGCTGCAAATGATCTCATGTGTTCCTACAAATTTAAAACGCGTTAGAACCCAGAGGCAAGGTGGATGCAAGAAGCTGGCTTAACTCAGCACAATATTGTGAGCTTGTAAACAAAACTGGCCCAGCTGCAGCTCAGAAAGTGGGCCTGTGGCACAGCTCCATCGCAAATGGGTCTGACCCAAAGTGCTGCTGCAAACAGAGGTCTGGCTTTCCTAATACCAGGCCTTTCAGCCCAGAATGAAACTATGTGTATTGGCCCTTAACAGCAGTCAAGTCTGGCTTTACGGCTGGCTCAGAAATAATAGTGCAAAGCCCCATACCAGCCCATTACTGCAGTTTTTAATTAAAGGACTGTAAATGCCTTTGAGTGTGAAAGAAGCAGCAGCTGCTGTTAGTTCTGGGCCAGCTGTCCTGAAGACAATAGGAGCTTTGTATTGCTAAAGCACGGCTCCTGGATGCCCTACAGGGTAACTGTGCAGTCTCCTGCCCTGATGCATGGATTACATCAGATGCAGGTAAATTTTGGGTGGGCCTACTCATTTAGGGCATGCTTTCTCAGGCCTGGGGTGATTTTGCTGACTGGTGATGGGAGCTGACTTGCAGATGAGCTGGCTTGATATGAGCAGCTTTGCCCCACAAGCTGCGCTGGGACAATGTCAACATGTGGCGGAGTTTGCAGGGTTGCAACTCCGCTTCAGCTCTGAAGCCAGGTGGCAGCACCAAGACCTACCAGCTGAAGCTGGCCCCGTCTCTTACTTCCAGTCCTACTTTGTCCCCTCTGGTTCTTGCTCGTACCCACTAAACATGATCAGCCAAAAACAGCGAGAAAGGAACAGTGCTTGCTATACATGGAGCGTTTATGACCTGCCTTCTGGAACTGCCTTGCCAATGCTGTCACAAGCCCATTTGAGGCCGCTATAGAGCACTTGGAGCATTCTAGTCCTGGACAGGTGACTGGATGGACAGAGGAGGGTCAAGTCCAGCACTTTCCCAGTCCCTCTGGATGCTGGGCTTGCCCTGAAGACAGTCGTCTTGCTGAACTACTTCTCTGTTGTAAGATCTGAAGTCTTCCCCTTCTTGGAATCCAACCTGATCCAGCTGATCCAATCCAGCTCCTGAATCCTGTGAGGGAAAGGATGAAGAGGTGTTGCCTTCCATTGCTTCAGCATCCTGTGTAGGCTCGTTATTGCACTTGGCAGGCTTGTGATTTGCCCTTGTCTACTGGGTCTGGCTGGAATGGAGTTCATCTCCTTCGCAGCAGCCTGGATGGTGCTGTGTTTTGGATTTGTCACTTAAACAGCACTGATAAAGCACCAGTGTTTTGGCTATTGCCGAGCTGTGCTTGCACAGTGTTGAGGCTTTCTTTTTCTGTCTATGCCCACTACCCCCTCCATGGAGCAGGCTGTGAGTGTTCAAGAAGTTGGGAGGGACGCAGCTGGGACAGCTGGCCTGAACCAACAGCAGGGATATTCCTCAAATTAAATGGACTTGGCAGTAAAAGCTCAGGGACAATGGGGAAACGGGGACTTCTGGGGTTATAGCATTTGTCTTCCCAAGTAACTTTTACATGTGTTGAGGCCCTGCTTTCCAGAAAGTGGCAAACCATCTGTTTGCTGATGGGAAGTAGTTAAGTTCTTTATTTTGCTTTGCTTGTGCATGTGGCTTTGCTTCACTTATTAAACTGTCCTTACTTTGACCCAGGAGTTTCTTGCTGCTGGCTAAGCATCCACCAGCAGCTATAAAACTTGCTTGCAGTCAATATAATCTTTTCATCAAGATGTTCTTCAGCAGTTTGCTCACATGTTCTGGCACTGACAGCCACTACATCTCACTGAAAATGGCTCTTTATAAATGAAAAGGCATTTTGCTTATAAATGCTCCCAAAATGCTGTGGTAAGACTCAAATGAATGCCTGCCTTTTCAGTCATGCTGTGATGCTCTTTCTAAATGCCATTGCAAAGAACTAGTGGGCTGCTACAGTTGTCCAGAATGTTAGCAGAACCAAACCATAGTTGGAAATGTGTACAAAAAAGTAGAAAGGGACCAGACAAATTGGATTTGGACCCAAGGGAGATGCCAAGTGCACAGCTGGTGCAACCTGGCACTCATAAGCTGCAGTCAGGAGATGCTATCTGCCTCGGATCTGTCCCCAGGATTCTAACTCTGGCATCCTGCTCAGTAAACTGCTCTCTCCCTGCTTAGCTCATCTAACTGATGCTACTTCTCCAGATAAATTGGCAATGGCATTAACTACCATTTTCTTTTGCTCTGATATTATTTCTCTGCAATAAAATTACCCACAGATTCAATGTAGGTTTGAAATCGCAGGAGACAGCAGGTATAGAGGCTGCTTTGCTCTAGGAACTCCCCTGGGAAGCTGCAGTTCGAAGGAGCTGGAGGCTGCCTGGTGACCCATCGGAAGGATTAGGTTCTCTTCCTTTCTGGCCAGATGTCCAGCTTCCACTGCCCCGTGCTGATACTGTCTGGAATTCCTCAAGATGGACTTGTGTGGAGAGATGGGGAGATGCCCAGGATGGTGAGGAACTGAGGCTGTTGGTCCATCCCAGCTCAGAGGGATGCTGGGGCCTGTAAGTCACTTGGGTGATGTCTTGTGACAAATTGACTTCTTCAGAGCTTACCCAAGCACATGTTGTCCAGATTTCCTAAAACCCGAGGAGCAAATTTTATGCTGCCTGGGAGCCAGAGGGAACTGAAGCCCTTGGCATGAGCAGGCAGTTGCTTAGAGAACCTTGTCCCTCTCTGTGCACTAAATCTCTGACATGCTTGCGTCTACCTGTGTGTTATTGCCATAAATTCCTTCCTTTTGAAATGGGCTGCTGTGTAGAGAGGAAAAAAAACTAGGATGCTGTGTCCTGGCATGACACTGTGCTGGAGGGGAAATAGCAGGAGTACCCACCCACGGCACTGGTTCTGAAGTATTTTCTTATTTCTGGATGTTACCAGACTATTTTTAAGATGGTCCTGAAAATTCTGCAGCCAGTTCTTCAGTGTTAGGATGGGAAGCAGCCTTCCCCAATATACTTTGGGTTGCAATCTTCCAGAGTAGATCTGTCCTACACATTTTTTCACGTATCCTAAGCTTTAGTGTAATACTGCTGCAAGTAGTTGAAAAGCTACTGCACGTCACCCCAGGAGTGGCTGTGTTTTTGTGCTGGGTGACTCTTTAGGATGCTTTGAGATGAAAGATCATCTATAAGCTAGGCCTTACCTCACTGTGGAGTCATTCCTAGTCACTGGGCAACTTTTGAGAAAACTAAAACTGGTAAATGCACGGAGTAAACATGTCTATTTTTGTAGTTTGTCTTCCAAGTCAAACAAAAATAAGAGCTGACTTGAGGCTGGAGACTGCATGACACACTGTTAACTGAGAACTGGCAGCACAGGGCTGGATCGTCTCTGCTGCAAGTCAGAATGGCATCTCTGGAGTCAGTGGAGTTCAAGTTCGTGCCCTTCAGCCATGCAGTCTGTAGTTGTTTAGAAGTTAAGTGGGGCAGTCAGGTGAGCCACACATGGTCAGTGTTTGGAGGAAAATCTGGGCTTGGCTGGGAAATGTTGGTGATTGAGTTGCTTTCTGCATCCTCTGCATCAGGATGGAGCTGATGTCTTGGCATGAGCTGGCAGGGGTCTCGCTGTCCAGCCCAGGCCCCTGGTGCGTGCCGTGAAGCTGGATTACTGGCACCTTGGGTGACTGCCCACCCATGCTGGGCTGCATGAGCCTGTGCTAGGGTTCAGGGGGGAGCTTTTACCCCCATCATTCTCCCAGTGCCGCAGAGCTGCTTTGCTTCCTTTCCAAATGGGGAATTTCCAAATTGCCTTACATAGATAGCCCCTCCAAACAAAAACTTTTATGTAGTGCTGAAAAAAAAGGCTGTGTTCCCAAAAGCCTGTTTGTTCCAGCTGTGCTGATTTGTCCCAGAGAGGATATTGCATCTCTCTGGTGATTGCATGGTGTTTACATCCCCAGCGTCGCAGCAATGCACCACCAAAGCTGTCCCGTGTGCAGAACTGAAGCGTAGTGCTGCAGGCTTGTGCTGGACAATATACGTGTATACAGATCTGAGACAAGCAAAATGTGGTAGATTGGGTGGGGGGGGGGGTTGGTTTGGGTTTTTTCTTTTTACAATTGTTCCTGAGCAGTTCTGTAACGTGGTACAGTAGGAAGACTATCATCCCGAGTGAACTTCAGCCACGTCCATGATGGGTGGAGAACACGAGCTTAGCAGTGGTAGGGAGCTGAGCCGAAGCTGGGATCTGCAGCCAGGTTCTGATCACGTTTAAACAGGAGCAAATCTGGAGTAATGCCGCTGGCTGCAGAGTGCAGGATGCAACCCAGGAAAGAATCGGTGTGTGCGTGCAGCAGTCTTACTGGAAACAGGATCTGTCAATTACAGTAAAGTTTAAAAATAAAACAAAATTGTATAAGCTCTAATTATTTTCCAGGCTGTTTTTTCCTGCCTCCACGTATCCCAGGAGGACTTGCAGGGGGATAAAGGTTGAAATCTCTCCAGGCTGCAGGGTGTGAGGCTGAATGCCATTCACATTGATAGACTGACAAAAAAGGGAATTAATCTGAGATGAGCAACCCTTCCGTGGAAAGACTTCTTTGGGAAGTGAGTAATGGAAGGAAAATGCCTCCATCTACCAACCAGCCCTAGGCAAGGGGCTCTGAACACGCATTGGTGAGCCCTGGGAACCAGCCCCAGAGAGTTTCTTGCCTGCTCTTTGCAGCCATTCTCTCTGAACAGGTCATTGCGTTGAACAGAATCACTGGGGCTGCAGGAAGATAGGGCAGGAGCAGAGGGATGTCCAGGTTAGCTGATGGGAAGCAGCTGGTTTGCGATGGGGCAACACTTGCTTCTTCCAGCCTATCCCCTCCATGTCCCAGGTCTTGAAGTGTGAGAACAGCAAGCAGGATGAATTCACCAGCAGAGAACGAGGACGTGGCTGAACAAGGACTTCACTCAGCGATGCTTTGGGGAAAGCCTTTGGCTGTCATTGTAGTCAATGCATTGGCAACTGGATTGAATGTGAATCTGTGAAATGAGAATTGGTGAATTTGCTCAGATGGGGGAATTAGACCACAGTGTGGTTTGCTCTGCGATGTAGTTTTTCTCTGGGGGCTTGCTTGCCAAATGAGACTATGGCTTCACTGCCAGAGAACCTGGGCTTCCCAACAATGCCATCAAATAAGCACAGCTCGATGGGCAGGCCCAAACCACTGAGTTGGAGGAAAAAGTGTTCTTGAGTTCAAGAGGCAAGGATCAAGCCCTCTGTGCCCATGGTCAGATGTAACTCAGCAGTGAATACCCAGACTTATTTCAGTGGGCTGTAGCATTAAGGAACCCTGTTCTATGTGTCAGGGAAACCACAGCGACAGAATTTGGTCACCATAGCTTTTGCACCAGGGTCCAGATGCCATCTTTGAGGGGATCTCACGAGTTCTGCGCTCTCAGTATGAGAGCGGGGGTATCTAATTCTCCAGAGTACCTGGGATAGCGCTTATTCCAGCCTGCGTGGATCGGTGGGTGAGGCTGCAATTTGTACAGGGTTTTGCTAGATGGGATTGAGGTATTGTACAAGCTGATACTGCAAAGCTCCTTCGTGATGCAGCTGGGTACCACGCTGGGAGGGGAATCACAAAGAAGTGCCCAGGAAGCTTAATTAGCTGATGAATCCATGGTTTCTCAATTGGATCTGATTTCCTGGGCCTGTTCTGAGTTTCCATTTTGTTGATGACTTTGGATACAACTTTTTTTTTCCACCCTGCACAGCTTCTTGTCTCCTGTTCCCTTTTTTTTTTACAGTTCTTAGGAGGGAGAAAACCAAACTGGAGGAAATATTGCTCCCCAGTTTCAGAAATCCCACCAGCTTCCAAACATTCCTCCTTTGCTACTTTTTAGCCTGCCTTGTTGATCACTCCCCACGTTAAGGGAGACGATGACGGGTCGGTCTCTTCCTAACCGGGTGTAGCTTTCCAGCTTTGCTAGTAACGCCTTGGATTTGCGCAGAAGCAACACGTGCTAAAACCTGAAGTGAGGGAAGGGACTTTTGTCGCCTCTAGCTGATGGGTAGGAGCCAAAAGCAGGCACAGCAGGGCAGCCACAAGAGGGGAAACTGGGTTTGGTCTGTGTTTTGTTCTGGCAAAAGTCCCCTGCGTTCAGGGGAAAGCAAGAGGCTGCGTGCCAGCGAGGGCTGAACCCGGGGTCTTTGGCGGACGCTCCCTGCGGAGCTCTCCTGCCCCTCCATCCAGTAAGGTCTTTGTCACAGGTTTATCTTTGGTCTGCGTGAGTCCCCTTTGACTCAGAAGTCGTGGACTTCAGGACGTATTTAACACCACTGGGAAGGGGGTGTAGCAGGCTGTCGTGTGTACCGGCTGCCCCGGAGAACGCCGCTGCGTGCTCCCCGTGGCACGGCTGATGCCCCCCACCTTGCTTCCCGACAGCTCCGCGTTTCTGGCTGGCTTCTGCACCAGCACTTCTCTGGGGTAAAGCCGCGAGGTCTGGGGTTTGCTGGTACCCCTCATGTTTGGCCCCGGGCCGTGGGGCACCACAGGGGAAGGGACACCCGCTGGGTAGCGCTAGGACCTGAGGGAATGCTCAGCTTGCCTCCTCCCAGAAGATTAGCCAATATTCCCAGCCTTGTTACTTTTTCTTTCCTCTATGTACGTGTTTTTCTTTCTTCTAGTCCATTCCAAGCAGAGCAGCTTTGGATTTCTCTAAGCTTTTTTTCCCTTTTTTTTTTTCTTTCCTCTCCTGGTGTTTGGACTCCTGCCAGCCTCTTGCAAGGCCAAAGTTTTATCTATAGGGATATATTTTTTCAAACCAGCCCAGCTGCACACAGACTGCCTGCAATCGAATCCGCACTCCTGGGGCAAGTTTAACTGGGGAGAGGAGCGGCAGGGGGTTTGGCCTCTCCCCCTTTCCGTCAAGTGGATTTAGGCTTTAAAGGAGGCGGGTGGGGGGGGAAGGAAAATTGCCGACGGGGAGCCAGAGCTTACACCACAGCCCAGGAAAACCCACATAAAGCAGCAGTCGGATCTCAGGGCATGAGCGGCGTAAAAAGTGGCACCCTGGGAGCTGGTGGATCCTTGCATGTAATATGACTGATCTTAAGCCTTTCATCTGCCTTCACAGAGCCGAGCTTTTGGATTTAAGGTAGTTTGCCCAGGACCAGACTTTGCTATGTTGGCCAAGACAGTGCTTTCTCTTGGGCTGTGGCTGCTGTTCGCTGCGGGACAGAACACACCTGAGCGAGGTGAGTGCCTGGGGGGGCAAGGAGTTCCCTTACTGCTTCCCCCCGTTTCATACCTCCAGGTCCTTACAGCCTCTCCTAAAACCTTTTCAGAATAAAAGCTGAAGTTCTATTGCTGCTTTAGGTGGATAGTTATATTTCTATATTACTTTGCTGGCACAAGGACAAAACAAACAAAAAACCTTTCTAAAATTGCCCTATTAGAATGAAATTTTATCTTGCTCCTTTCCAGTAGTGGGAAGGAAATGGTGTCAGAAACTTGCGGTGTTTGGTGTGATCATATGGAAAAAATCCTAGCTCCTCCCTGTTACCCATGCACTGAGGCACATTGATTAAGAGAGTAAAAGCAGTGATCAATACTATCCCTGTCGTCTTGTTCTCTTGCTAATCTCTGTAACTCAATCGTTATATTTCCTCTTTAAAATGCTTGCCCTTGGATACTGTCCAGGGAAAACGATTACGGGTCAGGCTCGCAGAACAGACAGCGGGGAAAGGGACACGGAGGGGCTGAAGGTCTTTTTGCTGGTTCCTGCGCTGCAGACTCAGCCCACGTTGCCCTGGCTAAGCTGGTGCGGTTACGTTTGTTCTGCCTTGCGTTCGCAAGTAGAAAAAGGTTCTGTTCTGGGGCTGCAGGGCTACTGCTGCCTGCATCTGGCTCTCACTGCACCTGGGAAATGGAATCCAGCCTGAAAGGAGAAGTGAACCTCTTGTCTGTCTAGACGGGAGGTCCTCAAAACTCAGACAGCAGCTGGGGCTGTTGGGGTCTGATTCCGCTTCTGGTGCACAGGGCAGACTGGGTCTGGTGCTGGGATCCCCCTTACAAGGAACTGGATTCTGTTTCCCAGTGACATAGTCGGGTTCGGGGATGGGGCTGCTGCCTCCACGATGCTCAATGTCCACACAGCCAGCAGTTACTCCTCTTGTCATGAATTTCTGCTGCCGTGGGAGTGTATGGAACAGTTCCCCATCCCAGGCTAAAAACAATGCTCCGACCTTCAAAGTATGTGAAAAAGCAAGCTATGGCTTTCCAGAAGCATTGCGCCTTGCTCTAGAGGCAGAGTTGTGCCTGTTGTGGTGGTGATGTGCCGGCTTCGGCTCGCACGCTGCCAAGGACCCTTAGAGGAAATGAACCTGCTGGTGGGCACGGCGCCCGTTCCCCAGCAGCTTTGATGTGGGGGCCTCAAAGGCTCCTCCCAGGCGCTCCCTAAAGCAACCTGAGCAAACAGCCGGGCTGGCAGGGCTCCCGGGCATGGGCTGGATCTTGTTGGGATGTGCGGTGGTGGTGGGCCATGATCCCTCAACGAGAGGAACCGTTTGAGAGGCAGGGATGGATGTTCATCACTCTGGTTCCTAGGGACTTGACCAAATGTGAATGATGGTGGCTTTATTCTCAGCTGCAGTGGACAAAGTGAGGAAGCTACTGGGTGGCCAGCGATGCTTTCTACGTGCTCAGGAACATTTAGCTTTTTCAGGGCAATGGCTACTGACTTAGTACACCGAGGCACAAAGTCAAGGTGGAGCATCGCATGACCAATTCCACCGTTTCCACAGTTTCTTGGGGTCCAGATTCAGATCTCTGTTGCATCAGTGTAAAGTATGACCATATGGCAGTTTGGGCTCTGATAAATGAAACGTAGGTTGTCAGTACCTGGTTCCTCTGGACCAGCACCAGCAGAAAACGATGGGGATGCTGCCGTCCCCGTGGGTGCAGCAAGTGAAAAATAAAGACACGGCCCATCCATACGCACTTTGTAGAGGGCCCAGCACAGCTCAGTACCCGGCGTAATTCCATGATTCCAGGAATCTTGAGGCTCTAAATAAAACAGCAGAGATAGTGAAACTCCTGAAAAGATCGTAAGAGATGGCAACACAGCTTCCTTCATGCCAGTGGAATTTGTCTGAAGGGCCGTTTCTCAACCTCCAGCCTGTGATCTGGCATGGACGAGCTGGAACCTGCATAGGCACTTTGGGCTTTTAGTCGCGCACGTACGTTTTGCTTGGTGGGGCTCAGTTCTGTAACCAGGCAGGTGATGTAGCCATCTCCCATGGCACAGGCCTCTCTCTGACATGGTTTTAGATGTAGAACACCTCCTGGCTGGCTTGGTGGGACACCTCTCTTGCTGGGAGAGGTGGTGCCTTTCTCCTCCGGCCTCTCACTGTGATCCCGAGGGGCCACAGGGAAAGCACAGGCTGCGTTCTTCAGCCTCCAAACCTGGCTCTACTCATAGCAGAACTTTTTTTTTCCCCTGCGTGGCCAAACAGTGAGAAAGGAAGACAAACACGGAATTTCAAACATAGTTAACCAAGACAGGACATGATCTTTTTTGTCTATTAAATCCCATCCGCTCTACGAGTTCCAAGTCCCACGTAATCCAGGCATGTGTTCAGGTCCCAGCTGAGATTGCAGCGACTCTTGAAGCGGATATCTCCTGTCAGCATCTTGGTGTAAGACAGGGAAGTCTGACCAGCTGTTTTTCACCTGGCAAAGCCAAGTGTTCAAATAGGCAGCACCGTGACTCCGTGGTGACGCTTTTCTCCCGTACCGATCCCTTCGAAACGCTTCTTTGCATGATTGACCTATGTCTGCTGACCACGTATCAGCTGGAGCGTGACCGCAGGATCCTGCCGTGCCTTCTCTCCTGTTCCCTAGACTTAAGCAGAGCACAGGAGCAGCAGCGATACAAGGGGTGCAGAGCTGTTCCTCAGCTCTTTGGAAGCAAAGGGCTGACAGTTCAGGGGGCAGGGAGGGTGCAAAGGGACGCCCCTTCCCTCAGAATCCCACCGAAAGTGAGAAGTCTTCATCTGGCGCCTTGCCAAACAGCCGCTCTTCTTTTGCTGTAAAACAAGGAAACTGCGTGAAAGCAGCAGCTGCTTGGGTAAGGCAGGGATTTACTGGCAGCAAACCTCCCCGGCCCCACCTCTGGCATGGATGGCATGTTTACGTTGGATGAAGGACAAAGAACAGGAAGAAAGACGAGGGAATAGAAAACCTAAACCTGAAGGGAAGGACGATGGAGTGTCCAGTCACTTTATGAGCTTTGCCGCACTCCTGATGTAGTGAGATCCGTTGCCTAGATTTTTTTATGGATCCTTTCTGCTGACTAAATTGGGAGGAATTTGTTTCCATCTTCTGCGGGGCTGAGTGTTAAGTAGAGGTAACTGTGATGGTATTTGCCTGCATGAAGGATTAGCCTTCCGCTCCACCTACGGACAATCCCTTTAGCTCCAAAATATACACCTGCCCACCAGTGTAACTGTTGCTTTTGTTAACCAGTTGTTAACCGGTTGTTGTCAACCAGTGCTTTCTACCCTGTTAGATGGGTCAAAGCAGGGTTTAAAGGATGTTAGATGGGTCAAAGCAGGGTTTAAAGGATGTTAGATGGGTCAAAGCAGGGTTTAAAGGATGTTAGATGGGTCAAAGCAGGGTTTAAAGGATGTTAGATGGGTCAAAGCAGGGTTTAAAGGATGTTAACATTATGCCCAGCTCTCTTGGTGCCCCAGAGATGCAGGACCCAGTCAAGAGTGCAATTTGACGGTGGCATGGCTCTTGACCCTTCTTCGATGTGCTTCTCCTTTGGGCCAGTGTTCCATGCTGGTTTTCATCCACGTGTTTCCCCCACACAGGTGGTTCTGGCAGTAGCGGGGTTTTGCTTGTACCCACTGCCTTGTGGTGAATTCCGAATTCCCCTCCCAGAGTGCTGGTGCATGTGACCCTGTTTACTACTTGTGAGCAATGTCCTTTGGCCATTGATCCCTGCCCTGCCAGGGTCAGAGGCTTTCATAACTGTTGCAACATTTGGGAACCAAGTGACGCTCCTCAAAGGAGTAAGGAGCAGAGGGGAGGAACAACTATTTCCTCCTGGGAGGCGGCAGTCGTGTTGCCAAGATCTCCCGCTGTGGCTTGCCAGCCAAGTGAAGCAGCTTGTACCTCTTCCAGTGGAGGGGAAGGCACAGAGCTGTAGCTACGTGTGTCTGACTTGCTTCGTGCAGCCAGGAGCTCTCAACCAAGCCCTTGTTGCTCTGCCCTGCTGGGATGCTGTTAGGAGGATGGGAGCTCTAGGAACCAGCGGCAGGGACCTATAGGTGACAGGTTCAGCTCTGCTGGGTGATGGGGTGATGAAATCGCATGTTGCTATGGGCAAGCAGGAGAGCTTTACTGGATTTCGGTTTTATTTTCTGCTCAGCTCTGAATGCCAAGTTGCTGGGGGTGTGTGTGTCTGCAGCACAGGGCTGGGTTGTGCTGGGTCACAGAGAATTGGCTGCAATCCATGCAGGTCCTGCTCCGGCCACCTCCTGGCATCTCTTGCTTAGACACCTCCAAGTCACTTTAATGGAAGGCTCCATCTGATTTCTCCTGTTGTTTCAGGAGATCTGGAATGGCTCTGCCATCTCAGCCAGCACCTACTGCAAGAGAGCGGCTCCTGTGCTGCCTTGGTGCCCGTAGCAGCACAGTGACTTATTGGCAGCGTGTTTATCCGTGTGTTTACAGACTGTGGGGGCGAGCACAGAATCACAGAATCCCAGAATGGCAAGGGTTGGAAGGCACCTCGGGAGATCACCCAGTCGAACCCCCCTGCTCAAGCAGGTTCTCCTAGAGCATGTTACACAGGACTTCATCCAGGCGGGCTTTGAGTATCTCCAGAGAAGGAGACTCCACAGCCCCCCTGGGCAGCCTGTGCCAGTGCTCCATCACCCTCAGAGTAAAGAAGGTTTTTTCCTCATATTCAACTGAAATCTCTTATGTTTCAGTTTATACCCATTGCCCCTTGTCCTGGCGCTGGACACCACTGCAAAGAGTCTGGCTCCGTCCTCGTGACTTAAGATATTTGTAGGTGTTGATGAGCACTCTGGCTTTCTTCCAGTGCACACCTATACTGCAACGCATGCAAGAAGCCTGGTCCTGACTCGCACGTGTCACTTCTGTCCCCCGTCCTGTGGGCATTCCCAGCATACCTGGCCCCTTCTCCAGTGTACCTCCCCCTGACATTCCTAAGCACATGGCCACTGCTGCCGTGGGAGAGACCCAGGCATCTGAAGGGTAGTCAGTGAAGGGAATAAATAGCAAGGGAAAGACTGTCCAGATGAAGACTGAGCAAAGAGGATAAAGTCCCCTGTGGCTCAAGCCTGAACCAACTTCTGTTCTTCCCCTTGAGCCCCTTGTGTTGTGCCCTGAATGGCCATGCTCTTGCTGGTTCATGACCATTTTTGTGCTCGGGTCATTAGGTTTCACCATTGGGACATGTAACAGAGCCCTTGTACACCCTCACTATTCCCCTGCCCTGGTCCTTTCACTCCTCTTTGTTTTGCCATCTCATACCTGCCCCTTAGAGTAGTGCCCTAGTGTGGGCTTAGCAACCCCCTGCTCATCTCTGCCAGGCTCGTTGCAATCTCTGAGCCTGCCCTGACACGGCTTTCTGCAGGGGGAGAACCATTTGCAGGAGCTGTCTCCTTGGAGCAGTTCATTTTACAGGAGCCTTTCCATCCAGCTATCTGCTGCCTTGTGGGTTTGGCTCCCACAGGCGGCTCCAGGATTCAGCTACAGTGTGCTGCTCTGAGTCCATCTGTGCTCTAGAGCCCACAGCATTTGGCCACCCCACATTCCCAATCCCTTCACTGATAGAGGAGCCCAAATGAGCAGGCAGGAATCTCTGGTACAAGGCTTTTTCTCCCTTCTTGCACCTCAAAAGCTGTCAGAAAGCAGGGTGGTGGTTAAAAGAATTCCAATTCCAAATGCTCTTCCAGCTATTGTAAATCTCCCAAGCTTTAAGAGTGGCAGAAGGACTCGTCCCCTGTGTGTTTGTGCTTCCAACACAGCAGTTTCATTGAAATGGTAAGAAAATGAGTCAAAAGGAGCGGGACTCCAGGCCTCGCCCGCAGAAGCACGTCCTGCCTGACATTCTGCGTTGTTCTGCACAAATGGGTCTGTGCAGCCCCTTCCCCGAGCCCCTGCGAGGTGCTGCCCCTACGTCTGGCTGGGAAAGGAGGTCAGTACGTATTCAGAAGAGGAGGAAAACTTCAAATTAGCCCAGCTTTTAAAAAGCGCTCTAGGGAGGTGTCCCTCCAGTCCAAACACTCCTGCCAGCAGTGGTATCAATCAGGGAGCTTTCTGCCAGGCTGGTGTGGGCTGTAGCCTTTGAACCGAGCCAGTTCTGAGAATCGGCCGACCTCTCCTGGGAGAGAAGAGCCGACAGTTTTTCTCATCGAGTTTCTTTATCATTTCATTCTTTTCCAAACACAGCTCATTTTTCTTCCAGACACTGCCATTGTCATAAGATGGGATAAACCTGTAAGCTGTTTATGCCCAAAAGTTGCTCCTGACTCTCGGCCACTGCTCTCGTGATCGTGGTCAGCACTTTGCTGCTCCCTGGGACTGCTGCCCGTTAGCCCGGAGCAGCGGCTCGGGGTGCCAGAGGCTACTCCCTGGCACAGGGCATGCCTGACCTGCTGGCCCGAGCTGGTGAGGAATGTTCCCGGCTCCTGGAGCACGTCCACCTCCAGCTTTGGCTAAGAAAGCACTCAGGATCAGCCTGGTGTTGTGTAACGAGAAGTGTCGGCGCAAGCTGACTTCCACTGACTCAGAGGCGTGTTTTCTGCAGTGGTGAGAGCAGGATCCAGGGCTTGCGGGTTGTCCTTCTAGCTCTACCCTCATTCCTCTGCCTGAGCTCCTGCCTTTTTTTCCACTGCCCTGGCCTTTCAGTTTATCTGTACTGGGTTAAGAACGTGTCTGGAAAGACAGCCATGAGGTTTCATAAGTCTATGCAGGGCTTGCAGGTCCCGTCTGAGTGCGTGGAAGTGCTGGGTGTGCTCAGGAGCCAGAGCTCCCATTGCTCCCACAGCGTTAGGTCCAGGGCACCTCTTCTACCCTGCCTGTGTTGGCTCCCTGCTCTGTTCCAGCGCCCTGTCCTTCTGCAGGACCTAGGAATGCGGAGGGGAGATCAGTGTCCTGGGAAGTTACTTCCCTTCACTGCAGCAATGGCATTTTCTGCTCCCACCCGTTCCGCATCTTGACTGAATTTGGACCAGAGGAGTATTGGGCATTCATCCTGCCCTCATTCCAGGAGGAGCTGTATTTTCTCAGAAGTCAGGCCCTAGGCTGCATTCAGGCATATTTCATCCCAGTTTTTCAGTCTTTTGGCCTGCCTCTCCTCTCCCATTGCTGGCCTTTTTCCTCTGAGAAACATGGGGGCTGTTCTAGCCATCCAAGTACCTCCTTGAATAGTAGGGATCATGCATGTGAATGGAAAGGAGGAAAAAAAGGACCTATTGCTCCTTCTCGCTCTCTTTATCTTTGCAAACGTGTAAAACATGGCTTTAAATCAAACTTAGCAACAAAGCCTGGAGGGCAGGGAGCCAACGCAGGCAGGGGGAGCTCCTCTCCCCGCTTCTGGAGAGCCCACCACTGCAGCGAGGTGAGATGCATCTTCAGCCCTGCCTCTGTTGGATGGTGATTGATCCAGGGGAGGTGCGGAAGATGGAAAAGGAGCGAGCTCCATGAGGCTAGGCTTATCTGCAGCATTGGCCTTTGCCAGGAGCCAGAGGGCAAGCTGCACGCAGCAGGGCTGCGATGTGCTGACTCTGTTTGCTGTAGGTCTCCGTTATCTGCCTCAGCCGGCCGAAGCATGTGGAGCATGGCAGCTTGCAACTCTTGTGCGCTTGGATGTTGTGCCATCGTTTGCAGCGATGGACCAAGCGCACCACCTCAGGACTGCTGCATCACTGAGATGCTCCGACTGTCCCGTTGCAGGTCTCTTACCTCTTGGCCAACGTGGAACCCTGTGGGGTGGGTGGTGTGTTTGAAGTGTGCTGCTGAGAGGGTCCCATGGCCAGGCGGATCGGCGCTAGGCTGCTGTCCCGCAATGCCTCCAAGAGCTCTTTCCTGCTCCGCTGCTGTGCTTTGGCTTCTCCCCTTGCAGTGGCCCTCTCGGGCAGGGCCTAGACCAGGCTGAGCAGCCGTGACATCTCAAGGGGAGACTGAACCCAAAGCAAGCAGTGGGAGACAAATATTCCAACACAGGTCACAATCCTGCTCTTCACTGGGGGTGGGGTGGGCTGGGCTGGGGGTGTCTCACAAACTTTTTTCCCCTCTTACTCTTTGTGATCCTGTAACTAATTCAGATTCTTGGACCTTGGAGGACTTAGGAACCAGTCTTCTGTTCACAATAGAAACAGCTTTTTTGGTGATGTACTTTAAAACAAAAGGTATGTTAGCACCTCCAAGTGTTTGCAAAGAACAGCTGTGATCAAACAGATGAGTCTAAGCAAAGCCCCCCTCCAATGAGGGGACATGGAGCGAGAAGTCCCTGGACAATTGACAGCAGGACTGAGAATAAAGCCCAGGAGCCCTCATGCTAGATGCAAATAATAATAATAATAGGCAAATCCTGAGGTCTCTACCCAGCAAAATTCTCACTGATTTCAGAGATTTGGTACAAGATAACCAAGCTTTCCTAGCAGATGCCTGTGCAGGTATGGGTTCATGTCATTCCACTAACGCACCTCCCTCTCTCTTCCCCCACTAGGTCCCCAGCCATCTATTTCCAATTCAGAAGGGGACCTCCTCTTCTTGCTGGACAGCTCGGGCAGCGTCTCCTACTACGAGTTTTCCAGAGTCAAGGAATTCATGTGGGACCTTTTACAACCTTTCACCTTTGGCCCCAAAGATGTCCAGGCCAGCATCATCCACATCAGCACTATGCCCACCATGGAGTTCCCTTTTGACCGGTACCTCTCTAGTGGGACTCTGCAACAAGCCATCCGGGACACGCAACAGCTCATGGGTGACACGAACACAGGCAAAGCGCTCTCCTATGCCAAGGAGAAGTTCTTCAGTGATGAAGCTGGTGCCCGGCCAGATGTGCCCAAGGTACTGGTCTGGGTGACGGATGGTTTCTCCACTGATGACATCTCTGAACCCATGCAGGTCCTGAAGGACATGGGAGTAACAGTCTTCATTGTCAGCACTGGACGGGGGAATTACCTGGAACTCTCCGCTGCTGCCAGCCAGCCTCCTGAGAAGCACCTGCACTTTGTGGATGTTGATGACCTACCCATCATCACCAAGGAGCTTCGAGATGCTATCCTAGGTACAGTGGGATTGGGTTGTAGTTGCTGGAAGCTTGCAGCAGGGCTGAATATGAGTTAATGCCTGGCTCTGCAGGGCAGGCAGCGTGAGAATCCCCTAAAACCGATGGTCCTCCCAACCCACAGCTGCTGCCCTCACAGACGGAGGCGCTGTGTCCACAATGCTGTAGGTCCAAGTATAAACCTTTAGGAGGTCTGGGGCAAATATCTCTGTTCGCCTTGGAAAGTCCCATGACTGACTGGGACAAATTCCCTTCTGCAGACCTGGTAGTGAGATGAACTTGTGTTTTTAACGAGTTGTTCTGCGGTTAATGAAGGAAAGAGGCTTAGGCAGCATATTATCTGGATTCCTTGAAAATCCATCAGGCTTTGATATGAATCACGCAGTTCACAGGCATCTGTACACCTCAAGCATAGCATGAAAATGCCCCCACCTGCACAGGTTAATTGTTAACCAAAGGCTTCCTGAACAGGCAATAATTGCACTGCAGTAAGAACTTGCTGAGTGCGGGAGCAAGGTGCTTAAGCCCCTTGAACTCGATTTTCACATTCAGGGTGATTTTTTTTTTTTTTGCCTCTAAAATGCTGTCTGGCTACATGCCATCTGGTAGAGGCGGAGGACGCGGATGTGTTGAACACGTCGCATACATGAAATGGGATGCGGTCCTGTCAGCTCCCTCACACTCTTGCCTAGGGTAGATCCGACTTCTGTCTGTGCCGTCGTGTGCAGGCGCGGCGGCTGGCACGCACCGAGACACCCAACTCCCGCCTCCGAGCGGCTGGCGGTTCTTCCCTTGCAAAGAGCAATTAAGAACGGTGCTTGCTGTCAGCATTAAGACTGTAGGAGAGGAATGTTTTTGTTCCATAAATCCGCTGTCGTAACGTGTTCCACATCCGCCAGATCTATAGCCCAACTTGGCTAGCGCAGCCCTTGGAAGAAAATCCCAGCCCTAACTTGTCGGGCTTAGCAAGCCAACTGCTACCTCTTTGTTGTTAGCGTGGTTGTGGCGGTTGCTGGGCAGAGAGCAGGAACACGCAGCAGGTTGGATTTTTCAGCAGTCCTGGGTCTTTAAAGCATCCAGGAAAGGGTCTGAGGAGTCCCAAAGCCATACTTTGGGCCAGAAGACAGGCATTTGGAAGCCAAGAGGAATATCTCCTGCTAATCTACATGCTGCACTGCACAAAGCAAGTTCTTCTTGCAGCACTTGAATGCCCTCATGGTGGGAATGTCTGTGATTTGCCTCAGCCTCCCAGGTTGCCACTGGATTTGTTAGGAGAGCTGAGCGAGTTACTGTGACTTTGCAGACTTTCCATCCATTTTCTGGGGGTTCTCTCTCTATTGGAAATCCAGGGTTAATTCCTCATTTGGCTTCAGCTATGGGAGTTGGTTAGAGCTGGCTTTGGAGTGTCCAAGTAACCCTCTCCACAGAATCCTCTGTATGTAGCAAGTTCGTTCTTTTTCCAACCATGATCACTTAACCAACCACACACAGGGACTATGTTCTCCTTCAGCCATCTACCCCTCTCCTGTGTGGGTACGGGGCCGTACCAGCAGTCCTTCTGCTGTACCAGATCATAGAATCGCTTTGGTTGGAAAAGCCCTTTAAGATCATCAAGTCCAACCGTTCCCCTAACCCTGCCATCCCACCCTAAACACCTCATCTACCCTTCTTTTAAATACCTCCAGGGAGGTACCTTCCTGGGAAGCCCATTCCAGAGCCTGACAACCTTTTCTGTGAAGAAATTTTTCCTAATGTCCAACCTAACCCTGCCCTGTCACAACTTCAGACCGTTTCCCCTCGTCCCATCGCCTGTTCCCAGGGAGCAGAGCCTGACCTCCCCCCAGCTCCCCCCTGCTGTCAGGCAGTTGTAGGGAGGGATCAGGTCTCCCCTCAGCCTCCTCTTCTCCAGACTGAACAACCCCAGCTCCCCCAGCTGCTCCTCGTAAGCCTTGTGCTCCAGACCCCTCCCCAGCTTTCTGGCTCTCCTCTGGACATGTTCCAGCACCGCAACAATGCCACACAGACCCCCAGATGTTTCATCTCAAGTGGCTGTTTCAGCTTCCAATGCATCCCGAATCCAGATGTCATAACATAGCATCCCAAAATGAGATCTCACTTGCGTATCCTTGCAGCGCAAGATTGTCTTGAAGATCGTAAGATCTGCAAAGGTAATAAATACCCTGCTGTGCCTGAGGGCTGCGTTATGTTCATCCACCAGGTCTAAAAGTTACTAGTCTGGGATTTTAATGGAAGGTGAGATTCCCACATAAATCCAGGGGCTGGTGCTTTAAGCAAAATACCAGACATTGGTAAGGCCACCTGAATCAGCCTTAAGAAAGCCACATATGTCCTCTCTTCCCTGCCTGGAGGAGGCAGCCCTGATCGCCACCGTTCCTGCTTCTGGCCCCTGGAATAGCAGGGGCAGACAGGATCCTTGGCAGACAGAAATTGGGCCTTTCCAACTCTGGAACAGCCCAGACTGGTTTTATTAACCCTGCTATCTTACCCTCATCTCTTGCTACTGTTTTTTAAAAGCCTTTTGTAGATGCACAAACAAGCTTTGTCAAGAGTTGCTCTCCTCCCTCCACCTCCTGTCCAGGAATGGGGTGTTTCATGCCCGCTCCGTAGATATGCCGACATGATAGCCCTTGGCTACCAAGTCGCTATTGTCTTGGGTAGGCTGAGAACCCTCCATGGAACAGTTTGATCTCTGCAGCTGCACCTCACTACACAAAGGTAGACACCTTTACGTAGGGGTTGCGTTTTCTTTACCTTCAGAACTTTGATCAGAGATCTGAGCAGGCAAATAGTGTTACTGAACTGTCAGGGCCCAGTCTGGAGTTCACAGCAAGGATTTTCAGCCCTAGACAGCCGCTACTTGGGCAGGGAGACAAAAGGAAAGTGCCTTCCTCTTCTGAACCATATTTCTGTCCTGCTACAGGCTCTGCTGAGGCCAAGGGATGCGATGTCTCTGCCTCCGTTCCCTTTTTGAACAACCTGGCTGTGCCTCGGAGCAGAGGAGATGGGCTGCTGCTTAGACATGGTGGACCTGAAATAGTTCCATTACTGCTACTAGGCAGAAGGGTGCAGGACAGGGACCGTGGATGACCGCATATGTTCACTCTCCCTCTTTTTCTTGGCACATGGTCCTGACACAACAGGTCTGCAGAATGCAGCAGACTCCAGTTCCCTGCCAGCCTGGCTACGGCCACAGCTGGCTCCTGGCAAACATCTCTGCCTTTCCTAGTGTGAAGGAAAAGGGGACTCTAGCTCAGGCTTCTTCCATTGCATCTTCTCTCTTATGTACCCAATTTGTGGCATTTGGTGCTCTGTTTCTGGGAAAGGACCTTCAAGTGTTTGTGAAACCAAGGCATTCCTCTGAGATGACATCAGGCTCTGCGCTAGCATCCACTTGCTCTCCGCTCAGCCAGTTGAACTGACAACCGCTGACTTGTTCCATCCTTTGGCACCATCTCCTGAGCCAAGTTCTGCAGGAGCCCACCTGCCCAGCAGTCGCAAGCCATCAGCCACTTCCCATGCGTGTTCAGGGCAATGCATTTCTGATCTGAAACGAGGTCCTGGATAAAGAGAAGGCTGAGAGGGGACCTCATCAACACATACAAGTATCTTAAGGGTGGATGTCATGAGGACGGAGCCAGACTCTTCGCAGTGGTGCCCAGCGACAAGACAAGGGGCAATGGGCACAAACTGAAACATAAGAGGTCTCACTTGAATGTGAGGAAGAACTTCTTTACTTTGAGGGTGACCAAGCCCTGGCCCAGGCTGCCCAGGGGGGCTGTGGAGTCTCCTCTGGAGATATTCAAAGCCCTCCTGGACAATGTCCTGTGTAACATGCTCTAGGAGAACCTGCTTGAGCAGGAGGGTTGGACTAGGTGAGCTCCCGAGGTCCCTTCCAACCCCTGGCATTCTGGGATTCTGTGCTCCCAGAGGGAAGCAGCAAGTTAATCTCCTGCATTCGACACAAAGAGTCTGGCTCTGTCCTCATGACATCCACCTTTAGGATATTTGTGTGTGTTGATGAGGTCCCCTCTCAGTCTTCTCTTCTCCAGGCTGAACAAGCCCAGCTCCCTCAGCCTTTCCTCGTAGGGGAGATGCTCCAGTCCCCCCATCATCCTTGTTGCCCTCCTCTGGACTCTTTCTAGGAGTTCCTCATCTTTCTTGAACTGGGGAGCCCAGAACTGGACACAGTACAGAGCAAGGAGGTGCTGGAAAACATACCATTGGCTTCTATTTTCTGGGGCTTATTGCCTTCTTTTATATGCTCAAGGCATCTGTAATCTGGCAACCAGGGGCAGGGCTATTTGCTGCGGGCTTTCTGCAGCATGTCCCTTGGGTGTTGCACCCTGTCACTTTAATCTGCCCAATTTACTTCCAGTGTCCCTGGGCCCTGCCTCCAAGCTCACTTATTTCCATTCCCCGAGCTTTTAGCAGGACTTTTGGCACTGAGGCCTCTCCTCTGTTCCCTGGTCCTTTGTGGCTTGGCTGCTGTGAGGTGTGGGGCTTGCAGAAGGGTGCAGTGCCCCCAGCCCTCCGGGGCTGCCTCCCACCCGCTGCCTCCTCCGAGCTCCGACTGGGCGAGCACTGCTGGCTGGCAGCCGGCGCGGATGGGAGCGGGCAGGGCACGGAGAAGGGAAATGTTCCTGCCTGCCTGGAAAAGCCAAAGAACAGCTCAGAGGAAAAACTGAGGCTGCTTTATTTGGTACGGGGAAGTTGGCAGGGATTCGGAGCCACCCTGAGGAGGAGAGCTGATCTTCTCCCTGCTAAAGGACAAGTCTCAGAGGGCAAGGCTACTCCCTGTTCTCGTGCAGGTCCAGGCAGACTTTTTGCCTCCCTTTACCTCTGTGTAATGCACACAGAGAGGCACTTACAGTACTTTGTGAAATATTTAAGCTTGAGCTGGACGGACTATCAGTGGAGGCCCCATCCCTGGGAACATTCCAGGCCAGGTTGGACGGGACTGTGAGCAACCTGATGTGGTTAAAGGTGTCCCTGCTCCTGCAGGGGGGTTGGGCTGGATGACCTCTAGGGGTCCCTTCCAACCCAAACCATTCTATGATTCTATTCTATAAGGTTTCAGGAGTGACACTGTGCAGAGCAAATGCACTTCTTTAAGGCTCAGGGTGCTTTTAAAAAAAAAAAATCATCTTTATGTCTTCGGCTGCCACTTCCCTGGAGCTAGAAACAAAGTCCTGTGTGTTTCTGCCCCTCTGGAAGACCAGAGAACAGCAGAATTCTGCCCAAGATGGGCTCAGGAGGCCACATGTGTCAGAAGGGTCAAGTAGCAGAGGAAGCTGGGGAAGCTGCGGAGCGTCAGAAGAGATGTTCGTGCCTGGCGTCTGGGGTCTAGAACTCAAAGGTAGCACCAGGCTTGGAAGAGAAGCCTCTGTGCAGGGGGGAAGGCAGGCGAGATGCCCCAAGGGTGGCTCTGAACACTGAATGTCACAAAACAATGGAGCTCTGTGCAGTGCTGCGGGGAGCGACTCCAGCTGGGATGAATGTGGCCGGCTCGGCAAATGCTGGGCGGTCCCCAGTTGCCGCCCCTTCTTCTTGGCCACTGGGTACAGGCAGGGAGTAGGGAGAAGCAATCTATTTCTTCACGCTCTGGGCTGCTTTCACATCTGTGACAAAATGTAGTGGTATGGTTTCGCTAGTAGGTGATTTCCAGAGGGAGCTTGGGATGAACTGACCACAGGAAGGTTCAAAGCCTGGGTGCCCAAACTCTGTCTCCAGATTTGTCACAGGCAGTGCCAGTGCCGCTTGCCGTGCTGGGTACCTGGTCATGTCGTTCTGCCAGGGAAGCTGCCTGTGTGCCCAGGCACAGTCATTCCCACACATCTGCCAGGCAGTAGCGGCTGCCCAGAACTTGCTGCACCACTCCAGATTTGTTCTTGGTGGTGCAAGACCAAGCTTGGATGGGCAGGGGCATGGTGCCGGCTGTGCCGGGCCTCTCTGTCTTAGCAGCTCACAACATTGCTGGCCTTAGTACAGAGGACAAGGCAGAGAGAATGGAGAGGGAAAGCTGGAGCTTTATAGAGCACCTTGGAGGTTTGTGGCAAACTGCTTTGGGGCTGGAGATGCTTTGGGGGCAAGGTGCAGAAGTATTCTTGAGCTGAAGCCTGTTGTGCAGACACCTGAGCAGTTGCTTTAGCCACCATGCTGCCTCGTGGCGGTTGGGACGTATGCGTTTGCTTTGCAAGCTCTGTTCGGTGAAAGGGTCTTGTCCAACAGGTAGGAGTGGTGTGAAAACCCAAATATTGCTGCCTCAGTTGATGTGTGGTTTGGATTTTTTTTTTAACCTTATGCTTGGCCTCAAGGGTTTATTTTGTGGTCCTGAACCTTTCAAAGAGGGTCTGGTTCACTGCATTGCTATGAAGGGGCTTGGCTCCACCTAGGTGACTTCCAAGCGTTGCTGTGGGCCACGCTTGCCATTCAGAAGGGCCTGTGTTTTAGACGTGCCGTGTTCCGTGTATTCATGTCAGCAGTGATTTCTTGCTGCTGTTTCTCTTCCAGATGTTATCCAAGCAAATCGGCTCCATGCAGTAGACATCACCTCAAGCAGCTTCCGCCTGATATGGCCCAAACTCCTCTCCCAAGAAACCGACTACTACACCCTCGAGTATGCCCCAGGAGGTGACCTGGCAAGGAAGAGGACAATGCAAGTGTCGGGGGCTCACACTAGCCTCACCCTAAACAACCTTGCACCAGAAACTACTTACGAGGTGGCACTCATTCCTGAATCCAACATCCACTACTTCCCTCTGCAGACGACAAGGGTTACTACCCTGGCAGGTAAAACGTGCATAGCCATGGCCAAGGGGGATGTCTCCACTGTGCTCAGCGTCACAAATACAAAGCAAACAGAACAGCCCTTGGTCTGCACCCCCCGGCCCCGTGGTCTGACTGGAGGAGGCAGATGGTTGTGGTCAGGACAGAACGTTACGAGCTGCTTCATGCGCTCAGCTGCCAGCTCATTCCTTGGAGAGATGTTCTGGACTGTCCAGAACAGGGGATGAGGTCTTATGGTCATAAGGTGCCCTTCCAACCTTAAAAAAATCTATGAATCTGGAGGTAAGCAGAGCCTGCTGCCTAGGAGAAGGCGGCAGGAGCTGCAGCCTGCAAATATTTAACAGGGCTGAGGTGCAGAGCCTGCTGGGGATAAAGCACAGGCTGCTGCATGTACTTACTTGCTATCCCAGTAGGATGGTCAGGGATCCCAGAAAGCAGCGCTGCCTTGTGTGGGTTACTGCCAAAGGGGAATTTTGACCTTCACAGCGTGAGCAGCTGCTATGGGGACAAGGAGATCCCTGTCTCCTCCCCGAGGATGCAGGTGCAGCACAAGGAGAGTAATGCTCTCGAAGCAGGCGGGTGCTGCTTCTCCAGGCAGGTGCATCCACGGATGGGGAATCCCTGTGTAAGCGGGAAGGCGAGGGGGGAGCACTCAGAGCAGAAGGCAGCCTTTCTGTGCAGACTAGTCATTTGGGCCAGGAAAGTAACTCGGCTTTATGCTGGATAGCAACGTGCAAAAAAGTGGCACACTGAAAACGTGACCGAGGGGGACAAAGTCAAGATGAACTTGCATCCAGTATTAATTTCCTGCCTGCAAGAACAGTTTTGGCTGAGTAGTTTTGCCCATTCTGTGCCACATGGGTAGAGAAACCATTTTCTTAGGGCTGAGCTGGGTTGTGCTGACTTGGGTGGCTGCCAACATCCACTTGCTGGATGGATTTTCTTCTACCTTCTGGAAGCCAAGTATGGTGCAGGTCAATTATGCTCCTCTGCCAGCATTTATGCCTTGAATTACATACTCATTCACACCTTTTTACATTGCTTTCAGAGGAAATAAGCCCGACTCAGGTTCTCATCTCGGAGTCTGGGCCACACAGCTTCCATGTGAGTTGGGCTCCTATGCTGGACAGTGTGATCGGCTATCAGGTCCTGTACGGACCACTCCCTGGGAACTCGGCGAAGCTCCTGGAGGTGGATGGCAAGCACAATAGCACTGTGGTGGAGAACCTGGCACCCAATACAACCTATCTAGTGACAGTGACTGCAGTCTACAAGTCGGGGAAGGAGAAGTCCCTGTCAGCTAAAGCGTGCACTCAGGAAGGTGAGTGAGCAGCACTCTGCTGATGGGAAAACACATGGGCACGAGGGGTCTCTGAAGCGTGCCCGTTTCTTTGCACAGATCATCTGGAGATATTCAAAGCCCGCCTGGACGACGTCCTGTTCACCTCTAGGTGAACCTGCTTGAGCAGGAGGGTTGGACTAGGTGATCTTCCAAGGTCCCTTCCAACCCTTGGCATTCTGTGATCTGCCTTTAGGTGAAGGTGGAGAATTCAGTCAGCCCAGTTGCTGGGGAGGGATGAGAGAAGGGGAAAGCTGCAGCTTCTGATGAACGCACATGATACGCCATTAGGATGTAGCAGATGTACGAGGCACAGGACTGGCAGAAACTCAGACGCGCACAATATGACTGCTATCACAGGGTGCATGCTGCCAAGCTGCTGGTGCAGTCACAAGTAGAACAGACTTGGAGATCCCTGAATCTCCCTAAAGAAGAAAGGAAACTGCCTTTCCCTCCCATCTCCTTAGTGTCTGTTCTTTGGTGTGATTTAGCATCAGAGGGGTGGAAACTTCAGCAGCAGAAGCTTCTGCTCTGAAGAGGTACCTGTAAAGATATTGCAGGAGGCAAAAACCTAGCTCTTATCAGGATTCAGGAGTGAGGAACTCGGAGAATGACAGCAGCCGGGGGTGTGGGAGGCGGCCAGCCAGTGCCTAACAGTGCCAGCAAAAGTGTTTTGTGCTGGTACCAGGACAAAGTTAAGGACTAATTAGGCTGAGTTCCTCCAGTGTGGAGATGGAGGGTGATGAGCTATTGCATCTCTACAACAGAGAAAGACCAGGCTGGCTGATGACCCCTTCTTGGCAATCCCCTCGGAACAAGGAGCAAGGCGGTGAGGACCACTCCATGCACATGGCCCATAGTAACAAGAATCTTCTTTCTCTAGAGGGATCCAAAGTGAGGCACCTTCGCTTTGAAGACATGGGCCCCAACACCCTGAAAGCCTCCTGGGACTCTGCTGATGGGGAAGTCCTTGGTTACAAAGTCAGATGCCGGCGGCAAACTGGCCCTTCATCTGTCATCAGCGTTTCGCCGCAGATCCACAGCGTGCTCCTGACAGACCTGGCTTCAGGCACCGTCAGCAAAGTGTGCGTGAAGCCCGTGTACAAGAACCATCCAGGCAAAGGGCTATGCCGCATGGTGCACATGCAACCAGGTGAGCTGGGGTGCGAGGCAGAATCCTGGGGTGCTTTAGCCAAGGGAAGGTGTCCCAAAGGACACTGAGGTGCTGGAGATCCAACACAGAGGAGCCCTCATGGCTGAAATACTCTGTGCTCATCAGCTAGCTTGCCAACAGGGCTTCATCACAGCTACCAGCCCAAAAGGTACTGTCCAAAGATGGGCTCTTTCCCCCATTTTTAAGAGCAATGCTCCTCCTAGTGGCGTTATTGCTTGCAGGCAGGAGAAAAAGTGGGCAGTGGACACAGTCCTGCAACTACTTTGGGATAACAAGGGTGGGAAGACTGCTAAAAGCTGGCATGAGGATTGGAAGGGCTGTTTAAAAGTCATTTGAACTCTTGGCTGCTCTTCGCTTTTCAACGTGGCAGGGATAAGCTAACTATTAAACACAGCTACTAAGGCACAACGCATCTGCTTTCCTCCTTCCAGAAGCCACTTACTGTCATGAACCACAAAGGGATTCTTGATAGGCTGAACTATCAATTAGTGACGATGACCACGGGGATGAGATCTCCGACTCAGTCAAATTTGGAGAATGGGTGGCTAAAGCTGACTCTATACTTTGTGTTCTTCCCAGCTACAGAGGCCCAAGGATATAAGCACAGACAGAGAGCATGACAGACTCTGGAGTGAACTGATTCCTGGCAGAGCAAGGAGCCTTGCCTGGACAAAGACTTGGACAAAAAGGAGGGATCAGGGGAAGAAACCGGAAAGCTCACGGATCATCTCCCAGCCTGCGCTGTCTGTTGAGGTGTCCTGGTTGTCAAGCCTAAAGGCTGTCCTCAGCCAAGTTCTCCCAAAGCTTAAAGGCTGGCTTGGCTGGGTGGAACACCCAATCCGACTAATAGATCCCAAATCTGTACCCTCTTTTATATAAACATGCCTGACAAATAACAAACAAAAGGCAAAGCGATGAATCCTCGCTATTTCTTGCTTACTGCCTGTTCTCTATTTATTAAATGTTGATAGAGTTTTATTTTTGCAGCTTATGAGCATGTTCAAGACTCGGCTGTTTACTGCCCTGGCCTTTCGTTCTGGGCACCTGCACTCAGATTACACGCGGCCAAATCCATTCCTGCTGCCTACGGCCATTGAATCTGACTGACTTGACAAAGAGCAGCTTTCCTCCAACTCATCTGGTGTACTCAACAGGTATCTCCAGTTAGGCATCCTGAAAGTATATAGCATCTCAGGGATGAAAGGGAAAAGCGTTAGGAGAAAGAAGAATAACACAATACAAACAAAAAATACAGTATGTAGAGGAGATCAGGTCAAAGCCACTAGCAATTCTGAGAAGAGGAAGAAAAGAGGTTGTTAACCCACTTGCCCTTTGGCCAGGACATGGAGACACTTTATAAAAGACATCCTGCCTTTTATAAAGTGCAAGGGCTGTTCAGTGTTCCCAGATGGTCTTTGGTTTATGGCGGAGCTTGGTCAGTGAACCCTGAGGAATGAAACGACAGGCCAGGGCCACGCCAGGCCAGGGCCGATGAGCACTGTCAGAGTGCTCTAGCAGAAAAGTTTGCTCGCTGTCTGCCTGCTGAGTTCTTCAGTCTCATCACCACCGTTCCACTCTCCCTCTGGCACTGGTATTAAATTCATCTGCTGCAATGGCATATAGATCTTGGATGGGCTTCGAAGGGTTCAGTTCCCCCAAGTCTGGGATTTGGTATCAACCTGAGAGAGCAGGAAACTCAAAAACCGGGGAATTTGCTTCCCCAGCAGGTTACTCTGTTCTTGAGCTCTCAGCTCTCAACGGAGCTCAAGGAACAGCAGTGAGTCAAGAAAAGCCAGAGAGCAAAACAGTCTAAAGCAGTTGGTTTTGTTTCTCATTCAAATACACAGCCCCAGACACCACTGTGGTACTGCCTGCATCGTGACCACTGAATTACCGTGGCATACCTGCAATTGGTTTCACCAAATTGGAGGTGACTCCTGCTATGAGAGCAGCTACATGGAGATTAATTAGCCTGTTCTAATGTGACTAATTATGGACAGTAAATCTCCAGCACTATCATTCCAGGCTCTATCCTCTGCACTCTGAAAAAGCCTAGCACATCTTTAGTGTCTTGTCCTGGGCTTCCCCCCAGTGCTAAGCTTGAGCTACACTTAAAAATCAGGTTTTTAGGGAAGAAGAGTAAATCTGATTCTTTCCCTTTGGTCCCAGGCTTGAATTTGCTGTCACTAAGCTATTCTTTGGAAAGGGGAGCTGGGGAAAAAAAAAAAAGACTATTTAAATACCTAGTGATGAAGCCATTGGAGCAGCATGGTTCCAAAATTCAGGGCTTAGGGCTGTAAAGAAACGTATATACTTTCCTGGTAGCAAAACCCAGCATCAGTGGGAACACCTTCCCTCAGTAATGCTTGCTCTATTTTAAATTTATTGCTTGTTTGTCCTACATGTGGAACTTTTTTTTTTAAAGCCACGCTGTGTGTTGGAGAGCCCCCATCCAGTGTTGCTCCATCCTGCTTATGAGCTTCTTAAAACAGCTCCTTTCAGAGCGGAGAGGAACTTTGTCCCTGACCTTGTCTCCTGAGTGCCGAATTTGTCATGCCCAGGCTTTTGGAGCATTTGCCTTGGGCGGTGGTCTTGTAGAGGAGGAAGGGATGGGAGGGAGGTGAGTCATTCACTGGCTCGATAAGAAGATTTCATATGGTTTGTGTTCTCCTTTGGAATGTGCATTTGTGACTGATTAATCTTAATGGAGACTCTGTGCTGCGGGGAAGATAAAGCCTCTGGAATCTCTCATGCAATAAGATAATCTTGTTTGTTCTTGCTGTAGGACAAATTAATTTTGCACAACTCCCTGCATAGTTTACTAATACATTAATGTGTCATCCCCCAACTGTAATGTGTCCTTTTGAAGACAATTAAATATACAATACAAGAGCTATTGAATGATTACTTTGTTCTTGATGGCAATAAGGGCAAATCTGTTAAGTGTAGTTTTTGTTCTCATGAGAGGTATGGGTTGAAGCTGGTATTCATCTCCATTTTAAATGACTGAAAAGTGAGCATTCCATCCATGACTTCATAGTCTGGTTTACACAGACTTTACCTGCACCCCCTCAAAAAATGTGTTAATATATAAGTAGAAATTCATCAGTGTCAATGTCTCAGCTTCAGCAAGAATTGTTTTACAAGGAGACAAAAAGCAAATGTCCCTTAAATCTTGGCAGAACTGGAAGTACTTGTGAACATGAAAATTCTAAGTTGGACAGGTAAGTTAAACTAAACTTTTTTTTTAACTAATGATTTCTAGGGCTATTTAAGCATCTCATCTGTGCCAATATAATGGGCATGACACCCAAACACCTCTGTAGGATGAGAGCACAAATCATCAGGGCTTCCAGTAGGAGCTAAACTCTGGGGGGGACACACACACTATAAAGAGCTTCATTTGTAGATGAGCTGTTCCCAGGGTTTTTTTAGGATCATCGCACCTTCTGATGCATGTGGTGTTGGCTATTATTAAAGATTTAACTTGGGAGTTGCTAGTGTGATGTGCCGGGAGAGTTCCCATGTTCCTCAGTAATACAATGGCACCCACTATCCTGTATCAAGACACCATGGGTTTTGTGAACACAACCTTCAGGAAGGTGCAGATCTGTCAGGAACTGCTTATCCCACTCAGCTGATCTGTTATCTAGCCAAACACCTAATGGTTTTCCAAAGGAAAACAGCATACTTCCCCAATTCCAGAATTTTCTTACTGTGTTTGTGTTCACTTGGAAGAAACTTGCTCTTAAGCACGTGCTGCTTGCAGCCTTCCCCTGTATAATCCCAGGCTCACTGCGGTGTTGAAGTACAGCTGTAATTAGGATGCATTAGCTAATTTCTCAAAGCAATGTGGAGGTTATAGCCACGCTTGGCTACTGTCAGCCAGAAGGGCATTTAATTTACTGTCATAGATGGTACAAACAGGCTTAACTTTGACAGCTTCACTAAGAACTACGAGCCACCGGACATCTCAAAAGTGTGAAGGTTCAGGGAATGCTTTTACCACAGCCAAGGTGAAGGAAAAAATTCCACCCGGTGATACCAAATGGGTGCTGATGGCAGGAGCCGAGTGGGGAATGTCTGGTCTGACAGCAAGAGGTGCTCAGAAAACAGCCGACAAGCACATCCATGACGTGTGTTTAATGCTCGTCGTCTTCCTTTTGCACTAAGCCATACTGGAATCAAATCTTCATTCAACAGTCTTTTTTTTTTTTTTTTTTTTTTTGACCCAAGATGGAAAATTAAAAATCTAAATTGGAAAATTGCAGGTAAAATATGTTCAATTATTTTGAGGAATAAGGCTGGAGTGCCTGGGGTGTTACCTTGTAATAGACACGAACTACTTTGTCCCTATATTGGTTTTCCAAAATGCACGCATGGCGCCATGGAATCACATGGCAGAGCCAACGCTGATGTTTGGAACGAGCAATGAATCTGCTAGGTCACCAACATGTTAAAGAGAACAAAAGAAGAGATGAGTCCAATAGAAAATGGCAGCATTTTGCAAGGAACTTTTTGAGAGGCTTGCTCATGGGTGCTTTTGGGACATGTTTAAAGACAAAAAGAAGACACCTGCACGACTGCCCCAGGCCCACTTCTGAATGCGGATGATGATGATTTTGGCTCTATTCTGGATTTTACACCTTTTCAGGCTGCGGGATTTTGCATGTGAGCGGACTTCTTACAGCTACTTTCCTTCCTTTTCCTTCTGCTCCCCTCCTCTGATTGCTTTCCTGTCGCCCTTCGCATCACAAGCGACTTGATTAGGAGCAAATTTGCACCCGAAATACCCCAAAGCACCAAGCGCCAGGATTTATTTCGGCCTGCGCGGCCCCCCCTAGCAACGCCGCCGCGCTCCCGTTGCTATGGCGGAGCGCGCCCGCCCTACTTTGTCCCTCCCCGCTCTCCGTCGCCGGCCCAGCGGTCCCGCCCACTCGCCCGTTCCGCAGCCAATCGGCTCCCACCCGCCGGCCGAGCCTCTCCGCCTCATTCCGTCAATCAGAAGACGCGTCCTGCGCCGCGCGACAGAGGCGGGGCGTCCCGGCGGGTGACGCACTTCGTGCGACGGCGCCTGGCCCAATGGGAGGCCGACCCCGCCGCCGCCGCGCAGGCGCGCGGGGAGCGGCGCGTCCCCAGCGTGCGCGCGTGCTGCCGGCGGCGTCACCATCACCATGTCCTGGCTCTTCGGGCTGAACCGCGGCGCCAGCCCGGCGGGCGGCGGGGACGCGGCCCCGGGCGCCTCTGGCCTCTCCCTCCCGCCGGGCCCGGGCGGTGGAGGCGGCGCGGCGGGGGGCGGCGCCGGGGACCGCCAACCGCCCAAGGACAAATGGAGCAACTTCGACCCCACGGGCCTGGAGCGGGCGGCCAAGGCGGCGCGGGAGCTGGACGCGTCCCGTGCGTGAGGGGCCGGGGTGGGGGCGGCCGCCGTTAGTCGGTACCTCGCGTCCTGTCAGGTCCCGCCTGCTCGGAGCGTGTGCGCCCGCCGGCCCGGGGCAGCCTCGGCCGCCGCTGCCGGGGGGCGCTCGACCGCTGGGGCCTGTGGAGGGAGAGGAAGGCACCGGAGCGCCTTCCCAGCAGGGCAAGCCCGTTGGCTTCAGGTCACGGGTGTGCTGAGGAGATTCCTGGCCGTCTGTCAGCAGGGAGGGCTGCTGGACGTACGGCTTCAGAGCGGTGTGACAGGCAGGCTCAGCCAGCACTGGGTTGGGTTGAATAGACCGAGCATTTTCTGCCCTGAGAAAAGATCTCTGTGCTCTCTGTAACCTCTTCCCGCTGTCGGTTTCAGGCCATGCGAAAGATGCTCTTAGTCTTGCCCAGATGCAAGAGCAGACCTTGCAGCTGGAACAGCAAACAAAACTTAAGGTAAGTTGGAACCGTTCGTCTGTTGTACAGCCAGCCCTCCTCAGGCAACTGCCGGCTTTGGGGGGGGCATTGAGTCAAAGTCTCACTTTTTAGCAATTCGCAGAGGGTGCTGAGTTTTTCTTATTGCTGTTCAGCTTCAGCAAATAATAGTTATTTACTTTAAAAAAAAAAAGTAATTCTGAAAGGTGAAGTGCAAGCTGATTTGGGCTGTTCTTGCATATCTTTTATGGCTTTGTTTACAATTTGTGTGTCCTGAGTGGTTTGGTAACTCCTAGGATATCACCACCATTTTTAGGAAATGACAAAGGTTTTCTGCAGGGAACTGTAAAGCAGTTGGGTAGAAAACAGACTTCTGTTTCTTTGATACAGGAATTTGGGGATTGTTTGAGAGTTGGGTTTTTTAAAATAAATTGTATTTAATCCTGAAATGGATAATTATGAGATTTCGTATGATTGTATTTTAGCTTTCTTGAGTCATTGGTCAGCTTTGCAGGCTCCCGCTCTGATTACAGATGGATTTCTTGGAATATAATTGTCACTAGCATTTCTCTATAGGATGATGTATTGAGCTCATTTGTGATGATTACCTCTTTATTTTAATAGGAGTATGAAGCTGCCATAGAACAACTGAAGAATGAGCAGATACGGGTACAAGCAGAAGAGAGACGAAAAACACTCAGTGAAGAAACAAAACAGCATCAAGCAGTAAGGGAATGAGGGGAATGCCAAGACCTTGTTTGTGTCTCCCTTTATGGAAAAGGCAACAACGTGTTAATTACCCCTTTTGGGGAGCGAGGGAAAGAGGATTGCAGGCAGCCATAGGTGTGAGGCAATTCATGGCCTGAGCCCATCTGCTACTCTGGCTTTGTAGTGTTGAACTTGAGGTGTAACTCTATGCAGCTTTGTCATCTTGAACTCACCAAATTCTTGAACGTACAAAGGAACCGGTACTGGCAGTTACTTTTATTGTGTGCTCTTTGAAATGTTCCTGAAGGAACTTCCAGGGAAGTTCTGTTGGACATGCTGGACGTTGTTTGTGTCTAACAGCTGATGGCATTAAAAGGTTGAAGACTACTGGCTTATCAAGTATATCTGTTAGCCCGGACAATGAAGTATCTCTTAAGTTACTTGGATTTCAGTCTTAAGGAGCCTGCAACCCTATTTCTTCCAAGTTTGATCTTTTAGGTGGGAAAAAACACTTTAAGAGGAGAAGTGATGCAAATCTGAGAGTTACTAGAGGCTGTGTTGTGAGCAATGTTGCTTTCTGGTACGTTTTTGCATGAGTTACTGAAGTGGCAATAATGCTGAAATTAGGGAAATGTAAGCTAGCTTTTATGCTAATAGCTCATGTATGGTCACTTTTTACGTTGAGTGTACAGGAAGCTAGGGGATTGATTAATTCCAATTGATTTATCTAGTGTGGGAAGACAGCTAAAACTGCTTATCTGGCACATGTTGCTTTTTATCCCATCAGAGTTTGGACTTTGAACGGGGCTGGGTCAGGAAGCGGCTTCCCAGTCATCTGCTCTGTTGAGTTAGCTCTTGAACTCTTGCAGTTCACAGGGTATCATCTGAAGTGAAAGCAAACTTGATAATGATTTACTCCTGAAGTGCCATGCTTTACGGTTTCTGGGGAGATAGCAGAACAGCTTGCAAGTTGTCTGTGTATTTGGAATAGGGAATAGTACCATCTCTTGCGCAGAGTCCTCCTTGCTGATGGGTATGGGCCCTCAGACCACTTTTAGCTGAGTGTAGGTGACATGGGTTTATTTGCCAGTTGCAGTGGAAAATCGATGAGAGAAATTAATGAGGAACAAGAAAATCCATCAGAAACAGAGCTCATCTGACAGGCAGCATATCTTGACAGTTCTATTGCTTGCGATCGCCAATCCAGGTAATGTGTTTTAGAACATGAAAACCATGTTTTTCCTAGTAAATTAAGTCTCCTTTTCTGGGCCAAGGAACACTTGTTCTTTTTTCTTTATATCTGTGATACCTTAAAATGAAGTCAGACTGTAAAGGTTTCTCAGCATAGACAAGTTTTTGGTGCTGGCTGAGGATGTTTTGCCCCAAGCTGTGCCCTGTTCATATTCAAACGCAGGATTATTTTTGGATTTTGTGGAGGGTTTTTTGTTTGTTTTGTTTTTTTCCCCCTGCATATTCCAAACCTCATTGCCCTCAGGACTGGGTTCTCTCTTACATACCTAATCTTTATATTCTGACTGCTCTTTTTTTTTTTTTTTTTTTTTGAAGCGAGCCCAATACCAGGACAAATTGGCAAGGCAGCGCTATGATGAACAGATGCGACAGCAGGTATGACAGCTTCCTCCTCTAACCCAGCTGGGAACCATGTAGTAGCTTTCTTAAGTCAAAGCGGTGATCTGGAACTGTGCCCTGTTGTGCTGGGCAGATGGCTGATGCTAGGCACAGTTGCTTTCATCTGTGCTATTTGCTGGGCATCAACAGTGCCAGGCAAATCAAAGGTCAGGAATTAGGACAAAGCAGCTAGGAGTGTGGGATTAAGAGTATGAATCTCTGAGATGGGAAGTGCACTTCAACCTGAGCACTAGCTTGATGAAAACATTTGTAGTACTTAAGCTTACACAAATACCTACTTGACTGAGTTCTAACACATCTTCTGCTGTCATCTCTACCTCTAGCAACTTGTTAATGAAGAGAATCTGAGGAAGCAAGAAGAATCTGTGCAGAAGCAGGAAGCCATGAGACGTGGTAAGGCAGTAATTTTTCTTTACTGACAGAGTGGATGGGCAGATGAATTCTCTGTAGTGATCTTTGACTCCTTGTCCACATTGCTTGATGCTCCATTAGGGTCATGTGTTAATCTCATATTGGCAAGTAAGGGGTAAATCCCAGTAGTACTAGAACTACCAATTGCTTCCAAGATGAGTTTTAGAAGTGGCTGCGCACCTAAACATCTGCCCTGTGGTACTTGGATTTCCCAATGAACTGTCAGCGTCTCCTGATGTGCAACTGAAATTCTGATTTTTACACTGAGACAATCTAAAGTAGAACCGGTTTTGAGGAGGAAAGAGAAACAGCAGCTGGGAGGATCAGCTGAATCTGTGTCATCTAGTCTCTGTTCACTGTTTCCTGTAGAAAATAAAAGCCGAGTAATGAAGTTTTAGTCTGAAACTTGCTTTGGTGGTTCTTCTTGTTGTGGAATTGCCAGAATCACTGGGATTGCAGAACTCCAAGTTGCACAAATCTTAAAAATGCAAGGCAATTTGTGTATGACCAAATGCGAGCAGAAGGCTGGTTTGCTCCGTACACAGATGTGGACTGCTATGTTGTCCGCCCCTTGCTGCCATCTGCCACCTAGTGTACTCTCAGTGTTTGTTGGTATCATTGAGGGAAGCATTGTAACAACCATGTAACAAAGCTCAGTGGTGAAACCCTGTAGGAGAGAGTGATTTTACTCTTGTAGTGTCCACCTACTCGTAGGCACCAAGATGTCAAGGTAGCCTACCCAGCATTTGGGTATCAAGATGGGTATCAGGTATCAAGTAGCTGGGTGGCCCGGTCAGAATTTCTTGCAGGGATGCTGAAGACAGAGGGTGCTGCCTACGGAATCCTCATCTCATCTCCTGGGTTGTTCTTGGGTTTCTCATTCATTCTCCATTCACATCAATCTGAATGTGTCTGTCGTAATTCTATGTGTCTGAAGTAACAAAGTTTCCAAAACCCTGTTTGGGGCAGCATTTTACTGGCAACTCCATTTTGCTTCTGTTCCTTACAAGCAGTGTATGTTATGCTGTGTGTAGTTACGTGCCCAGGGTTGTCCTTCATTCTGTAGTGTGTCACCCTTCCTCTCTGAAATGGTGTTGATGAAGAGCAGCAGGGCCTAGCACTGTGTTTTTTCCCTCTCTGTTGATTTATCCCTTACTGCCTAGGTCGTCTCTGACTAAGGTTTGCCTTGAGCAGTTTTTCTGGTAATGAACTTCCAGAACTGAAGTGTGATTATTGTCTTGCAGTGTGCCGTCTGGAGAAGGCCACCTATTTGGTGTGATCCCTCTAAGCACAGAGGGAAAATTCCTTGTCTGTCTTCTGTAATACTGTACTGGTTGGCTGGCTTTTGGGGGAGGGTGGGAAGGAATTAAGATCTTGAAGTCTGCTGCTGTGGGACTGCACACAGCTGTTGTGAAGCCAGGATGAAGGAATGCATCTCTTTGACCTGCCTGCTACCTGGGATTAAGCCAGCCCAAAAGGTTGTCCTCTTCTCTCCTTTTATTTTTTTTAAAGCTACTGTAGAGAGAGAGATGGAGCTGCGGCATAAGAACGAAATGCTGCGCGTCGAGGCAGAGGCGAGAGCCCGTGCCAAGGCTGAGCGGGAGAACGCAGACATCATTCGGGAGCAGATCCGCTTAAAAGCTGCTGAACATCGCCAGACAGTGTTAGAGTCCCTCAAGTATGTGCAAGCCAGGAGAAGGGCATGGGTTGCCTCGCTGCTTTTGCAGATTTCTCCCATCTTGTAGGAAACCTTGCTGTTTATTCCTCTAAGCTCTGAGGAATATCAAAAGTTAGTTTGTACACTCTTGTACTCTGAGCAATAGGAATTATATTAAAGAGAACCTCTCTTTCACTTGTCTTGCTATATTGTCATCTGAATGTGAATCAAAGAGCCTGTTCATAGAGTTGTGAATTTTATCCAGTTTTTCTACAGATTACTTCAAGCTTTATTCACTAAGATTGAGACGCAATTACTCTGCAGACTCTCACAGTTCTTTCAGTTTCTGAACATATGCCGTAAAGGAATAAAGCAGTCTATCTCCAAAGGGGTGGGCATTTAGATTTGTAATTTGTTAATTTTAGGTCCTTTGAGATTTTGAATAAAAAAGCTTTAGAATTAAATACCTTTTATTACAGTACAGTGCCAATAATGTATTAAAGAAATAAATTGATATCATCTTAATGCCAAATGCTTTCTTGGATTTAATCCCAGATCAGGTGTAGGTATCAGATGATTATAAATGTATTTGCCATGCTTGTTCATGTTGCAGTTCCCAGGTGAGCCCTCAATTAGCTTTGGTTCTGAAGAATATCGTTATAAAGTTGTCTTGTAAACTGGTCCAATTCACTCTGAAATCCCTTTCTCACTTGCCTTGCTGTTTGCTTGCCATAGGACAGCTGGGATGCTCTTCGGGGAAGGATTCCGTGCTTTTGTAACAGACTGGGATAAAGTTACAGCCACGGTAAGATTGTGTCATGTATCGATAACTTCCAGAGAAGTCTGTCTGTAAATGTGTGTTAAGCTAACTCCTTGTTCTGATATGTTTATAAACTGTAAACCATGGTGGGAATTTGCTGCTCACTTAGTGCTCTCTGCAGTCCTCATTTAAGGAGATACTGTGCTTCAGATTTTTATTCAAATTAATTCTTGTCTTCTCCGTATAGATAATTTGTTTCTCATTGGTCACAAAAGTTGCGGCTTTGATCAACAGCATATAATTGCCTTGTCTTTGGAGACACCACCACCTTTACAAACAGGTTTCCTGAAAGTTTGCCAGCTATTACAAGTAACAGATGCAGATTCTGTGAAAAAAGTAAATGAGTTGGGTTTTTTTGTGGTTTTTTTTTTTTTCCCACAGGTTGTTCTGGAATTTTCTGTCTTTTATGTATGTAGGGGAGTAGGGGTTTTATCTAACAGCCAATTGGAGAGAACTGTAGATTTTTTTCTTTGACATCTTGAATGTGATTTTTGTGTCTGATTAGGCTCCGAGCTGACAAGTTTTCATTCAGCTTTTTAATGATTGATGTTCATTGTACTTCCATGATGCATGAACATCTATAAATGTTTATAGGTGAACAGAGCATTATGAAATGTTTAAGGCTGCTGTTACAGGACTCTTTGCCAGTGGTGGGTTTTGGGAGCAGGGATCTAATCCCCCTTTCCCCTCACCCCAATGTCTTTTGTATGTTTGCAGTTGAACTACAAACTGGAAATATCTTTTTAGGAATATTAGGGAATGTCTATTGGAGATGCGTAATAGTTGATCTGGTGAACACAAAAGGGGCTTGTTCCCTCTAAACCAGTAGTCTCAAAAATCTTTTGATCACATACCCCTTACAGTAAAAAATTTCTGAGAACACTCCCCCGAAAAATAGCAAGAGGTGAATCATGAAAGCTTTGTTTTGTTTTTAAATTATAGTATTAAGGTACATGATTTTAAAGCCACAGAGGGAAGTTCTTCAGTATTCCCCTGTCCCTGAGCTGCAGTTTCTTCCCACCAAGTTAGCTGCCAGGAACTTGCGTGCTGCTCTCATCCCAGGTGGATAGCAGACTGTCAGCTCTCTGGGATCAGGGAGTCTGGGGGTACCACTTTCATCTACAAAGGAGCACTCCTAGTCTCTGGAATTTCAAGATGTTGCAGGACGTGGTCTAAAACTCGCTTTGCTGCTTATCTCACAACTTTATATCTAATTTTGATGTAGCCTAGAGAGCGCTTACAGAACTGTTATATGTGCTAAAGAAGTTGATTAATAGCCAGACCAACATCTTTTCACAGGACAAAAGAGCGTGGCAGTGGCTTCTTACAGGCATAAAGTTGTTTCTCAGTGTACTACTTACAACAAGACTTTACAGTGAAAAGGTATTTTTAGTAGCATGGCTTGTTAAAGGGGACATTTTGCTTTAAGTCAGTCACCACCATCTGCTCCCCCCTCCAGTTTTATACACACAGGCTGATACAAAAGCCACTTTGCCTGAGTGCACTGGGGAGAACAAAGCGTGCTTTTAGTGGCTCCTTTTGTAATCTGTAGGCTGTACCTGGAATGCCTGCAGTATTCAGAGGCTTTTGCAGATTAGTGCTTGGTGCTTTTAGCTGCATAGTCTCTTGACCCAGATACCAGTTTCCTGAATTATGGTCATTTTTGCTTCTGACAAGCTCTTGTCTTATGAATTTGGGACATTTCACTTAAAAAAAAAAAAAAAAAAAAAAAAAAAGTATATTTTTGAAAAAGGAGATAAGACAGCTGGAACTCATATTTTCTGTTGTTTTGGAAAATGACTATAAGGTAAGAATTAGCCTGTTATTTTAGGGATCCTCTAAATTAGCCCTGGATTTTCAGCTCTTCCTGCCTGCTGTAAGGGCTGCTCTTTTCCTACCTCTTCCCATCCCAGCAGAACCCTAGAGGTTCTGCTCAAAGTTGTTTGGGTATTCAGTGGAATTCACTTTGCTTATCTGTTAGAGATTCATTCCTTTGCTAGATACTTCATGATAAACAGACAGGCGCTGTAATCGGATTGATTTACGGAAATGAAATAGTAATTGGGTTCTTCTGTAAATGTGAGAGCAATTTTCCTGGTTTGATACGTAGCTGTCAGTCTTAAAGCTGTATTTCTCGGTATCTTGTAACATGAATGTCAGCAAAGTCCAAGAGTCTGAAATGCTTATCTCTGCCTGGATGGATCTGATGTATCAACCTGTAACTTCACGTAGTACTGATGCTGCTAAAGCAGATGGTGTAAGAGTGCATGAGATCATTCGTCATGGTACCTTGGTTTTGGAGGGAGGCTGCTAAAAAGGTGGAGACTATTTTGTGTTCTAAAGTCCTCGTAAACTGAGATGAATCGGGTGTGGAGGTTGTCTTATTCTTTGCATCTTGGAACTCACAGTTCTGAACTGTTCATGTTTCCATCCAAAGCAAAGGTGATGTCACACGTTTAAGCAAAGTGAAACTGAAGACACGGTGTCTCATGGTTTATTGAACAATGCAATCCTTGTCCCTGAGGCTTTTGACCTTCTTCTGTACTTGTAGTAAAAGTCTGCTTACTCTAAAAGCAATTGCTGCAGCCTGCTCTTTTGTCTTATCAGGGCTTGCTCTGATATGAATTATTGGCATCTCGCTGTAAGCTGAACACAGCGGATTACTTGCGCTCAGAGCTGTGTGGAACAGTTGGCCTCTTCCCAAACACCTCTCAGTTTAAAAGTAATGCCCCTTGTTCCCTTGTATTTTCAAGTGGATAGGGCTTTTTGGCAAATCAACTGACTCGCTCACATATGCACAAACAGATGGAACTGGAGGCTTATGTTTGTGCACCTTATGTAAAGTTTTATGAAAGTTTTACAGAAGTTACCAGTGCTATCAGTCTCTGAGAATTAAGGAAACAATCTTGTACATGCTAAAGATTTCTTTAAAGTCTTGCTTTCAAATCCTGTCCTGAAATGTTATTCTTAGCAACCTCCTGGAGTGTCTTCAGCATTGTCAGCACAGCTCCTTGTCTATTCTGACAGCAAGCCTGCAGGGCTCTTGGTTTAATATGAGCCAGCGTAGTGCTGAACTGAGCAGCAACTGTAAAACAAAGAGAAGCCTGGAGTCTTTCTGCTTCACTGGCAGATTGGTGGGAATGTCTTGTGTTCTGGGGTTTCTGAAAGAACAGTCTCTAATGCTGTGATGGCAGTTCCTGTGATTTTTGCCTTTGAAGCTCCTCTTGAGTACCTATTTTCCTGTTGTGTTGGGTCTGGCATGACTGTTCACCTTTAGCAGGTGTACCCTGGCCAGTCCTTTTTGTTCCCTACTGTGTACGGCCTTGGTAGCAGCCACAACTCAGTTTGTCTTGACATCCTTAATTCGACATACGTGCTGAGGGGTAGTCTGGCAGACAGTATGTGGTTGATATGGGCTTATTCTTAACTGCCTGCACAGAATACCTGGAAAAAAATAAACCAAACCAGACCCCTTTCCCAGTGTGCTTTTGTTAATAACACTGGAAGCTAAAGCTTCAGCATCATGGGAGATACTGCTTTCTCATAGGAGGCTTATACCTCTGGCTTGCAGTAAAGCCTGATGGCTGTTTGTCTTAATACATACTCTACTTAGTTAAAAGTCTGAAAAGCCACACACGTTTTGAGCAGTCTGGACACATGACTACATGCATTACTTGTGCTTCCTCTGCCTTTCACACTGCAAGATGCAAGAGTGCTAAATGCCTTAGGAATAGGCAGTGTGAGACCTTCGCTGTCTGAACAGGGATAAAACGTCTTACCAAAACCAAACCCCTATCGGTCAGCATTTGTCCTGAATCTTAATTCCCCACCACAGGGCATGCTACACGCGATAGCATTGCCTTGCCAAGTGTTTTTCCTAATCCTTTCCCCTTTTCTTTGCAGGTGGCAGGCCTAACCCTGCTGGCAGTGGGTGTTTACTCTGCCAAGAATGCCACGGCAGTAGCAGGGCGGTACATAGAAGCACGTTTGGGCAAACCATCTCTGGTGAGAGAAACCTCACGCATTACTGTGCTGGAGGCACTGAAGCATCCTATCAAGGTGAAGTTTAGTTTTGTTATTGTGTTGCACTCAGCCATGAGGATGCAAAACTCCTTTTGTGGCTTTTTGTGTCAGGCAGGGAACCGTTGAAGAGTCTGTGAATAAACATAGTCTTAGAGATAGCATAGGTGGGCTGAGCTCATTGTCATTTCATACAACCTTTTTGTCCAGGTGTGTTGTCAAAACTGTAGTTGATTTCTACATGTCAGTAATTGAATTTATCCTCTTTAGGTTGGTAAGCGTCTCACCAGCAAGGCTCAGGATGCTCTTGAAGGAGTTGTTCTCAGTGTGAGTACTCTATTTTGCTATCTTGGTTTGTGAGGGATGCTTTTGGAATCTAAATAAGAACAGCTGTTTCCTTACACTGACTTCAAAAGCTGTAATTCCAGTAATTCTGGAGACATAGCACCCTTGGGGCACTGAAACTGTAAATAAGCTCCTGTGTTCAGTGTGACATGCATTAAGCACTCTGTTAACCTTTTTTCCTCTGTGCAAAGCAGTTGGAAGTCTTTGTTCAGCCCTTGCCCTGCTGTAGTTTTTCTCTGTAGTCAGCATGTTAATATACAGAGTTCCACTTGGCTCATCTAATCTGTTAAGGATTGCTGAACCTAGATCTGCTCCAAAAGGCCAAAGAAGTATATGCATTTGCCCATCTTGTGAATGGTTGTTAATTTGCTAATTAGGGCTGCTTCTGTATATTTGCTTCTGAATTTGATTCCTGGATATCAGGCAAATTTAAGTGCTTCTTGAAGCTGCTGAGAGAAAATGCTCCTGCAAGAATAGCTTTCTCCCAATATCTCTACAAATGCAGTAGTAAGTACGAACATGAACGTTTATGACTTACATGAAAGAATTAGTACTGCAAAGAGTTGCTTATGTTTTGACATATCCCTCCCAGGGTATCCACTAGGAAGTGAATATTCAGGTGCTATCAGTTCTTACAGTACTTACTGCACTGCTGGTTTTTCTTGTAAAAGAATTGTAGCCAAGTGGACATAACTTTAAATTGAGTAAAGCCTGACACAGAAGGGGAAATGACCCTGGTCTGAAGCAGTAAGCAGCTGAAGTTGACTCTAAAGCTTGAGACTGTAGAAGTGCTGCCTACTTCTTGCTGGCACTGATCTGTGAAGCTGATAGATGCAGGTCTCTTGGTACTTTCTGTTCCTTAAGTTTAACCCTTTTCTTGCAGCCACAGTTGGAAGCACGTGTGAGAGACATTGCCATAGCAACAAGAAATACAAAAAAGAACAAGAGCCTATACAGGAATATTCTTATGTATGGTCCCCCTGGCACTGGAAAGACGCTCTTTGCCAAGGTAAAACCCTGCCAAGATTCTGACAACCCGCATGTTGCAGGGTGCTCTGAAAACTGCAGACTCTAAGCACCTTCCCTAGTCTGAAATGTATTGCTGCATAAACGTTATGTTCATGTGTCTCTGTTGGGAAGGGAGGAAAGGGCATCCAGCCTGCTTCAACTCTAAATTGGTACAGTTGCTTGGATTCTAGGGCTAAGTGTAGGCAGAAGAGCCCTTCCATCTGAAAGAGGCACTTGGCAACTGTGACTTGTGAAATCCCAACACCAGCCTGGTGTCACATTTCCACCTATGTTGATTTTACGCACTTGCCTAAATAGGGTCTTTCCTGCTGTTGCTTATTAATCCCAGAGTAAAGAAGAGAGAGGTATGGCTTCACTGTGCATGTGCACTACCAGAGTGATTTTTTGCATGGATTTGAATCGGGATTTGATTTTTGACTTGCTCTTCAGTGCTTGTCCGCTAGATCCGAGATTTCATGTACTTTTTTAACAGTGGCAGGTTTGATGTGCTGGTGCAAGTTAATTTTTTTTTCTCTATCAATACATTAAACCCATATCCCAATAGGGTTTTTTTGCAGTCTGCTCTCGCAGTATGCCACCTAGTTTGGATTTCTAAAGTCAGTAGAGAGGGACAGGTCTAGGAAATGGCAACAACAGCATAAGGAGAAGGGGGAAGTGTAAGAGCCAAGAGAAGTGATTGGCAGTGGAGGAAGGAGAAGAAGCTGACTGTTTGCTGAGCTGTGACTTTTGCTCTTGGGTTAACGTCAGTGACAATACAGATTGCTATTATTGCTGTTCCAAAAAGGCAACATGTCATAGCGTGGTGGCCTTGTCTGACTCCTGCAGGGCAAAGACATGTATGGGTCTGTGGTGGTAAATAGTAATGCTGCGTGACAGGGTTCTTGAGCCTGATGTAAACACACTTGTATCAGTCCAAAGCTGGAAGCTTTGACAGTTGCATCCAAAACACTATACATTAGTAGCAGGAACTCGGTGGTTTTAAGGGGCAGAGCAAAGCTTTTTCCCCGGCCTCCTGCTGCACAGCAAATAACTGGTTGGATTCAGCTAAGCATGTTTTGCTGGGGCTGTTGCTGATCTACTTGGGTCGACTTGTTCATTTTAACCTTCACATGACTTTTCCTTTACTCAGCAGAACTGGATAACCAGGTCTGGGTCAGCTAATGGTATGTTAGCACAGCCTGCTGTCTGTCACCGTGGCAGGGCTCAATTGGTGGCTGCTTTGTGAACTGCTTTCTGAAATGGAGGAGAGAGACATCTTCCTGCTTATTAGCTTCAAATCCCAGCGAAGTCTGTTCTGTCAGATGCAGGCATTTGTGGGCTCATTCACCGCTGAGATGTTGCAGTGAGATGGAGAGCAGGTTTAAGCTGGGAGCTTAATTGCAGTGTTACATAGTTCTTGGTAGACCTGTCTGGGCTGAAGTAGAAGGAGGCCTTGACAAGGCTGTAATTCTGCCCTGCAGTGACATGACAGGCTAAGCAAACTTTGGTCAGTGCAAGCCATAGGCTCTTCTGATGTGCTTGGTTAATGTTGGATACATCCTGTCAAACTTGCTTTATGGACAGACTTGCATTTTCCGTCTCAGATAAAATCATAGAGGATTTTTTTTTTTTCTTACCTGCAGGCTTAAGGGAGGTATTTCCAGCATGCCCCAGGAGCTTCATCAAAACCTTTTGCTTTGTAGCCGCTAGACCAATGAATTGTTGCAGGCTTTAAAACGCAAAAGGAAAATTCTGTTATTTTGTCTGAATGCTTATTTGGTTCACTGACCATTTAGTTCCAGGCTTTTACATTTTTTTTCAGTGAATGTAATTTTGAGTTGGATTAGTTAAGCATCTAGTAGAGAACAGAATCCTGTTCTGCTGCACAGAGAAAGGAAGTTATAAACTAGATCATGAAGAAAACAGTGGAAGAAATAAACAATACCCAAGTTAAAGCTGAAGGTCTAAGCACTCTCAGCAGTGTCTGCTAGCATTAAAATTTCGTGTATTGCCATAAGGCTGATCATCCATCTTTTGTTCCCATTCAGAGCAATCCTTAAAAGCTGCCCCGAAGCAACTATAGTAGTATTCTCTTCTCTAAGAGCATACTTACCGTCTGCAAATAAGCACGCTGGTAGAACTAAACTACTTTTATTTCCCTCTTCATCTTCTGTGGACTTGCAGTGAAAGAGAGTGCTTAACTCCCTGTTTTTGTTTCCTTCCAGAAATTAGCTGTGCACTCGGGCATGGATTATGCCATCATGACTGGTGGCGATGTTGCCCCCATGGGGCGGGAAGGAGTTACTGCCATGCATAAACTCTTCGACTGGGCAAACACCAGTAGGAGAGGGTAAGTAGAGGTTCCTCCGAGTCTTGAATTTGGTTACTTGCTCAAAGAAACTTACTGCAACGATGTCATTGAGACCCCTGATCTCTGTTTGTTATTGCACGATACTCTTGCACAGATGAGGTAGTACTGACCGGGCATAACGTCTCCTAAAGTTTTCCTAGAATAGGTGAATTCTTGCTGCTTAGTAATACTTAAAAAGCTGAAAGCTTTTGCTCTTCTGCTCCTTCAAACCCTTCTTGTTTACTTCACATTTCCCAGATCGGTCATCGCTTGGCTCTGCTGATCTCACCAGGCAGGTGATATTGCCCACTTGAAGGCTGGGACACGTGTCTTTCAGAATGATTAGGTTTCTGACAGTAGTTAGAAGACTTAGCACAAATGCATGTGTAACCAGGTGTTTACACTCTCTGCGTATTATGTTCCCTGTTGCAATTGCTCAGATTTTAGACTCTGATAGTGTTTGTATCCAGCTTCTTGTTTACTTTTGAGTGTCAAGCAGAAGTAGCGAATTACAAGAAATGAAAGAGGATAAGGGGGAGACAGATACTAAAGGCATTGACGTTAGATGGGTGTCAGAGTCACAAGCTGCTCTGCTTTTTCAGTCACCTTTAAAAGCAAACTTTTATCTGCAGAAAAGCATTCATGTTGAGGCTAAACCTCGACTGATTTTGTAAGAGTATGTAGTTAATCTGTTCATACTAGTGTAAATGGATTTTTTTTTGCAGTCCAGAGGTAGCTAGGAAGTTGGTTGTCCAGCCAGGGTATTAAAATGCAATAGGGACCTTACACTGGGTGTCAGTTTGGTTTCTTTGTGCTGTTTTGATTGCAGGTTTTCTATAAATGTGGCTAACGGGTGATTTATGTGTTCTCCAATTGTTTTAGATAGACATTATCTTGCATGTCTGTTTTAATCCTTGCTGTGTTCATCATCTAAATGTTTCTATTTCCTCTTTAAAAAAAAAAAAAAAAAAAAAAAAAAAAACAAAACTTGCAGAGTAAATGCCCTAGGGATTTAAACTCTTTAAGCTTCTCCTACCCTGAGGAGCTATAGAAGGAAAGGTGTAAGAATTTAAGTGAGCTTAGAAAAAGAAGTTGGAAGAGAGATGAAAGTATTCAAGTAGATGAAGACTGCTGGATGCTTCTGCTAAAGAATTCTCTTTCGGAGCACTGCCTGGGACTGAGTTTATTCTCTGTCCTGATAAAACCTGTGCGTTTGAACTTCATAGACTTCAGATAGCCATCGTATGAAAGTAGTGATCAGAGGTTACATGTGTCCATATGCATCAATATTCTAAGCCCCAGTAACATTCAAGTATTTAAGCAGGTGTATTGGGTTTGCATGGCAATGCTGGGGGGGGGGGGGGGGGGCTGCAGGGATGGCTTCTGTGAGAACCCACCACAGCAGATTTTATTCTGGATATCCAACCATGTTAGCTGTTAGTACTGTGTTGCCTTTATTAGCTGAAAGCCCTTGTGATAGAAGACACTTCTCTGCAGAGACTGTAGCTGAGAATATTTTCAGAAAAACTGGAGTTGAATAAAAGATGTTAATAGGCCCTGAAATCCCTTGAAAGCAAGCTGGGTTTGAAGCTAGGCAAGAAGGTAATACAAGCTCTGACAGCTTTATGAGCAACTTGGTTCTGTTATTGATAAACATCTTTATACGCTTTGTCTCTTGGGAAGAGCACTACCCTTGGGTTATAAGTGAATTTATTTTTGTGAATTATTCATTGACTTTATTAATTCACTTCTCCACAGGTAGTAAAACCGTTATATTATTGTTCGTGTGGTTTGGAAACGAAAAACCCTACAAAATAACAAAGCAAGTTGCAGGGGAGGACTCTGGTTTCAGGTTTTTCAGAATGGTATAAAGAAGAAAAATTGCAGGAAGATGCCAGTGTCACCAAGACTTCTTGTATGCTTGTGTACCTGCCTTGTACGCTTGCACACATTTCTCTAAATAGGCAGGAATGCTAAAATAAACACTCTCACAAATACTTGGGGAGCCAGGTCTGAATTTCAGAGATCTACTCCAACTTGGCAGTAATGTGCCAGCACTGCTAGATACAAGCCCATTGCCAAACCATGCCCATGAAAACTCCCATCTGTATTTGAAAATCTGGAGGAGGTTAAGACCATGCGCCCTAAGAATTGCTTCTGTTCAGGCTGATTCTGAACAGCAAGAAACAAAACTCCAGAGGCCTGCAGTCAGATTTATGGCCTAAGGTATCTTAAGCTAATGCCTCTTTCTTAACTGTTGGGATGGGCCAAGCGTATGCAAGGGAAAGGTTGCTGTAGCTTAGCTGAGAAATGTTACCTTAAGAAATGAATTTGCATGTATAATCCTTCAGGCTTAGAGGTGGTCACAGTTTACGGGTGCCGTGTAATGGGACAGGAGAATCCTTGAGCCATGTGAGCCTCACTTACCTGTCTCCTGTTACTGTGTAGTGCTTTCCTTTTACAGCCTCTTGCTATTTGTGGATGAAGCGGATGCATTTCTGCGGAAGAGGGCAACAGTAAGTACTTTGTCTGTTATCTGTACATGCTGCAGAGTTAGTCAGCCAACAGCCTTCTTGTTTAACCTGATTAGTTAGCTGTAACAGGCAGAAGATTAAAACTGGCAGGTGCCTTACTACTCACCTAATTAAGTGATGCAGAGACAAGAAATTAGTGTCTTGCAGCTGAATGGAACAAGCATCTGAAGACTGACTTGAGAATTCCTTCCTGCAAAAGATGGGTGACATCATCTTTTTGGAGGTTTTGTAGGTGACTGGGCACTAGGAAGGAAAGAGGCCTATCTTGAAAACAAGAGAAGATTGTTCACACTGCAGAGCTGGTATCCTGCAGTGTTTGGTTTTTGTCCCAACGGATATTTATCTTGGGACATTTTCATAACAGAACTACTTTTCACTACATTAGCAAAGCTACACTAGCATCTTCCCCTGTACAAATGATTTATGTTTTCAAAGTAAGTCACCATATTGTATGCTGAATCTGGACCTGCTACTTGAACTGCTATTGTCTATTTAAAGAGCTATCCCTGGAAGATTACTTTGAGTGTGTATGGGAATTCTTTGCTGTGGCTTATTTTCTTGTAAGTATCTTACCGGACTTCCCAGTTAAAATAGTGTTCATCAGGGAAAGCCACCTGGGCCAGTGGTTAGAGCCTTGGGTTTGAAAACAAGAGAATCACTGAATGACTGTGGGTAAATATTTAATTTCTCTGCTAGGTGTTTTAATTCCTAACCTTTTTCCTGGGTATATTAATTGATCCTTTTTTTTGCAAGGTATTAAAGTCCTTTGGATTCTACTGTAATGTAAATGCTTGACAATAATAGGAGTCACTTTGTCAATAATGCTGCTTAAAGCTGTGACCTGTCTTAGGTCCCCAAGCAGCTGATCTTCCTTTGGATTTCATCTTTGCAGGAGAAAATCAGTGAAGATCTCAGAGCAACTTTAAATGCATTCCTGCACAGAACAGGGCAGCACAGCAACAAGTAAGTATCCGGTTTCACCCCTTACATCAGTTGATATTTCCCTGAATTGGGGAAAGTCTGTAAAGACTCTGTGGTGTGCAAATGAAAGTTGGAAGCATATGATCTGTGCTACTGAGGGCGTGAAAAAATCTGCATAGGGTAGCCCTTTTTCAGCATATATACTGAATGTAGCTTGCTCCTTCTTTACCTCTTCCTGGGACCTGGAAATTAGAATTCAGAAGGGCTGTACCCAGGGTAGAGATCAGTGCTTGTAAAAAGGGTGTTTGTTTGGCATCTTGAACTGCCTTTCAGGACAACACTTTCCCAGGTATGGTACGTAGTGGTGAGCAGTTCCCTTTCATACGTCATCCATACTGTGTGCAGCTCCCTTCCAGCACTGCAGGGAAATTCTTTCCTGAAAAGGGGTGGTATTTGAATATATTGATTGTCTTCACGAGTACAGTCTTTCTTGATCAGTTGCTGTTGTTTAAACGAGGACAGTATTTGGCCCGTGAATATCAATATCATAAAAAAGAATGCAAGCTTGATACTGGCTGGATGTTTCATAATCTCTTCAAAAATGCTTCAGCCTGTGCTTGTTGGAGCTGCTGTTCCTCTCCTGTGCTTTGGTGACCTCTCTGTGCTGTGCATGTGTGTGTGGTGGGGGTGGGTTTGAAACTTGGAGGCAAATGAGTTTAAATCTGACCCCAGCTTTTCTGCATGAGCTGTCTGCTCAGTATGTCTGTGTGCAAAGTTGCACATAAACGTAGGAATCCCAGAGCGGTTTCCTTCAGGGCTGCTAATAGATTTGCTAACCACAGATGATTGCAGGGCTGACTTGACAGATGTGTGCATGTGTGTGGATTTCATTGCCCATCCATCCATGCTCACTTTGTCCCATTACTGTTAACTTCCTGCAGAGCACTGCTTAATTTAACAAGAGCCATTTCTTGGCTGTCATAATAAAGAGACATGGCCTTTCCTTGGCCTTTTTCAAATAATCTTTGATTTGATTTTTGTGTGTGTGTGTGTGTGTGAACTTTACTTAGTTGTTAAATTTCTCTTACAAAAAAAAATTGAGCCAACAAGAAAAGTTGTCTCTGTCTATGTGGGAAGGCGAGTTTCTTAGTGATGAACTGCTCCCTTAGTAAGGTTGTAGTGAAACTCTTGTGACAGCAACCTCATGACAAATAAATATTTTAGAAGGTCATTGTTTCAGGACAACAGCAGGGCATTCTCTGTCCCTGGGGTCTCTCTTGAACTTCCTAAAACCAATGCAGCTCTGATAGTTGTTTGCATGTAGCTTCTCTGTACCCTTCTCTGTCACAGCGAGGTGTCCTGGGAGTTGTGCCTTCCCAAAATGAGTCGATTGCTAGAACGTAAGGTGTTGAGCCTTCAAGAACCTTGCAAGATCCTTGGTTTTCTCTTTGGGAGGATAGCAAGTCTATTCTGAAATGATACATAGAATTGCTCTATAAATGCTAAGTTGAATATAATAATCATTAAATGATGTTGTATTTGATGTTTGCAAGAATAAATATAAAAACAATAGATGGTGGTAAAATACATGTTCTGCAGGACCCAGAGCAAGTGGTGCTTAAGATAGAAATGCAGTTTTCCAAGGTGAAAACTGTAAATATCCTGAGCTCCTAGGTGATCTCTAGAAATGTCTTTTGCCCTGTACATGCGAAGATGATAAAGATGTTTAGGTGAAACTGCAGAACTTTTAAGTATAATAGTGTGTGTTTTAGCTTTACATAGTTCCCTCTTTTTCCTAGGAAATAGTCCTTTTCAGATCTGTGATGTCTAATTGCTGTGGATCCAGCAAAGTTATCTTTTTGACCAGATTTATAATTGCACTGCAGGCCAGTGACTGGCAGGGAGTGGTAAGGGGATGGTTCTTTCTTCTGATGTTAAATGGCCTTAGCAGAACTCTGGGCACGCTGGTTTGGTGCTGGGGGGTGCTATGCCTCCACTCAAAACAGTTGGGCTGTCATTTTGTCAGATGTTGAGTTCAACTCTAATCTAAACTCTGAGCTATTCTAGGAGACTGAACATGTCCTTGTGATTCATGCACTGCTTTTTACTTCAGAACAGCCTTATTGCTGCTTTGGGCAATAAGGAGTCCTGTATCCATCAATGGGAGTGCACATAAATCTAGCTGGTTTGGTGAGACCCTGAGGGGTACAGTTACTTCACCAGTGAATTCTCACCAACGTAACTTGAGTATTGTGAATTGCTGGCTTAAACTTCCCAAAGAACTTTCTGTATCTTCTTGCTGGATAGCTGACTGTGCCTGCATCTCTTGCCTTTTTCTGTCATTTTCACAATAGAAATGAGCAGGGCCTGAATATCAGGTTGCACGTCAATCCTTTACCCAGGCTGTGTTTCTGCGGGGGTTTGGGGGAAGTCCTTGCTGATAGAAAAAGAACTGTTTCATGCCTGTGTGGCTCTTGGGTTGGCAACATTATCTTCAGAAATGACAGCAAAGAACGCAGCCCCCTGTAGACAGGATTTAAATAGACTGCAAGAACGTCAATATTCCAATAGCTGTGGTTAAAAACCCATTTCAAATTATAATGCGCTATTAAGCTGGTAACATCAATTAAAGCATTAAAGTAGAATTGGCATGGGGAAGAAGCATCATTACAAAGCAAAAGAAAGGGCTTCTGGCTTCAAAGCAACATCTGTACCATGGAGCAAAGCTTGGTAAAACAAAGTACCTTTGTTTTATGGTACCCATTGTGATTGCCTCTCTTTCTGCACACATTAGAATTGGTAGCAGGAATGTGTTGCCAGACTTGCTTGAAGGAAACCAGTCAACTTTTACCAGCTGCTGAAGAATGACCTTCCCATGCAGACCCAGCAGTGGTACGCTCCCCTTATTCTTGGGCCACGATGAGTCCAGTTGGGCTGGCTGAGGTTTCGGGAATGTTGTTGGCTTTCAGTTTGGCAGCTATTCATGCCTTCAGAGCAGGACTAAGACAGCCCCTTGTGATTCTAGGGTGCTGTGCCGTTAGCAGCTTGAAGTCAGTTCCCCAAACTGGGATTTAAACTGGAGATATACGTGTGCCAGAGAACATCTCTCCATGTTGTCCAGCCTTGTTCCAAGGTTCCAGACTTAGAGCTCTCAAGGAGGTTGTACTCTTCCTAAATACTTGTGATATTCCTAAATTGAGGGAGATTGTGGGTAAAGTGATAAATCAGGCTTCTATGGCAAGGACAGACTGGGGAAGGCTGATATCGGAAGGCTAAGTACCGAGTTAAATGTGTTCCAGTTCTAAATAGCTTAAACTGCACTGCATTTTAGTGCGTCGCTTGAGATACTGTTACAGAGCTGTTTCTAAGGAACCTTCAGACATGTCAGGTGATGAAATGTCTTTGATACTGGCCATGGCAGTTCCCAATGTTCAGACTGGTTCACTGATTTTTATTTTTATGGGTTTTTCAGTCTTTCCTCTCTTGTCATACTTCCAGGTTTATGCTTGTTTTAGCAAGCAACCAGCCTGAGCAATTTGATTGGGCTATCAATGACCGAATAGATGAAATGGTGAACTTTGATCTGCCCCAGCTAGAAGAACGGGAGCGGCTTGTGAGAATGTATTTTGATAGGCATGTCTTGAAGCCAGCCACAGAGGGTAAACAGTGAGTATCTTTGCAGAACTTCTTGCCCTACAGATTCTTTCTTTTATTGTTTTTCTTCATCTCATTTTCTGTGTATTCTGTCGCACTATCTATAAAACCACTTTAAGCAAGTAGTACAGGTAAGTTGGAGACATGCCTCTTGCTACCCTGCTACAGGTAAGATGTCATCCTAGAATTTCATGCCATGGTTTGTTGTGCCCTTAAAATTTAGGAGACCAGTTACTGTGCTGGAGACAATAATGCAAGTAGGAACACTGTTGGAACTCCTCATATCCAAGAATTTGTCTTTGCTTGGCTTAACAGAGACAAATCAGGACAAGTGACTCGTTTCTTTGGGCTGTGCAGTCTTGCACTTTTTTGGTCTTAATCCAGGTACGCACGTTTCTTTGTGCCACAAAATGGGGCTTTCTGGGCCCAGGAGAACAACTTCTGTACTCAGGCTGGATCTTTGTACAGAGATTGATCCGATCTGATCTTTGATTTCATTGTAAGTGTTGCTCTTTACAAAGCCTACCTCTGACTCCCTCATCCTCCCTTCCTGTCATGTGCCTGTGTGTAAACTAATCCTTGTTCTTCTGCTTTTTAGACGTTTGAAACTGGCCCAGTTTGACTATGGGAAAAAGTGCTCGGAGATTGCCAGGTTGACGGAGGGCATGTCTGGCCGAGAGATCTCTCAGCTTGCTGTGGCGTGGCAGGTAAGTAGAGCTTTTATCACTGGGCTGCTTGGTTTATTTTCCCATTCTGGAAGGCTTGAGTGTTTGATGTTGGAGTCTCGGATCTAGTCTCACTTTGGAAGTTTCGTTATGTCCATACATTAGTACTGGCATGCTGCTAGCTCTGGGGTGGGTGTCAGAATATCAGCATAATTCCTCATCTCCTAGGTAGGAACAGTTTTTATAACCGATAATGGGAAATCCCTCACTGAATTTAAGTAAAGGAAGTGAGTTAGGAATGGGTTTGGGCAAATCATGCTGGCCATTGCTCATGTTCCAGCTGAAGAAGCTCAGTAGAAGAGATGCCTATTGCGTTGCCCATGGGTATGACAGCATTAGGACACTAAAACACCCTTCTGCCCTACTTTGTTCCAAACACATTTTTAGTGCAACTTGAGTAATTGGAGAAACAAAACTAACTGGAAAATGGAGCTGAAAAGAGTAGGTACTTCTACATGCACGGTTCCTATATAGAAATAAGAAATGCAATCACTTTGAGGGCAATTGTTCCTGTGCTCAACAACCTTTAGCACTTTTTTTTTAATCAGGCTTTCACCCTGTTTTGTCACAGCTGCCAGTTTCTTACTGGATTGTGTATTTTTATAAACTAACCTAGTAATATCAATTTAAGGAACATGCTCCAAATTGTATGTCATGTAACTTACTAATGTTGGCTTCCTTTCAGGTGTTGTAAAAACAAAGTTGTGTTGGGTTTTTAATTTAGTTTAGCAGTTCACAAACATTTTACAAAGTTTGTGCATTTCATTCCTCCTGCTACTGTTCTTCCACCTTTTAAGGTACAGAAAGTATTTATCCTTTCTAATCCATTTAACTGCAGTAGTCATGAGCTGAGGTCCAAAGCAGCCATTTGAATGCTGTTAGTCCTTATTTTATTCTTTGTATGTTAGCACACAGCTGGTTAACTTTACTACATGAATTTTGTATTATTGAAACATTTCAAAATGTGTGCTGTCATCTGAAAATTTATACAAAGCTTTATTTTTAATTTGTGTCTGTTCTCTAACTGCCTGAAGACATACCAGCTTAGTATTACCAGTTTGGTCAGGAAGCTTAGCAAGATGCTTGACGAGTGTTTGAGATTCAGAGAGAATCAGTGCATATTGGTGGGAGTTCGGTGGCCTGCCATGGTGTCTAATTGTTGAGACACCCCTCTGGAGAGCTGACGGGTTGAGGAAAAGACCAGAATCTTGGGCCATTCTGCCTTTCACAGAGCCAGTAGATCACGGCTTAACTTCTTCCAAGCACAGCTATGCTTTTTGTGAGCTTCTGATTTTGAAACCCAGGATAAAGACCTAGGGTGTTTGTCTTAAACTGCGTGACGGTGATGTGGGAGAGAAAGACCGCTAATTGTCATAGAATTTCTGTATTTCTCTTCGTCTAGAAGAGAACCCCTATGTGAAAGGCTTTGCTGCAAGGCATTTCCTGTAATAAAAAGTTGTGATAAATGATCCTTTGCGTTTTATCAGCTTTGCTTTTTATCACCCCTTATCTCCTAGCTTGTCATTACTTCCCGGGAATGACCTCAGCTTTTATCGTTTATCCTTTAAGTGATCTTGAAGGAAGGGAAAGGTGGGGGTGACTAATTCCTCAGTGTTGTCCTGATCACTTTTTAAAAAGTACTTCATAGCACCAGAACTATTAACGAGGTTCTATGTAAAATTGCAGCAGGAGGTTATGTTCCTCTCTCCTGTTATAAAACAAAGGGCTTTAAAAAAAAAAAAAAGATGCAGGAGAGGGTGGACAAAAAGACAGGAATCGTTTTGATGTAGAAGCCGCAAGAAGCTTCATCTGTGTCAGAATCAAAGTTGTTGGTGTTCTGGAACAAGGGACTTCATATCTTATCGCTTGATCAAGAAAGGAAGTGTGATGTGTCACGGGTCAGCATTAAAGTGGCACAGGCTTTCTGCAGCGAGTGGCTTAGACACATGGACTTCTTTCCTCAGGAGGTGACTGGGTGGATACAGTCCGCTAGCGGGTTTGCGAGGGCATCCAAAAAGGGGTAAGATTTCAGTCTTGAACACTGCCCTGGGAGCTGCCTGCCAGAGCTGTTGATCCTAAATGCTACCGCAGGGTTCTTTTTCAGTCACTGAATCAAAGAATTTGAAGCTGTGACTGACTGGAGCTGGACCAGAGCTTTACAGAAGGCTGTATTTATGCCAGGTTTGGCCCACTGACTTTTGACCGTGGCGAGACTTGTTAACACCCGCCTTTGGTTGGGACTACATAAAGTATTAAGGGTATGGCACTTCAGTAGCTGTGGTTAAAAGCCTCTTGGTTAGCAGGTGTTTCAAGTACTCTTAACCCAAGTTGATCTCTTGAGTGGTATCAGTATTTTGGGGCCTGGGTCAGTGCTAGCAGATAGATCAGCTACAAAGCTACCAATAACAAGCGAACTCTATCTCCTGTCAGGGAAGGATGAAGGCTACAGTTTGACAAGCGCTTCTGACAGTGTTAGTCCTGCCTCATATTCCTGCCTTCTTGCTATCCTTTCCATTGTGCTGGTACACCTCTTTGTACAGCTGTACCATGAACTGGGTCAGGGAGCTGATCAGAATTAAAAATAGCTTGGCAAGGCAAGTTAACTGCACAGCTACATTGCTGTCCTGGAGCATCTGAGGGGGTGGATTGGGGTAGGTAGGGGCCATATGAACCAGCATAACCAGCTCAAGAAAATGCTTATCCAACTTTCCTCAGCTGGATGCAACAGCTGTAAGGTGGTTGTATACTGCAGGTAGGACTGTTGACTCTTGAACTGGTGGTCTTTTAAACTCCCATATGACCGAACTTGTGATTCAAGATGCTGCATGCCAAAGATGGTTGATGTGGGAAATAACCTGGTATGAGCAGCGCCTTTATGAATGCACACTTGAATTTTAGTCAGCTTGCAAGCTACAGTTTTGTCCGCCTTGGATGTGCAGAGCAATAAGAACAGTACAAAAGGGCTTAACCTGAGGATTTAGGGAGCCTCTTCTGTGACTCTAGTTGAGATGAACGCCTGGATTTCCTATTCAGATCCCTACTTGCAATTGCTCCCCCCCCCCCCCCCCCCTTTCCTTGTTAGGTCAAGTTAACAAGGCAGGAAGAGTTTGAGATGCTGTACAAGTTGAGAAGATGAAGGGCAGGAAGAGCCAAGAAAAGTGAAAAACAAGGTCTCAACAGTTCTGTTTCTGATCTTAATAACACCTTACAGAGCTGGTAAACAGCACATGTCGTGAGCCTAGTGCTCTTTCTGAAGTTCTCACAGCAGACTTAAATGTCTCGAGACATAGTTGTTTTAAGCTTTTCTAGATGGGCTCGTCACAACAGCTGCAGAAATGCAATATGCCTAAGGTATCCGTTTAATAAATAAATTCGATGACCCATTCTGGGGAAGATGACAGCACAAAGCCCTAGTGAAAACTGCTGGTTGGGAATGTTGGAGCACAGAGCTGGATGGGAGCATTTTGTTTGCCTTTTGTTTTCAGCTCTTTTGCATAGTGCCCTGATGTGACCTGGAGCTAATCCTCAAAGTGTAAGCTTAATTGCAACGTGCCTGTCATTTAATTCACCTCAGATTTGTGTATATATATTTTCTTAAGTAGTTTATTCCTCCAGCAGTCATTTGCAGTGTTGCTGTCTGTATGCATTCTACCTCTGTAGACATAGAATCATAGAATTGTCTAGGTTGGAAAAGACCTTTAAGATCATCAAGACCAACATGTATTGGAACAAAACTTCAACCAGTGCTTGGACAACAGAGACAAACGCAGAGGGAGCAGAATGGCAGGCTTCATCTATGGTGAAGTGTTCCTCTGTTTCACTGGGTCTGTCCTACTACCTCAAGTGGACTGAAGCCTTGTTGCTTGCAATTCTAGTCCTAACCTCGATGTGATGAAACTTAATCAAATCACTCGTGAAGCACAGGTAGTACTAGGAAAGGCAGTGAGGAATCTGCATTGCTGCTACTGCTTCCATTCCTGAATCTGCAGAAGTGCTGAATGAAATGGATGGGGAGCACAGGAATGTTTTTATCATGGACTTGATGGAGTTTTGAGATGCCGGGATCCTCATCAGCTCTACATAGCTTGCCTGAGGTCATCTCCCATGGCCAGAACTGAACCTCAAGAGATGGTATGGGGAAAAGTGAAGTTCTGAAGCAGTAGGAGGAGAAACCGTCATACCTGTCAGTTCTTACCGAGAATAACTTGGCATGGCAGCATGCGGCCACTCTGCTGTCCCGTGGCCTCGCAGTCATTTCCCAGGAAGGTATTTTTGGAGTGCTCTGCCAATATGGCTTTTAGCAGAAACCTCTCAGTTAAACTAGAAGCAATAGCTGCAGCTTTCGTATGCTTAATTCTGCTATACGCTGGGCTTGAATTGATTGGCTGTCATTTATATGAAGATCTAGTTCACTGATGTTTCAGTCTGGCTCAGTTTGTCCTGAATTTACCAAACAAAAAAATATACAGAAAAGCAGAGGGTGTAACCTTTAGCGCTGGGAAGAATACTGCTGTCTGGTACAGCTAATAGTCTGCGTGCTAGAAATCCATTTTAATCTCTTGTGCAGAAGAGTGAGCATTCCCTTTTGCCCTTGTGCTTTTCCGTTCCCCCTATCTAATCCTTTGTGAATATGGCATGGATTAGATGCATTTACTCACTTAAAAATTCCCCTCAGATCTGTTTATAGTAATGTGCAGACTTTCTAGTTCTGCACCCTCTACTTAAACCCATTGATAGACTTGAGATAAAATGTAAAAAAACCAGCCTTTCATTATTCCAAGCAGAGATCTCTGGGAAATTGTTTTGGCAACACTTTTAAGAGAATTCCCAGGAGTTTTATGTCCCAGTGTTAACAATAGAGGTGAGCTTTCTGTCATTTGCTTGCCTTTTGTGCCACTGGCATAAATGCCTTTTTGATCTTTAAACCATGTTTATATTAAAAAAAAAAAAAAACCATCCACCTGACCAAATTATCAGAAGAATTTAATGTTACTTTAGTGGTCTGTGCTTATAGGTAAGGGGGGAAGGGGGGCTTGTGTTTGGGGTTTTTTTGAGCAGGCTGTTTTCATTATAAATGTGATTCAAAGGGTACAAATCAGTTTGGCCAAAATAAACCATGGCTCTTGGCTGAAATGAAACATTAGGTCACCTAGGCTGGACTTGTTGTCTGTGCTCCATCCCTCTGCTTCCTTCCCCCCCCGCCCCCCCCATACTTTGTTTTCAGATTATTTCATAACTGGATTTGAGTTATAAGACATGAATAGCTGCACTGGAGAAAATGGGGTTAAATTTTTGTCCATGCAGAAGGCAGAGGTATGAATATAAATGAAGCTCGGTACTGGTTTTGTGTGTGTGCAAGCTACTCCCGGAAGGGACAGCTGCTTCTCCCATTTGCTTTCTTGACAGCCAGGGCCTGAGGCTTTCTATAAATAGAAAGTCATTGAGAAAATCAACAGAGCGTGAACTGCACAGCTTTGCAGGAGTTTCCACCCTTGAATTTATGGGCTATGCAGTGGTGGGGAGGAAGGGAAGACATCCCCTCTGTTCTGGGGAGGCAGATAATGCGCATCCCAGGAAAGCACTTACTTCATTTTTAAAACACCGGATCCTTCTGGCTGGAGGGCTGTATTGACGAAAGGGTGCTGGCTCCTTTTAGCTTTAACTCCCCAGCCATGTCCTTAAAAAAAAAAAAAAAAAAAAAAAAAGTGGGGGTGAGTTAGGATACTGCAACTGGACAGAACCTTTCCACCATGCCCTCTTATGGTGGTGAGAGAAGACAGGTCACGTTGCGATCCGTGTCTGTATAAATATTTGTGGCAGCAGGCGGGTTATGGAAGCCGTGCTCTTCTCCTGGTGTTTGTGGGAAGTACTGCCTCGTTGTGTCCAGGATGCCTCCTGCTCTGTTGCTGAATACAGAGGACAAGCACCTTTATGCAAAGTGAATTCTCTATTTGCAGACCTTCTATTTCTCCACACTCCTTGCCTGTGGCCAGTATTTACCTCTGACTCGAAGTATGAGCATTAGCCTAACTTGTCGCTTCTGCCTTAAGGAAGGATTACAAAGGTTTTGCATGGGGAAGGATCTGTTTTGGTGCTTCTTGCAGTAAAAACCAGCTCTGTGGTTACACGTAGTTTGTGCAGTGAGACCTCTGGTGATCTAATCAGTTCCCCAAAAAGGGCCACCAAGCAAGGACTGGGAAGCAGGCTAGAGGAGGCTGAAAACCAGCTTGGGTAACCTTCTGCTTATTTCCTGAAATAATTATTCCTGCAGTGAGGTAGCAGTGATCTAATAGGCGGGTATCATCTACTGTACTGGGGTGGTCAGTAGTGTGATGTTACCAGCCAACAGCTTACTCCGGGCTTTGTTTTCTCTCCCATCTACATCCTTGTACAGTGGGTGCATAAAATGGTCACGCTGTAATTTCCTTCTGTGGTGCTTTTGCAGTAAAATCTCATTGCTTGGTATAATTGATGGTTTGTACTGGTAATGATTTATGGAGCCTGTACCTAATACCTTAGAAGCTTCAGCCTGTCATGAAAGCCAAAGTTTATATGCCCAGCTGGGATCATGGGGAACGCCCTGCAGACAGAAGGGTTGGCATGAGACGATCCGTGATGTGATAGCTCTGTGGAAGGAAGGAGATGTTTGGAGCTATTGGGGGCAGGCAGTGTGGATGTGGGAATCTGGAGGGGGTCTCACCCTGATTTGTGTCAGGCTCCCTCGCTGCCATAGCTGTGCGAGGAACCACGGTGCTGAGTCGCTTGCAGGAGCGCTGCATGGGGAGTAACTAGATTTAGAAATCTGTAGCTTGGAGTTGCTTTGTTACCTTGGAGATGGGTACAGCGAACAGCATAAGCATCCTTCCTTAACTTGGAGGGTACGGCTGCTTGTGTTGTCATCTGCAAAATGTCCATCAGTGGAGTCCTAGGTGTCCTGCATGTTTCGACAAAAGCGACAATCCTTTTTCTGCAGCTAAGAGAAACGGCACGTAGTCCTCTTTCCCCTAAGCTGCTGCTGGAAATATTGTGGGCTGTTTGGCAAGGATGTCAGTAGTTCTCAGCCTTTTCTGCAAGGAACTGTGATGAAATTTGTACTGCCTATCGAAGTAGCAACAGGACCAGGTATTAATTTACCAAGCAGAATTGGAGAGACAGGAGTTGGGGTATGAATGGAGGTGGGAGGAAAGGGAAGGTCCCATGGGCAGATGAATATGGGGTGGGAGCTGAGACAGCACAGAAGTGATGCAGGGGAGGAGATTCCTAGCGGAACGCATGAGGAAAGCAAGATGAGTGAGTGCACATTAGACATCATTTTACAGGTGTCACATTGCCCATATTCACCCTAGCACAGATGTTAGTTCTCCTATAAGTGTTTAAAACACTTTCTGTTGCCTTGGATGGAGTCATTCAATCACCATATGCACCTATTACTCTTTACCTTATTGGCTTCGTACGTGCAGCGCTTTTAAAGCAGGAGAGGAAATTTAAACAAGCCAAGTGTGACTGCAGCCTAACCGTACTGGCTGCCTTCAGCATTATGGACCTGTGGCCTCCTCCCTCTGGAATGCAGACATCTTGTCTCCAGGAAATCCAGGGGCAGGTAGGCAAAGGTGCTTGTTGGTAGCTCAGAGACAAAGACTTCAGTGTCTCGGTGCTTGGGCAGTTGATGTATTTCAGTCCCTGGTATAGCTGCATCAAGGAAAACCTTTCTGATTGCTCTGGGTACCACCACTGACTTAGAACAGGACTGGGTGTTGTGCTAGGTAGTGTGGGCGCAAACATGCGTGGAGGAGAAAACAAAAGAGGAAGCAGTGTCAGATCTTCACTGATCCTAGGAACTGTGATCACTAACTTCTGTCTCTTCTGCCTTTGCCTCTCCAGGCTGCAGCTTATGCATCAGAGGATGGTGTTCTTACAGAGGCCATGATCGATGCCCGGGTAGCCGATGCTGTGCAGCAACACAAACAGAAGATGGAGTGGCTGAAAACAGAGGGTGCTGAAGCAAGCAAAGGGACTGGCATAAACCCACTCCTGCCTTTCCCCAAAGGAACGCCAGTGTGAGAAGTCTGCAGGCTTCAGACCAGCATGTGTGGGGAAGTGGGCACGGGAGAAAGCTTGGGAGGGTCTTTTGGGCAAATGTTTGGTGGAATCATGTGCTGAGAGAAATGTGTCCATTGATGCAAGAGAGGGGGTACTGCCTCGGTCTGCCTTTGACTTCATGTTTTTAAAGTGCACCAGAAAACAAAATGGTTTAAATAAGGCAGAAGCAATTGTATTAAAGGACCCCCTTGCTGAAATACCACTGACTGTGTTAGTCTGTACAGCCTGTCCCACTAGAGAGGCCCAAACTCCAAATCCTTTTCAGCCATTTGAAACTGTTCTGGAGTGTCCCAGTGACATGGGCCTGTGGGAACCCAGGGCCTGTCCCAGCCTGCTACTCCCACAGAGTTGGCTTTGCAGGGTTTATGCTCCAGCAGAGGGATTTCTCATCTTTTCTACAGGTCCTGCCCATGACACACCTCTGAGCTCACATCTCTGTATGGCATCACTCCTTGCTCTCTTCTTGTCCCCCCCTTATAGACTCAGGGTAGACTTTGTGTTACAGAGGTATATTTGGTGTGGTTCACAGCTGCACCTGGTTGACTTGGAGTCAACACTTAAGAGAAACTACAGGGGTGCAGTGGGTTGGCTGATGAGCACTGGGACTTCCCTTGTGATGTGGCTACACCCGCTGGTGCCTGGCTGCTGCCTTTTGGCTTCTCTGTGCTTGCGTCCCCTGGAGGATGGCTATAGAGCCAGCCTGCAGTGGTACACTGCAAGGGACTAAAAGCTCTGGAGCTGAAGCGCCAAGTGGGATACCTGCACACACTCCCTGTGGATCACAGAAGGTTATTTGAACTGCAGTGGAAAAACTGGCACTTCCTATAGCAGTGTCTTGAAAGCACAGCTCAGGATGCTGAGCTGCTGCAGGAACTGCTGCTTCCCAGGTTCCGATGGGTCTGGTCTGACTATACAGCCCACAGTGCTTTGTTTGCTTTCCCCGGCCTTAGATATTTAAATCATCTCTCTTTAAGGAGGTGAGTAGGCAAGGCTCAGTAGGTCTGTCTGCTGTATGGGTGTCCAGCATGGTCTGAAGACAAGAGAGAGATGAGTGGGGCTTGTTTGCTCCTGGCTGCTGCCATCAAGCTGCTCTTGCTACCCAAGTTTTCTGCTGCATTTCTGGAACAACTGAGAAATGTGCCACTGTCAAGTGATGAACGCATGCCTGTCTCCCTCAGATGCCATTTGTTCTGTCTGCGTGCATATAAGAGAGAGGTCAGAAAATCTCTTGGTTTTTTTCTGAGTTTGAACTGGGTTTGAACTCTGCGCTCTGCTCTGAGTCCCCTTCTGTAGCTACACTATGCAAGCACATTTGCCTGACCTAAATCTGTGCCCTTGAGTACCTTGCTGAGATGTTCTCCTTTGACAGGAACCGACAGCAGCCTCTGCTGTGGCCATTTCACTGGTGCCTGTTACTGAGCTTTGAGAGATGCAGCCTGACAGGAGCTTGTGCGCATGGGAGCGGAACAGGGCTGGTCACCAGGGTCCTCGGAACAGGCAGCCTTGTGGGACACCAGGACAGAAATAGTTCTTGAGGCTGCAAACCTTCACTGTCTTGAGCTGCCATTTTCTCTCAAAATAGTTCTCTGATAGTTTCCCCTGGATGCCAAAGCAGAATTTGAAGATGTCTTTTAGAAGCTGCTCCTTTGCTAAGGAATGGGTGTCCCACAGCAGTAGTGTGTGCCCAGACCTGCGTGCCCTGCTAACACTTCTTGCAAGGTACCTTGCTGTGGGAAGGGAGGAATTGCTGTACAAAGTGAAGCTGCGTATCTCATGTTCTGAATGACTGAAATAAACTTTAATGCCATTTTTTTATCTCCCCTTCAGCCTAGGTGTAGTTGTCCTTTAGTCCAGTGAGGGCACTGAGGATTTGCTGTTCTAGGCTTTCCCCTTCCTATTTAGATTTTACTAGAATTACATTTCTGTTGGGCCCCAGGAGAGGGAAGGGAGCTAAGCAGAGCCAGTCTCTACTACACAACCCTTGCTAATGAATTATGTGAGGGAGCTGTCTGATGCTGTGTGATTAAAATATCTAATTGTGATACCCACCTTCAATACTTCCCCCCTCTTCTATAATCATCTCCATGAAGCACAAAACGAGCTGGGGGAGGGGAAAGGTACTGTGTCTTGTCCTTATGCTGTCTGACTGTGCTTTTGCTGATACCGAGAGCTGGGAAGAGAATCCTGCTGTAAAGCTGCGTGGAAGGCGCAGCAGTTGCTGTCTCAGCGGTTTCATGCGATTCCTCCTTCAGATTGCATCAGGTCCCTACGTGGAAGCAGAGGGATGCAGCTACGATCCGTGCTTCTGTGCTGTGCAGCAGTGATTAATTGCGGGGTCGGGAGATCAATTAGCTAAAGTGGCCTCTCACTGTGGCAGGGAAGGCAGCGGGAAGCTGACCTAAGGGTTCTCAGGTTTGCCCGAGTACAGGAATACTTCCCGCTGAGGTTTTAAGGGCTTCCAATGACTGCTTAATGATGGATGCCACGGTCCTTACCTGCGCTTTGCTGCCTGGGCTTCACAGGGATGGAAAGGACTTCTCTCCTGAAGACAGACGCATGGGTGCTTTCGAGAACACGTGGATGCCTTAGCATTTCTGGCGCGTATTGAGCCGTTGCGCTGGTGTGACTCGCCAGCCGGTGCTGCTTTTGTCGCAAGGGGCAAAGTTCTTTCCCCTTCTTGTGCAGCCTGGGAGATGATGTGCTCTCCACCAAATCTGTTTTCTTCAGTTTATTTTCCTTTAAAAGGTAAGGGAGGGGTAAGCAGAGACATCTCTGTACTAGGAACTTACTCCTAGGAACAGGGCTCTTTAATACACAGAACTTGTCTTGTGCGTCTCAACCTCCCTTCGCTCTCAGAAATCCTCAATCAGCTGGCCAGAGCTTTGCACATCTGTGCTCTTCAGGCTTTGTCAGCAATGTGTTGCAGGCTCTCGTGTCACCCTCATGCCAGCTGCAATCCCAGGAGTGGAGCGCTTCAGGGCTCACTTGTTTTCTTCCCTCTGGTCACAATCTCCCTCCCCAGCCCCTACTTGGTAGGTTGTGACAGCACCTATGTGTCTGAAATTCGCAGTGGGTTCTCATCCTTTCCAGAGAAGCTCGTGGCTCTGGGCAGAGCAGGCACATCCCCCAATCCCCTTCTGAGCAATCCCTGTTAATATAATGCCTAAAAGTCCACAATCACGTCTGCCTTTGGCAGCAGGGGAAGGACTTTGCACCCAGCCTAGTAGCGTGGATACCTCATTTATCAAACTCTTGCTGGATGATGGAGGCCTGTCTTCCCACCTGTGAAGAAGGGGGTGGCACCTAGGCTGGAAAAAAGGAGCAGAAAAAGGACATGGAGCAGAAAAGCCAGAGATGATTCAAGAGGGTTGAGGAGGGTTGGGGTGCTACCTCTGTCGGGTAAGGCAGGTAAGGAGTGGCAGAGGTGGTGTGGACAGCTTGTTTTGCTTGGGTCCAAATCTTCCAACCCGCTTGTTTTCTTCTCTTCCCACAGCATTGAAAGAGTGGCATGGCTTCCACTTGTACAAACCGATGCTATTTGTTCCTCCCTAGCAGTGTTTTGGGAGCCAGTGGTGTAGGTTCCAGCCAAATATTCCCACTGTTTGAGCTCTACAGCCTCGTGTTCTGGTTAGTGGCACAGGGAATGCTGGGAACATGCGTAGCGGATGCATTCTGCAGTTCTGCACCGGGTCGGTCTTAGTGCAACCTGGAACAACTGTCGGGCTTGAAAGTGCTGCTTTTCTCAGTGTTGCCACTTCATTTTTTTTTACTTCCACAGGAAATAAAGTTCTCCATCCGTTCTCTCACATTTGCACACTACTCTTCCTTCCTTCCCATCATGTGCCATGGGGTGTTGGACTGCTGAAGCCAGCTCTCTTGATGTGTCTCAGGCACTATTGCTCTCTAAATTCTGCCTTTGAAAAGAGATTCCTTGTCCCTCTTGCTATGCACATTGCTCCTAGCCACCAGCGAGGTGATTTCATGCCCTACTGCCTGCTGAATGGCTGTGCCATTTGCTGTTGCTGCTGCTGCTCGTCTGGAATGCGACAGGAAAGGAAAAAAAAAAAGCTACCTGCCATGGTTCGACTCCTGCCTCATCAAAGATTTAAATGCAGGGCCTCCATCACCTCTGCCAGCCTCATCAGTAAGTTTGGTTTGCTGGCAGCTCACAGGATGAACGATGTCCCTGTGGAGGTGGCACCCAGCTAGCTATTTGCTAACACTCCATGCAGGGATGGCATCCCCAGGCTGAGGTTGTCTCCTCTCCATGACACTGAGTGAGTTACGAGCTAATGGCACTTTATTAAAATAGTATTTTGTATTGGAGAGCAAATCTAACAGCAGATGGATTAGCAAGCAATCCATCACTCCCAGACTTCACCGCTGCCAGCTGAAACGCCTTCTCGGCGCTTCAGCATTGCAGCTGGGAGACAGATTTATAATGTGGTCATCTATCTGCTCCCAGTTGCCATCCATTAAAAGTATTTACTTTTGAATGTGGTACTCAGGGAGGGAAGTTCCACCGTGCAGGTACAAGGACGCAAGCGCCGCACGCTTTCTCACCAGTGCCTGTCCCGTGCTGCAGGCGTTACGGGAGACGGGAGTCTCCCTGGGAATTATTTCCCTGCCAACCTGTGTTTGTGTTTTGAATGGAGAAGAAATACTCACATTCTTTTATCATCCATCATCTGTGGCTGTTTCTATTGTATTGCAACATTATTATTCTCTCTATATGTTTGGTTTGGTTTGTTTTATTGCTTAAAAAGTGGCAAATTGGTTAATTTGTCTGGCCTGTAATGCAAGTCACTGGCCTGCCCTGGGAAGCTTTGCTGCTCCAGGAGGTTCTTTGCTTACAGAAGGCAGCCCATCTCCTGCAGGCAGTGACTGAACACTGTTGGCACTTGGATGTAAGTAATGGGGATCTATTGGAGGGATCCTGGCAAAAACACGCCAGCGTTCGCTGTTTCCTAGGGGTGGCTCGGCTCTGTGTTCACCTGGCGTGCAACCTGCCAGGGCTGCGCTTTCCCTGCCGGAGGATTCTCCTCTCTTGGGCTTGTCTTACAGCCACGCACAGCCCGTCGGTGCCAGTGCAGCTCTAAGGCCTAGACACAAAAAAGCACCGCAAAAGAAACCAAATCAAACCCAGGAGATTGCCCATAGCAAACCCATCTGCAGGTGAAGAGCTGGAGGACAGCGTGGCTGCAACAAGACGGGGATTACCGCACAAACAGCAGAGGTGCAAATGGGCACGCGTGGGCAGGCCAGCGGCTGCGTGTCAGCTTTTGGCAGGTGATGCAGATACGGTCCTGGGGTATCTCCAGAGGCAGCCCAACTGTGCAACTGCGGAGCAAGGAGCGAGGATGCAGTTTGAGGGCTAATTTTAGGTCAGCCATCCCACAGGAATTTCACAAGCCAAAAATGACAGTACAAAAGCCTTTCTCCAATGGTTACCTCTCCACCCTGCTTCTCTTGCAACCTCCGGGCTGTTCATGATGTGCATCCCTGGTGTTTTTGCAGGCTCCTGGCTCTGCTGGACCTTGCGATTTGGCCAGCATCTCTCCCACCCACCAGCCACTCAGGCATTGGGATAAGGCAAAGTTTGCCCATCTGACCGGCAGCAGAAGAGGGACCAAAGGACTTCAATCAACTGGATGCTCATTGAGTGTCACCAGGCTGCTTCACTCATCATCTCTTCTTACTACGCACCAAGAGCAGAGGTTGGTGCCTGGTGAGGGACAGGTATGGGTCAGCTCCTGCTTTGCATCACCTGGGACAGTGTATCTTTGCTGGCTGGTTTTTCTTCTTTTTTCCCTGATTCCTTGAGGTAGTACAGCCTTACCAAATCGTGGTGACATCTTCTGATACATGGCATCTCCTGGAATGAAGCTCTAGCAGCACTACGTGACATTATTTTTATAAGGTGTGGAAAGGGGAGCAGCGCATGGGTAGCTCAGAGAAGTCCCCAGGCAGTCCTCCAGCTCTTGCCTTATCTCTCATTGTTCTCACCTCAACACAAGCCAGATCATCCGTCTCTGGTGCTGGCCATTTTTACCCCCAGACATAATTTGAGATGCCAGTGCTTGCAACTATCAGTCACTTCCATGACAACAGCTCCCTGCCTTGCTGCCTGGGTGGGGTTTTTTTTCCCTCTCTCCTGCTGTGGGTTTTATTCTTGTTGTGGGGGTTTCTTTGCTTGGGTGTTGGTTTCGGTTTTTGGTTTGGTTTTTTTTTTTTTTTTTATTGCTGCTCTCCTTTCACATAGTGTCTCCACCAAGCCTGGTAAGATGTGCCTGGGTTTGCCCAGACTCCTAGAACAACTCGTGCATTGGCATCTCTGCACATAAGGGCTGATGTCCCGCTCAGTTCCAAGTCGCTCTGTTTGTGTTTGTGTGGTCCTGCTCTGGGAGAGGAAAGAGCAGGCTGAAGAGTGTTAAAGGTTCATGGTGGCAGATTTTTGTACTGCTGGAATGGGAAATGGGCACACCTCTCCTCGTCCGTGCCAAAGCCCTCGGTTCCCCGTACCCTGCCTGCCCTCCTTGCCCTGGCCAAAAAGGCGAGAGAGGCCCACGCTCCTCTCTGGAGGTAGCTTGCACCCAGAATTTGGTTTTTACAGTAAAATATTTATCTTCTTTAATCAGTTTTAGACCTCAGAGCTTCCCTGTGTTCACAGTGAGCGGGAGACAAGCAGGCGAAAATCTGGGACAGTATCCTCTGATGCCACATAACCTGGGGGAAATCGCACAGCCCTTCTTTGTCCGTCAGGGCCAGGCGCAGCTTTGGCCTCCCGCCGTGGCTGTACCTCCGTACCTCCTCCCCTCCGAAAGCCCTGCCCGTGAGCCAAGCTGGCACCCTGCGGCTCTGCGGTGCCCCCAGCAGCCCTCGGCCTCCGACCCCCGGGGCGTCAGTTGGTGCGAAGGGTTGGAAAAAACACTCAGATGCAAAACATGCAAAAAACTATTTTACTGACAAACAGCAAAGGACGGGCTTCGTTTCAGGAGCTGAACTGGTTATCTATTATACAAACATATTATTGAAAGGGAAGGAATGGCTGAAATACACTCACTCATTGACCCAAATAAAATCACAGTGTGCTTTTTCTATTGCCTCCCCCACCCCCCAGCTCTCTGCGGCCTTCGGCTGCTCCCCTTGGCTTCAGCATCATCACCGCTCCCAGCGCGGCCGCCGGAGAGCACAAACTGTAGGTGACATTTGCCTGCGCAAGTGTATTTAATAAAAAAATTAGCCATTATTGCTTTTCAACCACAGTAGAGATTATTCTATGATTAGACTCAGAGCAGAGTATAATCTCCCTCTCTCTCTGTTAGTATCAACGTGTGTTTACCTCCTCCTGCCTGCTGCATGCAAAATTGGTTTGAGTGCAGGAAAAAGAAAAGAAGGATTAGCAATCGGGGCAAACAGCACGCCCGGTTTGTTCTTGTATTCTCACTGCAGAGCACTATTGGAAAAAAAAAAAAAAGTCTTCCTAAACCATACGCTCTGTCCTGCGAGGGTTTCCAACCGCCTGAGTCGTCGTGAGCTGAGGGTGCTCAGCGCCTCGCAGGATGGAGCCATCCTGGTGTCAGCCCTCTGCAGAAATCCCAGGGCTTGGCCTGAAGAGGGGACTAAAACCAGCAACCCTACTGGAAAAGAAACGCGTGCAAACGAATGGGAGGTACTAAAGAGGAGGCGCAGGCATCATGCAGCGAACACGTGATGGCACGCACAGGTACAGACACGCAGACGTGCACGGACGCACACACACACAACACTGGAAGGGTATCCCAAGAGCCCAGCCGGGGTGCGGCAAACTGGGCTGCCCATGGAGCCCCTCCTTATGCCTGCCCACGGTCCCCCACTCCTCTGCTTCCGTCCCCTTCGCCCCAACAGCCCGTGTGTGTGGCAGCTGCAGGCCCAGCATCTTTGCGTGTTTTCTTCAGTAAGTTCACTCGCTTCTTCGTGCTCTCCTGGGCAGCGCGGTGAGCTGGGCTGGCCAAAGAGGAGAACTCATCTTCACTCCATCCTAAGGCATAACCAGCAGTCCTGTGTCCCCGTTGAACAGGTAATGCCCTGTCTGCCCCCTACCCTGCATCCCATCGCCCGTCACCGAAACGTACACCCGTCTCACCAGCGTACGCAGCGTTTTGAGCCAACTGTCTGTACTGTGTGCTCTCATAATAGAAGTGCTTCTACTCTTTTACATCCAGAGGTGCTCTGGGAGCTTCTGTTGGCTCTTTCTACCTTCAAAGCCCCCTGAGTGCAGAAGAGGCCTTTGTTACCTCCATGTTCACCCCACACACACTCTTCATCAAGGCCACGCTGAATGTTTAACCACCGCTGTGAAGTTTGAAGCAAGACTGAGGCGCCCTGTGTCATTTATCACCTGCAAGCTCCACCCTTCACCTTCCCTCCTAGGAAGGCTAAACATCACCCTCCCTTTTCCAGGGGAGCCAGTACACGTGAGATGTTTCCTTCACAACGTGCTTTTTCCTGAGCTGGGGAACAACCTTGGATCAGGACTTCCCTTGCTGGCTCCCCCAGCGCTTTCTCCTGCCCGGGCTCACCTAGACCCTATCCAAGGTAAAGGCTACTGATGTTGGTGTTTACACCATCTTGCAGCATCAACTCTTGGTCTCTTGCAAAGCTTCAGCTCACCTGATGCCATTTGCATGGCATTATTTTTTTTTTTTTTCTTTTTTTTCACAGAATGGTTGAGGATGGAAGGCGCTTCTGGAGTTCATCTGTCCCAACCCCCTTGCTCAAACATGGCCAACTAGAGAAGGCTGCCCAAGACCATGTCCAGTTGGCTTTTGACTGTCTCAAATGATGGAGACTCCGCAACTTCCCTGGCAACCTGTCCCAGTGCTTGGTCAACCTCACAGTTAAAAAAAAAAAAAAAAAAAAAAAAAAAAGTTTCTGATGTTCAAGCAGAACCTCCTGTGTTTCACTTTGCCCATTGCCTCTGGTCCTGTCACTGGACACCACTGACAAGAGCCTGGCTCCATCTTCTTTGCACCCTTCCTTCAGGTATTTATATACATGGATCCCCCTGAGCTTTCTCTTCTCTAGGCTGAATAGTCCCAGCTCTCCCCCCCCTTTCCTCACAGGAGAGATGCTCCAGACCCTTAATCATCTTAGTGGCTCTTTTTAGTACCCCTTCTTACCAGGGATTCTCTTCTCCCAGCTGAGTGCAACTGGAAAATGAGGTAGAGAGTAGCAGTGTGAGTAACTAAAACCACCCCACCACGCTGTGAATGCCTGGGACGTGCGTTCTGGGTGCTCTCCTGGTCTTTTACTGTTTATTGATAGGTGCTGCCAGATACTTCAGCCAGGCTGGGCCAGCTGATGTGTCCCTGGCTCACTCAAGGGCTAGCTGAGCAGTGGCTGGGCACGGTAGATGGCTGGTATCACAGGAGACACCTTCCCAAACTGTTCCTCAGAGGGGAAGGGCCTTTCTCACTGTGTCAGAGCAGCAGGCCAAAGACGGCGTGCATAGACCTGGGTCTGCTCCGGGCTACACCTGAAATCTCACTCGTGGTGGCTTTGGGCTCTTCCCTTCCTCTCGTTCCTGAAGCAATGGGCAGCTCTGCTCGCCCCTCCCTGCTACAGCCTTTCTTGCACCGATGGTGAATTTGGCCTCCGGCCGCAACTCCCTTCCCCGTGCCCATCCTGCGGTGGAAGGACAGATGCCAGATAGATAGGAAGCAAAGTGGAGGAGGCAACCAGCTTGACAGGCCTGGTCGTTAATGTGCGGCTCTCCTGGGGAGAAGGAAGGTGGCAAGAACAGAAAGAAGGTTGGCATGGAAAGGGTTGAGCTTTACGCTGTCTTTGGGGCTCTCGCTGAGGGGCGAGGGCTGGTAAGTGGCTGCTTGAATCTAAAAAAGGAGCTACTTGTTGAGCCAATGGATTTCACAAGCCTGTCTCCACCTTTCCACACCTCTCCTCTGCAACAGATCCCAACCCCCAGCATGCGCCCAGACCTGGGCTCCTGACACCAAAAATGCGGGAGAATGTTTCCAGCGCCCATCCCAGCTCTGGAGAATCGGCACGTAGAGTTTGAAGCTCTGGCTCTGCTCTAAAAATAGCCCTTCCTGAGGCGGCACAAAATTTCCCCCCCCCCCCCCCCCCCAATTCTGCAGAAGCCTCCCTCAAAGCATCTGGCAGACGAGCGCTAAGGCACGGCGCACGCTTCCCACTCCCTCGTCCCTGCAGAGCTGCCGTTACAGACACAGCTGCCAGCTGTAAAGCTTTGCAACCCCACGTTTTTCTCTTCCACAGGTTCTGACCGGTAGCTTGCCTAGCCCTGACCTTGTTGTGTCAGCTCCCTGATGCCAAAATCGCTTCCTCCCAGCTGAACCCCCTTTTTTTTTTTTTTTTTTTTGTTTGTTTGTTTGTTTGGGGCTGTCGCTGGGTTTGGGTTTTGTTGTTGTTGTTTCAATCTGTGGGTTTTTTTGCGTGTGACGACTGGATCAGAGGCAAGAGAACAACAAACGAGTCAACACTGGTACATCTCAAGACACTTAAACAAGGAGAAAAACACCCCCCAACAATCAGACAAAAGCAAAACGAACACATGCACGGGAGAAGAAGACAGTGCGACGGCAGACTGTACAGACAACCCAGCTGTGAGCAACAGTAGGAACCTCACTTGGACAGAGGAACGAGAGAGCACAGCGTCAGAGCGGGTCGGTAGGGCTCACGCCTCGAGCAGGATCAGCTGAGGGCATGGGACGGGGACGCGAGCGCCGATGTCAAGCGGAGAGCGAGCAAGGGCTGCTTGGGGCCGTAAAATGCTGGCGCTGGGCTCCTGCAGAACTCGAAACACAGCTGCCTTTCCTGCCTTCTGCTTCCCTGCGGGGCCTCGTCGGCTCGTTCCCCAGAGAGGGGACGTGGCAGCCGCTTGGCTGCTGGGAACAAGGCGTCTTCTGCACGCCACCACGGGTTAGATGGCACACGGGCCCCGGGCTGCCCCCGGGCAGGGAGTGCTCACTGCTGCAGCCTGACTTGGTGCACAAGGTTATCCGGAGCCAGCAAGAGGCATGTTCCCATCTCGGTTACATTGGGTCAAATCTACAGCAGCTTCCTAGACTCGGAGGAAGAAGGTTCCTGGCACCAGGAACCCGCCCTCATGGCTCGGTTGAGCCGGCTGTTTGGCATCGCCCCTGCACGGAAGATGCACCAGATCCCCTGGGTCAGGGATAGGACCTGGCCTTACTGCATGGGAAGGCAGTTTGCTCCTCATCTATTAAGGATGAGAATCAAAGGCCTCGTCAGTTCCCCGGGATTAATCCCACTGGTTTAGTGTGTGCTGGATCAAACCTTGCTCTACGAGGGTGTTTCTGGTTTCCTTGGATTTAAGACTGGTGAATTACTCCCAGTAAATTTAATTGCACCGAGAGTATTTTTTTTGGTTTTTGACTAAGTGTAAACAAGAGCAAGGCTCACAAGGTAACAGCTCCAGATACAACAGGCTAAAAAAAAAGTCTGTTCTTAAACAAGGGGAATATGTGCCATATTGGATTTTTTTTTCCTCTCTCTTTCAGAGCCTCGTATTCTTCTGAAATTCTGGCGTGGATCAGACTTAATCAGTGTGAGACATCGCTTCACTCTTTCCAGTTGTAACTTCCATATTTAATGATATTTCAACTAAGGTCAGTTGCTAGAGCAGGGCAGAACCAGACTTTCAATTCAGTCTGGGTTTAGGTCACTGCCTTAAGCCTCTCCTGGGAGAGGCTCCAAGTGGAAAAATTATTTAAAGTGCTTTTTTCCTCCCCATAACTACTTCCAGAGCCTCATTCTGTCCTTATCATGATGGAATTTTCTCCCTTGCAAAGCGTGGTTCCACCTGAAGACACGTCCATGACATGTACCTGGTTTCTAACACAGTGCCTGTTCTTCGCTGCCAGCGAAGCCCGTGCCACCTCGCGGGGGCAACCGGGCCGGCCGTCTGGCCAGCTCTCATCGGGCACGGTGGGAGTAACGTGCCACTGAAGGGAGCATCCTGTGCCGCTGGAGGATGAGCCCATCTGGGCAAATGCATGAAGCTGCTACAGGGAGGGAGGCTGCAAAGCCACCTGTCTTGGAAAGGAAAGGAGCTGCTGAAGGAAAAGTCGTTCTTTAGGTACCAACGGGTGGCTGCAGGCATTGCGACCTCAGGAATGACAGACAGCCAAGCAGACAGACAGAAGTATAGACCGGGCAATTAGTTAGGCCTAGACAGAAACTGGGGCTCCGAGACAAGAGGCGCTAGGGAATAGCAAAGGTAGGAATGGCAGAGAACTGGGCATGGTTGGATCTTGGCCAGCTTTGGGGCTTGTAAATAACTGAACTGATCCTGGGCATAGGAAATGATGGGGAAAAAAAAAAAAACCCACAAAAACAAACCCGAGAGACAGAAGCTGAAGCAGGGAGGAAAGGAGCAGGGAGTCATGGTGTCCTTTTCCCTTCACAGACGTTGCAATCAAACATAGGAGGCCATCGACAGAGTCAAGGAATCCATAGAAGAGAACAGCAGTTTCTGATAATACCCATCATCTTTTTCTTCTGGATGTTTTCCCCACTTACTTAAGCACAAGCCCACTCAATACAAAATGATGAATGAAGGAGAAATGATTGGGATTCAGGGCTACCACCTGAAATTCTTGGGGCTAGTGTCTCCCTCCCTTACCCCTCTCCATGAAATTCTCTCCCTTCAGGGCTGCTGCTCACTGCTCCCCAGCACCTGCAAAAGCGAGGCAGCCTGGGTGCGTTTGCTTCTCTCCCCCAGCAGAACAGGACTGCTGCAGGAATCGGGCACCGCTGCGCTGTCTGGACGCACGGGGACTTTATCGGGCAACTCTGGACGTGAAGGAGGGCTCTGGATGTGGAGCTTGGTTTCAGACACTTGCTAGCTACCTTGAAACCCACACCTAAGCTGCAACCAGGGGAAGCAAAGACAAAACCATGTTAGAGCATCCTCGTACTTTGCTTCAACCCATTACTGGCACATTTGACCCTGTAGATGGGTTTGGCTTCAGGCCCACGTCTCTCCGTGGTCCTCAAGCCAAGCCCAGCCAGCTGCTGAAGCGCTCCTTCAGCTCGGAGCAGTAGCACGAGATTGGTGGCTGTTCATGCTCAGGAAGAGCGAGGCTGTTAACAGAACCCTCTCGCTGCCCCGTCCGTGGTTTTGGGGTGGGATCCACCATGGCCTCAGGCTCACCCTCCAAGAACGGGGGGAGAGCAGCTCCTTTCCTCCCAGGGGGGGGGGGGTTGTGCAGCAGAGGGGTACGAGCAGGGTGCAAGTCAGATCTACCACCACTCCACATAGGACACTTCTCCCCACCTATCAGGAGCAACTCCTCGCTAGCATTAGTGAAGAACAACAGCACCGACACCAGCAAGGCACCACCAGTACAGAAGTGGTGTAAACCAGGCAGCACCAGCCGCACCAAACGGACTGACACCTTACAGTACTGTTCCCCTGGTACTAACGTTACCCGGATTGCTTAAGGCAGGTTTCAGTGTATAGCAATGCAAACAACAAATCAGTTATACATTCCCAGGACTTTCTTCCCCCACAGCAACTCCCCCAAACAGGAACCAAAGCAAAAAGGACGCTGCGCCTTCCTGACCTGCTGGCAGCAGTCCCCATCCAAACCTGTGACCGGCCCAGCCATTCTAGCAATGGGAGGAACAGAGCAGAGCAAAACCAAGCCAAAGGACCAAAGAAACGGGGGACTTGAGCTCTTGGATGAGAAATTCTGCATCATCTTCATGTTGTCCCACCTCCATACCCTTGGCCAACATTCCCCGTAGGGTAGCTGGATGTGCAGGACAGCTGTGAATGCCAGGAAAAGGGGGTTGAAAGTATAATGCAAATACCTTTTCTTTTTGTTTGTTTTTGTTTGTCTGCTTTTTACATATATACACAAGTCTGACAATAAAATGTGGAACACAGTGCAATGTCTTGGCTGCGTAGCATCCAGGACTGGCTTAGTTGTGCATCATGGCGTGCCGCAGGGACACACAGGATGGGGAAGTAAAATCGTGTCCTCGGCTGGCTTCCATGGAGGAGCAAACTAGTAGCTGTTCCCCTGGAAGAAGAGCAAAGTCCTTTTTAAAACCTCACTGCAGTCTCTGGAGGGGAAGGCATTCCTCAGAGGTGCCGTGGGCTTGGGTGCCCATTATGGTACAGCTTCTGTTTGATGTGCACCATGTTCCCAGTCGCCTCCTCATACTGCCTGTGGTGACGTTTTCTGAACTCCTTTAAGTTACAAAATTTTGGAATCCAAGACCAGGAATTGTCTGGAAGGCAGAAAGGAGAAAGAAGATGAGATATTACAGGATAGGTGAGACCCGTGTTCTCCTGCCTTGCCTAGCCTTGTTCCTGGCCAGCCCCGCAGGAATCCGGCACCAGCATGGCCTCAGCAAGGCCACCCTGGGGGCTTCCCTTCAGACCGCGCTCACCCCCCAGCCAGATCTCGTGCCTCGGCTGTGGCCACAGCACTGCCCACTCCTCTCCCAGACTGGGAACAGCCCGTGCCCAGGACACAACCAATAACACCCACCCCCCCAGCCACGACCCTGCAGACAGCTTGTGCCTGCTATGGGAACAGCTCATTTTGGGAGGGGAATGGAGGGGCTGCACCAGACCATCACGACAGGGAGGGTGGGAGTTAGAAGAGGCAAACACCAGCTTTCTGCTCCTTGCGATTAAGCCCTATCCGCCAGCCCTCCTTGTGCCTTACGCTCCGACAGCCAGGCTGACGGTAGGGGCAAGCTCCGGTACCCTCATCCCGATCTCTGCTGACCTCTGTAGATGGCAGGGAGCTGCACTGGGGACCGAGCTGCTCTGGGGACCAAGCTGCCAGGGACACGGCAGCACGCTGCTGCTGCCGCATACGTAGCATCCCTGTTCCATCCCACAGAATTACAGAATCCCAGCATGGCAGTGGTTGGAAGGGACCTCGGGAGCTCACCCATTGCCACCCCCCTGCCCAAGCAGGCTCACCCAGAGCAGGGGGCACAGGACAGCATACAGGCGGGGGTTGAATATCTCCAGAGAAGGAGACTCCACAGCCCCCCTGGGCAGCCTGGGCCAGGGCTCGGGCACCCTCACAGTCAAGAAGTTCTTCCTCACGTTCAACTGGAACCTCTTCTGCTTCAGTTTGTGCCCCTTGCCCCTTGTCTTGGTGCTGGGCACGACTGCAAAGAGTCTGGCTCCATCCTGGTGACATCCACCCTTAAGATATTGGCCAAGCCCACGCACCATCAGCACAAGCCACTTTCTGCCCCACAGCCAGTGCGGGCTGGATGCCGTCATCATTTTTTTTTTAACCCGGTGTTGCAGCTCTCAGCCCATGAACCTTTCCTTGTAGCAACGTTTCAGCCGCCATTCAGTTTCATGAGAGCTTTGGGCCATTCCACACAGAAATACACACAGCCCGAGCCCACAGAGGAGAATTTGAAAGTCCCAGAGCACGACAGATTGGATAACGTTGAACTCTTCAACTAGCACGAGGGGCTACGCGACTGCTCTGACCAGCTCCGCAGCTACTATCAAACACAAGCCAATGTCTGAGCTTCTATAGACTATTTTCTATTTTAAGCAATCTCTTCCATGGGGAAGGAGCTATCGGTTATTCTGACAGATCAAAACTGAAGCCGATCAGGCCACAATGTGACATTGAGTCACTGCTAAGTGGTACTCATGTATTTCAGGGAGGGCTCTACATTCTGTACCAGCACAGGATTTTGTATCACCCCTACCCCAATCTCTCAGTCACAGGCACCATTTCTGTCTTTAGAAGGGAATTGTAGCCTAGGTACTTGTTCAACAAAGAAATAGGTATCCCTTCTGTGTTCTCTTTGGGCAAAACAGTTCAAGGCACGTGAAAAACCTTTACTGCAAAGAGCCAGCATGTCCCATTGCATCATACACACTGGAAACCACCCACAGATTAGGTGGGGAGGGCTTCCAGGGTGTCTTCTACCACACATTTGATTGTGAGGGCACCAGTGTGCTGGGTCGGGCTGTGATGGAATGAATTCTCCTCGTAGCAGCCCTCATGGTGCTGTGCTTTCTATTGGTATGCAGGAAGGGGTTGAGGACCCACTGGTGTTTTGGCGACTGCCGAGCAGTGCTCACACAGCATCAAGGCCGTGTCTCCAACATCCCCCCCCCCACCACCACCAGTGGGCTTGGGAGGGGACGTAGCCAAGACCCCTGACAAAAACCGGCCAAAGGGATATTCTATACCATATGGCGTCGGTATAAAAGCTAAGGGAAAAGGAGGAGGAAGGGGGGGCATTTGGTTTTTACGACTTTTTGTCTTCTGGAGCAATTGCTGTGCACACGGAAGCCCTGCTGCCCAGGAAGTGGCTGGGCATCGCCTGCTAATGGGAAGTAGAGAATAAAATCTTATTTTCCTTTTCCTACCACGTGCAGCTTTGCTTTTGCCTTTACCTTGACCCACGAGTTTGGTTTGTTTTTTCTTTTCCATCTCCTTTTCTCCCCGCCTGCCCTGCTGAAGAGGGGAGGGATGGAGCGGCTTGGTGGCACCTGGCGTCCAGCCAAGGTCAACCCATCACAACCGGGTTGTTAATAGAGCCGGGAACGGTGCAAGCACGCAGGTAGGGTACAACCAACCTGGTTTAAGAACAGCCTGGTCCCGTGAGGCTGGTGCACCACCACTAAGAGGGCATGAAGAGCCCATGCCTGAGGCAGAGGGGGTGTCAGCCTTGCGCACCGCACAAGGGCGCTGCCAAAGGGGCTGCTAAAGGAAGAAAAAGCTGGGTGCAAAGTAATACAGCCTTCATTTGCTGAAAAGATGGATCTGCTCAGGATAATGCACCGTTGGCCAACCCCTTCTTAAAGCCTTAGTGCATGCATGCACAGGGAGAAAAAAAAAAAAGAAAGAAAGAAAAGAGATCATTCAGCTTAAATACTAAATTAATTACTAGCATGACCCTTAATCACTAAAAATAAAAATCTGTGCGGTATCCATTCACAAGTAGGTAGGTCAGCTGGTGATACCACTGCTGCGGCTCATTGCTCCATAAGGAAAGGCAACAGCTCTGAAGAACGATGTTGCTGGACTCAGAGGCTCCAGCATCTCACCCAAGGACGGCTCTTGCCAGCCCTGCTGACTTCATGAGCACCAAAGAGCTCACGGCCACAGGTGGTCTGATCCAAACCAGGTGTCACAGGCTCAGGATTGGCTCGGTACCTTAGATCCCCCACTGGAAACACTGACAACGAGCCTTCTGCTTGGGAAATGGCAGCAAGACAGCCTCAAGAGAGCCACGATTCAGAAACTGCCCAAACAGGCAGCTGGGGATTTGGGAAGACTAATGAGAAATTAATATAATTTTGATCTGAGTTTTTAGAAAGAGATAGTCCACGTCCCTAATTAGAATTCCGTACAGGTTTACAGATAAATCTTTCTCTTGCTCGCTCTCCTTATCCTCTGAGTTGTAATTGAACAGACCCCATCAGCCAGAGTGGGAGAGACTGAGATTTGTAGGGACACTGTTATGGAATTTCAAGTCATTCACTATTTTAATAGTTTTTCTGCCTCTTTTTGCCCTCCAACAATTCAAGTCCATGGGATGTCCATGCTGAGAGAGCAAAGGGGCAGAGAGGGCCTCTGGAGGAGCATCTGTTCATAGAATCATAGCATGTTTTGGGTTGAAAGGGACCCCTAGAGGTCACCCAGTCCAGCCCCCCTGCAGGGAGCAGGGGCACCTTTAACCAGATCAGGTTGCTCACAGCCCCGTCCAACCTGGCCTGGAATGTTTCTAGGGATGGGGCCTCCACCACCTCTATCTGTTGGTCATGCTCAGGGTGTTCGTTCAGGATGCTAAGCCAACTGGTCCAAAGACTAACTAGTATGGCTAACACTTTTCCCTGTGAGGCTGAAAAAAAAGAATAAATTGACACATCTGGAACAGCGAGGAGGATGGGGAAGCCTCGGGTGATGCGCCCCTGACACAACACAGAAGCGTCTGTCATTGTCATCACATCCTCACGAGTTTGTACAAACAACAAGAGGCTGCACTCCACAAGCATGTGCCTGGCTGTGAATTATATGCACAGAAAAATCCAGATTTCAGGGAAGTTTTGTCTGGCCTGAAAATGCTCTGCCCACATGTGCAGCCATACAACCACCATCTGCCAGCCTGCCTACGGGTAAACATGCTGCTTTCCATCAACCCCCCCCCTCTTTGCACCAACACGTACTTTACACTTTCTAAAGCAGAGCCCTCAAGCCTCAGCTGGCTTTTTCCACACGAACATTCCCGCTTGCATCAAGAGGGCTGGGATTTGGCTGGTCAGGCCCCTGCCTAACCCACAGGGAACAAACACTGCAAGGCTGTCGACCTCCTCCCTTGCCACCAGCCTCCGAGGACAGGGCAAGGGATCAAGGGAAAAGAAGGGAGCCCGCAGGGCTGCACTTACCATACCGTCGGCTTGTTCTCCAGGCTCGCACCGCGTAATGGAGAACCCCATCCATCCACACCAGAAACCAGCTTATACAAAAGCCCAGCAAAAGTCCCAGCATCAGATCAATCTCTTGCTTGGTTACATTGTCAGTCACAAAGTAATTCTCCGAGGAGTCCACCACCGACTGATCCCCGTCATACGGAATAACGTAGTGGACATGATGCCTGTTGCAGGGAACAGAAACAGGGAAAAGCATCAGCGGAGAAGAGCGGAGTACGTTTTCCATCCAGCGCCTGCTCTTGTGGCCAGGGGCCGGTTTAACACCGTTCCTCCACGTTTCTATCAACATCCCTGAGAGCAGAAGTGCCATCCTGGCCTTTTGTGCTTATGTCAGCAGAGGAATTGGCAGAGAGCGAGGTAGAAAAGTACAGAAACCTGAACCCACGCCTGGAACTCGTGTCGCATTCCTGACACGGGCTCCCTGCGCCTAAGTTCGTCATCTGTAAAACGGAAGATAATATTAAGGACAGCATGAGGTTGGAGCAGCCGCCCCCCAGAGACGTAAAGGGCACTTCTGCGTTCGTGTTTGCAGGCGGAGGTCAGTAACACTTTGCTCCTGCAAGTGCATGCAGCCGTGTAGCCCTGCGAGCGCAATCGCAGTGTGCTGCCTGGCAGGAGGCAGAGGAGCCCGCGGCTGGGCAGTGCCGCCCGCGCTGGCAGCGCCCTGTGCTGTTTTGCTTCATGTCCCATCTCTCGGAGCAAAGCGAGAATCTTATCTTTCACATATTAGAGCAGAGCATGTTTACAGCCACAGAAGAAGTACTTGAAAGCATGCCTCGAATTCACCCGCAGACAGCAGATGGCAGAGACCCCGCAGCGCATCGCGCCTGGAGAAGTCGTGCAAGGTCTAAGACCATCTCGGGTTCTTTTCCTGCGTGACTGGGGTGCTTCGGGATGCGGGGTCTCCCTCACCCTCCTCAAGGAAGAGGCAGCAGTTACTGCCTGTAGCAAGTAGCAAGAAACCCCTCTCAGCACCGGGAGCAGCCGACAAGCCTCCCCTTAGCACCCAAATGCCACCGGGGTAACCTGCAGCGGAACCTCACAGCTCCCTCCTGCAGGGCTCCGGCTCAGGAAGGTCTCCCAGCCTGGCCCTGCTGGGTGCAGGATCTGCCAGCACCCTGCTTCCCATCTCATCCCACCAGTCATCACCTGCTGGGGACACAGCCCAGAGGCCTGGCTGGAGCTTGCATTGTCACCAGTCTCCAAAAAAAAGGCTTAGTGCTGGCCCCAAAGAGCACAGAAGTGCAGCAGCTGCCCTGCCTGCCCACATGACCGGTGGCACGCAGCAGGGAGGGCTGACGTGCCAAAGGCTGCCAGTCCTCTTAGAGGAAAAGCATGGACTTGACCTTCCAGAGATTTACATCTCTCCCAGGGGTTCTGGAGAGGCTGGCCCCATGCTTTATGCCAGAAGGGCAAGTGGGTTCATTTGTGCAATGAGCTCATGGAGACCAAGCTTGGGATGATGCTGAACTGCTTGAAAGACTCTTGGTTAACTTGGGAAAAGCAGGAGAACAGCAGGGAAGGAGCGAGGGGGAGTTGCAGAGCAGAAAAAAATAAGGCAGGTCTGTGGGGGCTGAATGTGTGGGACAGGAGGATCCCAGGATGCAGGACACAAAGCAAAGCTGCTCTGGAGCCTCTGCATCTGCTTCAAACGGCCTTAACCTTCCCTGAGAGCAGCCAGGAGCCATGAGGCTGCCCAGGCTCTGTGCTTAGCCATCCTGCCTCCTCCCAGAGCCTGACTTAGAGGCAGGCACTGCTTGGGCTTGTGCTGTCACTGGGAGCCCAGGAGCGGCCAGCCAGCCCCGGCGAGGTACGCTCCGCAGCCCCACGTGCCTGCCGGCCCTGTGAAGGTTGCGTGCATCAGCCCTGGCACTGCAGCACGGGTGCATCACCAGTGCTCCCAGCTCAAGGCCAGGGCACAGTTGCATGGGGTCTCCCCAGCACTGCCCACCAACAGCCCCACCAGCATCACCGACACTCACGTCCCTCCCACATCCATGGACCCAGCCCTGCTCCCACATGCAGGAGAGGAGGCAATCGCTGGAGGCTTCTGAATATGCATGAGGTGCAGGTTGCTCAATAATCATGCCTGAGAAACGTCCAAATATTTACACAAACAAACCTCCACTCAAAGGAACCTACTGAAAACAGCCCTAATCTCAGCAATGACTTAATGGAGGCCACCGGCACCAGAGGCACCAGCTCCCGGCGGATCAAGGCATATAGGGCTGGCATACAACTTGGTGCCGTGGCGTGGGGGGTGGAAAAAGCTGTGTGGCTGGGAAGCCCATCCAGCCATGCTCCTGTGGTCTCGTACTGCTCCCCACCTGCACTCAGCAAAGGCCCCGGTAGTAGGGACCAGGCTGGGGCTGTAGCAGAAAGGAGACGTGTCCCAGCCAGCCCTGATTGGCAGCTCAGAGGGACCTCAGAGGCTAACCCCTGCTCATTCCTCCTCTTGCTTGTTGGTTTGTAATTGGACATTTTTTTCCCCTCATTTGGCTAGGGAAAACCTAAGGGGCAGAGGGCTCCCGAAAAGGGAGCTCTTATTGATGAATGGGAGGGCTCCCATTAATGCCATGAACACAGGCAAGCAGCTTGGCAGAAGGGGAAAAGGCAAGCCTCACACACCCCTCCCATGTGCCACGCTTCCCCAGGCACTGCCAGGGATACCTGGCAGGTCCTTAACTTCCTCCCTTTTGCTTCTTGCCGTACAGAAACAGCCTAAGGGCTGAGTTCACAAATGCCTCCATTCCTAAATTGGAATCCTAGATTACTTGAAATGACCAAGAACTGGAGTGCCTCAGCAGGAGCTGGCGGTATCTCCTCTGCATTGGTGTGGCACAACCCGCAGGGTTATCTAAAAACCGCCCCGTGTGGAGCATCACTGACACGCAGCCACCGCTGGGGCTGAGAGAAGCAAAGCCTCCTAGAGCCATCAAGGACAGACCCATTCCTTGGCAGTGAGAGCAGACCGCTCTCCACTCATCAGGTGGTTTTCATGGAGGGTCTCAGCCCTGTACCAGTCCTGGAGAAGAACCCTCCCACTGCCAAACTTCCCCCTGAACTCAGGAGCAGGGATGTGCCTGCAGCGCTTGCATATGTGCACCCACACGCACGCACACGCACACACGCAGTGTGGCCAGCACCACGGTACCATGGGACACGGCTCTCCTCACGTGCTTGACAAGGTTTTTTACAGTCTGCTCTCTTCACAGCTCTCATCCTCTGCTCGCAGGGCACCGAGAGAAGGGACACGGTCACCTCTTCCCCGCCTTGTCCCTCTCGGTGCAGGCTGACTCTGCACACTGCAGTGGGATCTCCTCCAGCTCTCCCAGCTGCCTTTGGTCACCACTGGGCTAAACGGCACCTTGGGGGCGGCAGTCAGGGCCTAACGCTCCTTTTGTGTTTGCAGCTCCCTGTCCATGTGAGGGGGACTGTCCCCAAAGCCCAGTGGTTTCAGAGTCCAGGCTCAGAGGTGAAGTCCCTGTTTCTGCCCTGTAGCCTCCATAAAAATCACAGAATCACAGAGTGGTTGAGGTTGGAAAGGAGCCCTGGGGGTCATCTGGGCCGCCCCCCTGCCCAAGCAGGGCCACCCAGAGCCGGTTGCCCAGGACGGTGTTCAGACGGCATTTAAATATCGCCAGGGAGGGAGCCCACAACCTCTCAGCAACCGACCCAGAGCTCAGTCACCCGCACAGTGCAGAAGTGTTTCCTGGTGTTCAAGCAGATTCTCCCGTGTTTCAGTTTGTGCCCGTTGTCTCCAGTGCTGTCACTGGGCACCAGTGCAAAGAGCCTGGCTCTGCCTTCTTTACACCCTCCCTTCCTGTATTTGTATACATTGATACGATCCCCCCCGTGCCTTCTCCCTGGGAACAGACGATAGGACGAGGGGGAATGGATTGAAGTTGCGCCAGGGCAGGTTTAGGTTGGACATTAGGAAAAACTTCTTCACCAAAAGGGTTGTCAGGCTCTGGAAGGGGCTGCCCAGGGAGGTGGTGGAGTCCTCATCCCTGGAGGTATTTGAAAGAAGGACAGATGAGGTGCTTAGGGACAGGGTTTAGTGGTGGGATGGCAGGGTTAGGTTAAAGATTGGACTCGATGATCTTAAAAGGTCTTTTCAACCAAAGTGATTCTATGATTCTATTCTATGATTCTCTTCTCCATCTCCACAGCACAACGAGCCTAGGTCTGTCAGTCATTTAGGTCCAGAGCCTGCAGATGGAGTGGGGCAGACAGAAGGACAACATAACCAGCTCTGGGCTGCAACTGTTTGCAACAACTATTTTCTACACCCCCTCTCTAACGTGAGTGCACCAACACCTCTGCATGCCCATGAGCAGCAAGAGGCATCTCAGACGGACGACGGAGGGAGGAAGCTCCAGGAAAGGGTGGGTGGTTGACCCTTTCTCGCTGTTCATGTCTGGGCTGGGGCTGGGCACACAAAGTGACCATCGTCTTCCAGCATTCCATAAGGAAGGATTCAGCCCTTGCGGTATCCCTGTGCTAGCCCTTTGCCTGTACAGCCTGAAGTGCTGTGGGACAGTCGTGCCCAGGGGAGAAAGGAGTCAGTCCTGTTGTACAGCGAGCCACCAAGAAGTCCAAAGGCAATTCATAGGAGGCAAAATTCAACAGACAGCAAAAACTTTGGCCTGTCTGGATTTGGCAGCTTAATTTTCCAAGTATCAGAAATCAAAGTTGGGTCCCAGGTGCAAATTTCCTTAAAAGAAAAGCCTCCCATCACTAAAGCACCCCAGGAAAGTGCTTGAGGCCTTGCACTGCTACCTCCCAGGCAGCTTTCGTGAGCTACCAGAGTAGTTCCATGCCATGGAGATGCCAGTGCTTGGTTTCCACCCTGCAGAGTTTTCTGGAAAGGGTTTAGCAAGGCTCAAGGGAAGATGACTTTTTCCTGCTAGTGCAGCAGTTGGGTGATCTGGGCCACAGGGATTTTCATGCTTTGTTTTGGCTTAAAAGGATTGAGTGGTGCCACTGAGCTGGGGAGAAGAACAGGACAGACACACACCCCACCCCCCCCCCGAAGTTTTCTGTTGCAGCTGAAGTCCTTGGGGATGTTACGGGAACAATTCAGAGGCACTGGCACATCAGCACAGCATGTTATTAATAGTGCACAAAGGTCCAGGGTCCCCACCGCATGTCAGGGGAATTGGAAACTGGAACGTGGCCTGGATGGCTCTGGGGGTCGGATCCAGCAAGGGAATGTATCACCTCTAAGCTGAGCTTAATGTGGGTGCAGCAAGCCACCGCCAGCTCCACGCCAGGGCACTTTCTGGGAGAGCAGACAGCACTGGAGACCAGGTTCTGGCAGGGCAGCTCCTCAGAGCAAACACTTTTGGCCCAACCTTGTTTTCAGAAACGTGGCCACCCAGGGGCTAACATAACCCTCCAGCCAGTGCCCATTTCACCAACTAAAGGCCTGTGAGAAGAGACAAAAACCTCCTTCGTCCTGGCATCAGCTTAGCCAGCAGTCGGATGGCTGACGTGGGCGGCGAGGACTCCGGGGTTCGCAGCACCCTCAGCTGCAAGAGAGCTGTCACGAAGTATGTGTGGTCCTCAGAAGGCAAACCCAGGTCCTGACCATGCTTCTTCACAAGAAAAAGAGGTACCAAATAACCTGAGGATCAATTCCTGGACAGTTCAAGCTGGTATCAGTTGCCACAACAGATCCAGGCCAAATTATTCCTACTAGGTTAATCAGGTGCCAGCTCCTTTCATGTGCCATGCACTTCCAGCCATACCTTAGCTATGCCCACCCTTGATGAGGTGGAGCTCCCCCAGGAAGCAGACGTGATTGTAGGAAAGAAATGTAAACACCCTCAAAAGCGGGAGGAACTGGTGATTGCCCGAAGCAAGCGAGAGACTGGGTTTGCTCATCCATCCCCAGCTCGGCAGCACCTGGCTCAGGTGAGCAGTGTTTGTGTCTGTGCACATGTGCTCGAGCTGTAGCATCCCTGCCTTCTTCCCCAGCCTTTGCGACAAAGCAGGGGAGACCTCCTCTCCCCCCCTCCCAGGGCAAGCTGGGCAGCGGGCTGGAGCAGACCTTGGCCAGCACGGCTGGGAAGTTTCACTACGGAGCTGCCCAAAGCGCTATTGTCCCTTCCAGTGACCTTGCGTGTGTGCTGGCTGCTGCAGCCACAGCACAGCACGGGAGCCTTTAAAAAAGCGCCGCTGATCTGTCGTTTTAAATGCAAAGAGCCCTGTCACTGCCTCTACACTTTCCACTTTCCCCCTCTCCCTGGCTGGCACACGGATGCTCTGGCTCAGCTTGGCTCCCTCCTGGGCCGGTGTCAGTCTCAGTCGGTAGCAGACATGTCACATCTCCCAGGCTCACATTGTAGCTGTCACAACCTGGCTGGATGGACCCATTCCCCACCTCCTGCTGCAGTAGGATTTGGGGGAACGTGGCTTATCCTGCCTTGCTGGCCAGCCCCCCCGCACAGCCACCAAAGCCTGCCCTGCACAGGGGCTGCAAGCAGAGCCAGCGGGAGGCAAAGAGCCCCCCTGTCCTGCAGCCCTGTCTGACCTTGCAGCCTCTCCCCAAACATGCCAGCAGCCCAGCGCCTCTCAGAGCCGTTGCCAGCAAAGCCAGCCCACAGACCAGCATGGATGGCACCATTGCTCAGGTGAAAACATCTCCCTGGGGCCCCGCTACCAAGGAAGGCCAGGTGGCCTCCAGCACTAGGCAATGAGCACCCCTAGCCTCCCAGCAGCTCATCCACAGGAGATCTGGGGACAGAGAGGTTTAATGACTTTTCCAGAGTGGCTGGGAAAGGAGGAAACAGAGAAAAAAAAAAAAAGTATTCTCTGTGTACCTCCCAACAGCAGTGCTGCTAGCCTGGGACAAGCGGTGGCCTGCCCCTCCTCTGAGCGTGGAGGGCAGCATTGGGCCCCGCACAGGCAGAGCCCAGCCAGCAGCTTTATTCCAACCCGTGCCACCACCAGGCAGCACTGCTCCAGCACCGCCAGCTGTCCTCCCCAGTGACCCCGGAATCAGGGCAGAGCCCCAGCCAGCAGCCACCTTACACACTTCCACCCCATTGCACTGCAGGGTCTCCATGCGCACCAGTCACTCCAGAGAGGTCCAGCCTTGCCCCGAGACCTTCCCTCCTGGATCAGAGCCTACTGAGAGCAGGAAGAGCTGACCCAAGGGTTGGCCAGGCCCCCACCTCTGCTGCAGGGTACTGGCATTCAGGTAAGGCTGATGCTCCGCTCCATCCTTTTTAACCCCTCTCACGGGGAAAGACGTTGCCTAGGAGGGGAAGACTCACCCAAGGTCACTCAGAAGGTCAGTGGCAAGGAGAGTACATGCCAGAGCTCCTGAGGTCCTTGTCCTTTCCTAGACAGGGAACTTCCAAGCCCCCCCAGGCTGTTTTAAAGGGTCCTTGCTCCACGCAGGTGTCATCTGTTCTCTCCAACTCACCCTGCCTCCACGGACGCCCTTTGGTGTTTTTCCTTTGCATGACATCACCCAGCTCCTGATCTGCTGCCAGCTCTCTGCTTCCAGAGAGGACCCTTTACTGGCTGGGACAGAGACATTTGGACTGGGGCAGTGCTACACTTCTGCAGTCCTCCACAGCTCTGCTCTCTCCTGGGAATAGGTGCATCCTGAGGAAGTAAGACCAGAGGGGCTGGGCTGCCTGCATGCAAGCAAGGCCCCAACATGGTGATTTGGAAAGCCTGAATACCTCCACATGCTGAGGACAGAGAGTGCCAAGCTCCCCCAGGGATCTGCTCCAGCAGGCACATTCCTGCATGGCATCAACAGGAGCCAGCCGGAGCGTAAATGTGGCTGTCACCCCTTCTTCCTCCAGCAAGAAGGCAGATGTTAAGAGAGGAACAGTCCCTGCCATACCGGCCATGTCTGTGCAGGCTCAGTATCAGCACCAGGACCAGTCCTGTCTCTCTGCTGATGTTCTCACTCCATGCACCATCACTACCCCAGCGTCCCTTCCCAAGCAAAGGGCAGGACTGTTTTCCCACTGAACAACTGTAGATGCACTTTGGCCTCAGGGGTTCTGGCGGCTTTGCCCTCCTTGGCTCTAGTGCTGCCAGTAGGGCAGCCAAGTGGGAAAGCACCAGTCCAGCCCAACAGCAGCACCCCACCCGCACAGAGGAGTATGTCTGCTCCCACTCACCACCCAGCGGACTCTCCACCAGCTCCTACGGCAAAGGCACCGTCCAGCCCAGGCTCACCCAGACTGAAAAGAGTGGCTCGGCAGACGTTGCCACTTAACAGACCGCAAATATGCATCAGCCTTGTCCACCAGTTTCTTTGCACTGGGTGCTTGCCCCTGCGGCTCCCAGCACTGCTCAGCCAGCCAGCCATGGGTCTGGTCCCCAGAGGAACAGTCACTCTTTGCACAGCACGGCCTTCACAAGCGCCCCCTCGGTTCTCCCGTGCCCAGCACGAGGCCACAAATCCCTTCTGACATCATAGACCTGAAAAAACATCTGCCAGGGTCCAGCACCATGAGGTCGCTCTTGCCTCAACAAATTGCTACCCGGCTTCTGGCATAAAGTCACCGGCACCAGCCTCAAATAGCCCCAGTGACCCTGACCCCACAGGAATACGCACAGGAGGGCGCAGATCAGCCCTAGCAGCGCCAAGTGTCCAGCGTTCAGCAGTGCCTGAGGATGGGGCTGGTTCTCTTCCCCAAAAGTCTTGACCCCAATGACTCTCCCCAATCACTGCTAATACACTGAGTGTCTGCGAACACGGGGAAAAAACCCAAAGCGTAGTCCCCAGCTGCAGGAAATGAGGCCCCCTCTGAGCGGCAAGGGTTGGCAGAGAGCATTTTGGGAAGAAGCGGGCAGGGTGCCGTAAGCTAGCACTCCCTTTCACTTGTCCTGGGACCTGCTTGCTAGGCTTAGTCCCCCAGTTCCTAGTTCCCTAGTTCTCCTGGAGAGGAGAACAGGCAGAGTCCAGGGAAAGACCCATTGCTGCCCATGAGGAGAGACCCCAGCTACAGCCTCCATGCAGCTGAAGAGCTCTTTAAGGAGACAGCCAGAGCACTCTGCCTTGCTGGCCATGCACCTGGGTACCTCTAACGAGCCTAGGGCCACCAAAATGTGGGCAGAGCCTGGGGCACCCCTGGGTATGGCTCATGCCACTCCCTGCCAACCTCCCACTGGAGACCGACCCGGGAGGGAGACTCACCGTGTCCCAGCTGCCCGCCCCAGGGAGCAGAAAGTGCAGGCAGAAGAAACAAGTGGGAAGAGGGAGCTGGAAACAGAGCCAGGGCCCCATCCCACTGCCAAGGGGGTGGAGGTCGGGGCTGCAGGTGCACTCATGGCACACATCTACCTTTGGCCCCTGCCTGATGTGGTCTGAGCCAGGAGCCAAGCGCCCAGGGCTCCCCGCAGCCTTCCCAGTCCTCTGGCTGGGAAGAGCACTCTAGCATCAAAGAGCGGCAGGGATGGCCAAGGGCTGAAGCCTGGGCTTTTTCCCTGGAGCCTAGCAGGGATGAGGTGGGACACAGAGGCCTGGGAGGGGCAGAGCACGGAGCCCCAAACCCCCTGGCCTGCTTGGCCTCAGCTGGCTCCCGAGGCACACGCAGGGTCAGCCCTCGCTGGCCGCAGCCACCACCAGCAAGGCAACGGTTCCCAGCCCCTCACGCTGACATGAGGAGATTCTGATTCCTTCCTGCTGTTCGCTGAGTGCCCAAGGCCAGGTCCTCACAGTCCAGCCTAGGGTGCTTAGACATGGTAGACCATTCCCGGGGAAGGGGTCCACTCTGATAACCTGAGGAAGGATACAACCAGGATAGCAGAGTGGAAGGAAAACATTTCTGAATTCATTAGTTGGTGTGACTGACGCTACAGCCTAGGCTAGGGCAGGAGGGAAAACCAATAACCACAGCAGCTCAGCCTATTGCACATCAATCTTCATTTATCCCTATTCCTCTTTCCATTCAATTTCTGCAACATTTACTCATTTTCCCCATTCCTCCCTGCAACTCACTGAACTGCAGCCAGTTCCCTCCTCCGAGGACTCCCTTTGATTACTGGCAAATGAGGAGTCCTTTACCAATCCCGGGTACCACTGTTCACAAGATGCTCCAGGATGCATCCTCGCCTAGCCCAAGGCAGCATGCTATGTGCACTAAAGGTCTGCACTCAGGGCGCTTGGACAGCTGACAAAAAAGACAAGGTACATTCAGCATCGCCTGCCTTTTGAATCTGAGAACTCAGAACACTGGCATTTGGGCAGCAGGTCAGAGCCCACAGAGAGCAGGTGAGAATCACAGACCAGGCCTTAGCACGAGGCCACACGAAGTCCCGTAGCGTAGAGATGCTTTGTGCAAGTGTCTCCTACGTCAGAGCACAAACAAACACATTGAAACCAGTCCTCATGCACAACAAGAGCCTGTGCCCAGGAGCGAAGACCAGTTGCTATTTCTGTTGGCAAGAGCCATTGCTTCTACGCACCTAAGGCAACTGGTAAACTTCCGCTTTTTGCCTCCCTTCAGATCCACGCTTGACAATTTGGAAGCTGTTTTGTGCACTTTCTAAGAAATGACCTAACTATGTCTGGGGAGAGTGCCATGGCTAATTTATCTGCCTCAATAGCATCTCTGCAGACATCCAGTTAGAGGAGAGAGGAGCGCCCCTGCCACCTTCCCAGACGTGGGCAGAAGGGACACTCTGCCAACAACCCCAATGAGACCTGACACTCCTCAGTCACTCCAGACGATGCTGAAGTCTGTTACCAGCAGCCAATTTCCACCACCACTGAACACAGCTGTGACAAGTAAAAAGAAAAATTGGTTGAAGAGGCAGAGGAAAACTCTTAAACTAGTGAAAAACATCAAGAAGACTCCCAAAAATTACCTAAGAAAAAGCCAATCCCTGCCAAAAAAAAATCAAAAACACCATGGATGGTTCTTGCCCATGGTCTTCCTGAGTGACCTTAAAACAGAGGCGCCTGAGGTGCCCAAGGAGCCAGGTATTTAGGGTCTGCTTAAGATCACTCAGGGCCCGGCTGCATTCGGCCCTTGAGGTGCTGCTTGTAACTTCTTTGCTGTTCTGCCACAGGAGGAACCACAGGGAGGAACATAATGATCACCTTCGGTGAATGAAGCAGAATGGAAGGGCAAAGCCGTTTCCCTTCATTGAGCTCTGCACATCCTGGTTTCAGCTTAGCTTCCACACCGGGGACACCAGAGGGATGTGACGCCGGGGAGACAGAATGCAGCTGGTTCCAGAGGCAGCTCAAAGAGGGGTGAGTAAAGCTCAATTTAAATGTTGGATGTGGCAGGGGAGGGCTCCCCCAGCACGTCCTTTAGCTGGCACAGCCTCATGCTGCTCTACTCCCCCACAGACAAGAAACTCTCCAGCAGGCAGTGAGTAACCAGGCACAGGAGGGGAATGGGGCCTCTTGGAGCACAGGGTGAGGATCACAGACAGCAGTCCCGTAGAGAGGAGAGCAATCCACCTCCCCAAAAGTCAACCCCCCAGGTTCTAATGCAGAGAGCAGCCAAAGCCCAGGTACAAGCTGAGCATCTCAGCGATCCCATGCAACACAAGACGTGCTGCATTGTTTAGGAGAATTGAGCATCGCCAAACAGCCACGGAGAGAGGTGGGTGTTTGTCCAGTCATAAACTTGTACACAGCAAAGGCATTTCTCTTGGCATAGAATCCACTCTGATGCTCTCAGCTTCCTAAACGCTCCACAAAAGCACAGACCAGCTATGTCAACGTGCTCTGTCCAGCACCATCACAACTCTCAGGAGAAAAGCCACAGAGAATTAAAAGCTGATCGAAGATTACAAAGCCTCAAAGTGACACTGTCCTAGGCAGCAACACTCCTTCCTGGACACAGATCCGCTGGGTTCTTCAAACCCCATTCCCATTTAAGCCACACGACCACTGGGGGTAACACCCAGACCACAAACACTGAGAAACAACACGGCCCGGTGTCAACAAAGGCAAAATGACAAGCGTTTAAATGAAAGTTACTCAGTTTCCCAGGGCTGGCAGATGCATATACACAAGCATGCACACAAAGACAAATGGACTTCCAGGCCCACAGAAAACTCTTCTTCCAGAAAAACAAAAAAACCAACCCCTATGTTCATGCAGGAGCTGCTGAGGAAAGTGAGACACAGGCAGAATGCAAAAATGGTAGTCCAGCCAGCAGCACCCTGCCGCTGGCCACCACCTCGCTGTGCCTTTCCAATGAGGTGAGGTGGGAAGGGGCTGGGGGGACAGGTGAGAGAGAGCTGATGGGGGTGACTTACCTGCCACAGTTGCAGTGACAAACTCGGTCTTCCCCTCTCAGATGCGGTAAGATGTAATTGTGAAATCTGTCCAACAACGCATTCATGTCCATCAAGCAAGCTATTGCCTGTAAGAGCCCATAACCAAGGCATCTGGTCAACTCTGGATGATGGAATAAAACATTGACTCTAGTTTGATTGCCAAAGACTGAAGCGGTCATAAAGAAAATAATCTTGGGTGTTTAATGGGGCGCACACGCATGCACGCACACGCATACACACAGAGGTGCACAAGCTAAGGGACAGTGGGGGGGGGGGGAATGGAGGGGAGGGAAAGAAGCAAAATCTCTTACCATAACGATAGAGGCGCCCAGGATCATGAAAATCATGGTGTTTGCATTCATGGACATCAATAGGGAATTGCCAGCGGTCGGGTCCGTCCGCCCCCAGCCCGCGGAGAGCGAGCAGCGGCCGCGCTATTCCGCAGAGCTCAGCCCGGGGCGCATCGCGCTCAGCGCCCGCAGGCTGCGGTGCGGCGGGGGGCGGCGGGGGGCGGCGGGGCCCCCCGCTCACACCCGCGCTCCCCCGTGTCGGGGATGCCTCCGACTCCCTCGCCCTGCCCGTTTTATTTTATTTTATTTTTTTTTAATTTTTCTAGGACAAACGTGACAGGGAAAAAAAAAAAAAATCAAAAAATCAAAAAATCAAAATCAAATCAAATCCCCTTCCCCCGGCCTCAGCCGAGGGAGGTGCGCCACGGCTCCGGGAGCGGGCACACACCGCCACCAGCACAGCCCTTCATGCAGCAACTGGAAAGCGAGCCAGCCAAAACCGGGGGGGGGGGGGGGGGGGGGGCTGGGGGAGGAGGAGGCAGGCTGCAAAAATCACCCAGTCCGGGGGAGCCTCATTGCATCCTCTTCCCCGACCCTCCCCGAAATCGCCCCCTTCCCGATCGGTGCAAAATAAATAAATTAATAAATAAATAAACCACCCCAAGCCCCAAACCACCACCCCACAAATAAAAACCCAACCCTCCCGGCTCGGGGCTGCGCGTCCCCGCCGCTCGGCTCCGGGCTGGGAGCCCCCGGCCCAGCCCCTCCCGGGCGCGGGTGGCTCCGCGCCGCCGGCCCCGCGGGGGGGGGGGGGGGGGGGAGTGCGGGCTGCGGCGGGGAGACGCGCCCGGGCCGAGCCGGCCGCCCCCTCCCCACCCCGGGCATTTACCTCCGTGGGGCGGCGCTGCTCCCCGGGCGGCTCATGGCGGCGGCGGCTCTGCGGTCCTGCCCTTGCGGGGCCTCCCCCCCCCGCAGCCCCCGCCCCCGGCCCTCCCTCCCGCCCGGGGTCGACCCCGGCCTCCCCGCATCCCCGAGGGGCGGCGGACCCAGCCCCATCCCGCGCCCGGGCGCGACCGAAAGCCCGGGGATGCGGGGGGCGGCGGGGGCCGCGGCTTCGGCCGCTGCCGGATGGAGCGCGGGGGTCTGGGGTCCGGGGCGGGACAGGAGCCCCGACCTCCGCCGCTGCCCCGGGCGCCTCCCTCCACTGCCCTCTCCCACCCGCACTCCTGGGGGTCCCCAGCCCTTTGCCCCGGGCCGGCCGGGGTCCTGCTGGGCCCCTTTCTGGGGGAGATGCCTGAAGGGGCCCCTGAACGCGGCCGCAGGCACCCAGCCCTTCTTCGAGCACGCTGGCACCAGGGCCGGGGGCAATGCCCACCTCTGCCGAGCATCTCCCTGGGATTCAGCCCCCTAAGAAAAGCTGGGGTGATGCAGAGAGAGGAGCCCCAACTCACTTGTGTGCCAGAAATAAAATTACCCAACTTTGTCCCGTCTATCAAACCTGAGATCTCAGGTCCACGCAAAAGGTCGCGCTCCAGGTTCTCCCGCGGTTTTATTTCACCATGCTATTTGGTCAGTCCAACTCAGGCCGCGTTTAGGAGCTTCTGGGAAAAAAATAGAAGAAGTGACCAGCCAATAACTTTTTGCTTGCTTTGTTGTTTGTTGCTCTTTTTAACGTAAACGGCACAATCTGGATGAACGGAAGAGATTACAGCCACCACGTGGGAAATGCATGGCAGCACATAGCTTGATGGCAGTTACGTCGCATCATGCAGCGCTTTCACCTCCAAGTCCTCGGCCGTCCTCAAGGTCAGTCTCACCTTGCTGGAACCGAAGGATCTTCTGTTTTTTAGGCTTGTCGGGGCCATCAAAGTAGAGTTTGCTTGTTCTGGGGTTTGCATTCTTGCATATTTGTTTTCCTTCTGTTCCTCAGGCCACAATCAGCTTCCTTATGTAATGACTTGTGTTATATAAACTCCATTCTTCAAGGAACAGTCATTAACCTACTACTGGGTATTGAAAATACCAAAATACTGCCACACAATTAAAATCACTAAATGGTGTCCTCAAATTAGAGCACAGATTGCATTGCAGATTTTTTTTTTTTTTTTTTTTTTAAATTAAACCACACCCTTGAAGCGTTCGACAAGCTAGGCACTTCATGCAAAAGAACAGCAAGGCTGGGAAGGGAAGGCGCCTCTCGCCGCAGTCCTGCCCAACCCATCAGGTTCCCTCCTCAAAAGCCCCTCTGCCCGGAGCTGCCTTCGCTTCTTACCGAGCTGGGAGGTGGTTTCCACCACCTGTACGCAGACCTCAGAGATAATGCAGCTAGGAACTCTGCAAGTTGTAGAAAACATACGCATTTTTGAAGTAACAGCCAAATAAAATCACAGGAGAGAACAGTTTGAAGACAAGTCTCGAGGCATTTTGTGTAACCGAAGTTTTCCCTGGCCATCAGCCAACGTTTCTGACCTCCCAGCCGCCCCACAAACCAGGCTGGGTCAGCTCTCAGCTGGGCTTGTGGCACCGAAGAAAGATTTTTGTCTTTGGCTCAGGTGTAAGCTGGGTTTCTCAGTACGGCTCTGGAGGAGCAGTCTCCCCTTCTTGTCCTTTTGGAGCAAAACTCCTGGCTGATGGGGATTCCAAACATCACCGCACCGATCATTTTGTTCGGTGTACGCTGCAGGCCCAGCTGCACCCAGTGCCCTTTACCTCCTGCTGTCGGCTACAGGGCAGTGCCTGACGAGCAACAAACTCCTTCCTTGCCCTGGGCAAAAGGTGCTGACGTACGGGGTAGTGCAAGAATCCTTTCTCGAACCCTCTGGCACTGCCTCGCGTACCGGATTCACTAGATCTGACAGGCTCACAGGGCTGCAAACGTGGGTAGCAGCCATGAAATTATCGCAGTCTTTATTAAATCCAGTCGCCACGCAGAACGTTTTGAGTCAATGATCTTCTGTGGCACCGAATTATATTAGAAATTCCGTCTCCTCTCTCCACCTCATCCTCCAGTCGGCAGGAGCACCACCCAACATCGGCGATTCTGCAGCCGGGGACGGCTCACACTCGCTTTGCCGCAGCTGTCAGTCAAACAGGCTTCCTCATGGCTCTCACTGGCCCATTTTCAGCGTGTCCAGCTGTGGCTAGACCCCGTAAAGCTTGTCTTGTCCCAGCCTCTTGACCCCGCCACATCTAGGTATGCTCCCTAGCCTCAGTACAGACTCTCAGTGAGTTTTCCAAGCAGCAGCTCTTCACAGCAACCCGTGGTGAAAACGATGAGTTCTGCACTGCCACGGCAGGCGACAAACCCTGGCCGACAAAAACAGGCTGCCTGGTCGTGGAGAAACGAACCAACAACAACATTTCTGTCCCATTCGGTGCTGGCACACAGGGAATCGTGGCCGCTCACGCCTGGTTAGCTGGAGACCCAGGAACAGCCCGAGGCTGTGCACAGTGCTCAGCCAGCCTGGCCTTTCATCTGCACGTCTGGGGGGAGTAAGGCCATGAAGAGCTTCTCTGGTGACTTCCATCTAATGAAAAGAGGCAGCAGGGACTGCCTGTATTTGAGCCAAGTGACATGACACTCGTATGAGTGCAGACCGTCTTTTTAACGTAGGTGCTAACAGATGCGTAGAGAGTTTTGGGTCACCACCGCAATTGTTTACAAGGGGTTTGTTAAACTTGTTCCTAATCACTTTAATGCTGCTAGAAATAAGCTGCTCCTTTTTGAAAACAAGCATCCACACTACCTATGGCTCCTGTCCAGCTTCCAGCCTCTTGTTGCACCACAATCCTCGCACGGACAAGTCCGTAGTCTGCACTACAAGACCTCAGCAGCGCTTGGCCTCTCCCTAACCGAGTGACCACTGCCTTTCCCTTTGTTTTAGCCCGCTACTGTCACCCAGCCTGCTTTAGTCCTCGCCACCTGAAGGCATAGAGCCAACCTATCCTTCCCTCCTCATTAAATGTTTTTTAAACCCCAGCGATACTGGCTAAGATGGTCGAAAAGACCAGAGATATCTGTATGGGAACAACCTCAGGTTTTTCTTGCCCTGTGTGCACGCAGCTCAAGGTAAGAATATTACCACAAGCCATGTTCCCAGGAGCTGACTCCCTCTGCCTTCCGCTTGAAGGGAGCACAGACCTCAGCTGGCATTCTGCAGTGCTCACACAAGTCAGAGTTTATAGAAGAGTCTAACAACACCCAGAGACAGCAATTCTCTCCTTTTTTTGCTTTTTAGTTTTTTCTCTTCCATAAGAACCCATTCTGCTGTCCTATACCCTCCCTCTACTCCACTGACTTTTTTGTTCCCCTGTTCTTTTCACAGTTCCTGTGCTGGTACAACCGTTTGTGTTTGTCTTTATTGATACCTTCTCCTAAGCTCCCCCACGTATGAGAAAGAGAAGTTGAAGCTGGATAATCTGCCTAGCAACAAATTCACTGCGCTGCTGCATTGGGGAAATCCAGCTCGGATCATCGATCTTTGCAGTCAGATCCAGCAATATTGAAACCTAGGGAAGAATGCTCTTTTCCACCGTCCGCACTCCGATTGCGTTATCTGCATTACTGTGTGCACTGAGCTTCACAGGCAAGCGAAGGAAGTCAGCAAGCAGAGAACTTCGGGGATAAGACACCAGCAGTGCAGAGGGGAGAAAAGGCATCGCTCTTTTATCACCAGCCGGAAGACGTGCTGTTGTCTCTGACAGAAAGAACGTTCACAAATGTTTTGAAGGCCTTATGCAAGACAAGAAAAACCAAAAACAGGCACAAAATCAGAAGTGACTTGTGTGAGAGAAAAGCAGACTGCAAACTGGAGCGAAGAGGGTTCTGCTGCTCTGTGCCTCATAGATAGGATCTGCAGCGGGCTGAGACGCGAGAGATGGAAACCTCGAGAAGTTCTTGGCGAAGATCTGCCCACACAGGAAGTAGCATCAACTTCATGGCAGCGAGAGAGCAAAATCGTACAAACGCACTTCAACAGATACCACTCTTTAATCAATATGGCCTTTCATAGAAAGTCAAAAAAGTGAGAGAAACACTGACAAAACATAATCACTGCATTTAGAAAGTGTGGGGGGGAGGGGTACACGGACACCTCTGGGAGGAATCTGCGTTTTAAAGCCACCTCTGCTGGCCTTATGGAAACTGGGAGAACAGCCCAGATAGCTGAAAACTCTCATTTACAGCAGAAATCTCCCATCGCAGCCAAATTCCAAATACTTGCAGTCTGTGTTCACGAGGTGTTAACCCTTCATTGCTTTCCTTCATTAACCAGGAAGGCGGCCAGCTATGGGACTTAAAAAGAAAGGGCCCATCTTTTGGTACTGGTACTCATCAGGGGGAGCACCACTGCATCTACAAGGCAGGGAGGAGCACGCCATCAGCATATACGTGCCACCCCACTCTTAAAGGAAAAATACATTATTTTTCCCATTTCCTTTAAACCAACATTTCTCTTGAAATTTTTTTTGGACACACAAAATAACTTGGACCTTGTGTTTAGCCAGAGCTTATTTTATACCTACATATGTATTTGTGCGTATAAAATATATGTCTCTCTCAAACAAGACTAGGACCCCATAAAATTGCTATATAAACCGAGCTTCATTCTGGATTTCAATGCATATGGAGCCAAAGTAGCTACATAAATACATACATTTTTCACTAACCTGTAAGTTAAATGAGAGGTAACGTGTCAGAGCAAGAACAGCTTAAGCTGATGAACCAGTTTTGCTCACAGAAATGCGAATACTTCGAACTAGACCGTGGATCACTCAGAATACTTGCCTGTCCACCCGGGTCAGTCATCCATGCAGTCAAACATCCTTCTGCACACTGGAAAATAAACAAATGACAAATGACCAGCTCCCAGCGTTGCTTTGGCTTATGAATAGAATGTTCAGGATGGAAAGAACAATTTTGTGACGTCCTGTACACTATGTCATGGGTTTAGACCATTTCAGCTGAAGAGGTGCAGTGAACTGAAGTTCTGTTAATGAATCCATACTCAACACTACAGCAACCAGAATTCTCTGCCAATTATGCACATGAAAAGTGTAACCTTTATGTAATAAAAAGGATGCTTCTGTACTTCTCCACATACACACAAAACACGGGCTGAAACATCCTGTTTGGGTTTTTACTGCCTTTCTGTAAAATAACAACACAGAGCTCTGTTTAGGATGAATTAAGTTGAAAGTGGAAAACATTTTCAAACACTCTCCGAGTTTCACCTTGCCACAGTACTGACACTGTATAGGGAAGGAAAACTCTGCTCAAAATCCTCAGTACCACGCTTGTTTGAAATGCCTTTAAAAAGAGATCAACTAAAGCAGTTCAGTCCTTACAGAATCATCTTCCTTTGGCTGTAAATATCCCCATGGTAACAAGCGATGGTATCAGGCACACAAATGAGCAGAAGCAGAGGAGGCTGAGTGAAATCCTTCAAATACAGAGTCTCCAGAAACCAAGTGGGACAGGACAAACCAATCAGCAAACATACACTCTGCAAACCTTATCACAACTGCTGCTGGAACTCCCCATCCCCTAGTTGTTCCGATCTATTTATTCATTCTCCACCAAATTTTTGCTTTAAGTATTTTTAACAGACAAGAAAATCAGCACAGGTAACTCAGGGATATTAAACATTCCCAGGACCGGAGCATGATGCAGTGACCCATTTGGACACCTTCCAGGACACAGACTGAGCTGGCAGAGGTCTACGTTTTCCCACAAGGCAGCTGAAACCACAGCCAACCCCCAAATCTGAGGAGCAGAGAGAGGGGCCTGACTCAATAGGCTGCAAGATTTGCAACTGCAAAGAAGTATTTTCAGATACGGACTTACAGTTTTGAGGTGTGGAGCAGATGCCTTTTAATATATGCCAGTGTGTTCACTGAAAGAAATAGCATTCCCATAGGACTGACTACATACACAGCCAAAGTTGTCTGCATAGATGGGTAACATTGCCCTACATCAAGAGAAAGTACTTAGCATGCGCAAAAAGATTAAAGTTATGAAAAATTAGGTGATCCAGGTGAGCTGTCAGAGGTCAGTGATGGAATGCGAGAGAGAAGCCAGGAGCTGAAACCCCGTTTCATGCTATTTCACTTTTAACATTTTGCAAAGTTGTCCTCACATATCCAAGTATTAAAGAGCACACAGACCTCATTCGCTCCAAATGCTTTACAGGTTCCTTTAACAAAACAACTTTTAAGATCTTCTTTTGCCTGTAAGCGGCAGCGCTTTACCATTCCCATTTTGAATGTCTAATAATCTGGTTTAACTCGTAATTTTTATCAGTTTGAACAAAGAGAAGTCCAAGCTTTTGCTCTGCTTGTATACACATACTGAGTTTCTGGATTTTGAGCTGTGACAAGCAATTGAGACCCCAAAAGATGTCTTGGCAGTGCCCTAATCCATGCAGAGAAAGCAGTTCACCTTAGTTCAAGACAGGATCAAAACTCACGATGAGCTGCCCAAATACACAGCCTCTCTCAACAAGGGACGCAGTTCAGGTCTTTTGATTCTTATCAAGATCTTCTAGCTGTTACTATCCTCTTGTGCTACTTCACGTCCTTCGTGTTTTACCTCACAGAGCACAGTCATGCTTGCTTAGCTTCTATTTTGAAAACAGACAAACTTACAGGTTTTTCGTTTTTATTGGATGCTTCCAACCTTATATCTAATAATATACAGATACTCGTTTTTCATTGTTCCATTCATATCCTCACGTAGTTCAGCCATTCTGTCACATTAAAATAAAAAAAAGCGCAACTGAAATAAAATAAATTTGTAAGCTGGAAAAATACATTATAAACTTATATTCAAGAAACATTCTCTTTATAATTAAAGACCTACTTGTAATAATTAAAGTAGGATTTAAAGAAAATCTTGATTTTAATTTTTAAATAGGTGGCCTTTGTGTATACTTTTAATCATCTCATATGTACAACCCCAACCAGTATCTCTGCCTACCTGTGACAGAATACGTGAAACAAAACAAAAAGACACTGAAAAGGAGTTTTTAAACAAACAAACAAAAAAAATCAATATTCATTTCCCAGGAAAATACAGTATAATCAGAACTTTGAACACATGCTTCCCTCATCTGTAGTAAGGCCTAGGAGACAGATGTGCTTTAATAAAAGCAGACAGTATGAAGAAAAGTCCTTCCACTTTTCTCTTCAAATTCCTGTAACAGCTCATCTATTTCATTTTCCATGTCTTCTGTGTGCTGTATCTAGAAGAGAAAAAAAATACTAAGCAACTGGACTCCAACGATATGATGCAGTTTAGAAAACTGTAATAATTCAATGCTTTTGGCTTACTGCGAAATCTAAACCAGCAGGCTATACCAAATAGCGCAGCGCTGGGTGCTTTATTGAGACTCCCAGCATTCCCAAATGTATATATATTCCGCATCATGTTTATCTGCATATCCTTCCTTCTCCAACCCACTGAACTGGCACTTAACTAGTACTTTGTTGAGTAGGCAACATCCATCCTCACTAGGTAACAAATGGAAGCGCTTCAGAATAGCTACAAGCACACTGAACAGATGGCTAAAATTTCAAGTCCTTGAACCCTCTTAGGCTTTTCGAATCTGGAAAGGATTTAAGACCAGAATAGATCACACAGGCTAGAGTAAAAAAGAAAGCCTGTTGCCACACTGGAATAGGTAAACTCATCGACTTGCACACTGTAAAAGCACACAGATCCTTTCTGTGTTCTCTTGACAGTAACGTTGACTGGTTTAAGTGCAGCTTATTTCAGTCTTACTTCAAGGGCTAGGGCCCCTGAATATGAACAACAGAAGGCACCGGTTCTTTCTTCCACATCAGACACACAACAGGGTGGTACTATGAAATACACCTATGCAGGATGTTTTTCAAGTGTATCGTGATCCAGAATGCAACTCTGATGTTTAAATCCCACATATTACAACTTTTAAATGGACGTTTTTGCGATCAACAGTGGTGTGAGTATGGGCTCAACATGTGCAGTGGTTATGCGTGGTGCTTTGCACGTAAGCTGTCAATGCATTGGTTTTGAATACACACACGGGGAGACCACTTTGGAAAACATGAATGCAGTTGCAATTCATCTGTTTGCACAACAGCTCCAAAAATAACCACAAGAATTTGGAAACTTAATGTCTCCTGACATGGATTTTACTTAAACAACTTTTGCAATATGCAGCACCTTGAAGGAGTACAAAGCAAACCCCAACCCCTGGGCAGTCAGCTGGGTCCAGGGAACCCATAGGCAATGAGCCCTCTCTACTTACACACTGGCAGAGCTCACAGATAAGGAAAGCACCCAGGGTTGCCTCCTCATGGTTATCCTGAATGTCCACATTGATCACATGTACTGGCTGACACGTCTCCTGTTCTCTGGAATTTAAATCTAATTGAAAACAAAACACACACAACAGCAAAACTTTGGGTGGAATGGTATCATATTTTACATAGAGTATTGATAAGATTTTGAAAAATACACAGGCATTGTCCACCTCTGCCTTCCCCAAGCCTGATTTTAGAAAATTGTTTATTTAACATTGCTTAAGCAATAGTCCATCTTATTTCAAAAATGAGAGAGATTTTAGAAACAAAAGAATTCCGTTTTGTGGAAGGGTCATGACGATTTATTTGCCCTGGTCAAGAAAAGTTACTGCTCACCTTACCCTGACCGTCTTTAAAGCCCAAGATCAAGATTCTCAAAAGTCCAGAATGATTTGGGGCTTCCTCATGCAGGGAGTTTTAATTGCCCATTTTTTTTTAAAAAAAGCACTGTACATCCAGCACTCTGAAAATTAAACTGCAAGGTGAACTCCTACAAGTTAAGCACTGATAATCACATTAGAAAATTCTAGCTTTAATGTGTTCCACTTATTAACAGGGGGTGAAGGGGGAAAATAAAATGCCCTTTTCCTACTAATCCACCCATGCATTGCTATGCATCTCTAACATAGCCTTCCTATTACACACACAGGTTTCAACCTATGAGTTGTTCTCTCTTAACCCCATTCCGCAACTTCATTTTGGCAAACCTGTTGAGGCCTCCATTTTAAAATTTCAGCTTTCACATCTAGAACTATTTGGTGGCACTCGAGCCTTCTTCCTTTCATTGGTTAATTATGATGGGCATTACCATAAAGTTACGAGAGATGCACAACTGGAAAATTAGCAAGGGGTCGGCTCTTCACCTCCTTTCCTCAGGAAGCCCACCTAAAACATCAGAGTGAAAGCTGCTATGCGAGAGGTGCTGAATTTGCTGAAGATCCATTTAAGTACCAGGGCAGTTGCTCGCAGAACTTACCACTACATTTCAAATATTTCACTTAAAGATTCAGAACGCTATTTGCGCAGCTTGCAGAAGCCCAAATGCATCGTGCTCTGTATTACTTGTGACATGACCGCCGAGGACTGAAAAGGCGAGGCAACAGCCTTTTAAATTGTGTGTGATACTAATTCAGCTGGCTGGTCTTTCAACATAAAGGAAACACCTTAAGCCTCAGATAAGCCTGTACCTAGCATTTCCAGGGATAGGCAGGGTTCTTGGCCCAACAGCTGAGTCATTGCTCAAACCCCATGACTTTCAGTGAGTCCACATCAAGCCTGCTGCATTGTGTTCATGCAGAACCCATCCCCAACTGAGATTCTTCTGGCATCTGACTGACTCACTCAAGAGCAAAGTCGTAGCATGAGTGTTAACCACACTCAAGAACAGTTTCTTCACCTGTACAGGAGGTATTTATTGCAGATAAACTGCTTGGTAGGTCACAGGAAGTCTTCTGCAGAGAAGGGAAGGGAAGTTGCATAAGGAAGACAGCTTAAGACTTTGTTTCTCCATCAACCCAGGGGGGAAAAATGCTCATCACATGCAACTTGCTAGTTTTCTAGATCCATGAGTATTTTCAAACCAAACATGTATTTGAATTTCTCCAAATGCTTGCTATTTCTTGATGTCAGCCCTTAAAATTGCTATACATACACATTCTGTGTAGCTGCCAACACCAGCATCTTTTAGAAATAAATACTCAGCCATCACTCCTCTGGTCCATAAACTCTACGTCAGTGCGAGCTCTTGTCCCTGCTGGTGTTCCAGCAGCACTAGTCAGAGGAGACAGAGGCGTTTCCAAATTTGTGAAGGACTTCGGGGGGGGGGGGAAAGCACTCAAAGGTAACTTGGTTTATCAGTTCAAGGTCCTTACCTTCTACTACTTGATCATAGACTCTTTCTTCACATGTTAGGATCAAATCAAAAATATCTTTGCAGTTCTGGAATCTTTCTGGTCGTGGCTTGATTCTCTTATTTCTGTCCAACATGTGTAAAATTCCGTTCTGTGTGTATCTGAAGTCGCTTGAGTTAAGTAAAGTCATGTTTTTGAGCAAATGACCAGCACAAGTTAAGTTATTACCATATCGTTAAAATAAGATTCTTTCTGTTTGCAAATATAAAGATCAGTGACCATTAAATAGATTCCTAAGCAGGAGCATAATCCCCCATCAGGGTAATTCATGTAGTTTCTGGTTTTCAGAGGCCTGTCACTGTCATCAGTACAATGGCAGAGACAGCTTTAAAAGGCCCTCAGAAGAGCAGAGTTCCTCAGAAGGTTAACTTTTCTTGGGCAACTATTTTTATATCCATAATGCTTAGAACACACAGACTTCGCTGTTTGCGTGAGCAGAATGTCCTACATTCACATAAGTCACTGCCCCTCACTCCAGGGGCCTCTATCTTGAAAGTCAATTATATAGTGTCAACTGCACATCTGCATGAAGCCCTACTCAGGCCCCAGGTTTACGCAACTGAACTTCCAAAGAAAGTTAAATAAATCACAGAAGCATCATCCTTTAAAAATACCCAAGATATATAAATGGGAATGAATAAAAACACTGACTTTATGCCTGTTAGAACTTCAGTCACTGTGAAAGGGATCTGTTATGCTGCTCGGTAGCTATATTTATGCTGGTACTGTAACCTTGAGGCTCAAATTTACATCCCGTATCCCCCTGGCAGACAGGATTCACTCATCCCACTGTCTTCTCAGCCTTCTGGGACACGCAGTTTCATTAGGAGCACACCAGGGTTGACTGGCACATAGATCTGCTCACCTGACTAAAACCAAACTCCCTCTGAAGGCAAAGTTTTATGGGTAAATTAGGAATACCAGGAAAGGTTTGAATGAAGAAAGGCTGAAAACTGATGCATCTCTTCCTTGCTTTGAAGCGGCAGTATTTTTAGCCATCCAAGTATATATTTTTAAAATAAAATAGCAGTAAGGATAACAGTCTATAATTTGAGATAACAGAAGGATTCCAAGCAAAAAAATTTCCATCATTAGTAGCAAGCATGCAAGAGGTCATCTTGGCTTCTTTCCTTGTTGGAAAGGTTATATACATACGTAGTAGGTATCTTAATTATTTTCAGAGAACAGTCCTGATCTTTTGTAACAAAAGACCAGCAACTTTCTGCCTACCTTTTTGCAGTTGCCCTCTGGTATCTCAAGTTCCACTGCCCTAAGTAGGCAGACCTATGCCTGCTGATCTCAACGCTTCAAAGAGTGCTTAAACAGTTTTCAAGCAAACGGCCCCCAAAGCTTTTCAGTCTTTCAAGTGTTTAAGCTATATTAAGAGTTAAACCCCTATTTCTACCTATAAGAGTCTACTTTATATGGAAAATATGTTCAGTTCTCTTATGTGTCTGCACCATCTCACTTTAACTAATCAACTAAAGAAAATTTCAGTTTTGAATCACAAACTGAATGATACGCTTTTTATCACAAATACATGTTACCCATTCTCTCTCGGCCAACTGACTTCTACTGCTTTGCTTTTCTTCAGGTCGCCCCCAAGCCCTTTACTCTTCTTTCCCAAAAGATTTCTGCCTATATAATTAAAGAATTGTCCTTTATAGCCCAAAGCTATCTCACAAGCAGCTCTTGCACACCAGCACCCCTGTAAACTCTCCTTGGGTTTGTCATGCTTGGGAAAAATCCACTTCAGTGTAGCCATTTCAGACCTCTGGTTATTTGCAAAGCATGAAAATGACTGCAACAGCCATTTTCAAAATACCTGCAAACATCTGGCTGCGTTGCTTTGTTCAGTTTGAAGGCAAGTCCCTTCTGGGCTCTACAGTCCTCATTTCTACATCATGCAGTTCAAGGAAAAAATCCTCAACATCCCACACACTTTTTTGGGTTCTTTTTTTTTCCCTTTCTAGGATAAAATGTTGCTGGCATCTGTCCCCTAGCTTTCCTGACTGAGCTTGGATACAGAATTACGCATATTCAAAAAACCCACACAGTCAAGCTTTCTGCTTCACACAGTCAAGCTTTCTGCTGCCAACTTACAGCTAGGTTTTTTTCCAAAAGTCCATCTGCCTATAAAAGGAGATTGAAATAAGCAGTTAAGATTCATGACACTTTCATATTTGGTTGTCTGAAATCTTTTTTACCTGGAAAAAAACCAACATACCACCCGTCCAGCAAGCCAAGGGATGTGATCTGCATGATTGTTTTCAATGCATAATCATAAGCCAGCTTCTCTCTCTTCATGAGCCCAGGCAAATGCAAAGATATTACAACTTATTAATGGTTTCCACTATTCTGACAGATGTGGAATCATTTAAGCCAGACTTTGCTTTCCTTCCAACATGTTTCAATGCCATGCTCCCTATCCTATGCATCTCTGCTCTTTCTTTTCACAGAATCATAGAATTTTCGGCAGTCACTTCTTCAGAAGATGCTCACACAATTTTCACCTGGCTTTCAGTGCTGTTATGTTATCTGGCCACAGCAGCCTTCTTAACATACCATGCTCAGAAGTCAACAAAACATGCATACACTTATCTAAGAGGCCTTCGTCTATGGCAAACTATTGGTATAGTAAATCCATCACATTTTTACAGTGAGTCCAATTCAGATATCACCTTTATTGCGATAACTATGCTAAACAGATCCACAAAGTAATTAAATTTATGCATGACAACTCAGCAATGGAAAGACTTGATATAAAAAGGAGATGTTGCAATACAAGTTGAGTTTTTCCAATAGGCACAGCGTTGTTGCTCATTCTTATGGAGACTGTTATACCCAGCTACTTCTACTGTTACTGACTGTGCATTCTCTCCATTTACGTAAGGATATCCCATAATAATGTATTGATGAAGACATATATGTATTGAAAAAAATAGTAAGAGTTGTGTGTTTAGATTAAACCCCTAAAGCTTTTGTAGCTTCTGCTACCCAAATTTAAAATTCCTGTCATAGACACCAGAAATGCCTTTTACCACCCACTCGATAGGTCTCTGCCCAACACACGTGGCCAACCACCCACTACCCCTCCAATCAGTTCGTCAGTAATTTGTTCACTGACAGGACCCAGACAATACTTTTCGCTATGAGCCCTAACTGAAAGATGCGTATAGCCAAGAGCGTACAGTCCCTTCCGCCCTTCTTCAGCACAGCATTGCCAGCAGTGACGACACTTAACAGACCATGCAGCGACCAGTCTGGGTTTGGTCAGAAATCTCGATCACTGACAAAGCAAGGACAAGCAGATTCTACCAACTGCCTGAATATCAGCAAGTAACACTGATGCATTTGCTCTTCTCTCTCTCACGTTCAGTGTTTGCTTTCACAGATGTCCTTTCATGCGAGTGCTTGCTTGGGACTGGGCACTTCAAAGCCTCTGGCCAATATTACGTGACAAAAGGATGAACAGGGGAAGTTACTCAGCGCAACAATAATGAAGAAAATACCACTGATCCACAACATCCTCTCTAAATGCCTTCCCCCCCATCCCCTCCCCAGGCAGTTCAGAAATTCTAAAATATCAAAATGTTTCTGAGTTTGTCAAGCCTTCTCCAAAAGTGTCTACTGAAAGCAATTTCAATTAAAGATACTGTGTATTCTCCTCAAACACTAGTAATATTCAGAAGTTGTTTTACAGAACTGAAAATCTATTTGGTGGTTTTACCCCATCTTCCACTGCTGCACTGAAGTAACTGTTTAATAGGTCCACTTTGCAAAATATGAGTAACTCTTGGTAAAAACTGTGAACAGGAGCTTTTGTTAAAGTGCAGCTGGCATATGGGAGAACATCCCCAGAATAACGCAGATACTTCTGCTTCTCAGGATTGTTTTCTTGTTCAATATATTCTTATAATTGTATTCACACAATGATTATGATTAATTCCTTGCTCTCGTCTCCCCAAACCTGCCCTGTATGTCATAAAACCTACAATGACGCAAAAATTAAAAAAAATTCCCTACCCCTGAATACTGTTTTTCAATGTCCATACGTTGAAAGATAACCATAACAATTGCATTGCTCTCACAAATGTTCAACTTCCTGTTTTGCTGATAGTGTTTCTTGTGTGGTTGAATAGAGTGGCAAAATTTGGTAGTTACCAGACTATAAAATGTAGATTGCTGGTTTTGTTAGGAAATTGGATCCTTACAAACCTGAAAGATATTTCTGGCTATAATTTTGTGGGAAATATTGTTGGAAATTCATTAAGGAAAAAAATTGGGGGGGGGGGGCGGAACCACAATGCGGGTAGCTTTTTTGACAGCCCCTTAACATGGTAGGATGGTTATCTCTGTCAGAGGTCAGCTGGGTAAAACATGTTAAAAAGAAGTGATAGGCAGACTTAGAACAATGACGACAACAAAACTTCCTCCTATGGATGCCACATGTTATTCCTTTCAGGTACTATGACAATTAATTGGGGCACCCCCCTCCCCTCCCAAGCACATGGTCCTGAATATTTTCACTCTCCCCTAATTAGGTTTTCCAGGGTCTGGTCTGTATCTTTGTAATTGTTAAAGTTGTATTGAATATGCTCACACAGTTATATAAAAAACACTTGTGGTGTAATTTTTTTTTTAATGACTCAAATGTTAGTGCTATCCCCCACCTATGCCTGTGAACAATACACTCATTCCTGTTTCACCACGTTCAAGAACAGCAGTTATTCCAAGTTCTATTTCAGAAGCCAACTTTTTAGGAAGCTAAAGATGGTCTTTAGAACAACTTGTAAATCTGTCTATGAAGAATTAAAGGGAGTCAAGGCATTCTCCACACTAAACAGCAGAATCTAGTAGGAAAGCGGCATGGAGTTTCTCTGCAGGGATAGACAGTACCTTTTTTGGTTTTTAACTAGCTCCTGGATAAAATATGGCATATTGTCTAAAGAACTACACATTGAGATTAATTCCCCCAATACATCAAAATTAAAGTGGACTGCCAGCACCTGAAAGAATACTAAATAATCTATATTAAAAGAATATCCAAATGCATCGGATTTGACTTTCCATGAACAAGAATTCTGTCCCCCTCCTCTCCAATATGAAGTGCTATCTATGTGTCACACCTAACCCAGCCTCAGACTTTCTATCACTTCCGGGCATCAAGGGTTTATGTTGAACACACGTCTCAAGTAGAAGGCAAGAGGACAGCAAGAAAAAAGCGAGCTCAGAAACAGAAGATTACAATAAAGTGCTGGCTGCAACTTGAGCATTATCATATTCAAACAAGCTAATAGAAAATTACAGAAGAAAACCAAGTTTTATTTGCATTAAATAAAAACAGATACTCTTGTTAGAGCACAGAGCATATGGCAAGATACAGGGTACAGAAAGCAACTAGTCTGCACAGAAATTATTACGGATTATGTTTAGAGAACCTGTACTTGAGGTTTACACAAAGCAACAGACTAGCAAAGGAAAAACCAGGATGATTTGATAAATCTCAAGATCGGACAGTTAAAGGTTGAAAGAGGTACACTGCACAACAGTAGACACATTCAAATCTGCCAGAGTACAAGATCACTGCTTCTTTTCCCAGAGCAGTAGGAATCAAGAATAGCTATTAACTTCATTGGGAGTAAATCTAGTTAATGGTAAGGGTTTTTTTTCCAGTAACTAGGATAGATGGGGCCTCCACCTACCATCTCAGTTTTGAGATACAACAAGACCGCAAAATTCTGAATGAGAAATTCAGGAAAATAGGATGGACTAAAATCAGAGTTGGACATAGCCAGATGAGTTCTGTTTCCCACCAGATCACTGCTTTGCAGAGCTCAGTGTCCAACTGCAATCAGAATGCTCTATGAATTCAGCAAGGAGATTTCAACAGTAGTTCAACCTCAGAGCTTGATATTCAGGAATGGAGAGACAGAAATTACTGTCATCTTAGGCCATCTAAGCTGCTTGTTTATAAAGTAATGTGTATTTCAGAATGTGTAACGCATTACCTGGATACCAAGCGCCATGTAAGATATGCTTCGTTGTTTTCATTTCGTACCACTATGCTTATCAAAATGCTTACAGAGCTGCATTTGAGTGGTGGCAATTGTTGCACATACACAGTTTACTTTCAGAAGGATTTTTCATACCTTCAGAAGAAATTTATCTAAATTCAACCATGCAGGTTTAGAAGTCTGTATGTAAACATCCACATCTAAGGTCATCAGAAGTAGAAAGTCTTCCTTGATAGTTGGTGAAAAAGTATCTGGCATACCTGTAACCTAGCTACTGTTTTAATTCTTCCCCCCTCCCTGAAAAAAAAAAAAAAAAAAAAAAAAAGAGTCATCTAAAATATCCCTTTCTCTCCTCTTGGCATAAGGGCATCCAACCAGGTCCCATGAGGATGGCTAGTCTGCAGATGACTAAACTTAGATCAAATAAATGTTGCCTTATAGAATTTATATACCAATACATTGACCTATTTAAGTTAAAATCCTGTATGATAAAAGAAAAATGATCTCTTACTGATCAAACTATTCAATAAGTTTCATTTTATCTCTCAGGTGAAACCAAAAATGAAACCCACAAGTGATTTGAGCTGGAAGTTTTGGGGTATATAAATTAACTACATAGTCATCTAAAATATACTAGAGACCAATTTATTAAACGTAATTGGGCAAGCCACGTTTGCTAAAATGTATACACACTTTCTAGGAGAAAAACCATCTTTAAAGTCATGGTGGGCACCCAAAGCTTCTACATCTTCACACAAATCTGACATGCTGATTTTTCATTTTGGTGCAGCTATCGTCGTATTCAAATACCGCAATTCTTTGTGAAAAAACAGCAGCAGAGCAGAATATGCCTCACACCAGAATGGCATTTCCAGGTCTCTTTTCTATATCATCTTAATTTATTTATTAGTATCTGTATTATAAACATAAGATATGTTGTGTTAAACCCTGCTGGGCAAAATGCCTAGGAACTAGACATTTTCTTAAAGGAAGTGTGTGTGGGGGTGAGACTGCCCAACCTTCTTCCACTTTCAGAATCCCTTCCTCTTACAGGGAATAAAAGGCTAAAAACGGGCACCAGCACTACAAATTCTACTTTCTAAGCAACTGTGATTATGACTGCAAGAATTGCCTACATTCAACATCCAGACTGCAAATTGCCTTTCATTTGGAATTGAAATTGTGTGGGTTTAGTACAAACCAGAGTTTGTTCACAAGTCTTTTGTGGCACTGTGCAACTTATAGGCTTAACACTGAGAATGACATCCCAAAATATCACAAAAATACTAATTTGGGTTAAATAGCATTTCTGACAACATTTGTGCCTGTATTAATGGCTTGCAAAGAACTGAAGTGTCACTTGTTTTTCATTGCTAAGGATAACTACGTAGCATTTCTAAGCTACACGCTGCACAGATGAAATCCAACTGAGCACGCTCACAGTAGTTGGTCCAAACGTAACAACATGCTGGCCATGCTCATTTCCTCAAGTCTGGTTAAGGATAAAGCTGAGGGCTACAGACCCACACAACACTGCAAGAAGCCTAGAGCTCAACTGCCAGACAATGACTTCTTGGTGCTGAACAGCTGAAACTGTATTTGAGGATGAAACCAGACAGATACAAGCTGTCAGAGGGGAAAAGAAAGGCAGCAATGGCAAAGTCCACTGCCAAAGAGGTGGAGGAGGGGTATCACGGACATACCAGAAGGACAGGAATACCAGAGACAGGACACAATGGGATGACTTCAAAGATGTGGCATGTTTGACTATGCCAAACAGTTGACTATGCATTTCATCCAAGCATGTGCTTCAAGAGGAGTTTGACTTTGATTGCCGGAACCTACAGTGTCTTGGTCACTTGGCAAGGTAGCTCAAAATACCGGTAAGTCCAGTACGTGACATGGACATCTAACAAAGGAATACAGAAATCACTGTCAGGACCAGCAGGCAAGCAAGAGGGAATCACAAGAGGATTCGTATCACACATTACTTCTGGATGATCTTCTCAGGTTTAGAAACAAGTGCCAGATTTCAGAAGATGAGCAGCAAGTGCCGTAGGATTGCGCAGGGGGAGGAACTACTTTGAGGTGGCCATGAGGAAAGAGGTCTGTGAGAAAAATAGTAGTCATTCCATTTAATGTCTCAGAGAAACAGGGTCTGCAACTACTATTTTCAAATTGGTTTCCGTTGTTGTCACTGCTTTGTACTGTAGAAATCAAAGGTAATTTTCAACTAAACAGCATTCTAGCTGGATAGGGTAACTCAAATAAAGCAAAACACAAGTATTACAAAACTTAAATCAATTAAGGCATTTCATTTCACACATTTGGGAAACCTGAGAACACATTCATAACAACAGCAGGACCACTTTTAAACAGCAGCATGCAGAGCAAGAAACATGCTGGATGAGGTCTGCAGCAAATACTCCTTAGCGTAACAGTACAAACAGGATACTGAAGAACAGAGGAATGTGGTTAATCCACAGTCTGATTAACAACTAATTTTGCAAAGCTTACATAAACAACTTGTGCGCCTGGGGTAAGCACGTCTCACAATAAGCCCTTCTCGCACTCATCGTTAGTATGTCTCTAATTCTTGCATTAACTTCTAAAGATACTGAAGACTTCCCAGTCTCTCACTGGGCAGCAAGAGAGCTGGAACACCTTCTCCCCCTCATCCCTACCCAACTTATTATCTCCTGAAAATATAGTCCTTTAATCACTTCGGCTTTTTTCCTCAAATGTTATCTATGCTACGCCAATGAGAGGTATATGGCAGCAAGACAGACTGAATTTCTTTCACACATCCTGAAAACAGAGACTTCAGTAATTAATACTACTTCTGATTTTAACACTACTTTCTCTACCTTGTATCAAACCAGTCAAAACCAAGTGTCCCATAAAGTAGTAGCATCACATTTGGAAAAGGTAAGCATCTAAATGCATATTTCTATTTATATTAGCTTCCCTCTTTTGCTGATCTCTCAGAAGTTTATTGCAGATTTTTTTTGGAAAAGAGCTCTCACGTACAAGAATTTCTCATGGCTGATGGAGCTCTATCTGGGATATGAAGCCCTTCAGACACTTCTTGCATGTACGCTAGCAGCGTACATGAGCAAGATCTTCCAGCAAGAATTCCATGCCAGCAACTATGCTCTATATTGAGTGGGATTTTGTAAATACAGTTGGTCGGCCAACTTGTTTCTACTGAGGTGGCAAGTGAGAAACTGGCACACACCTCACCTGCCGTTCCCATGCTAGACTTCTAATTTGCACTGCTAAATACTTCTTTGTATGCTGGTCCATTGCTGAAAACCTTGCAATATTTACTCTAGTTGAATAAATCTGGCACCTGGATACCCAAGTGCCAGAACAATTATATTTTAAATACATAGGATATCTGCTATCCTTCACAAGCCACTGTGATCCAAATAATTCTGCCAATACTCAAAGCACATGCCTGCACCCACTCTTGTGTACTCTAAGAGCACAAGGAGTATGACCAGTGGAAAACAGTAACAATGGCCATGTTACTCAGGTTTCTCTTACCTTTCACATTTTTCTGATCTTCCTTTTATGAAGATGTGGGCTATTAATCACGTTTCCAAATGCATCCAAAGTTTCCAAACAATCTTTCATTTCTATCTGTTAGAAGTTTTCAAAACGCTCCTCTGTAAGCAGCTGAAAGAGGTTTTATGCCATACTACGTGGACATGGGGCAAGCTACAAAGAAGTGCTTTTTCAAAATGCTTCATGGAAGCAGGTGACATTAACCATCTCAGATGCAGATCGTCAGAAAAATTTAGCACAGTTCACTATTTCTAGAATTTGTACCTTTGGCAGTATTGAGAAATTTTTAAGCTCAGAGTCATTAAACAAAAATGATGAAGCATCAAACTTCCACTTGCTCTTCCATAAGAGCTTCCAGAAGCGTTAAAAGGTTTGCCTTACATGAACATAACTCTAGAATCAAAAGCATCAAAATTAATTGCTAAAACTATGAAGATTTATTTCTTCCCAGTAAATTAAATCAAATTTCTTACTTCACAGTACTATTTTTCAAAACCATCTTCCATAACTTAAGCTGTTGGTTTTGCTGCAAGTTTCTAGATGCTTTAGCAAAGGCAGAAGCTATGATTCCAGGAGACTCAATTAGACGGAGCTGCTTAACTTGGAGATTTAGTAAGAAGCACTGCTGGTAGCAAGAGAATGCTAACTTCGCCTACATGGAAATAAATGTGATTTATACCTAAGAGTTCTACCATTTTAAAAGGTGGCAGACAAGACACTAATACTCCATAAGCAAAGTTTAAGGGGAAAACCCTGCAAGATAAAATGCTCTGGGAAAAAAATCCATTATCTTTAGTTACAAGTGTAAGAGTAAAGAACAAGAATGGGAAATGTGTATTTGCACACATTGTGTGGAAATAGGTCTTCAGTCCATCTGATAAATGTTTTCACTATCTTTCTGCACATCCAAGAAAAATGGCATAAACATCCCAGAAGTCAGGCACCGAGATTTTATTGTCTTGCAACTAATGCTAGTTGAAGAAATTGCAGTTACTACCCTGAAGATGGAAATTGGTTTGGAATCAATATAAGGAAAAAAATATGTATAAGCATCCCTTACATTGGCACAGAAGTTTTGTGTTAATCTGGAGTAACCTCTTCAAGGCAAGAAACAGCACCCCATGTCACTTCTCTCCCCCTCACTCAAGTCCAGGATGAAATCGCAAGCTAGGACCAAACATAGCTATGCTCACTTTTACGCTGCAGACTGCTTTCAAGCCTTATCAACTAGTGATTACAACAGAACAGAGTGGGATTTAAGCCAACATCCAAGAGCAGAAGCAGCAAAATTTTTTACTTACCCTTGTATAAAGTCCCTTGCAAAGATGACGGTCTATAACAAAGCAAGCCCATGCTAAGAAGTTAGCTATGCAAAGAGCAAACAGTATGAACCTCTTGTTCTGTTTACGGCTGATGCTACTTATGAAAGCTTCCCATCTTGTACTACAAGCAAGAGCCAATGCATTTTGATCTGCTTATGCAGCAAAACATATTTAAGCATGCTAATTGTGCACGGTGCATTCAGGAGGCCAGTAGATGGCAGGAACATATTTTGGCCAGACATTCAAGTAGCCCGATTTTTAACATCCATTCAAATACGTGAAGTCTTGGATCCAAGTGTTGCCTTTACTTCCAAGAATGCCCTTTTAAGAGTACTTCTAAGATTCAAACATATGTGTTCACTCACAGAGTTCATATGTCATGACTGAAACACAGTCAATGAAATCACTTAAATTCTAAGTGGATTTTACAAAAGTTATCAGCCTCAGACAGGATCCTTTAGTCAGAATTCTTTAGAGCATCTGTTCAGGACTCACCTCGGTTAAGGAAATAAACCTTCCAAAGACTACCTAGAAGACAGACAGGATGGTAGAGGGCGCCTTATATGCTGAAAAAACATTTAATATTAGACTGGAGTGTGTAATTTCTGCCATGTCATCCTCATCCCTTCCCTCTATTTCAGGAAGTATTAAAGTACTTTGAAAGACATGTTAGGAAAGAAAATGAGACTTGTGCTGTGCTGCATTCAAAACAAATTTTGCCACTGACACATAGCAGGCCATGATTTCAACCATTTTTAGCTTTTGCTTCAAGAAACTGGGGGGAAAAAAAGCAACCACAAACAAAAAACCAAAAGCCCAAACACACCTTAAAAAACCCCCAACATTCCAAAGCGGTTTAGGGAGATACGGAGACTATCTCACTGACCACTGGAATGACAGCTCAGAACAGAATCTGACAACCGCTTATCGGTCAAAAATCCGTGAAGAAAACCAAATGAAAATGTAGGATAAATACATGCGCGAAGAGCTTACCTTAAGCGGAATTTATTTAAGTTACTCCTCAAGATTGAGCTTTATGGCCCCAACAAGCAGGGTGCAGATGCTCTGCAGGTCTCACTAGTCCTCCTGTGCACCCATGCAGTGGTAACTTTCCCCATTAAGCGACTCAAGGTTGCCTTGTACAGCCTCCAGTAAAGTGGTCCAATATAAATGCTCCGTGTATTAGAGCTGATCATTGATCCAGAAATGTCAGGAATTACTACTCAAGTATTATGTGTCCTAGAGCTTTGTTACAGGTGGCAGAAGAGTCTGCAACAAATGGTATTCAAAAGAAAGCGGGGAAGTGATTTAGGGTAAGATATTCCTGTCACTGCCAACTTTTCTTCCAACAGCTTTTCCCCATCAATGCCTGCACAATCACCAGCTCAGGCTGTGAATCATCCGGGTATCAGTATCACATGCCACTTTTTGGAAGTGGGAAAACACAGCTAAGCAGCAAGATCCAAGATATTATTCAATACTACACCCCTCTCAAGAAAATGAGAGTCTAAGGAAGGAAGGTCTTACATAACCAAACAGTTTAAGAGATCGGAAGTGCAGAAAAAAAAAAAGCCTGGGTTATGCTCTAGATGAACTATCAGAAATTGAAATCCCTACATCTGTTCCCTTACTTACCAGGCTAAGAAAATGGAATAATCCCACTACTTGCTAACTGGCTTCTCCACATCAGTTTACTCCAATGTTAAGAGGATATATTAGAACAAACTGATCAAGAGTTCAAGTGCAAGAATTCTCAAGAACATCACTAAATGAGCCCAGGAATTCTAAATGACTAAGGCCAAGGCTGTAACGAACAGACACTGCCATCCTCATAACATATGCTAACCTAACTGGGAAAAGGTGGTAGATGTAATCCTGGACTAGCTACATAGAGAATTTTAGTGTATTAGGAGGTATGTTAAGACAATTCCTTTCAGTTTTAGTCCCTGATTTAAAAATATTAATCTCTTCTTGATTCCACCCTTCAGGCTGAACAGAGAATGACTTCCTATTGACCTGTACGATAGTCCGACCTGGGTCCAACTCTATTTCTTGCCTTGAGCAGAACCCAGCAACACACTCACACTGCAACAGATATGTGGTATCTCAGCAGTCAGATTACCAACGCCATGGCTGATGCCAAATAACTTTCTACTACAGCTGAGAGAGACTGCACAAGAACCAGATCCCTTTCTTATGGTACTAGTGTTAAGGGAGAGCAGAGGAAACCTTCTGGAACAGATGACCATTAATACTCAAACTGTCCCGTCCTAAGCTTGACTCCAAGACAGGACATGGAGTTTTCTGCAAGAAAAGCCTAACTGCAGTGATGTCCAACTTCAGATTTCAGCACTAAAGGATCCTCCTTCATCGCCACCCTACAAAGACAGAAAAATTAATCCTCAATATAGTCGCACTGCCTCTGGATGCCCCCTCTTCTCAGCTAGCCCCAATCCTCTTTGTGTTTATTCCTCTTCATGGGCACAGGAGATGGTGTCTCAAGTGGGACTGAAAAGTTTTGGGAAAGGCACAGAATCTCTCCCCTATGTAGTTCAACAGTGAAGCCAATTTAGTTCAGTGTTATACTTCTGTTGGCCTTCCTCATCTTCTGCAGGGAAATTAAATATTTCAGTTTTGTTCATCTAGACCCTGTGAAGATCTTGTGCATGCCAGAACCCGCTTCAGATTTCCCGCCCTGCCCCCCCGCCAATTCTGGATCTGCTATACATAGTCCCTCAAGCCTACCGTCACTCCAAAGCCACCACGTTTTCCTTTACTGATGTTCTACCACAACACATCTTACCAGTTAATAACAGCACATCTTCTTAGTCAGATGGAAGACTGGGGGATAAAGCAGGGATAAGCATCAGCTATGGGGAAACTATAATGCTATGAATATTTACTCACAAAGCAATCTGTATGTGGCAGAAAAAACTGTTTCCGCTTGTTCTGAATGTGAAGGGTACTACTAAAAAAACCCATCCACAAAAAGTACCATACGGCCACACAGCTTAGTATGGAGTCCATGAAAAAACCTAGATCCCAATCACCTAGCTTATCACTATTTTTTGGACAGAAAAGAATCCTTATGTCTGAGTGAGATGTACCAAGCCAGCTTTTCTTCTTCATTTCTAAAACATGCTCCTTTCTACCTGAAGCACACCTGTAGTAACTTCTTGAGGACATGGAACTAAAGCTGGAATCCTATCTACAGTTAGAAAGCAGGTCAGATTAAAAGAGGAGGTAAAAAGAAGTAGGAAACAGAGCAGTAGGCCAAGCTTGCAGACTAGAGGTAGGCTGTCTAGAAATCCTAGTAAAAGGTTGTCTATGGAAGTCATTAGGTATCCTCCATCTGCAGGTCACAGATACATCAGCGTTGAGAAAGGGAAAGAAACAATCAATCATGGAATTAGTTAATATTGATAAAGAACCCAGGAGCTACTGCTGCAGAATTCTGGTCAAATTTCCATTTGAACAGTTCCTATCCCTGGATTTAAATTGGCGTTTAGAAAGTTTCATGCTTGACTAGGTTCTGCGTTCACTTGAAGGCAGGGCTCACCAGTTTTCCTCTACTTTTGTTTCATCTTTAAAGTCACCATCATATAATTAAAACTAAGTCCTTAAACCCCTTCACACAGTTATAATGAGCAAGTGATCATAGTGGCCTATCTTTGAGAGGTCTGGTTACAGGCAATACAAGGTAGGGTACCTATGCTACGCACGCATAGCCCCGGAGGTACCGCAGACATTGGCCATGTCTCATACAGATTAGTAGAGCAACCCTCTACTGCTCTCCTACAAATAATAGCGTAATATTTTAAAAAGCAACCAAAAGCCACATTATTCAGAACAGCCTTAAATGGTTTTGTCGTAGTTCTCTATTAGGACTCAGGGAATTTAAATGCAATATTCTAAAAATGCAATGGTAGTTGTGGATACTTATTTTAACTACAAGGTTTAACTACCATGTCTTAAAACGCTTTCAAGTACTTCCATTTTAGATATACTATAACCACCTACTCAACTGAATCTGCATGCCTGGCTCCATTAATCCCTTATTCCTGTGCTTCTGAAATTTAACATATGCCTTCAAGGTATGTGAGCCTGGGCTCTGTATTTCACTAATTAACCACAATGAAGGTGCTTTTAGTCTCTGCAGAGATTAAAGTTCTCCCTCCTTTCCACAAGTAAGAGAGTTTCAATGGATCTTTTCCCTCTAACACATTTTAACCTTGCTCTGACTGACGTCCAGCACTGCAGCAGTACATTTCTGTTTGACACTACTGCTTTTTGAAACAGGGGTCCTTTACCCGGCTGGCCACACAGGACGTTCTAAGTCCCTTACAGCCACAATTTCACTGTGTATCTGGTCCATAACGCTTTGGACCCCTGCCGGCATACAGAACTGGAATGACATCACTCCTCAGTGAGACAGTACTGAATGCTGAGCACTCCAACTTCATATGTCCCATCACTGGACTATGGGAACAAGCAGGCATTTGTCACCAAGATATACCATTCCAAACCACATGGGAAGGCTACAGATGACAGTTGTCTCTGCATAGCTGGTGAAAGCTAGGCTGGGGAACAGAACAAGCAGCTAAATCATATGAAGAACCACACCTTCTTTTGTTTTCCCACACCAATTACACTCAAAGCCCATCAGAAGAGCAGGCCCTCCCACCCCACCCTTCAGCAGGTAATGTCTGCATGTCCATCACCTCCATGAAGTAATGCTCACCCAAAAAACCTGAGAGCCCAAATGACCCTGGTTCACAAAAACCTACTCCACAACTCTGCCAAGAGTAGGTCTGGCTTTGGCTACTGTAAAAGTCTTTACCCTCAAACCCATTTCTGGAAATGAAATTGCCTTCTGCACTGACAGCCTTTACTCTGAAAACCTTAGCTTCCAATATCTGAGAATCAAAAATGCAAAGATGTAGAGGCGATTCTTGCCCTATTTCCCTTACAACAGCTATTGTTTAAACTTGCTTTCTTTTATCTTGAGAAAAGGTTTAACTGTAACAGATACATTTGGGGAAGATACCAACCAGCTCTAGCATGGAGCAGAACCAAAATGGTAACTCCAAAGTATGCTGAACCGGGGGGACTAGGTAGTCTTTCTGTTGGTTTTATCATATTAAGCAGTGCCATATTCACTACAGCAGCAATGAAGAATGCAACAAGGAAATCACAAGTCATTAGTGCTTGTTAAAATTATTTCTCAATTCAAATAATTTTCTTTTGAAGCAGTTCTTTTTTAATCAAGATATGGCATACCTCATTAAAATGGGTTTGCAACATTCTCCTTTTCTCTCTAGGCAGAGGGATGCAAAAAAAACCCAACCCCAGCACATCACATATGATTCATTAAAACTATACCCTACATTTTGATTTTTTTTTTTAAAAAAAAAGGACCTCTAATGATATTAGGAAAACAATAACCCTGCAAGGGATAACACTTGTGTGGAACACCATGCAGAAGGTATTCCAATGTTTAATCAGTTCTCACTGTGCTGTACAGCTTTAATCAAACAGCCCAGCCCTTCTTAACAGAAGTCTTTCAGTACCCAATGCAAAAAAAAGCTGCCACTCAGGGTCTCAGGGAGCTCAAATTTATTATTTTTGGTCAGCAAATACAACAAAGAATTTGCTGACTAGTAATAAGCCATTTGTGCTACCAAACAACTGTAGAGCTACCTTCTGAAAAGTTACTCCTTGGGTAACAGCTTGAACTAGTTTATACCATGTCCCAAGTTTTCTAGTCTCTGACAACCTGTTTAGGCTTGCTCCAATGTTTTCAAAAAGATGCAAGAAAACTGGGCTGAGTACAATTAAGACATTTAAACCATGTTAACAGTCCTGTTGGATCTTCAGATGGCCATACCCAAGATTTTAGGAAAAAAACCTTATACCACTAAAAAGTACAGACTGCTCTATTGAATTGCCAAGACAAGTTTATGCAATATTTCACCCTAAAGGGTCCTCTGTTTTTTAAGTAGAAATTCAGCATATACTGAATCCCTTATTTAGGGTGAGTTTTCTCTTTCATAGTTAACATTAAAAAAAAAAAAAAAAAAAACAGATCCCTCGTTGAGAAAAGACTATCTAGAATGACTGCTCCAAATTTGTAGGTTTGTGGGTTTTCTTAAAAAAAAAAAAAGTCAGCTTGGAATATAGATGTTCTAAAATCATGCAGTTTGACATTAGCCAGGGTTTTAAGTAGTGTGCATAACCTTGACCGCCCCTGCTCTCCAGGATTAAATACATTATTGGGCTCTCCTATGTCCATTCTTTTACAGTTGGACTCTGTGATCTGAAAGGTCTTTTCCAACCTAAATGATTCTATGATTTGTAATATGCTATAGGATATTTTTCTCGGTGCACAGATCAAACGATGTATCAAGAAGTTCTCAGTGAGAAGGGTGAGCTCTTTAATGAAAGGTATCCTCTCTCCCAGAGAAAGTATACTGTAAACCTTACCTGTCAGTTTGTCTGAGCTAAATACAACATTAATGTCGAGGTCGTTGCTTGTCGCATTTCCATTATCAGGAGAGTCTTTGCACTAAGAAAATCTGATCCACAGTGCAGCAGAGGTAATGGACAATCTGTGATAGTATTAATGTGCTTTCATTCAAGAGCTAAACATGTTAACATACTACAAAAGAGCATTTTGAATGCGTGCATTGTAACTCAATAGCAATTTCCAAGGGAGCATTAGAGGCCCACTGTAATAAAAACCTCCTATAAACCTAAAACATTTTAAGATTGCCAGTCAAGCAACTATATATTCCTAATGCATAATGCCAAATAATGAATTACACCTTTTAAGGATGAACCATATTGGATTTTTTAAAAAGGCCGTGCCACGGGGATACAGTTCTTTGTCTTTCCTAAGCAGATCATTGTACATCTGATCATATGTTGTTTTGAAATCATAAACATTCGGCTTGTCCGGTGCTGGTCCTGGCAGTTTCACATGAGTCCCTGTTCCAAAGGATCGGACACTGAATCCTCGTTTGCTGAAAGACAGAGGGGAAGGGGAAGGGAAAAGGCAATTAGATTGGATGGACTTTAAACACCAAAGTACTGAAGAACACATAATGAATTTTAAAAACACCTCTTAGCAATCAGCCAAATCATAACCAAACAGTTGTGTATTAACTAAATTGCCAAGTGTACCCAACACACGTATTTCCTTGCCATTACAATCAAAACTCACACACCATGTCTAAAGGAATGCCTACATTATGGTACATAGCATTCTGGATATTTCTTCTGGGCTTTCAGGCATCTTGGATTTGCACAAGCACGCACTCTATATTCACTCTTGGACAGTGCAGTATAGGCAAAGATGTTTTTGTCTTGATATAAGAAAGTAAGTAACAATACCAACTGATCAATATTTATGTATTCTGCTAAAGTTGCTGGGCTAACTACCATATTCCCCTCACTACGTTGCCAAAACTACCTCCAGTGTAATTTAATTAGCCGAGTACAAACATTTGTGTGCCTGGCACTTTTCTCAAGTGGACTGGAAAACATATTGTGTAATTATCTTTACAAAAGTGGGGCACATATTCTGCTGGCTGGCACCTAAAACTCTTGGGTAAGCCAGGGATAGCTTCATTCCATTCTCATGAACAACTATTTGTTTAATAATTATAATTAAAAAAAAAAAAAAAAAGAAGCGGCAGGAACCTGCTTGTCTTTAGGGGTAATGCCAAAACATTCTGATTAACCTAAAAACACCTACTTGGACCTAAACAAATCCTTCAGTAATATTAAGAAACATTACAATATATTTATTGCATAACAGGACCGAAAAAGGATTGTTTTCTGGTGGTCTAATGGACAAAGTTACATAGTAAAATACTGTCACTATTGTCCAGGATGCTGAAACGTTTGGCTTTATAATGACAGCTTCTGAAACAGGTCAAGACCATGGCTTAATCTAATTTTTTTAAGGACCCACACTTTCAGCTTCAATGATTTATCAGAGAGAACAGTGTTAAAAGAAAAACAAAAAGCAAGCAAACAACCCAATGTCCCCCCTCTTCCCACCAAAATAAAACAGTAATAGAGCGTTCTTCTGAGAAGAGCAAACAGGAAACTGGGAACCAATGCAAGAGTCCCAAGTATACCTTTTGAGCAATAGACAAGTCACATCTTGACTCCTTAGTCTTCATGTACAAGATAGCAAGGAAATTCAGTAGAAGACACCCCAATTCAAATTGCATGTTTGCCTTCAAATGGCATCTTTGAAGTCATCCAAAAAGCTTCTACACCAAGTGTGATCAAGCTTTGCCCCAAGCTCAAATGCTGCTACGCAACTATCAGTAGTGTTATTTCCTTTCATTTATCCTATTGGAACATAGCCCCTCTTTTCTCTTTCCTTGCTTGACTAAACTTTTTATTCCAGCAACTATTTATAGGTTCCTATTCCTGTAAACAGACAAGATACATGATTTTTTCATCTTTCTGCAGAACTAATGACTGAAAATGGACACAAGTGGACAAAAGTGGAATACTCTCCCTCTCCCAGCCCTCAATCACATTAACAGTGACTCATAACTACACCAGCTACATTTAGTTTGTTTTACCTGCATTACTTCCAGACCCAAGTTTTTATTCTATTGCTTCTACTGGACACAAAGATAGCCACAACAGGTATAGAAGAAACAGCAATGCTAAAATATTCATGTTTCAAATTGACCCTTTTTCCAGGTGTGTCACCCTTCTTCTTTCCTTTCTACATCTACACTTGAAGCTATTTTTGCTAAGAATTTTAATACCAACCAATTGAGAAACGATGGACTTCAGCACCTTGCACTTTCTGCCTTCTTTCCTTCTCTCCCACATTACTACAAAGCAGTAACGTTATGACAGAAAAGTATTTTCTTCTGTGCTTTCCTCCTAACTTTTAATTTTTCCTTTAATATTATTCTTTGAAATACATCTGCTTGGGTCACGCACATTAAGAAGCCCATCTCCAACTGTCGGAAATGTCCTTGAGGTTTGCATGATCTCATATAAAGCAAAAGAGAAATCTTCATTTGAAGTTACACACACCAAAAATTTGTGCCTCTAATGCACATGACCCATGGAAAATTACTTCCTTGAATAGCTGGAACATGCATTTCTCACATGGAGTTTCACGCTTTTGACACCAGCAGTTGCCAGAGTACAGCTTTTACAATATTTATGCACCAGGTGTACTATTATGAAATATTCTTAAAAAGTTTCAACACATTTCTTGCAACAACTGGGCAGCAGAGGAGAGGGAAGGATGGCTGCAGAGAACCATTATTCAGCAGAGCCTGCTTGTATTAAGCAGCTGGACAGATCTAGTTTAGTGAGTCATCAAGTATGTGTTGTAATGTGGCACAGCCTTTTAACAATGAACATTTTCTACAAGACAATGTATATCTAGTGTTTGTTCTTGGCCTAGTAAAACTACCCAGAAGATGGAAAATAACAAGCTTCAACTTTACTATAAACAGTAAAGGGTAAGATATACTAATATACTATCCTAGCACCGATTTCTGAAAATGTGAAACTAAAAATTAACAGACCTGTAAGGTGAAGTTTCAGGAAGCTGTTTCTCTTAATACTATTAAGACCATTGTATGTAAACTATCAATATACTAAGTACAAATATAAGCCAGTATACAGATCTCACGCCCATCAAGTATGCTCACCTCAGTTTAAGTCCAAAGCTCATTACAATGGGATCACGTGCACTAATCATGTGCCTGTGAGTTTATAGATTTTTAACTGAAAAACCTGAAAACAGTCATTGCATTTCCCTCCAAAGAATATCAGAGCTCACTGCAATTACTGCTTCTCATCTGGGACACAACTGCTGCTGAAAGCCAAGATCAACATGGGACTACACTAAGAAAGCACTAACACATGACAGAGTTGTTACCACTCAGTTTCAGGCACTGCGAGGATAAATAATATCAATCCATGCAAATTGAGACATGAACCTTTATCCACACCTTTCTTCTATTTCATTTTTATTTTGGGATCTCACGCATGCTTACTACATTAAGGTATTTTTCAGCTTACTGCAAGGTCATAACAGTATAGCTTCTCTTCTTACAATGGCCAGTAATAAACACTACTAAACATTAAAGCAAATGCAATAAATCCTGCAGTACCCCCGCAGCTGGTAAAGATTTTCAGGGGTCAAATCACTAATTTTAATAAATTGCCTTCCACAACATGTAGAAGGAAAATAACAGTGCCCTCCTTGTAGACCACTTTAAAAATATCTTATGCTATTCAATCAATATAAAAAACCTGCACACTGTTAAATAGCAGGAACACAAGCATTGTTAACTAGTTTTGATTATGAAATCTTTAAAACACTAACAATTTGTTGTAATTTGCATTATCGCTGATAAGCTGTCAAATGAAAGTGCTTTAATATAAAAATATTAAAACATTTCCTTCTTCTTTAGGGTTTATTAATACAATTTAAGATTTCTTAAATTACGCAATACAAATTTTAATACCTCACTGCATTTAGCTGCTGACAGATAATGCCAGTAGAGAAGCGGTGACTAGAAATTTATGTAAACCGCAAGGGTGCAACTTAAGTTCTCTCACACAGTTAATGTTTAACTACAAATCATAACATCAATATGAAATTTTAATTTCAGCTACTAGGGCTTCCATATTTTAATCTGTTTACTGCCACTAAGATATCTCATATTCACACTGATTTTTTAACATTTATTTCCCTGAAACAAAGGAACATGTATGTAGCTTAAGGGCATATCAGTAGCCTACACATTTTCATTATCGGTAGTAACACAGAGTCCCTGAACTCAGGAGACTGAGATAGAGTATCTATACGCTAAGAGCCTGAAAATACAAAGTTACCAGAGCACCTCCTATACACTGGGAGAGTTTGAAACTGTAACTTCCTTTTAAAGGCCATCAGTGTACTACCAAATAAATACACACAAATGGCAACCTCAAAGCTGATGTACAATAAAGCTTGGTAGTAAGAGAAGTGTTACCCTTCCACCTTCCTCTTCTATGTTTGAAGGAGAACCATGGCCTAAGTCTGCATACTCTATGGAGAAGAGGGGGGGGGAGGAAAAAAAAACACCCAAAACTATCTATATACAAATTATATTTGTAAAAGCAAGAAATGTAGGATGAGTACAACCTGAGCTAGGGAATGGCTACAGACGGACATCCGGTTTGACAGCTTTTAAGGAAGGATTATGTCCTTCCGCATAGTTCTTATTGCTTTTCCTCTCTTCCCTTTGCTTTAATGTCTCAACATACCCCTATGGTGATGGTAACTATTCTATCAATAAACTTCAAAAGACTTTCAGTCTGACTTCTGCTGGAAGATTAAAACAAAATGTTTAAAGCCTGGTTAGTTACGAAAATATGCAAGTGCACTACAAAGCAAATGGAAACTGTACTGAACAAAGATAACACCAGAAACTGGTAGACTGATTATTCAGATACAAAAAAGTTCCAATGTATAATTTGCTTTCCAGAGGCACAAGCAGCAGCACAGAGTTATCAAGCACAGTAAGAATGAGTGAGAAATTCAGGTTGGCAAGTGAAACTCATTGGAAGCCCCTCTGGACTGAACCACTGCAATCTAGGAGGACAAAAAGTTTGTAAGTGTCCAGAAAAAATAACTCTCTGTTATCTGGTACGTTAAGTTCCAAGAACAAAAGAAAAACAAACACCACACCACGCCCCCAAATTGCTGAAGTGTGTGAAGAAAGTAGGTATTACAATTTTGCTTTTCTGAGTCTAAAAGAGAGAATACCAGGATGTTATAAAATGTAGGTACACTAATGTTAAATCAAGCCTGTTTAAACCACTTCATGATTTCATGTGTTAAAAAAGATAAAACTACCAAGAAGAAACATAAAACCAAGAAGTGATGGACTGCAGGTACTTCCAATAAAAGCCTACCAGGTAAACCGAACATTTCACCTAGATGTTATACATAGCAGTTAAATCTTATGTTTTACAAATGCATCAAAGTTAAAATCTGGACATTTCTGCAAGATCACTTTTGGTTTAAAAGGAAGTAGCATACAATTAAGTTCAAGTTTTAGTAGGCACTAGGTAGGCCTAACATTTGGAAAGTAAAATAAGCTCACTTTACTGATAGATATTTTTCTTTATAAATTGAAGAATGGAACAAGTAAAGATACTGGTAAAATTTCTAAGTGAAAAATTTGGCTTATCTAAAACCTGTAATTCATTAAAACACAGGATAGACTAGAGAAGTTAATTCTCAAACCTGACTTACAGCATTACAAAAATCAAAAAACCTCATCAAATACAAGATAAACACCTCAACAAAAATTTTAATACATTTCCTAGCATAATTTTTTTTTTAAAAAAAGTCTATCTAAAATACTTATGCAAGATCTTAGGCTACATGTTACAAAGCACTACTTATGAACGTTAATAAGATGTTCAGCACTGAAGGCTGGATTCCAGACTTTGTTTTCCAGTAGTCACCTGCAGTTCTACAGAATTTGTATCCTTTTAAAGACTTGTAATCCCTTAACAAAATACCTTAAAGTTTCATAATACCTCTGCTTCTGCCTAACTCCTCTTCCTCTTTTAATCACGTGTTCTTTCAAACTGTAGTGCAACATACAGCAAGACATTGCCCTGAATTTTTAAAGCAGACTGGCTCTGAGCCAATGCAAACATTTTCCTGAAGTTTACTGGTAAATGACCATTCTCATTGTATGAGCTAGTTATTTCTTTAGCACAGCATCAGCAATTTATCTCTATTTTGCCACTTATGTTATTCTTGCTATAATTACCTAGGATGCTGCTGAAAATAAACATTTTCCAAATATATAAATTTTGTTAATTTTTAATTAAAATCCCAAGGGAGAAGAGACTGTCAAAAAATGTTTCCCTGCCACATTTGCCAGAACGACATCAGTCACACCGGAAGTGATTTATTTCTTCTGCAAAAACAGAGAGGAAGAAAAAGGCTAGACATTAGAAGTGAAGTTAACTTTGCCCTGAATACTTAGGATTTGATTAAAATTCAGTTCCAGTATTACCAGCAGAAAAACAACAGAAGAATAGCATCCTTCCCCCCATGCAGCTACTGTTAACATCATGTTTTCATACAACTGCCACACATAACATCTGATGCCAAGTTTAAGCATTAACAGCATCATATGCTGCTCACAGTAAGATGGCTGCCAGAGCAGATGCCTTTATTATTTATTCCTTTCAAGGCTGTTTTATTTAAGTGCAGCACACAACTTACACATAGTTGTTTGGCTTACTAATGTTACTTTCCACAACAAAAAAAAAAGCGCCTTTATCATGTTCTTGCAGTGGGTAGGGACGATTTAGGAACATGATTTCAGGCAGATCAGGTCTCTCCTGTCCGTCAGTCCATCCACAGTCTCCCATCTCCCCTTGTGAATTCAGCCCAGCTGAAAACACTTGCAGTGCTAAATAGATGAACCCTCATAATGTCAAAGAACCAAACACTTTGTCCAGTTTTCCTGCAACAAGAAAAGGCTCCCTTCCAGTGCATAGAGTGGTTCCAGTCTTCAGATGCATTACGGTGGGGGGGGAGGGGGGGGGAGGGGGACAGGGGGGAGAAGAAAAAAAAAAAAAAGAGAGAGAGAGAAAAGGAGCATTTAAGTTTTCAGATACTGAGACACGGGAGCTGTTCTGCACCTGTCGAATTCACCAGCTCGTGTTTTGCAGCACTGGATCCGGAGGTCCTCCAACGACAGTGGAGCAGACCCCACCGCACCCACCACTTCGGCGAACCCAGCCTGGAGCAGGACCCGGAGGAGGCAGGATATAAGCAGGATGACGTCCCTAAGCCCGTGGGCCCAGCAGGGTCAGGCGCGGGCCCCGAGCACGGCCTCGGAGCGCAGCCGGCGCGGCGTGCCGCTGCGGGGGGGCCAGCGCCCACGCTACTGCGGCCGAGGACGGGGCCCCGATGCGGTCCGGAGGGGCGGCCCGCGACGGAAAGCGGCCGCCAGGGCCTAGGACGCACTCGCGGGGCCCGGCGGCGGCAGGCCAGGCCGCGCCGCCGGCGGCCGGGGGAAGGAAGGGGGTCGGGCAGGCCCTGGTTACCTGAGGATGTTGTGCGCCTCCATGCTGCGGTTCTGGTTGCTGGAGCACACCACGGCCACGCGGAGCGGCGAAGAGCCCAGCTCCCTCCCGGCGGCTCCGAAACCCTCTCAGTCCCGGCCGCGGCTCGCACAAAATGGCGGCGGGAGCCCGGCGGCGGGCGGTGCCGGGACGTGTCACCAGGGCCGCGCCGCCCCGCCGCGGCCAACCGCGGAGCGGGCGTCAGGGGGCGGAGGCCGCGCCTACCACGAGAGAGGGAGACAGGCGGGGCGGCGCGGCGCCGCCGGCGCCGGCCGGGTGGGGCGGCGCGCGCCCGCCCCCGCCGCCCCCGGGCGCGCCGGGGGGCCCCGGGGGGCCGGCCCCGGCCCCCGCCCCGCCGAGCCCCTGGCCGCCGCTGTGTGTCGGGCCTCCGATGCACAGCCCAGCGGCGACAGACAGGCCCCGGGCTGTTCCCAATCAACGCCGCTTCCGCCGGAGCCCGCGGCTTCCCGGGCTGCACCGGGGAAGCGGCGGGCGCGACCCGCAAGGGCTCAAGTGTTTACAAAATAAAACAGGTCACGAGTTGGTGAATTGCTTGGGCTGTTCACCTAAGAATACCGCCTAACTTGTCAGCCGCTTACTGAGGGAGAAAAGCCACCAGAAAAGTCGCGGACGTTCCCCGGCGACTCGGTGCCAAAGCACGGCACCGTTTGTTCCCTCCCATTCGACTGCATTTCCCAGTTTCTCAGCAGAGCAAGAGGTTGGAAAGAGCGCTGCGCAAACAGGTTGTTTCTGACCCCGTTTTTGATTTCCCACGGGACAGCCCGCTATGAGTACACAGCCTCTTATTCCTAAATAATAAAGCTTTGTCCTGCCGGACTGTTCAGCTCCCAGATGTTTCCCATCGGTGCCGTTCCAACGTTAGGTTCAACTGTGAGGCAGAGAACGGCGCTTGGGTGAAACCGCCTTGCTCAGAACAGGGAGTAGCTGTGAGAAAAGGTCCAGTTTTGCCTCTCATCGCCGTTAAATGCTGTGAATTTGTACCACTCTGCTGTCGACAAGGACACATATACAATATTTTACTGGATAAACATTCACGCCTCTCATGTAAATGAAAGGTAAACACAGGGATGTAGAAAATGCCCGATGACATACCCGGCCGGGTCGGCGCGTTCACAACTGACCGTGGCACTGCACTGTTACTGTGTAAGCGAGCGGCTCTTTCCGAGACGAATACAACAGCTAAAAGATTCCAGCAGAGACAACAGCGGCGTGCCTGCTTAGTACTGCGTAGTTGTGCAGTCGCAGGCACGCGCACACGTACGCACGTGCTATCAGGTGTCATCCACACGTGCCAGAGAGGCGGAAATGTAATAATTTGCTGTCACCACAACAGCCGAGCCATTATAATCACCCCCAGCTCCAAGGCCCCTCACTTAGCTGCCAGACAACCCCGCTGCTTTTAATATACAGGCAAATTTCCAACATCCAGAAAGAAATTACTCCAAACTTACAATGTAAGGTCTTGGCTCTTCCCATCTTCATCCCAGATACACCCTATTTCCACACTTCACGCGCATACAATCCCCGTCTGCCTGGCAATGTAAGCCCCACGCTCCGTTAGCGTGTTTTCAGGAGAGCGTGATTCAAGCAATCGCTTTGTTTTTACCTGAAAAGCAGGCTCTGCTGGCTAGCTTTCTGTCTCAGCACTAGGTGGCAGCCAAACGTTGCAGTGGGTCCACCGGGCTGGGCCGCGGGCGGCAGGTCCGGAGCGGCGCTGGAATCACCCCGCAGGAAGAGGGAAGCGCGTCCCATCCCCGTGCCTGTGCCCAGGACGCGCCGTGCTGAAGAGGAGGCAGACGCGTGCTTTCTGTTATGCTTAGGCATGGAATTCTGCGTTTTAGGAGCAAGCTCTCATGCTTTCACTGTTCAAATAAGAATGGCCAAAACTAGGAGTTATTTACGTACTGCCTGACTGGTAAAATGCACCGATTTCAGGGCTGTTTTGCTCGCGCACAGGTCAAAACGTGGCACTCCTTGCTCAGCCCAGACCAATTCCATTTTTCCCTGAGGCTTTCGGCATCTTTTCCCCTTTCCGTATCACTGTGCTTTTCCACCTCGCTTTACTTGCAGTATTTCAGCTGTCTCCAGTACCCTTCGAGTGCTTGGGAAATGAGACAGCTAGGAGGGATGAGGAACCAAGGCTTCAGCGGGACGTAGAGGTTTCCTCCCTCCTTCCAGCAAAGGTCCTTTTAGAGTGGTGAGAGGACATGAGCAGATTGGTAAGGTGGCAGCTTATCTCTCGGAGTACACAAGGACGCGTTTGCCGCCAGCGCAGAACACGAAGGAAACCAAGTGCAGTTTGAACGTGCATAGGCTCCGCGTACAAAAGCTGTCTATGTTAAAACGTGACAACGGCCGCGTGCTCTAAGCTCAAGTCTGGTCCCTCTCATCACAGGCCTGACCCTCGCAGTTCCAGGGCTGACAGCGGAGCTAGGAAGCTGTTTGGTGTCACTGTGATTAGCATAATTGGAGGGAAGCGAATAGTGGTAACGAGAAATTGTATTAAGCAGACACCTGCTCCCCAGCTCCTGAGAATTCCAACATGTTGAAAGAATGCTCATTACTAAAAACCTCGGATTGATGCTACTTTGTGCCAGATTGGGTTGCATAGGCCCTGAGCTGCATCACTGCAAATCTGAGGTTCCCGAGGGCAGAATAATTTAGGACACATATACTCCAAAAGCAAGAACCAAAATAACCATCTCCTGCTGTGTTTATCCCAGGAAAAGCTTTATTGCAATAGAGCAGAAATCTGGGATGCAAAGATCCAAGGTCATTACACATTGGCCCTAGTACTCATGTGCCTTGACTTGATCTTAAAAAGTACCCCTAGAAAAACAACGTCCAACAAAGGATATGTGAGAAAAGTACCTCCGCACCTGGGGAAATGAAAAAATGCCCAAATTCATAACCTGAAAATTCAGAGAAAGCAGAACTACAGTGATTAAAGGAAAGAAAAGATAATAGGCCATAAGACAAGATAACCAGGTGAATGTGTCTAAGGTGTTTTTCTCATATAGAACTAGAACAACAAAAGGCAGGCCATCTATAGGCATGTTTTCACAAAGACCCTGCAGCTACATTATAGAATAAAAGGAAATATGGAAAATAAGACCAACTAATGACAAATAAAATCACAGCAAAACTGGAACACAAAGGAGAAAAAAGGAGAATAGTATCTTTTACCAAAAAATGGTGCGGGGACCAGGAAACAAATTTATTATTGGTGAAAAAGTATTTTGTCCTTCTCTGATGTCTGAAAAGCATAAATAAAATCTATAGAAGGCATTAGGAAATAAATGTACAAAAAAAGACATTAAACACAAGAACAAAAAATGAATTTTCTTCCCAGAAGAGAAAAAAGACCTCATTGCAGCACCAGCTCCAGCCAATCTCAGACAACAACTCCTCCCGTTCTCCCAAAGAGAGAGAGGTAAAAAACTACCATCGGCCTGATGCCTTGCTGCTGGGGCCAACAGCAGGGCTCGGGAGCGCCAGGGAATGCGGATCTGCACCCCAGGCCCTACCGTCAGAGAAGTGCCACTGCCCAGGGTCCTTCTCCTCCATCTCCTGGGCCTTGCATCGTTGGCCTCGTAACCAGCCTGCAAGATCCTTCTCACTCATTGCTTGCAGTTTCTCCAGAGCCTTCCTCACCTTGCTTATTTCTGCATGGCAGGAGCAGGGAACCAGGAGCAAAAAAAATACGGGAGACAAGATCAGGACATTGAAGAAACGAGTCTATTCCCCAGCCCAGCTGAACTTCACCTATTGAGGCAGGGCTTTCCCTGACCAGGAAGGGGTGCTTTCTCTCTTAGTGGTTCCTAAAAATGTTTTCTGCCCTCCCATTAATACTTTTTTCCCTCTGTGCTTTCTGAGAAATTCTTTCCCCACTATCACCTCAGCAATTCTTGAGAAAAGCTTTTCCTTTCTCTTCCCTGAGCACTTCCCACAAATGTCTTTTACCTTTTTCCTTCAGTACTTGCTAGCTAATTCTGTCCTCCCTCCCCTTGTCCTTTGCACAAAAGCCTTTTCCCTCCAGTGCTTTCCACAGAACGCATTTCCCCACTACCCCTTTGACATTTCCCTACAAAACGCCTCGGTTCTCACCACCCAGCGCTTCCTGACAAACTGTTTCTCCCTCCCCTCGGCACTTCCAGCGGAGCCTTTTCCCGTCTTTCAGCGCCTTCAGCGCCTACTCAGACAACCCGTCGCTCTCTTCTCAGCCCCTTGCACAGAAGCCTCGCCCCTCCGCCCCAGCGCACCCTGTTAAAAGCTCTTCCCCTCTTCTCTTGCATTTCCCATTAAAACAAACAAACAAACAACAAACCAAAAAACCCCCCAAACTTTTTTTCGCTATTCCCTCGACAAAACCCTTCCCTCTCCCTCCCCTCAGGCAAACCGCTCCCCTCAGACCTTCCCGCCTCACGTCCTGCCCCGGCGCGCGCGGATGAAGCCCTCCCGCCACCCAGCGTTTCCCGCCTAAATGCCTGTCCTCTCTCCCCTCAGCGCTTCCCGAGGAAAGCCTTTCCCCCTTCCTTTCCTTACCGCCTGCCTCCCTCCCGGCAAAACGGTTTTTTCCTTCTTTTTTCTTCACTGTTCTTCAGCATAGCCTGCCCCTGTTTCTCCCCTCTGCACTCCCCACTGAAACCTCTCTTGTATTTCTGCAAAAACCTCTGGTCCCAGGCCTCCTCTCAGCCATTCTTTCTAAATCTGCCCCACTAGCTGCAATACCTGCCCTTTTGTTACTTCTTATTCTGCAAAGGCACCTTGCAAATCATCTAGTTATTCTGGGGAATCTGGCTAATGAATGAATTACCTGAATGTGTGTGTTGACTCTTACATAGGGCCTCTGGGTCAATGCCCAGAGATCTCCTCCGGGAAAGTCTTCCACCAAAATCAATTTTGAAGGGGTTTTCTTGGTATATTGTATAAATACAGTACTGCACTGTGTCATCATTTACATCTCGGCAAAGCAGGCTGAAAATACTGCCAGTGTATTTTAAATGAGAAGCCAAACATTGTGATATGAAAATTCCTGCATCAAACCCCATTCTTTCAGGTGAAAACAGAACAAGGGGTTTGGGCAATTTTTTTTTTCCCAGATGAGATCAGACAACGTGTAAAGACAGGAGATGCGGTGGCCAGATCTATGACGAAGCAATACCAGTCACTGTATATTTGCTCAGGCTAAAACTGCAAACGGCCCTGTCCAAGCATCGCTGCTACAATTATTAAGTCTTCATCAGGAATGTGACACAGCTAACTGTTATCTGCCACTTCTCCTTTCAGCCCATTCTTCCCAGCCTTTCTTTTGGAACATACTGGTGAAATAGAGCAGCAGTTTGCAGTCTTGCAAGACTACCACTCCAGGTCTCCATGGAAGCAAAATACCAGCTTTCACTTTGCACCTCCAAATAAAGCCAAGCAGCCTTTCCTTTTATGTACCACAAAAAAAATATCGTAATGGAATTAAGAGAGATTCTTAGCCTGAGGCACAGTGTGTTTCCTCCAGAAGATTCAAAGCTGGGGTTAGGCTGAGCTTGAGCTGCTTACATTTAAGGAGTTGCTTTCCTCACATTTATCACAGGGCAAGGAAAAAAAAGCTTGTTAATGAGCATATCGTTCTCCATTTGAACGCCTGAAGAAATGGATATGGCTTGATATTTGTACTGGAAATTACCAGATAAGCACAGGCCCATATACCACCTAAGAGTGTGCCATATGGCTTTTTAATAGCCAGGTACTCGTATAGTAATATGGAGAACATGTGGTTGCCTTAGAAGCTATTTCCGCTTTTCCTCAAAGCATTAGGCACATCAACAGCCAGCTTCTTGGCAGTTATAATTCAGCATCTCAACGCTTCTTTACTGCTGCCTGGACAGGTCAGGATTGATTATAACTCTACAAAGTATTCTGCATGTTTTGGGAATTCCTGCAAATACTGGATAAAACTTTCTTTAACTGTGCAGTCTCACAAAGACCTGTGGGAGTCAAATTAATATCAAGTCTATGTGCATACAATTTTCCCCATTATGGCCAAAAAGAAATGTCTGTACTCATGACGGAGGAAAAAAACCACAATTATCAATGGGTTGGCAAATGTTTTGCCTAACGTCGCATAAAATGAAATAGGGAATACTCTGATTTTCTTTTCCAGACACCAAGATGCCTCCAATTAAAACTTAATCTACTGAAAATGAATGAGAAACTATGAGGTGTTGTTTCCCACATCCCATTTACAATGCATGGAAAGGAAAGAACTGATAAAAAGAATCCTTTAGAGACTTACAGAATTTCCTCCATCAGGATTTATGTTCTTGTTCTACCTATTTTGCTCCTGCCTACCCTCTGCCCAGCATGCTGCTGCAATGCAATCCACAGAGGCAGATGCATGAAGATGCGAGATGCCTACAAATAACGTCTCTATAGTAGCTACTAGGTGCTGGTTTAGCAGGTAACTGTATCCTATCAATGCCTGCAGAGGTGTCTTATTGAAGATAGTCACATACAAAACCGTAAATTAAATTTGGTGCTCAGTTTCCTCAGACTTACATCAGTGTTACGGCAATGAACAGTGCTGGCCACACACAAAATGAAGTAGCTTGACTTGATAAACCAAGATGGATTTAGGAGCTAAGGGCAGCTCATCCAAAGGTCGAATAAGGATCATTTCTATTCAAAACCAAAGACACCTGGCTGCCATAATGCATGGGTTTGGGTCAGTGAGTTTTCATACAAAATTTCACATTTGGCTTCCTGTATCTGAAAGACCAAAGTGATCACCTTGAGCACGGTGCCTCTTTTCCCCCTGCTGTTAGACGTGCAGATCATGAGCTTCTTGTACCAGGTGCTGTGACCTCCTGCTTGGTAAGAATATTTCAGGCTGGACCAGTTGATCTGTCTAGTCCAAGCCTTTTTTTTTTTTTTTTTTTTTTTTTACAGTCATGGACAGTCCCATGAACAAGTTCAGGCAGCAGAACGGCATGCCCAGAGTGGTTGCGCAGTCTCTGTTCCCCGGAGGTTTTCAAGGCAACACTGGATACAGCCCGGAGCAACCCAGTCTGATCTCACAGCTGACCCTGCTTTGAGCAGGAAGCTAAACCAGATGACACCCAGAGATCCTTCGAACCTGAATTACCCTGCGATCCTACAGTCTAAACCTCTAGTAAACAAATATCAAGTATTCAGAGAACAAATCTCTTTTCGTTGTCCCATTAATGTTGTCATAATTTTACAGTAGGCAATGGAATATCATCATGACCAGTCTTTGGGCAGATTTGCTCACTTTGGGTCAAACAATATCTTAAACCATTAAGTATTTGTTAAGTTTTCATTTCTTTTCATTATTCCCTTCATTTATTAAGGTCAACACCAAGATGGTACACGGCGCATTATTTATACGTTTAATTTTCACATCTGGCAATTCATGACAAGGTGAAGAACAAAACAGTAACGCTGGTTGACAGAAGCTGACAGAGATATACACAAGCAGTGCCACTCTAATGGTCCAGCGCAGAACTGGCTCCAGAAAAGACTGACTCGAAACCTTTAAAAGACCTGTGACCCAAATTTACTCTGGGTTTCAATTCACTGAACTAAAGCAAACCACTAGATGCAATTTGTCTTAATGTTCTTAAAAGCTGATTGCCTTTTCTTTGAGCAGTCAATCTCCTTAGGGATAAAAAAAGGAAACTGATGACATCGTCCTTCAATACCAATGAATGACATCACATTTCTGCGATGCTAGATATTGTCGGGGTGCTTAAATCAAGTACATAGGCACGTTAATAAAAAGAGAACACTGTTAAATTTAGAGTCAGCCGCATGTGAGAAAGAAAACAAAGCGAGAACAACAAACAAACACAAGGTATTTCTGCCTGATGAAATACAGGCCTTCAGCTTCTTAGCCACTCTCAAATTACCGAAGGGGTTACGATTGGTACAAATACTGCAATTTAATAAGGATTCCATACGCTTTCTATATTTACCCTCTACTAGCAAGTTTATACTTCACAAACTACTTTCACAAAGAAAAGCACAGGGGTCATTCAGCAGCGATAAACATTTACACACACATGATCACACAGGAAAACTGAAGTATTTTAGCAATACCCCTTTACAGACAAGCTGCTCTACTTTTGCTTTAGGTGCTCAGTTTAAGTGACAGAAAGTCATTTTCTGTTACAGCAGTCAACAACATAAAACCAGTGCTAAACAAAACCTAGCTCACTAAATAAAACACCTCTCAGATGGTAACTGACTCTATTTTGTGTGTCTGGTAAAGTCCAAGTAATGACCAGCCTAAGTTTGGTTGTTTTTTTTTTTAAAAAAAGTAACCAAACAACCAAACCAACAACCACTAGTTTGAGAGACAAAAACACTAGGGGGGATACAGTTGTCTATGAGGACTACGAGAACAGCTATACCGATATAAATGGGACAAATTCTCAGCACTAAGGCACGATAGAATTAATACTAGATTATGGCTAAAACCTTACTTACTACAGCATTGAGTGAGCAGTTAATAAGGAGTGTTCCTACGCTCAAAACACCCGGCTACAACATTAGTGAGTTCCGTGTTTAAGACGCTTCTACCTTAGTGCAGCTGCACACAGCATTCCTAAAAGATGGGATTTCAGAGGGCAGTGATGGTGCTCATTTACACTGTACTTACTTTATAATTAAGGATCGGTTCATACTCGCACAACAAAATGGAATTTTCATACTAAATTTGTCCCTTCAGCATTGCTCTTTGTGGGAACTACCAGTACGACAGTTCTAAAGGGAGAAAAGCAGGTTTAGTCGGGGTAGGACGTTGTGGGTCACTCGAGCTGACCAGACCCCCCCCCCCCCCCCCGTTGTTTTGGATGGTGGCCAGCCTCAATCCCAGAACTTGCGAACAGCGTAAGGCACGATACAAACCCCACTTAAAGTCATGAGATTTAGGTGGGGTTTGGATCAAAGACACACTCAGCTATGGGTTTTGTGGTTCCACCAGTCTCTTCTCCCAGAGTTTAAACAACACTCTTCCTCTGGAAAAAAATTCAAGCACACATCTAGAGCAAGGGGATTTAGGCATAGGCTTAAAATAAGGGTGTTCTTTAGAGTCTTCTCAAACAGGCCCTCTGTAAGAGCTGCTGCTTGCTTTTAAACCCGACATTTTTCTGTGGACCTTTGCCATTCTTTACTTTAACCCACTGAGATCCCGAGAGTTCAGTAACCACGTATGGCTCCGGCTGAAAAGCCACCCTAGGAGGAAGAAGAGCTCCAAATACTGCGGAAAACCCCAATCCTGGAAGTTTGGGAAAGGCAAACCCAAGCCACCCAACGCTTCAGACGAGGCCCTGGGCAAAACCGCTGCGAGCAGAGTTTGGAAAACCTCTCCTCCTCCTCCCCTCAGAGCTAGAAAGCCGGCGTCGGGCGCGCTGCAAGAAGCGGTCTCGCAAGGGCACCGGGCAAGCCCCCGCCGCCGCCGGGGCACCCCGGGACGGGCGCCCCAGCGCCCTCCCCCCCGGGGGGGCCCCTGCGCAGCCCAGCCCGGCCCCGCTCGGCTCCCCGCGGGCCCCGCTGAGGCCTAGGCGCGGCGCGGGGCGGCGGCGAGGGCCGGGCTCATGAGGTTCTCGGTGATGTAGGCCACCAGGAGGCAGATGAAGACGAGCATGACGCAGATGGAGCCCCCCACGGCCGTCATGGCGACGACGATGTCCCGCATGGCGGCCGGCTCCACGCGGAACTCCACGCACTGGGCGGGCGGCGCGGGGCGCGGCGGCGGTAGCGGGGCTGCAGGCAGAGGCGGTAGCGCACGCTGCCGTGGGGCGGCGGGGGTGTAGGTGCCGTCCCAGGAGCAGTTGAGCGCGAAGCCGCGGAGGCCGGCGGCGGGGCGCGGCGGCCCCCACTGCGCACACGTTGGCCACCAGGGCGCCGCCCGGCGAGCGGTGGGCGCGGCAGGCCCGCGCCGCGCACTGGAAGCCGCGGGCCGGCGTGCGGGGTGGGCGCTGCGCCCCGGCCGGCCCGGCGGAGGGCGGCAGCAGGCTGGGCATGCCGGCCGCCGCCGCATGGAGCCCGAGCCGCGGTGCCGGCGGAGGGCTGCGGCGCCTCGTGCGCCGGTTGCCCGCCGCCGCCAATGGCCGTTAACTCTCGCCGGGCTGCGGAGCACCCGCCGCGCCGGGCAGCGCAGGCAGGACGCGCGCCGCTCCGGACCGGCGGCGGGCGGACCCGCAGCGCCCGGCCGCGGGGGACGGGGGCCCACAGCCCCCGGTACGGGGTCATAGCGCGCCCGTCCCGCCTCCCCCCGCTTCGCTCTCCGCGGCTCCCGCCGCTCCGCGCACGCCCCCGGGGGAAGCCGCGTCCCCCCGCTGCTCACGGATGCCGGTCGGGAGGGCGCCTCGGCCGCCGGGGTCTCGCAAGCAGCAGAGAGGCGGTCCGGGGCAGGGCGCTGGAAGGGGACCGAGCGCCCCTTCAGCTGGAGCGGGCCTCGTTCAGAGGCACGGGGGGCTACGCGGTTGTTTGTTTTTTTTTTTTTCCATGGTTATGTCTGCAGCCCTAGGCTGCTTTAACCCCTTAGGACGAGAAATTGTGAGGAATGTAGGAAGGATGTAATAACAGGGAGAAAGACACGAGTCCCCCAGGAGGATACAGATAGCAGCGGTAAAGCTGTGGACTCCTGTGCACATCAGTCTGCGAAACCAAAGGAAGAGAGACTCCTCTTTCCCCTGCCACAAGCCATCTTTCCCTCTCTGCAGCAGGACCTACCCCCAATCCAGCCCTCTGATGGAGAGCCAGCTGTTTGTTCTGCAGCACAGAAGAGGGCCACAGGAGACAGAGCAGTGCTCCATCCTGGCATCACACCTTAACGCTTCCTGATCGACCTTGTCTAAAGGTGGAAACAGAAGATCTCTAAGGAAACAATCGTAAGAGTACGTACTTAACTTAAGCAACATTTGAAGATTCTCTGAACAGTTAAATGGGAAAAAGCTACTTTTAAAGGCCTGGCTCTTCTGAGTTGCAGATTTCGTTCCACACAAAAAAATGGGGGGGGTTTCTTGTTTTGATCAGGTTTTACATAGCTTCCTGTTCCAGTTTTTATAGCAGAACACAAACATTTATCTCTATTTAACTTGTAAAGTAGAACAATTACCGTGTTACATGGTTAAACACCCCAGAAACGTGCCTAAACACATGGATATAGTTTTTCTTCACTGTGTTACCTATTTGGAAATACAAGATCTACAGATTACTATGTAAGTTTTCTTTAAAAGTGTTTATTGTCTTATAGAAGTTGAAAATATAACAAAAATAAGATTCTGAAGCCTAATTTTATTTCATAGCCTAAACAAAAAACAAACCCAAGTCATACACCTTGGACTTCACTGAAGGTGTTGCTTCAATACATACAAAGTGTAATTTGCAGCACTGTGAAAGTTGTTTAAATAGTTTTGTTCTCGAGATGCATTGAACATCAACATGACCAAACGGTCTCTTATCAGCACACCTTTTCCTGTCCGAAAGACTTGCCTTTTTAAAGTACATGGTTTCTTAAGGAAATCTTTAAACATAATTTAACACCACCAAATATTAAGTTATTTCCACATCTAGTTTTTGACCAAATTTAACGCGGGGCGGGAAGGTGTCTGCTAGTCTATAGAAAGTTGCTAGAAATCTCTTTTGATAACAAGATGTATCAATAAGAATCAATGAAAAAAAATAGGATCAGCACAGAAAAGGATGTTAAAGTTGCAGTAAAGGCTGCTCTCCTTGGAAAACACTTGGTTATTAGAGAACAGGAGGTGCTGTGCTGCTGAAGGCACTTCTTGGTGGCTGAGGCAAACTTACCTGTGGAAGTTCCAGCTCGGACGCAGAGCTGAAGGTCTGACAGCCCTTCCTGAGAAACCTGTTGGTGTTCAGGAGATGGTTGGAGCCCAACTAAGCAAGTTTTGCCTCCTTAAACTTCGTGCAGTTCTCCTAACTACTACTAAGAGCAGATTGCACTCCAGAGCTGTCATTGTTTCAGTGATCAGGAAAGAGATCTGGCAACAGCCTCTGATGTTGCTTATGATTTGCAATGCACGTTGAGTTCTTCCATTGAGAGATCCAACAGAAGGGTCTGGCATTTGGTACAGGAAAGGAAAATGGTTGGCACAGCAGTGAAAACACCTGATTGCATGGGCCACATCACTTCACTCTGGACTTAATTCCATACTTGGCATTTGAAGTTGTAGAAGAGGGAGAAACAAACTAACCAGAGATACTTCATTTCATGGAAAGCTGCGGAAGCCTCCTCAAATGTCTTTCCCAGAATCACTGCCAAAATTACCAGAAATTGGAATAGATAATCGTATTCTTCCCTTTGGCTTCGAGTCCTGAACCTCTGCCTCATGCAAGGCAGTAGTATACCTGCATGCCAACTTCAATTTAGCCATTTACACATTATGATTGGAACAACTGGTTCTGTGATTATAGACTGGAAGAGGTTTGTTGTTGAACAGAACGGCAAACTGACCTAAACAATCATGAAAGCTATTGAGTATATCCTTGTGCCATCGCTGGCATCCTCAGCCCTTTTGGCTTATAGGTCTGCCCTTGCACTGGAAACCCCCAGTCTTCTTTATAACAAGATATCTGGATAAACACATATTCCTCTGATTTCCAGATTTTCTTCAGGCACATGAATGTAAGGACATGGAACACCCCAACCCCTGTCCGTGATACTTAAGCCTACCTCATCTTTTCCATGTCTATTGACATTCCCCAACACTAAAGCAGCACAGAGTTCAGAAAAATTGGCAGGCTTCACTCTAGAGGTGGTCAAGTGTAAAACAGCACTAAGAGATGTGGGTTGAGGTGAAGAGACAGACGTTATTGCAAGGTGCAAAGGAGGAATAAGCACCGAAGGATGTTCATTCCCTGGCAGGCCTATACTCCATCAGTCTAGGTTAGATTCATATTTAACCCCTAAGTTTTACAAGGGCCAGTCTTACTCAAACTGTATAGAATACAAACAATCGTCATCCTTAGAAACAATGGTTACTCTTAAGCAAGTCATATATATAATCAGAAATGAGAGGACATTCTTGGTTTGGGGATATGCAGACAGTTCACACCTACAGCATGCAATGGTCCGGGGCATTTTCTCCTCCGACTATTTCAGACGTTTTAGAGAAAACATCTCATTAAACTCCTATTAGATTGTCACATTTTAATCCCTAACGAATGCCATGTAAATGAATGAGCCTAATAATCCTAAACAGGTTTCCAAGGAAGAAGTAGATTACAGAGAGGTAGGCTTCATTAAACAGAGATTTCATTTAATTAATCAATAGGCATATGTTTTCCTCATCCATGCCTTTGTTTGTAAGGGCACAGAACGTACTATTAATTCTCATTATCTGGCTAAAGATGTGGCCAAACCACTTAATACTTTGACATCATGTGAACCCTGAAAATATATCTGTTTACAGAAGTCTGATCTACATCATCTTGCTGGAGTCCAAAGGAAAATAAAGAGCAACCCTGGAAAAAAATTTGTAACGACACGACCAGGTTAACTACACCTTATCCTGCACTGCATCCTCGCACTCTGTCTCTAAGCAGAAGACAATTATTTATGCAAGAGACAAGCAAAACCACATGCTTTGGCTTGGTCCGTCTGCCAGCACTGGCTTCACATGAATACTTTGTCTCATTGTTTGCTCTCTTCATAATCCAGCTGTTTCCCAAGACCTTCTTCTGTGCCCCAGTCTGCAGTAAAACTCAGCCTGGACTTCTCATGCACAGTGCTTCAGCAGTTTGCCACTTGGGCAAAACACTATTATTTGCTTTGAGCAGTGAACCCCCAGGCAGCATATCAAACCCAGTAGCATCCCATATTGCTTTATAGGCCTTCAGACAGACTCAACACCACAGGTTTTCTGCTTTTCTAGTTCTCCACTGGGTTTATCGTCTCCTGTTTCATCTCCTGTTAGAGGAAACAGTGAACTGGCATTAAAACGGGGGCAACTTGCTCTAGGCCAGACAAGGAAGCACTAACCACCCACAGCTAACAATTTATGCAACACTGCGCTAATTTTAGTCTTGGATACAGCCAGGGCAGGCAATCCCTAGAGCAGAGATGCTTAGCTCTCAGCTAAGGGCAGCATGCGACATATGGTTGCTAAAGCATTCTCCTAGCAGGGAGCTTTATGTTTAGAGCTGAGTTGCTACAGTTCCCTCCAAGTCATAACTTTGAGGATTACTCATCCTAGGCGTGCAAAAGCAGAGAACTTGCCTCCTAATTTAGATAGCTCCCGCAGTCTCTCTGAATCAGCATGCAGCCTCAGCCCCACTGGGGTTCTATTTCCAGCACTTGATTCACTTCCAGGAAGGTCTGAACCTACGTGCTCTGACAGTCATAGGCTAAGAGAAGCATGGGAGAGGAGTGAATTCAGCAGATGACTGTACTACGTATCTCACCAGGGCAGCTTGGGCACGCAGGTCTGAAGGTTATGCCACAGACCGTGTCGGTCATCGATCCTGCACTGAACTGTGAAACAGTGACATCTTACGAGCCCAGCTGAGAACTGGGGGCGTTTTTAATCAAGATGCATCTGAGCCGGTAACTGCAACTCCAGCTGATCTATTCTGTATGTGCTATTTATAGCAGGCAGTAGAGGCTGAGAAGTATTGCATCATACAGCAAGGTTGGTAATATCAAGGACTAATGCAGCATTAACCATTTCAAGTTATTTTGGATGTCTTACACAGTTTTGCAGTGAGCTCCTTAGTGGGCTACATGAGCAGCTATGGCACTTGGCTGATAGACCTTTTCCTAGACTCCCCGGCACAGCCTCTGCTGCTCTTCTGCCCCTGGCACCTTTGCTTATTCCGCCCACAAAGATATCAAGTAGTACGATGAGTACAGAGTCCCTAGAACAGCATTTGTCTTCTCTAGAGATCTGTGCATGCACCGAGGCTTGGATACCCCCACACTTAAAAGCAGGCTATTCCAAGGAGCGATACAAGATGGAAAGATCAGAAGACTATAAATTGGGGTTTTGCTGAAGCTCTCAAATGAAATAGCTTAATTTAAATAGGAGCTGGACCACTCCCGGATCCAGGAGAAAGCTGGGAGAAAAAGAAGCAAAGCAGCATATAGAGAATGCTCCTTTCCATCCCGGAGAAAGCTCTTCTCATCTTAAGTGGTGGGTTGCAGCTGAACTGCTGCTGACAGCAGCTCTACAGTGACTATGGTGCTCTGCCTTTGACTTTTAACTTAGCTGAAATAAGGTGCTCGGGCATGGCTGCAGACAGAACTCCGTAGCCAGGAGCTCTCTCGACTCATGCCCTCCCAAAAGCTAGTATCAGCATTCACCTGTGCGGAGCTCTGTATTCTCACGGGGGTTTGGAACACACAGTTCAGAACCGTTGCAATGAGGCTCTTCGTGGTCTCAGTGCACAAGTACATCCTCCCCGATTTCAGCAAGCAGTGGATCAGGTCTGTGAGGTCCTAACAACGTGATTCTACTGGACTCCATAATAACCAGCAGTACCATCCAGCTGACCTGATGCTGTCGCTCCAGAAAGGGCAGCATCTGGAAAAGCAGAGTTCTTGTTGCTTCCATACAAAGCAAGCAGAGAGCCAACAACATTAAGTACTCCAATCTACCTCAGAGTCTGACTTGAACACCTGATTGTGCTGGTAAGAAACACAAGCAGAATGAAAACAAAGAACCAGCAAGTCCTGTGACATCTTAATTTCAAGCTCCATTAGAATCAGTGGAAGAAAAAAAATCAGTATGTCTGAATGAAAAAGGCAAAGCTTATCGGGAGATAAATACTGTTTTTCCAAGTGTCTAAAAGTGCTTACAAAATATGCCCCAAACCAAGGGATTAAAAAAAAAAAAAAAAGCTTAACTAATGCAAATAGGGAACAAAGATCTCTCCTCTGATCTTTTATCAGGTCATGACATTCAACCACAAGCTGCGTTTGATGAGTGAGGTCCCGGAGTCCAGTTCTGACATGGTGATGAGGAAGCAGGAGACAGTTCAGATGCACGGATCTTGCACAAGGTAGATGTGACAGCTCTGCCCTGTTCACATGAATAAACCAGGTCCCAAGCTTTGAGGATATCATGATGAAGCCCATTCTCCTTTCATCTGCCTCCATTTTCAATTCCAGGGACTCCAGCTGACTCATTCCTCCCTTCTATCTGAGGTCAGGCAAGATGTGTTTTGGAGACTAAGTAAAGCACCACAGATTTCAATCTACTGAATCAACAGAACACTAGAAATACCCAGCTTGCCAATTAAAAACCAGACCTGTCTAGAAGGAGCAAAATTTATCTTAGCTCCCTGCCAAACGTTGGGAGACTGCACAAAAGCTGAACAGGACAGAACTGCATTAGTCAGGCTCCAAATATTCCTTTGTATCTACCACTGTGGATGCTCTTCCTTACTTTTTTTGTCCCTCCTGCACACCAAATTTCATCCTTAGCAAGCCTTTCATGCTTGCTTGGGAATCCTGAACAACCTAGGGAGGTGCCAAAAGCTGAGTGTACGCCAAGAAGATAGGGAAGGAGGAGGTGACGGGTCTGAGAGGCAGATAGGGGCTGGGATATGCCCTGGCACATTCTGCTGATAGCCTGAGGAGGGACAGCTCTGTTGGCGTGCTGCAGCTGCATCACGAAGAGTAGTAAGGTTTGAGCAAACACATCCCTAACAGAAATGGATGTCTGCTCCCATCCTGCTGCTTGGATTTGAAAAACTTTAAGCAGCGGATAGTTTGCCTCTTCCCAGACTCAGTTCACGTCCTACTGTGGGGGCATCCACACCACCAAAATACTACACAAAGTAAAACCAATATCCCATCAGAGGGACTGGCAGCTGTGCCATGAAGTGCTTCATTCACCACCGCTGGTGACCTGCAGAGGTTACTGCAGGGCTGCAGTTGTTTCTTTGTGCAGCAGTCCCCGCCGCCATCCCAGAAGAGCCCATCTTAGCTCAGGCCAGCCCACATCTCCAGAAACCCAGGGTGCAGCAATGTCAAGACAAGATGTACAGTATTAGACGGGGAGGCTCCAAGCCCAGCAGGACGGTCAGAGCTCAAAGCCAAGGAAAGGAGAATTCTACGGGATTCTATTCTGAGTCATTGGGAAGGGTCTCAGCTGCAGTTGTTCATAACTGCACACGCACACACTTACACTGGCTGGCACATGGTCATTTCTGTTGGTGCTTATGGTTAGCTACCACCCTCGCATTACTCCAGACAAAAAGCAGGCTAACTTCCTCTCCACCTTACTCTGATGGGAGCACTGGATGTTTTAAAGAAACACTACTGAGCAAAAGACTGTATGAAGACATATTCCTTTGTATTAGCAATCAGTTGAGTAAGTCCAGGGGACCAGTTCAGGCACCCTCTGCTGCCCAGGGGGTTAAAAAAACCGAGAAAAACTCTCCAGCTTGGGAGGGGATAGGGAAAACAAGAGGGTGAAGAACACAATAAATCAAAAAGTGCTTCTAAGAGAAGCAGCAGGATAAAATCATTCCTACAGTCTGAGAGCACTTCCATGCTATTGACCAGAGAGGCAGCAATGGCCCCGCACACATGGATGTAAAGCACATCTGCAATCACCCTGCTCAGTGCCTGTGAAGACAGTTACCTCCTCCTGCCTTTGTCTGTTCTGGGCAGTGTTTAATACAGAAGCCAGTTCCCAGGAGGAGTTCCCATCTCCTCATTCCTAGCATATTCCATTTTCCTTCAGCATCTTTCAGTAGTAGTCATCCTTCTTGCCATCAGCTCCCTGTACGCCTGCATGGTCCTTCTGGTCTTGGACAAGTTCCAGGTCATCATTGTCATCCACCTCACCTCCATGATCCTCCTGGGTGCAGGGGGAACAACCAGGAAGGAAAAATCAGCAAGGCCTGGAAAAGGAGACCCTAACTAGCAGCACACCATGCTGCTTCTGAGTACAGCTGTACTACCACACCAGCCCAGCCTGGGAAACTCAGGTAAACAGGGAAGGATTCATCTCTGCCAGGAACCTTTAGGTGTCATTGGTGAGCCACTCAGCCAAGACACAGAGGCAAGAAGCCTGTGTTGCCATGATCAGCCTGTTCATTTTAAGCACATTTAATATCCTGGCATTAGAATGCAATTTTAACATCTCAGCCTGTTGCCACTGCTACAAAAGTAGAAGATATCCTACACCCACCACATTTAAAACTGTGTAACAAATCCCACCCATGATACGCAGCAGCCAGCATAGCCTCCACTGGTACTTTTAGGTCCAACCATCCAGTGTACAAGCCCAGTTCTACGCACAGGGCAAGGATAGCTCCTGACATCAACTTTGCTCTGCCCACCTCTTATTTCCCCACCCGCTTCATTCCCAAGAGGCAGCCCAAACCCTCAATTCCCCAGCAATCATGCTGAAACTGCAGAAACAGCCAGCAGCAGCCACTCCAAAGGGCAAGGAGAGGATGAACAAGACTGGAAGAGGATCCTTCATTTCCATCTACATGAGCCAGATGGCATCAGGGTGATCCTCTCTAGTACTCCTGCTCTCAATCTTTGGTGGCCTCCAATCTTTCTCCTAGAGAAATGCCAACTCGTCACCGACTACAGTAGTCCTGGGGCTCAGACATGACCTGTTTTCAGCCAAATAGAGGAGCAGTTGCTTCCTGGCAACTGTGGCCCAACCAACACATCACCCTCCCACACTTGCCTCAGGAGTAGGACGTCACATTCTTCTACCACCCACACTTTTATTTGACTGCTGGCTGTAACCCAAGGACCATTCTCCAAGCACGGGTGTAGTTCTCCCTGGCAATTCCACAGACACAGGCTAGACCCAGCAGGACCTGGGCAGCGGCAGACTGCAGGGCTCCCAGTCAATTTCTCATCACAGGAATAAACCCAGAGCGATGCTTGGAGGAACACGTATTGATCTTGCCTAGCTGCACCAGCACAGCTTCTAATTCACCCCAGCTGCTGTTTGGTAAGCATCTCACAGCTCGAATGCTGCAGGCTGATGCAGAAAGAAATGAGGGGGGGAGACAGAGCGTAAGTGGTACTCTGAACACCAGAAAAAGAAAAGGGAGCGGAGGTAAGTGGGCTCCAGGTTTGTTCTGGAGACCCATCTCACTGAGCAGGCAGAGACAAAACTGAAGTCAGTGCTCACATCTGGTGGCCTAAAAGCTGAGTCACCCTCAGCTCCTGGCTACAAACATACCCAGGCAGCAATCACACCAGAGAGGGAAAGAGAAAGAACCTTGGTGTCGTACAATTTCTTGCTCCTGATCTTCTTGATAGTCATCCATTGGGTCTTCCCTGGGCTTGGCGGGTCTGCCAGCATCCTGAAAAATACAGAAAGTCGGACACTGTTGACAGTGCCCCAGCCTACTTCCATTCCCTGCTAGGGATACAGCTCTCTGGCATTACAGCTCCAGGTCCGGAAGACTGGGCTACAGATCAGGAATCAGGGGGCAGCAGAGAGACAATAAGGCAATCCAAACTCCATCTGAAACTTCCTCCCCCCAGTCTCTCTTCCCACCTGCTGGCAGCAACTGCCCATCTCCTTCCAGTGTGGAGAGAGGCGTCTCTCCAGCAGCAGGAGGGTCCCAGGGCCAGGGCCCTTGCACACGCTGCTGTTGCAGCAAGTCCCAGGACTGCAGGGAATCCACAAGTTATTCAGGGCAGAGCTTTAGGGAGCCCAGCCCTATCTGAAAGTCAGGTATTTACGTCGCTAATTCTTTCCACATTTTCACTAATCTTAAGGAGGTGTTGCTCTGTTGGTGCCAGCATCTTTCTCGTTTGATTTCATTGGCCTGGATTTCTTTCTTTTTTTTTTTTTTTTTTTTTTTTTAAACCTCACATTAATCATGATTTTAGAGCCTGACAGATAAAACACTCCTTTTTTAAAACAAGCAACACTCAGCTGCTTGTCAAAACAAGCTAACATTTCCCTGATGCAGAGTCTGGCTTCAGATAGCAAACAGCACTTTGCAGAATAAATTGATTCCATCTGCAAGCAAGCAGGCAAACGAGGAGGCAGAGTTCTCAGGCATTGTCACTGCTGCCAAGAGCCTGTTGCAGACCCATCCCAGGAACAGCGATGCCTGCTCGGACCAGACCCCAAGCACAGGCCCATGTTATCATCTGGTTTGGGTCTCTCAAGTGCTTGAAAAGCTAGAGCACCTCTGCAGTAATAGCTGTGGAGTGATCTCCCATGCAAGGTCTCTCCAGCCACAAAGGTGCTGCAGATGCTAGGGGTTGACTTCAACAAGCAGAGGGGACAGGGCCAGAACAAGTACTGACCAACCCACTGATTCTCAGAACCAGGTTTCTCCTGCCTGCCATATCCCTGAAGTGGTATTATGGATCCACCCAGGAACATGGCGTTTTCCTTTGAGTCCTTAAGCTCTCTGCCTCCCCTCATTCACAGCTGGGGATCTCTCCCCGGCCCCTGCCGGTTGCCCTCATGTCAGTCACCTTCAGTGGCTTCTCCTTAGACTCTTCTTTCACACTGGGCTCCTTGAACTTCTCCAAACCTCCCACCTTCTCTTCAAAGTCAGGTCTCTCCAGCTCAGCTTCCTCAAACTCATCCTCACCTTGGTTGTTAGGATCCTGGGCAGGATCTGCAGCATCATCTGGCATCTGGACAAGAAAAGCCTCTTGTGAATACCAGGCAGGATATCCCCTTGGGAGACAGAGGCCAAGGTGAGCCTGCCTTCATCAGCAAGCAGGACATGCTGGCTTGTAACACTTCAGTCGCACATCTCTTCAAGCATGTTAGTGGTTCTAAAAACAACCCCCCCAGCTTTGTTATCCCTCTGAATCCCTCCAGAACCAAGCAGTTTGGAGTTGCAGGTTATCAGTATCATTTGCGTTATGTTACTTCTGGGAAAGCATCGATTTAAGCGGGGCAACTGGATTCTCATTCAGAGCTAGGGCTGCATCCAGCTGACAGCATTACTTACCATTGGTTCCTGGACAACAGTCTCTTTCTGAGAATGCAAGTTCTCCTCTCTCTCAATCACTCCTGCATCTGCAAGGAAAAGGGACAGTTACCAGCGTACCCTCCCAAAAGCCAGTGTCACCAGTTAACATTCCCACTGCTGGGGAGTAGCTGTATTAACTCTACACCAAGCAGGGATTTGTCTCAACCTGCCTGCAGGCTGAGGCAGACAACGCTCTGCGCGTGTTTTCAGGGGAATGCTTCTTCAGTGCCATTTGCAAGAGTTCCGGGCAAAGCAGCACTATGCTCCGACGGCTGCCAAGACTGCCTCCTTGTCCCCAAGGCGGGGGCATAAGCACATGTTGAAGCATGCCCCAAACTTACTGAATAGCACATATGATACAAAGACAAAAAACAGCTCTGCAGTCAGCCCCTAACCGAGATTAAGATGCACCTTCCTCTCATGCCACTGCTCAGTCTGGGCAGTATCTATAGCAGCGATCCAGCCATGCCACCAGTCAGACCATCCTAGAAAGAGTTCAGAGGAGGGCAACAAGGATGATAAAGGGACTGGAGCATCTCCCCTAGGAGGAAAGGCTGAGGGAGCTGGGCTTGTTCAGCCTGAAGAAGAGAAGACTGAGAGGGGATCTCATCAGTACATACAAATATCTTAAGGGTGGGGGTCACGAGGATGGAGCCAGACTCTTTGCAGTGGTGCCCAGCGACAGGACAAGGAGCAATGGGCACAAACTGAAACATAAGAGGTTTCACTTTGAGGGTGACGGAGCCCTGGCCCAGGCTGCCCAGGGGGGCTGTGGAATCTCCTTCTCTGGAGATATTCAAAGCCCGCCTGGATGAAGTCCTGCGTAACCTGCTCTGGGTGACCCTGCTTTAGCAGAGGGGTTGGACTAGATGATCTCCCAAGGTACCTTCCAACCCTTGCCATTCTGAGATTCTGTGATCACTGGGAGCTGAGCTAGACCACAGCAGGTCAGTGCCACCTTCCCTTCGTTGGCACACCACTGCTGACAAGATGGCATCAGAAAAACAGGCAGGCTCCCCGTGTCACGTAGGGGGACATGCAGGGCAGGAGGAGAGTGATAATGAGAGAAAAATGAAGCCTTTTAAAAATATAGCCTTTGCTTTCAACTAAGTAAAGGCCTAATCCTCGCCCTGCACTGGATGTGGCTCTGACAAGTCCCAGCTCTGGCACTCACCACTCCGTCTGCCATCACCAAGGGCCGAGTGCTTCTCCCCAAAACATTGAAGGAGCCTGTGAGACAGCAGCGTTCTCACCTGGACAACAGCATGGCTGTTGGTTGTTAATTCCAATTAGGACACAGATGTCAAGGGCTGTTGGTCCTCACGCTCCCTTGTACCTGCCACGAGACCTTTTCCTTTCAGGGAAGAATTCACTTTGATGTGAGCCAATTAGTTCAGTTCCTCTGAGGGGACTTGCTGAAAATCAGGTCAGCAAAACATGAAATAGCAGTGAAACATAGCTGTGGGAAAGCGCAGGGATAGCAAACCTCCTCTCCAAACGGGCATCTGTAGGCAGATGTAGCTGTGCCCATCCATTGCTCTTCTGGAAGGGAGGACTTCCCCTGCACAGAGTGAACGGAGCCAAAAGCCCAGGAGGAAATCACCCACCTTGGGTGATTGCAGCCTTTTGATCCAAGACTCAGTTAGAATCACTGACCTTCATCTCTGCCCCATGACATCACTCCATCACAAATCCAGAGCCAAAATCTACTGTCAAGAAACCAAGCTGAGACCATCTTTATAGCATTTAATAGGATACAAGCCAGCATTTCAAATGAGATCCTCGCAGGAGTCTCAGCTCCCAGCTTCCCTACCTTACTGCATTCAAGACAGCGGGGGGGGGGCGGAAATCAGCTACATGAAAAGCCACGGTAGTCATTCTACCTCAACCCAGCAACAGAATCAGCATTAGTCATATCCACAGTTCAGTGTCTCTTTGACAAAAGTAACTTCCAGATCTTAGCGGTTATTTCCCTGCGTGCAAGAGAAATGTGTTTACAAAGCGTTGGCACCGCACATCCCGGCCCCTTGAGCACAGCAGAGCATCTCTGCGCAGATTCTCAGACTGGACACCTCTGCTCAAAAGCCCATTTCATCTCTCCGTGGCCCAACTGCCTTACTGTAACACATTTTTGATGTCTCAATTTGCTTCCAAAGGAAGTTTTTAGCTTCCCTCTTATCCTTGTAGACTTACAGCTGCAATAAGTCAACCTTCCCTTCGTTACTGGACCTATGGAAGTGCTCCAAGCCCCTGCCCACCTACTACAATTTCGGAAAGGTCTAATCATTTCACAGCTGTTTTCTGTTGTTTCACACAACACATAGTTATTTAATTGTTCCCTCATTTTGCCACTCACATGCGATTACCACTACAAGCCAATTCATAAACCTCACCTGGAAAACAAGGCAAAGAAAAGATTCTGCCCTCACACACACAATCTAACGGAATATTCATTTGTTAGTTTTATGGTGCGACGATGAACTTTACACCAAGTCAAATATTTCTCCCAACCTGTTATTAGCCGAGTGAGTCAGTGCACAGGGGTCTCAACAGATCCGAACCAGAAGACCGAGGAATCCCAATAAGCTGTTCTGAGAGCTGGCCTCCAATTGCCCAAATGCAATTACTTACTAGACTTTAAAATAGCTGTAGGTGCTCTGTTAGCTGACTGACAATCACAGCTACCTGCCCTTGAATTTATTTGCTTTTAGCCCCTTAAGGACAGTTGGGAAATCTTCTGCCCCAAGTAAGCTAGAAAACCCACTTCTAAAAAAAAAAAAAAAATATATATCAATTCCTATGGGAGACTGAGATCAAGTCTTGCAAAACACAGCGATATTTTCCCCATCACTCCCACAGGAAAGAAAGAAGAATTGACTTAACTTACACAGATTTTTGAGTCCACTACCTTGGAAATGTGTGAGGATGCAGGACAACAGGGAACAAAAAATGGAAAACTGCCCAGGCTTTTTATTTGACCAAGGACAATAAAAGCACAAGAATTTTTTTCCAAGAGTTTTAAGGTTTTCCTTTAACACAAGCAGAAAGCTTTTCTCACTCCCCACCTTGATGAGCAATAAATTAGTCCTGTACAGCACAGGATTAGGGAAACCATACCCATTTCGAGTTCCTCGTGATCTGCCCTTTCCTTCTCGCCTTCCTGATCAGGTATTTGATGCTCTTCCCCTCTCTTCTGCTTGGGTGGCTGTGGGCTGCCTTTCTGCACCTCCTGCCCAGGCTTGGGATCAAGACGAAGGCTCTTTGGGTAACCGTGCGCTGCGTCTTCATCCATCCGGGCATTCACTTTGTTGACTATGTTTTTCCAGCTGCAACACGGGTACGAAACAAAACAGACCCCTCCTGCCTCAGCGTATACCAAGAGATACTTCAGAAAGCTATTTCATAATAGCAAGTGGAGAAAAAAAAAAATAAATCTAATGCATGCAGAAGTTTGTCCTATTTTAACTTTTTGGCAAAACTAGCAGATTGCATTAGTTACTGTGATATCTGCTTGAAACGCAACATTTCATACGCTACAAAAGTACAAAATAAGTTATGCTTTATAAATACAACACAGAACTGCTTCAATATTATTCATATTATACAATAATATATCCACAGAGCAATAAACTCCAATTCTGAATAGATACGTACTCATGCCTCACTCGCACCCAAATACACAAACCCAAGTTTTTGAAAAAATGGCAGAGAAGTAAGTCCTCTTTATCATTCCAAGTTAATTTAAAATGAAGTCGCTACTAAAGTAAAACTGTAGAATTTTGGCCTATAAGGAGAAAAAAAACCATTTCCAAATAAACAGGAAAGCTGCAATACAAAATTGACAGTTTCCACTGCCTGATTTTTTTTTTTTTTTAAAGCAAAAGCTCTTTACCAAGCTTTGCAGCTGGGATGTGTACTTTAACCAGCATCTATTTATAAAACTCTGCCATAGCGTGCATATGCCCCCTGTACAAACCCAAGCAGTGAGAACAGAACTAGCTGAAAGGAAACATTCACATATTGTTTGGGGTTTTTTGTGTTTTTTTTTTTTTTTTTTTTTTTTTAGGTAAACATAAGAAAAAGTGTTTTGTTTCTTCATTCAGCAAGGGAAGCCATGTTCCAGTATGATTTACTGCTTTTCCTACCATCCCCCCCCAAATGTTTTCATCCATCTACTGACACAAAAAATCAATTATTCATACACAGCTCTATCTGTGAGAGTTCAGGCAACCCCTTCCAGGCAGCCAGAGTCAGGAGTTCCTTCCTCTGTCATGGTTCCACCTCAAATACCCTTCTCCTGATGTCTACATCCATATCTACATCTGCTTCCTTCTTAACAGAAATGCCTCAGATGGACAAGTACTTGATATCAAGGTACACGCCAAATGCAACACGTTTTTCATTAATGCTTCTCTGCCTGTCGTGACAGGTTCACGCGGGCACACATCCAGGGGCGTGGAAATGAATTGGAGGTCAGAGAAGAAATAGAAGTCCTCATATTAGTTTGAGTGAACCCCTGAAAAGCCCAGAAGGCAGGGCTGTCTCACAAGGAATGTTTTCTTCCCAAATATCCTTACTCAGGGACACCTTCAGAAACAAAGAAGGGCAAAGAAAGGGATTAAATCCTCATAATAGGGACTCTCAAAAGTGACTGAAGCAAAAACTTTTAACCTAAGTTACCACCAGTTTCAAGCAGGATAATTGCTTGGTCCAGCCCTGCTACATGAGCCAGCTGAGATTTAAAAGTCTCCTCAAGACATTTAAGTTTTTAACTGCTGAGAAAGGACAAGCAGCCTTCGCTTTAGCAGCTTTTTAAAGCCAGCATACTACCACCACACAGAACCTTCAGTAAGAGAAATCATAACCCAGCCTTCAGCTCAGATTTCCCCAGTACAAACCCATCAAAATGCAAACTGGCCATCAAGAGGTCATCTGGAGCCTGCTGGTCTCAGCCACCCAATGCAACAGTTCTTGGCGTTGGATGTGTGGCCTCGTTTGTACTCTGCTGCGGTTTGATATTGTTCTTGGCATTAACACCTTCCAGGGAAAGTTGGTTTATGCACTCCTTATCACAAGTCTCATGCAGTGTAAACAACAGCCTCCAGCTGCCCAGTAATTTCTTGATGATAGACCCAGGAAAAGAAAAGCACAACAAACATACCACGATCTCGGTCCTCGCAGGAATCATTTGCCAAACAAATCCAGTATTTGCTTTTGCTGTTTCACAGAGTAGCAACTGTAACCTCTCCAGGCTCTACATAGCTGAGGAAAGGCTGTTCTGCCATCACAGCTTCACCCCTCGCCTTCAGCCACACCTACACAAGTCCCTCCCTGTAAAACGGCAGAATAACCCTCTCTGCTGTTACCCTGCGTGTCCGTGCAGACGTTACCTACCAAAGCAGTTTGGGGAGGACGTTGCCCGTTAAAGAAATACACAAAGCACAATCTCCAACCTGGGAAGATCACAGGTTAAGTGAACAAACAAAAATGGCAGAGAAGAATGGGTAGGATCAGACTGAATTTAGAATGAAATCCAGAAGTCTCCTCTACAGATAAAACAGAAATTAAACTGTGTTTGCTCCAGTAAACCGAGCAGATATGACCTGGACACACACAGGGGATAAATAAGTTAAATGAGGAAGCACTATTTTCAGAGTCAGTTTTTGGCTTATGGCCAGACTTTGATGAATCGCAGCCTCAGAAAGACATTTTCTTCCTTTTGCAAAACAGACTGGTCTTCTGCGAGTCCTGCTGAGACAGTAAACAATTTCCCCTGTGCCTGTACAGCGTCCAGTACCACAGGATCCTAGTCCCTGACCAGACTCCCAGGTACCACAGCAACACAAGTAACAGACTGTAGGAATTATCTATTCTGTTACCTGCATGAAAATGGTTCACGCCGTTCTCTGAACCCCTGCCCTTTCCAAGGGACTCCCCTCCCCAGAGCTCTCCCCTCTCCCGTTTACCCCAAGAACAAGCCCGGAGAACACATTGTGCGGAGGGTGTCCGATAGGAGCAACAGTCCCAAGCTGCAGGGAATTTTAATACCAAGGTTTCAGCTAAGCTCAGAAGATTGTACCAGTTCTAAGTCTTTTATCGTAAACCCTGATCCTTGTATTGACATGGCTGAATTGGTTGGGCTTCTCCAGGTGAAGCTGAAGTTGATGTAAACTACATCACCTCAAGTGCAGCTTTGCAGAACACAGACAGGACAAAGTCTGGGCTGTCTGATGGGTTCTGTCTGGGTCCTCATTTCTGGCATAAACTATCACTGTAAACTGCTTTACCACGCTCTGGATAAAACCCATGGTTTCGGGATCACAGGTCTCAGACCTGTCGGACTTGTCATGTTCTAATCAGGCTCTGGGAATGAAAATCCCTAGCGTACCTCAGAAGCGTACTGGCAACAGGAACCGAAGCTCCATTCCCTGGGAGGAAGGAAAACACCGAAGAGAGAATACAGAGTTTGGGAATTTGTCTTTGCCCTAGAAGCAAAACCAGAAAAAACTCTAGTGCCTAACTGGGGCTGGCCACCTGCTGCTTCTAGATTATCATATAACCTTGGAGATAAGCTTTCAGATCTTCAATGTCTGGTTGTTCCTGCAGAGCTTGGCAGATAACTGATTAATTAGTGGGGAAAAAAAAAAAATGAGCAAGTTGCAGCTCTAATAAACAACTTAAGGCCTCTTATTTATGGGAACTGAAGGAATTTGTAGCCACCCTTGCTGCTGCAGATGGGTCACTTCTATCATGCAGAATGTCTTCAGTTTGCTGAACAAAGCCAGATATTTAAGTCACCATCACTGAGAGGGAGGAGATTTCTTGCAGTCAGCTCAGACTCCCATCCCACCCTCTCCTCTGGCTAGTAGAAATCCACGCTGACCCGATCTCACTCAGCAGTAACTCCTCTTTCTCTCTCCTCCCCACACAAATGCTTTACCAAACGGTTCAAACAAAGGCAGCCTACAGAGCATGCACCAATAACTTAAAAACCTTTAAGTTTTTTTTCCCCCCAGCACAGCACCCACAGCAGGCTGCGCATTCGATCACACAACGCTGCCGGCAGCACGCCTCGTCTTCCGCTTCAGCTGAGCTACAGACCTGGCAGCAACATTCTGTTACAGGAGCAAGATGACAGCGGGACCAATAACTAACACTTTCTTCAACCATCTTTCAAGCAGAAACCACAATAAACACGAGAGAAAACAGGGACCAGCCTGTACAGTACCTTTGAGCCTTAACCTTGAGAGTAGAAGGGAGTTTTGTTTCACCAACCTTTGCATTTGCCCCTGCTTGCTCCCCGTAGAGTGCTGGCTGTCTGGCATCTGAGCTTTTTCTGCTGCAGAGGGTTGTTTCAGATCAGACGGCAACAATCCAGGAGCCTGGCTTTCCTCATTGCTCTTCACCTGAATGTGCATCACCATCTTCAGATCCTGCAGAGAAGACGCATGGACACTCAATATACACAAGGATATACACAAGCTCCTAATCTTATCAGATATTTGCAGATCTCCCTCGCATTTGGGCAGGCTTATGGACCAGAAAAATCCTTTGTCAAAGAACACCAGATTCAGAAGTGCTCCAGGGCAAATCTACAGTCCTGCCCAGCTAGCCTGCTGTAAGGGAGGTTCTCCTTCCACACGGACAAGAGGAAACAAATTGGATCCTATGTGGCCGAAGCTTGCCTTGGGTAGGTGAAACTCCAAAACAAGAGGAATGACACAGCCACCTCAAAACCACGCATACATGTTGCCGTTACAATCGTTACTGTAATTTATATACTAACCACACTGCAATTATTGTTATTTTTTTAGAGGTTTTCTTTCTATAAGCTCGCTATCAATCACCCCAGGAGGCAAGAGAGCTGCTTTTATGATCTACTATTTGCAGATCCAGAACAAGAACCCCAGCCCGCTCATCCGAGCCCAGCCACTAAACCACAACTTCGGATTGTACAGGAGCCTGAAACCTGAGGCCAGGAGGGTTTCCACATCAGGGAAGTGGAGTGCACATATGCACGTCATTACAAATATCATAGTTTTGAGCTTCAAAAGCAAGGGCTACACAAAAGAAGCATCAGGCGGGCAGAAGTTACCGGGTTCCCATTTGGTAGACTGTTCATGGTCCGGGTGAATCGGATGACGTGGCCATCCCCACGCCTTGCTGGCCAGGCTGGCATAGCATCTGGCAGTGAATTGGCACCTTGCAGTGGGGCTGGGTGGGTAAAGAGGACATTAGCCTGTGGCCTCGGGCCGTCGTTGCTGTATGAGTTCTGGCCCGGCGGCAGAGGGCCATCCGCCTGCTTCTGAACCCCAGAGACTTGGGATGCCAGCAGGTTCCCAACAGGGTGGTTCTCCTGATTGACTGGAAAAGCCTGCAAGGAAGAAAGGACAAGAGCAAACTGGAGGAACAAGCTCAGTTCTCTCAAGTTCAAAGCCCCGTGCCGAAAACCCAGAGAAGCCCTGCAGAAGCATCCTCTTCCCTGGAGCACCTTACCTTCTGCCGCAGGAGCTGCAGCTGGCTGTTGGCTGGTGCCAGGGGCTGCTCCTTCAGCACCTGGAGCTGCTGCTGCCCCTTCCCAGCTCCTCCTCCTTTGAAGCTTGGCATTTTCTGCAAAGCTTCTTTGAGCTGCCTGAACTCTTCCATCTGGGCCTGAGGGGACGACAAGGGTACGGAAAGACCCCACACAGTAACAGAGTTAAACAACTCCTTGCCGACAACAGTCGCTCTTCTATGGCTGGCTGTTCAGCACAGATACACTACTAAAGAAGAGAGATATTTTATATCTATGAAAGGCTGGAGATAATCCACAACCATTAATGGCAAGCCCAAGCTTGGAGCTTTCCCTCCAGATTTCATGGATATTCTGCATTCCCCATTTGCCAGTCTTGCGTCCTATTTTATTGCACAATTTTACCCTGGAAGTGCTGAGCCACGCCGCTGATTCTTTGACCAATGCTATTTAGCGCACAAGCCACTGACAAAACTCCTGCCTTTGCACAAGAATTGTATCCTGGGTCTGGTTAGGCCCTGTGACTCCCTCTCCTCCCGCCTTACACACACGTACCTTCGAGGTCCGCTTTTTTCCTTCCTGAGGAGGCATTTCTCCATGGATGCGTTCGTCTCAGCGGGGCCAACAATAATTGGCATAATCCTACCCGACAATTCAATTTACTTCGCAAGACAAATGAAAATTGATCCCCCTGGACTGTTAAGCAAATGCACCACTCCTCTCTCTCTACTGCAACTTATTTCTTCCATCTCCAACCCTGAAAAGTAGGGCTTGAAAAAGCTACTTGGGAAAAGCTCCCCACTCTTATCCCAGCTATTTATAGGAAAGCGAGGGAAGAGAGATTTTCCTATGCTTGCCAGGGTACCTGGAAAGGGACCAAATTAGGGACTGAACAGAGCAGGAAAGCTTCCAAGCAGCAAGGGAAGTTTAGCAGGAAATTAATTCCTGAGCAGGCTCTGTTGATTTCAGTTCTTCCCCCTGAAATTTGACCTTAAAATTAACATTAAAAAAACCCCAAACCGGCTCAGCAAAGCTAACATAAAAGGAATGGGGAAAGGAAAAGGAAGCCAAGAACAGCTCATGGGACATAGCCCTGGCTAGTAGGAGACCGCTTCCACTCAGAACAGGCGAGATGAAAGCAAAACTTGTACCCATCAAAGCCTCTTAAGGTGGTCAGCCCAGAGGGGAGGAAGCTTTAGAGTAGCCTGACCACACAGACTGGCCCACGCTGTTTGCAGCCCATCACAGCTTGGTGCCTCCTTTCACCTGGCAGACCAACTGATACCACGGCTACTGCGGGCTCAGGATCTGGCTAGGGCTTGCGAAATGGGTTTAAGTCCTTGGAAAATGAACCCGTCACCTAGAACGGCAAATTCCTCCTCTAAGCTTTCACCTGCCAGAAGGAAGGAAAATTAGCAATGGGATGTTCAGCACAAATCGAGGCTGCAGCACCGATGAAGCAGCTGGGAGTCGTTGTGGGTGTCTGCCCTAGCACACGGCACTTTGCCCCACTGAAGGCAAACGCAATCCCATTCACCTTTGCATCATGGAACGCCGATTAGATGCTATAAAGGGCCGATCAGAAAACTGAACAGCAAACTTTAAGATTAACACTAGGCTCATTGTCAAAAAGATCCAAAGTATTTTGTGAAATCATTGGGATCAACCGCCGCCACTTCCCTAACAGCCAGAAATAGCAGCCAGACAGATGGTCGGAGCACAGCTCTGCTACATGGCTGTCTAGGACGTTTAGAGCATGGAGCTGAGCCCCGTCTCCCACAGCCAGGGCAAATCCTTTTAACTCCTGCTCACTCTTAATTTTGGCAAGAAACGGCAGTGCGCCAGTTCTTGCAAACTACCTTTCCCATGGGTCACAATACTGAAGGGGCCAAAAGTTCGGACTGGCAGCACAAAAGCTGCCACCACGTTTTCCACCCTGCAAGCACTTGACTTTGCAGCCTCAGCCATCTCTAGCCAAGCCTTTTTTTCCACGGAGTTCAGGGTATGCTCTAGTTCATGCACTTGAGCCAACGATCGCTTTCTCTAATGCAGCACAGTTGGTCGAATCGCGTTTTAAGGGCAGCCTGTTGAACGTCCTACACGGTGTGCCAGACGCGAATGCACTCAGCAAGACAAAAGTAGAAATATGTAATGGCAAACAGAGGAGCTTTGATCAACTGATACTGGCCCAAGCTGTTGATGGCAGGGGCCTGGATGATGGGAGCTGACTGGGTTCCAATATTGCTCAAGAACAAGCTACAGAGGAGTGACATTGGCAGCTACTTTGAGAGTTTGGTCCAGGAGGACTAAAACTGAAGGCCAAAGTGCATTTTGGTAGCAGAAGGTGTGAATGTAGACGTGCCAAGGGCACTGGAGAGGCTTGTAATCATGTGCTCTTTCAATTCCTGGTACGGGCTTGCTGACCCCTACGGAGACTCGAAGTCTCTGCTGAGTTTCCAACAAGTACCCTGCAGGCAGCATCACTGCAGAGAATCCTAATGGTCTGCCTTAGACACGTGGAGGAGGAGGAGGAAGGTAAAAAAGCAGTTCAGTGGCAAGTCACCATTATGAAGGCAGGCAAGTCAAATACACTGATGGTCCACCTGAGACCCCCCAAACCACATCTGACAGCTATCGAATGGCAGGTGCCCGCAATGTCAGCAACCTGGGCTTCCTGCCTGGAGCACCCAGTTATCCGTGGAGCTTGCAATGCCCCAGAGCCACTTAGGCCCTTAGATTTTGCAGGGACTCAAGAGCAATCTTGTAGAAGTCAAAACCCACAAAGCCCCCCACCTCTAGTTCCAAGTTCAGCATCCAGTTCAGGGGAAGAATTGGTTGTCGACAGCATCTAACCACAACTAGCTCCTCGCTTCTGGGTTTATCCTATAATCCAGGGGAGTGCTTGACAGAAGGCTGTTAATTAACAACAGAAAAGGCTAATTCAGACTGCGACATGACTTTTAAAGCGTGTTTACAAAGCTGCTTGTCTTGGCTCAGCACAAGAGCCTCAGACAGACACTGTAGAGACATTAAGTCCTCCCACTTCTCCCAGTATCCCCCCTTCTCCCTTCTCTTGAGTCATCTGGGAGCTCCCAGCTTCAGCTGCCTGAGCAGAATTCTGTGAGGTCAGGATTCCCAGTGTGCTGAAGAGGCTCACACCATCTCCATAGCGTGAGCACTACACCGTATCAACAAAACTTTTGTGGTTTTTTCCCTGCAGAAAAATGCTTTTCTTAAGGCAACACCACTTGCGTATCTGCCCCGGCCTCCAAAAGCATCACTCCAACACTTTTATTACTGAATGCTAACTGCATTTTTACATAGCTCTTCGCAAATTTTTATAGGCTCCACAGGGAGATTCAGAAGGGTTCCCAGGGCTGCTGAGGATCTATTTGTAGTCTCAGAAAGCTAGGTGAGGCACCTCTGCATCGCCATTTCCCTCTGCAATTAATTTTATAGGCATAAACAGGGGCAATTCATCACCACCTAGGGTGGAAGTATTTGAGATGTGGGTGACAGGAGGTGTTGCAGGGTTGGGAAGACGCTGGTTCATGCTCACTCCAACCACAGTGACCTGCGTAGCATATATTTTCAGCTAATGGCACAGATTCCAGGCTGGAGATTTTTACTTGTACAGAATGCATCGATACTACCAGCATCTACCAGCGCTGCTTCAGGCACTCACCATGCTGGAATACAGTTGATAGATTATTTAGGGATGGTGCACCCAGACCCCAACAAAAGATTGTCCTCCGTGGCCACGAACGCCCCCTTGTTAGTTACCTGAGCGCTAAGGAGCTGAGAGTGAACCTCCTGGTGGGCTTTCCGCAGAAGCTTGCTTTCTTCTCTGAGTTTGAAGACTGTATCTGCAAGAGAAGAAGAAATTTGCTTGAGCGCGCTATTTTCGCACGTGTAGGATCTCTCTTCCTTCCCATAAATTCCTCTTGACCTCACAGATCTCTCCGAGCCCAGGAATTACAGTGAAGCACTGCCAACCTCAGTCATCATTCCTTTCGGCACTCAGGAGCACCCATCCCAGGAGCTCCTCTCCGGCACGCCCCCGCTAACTGTTGCTATCAGGGTCAGGCTCTTGCTGTGCTTGCGATCAGAGTAAGATATTTGTCTCTTCATTTCCCTTACCCATTGCAGCTGAATAGCAGGGAGAACAGTGGGCAGGGGTCACTGTCCCTACCTGTGGTAAGTGGAAGGTTGAGAAACAACTACAGGAGAGGTCTGTCAGGTCTCCTGAACCCACAGCAGATCCAGTAAGGGGGTTCCCTCCTACTGCAAAGAGAAGCTGCCTCTAGAAAGGATGGTACAAACAGAAAACCCCACATCCCGCTTACAGAAAACAATCACAGGACAGCTTGGTCCTCAGGCACATTTCTTTCCATGCTGTTAAGCAGCAAGCTTGTGCCTTGCAGCCCCCAGGCTGGGCTCCTTTCAAGCTCTTTGCATGCCCCTAAGTACCTCAGTGACAGGACACACACAGTGCACTTACGCTTCACTGCCTCAAATAGAATTGTGCATCCCCCAGTAAAGAGAAAGACAGTGTCAAAAAGTGTCAGCCTTATTTTAGATCCTGAAGCTCTGGTTAAAATATCACCAGAACTGCAGGCACTGGAATTTCTCTGCAAACGTAGTTGCACCCACCAGGACAAGGATGGGGATTTCTCCCATAACAGGATGGGCACTTTGCTGTAGGCTGAATCGCACGCAAAGTTTCAGCTCAAGATTACAGGCATTTCTGATTACAGTGAGGTGTGTGTGTATATATATATATTTTTTTTTTTTTTTTATAACATCCATTCCCGGGACAGGATATTTTGCCATTGAGGTTGGGTGCCACGTTCTCGCCTTGTGGCGAAGGTTAACATCAAACTGAGAAAAGGCGGCTCCGTCTTTCCTGCAGGCAGAAGGAAATATAGAATTATGTCCTGTGGGACTACAGCTGGAACAGCTTTAACCGAGTTACCTTGTGTACACAGAGTGCGGAAAGTGCACACAGCTGTGGGTGTTGGCACGGAGCACCAACTAAGGGATGCATTTTTAGGCAGACAGCACTAGGCTGCTACTGCTAAGACCTCTGACTGCAATACTGACATTGCCCCCGGCCTTCAAGAGAACCAAAGGCATCTCAAGTGTGGGAGACCTACCCAAAAGAATCCTGCAACTTCACTGAGCCAATGCCTCAGTAACACCTAGGTCTTCAAAGCATATTCAGAAACTGGAAATCAAAACCTTCATGCTGTGGCCAGCAGGTCGAGGGAGGGGATTCTGCCCTTCTACTCTGCTCTGGGGAGACCTCCCCTGGAGCCCTGCGTCCAGCTCTGGAGCCCTCAGCACAAGGAGGACATGGAGCTGTTGGAGCAGGGCCAGAGGAGGGCTACAAAATGCTCCGAGGGCTGGAGCCCCTCTGCTCTGAGGCCAGGCTGGGAGAGTTGGGGGTGTTCAGCCGGAGAAGAGAAGGCTGGGGCAGAGCTGAGTGCGGCCATTCAGGGCTTAAAGGGGGCCCATAGGAAAGATGGGGAAAATCTTTTTAGTAGGGCCAGCTGTGTCAGGACAAGGGGTAATGGCTTTAAACTGAAGCAGGGTAGGTTTAGACTAGATATAAGGAAGAAATTCTTTACAATGAGGGTGGTGAAACCCTGGCAGGGGTTGCCCAGAGAGGTGGTGGAGGCCCCATCCCTGGGAACATTCCAGGCCAGGTTGGACGGGGCTGTGAGCAACCTGATGTGGTTCAAGGTGTCCCTGCTCCTGCAGGGGGGTTGGGCTGGGAGACCTCTAGGGGTCCCTTCCCACCCAAAACATTCTATGATTCTATGATGTGCCACCAGCACAGCAGACGTGAAATCCTGGTCCCAACGACCTCATCAGGAATTCTACCACTGGTGTTCAATGGGAGGAAAATCTCAGCTGTAACTACAGGGTCCTGATCTCCCGCAGAAGCTCAGATCAAACCCACCCCTCTGCCTTCAGAGCAGACTGTGCCCACATGTGATGAGGGGGAAAAAAAAAAAAAAAAAAAAAGAAAAATGTAGAGTACAGAATTAGCATGGGGGAGCACGGCAGAGGACGGGCTGCGTTGGGGGTGTGAAATGCAGCATAAATAGACTGCAGTTCCTATAAAGTGGAGGAGAAAGTAGTTCATAACTCAGCAGGAGAGGGCCTGGAGTAGAGGGAGGAGGCAAACAGGATTAAACAGGCCCTGGTTAACAAGGCCAGGAGGCTTCAGCTATCTGAGCACATACACATAACCCATTAACGAGCATTCAAAAGCCACTTCCAGAAGCAGGGATTTTCAGGAACAGGGCACAGATACCCTAACAGCACCGCAACCGTTGGGTCACACGGCACGGCTGCATCGCCCCCAGATCCCAGCATCTTCTGCATGCAGGTACCTACGTTACCAACCCCGAGAGCTGCCCCGAAGCTGGAAAGCAACCAGGACCACCAAGAGCAGCTACCAATCCCAGTTCCACCCGTGAAAGCAATCCCTCATACTTCCTAGTGGGTTTCTGCTTTCCCCCAGCATCCCTGGAGCGAGGGTTTCAGTTTTGCAATTGAACCTAGCAAAAATCCCCTCGGTTCCATTTGAGTAGCCCTGAGCAATGGCCACTGCTCAGCGCTCTCCTCTGTTCTCTGTTACACTCACTGACAGACGCACGTCTTCCAACACGTGTCTCCCGAGGGCACGTTATATATAGACAGTACCGGTGGAACAGAAGGAAAGAAAATGAGGCATTAGCAATGCTACCCGTTCTCTTTGCCACCTCTCACGAGACAGTCGTGCTCCTTGGTACGGCAGGGTTACCAGTACTTAAGGGAAGATTTACCAGCCAGCTTCAAGCTTAAAGCACAGGGGAGAGATGGTACCAAGTGAACAGTAGCCTGGGAAAATGGACAGAGCATATTAATATCTCAGCCTTAAGCCGACCTTCCTGACTAGCTTCCCTCTTTTAATTGTTTTTCTGATCGTTATCCTCCTTCCTCTGGAAAATTCGTTTTCTTACTTCATTGGAGGCTGCATATTTCAAGAGAGAAAAGCAAATATTTCAGTTTTGCTTGCTTGTGCTCAATTCCCCCCTTCTAACCCAGGAGTGCTCATCAGATACCAGGGCTTTGCTGATCAGAGAAAAAAAAAAAACAAACCCAAAACATCAGCAGATTTCGCTCTCCCAGACCTAATCTAAGGAAGAACAGATGTGAACCTTAAAACCCCCACAATCTAATTAGACAGCAGACTAAATAGAAACTACTCTTTGGGAATTAAAGGGATCGGCATTCTCTGCAATACTTGCACTATTAAATGCATTTTATAGACCTACACCATTAATCACAAAAAGTACGTTTAATTTGCTCCCAAGCTTAAATGTGAGCATTTACAGGCTTCTAGCAGTATAAAAAAACCTGGTTTCCACTACCAGAAGTGTACAGAGAAGTGGAAAATGTATACGGAAATAGATGGGAAACCTAAATGTCACCATGTTTTATCTCTGCCCCAAAAAGCATCTCTGCTAACTTGGTTACACTCACCCACCAGAGGAAGGCTAGGACAAGGCAGTATTTGATGGATGAAGCTGTGGTTTCTGCCCCAGCCTAGCGTGGAACCACAAACATGTACCTCTACCTTAGCTAGCCTCATGCCTTTTACTTTTGGATTCTCTCACCCATTTTGAGTGTGACCACCTTGGGATGTGGACCGTTTCACAGTCTGAATACGAACAGCATCTGGCACAGTAATTTTTTCTCTTACCTGGCTCTACACAAATAAGATAAGCAGCAGCCGCAGTAAGAGTAAGCAACCAGCAGAAGTCAATTAGGCTTTGAAAATAACACCACGAAAGTGCTGGTGTTGACAGAAGCCGGGGATGCCCCATGCAGTGTAACAGTGCAAGGGTCTCTCAACCCCAGAGGACTCCGAGTGTGGCTAAACCCAAGGTCACGCAGTCCCCCATGGGGCTATAAAAAAAAGGAAGCTCCTCTCCTCTGTGACCTTACCCCAACCACGCAGTTGCAGCCTGATGAACGTGTTTGCCAGCCCAAGCAGCCAGAGGTTTTTTTGGTGTGTATTCCTACCCAAAAACACCACCTGTGAACCCCAATGGCTTCCATCGCCTGCTCTGCATCTCTCAGCTCCCTCAATGCAGCCTCAGGAAACCTGGCTGGGTTTAACCTGCTCCTGCACCACCACCCTGAGGTAGGACAACGCTCCAACGGAGCTACGGAAGGGCTCGGGCGCTGCACACTCGCAGCCGTACAGAAGCGTTCCTACAGTATTTGCAAACCTTTTGGGGGCCTGTAGAAGAAACACCATCCTCTCCTGAACTCAGTCCTTCAGTCCTTTCTCTGCCTGGTGTTTTCGCAGCTCTCCATCACACTCACCCTGCAAATTTGTGACTTCACTGTCCTTCTCCTGCTGCAGCTGGGCATATTTCTGGCTATGGGTCTCCAGTGCCTTACGATGTTCCAGTTTCAAGCTGTTGTGCTGCAGCTGCAGGTCAAGCAGCTGCTTCTTGACATCTTCATGCTGGTTCTGAATACAAAAGAAGTGACAAGGAGTCAGTACAAGCAGAAGAGTAATTTAGCTATTGCCAAGTGCTACTCAAGTGCCTCTGTTTAACGAGTTGCTTGGGGAGGCAGAAGATATGTTTGTTCCTCCAGTAAGCTAGCTAGAAATCCCAGATAGAGTAAAATATTCTTTGTGTTCAGTGGTTCCAGAGGAATGTGAAATGCCAGTTAAACTCCACTTTGTGAAGCAGTTTGGGAGGTCTCCTTGGAGGCCACTAAACTGGAAGCAGAACATGGTGGCAAGTTCACTCCTGCCCGAAAGAGAGACAGAGAGTCTGGGCCACAGCCAAGAGTTACTCCTGTTCCTTCCCAACCTCCCTGCACACCCCACTCTGTGAGAGCAATGCGGGCGATAATATTTGCTGATATCAACCCAAATGCTTGTGGAGCACTGCACAAATCCAAGGGCCATTCCAGAGTCCCAGACATGCTAAAGGATGATGTTACCTGCAAGGATAGCCTCTGTGGAGCACGTAGCATCGGTCTGCATGCTGCCTGGCAGGAGTAGTTCACTGTGGGTTGGGCTAAGGTCTAAGTCCCATTGCCTTTCTGCATGCAGCTACTGCTGTCACTTAGGACACACGGACACCTAAACGCTCAGGTTGTTCTCTCTACTTGGTTGGCTTCCTGCCAGCCTGGCTGTTCTCCCACCCACCGTTCCAAGCTGCTAGAACAGAAGGGAGACCTTTTGCAAGGATCATATAATCATAGAATTGTCTAGGTTGGAAAAGTCCTTTAAGATCATCAAGTCCAACCGTTAACCTAACCCTGCCATCCCACCACTAAACCCTGGCCCTAAGCACCTCATCTACCCTTCTTTTAAATACCCCCAGGGATGGGGACTCCACCACCTCCCTGGGCAGCCCATTCCAGAGCCTGACAACCCTATACCACATCCTCTCCCATAGCGAGACCAGAGAGAGCCCACATTCCCTGCAGTGACATGGGGCTCACAGGCATAAAACACCAGGACAACAAGACTCTCACAAAACCACAGATTATTTCAGGCAGGCCAAGAATTTGTCAGCTAGAAGTGGGTTGAAGAGCTGTTCTCTTCTCCCCTCCCCTCTTGCAGAGTCCGAGAACAAAACATGCTGAGACATCCTTTTGCTCAGACCCACTGAACCAGAATTCACCTCCTTTTTTGTTCCCATGGTAACCTAGAGAGCCCTTCCACACTCAGTTTGTCAACACCAATTACCTATGCAGATTGATTGGCTTGCAGGTGAACCCTGGCCCTGCTGCCCAACAGCTCCTCAGGACTCAGGAACCAAGTTCAATCAATCTTGCTGTAAAAAACCCAAGAAATCTTTTTTTAAAAAACCCAAACCTCTAAATGCTATTGATGACTGCATTTATACCCAGTAAAACAAAGCATCTGTGGCCCAGGCATTCTCCCCTGAAGCAGTTATCCTCCGCTAAAAGGAAAGAAATAACTGTGCTCCAAAAATACAGGCAATGCAGAGGGAACAGCTATCGGGATCAAGTGGTCCCAGAGGCAGAACAAAGAGAAGAGACAATGATGCCAGGTTAATCAGATCACAAGATCAGGAGGGAAAACAAAAAGAATAAAAGATTCCTGCTTTGGCTTTCAAAGACCTTAGGTACTTACAGTTCTCATCAGAGCCATCAGCAGAAAGCACCGCAAAGGAACCACATCCCTAAAATCATTTTGATACTAAACACCCCAGAAGCCACCAACATTAGCGAGCAAGAATCGATTTTAACAAGGAACTCTAAGTAATTGGAGGAATTTTAAGTCCTCATCAGCTCAGGTCAATTAATTTCTAGCCCACATTCTGTCTGGCAGGTGATGTGTGTAATATCTATCCCCAGACCGCTCACAGTCAGGAGGAAGGGAGGGGATATTCACCCTCCAACAGCAGCAGGAAGCTGAAGAGAGAGAATTGCCTTGACCAAGGTCACACTAAGCACCCGAGGACCGGTCCAGCTCATGAAGCCCACAGAGCATCCTCACTCCCAGCTGCTTTCTAAGGATGGCTGTGACCAATGCACGCAAACTTTAGGAGGCATCCGAAGATGCTGTTTTATTGTGGTTGCAGGACAGGAGGTCTGGAACATGCTGCGTGTGATTATTGCTCCGAGAAGCAACTTAACCATAAGCAGAGCATTCTTGAGCCAGCCAGTTCTACCAAAGCCAAGCATGGCGACAGCCCCGAGGCAGCCAGGAACCTCTCATGCCCGGAGCTGCCCCTCGGACCGTAACAACATTCCCTTCTCCACCTCACAGATACGCCACCAATTTACTCAGGCAGGCAGGAACTGCAAGACACAGCACTTGAGTGTTGTGCAAATCACGTACAAATGCAGCTGGGGGGTGCCGGAATACAGGGAGACCACCCTGTCACGATATTTCACTGTGTCCCTACCCATCACGCCCAACGCTGGGTGCCGTGGTTTAACCCCAGCCAGCAACTAAGCACCACACGGCCACGTGCTCATGTCCCCGCTGTGGAATGGGGGAGAGGATCCAAGAGCCAGGCAGCTGGAGGTCCAGTTCTGCTCAGGAAATACAACCCAGCAGCACTCAGGGTTGCTGGAACCCAGCCCCTTCTATGTCCCACACGCAAAGAGGCAAAGGACTTGACTGTGTAAGCCCTGCTCAGCAGTAACTAAAACATCCCTGTGTCAGCGACACTCTTTTCAGCACAAATCCAAACCATAGCCTCCTGCTAGCTTCTGGGGAATAAATTAACTCTATCCCAGCCAAAACCAGCGCGGGGGAAATTGTATCATTCAGGAAGACAGCTGATCTTCCAAAAATCAGGAGTCCTTCAACTCAGCTGTATGAACCCAGGCCAGCAAGTCCTCTCATCCCACCTTCCCTTTGCTGTTCAGGCAACACATAGTACCCAAATCCATCAGCTCTGCAGTAGCTCCATCCCACTGAGGTCCCTGGGGAAATGGGCAGGCGAAGAGAAAGCAGAAAGTAAGAGTACTTCAAACACATGTATTTCTGCCATGATTGAGAAGGCAGCTTTGTAGACAGTGTTGCACAAAACGGAATTGGTAACGGGATGCTTAGCTCACACGCAAAGGAAGGGTGCACCTCGTTGCAAGTTTCAGGTTTCGGCACTTTCCGGAAGTCCATGTCAAAAATCTTCTGTTTCAAGCCACCCACCTCCTTGCCTGCTTATTCCAGTGACCTCTAGGACACACTCTGCCAAATGACCTTAACAAAAAATGTTAATCTCTGCTCAGGAGGATAAAAGGAGCTGTAAGATGAGGTCTGGCCCCAGCAAGAGTCCAGGCACAGGCAATTACCGGAGCTGCTGGTTTGGGACGAAGTCAAGCCCCTCGCCCCGTGGGCCAGCTGCAGATGCTGATCAGGCAGAGGGGACTTCAATACAGATCAGAACTCCAGCAGTGGCCAGGAACACCAAAGCCAGACACGCTGATGTGGCTTCATGGAAGGCTTCCATCATATCTGGGGCCTCCAGCTCCGGACAGAATTAGTTGCTTCTGTTCGGCGTTACACGTCTACTTCCCAGGTAACGCCGCTGCTGGCAGCAATCCTCCTCCCGAGGAAGCCAGTACCAGCGGGGAATATTTTTCACCTGCGCTCCAGTAACAGCAGTGTTACTCAGTCTCATAACTAGCCAGAAGTTGAGACAAATATTGCTTTTTTTTTTGCAGGGGGCTTAAATCTACCACGCTGCAGTCCCAAGGGCTAGCCTGTCTTTCAGCAGCTGTAAATGTAGTTAAAAAAATAAGACTTTCCCCCCCCCCCCCCCCAATAAAAGGAAACAAGAGAAAGGGAGCCAAGACGAAACGCTCCCACTGCCCCCTTAAGACAAGCAAACCAGAGCCTTCTGCTCAGACTGCAGTTGCTATGAAGAGGAACGTTACTATTGTGAAGTGTTCCCAGAATCCGCAGTGCTGGATAATGCCCAAGAGACAGAACTGTACTTCCCTTTTCCTGAAGTTTGAATCCGAGAGCCAGGCAGCTGGAGGTCCAGCTCTGCTCAGGAAATACAACCCAGCAGTGCTCAGGGTTGCTGGAACCCAGCCCTCTTTCTACATCCCAGAATTAAATGGCCATTTCACTGCCAATGCTCCAAATGAAAACGTTTAAAAGCCACCATCACCAGCCACAGTTGCGTTGCTCTAACAGCAGCAAATTTTAACATCAAGATATGCTTCAGGTAGAGCACACGATAAGCCATAAAATGCTATAAGCCACCCCCCTCCGAGCCTCTTACATGGGCTGGAATACACGGTATTAGCCCAAAGGGCAAGCTACAATGAATAGGCCCATTTTCACACTAAGGGACCCAGAAAAGAACGCGGCGGAACAACAGAACTCCTGTGCGATAAACTGCACAAAGGCTCCCATTGAGCGAGGTGTAGGTGAGGGCTGCAATCCGATACAGAGCCCAGCAGAATAAATAGGAAACTCCCATGAACCTGAATAGCCAGGAAGGATCATGGATCGACCCCGACCCCACTGCGGGGCCCCCTCCCTCTGGGCTGGCACCAGCCGCAGGAAAACCTTGGTCTCTCCTAGGCATCCCGGGCGGGCGAAAGCACCAACTCCCCTCCCAGGGAGCGTTCTTTACCAGGCAGCGGACGGCGAGTACGTGAAGCCAGACTCCTCCCTTACCTTCAGTATCTTGTGCTGGGAACTGAGGGCCCCGTATCTGTTCATAGAATCTTGCTGGAAAGAAAAAAAAAAAAAAAGAAAAAAAATATAAAATTCAACAGTGCCATTAGATCCCAGAAAAACCTAAAGCAGGGAGAAACACACACGAGCACCAGCCCAACCGCCGCACCGACAGCGAGTTCCCGCTGCCCCTTCGCACATGCAGGCACGCACATGGTGACCGGGGACGAGCCCACCAAGGTGGCCAGCAGAACACGCAGCCGGAAAAGCGCCCTTTTAAAACAACCTAGCCACCAGCTAATTAACTGCGCTCTCCCAATTCACATTCGGCGTAGTTTCCCCCAGTCTTCAGCTCGTTATCTAGGACAGGCCCGGCCCTGGAAGAGCTTTGCACAGTAAAATCCCCCCCCCCGAAGCGGGCTGAGCGCTCTTTGCAGCGGCTGAGGGGGAGGCAGGCAGCACCAGCGCCAAGGCTTTCGCCTACGCACAGAACTTGCACCATTTAACAAAAACCTGATCAGTAAGCAGTGGAGTAAGCCTAAAGCAAACTCCTGGAACGAGGTCCAGCTACCAAACCGAGCTCAGCTGACACAACCCAGCAGCAGAGAGGGATTTACATGTGGCCACAGAGGGGTCTGTACCAGTTTCATAGATCTGCTGATGCCCTGCTACAGGTCACGTTCCTCCCCTTGGCGCCCCAAAAGCACCGTTCTGCGCCGCGGCACCCCAGCGTCGCGACGGAGCAGGAGCGAAAGGCACCACTCTGTGCTCGAGGGCTGAGTCCCCCCAGCAGGAGCGGCACCCAGAGGGGACACGCTGCAGCTTTCCCCATTGCATGCAGTTTTGCCAACATCTGCTAGGATCTGCGTTTGAGCAGCTTCAAGCAGCGTGGCCGAGAAACTAAGCAGCATCGTGGAAGTGCAAACTAACCACCACGGAGGGATTTCTGCTACAACCCACAGTTTGACTTACAAGTACTCGATACGGTATGGAATATTACCAGCAAATGAGCATAAATTGCAAGGGAGCTGCCCAGCTTAGGGTATTCAGATATTCACCCATGAGTTTCTTGCTGTACCAGGATGATATTCACCCACAGAGGAGCAGGCTAAGAGCAACTCCTCTTCTGCAGCATCTCATCAACAGATGCTCTGAGAAAGAAATAAAACCAGCCGAGGGAAGGGGACAGACTGTAACCCAGGGATGCATTTCTCCCAAACCCTCAGCGAAGAGCCCTTTTCCCTGCCGAGTGAGAAGCCCACAGACTGGTGGAAATCATTTGACAGTCCCTGAAGACAGAAAATGACGGATACGCTTTCCCCAGCACCACCACGGCCATTCCTCTCCGTGCTCCCTGCGGTGTGCCTTGCGTTCAATCTCCCCAGGACTCTTCTGCACCACGCAGCAGCAATTCCCCTTTCAGGCTGTGGCACAGGGCTCCCTGCTACACCAGAAGCTGACAACCAAGTCACCTACTCTGCTGTCACACATGGGAGAACAGGCAGAATAGCTCTAGCACGATGCAGGCTTTGCCTAGGATGAAGTAAATCCTCGCACACCAACAGCCTGGCGAGGGGGAGTCAGCCAAAGTTCACCTCGTACCGTACACACTTGGTCTTTCGTGCCTTCCAGACAGCACCACCGGCCTGGTGACCGGGGTGGCACTAACAAATCTTTACTGTTATTACACACACACACACTTGGAGGAATAAACCATACCTACCTTCTCCTTGTTGAGAGCTTCCTGAGCTTCTAACTTATACACTAAAAAATCTAGACAAGGAAGAAGAGAAGACAATTTAATGAGCTGGAATTTAACAAGGATCTGGTTTATATTTTGGGGGGGGGGGGGAGGTAAGGAGGGAATCAACCCCTTGCTGAGCAAAAGGCTACAACTCAACAAGCTGGAATGCAGATGCTGCTAGGAGACACCACTCAATGCCCTCGGAAGGACGGTTGTATTTTCCATGAGAGGTCTCCACCCATCTAGACCGGCCCAAATGTCCTTCCTTTCCCATTCTATAAGCAAGAGCATTGGTGACTTCCTACTGCAGCACACAAACATTTTGGTGTCACTGAAGCCCTGCAAGGATTTGGGGTGCTCGGAAATGAGAGATTACTCTGGGAAAGAGAAATCAAAGCTTCTGTGAGACCAAAAGGAGCTCATCTGCTGATCTCATCCACGCCACCTTCTTAAAGCAGGAAGGTCCCGTAACAAGATAACGTTTATTAGGATGCTTCATTTTCTTAGTCAGTCCCCACCAAATAAATGAAAGAGGCAGCAGTGCAGCTCCTCCCTTAGCTACGTAGCCACATGGCTACAAGCCGAACCTGGAGGCTGTGTGTCAGCACTTCCAGAAACACAGTGCACGTAGGAGCAAGGAGTGGTGACGTCACACCGCATACCAGTTAAGAAGATGAAACCCAAGCTGTTCAGGTGCAATCAAAGGGGGCTGACATCCAAGCACACTACTCCACGGAAAAGCGCGTGAGCTAATCTATTAGCTTTCTGCTTCCCGTTGTATTTAATGGTCTTAAAAGATCCTGCATACGTCTCTCTGCTTTTGTACATCAGCGTTAAAGGATCTGACAGTTCACACTGTCCATGTACTATGGAGTGCAGCAATGCTAATAATATTAAGCACTTGTAGAGCTCAGCATCTTCAGATCACTTTTATAAGAAAGTTCACGTATTTCCAAGAAAAAAAAACAAACACGGTCTGGTGCCGGGTTTAGCTATCACTTAAAGTGCTCAAACACCGTGTCATGGGTAATGTTACCCACAGACTAGACTGAGGACATAGGCAGGGATACCGAACCCACCTCCCAGCACCTTTTGCCCACGGGCAGCGGACAAGTCAGTTAACTGTTCTCTAAGCACAAACCAGGGATGTGTCTCACCTGGGGGGCGTTCGGTAACGTCCACACATGGCCCTGAATGCAGAAAATGCGTTGGGTACGCCCCAGGCACCTGCCCACAGGACAGCCGGAGGGTTGGCTGGGCACCGCTACGCCACCCGTGCAAGAGACTCACCTTCCTTCGTCTTCTTGTGCTCCCCTCGCTCCTTCTGCAAGGACCGTTCCAGCCGGGATCTGTGCTCATACACAACTAGGGAAGCAGAAAGGGGCAGAGCATGAGATAAACACTGAATTTTCTTCCCGCATATTCCTTTCCCCCAAACAAGCCCCTCATAGGGACACAAGTGGACCTCAAATCCTGCCATGGACTCGGCCAGCAAGTGCCCAAGGGAGGCGACTTGAGGAAAAGAGCTCCTCCTGTTTTGAAGGGCCTGCACCACGCCAGATGGTTTCTGGGCTTAAGCACGTAGCACTCATATGTAAAACCCAGACCAAGCAAATCAACAGTCCTGAAATACGTGCAGATACCTGATGTCTGAAGCAATGAAAGGGTTGGGGCCAGCTACAAGCTGTTTGCACTGGTCAAAAAGGAGGCTCACTTTTTTGGGGGGTTTTGCACTTGAAAAGGATGCTGAGGGGAGACCTCATTGCTCCCTACAACTGCCTGACAGGAGGGGGGGGCTGGGGTGAGGTCGATAACAGGCAATAGGACAAGAGGAAACGGCCTCAAATTGCACAAGGGCAGGTTTAGGTTGGATATTAGGAAAAATTTCTTCCCCGAAAGGGCTGTCAAGCACTGGAAGGGGCTGCCCAGGGAAGGGGTCGAGTCCCCATCCCTGGGGGGATTTAAAAGCCGGGCAGATGTGGTGCTTAGGGACAGGGTTGAGTGGTGGGATGGCAGGGTTAGGGGAATGGTTGGGCTTGATGATCTTAAAGGGCTTTTCCAACCTAAATGATTCTAAGATCCTTTGTCAACTGTGACCAGGTAAGGTCTGGAGCAGGGTGGGGACAGCTGGACTGGAGTCAATGGGTATTCCTGGTATAACACACCAGTCTGTCATCCTGTCACTATTTGCACTCAGGTTTTGCTTTGGAGTCTAAGCTGCAAAGCCCGAGAGCTGGCTTTAGGGGCCAGGGGCTAAACTGTATATTTGCAGGCCAAGTCCACTACCAGGCTCAAGACAGCCAGAGCCTTCCAGGTCATCTCTTCTGCAAAGGCATCAGCAGCATGCAGGAGAGACATCTTCTCCCCTTCCACAGCCCACCCATTAACTGGCCCTCGGGCCACTAAGCAGAGGCGAGCCGAGCAGCTCCCACTCCCCTTACGCACAAAAGAGCATCTGCACTGTGCAGGGGAACCGAGAAGGGAGAGGGACGAGGCGGCTTCGTACAGCAGCCACATGACAAATGAAAGTGCCAGAGAAGCCTCCTGATGGATGGTGATTTTAATCCACTCTGATGCCTGAATGCTAACCAAGAGCTTTCCCCAAGTCACCGCACTCGGCTGCGGCAGGCTCCTCTTGTCCCCTCTGCGCAGAGACCGCCACCGCGCCAGACCGCAGGGGCAGTGATGGAAACGTGCCTCCAGTGCCAAGATCTTTGGGAGCAAGCCCTGCCATGATGCACAGTCTCTGGGGAAGTGAACGAAGTGGGATGATATTTACATGCATAAAGCAAGTGCTAACCCATTCCTTGTTGAAATCTTGCCAAGCCAAGAGCCCCAGGTGACTCCTGCTGTCACCGCAAGTGAACCTACAGAGACTGCCAGCTCCTCTCGGGTCATACGGGAGCGGTGAAGGCAGCGCGTGTCCCGCATTAGCAGTTGGTCTGCTGCCCGAGAGCAGACACTCCAATCTGGGGAAATAAGAGTAAAGCACCCATATGCATATCTAATATTTTACGGAGTTGACCATCAGTGACACCAAGCCTACAGTAGTGCAGATGCTTCCCTCAATAGATATGCAGAGAAGAGTGCACAGGCACTTATGCATCCTAAAAAAAAAAAAAAATAAAAAAAATCAGGCTTATTTCTTAACATGATCTTAAGATCATGCAGGAACTGGAAGGCTAAGGTAGGGACTACAAAACAATCAAACTCCGACCAGAATAGTCCTTCCTGGCCCCACCATCTCCCAGTCTGACACCTCTGTAGCCCGCAAAGGAAAACAGACAAACACACCCCCAAAAAAACCTGCTTTTTCTGCTGCCCTACCCATTTCTCCCCAGGCAGAGAATTCAAGCCAGCCCATTCACAACTCCATGGAACTCGCAGCCTCCCTGTGCCTCACCTCTTCCGTCTGCATTGCGAAATGGCAACCATTCCTTGCATTTTTAGACTGTGTCTTCCTCACAGCGGGTCTCCTAATTACACTAAGGGCATGGAAGACCCTAATGTCACCAGGCAGCAAAGCACCACTGCCATGACCATTCTTCAACAGCTTTTTAATCAAAGCTGGGCATTCAAGGGACGCATTCCTCACCTCTGTGAGCCGCAGCCCCCCGCAACTTCACACAGGGCAGACCTGAGAGTACAGTCCAATCTTTTTATGAAGCTTTTTTAAAAGCCTGGTTCACTATTTCTTACTTCTCTTCAGCTGGATCACAACAAATCCAAGCCTGGTGGCTTTACCAGGACCCTCACAATGACTGGTGTTTTTCTTCCCACAGAAAGAAAACCTCCACATGGTTTAACTCCATGATTTTTAAGCCAAGCTCATGACATTGGCTAGGTCCCAGCTTGGGAATTTTGCAATGCTTGGGTTTACCAGCAGTGGATACTGAGGGTAGCTGGAGCGAAGGCTCCGGCTTTTGGAGCATTTGACACAAACGGAATCCAAACATCTCGGTATCCCATTGTCCCCTGCGGAGCAGCTTCAGTGCCTCCAGGCAGTGACTTTTCCTGTGCTGGATCAAGGCTTCAGCAGGACAAGGCAGACGAGTTGCCTTTTCCTGGACTGCGCTGGTGTTAGACACTGCAGATACACGGACCGCGTTTTAGGCTCTGCCAGCCTGGGCTCATCACGTGCCAAGCCCAGTCCCACCCCAGACTGAGGAGCCATTCCCCAGGCACATGGTTCACATCCAAGCTCTCTCCCCGACCCACCGCATTCCCTCTGTCACTTTTGGCCTCACGACGGAAGGGCCAGCATCCCAGGTCCGGAATTCCCACTGCCACCAGCCACGCTATTGCCTTCCTTCTCTCTGTTACCTTCCCTGGTTAGCAAAGACAGACATCCCAATGGACAAGCATCCCCATGGTGAGGATGCTTCCCCTGGGCCGGACCATTTCATGAATATTTTCCTCTGATGCCAGGAAACTACCATATTCTCCAAAGCATTACAGCAGAAATACTCGTTTTCGATCTGGAAGGATTTTTCCCCCACTAAGCACACTGGTGAGCAGCAAGCCCATCGCTGCAGCTGTCCGAGTGTCTACTTCATGACAGCTTCATTTTTAGAAACACTTTTCCCAGCAGACTACTCCGATGTCACCCTGAGGACCTGCCCAGATACGCACACAAGAGACCATGGGTACATCTTTGCTACGTGCTAAAAAGCCTTGTTCAATGAAATTGTCATCCTGAGACCATCAGCCACTTCCCAAAAGATTTGTGTGCTCTGGACACTTGTATTTCTGCCACAAGCATCTCGCTTTCCTGCAGGAGCAGAGCACCTCAGGACAAGTCTTAGATGTGATGGGAACCACACACCAGCAGTGCAAAGTCATGGCTGCTGGGGCTGTCGGGGATGCCCAGCAATATTCTGAGCTTCCAGTCTGCATTTGCCTCTGCGGTTCTGGGCTTGGAGGAATTCCCCACGTTAGGGTTTCCCCTTCAGGCATTTCACTTCATTTTCTAGTAATTTGAGTATACCGAAAGAAAAAAAAAAAAAAAAACAGTCTATGACCAGGGTCAGAAGCTCCCCCCACAGGGGCAGGTCACCCACCTCTGCAGGTCCCTGCAGCTGAAGAACCCAGGGCAACCGAGGCAGCGACCGGCCTCACCGACCGCACTGTTGTGCTCCGTCACCTGAACGGCAGAGCGCACGGCGTACCGCGGGAGGCAAGCTGAACAGCTACAGCCTCGTGCAAAAAAGCCAAGGCAAGTAAATACCTATTTTGTGTGGAAAGAATCTGCTTAGATGACCCCAAGCTACTGGGTGCTATTGATCTCACGTAGTAAATGGGAAACTAAAGCACAGGAAAGCATCTATCGCGATAGGCTTGAGCTAACACCCGTAACCACAAATCCTAATGCAAGCACCACAAAGCAGATGAGTCTTCAGCGATAGCCCCGTATCATAAGCTGTTTATTCAGAAATTTAGGACACAAAACCCAGCTCTCCTGACACTTTTTTTTTTTTTTTTTTAATAAGTGAGATAAGCTGAAGTAACCTCCAGTGACTAGAAAAAAAAAGTTGTAATCTCTCCTGCCATTCCTCCAGGTCCCCCGAGCCCAGGAAAGGTGGGTTCAGCTTTACACAAAGCAGGGACTTAAGTGCCAAAACCAGGACAACGATGGAGTCTCTCTGCTCATCTTGGTGGCGGAATACAGCAACAACTTAGCAGACTGACCCGGCGCTGGGATAGCTTGGAGGCCAGGAAGTCTTTTAACAATTTGCAATTCCAAGGGAGAATGGAGGGTGGTCGGTGTCTAGCTCCAGGCTGGAATTCAGCCAGAACTCAGCACTAAAGCAGTGTCACCTGCTGCCAAATGGGCTAAAACACCAAATTTGAACTGCTGAAACAGTGAAATCCCTTGGCTGGTCAGGCCTTCCACAGACTCCCTCTTCTTTTAAGGAAAAACAGGGCGATTGCATGAAGGGTCTGCCTCATGCACCACAGAGTACCGAGATGAACATCTACTGGGAAGAGTTTGAGATCCATAACAGGGGAGTGATTCCAGTCTTGCCAATAGCCCCAGGTTTTTCTCTGCTTCTGCTCAAGTGGCTCCATTTTACCCCCACCTGGGAAAGCCGCGAGCACATCCCAGCTCACTGCTTTCACGCCGCAAGGCAGCGGGGGCATCAGATCTGATGCTCTGGTTCTGCTAAAACTACGCACAGTGCTTAGTTCCTTAGGCCATTTCTGTGCCAACAGCAGACGCTTCGGGAAGTCATCGCCATCGTGCTGCCCGTGGCTCACAGCTCCGAGCAGCTCCCAGCACAGAGACCAACACCAACTTGCAGACCGCCCCGCACCCCTTCCCCTCTCCTAGCTTTTTTTTCCTGCATGATTGGCTTTCTTCTCTGTTGTTCTCCTTGTTTGAGGCATCAAATTCTGCTGCCGGCCTCCATCCAGTCACATCACAACTAATCGCCCGTGGCACCAGTCACTTGGGCTCAGGAATCATCCCGATGAAGGGACAAGGGGAGCAGAACAAGAGCCAGGCTCATCATACTCCCCCCTTCTGATCCAGAGGGATGGCAAAGGGAAGACAGATTGGGTAAAAGACGCCCAACGGTGAGGACGGGAGCGCTGCATTCCTACGCTCAGCCGCTGTGCAACGGCAGCCTGTTGCGAGAGAAAATTCCTCCGCCCCAGACACCAGTTTGTTGTGCCACTGCCAGGCCACGTCAGGAACGTCAGACAGAAGTGGATGGCTCTATAAACGCACCCTTCCCTCCCATCTGTTCCAAGAGCGCCGTTTGTTCGCGAGCAGACCAAAATCAACTCTCTCCAGTTTAGCTCAGAACCTCCCGGTGGCAGCGAGCTCACGCGTACGCGGGCACACACCGACGGAGGGAGGGAGGGGGCAAAGCTTCACTTCAAGCCACCCGCTGCGTAACCTGGCGGGGTGGGAGTTTGGGGTGGGGGCCGAGACAGAACAGATTAATCTGAAGTGCACCCCGGGTCGCTGCCTGCCAGACTGCGTCTCCCCCCACCCCGAGCCTGGTGACACAGCACCAGAGTCCCCCAAAGCATGGCCCATAAGGGAGAGCCCAGTACGTGGCAAGGTGCCTCCATGTACTTTCAGACATTCCTCCAACCCCACCCGGCAGAAACAGAAGAGATGGAGGGACAGAAAAGCCAAGCAGCTTTTCCTCCTGGATTCCAACCTGGACCCCTGTAGGAAAAGAGGGGCCCTACTGGGTCAGAGCAAACAGCAACCTCCGCATGCGGCAGCGAGAGCTGGCCGGGACGAGGGGTACGAACCCCCGGGCAAGAGGGCGGACGGGGTCACGCACACAGCAATACCTCCCTTCTTTCTTCTCTCACAACGTGTTTTACCCTACAGCAAAGCCAGCAGCCACTTTGCTCTTGCTTTAAAAGAGCCGATGAGATCCACTGCCCTGCGTGCAGCCAGCGGGAGGCAGCCCCTGGGACAGGCAGTGCTGCTTTCAGGGCAGCTTCGCTCCCTCCTCCGCTTGCTTCCCTTTTCCCTTTCACTCAACTCTTGGCCCAGCCCTATGCTTTCAAGCTTTATTTACAGAGGCCACCAGAAGCATTAACCATATGTTGTACTCTGGTACGAGAAGTAGGGAACAACCTGATAGCTGAAAGGAGCCGCCCAAAGCACTAAACAGTACCGAATCCCACCTCAGAGTAACGTGTCCTCCTTTCACAGAGCTGGGAAGACAGAAATGGGACTCAGAGGACACAGCAATTACAGCCCTACAAGTCAGACCAGGGGCAGGGATGGAGCCCAGAGCCCCGACTCCCCAAAACATGGCAGGGAACAGCGCTGCGAGCACGAGAGCCAGGGCCGTACGTGCAAGGTACCGCTGCGCTTCAAGCCTTCCACGGACACGGCTCCCATCTGCCGATCGCTGGCCTTCTCCCATCAGCCAAATCCAAAAAGAAGCTTTGCCTTTGTTAAAACTGTTGGACAAGTAAGTGTCTCCTCAAAATAAAGAGAGTATCCATGGCAACAACTGTATTTAGGAACGGGAGGACTGACAGAGGGTTAGAAACCCCAGCAACAGGCTACAGCTCTGCCATTCAAACGTTATTTGGGTGGAAAATAATATTACAAGCCCGTCCCGGTTGTTTGCTTGAGCCTGCTGTTCCCAAAACCGGGGTTCCCCAAGGTTACCACTGTCAGCTCACTCTCCGAAGAGCCAGCCCCTCTCTCCAAGAGGAGCAGGAGATGCTGACACACCGGAAAGGAACGCGGGCTAACTTCTGCCCTGCCGACCTCCTCGTCTCAGAAACACAGGATGCAGGTGGATATCGCTGCGGCTGGGACCGTGCAACACACCAGGAGCTGGAGCTGCTTGGCTGCCTCGTGACAGAGCGAGAAGAAAGGGAAACAAAACAGAAGACACACACGCTACATCAATTCAGAAGATGGATTGTTTTTTTAAAGCATGTTTCCTTGAGAGACAAACACAACACACACACACCACACTCGGCTTTCCCAGTTTGCAGGCAGAACACACAGCCCCGAGCACAAGAAGCCTATCGACAAGTTACATTTGCACCACAGCGCTGCACCCAAAACCACCAGAAAAGATTTAACCCTAAAAGGCACCTACGTTGAATCACAAATCTGCAGGATTCCCCAGCAACACAGGCTACAGAAACGCCGCTGGATACGTTAGAGGTCATAATGGATGCCCCGTATTTGATTTGAGCCTCACAAAAAGCTCTCAGTTTCAATGCTATAATCTAAACCCACTCGTTAGATGAAAAAGTGTTAAACAAATCTCTTGACCTCGAGTCACTAGAACCACAGGCAAACAATATTTTGTGCACATAAAATTAATTGTGCGGGTGCTCCAGAACCAACCCATCCTCCAGCATTACACACACAACTGCCGGCTGCCAAAGAGCAGATTCGCACCAAACCTCTCTACAGGGAGCTCAGCAAATCCCTCTAGAGACTCCAAATCTAGTGACAGGCACTGGAAACGTAGCTTTGGCAGACGCAGCAAGGCTGGAGCAGTAGGCTAGGCAGGGACGACGAGAGTTCAGCAATGGAGCAATGCAACCTCAGCCTTCCCTACCGAGATCTCTCCGTGGGCTAAAATGTCATTCTCCCACAGCCAGACATTTATGTAAGGAGGGTGAATAAGTGGGGAAGGGGAATATATAATATTGTGCTTCCCATCTGGTCTTCTGGCAGCTCTCACCAGAGGGGCCAAGTGCTGGTCAGTGGGCTCAGAAAAGCCAATTCTTCCTCCCCCTCTCCTCCCCCCCCGCCTTTAGGGAGCTCCGTGCACAGCACCTACCAGCCCCAAACGAGCTGGCAAGACTTTTCTAATCACAGATGCATCCCTCGAAAAGAAGACAGGTTTGTTTCCTTGCAAAGGCAACGGGCAGTAGGCACTATGATGATGAACTTTCCTAAAGGACCCCTTGCCCCTCTATTTACTTTCCGGACAGACGCTTCTGCAGGGCTGGAGAGCGGAGCCGCATCTCAGAGCCTGCCCAACCAGCCCCTGTACGTCCCGTTTGCATTTTTACTGCTTCACATTTAGAATGGCATAGGAGCAGCCTTTACGGCCCAAGGGAACTACAGGGAGGAGAAATGGAATAGATGTGACACAGCTGAACTCACCAAACCAGCACACTCCGCTCCCCTCGCCGCTGCGAGCGGCGGTTCAGATTCGCGGCTATTCTAATTCTAGCAGCAAAAGGGGGGAAGGAAAGAGGCGACAACGTCATTTTAGGGCTCTTTAAAGCCAAAAGCTGAACCTTGCTCCACAGAGGCACCCCGCTTGTCGCTGGGCTGTGCGGCAAAGCCCCCAGCAGGTTGATGCTGGGGAGAGGGAAACTGAGGCATCGTGCGCCCATGCCCAGCGCGGGTCACTCACCTTGGAGCTGGGCAGAGAGCGCTTCCTGCTGCTGTTTGTATTTCTGAGCCAGGGCTTCAGCGTTTCGCACCTTTTGCTGCAAGTGGTTGTACATGAAAACTCCCGAGCCCAAACACGCCACCGTCACCAGGCAGAACCCGGTCTGCAGCAGCCCCTTCTGCCTCCTGGAGCACATGCCGGTACCCATGGCAGGGCCGAAGCCAAGCGGTGCCGCGCTGCCGCTCCGGCGTTGCTAAAGCATCGGATTATTTCTGCCCAAGAGCGCCTTTCCTCCGCCGGTTCGCAGCTCCCCCTGCACGCTGCGGCGGGGCTCCGGCCCCCGCTGCTCGCCAGCCCTGGCAGCCGCCGCAGGCTCCCTCCGGCCCCGCTTTACCCCCGGCAGCCCGGCGGACCGGAGCGCAGCACCCGCCCGATGCCCGCCCGGAGCAGCCCAGGCGCCGGCAGCCGCATCCTCCGGCGGCAAAACCGCTCCGGGGGAGCGGCCCGGGGCTGCCTGGGCGGAGGGCGAGGGGAACCGGCGGAGAGGAGAGGGGAGGGGGAGGAGGAGGAGGAGGAGGAGGAGGAGGAGGAAAACTTTTGCTTCCCATGTGCCGCGGCGGAGGGGGGCGGGAAGGGGGCACCGCCGCCTTCGGCTCTCCCCACCTCCCCCGCTGCAGCACCGACCGGAAAAAATAACGGGGGGGCCCCCCCCCCCCCCCCGCGCTCCCGAGGAAGCGGCGGCACCGGGGCCGGGAGACGGGGCCAGGAAACCGGCGGCGGCATCCGGGGGCGGCAGGGGGGGCGGGCAGGGCCGGGGGCTGCAGCGCCCCGGAGTCCCGGAGCGGTGCCCCTGGGGCGGGCGGCTCTGCCCGCTGCCCCGCTCCGCGCCTTCCCCCGCCGCCGGGGAACCGGGGCCAGGCCCCCCCCCCCGCGGGCTGGCGGCACCGACCGCTCCCGGGTACGCTCCCCCCACTCTGAGCCAGCGGGCAGCCCGCAGCTGATGGGGGGCACCTGCGTTAATTAACAAGGACACAGAATCGTTCGGGCTGGAAAAGCGCTTTAAGCTCCCCCAGCCCAACCGTTCCCCTAACCCTGCCATCCCACCACCAAACCCTGACCCTAAGCACCGCCTCTGCCCGGCTTTTAAATCCCTCCAGGGATGGGGACTCGACCCCTTCCCTGGGCAGCCCCTTCCAGTGTCTGACAGCGCTATCAGGGAAGCAATTTTTCCTGATGTCCAACCTAAACCTCCCCTGGTGCAACTTGAGGCCATTTCCCCTCACCCCATTGCCCGTTACCTGGGAGCAGAGCCCGACCCCCACCTTGCTACACCCTCCTTTCATCTTCAAATGATTTCTTTAAAACCTTAAGGTTTTTATGAGCAATAGTTTCTTCTCGGGAAAATGTGAGCTGATGAAGGTGTGAGGACGGTACAAAGAGAAGGGTGTAAGATGAGTTAGGCTTTTCCCGGGTGTTCTAGGCAGCTCAGCAGCAACTAAGCAGCTGCCCTTAACGTGGGCTGTTCTCTTCTGGCAGAGCCCAAGTTGTTCTATCCAGGTATGTGATGCACAGCTGTGGTGTTAGCAGACAACAGACAGGAGCAGGAGAGAGCAGTCCTGCTTCCCCATCCCTGGAAACATTCAAGGCCAAGCTGGACGGGGCTCAGAGCAGCCCGATCCAGTTGAAGTTGTCCCTGCTCATTGCAGGGGGGTGGCACTAGATGGCTTCTAAAGGTCCCTTCCAACCCAAACCATTCCATACTTCATGGGACAGACCAAGGTTTCTGGAGCCTTGCCCATGTTCTGAGCTTAGATCTACTTATTTAAGCTCCCCTCAGGTTTATAACGAGTCTTGCCTGCCCCAGCAGCCTGCCTGTCAGGTTGGCTCATCTCTTACCTGAGCTCACGAGGATACTTCCTCTGGAATTCCACCACGTTCCATATTTCAGGCATCTGGGGAATAAGCAACAATCATAACAATTCTTCAGCAGCAATTCCCCTCCACGAATCATGCGTGTTGTTATAAATGTTAATCAAACAAGCTTTACAGTACTGCTGGGAAATAGCTGAATGGCATTCCGGTCTCCCTGATTTGCAGATGGGAAAACTGAGGCACAGCATTCCTGTAAGGTTATGATTTATCCACAGTAACTAGAGTGGGGTTTTTTTCAAGCATTTTCAGTGGATTTGGTATGTCGTTTGAGGTGTCTGCCAGAACAAGGCTGAGCCTCAGCCTACTGGAGATCGGGTGATTTGGCTAACAGTCCTGGCTCGGAGCGCAGCTTCCAGAAAACATTCTATACTTTCCCTAATGAGTTAACTGATGATTCCAGACTTACTGCTCAGCTCTTTCTGAAAACCAGAATAGCACTAACGTGATGCTTTGTGCAGCCTATGCGTGCCACGGACCATTTGCACGTAGGACCAGGGATAATCTTGTCGCTGATTCACGTATCCTCAGTTCAAGAGAAACTCCACCTACGCTACAGCGACGGTGTGCATCGGGCAGCCTTACTGTCCAACTGTTCCTTTCCATAAATGTCCCGAGGGGCTGTTGAAGGCTTCAGCATCTCTTCAGGCTGTTTGTCAGGAGCTGGAATGTCTTTTGTCTGCATCTTGGGGAGGCAGCCTGTGGGATGAGGGATCTGAGTCTCAGTTTTGCCCCTATTCAGCACATTCTTTTTTTTTTTTTTTTTTTTTTTCCCCCTCCTGCTCTCATTAATTACTTCCTCATGTGCTGGTTCCTGCCTGAGAAACACTGGGAATGTCTGAGGTTTTGACAGAGGGCTCTGGAAAAGGTTCAAATCCTGAATTAGGGAATGTCTATCTGAGAAAGATTTGATTGACAAAGTCTCTGCAATCTAGCACTTTACTCTTCTACACTGTAATAAATTCAGTTATAGATTTGGCTCTATATTTCTGCACCAGATCTCGGGCCAGATGGATAGTACAGCCCCAGCAAAGAGCCCAAGGGTTTACTTCTTGCTCCTGCTTTGCCAGTATTTATGCTATGTGGCCTGCTAGTGAAATCCCAGTAAGCTGAGAGCTGCTCCCACTTCCCCTGCAGTCGGTGATAAAATCCGCCACTCTGGTCCTGTTCTTCCACATTAAAAAAATTATAAGAGCCCACGGCTTTAGCTACTCTTATAAGATGTTTTCCAGTTTGCAGGAAAAGCTAAACAATGGCAGGACCCCAAAGAGATCAGGGTAGCTCAGCAGGGCACTCATAATGAACAGCCAAAATCAGAGCAAGCTTCTTCACAAAGATGAGCAAATACCAGCAATGAGATTGGGCTTCCTTATTCTAGGGAACATTCCCCCATAACTGAAGTCTCTGTTCTAAGAGCCATGGCAGAGAGTTAATTTTTATTGTGCCTAATTTGTATTTAATATTTTAGTCTGACTAGATCTTTATGCTCATCTGACTGGGATAGATCCGAAGTTCTCTTTGCCAAAGATTTCTATGCACCAGATGGAAAGGGGACATCTTCATGATTTTGCAAGGCCTGGTTTGGCTATTGACCCATTCTGGACTTTTGCACTTTTGTCTTTTAACCATGCATTTATTTGGAAAAGGGGCTGTCACGTCAGCCAGCTCAGAGGGGACTTCCTTGAGTAAATTGCTACAACATCCCACATCTCTAGAGGTCTACAACCACCAGGCACAGGTATTTTCAGGAAGATACGGAGGAGGAGAGAAGCACCCTGAGCTAAACAAATTGACCATAGGTGACAGCTCTCTTCAAATCCGCCTCAAAATGCTGTGTGCCTCAGGGATTATCTGATCATTCCTTTTGCTTCCTCTAATCCAATGCGTGATCACATCTGATGATAGCTTTAAAATAATAATCTGAACAAAGCAAGCAATTCCCATGGGAAAGCTCCGACTGTATGTACTTGTGAAGAAAATGCCACTTTTCCCCCTGTAGAACAAGCCATCTGTGCAAATATCGCAGTCCTGGAAAGCTCCATCCTTTTAATCAGAGCTTTGGATTTCATAGCAGGCATTTAATCGGCTGTGGGAGTGTTTTCAGCCAGGTTATGTAAATGCTGTCAAGAAACCAAGCGTCTGAAAAGGATGCACGGAAAGGGCTGTGCTGGTAGGAGACAGAGGGGAGGCTTCATTGTGTAGGGCTTGCCGTTTCACAACAGTGCTTTAAAAACCTGCCGATCAAATTGGCAACATCCGCAAGCCACTGGAATTGGCTCAGCAGGACACTGTAGCCTTTAGGGGTCTTGCAAACGCTTTCCAGGGCGATCCGCTCTGGGAATCTCACACAGAAATGTTGGAGGGTGCAGGCTGAGCAGGAGAGGAGCTTGAGGCAGGAGTTCTAGTGCATGAGAAATGACAGGCGCAAAGGTTTGAAAAATAAACTCACATCTGTGCCTGTGTGTGCGTCAGTTTACAGCGTTAGAGGTGTCTGCATGTCACGCACCTCCTGGAGGTACCGGCTTGACCATACACAGAAATTCCCCATTCATTTCTTGCAGGAGAGAAAGTGCCCTAAATTAAACAATTCCTAGGGGCAGCTCCCATCTCAGTCTCTCCAAGGTTAAGGGATGGGAAAGCTGAACCATTCCTTCCTTCCCATAAAAGAAGTGACAGCTTCTAATTAGGATCCATTAGAGGGTGCCCCAGGGAACCGATGGGACCATTTTTCAGAGTGCATGGTTGAAATTCTTTTTTGCCTTAGAATGGCATGTTGGCTCAGCTATCTCAGTTATCTTCCCCAAGCCTACGTACGTACTTTGAGTCATCTCACTACTATGCCATGCCTAAAAGTGAGCATGAGAGATCTCAGGAAATCTTGATGCTCTTGCAGCCTTCTCCGATCTTAGGTCACAGCCCTGTCAGACCTCAAGGACAAGTGCTGAGCAGACTGTGGGCATGGCCATAATATAAAAGAATGTGAATGGGGGGAACATAATGAGCATAAACTCTGACTTTCTGAGGTACGAGGTTCTAGGGTCAAACTCATCATCTAGCAGAGTATTCCATAGAAACTGGAGCTCATGGAGACCTACGCTTATATCCACAACTACTAGAAGATGTGTCAACACAGCCAGCAGGCTGACACCAGTAGAAAGCCTCTACCCATCTATAAAGACTGTTCGTAACATCACAGAACATATTTGTATGTGTAGGGCAGTCAAGGTACAGAACGGATAAGCTACCTCCTGGAGGCCCTGAAGAAGCACATCTTACGGCGGTGTTCCCGGTCCTTCAATAAGAGCACAACTGTCCAGCAGAAAAGCCGGAGAAGCATCTTGCACCACCACTGTCAGAGATGCTCCAAAACACATTCAGGGAGCTCGGATAATTTTGAACCCACCTTACTGAAATCCACCCTGATCATTTTGACTTCCGTACAGCATCCAGGCTGGGAGGAACCTGTCGTCCATGCAGCTGAGATTGCAAATCTGTGACACACATGCAAGACTGACCGTATTTGATAATGGCAGGCACCCCTCGACAACTTCTTGTAGGACCACTCCAAGACAACCCAGATTCAGCTATTCCTAGTGAGAAGCACCCACCCAAATTCCAGCAGAAAGTGGTCGATGTCTGGATATTTTGGCATGTTACTCAGTACTTTCCTTAAAACATCAGCTCCCAGAGTCAAAGCATTACGAGAGAAACTCATTATTCTTTCAAAAACCAATCTATATTCCAAGCACTTTTAGTGACAAAAAAGCTCCACAACGTGAAATGTTGCATCTTAATTCCTCTGGAAAAAGAAAGCATTTTTACTTTTTAATTCCACCTCATCTTTCACGGTTTGGACCAGTAATCTTCCTGCAAAGAGGATACCTTGCCTTGAGTGAGAAGCAGCTCTTCTGAATGAGTCTCTCGTTTAGATTCCATTTAATCAAAAGCAATGAGAATTGGTTTCAAAGAGACAAAACACAACAAGAAAGAGGCAAAGAGCGTGTTCTCCGTAGGAAACACATCACAGTACAGTTGGAGCCCTGCGACTCCATCGCCTACAGCCCTTTAAATATGCATAGAGCCTTTACTGCCTTACCAAGGTACCGACATTTTTATTAGAGCCAGGGAACATTCCAACTCCCACAAGTAATAAAAATGCAGTTTGCCAGAAAATAACAGCAAACTAGAAAAGGGGGTTTTGGTCTGTTTAGGTGCTGCTAAATTTGCTGCTACTGCCTCTCTCAGTGGGGTTCCAGCATCAGTCCCCCCCCCTTCTCCCTGTAGGACAAAGACACCTTGTATTCCTAACCTTCCCCAGGGCTGCTGTGTCTGGCCTGAGCCTCCACAGCTTCGTGCCTTTGGAACGCAGCTGAGGGTGCAACCAGCCAGTCCCCAGGGCTTGTGGCCTCCACGCATGAATGGAAGGACCTGGGGGTTCCCACTCCACTTCTGCTCGGCCCCGGAGCATCAGGCGGCCGAGTCCGCGGTGGTATGGGCTCCTCTTCTTTCACTGTATTCTTTTGTCTCTGAATCAGGTTACAAGCAGAGATGCCAGGAGAAGTCTTTGCACATGGCTAACATGGATAAAGCCTTAACTGTCCTTTCTAAGGAAGCATTAGTGGAAAAAGATGGTTGAACTGGAGTAGAGCCAGTGAGCCGGTAAGCGAAGCCTTGCCCAGCCGTGAGGCAGTCGGCAGCGGGAAGGTGAGATGGGGGAGAGGGAGAAGAGCTTGGCAGGTCTGAGCACAGCCTGCCGGGCTCAGCCGCAGGCATGAGCCTTCCTCATCTTAAGAGTGAAGGAATTTGTCACCAGGATTTCAGTTTCCTTCTATTGCACATGGGCTCTGTTCTAGCTGGAGAGAAATAGTGCCAAATACAGAGAGAATTCTGGCACCAGCACAATTTTTCTTCCTACATGACCACTGAGTTTTATGAAGTCCAGCGTTAACCATCGATGAATAGCGTCTGTAGAGCAGAGTTTCAGCCTCACCCTGTTCATATCCATGTGCTGTAACACGGCCCGGTGGAGGACGGCAGGCGCTAGTATGACTGAGACCGCACAGCATTTTGTAATTCTTTACAGCACCTCTGTGATGCTGGGGCTTATTTCTTCCTTTTCATAAAATAACCCAGCAAGGCCCTGTTCTATAACCTACAACAAAACACTGCTCCCTGGACTTATCTTGTAGTATATATTTCAGAAAGTGTGCATCAGCCACACCACTCTGGACTGTGCAATAGTTTCTCCCACCCTTGGGAGGCAGGATTCTGTGGGTAGAGACGTTTTCTTTGCTGTGTGTGATGTGCCATTTGTCACTGTACTCTTGGGGGGGTTGGAATTGCTAGGAAAAATAGAGAGGACTTTTTAATTGTATTCACAGAATCACAGAATCACAGAATGGCAAGGGTTGGAAGGGACCTCGGGAGCTCACCCAGTCCAACCCCCCTGCTAAAGCAGGTTCTCCTAGAGCATGTTACACAGGACAGCGTCCAGGCGGGGGTTGAATATCTCCAGAGAAGGAGACTCCACAGCCCCCCTGGGCAGCCTGGGCCAGGGCTCTGTCACCCTCAGAGTAAAGAAGTTTTTCCTCATATTCAACTGGAACCTCTTATGTTTCAGTTTGTGCCCATCGCCCCTTGTCCTGTCGCTGGACACCACTGCAAAGAGTCTGGCTCTGTCCTCGTGACACCCACCCTTAAGATATTTGTATGTATTGATGAGATCCCCTCTCAGCCTTCTCTTCTTCAGGCTGAACAAGCCCAACCCTCTCAGCCTCTCCTTGTAGGGGAGATGTTCCAGTCCCTTTATCATCCTTCCCATGTGACTGGTTGGGCTTGGCCAAGACTGGAGCCTAATGAGGCAGCCCACCTCTCAGACAAACAGATAGCGGTGAGAGGAGCCAGCAGCACGGAGCCGACACAGCACACTCAGCAGCAGATCTGCAGATCTACACGCCGGCCTCCAGTTCCTCCTCCAGGGTTTTCCACTGCATCACGCAGCATCGGGACGATAGAGACGTTGAGTTCTTCTACATCATGACGTCACTCCAGTGTTTATCCAGTGGAAGCTTCATGCCCGCACAAGCATTCTCTTGGAATCACCCAGCCTCATCAGTTGGACACAGGGCTTTTTTGCTTTACTTTAGGCTTGGTTTTATGCTATCCAGATGTCCATGATGCATTTTGAGCATCGAGCTGGAAAGATCACTTATGAGCAACTTAAGCTGGCATCCCTGCATGTGGGACGTCAGCCAGGGAGATTTCAGTCTGGTTTTTAATACTCTGATAAACCAAGAGTTTAAGTCACTTCTGCTTTGCCGTTGTCTCTTGACTGTGGCCGTCAGCAGGGCGAGATTTTCTAAATTGCTTAATCACTGTTGATTTTAAATAGAATACACTTTGCTGAATCGCATATTTGTTTTTTTCAAATTTCATTCAGTGTCCCACTTTTTCTGCACAGAGATAACAGGAACATAGCCTAAATGTTTTTGCCAGAGAGATGCTTTCTTCATTCTGAGGTCCACATCTCTTTGCAGAATGGTGACGAGAGGATCTCATCTCCCACTCAAGCTGACTATCTGGGAATCCTTCTCTAGCAGTTGTCTTCAGCAGCCTCCTTCCAGGTATACATCTCCAGCTGGCATGGACTGGATATGTTTAATAGTAAGAATTCAGTGGGGAGAACAACCTGGAGCTATAAAAATGGAAATCAGCTCCTGTTCTATATTAACCTGTCAAAAATTCTCTCTGTGGCCAACTATCAAGCTGACACTAAGCTAATTACAGAAAGACCTCTAAATACAAAAAATTGTCACCTGCTTGTATTTCCAGCTCTACATGTCTGATCAGCCCAGAAGTCTTAAAGCACTATTGCTCATTTGCCTGCACACATACCGGAGGCGACATTGGGAGATAAAATCTGCAGAAGTGCCTGTTACGATCATCGATCCCGTGGCTCTACGCACAAGCAGCCAGTTTGGCATGCAGGCGCTCGGCTCTTGCACAAAAATGCACGTTCTCGCCAGCACTGCCGGCAAACTCAACCTCAAGGAGCAATTACAGTCCCATAAACCCTCTTTCTTACATAACGCTAAATAACAAGCCTCATGGAAAGTGGCTCTCCTGTTCCTGTTTATATGATTTAAACAAGAAAAAAAGTCCCTTTAGGGCAAACTAATTCAAGCCCCTCTTCTCCAGATGATGAGGCACTGTTGATGGTTCGTACGCTGCCTGGTAGACTTAGTTCTACAGCGCACTGTCAAATACCCCGAGGAAGACAGCACAAGGACGATTACGCTGATGCTCAAGCTTTTTATCTCTGAAACGCTGCCAGTTACTCTCCTCTTTCCTTGCCCCTTGTTTATTTGCCTGCTCTTCAGTTACCATTGGCGTGTCCTCCCTGCCTCCACTTCGGCACAAAGGTACGCTGCAGTATCTCCCACGCCTTCTTGCAGCTTGCTCCCACCCGACTTCGTGTCTGGCATATGGATAGGAAAGAGTGACACCTCTATGGGGATGGGAACCCACCAAATCCCTTTCCCTGGGCAGCAGCTGCCCCCCAAGGGCAGACTCCTAAGGGAGAACAGACTCTTCTGGTAGAAGAAAGAGGGAAGTGGCAAACGTTCAGCATTACGTGCCTCCTTCCTCAACATCCTAGAACACTCAGACGGTCCTATAGCAAAGATGCGAGGTCTCTTCTGATGAATCTCCCAGTGTCTGCACTGGCACCAGGATTTCACAGCCTGGGTTTTCAGCTGCTGCGGGAGCCGATGTTTGCGAAGACCTCTAAACCTGGACTTGCAAGGAGTGCCTAGCCTTTGTTAAGGACTGGAAGGGTGGGGTTGCTTTGTGCATGTTTACTTTTAAAAATTAACACAGTCTTAAGAAAGGCTCTGGCAACATTTACAGCAAGAGGACTGTTTCATAAAAAGATTGTGTATACAGAACCCTAAGTACATCCAGAGAGGCATAAGGACCCAATTCCCTCTTGGTGCAGGGAGGTACAATGCCAAGCATTCATCTACAGCCACGCAGAACTTGACCGCAGGTACATGAGTAAGTTGCTTAAATAACCGCAAGCAGCAGAAAAAAGTAGGATTAGTTTCCTTGTCTACTCTGTGGCTAGGACCAGATTCATCACGGGTGTAATCCCACTGATTTCACTGCAGTCACACTTGGGATCACATTGAGATTTTGAAGGCTACATTAATGCAGCAGGATGCCGCACTCACAGGCTTTCCCAAGCATTAGCATTCTGATGCGGTAGAAATTCATCCCACAATACAGCGCTGAGAATTTTAAAATAATAAAGAAGCAAAGATGCCTGCTGTCACCATTGCTGGCTAATTACAGCAGGTAGACAGACTTCCGCTGCAGAATTCCATGTGCCGTATTCGTCCGGCACAATAAATAAACTGAAGAAGGCTGAGAAGACATTTCTCATTTTGAAATCCTCTAACCCTAAAGTTAGAAATAGATTAAATAATTGAATGGCAAATTGCCTATTTTTTTTTTTCATACAGCTTTTCATCGTGCCTCCAGATGTGCTTCTGCAGAAGCTGGTGGGAAAGAGGCCAGGGGAAGAACTCGCTGTTGGGCAATCCATGAGGAGTTTCCCTATTAGGCTTCTCCACTCAACCCTGGGCTTTAGGCACAGCCATCCCAGAACTCCACCAGTCTTCCTCCTGGCATTACTTGGACACTTGGCAAAGGCCAGAAGACTGGATGACACAGATTGATACGGTCTTTCTTATTTTTCAGTGATGCTCAGCATTGGGGGGAGCCCGTCTTAGATATTGTCTAGAGCAGCCATGGCAGGGAGAAGGGACTTCAGCTGAGCTTCAACCTGAACTGCTGGCACAGGCAATTAGCACTTGCAGATAAAGACTTGGCCCTAAAGAGCAGGGAACTGGCCACTTGCTGAGGGTGAACATCCAGCACCCAGGTCCTGGGGACTTGCACCACTGCGCTACAGGATCCACAGCTGCCGGGGGCTCTGGAGAGGATGCTTCTTATAGGACTCCAGGGAACTGGATGAAATCCAGAAGCAGAGAACCGTGCTGCTCTGGACACCACCGGCAGCACAATTACACAGCCGCAGCCCCCAGGCTGAATACCTGACACCGTTATATTTATTTGCCATTTGCCTTACTGATGGCAGGCTCCATTCAGCATACGCTTGGCAGAAATTTGCTAGCAAGTGTTTTAAAGTCCCCCCCTGAGATTTCAAATTGACGTATGAAGATCCAGGCAGTCTCTAAGCACATTTTATCATGCTGACTGGGCTGCAGAAAGCAAGCTGGCAAAGGATTGGCAGCTAAGTGACTCGGTGGACTCTGCAAACACCCGTAAGATGGCTCGGAGGAAAAACTCCACCGAATTCAAAAGTTGTCAGATTTACACCACTGTAGGTCACACAAAGCTGGACCCACGCTTTGCCTATTATTTATCATAGAATCATAGAATGTTTTGGGTTGGAAGGGACCTTTAGAGGTCATCTAGTGCAACCCCCTTATCAGTTACCTTATTTGCTTTTAGGTTTATGGGGTACAGATGGGTTCCCCAGGTAGACACAGGCCTTTTAGCATATACATCGGTTATATAATTGTCATAGTAGCTTTGCCACAAGTCCTGGCTTATTTTATGTTTAGACCAGCTCCCAAAAGGCCAATGGCTCAAGGCATCAGGAAACCGCCCAGCTGTTAGAATCTGAAGGATTCAAACCCCAAGGCTTGCATTAACTTGGAGGCATATTTTTTCCCAGTAAGAAAAATCAGGATATTGGTTTTTCAGTGCTAAAAATTGTTGGAAAGGAACAAAGAGGAATCCCCCTTGGGTTCGGATCCTATTAGGCTGTGGTTCCATTTGTTTCAGACCTAGATGTGGAACAGAACTGCCTCAAAGTTAATTCCCAAAGCTGAGTATGGGATGTAGGTCACTCTCTGGCTTGTTCTGAGACTCAGCTGAGCTAGAAATATGGTTCAGTTTTCTCTAAAAAGTGGAAGCCCCCCATATCCTTTCTGTTCTATCCAGGTCAGTGCCCCCGAAGGCAGTGCCACAAGGTGTAATTGTAACATCAGCGCACATCTGCAATGTGTGAGCCAGGGAAAGCTGCCACTTCCAGGCTTTGCCTTTAAGGAGACAATTCTCTGAACCAGTCCTTCCACACACAAATTCCCTATTAAGCATGCAAAATAGGCACTGCAGGACATAGTTGCTGGGGAAAGTGTCTTTCTGTATATGACCTGACATTTTGGACAACCTGTTTTCCCCTCAGCAGCCAATATTTTTTTTCCATGTGCTGTTGAAGTATCTTCAAAGACCTTCACTAGATTTCTGCTGCTGGTGTTGCCATCCCATAGGCATCTGCCTTCGTGGTCCAAGGTTCACATGTGCCATATCCCTAAGCTGCAGAATGTTAAGGAGACTTCCTTTGTAAAAAAAAAGGCTGGTTAACAGGGCTAAATCCATAAAGCTGGGCCTTCCATGTCTGGTAGAGAATGCGCCTGGAGCAGAAGCCTACAGAAAGAGTCAATGAATATTTCTATCTAACAGCGGCATCCAGTGGGCAAAGAAAGATTCCTAGCAATATATTTGGAAAACCAGGGTAGGGCCATGTAAGAGCAGAGGCTTCTCTCCCACGTCCAGAGCTGCACAGCTCCGGCCCATTGCAGTAAGCGTTATAATCTCCTCACCGAGCACGCGACTGAGATGACCTCCAGGTTACCAGATGCCAGAGGATGCCTGTTCTAGAAATGTAGGATCAAAGAATCACAGCAACACAGGATCAGAAGGTCTCAAGAGGCTCTCCAAACCATGCCCCGTACCGAACAGTATCAGTCCTACCCTGTTGCTTCAGCAGTGCTTGCCTAACCAGTTCCTAATGCCTGTTCAGGTAGAGATTTCATAGCCCCTTGCCAGTCCTTGCAGCATTTCATTAGCCTTAGAAAGTTTTCCCTAACATCCAACCTGAGTTTTCATTGCTGCATTTTCACCCATTGCTTTTTGGCAACCCCCTAAGCATGCAGACCAGGTTATTTCTTTCTTTTCAATATCAGCCTTGCTCCTGAGGGCAGTTACCTTGGTGTCTCATGTCCTGCCTTCTCTCTCGTAGACTTCCTTCGTCTGTCTCGCAGTTGTAAACCTCAAAAGGAAAACTCTTTCTGTCCTACAGGCTGCCCCTGGGTTATACACGCCAGGCTGGCTCATTTCTTTTCACAAATGTTGCCCCACTAGGAAAGATTCATCGGAGCTCATGCTTTTTTACACACCAGAGGGGTTTGCCATTTGCAGTACCTTTGGTGTTAAGCACAACCAAAATACCGCCTCTCCAAAGTGGTTAGACACAAACAAAGGCAAAATCTAATCAGAGTAATCACAATGAAGTTTTTATCTTGGCCATGGACTGAGATGCTGATGCTGTATTGTGTTTGCCTGAGGAGGTGGCTTCACAGTCGAACACAGTTTTCTAATTTTGTTTTTTTGAAAAGAAAGATTAGCTGGAAAAAAAAAAAAAAAGCCTGGCATAACTTAGAGTCTGGGCATGCAAGCTCACGTTTACAGCAAGCACTGGCAGAAGTAAAGCCCAAGTTATCTTGATATTTATCAAGTGAGCGCAAAAGAAGCTACTCTAAAGGTGAACGGATCTTTTCAGAGAATTGATGTTGGCTGAACTCACCTGTCTCTAACGTATTTCTGTGTTTATACTAATATATAAATCTGCCTGGTGAAAAGCAAGCTGAGGGAGGGAGCACCAGTGCGGGCTTAGATCCACCTACCACGTTCCCAAACACTTAACAGGACTGATTCTCCATCTTCTGGCCGAAGGGTAAAATGCACTGCAGTTCTGCCCGGATTCGATTCACTCGCTTTCCCATTCCGTCACTCCAGGGTGTGCGTTGAAGTGGTCTGGCCAACATCACTTTCATACAACACAGAGGACAAGGGATACCGAGTCCTCCCACAGGGCTTTTTCCAAATGGCAATGACAAGCTTGTTTGTGGACAGGTCCTCTGTCCCAGGGCTACAAATATGATCTGAGGGCTGGAGCACCTCTCTTATGAGGCCAGGCTGAGAGAGTTGGGGGTGTTCAGCCTGGAGAAGAGAAGGCTGCGGGGAGACCTGATTGTGGCCTTTCAGTGCTTAAAGGGGGCCCATAGGAAAGATGGGGACAATGTTTTTAGTAGGGCCAGCTGTGACAGGACAAGGGGGGATGGTTTCAAACTGAGGCAGGGGAGGTTTAGACTGGATGTAAGGAAGAAATTCTTTAGAGTGAGGGTGGTGAAAGCCTGGCAGGGGTTGCCCAGAGAGGTGGTGGAGGCCCCATCCCTGGGACCATTCCAGGCCAGGTTGGACGGGGCTCTGAGCAACCTGATGTGGTTCAAGGTGTCCCTGCTCCTGCAGGGGGGTTGGGCTGGGTGACCTCTAGGGGTCCCTTCCCACCCAAAACATTCTGTGATTCTATGATTCTATATCTGAGCCACAGCCTGACAAAAAAGGCATCCCCGGCAGGCAGCCGCCCGGCAAACAGCCATGGAGCCCTCCTGGCTACCTGCTGAACAAAGGTGCATGGCTCCCCACAAGGAGTTACACCGAATCCCCAAATCTCCCTTACAGTGGGCTAAGGTATCCTAAAATCACCCCAAAAATCGCACACTCAAACTTTTTTTTTTAAAAAAAAAAAAAAAAAAAAAAAAAAAGCACGTCCTGGCGTGGACCCTGCGTCCTTTCACGACCAGGCATCCCCGTGGGCTTCAATGGCCCTTGTGCCTGCGTGGAGAAAACAGGAAACGATCCCAAATATTTATTACCCTGGACACCACGGCGGCGCCAGGCGAGGCAGGAACGCCCTGCCCGGGCGGGTCGGACCCGCTACCGCCGCCCCCCCTCCCGCCGTCGGGAGCCGGAGCCGTGCCCGGGCGGAACGCGGGGCGCAGCCGCTGCAGCCACCACGGGCCTTGCCCCGGGGTCGCCTCAGGGGAGCCCGGGCGGGCGGGCGGCTGCCCCCCGGGGGGGGGGGCCGGCGGGAGGAGCGAAGCGGGCGGGGCCCGGCCCGGGCGGGGGCGGCGTGGCTGCGGGCAGGGCTGCCTCAGCGCGGTGTCGCCACCCTGGGTGCGAGGCCACCTCACGGCCTGGGCGGCGCTGGGGCCCCCGAGGCTCCGGCGGCCCCGCGGGCGGAGGGGTCTGTGGGGGTGGCTGCCGCGCAGGGCCGGGGGCGGGCGATTCCCGGGGGACGTTGGGCCCCGGGGGCGGGAGCGGGGAGGACGGCGGCGGCGGCGGCGGCCGGGAGGTGGCTCCGCCGGGGGGGCTGCGGCGGGGGCTGGAGCCCGCCTGTGTCGCCGCGGTGGCGGGGGCCGGTGCTGGGCTCGCGGCCGGTACGGCGGAGGTCTGCGGTGGGAGAGGAGCCGGTGGCCGCTGCCCGCAGCGATGGTGCCCTCCTGAGCCGCTTCTCGTCTTTTCTCCTCTCTCCCTAGGCCGCTGTAGTAGCTCTGCTGCTCCGACTCCTGCGCCGAGAATGGACGAGGGAAGGAGGCAAGCACAGCCCTTGGCTAAGGACGGTGGCTTCAGAAGGGTTGTCTGAATTTTGTTCTCTCTTGGCTCGGTCAGGTATGTGCCTGTTTTTTTCCCTTTTTCTTCCCTGGTCTAAGCTGGGAATAGGTCTGCTCGAAGTGGCTGGTTTTCTTTCTGCCGCATTTGTCCAGGGTTGAGTCTGTAGTGGGGTGCGTCTGCTTGCTTGCGCTCCATTTTTATTTCTTTTCTTCTGGATGGCAAGTGCTGACTGCCCTGGAGGGGGTAAACATACATCCCGTCTTCCTGTTCTGGAACAGGTACTGCAGGTAAGTCCTTCCTTGCTAAGGTGAGAGCTGAGCACTGAAACATTGGCAGTGATCCCTACTGGGTGTTTGTATCACTGGAGCATGTGCTGTATGCTGAATGTAACTCAGAACTGAGGCACATGTGGTTTTTTTCCCTCCTGTGTTTCTATGATATTTGCAATCTTCCTGAACTGAGAAAGAGTCGTGAGAACAAGGGCCAAACTTAAACCTAGAGAAGATGGTACAGCAGCATTGGAAACACTACATGTGTTTGTTCTGATTTCCCCGCAGACGCTCAGCTCCAGCACTTACTTTCTGAATGTAACAAATTCTAATTTCTACCTCACTTAGAAAAGAGCGCGCTCTGGCTCACCTTCATGGAGGTCACTGAGCTTGGCTTTACTACTCAGCCTTCTCTCTTTTTGGCTAAGAGCCTCATTACGTAGTCTGCACTGCTCTGTTGCGCTAGGAGGAGTTTATTTGGCTCAAATGGGATACCTTTCTTATTTCTCCCCTGTTTAACAGCTCCTTGGTTTCCTAAACCTACTTCCTATGAAGAGCAATGCAGTTGTTCATCCCTCTAGGTCCTTCCTCCATACTTGATTACCTGTTGAATTTTTCGTCCGTGGTTCCAGGATATAGATGAGTGAATTGTCAAGGGATGCAGTTACTATAAATAACCCACATTGTTATGAGTGGAATGTTGTGTCATGCTGATAACGGAAATGAGAAAGAGAAAGCTTCAATAGCCTTGGCAGAGCTAGAGAAGTTCTTGCCCTATTTTGAGCTTTGCTTTCTGCTCTGAATTGGAGGTGTTTAAGTTTGCATCTGGAGCAGCTGACTTCCACTGGGTGGATGATGGTTCCCTTCAAGAAGTTCTTCCTTAAGGCAGCCAACTAACAGGGCAGTAGATTGGGTGTCAGGTGACTCTCACCCGGCTCTATCACTGATGTATCTTCAGTGCCTTATGCCTGTTTGCCACACTAATCTTGTCTATTCCTGTGGTGGAAGGACGTGAGTTCATTTAGGAGTGGCAAGCGTGCCTGCAGCATGCTAACAAATGGTTACCTAGTTGTCATTTAACAATGTCACCACCGGTTCTGTTTTCTTGAATAATTATTCTCTTTTTGGGCTTCAGAAAGGTAAATATGTTTCCCACCCCTTTCTCTTTGCACAGCATAGCTCTCTGAGTCACTGACATGAGAAGAATCTTCAGAATTGTATGATATTTGGGTTGGCTTAATTCGCTCCTTATTATGATACTGCTGTATAGCTTCATATGTTTTGACGTTTATTTTGAATGCATATTTGAAGCTCTGCAACTGTGAAAATCCTGTGCCAAATTAGTGTATAAAGAATCTGTTATTTTCCTGCTTTGGTGTGCAATGGCCGCTAATCCACTGCTGGGATTGTTTGGAAGAATTGGGAGTCCATGCATAGCCTCTTTCCACGAAAACTTTGACAAATGTCTTGGAAGTTGCAAAAACTGTAGAAGTACTGCCAGTATGGTGGTTGCAATTTTCTCCTTCCATTTTCACTTGGAAAGGGGTATGTTCAAGGCTTTCTAAGCTACCTCGATCAACAAACGTGTGGCTACAAGACAACCGTGGGCTGTTCAGAGCTGTGGCAGTTATCTCTGAAGCAAGCCCATCTCTTGCCTTGCGTTTGTGTAGCGTTAGTATTGGTTGCTCGCAGAGACCGGTCTTGGTTGCCTGTGGTTTTGCAGAAGTGGAAAGCTTTCTCCAACTTGATAATGAAGCTCTCCTAGGTCACGTTGCCCCTGCCGGTCTGTTCCCATCATATCTGTCTGCCTTGCTCATCATCTGATACAGAACTGCTCCTGGGCTCTGGTGGAGTTCAGGGTCATGCTGAATGTGACCATACCACTTGCGACAGTACTGATCGTGCCCTTTCGTTTTGAGTTGCTGTTTTCTAGTGATCCAGGAATAGAATGCAAAGTCCTGTGAGCAAACTATTTGAGTACTAGTTGTTTTTCAAGGGTTCTGATTCATGGCTTATTAAGGGCATTTATGGAGGGGCCAGGGTGTTGTAATACAGTGTGCTCAGAGGGAGACCAATGGAACTTTCTATATATTCTCACTAGAAGCTCTGATTGGAGACAGATCATTGGATATTCTTCTCTTCTTAAACAAAGAGTGAGAAAGTGGAGTCTCTTGTTTCTTGAGAGACTTACACAATTTAAATATTTCTGCTTCCTCTGTAATGAGAGTGGTGGTGGTGTTTGAAACTTCCAGGAATATGGAGCAAGTCTTCTAGTATTTAGACTGGCTGTATGTGGAAAATGGCATCAGTGAAGTTATGTGTGTGCTAGCAGGACAGTAAATGGCTTGATCTTAGACCTCAATCATCATTCCTTGATGTGACCCCCAAGGAATGCAAGGATGCATGCTGGATCATGGGCTGATACTTTCTCTTCCAACCCCTGTGACTGGTATGGGCCAGGCTGTGGAGAACAGGACTTGGAGCTAGGGTATGTGAGCGTTGTTCCTTGCTCTGCCACCAATTCCATATATAACTGTGGCTCTATTTCCATCTGTAAAGTGTTCTTACATTCTTTAAAGTGCTCAGCTATCCAGAGCTGAAACATCTGTGCTTCTAAAACGTACAAACCTGTAAGTGAGTTGGTGTATGTGCTGACCCTCAAACCTTCGTTCAGCACCAGGGAGGAAAGCAAGAGCTAACTACTCAATGCGTTCTGCTCCTACGCAGCTGATGTCTCTCTAGCCAAAGGCATGTCAGGATAGATTAGGCTTAAACCTTTAGAAAGCACAGAAAGGGCAAGTTCTGGGCTGAAAACTGACAGGAGTGCAATGCTGACCATTCTGAAAGCCTGAAGGGGAATCTGAAAGTTCGTAGGATGAGCTATCGAGGCTCGTCAGCGGTTCAGCAGTTTTATGCTCCAGCTTGCTCTGTGCCAGAGTCTGAAGTAGCTACTTTTTGTTTTGAAAAGTTGGAGGAAGTTGTGTTCCTAACTCAGATGATTTTTTTAATCCTATTGTATCACCACTGTTGAGGGTAGCAGAGTCTAAATACCTATGAACAATGTTATTGCATGACCACAGTACTGTGTTTTCTCCAACCTGGTATTCAACCACACAACTACCAGCAGGGCTTCAGTGTTAATTCTTCTTGATTTTTTTATTCCTGTAGTAATGTTAGTCTTCTGATTTTGAATTACTTGTAGGGAAACTTACTGCCTTTCTGGACAGACAAGGCAATTATGTAAATAGATTGGAGGATTATGAACTTTTAAGTTATTTAACCCAGATTTGCATGGTAAATAGGAGTTGATAGCTGGTGTGAGAAAGATGCGGACCTGAGCTTTACCTAGGGCTCGACACCATCAGCTCTGGGCCAGATGGTCTTTCCTCAGAAATATATTTGAGCAATGTTTAAGTAAGAGCACAGTTGAAATCTGCTGCCAGGACAGATTTCTCACTGTTGGAATGTGTTTCTGTGTGCTACTCCATTTCTAGGTGATTGAAAATAGGTCTGGAATGAATTTTGACAAGGCCACCTAGTCCATCCTTTTCCACAAGGCATGATAAACCACAGTGAAACCTTTCCTGGTAGATACGTTGAGCTTGTTCTTTAAGTAACGGAGATTTTCTAGCTTCCCTGGATGGGTTGTATTTGACTTTATTAAACTGATTTATTTTTTTTTTATGCTGTGACTTTTGTCAGTGTTCTGAATGGGCACAAAAAGACCTGCTAGCCAGTGCAAGGGATGCCAGGTGGTTGACCATTGACCTCTTAATACCAATGGCCAGAAAAATGATGGTGATTCTTGGCAGGAGAGGGGAGGGGAGTCACTCAGTGCAATGCTTGTGAGTTTTTGTTTGTTTTCCTTATGCCACAGGGATATTCATGGAGGGTATGGGAAAGTTAAAGTATCATTCTCCCATTTTTTCTATGTAAAGTGAAAAAGACCTTAATTCAAACTTAGCAAATAATTCCCTTTTTTTAACAATATCACCTGGTGGTTGTGTGTGTTTTTGTGTGTGTGTTTGTTTTTTCTGTAATGCAATGTAAATGTAACTCTGAAATCTGCTACTGAGGAACAAGTGGATTCTCATCAGCCCTGGCTACTGAGCTTTTCAAGGCTCGAGGCAGCAATCTGCAAACTGTCAGGTCCAATTAAAACAAATGGCTGGAGCTGGTTTTCTCCCTCCTGGAGAGAACACAGTTCATCAAAAGCCAGAAGGAAATTTCATCGTGCTCATGAGCAATTATCTTGTGGGATGTAATAAGAGACATCCACTACATGCCCAGTGTGAACTTTCACTTATAATCACTCTTAATTCTTCAGTGCACTGATCTCACCCATTTAAAGTCTGAAGTTTTTGTGTTCAGTAAAAGCTGCTAGAGGGAACTTGTTCTTTTGTAGGGTTTCACTGATGTTGACTTGTTAAATCTGAATTTTGAACATCCCTGACCTGGCATAAGATATTCCACCTTTCAGTGTGTTGTGGGTTTCCCCTGGTAGGCAGCTAAGCACCACACAGCTGCCTGGTCGCTTCCACCCCAGTGGGATAGGGAAGAGAACTGGGAGGGTAAAATGGTGAAAGCAGGACTTCATCAGGTATAATGGTTTCTTGGGAAGGCAAACACCATTACTCCAAATGTCCCCCTTTCCTATTTCTTTCCCCTAGCTTTTATTGCTGAGCACCGTGTTGTATCAGATATCCCTTTGGTCACTTGGGGGCAGCTGTCCTGGCTGTGTTCCCTCCCAAATTCTTGTGTACCCCCAGCCTACTCACTGGCAGGGCAGCGTGAGAAACAGAAAAGGCTTTGACGGTGTGTAAGCACTGTTCAGCAACAGCTAAAACATCAGTGGGTTATCAACACTGTTTCAGTCACAAATCCAAAACAGAGCCCCGTGCCAGCTACTGTGAAGAAAATTAACTCTATCCCAGCCAAAACCAGTATACTGTGGTATACCGATACTTCTGTTGCTGGAAGCCTGTGACAACTGTTTGTTTTTGGCTTACTGGTAGTATTTCCCAAAGGTTGTGTTTGCATTTGTGTGGTTTAAAGCAAATATTGACCTACTGTGCAATCCGGTTTATTTCATGGGTCTAGTCCATTAGTTAGCACAGAGCTGATTCATTAAAAATACTGTGCTAGATCTTTGCTCCTGGTAGATGGTGTGGCTGATACTGTCACTTTCTGTTTAACTCGTCTTGTTACTCGTTGCTGACAAAAACCCCGTTTCAGTCCATAGAACTTGGTGACAAAACCAGTTTGGGTTGAGGCTGTGCAGATGAGCGCTTGGTTTTTGAAGCACGTGCTCTTTCCTGTGTCTGTTGTCATCACAGGTGGGTTGAATTTTGAGTAAAGTGAGAACTGAGGGTTCAAGGCCAGCTCAGTTCTGATTTATAGCTCTAGAAGACTAAAAGTTTTTTATGCATGCCTTCACAAGAAGTTTTCTGATTAGAGTATTTCTTGAGACTTCAGTCATATTGAAGCCGTGGTTTGTTGAATCCCACTTGTGGTCAAAATCAGGGAGAGGTGTCTTCTATCTGAGACTTCAGTTGTGGTGGTCCTGGATCTGAAAGTAGGCAGTACTTTCTGTCCGTTTAGCCTCAGAAGTACAGAGGACTTCACAGCGTTCAGGTATAACAACAAAGGACTCTCGGCCCCAGAGTTTGTACTTTAAACCAAGAAATTTAAATTTGGTAGCAAGGAAAACAGAAGATAACCCTGCAGGGTTATTTAAATACCATCTCACCCTTCGGAAGCATATGGGTTGCTGACCTTCTTGGGCTGCAGAGCCAGTTCTTTACTAGTGCATCCTCCTTGCAGTCCAGATGATAGTCCAGTATATGCAAACTGTTAAACATAGAGGTACTGCCTTTTCACCCAGCGGGCAAGTGGTCGTGCCTGTGCATTTCATTTTCTTGTTTGCTATGATGTCTTTTCCAGTATGAAGACAGCATGGCCTTAAGACTGAGTCACTCCACTGGGATTATTGTAATCTGGTGCTTCTGGCTCTGCCATGGACAGTCTCAGAAGAGTCACTGAGTGTTCCCCTGTCACAATTCTGAATGAGGATCTTTGCTTTTGTCCAGTTATCTCTTGTGCTCTTCCTTAGCTAAGCAGAGCCCACCTTTGTGTTTCATGCAGCAGCTGGCTCATGTGGATTTTTTTGAAGCTGTTAGGTACTGCCATAGTTGCACATAATGAACCTGAAAATGTAAGATGTGTAACTTCTCTATAACTTGTTCCATCTTTAGGATCTATTCTGAGATTGATTGCCATTTTTTAGGAAACTAGAAAGCTGAGCTTAAGCTTCTCAGAAGGGTTTGCACAAAACTGCTGTTATTGAATACTAATAAATTTGCTGGTGCTTCTTTTAGGCCTGCAGCCTTTAACAAAGTGAAAGAATAGATGGTAAGCCAGCATGATAACCACTGAAAGTATCGCTCCTACAACTTGAAAGGGAAGGCAGCGTTCCCTTCTCACCGTAACAATTCAGTGCTAGAATACAAGCAGTGTAAATTGAATGTAAAATTCAGTTCAGGCAAAACAGATCAATGGGCTGGCATTTGTAAAGGACAAGTGTTGATTGTAGAGACAAAATGCACTCAATGGGATGGTCTTTAAGTATAGTGCCTGGCTAGTTATTTTTAGCGTTTCCTCACTCAGTGTCCCAGTATTTCAGGACGTGTGCCTGCTCTTATACAGTGAAGCTGAAATGACAAGATATTAATCCCTGAGCAAAGGCATATTAATCACCTGCTTTATTCTGTTTATGTAATACAGTTAAATATACTTTGAGAGCAGGTGAGGTATGGGGCATGGAAATGGCTTAACCTCATGCAGGCTCCTTCTTGATTGATTGGTTTTAATGGTGGCAGCTGTCCCATTTCTATTTTTTTTTCTGCAGCGAGTAGTTTGTCAGTAGAATGGCTTCATTTATCTGCTATTGATATTTAAGCCACAGAAACATCATCTGCTCTTCTCTCCCCCTCTGTGCTAGTGATGCCATCTTGCAGAATTTAGACTAAACAGAAATCCTGACTGCATGTGGAAAAGTAAAGCAAAGGATCATTGAGATCTTGTGGCTTTGCGGTGGGATATTAAACTATTCACTTCAGCCAATTCTGCAAATCCTTTTGGTGGGCTGAGGGAGGGAATTTCATGGGTTTAGTCTAATTTCTAGTGGTGAAGTTTGTGGCTGAGATGGTGTCACTCTTCTACTGTAGAACTGCTAGTGCTGGGAACTACGAGTTTGTAGGTTCTGTGCTGTAATCCAGCACTGTGGGTTTGCAATGTGACTGGGCTCTCTAGCCATCTTTGTGTTAGCCACAGAAATTCAAGCCTTGGAAACTGCCTTCTCCAAAATGGAGAGTGGGGCCTTACTAAACTTCCAGTCTTGGTGGCTAAACAAGACCTGATCTGACAGTGCTGCTCTTTGTACGAGCAAGGGCTGTGGAATGAGATCTGGAAAACAATAAACAACTAAATGGGCCTGACGGCATGCTTTTCCCCCATCAAGAAGCGGGACTTGTACTAGTGCTGTGTTGTGAGGTAGTACTAAAGCCCAGTATTTGTGAATTAATAAGTTATAGAAACTACTATTCTGCAAGCAAAAAGTCTTTATCACGTGATAGAATTCAGTATTAGCCCTTATACTAGAGCTGTTTTTCTTGTTTATTAAGGTTTTGTGTATAGGTAGTAGAAGGGCACTATTACCAGGGAGCTGCTTGGAAGAGGCCTGCTAGGAAGGCAAGGGTTTTGTTGGAGTAGTGGGGAAGCGAGTTGAAAGTCAGAGACTGCCTGAGTTGAGGAGTAGATGATAAACTAGTTTCTGAAGAAATGGGAGGGAATTAGAATGTGTATTTCCATGGGAGGACTTTTGGGCCCAATACAAATGGGCTGCGTAGGAAGCCAAAGCTGGGAGTAGACAAGGAGATTTGCAAGTGGTAGAGCTGGATATTGAACTGGTGTGAATTGGAGTTGACATAATAAAATGCCATGGGATAGGCAAAAGTCTCTGGATAGGGCCCCTTCTAGAAACTGGAGATTGAGTGCTCGGAGCTCAGGTGTGCAGGGAGCCGGGGGGACGGGATGGGGACGGAAGGACACCTCCTCTGGGTTTGGAATTGAACAGGGCAGCACACCTGGGGCAGCCCAGCCAGCTGGCAGCAGTGAGGGGCTAATGGCTCCTCACCTCACCTGGGAGCCGGGAGGGGACAAAAGCTGAGGTGGGCCTCAGACGGTGGTAAGTCAAAAAGGATTATTTAGTGTGTATTTTGCGGCTTTTCTGGTCTGCTTTCATTTAATAGTGGGAATTGTGTGTATCCTTGAGAGAAATTACGCTCCATTGTGGTAGTGAGAGCACGTGCTTGTGTCTGCTGCTGTGCTGTCCTGGGGTCTTACTCTTTGCTGAGGAGAAAGAAAAGCGAAGGGTAAGTTTCAATTTGAGCTTATTGGCATGAATACTAGCTTTGGTAATTAACTGAGCAGCTTTGAGCCTTGGTCAGAGGTACTTGATCCTAGTTTTTTTTTGGGTAGGGAAGGATACTTGATCATGTAGATAAGCATCGGCCAGGTAGTTAGCTGTTCAATTTGTGCTGGTTTCATAAAAACATTGCTTGTGTCAGGAGAGGGGGAGAACCCTGTCAAGCCTTTTTTCTGTAGGGTGGGTACCCACAAGAGTAGTGGAGGAAGCAGCGCTGCTCAAACCCAGCTGCATAACCACAGCAGAAGTTCTTAAGCCAGTATGAGCTGACTTAATTTAGCCATTACACCTAACTTGTTTGGATCTTGATGTTCCTAGTGTGAGGATATACACAAAAGTAAATTGCAGAACTTTACAGTAGTGGTAGTTGATCATTCTAAATGTTTAATTGCTTGATAGGACTTTTTTTAATGGCAGTATGTCCCTGAAGTTCCCTTGGAAGCAAGCAGTTAAAATGTGGTGCGTGTAGGTATGGTGAGGGCTTAAAATAAAATACTTGGAGTGACTAGGAACCACTTTGGCAGCTTAATACAGAATGGATGAAGAAACTGCTCCTAGCTGAGTCGGGTGCCTCTCTGCTGCCTGTTTTAGTTGGGAACAGATCCTTTTGACCCCTGATTTGAACTGCAGACCTTTGCTTTTGTGTAGAATCCCACTGCAACGAACAACGAGGCCGGCAGGAACGCCACCGGCGTCCTTTGGCGTCTTGTTGAACTGCCTCCCGAAGAATGAACAACATCACTCTGCTTGCTTGTGCTGCAGTGAAGCTGTCCTGTATTTCTGCTGTTCCAGGCAGTGTTGGTGACATGCTCTGTTCCAGGCTGTCTGTACTAGATGTCTGTAAATGTTTTCTGAGGTTTGCCCAGTTTGCATTGGGATGAAGGAAGGATAAAGCAAGTGACGTTTGTCTTGACAAGGGCTCGTTGGCTCGCAGTTATTTTGCCGATGTCAAGTGAATAGTGTCTTTATGCACCGTGCCCTGGCTCTGCTTGGTATGTTCACCTCTTCCCTGAGAGAGAGGAGTTGAGGATCAAATACCAAAGCATGATTCTACTCATTTGCTAATAAACTTCACAGCTGGAATGTCCCTGGCATACCTTTGTTCTGCTTGTGAAGTCCTTATGAGCACTGATCCAAAAGGATCAGTGTTTGTTTCAGTGATCCCTGTAAACATTTGCATTCGTTTCATGTGGTTACTGGCACTTGCAGCTATTGATTGTTATGGCTCTGTTAGTTACACTCTGTTTTCCTAACCCTTTCAACGCTTTCTGTTGCTTTTCAGTGGAAGAATCTCATCAACATTAATTTACTGTGCTGCTATTGCTTCTTCTGCCTTTGCTGTTTCACAGAGAATGAAGGACTAGAGAGGTAGCTGAGATGTAAGCAAACTCCTGGTCTGCTGCAAGTTAAGTTAATAAACTTGAGCCTGTGTGTAGTTCTTCCTGTGCTGCTTATTCACTATTTGTGTGTGTGGGGAGGTCCTCAGAAGACAGGCTATAAACCACTTTAGATCCTCTTCTAATTAAAATAAGCTTCTTTACCCACCTCTGAGTTGTGCTGAGGATGCCGAAGCTTATTCTCTTACTCATTGCATTGTATGCCACGTGCAAAAGGTCATGTGGAAGAATGGGTTTCTAGCTCCATAGAAGTGTCGTGGGGGCAGCATGAACGCAATACGTGTTGAATAAACAAATACTGAGTTTCAAGAAGTGTTGGTCTGCCTGGTTTTGTAAGGCAGAGGACAGAGTGTTTTCTCCTCTCAGTAATGTTACGGATTCTCTGTCCCTGAATGGGAATTGATGGAGGAAATCTTGACTCCTGTGATGACTGCCCAGACCACCCAGCGTTCACCAAGGTGAAGGTTTTGCCAGCCGCTGGCAGTCTCTAGCTCGGTTCCGCCGTACCCCGTTGCATAGTCACGTTCATGTCGGAGGCCCAGCGCTTGCATTGAGCGCGTGCACATGAATGAGAGCCTTAAGGAGGACGGGAAGCTTCACCGTGAGAGAACTGTGGGCGCTCTGGTGCTGTGGCCATGGATGTCTGTTTGGGATTCATGGCTTTTGGAGCACAAGAGCAGCGATGCTCGCTGGGGCCATTCTCCAGAAGTCTGCCCTACAGCCGTGCCTATCTCCAGCTGGCTGGAGAGCAGAGCTTGGAGCTGGCTGGAGGGGACGAGGTGGCTCCAAGCTCTCTATGTCTGCGAGGGGGCAGGTTCTGGGCCCTGGGAAGGGAACGCGGCTTCTCTCCCTGCCGAGGGCAGGGGTTTGGGCCGGGGGGGGGGTTTCCCCCGGGGTTCCCCCGCCCCGGCGGGCTCGCAGCTCCCCCCGGGGAGGGGACGGGGCTCGCTGGGGCGGCGGGGCCGCCCGAAGCGGGGACGGGGCGGCCAGCGGCCAAGCTCCGCCCGGGAGCCGCCCCGCACGCCGCGGCCGTGACCGCACCGCGGAGCGGGGGCCGGGCCGAGGGCGCCTGCCAGAAACGAAACCGCCGGCCGGTGCCTGGCCTCTGCCCTGCGGCCGCGACACCGGCTGGGGGGCGGCGGCCGCTCCCGCCTGCAGGTGAGGCGGGGCTGCGATGGGATGCGATGGACTGGGCTGCGATGCGATGGGATGGGCTGCGATGGGCTGGGCTGCGATGCGATGGGTGTGATGGACTGGGCTGGGCTGGGCTGCGAGGGATGTGTGGCCTGGGCTGGGCTGCGATGGCCTGGGCTGGGCTGCGATGGGATGTGATGGGCTGGGCTGGGCTGGTGGGATGGGATGGACTGGGCTGCGATGCGCTGGGCTGCGATGCGATGCCGCTTTGGCCCGGGGTGGGTGGTGGAGCTTGGATGGAGCTCAGGCTCTGGCTGTGGTGGCAGCGGACAGGGCAGTGGCAGGAGCTGCCGAGGGGTGAGGGCAGTGGCAGGAGCTACCGAGGGGTGAGGGCAGTGGGCCCCTTGCTCCCGCTCGTTGGGGCGCTGGTGCAGGGACGACTCTCCCGGCAACCCTCCTGCCTGATCGGTGTCTGTGGTGGGAGTGGGGCTACCCCGGCTCTAACACACCTGGGTTTGGGTCCAAAGGGGTTGAGCTGTTCTATCAGATTTGGAAGTTTGCAGCCCACGTGTGCTTTGCATGCCTTGGAAAGCCAGCTAAGAGTGAGAGGGTGAAAGTAAGGAGATGGGCGTGAGCTCTTTGGTAGGTGCTGGATGCTGCAGACCTCCAGTTATTAGAAATATAATATCTGAAATAACAGACTGCACCTGAAGAGAAGGAAGAGTCAAAGAACAAAACAGGAAGAGATGGGGGATGATGTAATTTGCCGAAATGATTAGTGTGATAATGACTTATTTTGGGACTTGTGATTTAACAGTTGGGAAAGCTAGGCATTTCAGTGAGCTGTCGTGGGAAAGACCCCATAACAAAAGTTCTGCTGCAGGCATCCATCCCCATGTGAGTTCACAAAGGATGTTCAGAAAGTGGAGGGATATTGAAGTCTGAGCTCCGCAACCTTGTGCTGCTCTTTTGAAAACGTGTATGACTTGCATTTGCCCTATCCAGAGCACCTAATGAAGCATTCTTAGGATAGGCAAAGCTCTCCAAGGTGGGGTAATTCACCCAAGAAGACCATTCAAACTGCAAAATATGTGTAAAGGAAAAAAAAAACCAAACAAACCTGCTGCTTTAAAAAAAAACCAAAACAAATCAAAATGAAACAAAAGAATTTGCATCTTCCTGTGTTTACCATACTGTTTAAATAACTTGATAACCAAGTTACATGCACTGATTCTGTCAATCTGCTTACACCGCTGTTTGGTTCTGTTTACTCTGTGTCCAGCACAGCAGCAACCTTTGCCTCTGAGGGATACTCGGTTGCCTCTAAAGCACCGTCTACCAACAGCACAGCCTGAATATCCACAGAAATTTGCAACGATTATTGCAACCAAAATGTTGCAGACTGAAGGCGCTTAAGTATTTTCCCTTTGTTCCAGTTAAGGATTGCTGAGATTTCCTAAGAATGGACTCATAGATTACACCTGGGCTGTTCTTTCCTATGGCACAGTAGATGAGGTCAGGATTCAGAAATACACTTGTGTCTTACAGTGTTTGTTCGTAGTTACTTTAAACTCCCATGGGAAGCTGATGTGTTCCCTGTGAATCATTTCTGGCAGCTATACCTATCCATGCCTGGAATAATTATGACCCAGACAGCATCAAGAGAGGAGTACTTGCTTCAATGAGTGAAACATTTCCACTTAGGAGGTAAATCATGCTGATCACTGGTAAGGTTCAGGCTGCGCGAACATTGTAATTCGTCTTGTAAAGATTTTGAATGGTTCTTTACTCTTGTTACGCATTGCCCCTGCAGATTAGATGGGAACGCAGAATGCATTTGATGCCTTCTTGTGTGGAAATTAGAATATTCACGTTAAGAAGGCTTCCTCCAGAGCAGCGAGCAGAGGATTGTGTGAAGGTCGCTGCAGCACAGACAACTCCATTAACTGGTATTCAGCATCAGGAGTGTGCAGCTGAACCACGGTAGCTTCCTAGAGCTGTGGGATGAGTGCACGTGCAGCTCCTTTCTGAGTTGGAGGGACCTGCAGAACTGAGGGAAGCTCAATGTCTGTGGCAACAGTAAAAGTCTGTTCCCCTCCGGATCCAGCTTATTATGGGCTACTGATTAGGTGGCTTTTTGTCCTTGCAACTCGGTACCTGTAGTGCTGACAGAGATTGCTGTCTGTTGGCTGTTCTGCAACAAGACACCCGACGTTGGCATGTCTTGTTGCACCCGTAAGTAAATTCACAGTGCAGTGGAATGGTGCATTTCTGCAGGACTCTTTCTACAAAGTGTCTGCCTGGAGCCTGTGTGCTTCGCTGGCGGTTTGAAGAAGGGGTCTCTGTAGCATCCGTGTCAGAAACGTAGTGGGAAGGCGTGCAGAGAAGGTGTGGGTTTTGCCTGCATGTAGGTCACACGTTTTGAGGCCCAAGGCAGCTCTGACCTGAGGCTGGTACTCTGCTGTTCGGCTGCTCCGTTGAGCATGTGTCATGACAGATAGCTCGCTAGCCTGCTCTGCTGTTTTCAGGTAGCAAGGGGGATCATCCTCCTTTATACCGCGGTGACTTGAATTTTATGGGTTTGTGGCACAGCCTGGAATATTCTTTTATGATTAGTAATTTTGGGAACTGGCATTGCCTTCCTTGAAATGCTGAGAGTTCTGAAGCCTGTGATGTTGCATTCCTGGGGAGAGGAAAAGGTCCACTGAAATGGCATAAAACTCTTAAGGTTGGGGAGTGACAGTCCATCCTCATTAAAAATCTCCATGGTATTTGTTGCTTCCTTCTCTAAGCATGCAATTCCTTTTTGCGCTGTTAACTGCCTCCACTCACCTTCTACCAGTTCGCTTGGATGAAACGGGAGGGGTGGTTGTTGTGTTTAAGGAAAAGCCATGTAGCTATAATTGAACTGTGCTTCTCTTGTACCTTTGTATTGTTGGATGTTTCCATTTGTTTTCTCTGCAGTGGGTTTGACTCTCTCGACCGGGTGATAGCAGCCTTTTAAAAAAGCAATTTTGCCTCTTAGTTAAAGCAATAAAGTGTCCATTTTATTTATTCCTGATCTGGAGGAGGAGGGGATTGTCCAGATCTCATTAGACCCTGCAACGCTTTCTAAAAAGGATAATCTTTCGTTTTCATAATTTCTGTTTTCATAAAGACAATAAACACCAGAGCACCTGAAACTCAGCAAATGTTACATCCACCTCCACAAAGGAAGGCTAAATGAAAGCGTTGCCCAAGGCATCTTTTGGTGATGATTAGAACGAAAGATGACGTGAAGTTCACAAGGACATTTGGTTTTGATGCTGCTCTCATGTGACGGGTGTTTGGATGTCACAGCGATGCGTAGCAGGAAAAGTCTGAAGTGAGAGCGATGCTAAAGCTGCAAAGGCTCTTTCTGCATGCTTGAAACTTGATTTTGCATCAAACTACTCCTTCATACATTTAAAAGGGGATGTTTGGGTGGGGGAGGAGTTTATTTTTAGGCCTCAGTGGTTTCAGTTGCTTTATTAGTAGGCAGTAGCGTTAACAACGTGTTGCGTGGCACAGAGCTGCTCCTACGGCCGTGCCTGAGTACGCGTCCTATTAGCCGCTGGCTGCTTTGAACTGGCTCTGTGTCATGGCAGTTGGTAAGATTTGCTGTACTTTTGGAATCTGCACAATTTGGCCCTTGGCGTTCCGATTTTTTTTAATTTTTCTTTTTAATTTTGAGAAAATTGTGGATGTTACAGATAGCTTGAGAGGAAGAGGGAGGCCCAGAAATGCCCAAAAATAAAAGGATGCTACAGCAGATTTTTCCAGCAGTCAAAGCAGCAGCTTGGCCCTAAATATTGAAAGCCACACTCCTCTATCTTGCTATTCTAGTGAGGAGGTAAACCAGGCTTTGAGAATCTATTTGATTTAATTCAAAGCTGTGGATGTGCTGCATCCGTGTGGTATTCACCTCATTTACCAATTGTCATGGCAACAGCTGGAAAGGCTACCCCAAGCTTGTACTGATCCCAGCGCAAAATCTGCAGTGCTTATTGCAGGTAAGCAGTAACCCTTCCCTGTTCCTGCTGTAGCTAGCATTGATAAATAGCAGCAAAGATTGACATTTCTCTGGCATTGGCACTTTTTTTAAAAACTGCTATTACTTTTGGAAAACAGACAAACGTTTCTTTCATGTGCATCTTTAAAACTTCCTGGATCCCCAAATCAAAACTATCTTTCTGGGCAAGTGAAACTCAGCACTGTGGTGTTATGTGGTAAGGTGCATATGAAGAGTCTTCCTCAAAAATAGGCTGGTATTGAATTTTGTTGCTAAAATCGTGCTGCTGGTGTTTTCTTGGTCATTTCTTCTGACTCTGTTTTGTGTGCTTTTTTGTTTCTGTTGCTGCTGTGTCTCTGGTAGCTATTGCACATGTTCCTGAACTTGAAATCCAGGGCTGGTACTGGAGTTTTCTAAAGACCTCTTGCCCAGTTCTCTTCCCTTGTACCCAGTGCTCTGGAATAATTTTGGATATTATGCAGATGTTTCTGTGCCTTGGAAGTCTGGCTAGTTTGTGTGTCTTTCCCATCTGTGCTAAAGCTGTGAGGATCCCTGTTTTAAATAAAGTACAGATTCATCTACTCAGCAGGTCAGGCCTCTTCTGCAGCCAGGTCATTCTGGGGAAAAAAAGATCTTTTTCTCTTTTTTTTTTTTTTTTTTTTTTTTTTTTAATGAGACTGGAGTTAAATTCGCCTGTGATACCATGAAGAAAAGGGGCTTCCAATTTTCTTGCTAAAGGCAGCTGTCATTTTTAAAACGCCAGCTGGACTGTAATTAAGATTTAAGCTAAATAGAAGGTAGTCAGGATGTTCCTCAGTAATCTCTCTTTGCACAGAATGTCTTATGATGGTGTTTACAGTAGGATGAGATAAGTACTTCAAGTTGGGCTTTGTGTTCTTTTCATTTGAGAAGCGGAATCAAGAAAACCGACTGGCACTGCTAATTCAGCATGAGTTTGTGTAGCAAGGGTACGAGCTGAAATGGCATCCACCAGTCTTGCTATGAAAGTTACTGCTATGATGTGTTGAGTGGCATCACTTAATTGTATGTGGTCTTACTAGGTGTGCTGAACATGCTGATGACGATGCCGAATGTGTTGCTGATGATACTGCCTGTCTCCAAGACCCCTTACGTGGAAGAATTTTAGGGATTGCTGTGCAGATCAATGGACGTGGACCCCTATGCCAGCATGCAGGTTGGGATGCGGGTAGTTCGTGGAGTGGACTGGAAGTGGGGCAGCCAGGACAACGGTGAAGGCAATGTTGGGACCGTGGTTGAGATTGGTCGGACAGGCAGCCCGACCACTCCAGATAAGACTGTGGTTGTGCAGTGGGATCAAGGCAACAGAACCAATTATCGGACTGGATTCCAAGGGGCTTACGACCTTCTTCTGTATGATAACGCACAAATAGGTAAGTATAGCGTGGGCAAGAAGCACAAACACTAGCTCTGTAAACCCATCTCCTTTAGTGTATGTAAAACCTGCCTCACATGCTAGCTGGATGTTAAGGCTTTTGCAACTGCCTGTGGACTGATACTGAGCAGCAATGTACGCTCAGCCACTTCATGGCAATGAAATTCCTGTTTGCTTCTATGCAAAGGCTTTATTTCCTCTTTTTTTTATCTGTGGCTCTAACAGTTTTGCTGACTTTATCTTTCTGCTAGATTCTGGCATGATTTTTAGGATGAGAGTTCCTTAAACCAGGAAATGGATACTTCATATTGCACATATCACTTTGTATTATATTCTTGCATCATCTTCAATACACACACAGTACAGCTGAGAGCTGTTCTAAGAGCCTGGTTTATCTGGATTTTGCGTGGATCTTATATTCCTTTGCTTTTGTTCTCCTAGGTGTCCGTCACCCTAACATCATCTGTGACTGTTGCAAGAAGCATGGTATACTGGGAATGCGGTGGAAATGCAAGATGTGTTTTGACTATGACTTGTGCACACAGTGTTACATGAACAACAAGCATGATCTGTCTCATTCCTTTGAGCGCTATGAGACAGCACATTCACAACCGTAAGTGGTGCTATTTGGGGGCCAGGTCCAGTTAACCATGTTGAGATTTATAGGTCACTATTCTATAGCAGTGCTCTCCAAAATGGGAGGTGTGTGCCCTAGGGGGTGTGCAACATGATCGATTGAGGTGCAGGAATAAAATAATAGAACTTCAGTAGTACATGTCTGTAATTTATAAAGAAATAAATGTACATATATTATAATAAATGTACATACATATGGGGGGTGCTCAAAATTTGTTATTGATAGGGTTGCACGATCAAAAAAGTTTGGGGACCGCTGTTCTATAGAAAAGTGTAATGCTGGGTCCGGCACTTTTATGGAGCTGCTTGAAAAAAGACAGCAAACAGAAATCAGCAGATTGTTTCTGAAAAATTAAATTAAGGTTGAAAATTACAAATGTTTGTCTGCTCTGGTTCTCCCCCCAATTAAATAATTTCTTAATGTGCTTTGCTATTTGCTGTTCTCAGATAGCTGAGTGGGCACAGGGAGGCTGACAGGAGTCTTGCACTCCCAAATTGTTGATTTCTCAGGGTCCATACGATTCACTGAAGAACAGCACCTTTCATTTGCTCTGTACTCTGCCTCTGCAGTGGCGTTACTGGAAATGACTGCTACAGTGATGCCTGTGGAACAGTATCCATAATTTTGTGCTGATTCATGATGTGCCAAAACACGGAGGTCTGTTCTCCTGTCCTGAGGAAGAACTGAAAAATAGTCTCAACAGTAGTTTCTTTTGCGCCTCCGAAGGTGGGCACGAAGATGACTTTTGTGATCCTCTTGCCTTTAGGAAAAATAATAGGAAATCAGCTCGTCTCTGTCATTGATTTTCTTTTTTTTTTTTTTTTCCCTTGAAAATATTGCTGTGCATTGCATCTGTCTGTGGAATGAAAAGTGTAATTACTTTGCTAAAGACAGTGGTGTCAGATTTGCAGCTGGTTTTCCTCCCATATGAGAAGGTCTTTCTGGAGTTGATTACCATCGTTTTGCCAGTGTGGCTGAGCCAAAATTCTGAGTGCTAGCAAAGGGATAGATGTTGCTGTCCAAAGATGTCCCCCCTGAGCTTTGAGGCTTGTCTTTATCCACCAGATTGGGATGTTTCTTGAGCTTGTGTCAATATGACAAGCCAGCCAGATCCTACTGTGAAATGAGCTTCATTTCATATATCTATAAAAATATACATACATATAAAAATAGATTATTTTTTTTTTCTCTCTCCATGAATATTATAGTTAGCTCCACTAGTTACTCAGAGGTGCCTGCTTGTGTCTTTTATTTGAGCTCTAGGTACACTCTGCTGTTAAGGTATATAATCTTAGAATCATAGAATCGTTTAGGTTGGAAAAGCTTCCTCACATTCAAACAAAAAAGAAAAAACGTAAGCAACAATTGATGCAAGAGGCTGTACTGTTGCAGAGCAGTACAAATTTTCTGGCCTTTGCACGGGCTCTCCAGGGCGCTGCACAGTGCTGCGTTCTCTCGGGCAGCAGGCCAGCCCTGTTGCCGTCCCTGACCCTCATCAGGAACACCCCAGAACGCTATCCATTTATCAAAAGGCAGATTGCTAGGCAGTTTCTCCCCAGGACTCTTATCCTCTGCGGAGCTTGTTTCCTTTTCTGAGGAATCTGAATGGTGAAAGATGTAAATAGAGCAATTTTTCCTTTCAAGGCTTGTATCTGACTTGTGTCCGGGCTGCCGTTTGAATTAGGCAGTAGATTGCTTGCTGGCAGTAAAGAGAAAAGAGAGCGTGGAAGGCTGCCAGTAAACTTGCCAGACCTAGCAGAACCCTTTTGTGAGTTGTTTGACTTTCACAAAATGCTGCAGCACCACTCTGGAATGTCACCGAAGCACTGGAGGGCTCCTTGGAGGTCGATGTCCACTAGAGCAGAACTTGATGCTGGATGATGCTTGCCTCTTAGTGGCTTTTTGGTTTGTCTGATTTGTTTTTTTCCTAAACCCCTTTGCTTTATTCTGCGAGTGTGTTTCATCCAGTGGTTTAGAAGATGGGATATAAATTAACTTTTCTTTAAGTGAAAGATGTTAAAAGAAGCCTAGGCATAGGCCAGAGTCTATGATACCAAATCTTTTGTTAAAGTAGCAGTGTTCTGATTTACATTACTACGTGTTTGCAGGAGCAATGATCTTTCTAATATCAGACAGCTAATTAAAAAAAAAAGAAAAGCAAAAGGTGCCTGTGTGTGTGACATTGGGAACACAGCGTGAGCCTGACAGATGTGGCAGTGGTTGCTGGGAGCCTCAACAAGGGGTAAAGGAAGAAGCAGCAATAGTTGTAATGGGATAATATAACGCCTTTCCTGCTGTTCCTACGTGGCAGGTATTGAGTGTAGCCGTGCTGAGGGATGGAGAGAAATTAGAAATCCGCAATGAAGAAGCTTCCACTTACGGAAAGCTGCAATTAAAAGATGAACGAAAGGTACATATTGTGATTCTTAGAAGTCACTACACTTTTGGAGAAAACAGGCTGTCAGAAATGCCTCGTTTCAGCCATTTGACTGGGTTGGATGGTAGGATACTGTACTGCGATCGCAATGCATATGCATTTCATGTGAGAGCTTTCATACGGGGAGCTGGCAAACTGAAACAATTTTACTCAGAAATGTCTTGCAGTGCAGGAGCAAGAAGAAGTTGGAGCACTTTTGCTTGAATGCAAATGTAATCCCATGATTTGTTGGTCTGGTGTTCCGTAGATTGCTCTGTGTTAAAAATAGGAAGAAAAAAAAAAAAAAAGCAGCAAGGGGCAGGCAGGGAGATCACCTTTGAACAATGCCCCAGAGAAGATTTCTTTGGAATAACTGAGGTCTGAGCTGTAAAGACACATTGCCTTAGGCAATGCAGCATCCTTTTCGAAGAACAAAAATGGCATGCTCATGACTCACTAGGACTATCGCTTAGATCACTCATCTCAATTTTCTTGCTTAATAAAATAGAAGAGAAAGCCTTTGGCAGTTCCCCAGGGACCAAAAAAAGCTGTGTCTAAAAAGACATGGTAACTGCTGTGTGGATTTGGGTTTTCTTGAGGTTTTGTTGCTACCCACTGTTGGAATGGCTGTGAAACACAGGAGTGGCCTCCTTTAGAGGTCAAGATTCTCTCACCTTTCTCTGGCAGGGAATGGGTCTCTTTTGGTTCTTTACAGGGAGCCTCAAGCCCAGTAGTGTGTTGCTTTCAAGACGCAGGCAAAGTGCTGTGATGAGCCCCCTGGAGTGTTAATTAGTCAGAAAGCTTATAAGGGGAGTGGATGGAGAGACAGCCCACCAAATCTGACAGCATCCCATAATCTTGGCTTTGCATAATGAGAGAGGGGCTACTTGTATATCACGATTGTAGTCCTTCGCTTACCATCAGTGAGGTCCAGACCCACCACGTGGCACCTGTGCAGCTAAACCTAGGCAAGGCCAAGACATAACTGTTTGTAGCAGCTCGCTAATCCTAGGATTTAAGAAGCCTTAAGCCCAGACAGACGCTGTAGAGGGTTCCCAATCGGTTTTCTAAAGAGGCTTTGAAGACACCTTTACCTGAAGGCTATTTCAGGTCTTAAATGACCGGAGTTTGAACCTCTGGCGGCAAGAACTACTGATTTTTCTTTATATTTTGCTATTTTGTATTCCTATGTCAGGAAGTAATCTCTTCCTGACACCTTCCAATTGCTGGTATTTTCTATTGGTCTTGTTTGGTTTACGTTTTATGGCTCTTTTGGGAGAGGCTCTTGTCCTCAGTTTAAAAGGATGGACAGCTCAATTTCACTGAAGACCTTATTTTTTCACAGTCTTGTATCCATTTGCTGAATAGATGCTTAGCAATTGGAAGATAAATCAGTGTCTGTAAGCAGGATGGCAAAGCAAAACTCATCTATGTTAGAGCTGGAATAGTCAGGCACACTCTGAGTTCTGCACATAATCAAGTCTGAGATAATCTTCCTCTTATATTAAATATTAGTATAATAAATGTTAGTAGTATTATACTCAAATCCAAGAGCAGCAAGGGTATTTTGCATGCATCACCCTCTCAGGGATGATGCTAAGTTGAATTTCAGTAGGGGATGTGATGCATTTTACCCAGGCTACCTTCCAGATTTCAAGCACCCATAAACCACAACCTAACAAATTTTCAAAAGTCCCGTTTTTTTTCTGGAGAACAATGGAATTGGAGGAGCCAGCACGCTATGCAGGGAAGGTGTTTTGTGTAATCAAGCATAAGAAATACAAACATTTTCTCACGTTATGTTTTATAGTGTAGTCAAAACAGAGTCTGCAGTTATTTTCAGCCGTACTGCTCAAACCAGCTCTGTCTAGCCTAGTTACCAGCTGGATTTCTAAATCAGATACGTTACACGAACACGCGCATGCTATCGCTTAGGTGTGCATGTGCAATGCAGACCCATTCAAGGCAGTTTTAATAATCCAGCCTTCCATCTGTGACTGCTTATGCTGTAAGCCTGAACTAATACAGCAGTTGAGTGACAGCAGCTGAGCGTTTATTACTAGTCAATAAAGGGGACGCAGGTTTATTTACTGTAGTAACCTCTCAGCACACGTTATTTATGCGATGTCGGTTTAAGCTGCTAGAGTAAGAAATTTTGGTGAGTAACATTTTGAATCAAATCTGATTCTTGCGTGATGATGTTTGCTTCCTAGCTTTTTAAAATGCTCATTAAGTATTAATGGATTTATTAATATGAATTTATTTCTGAATTTCATAGAATCATAGAATGTTTGGGGTTGGAAGGGACCCCTAGAGGTCATCTAGTCCAGCCCCCCTACAGTGAGCAGGGACACCGCTAACCAGATCAGGTTGCTCACAGCCCCGTCCAACCTAGTCTTGAATGTTTCCAGGGATGAGATTTATTCTGTTAATTTATTAGTATAATTTTACCTTTTTTAAAAACCCATGATTTACCAGATAAACTACCTGACTGTACCTCCTCAAAAAAAGTGTACGTTGCAGAACACTGGGGCATATCCCCACTCTAAGGCTTCCCTTATTTAGCTTGGAATATTCTGTTTGGTTTATGGAATAGGGATTACATTTCAGTGCTGTATTTTATCTTTATGTTTTCTGGAATTGCATGATCAAAACTGTAAGCAAGAGAAATCTTTACTAAAACATCCTTTGCCTGTGTTTTGAGTCATGTTTAAAGGATGATAAGACATTTCACTTTGTATTTCACTAGTGCTCCTCTATCATTCTCAGTACAGTATTTTGCCATTAAAGGCTGCATATAGACATCTCTGAGAGCACGGTTGAGAAAACCTGTCTGCAGTACAGTGCTGAGTCTTAGGTGTGCACACATTTTAGTTCGCATTTAGTAGCTTTGGTCTGAAATCTTGCCCACCGTGGCTTTCCAAAACCAAGTCTGATAGGAGTTAGCTTTGAAGGTTAGCAAAAAAAAAAAAAAAAAAAAAAAGACAGCAAGCATTTATCCCAACTCAGCCCTTGTGGTTATAAACATACAGCTGGTTTTGTGGAGAACAGTGCCTTGGCAAGGGAAGGGTGGGATTGACAATGGAAATTCTTGGTAAAGACAGTTCCTGAAATAGGTTTCTGTGATCCTGATCCCTTGCTTACTAGTGTCCTTGTCTTAGTCTGGTTCATGCTTGAGCAATCAGCATCCGCCTGCCATCTGTCAGAATTTCCTTCCTTTATCCTTTGCTGGAAGTACTTCAGTAAAAGCTTTGCTAGAGAGGATTAGAGAATCTAGAATTTCTTGGATTGCTGAGGTTGGTTTAACCTGGTGTTTCTTTAAGATTTTTGTGTTGGCTTTTCTTGAGGTTGGCTGTGTAGATCTTTCTGCATCCTAGAAGCAGTGCGGGTTTGTACCCACCATCAGCTGAGATTCTAGTTTTACAGCTGTGCCTTTCTGAGGAGGTTAACACAATATTTACAGCCGGCTACCTTGCAGGGTGACCAGCACTTCTGCTTTCCAGTCCCATGCTTTGTCCTTGTTTCTTCAGATAAGAATGTTCTGCAGTGGAGAAGTCCCCGTCTTGCAAAATAGCTGTGCTTGGTATTAAGGGGTTCTGACTTCTGCAGGGCCTCGGATCGCTACTGCAAACGAAAAGCAGTCTCTGTTTAAACTTCTCCGGATCAGTTGTTTTGGGTCTCAAATCTCTATCTGTAAAGCATGGACGATGCTATTTTTCTAGCTGTTTGGAGCACAGCTCTGTGGTGCGAAAGGCTATGTAAGCTCTTCAGTGCAGAATATCCGCAGGGGGGTGGTTCCCAGCACGCTGAAGGGAGGCACAGCTCCGTTCTGGACAGTACAGGCTCCCAAGTGTTTTCTGGACTCTATAGTAATTTAATATCATTGGAATTTGTAGAGCAGAAATGGCTGCAGACTTTGCCTGTCATAATTAAAGTTGTTATTAAAGGCAATATTGCAGTGATTAAATTTATCCCTAGGGTATTTTTGCAACACACTAATAACTTCAGTGCTTATCCAGTATTTGGAGCAAAACATGTTGAATTAGGTTAAAACCTAAGATGTATTGGCTTGGGACATCTGGTTCTTGCATCGTTCTTCAGCGTTGCTGGTCAGCAATGTGGTTCAAGACAAGGTCAAAATTTTTGTGAGGCCAGGAAAGGAAGGCAGATATGGTGGGTTGCCTCCAACGTTTAAGTAGATGGGAGATGGAGTTTCTTACCCTTCTTTCTTCTTTAAGGAAGCTCAGCTTTTTGACCTGGCCAGCTCTGTTTTCCTCATCTCTAGCCACAAATTTCACTGGACACGACAGGTTAATGTGAGTGCTGATGAGATGGGAAATGACTGCTGTTATACGAGTATACAAAAAGGGAAATTATGCTAGGAATATAATGAATGGTGGTTGTTTTGCTGTTCAAACATCTCGCTTAAACTCAGTTTGGTGCTTTATTTTACTATCACTGAGAATCTTTGCCTTGAAACCCCTCCCTTGTGAGAAACCCCCCAGTAGGGTTTGGAGGAGAGAACTATATTTTATCACTTTGTCTCTTTTTGGCTTGACTAAGATATCTTTGATAAATTGTTAGAAAAGCATTCAAGAAAATACAGTGAAAATAGCATGTTGTAGCTAAGCTGTTTCAGACATAGTACACAAATCCATGCTGGTTTTTGAAGCCAGTCTATATAGTGCATGACACTGTGCAATAAAATGAATGCGGATCAGTGTTTCTTTTTAGCTGAGCTTTTCCCAGCACTCTTTCATTATCTTTTCTTTCATGACAACTGCCAGCCTTGATGGCGTTTAAGCCAGACAAAATCTCAACCATTCAAAAAACTGTCTTTGTCTTCCCCCCGTTGAGCTACAACCTGGATAATGGACATTCAGCGATTATAAGAACGTGTGTAAAAACCCTCTCCCTCTTTTTAAACACATTAGGTTGTAAAGCACAGGTGGGAGATCTGTTAACAAGTTAAGAAAGGTAAAAGACTTAGGCTTTTGATGGATAAGTAAACAGTAAGTTCAAGCATAAGCTTTTTATCCTTCTGAGTCTCCACCTTCTCTCTCTAGGTATTAGATGGAAAATAAATACAGCGTTCTGAGGTCAGCCCTACCCCTGGTTCACTTCCCCTCCCCTTCCCCTGCGGAACAGCCGCCAAACTTGGTTTTGCTCGCTCTGGTCTGGGAGCTGCCCAGAGCCTGGCAGGAGGAGGTGCACGGTTGCAGCTATGGATTGTGGCACCTTTGCAGTCACCTAGAAAAGTGGATTGTACCCTGGGTGAGCAACACAAGCAGGTCCACAAGGACTTTTGGTGGCTTGGTATCTCATGAGAAGGCTTTCTGCTAGGGAACAGGGACTAGGAACAGCACGCACAAAGCCAGCAGAGAAGCTGCTGTAACATTATGGGAATTGGAAGCTGCTTTAACAGGACATCAGACCCCCTGTTTACTATCACGTAGGTATTTTTTTTTGTCTTTTTTCTTAAGATGGGTCAGTGTGTTTGCCTGTTACGTGGATCGCAGGGCAGATAGAAAGGTCTGTGTTATCCTGGAAACAGTCTAGCCACGACACTGCTGGTCTAATCTGCTCTGCTTTTCAGCAAGTGAACTAGGCTGTGTGGTCTGAAGCTTAGGTTATGAAATGTGCTGAACTTTGAGCTAGGAGACTGCCTGAGCCATTAATGCTTTCATGCAGCGTACACCATAGTAAGCATTGCCTTAAACTCAGTGAGGGGCAGCTGAAAGTCACTCTCCCTCTGAAGCGATGTCAGACTTGCTGGAGAAGTTACTTTCTCCTTACTCCTCTTTTTTTCCCCCCCATTAAAAGGCTCTGTTTTAAAGATATGTTTTAATTGTGCGAGACTTGTATTAATTGATTTGGGTGTTCTCCTTTGGGGAGCATGTGGATTGTAAGCGGCACAGCTGGCAGTGAAAACCTAACATGCCCGCCTGCTCTGTTTAGGATTGCTTGGTGATACTTGTAGCAGGGCTTCCCCCCCCTCTCCGTAGGCAGTGGGGTGAAGCTTGCTAAATCCAGGTTTTGGGTTGCAGATGTTGTACCTTATGCTGGTAAATAGTTACGTTAAAAAGTATTGCTTTGCACGCATTCACAGCAATCGTGCTTGGTCCTCGGTGAGCTGCCTTGCCCTAATATAATTCGTGGTGTGTGCGTCTTGTAGAGCATGTGGGGAATTTTTTCTTCTTTGGAGCTACTAGATTTTGGTTTTGCCCTACACAGCCCCCTCAAGGCTCTTGAAGGTCTGAAAAAAGGATGATTTTTTTTTTTTTTTCCCTTCATGGCTAAGCATGCTGTGTGCAATTGAGTAAATGTAATAATTTCGAATCTTTGTGTTTATGTATGTTCAACGTCCTGAGTCAGCAAGATGCCATTCTGGTGTTTTAAGAACATGAGAGAGACCCTACCACGGTCCTGCTGCTTGTGTGTAGATGTGTGTTTATCTCCACCGACTGTCACTGAAGTGTGCCTGTTCCTCACGCTCACGTAGCAGCCTCTATTCCCAATCATCTGCATCCCACAGTTAAGAGAAACACAGAACTTTTTTAAAGGTCACCATAGATCTCACGATTTTTGATAATGATAAACCTGGGCTGTCTTTAGCCCAGTGTATTATTCACTAGTTGTCTTTCTGCCGTCAGTGGAACAGTGCCCAAGTGTTCTGACCTTCCAGGGGAGACCAGCTTTTAGCATCAAAGACCCTGTTCAGCTATTTATTGTTTTCTCTCACTTCTGACATGCTCTTTGGAACTCAAGCCATGTTTTTCTGTACGTAAGAGTGCTATACTTGGTCCTCCTATGACAGACCTTGGTTGGAACAAGTTTATAAAGTGTGAATATTTTTTTTTCCGACCAATTTGACCCCTCACATTGAAAGGGACTTTCCAGGGGGCTAAAGTGGTCCGTGGCCCTGACTGGGAGTGGGGTAACCAGGACGGTAAGCTGCTTTTGAGATGTCCTGTAAAACACCTTTCAGTTTTTTTCTTTTTTTCTTTTTTTTTTTTCTTTTTGCCAAATTGCTAGTTGAAGACACATGTGCTGAGCAGTAGCTTCTAGGAGAGCTGTTCAGATGATGCAGGTTGCTGTTCTTAAATATTAAACATTATTTGTATTTGAGTATTAATATTTGTATTATGAGTATTAAACGTTATTTGTTTTCTTGTATTTGTTTAAAAGCACATCTCTGACATAAACTGTAGGCATTCATTCGGGGTGTGGGAGGGAATTTTTGCTGCTCCTATTTCATAGTTGTGAAAACTCATGGGAACCATCCTGGAAGATCTTGTATAGAACTATAAACGTACACCATGTTACAGGAAAATAAAAGACCTATCATTTCCTGAAAAAGCTCCCATTCACAGTGGGAATAAAGTTTGTTGGACTTTGTGTACAGCCTTCCTTTTTCCTTTGGAGTTCTTGTGTAAGGAGTGTTTCACATGGAGCCTTAATGACGAACCATTTGCTGTGGTTGCTGGAGAACGGTTTCTGCTTTCTGTATGAATTGTAACTTCAGGCTGAAAATTTACAGGGACAAAAATGCCTTTTCTAGAGCTGCTCTGGGGATATGATGACTGTGTCTAACTCACTGATACCAATTTCTGTGTAGTGCTACATGGTTAGGGAAACTTTACTGTCCATTTCTATTCCAAAGCCCTGTACGCACCGTAATGGTTACAGCTTCTTTTTTTCCCTTAATTATTAAATTGTGAGTCTAAACATTTGCAATGTTGACTCCGCCATTTATTGCAGCTCTGGGTTCAGTGGAGGACATGGATACTTGCAAGGTCTGAGAGCAAAAGAAGCTTATGCTCGGTACAGCTTATCCATCCTTCTGAGATCAGATAACATTTACATGTCTGAGACTTGTGTTGCTTACAATGATTGTGACCTGAAAGCAGTTATAGGTGCAAGACAAGTAAGAAGAAACATAAGGCCAGCCACTCAGCTGGTGTCTAATGAGCGCCGCCTTGTCTTTGATAAGGCTGCCCCCATCCCTGGCCTTTTGCTCTTCTTAACTTAGCTTCCTGGTCGTGCTAACACATCAACTCTATTTCCATTTAAGGAGGTAACATAAGTAGTGGTAATAAAAAAAAATCTTGCAAACTCTGTAACAGGGTCCTGGTAATATGTGTTGATCATGTGGTCTTGTGTGTCTGGTAAGGGCAGCAGCAGCTAGTTGATATAGCAACTGGTTGATAGCAGCTAGTCGATAGGACGAGAGGAAATGGCCTCAAGTTGTGTCAGAGGAGATTTCGTTTGGATATTAGAAAAGAATTCTTCACTGAAAGAGTGGTCAGGCATTGGAACAGGCTGCCCAAAGAGGTGGTGGAGTCACCATCCCTGGAGGTGTTCAAAAAACGTGTAGATGTGGCACTTTGGGACGTGGCTTAGTGTGGCATGGGGGTGTTGGGTTGATGGTTGGTCTTGATGATCTTGGAGGTCTTTTCCAACTGTAACGATTCTACGATTCTAGTTGAGAGATCTGATTGAATGGTCTTGCTCTTATTTCTCTGTGTCTTGTTAGTATTCCTGCTACCTGAGCCCTTTGCAGAAATTAGCACTGACTGCAAAATTTGCCAACTGACCAAACTTTTTTCTCTGCTGTATTCAGGGTGGACCCTGGCAGCTTTTCAGTCACTTTAAGCTTTTCACTGAATACATATTTTTCCTTATAACCATTTCTCGGAGCACATGGAAGTGGAAGCTAGTGCCCTCCTCAGAGAAAAGCATCTGAACAGGGCGAGGGCAGAGATTACTTTTTGTTGTTGTTCAATCTGAATCCCTGCTGCAACAGACAACCATTAAGTTCTTTTGTCACTGGTGCTGAGTTTGTCAGTGTTAATTTGAGGCCAGTGATACCTACCAGGTATCACTGGGAGAGGACGGCAATCTGCTACAACCTGTCCACGTTAATAATATAGTCAAAGGGGCACAGTGTTGCTGCAAGATCACTGCAGATGACAGACAGATGTTGCTGTCTCCGTTTGGGAAAGCACTAGACCAGTGCTGGGACTTGCCGAGGTTCACGCAGTGACTTGGCAGCAGAGTGAGGTAGGGAATCTGCAAATTCTGCCTGCCTGCCTGCCACCAGGTTTGGTGTTGATAGACACCAAGGTCTCTTGGATGAGAGTTTGTCCCATGTGCCCAGCCTGATTTACCTTCTCACAAATATATCCTGTTCTGGATTGTCTCAGTAGTACTCCTCCTTGCTCAGGCAGGTGAAGAGAAGTACCAGAACAAACTTTACTTGATGATCCTCCACCTGGCCAGTGTTGGGGAGAGATTAAAGATTTTGGTGGATTTTACAATGCTGCTGTGTTTTTATCTTGCCACAGTGTGGTGCCATGACACTGTGTGTTGCCTTGCCAGGCAGTGTTCCTGTACACCAGGAGGAATGGTGTACACAGAATTCAGCTTTTCCATATTTGTATTCCAGAGTAAATGGCTGGCTGGCTCTCAGTGTGTTTAGTGTAGAGATTCTCTCCTAGCTGGTTAAACTGAGTTGTCTCATGGTTTAATTTCCCTAATTAAAAGGGTGACTGAGATAACTCGTGCCTTCTGCAGATCAAGGTGAATCATGCAAGCTGGGAGGAAGTTGTATGAGCCTCCGAATAATTTTTTGGTTTGGTGTGCTTTCCTCCTTTCACGTATATGAAGAACACTTGACTGGGGGGCTCAGCTTCAGGCAGCAATTTGCTGTCAGTGAAGCAGACCTGTGTGCTTCTGTTCAACACGTAAAGCTGGCCTGCGCTAGGGCCCCGCAGAAATCCTTCCTGGTGGCAACCTCTCTGTCAGAATATCATCTGCCCCAGCTACTGACTTTTGGCTCCGTGTCTGCTCCTCTGTGGTGAATAGTTGGGAGAACTGACAAGTTTTTCCCTTGTTTTTTTACTTAGTTAAGATAAAAATGTCATTAAATTATATCTTGGTAAGCGTCCCAGTGTCAGGCCTGAGTTTCTGTATATTGGTCTCAGTGAAAACGCAAGTTGGACACTTTTCTCCCCTCTTCTTCCATCAGGTGGTGAAGGCAAAACTGGACGTGTGGTTGATATCCGTGGCTGGGATGTAGAGACCGGACGCAGTGTGGCCAGCGTCATGTGGTCTGATGGTACCACAAACGTCTACAGAGTTGGGCACAAGGGAAAAGTGGACCTGAAATGTACTGTGGAGGCATCTGGTGGCTTTTACTACAAAGAGCATCTCCCAAAATTAGGTGCGTAGAGACAAATCTTCTGTTGAGAACTTTTGCCAACATGCTGCTGTTTCCTGACACTAAAGCTGTTTTGCTTGAAAGACAGAAAATCAGCAGGTGGTTTTACAAAGTTCAGACATAGTATGTACCACTTAGAAGTAGTGTGTGAACATACCGCTTTATTTCAGAGCAGCGAGTAATGTAGCTTAGCCTTTCATTGGTAGGGTTGTGTAAGACCATCAGATGCCCACAGCTGTATCCCAAGGAGGCATCTTCTGCCAAGCAGCAGAGAATTCAACCCAGTGTCAGTCTTGTTAATCCAAATTTTTTCATTCTTCACGCAAGCAGCGGTCTGTCTGGTGTTCACTGTGCTTTTTGAGAGCAAATATTATTGTTCTGGTGGACCAGAAAGTGTGTTGAAGGGGAGTGTGACAAAAGGGAGATTTTTGAGAACGGAGCTGCCAAATACTTGCCCTGTAGGGAGACTAGAAAAAGTAATGGAAAAAGGTGATGCAGCTTGCTGCAATCCACCTTTCCTCTTACCCCTGATGAAACCAAGGAAAACTGCTTGTGGTTTTGGACTTGCAGCATTTTTTACTAAGGTGTAATTTAGTTGTTTTTTTTTTTTTTTAATGAGGCAGGGGCCATCTTTTGCTCCCCTGAATAAAAACGGAGAGGTCTGTTCTTGAGTTTGTAGCAGCGGAATTGGGTCTTTCTCATTCTTTTCCTTCCCTGGGCAGCTTGGCAAGAGCATGAGGGAAGGAGAGGGTTGGATGGGGAGCTTATGTCCACGGGTCTGGCCTCTCAGGAAGGCTAGCAGGGTAAAGCGCTCCACAAAGCAAGCTATGTGGCTGCCTGTGGAAGAGAATTTATTTTGAGTACTGTGGGCGTGTGTCTGCTGAACAACGGTTGTTGGTGACTGAATTGCTAAGAATAGCTACTGATGATGTCTGACATGACACGAGAGGCATCATTCAAAGGCATTCCCCTCTCTGGGAAGGGACAAAATTGTGTCTTGTCAGAACTACCTCATGTTTAACCCATATCAATATCCAGTTAGAGCTAAATCCTCTTGATGTCTCTACATGGTGCTGCCCCGTAGAGTGTGTAGGCCATACTGCACAATAGAAAAAGGGGTTTACGCCAATTAAGCCTATGTTACTTTGCAACCCTCGTAACAAAGCCAAATGAGACACAAAGTGTATTATTGCATGCTGCATTTCTGTGGATGGTGTCATTCTTTTCTTTAGGGAGACCAGCTGAACTGCAGAGGAAAGAAAGCACAGACAGGCATCCATTCCAGCATGGGGACAAAGTGAAATGCCTGCTGGACATTGACATCTTGCGGGAGATGCAGGAGGGCCATGGTGGCTGGAATCCTAAAATGGCTGAGGTATGCTTCTGCTTGCTCCTCTTCTCTCAGTAACATATCAATCACTCTCTCAGACTACATAAGTAAGTCTAGGAAGTTACCAGCACATCTTTGAGTAACATGTGATCTTCTGTATTTATATTGTGTTTATTGAATCACAAATACAAATTCTTTAGTGATAGGAAACTGGAGTCAGATTTATTTTTGGGCTCAGATAAATCTATGTTGTACGAGAATTGCCTTGTGGAGCCCTGCATGATTTGTAAGTCTATGATGGGTCAAAAGAGTTGCTCAAAAGTCTTGGAAGCCAGTGCAAAAAACTAATGGCTGGTTGATTTGTTTTTAAATGAGCCGTGGATCTTTTCCTTGGACTTCTGGATCCATTCCCTGTTTGGCTTCTTTTGTACTGTGCATTACTACTAATGAAAGTTATGTGTTTTGTCAACAGTGGGCTCTGTCCCTGGCCAAGGCTAAAATATTTCGGCCCATATGATGTTCTTGGAGCTTAGCCTGTTGTCTTGTCTTTCGTTTGAAGAGCTATCAGTCTGTTGTCACAGACCTCAGGTGGCATAGGAAGTATAGATAGATATGGCACCTATTGCTGTGGTATGGCATCTCGGGGGCCATCATGGAAGCAAGTCTCCAGGGGCTTGTGAACATTCAGTGTGGGCTTACATTCAGACGAAATGACAACAGCTAAATGAATAAATCTGCCATTTAAATTAAAAGGTCTGTGCTTTTTGTTTCTCCTCCTTAAGTCTGTTTTCTTGGATTTTAATAGTATACAGATATCGCCCAAAACAGATTAAATTACCTTCACATATTGAAGAAGGCAGTACTGCTGTTGTGCAGTAGATTTACTGCAAGACAAAGTCACAGACCTGTCTCTGAGCCTGTATTAGTAACTTGTATAAAAGTGGCTTTTTGGAGAGCGTGGGAAGTGTATAGCCACAAATGCCTGCTACACTTGCGTCAATAAACTGAATAACCTGCAGGTCTGATTCTCAGACAGCTGTCTGAAGCCTTGGTATATGAAGCAGTGCTATAAAATCATAAAGATATGTTATATATGTATCCTAGCCCTACCTGCCCTGTAGGCAAGCAGTCTTTTTGAAATCAGACTTCAAAATGTCAAGACAAACTATGCCGTTTCGGTGTGGAAATCTATTAACTGAGCATCAGTCTCTTTCTTTAGCCTGGCAGGCAGGGACTCGCCATCTTCTGGTGTGAACTTTAAGGCGGCTGTCAGTGGAGTTGTGAATTTTTTATTCCAGCTGAGGCCTTCATCCCCAAAGCTATAGTTTGTGAATGTTGCTGTGTAGCTAATGTAGTCTGCTAGGTTGTTAAACCTCTGCACTTCTGAATTCCTGTTGTGGCTGAATGCAGGTGTAGAGAGGGATATTAAACACAGAAACGGTAACTTTCTGTCACTTGGAAATTGGTACTTTTTGTCTCCTTCAAAACTACCAACTGCTCAGGACCTCCCGGAATCAACAGATACAGAATACTGTACTACACAGCTCTACTTTGTTTTGTGGAGTCCTCTCTACCATGCCCCCTTCTTTTTCTCCCAGAGTATGCCTTGCTGGTATTATACTGCAGAGCAATGTTGTAATCTCTGCCCGCCTTCGTAATTTGGAAAGAGGAGGACACCTTGTGCTGCATTTTCAAGGATTTTCACACTTTGTATTCCGATCACCCTCCTCCCCCAATATGCTGCTTCTTTAGAGGAGTTTCTTAAGCAGCCTTTCCCTCCTTTTGCAGAAAAACAATGACTGCATCTCATTTAATGCAGGTTTGGGAGCCCTGTTAGTCTGTGAGTTGGAAATGGTGGGTAATTTAGCCATCTATGCCTTAGATGCCTGCTTTCCCCACTGTTAAGCAATGTGATTTATTTATGAGGTTTCCTGTACTTTTTTTTTTTTTTTCTTTCCCCTATCAAAAGTTCATTGGCCAGACAGGGACTGTGCACAGAATCACGGACAGAGGGGATGTGAGGGTCCAGTTCAACAGTGAAACCCGCTGGACTTTCCATCCTGGAGCTCTGACTAAGGTAGGTACCGATAGGTGAGCTTGGCCAGAACTAGAAATGCTGCAGGGAATAGTTGTCAATTTAGCCTGCTGTGTTAGGACACGGTGTGTCTCAAGCAAGTGCCAGAGAAATAAACTGCTTTTCTAAAAGCAGTCCTTCTAGCCAGAATTTCCTGCAAGCCATCAGAGCTACGGCAGAGAGTTGCAGACAGTGGGAGCTGGGCTACTAGGCTGTCCAGTTTTATGAACCTTTGCATTTCAAATGTTGTAAGTTCTTAGGTAAACTCCATTTCTTAATTTCAGCTGCTTTGATAAGAGTGGTAACAGTAGACCTATAGTAGCTCATCCTCCTGCAGCTACCTTTCATCTGTGATGAATCTTCTTCCACATCATTTCCGTTTGATTTTGCTTTCTTCCTCATTCTTGTGTCTTCATGTTACTCTCCTTTTTACATCTTTCTTTGTCTTGCTTCTCTCTGATTCTTCTGGATGACCTGAGTCTTTAATCCAGCTCTTCTAATTTTGTGTCTCAATTTCTAAAGCTCATAGCTCTGGTCTTCCCCAGGGGTTTGAGGGCCTGAAATGTGGGTGAATAGAAACAGGGCTCATAGGTGTAGAAGGAGCTGCTGGAAGACTACAAAATTCTGAAAGACCTGAACAAGGTCACAATGCTAAAAACTCCAATACCAATGGAAAATGCAGTGTCAGGCTGTTTTGTGCAGAATTAGTCTGCTTTGAAAAGTGTGTTTTGACAGTGCTCCCTTCTTAGCTCAGTGAGCAGAGGGAGCATCTGGCAAATTACCAGCACAGATAAACTCTGGTTTCACTTGTCTGTTTTAAATAACAAACAGATTTAATTTCCTTATTAAAGTGAATTAAAATCTCCAGTGCCAAGTCAGGTATAGCGAGGAGGTGGACCAAGGGAAGTTCCATATGTACTTTATACTGGTATTAATTATAAATGGTTTGAAGACGAAAGAAAAGAAGAAAAATGTTTTGTCCCAAATTATTTCCCTACTTAAACGTGCACTTGGCTTAAAACAGAATTACCCCAGCCCTTGGACTATGTTTATTTTGCAGTGCAGTGATTACAGATTTCTTTGTAGTGGTACTTATGTTTTGTAATGCCTTGTTTTCGGAGTCAATGGGCTTCTTGTTTGGTTGGGTTTTCTGAGGGGTGGGGGGTGGGGTGGAGGGGCTGATCGCTATTTTTTTTTTTCTGGCTTCGTCCCCCAAAAGCTTATGACTTTCTTTTTTTTGTAGCTCAACACCTTTTGGGTTGGTGATGTTGTCCGGGTGATAGATGATATGGAAACAGTGAAGCGATTCCAGCCTGGTCATGGGGAGTGGACAGATGAAATGGCACCTGTGAGTGCGCGACAGTTCCAGGACAGTCCAGTAACTTCTGGAGTTTTCCCAAGCAATTAGTAATAGTGACTGGGCTTGCATTGCCCTCCAGTATTCCTGCTGGTCAGTGAGTGCACAGACCTTTCTGGGACTGCTGAGGCCTTGCAAAATAAATGTTGCCTGGTGCTATTGGTAATACAATCCTATTGCAGCACCCAAAGCAAAGTGGGTAGATGGGGGATCTGACAAAGGATTTGGCTAGCAGTAAGTCAGATAAGAGGTTTCACTAACCAAAGTAAACAAGTCTTCTTATGCCCTCCCTAATTCTCTGGAATGAGGCAGGAGAGTATCCAAGTGGAAAAATGGTCTGATCAGACCAGTGTGGTTAAAAAGCAGAATACAGGTGTCCTCCAGGACCAATTAAATGCACAGAGGGAACCTTTCCTAGTCCCAGTTTATCAGTTCTCTCAGGGTTCTTCAGACCATGTTTTGTTGTTTCACTACCTTCCTCTCTAGACACTTGTAATGTGTCTGGAAAACCCTTCTTATATAAAACCAGTAATAGAGAACCTGCTGAGAACCCTCTGGTGTCCTTGAAGTGGGAGCTGTCTGCGAGTGTGTCACTGTTCAGTGCTTCTTTTCACACAGCAGGAGTGCCACCTGCGAAACCACTCTTAGAAGCATTGCATTGGCTCTGAGATGCACAGCATACTGCATCTTACCTTTTAAAAATAATTTCTTTCTTTCCCTTGCAGACCCTAGGGCACATCGGCAAAGTGATCAAGGTCTATGGGGATGGAGATTTGCGAGTGTCGGTTGGAGGGCAGTCCTGGACGTTTAACCCAGCTTGCCTGACAGCCTATCAGAGAGATGAGGAAGCAAACCTCATGACAACGGAGAATGCAAAGGAATCAAAAAGTGAGATAGTGAGAACAGAGACGTCTGGTCTGTCAGGGATTGTGAAATGGTTATTCTGGTCTAACAACAGTAACACTCTTTGGACAGTGTTAAACTCCAGCTGCCTGTTCATCCCTAGGCAGAGCTCCAAAACCAAGCTGTGCCTTTCTGGGGAAGCAAAGCTGGCCTTAACAGGAAAATACAGAATTTAGGACTCAGGAATGCTAACCATAGCACTGTCCTAGGTTCAGTATTTGCTTTTGTCTTGGTCTGTCTCAGTTTTCTGTTCTGTCCTGCTGCATTTCCTGTAGGAGGATACTAATTTTTGAATGTTTGTGAAATATTCCCAAGTCCTTGTGTGGAAGTGTTGTTAAATCAACAGTTGTTTTGCCCAGTCCACCCTGAAATTGAATTTGGAATCACATGATGTGTAGAGGGGATTTTGTCTGTTTTGCACATCTGCTAGTAAGATATTTTGTAGCCTCACCATACTTTCTTTAGATGTCAGGATCATGTGGGAAGGGCCAGACTTCCCATTTTTTTCTTTTTTGCTATGTAGATGGGTCTTAAGCTGTTTGCTCAAGTTAGACTTCAGGGGGAACTTGCACGTGAGCCCAAGCTTTTTAACTTTGCTCTGTCTGGAGAACTGCAACACCTCTGTCCTCTCAGGCACTCAGAAGTCTGTAATTAGAGGGCCATCTGAAAAGACCTGTATTTCTTCCCTACGGCATCCTTTCCAAAGCCATGCATCCCTCTTCAGTTTATTTGCCTGTTAGTAGTGATTTTTCTGTGTTGGTCTTCTGTAGCATGGTGTCATGTCTTTTGGGCGCTCACAACATCGGACTCGTAAAGCAAAAGTTCTGTGTAAGCCACACATTTGTAAAGCTCTTTGCTTGAAGTATCAGCGGTACAGCAGGCCTATACTGTGGTTATACAGCTGTGCTATGCCAACTGTGTGCACGTATACATACGCTCTTCGGCCCTCTTAACCTGTGGCTGTTTCTCATTCCTCCCAGGTACTTTGATTACTGTATTGGAGAAACTACTGTCCCAGAAGACAGAGTCAGAGCACGCAGGCTGCCTGGTCATTTGTGCAGCACTCAACAATGCCGCTAAAGTTCGGGAGTTCCTTCAGAAGTACCCAGACAAGGCAAGTTTTGAAGACATCCCGAATGATTATTTTTTGTTGCTCCTCTTTAAAATACTGTCATAAAATTTTATAGTCAAGTGGGGAAAAGGATGGGAGAAAAACAATTCAGACCTAGTATTAGCTCCTAACAGCTGGAAAATTATTTTACTGCAATTTAGGGTTAAATTTATGTTAAATGAGTGTATTTTATGGCTCCAGTTTGTGGCATTAAATCTGAACTAGAGTTAAGTCCTTAGAGCACATTTCCAAAGCTGGCTATTCCCAGATTTCTTGTATGGACACTGCACCTGTAGGAGTAGGGGGAGAGGTATTTATCTGTACAAAAACAGCAGCAAGATGTCCGAGTACATAGCCTCTGTTTGAAGAGAAAGCCACGGGTTGTGTCTGGCTGAATGTGTCTGTCCTTAGATGACCTTGCCAAATGGTATTGTTGGAATTGGGAAAGAGGAAAGGTGCCCAGATCCTGATGCTGTGCATGTCTGCAATGTCTTATCTCATGTCTGACTGGAGTAGGGAACTGGGCTTGACTTGTTCCTGGACAATTTATGTGCTTGCAGGGTGCCAAAGCGTTAGGATCACATCTACTCAGATCACTGCTCTTTCAAGCTGCCTGTTTGAAGGTTCAGGTTCCTTCACTGAGGGGTACAGGGTTTATAAATAGGTTAAAAAAGGAGAACCAGAGAACAGAGTATTGCAGCAGTGTCCCTGGAAACCATTGGTAACAAAACGTAAGTTTTGTTGAGGCTGTGTCTACGTAGCTGGCAGGAGCAGCTGGATGCATGAACCAGAAAAGTTAGGATCAATTCTAAAGGAACCCCTGTGAGGCTGATTTAGCAGTTAGTTGCATGGTATTTATTGTAATTCTTCATTTACAAAGTTAATGGGGCCTCTGGAGATGGGAAGAATAGACAAATACCTGCAATTGTCAAATTTATCCCGGAGAAGAAAGTGCCAAGAGTCAGGAATCCATTGTGTTATTAGTTATTCTTACTAGATTTCTATTTCTATTCTATATTTCAATTCTAATATTTATATTAATATAAACTAGTTATTTCTGTTAGTGTTGTATACAGCAATTTGAGGCTCACTTAGAAGTGCAAGTTGAAATTACTTGCCAACGCCTTTCCATTTTATCAGCATTGTCTTTCTTGTGTAAATGGAACAATAACACAGTGGCCTCTAATGCCTCCTTGCTGAAATGACTCGCCCATCGTTTTGAGTGCATTAAGGGAAGTCTTGCCTGTCCTGCTCTCCTGACTGCTGCAGAGAACCAACTGCTGGGAAAAACAAATTTGTTCTCTTTGCCAGTCTGCTGAGGTTTTGCTAGCTACTTCATCTCTTCTCCTTGGCCTCCCACTGATTTTGGTAGCTTCTTTTCCTTTTTTTTTTCCTTGCCTTTCATACAGCCTCTCTTTGTTCTTCAGTCCCTTTAATTCTCAAAAAATCTCATTGCAGCACTTCAACGCTATGATACACCCTCAAGCCATTATGCCCAGTAAAATACCTGAGTAACATAGAACAATGGGGACTTGGCATCTTCAAAGCCTGATGCAAAGCTAATTTGATCCCCTCACACATTTTCCTGTTGGGAAAGGAATTGTTGGCAGAGATGTCAAGATGTATTCTGCTTGCAGGCATAGAGGGATTTGGCATCAGAGCTGCAATCGGAGCCCTGGCTTCCAGCTCTGTTCACTCACTTCTCCCTTCTTGACTAAATGTGCTGTCCTCTTCCCCTTCAGAAATACTCTGGGACAAGGTCAGCCTTGTAGTTGATGTACCTAAAGCGGAGCCAACGGGGCACGGATTCTGATTAGCATTTCTGAGCCTGCAACCGTTCTGCAGCTAGTGACTTCCATCCTGCTAAGCCTGCTCCAGAACAGAGCTAAGGCCTGAACACAAGGCAAGGTCTTTCCTAATCAAGCTGTTTGCTGTCTGTCTGCCCTTCCTGTAGGTCGACGCAAAGAACCAGGGCAGAACTGCCCTGCAGATTGCTTCTTACCAGGGGCATCTGGATATTGTGAAGATTTTGCTGCAGGCACATGCCACTGTCAACCTAAGGGATGAAGAGGGGGATACAGCACTGCACTACGCAGCTTTTGGGTAGGATCTCTCTCTTCTTGCTATCTCTGATACAAGACCTAAAGGGCTGCAAAAGGACATTTCTAGATATAAATGGGCAGTCTGTGTGAAGGGTGTGTGGCTGATGGAGGCTTTTCTCTGATTTTACCTTATGTTAGAAACTGGCCTTTGAGCTTCAGGGTCACTGGTGCATTTCCATGTTAGAAATTCTGGAGAGAATCAGAAGAAGTGATAAGGAGGTTTTGGTGATCAGATTTTTTTCAGGGGGATGCGGGGATGGTGGTGGTGGTTGGGATTAGTTTGGTTGGTTGGTTTCTGTAAACGCACATGTTTTCCAGGGCTAGATGAAAGGTTGAATTGTGTTGTCAGTTACCAGGGAAGAATTCATCATTAAGAGCAGGAGATTTCTGTTCATTTAAAGCAAAGAGAGAGCAGATTCTAGGGTGCAAATTAGGAAGGCTTTGGTGTGTTGGGTGGGGTTGTTTTTTTAATACTAAAAGGAGGTGGGATGAGGTCAAGAGGATACAAAACCTGAGAAGTTCTGTTGCCTTGCAAGGAGGAAGAATTTACTGTCTGCACAGGATTGAATCTCATCTGTTTTACTCCTTGCTTTTAAATCAGGAACCAAGCTGAGGTTGCCCGTGTGCTTATTGGTAAAGGAGCCAGTACAGACCTGTTAAACAATGCAAAGTGCACAGCCTTGTATGTTGCTGTCAGTCAAGGATTCACAGAGGTGGTGCAGACCCTCTGTGAGCTCAACTGTGATGTCAACCTCCCAGTAAGTTTTGGGTTTGGGCGGATCTGGGGGGTTTTTTGTTTGGTTTTTTTTGAGGCGGGGAGGTGTTTCTTTATGTCTTACATCATTTGTTGCTTTGTAGAATTTGAAGGTCATCCTCTTAAAATGCACAACCGTGCGTTGCACAGAGAAAGTATTTCTCTAACTTCAGTAGTCTGAAATTCCAGGTTTGGGTCTGCCCCTTCATCGTCGTGAGTCTGCTCAGTGCAATCCAGGAGCACTCTCGCTGCTCTGTTGCACTTGGGCTTCCAGTGAGAGCTGGCCTGCTGCTAATGTGTCTTGCTGAAACACTCCTGTTCCCAGCAACAAGGATTGGTGACGTTTTTAAGACTGGCATTTAGGAGCTAGAAGGGCAGTGATGGTGAATTGGACCCAGCCCATTTTTAGGGTGTGCTTGTATGATGGTGGGACTGGATTGTGCTGGGTCAGTCTCCCAAAGCTAATTTGGAATGTTAGCACCGGGCTGCTCAGCAGCTGGTTTCAAGCCCTGGGGAAATGATTTCATAAAGGCTATGAAATAGCTATGGATGCCAATGATGTTTGGCCTGGAGCTGATGTGACCTGGTGAACACTATATATCTTCTTGTCTTGAACTGTCTCCTCAGGGAGGGCTGTTTCATTTGACACTCTGAGGTAGGTAACCTGTATTCTGCTTTGGTATCCTTGTATAGGATTCCCAGAGAGACACACCCCTGCATTATGCTATCACTGCAGATTACAAAGTCGTTATTGAGATTCTCACTGAAGTACCCAACATAGACTTCACTGTCCAGAATTGTCAAGGCTTCAACCTGCTCCACTATTCTGCTCTGAAAGGCAACAAGCTGTAAGTGACCTTTTTTCATTTTTACTGCTTTTACAGATGTTAACTCATGCTTGCTGTCTTAACGGTAAGAAGGTAGCAGATGTAGTTCTCGATATCTAGGAAGGAAATGGTTGGTTTTACATTTCTTGGGTTTAGATATGGCTAGGTATAGCTGTTGCCCTCCTTCCCTCCTTCATGCATTCACAGGAAACTGCTGCCTGCTTTCCCTATCCCATCTTTCTCATGCCTCCCTAGCTTGGCTAGGAAATCTGTCTGCTTCTAGATAGTCTCCTTAGATGTTTGGGTTCACACATGGAAGGACAGGAGGAGATCTGTAGTAAACAGTACTTGAAAAGACTGTGTCTAACTGAGAGCCTCTGGAATTCTTCCAAGGATAAATCTGCTCATTATTTTCATAGCAGTGTGAGTTTGCCGTACTTCATTAAATGATAACTGAGGGCTTTTGGTTTATTCTTGTAATTCAATCTGTGAGATAGAGAGAGTGCTCTGCATCACAGGTGCCAGCTCACTGTGCTGCCTATTAAAACATGAACATTCATAACTACTGAGCAGAAGAGTCAGGCCTGTCTCTTCTGCTTTGTTTTCCTTCCTGATAAAGTAACTCTTCCATCTCTGTTAACCTCCAACACTTCAGAGCCATAAAGAAGATTCTAGCAAGAGCTCGGCAGCTGGTTGACTCCAAAAAGGAAGATGGCTTCACTGCTCTGCACCTTGCTGCTCTCAATAATCACAAAGAAGTGGCAGAAATTCTCATCAAAGAGGTAAGAAATGAAACAAACCCACCACCAACAAACCCACCCATCTGCCCCACTCCCAAATCCCCACGTTTCCTAAGGACTATTGAATTAATGCTGGGACTCACAACAGAGTGAGGCTAAGATACAGAGAGCTGGATCACATAGCTCTCTTGGAGATCTCTATACTGCTCTCCTGACGAAGATAGGCTTGAGACTTGGAGCCTCAACAAGCACCACAGTTGCAGCGCTCTTCTTCAGCCAAACTCAGCAGCAACAACTTACTCTGATGCAATTCTTCTCTTCAAGGGTCGCTGTGATGTCAACCTCAAGAACAACCGTAACCAGACGCCACTGCACCTGGCTGTCATCCAGGGACACGTAGGGATGGTGCAACTGCTGGTCAGCGAAGGCAGTGATGTCAATGCTGAAGATGAGGATGGGGACACAGCCATGCACATTGCCTTGGAACGGCAGCAGCTAATGTCTGTCATGATGGAGAAGCATGAAGGGGAGATGGGATTGTCCCTCCTTTCCAAGGTGAGCTAGGAGTAGGAGAAATTCCAGCACCAAGGGCAGGAAAATGCTTGATGTTAGAATGGCAGCAGATAGCGGGATCTAAGGGGGCAAAGGAAGGGAAATTGTGTAAGGCCGGTCCAGAGGGGGAGCATGGAAACAAACCTTACTTGTGGGAAAGCAAGAATAGATCCTCTGAGGGTATGCTTGAATTTATAGCATGAAACTTCACATAGTCAGACAACAATTCATACTGTCTCCCCCGATATTTTTATGAGCATTGTGTGCTTCTTTCTTGACATGGGAAAGGTCATGAATCCAGTTGCAGAGCCAAGAGTGTGGGTTTAATTCATGCCCCAGAACCACAGCAATTCATTTCTGTCTGATGGCATGGAAAAAATGAGGATAGCTAACCACAAACACCCCAGTTATCTGCAGATGCAGAGCAGAACATGAGAGGTGAGACATATAAGGCTGAAGGATAACGGCTACGTTGGTTATAAAGCCTGAACTGAATTTTACTATGTTGCTCCGCATTCATGGATCTATAACGCCTTTCAGGAAAGACCTTTGATCTAGAAATTGGTGCATGATATGCCAAGGACTGGAAGCTTAGTGTGCCTTTTTGGCAAAGGAACTAAATCAGCCCTTCAAAGTGTTCTGCCATCCATGTACATATCAACACATGCACACACCAGATTTGCAGCACAAACCAAGAGTGCAAACGTTGGTTACACTTTATGGATGGAGCGAGACTGATTTCGTTGTAGGGATAATTTAGTACACTAGAAAATCTGGCATAGATTTTTTTTTTTTTTAATTGTAATTTGAAATGATCAAAACAAACCAACGTTCTGAAGGGCTGCATGTTGTGTGCCAAACCACCCATTACTCCTTTCTACCTGTTGGTGCTTGAAACAGCCTAGTGCATTGCTCTTCTTCCATTCTGCTTGTTACCAAACTACCAGTGTTGATAGCATGAGTTGATGGCTCAGGTGCATGGACAAAGATGCTCCGGCCTCAGGTCCTCAGGGTTGTTGAGCCACTAACATTCCACAAAGACACCCCACGGCAGCTCAACAACCACTTCTTTCTTCTGAATTTCTCTGCCTGCAAATTTGAGCGGAGGGGTCAGCAGCAAGGATGGGTTTTACCATTTCACTGAAAAGTCTGCATAACAGCTTCGCTGCCTGCTTGTGCTAGGGACAGCCAGTCCTTGATGCAGAAGGTCTCAAAGCAACATGGAGGGTCTGTGCGTGTCATTCCCAATACTATTTACAGTAACGTTATATCTAGATGCTGTAGAATCCTTCGTGTCTAATTTTACTTGCCCTGATCTACATGCCCTGGTCTTTCAAGTCAGTGGAAAATGTTTGTTGACTTTAAATTAGTTTGGATAATGTATACAAAAACATGGCTTTTTAAATAGCTGTCACTTAGGGCTCCATACCCCAGCTGTTGGTATGTATTGTGGTGTCTTCAGTGTGCTTCTTTTTCGCTACCTGAAGGTGTGAATGCCTATTACTGTGATCAGTAATGATTAGCACCAGTTAGAACCAGTCTTATGCAGTCTTGTTCCTGGAATGCAAGATCTGAATCTGCTACTTACATGCTGAAGGATCTTTTTGTGTTTTCAAAAAAAAAAAAGCTAAATTGCACTTTCAAATGGTAAGTACAAGGATTAAGACTTTGTTTAGAACTTGATACAGATCAAAGCCACGTAACAGAAATTTTTTCTATTAACAGAGAGTGTTTCTCAACATCTTTTAGCTGCAGGCTTCTGGCTTTCTTGGAAATGTAGAGCTGAATGTTGGAACTGCGATTGCATGTTACTTAGCACAAGAAGGAGCAGATATTAATTATGCAAACCATCGGGGAAAGTCTCCTTTAGACCTCATTACAGATGGAAGGATTGTCCAGATTGTCAAAGACTTCTCCCAGAAATTCAGGTAAGCCATGCCCTCTGGAAGCTAGCTACAGTATATTTCCTTGCAAAATGCCAAGCACTCCCACAGCACTGTGGTGTCACTGCACGCAACTGTTGTTCCAGGAGGGATGAAGCATCTTTGAAACACTTTGGATGTCAGTCCGAGCACCTCCTGTTTCATCTGGAGCTGGTTGCTGGCCCTGTGTTTCTGGAGGGGTTATTTAAGGGCGCGTACTGCCATTTGAAGGAGTTGGGAAAAGCAGATTAATACTGCTCAGTGGAAACTCAACCTCTTGACTTACAGAGAGCCCTGAGGCGGTCGGAGAAGACTGGCCATTGAAGCCAAGAGCAACTTCTCTCTTGCAGAGTAATTCTGGGTTCTGTTTTACTTTCATTGGACTCTGCAGTTACAGATATTTAAAGTCTAAACAGAGAGGAGGTGCAACAAAAGAGTGGGCACCAGAATCTGCAGAATTTATTCCAGAGGTAGATAAATGCTTGTTTTTCAACTGATAAAATAAATAGCTGAGAAAATGCCAAGGGGAGAATAGCAAGTCAAAAATGGCCTTATCTCAGGTTCTAAGAAACACTTGCTTGGATTTTGACTTTGCAAACATGAAAGCAGAGTTCTGTTTGATCTGAGGGTACAGACCCACAGTCGTGTTACTGCTGGAGGAGGAACTGTGCAGCAGCCACTGTCATGGGCCATGCTCCTGGTCCACTGTAAGTAACAGCAGAAATGTGGCCCTTTAAACATCTTCCATAGGAATTTTGTCAGTGGAGTATATGTTGGATTAAGGTTTTTGCTTAAAGAATGCCAGTTCTTTTGGACTGATGTTTCTCATAACAGTATACTGGTTTCAGCTTCTGTGTTGAGGTTTGCCCAGAGGATTTGGGTGCGTGTCTGCAGAGTGAAGGCAGCCACTGCAGGCTGAGTGCTGCGTGCCTAGGTACACCATGGTGTGTCCCAGCATCGCTGACGGGAGCCGACAGGACAGTTAGCTATAGCTTTTTAAGCTGCTCGGTTAGTCTGACTGAAGTTAATAGGTTGAGATGAGGAAGAGTATCTGGGCTTTCTATGCACTTATAATGAAGCTACTGCCACTTTGGTAGGAAGCTAAAGAGCAGTTTTCTCCCAGAAACTTACTGACTTTGTATCAAAAGACCGAAAAGCACTCCTTCACAATACTCCAAGTGGGCCAGGGATTTCTTGGCAGTACTGAAGATATTTGCTAGTAAATGACGATCTTTGTCCCTCCTGTTTAATCATTCTTGCAGTTTAGGTAGTAGGTCTAGCTAGTAGATGACTGTCTGGCAGGAAAAGTAATGGACGGATTGGGTGCTGAGGGCTTTGGATTTGGGGCTCATAATGCCAGGACAGAAGTCTGAATCCCAGCCTGTATTACCTAAGAGGCAAACTCACAGGCAGCCCACCCCAGACTCTTTTCAGGAACGTGCAAATATGGAGGATCCTTAGGGCTGCACTTTTTAAATAGCTCCTAAAAGCTGACTGCTCCCAGCAGATGATCATACTGTCAATACCTTACTGTTGCCCTCCAAAAGCGGGGTTTCAACCTGTGTAAATATTAGTTGTCCCTGCTCTTTCCCTTTCTTTTTAGATAGATCCTGTCAGAATTCCGGCTACTAGAGGCTGAGTTGGTCCCACCAGGGCAGTGAAGGTTCACAGGTTTATGCTACCTGAGCATCTGCTGCTCTGTCTCCATGTGGAGTGTTTGTCAGGGATCAATACGGTGTTATCTGGTTGCTGAAGGAGGACCTGGAGTATGTGGCTCAAATTTTATTACATGTTCCTGGTTGCAGGGAACAGCAGATTTCTTCGGACAGCTCAGCCATCACCTGCAGCCTTCGCCGTGTGCACACCACCCCCAACACAATGACCAACCTTAGTGTCTCAAGTGTGGCAGTCCCCACAGAGTGCCTGGTCTGCTCAGAGCTGGCCTTGCTCATCCATTTCTTCCCATGCCAGCACAGTATTGTGTGTGAAGGTAAGTCCATTCTGGTTTTGGTTTTTCTTTTTTCCTTTTTGTTTTTTTTTTAAATTTTTCTTTCCTGTTCCACCACGTAGCTTCCCTAGCTGGACTCTCATAAGTCAAGCTCTGTTTAGACACAAAGCTATTGTGCTGTTTGTGTCCTGAAACAACCCCAGCATGATTTCAGCATCCCCATCTTAGATAAGATGGCCAAAGCTATCTGTGAAAAGCACAGAGTGTTCTGACCACCTGCTGGTTGGGACCCCAGGCAGCTTTGCTTGTGCTTATAGATGCCCTGGGTAATTCAGAAGGAAAGCCAGATGTTTCAGTTCTAACTGGCAGTGCTTTACCCATCAAAAACCTCCTGAGAAGGATTTCCCTCTTCTCTGGCTTTTGTTACTGGTTTGCATTTCAGTCGTTTTAATGGCAGCTTGCTCTACCATGTAAGCAAGTTTGTAGTCTCGCAAGGCACTCACAGTCTGACCACAGGGAATTTGGTAAGGACTGTGTGCCAGAGCTGCATCCTTTTCCATCAGAGAAAAGGGCTGTTTTGATCCACAGTGCAGCAGTTCCAGTAGCACAGAGCATTGAGGACTTAAACATGTTGTATTTGCTACTAGCGTAGGAAAGACTAAACTGAGAGACTAGGACGTAGCTGAAAAAGAGGGTGGTGTCCGGTGTCCTCATTTCCATGCAGAAACAAAGTCTTAATCATCCAGGGAGGTCTCGGGTTGTTCAGAGCTGATGTTCTCGAGTCTGTCGTTTTCCTCTTGATTCTGGCATCAGTGGGCTTAATTGTAATCTCTTCTTGTATCATTTGTGGTAGAATGCTCCAGGAGAATGAAGAAGTGCATCAAATGTCAAGTGACAATAACTAAAAAACTGAAACCAGGTATGTTTGCTGTTTCTGCTGTTAAGTGCTGTGGGAAGGGTCCTGCAGAGCGTTAGTTTGAGCAGCATCAATGATTTTCAGTGCAATAAGCATAAGAAAGGGAGTTGCTTTTTTTGTTGGGGGGGGGTACCTGTTGCATTGACCACCTTTAGAGAGAAGCTTGAGCTGCATAGGCAGGACAGGACATTTGAGGAAGCTTGTCCTGTGCCTGGCTTATTTTGTGCATTGAAAGCAAGTACAAGGTTTCCCATGTCTCAGGCTGTTTTCACAGTGATTTAACAGTGAAAATTTGTGAGAAAGTTAAAATTACATCTTGTGAAAGCCTTGCTGAAATGACAGTGCCTATGCAGGGCTGGCATTAGCCAGCTATCCAGGAATCATTGAGCTGGATTGTTTTGATAAGCTCTTTAGCCCAGTTTTAAACAGATTGTCTTCTGTCCATGTTACTCAGCGTCCAGAATGGGCAATGTTATGCATGTCAGCAAGCTGGTGGCAGGCTTGCACTTGCCTTAGAATTAATGCAGGTTGCCCACTGAAGCTTTCTCCATAGCAGTTGTGAGAATTGACGTCTTTCTAGATGAGATCACTCTTAGAGCAACTGCACATGAAAATGAATTCCATGTCCTACCGCTCATGGCTTAGCACCATGGGCTCCTTTGTTGGAGTCCGGCTGCAGTCTTGTGATTTGACGCCTGGACAAAAGCATAGGGGAGCCAAGAATCTGCCAGATGGCATTGGACATAATACAGCTGGCAAAGACAGAAATCCTCTTTGGAACTCAATATTGCAAAAAATAGTAAGCTTACCTGACAGTAGGCAGGAACATTTGTCTTTGCTGCAGACTGGCAACAAAATAGTGATGAGCATTCCAAATAAGACATTTGCATGCAGATTTCTGCTGGAGGAGGAACATCAAGGTCTCTTGAGAATATCAGCAGGACTTCCCTATCAGTGATGTCTTCAGTGTTTGCCTTTGGCAAGCTCCCCATCCCCAAACTTGCTTCACCTTTATGGATTTGAAATCACTTCTTGCACCACTGAAGTGCAACTAATTCCAGAATGTTGGGGAAAGGGACATCTGTACTGAAGAGTAAAGCTACCTAATCAAAGATTGAGGAACAGAAGATGAACAGTGGCTTTATTAAGCTGAAACCACGAGGAGTCTATTTATCTAAGGTGGCAGTTGTCCAGAATTTGGGGTTCTTTAATTTCATAGAGTTGACCAAATGACTCTATTTGTGTAGCTTCATGTATGCAAAAGTCAACGTAAGTGATGTCAAGTGGTTTCTTCTTGTTTTACTGTGTATGCCCTGAAAGATTTAGCCAGAAATTTGAATCCCAAATGTGAACGGGAGGTTGAGAGAATATAGCACTGATAGCACCGTAAGGATTCCCGGACTAGTATGTCAGAACATCACAACCAGCTTCGAATGTTTTTACTTGAAGGTAGCAGCAGCATGTTCCAGAGCACCCAGGCAGGACATTTTAGACAACATTTTGTTTCCTTTTTAAAAAAAAAAACTCAAACAAAAACACACACACACAGAAACCAGCTGAGCAACTAAATGGAGGAAAGCAACACTGGCCAGTCTGTAAAAAGCATCATCTCAGGCTTTTTATTTCAGGATTCCCTGGATAAGGCTCATTGAAGAGAGTTTGGTCTGAACTAATTGCTACTCTTGAGAGGCAGAGTCTAATTAAGGGGACACAGCATGAGGCAGAGCACGGTAGCGACTAACCCTCTCCCTGCTCTCCACCCCTGCAGACAGCACCGAGGTGGAGTGCAGCCCCAGCTCTGAATCCACGGATCAGAGGAAGCTCATGGAGGAGCTGCAGAACCGCTACCGGCAGATGGAAGAGCGCATCACCTGCCCTATTTGCTTCGATGACCAAATCAAACTGGTCTTCCAGTGTGGACACGGCTCTTGCCCAGACTGCAGCACAGCCCTTACTGTCTGCCCCATCTGCCGGCAGGCTATCCAGGAGAGGATTCAGATCTTTGTCTAAGGATGTGCTCGCTTCCCTTCCCATTCCCACCTCCCTCCTTTACTTCCTTTTTGTTTGCGTTTTAGGTGAGAAGTGCTAGTCGGGCTGATGCGTTTGGCTACCTGCAAAGCCATACTGAAAGAGAGGGAAGCAAATAACTGATGTGGCTTGGGTGGAGGTGGAGGGGAGTCCCCTCTGCTTACAGCGACATAAGGCCGAGGAGCAGTGCTTGAGGGCAGGCAGCCCCCTCACCCTGGGCGCCTGACCCATCAAAAAGACCTGAAGTAAAGACCACTGACCTGTCTACCGAAGGCAGAAGAGACTTTCAGACCAGAGGCAAATAAACTTCCATATGCAGATGTTTTCAGCGGCATCCAACTCCAGTGACTGCGTCATGCCTAGGGCCCTGCAGTGGCAGATTTGCAGCCTTGCGCTGTTCTGAAAGGAGATGCTGTGGGAGGATACACCTTACGCCTTGGCAGGCAATGGCAAAGCATATGCTTGCACTGCACGTGAGGAAATATTGGAGATCAGTCATGGCGTCGGATCTCCCAGGTGTCTGTCAGTGGTAGGGAGGTAATGTCCCACGGCAGCGTGCTCTCTGAACTACTGGTACTTACGGGTTTGACCAGAACTTGGACTGACAGTGGCAAATCTGGATGTAAAGAGATCCTAAAGACAGAGTGTGTGCCTTAGAGATAAAGTAGTGAACACTGATTGGAGAAAATATGTTGTTAAAACGAGTATTTCTAACCTCTAAGTGACACTCTTCTTCCATATTTTTTTTTTTTTTGGCACAACCGTGTTGTTCAGAGACTCCTGAGCTTTCTATCCATAATGCCAAAGGCAGGTGTTAAATACTCCAATCAAAGTGTAAAGAAAATAAATAGTAATAATTAAGATATGAGAAAAAGGGATTTCATTTTTGTTTTTGTTTTGCAGAAAAACTTAATAAAATAAAATATATATTTTCCTGAGCATTAAAACGAATGTACAAAGTGTAGCTGAAATATGGATCCAGCTGTATTGTGTTTTCCAACTGTCTGACTGAAGAAATATTATCCACTGAGTCCATCCTGTAAAATAACTGTTGGTGTAAGGGGCAACCTGCAGGGCTAGTGTGCCATGCGTGTGTGTATGTATACATACGTGTTTGCGTGTGTGGTGTATATCTTTAATGACACAATTATACACAAGCATACTGTTTGTTACATAGTGCAAGCAATATTTAAACCAAACAGAAATACCGTGTTCCTCTATTATCTTTGTTTGCTAGAAAAGAGGTGGCAAATCTTCTAAAGACATTTTTGACTTTGTGGAATATATGGTAATTACAGAGATATTTATTACTTCTTCATGATCCCTTGGTATTGTGAGAAAATCTCATGTCACAACCTCTGACTCCTATAGACAATCTTTGTCAAAATGTTCACCTGAGGCCGTTATAAGTGGATTTTTTTGAGCTATGAAACCCAGATTTAACCCCTAAATTAAATAATTTAGGTTGGGTTAGATTAAACACCCAAATAACCTAAAGCTGAATTTCAGAATCAGCTTTGGTAAAAATCAGAGGTGCAGATACTCTTTTACTTATCTCCTAGAAGTTCGTGATAATGTAAATTCCTTTGGATTAAACCAGACATTTCCCTAAAATGTTTGCCGTATTGTGGTAGAGCAGCAATAGAAAAGTACTGTGCAAGGCTATTTTCAAAAAATACAAGACTGAGCCATCTTTATATAACGCAAGAGCTGCTTTAACCACTGTTCGGTGCAAGTGAATAATTTTCCAGACTGTATATCACACCCACCCCGTGCTGAGCTTTTTTCGAAATACACAGTTCTTTCACAAGCCTCTACATCAAACCCAAAAGCAGTTTACTAAAGGTAGAACCGGTCGGTATTTCGTCATGTGCGTTCAATGTATATGTGTGCTGGCACTTGGGGAAGAGGGGACAGAGGTGTCAAACTGTTCGATATCTGTTGTGTTATTCTCATCTCTTATGCCTAAGGTGTCAGTTTATTCATGGAAAAAAAAACAAGGCACATCTGCTTCATTTTTTATTTAATAATTTCTTTGGATCCTAAATGAAGAGAGGCTTCCAAGTGATTATCTCCCTAAAGGAAAAAAATTGTAGGAAGACCGCAGCCTTCGACTTCCAAGCTGTGCAGCTGCTGCAGAAAATGGAGATTTTTTTTTTTTTTTTTTTTTTTTTTTTTTGTGGCTACTGAAAAGATTTTTAGGGAAAAGGAGCTGCCCTCAATTTTATGTTTTAATTTTTTTTAAATGCAAGTTCCATTTCAAGATCTGATCTTGTTTTCATACTTGAAATTCATTTTATGGCCAAACTGGAGATGGAATTTTGCACAGCGCAGCATTACCTGCTTAAGAACTACAGAAACGGTTTGTAAACGTAGCATTCAGGCTGGGCGTACCTTCCTTCATTTCCCTGTTTCTGCTGTGATTGCTTTTGAGGAGCAAGAGTTGAGCTGTTCAGCACCATTTTGACCCTTTCATTTTCCTAGTGAGAAGAAGGGAATTGCTGCACCACAGCAGAGAAGGAGCAAGACGGTCACTGGAGCCACAGGAACCAGAGATAATGGAAGGCGAGCAGATGCCCCTATGTGCCCAGGTATGGTTTTGGCAAGCTTTGCCCCCCGTTGACAGGCTCAGCTCCATGGGAGTCTGAGGCTTTGGAGAAGCGAAGGTTCTGCTGGTTTATCTTTCCTGATAAGCCCGCTTACGTGGAGGGTCAGGATCAGAGGGTGACTTGTGGCTGCTCGAGAGCCACGCTGGGTGAAAGCATTAGCTTTGTACACTTGCTAGTTCATGTAGGTGATGTGTGACCTGGCGTGTACTCTCAGCCTGCAAAATAGCTTCTCTGCTCCGATCTAGGCTTGAATCTGAAGTATAAGAAGAAAAAGATATCTGTAGTAAACAGGAAAAGAGCCAAGAGCCTGGACTGAGATTAGGAGCTGCGTTAATTGCGTTAATTTTAGCTAGAGATACAGAGAGAGGAAAGGAGGGGGCAAAGTGGGGGAAGATGTTCCTCCCCTTCCTCCTTTTGCTGCCGGTTGGTATTCTTGCTGCTTACAGGAACAGCAAGGGGCTGAAGAGAGGTGAGGAGGTGTCAGAGCAGTAGACAAATGCTCCTTTAAAGCCAAAGATAGATACTGTCATTAGTTAAACTGTGGATAATGAGTAACTCTGCTTGATGTTTATCACCAGCTGGTCTCCCACACATGAGACTAACAGGTCTTCTGCAAATGAGCCAGGGAGCTCCTCGTTTTCACTGGGGCTTCTGCCATCTCCTGAAACGGAGATCCATTCCAGCTCTGTACCTTGCAGCAATGTACCACGATGGTTTGGAAAGGGAAAGATTTTGCTGAGTCTTTCTGGTGTAAAACTTTAAATATAAGTCGGCAGCTCATCTCATACTCAGAAACAGGGTTTCTAAAGCACTTCCTTTGGAAGTGTGGCCGAAACTCTGTGTTTTACAGACAGCAGAGACTGAGGAGGTAGAGAAAGGGAGATCTTCAAAAGGCAGAGTCAGGAAAAGAACCCACCTCTCCTTTGATTATGTTCCCACTAGTCCATGATTATGTTCCCACTGGCCCATGCTGCGCCCAGGATTTCAGGAGGATTGGTCCATTGCAAGTGGAGTGCAGATTATTAATATAGCCCACCAAAGAGCAACAGAAATATCCCCACCCAGGGAAGCCAGTCTTACTCCGCTATGGACACACTTTATTTGTATATTGAGAAAAATTTCTCCCTCGTTTCATTTCTGAAATTCTACTTGCTCTGTGGTGGTGACTGCACTGCTGAGCTTCTGACTAGGGTCAAGACCACATCTCTCTGGTAACACAAGGTCAGGCCAGCGCAAGCACTTCTGTGAGCTGCAGCTCCAAATTGACAGTTAAGCAAAATATTCCGTTTTCTTTGCCAGCTGGAGCGAGTCCTTGTTTTCAGCTCATTTGCTATTCAGCAGACCATGGATTTTTCTAGGAACATCAGCAGATGCTGATCACGAGGGCCTGCATGATAAAAAGCGGGAGAAAGCTTGGGGACTAAAGAACGTTCTTATTCTCCCCCTCCCGGGGGAGCGTTGCTCCTTGCTACAGCAGATGAAATTGGTTTTAGTCCATGACCCACTGAAAAAGTACGAGTTTTAACTGCCGTTCCCACAGGAACCATGCAAGAATGTTGGGTTGTTGTGTGGTTGTTGGGTTTTTTTTTTCCCCATGTTGTGAGATGAAGGGATAAATATGTAAGTACTTTTTAAAATAAGAGCTATATGAGGATTTCTAATTCTTTTCACATGGGCCACCAAGGAGCCAATATGTAGTAAATGACATTCAGCTGTGGGCGCTCCCCCCCCGGCCTGTGGCCTGGATTTGGACTGGTGCCCCAGAGATGAGATGCCGATGCTCGTGCCTCGAGCCGTCAGACACAATCAGATGTTTGGTCCTTTTTTCCCCCGTTATCCCCACCTCCATGTAGAACTTCCCGTTCACGACAGGGGAAGCTAATGAGCGCAGTTTGTTCCAATGCTGAATAATATGCACTTAATCCATGAATAAATAAGAGGTTTCGTGAGAAGTGAGATTAATTGTGGATAGTCAGACTGCACTAATGGTCGTTCTCTGCCTAGCACCTCTTAGCGCGAGCATAGATGTGTCGTAACAGGTTCTTGCATTGGCTTGGGGGCTTGAACGAAGCGGTGCCAGTGTGCGCCCTGGCCTGCTGCACCAGGGCTAACTTTCCGCTTAAATGTGGCAAACGTAGCAGAGAGAACCATTCAGAAATAGTGCTGAAAGGAACATTTCACGTTAACAATGCTGAATGAAGGGGAGGAGAGAGGGGCTAAGAATAATCCATAGAAGTGAGGAAGTATTTATTTTTAAGCTAAAACTTGCCCTTGGGAACGTAGCCATATGTTGTGCGTTATATGGCAGCCCCACTTTAAACATTTTGGCAATTAAGATTGAAAAGAGCAAAGCAAGACTGAGGTGATTTAAGAAGGAAAGTGGGTTGTGTTGTGCAAATGATCCGATCCTTTATGTTCTCCATAGCCTCTAGTGGACCACTGTAGGTTTCATGCAACATTCGTTCCCTTCTGACAGCTGTCCAGAGCCTGCTTTTTCATGTGATATTTATTGCACCCAGAGATGTCAGGATACGCATCCCTGACTGTTTGCTTAGAAAATCCCAGCTCCCTACAAATGACGCCCAGGTCCTGGTCGCTGCTGCTAACAGCGAAGACAAAGCGAAGTCCGTTCTGTCCCCTGCCTTCCCTTCCTATTCCCCATTCCACCATATGGATTCCCTCAAAGCGTAATGTGTTCCATTGCTTTTAGACACTGTGCAGAAACCAAAGCTAGGAATGTTTTTCTGTCCAAATATAGTCAGGATGACAGTTCTCGCCTGTAGTCCCAAATATCCGCCCTTGAGAACCTGAGACCTCTAAAATTCATCGGAACTCCAAAGCCACAGCAGCGGTTCTCTGAAAGCGATCGTTTCAAGGGCTCAGGCTGCTTGATAAAGCCTGGAGAATATTTTCAGCTATTGGAAAAGACAGGGATAAACCTTTAGAGTTCTGACTGACTGCTTGCCCTTGGCCCAGGGCAGCACTGGCTCCCAGAAGGGAGTCTGGGGAGTTGTCTGAAGCATCTGAAAGAGGCTTAAATTCTGACAAGTGCTGTAGCTTTGAGGCCACCGATGGCTGCATTTGAGAGTCTTTGAAGCACAAGTATCTTTTGGGAAAGCCGTGATATTCTTAAGCCAGGGCAGAGAACACGGATGAAATGTCAACAGATGTGCACTCTGGTCCTAATAACCCTTAAAATATCTACAGGAGAGAGCTGTGCTTGAAACTGTAACAACCACAGTATTCATGAACTGAGTATAAAGCTGAAATTTCACTTTTTACCAGCAGCAGCACTGCGGATTCTGGCCAAAGCTTGTGCACCAGCGATTCCAGATGCATGGTGACTTTATCAGAAGCATTGTTAGCGTGCACGGCATTAAGTTCATGCGTCTCCCTTAGCTCCACAAGTTGCATCTGTAAGTTCTGAATACTTCAGCATAAGAGCTTTCTTCATCTGACTTTCATTGCTGTAATAACTGAGGTTTGTCTTGGCCTTACTGCTGAGCTGGTTTCTGAGCAAATATTTGGCTTAAATTTTAAAAGTTTTGAAAGCATTCTGCAGCCAGTGGTTTTTGTAAAGTTGGATGCACAGGCACTGAATTTCTACGTGGATGGGCACAGTGCATTCGCAGCATATGGGGGGAAGCAGACTATGTGCTTTCCAAGAATCCCTGCTCGCTCACTTTGGAACCATCAAGGTATAACCTGCCCACTACCTTGACAGGGAAGTGGAATCCGGAATGTCACAGAGGTCGTGGATCATTTCTGCAGCTCAAGATTCCCATTCACCTCCCACATGGGATGCAAGAAGATAAATGGCTCATATACTTCAGTAGCTCATGGAAAAAGCCTTGGCTGTGCTAACCTTTAAGTACTCGGAAACAGGTCCTCAAGAATGCGCTTTTACTAAAGCTCTAGATATGAGCTTGAGGTGTGGGGTCTGAGCTGAGATGGATTTTACAAAAACTTTTACTTTCTTTACATTGGGACAAAGGAAATTCATAGTTCTCTCTGGCTACGTGGTTGTGCGAGTTCTCAGTCTATGCCTCAAAACTCAGGTTCATGTAGTCCTCTTCAGAAACAGCAAGGCACTAACTGGGTGCTTGCAAGATTTCAGGTTCCTGCTCTGCAAGATTCCGTGGCTTTGCCCTCAGGCAAGTCTTTTCTCCTGCACAGTATGGCCTTACCCTGTAAGGTGTAGGTAACAGCACTGCCCTACCTTCCCCTGATGGGAGAGCAATGCTCTGGGCGACTGTGAGATGCTCGGGTACCCTGGGTATATCTAGCAGTGCATAAGTTAAAACCTTTTTCAAACACTGCTGACTCTTAGTAGCCATAGGAGAGGCGGGTGCACTTAATGCTGTTACACAGTTCCACGGCTGAGACTCAATGTTCTTCCAGCACCGTGTTTGCTAGCAGTATTTTTCTTTTAAGCCAGTACTGCTTTACTGGAGAAGAACTCTTGGCTGAAGTTTTTGAGCACCATTCCAAGGCAGGTTTTTACTTCAAGACTCCCTTCTCAATCAGTCTTTCTGCAGATGTGTTCTCATCTGCGGGCTGACAGAAACTCGTTCAGGGGACTAGAGACATTGGTAAGCGTAGGAGCACGTCGTTACCAGTTTCTCACTTTGTACTGTGGTCTGCAGCTTAAGCTGCAAACGGAGGTGCGTTTGCACCGCCCTTTGGAGCTCCCAAGGAAGCACCTCCTCAGAGTGCTCACGCATGAGGATGCTTAATTCTGCCAACTGTGCTACTGGGGGAGAGGCGTAACCATCCCTAGGCAGTTGTAGCTGAGATGGCAGCTGAGGTGACAGACAGACAGACAGACAGCCGAGATGAGCCAGTAACTCAGACTGCTGCAGTTGACCCCTTTGATCCACAAGAGTTAGAGCCCTGTACCCTTGCGTTCTGCTCTTTCTCTTCCTCCTAGTGCCAGCTTCCCTTTGTAATTCTATTCGTACCTTCCTTCCATGTTGCTCCTTATTCTGTCCTTCTCCTGGTGTCTGAACAACGGCTGTACTTTGTCCGCTCTCTGCAGAAAGCGTGTTTTTTTTCTCCGAGGGGAGCTTGGTGAAAATTGAGAAAGAAAATTTTCATGAATTGTACACCGACTCATTGGTCATATTTACACGGGGTTGTTTAAAGGCTTCACACCAGCTTTAGTCCGAAAAGATATAAAACTTACAAAATGTCACAAGCTTAATTATGACTAGGGGGGAAAAAATCAGATTAAACCATCTTTTCATTATTAAAAGTGCAAGAAGTTTCTGAAACCTTCCAAATGCTTCAGATATTCCCTAGGAATGTTTTATACTGGCTGGCAACAGAACTGTCCCCTCCCTGCCCTTTGCTTGTGAAACTGGGAGGCTGCACCGTTCCTTTTCCTCTGCCTGGTCAGAGCTGTTCAGCTAGGGACACCCCAGATCAGGAGCGCCCGGGATCCAGCGCTCAGTGACCAGACAGAAAAGTGCAGCTATTTCTGAAAATCTGAGAATTTCTGAGCAAGCTTTTTAAGAAGTCCTGAATTTGACTTAATGTCTGCAGCCTGGAGATGCCTTAAAGGACCTAAGGGCTTAAGGCAAGCTGACCGCCTCTCCAAGTCCGTCTTTCTGACGTGCTCACGCTGAGGTACCCAAAATCAGTGGTTCTGAAAACGCTCGTCTTTCTCAGCACAATGACCCCATACTGGGTAGCTCCCAAATACACAAGAAATTTGCAGGTCTCTTGTCAAATTTAATGGAAGAGGGAGTTGATATTTACTTTTATCTGAGTTTGCAAACTCCCTGACCGGCGTTCCCTAAGCAGAGGAGCCCTGCCTGCTCCCTCGCAGCATCTCATTTTTCATTCTGCTCCTGAAGGCAGCCCCTGACAAATGACAGCTCTTCTAGCGTTAAGCATCCCTAATGAAACATTCCAAGGGCATGAGGCTGGCTTCTGGATTCCTTTTTCTGCCCCTTCCCCCAATTTTTTCATTACATAAAAGCTGACAACTGCAGATTTGTCCTCTGTTGATTATACAGTCAGTTAAAGGAAAGAGTTCGTGTCCATCCCAGCTTGTTTCACTTTGCTGCTTTTCCTCCGCCAGCCCAACTTTCAGCTGCAGTAATACGATACCGCTTGGCAGGGGCCAAGAGGATCTTTGGCACATTGGAAAGAGGCTTAATGTAAAGTCTACATTTTTTTTTTTAATTTTTTTTTTTTTTTTTCCAGAGCTTTTTGAAACTTTAGTGCTTCTGCACAACTTGGCAGGAACTGCAGAGCTACTCACAAATGCTCCAAATGCAACTGTGAGCAAAAGGATTCCCAACGAAGAGGATGTCTTAGTATCTGTTGCATCTCCCTCTAAAAAAGTATTAAAGAACGACATGGACCAAGTGGAACAAGTTTCTGCAAACAGAAGGAAGAGCTTCCTTGCAGTTGACAAGAAAAAGAGCAACGGCTGTCGAACCGTCGTGGGATTTTTATGCATATTCCCTGTGGTGGCTTTGCTGGCTGTTGTGGGAGATCCAGCTGGAGCTGCGGTTCAGAAAAGTCAGGTAGGGGCAAGGATCTAATTCTCAAATGCTTGAAGGGGGAGGGAGGGCACCAAATATATGTGCGTGTGTATTGTTTTCAGAAGATGGATAAATTCAGGAGGCAATCTAAACAATATGTAAATAATTGTTAAGACACCAAGATCTGTTTATGGCTGTTCGAGTCCCTTTTTGCAAAGGATCCTAAGAGGTAGTTACGCATCCAGGTAGAATCAGACTATTAGAGATGTGTATGCGGCTTGCAGGCAACCGGTGAATGCACAAAAGATTTGGGTTGTTTTCCCCCAGAGCTTTGGCTATTCTTCTGAGTACTGCTGCTTTCCCAGCCCAGTATGATGTGGCATGCATATATTCTGATTTCCACAGCAGCTGAGCTTTCCTAGGAACTCCAGAGGCAGGGCTTATGTGTAAGGTCTAAACCAGGAGTTACAGAAACTGTTAGCTGATACTAACTCTCTTTCAAGGTCCATCTATTAGCAAGATACGCTGGGACAGACCAGTCAGGGGGAACTGAGCAAGGCTCTGGGACTTGCAGAAGCTGACCTTAATTTTTGTTTTTAGCTTAATTTTAGCTTCTAATTTTATAAAAAAACCAGTCTTCTCTAAGTGCTCACATCCTCTCCTGCTCTTTGTGTTTATGAAGATCCAGGCAATAGCACCCCTTGTTTGCATCGTACGCTCGGGGCTTTTATTAATTGGTGCTAAGTCACAGAGTTATGTTACTGTTTAGTTTAGGAAAGGGGAACTGCACGACTAGGAGAGAGAGAGAGGGGGATAAATTCTATTCATCACAACTCGGGGAAGTAAATTAACGGAGCTCTGACTGCACAGGGTGCCTGATGTAGAGCAGGGATGTTGGTCACTGTCTGCCTTTATGCACGTTGGTGTCTCCCGCAGTTGTTGAGAAGCACCTGCCCTCCTAGTACCTCCCAGGCTTTTTCAATGTTGGAGACCTTAAACCACAGTCGGATGGGTTTCCTCCTGGGAGCAGATGACCTCTTCTTCAGTTCCAACTATTCCCATAGTCGTGGTTCTTTGGCATACAGACAGATCCTTTGATCCAAATTATACTGTGAATTTTTTAACTAGGTCATTCCCTTTCTTTCAGAATCCTACATCTGAGCTCCAGCATATGTGTGGTACCCCACCCTTCCCGATTCATTTTGCAATACAGTCTTAATGAAAAGCATCCTGGTACACCAGTGGTAGGTAGAACTGAGCAGAAGACTGAGCAGAACGTTTGAGCAAGAGAACTCAACCCTCTGCACCTTTACTTGATCCAGTGATTGGGTCAGGTACAGGTTTCAGTGATCGCTGCTGGGCCTCAGTCACCCTTACTTTATTTTGTATTTTGAGGATAAGCTCACTAGGGACACGGGTTTGTTTGGGGTTTTTTTTTCTTTTTTTCCTCCTTGCTTGTTCAGCACTCACAGCCTTCGGGTTTCAAGCTCAATGGCCAGAGAAAAGGCAAAACTTTTTCTCCCTTGGGGCTGCAGGAGCTTCCCGTGTAGAAGAAGCAGCCGTCAGGCCGTTTCTGACACTCTGATTTTCCTCTGCTGATACCCAGGGGGCTTTAAGAAGAGCATCTGTCACAAGGACAGACAGCTACTAAGAGTGTTAATACCTTGCCTCATCCCATCGTAAGTTATCGGGTCTCCTGAGACTGAGAGTTCACAGTACTAGCGATCCCAGGCTATTCCTGACTGCTGCCAGAGTGAATGTCTGATCAGCACCAATACTGGCAAGGGATCATAGAGAAAACAACAAAGGCAGAAGGGATTTGCCTAATTCTATCCTTCTTGAAAGAACTGCAAAAAAAAGGGAAAATATTTTATTATCCTGTAATTCTGAGCTATTCTGCTCTGGGCTTCTCTGACAGCTCCAGCAGATCACTGATGCATGGGCTAGCTGATCCTCCACCTTATCTGCGCTGCTCAAAAGGATGCAAAATTTTCCTTTTGTATCAAGGGAAAATCACATTCTCGGAGTAGAATCCGAGGTAGAAACCACTGGAGGTGAAGGGAGAGGGACAAGAGCCGGTACGCTCGCATCAGACGTGCCTTGGTGAAGGGGCTGGGCCTCGAGCTGAGCGAACCAAAACGTACGGATTCTGAGCCAGATCCCTTAATACACCAGTGACAAAGGTTAAAAGGGAAAAGTGATCCTGTGTGCTCTTCCAAGAGCAAGTTGGCATCTGAAGGCTCCCAGAAACGTGAGCAAACACCCTGCCAGAAGCTTGCAGCTCAGAAGGCAAAGTATTAGTTAACATCTCTCTGTCTCGTAGGCAATGTTCTATGGCCCTTGCATTCCTTACGTTCAGACTCTGCTGATAGCAAATTGTGAGTCAGACCCACAGCCGAGCTGGGAGAAAGACTAAAAGACTGTCCTTCTAGGAAAGAAAGATACTGAGATGAGAACAAAAAGAAGCCAGCAGGGCTCGCAGACACGAGCAAAAGGGACTGGTTTCCTGTTAGGACAGAGTCCCTCGGCCTTTACCAGTCGTGGCTAGCTGTCGTTGTGGAAAGATGCTGTAGTGGTTTGGGCAGTATCTGGCAGCTGTTGCTTCAAGCTGCTTCTCTTCTCTTGCCCTTTGCCTGTCGCGGGAGCAGGGATGTGCTATTTTGACTCTTGGAGGCTCAGATCTTCCATGAGTGAAATGAAGACGGCTCTTTCTTTCTGTAGAATGTGCTGCTAGGCTGAGCAAACTTGTCCTGCTGCAGCTTTTGTAACGTTGCCACTGTACATTCTGCTCAGTGAGTGTCTTGGTGCCTCTGGACCAAAGATGACCCAGAGATATTCAGTGTCTTCGTCCCGAAACGGGGAGGCAGAGCGGGTGGACTTCGAGAGGACTGCGCTGGGTCCCCTTCTTTTATTTCCACTGCTCAGGGCTAACAGGCTTTTATAGTCTGAGTCAGACCTGTCACCAGATTTGATGGCTTTTACTGTATGATGGCTTTAAATGCACTCCAGGGTTTCCAGGGCTCCTATTTACTTTGAAAGCATTTCAGATCCACAGCGCAGCTTTATAAAGAGCTCTCTGCACAGAGAGTTGCCTGTTTTACTCATCCGTCCAGTATTTTATTTCTTCTGTGGTGAGGCTGGAGAGCAATAGCAAAGTGAAAAGGAAATGAAAACTTTCCAGGAAGAGCTGCAGACTCACCATGGCCAGAAGCCTACCGAGGCCTCATTTCTGCTCCATCTGTGCTGCGCTCCAAGAGGAGCAGAATGGCTGCGGTGCCCCGTTCTGGAATTCTGCAGCAGCCCAGGGGAGCCTGCAGCACTGATCCTCTGTGATGCCGTGCTGAGGAGTGCTGCTCCCTTCCTTTCTTTGCATGTCTTGATCTAAGGCATGCCCCGAGAACTCCTCCTTTTGCTGCTTTGCTTTCGTTCAGCACGCTCGGAGCAGGCGTACTTCGCAAGGCTCTGACCAGCCGATGCACTGGTCTTGTCTCCTGGATGCCCATAAGGAGTACCAGTCCCAAACATCCCATACCTGGTAGTTTTTCTTTTACACTGTTCAATCCTGCAGTCTCTCCCGTCTCTTTCAACCTCCTCTTTTGTCTTTTAAGGAAGATGCCGCATCACCTGGTCTTCGTGGAGTGAGTGCCTCCAGTCCAGCTTTCCCACCTCGGCCTCCAGCACGGAGAAAACGATACACGATCACGCCAGGGCACTTGAAATGGGACCACTTCAACTTGACATACAAGTACGGACTTGCATTAGCCCTAAGAGTTGGCATTTTCGAAGTGGCACGGGGGTCTGAGTTTTTTCCTGCTGTGGGTGTATATGCTAACCATTTGCTAGCGAATGGATAGTTGCTAAGGCCACTCGGAAGTAGGAGGTGTTTCTACAGATGCTGCACCTCGGCTGTGCATCACGTGAAGCGTTGCGGCTGCATGAGAAGCTCGCAGCGCGTATGGCTGCGTGCTGAGGCTACTTACAGCAAACCCAGCTGCTCGGGGGCAGATTCCGGTTGCAGACAGGCTTCCCAGAACTAGGGACTTCCCTCGGAAGGTGGTGAGCTGAAGATTAACTCTGTGGTGGTGGTATTTTTCAAAGAGCTCTGTATGAACCTAAATCATCACGGAGGGAAATGGCTGCTGAAAGGTTCTGTGATTTCAGGAGGACAGAGCTCTGTTGGTGCTGAGTGCTTGTAGGAATCTCTCTTCCCCTTCGGGAGAGGATGTCGACTCTTAGATTACTAACAATTAACTAGTAAGAAGCCCTTGGCAATTCTAGGGTGAGCGAATGTTAACCCTGATATTTTCAGACATTTCTGCTGGGGAAAGTGGCTGTCGAGATTACTGATTTCCAGATGGGTTTACCACTGCGTTTCAGCAGTACCACACAGCCATGGAGTGCTCTGGTTTTGATATGACGGAGCTATGTAAACGTGCAATGCTACTACTGCTTTCGACAGGCAGGCTCTTCGGAGCCAAAGCTGATGGAGTCCTATGGACTTTCACACTGAACTGTTTCACGCTGCTCTCTGGTTCCACCACTGCTACTGGCATCAGGCAATGTCAATCCCATCTGGTGTTTGGCTTTGGAGCTCTCTTCCTTATTTCAGCGATGCCTGAACAGCCCCTGAAACTGTCCAGTGCGATGGGCGGAGGTGGCAGCATCCTGAAAAGATGCTTTTTCTCGCTGGGAAAATATTAATGGCATCGTTGAATGTTGTTGTTGAGTGCTTTTCAGGAGAGCTAGCATGAGTTCACACAGAGCGAGGTTCAGGGAATTCCCTCAGAAACAGTTTCATAAGATGGGCACTGGCAGGTAGGATAAGGCTGCCATGGTAAACCTCAGCCTAGCACGAGCCCTGGAGGTTTGACTGAAGAAGGGTCTGTTCATTCCTGGCTGACAGTCTGCACCTTCCTGTAGGCACAGGAGCCAAATCTGGGTTTTTTTTCACTGTCTTATGTGATTACAAAGGTCCTTTTAATGTGGCTGCTAACTCCAGCCTCTCCTGACTGTAAAGTACAGAGCAAGCCCCAAACCTGACCTCTCAAGAGAGCTGCAATCACGAACTGTTAAACGGCAGTGGCTTGACCGGCAGGTCACGTTGGATTTTGGAAAACACTTGGAAGTGGCCTCTGGCAGCAGCAATGCGCGTTGCAGCTTTTTCTCGGCATTGGGCCGAGGACATCGTGGAGCTGCGAGGGTCCCTTCACACTCCAGCTCTGGAAAGCTGACCGGGCCGTGACTGTAATGGGTGGGGGAGTTTTCTGTCACCACCAAAGAGGAAAGGGAAGCTCTGTTTGCAGCGGGTTTGCCCGAGGCAGTGGAGGTAAGGAGTGAGGAGGGCGAGTGGGGCGGGCAGGACAGCAGCAGTTCTGGCTGTCGGGGAGCACCGCGCTAACCCCTGCCTTCTCCACAGAAGCAGGAGGGGGAGTATCTCAGGGTCACCAGATGCAGGCCAGGGAGGTAATCCGCAAGGTGTGGCTGATGCTGGGGTTACCTCTGCTCTCTGGGCGGCCGTTACACCGTCGCTTACACAGAAGTCTCGTGGTAACCGTCACTGCTCGAGGTGCAGTGGTGGTGGTTGCGTTGTGCAGAGGATGGTGCTGCGGTGCTGATCGGTACCCGGTGACTTCCCAACGGACAGCAGGGGTCCATGCTGCCTGTAAGCCCAAAGAATGAGTGGGTGGCATGAACCTGGCTCCTTCACAATGAGCAGAGAACGTCTCTCCCTTTACGCTCATCCCAAATAGGCTAAGCCTCATGAGAGTCTTAATTAGAATCATAGAATGTTTTGGGTTGGAAGGGACCCCTAGAGGTCATCTAGTCCAAATTGTCCAGGTTTAGACTCATTAACAGCCTGGCTTGATACGAAACCTTCTGCTCCCTTTAGGATGTGCTGGGACGGAGGGAGAACATAAACAGCATAGCTAAAATACAACCAGAGGGGATAGCAGAATATACACAACTTTTCCCAATTGCTACACTTCAGGCAATTCCCTGAATGCAGATCTTCTTTTGGGACAAGGTAAGTTTCCAGGAGCCATCTGTGCATTTCCATGGTTCTGCCATCCTGCACCAGTGGTTTTCCTACAGTTCAGCCATGGCCTAAGCAAAAGCCTCTCTTGAGTCTCTCTCCCAAGTGATGGGATTTTTTTTTTTTAAAGGAAAGAACCTGTTTTACTGTCAAGCCTTTGATATCCTTTGGAACCCTTTCAAAAGTTCTTCCTGAGAGCATTGTAGTTCAGTGTGTGCCTAAGTGTTATGGAGTTACCTCGTCTGCTGCTGAAATGCAGATGTGTCCTCTTCTAGCAACGCTGCGCAACAGACTGGGAGATGTGAGGATGAAAATGGTTTTCCAAGAGAACCTTGTCTAAAATTATGTGCTTGAGGAGGGATGAAGGCGGTAGACCGGAACATGTGATTGTAAAGAATATCAGTAATGTGTTAACCCCTGTGGAGGCTTTATTATATATTCTTAATATCCAGTTCCAGCTACTCCTGTTTTGAACCTATTAGAGTGAATGGCAAGACTTGATTGACTGAAGCAGCCTTGAGAGCCTTCAGCTGACGTTTGAGATGGGAACAGCATTTTCCTGAAGTTGTTTTGTGTTCCTACAGAATCCTGTCCTTCCCAAGAAACCTCATAAGCGCCAGGGACACCCGCAAAGGACTAGCAGCCGCATTCCGAATGTGGAGTGAAGTTTCACCATTCAGCTTCAGAGAAGTGCCACGCCACGTAGCTAGTGACCTGAAAATAGGTAAGACTGCACGGGCTCCTGCGCTGGCAGGACGCTGTTGCGTGTGTTAACGCCACGAGGGGCTTTGCAGAGTTCCAGTACGTAAAGCAGGCGTTCGGAGGCAGGGGACAGCCCTCCCCCTTTGCTGTGTAGGCCCAGCAGGGGCTCTTGGACGAGGATTGGGGCATCCTTTACCTTTAGTCAGGTAGAGAAACTACTTTTAGTTGCTCTAAGGAGATGTTAATATCATAATCAACACTTTCTCTGAATCTTGCAGTAGGAAAGCTTTAGGTATTTGGCAAGGATTAACCCTCAAAATCTGCCGCTGGGACAGGATTCTCTCTATTCCTCAGACGGGGAAACTGAATTTTGGCAGGTGAAATGACATATCCAAGGTCACACAGAGCCCAAGTGCAGGTGACAGGTTCCAGCTTGGTTATGGTTTTAGTCTCCCTGCTGTTGGTCCTGTTGAAGCAGCACCGTTGCTCTGTTCTCTCTCCCCTCCCCTTCCTTCTGCCCGCCTATTGCTACGCAATAGCTACTTCCCGAGTTTCTCAGACCTAGAAAAATGTTACTGCTGAGGCGTTATCTGCTCAGTCTCAACTCCAGATGTAAATTCTTCCTGGGATTTATGGTCTGTGTGAAATAATTATTTCCTGTGCAGATGGCAGCAATATTGAGATAACCAGCAGATTGACCGTTGTTTCGCAACACGGCCTTCACTCCCGTGTTGCATGATGCTGCTTACAAGCATGTGATGTGCCTGCCCGGGGCCTGTCCTGCTGCCGCGTGCGAGCTCCAGGTGGTCCAGTTCCAGTGGGCGCAGGGCACGCTGCGACGCTGGCGTGATGCTAGCCAAAAGATGGCAAGCAGCTGTGACTCTTAGGCTGTTTGTTTTGTCTAAAATGGAACGATTACATCCCAGGGTTATCATCTCACTGCCCAACTTCTCTCTCTCTCTCTCAAAAAAAAAAACGTTTCCACGTGATGTTGCAGTAAGAGCCCAGCGTTCCTTCCTGAAAAGTGGACTCGTTTGTGCCCATTGGACACAGCTCCAAATCCAGGTTCATGGCAGGGCTGAGTATGGTTTGCATCACACAGGCATCGTTCCTGACAATCACTTTGCATTTATTTTGCCTTTTGTGGCTCTATAGATTGGAGAAACGTGTGGGATACCATAAGAGATTTTTTTTTTTTTTTTTTAATTTTTTTTTAGTAAACCACAAGTTTATGGGTGTCTGTGTCGTGAATGGGCTTACCCTGCTGGGTACACTAAAGCTGCTGCTTTTTTCACAGGCTTCTACTCTATCAATCACACGGACTGCCTGGAGTCTCTCATTCACCACTGCTTTGATGGAACAACAGGGGAACTTGCCCACGCCTTCTTCCCACCCAACGGGGAAATCCATTTTGACGACCATGAATACTGGATATTGGGAAATACGCGGTTCAGCTGGAAAAAAGGTAACGCGTGTCTCGGGGAGGATGTAATTAATGCCTGCAGGATTTAGATGTTAGTCCTTGTTCTGGGTTTCACCGAGGGTGGGAAAGAGACAACAGAAATGGTTGTGATTTTCTGTAGTCTTGGATGTTGTTGCTCTTGCCATCGTGAGACTGAACCGCTGTAAGGGACCACATTCGGTGGCAGTGCTGTTTCTTTCTGAGTAATTCAGTGGACTTTCTTGGTAATTCAGACACATACTTGGTAATTAACTCTGGCTTCTGCCCAGGCAGGTGCATCTCTGAGAAGGGCAATGGTCTATCCCTTCAGCTTGCTAGCAAGGCTGTTTATGTTTTAGTTTTCCTGGGTCTGAAGTAATTTTTGGGTTTGTGGGCACCTAAAAATGTCTGTGTTACTTACAGCTTGGTGTTTTTTTCTTCTTGATTTTTTTTTTTTAAGCAATGTCAAAATTAACTTCAATTTAAAAGCAGACGGTCCCTGACTAACTGGCAGATTTGGTTCCTATTATATGACCGAGTACTTTTTTTGAAAGCAAGATATTGTGCTTTTCACCAAATAAAAAGAGAGGAGGAGATTTTAGGTGACATAGAGGGACTTTTTATCCTTCTTGCTTTCCAAAGCACAGCAACAGATAAGGTCTAGGGACAAAGACCTAGGAGAGATGATTTTTAAAGCAAGAATGTCAGTGAGTATTAATTTATTATGCAAGGTATCAAGATAGGTGTCAGGAATAACACCTCTTGTGAGTCATCCTTCGGTTAAAATCCATCTCTGCTGGAAGCAGGCTTCAAGGTGCTTCAGAGAGAGGTCGATTGGAGGCTTTCAGACTGGAATATTCCAGCTAGCACCCTCATTCCCCAACAGCCATTTCCAGTCACAGCTCTGGGCACAAGGTTAGCAGAAAGCTGACAGGAGGAAGTATCACACAGGGCACTTGCCTTCGTTTCAAACATTGCTCTTTCAGCGCAGTCTTCCTGTAGTCTGACAGAGCAGCTCTGTCTCCTGCTGTTTGAAATTAGATGTGTGTGGAAGTAATTGGCTTGTCTATCTGCACCCAGGCAGCTACAGAGGAGACGGAACTGGGGCGACCTTTGATAAGACCCATACTGTCCTGGTGCTAAAATATTTCCTCTGGTTTTACACCAGGGTGAGCGAATGTACTTCACCACGCAATGCCAGCTGTATTTCTGTTTCTCTTCCAGGTGTTTGGCTTACAGATCTGGTACACGTAGCCGCGCACGAAATAGGACATGCCTTAGGACTCATGCACTCCCTGAACCCCAATGCCCTCATGCACATCAACGCCACTTTGACTGGGAAGAAGAGCATCTCTCAAGATGAAGTCTGGGGAATTCACAGGCTTTACGGTAAGGAAGGCAGGGTTGTGCTCTGGGCTCCTCTGTGTGAAGGACATTTGCCTGAAGCATCAATTGGATCCTGTGGAGCTCTCGTGGTGTTAGACCTTCATCATTTGGCAGGACGAGCCGTATTCCTTTTTACGCAAAGTAGAGCTGAAAGGAGGTTGTAGCATTGTCTGTTTCCAGCATCACTGGCTTCAAATGTGAGAGACAGGGGGCTGGAAGCCTTACAGGCATCATGTCTCCACCTCCCCAGGTGACAGTTCTGAGAAAAGGTTTCGGAGGGGTCAGTCCGCTCTGTCCCCTCAGACTGCTCTGAGCTGCTACAGCAGGGGCACAGGCACTGGATGTGTTCTCCTGTGCCGAGCTTGTCGTGCCCCGGCCAAGCAACTGGCTCTGGGCATGCACTCTTTGAGCCTTTTGTACTGTGGCTTAGACAAGAATAAAAGGCAAACTTGAGCTGTGGAGAGCCCTGATCTGCATTTGTACATTTACAAGCGTCAGGTGCACAAAGGGAAAGCTTGCATGCAACAGAAGGGGGAAGGCAAACAGCTGTCAATCACTCTTTTGGCTGGACTCAGATGTATTAATACACAACAAAATGCTCAGCAAACCAAACAAGCTGTGGTGAGATGCTCTCGAGCTCTTACACATTTGCCTGCTGCTCTTCAAACATTACCTAGAGTAGGACTTAGAAACAGCAACTCTCTTGAATCACTGATGCTACTGCATGGAAGTACAATATCACAAAATACCATTGCTCATACGATAAAGGCATCCTGCTCTATTTATTGTACTCCTGGTTTGGATTCCTTCCCCTCTCAGCTCTACCATTTACATTGAAAAATTTAGATGAAGCGTTGATTTGTTTCTCAGAAGGAACAGTCTACCCCAATCCCTCTCATGCCTTTGTCTCCTTCTGTTTCAGGATGTAAAGACAGATTATTTATGTGCCCATCATGGGCACAAAAAGGCTTCTGCGAGAAACGGAGGAAGTTGATGAAAAAGCACTGTCCATCGACCTGTGACTTCTGCTATGGTATCTATCTTTCCTTCTGGGCTTCTTGGAGGGGAGGAGGTAAAAGTTAAGCAGCGTTTACTGCAGGGATAGGCAGGATTTTAATTCCACGCTAAAGCTCATTGGATGCAAGTGACTGGCCCCAGCCAGCTCTACTGAGCAGCACGGCAGAGATGGCTCCTTATACATTTGAGCCAAGATCAAGGCTTGAAAAGAGGAAGCAGCTTTTATGTTTAAACATTTGTGGACTAGAACGTTAAACTGTCGCGTTCTTCTCTAGTTTAACTGAACCAACGATAGGTTGGTTCACACACAACTGCTGCGTGTGCGTCGGGCTGCTTCCCTTTTGGACCCAACTGAGGAAGTGAGATGTTGATGCGTTAAATTCAGAGATAAGAGATGCAGTGCAGTTCCTGATGCAGTGATGGGACATAAACAAGACAAATAACATCTCAAGCACAGCTGGACGTGAGCTGCTCTGCAGAAAAAGAGATGTTAAGTATGTTAATCGCCTTAATCTAGTCTCTCAGGTTTATGAATCCAGATAAGGACTAAGGCAGGATCAGGTCAAGTTACTGCAGCTGTGGAACTAAGCTTCAGCTAAACACCCTCTGCCCTTAAGAGGATGTATTGGGTCACTCGGACCTCTTTCTCCAGTACAGAGGTATTTTTTTTAGACCAGATTAATGCAAAGGTGCAGGCAGATAATTACAAACCCACGTATTCTGAGGCACTGTTCATACGCTGAACATAGACTCTTCCATATCTACGATTTTCCTCCATCTCTGTCAGTTTACGCACCACAAAATTATCTTTGCCAATGAATAACGTTACGTGTCCATCCCAGAATTGCCCAGGGGGAGGCACTTTTAATGCTTTTAAGATTCCTTAGGTGGTAACATAATTCTGTGAAAGTGTTTTAGAATGACTAAAGCTTGATAATGAGGTGTGCTAACTTTTGCTGTTTCTTTCTCTCCCCTCTGGTGCATAGAATTCCCATTTCCAACAGTCCCCCCTACTCTGCCCCCACCAAGGACGAAAACCAAGACTGTTTCTGAAGGCAGGAATGTCACCTTCCGCTGCGGACAGAAGATAATTCATAAAAAAGGCAAAGTTTAGTAAGTATTCTCTCATTTATTCCAGTCCTTTAGGAGCCTTTGCAGCTTACATACCAAAAAGGATGAGGAAGTGTGACAAAATAGCGTAAATAAGACTGCAGTTCATCTTCTGGAGCATCGCTGTCTCATTTGGCACCGAGTAGGGAGAGGGCTGGCTGGCTAACAGTGAGAAGGGAGCCTGCAAATGTTGGTCATGACACTGCAAAGCACTTTGTCTGAAAGCAGAGCTATCAGAAATGAGCAAGCTGAGTTGCAAAAGGATAAAAACCAATTCACATATACAGCACAAAGGTAATTCTTACCACCAAGACAAATTCCCTGACCCATATTCTGCAAAAAACTACAGTCTTAAATTACCCTTTCAGATAATAGTTTGTTAGCCCTTACTAGCATATGAGCGTGTTATTTCTGGGTGTATCGAAAATTGAGAGAGATGCCCAAGTCCATGGGTTAGTTTAGGCTGAGGACCCAAATTCCCACCAACTTTCAGTAAGATTCAAACTCCTAAATGACTCGGGCTCATGCCCTGTTACAACTGTCATCATCTACCTGAAATACAGAGTAAATCTTAACCTTGTTTTGTTAAGGTCCCCTCTGTGCTGTACACTTACTTACTCAAGCAAAACTCACAAGGAGAAAGAAGAACCACTAACACATATTGCATTGTACTGGACATTTTGTAGTTTAATTTCTATTATTTTTCTTATGACAGCTGGTATAAAGACAAGGAGCTTCTGGAATACTCATATCCAGGTTACTTGTCCTTAAATGAAGATCACATGAGCATCATTGCAAACGCAATTAATGAAGGAACTTACACATGTATAGTAAAGAAAAAAGAAAGAATCTTGACTACTTATTCCTGGAGAATCAGACTGAAGCACTAACGAGGGCCGTGGAATGAGCACTTCAATTACTGCTAGTTCTGTTTCAAAGTCAAAATGTTCCTTTGGCATTTTATATTTAATCTCCAGTAGTGCGACTGAACTTCTAAATTAGCTGGTTCCGTACCTTGGACAAAAGAGACTCTGAGACTTGATTACTGGAACATAAAACTTTTCCAAATTAGTTTTAATGATAAAGAATTTATCGAGTATGTGCTGTACAGAGAATTAAAAAAACTTTTTAAAAAAGTAAAGTGTCAGATTTTGCAGTTAAACTATGTGGATCACTGCGGACTGCTGAAAAACAAGAACATAACTTCATCAAACAAATGGATGACCAGAGCGATGGCTCGGCTTGGTTGCAATGGAGGCAGAGGTACTGTGGAAGGAAAATGACCTGTTACACTCTGTAAGTGTTTTGCCGTCTTTTTTAGATCCTAGTGCACAGCACTAGAAGTTATAAAAAAGTGTAAGACCGAATATTACTTTCTCTTTTACGTGTCAGAAGGAGGACACAGGGTCACAGCAAATGCTTTCTAATTACTCCATTCTACTTTTCAACATGTTCAGCTCAAGTACCCACAGAACATCTTTTTCCCCCGCCAACCGCTTTCCTGTGGTTTGTATTTATCACTCGTGTAGCCTTATCCCAGTAGACTATTTACCTCCATCGGCAGCTCCTCATACCTTGTACTGTAGGTGGCTGATCAATAAGCCTCTTGACTCCTTCAACAAAGATGAGGTAATTTCCATCACTGTCCTCTCCCAGTCACCCAAGTGATGAGGTAAATGCACCCCATCCAACAGGAAAATAGCATTAGCATGGGCAGGCAAAGCTTAGCGCACTCAAACATCTACAGCGGTGGAGCATTCATTTGCACAGTTAGGAACCCCCGACAGCCATCACATTTAGCAAGATCCATATCCAGTATTAAAGCATCCTACATTGCTCTTTGCTTAGGGTCATCCTTTTTTAGTTGTGCTGTTAACCTCTTGAAACAAGTTTCTTCCTACTTAAAAGCGCCAACAAAATGGCAAAGCATCTCACGCGCTGCGGTGTAGGTCAGCAGTCTAGGAGGACCTCTGTCTTAGAGCGGAAGGGCTCTATCAGCAAAATTCTCCTCTGTTCTAGGACAGCAACAGTGCAAGGGAAAAGAAACAAACTGGTAATTAGTGTTTGTCTGGTACAAATGCAATGAGTGTAATTTTAGTGGTGGACATTTAAGCATGAACTCTGCACGTCTTCGTTTAACAGACCAGAGCTGCACCATACAGATCTGAGCGGCTCTTAAGGCAGCTCTGTCTTTGGGAGAGAAGAGAAACAAGACCAATGAGCTGATCAGCGTAGTCCTCAGTAACTATCGCAAGGGGATGTCAACACTTCAGCTGCAAGGAGGCTTAATCTTTGGGTAGATCCAAAGTCCTCCAGCTCACTTATCACTGCAGTGTAACACTGTCTTTTAAATGTTATCATTTGTGATGACCTCGTTTCATACAATTTCTCTGAATGCCATTTATTTACATTGCAGTAACCTACCGCTAGCTCTGTAGTGTGCTCCAACTGGCTGATGCTTCTGGCAGGCAGTGTCCAGGCTGGAGTTTGGGGAGTAAGTGAATGCACGGGTAGGAGTGGTGGCAGAGGCAGGGCAAGCACTGATGGCTAAGGACCCGCTTTTCCACAGCCATCCTGTGCAAAGTTGGCCACCTCCAGAAACTGGATGTTGACCTGAAGGCCAGTGGAAAAAGAAACCAATGAGCCAAGGTGCACGCTTAAGCCACCGGGCCCCTACGCAGCGCTGCGGGCATGCCGATGACGCGAACGGCGCGGCACAGCACGCAGACCCGCTCTGTCTGCAATTTCAGGGCTATCTGGTGACCCAACAGAATCATCAAGGAACTCAGGAAACAAAAACACACGATTGATTTGCTGGTATGCAAAACAGTTCACAGCTTCAGTGATGCCCTCAAGGTAAGCAACAAAACTTACTTTCTCTCAGATTACAATTTGAATTTATAAAAGTAAACCAACAACAAAGTAAGTACCTAAACTACAACAATCCTGTGATTCCACCACACACATGCAATAGAACTTCCATTTTGTTTTAAATGATCTATTTCTGCAAACTTTCCACCCTGGCATCAGTTGTTTAAAAAGACCTCATTTCAAACTCCCCAGGAACAGTAGCGTAGTATCCAAGTTAAGAGACCTTAACTTTTTTTCCTCTCCTTACCCGCCTTTGCAAAGCTGATGTAGGACCGAAAGCAAACAACTCCCCATCACTGTCAAAGCTCCAGATTTGTTAGCCCATGCTGATAAGAATGTCTTCTAGCTGCAGTGTCTATACAGGTAAGTCTCACTGATCTCAGCTGGTAAAGCACAGTTAGCATCTCGGGATATTATGCCCTCTCACTTCTCACATATTTATTTTGCATGAATAAATAAGCTTAGGATTCAGTTTTACCATCACAGTTAGCTGAGAGTATAGCATAGTATAAAACTTAAAAATGTGTCTTTGCATGGATAGTTAAGCTCGGGATCATAAAAGGCAAGGACTCTGTGCAAAACCAGACAACTGAGGCAAAATAAAAGCTGAGATGCAGTAACCAAACAATGTTGCACTACTCAGGGAGAGCTGGTATTTCCCTTCTACAAAAAAAACCCCAGTATTACACATCTCTCTCATAACCATATTAAATTTCCATTGCAATCCAGCATTAGGTTTTCTTTGTTTTACTGAAACTATCCCAGCTTAGATGAGTAATCCTTTTTGTCAGGAACATGGATCTTCCAGTGATGCCCACACTGCCTGCAACAATGCCAAGAAAGCGAGGAAGGAAATAATTCACAGAGTGCAAGATGCACAGCATAGCTTGAAATGCAAAATATGCAAGTCATGGTCTCATCCTTTAGAGCTTAGCACAGGCCATGGCAAAATGACTCCTTTCCTGTACTCTGTGGGATGGAGCAAAAACCCTGCTTTACAATAGGTTATTGGTTGCCACCTATGAGGAATCGTGCTAAAATCATGCGTACCTCAGTTACAAGCCTAGTAATGGAACGGTTTCACCCTCAGTACTTGGCAATCAAGCAGGCCTAAAGAGAAAATAGTTCTGCATTCCTCCACAGAAAAAAACCCAACTGTTTCCAAAATTCACCATGATATTAGTAGATCCCAATGCCAGTTCCAAGGCCTTTACCCAGAAAAAAAACCTCTTAAAACAGACTGAAATTGATGGAATGTTTATAATTTAAGTTAATCCTTTTACTGGACTGGTGCCCAGTTCTGACTGCATGAATACCCCAGTATTTTCCAAATCTCCTTGTTCCCAGAAAAGAATGATAGCATTATAAATTAAGAGACTTGGAATGCTGTGATATTCCAACATGATTCCTCTGGTCTTTCATCTTATGAGAAAGGACTGGAATATGGCATTACACCACCAGTAAAGCTAAGCTGTTCTTTTCTTTTTTATGGAAAAAGGGCATATTTAAAAGAACTTTCTATAGAAAATAAAGTTTCAAGTCTCCATATTAAATCTTTTTGATTTATAAAACAATAGAGTACTACTTTTGCACCAGTGCCATTGTAAATACATGTATACAACACATCAAACTGTTCAGCTCAGTAGTGCACCCAAAAATATTGTGAGTGTCAAGCCCAACCCAGCCTAGCTCTCTCCAAGGCACGCAACAGGAAAAAAAAAAACAAACTCAGAACTGTTACGTTTTTTTTTTTTTTCCCTTAACTATATTCAGACACATACAATTAACTTAAAATAATAATAAAAAAAAGTTGTTTGCCCAGGCTGACACTATGCTGTAATAGCGTCAGTACAGATCTGGGGCAGCAGGGGAATTAACTTTCCACTCTAGAAGCCTTAATGCCACCAACAGCCAAGGTTGCTGCATGTGAAGAAATGAAATCCTTCACACTGTTAAACAATTAAAAATGTATTTTAATTCTACAAATTTACAAGGAGAAAACCAAAACAAAATAAACCCAACAACAAAATAAAAACAACCCTAAAAAATAAACCAGAAACTGTTCCAGGATTGTACTTCAAGTTTTCCTTTGTCAAATTCTGTAATGATCCTTGGCTTGTGGGGTTAATTCCAGTCCTCTAATGGAATGCAGCAGTCATATTCCATACCAAGCAAGAGCCTTTGAATCTGTGGTGACATTTGACTTTTTCCCTGTGAAAAACATCTAGTCTCCCTGATGTGAAGAATAGAACTGGGGCACTCAGAAATCCACTCACATGAAAAGTTCTCGTTGTTGTTGTTGGTTTTTTTACCCCTTTCACGACGAGTTTAAAACTTGAGGCTGAAACCAGGTCCTGCAGCAGATGCTCCTTGATTTGTGGTGGTGAGGTGAAACCCTGTGTCTTTCAGATCATCATCACCCTGTGAACACCAATCACAAGTCACTTGTCAGGAAGTGTCTGTGCACACAAAAATCTAAACAGCAGAATAAATAGTTGTTTAATAAGGCAAATAAATAAATAAATCCCCCCCCCCGTATCTTTAGATGAAAAACAAATGTCTGATTTATTGGCATCGTAGCTAAGGTCGATGCAGTGTTATTCATGATCTTCAACCATTGCTATTTCAGAAGTTATCGTTCTAAAAGGCATCTCAGGTGTATTCCTTGTTTGTACACCTGCTTTTGACTGCACAGGTAAAAGATGAAAAAAAAAAACCAAACCTGTGAACACACTGTATAAATAAATGTAAGCTACATTTAGCTGGTATCTGATGAAACACACTCGGGATTCCCGCCATGTCAATTCTTATACCCTCAAAAATCAAGGCTAAACAAACCTTTAGGCTACTTTATCTGTTAAATTGGGCACAATAACTGTACAGTGCCATTTCATCTATGCCGAGACACAGAAATGGTAATTAAAAGTTGATATAATTAAGGCACCTGAGACTGTAACAGGCCATACTTACAAGGGTGTCTCTTTCAGCCAGCTTTTTTTCAAAAATGGGCAGCACAATCCCCACTGATGGGAAGAACACCAGCCTTGCCTTTTTTGAATTCTTCTCCAAATATGGGAAAAAGGAGACTGTTTCTATCCACAAGATGTGCATAACTTACTTACCAGGCTTTGGATTTTTTTCAAAAGTAAATTTGCAGCTTTGAAAGCTTGCTTGAAAGTGTAAAACAGTGTACACTTGCAAAAGAAAAATTGTTCTGCACTGTGATAAAACCAGGCATCATCTCTTTCTCAGATTCTGTACTGAAATGATGATTCTGTGAATACAACAGTAATTGGACCTGCCCTTTGAAAAGGAACAGAGGGAAAGCTGGACTTCTAGAGTGTCTTTTTCATGCAAGTAGAGGTGAGTCTCAGGATCCCAACCCCAGAAGGCTAATAAAACGCAGCCCACATGAACTTTTCCAAAAAAATCAGGATTAGGACATGTCTGAGGACAGCAGAAGTCTTATGTCCGTTGCCTCGATCTGCTGTGCTTACCAACTGACTGTATCCAAGGCCTCCCTCAGGTGGTCGTGGGCTCGTGCCACGTTTTACCCTTTGTTGTTCACTTTTTGCTGGCCAGGTGGGAAACATGGAGGGGTCGATAGGAAGGGGAGTCTCGCGGAAATACTCATGCTTCAAACCATCTTCGGCAGTAATTCTTCTGGCTGGGTAGTATGTCAAAAAGCTGGGGAGAATTTAGAAAGACAATGAAATGGGGGAGAGGCAGAGGGACAGAACACATGGGTGATCTAAGATAGCTGATTTTAAAAGCATGCTTCCTACATGAACCTATAATTAATGGAACAGCAGCTGGCACTACATCTCAAAAGTAGCTTTTGTAGGGATCTGTTTAGAGAGGTGTAAATCGTTAAGACACCTCAGAACCCTTGGGTAGTCAGATACAGCTCAAAAGGGATCCAGGATGGTTCAGTTAAAATATTTTACAATGCTGCTTCGCTTTTTAGAGAAGACAACTGAGATTATATTGATACACCACAAAATATTGTAATATAGTGTAATTTAACTGTAAGCCTTGATTAATTTAAACCTTCCACAATACAGAAACATGTTTTACTGTACCTGCCAAACAGCATTTGACCCTGACCATGTAAAGCCTTATATATCCCAGATTTGTACACGTACTGAGTTCCACTGACTTCTGTACACTTACGCGTGTTTCTCTAAGTTCCAGGCTCACATGAATACTATAGTGTTGTTATTCTTACCCAAAATAATAAAGACACTGCCCTGTCATAACCAAATTAATTAAAAAGTAGATGACACTGATGTGATATCCATCTTCATTAATACAAGTTGTGCTTGGGCCTTCTGGAAGGTTATCTGACTTCCAATAAATTATTCACAACTCATTCTAAAGCCTGGAGCAGCATAATTCTTAAAAATTGGAAAGGCTGGAAATCCCCCCCCTTTAAAAAAAAACAAACAAACAACCTAATTTCTTTTAAATCTATTTTTTTTAAGTAGAGGCAGGTTCTAAGTAAGATCTGAAACGTAATCATTTCCACTACTTCATGTCATGAAATGTAAAAGGCATAGTAGGGGAGGGAGGGGAATAAAAATCTCTCAAGCCATTGTCAACCTTTTGAAGAAAAATTAATGGGAATGCAATCAGAATGCGCCAGTAGAGTTAGGGACTGCCAGAACATCAGATGTGACAGAACTCATGAACTTTGAACATCTAGGAAAAAACCAAGACTGCTATTTTCCTTAGTATGATCTCTAGAATGTACTGCTTTTTTTTTTTTTTCCTTTTTTCAACTGTAATTTAATTGTTTTAACAAGATCCATCAGCAGTCTGCGTGATAGCTGACTCACCACATAATTAAACATGACACAAATGAGCTAAAACTACAACTAAACCATTCTACTACAACTAAATCATTCTTCTATTCTTCTAGGATATAGGTGTGTGAGAATAATCTTCCGACTGAGTTTAAGAGCAGGTGCCAAGAGCATGGTACACTGAATAAAGCTGGTGCAAGGAATGTCACAGACAAACTTCAAATGCATCAGCGTGTTTTGACAAGGTTAAATGCACTGAAATACCACGCTTCACTACAAGTCATCTTCCACCACTATCATAGCATGTGAACATGTTTTCCCAAGGATGCCCTAGAAAGAAGCTAGCACTTACTTGTTCATCAGATCAAACCCCTGATCAGAGAGGAGCGCTCCAAATCTCTTGCGTAGATTATTATAGGGATACTCTGTGAACGTCATCTTCTTTACTGCTGGCAGCTCATTGTAACCAGGCCAGATTTTTTCACTTGGAGTACCTAGATCCTGTAAATTTAAATATCTCCTTAATAAACTCATTCTAGAGAGCAACCCTTCTGCTTATTCATTATGTAGCTACAGGAGTTGGTAAGCATCCAGAGAAAACAGACGAAACACAAATCATGATCCTAGCTTCCTGTAAGCGGTGTAAAACAAGAATCAGAGTAATGAGCCTTTTGTTAAGGCTGAGTCGCTGTCAGAGAGCAATGAGCACTTCTGATTTCTTACTACTCTAATGTACGTGCCTCTAAAACCAGTCAGAATCCAAAGTTGTTAAAAATATTACCTTAAAAACCTTATTAATCTGGTCAATTTCTGACTTCCCTGGAAAGAGTGGTTTCTGCGTTAACAGCTCTCCGAATATACAGCCTACCGACCACATGTCTATCGCCGTTGAATACTCCTGAAAAGAAGGAATATATTACACCTTATGAAGTCAGTAAGATACTTTCACTGAGTTGTTTGGGGGTTTTTTTGTTGTTTTGGTTTGGGGTTTTTTTTCCTACCACTCTGAACAGAACACATACAATCATTCCAATATCCAAGGCACAGGTCTCAACTGTATTTATTTAGAAGTTAAAATTACTGTGAATTAGAAGATGAGTAATATCCACAATCACAAATACATCAGGGTGAAACGCGAAAGTCTGCCTTTCTTTTTCACTCACAACAGCAATCTCAGGTTTCGGGCACAAAACCTGCTCTCCACGGTACACCTCTTCTCTTAAACGTAGCCATTGCTCCTGTTACAAAAACACCTTTTGTACCCTTTTTTTTTTTGGCGGTAGGGCAGTATTATTTTGTGGCCTGGTTCTTGTCACTGAAGGCTGACAGAAACCTACTGATTTCATCCAGATTTCAGTTATGGAATCGGTAATCAGTAGGCAACACTGCCAGAATGTTGCCAGTACCCTGTTCTGCAATCAAGTGTCACAGATTTTAGACTAAGTTAAAAAACCCAAAAATCCAGCTGCCTAAAATGACAGTGACGGTTTGCACCAATCCACGAGAGGTCCAGCAGTACTACCACATCAGGAGAAAAACCCAATCTGTCACCCACCCGCCTTCTGTCTGTGGAAGATGGAACCTTTCTACCTGTGTTATCAGAAAAAGAGTACTGAAGATTGAGAATTTCCACCTCTAAATTAGTATAAATAATCAAGCACACTCATACTTTGTTCACAAATTATAAAATAAAGTTAGTCTGAAGAGTCACTCCTCTACCAGCCAGAGGAACAAGGAGAAACATACCTTGGCTCCAAGCAACAACTCTGGCGCCCTGTACCAAAGCGTCACAACCACTGGTGTGTAAGGCTTCAGTGGAGATCCGTATTCTCGGGCTAGTCCAAAATCTCCAACCTAATTGGAAATTGGTAAGCAGCAATATTTCCAGCATTGACCATACCATTTACTAACAGTGCCAATATGTGCCAGCCACGTTGCATGGCTTCCAGCCTTCAAAAACAGCCACACAGAATACACTGTTTCTCATGGGCCTTCCTTGCCTTTTTCCACTGAAGGGGAAAAACCATCTTTCCCTTCCTAGGCCTGAGTAAGAGTTCCTGTTATTTGACAGAAAGCTTATATGGCAGGGGGGAAAACCAAACCAAACAACAATAAATGCTGACTTCAACTTCGCAAGTAAAAAAAAAAAATTCTAAGTCTAGTTTTCCTGAGAAAGGGAAAGGCTTACCAACACTAACAGCTGTAAGATGTAAATAATGGTAATATACAATTGGCACCTGCAGTTTAGAAGTAAATTTGAAATGTTATGTCCTGATCTTATTAGTACCGCTTTTCTCTTAGGTTTTTGTCAGAAGTCAGTTTAAGGTTATACAGATTTTTAAAGTGTGCAATTTTTTTTAAAGACTTTTGATTTGTAAAGAGAATCTCCATCTCCACCAGTAACTGTAGAGTTCAGCACTACTACAGAGATTTATATTCTTGATTAAGCTTCACAATCTCTCGAGTTGAAAGAGCAACCCCAATTCAAACACTACGATGCTGATATAGAAAAAGTAAATGACCCTGTCACGCATACAATAAGCTGCATCAAGAGGAAGAGAACGCTGCTCAGGCTTCTAATTACACTATACAAAATTCAGTATTCACAAAAGCATGTTTATTAGTCACATCCTAGCATAAATCTTACAGTTGTGGCAAGACAGTTTCTTTACTTTAGTAGTAAAGTTCACTCTTCCACAACTGTGTTTTAAAAGCCACACCTCACACCTCTTAAAGCCTAATGCAAAACATTCTATCCAGCTCCTGACATAGCTATCATGCAGTGTAATTCTGCCGTACAAGCTTTTTTGTAAGTGTGGTATATTTCATGTAATTCTTACTTTTAAAATGCCCGAATGGCTGAGCAACAGGTTGGAAGTTTTCAGGTCTCGGTGAAGTATCCAGTTGTCGTGAAGATGCTTGACTCCTCGCAGTAACTGAATCATCAAGGTTTTCACTTCACCTGAAATGATAAAAAGCAGCCAAATGCATTTAAGAGAAGAAATCTATCTTTATTTTTTTTTTTTGTTTGGAGAAAGGGGAAGGGGGCAAGGGGAAGAAAGGGATGTCGAGTTAAAAGCACAGTACAGACTGCACCATAAAAATGTCACAGAACCAAAGCAGTTAAAACCCACAGAGCTGCCAATAAAGCAAAATTAATTTGCATAGCTGGAAGGCATCCAAACAACACTCAGAAATTAATGCCTCTCACAAACATAGGAAATGGCCAAAATCAAACCCCAGTGTTCTTTTCCAGTATAGTACAGGGGAAACTCCCTCAACTTCACATCTGAACCTCTACTTCACCCTGAGCACGCAAACTGGATTCATCAGCCAAATATCACTATGAATAGCTGCACTCCCAGCCCATGGTCCTATCTGAACTTGTATCGGTAAAATCAGACCGAACAGCAAAAAAAGCAATGAAGTCTCTGTTCCAAAGAACACTCATAGGACATTCCAAGGCAATACACGTCACCGCACAAAGTTAGTTCTCTGATGTCAGTACAGCCCAAAGACACTGAAGTTTGTGTTGGCCAGTTTTCTGCTTTTGAGAATTATAGGAGACTGTGCCAGACAGTACCTGGTAGAAACGGTTGCTTCATTGTTTCCATCAGACTCTTGAGATCGTGTTCTACATAGTTCATTACAATATAGATTTTATCCATATTACTACCTACAACAATTTCCTGAAACACAGAAACAAAATGATCAAAACAAGCACACAGTATTTAAAAAAGCATGCAAAAATTAATTTTAGAAATTTACTGGCAAGAGGATAGGTGGAGCCTGTCACTGGTAAAATGCATAGAAAATGCATAGAAAATGTGTTTTTCTATGAAAAACAAAAAAACCAGCTCATTTTTGCAAAACACTGGATTACGTAGAGACAAGTAATGTCTATATAGTTTTATGGGTAATATACAACTGTTTACAGAAACAAGCTCTGCTATGAATGCTGGCATTCTTATAAGGCATTTTAAAAGCCAAGAGGCAATATTTCAGGAACAAAAATAGTTTTAAAATAGAGGTTTGCTGCCTTACTCTGACAGTGACAATATTTGGATGTTGTGCTTTCAGAATAGTATTTATTTCTCTCAGAGAAGTAATGGGAAAGCCTTCCTTTTCCTTTTCCATTTTCAGTCGCTTCAGAGCCACAATTTCATCTGCAAAGAAAACAGAATTATTAACTGCAGATTTCCCATCACATAGCTAATAAAATGCGTGTTAAGAGGTCCCCCAGTGTTTGGTCACTGATCTAATTTATTTGAATGAAAACCATTACTCAAGACATTCTGTCGAACCCAGAAGCAGACTCAGTCTCACATTAGCAAAGTAAACACAAAACCCCCACCACCAACAACACAAGATTGCCAAGTTTAAAGAATAAAATCCAAAACAACAACCCCAGAGCTGCATCATGGATTTTAGCGTATTCCAATATAACTCACCTGGAAAGAAACTAAAGAAAAAGTGTATTTAACTCTAAACTTCTCACCATATTTAGGAAGATAAGACAGCCAACAGAAATGCCTCACATGCAGTCTACCTCTGTTTAAAGACCCAGCTTGAAACCAAGGTGCTACTCAAAGCACGACTGAAGTGAATTATGTAAATACATCTGGTTTTTCCATGATTATTTGTGGAGAATAATGGTTATGTCAGTCTTGGAGCAGGCCTCAAGACACAGAAGGAAAAGAAAAACAAGCTCATGGTAGCTGTCCAGTAAAAAGTGAACTCAGAGAAACCACGATGCCAGCTATATACTTCCACTCCCCAAAGGAGACCAAATGGTCAAATTATTCTAAAATAAACAGAGGACCCAAGGCATCCAGAATTTAAACCTGTCACCACAATCACAGCTTGTCAGTTGGAACCTGAGAATAACCCTGCTTTGGAACACAGTGCTTTTCACAAGCTCTCCTCACCATCTGCCAACTCTATTTAAAACTGCAGATATTTAATTTACTGTGCTACAGTTCCCCTTGAAAATGACCAGCTTGCTAGAAAGTAATGTATCACTAGTGATGGCCACACTACAGGGAAACCGAGGTCAGAGCCAAAAGAACAGATCGTATCTTGCTGCATATTATCTTTTTCCAAGGAAAAAAAAAAAGTGCTGCACTAATACCACTATTTTTGTTAAACTACCAAAGCAAATTATTTCTTTCACTTGAGGAATCACCATGGAAGAGGAACATACAATGACTTGATGGTTGGCTCTTGTACCATTCATAGGAAACGCAATAGTTTCTTCAAGACGCTTGCCATTACAAACCAGATAAGCAAAGAGATTGAGTTTTAAAAATATAAATCCACTTGTATACACAAGAATTGGTTTTGCGAGAGTTAAAAAGAGTGAAATTTCTTTCTACAACAAAATACTGCAGTAAATACTCACTGCACAGCAACTGTTGCTTTATGGATTCTCTGATCAGTAGCTGTGCTTACAGTGACACCTGGTGGAATATCAAATAAATATCAAATTTTAAAAACTTCCAACCTGGTAGCTACAGGAAATCTCAAGCCAGAAGTAACTGCCTTTCGAGGCAGAAACTGAAACCGTGTTAATCATTCTACACCATCATGCCTAATACAGAGATCACTTCTGAACTCCAAGAGCTGCAAGCTGCTGCCCTTATGTCAAAGTCCACATCCTGTTAAAAAGCACAGATTATTCTTCAAAAAGAAGGAAGTATTTTAGACAGATTTTGTTCACCAATGAAAAATGCAGCACTGTAATTTGCAGACAACTGCAGCCCTAAATACCATGAAGTTAATAACTGGAGACCACTTATACTAACCAGTCTTCTTGTCTTTTGCTCTGTACACTACACCGTATGTTCCTTCTTCAATCCTGTTCAAACACTGAAATTCCTCCACGCTACGACATCCCTGAAAAAACAGATGGACATTTACTCCTTCAGCATCTGGGGGAGGGTTTTGCTTGGTTTTTTTAGGAAGACATAAGGCAGACTTCAGCAGCTTCACAGGAATAGTTAAAAATTACCAAGAGAATTCAACAATAGAGCTACACCATGTGAGAAGGGTACCTTTGGGGGTTATTTTTACTTGGATCTCTAAAGGAATCCTGGACAGAGTCTGAGTTTTAGTAGATTAACTAAATTATTTCATAAACTCTTCACTCATTCACTTTTGCACAGAATAAACTGAAATTTCTGCAACAATGGCAAAGGACGCAACTCAGCACCTCAGACTGACACCTTTCACAAAATTCAATCAATAAAAGTACGCTTTCTCTTGATATTTCTAAGCTTTGCTGTTGCCTCAAAAACCACCCATCAATTTCTGTTCACGTTAACGGAACACTTCTCTCACAAGCATCTATTTTCAGACAGCAATACCAAGATATCAGAGTATCAAATGTGTTATCACATTCTTATCTATATCTAAGAGTAATCTCATTTTTGCTCCATGCACATTTTTTCCTTGTCCAAAAAAAAAAAAAAAAAGACAGGAGTATTTCACAGAGACACGTGGATTTTGTGATGTTGAATCAGCAAGGCATATTCTACCTATAAACTATCTCATGCACAAATACGTGTTTATGATGTTAACAAAGCAGCTAGGGAAATCCATTTGCCTGGGACATTCTCAAGCATCCTTTAAGTGACCCGCTACCTGAAGCGCAGGAAGGTACTTGGGAAGCTCTTGTTTCAGTTCAATGGGGGAGGAAGCTGGTGAGTCAGGAATATACTCTCCTTCTGTCATTGCATTGGAATGAGGGGTGCCCTCCCCTACTTCCTCCTCTTCTACTTCGCTTCCTGCTGAATCTCGGTCAAACCTCGACTCTGTAACTTCAGAAGTCAGAATCAGTCGTGGAAAGAGGGAAGCATTTGGAATGATTAAGTTCAGCTTTAGACAAAAAAGGGTAATGAAATCATTATACACGAGATAGGCGTGCAACTTAAGTTTCTGCAACAGTAAAGATCAATGAGAAGCCTGATTCTCCTCTTTGCAGAGATGATGCCTTCAAGAACTCATTTACAGTCATGTACATACAATTTCCAGCATTAAATACAGCATGTCAGAAAAATAAACCTTTACACTAACAGAAGGAGAAAGAAAACTGACTCAGTAGATTGCAAAGCTTTCTTGATGAGAGTATAGGACAAGAGACCCAAAAATGAGAAAGAAGGAAATGTCAGCTCGTTAAGACTAGGATCCGATTTCCTCTAAACACAGACCTTGGAACAGATTTCAAGGAAATTCTGATTCTGACATGAAAATGGCCCCAAAATGCCAAATATATGATGCTTTAGAATGATGGCAAAACTGCAGCAAGAAATTAATCTGAAATATTTTTAAATATTTGTAGAAATAGATTTATTTGGCTGCAAAAATGCAGCCAAACATTTCTTTAAATATTCAGTATTTGCATTGTACCAACTGGGATGTGGTTTCCATTCTCTCGTTCCTCCTCTTCACTCATTTCTTCCTCGCTCACCTCTTCTGCAAAAGAGAATCAAGCGCAACTGAATAAACTCAACACTTCTGTAGTTCCTTGTAAGGCAGATCACTACTGAAATGCTTTTCTAATACACCAGGCTTTCTTCACCACTGTCTGGTTAGTGACCTCGCACTTGTTTCACTTGGAAAGCAAATGCTTCCCCTAACTCAACAGAACTGCACCTTTCAGCTTCCAACAGGGAATACAATTCTTACCAATTATCTGCGAACTTGTGGATGGGGGCCAGGTGCATAAATTAAATCAGGAAACTTACGAATATTTGCTATTAACTGTAATTTTAAAGAAAAATACGCAGCCATCAGAGCATGCTTTTGTGCCTTTCCTTTACTACTTAATGACAAGAATGGCTGTAAGTAGACTTTTTTACTAAACCTTTTTTTATTGCGTTTATTTGTACTGGCATGAAAAAAAAATCCAAAATTTGCAACTGAAAATAATTCAAAATGACGAAGACATTTGTATTTCACTACCCCCCAAACAAGTGCAGAACCGCTCTCTACAGAATATTTGTTATGTTACAAAATTACTTGAACTGTTAGCCTTACACCATTTAGGAAGATAAAAATGGCTTTCGGTTTTCTAATCTGGCTTCTTAGATGAGTAATTGGTATTACCTCTATATAAAAGGATAGAATATGACTTGTACTTGGTTTTTTTCTTTTTAGTTATCTTGACCTGTGAGGTCTCAGCCTATCCTAGACTAAGAGAAAAGGAAAATGTTCAAATAAAAGAATACAGAATGAGAAACAAAGAAAATCGTAACACACCATTCTAGGACCTGCTTTATGTTACTCACCAGCTGACTGCTCAGATGCTTCCTCAGAATTGCTTCCCGTCTCCTCCTCCTCCTCCTCTTCCTCTCCCTCTTCCTCAGAACCTTCACTGCTAGACTCTTCCTCCTCTTCTTCCGAGCCTGATCCAGATTCTGTTCAGAAATAATCAAACACATAACTAAGTAGGCACACACTCTAACAACAGTGTTCCCTCAACAGGCAACTGTAGAATTAATTACATCTACTAAATTGCATCTAATTACCTGATGAAGACTCAGCCGAGCTGGTTTTTCTCTCACTGTCACTGATGTCTTGCAAGTCTGAAAGAGGATCCCTCTCTTCTGGCTTCTCTTCTTTTACTGTTGAGACCATAAAAATTAAAAACAGGGTGCTGACTGAATGTCACTTCTACTTATAAGACCGACTACCCAGATAACTGCTTTACTTTCTCTGTCCATTAAATTGGTGCTGAACGTTCTGTATTGGAAATACAGAACACAAAAAAAAAATTCATGCTCTGCTCGAAAGACAAACAGCTTTTCTGAATTGCAGTGGTACAGGATCAACAGCCAAAGATGTGAAATATTGACCTTTTGTTTTTTAACACGTGATATACACCTAAGCCCCTCTAAGTGTAATTAACAACAACAAAAAAGAAAGGTAACATGGTAACAAGTATCACCACAACACAGTCTCACTCACGTGTGTACATACAGCACTTACTACCCGTGCTTATTATTGTAATGCAGTCCCTCTGGACCACTGTGAAACAGCACGTGCGAATAACTGTTGATTGATTATAGACAGTAGCCTCAAAGGCCTTACTGCCTGCCTCCACCTGGAATTTCAGCTGATTACATTCTGCAGTCAGCTTACTTGAAACACTTATTTTTACAGCTACACACATTAACAAAGCAGACACAGAGCTTTTCTTCTTTAACCAAGGACACTTTTCTGTCAATTGTGCAAGTTCTCTACTCACAGTTAGGACCTTCTAGGCACGGGAAGGACCGTTTTCTGGCTTAGAAAACAAATTTCACCATCTAACCAGAATACTGCCTTAAGCATTTACTGCTACAAGATGACAGTATCAGTGATGCTTAAACTATATTGATCCCTGTAAGGCAACTTCTTAAGGTAGTGTAGTTCCTAACAACAAATCCAACTGGAGCTAAACAATCCCTTTTTAATCTGCAAGGGAATTAAACTACAAAATTTAAAAAATTCAGTCAGCTGCTTCTTCCATCATTGAATGAAGGAACTCTGAAACTTTTAAAATGACTACTCCTACTACTGAAAAGGATTCATTCAATTTAGCACTTGCACAATTACCTGTGAAACCAGCACTGCTTCAGAAAACAGTACATATGTATTCACGAATTTTCATTCACGAATCATATTCATGAATATTCCAGAGTTACGCCACCACGGCTGAAGTGGACAATGCTTTCAGTAGAGTACCAGGGACAGACATTTACTGCTAAAAATAAAACACTACCCCAGAACAGCTCCTCCTAGCCCCCAGGCAAAGACATTATAAAGTGGCAAATGCTACCTGGTTTCCTGCTCTCTCCTTGCTCAAGCTTGTCTCTTTGCTGTCGTAATGGGCTGCGACTCCAGGGTCTCATTTTTACTTTGTCTCCATATTCTTCCCTCACTGTTCTATGGTGTGCAGAAACTAGTGAAAACAAAACCGGAAGAAATTGTTACATCTCCCTGCCCTAGTTAGAATACTTCTGTCTGCCACAACCACCTGCTTTGTGTACTTTTCGGTTTTCCTTACAAACTAAAGGGTAATGGGGAGGAGTGGAAGTGGAACCTAACTATATCTAGGAGAATAAAGGACCACGATTTACCTCATGCACAATAAAATACGAGTTTCTGCTACTTAAAGAAAGGCGCTGCCATACTTGGGAAACAGACACAAGATGCCCTATATACTGCACAGTAAACGCCCTGAAACTAAGGCATTAATGCCGGAGAGGGAAGTGGACAAACCAGGAACATACACAAAAGAATAAAAACAGCTATGGGTTAGAAGGAGCTGACAGAACATTTAGAGCAATAAAAATAAGTAAAATGAAAGGCTCAATAGATTGAACAATATCCGTGTAAACACCAAGCACAAAAAGGAGCTGTTCGGTATGAGCCGAACTAGACAGAACAGCAACAAATATGGCTGCTTCTGCTACTCTTGAACAATCTATGTCACTTGATCACAGGAACGGGCTCTGATTTTTACCTCTGAAAGCTGGGATGAAGAGATCCTTTAACCAAAAATGATCTGAACTTAGATTGCAAGAATCTGATATGCTACGCAAAGTGAGGGTTCATGTGCAGAAGTGAACTTAAATCGCTCAGTCATCAGATCTTCCCCACTTGACTCCCACTACAGCCTTTTTCATGGTCACAGTATTTACATGATCTCTCTCTCTCTCCCTTTGCAATTTATCTCCCCAATTCCTTAAAACACTTAATTTTGAGACTTCAACCTCTATTAAATTGGGTTAGACTCTGCCAGAGTTTAGGAGTGACTGGGATTGTGACAAGTACACACACATGCACAGAGACAACGTCAATTACGTAAATTTTGTTTCTAAAGGAATCCAGACTAACAGAGAGAGGCAAAGAAAGACTAACCAGTATGCCATGATATTTAAGACATATGACATTGCTGTATTTCCCCATGTGGAACTTCATAGATTTTTTTTCCTCCCACCATGGAGAAGCCTCTCCCCACCCCTTTTTTTCTTTTTTAAATTCTAGCATTGACCTAAGTAAAAAATGCTTTCTATACCTCCCTTCCACCATTGTGTCAGCAGAGAGTAAGCCTAAACAATGTTTATAGAGCAACAGTTACCTTCTCTCCTGGCTTCCCGTTCCTTACGTCTTTCTTCAGCTCGCCGTTCTCGTTCTTTCTGCTCCCTTTGTTCTTTTTGCTGCTCTCTGATTTTTCTCTCTCGTTCTCGCTCCAGTTGCTCCAGACGATCTCTAGAAAAGAATTATTTTTGCAACATTACAGTTCACTACAAATTCAGCATATGAAGTAAAGGAAAACTGTTTTTCTATTACAAACTACAGGACTATTCAATTTCTTTAGCAACAATACCACTGATTGCCTATGGGTCAAAACCAGGCGTATCTTTTCATCTGATCCTTTAAAAACAGTGTTTCAAGGACCACGCGCTCTCAAACACATGAGCTTCTGCACCCTTATCAGGATTTAAACAGAAATCAAGCAAGTTCAGTTAATAAATCCCCTGATACTACGCAAAGCTTTTTTTCCCCCATTACAGTAGAACACTGGCAATGAATTCACCTAGAAATATCTGCTGTAATGAAGTCACTTACAAAGCTAATTAAAGTCAAGAACACATTTTCATTAGACAACACATTCACAGGAACATGGCATCAGACCTTACAAGTTTTTGCTCTGATTTTTTTTGTCAATGAAACAGTGAAAGGTTAGAGAGAGATTTAGAGGAGGAAGCTGTTCATCTCTTTGTTGGTTTGTCACAGGGGGAGGGAGGGATGTACCTCTCCCTCCTGGAATGCTCCCTTGCCATTTCTCTCCGTTTCTGTCTTTCCCATTCACGACGGGCTTTATCCTGCTCTTCTCTATGTCTCTTCCTACGCTCATGTTCCCGTTCTTTCTCTTTCACTCTGGCATGTTTCCCTAAACAAACAAAAATGAATTTTGGAGTGTTACTATTCAAAATATTTAGTGCTCCTATTTTTAAAAAGCAAAACTAGAAAGGATGAAACTTATGGTAACCTATTTTCACATTCTCTGTTATTTTCTTAACAGAAAAAACCTGATCTGAAAGGGTGTTGGAAAATTAAGAGGTTATAAGAGCTTGCACAAATTCTTGCATTTGGAAAGAAACAGAAAAAGGCCGTGAGTAACAGGAATACAACACAAAGGAAAGGATATTTTTTCCTTTACAGTCAGGTACAAAGATCATAGCTCAGCCCACTCACTCAGTGAAGCCAGAAAGAAGCTTAACAGACTTCAAAGAGTGAAGTAGGTTCTATGTCCCTGTCCCAAATTATTACTGTCCTCTCAAATACATATCTGTCATTCCCATAACGGCATTAAACATAATCGAAGAAATAATACCAGTTTAAAATCCTTTCCACCTGACATGTTTTCTTCAGTTTGCAGTTATTACTGTTTACTTTCTACATAGCGCCTGTTTGGCTTCACCTTGGGAAGCTACCAGAAATCTTATCCAAATGTAGTAATAACAACCTTCTGCTGAATGACTACGATGTCTACGTTTCTCTTTCCTCTTCTCATCTTTTCTATGATGGGTTTTTTCCTTCCGTGACATTTGCTGTGGTGGTTTTATAGCCAAGGAATCATCTTCTTCTCCTCTACAAAACAAGACAAATTAATAAACTCGGGAAGGTTAGGTGTACTGTCCAACAGACTGTGTGTTATTTCCTCTTTTCACCATTTTGAAAAGAATGCATTTTTTCCTATTTTATTCATATTAAAATTCATTTCCATAACACCCCTGGAACCAAGGCATTAACAGTACCCTACAGAAAATCACGGTCACATAGATGAGAATTTAGGCTATTATTACACAAGCAAACTGAGGATGAATTAAGCACTGAAGGCTCAGCAGGCCTGCTTCAACTGCGTTTTGAGCGAAGTATTTTATTACTAGGTAGTGGCCAAAATTGGACCACAATTCTATTAAGCCTTAATCAGTACTTCAAAACGACACCCTGGCATGTTCTACAAACAGGAGGCAAGACGGCACATCTGCATACTAAAGAAGTTAAACTTTTCCCCTTCAGATATTTTTAAATGCTCGCTTCAGTACTTCTAAAGTTTAATTTCAGTATCTCTCCCTGAAGTAACAAGGTTATTCTCTTATTCTTACCTGTCTTCCATAGAGTCTTCCCTCCTGTAAGGTGAATTTCTAATTGTTATTTCCATGCGATGATCTCTCAACTCCCCCTCTTCAAGAGAATCCCGCTTGGAATCCCTATCATCTGACTGTGACAGAAACGCAAGAAAGGGCAAAACCAAAACGCAATTAATTTTTATATCACAAAATGAAAAAAATTAAATAGCACTCAACTCTTCCATCCCTGGCTCAAGACCCATCCTCAACTGACCACGCCAGTAAAGTAACTAACTTATGAAGCAGAGATTTCATAGTTTTAAGCAGCCAAATGCAGTTTGATTGCAATTATACCTGAATTTCTACGAATTCAACGTAATCAGACAAAATTAAACAATTAAGGAGGATTGCATTATCTTTTTTTTTCCAAAAGAATGTTATTTTGTACAGAATTGTACAAAACCAAATAGTAACATAAAAGTTATTCAAGAATAATTATTTAAACCCAGTCTTCTACAAAATCTTTGAAAAGTTTTTACTCGACCTGCAACTTCCAGTTAATCGCATCAATTTCTTTACCTTTTCTAACCAACGACTATGAAACAAAGCACAGCATACAATGTAAGGCCAATGAGACCTTAGCAAAGCATCGTATCCTTGTCAAACTTTGGAATTAGAGATCACGCACGGAACATGCATAAGAGCACAGAGGAATTCTGCTGACAGGGCAAGAAGCCTTGTTGTCATCAGCAAAAGAGGGCATCGGCACTGAAGCTCCTCAGGTTTCATTAGACATGCACCTGGTATGTCAAAGGGCAGCTTACATTTTTCATACGCTTTATCTCTGCCTTCTCTTCTTGCTCCTTCCTTCGTTTTTTTTCCTGAAGAATTTCATCTAAAGTTTTCACTTTCCAAGAATCCTTTTCATCACCCATTTGAGTTAAAAAAAAAAAAACCTCTGAAAAAGAACACTACGTTAACGAAACCTGCACAAACCACACGGTCCAACGCAGCTATGCCTACTTTACGCTCAGTTTTTATATACAGACAAACGCTTAACGCACCACCTTCAAGTCAAGTTAGACTGGACTTAGGCTGAACCAGACGAGTCCGGTTTAACCCCAGAGGCACGCTACGAGCTTAGGACCCGTCCGAGTAAAACGAGAAGGCGGTGGGCAAACCCGGCCGGCGTTTCCCCGCGGAGGCGGCTGGGCGCACCGGCCCATCGCGGTCTCCTACCCCGCCGCCGCTCGCTCCCCGCAGACAGACCCAACGCGGCCCGGCCCGCCCCCCCGGCCCGGCCCGGGCCGGGGGGGGGGGGGGGGGGGGGGGTAAGGCGCCTCGCGGCCCCCGCCGCCCGGTTTCCCCTGAGGCCCCACCTCCGCCCGGGCTGGCTGCTCGGCCCCGCGCCCGTTGGGCCCCGCGCCGCGGCCGGGCCGACACCGATGGGGCGCGGGGACCGGCCGGGCTCCCGCCCGCCGCCCCCCGTGGGAGCCGGGCCCACTCACCGCCGCCGCTACCGAGACTGGGACGAGCAGCGCGGGATAAACGCGCCACTTCCGCCCGCCGGAGCAGGCTGATGACGTCTGACGCACGCGGGGCGGCGCAGGCGCAGGGCGCCGCCATGAAGGGCGCGGCCGGGCGGGTGGGGCCCGCGCGGGAACAGACGTCGCCCTTGGGCCGGAAAGGAACGAAAACGGCCAAGTTTGGCAAATGTTTGCCACGGGGCGTCAGCCCCGGCGCTGGGAGGAGGAGAACGGCTCTGCCCCTTCCTCGGGACATAAACCCCGCCCCACAGCAACCCCACCGCCATCACCGGGTGGTGCCGGGGGTGAGGAGCATCCGCATCATGGCATACAAAAAGAGAAATTTTATTACTATCCACGTGAACAAAGCACGAGTGCAATGATCATTTAAACAAGTCGCAAAACGGCCACAGGACTACTACACCACAAGGGAGAATTTACATTAATGCAGTGGGAGACGGGCAATTCCTGAAACGGGAAGCGAGCCGAGACTTCGCGCACTTATCATCAACATTGTGACCAGAGGTTACGATGCAATACATAAGATCATTATGTGCAGCTATTTATTATCCATCCATGGTTTTAGCTGGGAAATAATGTCACTTTAGAAACATGTTAACTGCCACGAGTAACACCTTACATTTTCGAATCTGTGTTCTTCAGCAAGGCCTTGTGCGATTTCAGGAATTCACATTTTGAGAGAGAGGTGCTGTTTCTACAAGAACGTACTTGACAAATGTAAAACAAATATTCCACAGAGCTCCAGCTCACAGAGTTTGTCCTGACCAGCGCACGAGGATGTGAGAAACACCTGAAGTGTTTCAAGAGCAGACTTCCCAGAAGGAATGGGGCAGTACTATTGCCATCACACAAAGCAATCAAAAGGCTGATACAGCTGGGGTGTAACACTGTAGTGAATTCTTACCATGGAACAAAATGGTCCCTGTTTACCCAACAGGAACAACAGCAAAAGAGAATTACTAGTATGGCTGGAGTAAGAAAAGGTCTTACAAAAGTGGACAGTGAAGAGGTTGGTTTGTTTAATCTAATAAAGGCCAAGACAACTGCATAGAAAAAGTACGTAAGATCAACACTGTGAAAACAAACCCCTAGTAGAACAGGATTATCATGCTGCCACAGAACAGGTGGGGCTACACCAGCCACTCATAAGCTTAGACACACGTTATAAATTACAAGTTCCAAAATCCTCCCAGCTGTTTGGTTCACAGAAAGTTTTCCAGCAACAGGAAAGGCAAAAGCCTGCTAGCTTTCAAAACAGAGCTCAATCAGCCGATGATGGGGTTTACATGAGAATGGGGCTAGGCAACTAGAAAGCCACTTACATTTCTGTCATCCAACAAGAGCAGAAATACAATGTTTTCTGCCAAATACACTGGGATTTTTAGAAGTGTAACTACAAAAAAAAAAAAAGAAAAACAGAGCTCCACCCCATAGTCCACAGCTTTTTGTAAAAGGGATAGGAGTACAAAGAAACAGAAAACCACAGACATCACATACACAATGATGAAAAAACCTGACACTTCCCTCCCACTCAGATCTTCAGGGAATATGCCCCAGGCCACCAGTCATGTACAGGAATGTAACCTGAAGTAAGCCTAAGACAAAACAAGCACACACTACTTCAACAGAAGGCAAGCTTCTTCAGAGAGGCAGTTTTGCTCTCTGCAAGAATAGCTCACTAAAGCCAACGGAATACCTCTCATGTATGGGAAATGGGAGCATGAGCTTAAATTTTGCAGGAACTCCACTGGTAACTTCCTATTACAAGTTTTACACAAAGACCATTTTATCCATTCTTCTAACACCATGCTACAATCTTTCAGAACAGTGACAATTATTAAAAATCAGCTCATTTTAATTGTTAATTTTGTTACCAGAAGGTCCATTTGAATGTTTTTGTAGCTGCATGTGCTTTTTTGCCAAAACTAATTACTAATACTTAAGAATTTTTTTTAATTTTTGAGAGTTAACGTTTAATCTTTGATCTACCACAAAACAGAATTTCCTTAAAAAAGAAAACTTCTTAAAAGCAGTAGAAATAAAGATGAGCCTCAGTCTATGGTTAATATTCCTCCCTTTAGTGACCTCTCTTCCATCTCTGTCACACATACCTCCAAGACTCTTTACATAATCAGAAATGATAGAAATACTTTGCACACAGGTCAGAATTATAACCCTGAGTTTCTGACAGACAGTATTTTGTTGTGCTCTTCGAAATAATAAAAAAAATCTATTTACTTCCTCATAACAGAAATATATAATAAAATGCAAGAAATTAAAATACTAAAATGGTTTCTTCTAGAAATATAGAGATCGTGTTTCCTTTATCACCAAATATTTTCAGTGTTTTTTACCTCTAAGCAACTGCAAATATTGAATTCAACACCCCATTTATACAGTGCATGTATATGTGTGTATACTTGCATTTCAGTATTGTCAATGCACAACCAGGATGCCATATTTCCGTGTTAAATTTCAGTAGAAAAATCACTTTTCAGTCCTAGCTTTGTAGTCAGAAATAGCTGCTCATCACTGCTTTGGGGTATGGACTCATTTCCATCATTTACTTCAACTAGATGTATACCAAAATAAGTCATTTGTTGGGAGAGGAAGGGGTTCCTTCCTCCAGCTCTACAATGCATACGAATGATGGAGGACACAGGCAGCGTAGAGTAACAAACAACTAGGAATTTCAGTTACGCACCAACTTCATTCCACTGCAAGCAAGCAGAATACAGTGATGGGTCCGTGTTTTCACATTATTTTGACAGGGAGAAAGGAATCGTTTTCCCACGAGACACTGACGTTCTTTCTCTAACATAGGCTTGTACGTTATTTGCAGTCAAGGAAAGACACTAAAGCCCACGTTTACCACATTATATGATACTAGGTCCTCTGGTATATCAGTTTCTCAGCAAATCAAGGCTTACTGGATTCTTCCCATTGCTTTCTCTCTGCTTCAAGTCCCAGCCTTGACCTGCCACGAACTCGAAGGAACCAAATCAGCATCAACAGTTGAAGAAACAACCACTTGGAGGAAGAGTTTCTCTGAGTTACACTAGGTTGGAAGAATAAATGGCCATATTAATCATACGGTTCCAACTCCTTGGAAATGAGTGGCTCAGTGTCTTCAGCTGTACTTTGTGCAGATTGTGGGGCCGCAACCGCCAGGCTGTGTATAGTCTCTTGCTGATGCTGCTTTGCCTTGTTATATAGTAGAACTCCAATTGTCACTAGAACAGTCCCAATGGCTGAGAGGCTCGTGATTTTGTTACCAAACACAATAATACTTAGCCAGATTGACAGCGCATGCTTCACAGTACTAGCAACACTGGAAAGGAATATAAAAATTAAGGCCAAAGAAAGCTTTCTCACGTCCCACACACAACCATGCTTTAACATAGCAGGACCTCTCTTCATTTTGCTTGCTTTTTAAACACCAATTCAGATTCCGCTTTTCCTCCTGAAGCCAATATCATAACCAAATTACTTGTATATCAGCACTCGCATCTTTATACTCATCTTAATTTTAGAGCTAGTACAAATAATTCACCTCAGGTTTTTGTCTTCGTTGCTTTTGAGTATGCAGTACAGTGTTAGCAATTCATTTCTAGCTCATACAGACGTCTAGAAAACGCTAACAGAACACTAGCAACATAACTATCACATGCAAGTCTGCTGCTACCATTCAGGTAATAGAGCATTATAACCTGAAAAGAATCAATACCTAAATCATACCAATACCACTGTAACAAGTAGTTAAGAAATTCTGTACACATATGAATACATACATGTGAGCAACCTGTTCCAACAGCATGGCTCAAATGCCGCTTTCCTCACACAGTGCAGGAGCAAACCACAAAGTTTCGGTGATCCAGATGTGAAAAGTTTTCTTCTTAATTTGATGCATTTATACGTTTACATTATTTATTTCTTTGCACAATACCTTTACTGCCTAGTTCTCAAGCATAAATACTGAGCAAGAAAAAAAAGAAAGTAAAATAGTGTTCTTGATATGAAAGTACAGCTTTACCTGAAAGTCACAGGAGAAATTTTTCCCATCAAGGCATAGGCTGTAACACTTTGTAAGTGGAACAAGACTCCATCTATCAAGAGAAGCACGACAACATCTTGGTTGTAGCTGAAGCTCCTCCCACTTTTCCCAATCACAGGCACATCCTAAACAACAAAAAAAGAGGATTTTACGAATTTAATTTATAAGCAAATCTAAAAGTGATTTTCTACCCAACTCATTATTATTACAAGCAGATACAGTTTTACATTTAAACTTCAGCAAAACAAAACCTAAAACGCACACGCCATTTAGATCCTACAAATTTCTCCCCCCAAAGAATATATTAGAAAAACAGCTCTCATATCTGACTGAACTTCCCACTGTGTTCAGCCTGCCTGCGAGATATTTTCTTTTCTGAACACTGATGCATGGCAATGAAATGCCAGAATGTGAAGGATACATATTTAACCTGACACATTATACTTATGTCAGCTCAATTTTGCTTTCAAAGAGTTAATATTCCTTTATACCTTGGGAATATCGGCAAAAAGTCAACAAATATTTAAAATTTGGTTTTCAAGTCTTTATCTAAAACTTTAAATGCACTTAGACAAAAACATGGTTTGATCTCAAAAATCCCGAAATAAACTCGGGCTTTCCGGGTCACTTTTCAACTCACATCTATATTCAATTATTTCTTTGAAAACTTTCTCTTTTTAACCTTTCCCCCAATCTCTTGCAAACATAAGACGAAATGCATTTCCGGGTGATTTTAAAAAAATGGGAAGAATGAAAAGGAAAAGTTACGATTAACATTAGTTGCACATTCTGCTCACAAGTCAAAAACCCCATAAATCAGTGCTAGTGAATTCAAATTACCATGAAAAATATCCAAGCTGGAATAAGCATAACCACTGCAGCAGCACTTGTGTAGAACTGAAGCTCTGGAGCTCTACAAAGGAGAAAAAACAGTGATTAAAATTATTAAAAGCTCCCTCTTTCTTAGAGCTGAAGAAAGCTGCATCATTATTGTATTTACACATATCACAAAGTAATAAAAGCCACCCGCCAAGCTTTGGGGACAGCAACATCAGAAATCTCTCACAAAGACAGTGTTATGCTTTTTGTGTTGGCTGAGATAGACCGAAGTTAAAAGGCACAAGTTTTCGAGACCAAAACTAGCATTTCATCTTGTGGTAAAATACATACATATAGTTATACTTATATATAGGTATATTTTACCACAAGATTTTACTCCTGGCTCGCATTTCATAGTTAAACATCAAGCAAGTTTGGTTTTGCATGCCTAATACGTTAAGGGATGTTTTATGATTGCAGAATAAGGATTTATTTCTGGATATGCCGAGAGTTTTAGCCAATTACGAGACTCTGACCTACCACAGCGGGATTGGAGCATAGAGGAGTTTTCTTTCCCTGATAAAATTATTTAGGTTCAAGCTGTCTGAACAGTCTGAGACAAAAAAAAAAAAATCTTAGTGCAATATAATCTTAATATATAGTTTCCTTACGTAGCCCAAAGTCCGTCTATAATCAAACTTGAAATATTATTAATACTTACGAAAATCTGTATTTATCTCCACTGAGTAGTTTTTTGGAAAAGACGTTTTGCAAACTGGAAAAAACAAACAAACAAACAAACAACCCACAACATGATTTATTCATGGTTTAGTTATGACAAATATATCAATCCATGAGAAGGACAGTTGTTTGCCTTAGATGGGTAGATACGTTTCTACACATTTCTCTTTCTACACGTTATGCAGCTACGGAAAGGAGTTTGTTTTAGCTCCTTTAGATTAACAGAGTTGTGCTATTTTTTAATCTCATGAATGCTAGCAGATATGATAGAGAAACTGTATCTTCTGTTAAAAATATATTTTAAATACCAACATTGAAATGTAGTGTACAAAAACAGCTACAGGCAACAATTTTCTTCAATCTACCAATACACAAAATTGCTTTATTCCACATATGCAACTATCATTACTTACCAGTCCATGATATTAGTAGATAAAGCTGCCGAGAAACCTAGAATGTTGAAACTGATTTCAGTAGCTGTACATAGAGCTAGGCCACCCATAACAGGAATGAGAGAGAGATTAACCAGCAATCCTGCAAATGACAAGAAAAAATTAAGTCTGAGTTTAATTACTGTACTTCCAATTACATGTATCAGATAATGTAGTTTTTGAAAGCTGTTTGCACCTTAACTTCTTTAACTGAATGGAAGACCAACTTACGTGAATGGACTTTAAAGTACAGAGGTTCTAAAGCAAGATCTCAGACAATAGCAGGGTGATCTTGAAAACAATACAGATATACGCTCACTGATAAAAGGACCTCCCTTGGAGAAAGAAGATGGACTGATGGCTCTCTGTTTCATCTTTTTCACCAAAAGAAAATTATACTCTCCCCGTTTACTCTGCGATTGAATTACTCTTCTTCCTCTGGCTTATTTCAGCCCTTTGCCATTTTGCATCACAAAGCAATCTTTACGTGGCTTCTGTATTACTCCTGACTTACAGCAGTTAACAAGCAAAATCTCTTCAAGCAAATAGCACGGAATCACAAGTGGAATCACAAAGAAATTATATTGTGGTAAACCAGTTGGGTTTTTTTTTTTTTAGTCACAGAATGAACAGTGAAGAAATTCAAGAATTTTAAATTCTGACTAGCAAGCCGTCGTTATAAGAACACACTGAACTGCTGCAACAGTATTTTCTCAACAGAAAAATAACTTCAGAGCTACAATGCCCTTACACAGCTGCATTAAAATAAATTCTTTTATACATTATATATTCTATACTTATTGCATTCAAACAGAATGATTCTTCCAGCTGCATTTACTTAATTTCTGTGGAATCTCCTCATCCATGGCCAACTAAGCAACAGTAAGTATCATTAAAAAAAGTTTAAAAAAATTTTGAAAAGTCACATTTCATCAGTGAAGTACTTACCAGTGTATTCTCCTAATATCATCCGAGACATGATAACCGTAAAAATAGGTGCAGAGCTTTTAACAGTTTCTGCAAATGAAACTGCCACATTTTTCAAGCTGACAAGACCCAAGACTACTGTTGCAAACCTGTAATGGAAGAACACATGAAACTAAGCAGAAAATAATGCTTTAAGAGCTGCTCTCCAACATCTAGTGTAAAAAAAAAAAAAAAAAAAAAAGAACTGTGTTACAATTTCTCTAGGTTTATAAGTTTGGGCTGCACTACCTAAGAATATGGGCAGGTGTAGTTGGCAATCAGGTTATCAAATCATGGCAGCTCGACTGAACTGCGGCAGCCGAGCAGCTGTGCAGCATTACTCCAAAGCACCTGCAGGGTGGAACGTGTCAGACCTGCTTCCTTCTGCTTTGGCTTAAACATTATTATTTATTCAGCACAAATGAAGGCACCCTTGGGCAACTGTGCAATTTCTATGGATGTACTGTGGACTTCCAGAAAACAAAGTTTACTTTTTAATGCACTCTAGCCAAGCTTCAGATGACAGTGTTTTAAGCTGAAGTTTTCAATAGGGTCAGCTGAAAAAATAATTACAATTCTGCTGACAAACAGTAATTCACCACAGAAATTTGATCATTTGCAGTTATCCATCTTTAGTGTAAATTAGGTACCCTACATATTTACCATACTTAAAACCATGAAATTAAACAGGGTGGCAGAGTTATGTTAAAGCTGCTCTGAATTAATTTGAATCCTGTTATCCTTTATCACTTTTGCAGTGTAGAGAAAACCAAATCATACATTCTTATTCTCTCCTAGACTGCAAACTGGTATTACCGCAGCACACAGCAAATATGATAATATATAAAAATGATAAATGTTAATAGCCTGTATCACCTTTGAGGCAAATAGTACATTAAACAAACATCAGCCTCAAAAAAGAACAGGAAGTAAATGGAGAGAGAAGTATGTTCTGAAAGAAGCTAAATGTGATGGGAAGCCAAGCTAGCCAAAAACCTAACATCTGGAAAACGGGACATAGCATTTAGCAATAGGAACAAAAAATAAAATTATCCTGTGATTTATTTTTTTTTTTGGGGGGGGGGGGGGGAGGGGGGAAGGTGAATACTCCAAACACTTTCCAATCAAGAATGAAAAGGAAGAGCACCATAAAAATCCAGCTTCTGTTGAGAAGAATGCAACAAAGCAACCAGATAGATCTCCAGGAAATATTTAACCATTTACCTCATTAATCCAACAAACAGCATTATCATGATGAAATTGGGTGGATAAGAGATGCGTGTTTTGTGTTGATACAAGCAGCATGGAACAAACATTTTTATACAGCCAATGAAGGTGGTTGAAAGCATTTGAACAGCACCTAAAGAAAAATGAGAGGGGGAAAAAAATAAAATCAGAAGACGATGGGAACATGACGAACCAAGCAACTTAATAACATTTCTTAGAAAAAACTTATGGGCAGTACTGTTAGCAGTTAAGAAACATGGCAATTACTGTCTAGATTTTATGAATTCTCACAAAAGCCCTTTACTTCTACATCTACCAACAAGGCAGCAGAATAAAACAAAGGTGGCATACACCTACAGAATCCAGATCACAAATGAAATGCCCTTTGCTTCCTCCTTAAAAAAACAAACAGCCCATTGGATAATAAAGGTCACACAAAGGCAACCTTTGCACTTCTATAGACAAACAAGATTAACAGCTCTGGAGACTATCAACAACTGACTCAATTTTTTTTTTTTTTTTTTTTTTTTTTTTTTTTTTTTTTAAACCCACACTACCCTCCAACACAGAAAACAAAAAATTACGTTTTTCTTTCTTTTAGTTTTCAAACACCATCTTACAGCTCCTCTGTGAGGAAAGTTTCATACCACCTTCCGGCAAGTGGCAGAACGGACAGTGTCAGAAGCCACTTTACAGGCTGAGATCACAACTCCTGAGTTCCCAGCCCCAAGATCCACCCCCACATCTCCTAACGAGGTCTTTTTCACTTCAGTTGAACCATTCTGTCCGTCAACTTTTTATAGAAGGATCTGGTATTGTCAAATATCTTTCTGGAATTAAAGCGTAAAGGAAAGGTAGGGTTACCTAGCATGCTGGGCTCTCCTTCCAGTAATGAAAGAATGTATTTGTTAAGAAAAAGAGTGCAAAAGCTGAAGAAAAACCACAAAGTGAGGTAGATGAGAGCATGAGAATTCCAGATGCCTAAGTCCGACTCAATGACCGTAGTCTCCGTGATAGTTATTTTCAGAACGTTCTCCTCTGGTACACTATCACTCCTGGCAATTACAAATTTTTCACTCCTGTTAGCAAAGAGCGAACCCAAATGAAATAGTGATTTTCCCTTTGGCTTTTCTTCAAGGGGGGGAGGATTAGGTTCCTCCGGTGTCTGAGCGCTTGTCACAGTCGACATGCTGACATTAAGAAATTAATATTTGTCCTTAATACAAACCAACATTGACTTAGCACAGAACAGCACTTTGACGGAACAAAGATATCACGTGATTAGTCTTTCATCTCCCATGGCCTGAAAAAGTGTACTTGGTCCTCCAAATAACATCTTGCATAAAAATAAACTTCACATGCTTCTTCATGTGGTCTACTCCATTTTTTTCTGCCTAAGAATGAAAAAAAAAGGAAGAAGGAAAAAAGCACATAGCTCTGAATGTAATGACATTTTAAATCCCTTATGCAGCAAAGATACATTTCACCTGCAGTTTATTAAAGACTTCTGTAGCTCATCTTTCAAACTGGACTTTGCACTCCTGATGTCATGATACCAAGGTTAAGCACTAGGAACTTATCTAAGGGAGATTATTTTTTTTATTCTAAAATAGCACGCACACACATTAAAAGACTTCATGTGTTTTTAACAACACAGCCTTTTCCATGATAATCAACTCCTCTTCAAGATTCCGTGGTTTCTTTTATCTGTCTAAGGTCTTCTTATAACCACTCAACAGAAAAATCTTCACAACCCAGAAAATCTGGGCAGGAGCCCATACCCTTATTACTAATTAATCTGTTATCATCTCAAGGCAAAGTGAGCAACCAGCAATCAAGGACTGTAACTTCCAATAATCATAAGCACAGTTATCCTGGGAACTATGAGGTCTAGGTGAACACAGTAGGAAAAGATGCCCAAGAGCTTTCCAAACAGACTTGTGCTCTATTTAATTACTTGTAAATAATGCAACATTACTTATTTTGGCACTGCAGTACTGTTAGAGCTTGCAATTCAGTGTTTAGTACTTGCAATAATTCTTAGTCTTTTTAAAAGATCTGACAGAAAAAGGCATTAAATCGTTTGCAAGCAGAGCTTTCTCCTTTTACAAATTACATTAAACGTGCCAAGTATCAGTAGAAGAGTACAGAGAATAACAAAATCAGTGACCTTTATTCTTCTCAAGTCATACAATGCTAACAGATTCAAAGTCTGTGTTAAGAAAGAAATTGTGCCTGAGCAGCTTATCTGCAACATTAAACCACACTATTGGATTTAGTGCTTTTTATTTTGCAGTCTGTGTTTTATGAGCAAAAAAATTAGGATCAGATGAGAATGAAATGACAGACAAGACCTCTTTTGCTCCTTAACGAATAAACAAGGGAAATGAAATTTGAAATACTTTACTTCGGAAGCACATGTGCTGGATATAGACAAGGTGGTGGACCTTACACAGTTAAACAGTAATTCTTGGGGAAGTTAATCACTGGGCATCAGAAAACGCTGTCTAAAGGAGATCATAACACTACAGTGCATCAGACAATGGCAGCACAAGAAATAATCAGCTGCAAGTAAAAGTTCAAGAGTTGTAACAAGAGCTACTGCACCTGCCCTGATTTTGTTAGTATGCAAACAGGCAAAGAGGACATTGTTTTCAGCATGCTTTTTTAATATCCAGTGTGGCATCTCAAAATAAATCACAAAGAGGTATTAAAGTGTTAAATATATCCTATCAGTTTTCATAACCTAAACAGCAGCTACTTCACAGTGAAATTTTCCATCCCTCATATTCTCTATTCTTGTTGTTACAGCCGTGCACAGGTTTCCATCCCTGTCCCCTTACCTCTTTCCATTTTACTGGGAAAGCACACTGGGGTACAAGACCCTATGACACGCTTGCATTAAACCATACGCTGGTGTTACCTTGCCAGTTTGAAGGAAGATATGCGTTCCTTAAGAGAATTTATTAAGAAAAATGGATTCGTGACTCATCCTCCTTTTTCAGGTCTTAAAAAAAAAAACACCCTCTACATTCAAAATGGTTCGTTATCACAACTTGTTAATACTTTTCCTGTTTATACTACTCAATTAAAAACAACAGCAATTAAGCACAACGGAACACCCACCCTCAGCAGCACTACGATATCATATTTGGTATCGATGATTCCACACACGGCAGGAAACAGAACAGCAAAAAAGAACGAAACTACTCCCCTAAGTTACTGACCTGCTGTCTTAAATCAACTGGGAAGTCTGAAGTGGGCTGAAAGAGTTATCCATCTGGATCTAATTCAGTCTTCCTCCCTCAAGACCAACCAGCAGCTGATGTTTACCAACAGATGAAAACGTGGCAGTGGTTGGTAGACTGTTTCTCTTGGATTGCACAACATTCAATCTTCCAGCTCACAAGAACAAACAGCATGCAGTGCATTTTATAGTCCTCCTTGTATCTTCTCCAACTTTTAACTACATTAGCAATAAAAATGTTGTATTAAAGGTGGAAAAAATACGGATTATAAGCTTTGAGAGTCTCAAACAAATTCTGCTTTACAAAAAGTAGCTAATTACCAATTCAACAACTCTCCAGTTTCTCAGGCTTTAAGACATCATATTCATAAGACTACCTGCACTCAAACTCCTTTTCCCTTTCTACTGGGAGCAGTTCAAAATTTAATCTGAAATACATTCATTTCAAATACACCAGCTCACAGCTTCTGAAATAAATAGAACCCTCTTCGCTCACTCCCAACTACAACAAATGTTTTTGTGGACACGTGATCGATCAAACCAGGGAAACTGCTCCCTCCCGGGAAATTTAAGGCTGCAGGAAAAGGTCCCTCTTAATCCGCACCAGGACCAGCACACAGCACCTACACTTAATTCACACCAGAGCAGCTTCATCTCATCACTGTAAAAGCAGTATGTCTACACAGATTGTTTTCTACAGGTCTCAGAAGAAACGGAACACCAAGTTTTGTGAAAAGTAAAATGCAGAAGCAACACAAGTTAACAAGAACACATACGCCGCATCTTTTCCTTAATTCTTTCATAAAAATATTTTCCAAAGAAACTATAAAATTCCACACTAAAGCCAAGTGAATAAAAGAGAGAAAAACCCCAAGAAACTGACCTCACATAAAGTTTTACAGCAGTATGATTTTCTAACACAATTTGAAAGCAAGGAAAATCACTTTTCTTTCCCTGGAAAGGGGAGGTCAGTGTCACACTCCCCTTCCTCCCAAACTGCAGAGATGCGAGGGGTGAAGCAGCTGGTGAAAATCCAGCTGCAGGCACTCAGCAATCTGCTAAGAGGGCCCTGACACATTCCCCACACCTGGCCTTCACCAAGGTTTTCTGCAACAGAGCTGCAGATTAGATAAGGGCGGCCAGCTGAGCTGTCTTCACCCAGCCCTAACACCACCAGGTCATCTTCTTTAGAAACAAGCATAACGTGAGAAAATTGAGAGTTCTGTCAGAGCCAGATATTTGATTTAAAAAAGGGAAGAGATAAAACCAACTCAGATATTAAATTGTGTCGATGAGGTTATCACTGACACGTGTCAGAAATCCTCATAATAGCATTCACTTACACTTTCTTTGCATAAGAAATTGCAGTTTTAACCCTAATTAACCCCGGAGCTCAATAGAACCAGAGCCTTTCCTCAGAACTGAAAGAATAAAATTTAAAGATAACACATACAGCAATGAAAGACAAAAGCAGTCACGTGAAAGAGGAAATACAGCATCTTTTAAAAATTACATATACTATACCGCAACATCTTGAAAATGAAGCACAGCATTTCCAGCACTACAGATTCTGTGTTTTTTAACTATCTATTGCAAACCCAGGTTATGCACAGAGTACTTCACGATTCTTCCACAGAGCATGCCAAGTATATTTTATGATTGAAATATATTCATTGGCAGACAGGTACTCCAGCAAATTTAATATAAAATTCTTCTGTGATGCAGCTCACCTCAAAACTGACAACCTTCTGGTCAGAAGCTCTAAGCTAAGCAGATTCTGACCATCACTACTGTGCGTGTAACACAGTTTTTTATTGCATTCATTTGTCTATGACTGGGAGTGCTCCAGACTTTGGAACGACCGCCATCTAACAGCGAAGACAAAAAGTCATTGCTACCAATTTTTTAACAGCTACAAAGGCAAGTACTTTCTTCTGACAACATCCACAAAGAACTCTCTATATAAAGTCAGCTTTACACCTCACACAAAAAAATAAAAGCTCAAAAATATTGCGAGTGTTAGAGAAACTAAGGCTAATGTGATAATGAAAAAATCGGAGGCTCGGTGTGCCTACCTCTTAATCTACTATTATGCGACATCGGTCACCCAAACATCGCTTCCAATGCAACGGACGTAGAGAATTCAGCATCCCGAGTAAGCTGTAAACATTAACGCTGTTTCACTAAATGATGAGAGCATCCGAGATGTTTACAAACACAGACCGTAAACACAACTGCAAAAACTATTAACATCTCCCATACAGAGAAGATGATGCAAATAAAGACTGAAATAGCTTAGCACTTTCTTTCAGTCCTAAAATCTTCCCTCCTCTCATGCAGAACCAGCCACCAGGCAGGCAAATCCCGCGCGTGTTGCCGCACGCCCCGCATCCCACGGGCAGGAGAGGCCGCAGGAGCGTGCCTCCCCCCCCGGGCCCCCCCAGGGCTTCCTCTGCATCAGCGCCCCGCCGCCGATTCCCCCACACACACACACCCCCGGGAACCGGTCAGCGCACCATGGCCGGCACCTGCGGGCTCCCGGGCACGCAGCCCCCCCCCCAGGGCGAACCGGGCAGGGGAGGCGGGACCAGGCCGCGCACCGCCCGGAGCAGCGGCGGGGCCTGGCTGGGCTGGGCCGGGCCGCCTCCGTCCGCCCCCGGGAGCCACCGCTCTGCGCGGGCAACGGCCCCGGGCGGGCAAAGCGCCTCGCCCCCGGCGGCCTCTCCCTCGGCGGAGGGCCTGGGCCTGCGGCCCTTTGGCACAGCCGCCGTTTCTTTCCCTGTCACCGCGGGCGGACACGGGGAGGTCGGGGGAGAAAAAAGGAATTTAAAAAAAACAAAACAAAACACAAAGGAAAAGGGGGTTACAGGGGACGCAGCGCCGGGCGGCAGCCGGGTAAGGCCCCGCAGGGCCCCGCCAGGCCTTTCACTCAAGACCGGCCCCGCTACCGAGCCAGGCAGCAACTACCGGGCCGCCCTCCGCTGTCGCGGCGGCTGAGGCGGCCACTCGGCAGCGCGGGCCGGGCGCCCAGGAAGCGGAGGGGAAGGCGCAGGCCTCAAACGCGGGGGGGGAGGGCGGGAGCGCCGCGGCCCCACCGCCCCCCCCCCGCCCCGGCAGCGCTTCCCGCCCGGGACGGGGAAGTGACGTCCCGGCCTGCCCCGGAAGTGCGGGCGCCGCAGCCATGTAGGTACCGTTACCGGAGGGGGCCGGCCGGGGCCATGGAGGGCGCCGAGGACAGGTAGCGGCGGGAACCTCGCGCCATCGGGGCGGGAGGGAGGCCGGGCGAAACCAAGCGCTGAGCGGGGGCGGCTCTCTGCCCTCCCCTGCCTCGTTACCCGCGGGGGGGGGGCGGGGCGTGGGCCCCCCCCCCCCCGCGCGGCCCCGGCCCCGCCTCTGCCCAACCTCGCCCCCCGGCACCGGCAGCTCATCCCCACGCCCTGCGGCCCCGTGAGTACCCGCGCCCCGCCCCGCCCGGCTGCTCTCCCCGGTAAGGGCCGTGCCGAAAGAAGAAGCCGGGGGACGCGAGAGCAAACCGGATTCGTGCCCCTTTGCAACCGCCGTCACCGGGCGGCCGCGGGGCTGCGGCTGCCTCAGTTCGGCCGGCGCCCCGTTGGTTTCAAAGAGTTGCTTTGGCTTAAATAAAGCTGCGTTTTCAAATAGCGACCGTGTAGTTCATCAAAAACTCCTCCACGTACCGAAATCACGGGTGACGTTACCCGTAGGCGACCTCCAGCTCCCTGTGCCGCCGGGGAAGGGGTTTTCCATCCCAGTAAAGCGATTTTTTTTTTTTTTTTTTTTTTTTGCTAGCGCGGTGCAGTTTATCTGTCTCCGTGGTTTAGCCTGCCTGGGAGGAATGGGCAAAAGGCCTCTCGCTCCAATGCGTTGCCTCTGGATGTGCGAACCTTTCTTTACGCTTCCCTAAAACTAAAAATCTTGATCTGGGGTACGGGGAAAAAGTTGGTTGCTGAACATCGCTGTGTTTTGATAGGCGTACGGGTGGGCATTGGCAATCTCGATTTCTGGAGATGAAATTGTAACGCCATGGCCCTTGGGAGGCACTGAGGGCAGCAGAAGGGAACCTGCAGGTATAAACCAGAAAAATCTAGGCGGAGCTTAATTATGAAATAAAGTTAGAGCTCTGCCTTCCTCAGCAGTTTTGGAGTTTCAATTTAACTGTAAAGAGTTCCCCTTCCTTTTTCCAGGGAAAACCCCGCACTTGTGTCATTTAGCCAACTTGCTGTAATGCGTTTCTTAGAGACAGCACCTACTGCATTACGTGCTTAAAAATCTTCTTCCTTTACAGATCAAACCTTGCTCAGAGCTATCATTTCCTGTGAAGATCTACTTCTGTGTCACTATTTTGTCTCTACTAAGTGTCATAGGGCTAACCATAGAGACACTTGTTCAGCAAACTGAGGAAGATTTCACCATTTCTCTTATTCAGTTAGTTGGAGTTGGTAAGAAACATTCCATTTGTATTTTAAAACAAATTATTTATTTCCCAAAGCGGTAATTAAGCAGCAACTGAAGTTTCTTATTTCACTCCACTTGGCCTGATATGCTACACGTAGAACCTTCTGCTAGTTTAGCACTAACGAGCTAGATGCTTTTGCTGTTGTTGCTTTTTCCAGTAGTATTTTAGGGAAAGGATCAGTGGTAGATACTGGTGTCATCCAGAATACGTCCGTGTGTGAATAGTGGGAAAAAATACTCAGATTTCGTGAATTTTTTCTGCGATTGGCTTTCTTACCGGTGTTCCGTTAGGCAGATGTGGCAATGATTTTGCTTCCAGACAGCTGTCACCTTATGTAAGATATACTGAATGTTCAGCTATGCCAGAAAGAGCTTACCATTTCCCCTTTTAATGTCTGCACCGCAATGTGCCGGGGAATTCAGAGGTGTCCACACTCCAAGGCTTGTCATAGAATGTACATCCCCCGACACAAGCCGTGCTTATACCCGAGGCGTACTTGGTCTCAAGGCACCTTCTTACATTGCAAGAAGCCAAAGATACATGGTTTGATCTGAAACAAAAGAAAATGTAAAGTCAACTCTGTAAGGATATTGCTTCACCTGAAGTATTTTAATAAAAGAAAATAAGGACCTCATTTTTTTTTAAAGCTATCTTCTTTTTTTTTTTTTTGTCCAGTAATTTTTGTCCCACAGGAAGGAAAATCCACACTTCCTTGGCTAGTTCCAATTAGAGCATCAATAGAAACTTATGTTCATATTCCTGGGTCCATTTCTATTAAATAGAAATGAAACTTTACGTGAAAATAAATACCACTGTAAGTATTTTAGGAAGTCCTCTTCAGCGGCTTTAGAAGGTCTTGGCTGTTGGCTCTCTGGGCAAACAGTGTGGAAAAGAATAGACCCTGTGGGTGTAGCACCTTGTGTACAAGAGGGACACGCTCACTGTAAGCAGTCATTGCTTTCCAGCTTTCATGCTTTTACCCAGAGGGAACAAAGACAATAGATTTGTTCCAGATTCTATAATTAGACACAGGCAAACAATACTCTTATCCCAAAACTCTGGTTTGATTAGCAGCTTTTCACACAAGACTCAGCGTACCAACAAAAATTGCAATGTTAGAACAGACCATCGGTGCCTCCAATCTGTCACACTGTTTTTGTTAGCAACGACTGTTTTGTGCTTCAGAGAAAAATGAAGAACCTTCATAATAAACCAAATGAATCACATGATGTTATCGACGGGGAAGTTGAAAGCACGCTTGCTAATCTATTTTTCCCCCTCCTACCTTCTGTTGATACTCATTAGTATTCTATGCTGCAACACACACACGGGAAGGAGTGCACGCCTCTCACAAACCTCTGGTTTAAATCGGGAAAACCAGTGTGTTTTTAACACATTACTTCCAATTTCCAAGTTCTAATGTAGACAAAAGTTGTTGTTTCGACACAGTAAGAAAGATAACATCGTTCAAGGAACATGTTGAAATTATTATTGGCTTACCTTGAGGTTTTAAGATGTGTAAGCTCACCTCCATAAGCACGCCAAACCCCCATGTTTTCCACAGGGTAGACAAGGACTGACCGAACCGGTGGTAGTTCTTTAAAGAAAAATAGATGCCCTGGCTGTAACAATCTCTTGGATATACCACTAGAGATTACTTACTTCAAAGAGGGTTTGGGATTTAAGTTGTTGAAAAATGTTCATTTACCAAAAACAAGGGGCTGTCCTTGGTTTCAGAAATGTGCGTATGCTATCTTGGCAAAAATCTTAATGCTCAGAAAAAACTTTGTTCTCAGATTATTTGTACAGACTTCCTCTGATTTAGCAGCAAAATTTGGAAAATAAGGAAATACTGTCTTAAATATTTCAGGTCTTCCTGAGGTCATAAGCATGCAAAAAATCGCATGATTCCCTTTGTAATTTGCCAAACGTTTTGAGTTTTCTCAATCACTGTTAATAAAAGTGAAAAAGGAAGTTCGTTCACTAGAAGGTTTGTTTAGAGAGACTGAAGTTATGATGTTACTTTGAAAACAATGACGACACTTTGTCCCCACGTCCCAACCTAGCAAAACTAGATTATTTGATGTGTGGAATCCAGGAAGCAGCCCTCTGGAAAAATAAATCTTTTATTACTTTATCTGTGGTAAGAATTAACGGGTGTTTGCAGGAGAGTCTACATAAGAACAAAGCACCGATTCCTGTTTTTGTGAAAGGAAAGCCTTTTCCTTATTTGAGCTTTGTCAGAATAGATGTGTAGAGTTCAACAGTGACAGCTAACTGCGGTGTTAAGAGTGGTGGGGTTTGATGTATTTCATAAAAACATAACTCAGAACTTTCCCAAACCAGTTCTTTTCTGGGCTACAGTTTACGGGGTGGGGTGTTTCAAAATTCCCACAACAAAAATAAACTGTTAGGAATCCGGTCTAAGTTCAGGTCAACACACGAGCCATTTGTGGTGGTCAGAACCACACAAACAGTACTGTAGAGGTACGTGTAAGAGTAGTGAGTTCCTTGTTAGTCACTTGAATTACTCTCACTGGGAAGGTTGGGTAATTCCAGTTCTTTAATAAAAACGATATTGCTTCATTTAATTCAAATACACTGTTCAACATAGTGTTCAGTATACTATTAATAGAATAACATACTACAGCTGCCAGTTAATTTGGACAGCTAATATGTTGCCATTTGCAAAGTGTTTTCTTCACAAGTAATTTAAAAAGCTAACAAATTATTTCATTTCTTGCATGCCAAACACAGGGGGGAGTACTCACTTTCAGTATCTGATTCAGGCTCCGTGGTAAGAATAAAGATACGCTCTTGACTGAGGAGCCCGAGTTACATGGTCTTGATGCTTCCATTTGGTCATCTGGATCAAGCACATGGAAAAATTGCACCGTGTGCGATCTGTGTTCTCCTGGTAACTGCCCTTTCCTTCTCCTTCCCAGTGTTCTGTGTGTACTATGTGACTAGAGGAATCCTGCAGGAGAATCGCCAGGAGCTCATCGTCTTTGTTCTTTCCATCTTGCTAGTGATGTTCCGTTCCATTGTCAACTTCACCGTTCTCTCTGCTGAGCAAAAGCCGAAACTCCTGGTTAGTCTCCTGGCTTTAATTAACTTTGCTTTTTTCCACATCTTGGATTTGAAAATCTTAGAAAGGCAAGATATCTGTGATAGGGGCACTGATAACAGAGAAAAATCAGGCTGTATTAATCCTACCCTTGAGTAACAAAACGTGCACCTCCACAATTGCAAATCTGTTTCTCTGAGCTATGCTGTGAGTTTCTTTATGGCAGTATCTGAAAGAAACATAAACACCAAAGTATTTTACTCACACAGGATTACTGCAGAAGATACCCTTCACTTTTCCTACTTTGCTTCAGGTTTATGTCTGTAAAACGACTGGCCTAAAGCCACGTAAGTCTAGCCTATGAACAGAACTGGAATCTCAAGTCTACAGGCAAGGACATTGCCATTAGCGCCACCGCGCCAAACATGCGGTGATGTGTTTTTGAGAGAGTTATGGTAACCTGCTGCAAGGCAACACAAAGATACAACGTGCTAGGGGAGGTACTGCCATTCCAGATGATCTTGTTTGCATTTCTAATGATAAAATGTAATACAAGGATTGCATTCTGTGCGATGCCAAGATTTGTAGTTAAACATTCGTTTGCCGTGCTTCTCTGAAGTCCTTCCCTTTTGTGGTCGCACGTTTATCACAAATACGAGATGGAGGTTCCTTGCTGTGAAGTCATCCAGAAATTATCTTTGATAGAAAGGATAGCAACCAAGCTAGGAAGGTGCCGCAAAGCAGAATTTGCCTATTCAATTTACATATTAATTGTACATTTAGTTAAAAATACTTACCTACAGCAAACTGGGCTGCTAGGGTCAATAAGGAACAGGCATCAGAGATGGAAATTACTTTAAAGTATGCATCCCAGACATCAGTTTATATATTAAACAAGAACCTCCGAGTAAAGCCTGGTGTAGAAGGTGTACTATTAAGGACTTATTTTTACTACTATAAAAGTAACCTGGATTACTGTAACTCCTACTTCCCAATCAAAATTTCTGAACCAGAATAAGGCATGCTGGTAGAAATAATCTCATATCAATGTAATTATGCCAACTTCAGCCATCTTTAAAGCAGCAGACAGTGTGAATGCTAGCAAAGTTGTGGATACAATCCAGACAAAACCCAATGTTTTCCAAAATTATATTAAGTACAGCATTCAGAATAACCCGCTGTCCCCACTGAAATCAGTGGGGAAGATTCTCACCACTTGGATTATGCCATACGGGAAGGTTAGAGCCCATCCCTGCCAAAGAAGGCTGTTTCTTCAAACTGCATAAAACCTCAAGCAAAACCTTACTCAGAGTTGTCATGATATTACAGGGAGTGCAAAGGTTATATTTCTCTTAACAGTTGTAAAACTACTACGCTGAGGGCAATGCAAACCAAAGTAGCCAATGTGAGTTTACAGTTATTACCAAGTGGTTGCAACAAATGGCAAAAATCATGGCCTGATCTTTGTCACTTAACAGTGTGGCAAACTGTTGTCTAAAAATGCTGTTCATAGGCAGCCTGGGTCTCCTTACTCCTTTATGCTTTTATTACCAGTTAGTAGATTTAAGGTTAAAGACTGTCCCTGTTTTGGCATGGCCAGTCACATCCTTATTTGGATGGGGCTCTGAGCAACCTGATCTAGTTAGTGGTGTCCCTGCTCACTGCAGGGGGGTTGGACTAGATGACCTCTAGGGGTCCCTTCCAACCTAAAACATTCTATGATTCTATGATTTCTCTTTCCCATCAGGCCCGCTTCGTTCTGATCCTCTTGGTTGGCTCCTTTGATGTGATCTGTGCCATCATCCTCATTCAGAGTCAAAGCATGATGGCCTTTCGAGTGGGCGGTGCTCTAGAAAGCCTACAGTCTCAATACTTCATGCTGAACCTCTGTTTTTCCATGTTGACCTTTGATCTTCAAGCACAGGTACAGAACTCTCCCCCCTGGGTTCCCGTTTTACCCTGCTCTTGAGCATATCCTAGAATTAGACAAGTTGAGCTGAACGATTAACTTCCTAGGGCAATCCTGCCTTTATCTTACCTTTTAGGTAAGATTAGCTTATGAAAGGTCATCTCTCCAGGTGTTTGCTATAGGGAAGCTTAGTTAAAATCCATAAAAATTAATCAATGTATATTTTATCATTGTCCTGCCCAAAAGGAAATCTTATTTTTGGGAAGTGTGTCCACAAAAACAATTGCATCCAGAAGCTCCAACCCAACATGGCCTCCTAAAATAAGAAAGATTATCATGGCACAACATCTCGGCCTACAGCCTCTTGCTTTCCAGCCATCCTAGCTGTCTCCTACGTTTGAGAAAATGATACTGGGATGAGAGAGGGGAGCCTGACCCAGCAGGGCAGTCGAGGTGAGATAGCAACCTGCAGTTACAGATAAGTGAAGCGAACCCAAGATCCGTTTAGAAAGAGTTTGTACTTCTGTACACCACCCTTCATTCTCGCTTTACTACTGTATTACCTTATGCTTTATCTGGAGCACATCTTACTGCCTTCCGTGTTCTTTGTTGTTGCTGATATGGCACACAGGGAAGTACGCCTGTCCTTGTGTCCTGTTTCATACTGTCTACAGGTTTTGAGGAAAAATGTTAGCCTTTAGATCTGTGCCCAACTTGCTGTTGCTGGGAGTTTGTGTCAAATATTTTTTGGTGGGCTGTATGGTCTCAGACTACTAATTCTACCAAATCTTTGCCTCTTCTCTTTCAGCTCTGCTTGTGTGTTCTGCTGATAAGTCTGCACGAGATCACCCTTCTACATAACATCATCTCAGCAACAGGCATTGTTTGGGCCTGCCTGAAGATGACCATTAGCATCATCGCAGTAAGTGTTAAGCTAACAGCGACACTAGCAAGAATAGTCAACTTCTGAGACTACAGGTTCTCACCCTGAGTAATTACCGCAGGCTGGGAAGTCACAGCCATCCCATCCCATGTAATACTGCTAAGTGGAAGGAGCCAGAATGGATCCCTGCAGAAAACAAAGAGCACCACCAACAGTGAAGTCAGGTTTCTTATAAATCTGTGTCTCTCAGCTGAGCACGCAGGATGGAACAACATCACACTATCATTATTCCTTTCTGAGGGGCACTGTTTCCTCCAAATTGTGATGAAGATGGATATACAGACACAGTGAGACTGCATAGGTCTTATATCCTTAGAAACCACACCAAAAAGATGAGCAGTCTTTTATTGGGGCAGCTTCTTTAAAGGTGAGCAACAGTTGTCAGGTTACCAATGATTTGTGAACCTGAAATGTGTTTTTTCATGTCAGTCAGACTGAACTTCCTCTGAAATTCTGAAAGCTCTGTTCCCAGAACAATCGCAGAATCAGGGCCAAAGTATATCAGATGTGCAAGTCTTTTATTACCAGGAAGACATTTAGGGAGTTTTGCATTTGTTGTTTTCTTAGGCTCCTTGGGTGTTTGCTTTAGCCATTCAGACAATTTCCTGGCAGCTGAAATACAGCTTTCCAAGTGTTTTGATTGCTTTCCTTGTTAGAAAGTGGAGCTGGCACCAAGCACTGTTGCTCTTAAAATTCTTCAGTAACTTTAGGTGAATAGTTGCACAGAATCATCTTTCTCCTGGAGTTAGGAGTGTTGTGGCTGCTAACAGCTATCCAGCAGGGAAAAACAGACAGGACCAACTGCGAGTGTGATGCTTAGGAGTGCAGAGAGGGGTATTGCAGCTTGTTTTCCTCCTGGGAGCTCCTTAGGGAGCACCTTCCTGAGGCACTGGATCTATGCTTTTAGTTAAATTGTATCAGGTATGGAAAGAAGGGAGCAATTAGAACCATGTCTGTTTTCCTGCTAGGATTAAAAGTGTAAACCTTTCAGCTACTTTTCCCCAACCATCAGAAACAAAGTTGGTATGATCAGTTGCCATTCACGGATTACGAGTTCTTTGCTTCTCCTTGATTTGCCTGTTAGGCATTAAAAGAGGCACTGTTTCTTGTAAGAAAAGAAAGAGGCGCTTCAGTTAGATGGTCTCGTGTCAACAGCAAACGTGTTTCTTAATAGTTCAGTTAGTTACAGTAAAAGTCCTAGGGATAAGTACATATGAGCCCTTTGCTCAAAACTGTCTATGTTAGAACTACTTGAAAGCTACTTTTTACCCAGTCTAGCTTCATGACTGACTTCTTTGCAGGGAGAAGTTAACAGCTTCTTGTCTAACTAAGAAATAGCAAATGTGAAATTAATGAGAAAAAAAAAAATTAGTGCTGTATTTCAGTAGCTGGCAGCACTGCAGAGCAACAGTAACTTAGAAAAGGTGGGTGCTTTTCATGAGTGTCTGATAGCTTTGCATCCAAGCTAAAAACAAGTCTGTTTTAGGCTAGAGCATGTAGACAGTTTGACAGAAGGGTCACAGGAGGAACTCCTTTTCCTTACCCTGTTGAAACAAGTTTTTCCCAATCAGCTTCTAGCAGATAATGCAGCAGTAGACAAACATGTATCATTGTCATGTTCGGTGCTCTCAGAATCCGCACCTGCTGTGAGGCTGTTGCGCAAGAAAGGTATGGAGCTGTTCATAATCCACCAGAAAGTATAAGCATAATAGAAGGGAAAACTTGGAAATGCCTCATGCACAGTCCTTCCTGGTAACCGCCATACCTGAAAGCACAGCTAGACCTCATGTGCCCTTATTTCTGCGTTGAAGTACATGCCATTTCACAAGGGGATTATTCATTATTTTTCTTCTATTTATACACATGCTCTCCCATTTCACAGGATCACAGAATGGCAAGGGTTGGAAGGGACCTCAGGAGCTCACCCAGTCTACCCCCTCAAGCAGGCTCACCCAGAGCAGGTTGCACAGGACAGCGTCCAGGCAGGGTTTGAATCTCTCCAGAGAAGAAGACTCCACAGTCCCCCTGGGCAGCCTGGGCCAGGGCTCTGTTGCCCTCAAAGCAAAGAAGTTCTTCCTCACATTCAACTGGAACCTCGTATGCTTCAGTTTGTGCCCATTGCCCCTTGTCCTGTCACTGGGCACCACTGAGAAGAGTCTGGCTCGGTCCTCATGACATCCACCCTTAAGATGCTTGTACATGTTGATGAGATCCCCCCTCAGTCTTCTCTTCTTCAGGCTAAACAAGTCCAGCTCTCTCAGCCTTTCCTCGTAGGGGAGATGCTACAGTCCCCTCATCATCTTTGTTGCTTTACTTAGTGGATTTATTTTTCCTATCTCCATTATTTATTTTCTCTCTTTTCTCCCACTAATTACTAATTCTCTCTTTCTCCCCCCTCTTGTTTCTCAGCCTTTGTTTTCCTTTCCCTTTTGGTCTTATCCTAAGAGGAGCACTATGCAGTACCACACAAAACAGAGACAATAGTAGAAGTAGCAGAGAACAGACAAACTCCCTTAGGGGAGGGACAATTCCCTTAATGCTTTTGTAGAGGTTCATATATTGACCATTGCAGAAGGATCAGCATTAGTTTGGAGGGGAATCTATGGTTGATCAGATGCACCAAATCTTAGCATAGCATTGGCATGGTCACTGCTCTCATTCCCAGTGACTCAGCTGTTTTTCTTTTGTTTGCTCAGACCTGGCCTTCCACTTCAGGACTGCTGAAAGTTGCTACCTGCTGGAAAGAAGTCCATCGTTTCTTCTTTCCCAAGTCCCAAGCTTAATTGTGAAACAAAGTTTTCCTGACAGTTAAATCCTCTTGCTTCTCCCACACGTTAGTTCTCAGTGACTTTAATCCTCTGTAGTAGAAACAAAGGTGGAGAAAAAAGTCACAGAGTGCTTTCTGTCTGTTAGCTATGAAAACATTAATGTGTTAGAGAAAAATCTGGGCGTACCCAAAGAAAAAGTACATCAGCTTAGATGCGACTCAGAAGAGTCAGCTGCTTCTCCATTTAAGCTGACTGGGAGTTGTACTGTAAGTATTAGAAGGCGGAGCTCAAGAGGATGCTGAGATGGCTCAAATCACACACAGCTGTCAGGATGTGCCCATGAAACAACCAGTTCTGATTTCACCAAGATCACTCCTGGCCCAGCTCTGTGGAAAACAGATCATATTTCCTGCTAAAAAAACATAGGTAGAGAAGGCAAGTGGAGAGCAAAGTTACAACTGAGAACTCAGCTAGACCAACGTTTGAAATACTATTGAAAAAATCAACTATACGTAGCCTTTATAAAGTATAAAGTAAAGCTGTATATATCTCATCTTATTTTACAGATTTTAAAAGAACTGAAACCTCTAGTGTGGATTTTTCTGAGTCAGAACATACCTGAAGTAGTTTATCTCATCTACCTGCTTTACACGGTAATTTTTCAAACTTACTTGCTTGATAATAAGGAGCAAGGCTGGAGGCCTCCTCTTCATTACTGGATCCTTGGGCCCAAAACACGGTGCCTCATTCCTGAGCACAGCCCTTCATTCCAGCTCCTGTTAGAATCAATGAGAGCAGCAGGCATGTCTTCATGGATCCACTTTTCAAGACAGGAACCATGTCAAATTGCTGTTGAACTGATTGCTTAGAGGAGAGAGGCCCTGGAAGTCTCTGTAACTGGCAAAGCATTTGGAATGATTAGGGAAAGATGCAACAAAATCTTCCAGTACAAGGTACACAGCTCCTCAAAAATGCCTCCCCTCTTTGACAGGAGTCTCAAGTGGCGCCAGAGCATTTGGCCATCTGCAGGGCCTCAAGTCATTATCTTTTAAAGAATTTTTTAGGCAGCACCCCCAGCTGTTGATCCTGATGTAGCCAAAACACAAGACAGTGCAAGCCCAAGAAACTCCAGCGTTAGGCATTTTTTTGGCACTATAATAGTGATATATCACTTATCACTGGGGCACCCCAGCACCTCCCACAACACATGTAAAAGGAGGTAAGGAAGAAGAAGGGCAAAGCAGATTGTTCATCCTGGGAAGGGCTCGAATGCTGATAGCAGCCAGTGTTTCTCATACTTCACATAACTAGTCTCCAGATACTGATAAAAGTCCAGTGGCTGCAGTCATCCAAGTCCTTGGGGTTCTGTTTATTAAAGTACGCAGTCAAATCAGGTTCTTCCAGTTATTTGCTGGCAAAGTACAGAAGGACCACACACTGTCTTTGGTGGCTATACTTTACGTGCATTGCAGTTAGGAAGAAAAGTACAGGCGGTGGCTTCTGACAACTTGGAAATAGCTAGGTCTCCTTACATTTTTGCACGGCAACAATGAGCATGCAACAGTGCTGAGCAAACGAAGGCATGGGCACGCAATACTCTATGCTAGAAAAATCTGTAATATAGTCACTTCTCCAAACCAATTATTTTTAGCATCTTTTATCTCGCTACCTGAAAGGCAAAATTGAAACAAACAAACAAAAAAAGGGTAAGTAAAGTGTATTTACCATTAATTACTTCAGGTCCGAAAAAGGTGCTAGATCAACTCTATATAGCAGCTGCTTAACGTTTAAGGTGCTCTGCAGCGTAAATAGGAAAGCTGATACAACTTAATAGACAAACTAACTGCACCGAAACTGGCCAAGACATCCATAACCTGCCTTGATTTGGGATACGCACCACTGGGTTTGTTAACAAATCAAAGTAGTCAGACCTGTGCTTTTTGTAATCTCATCCTGATAATCACTAGGCCTGCCAGGGCAGTGACTCAGACCTGTAGGAAGGGGGAAAAGAGATCTTAGTATCCTGTTTTTTTGCAGAGGCCTCTTGTCTTAGTATTAACATGCCTGATCATACCTTGTTCATGGGAGCAGCCATCCTCCTTTAATGCAGCAGATAGCTGCAGGATATAAATATTGTTGCTTTTAATGAAAAGTTGCCATTTTCTCTGTATCAGAAGCCTCAAAAAAGCACAGGTTAGGCAATTACTAATGTCATAAGCACAATACTGAGGCTAGCCATGAATGAAAATGGGATCATGAAGCAAGCCCCAAGACATGCATGACAATAACAGTACAATGACAGCCAGGGAACATAACTTCATCCTGTATTTTACAGTGGAAACAGACTGAGATGGAAGATGTGGTCTGGTTTCCTTATCTCCAGCTTAATTGTTTTCTCAATCTGGGCACAACGCTGTTTTCATTTGCCTTTAAAAATGCAGAGATCAGAAGGTATAATGCATTTAGCTAGGGTCAGCCAGGGAATCGCATAATCAGGAAAGAACGACAATTTAAAAGTGACCAGGTTTCCCCCCACACACACACAATCTAGTGACTTCTTTCAGAAATTTAGTGGTTGATTGCATTTTACAGCTTCAGGGTTTTGTGGCACTAGGTGTTGATTGTTGTATGTCTCCATTTTCCTGCAGGTGATAAAGGAGTGGGGCAAAGGGAATTCTTACACGCTGGAAGCTGCTTTCGTTACCGGCTCTTGCATTTCTGTTGCAATAAAATCTGTTTTGTTTTGGGCACTGATTCACGTCTACCGCAGCTTTGGGCAGGGACTGAGAGAAAGAAGTAAGTGCTTGAAAAGGTTAATTTAACTACAAAGGTTGTAGCCTATTGTATCACAGTCACAATTAAGTAGACAGCTTGTCGGGCCAGGAAAATGGTTAAGGGTAGTCACAATAAAAGGCAGATCCCTCAGGACATCAAGCATTACCGCAGCCTCAGAATTTACTGGCCTGACAAAGCTCAGAAGCTTGGATGGAACTTACGTGATCTCTCCCTGAAGAAAACTGACCTTAGTCAAAGTTGTTTCCAACCTATGCAAGAATTGCTGCCATCCAGAAAGAGCTACCTGTGTGGAAAAATCTCCTCTATACAAGATACGTGTAATTTTTCTTCTTTATCATCCTGTATAACTGCCTTATAGTAACCAAGAGAGACAGAAGAAAGGGACCTAGAGAGCCACTACCCAAACCTCCTTCTACATGAAGGACATAAATGCTGCTGCGAGGCATTGACTTTGACTGATCTTCCTCTCTTCCCACAGTGTTTTCTTCCTATGGAAGGATCGACTCCTGAGCGGCCCCCTCCTGTTCCACCTGCAGCTCTTACAGAGTGAATTCATAGCTGGGCAAGTTCTGATCAAGTGCTTGCCTCCAGGACGTAAGATAATGGGTCAGTTCCACAGAGGTAGGGGAAGTTGCTAAGAAAAATGTCTATACATTTCTTGGTTTGTATTGTGCTAGGGAACCATAGCAGCGCAGCTGGTAACTTAGTTTAAAAAGCAAAGTGCGCTTGGGAAATTAACAGTAATCCTCTCAATTCAATGACTTTTGCTGACAGGATAATGCATTTTTCACTCCTCGTTTTCCTGATGTTGCTTTGTAACTGCAGGAGGTTCACAACATGCATGTGAATAAAGATTGTTGTTAATGTAAATGCTGTTTTTCTGGATATACACAAACATAATGAAAATAATTTGCACACCCGTCTCTCATTACTGAGCCTAGAAGTGGCTTGCCCTACCATCATTTCTCAACTCAGATCTGTTGCTGAACAGAGGTTGAGCCCCAGCGTTGTTTTGATGATGTCTGTAGTCCCTGATCTCCACTATGGCTGTGTGATGGCCTAACCCCAACAGAACAGCTAGGGCTCCTCTTCCTCCTCTGATTTCAGAATATTTCAAATTTTTTTTTTTTTTTTTCCTCCAAATCCCAGCTACACATGAAAACTACACAGCGTAATCTCATGCCTTCCTATAGTGTATCTAACTGATGTGCCATTCCGTACACAAGGATGACTTAAAATAAGCCTTTAATCTTGTAATTTAAATGTTTGGTACTTTATTGATTGGAACCTTTAGCTACTGGCTGTCTATTTTTTAATAAAGTGTAAACACAGTTTGCGCACAGATTGTTGTTTCTCACATCAGCAGCATGAGTTCAATGGGAAGGCTGTTCAAAAACTGAGTATGGAAGAGGCTGGAACTGTGATTCACATGTGCTGTGAGCACTGCCATAATGTTCCTCTTTCGATACATCTTTAACTTGCAGGTGTCTGTACACTGCAAAAAGTAGTTAAAATAGTTTATTGCAGCTTATTAGGGAAATTTACAAGGATGATATCAGAACTTCTGTAAAAAAAATTCTCACCCTAGTCTTCTAAACCTGAAACAAATCTATTTTATAGATAGCACAATGGAGGTGTGAAGAGGTTAAATGTCTATGGCCAGACTGCATACAGCTGACAATATCAAGAGAAAGCACGAGAATACCAGCTGATGACCGTGACTTCATTCCACAACTCAAAATGTGACTATGGATTGTTGCTGAAACGGAGGAACACAATTAAGCATATTCAATCCTTTTCTAAAACAAGCAAACATGCAGCAGGTCTTGCCTAGAGCAAGACCAGCAAGGGAAGACTTCAGTCTTGCAGTAGGCCTGTACTCGGTCAAAATGAGCTGAAGAGAGTAGGCTTGTGCTACGCTCTTTTTATCTTCATATCGAGACAGCAGAAACAACTGTATCACTAGAAGGAAAAAAGTTGTGGTTACTTTCAAATGTTTATCTCCCCAAAAGCAGATACGTATTGTTATGCCTTGGGGAATTAACCTTCATATTTTCACAGAAAAATGTTCTTATTTCAGCCTAAGGTCTTGTTAAGTTCCTGTGGAAATCTCCCTGTTCTTTTTCACAAGGTCTTGAAGTTAATACTGTGCAGATAAGAGCTACTAGGCCGAAATCTGTGAAAGTTTCCCAACACACAATCCTGTCATAATCTGCAGATGGTGTCTTTGGCCTACTCCAAATTGAAGCACTTAATTTTTTGCCCAACCATCCTAATCCTGGATGTAGACAATCATTAAACCGACTGGTTCAGACAACCATAGCATCACATTTGCTATTACTAAAGCAGGAGATTAATCCAGCTAAATCCAAAGTGAACTTTGGATAAATGCAAAGTTACTTATCACATTTTTTTATTGGTATTCACCAATAGAAGAGGAAAACAATGGGACCAAATCACACTGTACCAAACAAATGGAAGCTACTGCTCTGCAGGTCATCAAGAACTTCCTCTGTCAAAAACATTTAGGAAGTTTTACCCACAACGGATAGGTAAAAGGAGATTTCAGGTTTAGATAATTTGCACAAATTCTTTACACAACACCTGATAAATACACAAACATTTCCCCTTCTTTGACCAACCTTCTTTTCTATGCTTTATGAGAAATCTCTCAGGAACAGGCTACTTTTTTGTATGCAGTAAAGTAAGTGCACACAACAGGAAGAAAAAGTCCAAACCACTCATATGCTTCATTTTTGCATTATTTTCTACCTGTTCTTTGTTCAAGCCTTTGAGTTCAATTTTTCATTGTGCATTACTGAAAAAAACAAATCAACTTGCTATTTTCCCATCACTACAAAGCACTGGTAGCTCTAATTGCACTTCTCTGGGTATGGTTTCCTGCTTTTCAGTTTGAGGACAATACATGAGACCAAACTCTTCTTCCCCTTTGTGTTCACCCTTAAAAAAACCTTCAAGCTGCTGTGCACACGCACAACAGCTGATACTAATTTGGATTCCAGAAAAGTTAGAAGAACTGCACAGAAAGACCAAAGATAATTTGACAAAGTAAGGAGGAGCATTTAGGCCTTGCAATCCTGTGCCCCACAGTAATGTCATTAATTGGCATGGCTAGTTCCAACTGTCTTTAGAACATAATCATGTTCTACAAAACAAATCCTAACACCACTGTAAATGCTATTTGCTTCTCTGTCACTCCTTTCATTAGCAATGCAGGAAGTCATCTCGCAGTTGCGCAAGGAGCGTGACACTGGCATCAAGAGGTAGGACTGCTGTACAAAAAGAGACCCAGATTAAATTAAATTCAGTATCTCAGGGAACTGCAGCAACAAGTGCAAGCTGTGTTGACCTTCACATCCAATACAAGATATTTTTTGTACTTCCTGAGATGGCTGTAATCCGTACTGCCACAATCCATACTGCCTATGTGAACAATTTAGATTAACCTACGTGTCGGTACCAACATCCATTTCAGTTTATCGTGTAGACACACTGCAGGACAGGGCAAAACTAGAAAAAGATGGCCTCAAGCTTCACACAAGTTTATGGCCAAATCTTCCTATTCTAGGCTACTTAAGTTCTCCTAACTCTTAAAAACTCAGGGTAAATTGATACAGCCATTTTTTAAATCAGCCCAGCTGAACTGATTTTGTGCCAAAATTTTTGATACCTCAGCTTTGGAAAGACTGGGGGTGGGAGGGAGTGGAGAGTAGTTTTTGCTGGTTCAAAAAACTATGGTGATTACAGCTCTCAATGCTAGAACTGGGCCATTTAAACTGAAAACAGTAAGAAGCCTTCATTCTGGCAAGACGGGACTAACAAACTGCATATAAACTATCTCAGAAGAATCATCTGCAGAATGAGGGCCCAGTCTTTGGCAGTGCTATTTCCCTGCTCTATGTATAGGCGATAGAGTGCCACTGTCACAGAAATGGTGGGTTACTGCTTTGGCCAGGGACAGCAAGCGCTTGCCACTAGCCAGGCCTGAGAAGATGGAAAACTCTTTCTAAGGTACCTTGTAGAAACAGCTGTATTAGCTGCCTAAGATATCTCCTCACATTTATCAATCACTTGATGTGCATGAACTGTTGGAATAGGTCACAGAATAATTATGAAATCATAAAAAGACTCTTGATCATTAGCCACAAGTTTCATGGAAGAAGTGTCTAGAACTTGGTCACAAGGTGCAAAGGCAAGGGCAAGATGGGCATTTAAAACTACATTTTCAATCTTAAACTTACTAGGTAACAAATTATCTGCGATTATCTCAGATTATTGCCCTTATCTATTTCTTTCCTCATTTTTCTACTCTGGGGCCTTCAAAAAAGTAGCTAATGTAGCCCAACCAGTTGCACAGAAGATGAGTTTCAACTTGCATGGCAAATCCAGCTTTTATTTTGAAACCTTTGCGAAAAGACTGGTATCAGACATATACATTCAAAAAGCCCTTAGGTGTATTTCTAGTAAACAGACACTACTGCCCCATCAGACACGTATCAAAGACCCACACTGGACATTTGCCTTCCAAGCAAGTAATTGTGTATACCTAATCTTATATTCTCAACAATCAAAGTGCTGCTTTACAAATCCAACTTTACAAAAAGATTTTATTGAAAGGATTGAAAAATATTTGTTTTCAACAATATTTAAAACAAGTTTTCAAAGCATTAACAGTATGTAACAGGATTTTTCCTCTTTTAAAAATTCAGTACACTGCTTTATTCCATACTACATCAGTTGTTAATAACTTCTTAAACTCTCTACTAGAGAATAACTTTAAAAAAAAAAAACCAAATTAATTTCCAAGCTTACATTTTGGCCCTTTGTAGACTGGAAAGGATTTGTAGGTACAGTGACATTTACAAACCCTTATATTAGAAACACTGCTCTTAATCAGCAAAGACCTATTTTACTAGTACAGTTTAAACAAGTTACTTTGAGTAAGCTACATCAGCAAAATGGGCTTTTATTGCCAATATAACCAAGTCTGTATTACAGCTTTTTTTTTCCACAGCTGTGGTTTGAACAGAAGTTACCCACACTAAGTAGCTAAATAGGCAAAACTCAAGTGCTGTTTAAACCTCACTAGCCTGCTTGTGAATTGCTCGTTTGCGGATTAAAGGCCTTGAAAAGGGACTTTGTACAGTTAGATAAATTTGTCAAGTATTAACACAATTTGGGTTGATATAAAGCAGCTAGTACAATTATAATCAACGCAGCTTTCTGAAGAAAAAAGCAAAGACTAAAGCCATCATGTGACTTTCTTGCCCTTAGTCGGTGATTGCAGCTCTCTACTTGGCTGATCAGTGATCCAAATAAGATTGTTATCAAGCAGGAATAATTGTACAAGCAAAACTGCAGAAGCCTCAAAGCCAGTAATGCAATTGCAGTACATGATAAATTTAAAGATGGCTCCTAATCTAGATCTGATCTAGAGAAAGTAGTTAGGTAAGTTTTGATTACAGATTTCATTAACTATACACTCTGAAAATTAAAGTTCGGCAATTTAGTCAATAATAGCTTTACTATTATAAAAAGCATAAATAAAAAGTGCTGAATATAGTTTCATCTTTAAAAAAATACTAGATAAGGCTCATTAATCATTTTGCCTTGCCTCCGCAAAACGATTTCCACTTCCTAGCACGCCACTTCTGCTTGTTTTCCACTTACTTAACAATACATTTATATGGCCACTATACCCTGTTCCTTCTCTCAATTATTGCATGTTTAAATAAAACAGTTTCAAACCAAAAGTCTGACACTTCTATAGTTCAAAAAAGTAAACAGCTATTAAATAACTGAATACTCCACCTAAGAAACCCGTAAGCAGCTTCAAAACAGTGATAAAACAATTACTGCAGATTCATGTGAAAGATAAATCCCAAAAGCTATCTGGATATTCTCCAAGATATCACAAAATTCATCTATTTAGACCAAATGAAACCAATGTTCTATTTTACAAAATTTACAAACTGAGTATTAACACATTTTCATTGGGATTTGTATCATTAACCAGGAGTCTGCTTCTCTCTTATGGAAAAGTGCTCTCACCTGGATTTAATAAAATTAGATAGACTAGGGCAGCATCCAAAATGCAAGAGACATTATTTAAACCATCAGAGGACAGCAGGTCGGGCACAGTTTGGAAATCAACACATTTCCCATTACCACTTTGGACCACATAAACAACATAAGACAATCATGAAAAGTTCAACAGAGGTTCTCACTCCACTTTCAAGGAAATCCCACCTTAATCAGTAAATTAACTCCTCCGCAGTATTATGCCATAGGCTGAAATTTAACAGATAATATCCATTCCTTTAATGACCAATGCAGCAAGACTTTGAAAATGCTAAAGTTTGGATAGTTATGATCATGAGACTGCACCACACAGAACATAAATGTAAACATTATACTTGGGTTTGATATTTTTCAGTTAAAGTACAGTACAAACCCTTTTTTCCCAACTCGGTTTTTTGTAGATTTTTGTGGTTTTTTTTTTTCTTTCATAAAAGCACATACAATAAAATATGTACATAGAGAAGTTAGAAACGTTTGAAAGCATATTAAAAAAGTAAATACGAGACTTAGAATATCTTGAGTGTGCTGAAGGCACCATTGCTACTCTGCTGGGAATGTGTCCTCTCATTATCAGCCTACCAATGCAGTATCCCTTCCTGTACTACTCAGCACCAAGAGTTGGAAGGTACCTATGGAAATTGAGGGCTTTCAGGGCCTAGTATAGGGTATTTTTTTTTCCTTCAAGACAATAGTGGAACTAGACAATATAGTAGTAACTGAAGTCCGGATTCTTCTTGAACACTCAGAGAAGTGTTACAGTCTCTAATGCTACCATTTATTCCAGAGACTCAAACAAAAATAATAAGAAAAAAACCCAACACGTTGATGATTCCCACCAACAGGAACTAGAGCTATAAACTAACTCAGCTACAAAAATGCTGTAATAACCAACTAAGTCCATGCTAATGCTTGTCCATGCTATATGTGGATATTTACATAGTGATGACAGCCAAAGGTCAAACACTGTTCAAATGGGCGTAAGATACATAGATATATATATATGTATGTATATATTAAAAAAAAACCAACTTTTTACTAGTTCCATATATTAATAAAAACATTCTTCACGGGTGTTTCTTCACACTGTGTCACATTCACAAGTAAGAAGAAAGCATTTTTAGCACTGTCTTGATGGGGAGCTGGGCAAGAAGTATTTAAGCTAACAAAGAGAAGCTTTTTTTTTTTAAGAAAATTTTAGAGCCTTTATATGCATAGCAGTCTTAAATGGAATTACAAATATACCAAATTAAACAGAATATTTTAATGCCACTTTTCTACTGCCACTTTTCTATTATGTATCTACATTCAGCCTACCGTGTTACTGGTAACTTACAGGTTACAATCAAATCTACAGATGCTGTTGCAATACCCATCAGAAATAATAATTTTCAGATTGCTCATTTGAAGGAAATTCACATTGGATTACAACAACTGGAGCCCACTTTCTTCCATTCATACTCTTGGGGGACAGGAAGTAGCACAATAATTTCCAACCATCAGCAGATCAGACAGATATAAACTATAATCACTATATATGTCTGAGATGGTGACCACACTTATTAGCCATAAACTTAAAAATCCAAGCATATAGAAGGGATACTGCCACTTTCCATTCCCATGAGTCTTGTTAGATGTAGACACTCAAAATTCTTCTTCTTCAACAGCAAAGTTATTTTGCTTCTTTCGAACATTCCAGTGTAAACACTCAGCCAAGCTTTCAAACCAGTCGCTCACAGGATCTCGGAAACAGATCGAAGGAAGGGGATAGCAAGAGGTAGTGATGCTAATACTGCAACAACACAGGAATACCCCAGTCAGTCAAGGACAATGAAGAGCAATTTTAAAAAAAAAATAATAAAAAAAATCTTCTATTCACTATCTAACTTAGTACTATGTTCAGCCAATTTGGTAAAACGGTGAGCTTCCATAATCAAGCAACCAAGTCTGCAGGCTCATCCAAATAGAGTGAACACAGGGCTTAAAATTGTCAACAAATGCACTGTGGACAGCATTCTCTGACACAGTGAAACATTGAACCTGCTCCATGACATCCTGCAGTCTTTTACTGGTCTTCACATCAACACGGGGACAAAGGAAAATGTAAGTCATCCCCTTGGCCTTTAAGTTTCAAGTTTTAACTATAAGTAACAGCACTAAGAAGTCTAACATCTAACAAAGGGCCAAATCTCATGTTTGAATCCTTACTGGTCTCCTGATCTATTCCATAGATCTTTCAACCTCAGAAGAAATACAAACAGTTCACAATGTAGTGTCATGCCAGCTATACATTTTCCTTCCTGGCAACTTGTATGGACCAAGAAAAAAAACAAGTCATCCCAAATAGCAAGTCTACCAGTCACATACCACACAGTTGCCTTAAATGACCTTCCATTAGGAAAAGCCACCACATTTTGTGCATAAAAACTGAGGAAGCTTCGCACACTGCATTTCACTCACTCAAGGCAATGACCACAATCATTCAATACATTAACACAGTTTAAACCATATGACATTATTCAGAGCCACTGCTTACGGGCAACTGCTGTTGGTTTACATCCTCCCAAACTCCTAAGACTTATCTTAAATTTAAATTTACAGAATTTTCTGAAGACATGTCCATCTTCCTTGCCAAGCATGCAATGTTTACATGCTTTTGTCTTAACATTTCACTTGCTTTCATGGGAAGATCTAAAAAACTCAAATTAGAAATTAAATACTCCTGGTGCAATTAGTGCTGTAAGAGGTGTTAGGGTTTATAAAAGCTTGTTTCTTCACTGCCAGTAACCCTTTAGGCAGATGTTAGTGAGAGAAGTGCATGAATCAGTATTTTCTATGCTTATGAAGAGATGCTACAATCAAAAAAAGGCTTGACCTGTCTCCATGGCATATTTCCTGCCTCTTCCTTCCATCAAATGAAACCCATGCTGTATTCCTGGCATCCGGAGAGAGCATAATCTGAAAAAGAGAAAAGAACTAAACTTCAGATCCAAACCCTATTTTTCCAAGAGCAAGGAACAAACACCTCCTCCATCCTCCCTCTGAGTACAGAATCGACTCTTCACAACTTTACAGGTGCACTGAAATTCGTAATCTGTCCACAACAGCAGCGCAGTAACACGCCACACAAGTTCCTAAGCTTCATTTCATGTTTGGTGTATATATATATATTTCTACATGCAGTAAACTCCCTTCCTTGTAAGTACATAAGGTCATAAGCTAGAAAGACCTTCCAGTTACAGCCAGCGCATGCTTTAATTCAGTTACATGAGTTGACTTTGCATCTCTTTCCAAAAAAATAAAGTTAATCCAGAAAAATAGATTTGAATATATAATGAATCTAAAGCTGTCAAATTTAGAAAGTTTTGCTCATATTTAATATACATTCCTATTAAGAGAAAAGAATTGACTACCATTGGTCAGTAAGCACCCACTGACATGAAAGTAATCGTGGACTGAGAGCAGTGCTGTGAATATTCAATTTATATTGTAAAACAGGAACAAAAACCCAGTACACGCTTATTTCTTAATGCTAATCTAATATCCCTAGGAGAGCCCTTCTAAACATACTAGCCCTCTTCAAACTTATATAGGCTGGAGGCTTGTAACAGATAAAAGAAGCAGAAAGGGGTTCTTCCTTACACATGGGTATTTGTTAAAAATACAAACTAACTAAATCCATTTTATATTCAGGTATTACATGCCTTTTTTCTGCAAGACAGCATTAACAAAAAATAATTAGCGAATGCAGATAACTACCAATATACTTAAAATCTGCAACACTTGGGTTTTTTAGCCACGAAAGTATAACTTTTCATTCCTTTAAACACCACTGATTTACATGCACTTTAGCTGAAATTATGTAAAATTTTATTAGTCAGAATGCAAATGTATGCACTCCCATTTTGCAGAACATTACACAACTACAATCCAGTAGGAAGCAGTGTAAAGCATTCTGCTAGTGGGTATGTTATCTTAAACAAAGACGCATTCTTCAACTAGACTTGATCCGGTGCTCCTACAAATAAAAAGAATGCAGGAGATAGACAGCATTTCCTAACCTCTTCTGCTTTGGTCAGGTTCACATGGTCATTACAAAAGTTTTTATCTTGGAAAGAGAAATAACATAACAGAAGCTAACCTTGAGTTCCACTCCAGCAGGTACAACAATAGGTCTGAAAGACAATGAGTGAGGGCAGATTGGGGTGATCATTATTGCAGGAACATTTGGATGAATCATAGAAGCTCCTGCTGCAGCTGCATATGCAGTGCTACCAGTCGGTGTGGAGACAATGACTCCTGTGAAAGGAGCAAAAATTTCACTTACATTAGCATTACAATCAATGTGTTATTTTGGAAGAAGAATGAGAAATAGCACCGTTACGAAAATGAAGCAGACAATGTATCAACTTGTATTTCACAGGAGAATTGCAGTCTAATACACAAAAAGTCAGAAACTCTCTTCTAATCCTGGCACAGCAGGTTTGTTCTATGGCTTCATGGAAGTTGCATAAGCTTCTAGATCTCAGGTTACACAACTTGGTAACAGTGACATTCATTCTTTTGAGGGTAAAAGCTTTAAAGACGAACTTCTGCATTTCATGAGTTGAGATCTTAGGCCTTCAGCAAATTCCAGATATCCAAGCAAATTTTTTCTAAGCTATTTCTTGCCCTTAGTCCTAACATATCATACACAAAGAAACTCTCACTTGCCTTCATGAGTCCATAAACAAAGCTTACAACACTTTAATGCTTCATTGTGGAATGCATTAGTTACCAATGAATAAACATACCTATTCTTTGCACACTAATGTTTTCTGTCACCAGTGAACTGATTTTGTTTCCATGTGAGAAAATCCTCCAGCAAAACAGCCAGCAGTCTACACATGAACTGATAAGCAATTTAACTGAAGAAGCAGACTCACCATCTCCTTGCACTGTTGTTATCAGGTGTCCATCTAGAAAGACATCTACATTGGAAAGGTAAGAAGAAGGACCACGATCCACTACAACTTCATTTAGGACCTGCCATGACATCAAATATTACACCAGCCTGCTATTGCTGACTCGGCAATATAATAAATGACAAGGCAAAACATGCCTTCCAGATCTGAAAAAATCCATGCTGATTTAGTACCTGCCAAATTAGACTCTCTTTGCACTTCTGTCTTATCAAGTGCCACAGCTGAAGTATTTAGATGTTAAGAATTACTTCCAGAAGCTGGTTACTAACAATGTGCAGGGCTTTTCTTTTCACTTACAAAAAACTTTGGGATATCCCATGTTAGAACTACTACTTTGTTTTCAAAATAGAAGGAAGGGAAGTACTACAGGGAAGTACTACAGGGAAGTACAATATTAGCACTTACCACTGCAAAAAGTAGTGAGGTACACCACTTTTGGTATACATATTTGGTGCACATATTGTAAACGAGAGTGATATAGATCTGTCCCACACTACAAGGCTAATGTGAGTAAACTAATGAAAAGGGGAGATTTATAATAAAACAAGTACAAAACGTTTTACAAACAGCATATTTATTCTTTTGCTTATTTTGCCCTCTGACCTGATATTGCATGATTTGCTTGCCCACTTCTTTCTCTATATTTGTAGACACTACTCCATTTTCTTCTATACCATTTTGTACCGTCATTTTCTCTCTGTGCTCTTTTACTACTTTCACTTTCAGCCTGCTTCGTAGAACAAGCGCTGCATTACCTAGAAGTGAAATATAGGAGAAAGTACACAAAAATTATTTGCTAGTATAGCAACTAAAACCCTGTAATGACTAGCAAACTGTATGAAACACCATTCGTCTACTGCCCGTGCTTTCAATGTTCCCAATTTAATTCACAAGATAATTGTCTGTATTTGGTTAAAGCTCAAAACTCGTTTTTAGTAGCAATGAGCAAAATTAAAGTCAAATTTGAACCCAGTCCTTCCTTCCCTTTCCTCATGATGCAAAAAGAACATTTAAGTTTCACACGGACATGATCAAGATTGGAAAACACCATTAGGCTCATGTGATCTTCACTAAGACAAAAGCTAAGCTTGAAGAAAATCAGTGCAATAGGAACAAACACCTATTAAAAGACAGCATTCTAGCAACATGAGATTTTTATGCATCTTTTCAGGAATCTACTTTGGATGCAACTTAAATAATCTCATGTTGAAGATCTCTAAGCACTGCACTGCTTAGAGAAACAGACTACCCCAGACTTCAGAGCTATGCTCTATTTGTATGTTTATCTGTGATTTAACATAATATCTGCATCATCTTTTACTTGTTTACTCCGCACAGGACAAAGTTATTTCTTAGCCATTTTCCTTTACAGAACAGTATGCAAAGCAGCACTGAATGAGTCAATGCAATGCAATATTTTTGTTAGTTTAATATACATGTCTTGTGACGTAATCTTACGGGACAACCTAAATGAGTGGGTTAAGAAAATTTACTAGTCTTGGAAAAAGCTACAGAAAATGTAACAAAAAGAAACACCACACCTTGTCCCCTTAAATTTACCTTCTATAACCTGAGTGACTTGGGACTGAAAATTCTCAAAATTAAATGGAGTAAGAAATCCAAGGGATCCCAGATGAAAAGCCATAACTGGAGGTACACTACCCTATCAATAAAGAAAAGAATTTAAAAGCTACTGAATAAAAGCAATTCATACTTCAACTAATTGCCTGTAAATATTTTGTCTATTGATGTAATTTCAACTATGCATAATAAAACCAACACATTACATGTATTATTTTCAGAAGGTACAGGGTAAAACAGGCTTGATAAAAAAAAAAAGGAATGAACAGCAAAGAACAAATGCTGTCCTGAATGATCAAAGGAAAAAAAAAACCCAGCCTTCAAGTACTTGAAAAAGAAAAGAGGTCTTTAAATCTATTTCCCATAAAGACCAACCTGGAAAAGCGAAGAAGCATAAAGTAAGGTCCCATCTCCTCCCAGGCATATGATAAAGTCTATCTGGTTGGAGATATCATCATAATCTAGAAGCAACATTGAAACAAAAGTTTTTAATTAAGTTTTATCAACAGTCTTAATTTCCTAACATTAATTAAGTACAGGATGCCAACATTCACTCAGAAATATAAAAAAATAACCCAACTAATGTAGCAACAGCTGTTTGCAAAAGCCACGTTAATTTTACAAACTTGACCCACCGGCTAAGGAAACACCAAGACAAATAAGCAATATACTTCACATTTACTTTCAGGAAATCATTACCGTACCTTCTCTGAAGGTGCAAAATTTCTTCTTCACTGGTCCAAAATTATCATCATTAGCTATAGCGGGGTCTTCCAATACTTTTTTTTCTACATACACTATCATATTGTTCTCCTTAAAAGCAGCAAGACAAGCTTGTTAATAACCTCTTAAAATGACAAAATATTTGACTCTCCCTCTAATTTGCATTAGTTTAAAACATATAAATAATATTCTACAGAAGTGGTCTGCATCTGTTGGTTGTGGGATTTATTTTTAATGTGTGGTCTAATTCTAATGTGAATTTTGCAGCATGCACAGACCATCTCGTAAGTTAAACTAAACTTTGGAATATAGATTATATGGTACAGTAACATTGCTGTTTGTTCAAGGCTTAAAAGTTTTTTATATCCCATTCCCTGTGACTTAGAATTGCAAAAAGAATTAAGGAAAGTTTTGACTTTTTTTTTTTAAGCTCTGTACTTGAAGTACTTATGTACTGATCTTAAGCTCTGAAACAAGTTTTACTACTTCCAGGGGCAATGGGTAAAATGATCTGTTTGCACTATACAATTCTGCACATTCCACGTTCAACAGAATCAGTAAATGAAAATAGTTTAAATGTAAAATTTTTAATTATGGTAGAAAATGGAATTTACACCTCATTACCTCAGTAAGATAGACACAAAGCTCTTTAAAAGGCTGCAGCAGACTGGCATCACGTATCTTTTTAATAACGAGGACGCTCTTGGGAGGTTTGTTCCATGTCAACCGCTGGCTTGCTGGATCCTGAATGTGCCTAGAAAACAGAAAAAAGACATTAATACATTTTTCTTTAACAACGTTCTGGTCTGTTACAAATACATCCTTAATTATAATTGCACACACTCCTAGGACAATAGAAAGAATCATAGAATCATACAATCACCTCGGTTGGAAAAGACCTTTAAGATCATCGAGTCCAACCGTTAACCTAGCACTGCCATCCCACCACTAAACCCTGTCCCTAAGCACCTCATCTGTCCTTCTTTTAAATACCTCCAGGGATGAGGACTCCACCACCTCCCTGGGCAGCCCATTCCAGAGCCTGACAACCCTCTCGGTGAAGAAGTTTTTCCTAATGTCCAACCTAAACCTGCCCTGGTGCAGCTTCAAGCCATTCCCCCTTGTCCTATCGTCTGTTACCAGGGAGAAGAGGCCAACCCCCACCTCACTACAGCCTCCTTTCAGGAGAAGGATGCAATAGTTCTCATTGTAATGATGCTTTTTCCCCCCCCCCCCCCCCCCCGAAACCAATCAACGCTTCACTGTATTGAGATGGTAACACAGTATTAAGGTGTCCGTTCTTCTAACCGCTACCATGCTAGTAACACCTGCAAACAGGGACATTAACAGAAGCACTACAAAAGCTCTTGGATCAAGTTCCTGAACTGACTGACATCTTCCCTGACACTTCCAGCCCCATCTTAGTGCCCTCTCCTCTTAAGCTGACTCAAAAGAAAGGGAAACATCCAATTAGAATACCAGAAAAAGCTACAATGCAAATTTAAAAAACAGTGCAATAGTTCCAACCCAAATAGTCTTTTTTTCTTTTCAGCAATGTTTCCTTCAGCACTTTTTCCACTGGTACCAGTATACAGTCACAGTTTTCTCAACACAGTTTGAAGCCTATAGATGCAGACACAAATTCTACAGTTTTTTACTAATACTAAACAACAGTATCACAAGAGAAGGGCAAATAATCAAGATTGACGTGGTCATCTGTACTAAATCCTCAAAATAAGCCTTAACAACTATGAAAAAACTATAGTACAAAAGCTCTGTTCTGGGAAGTCTGCATTTGCAACTCTTAGACTTCTTAACATAAAGTCTCCTAAATAAAGGGCTTAAAAAGGAACAGACGCCTGTATATTTCTTGTCCAGGCAAACACTGCAGACATGTAAGCATACATAACTTTTGGGCAAAATTTCTTTAAAGCCCTAACCTATGTATTAATTTTATTCTAACGTTGATCCCAAACCAAGTTTATCTGCTTAAAGTAGCACGACCACTACTTTAAATTTAAAAAAAACAAAAAACAAACAAAAAACCAAACCACACCACACCAAAAAAAAACCTTGAAGTATTTTAAAACTACTGTCTGCCTATTGTCAGGACAGCATTCTAAGACTTGAGAACCTCAAGAACTAAATACATTACCTGAGTAACTTTGCAGCTTTCAAGAGGGTTCTGTTACTGAACCCTCATGTTGCTCTATAATATATTCAGTTGATTTAGGAATACCCAGCTGTATTTTCCTTCTTCTTTTATATCAACTTCTAAGCTACATAGTTTCACAGTTGTATTTTGCACATTACAATCATCTCATCCTTTCCCATACGGTGCAGATATAATCCATAAAGCAAAGCAGATTAGTATAAATGCTGAACAAGACAAGTTTACAAAGAGATTTGGATTTAGCGCTTCAAGGGTTAAAATAAAACAGATGATGATGCTGGAGGTGGAATAACCTGTTCATTTTACTCTCCAAAATGCCTCTATTCTACACATAAACACAGCAGAAACTATAGATCAATGAAGTAGAATACCAATAACCTTTACTAACAAACAGTGCCATCTGTCTCTCTTCTAAATATTATTACCTAACAGAGAAGAATACAAATATGCAGTTACACTCAGTATCACATACAGGCTTTCAACATTACATTATGTTTCATCTCACTGTATTTCACAGAAAAGGAATCATAGAATAGCGGAGGTTGGAAGGCACCTCTGGAGATAGTCTAGTCCAATCCCCTGGCTCAGTATCCTACTGTCTCAAATATCACCAAGAACCTGAGATGACTATGAATTTGGAAGGCTTCCTCTGACTTGACTAACCAACCAATAGCTAAACTGAAAATAAAGTAAAATAAAATAATAAAATAGACAGTTGCATTAACGTGTTTATTGCTGCCAAACAGTTGCAAAGGAACTTAAGATGAAGTTTTATATACTATAGTGACTAAGGAAGCATTTTCTATACTAAAGTTCATTTCATAAAATTGAATTCCTCAAATCTCAATACTATTAAAAGGTAAAACATACACATAGAGAAACCACCCCCAAAACCATTTTAAGATGATTAAGCTATCTTCTAAAGCTGGCAAAGAACTAAAGATTGCAGCACTGCTTTTCACTTCATAAACCTAGAACTAATATAGACTTCATTCAAATGAAAGACTGCCTATTTCAACTGTACTCACCAATTCCATGCAGTCCTACTAAATGAAAGATTATTCATAACATGCTTTAAGATCTTCATGTTTCTTTCCAGGAGTCAGGCAAATGCAACAGCTCCAAAAAAAAAAAAAAGGCTGAGGCTTTTATCCCTTTATTAATAAAATGCTACCTCAAAAGAAAACATTTTTCTCCGATTTTTTTTTCCCCAGTTAAGTATTTCAATCAGTCCCAATAAAAAGTTGTGAAGCTTTACAGAAAAATCCTGTATAAAGCGTTTATTATTACAGATCTTCAGAGGCAAGATTTCATAAGGAAAATCCCATTTCAATAAAAAGTTTAAAAACAGGTATTTGACTGCCTCACCCCTCAGCAACACAAGCACCTGATTCTTTTTTCACTGAATAGTCATTCGGTTCATCTGGTCATCTCACAGAACAGCCTTCGGAAAGCAGGTTTTTCAATACAATCATCAACACTAGCATTTAACAAGACACCAAGACCTTCGTTAACTTATGCCTGCACATAAAATCTAAAATTTTCTGTTAAAAATTCTCTCCAGTTAAGAGAGTTTAACAGTATTACTGACTGTAGAAAAGAAAAAACCCAAACGAAAAGGTTTTCCTTGTTTTTAGAAGCCACAACAAAAACCTTACATATACTAAGAATAGTAATTTACAATTTGGTCTTCAAGTAGTCCTTTCCTTCAGTCACCTGAGCACAACCTTTTCTCCCAAGCTATTCTGAACACTGCATAAGCAGCCTCTTCCCTGGCAAGTAGTGTGTGTTCAGCATTGCCTGCAGCCTCTGTACTCAACCGATCTTGACGCTATCGTTATATTGTACCAGGCCAGCCCAGCCCCTGGGGAGGAGCATGTGAATTCACCACAGTCAGGTAGGTAAACCTACAAAGCAAGCTGGGCTTTCAGATGAACCACAGCGCTCCAAGCCACCAACTTTAGAACAGACAGAAAGGAATGAGGAAGCTGAAAGTTACTGTTCACTGCAAGATTTCCGCCACACCTTTGTGGGAAAAGTTAGGATACCATCAGCCTGTTTTGAGGAAGACTACTATTATTTAGGTAAAGGTTTAGGCAAATAAATACTTAATTCAAATATCTTACGTTTAACTGAAGGAACAATTAAATAAAACTTTTTAAAAGGACAAAAATAGCAACTACTAACTTGGTTAATCTGTAGAACCCCAATACTCCTTGCTTAACTAACTCAAGACACCATTTAGTGAGCGTGCAATACATTGTGTAAAAAGCAACACTTTTATACCACCCAACCTACAAAATTAAAATGTTTATACACCTACTAAGCAGAAATCACTCCTTATTGTCACATAAATTTAACCAGCAGAGTCTAAAAGCAAGCTTGCCTTACTGATACTCTTCCCACTGAAAGTGCCATAGATCAAATATGAAAAATCAAACTACTAGCTCAAACACATAATACCAAGAGAGGGAGAAGTTTTCCTCAGATTTCATGGTACACAGAACAATTTCTCCTCCTTTCCTTGTGTTGTCCATACAAATTTTTGTTCCTCTGTCATTCAGAAACACTCCTTTTTATGCATTCCAAGTTGATGAAATAAAACAAAAAGCTACCAACAGCTTCTCCGAACCGTACTTAGACTGCTATAATGGTGTTTAATACACATGGTGCATTTACTGTCAATTATGTTGGAAAGTGTTTACTACAGTTGCCATTGTTGACATCAAACTATGGATTGCAGATTATGCAAAACACGCCTAACCAAAATTTCAGTACTTAATACTATTCACATGCCCTGCTGTATTTTTATATGAAATTGTTAATTATTTTTTTCCAAAATAGGTAATACTGAGCTGTGTGAAAACTCCCATTAGTTTAGGGAGTAGATAATGGGCCTAAGAACACCACATGAATTAGTAATGTAAAACCAGTAAAATTAATCTCCTTTCACATCTGTTACCCTGCAGAAAGTACTCCAGCTGGCAAACCCACTATAAATCCATACAGAGAAACACTGATTATGTCCTATCACCCCTTGGGAGAAAAAAGAACCAATGACATTCAAACCCATATTATACTTTTCAACATGCAGATCAAGCTAACGCACATCTAATGGGGTTTTACTTGAGAATACAGCTGAGCAGTGCTATCCATTCTTCTCTCAGACTGACTTTTTAAATGGTCAATGTGGGATAAAAATGGCAGGCCAATTCTGGCAATGCAGACCCCAAGCTGGCAATGAAGCAACATGAAAATCTCTAAATCAGGTAAAATACAAACAGTGCTGATTAGGGGGTGAACAGTGGAAAAGCAAACTTATCTTTTTTTTCCCCGTAAAATAAGCATAACACTGTTCATTTGACGAGTACTTACATAATCGTTTTAGGATTTTGCAGCATACAGGCCTTTGGTCCAAATGTGGTCACTGGGCATGGTCCATGCAAGGAGCGTGTTCTCCTAAATATATAATAAAAATAATCAATAAGTAAAAGAAATGGATGACAACCCGGGTATAATTAGCTCCCCAGCCACCAAAACTACCTCTCTGAAAAATTTGCACTATGCAATACAGGGCAAAGTACGTTTCTTAACCTACATTTGAGGTTGACCAGCCAATGTAATTTTACATGTATTAGCTCTCACAGTTCCAATCTAAAACTTAACTCCTGTACGTACTCTTTGAAAGCTATTTTAATCAAAGCCTCGCTCACAGTTTATCCCCTCCACATACTGAGTAATCACTTCCTAAATATTAGTAGTAGGCACATATTCTTGTAGTATTCATTTCACCCTCACTTTGCACAAGGGAAGCATCACCGCCTCAAACAAGGTATGGTCAAGTTTTCTCAAGTTGGTTCTGTGAATTCATGTCAAGCGAAGACTGAAAAATCTTTGTGTTTTTACTGCTGAGAAAGACTTGGGTAATAATTCAGTCATTTAAGATGAGGAGTACCTATTAGGTTAATTTAATCTCCTGGAAGATGCACAGAAGACATCCTGGGCTGAGATTAAGGCAGGTAGAGACAAGCAAGAGGTTAGAAAAAAATGCTATTTGAAAACATAGAAAAAAGTGGATTTATTCCATTTATTTAATAAGAGCTAATATAATCTTTGTCTTCAAATCAATGGGGGCTCTGAAATACCATTTATCCTCAAACTTAAATCCCACCCAGAACACAGGATTACTCCTTGCTCTAGATTCCCTCCCAGCTCCTTCAGGAAACCTGCAAATGGGAGTAAAACTTACTCAAGCCATGTAACTCCTGAAACACTATGTAAATGCTATTAGAATTATTCCATTAAAAAGAACAGGAAATATGCCTTTCCTGTACTTAATTCAATTAACACAGGAACTGGTAACTAATCTATTGCTTGGCAGTAATAAATTATTACTGCACTGCCTTCCATTGTGTGTATTATAAAGTAGCTCAGACCAGCCTGATGATTCACTCTTAATACTAAAAAAATCCTCAGAAATCTAATAAAAATCAAAACCAGATATAATAAAAAGCTATAACTAAGGAATAAGAGCCACATCTTATTTGTTCCATGTCTAAGAAGTTATGTGTGTGTAAGATTTGAATTTCAATAATGAAAACGAGTATTTCATTTCCTAAGTTGAACACACAGAAGTGATAATTGTTTTTCAAATAATTTTTTCCATTCATAAATCCAGGCATAACTAATCCAGTCAGATAAGATTATTACTAAATGTTTTCTAAAGTTTACCTTATTTATATTAAAACAGAAAAATGAGCAAGGACTGACATAATTAGAGATTAAATGTGTACCAATACCTGTAAAGGAACGGCAAGTCTTCATCTACTCGGGAACAATTACACTTGAAATCAGGACAGTGAAGTAACACCCTGGTAACATCACCTCCCACTTCTTGCTCCACTCAAGCCTCTCCCACCACAGGTCATTATTCCATGCCACTCCTGACACTTGGCTAAACTCTGTTCCTACAATAGGCATTAGAGATCCACATCTCACCCTCCTGACATTCAAACAAAATTTTCCCTGCAATCTCTAATTAATGATTGGTATATATTTTGCTTGAGATTTTACCTGGTTTTGTTAGTACTCCATCTATGCACTTATTCAGAAAAGAGAAGGTAAAATGTTTGAGTGAACAGAATTTAAAGTTGTTTGTAGTAAGACTGTCTTTGCTAAGAATGAGCAGCAACGCACTGGAAATCGTACATCTTTCAGGCAAATATACTTGCCAGCTCAAAGCAGACAGGCCACTACTGCAATCTGAGTACTACACAGCAAGCCTGAGATCACTTCCTGACATTCTGCAAAATGCCTTGTGACAATTTTGCACTAAATTGAAGACAGCCAGTGAATGAATGCAGAGACCCTTCGCAACAAAAAAATCTTGTAAACAATAACCTTAATTCAAACCCACAATGGGTAGGGTCTACAAAGATCGCTTCTAGTTTAAAGAAGTAGTTATTTAGCTAGACAATAATAACACACACAAATTTAGGCCACATTGTCTTTTACAGCTGTTGACTGAAGTCTACATTCTTAAAGGTTTAAGCGGAGAAGTAAGCGGAAACACTAGTTTCACAGCATGCTTTTATCGTCAAGTCTTACTTATTGACTATGACACACAACAAAGTAGCTAGAACAGCACAGTCCTTTGTGAACATTTCCCAAAAGCATGTAAGTACACTGATTTTCTGAACTACATATGCAAAGCAACGATTTTCCCAACATTTTTGCCTCTTCAGATAAAGGCTTTTATTATGCCTCCCTTCACCACAAAGCTTCCCCCCGAGATCTTCAGCCTCTCCCATATATGCTCTGCTGTGCAAGAGCATTCCTACCAGCAAAGCAGTAACTCTGGATGAGAATTTCAGCTGTTGAGAAACTCCTCCATGATTCTGATGATTCTGTCCGTGCTTTTACAGAGGGTCACAACATAAGGTAAAGTTCTGCTATGCTTCCCACACACTGCTACCACAGCATGCTATTCAGTCTTCACAACGGGTCCAAAGATCATGAAATCAAAAGTTCTATCCAGGCTGTCCACATGACAAGAAATTTGGCTCAAAGAAGAAAATGGGTGTTTCTCACTGCTGTGAAACAATCTGGAAGGACAAACTTACTTTGTGCTGTCTCACATTACCATATAACCTAAATACACATATTTTTAAACACACAGCTCTAGAGCTCTGGCTAGAGCATTTGTAAAAATTTGCAGAAGTGTCTCTACTGTTGATTGATTCTTTTTTGAGACTATGAACTCTGCAGATACCCGTTTTGACAACCATGTCATTTTGATTACAGGTCTGCTCTTAGTTGATCCCCACCTTTAACTTCCTGCCTTCATTTTGGACCAACAACCTTTTGAAGTGCTTTTTAAGAATCCCTTAAAAGCAACTTTTTGAATAAGGAGTAAAGTTCTGCCTACTAATTAAAGATCTGGAACGAAGCACAAAACTGTTCCTTTCTTGTGACCTGAGCAACTATCAAGCTATGAATTAACATAGCTCAATACATATGCATTTGTATTTTATTTCTGGAAGGTATTTAAAATTTCTGAAGCTAGGTTGAAATATGACAAATATCATAGTAGTCAAAGTTCAAATCTACCCCAAACCCCTGGAAGTCAAGTACTTGGGCACAATGGGTTTCTCAAATTTGAAAATTAATATTTTGTGTTTATCTGCTTACAAACAATAACCTTCTAAGCTTTTATACTTTAAGAACTTCTCCTAGCTGGAAATATACCCATACTTTCTTAACTTTCTTACTAAGAAGTAATTTCAATACATGACATTACGGATAGGAGTTTTACGTGCAGTTTGTCTTCAAAAAAAAAAAAGGATCTATTACATTTCACATAGCCATTTCCAAATGCAAACACTTTCTTGAATCCCGACTCTGACACACTCACTTCAGACAGCATTTAAATGGCATATGCAAAGCAAATGAGCAACGTGTTGTCTTGCTGAAGCTGTATATGCACATCTAGAATGCTGCTGAAATACCTACAAAAAGCAGTTTAAGAGAAGAAACACTGAAACCGAAGGCAGGCCTTCGGTTATAAATAGGAGAACCTATTTACATGAATGTCAGTTTAGAAATAGCCACCTACATGGCTACTTCAGAAAACCAAGCTCTTTGCACAGCATGGACCATAATCATAGTTCACTAATCATCTCCCTCCCATTACACAAAACACTACTGTTACTTCTGTTCCTTATCACTTGTCACAGCTGCAAGACCATAGTTATATAAGAAGAGTGACAATTAAAATCTAGATAACTTTTTTTTTTTTTTAAATATTTTTTTAATTTTTCTTAAAGGTAGCAACAATAGGAAGAACCAAGACCCATACCGGAATTCTTTGGTGCTTCCTAGGGCTGGTGAAGCAGACAAACTTCGTGACTTAGCTCGTCCCCGGCTAGTATTGCTCCACTCCTCATCATCATGACATGTTGAGCAATGATAAGCAGAATCTGAGCTCACATCAGCCTTGCTGGTACACAGTTTTTCTCTATTCATCTCCATACTGGAAATGAAGGAACTTCAGTGAGAGAGAAACTCAATTCCTGTGGAAAAAAACAGGAGAAAGGGGATAGGGAAGAGAGAGAAGAAAAATCTCAGTATTAGCAAAGCTAATAGAGTAAGTATTAAACACTGAGTTTACCCACTTTGATAAACACTTCTTGAAAGGATCTGGGCAACTGAGAAATTCTTCAAGGTAATCAGAAGACACTGGAAGGAAAACAACCCGAATTAAAGCACATATGTTCCCAGAGTTCGAAGAGGCTCAACACAAAGTTTTTTTCAAGACCAGCACAGATTCACGTCTCCAGTTATATACGGGATAAAATAAATTTGGGTTAGATACTGAAGAGGAAGAAAAACTTTAACTATTTGCCAAGGAATCAAGACTCAGGGGAAAAAGCTACAGTGTCTCCTATTAGGTGATAAACACAGTGAACAAATAAAACTGGAACACTCCAAGCTGTAAGAGAAAAAAAGCTGTCAAAGTAAGCAAAAAAATAATGCAATAGAGATACCTTTAATTAACTTCAGTTCTTCTCAAAAATGAGATTAATACCAAGCTGAGAAAATACAAAAAACAAGTTGGAGGGTGATACCGAAGTTCTTAAATCATTTGTGACAAACTGGGGAGATGGTCCAAAACAAACAAGCTGAAAGAAGGACAAATGTGAAGTATTTAACTTCCACAAATAAAAGATAGCAGCTGGCTAGACAGCAATTTTGCAAGTAAAAAAACCCAAACCAAACCCCAAATTTAAATAACCATCCTTCCCCAAAAGTACTAAAAATCCCGTATGTAAGTTCTTATTGTCATTTGAACCAAGCAGAAGCAGCCTTATCAGAATATGAATAGAAAGCAACTTTCAGTGTGTGAATAAACACTAAACTACAAGCAAATAGTAACCAAAATAATGCAGTCTAGAGGAACAGTACATTCCCTCAAGTCAGTTGATTTCAACACAGGGAAAAAGTGAAAAATTTGCAGTTTTCAAATGTTTTCAAAACAGTTCATCACTTTGGATGTGCTTATCACTGTATCCTGTAGAGAATGGACCATAACATTATTGTAACCATTAAAACAGACTATGGCGCTGGAAAATACTCATAGAATAAAGATATTTGGCTGTGTACAAGTGCTGTGTTTCACAGCATCCCAGCCTTTAGATAACAAAAGCATCAATAAAATGAAATTGTAATTTTAGAATGAGCACTGGCTCATTACTAAATTAAGACAGAACAACCACCTAATAAAATTAGAAAATACTGTTGCTCCTACTGTAGATTAGGCCTACCCTAAAAGACGACCACTACAAAGAAGTACAATTACTGTCATCCATTAATAATTTATAAGATCCTGCACTCGTAAAGATATCAGTGTTTAGTTGTTGGTTACTCATTGCTTAGTACCACCTGTGACCAGGACTTGGGAAACAGTCATTTCAACACATCTTTTTTTTTTTTTTTTACAGCTGAAATTAGAAAAATGCAACTCCATTTTTAGACAGCTTTAAGTTTAATATAAATGTTGTGCTGGTTTGTTGATTTATGCACATAATTACTCTGATCATGCAAGCACATGTGTAAAACAGACTGTAAAATCTGACTCAAACAACAAATTATTTTTAATAGATTTTAATTTGTATTACCCTTTTATCACAACCTCATCAAGCTTCAGGAATACATCTCTGGCCAGTTATTTCTGAACCAGCTAAGTAAACAAGTCATTTAGCTATCTGAATTTCAGAAAGTGACTGACTTTAAAATGAGATATTCAATATCTCTGACTGGAAAGGGTCTTTCAGCATCTGTGTGTGCACGAGGAAAAGTTCTTACGTTGTTTGTTCTTTAAATCATAATCTAAATTAGCCCACCATTTTTACTTCTGAGATTCCTGATAAATTTAAACAAGCATTTCTTACTGATTCTCCCCCCCATGCAGACTGGATTCTGAACGAACAGTCTTCCTCATCAAATACAGAAAGAAGTCAAAATTTTAAGTTTTGAATTTTAACAAAGAAGGCTTTATCAATAAATTTAAAAACAGTTTTTAAAACAGCCATAAAGGAAGTTAGAAAATTAGACATTCATTTACCATCTGTTTGGAGCTACTCACACTTGTAATGCACTAATTAAAGGCCTATCAATGAACGTATAAAAAAAATCTAATAACTTTTACTTTTAAATCTAAGGATTATTCTTTATAAAAAGAAATCATCCTTGTATTTGGTGTATCTATTTCATAGGGTCCAAACAGGCTTCTCCAGCACCTTTGTATACCCAGACTTCCACATACTTTACTATCTTTCTGGTTTTTAAGGAATTACAGATCTGACTATATCTTTACTGGAGTACCATGCTCTTAGCTAATATTAACCAAAACTATGATAGTGAGTCAAGGCTAATGATTAGTACACGTGAATACATTCCATTTTGTAGAATCAGCCAATAAAAGTGCTGGAGATAATTATGCATCAATGGAGGAGATCAGCTCCTCCAGAATAATCCAGACAGGAAAAAAAAATACACTGGAAGTGGTGGAGGAGAAAAAGATACCAACAACCACTGCAACTGTGTTTTATCATCAAATTTAGAAAGCAGGTATTTCCAAAAGAGACCCTGTTCTCACAGAATTACCCTAGGAAATTATAGAAAATAGTTGTTTTAATCTGTATCATAGGTTAGCTCTCAATACACACAGCTGCTAAACCATTTCAGAAGTACTGAGAGTGCAAATCAGTAGTGAGCAGTCTCTCGTCTCCTCTCACCTATCCCCAGCAACATATTTCTCAAAGGTATTCATATATCCACATACACATATCTGCACTATGCATCCGCAACCAAAAGTCAGAATAATATTTTTTTTCTTAAAAATCTGCACCACAAAATGGGCACACAAAAAAGTTTGACAAGCCCAGGTAGTTAACCGTACATAATTTTCATTTGCTTCCCCATTACATAGGTTATCAACTCCTCATTCCTTTTTATCCAAACACCGATAGCTTGATTTGGGCCCAGGAAAATAAAAATTACAACAGTTAAACTGTATGGAAATGCAACATCCAGGAAAGTAGTTTACGGAGAATTAGTTTTCTCAGGAACTTAACGGCTGATACATACGCATTCTGTTCCACAGCAGCACCCTTAACTAATAGGTGCAGAGGACAAAAATTTATATAAATAAGGTTGTGTTTCCAAGTGACTTTATCTGAAGTATCTTCGTCTGACAGATGCTACCAGTAAAGAAAATCAGATTAGCACAAAACTGGAAGTAAGACGGTGTACAGACCTACTAAATACAGCCTAAGAAGTTGATATTCCTCCCATGTAATACTTTCCAATTCAGGATGTTTTAGCTACAGCTTACACTGTGTACTGTTTAATTAATATTCCCTTCACAAGACCTTTATTAAATAAGCAGATTTGACATAAAGACAAAACTATCACTGAACAGCTTCCAGGATTAGATCCAAAAAACTTTAAGCACGTGTCAACAAACTAGTGAAAAGGCTGCTCTGGTCTAAGTCGTGTCCAAAATTAAAAAAAAAAAAAAAGTACTTAGATGTTCAACATTACAGAATGAAGGCCAAATGAGAAAATTTTAACACTTAATATTAAATTTCTGTGACAGTGACAGAAAGTAGCCAGTTGAGTCACCTCTCGTACATACTCAACCTTTTACTGTAGTTTCCCATCTTCAGCTTCTCTGTCATGATAAATGAATGCTCACATTAACCAGAACTTCACAGAGGTTTCATCAGACCATCTTCATATGGAAGGATAAAACACCGTAACATCCCCAAAGTTTCACTACGCTGTTCAGACTCTTACTAAGGAGTCACACTCCAGGCTGACTGCAAGAGTTCTAGTTACAAAGAAAGTCTGAAACAATTCTACTAAGCTTTCGCATATGTAATCCACATCCCGATGGCCAAGCGAGAGTTACGTGTGCTCACATCTTAAAAAGCCAGCTTCTCCACTGTTTGATCACACTGAATAGCATACAAAGAGATACAGTCCTTTGATGCAAGCGGTTACACAAGGAGCACAAAGCTGCAAAACGTGATTTAAGGGATTGGTTTTTTTAGCAGCCTTGTGAGCTGTTATTTTGTAACAAACTTTTCCTGTCAAAGGCATTGCCCTAAATCATTAGAGGATTACTGCAGCGTGCATCCTGACCAAATACACTACTTAAAAGTAGTGTAGAAGTACATGCCTCGTAAGCTGCAGCATTTCTATTAATTTCTTAGACATTGCACCAGCCACTCAAAACTACTCATTTTGTACCTTATTATCAACCTGGTATTAGGGCAAAAGAGGACATTACATCCAAAACCAGTACCACTTGCCCCATTGCTCCATCACTTAATCAATCAGTTAATTCTGTGGAGAAGGTTTTTTTAATATATTTTGTGATATTTATATTTATATGTATTTTATATATTTCGCTGAAGAAAGCACTCCAATAGCTATTACATGCATCTGACTCCATCCTTAAGGCACTAAACCTCCTTTCACGCAAAAAAAGAAGGAACCACCCTATCAGGTAGACAAAACTTCCTTTTTCATTTAGTTTAGAACTTCATGTTCTAGTGTGCCTGAAGAAAAAAAAAATAAAAAATTCCCTATTGAAATTTCGCAGTCTGACAGCAGTTGAAACTTAGTAGTGTGGTTTTTGATTACATACTCAAGTGCCATTTCTACTAAAAAGCGGCCAGTATGACTATCACGTGTTAAACCCCCAGGGAAAACAAGTCCGTTTGTTAACCCTTCGCTCCGGGAACACCAACACACTCACCTGCGAGGCCGAGGAACAGGCATTAATCACCTAAAACTCATCGCCACCCCTTTAGTCAAACCCGCGGATGTTCAAAACAACGGCGGAGGCGTTCAGCGCTTGTACCTGTCACCCGTTCCTACCTCAGGGTTCCTCACCCCTCACGTTCCCGGAGCTCGTTCGGGTTGAACAGCCCTCCTGGGTTTGCAGGCGTTATCTGGAAGCCCGCGGAGGGACCGACGGCCCGCCGGTGCCCGAGCGCCGCCCGACGCGGGAAACGAGCGCCTGCGGGCCGGGCCGGCCTGCGGGACCCGCCGCAGGGGATGCGGGCACCGCGGCTGCTGCTCCCGGGCAGTGAGCGGGGCCGGCGGACCCTGCGCGCCTCCATCGTCCTCTCCCCGCCTCCTCAGGAGCGCCGCCCGCGCCCGCCCGCCGCGCGCTGGGGCTCGGCGCCCCGCCCCTGCGCAGCCCCGGCGGGCGTCCCGGGGCAGCTTTTTTGCTTCCCCCCCCCCCCCCCCCCCCTTTTTCACTCGCTTGTGACTTTCAGTTAGAAATTATCTGGACCTCAGCAGAACGTTACAAAAAAAAAAAAAAAGAAAAAAAAAGAGAAAATAAAAATAGGAAAAAAAAAGAGAAGAGAAAAAAAAAGAGAAAAAGAAAGAGAAAAAAAAGAGAAAGAGAAGAGAAAAAAAAGAGAAAGAGAAGAGAAAAAAAAAAGAGAAAGAGAAGAGAAAAAAAAAGAGAAAGAGAAGAGAAAAAAAGAAGAAAGAGAAGAGAAAAAAAGAGAAAGAGAAGAGAAAAAAAAAGAGAAAGAGAAGAGAAAAAAAAAGAGCAAGAGAAGAGAAAAAAAAAGAGAAAGAGAAGAGAAAAAAAAAGAGAAAGAGAAGAGAAAAAAAAGAGAAAGAGAAGAGAAAAAAAAAAGAAAGAGAAGAGAAAAAAAGAGAAAGAGAAGAGAAAAAAAAATAGAAAGAGAAGAGAAAAAAAAGAGAAAGAGAAGAGAAAAAAAGAGAAAGAGAAGAGAAAAAAAGAGAAAGAGAAGAGAAAAAAAAGAGAAAGAGAAGAGAAAAAAAAAAAAAGAGAGAAGAGAAAGAAGGAAAAAAAGAAAAAAAAAGAAAAAAAAAAAGAAGGAGAAAAAAAAAAGAAGGAAAAAAAAAAGAAGAAAACACCACACCAAACCAAAAAGCCCCACGGATTTAAAGAAAGGGGCACAACCCTTCAACATCCGCAGCAAATTCCATGGTGACAGCCTTGGCCAGGCGATGCCGTTACATCCTTAAACAAACCGCAGACTTCTCGAGGCCAAGCGTTACCCGGTCTCTTCATAACCCCGTGACTTCTGCAGTCACCTCCCAGGTGGCCAATGGCGAGTACAGGACGGGGCACGGAGATTACAGCCCGTTTTAGAAGGTGCCAGGTGTGTAATGTGCGTAATCTCACTTGTAACGTGACGGCTTTGGACATTCACTTGGTTTCGGCTGCTTTCTGCCCTTCAGCTCATGCCACACACCTTAATCCCTTTACTATGGCTGTAGTAGTTTGGACACGCTTCACGCCCATCCGGTTGTTCACACCCATCTACCCGCCAATGACTGTCACGAACTTTTACCTTAATCTTCCCTTAGATCATCAGTTAAATACTCATTCTGGTACAAAACTCCTGTCTGAGAATGCACGCCACCTTACTGCATTGGAATCACTCCTAATCTGAATGACAAACACAAGCTCCCAAAATGCAGGGAACCATTTTTCCAGTCTTGATCTAAAACCAAATTTTGAGCGAGGGTGAAACAAACTAAAAAGGCATTTGGTTTCAGTGCGCATGCTCTCTTGAAATCACAAACTTCAACAGGGATAGGATCAGGCCCCTGTATAGATGCCAACAAGAAAACAGTAAAACCGATCAGGTTTTCTAATTTCTAAATCACATTTTCAGCCAACGCCACTTTGAAATGATCACAGACTCACATGTAGCTCACCGGATTGTATATCAGGATAAATCCACAAAGTGAAAACAAGTTACACCATTTAGAATGTGGCAATTCGGGATTTTTTTTTTTTTCTTCTTCCTTTATGCAAAAATTTATGTTTTCAGGAAATTGGGGATCTGCAAAGAGTGACAGTAAATAAATGACAAGACAAACTTGAAAAGGAGGAAGCAGTTGCTACACATGGGGAAATACCATAGGCAATGTTACAACACTTTTTAGAAAGTGCAGTATTTTAAGACACAGTTTCTCTTTAAACCTTCTTCCAGACAAGGTTAAGAGCCCAGTCTGCAAGGAATTAAGGAAACAACGCACAGGTCTAGGAAGTTAATGATATCTTGGAGGCTCAAATGTCTTTCAGGTACAGAAAGAGATATTCAAACTGTAAAGGAACAACACAACACGACACTAGGAAGGACTGTAGCATTAAGTTGTACAGAATCAAGGTGTTAATCTTAAAAGCTGCAGTAAACCAACACATTCCAGCAGAGAGCAACCATGCTCGGACACAGTGCCTTTGTTAACCGACCCTGTCCATACCCAATTACCGACTACAAAAGCTAACCAAGGAGTAAATTTCATTCGAGTTGGCTCTTGGAATGAATTTTTCTGAAGTCATTAAGACGAAAGAGAGAAATCACCACTAGAACCGTTTTCCATTAGAATATATATTGGCTGTTAAAAAACAAACATTTATAAGTGGCAGGGGTTTTTTTTCCCCACACAGTAACTTCATGCAGTTGCTCAACATTTTGCAAGAGGCATGAACTCTGCAACATGATGAACATTTATCCTCGTTAATTGGTGGAGATAAGACTGCTAATCAGCTGAGCCTATCCTATTTATAAAAGAGCTACAGCTACAACAGCAGCTCTGAGCTGCCCAGGTTCAGCAGCGACCTTGGAAGCTCTGCTTGCTGGTCTGGACAAATGTAACAGACTGATAACAGCTCTTCCCTCCTCTACAGACTGAAGTGCCATGAGAAATAGAAGAGTCTTACATCACTTTTAAGCATGTCCTCTCTAACACCACAATCACAACAGTGTAGATCAGCACTCTAACCCAGGTTGTGCTTCCTTTCTCCCAGGGAAGACACTGGGGAAAAATGAAGAGAAATGTTGGCAGTAGCATCGAGAAATAAGCATAAAAACATACTGCTTTTTCCTACTAAAGCTCTCAGTTCTGTCAAATATAATCTGACTGGCTTTAGATTAACAAAAAAGATAAATTAACAAAAATGCTATCGCTTGTTTGACTAATTGCACAGAAGACGTGCCTGATACAGAAGAGGCTCTGTTCAGCCTCCATCTACAATCCAAACTTACCTTCAGCGGGAGGTATGTCCACTGAGCAGGAAACAACGAGTTGTCTCTATTAACACCTAACAAGGTTGAAGAGCATAGTTCTTACCTCTCCAACTTCATTTCAAACATTCTCTGATGACTCAGAATTCCTGAGGAATCACGAATAATAAAAACGTACCACAAAGGTTAAATTCTGATGAAAATGGTGGCACATGAGTGTGACAAATAATCTGTTTATCAATGGTCACCAACTACAAAGCCACTGACATAAAGTCAGAGAAACGTATGCCACAGCATTGCATTCATTATTCAGGCTGATTACAAACACCTCCAATCGTTACGTAAATGTCATTATCCCTATTTTAAAGACTGAACTATATTAATTGACTTGCACAAGGGTTAACAAATCTGTGGCACAGCTGAGATAAGCAATCGGGAATGTTGGCATGTGGCCCCACATTCAATCCACTTGACAATACAGATCGTCTTTGATAATGTCAGGAAAGGATTGAGAGCTGTTGGCAACCAGTAAAGAAAACTTAGGTAATAGGGAGTGGAGAGATTTTGGAGAAATCCGATATGTGAAGAGTAGTACCAAGATAGGCACCCAGGACTTACCTCTCCTATAGGCAGACCTATGAAGAACGGCTTGGGATACAGCTTGGGGTGCTCAGGGAGGTGTTCCTGTCTCTTCCTGTGTGACTAAGAGTCTGTTTTTCTGCCTTCAAAACAGATAAAAACAATTACTTCCCTCTTTATCAATCTTGTCAAGACTGTAATCTCACTGGTACAGGAAGTGCCTCTTTGCATGCGCCTGAGAAGCACGCAGTCCATATTTTATGGATTGCCAGTTGCTACCCTAATACAAATAAGAATTAAAACCCAGGTCTACTTATTACACCATTTTACCGTTCACAGGAAACCTGGCGATTTTTTTTTGGAAAGACCTTGATTCACGGGAGACCTTGATTCTTTTTAGGAAAGCAGCTTGATTAATTGAAAAATTTAAAAGCTTCTAGTTGCTTCAGTTTCCCCGGAGAAGATAGAATTGTTTGATAGGCAAGCCCACTACTGCAGCACCGAACTTCCAGCCAAGTTACTAGCTAGATGTGTAGTCCAGAGAAATGAATTCTGTTTTCCACAGGATCCCTCTGAAGTCAAACACCCTTTAAACCTTTACTAGGCTAAACTTTCACATTGACAAAGCCAATGTTGTCCACAGTTCCAAGTGGAGAGACTAAGGGGAACTCTAGAGAAAAACTCATGGTTTTCTATTAAATACCTTTGCCCTGCCTGTTTGGGGAGGTCTTGGCAATTGCAGTTGCTACCTGTCCCCAAACCACCAGTGCTTCCAACATTTATGATAGGAATACAGGAGAGATGTCCGAATCTGGCCTTATGGAATTCTAGCTCACTCTCAGTATTTCAAGGAAACTGGCTTATTTGTATCACCTAGGCTATCATCAGAACACATCTCATCCCATAACAAACTGCTGAAAGACACCAAAATTCCAACCTCAGCTACTACTTGGCTCTTGATAGCAGGGGGAGCTGGTTGTTCTTGGTCTTTTACTTGCCAGAAGCCACACATGTCAAACAAGATAAACACCTTACTGTAATAATGGAGGAAGTTGGGTCACAAACTTTCATAACTGTCCAAACTTTGAAAACAGGCTGATAAACAGCGAAGAAACAGAGTAAGATAGTTCCTTTACATTCGATTCCTCTTTGTTGTCATGTGTCATGAGTCACATTGACATCTGGAGACTGTTATGCAGCTATGGAATTATTTTAAACAGCAAGAGGCACAAGTTCAACAAATGACATGAAAAGTGAAATGGCCAAACCCTGTTCTTGTCACTAGCAAGGGTTAGCAAGTGAAAGAATTATCACTGCTGGCTTTTCTTGCTTCAGTACTGTACAGGTACGAAATGCTATGTTCCAAAGAGAATATAGATGGAAGATTCATTTTTATGTCTCGGTTACCACAACAAAATGTTGTCACATCCTAGCTGCCCACAGTAAGTCCCAAGTAGTCATATGACGCACTGCAAACATGCACATTCATCCTGCAATGCAGCTGATACTTGTTAACTCATTATGATTTAACACTTAAGTTTCTGCTCCGAAAGTCAGTAGGGGCCCAATTTGCAGCTTGGTCATTAACAAAGATTTCCATGCAGCCCTAAGACACTACAGTTTTAAGTCCAAGAAAGAACTTTGCTGTCCACAATCAGCAAAGTTATTGTTATCTTCTTACTGTATGACTCAAGCCCTTGAAAGTAAGCACTCCTTTGCAGTGGTTGGATTATCAGAGTGTTCTCTTGTATTAAACACTGTTAAAAATAAAAAGAAAACACACAAGCAACCAGTCCCTGGATTGAAAAAGTTACTCTTCCTCTGTTATTTTGTCTTGTAATTGAGGTTCTTTGTTCCTTAGACCTTCAGGTTTGTGCTGTTCAACGACTTGTCTAATAGCACAAGAAAGAATTCTAACCAGTGACAGTTTGTTGTTTTTTTTTTTTTTTTAAATAAACCTAAAATCTTAATGGAAAAACTTAAAAAAAAAAAAAAAAGCATCTGGATCCTGATTTGCCAATGAGGGTCATATGGAGCCAGCTTGCTTTTCACCAAGAGGTGAGCCAAACTAAGGCCAATGCCAACACAACATGGACTTGAAGAGCCAGAATTAATGCTTGGAAAAAATCTATGTAAAGGGAAAACTTAAATATAATTCTGAAAACAGAAACATATAAAAATAGTTGATGTGATCAGTACAATGCAAATGCAGAGGAAACCAGCCTGGGATCGAAAAGCTTCAATGTAAGATAGGATTAATTCCAAATATAAGCCTTACATCACGCTCTTCTAACTGTCAAAAACAGAAATGAGAAGAGACCAGTCTCTGCCAACCACTGGTTCATTTGCATTAGAATTCTCTATACCCTAGCATTAACATTCTTCTTTTCATGTATTCAACTCCCTTGTATTTTGCAGATGCTCAGATCACAGATGCATTTGAAAACCTTCCCATTTCAAAACCTTTGTTCTAGATCTCAGAAAGCTGCAGAAAGGTGATGAACATATTATTTCCCTTTGCACAAAAGGAAATACACCTACCAAATACCCCATACTAAAAGAACAGCCTGCTCTACAGTTAAATGATCCTTTTCTTCATAGAAAAGCACTAGGTAATTTTTCAGATAAAAGAATGACGTGCTCAGGAGATCTCCACCTGCATTTACAATAACTTGGTTACAATTACTGATCCTACCACCTCAGACAGAAGGCTTAGAGTGATTGTGGAGCCCAGTGAAACCTATCCTTGCCCTGAGAAATTTCCACTAGACAAAAGTACCAGAAAGAAGCACTGGTCTGTTCTTGTAGGACTGACTTGTTCACATGAGTACTACCTAGCTACACTTAAGCACCAATGTACCTCCCCTCTTCATCCACAGATGATTTTCCTAATTCAGTAGTCAGGCAGCTATTTAAAAAAAAAAAAAAAAAAAAAAAAAAAGCCATCCGAAATAACATCCATGCTTATCGCCATCTCCCACCAGACCTATGTCTCCGCCTCATTCCCCCAGGTAACTATCTCTTCCTTAAAGACTACATTTCTTTTTAAACCTAACAAATTTTTAGGTTCCTGTTTGCAGATCTCTTCCTCTACTGCTGGAGAACAAACTTTCCAGCATTGCCAGTTCTGGCAGCGTTCCCGACTAACCTTCAAAGACTTCCAGAAAGCACAGCTGATCCTGAATCATGCTTTCACTTCCTGTTTTGTCTCCAAGTATTCACCTGTTGTGAGGCAGCAGGTTAGTAATTCAGAAAACATTTCAGTAATCAGGTCAGCAACATAATGTTTATAAGTCTATTACTGAACAATTCCTAATCATAGGAAAACAGGACTTGGTGATGCCTCAAGAGATCATACACTCCTCTGCCCCAAGACAGGATCAATGTTATCCACGTCAGTCTACCAAAACCGTTCTTAAGGTTCGCTAAAGGTAGAAACAATACAGCAACCTAAGGCTATATATTTCGCTGTTACTCATAATTATTACATTAGTAAGCTTTTTCTAGCGCAAAACTTCCTCAATACATTCTGAACTCCCATTCCCCCACTACTTCTTGCTCTATTCACCAGGGACATTGGGAAAAAAAATTCTGTTAATTCCAGCAGCCTTTTACACATAAACTTATGTTTCTTCTCAGTTGTCTTTTCTTTAGATTGAAACACCTCTATCGTTTGAACAGTCTTTACATAGCATTATATCTAAATCCTTGATATTTTCATTGCTGTCTTCTGGACATTTTCCAATTTATCCGTGTTTTCTTGCAGAACAGCACCTGAAATTGCAACCATTACACTGTCTGAGGAACTACCAATGCATCAGAAAAAAAGAATAAATTACTTTACAAGGCTTGCAAGGATAATTCCATTTGTACAACCTAGTATGATGTTAATCTTTACTGCAGTGGCATGGCACTGACAACTCATATTTAGCTGGGGATCTGTTTTAATTCTGTGATCCTTGTCTGAAGCACAGCTGTTTATCTTCGTCTTCCCCTGTTTGATTTTATTATTTCTCTTAAGTGAGACAGTACTTTTTCCTACTGATTGCCATCTATTTTTTCTGGATTATTTCTCTAATTGTCCTAATCATTACAGATTTTAGCGTCCTCCAACATATATATAGTCCTGTTCAATCTCATATTATCTATCAAAGCAGAGTAAATTATAAAGGTTGTCCTCAGATCTTTTGCAAGTTTCATTTTAAAGCAACTGATTTTTAAAAACATTTATTTGCCAAAAGACTTAAAACGTGAAAGTATCTGAAATAATACATGAGAAATTCTGAAGTCAATAGTTCCCTTTTCAAACACTTGGAACAGTTTTCTACATGACAAGTCAAACCGGCTAAACTTTCTTGGGTACAGAAATTGTGTCAGATGCCCACAGCGGAACATGTACATGCTGACAGAGTAAATGCAGTGCAATCAGCCTCTTTATCTGGTAGGAACTGCTTCCTCTTATGCTGAGCTTGGGTGTGTGAACAAATGCAGAACACTAATTGCATATGTAACCCTGCAAACGTTTGCTTGGCACAAATTCTTATTCTTGACTTGTTCTGGAGTTTCCCTGTGGCTTCTAGTATTGGAGTTCCTACAGTTTGCAATCACCTCTCAGGGCTCATCAGATATTTCGAGCAACAGCATACACTGTTCTTATGATATGGGACAGAAGCAGCAGGTATCTCTCTGTCCCCAGGGCAGGGGTACCTAAATAAGTCTGCAACACAGGTAGTGGCAGAAGGTGCAATTGCTCCTGCTCCTATCCCACCACTACACCCTGCTCTAAAACCTGTGCAGGGGTGGGCAGGGAACACTAAATCCTAGAAACTTGGAAATAGCTGCTGTAAAAGTTGCAGCAGTGCCCTCTAGCGTTTATGAGATGGTGCAAAGTTCTTAACTGAACTTTTTAATTAAGCTCAAAAGGTTCATGGCTTCAAGCACAAAAGGTGAACTTCTTAACTAAGCTCAGTAACGCTACTCACACAGCTTCTGTGACAGCAGAGTGGCCATCAGCCAGATGCAACTCACCTCTGTGTCTTTCCCAGACAGTTCCCTGCAAGTAATTTTTAGGTCAGCTCAGTTTGGAACATGAAAAAGGTTGGCTTTGCTATTCCTTTACACATTTGCTGCGAAGATTGAGAGTACAGAAGAAATAACATCTCCTCAGCATACTTCATGTCTATAAATTAATGTAGAAGATTCAGGAAAACAGCCTGTTTTGCCATGGCATCTGAGAGAGACAGAAGGATGCAGTAAGTTTGTACTGTAGGTTTTACAAAAGAGTATTGTCTGTAACAGCATTCCTTAACAATAGCAGTTCTATATCCCCAAACCACTATGAAATACAAGAGTCGCTGGAAATATGCAGTGGGGCATTTTTCTTGGTATAAATCACGTATTGGAAAAATTATGCTGGCCTGAGTGTTTGCTTACCGTCTTTCATCGAAGTGGCATCTTACCACGCACTTTAACGTACTACACACACCATAAAGTCACTAGTGGCCAGTCAATTCCTAGGTGGTTTTGTAGAACTGCTGGCACTCCTATTTTGGAGTAAAAACCTGTCCCACAATGTAAGACTTTGTTCACAGGGTTTTGTTATGTATTTTATTTCTCAGAATTTAATCATATGACCCACTGACGTAATAAAAATTACAGATGATCTTTGACAACCTGAAGACCCTTAACAGCACACTAAACTTAAACGTAAGTCTCTTCACCTTTTCGTGTGTTAGTAGTTTGTCATGTTTGCAGTGTTTTTGTGGGATCCTTTTGGAAGCTGTCAGCCTCTCTGATCCTTAGAATTGGTGGGAGGAACCTGTTGTAGAAAAAGGCCTCCCATCCGGGGAGGTATGGGTCTACATAAATCAGACCCTAGCAGGGAAAATAAGAGGAAAAAAGCTGGCAAGGGCAGGGGATCAAGGTTAGAACGATAAGCAAGAGCAATGCAGGAGGTTCAGACAATGAGTCCATGAAAGGCTTATGAAAGTAACAGCTGTCTGTAGAGAAGTTTTGCCCCACTGGACAAGTAGACCAGAGAATGGAAGAAGCCCCAGGTTTCAGAGAGCTTCACTGTGTTGAGCTTTCTTCTCTCAGATTGACAGGTCTGAAGGATAGGTTTTGAGGTGAAAGCATCACATGCTCTTTGGAACAACATTCTTACAATCTGTAAAGTGGAGCAGGAGAAAAAAATTTCTCCAGGGACAAACCTGCACAGCAGCACGTCCAAGAAAATCCCAGATACCTCATGCTGCATGCTCTTTAGTGCTGTATTAGATACATTTCCAAGGTGTTCACCACAACAGGGCTAGGGCATATAAAACATTTCTTACTCCTGAGCTTACCTCATTGTGAAGATTTATCTTCACGCATCATTAAAAGACACAACAAGTGTTCTCAGAGGGTTAACGCAACAAGGAAGACCACATTGTGGTATTTAGAATCATCCAGAGCTGCTATGCCCCAGGCAGCCATAACAAGTGAATGGCAGTTGCCATTCCTATCTTTCCGTACCTCGTTTGCCCTTGGGCCACACCTTGACACTGAGAAAGACCCTTACTCTTGCAAAGCATTATGGATCACACTAGGACAAGTTCCCAGGCTAAACCGGGCAGCAACACCAGGTGGCAGTAGAAGCTGCAGCCTGGTACTTTCAAACCAGCAAGACGCATTCGATTCAATGCAAAATCGTGTTCCGTTGTACAGCACCCCAGACACAGCAGACGTAGTGTGGTTTTCATGCTCTTCATGGAAAGGTATCTTGCCAGAGATCATATGGAGGCAAACACATCAGTTATATCAATTTGCAAGGTCTATATTCTGTGTGTGCATAGACGTGTGCCAATACAGGAGTCTCTATAGGAATACGTTATCTCACCAAGCAACTTGAAGGAGGAAAGGCCTCATGTTACCCATATCCAAACTGTTATTTCCTCCGTATTTTAAACACCTTCTCTTAATGTGGTTACATGATATTAAATCACAAGAGCATAATCTGTTTTTGTAGATAAAAGTTTAGCTTTTTAGCTCTAATTTAAGACATGTCCCTAAGATTAAGAAATACCCTCCACTAACCTCCACCTATGGCAAGAGAGCGTGCTCCCTACTTTGGCAGTGTGAAGCTGCAGGGGATCAAGATTTAACTGTACTGGGTTCTGCCTACAAAGCAATAGGAATCAAAATTCATAGCTAAAAAGCTTCTGGTGAACGTTAGGGTCTTGCTCCCTTACATCTCTTGTGTTTGTTTACTTTCATAAAATACATCAGGAAATTCATGCACATTCTGTCAAACACCACATTGAAACCAGAATTTCAAATTTCAACATAAGTGACCAGAAATCAAACTACTTCGATATAATTAACATGATCGTTAATTATACGGTTATGACTACAAGGTCAGAAAGTCAGACCCCAAATGTCATACAAGCCTAGGAAGAGTGGTATTTGATGTTCACATATGGCACCATCTTCAATTCCCAGCAGCTGGAGTCTGTACCTGACCACTCATGCAAGCAAAGCTCCTAAATAATGCATGGCCCTCCTACGAATTAGTTCTTAATGCACATGCTTTCCATCGGGATCACAAGTCTTTTGCTTTCAGTCAGCGATAGTGCAGGAAGCCATTCTGAAAAGGGTAGGATATAAATTAGAATCACTTGCAGGCTGCTTCACCAACGGATCCTAAATAGCACTGGACTAATAATGAAAGTTGCTGGCTTTGTGACATGGGAACAGGGCGGGCTGGACGCAGAAGGAAAGATCCAAGTAACACTCAGATGTGATGCAGCTGCCCAGTTATGTAACTTTTCAAAGAGCCCAGACAATTATTTTATGGTCTGGTCTTCCTCCACAGAGCTGAATTTCCATACTGCAAAGCATTAAAGAGTCTCAGACAATACCAAGAAAAACAGGGCTATCATCTGAGTAGGAGGAATAGGCTCATAAATCCCCTTGATATAATTGCAGAGGATGTCCTGTGAAGAACTTGGCCAAACACAACTCCTAAGATTATCTCTCTCTACTAGAATAAACTGTAAAATTAAGAATATTTGTGCTTCAACTGGCTTACACCCAAGCGTATTACAGTTGACATTTCCTCCAACAATATGCGAATGTCATGCTAATCCCACCCTGATCCTGTTGCCATCATCTTTTGCTGCTCACTAGAGTGATTCTGCATGGCGGAAAATGACGGCAACTGCCAAGATTCATCAGCCTGAGCAAGCGGATGTCAGACAGGAAGAGCAAAGGCAAAGGAATACTCCTCTCGTTGAACACAGAACTGCAGGTCAGGGAGCCAGCCTGTGTTCCAACTCAGCCATTACATGACACGGGTAAATCACAAGCATCTCCATGCCACCGACTCCCTGTATACAAAATGGAGGAAACTCCGTCCTCACAGGAGTGTGATGAAATCTGCTGGGAGGATTTTCCCTTTTTAGCTGGAGAGATATAAGCAGGCATTGCATTATCAAGTTGACAGAGTAGTTCAAAAGGGCACGTGCAGGTTTGGCAAGGGATTTACTTGATTTCTTAAAAAAAAAAAAGCATTGAAAATGGTTCAGATAAAGAGGCTTCTTTGCAAACATCGTGCTGCTGCAATATAACTGCAAAAGAAAACTAAAGTGCCTGCTGTTGCTAGCGCTGCTGCTTGCCATTCAAAATGTAAATAGTAAAGCATTAGGAGATTAATAAGTTAAACTATTCAGAACCAACATGAGGACGGAAAGGCTTTTAAGTTCTTTGCAGTTGTACTGCTAACCTGAACTGCACATTTTCTATCCAGCGTGCACTACAAATTTTATTTGACGATGCTGGTTGAAGTGCAAAGAACTGACTGAATTATTTGGAATCTAAGGGCGAGGAGGATACAGCTGCCACAGCATAGAACAGGCCCAAAAGTTTTCAGTAGAGAATGAGAAGCTATCCGTGTTAATTTGAGCTCTACAACTTGATGAGGAACTTTCACTTTTACCAGAGCTGAGGTCAGAAGACTGCCTGGCCCCCATCTGGTATTTCTGGTGAAGTTACTCTTTGCGTATAGAGCTGTGACAAGCTTCAAAGAAGAATGATCTTTTTGCTTATGAAAGTTTAACCTTCAATTCTGATAAGCTGTTCCTTGAAGTCTATCTGTAATTGCTCCATTTCCTGTCACCATGTCTGATGCTATCACTTGATTGAAATAAGCCATGGGAGGAGGAAGATAGAACTGCTCAACAGAATAATTTTTTAATTCCAACATTGCTTTTTAGAACGGCCACTGATACCAGCCTGGCCAACGCATCTCACTCAGTTTCCTCCACGCTGAATGTTCTTAGCTCTTTGGCCTTCCTTTGTAATTCGGTAATACCTCATACCCTGGGCAATTCTTTCACACTACTTGACAGCATGAACCTGAGACAAGATTTCACAAGCTTTTCAGAATGCAGTGGGTTAAACACACATCTAATGCAAGTAGCAGATGAAATATAGAATTGTTCAATTAAGTGATGTAGTCATCCTTGGAAAAGCTCCCAGATCTCTCATTAGTGCAAACTGGTGTCCATCACTCCCAGAGCTGTCACTCCTTGAATACTTATTGTTCATTCAAGAGCTCAGATCCCACGAGGCAAGGAACAGTAGCTGGTTAACAGTTAAATAGCTACAAAAAAACTTGGAGGGCCCTGGAGGGGCCAGAGGGAAGGTGGAACTGGTGCTCCTGAGGGGGACTCTGTGTCTCACCTATGACTCCTCCCTTCATCTATTTTTTTGTTGCTTTCAGAAAGAAGAAACCAAAGTGAAAGGAATTGTAAAATGCTTAAACACAAGAAAGATACAAATCAGTATAAGGCTGAATCTTCATTGACTCGGGGAGATGGAAGGCCTTCAGCTCCAGAAAATACCATCAACTTGTCATTTTTATTTTTCTATGGCCAGAAGGTGGGATGACCTTTGTCTTCCCAAGCCCTTCTGAAGAAGATAAGGTGAGGTGAAAGGTACTATTTGAAGAGGTTTTTATTCCCAGGCTTTCTTTACTCGATGATACGAGTGAATGCATTCATGATTTATGGTCTCAAACTATAAATCATACTTACAACAAAATAAACTAAGCACACAAACTATATCCTGCCCGTCCTGTTGCAGTTGGAGAGGCAGAGGTAACGCGTCTCCAACTAGGTGACAGAAATGAAATATCTAAATACATTCACAAGATCCACACTTTCATGGAGAAGGGTCCACAGGCAGGAGTTTATTGGTAAATGCAGGCATAGAACCATTAATGCCACAGGAGTAGAGATGTTTGTATCAATATAGAAGGATTTTCTTGTTTGTGACTGGTAAAATTTGATTGCTGTGGGGGTTAGAACCTCTTAGAAGCATTTCTGGTAGTTTTCAGTACATATATGCACCTACAGGCTAAGGGAGGTGTAACAAACATGCATGTTTCTCCGTTACCTACAAAGTATAGCCCATGTCACCCATGATGCAGATGCTGATGTTCCCAACTTTTCGGAAACTGAATTGTTTAGAAACTCTCACAGCTTCTTGTATAATTTGATTTAAATACAGTCAGTGCCACTAAGCATAGAATTAAAGAAAAATATTCCTCTATTTAATTGCAGGAGAGAAACTCCTGTGGTTGGTTCTGAAAATATAAAAAGGTCCCTAGTTATCTGGTTTCTGATGTACTGAAGGACAACTGAGACAGCAACTTTAGCCAAGACTCCAATTCAACAGCCAGACTTCAAGGTAAGTAACCATGATACCATCAAATGGGTTAGAAGCATAGCTCAGTAATATTTTTAATTTCACATCATGGGTTTGTAAAAACATGTGTGGTGTAAGGAGGCAGCTGAAATAACCTTCCATGAAGTGAACTGTAAAGTGTACCTAGACCACTTCATCCACTATTTCATGTCCTCTGGGTACTAACAAGGTATTCTGAGCACCTTCAGTGTATGAGAGAACACAGTGCAAAAAAACCCTTGCCGTTATAAAGTTTGAGTACTTTAGATGTCAGATTTTGTCTACCACTCACTCAAAATCTTGTCTTGTTCTTCCCATTGGATTAAGCACCAGCTTCAGGAAGCCAAGGATTGAATGTGATTATTCCCATTGGACCTTATTTCAGTTTCATTTATAATATCACAGAATTTAAATCACTAAAAAAAAAAAAAGATAAGGAACTATGGTGAGAAATCAATGAAAGTTTAGATAAATATATGCAGTTACATATTATTACAGTATGACTCACTCTGTCAAGCACCAGCCGGTGTAGAAAAGGATCTGCTGCTGCCTACTTGCTCTTCACTCAACATGAATCCGTATTTTGCAAAAGAGACAAAACCTAAATATTAGAATTCTATAGATCTTAAAATATGTTTGCTTTTGTAAACAAGAACTTGGAATTTATGTGATGGTCCTATCAGATACAAGAATAGTCTATATCATAGCAATACTCATTTCCACTGCAGAAAGGTACTTCACTACGCTGCTAGATAAGAAGCGGACATCATCAGAGTCTGATCTTTGCATGAACACCTTGTCAATCAAAGTATCTTCATTAGAAACTCCAGATCCCAATTCCTACTTAAAGCAGAGGAGGAAAGCTGAAGAGAGCAGCACTTGGGATTAGAACTGTGACAGGGTGTGTAAAAAATGTTGAAAGGGAGTTCAGGAATGGGGGGGGGGGGGGAGGGGAGGAAGAAGTAGTGTGTGGAATTACTGAGGCTCTTCATGATCTTCATCCATTATTTTCTAAATTAGACTTGGATTTAAAGTCATCTAAGAGACCCTGCTCCTGTTAACACTAGCTGATTTTAACCTCCCCACCTCTGCCATGTAAAGTTTTTACATAAAAAATTAGAAAATAAAATCCCTGTAAAAGTAAACATTAGGAAAAGGTTTTTACGTTTGTAAGTCTTTATGGAAAAATCAGAACATCTTCAATGGACTCTGAAGATATACGAACAAGGAGTTCCATGTACTAGGAACATATATTGCAGCCAAATTCAGCACTGGTTTCTTTGTCATGCAGACTTTCTTGACACTGACCACCCATCTTCATTATGTTTTACACCACCAGATGGAGCTGCACTGTTTGTACTTCTATATACAATTTTCATAACAACTCAGTATTTTACCATCTTGAATAGTTCATCCTTTTTAACAGATTTTTTTCCTCCCTTATCTATTTTGCCATTTAATAATCTGCTACATCAAATAAGCTTTTTATTTTCCACTTCCAGCTCCACAGATGATTACCTCTCAGGGTCAATCACATCTCACTGCACTAATCTAGAGCAAGTGACTTGTGAATAATTAAAGAAGGAAAAGAAGATTCTCTTTGTTCTATTTTATGACAAAATTGACTTGGTTTAAGCCTGGTGTTACTTGAACGAGTATTTTGCAGGGCCTGTGTTTCCAAAGGGTGAGTTTTTAGCAGCCAGCTCTCTTAAGCAATGAGAGTCTCGCCCAGCTTTTACTCACATTTCTACGGCTTCTGTTTTCCCCATGTAAGTGACACACTGGGTAATTTTACAAATACAGTCTGTGTTACTATCCCATGCACACTTTCAAAATACTCCCTGGAGACTTTTTAGTATTGATGTTTGAATAAAAAGCTGAGTAGGCAGTTTCAGGATGATTGAATTTTGCCTTCCTTTAATGAAGGCACTTTCAATGGGCCCAGATTATCAGAGGGGAATTGCTCTGGAACACCAGCTCCTGGTCTGGAACTCCACAATTTGTTAATATTTGACAAGCGTTTAGGAATCAGCATGGGAAGTGTGAGCTCAAGCTTTTCTGCTCCCACTGAATTGATTTAACCCATCGAGTAAGTGCTGCATGAGGAAACTTCTCCCTGGTCTGCCTTTCAACACTCTTAAATATGCACAGGTTACAAACTAGCAGGCAGCAAAGTACAGATCCAAACACGAGGCCCTGTGGTCAGGAGGCCAGAAATCTGCCAGTCATGTACCGTCTCCCGTCAGGAAACAGGAACTGCAGACTGAACAGCGTTTCCTGGAGAGATGATTTAACACAAGTAATAAAGCCTGGAACAACATCCAACCATGTCGGAATCAAAGCCTTCATTTTCCCAGTCCAAGTGATGGATAGAGCAGGCCCATGGATTTTGATTTACTGGCAGATCAGGTTTCACAAAACAGTAAGAAAAGAAAGAGACAGCATCCAGTAATGTTTAAGAAACGACCGGAAGGAAACAGAGCAGGAATTTTTTTAACTCATCAGGTACACTGGACCAAAACAATAATATTTGAATCAGCAAATAATACTGCCAGGAAAAACCACATCTGAGAGGAGGCAAGCAGCTGCCATTCAGGATACAAGATGTCTGCTCCCATCACTGAGCATCCAAGGCATTTTCATGTGCCAGGGCTATTCAGAGCAGGGGCGACAAGGGAATAGGCTAAGCATCCCTGTTCTAGAACAATGGAACTGAAATCTATTGTTTATTCTTTCCAAACTTTCTCCAGCTTTTCTTCTTCCCTTTCTCATACAACCCTAAACCAGAAAAACCTCAAACTTAGCACATACTTTAGGAGAATTATTACACACTGGACTGTAACATAGAAAATGACCAACTGAACCCAGATCCATTGAGTAGCCTGACGTTTAAAGCAGAAGCAGACTTTCTAAAGATTATAGGAAGACAGAGCTCACTATGCAAAAATAGCCAACTGCTGTTAGAACTTGTTCATTACTTGGTTCTTTTATTCTCTCCCCCCAAATCTGAATTCATGGTTACACCTACACTAAAAAGTGTTAATCATAATACCACACAGGATACTGATTTGTTTCAGACTAAGTTACACAAAACTCAGCAAGGGTGACAGGTTTTATTATTCTTTACTTACTCTGCCACTTCCCAGAAACCAGATCATTCTATTTTTAGCTCTTATAGGGCATGATTCAATCAGTAATTTTAAGTATGTTTCACAGCTGATTTAACACATACACTCCAGGACACTTAATGGTCAAAACTCAGAATGCCCAACTCAGATCTTTTCTTCTACTAGCAGTAGAACCTCAGATCGTTTAAGATACATTTAATTCACTGAGAAATTAAAAGGCCACGAGGGGCACACAAAACATTGTAATTAAAAGTCTTAACTCTAGGTATTGAGATTGAGAAATATGTTCTCTCTTCCTTCGCTTGACTCCTTCCCCCTGGCTCCATGAGATGATTCCAATCCCACGGAAATCCTTTCTATTACCATGACACACGTTCGAAGCCAGGACCAGACAATTTAAACTCCTTTTCCCACCTCCACACCCACTCATTATGCAAATACCTCGGATCCATTGGTTGTGTCCACCTTCGTCATCTAACATGCTTCATAAACACGTAAAGTTTTACTCCATCCTCCTCTGCAAAGACACCACTCCTCATCCCTTCATATATCTAATATATACTCAGGAGACCACGAGTAAGAAACTGCAAGCGCTGCCACTAAGACCAAGCAGAGACAAATCATGCTCACATGTTACTGTTTTCGGTTTATGAAGCCTTTTGCTCTAAAAACTTGCCAGCAGCTGGGTGAAGCTGCTCTTTTGGAACCACATCCCAGAATTATCTTTAAGTCAGAATCTTTTCAAAGCCTACAGGAGGAGCTACTACGTTACTATGATTGCTGTAGGTAAGACTACATAAGCCACTTTGGGTACTAATCCAAGCCCACCCTAAAGTTAAAGGCAAAAGACTTGGCCCAAAGTCAAAGACACAAGAGCTCAGTGCTTCTCGCTTTGCATACCCATTTTTCTTCAGTTACACCTCTCTGAGTAACTGAGCATACAAAGACAGACAGATATTTAAATAATATAGTTTAAAGCTTCGTATTTAATAGAAGCACTGTCTGCAATAAGAGGCATTTGCAACTGTCCGCATTTCAAATAAATTGCGCTACACATTAGCCTCTTGACACAAGAAGTTACTGTCTAGGCAGGTATTTTATCGCCAGCAAAGGCATTACCATTATGGGCAGGAAGCAGTTATTTAACATATGGATAAAGATTAAGGAAAGACAGACAGATCATGTCTGCATTGATTTTATTATAGACTAGACAAAGTCACATATGAAACATCCGTTGGAATAAAAATATACCACGTGAGTGGAAAAAACAGCTATACCATTTGGAATTGGAAAAGACTAAATTTGAATTCCCAAATTTAAGCACTTCCAGCCATGAGCTACTTACCAGTATTCTGCAGTCCAAAAACCCAAAGCTCACGGTTAACAGCTGCTAGTTAAAGTAATGCCACCATCATATTTTCCATACTCACAGCTTTTAAAACTTCTCCACTGAGGCTGAGAATTTCCATGTTTGGTATGAAACCAAGCCATGGCACTGGAATTTCTCTTGGTTGATGTGAAATGAGGGAAAATCCACTTTTGTTTAGGTCAGAACAAGAGAAGATACTTTACCCACTAAAAATACAAACCAAAACCCTCAAGTGGATCAATACCAAGTTGTTAAACCAATTGCCTTTCAACACCTCGTTTCAGGAATTTGCTTCTGTGGGTAGAAAATCCTTTTTTTTTTTTTTCTAGATACAATTCTGCCTTGTGGAGACTCTATTCTTACTGAGCATTAAAATGACAACTACTTACCCTTCTCAATACCTACAGTAAGGACAGCTAACAATGACAACAGAGCTTATTTGGCCAGATCCTCAAATGGCAATAACACAAGATGTTCCACTCAATTCTTTTCCTAGTAAAGGACACAAAAGTTTTAAAAGAAGTTACTAAACATTTTTCTCTGATTTCCTACTTCACGTGTTACACTCTTCTATAGTCAACAAAGCATTTTTGGGATGCATACCACACAAATCATACTAGCTCCTTTCATTTGGAGTTTGAGCTGAGAGCTACCAGCAGTTTTTGATTAAGCTCTAGAGTAGCTCTAGCAATCAAACCAAGAAATGTCCATCTTAAATAGTTAAGAAGAGGAAGCAAAACACTCGCAGCCACTAAGCTCCACATACTTACCATTCAGAATATATGGCACATTTACACATACGTTTTCAGATGCTGCTAACAACACTTTCCAGTAACAAAAATTGTGAGGGTTTTAGTTCATCTTGCAACTCTGTTTTTAGCCCTAAAACGAAACCCACATCCACATGAATACACATATTCTAACACACTGCATACTCTGCCCAATTAACCATTAAAAATCCAAGCCATTTTAAAATACAGAACAATTTGGTTTGGGGCATCATATACTTCTCTCATATGTTTATTTCATATCTCAAATCCTGACAGAAGCAGTTCTGTGGGTTGAACAATAAGCTGCAAAACAGATCAGTCAAAACTCATGTCAAACTGCTTTATTACATCTTAAATAACATTACATTTTAATATAGTATCTATCTTGCATCCAGCTTTCTTGAAGTACACTGACTTTAAAATTAAATACAAAAGGTGAAGAGGGATACAGGGCGTGGAGAAAGCTCTACAGAGTAGTTTCATGAAAGAGAATAAGAGGGAATTCATCTTTTATGCCAAATCCAGGCCTAACGCACAATTACAGCACATTTTTGTACAGAATGTTGCAGAAAAAACAAAATGGAGAAAAGCTACTACTGCTGCTAGGAAGGAGCATTTCTGGATACAGTGAGAAGATAGGAAAGTTTAACAGAACAATCTGCTGTCCAAACACTGCTGCTTTTAACATTTTATTTGAAAAGAAAGCCAGGAAAACCTGCTCATTACAAAAATGACTCTGATCAGATGCAAAGGACTCATCCTACAAGAGGAACTGGCTGTGAGGAACTGATTTATAAAGAAGATGGTCTAGGTTCCCTCCTCCCACACCCCAGAATCTTTGACAGCGATTGTTTGAACAGGCTGTTTCTTTAAAAAAAAAAAAAAGTGACTTATCACGCTACTCCAAAACGTGCATAGCTTTGTACTTGAGTTCTTCATAGATTTATGCACAGAGTAGCAACAATAAATGAATACAGCGACAATGGTTACAGTTTTTAAACAGGTTATTTCTTCAAAGAAAAAACATCTAAGGACTTAGTCCAATATGCACTTTTTAGCATTTCTACAGCATGCGATTCTAAGAGTAAACCCACCCAATATGGCAAACAATCAAAAAAGGTTTTTTTTTTTGTTTAACTTAGAAAGTTCAAGATCATTATTTTCAAAACATTGATTTGTACATCATTTCATACACAAAGAATTGACTCAATACCCAAGTGTAGGATAGGTCTCTTTTGAAAACAGAGATTCCTGGTTGTTGAGACTTATAGGATAGTGTTAGGATATATAAACTGCCCTTTCAAGTGGACAAAACCAAAACAGATTAAAAAAATCAGTGTGGTGAAAAAGGGGGGGGCAGGAGGGACCAAGGATTGCATTTGTTATCCATAAAAGGTGAAAGGATTCTTTAAACAAGCATTCATTACCTTTTACAGCATGTGCTTGGTTACCTTACTGCTTAACATTATCCTATATATGCCAAGTTTTGTGCAACAATTATCTGTGATACTAGAAAATAAAATAAAAAAAATTAGGGACTAAATTTACAGCGTTAACAACCCCCAGATGCTCTGGGCTAGGACTCCCTTGTTTTGCTCAATTAAATACATAAAGAAATGTATTTAAAAAGGAAACTTGAAAAAAATCCTGCTACAAACATGACTTTAAAATTTGCAAGTGTGTGAGATAAAGTCCTTAACTTCAACTTGGAAACTACAGTGAAAGCTAACTGTTTCACAATTATGCTCAAGTTTATTTTCTGGTCATGCTTTTATGATAGTGTTTCATTTTTAAATTCTCAAGACAAAAAAAATGGTCCCAAAAGGAATGCACAATTTCATTTTGCTTACAACACAGAAATTCTTCTTGGAAAGGTAATTGTGCTCTTCATTTCAGCAACAGGAGACGGAAAAGATCTTGCCCTTTGAAGTTGGGGAGGATGGGGGTCCAAGTTAGTATGGTTGGATTGGATATGCTATCATTTATAATTTTCAACCGTTGGAAACTTCTTCCAGTCATGGAGTCCGCCGCTCTTCTGACACACAGAAAGATTTATTAAGAGTTGCACTTTGATAAACTGTAATCAAGTTTCAAGCTTTGCACTCGCTACCCACTGAACACATTTAGCCATTATCTCACCATTTTCAAGAACGCCATTTATTTACCAACCAGATTCAAAAGACCGTACAGTCATCCCTACCAGGAAAATAAAATATGCCCCAAACAGTTCATGACAAAAATGCCATTGCATACATTAAACAAATAGCCTTCTAAAAAAACAAACTTTTTTTTTTTTTTTTTTGTCAGTGACTTTCCTACTCTGACCTATAAGCTTGCAGCATTAGTAAAACAGCACTATTTGGGCCTGGAAAAAAGCATTCTGAATACCAAAGAAGGACAGCCTTAATTAATTGGATACCTACCTACTTCAGTTCCAGATCTTGAGGAAGCTGTCCCACGATCCTGTTGCCACTGCCATACCATCATCAGTCACACCTAAGCAACTGACACGGTTATCATGACCAGCAAGGACACCTATAAGTAAGAACATGCAACAAACATATAACATTACTTTGATGATTTCATATTTCTGTTCAAGTAACACAGAGGCATGCACATTTGGATTATTCAACCTTATACATTCAAAAATCCTGAACAAACATCGTTGGAATTTTTAAGTGCTTTTGGCTTTATAAGCACAAACTTAGATATAACTGGGTGGGTTCGCAAGGCGGTAATTCAGTAAATGCATTACTCTACAATTTTCCTTTTACATTCCCCACATGATTTCTCATGAGTTGTGAAGTCACAGCCCCGAAAATTCTGCTTGACAATGTCATAGCAATAAATGTTGGAAAACTATGCATTGCATAGCTCTTAGTATTTCCTCTTCATAGTGATAAAGATCAGTTAGATTTTACAAAAATTTTTAATAAGAAAAAACAGAAGTTAAGCAGAATTATGTTACAAACACTAAAGCATTTTTCATCTAATTTTATCTTACTATGTTTACGAGCACTTACAAGACTTGAACTCCTACATACAATCTATTTGTCAATATGGAGATCTGCTACAATTCAATTATAGTACCATTAAAAAAAGAATCAAGACACTAAACAGAAAAATTAAATTAAGGGAGCCAACATTTTCCTCTATCCCCTTTAATTTAACAGTTTCAAGGAAGTAAAAAGAAAACCTAATTATGTTCAAGCTCTTTCCAGTCCACAGCGCTGAGCTAAGATATTCTTGATAGACTTTAAAATTAATCTTTCCACATCAATTACACTGCTCATAGGACTCTCCTCATTCATATTTTGGGCTTTTTCTCCTCCATTTACTATTTGCCAATATAGAACATGAATTAAGTCAGTTTTAGTTCTTACACAAACTAGTATGTTTAAAAATTAGTATTTTTAACTGTTAATTCAGTTATAAATTACTACTTCATACACAAGGATTCTTGATGTTTGAAGTAGTAACATTTCTGGTATACTTTATAACAGCAGTAATGCTATGTAAGTAACACCATTAATCTCCAGATCCTATTAAATCCATACAAGTGCCTAAGCCTCAGCACAGAATTGCACAGTTCTGCAGCAGAAGCCAAATCTTAAGTGTTGAAGCAGCCGATACAATCTTCAAAAATTCAGTGCAATACAGAAGCCAGCTGCCAGAGCTAACAAAAGTACCTAGGAGTTACCTAGAATTTACTGTGGAAAATACATCAAAATTCAGTCTACCATCAACATTAGTAAGTGCTGCAATTTGGTAAAACAGGCACAATTGAAGTGTCAAATCTGCTCAGCAATCTTAAGTCTCAGAACTTATCAATAAGCAGAACACTTGATAAAGTAGTTGTTTAAATCAGTTCTAAAAAACACGGCAATAAAGAAACACACTTCACGAGTGCATTGGACTGTAAACCCAGTATAAAGAACTTTTCTCATTTCTACAGGTAAGCAAGGTCATGACCTCCTTCTATTCTTTTCCTTAATGAAGGTCTTTCAAAGAAAAAGATGCAGGAAAACACACATAATTGCTTTTACAGTACTTAAATACAGCTGACTGTAAACTAACTTAGGCGTTAATCAAGAGAAATTTCTCAATTTATCTCCATACAGGCTTATATACACCTTTACGGTCTCAATAATCAAAGTACAAGAATCTGTAGCTGCAAATCTCACCACACAGACAAGGCTGACGCATTTCGGTACTGAAATAATTGTATTTGGCATCATTAACTTGCAAATAGAATGAAATACTATTTTACAATGTGTGAATCAAGTGTCTACAGTTTCAACTTCTCAGCACTGAAAAGGATCATGAATTTTGGAAGAAACAAAGAATAAAATCTGAGTGGAAAACAAAGTTGCTAGAGACAGAAATTAGCAAACCCAATGGAAACTATTTTGGTATAGTTCAGGATTTTGTGTTTGTTTATATCTTTTCCACCTGCAGTATATCCTCCCTTCAAAGCAATGAGTCAATTTGCACCAAATAACGTACTTGCAACTAATCCTTTCAACTGCATGTGGAAGAATAATCTGCATGGCTGGTGGTTTTTTCTTTGCTTTTAAAACCCATTTAGTATAATTTTAAAAGCCCAGGCCGCTTCATTTGGTAACAGAGTAGGTCCTTGTTCTCATCCCATGTTCTGATGAGAATAAGAAAACATTTGTGGCCTAATTTATACCTGTTCTCCTTTTTTTCTAATAGAAGTTTTCATTTTAAAGAACTGAAGTTAAGTTATCTTAATCTCTGGACCATACATTTCATATTCATTTCCTCAAAAGACAGTCTCCACAGTGTTTGTTGTTTCGCTGGTTGTCTCTACACCTACTGCTACAAATATCAGAAAAAAAATATGTATATAAATAGCAACATTAATATTGAATTCCTTTGAACTGCTCATACATAAACAATGCCATAAAGTCTAAAAAAATAGCCCTCCACCCTCAAAACCTCGTTTTTAATGGCAGTCTTCCTGTTCTCAAGCATCCATTGTTCCCTTCTATTCTTTAGAATATTCCAGTTTATTTGTTAACATCATTAAGCTACTGTCATCGCTGGTCATCCTAAAACAGGTTATCACGGAGTTTTAAAGTTGAGACAGGGAATGCTAACAGGTGTGTGCATGCGACAAGTCACACATTCAGTATGTCACGCTGTGTTTATAATATTTAAACCCAAAACCATTTACCTGCTCTATCAGCTTTCAGTGTGTCCCAGACATTGCAGTTGAAGTCATCATAACCAGCTAGGAGGAGACGTCCACTCTTGGAAAATGCTACAGAGGTGATGCCACAGATGATGTTATCGTGTGAATAAACCATAAGTTCCTGATCAGCCCGAAGATCAAAAAGCCTGCACGTAGCATCATCCGAGCCTGTGGCAAATGCATTGCCATTTGGGAAGAACTTTAATGAGGGAGGGAGGGAGTGGAAGGAAAAAAAAAAAAAAAAGACATTATTTCAGACTTGATTCCTCTGTCTCATTGAATATACCATTTTGTACAGACCAAGCAGAAAAAGAAAGCAGCAAAAAAGAGTATACAGCTCTCCACAACTGGGATATGAGCAAAATCAGTAAAGTAATTAAGAGCATGTGAAGAAACACTATTTTAAGAGCCACTGCTTCATTTACCACAATGGATCTGAAGTTGTACAAATTTCAGGTACTCTCCCCATTTACAAAAACTATTAATTACAGGAAATATGTCATAATACTACATCATACATTACACGCTTAAGAGCTGAGACCAGAGAAATATAAAAATATAAATTTAAATCCCATGTCCCCTGTTTGAGTTGATACATACACAGATGGCATTGATGTCCGACTCATGGCCAGTGAAGGTTTGCCGACACATTCCTTCTCTAACATCCCACAGTTTGGCAGAGGCATCACAGGCACCAGAAACAAAACACCGGGCATCAGGAGCAAGAGACAAACTCATGACATCTCCAGTGTGCCCAGTAAATGTAGTTGTCTGCTGACCAGTTTCTATGTCCCAGAGAGCACTTGAAAGAATAATTTAAAAGGCAAAAATCAAACATCTGTGTTCCATTAGACAGCAATTCTTGTCTAAACCTGTTAATTCATATCACTGCTAAAGTATTAACAAAAAATATACCGAGAGTAGAAAAAAAACCATTCTTTGTTGAAATATTTGGCTATGTTACAGGATAATTGTGCATAGAAAATTTTAAAAGCCATCTTCAATTTGAAAATATTGAGGGTTTTCAACTGAAAAACAGTGCAAAAAACTAATCCCTAACACTCATGGTTGTTTATACACAAAGTTCTTGTGACATGCCAACGACAATTGTCTAGTGCTACCATCAGGTTGATTTGCACAGCAATGGTAAGGCTACAGCAAAAGCTGAGTCAGCATTTCTCATTTTTAAAAACTCACTGAAGATGCATAACTTTGTGAATTATGTCTGTCATTTTCAGGCTGCACCGCTTTCCCAAGACAGGAAAATCACTACTACAGTGATAATTAAAGAGTAAAAAAGGATGAAAGAACACTATCACCACCCTAACAAGAGGTCTAAATGTTTAAGGAAGACTAAGGACTTTTAATTTCTGTAATTTCTCACTAAACTAGACTCATCAGTGGCAGATTTGCACTAGGCAAATAAGAGATGACTGTACTTTGATACTGTACTTCGAAGTTTGGCTGAACTGAAGTGACGTCAAGGACGAGCTGTTATCTGGACAACTGTAGTTACTACAATAACTCCTGAAGCAGCTGTATTCTATTATAAAGAGCACAATTTTAACAAATTCTGTTAATATTAACATATTTAGAAACATTTTTGTATAAAACCCAAACATATATATTCAAGAGCTACTCAGAATCAGTGGATTAATAGATGGGCATTCAAAAAGACTGATACTGTGTAGGAGAGGTATTTATTAGACAACCTTTGCTATGAAGACCTACTGCTTGGGAGAGCTGTAATGATTTTAAGAATTAGATACAACAGAAAAATCTATGAAAAAAGACTGAGGTAATTTTTCATTCAGAAGCTAGTGTTTATTAAGACATACACCTGCATTCTCCTCAAAAAACCCATCCGCTGTCACTGTAGAATATTTTCTAGGAGCTTTTCTGAATAGCAACATATACTCAATTCTGTATTAGAAAAATCAAAATATGACTCTAAGTAATAAATACTGAATACTAAACAACTTGGCAAAAAGTCATTAGTCTAATAAACTTATTTCTGAAAGCTAAACAGTTACAGTAAAAAAAAAAAAATCCCATTCCATCTTAACACAGAGAATTAGGTCAGGCTCTTCAGAACATGGGCATAACTAAACAGCCAAAGCTAACAAACTCGAAAGACCAAGTTTTCCATCACTACTAAAAACGTGACAGATGAAGAATAATTAACCACATTTAGCCTTCTGGATGACTACCAGGTTTATGAAGAACAAAGTTCCCTTCAATAATAAAATACAGCTGTGGAAAGTCATTACTAACAAGCATGTCAAAATTTTACTGCTTACCAAGTGGTGTCGCCAGAGCTGGTAACGATTTGATTATCATCCAAGAAACGACAGCATGACAAGTATCCTGAAAATAAAATAAAAAGTTGATGAATAAGACCAGAGATTACTCTTCACACTGCATACTGGCTTGCTCATATGTTGCTTCCTCCTCTCCTGAAGATGAAGCAAGAACTACTATATAAGCCTAGAATACAACACAGACAATTTTTATACACAAACCTCCAATGTTTTGGACAAAATGTATTTTGGCTCTTTAGAGACCATGCCCAATTCAACCACTACACTAGCACAGTGATACACTGGTATCACAGCAAGTCAACCTAAACAAAGACATCTGTAACACAGAGGAAAATCAACTTAAGCAGCTTAACCAAACAGGGTAGACACTTGGAAATTGGAAATACCTTACCAATTTGTCTTTTGTTAGAGAGTGGGGAGAGGAGGACGAGGAGGAAGAGAAAGAGGGAATAGTGGGGCAAAAGCGTGGAATCTACTGGCCAAGCTGGAGAGAAGTATAGGTCACCCTGCACTGTACACACTAAACTTTCTTAAGAAGTGGATCGGTACGTCACTGCATGCAGGAGCAACAAATGCTGATGAACTCAACTGTATCATACAACTACTGAGAAAAAAAATAAACTATGTTATTGGTCAGTACAAGGAACAGAGCATATACATCGGATGTTTCCCAACAGTGGCATCAAAAGAATTTCATCTGAATGCTCTGAAGCATCTTTGTACTGAAGTACCATATGCCAAACTATCAACGCAACAACTCTGATTACAAAATTAGTCTGTCCTGCCAGCAACCTCTATTTCATAAAGCACAAACATCTTCTGAAAATCCAAACTACAGCAAAACATGAAAACCTGTCAAGATCAGCTTCCAGCTATAGGCTTTGTTCAATTCTGCAACAGAAAAACAGCTCATTGAAACTGTTCCTTCGAGAAAATTCCACACAAAATGGTCAGGTCTCAAATGTACTCCTTTGCATTATAACAAAATTCTGCTTCTCATCTTATTTAAAAATATGTGTTTTCCCAGCTATACAGTTTATAACCATAAAGACTATTAAGCAGCTAGAATATCATAGAAATAACGCTCTTTTTATTGCTAAAATATTTTTCAGTATTTTGATGCACACACAGGGCCACATACTGAAAGCCAAAGCTCCCTGTGTCCAAGTATAATTCTGATTTTCCCTGTGTCCTGAAGGGCAGGAGGGAGGCGGGGGAAGAAGAGAAAAAAAAAAAAAAAAAAAAGTACCTTCTTAGATATCACTTTACTGGTCACACCACAACCACTATCTGAAGGTCAAATCAACACTGCATTCTCACACCCTGAACTACACGTAGAGGGCACACAATTCCTCTAAATTACATAAATCATGCTTTGTAAGAAAAGCAGCTGAAAAAAAATTAAATAGCATTAAGCATACTTTAATTCACATTTAACTTTTTCTATATAGAAATTCATTAATATATAACTATTTATTTCTGAGTAACCCTATCTTCCTTCAGATGAACAGTCTTTATACCATTTTCTTTACTCTATATAGTTAGAGGCTTGATCAGGCAGAAAACCAGCAAGACACAGAGCCTTCCTGACATTTTCTCTAAAGAACCATTAGAGGTTTTCTCTGGAGCCAAACTGACAGCCTCTAGAGCAATCTACCTTTGTTTTTGCTGTGGTTTGGATTACACTCTTTGTGGAAACAGAGAGACCATAAAGATGACACGCAGTTTCAGAGCTGCAGCTTTAGGAGAAATGCCTAATTACTGTTCAATCCCTTTCTCAGATTGTTGGAGGTATTACTGATGCCACAAGCATGCAGAAGACTTATGTGTGTGACAGGCTCAGTACTACGCTAGTACTTTGTGAGATACCAGAGTGCCTACTAAATGGACAGCGTTTTAATTTTCAATGGATTTCAAGAAGCCACCCACCCAGCTTTCCCCTGAAAAATTTCCAATCCCATTCACAAAAAAATAAAAATACAATCTGTCCATTATCAGACAATATATAAAAGCAGTTCACATTTTCTAAGTTACTACTGCTTATAAGGTGCTCATCTCTGTTAACTGTATGTTCTTTAGGAAGCGAGAATATCTTTCAGCCACTGAATTTGCTTTTAAAGGTACTTTGTGGCACTGAGTCTCTTGGTTTGTTCAGAAAGCAAAATTTTCAACTCATCCCCCACTCTGAAACACTAGCTTTTAAGCACTATGAGGGACTTTCTTGCTTCAAAAACTCCGACACCTGTGTTTCTACAATCCTTCTTACCTAAAAAGATGAAGTTTGCTTCATCTGTCACTTGGAAAACTTTGCAGCTACAGTTTACATGCTAATTCACCTGGCAAAGCCTACAAATCTACCTGGCTCTTCCCACCAATCACAAGACAGTCCACCTTAGAAACAGAAACCAAAGGCAAAAATTAAGCTACTGTGTTTTGGGGAGAAGGAAGAGAAGGAGAAACAGAAGAGGAAGCAATGAGAACTCAGCCCTCTGCAACTAAAGAACATCTCCATCAGAAGACAGCTGTCTTGCTTATGAAAGTTAAAACACATTCTCACTAAACTTCTCCCAAAAAATGAAATTATATTTAAAAGATTTTTTTTTTTTTTAAATCTTCACCATGTGCTTAGGTAACTTAGATCATTCTGAACAGGCACTCACCTGTGTGACCAGCTAGTTCACGGCTGACACGTACATTCCCTTCACGAGTTTTCAAGTTATAAATGGAACAGATGTTATCAAGACCACCACAAGCCACATAATTTCCAGAAGGAGCATATGCACAAGTCATGACCCAAGATGAACGCAGGGGAATAGCATGCACCTGAAACCAATACATTAATGTATTTCATCTGCAAAATAACTGATCAATAATTTACCATCACAAAGTTTTTCATCTGTGTCTCAGGGCACACATCAACTTTTTGTCAAAAGGACAAGAAGAAAACAGTGGGGAAAAAAGTCTCGGTTTGTTTGAGTATTAAGCTATTTTGAGGGTAATTTGCACATCAGACCAAGTAATGACGTAATTAAAACCTCAGATTTGCCTTTCCCGAATCCAGTTTAATCAGCAAAATGGTAAAAACTAAATTATTTCATTTCAGTGCTCTGATTACTATTGGTTTATTATAGGTTCAGGAAAACATTGACTTCCAAGTACAGTCAGCAAAACTGCCAGTTCCAGGCTTAGATGCTATGCCATGAATGAACAAGTAAGGAAATCACTACTTTCGCTGCCATTTAAATCCTTCTTTGGAAACCTGCTGTATGCAATCAAGCTTCACATTTAAATAACTATCCCATGTTTCCTTGTCATTCCGTGCTCAAACAACCTTATTTAAAAAATTATTGAAGCTAAACCTGTTCTGTCTTGTTAACTTGCTGCGTTCATCCTTCAAATTTGTTCATAACATATTTAAGAAAGGGATCATATACATATTGTGAGGTTTCATGCACTATTAACAGTCTTCCTGCATTTCTTAAGTAAAGATTACTGTCTGTTCCTCTGCTGCTGCTGTGATCAGTAATCCTGCAGCAATCAGCAGTTAAAAAACAATACCCTGCACTAAAAACACAGCCAGCTCATTTTTTGAAGTCTTCTACTAAGGAACTAATCGGAATATTCACCCTGAGCCATTTTGTTTTATCATTAGGAAAAGATCATATTTATGACAACTGTGTTACTTCCAACGTGCACGGCACCTGCCAAAAGAACATCTACAGACTACCATTCAAGTATTTCTGTGTTAACTGCTTCCAGGTGCTACCTAGGCAAATTTAATACTGTTTCAAGACCAAGCTGTTTGCTACCTGGAATTCCAGGGGGGTTCTGGTTTGATTTTTTGGGGGGTTTTGTTTCTTTGGGGTTTTTTACTTCTTTTGGGGCAGGGTGGGATGGGGGTTGTTTTTAACTCAATTGCTATTTCACTGAATCGATACTGCCAAGAGGCACAGAGGGAGGATGTTTTTGCAACTGAAGAGTTCTACTTCTGATTCTAGTAAAAACTTTACCAGTCTAGTAATAACCTCTGATTCCATTCTTTCCAGATAAGAAGGCTGCTCTCTGCCTCTTGATGATGCCATGGATTTATTAGCGTTCAGATAAGAACTGAAGATAGTAATAAGGACATCATGGTATATACAGTGATTATTTTACCATCTTATCTCTCAGTTATTACAGTAATTTAGATCACATTTACCTGCAGGCTGGGGTCAAAGGAGCAAGATGAAGGCAAAAAAGGGAGGGTTTATTTTTATTTTGCAAACAGTATTATTACTCTTTAATAAAGTTATGGATTCATTAGTTTCACAACTGGGATCCAACAATCATCCCAACTTTGGGAGCTGCTGCTGCAGTTGTGTGTTTCTGCTTCTCTCACCTCTGTAGCATGCCATTTGCTCAAGTGCATTAGCAAAATTGTTTTTAGGGCTATGATGAGCTAAGCCACAACAATTTATTTGAAATTAAGTCAGTTCCATGCCCCCGTGCACAACAGACTTAAGCAGCTGTCAACCTCAGAGAGGCAACATTTGAATTATTGCTAGCCCCGATAACAGTAACCATAACCAGTAAACACCAATCTCTGTCATATGAAAGTAAAAGTAATCCTGAACCGCATCATGTGATTGCAGCCAGAAAAGTGATGACCCATTATATACATCAAGTCTTTCAATACTTAACTGCAGACAACAAATTACTAGGACTATGCTTAAATCTCTGACCATTCTGGTGCAACATGCTGATTACCTCTCGCTCTCTGACAATCAATTTCTCTGCAGTATCAAAACATTCTCTAGAATTAAGTATTGTATTGTTTTCCATTTGTGGTGCACATTTCCATACACAGAGCACTTAAGGCTATGGGCTTTAAATGCAAATTTTATTGTTTTGGAGAATTCAAAATTTAGTCTTAGGAGTATGGAAGTAATGCAGCCAAAATCACAACAGGTAACATTTCCTTCCTTTGTATTTACAATTGAATTACATAGCAACACATCAGTTAGTCTTACCTTGTTTGTAGTATAGCTGTCCCAAATTATAAGTTTGCCATCCTGGGAGGCACTAACTAGAAGCCTAGAGAGGAAACAGGAGGTAACCACAATCATTGCAGGAAAACAAGAAGGAACATCTTAGTGACGGTGTTTGTCTCCATTATTAAGGCCAAGGTACTTGAAACCATTTAAGTACCATGCAGCATTACCCAAGTCAGTTATTAGCACTATTTTTATACTTATCTTTAAGTTTGCAAATACTCAATTTCAATACTAAATATTATGGAAATGTGTGATGGAACACCTACACCTTAACACTTTCTGACTTCAGAACACACTGTAGCCATGTAACTAACATCTCAATCTTGAAAACTGAGGGAAGAAAACTTGCATGGAATCAGCGCTTCTATGTGCTAGACACAGGCTTCAGATTCATTAAGCTTGGGAATCTGCACTATCAATGTGGTTTCCTTTTTCCTATTTTTTAAAACAGGAATTTAAGTTCCAAGACATCCAAAAACCCTGAATGAATGTCAGCACTGAAATACAATGGAAATTAAAACGAAACGCAGCAAAGATATCAGTAACAGAAGGCACAGCATTCGGAAGATTTTTCCCCTAAATCACCACCACCTCCAACCCCCACCCAGTCATCTTGTTTGAAACAAGATGCACCTAATTCATTGTTCAGAGCTCTTACCTGCTTTTGATGTGTTTAAAGATAGATCAGATACACTGACATGAAAAATCTGTCTAGCCTCCACATTTTCTAAGTAATTTTGGATAAAATCCTCCAGAATGGTATTCAAATTTGTTCTGTGCATCATCTTCTGACCATTTCCAAGTGAACAATACAGTGCAAAGTACTCCAGTGTCTTTGCACTTTTTTGTTCTCTAGGTTATGTTTTAGAGCTGCCTTGCAACACTTCTGCCAAACAAGAAATTGAATGCCCATCTTTTAAATAAGCTGTATGTCCAAGACATGCCTGAAGCAATGAATTGTACATATCTGTTAGAAATTAGCTTCTTTCACAGGCATAGGAATCTCAGGTGCAAACCACTACAGTTTAACTCAAATAACAGTTGTGTTCATACTGATTTAAGTACTAAGCAATTCAGAAACTACAAATATAACACATGTATTATTTTTCATTGCCATGATGCATACTGTCATCTTTGTTAAGCACTTGGCTAGTTTGCTTTTAGTGTATTTACTGTATGCATACACACAAGAGTTCATGCAGTTACTTCATAGAGCACATCTTGTTTACACAAATTTGGTAAGGTAACTTTAATGACATCAAGCTTCCTTTGAAAATCTCTACCGAGCAGAAAGCGGCTAGCTGTAACTTACAAACGCCTTAGCTGCAACTTAAAAATTCCTAAGGGGAATTTTTTTTAATCAGTTCTTGCAAGGAAGCAGCAAAATATAATTTTTGCTGAAGTTTGAAAATTTGCTGCCATTAGTGTGCCTTAAAATTCTTGTAAAAAGGAAAGGGAATGAAAGTAGCTGATGGGAGTATAATTTAGTTTCTAACTGAACATCAGTAGTTAACAGGAAGCATTTAAGGAAAAAAGACAACTGATAATGAAATCTACTTTATCTCCTCAGTTCCTCAGAATTCATGTGGTACCACAACTATGTTTTTCAGGCAAGTAGTCGAAGATGGGTATTTTGGCTCCAAATTTAGATTTGGATGATAAAAGCATGGACATTTGAGGGAAAAATTGATGTTAAGTGTTTCTGAATTCTCTTGGTTGTCTGAGGTCTCTTGGAATTAGTGGTTCCTAGTGGAAGGAACAGGAAAAATAAGAGACCTGTGCACTCAACTTTCCAAAGAACAGTGAAGCCACGTGATCTGATTTTATATCACTAGCACCCACCTGGAATCAGTCCCCCAGTGCATTGCATAAATTTTAGCCAGGTGTCCCCGGAGTGTTCTTCTAGTGCGCATTTGAATTCTCCCCACTGGGTCAATATTGGCTGTGATCTGAAATAGGAATGTATCAAACACTGAATTTTTCACTTCATAGTTCCAGAAGTAACACAACATCCACCATTACATTTAAATAATTATTCCAATGCAGACCAAAGTCTCGCATCTTGAATATTGACTGAGGTTTTTTTTTTAATTGCCTAATCAAAAGGTACATCATTTTACGTAGTATGTCTATCAAATGAAGAAAGAAGCCACTCTATTTATAAAGACTCTCAGAAATTACTTTGCTTAGGTCCTATCTTCTTAGACTTCCAGGATTTCAGACCTTTGGTCTGGGTTTTCTACTTCTGCATAGATAAACGTGGTAGTCTAACATTTTTTTTCCACAATGGTGAGCATGGGGAGGTATGTCAGGCTTTAAACATGTCTCTGCTTTTAAAAGATTAATTAATAACTCTCTTTCAGATTCAAATGGCTTTCCCATCCAAGTATAGGATTACTAAATTAATGGTAGTCCTGCTTTATTTAACTTCTTGAAGATAAAAGTAGTCTCTGGATTAAGTGAATAGTGAAGTGAGGAAGCGATCAGTTTTCTTGTCCTTAAACTGTTAAATTTAACATAAGTAAGTCCTCCAGTCTGGAGAGAAGTACCAGTTTAAAAAAAGAAAACAACAACCCAGCACAACACATTTCCAGTACTGTAAGTAGTACACGTCACAACAAATCCAAATCCAAGAGTTTGTAAGTTTATTTTATGTATAATGTCTGCATACTTCTCATGTCTCCAAGTTACAAAATTCTTTAGCAAGTGCATTTGAACAAAGATCTCCGCTTCTTTTCAAAGGCTATCAACACAGCTTAGGACTCAGATGAACAGGTAAGTATGTTTCCCTGACATAAAACTCCTTTCATGGTGTACATCTCTTGTATTAACTAACAGTGAATCTTTTTTTTAATTTTGCTTTTCCATACTTTCACCCTGGAAAACACTCAACATTGTGCCTCACATAAAATGAGATCACAAGATGTTTACACGCAAATAAATATTGGTATTACCTTTTTTACTTGATATTTTAGTGACATTTTAAATTAATAAACTGACACCAATCACTTCTGTACCAACTATCTTAAATCAGACACACAGGACTAATAGTCAGCATTCAAGCAAATGGACTGAAGTATGTGACAAGAGTAAACTGATTCATGATATACCTAGGGGAAAATAAAGAAAAGCAAAGGCCTGCCCCCTCTTCCAATGCCAAAATCATCTGTTTCAGTCTAAATTCCTAGCAGATTTCTAGAGAAAAACCCACCATATCTTCATAAGATGTGCTACAGAACACAGCTTTCCCTTTCCCCAAGTTAATGTTGACTAAAGCCAAGCCAATAGGATCAAAATGTGACAGTACAGCAAGATGCAAACATATTAGCTCAGGTTCAGAAGCAGTTCAGACATAAGTGCAGCATCGCGTGGAAATTAGTAAGTAGGTTAACCTCAGCACATCTTATGGTTCAGATTATCATGGTAATGCAACTGTACTACCACCATATCCGTAGCAGGACACTGGGGCTCCCCTGCATTATTTTCCATTAAGCAGTAGAGATGTGCCCTGAGTCACTTCTTTAAGAAACTACCGCTCAAGGCTACCACTCTCAGAAACTGGACAAACATAAACAATGTACTTCTTTCTGAAAGAAACCACCGAAAAGCAAAATGAAAACATTCATAAAGGAGGCAAAAAAGATTCACTTGCACTTACACCATATTTTCTTTTTGTAGAAGAGACAAATTTTCATAATTCATGTTAACATCTTAAATGCTTACCTGAGCCAGGGTGGCATCCGCACATGCTTTCCTAGCATCCTGCAACAGAAGAAAGTTAGAGAAATCAGAAATTTGGTACATTTATTTATACTCTATCTCTGTTTTGTCAAGTTGATCAAGCACCCTCAAAACAACGTCCAGAAAGCATTTCTGCTTGTCGCCCAGAGAGGACCCATCCTAACTGCAGCATGAACATAATATGCTGTCTGCTGTCAAAACACATTGAGCATATCGAGCATTTAACTTCAAATTTTCTTCTTTTGAGAGAAAAGGTAACATTATTTTCACCATAAAGACAGCCAAGCAATGGAACTGCTTGTCCAGACAGACTGTGCAATCTCCATTCTTGGAGGTTTTCAAGACCTAGCTGGACAAAGCCCTGAAGAACCTTATAGCTGACCTTATTTTAAGCTGGAGACTGCTTCAAGATTGGTCATGATCTGGCTCAGAAAAAAACTCAGTAAGCATTCATTTTGATCTAATCCATTTTGTGCATTATTTGTGTGACTATTATTTTCTAAGCAATATTTAAGACCAAAAAGTAATTTCCTAAAGCAATTGCATGTGCTTGCCCTTTCTAAATATCCACAACATTAACTTTGACATTGTGAAAACATTTAACTTAACGCATCATTTCTGTCCATCTGTGTTCTCCTCACAACACACAAATGACCATTGATCTGGACTGTGGCTTCAAGACCCACTGACACAATACATACTCTGATTTGGTTTTTCAGTTGCTCAGCCTCCTGGCGTAACTGGTCAAGCTCACTCATTTTCCTGTGCTAAAGGTGTGCTTCACTGCCACCTCTGAAACAACCAGAAATCTGAAAGACAGGTGATAATAATGAGAATGAGTAGCAGTCATAGCTTGAAATTACTAGAGTAGACAAGTCCTTTCAACCATCTCAAACAGCACTTGAAAAAAAAGGCAGATTGGTTTATAAGTACTGGAACACAGGTGAAAATATTTCTCCAAAATCTCTTCAGAATAAGGTCTTGCCACACACCTTAGCTTTTTTTCCAGCCATTTGGACTTATTCCTTTCCTCCAGGCCTCTCTTTCTGCATTTCTTTTCATTAATGTTTTTCTGATTCAGTTTTGTATAAACTCGTTTCCCAAGAATGAACCAGCAGATAACACTAATGTTAGACATGAAAGTCAAAACATCTCTGTAGGACTTAAGAAGAAAGTAAGGAATCCTCCCTACCAAAGATAAGCACCTTTGGTATTTACAGACTGACACAAGCACTTGCAAAATGCTGTAAAAAGACCCATTATGAACGCTATCTGTAATGCAGCAGTTATGAGAAATGTTGTTCTGATATCTGGATAAAAGGAAATCACTCACAAATGTTGTTCAGGTTTTTACTTGTTAATCACTAAAATGTCTCCCTGAGATTTCCAGAATAGCTTCTAACATTAACATGTTCTCAGAATAAAATTAATATTTTTTGAAAGTCAGGTTGAGGTGAGGAGTTTGAGAAACCACTGCCAACAGACATTTCCCCCCTTTAAGACTCTATTTTCCTAGCATCAATAAGCACCAAATTACTAACATATATCCCTCTGTCTGCTGTACTCTGTAGCCAGCAAGATAGAGGCTCAATAAAACATAACTACCACTGAACACCCGCAAAAATTGCCTATAGAGTTCCTCAACTATTGGACTATTTTCCAATATAATAAGCATATCGATATTTTCCATTAAGCATACATCTTTAAAAGTCACTGTTCCAGAAGGATATTGTTGGCATTTTCATGAGCATTCCATACCTAAAACTCAGCTGTTCTTAAACTTTTTGTTTTAAAATCTCTGCAGCTTGATACCAATATAAGACGCTGAAGAAACACACTGATGAAGTTTATCATTTATTGCAGAAGATGATAATCGGTTCCATTTTCAAATGCCACATAGAGCACCTGGAGTTTATAAACACTGGTAGTATGTTTTTAGAACATTTTATTGGCCAGAATTGACCCTCTACTATTAAACAAAGCAAATGCTTTGCTAGCAGCTTTGCATATTATTGTGTTAAGATTTAATCAGCTTATTTATCTTTGCGAGCATGCGGGTTTTGGTTTTTTCCGAAAGTCCTTCCCAAGGAGAAAGGTGAGGCTAACTTCCAAAATTTTATCCAGTCACAGTAACAGAGGACATATTGTGAAGGCAAATTAAAGCAGTAGAGCAAACATGACTGTTGAAAGAAAAGAAGTTTCAAAACAGTTACTAAGATTTTAACACTCCCTAAATATTGCTGTCCCATATAACCAGACTTATCTCAGAGCAATCTCCATAGCAGCTAGTATTCCAAACCAATGACCTCAAGGAACAAATGTCAGATCTTATCATACCATCATTTACAGATGTATACTCTTCTCTGAAACCCAAAATATTTTAGAAAAGGAATTTTAGTTAGCTTCTGTCTAAAAACCTCCATTCACACAACTTCAAAGCCCTTTCACTTTATTGTGAAACTAGGTCTCTTCTTTCTCTCTTCTGGTTCCAGGGTTATCTTTAAGCCCCTTTAAGATTGCTTGTTCAGCTTAGTCCAAAATCCAGTTAAGACAAAACCCATCAAGAGTGTTTTATTATCCTACAACCACCTTCTTTTCTTCTGAATGCTCTTTTGTCTCTCAATATGTTTTGTTCATGTGGTTTGGTCTCTCTACAGTTTTTAGCATGCAGTCATCACTGTCTACAGCTTCTGTGTAGTTCACATGCACTGTGAAACTGTATGCACTATTTGCGTCATAAATGCATTAAGGAACTCTAAAGACTTCTTAAGAATAAACTGCAAATTTTCAGATCTTTTAGCTTTTTGATATTAAGTTCTATTGCTGCTATTCTCTAAGTTAATATATAAGCCCATTTCTCACTAAGCAAATATCAACCTCTCCAGGCAGAGTACAAAGAATTTAGAGATGGTATCATTTCTATTTCAGAGAAAGAAATTACAATCCAAAACTTAAGTGTTCTGCTCAAGGTCACAGCAACTCAACAATGGGATTAAGATAAAGATTTAGGACGCCAGAATTCCAGCTGCAGAGTTACAGGTAACTACATTGAAGATTTACATGCAGCTTTATTTAAAAATATAATAGGATGAATAATCTAATGTCAGTCAAAGCAGATGCGTTCTCCTGTAACATTCAGTTTAAAATAGTGCCAATTTATTTCTGCCAGAATTTGTGCACTATGCAATAGAGTTCTCCCGCATTTAAATGAAACAAAACTTCTTTGTATGGAACAGGAAGAGGCCCAAGGAGATGAACGCTAATCCTAGGGGAAAAGTCATATTGACAAAGTTCACTTCACAGAAACTGAACCCTGTAGTTTCATTCCGGATTATTTGCATACACCAAGTTTAAAACAAACCATACCAGCTTATTTCATGCTTGTGCCTTATTGCTTAATATAGCATGCACTGAAGGGTACTACGGCAAATGACAAAGCCAGATGAAGCAGCCCAACAGCGTCGAGTGGCTTCTGCAGTAACACAGCAGCGGTAACATTGATACAGCTGAAAGCACATCACATTCCCCGTTTGATGGGATGTCATAGCTTAACTAGCACATACAGGTCTGTTCACACAAATAAAACCTCCATTACACTTGTGTATACTTTTGTTACACAAGACAAGGTTCTATTCCCAACTCTCACGTCAAATTCAAGACAGTACTCTGCCTCAGCACTTTGCCTCCATTCTCTTCCAAGTCCCACTTTACTCAGGGGCAGAACAACCCAACCTCCTTCATAATCTGTAGGAATTAACTAAACATACTAACAGAACCCACCTTCAAAGTAATTTCATAAATGCACGTTATCATGGTTAGTCAGACACGCATATACATAACCTGCCCTACCTATCGTGCAGCTAAGCTCCTCAAATGCTTTATTTGTGAACCCAACATCATCAGTCACTCGCTAATGTTTTAAGGAAAGCTTCCTTTTAATGAACAACTTCAAAATGGTTTACCAACACTACAGAAACCTTTACTCCTACATGCAAGATACAGTCTCCATTATCACAGGCAGCAAGGAGTTCAAGGAACTTAACAACTACTATTGTAGCAGCTTCTATGGATCTTGACCTTCAGTCACTTGCTAGGCAGGACTCGTGTTTCAATATTCACTGCATGACAATTAGTAGCTGAAGGCACACAATCCCTGATGTTTTTCCCATCTGTAATATCATATATCCATATAATAAGTTTGTATCCTGAAGTTAGATACACTTTTAGAGTTACAAGTTAGCCTCTGTGCATTCCAAGCAACTCCAAACTCTGAACTGCATTTCTGACAGCATCCATAGGAATTGTTTAAACCAGATTTCCACATTCCCTTTGTTGTCTTTGGTGTTTCAACATCAACAGGAAGTTCTAATTCCTGCCAACATGACTGAACTCACTAACACTCAGGAAACGAAAATCCTAACGAAGCCAAGGGCATTAAAATATAGGAGTTCTCTGAAGCAGACTGTAAAATTTATGGGACAACCAGCCAACCAACTTGGCTATTCCTCTATTTCTTTTATACTAAGTCTGAGACAATTAAATTTAGGGCAGAAATGAGATCCACGGGGTGAAAAAAGGACTCCATCCTCTTGTGTACTTTTCAGCTATACTGTAAATCAGCAGAGCTTACTAGTATCTAGCATTAAAAAAAAAACAAAACACCTCTTTAAAAGAAAGAACAACAGGTGAGGTCAGGAAAATGTACAGGAAAACCAAATATTTATATCTATTCTCACTCTTGATACGTGGGAAGTTTTTATACAGATTTATTCGTATTACAGACACAGAAATAACAAGCAGAGCCTGATCAATATATGATCTACGCTCACTGCAAACTAGCACAATTGAATATCATGAAATAATATATTCTTGTTTCTCAGCATGTTCTAAATGCATTTAACCCCATTTTAAAAGATGGTTTCTAGGAGAAACTGTAAGCTTGATCCAGGTGATGCTTCTATTTCTGGGGTTTTGAAAGAAGTTACTAAATTTCTAAAGCAAGCAAACCTCATGCAAAAAGTCACTACTCAAGTTCTACACTCCTTTTTTTCCAATTATCACCATAGCTGTGAAGAAATAGGTAGCAGCCAAACTCATGCTTACCTCACTTTCTTTTGAATATGTTACTGTGTTCCTGAAGGCAGGCTTCTCAAGAATAACACATTCACTTTGCTGAACTCACTCAAGACCTTTCCAGAGGCTGAAGTGCTTAAGTGCCTCTGCTCTAAGCCTAATTCCCCCTAATCTTGTTGACAAGTATACCTTGTAGATAATTCTCTTCTTTTTACTATTCTTCACTACTCCAAATGACCCAAGTCTCTAATCTTGTCTTACAAGTTACCCATAGAAGAGTCACTTTGTTCCTCTGTCTCCCACATAAGAAAATCAAGTATTGACTTCACCTAATTTGTTATTTTCCATATATGACAAAACTTCACAATTCAGCAATGTCGGAAGGATTTATCAGGTCACTCATCTCAAAGTAGCAACTTCTGGGTTTATTTTTCTCTAAGCTACATGAGCTATACTCCTATGTAAGAGGAAAGTTATATATGTCCAGGCAGTGAATTGTATGTTGAACAACTCTGCACAGAATCTTTGAACCGAACAGAAAGCCTTATGAAATCTACAAAACTTCCTCGTACCTCCTGCAAATGGAGATATACTTAAGATCCCAGTATAATAATTCTAATTTAAAGGTAAAGCTCACTACTCAGAAAACCGTGACAGAACAATTCAAAAGCTAAGGAAGAACTCAAATTCACTCATTTCATGGTTATGACTTTCATGTCCTTTCCAGAGCTCAAGCTGTTTATCTAATTTTAAACCAAGGTATCATTAATGTCATCACATTTCTATGTAGACTGATGCTTGCCTATCTTAAAAGAGAAATGGGAAGAGTTGAATACAACTCATCCAAGCATATTCTTGGGTTAAATATGATTCCTCTCAAACTTCCTAGCAACAGCAATGAGGAAATAATGAAGTGTTTAATAAGCATTGCATTTTCTCACGCCATTCCTATAAAAAAAAGAATAAAAAAGAATGGAGTATTCCATGCTCTCCTAAATAGCTTGTCCTGTGAATAATCTCTACAGATTAAAATAAAAGAACACAGATTTGAAATCACAGCTATCATTAAGTCAAATATTTAGAACTTCTATCCCTTGATGGCCAAATTTTATTTGCTACAAGGTTCTTTTACTACACATTACTGATACCAAAAAGTAAAGCAATCCTACCAAGCCATTGTTGATGCAAAGTCTGGTAACATAGAGGGTTTAGATCTATATTGTTGGAGTATTACTCAAGTACAGTAATTTCGTAAGAAGGTTAGCCAAATCACCTTTCTCCCAAACAAACAGGCTGTCTGATACTTGTTCCCTCAACATCTTTCCTGCTAATACGAATCATCACTCCAATGTGTACGAAACAGCCAGAAGAAAAGCAAACCACACAATTTGCAAGAACAGAGCCAAAACTTTACAGCCTTAATAAGTTCATGTTATGCCTACCAGACAGTCTTATAGCAGGTCATCTGATTAAATGAAGCTGTGCTAATCTATTAGATACCATAAATCCTATTAGCAACATGCACAGCAGCTTGTACATTTTCACAATGACAAAGGAATTATATGCAATCCACTGTTAGTTCCAATGTTTTGATATCATATTGGCTTTGAAAAGCTGAGGGGGCTTTGTTATTCAAATCAGAAGTGTATATTGATTCCTATTTGACTTTTATTCAATAGAAAACACTGTAAGAAAGATCAGAATTGCTTGTGGAAGAAATTTGAGGTGTTCTCTCTCCCATTTACATCCAAAATAAAAGACAAAAAAATTCAGGGGCACCTTCTGATCCTGAAATACACACATCTCCAGCTATGGTGATCACCAAAAAAAGGTATAGATAATTTTCAAGTTAGAAATCACAGAAAGGATATACAGGAACACAAGATAAGAAACATACAGAATCACGCAAGCTTCTGTGATACAAGCTTTATTGGAAGGGGGAAAAAAAAATTTAGAACAGGTGCTGAACAGGTCGAAGACATTGGCTTAGTACCCAGCTCTGGTTAAAACAAAATAAAAGGTTATACAGAAAATAGGACAGAAAATACTGAAAATATCATAATGAGTAAAAGCAATGGTTCGTCTACACTGGGAACACTGTGTTCAGTTTCAGTTTCTGCTCCTCCAAAAAAGAACACTGGAGGTGCCTAGGGTTGACCAAGGTAACTAATTAGAGAACACCTCAGAAGACAGGTTTAGTGAGAGAGACAGGGCCTAGCTTGCTGCTTGCTTTTTGAAAAACAGGTAAATATCTAGTAATTGACAGTAACAAATTTAACTGAGGAAATACTTTCTACACAACACATGGTTAACTAGTAGTGTTCCTAAGGGGCTTCACAAGAGGCAGAAACATTTGAAGTTATAGTCTGGAAAGTAATGAAGGTACACTGTTCCAAGAATACTAGTAGTAATTACAATTACACAGAATATAAATTCTGAATTTTTTAGGTTCTGTTTAAATATATACTGACACATTGAAAAGAACCTTCTGAAAAGAACCACTTTGCTCAAAAGAAATTTGGCCTTCTTTTGTCAAACATGGCAGATAAGTAATTTTTCATTCAAGAGAGAATAACTATTCTTATCATTTTATTTATTACAGTTCCCTGCCCCACTGAGATGAAACAGTTTCATCTATGGTCTCCCTCTGCTTTGCCAGTTCCATTTCTGAAATAAGGCAGGCACTAACATCTATTATTTAGCAGGTTTCCTGGCCATTTTGAAATCCTTCCTGTTGACATAAGAATACACATGCTAAAGTAGAAAACCGATACTCCAGGCTTGCACAGATTAACAGCCAAAATCCTGAAGTCAGACCACTTTTTAAAAATAGTATGAGATTCCCAAGCACTAGAAAAAAAAAAAGAAGTGACCTTATTTCTCTACTTACATTTTCTCTCACTACAGTAGAAAGCCAACTTCTGCTGTCAAACATGTAAATTCTGGGGAAAAAGAAAAAAAAACCAGAATTAGTAAAATTATCAAGAAATAACACCAATTTCTTAACAACTCTAGCAGAAATTAAAATACTGTTAAAGCACAGACTATTTTTTGTTAGCTAACTTAAACAGTCGGCTTGTCTTCATGAAGGAAATGGGCATTGCTTTAATACTAACATAAAAAAAAGACCTGCTCATGTCAAGAAGCTTTTAACATTCCTTTTCCAAGAAAACTCTTGCAATCCTCAGATCATTAATTCTCCTCCCCTAGCGATACAGAAGTCCATGCTATTAGAGAGTTAGGATCATAACAAAATATTGTCTTACTCATACAAGACTAATTTTCACTGCACTACAAAGTGCCCCCCCATCTGCCTTTTCCAAGCACTGAAATTATTTCTGCTCAATACTGTTCCTAAAGTATGCTTGCTTTCTAAGCACAGTTAAATATCAAGATATCTGTTTTATCAAAAGAAGTTACATAAACCTCCTACTAATGAGCTCAAGTGAGAGCACGCCACTCTTCTAGAAGAGTTAACACTTCTAATGACTAAAGATATTAAAAAGTAAAAAAGTAAAAATTGACACTTGCAGTCTGGAAGACTGTAATGACTTAAAACTTACAAACTGGCTTTGTAGCAAGGTGAAAAAAAAATTCTCGTAAGAAATTTTGGTACAATTTTTCCATCTGGCAGTACAACGTAATAGTTATTGTTCATCCCAAGACTCGAAACACTGACAACCGCTTATACATTCAAAACATCTGCGATCTGTCCCTATCACACAGCAAGACAAGGGCTATGGGTGATGTCAATGAACACCTAAGTGTACATCTTCAAAGCCGCTGCATCAGGACAGTGGAAGATAATTCTAAGCACAAAGCAAGAATGTACTGAAGAAAAAAAAATAAAATCTTAAATCAGAAAGCCAGTCTACAACTTCATACCCTTTAAACTGAAATGCTTACATGTAATGTGTCTTTCTGATTTTACAGTTCACTATTAGCTGGAAAATTTACAAACCACTTCAGAGTCTGTTATGGAGGTTAAGCTACTTAGGATATGGGTCATCCTCATCCAAGCTCATTTATAGATGAACAGTTTAATACTGTGATTATGAAACCATCACAGTGTAAGCAGTTTTGTTTGTTACTGCCAGAACAACACACTTTTAGACATAAAACAGTAACTCACACTTAGAGGCCAAACGCCATCACCCCAAAGAACACAAACACATGAGATGACCATTTTAAGTTCTGAAAAAAGATCAACTATATTCAACTTTCAGAAGCCTTGACAGAAAAATTTGCCCACACTGAAGAGATAATGAAATCTAATGAAATTCTGAAAGAATTACCTGAAATGTAAACAAGTAAAATTATGCTGGAACACTAACAGCACACAAAATACACAATAGCAAAGGCCAAAACACACACCATTATTGTCCTGTGCTGCACCCTCATTAATGCAGGAGAGGTGTTGCAGATTTCATATGCCTTCTGCAAAAAAGAAAAACAAAAACAAAACAAAAAAGCTACTTTAACCAGCCTGCAAGAAGAGTAAGGAAGCACAACAGCAAACTTTCCCACAAAGTTTAGTTTATTTTTCAAACCAGGTTAAGTTTTCAGGTAGGTATGCTGAAAGCATCCTGTGAGGCCTGCAGAATGCAATCCTGGCAACTGACATATTTTCATTTCTACATTAAAAGTGGAGCTCATTTAAGAACAAAAGTAGACAAGCTACTTAAAAAAAAAAAAAAATCTGCATTGCCACAAGCTTCCATTTTTAGCTAAAATGTAGCCTGGTAAAAGCAACATGAAAATTACAGGCCAAGTCGTTCATCGCACCACAGTACTGGTTCAGCAAAGAAGAGTTCTTGTAACAAGCTTCATACACTCTTGTCTTAATCAACCCTTGTAACCCTGCTCTACTGAGAGCTTGAGGTTCTCAACATCAAGTACTGGGGGTTTCTAAAACAGGAGAGAACAAAAAGTACCACAGAATACTTTAAGCATGGTTCAAGTGGTTAAACCATTACACCAAAGCACCTGGAGGTCAGCCAGCCCTACACACTGTTGGTGTACCCAGTATCCCCACAGCCTTCTACTCCAAGTAAAGAAGCACAGCAGCTTGGACTAAGGAAACAATAGAGAAACTCCAGAGGGCAAAAGCATCATCATTTCTGGGTAAAGCTTCCCTACTACAGGTACTCACTAACTGCTGTCAGCCTAATATTTTTTTTTCTTTAAAGATACTGAAGCAGTTACACTGAGGCGACAACCCAGCTTAAAAATGTATCTCAACTCCAACCTCCACCAGAACACAAGTCTTCACATGAAGAAGACTCCTCTGCAGAAGACACTACAACTTTTTTTCATGAGGTTGGGGAAAGCAGGGAAGAAAAGAGGGAAGAAAGGAAGAAAAAGGACTTTGAAGAGTAGGGAAAGCATTTAGAAGTATTTTACTTGAACATCATGGCAAACCTGAACAACCCTCCAAAATTGAGCAACTTCTGAAGATGATGAAATACATTCACTGTAGCCCTCTTCAAAGGCATTAGCTGCGTAAACACGTTTTTCTTCTTGATCTATGGATTCAATGAGAGACTTAAACGCCGAATATTCTAGATGCTAATTGCACCTGCACACCTACCTAAGACTGCTTTACACATACATTGACTATGCCAAAGACCGATATTATTAACTGCAGCAAAAGCATTCCAGCTTCTTAAAACACACCATCAAGTCATACATAACCTGATGCAAAGCCAGGCACAGCACATCAGACAAGACACCTGCCCACCAAGGGTTTGGCTCAGCCCCTCAGACAAGGTTTGGCCATCCGTAAGCAGATGCCCTTGCTGTAGGGTTGTGGACAGAGCACAGGCAACACCAATTCCTCTTGTGGGTCCCACCCCAAACCAGTCCCCAGGAGAGGCACACCACTTCATGTTATGGGGGTCCTGGTTGAACATCAGCCAACAATGCTCCCTCATGGCAAAGACAGCCAACAGCATCCACCGCTGCATTGGGAAGAGCATTGCCAGCAGGTGAAGGGAGATGATCCTTCCCCCTACTCAGTGCTGGCGAGGCCACATCTGGAGCACTGTGTCCAGTACAAGACATGGAGCTACTGGAAAGAGTCCAGCAAAGGACCTTGAAGATGATTAAGGGCCTGCAGCATCTCTCATATGAGGAGAGGCTGAGACACATGTTCAGCCTGAAGAAAGCTCAAAGGGGAATTTTATGTATCTGTGCCATCTGCTGTACGTATATATATTTTGAGTGGCTTTATCAATGTAGTTTAAAACAGATCTCAATCAACGCTAGTAAAAGCTAGTTGCCATGACCATTACACCAGTTGAATTTTAAAAACTTCGGTATTACTCTTCAGGTAAAACAACAGTTTCAAACGAAGTTACTCTTGCTGCTCTGGTAGACCTTCCTTATCAACATGCACCCATCTGATGGGGATGCTTCCCACAGCCAGCAAGGACAGCTGCATGTAGGCAGGCAGTCGCTAATTTAGCATGCAGATGCTTTTGTTCAGGTACCCAACACTTATCACCACTATAACGTATCAACTAAATGGTAGAGAGAACTTCTGTGAAACTAAGAATCACAAGTTAGTTTATTAAAATTATTTCTTACAGTCTACATAACTGATTATTATCACAGAACAGTATCTTAATGCCCAAGAGATTACACGACCTTTCCAAATCACTGCCAACAACATGAAATTCCAATTATGCCACCAGGCAACAGTAATTAGAAGTCTGAAATTTAAAGCTATGCCTCAAAACTATTCTGTATACAAAAAAACCCCACTATTCTCAGTTTGATGGCTTGGTCCTGTCAACATAAACAGTTCTATCAGACAGCTGGAAACTTGAGGGATGTTTTGATATCTGCATGTGTATGTGCTCCTCCAAGGGTTAACTGTAGCTCAGACTTTTCTTGTTGAGTACAGATCTGTATTCCAGAAAGCCTAGGCTTTGCTGCTACCTCCTACAAGAGCAGCTTTGAAGGACAGCCTATAGAAGTATAAAATAATAATTACAAATTCATAAATCTAAATATGCTCAAGTGAATGGATACACCCCCTTCATTTATTTGAGGTCTTCTTTCTGGGAATTGTCTGCTGTGTCTGTAATTTCCAAGCACATAAGCTTTGAAAAGCAAGCAATACCTTACCAACAGGTTTGCAAAACAGATTACCCCGGTAGGGACAATGCTAGCTTGTACAACTCCTTCGAAAACTTACTGAAGACACTTCTGTAGTCAAAGGCTAGCATGGCTGGACCATTTCTGTGGGAGATATTGGCTGCTTCTTGTGTTGAAGAATTGCCAGGTTTCCAGCTGAAGCAGTCACTGTGCTCAGTAGACATTTTTCCACATATTAGTTTGAAGTACACACAAAACAAGCGAATATCAGGGTTGGTAAGCGTTAATGCTCATTATGCAACAGTAACATTAGCTGGTTAAAGAGCTAACAAATTTCCATTTTCAATACAGCATGCAAGTACAAAACAATAATTACACAAGCTAAAAATACCTGTAACTGAACAAACTGATTTCACAAATGCCTCATTACTACGTATAGCCCAATTCTTGAATTACAGGTCCCATTTTAACTAGGCAGCTTTCTACTAGGGTCACTGATGTTAATACTTAAGATATTTTGTATATAGAAAAACCCTGCAGAATACATGGTAATTCAAGATTCTAAAAAACTAGTTTTCTTGTGTTTGCTCTGTCTGAAGACAAGTTTTTCTGGTAAATGAAATCCTTCACCTGTTTCCCATGCACAAGATTTTGAGGAAAATACATTCAAACTCTGCTCATGACTTAACAGTATAAAGTTGCAGCCCTACTAGGAGCTACAATCTTTAAGATTACAAGTGATATGTCCTTTCCCCACCCCACTCCTGTTTCTAGTAGTAGAAATCTGGAAACACTTTCCTCCCGAAGAAATCTGTGCAATTTTTTCTGATGCTAATCCCATGACCTACATTTTAAAAAAAAAATCATACCAATGAAGCATAAAAATCTGGACTGTAACAGGTCACTTCATTAATCGTTGCAAAATGCATCTGCAAGCTACATGCATTATTTAAAAAAAAAATAATCTTAATTCTAGGTACAGCAGAGGTTTTAGGTAAAAATAAAGTAACTTATTATTACAAGCTTAACAGATACCTAAAGCCAAATGCTTAAAATCACACTTTTTAAGAAGAGGGGTCTCAGGAGATCTTTGCAGTAGTTCACAAATATTAACCACCGTTGCTACTTTAGTGACCCAAGTCAAAGGATTTCCTAACTACGCCTCTTGTCTTCTGCCTTGCTCTGAAAGAAATTCACATAGAAGACCATCCTAACACTTCCTGTTAAGTGGTGGGCAAAGGAAGCTAACTTATTTTAAGAACAAAAATTACTGATATTAAATATCAGTTTCCAACAAAATTTATTAAGAACATCAAAAGCCAATACTCTTGGTTTTATTCCTTTGTTCAAAGTTATCTATACGTAATTACTCCTTCTGAAGAGCAACACATCTTTCGATAAACTGCATCAATTTTATCAAACTGACCAGTGATGGTTTTGGCTGTTGTCTTTCCCGATCTTACAATTTAGAAAAAAAAAAAAAAAAACCAAAAAAAACAAAACACCACAGTAAGTCAGGAAAACTTAGGACTTGCTTGTGCATAAATTTCCAGCTACATTTATATGAAAAATAAGTTACTGAAAATTGTCACTTAATAAAGTATCCCCTTATCCAAAACCAAGCAATTTTGCTGTCACATGCTACTAGACATCTTCCTTCAGACTGAAAAACAAAACCCAGGCAGCACTGAGGAAGAATATATTACTATTAATTAACCAACGCAGAAATGACTAAGCATTTATTACTAGATGCTTCTATCTGCAGAGCCTTACAGTAACTGAACAGTTGTTTCTTACTTCAACTGTCATCTTTCATTGCTTCCTTCAACTCGTTAATCTCCAGTTTTCATTGGCATTTTCACATTATTTGTAAACTGACCAGAATCTCTGTTTACCTAAACAGGGCAGAGCACACCCACAACAGGGATATCACAGTCCTACTTTAATAGTATCACCACTGGCACACATCTTATTTCTCACTAGTTAGAATTAATACTATTGCCAGGAACTGAGAAGCAGCTACAAAGTAAGAATATGTAACCAAATATTGCTGGATCCAAACATCTTCTGGGCAGCACGCAACTAACTATTCATGAGCTGCAGAAATAAAAACTAGGTCTTACTAGGCCAAAAAAAAAACCCAAACCAAAAACCCCACCAAAAAAACCCAACCAACCCCACCCACTTAGCACTTGAACTGCTAGAGACAAATCAAATGTTTTAGTTGCTTCCTCAGGCCCACTAACATGAATCAACTACGATTTGTGCCATTTCTCCAGATACCATTGCTCCTTCCAATTTTATTTTTTTTTAAAACACAGTAACTATTTATATCCCCTTGGAATTGCGATAGTTACTTTTTGTAATTCTTTGAGGAAATACATTTTTTGACATAAGCCCTTTAACATCAGGAATGTTTAAGAGCTTTACTTAAGAGGAAGAAAACATGCATAGTGGGAGCTATCTGGAAAGCTGCTAATAATGAGAACAGTTTCATAGTTTGGATTTAGAAGTGTTAAGGAGGCAAAAGAGGGGGGGGGGAAAGGGTAAAATTATAACACGAATCAGTCAGATATAGGAAGGTTGCCTGGCCTGTGAAATGTTATCAGCAATGTGTTTGCATAGAAGTTAAAAAAAATAATGCAAAAAATCCAACAGAAACAAAACAAGAAATCCATTTCTTCTTCTCCAGGGGACCTGAAGTAATGCCACAGTATCAGGCTATTATCTTTTCAGAAAATATGTAATCTCTCATCTAGATCAGCTGCATCTATATAGGTGGCAGGTTTAGGGAAGTTCAGAATGTGAGCTATAAACATTACATTTTCTCCTAGAAGCTAGAAATGGACCAGTTGTAGGACCAGCTTAAACATCATCCCAGTGTGACAAATCAGTGACAGAATCATAACATAGCGAAAGAAAACACATTACACACCTAAATATGTATACTTGATTCTATTTAGTAAAAGTCAACATTAGAAACGCTTTTATTCAGATATCAAACCAAGTTTGTAATCCACAATTTAACAACATGCCTATAGTAGGGTTCAACCCTGTTAAGAAACATAATTCTTATCAATTCTCATGAAGTTTCCAAAGACCGTTTTTTAAAAGTCACTTTTGGGTGTATCAATTTTCCAGTAGGTCTTCAGTTCATTTTCTGTGATTTAAATAGGTTCGAGAAGTCCTCGTGAAGATTGATGTATTTCCCTATCATGTCGATGTTCTGCTCAAGCTCTCTCCAAATAATTCACAGTGCATGCTGAGGAGAGCACAGCATGTGAGTGGATCATGTTGCACTGAATTCAGAAGCAAAAGAACAGCTAGATGCAAAACCTGGTGCAGAGGTAGGTGAATATACCACCTCCTGTTACCAAAATCCTGAAGGTTATAATAAAATCCATCAGGTGGATCAACTGCCACTGACTAAGGGTTAAAGTGTAAGAGAAAAGCAAGTATTTTCCAAAAGCCTGAACGATATTTCTCTCAGTTCAATTTGCCAACACATCTGTATTGGCATGATCTTCTCAACCTCGTTAAAAATTATGTATTGTTTCAGATATTACCATTACAGTGACATCAGCAGGTACATTAAGACCTTTACTACAATATTTATTATATTAGAGGAGGAAATGGGCTCTGCGATCACTTATTTACAATACAACAACCAAAAACAAAACCCAAACAAAAATAACAAAATTAGACATGAAAAATACTAATAAAAAAAATCAGTAAGACTATGTACATGCATAAGCACAGAAAATTAGCAGGAATTCCTATTATTGTATTCTGTATTTCCATAAATTTCAGCTCAACTATTTTATCAACAGAAGCTGAATCATCCATTTCATTCTACATATGCCAGCTCGTAAAGAGTCAACTGAGTCAAAGGAGAATCAGCTGCTTCCTATTTACACCCTTTAAAAAAACACAACTAACTTTCAGAATGCTACATTTAACAATACTACTTTTTACATCCTTAAAAGTCAAATCATTTAAAATTAGAAGAAATAGCCAATCAAATCAATATATTTTTATTCTTGAGCTAAGGGAGACGTTTACAGATACAAGGTGGTCTTTTATTACAGGCAATTTTGCTTCTGAAAAGTATTCCCCTTATCCATGCATATAGACACAGACTTTGAGATACTCACATGCTTACATGTCTCACTGCACTAAGGCCCTCAAAACACTAATGAAAAACACATTGTTTCCAGAAGCAACAAGATAACTGATATTCTTTCAAATCCGAGTTGTGCTTTAGCATACAGATCAAGAGTTCCACCCAAAATACCTTTCATTGTTAAGATCGAATCCTGAAGGAGTACTTCAGTAACATGGATTCTTCTTTGTGCTCTGATTTAAAATGACTCTGAGAAAGCAAGCAAGCTTTACTGTAGTGAACTTTAATAACAATAATTTAAAAATCCAATAGAAACAAAGGTACTCCATCTTAGAGACAGGCCAGACAGGACTTGACAAGGACCTTCTGCCCATCACATCCTGCCTCAACAAAAATACGGTAGTTAAGACATTTGAACAACCCGCCTGCTCTCTTTGTGCCTCTGCTACACAGACTGTACAAAACAGCCTCAGAAGTCATCCAAACAAAAAATATTCACTCTTCACAACTGTGTTAAAGATCTTATCCAAGCCTCAGCTAATTAATAAAAATAATACATTTACTTAATTGAAATAAGAATTTAGGTGTCCAAACAGCACACTGTTCCTCAGTAAGAGATTAACAGAGAACTGTTAGAAAGAAGTTAAGCTACACCATGAAATAACTACCTTCCAGCACCAGTCTGAAGATAAAAAGTATTTCAGTGGACCTTAAAAATCAACAAAACATATTATAAGCATATAGCAGATAAAAAAAAAAATCTTGGTAGAGATTAAAATATGGCATGATTTCTCTAATCTTTTAACCCAAAAATAGACTGAGCAATACTTTGTTTAGAGCCCTGCAATCAACATAACCCATCTTTAATCAATGTGCAAGCAGTTCCATTAGTTTTGATAGCAATGATTTAAACCCCCTAGTAGCTCACTGATTTCTCCTAGCAATTGCTGCATTTTGATATGTACTGTTGATACAAAATAAAAGTTAAGGTACAGAAGAACAGGAACAAGAAAAGCAAGGCTGACAGACTGAAAGCAGAGTAACACAGGAGACCTTGAAGACATTAGGCTGAGAAGTGGTGTTTGGGAACAGACAATGCAACAACGCTTAATGCCGATATGAAAGTTAAAGTACAACCTGGGGACAGTATCACAACATAAACCACAAAGGTACAGCAGGAAATACTTGCCGTTCTTTCCATAGCACTGCATTAACCCTCTTAAAACTTTGGGCATTAGTCTTTAAGTAGCAGTTGTATTCCTCTAGGTAGTATGCATCTGGTTAGGTGATCAAAATAAAGAGGGAAATATAATAAAAAACAAACAAGTAAAGTACTACTAGGCTTAGGAGCCAGATAAAAATGAAAACATCAGAAAATTTTTTAGGGAAAAAAATATGTGCAAAGTGAAGTCAAAAAAGCAAAGTCTGTTTAACAAAGCCAGCAGCCAGTAAGGTTAGTTAAAACCTCTAACTCTTAAGGTTCTGTACTGATGTCCTTGATCCTCTGCACACCCCCTTTACACAAGCACTGCTTCATGTTTATTTGGAGCCCACGGACAGTACTGTTGTACAAAACTATGTGGGGTTTTGAGTTTGTTTTTAAAACAGAACACACACTAGTTGCAGTAGGCAATATATCAACTTGGTCCTTTAAAAATAGAAGGCAAGAGAGCGTTGAAGACAGGTCACTTCCTCCTTACACAGAATATTAAGGATTCTGACTTGGGAAAAACACAGTTATTGTTGTTTCCAACTCCAGCTTCCACCTCAGGTTGCTTTTATAAGTTTCTTCATCTTCTCTAACAGCCAAGCTGCTCATTAACTAGAAGCCGAACCATCAGAGTTTTGCAGCACAGTGCATGGTAATAAACTATTTGCCATCTTGGTTTCCTTAACATGCTAAGTTGTGAGCTGGCAAGGCAGCTGCTGAACAGCAGATGTCTGTGACACCTTTGGTGACAGAGGGCAGCAATAACCAGCTTCCCCAGGGTGAGCCCTTCTGACTTTAACTCAAAAATGAAAGGACATGGAATAAAAAAAAATTACTACAGGATAAATTAGACTGAGAAATCAAAACCAAATTAATTAAATCTTTAATTCTCCATGGTACGTATCCAGGTAAAGAGGTAGTCACTGCTAGCTAGCAGCTTAACGTTGCATCTTATCCTAAACCTGTTCAAATGCTTTATATTTGATTACCAGGGTAGCAAACAAAAAAGTGGCATTTCCAATGCCTGATTTAGTCTGAGTTTTATGTTCTGAGATAAAGGGAAGAACTTCATTCTGTTTTCAAGTTTTCCTGAGTTTATAGTGGTTTTAAGATGTCTTCTCCTTTTCTTTAAGATACTGTACTCTATCTGATCCTAAGAATACACATTTTTCTTTTTGAAATCATCACATATTTGAATCTTGGATATCCTGAGTTTGTAGTATGTCAAATTCAAGACTAATGAGAGACTTTGAATAATCAGATACCCAAGTACTCACAACTGTGAACTACTGTACCTAGATACTAAAGGCCCAAATGCAGGTTCTGCACAAGTTCTGCCTCCCCCATATATCAGCAGTGAATCTCTTTCTAGGACAAACTGAAATATTTCCTGAAGTGCTGCTGAAACTTCACCTGTACAAGAATAAAGGAAGACAGTAAGCTGAATTAATTTGACTTCACTGTCCAAGTTTTCATGATATTTCATGATATTTGAGTTTTCACACATGAAAAAACCTTCCCCAATTTCTCAAGCATCTATTAAAGATACAGTATTTTGTCAAGATTTTACATCTGTTAAATTGTTCCTGTTCAATATTATTTCATTTTCTTTAAGTATTATGCAGTCTTTTAACCAAAGTGCTGTCTATTAACTTCTATAGTAAGTTTTCGGGCACTAGCCAGATAATACCTGACAACCTGTAGTGAAATCCAGGACTTAGTAACCTGAAGCACAAATAAATTGCCATAAGCATCGAGCAAACCATTCCTGATCTTTGTACAGACAACACCTTTGTTAAACAGACAGCAGTGTATCTTTGGTATTTTACGACTTCACAAAGAATGTGCAACAGGAATATCAAACATATGTTCCAACAAAGAGAGCTCTTTAATTAGTACAGTATAATCTTATTTTGGAGTACCAAAGGTTTCAGCAGACTATCACGTCTACTTTGTTTTTGTAGACAAACAGAAAAAATTACCACCACCACTCTCCAAACACATTTGTTAGGCTCTCTGAAGAAAACAGTTTTGGGAACTAAACAGGAAAAATCCAAGGCGGCCATAAACAGATTTCTTCTCAACATTTTGAAGCATGCATAGGCCTGCTTTGTTGAGTACTATTACTTCATTTACTGGAAACAAAATGTATGCTAAGTTTTGTATTATGCAGTTAGAAGTCATGGTATTTCATATACTGAAACATAAGCTTACATTTTTTTATTTTGAGATTCAAGCATTGCTATGTTCAACACATACCTTGAACCACTTGGTGTTAACTAAGATGAATCAGCTCAACAATTCAAATAAACTTAAATGGAACAGAACTGTACATATATGGCAAAAACAGACTTCCTGCACTAGTTTTCACCACAAAGATCTTACTAGAAAACATTAGTATTGTGTACATATCAAACTAAGAAATAAGTTTGGGAACTTCTGGTCAATGCTGTTTACAGAGTGAACATTCTTGCCTGGTCTCACAAGTTTCACTACCAAGCATTAACTTTTAAGATCTCCGCATCAACCAAAAAGGCACATTCATACCACCTTCTGTATGCTTTTAACCTTGGAGCTCTGACCCACCTCCTATCCCTCAATTGTTTCAGTAAATCCCTCAATACCTACAAAAGTCCAAACGGTTGGACTGAATACAAAGTGTTTTGATTTTTAAAGGAGAGTGTATCAGGGCGGTTCAACTAATTCCAGAAGAAAGCCACATTCCCCACCAATTACAAAAGGGCAGCAACACCTCAGGCAGTAGCTTGCAAGGCACAACATCTGGACAGATACGAGCATCCCACATAACCTGCAAACACATTTGTAAGCTCAACAGCCTGCTCAGTAACCCTCGGCAAAAGAAGCCTGGTAATATATCCCCTGTGTTACCATATATGTCCCAGTGAGAAAGTCCTTACAGGAAAGCATACACCATCAATACTGGGCACATATATTTCAGTTTCCAGGGAAGTTAACACTGCAATTTTGAAGTGCACAATTAAAAATTCTTCTGTCAGAGCAGCGTTGGAAACTTGTTTTGACATTTCACAAAAATAAAACTAAACCCACTCAGCTTGTTGAATACCTTCATGGTTTTGCAAATAATTTTAGATAACCTCCATTTATTGTCAGATTTCAATAAATCCTAAAACATGAGGATGAACACAAAATGATGTTACTGAACAGACTTTTAAGATGGTTCCCTAAATCTAGCCCAAGATAGGCAAGGCGGCCAGAAATGCAGTAAGAAAATAAAGCCATATAGAATTAACAGTTCACCTGCAATAGTTAAGCAGAAACTTTTTCTTTCTTACAAAGAAAGAAAATAACTGGCATCAGCTGTTGTAATTAAGCCTACCGTAACAGAAGAAAAAACAAGCCACAGAAGTAATACATTGCTTTCCTGTCAGTGATGTCAACTTTGTGGGTGTTTGCCTTTCTGCAAGTCATATAGAAAGCCTTGCAAAATTTCTTATTTAGTCCCCCATACAGTTTGATTTTGTAAAAGGGATGAGCAAAATCATCACTGATACCTGGACTGGTAAAATATTCACAACCACTTTGATAGACAGCATGCAGGAGTTTCCAGAGAGAAGTATTTTGGTTTTACTCTTTTCCCCCCTAGCAAAGGGGGAGCTGAAGAGAGTGACAGAGCTCTGAAAGCGCTGAAAATAGTGACAAAAATCTTTACATGGTTTTTAAAATAGGACTGCATTACACAAAGCTACAAAAAATTATCTAATCCATCTAATTACAGATAATTAATATTTTCTTTTTTGGGAGTGCTGGCAGACATTTCTACAGTTTTCAAGAAGACATCAAAAATATACTCATCTGAGGAAAACATGATAAACATAACTGGCAAGACATTTTAGGCAAACCTTCCTCAGACCAGTGAAGGAACACACAGAAAAAAATATTCAGCTATCTACAATTCAAGTACCTTCTTTATGTTATAAGGACTAAATTATTTTCTACACATAGAACCTTTAGAAATTGCAGTGATTTGACAGCCGAAATCCTACTTAATCAAATAAAAATACATATTTTTAATGAAGCAGCTTCATGCAAGCTGCTTACAGAAATGAACTACATTTCACATTAAAATGGCAACTAGATTTTTAACCACCCCTTCACTTTATTACCTGCTACTGATTTTTCCCCTCATCAAGTTCTAAATACTTTCTATGAAAATAATTTGAAAATTTAGCCTATCTTTACCACCATCAATTACAGAACTACCTTATATCTTGCCTCCTTTAAGCTCCCTCAGATCACCTTCTTCAAGTCCTCAGCCTCATTCTCCATTATCAGGATTCCAAGGCAGACACAGCACAGAAGGATCAAATTTTAACCCCTCAGTCCCACCAAATAAAAAAATAACTATAGCTATTCTCTTCAGAGGTTTGTGACAAGTGACAAAAATACCTTGTTTTCAACCATTCTTAAGCCAAAAATATTTAGAAAAAAATAATTTAAAAACAAGTCTATCCAAGTATTCAAGTCAGTAAGAAATCTCAGAGATCTTGATATTGATGTACAGATCCTGCTTGCCCAAGAGCCAAACAGTGCTCAGACTCATGAGCAAGTTTCCAACATTAGCTGTCCCACAGGAGTCATCTATATGCATCCTTTCAGTCTACACTAAGTTCAAGATACCGGGATTCATTTGGTCGCCCATGAAAAAGGGCTACGCTTATTTGAATAACCTTGCATTTATCTGAAGAGTGCAGGCGTGGATAATTCCCATGGCATAGCGGACAGGGTAACCTATTCATTAATCCAAAACCAGGCCTTCTGAACACCTGCAACATCTGCTAAAGCATTCCTATTTTAAACCTGCTATAGTTATTTGTATTAGATTTCAACAAGACTTAAATCTGGCAACATCTAAACAACTGAAGTAGTCGCTTTGCAACTGCTTTCTCAAGCACTTATTCCTGTGCCACATCATTCCCACCCCGCACCCCCAATGAACTAAAACGTCAAGAGCCAGATCAAATATAAGATTTTGTATGGGATCCTTATTTTCTGCCACTTCAAAATTTTGAGAACCAAACAACTGAGCGCTCAGGCCAGTGCTGAAAATCCTGGACAGGAGCTAAAGTTACGATTTCCAAGACTCCCTACAAATTACACTTCCATGATGTCCACAAAAATTTTTTTTTTTGACTTATACATACTAATTATCATGTAGACATCTAATTACAGCACCCCCAGTAACACTGAGTGTAAGATATACATAGCAAGCAACAGCATATCTTAGCTGTTTCCAGATGGCACGAATGAATATTGTCATGTCATTTACTCTCTAGCTGGGTTCAAGAAGATTCCTGGATGTCTAAGAATATACTGGGAAAGGCAAACACTACCCCCTGTACCTAGTACACTCGAGGTTCCAACTGCAGTCTTCAAGGAGAAATATTTCATTATATGTCAAGAGACTAACAGATCATAACATGTTCTATACCACTAATAAATGCAATGGACACAAGCATTTAATACAAATGAATAGTCTTACAAGGTATTAATTGTAAAGAACACATTTTTAGAAGGTCAGCTGTTAAAAAAAAAAAGGCCAAGAACATCTGATCTTTATGTTCACCAAAATACTTTTAAATGTGTATTTTTATTCAAAGGGTAACCATCTCCTTTCTCTCTACTGAAGAATTCTTCTAGTGCTTTAATAAAAATGCAGTATTCTGCTTCAAAACCTATTTTGGAGTGTCCATATTTTTGTACTAGGAAGCCTTCCACAGTAATTTACATTGATTTTTTTGGCATCTAAAGTAAAGGTACTGTTCATAGCCAGCTCAAAGCTTTTAAAAACCTCTTAATGTTCTGCTGAACTACCAGTTGGCTCAAGTATCTATGGATTCTGCATACATTTCTGTTTGGTGAAAAACAAATCCATGCACACAAAATCCCCAGCATACTAGACACCCTGTGAAGAAATAATAAATTGAGATACTATGTTAAATAGAAACATAGGGGCTTGGGGGTATTTTTGTTTTTTATCACGACCTTGGCTAATACTAGTTCCAACATTATCAGTGGGGAGAAAAAAAACATTTTGAATGGAATATGTATTCTTTTCATTTTGAGTCTGCACTTTGAGCAATCAAGAGACTCCCTTAAAAAATTTCCACTTTATCTTCAATCACATGCTTAAGAAACATTTCATTAACACAAGCTAGTTGTTTTCAAGCTTAACCAGTAAAATACTGTAAAAAAAAAAATTTACCCAAATACTGGCATGAACATAGGCATTGGAGGCTCCAAAGACAACTCACCTAAGCAGAATTCAACCACTTGAATGCATGTTTTCTCATTTAAGCTTGCCAGTTACAAACTAGCACTAAATGCAATTCTTGAAACAATACGGTATGCCATATGGCTAAAACTGGATATTAAAATTGAGAATATCAATTACCAATCCACTAATGCTGAGAGCCAAAATCCGTGGACAGTAAGAATTTAATCCAATTCACTGACTAAAACATGAGCTGAGCCCAACATACAGAAGACAAATCTACTGCTGGTTTCACAGAAAGCAAGCAGCTACGATTTTTTATTGCAGTAACTACAAAACTAGCCAAATGTAACACTTCCTTAACATTCCCAAGTACAGCAATAGGCATCACAAGAATCTGCACAAGCAACACAAGTTTCATACGAATTGGCATCTTGTTTCACAGTGATTGAGAAATCATAACTAAGTAACTACTTAAGAAGAAACAGTTATAGTCGTTTTCCACATGACCAAATTGAACCCTCCAAAGCACCAGGAAGTTATTACACACTGCAGCCAACATCATCTTGCTTAATTTCTAGAAAAGGCATCCTACAAACACGAAAGATATATATTTCTACTATAATTAAAGGATCCTCTAAGCAATTATATTAATTGAAGCTTTTCCTTATTCTAAGTGTATTAGCTTATTTGTTCGAGTTTTAAAAAATTTAATAGCTGTAGAGTGTTTATTCTTGGATAATATTAATAATAATGCTACACAAAATTCTACACACTTTCTTGTTATACAAGACTTTATTGGTTATTTACACAAGAGGAATCCTCATTAAGTCTAAATACAACATTTTCAGATTTCCATAAGGTCTGGAGGTGATTTAAAAACTGTTCTGCTAGGATTCACTGTGGAATTCTAACTTTATATGTTGTCAAAGATTTCATGGTAGGATGCTTGCTACATATAGACCTAGCAGCTGCAAGGACTAAACAAGGATAAATGCAATTTATCTTACCCAATACAGAATCCCACTTCACCCTACTCCTTTCTGATCCTGTACTGAAAGGCCTAAGTAGCAGTACCAAGAAAAACTGCACAACTAGTTTTGAGTCCAACAGCACATTAAAAGCACTATCAAATGGAGCTAACACTTTATTGGACAAGTATTCCTGATTAAAAAAATTGTTCTTGATATACTAGATAAGTAAAACTCATTCAGCTAATTTTTTTTTTTTTTCTTAAAAAAAAAACACCCAACAGCACAAGCCCCAACTGCAAATTAGCTCTTCTGCTTCCTAGCTTCCTTCTGTATGAACTACAGCTGGGCTATTACAGTAAACTAACAAACAACTGATTATACATTATGTCATAGATAAACAGTACTAAAAAGGTGGATATTACCAAAGGTTTGGAGGTCATTTGAATACAGGAGACAAAACAAGCATTTCTTATTTTTCTTGCTTGGTAGTGTATTATTTTAAGCCTGAGCCCAGTATACCAAATATTAACCAAGCTATTTTATTTAGGCTACCAAAGTAAGAAGCTTGGCACTATAGTGAAATATCATATAAGTTAAGAAAAATGGACTTTCAGTTTCTTAAAAGATACTAAAATCCACCCATAAAAGGCTTTAGAAATTCATAATGTCCTTTTAAAATAGAATACTTCACAGACACAGACCTGTTAATATCCCCAAAACCTTTCTTATTGTTTCCCATAAAAAGAACAGCTACCTAGAGCATGACAATAATTCTGGGTCAAAAGCAGTTTTAAAAGCCTCCAAAAAATTGTTAGCATCCTGAAGCAGATGGAAGACTCTTTTGTATTACAGAAGGATAATTGCATGGGGTCTGACGATTACCTGGCTAGTAGAGAACCAGCAACAGTACACAGCCCCAGCAGAGTCTTTGTATACCCGTGCTCTAGGTTTAAAATACTGGTTTTTTCAGCAACAGGTTTAATAAAAACCAAGAACATTTTGATGTTATTAAGCAGGCACTGCAAGGTAAAAGAGAAAATCATGTCACCCCTTTATCCAGCAAGAGCCTGTGCGAACATTTCAATAAAACTATTTACTCCTCCCACCTAGTTCCTATCTGGAGAAGCTCACAAAAAATGAAGAAAAAAATCCCCACAGATTTCTTGCAACAATCTTCCACATGCTCCTACCCCCACCCCAAAAAGAGAAGAAAGCAAAGAGAACGAGAAAGTAAATCTAAAAGACAATTACGAAATAAGATCTAGTTTGGCAAAGCTGTGGTGAGGAGGAGTTGAAAAATGAGAGCTGCCTTGCTGCAAACGCCATCTTGTTGCAGCTATTGGGCCCAGGCACAGAAAGATCCATTCATTCACAGCAAAAAGAAAATCAAACACACACCCTGCCTAATCTGCAGCCACCAAAACAACTACACTATTATCACCCCTTCTCTTTCTCCCCTCCTGAAGCAGGCAAGGCAAAAAAAAAAATAAAAATAATAAACTCTGATACATTTAGAATAAATTTAGATCTTGGTATCTTCGTTTTCTCACATGTATTTCACATAGACATCGACAGCATTTTGTCTCGATTCACATCCTTGTGTTCAGCAGATCAGCTTCAAATATGGGCTAAATCTCCCACGATTAGGTGCGGATATTTTACAGCAGCAAAATGTTTCATTTTTCAGTCTTAAATCACCTCTCCAAGTTGAGCCAACTAGTCTCAAAAGCGGTTTCAATAATCACTTAAGCCTTACATTTACAGACCTTTCCTCCTATTTTCTACTGGGGAGACAATACATCATAACGTGGCAGTCGGCATCCTAGAAAGGATGCCTTATTTAAAATAACGAATCCCAACCGTGACTTTGTTGGGAGAATCATGAAATATCACATTCGTTAAAATTTCAGTTCATCTTCAGGAATGATAAATTGACATCTTACAACAACCTCTATATCATTCTGATTTTCTTCTCGACAAGATTTTTTTTTTTTTTTTTTTTTTTTAATAAAATGTCTCATCTTTCTCATATTTACGTACAAGACTTTCCAGCTCTTCATGTCCTATAAAGCTGTAGAATTAAAAATGTTACACCTTAAATATCCCCTGTACGGATAAAAGAATAATAATAACAACGAAATCCTTTCAATAATAAGCTGGGAATTAGAATAATATTTTTAAGAACGTTTCCGAGGAGAAAACTCCATTTTTCTATTGTAGCAAACACCCTCCATGATCTTCATGATTGCTGCTACGGACACACAAAAATATGCAGCACCGTAATACATGGGGGAAAAACAAATATGCGGTCTAAATCCATCCTCGGTTCTGATTTTAAAAAGAACAAAACCTTCTCTACCCCTCCCTCCCCCGGCATACACAGCATGAACCCCATCTGCGAGCCCTCCGCTGGACTGGGGGCTGCTGGAAGCAATCTTACCCTGTTTGTCTCACCCCCGTCTCCTCTTAATCAGTTTTCCACCATTACAGCAGACACACCATAGCTTTTTCTTGAATCTCTCTCCAAATATTCCCTCCGCCGGCTAGATCGCTCGGGAAACTCGCCTTTTGTAGCTCAACGCGTACAAGAAAACACCCCAAACCGTCTAACAGAGACCACTACAGCGTAATTATAATTAAAAATGGAACCCCGCAAGATCCAAGGTCTCCTCCCTTTTCGCCTCAAAGCCTTCAAGAGAGAATCAGTCCCACCCCCACCTTTTTCTCCTCCTCCTCCAGCTACAAACACACTTCTTTTTTAGGGGAAGCTGGAGCACCGAGGAGGTGGGGAAGCGCGGGGGAGGGGGGCTATTTCCAACCCCGCCATGCTAAGAGGTGGACAAACCATGAGCCGCCCTTCTCTCCTGCGGGGGCCGCGAAGAACGGGTGGGCGAGGAGGAGGAGGGCAGCGCAGCGGCCGGGGGGGGGGGGGGCCCAACCCGGTGCCCAGGCGAGGCGAGAAGCGAGGGAGCGGCGGAAGGGGAGGACGAAGGGAAAGGAGAAGTGCGGCGGGAGGAGGGGGACGGGCCGCGCGGGGAAGGACCGGGGGGGGGGGGCCGGGGGCCGGGGGGGGGGGGGGGGGCGAGCCGGGCGGCGGCGGGAAGGAGCAGGGGAGGGCGACGAGGCTTTTGCGCGGACCCCCGCCCCCACCCGCCGCTCCCCTCAGACAGTTACCTGCCCTTCCGGCCGCTGCTCATTAACCGGGCCGGTACCTCCGTCGCCCGCGGCTCCTGCCCGCGTCCCGCCGGCCTGGGGAGGGGAAGGGGGGCGGGGGGGGGGGGGGGAGGGGAGCCGCCCGCGCTCGCCCGGCTGGTCCCGGGGAGGCAGCAGCGCCGGCCGGGGAGCCGAGTCGGAAGGCGAGAGCCGCGGGGGAGGGGGGTGTCGCTGGGTCCCGACTCCTCCTCGCGCGCTGGGTGCCCGCTCAGCTCCCCGCAGCCATCGGGAAGCGAGAGCGCTGGGCGCGGTTAACCTCCCGCCCCCCCTCCCCCCCCCCCCACCTCCGCCCCGCCCGTGCTGCCCGGCCGGGAAACCCCGGCTCGGCTCGGCTCCCGCTCCGCCCCGCCGCCGGCCCCCGGCACCGCCCTACCCTACCCCCCCGCCCTGCCTGGCGGCGGCGAGCGCAGGCCGCGCCACGCCGGAGGCCTCGCTGCCTCGGCGGGGACCCGCCAGCGCGCCCCGGGCCCCCCCGCGCGCGCGCGCAGGCGGGCAACGCCCTTCCAGTCAGTCAGTCAGTCAGCCGGCCCCGCGGGCGGCGGGAAGGGGGGCGCGCGCATCTGCCCGTCTGCCGCCTCCCGCCCGGTTTGGTTCGGCCCCGCCCGGGCGCTTCCTCCCCGCGCGAACAAAGGCCGGGGCGGGGGGGGGGGGGGGTTGCGTGTGTGTTTTTCGCTTCTGCCCCGCCGCGCCCAGGCCGCCCCTGCAGGCCGAAAACAAGTATTTAAAAGCCTGGCGTGAACAAAAGAAAAACAGAGCCCAAAACAGAACCCTAGAAACGACATGATTAAAGTAGAGAATCTCTCAGAGAGAGCAGGGCTCGGAGGAGGAGCGGATACCTCATCACCAGAGTAAGAACTCTGGGCTGCCGAGCACGAGTAAGGGCGGGGGTGAGGGCCGGAGGTCTTAAAAGCCACTCGCGAGAGGGCTAGCAAGCAGTAAATACCTTTCTATTTCCACCTTTCCCTCAGAAACTTGCCAACGACTGATAATTCAGTAGGCTTACAACTTGTTTTTTCTAACATCTGCTTACAAGGGTACTTGCATGGCCAAAGTTTCCAGAGCCTTCTTTTCATATTTTTCTCACAGGATGAGCATCCATCTCTGCTCTGGAAGGCACTGCAGAAAAGAGCAAATCAAAAAATAAGGGAACATTAAAAAAAAAAAAAAAAAAAAGCAATTTCTGTTTTACAGACTGGGCCTCAAGTAAGCCAGGCAGGACAGATGTCACCAAGATGGAATCAATTCACACCAGCACTCCCATACTAAAACATTATTACTTAGTAATAGAAAGTAAGTATACGTACAGCACTGCATTACTTTTTCTCCTATCAACAGGTCTAAATCTGGGAGTTTTTTCCCATATTTGTTTATACTTTGTTAAGAGGTGAGATTACCTTACTACCCAAGTAGATTTAGAATAAAAGGTGAAAAAGACACAGCATTTTATCAAATTTTGAAAGAAAAAGCTATCCAGAAAGAATATGTTGTAATAAAATTTTAAAAAAAAAAAACAAAAACCAAGCCAACAAAAAAAAAAAGCCAAACAAAAAAGGTTAAAGACCAATAATTTTTCTGCAAACTCTCCCTGTAGTAGTTGCTTGCTTCTTCAGAATTTAAAACAAACTGTTACTTGCCATCGTGTTTTCTGGGAAAGTAGGCCTGGTTACCTGTAATTAGTAAGAGAAATAATAGGTTTGCCAATTAAACTGTAGCAAAGTGGGTTGGCTACTATTCAGGTTGTCTGTTATTCATAACTATTAGATCCTGGTGTGGTTAAGCCTTTGTTTTATAATAATCAAATGTTTATCAATAACCTCTATGCTGTGCTAAAGCTTTAACTCTTTGCCCTGAGATTTACAACTAATAAAATAAGAATTTTACTGAAATTAGAATAAAGGATTCTTGGATTACAGACCCAAATTACTTATATTCTGTTCAGTAACCATGAGGAAATAATTTCTGTTCCACCCCTGAAAGAAATATGCATGCATGTACATCGCAGACAGGAATTACCCCATTAAAATCTGTGGAACCACATGCATGCAGGTTGGGGATGTTCCTGAGATTGGGGCTAGAGGTTCATCTAGCATTCCAATCTGCAAAATACTGAATAAATTTAAGTGCTTAAGAGACACCACAAGTTTATTAGATATTTGCAAAGTTTTCTAGAGATTTCAAGAGCAGTTACACACCTTACTGCAACATTTAAGTCAAAAAGTCTCAGGGAGATTTGTCATAGGCAAGTTGCATGATTTTTTTTTTTTTTTTTAGCAATTGCTTTTATCCATAGCAGAGATGCCCTTTTGGGGATATATCACGATTTGTGTGGAAAAGAACAACCACTTACAACATCGGGGGGGGGGAAGTATGGTACATGAAGGATTAGAAAAAAAAAAGAAGAGGAAAAGCCTTGTTTTGCTAAGGAAAATTTATAAGTCATGAGATTTTCTGGGAAATTTTCAGCTAACACTGGATCGTACAGAAGAAATCCATGTAAGGAACAAAAAATAAAAAAACCACAAACATTCTGAGGTTCATAACAAATAGTAAATTACATTTTGTTTCTTTGAGAGAGTAGTGGCATTGAGATTTCATTATTGGACTAGATGAATTGTTGTGTGAATTAACTATATCATAATAAACTAATGCATGCTTTTTTCCTATTGCTTGTGCCTCATCATACAAAGACTGCTTTTCTTCTTCTCTTACATACTTTTAGTAACAGGACAATTATAGTACCTTAACTTTTTTTTTTAAAAAAGTACACATTCAGATCTTATCCTCTCCTAGGAATCTCAAAATTTTTTTGTATTCTAATTTTTATGCATTCTCTGTTTTATGAGCACTAAAGGTAGTTTCTGTCCACAGGTCTGTGCTCTGCCACCTCTTCAAATCCATGGAGTTCAGGTAAGAAAACTGGACTGGCCAAATGTGTTTATACATGCTGGGTATAACCACATACATACATAACTACTTCTTTCACCACACCTATTCTTTTGTAAAAATACATGTGTTGCAGTAGTTCCTGTTTCTGATCCAGTGACTTAATTACATCTTATTCTCCAGTGAAAAAGTTGATTGATATATAGTCATACTACTAGTATGAAGAGGGATTATGAAGATTGGAAATGGTTGTTTACAGGGTGAAGGGTTGTTTCAGGTAGGTTGGGTGGGGTTTTTTTTTTTTTTTCTTTTGTTTGGTAAATCTCACCGGACAAATCAGTTTTGCTGCATTTTAAAAGCTTTCAGAAGAATCACACATTACTGTGTGCAAGATGGTGTTTAACGCTGATGTCTTCATATAGCCCTGTGCTGGAAGCTACTGTATATGCATTATCTTTATTTTTTCAATTTCTTTTTTATTTTTAATCACTTTTTTTTGTGTGTGCATATATACCCAAACTGTCCTAGATTGTAGAATTCAGTAGAAGAATGCAAATCACCAGAAATAAGTGGACTAACTTGATGTATGAATTCATCTGTTTCTGTATATTACAAACAACATTTTTGTGACTAAAAATATAGCTGAAAATATATGCTAATACCTGAAGATCTAATACACATAATTAACAAAACCAAATCTTTAAGTTTTTGCATTAGTGCACTTTGAAGTAGCTAGTACAGCCAAAGCAAATTAAAATACCTGAAACAGATGGGAAATGTAACTCACACAATTTCACAAAACAGTGAAACTTATTAAACCTGAGGCTTCCATATATGCTAGGACAAGGTCAGCTGGAGCAAAAATAGTTCTTCTCCTGAAGCTTGGTTTAAATCTAAAGAAAACCTCTCCTGTAAGCAGGTTGCTTCATAGTTCTCAGTTGCAAAATTTTCACCTTTTTCTCAATCTGATTATTAACCCCTTTCCTGGTTCACTTATTTGAATGAGTTGACAGCCATTTCAAACATGATGACAACACTAGCCAGAATCAGTCATACCTGATGTGCTACTAGAACACCTGGGGGTTTGCAGGCTGCTGTGCTATTCAAAACCTGCTTCTTACAGCACCACTATAACACACTGGCGGTGAGGCTGTGAAAAATGATTGTTTCAGGCCTTTTGTGGAATACAAAGAAGTTAGTTGCTAAAATGAAGAATGGCTGTCTCAGTATTACTGTGAAACTTTCCCAAATGGGCAACCATTACGCCACACATATATTTCTACCGACTTCTGATAGGCAATAGTAATGATAATAGGGCATCTGCTTAAACAGAGCCAATGACTACATACACATCAAAAGTTGCTTTTTCTAGCTTTCAGCTGCCAGGCACTGCTTTCACTCTTACATGTGTGTGACTGCCATCAACAGGTAAAAATGAAGGCTACTGGGAGGTTTTAAGATATTTGTGAAGTACAGATGCAGGGCTCTTGACAACCAAAAATGCCATTTTTCTTCCCTCATGTGCAAAGGTCTTGCACTGCATAAGAGAGAGAGGGTAATTCCAGGGAGTCAAAATCCTGGAAGCTTTCCCACATACTGGTCTTCTCACCTATGCATCATGATCATCAGATCTGTAAAACTTTGCCTCACACCTGCAGGATGCCACACAGTGAAACTCAGTGGCTCAGTTAGCCATGTATGTCCTATTTGGGCATCTCCTCCTATTCAGAGGCAAAAACCTTCAATCAAATGTGCGGACTAGACGGGATATGTTAATGAACTGCTTCAGGAATCCCAGCTACACTTTCTGTCAGATATATGACTATCTTTAATAGTAAGGCAATTAGAAATACAGAGCTGGAGGGTACAGTTGAATTTTTGAGTCTAGCAGCTCATAATGATGAGTAACCATGCCATGTGACATTGTTTGAAAGCTGTGGAAGCTTCACCTTAAAATTAGTTTGTTAGTTTTTTCGCTTTGCTAATCCACTTGTAAGGCAATTGTTTAGGAACAGTGAAATTTACTCATTTAACAATGCCATAATGCATACTGCAATACTTTTGGAGGAATCTGTATCAGATCTTTGTCAGTGTAATAGTTAAAAAACCCAACTGTTGCTTTTCTTAGGCTGCAGGAGTAGGAATTCTTGTTCAACAGCAAAAAAGATAGAAGGACAGATATTGCATCGTCCTGAGAGAAGGCGTTCTTGTTCAACAAGAGGAGCAAGAATGTAACTTGGTCCCCAATGTATTAATGAGTATGGGTTTTATTTGCAAGTGAAATTGCCACTGCACATTGTTTACAAATACGCTATATTCATCTTTTATTGAATGTTTTGTCAGGATTTTTGTAATTTCTTAGAAAGCAATTATTTTTTGCATACAAATAGCATTGTTACTGCATGATAATAAAAATTTACGTATTGTTATCTGAGTATATATACTGCATGATTCTTATGGTAACTCAAGATGTGCCTGGACTGTCAAAGAATAACTGTCACCAAACAGGTATAAATTATGCTTTCTAAAGAAAGGGTGAAATCAGCACTACTCAAAATTGCATAGCTCCTCAGGTAGTATAAAAATACTACAGAAGTAATAAGTTGTTATATTTTGCCTCCTTCTCTATTTGTGACTTCCCAGGTGAGTGTTTCTAATAGACTTACCCAAAATAATAACTCCAAGTACTGCCTCATGTTCCAGAATCACACCAGCACTACTTCCCATTCCAGAATATTTTGTCTGCCTTTGTGTCCCTTGATTTCTGTAGCGTGCATTCTGTTAAAACTGCAGAGGTTCAGAGACATTCACATGATCTTGTTTGAAGTTCTCACAACATTTGGTCCTAAAAGCAATCCAGAACCCTTGTTTCTCCCATCTTCCCACCAAAATTAAATGAAGCTTGTACAATGTTTCAATTTCAGCTATGCTTCAGTCCCAAGTCTATTCAGACGATCAGGAGCTGTTCTTTTTTATTTTATCTTTTAAAACTGATTCAGAAATGTTCCAACCTGTTGTTATTTGCCAGTCCTTTAACAACTGAACAGAAATCATGACTGCTATTTTCTGAGCAAGGACCCAGGTAGCAGAGTATCAAGATCATTTATTAAAGAAAATAAATAAATAAAAGCATACTGAATAGAAGTAGTGAGGCCAGGCAGAGGAAGAAGTAGGAGTAACTCAGTCTCCTTAGTTACATTCTGCATTCTCACAGTTTCTTTTTGTTTGCCTATTACTATGGAACAAAAGAGTTATTTTAAACGAATTCTGAGAACAAAGCATAAAATTAGCAAACCTGTTTTAGTCTGAAGAGAGAATAATTGACAAGATTTTAAGGTGGGGGAACTAGTTTTGAGAGCCTTCCTGTAACTTAGGACAAAAAGGCAGGAAAAATATATATACACCTGAGTTTCCTAACTAATACAGTCTTGGAAGATGATATTGAACTCCTAACTTGTGGTATGGATTAGAATGGTTTATCTGTAAAGTAGATTCAAGAACAGTTAATTCAGAATTGTTGAAAGACTTAGCAAGTAGCTTCAAAATCCTCTGAAAAAAATTCATTGTTGTCTGTAAGTGAAGTAGAACAGAGTTGTGAAGGCCCCCAGCTTCCCTATAGATTTCATTTTACTGCATTAAAGTACGTAAGTATTATTGTGAATGTAATAAGCATCTCTCTTACCCGGCTGCCCTTGTATATCTCGTTCTTGACAGAGGCAGAATAAGCTATATGCGGACAGCTGTTCTATATATGTCCTAGAGGGCATTATATGTAGTCTTGTTTTCTCGTAAGTTCTGCCTGAGGTAGTTTTATTTCCAGAGGAAAACCTTGTTCCTATTGCCTTGTGACCCATTAAAAAAAAAAAAAAAAAAAAAAAAATCAATGCCATAAGGATCTCTGACTTCAACAATCATAAAAATGTATTGCTTAGTTCCTGAGCGTGATTGTTATGTTTAGCATACCTTGAAGCATTTTCCACAGCCAAAAAATATCACTACTGTCACCTTAGACATAGGAAACTGATGCATAACCATGTGAAATTATTTAGACGCTACCACCCAGCAGTTCATGGAAAGAAGTGAGATGAAATGTTAGGGTTGCTTGAACCTGGGTCTAGTATTCCTTGCAGTCAGTGCCGTAACTTTATACTGTGATACAATCTTACAGAGTGATACAAATATGTAATTTTGTAATCTATATTTATACTTGTTCAACAAAATAACAGAACTTCTCTGCTGGGGGTAAGCTGTGTTCTGAATTTTTCTGTATGTTTATCTTCCAACCTTGAATCATATATGGGTGTCCAAGCCTGTCTGTACGGTTACTAATCACTTTCTATTTTTTTTTTTTCTTCTGTTTATACAAACCCATTTTGAAAGAGCCAGAAGAATAGCGGTTTGGTGCTTTTTTCCTACAGTCAGAATTGTATCAGAGCCCTTTTCCATGTGCTGGGGATTATACAAGGTCTTGTTTTATTGTTCCTTCATATTCAAGTGTGTGTTACTCATTTACATTTTTTTGCTGTACCTTTAAACTTGGCAAGCCATAGCTCGGCTTTTGAAAGTCCTTTGGTGCTCCCCCTACCTAGGCCAATGGATATTTTTTCAACATGAGGAAATCCCTTAGGGGCATGGAACAAACATAGCTGGCTATGCAGTGGCTTGAGTCACAGCAAACATTGCTATGAACAGGGGAGAATATAAAATAGTGCATGAATGCCTTTTTCAAAATCTCATATCCTGTACTGAGCATAGGTCGTTCAGAGCTCAGGTGGAGCTGAAGGCGTAAGTGTACAGATACTTAGAAGCAAGTAAATAGAAGCATGTTTTCCTGTATGAACATCTATCCTGCAGCTATAATAGCAACAAAGAGCATTGTTGTAACAACCTTAGAGATCAGATTCTACGGTGGGTGTGTACACACATACAAATACACACATGCATGCACACAACCAACTGCACACCTATCGGTCTTCCTTTAAGCAAGCAAGCTTTTAAGTTACATTTCCGTTGCATGAATGCTGATTAAGCAGTTTGAGTAAAAGCTTAAACCCTGCTACATCCCCACATAAAGGTACTTTCCTCAAGGGGATAATGAGCAACTAACAGAAAAACAACTGGTACCCTGGAGATGCTGAGAATTTAGAATCCACATTGAGAATTCAGTCTAACTACTAAACTTCCCATGTCAGACACATCAGACCTGCAGTGAAGTCTGCCTGCAAGAAATACCTCCAAATGCGAGAAAGAATTTGCTTACCTAGCTATGTGTCAGATTCCTGTAGAACATTCTTATATCCTTGATGTAGCAGTTTTGGAAAGCGGGTATGGGTGTGTATCCTAGTGAAGCAACTACCAAGTGTTGGAATTACTGACGAGAGCACTGTTCTTACAAAGAGCCTTACCTTATTTCATTGCTGCAATTGCAGGAAACCTTCAGTGCTGCTGCAGATTCCAGAATCTAGGAAACAAAAACTACATTCATAAAGCAAAAAATATTTGGAGCAGGGGGACTTGTACCACTGTCCTTGGAGAATCTATGTTTAGTCAAACAAAGCCTATTTGTGATACAGGAAAGGGATAAGGCATGCTTAGAAAGTTCAGTAGTCATTAATTTAATCACAATAAGTAATAAAATTAGTAGAGTCAATAATGGTTATGTCCTGTACTTCAAAAGTAAGCATTTGTTTGGGAAAGTGTACTAGGACTGAGAAAAATGATGAAAGATAGTCTGAAAAATGGGTAGACTTTCATCATCCATATCAAGCAAAATTGGCAACTGAATTCAGCCCAACCACTCTGTTCTTGCAGTCAAAAAGAACTCAGCAAAGAACAAAAAAATGTATGCTAATCTTATTATTTCAGAAGCAGCTCCAAAAAAAATCTGTGTGAATGTTATACAATGTGTGTAGGGCTTATTCATAGACTGTATGACAATGGAGGCTGCTGTTTAAGTGGCCCTAAGAGCTTTAGGGACTGAAGATACAAAACAGTTAAATGACACAGCTGGGCATGAAGTTGTGAGAGAAGCAATAAGAATCACCAGTCATCAGGTCCCATGGTATGTGGGTCTAGTTGTGTGTATTCCCTGCTGTGCCGATCTTGGGCAGGAAAGCGCTGCATGGAAAACCTAGAATAGAAACTTGGTTCTAATGCTACGTTAAACCACAACCTGAGCAGGCTAAAAGATACAGCGATTCCAAGAATAACCTGTATATTGCATTTGCTTACCCACTGGAGCAGAAGGAATTAGTATGAGAAATTCATTAAGATCATAGGAGGAGCAGAAGGGAGGCAGTTTCTTTACAGAATTGAGTTGCAAAAAAACCCCAGGCTCACGGAATCAAAGTGTGAGCATTCAGGACCCCTATCCACCTTGATGCTCAGTTACTGCTAAGAATTACAGAACTTAAGCGAAGGTCTACGCTTCTTGTATCTCTAAAAACGTATGTCCTTTGAACAAGAGGGTGGGGCGAGTCTCTAATTTAGAAAAAGAGAACTTTCTTGTGACTTCTGGTGTTATGTTGCACTAAACATCCCAAATCTCAAACCACTTGTCAGCAAAGATCCCAATTCTGCAAAACCCTTTCTCGTAAGCACCTGTTAGAAAAAAAATGCTTATAAAATTCATGTTTCCAAGCAACAACACAAAACATACATAAAGGGAAACATCTCTCAAGCTACTACCCAAGGGAACTGACAGAGACGGTTGCCTAATTAGTAGTCTGATTTTCAGAGGCCAACCATTACTATTCCAAGAGTTCAGATGAGATTTTAAGTTACATGAACACATGATATGCAGAAATTCTACCCCTGTCTTAACAGCCAGAATTTCACTGTGCATGCTTGAATGCTCAAGCTGGTTATAAAAAAATACAAGAGCAAACACTGTCATGAACAGAGGCGAGCATACACTCCAGCCTTAACTTCCCATGCTCTGGGCAACTTCAATTACTCAGCCCTAGATAAAAAGGAACCTGCATAGTTTCTCATAAATTTATTTTAAAAATTTATAAAGCAGTAACATAACTCCCTCATTTCATTCCGCCTTTTCCCCCCCCAATATCCACAAATTGGCTGGATACAAAATTCTGTGTTGAAATCCATAAAATGTACCTTTGGTTTTTAGGTGCTGGCTTGTATTTCTTAGGGAAATAACTCCCACTGACAATACTGGAAATAAGATGTAGGCTGTATTGTTTTTATATACGATATAGACCTTTCCATACCGTGCATTTCAAATACCGTATCTTATCATCTCCTTGGTGCTAACAATTGTTAATGGATGTTGTCATTTACTTTAAAGGAAATCTAACTTCATTTTTTTTCTTATCTGTGTTTCCACCATCTTTATAACTCTTCGACTCCCTCCAGGGGTGTCAATGCATGGTTTGCTATCTTAATCGGTTATCTCATTTAACAAAAAAAAAATCCATTTACAGTTTATTCTGCCTGCAGAATAGTCTTGTTGATAGTTCCCCCATATAGCACAAAAGAAGTGGGCTATGGCTGCTTCAAGAAGATGGACTTGAGATTCCAGAGTGGATCTCTATAATATTTTGAGTTTTATTCTTGTCTTAGCTGTGGAGGCTGATTTTGAATGAATTATTTACCTCCTTTGCTTTAGATGTGCCAGTGGGGAATGGACATAGCAGTGCACAATGGTATTGCAAAACTTAATCCAGTAACGCTTTCAAAGTATTTTGAGATTCTTGGATTGGAAGAGATGAAGAAATTGTAACTATTGTTGCTGCTTTTACTGAATTCTGTTTCTCAGCTCTGGAAATAAGATACAAAATTCATTGGCAGGGATGTAGGATGAGAAAAGTTACAGTCCTCCTCCTGTATTTTGTGGGACTTGCATGTGGAAATATCTGTGTGTGTTTGAGCCAGTAGGAAGTTTCTCTCTTGGGGGGAATTAACATTTTAGTAAATAAACAGCAAGCAAAACTAAGTTTTTATACAAAGACAGTTATATGCAATGGAAAAAAAATAAGCCCCTCTACATGTGTATTTTTGCTTATTCAAGCCAAAATATTTATTGAAGAAATAATTTCGATGGGAAATATTTTGATAAACCTTTAAACACAAACAGATTTGGACTAAGAAGTTCTAAAGGGTCAAGGATCACGTTCAAAAAATAGATAGTCGAAGTAACATACACCACCCACTTTCCCCAGAGGTAACAGGTCTCCATGAAGAAACACAAAACTAGGAGGAAAACCCATAAAGAAAAGGTGTTCTCCAAAAACCCTTAACTTTTAATTAGCTGAACAAACTAGTTTTCAGAACTGATAATAAACTCTATTTGTAGGTGATTGTGTGTTGAGTTTTGATGCTTGATTAAAGACATTTTTACTGGAGAACTGTAACAGCTGGAAACCAGGTTTTATATTATACTGTGAACAACATGCTGACAAATTTCTTACCTACAAAAGCTCGGCAACAGAGCTGTAATATTGCCTATGGGTGTTTAGGCTGAGTTATGCTGTTACAGAATCATAGAATCATTTAGGCTGGAAAAGACCTTTAAGATCAAGTCCAACCATTAACCTAATGCTGCCAAGTCCACCACTAAACCACATCCCTAAGCACCTCATCTACTGGTCTTTTAAATACCTCCAGGGATGGGGACTCGACCCCTTCCCTGGGCAGCCCATTCCAGTGCTTGACAACCCTTTCGGGGAAGAAATTTTTCCTAATATCCAATCTAAAACTCCCCTGGTGCAACTTGAGGCCATTTCTTCTTGTTCTATCCCCCGTTCCCTGGGAGCAGAGACTGAACCCATCCAGCTCCCCCCTCCTGTCAGGCAGTTGTAGGGAGTGATAAGGTCTCCCCTCAGCCTCCTCTTCCCCAGGCTGAACACCCCCCCTGCCCCCCATCAGCCTTGGGCTCCAGACCCTTCACCAGCTTCATCGGCCTTCTCTGGACACGCTCCAGCCCCTCAGTGTCCTTCTGGGAATGAGGGGCCCAAAACTGAACCCAGCATTTGAGGGGCAGCCTCACCAGGGCCCAGAACAGGGGCACAATCACTGCCCTGCTCCTGCTAGCCACACTATTGTGGATACAAGCCAGGATGCCATATATTCCTGATGTGTATTATGCTAATCCAATAAAACATAAAGACCAACATATCTTTTGCGAATTCTACCACGCTGGTACCAGTAGGGCATTGGTGATATAACACCAGCAGAACAATCTGGAAAACTGTTGATGTATCCTATTTTGAGGTTATGGATCCTAGCCTGCAAGTAAGTACGTTTCCCCACTAACTTCAGTGACTCCAAAATGCTTTAGAACATCCTAGGAAAGATTCAGCATTATGCAAGACTGACATACCAATATGCTATTCAGCACTTAATTAAAAAAAAAAATGGTGACAATTTCAAATAAGTGAACTTACTGCAGTATTTTGAACAGCTTATATTACTGTATAGTACTTCAAAGAACAGCTTTGTTTCCTTTGAATGTAATATTTCAAAAAAGTAATCAAATGGTTTCATTTCTCCGTGTTCCTAACTTTTATTTAATTTTTTAGTCCTATGAATTATGGGCTACTGTCATAATGTACGTACAGATAATTTAGCTTGCAAGAGATTTAAAAAGAACACCTTAGAGAAAAAACAAACCTTGAAAAACCATTCCTATCAGTAACACCCTATAGTACTAGAAATATAATAATTTAATGTACCTCTCTATTTAAAACATGAGTTTCTGTTTTGAGTTTCATTTATTTTTTGTGATCAGATTAGTCAATTTCAATTTTTGCATCTCCCCATAGTTCTATGTTGGGTCTTAAATCCTCATAACGAATGTAGTGCAAATAAAGATGAATGACATTTTCAGTACTTTTAATAAAACCTCTTTCCACTGCCAAAATTAATGTTGGAGTCAAGGCTAAAAGCACTGTGTGGTTTACTAATATGCACTAGTCAGCAGATATGCATCTGGATACAGCGTTACCCTTTGGCATTTGTTATTGATGGTACTGCTATTTATTATTTATTAATCTCTGTTACTTTGAGCGTCTGAATGCAACTGAAACTCAATGGTTCTTTTTGTGTTCTTTTTTCTTGTATGAATAAGCGGGTGACGTGGTATGGATTTTAAACGCTCACCGCTTCCCAAAGCAAGCACTTGCATTTGGCACTGAGGTGACTCCCCTTTTTATGCTTTCAGACTTTGACTTTCTGCCAGCCTTGTGGTAGGCTGCACGTTAGTAACACGTGTCTCATAAGAGAGCTGTCAAATATGGTTCAAGGGCAGTGTTCTGCTCTATCTGTATGGACTGCATTAGTTTATTTTCAATACTGCACTCGCCCAACCTGTGCTACAGCTAAAACCAGATCTGTGTATTTACTTCTGCAAGCATATGTATAGCAGTCAGGGAAGTGACGGGAGATCTTAGGAACAGTAAGATTCAATCCAGGAGGGGCTACAAGAGCTGTAGCTCTCTGCTTGTCCTCCTCCTAGTATAACTACTCAGAACAGTCTGCATTCTGGATCACACATGAGCAATTAGCTCATTAGCTCAGGCCTCTCCCCCCCGTTCATATTGCAGCTGCACGGATGTCTATTCTAGCTATGCTGGTGAAAGGTACTGAAGCAGGTGCTGCTACTGGTCTTTTGCCCAGTATGGCATGTTCTGTTCTGGAGCTAGGTTGGTGATGGAATAAACTATGCTTGGTAGAGCTTAGTCATACATGCTCTGCAAATACAGCATGCTGGTTTTGTTATACCAAGAGAGCACTCTTGCAGGGTGTATGTACGCCATACACTGAAGCACTAGTAGCATAGCCACGCATCCCAGAGATAGCTCAACAGGCAAGTTCCAGAACTGAAAGCATCAAAAGCTACGTCGGTGTATAGCCGTACTTCAATTTAGTCCTGGTGTAGAGTGCTTCACTACCATGGCTATATTGCTTCTGTGATCCTAATGAGGATCTTTGCACATATACATATGTACCGCAAAGTAGTACCAGTTTCTACAGATCTAACTCAGAGGTCTTTAACGTTGTGTCACACTTTAAATGTTGTCATTTTCCTAGCATACTTCACATGCGCTTCCAGAGCTTAGTTATAATGTAGTTTGCATTTTTTTCTGCCTATTTCTGCTTGAGGCTCAAACTAGACAATGGGACTGGACTGGCCCTCAGCCTGGAGTTTAGCAAGTTGTTTTTAAAGGACACTGAAGCCTAGATTAAAATCTAGGAAGTGAAATTAGCCTATTAAAATTAGTGATAGCTTAGGCATTGACTTGATCCAGGCCTGGTTTTCTATAGTTTTTCTTACTTTGTGGTAAATTTACACTACGGCTAACCTCCCCACTGTCATCAATAAGAGTTTTGCCTGATTCACTGCGGAAGTGGGATGGAATATCAATAAGAGTCACCTTTATCACCCATTTTGATCATGTTTGCTCTAGGGACTAGGCACAGCTTTACGTGCAGTTAGAAAACGCAACCCAACAGTTCAGGATATTTTGGGGATTAAGTTGTGTCATTAAGAACCAGTCTTGCGTGCTGTCTTGAACACTTCAGCTGAAGGTATTGGGTAGAAACACAAATGGCTCCACAGTCACAAGAGTTGTTGCTCTGCACAGGCAAGGCTTAAATTTGTTCCCTGCTATTCTGCATATAAGGAGGTGGAGGAAGGAAATCTGGAGAGGAAGCTGAACTTCCTGTGCCAGAGATTTTATACTGAAGCCTTCCCTGAATTCAAGACAACGTAGCAACAGCTTAAAACATGAATAACTAGAACTGCAAATAGGCAGGATTTGAAGAAAGACTCTTCTGCATCCACACCTGTGATTAGGGATTCATGTGTTTCTGTAAATTCATGAAGAACAATATAACTTATTTTTGGACACAGCAGTTGCCTCTTCCATCCCCCACCCCGTCTCCAGACTGATAAGAAACTCCCTCTTCTTTTAGTTTCATTTCTCTGAACGTTGTTTCACACTTGTGAAGTAGCCAATCTGGGCATCTGGATCAACCATGGGTACATGGTTAAGTGACTGCACAAACCGAGATACAAAAGAAATAGGCACCAAAGGCCATCTTAAAGGACTAGGTCTAAGCAGAAGTAAGAAGGGCTGTGTGTAATAGAACTGTCAACTGATTGGGCATGTGTACACACTTGCAGTTTTATGTTTTATAGTTATAAATGGATGAAGAGGTCACCAAACTAATCCCACAGATGCTCAAATTCTCCTGTTATTTTTTTGCCCTTTTAATTATGTTAACATGTGTTACCTAGCATCTTGCACATAGATTAAAGCTTAGAGATTTTGGGTATAAGTTTTGTACCTACAACAGTGGGATATGTTACGAAACAAAGAAGTAGGAATTGATCAGAAACTTTGATTTTTCTTTTTTAGTATTATGGCATAGCACTGCACAGTGGGTTTACAGTATCACTAGCTACAATTCACATAAGAAAACAAGGGCAAATATTTTTTGTCAGTAACCGATCATTTTGATTGAAACCTGTGGGAGCAAGGGCACGCTCTGATGAAATATGGTTTTCTTTTTGGTGACAATGAGATAAACTAGAGAAAGGAAAGGAAATATCTCTTCCTTTTCGGGCCTGGAAGAGCATTATTCCTTATGTTCTTTTTTTAATCCAGGCAATTTCCTGTACTTCTAAAGCATGATCTCCCATAGGAAGGGTATTTATATAGCATCATCCACCCAAAAGCACCATGCAAACCAGTAGGAAGACTGCATTTATTTTTCCTGCTTTCTAATCCATTTCTGATTAAGCAGTTCATGTAGATGCATCTCCTCTCTCTCCCCTCTGCTCTTTGTCTGATTTCATCTTGCCACTTCTCTTACTGTTGGGACACAAATCAGGAGCATACTGAGCTGACCGCTGTAATCACAAGCTTGTGTTGAACCCTCACTGTATGAGATGATGCAATGTCAGTCTAAGTAGTGCAATAAAAAACATTGCATAGGTAGCATCAGCAAAGCCTACAGCCTGCCAGCACAGGATGAGGAGGGAAACAGAGCAATTAGGTATCCAGCTCATGTGATATTTCCCATGGTCTGCTTTATGCAACTGTTAATTCTAGGCCGACATTCAGTAGAAATATACTAAATATCACACAAATTCAGGTGAAATTCCTGAACGATTTAGACCAGTTGGACAAAAGATGCAGTTAAGTATTTTGATGATTAAGGGATTGAAACATCTGACATATGAGGAGAGGCAAGCTGGGATTCTTTGGCCTCAAGAAGAGATGGTTCAGGAGGGACCTTATCAATGTGTGTAAGTACCTGATGGGAAGGCATTAAGAAGACAGAGACAGACTTTTCTCAGCAGGTAACAACTGACAGGGTGAGAAGCAATGAGAGCAACCTAACATACAGGAAATTTCACTCCAACATTCAAAACAACTACTTTTACTCTAAGGGCAGTCAGGCACTAGAACAGGTTGCCCAGAGAAGCAATGGCATCTCCATCCTTGGAGAATTCAAAGCCAGCGTGGACAGGGCCCTGGGCGAGCTTCTCCAGTTGACCCCCAAGTGAGCAGGAGGGTCAGGCTCGACAACGTCCAAAGGTCCCTTCCAGCCCCTGTGATTCTGCAATTGTTTACCAATGGAAAATGGAGGCAAAGGCACTGGAAGTGGTAAGTGTATAGATGCCCAGGATATCTGTGGTAGAGCTGGAGTCTGGCACAATCCAGGATGTTTCTTGATTGAAAGATAGCCCTTCCTATTTCCACAGAATGTTTATTGAATATTACAGTGAAAATAAGAGGACATATGTTTTTTTACTTCCCATATGGCCCCAGTCAGTTGAACTTCAGTATTTTCCAGCAGGCATGGGGGACCTTTTATCAAGATGAAATAGTCTATTCTCTACGTGCAGTTTTAGAGTAAGGAATAAGAGTGTATAACATTTTTTCCTCCAAATATTTCCACAAAATATAACCGACTTTGTATGCATTGCCTTCCAGCACTGCGTCTGAAAACTGACACCCACATAGGCCACTTAGGCTCACTTATGCCATCTTGTGGAAGAAGGCAGTTTAGCCAGAATAACAGAAGCAGAGGGATAAATTCTACAAATACAGATGGTGTACTTAGCTAGCTAACCAGGCGGCCATAAAAATAATCACAATCATATTACCTTTAAAAAGACCTGAAGTGACCTTATGTGCAGTGCAGAACAGCCTCCTTCTACCTACACAGAACGCTAGTGTCTCTCTGACAACTGCCTTTTGACAAGAGATGCAGCCACTTGGCAAGTGCTGTTCAGGGGTAAAAAGGACGGCATTTCTTGTCCCATGGAGCTCAACAAGGCTTCTTGGCCTAGTGTGACCTGATGAGTGTGGAAAGCAGACTACAGAGACTTCTGAACTAGACCAAAAGATTACAGAACAAAGGCTGAGTTTCAGCAAGAGAGAAATCAAAGTTGTAAAAATTAAGTGCTTGTACAAACTGACAAAGTAGCAGCATTCTTTTTCCTATTTACATCTGAGGTGGCATCTCTCAGGACATTTGATCCCCAAAAGGTCAGCAATCTTGCAAGATAAGCTGCTGTCACAAGGCTCCTACCATCATCTCATCAGGTATCTTGCACTGATCCTGGGCCTATCTTAAATTTCTCTCCCCTCTGTTTCTTCCTCTAGTTAGGAATATTGTGACTGGATTAGGCACCTGAAGTCCAGAGGCTATTTCTAAATCTCACACTGTTCGTTTTGCTCTAGTTTCTTTTGATTTCCCCCCCTTAAGAGGGGGAGGGAGCAGGGAAGATTTTTTTTTTTCCCCCTGAGCTTCATGTCCCACACAAAGTTCATCATGCTCTGACTGTGTATCTGAATTTCATTATGACAGCGCAGCCCACGCTCAGTGTATTCATCCTCAAAATTCTTTGCAAGATAATATAGTGTATAGCTCCTGTTTTACAGACGAGGAACAGCAGCCAGCAGAGACTAAGTGACTCTTCAGTGTCATATGGGAAGTCTGTGGCAGAACAAGTAGGTGAGCTGGGTTTCCCAGGTCAATACCTCGACCGCAGGACTACACTTCCTTACTTGTGGGAATCAAGTGGCTTATGCTATAAACTGTTAGCACGGAAAGAGAAAAAATAAAATAATCAACGCACACAGAGCTCAAAAAAAAAAAAAATCAGGCTCTTATTTTCTGTTTCCTTTTTGAGCTACTTGGGAAAGCAGGGTAAAAAAGTGAGTAAAAATTAAGCGCTTTAATGCGGATTCAGGCATTTCTAGATTTGAAATAGAAATTTATTTTCTTCTCTCTCCAAGTGCCCAAAGGGAGCTTTGTTATTCTAAAAAGTTGTGAAATATCTTTGAAGGTATGGATTCTTTTCTACAGCCCCCTTTTTTCCCCCCCAGTAAGATAAAAAGAGCTCTGGCATTTTATATTTTAAATTTTGACTGACCAGAACAAAATGTTTTCCCAGTGGTGTGGGTTTGCACCTAAGCTTTTTCTGTGCATTGGATTTAACCTTAGGATGTAATATTTCCTAAAACATTTATTGTCTTCTCCATTTTTATAGAGCACAATTCCCCTATCATACTTTGTTTTCATAGTCTGCTCTGAATATGATTCAAAGGCTTCTCTCACAGTTTGAATTTTAGTTGTGGATAAAGGAAAGAACTTCTGCTATTTGCAGGAAAATTAGTACATGTGTCCCTAAGCAGAAGTAGTTCCAACAGGTAAATATTATTAGAATCAGAGCCAGGAGACAGCTAAGAGCAAGAATCGGGAAAGTGGTTTTGTGAGAGCTATTTTATTCCCTAAGTGAACATGTTTTGCACATGTGTCTAAGTGTCCCACTCATCAGTGCTGGCAACAGCAGGGATTCTTTTCCCTCAAAAACCGCATCTGATAAAGTTGGAATGCAGTTAGAAAACAAATAAACCAAACCTCCTTCTAAGCTAATTGGGGGCAGCAAGGCAGACAACAGCACCTGCACAGCAGAAAGAGAAATGTTTTTTCCCTGACTCTTACTGTATCCAGATCCTATCGATGCTTCACTCTGGATGCTGCAGGTTTACCACTTAATACTCTCCAAAGATTATAATGCATCGATTATGAAAGCCATTATAAATGTATCACTTTACTTATATTGTTAACGAGCTTGGCTATAAGGGGCTTTACAACCTGATTTTCACAACAGAGCCAAGATATAATTTGCTCTGGGCTATAAAGCCTATGAATTATTGAGGCAATTTACTTTCAAGTCTGCATTTTCCTTCTGAGCACAAGTGCTCATGATGAGTGCATGTGTGTGTGAGAGGAGAGAGACAGGACTGCAAGCTGCTGACAGTGACACCAGCGTCTCTAGCAGTACATCTCTCCATCATAGGCTCTTTCACACAGCCAGCAAATAGCAACAGAAAATACCTGGTAAAACAATCATTCTGAAAAATGAGAGAAGGAAAATTGCATGTTGAACAGTGCCAAATGAGCACCAAATTCAAATCACAATTAAAAATGCACTTTGGGTATTACAGAGTGAGGCTTTTACTCAGCTTATAATTCCTGAATCCACTGACCAATTTCAAGCAAGGTGATATAGAACTGGAGGTTTCAAAGACATGAAGCTTCTAAATGTTTCAGGAAAACAGGAGCAGGGTAGAGAAGAGGGATCTTTTAATACCCCCATTGCAAGAAAGACTCCAGCTTGAGCTGTTATTAGGCACTGGAGAATGCACACAGGAAATATCTTATGCATGTCCTAACTATAAGGAAAGCTTCTTCTGAAGGTTACATATGCTTAAATGTTAGGGAACTTTGTCATAAGATTTAGAAATCTAGAAACCCAGGCTCCATTACTTCCACTGCTCAAGGAATTCAAAGGGGTTTGGGGAAGGGTTGTTTGTGGGTTTCAGGGTTTTTTTTTTTCCCCTCCCCAACTGGGGGGGAAGATCCCTCTATGACCAGATTCTCACTATGGTAGGCACTGTGGGAGAATTTGCTGCACCAGAGAACATGTGTCTACAACCACCAGACTGACAGGCTGGGAAAAGAAACAGAGACATAAGAGAGGAAGTGACTTGATAGAGGTCACCTAACAGAATTCTAAACAGAACACATCCAATAGCACATGCACAGGCAGCTGCAAGCAGATTTCCTTAGCCAGGGAGTATAAGCCTTCAGCATTATAAAGGGGAAGTACTTCAAGAGCAATGTTGACAGGAGTTCACACTTTTCAGTGCCTTCCTACAACAGGTGAGAGCAACCTGATAAAACTGATAGTAAAATGTGAGCACTTGCATCAATATGCTGTCAGTGTAGCTCTAGGAAAGAGAAAGACTGCATTTAAAAATCACCAAGTTAACTGTAGTCATCAAGAACCTGTCTAGATTATGGCTTCCAATACTGCTAGGACCACTGGAGCTGATTTAGTGTAAGCAATCCTGAGAAGAGTTTGGAGATTTCTTCAGCATAGACCAGGCTAATCTTTGGTATGTCATTGCAATAGGTCTCTTCTTACCCCTGAAGTGGTAAAATTATTTTTTATCCCAGCTGAGTACCAAGGGACAATCAGTATCACCAGTGGATTATTTCCTATTACTCAAAAGGTTAAAGGAAACATCCATCACATTTTCTCTTAATCTTCTTTTCTGAAATTAGTCCTAGCAAGTGTATCATTAATACTTACCCTTTATAATACTTATCTTTTAAAATATGTGGCTTAGAAAGATGCATCCTTTTGACACGTTAAGAGACAGAGCTTGCCTGTGAGCTCCTGTCTCAAGCAGATAGTCAGAAGTAAGTCTTCCAAAAATAGGGCTCTTAGTCTCAAGCTCTTGAAGCCATAAAAGATGTTGAAGAAACCCTGTCCCTAGATGACTAACCACCTAGCCCTCTTCTGCCACATGAAAGGGAGAGTTCATTTTCCATTTGGGGCCAGCACTTAGCAGCAGATTAGGGTTCTTCTACGTGAGCAGTCTTCAAAGATACTGAGAACATAGCAAGTATATTGCCTTTCTTTGCTGTATCACACTGTAACACCTGCAGTTTCTTTATGTGCCTGTAATATTACATCTTTTACGTAAATGGCATGAGACTTGTATGAAAAAATGTGTTGTGATGCACACATGATTTCAGAGTAACCCTGACCAGATCTAACAATGAGTGAAATCCTGTTTCATTAATTGCCTAATTTAAAATTATTTAGACATTCATTTAAAGTTATTTAGACATGCTGGAATGACTACCTTATTAGAAAGTAATTGAGTTTTTTTAATTTGTCCATTTCAGTTAACTTTTCTGTACTGGAAAACTTTTTTTTTAAAAAAAAAAACCTGTTTAATTATTAAAGCATTTTTGAGGGGGAAAAAATGTATAGATTAATTCTTTATGAGTGGAAGTATGCTGATCCTGGATCTTCCAGACAGGTTATTCTATACTACCACAAGGGATAAGCGCATTTCTTACTAAAGACTTCTGGTTTAGACAATTCACAGTTTAGATGACCGTAGCACTAACAAACGGTATCAGTTATAGTGTCTTGTTTTGAAACTTCAGAGTACTTTAAAAGCTGGCTAGAAGACATACATCCATAGAGATCATTTCTCACCGAATGCTATTTGATGGCTCTTGAAGAGCCTACAGCAACACTGTACAAGATTTCTAACCAGAAGCTGAGACATGTCATACCTGTTTGGAAATACAGGAGGGAAGGTATATGTGGCTATGAGGAATAAAACTGAACGTAAACCAGGCTCTTTTTCTGGAGCAGAACCTCATTTTGTTTTCTCTGACTTTGATAGTGCAGAATCCAAATCTAGAGGCAAACTAACCATTTACATTCCAAATACATTTACTGACAGAACCAGGGACCCAGTCATCACACCTGGTAAGAACAAGTAAAGTTTAAGAACAGTCCTATCCCTCCTTTCCCCTTTACACACTCAGTAGAATAAACACAAAGGAACACCACGTCTATCGAGGCTGGGAGCTTTTGAAAGCATCCCACTTGCCGTTTGAGCCTCATTGAGAGCATCGACAACAAACCAACATTTTCTAGGATTATAAAGTCAGATCCCACACTGACAGGTAAACAGAGCTTTTCAGAACACAAAGCAAAGGAGAAACTTCTATGGAAAACAGCAGTAGAAATGAAGACAGAGCATTAATCTCTATTCCACGTTTTTTGGATTTGGTTATTGAGTTTTAAAACAAAGAAGTTCATTTTAACTTACCATGCAGTAGGGTTAGGAGCTCACAGTGTCCTCTTCCTGGTCATACTGCAAAAATGCACATTGAGTGGAAATGGGCTACTAAGCCTATTTTTATAGACACTAACAACAAGAAAGCCTGTCTTTTCCTGACTTGCCCAATGAAACAGAAAACACCCAGGTACTCAGTGGACACTCTTTTCCATTCTACTTCCTACTATTTAGCAGAAATGTAAGGTATACAGGAGCACCATTTTCAAGCTGTTGCTTGTATAGACCAGGATTCAGGAGACCACCCTTTTAATTCTTTTTTCTGACATTGGTTCGTTAAGGGGTCATTTTCTCTCACTGTGTTCCCACATGAAACAGTGATTCTAATTGAGGAACTGGCCTTTCTACACAAATATAAACTGTTCTCAAGATGGGAAGAGAGCTCTTTGTTTGCTGCAGGAATTTCAATTGAATTTGTAAATCCCCTAGTCATGATCTTTCTGTCTGGAGGGATATAACTGCTGCAATGCTATTGAGCTGAAGAAACCTGTTGAGTGGAGATGTAAATAATGAACAGTTGTGGGGGTGATCTGCCTCCTCAAAGACAGAGGGCCAAGGGACAGCTTTGATTATCAGCTTTCTGTGAGGAGTCAGATGACTTTGATAAAGGGCTGAGACATCACTATTGAAAACACTGTGAGGAGCGAACTGAGCTGCAAAGAAAATTCTGCGTTCCTGCAGGTTGATTAGATCAGTAGTTTATCTTAACGAATAGTTATGCTTGAATTAATGAACCATGTTCAGAGCCTGGGCAAAACACGAGACTTTTCCTTAGGTGTTAGAAAGAAAACACCAGATTATGCCCTTCTTCCTAGGAAGTCAGCAAATAAACTAAAAGTGCTTTATTCACTATGCTGTGTCAAATGACACTTGCTTCCTACATACACACCCGGAAACTCAGTTCCTGCAGCGTTACTCCCTCTTTGCCAACTCTATCCTTTCATAAAGAAGAGGCAAGCCCAGCTGTTTTCTTTTAATCTGGGTAATGATTTGTGGAAGTATGCAATTAAGTGACAGGTTACTGTGGGGCAATTCTAACTAGGCTAGGCTAGCAAAAGAGGTGCTCCAGCATGAGACAGGCTTTTCTATTAATCTAGGTGGTAACTGAGTCGGATCTGATTTGTAAGCACTCCATGGGCATTTAGGGGTTTGACTGTTAGAATTATCATCCCCCATAACCAAATGGAAACAGATCTTGCAGTTTGGTAGATAGTCTGTCAGGTGCTGCTGACAACTCACAAGACAGAAGCGTGCAAGCAAAAGCATGAAGGGAAGGGAAGTTAAACCGTTGTGATTATTCCTCCGCCCTCCTCAAGCAAGCTCAGTCCTTGCACTGCAGAGTAATCTCTGAAGAACAGAGCAAAACCGAGCCTTAGAAGCGCCCTCACCTCTTTGCAACACTACAAGCTTGTCTCTTACAAAGCTGTTCCCAGTGGTGATACAATGCAATACACTGAAAAATGAAGGACTGCCCTCTTGTGTCAGTCATGATTTTCTCATTTGCCTGGTTTTATTATGTTTCTATTTCTGACTGAGCACTCAGCCATTTCCCTCCAACAGATAGTTCTTTTTTGGAAAGGCATAGGATTTGTTTCTGAGTACTATCCTGATGGAAAAGTTCAATAAATAAAAATACATCTGCTGTATTTGTGGCTTGGAGATACCCAGGCCTGGGCATACATATATTGTTCTTCCAGCTAGAGACATCCAAATAGCTACACTGGGTTATGCCTTGCCTCCATCTTGACACAGAAAAAGAAGGCAGAGGAGAGAATAAAACAGAAGTATAATTAAGAAGGATAGAGAAGAGACAGAAGAGAAGAAGATTTATTAAACCAATCTTTGCCTGCAACCCTCATAGTAAGCTGTATGCAAGTTAAATATAGAACCAACACTTGTCTAGGGAGCCGGACTCACGAACAGCTCACACACCACAAATGTGTAGCAGATTCTAGTCCTGTTGGCTGGCAGAGATATCTTAATTTTTAAATCATCAGTGCTCATTTCCAGGGTAGTTCTTGCAGTAATGGTTGTCAAGAGAATAGTCTTCTAAAAACTGTGCAAGACTCTATGCCCATCACTTACACTGCTTATTAATGACAGATGCCTAAATATTTGCACAAGGTAGCCCCTTTTCACAGCTACCAAAGCAACTGGAGCAAAAATGAAGACCATCAGTCATATTCTTGTTAGTAGAAGGTCAACATTAACTCTGACCTAGCACTCCACACTTTTTGTTACATTCGTTAATAGCACCTAGTGCTCATGCTTTCATTTCTGCTCTTATCCATTAGATAATCCCATAGCAATGAACAATCCTGTAGATTGCTCATGTTCTTAAAGGTAGCCAAATTAGCACCTTGTTGAAGTGGATTCAAAGAAAATCACTACTCAGGAGTGGACAAAATTCATACTATTTGGAATATAGGAGGGGCAAGAAAGGGAAAGAGCTGTCACTTAAAAGAAAAGGCCTCTCATAACCCATAGTTTCATTTGGGCTGAGACCGCTGTAATCAACTCCAAGCTCCCGGTTTTAAAATGATGCACAGCAGTTACCCTTGCTGTCAGTACTTCATGAAGAATCATCCCTAAAGAGTAATTTCTTTGGACTATTGCCCAGCCTGTACTATGGTATTTTGTATTTATAACTTACTGTAGATGGCACAGCTAGAGCATGCTTTGTTTCATCCTGCACATTACTGAGCTCGTCTATATAATAAACTGATAAAAGCTGCCAGGAATCTTTGATTTTTTCTTTTCTGTACTGACTGAGACCATGACACCTGATAACAAACTATTAAGGCATCTTTGAAATATTTGATGAATATTTGAAACAAATTAGTAATACTTAACCATGTGTGCAAGTGTCTCTTCGAGACTAATTTGTACTTTAACTGGCAAAAATAAGTAGTAAAAGGACCCCACCCACAAGCCAGCTCATCTTGAAAATAGAAGTTTAAAGATTTAAAGAAACCTCAAAAGCAATCCCTTCAGGTCTCATGACCAACAAAAAAAGAGTATCTTATCTCATTCCTCGTCTGTAGTTGTGAAACCTAACACAATGCATTTCCCTCCACACACTTTCTTGTCCTTGTTTGCCATCTTCCTGCAGTTTAAAGAACATGTGCCATTATGTAGCAATTTGCAGTTCAGCATTTTGCTGGACAGTTAACGTTCTTGAAAGAAGAGAAACTACAGAGGCTATTCAGCATGACTTCCTAGGATTCCCCTTTCAACTCCCAGTTTCCGAAGCTTCTGTTCCGGAACAACAGCTTGCTGTTTGTACTGTTCCAACCCTTCGTGTGTGTTCCCAAGACAGCAAAATTTCCCTGACCTTTTTTATTGCCATATGCTGGACACAAGGAATATTTTTTTTTTAATCAGATGAACAAGCATTCATGTCCCATTTACACAGGCACTTTTAAACTGCTGTCCTTTTACTTCATTTCATATCCTTGAAGAAGCTTTACCAAGAGAGCACAGCAGTCACTGAAAAGGTTTCTTCTAACTGACACGAGGGCATGAGAGGAAACATCTTTCCACCATAACCTGTCTATAAAACCAAATTCTTCATGTCTTCATTAACTCTTAGAGTCCCTCCGTTCCTTTACTCCCCATCTGAAATGAGTCAGAGCTGTGGCTGTTCTTGTGTTGCATCTTCTGAATATTCTGAATTTGCCTGTGTTGCTGGTTCTCTGTCGACTGTATCAGGTGAATACTGGATGGGACTCAGCCCACCTTGTGTCACCTGTCCAGGGATGTCACTGAGTTTCTGGCTTATCCCCAATACTTCAGTGTATTGTTTACCCATTTGGACAGCTTCATCGTAAGAAGGTGGCAACTCCATTGAGAGACTGTAAGCTGGAAGGGACACAGTGTTCTTGTCCATATCCACAAATATCGAATGAATAGGGGCACTTAGAGGGTACTGGAACGAGCTATATGCTGCGAAGAAAAAGGATTAAAAAAAAATTAAACACTTGCATGGAACACATATATAAAGGGCTAATCCTGCTTTTCTCCAAGAAATTCTGGACTCAATTTTTGTGGTGTCAGAACATACGCACTATATACTAAAAGCTATCAGTATAGAATTACCTGTGATAGAATCTATACATTCTACAAAAGAAAGCAGTCACAAGGGAAAATGTCTGTGCATATCACCATCCAGTAATTGTTGTGAAATACCTGACGTAGCACATATATGTTGTAACTGAGATAGTTTCAGTTGTGTTCGTACATGAACAGCTGTGAACAATTCCTCACATTAGCAATAACTTTGTCTGGAAGAGTTGGACAGTGAGGTGGGCAGAAAAGTTACAAAAATAAGGGAATGGTGATAAGAGCAGATGTGGGAGACGACACATAAGAGGTTAACCTACCACGGACTTTATTTCAACCTCTATAGCGTTAAATCCTACTTGTCTTCTGCACTCACTGTGTTGCCCTGATGACCTTGCTTTATCTCTCCTGCCCACCCTATGGGGCTGAAAGTTGTTCTGGGAGTACATCAGCAAGTCCCCGTTATTGTAAGGGCTAGGCACAGAATTCTAGGCACATTCAGTAGCAAAGCCCTGTTGAGTAGTTGGCTCCTGGAAGATACTTACAGGTCACTGTGCTATGGGCAGTGCTGTCGCTGTCGATAGCAGCAATTGTCAAATCGTAAGGGTGTCTGGGGAAGGTCTCAACTGGAGGCCTCTTCTTCCGGCAGCAGAATTTGATGCAGCTTGCTGTGATCCCACAGAGCAGGAGCAGGAACACAGTCAGCAAGATTAACCTTAGAGAAGGATGGAGAATACCATAATTTCATTGCTTATGTTTTACTTCTTCCAGAGCTGAACATAGTTTCACTCTAAATGGGTGAAGACAGGCCAAACCTCACAGGTTTAGTTCTGAATGGGTGCTGGATGCTGAATTAGAAAGTTGGATCACAAACACTTAATCACAAGTTAAAGTACTACCGACCATCCGTACGATCCCTTCTGGCTCACAGATGCCATAATGTTAATTATCAGTGGTTATATTTACAGCTTTTATGCAGTGAGAATTGGCTCCGCTTTCAACAGTAAGAGTGGATATGTACTTGGAGGGAAATACAAGTACAACTTTCACAAGTCTAGGACCTATATTTATAAACGAGCACAGAAATTATATTTTGCAGGATGTTTTGAAAACACAATTCTATCTCTAGCTATTGTTTAACAAAGTTTATTGTTTAACAATTCGTAGTGAACCTAGGTGGACATGCTCGTGTTTCAGATTCTCCTCTCAGTTGAAACTCTACCTTCCCACCCCACAATTTCTCAAATGGATCCACTCTTCTCATGAGCTAGAGGAGCAGTAAGAGATGCCATGTGAAGATGAGGTAATAAGAAATGCTCAAAAGTCCTGTGAAGAAGTAGGTCCAAGGACAAAGTTGAATTCATAGCGACTTGACAGGAATTACTGTGTGACAGATCATGCTCCTGAATTTCTCATTAGGATTATTTTCCACCCTAAATATGTATAAAAATGGCCCCAGTAGCATTCTATTCTTTTTTCCAAACTGAAGGTAGTGCTTACCCATAGAATCATGATTGCAAAATAAGCGTTTCTTTAATAACTGTTTTATTTAGTTCTAACAAGAGTATATTTCTATTAGTATGACAGTCAGATTCACACAAAACTACACTTGGTATAAAGGCTGGATTTGAGGGCCTCAAACTTCCACAAATTTCATGCATTTTCTTGCAATTTATTGTTTTAGAAAAACGCTTTCAGGCAACTTAAAACCATGTGTGAGAAGAACATGCTGCCCTGCTGGGACTTTGCGATGAAACATTCCTCCAGCACGAGGAGTATTACCTCATCGCTAGCCAATCAGTATTTCCTGACACTCCACGAGCTGCACGCTAGTGTGTTCCGTGAAATCATCATGCCTTCCTATGCTGCTGCCCCCTGACGAAGGCAGAAATCACCCAGGCAGAGGCACCTCAGCAGTACAAATCTCAACTCTTGCAGAAGACCGGACTCCTGACGCCGACCAATATGATCTCCAGAAGCCGTTTATTATAGCTTTGCATACAGCTTTTATACTCTTCCAAGTCCCGTACACACGGTCACGTAGACTTTTCTAATTTGTACATACTACTGTCTATCCAGCAAGCATATAAGCCTCTAACTCACTCATTGGTTATTTCATTATCATCATCTTACCCTACTTGCGGTTACTGCTTCTCTACTCTAGCAACTAAGCATTTCCCCTTTAATAGCGTCCCGTACACTGGCTAAGCATTTCCCCTTTAAGAGCATTCCAACCCTATCAGAACCTGATGTCCTTGTTCTGCTAGGGATGTATCCACAAACTCTAGCTCATTAGCTTTCATGATTTCCACGCTGCCTAATTACAGAAGCCTTCTTAAAAATATTTAATGTTAACTAGGTATTTTTAAACAGTTCTGTGTATCAGCACGTTCTAAGAAAGCAAAGAATATCAACCAAAATTAGTCGAGACTGAATGACAGCTAACAGTAACCAACTCACTCTGCGTGCTACCACCAAAGTTACTATACTGACAGAGTGCAAACCGTCAAAACAATGCCAGGATACCTGTGGCGCATGTGCTAGGCAAAAGGCAAATCCACTTTTACTTATCCCTGTTTTCCCCTTTTCAGTCATTCAAACAGCCAGTAAGCAGGTTTGTAATCAGCTTGAGTTCAGAATGAAAACACGCCACTGGAAGCTTCAGGGAGAACCAGCAAGCTCTGCCATTAAACTGCCGCGTACTCGGAAAGGGAAGATGACATATCCCTAGCCGAATGCTGCGCCCTGCCTGACACCTTATCTCCCCTGTGGTCTCATGTGTAATATATTCCACTGGTAGCTTTCATAAAACTGAGGAGAAACCCTTTCCCCCATCCTGTCTAAGAGAAGCGTGTTTCAGTTACCTTACTACAATTACTGTTCATAATTTTCAAATTATTCTGGGTTAATAAGATTAATAATAAACTTACCAGACATACCACAGACTTGTCCAACTAGACATGTTCTGAGGGCATCTGTGAAGGAAAGTAGATGATTCACTGACTTATATAGCTACAGTCAAACAGTGAATGTATGACGGAATAAATTTCACGGCATTTCTGAGGTGAAAAAGGGGAAGCAATCAGTTAAGAGTTAAAAAAACCCCACAAACCCTTTAGATTTAGTTCTGGCAAAAAAGGAGCAAAACCCCTTTAGATTTCGTTTCCGAGGACTGTTCTTCACGGTTGTGAAATTACTCCAGCTAAGAACATGCAAATAACCCCACTGTAAAAGTTGGCTTCTGAATCAATAGATGTTTTTACAAAGTGGTACTTCACTGTTGCTTAGGAGAGAGAATTGCACATGCCGGATTCTTGAGAAACGAATCGAAGAGTTACTTAAAGTTAACCGAGATGAGGTGCCTAATACCACAGCTTAAGGCAACTGCCTGCTTCCCCCAGTTATTTTTAAATTACTTTTCCATAGCTCCAATACAACCAGAAATGGTTTTTTCAGTTCTACTTCCAGTACAAAAAAAAAAACAAAAAAAAAAAAAAAAAAAGGAGAACAGCTTCTATTACATTCCAGGAGCGCCGCTGCAGTACTGTGTGTACTGAATTGCGTGCCATGGGTTTCATGCGCTAGAGCAATGCTTTTGCCCCCAGAAGAGACTCCGCAAGCTGGCTTTGCAGAAGCGGACGCTTCAGAGGCATTTTGAAAGAGAGGATCGGTCACCTCAGTCTACAGAGCAAGGGCAGCCAAGTCAAATTTGTAAGTCGGTAACGACCTTAGAGATAGAAAAAGCAGCAGTAACGGGTGGCTGTAAGTGAGCGTTCTGATCTGGCAACGTCATCAGGATGGGAGCAGGTTTGGTAACAGACATTTGAAAATTTATTTACATTTTTGACTACTCACTGATCAGAGTTCTTGCGGTTATTCTCCGAAGAGCAGAGCGATGCCTAGGAAAGGAGGGAAAAAGGAATCAGATAAGCGGGTGGCCGAGCGAGAAGCACCTCGTTCAGCCGATGCGGCTGCCTAGCGGAGTCCGGCGGTGTGCGGGGGCTCCGTGGCGGCCGCCCCGCCGGGTCCCGATGGCGCCGCAGCGGGGCGAGCGCGGCAGCAGGGGCTCCCTCACGGGCGGGCGGCCGGAGCGGCCGAGCCTCCGGCAGGGGACAGCCGAGCCTGCGGGCAGCCCGCGGTCCGCGCACGGCGCTTGGGGCCGCCTGTGGCGGGGGCCGCTCAATAAATAACGCGACATTATCACGCGGGGTGCCGTGACCGAGCCAGCGCTGCTGTCGCACAGCGGCGGCGACAGAGGGCGAGGCGCGCCCCAGCGGGGGCGAGCACCAGGCAGAGGCGCCCCGGCCCCTGCGCTCGGCTCGGCTCGGCTGAACTCGGCTGGGCTCGGCTGAACTCGGCTAGGCTCGGCTGAACTCGGCTGAACTCGGCTGGGCTCGGCTGAGCTCGGCTCGGGCAGCCAGGGCGCCACGGGAGCGGCGCGGGGCCGGCCCCGCCGAGGGACGGCGCGAAGCCGCTTGCTCCCGCGCCCGCTCCGAAGGGCCGGGGCCGGGCCGCCCGGCGGGGAGGGAGCCGGGGGAGCGCCCCTGGCGCCCGCCTCGGCCCCGCCTGGGAGGCAGCGGGACCCCTCGCGTCAGCCGCCCTGCCAGCCCGCCGGGGGGTTAGGGAGGTGGTGCGGGGGGAGGTGGAACGGAGAGAATTCGGCTTTCAGACTTCCCTGAGGCGGTTTGGGACTGCTACTCAGCGCCCTTGAAAGAAGACAGCCTATCGGGTATGCTAGCAGCTGTGCCTCCGCAGAGGTTTTGAAGGAGAAATGAAAAAAAGGGTGAGAAACTAGATATGAAAAATACAGAAAGAAACAAAGGTTTGGAAAAGCAGATCATCTCCCTTTTTAAAAATAGTCTTATTAAAACACATGACACATGACTGAAAAGGTATGGACTGCTCTCCGAAGATCGGTTTGCTTCAGAATATTTTAACTATGTCCAACATTTCAAATGTAGAAACTCAATTAAAATACCTGCGTGTTGTTTTATGGTTATCTTGCACATCATTATCCTAAGCCCCTACTGTTGGTACTCTTTGGTAGAAATTTGACAGAGAAACGTTCCATTGCTGTGATTACACTGATCATGATAGCAATTTGGCTCCTCTAAATGACAGCTTTCCTGCACTTCTCTTCAGGGTGAAGTCTAGCTATTTTAATAGGATTGTATGTAGCCCATAGTGTTAAAAAGCTCCCCAAGCCCCTTGAGTAGTTTGGACTTGCTACGAGTTACAGAAGTCTGACGGTCACCAGGGAAGAACAAAGCATGTGCCAAAGGTCAGCTGTATCCACCAGATGAAGGAGCAAGGATTATTTCTGCTCCAAAGTAGAAAGTGACTTAAAGGTCAGATACCTTTGAAGCACCAATATAGCAGAGGTCGGTTACATGGCAGAAAAAAAGATGTTGGTCAATATAAGTGATCGGAATCGGGGTGATCGTGATACATGACTGGGTAAGCAACAAAAAGAAAGACACCTAGAGCTGAAAAGCAGGGCGGCTAATTAATGGATTATAAAGATTGCAACTAGAGAAGAAAGGTGAAGATCAGGTAAAAGAATGGCGTTTTGACAGAGCTGTTGAGGTCCCCAATATCCTTGGGGGTGTGTACATGGGTGCATATATAAAAGCTCCTCCAGTGATACAAGGGGTTGTTTGGATTTAGGGGTTTTTTTGGTTAGGGGTGGGGTTTTTTTTTGAGATTTTATTGCAATAGTGGGAGAATGTATTTGGACTTGGGTTGCCAGAGGTTTCTTCTATAAGAAGCATGGGTAAACTCCAATACGTCAGGGTCAATCATGCAACTGGGAGCAACTATGGACACAATAGCTTGGAAGTACCAGGTTCTTCTGGCCACTCTCCAGCTGACATGCACTACTTTTGCTCCACAAGGCTCAAACCCAGTGTTTCAAGGTGGCATGTGGCATACTGACTAAACTATCTTCCTACAGGACTGCTCAGGGTCATGGGACCATTGCTCATTTAGGAAAAGCTGCATCCGTAAGTGTTAAGCAATCTCTGAAGTCACTGGATAAGCACAACATGTATTAATAAGATGTGTATGATACAGTACTTACTCTCTCACTTCCTTTCTGTTTCAGAAATGAGCTAAATATGGCTCGTAAGGATGATAAAGATCATACATGGATGTGAATTGCTTTCTCATTAAACTGGAACTGCATCAGAGCCAAGTACATATTTGCATTTAGATCCAGATTTGAAAGCAAAAGAGTTTGTGTCCAGCTGCAAAACTCAGTCTGAAAGCATAATGTTCAGAAGTGCAGTCACAGGATCAGAAAACTGAAGTTTCTGGGAAACTTAGATATATTTCTGAGGTTACATTTTCTGTATTATCCTCACACTAAGGGCTCCATCCCTATTGGAGTCCTATAATATGGAAACAGAAACATCAGATTACATCTTTAGAATCTCCTGGCAATTAATACCAAACGTGCTATGATTGTTGAGAACCTGCTCTGGCAGCAGAGTATTGAACCGGATTTTTTGCTTCTTTGAGAAATTAACTTGCATGAAGGGTAGAGCTGCTGTGTTGAGCTGCTTCTGGTAGTTGGGAACTTGGCATTAGGCCATGCAAGTAGAATGCAATGGCGCGCTCAGCTGTGTCCTCAAGGAATTACCTACAAACCCGCTATTTCCAGTTCAGCTTGGTGTGTCTAAATTAGCAGGAGAATTGTTTCCAGTAGTCAGTCATCTTGGGCAATTCCCTGTGCTGGAGAAAGATCAAGAAGCTATTTTTGCATACATTACACATGAGAATTGTTTACATAGGAACATCCACATCGAATTCCTAAATTTTTAGTAGACTGACAGCGTGCATCCCAGATCACTGCAAGTTTGCCTTGTGAGGATTCTAAAGAGGCTCAGCACCGATTAAAAAAATATAGCAAAAGTAGCTATGTTAATCTAAATTAAATTATTCTAGTTATTTCTGATTAGGAAGTCAGATCTATTATGGAATTCTTGGCTTGCTTGCTCAACATCCACACACATAAGCCAGAGGTTTTAGGCAAGTGAAGAGTCCCGGTGATAAAACAGCACACAGACTGTCACAGGGTTTAGGCACTGACTTTTCCACTTCAGTCAGCTTAGTCAAAGAAACAAGCTCTGTCAGATGCCTAGTAAGGGAAACCTACTTCACTCTTCTGTAGATTGGTAAACTTCATTTAAATGCTAAATCAAGCCCAAGAACTGCAGCAAATCTATCAGAAGATGAGTTGTTTCTTTCTGGAAAGGATCCCACTGTTTTCTATCCCTCGATGAAATATGGTAACTCTCATTTGAACATCCAAGGGCTACATTTTGCAGAAAAAGCAACTGCTTTTACTTTTAAAGTCTTAGCTGTGTTCCAGATGAAGTGGCATAGTCTGCATGCCTGCGTTAAGTTTTACAGTGGATCTGCTTTCCCACATCAGACAGTTTGTTTTTCCCTTTCACATCCATCTCGTTGCCCAAGGATTGCTTCGTGCAAGAGCTGGGCACCTTGAACTATGTGTGCCAGAAGAACGAACCCAATCCAATAAGAAAGGAAAACTCAATCCTGCAAGGATCAGCCATTAGGCCTCCAAAAAGTCAAATATGACTACTTTCAAGGCTCGAGATAAAATAACAGGCTTCTCCCTCACAAAAGAAAATAAAACCCATTCAGATTTCCATAAATGCTTTACAGGATGTCAGCTGGTGTATTGCAAGCGTAGTTTCCTTTATTTTCAGTATTCCAGAAATAGCAACCTATTCTTATTATCACGGTTCAGCGCTCCCCCTGGAGAGAACGAATACACTTTTAGCTCTCAGCATGGAAACTTTGACCAGTGAAACTCAGAACCTTATGCTCGCTTCAAGTCTGTGAAATTATCATGTAAGTTTTCAAGCTCAAGTCCAAAGAATGCAGTTAAAAATGGGTTGCACCCTTTGCTTACCTTTTAAGTGTCAGTACAATGACTTCAGCCGGTCAATGGCAGCTGCTCTTTATACCCAGCTTAACTTTCTGAATGTACTAACACAACGCTGTGTGCTTGACCTTCCAGCTTCTACAACCGAACGGGCACATCCAGAACTCTCCAACATTGTATGAGTCTTTCAGATGCAGTGGCCAAGCAAATGCTGTTGGTTGGAGCAACTAGTCCTGGTGTATACACCTTCTTCCCTCTTACTAAGCCTTCTTATTCTTGCAAGAAACCTTTGCATTTTTTCAACATCACAGTCTTTACATGTATTCTTTCAATTTTTTACTTTTTCTATTCCTTTGGATGCATTTTCAGAGTACCTGACCTCTATGAATTGGAAGATCCCTACGGCAGGGTTGTTGTTCCCTGGTAGGTAATTTTACATTTATTTTCAGCACATTATATGGTTATGAGAGTCTGGAGACTAATTTATTCTCAGCCATTACTTTTCAGTTTCCAAGAGTGAAATCCAAAGGACCGTCACGTAATGGATGCTCACAAATTAACTGCCTGAAATAAACCTTCCACTCCAACATGCTGTGCACTTCCTTGCTTTCTGAAAACTTCCCTATCATTAGGTAATTGTCAACAGTTTCATTTTATGTAGCAGTATTTAGTCTCGCTTTTAGGGCTGCAAGGACTATCAGAGAATCAGCACACAAACCTCATTGTCCTCAACTTCAATCCGACTGCCCCAGCTGTGCCAGCAGAAATACTCAGTGCCTTTCTTATGAAGGCAGAGCTGTCTCTGGCTGGCACTGCCACCCCCCTCCCAGCTCCTGCCTCCTCCCGTGGTGCCTGTTCCTTGCTTCAGCATCTGTAGTGCTTTAGACTGAAGAGTTAAGTAACTCCACAGCCACTTGATCCATTATTAAAGGAGAACAGATCTGAATGGATCAGGCATACCGTCTTTGAAAAAACAAGGCGCCCTCTTCATCAGTTACACAAGCTTCCTCTATAAAAGGGGGAAACTAGTTAAAATATTTCTTGTGACAATTGCTTTACTGCTTTTTCCTGCAGTCCAACTAGCTTGACACATTTTACCTTAGGGATATTTACAAATAGTCTGTTTCTATTTTCTTACTGCATAACATAAACAAGCAATTTTAACAGCTACACAGGGCCAAATGGCAATATGCCTTTGGAGCGGCCATCAGGGAATTTTGCCACAGGCTTACTGCGATTCAAGAAAGAGCATGACATGAGATTTAAAAGATGATCATGTTTCTAGAATTCTGCTAACTTCCTGGTCCTTTCATTCTCCACAGTGGAATACCTCCGTACTTTTCTCTTCCCTGAAGTAGCGACTGCTTCCTGATGGAAATTATACCTGCAGGGCACTCCAACTCCCCCAGTAACAGCCAGAAATCTACTCTTGGTCAGAATTCAGACGAAAGCAAACGTAGAAATACAAAGTTCCTGGACAGCTATGATCTAGGGCAAGTGTTTAACCATATCCAGCGATTCAGTGAACAGCATGGTCACTATTTCCTCCTTGACTATGTGGTATTGGGAAGATTTCACAGTGTATTGTAAAAATGACTGCCCAAATGATTTGGAGGAGACTTGAATAAGAAGCTTTATTCTGGTCTTAAGAGGGAAAAAGCCAAGGATTTTTCCAAATCCATTAAAATGCATCTGAAATCGGAAAAAGATACGTTGTCTGAAACTCACCTATGTAGATGTAAAAAAAAAATACTCCTTCTGAGGGAATGCCCGCCTTTGGAAGACACTGTGATTAAGAGCAGATGTATCAACCTGGGCCCCTCATTAATTCTTTCTTCTACTGCAAAATCAGTGTCACAGAGTCAGCTTGAAAATTAACCTAGTGGAACCAGAGTTTACATAGAGTTTTTTAGGGAAAAAAGCAGAAATATTACATGTGACCTTCCTTCCCACTTCCCTGCTCTCCTGGCATATTTGCAACAATCTCAAAATCTTTCCACGTTTCAACCAAGATCCACTGTTTCCCAGTAACATCAGCCTCCATCTTCCATTCCATTTAGCTTGGGTCCCTCACTTTGTGGGAGCACGTGCAGACACAACTTTTGCCATGAAGAGGATTCTGTAAGATTCCTTGATGTCACCTTTTAAGGTCAGGAGAGCTGTCACAAGCGGAGGGTCATCAGCCTACAAAAACATCCACACATAAAACCAACCTATTTTTTTTTGTACGTAGAACAGATTAGTTGATCAAGTTCTAAACTATGTATTTTACAACTCAGTTGTAACAGTTATAGCTATAGATTACCTCTCTTCCCACTGTGTTGGCTCTTTTATATTTTCGCGCAGTGCTCATACTGCATTAGTAAAGCAGCAGTGACTAAGCATTCTATCCCCAGAGTGCTACAGATATCGTCACCACATTACAACCACAACAACTGGACACGACAGCACCAGAGTACACTGCAGTGAGGGTTGGGAAAGAAATTGATCCTGTTAGCCATGAGTTAGTGTTAAATCTTGGGTAACAACCGCTGGTTACCAATAGGCATGATGTCAACTTAACACATCATGCCAGGAACTCTACTGCCTTCTTTCTGCACATGACAGCAGCAATCTTTTAATTTTGGAACAAGCTACTCATTCTGCCATCCCACACACAGCTCACAACAAAAAGCAGGGGGAGTAAATTCTTTCAGTCTCCATGAATGCCCAAGATGATGAATCATGAAGGGCAACCACAGCCCTGTAGAGATGTTTGGACCTCATACCTAGACTGTGCAATACAAAAAGGCAGAAGCGGCCAGGGAAACAGGGTTCATACTGCAGTTCATAAATGGGAAAATCAAAAAGGCCCCACTGACTTCCAGGAATATACCAAAGGACAGGCAGCCTGCAGCCGAGAGCGATGCAAACACTGTAGCAGAACAATCCATGTAAACTTAGTTCTGTGTCAGCAGGACTGCAGGTTTTCTTCCACAGGGGGCATTAAAAAGCTCACTTCAGTGTGACCAAAGCGGTGTCTTTTAGTTAACAGCAGTACTTCTGGTGCTACAGAACGTAGCGACCTGTAAGAAGTTATTCTAAGTTGTGTAAGATAGGAGTGACTAATGCCTGTTCTCTTCATCACAGGGATGAATGGAAGTCAGTGGTGAGGCAGCAAGCCTCCAAATCATACGTATTGTTCCTGGCTTTTATTCTCATACCAGTGTTTATACCAGCCCATACTCCCCTTGGTAACTACACACGTTCCATCATCCTAGTGTGTCAAAGCAGCCTGTACTGCTGACATCTTCCAAGATCAGCTCCTACAAGTCAGTGAACAGAGCTGTCGCACACTTCTCGTTTAAGCAGCAACATGCTGTAGCAACTTACACGAAAGTCAGCAGGTGGCACCCAAGAAACACTGATGCATTTTACTTGACCAGGCTCAATCGTTCCCTTCACCCATTCAAGAGTGAATCCCTTCTGCTGCAGGAGTGGCAGGCTGTCCAAACTGAACTCCACGCTCTACGAGAGACACACACACACAACACACCCTCAGTACAGCCAGTGCTGCTCCTTCAAACACAGTCACGGTTTATTAAAGGCTGCATTGCCCAGATGCTCTACACGGGCCTATTGCTTGCCAAACTGCTTCTGCCCTTTGAAACTGCAAGTGTCCATCTTGTTCATTGTGTCGAGTTGTCACAAAATACTATACTCAAATAACACGATCAGACCTGTAATTCAGTTCTGTGCTCAAATTTCTGTATTTCAGAATTAGGGAAGCAAACTACTAAATTAATTTTGTTGCTGACTTAATATGGTAATATTAATTCCTCATATTAGCCCCTGAAAAATAATCTTTTCTTTTCAAACACAGATGCTTTTATCATGTAAAGTTTATCAGAAACCCTGAAAGCCATATAGACTGAACTTCTGACAGAAGGAACTGACCACTTGTATGCTGTCAGTATTCCTTACAGCATCTGACATAAAACTGCACTTTTAATTTTCTTCACCTTCTTAGATGCAAACCGAGCTGTCTGTATAGCTCCAACTTTCAGTTCTGTCGTTGCTGGCACTGGAGAACTCCCTCCCTCTATGTACTCCAGAATGAGGAGAAGGGACTTCACAGGTTCTTGTAGTTCTAAACAAACATGAGTCGAGTAAACTTTGAGACAGTCAAAACTGAGTGATTATCAGTTTGGAGCAAGCATAAATTACACCAGTATGGTACAAAACAAGGTGTCGTGGCAAATTTATGAGTTGGCATAGATAAGGAGGTCCTTCTTACAGAGTTAGTGAAGGAGGTTTTACATAATTTGCAATTGCAAACTGTAATTGTTAAGTGTTTATCACATTTCACGCTCATTTTCTATCCCCATGGCACATACGTTGTGTTTACTATATTCCTACTTGCGTATGGAATGTGCTTGGATTTATTTAGAGCTCAGGAGCTAGGACTTGCTTATATACTGACACTGAACACAGACCCTGTCCAAAGAAGTTAAGGAAGGATAAGCTCAAACCCCTGAAAATGTGTCTGTTTCATAACAGTACAATCGAAGAGTCCAGGATATGTTACTATGTATGAAATAATTTTATAAGTATTTAACACAAATCAGAAAGTGGCAGAGAGCAAATACATCTTAAAACTTTGTAGCAGTATTAAATGATAATATTTTTTTGCAAGGAAAGTTGCAAAGATAGAAGATCATAATTACAATATAACTGCATTAAAATGGGGAAAAAATCTTCCCTTAAGAGAGTTTCCTGTAGGGTTTTTTCGTGTTATGAATATAGGCTATGCTGTAGTGCTTATTTGTTCCGATTCTGGAAAAGTTTACTTTACTTTTCTTAAAGGATAGGGAACATGCCCATGTCTTATCACTCACTGTTTTGTAATAAAGTGTAAGTTTTACACTTTACCTCCTTTACCTCCTTTTAGCGATTCCCGCGATGACATAGGTAACGTTACAGCCAAGGACTCAACGGGCACATCTAGAGGAACTCCCCCTTCCACAAACATGGGATGATCTCTTGCTGCACCCTTTAGGTGGATCACATGGGCTGTTTCCTGTATAAGACAAGAATGCTTCAAATGCAGGTTACAGCTTAAGTACCGATGTAACTGGAATATTGACACAGCAGCATCAGTTGCATAGAAATTATTACACCTGTATAAATGCCGAGAGGCCCTGTCCAGTGCAAGAATCCTGCATCTTCCCCTTGTCTTGTCCACTCTAGCACTTCTGTTTTAAACAACCTTTCATTCCTGGGCCATGTGCCTCAGGAGGGGACCAAACTATTTATACTAAAACCAATAAGAGGCAAACCTTATCTGCCGCCAAACTTGGCTGAAGTTTATGAACTAGGACCCATCTCCATTTATCTGCAGCTTATTCCAATTTGCATTCTTAACCGCAATTCCAAAGATAACCTGGAGATTATCTGGAAAACTTGCAAGGAGCAAAACAGTACCTATTTGCTCACTGCCAGTTCCTGCTCTGCGTTTGCAGTGCCTGCTGACAGTCATTAGTTGGCACTCTTCATTAACTTTTGGTCAGTCTCGTTGGAACATGGCATAAACCCCCTGCTATGCTGCCAGCCGGTATATCCCGACTTGGGCTAAACTCATCTACGCTCAGCTGCTGCTCTACAGATGGAAACCTCCTTCCTCACGCTGAGTGACCGCAGAAGCAGTCACCGTCCGGTTGTACTGGGCAGGTGTAGCGCCGCTCTCTGCTGCCTTTAAATGCTACTTGCAGAGACCCACTCGGAGCTGTGCTCAGCAGGGCGGCAGCAACCCAGCTCCCATCACCTCTCATTTACACCACACAGACAGCGGGGCAGATGACAGGACTGAATCCCAAGTCACTGTTGTTATGAATTAATAACAGAATATTTAAAACCTGAAAAAAAGTCAGCGGGCCCCAAACCTGCCACCTCCTACCTGCATCAGTTAATCTAATAAAGACAATATTTCTGCCTACAAATGCTGTCCACTACATATAATTATTTAAAACTCCTACTAAGACCCATGCTGATAAAAATCACTGTAGGTCATATTTAGACTTTGATTTCATAATCCAGGTATCTTGATTGTCTCACCTTGCCAAAGAGCACAACTTTGAGACGGTCAGAATAGTACAGGCTTTCGTGATCAGGACTGAAAGTAACCATAAAATCCTGACTCTTCCCAGCAACAATTTCTCCTTCTGTTGGAAAGATGCTGAACACACTTAAGCCATTATAGTTCTGTGTTCCTGATACTGTAGGTCATATTTAGACTTTGATTTCATAATCCAGGTATCTTGATTGTCTCACCTTGCCAAAGAGCACAACTTTGAGACGGTCAGAATAGTACAGGCTTTCGTGATCAGGACTGAAAGTACCATAAATCCTGACTCTTCCCAGCAACAATTTCTCCTTCTGTTGGAAAGATGCTGAACACACTTAAGCCATTATAGTTCTGTGTTCCTGATAAATAAAAATGAAATAAAAAAGTAAGAAAGAACAGCTCTGTTTTACTGCTTTATATATTTTAAACCCATTTAATTTTTTGTTGGAACAGCAAATAAGTAAGACCTGATACATGGTTTTGCAGCAGAACAGGGTGTTAGAAATACCAGATAAATTCATCTATCAGTTTAACACGTTCATCTCTAGAGGAACTGAAGAAGCATCACCGAATTCCTCTGATATTCTAGCACTTGGTTTTACAGAGAGGGACATCCCTAAATATCATCCTTAATATGCAATTACTGTGTGGGTTTATTTAGATTCAACCACAGGTATCTCCTTACTTGTGGATATTTGCTCAGGCTGCATAAATTTACAGCTACCCATATTGAAAGAATCGGTACAGCTCCTACTGGGTAAACAATATTATGTCTTCAGTTTCAGGGATGTGATGCCCCAGGTTTTGACAGTTGTGTAGATCTAACAGGACAAAGTAACGCTGCTCTATACTTCATGAACCTTTAACAAAAGAAAAAGAGAAAAAGAAAAAACACCAAGCTTACCAACAAACTCTGTTCTTTGCAAAGAGGACGTGATAAAGGATGGAAGTCTCTGCTGATCTTTGTCCCTTGTTGATGAAAGCGAATCTAGCTGCATGGAGTATCGCAGGGTCAGTGTGGAAGTGTTCCGTATCTGATGACATTAATTCACACAACAGCATTTTTGTTAAGAAAATTGATTCTCAAGCCTGTAGGATCCATAGTTTGTGAACTGGCTGAATTTATGTTGCTGCGTTACTGCACTACTGTGTACCCAGACGTCACTGAAAGCACTCGTGATTGCTACCCATAATGCGCCATGTGAACCCCCACCCCCCAGCAACAGGGACCAGGCTCCTTTTAAGAGTCTTGCAGCAAGTAATGTATTTTGGTTATTGGCAGACAAAACCTGAGAGGAGACAAATTATGCCCAGATCTTGGCCTGTTTCCGAGTCTGTGGGAATTTGCAGTATTTGAGTGAGTGGATCGGTTAAAATTCCCTAGACTGGGCCATGGCAGACCCTCAGGTGCTCTTTTTGTAGGACCAGTTTTGCATTTCACCCCGTACCTCCATCGCTGCCTTGTGTGGACACAGAGCAGCCTCAATTGCGATAGCAGTAGTGGACAGAATAAAGAAAGAGGGCAAATATTTCTAACACTGGTAAAAGCAAAGCCATTTCTGACTTCAAATCCCTCTGCATACTGGCTAGATCTACGGAGAAGACCACACAGACCATCTCTCTCTTTCTTTTATAGAAGGTGCAGGATCTCTGATTTTTTGTGCAGGCTGCAGGCCGGACAGAAGCAGCTAACAAGATCCTCCCCGCACACCTTTGTTACCTTTGGCCTGAAACTGTCTCCACACCAAATCACTCTGCCAAATGTGCTTTTAAAGCTATGTTCTGTTGTCTACAGTTTGCCACTCAGCCTTACGTTCCTCCAGACTCGAAACTACAGAACTCCTCTTCCTCCTTAGAAAAATTGCTGATGTGCTTTCTGGTTCAGTGTAGAGGGATTTACCTTGAAGGTGGAAGTCGCCTTCTCTCTGGCTATGACATATCCCATATCAAGTACGTCTTCCACAGAGCAAACAATCGATGGCATCACCCCATGACCAGTGATATTTAGGGTTAGATTGGTTTTTGCTGTCCGGATGTCCAGCGTTTCAAAAAACTGCCAAGAGGACGTCTGCATGAGCCCAGTTGCTGAAGGAAAACATCCCCTGCCCCTCCAGCTGATCCCTCTCCCACAAATGGGCCATTACTACAGAACTTCTGGGTTTAGTGCGCAGACAAACATCCAAATGTTGGGAAGGGCTATGCACAGGCAGCAAAGTTTTTCTCATTATTACACAGCCTCATCCCGGTCAGTAATATGTGCATTGACACAGCCCGTTACATCTGCCCATCTCTCCTCATTTTCCCCATTACTGTTGTATCTCTTACTCACCCATTTATTCTCATTTGGACAAAAAGAGATGATGAGGGGTTTATTTTCACCTGGCTCAAGCATTCCAACTGGTTGGACCAACAGGAAGGGACCACTGGGATTCAGAACTGAGTATCCTAGCTGAAATAGTGCAACTCAAGGAAAAAAGTTTATAAAAAAAATTGGGGAAAAAGATATAGGAACAGATTCTAGGTATTGTTCAGACCAAAGATGTATGAACTAACCATCTATAAGCTTTTTCAGAGATCAATAACTAACTCAAAGAAGAACTAATCCAATATTTTTTTTTTTTTTCCCACAGAATTCAAATAGCTGCAAGATCCTTTTCCAGTTAATAACATCTCCATGTAACTCCACTTTCAGATTTTGCCTGGAATGGGTCATTAACACCCTAAGATCCAGGACACGTCTTCTCCTACATTATCCCACAGAGCTTAACCCAGTGTAGCAGCCTCTTCTCACAAGACATTCAGAAACTCAGAGCAGCATTGTGCAAAAATTGAGCTGTTGTTCTGTTTCACACGTACGTCATACTGTACTGAAACTAGCTTTGTCAGCAGTACCTTGAACTCCTTAGAAAGTGGCTGAGTGCTTCTCAAGTTTGGCTCTATGCAGAATTATTTCCAGTTAAAAGGGTGGAACGGAATTAACTTCCCAGCAGGTTACCTAGTCTCATCCAATATATTCTTCACATCACCTCTTGCCTCGCTCTGAAAGGTGTGTATTAAGTCTGAAATCTGCTACCTCCTCCTTGCTTTAGTGTCAAACAGCTCCTAAAGATAAAGACTCAAATTAAACAGAAGCTGTACAGCCGATTAACTTACGTGTTCCAAACAAGGATACTTCCAGCTTCTCTGGGGAGATATTTTGTATTGTTACTCGCTTGATCATTCTGTGGCCTGACAGGAATGAAAACATTTCAAAAAGTGATGATGCTCACTCAAGCACTACCATTCCTCCTTTTCACTCATGCTTCTACCTGGGCCAAACATTCATTCCATTTCCATGGCTAATACATTAGTCAAAGCTCACCAAAATACTTTTGAATTTGTACCGCCACTTGTAGAGGTCCCAATTCCACGTTTTGGGATCAAGCCTGCTTTTTACATGCCTCAGCTGGCCAGACAGGCTCCAAAATTTCCACCTAAGTACCCATTGCAGAGCTAAGTTCTATACTGAATTTTGAAAACCAACCAAACAATGTAAAATAAAATGCTAAACTATGCTCAGAAGAAATTAACATCAGACAGAAAAAACTCAAAACTTGAATTCAAATTTCATACCTACTGCAACATCACCAAAATTGACTGTGTGTCTTCCATTATCTGAAGTGACCACAACAGATGGTGCTACAGCTGGACAGTGCATCTCCAAATACAAAGTGTTGTAAGGGCTAGAGAGATAGCAAAAGGGTATTTGCTCTCAGGTCATACAGAAATAAAAACTATTGTCAGAAATCTGTTCTTACTCTCTTCATATCACAGGATATCACTACATCAGTATTACAAAACAATATAGAATTTTTGGTGGTTGACTTTTTTGTGTATGTCTAAGCAAAAAGATGAACTACATCAGGCTTAAATTTTTCATGCAATTATTCTTAAGCTGCTTTCATATTCACGCGTTTGATTCTTACACAACTAGTGGGTCCTAAGCATGAGTTTCTACACCACTGACCTATGAAGTAATTAAGATCAGAAAACAAATTTCCTCCCCAAATGAATAAATTAACATGCCCACCATTTTCCCCTCAAGTTTCTGAACTATCATGAACGGCAAATATCTAACTGCAAATACCTGCAGCTTAGGTTCTCGGAGCCTGTCTTTTCATCGATATGTCCACTTGCAACAAAGCACGGTATGACGTATTTTTCAAACCTCCCACTGAAATTCCTCACCAGGAAAGCCTGGGCTGCCATATAAGCATCAGAACTAGAAAATGCAGGAATAAGAATAATCTCAGTAAGCGAGAGAGCAAGGAAAAAAAAAATTTACTGAGCTATTTGTGTTTACTCTTTCTTAGTCATACATTCAAAATTGAACGTAACAGCGAAACCAAGCAACTGTCTTGATGCACAGTAATGGACACACCCTACTAAGCCATTTGCTTTTCTTGCCAAAAGAGTATAAAAATTATAAACCCAGATAATAGATGTTATACTATAGATTGCAAAATCCTCAATACGATTTCCTTATGTTGAATACATTAAGGATTCCAGTGTCTTCCAGCACTTCTACATCATTTTAATGATGTGGAAACACACACGATCACATTTCTGTAATGCAATGTGCCAAGCAATACTTCATAATGGGAGTTTTAAAACATACATTTTATTTTTATGACCTGCACTGAAAGTATTTAAAAGTTATAATTAATGGATTGCAGTGAACATGGGAATTTAGTCACAAATATCTAACATCCCGTACAGCCAAATGCCTGGTGTTTAAGCACGTATTTACTTCAAACGCTTCTCAATTCCTTAGATTAGGCAGGTGTGGTTCTAAGAAGTTGGATTATATGCTAGAGAAGGGACCTCAAGCATCAGATTTTGCATTTAAGAATCCAAATTTCTAGACAGCACATGCTATTAATGTTAATTCTCAGTGAGGTACACGTATAGTAAAACGACTATTTTAAATGCACATTTTACAGCATCATTACATTTCTAGGACTGAAGATGACCATGACTAATATGATGAACTATGTAAGCCCTCCCCCCCTGCCCCCTCCCCCCCCCCCCAACCCAAAAAAAAAAAATTAACGGATATAGGCCATCAGATGGCTTCCATCTGGGTTGCATGTATTGGGAAACACCTATTCAGAAAAAGTGTATTAGTAGTAGTTCCCTTTGGTAACTAAGTTAGCTCTCTAGTTGCCCTTTAAACTAACACCCTTGTTCGTTCAGCCAAATTTACCCACACAGCCACATCTCACGCTTTCTGATATATTCTTTGAAGTCTTCAATCCCTCTGATGCATAAAGGGATTCTTTGCCTTACATGAGAGGGTACAGCTGTGTGGCTTAAAAGCAGCACTAATTTTGGAAACAGCCTTTGCAACATAGCTAAAGCTATTTCTTCTCTACAGCTTGCTTTCTTGTCTCCCTATAGGTTTTAGTAGACTTATTAAACTACTTATAACGAGACCATTGTCTATGTAGTACAAGATGCTTTTGCTGACTTACTCGGGTGTCAACTCTTGGGATTTCGGTTGTTCAGAAGTACACAGAGAAGTCAGGTATTTATTGCCTCCATCCCTTACGAGCTGTCTGGAAGACTTCTCTCTGGTAATGGAAATGCTTAATTTCTTTCCCTCTCTCTTTTCCTCTTTCTTCGTTCTCTGCAAATACATGCAGAGAGGCAGTAAACACGGAGGGTGATCACTGTTAAGCCAATCAAGACATCAGTTTACAAATACACAGACAAAGGGGACAGAACCTAAGAGGTGACAGAGTGCATGAAACCAGGTAGCAGCAGTAGGGCTATGGTAACAAGCCACAGACACAGTAGTTATTACATGCATTTCTAATAGTGTAAAATCAAGTTGAAAGGGGCATATTTTACCCCATCTTAAAAAAAGAGTTACCCCCTTGGGGCAGACAAGTAAAAGACTGTATCTCTCATGGGAATTTTACCTATTTACCTTATAATTAAAGACAACCATAGGTGCTCACATAAATTAACTGACCCACAGCATTGCATACAAAGTCTACATATGCTATAAATCTGCAAGAAGTGTAGAATTTTTTTTTTTTTTTAAGAGTACTTGTGGTTAGCGTTTGCAAGAAAATCCTCTAGGAATGCTTTTGAAATTGTTAGCATGAAATTAAATTATTGCTCGGTGAACGGAGTACACATTAAGTGCAACAGCACAGTCATACTCTTGTCCTTTATAGGCAGGCCTTACATGGATCATGTGGTTGGGCTTCATTAATATGCAAATAATTTTATGATAAAAATACCATCCAGAGAAACAAATATCTGGAAGTAACAGACCAACAGCATGTGCTAGTTCTTAGCATTCCTTACTTGTATTTCTGCCCCTGTCGCAGCTGCTCTGCAAAGCCTCCGAACTGCCTCTTCTCTGATTAGCTGATCCGACAATGTTGGTCTGAAGGACACTTGAATCAAGCTTTTCTGGGAGCGCGAGAGCATACACAAGAACGATAGGCAAAATTCAGCCCCTGTCTTATACCTAAAGAGCTCAATAGGAGCATATACATGTCAGCAAAACCTTAATAGATAAACCACATTTTTTTCCCAAGTGAATAAGATGATCCTAAGGGTAAGGTCACTTGCAGCTTTTTTGGAAGTCCACTGTGTTACAGTGGGCTGGTTTTACATGACCAATATTTTTGATATTTAAACATTCTTCAAATAAATCATCACGACAACACTGGGGAAAGAACATTCAGGGTGAAAACTCCCATAAAGCGTTAGCCAGATTTGATGATTAATGCCTCATGTTCAATTTAGAACAGTATTTGAAACAATACAAAATATTCCAGCTATTCTAATAATAATTTATGTTTTGAGGTTCATTTACAAGTGACAGTATTTGTATGGATGTAGAAGATTTGGCAGAACACTTGACGTTTAGAGTAAATTTACCTTCCCAGGCAACACAGTTCCAACAGCAGGTGTAATTGTCACTGGACAGTCTTCTGGCACACGGAATTCAAACGAAGTGGGTCCAACAGGGGCAGCTTCCCCGTTGCCAATTCTTGGGACAGCGTGAGTAAAGCGGTTGACACTCACATGGGAATTCATCACATACAGTGTTGCTGTAGACACACCATTTAAAGCTGTTGCAGCAAACTGAACTAAGGAATGAGACAATTCAAGAGGTGGGTGGACTCCAACTGCCTTGCATGACAGCTTGAATTGTCTAAAAATAAACACATGATAAATTGTCTCAGCATAAAATAGTCTCTTAATCAGCCCGGAAAATAGGGAACTAATCCTGTAGTCCCTATTTAAGCAGAATTTCAAGCTTGCAATGGGAATTTTGCCTAAAGATGAACAATAATACTATCTATTTTTAATGCACAATTGGCTAGAGTCCCTACTTGAATTCTTCCTCTGTGAACTTCTGGAAACACATCCAGTCAAATCAAAGTTTATGCCACCATTATTTTAGTAGCATTAGCTTAATTTATGAAGCATTTTTTCAAAAAAAAAAAAAAAAAAAAAAATCCTTTGGTAATTCTGCTGAAAAAGCAAGCAGAACATTGCAGGTTAAGATGACCTAGGGCAAGCTTGCAGCTTGGACATGTGACAAGGATAAATTTCAGGTGGGATAGGAAAAGTCATCTCAGTAAAGACAGGTACGTAAATGAAGGATGAAACTAACGAGCATCAACCATCTCTTATTAGCTGGAGAATTCCTACCTGCCTCACATTTTCATCCTAGCCTTACCTCTTCAAAGTAGGCACGATTTAATTTCTGAACTAGCTTAACACTGGAAATCCAGCATGATTTAGATTTCTGGATTACCTACTACTCAATCAGTTTCTTAACGTACCTATTAATCTCTGATTTGCAGGTTAGTTCAAAGCTGTACTCTTTTGCCTTGTTAGCTTTAAAGATTACGTCCAATGTCAGGCTTTCAAGGGGAAGGAGAATTCCAAGTCCATCATTGGGTTGAATTTCAATAAACTTCAAAATGGCAGGATAAGAAATTATTGTTATTATAATAAGAAATTATTAGTTAAATTATCTAATTATTAAATAAATTAAAGTAAGACATTACTGGCAAGCTAAGAAAATGTTGTTATTAAATGTACAAACATCAGGAAAACAGAAACCTTCCAGTGAGCAGCTTTCATCTGAGTTAGTGACTAGTGTCTGATGTGCAGATTCTAAATCTCAAAGTAACTTAAAAGGCATGAAATCCACTAACTCAGACTTCAGTAGAATCTCTTCCCCAGCTTCCTACCATTTATGGTAATCACCTTTCCCTAATGATTTTTATTTACACTTCACAGACAACTGAATGAAACAGAAGAATCTCAGCAGTTCCTCCTGTATCTGTATGATGTGCAGATACCAGAGTGACAAGTACCAATTTAATATCTCCAAATGTATCTTGGTTTGTGTTTATGAGTTGATAATGATTCAAGAATGTCTCCCCATCACATTTGAAGCTAATCATGAAAAACATGCTGTGAAGTAAAGCTTTAACAAAGCTGAAGATTCAATTTCTTTCAGCTAACTCCTTGATTTTAATCCCTAAAACAGCAGAGAAAGGCAGAATGCCTAATTAAATGTCAGGTTCCTCTAGCTCTGATTCCAATATGCCAAACCATTTCACACTGTGATCATCATGCTATTATCAAGCTTGAACAGCTAACTTTTTGCAAAAAATAAAAATTCAGTAGGTCTAGCCCACATGAAATTGGCAGCTCCTGTGATTAATTTAGCTACCACATCAATTTAGTCAGTCAGAAAATACCTAGGCATGGTTCAGGGGATGATTCCCAATAAGCAGTTTGGACATGGCCATCCTGCTTTAGAGACAAAGCGTTCAAGCATTTGGATGCAAACTGTGTGATATTTCTCAGCCTCAGGGCCAAAGCAACATCCCTAAGCCTGTTTTATTTAGTAGTAAAAGTGACCTGTGAGTCTGAAAGAAAAGTGCACCAGGTGTTCTGCTTGTAGACTTCTTAGTGTAAAAAACAGGTATTCTAATAGGGTAAAGTTAGCTTAATAATGTTATGTAGGTGAGAATAGGAAAATCTCCTCGAAGATGTTTATACTACTTGGAAAATGCTTAGGGTATAAGAAGATGAAATTTACATAACCCAGAACTAATCTGCGTGTCTCCCCAGTGCTGCAGGCAAAAGTATTGCCATGGGTTTGCAAGAACCAGTCATGATTTAGTTACGCTCACATTGAAACATGTTTTCATAATAATTAAATATATTTTGACACAAGAAGAGCGGGGTGAGGGGGGTATCTACATACCTCTGGAAGTCCCACAAATCCAAATTCTTGTGGCAAGATGGATTTGTTGGTTAGTGTGATGTTTGCCTGCACAGCTTCATAGATTGTGCAGTGTCCAAAGTTGATTTGTGCTGGACTGATTTCCAAATCAGAAGTAGTAACAATTGCATGGACAGTAAAATTAACTTTTTTAGCCTGAAACAAATGCAAGAGCACAGGATAAAACCCTCCATCTGTGGCATTGTAAGGAGAGGATTTAAGTGAAATGTCATCCAAAGAGATAACTGCAAAGAAGTTATTCTACTGTATTCCTTCACAATAACGTATGTAAATGTAACGTATCTATCTTGAACTCATTGTGCACCTCATTGTGCTCCAAAAAAGAAAATTGAAAAAAATACTATCTGTATCTCAAATTCCATATGCTAGAATGGAATCACACCTGCATCTCCAGGAGATCTAAACCCTAAGAATATGCTACATCTGCAGTACAGATCAGAATACAAAGACTGTACTATGGCATCTGATAACTCTCTAGTACAAAATAAGCTACTAGGGAATAGATGAGCACTGTCTAGAAAGGATTTAACTTTCTGTATTGTAAACATGCTGACAAGAAGAAACTATCAAATCTGTATTATCAATTTAAGCACCTTTTACTATTATCACAGGACTTCAACTAGTAAAGAACCAATCTAAGATTAGGTATCATTATGCGAACATTCACTAAAATAATTCACACCTATTGCCAGTCTGATAACCAGCATAATAAAAATCACTAACCTTGTCCACAATCAGTATTGTCACTGGAACTTCCAGAACTCTTGTCTCTGCATTGAAATAGCTCCCTGCATCTTCAGGAAGAGAGTGCCTAAAAAATCAAAAAGTACATTCAGTTTCATAAAAATATTTTGACTATTTTCTAGCTAAGGGGAATGACAAACTTTTGATGGATGTATTTCTGAACAAAAAGAAAATCTGTTACTTAAGGTCTAAAAGTTTTATTATGCACAGCTTTGAATCTTGATACGGTATTCATGCTTGCAAAGGAGTGCTCATGTATCAACTCCAATGCTCACCGACGTGAGGTCTAACTAAAATCTCGTATGTAAGATATGTGCAAGTGTTAGGGAAAATGGTGGAAGAATGGTGGCAGAAAATGCCAATCAAAAATTAGTGACCTACGAAGTTCCACCTTCTGACCAAGTTCAAGAAGATGCAGTCAGATCAGAATTATCATGGACTTGTCACCGATTTCCTGTAGCACGGCGTATCTCCAGACAATCCGCTCTGAGCACGTATGCACGAGTTGCAAGGGTATCTAGCAACGAGGTTAGAATTGTAATTGACCTTGTACATTAATGTTGGATGTTTTATTTTTATTTTTTAAAGACAGGATTTTGGACACACAGGAGTTTAAGGGAGTTATTCACAGAGGTCTGCATCCATTTATCATTTTTTATAATGCCATTGGAGACCTGATTGCAGCCTTTCAGTACTTACAGGGGGCCTATAGGAAAGATGGGGAAAATCTTTTTAGCAGGGCCAGCTGGGACAGGACAAGGGGGGATGGTTTTAAACTGAGGCAGGGGAGGTTTAGACTGGATGTAAGGAAGAAATTCTTTAGAGTGAGGGTGGTGAAAGCCTGGCAGGGGTTGCCCAGAGAGGGGGTGGAGGCCCCATCCCTGGGACCATTCCAGGCCAGGTTGGACGGGGCTGTGAGCAACCTGATGTGGTTCAAGGTGTCCCTGCTCCTGCAGGGGGGTTGGGCTGGGTGACCTCTAGGGGTCCCTTCCCACCCAAAACATTCTATGATTCTGTCATTTAAAACTCTGAAAAACTTCACGCTTACTTTATAATGAGTATATAAGCCTTCTGCATCTTGGCTGTACCACAGCACATAACCAACCCAACCTGGGCAATCGTTTCCTTCCGACACTGACGTCGGTCGATTACCAGCCAGTCTGAGCAGAACCACTTGTACCAAGCACAGAGACATAAGTAAAGTGAAACAAACCTGGAGACCAATAGTGTCTGATTAGATACCAGATTAGTAATTTATAAGAAATACGCGGGTTTTCTGTCGCTGAAGCATCTTGCTATCATAAGCTCAACTTCAGAGCTTCAAGCCAAGACAATACAAAAGCATTTTTAGCTCTGCTGGACTATTTATAGTGTCTTACAGCATCGGAGTGGATTGCTTCCTGTTCTTAGGTCTCCACAGCGACAATGCTCCTCCTACTACTACTGGAATTACAGGCAATTCTTTAATCTATTGTTAAGGAATAGTTAATGAATAAATAGCACCCACTCAGTCACCATGGCGATCTGAAATCTTGCTGGCTGTTATTTTGCAAGTCTGAAATGTGACTTTAGAAGGTGATCTTCAAAGGTATTGCTAACTCGTTTAAAGACAGGAACTGGGATTAAATACAGGGTAGGAATAAAGTATCAGCTTTCCCTTTGTCACTGGACATTAGAATAGCAGAAGAAATTAATGTATTACAAAATAATCCAGAGGGGGAAAAAAAAAAATTGTAACCGTACATACAGTGACGGGCTCTAAATTAGCTATGATCCCTTGAGGAAAAGATACTGAAATCCTTCAGATAGTTCTCTGAAAACACCATCTTCATGCTTAAAAGCAATTAAAGACGTATAAAAGACAAATCAGATTTAGACTGCCAACATCTGCAGGACTAGTTCCAAATGCAGAAAAACTAAAAGATGTGGTATTTGGGAAATTCTGAACGTCAGCAGATTACAAAAGTTGCCTTCAAATAAACCAAAAATGTCTGCTTTGAACACCCAGAAAGTTATGAGTATTGTAACATCTGACCAAGCATTTCAGTGTGCACAGAGTACTCGGGAGAGCTTCCCAAGCCTTCCGTCATCAAGCTGTCCACTTAGCATTGCTGAGTGAGTGTTTCTTTTTACTTTTGTGTTTCTTTTACTTCTTCTGAGAAAACCAAGCTTATAATGCTAAGTCAAAGAGGAGGCATTTACAGAAATGTGCCACTAGCTCAGCACTTCAGCTTGCAGCAAGCTCATCGTTCTCTGTCATACATGCATCCCCCCGTGAGTTAGGTCTTTTAAAACTGATCTCTATATTGAAACCGAGGGATACTTATTTTGTGTGTCAGAAATGCCTTAGTCCCATCCAATCTCCTTTCTGAAGCTTCCCTGGTTTTCAAAGGAAGATTAATGTCCTAACGGCAAGCTGTGCTTTTATCCACTCAGTCAGCGTAACAGCGCTTTACAGCATCTGAAGTTTAGGAACTGAAAAACGTCACAATAATGGTTACTGTTGTAATCTGACAGGATTTCAGATGTTGGAAGAACTGTAACTACTTTTAGTTCTTTGAATATTAACCTGGTGAACATTTCAAAATCAGTGATTGGACTCTCAATTTAGAATCCAGAGATGCCGAGCACATCAGTGAAAATCCAAATATACTCACATCACTGGCACGAGACAACTAGATGTGAAAAAAGCAGCAGGTTTGCAGCAGCAATCAATGCAGAAGCCACTGAAGCATTTGGCTGTACTCCAGAATTACGGTCTATATAATTTAATTTATATTTGAAAAGAAATGTCCTGCTAAATTCTTTAGGATGGCAATGATGAGGTAAATAAAATCAACAGTGGTCAACAAGAGCTCTTGAATTTAAATTTTTAAAATCTGGCATTCTTTGTTCCCTGTAACTGAGTTATGTTTGTATATGTAGACGTATCTTGAAATGGAGAAGAGACACTTGCTAGGGTAAGGCTTTTAGCATCTTAGAAGATGTTATATAAAATGCCACATGAAATTCAAGATCGATACATTCGTGTTTTGGAGAAAAGCGTACACAGGTAGGAGAGAGATGAACAGGAAGCCTAACCATTCTTACCTTAATTAGCAAGCACAGGAGTTCTTGTCCAGAAATTATTTAATCACTGATCCATGAAGTAGCCACCTGCCTCGATAACCCCTCTCTTGTACAAGAATAGCTTCCCCACAGAAATGGGAGCAGCCTCCCAGGAATGCAACTGCTAAGATTTTCACACTACTGCTGTCACCACAGGGAATGCATTTCCTCACAGGTATGTGATCCAAGTTAATTTCCTCCTTGAGCACCTGGCAACTTTTAAGGGGGAGGGAAGGGGGAGACTAGGACTGCATTGGCACTGGGAGAGTGAAGTCCAGCCTGCTACAGTGAAGGAAGAAAAGAACTTTGACCTGCTCAGCTCTTCCACTGACAGCCTCTTACAGGTATTGTCTTAAACACGGAAAAGATTCACGTTGTTCGGTTACCTGGGCAGAAACTTCAACTGCACACTGAAGGATGACTGAGCTTGGATGTAACCTGTTTTTGGAAGCAGCTCCATGTGCTTACTCAATTCTTTGCATACTTCAAACTTCAAACGCAGCGTGGCTTTTGCTCTGCAAACAGATCAGACATGCTTAGGTGGCTTTGAGGCTGCCCGTGCTGCCACCTCAGCGACATTGGCTCTTGGAGTCTGATCCCCCCTGCCCGCCCCCTTGCATCTCTACATTACGATTATAACTATTCCAAGCTTCCTTTGAAAGCGATAGGCATAAAAAACTGCTACAGCAAAATCACACGGTTGTATTCTCTTTTAAGATAAGTATAGAAAACAAGATTTTGGAAGTCCTGTAAGTAAACCCAGCTGTACTCCCAGCAATGTACGCAGCTGATTGGAGCATTATTGTCAAAGCGCAGCACAGCGGTAAGTCAGGTCAGGGGAAAGTCAAAGCCAAAGTATTGTGGAATATCAGTTAATTATTTGCTCCTAACATACATTCCCGCTATCTGAATCAGTAGGGAATCACTCGCTCAACGTCTGAGATGCCTAGCGGGTCCCGGCTGCAGCACAGAACCCACTCGAGATGGAAGAGGAGTCGTCGTCTTGTCATGCTGGGTCTGGGTTATGTAACAATTGTGGTGGGTGGGATGCAACAAATGAAAACCTGTTCTTCTGTCTGAGAAACAGAAAAATGAAGACAGCGACCCCTAAGTGGGGCTGAGGATACAGAGATGCCGCTCAAGTGTCTAAAAAGCACTTAATGTCCCAGCCTGTAGTCAGAAGAATCCAAAAAATGAACCTGAAAGAGCATAATACACCTAAAACAGTTTGTTAATTTAATTCATCTTTCTTATCATCAGCATCATCATCTCAAAACCTTCAAGACCAAAAATTAAGCCTGCACAGGCAGGAAAAGAACCTCAAACCTGGGGCGAGGAGGGGGTGGGGAGCTGTCATGTCAGAAGTGCACCGAGAGAACTGCTGCTTTTGGTTTTTCGCCCCAAAACCGTGGTGACTTTTAAATAATGTCAATTCACAGATCTCTTGTAGCTTCTCCTCTAACGCAGAGAGTCTACAGGGCTAGAACTCATAGTGTAGCTAAGCTGACACTGCCAGTTCCTCTGCTAAAACTTGTGATCGATTTGCCCTATGAATGGCATATTGGGAGTCAGGAAACATTTCCCTGTTTACTGAATTCTGGCCATATTATAATACAGCGATAGCCACAGACCATACCCTGCTTTGGAATTTTATGCCTATGTGCAAAATTGCCGAGCAATTTACAAATATTTCAGCTTGTCATTTTCCTTCTCTTGGACTGGTTTACAAGCTGTCAGTCCAGATGGTCTGCTCTAAATCAACAGCTACAGCATGTGGCACTGGGAGCCTGGAATGATTTCTGACTGTTGACAATCTAAGAGAACTATATACTACTTCATTAAATCAGTGCAGATTATAACCTGCCAAAGAAATTACTCTTCAAAGTGATTTATATTGGACAGGATTCTGATAAGACACTTTCACCCTTTATGCTGCCTTTTATGCTCCTTGATTACCATATTCTATGTGACCAGATTAAAAAAAAAAAAAAAAAAAAGAACCAAACCAAACCAAACCCAGTATTAATTAATATTTTGCAATTCTACAGAGCTTGCTGGGACACTTAAGTGCCAGAGCTGTCTGTCTTACTTCATCTTCTACTTACGCTATAGACTGCAATGTCATAGGTTGCAGCAGCAGGAAGATTCTGCTCTGCTTCTGTCGGATGTTTGTGTGGTGAACGAAGGGTTATTCTAACACATCATCTCCCTCAGGGCTGGGTCACATTTTGCCCTGAAAATCTACAGAATTCTCTTGCTACAAGTTTTAGGGTTTTTTTGCTTTTCTATAACTAGTTGGGGATTGGAGCAGAAATTTGTAAGAATATCCTGAATAGCAGGTTTATGTAAATATCTAATTAACATTTAATTAAAGAATCTGTGCTCTGGAGTTCTGCTAATAAGATTTCACATCTACTGGATCTGAACTTTCGTCCTCACTAGCTGAGGCATTTCAGCAGTTGTTCGACAGGCTGGGCCGTGTAGCCCTACCTTTGGTCCCCGTCAGGGAGTGGTTGCTACGAGCACTAATTAGCTCACAGACAGCCTTGCAGTAACTCCGTAGCTGATCCCCGGTTCACGCGTCAGGCCGTTGTAACAAACTATTACCTTTGTCAGCTGACAGCGGTTTGGACGCTTCTTGGCCAGCCTGATAACTGTCCTTGGCTCCGGAGCCTTTGTCTGTGCTCAGGTCCAGATCATCGACCCTAGCAAAACTACCTTTCCCCAGTTTTTCACTATTGAGATGAAAATACAGCTACTTACTGGTCTAACTTAAGAAATTGTTCTTGACTTATAGTAATTTATAGCTACTTTCAGCAGTTTAAATTCATTCTGTTTGAGAAGTGGTTTGACATGTACCATGTAACGATGAGGAATCCTCTTTCTGATACACGCTACAGAAAAACTTCAACAGCTACTACAGGAAAAAACTTCTCAGGCACCACATCCTACTGAATGATGAAATCCATCTACTTTTACAGGATAAGGAGTTGAGACATGACATTCCTGCACATTAAATACTTTGAATTTCAGGCCAAATGACTAAAGAACAAAGACATTTTTTCCTAACTATGAAGAATTGGGTGATAAGTCAAAGACTTGATTTGCCAGGGTACTAAGGACAGTATACTACACATCAAGTGTCTTAATTTAGTGAAACTTGGTGGAGGATCAGCAGGATTTTTCCCTCAGTTAAGAAGTTTTGCCCTAAGCAATTTGACAGCTTCTATCTTGGGGATCCCCTTGAAACCTTAAGTTTTCATTAGGAGAGTTACTTCTGCTTCTATACTCAGAAGTTTTATCCCTGGGTTATCTAGACCAAGTAAAATCACTTACATAACTTGTGCTTGTCATATCTGTAAGCTGAATTTTTGAGATAACAGCTTTACTCATTTCTTTCCAACTGTGAAGAATCTCTGCAGTCTGTACCAGTAATTCTGGTAAGAGGTTTAGAATGGATGCCTTCTTCAGAACCACTCTCTCCCCCACCCTCCCACAAACCCACCCCAATCCTATTTAAATAGAATCTAAGAAATGCAAATTGTTAAAATAGGCATTCAGTAGTGACTGCATTAGGTAGAGGGAAGACACCCAGCACCTGAAGACAATTAAGAGAGCAAAAGTTCACGTAACCACTCTCTAATAGGGAAGCAATCAGCTGAAATACTACCTTTGTATTACGGCGCAAACAGAACCAGTCTTCAGACATTACTGACTTGGACTACAGGAACACACAAATATTTTTTTTCCCCTGTAAATTGGTCACTGTCTGTGTACTTACAAGGTATCCGTCACTCCAATGCAGTGCTTAATGCCCATATGGGTTGGGAAAGTTGAACCCTTCCCATTTTATAGTAAATGCAAAAGGACTGACATGATTTACCCAGCATCATATCCCAAGTCTGGAAAGACTGGTGATTGACCTTCTCAATAAAGCAGAGTTGGCATGAGGCTGGCTTCCAGATCCTGTCTCCCATGGACTATAAAGGTAAAATAACTGAGAAATAACAAAATATTCTTTCATAAAAGATCCTGTCTATATCAATTATACCTAATGTGCATTTAATTTTAGACACATTTACCTCCTTAATGTTTAATGTGCAAATTCCACACAATGGAACTGTGGGATTGCAATTCCCTAGGGACTTTACAGTTAAACCACAGAACAAGTACAACACAGGGCATCTTGTAGGAGGAGTAAGGCACGTGTGAATCCAGATACTTCATAGCTACAGCTGGTCTTGGGAATCTGGGATAGTAGGATACCCAAGTCCGATTTCCACAGAAGCGTGGAACTCAGGGAGCTTGTAGTCAGGATGTCCTCCTGAACCACCAAAGCAAAAACCAAACTGGTCTTCAGCTTCCTGTGATGACAGGATGGGTCTGGCACAATAGAACCTCAGGACACCACCTAGTGACTTAAGTTCTCATTATTTAGCTATAGAAGGCAGCTGATAATGAAAGGGAAACTCGCCTGCTTTGAACGACAATGCAGTCCTGATAAAGTCGGTCATACATACAGATCTTTAAATCAATGTTGGGATTGGGCACCCAAACCGGCACATCAATAGAAACTCCAATGGCACTAAAGCACAGCTGTTAATACATAAATCAAAAGTGGAATTATTTTTGTTAGTCTCAAATTCTTACTGATCTAGACAGAGCAAGAATTTCTGCTATAAACTACAGCTGAGTAAAATATTTTATTATTCATATTGCAACAGATTCTTTAATTAGGCAAAACTATAAAAATAATCTGTAAAGTAAAACCTCGATGTTATGGTGTCCCAGCAGCAAAAAGAGTTATACTTTGGTTTGGATTCTTTGGCAGAGAACATGAAGGAATAGCATGCTGCCTGCGATACTGAAAAATATTTAAGGTGTGCCTAGCCTAGTGAATGTGAAGCAACTCAAGAGGCTGCAGCTTGTTTAGCCAGAAAATAAATAGAGTAATGGCAGCACAGTGCTGTACTTCCTATAATGCCCTTAGCTCTGACCCCAGTGACCACATAGCTCAGGCTTAGATAAAATGGTCCTGAAAGGGAGGGTACCCATAGGCGCCTGCAGTCGGCACCTGCAGCTCCTTTTGCAGACTGCTCCATCTGCAGACCCTGGGGAGTGCCAAGACCAACCGGCCTCCTGAGCTTCTTGGAAGTTTTTCTTTTATTTTTTTGGCAAGCTTCTGTGAACTGTTCCCAGGCAGAATTTGGCTTCCAATAAAGTGTGGAATCAAAATACACTGAAGTGGTAACTGAAGTTGTCATCTCTTCCAGCTTTCACACATCAGTTTCACTACTGCATGCTAAATAATTCCAATTCTGATATATCAGAAAGAAAATAAACTACGTAGGTTAGGAATAAAGAATACTTTCATATTTGTTCCCAGGACATTAGATGTTTTTCAGCACCGTGTCTGATAAAATGGAAATATCAGGATTTTTTGCATAGACATTTAAGAGAATCAACATGTTTAATAACCAAACTGCATCAGAAAGAAGGGCCATGATGACAAAGTTACCTCCCATCAAACCACATAACATGTAATCATATGGTACCACATTGTCTTATAATGTTCATAAATGTATCTTCCTCTACCTCCTCCCCCTCTTTCTAATATAGGATTCTGAGCAATTTTAATTCTTGGGAAAAGCAGAAGTAGAAGGATTTTAAACTCTTTTTCTACAGTGTTTTGAAGCAAGTCTTGCACAAAATCACTCACTGGTTTGCAGTCTGAGTTGTCAAACATGATCACAAACTCTGCCCGCACATCCCCAGGGATAGCTGGGACAAATATAATCTGAAGTTTGACTGAGCTGAAGGGTCCAATTTCACCTTCAGTAACCTAAACAAGAAGTAACATGTTTTTAATGAAAATCTGACTCTATTACTGTAGACAGCTATAAATTGTATTGAAATAAAGAAGCAGTATATACTTGTACTATACAAACACTCTATTACACCTAGTTTGTAAGTAGATTGAAGGCACTATGCAAGGGGAAAAAAAATCAGTATTGGTAGCTCCCCAGGAGGCTTAGTGTGGGGAAAAGGCCATGACACATGGTTTCACAACCAGGTGTGCTCAGAATTTTACTGAGAGTCTCCTTTTACCCACAAGACTCTGTATGGCAGCTAGATAATGTGGTTTACCAAAGTGTTTCCATCATATATTTGTCAATATGCAACTGAAGCATGGAGCAGCTGTCTTGTGCTACCGGTCCAAGATCTCTACTGATCTCAGCATTAAGTCCACCTGCCTTGCGTAGGTGTAGGTAGAAGCCATAAATGCTAGCACTAGCACTACTGTCTGGACTCTCAGACCCAAATTTTTTTTAATATGGCTCGAGTTTGACTGTTTCCCTGCCCCATCTTTTATGCTGTCACTAGACTTTGTATAACCACAGAACGACACAGCAGAAAAAACAGGTTAAAAAAAAAGAAAGACTTAAATTATGGAAAATGTAAGTCTTACAGAATCTTTCAGCTCAAATAAGTCTTTATAGATCAAGAGAAAGGGCAAATATATCATGTGATTTTGTTTTAAGAATTAACTGTGATACAGTGAAGTCCAGTGGGCTTGAAATAGATTATGTACTTCAGCATTTCCCACCAGAGCCAGAGCAATTTATTTGGTGTAGGCTGAGAGTAGTGAAAATCTTCTCTGTATCTCAGGATATTAATTACCTTTCCAAGCATAATTTCAACTGGTGTTTCTTCAGGAGAAAGTTGCACTGAATTATGTGCATTGTCTGTATCTAGATCTGGTCTCGAATTTAATACATCTTGACCAAGTTGTTCTGGGGAGAAAAAAAACCACACAAACAAAACCCCACAAAATGCTGGATGGGTGCATCTATTCATGAAACAAAAATATCAAACGGAGCACAAGTACATTGATTTTGGTCAGTATTGCAACTCCAGTAACGTATACCAATGATGTGGAAATATAAATGTCCAGAAGGAAATTTCTGTTTGGCCATACAACTTTACCCTAGTTTAGAAGTCTCCCTTAGGCACCTGAGCCTTCCACTACAGAACAACAATATTGATGTTTCAGAAGGGTAAAGTATAACTCAGATATTGTTACATCAAGGAATGCAAATCCAGCTGAAAGTGTGAACTGGGCTTTAAGAACAATTTCAGTGGGACAAAGCAATGCAGTCAGGAGGATCTGCAAAGCAAGGCAAAGTGCTGCTTCACTTTATTTTCAAAACAACTGCAATAAGAAGTACCTTTTAATTAAACAGTCTCCCATCCGGGCTTTGAAGTGCCTTTAAACTAGTGCATCGTGAGCGAGACAAAGCTAACTCTGAACTGTATGGCAGTAATCAGCTGGCAACCATACGCTTCACATTAACCAGGAAAAAGATCAAGGTGTCACGAGATATGTTAGTGTGCCAAAGCAATGGATTTTTTTTTTTTTCCAAGGTCTGAAAACATCTTTAAAGGTGTGTGTTCTGTGGGAACAGCTACCGTGATTTATGGAATCACTCCATTCACAACACAGATCCTGGATTTAAAAAGGAAAAAAACTAAGCATACAAAGAAATTACTGCTAGAATGAGGAACTACTTAATTTACTGGATAACTTTGCCAACTGAATTCCACAGTTCATTACAGGAAACTCTACAAATGGATAATGCTTAGCCTGGGAAACTGCACTGACAATTTTCCAAAACAGTCATCTCACCTGTGGAACTACGGCTCAGGCTTGTCTCAGTCCTCAGCTGCTCCACCCGCGCTGCGCAGTAGGTTATTTCTTCACTATGGTCAAGACAAATCTGTTCCTTCTTGTCCACTACAGATGTCACAGGACTATTGCTGACTTCCTTTTCAGGGACACAGTCACTGAAGTGTTGAGCAACCTATCAGAAAACACAGCAAAAACATTTTCTGCTGTGACTGCTCGTCTGGCTTCCACCAGCTCCAGTTTTATCAAGCAGTTGCAAATCAGACTTGTGCTTTCTTACAACTGTTCCACGTTACAAATGGAGAAATGTGGTGCACTTTCTAAAAACTACACATTCTACTAGACCTTTATCAATGAGCAGATTTAATTTTTGCTGGCTGCCCAAACCAGGTAAATAATATCATGGGAGAAATACAATACAGTGTTAATTATTTTAGTATTAACAGAATTAACATTTTTCTAGTGGAAACATGGCAGTTGTATGTCAAAATGAAGTCTGCCGAAACTAGACTTCTGTTTATTACACACCTACAGAAGACAGAATACAGAAAGAGAGCCATGGATACAGACAGTGTTATTTCACAAATTCTTTATCTGAACCACGCTTTTAACATAAGGATAGGATGAGAGTTGAAAACCATGGCAAACAGCTCAGCAGTTTCACTGTATGTACTGTTTAATGTAGGGTTTCAAAAGAGAGGTCAACCCCTTTCTTAGAAGTTAGAACTGGGTTAGATTATCAAGTTTTGAAAACTATCTGAGCCAGTTGCTCTTCCACAATCGAAGGAATTAATGACTGCACTGAGGGCACAAAGATGAAGTATCTGCACTGTGTTTGCAAGAACATGTAGGCACTTCAAAACAGATATGCAGCCTCATAGTGATATTCTCTCTGGTCAAGGACCTCTGAAATCTATTTATGGGAACTACCGATGCAACACTTGAGGAAAAAGAAGCATATATGATACAACATTCATCAACACAGGAATTACCAAGCACAGGTTCCTACCACAGTGGGTGGTTGGTTGTTGGTGATTGAGGTTTTTTGTTTGGGTTTTTTGTTTGTTTGTTTTTTGTTTGGTTGGTTTTTTAATCTGAGGATTTTCCCACTTTAAGAATAAAATCCGCAACTTTTTTAGAAGAGGAGCAAGTATGTCTTCAGACTTAAGCTGTGCAGTCTTCTCAAAAATCTGCCCCACAGTGCTGACATGCAAAGATTATGATGGTATGCATGGTTTCTTTCTGGTTTTCACTTAAAATTATCTGCTCCATGGAGGAGTACAGCTGTTAGGATTCCTCAGTTCTCAGTCAACTTTGACCTTGGCATGCTGTAGGAGCAATCAGTATCAGGTCTAACACCACACATTCTGTCAGCTCTGCACCAAGGGTCTGAGTTTTGGTTACATTTCTTCAACAGTCTCTGCCTCATTCCCACCCAGGACATTCCACAGGACACGATATTACAACTATCTGCATTCATTCCAGTATCCATTTGAGAGATCTTCCTTCAATTCTTTTAACAATGTTTGTTATTGTAGTTTTCAGCCAGTGGCCTTCAATGTAATTCTTAGTTTGACTAAGAAGCCTTCTCCCCTTGTAAAAACAGCTTGGCAGTAACGTGACTGTGCTTCTCGATAGGAAATTTAAATGAACAGCTCTGAATTTTTAAAGATCACAGGCTAGTGCTTGCAATTCTCATTGCTTTATTGCTAGCTTTGCAACAGCTGGCACTTTTCGGAAGTCCAGGAGCTGGGATTTTAAATTACTCTCTGAGAATCTCCTCTTTTAACCACCAGTATTTTTTCTTAATTTTCATGGATGTGGAGGAAATAGGAATCATGACATAAATGACTAAAATGTTAAAAAAAAATTATCACTGATTTCCCTTCTCTCCCTCCCTCTCCCCCCAAATAATTGTTTTTAAATTTGTTGTGATATTTGGGGGTCTAACAGGTTATATTAAGATATGCCAACCCAAAAAAAACCAAACTACTAAAGGCTGGACCAGATCTTCTGAAGTCCCTTCCAGCCTGAGCTGTTTCATGATTCTGTATGATTCCACCACACTCTGCAAAGCAGAATGTTTCTATCACTTTAAGGAAATGCTTTTGAACCTACCATTCTTCCAGGAGAAGATTTTGCGGTTGCTCTGCATGCACTACTGTCACCTGCTGACGGCTGAACTTTGAATCTCGTTCCCAAAGCTCCGCTGTTTGTCAGGTTGATGGTCCGTGAAATTGTCTCTCCCACCACATGGCTGCCAAAGTCAATGAGCTCTTTATCCAGTGCCAGCTGTGAGAAGATAAACCATTAATTACTACTGTCCTAGATAGTCAGTAATGTCAATTGAATGAGCATCCACCTTTTCAAGAATAGGACTTTAAAGTTCTTATCATCATTTCAAAGATGGTATCAAATAACAACATGAACTGTGAGTATCCTTCTGTCTTTTTGTAGAAGCCAACTCATTAAAACAATGTCTTGTTAAACCGAACCACTTCCCTTTCAGTCCACTGTATGACAATGGAAAAACCAGATTAAATTCTGTTCATAGCAGCAGCTTGCATAAGTCTGCAGGTAGTTACTCTGGAAATCGGTAATGTTTACGTACCAATTCAACATTGTTGCTCTTGTGTTACAGTAAAATGGTTTTACTGGCATCAAGCTGGTAAGTAAGCAGCATTTAACATCATATAGTGACTACATACCAGTTCAGAACACATCCCGTCTTGTTTCTTTGAGCTACCACATTTTACAGCCAGTTTATGCTACTTCCTATAGAACTTTCAATTATTTGCAACCGGGTATGTGATAATGAAAGGCTTGTAATTCAACTTCAAACATCAAAAAGACAAAGACAACTTGGCTGCTTGCTAGTATCCTGCTTACAGCTGAACTCTTCCCACTTTCGGGGCATAAAGGAGTTCCTTGCATGTAATTAGTGCACAACGATGGTATGAATTTTCTAGGTGAAGAAAACTTCCTCTGATCAAAGATTAACGTGCTGCCTTTCTACTCATTATTATCTTCAAGGTCTTCTAACTGAGAACCATCAGAGAGTCCTATACACAGTGAGATTTAAGTATGCAATATTGATGTGATATCATTCTAGCTTCCTACAAGTGCTTAGAATTAAGCACATCCTTAAATGCTTTGCTAGATTGCTAATACAATAATTATAGTGCACTACCTCCCAGTTACTTCCCCCCTTTCTTTTTCTGCGTAACAGATTATTCTTGACTCATTTCTCTGTGCGCAAACGTTTTAATGTGCAGTCCAGTAAAGACACTCACATGCAATTTTATTAACTCAATTTACTGAAATGTAATATCACAAACTCCAGAAAGACATTCATGTCTTTTTAAATTTGTATTATTAAGTTTGCTCCCAGTATATCCCAAATTTTTCATTTGCCAGTCTTATTCTGAGACTGGGTGTCTCCTTGCATGATCTTTTTCCTCTAGCTTTGTATATTCTCACCTATAATTTCTTTCAGCCTGTAAAGCCAAAGCTGCTCTTAGCTGTGAAGGAAGTATTTTAAAAACAAAGTTGTTGTTTTTACTAAATACTTCCTTCAAGTTTGCTCATAGGAAGTTAAGGTATCCAAAGAAAGTGCTGCCTGTAGGTTCATCTCAACTGTAAGAAAATTATGTTCTTGGCTTAAAATTTGGTATAGAATTCTCAAAAGATTTTGAGATGCTGAAAGACAGGAGAGATTATACGCTATTTATAAATGCCAGAAGAGAGAGAAAGATATTGTGATATTTCCATTTTTGTCTACATAGAAAAATTAAAGTTAAGAATAAACTACTGCAGGTCTGGGATGGAATTTCCAAAAATTACAAGGAGAAAAAGATAGCTCTTTTCCAGCCACCACTCCTCTCCCCTCCATTCACAATGTAACAGTGTCATCAGTTTCTAAACAGAACTACTTCAGTTAATTCCACTCTGAAGTTTAAGTTCCAGTTCATGGTGAAGTAAATCCATTAAAATAATTTTGTACAAATCTCGGTGTAATCTGGGAAGCCAAGGAATGAATCATTTTCTGGACAGAGGCTCCCCATTGAAAAGGGAAAAAAGAAAGCAATATAACTACCTCTTGCTAAATATTTTCAGTAATGTTTATGCTACCTCACGTGTTCTATTACTGTTGTTATACTGACTCTGAACATACTTAAAAGTCACTTACAATGCATCTTTTGGCTGTACATTTCAACGGAACAGAGAAAGACCCTGTCTGCGCCATAAACATGACTTCTCCTTCCAGAGTTTCATTTATCTAGAAAACAAACAAACATAAAAACCTCAACCAAATCACTTTCAAAGATTTAGCCTACCTAGTCTGATGAAAAATATTTTCGCTCGTTCTTTGAGTAACATGTTAAAACGTATCTCTACAGATGCTACATTTCTACTTTAGGACAGTCTTTGGCAACTGCCTGGCTAACTGTAGCTGGGCAATACTATAAATCTTTTCATTTTGAGCAAGTTTCAAAGCATACTGCAAGAATACTTAGTGACAGGCATTTTCCTAAAATGTGTCCTGCGGATATGGCTTATTACAATTTAACAGAGCTTGAACATGTACACAGCTGACCAAGTACAACAGCACCTTTTCTGGAAATGTAGTTTGTCTCCTTGTTAACAGTTAAGAAATGCAGTTAATGATGTTTTTAACCAGCCTAGTGGATTATACTCAGGTCCTCATCACTGGTAACTTAGGGCTCTGGTGCACTTACCATTGGCTTAAACGTTACCACTATGTCACAGGACATTCCAGCAGACATTTTGCCAGGTGGGTCAAAACTATGGAGATAATTAACATAAAACTCCAAATTAAAGCCATGCATGAAACATCCAGCTCCTATTCTGGTAACAATGGCAGATTTTTTTTTTTTTTTATCCACACACCCCCAGCCCCAGCCCCCCCTTGGATTAATTACTTAGAAAAGTCAGAATGAGTGACAGATTAATGAAAAGCTACAGCACCCTGCTGCAATTGTAAAACTACAAAGGCTGATTCTTTATTGAGAATAAGAAAATAAAGTGGCTTTAAAAGGCAAGAATTATTGCCTTCGTGCTACAGACAAAGAGACTGTAGCCAAAGAGGTGAAGCTGAGGCCCAATAATGTCATCAAGAATAGGGTGAACCCATCGCCTGTTCTACCAGCTAGGAAGCAGCCTTCCCCCATCATCTGCTTGGAGCGTTGCTCTGTAACATCTCCCCTGTCCAAACAATGAAGAGGGGGAAAAAAAAAAAAAAAAGGTAGCTGCAAATGATGAGAAAATGTGCTGCTTGCTGCAAACTGTATCAAGATTATCTTGAATAGAAACTGCCACTTATTTCAGTGCCTCATTTCATGGTCTCTGTGATGGAAGCAAAATGCCCATCAGAAGACAAGAAATCTCACAGCTGCACTCGTAATGAAATTAAGGCGCTACTGGAGGCCAGTCCTGCCTGACAAACAGAAAGGAAGGTGGGTAAGTAAATGTTGCTACCCATGGGAATACCTAAGCAAACTGAAACACAGAACATACGTACTAAACACAACTTTATCAAAACAAAATTAAAACCAAAAAAAAGCAAGATGAAACATTTTCAGACAGAAAAGGGAAACTGTTCAGAACTCAGGAGCTGAAAATGTGAATAGGGAAATAAGCATCTGTACACTGGCCTTCGGAACAGATCACTAGCAGCTTCTCCGGAGAAAGACTTTAAGAAATAGCTCCTTCTACTTCAAATGTTGCTCTGATAAAATATTTATGATTTAGAGCATAAGCTGGCAAACACACACAGAACCACTACACTAAGAATAGACTCCCATTGCATGGAGATGTAATAATGCTCATTTTAGAGCTTTTTATTAGCAGCGAGAGTGTCTGTCACTGATAACAGTTCTCGAGCGTTGTGTCTATAACACCTGGGCAAGTGATTTAAAGGACAGCTGATACCATGACAGCTTAGATGTACGGGGGATTTTCAAATTACTTGGTGAAACTGTTTTCTAACAAACAATTTATGTATGGTTCTACTTGAGATAAGCGTTATACAGTGGAAGAAAGATCAGTGCCTACCAATCTGATCTGTGCTGTTCAAATTATTAATAATATGACAATGGATGATAAGACCTACAGATGATTTTTGCTATCTATCTGGCAAACGCATGGGTAACAAATTTATTTGAAAAAATTGAATTAATTCAATCAGACATTGAAAAATCATTGACTTAGTTCACAATACTTGCTGTTTAATTTGTATTTGGAGAGTACTTTAAAAAGCAGTTATAACAAGAACAGACTTAGGCCTTTCAGAAAGGGTTGTTCCATTTTTGGTCACAAATCAGAGGTACTGACTTAAAATACGTCATTGTCCAACATACTAAATGAGAAAAAAGAAAAATCAGTCTTTGAGGGCAGGAAAAACCCCTCATTTTTTCAGAAGATTAGTAGCTTCAGACTTTGTCATAGAAATTAAACATGTACTATAAGTGAGTCAAAATGAAATCCACGTACCTGACTTCCAAACAAGGAAAAAACTACATTCCCATTCAGCCGAGCACCAGAGCAAGTTTAAAAGCTGAAGTGCTCTGCTGTATTGTAGTCAATTATGCATCTCCATTAGCCTGTGACTAAAGTGCTAAACATCTTTACCAAGATCTTCTACAGCAGCTGGATTCAGACTTTATCACTCTCAAGTGATTACATTCAGTCAAGAGCCGTAGTGTGTTCACATTGCAATGTACTCTTGTAGGGGCTAAGTGGGCAAGGAATGGCTTAACTATGCACCATATTTTTTTGTTATCAGGCTAGCTAGGAATTCCACGAACACTCTATCACTACGAAGTGGCAGTGGGTAGTGAGCTGTGAAACTCTCTCTGGAGTATGAAATCAGTTACTGTGGCAGTACAAGTTGTTTATTTCGCTGGGGGACAATTAAACGGTCACAGAACTGGATTCTTCGGGTCAGTCAGCCATAAGAGTTATAAACCTTAACTTTTCATGTAAGCCAAATGAATTCGCTCTGATGTCTCCTATTTGTCAACAAGCTTAACTTACACACAAACAAGAGCTCTAGCATTTTTTCACTTTTAGGCTAGACTACAATCATTTTTTTGTTTCACAGAGTTCCAAGTAAACGTATTATTTTCTTGACTTCATTTTTTAGATAAAGGCAAGTTGTGAAAAGTAGTATTTTATATTTTTAACCGCTTGAAGCATCTCCAGAGAAAGCTAATCTCTGAATTATTCTTAAAAGGAAACATTTTGGGGATACTTATTTGACTGATTATAAATAAACAGACAGAAAATTATCAATATGGTTAAACTGAGATTAACTCACAAGCTCTCCCGACTGGACAAAGTACTTCATTGTATAACCTGCCATCAAGATTATATGAATGGATTGATGGGAAAGACCACAGGATTTCAATTTAAGTGCTCTTTGCTCTGAGATTGATTCCTTTATTTCATTGGCTTCTTCGCAATAATCTGGAAATTAGTGTGAATCATGCTATGAAGGATGGCAGCTGGTGAAGGAGGTTTGCCTAGGCTCAAAGGCCTTGTGCTGGCCTAGAAAGATGCTTGGGTCTTCCTTTACTTCTTTGTACCTACAAAGAGATCCTGTTCCCCTTTTTAAAAGGGTTGGACACTTTTGGAAAAAAGCTTTCTACTTGTTCAGGGCTGGCAGTTACCACGGGTCTATATTGCTTCCCACAGATTAGGGACCAGTCCCTTTGCTATCACCACTACAGAAACCAACGCTCAGGCTCAGCAAGCCTCTGACGTCTCAGCTCCAAGACACAGTTCCTTTCCTTATCACACAAGAATGGAATATAATAATTTAGATGTATTTACTGAAATCCATTTAATTTGCTACAGAATTTGGTTAAGTCTCCTGTTGCAGTACAAAGGTAAAACAAGCAAGGAGCCTGCAGTTAATTTCACTTACTGAACACTGATGAAGTCCTTGAGCCATTCGCTGATTCCCACTAGTCTGCAGAAATTAACGCTGTAGGATGCATTTATCAACACTATCTTCTTTTTGTAGGTTTGACCAACATCAAAATCCTTGGAACACCAAACATACCAGGGGGTGTGAATGACAGGAAGTAGCATTTACACACGTACTGACAAAACCAGCTACTTTTACCATAGTTGTGCTCCCAGGCCTGTGTGCACAGTACTGTATAAACCCACAAAGCGTTGCCTTGCTCCAAACCAACCCTTTTAAAACGTACAGCCTATAAAGCCAGGAACTCGTGCTTCATGGATGGGGCAACATTAGCTGGGCTTGCACACAGCTGATGTGCCAAGCTGCTGCCTTTTCCTGCCCTGAATGCCAAAGACGTGACGTTCATGGGCTAAGAGAGTTGTTAACAACTTAGCCTGTGTGTGGCAAAGACACTACAGATTTTTCTGAACACAGAGCTAGGTGCCACTGTCTTCCAATGGAGGTCTGCTGCTTCCACGCAAGGCACAGACTCCCAGCTCTCCATAAAACCAGAACACCATGAAAGCTTGATGGGCACATTCATAATCAGACAGACAAGGGTCCTGCAGGCTGACTGGCAGCGTGTTTCTCTGACACAGTCAGAAGACTCGTCAGACGTGCCACACCAACCTTTCCAAGCACGGAGAAGAACTCGGCATAGCCTCATACTTTCTCACGGTGCACTTGTTAATTACAATACGGAGATAAACTGCAGCTCAGTTTCCTCATGACCAGCACAAAATGATGGTCACTTGCAAACTGAAATCTTAACTGGATTGTAGTCATGACTTCTTTAAGGACATTATTTTATAGTAATAATGTACGTACAAACAATACATAAGTAACAGTTCCGCTGCCTTTTAAAAAGCATGGAATGCAGTCTAACAAGGTCGTTTTTTGTTTTGCTCGCCTTTCTGACAGTATTTTAAATCCCCTAAGTAAAGAAAATATTTTGTAATTTAGACCTGAGTAGTAAAATCAAGTAGTTTATTTAATCTGACTAATTTACCCAAGAGATTGCTAGAGAAAAAGGTGAGTACTTTTTCAGGTAAAGACCTATTAAAGACAACAAGAATTTTTTTTCCCCTTCCCAGTGCAACAGAATTTTGACCAAGACATCAGTATACGCATATAGCAGATACATACGTCATCTTTATAGATCCTGTGCAGAATGGCCACTAACCTTAAAATGAATGCAACTTGGTTTGCTATAGAAAGTAGATCCCTTATATTCACGACCAGACACTATTTGCTTGTGAAAAATTCCAGTTTGGAATTCCTCCTTTTTTTTCTCAAAAATGTCTTTTTTCTCTACCCTTGTAGCCAGCTGCTTTGGATCCATTTCTTCTCTGGATATCTAATAAGGAACATCAGTAAAAACCACCATGACTATAAGTGTCATCACAGAATCCAGAGCTCAAAGTAGAAAAGCCAGCAAATGGAATCTTTTAGTATCTGGCCAGCTTTTTTCTGCTTCTGTTCCGATCAAAGCCAGGCTCCCAACTTCTTTATGAAGGATTTAATTTATTCTCAGCTGTCTGTTCTGTAGCTTATCATCATCCCACACTATGACATTATGTTTTTAGTGGCAGTATTAGCTCTTCTGCATGTAAAGAGGTTTTTTCCCCCTCTCAACTTCTTAAACAAATACTCATTCAGAAAAAAAGAAATCAGCTAACTCCACTGGAACGTTTCAGTTATGGTCCAGTGCTTCTTTCATGCAAATACCTGAATATGTACTGCCATTTTTGATTGATTGTAAAGTCTGCTCTTAAAGGTCTTCTACATCTCAAAAAAGCAGTATATGCAAGTATACCTTGGAATAACATTTAGGATCTTAACTACACAATTCCGCTCTCTACGAGTGTACTACTTACTTCTGTTTAGAGTATAGAATGCTCTTACTTTGCTAGAAGACATGCTTTTCTTTGCCTAGGATTGCACAGAAAAGGTTGTTCCCACATAAAGCACTCTGTGTTGCCAACTCATCAGAAAGTCATGTTCAGTTTTTTTTAAACACAAACAAGTGAACATGATGTGGTGTATGCCTCCACGTATCTCTGAACTAAAATTGAATATTGTTTTCTTGTTAAGAGAACAAACACTACAAGAATAGTGTCAAACAGCAACTACTCTGATGATACTCTCACATCTGAATCTACATCTATGTAATGAAGTCTGCATTTTAACTGCAAAATAGACTGTTATTGTTTTTAAGCAAGGTGCATTGCCAGTAGCATTGCTTCAGATATATACAACCACTAGAGAGGCAAATGAAACTTTTCTAATCCATTAAAATACTTCAATGTATACTGTCAAAATAACTCACGAGTCACTTACAAAAGGATCTCATCTGCTTTTTTTTCCTCCCTTTTCTATTTCTAATAAGAGATATCACAACATTTACCTTGTGCAAGTCACATTCCTGACTCCAAAGTCCAGGGAACTCTGGTTCTACTAGGGTCTTGGTCCTCTCTCTCTCATCTTCACTGCTTTCACAGAGCATGTCAGGGGGGATTTTTTCAGGAATCTCTCCTACAGAAGCAGTTCTCTCGCCAGCTGAGGAACAAGCTGACAGAGAGTACCACGGCTTTTGTGAAAGAACCTAAGTTTTGAAGATAGAATTAAAAATTACTAGAGGACAGTTACTTCAACAGTTAACAGTTTCTGAGGAGGTCTTTAAATACAAAAATGACAGGTCTGTAAAGCTCAGAGGCCAAAGCTGACAACTTAGGTCGATCCCTTCTTAAGACACAGAATACAGACAAAATCTTACGTTAAAAGCATCTGTGTGACATTAACTGTATGCTACAGGTGGCTAGAAACGTGTCCTCAGGCATGAGAACACTGACTGCAGTTTTGGAATGTTTTGTGTATTGCATGATGACCAAGGATTCAGTTTTGTTGTAGTAAGACTATTTCTGCCAACACTCTCCCCAACACCTTTTAAATACCCAAAGATTGCATGAAGCCACTAGTTTCATCAGGGAATTCAATTCACTCCACCTCCATTTTCCAGGCCAGTACTCCCTGGAATACTGTGCAGATAAAAAAAGAACCCACCCAGGAAGCTTATGTTTAGGGAGAACCACTGTCTCCTTTCTAACAAAGTGGAAACATTTCTCTTGTGCTGACAAAGTGATCTGATCCTCACTCAGGGGTGAAGGTAATTAAACAAAAAGTGACGGTGCTTTGCATGGGTTTTGATGCCTGTTGCAATTTGTGTGTTTGAAAATTCACCCCTTCTTACCAATGCCCTTAAAAAACCACCCCACGCCAAACGGGACAATGTCTTTAGTCATACAAGCATCAACAATCAAGGAAAGGGAGACTTCAGTCATTAAGAGATCTAATGGAGAAATTACTCCACACTTGTTCTGTACTGTCTGGTATTTGATTGTAGCCTCTGCTATTCACCTGCAAAAGAATTCACTGCCCTGCACCTTTGCCGAAAACTAAATCTAAAGACAGTTAATTCTTAGGCCTTGTTTACCTGCGATACTGCTCCAGCTGAGTCTTTGCAGGTCTTCTCAATATACTGCCATGTTTTCTTTCTCCACAGTAAAGAATCCTCAAGTTTACCACCACCCTTGATTGCCTTAGTACAGGACAGACTTTTTTTCTGCTTGTGAATAGAAGCTTTTTCTCGCAAAATTTGAGATACAATTTCAATTTTTCTTGATTTTTGCTGTTCTCTAAAAGCTCTGTAATCCAATATTGCAAGAAATATTAAACCAACCATGGTTGCTTACTAATAATATTAACTACAGTGCAGTTTCTTTTGAGCCTTTAAGCTAAACAGCAAGTCTTTAAATTGGGCACAGCAGTAATTTGTGTCAAGACACCAGGCGATTCCGAAGCTATTTATACATTTTTGCAGACTAAATATACTCAGTTACAGTGTTGTTGTAGTTGAGGAGTTGACAAAGCATACCAGTCATGGCTATTGAAAACAAAGTTTTTAAATAATCTTCCTAACCTAGCTAGCTATTTAAAGAAAACTGCCTGTCTATCTGAAATCCAGTGGATTTAATGAAGGGAGGAAGAATGGTTACAGGTAAGGACATAAGTACTGAACTCAGAAGATACGAATTCAAAGCTATGTACGACTACAAACTCCATGACACACTGGGTAGTGTGACAAAAGTGACAGTAGATAATTTAATCTCAGTTTTAATACCAGCAGGTTAATGCACAGTTTTCTGCAACAAATATTATCCACACTAATGATCGCTTTTAATATAGTTCACCTCTTGAACTAATCCATATAAATAATTACTGACTCTAAACAGGAGCAAAGAAAATATCACCTCATTTAAATCAGGCTACTGCCTACTGAAGCACTTCAGTATCTGAAGTTAGCCTCATGATGCCCCATTGCAGCAGATAAGTGACATTGTATTTGTAATGTATTTTTGGAAAATCATGGTACAAAGAAGTTAATCACAGTTACAGAGACACAGGAATGGTACACTGACTCCCAGTGCCATCTGCCTGATGTATAAAGCCATCCTTGGTTCCTACGATCAGTTCTTTAAGAATCTTTTTATAGGTGATATACAAATTAATGACATAATGGTTTCAATGATTAAAAAGTTATTTTCTTTTGCGTATAATTCAGAAAAACATATTCAGGCTGAAATATACTCAGAGAAAACTTGAGAATATGCCTTTGCAGAAAAGGAGAAAGGCAGTACCCTGGGAGAAATAACTAAGCAGTCCTTCAGCAGATTAGCAGGATAGTACCCAAAATTAGAAAGGAACTGCTGGGAGAAACATGACACAGCTAACATTAAGACTAACAAACTGTGATCAACCTTGGCCTGCAAAGGGAAACAGTGAAAAGGAGAAAGCAAGCACGGTGAAAGGGATTAAACTTAAATAGAATTGGGTATTTCCAGCAGATCGCTACAAACAGATACGATTATTTTATTAACACAATTTTTAGAACACACTCAGGGATAGCAGAAGTGGTGTTAAGCTTTGCACTGGAGCGGATGAGACGTAGGCACATTCCTATCAACTTTACTACAAAGGCAGAGGAGTAATTTCAATCAAAAAAAAAGCACAAAGGGGAGTACCTTGCTTCTGACCTTACCGCAGCGCAATCTTGCGGAGAATGTCTCTGAATGCCCAGGAAAGCAATTCGGTCTTTATAGGGACAGTGTTAAGAAACACAGAAGTACAGTTACTTCAGGCATCCAGTTTAGGTTCCCTGAATTTCCCTCCTGAAGTGGTTTTATCTTCTTTGCACTAATCATAGAACACAGGCCCCCAGCTTTGGTTCTCTGAATAATACCTAAGCTAGAAGTTCAAGTCGCTTAAAACTGACTATAAAATATCACACATACAGAGTGTAAGAATGAGTTCACTCCCTTGAGACAGCAGCACAGCTGTTATGTTTTCAGAATCTGATTAAGAGCTCCAATGTATTCCTTCACGAGCTTCAGTAAGCAGCTGAGAGTTTGATATAGATATGAATACTTACCGTTTCTTTTTTTCATGCTCTAGCAGTTGTTTATGGAGAAAAATTTCCTTGGCAACATTACCTCCTTCTGCCAGGATAGCTTCCCTCATTTTCATCTCCTGCTTCTTTGCCTCAAAGGCCATTGCTTTGTTCCAAACTTGGAGAGTTTGGAGTTTTTCCTGTGAAGCCATACAAACCACAGTTACATATTTGATTCACATATTAAAGAATATGAAACAGAGAAGTTAGTGTTGGTCCCCTTATCTAAGTATAAATTTGTGGTAGATGTCTCTGAAGTAGAAGTTACTGTTTTTAATAGACACATCAGTCACAGTGCGCCAAGATGCAGAAAGCTCTGACTAGATCAGGGCTACTTTACCCTTCTAGCCTGCCCTTGAAATGCTACTCTGTGAAGCAATGTGATAAGATATGGTTCTAATCAAATCAGTATTAAATTAAGACCATTCCTTCAGATTCTACAGAACATAAGTAGAAGAGCAAAGTAGCATAGCTCAGAAATTCTTCATTTACATTATTTATGTTCTTAAGTAACTGGGTTTCTTCCATATGTTTTCTCCATGCAAAGTATTTCTGCACTGGCATACAAATAACTGGAAATGCTTCTGGCCAAGTTTTGAGAGAACTTAATCTGTAGCATGCGTTATTTTCAAGAGAGTTACCCTACCAGAACAACTGGATTGTTGACAGAATAAACTCCATAAGTAGAAGTGTCAAAATCTGCCCATACAAATCTAACACCATAACTCCCATAGTTAAATTCCCCCCAGTTTCAAAAGAGATTTGGTCGGCGATCTGACAGATCACACAATTCTGCAATGAAAACTGAAATCACTTCCATTAAAACCTAGCAGTCTAACGACTCGGTTGCTTCATTCCCCATCTCAGCCACCGCAGCAGTACCCTATTGGAAGTTATGCTGGTTTTCAGGGAAAGCACAGCTTGTATCCTTCTCTCCATATGCTCCTGAGTTTTCACTTCTTCCTTTGCATTTTTTTCATGAATTCTGTAAGCAAAGTAAAACCTTTCAGGCTCATATCCTGGAAAGCTTTTAGTATTAGAATGTTTAACCTGACAAGTAGTAATTGTCAATGTCACCATTCTTCCTGTAAGCCTCTGTGTTTACTATGATACTGGGTGTGGGTAAAACAGAACAGTTGGAAGACTCTTCTATATACGGTACTGCTCAAGTTACAAGTGCCAACAGGCTTTCAACTAGTTTGCTCAACAACTTTTTTTTTCTTTTAATTTTGAATATGAAGAATGTGTTCCACATTACGACATATGTCTAGTTGCTAAAATCAAGTAAGAATTCAGGTGTTGCTCATATAACCAATATCTAAACAATTACATAATGAACTTTATACGAGCCAACTACTTGTACCCAGACTAAAAATAAACCCTAGAGACTCTGAAAGCTAGAAATATGTGGGCATGAATCAAGTCTGAGAGTATTCCAGCTAATATAATGGTAAATTAGAAAAAAATGAGTAGGATCGATATATTTGATGTATTACTAAGGAAAAAAAAAGAAATTTATTTGGGTGTTTGTTTTTCTCGATTATTATGAATTTGCACATGCCATCTCATGAAAAATAAACCAACACAGAAACAGTACAATTATTTCAATCATTTTTTCAATTAAGCCCTCATATACAAGTAAAAGTAAGTTACAAATGTTCACACTTTCTTTAGTAGCAAAATAATTCAATACCACAGTAATTATATAAACATAAACCTGTGAAGAGAACATTTAATTTACCATCATCCAGAAGAGAACAGGAGCCCAAAGAAATGGCCTATCAACCAAAGCAGGAAAGCTTTTTTACCACATTTCAGAGGGAATATAGAACAGCAGAGCACAAGTTTCAAGCCTGGAATTTAGTTATACTACTTCACACTCTGTCAGTTAATGATGCATACATATATAAAATGTTTCAAATCATTATTAATGCCTCAAGCAGTCAGACCCTCTGCATCTCATAAAAAGGCAGGCCCTTCAGCTACAGGGAATTGGAAGACCATCCTAGGACAGTAAGTGGATTTTCTTCTTTCAGAGTCCTTTTGTGCCGTGTAAGATTTGAATGCTTCACAGCACAGGTACTGTGGCAGAAGATTTCCAAGTGTAACAGAAGATACACCTAGCAGAAAAATGATTCTTTTTCAAAGGCTAAAGGATAAAGTATTGTACACCAGAATACATACAATGACAGAAAAGGAGTGAACAATCACCTTGCCATGCTTTTTCTCAGGAAGCACACTGCTTTTTCATGGTTCCTTTTGGCATCTTCAAGCATCTTTTTATGCCTTTCTTCATATTCCTTCTGCGCTTCCTCTTCTTTTCTACAAGGCACAGGCAAACCAACAGTTGCAGCAGGGCTAAGGAAACCTTGATTCCAACACAATGACATCGAAGGGTGCAGTTGGGGAGTTTATTAATATGTGCCCAAACGAGGACATTAGTCTTTCCCCCACGTACAGTCTCTTGTTTTCACAAAACCTATAGACAAATTGATAAACTGGTGTCCTCTTGCTCTCTGAGAAACCTCAATGAATCTGAAGTTCAGAAGGTCCTGGCAGCCAACAACAATGCAGACACATGCAGTTAGTCTGACCTAACAAACTTAATTTCCTTAAACAAAAAGCATTCAATTTTTGTCTTTAGCAAGTTTATTTTCATATACCGGAAACCTTTACCTGCATAACTGCAAGACTGTAGGCAATTCTCATTTTAATTCCATTTCCTCATAAAATGTTCCTGAAGCAGCACCCAGCTAAGGAACACAATACCGCTGGTATTTGAATTAGCTAATCTTCTCAATTGGCTAAAAATAATACAGAGAAAGGAAGCAGAGTCCGACTTACAGACACTTACTTTTCTCTAGACCGCCAATTTTCTTCTGCTTGCAGTGCTGCTATTTTTTCCTTCCAAATCCGCACTTTGGCTCGTTCTTGGTATTGCCTTTCTAGCTCCTCCTCATCTTTTTTAAGTTGTTCATGGAGGATTTCGTATTTTCCCTGCTCAGTCTCTGTCTGCCACATCTCAAGCCTTTAAAACAAAGCGTGAGCTGTTTTCACTGAAATACTGACATTCTTTCACTTACTTAAAGCTACTGAGGTAGGCAAGGCTCGATGGTGAAAATGAAAATGTAGCCATGTTTGGTTTGGTTTTTTTTCTTTTAATTATGTTGTAAATCATACCCCGTTACTAACACAGGTATTGTACCTTTCAGACTAAGGCTCATATGTAATAGTATATCTCATTTTAAAGATGTCAAAAATATTGGTCAAAAAAAAAGTAAGAAAATAAAGCTCAAGGTTCTGTTTCTCAAATTCGCATTTAGTCAGAAGAAAATATGAAAACCAAGAAAATTTAGAAGTATAGCTTTTTCTTCAACAGTAAATAACTTTCAGGGACAAGCCACAGCTTTTATTTTCCTGTTTTGCTGAAGGAATTTAGATACAATAGTGATACATATAAACAGATTAATACAGTTATTGCTAATATCACAATACATGAGTCAAGCATTTTAAAGCTATTATGCAATACTGCCACAGAACATACTGTGTTGTGGTTAATCACATCTATAAGCTTGTGCTTGTGTTCTTCCTTTGATGTGGTGGCATTAGTCCTTGTACCTCTGGTGCCAAAATGTAAACACACTCACCTGTTGCCTTCTGCAGAAAGTTTTATTCTGTCTTATATAAGTAAATAATTTAGTATGCGTGAACAATCAATCACAAGCAGCAATATTAGCTTAGCATAAAAATACACAATACCATTACAATGTCTCCATCGTTCTCACTTCCAATCTTTTCCTTTATGCCTTATAAAAAACCCACTAAGAGGCATAAATCAGAAGTGTTTATGCTCAGAGATCAGTATCACAGACAGGTCCACTTTAGTCCAGCTTATTTTCCGTTTAAAATGAGACCTGTTTAGGTGCACAACATACACACAACTCCAAAATTAAAATCGAGACTTCATTTATGTGTGCAAAACTAACTCAGGAGCTGAGCCACAGCCACCAATTTCCTAAGCAATGAGCTGTTCAGGCTAGAAGTTGCTCTCAAGATCTTCAGCCTTGCATTTAACCCCACAACCTCAAATTATGTAGTTCAGTATTTACAAGCAACTTCTGTAGTGATTAACTTTTGAATCCATTAAACATCATGTGAAGATCATAACAGAAATTAGCTCCCACCACACTGTTTTCTCATTCCCTCACTTACATATTTTCTTCCAGTGTTAAAGCAGTTTTTGACTCAAAATCCTTCTCTTTTTCCAGTTCAGCACACAGGCGTCGGTGCATTGCCTGAAGGCGGGACAAGGCTGCACTGTTAACATTAAAAAGAAACGATCAGAAAGAAATTGGAACTAATAAGTGTTAAAAAAAAAATCACCCTCCTCCCCCCCAACAAGATCAGCAATGATTAAAAAAATAGCTTTCAGGCTGAGATTTATGTTTTAGAATTTCACTAATTTATGGAGGCTCTTACTTGACCTTCCAAGGGTCCACTCTACATTCAAAGGCATAGCTTGCTTTAAACTATTACACATTGGTTGCAATTTACAGAGGGGTATTTATTTCAAAAGCACTGACCAGAAGTTTAATGTGACTATTCATTTCTCGAGCTGATAAAAGTAGTCTTATTAATGAAAATAAGTTTAGGCGAACCTAGACTGATTTTGCTTTTAAAATGGCATTACAATATCCCTGTACTTTGCCTACAACAGCAGTGTTGCCACACAGTTGTTTCTTTTCCTTGGTTTTCTCTACCCAAGAAAACCAGCAGGCAGTATACTACAGAACCAACAGACACCGAACTGACTGTATTCAACATAAACTTCCTTCCTCAAAATGAAAATTAGAAATCTTCTACCTGCAGTTAGTACTCTAACTTCAACATTTTTGAATTGGGCATCAGCAATGCTAACAGTAGGTAGTATTTTCATTACTGCTGAAATACGATGCCTTTGAGCTTCATAAGCCAGAAATTCATCAAGCCTTCTCACTCCCCAATTCACTTCCTAAATATAACAGATTGTGAGAATTGCTATTTGTCTGCATATCTAGACCTCGCAGTTTGACCCATCGTAAGTATAAAAACTTCCACAATACTTTTCTGTCTTTGTTGGGTCTTGTTACCAAGCCTGTCTCCGAGATCCTGAACAGGGATACTAGCACCCATCACAGCAGCCTCATTAGCATTCAACTCACCATTTTCATTTAAGCAGCTATTCCATTTTGGCAGTTAACCTACCCTTATTATTCTAGCATTGATCAATACACTAACTTGAAGATTACCACAGGTCATAAAATGCAGCTGTGAAGTTTGTTCACAATACACTGGTTCCTGGTACACAAGCCACCCACTTCTTTCTATTTAAACCAAATGTGAAGAGTACAGTAAATTGCCTCCCACTTTATAGCGAAAGTGTTTCAGAACAGCTCCTGCATGCAGGACTACTCCTGAAAGGCATTCATGCACTTCATAACATAAAACAAACAGAAAAAGAAATGGCATATACATATAAATCCTGATTGTAATAGTGACCAGAAGCAAAACCATGACCTCCGAAACTGCCACAGCATATTGGTGTCGGTTCATCATACTGAACAGAAGTGATTGAGACCCTGATAAACATAATTGACAGTAGTGGGCTAGGCTGATTTAATAATCTGTTGTTATATTTTAAAATATATACTGCTTTCCTAACCATTCCTAAGTTTCCACCTCTTTCTGCACTGATTTACCTAACAGAATATTACCTCTAGACCAGAAAGCACAGAGATCAAGGATTCGCAAGCCAATGCAGCATTATTCTTTATTTCAAAAGGAGGAATTATAACCAAAAATATGGCAACCAGAAAGTGACTGCAACATTAGTGTTCACCACCACGGGAGTGAATGCCTTGCTCTGCTCAGGAGCTGAAGTGCAGTACCCTTCTATCAGAACAGCCTTCCCAGCTAATGCAGTTACATGTTAACCTGAGAACGGCAGTGGGTTTCATCACTGATCGATTAACATCTTCAATATACGTGCTTAAAAATTCTATCAACTGTTCAACAACATGAAGAGATGAAAACAGGAAAGTTTATCTCATTAATTACACAGATAAACACAGTGGATGCCTGTTATCTTTGGTATCCAGAAATACTCTCTACCCACACATTGCCAGCCTCCTCCTCTTTCTCTATTTCAATGTCTACATTCTCCAGCTGCTTTGCCAGCATCTTGATCCGCAGCTGACAGGTACTCAGCTTGTCTCTGCAAGGAACAAACAGATTATTTATATTTTCCAAGTTCTTTACTCTTTTCCATGAAACTCTTCTTTTTGGGGGCAAGACTCATGAGCCAGGATTCCTTCAACCCTCCCAGCTCCCCACCACCATCCCACTTTTTCTTTTAAGATCTTATTATGGAGTTCTTCAGAAGCCCTTATTAATTTCAAGCAGTTTCTCCAAAATCTAGAAAAATGTAACAAGAGTTTATTCTGACTTCATCCAGCATTCAGATACTATAACAAAAAGACAACAGCATAATTTTACGTTAGCCTTATTCGGATATATTTGCTGCTAAAGAAAATCTTTGTGACCTTAACATAGCAAAACGCTCCTAGCAGGAGCTTATCTCAAAGTACGTGAGGAACTTCACCGATTCTAATGTACCATTTATTTACATCACACTTAAGAAAACGTTTACAACTCATTTTCCACTTTATGTTTCCACCTGACTGTTGAACCAGCAGGATTGTGCAGCCATCACTGAAAGGAATTAGTGTCCAATTCTCCCAAACAAAACACCTCTTCTTTAACATTCATTATGATGCTTCATTTTTTCAAGTACTGCATTAATTGTTATCCTTGATCCTTAATTCTTTACAAGGGTTTAGGAATACATTATATATATTATATTAAACAAGTGTTTGCGTCATGTAACTTTCATGAAAAAATTCTATAAACTCTAATGTTTTTAACAGACACAGTATCCCAGTATTTGATGCTGATTTATGCTGATGGATTATGTTCGCTTAAAAACTAACCTGGCTTTTTGGACGACAAGTTCCTTTTCTTTGGTTATGTTGTTGAGCTCTTTTAGATTCCTCTGTAAGGTTAATATGCAAATTCTATCTGTATACTTCATATCCGGAATATTATTGGTGTTGCCCAGACAGTGTTCCAAGCTTTCCCTTTGAATCAAAACACACAATTAACAATGAAAACGTAATGAGAAATTGAAAAGTTACGTGAACTTTGTACTTCATCCACTTACACACTTGTGGGCTAATTGTTTTCTGTTTTACTCTTATTCTAGCAAAACTGTTACAAATATGACCAGTATAAATGAGGAAAAAAATTAACATAATCTGTACAAGAAGTTTACGTGCACGTATGTAAGCCAAGATTTTTAGACTTAGATATTTAATGTTGAACATTTATACCCACATTTAATGCATTTATTATATGTCTTTGTTTTGAAATGCCTGTGGCTCCTTGTGATTAGATCTAGGGTTTGCAAACTCTAGTCTTCCTGGACAACAGTTTAAAACTTTAGAGGGAACACTCTAAACTAGCTTAAACCATATCACATACAGCTGATCAGTTTGTGGGGCACGCTAATCTCTCTTATCATTTTGGTCTGCTTAAACATAGAGCAAGAAGAGGTTTGAAGGTTTGGGTTGTTTTGGTTTTTTAAATCATTTTGATGTATTTTGTGTTTCTCTGTTGATAATGGTAACACTATCAACTTTTACTGGCAGTAGGCATATGTGCTATGCAACTTACACACACATATACCAATAAACATTGTCTGAGCTTTTCAGCATGCCTTATAACCCTATGCCAGGTCATGCCAGGGCAGAGATTAACAGTCTTCTCAAAGTAAGCCAAACTCTGCTTTGATCTTTGTGAAAGAGCAGCAACTACTTAAGGCCACGTTCAAACCATCAAATTCCTTTTCATGCATGACCTCTGTTACATGTAAATTTATTTCTTCAGGAATAAATCCACCGTACCACCTACTTGTAAAAGCAACCTAGTACTAATCTATCATCACACCAATTCTGTATTTACCTTACTCAGCTCATTGTTTTAACAGTAGTAACCTATTTATTTCTTGTGGAAATGTTCATATTGCCTATGACTAATTTCACAAAAAACGCGTAGTTGAATTAACCAAACCTTCTCTTGAAAAGAAAACACTATAAAAGAAATTTCTGATGGAACTGGAAACAAAACAAGTTATTTACATGCTAGAATCAGATTTGTCTTGAACTCCTTCAGAAGCATCTGTGTTTCCCATCTTGCCAGCACCAGCCAACTCTTCTTCAAGCTTATATTCTAACAGATATTAAAACAAAAGTTTAATAGGGACTTAGAACCTCAGAATGCAAAGCTCTGGTATACTTGCTGTCAAGTCAAAACATGGAGAATCAGAGATGACATTTTATAGCATTAGTGAAACGTATATAAAAAAAATTTATGTGGCAAAACACACAGGACTACTATTGTACACCTGCAAACAAGAACAGGAAAACGTTCTCTGCCTTCATTATGGAAATGTCACCACAATCCCACAGAGGGTCGGCAGGGAGGGTAATTTATTGACAGGTTTTGGCCAACAGTTTAATTTGTTTATCTTACACTACCTTATCCCACTCTACTCGGAAGCTAGAAGACTTTTGTTAAGTATTTATGCGATCAAGAAAATGACAATGAGAAAAGAACAGCCTAAGATAAAGATCAGTATTGAGCACTACACCATACACGATAATCTGTAAAATGGTAGCTGCGCTGCCTCACATAATATACTGAAACATAGTTTTGGATACAATTAGAAAAACTGGATGCCTTTTGAGAGGTATCTGGTGCCAGCTTAGTGTCTTAGTGTCCAACATCCTCATAGAATTGAATCTGTGGAAGACCTAAGCTATTCTGGAGCCCGATGAGAGAGTAAAGCACTTCACATGGCACTAGATGCCAATGTGTGAGCAACCGTATCAAGTCCATACAGTCAAGTATTAGATTTTTACCATCAATAACTCTGAACCAAAATGCTTTCCAGAGGTAAAAAGCAGAGAATTTACTGTTACAGAAATAATGGGCTAGATTTGGGTTAGTTACGGCTGTGTAGCGTAATGCTAGAGAACACCGACTGGAATCATTGCATTTACTTGGAATATCATTCAACCCTAGAACTGTATTGTTCCCATCTACTAAATTAAAAGACACATTAATGTCAGGGTTTTGTGAGTTATCAAAACAATTCCTCATTTTCACCTTCCCAGTCTTCTTCCACATTGCAGAACTGACCAGCTTGGTCTTCTTTTTCTTCCTCTTCTAGAAATGGTAGAAGAGATTTTTGCTCTTCTTCCTTACCACAACTGCTCTCACTATCTTCCATGCTGATGGCTCGCTCAGAATGACCAGGCTAACAAAGAAAAGAGAACACATTTTATATATATATATATATATATATATATATATATATATATAATCTCCAAGAACTTGCAAGAGTGGTGACTATATCTTGAGATGAATTAGTAGCATTCAATAAATACTTAATGCATGTGAAATAACTGGATACAATCACACACCTTTGTAATAGTCACACTTTTTTAGTATCAACTTTAATAAATCTCTTATAGAAAAGAAAGGACACTGCCATTTTATTTTTTTTTAATAACGATCAGTTCAGTAACAAAACAAACCTTCTGAATGTATTTTATCCACTTAGGCAACCACTTTACCCAGAACGATTAGGAAACAAACACTAATTGCTCTTGTGTCTTATGCAGTTCTCCAATGTTAAGTAAACTGTTCTCAAATGTTGATACAATTTATCAGAATTCAGTAAATTCGATATGCCAGCTAGAATGAGTTATTACCACATGGTTGAACATTTCGTCAAGATCTTACTCACACAGAGACTTGTACGTGTGATTAATTTTAATGAAGGTGGTAGGTCAGCTTTGAGTGCATTTATGTAAACGCTTTTGCAGAACTCAAAAACATAAGCTAGAAGAGAGTATCTGTTTTCTCTAGTTAAGTAACACATAATCCACCATGGAATCTGAAGCACGGAATAGACTAAATTGTAAGAACCACCTTGAAACAAAGATGGAATTCCTATGCTGGGTTATGGCTGATTTAAGGATGTTAGTGGCACTAAAAAGTAACCCAAACATAAATAGAGCTGCCGCTGCACCAGTAGTAGCCCAAAAACTTTCTGCTAAGCCACTGCACCATCAGGTAGCGCAGCTCCAACGCAACAGAGCTTTGGGTAAATCAGGCCAAAATCTACAGCAGGGTGGCCAGCCCAAAGGCCTTCTGTAAGGAAACCACAAGCCAGACAGCAGCGAAAGCCACATTGCTTCCACGCTGGGTCACGTTGCAGAGCCCCGCACGGCACCTGAACCCCGCGCCAGCACCGGATTCACGCCGGAGCCCAGCAGTCCCATGCACAACTGCACGGCCCGGGGCACCCCCGTACGGCCGCGCTCCAGCCAACAGCCACAAGCCCGCCCCAGAGTCGGCAGCGGAGGCAAAAGCTCCCGCGCCGCAGGCCTCTCCGGGGTCTGCCCGCCGAGCCAGCCGCCCCCCGGGGGGCGGCCGCCCGCCCCCGGGGCGCGCGGGCGGGGCCGGGCCGGGCGAGTGGGGGCCGCTCCCGCGCCCCTCCCCCGCGGGCAGGGCCGGGCGGGGCCGGGCCGGGCCGAGCAAGGGGGCCGCTCCCGCGACCCTCCCCGCGGCAGGGCGGGCAGGGCGGGCAGGGCCGGGCGGGCCGAGCCGAGCAAGGGGGCCGCTCCCGCGACCCTCACCCCGGCGGGCGGGCCGGGCGGGCGGGCAAGGGGGCCGCTCCCGCGACCCTCACCCGCCGCCTCAGCGCCTCCTATCCCCGCAGCCGCGCGCGGCGGCCGTTGGATCCGCTGCCACGGCAACGGAGCAAACCACCGCGATGGCGGGGCAGGGGCGCCGGAGGGAGCCCGGGCCCCTTGGCGCCGCTGACGGAGGGCGGCGGTGCTTGCGCGGCCCCGGTGCCCCCCCCCCCCCCCCCCCCCCCCCCCCGCCCGCGGCGTGGTGCGTGCCGGGGCGGGAGGAGCCGCCCGCAGGCAGGGCCCGCGCTGACAGCCCGCGGGTGCGGGCTCCTGGGGCCGAGTGCCGGCTTCTAAATTTGCACTCGTGCGAGCAGGCAGAATTACAAGATGTAGGGCGGATACTCATGGGCGCGTTCAAGCCAATGAATTCCAAAGATTTGAACCAGCTGAGCAGTTGATCAGGGTTTGGTTTGTTGGTTTGTTTTTTTTTTCTTGCTTGACGATTATTTTATTTTTAGTAGTGTAGGTTAAAATATGAACTACTATGAAACGCAACGTCTTTCCGGCTTTGACTGGCAAGATTTTTTTATGCGTTTTCGTGAGCTGTTCTCCGATGTATAACTGGAGGACTGGCACACGGTGGCATTAACGCTGCCGTTGCATTCATGGGAATCATTGCCCAGGCGGGAGCACCCGCGACGCCCGTCTTGGGCAACTCCTTGGGGTGGTTCCAGGTAACTGAAATCAGAGAAATTTTCAGTGAGCTTTTCAGCTTAGTATTTATTCTACACGCGTTCATCGATTTTAGGCAAGTTGGTGGTATTGCGATTAAAAATCTTCCTAGTGAATTCACATGACTTTCTGCAATGCCGACGTCTCAGATTGGAGGTTGGAGAATGCACATTTTAGAATACTGAAGCCTTCCGCGTTTCCATCCAGGATTTCTTTTCAGAAATAAGCCCGTGCTATCCTGGCCGTGGGATTTCCCCATTAGTTATTAATTAACAGTTCTTACAGCAAGAATCGTGTCCTGATCGTGCTGCCCATTTATAATGTCACATTCTGGACGCTTCCTCCAGCTTCAGCAGAAACTGCAGGTTTTGAGGTTCCTTGTTAGGCTTTACTAATCCTTGCAAGTATGCACAAAATCACTAAATGAAAAAGTATTTAGATGATCGAGCAGTAATTTACATAGTAAAGCTAAATGTGTCTCAGTTGGAATACTCTGTTCTTCAGGGGAATCTCCTGACCCTGCGTGTTTGCTACCAGGCGTTCAGTTTCCAGATTTCAGCGCTTAATTGGTAATTAACTACGTTTCCGTTCTATTCTATTCCAGGTATTACCTTGACAAAGTTAAGGAACATGCGGTTCGATTCACAGAAACGCAGATTCTTGTCCCCTTATTCTTGGCACTAGGCCTAAGTGACATGCTAGAGAAATTCAGCTATTCGGAGATTCAGAGTGACTCAGTTATTAAAATCCTGGGACATCATTCTTTAAGCAGAGCTCTCTACCGAAATGCACACTGATCTGTACAGAGAGACGGAAAGCATTCTCAGATTTATTTAATCAAAAATGTTCCTCAGTTGCAGGCAATACTTCTGTAATTTTTTTGGTTGCTATGAGAAGTAAGGTCTGGGTTTTTGATACCGTGCATATAAGCACATGCCGCTAATCGAAGTATTTCTTTCTGGCACCCACAGTGTAGAGTTTCTGTTACTCACAGTGACCAATTCGTTGTCCTACACTTATGCTGTAGGTCCTCATTCTTCAGAAATGTGTGGGCATTCTTAGCTCTATAATGGTGGAATCTTGATTTTATGGCATCTATTCATATTACATAAAACAAATTACATACAGACGTTTGCAGGATTAAAGCTACAAGATGTAGGCTAAAAATATGCAGTGATTAACTGTATGGCTCTCTCTGCAGATCTGGAATAGATATAACTGTTGTTAACTCTGAACCTGCCAGTTCACACTCCTATAGTCAGGATGTGAAAGATCCAAGCACTTTTTTTTTCCCTCTCAATAAAACACTTGTAAGAACACCTGGCAATATCACCGATTTTCAGTTTCTTGTGATATTTTTATTCAGGGTATTTATTCAGTCCCAGTTTACAACTGTTTGGACAATTTTCCTAACAGCAACAATAAATGATAAGTGTAGTTTTAGCAATAAATAAATACGAGTTTAACCTCTAAGTTTCCTAAAAACCTGACACTTCAATCAAGAAAGAATAGCTGATCTGTAACCTTGCTGTAAACCATATGGATTATAAGCACTGCTGCAGCCAGAGACATAGCAATCAGAGATGACGAGAAATTGAATTGTCATTCTGGAGGAAACGTTGACAAAGTATTCACTCTGAACTGGAACAAAGTTCCAATCGCTAATCCAGCTTAATACGGAAATACCGGATGTTTTGTTCTTAAAGTTTTACAACAGCCCCCTTCCAGTCGGCACAAGTCATTTCAGAGTGCGCACTACCCGTTACATCTGACTGCGTGATTCCCTGGACACTGGTCCCTGGTCCCTGGTCATGATTTTCTGTCCGGTGAATCCTTTGTGACTAGGGAAAGGCAATCTAGGTTTTTACCGTCCATATAGATGTGAGAGGAGAGAAGATATCTGCCATTTTTCTGAAGATGCTAAATTATGGCTGCCCAGACAAATTCATCTCTCCCAATCCACAATTTATGTCTATCAGCTTAAAGTCAGTGAACCTATTCCAGCTTTAAGCCCCAGGAGATTTACGAAAAGGCGTTGGTTGATGCTACTCTTCTAGATTCTGTAGGCACTGACCACCAGTGATACATCTCTGAGGAACTGGGTAATGGAGTGTGTGTGTAGAAATTAAAATCCTGGTGTTTTTCTTCTCATTGTGAAGATAAATTTAGAGGCTAATTTAGTACCACCTCATGAGCAATTTGAAACTTAGGAGAACTGGACAGTTGGGTTTGCTATATGGCTACATACTGTGCTTCTACAGGCAGTTGGTATTTTCTTTTCTGAACGTTTCCAAGGTGACAGTAGCTCATATATGGAGCTTTCTAGCTTTTAGGCAGGAAGACATGCCAATAATGGAATCTTAATTTTTGCAGTGTGGTTCATATCAGATTACATAAAACAACTTCTCTGCCCCTATTCTATGATAGGGATCAATGTTGGACTGTAAACAATGGCAAAACATTGATAAGCATCTTACCAGCGAGTCGTCCATACAGACGGAGAAAGAAGGAATGAGGGGGGCATTTGCTGTCGGAGCGCTCCACAGAGTCATCATCCAAGGATGACATCAGCTGGGAGTGCACCATTGAGGGCAACACCTCTGGAGTAAGACAATCATCTCCAGGCCTGGAACTAGCCCTGGCTCGGGAGCAAAGTGGGGAATTTCATCCCAAATCTGTTGCACAGAGAAGAGAAAAAGAGGGCAAAGTGTCTGGCCGCACTGCACGTCGTGATTATCAAAAAAATCTATGCAGGCAGAGGGAGGAACTGGATGTTCTACAGAACGTTTGGAAACAGATTAAAACTAGACTTCTCCGCCAGTGCTCTAGGTGAAAGGAAAATTAATGTTGTGATTATACTGATATTTATTAAATACAGACAAATTTGTGTTGGGGCCACGGGACATTCATACAGTGCAAGTACAGTACAACCTCTGAAATGAGCTAAATATTTCTACCATGCAATTGCTACTGATATTCCCAAATCTCATTTATAAAAATAGGCATATGTGTGTAATTTATATATCTGGAGACATTTGGCGACGTTGCCACAACAGTCTTTCACGAGCTGTTTATGTGGAATCGTGGGAGAGTGAAACTAATTATCCGTGCGGTACATTTTTTGCCTCTAAAAATTATATGTGACAATATGACATCTTTACTTTGCTGGCAGTAAAACCACCTGTCCTGCTTAGAGAATGATCTATTAAGAATATCAGGTAATGCAGTGCAACTCTAAAATAAATTTAAATAATGTCCTTTTGATATGCTGTCAAAATCCCGAGGTAATAAGGGGCTATGAAAACTTGTTATTTGGCCCAAATCACTGAGCATATTCCTCCTCAATCCTATCAAATTATGCTCTCCAATAAATTATTTTACAGTAGGAGTTACAAAAATATGGAGGAATATGATCAGGAAAAAGTCACACCTGTTACGTGTTCCAAAAGAAAAATACTTGACAGCTTTTGAAATGTGGGTTTCTGGGTTTAGTTATAAGCAAAACATTACTTCAAATTTGTGACCTTTCCTTACTACTTGGGAAAGGGTAAATACTTCAAAAATTAATAACTGTTAATATAGTAATAATAACATCTAATGATTTTATAAATAAGAATGTTTAAATGATATTTATTTGTAAAGTTGTCCAGATGTGGGCAGAGCCCATCAACTTTTGATAGACTGATGTGGTCTGAGAAAATGGAGATACTGGCCTAGGTACCACGTTGGTTGTTAGGACAGTGCTTTGCCACGTCTGCTACAGCTTTATGCGTACCGCAGCAAAGATGAAAGTTTGTTCCAAACCGTGTAATTCTGACCTGACAACCTGGTCGTCTTGGAGCGTGGCTTAATCCCATGCGATCTCTGATGATCCATCGAGCTCCGTATGCGAGGTCAGATCATAGGATGGGTATTTTCATAACAGCCAGTGCCTGCAGCCATACGGGTTGAGGAGAGGTGGTAATTTAGTAGAGTGACAAAAAGGCTTAAGAAAAATTGAGTATCATGGGCCGTCTTTTTAAGAATATTTGACAGTTCCAAGCCAGTAGCTAAAGGAAAGCTGTAATTATTTTCAAGAGGATTAGATGAGAAAGATTTGGGGAGCTTATTTATTTTGTTTTGTTTTGATGTTTTAATAGCAATTTTAATTGTTTTTTAATCTCTCTCTTGAGCAACTTTAATCTCTCATTGACTGCAAAGAGTTTGGGATATTCTGCTAGAATTGTAGGAAATTAAATATATTGTTGATCATTATTGTTTTATCCCCTCTCTTCCCTTTGGCTAATAGGAATTATTAATTTTGAGTGGGGGTGTACATATGTGTACATGTGTGTGTATATATGTAACGGCCTGTTCTTAAATATGTATGTGTATGCAGAATCAACTAAAACCAAGGCTGAATGACCTAGCGTTTGTCCTTCTTCTATATAATATAGAGGATATAATTAAGGCCCATATACATCAAATGTAATTTATTTATCTGAGCAAAGTTACACATTTATTTTAGGATGTTGTGAGAATGGATCTCAGAACATCTTTTTCCAAAGTACAGACACAAAGTGGTAGCTAAATCAGTCCTGTGAAAATAACATGAGATGTTGTTAAACCCAGGCACTATTATGGTGGTGATGGATGGAAAACCCTGTATATATATTTCTTTCATTGGTGACGACACTATTGTATAAAACCTTGATCATTCAAGATGATTTCAGCAATTGGATAAATATCCCTATGCAATGCCCAGTGAAATGAATGGCACAGTCAGATTTTTTCCAGAGATAATCAGAACCCTGATAATATACCTTGATTACCAGATTTTTTTAGAAAAATTATTAAAATCCTGAGGCTAACCATATTCCCATCGCAACAGCATTGAAGATTTTGTGGGCAGTCACCTTACTGGTTTTGGCTGTAGAGCTGCTGAAGAAGGAGCATGGTGGTAGAAGAAGTACGAGAGAGAACTAACTTAATGAATTTGGAGAAAATATGTAGGTGATCCTCTTCCTCTTTTTTTCTTTTGCAATATCAGAACCACTGACAGCAAAGAACTTTTTCATAGGATCAAAGTGAGCAAGTGCTGAAAGTGTAGTTGTAGAAATACAGTTCTTTTGGTAATGATTCCTTTAGAGGATTGCCATTGTATTTTTACTTGTCTTAATGGTCAAATTTGTAGCACCATCTATCCCCTTAGAGCCTATGTTGCCGTGATGCACTTATACCAACACACAAATAGACACACACACTTGTATATGTTATACCCATATAAAACACACATGTACACACAGTCATTCTAAATGTACAAACTGCCTCATCTGATTTTTGCTATTTTTACAGATGTATGCTGAAGATACAGAAAACTCTTCTTTTTTACTAGTAAATGACAGCTGTTTAGCCAGAGAAAAACAATACCAAGGAATTCTCAGAGTAGGCACGTGGCTCATTGGAACACCATCCTTAAGAGCAGGAAAAATATGAAAAAATGTCAACTGAAAATATCCTGACAGGTGTAAATCTGCTCTATTATACAGGGAGACAAAATCATTCTGTTCTGTATGTCATCCTGTAAATTCCATTAAAAATCTTTTGGTTCCCCTCCTCCAAAAAACCAGTCTTCATTCAACAATCCAACTACTTGAGTTTATATTTAGGTCTTTTCCTCCTTAGTGTGCATTAGTTGCCGGCATGACCAGGGAAACGTGCAGAGGAAGGAAAAGATCAGAAAGAAAATAAACCCGCACATTATTCTTACACGCTTACAACATACAATCTTACACGTGTGTGTATGTACGCTTGTGTGTGTATTGTGTACATCTGTACATCTGTTCTCCTGGATCCCACTGTTATTCCCCTCACCCACCACCCCTTAGTTGCCATTTGAAATATTGGAATTAAATAATAATACAAAATTAAGCACACAAAAAAGTAAATGGAACGATTTACCCTGGGTGCATCCTTTCATTTGATTAAGGTATCTGCACGTTCATTTTTGCTTTACGGTATAATTTCTTTAAAATGTCTCCTTCACAGTGTTTCCTTTGTGGGTTGGTTTTAAAATTGTCATTCTAGATTGAACAGCACCAAAAAGCAGAGGAGGCGGAAGATGAGAGAAGAAAAGAGCGAATATGGAGGAGAAAATCGAGTATGACCTGCAAGTACAGATGAGACCAAACTCCCGAAGAGCCTTCGGGCCGGGAGGGTCACCTTCCTCAGGAGCAAGCAGAGGTCCCCGAGAGTTTGCAAGGCACAAGAGGTGGAAACGTGCGCGGCGTTCCCGAGCGCTGAGGGCGCCAGCCCCCGGGCGACCGCCGCACGGAGCATTGCCGAGGCGGGGTCACAGCCCCGGGCTCGCCCAAGTGACCCCGAAGCGTTTCGCTTCGGAGAAGCTTCTCTGAGCGGCCAGGCAGAACTTCGTAAAACCTCGGCTCTGCCTCTCTCGGGTTTGTACCGCCAGCCTGGGACAACTTTTAGAAAGCGAAGAGGTGGCAGTTGCCCCTCACCAGAGTCTCCCCCCTCTTTACATTCCCTCTTCCCTCGGGAAGCTGCTGGCAGCCGGGCTGCGGCTGCGGGCGCCCCGGAGTTGTGCGGCCGGGATTTGCGGGGGGGAGCGGGGGCGGGGGGAGGTGGCAGCGTGCTCCCAGCACACAGCCACGCTCCCTGCCCGCAGCCCACATGCCCCGCTCTCCGCCGGCTAGCCCCAATCTTTGCCGGCTAGCCCCGCTCTTTTGCCGGCAAGCCCCGCTCTTTTGCCGGCTAGCCCCGCTCTTTTGCCGGCTAGCCCCGCTCTCCGCCGGCTAGCCCCGCTCTCCGCCCCGCTCTGAGCTCCGGCTAGCCCCGCTCTTTGCCGGCTAGCCCCGCTCTTTTGCCGGCAAGCCCCGCTCTTTTGCCGGCTAGCCCCGCTCTTTTGCCGGCTAGGCCAGTTCGCCTTCGCCCTCCGCTCGGGCTGCGCCTCCCGCCTCCTCCCTCTGGTGCTTGCCCAGGACATGTCTGGTACCTCCGGGGCGCTTTTAGTTTGCTCCCCCCCGCGCTCGGCGGGATCCAGCTACCGTTTGGGAGGTTATTTTCGGCAGCCAGCCTTGCACCCGGGAGGACCGGCCGGAGGACGAGGCGGGCGCCGGTGGGCGCGGCGCGGGGGGATGCCGCGGCAGGGCAGCGGGGCCGGGGGGCGGTGAGGCGGGGGCGCGGCCGGGGTGCCCCCGGCGGAGGAGGAGCCGCTGCCCCCCGCCCTGCTCCGCCGCTCCGGCTCCTGCATGGCTCCCGGGCACCGCCGGCAGCGCGGGGGCTGCTGCTGCTGAGCAACAAGACATTGCTTTAAACTCGGCCTCAACTTAGCACAGCAAGCAAGGATGGCAACGCCACTGGAGCTCTGGAGCTGCCAAGAGAGCCGGGGAACCTGGGTTTTGTTTGCCACCGTCTAATAAATGGGAGTAAAATGGAATTTCTTACCTGGGTTTTTCCTGCCTTGGTTCTACTGTGCACCCAACAGCACAGGTGTATCAGGTAAGAAATCGCCTTATCATTCTTTCTTAGACTGGCCTTAGGCAGCCGTTCTTTCGGTGTGGCTGGGGTGAAAAATGCCAGGTCTGGCTGTAGGTCCCAGTGTGGCCCCGGGGCTGCTCTCCCTTTTGGGGCCACGACTGCTTTGAGCGAGTGTTCGGTAGAAAAAGGGGTCTTGACTGAGGAGTTTCCTCAATGTGCCCCATCTATTTTTTTTTTCCCCCTTCTTTTTCTAGCAGAGGATGCACTTTGCCAACTGAGCAGCAGTCCCTTGGTTAATCCAGGGGGGTGTTTTTTAACAGGGTGCCCGTGGAAGCCTTTTCCCGAGGGCACTTACTCTAAATTGGGGGCAATCACTTTTCCTAGGCACTGCACATCCCAGCACAGCCTCATGCCCTTAAACAGCTCTGTAGGGGGCCTGCTCGAACATGAAACTCTTCCATAAAACCCAGCACAACCAGAGGGGTCCTAACTGAACAGCCTTGCTTAGGGCCTCCATAGGCACAATTAAAAAACCCCAGATACAGACATTCCTTTCTAACGGGTTTGTTAAGCCTCCTGTACTTGAGATAAGAGGAAGAGACTGGCAGGGATCTTAGAGAAAAAAAAAAAAGAAAAAAAAAAAACCACGTTTGAAGAATGCCAACCATTTCTTAAAATAATAAATTGTGAAGATACATGTTTGCAATTCGCAGCCACATTTATTCCGAAGGTGTTAGCTAGGCAACCAGCTATGCTCTCTATATATTCTCTACAGATCTGGAGGCTGTATGTGGAGAAAGCTTGCCATGATTATGCAATGAAAATAGAAGGGGGAGTAAAAAAGAACTTGCTGCATGTAAAACCATGCCTACATCACCCAGAGCAGAGATGGCTGTGGTATTAAAGGGGTCTTCCCACTTCTACTTTATGGATGTTATTAATAGCTTCAGAGGAGTATAAGAAGCAAAGTGATAATTGTAGTAAGATGTAACCTCGCTGTTACAGTTTTTGGAATTAATTAGTGAGATCTGATTTTTTTCACTGGGAAGGAAAAGGATCTCACATTAGAGGAAGTGTCAAGTCAACTGCTCATATTCAGGGCTGACATAATGTTTTATCCTATGACCTTGAATCTGCTATCCAGGGTCAGATCCTGACACCCTCATGCTCTGAAGCAATCTACAGTGAAGGCAGAGGAAATACTGCTTATGACCTAAGGGCATCAAGATCTTGCCCATAATTTCAATGATCCTGTTTCTCTATCTGCACTTGGGCTAGCATTAAGTATTTTGTTCGAAAAGTGGTGGTTTGAGTATAAAAGGAGAAAAAAAGGAATCTTAATGAAGAGTCAGCCTTTGCAGCCTCTGTCTTCAAGGTCTGTTTCTTGGCACAGCAACTGCCAGGATATGTGCAACCTCTCATTTGTTGGATAAATGATTTTATATTTGGGTTAATTACCTAGTTATTTGACGTTCTTCCTCCAGTTACACAACAGTGACGAGATGTTTGTTAGACATATGTGTACTCATGGTAGAGGGTAAGGCAAGGCAAATTCTAGCTTGGGAAATTCCAGCTACTCAGTTTGTAGTAGTTTTCCCAATATGCCAAAGGTGCAGGACATTCAAGGGTCAAAGAAAACTGCTCTGTTTAGTGCAGCAGTTTCCTGAAGATTCAGGATTTAGGGTGGCTATGGCAGAACATTGTTTAATCCTGTAAAAAGTGAGTAACCTTGCTAACAAATGTACTTTTGATGAGTTAAACAGAACTAAACCAAAATTTTATCCTTGCATCAGTAAAATTACTCACACACAGATGACCTATGGGATAATTGCCATTATAAGGGCCCAAGAAGCACATTAGCTTCCTTATTCTTCTTGCTTGGAGTTCTGTAATATGATATTACATATAATTATTTTTGTTCAGAGATGCTTTTATGGAGAACAGTATTTTATTAATACTGTAGTTTTATAGTAATGGGCAAAACTGCCAAACCCTACATTTTATTGCTCCGATTTTGTTTCCTAAATGTAATGGATTCGTGGTTATGATGACAGAGGCCATCCAAACCCACTAAGTTCTCTGCTTGTAAGTTCTATGAACTGCATATTGACAGGTGTAAGCAAATCATATTCAAAAAAGGAGGAATTTTTCAGCAAGTTCTGAACTCAGGGGTATGACAGAAGAATTCCCAAAGGCAAAAACTACCTATTAAAATAATGTTAAGCTTTGGCAGAGGAGGGAAGTGGGGAATATGTGTAGCCTGCTTCCTCACAGCGTTTCTGAATGTCCTTTCAGGGTGCTCTAGGGGGCTGTACTTGAAGCAATTTCTCCATCATGTGTGCTATTTGACTGAAGTGAATAAGCCAAATTCATGCTAAGTCAGCACATCCTACTTAGGCCAGTGCTGTTTTCAGGTAAACATTTTTTCAAAGCAGTATTTTGTGGTCTGCTTGAGACAGTTGTCAGTGGCAGGAAATTTGGCCTTTATATGATTGACAGCTCTTTGGGCAAAGACTGTAGCTACCACTATTTTATCAGAGTTTGATATGCTGTGGATGCTGCAAAAATAAATGTGTCACAGTGAATGGGATTATCTGCTGAAACACACTTAGAGGAATATTTCTTCATTTGTGGAGGGAAAGGATACTGTAGACAGGAGTTCTGGGATGTAATGTCTGTTTTAATTTTTTAAAGAGATTTTAATTTTCTAATTAAAAATAGGCATATCTTCTATATTTACAATTCTACTATGTTAAATGACTTTTATACGTTTGCATGGAATTGTCCTTCTGTTGTGTGTCTCCCTCAGCCTTTTACTTCTATTCATGGAAACAGAGCAGTTTTAACACGTGAATATATTCAGAGCGGTCCATTTTCTGTAGCTTAAAACTCAGAGAGAAGAAGTAAGGGCTTTGATATTCAAAAGGTTGCCATGAATTAAGCCTAATGCCTTTTCAATTACATTTCAAAATACAAAACATATTTACAGTGAGCTTCCCTTAGAGTCAGGAATGGCAGATGGGAAGGATACACACAGTGCTCTGGATAATCCTGGAGTTTGTCAGAGGCCAGATTGTTCACTGACCTTGCAGGATATTCCTTGTCCTTTTCGCAAGAAAAAGTTTTCTTGAGTGGCAATGACATCTGGGACATTTGCCCCCAAAAGATTATCTCAAAGAAAATGAAACTTACTCCATCCCTATCCTCAGTATCAGTCAAACTGGTTAAAAGAGTCATATGATAACTATGTCACAGTCCCAAAAGGACTCAGGTTAGCAGATTTAAAGAAGAAACAGGGGATGCAAAAAGTGATTATCCACATCTCACTGCTATACATGTTGTCAAAAGGTGAGAGCGCTCTCCCTACAAGCGTGACCTAAAATCTCATTGGCCACTGACTTAAAGATGCTGCTGAGCTTTTTGCACTGCTGCTAGAGCTTTTGGCACTGCTGTGCAAAAATAATATTGCTAATGTTATCTCTTGTCCAGCTGCTGTAGTGCACTTGTTCACACAGAACATATAGATTGCCTTTTTCCTTAGTGTAATTTAAATACTTAACCGGATTTTTTCTAGTAATATTGATAAATTTCTAGCAACCATTTTCAAGCAGTGTTCTGAAAGATAGTGAAGGCAGGCTAATACCTCACTTGCCTGACAAGCCCTTTAAAGCTGTGCTGTCCAAGTTGATTGCTCCTCCAGATCACTCCACATTCGTAGAACGCAATGGTTCTGCTACAGCTGGGAGCAAGGTGGCAGCTTGGATAGAAAGGATTTTGGGATATATGTGCTCTTTATTCTAGAATGGGAAGAGATTAATTTTTTCGTCATTTGAGATTCATTACTTGGAGCTGCTTTCCCTAACCTGTGTTGAGGGCAGTTTTGTTAGGCAAAGAACTTCATAGTTTTGCCAGGTTTATCAATGGTGACTTCCTCTCCCCTTTGTGTAGTGTGCAAGAGAACTAACCTTTTCATAGTTTAAACAGCAGTAATCTGTTTTCTGCTACTAACAACGAGCTCTGCTGAAGTTCTCACAATGTTTAAACTCCAGATATGGACAGATGCAAATATGTTCTCCAGAATATCTGCTGGAAATGAGATGTATACAGAGTCAGAGTGTGGATGAAAAACCATCTTCAGCTTTACATTTGGGAATGACTTCCAGAGTGATACTAGTCCACATGACTATGTTGCCATTCAGTCAGCCAGGCCCTCCACTCTGGCCTGGTGCAAAGTAAAGATAAGCTTTTTGATGAGCTGTTATGCCCCTTGAATTTTACAAATCAGTAGCTTAATTTTACAAAGTCCTTTTCTTACTAAAACAAGCTTTACAGCAGCTTACGTCAGGAAGTGAAATTGCTGAATCAACAAATAGTAGTTTCCCTCTTTTCATCTTTACTGCTTACACTATGAAAAGTTAATCCCTTCCAATGCGTCTTTTCTGTGCTGGTCTTCCTTTTTCAGGTACAATAAATGAATAATATTTTAGGTCATATATAATCCCAACCACTTATCAAGGATGAATTAAATTCTCCCACTGTCCTTCATGTAACTTTAAAGAACTGGATCTGATATACAGAAGTCTAGAGGAATGGCTCAAAGGAGTTTTAACAAACGGGCCTGTAAAGTGCCATGAAAATAAAGGTCTGTTTTCCAAAGTCATCATTTTTGACTGCAGGCTGCTGATATTCACGCTTTTGCCTTCACCAGATAAAAAAGAAATTAAAATGTGATAGGTAGAATAATATTGTTGGGGTTTTTATTTCTCCTCTCCCTCAATATTCTTGAGAGGGGAAGAGGAGATTTCTACTATGCTGGAGGACCTGGGATGACTTTAGACCTGATGAGCACATATCAGACTGACGCAGGCAGAACTTGGACTCATTTACACCGTGCTGAATCATACACCCAAGCATACAGCCCCTGCTGCGTTAGTTCTTATGTCTGTATTATTTCCCTTGCTCCATCAGCCTTCATGTCAGTCTGACAAAATGTAATTTGAAGAATATGGCTGTTTAAAGTGATTACTGGGTAGTTTAAAGGTAAAATACAGGTTCACAGAATCACAGAGTGGTTGAGGTTGGAAAGGACCCCTGGGGATCACCTGGGCCGCCCCCCTGCCCAAGCAGGGCCACCCAGAGCCGGTTGCCCAGGACGGTGTTCAGACGGCATTTAAATATCGCCAGGGAGGGAGCCCACAACCTCTCAGCAACCGACCCAGAGCTCAGTCACCCGCACGGTGCAGAAGTGTTTCCTGGTGTTCAAGCAGATTCTCCCGTGTTTCAGTTTGTGCCCGTTGTCTCCAGTGCTGTCACTGGGCACCAGTGCAAAGAGCCTGGCTCTGCCTTCTTTACACCCCCCTTGTATTTGTATCATTGTAAGTTCCCCCCCAGCCTTCTCTTCTCCAGGCTAAAGAGTCCCAGCTCTCTCAGCTTTTCCTCCTATGAGAGATGCTCTAATCCCTTAATCATCTGCATGAAAACAGCCTAATATTAGCAAAAGCTTCTGGTAACTCAGTGATAACCATTCGTAAATGAAACTTTAGGTTATTCTGATTCGCATATTCTTTTTTGAGTATCTAGGAGCCATTCTGTGAGCACCATGCTAGTGTGTAACTGAGTAATTTTGTTGCCCATTTCAAAGAAATTTGAAAATGAACCAGTAGTATAAACATCAACACAGTAAATCTAACCATAAAATTATTGCAGCTGTAATACTTTAATAACCCCCACTGGTATTAAGTACATGTAGCTCCACTAACTTGAACACATTTGCTACACTGATGATCTGACCCTAAGGCTTTATTAATAATAGAAACAAGATTCATTTTAATTGTGTCATGGATATTTAAGTAAAACTCCCTCTAGATTGTAATCTGCTTAAAACACATGGCAAGCTACAGCCCACAGTTTTTAACCCAACTCTCATCATTTTAACTTCGTTTTAACTCTATGTCTCTCCTTAATGCCATTAAAATAGAATACTGACACAGGATAACTGTAAATGCTTCTTCAAAAAAGATGAAGCACCTGGCAGTTCTTCTAGTGACATTACTTCTTTTGTAGTAAGTGACTGATTATAAGTCAGTTATCTGGGGATGAGTTCTTGATGCACGCAAGTAGCAATACCTATTGTGAAAGGCCAGCAGCTCAATTTGTTTGTTTTTTTTTCTCAGGCTGAGTACTCATAAATATACACAGTATTCTAATTTTATGATGACTTGTACCTAGCACTCCCGTACTAATGTGCATGTAGGAAGCATAAGCTAGATTCTCCCATCCTCACAGATCAGGTACCCAAGATAAGTCACTACGGTGCAGTCACCTTTTGACTTGAGTATTGTTTTCAAAACACTTTACAGAACTTGGCTGCAGTTTTAGCAACAGAAATAGAAAAGCACCATCTTCTGCTGAAAAGACAAAGAGATTTTGGGCAGATATATTCATTCATGTTTATTCTAGTTAATTCCTCTAACTACAAAAAGACTTAAAGTATCATATAAAAGGAGCTCAGATAATTTACTGATAAGGACTACCATTACATATCTATGGCTGAGATTTACAAGTTACAAATAAGTAACTTGTACATTTTTAAATAAAATACTTTCAACACAGCATATTCTCTAATCTGCCAAGGCCTTAATTTAAAAAAATTGGTTTCTGTATTAACCGATAGTCTTAGTATTTTCAGAAATAGGTAGTGAATGTAAAAGAAAATAAATAAAATAATTTCTGAACTGCAATGTTTGATGGTATTGCAGAAGAAAGCCAGACCCTAGCATCTGGATCTTGCCAAGTATTATGAAACTATAATTTCATTTAATTAAATACTGACAGTTGGATGATTGAAAGACCAGCACATAGGAAACAGCAGCCTGATAGAAAGAAGTGTTTATATAGTTGATGAGACCCAATAAAGAAGGCAAAAACTCTGTCAACATCTGTTATAAATCTTCAAAGCCCTTGTCTAAATCAATTATGTTATTCCAATTTATGTAGCTGAAAATATGGCTCTGAGTCTTCCAAAATCCTTACTCAGAAGAGATATAGGAACCTGAGAAATATCCGAGATAGTCATTAGAGATTAACATACAGCAGTGTGCTCATGGCAAGGAAACATTTTAAATGCAATTTAATATATAGAGCCAATTCTAACACTTTGCCATGAACTAATGAAGTTTCCCTTTGGAACAGCATCCCTATGCTTTAAGGTCACATAAGCTTTGACAGCTCCGTTAATGCAAGTTTTCAGTCTCTCTGCTGCTCAGAACTTAAGATTTATACATTGTAATCCCAGAATGCCTTCCTTATATAGTTGACTCCATACTTGTGGGGCAAGAATTCTACAACGAGGGCAATCAAAGGTTTTTCTTTCAGTCCTCTGTGAGAAGAAGCATTGGTTATTGTAGGATACCCTGCTACTGTGCTAGCAGTAACTACACGTGCTGAGCTGAATGCCCAGACTGGCATATTTTGGAGACAAAAAACATGTACTTTATGTGGGTCAATGTCACATGAACATTCTAAGAAAGTTATGTAAGTACCAAGGCAGAATATGTTTATGGTATATTACTCCACAGCCTTTCACTGATGCTTAACGAGTTTCTCTTCTGTTACTAGTGATATATATCTCTCAAATGCCATATATATTGCTGGACTCAGTGGAAGGTGCTAAACCAGCGCTCAGAGAGTTTTGATATAGTACTTGCATGCAGATACAGGCCCTCTCAAACCACTGGCAAATTTTCTCTTTGCAAATAGTTGTGGTAGACGTTGTCACAGTCCTTCAGTTCTCTATTCCTGTCATGTCAATCACAGTGCTGGCAAGAGGAATTGTGTGAGCAGGCACAGATTTGCTTCAAATGAAGTCTGCCAGCTCAGTTTAAACAGTTAATGAAGACAATATAAGCTTGCCTTTGTTTATAAGAGATTATGGAACATCCACATAACTGCTTGTATGAGGAGGGTTGAGGGTCTGGCATCTGCCAGGTGGTGGGAAATGGCAGCAAGAAACTGTGCTAACGTCTTCAAGGAGCACCACTGGATCAGAAAGAAGCATGTGCCTAGCACCTGAGAGATGGAGCCTTATTTCTGGGAGAGGGACTGTGGCATGCTGCACAAATCTGACAGCAACACATTACCTCCCAAGCAAACCCTACTGCCTGCTTGGTGGTTCACTAAGGTCCCCAGGGTGACTACAAGAGGATGCGTGCATTATGGCATCCCACACTCCTGACCTGAGGACAGATGGCCAAACACCCACACTGCCTGATGCGGGCAAATGCAAAACAGCACAGGCAGGTGAGCTGGGGCCTTCCCAGCATGATGGAACCATCCCTAGATGCTCAAAACTCAGGGGCACCTGTGGGAAGGTAGAGCGGGACAGAGACATTTCAGTGCTATGGATACCTCACTTACTGCTCAAGACCTGGGATGGGAATGGCCCCAAATCCAGGACCGTATCTTTGCAGTTTTCAGATGTTTGTACACCCTCTATTAGCATTGCTTTTCCTATTTCGGAGGCCAATGGTACTTTTCACAGTATCAAAAATGTTGAATCCAAATTCCAGCTGTGTAATTTCTACTATTTTCCCATCACATTTGACAATACACCAGCCGCCTTGATCTCAGCTGTTCCATAGTGGTACTAGGAGCTGTCACAGCTGCTGTGTCCTGCTACCCAGATAGCTGGATTTCAGCATCCACAGATGCATTTTATGCAGTATACAAAGTATCTTGATTTCCCTCATGCTTTCTTTAAATTTCTAAACCTTTTTCTTCCTACTTTTTTTTTGGAAAAGAAAAAACCTTAAAAAACCATGTGCTTGTATTTCAGAAAGAGGCCCTAGTCTTGCCTGAAATATGTTTTGATTTAAACAGAAATATCTGAAATGGTTTTCTTATCTATATACAGTATTTTTCCACTAAGTTACCAATACAGCTGATTATATGTTAGGTCATCTCTGGTATAAAAGAAGTCAATGTCTTCCATTACCTGTTGTTTTTCTGTTTGTAAACATGGCCAAATTTTAAAAGATACTTATTCTCTTTACCTAGAGCTATGAATGACATCGGAGATTACATAGGCTCCAACATCGAAATATCCTGGTTACCCAACCTGGATGATTTAATGAAAGGGTATGCACGTAATTTCAGGCCTGGGATTGGAGGTGAGACTTTGATAGTAATGTCTCTCTTGTTTCTTACAATCCTCTACCCTCTGCTGTTTATGTGAACTTCATCCTCTTCATGATTAAAAGGTTGTGGTTGTCTATTACTTGGATACTGGAAACAATAACAATCAACTATATGGTTGATCTTAAAAAAGACAGACTGTACAGCAGAATTAGCAACACAGTCTGCTTGCTGGTACAGGTCTTAAATCACTGATTTCTAAGTTGAAGGAATTTTGAAAGTGGCAATAATTTCTGCATTTGCTTGAAGTCATGCTGTCTGAAACTAGATGATGTGGTTTCCAGAAGGGATTCCATCATTTTCAGTAGCTGTGATTGTATCTCATGTGCTTTACCATTAAAGCAAGGTGTTCTGTTGGAAATTGAGGACATGATCTGTAAAAGATTTAAATCTCTTCCTCTAAGGTAGCTTTTACTTGGGAAGTGTATTTTATCACGGAAAACACTTTTATGAATTCACTCTGTATGAAAGAATTAAGAGTCTTGGGTCATCTATATTTTTATAGGTACTATGATGATATAAACATTTTTTTCTCAGGTCCTCCTGTTAATGTTGCTCTTGCAATTGAAGTAGCCAGCATTGACCACATCTCAGAAGTGAACATGGTACGTTACCAGTTAAACCTACCAAGTTGTGAACATATGTACTGCAATGACAGAAAGTGTAGAAAACTAACGAACCAGAGAGAGAGTTGATCCCCAGCGTGTTTGGAGTGGAGAAATTACCACCAGAAGATACGGCAAAGAACAAACATTGTCTTTTAAGACACGGGCAGAGTCTCTTCTGGTAGACATTGGCAATTACAAGGATCTAGCCACGTATAAGTCACTGAGATTTCTTACTACAGTTAGCAAGGTTGGATCTGTGCAGCACTTACTAACAGAAAGCCTAATTTTAAGCATTAACTCCAACTCCTGTTCAAATTCTTTTTCACCACAGATACTTTCAACAAGAAGCTACAGGAGCAATTGGTTGTGAGATGCTCCTCTTTTTTTTGTGTAGAAACCTTTCAGTAAAGCAGTGGAGTATAACAACTTACAAGTCACATAAACAGCCATAGGCATGAATTAACTGCATTTCTGAAACACTACAGATTTCATTTTAAAACCAAAACTTTGACTTTCTCTCCATCCTTTCCCTTCATTAACACACGCATAACTTCACCTGTTTTTCTAGTTTTGCTTTAAAAAACCCTTCAAAACCAGAAGCTGTACTTGTGGAGATAAACAAACTCATTTTCTTCATTAAGACAAATGCAACTCCTGCAACACATTATATGTAACACTGACATTGAATCACTTTTTGATGTCTTGTGTTTATCCAAGGTAGAAGCATATGAGAGAAATTAAAATGCTTGGGTAGCTCTGTGGTTGACTGAGTATAAAAATACTTATTTGTACAGGAAACAGTTAATGCATTTCTAGGCTAACACAATGATTTTTGACCAAGTCCCAAGGCTTTATCATTGCGTTTTTTTTAGCATCACTTTTTAACTGGGGTTTCTCTTCTCACAGGAATATACCATGACAGTATTTTTGCACCAGAGCTGGCGAGATGACCGTCTGTCTTATAACCACACAAATGAGACTTTGGGCTTAGACAGCCGGTTTGTGGACAAGCTCTGGTTGCCTGATACTTTCATAGTAAATGCCAAGTCTGCCTGGTTCCATGATGTGACTGTGGAAAACAAACTTATCAGGCTCCAGCCAGATGGAGTAATTTTATACAGCATCAGGTGAGTGAGAAAGAGTGCAAGGGTACTCTACCACGTATTTTTGAACAGACTGTAAAGTAATCACTCAGTTTTCCTGGGATGATTTCCTAAAATAATTACTAATTTAAAACAGAGGAAAGTACTGGTGACTCCTATCAGAGATCCCTTTGCTTTACAAGGATTACACTGCCAGGAAGGTATCTTTGGCAATGCTCACACATTTTCCGCTGCATAATCACTGATCACTTCCAGAGTGTCCTTAATGGGAGATAAGCATCTCACAAGTATTTGGTCAGCAGGCAAGGAGATGCTGAATACAGCAAAGATTCTGTTCTCCACTCTCTCGCTATTTTACAATGGAACTATGAGCCTGATTTAGGTTCAACTATCCATTTTCCTCATCTTTCAAACAGAGAAAGTGGCATTTCCTTGCTTTGGAAGAGTGTTCTTGCTGGAACTCAGTAACTGTATTTAAAGTTAATTGTGTAATGTTCTAAAAATTAATGAGTGTGCACTTTTGAAATTTTAAGTCACCCTTAAAGTATTGGTAGTGATCTTGGGGACAGTGAAAGGGAGTAGATTTGACTCAGAAAAGTCCTTTTTTATCATCAGAAATAGCTGAAGTGTCCTCTGACATTAGACAAGTCATTGGACCTTTCTTCAGTTATCCCCCACCTTCGGGTTTCCCACAGACTTAGTAAAGATAATAGCCATAAGCATTTTGAAAATAGTTTCTGTATTAGTATTAAGGTTTCAAAGTTTTCCATTTAGTCTTTGACTTCTGGGGAAAAGGCTCTGTCTGAATGCAACTAACTGGTGTTTGTGTTGCTTGGAACAGGATCACCTCCACAGTGGCCTGTGACATGGACCTTTCCAAGTATCCAATGGATGAGCAAGAGTGCATGTTGGATTTGGAGAGCTGTAAGGGCTGAGTACAGTGGTTCATATAATCTGTATTTTGTTTAAAGCCTGCATATATGGTATTTAGCTTTCTGGAGTTTGCTGGAATGATTCTGCTTTAGTCAATGATGTAAAGGGTGCCTTAGGATTTAGAAATAAAGGGTACAAACAAGAATCCCTTCATTCTCGGTGTTGGGCATTAGACTATGGACTTTTCAATACCAGTTCAGCTCTGATCCATTTCAAAGCTATAGGATTTAATTTAGTGAAAATGAACAACCTACAGTCCCGCTGACAAATGTCTGGAACTTTGTGCTTCATGTAAAAGCTAGTGCAATTGTGATAGTCACTAGCATTACTGAGGTTTGCATCAAATCCAGTGAGAATAAGGAAAGAAGCCCACAGGCAAAATTTGACATGCTATTTTTTCTTTATGAGAAAACAGGAAAAAGAAAGAATTCCCTATTTTTAATGAATGCCATTGTGACTAACCCTTACATAGCTGTTTAGCTTGCTTAGGCTTTCCTGGATCACACAGAAATCAATCAGAATACTGCATGGATTGGCTTAAATTCATTTGTACTCACAAAGGAGGGTGAAGAATGAATTTATATTTTGTCCAACCTGTATTTTATCTATTTTATCAGCATGTAATTCCCATGAGCATTAACACTTTTGAATGAAATTCACTGCTGACACAAGGAGGGGCCAGCCAGTCAATGGCAATGAATCTGGCCTTTTGTGGATTTTCTATCAAGGAGTCTACAGGTCCTGAGGGTTCCAGACATTTGTGAATAGCAGTTTCTGAGCAGATTCACTGGCCTATTGATGCAAGTTTCTTTTTTCTTTTTTAGCACTGACTTTGTTTTCTAGGCAATTAACCACAATACCATTTTATCCTGTCAAAAATAGCAATCTCCAGTTTTACTTATGTAATCACCAAATGCAGTGCCAGCAGACAGTGAACCAGCAATCAATTCTCTCTCCCAGCAAGTTCTGCAGGGAGTTTTGGTGGTGGTTGAATTTTTTAATTGAATTTGAGGGGTTTGATTTCAATGAAACAAACATGCAGAAATAAAGCCTCTTTAAACAAATGAATGGTTTAGTAGCAATTTGTCCATTAACAGTAAAACTAGCAAAGATCGATTCCCTATGGATTTGCATATTACATAAATCCCCTCATACATATCCGCCCCCGCTTCTCTCATGTCCCTGGTGCCCTGCACTTCTCCCTAGCAGTTACCTTCCAGCTGCCACCCATGCCAAACTGCAGCCATTAACAGGCTGAGGCATATGGTGATTGTCAAGCTAGCTGGTGCATCTCAGAACGGACATGGCTCTGAGTTACACTGCTGTTCTCTAACTGGATGCACAAATTTGTTTTTCTGTTCTCTACACACCATTTCTTACAAAACTTTCAAGAACCGAGCATCTTTGAAACCTTTACCTTTTTGTCATATTGGTTTGAAAATATTGAGGAAGTCCCAAAGCTGTTAGGAGGAGAACTGACAGAAAACCGCTGTGTAGGCAGTTTACACAGGCATTGGTTTCTGATTAAACCACCTTAATGGTGAGGGAGACCCTAACAGTTGTTTCCAAGAGTGGTGGGGTTCGTATGAACAATTCGGCTGTATGTGTCACTTCCATTTGTAAAAGCACTGTAGGGCTTGCAAGGGGAGATACTGAGCCAACTGGACACATATTTTTGAGGACACTGGGGGAATCCCTGGCAAAGGAAATCTGTTTCCCCGACACTGCCTGACTGGTACAGAGTACCTATCTCATAAAATCAATGTGTGAACTTGGAGATAGACTTGCAGTACAGGATTACACTCTGATCTGTCTTCAGTAGGATAGGCATAAATAGATTAGATTTAGTAGGTTTTTTCTTTTACAAACAGAAATTTCTGTAACCCTGAGATCCAAGCACAGTGCAGGGCTAGTTTGAGTGCTACAGCAACAGTTACTCCACTTTAAGTGAGTATGGAAATGAGCTTTTTGAGAGATAATTTGAATATTTCTCATGACACTGAAGTGCATTGTTCCATAGCACATATTGCTAGTCAGCGTGAATCAACTTGGATTGTTCTCCCTGTAGGAAAGCTACCCCAATGTGACACTGGCAGCATCGATGTTGCCAGGACAGTGAATTATCCAGACTGAATCACAGCATGTTTGCAATGGGACCGACAAAAATCAGTGTAGCAGAGCAATTAGAGGACTTCCATGACAAGTCCTCTAAGTTCTTAATTTCTTCCTCAAACTTTGTGTTTATTCAGCTTTCTTTTGGCAGATGGCTACTCTTCAGAGGACATCGTCTACCACTGGTCAGAAAACCAGGAGGAGATCCATGGGCTGGATAAGCTGCAGCTTGCTCAGTTCACAATTACCAATTACCAGTTCACAACAGAAATGATGAACTTCAAATCTGGTAACAGGATCTGTCTTCAATTCAGGGACAGTATCTGACTTTTTTCCTGCATAGGGAAACCTTCTATATCTATAATAGAAAATCCTTCTTCTTAAGTAACTCATTTAGGAATCTGTCAGGTTCCTGATAAGTTTTCTCTAGCTTACATGGGCAAACAATGGCAACCTTTGCTGAGCCTTCAGGTAGCCACCGTGGCATATTATGTCCTTCAGCTCTGTATGTTTGACAAAATACTGCATGGAGCAGCCAGACAGCATGTGATAAAAAACACTTGAGGTATAGCTTGACCTAATTCGCGACTTTGGATAAAGAAAAATTTCCATTAACCGTGATGTTATGAGGCTTATGATGTACGGTCAGATCATTCTAATTCTATCCAGTAGAAGTCAGTGGTGTGTATGCGTATCACTGGGTTTATTGCAATGTTTGTAAAAGATTGGAGTAATTTCTTTCCTGCTGATTTTTCATCCTCTTTCATGTATTCAGATTCTCATTTATGCTGCACATCTCCTCTAAGCTCTTTTTTGAGTTTGAAATTAACTTGGCCTTTTAAAAAATCTAAATTTAGTATCTGGAGGACTTTCTACAGCAGATGATAAGACAGTACACATTTTGAAGCAATACTGTTATTCAAGAAGACTCATGATTTTATTTTCAGATCTGGCATTGATATGACCTGAGACAAATCATTTGACCTATTCTTAGCTAGCAGTGCTGACAAGAACTGCAGTACCTCGTGCAGAGTTTATGAACACTAATTGAATAACATTCAAAAAAGCTTTTTGTGATCCTTGTCCAAAAGATGTTTAAGAATGTAGACCTGTGTCATTATAGGAAATGTTATTTTGAGTATCAGTTTAACAGTAATTCACAGAGTCAGAATCTTTCTTTGTCTGCTCTTTTTTTCCAGCAGGTCAGTTTCCCAGGCTCAGTCTCCACTTCCACCTTCGGCGAAATCGAGGAGTTTACATCATTCAGTCTTATGTTCCTTCTATCTTACTAGTGGCCATGTCGTGGGTATCCTTCTGGATCAGTCAGTCAGCTGTGCCTGCCAGAGTGTCATTAGGTAAAACAGATAGTCTGGGGAACTAACAGGGAAGGGCATGGTGAAGTTGTAATTACACTCTCTAATAATTCCCATTTTCCATGATGGTGCATTTATGAATGCTACGTTTACATCTGCAGAAGAGAAGGTCCTGTAACAGATTTCCTTCACGTTTTAATTTCTGTCATGCTATCAGAGCAGCTGCCTCAGTAAAGAACAGAAAATAACCATCTAAAGATGATTAAAAGCAATAGTGAACGTGAGGCAGATGTATGAAAGGACTGATTTGAAAGAACTGGGACAGTGACAAAAAACTGTTCCTAGAGCTTGTGGATCTGTGCCTGAGAAAGGGTTGCAAGTCCAGATGCAAAAGTTTTTGAGGGTTAAGTCTTCTGGTTTTGTTTGTCCTGACCTAGAACAAAACCAAGGTTAACATGTTCAAAGCTGCCTTAGACATACCAGTGCACAGTTTTTTACAAGCTCGCCTGTTTTGAAAATCAGAAGCCACACTGTTAAGGGGCTTCTACTGTGAAAATATTCCTCAGCTTCAGATTAGTAAATACACTTATTATAGTGTATACTATGAAACCTAAAGTAAATTTTCTCACACTCCACTGCAGGTATAACTACTGTTCTGACTATGACTACACTGATGGTCAGTGCCCGATCTTCGCTTCCACGAGCATCTGCCATCAAGGCACTTGATGTTTACTTCTGGATTTGCTACGTGTTTGTCTTCGCTGCGCTGGTAGAATATGCATTTGCACATTTCAATGCTGACTACATGAAAAAGCAAAAGAACAAGATAAAGGCGAGAAGGCAGAGTGGAGAGGTCAGTAAGCATAAAACTGTGAATAACTTTGCAAAAGCAATCAACCTGCGTTATGACCTTGTTCTATTATGGAAGCAAATTCTTCTACCCCTTTTGGGAAAAAAAAAATTCCTGGTTAATTCTTTTGTCACGTTAATATGACAAGCAACCAAATGCAACTGCTAATTTCCCCTTGCAGCATGATTACGTTAAAGACAACATATACTTACATGGTTTGTTGCTGTATTTCAGATAGGAAATGGAGAATAAGAGAGAATGAGTAAGAAGAGAGGCAATGTTTTGAGCCAGTTTTGTATATCTTACATTTTGAGAATATATTTAGACCCTTTGATATTTGTCCAGTCCTCAGTGTAAGTCATGGCAACCTTGAGTTGCTCCTGTAGGGTTAGGGAAAAGTCATTATGAGAGTATTACGTGAGGTGGGGAAGAAAAGCCTTGTCTCAGAAGGTATTCTTTAGTAGCTGCTTCAGCTAAGATTCTTTTCGTTCTGCTACAGCACAATAAAATGCTGTCAGCAAAACAAAAACTCGGCCTGTAGTTTTGAATGTTGTCCCCTGGAGATTACTTTTTTTACACCTAAACTGCGTAAGGTAAATACAGATATACTTAGCATGGATATAAGTTATGCAGATATGAAGGCCAGTGAAACTGAACAAAGGAGTCTGTAGATGAAATTTCTTCCACGAGCTCCAGAAGGCTTTGCTGCTTTCTTCATTTACATACACGCATGTTAGTGACAGCGGAGTGAATTGATTAAGGAACTTCCCCACCCCACCCCAGTTCACAATTTGTAGTCCAGGCCTACATATTTTTAAACACTCTGGCACTTTGGGTATTATTTATTATTATTACTTCATTTTATTAAGCTGTAGCGGATACAACTGATCCATATTAATTTTCTGTTCCACCTCCACGTTCTCTCAGCTTTGACAAGAGCCTGAGAACTGCCTATTGCCTTTGGCCACAGAATGGGGTAACTGTCTCCTTAAAGTCAGTCAGTTCTTTGCAGCCAGGAGAGTGTAAGCATGCTGTCTCAGCGGTGCCTCGGTAATTCAGAGCATGTAAAATTATAAACAGAATTTAGATGTGGTAGCACAGTCTTTCAGTGGTCCTTCTGCCGAAGCAAATGATAAATACCATTCAGCACTTACGGATCTTATAGGTATTTCACCATGTATCCTGACTAGCTTGGATGAAGTATGCTACTTTTGCCCTATAAATTGCTATTATAGGTTGTCCTCTTTCCTTTGCAGGTAAACGTGAAGAATGCCATTGTTCTGTTTTCCCTTTCCATAGCTGGTGTGAACCAGGAACTGGCCATTTCTAATAGGCAGCACCGAATTCCCAGAAGCCTGCCTGGATCGTATGGCACAATAGAAATAGAAACTGGAGAGACAAAACATCAGCAAATAATCAAACTGGATAAAAAGAGTGGTCTGAAGTCCCTCTTTAAGCCCATTGATGCTGATACCATTGATATATATGCCAGAGCCGTGTTCCCAGCAGCCTTTGCAGCAGTCAATGTTATATATTGGGTTGCATACACAATGTAAAAAAACCCACCAAACCTCATGTGAAGAACTACAAATTGAACAATACCGACAGACTAAAAAGCCCTTACTGAAACTGTATTGATCCATCTCTTCTCAAAATATTTTCCAATGAGCTCAAGACATTTCTAAAGTCAAGAAAATCCTGCGATCAATTCCTACTAAAAGCAGCAATTTATTACTGATCTGATTTGGTACAGTAATAACTGCGGTCTGCCAAACAATCCTGCCTCCTTTTTTCCTGTATTACCATGAGACAATTTTTCATATGTACATATTTGCAGCAAAAGTTTAAATCTTAAATTACCATGGTTTTCTCCACTTTAAGGGTTGACCAGTAATGAAGATTTGGCTTTTCACACTCAGATAATTTCCTTTTTTGTAATGGAAGAGCTAATTCCTTGCTTCCACACAAGTGATTTTCTGCATCTGGCCTTCTCTGGGATGGTCTAAGTTTAACAGTAGTGGTAAAGTTGTAGTTTTTAATCATAAAAATCTCATGAACAAAGTAAAAAGGAATAGAGGGGAATGGAGGCTTTTTCTTAAATTATTATTTGTCTTGGATAAAGTATTGAAAATATTTCAATGCTCTTAGTCACAGCATGAAATAAAATATACTACATAAAATTCTACTGAATCGTTAATAATGACTGTATTACATTTCAGATCTAAGCTAATGAAAGCTTAAACACTTAAACACAGTAATGTTTATTAGTTTAATAGGCCCAAAAATAGAAAAGAGTGATTCAGAAACATAGGGAAATCAGGCTTTCTATGTTGGATTGGGAAAAATTTTAAAGGTGCTTGATAATGAAGGAACTCGGGCTGCATTTTCAGGAAGGACTTTAGAATTCCTTCTCTTAATTTTCAGTGAGAATCTACCATGTGTGCCTCTGAAAAGATCCTCTTTGCATCTGTCCCTAAATAGCTGAGTGAAGTAAAAAAAGGTCATAAATGACTTTAAGTTACTCAGTTGCTTTGGATATTTTTTGCATTTTTATTCAGAGGCTGAACTAATACGTTAGGCCTCTTCACTTCCATTATTTGACAATGAAATTTGTGGGTACTCATATGCACTCCTTAATTCAGGTCTAGATCCTCTCGCCCAACTCATGCAAAATAACACTTTGTTCTGTAAATAATTCCAGTGAACTCAGCAAATGAATTAAGTATTCACAACAAATGCAAGTTTCATAATTAATCTCTAAAAAACTCTGCAGCAAGTATATTGGGATATGGATTAAAACAACTTAAATAGTGTTAGTTTAGGAAACCAGTGTAAGACACTTCAAAAGGGAAATTCTTTCTGAGGATTTTGTGGCCTTGAAAGTGAGAGGTTGTTTCAAATATAGAGACTGACACAAAAGAAAATACGAAATGAGAGAGGTAGAAAAAGAAGGAAGCAAAGCAAGTGGCTGAAAGCTATGATGGAAGGGAACATGGGGACACGTGAGATTAAAGAAGCCAAAAGATGTAGATAAGAATTGTGCTGGGTTTTGAAGATGGAGATCTTGAATGTAGTGGCTGATGATTAATAGTTGCAATTGCAATAAGGATGAAACAAGCATTTAATCACAGTGGAGTGTGCACACATTCCTCCTGTCTTACTTATCTGTTACATACAGTTTGATTTCATATGACCAGCACTGAAGGATAGAGCATTTTAACACAGATTTATAACTTAAAATAAGATTTGTTCAATATCACCAAAGTAAGAGAATGATCTGAAGAAAAAAATAATGATTCTGAACTGAGCTAGGATAGAAAATATGCTCCCATCACAAGTCAGTCTTAGGTTCACCTCAATCTTTACCTTCTGTTATAACAGAAAAACTACGTGCCAACAGCGTACTGGAAATGCAAACTGACATCAAGCTATAATTGTTCCACAAAGTTTTCACCAGCCTAGCCCTGGACTGAGACACTCAGATTCTGCTCCAAGATCTTGCCACTGACTTGTTGGGCAATCTCAGTTAAGTCATTTCACTGCATCATCTTCAAAATTGATATATTGATACTGATTTCTTTCCTGTATCTTTGAGTTTTACAGAAGAAAAAAACTTCAGGAGAGACAGAAACTCTTATCCTCCAACTAGGTAAGTGCATCCAGCTAGTACTTATGTGGTGCTATTTACCATAGTTTCTGAGACTCTCATATACTGAATTAAAGCAAAGTATCACTCAACTTTCACCTTATCCAGAACGCTAATGAAATTCTACCTTCAATACATGCAGGTAACAAAAGGCTTCTCTTTCTCCTTCTGCTTCTCCTCTTTCTATTTTATTTTTCTTGGTGTTTGTTCCTGATGTTGATGAAATGCTACATAACAGAAATACACCATTTTTTTAAAGTCTGTTTCTGGTCATAATCACTTTCTCCCAAAGGAAGTTCAACACCTCTTGCTCTCTTCTGAATCATTCTTACCGTTTTATGTAATGATTAAGTGCAGAGTGGAATAAAAACAGCAGAAGCATGACTTTACAATGCCTTTTCCTTACTAAGTTGTTACTTTTTCCATGATCCTATGTCTACCTCTCCTTTCAGTTTAAAACTGAACTTTTTCAATTTACACCTGATCTCATTCTTATCTGGCCTCAGAAGCGTTGGAATTTTTAATGTAACTCTGCACTTTCATATGCAAGGCAAGATGGCAGGCAAGTCTGAAATATTCTGCTCAGCCCTTTGAACAGTACTACACCCTTTACAAAGACAATAGTGCCTTATTCTTCTCTGTTACACTTGCATAAACCAGAAATAATCTTTGTTTTAAAATCAGCAGATTAACTACTGCTGTGAAAGGAGAGTCTAACCTTTTTGTATCCTCCTGGTTTCTCCAGCTATTAGTATATTATACTGCCTGTCAGGGTCAGTATCTAATGCTAAGAGTGAAACTATTGACTAAATCCAGCTGAAGAAATGCTCACAGCAAGTTCCTGTGGAGCGTAAATCATAAGAAAATAATCCATGATTTTGGAATTAAAGTTATTAAAGAGCAGAGAACAAAGCATTAACCTAGTCCCTCTAGTGCACAGTGGCTGGTTATTTAGAGTAATTAGCAAGAAGGCGGCTGCAGATATTATAAAGGCAGTGTCTAATCTAATTACTTCAGCAGTAATAGTTTGTAATTGTGCACCTGACATAACTCTTTACACTGAAGCCAACTGAGTAATCACGTGGGGTTATTGGACAAAATTAGGTGCTTCTCCATCTGGGAGACAGTCATAGGATGCATGCCCTGCTGACTTCTTCAAAAGATTTATTCAATGAATTTTTCTGTAGTTTGACTGCAGACCTTCAAGGCGCACAGCTCAGTTATGATTGATCAAAGTAAAGGTGGCAGCAATCTTTTCCTCAAAAAAACCCAACCACAAAGCGCCAGAATGCTAGACTATCACAATGTTGTAGACAGAAGCATAAATAAAAGGGGGGGAAAAAAAAAAATAATCTCAAAACATTGCAGGCAGTCAGAAATGTGCACTGTGAGCAAACATATGGCAATGGTGTCCGTTCCAGGAATGAGGTGACTCAGAGGGGAGAACAGGTGTTTCAGCCACTGTTGCTGCACTTGCATGAGTAGCACAAAACACCTCCATCGTGAAGAGTGGGATTTTCTGAAATCTGTTTCCAGAGCCAGAAATAGAAAAGTCAGATGCCATTCAAACTCTTTTAAGGAGAAACTTCAGTACAGGAGTATGGTGGAATGATTGGTGTTTTGCAAAAATTTGAATCTTCTGTACTTTTGGATGTGCTTTACTTTTTTTTTTTTTTCCATTTAAAATCATCATACTTAAAAATCATCAGACATTAATACTTGAGATGTATTAACATCTAAAGACACGGCCCTTTTCAACTCTAATTTCATGATGCCCTTAATAAACAGCAATAATCTAAATTTGATGTCAGTTGAATGCTGGCTTTGGATGTACTAGCATCAAGGAGAGGGGGGAAAAAAAAAAAAAAGTGTATGTGACAGATCAGCAGGCACTTTTTCTGTGCTGTACCTGAAAGCATTTGTATTCCTTTCAGCAATTTGGAGTACTGTGCTATGGACTGGTGTGTCTGTGATAAAAAGAGTGGGATATGTGTTAATGTAATCATTCTAAATGTGAAGTGTTAATAAAATGTAGATCTACAGAAACTGGAGCTTCTATAAACAGACAAAATAGACATTCCAACTACTGAACTGGAAGATAAAATTCATTAGAAGGAAAATCAAACTCAGAGATTTCACCCGATAATGAAATCCTGCCTCTTCACAGTGCCCAAGGGCTTGTAAAATTCTACTTTGGCCTTGACAACAGAAGAGAAAGCACCGTTCTGTATTCATGAGTGCTTTCTGTGGGGCACTTATGCAGGCTACTGTATTAATGTTAAAAAATAGCTGTTGCTATCTGAAGAGGTTGAAAAGAGTCAGAAAGCACAAGATGAAGGGTAAGATACTGCATGAGTTTTTTGAAAGTAATGCCGGCAGTGACGGCACTATTAAGACGTTAATATACAGAAACGTCTGTCCTGTTTCTGGGTAAAAATGAAAGCATTTATCCAAGTTAAAGTAAAAGCTCTCACACCAGTTCTTAGCCAGTTTGCTAATCCCAACAGATAATGTAGCGAAACCAATTTAACTCAATGAGGCTTCTACTGTTGGTACAACAAACACTTAAAACGATTGCTCTGATTTTAAATACTCAGTCATTAACCTAAGAAAGCACTTCACATTAGGAGGAAAACAGCACCCCTGCATATTTGTCAATGAAGCAGAATAGATAACGAAAAGCTTATTGAAAGTTACTGAGAATATTTTAGTTAAAAAAAATCTGAAGCAACTTCCTCATGCCTTCTTTACTATAGCAGAACACTTGCAGTGGTTGAAAGCTTGTTTGATGCTATGATAATACTTTGTGCAATATATGTTACAAACATATATGGCTAATTCGGAATAAAAATTTGGCAAGAAACATGTCTGTTTGGATGGATTTGGTAGCTGGGGATGAGAAAGGCACTGTCTCTTTCTGCCTTTATAGCTTGTGTCTTAAACGAAATGAATTTCAGGATCTAAGCCCATCGTTACATAATGCATTAGGGATCTGTTCTCTCCTTATACCAGCTTTATGTCATGGCTATTCCTTTTACAAAGTCCTGCACAGTAAAAACAAATCCGAGAAGACAGTCAAGCCCAGGCTGTCAGAAAATATAGCACCAACAGAACTAATCAGATGTTATTGGGAGTTCACTGTTCCGCAAAGAGATAGGTCCAAAAAAAGAAATCCAAATAGCCCTCATTTCTGAGGTATCTGAAACCTCTGGATTCACTCTAGATGTAGGACCAACCAATACACAGGACTAATTCCACCAAACAAAAGATACCTCTAGCCCAGTGTCCAATCTCCACCTTTTGGTACAAAGTCTGCCATGGCGGTGCTGAGTATATACATCTTTCACTGAGATCAGTAATGCTCAGCACTCACAAGCATTGGTTTTTGTGTTCTCAAGTGGGGCAAAACCAGACAATATTACAAACCAAAGAAAAGTGCTTTTATACTTGTAGGTCTTGTCTACACAAAAAAGTTCTACTGATTTAACCAAATTAGTTTCACAAGCTGCTTTTGTCAGGATGATCATTTCAGCTCTCACGGAAAAGAGCACCCAAACTAATGGTAGAACTTCCTTGTGTAGACAAAGCCTGTGAAACTTCAGTGAGGGGATTTACCAAAAATGTTTTAACTTATATTTTCAGAACTGTTTAAATGCTTCATTGGAATACTTTAAGATAGTAAGGAGAAAAGTGCTTATTCAGAAAGGGAATGTTTGAAATAGGTAACAAATATTTTTCAGGCCCTGAAACTAAGTTGTTCAACAATAATTAGCCCTGCAACTAGTCCAGATTTCACCTGACAAGAGGATTTCTGATAGATGCATTAAGGGACAGGGAACGTAAACAAATATTTAAATTATAAAACTGACTGTGCATTATTTCCTGATTGCTTTTAAACAGTTTTTATATTCCTGTAGTAAACATAGAACATTAACCAATAGAGAATTATTATCTTCTGATTGAGGTAAGAAGATTCCTCATACAGTTTGTGTTCCTTGGGAATTTTCATAAACAAAATATTGTGTTCTATGCCTCCTTTGCATTAGGATGCAGTATTTTTTTGAATAGGAAGTTAACTCTACAGTTACATCCCTTAGTTTGTTGGCTCAGTTTACTTTATTGCAAATAGATGGGGTTGGGTTTTTTGGTTTTGTTTTGCTGTTGTGTTTTTTTTGTTTGGGGGTTTGTTTTTCTTTTATTTTTAGTTTTTTTTTCCTTACTTCATGTAAAAAGAAACAAAGGCAAGGAAAAAGGTCTTTCAAGACCTGAGAGTCACAGGCTCAAACGTTCATGTTCACAGGATCCATAATAACTTCAGCAGAAAGCCTGGCACTTAATGAGCCAGCGGGACCAGGTTCCTACCATGTAACTAATAATACATAAAAAGTTCCCAAACTAACATTACAGTTCCTAGCTAACAGAGATTTTAAAGATATGTTTGAGAGATAATACTTAGCCCAACAACTTTAAAAATCTCAACTGGCAAAGGAGTAGCAGAAATTGCACGTCCCTGTTGGGTGAGTACGGAGGAGACACTGTAGCAAGTTGGTCAGATAGAATTTAGGGCAGCTTTGGAAATTTAAGAGCTGCAAAAGGAATCCAACCTCTGGAAATGTATCCCTTTCTTTAACTCTTGCAATCCTTCTATTTCACTTGATACTCATCTTTCCCTTTTTTTCACTTGAAAAGTATTTCACACTTTGGAAAAAAGAGGAAATTTTCTTTCTCTTTGGCACTAGAACATCTTTGGCTAAACTAAGATAATTTCATCACACAGGTATGAAAACCAGCGAGACTAAAAGTATTGGTTTACGAACCTTTGTACCTTCCATAAAAGGCAAGAAACTCAACCCTGTGATCATTTCTATTGAATGATTAACCAGCACACTCCCACACTCTTTCTCCCCCATTTCATTCTCTTGCACCGCATGCTGGTAACCCCATATATGCAACAGAGAGAAAAAGACAGTTTAAGGCATTCCTCAAATTCTCCACGCTCTTAAACAGACTCTTCTGAAGATCATAATTTTGGCCCAAACACCTTTAACAAAGTCACTGGGCAACATAAGTTACTAACAAACACAGGTTTGCATCAGTTGCTTATTTGGGTAAGCAATCTGAACATGAAGAGCACTGGGAATTACCTTTGCTAGCAGAAATATCACAAAACTCTCAATTTGCATGCACTGAGTTACCAGATGGGGTAAGGAGGACATTATTCTTTACATAGCAATAAATAATTGGCCAGCTTTAAGGGGCAGGTATGTGGAACAGGCATAGCTGGAAGTAGGAAAATAACATACAGGCCATTGAGCTATTCCAGTGTTACAGTTACTACAGTCTTAAGATTAAATAAAGATTGAGTGATGAAATACAGAGTAATCTGTAAAACATCTGGTGTAAGAGTCCATCCAGACTGTTCTTCCTTTATTGCTACGTTTCTTTCAGAGTTAGACAAACACAAAAGATCTATTTCTGTACATCTTAAACTTACCACATTTTTATAGATGTATTTAAGATTATCCTACCCTCATATTTCCAGGTTGCGTGTGCAATTTTTACATATACAAGCTCATACGGTTTTACATACAAAAGATAGGAGGATTCTAGATATTGCTTATAAACTACAGTGCCTATAATACTTTAAAATTGAACGTGTACTTTATAAAGAAGAAACATTCAATATGTCAGCTATGATTATTTTCAGTTTGTCTACAATGGTGTTTCTGTGCATGCTTATTGAAGGATCCATCAGGCACTTCTTGGATGTGGAATATTTTGAACTAGGAATGCCTGTCTGTCAATCAGACTGAATGCTGGCTGGACCAATAATGAGAATTTAGGACAGCACAATTAAGTCTGGTTCAGGAAAAGCAATAAAAGGAGGATTTTTGAGGAACCAAGGTAAAAACTTGATACTCAGGGTTAAGCCTTTTTTGTTTAAAATTTTCACCGTTTTCTTCCATCCTCTGAAATGACAATGGCATGTCTTCAATGGTAGAAGCATCCATTTTCTTCCTTCCATAGTTTCTGTCACTGTTAGCTTTCAGAAGAGGGCCTGTTGCTTTCTAAAGGCTTAGGACCAGATTATGTAGCAAGAAGAAAGGGGGCCCCTATGATTTACAGTGAATTGTGTGCTGGTGAACACATACAAAGGAAAGCAGGCAAAAATTGTGTTTCTACAGAGGCAGGTTGTTTAAATATCCTGAAAAAATAAATATAGAAGCATAGAGGTTTGGTGCTATTTGCTTTTAAACATATGTAGATTGGGCTACCCATAGAATTCTTTATCCTCCTGGCTAATGAGGTGTCAACAAAAGTGAGTTAGCTTCTGGGTGCTTCTATCTTATATAAGAGAGACAAGTAAGGGAGGTGTTGACTTAAAATAGCCTTGAAACATTATTCATTTTGTCTATTTTAACATGGGCTAGAAAAACGCTAATATTCAATCCAGCGAGAAAATCTGCAGAGAATTACCATGGTGATTTCTGATGTTATGTAGGATATATGCTTTACTCCAGTTTATGTTCAAATACATTAATGCTTTGCCTTATAATTTTTATCCAAACTTAGTGGCATTTGGCCCAAATTCGTTTCCACTGGATTCAATGATTTCACTGCCATTGATTTCAACAGAAATAATAGCTTGTCTCTTGCTTGGCAAAAAAGGAATAAACAGGCTGAAGAGCAGCCTGCATGTCTGCACGTTGCTGGTTTGATCTGCTAAAGAAGACCTTCTATGGGGATGCATTTTCATTCTAGAGCAACACAGAACTGTTTAGTCACATTTCACGTATATTTGAAGATAGCAGCCGCCTCTCTCCATTTATCTGTTGTTTCGTGCATAGTCTCAAATCATCACTCTAATCCCTACTAAATCTTTGAAACCTTGGAAAGTTGACGGGTCCTAATATAGCTGAAGATCTTAAGTCACTAATTCAAGGAATAACAGGATACCTGTCTTCTCCTTCTACTGAGGTAAAACTAGTACCGGTTGCGCTTTTTTTTTTTTTTTTCCCACTAATTGTCTTTAAGAACTAGTTGTCATAATGATGTCTTAAATGAAGCATGCAGGAGGGAGAAAAGGAGGGTGAGGTTTTTTTGGTCAACCTTGTCAGAAACACACAAGTACTTTGTGGATAGAGCAGTTAAAAAAAATTAAAAGTCACTTCAGCAAAGAAAAGGTAGAAAAATCTGCAAGTCCTCCACCCAGTCATCAGGTTAAAAAACTTACACCTCTGTATCTTTCTGTCTAAATTTGTAAGAATAACTTTGTACATAATCTGTTCTGTGAGGGGTCCATATAGTGCAATGATTCTTCAACAACCTTCCGTAGTAGGAACATTCCCAAAAGCTTTAGTCATTTAAGCAATGAAGGTCCTAGCTAAGCCACTTGCTAATGAATTACACAACTTTATGTGCTCATTGAACTACCAAAATTAAAACAGAGAGCTTTTCCTCCCCATTTCTTACACCAGTGGAAAAGGAGATGTAAACATCAATATAGCAACAATAGTTCCCAAACTACACGGACAGAGTCTTCATCTCTGCTGAATTCCTCACCTGTGAAATAAAATGAACCATAACAAATATGTATCCTTTGATCTCTGTTTCTAAAGAGACTTTTTTTTCTGCCTTTTGTAAGCCAGAGTGTGCTCTGGAGATGAGACGGATCAACTGGCAGTGATAGTGAGCTAAGAACCTCCGAACTACGACTGATAATTCATGTTATGCTTTCAGTCCAAGAGCGCCTTTGCCTCCCACTCACATCTTAACCAGCAGACCTCGAGTGTCGCTCTCAGTAGTCTGCAATTCTCCTACTCCTGGAATGAGCACTAAGCAACAGCACCTTAAATATAAAACTCTAGTCCTCACTGGGTTAAATCACAAAATCAGAGCTTTTTCCCTTTAGGACCTGAGATACATGATGATAATGGTTATTGGACAGACTTTCTAAACTAATGTATAATTAAGCCTTAAAGGTAAAGACAAAGCACTTCAATATGAAAATCTCAAAACAATAAGCAATGTGTCAGCATGCCTGTTTTAGTCAAACACTGATTTGACTAAACCACTTTGAACTAACTTGAGACATTCTAGCAGATTTTTACATGTATCATTAAGTTTTCTTGAAAAATTCTCTTTTATTGCCATAATGGTTCCTTAGTGAGTGTGAGTACCTCTTTCAGTCAAGATCCTTTGGTTCCTCAAACCTTGGGATTCAAGAGTATCAGTCAAAAACAATTTTGTGATCTGAGCTACAGAAAAAACAAACCTTGCTAGTCAGTAAGTCTTTTTTTCTGTGATGATTCTCGATTATTTTTTATGTCATATCTTGTTTCAGACCATTCTCTTACCTGATTTTAGAACCCTTTCTCTAATAAATGAATATTTTAATATGGTAAATATCCCGATGTCAATGTTGCATAAGCACTTCATAAATATTTAAAGAGTTGCCCCACTTGTGACTTAACTTGTTTTCACCACAAGTACTCTTCACAAGAATAAGCCACCATATTTGTTTTCTAACCCAACTGCATGAACTTCATGTTAAAATACAAAACATGGCATACTGCATTCTACTAAGCAAAACCATTCTTTTTAATGACTATAAATTGGCTAAGCTTTCTTTTATGCAACCAAAACACCCAGCACCGTCTTTAAATCTCTCTCCCATTGCAGCCTGAATTCACAGACTCATTTTTTTTGGATCTGTACTTGTCTTTACAATACCAACTTGTACAAGTGGAAGCATATAGTATGAATGGGCAAGCATTAGGATACTCCTTTTTTTCTTTCCACAGCAGCTGTTGCTGGCAGAATAACAATAGGTTAATATAAAGCATAAGCACTCAAACAGATCTGTACATCAAAATGTGAAAAAAGAACTGCTGAGATTATGTGCGAAGGGAGGTTGGAACTATTTGGAAAAGTTAAAATGCCTTCAAATGCATCTATCAGTAGATCAGAAAGATGCAAATGTGCAGTGGAAACAATAGGCACAAGAGTTAAAATATAATAAAATTCAATACACACAATCAGTCTCAGATGCAGTAGGTACTTTCCAAAAATACACATTACTTACAGATTTTAAGCAGGATGAGTAAAGACGACAAGATAAAATTTGTTTCTGTCTCTTGGTTATGCTGAAGTCCAGCTTGAAGAGAAAATGGTTCCCTGTGACCTAAAAACAATCAGAAAAAATTGTACATTGTTAGTTATTTCTCCTGGTTTTGTAGATATTTGTGCCAAAATACTAGTTACAAGTACTACACCTGTGATATCAAATTATTTTTATGGTATTCACCAAGCTGGATAATTTTTCAATCCAGAAATATTCTCACTTCCTGCTGACTGTACTGTATAAAATTCTATTTGACAATTAGTTGTTTCTCTTGAGTGGTACACGTAGAGAAAATGCTCGGAGAGATTTTTGAATATTACTCCTTTCGCTAAAAAGGTTAAAAGACTTTCTTCACGTGAAGCCTGGAATAAATTATTTTGGTTTCATTCTGTAGATTCAGTGAGGTATTTAGGTGCTTCATCTTTTTTTTAAGCACACGGGACAAATTATTCTCTGAATAATGGCTTGAGACAGCAAGGAATGTATAACCCTACAACACAGTTTTCCTATGCAACCACAGCCTGTTTCTTTCAAGACACCAACTAAAAAGGGAGATAAGGAAGCTTACTACATTCTTGTTAGAGGCACTAAAACAGTTGTACTGCTTAGTCTAAGAGTTTCCAAACTCATTAAGTAGCAAATGTTTTTTAGACTTTTAAAAAGGAAAATACAACTAGAAAAACCTTGCACTGGAGTAAGATTAATAGACATTAATAGAAATATCTGACGCCTGAAGCAGTACTTTAGATCTACCGTTAACCCCAAATAATTTTTTTCCCCTTTAAGCATATTTTTTAAACAGTTTTCAACAGGCTGTAGCATTAAAATAAAGAACTAGCACTTATAAGCATTGTATATACAACTGTGTTTCCCAGACAGTTGCCTAGGAATATCTTGCCATCTGCTGGAAATGGGCAGATATACATGCTTAAATACAGGCTTCAAAGTTACGGTCAGAGACTATAGTACAATGAAATAGCAAAGGAATCTTTAAGTTCAGAAACTAACACTCTGGATCTTCATAACTTAGTCAAAAAGACAATTCCATAACAAGGTAACATCAGACTACTAGGCTGCAGCAGTTGAAATACCAACATTAGATTCCTTAGCAAATCAGTGTTCTCCGCTGCCACTATAAATCTGTGGCACAACTGGACGCTGAGGTTGAATGTAGTATTACATGTGTGAAGCCAGATGATCACCACGGCCATAGCTGTATAAAACAGGAGTAGCCCCATTGTAGATGAGGTGATGGGATAATAACACAGGCTAACACAGAACCTGAGATCCTGCCATGACACATTTCACTAAAAACTCACAAAGTGCAATGCCCTGCCATCTGGGGGGAAAAAAAGCAAAAAAAAAAAAAAAAGCTCAGGAATACACTCAGAATTTACAGCTCTAGGACAACAGACATTGACTGTGTTTCAAAAACAATGTGCCAGAAACAATGATCATACAATATGTTGCATTTTCAAACCAGTTACAACCTTGTTAGCTAATGCACAGAGCAAAGCAAAGCTGACATCCTCTCCAAAAAATGCCATCTGTCCAGAACTGGGAAGCATCTATTACGAAATTCAAGCATTTAAACAGTCTTGCAAATAAGAAAATACAAACCAACTAAAAAAAAGACTTCTACAATAACAGCATTACTAGTAAGTAATCAACTACAAAATACCTCTGCAAGATGTAAAAATATTTTTGTTAAGATTTTCCTCAAGCACTGAAAATGTACCTAACCTTTTGTCCTCAGTAAGTTGTGCTAGGAAAAAATAACAACAATAAACCACACAAACCCTCAAATCAGTTCTGAAGAACTGTGCTACCTTTTATCTTATCCCAGTCCAACAACTCAAGGAACTGAAGTCATCTAACTGACCTGACAGGGAGATCAAAGTCTAGCTTGCCCTGAAAGAATTATGTTTGTAGATGCATCTTACGTAATGTTCTCCATTTTAAGCAGAGGAAATTTGGAACACATGAAGATTTAAGGGCCCATTTTGAAACCCTATTGACAGTTCCCACTAAAATAAAATTAACAGCGGATACATGAATAATTCAGATTAAAGACTGATAACTGGAACTGTTTGGTGCATTTCCTTGGTGTCAGAGAAAACATCTAGATGGATGGGAATAAGTTTTGCCACTTTACTGCTACTTAAACTAGCATTAACTAATATTTATTTGTATTTTTGAAGATTGTAGAAACACCAAAAGGTGGCTCAGGGCTACACTGATGCAAACTCACCAACACATACACACCCACAAACCCCCATAAAGACATTGCCAAAGTGCTAAATGGTGTCTAAAAAGAACTTGATGTAGTAGGTGTACACAAGGTAATAGCAAAAGTCTGAGGATCGATTTTTTTTTTTTTTTTTCATTTCCAAAATAAATATTATGACTGCTCAACTCCAGGTAGTCAAAAAAAATCTAACAGTTATGACACTTGGGTCTGGTTTATTTTTCGAATTTGGTGGGTTACTGTTACCCAATGGCGGATATAATTAGGTCAACAAAAACCCCCAAGCAAACCCTTTGCTTAGATAAAATGATTTTCCAAGCGAATAAGCCAAGATAGACAAGCAAAATAGCTCTTTGGCCGGTATAAGCAGCATATCCACTAGGGGACTCTCCGAGTTAACTATCCCACGCCTTCATCTGAAGAACAGGCAAAGCCCGGATCTCCTTTACACAGGAGATGGCTTTGCTTCAATCACAGCCGATTCACAGTTTGAAATTAAAAGATCAAAGTATCGTTAGAAAAAAACAAACAAACAAACAAACAACAAAAGCAACTTTATAAAACGAGGGGCATTTCATGGACTTGCTCTTGTGGAATTGTGGTTCATTCCACCACCCTAATACAATATATTCCGTTGTTTTTCCCTCTCCCCTCTGGCCCGGCCACACAGAAGTCTAATATTGTTCATCTTTGCTAGTTTATTTCCTCTTTATTATCTTGGCGGCGGTTTCTCCCGCTGTAACAGTTTTGCATGAAACTTCTTAAGGTCGGATGCTATATTTCCAGGGGAGATGACACTCCTGGGGAAGGGAGTTTTCCCAGGAAGCAATTCTGACAGCTTCGGGTGAGGCAGCCCGGCCACTGGGTCGGGGGGTGCGTGCTCTGGCAGGGTATTAGTTGTGGGGGGGTGGGCTGCTTTTTGGTTTGAGAGCAGGGGTTTTTTTTGGAGAGAGAGAGCGAGCGGCGCCTGGGGACGACCACGGGAAGACCCCCTGCTCCGCCAGGCCACCTTGCGGGACGCCGGGCTCCGCTCCGCCCCTCAGCACCGCCCCGGCCCAGCCCTGAGGCGGCCCCGCGCCCCCTGTCGCCCGCCCGGCGCCGAGCACCGCTCGCCGGGGAGCCAGCCGCTGCCACCCGAGCTGCCCTGCTCCTCCCGCCGAGGCCACACCGGGAAGCCACAAGCCTGCGGCAGTCGGGACAACTCACTGCCTGTCCTAGAGGGCTGCGGGGAGGGCGGAGGCGCCAGCTCGCTGCCCCCACAGCGCGGTAACAGTCGCAAGCCTCCTCTCCTCTCCTCTCAGGCCTGGGGCCTCCTTCTGCCACGGCGCTACCGCGGCCCGGAGCGCGGCAGGGGCACGGCAAGGCGCCGAAAGTCCCGGCAGGGCCGAGGCAAATCGCGGCAGCGGCGCGACCCCGGAGCGCGGCCAGCAGCGGCCCGTGAGGGCGAGGGGAAGGAGGGCAGCCCGCTCGCCCGCCCTCCGCACCGGTCACCTCAGCCGCCGCCCTCGCGGGAGCGGCGCGCTTTGCCGCTTGCGCTCCTGATTGGCTGCAGGTGTTCTCTCACCGCTTCCTCCCTCGCTTTTAATTGCCTGAGACGCTCCTACTCCCCAGGTAACTGTTCCCGGCCTATGATTGGTCGTGGGTGGGCGGGATCCTTTTGGGGATTGGCTCCAGGTGAGTCGGAGCTTGCTATTGGCTGACAGGTAGTGTAGGAGGTGTTCTATTGGCTGTGGGCGCTAACCTTTTTAGTCCGCCATGTTCGGCGCGGTGGCGCCGTTGCTAGTGGAGCCGGTGGGAGGGGGGCTGTGAGGCGGCCCGGCTCCTGGGGGGGGGGGCAGCCGGCGGATTCTTGCCCCGCGCGCGCCTGCGCTGCCGCCGTTCTCCTCCGGGGACCCGCCGGCAGGGAGCCGGTGTCCGGTCCTAGGCTTCCTCGCGGGACTTTGAGCAACTTCAGGCCGTGGAGGTTGTAGCCCAGCACCGCTGGGACGCAGCCGGAGGCGCGGGCCCCGGGCAGGGAGCGTCACCTGCTCTGGGCGGGTTGGCGGAGCAGGAGGGAAGCGGGACCCGGTCTGTGGAGTCGGGCCTCCCTCGGTTGGAGGGTAGGAGGAAGGAGCAGTCCCGAAGGCCGTGGGTGGGGAGGCCCCGGGGGAGCCCCCACCGTCCGGGCACGGAGCGCGGCGGTAGCCAGGGATGTGCCCGACGCGGCCTCGTCCCGAGCGGCAGCGTCGTCTCCCGGTCGCTCCCCCCCGCGTCGGTCGCTGCCCGGGGGCCGGAGGGAAAGGGGGGGGGGGGTGGGGTGGTGTCCCGGGGGCCGGAGGGAAGGGGGGGTGTGTGTCCCGGGGGCCAGAGGGGGGGACTGCGAGCTCCTCTGAGCCCCTCAGGAGAGGAGAGGGCGGGTGGCCGAGTTCTGGAGTCTCTCCCTGGTAGCTATGGCCCTGCTTCCCCGGACAGGGGGGTGAGGGAGCTGCCTGAATAGATATGTGTGTATAAGGGAAGGTGGTGGTAACTTTGAATAAACAGGATGCTTGTCAGTCTCCAGTCGTAAAGGTAACTTAAATCGCCCCTTGGATTTCTACTGCTTTTCTTGAGTAAATTTGTAATAAACGTTAATTGAGAGCTGTCTTCCATGTATATAAAAACTGTTCTGAATTAAAATAATCTACTCTTTGGAAGAAAAGAGCCAGAAGCTGTGTTGATGACTAAGTAAAGATTTCTTTGGAGCATTTTTGGCCAAGAGGGAACTTGTTGGATGTTTTATTAAAAAATGCTTGGGATATTTCTGTAAAATTAAATTGTACAGGGTATTTTTAACTGATCTCACTTAATTTCTGTGCAGGTCAGTGGTCTTGTATATTTTCTGTTTGATTTCTCTTTGATTTCTGTGTAAAGCTATTTGTGTATATAAAATTTGACACAACTCATGTTTTGTAGAGTGTGTATATTCATCTGTATTCTGGTTTTCTTTCTGTGCAGCTGGATTGAAAATCATCTTGGGAGAAACACATATTTCGCATGTGAAGCTGTTTACTTCAGAATGAAATGTTATCTGTCTTGAACGAACTTATTTCTATATATTTATCGCTTAATACAGACCATGCCTAGCAGAATGGGCTCAAAAATTGATTTGAACAAAGACTTCATCAGAGTAAAAACACACTATAGTGGGTAAGTCAGCATGTTCTCTTCTCTGTGTTGTGTCCTGTGTAATTTTGAAGCATATTGAGCAGGAGTTCATAGTCTGACCTAGTGATGGAGTAACCAGAGCATTGGTGGATTTGTAATTAACGTCAGATCAGGCAGGTAAACTTCTGGCCTATTAAAATCCCATCCAGACTCCTGCAGCCTGCTGATTGTGGAAAAGAGTTGATAGCTTATTCTTCTCTCGAAAGGGGGGAAAATGTGCAAAACCAGCATGCAGTTATTCTGGGTTGGTGGGTAATAACCCATTTCTGTTTTGTTACAAGTTTCTGATTTCTGTTTTGTTACAAGTGTTTGTGGTCACAGATAAGTGTAGATCAGTGTCTTGCATCCACATGCAGTTCTTAAGTTTCGTTGTATCTACTTTATAATAATGGCATGATAAATGATGATTATGATTATAAATGATTAAATAATGAACTCCCCAAGTTACTGCTGAAATTAGCAGGAGACTATGAAGAACAGGTTTCCACTTCCAGATGTCTGTTTGTGACTGTGTGCTCTGTGGGACAAAACAAGTAATGTTTAATGAGAGTCCTTTTCTAGTGGGGATTTTTAGACCCTATTTTAACTGCCACTACTTTCTGTCTTGGTAAATTAGAGGAGATGTTTCTTCGGGGATAGATGTGTAAGTCTTGAAATAACAAGCGGGTGCTATTGGTTTTGTCCTTTTTTGCTTGTCTTGCAGAAATTTTAGAAGGAATTGTTATTGGGATTATTTAGGTAAATATGAGAAACGAGGCAATTCTGCTTAGTTTGCAAGTTATCAGTAAATTTAGATGAACCCATGCAAGCTGCTTGAAGACTCAGTTTGAAGTAATTAAAAAATAAATCAAACCCACAATCTTTCTTTCTGTTGTGAATAAATACTAAAAGTAAACTCTTGTATAATTTGCCCTTTAATTGTTGATAGCTGGTTCCCCTGCTCCCCTTCAGTAATTTGGCTAACACTGAAATCCATGTATGAAACTAAATGGGACTGCATGCTGTGGTTCATTGTTATAGCTGCTCAGTAATTTCTGTAATGTGTTCATAACCGTTAATGCAGATCAGCTGGGTTTTGTTATCATTAATCTGCACCATGGGTTTGTTTTGGTTATTTAATGTAAACTGCTTTAGGAACTCTGGGTGAAAGATTTGTACCATGTATTTGCCATTACTAATAATTATTTTCTGCTCCATAGTTTTATCCTACACCTCTGAATCATGTCATACACAGGCTTAAGTTGAAAAGAATATCTGAACTTCAAACATCTGTGTGATGCACTTCTCAGATGCATGGATACGCATGTTTCTCTGAGACAGCCATAGGAGAGCTGCCTTAGCTCTGTAAGGGAAGGCACTATAAACACAAATAGGATTTAGTGTAGACAATTTGGGATAGCTTGCTGGTGGATAGTGTTGGTATAAGTGAAGAGAGTGTGTCTGTAGAATTTGTCTGCACAGAAATGGAGGTGATAATACTTGTGTCACCATTAGAATTCATGTGTAATTACAATTTTTTACAATAAACTACTACTGTGGTTTCTCCTGCAACACTATATTTACAGTAACTTCCATTAGCTGTGAAGTCTATAATATGTCAGTTTAAAAAACAAGAGTTCCAAACTCTTGTTGAATTTTGGTTTTGTTCTACTGATAAATTCTGTAAGAGTTGGTTTTGGCATTATAGACTGGAGGATTGATTATCTCATGTTTCCATTAAAGTATTACACATCTTTTGAACAAATCTGACAAACTGCAGGAAATCATTGTTGTTAATTCTGAAGTTATTCAGCATTAAGCTCATTCAGGTAGCTGCTAAAAAATTAAAATAATAGTCCAATATATCACTTTGAAATGCCAATTAAGAAATCAAAGCATGAGGAAGTTCAAAAACATGTGAGCGTTGAGTCTATCTCTGGAGTCCGAGTATCTTAGGTATTCATGTTTCTGGGTGTGACAGAGTTCCTAACATAGCATAGTATAAATAACTGCATAAGTAGATTGCAAAAGAAAGTAAACTTGTGTAATTCTCATTTCATTATTTCAGTTACTTTGTTTATCTGGTTTATACCTGGTTACTTGAAATCACTTCATTTAAATAGAGTAGTGATGCAGTATCATTTGTTGTATGTTACCTTGGTTCTAAATGGTGACACATTGAATCTAGCAAAGCGAATGATTCTCTTGCTATAACTACTCATACATAACTTACTGGTCATAGTTCTTCATATTACTTTGTTGTGTCCAGTTTTAGATACCTGACAAAACTGTCCTGTGGGATTCTTTAGTGTTAAAGAGTGATTTTTCATTTATCTGTGCCCTGATTGCCTAATGCGGTTATACAGATGTTAAGATTAAACACAGTAAATCTCAAAGGAAAATGGACATCATCAAGATGACTTGAATAAATATCATAGATATTTGTGTCTGCAATAGGTGCTATTCATCTTCAGTAGGTGTACTTGAGCTGTGTTTTGTCCAATATGAAGTTCATTAATTTACCTGTAGAATGGCAGTGCCATCTGTTATAATAATTTTAACAATTTAAGGCTGATTAGTATGTCAGGTTTAGTTGGAGTTTGTAGTGTGCATGGTAGAGTATTGTCTTAGCGCATAGTTTAAGTTTTTGAATATTATTTAGATATTTGTGAAAGCGGGATTGTCCAGAGTTACCACAGATCTATAGCCGCTTGATTTCATGAGTGGCTTGCGGTGGCGGTGCATTAAGTAATGAGCTGCATTTGTTACTGACCAAGGCATTGCACCAGACCTCAAATGCTACTTTGAGAACTGGTTTGGCCTCTTACTTTTGTAAGTGCATAAACCCCAACTTTCTTGACAGGGAGATACTCTTAAATGCAACTTCACCTGACAACTGTCAGTGTTGTACAATAATATGGATTTACAAGTTGGCAGTTAGTGTATGTATTTTTCCATTTTATTATGAAGAATTATTAAGTTGCTGTTCTTTGAGAACTTTACAAATTGTAGATTAAAGGTACGCTTGAAAAGGTAGCAGCGCTTTTAATCTGAATTTGAAACTTAGTACAGTTCTTTACAATTACTGTCTTAAAGCTTTGCTCACTGTAATTTTTCTCAGCAAAGGCAAAATGCAAAGTTGGTACAAGATAACTTAAAATGTAAGTCATAGAATTTAAGGTTTTTAGTTCGGTGTAGTACCTTTTGGCTTCTGGTTAAAGGACATAAGTAGGCAAAATACATAGTATGACATAATTTCTAAAATGACTTGTCACACAGTGTGAAAATAGGAAAACTATCTCAGTCATGTTGGAAAAATTCTGATATATTTACTGTATTAAACGAAGAGGGGAAAGAATTACATATGCCAGTAGCCATTAACTACAAACTGTTTCCTACTTATCACCTAGAAGGCTTTGAAAGCACTCAGATTACTTAAGTACATCTCCTCTTTCCTGCACTTATTTAATCAATTGGTTTCCTTGAGTCTGTCACTTGAAAAATATTTAGAAAACAGGAAAAAATCTAGTTTGTATCCTCAGATCTTGTTTTGCATAATACTTTCTTTCTTTAAAAAAACCCAACTTTGTCCTGCTTTGGCAGTACTGTGTGGGCTTTCATTATATAAAGAGTTATTCTCACAACTGCTTGAGTGTACTGTGTAGTTTACATCAGTAGAGTTCAGTATTGGGTACATGTTTGCAGAACACTGTAAAGGTAGAGCACAAGCTGCAGAATTTGAGTAAGATTTTATCTGAATTTACTTGTAATGATGTCTTTTGAGAATTCACCTAATCAAAGCTTTCTCTGTAACAATATAGTAGATGTGAGGAAAACTCTACATCTTAAAAGGATTTTTCAATAACTGAGATTTTGCTTATCTCCTGATGGAAGATGTACCTGGATAAAATTTAATTCTTACAAAACCTTCTGTATTTTACAACACTTCAAAGGCTGATAGTTATAATAAGGGACTTGACTCACCCAGGTAAACATGCATTAAAGATAGATCATTAACCCAGTTAATTCCTCCATACTGAAGTATTTTTAAAAGTTAAACAGCGAGATGTAATACTATTGACTTCTGGCAACTAATGTACATTAATGGGAGCATTTTATGAGGGATGCTGATTCGGTAAGTATGACTTTGCAGCTTAGAGTCAATAGATGGGATTGTTGGAATATACAAGATGATGCAGATATTTTCTGGTAAAAGCTCATGTTTTCATCTCATGCAGAGACATCCTGATAACAAACTTGGATGCGTCAATGAGCTATGATGAACTTTGTGATGAAGTGCATGAGATGTGTAATTTACAACAGGAACAGCCAATTACCCTCAAGTGGATTGATGATGAAGGTATTGTACTGAAATACTACTTAAGCATTCTTGGGTTTATTGTTCATTGTGGTACACAGAAAGGGGCACTGAGGAAACTTGTATAAAGGAGTTTTATATTGTGGAGTTACTTTTCATTTTAAATACCAGGGTATTGTAAAGCAGGGAGCTTGGACAAATGAGCCTGAAAATCATCAAGGTTGATTGCAGTAGCGCTTGAATCCACTTCTGTAGAAGTGAAGGCTTTGTAGAACTTTTATATTTTACTATTCCATGTTTCTATGCTGAATACAAAGTTTGTTTTAATGTTTTGGAATGTATGTGTCTGCTTATGATTTAACAGGAGCGTAGTAACTCATGATGGGCAGAACTCTTGACCTAGTAGGTTGAGGAAAAACTACCATGCAATTGTACAACTGCGCGGGTGCTCTGTTATTTTCCTGTTGCACCTTGCCAAAGCCATGGTCTGCAGCATAACTTCTAGAACTGAATGTCGAAAGATGAAGAAAATACTAAATTGGTATGGCTAACACTGGTAACTTTTGTTTTGTTGTTTTTGAGTAATAGCCTATATTACTCCCTTAGCCAAGTAGTGTGGTTTGGTGGGTGAATAGAATTTCAAAGTAATGAGTGAGGAAGAGGCTAGACAAAGAAGATCCAGTCGTTGTAAGATACCAAGGAGTACTCTCAGTTGTTTATAAATTTTACTCCTTATCTTCTGATTACCAAGAAAGACAGGAGCAACTTTACTGACTTCATTTTACTAACCCTCAGTTTTGTGTCAGTCTAAAGTAACCTGACGAGAAGTGCATGGAGAATAATTACATTGCGTGTGCTTTGCTATTTGAACCGCATGACTGCTAATAAAAGGATTATTGTAGGGAAAAAGAAAACATTATGAGTTTTGAGTTGGAGGATTTTAAGACATGATTCCTGGTAACTGTTTCTTGGTTTGGATATCTGTTGCATTGGCTTTTTGAGGTTTACTTAATTTTAGTTTCAACCAATCTGCTGTTTTGGCTGCCCTCAATCCTCACAGGTCTTATGAGTCCTATTTCTGTGTATGAGTGAGTGTTTCCACTTACTGCAACAGGTAATTTAAATTCATTTGGTTGCACAAACAGATGTTCTCTCTGAACTAACTTAAAGCAAACAATTGCTAATGGCTTAATGGATAAAGAAAACCTACCAAAGAGCCAAAGAAAACTCATTTTATGTTGGACTTTTTTAGTATCTCTTGTTTTTGACAAGATCCAAAACATTTGAACTATGAATAACTTGTAATAAAATTCCATAAACATAAGGAATATGGATTGTTGATTTGCAGGACAAATAATTCTTTTGCCTTTCATGTTGCATTATTGCAGTATTTTTAGATTGTCAAGAGCAGTGGTCATCAAAGAAGGGTAGATGCACTCTGGGGTGCGTCTTTTTAAGAAATAAGAATATTTTTAAAAATAAAAAATTAAACTGTACTTGATTTAATATGTGGATTGACACTGGTGTCATCGCTTGGCCCATGTATCATACGGTCATGTGTCACATATGGTGGGCAAGGTGTGCGAGGGAAGAGTGGTTGTTCTACAAAGTTGCATGCAGGGGCTGAGAGTGATGCCCTCGCTCATTTGCTTGCTTTCAGTTTATTATGGCATACTGCCATTTACGTGTGCTTGGTTAAGTGGATTTATGGATTAATTATGTAGTTTTAACTAAAATAACCCTCACAAGGTAATGCTAATGATGTGAGCAGAGGCAGACAACAAGAAAATGGTGGACCCACCATTTCTCCTACTCCTAAGCATGAACTGTCAGCCATGCTACAGGGTAAAAACAATGACTATCTAATCAGATCTGACAGAAGTCAGTGAAAAAGATTCAAAATTATCAAGAACAGTATTTGAAATATGTGTTTACATCCGCTATTTTTAAGGATGAGCCTCACTCTTAAGTGTATGTTGTGTTTTGAGCTAATAGATAATGATAGTATGAAGTCATCATGATTAGCAAGACAAAAATTTAAGTATCTAGAACACGACTAACATCTACCTCTTTTTTTTTTTTTCACGGGTGTTTTAAGTCTTGTGATACTTAATCTGGTAGTTTACAAAACTTCACTAAACTTCATGTTAAATTTTCAGAAGCCAGTTTTGAGGCTTCTGAATAGCAGAAGACAAAAAGCCACATACCATTGGGGAAACACTTGTTCTTCCTGTCATGGTAAATAAGCCCAGAATAATACACAGAAAACAAGATGGGAGCAAACTGAAATGCATTCCTTTGTCAGAAAATGCTGTTGGAGGATACTGCTGAAGGTTTGAAGCAACAAGCACTGAACTGTGTAATGTGGGAAGTTGCTATATGGTTGGATGACAGTACAGATATTTGTAACAGCTTATGGTATTTGCTAGATTGTGTTTCAATAATGAGATATGTGAAGATGTAGTCTTTTGTGAGTCACTGAAGGAAAGAAAGATGTAGTAGAAAAGATACTATCTGAACAGTGAGTGACTTTAATAAAAACAATGTGTTGCAGAAAAACTGTTTAAGTCTCCACTGATGGAGAGGCCGATTTGACTGGAATAAAAATAGAATTCTGGGGTAAGATTAGAGGGAGCACCACACATGAAATTAATCTACTGCATCATTCGTAGACAAAGTATTGCAGCAAAGGATTTGGAGCCAGCAGTGTGTGGAGTGCTACAGGATGTCATCAGTACGATTCATTTTATAAAACTAAGAGCTTCAGATAGTACCAGGTTTACAAGGCTTAGTAATAAGTTGGGGCGTGACCAGAAAACTTGTACCTCGCAGAGGTTAGCTGGTTATCTTGCAGAAAAGTGCGTGAAAGAGTTATTAAACTTAAAAGGTGAGTTATGCATTTTTCTTTTATGAAAAGGTAAATGTTCCAAATATGTGGACATTATCTGTGACGACAAGTGGCTGTCAATAGTAAGCTATCTAGCAGTTATTTTCAAAAAACCAAACACTTAATCCCAATGACTGACAAAATAACTGCTTTTTCAAAAGGAACTCATGCTATAGGGAGAGAACACTTTGAAAATGGCTATTTGGAGATATTTATGTTGTTCCATCCGTGCACTTAGTACGCTTAGTTTATGAGAATCGCTAATTGGCATCAGCCAGGATGAAAAGTTACTGAATGCCAACAAAACCTGTGCATAAATGGTGGATAGGATTGAAGAATGGCTATTATGATTTAGTAAGTGCAGGCAGTGATGCACTTCTTTCATTTGGATCTATGTATCTTTGTGAGGTATCATTTTTAGCTATGATGCCATTAAAACCTAGTCTTTAAATAAACTGAGCTTAGAACCAGACCTTTGAATCACTATATCACAAAATGTTAAACCAAGATTTTCAAAAGTCATGAAGCATGGTCAATCGCGCAGCTCCCACTAAAGATAAAGCCATAGAAACTGAAGCTTGATCTATCTTTTTCTGAAAGAGAGAGTGTTGTCTGTGGCTAGGCGGGTTTCATGTTTTTTTTCTTCTGTTTGCTTTTCTTCTACTTCTAAATCTAAGTTGAAAGAAAAAACTGAACCTATTTTTCTCAAAACATACAAGCCAATCCTGAAAATTTTAGATACTTTTAGAGAGATATTAATTTTACATTTAATTATATCTCTGCATCAAAGTTGGCATATTCATATCCCATCCGTGACTTTCACCTGTATCATCTTTTGCACTTTTTAATCATAGATTGCTTTTCTGTCAGTCTAGCAAGAGAGGCTCAAGTAGCGTCTGTGTACCTTCATAAATTATCAGATGATGGTTCTGCAGTCAGTGAAGTTAAGGTAGTAGGATAATGGGCCTTTTAACAAAAGGTAAATGAATTTTGAATTAAACTTAATTTTTCAGGTTAGTAGGAAGTGATCTTGCTTTTTTTCTGCTGTGTGTTAAAGATCTTTAAGCATATCTATTCATTTTTGTATTTTGTTGTCCCCTTGCAAATCAGCATAGTATACTTCTATCCAGTTTTGATAAAATTAGAAAGAAAAAATTGTGTTGATATATTTTTTGGCTTTGATCAAAATGCCAGCTTTATATCAAGTGATTGAAAGAAGAACAGTTGTCCTGGAGGCTGGTACACTTCTTACTGATTGATTGAAATTCTCCGCTTAATTCTTCAGTCATAAATTTGCCTTTGTATTGCTTTTTTGTTAGGTGACCCATGTACCATCTCATCTCAGATGGAACTAGAAGAAGCCTTCCGTTTGTATTGTCAGAACAGAGACGAGGGGCTGATTATTCATGGCAAGTATTACACAGTTCAAGAACCTGTATGTATTTGTCGAGTATCCTAACAGCAGCTTAAATGTGAGATTGGAACAACTCCTTTGCCTGTAAAATAATATTCTTTTTATATGTAACTGGTACCTTCCAGTTGGAGGTTGTAAGGAAGGAAGGGTTCTTTTGGGGGTGTGACCCAAAGATGAAACTGTACATAGGCTTTGAGGGGGCTTCAAGTTCTAAACAGCACAGATTTGTAACGCTGCAGTCAAGTGTAAGATCTTGCCAGTATGGGCCCAAATTTTGGTGATGTTATTTCTCACGCAGAATTTATTTAAAGGCTTCCAGAAACTGTCTTTGTGTACATATATTCAAGAATCAAGGAAAAAGTACTACTAAGATCTTCTCAATTAAAAATCTAATGTTTTTGTTTTAGTTTTCCCAAGTATTCCAGAGAAACCCGGCATGCCTTGTCCAGGAGAAGATAGTGAGTACTAAAATGTTATCAAACTTTAGCTTAATTTTTTTCAGATACATGGAAATATTTACGTAAGCTAGTGTTATGTATGTGTATATCTGTGTTGTGGTTTCTTAATAGGATGTAAAATGTTTGATATTTTATCAACAGAGAAATTGTATAAATCAACCTTGTCATACTGTTTTTATGTTTCTGAGAATTAATACTGGTTTCCAGTAGCTGATATATTGGGAGGAAAAGAGATCAGGATTTTAGATGCATATTTGAATGTGGTCTTTTGCTTTTGTGGTTCTTTTGGTTTGTTAACTTGGACGGATAAAAAGTGATGTACTGAAGAAGAGGGAGATACAGCCTTTTTTGATGAAAAGGTTATTAATCTGTAAAAAAATCCTGTGCAAGGTAGATAAACCTCCAGAGGAAACATACATGATTTATATGGTTTACCTATATTTCAGTAACTTAAATTGCACAGGGATAAAAGGATTAAATAGCTGTATAGTCACTTCTCATTATGGAGGGGGATGTCATCAGTACATTATTTCATATTTTTGTAAATGTTAAGGAAAGGAATGTGAATAATTGGGTGACAGTTACCAGCTGATGCTTGGCTAGTCACAGTAGTATGAGTAAAAGATAACTGAAGAATTGAAGGACCTTTGCTATCCTCTTTGGAAAATACAAGAGCAGATAAAATTAATTGCTGAAAGAAGCAAATAATGCGTTCTAGGAGAAGACTACTTAGTTGATCAGGATCTACACTGACAGACTGGCTATATGTGTAGTGCAGTGGTCAATGGTTGCAAAGAATATTTTTAATTGGAGAAATAATACTAATATACTAGTATAATTGCTCTACTGAGAACTTTTACTGACATTTAGAAGATGGAGTGAGATGGAATAAATACCAAAATATTACAGTTTAAGTACTTTTTGCATTTAAACTACAGTAGAAAGTAGTGTAAAAAGCAGGCGGGTCTTCATGTTGTGACTAGGTTATTAAAGGTGCCTTATAGAAAGAAGAAAGTAAATGTGCAACACTATCTGCTGTCCTTGTTCAAGCAATTAGAAAAAATAGACTTTTCTATGCTGATTAGAAGTCTTAAAGAACTAATTTTCCTTGAGACACTTCATTTTTGTTTTTAAGGAAAATGATATCTACATGGTATACCCAGTTTATTTTTAGGATTTGCCAAGCAAGCATTTGTGTAGCTGTTTCCAAGATACTATTTTCAATACATCTGAGTTTTTTCAAGCCTTGTTTAATGTTCTTGTTTGTGTACTTTCTTGTATCTATCAAAGTAGCAGCTCAGTGGGTTTCTTACTGATTTTGCTGAAGTTTCAACAAAGAAATGGGCAACCAGTCCGTCTTGTTATATCGCATAATGTATAGTGAATATTCTACTGAATGTGCAAGCAAAGTAAGACTGAATTTCAATACTTGTTTGTCCATGAGTTAAAATTCAAGTGAAGCCTGTAGTTATATTTTACTGTATGTTGAAAATGTGTAGGTTTTACTGCGCTGTCACTTTCCAGTTTAGCTTAATGGGTTGAAAATATCTTTGGGAAAATATTTTCAGGCTCAATTTTCATGATTGTTCTGGAAAGAGTGGTCTTAGTTTTGTGGGTTTAAATATGTTCTTGATGTGAGCTGCATATAAAAGGAGCACTGCATTATTCTGGGACCTGAGTTACAGAAGGTGTTATGCCCTAAACGGAATCTCTTTGCTGGAAAGGTGTCAGGTTTGCATCAGCAGGCAGAAATTGGACCTCTGTATCTACAGAAAATATTCTTAGCAACAGGAAGAGTTTTGGTTGCCCCTATATTTTCTGACTTTTCCCAAATCTTATTTTGGTAACCATGCTTTAGGATGTTTGGGTAATTCAAGGTCTTTTGTGCCTTTGCCTTTTGTGAGAATTGCAGTAAAAGAGAAAGTGATGGATTTGTGGATTAGCTAGCCTTAGAATGCTTGTAATGTTCTACCAGGGTAGATTTTGCTAAAAGGAAATATAAGTGTTAATACTCCATCATAAGTCTTTAGACTGTGTTCTGTGAAATGGCTGTCTTTCAGTGAAGACAGAAGGGTTGATTTTATTTACATTTCTAACTTTGGGGTGCCTCCGTCCCTTAATTCAGCAACTAAGAATGGAACAACCAAGTTTGTCATCACCACAGTATTCGGGGCTATTTCACAATGTGCTGAAATGTATTTTTTTTCTTTTTCTATCTTGCTTCTAACTTGCTGGATGCAAGTTGTAGGGAGTAAACTCAATGGGCATCCATGCCAATGCTTTCCCAATGTAAGAACTGAAAGAACCAGCTGACTCCAGCTCTGCTTCCATTGCTGTAGCTGTTTAAAGAGGGAAAGAGGAAATACTTGTGTTGTACCAACCAAACTAGACTAGTGCTAGTCTCAAATAGAATTATTTGTCCTTGTTTGTGAAAACACAAAGCAAACTAATGTGAAATACTGTCAAGAAGAGTAAGCTAACTGGAGGAGAGGAAGAGGCTGTTGCTTAAAGGGGTACCTGCGCAAATAATGGGCATAATAAAGTTCACTGCAATTTAATGATCTCATTAAAAGTGTAGAGACTTTAGCACAAAAGTTTTTTGTGTGAATTTGTTAGATGTTTTAATTATCTCAAGCCATGAGATGAGCTACAGAAGCACATGTGGCTCAGATGACCTGGTTATTCTGTCTGTAGGGTATTTCTCCCTACATGGCTTTACAGATGATGTTGAGTCACGCTTTGGTTGTTTAAAAACCTGTTTAGTAGGATGTGCTTGGTAAGTGATTTGGGGTCAGGTTTTTTGTAAGTTAATTAATTCAGTGCATATTGTGTCTTTGCATCTATGGGGCCTGCATGGAAATCTGTTATTGTGGCCTAGTTGTAACTATTTTAAAATTGTTTTACAACAGACCTATTAAATTGTATTGGTGCTAATTTAGCATAAACTAATGCGTTCAGTGTTATTGCTGGTTAGCTAAAGGCATACAACAAACATCTGCATTGTACTTTGTATGGAAATGTTATTGATAGTGGTGAAATAGTTTATTTTGACAGGACTAAAATACTGACCTTTGTTCAGTAAATCTTCAGTATCTTTCAAATTCTTGTTTTACTTCATGTGGCTTTATCACTGTAGTTAGATTACTAGGAAATCCTTTTAAAAATGAGTATTACACATGCACTTTCCTGGAGTATCATGCTTATACTATAAAGGAGCTTACAAGTTGGCCTCAAGTTGTTTCCAGAGACAAGTAAACAGTTAACTAGTTGCTCTGTCCAAGGTGGGCCTCTACTTAAAGTAGCAGTCTCTAAGTGTGGACTTCTGGTTTGTTACAGAACTGCGGACAGCTTGAAAGGAAATTCTTAAACCAAACTATTGCTAAATAATTTCATTTGCGATATATTGCTCAGATTGTTCATATTAGGTCATGGAGTGACTATTTCTTATAGTATGTGATCATCTGAATTTCAAATATTTTGTGATGAATTTCTGTAGAATTGGAGGCTTTTCTTTCCAATTTATTCAAAACAATAATGCTTTGGAAGAAGAGTGCAGAAGTGTGTACTGAATGCTTTGCGTTTATGTTGAAATCTAACAGTATAATTGCTAGCTGTCCTGGACCTTTGTGAAATTGATATGGTTTTGAGATCGTACCAGCCAGCAAAGCTTGAAATAAATGTACATAATCCATTAATGGAATAAACCACGTGACTAATATTTCAATTATTTTTGCATCCCTTCAGAAAACTTTGTGCTTGAAGAACCTACCTTATGTTGATGCCATGCTGTCTGCAAGGTAGAATTTGCACAGCCTCCATCATCTGAACTTGTATTGTCTCTGTATCCCTTTTGCTCCTGAATTTTTGCACTTTTCCTGCTTGTGCCAGACTCAGCTCCCACTATAAATGTAAGGCTGCTGTTGTGGAAACAGAACCTTTTACCTTTAGCGAGAGGGTTAACCCATCCCCACAGACTGGAGTGGCAGTGCTACTGTGGGGATGAGGTGCCAGGGTTTTTACAAACCTCTTGCATCTCTTCCCAGATCCTGAATGTGACCTCTCACAGGCGTTTCTAGTGTCTGCTGGCCTGGAGCCTTAGATACTTGATCACGATGTTTCCTGATAAAGATGGCAGACTTTTAGGCTGGTCTTTTGTATTTAAAAATATTTTTACTCTTTTAGTAGATGAGCTATTCTTTTGCAATTGCTATTAAGCAAGGTTGTTTCTGAAACATTTAGGGGCTGTATTTCTCTTCTGTGCCTGTAAGTGATAGCCTTCCCGATACCCTGATACAAAGCGTGGTATCTGATTGGCAGTTTTATAACTTAGTTATTGTAGTCTCAGCTTATTTATACTGACAGATCGTGATCTGATTTATCACCCTTGGTGCTGCAGCGTATTGTATAACAAAGCATGTTCAGCTGAACAATTTCTATCGATTTGTAGGACTTCCCTAATGGAATTGCTGGTTTTATCAGAGAAATACTTGTTTTTGTGACATCAGCTCCTTGACATCCATGCCATGTTTTAGTTTGTGCCTCAGCTGCTAGCTACAGCCTCTCAAGGGAGCCAGTACCACCCGTGCCTGGATACATGAGGCAGAGATGTGAAAGGGAGAGACGGGGGTAACCAGTCTTCCATTAAATATTTGCTCTTAATGTTCGAGCTGATCCTGCCTATTGTCCTTGGTATCTAATGGTATTCAAACAGCGGCATCAGTGGAATAAAGGGAAAATGTTTCATTTCATACCTACTACGTTATAAAGCGTAAAGAATTACATGCTGAAGAAGCTAAAGAATAAAACCCAGTGAGTAATGCATGCTTTTTCTACGGATTCTATGTATCATCATTGTGATTGCTGTTAGGAATTGAGGCCATTGATGCGGTATGTGTGTACGTGTGGTGCAGTAGATAATGGAACTCAGCATTTTGGTATGATACAGTTGCTTTGCCTGCCACCCTCCTTTGCAGCCATAGATTGTTACAAATGCAGAGATTCCTGCTGCCTCTTGTGCGTAGGGATGTGGCTGAGAGACCTCTCGGAAATGCTGATAAAATTGCATTGAAAGGACTCTTGGGGAATGTGTTTTAGGAGGAAAAGAACAGAAGAGTGAGTGATGCTGCTGCTAATATTGGAGATTAATGAAAGAAATGTATCCAAAAACCCCTGACGGTATGTGTTCAGGGCCTGTTTATTGTAAGATTGATGTAAAGATTAACGATTTAGAAGCATCATTTTCTAAGGCCTTTTTGTTGAATTGTGTTTAGTGAATTGTATTAGATGGCTGGTTTTTTAATTGTGAAATACTTGTTTTGAATTAAGGTTTACTTGGCTTCCAATACTGTCAGAATAAACTGTGCTAGTACACTTCTGCTTTTTTTACATCGGAACAAATAGATATGTGTATTTAATGTTAAAATTCATCGTGGATTTGGGTAGCTAATGCTAACAAATTTTAGGGTCGTTTTGCTGTTGGCTCGATTAAATAGAAGAAGGCAGACTAGGAAACCTTTAAATAATTTCACAAAAGAGAATGAATATGTTTTTCATGTATAAGTACTTATGGCATTAGTATGACAGTAGACTAATGTTTTTATTATCTAATATTTCTGGCTGATTTTGTTGCCTTTTTTTGGTAATGATTACACTCTGTTGTGGATGTCTCTTATGCTCTTTGTTTATCTGCTTAGTATTTTAGCATTAGGTGTTCGCGCTTCATTTTTCCCCAAGCCATCTTTCTTGAAAATTTCATCGTGGGGTTGAGTAAAGGTATCTTACTAACCTAATTATTGCTGTGAGCTATTTTATTTTAGATACAGATATTTGTTTTTGCTTTATGTTCTGACTGATACTACAAAATAGCTCTAAAAGGCTTCTTGCTACAGTAGTGTGGCCTGTAAATATTTTTCTAGCTCATAAGGCAGGTTTTTCCCTTCATTTGTTACTGTATTGGCAGCAGTGATTAGGTTATTCAGAGCACGTGAACCAATTTCATCCCCCAATGAAGAAAGGAACTATTGCGACCATAGAGACTATTCTGAAGACATAGATTGGTTTGCACTGGATAATTAGGCAATTTTGAAACTGCTAGTAACCCTCTCCTGGTTTTTAGTAATTGAACTGGCAGAGGGGGAAACTGTACTATTTTTAATGCAAGATATAGTGTTGCTTAGGAATTGAAAATAGCTGTGTCATAGTTTCTCAAGAATACCTGGAATCTCTTCCTCTTGGCTGTGTACCACACTTTTTTCATATGTGGCACATTTCTAAAATATACATACAGATTATGAGATGGTATAAGTTACTGAAAACAGACTTGTAGTTAAAGGTCTATTTTGCTTATTTAATGTTTTCAATTCTAAAATAATTTCAATGTTTTTCTTAGCTATGAAACATCCAATGAAGAATAAAGATCTAGGCCTCCCTTTTTGATAATTGAGGTGTGAAATTATAAAAGCATGTGTTTGATTGTGGGGTTTGATATCTTCCCTTTCTTTAAGATACCGGATGTCATAGCAGATGTTTGTATACCAATTTGTAAACTACAAACTAAAAATACAGTGCAATAAGGAATGCTTGGGCTGGCTTTTAAGGTGTCCTAACAAACAGTCTGTGTTCTCTTTTTTAATTTATTCCAGACACCCCCCTTAGCCATTGCTCAGAATGTACTATAATCATGCAGGAAAGATGTCACCTGGATTTAGAAAACTTCTCTTGGATGTAATGTCTAGCTCCATCCCCCTGTTACCTCTCATACTTCCAGTCTGTACGCTTCTCATAAGCTGGTAAATCTACTTTTGATATACAGGTGCTTGGGGTAGCTAAATTGGCAAGAAGGTGATGAAGCTTTTTGTGTTACTTGTTGGAATTAGTGGACATCTTAGGCATGTGTGTTTCAGTAGCTTGAAAGTGCTATTTAATGTGTAACCTCTTAAATTATATGGTCAAAGTTAATTATATATTATTATTCTTGAGATTCTATGTAATACTTTTAAAAATTAGTTGCTGTATGCAAGTTAGTTTTTAATGTTTTAACTGAGCCACAGAAATAGCAACAGAGGCCTGCAGGGCAGATAAATGGGCTCTTCAATGTTTCTCTCTTGGATTTTTGAGTTGCTGTGTGAGAAACCAGTTTTTGTGAGAGATTTCAGGTGCTGCTAATTTGAAATGGAGAGCACTTGGGAAGTGAAGCCTTGTAAGACTAAGTAGTGATAGCAGTTGGCTAGCCACTGAAGACCTGCTGTCAGTATAAATCTGGATGGTAAATAAATCTCCCCAAGTAAAAAAGCAAAAAGCAGGTAACTTCAGGCATGCTGAAAGGGTGGTTTTCAGAAGAGGTATGTGAGAGTCCTAATCATTGCTGTCAGTGCAGGAGTTGTGTTGAACAGACTGTGCAGTTCTGCCCTTAAACCACAGGGGGAAGGTAGTGACTTGGGTAGTAGAAAAATAAAAAAAAAAAACCCAAGGCTCTCAATATTGACTAGAAAGCACCTCATTTGTAATTCTGAAGTTCCATTACTAATTTTTCCTGTATCTGTAAGTGCTTGTCCTTGAATTACTAGCTGGGGAAATACTTAAAATGAAACCTGAAACTATTTGAAGGCAAAATTTCAATATTTTAGTATGGTCCTTTTTACTTTTACAATAACATGTTCATTCTAATAATGATATTATATGCTTCTTCCAGTAATTTAGGTTATCTACTGCATTCTTCAGTAAAGCAGGTACAGATGGCCTGTGAATGCCACAGGACTGCCTGTTCTTTAGACTGTTAACTCCGATAAAAACTGTTCTTACCCATAGGGATTGCAAAGGAAGGAAAACTGCAGGCAGGTAGTGATAAAATTGATATTGTAGAGCCTGAAACAATAGGTCTGGGATTGGAACTGATCCATTAATTTTAAGGTGCAATCATTGTATTTAACAGTAGCACTACAAGCTCTCTCAATATTACTTTAAATTTGTTAGAAGGAATGGCGATCAAAGTCATTTTACACAGCAGATCTCATACTATACACAGATAATGGAGAGCACAGTAGAAATCAAAAGGGTTTTAGGTGGGAAGTGGTGTGTACCTTTGCAGATCGGTTATAATTATCTTCCTTTCCTCTGTGGGGTGAGTTGAAAGCCCCCTTCCAAAAGCTGGAAGACAAATACCATCATTAATTTGAAAGATTTAAACATGCTTTTTTAACATATTAAACACTCTGGTTTTCCATTAACAGAGCAGATGAAAGGGCAGGTACATAAGACTGTACCATGCAATTTTTTTCCCCGTAAGGATGAGAAGCTCTAGGATGGAAGGTCACTTTCTTGGGAAACAGTAATTCTCTGCGTCATAAAACAATTAACTAAGCTGGAAGACTTACTCAGTTGGCTATTAGAATTACCCTGTTATATTCTGGATTAAATGATTATACACTGTGATGAGTAACTCCTGAAACTATTCAGATTTTTTTATTTAGCTACTGTCACTAAATGCTAAGTTTAGTGATACTTTATGTTGCTGCAAACTCCTTATGTTATACTTGTGAAATGTATAAATGCTATACCCGTATAGTAAGTGAGGAAGTCTAGGAGGAGTATAAGTACAAATGGGAGAATGTCTCAGAGATTAGTCTTATTTATTGAATGATAAAAACTGAGCACAACTCATAGAACTCAAAATGTGACATAATAAGAATGGACGTTGTGTGCACTTAATTTCAGCTTGTTTTCTTCCTGATATGAAGCAGAATAAGCTACTGTGAGGTATAGATGTGTCAAAACTGTCAGGCTGAGGAGCAGTAGATCTGGAAAGCTAGTCCTGCTGCAGGTTAAGTGTCCTCTGTCATACTGAGGTGTTGCATACTTTTCTGGATGTAATATTAGCAGACGACTGATTAAATTGGAAAGATTTCGGAGAAATACGCTCAGGAGTCTGATTTCTTAGGAAAGATGAAGTGTACCTTTATGAAGTAATAGCTAAACATAGTTTGTCATCCTACTAATACTGGAATAATGTAAACATTGGGAAGGGAAATGGAACCGTTTCAGAGTGGATCATAAGCTGAAGTAATGGAACCACGCTGTGAAGGAAAACAGCTTGACTCAGAAAATGTGTCTTAACACTGAGGCTGTAGGAACCAAATAATGGTTTCAAGGTCGTTGTGAAGGCCACCTTACTTCAAATTCATAAACCTTATATAAACATTAAATCCATTTTGAATAGCTGGTGGGCTTTTTGAACAATTTTGCATTTTTAGTGATGTAATCAAATAGGTGTTTATGCCTGTCACTTGATGGCAGATTGAGTAACTCGATATGCACTGGAAAAAAACTTAAGAAATAATTCAATGCAAATGGTAACAATCTAAAAAATAGGAACTCCACGCTTTCCATGAGAGTAGGCATGAACAGCCCATGGTAAATGGATTGCTTAACTTGGTGGGGGCAGGGGTTAGCTAATTTTAATTTCCATTGCATTCTAAGCACAGGTTCTGGAAACTTTTGGTAGTTCTGTGATCATCAGCTTTGTGTTCATAGCAGTTCAAAATGCAAATAGGTAACTGAAATAAGGGGAAAACCAGGTGTACGAGACAGGCCACAGCCACATCTATGGAAATGTTTCAATGCAAGGACAAGACTTAAGACTTCAATTTGGAAAAAGACAACTGATGAAATATGGTACATTTAATTTTAAAATCATGTATGGCATGGATTAAGTAAAATGAGTTAACTGTTTCTTACAGGATATGGAGTGGGGCTCTTAAAAGGAAGTCTTTTCAAATGTTTTCTAGGGGACTTGTCAGTAGCTACTTTTTGTTTTTCCTCTGACCTTTTTGATAGATATATTATAAATTGCCATTTAAAATAACTGACTTGAAAACTTGATCTGACCAAGTTTTAACTGATCATACTTCAACAAACTGGCTTCACTTCCTTCTGATTGCTGTCTTAGTCACAAAAAACTGGAATTTTCACACCTTTCAACTACCTATGGATGTGAATCACATGTACTCAAAGGATTAACAACTTCTAGAAAATGTGTGGTGTCAAGTCTAGATTAAGATGCAGGCTCATGAGAACATAAAGTAGAACCAAATTCCCACAGGAAGCTCTATTGGGTTGCTCCTTACTTCTTTGTTTGCCACCTTCAGTAATTCCAGATTATATAGAAGACAGGCTTTCTGTCACCAGGCTTTTATTTATAACAGAAAGTAGTGCTTCATGCATGTACTAAGAAGTTTATTTTAAAAAAGTGGCCTGCAAAGTAGATGCAGATGTAGACTAGAAAAGACATCATCTGCTTCAGTAATCTGGGCTTTGTTGCATTAAGTGCCTGCTAAATACAAATTATAGAGGTTTAGTTGAAGCTGTAAAACTTGTAAATGTGAAAAATGAGCAATGTGTGGATATAAATGTACCTAAATAAAGGTGCCAGTTTTTTAGTTCAGGTGAATAGAATACTGCTCAGGGGTTTCTGTTGCATAAATGGCGTTTGATACTAAATAAATATTTCACTTCCTGCTGAAGTTATTTTGCTACAGATTGCTTAAATATTCAGAACTTCATTTTGATCTACTTCAGTACTAAGGTAAATTAAAGAATGAAATAATCTAAGTACTGGTTTGGTATTCTTTCAGCTTGATTAAAACCACTTTAATGCAGAGCTTAATTCATGTTAATAAAACATTAAATTCTCTTTTCAGTATAGTAAGTCTTTTAACAAAAGTGACTTTTATTTTGGGAGACCAATGCAGTCATCACAAGAAGCCTTTTGGACTCTTTTTAACAACTCGATGCAAGCTTGGCTTTGTGGTGCACGTAACCACTGTGGCTTTGTCAACAGAGGAGCCAGGTACACATCATGAAAGGGTGTAAAGTTTAAAATTGCGTAGGTGGCCAAGTTACAAAAAGGGAAAACTTGAACTTTTCTTTCCTAAACAAAAATGTTTATCATCTTCAGAAGTAGGGATCCACCACCAATTGTCTTCTGTCCCTTTTCATGTCATGTTCTTTCGTATTAGAGCAACAGATACAGCATCACTTTACCCTGTGTTTGGGACAGCCTTGCTACATGCATACATGTCAGCAAGAGATGCTGAGAAGGATGTACAGCAGGTTGTGATCACTGCCATGCACAGAGATCCTCATAGTCAGCACAGCTTCACTTCTGGAGTAGCTTCCAGTAACTGAACTTAGTGAGGATTTCTTGAGTAGCACTTTTCCTGTATTTTGATATGTTATTTTCAAGTATGTCTGGTAAATTTCACATAAAACATGAAATTCTGATCTCAGATTGCACAATTAGGTTCTTTACAGAAAAGCAATGACCCTTGCATAGAAAAATGTGTTTGAATTCAGAGTTTTCTTCAATAAGCAGCAGGAAAAAGCATTGTGAAGTAATGAAGTGTCTACTGGACATTGAAAGCATAAATACCTTCAGTGACTTTTAAAATATTTTAAATTATACTGTTTTTCCTATATATCTGCCATCTTCAATTCTTGGGGGGGTTGGTTAAGGAGGATTTTTAAATAATGCTAGTAAAATAATGCTCTCTTATTTTGTCCTGTACTGCTATCAGATTTTGGCAATTGGTTCCAAAATAATTACACTCATTCCAAAAAAAAGAAGGTCACTAGTGTATGCTTGAAAGATTACAAAAAACTTCTACAGACCCTGTATACAGGTCAATGTATCATTGTATATTTAAAGCAAATCAGCACTTTTCAGTAAACTGCCTTGATGCATGAATACCAAATTTGTTTTCACTTAATTGACAAACATTTTTGCTTTGACTAGATAATATATGGGTAAACCCTGGGCTGTTAGTCACCATATCCTAAACAGTTCTTAGTGATTAGTTAATAAATGGTTAGTCTCACAAGTAAAAAGAGAATTCAGATTCTGTGGTTGACTTCACAGTTGGTGTTCTGGAATTCACTATGGAAACAAGTGGATCATCTAAACCTGCTACAACTTCACCACCAGGTGACTAGGAAAACCCTGCCCTTACCCTAGTTTAATATCAGATTTATCCATCTTGGTGACACTGCAAGTGTATTCAGCAGTTCAACCCTTACATGCACAGCAGTCTTTAATGAAAAGAAACAAATTGAGTGTGATGTAGGTATGTTAAATTGTGCAATCTTGCTTTGCTGAAGGTGGTGGTCAGTTCAAGTTACAACTGTTCCTGTGCATTGCCCAGCTTGTACGCAAGCCAGGCAGATGGCCACTTTAGCCATGGGACTTAATGCACTTGGCAGCCTAACCAAAACAATTACAGTTCTTATACTTGATGTTAAGGCAATCTGGGTTAATTAAAAATGTGCTTTTTGCTATCTTATTATGAGATTTTTTTTTTAAGTCTTTAACTTACTTTTTTGTTTGTCAGGAACATGCCAAGCTATCTCATGCATTTGTTTGCTATGATTGCTGGGAGGGTTACATTTCCATTACAATTTTCAAGAAATAATTCTGTAAACTGTTTACTACTAAATGTTTAGATATATCTCAAAGTATCAGTTGATTATTTTCTTCTGCTCAAGAGATGCATTGGTTTAAGCCCAGCTGGCAACCGAGCCCCCCCCAGCTGTTCTTTCACTTCCCCCTGGTGGGATGGGGCAGAGAATCGGAAGAGTAAAAGTGAGAAATCTGGGTTGAGATAATGACAGTTTAACGGGAAAAGCAAAAGCTGTGTGTGCAAGCAAAGCAAAGCAAGGAATTCCTTCGCTGCTTCCCATGGGCAGGCAGGTGCTCAGCCATCCCCGGGACAGCCGGGCTCCATCACATGTAACAGTGACTTGGGCAGACAAATGCCATCGCTCCCAATGTCCCCCCCTTCCTTCCTCTTCCCCCAGCTCTGTATGCTGAGTGTGATGCCATATGGTGTGGGATACCCCTGGGGTCAGTCGGGGTCAGCTATCCCAGCTGTGTCCCCCCCAGCTCCTTGTGTCCCCCAGCCCCTCGCTGGTGGGGTGGGGTGAGGACCAGAAATGGCCTTGGCTCTGTGAGGAGCAGGAACCAATACCAGTTATCAGTGCTGTCTCCAGCACAAACCCAAAACACAGCCTCAAACTAGCTATGATGAAGAAAATTAACTGTCCCAGCCAAAATGAGCACAAGATATGAAGTCAAATCCTTGGATGTCTCCTGTCTGTCTGATAGCTAAAGTAACTATCTTGCTTGTTACTCTGGTAGGATGCATCACTGTCTTCCACACTGCGTGTCTCTTGAGGCCTCATCCACAATAGTTTTCTGATTGATTTGTTCCTCTGTTGATCACAAGTAAAGGGAACTTTTAAGGACAACTTATGTATTGTCTAAACACTTTATTTCTTGTATTTCTGTGAGTATAAGGAGGTATTTTTTGATGGAAAGTGAAAGCCTGTATTTTTAAATATAGTGTTTAGATCCCTTTGTTTCTTAATTTCCTCATTTATTTTAAATGTAATCAGTATCTTTAATGACCAGGCAATCCAGATATTCTAATTGCCATTCATAATGAACTTTTTAACTTGGAGACCAAGGAAGAGCATAAGGTGTTAAGAGGTGTGATTGATCTGAAGGAGCATCTAGCACCAGTGCAGCAGAGACTCTTTCAAAATGAGATGTTAGCTCTGTTTTTATCAATAACATTTTCTTCATCAATGTGGCTTATCACCTTGCAATGGCACGGAGCCATTTTAACAGAAGGATGTGAATATGAGCAACCAAGAGATCATGCTTGAGAAAACTGTGTGTTTGCAGGACAGGTTTTCCACCTAGCAGTCCTGAAGTGGGAGTCAGTTGACCCCCTTCTAAGTCAGTGGGGAATAGGATATTCGAGCAGTATTCCAGCTGTGTTATAATAATGCTGAATAAATATTACTGTTCTATGAGATAGTTTTATTTCCTTGTTGGTTTTCTGCTGATGCTATATGTAGTACACTTACTTTGTCATTATTGCTATCTTAATTGTGCTTGATTTTATTTTTTTTTTTTCCCCATAGAGGTTTATCTGACTTTAATTTTAGTGTCTTTTGAAAAAGAAAAGAAAGATCAGGATACGGTTCCCCAACTGCTAATCAGTTTTAAATTAAATAAAAAATAGCATGTTATCTTCTGACCATTTTAATAACTGCAAAAGGTGAAAGCACTTAATACCTATATATTGTTAAGGATACTCTCTACCTTTTCTGACTTCTGAAAAGGAATGGCCATTGTATGTAGCAGCTTATATGTAATAAGAAGGAGGGCCAATTAACGTTCCATACAATGTATGTCTGTTACAAGCTTCAGAAAGCTGTTTTATTGTTGCAACTTAACTACTTGGGACATACTAACTAACAGATATGTGAAACAACATGCTATCGAAGTTCTTTAGAATTTACTTACCCAAAATTTGTTCTATCTTTATGTGCAATTTATTTTTATGTTATCTTTTTTATCTAATTCTGTCTCTATCTGAAATACCAATATCAATTTCGTACTTGTAATTCATGAGTTGGTTTTGAAAGAATGCTCACTTGTCTGCTCAGCAAAACAGTAAAAGAACAAAACAAAAACTGGGCATTCTCATACTGTCCAGCTGGCAGGCAATGTAATTGGCCTGTAAACAAGTTGCATTAATCTCTGAGAAGTGATCTGCAGCAATAACAAATTATCTCTGTGCTTAGGGTAGTAAAAAACTTTGATTATAGTTTGATCACATAAAAGCAGACTTCAGAATTGCATTTGTAAATCCAAATGCAGAGGAAATAATTTTTTTGTGGCCATCCTACTGCCATTCATTGGTGTGAACCACACTTTTCAGACAACTGATGAATTCTCTTACATGTTCTGGAAAATACAAGCATTTCTAAACTTTCAGGTGGAAAAATAATATTTTGGCCTTTGGGGCAGGTTGGGCCTGTCTCTTAAATTGTTTCTCTTTACCAGTGCTGGGAAAGTACCTTGTAATCTGAAAAATAATTGTGCCTTCTGTTTTTCCCAGCTTTACCAAGTTACCTTCTCAAAGGCAAGGTTCACATCCTTTCTGCTGCGTTCTGAGGTGATTATTGACTTGGGGTGGGTGAGTTAATTTGGAATGAACACTGAATCGACAAATTGCTCATCCATTTATGTCCACAATTAACTTTTTTGTATATTTAATTTTTTCCTTAAGTTTTTTCTACGATATTTTTTAGAAGATGAAAAAACAACACCACTAGGGAATGTCTTTGAAAAAACAATATTAAATATATTTACAAGGTTCGTTGTGCATTACTGTTGGTGATGTAGTGGCACAGCTTGATGACGGGGAAGAATTGCGCAACAGCAACAGCCAGTTGTTTCATACTGCTTTTTACGTAGGGACAGCTGGTTAATTTTGTTTCAGGCATTCAGTTTGAGTATTTATATTTCCCTTGTAATCTTAACTTGAGGAAAGATTACTTTGTTTAATTAAGGGTATGATATCTCCTTCAGCCTCCAAGCAGCTAACTTGGAGTCCTTATGAGTTAACTGGTGTGTACTGTAAAATAAATGGAAAAAATGCCCTTTTCATTAAACACAGTAATTAAATACTCATGCTTTTGTCATGGCATTCCTTTTTCTAGGCGGCTGGGATCAATCGTGTCTGTAAAAACTTGGTTTAGTTCTTGGTTATCAAGAACCATGGAATCCCTTACTTGTTTTACTTAGAATCATACAATCGTTTAGGTTGGAAAAGACCTTTAAGATCATCAAGCCCAACCGTTAACCTAACCCTGCCATCCCACCACTGAACCATGTCGCTTAAAGCCTCCATGGTTTTTTTTGAATCTGAAAATGTTTCATAGCTAATTCTCTAATCTTAGTCCCCCACCCCTTCATGACATGGCTGAGTACTTCAACAGAGGTTGAGTATGATGCTCCACCACAAAAAATTCAATAGAGTAGAATTTGTCCCCAGGCATGTTGTGACACTCATCTTAATATTAAAGTGTCCTAGAAACACATACCAAAACATTTTTAAGTTTCAAAAGTATCCTTTTCCCATATGAATTGTAGGGGTGAAATGCATACTAAGATTAGAGCTTTGTTCACACGTCTCACAAACACTGACAATCCATTGTTTGTTTCTTATTTCAAGTTAGATGCTTACTTTCAAGAATCTGTTCAAGACTGTGTCTTTGATTTACTATAGCTTTAGTTAGGATTTTGGAAGCTGATAATGCTTCAGAATAATGATCATAGAAACCCAAACTCCTTTTTATTATCTGCCACTATATTAAGTGAATTTTTAGGGAGGCTGTCCTCTTTCATGAGTGCATTACTAGATACATGGAATACACATTTTAATCCAGTTGTGTGGGTTATTCTAAGCAGGTTGCCCCAGATCATGTCCAGATGGCTTTTGACCATCTCTACACCCTCTCTGGGCAGCCTGTTCAGTGCTCAGTCACCCTCACTGGGAAGAAGCTTCCTGATGTTCAGATGAAATCTCCTGTTTCAGTTTGTGCCCATTGCCTCTGGTCCTGTCACTGGGCACCACTGAAAACAGTCTGACTTGGTCTAAATTATACCTTCTGTCAGGTATTTGTAGGCATTGATGAGATGTCTCTGAGCCTTCTCTTCTCCAGAGTCAACAGTCCCAGCTCTCTCAGCCTCTCACCATATGAGAGATGCTCCAGGCCCTTAATCACCTTTGTGGCCTTTCTCTGGAGACTCTCCAGTAGCTCCAGTCATTCTTGTACTGGGGAGCCCTGAACTGGACTCAGTATTCCAGATGTGGCCTCCCCAGTGCTGAGTAGAGGGGGAGGATCATTCCCCCTGACCTGCTGGCAATGTTCTTCCTAATGCAGCCCAGGACCCTTTTAGCCACCTTTGCCACAAGGATGCATTTCTGGCTCATGTTCAGCTTCGTTCCCACCAGGACCACCAACCAGGTCCTTTTCTTCCAAGCGGTTTTCCAGCTGGTTGGCCCCTAGCACATACTGGTGCTTGAGGTTATTCCTCCCTGGGTGCAGGATGTTGCACTTCCCTTTGAACTTCATGAGGTTCCTGCTGGCTCAGTTCTTCAGGGATTGAGGTCTCTCCAGCAGCACGAGCATGTGGTCTATCAGCTGCTTGTCAGCATTCTTGCTGAGGGTATGCTCTGCCCCATCTGGATCACCAGGAATGAACAGGGTTGGAGCCAGTGTCGTCCCCTGGGTACACTGGTAGTCACTGGACTCCAAATAGGCTTTATGCTGCTGACTGTGGGCTAGAAATACGAATACTATTATTGATAAAACTAAGAACATATTGTTCTGGCATATAAATCTAATCTTACTGTATTATAATAGCACTTGTGATATAAAGGTATATACTTTAATGATGCCTGTTTTCTCATTTTTTATCTTGCCCCTTTTTAGAGACAGGGAATAGGATTTGATTTCCCTTAGACCCTACGCTGGGTCAGTGGCAGTCATAGCAGTAAATTGTAGGGGTTCCTACTTTTTAAATCTAAATATTAAGTTCAGTTTTTGTTAGACTGTTGCCTTGCAAGTTTATGATCTAAACCCTGACTTTGATTTAATATTTATCATTAATTAGGGAAGTGACTTGCTCCTTTATTTGCAGACTTCATCAGCACAAGCTGCTCGCTAACTTGCCATTCACTTCATGTTCCTCATGTCAGTGATAAGCTAATATTCGGAAGACAGATGCATTAGGTTGCCTCCATATGGTGCTTTGTCTAATGAATCAATTAGTTATTTTGGAAAAAATCCTTGTGAAGTTTTTTTTCCTCTTGGTGAAAAGTTACCCTACAAATGTGGAACAGTTTTTCGTTGATGATTGTGTTTAAGCATATTTTTAGGCAAAAAACTTTGCTATAGTTTTACTAGGTTTTCATTTAAATTTTCTTTGCATTTAGGAAAAGTAGGGCTTTTTTGTTTGCTTTACAGTTTGTATTTGGCGGATTTTTGAAGGGCTATTTGAGTCAGACATACGAAGCGATACACCTCTGTTCTAGCACCTTTATCTTTGCCGCTTCTATGGCATGCAGTCTTTTAGCTTCTTTGAGAAGTTGTGGGGTTTTTTTCCAAATTGACAATTCATTTAATAGTGCGATGTCTGTTTCAAATGCTTGCAAAGTAAACTTTGGTACATGCAAATAGAGGAACATATGAATGTTTGTGGATTTGGCACTGTAGATTTGTGGAGTCCCAGCAACTTCAGTACTTGTATGGGCCTTGCTTTTGCAGGACAAAGAGAGAGTATCTGAAGTCAGAGCCAATATTGCAGTCGGTGTTCACGTGTTGTCAGTTGCCTGTGACTTTGGCTTGCTCAATATTAAGTTAAAAGATTTTTTTCAACAAAGAAACGATTTACTACTTGCTTTATCTTTTGACAGTGAAAATGTTTGGGTTTTTGTTAAAAAAAACAACAAACCTTCATCATGAAGGTGTGGATATTTAAAACTTACCTGTTTAAAACTTGAAAGATAGAAACATTGAAGATTAAAATTTAAGATGTTTTTGTATTAACTTTGAGGATTACAAATTTACAGTTTAATACCTTGTCAGAATGTAGCTATGTTTATCAATCAAGTCTATTTTCTGTTTTAAATGTTCTTTGCTGCATTGTCTGGGGCATTTTAGTTAGCATCTTTCTACACATAATCTTGGTTGTTATGGGTTGTTTCACTTACATTGGACTGATTAAAGGGCAGCATTAGCAGCTCACATAATATTGGGCTCTCAATTTAAAAAACAAACAAAACCCCCCAACACCCCCCTCTCCCTTCAGCTTCCTGACTGACATTCTTACAGAGAAGTTGCAACTTTGCTAAAAGAGCAAAGAAAATAAAGCAATATGAGAGACCCTGGTAAGGTGGTAGGGACGAGGCAAGGATCACTTTATCTTGACCAAATGCAATCGCTTATTAGGGAACTGAGTAGTTTTGGTTGGCAGCGGTGTACCTGGGTACCAAATACAGTACTTGTGGAGCCATCCACAAGAGATTATAAGCGTGTATTTTACTGTTCTCCTCTGCTGTTTAGTGCTCTATTCCCTATGAAACTGCCATGCTTACTAATTTTTCTGTTTGAAGTAGATGAAATGTGTTTTGTACAAGCTGCCAACTGTGTTAAGTTGCATTATAACTTGTATAAATAATTCGTTTTTAAAAAGGCATGCAGTTAAAACTTTGGATTGGAAAAATCTTACGCATTGTGGTATGAAGATAGCTTTAAAATAATGATATTGAAATAAGAATTAGTCTAGTCTCACATTTATTTCTCAAGTAAAAGGATATTATAATACCCATAAAAACACTGTAAAATACTTTTCCTGGAAATGCTTAAGGGGATGTGCCAGACTTGTCTCACTGTCTAAAATAAGCTTGTTAACTTTAAATATTACAGTAAACTTTGAGAACTCCTAAATTTGAGTTTCTTAATAGGTATAATTAGAACTAATTTTTCAACAGTGAAAAAAAATCTTGCCAAATCTGACTTTTTTTTAAAAAAATTATTTTTTAGCCTCTTGATAGCAGGAGTATGATGTGAGTTTTAACATCACTGCTGAATTTTTTGCTTAACTTGCCCCCCTCTTTTCCCCCCGTACTCACCACTCCACCCAGTACCCGCTCGTAGTGCCCGCTGTGGAAAGCTTGTGATCCCGGTTCTGTGGCAGGGGTTGGCTGTGTCACCGTTCCAGCTGTGGGCAGCTCTAAACAGGGCTGGTGTTGCACAACACATTTTTCAACACTTAATATTAAATATCAAATTTTCTAATGAACCAGTCCCACAAAAATTGTATACGTGTACGTGACAAGTAACAACAAAAGTAATTTGGAGTACGTACCGTCATGTATGGCCTCTTGGAAAGTCTGGCTTAAATTAAATGATTTCTTGTTGTTCTGTTTAGAATATATAAGAAATAATTGCAGACCTGCACTTGAACCATTTCCCGGTTCTTTCTGGAAGAAATGTTTTGGTAATGTTTAATGGCAAGATAAAAATGAGGTCAAATAATGTAACTCTCGACTTGTAATGTCTTTACTATTGCATATCTAAAGCATTATTAGCTCCAGACTTCCTTTATGTGTTCCCATACGAAGGTGACATGGTGAGATCAGCATTGTAATTCTACCAGAGGAAGCTGTTTCTTTAACAGTTATCTGTCCCTCTCACCTGAGCTTGAACAGCAAGCAGCCAAGAATCGGTAACAAGATTATGATCATGTGAGGAAAAGACAGGGACAGAGAAAAGGGAGAGGCAGCGGTGAAAGCACATCCTGCAGAAGCTGTCATTTACGGCTGCCTTTAAAAAAAAAAAAAAAAAAAAACCCAGCAGGGATTTTAGCTGTGCGTTGATACTTAGAAAAGCAAGCTTGTTTTAAGTCACAACTTGCTTAACGTAGTGTGTCTGGTATTGCTGTGCTACCATGCTGCTTCTTTACACCTTTTTAATTTCTTTCTTAGAATCAATCTACCGACGTGGAGCCAGAAGATGGAGGAAGCTGTACCGAGTGAATGGGCATTTGTTTCAAGCCAAACGTTTTAACAGAGTGAGTACTGTTGCATAAAATGTTGGGGTTTGGTAATGTTCTGTGGTAATTGTTTTCTCGGTCAGTGCTTTTTCTGTATTTGAGTGTTGAAAAGAAAGGAAAAGCAAGATGCTTATTCATATGACTTCTCAGTCTATGCAGTGTTATTCAGGTCATAACGATTAGAAAAACTTGAAAGTCTTTGAATCTGGGATGGAGTTAATAATATATGATTGGTGGAAATTATTTATTTTTAAAGTGTCTAAAAACCACACAGTTTTGTGACTGTTTAAACTGATGCATACTTAGAGCAGCTTTCCTCCTCTCTATTCCTTACATGATTTTGATTGCTTGTTAGCATAATCTTTTACCTTCAGTACTGTTTGTCATTCTTAAAGATTAGAGCTCTTGATGTTAGCTTTAACTCTTTTGAGGCTGAGGTATTACATAATCTAATTAAGAAAAAAAATATCTGGTTCATTGAGCTAAAATACAAGTGTGTTAAGAATCTGACTTAATCCACATAAGCAAGTGAATGTAGCTTTAAGGCTGAGACACGTCCTTCACTTATCCCATTATGCCTAAGTATTGCAGCATATATAAAAGCGTAGTATACGCTTCTGGGAATTCCATACAAAACTGAGTAAAGTGAGGTGAGTTAACTTTTTGATTGAGCAGTAACTTATTTTAAATGAAATTAGCATTTTTTCCCTAATGCTCCCCACCCCAAAATTTCATTGAAAGAAGGAAGAGCCCCGCAAAACTTAGTATCTTATCACTAGATATGTGAAAAATATTTCAGATATCTGAATTCTAATACGTATTTATATAATGTGGTATACAAACTCAATTTTTTTAATTTATAGTATGAAATGTGTATTTGTTTGTGCTTATTTGCTACATAGTAAAAACATTTTTTTGAAATGTTGTGAATGCATACCTGCCCCATTAAAACATTATGGGTTATTAGATAATGATGTTTTAATTAAAAATAGGCAGATAGTGAATATACACATAAAGATTTTGAAACCTCATTATCATGCCCATTTGTCAACAGTCCTAAACAAGACTACTTTGTTGTAACTGCCTGTATACAAATGAAATTGTATAAAGCCAGAACACAAACCATATCCAACTGAAGTTAGTAATAAAACTGATACGAACTATAAAATGTGACATTAAAATGTATATATTATAATAAATTATGGCCAAATATGTATTACTGGATTAGACACCAAATTTTAATGTTGACTGAATTTTTAAGACTGGCGTACTACCTTATGAATTAATTCATTTTTCAAAACAACGTCTTAAAACTTTCTCAGATAATTCAGGTAAATGAACACATGCAAGAATCTAAACTGTAATCTTGTTGAACATAATGTAAAGGTTAACTCTTTGTTATTGCTGTGTTTACATGTGTTTTGGAGAAATATGAGAGGGATACCTGTGTTACTGAAGGAATGTGATAGCTGCCCCTACATCCTTTTTTTTTTCTTCTTGCTTCCCTGCATCCGACTGAAGTAAACGAGATTTTCTTGTATGTTATTTCTAGGGCCTATGACATTTTCTTTAGTCTTAATATTACTGCTGCCAAACCCATACAAGAATACTGAAGGAAGTCTGATGGACCAGAAAGTTTGAAAGAAGTGGCTATAGATGTCCAAGGCTTCCTCTCTTATTAGGCAGTATGTTTTTTGGTTTTTTTTCCTGGGCAATGCAGTTTGGGTTTCTCCTGATCAAGGAGGACTGGCTGTACAGATGAATGAGATGTAGTTAAGTTTGTTTTCTACAACTATCAAAATATGAGAAGGGCAATACAGAAGATAATTTTTTTTAAATGATCCGTTTTTTGATCATTATTTATTTTTAAATTTTTTTCTATTACTACTAGTAAGGATTTATAGTAGCTTAACGCTTTTGGGCAGGACACCATGTGTGATTCATTAGTCTGAGGATCTGAATAACCGCACTCTAACTTGCAGTTTGCTGGGAGGAACAGACTTTCACTGTTTTGTGGCTTTGGGACAGTTGCAGAGTTCCGTCTACGCCTGAAATGGGCGCAGGACTTCATGTGCAGCTTGCAGAATGACAGGCAATGGTAGCCTGTTACAGTAATTACTGGAGAAAATTTGGAGATAGGGAATAATAAGTAAGTCTTCCCGTTGGTAACCTGTGCTCTGTGTAGAGGGATAACTGAGACTCGGTGACTTCTTGGCCTGCAGGAATCTCAGATTGCTATTTGGCATTTTGGGTAAAGCGGATAAAATGACCGCAGCACACATACACTGGAAAAATTATTTAAAGACCTGCCCTGTTGAAGTCAGCAGTAGAATGTCTGGCTTAATTTGTCCTCATTTTGATTTAATTTATTCAGATGCCATTTTGTTGCATGTATAAAAAAGGCCATATATTTTTGATATTAAATGGTGCAAAATACACAGGTTTTACGTCAGACTCGGTAGATGAGTTTTAAATTATGCAAAGTTTCTACTGATGTTCTACCACTGTTAAAGTATATAGGTGCAGATATAGAACATTCTTCATACTTTCTCTTGTCTTTCATAATGTTTTGTGCCAGTGCTCTCCCAAGCAGTCAGTTTGGGTGCTATTTATGCATAATTGTGTATTACAAATTCCTGTCAGTTTTGTTTGGGTAACCTCTGTCAGAATCTGAAATTCAAAATATACTTATTCTTGAAGAATGATTTGCTCATGTTAGGCTGTAATGTATTCCATATGCTTGAGATACTTGTTTTCTTAATGTTCATTAAAAAAGGACTGCATTTAGCTGAATTCTAAGTATGAAGTGTAACCTTCAGTTATTAGGGAAATACTGATATTCTAAAAGAATTACTATTGAACATCTATTAGGAGGTGGTTAGGATGGGGTCTTGTAGTGTGGATTCTTGCTGCTAGAGAACTAATCACCTACAGAAAGGAATTGATAATATGCATTCTGATTTTTAGAGAGCGTATTGTGGCCAGTGCAGTGAAAGGATATGGGGTCTCGGAAGGCAAGGCTACAAGTGTATCAACTGCAAGTTGTTGGTCCATAAACGTTGTCATATACTTGTTCCACTGACCTGCAAAAGGCATATGGTAAGTTTGCATTCCTTATAAAGCTAAGATGTTTCATGGTGTCCTGTGCTGTTTCTAGATGTGCATTCAAAGTAATTAAATGCTGTGCATGGTTGTAGATTTATAATACTTGGTGGTATTTGGTTTTCAGTTTCTGAAATAGTTATGGAGGACAAGGATTGTGAGCAGTAGACATAAAGTGAGGAAACTTGTGGTATGACTTAAGTGTGAGCAAGCTTGAGTTTGACTTCTCCAGCAGACCTGTTGTATTTCACAGACGGATAACGAGTTACCATTGACAATCTTGGCATTTGTTCCTCTTAGCCTATGGGAGTGTTTTAAGGACTAAGGTGCTAGTGTGGTTTTTGCACTACTGCTTGCAAAAAGGCTTGTTGCTTTCATGTTCTGGCCATCCCAGTTTCTGCAGCACTGTTCCTGTCTTCTCCATTCCCCTCATATATTCCAGTGTATCTCCAATGTCTTTCCTAGACTTTAAATGTTGATCTGTATCCCTTTAGCCTTTCCCCATACTCATCGCAGACTATAATCAGTATCTCACTGGTTGTTGCATCGTGTTGTCTCTAACTCAAAACTTAAACCAGTAGTTTTCTTTATCGATATTGCATATGACTTGCCTTGACATTACTAGATTTTTTTGCCAATTTATTTGTGCATGTTGCTATACCTACTAGAATAGTCCTACGTGTCTCACTATGAGTTGTAAATGAGACCAGGGTCTAAATGTACTATAAAACTATTTGGTATTGTGATCTTTCCTGATTTATGCGATACCCTTGCATAATGAGTAACAATTCATGCTTTTTAAACAGGAAAGGAATATGCCAGTGCTCTAAATTGAGAGTGTAACATGCTGAAGTGTTTACTTTGCAGTTCTGTATGAAACAGACTCAGAAGTCTTAAATAGAATTAAAGTTTGAACTTTGCAATAAAATGTACTAATCTTACTTCTAGAAGACATCTAAACATCTGTTGTAGTTGCAGAGAACAGTTGATACAGTGTTTAGACTTTTCATAGGCTGCTTTTACAATGCATTACAAAATATTAATATTTGCAAATACTTTCTACAAAATCCAGTTTTCGTTCAGGAAGATACAAATTGTGTATTGCAGTTGTATGGCAAGCCATACTCGCTTAAAAAGGGACTGCATAAACCAATGTTGTTTTCCTATATAACTTATGTATTTTGCAAGGATTCGGTCATGCCTTCCCAGGAACCTCAGTTAGATGATAAAAATGATGAAGTTGACCTCCCTTCAGAAGAAACTGATGGAAGTGAGTACTTTCTTGTTAAGTTGGAATTAATGTGTTGCCCCACTTGGAGGCCCAGTTTCCACTGCTACCTGTTTGGCTTTTTTTTTTAAAGCTTACTTTGGATTAGTTCTGGTTCAGTCCCATGGAGTAAATGCTCATTAGGGACTCAGTTACAGTAAATGTACTTCTGAAGCATGTAATTTGGTCAGGTTTCATCCTAAATTCATATGCTCTGAAACCATTCCAGAATGTGAACTTAAGCACGGAGTGATTGGAACAGTAGATTTACTTTTTAAAACAAAAAAACCCCCTGCATTTCAGATCCAGGCTATAATGCTAATCTAACTGCACCCTCAGACTTTTAAGTATTTCTTAATTTTGTGCCATTTGGAGTACTCCTTCTAGGTTAATATTTTTGGTGGTTTAGCCTGTCTTGTTTTAAGGGCCCATTTGTCATGCCCATTCTCCAAAATTACTCTGGCTTTTGTCAGAAACTATTATGAGCTCAAAGGTTCATGGATCAATTTCTTACGGCTCAGAGTTGGTTGTTTCTGCAGTGCCCTTAGGATCTGCTGTCAGGATTACAAGAATAAAGTGGAAAAACTTGATCAACTGTCCCGTAGTAATTAAAGCAAACTGCTGACCCTCAGCTACTAAATCAACTTTCCATTGATCAATTTTTAAAATTATTTCTAATGAGGGCCTTAATAACCACACTACTTGTTTGATTTCTTTTCCAGTTCCCTACATTTCTTCGAACAGGAAACATGACATTAAAGATGACTCTGAGGTATGCTTTAAAAATACTTTCATAATTTACACTTACAGACTTTTAATCATAACAACTTGTCATAAAATAGCTAATTATTTGTCCTACTTTTTTTCTCCCGCTTTTTTAAAAGTCTGTTTTCTTTCTGAAAATTTATTTTTTTTTAAGCATTTTTGTTGGATTTTTCAGATTTCTTCTGCATACAGCCCTTGTTATCCCAGTCATGATGTGAGAGAGACTTTTTTTTTCTCTCTTCCATTCATGTTGGAACAACAGTGATTTAACAGAGGGTTTGACTTTATCGGTCCTTGCAACAAATGGTGGCTTTGACATTGTCTTGTCTGCTCTCTCTAATGGATGTACACCCTTTATCACCCTCAGGCTACTTCTACAGGCTATCATTATGAAAGTTGGTTCAGTCCGATAATACATTAATTATCAAGCTCTCTGAGATGTGTTTCATATAAGTGCCACCTATAATTTATAGACAGCTCCTGTGGAAATACAAGTAGAATAACATACACTTAAACTCTGTTTTTCAGCTCTTTTGTAGATGGTCTGACACAATCTCTGCATCCCAAGAATGTTATTCCCTTAAAGCAGTTTGAAAAATCCTAATATGCTTTAATTCCAAAGCGCTTCAAGACTTTTCTTTTAAAAATGCTTCTGGCATATTTAATAAATAGGATGCACTCTGCAGAATGCTAGCAGTTAGTTTGTTAACCCACTTCTAACAAGCATGCACCTTTTTTGTCCTCTACCTCCACTACAATACTTGTCACTACCATTATTTCACACTTGAGTAGTTCCTGCTCTTGGGTAACTGACTGTCTTATTTTTCGGTCACATGTCTTTAGATTTTATCTCAAATTCAGAGATGGAAGGATATACATTTAAAACAGGTCAGAGAATGCTATCTAGAATTGCTGACTTCTGCTGTGGTTAGTGTTCAGGTAGATACTGTTTGTGTTTAAATTTTGGTAGGTGCTGTTTGCTCAACTGTCCTGAATTATGCTACTCTGATTTTCCCACCTTGCTTTTGAGCTGGACTAAAATTTAATTTAAGGTATCCTACAGAGAGGAAGTGCCATTCTGCGAGCTTTAACTACAATCTTTAAGCTCAGAGCAATCTCTTCTAATAGCAGTCAATCCTAGATCAAGATTCTTTATATAAATACTGTCCATAGTTCAGCAGAATGCTGATCTGTCTACAAGTACAGTAGTATGAGGTCAGATAAAAATAGGCTACAAAGTATGTCAAAGCATTGTATATATTGGTAAAACATGAAATGTCAAAGTACATGCTGCACTTGTCTAGTTCAACTGCTTGATCTTCAGTCTCACATGTTTACATCTAATTCCAGCAAACATTCAAAATAAAATTTATCTGTTTAAATAATGAATTTTAAAATAAAAATCTTTGTAGTGGAGTATTTCCTGCAAATTCTCACATTTGAGAAGCTGGCATGTGATCCTCTATGTTCCCAGGCACACATTAGAAATCTTCATTTTCATTAAAACTGTAATGAACTTGATACAGACAGCTGGTGCCTAAACTGAAACCAAGACAGGTATATTCATTAGCAAGTCACTGTTTCCTTATCTGTCCTCTTTTTAGACAGCCATTATTAATTTGTACTGCCATACCTGTCAGAATGTGAAAGATGCTCTTCAGTTAGTGCAAAGGATAATTCTATGTGGCCTGCAGTTCAAGAATTTGAATAAAATTTCCTTTCTCAAGGCATTGCCTTCTGTTTGCCAGAAGGGAATATTAAATGTTTCATTGAACGAACTACTGCCTTGTATGACACAGTAACTTTTAGCAAGAGCAAAACCAATACTAACCAAACATTTCTAAACAAACGTGTTGCACTCAGCCATTCAGATCTGTGTGCCAGTGACGATGGCAAGCAAACTCAGCAAATTCTGTCCAGTGGTTGAAGACCTCTTTGCTTATCAGTTACTTGTTATGAAAATGTCTTCTGTTTCTAGCATCTGTTTCTTTTTATGCAGGATATCAAACCAGTCATTGATGGAATGGATGGAATTAAGATTTCTCAGGGGCTTGGACTACAGGACTTTGATTTAATCAGAGTTATTGGACGTGGAAGTTACGCCAAAGTTCTTTTAGTTCGGTTAAAAAAGAATGATCAAATTTATGCTATGAAAGTAGTGAAAAAAGAATTGGTCCATGATGATGAGGTAAAAGTCTGTGTTAATTGCATTCTGTTATATATTGTAAGAACTTAGTATGCTTTAACAAAAAACATTCAACTAAGAAAACAGCAAGGTTTTAGGCAACATTTCTGTAATAGAAGTTTTACTGACTTTTGAACTCATCTGTCATCAACTGTCTGCATGAAGCACCAAGATTAAATCTGAGAGAAATGTCCCTTATTTTAATAACAGTAACAATTATTACAGAACCTATGTTCTAACCTACATTAGACTGCACATGAAAACTACTCCAAACTGGATGTGCTAATCTGTAAGTGATAATATATAAAGGGTGGAACTTAGGCACTTAATTTTGAAAGAAAACAAAGATGTTTTCCAAGGCATATGAATATAGGTGCAAAGTATTGTCTGTATTTCAGAATAGGAGCTGAAACTGTGTTCTTACAGTTATGATTATAGAGCTTATGTGTAAGTGACACAGTACTCTGGAATATCTTTTTTCCACGTGTTTAAAAAAATTACGCTACTACCTCTGAGGTCACTATGGTTTAACTGGCATGTAAAAAAAAAAAAAAAAATCTGTCTGCCACAGAAATCAGTGCTGCATTTCTCCATTATTTTCAAAATCCTCTTGAATTTTTTTAATGCAGGATCTCAGTTGCACAAGTTTGGGGGGGGGGGGGAAGAAGGAAGAAAAAACCCCAACCCTCCATCTTTTTCCTATAGTATTCACATTTCTTGAAAGGTGCAGATTTTACATCCATTCTGGTTTTTTTGTAAATGTGATGAACCACTCACAGCAAGCAAGGAAGGCAGATTTGAACTACCTGCAATGCCATTAGACTGGAACCTGCCATGTTAAGTAACGGAACAGGGAATGGGGTAACTGGAATGCATGTGGTCAGACCCCAGCCCTGATAAAATAGCCGAGAGACCCGACAGCACGATAGCAAGTGTTGTCAGGCTACCAGCTTCGTTGGAATGCTGCAGTGTGACATGCTTAGGCAGGAGTGGCTGTGTGTAGGACGGGGTGCATAAAGTATGACACCATTAAATATTTGAAGGGTAAAGAATTACTGTGTCACCCTTGTGGGTGGAATCCCAAACTCTTAATAAGATAAGAGATGGACAATCGGTCTCACCTCAAAGGGAATTTCTTATATAGCTGTTCTTACAATAGAAAGTGTATTTTTCAAATGGAATGCAATTTTTAAGCTGATGATGTTATATTAATTTTATGCTGTTAGGAAGTCTGGATTTCTTGAAAGTAGGATGTTGGGGGGGAAAAAAACAAAACACATTGGTTTAAGTACTATTTGTGTTGGTAGTTTCAATCAGTTTCTCTGGCTGCCATTTTTGTCATTATTCCACAGGCTGGGGTTAGGAGAGTAAAGTTCTAAAGTTCTTCTAAAACACTTTGGCTTGTTCATCTATTTGGTCATAAAAAGAAACACCAAAGATTAGACTGTTATGTGGTTAATTTACTGTTTCCTTTCTAACGTGGTTTTCCAAGAAGGTAGAAGCTAAAGAATGAGTTATGCAGTTGTTCTTGAGAATCAGAGGTAGATGAGAAAAGTCTTCCTTGAATAGTGTGTCTCATAGATAATTAGATAGAAGATTGAGCTAATTGGTTTTTCTTTTCTATAAGATAGGCTGTATAATGAAATTCTGAGAATTGATAGGAAAGTCACTGAATTCTGTGAACGCATGAGATATTGCAAGTAATGGAAATTTCACCTTGTAAGTGTTCTATGGAGAAAGAATCAATTGCATAGCAAGTATCAATACGTTTAAATCAGCTAGTGCTTTCCAGGTAGTGGTTGATATTGGAGAGAAGTAAAGGTTCTTTTCGAAATGAGATTGAAGCGTATGGAATACCTGGGTTTCTGCTATTAAATTTTTCTAAGCTTATTCTAGTTAACAGTAGTGCACTAGTATAATACTAATGTACTAGTACACAAGTGCAATAACAAAGGGGCTTGTTTAAAGGCTCTTAAAGAGAAGCTCATTCAGTAAAACCAAGAAGAAATGGATGTGTTTATTGTTTTATTCCAAACTGGATTTTTGGCTCAGGGTTGGACCCAGGTTTACCCTTCCAAGGTGTTCTATCTTCAGGAGTGTCTGAACACAAAACCTGATGGATTTATTTAATTTGATGGTGATGTTTCTTGATTTCCTTTGAGACTTTAGTTTCACTAACTAGCCTTGACAGGGAGGCCTGGTTTCTCAGTGTCTGTCTTTGTTGTCTCTGGATTGGTTGGAAAGCTGGAAGTACCTGTTGGAAATGGAGAATTTTTAGAACAATTACATTTCAGGTTTGTTGGCAGGGTACTGAGTGTTTGCAGGGTGGGACATGATTGGTGTATTGCATGAAGAGTGAATATCTACTGCGAAAGCCAGTTGTCCATAAGGTTTACATTTTGTATGGTTCTATGAAAAATGATTAAATACTTTGTTATTACAGATCTGAATTTTGCAGTGCTATGTTAGTATCATTCAAATTTTGGTAGGTTTTTATTTTATGGTATTACACTGGGTATTCAGGACTTCTCCCTGTTGAAATATTAAAGGTAGTCTGTGATACTTTTAAGAATGATTTTGGATGGACAAATGAATCAGGTTTTTGTAGCTTCATTGAATTAATTCTGAATTTCAGATGAGAAAATGAAGTTCAGTTTATTTGAACCTTTTAAAAACTGGAGATGCACATTGCTTGTGTTACTGGCATGAGTTGCTTCAGCCTTAGGATCATTTATCTAAGATAACCGAATTTATTTCTATGAGCAGTATATCAAATATTGCAGATGTACGATATTTTTAAATGGCTTAAATTTTCTGCAAACCTTTCTAAATGGTTAAGTAACTTCTGAATGTGTAATTGAATTAAAATGTTTTACAATTTCCTCCAGTTTTTAGGGGGTTTTGTCTTTCTGAAGAACATATGTAACAATGATGGTATATGTAAGGGAGCATAGATGTTCACAATTTCTTTTCTGGGAATACCCATGGTGGTTATCCAGCAGGAGTTCTGATTGTTCAATTACTCTATTTCAGGATATTGATTGGGTACAGACAGAGAAACATGTGTTTGAACAGGCATCCAGTAACCCATTCCTAGTTGGTTTACATTCATGCTTTCAAACAACAAGTCGGTAAGAAAGATCTGAAATTATTTTGTTTTGAAAATCTTGATCATTGTACTAACTGCTTCTTATAAAGCAAACGTAACCACTGCCATCACATAGTCAGTAATTTTTGGAAGGAAGCATTAATATTGTCAGGGATTCACTGCTACCACAAAGCCAGTTCTAGCGGGGTAGCTTTGTCAGTGTGGTGTGGAGAAAAAGGCGGAGTTTTCCAGGTCTGGGTCTGAAGGGAGAAGATGAAGGAGGACGAGGAGGAGCTGTGTGCTGTCTTCCCGAGCACAGGCCGTGTAGCTTCAGGAATAGGAGGATGGTAGCAGGGTAAAACAGAGCTTCTCAGAGGGCCAAACTGTAGTTCTCAGTTCTTCAAAATAGAGTAAGAGTTGGGCTGCTCAGTAGTAGTAGTTTTATATAAAACTTGAAAACCTACATGTCTATGAAGTATTTTTTACTTCTATAAGACTTAGGAGCCCTTAGCACATATTGATGAAGTACGTGATTTCATTTGAAAATCGCTTAATAAACTCTTAGCTACTTTGAAACACTAGGGTTTTGTCCTTGTGTGCACAATCCGAAGTGGATTATTTGCTTCTTATTTTTCAATTGGAATATGAAGAAAGTCAAGGAGAATGCCCATAAGCATGCCCATGCTTATGGATGTCACTGGGGGATTTGGATGTGTGTGGGGTTTGTGGTTTGGGTTTTTTTGTTGTCACAGGCACCTGTTTACTGTTACACTTGTATAATGCCTAGTGCCATATGTATTATAATCAGAAGACAAAAGTCATTCTCTCCGGCTTACTTGAATGGCATGTAGTGTAGAGTGCATACAGTTTTAAGAAGTTTTCTTGGATTATCTAGTCATTTATCTTTAAGAATAATCACTTGTTCATTACAATATGTAGTATCAATTTTTAAAATACGAAGGCATGCACTGTACCATTTCTTCAGTCGCCAAACTTTCAGCCCCTTAATGGTTACAGTCATAGGAAATAGCATTTTCCTGGCAGGGAAAGCGTAGCTAAGATAAAGGAAGTAAAAAGGAGGAGTCTTCTGAAGGTACGTGTGCTAGGGAGTATTTTGGAGCAGGGAGAAAGAATGATCTCCAAAGGTGACTGACTACAGATTTGACCAAAAGAAATTTGTCTTGCAGACCGGGGGGGGTGGGGGTGGGAATCTTTAGACAACTAACAAACTGTTGTGAAAGGCCCTTAAGTTAAGCCAACATTCACAAACAACTTCTCATCAAATCCTAAGTAGTATTGAACATCTAATGTAAAAATCAAGGCTGTCAGGCAGGGTGAAGTATTGAGAATGAGGTTTCTTATAAATATTGGAAACAAGAAAAAGGCTGAAGTCAGCAATAGAAAGATCCTTTGCCACGCCACATTCGTAGTTATGCTCACATAGTTGAGAAGCAGAAATAGAAAAAAAACGCACCATGCTGAATGTAGTCAAAGCTTTTTGTACTCTTCTTGTATCTTTAGGAGTCCTGTTTTTCCAGCCTAGCTTCACCTTGCAGTGAAACTATAGGTTTTTTGTTTGTAACTTCAGCTATTTGCCATGGATATAGCCGTAATGTCATGAATTCACAATTTTATTATAGCTGTAATGTTATAAAATCACATTTATGACCTCATTACAGGAACAAAGAGAAGCACGTAACTGATTTCAAGTGAATAAATTCATCAACATCAGATTGCGTTAACTGGCCCAAAGAATACAAGTTGTAATATGAGAATAGTTTGTGTCTAAGTGTACTAAGTGGTGGGGGGGGAAGGTTCCAAAGAACATGTTCTTTCTCTTAAATTTAATTTTAAATAAATTTTTAAGATAAAATAAACGTGTACGTAAAGATGCTAATAGTTGCTAAATGTAGCTGTTTACATTGTTTCAGATACTAGTGATCCTTGTTGTATTATCCTAATAAAACCTGTGCATTGGGCTTGCCCAGAATTGCCAGATAAGTGTTTTCCGAGGATGGCAACAATCTGAATCCTCCATCCTGCAAAACCATTGGGGTTTGAGTAAATTCTTCTAAAACCAGCAAGGACTACCTGTATTCACACACTTCTGTGCTTGAACGTGACTCGACCCAAGCAACTTTACATGTTCTGAATGGTGATCAAGCATTGGAAGCTTCTAAATAGGATAGGAAAGTTGGAAGTAAAAAAATACCGGGAATGCTGTAATAAAATACTCATGGCATTGTTATGCATTTTATTATTGTTTATTTAATTTTAGTTTAGTGGTTTTATTCTTGGGGGGAGGCCACTGAACGACTTACAAGCTGGGTTGTGTCCAATAATTTTTCCTGGTTTATCTCTTAAGTTTTTAACAGTTTAAGTGTTTCAAATGAAGAATTCTTTTCAATTGAAAAAAATAAATCATCTTTAATTGTTACCAGTTGGAATGTTCTGAGAGACTGGAGCTTGTATCTTCCCAAATGGAATGTTTTCCAGTGTGTGAATATATGGAAAGGAGTTTTCAACTCATGGAAAACTAGGTGTATAAGGAAAGACTGCCTCCTGGGAGAGCCGCAACCTTCATAAGAAACTCACTCAGCATGTTTCTATCCTGTAGGTCTCTCTGACCTTGGCAGCATTGCCTGGATCATATTTTCCCAAGGATGAAACCTTTCCTGCAGACTGTAATACAAGTCTTTTTATATGGCTGATTCCACCTATATTTCTTTCCCCTACTGACTTTTCTCCTGTTTGTTTTGAGAAGACTGTTTCAAAAACTTGTTCTACAGAGGAACTAATAAGCCTTGACGCTGCAGCCTTTCTGTGCCCAGATCTTCTATTTAGGGAATATGCTACATAGGGAGTAACAGAAGTGGGTCCGTTATGCTTTCTTTTAATTCACATTTTTCTACAGATAAAGGTCTTGGCAAAGTCAAGGGAAGGTGGGATTTCATTGTCTGTCCTGCTAGCTCACCAAATTTAGTTTTCATCTCTGATAAATACTTGGACTTATGTGAATTGAGACTCAGTCCTCAAATTCTTTAGTCTCAGTCTATCTATAGAAATGAAACAGAATGGGTTTTTTGTCTTTTAGGAACTGTATCAGGAAGAGTTCAGTGATGATCATAGGGTTTAATAGAAATAGTCTTGTATGTGTATATTAATAATGTGCTAGATCATGTAATTAGTTGGAAAAAAGATTGTGTCATGCTATTTAGATAAAACTACCATTTTTTCACAAGTGAATTTGGGTTACATTCCTCTAAGTGAGTCTTATGTCCTCTTGCTTTCAATAGATCTGTTTGAGCTTTTCAGGAACTGAACCAGCACAAGCAGCAAGCTTCATAGTTATGTATTTAATATCATAAATGCTATAAAACACATCAATCTCTGCAATAATGCCAGATATTAATTATTGTTAATGATGAACTAATTGTTAAAAGATGGTGACCTTTTAGTGGCAAAGCTATATCAAAAATACAAATGAGAATTTTCAGAGTTTTGCCCATGCAGAAATCTTGTTGACTTAGGTGTATATAAATTACATTTCGTCTACAAAGCTCTTCAGATTTAATGCTGCAGCTTGGCTATTAAAAAAGAAAAATATTTAGCCAAGCAGAATAACAATTTAATTATTATATCAGGGTAATTTTGACGCATCTTTTAAAGTATTTTTTAATCTTAAAACCTTTTTTTAAATCAGCATTTTTTTCAGGCAGGCTTGGTTTTTTTGGTCGATCAGGTGTTATTCAAAGCAGCATGCTCACTGATCAAATTTTATACTACGATTTTTTTTTCCCATGAAAGTAAAAAGAATCAACACCTTTGAATAGAGATAGTCATGTTACTGTTGTTATGTCTTTCAAATTAATGATAATTTTACCTTTTTTAGCTAAACTTTCTTTTTGCCATGTGTCATCATCTAGCATACTTCCATGAATTTGCTATTCTTTCTAAGTAATTTTAAAAGAAGTCTATATATCATTATATGCTTAGGGCTTTTTGTTTTTTTACACTGTCACCAAGTGAGTACCTCATTATATTGGTAAATGCTGTTGTCTTCTGTACTGTTTCCATAGTTCTGCAAGTTTCACACTAAACTATAGCCTGTTGTGTATGCAGCTGCCTCTCCTCTATGTTTAGTCTGGCATTTAAATAAAAGATGTGATCCTACATAGTATGGATCAAATAAGTACGCTCCTTTTTTCTCTTAAGTAGTTTCTGTAATTGTAAGAAATCTAAGTGTAATTCAAGAGTCGAAGTGAAAATGGCTCAAATTGGAAGGATAAGAATAGTTTTTCGTCTTGAGAATTTCCTTGGAATCCATTAATTGTATTATATACTTTCAGATTGTTTCTTGTCATAGAGTATGTAAATGGGGGAGATCTTATGTTTCATATGCAACGGCAAAGAAAACTTCCTGAGGAACATGCAAGGTATTTCACTAACGCAGTTAAGGTGGGGGTTTTGTGTTGTAGTGGTTTCATGTTGTATGAAATGCTTTCCAAACTTTATTCCATAAAAGAATATGAAGAGCAAAGAAAGAATGAAAGATTGATTCTTAAGTTCAGAATGTCCTGCCCTCAGAAGAAATGCTAATTTTATTTTTGTGAAGTATATGTATTTAAAGAAAACAAGCAAGCATTTCATAAGTAGTAGCAGTTATTCCTATTTACTTTTTTTTATTGCTTCATATTTAGGTAGTGCTTCTTTGATCTGTTGATAGAAGGTGTAACTTTTCTACTTATTGTGGTCTTAGTTTGAATTAATATACTATTGGTAGGAGAAGAAAAATCTATTTCACATGGCTTTGTACTACAAAAAGCCTCATTGTAACTCTTAATAAGCTGAAAATACAGATCTGTGTCATACTTGGAATTATCAGAAAAAATCCGTAGGATAAAGAATAAATATTTTCTTAATTAGTAGAATGAAAAAAAAATTTCCCATATTCAGTTTAAGGAATGGTTTTACAATATGAGATCAGTGTCCTTATGAATAAGTGTAGCTTCTTTTTGGTGTACTGTTGGTAGGGAAAAGCTGACTGTAAAGTGCTGTTGTAAGAACAGATTTTTTTTAATTGCACTAGCTTTTGTAAAATCTTAATGCTAATATGAATTTTCTTCTTTTTAATTTCAGGTTTTATGCTGCTGAAATTTGTATTGCTCTAAACTTCCTCCATGAAAGAGGCATAATCTACAGAGATTTAAAACTAGACAATGTTCTTTTAGATGCAGAGGGCCATATCAAATTAACAGATTATGGCATGTGCAAGGTAGGATTTTCTTAATTTTCTTTTGTCACGTTGTCATTCCGTAGCATATTTCTGGTTATGCTTTTAAGTCAAATACTGCCTCTGTTGATAGAGAAAACCAAGGAAAGTTATGTTAACACTAGTGTTACTGAGCCCAGAATTTGGTTGTGGAATAGGAACTTTATTCTGAAAAATGACTGTTGAAGAACAGAACCACATTTTTAATTTTTTCCGTTGTCTGTTTCAAGCTGTTTGGCCTGTTGGCCAAGGTCATTTCATTTATCTAATCCAGTTTCCTATATGACACAAGTTAGAAAATTTATCTTTGACAAGTATGTTTTTAAAAGGGTCTTTTTGATCTCTTAGTAACTGTGCTCCTGTGAATATGGATTGTGCCCATCATTCTCTGTGGCTGGACTGCACAGATTATTAACCAACAGGGGCTCTCTACTATCTCAGGTCTTAGGCTGCAATCTTTGGCACTGAGAGGTGATTTAGAGAGCTTGTCTCATTCCCTCCATAGAATAAATATTGCACCAATTTCTAAGAATGCTGGACTAGAATGTTTCTCCACTATCAAAATGCACAGGTTGTGGGGCTTCACTTGGAATGCAGCAGATACGTTAAAGTTTGATTCCTTCATTCCTAAACCCAGTTTTTTTCCCAACATCTATTTGAAAAGGACTTCCGTATTGATCTGAAATTTTTGTAAATGTATCTGTAAATAGTAAGGAAAATGTTGTTACAGATGTGTTGTGACTCAATTTTAATGAATTTGCTGAAGATAAGCTGTGAAGTCGTAAGGCAGCTTTGAGCACTATGAGTATTTCTTTTGCTCTAGCGTTGCCTTTTTAAAAGGAAGGTCTTTGGACTTGGCTTTATAAGTCTAATTAAGGGAAATTACCAGAAAAGGAGGTCAGCTTTTAATTTATGAAATGATTTATGCATGTAGGAAGGTTTGGGCCCTGGTGACACTACAAGCACTTTCTGTGGGACACCAAATTATATTGCACCAGAGATCCTCAGAGGAGAAGAATATGGTAAGCTGTGACTTGACTAAACAATTTGTAGTTATAATAAATCACAAAGCAAAGTTCTACTTGTAGGTTGGTTCAAATACAATTATTTTTGATTTCCACATTTTTGTCCCATTATATGTTGAGAAAATTGAATGCTTGTTGTACAGTTCAATTTTTTCCGAAATGACAAGGTTATTTTTGTTTGTCTCTTGCAATCACTCGTTTCAGCTGCTTTTAAATCGTACTTTCCCTGAAAAATAACTATTAAATGATACTGTGGCAAACCCAAGTGCGCTCCCTGAAGAACTTGACATCCCAGCTACTATTGTCCTCCAGACAAGGCCATAGAATGCTATAATAAAAATTTATTGCTCATGCAGAAGTCAAAAATGTAATAGTCTTTTTAACCAGTGTTGTTCATGAACTGATCTGATCAATAGGTTGAATCTGTCATTTAGTTATATTATAATGTTCAACTTCTTTTAAAAAAAAAAAAAATCTGAAGATTTTCAGCTTAAATACCAATTTTCATTGAAGCATTGCTGTGTGGCAGATACCTACAAACTCCTATACCGATTACCTTTGTAATCCCAATTCAGAAAACTCAAATCTCATCCGGTGATAGTGTAAGTCATGATGTCTGGGTCCAGTGAAACTAGAGAATTTCAGTACTTTGTAGAACTAGGCCATTAATCTTCATTTATATGAGAGAGAATACCTGAATTCAAGGAGTCCTGGCTGAAAACCTGCTCTGAATATTTGCAGGGTTCAGCGTGGACTGGTGGGCTCTCGGTGTGTTGATGTTTGAAATGATGGCAGGAAGGTCTCCGTTTGATATTATTACTGACAATCCAGACATGAACACTGAAGATTACCTCTTTCAAGGTAATTTGATATTTTTTTCTTTCTTGGGGGAGAAATAATGAAAATGAGCAGTTCCAGTAGGACAGTTAGGTTTTCCTTTTCCATTGTTATCCCATAGCTGCCTGTAGATTTACTGTATATAGAGGGACCCAATATTTCCAGTTCTTCATCCCAGGAATTTATGTTGTTGAACACAGATAAAATGGTCTGCAATTAGGAAGCCGTCTTCAGACTATAAAATTTTTTTTTAAAATGTCCACAGTTCAGAAATAACAGACAGATATTGAATGGAATGGTATCTTTGTTAGAAGTCAGTCCACAGGACTGAAGAATGAAGTTTAAAATACAGTGCTACATGAGGATAGGAGGATCTTTCTTGACAGAAATGTATCAACCTGTAGTTTTGCTCCAGATAGCTTTTAATTTTTCTTCATTTACTTCTGATGAAATTAGTATAACTATGGGGCTTTTTAGTTTTACCCTTCAGGAATAGTGATGCATGAATTTATCTAAACAAAAGTAGTAATGCCATATTTATGACAATAGAAACTCTGTAACAGTTTGGGGAATCATAAAGTTGCCTACTCCCTAATAAGCAGAACCATACTTTAGTTACTGCAATTACATAATAGAATCTGCCATGGTTGTCTTGACGAGCCTAATATTAAATCAATTACTGTTTAAAATCTCACTTTTCTATATACTAAAGACACTGAAGAAGTTTTATCTCCTGTTTATATTACAAACAATAGGAAAAGACAAGCTAACATTTCTTTTAGGAAATCTTGAAGTGTCACTATAACAGTGCTTTAAATTACTGTAGCTGCTTTTGTTTGCATTATTTTAAATAATTGCCATATCTTCCCATTTTCCAAATGGTAACATATTTAAATAATACAGTGTTTGTATTGAACTCATGGTCAATGTCATAAACCAAAAAACAATATTGCTGTTTTTAAACCTGTAACAGTTATTCTTGAGAAGCCAATCCGGATTCCAAGGTTTCTATCTGTCAAGGCTTCCCATGTGTTAAAAGGATTTTTAAACAAGGTAAATAACATTCTTTTTATTTTTAGCATCTAAGATCTGGAAGTCAAAGCTTCCTGTTGAAAGCAATACAGTTAAGAAGTTAATCTGCTTGCTATTAAGAAAATCTATAAAACCTTGGTATCCTGTTTGTTAAAAAACCCCCACTACTTAGCTGCTAATTTACTGAGGGAATTCCACAGGACAGACTTGATTTAAAAGCCTGCACCTAGTGGAAAAAAATAACTATTGGCTTGTTTATAAATGTTTCTGTAATACTTACTACTCATTTAATTAAGCTGATTGAAATCTGTAGAACCATTGTAATTTTTAATGGAAAAAGGATATGAATTATACAGTACTAAATAAATCAAGATTCTTTAAATTTTCAGAAGTTGTAAAATATTGTTTAAAAATGAAATTTCAAGCAAAATTAATTTAGAAAAAGAAAAAATAAGAAAAATCCCTTGATAGCCCTAATATGTGTGTTTTAGCAGCAGTCTGCATAGTAATAGGGAATGCTGGAGTCACGTATGTGGGCTTTTGACAAACATGGACTGTAACTGGCTTAGAGTATGTAATATGAGTTTCTGTTTCCCGCAGGATCCCAAAGAAAGGCTTGGTTGTCAGCCCCAGACAGGATTTTCTGATATCAAGTCTCATACGTTTTTCCGCAGCATAGACTGGGATCTGGTAAAAATACTTACTTCTATTTTATATGTGTGTTCAAAAGGAATAGATTGTTTTAGTTTATTAATTGTGTGTATGTGTGTAACAACCCCATTAAAACCAGTGAAATTCAAACCTATAAATGTAAAAGATACTTTGCTTTCTCCAGGTGACACAACATAATGGAAACAAGCTTTATTTCATGAGCGAAAATGGCTTGCTTCCAGACTCTAAGAATGGTTACAATTGTGGGTATCACTTTTAAAATAGGATGAATTTTAGAGAACAATTTAAAACACATCTTAAAGCATCGGTGGAACCATTTATTCCTTGGTTCCTATTCGTAGATTCTGCAAACTCATGCACTGGGTTCTGCTGCTATAAAATTTACCCAGCATTTACACAACATGCCTGCAGTTGTAGTGTGAAGGACTGCATAGCTTTCCAGTATCAGGATTCAGTGCCTTACGATTCTGGGTGGTCATTTCATATAGGCCTACTAGTAAACATTTCCAGCTCGGTTGAAAAAGGAAGTGTGGGCTCGCAAAGACAGCATACTGGAGTGCTATCCCAGTACTTCATTTCTCTTGTTGATTAGAAACCTTTCTGCCTTGACAGGAAGGTTAGTAGTTGATTAACACAGCCAACAGACTGGGAAAAGTGTCATGAAACCAGTTTAGATACAACCATGAAAGATGAGGTGCTTCAGATACGTGAAGTATTTGTAGTCTACTTGTAGTACATTTAAAAAAAAGACTGAATTATATAATTTATAAACTTTTAAAATTGGTAGGATTATTCAGGTAGGTAACGGTTCAGTATCATGAGTAAGCCTGAGTAGGTTCAGGGGTTTTTTTAAGGATGTGGCTTGAAAGCTGTGTGATTATTTAAAATGATTCTCTGATTTTTACCTTCAGGTTTTCTTTTTTACTGTTAGTGTGAGAGAAGTTTTTAGTTCATGGTAGAGTAGATGACTTGCATTTCAGTGGTTTGGCAGGCATAAAACTTTATTGAAATTGTAGTTTTTTAAAAGCTTCTGCTACTTAGTTATTGTGCCTACTTCTGGCTTCATCACAGAAATGATGTTATGTTCTCTGACACCTGAGCAATAAAACAATTAAGTCAGGAACACTGCCTTATCAGTATTACATTTTTAAATACCTAGTTGAGCAGTGAAAAAAACATGCACATGGTATTTTCATAGTCCTAGGAAATCTGCAGGAAGCATAGAAACAGGCAGGCTGCAGTGCCTGTAATAATATGAAAGAGGTTCAGAGAAGGAGAGAAAACTGCACGATTACACTTTTACTTTAAAGCCTGCTGTTCAGGCCTGCATTGTTAACACACTTCAGAGAAGACATTCGCTACGTGAGGAGCCAGTCTTTTAAAATACCCGGTGTTACAAAATTATTCATACAATGAAGGCTGTCTTTAATTTTGTCAGACATCCACTGTTTTGTGTTCTCCCTTCAGCCTGAGTGTTATTTTTTATTCTGTTAGCTACCTAGTGGTGCTGTAATGCAACTCGCTTGAGTTTGTGGTAGAGCGAAAGCATCGTGTGCTGCAGGGTTTCTGATCTCTTATGGAGGTTTTTGAGAGAGGGGGAAAGAGAGAGAAGAGTAGGTTTGTATTGTTTATAAGAAACTCTTAATGGGAATTGGTGGTACTTGGTCAACACTTATGCTGGTTTGGCTTTTGAATTTTTTTACCGTATTTCTTTTTTGGCTGAAAGCTTTGATATTAAATACCTATTTAAAAAAAAATTGAAAAGATTTAGGTGGTTGTGCTGTTTTGTCTTATGATTAGGACAGTGCTGTTCAGGAGGATCTAAAATGTCAGCTATATTTTAAGCTAAACTTCTGGTAAGAGTGTTGGGAAATATATTCAGGAGAAAATAAAAAAATATTTGGAAACCTTTTTTTAATTATTAGAATTTTCTTTGAAATGCAGGTGATGAGTAGAATATATTTTGACTTAAAAGCTTTTCCAAATCTTTTCAAGTTGACACACAAGGAAACAAGAGTCTAATGCTGACTAAAACTTTTTCCTGTGTGAAGCTTGTGTTAAATGGAAAAATAAATAATGGTAAAGTGAACACATTTACCATAAACATTATTTTTACCTAGTGTTAGTCATCTGAGCTGTGTGTGGCACAGCTAAGAACACTTTAGATTACTCACTCTGCAAATAGGATGGCTTAGCAGTATTCAGGGAAGTACCAAGACAACTTTTTTTGATTATTTCGGTACACGAAGTCTATTCTTATCCTAGTACTTGTTTTTATGGTATTTATCCATTATCCGCTGAAAAAAGAACTAGAAAGCTATGGCTTCTGTTGCTGTGTACAGAAGCAGTAAGGGTTTTTTCCTAGAGCTGTACCAATGTATTTCTCACTCATTTTCTCAAGTTGAAGGCTGCAAGTTCACTATGGGGTTTATTTAAGAGTGCTTCTGTGCTTTACTGAGTATAACATGAAAGAGGCAGTCTGACATTCAACATCTAGTTGAATGCCTTGCTGTTGAAATGTTAATGCATAGCTATGACTGACTCATAATGACAATCTTACCACCCCACTTCAACTTTTAAATATTCATTTTGCTGTTTCTTTCATGCTGCCAGTCTTGGTTGGGAGGAGCTAATTTTGTCTTCCTTACAACTTCCATTTCATGATGCTTTCTAAGACCTGATGACTGATGGGATGTTGATGTATTGAGATTCACTATTCAGTTATGGTTTCATGATTTCCTCCTGTCTCCATCTGTGCTCACCATGCTCTTGTTTTAAACCTGGAATGCAGAATTTTTCTGCGACTGATCACCTTTTTGTTGTGTACTTTGTGCCAAGCATAGTGAGATGCCTGGCCTAAAACCGGGTTTCCTGCCTGTGTTGGTAATATAAGTCAGTGGCAACTACTTTTCACTTACATTATGCCTACCTGGGTGTTTTGGGTTTTTTTGTTAGATTATGGAGATTGTAGCTTTGGCTTTTTTTTAACTGAATATAAATTTTAGAATTAGAATGTTGGTGTGTGTGCTACTGCAAATTTGACTACATGATAGATTTTTGTCTCCACTGCTGTGGTGGTAAGACTTTCAGGTTAAAGGCTAATTCAAGTTATTTACTCTGTATAAATGTGTTGCAGTTAATCTGGCATAAGCTTCCCTTCCTGCTAAATATAATCAGAAGGTTTCCCATACTTGTATACTTATATTCCTAAATTGCAAGTCTTACTTAGTACAATCTTATGTCCTCTGCAACTCTGTAGAGCATTAAACTAGAAATCTGAGTCCTAACATCTAAATTACAATTGCAGTTTTTACTTATGACCTATGATATACCAGAAATAAGTTTCTTCTAATTGCGCACAAATGCTGTTCCTCAGGAAGTAAATATATTGTGCTAACGCTTGTATTGCAGCAGTAAGCATCTGTGTGGGGATTTTTCAGTTCTGAGTGTAATCTACCGAGTTAGAGAAAACTTAAATGGCTGAATTATTTACGGACTTCCTTTTTTAAATGCAGAGTACTAATTATATTGGTGTCTGTTTCCTGGCTTGTAATTTCTCTCCGGTAGCATTTAATGTAGTTGAATTTGTAGAGTTCTTCTTGTACCTTATTTTGTTTTAGGTTCTGTTACTCCTGTAAATTTGGCTGTTGTTGTTAGTATTGTTTTGAAACCTACAGAAGCCTTCCCTTTTTTCCTATGAAACTGACCTAAAAAAATACATTAAATTAAGAATTTGGGAGCCAATACGAATGGGAAAAATCTACTGTTTACATTTTGAATAATTTTATCTTGAAAGTGACAATAATTTATATATAGTCCATAAGAATGACGAGGCAGATTGAGAAAAATGTTTCATCACATGGTGGCAAAAGGATTTTCTGGGAGATGTACAGTTTGCCTGTTTTACTTCACCTGCTCTGGGGAGAGCGCATGTGGATGACAGGCGGAGTTGACAGCTCAAGTATGTTCATGTTTCTGGTATGCAGCAACACAGAGGCCTCTGCAAAATGCAGTTGAACTTCGTAACATACAGGCATGATAGGTGTGATGCATCCCTCACCGTAGCTGGAGAACCTTCTTCAGAAAAAGCCTTCAAAAGGTTATTTGTGAAATTGAATATTATTCAGTGGTAGTCAGCTACAGCTAAAGAGTATGAAGGATCTGCAAGACCTTTAAGGGAAGTTGCAGATCTTGGTGTAGAAGATCCCTCTTTTCAGTGTGTTCCACCCAGACCTGCAGAGAACTTGGAGCCAGGGAGAAAGTTGACTGAGTACACTATGAGAATTCACAGGAAGAACAGTTTCTGGTCAAGAATAAATCTGGAAAAGGCAGCAAGGCTTTTTGCATCGGGCCTGCTCCACTATTATATTGACCATCACCTATTACCTTAAGACTGTTACCTCCAGCCTCAGAAGGCTGGACCAAAAAAATCTTTACTTGCACTTCTGGGGGAGGGAAGGGGAGGCAGTTTTTTGATCAGTTTATCAAATTCAAAGATCATAAAGATTTTTCCAGATGAATCTTAAAAATGCAATTCCAGTTATGAACAAAATGGGTTTTCCTCTTTCCTAATTATTTTCAGCTTTTTTTACTCTTAATATGGTAAGTCTTCAGAAACTTACCACCACACTAACTGGGAAACCAGAGAAGTCAGAGCTGACTCTTTAATCGTGCGCAGTAATCTGTGATGGACTCTCTAGTAAGGGATCAGAAAGCAAAATGGTGATTCACTTCTTTCTGCAGGAGTTCTGAGAAAAAATACATGACTCCTTCAATTGCAACAAAATTGCTTAAACTTACTCATCATAAACATTACATTTTCTTATAGCTCTGAGGGCTTTTGAAATGTTACTACTTTTGCCTCATTATATTTAGAAATTGTTATACTAACTTTGTCTTTTTACTGAAGTTAAACATCATTTTAATCTCCTATTTCTTGGTTTAATGGACAATAAAACACTGAACTGCAGCTAAGCAGATGATCTAAGTACCATCAACCACTGCAAAAATGTATTTTACTCAATCTTGTTGTAATTGTGAATAGGATATGATGAATGTCATCCGCATGTGAATGCCGTAAGGATGGAGTTTAAGCCAGGAATGAAGCAAGACAAAGAACTAGAAAGATCCCGAATTGAGGTGGCTTGTCAAGAGTTTTTGGAGCTATTTTTAATGTCGTTATGGTTAAAACCTATGCAAGCTTGTATATCTTGTGTACATATTACCGAATGTGTTTTCACAACTGCAAAATCATCCAAATGGGGTGATTTTTGCCTGTGATCGTACTCCTTTAAGTAGCAATAGGAAAACAAGCTAGTTTTCTATCCTCTGCGGGAAAGTATGCAATTGCTCTATCTTCTTGTCACCAGTTCTCTTCTGCCTGCAGTGAAAAACCACTGCTCTGCTGCCTCGTTCTGTTCTGGAAAGGCTTTCATGCAAGTTCCAAATTTGTTTGGCCACACTGAAGCAGATGCCTTTTCTTGAAAGGAAGCAGGACTATGGTTTGTATCTGTAGGAAAAAACCAGCCTAAATAAGGGAGTAAAAGAGTTCAGTGTTTTCTGAAATGTATCCAGGAAAATCCCTGTTACCTCCCTACAGATTGAAGAGTCAGATTCCTTAGAGAGTTTACTTTTTTTTCTTCCTAGGCACCCTGAATAATAAAGCACATATGCTACATAAAAGCATGCTGGGACAGATGAATCTCTCTTGCAGCAACATAGATACATACTTGAAAGGAGAAAGCTTAAGGAAAGTTTTACTGAAGCAGTGTTGGAGGTCTGAATTGAAATAGTACAGAAATTTCCTTTCTCATCTCAGAAGAGAGGTTATCCAATGATCTAGCTGCATAATTTGTTAATTCTCAGTGATACCAGATGACCCTCATGATCTCTGAATTTTTTAATGAATTTCCTGTACTCTGGACAGACTATTCCATGTCATTTGGGGAGTTCTGTTACTGTCTTACTGGGACTAAAAAAGGCTAAATTTGTCAATGCAAAAATATTAGATTTCTCACTGCAGAAAAAATAGTACTTACCATAAACCAAAGTAAATTCTGTAACTTGGTGAGGCAGATGTCCAAATGGGAATTTTAAGCTGAGTCTGTGTTCACTACTTTATTAAGGAAAAAAAAAAAGGGGAAGGGGGTGGGTGTAGGGTGAGGATGTGCATCCATAGGAGATTTTTTTGTATAGTTAGGGTGTTTTAGTTTACCATATATTGCTCAAAAGTAGAAAAAGTCTGGGAATTGCTGGTAGATTGCTGGAAAATAGTAGTGTAGAAAATGAATGGAAACTCGAACAGTGCAGTGAATTGTTTGAATCTCAAAATAAAAAAGTTATGTGCAGCCTGGCTGATGAGCAGCTCAGCTTTAATCAGTGGAAGACAATGCAGACACAGTGCAAACTGCAGAGCTGCCATTTCTTTAAAATGGGTCTCACCTTACTGCCAGCTGCACAGCAATTGGCATTCACAGAAAGCTGGGCTTTGCTTTTGCATGAGCAGATACCAACGTTTCAAAAAATTAAGACTTACAACTGGTACTAAATACTGTCTAGCATTTAGTATTTCAAAATCGTGACACAGAAAGACAAGGCTATCTGCTGCTTTCCCAACAAAAGGCACGTAGTGGCTGGCTAATAGCCTGATTAATGTACTTGAATTTTTAAATGAAAACTAAACTTCTTAAGGAAGTTCAATCTCCATGCAAACCCACATATTAAAACAGGCTTGTCGCTTTGTCCTTTAATACTGTTATCACTTAAGATGTATTGCATGAAAATAAATTGTGATTTTTTTGATTTTTCCATCAGTGTCGTTAGGTCTTTTTGAAAGGGGGTTTTGAATGTCGATTTTCTATCTGATATTTCTCTAGAGGAACGGTGACCTCCAGTGGCCAGCAAGGCTAACCCAAACTGTATATCCCACGTAGGCCATAACAGATCAGAATAATGATCAAGTCTGATAGCCTGTCTCTATCAAAGCCAATACCAGCAGCTTCAGAGGAAGGTAAACATGGTTCCAAATGCTCCTAGCCTACAATGTTTCTCATCCAGATAACTAACTTCCTTCTGATTCATATACTGCTCAGCTTTATGCCCTGTAGCACAAGTATTGATACAGATTGTATACATGCATGGCTCAAAAATAATGGTCAGAAATTTTTTTAACACTTTGTACTTTAACCACAGTTGTAAAGTACAAACTTCTGTGATGATAAATTCCTTAATATATCAGGGGGAACGTCAGTGGATTATACTTCCTATGATAAAAAAAATCTCTCCAAGTCAGAGAAGGCAGGAAGAATTCACTTAACCAGAACTTCACCCTGAAATAACTGCACTGTACTGGTCATTTGCCAGTTATGACCCTAATAAGTTTTGAGCTGTTCTGTCAGTTTTGGCTGATTTTGAAGGCAGGTAGATCTCAAAGATAGTATGTTCTGGTTTACGTGAAAATGAGCGTCTTGGCAGATGACACCAGTTTAGTTCCCTAGCGGGGGAAGACAGGGGAATTCAGCTTTTATCCATTCTGTCTCTAAGAAGCAGCTGTCTGATCAGGACACTTGTACTGGTCAGTAGCCAACAACTTGTGTTTGAGTAGCCTGAAAAACCCCCAAAGCAGAGAGATGGACATGGGATCGTGGGAGAGGAGGCGGAGGAGATACAGGATGCTGGCTGAGAGAGACCTCTGGAAGTTTTGTGGTCAGTACTGTGTGGGATTTGGGAAAGCTAAGGCCAGAACTCAGGGGCACTATTTCTTAAGTACTAATTTCAGGCCAGTCCAGGTGAGTGTCCAAAGTCATTGCAGTAGCTTCTTTAAGGAAATAGGTTTTGTCAGAGCAAATGGCAATGCAGTATTGAGTAAATCCAGAGCATTCAGGAAAAGTTAATCAGTTGCTTGTAATTTTGGACTCAAGCCTTATGGCTCCCTTCCAACTTGAGATATTCTGTGATTCCATGAATTTTTAATGTCAATTTGTGAGCTAATTTTAGATTTCAGAGTATGACATTTTCTTACGTAATGCTTAGCGAATACGATGATTCTTTACTTACTGAGCTAATAAGATTTCTTCATGGCCAGTTTGCCCATAAAGAGTCTTGCCTGACCTTTCATGAATATGGAGATGTGAGGATCTTCTATTTAGAATGAAAGATACTATTGGTTTTAGTTCTACTGGTTTTCTGTCATCACTTACCATAGCACGCAAGACATTCTGGTTTTCTTACTATTTCTAACTAGCAAGGCATTAGAAATGCATAAAGGTACAGTTTACGCTTTCTAAAACATTATGCTTTTTCATACATAATTCTTCTCTAGCGTTAATGCATTCCTAGTTCCCTTTGCCATATTCCGTCCCTGAATTACGTATTTTTACTATAAGGCATTTACCTCAGCACATTGACAACTCTGGACGTTAGTATCTGGTCAGTCATCTTTCCGTAATGCACACGGGCGTTTGTAGAACAAACTTAACTGCAATCATATGTGTTAAGCAACATAATGTCTTTGAAATGCTGTGGATTTCTAGTTAGGCTGCAAAGCGTTTGAAAAATCAGCTGTTCTGGTTGCGTTTAGTTAATGCTGGTTTTACTATTTAAATTCCTGTCTTTGATATTAAGCAGTATTGTGTACCTATTACTGATTTTCCAGAATGTCATGCTTTGAAGTAGCTTGTTTGCTTCTTCGAAGGCATCAGTCAGTAGCTGCCACTTGGCTGTTGCGTGGAAAAGAACTGGTTGGAGCGTTCCCCAGCTGGTATGGCTGGGAGAGTGGCAGCTAATGCTGACTTGCAGCCAGTGAGTTTAAGCATCAGCTGATTTATTAGTTGCACTTGAGATTTTTTTTCTTCCCTCTTTTCTCTTTCTGAAGCAGAAGAGAGCTTTCTCTGGTTTGTTAGTATTTATATTAGGGTGCAGTGTGAAATTTCAAGTCATGATGAAGAGGATTCTGTTCACAAGAGTAGTGTATAACCAATAACTTCAGGAAAAATGTGAGAAGTATAAATCCATTTGAATAATTCATAGCCAGTTTTCCAAGAGCTCCATTGGTTTATTGTCATTTAAGATACTTCATATTCTATGATATTTCAACTGTAATATGATAGATGTAACGTGTAGAAAACATAATTGTATTGTCATTTGTGGTAAAAAGTGATTTAGCTGGCCATGAAAAATCACAAACCACAACTATTGACTGGGTTCGATATACTGGTCTCCAGTATACCAGCTGGATCAGTTGCTCAGGCTTCTGCCAGCTTCCAAAAGTTAAAACTTGTATCTGTGATTTTCCACTGGGCCTGGAACTATGACTGCTTGAAAACAAGCTTAAAAAGGTGGAGTTCTTGCACCTTTTTTGGAACTGCCATGGGTAGTGATTTGAACAAATAATATTTGATCTGCCATCTGCTCCGGTATCGCTCAAACCTGTGATAAAAGTGATCCAGTAACTCTGGAGGATGGTAGGGACTTGCCTTAATCAGAAAACTGCAGGCACTGTTGAACATGCTACTGGTATAGCAAATGAGAAAAGGTTCTTAATGACAACAGCAGTATTATTTGAGTAAAAAAACCCAAAAATCCCATCTTTTATTGACTATCCCTGGTGAGGAAGATAAATACGGGTTTCCAGTTCTTGTAGCAGGAAATATTCTATGTAAATGTATTCATGGTTAAATTTTAATTGCAGAATAAAATTCTGGGCTGCTTTAGCTGTTTTGTTGATTAGCGCTACTTGCTTTTAATGATTGCTTACCCATGTGGCTAGCAATTGATTGGGTTTTGTTCTGTGCTGGAATTAACATTAACAAATAAGTCTGGTTATGTTGATTTGATGTAATCTAAGAGGCTGCCTTTACAAGACGCAACTTCAGAGGAGCTTATAAAAGGGAAAAATGAGTTATGTTCTGGGAAAGCATCCTGGCTTGAATGGAAAGCTTCTGGAGTATGTTCTCAGCTTAAAAACTGTTGAGCCAGATGTATGTAGTAATGATGTTTTTTCTTAATAGAAAAGGCAAGAGACTTGGGAAACAGCTTTTTCTATAGTCTTAAAATTTTATTAATTTCTGATAATGTTTGAAGTTTTCGTATTTCAAATACAGCAGTAGGGTAAACAGGATGAGCATGTACCATTTAGTGTCAAAATTTTCTAGGCTAAAACTTAATGTCAGGTTGTATTTAACGTGTTTATATCTTCCACAGATATTAAACTCAACTATAGTGACTTTCCTGTGCATGTACTCTAGAGCCAATGTATGTTGATGTTCTTGGGAGATTTTATTAAATATTCAACATTTTAATTGTTTCCCTCCCCCATTATATTTTGTTCCTAGCTGGAAAAGAAGCAAGCAACCCCTCCATTTCAGCCTCAGATCACAGACGATTATGGTTTGGATAACTTTGATACACAGTTCACCAGCGAACCTGTGCAGCTAACCCCAGATGATGAGTATGTTTCTCTTTTTCCCTAAATACAATTGCATTTTAAGAAATTATTTATCAATTACTTGAAAATTACCAAGAAGAGATTGTGTACTTAGCATTAGAACATAGTCAAGTTAAAGTAAATTTGAAAATCTTTCTATCCTACGTATTTTGCATCACTTATCGTATTACTTAGAATACTAGGCAGTCTGCTAATATCTTAATAAAAGTTTGGAGTGCAGTATTGATTTGCTGTGGAGTGCACGCCTGGTGCTGGAAGAGGAGATGGAAATCTGATTCCTGACCCAGACAGCTCCCATTTCTGTACTCGGGAGAAACAATTGATGTGCAACTCCTCGGGTCCCAGAACAAGCTTGAGATAGCTGGAAAACCTTACAGAAAGTTGTTATTTAAATGTGCTATGGAAAAATTTTGCAGGAAGAAAAAGTGTACTTGAATAGTGGAATGTGAAGGCTGAGGAGCGATCGCTGTACATGAAGGAAGAAAGTTCCTTGGGATACAAGCTGGCATATAAGAAGACAGGCTGTAGTCTTAGTAGCTAGGTGGGAGACTTAGCTTGCCCAAACTCTTTAAGAAGATAATTGTACACCATTTTGAAGGTTTACTGAAGTGTAAAAATCTAAAATTGGAAGTTGAACTTCCTTTGGAAAAACAAGAGGAAGCTCTATGCAATGGGGGAAAACGTTGGGGAGAATAAAAAGGTCTCGCTGACTTCATTTGTCAGTGAAGCATTTAGTGTGTGTCTGATGATAAACGCCGTGCCAGAGCTGAGCGGGGAGGGTGTGCCGAATGACCTCAGTGTGAGAATCGTACTATCTAATTGCTGAGGAATGCAACAGTTTGGGGGAGGTCCGCTCTTCTTTCCCTCCCACCCCCCACCCCCCCAAGGTGCATTTTTTCTTTCAAGGCTTGAGTGTGTGACGCTAATGCCAGATGGCTCTTAGAACGCACCTTTTTAAGAACTCTAAAATACTGTTTCTCATTAAAGAGCATAGTAGTATGTGTTTTGTTTTGAAATTTTTGTGCTATTCTATCAAAACTGCAATGAAACTTTCTGCTATTTATTTAGCACTTTGATACAGAAGTAAAATGAATTAAAGGAGATTTGGGGTTTATTAAAAATCTAAGAACCCTGAAATTCTAGGATAGGATTTTTAGGTGAGCTTTGCTGTGAGAGCAGCAAAGATTTGCTTGCATGTTATACACCTATGTTTTCCTAATATATTTCATTTATTTATGTTTGGTTTTCCTTATCTGACTAGATGCCCTCTGCTGAAAACTACGATGTGTTCTTTTCCAAATGTTTTCAGCCTGTTGTCCTGTTCACTGCTTTCATGTTTGAAGAAGACTTATTTCATGAATTTCCAGTGCTTTGCATTCTTTACAGTTCTACCTGGAATCTGTGGAGCTACTGATGGATGGTGGTGTAGAATGAATATTTGGGTCTAATCCGATGTTTAGGAAAGCTGATATTAAAGTATTGCTTTTGGAACTGATTTTAATGATGGATTTATGATTTCTGCTGTCTTAGATACTGTCTGAAGTCCTGCATAGAGTTGGATGCCATGTTGCAAGCAGAGGGCTGTTGCATGCTATCCAAAGGCTTTCATAACTACAGGCACAAGATTGTCACATTCAGCCTAAGTTCTTCTATCAGCTTTCCCTTTTCTTTATTGCTACGCAGCAAAGCTAAGCTGCTCTGAAGGAAAGACACCACCATTTGAAAGCCTCTTTCACAAGGGGCCTGCTAAGCCTAGGTCAACCCCCAGGATTAGCTTGTTGGCCAGGGAATTTTTATTTGTACAAATAAATGTTACGTTGATTAAATTTGTGATTGTAAAAATGAATGCTGTAAACAGCAATCTGTTGGAGTCTTCTCCAACAGTGGCAAGAAATTTACTGTTGCAGGGTCTTTCTCTTGCTGCATTCCTGGGTAGCAGGTTCTCATCCTCAACTAATTACGTAGTTGGAGATTTCACTGTGGATATTTGTGTGCCTGGCTGCTCGAGCTTTGATTTTTGTAGAAGCGTGACCTGTATATCGTAGATCCATAGTTCACAACCTGTTCTCTCTTACTGAAGACTCCAGCATATATGAAGTGAATAGCTGAATGGCAACCCAAGTGTGAAGTGCTTCAGTTACTGTTTCTGTGAGACCAAGGAATTGCAAGGCATATTTATGCTTTACAGGTTCTGCTTGACAACAGAATTACAAATACCAAATGTATGCGCACCTATAGTGGAAAGTTTTATGAGAAAGACATCTTAGAAGAAATTCTGTCTCTTATACCCATCAATTCCTAAGTTTTCCCTTGGATTTCCTGTGCATACAATAAGTATTTTTTAAAAAGTATTAGCTTTGTGCCTGACTCTTTCGTAGTATCTATCTTAAAAATAATATTAGTAGCCCTTGCTGACAGCAAAATATCTTTCTTATTTGTGAATTGGTATTATAAACCAAGGGCCCCTCATTATATGGTTCTTTTAGGGCCCTGTAAGTATGCGTGTTGCCTAACTGGAAGGGCAGAAGAAACTTTTTATCAGATGTTTCAAAATTTCCAGTCATGCTGCTTTAGATATTGGGATAAAAGAGTGTGTTAAGTATTTGTATGTTCTGAGACTTTTTTTTCCCCATTTACTGTTGTGTCTGTACAACTTTATACATCCGTTTCTGTAAGGTATTTTGTTATTATTTGGAGAAAAGTATGGCAACAAAAATAGTATTTGCAATTGATAAAACTAAAAATGCTTTTGTTTGTTTTTCAGAGATATAATAAAGCGAATAGATCAGTCTGAATTTGAAGGATTTGAATATATTAATCCATTGTTGCTGTCAACAGAGGAAACAGTATGAAGGAATGACATCTTCCTTGTGGACAATGTGAATGACCTTTAAATTTATCCTTAACTACAGTATATGCATGCGAGGCTGGGGAACTGTTAAGATTTTGGATGGAGACCAATGATTAAAAAAAAAAAAAAATTGCTGCTGAAAATCAAAGAAGAGAATAATGATTTTGGTGGGTGTCTTCTGCCACTTAGTGATTCTTAAGTTCTGGGCACTGACACAACTGGCTTCATTAATGAAGGAATTTGCATTTTGTGCCTGTTTCATGAAGGATTGAAATGTTCATTGCATCCCTGGAAAAGGAGATTCTGAACAACTTTGAGATCTACACACTTTCTACAAACATTTGATGCAATGAGCTACCAATTGAAGAATATTACAGTGTAACATCCTGAAGAATAAAATATATTATGGTGGTGTTGAAGCTTATTTTTGATGCCTTTTTTCACAAGTGGTACCTGTCTAAACGTCTCAGATATATTTAAAAGGAGTTGTGTTTTATTAGCAATCAAAACATAAATTTGGGTACAAGATTTAAGTGCCTAAATGGATAAACTACATTGAAGAATTATTCATATTTGGAACGTTCTGAAACCTGGTAAGTTCTGCTTGCTAATACTAAGTAACCATTTACGTGTGAAACAGTTCACAGCTGCAGCCTAATGTCCATTTGCAGAGAATTTGAAATGCAGAGTGACTCAGCAATATTAATTCCAAATTTGAATTTACAATATCAATTTCAAAATGTTGATTTAAACTCCAAATTTACCAAAATGCATAGATTGAAAAAAAACTAAATTTGCACACAAAAGATTTCTGAAAATACTTAAGCAGTGCCTACACCTACAGTGATGTTGTGTTATATATTAGATTTTTGAAAAGTATTTTTATCAACAATACAAATATTCAGAAATAGAGCAAAAGCGTAATAAAGCATAGCCTTAAAGTTTAAATAGTAAATCTAGAATAACCGTGATATAAAACACTTTCCTGATAAAGCACACCTCCTACTTATGATAAACTGTCTGCTTACAATTACTCAGTGTATATTAATAACTAATCATTCTACATAAGAGAATGGGATGTTTTGGTAAAATGATTTGCATCAAAGTAGTAAATTTCTTTAATGGATGAAAAAAGAATACCTAAGAGATGGGATAAAGCAAAAGGTAACTATCAACTCCCTTCTGGTGGGAAGGGCAGGGGAAGGATCTTATCACATCAGAGGTTAACAATTTGCCAGCTTGGAAAAACTCATGTCACTATGTTTGAGGATGAGTAAGTGTGCATTGCTCTCTGAAACCAGAGCTGCTCATCAGGAGTCACCTGCCTCTGTAAGGAACAGCCCAGGGGCAGTTGTTTCTTTTTGCTAGATTTTGGTTGAACTATATTGTGTGGGTTGTAGAGATAGGGAAAAAAATTAAGAGGAAAAGTAAAAAAAAAAAAGAAAATTAAAAAAAAAAAGAGAAACCCTGTGCCATGACATCTCACCTGATTTGGTGTAAAATGCAGGATAAATTGCAACGCTTTCACTTTCTTTACATTAACATATGGTTTTCTCAGGGTACAGAATTGCATTAGGTGCTGAACATGACATCTTTCGGATTCACATCCAAGTCATGAGGTGCTAGGGACGAGACTGCCAAAACATTGTTTAAAATCTTCACTTAATCATTGATTAACAATCTACATTTTGTATCCCCTCATTAGCCACAATTATGCAGACTTGTGGTAATTTAGTTCTATTAATCCCGTTAAGATTTCAGTTGTGGGTTTCTCTCTGTTGGACTGTAGCTTTTCATATTAAGCAAAATGTTTTAATCAGCACTAAATAATTTAACCAGTAAGAAGTACTTGCCTCAAATGCCTGGACTTTAGATACTTTAAGAAACATTTACCTTTTAAATGTAACCTGACATTTTTTAATTACTCCTTTTTTCCCTTCTCCCTGGCAATTACCTTATTTACCCTGAATAATTTTTTTTTTTCAGTGTTTTCAACTCCCCTGGTAATAAAACTAATAAATAGTTATCAGAGTGACTGCAGGCAGCTCATGAATGGAAATACGACAGATTAAGCTGTCCTTTGGCATGCCAGGGCATAGGACTTTAAAATGGAAATATTAGAAATGTGGGTTGGGGGTTTTTTTTAACCTTTTTTCTAGGTTTCAGAACACTTTGGGAGGGAGGGAGGGAAGGAAGAACAGAAAGACACATTTGCTAAACAAACATTGTAAAGACTACTTGATTTTATTTAAAAATTTACAGGCATTTACAATGTTGCTGTGTTGCCAAATAGTTTGCTGGATATGAGTTTGGTTGCTCATGTGCAAGTGTTTGAATAATGTTCTGTTCATGATGAAGGGGAAATTTTTTATATAAAGTACTTGTTTTATAAATAAAAGAAAATGAAGGATGTAATAAATTTTTGAAAAAATATAAAATATATGTTATTTACAAATGGATCTGGTAATGATATATAGTTGTCTTATTTGAAATAGTAAATAAAAATTCTAGCTAATTTAATGATTGTAAAACAGTAAATATGTTCTTGTAGTTTTGTATAATTAATTAGTTGGGATCTTTGCTGACCAGTTTTAATTGTGCAGAAGATGGTATACTAATCCATAACAGCTAAGATCATTTATATTCTTGCACATCTATTAAAGACTTTAATGAAAAAGTTAACAGACTGTTATTATTTATCAGTAAACTGAGCTATGTCCAACTTGCAGTTTTTAGAGACCCCATTGTAAATTAAATTTATAGGATTCTTCCTGTATTTTGATACTGTATTCTATGTTCTGTATCTTTGGATTGCACCTGAACCGTATGTTTTGGAGGTCCAGGCCAGAGGTTTGCTAGGATAGAAAAACATTCAGATACTGAAGTTTGTTAATCCAAGTTGCACTTTTCCTCACTGTATGTGAAGGCAGTTGTGATCAAAATAGCTGGAACTGTAAGGCTGTGACTGGATGCACCCTGCACTGTATGAGTAGGCTGCCCTGTTCAGTAAACAATTAACTGGACTTGGGGGGAAATGAACAACCTACTCCAGCCTATTTCATCCCTTCTGTTTGTCGTTACTGAACTAGCACTAAATGTCCTTTCTTGTCATTCATGGAAAAAGTTGCTTTTCTTGAGCGTACAAAACGTTTACCTGCTACTATCAAGAAGTTACCAAAATAGCAGTTGGGTCTTCTGAATACCTTCCAGCCACAAATGCTCAGGTGTTCTTTATTCTCAAACATTGATGGCTTTTAAGGGGGAAGCTTGGAGCTGATAAAAAACAGCAGCTGGTTTTGGACGACTGACTCTCTAAAATCTTGTGACACAGGCAGGGGAAATGTTCTTTCTGGAGCCTAGTTAGTTGAGACTAGTCATGATCATCAAGTGGATACTGACTTAGAAACCTACAAAGTAAGGTTATGAATTCAGCTGTCTTTCTTCAGAAAGATAAAAAAAAAAAAAGCACACCCTTTATTTGGGCTGAGTTTTGTTTTCTTTTAATAGAATCAACTGTACAATGATCTAAGTTCTTACTTGGATATTAAACCCATCAAAAAAGCTAAACTTGAATGATTTGAAGCTTATTTGTAGAGATAAACTGGATGAAAAAGAGGTCAGGAAACTTTGGGATTAAATAAGTTATCTTAGAGATTCAGAACAACTGTAGGGCATCACACAAAACAGGTTCTTCAGGGGTTTACAATAGTGCATATTTTCAGAAGTACCCAGATTCTAGGAGTGCCAAGACTGATTCCTCTGAGGGTCTCTGGGACATCCTGTAGTACCACTTTCAGAACTAGAACAACTTCACGTGCATTTGAGAGGATTTAAAATAACAAGACCCCAACCGGGCAGGTGGCACTTGACCTTCTACTGAGTTACTGGTTTGTGATCCTTAAGCAACTTCGAGACAAGGACGTGCTTCCTTGACGTGTTTTCCTTTTCCTTTGAGTAAGGTTTGGCCTTGGCCTTGTTCCTCTGCTCTTCGTTCTTCTGGATTTACCACACTACATCATCTGCGCTTTCAGACAAGCACCTAGCGAGATGGCCATCGATATCCAGTTGTGAGAGTCTGCAAATACAGAGAATTTGTTCAGTGAGAAACAAAGTCAAATTCTTTTATGTACATTATTCTTCACCTTCACTCTCTCATTTCCTAAGCAATGGCAGGATTGTTCTAGTAGCTTAATGAGCAAGTCATTCCTATGCTCCAAAGCACTGCAGTCTGCCACAAACTCTTGTAGTTGCTATTACCTGCTGCTAGATAGTTTGATAATGTCATTTACTAGAAGACAACACTTGTGCTCCGTATGCTGAGGAGTAACGGTATCCTTGGAAACATCAGGCTATCGATACAGGATAGAGAACTATTACCTTGCCCCACACCCAACTCCAACTTGAGGCTACAGGAAATGAGAGATTTCTGATAGCGGAAGGATGCTTTCTCGTGTCTGCTTTCAGTTTCCTTTTTTGGATGGCTATTTTTGTGACTGTGATGTGACCCTCCCCACTGCCCACGTTTTGTAAAGCAGCCTCTAAAAACTGAAACTAATCCTAATCGGCACAGATTTTCCAGCAGTGCAGAACTGAAGACCTGAAGTACGTTCGCCTGTCTAAATCTCCGGATAGAACCACCATGATTTTGTAAATATTAACGAGGCCACCTTTTTGTCTCCTTGTTCAGCCTCCAAGCAAAAGAAAACAAAGTTGCAGCCAATAAATCTTGCAGTTAGAGGACCTGATCAAAACCACATTTTCAGCAACTATGGCAACCTAAACACTATTAAGTGGTGTAATTTCAAGAGAGAACATAATTCTTATTGTTGAGCAGATATTCAATTGCTGGGAGGGAGGATTTTTTTTTTCTTTTATAAAGGTAGCCTGACAGCACCAGAGGACTGAAGTCTCATTAAGTTGTACTAATCAGGGGTTGTATAAAGAAAATCAGCTTCCTTCCATTTTGTTCAGACCTTGAAAGCTAAATCTAAAATTAGGAGCACAGTTGCTCAGCCAAAGGTATCCAGGTACTTACTGAACAGGTACCAATATAGCTGTAACGGTGAAGTCTAGATCTTGAAGAGAAAGTGACAGGTACGAGATTAATCCCTTCAGCTCTGAAGTTAGCTTTTAACTATCAAGAACACTGCACTGGAATGGTTTTTGGATTATGATAAAAATCTCACAAAGTCATCTTTTCATAGGCAAGTATTTAAAAATTCTCATGCTCAAAGTGAGCTTGCTTTCTGAAGCACGGTTATCTAATAATCATGAACTTCTAAACTGAATTAGAAGGAGGCAATTCTGACATTTAAAAAGTACTTTACAGCCGTTTCGTCCGCTTTCATTATTTTGTACATAGGGAATGCAGACTGTGAAGTTACTAAACAAAAAAGACTTACGTTCCACTAAAACGAATCAGACACATTGGACAACTGTCAAGAGTTGAAGGTCCTTCGTTTTGATCTTCAGTCTTCTTGCAGCTTTCAGTTCCAGGTACGCTCACAGGAGGCGGCTTCTCTTCTGCAGGCGCGTATCTGGCCTCACCAAATGAAACGTTGCCTTGATGTTTTTGTATTTGAAGCTCTTGCCTATCATTTTCTTTTCTGTTTTCCCTGCTGTTCTGTACAGGCCCTCTGCAGTACTCTTGAAAGCTAAAAGTTTTTGCAGCGTTCTGCGACAACGCCAAGTGGTGTGTAGAACTTTGGTGCTGAGGGAGTTCACAGGATTTAGGACTTGCATCCAGTTTTGAAATACCTTTTGTGTCTTCCCCACCCATGTTTTTGGCTTGATCTGTAATAGTTACACAGCATGTTTTCTCAGCTGTAGAAGGTAAACTTTTCAGTTTATCCGCTTGGCCCCGTCCTTTATGTAAACAGTCAATTTGGCTCTGTGCTAGCTGATGGGAGCTAAGATCCTTTGCCTTTAGACATTTTTCTTTGCAAAAAGATGGAAATGACACCCACTGAAAATCTTTCATTCCAACTGTAAAGACTTCTTGTTTTCGTAGGCTCTCTTCCTCGGAACTCTGTGACACACATACACAATGTGTTCAAACAAATACCATTCACTCAATACATAAAACCAAGGCTGATCATATTATAAATACCGGGAAGGCTAAACTACACTGAAGAAAAGAACATTTTATTTACATCCCTCTCCAGTGCTTGTAAAGCAATCAAGAACTTCCTGGAGTTTACGCAATATGTGTCTTCACTTAACATTTCTAAATTGATTCAATAGGGTACTCTTAGTACGTCCCATAAAGACTAAGGATGAAAAAAACCAACCTACTGCTGTTCAGGGAAAAAAATTCTACTTTAGAAGGGACTGTGGGTTTTGTGTTACGATACTGCCTAACAGTATCGGAGCAATGTGATGGTTGTGAGCATGTGATTAACCTCCTGTTACAGTTTGCCTTGTCCAGTTTCATTCCACTAGGGAGATGCTAGTGCTTAGGAGCGGTCAGTACATGTACACAGGTTACCTCTTTTCAGCAAGATTTTAAAAAAATTTGCCATATGGCAAAAAAAGCCCCTAGTAAGTTCTCCTTATGCTACCTGCAACACCATGCTAAGCCACACCACTACAGGTAGAGACTAAAGAGCTGACAACCTACATCTACTTAACAGCTATTTCAGATTGTTTCCCCTGTTAACATCATTCAGACCATCACTATCATATGCAGTACACAAAGTGCAAACAAGGATACAGTACACTACCTTTCCAAAGAACTCGGGAAAACTGGGCACTGTTTGCCCATTTGTGCATTGTAAATCTTGACTGATGTCTTTCAGTAACAAAATCCATGTTTTTTCACACTCATTTAAGTCGTCTTTTTCAAACCAGGAACATCTGTCAGCCAACGGCCTGTAAAGAGAGACAGTCCAATTGTTTGAAGGTGGGAGAGAGGGAAGAAAAGACTCTGCATTGCTATTAGTTTGCCTCTTAATTAACCTCCTTTACCCCTCTTGTAACACTCATGATTCCAAAAATGCAGCTATCATTAACTGTGATTTATTAAAGCAGAAGTTTTAAAATTAAAAACTTCCAGCAGCTGACAGTGCATCAACCTCTTTCAGCCGAATCCAGTGGCTAACTGTGGTGACCCCTTTTTGTTAATGGCTAAGTACAAGGTAGGGATTCGTGATTGAAAATGCATGTACTTTTCCATTTGTACAACATAAAGCTCCCTTTTTACCTATTTTCTCTTGATCGAGCAGTACTGTGTGTGCTAAACCAAGAACACTACTTGACAACTTTGCCACGTCAAACCACAGAGAGGAACATAAAAAGTATTGTTAGTAGGCGCAGATATGCAAATGCAGATTTTTGAGTTTAGGAGGCAAGATGGCCTGTGGAGGAAAAAAGATGTAGCTGTTTATAACACCATTTGTTTACAAAGTGAACCATCATCTAGCTTACAGCGAGATTATTCTAGAACACAGAGACACTATTTAGCATGTGAACTAATTTTTACAGTCTACCGTGACTTATGTAATTTGTATGGCTATCAAAAAAATTATCCAATTTATTAAAAGAATGTCTAAAAGCCATGCTTTCTACTTTTAACAAATGAGATGTATTTATTACTGTCTTCACTTCTAAGTGCAACAGTTAAATGTAGCCACTGTTTTTTCTTCTCAGATACCAAACTTGCCACCTGCTGAGCACAGAAATCTCTGAAGTGTTTGCACTGAAGATGGCATCGGTTCCCATATATGCATGGCCATTCCCATACTGCCATTTGAAATTACCGACTATCCTTCTGAACAACTTGATCTAATCTATCCCAGGAAGGCATTAGGGAAGGTCAAACTATAAAGTTCTAAGAGGTTTTTATACTAGTAATGCTGTATAAAGACAATTTCAAGAGAATGATAGATTGTTTATGTCAGAATACTATTTCCAGTGTTCCTACTCCTTACTGATGCGTTTTCTTGGGTCCAGGAATGATGCTGCACTGAGAAGAGACTAGACACAAGTCTTACAAGCCCTCAAAAAGCAGCAGGATCGGCGTTTTGAAGCCTGTTTTTGGAAGGGGTGCAGCTGATGGCGTGCTTGCTCATCCTAACAGGCTGCAACAAGACCTGAACCACTCGCTGCCTCTTCACCCCATCTTTCTTCAACCCACCCTTGGCTCGAGGGCTGGAAAAAACAGGAATTATTTCTGGTCTCCTGTGAGCCTTATTCTGAAGAAAGAAAACTTAATTTTCATACGTTAACATTTCTCAGCCCAGGGCCCTGTCCTGGCCGGTGCTATTCTGTGCCAAAGAACGCGCAGAAGGCACAGGGCCCGGTGCACTCTATTTTGCTGTTGGTTTCTGAGTTTTTTAAAGGTACTGCCGGCGGTGTTTTATGAAGTAGCCTTTAACACGCCCCGCAGCGTGCTAGAAGGCGCGAATACGGAACGCTTCACGTCCCGGGTGTGTCCGAGGACCCAGCCGCACCTGTACGGCGGGGGCCCGGCAGAGGACAGGGCGGGCATTCTCCTGAGGCGCCTGGCACAGGCGGGAGCGCCCGCCGCCCGACCCCGACCCCGGCCCGGCTTGGGCGAGGCCCCCCGGCCTCCAGGGGCCGCCCGGGCCCCGGCGGGGCAGCGGAGGGCGGGGGCTTGGGGCGGCCGAGGCGCGCTGCTCCCGGCTCCCCCGAGGCAGCCGTTCCCCCACCCGGCCCGGACTCACTGGCGCCGCCGGGGGGACTCCCGGCCAGGGCTGGGCTCCGGGCTGCGGGCTGCCGGCGCCTTCCTGGGCTTCAGGCGCAGCTTAGCGGCTCCTTCCTGAGACATGGCTGCGGCGCCGAGCCCGCCCGGCCCGCCCTTCCCCGACAGCCCCGCGAGGGGCGGTGCCCCTCAGCGCTCCCCCTCGCCTCGCCGGCGCACGGCGCTGGCGTCCGCGGGCGGGGCGGGCCACCGGCTCTTCCTCCTCTCCTCCTCCTCCTCCTCCTTCCGACTGGCCCGGGGCCACGCCAGGGCCGGCCTTGGCCGCCGCCGCTCCGCCCGCCCCCCTTCCGGCCGGCGCCGCGGCCGGCGCCGCGCTGAGCTCGACGGGGCCTGTAGTACCCTCGGCTGCTAGGGGCTCGACTGCCTCGAAAGCCGTCCTTTTTGTCTTACCTTTACTCCTTAAACTTTTACGTATTTGTTGCGGTTTGGTGTATGCGGGGCTTGGGCGCGGAGCGGCCGTCGTGGCAATGCCGCGGGCCCCGTTTGTGCAGGGTGTCCCTGGGTGTCCCTCAGGCTGGGCCTGGTGAGGGTGGAGCGGGACAAAATGGCGGTGGGCTCAGCTCCCCTCCTCCTCGCTCAACTGATTTTTGGACCGGTACCCAGGATCTGTCTGCTGCTGTGTAAGGCTGAAGCCAAGACAGGCTGGAGAGGTGGGACTGTGTGACCCTCATGAGGTTCAACAAGGCCAAGTGCAAGGTCCTGCTCCTGGGTCGGGGTAGCCCCCGGTATCCATACAGGCTGGGGGGAGAAAGGATCGAGAGCAGCCCTGCCCAGAGGGACTTGGGGGTGCTGGGGGATGAAAAGCTGGCCATGAGCCGGCCATGGGCGCTGGCGGCCCAGAAGCCAACCCTACCCTGGGCTGCATCAGGAGAAGCATGGCCAGCGTGGAGGGAGGGGATTGTGCCCCTCTGCTCGCTCTGGGGAGACCTCCCCTGGAGCCCTGCGTCCAGCTCGGGAGCCCTCGGCACCAGGAGGACATGGAGCTGTTGGAGCGGGGCCAGGGGAGGGCTACTAAAATGATCCGAGGGGCTACTAAAATGCTGCGAGGGCTGGAGCACCTCTGCTATGAAGCCAGGCTGGGAGAGTTGGGGGTGTTCAGCCGGAAGGAGGCTGCGGGGAGACCTGATTATGGCCTTTCAGTACCTAAAGGGGGCCCATAGGAAAGATGGGGAAAATCTTTTTAGTAGGGCCAGCTGTGACAGGACAAGGGGGGATGGTTTTGAACTAAACCAGGGTAGGTTTAGACTGGATATAAGGAAGAAATTCTTTACAATGAGGGTGGTGAAACACTGGAACAGGTTGCCCAGAGAGGTGGTGGAGGCCCCATCCCTGGGAACATTCCAGGCCAGGTTGGACGGGGCTGTGAGCAACCTGATGTGGTTCAAGGTGTCCCTGCTCCTGCGGGGGGGGTTGGGCTGGGAGACCTCTAGGGGTCCCTTCCAGCCCAAACCATTCTGTGATTCTATGAATCCAAATAGTACAGTAGATGACTGGGAGTGCATCTTTGCTCTAATGTCTCCTTCAGGAAAGAATCTGTTGAAGTGATGCAGTTTGTCTTTTTTTGGCAGGAATGCTGCTGGGTGACTTGAAATAAAGCACTTGTTAGAGTGGAGCCATCGCTGGTAGTTTTTGAAATGGATAGACACACTAAGCGGGCTGCAGCATTTTCAAAAACAGACATAATAAATGATGACAGACTTCATAATTCTCCAGCAGTAGATAAAAGGATCAGAAGGTAACTCTGCTGATTTAATTGCTCACAGTCAATATGAGAACAATTGTACAAGGAAATAAAAAATTCTGTTTGCTTGATAACTGGTGTTTATGAGGGAGAGCGGGTACGGAGCGGTCTTTTTCGTAAAACCAATTTATTATTGGTAAAAGATGAATCCAAGTTCACATTTGTTTTCTATAACTGCATTTCTGCAGTGCTGAATGTCTTGTGGACTGTTTCATCCTCGGACTCCCTCTTCAGACTAACAAGGAGATGTTGTAGTATTGACTGTAGCACTGCATTAAAATTGTGAATTACTGTGTTGGGCACACAGACCACCAAAAATGTATTAAACTTGACCCGAGTTTCTACATGTCTTGAACAGATCCGAACCAGTGCAACGTCACTCATATCAGAGTTCAGTGATTCACATTTTAAATAAATTGGTGGCTTTAACCTGAGAAGTGACAGGTACAGCCACAGAGCCACCTCCAACGGTGTTACAGGCTGAAGATGATTCCGTTGTTAGAGTGCAGCCAGAGATTTGGGAGGCTCAGTCCAGCTTACACCTTTCCTATGTTAACTCAGGTAATTTGTGTTTCTGTGAGTCCATATCTGTAGTGAGGTATTGTCTTCTACCATATGTAATAACTAATTTTATAACATTAAAGGAGCATTAGTGGGTTTCCTTTTTGTGTAGGAGTGAGGATAAAAATCTTAGGAGTGTTACGTGTTTGGTTACTAATGGGAACTGTGTAAGCTTCTACAGCCCAGCTGAAAGATAAAAGTAATAAAAAAACAACAGTCATACTAGAGTGCTAGCATTTCTTCTGCGTGATAGGCAGACTAAAATGAGAATGAAATTCAGGAAGAAATGACCATGGAAAAGCCGATCACTGTCATGCAGACTTAACGTTTTCCCATATTAATATTTGTTACAGCTACTGCAGCACCCGAGAAATACTGGGACAGTTACAAACTGTTCTGCCTTTCATTTTTGTTGCCCTTTAGAAGCTGCTTCCCAGTGAGATGAAATGAGATGCCAGGAAATAGGTCCTCCTTTCCCTGTTTGGTGTGAGAGGCGTTCTCCCAAAAGTTCCAGGTGGAATAAGGTAAGCTGACGGAGGCAAGGGCTGAATCTGAAGATTTTAGGCCTGCTGTAGAAAGAAGCATGGTGATGGCAGCAGACACAAAGAATAGCAAGAGGAAATGTATATAAATAAAGCAAAAGTGTAGCTTGAAAGAGGGTATCATCCATGTAAATGGTTGAAAACGAAATGGCAGAGGAGGGGTAGAAATTTGATTTCACAACTGCTGATGCTAACTGAAGAAGACAAACCAAAAAGTATTTAATTTTGGGTTTTTTACTTGCTGGCCTTGGTGACTGCTATGAATTATAAGACACAACGCTGATTATTGCCACTTGGCGGCAGCAAACAATATAAAAAACTTGCTTTAAAAAAATTTGAGGGGCAGTGAAAGCTCTCAGATTGAGCCAATGTCTGCAGGCCTCTCTACATATTTCTAGGTGTATCTATGTTAATGATTGTTTATACCACAGGGTTTCTTCTTTTGTTCCTGTGATGTTTGTGTTAGTGGTTTATATGTGTTATGACCCCTTGGATACTACCTTGACAGTCCTCTGCTCCTAAATAATGCATTGTACCAACAGATCTATTTTGTTAGATGTGACTTCTCCTGAAACAGCAATCAGAAGTGTAGTCTGTTTTTCATGCTGAAGGTGTTGCTGCGTGGTACTGTTCGTACTGTGAGTCATGCATTATAGCACTTGCAAAAGTTTTATTATGGGTGAGCATAAAATTGGTTGTGCAATGAGGGCCACAAATGAAAGAATATTAAAAAAATAGTGAACATTTTTACTGCAGTTGCTGATTATAAAAAGCTAAAGGGAAAAACCTTGCTTCTGTAGCAACTAGAGATTGTCGGTGTGTTTGTATTTTGTGGATTTAACTGAAAACTTGATGCTGTAAGATTATTTTTTTTTAATTGTTATCTGTTTAATGCCTACCCATTATAACGTATGAGGGCAGGCATATCGGTGAATGTTTTCATTCTTGCTCTGTCTGCTGCTGTAACTACCTGTAGATTTGAAACTAGCATTCTAGAAATCTTTGTCCATTATGTGTGCTCAGTATTTTTCATCTGCATCTTTCCAGAATTAATAATGTACTTACAACATGAAGGTGAACTATAGAATAGAACCTGTTCTTGGTTCTGCCACATTGTACGAGATCATATCTACTGTTTCCTCCACTGATGTTGAAATCCCATTACTTCTTGCTTGACTTTGGGTGTTGCATAATTTAATAATTAGAATGTTTTGTGATCTTAGAAAAATGTTCTCATAGAAATGCACAGAGTAGTCTTTATCATCATCAGCCTTGACTGGATTTGAGCCAGTGGTCAAGGGATTTGAGCTTTTGGAAGCTAGAATGCTTCTACAGATTATCTTTAGGGATTTCCTTGTAAATGGAGTGCCAGCATGTGTAGTTATCTGTTCCCTGTAGAGTCTCATCAAGCTGCACACGCTTAATCTTTACTTACATGGTGCCTGATTCTTGCTGTAAAGTGGGCCTCAGTTTTAACTTTTGCTCTCAGGAAGAAAGGTCTATTATAACAAATTCTAATCCTTTCGCAATTCCACAATCACTAAAGCCTATAAATTGCCTGCCAAACAAACCAAGTGATCTTTTCCTGGGCTGAGGGAAGAGGAGAGTGTAAAACGCAGGTGCCAGCATTTGCTGGGGAAGAACTGGTACATTATCAACTAATCCGCCTTCTGCTATTTCTGATTTCCTACCCAACAGCTGCAACATTGAATGAGAGCTTCTGCATTTGGGAAGAATTAGAAAGCCTGGTAATGCAGGGTCTCTATTACAGATACAACAGCTTACAGACAGGGAGGAGGTTTTTGCTGCCGGTGTAGAATTTGGAGTGCTAGGCATTTTATAGCCTGGAAAAATTGTAATTTTCAGCTGTTGTTATGGAGTAATCAATGAAGAAGAGATGCCATAGTTTCTGCTAGGTTTCTCTCAGAGCTTGATGTAATTGCATGCACAGGCTATTTTTTTTTTTAATGTACCACTTTGAGGCTAAAGCATCTGCAGTTTTTATTAAAACTTTTTTTTTGGTGGTGACTGATGCTCACAGATAGTTTTAGTCCTTCTGAAATATCTTTGGTTCTGTAGTCTGTAGTGGTAGCTGCTGTATCAGATAAAAATGTTCAGAATAAATTTTGCCTTGCTATACATTTGAAACATTACTATGTTTTAATTATTTTTTAATATTTTTGTCCTTGTCAAATAGTCTGTGACTTCACTCAAGGATCAGCGTGTCCATTCTGCTAGCTGTCATAAAGGAAAATGTCTCCAAAGGTACCACAGGAGATGGAATTATGTATAGCAGAGCATCAGTGAAAGCTTCCCCGCAGCAAATGGACTTTACAGCGTATCTCCTCTACAGCCTACTGGCAGCAAGTGTAGCACTGAAAGAGTAACTCAAACGTATTAGCTCCCTCAGTATAGTGCTAATCACTGTCTGTAGTGAAATGGGAAAGTCTAACTGTATCACAATTCAAGCCACAAAATTCTGAAAGCTGTGTAAGGCTTCCTTTGGCATAGTCAGGAGAATAAAGATGACATGCAGCTTCAGTTTGAGAAGTGCAGGCTCATTGCTGTTTCCAGAGCAAGTCGGCTGAGCGGAGACAGTTTTGTGGGCCCTCCCTAATAGCAGTTGTAGGTGACATAGTCTTTTCAATGGAAAGTCATTGCCTTTGAAACCTGCTTCCTCTGGTAGCTTACCAGAGCCTGAATTTGTTAATGTGCAGAGTCCGGTGCACATATCATCCTTTCAAATCAGCCTTCCCTTTTCAAGTATAAGGACAGAGCAGTACCTGTGTGGTGGTATGTAGAAAATCAAGCCTCGTGACATTTATATGCCAGGATGGGAAGACCTAAAAAGAGGACTAGGGAGACTGGCATGGCATTTGTGGGTACCAGGTTGCCAAGGAGGCATATTGTATTGAAACAGTTGCCTGGGAAACATTTAAAAATACATTGAATGGAAAAGCATATGTGATGTGCCCACAAGTGTTCTGTGTGAATGAAATGCCATGGCTGATGATGGCACCAAGAGACTGTTACTATTACGTGTAAAGATGCTGCAAGTGATGGTGTTTTTTTTTTTTCTTTTGTGTTTTTTTTTTTCCCCTTCCTACCTTATTTGTAAGAGGTGTGCTGAAGGAACATTGTTTTGCTCTTGGCTGATGGATTAAAGTAAATGTAGAGAAAATGGTACATGCAGTCATCATCACCAGCAGCTGGAGATGGTAAGAGTAATTTGGCTTCATTTAGGCAACCTAAACCAAATTGACAAGGAGCCTGCACAATTCCCCCTCAAAAGCAACAGCAGCACTGCTGAAACTCCTACAGTCGTATAAAGATAAATGGTTCTCTGAATGTTACCACTTCAATTTGTGCTAAGGTTGTATTTGCAGGCTCTGATGTTATTACAGTAGGACTTATATGTAAACATCACATCAAATGCAGAGTTTATGATCAAAGTAGGTTGGACAGCAAATATGAGAAAGTCTCTCACTGACCTAATTTTTTGTTTGGGGCACTTAAGTAGAGGGAGATGAAGGGAGAAATTTTGAAGCTAGCCCAACTGCTCTAGTTCTTCCTCAGATCAGACCCGATTGTTGAGAGATGGTACTGGCAAAAAAGAGTGACGAAGGAAGGGAAGAGTGTCACTGGAACTAAACCAAACAATTATAGCCACTCTTTTGTTTCTCAGGAAGAAAAGTTTTTTCCTGTGCAGCCAAGAAACAAGGGAGCTAGCATCTGTAATCTATGATATCCTAACCTTGGACAAAGAGGTTCATCTGCTAGTAATTTCCAGGTACTAAAATGTATCTCTTCTTTACTCAGAATGAGTGGCAGGTGTGAGACTGGTTAGGATTATAATCGCTCTGCCTAATCCTCCTTTCGAGATTTAGAAACAAATATCCTACTCTTGATTTGCTAGAGGCTTAAGGAGCCTGTTTGGGAGCCAGCGGTTTCAGTTTGGTCCAGCCTTTATGTGGTACAGACTGAGAGACTAAGTTTGTTGGGAGAGAGATGCAGTGCAGGGGAGTTCAGCTGACAAAGAAGGAAGGTCTAGAGGCCTTTTTGTTAGTAGCAGCTCTGCAAGGATGAGTTGCCTTATAGGAAGAAGGCCCCAGGGGCTTAGTTTCTTGAAGGTGTTGCCTGTTTGAAGCTGTGAGGTTGCTGTTTATTTGGTAACGTGTGTGCTTTTCCCCAGTGAGGAAGCATCTTGCCTGACAGAGACTCTGCTGACTTTGTTGTTGTTTTGGCCAGCGAGGGGATGCTTTTTGGCTGGCTATCTAATTTAGCCACTATCTGCTCAAGGGTTCGAGGTGATCGAACCCTTGATTCGATTGTGTTGGAAAATGGTGAATCAGATGAAACTTTCTGTGTGTCAGTCAAGTCCTAGTATCACTCATCATTTTTCTGGCCCACTGTGTGTTTGGTTAAATCAAGTCCTGATGTTTCTAGGCCCTGGGGTTAGTGTAAGAGAGGCGGGGAGAATCTGCCTTTCATCTTCCTCTCACAATTTTGCAATGTGACTGAAAACTGTTGGAGAGAATGTTTCAGATCTCAAACAAAGATTAGGTTTGATGGCATGAAGCCGTGGGTTCTGTGGCCCAGCCTAGAATTCTGCTGAGGGAGTTGTATAATCTCCTTATACTTTAAAGGATTTGGGCTCCCAATTTAGGATCAAATATGGCTTGAGGTTTTCATATTTCTTTCTTGCTTTCTTGGGTGATTTTTTTTGTTTGTTTGTTTGTTTTTTCTTTTTAAGTGTGTGTCAGTATCACAGCCTATAGCAGTTTGAGTTCCTCCTGTTTGCCGTGTAGCATTCCTTCATTTGAAATCAACATACTCAAGGGCTCCACAAAAAAAAAATAAATCCATAAATAATAGCTGTAGTAATTACAGAATATCACATGTCTTGTTTATGGGCATGAAACCACAAAACAGTGGGGCAAAATTACCAATTCTAGTTAATGTGGTATGATGGTATCCGTAACTAGAATGATGTGTAAAATCAACTCAAAATAGAATGTAATTCAACAGACGAGTATTTATTTATGCTTCAACAAATGTGGATAGTAGGTTTAGTTAGTTTTGACATTTTTTTAAAGGACTAGCTAATGTTTTAGAAATAAAATTTAGTGAATCTGAAGGTATAATCAAGGCTGTGGAGGCAAGTATAAATCTTTTCACTGAGAAGAGTGTATTTTAGTTGCAATCTAATGCTGCAGTAATTTTGTTGCATTACGGAAATGTCTTGGAAATGTTCAGTATGTCCCTGCTACCCTTCCTAAATTCTTTCCTTTTTCATATTCACTCTCCCTCTGTCCTTCATTAGTGCTTAACTTGATAAAAGAAATACAAAATGGGACTAGTTTAGAAGACCTGGCAGTAAAACAGAGTAGAACTACAGTTTCTTTTTTTCCATGTCATTTATTGAATTGTATCAGATGTGGGCTGAGTTTGGTTTATTTACATTGCCTTATACCCACTGAACTGAAACTATCTTGTGACATTGTCAATGTGAAAGGTCCTTCTGCCTGGAATGTATCTTGTTATGACAGAACCATGACACCTAGTTAGAGATACTTAAGTAGGCGTTTGCCTTCCTTTGCTGTCACTTTGCAGCTCGCAGCATCTGTAAATCAAATCCATTTAGGCCATTTCAAGAAAAAAAGATGATGCCTTCCTGCCATATCTGAACAGTATTGCTATCGAATGGTAACTTCATGCTACTGTTCCTTTCGTGAGTGAATTTAAAATTAGGCTGATTTTGGAGTATTTTCCCCAGATGACCTCTCCTGTTCTCCAAATCCACTTTGCCATTCCTTCAATTCATCTGTGCTGCTCTCATAGAAATTTGATTTCTCCCTGTTAATCAGTGAAAAGTATTCCAAAAGAGATGTATAGTAGCTGAAACAACATTTTGTGATGCTAGTTTAGGACAGGAAGTATGTTTAGTTAGCTAAAGTAGTTATTCTGTTTCGTACCACTGACTGGTTCCATTATTAGCCTATTTTTTTGTTAGTATGTCCTACCATACTGGAATCAGATGTTTTATCAGAAGATAAAGTAGCAGCCTCACAGCTCTCTGTGGCTGTTCTGTGCCCCGTATAAAATGAGTTGGTTAACTTCTGTCCAGATCCCACTGGACAAGAGTCAACATCATGAAGAGCTGCAAAAAAAATGTCACTGTTAAACCTTAGTGTCAAAGGAAGAGCTGAATCCAGGTCCTTATAAGAAGCTATTTTGGATTGGCTGGACATGATGAGATACGATCTGTGACCGGCGCAGCTTTGTAGACAGCAGTGTCGAATATAGATGCATTTAAGTGATAGCTGCCTCACATTCCCTCTAAAACCAAATGAGATTTAGAGAAGCCTGCTTTTGGTGTAGTCTGCTGTACAAGGTTCAAAAGACAGGAGTGATCAGCAGGAAACTGTCATCAATTCTTTGGGGAGTGGGGTTTGGGTTTTTTTAATTACAGAGAACATAGAATTGACATCCCTATTTGCTAGTCATACTATTTGGTAAGGGATGGTTGTTTTTCTGAAGAGTTTATCTGTTCAGTGATGATTTAATTTAGGAATTAATTCAGGGAATTTCTACTGCCTGTAGTGTGATGCAGTAAGTCAAAATACTTAATTGCAATGGTCCCTTTTGGTCCTAAAGCAGCCCTTTCTTATCTTATTTCATACTTATACCTGTTTATGAGATGGAACACAGGTGCACAGAAATTAAGGATATTGCCTGAGATAACGCAAGACCTGAGAAATGAATCTCTGGCCTGTTGTTCACTGGGTCTTTGCGTAGGCATAAGACTGATCTTCCTTTCAAGCAGTGTTTTACTCCCAAGGGCTTTCAACACAGTGTCTTTCATCAGCTTCGAATTTGCTAGAGAAGAAAAAAAAAAAAAAAAGACATCTTTCTCAAAGTCTTTGCCTGATAGCTCGTGTCTTCCAGAGTATTGATAAACACAAGTGCAAATATACAGTCTCTGTTGCCCCAGAGACGTGCTCTGGCTTTAGTACCACACTTTTAATGACAAACATTCACCTAGTTTACCATATGCATTCTTTTATCTTAGCTGTTCTCTGCGCATGTTAGGAGATTTATTTCTACTTGTAATGTATTTCATGTGTGTTAGTTGTAAATATCGTGCTCATAAATCAGCCTGGACCATCCAGCCCCAAAGATGGAGACAGCTTACAATAGGTCTGTCTGCTTCAGATTGTGAGACTGCACTAGTTCTCTGTTTTTTCCATTGCTTAGCTCTGTTAGTGGCGTGTTGCCAGTCTCCTGTCTCACATTAACACGAATATTATATATTACTGAATTTAAAGTGTTTTTCCTTCAGGACTAGAAGAATGTAATGGAGCATGCATGTGGCAGCATGACATTATTCCTATGGTGTGCAGTGTGCCCTCCATGAAGAGGATCGCCACTGTGGATTTCTGCTTCAGTCCTCTAGGCATGAGGAGTTTTACTGTGTGCACTGAGGTAGGTCTTAGACCAGGCTGGGGACACATTATGTCAGGGATTGCATGCATTTATACATAATGTGTAATGAAAAACTGATTATTCTCCCTTTCCTTCACCAAATTCTCTAAAATACCCCAGAAGGAGCAAGTCTGGAGCATAATCCCAGAACTGCAATTTTTTCATCCCACTTCTAGAACTGGCTCCATCTGTATTCACACCTACTGACCTCACTTTTTTCATCTGGGAGATGGAAACTTGTTATACTTGCCTCCTAAGATGTTTTTGGAGAATTTATTCGTTCATAAAGTATATGTATGAGGACATATCAGTACTACAGAAGTACATATGAAACTGCCCCAAAACTAGGATTGTTACTCCTCATTGTCAGGTAGTTTCATTTGGACTCCTCTTCGTTTGTCCTCATGTTGGAAAGCTTGTCTGATTGGTGGGAACTGCAAGTATTTTATGCAGTATTCCTGTTAAATTATTACCCTTTTTACCGATTTTAAGGATCTTGCACTCTCAAGATTCCTGTGTTTGCATGAAACAAGGCTGCATTAAATTGCGTGGTCTAAAGCAATCAATATTCAGTAAGCTTCTGGTATATTAATTGGCTTCGTTTTGGAAGTCTGAAATGGGCTGAGCTGCAGGGCAAAACTAACAGAGTCTGTCATACCAAAAATACTCTGAAGGAGTATATTTCTTCATAGTAGTGCACCTGAAAATGCCACATTTACTGTGATTACTGCATATCACACTTGTGCCTATGCTTCCTATCTTATTTATATATACCTAAATATGTTTCTAGGTATCTGATTCTTGGAGGCCATGTTAAACCAGTGTCTTCTATTGTTTATTCTGGTCTAATAAACAGACCCTTGATTTGCCTCACACAGTACATCCCAAAACTATAACCCTACATTAAAAAAAAGTTGCCCAGAACAGTCTGTGACCCAGAGCACATGATGCATTTCAGGAGAGCCGGAAAGGAGAATGGTGTCATCACTTGAGGGGAAACAAAAATCAGAAAGAAACGAGGAGGGGAAATTTTGGTGCTTATTTTTAGACTCTGTGGGTGAGTATTATTTTCAGCTTTGTCTATATTAATTTCGGCAGAACAGAGTGTTAGCGTGTGATTAGGCTATCTACGAATAGAGTATCATCATTTCTAGCTAAGTAATCGCTCACTAGCAATCCCCGAAGCCTCGATACACCCATTTGTGTCAGGATAGCAAAGACTTGACTATAGGTGGCATAGATATATCCGAAACAGCTATAAGCTAGCTAGTTGAGAAATAAACCTGACACATGTATTTACACTTAATGACCTCAGAAAAATATGTCCGTGACACTGGGTCAGTCTTCCACATAGCTGAAGATGCTCTGTCACTGGTATTAATGTGAGTTTAAAGCTAACTTTCAATACATTTATGTGGAGCTGTTCTCATCCTGGTGACTGCACACCTTCAGCATCTTCTCGATCTAGTGAAAGACTACACGCTCATAAGTTTCATTGAAGAACATGCTGCTTGTTAATCAGCACTTTATTGTCTCAGTATGCTTAAAATAAGCGTTTTGTCACATTCAAGAAGAAGAAATTTTATTGGTTTGCATTCTGGCACCGTCCTTCATGTTGTCAAGTGCTGTCAGTTGGCTTCTTTCTGTAACTTATTTACAGAGAGAGGAAGCTTGAGATTGAAACATTCTGGTAACAATTTTCACCAGATACGTATTGGATGTGTTATAGAAGTATCTCTAATGTTACAAAGAACAAGAGACTTAATGGGTAATAGTCTCATCTTGTGTGCCAGAGGGATCCCCTTTAGAACCTTCCATTGCTGTATAGGACAGGGAACACAAAGCTAAAATTCCCCTGTCGCAGGGTGAATACAGTGAGAGGAAGGAAAGAAGATAGCATCTTATCAAAGGATCTCCTGGCTTCCTTTATAAGCAGCTAAGAAGCAGCTTTGCCACTTCCCTCGCTCAGTATTAAGCAACGGACCTTTAAGAGGAGAACAGATGTTAGGCCTACCAAAATTCTCTTTGGCTGTCCTAGAATGTGTCTGTAGCCTGAGTACCAATAGAAGCTAATACTGCATTAAAGCCAGAAGTTTCTAGTTAGTCTGCAACGTTGTCTTTTAGTCTGATGCAGAGGCAGACAAGTACAATGGAGCGTGATCTTTGCTTTGAGAAACTTCCTTTTGTCACTAGTCCTGAAGCTGGCCTTTTGACTAACTCATTTCATTTCCACATCACTCCCATACTTTGCAAACTCATGAGCAGAAGGACTGCTTACGAGCAGTGTTGTACCTTACACACTAAAGACCAGGTCTTGTTTGACATTATGAGATATCACTGTCATTAAATTTAATAATTTACAGAAATTTACGGTCAGAATGTTCTAAATAAGGATCAAGTGCAACAGTCGTGTTAAAGCTATTTTGCTAGCTTATAAGTGGAGCAACAGAAAAGGCTGCAGAGGAGGCCTGATTTTTTGCCTTAGTGTAGGAGGAGCTAAACTCTGAAGTGATAAACTAGTAGTTCCCAAACCAGTCTATGGAACATTAAAGTATATTAATTAAAGTAATATGAATTCCAAAGGTCTGTGGAAAATTTTGAGGCTTGACTGTGGCACAATAGGACAGAAGTTTGGCAAGAACTGAGTTGAACAATATATCTCCTCTGCAGAAGACCACATGTGGCTTTTGAAGAAGACTTCTGTAAGCCTAATTCAGTCTGCTTGGGTTCTTGGATAGTTTACTGTTGTAAATAGATACGGTTGGGGTCTTTATTAAATGCCATATGCAATAACATTTAATTATGGGTATATATTTTTAGTCTCACAGAACATATCCCATTGCAGCGTTTTTTTAAGGAAAAAAAACCTAAAACAAAACAAAGAAAGCTTTCTTAGAGCAGATGTACACAAAATGTATACACACAAAATGTATACATGAGATTTTTGTCTTGGAAAATGTAGCAGATTATAGCTAATCTTGAACTCTCTTATTAGAAAAGAAAGCTGTGAGAATTTAAAGAAGTGCTATGCAGAATTATCCATGTTTCCAATTTTTTTTGGGTCATTTATTGAGTTTTATTGTGCAGCAGCTTTTTCAGAAAATGGTGAGGGCCAGGAATGTACAATTAAGTCTTGTTTTGAATCAACCGACTGAGAACAAAATCTAGAAAAAAGAAATTATTTGAATTACAAAATGTCAGAAGCATATTGATACAATTATCCTTAAAAGCAGATACTGTAGGAAATAGGATGGATTAAGTTATTACAAACATTCGTGGAATAAAAACACTGTTAAAGCATTATAAGAGTCATACAACCAGTGAACCAAAAGTGTAAAAACAACGCTTTGGAAATGAATATTTTCCCAAGAAAACTTTCCAGTAAGAACCTGGGAAACTGCACTTTTTCTTGTGAGTGAAAAAAAGTCACATTCCGACTTTAAAGAGACAGTGCTTCTGGAGAATTTACACGTTCAGAGTGTACTCTACGAAAAAAAGAAGTTTAAGGACTTAATCTAGGTTTGTTTTTTTTTTTTTTCGCAGTGTACGCCTGTTATTCTTTTTGTGTGTTTTTCCATGTGGCTGGTAAAGTAGATGGGACAGTTTCACAACTGCTTCCATGAGATTTCTTTTTCTGACTCCTGTGTACTTGTGGAATTGCCACTAGTGGAAAAATAATAATAAAATCACTCTAGGGAATAGAGTGCACAGCATATTTTGCTGGCATTTTAACATGTATGTTTGTAACCCTTTTCCTACCCTAGCTTTTGTAAGCTTGGTCTTGGTGAGGACTGGTGTACTTTGCTAGCAGGCTGCTTTGCTAATGAAATGAGAAACTTTAATTGCTGTTTCAAATCCAGTATGTGCTAGTAGCAACTTAATGGTTGTTTTCTATAGGGTTATTTTTAAGTGACCCGTAAATAAGCAGTTACATGGTCTCAGATGTGTTCCAGCCTAAATGACGAATGCAATTGGTCTTAATTGGTTTCCTTGGTAGTTCTCAGAAAGAGTTCTCAGGGAGAACCTCGACTAGGTAGTCTTAATATTGCTCATTCCTTTGACTTTTGCTGATGGTTCCTGGAAGTTTCTCAAGGCATTGTTGACTGAAACATACCGTTGAAATAGTGTAAAAGTGAAGTCCCACCCTCGTGCTGACAGAACTGGACCTTTTGTGTAGACAAAGGACTTCAGTCTCCAGGGCTGTCATGTCTGATATCCTTCATTGGTAATAAATGCACAGAAAAAGAGAGAGTGCAGAAGCAGACCCTTCCTGCTTCAGCTCCCTTTCTATGTGGAAGGACAGACTTGAGCTTATAACATGTACCATGAGGCACAAATACATACATGTGTGTAATTATATATATTTAACTGTGTGTGGCAGGATATACAGTTGAGAGCGTGGAAGGATGCAGAAATGCTAGGATGTTTGTATGGCTAGCAAGAACACCCAGATTTGTTACAGTAATGATCTTTAAAACAAAATACAGCAACAAGAGAGAGGAAACAAGAGAACCCTTTTAACTCTTGATGGTGAAGGAGGGACTTCTTTTTTGGATTGGTGCCTCTTGAAGCGTCTTAGGCTTTTTTGTGAAGCAGCTAGTCATGGCCAATGTCAGGAAAAGGATAGCGGACACTATATGTGATACATTCCAGCAATTCCTATGCTGAAAATATCACCAACATCTGATGTCAAGACACAAAGGCTTGGTCCCAAAATTATTGTGGATCAGATAAGTAAGCTTTTGAGAGAAGAAAAAAAATGGAATATAAGGCCTGATATTTCAGACTTCTAAAAATGCTTGTTCCTGTGGGATTTTTGACAGTGTTATTCTATCAGCATAAATTTATTTTAATCTTGTAGTGGCCATCCCCTCCCGCCTTTTTTTTTTTTTTTTTTTTTTTTTTGGCTTAGCTAACTGTACGAATTACTCAGCTTTCCTGTGTATAAATTCAAACAGGGAGAAAATAATCCAATCCCTGGATTTCTAAATTCAAGTAGCTTTTAATCAGAAAGAGTTTTGAAGCAAGAACAATAATCTTTCTGGTAGTGGGTGGCATAAAGAGACTGTTTTTTCCATTCAAGGCTTTTTCTTTTAAATGTATTTGATTTAGATTAATTTAACTTGGTGTGGGAATTGAAAGTCTGACTGTGAAACTTCCTGTTCTCAGTTGTGGCTTAAGTGAGTTGCTGGATGAATGTGTCCTACCATTCTTGTGCCCTCTTTCTTGCATAATGATCCTTGATTCTGATGAGTTTCCATCACATGCGTGGGCTTGATGAGGCAGCGCACTGATGACTGGTTAAAAGGAAATCTGTGCTTCTCTCCAGACGTCCTATGTTTTTTTGAGATAATTACTTCGTTTCTTTCTTTTGCCTCAGTTTGTCAGTACAGCGTAACTTTTTAAAGTGCTTTGAGACCCTGATGGAGGACTTACTGAAATCTTTAGATGAAGGTTCTATGCTATATTCTACCAGATGCCTCTTTTACTGAGCTGGTAAATAACCTCAGTACTTGGAACTGGAAATATTCTACCTTGCCTTTCATTCTTAGAACCCACTTAATTAATTGTTCCTTCAGTAAATTGGTACTTTTCCTGTTTCCAGTACTTCTTTAAGGATGTTTTGGAATGTTGTAAGATGTCTGTGACAGTTCAGACCTAGTCCCCCACTTTGAACTAAGCCACGTCAAGCAGGTTGGCACCAGAGGTTTCCCTTGAGTTAAAGCACGTGAGAAACCGTTCTGTCTTTCCAGCCTGTGTAGCAGTAGCCTTTAAGTTACAGAAACATCTACAGATGTTTCCCTTCTTCTGACTACTTGTGTCAACAGGAAATGGCCAATATGCATAGTGGCTTCCAAACTTGAAACTTCTGCAAGCAGTACAGAAAGAAATCGGAGCCTACAGATACGCTGGTAAATTACCAGTTCAGGGAAAGGTTTCTGGGCTCTGGGACTTCATTGTACGTGGATATATTGTTGAAAGAGCTTTTGCATGGTTTTGGCTGGGCCAGGTAGCACTTTCCCCGTTTCTGATTGTGGTTCAAGAGTTGCTGTGAGCCAAAGCGCATTCATACAAGGCGTTTTGCATTCAGCCATCCCGTTTTAGAGGTGCATATTTTGTAGACGTGTGTTGTGGCCACATGGCATGAACCACTCCCACAGAACAAGCTTAGACTTGTTTAAATTAGTAATAGAGATCTATGCACAGTATCTGGAATACAGGGGAAAAATAGGTAGCTTATGTTGATTGTATGATCCCATTCATGACAAGTTGAATACCTAGATTATTATTTTTTTTAATACTAAACCGATTACTTATTTACACTAGACAGTTACTACTTTCTTTCCCTGAGTCAATTAATATAACCTAGAGGTCAGAGCAGCTCTTCATGATGAAAATGTGCTGGTTTTATCTATTCTCTGACTCATTGTTCATGAAGAAAACAAAGGAGGAGGAAAGAGTCTTTGAATCTTTTTAGTGTAATGAAAAAAGTATATAAAAATGATTCCTTTATGTGCTTGAGTGTATGCTGTTTTCGAGGTTCTCTTACTTTTTGAAGAAGGTTTTCAGAATCTTACTGATTTATATTGACCTTCTGGTTTTCTTTCTGCGCTTTAGACTCCTAGTGAGAGATACCTGGGAGCACTCAGTAACAGAGTCCATTGTTGAGACCATCTGAGGCAAATCTTCATGCTTTTCAAATAGCATGATTTGTTATACCAAATCCAATGCCTGTGAAACATCATAAAAATCCAAATGTTAGTAAAGATAATTAGCATGGGTTTAGTGAGCATAAAATTCAACTTTACAAGATAAAGCAGGCAGCCTTCAACTGACTATGGAGCATCAGCTACACAACCTCCTTGCTGAGGTGCAGCAGCCTTTGTGCCGAGCCACTGACAACACAAATATGAAGCATAACTTTGTGTCTCTTGTAGTTAATTGACCACCAACCCTGTGCCAGTGTCATGTTTCTAGAGACTGTACGCTCCCTCTGAGCATGTTGTATCTAACCAGTCAATACAGTTTTGCTCCTTAGCTCCCCTTCCATTACTCTGTGAATCTGTATTTCATGATTGGCCCTGCTTACTGATTTCTCTCTTGTACTGTTTATCCCACTGGGATCATGTTATTTTTTTCAGAGATGACCTCCCTTGCTCACAAACCACAACTAATTTTGGTCTTATTTCCCTCCCTGCCCCCTCTTCTGGCATGCTAATAGCGATTCTAACTGGCTGTTAACTTCTACTCTGCAGTTGTCACCGAGCCTTTCCAAGTTAAATATTGCAAATGAAAATTAGAATATGCTTGGCACTGTCTTCAGTTGGAGGTGCAGGCTGCACTTTAGGAGGTGATGGTCATTACCAAATGTCAGCTTTGGAGAGATTCAACAGATGGGAATGCTCTGTTTTAGATTATCTGCCCATGTATTTGTTTAGTCAGATCCACAGGCACTTCAAATGCCTTTGGAAGCCAGCATTCCAGTGCACTGCAGTGCATAGCACTGGAAAGAAGGGAAACGTGGAGGTATAAGGAAGTGTTTGTTAGTGCATGTGAAGTGCTTTCAAATAAGATTTTGAAATTGCACAAACAGCGCATATTCCTAATTGCTTAAACTGTGTAGCAGCAAAATCCATTAAAAAAATCTGGACAGCTCCTCAGTCAGGTGACTGAGACCAGTGCAGACAAACTCAACTCATTGCCCACCTCTGAAAACAAGGCAATCAGACCTTCTAGTTACTCAGTTATTGGTAGATGTCTGTGGGAACAAAGTGTCAGGAATAGTTGCTGAAACTTTTTAGACGCAATTTTTTCTTGCTTGCTTTTCCTAGAACTAAAATAAAATGAGAACAAGATCTGTGGCCTGGCATATCTCCAGAGGAATTTCAGGGACTTCATTAATCAATTATATAAGGAAAAGCATTGGGTAAGGGGCAAAAATGGCAAAGTATCTATGTGAACTTGTTGAGTTTTTCTAGCCAGCCCATCTAAGGACCTCATTGTTTCTGCTGCTGAGTGAGAAGAGTCTCAGTTCACAGAGGCAATTTAAATGTGTAGCTCCTTTTGATGATGGGTTTGAGAAAGAATAAAAACACAGCACAAAAACTTGCTTAAGGTTAGGTGGCACAGCAGGTCACAACAAAGCTGTCCTCCTATTTTTAGTGCTAAACATCATCCAGTAGACTCTTCCTTCTTGTGATACACTGCTTTTTATATGGCCCCATGTAAAGCTCTAACAAAGAAAACCCTCTCATGCATTTCCACTTTATGGAAGAAGGAAGGGAGAATTAACTTGCTGAAAATGGCCTTGCTAACCTGGGGAAGAATCAGATATTCAATTTTGAAGTTTCTTAAGTCGTCATGCCATGTGTCTTCGTAATTGTTTGCAACTGATAAAAACATCAGTGATGAGTGTAAGAAGTAGGGAAGGGAGGAGTGAAAAAGATTACCTATGGATAAACTGCATGTGAATCCTGAACAGACACAACTCCAATGTGGGTAAGACCGAACATTTCAAAGAAAGCATTATTATTGATGTAGTTAGTCATTGAGCTCTTCTAGGCATGAACAAAAAATGAAAGGCAGTATAAATCTGTATCATATACCTCTGTTTTGCATGCTTCCTTTAACCTGGGTGTGTTCCCCATGGAGCTTCTGTAGGCCAGCACAAACTAATCTGCGTTGATCCAAACAGACTAATAGTTTTCTGTGTGTAAGAAGACTAAACTTGGCATTTCTGTATCTTACTAAGCTTTTCTTTTTAGGCTTAAACACGGGAAAGACTTCAAACCTAATTTCTCAGTTTATCGTGCAAATAATATTCTGAATCTTGCAGGATCATAACTTTTTGTATAAAGCTTTCCAACTGTTTTCTGCTGATAAAAGACTTAGCCGGGCACCAAGAGCTAAGACTGTAGGACTGAGAAATTGCTGACTTAGTCTTGTAATCTTCCTGCACTGCATCCCCGTAGGAAAGTTATGGATAGGTGTAACTCTGTACAAGTTAATGTTCTAATTCTTGAATCCCATTCAATGGCTGAGCCATTGCATTTGATAAAAAATTTGGGCACCTGACACATTACAGGATTCAGTTTTATATATAGGCTTTCGATTCCTGACAGATGGTCAGTGTAAAGCTCAAATTGGTTAACTTAGTGCTGTTACTCTGAATCTGAGTATGTTGTGTTCTGAGAGCAAACCTCTCTGGAAACGTCAGTGACACCTTTTGGAAGGACTCTGGACTTTCAGGATCCAGATCAGGAAAAAGTGCCAGGATCAAACATGACTTACAGCATCAAGAACCTTCTTTAGTATTGTCAGCTGAGGATGGCAGTGGAGCTTGTGATAGCCTAGAGCTTGTATTCTTTGCTTCTGAGCAAATATGCTATCCATACTCCTGCTGAGGTAAAGGCATGTCTTGATGTTCCAGATAACTCTAATTATATAGGGAAAGAGATAAAATTAAGACAAATTAATTGAAAATGGAAAATTAGTTAAACAAATGGAAAAAATACATACAGATGGTTAGAAGGACCTAAAATCCCATGTGGTGCAATGACTGCTAAGTCAGCTAGCAATTTTTTTATGACTGAGAAATCTAATAAGGAAGGGATACCAGTTAAAATTTGCCCTAGAGCAATAGTAAGTTCTACACCTCTTTTTTTTTGGTTCATAAACACCTCTGTCTCCTGCAAAAATACTTGTGAGGATACTTTTTAATATGGCTTGCTAAGTTTTGTTGCTTGACTTCATTGTTCCTGCAAATCAGCAAATGAATTCCATTTGCAGTTCAATTTTTTTTCTACGACGAGGAATGTTTATGCCAGATTGCTGTTCCTATCTTTACCCTTAAAACTCACACACCATAGGAACTCTGTCTTACAGAAATGGACAGCTGTAGCAAAGTGTAATATGCATGTGGAAAGATCTCGTAAGGCCAGATTTTGATGCATATTTTGCTAGTGCTAATCCATTAAGTAACTTCAGACATATATTTAATAGCACCTTTATCTCGCGTTTATTTGTTAAATACACTCAGTGAAGTTGTTAGATGTATGTCACAGTCCCTTTGTCTCAACTTCACATGACAATCATTCTATTCATTTCACTATAGCTGTCCTGTAGCTGATTTGTACCCAACATTGCAGATAAGACTCTCATAGAGTGGTTATAGTCAAATCCTTCCAGTTTGATGCCAGTGTAAGACAAAACTGGGTCTTTGAAGTCAGACTTTTCCCTAGAGTAGGGAAGAAGAGAAGGTGTTCCCCTTAGCTGAGGCAGTTGTTGGTTTGGTTTGGCTTTTTTTTTTTGTTTGCTTGTTTATGCAGAAGTTTATGACTTCTTAATATTCCCCACTGCAGAGAAGAGGCCAGTGCTGTTGCAAAGTACATGAAGAAAGTAAGAAGCCCAGAGCAGAAAAAGTCTAAAAATCAGAGAAGGCTATGGAGCCGGTGAGAAAATGAGAGGTGACATGAGAACAGGAAGGAAAGGGGAAGGTTATGTCATTAGAGACTGGAATTCAATGTTTTGATGAAACTCCATGGATACAGGAAGGAGCAGGGCGGGTAAAAATAGCTAAATGAAAATGGTATGAGTTCCAAGAATTCAACTCTCTGAAAAGAAAGAAATAATGTTCTCGCTTAATAACAGGCAGAAAAAGTTATGTGTTCTTATGAAGCATTAGAAAAAATGAAGGAGAAAGGAAAGGGGCAAAACTTGCTGACTGCAATTTCTTTTTTTTTTTTTTTCCTCCAACCAAAACTTGAAATTTCATATTATTATACACAGTTCATCCAAATCCTCAGTGGCTTGGTTCCCAAGAGAGAGAACACTTTTTCAGTAAAGTCGTCTCATCAGAAGACCTTGGAGGCCGTTCAAATGAGAGTTTGTTTGGGGGCTAAGCACATACTAATGTTTACAGATACAAAATTCTCTCACTTCCTGATACAAAACACTACTGATCATTGTATGAGAAAATGGCTGTAATGTATAGAATACTTTACTTTTCAGGACTTACATTTGCCCAAAGCCAGCAAGCAATTAGACTGAAGTCTCTATTTTTATTTTTTTTTTTTTGGTACTGAATTGTATATGCTCACATCCCCCCCCGAGAGATTCACATCTTATCTATAAAACAAAAAGCTCTTACTCCAAGAAAAAGAAAGAAAATCAACCAATTTACTTAGATTTTGTTTTTGTTAATTCCTGAACAGATGGTAACATACCACAATGGAAGTTTTATAAAAATTTCCATCTTTTAACTGAGTGCAGGCCTGAAATTTTTCCCTGGTGAAAAAGCAGAGCGTGAGTCATTAAACATGCTATGCGCTATCTGCATGGGATTTTCACTTACTGTATTCAGAAAAGTCAGAAAGCCGTTCCATTACAGTAACTGCTTTTTTTTTTTTTTTTTTTTTTTTTTTCCCCCCTCCACCTGGGCAAATGGCCAATTCCATCATCTCAGGCTCCGCAGCATGAACAAGGACGGTACAGTCTGAGGAGGGGATGTAATGCACAGACAAGGGGAGAGGCATTGCTCCACAGTCCAAGAGCAGGAGGCAATTTCTGAAGCTTAGACAATTGTCAAAAGAAGTGGCCTGAGTTACGATTTCTCCAGTCCAGTCTGAATTCACTAACTGACAAGTTATGGCCTGGTTTTGCAAGGGAGAGGTTATATTCCCTGCAGAATGTTCAGCACCTACTGCATCTTGGCCCTAAATTATCATTATGGAGATAGAGAGTCTAAACTGAATCTTTGTTTGGACTCCATTTGAAATTTGGCACTGATTGCTGTGGGACAAATAAGGCCCAGAGATGCTGAGTGTGATTTTCTGCGGGTCTGCTGATTTGACCTTGGAGAGCTAGAAGAGTTCAACCTCTCCGGTCTGTAGTACTGTTCATCTTAGTGAAGTTACAGAACTTTGCTGGGGGGCATGGGGGGAGAATATAAAGGGATTTTTACCTTGAGGCTTCAAGGCATTTGTAAAATCCTTTGTCTCTCTCCAGGGCCCTGCATGCAGTCTCTGATGCCTAGTCCTCAATACGCAGCATCTTCTTGAGTGCACTGCTCATCAGTTTCTTGTATTGGTTGTTGTAATGTGTAGATCAAAATTACCTCAGAGAAATCAAATCAAATCAGGGTCTGAAATTTGCAGTTTGGAATTTCCTGTGTATCATCTCAAGGTGGTATCTACACCCATTTTGGAGTGGAGGTGTGAAAAAGGCCTGAGATGTATTGCCCCTTAGTTATTTACCTTAATGGGTGTGTTAGAAATGCAGAACGATGAATGGCTGGCTGGCTGGCGGGATATATCATCTTCCCAGGTCTCTGTCACTCAGGAGAAGCTTCTCAGTCTGTGTGATACTTAATGACATCTAGAAGAGAGGTGAATGGCATCTTGTTGGATGGCAAGGATAATATAGAACACAATTTCCCCTGAAGAAATAGCTCACATACCTTATATAATGAATGAGCTCATTTTGCCTGTGTTTGCCAGAAACAATAAAAGTTAGAAAATGTCCCAGTAATTAAAATAAAGTGTTACCCAGATTTATGGTGAGAAATGCGAAATGTCAGGCAATTGACTGCAGCTCCACACTCACAAATAAGCTTCACATTCGTTAGAACAGGTTGCATTCATTACTAAGAACAGTGTGGGTCCAGTGCTAGCCCCAGAAGGCAATGAATGGTTTCTCCTGCTCAGGGAAAGAAAGCAGAGGGGAGGGAAAGGTGCCAGCTGGCATGTGAGCTGATGGATCTTGGGTCCTAGTGGTAATGCTGCAGTATGCACAGTACAGACATGATCATTGCTTCAAGATGGGCTTTGGATTACGTGATGGATAGTAGGAAGAAGGGAGAGAGAGTACCATTCTCAGGCCTGCTACATGCAGAAAAGAAACCTAGTAGAAGGTTTTGAAAGGGTGGAGATAAAAAGGGGAAAGCTAAGCAAGGCCAGCCTTTCCTGTAATCCCTCCTCTCACAAGCACTGTATGACTTTTTTTAATACAAATGCTATACCTATGAATAGTATAGAAGCTTATGAATATGAGTTCATTGTTTGTTTAAAATAATCTTAAACCCTAATTATTCTGGAGACCATTTTTTTTGTCAGAGAGCCACATAAGGCAAGTGAAATGGGTCTAATCTAGATATGTACTATGCATACAGACTTAGGGAACCATAGAATGTTTTGGGTTGGAAGGGACCCCTAGAGGTCATCTAGTCCACCCCCCTCATCTAGTCCAACCCCCATATTGGAATGTTGGAAGTGTAGGACTGTTGGAAACAGAAGTGAAACTCACTGGAAGTCTATAGTATAAGCTCATTCGAGCAGTACCCATGCAACTCCTGCTGAAACGTTACAATTGCCTTTCTGCTCTGTATAGCTAGAAGAGGGTAGGCTGCTGAAATGTCCTTCTGCTGTGACATGGGGTTGTGATGTTGAGAACCTGCTGCTTTAACATCTCTTGTTGCTTGCTTTTGCGCTCCTCTTTTCTGACATAGCTAATTAAAAATTGAAGAAACTTGAAACATAAAAACTACTCTGACAATTTAAGCTGTCTAGAACCTAAAATGTTAAGCGCCTTTTCCTGAAAAAGAGAATGGGGCAATGTTTACTCACAGACACCAGTGAATACCCATCTTGTGGAGGACTTCCGTTACCTGATTCTATCAGACTGAAGGTGTCTGAAGTGTCCAATTCAAAAACCAGCCTGTCTTGCCCATTAGAGTATGAAAGAGGTTTTACGGACAAAACAAACAAACCAACCCCAAAACCCTTCTGTCTTTTAGTGTTGGATTCTCTTCTCACATAAATTCCATTTGGGAATAGTTCTAGGAACATCAGTGGAGCTTTGTTAGAAAAAAATAGTCATTAAGTTAAAGCAGTTGATTTGAACTTGGTAAAAGATTAGGATTCTGATAAAGATCTGCAGGGTGGCCTTAAGCCAGTTGTATATCCTCGCCATTCCTCAGCTCCACATCTGTAAAATGATGGTATGAATTTCTCTTTTTCATTACATGCTTGTAAGAAAAATCTCATTATGCTAATGAGGTGTGCATATGCTTTAATCACAGGTTCATTCAGAAAGCACATAAATAAAATAAATATGAGATCAACCCATAAGAATTTGTGAGAGAGGTGCAGAAATTCCAGATTTTTAGGACAGCACGTTCTGAATTACTGAAGTGATGATGCAAGCGCTTATCTCCATAGAGTGCCTAGTGCTCTGTGTGTTATTTATAGGAGAGACAGGCCTTTAAAATAAATTGCAGGTTCATGTGTCACACCAGCAGATAGAGGATCACTTTACAACAAGGGGTAGATATCATAAATTTCAAGCAGACGATGGGTCTCATTCCCCACCATGATTTTGGATCTTAAACTGTTGCAAAGTGTGTACCAAAGAACATGCGAAGAGAGACCAGAACCAGAAGCCTTAGTGATAACCTGACTAGCAGATAATAAGGTCTTACAGAGTCTTTCTAGCAAATGTGCACTTAAGCGTATCAATATTATTTACAAAATATGGATATGGTCATGCTGAGAAATTATTGGAAGAGATTACGAAAAAGATACGTGAATTCCCTGGAGTCTGTGAGAGGCTATTGAGGAAGGGAATGTTTGGCCTTAAAGTTGCACATGGATTTCAGGTGAAATGGAAATGAGGCAGTGTTAATCGTACCGTCATGCAAGTTGATACACGCTAGTGGTAGAGCCCAGCTCTGTTGCCCTTTTACTCACCACAGCAGCTGCAGCAGATCAAATCAGTATTCCCATAGCTTCTCTGCATGATAGTGTGTGGGAGGGCAAAGGAGGGGAGTTAACCCACTTTGGTTTTGCTGAAGCTCAAAGCTGAGGTTTTGCTAATCAGTAACTCCTGTAGTGCAAGGTTGGCACACTCATTTCCTTTGGTACTGATTGCTTTGGGATGCTCTAGCGGCTATAAGCCCTGAGCTAGGGGAGATACTTTGCCTAAGTCTTAGGTTCAACTTTGTCTTAAATGTGTTGATTTTTCTTCCCTGGAATGGTGATAGCGACCATTTGGTAACAGCCTGTGTAAGAACCATGCTAGGAGGAAATGCTGAGGGTGGATAGCAACGGTTCAGTTGTTCTTTTTACGGGGACAAGGCTTTGGCTTGGTATTTTCATCCCTCCCTCTGTTGGATGTGTATGCTATGCCTTGTTTGCTTATTGATGGATATGTTGAGAAACGAAAGATTCTGTGTTAATATAAATGACAAAAAGTCTGTGCGCCCCTGGGTCACCCAACAGGACTATTCTGTAAGCTCCTTTGGGAATCCCAAGAGTTTCAGCTTGTATTGCCCTCTCTGACTTTGACTTTTTCCAGCAAACTAATTTTTTTATTGGCAGTGGCAAGCATGTCTTTTTGTTTTGGTTGGTTTTTTTTTGATGAGGTGTTTGGCAGCGTCCACTGGGGCATGTAGGTACAGAGTGTGTGGGTGGGAGGGGCAGCCCCGAGCAACATACCAGGCAACTCGGGACGAAAAAATTCGAAAAGATGGAGAGCTCTTTCATGTGCTTTTAACAACCCCTCACCTCCTACATTTCCTAGGATGCCTGATGATTTCTTGCAATTCAAATGTGAATTTTAGGCGTCATGATTTAAACAGGTCATATGTTCATTACATGTATTAATCATGGATGTATACCCATTAGTCAAACTCTGTGATGAGTCAAGCCAGTTCTTAAGTTCACTAGAGTCAGGCAGCTTTTGTTCTGAATAGCCTGCTGAATTGTGTTAGTATGATAGCTGCTATCCTGGTCAGCTCTAGGGACTTTGGGAGCAAAAAGCATCAGTTGCTGTAACCTTAAATGCTGAATCTTATCCTGGATGATTATCCTCTGAGGATCAGGAATAGAGAGGAATACGAGATTTATATTGATCAAGAGGTTCTGTACTTTGGAAAGAAGTAAAAGACACAGAAGGAGATAGGCTGTGAAGCTCAGCTGGACAGGAACTGAGAACTGTGAAACAGTTTATTCCTTGGTCGTGAGTTTCTCTCAAATTGTAGAAGATTGCACGTGGCGCAGTCAAACTGGCTCTACCTTCCAGGAGGCAGAGGTCAGACCTGTAACTCCTTGGCCTTTGTTGTTCAAAATACACAACTTAAGATATTTTCATCAAAACCACATAGCATGTCTGGAGTGGAAATAACCTATGAAAGGGAGCTCTGCTTTTCTGTCCTCTGGACTTGCTTTCTCAGTCTTCCCATGATTTGGACCCTACAAGACTTTCAAGCTACTGGGCAACTGAAAGTAGAGATGCTGCATGATTGCAGCCTTGCTCCATGCATTGGATTATCCTTTTAAAATGGTTATACCACAACACCTTCTAAATTTGACTCAAAGGAGTGAATGGCAGAGCCTAGGTTTTTTTGACTCTTACTATCTTGTAGCACCGTTACCTTAGACATGCACTTACAAATCACATCTTTTAAGTCTTATCTTTAAGGAATTGCTAAGAGATTTGGTTCCATGTCCTAACCGAAAATCAAGACCATTGTTTTGGTGCTTAATGTTAAGAGCTTAGGTCTGATCTGTATTGCCATAAAGCCAATGTTATGGTCTTAAAAAAGAGAAAAGATTGCCTCCAGTAAATGATAAGGTGTCTGTTTCTTCAGCCAGTGGAGGAAAGGGCTGGAGAGTAGGACAGCGAGGTCAGGTCCGTATTGTTCTGTGCCATCAGGCAAGTGAAAAAATTCTACTTAACTTGTTTTTGCTGCTGTTTGAGTCAGGCTAGAAACAGTAAGTGAAGTGCGCTGCTGTTCTCCTCTTTTATCTGTTAGTAACTTTCTAAATGCTGAATGGCTTTATGAAGAGAAAATGATCACTAAACCCTGAGCTCATTAGCTTATTGATCCAAATAGTGACAGCTGATTTTCCCTATAGCCAGAAGACTGCACTAAGAGTCACAGAAGGTACCCTGGGCATGCCAGGAGAACCCAGATTCAGTTCCAGCTCTGCTTCCCATGTGCTTTTTTGAGGGTGGAATTCCCTGCTGGAATGACCTCCTACTTATCCTGTTACCCAAGGTTAAGAAATCTTCACCAACTGCCAACTCATTTAACTTGGCAATTTCAGAAAGTTTTACATCTACCTATGTACCACCTCCCCACTTACAGGCTCATAATTACCAATTTTGTTTTTACTGCTCCCGGAATAGATCTTGCCACTACTTGGAGCACAGTAAAAGCCTAAAATAACCTTATAAATGAGCTATTAGTACGTAAATCAAACCTGTAACCAGTCTGTATGAAGTGTAGTATAGGGAGTAAATTTTCAAGGCTGTGCAGTACCCCAAAGTTCACTTAGAAAATGGTGGGACCTGAGAGGTGGTAAATACCATAGAAGTCCCAGCCACCTCACTGAGCACTTTGGCCTGAAAGGTGTTGTGTAAATAGTTGATTTTTCCATTAATTAAAAAAAGAGAACGCTTTTGTTGACATTAGTCCATTGCAGACCTTCTCAGACAGTGACATTTTTTGTTTGGTTCATCTTAAATATGACTGATTCATGAAGCTTTTTTTTTTTCTCGTGACTTTTTAGATGTTTTAAAAAGCACTGATTTCAGTACATATCTAAGAAAAATATGTACAAAAAAAATGTGGTCTCTCTAAAAAGAAATGTTTCAAAATTTGCTTTAGCCAAAGAGATAAGAATTTGGTACACATTTGTGAAATAATTTTCTGTGAGTGGAATCTGTGTGTTGGTGAAGAATTGAAAGATTTGATTGAAAAAAACCCCACCTGCCTCTCAGATATGTCTTTTTCAACGGAGAGTTTGAAACCTTATTCTGCAGGTTCTGGATAGTTTAGCATTCCCCAGTTTCACTGTGAGGGAGATGATCAATGAAAATGATGACATTTAGCAGATGGTCTCTGAAGGAAAGAAAGAAAGGAAATATCCTGGTCATGCAGAAATTGTTTTACTTCAGTACTGGAATGTCACAATTAGAAATGAATATGTACGATACAAACTTGGAGAAATTAGATGTTTGCTGCTGTAAAGAATTTACTGTCTAATGTGAGCTACAGTAGGAATTCTGATGTGTCACATCTGCACCCACGGTTTTATTTTTCACTTACTTTCTTTCTTCACGATCTTCAGAATAGGCCCTTCCCAAACGTTCTGTCAAATAGCTGCAACATGCAGCACAGTCCTTGATAATCCCTGGTTCTTCCTGACTAAGCAGGCACCTAAAACCAGAGGGGGACTGGGATGAATTCGTTTAGAATATACTTTTCATATGCCTATATAAGCATATGCATAAACATGATACCCTCCACTTGGGGAATGTGTAAAGGATGGGACATGATACTTGTGAGAGGCACAGAGTTCTGCAAATGAAGGCGATGGGAAGGGAAACGAATTGCCTGTTAAATATGGAAAATGGAGTCTGCTTTTTGTTCTGGGCCTTTGGAATCTGTGGGTGGATTGGAACTGGCAGGCAGGGAGCAAACACCCACCCACCATAGGGCTGTGTGGTTCAGAAGTTTACAAGAGTGTTTGTGTTCCAGGAGCTGTTGGCCTTGAAGCCAATGGAGAGGGGGAGGAGAAGAGGGAGCGAGTGAGAAAAACACTGTGGTGTTAGGGCCCTTCCTCGGAGATATTTTTCCCCTCTCCTTTCTCCAGCAAGAGGACTTTGGAACCGGAGCAAGACAAACAGTTACTGGGGGAAAGATTAATACGATTTTAAGATGTGTAGCGCTCGCGGTCCGTCATCAGGGGAGGCAGAGACTTCAGAAGCCTCTGCCACCTTAATCCCAAATGTCAGCTCTTGTCGCTCCCCCTTCCCCTGCCCTGCTGCTGTTTAATTCTGCAGAGTCTGTGGGATATAAAGAGATTGAAGTTTTACTGTATTGTTGCTGCAGGAGTGGAAAATTGGTTTCTGTCCCATGAGGAATTTAGGTTCGGAAGCTGCCACTCTAATTGGTCACTATCTGGATATTGCAGATAGAGAAACTGAGGCACGGAGAGACTGAACAGCTTGCCCGAGGCAGCAGGAAGTCTGTGGGAGATCTGGAAATAGACCCCAGATGTCCTGAGTTTTCTGTCTTAACCACAAGACCATCCTTCCTGTCTTTTTGGTAGTCCCCTCTGCTTCAGGAATTCCATTTATGAATTCCACCCATAAACAGTCTGTTGCACGATCCAGTGATTTACTTGCATAAAAGAGTCGTTTGGAAGGGAAAATGGCACCTCTCAAAATGAACTGGTTACTACTGTCCTTTCTTTCGAAGGGTTAAAGGAGAGGGAATACAAAAACCCCCAGCTTCCAGAGCTAAGAAGCTTCTCCGTTGCTATCCAAACTTCCTGCAAGCGTTAATTTTGTTCTTTAAAAGAATCAGGAACTCCATACGTGATGTTTGAGTATATCTGGCCATTTATATTTTAGTGAGTTAAAAAAAAAAAATAATGCCTGAAACTGGACTAAATCCATCTAGGGAATTATCCTGCTGCTGTTCACTGTTGTGATTGGAGTACCTGCGATGATAGTTCGGCTGCCATGTCCCTCAGGGTCTTCACTGTGTATTTGGTACTTCTCCCTTGTCGTAGTCAGAACTTCTCTAAGATGGGGCTGCATGGTGGGAAGGGTTTTCTTTCCAATAAAGCACACCCTTTGGTTTGGAAATGGTGGAACGGATGGAATGTTGTAGATGTCCTTCATATTCTCAAAAGGTGGCATACACAGTTTCTGAAGAATGTTATTGAAAATTCTTCTTAGCTAAAACTTTTCGGATACCTCTGTTACTCAGTGAAGAATATTCCTAGCTCCGCTTTCTCTTAATGGGGTAACCTCTTTAGCATCAGGAATCAACACGGACCCTGTGGCCTAGAATGTTAGATCACGTCTATAGACCTTGGGATTGCGGTAATATCTAAAGATTCCACTCATGGATCAGTAAATCCACGTGTGCTGCATTGTATAAACAGAAACCCAAGGGGTGCTTCTTGCCACCAGTGGCAATTTGGTAAAGGTTCTCTAAGTGCCTTCTCCCAGCACACGAAGACACAGCTGATGTCTTGGACCCGCGTATTTGGTTCTTGCCTTCTCTGAACTCCCCTTTAATACCTGAAGGCCTGATGTCTAAGTTGGATCTGTGAGAGTGGGTTCCTCTCTGGAGAAACCCTGATTTAGCTGCGAGATCAAAGCTCTTTCGCAACTCTGTGACTCCTCTTTCCTTTACTCTGAATGGGAGGTCAGAATATAAAAATACAAATAAAATCCGCGAGCTTGCTGCGTTCCCTGCCCCATTCTGAGTAAATCGCAGCCTTTTCGTTTTCTGCTTTGCTCTTTTAAACGGTGTTGGGATATTTGGCTATTTGTTCCCCCTCTTTTCGTCCCTATCTACCTGGTTTTTCTGCTTTTTTACTGTAATGGTAAGCTCTCTCCGAGGAGACTATCCGAATGCTCAATTTCTGCATTACAGGTAATATTTTAATAATTGTATTGGTGGGAAACTGCTCTCCGGCCTTTTCTTGGCACGCGCAGTCGACAGGGTTCGGAGGTAAGAGCCGTAACTTTTTAAGCTGGTTTCTTAGGTTTGTGCTTAGCGCTGGTTAAAATATTTTTTTTTAGAATTCTAGTCGTGCAGCCCATAGAAAAAAAAGGGAGAAGCCAAATTTTTTTTTTGCTTTGAAATTTGATATTAACAGAGCCTGAGAGAGCCACCTCAGTCCCGATCAGAACAATAAAATCATCATGAACTTCGCAGCGCCGATGCGCTGGGGATGTCGGCGCTTCCCAGCCGCCTGGGGGTCCGGGAAGGGGGTCCGGGGAAGGGGGTCCGGGGAGGGGGGTCCGGGAGAGGGGGGTCCGGGGAGGGGGTCCGGGAGGGGGTCCGGGGAAGGGGGTCCGGGAGGGGGTCCGGGGAGAGGGGGTCCGGGGAGGGGGGTCCGGAGAGGGGTCCGGGGAGGGGGTCCGGGGAGGGGGGTCCGGGAAGGGACCGGGAGGGGGGTCCGGGGAGGGGGGTCCGGGAAGGGACCGGGAAGGGACCGGGAGGGGGGTCCGGGAAGGGGTCCGGGAGGGGTCGGGGCGCCGGCGCGCCTCGCCCGCTAGGGGGCGCTGGTCGCTGGGTGCGCCAGGGCGGGCGGGGCGCGTGAGCTCGTGCGGCCGCGGAGGCACCGGCTGCCGCCTCGGCCACGAGCGCGGGGTTGTTTGTTTTGGTTTTTTTGTTTTGTTTTGGTTTTGGGGTTTTTTTGGTGGTTTTTTTTTTTTTTTTTTTTTTTTTTCCCTTGCCCGTGTGCGCGTGCCTGGCTCGGCGAGGGCCGGGGTCGCTCCCCCGCCCCCTGCGCGCCTGCGCGGCAGCGCTGCCTCACGCGCCTTCCACGTGCGAGCCGGCGGCGTGACGTGTGCGCGGGGAGCGGGGAGCGCGCGGGCGCGCCGCGCCGGGTGAATTGAATTGGGCGCGCGGCTCGCGGCGGAGCGGCCGGGCCCGCGCTGCCCCGGTTCGCACGCGCGCGGTTGCTGCTGGCAGCGCGGGGCGCGCGAGCTTCGGGTTTTGTCAGGGCCGGGGCCGCCGCGGCGCCCTCGCTCGGTTCGCTTTTCACCGCGGGCCGGAGAGGGAGCGGCGAGAGGAAAAAGCCCTCGCCCTACCGCCCCTCCTTTGCGGCGCGGCGGTCCGTGAACCCAGCAGTTTACCCTCCCCTCCCCGGCGCTGCCGCGCGCCCGCCCGCCCGCCTGTGCAGAAGCGCCGGGCGGAGCGGAGGGGGGAGGCGGGCGCTGTTCCTGGAAGAGCCCGGCCTGGGGAGTTGGTCACATTCTTGGCCGGGATTCAATGACTGAGGCAGACACCAACAAACAGAGGGGGGGGGAAGGAGGAGGAGGAGGAGGAGGAGGAGGAGGAGGAGGAGGAGTGAGGGAGGCTGAGCCAGCCCGCATTAGCTCAGCGCTCAGGCACTCTCAGTCTCTGCTGGAAAGAGGCGCTGGGAGGATGTGCGCTCTGTTACCGCGGCTCCCCACGGCACGCCGAGAAGACCGAGAGAAATAAGGGAAGGAAGGCGAGGCGAGAGACGAGGAGTCCTCCCAGATCAAGCTGAGGGACCACGAGGGGGAAGGGAGCCTGCTTGTTGCCCGTCCGAAGCCCCCGCGCCGTTTTGGAAGTGCCAGAGATTTGGGCCTTTTCCTTTTCTTCTGCGGTGTTCCCTTCCACAGACCAAGCTCTCCTCCTCCTCCTGCTGCTTTTTACTTTCCTCCCCCGCGCCTTCCTTTCGGTGGATATGGACAGACGGGTGATTACTGCAGAGAAGCAGCAGCCGCCGCCAGAACATATTTGAGCCCCCGGTTGCTCGGAGCGTGGCACAGACTTTTTGTATTTCTGTGGGTGGCGAGTGTGTGTGCGAGCGTGTGCGAGGGCGTGCGTGTGGTGGGGGTGTGGGAGGCGGGGTTGGTTTGCCTGGGGGGTCGGCGGAGGGGGGGGGGGAGTGCTCGGATGAAGACCTCTTTTTGCCGTGACTCTCTGCTCCATCGGGGCAGCCTGGAGACTTGAGAGGTTTTGAAATTGTAACCGACCGAGAGAAAAGAAAGAAGAGAGAGAGAGACACGCATATAAAAAGGATTTCTTTCCTATTCGTTAGTGGATTGTTAAACCTGAGTGGGAAGGAGAAAGAGACAAGGGTGGGTTGTTTTATCTTGTTCATAATTTTTTTTCTTAAAAAAAGAAAAAACAAAAATCCTTTAAGTGGATTTGTACCAGGGTGGAAGATAACTGGGGATTTTTTTGTTGTTTGTTTTGGGAATAGAAACTAAAAAATGGAGACTGTAAGTAGAAGCAGCTTCCAGCCTCATCCAGGACTGCAGAAGACCTTGGAACAGTTTCATCTGAGCTCTATGAGCTCCCTGGGTGGCCCTGCTGCTTTCTCAGCGCGATGGGCACAGGAGATGTACAAGAAAGACAATGGCAAAGACCCAGCAGAACCTGTACTGCATCTGCCCCCTATCCAGCCTCCTCCGGTAATGCCTGGTCCCTTCTTCATGCCCTCGGACAGATCCACAGAGAGGTGCGAGACCATCCTGGAAGGGGAAACCATCTCTTGCTTCGTGGTGGGTGGAGAAAAGCGGCTTTGCTTGCCCCAGATCCTGAACTCGGTGCTCAGGGACTTCTCCCTGCAGCAGATTAATTCGGTGTGTGATGAGCTACATATTTACTGCTCCAGATGCACTGCTGACCAGCTGGAAATCCTCAAAGTCATGGGCATCCTGCCTTTCTCTGCTCCTTCCTGCGGGCTCATCACTAAAACTGATGCTGAAAGGCTTTGTAACGCCTTGCTTTATGGTGGCACCTATCCTCCCCACTGCAAGAAGGAATTCTCTAGCACGATTGAGCTGGAGCTTACAGAGAAGAGCTTCAAGGTGTATCATGAGTGCTTTGGGAAGTGTAAGGGACTCTTGGTGCCAGAGCTTTACAGTAACCCCAGCGCAGCCTGCATCCAGTGCTTGGACTGCAGGCTTATGTACCCACCTCACAAATTCGTGGTCCACTCTCACAAATCTCTGGAAAACAGGACTTGCCACTGGGGCTTCGACTCTGCAAACTGGAGATCCTATATCCTCCTCAGCCAGGATTACACTGGGAAAGAGGAGAAAGCTAGACTGGGCCAGCTCTTAGATGAAATGAAAGAAAAATTTGACTATAACAACAAATACAAGAGGAAAGCCCCCAGGGTAAGTGATGCCTTTAATCTTAAAGGGGGCTGGGGTGGGGGGAGAAAGAGAAAAGGAATTTTCTGTAATTTCAGTAACATCCATCGATATACCCAATTTGTTACCAGCTGCTTTTCCTTTGAGTCATTTAGCAATCTAATCGTGTTCTTAATTCTCACCACGTGTGTGTTAATGTAGACGAGCAGTGTTTGAGATGGCAGCTTTTTTTCCCCCTGGTTGTGTTCTGAACACGGTGGTTGGAGTTTGTTTAAATTATGTGTGTATGTTTGCATATCTTACTGTACATAGAACCTGAGCTTTGACACCCATCACACTACCCCAGACTTCAGCAGGAAGTATGTGATTTCGGGTCTTAAGAGCTTCGGTGAGGGGTCAAGACAAGGAAGAAGCCAGAAAAAAAAAAAAAGTTACTGATCGCTCCAGATGCAAATATATACAGTTTTCTGCTCAACTGCATGCCGCCACGGATGGAGGTGGGGGCTGAATTGTCTAAAGGCTTGTATTGGGATAAAATGTGGCTGCTAAGAAAAATTCCTGACAGTAATGCAGGTTACTGGTGTTCAGATTAACTGTGCGGAACGTGAGTGGAGAAGTCCCTGCTTTTAGAGTATCCCTGTGGAGTCTGAACCTCCCCACCAGACAGGCTTTTGTATATTGGATTATTTATACAGTCAGTAAATGAATCTGTCTAGGGCCAGCTGCAGCAGCAGCTTCTTGAGGTATGCCATGCCGTGCAGAGCCAGACAGCTAAAGCACTTTTTTTTTTTTTTTTTTAGGTGTCTTTTGCTTTTTTTTTTTTTTTCCAGTCTGAGCTGCCTCTAGATCCCAGAATCCCTGGTGCGTGGGTGGGAGGCTGCCTTGGCATCTGGCACCGGTCCTGATGGAAGGGCAGCGGTGCCACAAGGCCTTGAGAACTTGCTTGCAGACACCAGGGTGGCTGGCCGGCCATGGTGCAGTTGGCTGGGGGATGAACAATTTGCTTTGTCCTCCCCCAATATAAGGTTAAAGCAAACTCTTGCCTACAGAGTTTTGCACTGCAGGTTTGTTGGTTGGATTCTGCCTCATCCATCAGAGATTTCCGAACTTTTCTTTGGTTTTATGCGTCTGGAGCAGAAGGGCAATGACACAAGCCTCAAAAAGAGAAGCACCATTTAAAGCCCACCGAGAATGTTCAGTAAAATTCTTCATTAACTTACCAAATACCTGTTTAAAGGGGCAGACACATGCTCAGGCTTAAATAGAGCTTTTATTTATAAAAAGTGCAACAAAAATGCCCAAACAAAACCCAGGGTTTTCAAAATATCCTGCGCAAACGATGCAGTAATTCCTACAGTTAGCCTAAGAGGCCTAGTTAAGCCATTTCATTGGCCTCCACGATTTTTCATGAAGGAGTAGAATCTCGCTCCTTCAAGTTCCAGCTTCTCTCCTGGTCTTGCGCTTATCCCCCGTTTCAATCCTTGTCCTTACCCCTCCTTTTCATCCGGCTGGCTGGCTGGAGTGTCAGAACCGCTGTGACAAAGCTGGGCTGTAATGAGCCACATTATCTCCGTGGTTGGAGGTGGATGTGTTTTTAATGGCTTGTCTATTCTCTGTCAGTCATGTGCTAAGAGGGAATGGTGGGATAGATGTATATGAATGTCTGTGAGAGGAGAATACCTCTCTGAAAGTGGAGGCGTTTTTCATGTTGGAAAATGAATTTTCTAGGGCATGCTTTGTTTGGGAAGCAAAATTAAGAAACCTGCACATTCTTGCTCCAGAAAGGTACTGTGTCTCCAGCTTGGTCATTTCCAGAGTTTAATTAACATGAATGTTAGTGGAGGTGTGCTTTTCCTTTTCTTACAAGGCTTTTATGGCATACTGTTCAATTGTATGATTTATCCAACACCCCAGGTAAGGTTGCAGGTGGAGAATGAGAACGACCACTAAATCTTGGCTTTGCCTGACTGTTTTGGTGACCCTTTAATAGGTCCTAGCTCAGAACATGGCAACTGCTTTTCTCCCCGCCCCCCCCCCCCTTCCAAAATCTGCATGCAGTGCAGCACTTCTTGTGGAGTGAATTCAAGATACCTAATAGTGGACGCCAAGAATTATATAAGGAAATAGTGGCCATCTATTTCTCAGAAAATGTTGCCAAAATTCCATCATCATCATCAAATGTTAAGTCTTCTGCATAGGTTCGTTTGGGAGGTGGCAAGGAGTTTGATGGGGAAGAACAGAGCCGTAAATCTCTGCTCAGATGATGGGGCAGAGAAAAAAGAACACTTAATCATACAGCCTATGCAGAACTGGGCTTAAGCTTAAGCTTTTGAGCTATCTCCAGGACTCTGGGTTAATGTGGTGCAGTCTTGAGGAGACCCTGACGGCGCTGGCAGAGTTTTGTATGCTTATCCTTCCTTTTTCTGAAGTCTTTTTCCATTGGGCTTAGCCAACGGATATCATATGCTAAGGTCATTTGTGTTGTAGCAGTGTGTGCAGATAATTATGGAGAGATTTAATCAGGCTCTAAGATTGGTAGACTGTGGCCAGGGGCGAGTAACATTGGGATAAAGTTTAGATGCCTAGTAAGGAAAGGCAAGGACGGTCCCAGGTCTGCGGATGTGTGTTTGTGTTAATTACTGTTGGTCTGTGTGGGTTTTGTGTGTCTGTTGGGCTGCGTCTGTCTGTCTCTGTGGATGAAAGAGTGAAGCATATGTGTCTTTGTGGTGGTCTTTCTTTTTGATGTAGATCTCTGCATTGCTTTGTTCTATTTTATACAGAGGTGTTTCTGTGTGTTGTGTGCCATAGTCTGCTGTGTCAGATATTTGGTCTTCTACTTTAAGGTGGGGTTTTTTTATCAGTTTCCCAATTTATTTGTGTGTGTGTACACATTGCTTTGTGTGTTGTGTTTTCCCTGGGGCTCTGTTAGTATGTTGGTAGCATGGGATGTGTATGACCATTTTGATGGCCATTTAAGAAGCAGTGAGTTTTTTGACCTTTTTGTGTGCCTTCATGAGGTTTACGTGATGAGGTATGTAGATTTCTGCCAGCACAGCTCTGCCTTTTAAGGGTCTGACTTAAATGGAGGAGCTGGGTTGGCACAAGCCCCCGTTGCAGATTCAGCATACTGGCAAACCTGCCTTTTTTTCCTGTCTCTCCATTTTTTTGGTTCCCCCCCCCCCCTTTTTTTTTCCTTTGTATGGATTTAAAGCATTGCTACAAGGCATAGCTTTACCTAGATTCTTCATTCCCAACGTGTATTTCTACATGCATCAAGTATCCATTGTGCATATCTATCCATCTATACTGGGAGGTGGATCCATACATGCAGATATATTGTCTCTCAGTCAGCCTGGTTGGTTGAACAAGATGCGTGTTGCCTGGTCTTGCCGCTTGCAGAAGCAGCCTTTGTCTAGATCTGGATGAAGTCAGCAAAGGGTCCAAACCAAAAACTGGAGGGAGTTGTGACAGTTGGCTCCTGCTCTACTGCAGGCTCCATAGAGGCCTCGGCCACTTTCCTTACCCTCTTTCAAAATTTTGATTTTTATATCCTCCCAGTTCCTCCTTGGATGAGTGAATGACCTCCCATAAACTTCTTCACCTTCCTGCCACTTCCCAAAGCTCTTTCTTTTCTTGAGCTGTATGATAACGTCTCCATTTTCCTTTGTTTGTATCATTCCCTGGGTTTTCCACTTTCTCGCATGCTCATGTAGGTTTGTTTTTTTTTCTGCTTTGTTTTCTCTCTGGTTTTTCAGAGTCTCCATACACCAATGTGGCTTTCACTTGAGTGTGTCCTGTTTCCCTACCTGCCTCCTCACTTCATCCACCATTACTGGCGTAAGCCATTACATTCTGGGGTATTTCTAGAAATCTGAAATGTGAATAACCTGACAGGGTTGCAAAACAGGGTCCTAGAAATCCATCATCAGTGCCAAAGCCTTTTTTCTTGAGCTCAGCAGCTGGTGCATGTTGAGTGTTCACTTGCTCCTATAGGTATGGCTTTGGTGTGTGTCTCATGCTCTCTACTTGCGTGACAGACAGCTCTCTGCTTTCTTAACATCAGTATGCCTCCACTGTGATTGAATTAGTTCAAAAAGCAGGCCTGAAGGCTTTGTTGGTTGCTATTTCCAGTAAAGGAGGGTGGGTTTGACTCTGTCTCTTTTGAACCCTTTTTTCCAATACTGAACCGAGCAACGTTTGACAGTGCTTTCATATTTCCTACCTGTGTGCCAGACATCTGTACTTTTAGCAAAACTGTATGTAATCGGACACTAAGAGAATAAGAGAGCTTTCCTTGCACACGTGTGAACACACCCACGCACGCTAGCACTGCAGTGTTCCCACGGTTCAAGTCCCAGCAGCAGTTCTGTGAAGTAGCTGGAAGCTAGAAGCAGCATTCTGGGTACTGACACACAAATGAGCACATAAGGCCTCCCACTTTATTTCACAATGCCTACCAACCCAGTGCTGCCACAACATGCAGCTTTCTCAGCTGGAGTAGGGTTTAACCAGGTCAAGTGTGCAGCCAAATCGAAGGACAAAAATCGCTGAAAGTGAAATAGCGCGGTACTGACTGCGTTGTTGGGTAGCTGTGGACTTCTAGGTGCTGCACTGTGCTGTGCTTTATGGCCACCCGAAATGTTGCAGTAGTAGAGCTGGAATGTGTGTCTTCCTGTATCCTAAAGTCCTGCCTCTTGGCAGTAGTAATCGTCTTTATTTGTTAATAGTATATATCCTATGGTAGGCATAGCAGAGAGAGTCTGATTTTATTCACAGGCAGTGGTGTTCAGACCTCTGGATGGATTTATTCCTTTTGGTACAAATGGACTTGGTGAATACTTTTGGAAAATTTTGCCTAAGAACTGAGGGTTCAGTTGTTTTTCCATGGCGCAGTGAAGTCGTTTGTTCTCTTACCTGACATTCAAGAATTATATTAGAGATTCTCCAGTAAAAATTTTGAAGTCCCTAAAACAAAGAAGTTGACGTCTGGAGGCAGTAGTTGGGTTCAGGGTCCTTCTGCAGCTTAAAAGTTGAACTTCAAAAACGATACCACACTTAAAGAAAATCCTGTGTACCTGAGGAATTGTCAGTGCTTAAGCAGACATCAGCATTTTTTTCCCAAGCGTGCAAACAGTTTTACAGATGTTGTAGGTCGAGAACAAAGAAGCAGGTACGTGCATGTGTGTTAGACAGAGAATATGCCGCAAATAATGATCTAATGATGTTGAGTCAACTATGGCAGTCTGTTGCCCCAGAATAGTTCCTAAGTTCCTGAATTCAGACCTCTCGAATTAGGGAGGGTGTTATATGCAGTCTCTTCTTTTGAAAATCACTGCCTAAAATATTTAAACATCTGCCTCTCCCTTCATTGTCTGGGCTGTCTCACTTGCCTCTCCGTTTCTGTGGTTTCGGGCTTGGGCGTATGTTCTGCCCAAACACTAGTGTGCTTTGAAGGTGCATGTAAACACAGTTTATTTTTTGGATGTGCTAGGAGCCTAACACCTGGTCTCTGCCAGGATATGAACGTGGTTATCTCTAGCCTGAGCTGACTGACCAGTGAGGGTGTGTTTTCACTTGCTGAGAGGTGCGTTTAGATCAGTGTTGTAAAAGCATCTGGAGGCGTCTGTATGAGGCTGCTCAGAGCATGTCTGGACAATGCAGCGGTTCAAATCCTGGCAGCCACTTGTGCCTTATCTACACCTTCCTTGATTCTCAACGCTGCCTGAACAGGGGGAACTTTGGGGCTACATCGAGGTGGTTGAGCCCAAGCAAGATTTGGGTATCTAAAGAGATGCATTGTCCATCCTTACTGAAAACTCATGCTATTTTCACCTGTTAGCAAAGTTATTTTGCCAAAGTTAAGGGGTTTGAATGGTACGGACTACAGTAAGGAGTGGGCCGGCGCTCTCTTACTGGTGATAACAGGTGATTGGAACTCACATTGCTGGCTTAGCTGGCCAAACTGCTTTGCCATTGCACGAAGAATTGTGTCTCAATGTGCGCAGCACTTAGACCCAGAAATGTTTTTAAGTCTCACGTGTTTTTTTTTTTTACAGGGGAAAAAAGCGAACTTTGAACTTGACACTGTAATTCCTATTTAGAAGGAACCATCATGGAACAGTTAGGCTAAATCCAACAGGGAGTTCTTGGAAAGAAATTAGAGTTTAGTCAAAAGTAACTTAGACTGAATTGTAGAGAATCTATCATCAATAGAGTACTGTGAATTACTAAGCTAATCTATTTTAGCTGAGTGGCCATAGAGCACTTAATTCAAATTGATCTTCACGTACAGGAAGCATTACTTCAAAATGTAGTAATAGAGCATGTTTTTGTTTTAAATTTGTCAATTACAGTATGTGTGTTAATGGTGCATTTTATTAGGTAATATCTAATTTGTTTGCATATGTTTTCTGAATCTGGTAATATACATTAATAAATCTCTACCACTTCAATGCTATTCCACTCTGTCCCTAATACAGTCAGTATGTGCTCTTGGAAACTAATTACAGAGAAGCATGTTTCCTCTGAAAAGATGTGCTCTGGTCCCTCACCCTCCTTGTTTACACTTGTGTTGTCTTGTACCTCTTTTACATTTCATTGCTAGTGTAGAGATTCAAACTCTGTTACTAAAATCACCTGTTCCCATATCTTCTGGAACATACGAGGTTAATTTGAAGGCTTGGGGCTTTGGGGCTAGTTCTACAGTTTTCACTCAAGCAATCAGCCGGCTTAGTAATTGGAACCAGTTCACCCACAAACCACAGAAGACTTGTATATGTATCAGACTTCTTCCTGTGTGTTGACTGGCAGTACTTGCAGTCATAGAATAGAGGGACAGATTGTGAACCAGAATACACCGTGCTGAGGCAAAGTCTCTTCACTAAGTTTGTGGCCTTACCTGGCATTTACAGGACTGTGCAAAAGCTGGGAGCAGAACCTGCGGTTCTGCTACTGCAGTATTTTCATTTTGCTCGTTAACGACGTTTTGGTTTCATGGGTGTTTGATGGTGCTCTCATCCTGACAGATCTTACTGAATGGGGCAGCAGTTTCTGCAGCTGGCTTCAGACTGAAAGGATTTTGTCTGCTGTTGCTACATGCAAGATTGGATTTTAAGATTGCAGTAGATACCTAACAGGGTGGGAGTTTTTGTTCCTGTATTCAGGATTTGTCAGTTACTTATTTTATTTTGTTACTGATGAGGAAATATGACTAAAGATGGGATAAGGGCCAGCCTTTTTTTTTCTGATGCAAATTCAAGGACCATAAACTTGGCCTCAAAACTGTGTCAGGTGCAGTTCTCCGTGTGTGCCTTTTTGTCAGTATTGGGCAAGCCTGCTGGCTGGTAGGGATTGGCCCGTCTGCGCTGAGCTAATTATTTTGCTTTGACTTTTGGGTGGATGAGGTAACAAAAACACTGATACAGATTCAGGCTCTGATCCTGTCAGTGTTTCATGGACAGAGCTCTTCAGGAAGCCAGTGGGAATTATCATGTGGGCAGCTCTTATCATTGGCTCCATCTATGGTTTGGTTGCTATCACATAAAATTGGGCTTCTCCAAGCAGTGGATGCATGTTAAAACAACCTGGTAAGCTGCATAGTCATATGTTCTGTTAAATGAGACAGGTCCTGCCCCCCTTACTCATGTTAAGTAGTCTTTACTTGTTTTAACAGTCTTATTTAAAAAGTCAGGAAAGACGTACATGAGGATAGAGATTCTGTGCGTATGTAAAAATGGCCGCATCATTCTGTATAGCGGAGATTAACAGCAAAGGAGCTAATCAATAACTTGGTTTCTGGCTTTGTTTATTGATTTATCTACCGTTACCTTTGCACATGCTTTGTAGAAAATGTGACTTTTATGTTTGGTTTTCTGTTTTGGTTTTGTTTGGTTTTTTTTTTTTGAATTGAAGCTGTTTCTGTTTTGGTATGAGAATCAGTTGCACTAGAAGCGCAAGGGTTGCTTAGGCTTTAAGGATTAAAAGACAGCAGCAACATGAACAAGATACAGCCTAGTGCTTGTCTTTTTCTACGGAAGAGGTCAGAGATACTCCGAAGATGTGTACCCCTGTGCTTTGTTCATCCTCCTCTGCTCAGTCAATGGTATCATTTTATAGAATAAGGTCATTGACTTGGATTGCTTCTTGGTTTCTCAACCCTTTTCACCAGCCAGTTTGTGTAATGTCTGTCTGAAACATTGAGTAAGGGCATTGAAATAGCAGACAGGATATCAAGTGTTAGGAAGTCTGGGTTAAGTATAACAGACAGTTCTGGCTGGTGAAAGGGGAGCAGCCCCTTGAGCTTGGTTACAGATCAGCCTCTGTGGAGACGGCAGACTCTGGTCTTTGCGTCCCCGTTACAGCTTTTCCCCTCTGTTCCCTCCACACCCATATAATTAATTGTGTGTGGGTGCACCTCTTTTCTAGAGATGTGTCTTCCTTGTTTCTTCGTGGCACAGAATTGTGTGTAATAATGTCTCTTTCTAAGGATTACATAAGTTGCAGATGATTTCTCCACTGGGACAATTATGCAAGTTTAAACTGAAATGTATTTAAAAAGCTTTTATGTATGTGTTTTCTGACTCGCAATGCAGAGGGTGATTTATTTGCATCCTTAATTGGACAACATCTGTTAGGGTTGTCCCTGGAAGAAAAGCCATTTCGTATCTTTTCACTGTTGTATCCTGCATTTTTATGAAGTCCCCTACCCCCTCCGCTTCCTACATGACCTGTGCTACAGGCTCTGATTCTTCATGCCCAAGCAGCATCAGGCATTCAAATTGGACGCTCTTCTGGGAAGGGGTCTGCAGAATTTTTAACGCATATCTGCATTACTGTTACACACCAATGGCACCGTTAAAATCAGCAATAATACCACCTGTTTTCTTTCAACCTTTAGATTTTCTCCTTTTATAAGAATTTGTTGCCTTTGTTACCATTAAACAAGATAATGATGGTGAGGCTTCCCAATTCTGTCAGTGAAGAGAGTCTTAAAATATTCCTGTAATGCTGCTCTTAGTAATCTTTGACCATTTAGTAAAAACTTTCCTGCTGCTTTTCAGCAAAATTAAGCTGTTCTGTGTCACTTAACACAGGAGAAGAAAGCTACTGCAGTCAAGTGCGTTTATTGAACTTGAAGAGACCAAAGTCTTGCTTAAATGTGAACTTCTGCATGAGGCTATTTGAGTGACCGTATCCTGCAGTCCAAAATCTGGCAGCTGACCTCTGCACACAACCCGTACCAATTTCAGTGGGGGAGCTGCACAGATCTAAAGAGCTGCCCATGCAGTTCAGACGGCAGAAATGGGATCGTGAAAGTAATTTTCTTTCTATTATTATGTAATACTGGAGTGCTGCGTATCTTGGACCGCACACATAATGTTTGTAGGTGCTGTTTTCAGAATCTAGCTAACAAAATTAATTCTGCTGAGTATTAAAAAATACAGGTTGTGTGGGGATCATGCTGCTTACTAAAACAGAGATTGTAGTAGTACCAGGTAGCAGCAGTGAATTACTTAAAATAATTAAAAAACCCTCTGTAAGTATTACATTTCTCTAGGTCCTATATTTTTTTAAAGTATCTTTAAAAAAAAAAAAAAAATCAAAAGTCCTCAAGATTGTTCAGGTTTATATTATTTGTAGCAGTAAAGTAAGTTTTACAGGTTTTATACAGAGTAATGGCCAGAAAGGCAGAAAACAGACAATATTAAGGCTACAGTGGGGTCTGATTTCAGTAACCTTCGTAACAGATTTCAGATTTACACTTCTGTTATTAAGAATTTATCATGAAATTATGCTAAGCATGCTTTTCTACAGTACCATCATTCCACAGTTGAAAAACTTACCTGTGTTGAAAGATAATGGAGTGTCACTCAGGGGGGGGAGAAAAAAAAAAAAAAAGAATTCGCCATTCTTAACTCCCCACTAGCAGTTTCAGTTTATTCAGTGGGTGTGAATTATCTCACCCATGCTGGTATGATTTAGAAGTATTCCTTTGAAATAAATGTATTTCGAGTGGTGTAGAGCTGCTGTGAGAAGTAAATCAGATTCAGAAGAGTACAGACTGCAGCCTTAGGTGCATTATTGATATTTCTTTGTTCCCATTCACTCACTAATAAGAAATGTGCCATACAGCGAGTCCTTGCACTAGTATATCCAAAGACTTAGTTTTGTTTGGCTTTTTGCCTTTTTCTTTTTTTGCCACAACAGTGTAGTTTTTTTGCAAAACCGCTAAAGCCAAATAATCTTTGGACCATATTCAGCAGTAGATAGAGATATAAGTGGTGAAGTGGTGTAAAGTGCTCTGTTATACCATTCAGCAGATATGCAGAACAACTGTTCAAAGGGCTTGGCCCTCACAGCATAGCAAATTAGGAGTTCCTTTTCTTAAAAACTTAATTTCTAGAAACATATTTATGTGAAAATCTTTTTTTTTTTGTAATGGATTCATTGATCCTTCTTTAGCCCTGCTGATTCTAGAGCAAAGGCTGTGTGTATAATATTACTAAATCCTGAAGAAAAAAATTAATTATGTTTTTATTATGATCTAATTCTATATTTTAAAATACTGTCTAATTTTATTACATAAAATTGTGTGAATACATATTAAAAAAAAAGAAAAAATCAGTGATTTGGAGGGAAAAAGGTGTAGAGGGAGTTGGCGGTGCTGTAACTACTACTTGCTTGTATTTACCATATGACTTGCATCATTATTTATAGCATTGTTCAACTTATCCATGTGTCTTTTAAGTAAGTTTGGTCTTTTTGCAGTTTTTTTAACAATTAACCTGGCTGTGATGAGGCTTGAATGAATATCATCTGCACACCTGTTTAATATTAAAGATCAGGCATTCAGTGCTTTGTGGCTTTAGCTTGAAATTCAAGTTGCTTTGAGTCATCCCTTTCGTCTTTTGTTTGGGTGGAAAAAAGGAGTGGCAGTAAACGGCCTGCAGCTAAGAAATGAAAGAGTTGAATTAGGTTTTAGAAATGTTAGTCTTGGCATTTGGGACATTTGCATTTGTACAGATCGTCACGCTTCGCTTTATTTTGAGTTTAGCAGTTCAGTGCTCAGGATGAAAAATGTTACGTATCTTTTTTTTTTTTCCCAGTTACATGACACATGCATACTACACTGGAAGAGTGGGAAGGAGCTGGAGTATGAGCTGTGGATTCACATTTCGACCAGATTACCAGTAATAGCGGCCCATGGATTATTGCCCCACCTGTAGTTTCCATGCTGTGATGCACAGCTGACTCATTTTTTTTCTGACAGCAGCTTCTAATTCTATGAACCAGAGGACAGTCCACTCTTCAAAGCCCAAAATGAATCAATGAGACAGAAATTGATGAGAAAGAATTTGTGTTCTCTTTGTTTCTCTTGATTTTGGTTTTGTTGGTAAGGCTTCATCAGTTCAAGAGCAGCTATAGGAGAAGCCATACTAACAGGAATGGAGGGGACGGCCTGTGGGGAGGTGGACAGCAGGAATATCTTCCTCTGGTACCACTGCTGAGTGTTGTGCCAACAACCGGCACGACAACCACAGCTTGTGTTACATGACTGAATTGCTTTAGCGTGTGGAGTTGTATTTATAGGTGTGTAGATGAGGCTTAAGCCTCAAGAGATAATATTTTAAATGACCCTCTGGTCTAGACTTCGAGCATCTTTAATCAGTTTATTTTGCTGGGTATGCAGTAAGAATAATCCACTCGACATCAGTATAGTTGTGCGTCGTGCAAACCATGCCAGGAACTGATTTGAGTTAGTGGAGGAACTAGGAGCTTCTTTGAAAAAGACCCTGAAGTACAGTCATAATTGGACCTAATGCCTCGCTGCAATTCAGGGAAGGTCGTTGAGGCAACATCTTGCTCTGTGGTTTCACTCCAGTGAAATCAGTGGACTTGGTCCAAGTTTATCAGAATGTGTCTTAGAGTGGAGATCACTGGTCATAGCTTCTGAAAGTAGCCAGTTTTTCCTCACTGGGGGTCAAATTCTACTAAGATTTTACAAGTGAAGATTTGAGTAATTCATGGGATTTTGGTGGAGGTTATCTTTTCAGGAGTCTGTTTCTACATTTCAATCCTACTCTTACAAATGTACGTGCAAATTCATAATTTAGGTTTCTAAAAATGGATCAAATTTACCTTTTTTTAATTTGACCCCCTTCCCTTTGAACCTTTTACTCCCTCAGTCAAAATCATAATCCCCTGTGACATCAGAATTAATTGCCACGGACAATTTGGATGTCACAAAGTGAGCATTAGATCTCAGGGAAGAGAAATACGGAGACACAGAGATCCTGTTTCAAACAGATTTCTTAACTAAAAAGAGGTTGCTTGACTTTTGTTTTAATTTAAAAAATAGAAGCAAATTTTGCTTTAGATTATAATGGCGAAGTAACAATTGATTTCCCCAAATTCACCCCACTAAATCAGTCACCATGTAAAAGATTTTCCAAACTGGCTTTCTGTAAATTCTGTTTTGGCAGGGCCGAACTACAGTTCTGTGGGTTATGTTACTGTAGGGCCAAAACTGAATTGCTACCCTGGAAAAACTTTTTAAATGGCATGGCAGACCCATGTCCTAAAGTAGTAGTTTGCAGAAGTAAGTTCGTAATTGCCAGCTCAGTTGCTCCTCTTCCTGCTGTTTTGGACACACTGGCAGCAATTTTTTTTTTTTTTTTTTTTTTTTTTTTTGAGGGTGGAGGTGTTTTTATTTTTTGGTTTGTGTTGGGTGTTGTGGTTTTTTTTTTTTCTTTCCAAGCTCCTTCTGTAGGCTTCTTGCCCGGGTGCATCTTGGGATTTCCCTTTTGCTGAATGAGCTGCTTGTTTGAGAGGGAGGAAGTAAGGTCCCTTCTGGATTCGGAGGGAATGGGGGTGGAGGGTGGGGAAATGTCCTGTTTCATATGCAAAGCACAGTGAACTGAAAAAAAACAACAAAAAAACCCACATGAAAACCTTTTAACAAAACCATCCATGTCACAGACTGGCAGAGCAGCTGCTGGCTTTGTTAGGGAGAATATTAATGTTTCAAAGACTTAGAGAACCTTTTAAAAAATGAGATAAAGGATAGAATTTTTTTTTTCCTAAGATACAAGCTGAGGTAAAAAAAAAAAATCTCCTTATCAGTATCTGTGAATGGAATGTGCTATCAACTGATGTGATACCGACTTCCACAACGGAGTCATGAGCTCGGTGAGATACGTTGTTATGATCTGCTCTCTTCTTTCTGAGATTTGAATGTAAAAATGAGCAACTGAAGAATCAGGGCCATACCAGTATTAGCTGCGTGTAATTTGATCGCAGTTAAGTTTCTCCTGCTTGGACTAATAAGTGATCTAGCAAAAGAAAAAAGTAGCTTTTCCGATCTTAACATAGTGTTGCTTCAGCTAGGAGCAGTAAAATCTGTGCAACAAATGAGGAGTCCAGTGTTGAAAATTTTTCTTTTTTTTTGTCAGCGATTGTTCATCAAGAATCAGATGGGAAAGTTTCCGCAACACTCAAAAAGTATGGAGGGCAACTATACTGAGTTGTCTGCGGTCCTCATTCCCGTTCCTGGTCAGGTTAGCAGGAGATCAGTTAAAAAAAGTTCAAGGTAAAAAACCAACCAACCAACAAATCAAACCCTTGCTTGTATTTGTCTTATTACAGATATCATAATAATGATTAGTGTTAAATCCTGTTTCATGCGTAGTGCAGATGCAGCACCCCCAGCTCTTACCACTTTATTACTCAGTTTTACTTGCCAAAGCAAATACTAACGCAGAGCATTATACTGGCTTAGGGCTGCGGTGTCGCTGCTGTAGTTGATGGTAGCGTGGAAGTGGTATCAGCATCATCTGTGTTCTTGGCAGGAACAATATGACGCTGACCCTGTGGACATTCCTGTTGCTGTTTGTAAGATTGTACGTATTACAAGATGTGATTGTTTCGATTTCTGGAATAAATGGGGGCTGCTGTTAGATTAAGAAAGTTTGTTCTTGGGTTATTGGTATAAGAAGCCTCACTTGAAAAAGCAGGCTATTAAAAGGAACAGCTCCTAGAACTGGCCTTTTTTTTTCGGGATATTTTACAAGTAGTAAACTTGATGGGGGTCTCGCGTAATCCTGTTTCAGTAATGGTGCAACCCTAGACATCAGAAGTGTTCAGATGTTTTTATTGGTGGCTGTATATAAAATCCTTTTGCCTCAAGATAAATAAGCTAAATGTCTTTTGTATTGTTTTTCTAATTTAGAAGATCAGAAACTATAGAAGTTGATAAGTAATAATTATAATAAGTAATAACAGTACTTTTCAATCGCAGAAGTATCTCTGTCGCACAAGTACAACATTCAGAGATAGAAGGAAGTGCTCTACTGCAGGCCTGGCAGATTTCTGGTTTGTATGCTGAACTCTTCTACTTGGACAACATTTTCAAATGCTATAGAATCTCATCTTTTAAAACGGGAAGTGTGTTAGCATCATTTCTGCAGTGGTAACCTTTGAAATGTGAGCAGGTATTAACTTCTGTTGTAGTGTCTGCCTGCGTCTGTTAACCAGCCTGAAACAATGAGTCCATTTTATGTTGTGGGGATGTTGTGTTCTTGACTCGGAATCCTGATCCGCTTAAATAAAAAAAAAAAATCTCATAAGCTGACATCGTTAGAGCAGGGCTCTTGACAGAATAGTTTCATCCTGCACATTTTGGGTCATTTACGAACAATATAGCTGGCAGATAATTGCATGTTTTCCTTACTCCAGTTGATCTTAGAGTCAAAGAAGTGTTTTTCCTGCTACAGGTCTGAAAGTTTTCTCAAACCTGTCTTTAAATTCACACTTAAGTTTAGTGTAGCGGCAGAGGGGGGCAGATGTTGATACTTTTTTTCCTACAGTTATTGAAACAAAGGTTTTTGGGTTTTTTTTTAAGCAGAAATGGATTCTCTTGGACATAAACATTTTTGAGAGTAACTGAGAGCTGTATATATGAACAGGCAGTAATGGTCACAGGTTAAGGTAGGGGAATAGTTAGCATGGACCTAAAACATTTGCTATAGTTTTGAATATTGGAATAGTAACTGATTGGAAACAGTAATGTTCTAATGCTCTTAAAAAATGTTGAAAATCTTGGTTGAAGATTTCTATTTCATTCAGAAACTGTTGTTGCTTTTTCTTATTACCCTTAGTTTATTTTACTTAGCTGCCTTCTGCACAAGGAAGTGCTTGTGTAATGCCCAAGCCATTCCCATTCCTCACTGAATGATATGCAAATCTAGTCAATTAAGCAGGGGGGATTTAATTAGCAGTTTAAGTTCATGTGTGAAGTGTCTTGCCTTAATTACTTAACAGTTTTGTTGCAAATTTGCTAAGTTTTTTTTTTCCCCAGAACTATCAAAACTGTGATAATTTTTTTTTTTTTTAGTGTTTTTTTTTTTTGGTAACATTTTCAAATGCTGAGCATTGCCCAGTGTGTTTGACCTCTGTACGGCTTCTGTATACGTGCGTCCCTCTATTTATAAAGCTCTTTTCCAAGCTGTGGGGACAAAGCAAAACCATATTTATTGTCGCAGGGTAGAACAATACATTAAAAAAAGAAAAAAAAAAAATTAAGGATTTTTGCATTCTAAAATTTGGAGTGAAAGGCCATTTATTTGTTGTTCTTTGTAGCTAGATGACACCATCATAGTAGTATCTGTGTAATGGCCTAATATGGTTGTCATGCATTATATTAAATGGTTGCTTTTGCTTGGTGTTCTGTCTGGACAAGTTGCTTTTCTACACCACTGCAGAATGTCAGTCTGTTGCTCTGTCAGTGGGGTTGCAGTGATGCAAGTAACTCAATATTAATACAAACAAGAATACTCTTGTGCTGGTGTAACTTGTGGTGGTTTTTTGTTTCACATCATCTCATTTGGAATATCTGAGCAGGTGAAGAGTGGCACCATTTAATTCTGTGATACTGAGAAGGCAATCCCTGCCATTCTGATTTATGTAGCAGGATGGTGCTGTCTTGCGGCCTTGTGTTTGGTTTCTTAAAACATTAAGGGTGGGAAAATGTGCTGTGGAATGATGTGCTATCGCCCATTACTGTATCGCCACTCATGTGACTTCTGTATACAGCAAGACTGTAAGACAGGTTATCGATTGCTGGAGCTTCATGTTTTATTACTTCTCAGCTTTATATTGTCTGTTGCTTTGTATTCTTGAACTAGATAACCAAAGCAAGAGGACTATTTCTGAGAAAATACTTTGTTCAAAAGGCTCAGTCTGTTTTTTAGATTGGGAAATCACAAGAAAAATACTTTTGAGTTCAAATGGATCCCTCCATAGTCTGGCCCAGGACCATCTGATTTAAAACATCGAGACTCCAGCTAGATGGTGGTTCTTTTCTTCCTCCCTTTAATTCCCCCGTCTCCCTGCCCCTGATGTGAGAATCTCTGGGAATGGTAGAATTCAGGCAAAAACCTAGGAGACAGAGGAAACAAGATTAATTTCTGTAAATTCCTCCCTTAATAACCCCAAATCACATTTGAATGTATCCCAGGACAGATATGAGTATGTGACCTTCTCTCCGTCTGGCTCAGCGCAGCAGATGGTCTAGCTACTGAGATTCCTGGCACAGTGCAGTTTTTAGTATAACTGGGTGCAGTTCTGCTGTTTTGATACCCATTTTCATCAACAAATAGTATTGATCCCTATGATAGCAGATATTTCAAAGCCAGATATGAATTGCAAAACAAAGTTTATCATCCGTTGTCATTCAGGCATACTGGCTCTAGAGAAGAACCTGGCTAACTTTCAAGCATTTAGCCTGTAGGTATTTCTCTCTTCCTCATTCCCCACCTCCTCTCCTGAAGTTGCCAAATACCAGGATGCCACTATAAATGCACGCGAACAAGTAACGGTGAGAACTCATGAAGGGTCTGTAGGGTGTTCAGCCATGAAGCACCATGCTATGGTGCAGCATTTGGTTTGGAGGGTCCCCTGACCTCCTAGCAGCATTATTTTAAATGTTGCACGTGAAAGTTCAGAGAAACAGCTGCCTCCTCTGTCTTTAAAAGTATCTCTAGGCAGTAGTCAGGTGATAAGTGAAGGGTTTTAAGAGTTTGGATAGTCTGCTTACATTGTATGCTGATGTTATATATGCAAATCTGCCATTATTAAGTGGAAACAAAGCTTGCTCCTCCGAGCAACTGTAGTGTGCAGTCAGTGAGCCCATGGTTCGTTAAAGGACTCCGTTCTCATTATGGTCAACGGCTGCTCGTTTCTGCAATTTGAAGACGATGTAGAAGGAATACTCAGGAAGTCAGGGAAGAAGCTGGGTAGCAGGATGCTGAGCAGGGTTTGCCTAAAGGCATGCTTAGGAGTCCATCGGGTGCTATATGGCTTCACCAGTAGTTTCTTAGGATGGTAGGTGGTATGGCTTTTACGGTTGAACGGTTTTTATTGCAGCCTGATTCCGCTGGTGTAGGGCTGAGCCATCATGAGCTCTGATACGTTGAAGGGCCTTTCTCTGATGGACTGAAAGTGTCCATCTGTTTGTGTCTCATAGCAATATGCTGATCGTGATTCCTTTTACTGCTTGTTGGCTCCCAGTTTTGGATTGGTCCACGTGTGCATGTACATGCATGGAGCAAAGGCTGAGGAGGAACAAGAGCAACCGCTCTGCATCACAGATTTACAGGTATTATCCAGCAATTGTTTTGAAGGATCTGTTCTTTAGGATCTGACAGAAAGTTTTGATTTTCCATCGGTACAGTTAGAAATTTTGCTCATTCGTCTTTCACAATGCACAAACTGCCTTTAACTTCACAATATAGCTGATGGTGTAGTAGTGGCACCCTCAGTTTCAAGTTTTTAGACTTGAAAATGGTGTTTCTACCAACCAGGAGTTTGAGACACATGGATAAGAAAGTACTGCAGTAGTTCTAGTGACTAGTTCTCGCATCTGTGCATCTTGTAGAGTATAGATTTTAAATAATTCAACACACAGATTACAGTCTGCAGTAGCAGTGTTGTTAGAATCACTTTAGTCAGCAGACATCCAGTCTGGGCAAAAGGCTAGGATGCTCATGTTTCCTTCAGGTCCTTTGATTAAAGGATCCTGTTTGAAGATTTACTGTAGCACCATATGATGGGAAATTCACCCTATTAATAATTCTTTTTGTGAAAACAGAAGAACCGTTTCTAAACCAGAACTCCTCATTTCATATAACTGCTTTTTGTAAATTGCTTTTGTGAGACAAAACTATATTAGAAAGAAATAAAAAGAATACTACACTTCTTACAGCAAGGACTGAAATCCTAACTCTATCTCCACCACCCTGACCCCAAATATTAGTGGAAATGTCACAGAATGCTGTAATACAAAGTGCTTCTCCCTTCCCGCAGAGTTGCCATACATTTTACATAATCTTGTTGACGTCTTCCTGATAGCAATGTAAGGGGATCAAGAAAGCAAAAGTTAACAAAACACACGGAGTCAACTGGCCTGTTTGGTTTCCAAATAGAAGTGTAAATGCTGTGATTCAGAATTTTCATTTTGCTTTTAAAGATCATACCACTTCTAAAAACATAGTAATAAATAACATCCACCTTTTAATTGGATGTGTTCATTCCTTAATTTTTTTCTGTGCTTTTCCAAGCCAGGTTCTGGAGGCACTTTCTTCAAATTTATTATTATTAATCTTATTAAGATCCTGCATTGGTGCGAGGATATTTTTTTTAATAGAATTTCTTTCCAGTTCAGCCAGGGCAACCCTTTTGTTGAACCTTCTTTTGGATAGTGTTCCCATGTGCTGCGAAGGCGCTGACACATGACCTCGTTACACATAGAAAATCCTAAATGTCCTGCCCCTTGCCAAACCTATCACAAAACTGCCCATCACCCCCTTTTCAGGATCCCAGATGGTAAATAGCAGCAGGAGGTGAAAGGGGAGCTTTGTCTCCATTCTGAGTCCTGTTTTAAGTATTCTGTGTCTGTCTGTATCCCTCTGCTTTTCCCACTCTGCCCATAAATTAGCAAGCCAGCTTTTCTGACAAGGGAAGACAAAATGTCCATAAGCTGCAGTAATATCACCTACTCAAGATAACGGTTTTGAACACTCTTCAGTTTCATTTTATCTGATTGTGATTTCTCTTCATTCGGGTAGAACTTCTCTCTGGCCTGCTCGCTACAATATTTAGGGAAATGTAGCTTTTACCGAATATCAGGCTGCAATTTATAATTTCTGTGGCACCTTTAAAAGTTTCCTCACATTGAAATTTACCTACACCCTGGGTGGTAGAGCTCTGATTATTAAACAAACAAACAAACAAAACCCCAATCCCCAAACAAAAAAAAACCCCACTCCCTGGTACAGAGATAGGCTTGTCTCATTCTACTGTTTTTGTAAAAGCCAAAGTTGCAAGGGGAGCAGCAGTTCGTGGTAGCCGGGGTGCTCTGGGAGCAGCTGGCTTTATGAGCGTATAAAGGGATTTATCAGGCAGGCAGTGAAAGGAGCAGGGAGATGGTCAGTGGTTACAGCAACACAGATGGAGTTGCTGTGCAAACCTCTGACCGTTTTTAGAAGCTGTGCTTGGCTCCTAGGATTCACCAAGCAGGATATTGTCTCTGCGCACTCTTCCCATGGAGTTCCCCTAAGTGGCAACGATTTCCTCTCACTCTGTGCAGGAAAGATTATGTGGGCTTTTGTGCGGGGGGTGGGTGGGGTGGGTTTGTAGTATGAACTGTGCTAGTGTTGCTTCTGGAATAGTCTTGGCAGTATCTATTTGTATTGAGATGATAGCTAGGCATCCGTGATTGGGTTTGGGTGGTAGGTGTGAAGGATATGTAAAATTTATACATTGATCCTCTCTCAAAATGAGGTATCAAATCTAAGTATACATACAAGGATAGGAAATTTGGTCATTTTTTTGCTATGCTATTTACAGTTTTCATATTGTGTGGCTCTAGTGGCTTCTACAAAGAAACACTGATTTATGCTAAGTGAGTAGATGGCCTTGTTTGTTGGGGACAGGTTGTCTGCTTTTCCTTAATTAAGATGCTGCATTCTCCTTAGCCCCTTATAATTCCAAAACCACCCTGCATTCATCCTGAACCTGAAATCTGGCAGCTTTGTGAGTGTGAGATTAGTCTTTCCTCTGACCTGGGCTGCAGCTGAGGTAATGACTTTCCAGTTTCAGCTGATTGGAAATCAGAGACTGCTGAACTGAAATACTGAAGGCTTAATGAATTCCGTGGATTCCCTGGTGGTTTTTTCGTACATCTTTATTTTAAACTGCTGAATATTAATGAGGAAAGGGGAGTGGGAGTGCAAGGCCTGTTTACTGTCTAGTACTTGAAAGGGGTATTCTTTTTTGTTTGTTTCATTTTATGTTGCAAATATTGTTGTAGAAGTCCTGTGTGGTTGCCAAGTTCCCACCTAGACTGTGGATGCCAAGTGATTGTCAGCTGGCAAGCTGCTGGGAGGGATTTAAAGCAGTATTGCCTCTTTTGCAAATGTTGTGGCTCTCAAACCTAGAGTGAATACACCTTTGACCATTTTTTTAATGAGCCTTCATTTTTAAATGATGAGAAGGATTATGAGAAAGAGAGGGAAGAGCTCATGTGTCTTTTGCTCTGTTTTCTGGGTAAGAATACTCTGCTTTCCACATTGTAAGTTAATTAGCAAAGGTTTTTTCCTCCTCTGGGATTTCCCGTGTTTCTCCTGACCTGTAATTCTATGTATAGTCATCAAGTAAAATAGATCTGATGGGCTCAGTTCTGACACGTTGTGTTTTGACAGCACATTTTGTTCATACTGAGTCAATACTTTTGAAGCCATAGTTGCTTGGTCACTTTAATTTGACGTATACCTAGTTGCTGCCAAAACTCCTTTTGGCTTCTGCCCTAACACCAGCCTACTGTTCCTGTCACCTTCTTTGACTGTCACTAGTGCTTTTATGGCTGCACAATGTGCAACAGCTCACCAGGGAATCAATCTGCCTGAAAATTAGTCATTATATAAGGGAGAGTCACAAAAATTAACTGAACAAATGTGCTGTTGAGTGTACAGAAAAAGCAGGTTGGGTGGGTTGATTGCTTTGTTCACTGGTATTATATATTATTATTTGAGATTGCCAAAGGTAGTTTCAGTTAGAAGTGTGGTTTACATGTTGATGCTTTATCCTAAAACCAAACAATATAAGGAACAGACCAGCAATAGTGGGAGTGTGAATTAGATTGAATCAAGTAGTACTCCTTCAGCCCTAGCTTCTGTAATTTGTTAAAGTTTTGTGTAGTAGCCGTAGATACGGCTGCTAAAGATTAGGTCAGTATCTTTTCTTTAACACCTTATTAGGTTGTTGCTCTAAACCATGAGCTTCTGGGAATGTATTTTTCATTTTTTTTTTTTTTTTTTTTTTTTTAGAAAGCCTTTTGATGGGTGAAGCTGTAAAATGAATAGAAATAGTGTCTCCCTCTTCCTTTTTCCTCCTACTCAACGCTCACACACAGTCAGCCCTGGGGTCTTTTCTTTCTGTGTGGTTGGCAGAACAGAGAAAAAGAGAGAGAGAGGAGGAGACTGACTGGGCCCCTAGTGCTGTCATGAGAAGAATAGCAGTGCTGTTACCGCTAAATCTAAAGGGACAAGCTTGTATATGTGCGCTGCAGCAGCCAGCGGGCTGAATTAGTGGCATTTAGGCACTGCTAAGAGGCTAATTGAGTCACTGGTACTTGCTGATTAAACCAGCAAATCCAATAATGTATGGATGTGCATGTTTGTGTTTGGTTCTTTGCTCTCTGAAAAATAAGCATGCTAGGTTTTCTTTAACCCTTTCCATTTTGGTTGAGTTACTCAGCTTAAGGAATATCAAAGCATCTAAATAAGCGTTTTGGGGAGATCCGTCTTACTTTATTCCATTCTTCCTCTCCTGCTCTGTGCAGTGGGATTGGATGAGAAGGCATTAAAACAGTTCCGTTACCGATTGCTGAACTCTACCCGTTTTAAAAATGCTGTTTTACATGAGCCTTTGGTTTAATAGGGGATAATCTGAATTGTGAGGTGACAGAAGGTAAAGCACTGAAGCCATCCATGATGGATACATCCATGCCATGTAGGTATGACAGACGAAGCCTGTTGGAAGTTTGGTTGGCATCCATCTCGAACTACTCCACCTTCTTCAGATCTGTGTTAGTAATGCACAGGTGGTAGTTGCACCACTGCTTTTGAATATCTAATCTAGTAAATGCATCAACAACTCAACTGTCATATATAATCATGAGGATTATAATGTAGGTAAAGAAAACTCTATAGTTTTAAGTGGGCTGTAAAGGGAGTACATAGAGAAACTGTAAAGCTGACCTAAACTTTAATACGCACTTGCAATATATTTCCTAATCCATTGTCACTCCTGAAATCTGCCCACAGGCAAGGCCTGCTTTGCTTTTGCTCACAGTGGTTGTTATAATGATTGTGGCTTGATTGACTTCAGTAGAATTATTCCTAATTTACAGCACTCTAACTGGAGAGCAGAATTAGATTCTTGTGTTTTTCTTTGAAGTATGCAGTGCTCTCGGGGAGGCTGTTGTGCTGAGGGCATGTTGCTTTCAGTGATTCTTTTTAATTTTGTTTTTAACGTTTAAGAAGAATAAGACGCCTCTCAATCTAAACCAGAAGGACATGTATGAAAAAATAGTAAGACTCATAGAGGCGAATGGTGGGTTCAGAACCTTGTGAGTCATTGCAGAGAGATTGACAGTTTGGGAACATGAACGCGGAGGAGTGAGGATGGGATGCTCAGGGGCTGATGAGATAAGGGAGTCTATAGAATGTCAGCAGAGGGGTCAGCAGCAGCGTGCATCTCATTCCAGAGTTAAACTCGGGCATTGGGAAATGGCTTTCCTTGATGGCAAACACAATCTGACAGTTCTCAGCTAGCTACAGTATTCACCTCCTCCTCCTCCCCCCCCCCCCCCCCCCCCCCCCCCCCCCCCCAACTGCATATCAGTGGATGCTTTGGAGATCTTGTCTGTTCTTGCCTTCAAAGCAGCAATAGGAAAATATTTAAAGCCACAAGCACACCTTGGAGGCTTTGCAAGGTAAGTCAGGTTAGCAAGAAATTTATGTACTTCAAAAATTGCATCCCTATTCAGGCAGCTCAGTTCTTGGGGTGGTCAATCTGTTTTATCTCCTATTCAGAGATTACGAAGCTTTACTCCACATGTAGCACTTCACTTTTGTCTTTCTTCCTCTTCTTTCTTTCTCCTTTTTCCTCTGTATGTGAAAGAATTCCGTTCTGTTTGTGGGCAGGCCTGGACTGGATCAGCTCCTGGAATTAACTACATAGGAGTTCATTCATTCATCCTCTGAAATTGCTTGATGTTTGCTAGGTATAACTTCTTTATGGGTGGTGGGGAAGGCACTGTCCTCCCCTTGTTATTACCAAAGGTGCAAGGAGGTAATGCTGCTTTAGGGGGTAGGGCAGAAGATTGAGTCGAGGACTTTTTTATAGTCCCAGCTCTGGACACCATTTAACTGGGTGACCTTGGGCAAATGCCTTCACTTCTCTGTGAAACAGGACTGACGAAGTTTACCTCCCTGCCCAACAGGGGTGTTAAGAGGATTTTTTGTATCGTGTTTTACATATATACAGGATTGTATTATTGCTGAGAATTGTTGTTTCTTTATGAATATGTACGAGAGGTGCCAAGATGTTACCTCACCTTGGCCTTCACACGCAGCTCATTACAGGCTTGTGGTTGCTCTGAATTTAGGTAGTAGAAGAGACAGAGTGGTGTCCTCAGAAGCTGTTGACAGCCTCAGAAGAAAAAGTGGCAAACCCAATTTCTCCCTCTCTAATTAGCACTGTGTTAAAAATATATTTATTCTGCATATGCAGTCCTTTAGGTAGCATTTTGGGGATGCGGCCTAGGAAGGCTCCTGACAAACTAAGCATGTATTGTTTTTCTGTAGACCTTTTTGTGAGATCCCACAATACAGCTCCTATCACTGAGGAAGAAGGGGAGAAATGATGATGAAACATTGTGCTATAGTTTTATTTTTGAATCCTGATGACGGAGCTTTGGCAGGGGAATCAACAGCACAGACACCCAGGAGAAGGTTGCACAAGCTCTGTCTCCAGGGTGTCACTCTTGTGGTGTCAAGGAAAACTTCCTCTTTTAATCAATACCGCGGTGCAGCTGTGCTGCTTCGAAAGAGTGGTCATAGCTGGGAGGGTTTCCAGTTTGTAAAGGGAAGAAGGGTGTGAACCTCATCTCATTTGGTCTTTTACGCAGAGTGGAAAAAGGGCAGGAACACTGTAAAGGAGACCATGGCAGATCTGTGTTGTTGAGGGAGAATTTTTTTTGGCAGAAACTGAAAAATGTGGCCATAAGCTTGCCTTATGTGCTCTTCTTGCAAACTACGAAGTGCTGAGGATGGAAATGTGGCTCAGAGTGACTTGATATGGCCATGACCTTAATTTGAACTACTGCACTGATGTGTAGTGGTGCTGGTGCCCATATAGCCAAACACTGGTTATTTTTTCATACATATGTGTTCCCCGGTGCCATGTGACAAATTAGTGAAATATTTTTTTTGAAGTTTTGTGGCTGTTACTCTTGAGCTCTGCCAGTACTTCACTCTGTCTCAGTTGTCCTATTTAAAAAAAAAAAAAAAAGCAAAAAAAAAAAAGGCCTTTTTGCATTGAGTTGTCATAGGACTTCATGTTTGGGTTGAAGTTGTTGAAAGACAGACGTATGGGAGTACCAAAGGCTTTTTTATAAATGTTCCATCCTTGTAGTTTGTAGGTCTTCTCAGGGGATAGGAGTCAATCGTGTAATGTCAGCCATCGGATAACATTCTCTGTCCCTGCTCAGAGCCAGCAATCTTAGATTTTAGTCTACTGTGGTGACGAGGCAAGTTTAGGTCAGATAGAAACCTGTCAAGAGCTCTGGTCTGAATAAATAACCGTGCTTCCTCCTAGTTCGATGTCTTTTAGTTTGTGCTTTTTGGCCAGGATGTTAACGCTCATTTCTAAAATCTCATCATATCCACTACGTTCATCGTAGGTATAATGAATTAAAAAGTGAACTTGTGACGTGAAGAAAGATAAACTGGTGTAGAATGGATTGAGCGTCACTGTTGTTCTTAACAGTTCGTTAGAAATTTCTAGAGTGTTACAGCCCTGTCTCTTCCACGAGTCCTATCAAATTGAGTGGTTCAAGAGATAAAATGGATTTTCACACATTTCAGGGGAGTTCTGTGACAAAATAATTGGGTTTAATTGCACTAGTAAAACACTTGGTGCTCACTCTTCCCCCTAAAAATCCTCCCCAAACCCCTACATGAGTGGGTTCCTATGCTAGCTGAAAACATTCAGGCATGCACAGCTACCCATCTCCCCATCCCTTTTCTGGGACTCATCGTTGCAACTGTTTTTCAGCTCAAACTCAACTGAGACGTTTTAGACAAGTTCTGTGCACTCAAAGTTTTTCACTCCAGACTCATGATGAAGGCTGCTGGGGGGGTGTTTCAGTCTGGTTACGGAAACGCTTTTGGTTTTTAACTTAATCACAGAAGCTGTAAACTAGAAATGCTTCATATGGTCAGGTAGTGTCCAGTCTTCAAATTAATCCCCTGAAACGTTCCTAGCTAGCATTTCTGCTCAGTGATTGCCTCGTCTGCGGGGCCATCCCTTGTGCACGTTGTGTTGTAGGTTTCTTGACTTCCTTCAGCCATACTTGTCTTGTTGAAGTATTTGAAAGAAGCCATAGTATTTTTACTCTATTCATGTGACTTCTAAGCAGATACATGCCTTTATTTGCAGAAGCATACTTACGGATTTCAGGTGGGGTTTCTGAGTTTCGTGTGTGTTAACACTTGCAGGTTTTGTAAGTGCATGTGTTCTTACAAAGTTCTGTATTTGTGTGGTTTAAAATGAATATGCTTTACCTTTTAAGTGAATGAGCATGCTAGTATCAACAATTTGTGAATTATAAGAACTTCTGTATGTAACTCATTATTTACAGTTTTGGCCCCGTAGCGTAGTCAGATTATTGCTTGGAGAAGGGAAAGTTGGTTTCAGTGGTGGAAGATGGAATGACATTCAAACTTCCTGTGAATTGTTGTTTTGAGGGAAGTAGATCCCTCTTTCCTGGGCACAGAACATACCTTTCCCAGATTGCAGGCAACGTGCTATGTACAAAAGAGGGAAGTCTGGTTGACATTCACTAGAGGAAGAAGTTGCTGGCTGAATTCTTTTCATTTTAAGGTTTGGGAGGTTTTTGTTTGTCGTGGCTCTGTGTGCTCTTTTACCCCTGATGCAACCTTGTTCCTGTAAGGGTCATGCGATCACAGAGGGGTGACCTGTACTAAACAGCCAGATGTTACGTAGCTGGCGGTGACTGTTTAAGAAATTTTGTCTAACCTGTTCCTTTGTCCTCTTCCCTCCCCCCTCAACTCATTCTCTGCTTTGTATTGGAAGGGTAGGTTTGAAAAGTCTTGATGTATCTTAATTCATTTTAAAATTGCATCTTCAGTAGGCTTCAGGTTGAGGATTTGTGTAAATTGGAACTTTCCACAAAGTAAAACAGCCTCACATAAAGCAAATACTTTATTTCCTTGTTTTAAACACAAGTGCACTGATTAGCACTTCCTCTCTGTATTTGTGGCTGACTTTTCACATTGTCATATTCGTACTTGCAGCGAGATATGTATGTCACTTAGCACCTGATTTTCCTATGCAAAGGTCTTGTCAGACAGCTTTCATCAAAAGTATCTTTTTGTGAAGTACAAAAGCCACTTTCCAATATGCTTATACGCATTTCACGGCACTTTTGCATTACCTTTCGACTCAAGCGACAGAGAGGGTTTAGTGTAAATGAGAAATAGTTTGTACATTTCTTACTGGGAGTAATACTGCCTTGAAAGCACCGCTCGTCCCAGTGCAGATGGTTACTGGGAAGGTCTCACTCTCGTTTGAGGTTGGAATTGTTACCTTTGAAAGCAAAAGGGGAATTTGAATATGGGCAATTATTCTATATTAAATGTGCTTTCTTAATTGGTAAAGCACTGGAAGATACACTGGTGTGAATGGTGCTATAAAAGGGTAAGTCTATGGCAGTAAAAAAGGAATTCTGCGAATTTCTGTCCTGCGAGAGGGCTGCTTCTAATGGAATTGAATTGTTTAGTTGAAATGGTTCTTGTTCAAGAAAATTAAAGGGCTTCATTCCTGTCGTAACAGAATTGGGTCACTGTCTTTTTTTTTTAACTGGGTCATAGGAGTTTCCAGCATGGGAGGCCTCTTACCATGTTTGATGAGGGTAAAGTATTAGAACAGTCCTGTTAACTCTTACTGCAAGGCATTATGCTTTCTGCCTGAAGGAGTCGTGAGGAAACTACTGCCCTTGTGAACGCGAGGTACTGCCTGTTACAGATGTTTTCTGGTGGCTTAACTGGGAGCCTGGTCCAGCTGATCTTCACTGGTACGCATCCGACCTGGGCCAGAGATGTGGAGGTCAAGCCTTTCCAAGTTAGCCCTGTGTTTTGGCTTCTGTTGTGGCCAGAGGCTGTCACATATTTCAGTGGAGGAGAGCAAAAATGGAAATACGTGGAACTGTGACTCGAGTGCTGTGGGCTCTTTCAGTTCACTTGCCTATTTCAGTGAATCCTGCTTTAAAAATACTGTGCTACTGTGTGAGGGAAGCTCCCACCCTCAAACCACAGTCTGGGAAGGCTTTTGGAGTTACGGGGTAAACCCCCTCTCATTAGGGAAAGAGAGAGAGTCTCCCCTGTTTGTCTGCTTTATGTGAAAAGAGGCAGTGTCCGAAAACCAAAACAAAAAAACCCCATAGCACAACAACTGGCCTCCTTCCATGAACTAGCCCTATTTCCAGCCTGTCCGCCACGGTACCAGGGGCACAGTCTGTTATTGAGAGGCTGCTCTTGTATGTACATAAAGCCTTGTGATTTGTGTTTAGAGCCGAGAGTCTCTTAGAGTTCAGCTCTGCTGGAACAAAATGTTCAAGACAATACTGTGGGATCCAGCTGGAGGTTTAGCATTAATGCAGTGTCAGCCAGATGGAAATGAGGTGGGGAGGGTTGCAGAGGCATGGGGGATGGGGAATCTCTTCTCTTTAGAGGGAAAAGAAAACAATAGTAACTCTGAAATACATATTCACATGTATCTATAGCGTTAAATGCTAGCTATGATAGGCATGTTCTCATTCAGCTTGGTGCCAGTAAGATGTCAGTTGTGCTTTGTGTGTGGTTGATACAGTAAATAGGGCAGAGGCTGCTCTCGGTGAAAAGCCCGTGTAACTCCACTGATTTTTGGATGTACACTGACATAACTAGAGCATAATTTGCTCATTGCCTATGATTTTCAGAAGACCCTGGTGAAATTGTGTGTACATCTGGACATACCTGATATTGGCCTGCTTTTCAGAAAGTACCAAATGCATATGTTCTAAAATTACCAATACTGAAAGAGACAAGTAACTTTTTTGAAACTTCAGAATTGTTTCTAGATGCAACGTGCACCTGGTAAGCAGCAATAACCCAAATTTGCCCTTCTGACACCTTTTATTTCTGCTGATGTGAATGGCCGTGCTTATGGATAGCTGAGTGCAGAGCAAGGTCCGTCAAGTTTTTCAGCCTCTCTTTACAGGTTTCTTTGTTCTTTGAAATGGCTGTGATATGGGGTAAGGCATCATTTGTTTGAATAAGATGATAGCGAAATGAAGCTTCCAACTCCTATTTGTGCTTGTCGATGCAGTTGAAGTTTTAAATATCCCTTTGCACTTGATGCCAAAATTTGATATGATGAAAGTAATTCCACATTAGTAGTTCCTTTGAAGAAAAATCTGTTCTGTTTCATCTGTTGCTTGCCATACAAGACTGGAAATTGTAAACTCCACCGAGCCTCTGGAAAATCTGTAGCTGTGTGACCATGGAGAAACGGGGAGTGTTAAGTTTGTATTTTCTGTAGTTGAGTCATGGTTCTGTCCAGGAGCGTTGAAAGAAAAGAAAGGGGGGGAAAAAAAAAAGAAAAAAGCAAGCCAGTTGGAGAAGGTGAGGTAGCTTTCTTCTGTTCTGTGTTTCTCAGATATACAGCCTCCTGCTGCTCTTCTGAGATAAAGTAAAATATTCAGCAACCTACTCTCCTTCACATCTTGCTTTAAATGAGCCAAAATCCATCGTGTTCGTCTAAGGATATTTGAAGGAACCTGCTGGGTGGCTCTTCTATGCAGCCACAGAGGCTGTTCATATTGTTTGTCTCTCTCTTTTTCTGTTGGTTTCCCATTTGAACTGAGCAAAAGCAAAACTACCTGAATGCAGATTCAAAGAGCCAGTTCTGCTTTCGCAGAAAAAGGATTTAGCAAGAATGACTCTCTCCTCCCCCTCTTTTATTGGCATATTTTGCTCTTTCCTCTTTAAAAGGAGAGGTCAGCAGGTTCTAGTGAAATCTACTTGAAAAGATTGAGAAATAGTTCATGGTCCATTCCTGTAAGTAGTCTGGGTTCAGCAATCACTTTTAGAACATCTCTGGAAGTGCTGTGGTTCTAAACCATGATTCAGGGCCCCACTGAGTAACATCAAGTATTAATTTAACATCACAGAGCCTGGGTGGCTGCAGCTGGATGGGCAGTGGTACAGCATTGCTTTCAGGCCTCTGAGGAACATCTTTGGGAAGAGAACACTTCCTTCATATAATAAAGATTTTTTTACGTAAGAAGAAGAATGAGGAGAGGAAGCGCAGTGGTATTCCACTTAGTGACCTTGTCTAGGAACCATCAGAAAGCAAGAGGAGATGTATTCCTTCCTGGAATATTCATAGGTCATCACCAAGGGACTGAAGACTTGCAGTATCAGAGTTGGCTGTGGTCATGTGTTGGATGCTGAACTGTTAATTAAATTACCCCCAGCACAGGTCCCTGGCTAAAGTCTTTAAAAGTGCTCTTTCATCTGTGCCTTCGTTTCTTCTGGGAGCAGCCTGCAATTAAAGTCAGGTATTGATGAAAACTGTTGAGGCTCTCAAATGGGGTGATACTAGTAGTAGTAAAAAGCCAGAAAACTCAGTGATTTACTGGTGGCAGGTCAGTGCTGGGAAAGCCCGTGCCCCTTCTTTAGAAGTCCCTTTTAAAGTTCTCCCAAACATGCAGTTCCCAGGTTCCCATTCACTACTTATTTAGAGAATGAATGTGTCTCTTTTCTCCTCTTATGTGTGTTCCTGTGGTCTGTGTGATCCTGAGTTGCGTTGCTGTGCTCCATTTTCCACTGCCTGTGGCTTCTAGGCTTTTGTGCGGCTTCTTTAGAATTTCACAAGTACATCACAAGATGCTATTTTGGGTTGCTACAGGATAAAGAGCATTTAAGATCTTCAGAATGCCCTTTGCCACTTTCCATTAAGACTGTGGAAATACTCAGAAAACAAAATTAATAAACCAAAACTCTTGGTAAATCTTAGTCCAGCCTGTTCACTTTTACTCGCATAAATGAGTTCAAAAGGTGTTACTTTTTTCCCCCCAGAGTTTATTTTGATCCTGGCATACAGATTTTCCAGCTAGCTAGCTCTTTTACTCCCTCAGTCAGGATCATACGCTTAATCAGCCACAGAACTTAAGCGTGTATCTCGGTCCCTCAGACAACATTTCTTAAACCCTCTACTTAGGCGAAGGAGCTGGGCCAAGGAGGAATAAGCATGCTGTGGGTATTTTTTTTTTTTTTCCTGTCTGGGGGCTTCCTGATGACTGTTAATGAGGGCTACTTGAGATGTGCCTGTACAATAGGCTCTGGAATGGGCTGCCCAGGGAGGTGGTGGAGTCCTCATCCCTGGAGGTATTTAAAAGAAGGAGAGATGAGGTGCTGAGGGACAGGGTTTAGTGGTGGGATGGCAGTGCTAGGTTAACGGTTGGACTCGATGATCTTAAAGGGCTTTTCCAACCGAGGTGATTCTATGATTTAGTGGGTTATATTTTGTTATGGTGTGACTTCTCAGGTCTAAAATACAGAAGAGGCTATACTTTACTTCTCCGTGAAATGTGTCCCTTCCTAGATTGGTGGTGCCACTTCTTTGGAGTAGGGTGGCCAGTGGATAATTAGTGTTGCTTTTAAAGGGCAGGCCTGTTACATCAGAGCGTCTGGGAGAAGTACCTGCCCGGAACCGGCTAAGAGGAACCTGTTGGCAGGACGGCTTTCTCGTTTTGTCGTGCCGCATTCCTGTCTGTTCCCGCTCCTGCACGGAGCTTGCGTAACTGTCTCTGGAGCAGAAGGGTCACTTCAGGTGGCTGTTTTGATCTGGTAGTGTCTCCTCTCCTCTCTAATGCTGTCTGGAAGGATTTGTTAGATTCTGTTTTCAAAAGGAGAGGCCAGGCATGCATGCACTTTCACACATGCACGTGGTGCCGCCGCACTGGGTTTTAAGGGCAAATGGAAGCCAGGGCTGTGGCAGGAGGTGTGATTAGGAATACAGTCCTTTCACAGTGCTTTGCTTTTGCATTTAAAGAAACTTCTGTGTGCGCAGCATTCAGAGTCGCTGCCCCAGTGACAACACACGCTGCCAGGGCTGCAGTTACAGCAATACCACCAGCAGTGCTTTGCCTTTCCTGCTTAGTTTGCCCGAGACTATTAGAATCATTTACATATGTTAAACAGCCATTGTGTGACCCTGTGACAAAGAGTTTTATTTTATCTGCTCCTTCGAGGAGTAAACTGAGATAGAGAACGGCCTGATGGCTTGTCTGTGGCCACACAAGAAGTTATCTGGCGGACCTGCAATTAGAACCCTTCAGTCCAGGCTCTGCTGTGTTCCGATGACTTGATAAGCTCTTCCTCCTGGCATGCAGCCTAGGACCGGTGAGTCTTCACCTCCAGTGTGGTGTTCCGACCTCCCTATTGTATCTTCAGACCTGGGAATAAAAGCTGGGTGTCATGACTACCAGTCTCTTGTTTTAAGCAGCAAGCTGCAGTGTGAGTGCCCAGAGGAAACGGTGTAGTCAATGAGGAGGTTGACCTGCCAGCTTCCATTGAACTAGTGCGGTCTTAGATTAACCGAGTGTAGACTTGGTAGCGACTTGATTCCCTCCCTAGACACTGCTAGAACTTTTTGGATTGCTTTGATCAGTACTTCTCTAGATAAGTACAGATATTACGTCCCTTAAACCCCCCCCCCCCAATTTGGAGGTTTTCAGCTTTCGGACACTATCTTGGGGGCCGATTTTCAGGAGATGTATGCCCTGCACTGTGAAAATAGAGGCCTACCAAAATATCCCAAGGAGACTATCCAAACAGAGGTTCCCCTAATTGCTCATCATTTTAGGAAAACTGGGATCTTTCTGAAGTTATTTTACATCCACCTCACTTAACAATTGCCTGATAGGAAAACCTGTGTGCTCTTTGCAAAGAAAATGACTAAATACAAGGAAAATAAGCATATTGATGGTCTTACCGCCTGTATTGAATGTCCCAGATGAGTGTTTATGAATGTGGCAGCTAACTTGAGAAAGACTGCATGGTGGGGGGAATATCATTAAGAGTATGGATTAGGACAGTCAGCTATACAGCAGTCATCACTGTGGTTAGGAGGATGATGAGACACTTAAAAAGGAGGTGAGAAAGGAACTAAAACCAGGCTTATGTCAAAAAGCTTTTCTTTTAAAATAATTTCCATGCTTTTGATGGGCTTCTGTGTTGGAGGCAATGTTACTTTCAACTCCTCTTCATGTGTCTATGCTGGCATTTTTTGTAACCAGCTAAATAAGTTAAAATTATATCCTCATTTCTGTGTGCTGACTTTTGTATGGATTCTGCAATTTTGGTAGAAAATGAAATAAATACTTCAGAGATCCACTAAGAAAACGTGAGGTAACGCATATAATTTACATTATTTTAGAGAAATACCGGCTTAATTGAAATGCACAAGACTGGAGAAGAAGAAACCAGATATTTTTAAGAGGTGGTTTTTGTAGTGCACAACTAGATGCAATTTATCTCTCTCTCTCTCTCTCTCGTGTCTTTGTTTCTTCCCTTCTTCCTCTCAGTCATTTCCCAGGGATAAAAATAGATGTTATGCCATTTCACTTCAGAGATCCCAATTAACAAGGATATAAAGGAAGCTTTGTGTCTGAGATCTCATCTGCTGGGATGGAGGTTTTTCTCTTAATGGGCCACAAACTTTAAGTTACTGCTCTTCCTTAAAAGGCTGTTGGGACTATTCAAAAGTTAGGATGAACCATCATGCATATGTCATTTCAGGTTATCCATGACCAGTATAAGAACTCTGCAAGCTCTTTTATGGTTCCTTGCCATACAAACTGGCACATGAAAGTCCAACTGATGTCAGTTGGAGCTCTAAGTCAAATTTTGAGGTTTTTTAAAAAAAATTTATTTACTTATTTATTTTAATAGCTGATTCCATTAATATAACTCCAGGAACACCTAGGCCACAGTTAGGAAAGTTTAATCTTCACATTTGTATTGTTCCATGTGCTCCCTTAGCATGCCTCTGCATGTAAACTATTAACCAGAGAGCAAAATTTTCAAGAAATCCCGAATTTCTTGAACATCATGAACAAAAAATTATGAAAGGTTAATGTGTATCTGCTCAGTTTTAGGCAATGTACAGCTCTGGTTTTGCATGAAGTGATCATTTCTCTCCCCCCGCAGACATCTGATGTCTGGCCTCTGAGCCTGCCTCAGTTTTCCCAGGAAGTGCCTGATCTGTGTGCTGCTCTTGGTGGTGATTTGCTTGTTTGTTTTTCTTCTATACCTGTCTGAATGGATGCATATGGACTTCAGCAAAGTTGTAATGTCTTTATAGGTGAGATAGCAAATGTAATGTTCAGAATTTCCCTTTCCCCAACACTTCAGTAGATGGCTGAAACAAGTCTGCTTGAGTGGAGCTTTTAGTCAGTAGTGGAAGAAAGATGTACCTTGAAGAAAATCCATATGCTGCTTTTGGCCTGGTGAGATCTTGGAAAGACTTATTGTTGCCCTTTATACACACAAAAAAATTAAGCAGGATCCCGTTTGGTAACATGGTGCCTGTTTGAAGAAGTAGAAAACCCAGAAACCAACCTCAATGTGGGAGAAGAAAGATAAAAGTTTGGGTGACTATGAACATGCCCTGAGCTGCATTCCAAGTAGAGTTTCTTAGGAGCATAAATTACAGGGGGGAATTAAACAGCACTAGATTGACACATCACAATACTCGTTCTCATATACAGCATTTCTTTGTAAAATGGGGATCGTGTTCAGCTCTGGTTTCCCACCCAAACTGTATTCCATGTTTGTGTGGGAGAAGTTTCTACAGGGCATTGCATGTAATGAGAGCTTTCTGCAGAAACATGCTTTGCAAACTAGTATTGTAATGGAAGGTGCTTATGGTATGTCACTGCGTAGATACGATGCTGAAGGACATACTTAACTATCTACCTGAGCCTCTTAATTATAGCAAGAATTGAATGTAAATAAACCGAAACTTTACATATCTTGCTTTATAGTAAGCCTTGAATTAATGTTCTGTTCCTCTAGTTGAGCTGTGCATAGTTTGACTGGCTGGTGTTCATTCCAGGTTGGACTGGTTCCTGGGTGATCTATCACTTTGTTAAAGAAAAAATAGGGGTGTATGTGTAAATTCCTAAATTTTTTTAAGATGGTGGGTCCAGTTGTGTTCAGGCGCCACTATAAAAGGTATCCACATTCCACATACCCCTTTCTCAAAGTGTTTCCCAGCACAGTGTTAATTAATTTAAAAAAAAAAAAATCTTTTTTTTTTCCCCCTGGTGTTAACTTATTTATAGGTGAAGTGCATGTTAAATTCAGTAAATAACTTCCTGCATTTTTATAACTATTTTAAAAGTATCAGACTCTTTGGCAGTATTGGAAGGATTCATGTGGTCTTTGTTTAGTGTTGGGAGGTAAGTCACATGCATGCAGTAAGTAAGTATCAGCCCTTCTGCTGACCAGATGTTAGATGAAAAGAAAAACAAAATACAAAATCCTAAGCCAAAGATGGTGGGGAAAAAAGGGGTGCTAAGAATTTACTTATCAACTCTATGTAGGTTTTACAACAAATACCAAGAGAACTCAGCATGGCCAAAATAATGTATCCTTTGTCATAGGAGTGAATAAGGAGAATTCCATCATGGGAAGGGAATTAGAAACCCTTCCATCTAGAAATTTTCCCTTCCAGAACAATGTATACCTCTAAGAGAAGACATTAGCAAAGTGTATTCATCCCCAAGTGGAACAATTGGGAAACCATGTTCATATTCTTTGGTTCTGGTCCTTACTGAATATTGGACTGCATTGACCATTTAACTGATTTATTTTTGAGACTCATTCATGAGTTATGTACAGTTTTAATTCTGTTGTATCAAACCTACAGAAATGTGTTTGAGGTTGTCTAATCTAACATTCTATGCACCTGTATGGGTTGGGTTTGGTTTTGTTCTGTGAAGGACTCTGATGTGTTATCTTGAGGATGCCTGCTAACATTTGGGCTTGTTATTTAGCAAGAGTAAGATCAGGATCACAAGGAAAAGAGAAGTAATGAGTGTTGTAAAGTCTTCTGGGACTGTCTTGCTTAGAAAATTACATCAGACCAAGATGAATCCGTACAAGAAAAAACAAAACTTAAATGATAATTGAACCCGAACAAATCTGCATGTAAATAAGAAATTCTACCTAAACCAGCCATAAATACTTATTTTGCATGTGTGACTGTGGGGCTTCCTGCTAGCATTGGTGAATCTGTACTACTGAGTTATAATATTTACTGTACTGTACTCAATAGATAGAACACCTATGGGGGAAAAGGGAGCAATAAAATCCAACTGAAGTATGAGGGGAGAATCCATCCCCTAATTAAATCTAGGTGGTAAAAATTAAGATACCTTCTGAGCTCCTGTCTGTGCATTTCCTAGTAAAGTTCATGAGAAGGTAAAGATGTGTGTAATTGAGAGAAGCATGGAGTTGAGGCTTTCTCTGGTTTTGAAAGGCTGAATTCTTTTCTTTTTCATTTTCTTTCTTTCTCCCCCTTCTCTGCTCATTAAAAAAGTGCTATTTGTGGTCATTAGGAGGCACCCAGAGCAATTAGGTCCAACTGACCTTCGTGATAGCTATTCAAGACAGAAGCTAAAGCAGGATTGTATTGTAAACAACAACAGAAAGGGGTCACACTAAACTTTATGGCTTGTTGGTATGTCGGGGAGGAGATTAGAGGATGATGCAGTCAGCATCCCTGTAAATCTTATTTATCACTGATGTGGGGGAGGATACCATATCTGAGGGGAATCCTAGGACAGTGAGGTTGTGAACTTTGGGGTTTTATCGGTTAAAATGGCAGAGGGAGTAATGGGAGAAGGAGGGAATGAAATGACAGAAGGCCAAGTGACTCAGCTCTGTGTGTGAACTACTTGTGGGCTGGAGTTAGAAGGAAAAAAAAAAAAAAGCCTTATTAGCTGTGGTATGTAAGAATGGCCACTCTGCACATCCATCTAACCCAGTATCCTGTCTCAGAAAGTGGACAACAGTAAATGCCGAAGGAAAGAGAAGAGAGTAGGTTAAGCATACAGAGGTGCTTTCCCCAATACATACTTGCAGTTACGTGTGGCTTAAGGGTCTCCTGAGTTGGAAGTTAGGTCTTTGTGTTTAATAGCCTTAAGGGACTTTCCTTCCTTGAGTTTGTCAGTACTCCCTGTTGTCTCCAGTGAAAAGCTAATTCTGATTGAGTACTGGAAAAGTCAAGTTACGTACAAACAGTTGCTGGCGTTTGAGTTGCCATAGCTCATCATCAGCTGAGCTACAACAAGCAAGTGGGTGGTGTATGCAGTCCTGGCCTGTTATAAGCAGATCTTAAAGCATACTTGCCTGTATCGCTCTCATGGCATTTGCAGTGGGATAGTGGTGTACCCACCCGCTTCAGTGCGGATTAACTGGAGGTAGCAGTTCCTTTAGTTTTGTAATCCAGTCTTCCCCTGTAGGAAGAACCTTTGGTGTCCATGCCTTTTTAGCAATAAAGATCTATGCAGCTGCATTAATTGAAAGAAGCTGTGCTGATTTACAACAGCCCTTGAAGTAGAAGCAGCATATGACATTGTTTAGGCAAGAAAACGTCCAGAGGAACGTGGTTAGGATGTATCAGTAACCAGATTTGTTAAAATGGAGTCATGGATTGATCTGCTGCCTCCCTTAGTGGCAATTCCTACTTTGGAAAATGAGTCCGTGAGATTTTTTGGGGGTTTGGTGGGAGGTTTTCCAATTTCTATGGTGTCTGCTTGGGAGAGATGGAAATGATCTTTGTCTTGTATTCACAAGTTGAATGGTTGTGGCGATGGGTTAGATAGAGCAAGAGGGGAAAAAAGGATTCGGGGAAAAGAACCTGGACAGTTAGGGCAAAACGAAAAACAAGCGTCTCATGCAACTGATACCGAAATAGGAATATCTTCCCTCCCTGCCCTAGGCTCTGCAGTATTGCTTAGGTTAGCATGAGGAGGTGTGGTTGGAAGTCTGGAGCCTGTCCCTGTGGGGAAACTGAGTGCAACGGAAAGAAGAGTAGAGTCCAGCGTATCTTCCATAACAGCTCCCTGCCTGGGCTTTCTGTTCTAGAATAAAAACGACTGTATTCCAGAGCTCTGCTGTGGAGGCTCGTAGTCACTGTGGCATAAAATGCCTTTTATTCTAGAGTGCTGTATCCATGGGGGACCCATTCTGGAATAGGGGTTGCAATTTTTTTGTGTGTCTACAAGCCAGTATCTTTAAGATCGCAGTTTTTCTTTACCTGTGGTGATTGTGTTCACCAACTGAACCCCAATCAAGAGAAATAGTTGCAAAGTGCTCCCTAAGACAGAGTGTCTTTAGCCCTGCCTACTGCATGGCCGTATCAAAATTTGAATCTGCTTCTCCGGGCAAGGAGAAACTCATCTTGTGTTTGTCTCTTAAACATGGTATATACTTCTGGTATAACATAAATGTTTTACGAATAGCTAACCTGCTGTTGATTCTAAATCTGGGCATGAATTCCTTGCGCGGAATTGAAAACACATTGGTACAAACTGCATCAGCTGCTTTAAGGTTTGAAGGTCTCTGCATCCTCCCGTGGTGGGATGGGTAGAAAAAGGTCCGGCCCCTTCCAGTTTTATGTGGGGTCAGGCAGTCACTGTGGATGGAAGAAGGTTCTCAGTAGAGTCCACCATCTGGCAATCATAAAACAAGTAATCAACATTTTTTTGAGGAGGATGGTGAGGAAACAAGCTGCAGACGATTGTCGTGAGATCATGGCCCTGCACAGACACCTTTATGGCTCTTCTCTGTTCTGGTTGGGTGTCTGCGCTACAGGTCAAAAGTTCAGGCTGTCCTCTCCCCCTTCTTTTTTCTTCCAAAGATGGGAATTAGGCAGGGGACTGGAATGCCGAGAGACTGTAAAATGGCTTGTCCTCACTAGCCCCTCCTTCCCCTTTCTTTCCTTCTCCCATATGTTGCTGCCTGGGTTGTGGGTGGAGGCTGGGCAACGCAGGCTCAGATTGCCGGAGCACTTGGAGAACAGAGAAATTAAACACAGCTTGAACTTTGTAAAATGCTGTAGTGAGATGAAGCGGCCAGGCAGCCTCCCAAACAATGAACTGGCAAGTTCAGGCTTTTTGGTTACTTTTCTTTTTTTTTTTTTTTCTTTTTTTCTTGAACACAATTAATAGCTTGCAAAAGGTTGTTATGCTGCTGTACCAGACCTTGGAGGAAAACAAGATGATGAAGATTTGAGAGACTGCTGTTTAGAGTAGCACGCACAATCTTTTTGAAAGAGATGGTGCATTGTCAGTAGAGCACTTCTGGGCAATGCTATCACAGAAGCAGATGACATTAAAGGGGAAAACAGGTCGATGATTCAGCAGATCGGATACATCTTTGAATTATACCACAGGAAAGTAGAAGTTGGAATAACTATATAAGGTTTTCTCTTCTGCTGACTTGCATGTTGTATACGATCATAGCTCCTCCCGCTCAGCTACTTGCCCAGTGATGTAGCCACCTTCATTTCAAGGGTGAAAATTCCTGTTGACCAGATGTGACAGGAGTGACATCTCACAGATACGTTTTGTGCATTAAACGAATGCCATAACCCTTCGGCCTGATTCTCCTTCTCATGAAAATAAAGAGCATGAGTAACTGCATCAGTACATGCAGCTACACCCACTGCAGAATCAGTGGGCAGGCAGAATGAGGCTTAAGGTATTATAACAACACAATTCAGAAAGAAATGTCTGAAACCAGGAGCAAGTATGAAATACGAAGGAGGTTAAACTGTGAATATGGAACGTTTTTAAGGTGTTAAATGAGCTTTTTCTAAACAAGAGAACCTGATTAATTTCTTTTTCTGAATAATAAAGACCATTTTAAAACAGCCATACCTGGTTAATGTGAAGCATTCTGTAAACTTTTCCCCCCCCCCCCCCCACCCGCACAACAGAAGAACCTCCAGATTAACAAATATGCTGGAATGCAGAATGCACATCTGGTCTGCATTACTGTGGACTCGGCTGTAATCACATGGAGAAAGCTACCTTGGGTTTTTATGTAGAAATGTTTGTATTATACAAAACCCCTGTTGCCAAGCAATTTTTATTAAAACAGCCAGTTTATGCTCAATATAGTGTCCTGCTGAGGAGCTCAGAATACCATGAAAATCTATGCACAGCTTCACTCCCATTGTTACAGTTCCAGCGGCTGAGAGTAACCAGGGTACCAGGCGATGGGTGAATGCTGTCGGAGTTTTTGTCTACACTAACACTTTTTCTTTTTGGAATATCCAGCTGTTGCTGCCATCTTGACAGCCTTGCCTATCATAGTCAGAGTGGATTGCTAAGGAAGCTGGAATTATAACCACCATTTTGCCTGAAAGCTGCAGCACATCTGAATGGTGTGGAAATTAAAATATCACTACCTAGACTAAGCTAGTACTCCTGGTGGACCTCTAGCCTAAAAGTGGGGAATTAAACCAAAATGTATAGTAGCCAAGGGGAGCATGGCAGGGGTTAGTTTTGAGGGCTGGAGGGTTTCTAATGATGCATGGAAGATTAGAAATGCTTACTTTGAAATCCCAATTCTCAGGACATAATTTTAGAAGTTGCTTAGGATAATTCTCTTAGGGACTTAAAATGATTAAGATTTACCATGTGCTTTAAAGATGCTTCACATTAGAATACTAATCTGACCTGACTAGCAATGCTTTCCAGAACTTGAGTCTAGAAGTGTTACTATAAATCCAGAAGTTTGGCTGAGTGAAATTTGGGTTAATAAATATCCATGAAACTCCTCTCACACCATGCATACTCATCTAGACATACTGGGGAGGTGTCTAGTAATAGAAAGTTAGAAATAAATACTAGTAAAACTCTATACTACTTTTATTACCATCCTGCAAGAGTTAGAAGAGTTGGTACTCTTCTTGGTAGATTAGGAAAACTTCCAGAGCGTTTTTCAAGAACTAAGACTCCCTTGAGTTAAGGCTGTTATTTTGCATTTCCAACTAAAAGCATGCTTTCTAAATTCTTACATACAGTAAACTTTAACAAGTGGCACTAAAGGGCATAAGACAGGAAAGGGAAGAAGGAGGGCTGATTTCTTAGCCTTGTGTCAGTCACAACTGTCTACCGGAAAACCACAGAAACCTACCTTAATCTATGCAGATGTCCAGTCACAACATACTCTGTTGGCCAAGTGTTTTTTTTCCTGTCTAGCAATTCTGCATGTCCTCATACCAAGTACTTTTTTCTCTTACCCAGCGTGTCCAGTGTGGAGATCTAGGAGCTGTTACAGAATGTGTGCAAGTCTGTAGCCTGTTCTGCCATAATTTATCTCCTTTTAGTTTATTTGAAAATGCTGTTACGTAGAGAAGCAAAGACTGATGGATAGAGAGACTACAGGTAGTTCATCTTCTGCCAATGCAGATTCCTCCATTTCACAGTAGGGCCATATCTGCATGCAGATGAAGGAAAGCTTACACGGTTCCTGTCCCGACTGGCTAGAAGAAATTGAATGGTTCTTTTCAATTAGATGTGACAATCCTTGATGGTTTTTTGTCACTATTGTGACTTGTCTGACTGTTTCCTTCAGTTTTAGTACACAAAGGTTTGCCCTACCCTGGAAATCAGTCTGATCTTCAGGTGCTTGCTTGCACGGGTCCCCCTTCACCATAGGTGGCGAAGGATCACGGGGTGTGCAAGGTGTTACTGCGCATCTGGAAACACATGGCTTGCGTGCTGGTTGCTTGGCAAAAGTATCTGTGGCTGAACAACGCGGGAACGTAGCATGTAAAGTGTCTGGAGGGCAGCACTCGAGTACTGTGCCCACATCTTCAGAAAAACGAGCTTACCCTACTGTTACTCGGTTGTGCCTCAGGGGAAAATGCCTGCAGCGCTGTCTGTGGCAACTTAGTAAGTCACAGTCCTGCTCTAAATATGGAAACACATGCTTTGATACAGAAGCCATTTCAAAACTGCCGTATTCTTCTGCTTTCAGCAATGGTGACTGAAGAACTGGCTTGGCAGACTAGATCTAAGGTTGATTTAGTGTAGTCTGTTCCTAAGAGTGCCTAGGTAGATGCACCAGCTACAGCTATTACAAAGGCAGACATCCAGTGGTACCTTCCTAGTATACCTTTCCCAGGTACTGCACGCGAATCCAGAACTTCATGGCCCTTTTTATTATGTCTCAATGGATTTTTATTCCACAAATTTCTCTGATTGCTTTTGGAGCTTTTACAAGCTTTTGGCATCCACTGTACCTTGTGGGAATGAATTCCCCAGTTGTATTTGAGATATGAAAACCGTCTCCTTTTGTTTCTTCCCCATTTTACCAGATGTGTCAGAGAACCTGCAGGTAAGGGAATTTCTGGCACCTTCACCTTATAAAAGAAAAGCTATCTTTTACACTGTATTTTCTTCAAAAAGTAGCATTTACAGGCCCTGGCTTATTGTGCTTAAAAAAGCTGCTCTGCAATATTTTTTTGAAGTGGTGGTTGAAATATCTCAACTTATTAATTTTAATGCTCGTATGGGGTATAAGAAGTGCAAGCAGGGAAAAGAGAGTATGTTGTGAGCTTGTGATTACAAGAACTCCTGTGAAGCCTACCTTAAATAAAGGAAGGGTTCAGATTTATATATTTTTATTTTTTTTTTACCCAAGAGGAGAAAATAGTATCGTTAAGCATCCCAGCTGACACCAGAGCTCAAACTGGGCTCTGGATGCACATAAAGTGGTGAGCAGTTTGTAGAATCAGGTCCTAAGATTTTACGCATCTGAGATCCACAACATGCTGTGTCCACATGGAAAATCTGCGTAATATTTAACCTAATGGGTGAATTTAAACTCATACCGCTAAGTCAGTGCAGCTGTACTTGGTATGTGTGCAAACAGACCTGATAAGAATGGTCTTTTTGTTTGGATTTGCTGGTTAGGAACATCTTAAAATTAAGTATAACCAAAACAAAATACGAGTCTGTTGCTGTTGACACCAGTTCAGTTTGAAACTAGTGCAGCTTTTCAGTGTAGAAATGATGTTGGTGTTCCTTTCCTCATGCACAGTTTAATTGCTCTCCTTTAAAGAGGAAGTTTAAATCTCCAACTGAGTGTGTGCCAGACTCCTGGCACGCATGACAATTGAACTGTGTCTTTTTCTGCTGGCTCTTTAACAATACCGTTGGCATATAAAAATCTCTTAAATTGAATGACTTGGCCTAGAGGAAAGTGATGTTAGGTGCAAAGATAAAAATAAGGTAATATGAAGTTGCCTTGTTAGCAGAGAACTAAATTTTGCCCTGATACTCCAATTACAGTGGTTAAAAAAAACCCCAACACCACAAAACTACCCCTGTCCGGTAACAGTAGTTTTTACAGCGTATTAAATCCATATACATCCATGCAGTGAGGTGCTACTTTCCCTTTATTTATACTGAACTTGCTCATTATATTTAAAATTTTTTTTATTGCAGGAGCCCTGTTAGAGCTTTAGATGTACCACCTTTTTTGAACACATTTTCTTGGCACAAATTGGTGTGTTTTGTTGGTCTGTCACATCAAGCAATATCCTTGTCAGTGCCAACTAATTGCTATCAATCAACTGCTGAGCATGAAAGGCTGGTCTGAATGCGTATTAAAGCATGTTAAAAAGCACAGGACATACGATTTCTTGTAAAATACGAGGCTAGAAGGGTGGTTCTGTAGGAAATAGGCTGACACATCTACATTTTTGCATTTAGGAACTGCCACGCAGGTGGGTAGATGAAGCAGGCGTGAGTGATTTATGTCAGGATTTAGTGCCTGTCACTTGGGAGTGAGTGTGAAAGTGGTCAGGAAGAAACCATTCCTCCTTGATTGCTGTAGGGACCATCAGGGACCATCTGCTTGCTTACAAACTCTGCTGGCGTAGTTGTTACCGATAGGATGGTAGTATAGGGCAGCGGGGGAATGCAGGTAATCCTTCACATAATATAGATAAAATAATCCACTAGCATCCTACTTAGATAATTTAGGGGATAATTGACTTCAATCTGAATTTTTCCCTCTTGTTAATTCATTTGTTTGCAGGCTGTTCATTTTAGTGTATGCCTGCCTCTTTGATTGTCTTGGCATCCAACTTGACATTTAAATTGCATATAATTTATTAAGATAACAGTAGTTTGTAGCCTAGTTGTCCAGGGCTGTTGTTTTTTTTCTGCCTACCTCGCTCATCGGTTCAAACCCAGGGATCTCTTTAAAAGGTTTTCAAGCATTAGGAGTAAGGAGCTGCAGCCGCTGCAACTACCAGGTATCTTTTTTCCCCCCGGAACGGCCGTGTCTAGTACCTTTATGTAGATCCAAAGCTCAAAAGGTCACAGCTCGTGTGTGTGTGTTTATTACCTTCCGTTTAGTTCTCAAGAGTCCCATTTCATGACCATCATCAGTCCTGGCCAGGGCATCAGGCAGGTCAGGGGTGTTCTCTCTTTCTTTATGACTCTTGGATGGTTTGTTCAGAAGTAGTCATTCTTTCTCTTTCTTACAAGCTTATTTGAAAGTTCTAGAAATAATGTTGGCCATCAGTGTTTGAAACATTTTTAGTCTTTAAGAGAAGCCGGTTGTTTACCTTAATTTTAAAACAAGACAAAAACTTCAAAACCCAAAGCAGTTGTGAGACTTCATAGCTGCCTAGAGTAACAGCCTCCATGTAGGAGAAGTAGCGAGGTTGAAAATTGGGGAGAAAGAGCTATGCATCATTTTTGCCTCTCTTTTCTAACAACAGGAATCCTTCCTTTACTCAGTGAAGGACTTCTGTACCACTGCTTACTGATGCCCAGTACATTCACAAACCATTTCAAGGGCACCCAGGATTTTATTTTTTTTCCCCCCCCTTGAAAATGTGAAACTTAATTCTGGGAAATGGGACTCGCTATGACAAGAGGCACAAAGCAAACACACCGAAGTTCTGATGAGAAATGAACAGACTTGGGGAGAAGCAGCAAGAATCACATTTTGGGCTCCCCCCTTTTGTTGCTCTGTCTGTGCTGGATGGTGGAGTAGGTTAAGTATTGCAATTGTGTGTCTTGTATTTAAATTGTGATGGTAGCTTTGGAGGATTCTTTCCGGATAAAAGTCTTGCTTTCTGACTGGAAGTCATGTTTTGTCATTGCCGTGACCTTCGAAAGGTGGAGCGTATCTGCTGCTGCTTCATGGGGGATTCCTTGTGGTTTTGGGATTTTTATTTTGTAATAGAAGTAGTTTAGTTCTGCCCCTGCCAATTTATTTAAAACAAGAAAACTAACAGAATGTAAACAAATGATCATTAAAGCACTTGAACACCAGAGCTATGTATTATTCCGTCTTGTTAGAAAACATTTGTCTTATCATTCCTATGCATTGTAATCAATTTACATTTTAATTTCCTCATAAACAGTAAAGGAAAATATTTTCCAAATGGATTCCTCTAGGGCTTTGTTGATAAGAGACACTAACAGGGCATTTTTCTGCAAAAGTACAGCAAAGCTGCTGTTCTTTATTACAGAATTTGTATGTATCTTTAGAGAAATATCTAAGAGCACTCATAGCTTTACCCAGGTGGACTGTTAGAGAAGTGCACGTTCCCCGGTTGCAGATCAGCTTTCATAATGCACTGGTGTCTTTTCTAATCCATCACAGTCACCTTCTGAGAAAGCCCCTGAAAAGTTAGTAGGAGGAGACCTGGTTTTTTGCTGAGGTAGCCTAACTAAGTACATAATGGAAAATAGCCTAAATATTGAAATCTAAATTTCATATGAGCCTTTAAAAACAGACTAATGTTTTGCAATAGTGGTTTTTCCTTCAAAATGAAAAAATGCAAGACCCAAAAAGAAACATTTGCTCATCAAGTTGTGAAAAAATTAAGGCTGTGAACAGGCAGAAAAATGAAGATGTGTTTAATTAAGACAAAGATCTCTATAGGAAAAGCAGAGGGATTATACTGCAGTTCCGGTTTTATTTTTTGCTTTCTCTTCTCGTACTTCTAGGGAAACCTCTCTTGACTTGATTAGAAACGTTGGCTTTCTTTTTCAGTAAAGTTGTGCTTTGCAGATGGCATTGAAATAAAGGGGTTTGCTGAGATGCTGTTTCAGCAGCAGCGCCCGAGGGAGGAGAGCGGCACATGCTATATAAGTCCATACAACGGTAGTGTTGTGGTATTTTGGTTTTTCGTTGTAACCTGTTTTCTTGAGGAACATGGCTTCAAGTCGGTTGACTTCAGGCCACAGGGCTTGTAATATGGGCTTTTCTGGGGTTTACCGCTACCAGATGAAGCTTTGTTTTCTGCATGCTTGAATTTCGTATTTTTTAAAGACGCTAATTCAGAAGTATTTAAAATACGCCTTTTCTTTTCCCAGTGAAAATAAAGCCAGCTTCAAGATTGTCAGATCTCAACTTTCCTCCTTTAGTCTTCCCTTCGTTTGTAGGCTGATACCGTCAGCCCAAAGCTGAGCTAGACCCATCTTAGAGCTTCTGAGCTGCTGCTACCTGACAGTGTTTTCGTGGCACAAGTTGCTGTCTTTGCTTAGCAGTTCATGAACTTAGGCATCTTGGCTGCTCTTAACTTTCCCCTTTTTGTCACAAAAAAGTTGAAAGTGAGGAAGTGAGTATTTCATAGAATCATAGAATGTTTTGGGCTGGAAGGGGCCCCTAGAGGTCATCCAGTCCAACCCCCCTGCAGTGAGCAGGGACACTGCTAACTGGTTGTCCAAAACCTCAGAAGGGTTCAACTTCTGGGAAGCAACGAGCACTTTTGTAGGTTTGTCGATACGTCATTGTGCTGGGTAACCCTTAGGTGTGATGGAGCCCGGCTGTCCTGGGGATGGCTGAGCACCTGCCTGCCCACGGGAAGCAGGGAAGGAATTCCTTGGTTTGCTTTGCTTGTGCTTGGGGCTTTTGCTTTACCTTTTAAACCGTCTTTATCTTTATCTAAACACGTGAGTTTTCTCACTTTTACTCTTCTGATTCTCTCCCCCAGCCCATGGGGGGGGTGAGTGAGCGGCTGGGTGGGGCTTGGTTGCTGGCTGGGGTTAAACCACGACAGTCACAGTGTGTTCCACAAAATGTTATTCAATCATTGCCTGTATTATTTTTAGTCGTAGTTTATTTGTATTATGGTACAAACTGGAGGTTACTAAAGACGGAATGGATGTTCCCACTCCTGAGAAGTTCTAGTACGTAAGCCCAAAGAAAACTAGTTAGATGCAGTAGATAAGTGGAGGAAGAAAACCTAACTCTCTCATATGCAGTGGTATGTGTTGTAAAAACAACCAGGAATACTTGCCAGTTTCCATTTGCTTGATTATCAGGCCAGAGCGATTTACGAACTGCAAAAAGTAGAAATGCTATTGTGAGCACCCTGGCATTGTGTCCCAGGAAATAATGATGTTGCAACGTTCAGATCACATCACATCTGCCTGTCGCTGTTGGAATATGGAATAGATCTGATGCCCAGCTGCACTTTCAGAGGAAATCTGAAAAAGGAAGGGTCACAGGGAGGTGGCCCTGTTGGCGGCATCACTAGTTACAAGATGATTTGCTTTTTTGGTGTATCCAGTGGCAAGTGCCTGGTCTGTATTTGTATACAACTTGAAAGCAGAATGATTTGCATTAGATAGCATAGATGCAAAAACGAACATATGGATTGTTTTGAAGGAAGTGAAAATTGTTTTGTTTCTGCAAACTCGTGCATTTAAAAATACGTTGTCAAAAAATTTCCAAACCCGTTTTTCCTTCAAACAGTTCTGTGAAAGCTTGTTTAGGGATTAATATTACAGGCTTGAGTGACTTGAAGTTGTAAGAACCCTTGGAATGTGTAAAGAGGGGAAGGATTCCATAGATAAGGCTGAACTCTGAACTCAGGGCACAATCCAGTTTATTCGTTAATCTCCGCCAATAAAAGCAGCATCAGCTGTCTGAGTGAGTCAGGACACTACTCCTCCCGTTTAAGTTGTTCAAATAAAGAAATAAGCTATTACACCTGAGAAGAGGGCAAAGAGGCGTATTGTGTTGTTCTTGAGCTTTGAAGCACATAAAGCAGTAGTGTACAAAAAAAAAAAAAAAAAATAGAGGAAGTTTTCTTCTGAGGTTGCATACTCGACTCAGTGTCATGAAATTTAATCCCCTTGCAGGGCAGATGGGTTTTTTGGTTTTTTAATTAAACCATTGCCCTGACACCACCTCCCCCCTGCCCATTTCTGTTCCTGTGTATCTCAGCATTTGCAGGGTTGCAGGTGGATGAGCAGTTGTGCTAAAAATTGCATGAAAAGAATCGGGTACTTTTTGGTTTGTTTGTTTTTAAAGGTAATGTTTGTGCTTAATGTGGCTGGAGAAGGCATTTTACTCTAAGCAGCAACAGTTTGTCAGAGGCCGCAAAATAAACTTGTGAAATAGCTAGTCAATGGGGGGTGTCCACAGAAGCATTTCCAATGTGATTGGGAACTCTATCGTGACTGAATTGTGCAGCTATGGAAGCAACAAATTAGGAGCTACCTGCGTCTGTGCAAGCAAGGAAGAGGGGAAAAGAGAGACATCGATTGCTGCTGTGCTTTCATTCGGAAATATTTCTGTTTCAAAATGGTAAAAATCCGACGCGGACATGACTCCCAAGTCCAATATTTTCTCCGTAGAGACCCTTTATTTAGTTTGCATGTTAACGTGCTTACCTTTTCGTGATCGTTATGGTTACCTCCTCCTGACTTCAACCCTCGGTTAAAAAATGGTTCGTGATTGTAACACAGAAGTAGGATGAGACTTACTCTTGGGTCATAGTTGCATCTTGGTTATAATGGTCACAGAGTGAAGCCGGGGGTGTTTGAAATGCGGAATTACTAGCTATTTGGAAATCTGCAAGAAAAAAATGAAATTGCATAAGCTTCAAATCCAGGATTTTACATTCTTTTCCGATTGTTGCTTGTGAATTTGGGTGGACTACCTAAAAGAGCCTGTGAGCCTTGATTTTTTTTTTTTGTTTTAAGACAGTAATGTCTGGGCAGCTGTTGAAAATTAGATTTCTTTATTTTAGGGTCCGATTTTAGTTGAGCATTACTCTTGCTCCCCAGAAATAAAGGCATGTATAATCACAATTTGTTCTCAAAATTTGAAATGAGTATTACGGGCAGAACAAACTGTTATTTGGTCATTTACCTGGAACATCATCTCATGACCTTATGAACATCAGGAGGTTGCTGTGTCATTCTGATTCTCATGTACTCAATATCTTCCTTTTTTACATCATTCCAGCTGATTTTCTGACCTAAGGCATCCTTTGTTTTCTTATGGTCAGAGTATGTTGTGATCTTAAGAACTGGGCATGAGTGTGAAGGTCAGAACAATTGGTTTCTATTCCTGTCTGTGGCTGAGTGATGGACTCAGAATCCTTGCCTCTGTTAAACCTATCTGCAAAAATGGAGATAATTCTGCTTACAGACTTACTTGAAGCACTTCGAGGGTTATCTTTTTTGATAGGCTGCTTGTTAGGGAAGGATAAAATGGCTTGAGTGCTTGTGCCAAAACTAGACTGCACTGAACATTTGGAGAAATTGCTTTTAATTTAAATTTTCACTCTTGCTGCTAGTGTAAGCCAGAAGGGAAGTACTTCTTCAAAAAGCAAGTCTCACTAGCTTTTTTTTCTTTCAGGGCTCATGGAAAGCAGGAAGTGCAGCAGTCCCTATGAAAAGAGTGCAACCCATGTTTTTAATGAATAAGGTTGGGGGATCACTGACAAGACTGTATTCTTATTTAAAATGAGTTTCAAACCCTACTGCTAGTGTTGAAGGACACAGTCCTCAAGGTGCAAAAAATACTCTGTTCTGCCATTCCTTTTCAAATAGGGACTGCTCAGCACCCTGCTAATTTGAGCTAAGGCTCTTGCTTAGAAGATTCCTAATGAAAGGGTCGGACTTCGAAGTGGAGACAAGACCAGAAAAAAATACTCTTAGGACTCCAAACTATACAGTACCTTTAATGTGTGTAGGGCAGTGATGGCAAAATTTGTCAGATGGAAAATTTATTGTTAAGAGATCATTGTTATTAGTACCAGCTTCTTTTTAGTGCCAGACAGGGTGGTGTTGTCAAGGGTTTGCTATTCCTGACCTCTACAAATTACATCTTTCAGAACAGACTCCTACGTCACGCTGGAATCGATGTTCATCGTTAACTGTGTTGTGGGGATGTGGGTAAAGTCTGCTTGACGACAGGCTGTGCTGCCCCAGCGGCTGCTTTGCCCTGCCTACATCCTGCGTTGCCCTTGAGAGCTCTTGCAGACAGTTGAGGGTTGGGAAGGGGCAGCAGCTGAGGTAAGGGAGTGTCTGCTTGGTTGCATAGAAACCTGTCCCTTATCACCTGCCACCACTTCTTTGAAAGGTTGCTCAAGGTTTAAAGTTCTGGGTTTGAGTAATCAGTCCAGCATAAGACCTTACAAAGGGAAACAATGGCTGAATACAGTGCTATAAATGCTGTCACTAAGGAAGTGGCTTGGTTTGCCTGAATTTACAACCTTCCTGAGACAATCCAAAATGCACTGCTTAGATTCTGCCTTTAAAAGAAAAGTGTCCTCTTGGCTATATTTTTCAGCCCAGTTTCTGCCCCCTCCCCCCATGTATTTTTTTTTTTTTTTTAAAGCCACCATTTTCTTCCTGTGCTTGTTCTCTAGGGCTTTTTTTTGTCATTATAGCATGTTTCTCAGTGGAGATGCTTTTTTTTCCCCTTCAAAAAAAAAAAAAAAAAGAAAAGCAGCCTCTCGTCAGAGGAATGTGCAAGCAGAGTACATTTAAGAGCCACATTCTGTGCTGCCATGGCAACCAGAGTTTTAAAAATGATACCGTCGGTGTTCCAAAATGATGCAACCTACAATGAACATCAGGAATAATTAAGAAAAGTAGAGTGTGCTCTATGCTCAAGAGAAGAAACGATGAGGGGACCATTTCTCTGTTGATCCCCCCTCCTTCCCCCCGCCCCATGACATTTACTGTTGTTTGGGTTTTTTTTTTTTTTTTGCGCTGGTAATATTCTCACAGTGGTCAATGGCAGATTTGTTAGAGACCTTAACGTTTTGTCCCTGAGTGGTTTTATGAGGTAGCCTGCTGGTGATTCTGCTGAATCTATTTATTTGTTTACTTACTTATTTATTTTAATAACTGCAGTACTGGGATGTAGCTCTGCTAGGTAATAAAGTCTTGACCCAAGGGCCCAATGCCAGCCTTCTTCCATGGCCTTCCAGTCTGTGATGGTATCAATAGCAAGGTATTCTTGTCACAATATACAAGCTCTGTCATAGTATAAAGGCCATGCATTTAGTATTATCCCTTTTTATGCTTCATTTCCATCTTTCATTATACTACCAGTAATGGAGAGGGAGCAGTAAAAAATGGAAGTCCCAGGGGTAGGTGATGGTGCATGGAGGAGTCAAGAGGGCTTGAAAATGGCAAAGGTCACAGGTTAAGACCCTTTACTGGGAAGAACAGAAGCAGTCTGAACTTGTTAATGAAATGACTGCGATTTTTAGTGTTGGGTAGAGAAAGTGAGGAGACTGGAAAAGAATAGCAGCCCAAGCTTTCTGTGAAGTCTCATGAAGCTTAATTGTGAATATTGCTGCTAATCCAATGAACTGGATACCTTCTCCTACCTCATTTTTTTTCTAAACCAGAAATCAACTTTTTTCCAGATAAACTGTTCAGTCTGTTTAGGAGAATAAGGTTGAATCCTGCTGTCTCCTGGACACCAAAGAAGAAACTATATCTGCTAATTAAATTACTAAAATTCAGATAGCCTTGAAACTTCCAAACAGGACTGCTTGCCTTGGGGAAAATGAGTACATTTCCAGTTTGAGGACCAACGTTCCTTTAATGGACAGTGGAAGGTTCTGCTCTTTTGCTGGTGCATCAGATCTTCATTACCAGCCAAACTGAGTATTTTAAACACAGATTTGTGCATGAAGGTAGTGTAAACCAACAAAATTACCCCTGACTTTTAACTTCCTCAAAAGTTGTGAAGTTTGTCTTTCCTTTGCCTGCGATGCATGTATTCTGCTTTCTGTGCCCTCGCAGCTCAAACATAGAGAAGCCTTGAGAAACGAATTCTGAAGTCTTTCAAGGTTGTTTAGTGATGTATCTTAAACAAAAAACGATAATAATTTTTAAAAAACCAGCCAGAAGTGAATAGTACAAGGACAGCTCACTCCCATATGTTAGAGAATTAGTGAGATTACACATCCCAGCAGTGAAATTGCCACCTACAGCCGTACCTCCACACCCCCACGCTCCCTTCCCCCTCCTTCCAGCATCCCCACCCGGAAAGTAAGAAAGAAACATCTTTGTGGTAATGTGGAGTTTCTTGTTCTTAACTGTTCGAGGTAAATCTGTAAAAGAACACCGAGTTCATGCCCCAACCACTTCCCAAGAGTCTGGTATTATAAGAATCTGATTTCTTTTTTCTTCTGCTGACGAGACAGATTGAAAGTGTATTTTACAGGCACACCCTTTCAGGTTTCTCTATCTCCTAGCTTGCATTAATTTTTAATCACTTCCTCCAGTTGACATGCAACAACGCCTCTAAGGACTGGCTGAATTTATTCTCAGGCAAGCACTACTCAGCCTTTATCAAAAAATCTAAGGTGACATGACCTTAAAAACTTCAGAAAATGGATTCTAATTTCAGATATGCTGGTATGCATTGGCTTCAGGGGAGCAATACGAGCCTCACTGAGATTGGAATCTGTCCACAAAAAAAGCCCCTTGCATTGTAGAGCAAATTCAGGCTTCTGGATTTTCTGGACTGTCATGTGTGTCTGTTAGCGGAGGATTTGTTGTGCAATTACGGAATTACAGAATTGCTGCCCCGTTCTCAGGCAAGGGAGAAGGTCCTGCTGGTCCATTAACCCTGCTGTTTAGAAGTTTAAAACTCATTGTATTTCAAGCAAGCAAAGTGAATACTTAGGAGGATGCAAATGTCTGTATATGGATACATATTCAAAGGTCTCTATATAAAATACTCCGTAGATAATTAAAGATGCCAGTTCATTTCCCAGGTGATGTGCCAAATTGATTCCAATTAGAACATGTAACTAGAAAACCAACATGGGGGTAGGGGGTTTATGGTGTATTGAGTGTGAGTAACCTTTCCACGTGAAGTATACGCCCGTGGTGTTTTGAAAAGTAGCAGGCACTACGCTTATGGGATCCAAACACTCTTTTTTAATATTCTGTTCCCAGGTGCTATGGTGGCAGTTTTTAGTGCTAGAACCTTGCTGTCTAACAGCCTTTGCTGCTAGTTCGTAGGCTGAGAATTCAGGTCAGAAACCTGAAAGAAGCTCAAGGTAATGTTTAGGGTGGAGCGTGTGGACGTGTTCCCTTGAATACACAGAAATACAGAAAGCACCAAGCTCCTTCCATGCAAATGCTTCTTTAAACCACTGGTAGGGGGTTGCCTGTCCTGGAGGCATAAGAGGAAGTCATGCAGTGCTGGTGAATGGATTTGCCTTGGACATAGTCCCAGCCAGGGAAACTGTGTGTCAATTTTAGGGCAAAGGTTCCCCTTGGGTGACATTCGACAGTATTTCAAATATACTGTGTGCGTTACTGAGCCTGTGTGTGTTAGTCCTCTGCCTTGAGACAAATAAGGCTTCAGAGAATTAATGATCTGTTTGCTGGGGATGACCCTGCTTGTCTCTGAATGACAAAGGAGTGGCTTATGTCTGCAGACTGGGTAAGTGAATGCTGTCAGCCCAGGGCTGTGCTGTCAGATGCACAGTCAGGTTTGCAGATTTCTAAGCAGGCTTGCTGTCAAAGATTGCGTTTACTTAAACACGTCTACAGGTACGCATACACAGAGCGGTATTCGTGTTGACTGCGTGTCGCACAGATGCCTATTAAAGGACATGCGACATGCATCTTGCATGCCAGTGTGTCAGGCCGGAAAACCACGTATGGCTGTACCAGGCCAGCAAGGGAAAACAGCCTCTCTTTTCCCGGGCCTCCCTGCTGCGGCTTCGAGAATGCCTGCGAAATGCGTCAGTCCTGGCGCGGCGACGGCGAGCGGGCAGACGGGGCGTGCGATCGCAGGACGGAACAGCCGCAGTCTGGGCTCCCAGCCTCCTGGCTAGACTGGAGAAACTTATAATTGAGTTCCTGAGCCTCCCCTCCCCTCCCCGCAGCTCGGCTGAAAAACACCCTGGCTCCCAGCCATGCCCTTTCGCAGTGACCTTGCCTGCAAATAGCGCGCAGGAATTTTTACAGGCACTGTGCACTTGGAAAAAGGGTTGGGGGGGTGTCGGTAGGGACCTGGGAAGGAGGGCACGCCGGTCCCTTCAGTTTAAAAACCAAATCTCATCGGCTTCCCCTGTCAAGCCCACCTCCCACCCCCAAAACCACCCAGCCCATGAATTGCAAATTCCGTTTCATTGTGCTTGCTCTTTTTTACAGTGCTATAGATTAATTTCTCTCTTCTGATGGTATGACAAAGTATAAATCTCTACAGATTGATGTAACTGATTGGTTTAAAGGAAATTGTTTCATGTAGTGGCAGGATGATACACTATATGCTTACGTTCCTTGCACATATAATTATTCTTTGGCATATATGTAAAAAATGCGTACATAAAATATAGGGAGAGTGAGAGTGTATAATGAATGTATAAAAATGTTCATATATCCAGTTATGCATGAACATAATATAAAATGATACTGGTAATGGCTGTCTACTTAGTATATATACATAAAAAGCAGCAGCAGCCACTGGCTAAAAATAACCCCGAATTCTTCTCTCACATTACATCAATTAAGGTTAGAACATTTGATGTAAAAAGTTGGGCGTTAAATTCTGTTTAAGAATTACTGATTCTTCTGGGACACTGTGATGCAGGCTATAGAAATCACTGGGCTAGGGATGTGGGAGCCACACGTAATTTTGCCTCTGACCAGCTGTGTGGCGTTGAACAAGCCGCCTTGACTCCTCCACTTTCTATCAGCGATATTAAGTCAAATTGCAAGCTTTTTTGGGGGGGGATGAGTGTGACCCATGTCAGCATAGGCATCCCCTGAAGGCTTGCTGGGGCCTCTGGAAGCGCTACTGGAGCAGCAGCATCGCTCACGCATTTCCAACTAGAGCTTTGAAAATCGGGGAATGTTCTTGCTGCTCCGTCTTTTGGTGTCGTAAGAGAGATCCTTGCTATAGCTGCGCTGTGCGGTCCCCTGGGTTTGAAGGTGTTCAGCACTTTGCAGGATCATGCTTTTCACATGTTGCCACCTTGCTCTCAAACACCGTGTCACGGTGTAACGTGTCAGTTGTACCAAACTCTTCAGGCACATATTAGAACTTTCACGATACAAAAGGAAAAATTGATTATCTAGAAGTGGCTTTAATTACAACTTGCTTTTCTTGTCTGCTGTCCTGGGTTTATGTCTGTGGCAGCCCGCTCCCCGTAGTCAGCAAGCTTCTTTTTACTGCTCGCAAAAGTTCAGCTGTTGCAATCAAAGGTAATTTTGTTTTGCAAGATACTCATCTCCAAAGGAAGGGCCAAGAATAGGGGTGAAAGAGAGGACAGTAGGCAGATGACTTACGCGTTTCTATCAGGTCTTTCTGACAACCCCAATAATTCTTTAATGGCTTCCTAATAAAGTATAACATCATTATGTCTGAGAGGTTTTTTGGACCACTTTTCTACTTGTTCACTAAAGGGTATGAAAAAGAACCAGTCAAAATCAGACCTCTATATGTGTGTCTACGCTGTGTTGATGTGATGCTACAACAGCGTCCGAGTTCTTTTTATCTTATATACAGAAAGGGAATAATGGACTAAATGTCGTTACGGGTAAATTCAACTGGAAGATTCATCGGTACGTACTATGCTCCTGGCACCTTTTACATAAGCAACCCAGCGACTCCCCAGAGGGTTTTGATACCTGAGGGATCAAAAAAAGAAAAAGAAAAAGAAAAAGGGATTCTTCTGTTGCAAGATAGAATTTGCTTAGCGTGGCTTTCTCTGAGACATATGGTGCAGCAGCACCTGTTTTATAAGTATGATCTCAGTGCAGAGAGAGCAGATCCTCGCGAATAGAGGAAATTTCGTATCTCCTTCCCATAATTCCACCTGGCTGCCACCTGCTCCCACATTTAATTGGCCCCGGTCCCTTGGCTCCCCACACCGACCGCAGGGGAAGCAGGAGGAAGCAGAGACAGACAGTGAGTATGCAAAGTGTTGTGGGGAAACAAAAGGGACTTCGAAAGAGCAGCTCAGATAGAAGCCAGGCTGGTTCATGTCAGACTCGTCTGTCATCAAGGGGCGGTGACTGGCCGGAGTATCATAGCCTGTCATTTCGTGTGAAGACACAGCACAGCTTCTTGTCCACCTGGGCCCAGTAATCTCAGTAACTGGGTGTAAAATGTGTAGCGATTCACACTCGGAAGAAAGATCCATTGCCATTCGATACTGGACTAGCGGTTCAGAAGTTTCCATCCTTCTAGTTTTGTAGCACATAATAAGGGTGATAACAGCTGGGAGTATCGATGTGCAGTTGGCAGTAACATCCACACACCAGGGATAAACATCCTGACAAAACTGAAGTGTTTATTTGCATGTGGATGTCACTGCTTGGTAAATTCCAACACATCTGGTTATCACCAGGGAGATTTGCCAATAAAAAGGAGGGTGCTTTGCCTCATTTTTCCCAGAACAAAGTGAGCATGGCTGCTCATGTAAAGAAAGTTTGAGAAGCTGATACTTAACAGATTTCATTTTTCCTTGTCTGTGTTCACCCCCACCTCTACTGAGTTCAACCACCTTTTTTCACTTAGTATGACCACAAATATTTAACCACGGTTTCTTAACTTAATCTAACCACACTGGTAGCTTGTGGTAAAGACCAGCAACTTCGGAAGGAAAAGCTGTAGTAATACAATGAACCTGCGTGGATCTGTTTGTGAGCTGAGCACTAGTTTGAAACACTTACACCGCACTCGCGTGCCCATGTGCCCTTGTTACTCAAAAGTGCCTTTACAGAATGTGGAATGTCAGGCTCTGAAACGAGTTCAAAAATTAAGTTGTTAGCCATAATTTTAAAGCCTTATCTATTGCACAGATCGGTGTTTTGTAATGGCAGCTCACTATTATCCTGGTTTTCTTCTCTAGGAAGACTGAGGCAGCGAGGGGAACAGCTCAACGTCCTTCACTGAATTGACATACAGGGAAAACCCCCTCGCTCCTAGTGCAGCGTGTGTAGAACAGTCTATCCCAGCAGTTTTGCCCTTACAGATCATTTTTCTCTCACTTTTACATATGTACACTGGACAGCAAGCTGGAGTTAAAGGCTCAGAACGCTTGAAATAAGGACTTCTTATGCAGGTGGGCCCTGAGCTACAGGTAGAGGGGGTATGGCTCAAATTAATTCTTGGGAAAGTCAAGATTCACATCAGTGTTGTGCTGTAAAGTGAGCAAGCTTTCCAGTTCTGAACGAGGCCTACAATTCCTTGCTGTCCCACAGCAGCTTTCAGAAGTGTTCTCCATCCATTTCTGCCACACAAAATACGCAGGCCTAAACTATTCAAAGTTCTTGAAGACCAGATTTTCACTGACACATATTAGAAGATGCTTCTCAGTTAGCTTAGGGGAGCCGTTTTCCGTCATAGTATTTTCTTTTGCTGTGCAGTGGAGCTCTGGATTTCATTTCAGCACCTGGTTACTGGATGGACACCTTCTCCCTCTCAACATGCAGGAAAAGGGAGGAGAAGGACATCCGGAGGGGAAAAATGTTGCTTACATGGTCTTGGCGTGACTGAGACTGTCTGCAAAGAGATAATACAGCATGTTGGGGCCACGAGAGACACCCAGACAGTGTGGTGTAGCTCTTGCTGATTTGCAGCGCTAATTTAACCTTCTTTCTATGTACTGCATTTTCTTATAAGAATATTCTTATTGTCTGTATGTCCCGTATGCGTGCTTTTAGAAACGGAGCTATGCTGCAGCAGTGGGGAGAATCTGTGGAAGGGGGAGATAAGAAAAACCACCTCAGTTTTAATGAGAATGAATTGCTTTTGCTTTGGTTCCAGAACATTCCTTTCCTATAAGGCTCGAATGGTTACTTATATACTTATAAGGCTCGAATGGTTACTTATACTTACATAGAGCAGTGTATGAAATTGTCTTTTACCTTATATTCTGTGAGGCTCTGAGTTTTCTTTAGCGTGTGCCTGCGTGAGATGTCAGAAAAACACAGGAAGCAGGGGTTACTGAGCTTTCCTATGGTTTGTGCTGCTTACATGAAGGAATGTGCGCACGGTTCTTCAGGTACAGAGCCCAATTGCCGGTGTTTGGGACGCTGTTGGATTTAGTGGAGGAAGGAAGAGGCCAAGATGACCCTTGTTTAGCTCTTCCTCAACAATCTGGCACGTAGCTTTTGCTTCTCACCTCTCAGTTCCAAATTTATTTTAAAACATTGTAAGTGTTCAGAAGATGATGGATGTGAGAGCTCAGATGTCTGCGTATGTGGAGAAGTGCACATCCACAAGCAGGATCCTTAGTACTCGTTCCAAGGTAAGCTGTCTGTCTCCGTCAATTAGAACTTTAGAGCAGCCTCAGGGCTGCTCTGTCTTTCTGCTTCTGGGTGTAGACATATCCTTAAAGTGTGCAAACACAAACACAGTGCGTTGTTACACCTGTGGCTGGGCTGAAGCAGAACTTGCACCATTACAGAAGCCATTTATATAAAATCTATTCTTACAGGGCCTTTTTGTTTACTTTGAGGCTCCTTTATGCTGCTGTAAAGAGGTTTTAATGCAATTTAGAACGCACTGCACAGTCTGTCACCAGCTTCCAAGCACACAAATGGGAAAATTAACAGCTGTTTTCAAGTGTAGCTGATTTCCTGAGGACCGCTCTAATGGAACACAGAGATGATAGTGAAATGCAGTAGCAGAATAGAACGGCAGGAGCTGACCCTCTAAATCATCTTGAAGTCAAACAGCATTAAACAGTTCCTGATGCCGCCTGCCAAGCGCATATTATCGTAGGGTCTCTGAGTAGTGCAGCCATTTACAGATAAGAAGAGGTTAGTGCCCTCGGAGGGGTGGGGTAGTGTTTACAGGGGCGTCGGTACCAATTTTGCAAGTCAATACAGTATCTGTTTCTTTGCCTTTTTTCATACTTAAGGGGGGACAATCCAGCGCCAGGTAGAACTTCTCTTATTTTGAACAGAGAGAGGCAGGCAGCCAGGCAATTACTCTTTGAGTGTTGTAGGTGGCCCGGACACGGTGCTTGTATCGTGTGTCTCTTGCTGGTATCTAGATACAATTTCCGATGTGGTGCACGGTTAGAGTTTAGTGAAGAGTTTTGCAGTCGCTCCAGTGGAAGCTGGGACTAAGGATACGTAAATTTAATTCCTTTGCCACGTAAATCCTCTGTAAGCACGATCCAAATCGTGTTAATCCAGATCTGTAGAAAGGGGCCTTTCTTTTCCTCTTCTTTGGATTGTAGACTCTTTGGGATCGGATTTGCTTGTATACGCATGTGTTTGTAGCACTCTGCTCTTGTTTGAGATATGTAAAAACGTTTGCAATGTTCATACCAGAAGAACAGGCTCAATTGAAAGTTTTTAGAGTTTTTAGGTCTTATCAGTGAACTGAGAATTCTTCCCCTCTGCCACGGAGGAAGCAAGGGTATAGCGAGCCCGGGACTGTTGCTTGATTGCAGAACAAAGGAGGAAGTAAGGAGGCCACACCCTTTATATGTTCCCTTCCTCTGCACGGATGTGAATTTCGGACTGAAACTTAAAAAGATCTTAAAGGTAGGGGTGTACTTGTTACCTAGAAAAAAAATAGCCTAGATGGTACAGCGTCTGTGCAAGCTGTTGTGCACCAACCGAATCTGGTTTTGCTGCCAGCTGAAACAAGAAGTTACGTACGATTCTGTTTTTCTCCTTTCCATATTTCTTTTTTCCATTAGCTTTAGAGTCAGTTAATGTTTATACAGACTGAGTCACCCATCCCTACCCAGCCACCAAAGAATGCATTTAATTCACAGCTCAAGAAGCGAACTGAATGTTTAAATTGACTCAACCTTTGTGGAGGCTTTGATCCATTCTGGAGAAGAGTGACTAAGTGAAACCAGGGGAAGTCAGCTTGCAATACCCCAGCTTATGGCTTTTGCTGTAGCATCATTTTCACAAAGAACACTGGACGTTACAAGCAGTTTGGGAGTGGCATCATGAATTCTGGAGCTGGGACAATGGCTGCTTTCTGCAGTGCACAACAGTGCAAAATGACTGGGCAGCAGCCAGTGTCGCAAAACATTTGGGGCTCTTCAGACTGTTTATAGAAGTGCCAGCCCCTTTGAGTGCTTGGATTTGGATACCTTAGAGGGATTTAATTTTCATAAAGTGCTGAATACACACGTTCTGAAAAACAGGACGCTGGAAACTTGACATAGGAAAAGCCTTGGTCGTTGCCTTTTTCAAAATGCGTGCTCTTTGGTCAGTTTTTCAAATGTCAAACCAATGATATTAAAATTTAAGTTGATCAGATATGGTCCAAGACCATAGCGTTAAAACAAGCCTTCTTCTCTGTGTCCCCCCCTGCAGTATTTGTTATACTTTTGGAGCGCTGAAGGATTTTAATGCAGCTGGATTTAAGGTGTAAAGAACGAAGCTGTGTGTTGCTGGTTATGGGAAGTATTCTTGATCTCTCCTCTAGGGACTCTACAGTGTCTGGAAAGGATCCCTTCCAGGATGTAGTGCCATGCTCATGTCTCTGACCCCCTACTCCATACTGAACCAAGTGCTTCATCAACTTGGTTTCAGAGCCTCGGAGAAAGGGGGTAAATTGTCTCTTTTGAGCCGTGCGATTCCTGTTGTACGTTTTCTGGTGAACAGCCAGCAATCCCTGCACACTGCCTCTCTCTTCTCCCTCCTATGCACACTCTGTCTCTCTGGCTTTTCCCTTGCCTTTTGTGCCAAGAATGTGGTGGGGGAAGGGGAACCGCACAGGAAATGCCTCTTCTTTGCTCTAACGACATTTCCAGCTGCATTTGGATGGGAGAATTCGAGGAGGGGGAAAGCATCAAATCAGTGGAAAGTTGTTCAGCTGCCAAGTCAAACTGGTACATTTTAGCTCTGGAGACAGTAGAGCCTTTTCTCCTGAATTTTGGCCCATTTTTAAAGTTCCGTTTTTGGAAAAGCAGGGGGAAAAGAAGTTAGTGACATCAGTGCTCCTGGTTTTTATTTATATGCATATTTTTTTCAGCAAAAGTGAAGCTAAATTGTAGCTTTACTTCTAAAGGTTGCAAGCGCAGTCGGTTTAGGAAAGCTTAAGAAGGCTGATACCTTTTTCCTCCATAGCAAGGAGTGCCTGCCTGCCTATCTATCTTTTTGTCTGTCTGTCCATCCGCCTGCCCACCCACGTGCAGTGCCAGAACCTCCTGCTTAACTGCCTTCCATCCTTCTACTCGGTGGTATTCTGTAGTAACGTGCCTGTCACAGCTGGGGCGTACGTTAAACCCATGCATTGCAATGCAGGATCAGCCCTTTTTCAAGGAACTGGATTGATCAGTACGAGGATAGCCTTACAATTTATGAGGTGCCAAGGAAGCAGAGGGCTCAGCTGCAAAGAAAAGAAATGGGAGAGATGTAGAGAGGACAGGAGATGAAAGGTGTTCTAACCAGATAGCATGATTTCTTTTCTGCATCTCAGTCCAACGAGGAGGAGGAGTTTTCCCCAAATTGTCGAAGTGTTGCAGGAGGAGATGGGCTCTGCCTGTGGCATGCTAAATTTAGAGTTTCTCTCTCTCGTTGGTTCAGTGCCCAGCATCCCTGAGATCTTTTGTTCGGTTCATCTTCAAATAGTATTCTTTTTGTGGCTTGTGAGAGTAAAATTTGTGGTGGACCTAACAGAAGTGGCAAGCAAGTATTAGAATCTTTCCGATGGTAAATGTTAGGGTCTTAACAGTTAAGAGTGCCGTGTGTTTTGCAGTTGTTTGCCATATAAACTGTGCTCCTTTGAGTGAAGTGCAGTGAGACATCAAAGCTCTGCGGCAGCTTTACCTTGTGAAAAAAGGTTTTAAAAGGAGGAGGAAAGAAAGGGGAGGGGGGGAAGCTTGTTATTAGCAGCCTGGTTGTCTGCATTTAGAAAACCTATTAAAAATGCATCATGCTGAGGAGACAGTCTGCACAGTGTGTAAAAAAGATGGGTTGCAATAATTCTGTCTGGGTGTTTTGAACCACAGCCTCAGACAAAATACATAGGATGGGGAAGGGGGGGTTGGGAGTAAAATTCTGAGAAAAGTTGCTCACTGCTACTGCAGTTGCATTCTGGACTCAAACCAAACGCGTAACTGTGCGAGGGTCACAGCGGAACTGCAGCAGGCAAGAGGAAAAATGGGAGCAGGATGATGAGGGTGCAGGAGGTGATCTCTCCTGTAACGCTGAGATGATATTCTGGTGAAGTTACAGAATGAGAGCTGGAGTTCAGCTCAGCTGGACTGATGCCAATCTCTCTTGAGCTAGGGTAAATCAAAGATAACTTTCTGGAAGTCACATAGCAGTACGTTGATGGGAATCTCCGATATGACTTAACTGAAACACAAGAGTTGTTTGATTCTTCTTCTCTTTGCATTTGAGGTTAAAAGGAGTGCACAGAGGTAGCAGAATGCCCTGAGGAAGTGCATGGGGAGAATGGAGAGTCCAGTCTTTTAATTCTCTGCATTTGAGTGAGTCTGCATCTCTCTGCATTACCCAGTGGATCATGGTTAATGCCCTGGCACAAAGTTTCAGGTCACCACCAGCAGGGCAGTTGAATCAGTCACCTGTGTAAGCATCTTCTTCATGCACGTGAGCGTTGTAACTGCCATCAGAAACAGGCGTCGTGCTTGCACTGCGTGCTGCAGGCCTGGCTAAGTTACAGGGATGGTGTGTAGCATCTCACAGAATCCAGCTGTTAGTCCCAGGGCTTTTTTCCCCCCCCCAAATCTGCAGTTGCTGCATTTACCACATAACCGTATTCTTTCTCCGACAGCATGGAAGAGCAGATGGGGTCTAGTATAATGCCAGCTTCTCTGCAGCCTTCTGTCTATCCTTAAAGAGAGGAGAGGGGAGGGGGTGCTGGAACTTCCTTCTTTCCAGGGCTGAAGCACCATTTGCCCTGAGGGACCCCACAAAAGCAGAGGTCACCAGACTTGTCCGGCACATGCTGTTTTCACGTCCTACAGGGTAAGCTGTTGGCTGTGAGCAGTCTGTGCCCTTTTTCTTCTCCTTTCCAAAAAGCTGGATTCCTTTAGCTTTCTACTCGCAAGCCTTCTGTGGCCTGTTCTGTTGGCCCTTGCTGCTTTCTGGGCACACAGGGGAGGCCAGCGAGTGCACAGGGGAGGCTAGTGTTTCCTGCAGGCTGGGAGGGAAAGAGCAGCAAGGGAGCTTTGAGCCTGCCTCTTTTGATAGCAGGAATTGTTTTTACTTGGCATTTCCATACTCTGTAGCTATGCTGTTTTCTTACCTAACATTGCAGGAGAATAATTGTAATACTGCAAGGCTGGGAGTTCACTTACTCTGACCTTTTGGAAATCTTTTTCTGCAAAGGTTTGAGGCTTTTTGGGTTGAAAGGCAAACAAAAAATATTACAGAAACCCCTAAACTGTGATAAATAATTTCTTCCGTCTATTACTACTTTGTTGTTCTCCTCTCTTGCATCAGTTTGTTGTATGAAGATGTTTTGAGTGAAACGCTGTACAGTAATGGAGCAAATCAGTACCCAGCAAGGTATTTCCTCACAGTCTCTCCACTCAGAACTTCATTTTAACGTTGGAAACAGTCTTCTGCTCTTGCAAGCATAAATCCTTGTTGCTTAAAGGAGAGCTGTCTAATAGCTACGCATGGCTCTTGACACATAGCTGCGCTGGTCTTAGTCTGTATGGTGGGTTAGGGCACAGAAGAGAATTTTAGAAGAATCGGGTTTTGTTCTTAGTTGTACTGGCTTTTTATGGCAAATTATTGTGTCCTCTTATGTCTGTTTCTTCAACTGCAGAAAGTCAGTTAAAAACGTCTGATTGATTTGTATGCATTTTGATGTCTGCAAAGTCATATGTGAATGACGTATGCTGCAATATTGTAAACTCACGACAAACTGCTGGTTATTTAGTGTGATTGTGCACATCATTTTTTCTGTTGTGTTTGAATTTGTCCTTAATTACCTCTGATAGGTACTGTTTCATAATATTGTTATGCTTACTTTATATATGCATGAGGACATGCTAGATAGGTTCAAGGATCTGTCCTTATACCTCAGGGTGGATAAAGAACTCCCGAGTCCTGATTCGCAGAACTGGGTACTAGTCTGAAGACAGCAGATCATTTCACGTGTCCTTCTGGGCATCCTTGGTTTCTGCTCATAAAATTTTGTGTTTAGGGTGTGAAGTCTTCAGTGTGTCCCCCTTCTATCGTTGTTAGCTGCAGCCATTAACTTACCATAAGCTGTATTAGAAGGATGTGACCCAAATAAAACAACAATTTAAGGTCAGTTGGTGATTTACAGTGTCCTTTTTGCTACTTGGCTTAAAGAGATTTGTGAAAGGCTGGGGCAGCGTGTGTCATGCTGTGTACAGGCTCTGACAGTGGTGCTTCGAAATGCTTCAAAGGCAACGGAGTGCTGATGTCTAGTGGGATATACTGTGAAATTTGCCATGGGCCAGTGAGCACTGAAGAGCTGAAATGGAGCAGCAGATAGACAGAAAGACTTCATTTTACTTTGTTTTCAGTTTCTTTCCGTATTGTCTCGATTTTGAGGTGAGCTGTTATTTTTACTGGCACATGGAGATTGATGAAGCTAGAAGAAGAATAGCAAAAGTGTATGATCATGTGAAAGGCGATGAAACAATTCTTCTTAATTGCAAGATTGTTCTTAATCTCAAGATGACCTGAGGCAGTAAAAGTTCCAAAATAAGATACCGTGCTTGTGTCAGTGGAGTACGATGCGCGTTAAAACCTTTGACCTCTCTCATTAAGTTCACCTCCATACTCTAAGGGGAAGTGAGAAAGGAAAAGATAATATTTACTATAAGAGATAAATATTTACCATGTTTGGGTTGGCCCACAGTGCAGTTGGAGTCGAGATACAACTTTCAGAGCTGTGTAAGCATCTTCCAGAGCAAGGGCAGTGCCAGTCAGCAGCAGGCCTCTTTCATCGCTTGTTAGTACAAAAAAACTCCAAAGCATCCCATTTGCAAGAGCAAACGTGTCAGGAGTGTTACATGAATGTAACTAGATGAACGGTAAGTTTTTTACACAGTAGAGGGGGTCAGCCTGTTGTAGGGAAATGTCCAGGGCTTCTCAAGGCCATTTCCTTCGGGCAGCCCTGCCATATCAGAGAGGAAGAACAAATTAAAGTAACTGTACTAGCTCACCTCTGTGCAGAACAGCATTCTGGAGCTGCTGGTGTTGATAATCCCTGCCCAGAAACACGGGCTTTTTTTGCTGTGGATGGGAAGACACAAAAGTCCAAAGAACTGAAGACGTGGCTCATGGATGTCTGCAGGTGCTCCTCCGAGGCAGTGGTGATTTTGGTTTGGTTGCGTTATAGCGCTCGTATCCAGGAAAGAAAACACCTGTGAATGAGTGGTGACTCAAAAGGGTTGTCGGGTGGAATAGAGTTTGGGAGAAGAAATGTTACTTTTAGACCAGCTTTAAACTGGAAATCTTTGTTGGTCTACAATTCCACTAGTTTTATTTCTCTTTGGAAACCAGCTTAATCTTCTTGAGAGTTGTCTTTGTATTTATCCCATGTCACAGATGTCTTTTTAATAGGGAACAGAATGTATTTAGGTGCATGTTTTTTGTGCAAATACTATTTGCAAAAAATGTGAATAACTGGTTGGGTTTTATTCAAGGATCTTAAGATTATGCAGTCTGGTTAGTCTTCTAGGAGAAGCTCTGAGCCTGGTACGGTCTGCATGTGGATACCTGAAGCCTCTCCTTTTGTAAGTGTTCATTCTCCTCCTAACTGCTGGAGAAAAAAAGAGGAGGCAGGAAAAAGGCAAGAAGTTAGGAAAGGTTTTGTTGCTGTAAAATTGTATCTATGGTGTGGAGTAGAGGGCAGAAGATTCTGTTGCTCTCCTGGATAGGGCTCGCAGTCCTGGGTAGATGGGACTGTTGCCTTTATCCCGAGTAGTTTAGAACAATACCTTGAAGGATCAGATGTGCTTGGCAGCCTGTGGGTATCCTGGACATTTCTTTCCATGTCTCTGTGTTTCTCTTGAGTCTGCCTTGGGCCAGGCTGTGTTTGTGGAGCTGGAGGCTGGCTCAAACTCGCTGTTATGTCGGTTTCTATGGAGGAAAAAAAAACATATGGGTTGCCAGACCTGGAAGAGTATTAAAAAAGGAGAAGGAGGAAGGGGAGGAGGGTGGTGAGCGGAGTATGGGGTGGAGAAGAAATGTGATCCTCGTGTGCTCTGAAGGTGAAATCTTGATTTCAGCCCTCTCCCCCCCGTTTTTGAATTGTACGTGGTGGTTTTTGACTTCCCAGGCTTGCAAAGCCAAACTGAAATATAAGTATCTTTAAGAGAGGTGGGCTTTCAGCAGGGGTGGTTTCTGACCCTGAAGCCGATTTAGCTGATAGCTGAACCCAGCTGGTATGTCTGGTGGTGTGGGAAACGTATTAGGGTTCACCCATGGTAGATCACAGAGGTGCTTTAGGTTGTATTTCTGTCAAAGCCTCTGGATGATCTGCAGAATTAGAGATTAATGGAGCGAGTGTTTCATGCAAGCGGTTCCAAACCCTCCCCTGCCTTTCTTAGATTTTTAAGTCGATCTCGGCAAGCTCTCTGCTCCGCTCTTTTAGGAGTAGTATCAAACTGCTCCTCCTCTCTTTCTCTCATTGTAAGTTACGTTTCAGTAGCAACCTCTGGCATCTGATAAAAGCCCCTGCAACTTTTCTGTTAATGGAATGAATGGGTTTTATCATCTTGCTCTCCATCTGCCTGGTGTAGAAGACGTCTCTTAAGATCTTGACTCTAGGGAGTTCTTGTAGCTTCCTGTAAAGTGGCAAGGCATTGTGTTCTGGTCGGGATGCAGAAGGAACCAAAACAAATCAAGGAGGCATTATCTGCCCTGAGATTAATACTCTGGCCTCCATCCTCTTTGGAGATGTTGATTTTTAAATATATCACTTCATTTTTGGTTTTTTGGAAGATTACCGAAACTCTTTGCATCTTACTAAGACTAAACAACTCCAGGCGGCCATTGATACCAACCTGTCCTTGTAAACCCTTTACACATTTCCTGTATTCAGTGAGGATCCTGCAGTCTTGCAGGATTTGATCCTCCGTTTTGTAGCTTCGGGCTGCTGCATCACTAGAGGCGAGACCCCCCCACCCTCATTTCACTCGTGACAGAAACCTAAATGAGCTGGTGTTCTCGCTGCAGTGTCCCAGACCTCAAACCAGAAGGAAATTCTGGGGTCTTCAGGTGTCATTAAAATAAGTCAAACTTGGACTGCGGTTGTTGAGATTTGGAAACTTGTTTTCTGACCAGACCTGGAGCTGGGTTTCAGGGAAGCTGGGAGCAATTTATGGGTTTGTGTAGAAACCAGACAGAATTTCTGTGGGTTTTTTTCTCTTGAGTTTTGGTTTTATTGCCTTCAGTAATAGTCAAAAGTCATATACAGGCATATATAGCTGAAGTAAAAAAACCCCATCAGTGCAGTTTCTCACGGTAGAATATTCAGTTGTTCCTCATTGTAAGGAATTTCCCTCTTTTTTAAGACCTAAAGGTACCTCTCTCAGAAATGCGGAGTCATAGAAATTTGGTATCTTTGCCTTCAAAAGAAATAATTAGTTCTGGGTTGTGTAAACTTTCCTGTGCTGGTAAAAGTTTGTCACAGTTTGGGCTCTTCTTGCTTCCACATTTTACATTAGAAATCAGACTAAATCAAGGAACAAATTCTGTACTCTGTGGGCATAATTGTTGGTTCCTTAGGGCTCAGTGCAATTGCTTTTACAGGTAGCTAATATTCTCAGAAATATTCAAAAAGCATGCTCTATTTTATAGATTGTTTTTACAGAGAAAAGATTGTTTTAAAAAAGAGAATAAACCCATCAGAATCTTGTATGTTAAAGACAATCTCAAGATAAATGTAAGCTTGCTTCAGGCAGTCTGGTTTATCTTTTCTTTTTTACTAAAGAGAGGCAATTTTCTTTTTAAACAGTGTGGCATCTATCTGTTGTATGCTGGTATTTTTACCTGGGGATAAGACAGGTGACAGTACAGGACAAGGTACAGGCATACCCAGTGGATCATCATCTGTCTGTCTGACAGTGGAAAAGTCATTTTGTGGTAAGAAAAACATGGACTAGCTCGCAAGGGATTTTGTTATTTTTGTTGTTGTTTTGAGTTGCCCATGCATACCTTATTTAGAGTCTGGCTGCTCCTGTTGGATGTCCCGATGTCCTGCAAGATGTCCTGACGTTTTTGAACAATGTCAGTTGGAAGAGCATTTTAGCTGCAGACCAAAGGTCGGCATTGAGAAGAGCCTAGGAAGCGAGGATTTTCTCCAAATAGTGGTCAGGTTTAGAACAAAGCCTAGAACACTTAGTACACTTGAACCACATTTGCCCTTTTATTTTGACAGTTCAGACACTGACTGCAGGACAAGACAATTTCAGATAGCTTAATTGCAACGTGGTCTGGAGGGTGAGACGTTTCTGTTGTAATCCTCCTTATTTCAACAGCCTAGCCCTGGACTAGCAGATGAAGGCGTAATGGTCTTCTGCCATTGCACACCGAAGGATGAGCCTCAGTGGTGGCGGGTTTGGGACTGAGGTGTTGAATCTGAATAGCGCCTGGCATGCTAGGGAGGCTGTTCAGTTTGCCCTTGTATATGACCACAATAAATAGGATTATTTGTAAAAACTCTGCTAATAAGCTATAGCTGAAAAAGTTTGATAAGGAGGCATGCATGTGCAGAGAAAAGCAGCAGTGGGTCCAAGCTGCTTGCTTGGAAATTGTGTATGTGGTTGGGGGGCACAGGCCAGCAAGTCTGCTGGAACTCTTCCACCCTAAAATCTCCTTGGTTCCTAGCACTCCCCTCAGTAAACATTGGCCTCAGCTGGCAGCTAAAGCAGGGCAAGAGTTTATTTTTATTTCTTGGAATTCGGTAGACCTGAAATCTCTGTTAAATGTTAACTTTCAAAAGACACATGCATCAGCATTCTGAGCCACCACTGGTATGAAAAAAGAAGAGATTATAGAGAACATAAGTTGAGCTAGATTTTCTCCTTTCACAGCCTTCTGTATCTTCCTTCCTCTCTGTGCATTTCTGTATGACCTGTAGAAGAATCTGCAGACAACTGTGCACCATCTAGTAACTATGATTTTTTTATTTTTAAATTGTTCATAGAAGAAACTGAGCTGGCAAAGATTTAATCCCATTCCCCCTCCCTTTTTTTTTTTCCTTTTTTTTTTTTTTTTTTATAATGTTTTCATTTAAGCGATTATGGTGGTTGCCATAGGAAAAAACCAGCAGTTTAGAGAGTCAGTTGCTGAAGTGTTGACTCATAGATTGAGTGCTAAATAGGTGTTTAAGTCCTTGCTGAACTGTTATCAAAAATGGCACAAAATGTCTCTCTTGACTCATTTTGTAAACTGCATATGCATATATAATTAACAAAGAGACCTTGTTAACTAGACAGTTTTGACCTCAGAAAGGAAAAAACATCCAGAATTTTGGTTTAAGTAGTTTCTCATCCAGATTAAGCTTCATTCTGTAAAGACCTGAGAGAAGAAATGTCCTCCTATTGCCTTAATTTGTTGCTTTTAAGAGTTTCAGCTAGTCATTTTAATTTTTTTAAAAATCTTTCTTCCCAACAACGATTTGGAATTACTCCAGGTTTATGTCAAAGTAGGACCTTGGATAGACAATTGAAAGAATTGAATTTCTGTTGAATCCTCTCCCACTTCGGAGTATTTGTGGTTAAGGAGGATAATCTGCGCAAGTGAATGGTCTGAATTTTTCCCCCAAGTTTCAGATTTTATTTTCTGTGACAGTTCTGTAAATTTGGAATGGCTCCATTGACATCGTCTTGGCATTCTTTTGTTGACATTTGTTTCTTTCTATGCTAATAGTAGTGTGTCCCTTTCTGATCTTACATTGTGATTATAGGCTCCATTTCACAGTAATACCAAGACCAGATTCATTATTATTCGTACTGTAGTAGTGGCTGGAAACCAGAATCATGACCTTCTGTGCTTAGTGCTCTATAAACGCATAGAGAGGCATTTACTTCCTTACTTCTTGAAATCTAATTTAGCAGAAAATGAAGCAAATGAATGAGACTGTTCAGAGGAGGACAATGGTAATGAGTAGGTGTAGCAGTAGTCAAGATCGCTGTTGTGCAACCTGATTGTTTTCTCACAATACTAAATATATGTAGATAAATGTAAGCCATATCAAGTCCCTTCACCCAGTACTGTCTTTCCATTTACCTGAAATCATATTGGGTATGAGAGCAGAAAAGCGTTCTAAACAGAGGACTATAGAGGTTCCGTGGATAGACTCCAGCAGGAGAATTCCATCCAATGAACCCTTTTGCACGCAAGGATGCCGGGTCCGTGCAACGTCAGTAGGCGCACACCAGTCCTGTTCATCTCCTGCAAAGATCCTGCCACAAGCTGGAACATAGTGCCCCAAACGTTTTCTATAATAGATACTTTGTGAGATAGAGTTGTTTGTATTTGGGAAAGAACAGAAGTGATGGGAGAAACAGAGTTTTTGGAGTTTGGATTTTTGCTGCTGTTTGTTTTAAAGATGAATTCCAAAGCACCTCAGCTATGTAGTAAAAATAATACCCACTTTGCCCTCTTTCCCTTCCCATGTCATCTGTGCGGTCCATCATTCCAGCTGTTCACACTGAATTTGGGCAAAAACATTTGCTTCTCAAAAAGATTGTTTATACTAAAAGCTTTTCCTACCTTACTGTAAGGCTGAAGAGCAACGGTAAACTATATTGACAAAATATAAATGCAGAACAGCTGTCTCAAAGTTAGCACAAACTGTAGGAGCCCTGCTTTGAGTGTTTATAGTGCATCCTGAGCCCTCAAGGAAGGCTCCTCTGGCTGTAAGTATCCTTTTAATTTACACAGATGTTTCTTCATCATCTATTCTTTTCAGGCTGTTGGAATGATCAACAATTTAGTCTAATTGTGCTGGATGTTTGGGTTGTAAGGCTGTTTATTTTGTCTGTATGTCTGGAAGAGTCCCTCTTTCAAGGACTTGACTTGACTCCACAGACCGCACATGATTTAGAGAGGAATGGGTTGTGTGTTTGTTAAAACCTTGAAGATGATGTTACCAAGCTTGGTTTTCAAGCAGTATTCTTCTGTTTCTGGCTCTGCCGCATGGCAGGTTGCTTCACTCCTCTGCAGGCCGCCTGTGTAAAACGGTACTGATGGTAATAATTACCTGTTAGCGTAATGGCTTGAGATCTGTCGATAAGGAAGTGCTATTATTCTGCTCATAGAGACTAATTTCCCTTTTCTGGAGACTAAGATGCCTGTAGTCAATTCCGACATTGTTACTGTGCCTTCTGGGTCTGCTTTTCTTCAATAAAGCCCAAATTTGGCAAAATAATGAACTGAGCGTGCTTTGCCAAGCTATGATCATCTTTTGTCATCGAACAAATAAACTATGGTGCAAATAGTGGAGGAACTCGGGCATTTTGCTGAGCACTTAAAACCTGGGGTTCAGAGCTCACGGTGGCAGATCTTGCATAGGAAAGGTGTGAAGTCCTTTCTTGAAGACTGTCACGGGATGATTTTTCCCTGTTGCTTGATGAGTTTATACTGGGTTAACTCTCTATGAAAAGGATTCATAGAACATTTTGCATACTCTGAATTCATTCTCCACATTAATTCAGTTTGTTTTCACGCTAATATATAAATTCTGTATACAGTGCAAATTTGGAGAAGTTGTGCTTACAGAGGTAAATATTTGACTTTTGTATTGTTCTTGAATCCTTTACCCATAGTACATGCAAGAAATTATTTTAGCATCTAGAATCGATGTGTGTGCTGGGACAGCACTTGCAGGAGTTACGTATCAAACCATCGAGTACAGGTAGCCCCGGGTTTTGTGGTAGCCTTGACTTCGTGCCTGTTACACTTCAGGGAGGTCCTTTCAAGTGCGTTACCTGCAGTTTCGCGGTTGAGTTTGTATTGCCTGAGAATAAGAGGTGGGGTTTTATTGTGCTTTGGTTCTTTTAAAAGAAAACTTACATTATTAGTAGTATGTTCTTTGTTTCATAATTAACATATTGACTGGAAGTAAACATTTATGATAGCTCCCAAGGCTGACAAAGCAACCGGCTGGGTGAGGGTGGGGTGGTGGTTCTTGGAGAACTCAGTCCGGCCCACCTCAGTGAGGGAAGTGAGCTGCAGGAGACCCTGCCTTGTGCCTGTGATCCCCGATAAAAATGGACTTTCTGATAACTGCGGAAGGGAGGGTGAAGAGAAACTAAAAAAGCAAAGGAGTAATTATTCCCTTTTTAATGAATCCCATGGATCTTTTATAGCTGTAGTCAAACAACCCTTCTTCACCTCCCTTGATCTTGATAGATAATCAATTGCCTAGGACAACTGATGTGTAATAAAATACCAGTTAGTGCAAGAAAACCCAATGCATGGAGAAGCAAAGAGCCTTTAATGACTATAAGACTATTATTTAATCCCAGTATGTTCCTTGGAGAGTTCTTGCGTTTATAGAAGTGTCTCAGTCTACAATACATTAGGTTTGCAAGTAATAGCTGGTTTTCACTGATTAAAAGTATTTATAAAGTGACTCAAGTATTGCTTTTTAACACAACTAGTAAATTTAGATGTGTGTGTGGCATCTTGTGTTTGTAGACAAGGGCGGTGTTTTTGCCATGGAGTTATTAGTGTCTATAGTGTACGCACGGTTGCGTTGGTGGCGATGGGGCAGCGGTGAGCCAAATGGACTTTCTTTTTTTAGGAGTGCAGTCTTGAAATTCTCCCCTAGACACTATGGCTTTATTTGGTAAAAGTCTTAGTTTTCCTCATTACCCAGAATAATCACTTGAAGGACTGCAGACCACCTGATACAGGCTGTTTATTAAGTAACATCTGAAATACAGAACGTTAGTGGGTTGGTGTGCCGCTTAGTGAATTTTTCCACTGTCAGCTGTGGGACTTCGGGAGCTTTTGGGAAAATTGCAGAACTGTGTGTATGTTGTGTGTGCTTTCCACCGCAAAGCTGGTCAGTCACTTAGATGTTTTCCTCGTTATTTTCAGTGTAAATGCACATTATCTTGGGTTTTGTTTTCTTTCTGACAAGTACTTAGACCAAATTTTCTTCCTCACGTTGTGGTGGCGTTGATGGTTCAGCAGGTTGCATTAGGCCTGCTTGCTGGAGCACAAGGAGGGTTGTACCTTACGTATTTACTGGTGGGACTTGGGGCTCTCCGAGCCAACGTAAGCATTGAACATAAAGAGCAAACAGCAATGAGTCTTGACCTTTTCAGGACTAGGACAGTCATGAAGTGTTGTTATAGCCAAATATTCCAAGTCATGCAGCACGGGACTGTGGGTAATGAATAATGAAAGTGCGCGTACATGTTTTTGTGCAAGAATAGTAGCCAATAATAATAGTGTGAGCACTGCTTTTCTAGTATTTTAGTGACACAGCCCCCCTGTAATTGTCAGTTGTAGATCTTGTGACCTGGCAGCTGCTATTAGCTTTTCTCATTACTTGAACTATGCTATGAATTGATCTGGGGTTTAGGTAAAACTCCATTTAAACAAAAGCACTGAACCGTTTTGAAGACAACCTGTAAAAATGAGATTGCCTCTCTCCTACTGTAGTTTTTGTTCTTTTCTGGGGTGAAGTAGACAGGACAGCACTTTGTTGGAATGCCACAGAGAGTCCTCATTCCTTCTCGAGAAGTTTCTCGAATCACGTGTGCTGCCTGTGGCTTCTGATATGTAACATTTTGGAAAATGAAATAGTTAGTTAGAACCTGGCAGCTGAGCAGTAGATGTGAAGGGGAATCTTTGTATGAGATGTTTGTGGGAGGAAGAAATCAACTGCCCCGCTCCCTCCCTACGCCCTGGGTAATTGGTGTAGGGCAACTATATCGTACAGTATCCATGTTAAGAAGAACACTCGGTGCCATAATGACTATAGTGGCATCACTGGGTGTTTCTTAATCTCTTCTTGCATGGATAGATCCAAACTTTCAGAGTTTGAGGCACATGCCTTTTGTTTCAATGGCCTTTTACAGCAAACAGTTACTATGGAAAAGGAATGAATGGAATACTATAATTGGGGTTTTCATCTCCCACTGCAGATAACTTCTATTTGCAAATCGTGGTTTGGTCATGCAGTTACCATGGATGCTTCCCCAGGGGATACACGTGCTCCCAAATGAACAGGATGGGATTTGTCCCTGTCAAATGCTCGGTAACCTGCAGGGTGAGCGGCTCTGGATGCATTTTGGTGTCTAACTGAGGGCTAGTATTGTACATATTTGAAATCCTTCATTCCCTATTCTGTTTTATTTGGCTTTTCTTCTAAAACTGTGAGCAGTAGCACGTCCTACCCTTTCCCAGCTTTCCAAAAGTTCCTTGAGTTCCCTTTTCTTCCTTACCTAATGTTCTCTTCCTTCTTTCCTTCCTCCACCCCTCACATTTTGATCCCTCCTTAGCATATTTCATCATAATTAAACTATAATGTATAATTCATCATTCTGTGCCAAACCATGAGCCTTTTGCATGTGGAGGGGGGAGAGAGAGAGAGAAATTTGAACAAATAAAGGGTTTTATTTTGCATGGAAACTTGGCAGGCTTTCACGTGCCAGCTTCCAGACACAACTAATACTGGGCTTATTTTGTACAGGGGGGTGATTTAAAGAAATACACCTCTTGCTAGAAATACTAGAACTTACTTTCTTCTTGTTACTCTTTCTCCTTTACCACCTTCAAAATTGCCTATTTTGCAACAGATTCCTTTTACTAACATTCCTCTTGTATGCCTTTAAGGATAATAGCCAGTGGAAAGAGCTCTTTCCTGTTGCTCTTTTTTCGGTGTGTGCAAATAATGATAGTGCTTTGCAATTCTATCTGTGGATCTCGGAACACTTTGCAAGTATGTGTTAATTACAGACTCCTGATGGGTGGTCTTAAAATGTTACTGCAATGAACAGGAAAAAAATGGTAATGCCATGGTAATGCATATGACTCTGGTTTTTAAGCTCTATTCGTAGTACAGGCTTCAGCTATGGTTGTATACTACCCAGAAGTTGTCCTCTTACTCCGGTGAAGAGCTTCTGAAGACAGAACTGTTAGTCCTGTCACAGTTGGATGTGGTACATCTGTATATACTCTACAGCCTGTCCGTATTAGCATTCCATGAAAATGTGGCCAGCTGTCCTGGAATACAGTAATATCAGATCTCAGTATTTTAACATGCAAAATGTTACTTTTCTGATTCTTAAGGTGCTGTAGTATCAAATACAACATACTGTGGTTTCAGCTCTTTCTGGTTTTCCCTGTTGGTCTCCCATAACTCTGAAATGGCTTGGTTTAAAGACGTTTCGCAGGCCCCTTATGTATTTCATTTCATTGAAGGTGGGAAAATGTCCAGCCAATGATTGATGCTTTTTTGGAAGTTGTTCAGACATTTTACTTAGCTGGGATGGAGAGGGTTCTTACATTTGAATCTGATCCAGCATTCCCTGTGCTGCAAAGCTCCTGCTGGCTTCTTACTGACTTTTTGCTCTTAAATCTATAAAGAAAAAGGAGAGATAGAGAGAGAGAGGGGGGGGGGGGGAAAGCAGCAAAAAGTACAGCAGACCTGAAATATTTCAGCTGATTCTGTGTTGAAGCTGAAATTTGAAAATTCAGAACAGGTAGGTTTCCACTTTCTTCCTTTTTCCCCGTTGTCTCGTTGCACTGCCTGGATTCCTGTGCGTTGCCTGGGCTTTTCTGCAGTGCAATGCTAGCGGATCAGGTGATTGAAATGTGAGCAGTCGATGTTAGTGGACAACTCTTTCTCCGAAGTTCTCAGTGAAAGTTGGAAAACTTCCCAAGTTAAGGACTTCTGAGGACCCTGTTAAGCCGTATTCTGAAGCTCGTGTTAAATGCTAAGCCTGAATTGGGACCTCATTCCAGGAAAAAGAGATGTGAACATCCCTGAGGGAGTTTGGGACAGGTGTGTCCCAGAAGCATCAGGTTTTTAACAGCGTAGCAAAAATGATGGCAAAACCCCCTCCTGATATCTGTGCAGAATGGGGTTTGGAAAAATGACTTAGAATGCAGGCCTGGTTGCATCCTTAATGCTGGAGCAGCTTTCAAGCAGCTCTATAATTTGGAATGTGAGTGACGTCAGTTCTTCTGGCCATCTGGTTAGAAAATCTAGTTGTAACTGAAAATATCCAGCCCTTTTTTCTCCATTGCTAGGTGGTGACTACACACTTATGTAATTTAACAGCTCAAATTCTTTTCCATTCTGGTGATCTCTTCACGAAGTCATAACAGAGTGGATGCTACTGAAAGGATATCATCAACCTATTCTACATTAGCAGTTTGTCGGCTGAAGGGTAACCGCTTCAGAGGAAAGTACAAGGCTGCGGGTTAGAAGATACGATTCTCTTTGTTCTGGTGCTAGTTTGGTATGTGACCTTGGACAAGTACATTCGCATTTTTCTACCTCAGTTTCCCCCACTTACTAAATAGTGATAATGACACTTCCTATCTTACAGGCATCGTTAGGATCTAATGAGTCACGCTGTGAAACACTTAGAAAGGCAGCAAGGTATTGTTATAATTACTGCCGGCCCTGTTCTGCTCATTCCCTACTTTTTTTTTTTTTTTTTCCCCCCTCCTCTTTTTCTGCTCGGCACATCCAAACATCCCATTTTAATGCTGTTCTTTAAATACATTTCGAAGCCTCACTGCTCCTTCTGCAGAGGTTGTAGACTGGATGATAAAATTGTATTGATGAAAAATAGGCATGAAAATGCACTCTCTGATAGCGTATGAAAAATAAAGGGATGCAAAACTGTCAGCCATTTCAGAAAGCCTTTTTAATGGCAAAACTCAGAAGAGCCTAAGAACAAGTTGTAAACTAAGAAACCGTAAATATAGCCATACAAACTTAATATTCATATAAAACATTCCTTTTTGATTTACTCATATTCAGATTTACTCAAATTTTCCAAGCAGAATAACCACAACACCCCGTGTTTCATTTTTATGTTTGGTGTTTCCTCTAATTCTTGATGGAAAAGTTAAATCTTTTTGTATTATTGATCCTTAATGGCAGCAGAGCCCTGAACCAAGCAGCCCTTTTAGTTCCCCCACCACGCCAGCTCAGCCCAGTCATCTGGCTGAAATGCTGGATACTGTTAGTGACCCTGAACAGAGAACTGGTATCACTAGGGAAGAGTGTGATAGAGGATTTGTCAGGGAGGAGCTGAAGTTTTAGGCTCTAGGAAGAAAAAAAAAAAGGACTTTTTGCGTATTCTTTTTAGATTCTCAGGTCATGCATAGTAAAATTTAACTTGGAATGGAAGAAACGACTCCATTTTATTATTCCAAAGGACTGTGTGAAGGAGACAGCATTAAAAAACATCCGATAAATAAAATAGAAAACAACTCGCTCAATGGAAGTAAGAAATGATCACATTGTTCTGCCCCCTCCCTTTTTTTCTAAAGCAAACAAACTCTTTCTGTTGAGGTAGAGGGATTTAGAAACGAAGAATGGTATGCAAAGTCAGTCAGCAGATCTAATCACTCAGCGGATCTCCTAATGGAATAAGGCACGCAAACACATTACTGCAGGTAAGCTGGGGTTTGAACTTGCCATACACCAGCTACTTTGATAAAAGACTTCCAGCTTCTGTAAATACAGGGTAGCTCACCCATCAGTGGCGGAGGGGAAGCTGGATCACCCCTACCCAAGGTTTACTCTGGCTTCACAGGAATAGGTGCTCGTTGCTGTAGAGGAGCTCAAGTACTGTAACATTTGCTCCCTGACAGACTTGCTTATGTGCCACCACTCCTGGGCTCTTAAGAAATAAATTAGAAGGATCAGTTGTTAGTGAATAAATAACAAAGAGAAGAACTCCCAGACTTAAGGAAGGTTGTGATAGCCCAGAAGGCCAACCGTACTCTGGGCTGCATCGGGAGAAGCGTGGCCAGCGTCGAGGGAGGGGATTGTGCCCCTCTGCTCTGCTCTGGGGAGACCTCCCCTGGAGCCCTGCGTCCAGCTCGGGAGCCCTCGGCACCAGGAGGACATGGAGCTGTTGGAGCGGGGCCAGAGGAGGGCTACTAAAATGCTCCGAGGGGCTACTAAAATGCTGCGAGGGCTGGAGCCCCTCTGCTCTGAGGCCAGGCTGGGAGAGTTGGGGGTGTTCAGCCTGGAGCAGAGGAGGCTGCGGGCAGAGCTGAGTGCGGCCGCTCAGGGCTTCAAGGGGGCCCAGAGGAAAGGGGGGGACAAGCTTTTTAGCAGGGCCAGCTGGGACAGGACAAGGGGGGATGGCTTTAAACTGAAGCAGGGGAGGTTTAGACTGGATCTAAGGAAGAAATTCTTTACACTGAGGGTGGTGAAACCCTGGCAGGGGTTGCCCAGAGAGGGGGTGGAGGCCCCATCCCTGGGACCATTCCAGGCCACGTTGGCCGGGGCTGTGAGCAACCTGATGTGGTTCAAGGTGTCCCTGCTCCTGCAGGGGGGTTGGGCTGGGTGACCTCTGGGGGTCCCTTCCCACCCAAACCATTCTATGATTGTATGATAGGCAGGAAATGTCTCCATTTGTATAATATCAAAAACATTCACTATACAGTAATCCTTTTTTTTTTTTTTTTTTTATTTCTTCCCTGAAAGTTTTTCCACCTGTCATGCATAGATTAAAACTTTAAATGACCATTCAGCTGGCCATAGCACCCACTACCACGGAACAATAAAACTTTGTATTGCACCTCTTGTTGTAAAACACCGTTTTTGTGCATTAGTACGGAGCTGGAGCTCTAGAGCTTACATTTATATTTTCTTAAAGCACTAGAAAGAATGATTTCATATTGGGGGGGGGGGGAAGAGTGGGAATTACTCAGTGGTTAGGATTAATTGTTCTGAATCCTTGCAGTGTTTCATGAGAAAATGTACTGAGGAGATGTGCGGTATAGTGGGAAATGTGATGGAAAGGTATAATTTGACCACCTACCACTAGCAGCTGAAAAGTAATTCTAAGGGCTGCATGCCTATCAGGATTAATCACTATTTCGTTATTGAAAATACCTTCTTTTTCACTCCTGCAATCCTTCACGATGGGCTGCAGGCATCAGAAGGTGTTTGCTTGAGGTAAATAGGAGCTACGGTCCACCCCTGTGCCTGCCAGGTGCACAAGAGCACCTTTTGTGTGGTGCAATTTTGGAGTCTTTTGCTGTGGAAATTGCCTTGGTTGAAGAATGGGGAAAAGGGCTGGGAGGGCAGCCCCCCCATCGCCGAACAGCATCGCTTCTTGAGACGGTTTATGGCCCCCTGTCTAGTCATTTACCTCCAGCTGAACTCTGGCGATGGACGTGGCCAAGTGTTTCATTTGGACAAGAAAAAAAAAAGAGCATTATTGAAAGGGACTGACCTTTCCATCACCCTGTTCTGTCGTCATGGTGCTTTTATAGCATTTCTCTTGACCAACCCCTTCCCTTTTCTAAACCACAATAATTCCCCTCCTCCTCGCAGTCCGTCCTCCCAGGAGACTTGGTGGTTTCTCTTTATTTTCACAGACACCTGCACTGCTCCGCTCGTCCCCTAAAATCCTGTGAGCGTCTGGCAGAAGCTAAAATAATCCGCTTTGGTCCATCAGCAGAGCTTGGAGACATTGGGTTTCCCTGGGTACACGCGCAGTGCCTTGCTGAGCAGGCTTAGGAGGGAGACCAAGACCAAATGAGCCTTGGCAATGGATTTCCTCTTGCTCTGAGAAGAGTAGCTGAGGGTATTTTGCATGACACTTGTGCTACTGGAGCATTTGTTTTATAGCTAGAGTGGCTTTTAGTTTATAGAGCAGGGAGTCTAGCGCCTTTCCTCTGATCTAAAATCCATTTTGGTAGTGGGAAATAATCCCGTTGAGCCCGGCAGTCTGTTTCAAAATTGCCTGTTAACCGTATTAAGGCCCAAGGCTGTCAGCACTCATGCAGCCATTCAGGCAGAGCAGATCTATCCCGGACACGTGTCTGTAGGTGAGCCATGGGTAGGGAACGCGTGGCCGTGGTGAATGTGTTTGTTATTCTGAGGGAGAAGTCGAGGCTGAAAATGAGATTCCTTGTTTGCCTTAAGCATGCAGTAAACGTATTTTTGTCAGTGCAGTGGCACCAGTGAAAATTTCAATTGATTATATTTCCATTCATTTCTTTACAAAAATTCCTAGCCAATCTAGAAGTTGAATAGCTTTTAAAATTACAGATTTACAAAATATTTGGAAGGGTGGTGTTTTTCTATGAATTTGTATTGGTATGTGCAAAGTATAGAAACTGTGCAAAGTAGCACGTTAGCCGTTTTCAGCGGAAACTCTGCACTGGGCATGGTAATTTGCGTTAAAGCGTTTTGCTCGTTACTGGATTACGGGGACTTTTCTATACTCTGTGTGCAACAATTTTGTCTGTCTTGTTTCAGTATATTTTGCACAATTGGGAGCTCTTGTGCATGGTTGTTCTGACTGTTATGGTCACCTAGGCTGTACCTGCTGTTCCTCCTGGGTTTCGCACGGACTCAACAGGAACGTGTGCCTAATTCCAGGTGATCCTTTGTATTGTTCTGATTACTGCTGTACACTCAGTGTTTACAATACTGGAAAACACTGCGAGGACAACTTTTGGAGACCCAGTCTTTTGGAGACCCAGTCTTTTGGATGCAACCCCTTTCTCAGTTGCACTGATTCTTCCTGCATACCTGACCCTGATGATTCCAACTGACCCTAACTTTGCTGTCACGGAGTGGCGCTAGCACTGTGGAGCTTCCCTATTGGAATCTCCTATGAACTTAGGATGGAGTTGAAACTTTACGGTTCGCACAAGATTTCAAGGCAAGACACAGGCTCAGAGAAGTGGTTGTTTAAATACTGATCAAATATTTCTATCTCAAAATCTGGCATACCTGCGGTAAAGAAAGAATTGCAATGAAAGCATCGTGCTTGTGCATTCCTTAAACAAAGATTCATCTCTCCATGCTTAGAGATGTAAAAACTGGCTTTCGCTCAAACTTCTAACGAACATTAGCATTCAGTAGTAGACAGCTGATACTGCACTTGGGCTGGAATCCTCCACTGTTCTGTTCAGGGCCTATTTGACCATTTGAAACATTTTTATTTGAAATCCAGTATGAAGCTGGAATCATAAGAAGGGGTTTATTTTGTTCAGTCACTCAGGTGAAACCTTGGCTGGTAAGGCAGCTATGTCCTTGCCCAGGTTGTGTCCCCGCTGTTTTTATTTTGCACCTCTGCAAATTTTAATCTTTGTGGTAATCGTACTTACGAGGCACGAGGTTTGAGTATAAGCCAATGAAGAACGGAGACAGACTGCTGCCAGGTTATTCCACCAGCCATGTGGCTTATCGATGAACCATGGGCTGTAAGCCAAGTTTCCCTAGCCTCTAGAAGATCCGGGGTGGGTGGAAGGGGTAGAAGGGGGATGGTGCTTGCACTGTGCGGGAGAGAGCCAGACAGAAAAATTGATTGTTACTTTAACGTGATCTGGCCTAAGAGAAACTGGAAGTAGAGGACAGAAAAAACTGCAACCTCAGCACTACATTAGGAGCACTGTGACTTTATAGAATATATTGGTGTGCTCTTTCTCTCCTGGAGACGAATTTGTAGAACCCTTTCTAGGGAAAAAGAAAACAAAGAGAGTGCGTGTAGTTCAGTTGCACAGTATCCTCCTAGGACTGCATGTACCCGGGTGACATTAGTCAGACTGTTGATGATTCCTGCAGAACTGTAACCTCCTCTTAATAATGCTGTAAATAAACCCATCAGAATGGGTAAAATCACAGCTGTAGTGGGTGAAACGATTCAGGCATGCGGTTGGAGTGGTAAAAGCCTTCAAAACTGTGTAACTTGTGTATGACGGCTAAGCCGCTTTCACACAGGGATAACTTAGTTTATTCCAGATCTGCATTTTGGGTGCAGTTTCAGGTATTTACAGGTAAAACATCTTTGCCAACAGGAAGGAGTTGCCTTTTGCTGTTTGATTACTACCCCGAGGGCTTTCTTTATATCGGGAGAAATGTACATTGGTTTTCTTGGCTGTTCTGAACCAGAAAATTATTTTTGTCCTACTGAAAAATGTAATCATTAAAAGAGAGCTATTCATTAAAATAATTCTTTAGCCTCATGGAGGCTCCTCATGGAGGAGAAAACACCACAAAAATAAATTTGACTTATGCCTGAGGCATTAAAGTGTTGTCTAAGATGTTAACAAATCTTGGTCAGCTGATGTAAGCGAGCTGGGAGAAAAGATGCTGAAACCTCGCCCCTTTAAACAGGGACCAGTCTTGTAGAGGGTTTCAACCATATTTTCTGAGGATACTTCAGGATGATAAACTGAGATGTTTGGAGTTGTTGGGAGTTTTCACAGCTGTGTCCTGAAATAGTTTTCTGCAACTACGTAGAAGTTACAGAAAACGGTTAGAAACCGAATGCTCAACACGTAGGAGACAAAACTCAGGAGCTCCATCTTGAATTGTTTCCCAGCTGGAATTAATGGTGCTTAACCCTACTAAAGAATTAGGAAAATGAGATTCTTTGTTTTTTATTTTCTATGAAAACATTTGTCTGGTTTCTGTAGTGCCTTTTGTTTGAAAATCTCAAACTCCTGTAGAAATTCTGATGCTGTTTACACTAATGTAGTTTAATGAAACATATGTGTTATTTGATTTACCTAAAGCCATTCAAATAACATCAGTAGCAGAGCCAGGAATAAAATAGAGTAATGCTGGCCTTCAGGCCTTTGTAACTGTTACTCTTGCCCTAAAGCAGATAAACAGCTCATTCTGCAAATGTAGGAAGGGAGAGCTGGAACCCTTTGTGAATTTTGCACAAAACCTAGGTCTGTGGCCCTGGGTTTAAAAAACAACTGTGCCTGGTTTAATTCAGTGGATCTTAAAATTAAGCTATTGGCATTTATTTATTCAGTGTCCCCACTCACTCCTAGCAGTGCTTGAAGACCACTTCAGCATCCCTTGTTAGGAATTTTGGGTTGAGACTGATACTCAGACTAAAGAAACTGACTGTAAAAAGAGTGAAGTTGAGGTCCTGGGGCTTTAGGGGGATTTTTGTCCAGCTTTAATATTAATTATAATTAAAAAGAGGAAGAAAGAACACATAAACATGAATGCTTTCCCACCCATCTGAAAGCTACCCCAGCTTGCATTCCGCATGGGTCCCGCTAGCTCTACAGTGACAACTGCTAACAGCACATGATTTTAGTATCTAATCCTATTAGTCATGACCCAAATCAGCTTTAAAATGGTTAAACGCATAGAAGAGGAGTAGGAGGAGAGTGTCAAGAATAGCTTGGAAGAAGATGTTATCCCACATACCCAGGAGTTGGTATCTCAAAGGTGTCACAGTGATGGAAGTGAGGAGAGGGCTGAACTGCCAAGTAGGCCTACCAAATAAATGTTGGCTTCCAGTGGAACATGCACTTCTCCATTAATTGAAAATACCCCTCGCTACTCCCGATGCAGAGCTTCCATGAAGTTCAGGAGAAGCTGTTCTTGTTCTACGTCTTTGAAAATAATACCCATCAAAACTGCCAGTCATTTCTCTTGTTTAGAGAATAGGATCAGGAGCCAGAATCCAGCAGCCTTCATCCTTGGCTCTGGCATTCACCGGAGTGAGTCACTTGGCCTGCTCTTGTTGTGCAGCATGAAGATGGGAACAGGGCTCCTGCATTTGATGGCGCAGCTTGTTGGCTCTTCATCCAGGTCATGATTGAAGTTGCTGTAAAATCAAGCCTAATTGCTGAAATTAGTTGTCACTAAAAAAGCATTTCTGGCCTTAATGTTTGGTTCACTCTGCGTAGAGCTGTGGAAATGCTGCTCCATTTACATTTTTTTATACTCCTGTTTCTCACCACTCGAAACATGCTATCGTGCTGTCTTTGGATGGATGAAAAGAACCACAGACCTACAAAGTAGCAAGTGGAAAACTGTAGGAAAGAATGTCAAGAGCACTGACAGGGTCTGAGGAAGCTGTGCTAGAAATTTACAGTGTATGTGTTGGAGTAAAGTGAGTGTCAGAAACCCCACCTTCGAGGATGTCTTGATGGTGTTAATGCATTCACATTAAGTGCAGCCCTTAATTCATTTGCATATCTTAGTTTCTTGGTGCTTACCAATAGCTTTGCACCCTATCTAGAGGAAAGGTGACCCAGAAGGTAGCGAATTTTCAAGATATTTTAAAAGCGTACATTTGCCAGAGATAGATATTGCTTCACTTCTGATTTTAAAGGGGAGTGGGGGGGAAGTCTCAATGTTGCAGCTATCCCTTTAAGGACTGTGGTTATAGTCCACGTTTTAATTGCTGCTTTGATCTGATTAAATCCTCAGCCACAGAGAAATCAGCTTAGAGAAACATGTCTCCTGTTGAACCTGAGAGCTACAGCAGTTCAGAAAACCAAGCCAAGCCAAATACTATTAGAAAAAAAATAAAAGCTTTAGCTCTCACAAATAGAACGGTGATGTTGTAAATCGTGTAGCACTGCTTTACAACAGGGTATTTCAAGTCTACTGATGGTGGGATATCCAAAATGAAAATCACCTAACTATACTGTGGTTTCATCTCCTATGCAAACACGTTAAACCCTGTCCCAAACATAAAACGAAACCTGGATTTTGTTGGGGTTTTATTCTTGTGCCTTCTGCCTCTAAATATGGTATCAGGAATCAGGTATGTGTAGGATGGGGAAAGAGGAGGAGTTATCATGCTTTGCCTGGGAGTTGGGGATCAAATGAAGTTTTAATCTTATTTCTATCTGCCTTCTTATTACACTCAATTGCCTTTCAAGATGTTATTCAAATCCATACATGGGTCTCTTTACCAAGATTGTAACACAAGAGGTATTCCATTTAACAATTGTGATGGCACCCAACAAAAATCCTTAACCTGTGGATCAATATTAAAGCTGTATGGACAAAAAAAAAATGGGGGGCGGGGGAGGACACTGCATTTAAAACGAGAAACGTTTTTTCTCTGATCTTGGATTTACCCTAATATTACTTGTAGTGTAGCTTTCACCAGGCTCCGTGTTTGTCCTTACCACTATAGGCAAGGAACCTCCACCACTGATTGCTAATCCTAAATTAAAGTTACTATATTTTTTTAATGTTGTTTCACCTGATCTTCTGAGTCAGCAGGACTACAACAGGTTCACCCTTGAGTGAAAATTAAGACTCCTTTCTCTCCAAACTTACTGAAGTAGGAGTCAGGATATAGGAGCCTTGGTTATAAAAATTCTGCAAGAAAAGTCAGTCTTTTCTGCCTGTGTCTTTATCCGAAATTCTGAGGAAGCTGCATTTTTCAGTTAAGTCCTTGTTTACACTCTCACTTTAGCTTGACTAAGCCGGAACAGTTAGACTATACCATTATGTAAGGATTGCCATTTTAAAGCTCTTCTGCAAATTAATCAGCTTCACAGCATTCCTGGGTGACATAAGCATTAGTTTGATCAGGGTTAAGTGACTTGCCCAAGGTCATGCAAGTCTGCGGTGTGAGAGGCAGGACAACAATCATGTTTTACCATGGTGTCCAAAATCTGAACAAACCAGTTTGGGGCCATTTTTGTTCGCTAAACTTTGTGAACTGTTAACTAGCCCTGTTAGCCCTCAGGATGCTTCAAGCTCAGTTATACTGTATACAAACAGAACGAATGTCTCCACTAACCTTTTCCCCTCTTTGTAAAGTTTCTCCGTGATGACTAGAGCAGCAGCAGCATTCCTGCCTGCAGGCAAAGCGGTGGCTTTGACAGGCTTGTTAGTTGTCATGTCTCCTGCAGCATGGGGCTAGCTTTGCCCTAGGAGAGAAACTCAACAGAGGGCTGGGATTTGAGAAGACGACATTTCAGGGGCCTCTGTTTTGAGCTGAGTTACCCCTGGCTGAAGAATTTACAGCCTCCAGCTGCCTCCTTGGTCAACTGAAGGTAGTTGGAAGAGGTGCATGTGAGTCAGGCACGTAAATTCAGGGGAGGTGGAGGTGTCACCTTTTTTTTTAATCATTTTGAAGGTGCAGGGGAGAAAAGGGATGCACAAAACCAAACCCAGATCTGCCTAGAATACAGCCAGCCAGCTATTCTGGGAAGGCAACAGCTAACAAAAGACATGAGAAAGACAAGAAGACCGAGGGCCCCAACCTATTGTTTCCCCTCTTCATTCCAAATAATCATGACTTCCATGACCTCCTGGCTTGTTCCCTCCAATGAGGATTTCAGGACAGCTGCTACCCTGAGCAGCTGAGCCAGGCATTATTTGCCTGGTTTCCCGCAGTTCCTTCCTCCCACTTCAGCAGCAGCAGCGGCAGTTGAAATGATAAACTTCTCTCCCACAAAACTGATCTGTATTCTTTAATAAGCGTTTGGGATTCTATTTGGTATTTCAGATAATTTTTCCTTCCCTCCTGAAATTTGCTGCTTTACCTCGATTCCCTGTTCCATTTGCAGAATTTTGCTTCTGTACAATAATGGCTCAGCCTATTTCTTATGGAAGTTGACTAAACTTGGCCTTGTTGGGAATGGGGTTGCAAGTTTGTCGGAGACAGTTTAGCAGAGGTGGTGAATTTGTAGCATAGTTCAGTTCTTTTCCCTCATAAGCAGAAGTCTTGCTATTGTTGTTGGGAGAACCTGCCCAATTTCTTGGAAAATAATCCTTGAGCCACACGTATGGGAGAGCTTGGATGACTGCGAAGGATTTTTGCCTTAATGTGTTCGAGGCCTTTGAAGCTTTTTGCTCTTGCACCAGGGAAGTTTAGTTTTCTATCGACCTACAGGTGATAATTGTTGTTCCCATTGTTGGCTGGCAAGATTCTCTTCGAGATGAACTTTCGTTTTTCTCAGCCTTAGTAGCGTTTCTGTAGGTGAAACGTCAACTTCCTCTGATTCATGCTTTCTAAGCTGAATTTACACCATAGGCAGTACAGTGCATTTTTACCAGCAGGCTGTAATTTTTTTCCGTGGGGAGACAAAAATCTACCCTGTCTGGACTCATCCCTCCACCAAACCCATCTTGTCCACTTTTGCTTGATTTTTGTACAGTACATTACCTTCTCCTTCTGCCAGGCTGGTTGCACAGCGAGATGAATGATTTTCAGCCAGCCAGCCAGCTCCACACCTTGTCCAGCTGGGATAGTGTAGTGCTTCGTTGCTCTGTTGCCAGTGCAGGTCTTGGGCTTCAGCTGACATAGGTATATTCCACTAAACCTTCAAGTTAACCTCTTTGGGGTTTTTTATGTCCAATCTCAGAAAAATGGAACAGAGAGATCCTTAGTATGAAATAGATAAAGACTCAGGGATTGGAATTGGTGACATAGAGTCTTCGTGGTTAAGCAGGGAATAAAATAAATAAAAAGCATTAGTTGCAACATCTCTTCACCCCTAATACCACCTTGTAACATTAACATCTGAACCGTGACTTTGTCTGTCCAGGCTCTCCATTTTATGTTGGGTTGCACAAGTGAATGGGTGGTCAGTCTAATTTTGGATTTTTCTTTCATGTTGGAGTTGTGCATTTTTTTTCTTTTGGTGTTGTAGTGCAACAAGACGCGTCTGTGTATGGTGGTTTGCAAATATGAGAAGTCCTTACGCCAGTTAATTCTTACAGTTTTGTGTTTCTCTTGTACACCTTTTAAACCAAGTAAAACTCTGGCAATGTAAGATGGGTTGCATTATCCTTATGGGGAACTTCAAAGATCAAAGCAAACCATAGGACCACCCATGTTCCAGTACTGGAGGACTGCATCGTTGTTTGGTTCTTCATATCAGGTGTGACTGATGGTGCTGGCATGATGAGTGACACTGGCGTAGATTGGTTGCATGGATTTTCATTGGCAATCTGTTACCTGCTGCATTTAAGTCAGATTCCTGAAGGTTATACAGCGAGTAGTCTTTTATGGACTTGTTTCCTTGGGGGGGACGGTGGTGTTCATGACAACGTAGAGAGAGAATAAAGAAAATTGTCTTCAGAGCTACAGAAGAGAAGGAATTTCTCTTCACAAGAAGCAAAGTGGTCTTGGTCCTTTTTGGAAGATGTCAGGCCATCTTTCCACACAGTTGTCTTTCTGGTCTTCATCCTCGTCTCTCCGTAGCAACAACAACTGTGTATGCAGCAAGTGCAGGCATCTAACTGAATGCCTTGGTCTGGTACATGTGGTGCACACACATACTGAATTGTCCAGGAATACGCAATACTACTGCAAAGACCAGCAGCACAGGACCTCATGCCCAAATTTGTCCTCTTGAAAATGACCGGCAGTTCTCTCCTTCCTTCCTTCCTTCCTTCCTTCTGCCCGAAAGGGAGCATGTGTCTGAATGCAGATGTTTGACGTTTCTCATGCCACCCCACAGATCTAAGCCCTTCATCTGTGTTATCACAATTTCCTGTACAGGACTCAGCCTAGGGTTATTAAGTTCCCTTCTGTGCATGATCCACCCTCACTTCAGCTTCTGTCAGTAGACAGAGATTTCCTGTCCCTGTTCTAGATGGATACACACCATCTCTTCCCCTGATTTTTTTATTTTTTTTTTTTTTAATGCATTGTCTACTGGATGCATGAAAACAGCGTTGAAGTGCAGACCCTGTGAAACCAGCCGTGTTGCTGAGCAGTTGCGTTCCCTTCGCACGGGTCTGATCGTCCTCCTCCTGCTCGTACTGATGTTACGGTGTTTGCTTTCATGGAGTGAGGGCCTGATTCAGTCTTTTCCTTGACCCGAGACTTTTGGGTCAGCCATTTATTGCTAATTTATACCACAACTTTGGCAAAAATACAGCACAGTTCGACTCCGCCCGGAATATGGAAGGCCACAAACCCATGCTTATGTAAGGTTTTGCTTGCTTCGTTTTGGCTGGGCCGCTCGCGAGGGTTTTTAACATACAATACTTCTTGAGGTCTTGTGTGTTTTAATCGCTGCGTTATAGGCTTCATTAGAAAAGTTCAATGCACAGCTGGTTTTGAGGCTTCAAAGTTTCAGGCAAAAGAAGAAAATAAAATACGAGACTTGGGGCTGAATTTCAATTCTGTGTTGATTCCCGTGATGCGTTTGATGCGGTGTCAGTGTTGCGGTAGCATAATTCCACGAGAAGAAAGAAAGGCAGACTTAGACTTTTACCTTGGAAATCTTGCTTACGTTGCAGTTTGTAAGTCAGTTGTGTTGACAATAAGAAGAAAAAAATCCATCCCATGGTTTAAGAAAAGGAAAGTGGGGGAAGGGAAGTTGGCGTTTATAGCTCCAAACTTTCTCTCAACTCCTTTCTTTGTATTCCTGATCTCAGGCTGCAGTCCAGACTCCACGGTGGTTTGTAATTAAACCCAAATTTTGAAGGTTCTGTGGAGTTCTCGTTGCCTACCAGGTCAAACTGAATCTGGTTTCTATCATGGAATATTTCAGTTCAGTTACCCCTTGAGGAAGTATGGGAACAGACAGTCCATTCATATTGAACAGATGACCGAGGTTTAAAAAACCCCCTTTTTGTCTGTTAAGCTTATGGCTGAGATATTATGAAAACGGCTTAATAATGTGCCCTAACATTTATACCACACTATTTTCTTACTTTAATTTTCCAGGCAATTAAAAATAATTGAAAGTTACTGCCAAACCCCCTGAAGATATACTTTTTCTTTCAAATAAGCTTATTTTCATACTTGTGAGGTCACCAGATATTTATTTGACCATCTTTATAGGGGTCAGGCACATTACACACACAGAATGGGGATGTGGAATAGAACTCGCATTGTAACAAGAACGTGAGAAGTAAGAGCAAAAAAACCAGTACGTGTGATGCCCGGTGGGTGTTCGTATTTATTATTTGGGCCCGACAAACATAACTCATTATACGTATAACTGTGGCCTAAACTCTGCAATTCACTTAAGTACTAAAAGTTAAACCTGTGTTTAAAGCCTGTTAATTTTGAATAGATGTAAACAAAAGTTTGAATGCTTTGTCAGATCTGAAGGATGAAGTGGGGCCAGCAAATACCTCAAGGGAGTTACTCAGCTGGGTAGGGTCCGGTCCCGTGGGGCAGTTTGCTCCCGTGGGCCCTTTTGGGGTGCTGTTTGCATCCTGGCATCCCCGGGAGCCTCTGGTGGGGTGAGAAGAAATGCGGCAGCTGAGAGAAAGGAGGAATTGGTGGATTGGTAGATGGAGATTCTATATAGTCCAACCCTCTCTAATCTTCTCTCCTATTAATAGAGTTGTGGCAGACACAACCCATGTGGCTGCTCAGTCACGCTGCACTGTAATATTGCTTAACCGGGTCTCCCCCTAAAGGCTTAAAATCCATCACGTTATACGAGAACGGAAAGCCGCCTTGTAGCATCCCAGATTTCCCCCTCCTGTCCATCCCATTCCCCTACCATTTTTCTCCTCAAATTACCTTGTGCTCCCTCATTTAATAATGATACACAAAAAAGTTGTTTTGAAATACATTGTGTATCTCTGTCTATACGTATTGACATACGATCTGTGGGCATTTCCTTTTCCATCTCTTACCTGTAGTCAAAAGGTGAGTTTATGTTGGGGAAAAAAAGAAGAAAAACGGGTGGGCTTTTTGTCAAAATTTTGTACATTGAATGAGACAATTTGCTAAACTTCTGTAGTATTGGTGTTGATGTTCATCGTCCCAGCGTAGGGGGTAATATTTTGCTGAGTTATTTTAATTTTTTTGAAACTGTTGCAAACGTTTCTCTTTTCTCAGTATCACTAGCCCTTTTGAAGGACAGAAATCCTTTTCTAAGTGTATTGCTCCTGCGTGGTGAATGTCCCAGCTAAAATTAGTTCTATTTAGGCAAGTCACTCACTGGAACATAAAAGGTTCTTCCGAAGCAAACCCTTTCTGAGGGAGGGGGACTGATTTGCTGCATGGGTTTGCCGGAAAGCGTGAACTAAAGGGCCCTCTCCTCTCCTTCATTTCTCCTCCCTCCCTCCCTTCCCCTCTTAAACCACCCCCCCCCCCCCCCACTCCCCCTTAACTCAGCATCTGGTGGAAGGAGCATGTGATGCTTATTTCTGAAGGCAGCAAAATGAGCTTGGAGAGTCTAAGACTGTAATTGGTCGTCTGCCTTTATCCTCGGAGCTCTGGGGAGGTTTCAGAAGTAATAACTGTTACTTAAAGTAGATGAGCTTCTTGTGGCTTTCTTAGAATCGTAGAGCACGTTAGTTGTCGGGTGCTTAGGGAAGCATCTGCCTGTCTGTAGCTTTCAAAACATTTTGTAAGCGAATAATTTAGGTTTTTCCTGTCTCCTATATATGGATGGTGAGAAGTTACTCCTCAAAAAGTGTGTTCTTACAGAAATGGCCTGCCTTGACTGAAAAGATACGAAGGAAAGGCAAGCTCCTTTTAATGATATTAAATTTGCTCAGTATCTTACTTAAAGCTATTGGCACCTAAAATATCCTTAACTATGTGGTTACTACTTCAGTCAAAAATGTAGTCATCTTTTGATAAAAAGACTCACGGTGGTAGTTTCCACTAGAAAGGGATAAATAACTGAGGTTTTGCACAATTTTGTTACACTGGGACTAGGGGTTTTCCATTTTGCACTGTCTTTTAACCTTAGTAGGATTTGTAACTACTAACCCACAATCAATGTATTGACAGTGTACTTTCACCAATATATATTTAAAGCAGTTTTGTTTTTAAAAGCTGCATTGCCCATTGGTTAGAACGGGAAATTCAGACTCGCTGGTGATGCGTTATACTCAGTCGGTGACTTTGTGAGTACGTTTGAGCGAATTGCAATTGTTTCGCTGTACATTGCTGTACTTCGGCTTCGAAGCAAAGAGCTTGGCTCCCAGTTCTGTTATGAGATGTGCAGACTCTTATCTTCCAGAATAGTCTCAAGCTTTCCTGTCGTCATCTCAAGCAAATTAAATGCAAGCGAAAAATAAATGTACCACAGCCCTAGGGCAGTGCCGCCTTTCTGTAGCCTCGAGGATCCCAACTGTTGCGTAGAGTTTTTACTCTAGTGTATTGTTGATTGCCAAAATGACACTACAACCAGACTAGATCTGCTGATAAAATGCATTTTCATTAAGTCGAAGGGTGGGGATGCGGAGCAGGTTGTCAGAAAGAGCCCTCTAAATAAATTCAGGTAAGTGTGGTTCACAGTGCAGGCAAGTTGGGTTCTATTTGCTGTGCTCCACTGGCTCTTCGGGCTTGGAAGTGATTCATCGTGATGTCCTTAGACTGTTGTCCCTGGCCAAGGCTGACAAAGGCTCCGTTCCATTGCCGTCACCCCTCAGTGTCGCTTGCTTACGCACATGTGCCAGGCTTTTGGCAAAGGTCTTGAAAGAAAACCAACCTGCCACAAATACCAGATTAGGTGTTAAGACGAAGAGTGGGGTGAAGACTGAAGGCCTTATTTTTCAAATGTATTGTGAGAGATTGTTAAATAGACACTGCTTATTGACTTTATTTTATATGCTATTTTCTTTTCCTCCCGTAATTACTCTGATTTAAAACTAAACACAGAGCTTTGTCTTAAAAAATGCACAGCTAATTAAATGTACAAAATTATTCAAGAAACCATAGATCTGGTAACTATCCATAAAGTTGGTCCACATGATCTTGATCATATTTTTGCCTGATGGGCGCTGCTGTAAGAGTGGTAGGGTTTTGGATTAACATCGAGGTGCCTAACGAAGTTTTGGCACAGAAGACTGTAGATGGGAGATGGTTGCCCTGACAGCTCAGCATTGCCATCGTTAACTGCACTGGAGGTGGCATGGCTTCAGACATGCACGATTCTTGGATGTGTCTGGGAGCAACCAAGTGTGGTGTCATAGATGTGCTGTGAAGACACCAGATTCTAGCAGGATGGGACGATGTAACTGCAGTGGTAAAATAATGTGTCACCCTGCTATTCATGAACCCTGTGAGTATGGCTTGTGCTTGGGAAAGATGCCAAAGAGAGATGAAAAGTCAGATGAACCCAAGGGGAAGCAGTTCCCAAGAACAAAAAGGTCTCTGTTGACAAACGCCTGTCCCTTGTAATTAAAAATAAAGGTGGGGTGATGGAAGCTTTTTAGTTGTATCACCGTGTTGAATCAGGGGCAGATTCTGTGCCCTGGGGAGCTCTGCAGGCACGCGAGCAGTTGGGGAAGGGCTCAGATCGGGGCAGTCTTGGAGCTTGGCAGCTGCCTGCCCAGGTACCGCAGGAGAGTTCGGCGAAAGAGCACCAGAAGCCCGTCTGTGTTCCATCAGCTTCGAGCCCCCTCTCTCCGTTCCTGGCTTCATAAACCGTCTGGTTGCTGAAGTTCATTATGGATTAGCTGGTACTTGAGGAAGAGCACCATGGTGGAGAGCTGGTATTAGTGGAAATTGCAAGGGGAATACTTGTCCTTTTATGTAACGCTTGAAACTAAAATGAGATTCTTGGCTGGCAGAGTGGACATGTCTCCACAGTACAGGAACTGATGCCTTGGAGAGAGTTTGAAGCTGGAACTTAAGTGCAGCAAGAGAGCCTGGTTTCATTTCAAAGAAAACGTGAGGAGAAAATTTTGCCTGCAGATGGCTTTTTAATTACCAGAACTGTGACCCCACTAACAATTCAGCAAAGTTTGGGCAATGCAAATCTGTTCATTTTGATTTTCCTTGATGAATCTGATGGCGTAACTTCCCTCAGCTTTCAGCTACAACGGGAGCCGAGCCCTTAGATCCTTCCAACTGCCAGACCTGCTTTCTGTTTTCCTGGAACACCCATGGACGTGTGTGTGCAGGCGTATGTGCCCGCTTCGGTTGTTTTCCTCCGTCAGTCGCCCTCCCCTTTATATTGACGGTGCATGGGAGAGTTCCCAGGCAACTGCTGCCAGCAAAAACGCCCAGAGGAAAAGGGGCCATTCTTTCTTCTTAGCCCCTCTGACCTGGTTTATACTAGTCTCGCTTGCTGGCTCTACTCAACCAGTGGGAAGTGTGCGTTGAACTTTTTGTTTTGTTTTGTTTTGTTTTAAACCACAGGGCAGGGAATTCTTTTCAAGCTGTAACTTTTAGTTTCCACTGGAAGGGCAAACCAGACTCTTAGCCAGTGGAAAAGAGGCTTCCAGCTGCATCAGCCAAGAGCCAAAACGCAAGTACATCGTGTAACAAATAATCAGCTATCTTTTTCAGATGATTCTTTAAAAGAAAAATAAAATTAGAAGGGCACTTTATTTGAGGGATTTAACACTGACGTTGAGATAGCTGACAGCCCATTCACACATGGCTTTTACTTTGTTTCTGGCTTATTTCAGTCTTCCCCTCTGTGCAGTGGGTGTCGTGCTACGGTGGTTTTGTGCTGCTTATGCTTGCCCATAGCCGAGGGATTTCAGCTAGAAGCAGCAGAGAAGCAGGGGAAATACTGATTTTGTTGAGCAACTAGTAAAGATTCATAGAATTTTGGAGACTAGAAGAATGGCCATGTAAAAGTCAATGTTTGTAGAGTTTTAAGGATTTATAGGATCAAATCTATATCAAAGAGTAATTTTATATGATAGATTTACAAGCAGAGCAGTGAAATGAAAGAGTAATTGTTGAGATGAGGGATCAAACAGCTAGTTGAACTGGCTGAGCATTTTTTCTCAGTGCAAGTTTCCAGGTCGCACTGGCTGCACCTTCGAGCTAACCAAGCTTCACAGGAAAAAGTCAGCAAGTTGCAGTAAAGCCTCCAGCGGCCCAGAAGGACCCCCGAAGGCTTATCAATCTTTGTGAAATAAAAGAGTAGTGAGATTACTTGCATTTCCTCCCTCCATTTCAAAATCAAATTTCTGGATCTGGGGTTTACCTGGGAGGTTGTTGCTGGCTTTGCTTATACCACAAGTTATAGAAATGCTGTTTGTTCCTTAGGATAAGTGCAGTCATCAGATGTCATCTGGCCTAATTTTTGTACTAAGAGAATAAAAGGAAACAAATATTGAGACAGGAGGGAAAACTTTTTTTCTTTCTTTTCTGCTAGCCAAGAAGTTTTGAAAATGGATGATGACTTATGCCAGGGGCTATGTAGAATGTTCTAGAAAATAATTTAAATTTGCCTTTACAAAATGAATTAATCAGAAGGTACTCTGTACGAATTTGCTTTAAACTGAGGTAGTGTCTGAAATAGTCCAGCCCCTTTTCACGTCTTCTGTTGTAAATTTTGGATGTGGTTCCATAGAAATTGGAAGATTTTTGCACAGGTGTGAGAAAAACTCACTTCCCATTTTTTAAGATGAACTTCCTATACCACCATATGACTAAGACGTTACCTCTTTACTTAGCATTCTTTTAGATTTAGCTGGGAAGTTGCATTTACATTGCTATCAGCAAAGTAAAAGCAGGCCTTTGCAAAACCAGAAGATTCCCCTCTCAGGAAGAGGCAAAGCCAGTCCTTGCAGGCTCATCCGTAGGAATGGAGAGCAGGTTAGTTCCAGTCAGGGTGGTGGGGTTGGTTGTTTTTTTTTCACAGCTCCTTTTTGTGCCTGTGCATAACAGGCGCTCGCCAAAGCGCTCTCGACTGTGGTTTGTGAAGATTCCCCACAGGTCAGACTTGGGGGACACACTGGCAGCCAGCATGTGTGCTGTGAAGGCAAGAATAGAAAGCAAATACTTCCCGTAATCACACGTCCCAAAATGACAGGGTAAAATGAGTACTTATGCTTCCACCAGAGCAGTGAAAAATGGGAAGATGGAAAGTCTGGACTCCTGCCCAACGAAACCAAAATTGTAAAAAAGAAAAATAAAACAAATGCTACATACACTCCCTAGAACTGACACTGCAATGTGGTAATTTTTTTCTCTTTTAAATATATACAGTAGACAAGCAGTAAATCTTCTTACAGCTCCGTAGAGCAGCATTATTTTTAGCTTTTTTTATTATCGAGACAACCCTTCATAGCTTTCAATCTGTAGCTGAATATATTTATTTTTTGAATCCACGTGAAAGTGCAGTCCTTATAAAGACCTCTAATACCTTATTAATCATTTCTGGACCACGTCACAGAGGGGCTTTAGAAGCAAGTGTTCCATCCATCAGTTGATGTGCTCGTGGAGGCTTAAAGGCTGCAGATGGAGGGCCCCTTTTCCCACACTGAAGATACCTCTCATTTTGCATTTTTTAGTTTGATTTTAACTAGAAATCTGAAAGAAGTCTTAAGGCAACCAGAGAAGCCCAGAGCGCGCTCCGTTCTCCCGTGGTTCAGCCTGTTCTTAGATAGACTCGGGCCTGCTGTTCATTAAAGCACCCCGTGGAGAATTCTAAGCTCAGGTCCCAAGTTCAGGAATTGTGGTCTCGGTTACCCCCAGAGGTAGCTTTGATTACTTGTCACTGGTAAAGGCACATTTCTTCTGAAATGCCGTTCTGCTAGGCTGTGCAGCACAACGCCGTCATGGCGCCAGCAGGAGCCTGAACCAGTCTTAGGGCTCTGGAAGAAAAAAAAAATGACTAGAGGAGGAGTTACCACACAGTGCCATGACTTCATTGTGCTTAAAATAAGACTTTGCATCCTTTTCTTCCAAGTAGAAGGTAAACCTCATAGCACCCTTTAAAAACGGGTAAGTCATGTTACCCATTTTATATCGACAGGTCAGCTGAGTTTAAGTAACTGGCCTGTGGTCACACGAGTGAAGAAGTAAATCCATTTCGAATAGAACCTAAAAGTTCTGTGTCTCAGTTCCCACTTGTATTACTCAATGCGCTCTTCATGGAGTAGGGACAGATCTCATATACTCAGATTTCTCAGTAAAGGTCTATGCAAATACTTTCTGGAGTCTTTCCTAGGACTCTTCAGGCATTACTAGTAACATGAAATACAGAGATTGCGGTAGTTGCTTAGATTTGCTTTTCATCACTGAGTAAGAAAAGCTATCAATTCCTGTAGAAAGATGCTTTCAGAGTACTTGTGCAGGTAATGAGAGTAATAATGTCTACAATTTTTTGTTCCCTTGCTGTGCTTCGACTCCCAACATTTCACTTTTTGTAGTGCCTTTCCTGCAAAGAAGCATTAATAAAGTATTAAAAGCTTTGTCCCAGTAATGGTTAACAGCTAAGTTGCCAAGTCAAATAAGAAGCACTAGCAGCATTCTCATATGCTTCACTTGCAGATGCCATAACTGAATGCAGCGCAGTTGCCTGGAAAGGTAGTTTCAATCCATCTTTTCCACTGGATATAGGGTTTTTTTGTCTATTGGATAAGTTTATTCTTAAGAGCAAGCTAGCGTTGGTAAAATAAGCTTGGCAAAACCCGGAGAATAAGTAGAGCATCTCAGTAGCGTGACTCCTCCTGGCTCTTAATGTGCTTTTGCTCTGGTACAGCTTATGAGCTTTTGAAAATGGCATTCGTCCTGCCTAAATTCTCACATAGAGGAACACCTCAGAAGGGTGAGAAAGATTGTTGATTAAACTCCCACTTGGTCCTTGACTTCCCCGAGTATGTTAAAATGATGCTGAGTTTTCCCAATAAGATGTGTACCTGTCCAGTCCCTTCCTTGTAACCCAGCAAGGACCTAACGGGTGGATCTGCGAAAAACAGCCCTGTTGCTGGCTGGCATGAATCTGCTAGAGATGGCTCTTCACTGCTCTGGGAAACTTTTGGTATCCGTAAATTGAAATAGGTGAAAATCTTCAGGCACTTCTGCAACGTTTTTGCTGGCCTATCTGTAGTGTCAGAGGGTTTTGTTCTTGACGCATCTTTTGAAGCAGAACAGAATTAGTGTTACTTTCCTAGGGGAGGGTAGTGGAAATTATTTGCTTAGGATCCTTTAAATCAATAAGTAGCAAAACTTGGAGTCATAAGCCCTTTTCTGTTTTGTGTGTTCCACCCCTGTGTCCTCTACAAAATCATCTTTCCTATTCAGTTTACCCAAGGAGGAAAGTTTTACTGAGAATAGGTGTTAGGCTAGTCTTTCAAAATTTCCGTGGCCTGTGGTGCCGATGGGTTCATTGCCGATGGGTTCATTGCCGATGGGTTCATTGCCGATGGGTTCATTGCCGATGGGTTCTTGCACCTTTACCGCTCTCTGTAGGACAGTTGCTGGGTTAGGTGTTTGCCTAAATTCCAGATTCCCTTGGAGTAAATGAGTAAATGTGAGCTGGGATGGTCAGGTGATAGTTTTTAACAGGGAAAATGTATTAAATAACAACCAGATAATTTTTAATCAAAGGTTCGCTAAGTTAATGGGAAGACCCTGCTCACCCAGTGGACCCTACGTGAACCTCCAGTACAGACCAGTTGAGCCTGTGGGTGCTGTACTGCTGCAGCATGGGCTGGATTGCAGCTTTAGCAGCCAATGCGGGCATTTGGTGCTAGTGGTAAAATGTGCTCACTGTCAGCTTTTTGCTCTTTCAATGTATTTTTATCTTCCGCTGTCTGACACATTTTGAACCCAAGCAGTCTCTCTCTGGGGTTTCTCTGTGCTTATATCAGACCGGCGTCTGGTCTTGTGGTTTGTGCCCCTAATGAGAAAGCTGCTTAATTTTCACACCCAGACAGGGTATCGGAGGAGGAGGCAGGAAGCCCCACCCGTTTCTCATGGTGTAACTGAACTCAGCTCTTTGCATGATCTAGCAGCAGAAGCAATAGCTTGAACAAAATGATAGTATGCTATCTATAGATTTACAGCCCATTTTTTAAAATTTTGCCTACTCTGGTTATACACACATTTCTAGCTGCAGAGTTTTCAATGGAGACGTTTCTGATTTACACCCGAGTTAGGAATATGAAATTGAATTCTTCAGCCTCCTGGTATTTTTTCCCCAGTTAATATTTTTTTTTAAGAGACTGAAATACAGATTTCTATGTGTTGGGATAGCTTTTGGGGACATTAAATCTTTAATTTCTAAAGATGCCACGCAGGATGTCGTGAATTCTGCTGGTATGGTGTCCGCGTTTCCAATCCATCTTTAACAGGAGTGGACTGGGCCAAGGGACAGATTCCCCAGCCTCATCAAAGCATCTGCACAGAGCGTGCTCTGTGCCTTTAACCGTCTGGCTTCTACCGAGAGATGGATCCGTAGCCCCGTGCAGTGTGGGTCACTGCAGTGACAGCTGCTACAGCACCAGGCTGGCGTGGCACCGCTGCATCTGAAGAGCAGAGAAGCCCGGAGTTTTTGCTCTTTCCCTTGTATCCTTCACCACACATGGTGGAAATGCATTCACACCTAGCCTGGGAAAGGTTACAAATACAGCTAAACATTTGCCGTTACCCCCTTTTAAGAGACCTCTGTTTTCAATTAGGTTTTGGAATTTGATGCCAAACTTAGACCCAGCTATGGGGAGATCTTGTCAGCAGAGGATAGATCAGAATAAGGGGCATGAGCTGCTCTTCTGAAGGTACATTTCTAAGCTAGAAGTTCCACAGGCAAGGAGACCTCTTAAATATTTTCAAATCCTTCCACCTAATGTTTTCCATTCTTAGCAAGGCAAAAGAAGCCCGTTTTTCATTACCATGCGCATCACTACACGTGAGCTGAGCAACGTAGCTAAACCTGGGTTGACAAAGAGCATACTTAGGTTTGAAGGATTTTAGCAGGGTTTTTGGTGTTTTGTGAACATGGGGTTGCACAGAGTTTTAGCCCTGTTCAGCAGTGCTTGTTGGCTTTCTAGATGAGATGGAAGTGCACGCGTCTGTCCGTACACGCTTTTATGTAGGCCTAGGCTGCTGCCAGTTGTGTAAGACTAGTGGCAGTTCCATTGACTTGACCATTTTGCAGGATTTGGCCTGTACTAGTGTTCGGTCCTTCCAAAAGGGAGTGCTGTCCTGTTTGGAGTGGTCTTAGCTTATCCCCTAGTGGATAGGCGCCCCCATCACAGAGTGTCGGAAGGATGCGGCAGTCGTCGTCGGGTGCAACGGAGCAAAGAAGGAGGAGACAACAAAAAGTCATCATCTCAGCCCAGTTACATAGTGTTGGAAATAAGGTAGGGAAAAGAAAGTGAATTGCTTCAGGAAATGTGTTTTGGTAGATCCTCAGGCACCAAGAATCATATCTGTGAGCACTCCCCAATCTTAAAATTTAAGAATTTTTTCTGGGCTCATTTTCCATTCTATGTTGTGACGAAAAGTAACGTTCCGGTATGGTGCTGACCTGGTGCTGCTTGGTGTGCTGGTTCTGTTCGTGGTGCTGAGCGCTGGGGAAGGCTTCTCTATTTGAGAAGTAGAGGGTCAAAAATTCTTCCTACTGGTCTCATGGTTTGTTACTGTAATACTTAATTGAAGTAGAAAATTTGATCTGACATGTCAAATGTGGCCCTGGCTGGCTAGAGGCCAAATTGGGCTGCTTAATTTCAGTTTGCTTTAAAATGGCTGACGTTAAAGTTCACATGCCCAAATTTCCCTTTGGAATGTACCTTTAAAATCTATTTTTACTAACTTGATAAATCTTTCTGTATCTGTTTTTCCTCAAAAATCAATTGCTTCAGAAAACAGCGGTCCAAAAGCTGAAGTAAATGTTTCACATAGCATTTCTGGGCCCATTTTGTATCATGAGGTTTCTGACATCTGTGGGTTGGAGAAAATGTATATTAACAAATCGCTTAGCCCAGCGCAAAGCCCATTTGACAACAAATTATTAAGTTGCCTGCAATGGAAGAAAACCTGAATAGGAAATAAGGAAATATTTATTTCAGTCTTCTAGGGTTTGGGTTCAAGTTTTTTGTAAGTCATTTATGAAGATGGCGAAAAAGTTACATCAGATTTTCAGTATTTCTTTTGCAACTTTCTATGTTTCATTATTTGGCAAAGAGAGAAAATGAAATAAAATCATCCGTATTTGAGCCAATACCTAGGTTTGCTGGCTGCTGTGGCTGGGTTGGAAGTGTCGGAGTGGGGTATATTGTTGCCTGGAATCTGTCCTAGAGTGGGATGTAATCGTGAGTCATGCGAAGAGGAGATTTTGTGTTGGGGATCTAGGCTTGTTCCGCATCTCAGTGTCTTCCTATAGTTGTGAGCAAATTTGCTTCTGCCTCTTCCAGCATCAGGAGGCTGAGGAAAACAAGAGGAGGGCAGTATGGTACGTTGCTGACCTGCTTTGGATGTTTATAGGAGGAATTTCTGAGTTGGTGACACAGCCACAGTATTTCTGTGGAGGGGGACAGAAGTCTTTTCAGCGGGATGTCCAAGCAGATAGCAATCTGCAAGAGCAAAAATTGAATCTAATGACTATAGGTTGTAGCCAGAAGCCTTCTGCTTCATGAGTTTCAGAGATGAACTTGATTTCTTGACTAATAGCAACATGTAGTGCCTCAGTATTTCACAGACCAGGTGGGAAACTACCAGAACTTTTTTACGTTGTTAAAATGAAACTTAAATACGCAGTGGGTTTTTTTAAGGGTGTGTACTGAGAGGCAATTCCTGCCTCAACCAGCAGATGATCTGTGTAAGCAAAATGGGATAGTGGATGGCAAGAAAGCTGGCGGAGGTCACCACAGCAGTTTGGAAATGGTGTTGGCAGCAGCCCTTCTTTGAGCCCTGCTGAAGCGCTTTGCCACTTCAGACAGCAGGAGTTGGTTAGGAATGCTGGAGTCCTGTGGTGGGAGATGACGTGAAGTTAGAAAAATCAACACCCCCCATGTAGCATCTCTTCACCCCATTTCCAGCTCTTCGTGGGAAAGGCAAACCTATTTTTCCCTCATGCACACACCTTGTTTACTGCTTTTTTTTTTTTTTTTTTTTTTTTTTTTTTCTAGCAGCAGCTCATGTTTTCAGATCAATACTGGCTCCTGGCAACAAAAGGTTAAGCATCATTTCCCAGGTCTACTGCAATGTTTTGTGCTCAGAGCCCTCCTGATCTTGGTGTCAGCCTTTATTTAAAGGGGGAAGAAGGGGGACAGTGGGGAAAGCTGGAGATGAGACATGATTTCTCTTAAAAATGCAAATGAGAGCATTCTAGTGAAACCTCTCTCCTCAAACCTTTCTGAAACTTGACGCTTGCTCTCCTTTTCCCAGAGCTGCTTGTTTCCGCGTGTGCCCGGTGGTACCCATCCCGCTGGGGCCGAGGGGTGCTGGGGGGCCGAGGGGTGCTGGGCCCGAGGGGTACGGGCCCGAGGGGCGCTGGGGCCGAGGGGTACGGGCCCGAGGGGCGCTGGGGCCGAGGGGTCGGGCCGAGGGGCGCTGGGGCCGAGGGGTACGGGCCCGAGGGGCGCTGGGGCCGAGGGGTACGGGCCCGAGGGGCGCTGGGGCCGAGGGGTACGGGCCCGAGGGGTGCTGGGGCCAAGGGGTACGGGCCCAGGATGGCCATCGCCGCGCCTGCCTGAACAGAATGTTCTGCAGGCGGCGGAGCGCGGATGGTCGGGGGGAGGAACGGGTTTCCATGCTGAGTCTTGCCACCTGTTGCCTTTCTCATTCCAAGCCCCCCCTTCCTCCTCGCCCTCCACCCCAAGTTCCCCTCCCCACACAGCTCACCGTCCCCAGTGGATAGGGTTGGGATCAGGAGTCACTTGCCAAATACCTTTCTAATGCTGTCACTAATTCTGCACAGACAGCATCTCTGAAAGCAAAACCCAAATCTTTTCCAATGCATTGTTCCTGCATTTTCTTCAAAAAGCATTTTGAAATGCCTTTCCTTACTTGAGTTAGATGGGAGGGACCGTGCCATAGCCACCACAGGACTCAACCCTCGGGAAGCCTGAAGCTGTGCCGAAAAGAATCCTCTGCAAATCCATTGAAGCTGGCATTTGGCACTGACACGGGCTAATTTTGTACTTGGGGTTACACATATACACACCCATGTCATTCTTCTTCATCTGCTACATATGGAAAGCTGCCCCAAGCTCCCGAGTGCCAGGGAATGTTTTACTAAAACCTCCAGACTTGGTTTGATTATGTTACTCCGCACCCTGGGCTGTAGAAGCGGGGCGAGCGTGGCGTGTGCTGCCAGCTGAACTGCCAGGAGCTCGTCGTCATCGGCCGGAGCCGCAGTTCCACGCGCCTGCCCCGCGTCCATGAAAGCAGCGGGCTGTTCGTGGAGCTGAGCTCATAATTTCCTCCTAATTAAGGTCTGCAAAAGGGAGGGCATTGCTCTAGTGACATAGCTGTTGGGTTTGCCTGGAAGCCAGTTGGGAGTCTGGAGAAGTGCGTTTTAACAATACCGCTTTCGGTCCCTCGTGCGCTCTTCAGGTAAAGCCCTTTCGAGCGCAATTTTCAGGAGTAAAGCATCATTTGGAGAAGCAGTCTCTGAGTTCCCAATTTAAGATGCCTTGAAGGGGACTGATCTTCAGAACACAAGACATTGGCAAATCAGATCCTTCCTTTCGTTGGCAAATAGACCCGGTTTTGAAGCATTTCGGGCTCTGCAAATGTTACCGTGCTCGCGTTTTACAGACACACCTGTATAAATACTTGTTTGCACACAAAAATCGCAGTGAGGCATAAGGATGAAAAAAATGAATGCAAATATGAGCGATGACTGGTTGCTGCAGCGTGGTTCTGCCACGTTACTTAGAACCAGGTTGAATGGGAATGTGGAAAGGTAGACAGTTCAGAATTGCAAAAAGAAAGAAAAGGGAATAGAAACGGAAGGTGGTACGTTTCTCTTACTATTCCTAGTCATGATGCAGCATAAGGTCCAGAACCTTCTCCCTCCCTGCTGATAGACATGTTTGTACTGGCAAGGCTTCAAGCTGGTATCCCCACTGCACCAGTTAAACCAGTAGTTACCAATTTTTTTGCAAGCCACGCTGGGACTATAGGAATTTTATTCCTTCACAGTGTTGAAGGAAAGGGGTTTTGCTTGCCAAAGGGCTTTCTTATGCTTGAGAATGATTTATGGGCCAAGCTGAGCCACTTGTGGAAAAGGCAAAGCAGCTTTTGGCAGCACCCCCAGAATCCACTGCAGCTGTGGGGTAGTGAAGTCATCAGCATAACAACCACTGCAAACAGAATAACAAAGTCTGCTCTGTTCTCGTTTAAAATAATCTTTCCAGTTCAGCAACCACATTAAACCTTACCTTTCTGCATACAAAAATAATAAAAGGCAGATAGTTCTCTGCAACGTGGTGTGAATGTCTTGCTTATATTACTGCACCATCTACGCTTTATCGAAGTATTTTAGATGAGGGAATGAAGCTGCATTATGTCATAGTTTGTGTCTGTCCCTTGTTTTCACGCCTTTGTTTTTCCTTAGGTTTAAAAACACAGACAAAACCCCAGTGTTTCTTTCTTTTAAATCCAAAATTTGCTCTTGCCTTATAACCTGTTTCTAAGCTGAGTGCAAAATGAGTAATCCTGTCTTTCTTTTTCCTGCCTTTGTTTCAGGTCCCTTCAGATCCTCCTGCTTCCAAAAAGCCCAAAATAGATGACTCTGCTTCCCAATCTCCAGCTTCTACTGAGAAGGAAAAACAATCCAGTTGGTTACGATCCTTATCCAGTTCATCTAATAAGGTGATTGCTGAATATTTTGTAATCAAAAAAGAGATCAAATGAGCATGTAGCATCCTTCTACTGAAACCAGAAGAGAAAATGAGTGAAAGAACTTGCCCGAGTTTTCTAAATTACCCTTTTCCTTGTAAACATTGAGCTAGACGGTCCTCCCAGTTTCCTTGCCATCCTCCAGTGTTCACTGACCTTGTGATTGTGACAATGAAGTAAGGAATTCCTTCATGCCTTTGAGGTGCAAGAATCCTGAAAGACTCGGGAGCCTTTTGTGGTCTCTGCAAACTACATGTAACTTACTGGCAAAGAAAAAACGTGAGGTTTTACATGAGTACAGTTCACCTCTGGCAGTGAATCTGCTAAGTGAGTAGGTCCTAGCCAGTGGGGGAGTGGTTTTCAAGGTAACAGAATATGTATGAAAAGCATTGCTAGCGCTCCACCGTGACTTATAGTTTGAAAGATTGTTTGTATTTACTTATTTTTCTTTCCCCTCCTTCCCAGAGTATTGGCTGTGTCCATCCCCGTCAGCGTCTCTCAGCTTTCCGGCCCTGGTCCCCTGCTGTATCGTCAAATGAGAAAGAGCTCTCAACCCATCTTCCCGCATTGATCCGAGACAGGTAAGGAGACAAGAACTGAAGGGAGAATGGGGTTAGCAGCTGTGGAGATTTATTTGTCAGCAAGTTGCTTTGTGTTTGTTCCCTTGAAGGGAACTGTTAACTGGTGGCTTTGTCATTCAGTCAGTCCACTAGTATCAATTAAAAAGCGGCAGTGTTTTAATTTGCGGAAGGGGAAAAAAAAAAAGTACCGATATTTTCTGCATTCATTAAATAGACTTCCTTAGGTGAAACATGCCATGAAAGTCTGAAACGAAGGCTGCTCCTACCAACATACAATCATTTTGGGGTACAGTCCCCAGGAGTTCTCGGGCTTCACTGTTTAAAGGACGATTGGGTTACTCTCTCGGGGCAGCAGCTCTGCAACGCTGGCCGGTCAGATGTTGCCAACACAGCCACGTGCTACCTCCTGTATTGACAGTACCATAGGAGGGCGAAGGACTGAATGGGCAGCATGGACCACCCCATTCCCTGGCCAGTTGTCCTGGGGGCCACAGCAGAGCACTGGGCAGGAGAGCCTGCGGAAGGCTCCTCAGCTTGTAAGACCCATCAGAAAGCTGATGTTACAGGCCAGATTCTGCTCTTGGATAGGAACATCATAAAACCGGTACAAGAATGAGTCACCACCCATAAGAGGTGGGACTGCTGGTGTCACAGAACGGAAAGCGTCGGGGCAATTACACATTCCTTTGCCAGACTTGAACTGTTCGGTCTGAAAAAATCTTCGTGCCAGATTTCTGCCGAAGGGTAATGGTTTCTTTGGAGAGTTTGACTAAAGTGGCCAGGTGTTTTTAGGGAGTGTTTTGGAGAACATATTTTGCTGCCCTTGTGAACAAGTTTCTTAGAAGCTGTGGGGATTGATGAAAAAAAAAAAAAAACCAAACCCATAAAAACAGGAAAAAAAAAAAAAAAGAAAGCCTACCAGCATATTCTTGCTTTTAAACAGACTTTTCAGTTAGGTAGGGAGAGAAGGGCTAAACTATGGTGTATCCCTGTGAGAAATTTGGCTGATTTAAGCCTTGGGGAAAAAAACCTACCTTGAAAAGTTCAGGAGAAATTTGAATGTATGGCTGAAGATCGTCATGTAGTAGATGCTGAATTGAAGTTGCAAACTTTGCTATGTTTTTTGCAAAATTCTGTGTATTTGACGTTAAAATATTACTGTCCTTTAACATACGCTTGTTGGCTTTTTTAATTGTGGTTTTACACACATGCACTGAGAAGCATGCTGTGGCAGAAAACTAAATGCTTTTTGCACTCCCATGGCCTTTCTTAAGGAAGTGCCGTTTCCAAGTTTACAGAACATTTGTGGATAGACAGAAGTAAAACTGTGCAGTTAGGTAAAACAATAATGCATGAAGAACATGACAAAACATCATGATAATTTCTAGACTCTGGGAGATCTCATCTCTTTGGTGCTCTTAGAATACGTGGTGCTTTGAGTATGATCCCTTCTGAACTGGATGGAGATCAGGTGTATAAATTATCTCCGTGTTTAAATGAGTGCAAAACACTAAGCAAATATACAGGCAGATTCTTAGCTGGTGTAAAACAGTGCAGCTTCCCTGTCGTTCCAGTGTCTTGCAGGTTCAGTGTAACATGGGGATTGGGAAGCATTTTAAAGCCAAGTGTATGACTTACTTTCTCCTTCCTTTTGCCTCCCCCTCTGAAAGTTTTTACTCCTACAAAAGCTTTGAGAATGCTGTGGCCCCCAATGTGGCACTTGCACCTCCAGCCCAACAGAAAATTGTCAGCAACCCCCCCTGTGCCACAGTAGTATCACGGAGCAGCGAGCCACTGAGCAGCACTGTCCAGCCCCGGAAAAGAAAACTCGCTGCAGAGAACACAGCTATCCCAGAAGCAACAGCCACTGTTGCGGCCGCTGTTACTGCCACTGAAGAGGATAAGGAATCAGAAGCAGAAATCGAAGTAGAAACCAGGGAAGAATGTAAGTGTCAGTTCTATCTGCTTTTATTTTGTTTTATTTGTGCTGGATTTTCCTCAGTAATCCACGGGAGTTAGCTGTTCAACTTCTGTTGTGATTGAACATAATTCTGGAAGCCTAAAGCCTCAACGGGGTGCAGAAATACACCCGTAAGTAATAGTGAAAACCAAGAATGGAACGTAAGTTGGGGGGGGTGTTTTCCTGAGAACGTGCATCGACAAAAAGAAGCGGCCGAACCAGAGGTGTCCACTAAGCTGGAGTCTTTTATTAAAGCAGGAAAGTGTGCGGAGGACAAAATACGGTGTTCGCATAAAAACTGACCGTTCGTTATCTGATCAAGAGCCTTCTATAAAAGCGTTTGTGGGATACACACAAATAGCCCGTAAAAATTCCAGAGCACGCACATGTGCAAGCGTGGAATTTTGTGTCAGACAGAGAATGGGGTCACACGGTTTCAATCCTGCATCCGCGGAGTTGAATACATAAAGCAGGGAGCAAGAGCCAGTATGTTCTTAAGCAGTATTTGGCTACTGGGCCACTCAGAAAAAGATGAAGACACTGGTGTCACCTCATTAATGTCACCTAGGTAATTCTGCTGCTGCCCTCAGTATGTTCAGTCTTTACTCGGTGCATGCAGTTTGTGCGACAAGAGGGAATTTTAGCCACCGAAACCAGCAGGATCACGTAGGTTTCCCTGAAGAATTCTGTTTCTTCACGCCCGTGGAGAATACACTTTGTGACATAAATTCCAAAGCCACAGCTCAAGCAAATTGTAAGTTGGTCCCTTAAGTCAGTCAGGTTTGCGTTTTCATCACAGTTCAAGTATCAAAGCACAAACCGAGTATTTTCTGTCTTCCCTTTTTTCCACTGAATATGGAGTATCTCCTCTGTGCAAAAGGGCCTCAGCTATTTTGATTTATATTTGGTTTAGACATTTTTTAATTACTTTTCAATGTTTCTGTTTTTCAGTCACCTCCTCCTTATCCTCGCTCTCCTCCCCATCCTTTACTTCATCCAGCTCTGCAAAGGACATGAGCTCGCCGGGGATGCAAGCCCCCGTCACCGTCAACAGTTCATACGAGGTTGCGACACATTCTGACTCTCACAGCAGCGGGTTGGAAGCTGAGCTGGAGCACCTAAGGCAGGCCCTGGACAGTGGCCTAGATACAAAAGAAGCCAAAGAAAAATTCCTCCATGAAGTTGTTAAAATGAGAGTGAAGCAGGAAGAGAAGCTAAATGCTGCCTTGCAAGCCAAACGCAGTCTACATCAGGTAATGTTGAGAAACTGCTTTGTCTTACCACTCTCTGCAAATACTCTTCCAGGTAGAAACCATTAGGTGGTCTCACATAAAAAACAATTGCCTCATTTTTCCCAAATAGCAACAGCCTTTACTGGGGTACTATTTGTAAATTCAGCTGGGAAACTAAAGTATACTGGAACCATTCCTACATTTTTAAGCTTGCCCACCTGGTTTTGCCTTAGGGTATAAATCCATGGTTACCAAAATCAACAGCTTTTCATTACTGAAAAAATCTTCTAGTCCAGCACATTTTATTTTGTTTTCATTTCACTGAACTAGAAACACTTGTCTCCTGATGGATGGAGGCTTTATCTGTAGTTTTAAAAGATTCTTTAAAATCCTGTCGTCATGCAGCTGAGGGAGGGTATTCCTGGGACACAGGGACGCTTGCTGAGGCTCTGAGGAAGAGCTGAACTACAGATCCTCGTTAAGTTTCCATTCGCCACGCCACGCCTCACTGCATGTTTGCTTCATTCTGTGAAGAAGCTCCTTATTTCTGGAACTCCTCGATCATAGCGAAGAGTGGTCAGAGTGCAGGTGCAGAGATGCACTGGCCATTACAAATCACAGTGGCTGAACGGGATGGTGGGTGAACTTTTTTATATTCGAGCTGGGGCAAAAGTGGTGCATAGAAATGGAAGATAGAGCCACTGTAGAAGATTTGCACGTCCGCTTTGAATACTGTATGTGGAGCCGTAACCGGGCTAGATGTGTCTGGGGCGCCAGCTGTAAAACCAGGGCCTTGTTTCTTCTCGCGTGGGAGACAGAAAACCAGACGCAGGTATTCGCCCTTGTTAGCTGGCACGATGTGTTTTGTTTCTGTGGGGAAAGAAACAAGGACAGTAGCTCACAGATGTGATGTGTGAGCAAGATGACCGCTGTGTTTAAGAACAAAACCCACCAAAAAACCCCGTCCTCAAAACCCCAGGAGTAGATTCAAGTATTCTATCAGCAGCAGGAGGTGAGAGAGAGAGATTTTTATTTATTAAGTGTGTAGGTATGATATGATCACTATTAGAATTTTAACAGAAGTTTGCCAACTCAGATTTCTGCAAGAGCTGCAGTATAGCCGGCCAGTTTCTGTGCTGCAGACCTCTCCTGTGCCGATGGCTTCTTACGTCCCGTGCCCGGGTCCCAGGGAAGGGAGGCCGAGAGCTGTCTTTTCAACTGAACCACTTCTTCGTTGTCACGTTGAGCAAATCATTTAATTCCCTCATGTTTCAGTAAATATGTTTTATTTTATGTATTTAAAAGGAAATATTTCTAAGTAACATATATTTAAAGCTAATTTTTAAATAACTAAACACACAGTGCGTACTTAAAGTAAAGCTGGAATTATATGAAGTAAGTTTGTGAAGCAGAATTGAATGCTGAGACATTAAATCAAGCAAGATGTCAGAGTGAGAGGGAATATGGTGTCTGGCCATCATTTTCCATTTGGGCAGCTGTGGGTTTCCAGTTCCACGTACGGAGCATGCACACGTGTGCACGCTTCCAAAGGCACGGCTGCACTAACAATGGCCTGGCTGGGAAGTGAGATTGTCAAAAGAGTGAATTTCCCATGACCCGACTGCAGTGTTACTTAACAGAAACACGCTGCTGTGAGGGTTTGACTCTGACAGAGAGGAAATGCTGCTTGGGGGCGGGGGGGGGGGGGGGGAAATCAAACTTCAGTTTCTAATTTAACCATTTAGGAGACAGACCTGTAGTGAGCCACAGTTTTATGCTTATGATGAACCTGTCTTTTAACAACAGCTTTTTAAAAACTTTTTGAGTTTTTTCCTTTGCACCTTTAGGTTATCGTTATCACTTCAATTAACAGCTCTTGGATTTGACATTTCGAGGTAGCAGCTCCTACTAAAGAACCTGGATCGCCAGAGTGGCCATTTCCAGAGCAAAGTGTGGTTTGGATTTAGCTTAAGGTCTAAGCCTGGCCTTTTCCAGATGTTGCGACAGAGCATTGCACTGGCCGGTTGCCAAGAGGCTTAGGGCTGCACACCAGTTACCTACAGCAAACCAGAGCTGCCTGGAGTCAGAAGAAAGAGACACGATTTGGGTTTTTTTTCCTCATACTTGCCTTACGTGGATTTTTGGGGGGCTTGATAAAATGGAGCCGCTTACCGGTTTCTTCAGCAAGTGGTAAACAACTTTCTTGTTCAACTTTGCTGTCCACGAAGGGCATTCACAAATTACATTTATCATATTGTAGTGTTTCTTCGGTGTCTTCAATTAAGGCACAGGCATTCCAGTTGGTTTGTTGGAAACTTCGAGCTGGTGTAGAGCACATTGCTGGTAGCTCTCTCCAACTGCAGTTCATCTTTATTCAGTCGCAGATGGTCACAGCTATTTTGCTTGACAAAGCAAAATGTGGCTGTAGCATATAGCTGTTCATTATCCAAGAATTCTGGGTACTCGAGCATAGGATCTCATGTTGATTTAAAGGAGAAAAGCTTGTACGAAGTTCAGGATGAGGTTTAGACAGGAGCCTTCTGGGTCATAACCAAGAGAAGGTGGGAGTTCAGTCTGGATCGCTTCCTTTACGGTTCTGTTTCCTTGCACTAATTTAGTCTCTGCTCCTCAGTTCTCACAAGTTAACTGCTTTTGTATTCTAGGAGCTGGAGTTCCTGAGAGTGGCTAAGAAAGAGAAACTGAGAGAAGCAACAGAGGCAAAGCGCAACTTGAGGAAAGAGATTGAACGCCTGAGAGCTGAGAACGAGAAGAAAATGAAGGAAGCCAATGAGTCTCGGATACGACTGAAGAGGGAACTGGAACAAGCCAGGCAGATCCGGGTTTGTGACAAGGGCTGTGAAGCAGGCAGGCTCCGGGCCAAGTACTCGGCTCAGGTAAGACCCGAATGCTGTAATAGCAAGTTATTTAGTTATTTTACTATTTCTACAGTTCTCAGGGTTATTAGTTCAAATGTCTGTGGCCTTGTTTTGTCAAATTTGGTACAAGTCCAGCTCCTATCTATAGCACGTCCGCGCCCCACCATGTCAGTTTGCAGCTCTGGCCGCCTGCGTCGTTCCCACAAATCTGCCCGGTACTTTGCACATTTCTCAGCTGAAAATCACCATTTACAGAGAATTAAGACGAATGCTAGACATTATTGCACTTCCACAAATACTCTGTTGGCATTGCCAACGCACAGGGATCCATTTCAATACTGTAAATATTAGGCAGAGCCACTTTCTCTCTGTTTTTCCTTGAAGATCCCTACACCTGCAGGGACTATTTAAAACAAGAGACGAACCCAAGGCCCATCAGTACGCAAGGAGATGTTTACAGTTGTAAAGCACAAGACGAGCAAACGGTCAGGTCTAAGAAAAGCCTTCCAGTTTGATCTCAGCGAAAGTTCTAGGAATGCAGGAACATGTTGTTACAAGCAACATGTATGCTTTAAGCTTTCCAACTAAAAATCCCTCCCCGCCCTCTCCACATCAGATTCTCTTGTAAAAAAAGATTGTGAAGTTTAAACCGTCCAAAGCCAAGCAAAGCAAGCGCTCAGGCTGCGCATCCTTCAGGCGCCTTGTTGTGCCTTGGTGTTGCAGGGCAGGTGGAGGCAAGGCTCCACTGTTCCAAGCCCCCGAAATGACCCAGCCCCAGAGCAGAATGGCAGCCTCCTGCATTTCCATGAGAAACAGCCCTGAAGAGGAATCTCTTGCGTGCCCTGCCTTCCCCTTCCTCCAATAAAACGATCCCAGTTGCCCAGTAATGCAGTTCCTATAAAAGGGCACTGTCTCACACCTATTGTTAACACCCCCCCCCCCCCCGCCAAAGGGGCTCCCAAACAGCCCCTCTCCCTAAGCCTGACCCCTTTCCTTGCCACAGCTGCCTCCCTGTAGTCTTGCTCTGTCCTGCTCCCGCCTAAATACCCTGGGCCGAACCACCGTCCCCATCGCTGGTTCCCCAGCTCAGAGCCTGCCTGAGGAACGCCTGGCTACGCAGCGAGGGTCAGCAAGCGTTGGCAACAGGGCTCAAACTCCCAGAGCATCACTCCCCTGCAAAAGTGCCACAGAGGGGGCGTACGTCCGCAAGCTTAACGTGCGCGGCGTCACACACCTGAATTGAGGGGCAAGGGACGCGCTGCTGGCCCAGCTTCACTACAGCAACTCTTCTGCCGCGCGTGCTGTTAAACACCCGCACTTCGTGCCCGCGCTGCAAATGCTTGGCGTGGTTCCTTTAAGGGGGAGGTGGGGGAGGAAAAGAAAAAGCACCAGCAATCAGGAAGGCTGCTAACCCCAGGCTCAGTGACGGGAAGGGGAGAGGTCCGCTTGTGCCACTATGAGACATGTCTGACCAGGAGACCAGAAGCAGGAAATGATGCGAGCTTCCTCCCTGGCATCACAGGATGTCTCGCTGATAAGAGGTGTCCAGACTAAACATAACCAGATTGAGCGCTGCTGCGCTGGGCGTTGCCGGCAGTTGACTTCCACTTGAGGGGAAAAAAAGAAAAAAAAAAAAAAAAACCAAAACCAAAACCAACCAAACAAAAAACCACCACCCAAGTAACAGCAACTCGAGCGCCAGCCACAGGCACCCAGCACCTCGGCGAGCCCGCAGGTGCGGCCGCCCTTGCTTTGTGAGAGCTTTGTGGAAGTTTTTTGACGATGTCCATTTCCAGTCTCCTAATAAATTCCCTCCCCGAGAGGGAATAAATGAGGCTTCGTAATGTAGGAAAGGCTAAAGTCACCTCGAAAAGAATTCGAGTGGCTGAGTATTCTGGAGGTTTGCCTTTTCTCAAGACGCTGATGGCCATTTGCAGTGCAGCAGCACTGGTTTGTCCTCAGGCTTGCTGTGACTGCTCTGCTGAGGCAAAGGGTAGCGCCTGGCGTCCCCAAGAGCTGCTTTATTTAGCAACTACCTTGTAGAAAAATAACTGCCAAATCTGAATTTTAGAAGTCATTGGGATGACCTCAGAACTTAACTAAGTCATGTAAGAAATTTTAAAATAAAAAGCTTTACACATCCTTTGAGCTTTCATTTGGAGTGAGTGCACACAGGAAGTTTGTCACTTCGGTTGTGTTCGTCACTTCTTGTTTTTGAGGAAACCACAGTTCTCTAGACAGGCTTAGTCTGAGAGAAAGAGGCAAGCATGCGAGGAAATAAGCCGACAGAGTCAGGGGTGTAAATGCCTTTGTGTAAGCTTCAAGTATTAGATGCTGAATAGCCACTGAGCATCAGTGATGTGGTTTGTGCCTTTCTTTTTTTCTTACCTCCGTACTGCGATCCAGTGATGGATGCAGTGGTGGGGTAGCCTTCATTTTAGCCCAGAGCACGGGTTTTCCTTTCCTTTGTTAAATGGCCACTTTGGTAACTGCTAAGCTTACCCATTCATGGCCTAAAATTGTGTCTTTCAAACCAGTGCAGTTTTCCTAATGTTTACGCCCCTGAAGGCTTTTTTTACGCTGAGGCTTTTGGTAGCAGTAAGTGAAAAATAGGAAGCTTGACTGCCGAGGCCTTTGGGGAGGCTGAGGCCGTCTGCGTCTCTTGCTGTTAGTTGGAAGACAACTGCTGGCTCTCGGCATGTGAGCTCTTCTGAGGCTATTTGGAACATGTCTGTCTTAAAGTCCGTTTCTGAGCAAAGCTGCTATGTGTTAGGACCTGCTCAGTCCCGTTCCTGCCCTCTAAAGTCCAGCTGCTTGCTTCCGAGTTGAAATGGTGCTCAATTTTCACCGTTGCTTGGAGAGTTCCTGCTCGTTCAGAGGGCTCCCAACTGTCTCACATCCATATTCCAACCCCCTCGCCACCTGCGCTGTGCCCCCACCTCCTCCATGCCCGTCCGGCCTCCTTACATGGAATGTGAAGGGTGTAACAGGTCTTGGATATGAGAGGATCCTGCAGTTGCTTTTGTTGGGCATTAATCTAGAGCTGAGACGTGGGCCTTTCGTGTGTTCCTGGTCACTCTCACCAATAACCATTGTAAAAGACTGGAAGTAAATCACTCCACCTGTGAAAACTTGGCCAAATTGCTGTCTGCCTACAGAAATGACGGGAATGGTTTAGAAGTACAGCGACCGGCGTTCTGTTAGGCTAAGGCACCCTTAACTGTTCTGTTTTTCACCCTCCTTTCGGCAGCTTAAGCCACCAGAAATATTTAAGAACGTCAAAGCTGAACAGTTCACGCAATGCCCGCGCGTAATTGTACAGCAGCGTAGGGACACGGGAACGCCCTCCTCACCCCAGCTGCGATGATCTTAGGCCTGGGAGCGCACGGTTTTATTGCTCTTCTCACTTTGGGCTAAGGTGTTAAAGTCTACAAAATCACGATGGAACTGAAATACTACAATAGTTTAATTATGTTTCTTAATATGCTTTTCTCTAGATTGAGGACCTGCAGGTTAAGCTTCAGCACGCAGAGGCTGACAGGGAGCAGCTCCGAGCTGACCTGATGCATGAAAGGGAGGCTCGAGAACACTTGGAAAAAGTAGTCAAGGAACTTCAGGAACAACTGTGGCCTAAGTCAAGCAGCCAACCCAGCAGTGAAAACACGACGAGCAACATTGAGAACTAAACCACCACCACGTCATCTGATACACACACCGAGTGACGTATATGCACAGTAAGGGCGGATGTGTGGGTATGTGTGTAAGTGCATGTGTGAGTAGTTGTGTCTTGGCACACCGATCGATGAATATGGATTCTTAGTGGTTGGAAGGCAAACGTTCCTCTTTGTAACAGAAGCACTGAATTACGCCTCTCTTTTTTCCAGTCCATATAGCACAACATCTTACTGTGCCTATAAAACACAAAGTGTTTATAAACAAAATACTTTTAAGTCCACAGCAAATTTTCTACTGGCAAACTCCAAGCAAGCAGCATCGTCCAACTAAAATCAGAGTAAAAGGCAAGCATGGCAGTGTTTTTATGTTGCCCTTCTGCCTGGTGGAACATTTTGGAATTTAAAAACAAACAAAACAAACTTTTCTTATAAGCTATTTAAAAAGAATTCATTACACAGACTTGGTATTAAAAAATAACGAGATTTTTATAATGAACCTTTAAAAGCAAAATAAAAAAACTTTCGATGCACAATTTTTAATGACTTGTTATAGGCTTTGGGATTCTTAACGTAGAAGCCCTCTGGTGATGATGCCATTTCATTAGCAGTTTTCCAGCCGTCTAGGAAGCCATCACAGTTCCAACCCCGTCACGTGGTTGTACGAGAATTTCAGAGTGCTTTTCCAAGTTAATTTTTCCTTAGGAAACAAATATCTTCATTTCCTGTCCTGAACACGAGAAGAAAGGAAGATGCAGGATTGTCAAGGGGTGGGGGGAGCGGGGATGGGAAGAGATGATGTGTGCTTTAGAGTTACAAACCCAGCCTTACAGACTTCAGTGTTTGCAAATCACGCCATCTTTTCTGAAGACATCGTCATTAATTGATGTGTTCAAAGACTCACTTCATCCACGAGCACTTCAGCTTTAGGAAAAGAAAGAAGGAAATAAAGGAAGGAAATGGATGATCTGTTAAGGCGGTTGAGACATAAAGCAGAAGACGTGTGCGTTTTGAAGTCATTCTGAAATCTTCAGTTTTCTGGAAAACTCGTCTTTGTTGCACCATTTACCATAAATTCAGTATTCACCTGCTTTTATTCTGAACTGTCAGTCAGGATTTCTGTGCCCGAGGAGAGCGCAACATCGCATTATCGGATACTACAGAAAAGAAAAACAACATTTTTGCTGCTGTGAATAAGCCTACTTTTTTTTTAAAAAAAAACAACTTTTTTTGTTTTTTAAAAAAGAAATTACTTTAATTTTGGGATCCAAGCCGCAGCCCCGGAATAAAAATGCAGCATGCCATCACTTTGTCTTAGTGTCGATGTTGTTGTTGTTGATTTTTATTTTTTTTTTTAAAAAAACTGCACTTTGTCAGAATCCTACTCTGCATTTTATTCCATATTTCTAACGTTTACAAGTTGAGCGTTCTAGATTCCACCCTGCCTAGCAGATGTGAAAATCATCAACCCAGCTTTCCACCATGCGACACCTTGCACCATCATTTACATTTGTGCAAAGGGAGGGTTCAGCAGGTACAGAATGCTACCAAATATGAATTCACCAGACCAGTGCACTGCTGGTCGAGTTTTAAACCTGTTCTGCGTGGCTTTGTATTGAACCGAAGTTGGGAAGCTGTAGAGGTGCTCCCGAAGTGTTTAACATTAAAGCTGGTGCTTTAGTGAACAAGAGAGAAGTGATTTGCACCCTTAAACACTCACCTCTTACACACTCACGCTTATCAGCATGAAGTGAAAGTTTGACCTGGGGCTGCAGATGTGCCTTCCAGCTCGTTTCTCCTCTCAGCATCCTACACAGGCAATGCTGACACTTTTCTTACCTTAAAAAGAAAAGAAAAGAAAAAAAAAAAAAAAAATAGAAAACCCTATGCATCATGATACACAGAAGTTACTCTAAACGAAGAAGCGTATTTCCAGTAATCTTTATTTGCTTTTGGACATTAATGCAAACTATGTAAGCTTAAAAATTATTTCCCAGTAGACAGAAAGCGGCTTCCAATCCTAAAATTATAGTATTTACTACTTACAGTACATTAGAGAGTTGTTTTTTTGTTTTTTTTTTAAACAAGAGCTGTTTGCTTGAAACCATTATAATAACCATTGTAATAACTGTGAGCATTAACAAAGAAGTTCATATATATGTTTTAGGTACAAAAAGAAGAAATATGAAAGGAGTAGAATTACTGGGACAATGTCAAACTGTTGGGAGCAAGAAACAGTTACACCAAGTAAATTACACAAAACTGTCCGTTTATCCAGGGGGTTGCCCCTGTGTGTTTGGGATGCTGGAGACTGGGTCTAGGTGCAGATCTCCTCTTCTAAAGTGCAATGCAAAAGGAATTTTGATTATGCTTAAGCAGGTTTTTTTAATGTGGGGTTTGTTTTTTTTTTTTTTTGCTTCTTTGTATGTTTTTTTCTGCGATTATTAAATCATATGCATGGAATTAAAATCTCTGCCATACGTATATTCATTAATGGGCATTATTACTGTCTTATGTAAAGGGTTTATTTTGTTATGCAGTATGCATAAAAATGTTCTCAGCCTTATGATTTCCAGAGCTGTATTATTCACTTATTTCTTCAAGGGAAACTAAATAATTTTAGCCGTAGTTGAGCATTGTGCGTTTCAAGTCTCGCACGCTACGCTTCACTGCCATGTTAGGAAATTACACACAGAACAAATGTACTCCCCCCCCCCCCCCCCCCAAGCTTCTTTGAAGCCTTACTTTGTAAATTTGCGTTTTCTCCCTCAATCTTGGATTGTGTCTCCCCCCTTATGACTCAACAAAAAACGGCAACATGTCCATCTCTGGTTTTTTACAGGAGAAGTGGCCCACTTACCTGCAGCACAGGACGTGGGTTTTCTTTCTCACGTGCCTAGGGCAGCATACTGATCCACTGCTGCCATTTCTTCCGCCCATGTGATGCTTTTATCCTCCAGAATTAATAAAATCTGCAGTTTTTTCAAAGGAAAACAAATAGAACAGTAAATAGCCTTATAAATAATAAACAGTCTTGTCCAACAACCAGCATCACCTGTGCTTCCCAGGTAAACTGGGTAATGCTTGCGGAAAACGAACTTACAACCACTGCTACAGAACATGGCTGCTGCTTTTGCCGTGCATTACGGTCATTTTATAAAGTGTAACATGTGACAAATGAACTTCACACTGTTTGAGGTTAAGACTCAAAAGTGGTTGATCCTTGGGAGTGAAAACTTCCTATTAAAAACGTTTCTATAAATTAAGGTTTAAAATCAGTACGGTTAGATAAAGTGCAAGAAGACTGGGAGCAACCGCACTACACCAGCAGTTAATAACAGGAGGGGTTTACAGGACAGGAGTCCATCTTAAATAATTTTGTCTTTCCTAAATACATTTTACCAATAAAACCTTAATTGTTTCTGCGGAATATATAATTTATTTCTAATTCCAAATTCCCATGCATGCAATTTAGTTTAAAATTGTCAGAGACGGCCACAGAGACACTAATCCTAGAAAAGGGCTGTCACAACAGTGGGACTCTTCAGAGAAAAAACAAACCTTGTGAAGGTGGTTGGGGTGGGGGAGTTCTGTGTGTAAGTTCTGCGTCAGCAACGCTTCAGTAAAACGACCGCTAGCCCGTTCAGCTGGAATTGCTTTTCTTCTGACTTACTGTTGAGTCCCTGCTGCATTCCACTGGCACTCCAACCTGTGAGTGTAGGAACTGTAAAGTCACGTCTTCTCATGTCATCTGCTCTTTAGTTTCCTTTAAGAAGTTAAAAGGGAGAAGAGGTGTTTCATACAGGCTGTTGACTCTCCCTGTACTTAAAAATATATTACTTAATACTTGTATATTCAGTTTAATTACTCATTGTTTCTATTACTGAAAGAAGACTTAACGAAGGGAAAAAAAAAACCAACAGCAATAACATTCATATCTACGGAGCAGCTAACTCGTATACATAATATTCTGCTTTTCAAACAGAACTAGCCAATGTAAAAAAAAAAAAAAAAGTTAAAAGTAAATTCAACATGTAAATACTTTTTTTCATTTTACACTGTTGTATTATAAGTGTATATGGTGTTTACTTTTTCAAAACTCTTTCTTACCTGGTAGTTGTCTTGTTTTATGAGTTGTGTTTTTAACTAAGAAGAACCTTTGCTGTCTGTTAGGAAAAACAAAACAAAATCTTTTTGCAAGTTTTAAATGTGGGTTAACCTTTCGCCATCATTTGCATTTTATTTGTCCTTATTTTCACTGTAAAGTATTTTATTACCAAAAGGTTGATTTTCTTTCCATTCTGCCCTCTCATCAGTCCATGTGTTTTAGAGAGAAGTTTTTTGTTTGGTTGGTTGTTTGGTTTTTTTTTTTTTTTTAAAATCAAAAGAACTCACAGAAATGACATTTTTTCAATTGAAGAAAAATAAATCTTTACATTTATAATAGCCAATAGCATTTCAGCACATTTTTGTTATCCTGGTCTCTCCTATGCTGCTGCTAATGACAATATTATGACTTACTCTACTATTCTAGAACTATTTTTATGTAAGTAATGTATGCTTTCTTGTTTATAAATGCCTGATTTAAAAAAATAAGAAAAAAGCTTGGCATATTTATCTATTTCGCTGTGTACCTTGATAGTCCTTTTCCACCCCCTTTTCCACATCCCCTCCCCCTGAAGCAGATAATATTGTAAAATAAAGGACTTTATGAGATTATGTATGAAAATAGCTATGCTTATATACCACAGTGACTGAATGTACAGTGTATAGACGCATTACCTAAAATAAAATTGTTTGTCCAGAAAAAATAAATAGATATGGAATGTTTATTGAGTTTTCTGTGCTTGCAGCTGTGGCCAAGTTGTTCAGGACAAGCAAACTTCAGAGACCGTACCGGTATCTCAGGCAGCGCTAGGTGCCTCTGGACAGTCAAGACTTCTCAAAGTATTTTAAGTTAAACAACATAAAGTTACAGCAGCTCTGCCACACGCACCCCCAGTCCATATTGTCACTCGCCTTACCTTAATTTCCCAAGTTGCACATGTGTAGGTACCTGAAGCACCAACAGAGGTAAGAGTGCTAACACTACAAACCACTCACCTGAAAAAGCCGTACTGCGGTGCCGGGAAGGACGTCCAGCGCCAGCTGCACTTTCTTCCAGGAATGACTTCAAGCCGGCAGACTAAAAAGATGCTCCTGGGCAACAGCCAAGTCAGCTGGACATGAGGTTGTGGCCGGTGGAACCGGATGCTGTTGGACCACCTCAGGAAAAGCCTTTTAAGACAGGGGACTCTGCTCAGCCTGCTGCGGCCCAGTGGTGCCAGATGAGTGCATGGGCCGCTGGCTTGCGCAGGGACAGACGGACACAGGCTAAGGCTGGCGTTGGTCAGACACCTCCATCTGACAGCTGCCACCTCGGGAGCCTGATGACAGAAAAAGTTACTATTATATGCTAATGCTACTATATGGATATCCACTGCATGCACAGCCCAATCATACTTTACAAAGCATCTAACCCATTTCAGCTTGCAGGGCAATTTCCAGTTTTGCAATTCATGTAACAACTCACCCACATACTCATCCTCTAAACAGTTAAACACCCCCCAGCCCCTGCTAATAACAACCAACCCCGTGTTGTCTATAGGCAGAAGTAGCTTTAAATTCTCTTAGATGTTGGAGGGAAGCTCCCATTTCCTGCCACGTTTTAGTTTTCTTTTCTGGCATACCAAAACCAAAAAAAAAACCCCTGCCTTATCACCTTAAATGTGCTGAGGCACATCGACAACCCGAGGCACCTTCTTCACGCTGCTTCCCGGGCAGCCCAGTAGCGAGCCACTCTTAAGGCATCATTTGAATGGAGAATCATCCTCAGGTCTGCACGTGACAACATTGTAAGGAGAAAGGAATTTCACTGGACACAATGCACACCACTTTGTGGGGAAATTCTAGCGAAGTGAAATTTCTTTTGAATAGTGAGAATTTAAGCATAGAAAAGTTTGCACCAGGTCACAGAAAAAGAAATACAAGAGGGGAAAAATGCAAAAAGCAGAAGATGGAAACATTATGTTAAAGTCATTCGCTTATGGTTTTCTGAGAAATGGCTGCAGAATTTCCACAGCTCTGGTAGATGCCCTTGTAAAACAGTGGAAAAGCCAGAGAATGATTGAACAGCTTAAAAAAAAAAAAAAAAAAAAAAATCTCTACTTTGTATTTCTGACTCATTGCAGCCTTGCTCTCTAAGGGTTGGTTTGTTTCCTGTTTCTACCACCTGGATATTAGCAGTGGGCAAAACCAGGCTGAGCTGCTGCCTCTTTCTCTACAGGAGGTGGGGTTTGTTCAGTGTCCCCGGCCTGTCACAGATACAAAGCTATAGCTGTATTCTTCCAACACACCCCACAGTATCACTCGTCATCTTCTGTTTTTCTCTTCTCCCCCCCGCCCCGCCCCCTTGTTGACAAGATGAGCACAGACCATAAGCTGTATGCTATTTTTTTCATCGGTATTAGAGACTCAAAAGTGATCCAACCATTCTTGCTACCTTCTGCGTGAATGAAACTATGGGACCTTTGCTCACAAATGATGCTGGGACTAGAGGCTTGAAGCCTAAAGCCTTCTGTTTGATGACGAGCCCTTGCCTTCCGAACGAAGAGGTTGGAGCAAAGCCCCTCTTGCTCTTGGTTTTGCTAGAACCGCCTATGACCACGTTCAATTATTGTACTTTATGAATGAGCTTTCTTCAACACGACAAACTGCAGCAAAGCGCCTACTTGGAGTCAGCATTAGCCCTACATCACAATTTAGCCTAAATTCAAAATGCAGAGAAGTGGGACCCTTTCTCCATTCTCTCTTCAGCTGCTGCATTAAAACCCTACATCCAAAGGACAACTGCTGCCACGGGAAGACTCCGCTGCTGTCTTTGCTGCTGTAGGTCTCCTGTTCCTACGCTAGAGCGTCTCTTGCAAAAATCTCATTTTGTAGCTGATTACAGCCCATGAGCTTCCGGCACCTGCACTGCTCTCTCCAGTGCTCTCCTCTAATCCCTTCTGCCGACAGGTAGCACAGAGCTGCCCGTGAAAAGCAAGAGTTCATCACCAAAACCGCTTCCTACCTATCTGTGACTCCAACGGACGCTTAGGAATATTGGGAATCAAATAGATCATTGCATTCTGCTCCCAATGGGGAGAAAATGGAAATTAAAAAAAAAAAAAAAAAAAGAAAAAGACCAAAACAAACGCCAACAAAAACTCAGTGCATTTGCTGGAAATGAAGACACGTGTACAAACCACAGCAGCCCAGGAAGTGCCGTGGGGACTGATTCGGTTTTGGAGCAAAGGCTTCCTATAATAGCTTGATGACAAAAAACTTACCTTGGAAAAAATTAAAGACAGTAATAAGATAATGACAAAGTGTTATCAGTGAACTTCATACGTATTGTATGCAATGTCTTCTGATGCCATAAATTTGAAAGTATACAAAGAACTCTGTCTGAAGGATCATAGGTGAACCGACCCTTTAATGTTTCCAAAAATTCAGAACCAATGCAGATGCAATTCCTGGAGGTTTTAGGTGAACGGAGATTAAGGCTGGAATCTTCAAACACCAACCAATGTATCAAAGTAGATACGTAGATGTGTGGAAACCGTCCAGCTTTTTCAACTTACGCTTGTATGATGGCGGGTCTAAAGCCTTCGTAGAATGCAACTGCCTTAGTTATTCCTGCCCCCAAACGACTGGCAGCAAAACAGTGTTTTCACCCATTGCTGGTCCCAAGTGGAATCAGTAAGGTTTTAAGTCTGAACACGGGTCCATATCCTTCACTTGTAAAAAGATCATACACAACTCATATACACGTCCTTTCACTCGTACATCTGTCGCTATGATTTTCGTTTCTAAAATTAAAAACAAAGAGTTCCAATAACTTTCCTCTATGGACAATTATCATCTGTAGTTAAAGTATACAGCTGACAAATCTTTTACATTTTCTGATAAGACTTAAGCAATAACACTTCAAGTAACTTTGTTCCACAGATTCTGTACACAAAAAGTAGGTCTGAAGAGCCCAGGCTGCCAGTTTCAGGAAGGCCAGCTGTGTTTCTACCAGCATGTCACATCGACATTTTCTTTGAAATTTTTTAGTATCTTTGGAAATACCCCATTTCGAAGCAAAATGGTTTTAAAGAAAGGAAGATGTTCTCGTATCGCAAGGGGCGGGAGTCACACTCCTTGAAGAATTCACCAGCTCATTTTCTTAACTTGAAATACTAGAATTCCTTCAATTAGGAACATGGGGAAAAACCTCATTTACCATTCTACTGCAAATCAGTAAATTAACTCAAATCCACATAGATACAGATCCTACTACCCCAGCACTGATAAAAGAACACATGATACACATTTTTCCAGACCATGAAGATGGCTTCAAGCTCACTCGGCACCCAGTGCTAAACCAGTACTGTTGTAGGCCAACTTTTTGTAGATAAGCAGCCCGCCCTGGTAGGAGAATGACGATTCCCAATGAGAATAGGTTGTATTTTTGCCATTATAGACAGAACTGCATCTTTATCAGCCCTGGGTTACTGCCAGTTGCCAAGTCAGGTAAGAAGGACACAGCACTTCTGGAGTTATCTAAGAATTTAGGAGTAAACCTTGTTTGGTTTAGTTTCTTTCTAAAGTTAGCTGAGGCTAACTTGGAAATAAAGCTTGGCCTCACATATGGAAATCTCTGATGCCTGAATCCAGCTATCCGGTCCCGTTGGACACCGTCTTTATTCTTGGACTATTCCTTTGCAGCTATCCCAAATTTATCTGGCTACTCTGTATTCTAGGAGCTTTCATTTAACTGACCTAGATTACAAGCACAAACACACAAAGCAAAAAAACAGGTATTTCATTTGCCTCCTCCACTGCCCCAAACTCAGGACTTTCCAGGTGGGAGATGTACACTCAAGATGACCATCACAGATCCCCAAGGAGCCAGGGGTAGATTTTGGCAAAACTTGAAAAGACTCACAAACTGACTTGACTTTTCCCCCCCCCCCCCCCAACTGGCTTATATACAAAACCAAAATCACATAAAAAAACCCCAGAGCTTCTAATTTGCCAGCTACAGCTGCATATCAAGGACGCCAGTTTAATTTGACATTGTAAATGAGGTGTTCAGAAGTGGTTTGTGAGTCTGAACAGACAGCTGGGGACACACTGAGAAGAGCTGTATTTTCCAAAGGCATGAAGTCAGGTGCCTGTCAGAGTTTCTTACTGGGCAGCAAGAAATTGAGATGTCCAAAACACTCACGGTCACTCATGAAAAGCTTTTCTCTAACTCCACTTCCCTCGCCCCTTCTGGATTTTTATAGGCTTTCTTTTGGCAACATGCCTCTACGGACGCAGCTGCAGTTCACGCAAAGGTCATCACTACCTCTTGACTTCATCAATGTATCACCTGAAACGCCCCTTGCCGATGAACCAGAGCAAGAGAACTGCCCTTCAAAACACAGGGTAAGTTACAGATAGTGAAAATGGATGGGAAAATGAAGCGAATTCTTTGGCATTGCTTGTCCAATGATTAAACAAGAGTTAAGAATTGTTTAGTCTGTTTTGAGGATGCAGTTCCACAGAAATTCTTATTGCCTAACATGTATTAAATCACAGCTCTTGTGACCATTCGAGGAACCTGGCTGTGTCTAGAGCAGAACTTTGCATTGACAGATGAGCCACCTCTCCTGGTGTTACTTCTCAGATTGACTTTTCATGCTATTCCTGTTACAGAAACAAAACGTAAGGCCGGATTTGGATTGATAAGTCAATAGCAGAGACTGAAAACATGACACACTCTGTCACCAAGGAACTCCGAGTGCAACACCACATATTGGTAAGAAAGACCAGTCGAGCCGTCTTGTGTTTATCATTGGGGCAACAGGGTTTTGAAAATTCTACTTATTCTGCCAGCATAACTTTAATTTACTTAATGTAAGAACCAAAATACCAGGAATCGGACATGAACACACTCAGTTGAACACTTCCGTGCATTCACCTTGTCACTGCACTGATTCACTGAGTATAAACACAGTATCTTCTCTTTCTACATTCTCAGTGTAAGCTGTGTGAAGGGAACAGCACTTGAGGAAATGTTTTTGCATATACTGGCTGTCAAGTTGTTGCTGTAATTAAAATGTATTTTCTCTATTGCAAGAGGCCCTACAGGTATGTACACTACTGGTCAATCGATTGGTTGTAACCTCTTTTCACATCCCGACCCACCTGCCACCAACACCGTTCCCGTGGAAGTGAGAGCTCACGAAGCTTGCTTGGGGGCTCCTGCAGAACTCCGGGCATTCGCAGGTGGGAAGCTCTGAGTACTCTGAGCACCCCAGGCAAGCTCCTACAGGGAATGGGAATGGCTTACGAATGAGGAAGCTGTAGCCCAGACTGCAACCAAAAATCCAGGGATCCATTCTTCCCGATCACAATAAAAATACTTTGAGATCAATTGATACTCCAAGTTCAGCTAAAGCTGGCAACGTAGGTACCAACCTGACTCACAGAACTTGGTATGCTTAAGTATCCCTTGAGTTCAACTTAATTTCAAAAAGTAGAAGTCGTTAAAAAGACTAATAGAGTCGAGCCCCCCCCCCCCAACCCCAGGCCCCCAGCTCAGTTCTCTACAAATGCTCAGTGAGCTACAGTCCCTGGAACTTTCATTCAAACAGGAACAACACAGAATGGGGGGGGGGGGGATGGAATCAACAGCAAAGTGAGCTGAAGTGACCCAAGTTCAAACTAGCTGCTGGAGATCAGAAATAAAAATCAAATTTCCTGAGGTCTGAAGTAAAAAAGTCTTCATGTTATTCAATAGCTTATGTTATTCAGCCACCAGGATAAAAAACCCCAAACCCCAATACAAAACCAAAAAGCCAAACCAAAAACCACACACACACACATTCCCTCTCCTGGAGCTGCTCATTCTGAACATGGTATAGATGTAGTGAATGAAAATGCTGGTATAGAGCACAACTGAAAGAAATGGCTTCAAAATACCAAAACTAGGATTAAACAACCGCTCAGAGCTGCACCTCAGTCATCTCCCTTTGACTGTAAGCAGCACCTAACAGATGGAGCCAAGGGAAAACTTAACACATAGGCAGCAGAGTAGAGGTTTGATAGGGACCTTCAGTAGAAATTATGAGAGCCCTTGTTACTGCCCATGGTATCCAAACCACACTTTTTACGTGCTCCCATGTTCATTTGCTGAAAAGATATTAAAGAAATACATCTTGGCACATCTGCAAGGAAGGGATAAAACTTGCAGAAGATGATAGGAACCAGGGAAGCAGTAAAAACCCAGGAGTGTCAGAGTTAATGATGATATGTGAGTAACCCAGTTATAAAGGCACTGTCAGTAGGAAGAGAGCACAAATATAATAAAACACAGCTGTATGACGTACACTCCAGTGGAATTTTTATTAGATGGCTTATGTGCACTTTAAGTATACCTGACTGCAATGCAAATTCCCACACACTTTTATTTGGGAGGGAAAAAAGTTTCCACAGATCTCTGCACTGAACTGATTTCGCTGAATTGTTCTGTACAGTATCTGCGGGTTTTCTGGCTACTCTTTTTGAATTTACTTTTGCATTTGTTTTCTGCTGAGTCAGCTCCTTAATCTGGAACCTTGAGAATTTCGTGCTTTTAAGTACTTCCCCAGAGCCTATTCTGGCCCAGCTATCCTAATCCTCTGGCCCTTCTACCACTTATCCCAAATGACTACTCTTGTATCTCCCACATGTAAAGGAAAAAACCCCGCAGGACAAGAGGAAACCTACATGGGTCAAAGGAAAATGAGGCTTTACTGCTTCAAAGGAGGTCAGATTTGTTCCAACATCTGCTCATTTCTGTAAACACCATAGAGACTATAAGCTTAAGTGATCATCATTATCTTGGGAAAAAAGCTTACAACAGAAATTTATAAACCCAGTTTACCTGCGTGATGTTTTGAGTTCATGGAACAAGAGTGGCTGCACATGCTGTCAGCAGGACTCAACGCCAAGACCTGTAATGCTACACGCTCTCGAGCTGCAGAAACTCCTTTATTGGCTGGTTGTCAAAAAACATCATTAAACCCCTACCTTTATGTAGCCAAGGTATAAAAACAGGTACTACACGCCGCATTAACAAAGCTGTTGGCCACGCAGCCCACAGATGGAACGGATTCGACCAGTACAAATGGATTCTTTTTTTAGTATCCCAAGTGACAATCTCCCTGCTGCTGTATATAAGGATCTACACTCTTATTTGTTCATATACCAAGTAGGAAGCACCTACCAGACAGCTCCATAAATGTACTGTGGCCTTTGCAATGTTGATTGCAGGCCAATAAGTATCATTTTACAGATGGCAATACTGTTAAGCACCCCTAAATCTAGCTCCTGGATTTCAACATTGCTTTGTAAAATAAGTAACCTGTTAGACAGACGGAAGTCAAATTTACTTTACCTCACAGGTTGCAAAGGTAAGTAGGTGAAGGGAGAAGCAGATACATGAATGAAAGCGAAACACCAAACCCCACAGCAATGTGCTACGTTTCATTGCATACTAAAAATCCCTACCCAAAACCTCTGTAGGCATTGCCCCTGCCCCTGAAGTCAAGACCCATTGACTTTCAGAAGATCTCAGTATTGGATGACAGGCTATGCAGCCCATGTATAATTTTTAAGCAACAGCGTTTTACTAATACTGCCTCTGAAGTAGGCAATTACTGTATCTTTGCTTAGGTCATCATAGTTGCTTTCTGTACAATCCTTCGCATGTAAAAACCGGGACATGGAGAGCAATGAGCTACTTCCAGCTATACCAAAAAAAAGAGAAAGAACATGGAACATTATTATTAAGACCGCAAATAGGCACAAGGTTCACAACTGGAACTGGTGCTAAAGGTTCTGTCTGTTGTCAAGTTCTGAACTCCTTTTGCACACATGGGTCCCACTGACATGAGTGGGTGCCCAAGAAATTGCAAGCGACTAAAGCGTAGCTCCCCCACCTGCCTCGCCATGAACCGAGCTCAGTATAAACAGATTCTTTAAGCTCTGACTCTCACAGTGTGTAAAGCAGGGATCCCATGCTGCTTAATTCAATTTGGCAGATAACACTGGTGAAAGGCATTGATTTCTTCCCTCGCTCCCCCTTCTCTTCCATCAATTTTCCCAGATAAGAAGCCTGTGGCTCAGACCCTGCTGGTGACGGATGCCTTGTAATTGCTTTGAATGGATTATCACCAGACATCTAGCAGGCATTTACAGTGCTACAGCTGTAATCAGAAACAGTCTCACCCAGTAGAAGGACTCTGAGGAAGAGACGGCTGTCTCTGTTGCCTCTGCCTTGTCTCTCTCTTCTTGTATTAAGCCTAACTTTATTTATTTGTATTTTAATACAGTAATATCTAGGACATCCAATTGAAATCAAGGTCCAGATGGGCTAAGTGCCTTTCAGGCCCTAAGAACTGATCTCTGCTTCTGATAACATATAGTACAGCTCAGGCTACACGAGGACTGCCCTTCCATACTGCTGAGATCTTGCATTTGGCTAAGAAAGTATCCACCCCTTTCAATAACTAACATTACCAAAAAATGGGGAAATAAAAAACCCCATATTCCATTCTGGCAATTATTGGCTAAAAGACATTAGATAAGACACTTTTCTTCTTGCCTCAGCTTACTGCTGCTTTTCTCGCTCTGCCTAGACTAAATTGTCAGTAGTTTATTTACAAAGATCACAGTGACATTCAAATTTGATATCTGGAATTTCATTTGTACGGCTGGGGGGAGAAAAAACATGAGTAAGTACATTTGAGACAGACTGTTACAGAGGGACAAAATTAAGCAACTTGATCTACTGTATTTTATATTAATTTTGTACAATTATACACAGCTGCCCAATACCAAGAGGCAGTAGATCCACGTCCATGAAAATATGATCAACAAAGCTTTTTGCCCTGCAAACTTTCATTAGGGTTAATGTAAGGAATAAGCCTCAAGACGCGTCACTGATTGTTCAAAAAATAAACATTCACAGTATCTGCCTACAATCATAAATACACGTCCATCCTGCACCACGAATATGCCATTAAAACTTGGCACGAAGATACTCGCACTTCGCCCTCTTTCCAGGAGTTTCCTCAGAGGCGAACGCCCCAAGGAAGGGTCATCGCTTGCCTCTCCCCGTCACCACCTCCCTTTCCTTCAGCAGACCTTCTCCCCTGATCAGAGGAACACCCTGATAGGACTCAGCAGGGCAATACTGATCCCGTTTCTACATTTTCTCTCACGATTTGGAAGGTCTCGCTCATTAGGGTTTCTTCCTCCAACACATTAGGATTCCTACCCTATACAACAGAAACCATGCATTCTCCTCCTCAAAGCGACTCGGACGCTTTAATCCCCTTTGGTTTTTTGATGTGTAATTTTTTAGTGCTTGTACCACACTGCCAGCCCTGTTTTTACACTCACGCAGCATCACAGCTTGGTCAGTCTATATAGGACATATACATGGGCAATGGCACCTTGATAGGAAAGGTTTTCGTGTTTGGTACAAGCTTCACACTTCCAATCTTTAATTCTAACCAAAAATCAATTCTATTTTGAAACCAGTTTTATCTAACTCTATGTTCCAGCTCAAAGCTCCCTCTGCTATCTTTGAAAACAACATGAAATCTTTCTTGGAGCAAATGAAGAGTCACTCTCAGTTTGGTGCTTGGATCATCAGTGAGAATCCTTCTCTGCACGCTCCATACCTACTTGTCTAAGAAACAGCAAAGGGCCTCATCTTAAGTGATGCCAGTTTCCCAGAACTCCAGTGAATGATAACTTAAGAGTGTTTCATACTGGCTTCTTATACCCAGAACTGTGCAGAAGTTGACTAATATAAAAAGGGAGCTTTTTTAAAAATCATAAGACACAAGAAGCAATATGAAAATCCTTTACAATTTTTGCACCTTGAAAAGCAGAATGGAGGCAGGGGCAGAGGGGACAGTGGATTTGCTACCACACATGTACAAACTGGCTCTGCAGGGCTCGTGCAGCTGGGAGATAATGTGCTTTGCAGGTCATTGGCTCTTAAGCACTGTGTTATCTCTCTGTAACATACACCTTGTTGTGTCTTACTGCTTAATTACAGCTGATATGCAGGCCGTAATATTGCTTATCATTAGCCAGAGTATGACAATTACAATTTCAGATTAAACTGTTCTCTTTTTTTCTTCAGCCAAGTCTCTGTATGACACTTCCTTAGCCCAAGAAAAGATTTGCACATGCAGAACAAATCCATGTACTAATTGGTTATGTGCCCCTCATAACGATGTGTAATTTAGGAAGCATGCATTGCATGATGAACATCATGAACCGTACTCAGTATTGCATAGAGCCTATATCTGAACTTGGAGGGTCAGCTACACATGCCTGAAAAATCTGAAGACAGCAACAAAGACAGCGAAATACTGCGATCTTCTACATGGGACAGGTTCCAGCCTAGTGACTGTCAAGAGCAGTGCCTCAACTCGCAGGAAGCTCAGTCCTCCCCTTTAGCCACCACCTTCCACTCTATCAGCTTCACCCTCTCGTCTTCATAGAATCATAGAATCACCTCGGTTGGAAAAGCCCTTTAAGATCATCGAGTCCAACCGTTAACCTAGCACTGCCATCCCACCACTAAACCATGTCCCTGAGCATCTCATCTATCCTTCTTTTAAAGACCTCAAGGGATGAGGACTCCACCACCTCCCTGGGTAGCCCATTCCAGAGCCTGACAACCCTCTCGGTGAAGAAGTTTTTCCTAATGTCCAACCTCACCCTGCCCTGGCGCAGCTTCAAGCCATTCCCCCTCGTCCTATCATCTGTTCCCAGGGAGAAGAGGCCGACCCCCACCTCACTACAGCCTCCACCAGGCAGTTGTAGAGGGCGATCAGGTCTCCCCTCAGCCTCCTCTTCTCCAGACTAAACACCCCCAGTTCCCTCAGCCGCTCCTCGTATGACTTGTGCTCCAGACCCCTCCCCAGCTTGGTTGCTCTCCTCTGGACCTGTTCCAGCAAGGCAACATCTTTCTTGTAGTGAGGGGCCCAAAACTGAACACAGGATTCGAGGTGGTTCGTTCCTCTCCTCCCTGTTTTCTAGAAAGGCTTGATGGTATTTGAGATGACATCTGTCATACAGGCAGAGGAGCAGCTGCACGCATCCCAGCCTCCCCCTATTATTCTCTTGCATTAGGATGCACTGCAGAAATCCGGGGCTTAGTTCAGCGGAACACTGAAGTATGTACTTGATTTGAAAACAGTGTTTCATACATCCCCATGTCTTTTTGCTTTATCAGGGCTTTTGTTTCAGAAGTGGACGCAGTTAACAGAGAACCTAGAGTTGGGAAGTAGTTTGGAAGACTGGACTATTAGAGGATCAGCAAAAAATGATCAGTCTGCTCAAGCTGAACTATCGTTAAGTAGCTACACCCTTTTCAAGAAACAGGGATGTGTTATTCTGCACAAACAACCCAAAGACTTAAAAGATTGCTTACAAATATTCTGCACTAAAATCCGCAATGGCCCGAGAGGAGATTTAACTACTGATCACCAACAACAAAGCCTGAAGACTGAACAAGAACTGTGTTTCTGTACCTCTGCTGAGCATTTCTGAGATTCCCTCAGAGCAAAGCCTTTACCTCCTGAACATGAATGTGAGAACATACAGTTGTGATGACTCTTAATGTCAGAGGTCAATGGTTGAAATCTCATGTCCTGTAGTTTGTCAACTCCCATTTATCCTATCCAGCACAGCACAAGGGTATGACACATAAATCTTCCAAAAATGTGTTCTGATCTTTCACCTACAGTAGATTAAAAATAGCCCGGAGCAAGAGCTTTTAGCATTTTGTCATAGCAATTTCTCTGTCAAATATGATAGATAGCCAGCTACATGGAAAAAGAATGAACCAACCCAGAGATCAGATAATGAAAAAGTCTGAATTACACCTCCAAGAAGCAGGAGTTTTACTCATGGTGGAAATCCCCACTTAGCTCACCCCGCTGAGCCGCGTGGCAGCACGGAACATGCCATAAGACTCATCCAGTACGGCATTTCTTTCCTCCCCACATATTTTTCATTTAAACCTCATAACAGTTTTGGAAGCTCAGCAAGAGTCTTGAGTTCTGTTGGATTTTGCAATCTTCTAGCGTGATTGTGGGCAGAATGCCCATTTCAAGTTTTATTTAAAAAATAATTATTTAAAGACAGGTGCTAATTTTGGCTATCCAACATATAAGAGCCTCAGCCGCTGGGATTTTCTGAAAACCAGCTGCCTAAAGCATCTCAAGGTAAAAGCTGGGAAGCGAATACCCTAAAGAAAACATCTTCCTCTAATAATCTTACTGAATTACCCTGTTGCTAAGTCTTGCAACTCTTACTTCTAGGTATAGTCTGGTGATCTTGCAGCAAGGAGATGTGTATCACCGTTATTAAAGCGTGTAACAGCTCTTCACTACCAGAAACAAGAGAATCTTGACAGCAAACTATCCTGATCTATTACTGCTGGGTACTAATAGTTTCCTTCCAAAAAAGAAAAATCAGATTGAGATTTATACACATTCATTTTCACTAACCTAATTCCAGACAGTTTTGACAATGTGTCAAATATTGATTTTACTCTAAGTTGCTGGATTTTGTATCATCAACACTTATGAAACCCTCCCAAGAAGACTTCTACTCTTGTTTATCATAATGGTTTTTCAAGGAGCTAAACTAGTAAGAGAATGGCACAAAACGTACTCAACTGTCAGAAACCTCAATAAAGAAGATTCTCTCTGCATTACGTACTTTCATTAGCTAGGTGCAATAGTTGAAGGAGTATTAACAAATCCAAAGAAGGACTTAACTGACTGAAAGTTAATCTATTTTCCTAACGTTATCAATTGGTTTAATAGAAGATATTCTCTATTACTGTAAACTACGCTTTACTTGGATCTTTAGATCACCACAGCCACAACTGCTGAAGTGGAATAGGTGTCCAAAGTATTTATTCAGGAAACTAAAGCTTCCAAAGCTGCAGCTGCTTCCATATTTATACAGAATGATGCACACTTTCCCAGCAGCTTATTAAGACTGGAACATCTGCTGCCAGACACCTTTATGACATCCTACCTCTCCAAGTAGCACGCTAAGATTTAAAGAGTTATCATGTTAAATCTTGCAGAGGTGCTAAATAAACTGCACCCAAAAAAGCGCACAGAATTGCTCAGAACCCTTCCTTCCTTTCTAGCCTCCATTCTCCAAAGACGCAGCAGCACAACAATCCAGGTATTTATCAAATATAAAGCAACCAGTAAAAACAGATACTAAATCTTTTTGGCACCTCTGCTTCTCACAGATTCTACTGTGCATATGACGCAGCACAAAACATCCATGTGAGCTCCCAGACGTTATTTAGCCTGGGGGCATGAGATACAAACCAAACTAAACCCAATAACCCTTTGTACCTAAGAACTCTAGAAATGCTTGAGAAGCTGAGAATTTGTACGCTCTCTCCAACAATTCAGGTCCCAACTTCCAAGTTTTCCAGAGAGGTTGCCCTTTTACTTCAGACTGAACTCAGATCCCATTTTATTAGAACGTAAGTAGACACAATATTCCGTATTATATACAGTAACAGAGAAACAGCAAAACCATTTGGGAAGCCCCCAAACCAGCACCTGTAACATACAGACATGTAGCTTAGGTCTTACTCATGCAAATTATCTTCCTTTCAAAATCATGTGAGATCAGACATAAAACTGGAGCTTCATCTATGAATCAGAACTCAGCAAAGACCACAGGATTTTACCCATTATTTTAAATTGGCTTCACTTTTTCAAAACACTTTATCATTTTGATCAGACTTTACCTTTGGACCTGGAAGCAAGAGTCTGTCTGCTTTGTCTACCACCATCACAACTGTAACAACCTGCGACACCAGAAATTTCCACACTTTTCTAACAGGTTGCTCATGAGAAAAAAAAAAAAAAAAGACTTCACTTTGCTCTCCTTAAACCCACATGCTGGCTCTTGGATTAGGGCAGAAAACATGAGAAAAAATGTATTTAGGGTTTGGACTAGATGATCTTTAAAGGTGCCTTCCAACCCAAACCATTCTATGATTGTATGACACTCCTAAGTATTCGTGTTTATGTTTTTCCATAGGCTTTTTTATATGCTTCAGGGAGCCATTTGCAGGGCCAAACTAATGTGGTCTTCACGTGATCATGTAACATGTTCATCTCGTTACTGAAGCCTGGATCAGAAGAAGAAATCCTAGGCTATTTTTATACCTTTGTTATATTTATGTTATTTTAGCCCCATGAATGGGCCTGTGGAAGGAAAAAAGCCCACGAAAACCAAACACAAATGCCAGGACGCTTGGGTTAGCTCAGATTTAACTGAATCCTACCATGTCCTTAGAGCTCCCTTAGAGCTTTGGGGTTTGGAAGGGGCAGGGGGTAACATAGGCTCTTCCAGTCCCAGATAATAATAGTACAGATTTCTGTCTATTTGATATTGCAGTGTTTTCTGGCTAACATAGTCACGTAAGAAACTGTCTGTCATACAGAAAGCTGCAATTTCACATACTGCAGCAGTGAGAGAGAACACATAAAAAAAAGGTACAGCTGCTAAACTTCACACCAGAAGCCAATCCAAATGGAGGAAACATGGGTGATTCCAGCCAGACACAAAAGCATCATTAAATGAAAGATGAAAGAGAAAATAAAGGAAAACATGTTTATCACAATTATGTCGAAAGATATTTGTGATTTTTATTACTCCTATTTTGTTGATTATTTACATTTGGGTAGAATTTGGAGCACTGAATTGAGTATGAGATCGAGACCCAGCCCCAAATGATTTGTGACGTTGATAGGAGATGGCAAACAAAGCGGTTGGAGAAAGAAGGGCATTGAGAAAGGAACTGACTCTTCCAACACCACCCCAGTCAGCAATGGAAATGCAGCACATCTCCTCTGAGAACCATCCAGTGCCTTCTAGCACCGAAACAAGCAGCATTTCCCTGTTTTCTTCCAGCTGCCAGTCATCATAATACCTTCTCATCTGTATTCTCAAGATAAATCCTATATGCATTAGAGACCAAAGGGCTCTGACAAATTCTAACTCATGTACACTACACAGCACAAGCGCTAAAGGAAACGATTCTCTGCCTCTGCTCACAGAGCTACACGGGGTCTCACATCCCTACCAAGTCATGAGAATCCAGTGGATCTTAACAACAGAGGCCAAACACCCTGTCCTCTCCTTCCCTGTCCCTGCACGTAGTCACGTCATACGAAGTTTCTGTTTATAAGCAGTTTATATAGAGGCAATAAACTACTCACAGCTCAGGACACTACACATGCTAGAGTTAACAATTATTTACTAAAGCAGCTATTAATCATTTACAAAATGTACATGAATTGAAACTCAGTACAATTCATTACTATACAACGGCTGTTATCTTGGCTGCCACACTGGAGATCGGTCCAAGGATCTCAGCCGTTCCAAGATTAACCATGCATCTAGAGTTGGAAACAGCTACGATTCCCAACAAGGAGCTGTGACAGGCTCACACCTACCACAGGTTGGATTCACAAAGCTACAAACAATACTGGGAAGTTAACGAAGACTCCTTATTGAAAGAACCAAAATACTGCTTCTTCAAGAACACATCCAATTTCTCAGGTCTGATTTTTCATTATCTGCAGTTCGGGTGATCAAAGCAATCAGATGCTAACCACTCATTTGTAAGGATACAAATGATTGCATTTAAGTTCATGGAAGAAAGACAGGGATATTCAAGTCCCCTGAATTTCAGGCATCCTGATATGACTGGTGCTTTTCTTGAACATCTTGAAGTATTTCCTGTCAACTTTGGAAGGATACAAAGGAATAGCTTTTATTTCTTTGGCACTTTTAGCAGGATGAATAACGAAGTCGTAAGTGAACTGAAACTGCTGAATGTACTGGTATTTTCAGACAGCTCAAATGCTTCTCTATGCCATGAATGATACCTTTTAAAGCTGGGGTACAAGACCAGATACGTGTATCTCTTTTCAGACAATGCTATTTATCTGATTCCAACCAGCCATGAAGCAGGGTACCCTATCCAGGGAAATTTTTGGGGGGCGGGAATTATTCTTCCTTTTCACCAAAGACCTGATTTTATCTCTTGCAAGCAGCTGAAATTCTGGAGAACCAAAGCCCTAAGCCATCTGGCAGAAACCACCAAGGCATTTTTTGACTCACTGTCACAGGTCATGACCTACAACCATTGCCAATGGTCCAGGGCTTTTTTCTCTTCCCCTTGTCTTTCCCAAAGCAAACTCAATTACAAATTGCAAAAATCCTGCAGTGAAATTTTCCCCTTATGGGGCTGAATGTCTGTCACCTCTGTAAGAGCACACTTCGTAAGAATTCCACAGTTGTTGGCTAGCTGTCAGTCCCAGTTACATCAGTGATTACAGAAATACTGAGCAGTTCAGGTTGGAGGGCAAGGGGACAGGTGACCTACTATTCCTTCCACTACATTTGTGCCTTGACTGCTAACTGCTCAGGCTGTGCTAACAGTGAGCACTGGTGTCATCTCTGGCTTTCTATGACCCAAGAGCCTTATGAAATATAAAATGTCTCTTTAATTAAAAGCAACTTTACTTTGTCCTGGCAACAACCTGACCATTGACTGGGTTTTCCTGTGGATTATTTTTTCTTCAGCATAAATTCAAATCATATGCACTTACGCCATATTTCCATTACCCATTATGTAAGTGATCTTCTTGCATTAAACCTGATTTAGTTAAGAGTTTACAATACAGTGCATCTGCACAACAGCACTTTCTTCAGCACAACATTTTCCTCTGCCAGTACTTTTCATTCTTCTAAACTACTTGTGTATTACTGGGAAAAGTGACACTTCCAATAGCACCACCTGCAATAGGTGCATAATTTTCACATTTAACTATGTAACGTCAGAACCTATTTCCATCTTGACAATTACATCCTTTCTGCTCCTGTACGGATGAATAATTCTATAGGTCAGCCAGCCTCAAGCTCTAATCCGAGAAAATGTTTAAGCATATTCTTAACAAAGCAAAAGGGTCACTATTACCACTAAATGGGACTATTCACTTGCTTAAGCATGTGCTTAAACACTTTCCTGAAAGGAGACTGTGTTAACCTGCAGGGCAGACCAGTCTTTAGTGTAACCCTGGAGATACAAGAGTGTCCAGGCTGCATTTGTGCAGTCTGATAAGCACTAATCTGATACTTAACCACACAAGCTATATGCGTCAACGAGGACAGTGTAGCAAGTGGATATTACAAGGATACTGCTTATCTAGCTGAGAACAAATGAAAATTCATTCAAAGAACTTGTGCTTTAGAGATAAAAGCTGGGGAGGTCTTGTAGGGTGGACACTAGAAGATGAGGTTATCAGAACAACAGGCAGGCTTAAAAAAACCCCACCTCTTTATTATAGGGGCAATTAAAAGATAAAGTTGCAGACCTTCAAAAGATGTAGAGGTGTCTCATTCCAATTTAAATCATTGGACAGTAAAGCACTTGGGAGTCTTTGAAAATCTGGATCCTACTGGCACCAATTTTAAAATGCGATCAAATTTATAATATACTTTCAGAAAAATTTTCTATTCCACATTAATTCTTCATGAGTTGTTGGAACAAATGAATCTGCAAATTTAGGTTATAAAGGGAAGAACCATAAGGGAAGCATGATCCATATTTCATACTGTCCCACACACAGAGAAAACAGCCAGAAAGCATATTGTAATCCTTAATTTGATAGTGCCACTGACATATTTCAGGAAATTGTTTGCATGTGCTCAGGGAGTCTGTATATGTAGCAAAAATACAAGCTAGTCTGGTAAAAGATCCATTAGAAAAAATATCCTATAAAATCTGAGAAGAGGGACACTGCATGGCTGCACAGCTGCCTGAAGCTAGGTTTCTTCTAAGAAAAATCCAAGGCACCATCTCTCTGAATGCTTCTCATACGGAGCATTTTACTGGGCTGCAATTCAGCTGCGATGCAGGGAAAGAACACACTGTCAAGTGTCCAAAGTTGGAGCATGAATTAGTGAAGAAAGCTAATCTCACAAGCCACTGGGCTCAAGAATAAACTACAAATATGTAATTATGCACCATATCGGCATCTATCTTCCTTGAATTCATTGCTTCATGCAAAGTAGCTTTGGTTACCCAGGAAGCTTTAAAAGAGGGAAGAATTCGGAGTTACCTTTGACTTCTATTAGAACCGGTCTGCACTGAAGGGCAGTTCAGGAACCGCAGGTTCAGCTCTACAATGCTGCTTTCCATGGAATGCTGCACAGAAACGTCTTACTTAGGTTTTACAGCACACATCTCCAGCTTCACACCACTGCGTAACGTAGCGTCACAGGGCAAAGACACAGAAAGGGCTGGTTGTCCTCTCATTTGTTAAAACAGAGGGAATTAAGTAAGTATCTGTAACATCATTAAAATGCTTTATAAACATTCTTTGGTCAATTCAATTTTGTTTTCCAGCTGATATTTCAGGCTTTTTTCTACTCCAGTATCCCCTTGTTTCACTGACAGATATGAAAAGTCTTCATGTAGTTTTGATTCTGTGATACAATACCAGTTCCAAGCAGGATCCCAGCACCAAATACGAGCCCTTCAGTTTGGAGCACGACAGCAATTAAGACATCTTTGTTCGTTCATCATACAATGAACACCCATGCCTCTCTCCAGCTGACTCAGTGGCAGCTATAGGGACCTAATGCTTTCAGAAACAATGCTCAATGTCTCCCTAAATTAAGCCACTGATTATTCTGAAATTTTGAACAAAAAGAAAATTTAAAATAACTCTTTCTTCTTCCTGTATCTTGAAAACTTCATTACAGAGAAGACCAAACCATACAGAAAGGTCTGCTTTCTCACCTAGCGAAATAAGAGCACTGGCCAGTTTCATTTCCCCAACACTGAAATGCTTAAATTCCCTGCTTTACAGAAGCATTGCAACTCTGAGCTAGACTCAGTGGTTTCAGTTCTCAGGAGGTTTGTTTCCCACATCTGCTCTTCAGCCAAGCTGTGAATGAACCTGAAAATTCATTCGAAAAAACTCTCTATGGTTTCTCATGCTTTCACAATTACATTATAGCTCTTTCCTCAACATTTACCGCCACCCCCTGCAGGGAATTCCCCTGACACATGGGTAAAATTTACCAGGAAGGCTTGTAAACCTTGGTAAGTGTTTCATCTTAAACAATGCAAAAAACTTAGTTTTGAGTGAGTCTGGGAAATTTTCTTTTACAAGCTCTGTGATTTTGTTATGGAAGCTTGGACTTTCGAAGTTCTGTTCTGCGAGCTGGATGCAGAGCCCCCGAGAAGCACCTGGAAGGACTCTCATTAATGTTCACGGGCTCCAAATTTTCAAACCACTCATGTCTGTCACTTTGCCAGTGACTCAGTAGGAAAGTACTCTGTGAGCTAAGGTTGGGGACAGCTATCCTCTCTCTCATCAGAGGCTGAGTTAGTGGCCGGGGCACTTTGTATGAAATGTCATGAGATCCACTCTGCAGGGGCTGAAGCTTCTTCCCTTTCGTCAGATAAGAACGGGGTGTGCAGGTCTCCATGCAACAGTGCCGGACCTAACTCTTTACCAATTTTACTTTATTAGTCCTCAAGTGATCATTGAGGTCACAGCATTTGCACATCAGAGTAACAGTCACCATGGAAACCACTAAACTGGCATCTGCTTGATATCTTGTTTTTAGGGAGCTGTGAAGCTGCTTGCACTCGGGTAGGAAAATCTCCTGCAAGTGTGCAGCTCCCATCATTGGGGCGTTTATTTCCTTCGTGTCTCAATTACACATTCCACTCTCCAGCTTTGCCTTATTACTGGTACATCAGCTACTCTAAATGCACCAGATGCTCTTGTTCACCAGAATCACTCAGGCCCATTTATTACCACTTCTTTGTTACTGGGGTAAGATTCTACTAGAAATATGGAGTCAACCCCCAAATTCACACCCCAGAACCCAGAGACAGAAACATGCATTTTTAATTCATATTGCCAAATCAAAAAATTTCCAATTTTTCAGAATGTCTAAGCAAATATTGATCATAATCTTACTTATTATAACTACATGCTATAAATATATTATTATATAGATATATCATAGAATGTTTTGGTATATTATCTATAAATCTAGCTATTTATAATCAAGGTAATAAATTCAAACAATTGTAAAATAAGGGCCATAGTAACTGTTAGTTTCTGATGAACATAAACAAAAAAGATGCCTGCAATCTATATATTGAGGCCATACCTATTTCACGTGTTCATTTTTACAAGTGTCTGGATTTTACATTAGCCACTACCCTGCATTTCCTGGACCCTCAAATAAACAAAAGGGTGACCCTAAGACACTTTCACAGATTAGCTCTTGAAACTACAGTATTTTGGGGGTGGGAACTTCCTACTACCTATGAACATAGCTCTAGAAAAGTGTATCTTTGATCTTTCTTTATAGCCAGCACATCAGAAAATAATTAATACTGTTCAAAAGTTTATCACATATTCACACACACTGCTGCATAAAGTTCACGCCCGTGAACACCATTTTAAATCACAAGTATTTCTGTCTGATCAAAGGAAATTACTGAACACAGAATGAGCTACAATGACACCCGCCGGAGCATAACTCAAAATAAACCCCATGTAAACAACCTCCTGAAATACATTCAGTAGCACTATCACATTCTTTAAAAAGTAAAAGTGACATGAGAAGCAAACAGGGATGGTGGGTAGCCAGATTTTAACGTGATGTAATAGATACTTACACTACTAAATTAAATGTGCATACCAATGCTCCCAAACATTAAGGGCAGCTGACAGAGAACGGCTCATGCATGTATTAGAAATCTCTTTCTTAAGTCTCTGAAACAGGGTGACTGCACATAAACTACTTAGTGGGAATGGTCTCCAACTTCAAACCATACCTGGGAACAGTTTAGAAAAATACTAGCTGGCATGGGCCAAAATTCTGCCAAGAAACATTCCAGCACTTCAGTAGTACAGTATCATGTTCCACTTTTGAGGAACATTCCTGGGAACATTCCCAGGCATCCTTGATTTTACTAGTACGGATACAGCCTAAGATTTCCAGATGCTTACTAGAATAAAGTTTTGCTACTTGGACACATCTTCTGAACAGGGAACTCATGCAAAACAAAACAAAACAAAAGGCTTTATTATGGCAGAAATGAGTATTACAGTTAACGAATATTTCCTAAAAGGGATCCCAGGTCCAGTTTGGAACAAGCACCATTTAGCGTTTGCCAGAAAGCCGTATGCTCAGCAGACCTTTATTCTACACCCCCACTCTGCTGTTGTCCTGGAATGAACAATGACAACAGCGCTTCGGGCAGACAGCTTGCAGATTCAACTCAAACACCACTGGCAGAAGATCTTAACTTTGGAATTTAAAAAGGGATCTCAAAGCACCAATCAATATCGGCTATAAGGAGAAACGTTAAGAAGTGTCTCTGCTAGTGAAAGCACCAACAAAACAATGCTTCCTGCCTGCAAGACTCTGAGGCTTCCCTTTTCCTCCTTTTCACCTCTTTCACCCTCTTAGTCCCTTTTGATCAGTACAACAAAGGTGTCATTTTAACACAGAGGAACCAATCCTAGCTGCCATGCAGCTACATCTTTGGGTTGCAACAGAAAGTTCTGTGAAAACAGCGTGACAATGACGTTCAGAAAGGCAAACAGAATGTGAGGGATCTCTAGAAAAGGAAAACGAAACAGATGCATTTTTACATCACTGGGTCAATTTATGAGTATGCCCGCATTTGGATCCAATACTGCCCTCTTCCCCCTCATTTTTAAAAAAAAAAGAAAATAGTAGAACTGGAAAAGGTACAGAAAATAATGGAGCAAAAGACAGGTAAAGACACAGAAGAACTTCTATACAGAGAGCAGTTAAGTAAACTGAAACTCCTTGCCACAGCATGTTGCGGATGCTAAAATTCAAATAGCAATTTGACAAACAGAAGAAGAAACCCTACATAAAATAGCAGCACTTTTGGCTCAAGACCTTGAAACATGGAGACTGGGAGTCTATGCTGGGTAGGTATCATGATATCCCCGGGCATACAACATGAGCAATTCTCTGAGACAGGGTATTAGGCTAGACAGATCTTTTGCCTGACGCTGTATGCATCTTCTCATCTTGATTTAATTTAGCCAGCATGGAGAGAAACAGCAGCAAGGAGCTGGTATCAGGAACTTCCTCCCAGCCTACCGAAGGGAGGAGGCATCCTGTGTGTTGCCCCCCTTGCCACAGGTCTGCATGCCAACCCCTGCTATGCCACCCTTGCAGTTGATCTAGATCTGCTAGAATGGAGCCGTTTGATGCTAGCGTATCTGTGCTACAAAACACAACTAAGACATACAAAGCACACACAAGTTTTTACATACTTCCAGTAATTTATACCACAGCCTGGTAAGGGAGACATCATTATCACTCACCTCACAGCAGATAATTAAGGTGGGTTTGGCTTTGTGTTTTTCTTGCGGTTGTTTTAACATTCCTTACATAATTTGGTTAACAAATCATACATTTTAAACTTATGCAAAAAAGCACTATCAGAGAAATGTATTCAAAATACTGAATCAGACTGTGAAATGCTTTCTATATAGAAATATTTTTAAGTGGCTTAAAAATCTTGAGAGTTCTTTGAAACAAGAAAACAAAATTTTCATTTGCTTCCTTTGATTTCTAATTCCTGATGTAGTCGGATTGAATTTTCGAGAGGTTTTTTCCTCCAAATTCAAAAGCTCAGCTTTTTAAACATGAAGCTAATAGTCCTATGACATGAATCTAGAGGTGGGCTTGACAGAAACTCCCAAGTATCACAATGTTAAAAACCAAAGAGTTGGCAAAATACCTCCAGTTTGAAGAGGTGAAGAAATATGAGTGGCACTAGACGGACTTGAACAGCTGTAGATATTTCAGCCCAAGATTTTAAAATTTCTGTCAAAATATTGCAGTGAAAAACTAACATTCTCCATGGAAAGCAGCTATTTTTGGTGAAAATGCTATTTTATCAAAACTCTTATTTTCCATTAAACACAGTTTTGACAGAAATTTTTCAACTATCCTTATTCAGTGTTATGCTCTGTAGTTGAAAATGTTAGCAGTTTTTTAGGCTGTCTCTACAACTGCAAAGATTTATAGGGACTTGGCAAAGATGGAAAACAGAAAAAAAAATCTGGTTTAAGACTAGTATCTCTCTGTCCCTTCATGTTACACATAACCCTGGAAATTATTTTTACTTAAGTTTAATAGAATACATGATAGTGACACAGCACAGCAATGCTACTTCAACAAAGCTGTTAATACTTCCTTTCATGATTTTTTCCCCCTGTAAATAGTACTGGCAGAGCATCTCTCCTCTATTAGTAAAGCACTGGAGACTTTCATTATGGCTTAATGAACTAGGGAGTAATTTTCCACCTCGTCAAGTCCTGGTACCACTGGTCAGTGTGTTGATTTCAGGAGTCCTGTAGGTGGAGATGCCCCCTCCTCAAATCCTAAAGAAAAGAATCCAGGACAGGACTAGGCAGACTTGTCTGCTGGAATTACGCAGGACTCCCTAGGCTATGCTCTGAAGGCAGGCTGGCTGCTGCTGGCTGCTTGTGTTGTATGATCTTAATCTCGATGATCTTAAAGGTCTTTTCCAACCAAGGTGATTCTATGATTCTATGATTACAGCTCAGTCTGAAGTAGAACTGGGGGGAAAAAAAGAATCAGAGGGTACAAACCAGAGGTATTTGGAAAACCAGAAACCCGCTATTGGAGAAGAGGAGAAAGAAGGCTAGAGAACTTTTGAGTAACGTATTTTATGCAGCACTTTTTTTAAGCATGCCAAAATGTATTTACAAGGTTTCGGGGCACTGTAGCCTTCCCCCATTGCCTGCTGAACCTTGCCTAAACTACCATGCACTTAGGAACGATCTTATTAGTAATGAGGCGAAAGAGAAGCTACAGTGATGACCTTCACACAGCTTAGTCCTGGCCTTTGCCCGAGACTGCAAAGGGAAGATTAACTGGCAAAGGCCTAGAGGACGCTAAGAGCGATTCCATCCTTAGCGCTCCTGGTGGGCCGCTTCTGTCACACAGAAAGTGTGTCGGGATATCAGCTGGTGTAAATCGGCGTACCTCCACTGAAGTCAGGGGCCACATCCATAGCTACTATCAACGAGTGAAACATTAGGGTCAGCGGAATCATACAATGTTACAGAAACTGAAAATGTGACCTGGATTTTGCTGCCAATATTAGAATACATATTCTCATACCCCCCCTTCCTCTTCATCCCCTGCTCAGGTGAACTTCTGTAGTGACGATTATTAGCAAGATACCCAAGCTTACATTCCGTGACTGTGTGACAAGAGGCAGTCTATAAGATCTTTTTAACCTGACACCATTACTCATACAGCCAATTTGCAAGATAGGCATACGCCAGCAAAAGTAAGGCATAACCCATATACAGAACACTTTGGACTTAAGGAACAAAAAATAAAAGAAAGAAGAAAACCAAGTCTGAAGGCAGATCTGAGAAAAGGAATGCTTCCATATAATGTGTTTCTGACTAGACTAACTAAAAAATGATGCAGGGAAACAACAGCCCGTTTCCAAATCACAGAGATGTGTACACATGAACACACACAGATTTCTTGCTAATTGTCTCCATGGAACCCCTAAATATCCACCAACATTATAATAAATCCTTCCTTCCTGCAAGCCAGCATTCCCCAGCCCGTTTCATCTCTCACTTCCCCCACAAAAATGACAGACTGACTCTAATCTCCCACCTGCATAAATCTCCTACAGACAACCACAAATATTTTAGCTATGCTGATTTATGGAAGCACAAGCAAGACTAAACCAGGAGATATATCCTCCATGCACAGTGACTGATGGCTTGCTGCAAATCTTTCCATTTAAAGTGCTGTCACTTTTGCAGTTCCATGGAGAGAGAAAAAAGATGAATAAAATAACATGCAGTAATGCAACTTATGGCAGCTCCTGGGGAAAAAAGCATTTGTGCAACGTGATTTCTTCCAAGTTTTCCTGCATAAAATCCTTGCTACCAATTGAAGAAACTCTATTTGAGAAAGGATGTGGAAACAGCTGCAAGACCCCACAAGCCCTCCTGTCCTCCCCCTCTGCTCCAACTATCCCATTTTCTGACTTTAACTGACCATGGCAATCTTGATTTACAGCCAATGGGAAGTTGTCTTTTTAACCAATGCTTTGTGGCCGATGCGGCCTGCTTTAATAGCCATGGATTGAAAGAACAAATGAATATGAGGATTCCCTACTCAGATTTAACTACAGCAGTAACCAAAATCAGGCTGTAGCTCCTGATTACAGAATAGTTAACGGCAAAGACCTCCCTAAAATCAGTGGACTGAGCTTTGAAGGCCACCAGGCACAGGCAAATCCCCTTGACCTCAGAGAATACCCATCGCAGACAGGATTAGTCTGACAAGAACAAGACCAGGACCACTGAGTTTACTCGAGGCACATAAACAAAAAAAAAGACACAAACTGTGCACAACAAGAGACCTGTCAGCATCTGGTTCACTGTCTCCATACTGTGTAAGGGCCCCACAGAGGCAAGAGCTTTCAGAGGAGATTGAATTCATTTAGCTGCTCTGAGCAAAGCTGTTTTAAGATTTGTGTTTTGCACAAGGACATCAACAGGGACAAATAATGCTGCTGTGGCAACACATTACTACCCTTCTGCTGAGTACTGACAGTCGCACTTTCAAAGAGCTGGGCTGAGACCTGAAGTCACAGAGCAAATAAAGAGGTTTCTGCATTCTCGGCTCCACCAACACCATTCTCTCAGCACTGTTTCCTCCTCTCCACCTTCCTTACAGCGGGCTGAGCCCTCCCTGCCAGCTTGCTGAAAGCCACAATGTCACCTGTTGTCACAAGCATGTTAGTAGCGATGTCCAAGAGAACAGCTGTATGCTTCCTCCTCTACTCCAACCAACCGACTAGTAAGTAAAGCCTTACACAGCACGATCACTGATCATACTCCTCTTTTTCAAGTCTGAAATTTAATTGACTTACCAAAAATTCTGCTGAGCCAAAGTCATCTCTGTTTTCACATCCTGCCTCCAAGATAGCTGGAAAGAAGAAAGAAAGGGATAGATGATTAAGAGAAGCAACAGATATTTTATTTCTTTGGAATGCAGAGCAACACAGGCATATCTGAAATGCAATGGCTATTTTAGGGCATGTTGCATTGTCTACATGGTCTATTATACAGAATTCTGCACTCGATTTCCTCTCCAGGCTCTGTAAATAATCACTTCCTTTCTCTAGACCTTAACTTCCTCAGCCAGTAAAATGGGGAAAATTATACATACTCTCCTTAGAAAAAATTACATATACTCTCCTTAGAAATGCATTTAATGGCAAACCGTATGTAATAGCTCATCGTGCAGTATCATTAATAAAGGAGGAGAGCAGCTGCCAAGTATCTTGGGACATATCGCCATCCATATCAGGGACAAAGTTATACACGTTTCTTCCTTTAGCTTTCTCATCCAATACTCACTAGTGAAACTTGAGAATACCTGTTCTGACAGGCAACTTTGCTTTCCCTTGCTAAGAATAAAAAATGAAATAAACCAGCGGTAACATTTTGTACTTGTTTTTACTAGCTTGTAAATCCAACTCAAAGATGTGAAAAGGAAATCCTTATTTGAGAAGGAAACACCCCCCCCCCCCCAAACTCAGACACGCCAGTAAGGCCCTAAGACTTAACTACACATGGATTTTTTTGTTAAATATAATCTGGATTTTCCTCTAAAAGTAACTTTGTAGACTGCCTGCAGATTGCCTTGGGTCACTCGCTTGAAGTGATGAAATAATGCTTGTGTTAAGCAGGATCTTAATAAGAAACAGTATAAAAAAAGGTATTTTTTATTTAAAAAAGGTAAATGAGGATTTTGAAAAGTTTGGCAGTGGAATAGAACAATCATCACCGTGAGGGCAGCTGAATGTTCCTCACCTTTCCATCCCAACTATCTTTTAGCACGAAGAACTCGTCAGTTCATGTGTCAGACTGATAGCAAATTACTTGGACAATTCTGACAGCTATTCGTATTTATACCATCTAGAGTATAAAACAGTAATTTCTCAAATCTGTTCAATATGGCAGGCGTTGGTGCCAGCACTATTACAAACCAGGTGCCCATATAAGGGCACAGAAGCACAATAAGGCTTAAATTGATGCTCCCCAGGTGATACTTGTTCTTTACCCCTCAGAATCCATACTGTCTGTCTAGGGCCGTACTGTGAGAGTCTAGTTGGGCTAAAGAAAAGATTCATTCTGCTAAGGCAGAGTCTTTGACAAGCAGAAATTTTAATTAATGTACTTGCTGTGAAGTAGCTGCCGCCAGGAAAAAATGAACAGAATTTTGGCTTAAATAGCCTAGACATCAAAGAACAGTTCCAAAGAGGTCTACGTAAAAAGCTGTATGGTAGCAACTCAAAGGAAAAAAAATAGAAAGGTCTTAGCCAAACCATGAAACATCAAGGAAACGGAAAAGAAAAAGATCTGTTGCTTTTTTATTTCTGCTAGTCTTCTTTTGGACACATGGGCAATGATTTCAAATAACTGTACATAATACTACTAAGGCCTCGGGTTATGTGTGAGCCCATACGTGTCAGAACAATAAAAAATAGTTATACAAGATGATGATCACCATGTGAGAAATACACATACAAAGTACAAATAGGTGTTGGGGTCAGGGCTCAGGATTAAGCCTGCCAGATATAAGACGAGTGTCACTGCTAACATGAGTCCTGTTGAAACTCTGTCTCTTATTTGGGGTGGATCTGAGCAATTTTTTGCTGGAAGTTCTTATATTTCCCCGAACAATACACTTGAGATCAAAACTTGTGTGCACACACACATGCATACACAAGATAAAAGAAAGGACCCAACATTTATTAACTTAAAATACAAAGTACTTCAATTGACAGTGTGAGGCCAAAACATATAAAGGAAATGCATTTCCATTATAATTCTATTCTGTCTGCAACTAAAATTGTCATATCCATTCAGCCTCTTGGTACCTAAAGACGATTCTGTCACTGATCTATCAAAGGCTAAATATGGCTATATGAGACACAGAATATAGGGTTTGATCACTTAGCACACACAGAGCGTGAAAGTAAGCAACATGCTCATGATAGTAAGGTTAAAGCATTATTTAGCTGGTTAGATCACATTCCCACATGGCTTGTAACTACAAATTAACAAGTCAAGACAGACACTCCTAAAAAGAAGTTTTGCACTTTTCAGGAAAAGTTCAGAAGTAATTTTTAGAGAAGATGACAGCAGCTGCTGTCAGGCTTCCTGCAGTTCAGACAGGAATTTTTCAGTTGCACGCAGTGGACTATTAAATGGCAATCAAGCATAGTGAATTATAAACCAATTCTGACATAGTATGTAGGAATAAAATTCTTGACATTTTTCTCAAGAAAAGGGCAAAGTTGTTCCTGAAGTAGCAAGAACACTGCATCATTTTATTACTAATACTTAATCATGTGGGTTATTTGATTGGCTTAGTTAATGAAAGGGTGTTGTCCTCCGAGATTAATCCATAATTAAAAGTAATAAACAAGGTTTTTGTCTTATCAAGATGCACTATCAACAACATCTACCCTTCTTAAATTTTAGAGAATGATTAAAAAGTAGAGCAGAATGTATTTTTAACCTTGTGGCCACTGTTGCCGCAAAATATCAAAATGATTCCCCACTACATATCTGAAATAGGAATAAAACACTGTATGTCTGAAATGTTTGAAGACAGCAGTGAAACCAATTAGAAAAATCTACAAAGGAGGAAAGTGTATTACAATTTTATTGTTTGAAGTTCTGAGTAAGTATTGGTTCACGGATGTACAGTAGTAATTTGAAAAACATGACTTCATCCAAAAATGCACTGAAATTGAAGGTAAGAATGAGCACTACGCATCTTAGCTATGGGCACAGCTTGACTATCCATTGTTTCCACTCAGGATGACCATCCTTACCATCCAGACAGAACCTAGACTATCGAACAATCAAACTAAAAACCCAAGATGCAGATGACAAGTTGCAGTGCGAGAAGTTAAAAAGTGCAAATCTAGAAAAATAATGTAGAAAAAAAAGTTTAAAAATAAATAAATAAAAGCTCATACTCAACCTCCCTCAAATGTCAACAATTTACTAAAACCACCAGTAAGTCAAAAGCTAGGCTCGAGCTTTTTCCACGCACAACAGGGAAACTGAAGGAAGCCTTGAGGAGGAACAGTTTGCTTTGATGAGTTTTTGAGGAAGGTAGGTAGAGGTCCATCCAGTAGTTGTTACTTTGTTCTGGTAGAAGACATAGAAGTTACAGGCCATTGTGTTAGATGCTGTACAAACACACAACAAACATGCCCAAAGGACCCTCAGCATCTCAGATGGGTCTCTCCAATACATCTAATGAAGATGCTACAGCTCTGCACCCTGTATTTCTCACTGGTAAGCAGAAGAATGATCTTTATTGTTTTGTTTAATTGGGTTAAATAATGATACTGCTGTTTACTAAAAGTAATTCTCTTATGAAAACCATGCTTGTATGATGTCCAGAACTGAAAGTTTGTCACACATGTAAGCCAGATATTTATGACAAAATCAGTAAAGTTTAGGTAATTGGGATTAATTTCTAAACCCCTCAGGTTCAAGCAAGACTGCAACGAGACAAATACAGAGCAGTTCGAGTGCATCCAGGTCAGTCAGTGAAGAGATGCTGGACATCCTGTATCCCACTTAGAAATGTGCAGATGAAGCCAGACATATTTTCAGTTATTCAAGTCTTTACAGTTGTTGTCTACCCATGACCAAAATGTACTGGGCTAGTCTCCCTGCCTCTTGCCTCCCTCTCCCTCAACACAATTCCACTGGCGCCTCTGGGCTCCAAGTAGGCCCCCCTGAGCATGGTGTCCCAGATGACTCTCCTGGATGTAAGGGTTTCTCCCAAAGCTGTGCAGACTGAGACAGCCCTAAGTAAAACCTTAGATGTGGTTACGCACCCACATCATCTATTCAAACAGATGATACAGCAGCAACATGTCCAGAAAACCAAAGAAAAGTTACAGAACCGGGATGAAAAGAATCATTTGTAAACTAATTAATGAGAACTGCTCTTTTAAGAGATTCCCTTTGCAGATTATCCTCTTCAAGCTGAAGTAGGGTGCTACCGAGAGGCCTTCTGAGTTAGGCCTAGCATGCACTATGTGTGTTTTCTGCACCTAAGCTGCTAGTGCTCAGACAGAATGAAGTAGGAGATCTCTCTACTCTGCATGCTAGAAGCTAGAATGGTAAAATAAATTAGGGGTCCAGAGAGTCTTAGCAGTTCATAGACTTTACCTACTTCAAAGAAAAGCCAGGAAGGGCAGTGGCAGGTTCATGCAGTGAAGAAATTGTTGCTGCTCCACCACGCCAGATTGTAGGATGCTGCTGTGAGGTCACCTGAACACATTCACTACAGAATTCAAAGCCACAGAGTGACCTATTTTACATCTGATAATGAAATAAGATGGTAGGAATCATTTCTAGAGAAGTACCCGGTCACTGACTGCAGTAAAATCTCTGTCTGTGTGGTGAGCACAGCCCTCTAGTACTGCCTGCACAAGTTTTATGTTAGAAACTTGCCAAACACACAACCATGCTCACTTTTAACACATTTACATGAGAGACTTCCAAAGCACATCTAATCAGAGACAAACCACACAAGGCTAACCATTACCAGGGTCAGTTTCTAATCTCAGTCTCCTGTAAGTCAAAACTAACTCCTTAATGAGAGCAATTTAAACCAGAAATTAAACGAGGAGTGTATTTGTACAATTAAATAACTGGTGAATGACTGTCTGAAAAGTTTCTGGAATTTTCAGAGGAGGTTAAGTTCTGAATTAAGAGCCAGGAATTTCAAACCTGAAGCAGCAATTTTTGTGACAATTCTATTCTTTCTGACTGGTAACCCCATTCACAAAGAAGCAGGTACATTTTCATGGTTCACTACCAAAAATTAAGGCAAATTTTCCAAATGACCTCAACTCCCAATTTAGGTACCTAAATGATGGCTAAATTACCAAAAATGTTCCAGTTTCTTTTGGTCCATAGGAAAATGGTACTTTGGCAAAATCAAGAGGTTTCACATCAACAGAAAAGGAGAGCTCATTTGCCACAAAACAGGAAACTGGTGCTTTCTGACTTTCTGCAACTCGGATAACTTGTTTTTCGTAAGAACTTACTACTTGGAAAGCCGAGAGAACTTAAAGCATAAACAGACTTTTTCAATGCCAATCAGGAGTTAGCAGTGAAGGTGTCATTTCACAAACTACTAAACCAGTTCTGCTGTCAAAAGCTGTGGACCCATCATCTCCTGCTCTTGCTCCCTTTTCCTGAACCACATGAGCCTTCACGCAGCAGTTAGCCAGATAGATCACGGAGCTGATATGGCAAGGGAAAAACAAAGCTTTGGATTTCAGCTTCCTCATCGTGATGACCAACTGCACAGTCACGACTGCCTGCAAAAGGAAAGGGGCAAGATGATATAATTTGGAGGCAAAGCCAACTTAGACCAGCTCGACTGACAAATGAAACTGCACGCTCAAAGAACAAGAAACACAGCCCCAGGAAAGCAACCACTTCTCTCTCTGCTCTGACATTCTGTAATTTTATCTGAACACAAACCGTCTACTGCTCTGTTCTGACAGTGGAAATCTTAGGAGCATAAAATACGGAGCCCACATCTCACAGCAATCCCCATCTCAGTTCTGTTTCCTCCCAAAGCCTGCATGATCTCACTGCTCAAGCACTGACCTTGGTTCTGTGCATGAAATGGGCGTTTAACTGGCTGACTTGTTAGCACATTTTTCTTGTGCTGCTGGGTGCACTTCTCTTAGCATCCAATATTTTTGGGTTTGCCTTTAAAAACAGCATGTGTAATGGACAGGCTGGGAGCATTTTTTGTGCAGAGCGAGAGAAAAATCTATTTCAAACTGAGCAAGAAAGCTGCCATTCCAAACACTAAAAGGAAAGTTTCATGCAAGAAAACTGTGTACAGTATTTTTCACATGTAAGAAAATTCTGACTAACTGAGGGAATCTATAACTTTGCAAACTAGATTTTTACCCCCTGTATAGGGACCAAGGACACTGCTGATGTGCTCCAGGTGTGGATTCTGCATGCCAAGAGAGACAGATTTGTTAAGGATCAGCTGAGTATGCATCTGCCTGCTCCTTTCACTGCAGGTTGCAGAATTGATGTTGTAATAGGCAGACTTCAAAACTGCAAGAACGTTCTTTTAAACACGAGGGTCAGATGGTTCTGATCAAAAGAAAATAGATCAGAAAAGCAAACAAATGCACTCAGTAAGCCAAGTTTCACCATGAAAGGGAAGAAGGTCTTTTTTCTTTCCCTGCTATTGCCCTTATTATCCTTAAAATAATGGTTCTGGGAAGGAGATTTCAATATATGCCATAAAAAAAGCCGTGGCCAGCCTATGGAGCACATTAACCAGAGGGAAGGGTAAACTACTCTGGATGTTCTAACGAATGAAATTATTTAATAACATCAGCTAGTATAGCTCACTTATAAAAACTTTCATAAGCTTCAGTGGTGTATTTTACTCACTCGAGAATTCTTGACAGCTGTTAAAGACACCTTCCAGCTGTCCAACTAGGTTAAAGGAATGGTACAATTCCAATAATTAATTTCAGAATTTGTCAGAAAATTAAGAGAAAATGATCATGACTTTTTTTTTTTCCTTTTAAAGAAAAAGATATTACATCTGACATCTAGAATATTTCCTGAGGAGTGGTAGTAAGGAAATATTTGCACATGGCAAACAGGCTGAAGCCTAGGTAAGAATAAATCCACAATGGTTCACAGGGCTGATGGAAGTACTTCTCTAGACAGTCACAGACAACTAGGAAGGTCTGTTGCAGGTTTTATTTTTGGCTTGGTTAAATGTGATATATAAGATTATCAGATGTACTGCAGAGAGATAAGGCAGTACAGAACAGAGACAAGATCTGGGCTATTTAATGAAACACCTTCTGTTAAAAATTCAGCTACATAAAAGGGCTGTATCCTGCAAACCTCTACAGGCCCAAGCAGAGGGTCTGACCAGCAAACTCTTAGTTTGTATTTATTGACAAGTTTATTTAAGTACAAACCTCTTCCCATCTTTGGATAAAACCGGGAAGCAGAGGGACATATTACAGTAAGACCTGGGCAAAACAGGGACCACCTCTCTGTCTTACTACCACAGGCAGTTTATGATTCAGCTCAAGACTGACCTCCAGACCTACTAAGCACAACTAATTGTCTTGCACCAGGCACATGGCCTAGACATAAAAACTGTCAAAAATAGATAGCTTGGGAAAGATGGGACACACAGAGCCTCATAGTTAAATCCAGAAGCATCCACACTCACCCCAGGACAAGACAAGATCTTATGCTGTGTGATTTGCATTTCTATTATTTATTTGGCTTCAAGATTTTTTGCAGTATATCAAAAGGTAACAGGGACAAGCAGTTTACACAAACTGGAAAAGGTAACTCCTGAGCTCAATTTGTGGCTGTGACACCAGCCATTTCTTGCAAAATTTGACAGGTCCCTTATCCTAATTTCTGCAAATAAAGTAGATTTAAATAACAGTTTCAGATGCACTGGAAGAGAAAGATGAGCACACAGAGGTGAGCTGACGTTTGTAAAGTGCTTCAAAATCTTTCAGCTGCGGACACTGAAGAAAAGTAAATATTCAACATGTTAGAAAGGTGCCGGCATTCAAAAATCTTTTTTTCCCATTATAACTGGGAAATTCACACATCCGAAGGATACACTGCCCCTTTCCCAAATTAATTTCTGTTGCTACTGCAATCACAAAGCCCAATGTAGTGCCTTACATCCAAGTTCCTGGCCTACGTACCATGGTCACCAAAGGAAATGCAATCTATTTCTCTGCAATGTAGGCCAGCTCTGTGTAATGTCGTAAATGCCAAGAATGGTGAAGGTACAGGGCCTGAGAAATGGAGAAGGTATTGCTTCACCGTGCAGACAGCTAACACAGAATTGCTTGCAGCAGGGCAGGAAATCATCTCTCTCCATGATCTTGGCGCCTCCCACACAAATCCCCATCCTCCCTACTAATGCTCATGGAGCTGGAAGATTGCAACAGCTCCTGTGCTTGTCCAGTGGGACAAGGAACAAAAGGCCGGAGCAAAATCACCATGGATGGAAGTTGCTGATACCGTCTATGTGGTAAACTGGCCCGTTTTTCTAACTTCTCAGCCCAAGAACTGTGGGCTGTTCTCTGTGTGGCCAAGATAATGAATCTCACTCACAATGCGAGGCAAACAGAGGCATTCTGAAGAAAGAATAGAGAGATCTGAAGTCAAGATACATGTTTTAAAAGGTTGGGCCAAGTGGCATATGCCTGTCCGGTAATTCCTTCTGCCTTCCTCTTCTGAACTGTGTAATAGCGTGTGACTAATATCAGTCCTCCCACTTCTTCAGCCTAGTCATTTCAGCTGATATTTTAAAGTGTACCACACTATGTGCTGACATGCTTCCACCCTCTGCTAGCTTTCCTGTTCTAGAGAGAGACAGAGCGAGAATGACTCATGCATCTCTCCTACTATTCAAGCCTTTTAAGCAAATTCAAAGGAAAGTTTTAAAGGTGCTCTCTTGATTTGGGAATGCCTGGGTGGGGTTTTCTTTTTCTGTGTGTGCTTGTTTTGTCAAATTATATGTAATTTTCCAACCTCTATGATGCTGAGACATTTTAATAATTCATGAACCTTTCTGACACTGTCAAATTGCAATTTGGAAATGTCAGAGGTACCTACTGGTATAGGCATTTCTGGATGCCTATAGGAAATGGAAAAAAAGAAGGATGGTAGAATTAAGTTGCTAAATGCCACGTCTGGCTTGTACTCTATTTGACAGCCATAATTAAAAGCTGAGGTGGTGGAAAGAAGAAAGTGAAAAACCTGAAAGTGAATGCATTTTGAACCTGATACCAGTGCTAACTGACTTCAGAACATTCTGAAGAAAAAGAAATACTGTAGAACGTTATTTAACTTCCAGCATATTTATTTCAGGTTTAAATGCAAAGTATTTTATCACCAACTCTGGGCATCTTCAAGAGATAGCCATATGATGACTACAAAACCAAAGGTAGAGCAGCAATCAATCCTGACTGCAAAATGAGCAAAGAAACAATAAAAGCGTGAGGAAACATGGACTTCAAGGCGCATCTCGAAGTTTCACAAAACTTGAGCTATTTTGAAGAAGCACGATATATTTCAGGAGCAGAAGAAAATCCTCATCAGGAAACTGCCTGCCTGCAGATCTTGCTTGCAGCTTCACCCAAACACAGCTGATTCGAACAATAACGGGATCATTCAAAAAAACCCAAAAAGAGCTGGATCACTCCAAAGGCCGATCCTCATCCCTCATGGCTTTACAGGTCAAACTGACCTCCATCGGGGAGCTTGCATGCGGCCCGTGGATGTGCTATGGCCACGTGGCCGTAAGTGTCAGAGGAGCTGACACTTTGCAGCTTTATCACACAGAAGTATAACACTAATAAAACACTTTTTTTAACTTTCAAGGATTAATAAAGTTAATTCACGTTAGGAACTCTTAAATGGAACAGAAAACAGCCCTTAAAAGCAGCTACTACGAATCAAGAAGCTAAAGAGAAAATGCTGAGTTTGGAAGAACTGTGTTGTTTTGTTTTTAACCCAGATCTCCACAGAACAGGGAGAGGAGAAAGAAAGTCATTAGGGAGATCACCAAGAGAACAAGTCAGCTCTGTGAAGTGCCATTTTCTCATTGACTTTTTTATTTCAGGTCAAATCTTGACCTCAGACATGATCTAGAGAAAAGCACGATCCACTGATAAAGGCAGCTTGCTCAATGGCACCTAATGTTGTCCCCCAAAGGACTGCTACCTTAAGAAAACCAGATGTCTTCTTCCTCTCCCAGCAACATGCTTCTAGGGATTAAGAGATGTTTTGTTTTTCTAGAACCCAAACATCTTAGGAAACACCTAGGAGGATGAGGAGACAGGGACATAGGGGACTGATGTTGGATAGCTTGCTTGGACGGCTGAACATCCACATAGTTAAGATGATGAACTAAGAGGTATGGCATGCTTTATGGGATGTGTCTGATCTTCAAGTACATGGGCAACCTTTGTTTTAGGGGAAGATACAAGTGGCTGGAGAACTGCTGAGCCGTCTTTGCTCTAGACATAAGAGCCCGCTGCCTGCCTCTAAACCAACCCAACAGTAGATTCTTACAGTATGCTTCCAGTCAATCTCAGCTCTTCGATTCACTTTCTCTGCTTATGATGAAAACCTTCCATAAACTGCCCTGAGGAGGAAGAACAGGTCAGCGCACCATTCCGAGCTGGATTCCTCAGTACAGGCCCTCTTTGTGGGGACAGCGTGAGCACCTACGGCATGGGCCACCGGCACTCCAGTCGTGCTTCCGTCTCAGCCTGGCGCCACACGCAGAGGTTTTTCAGAGAAGCGAGTCCTCCGCTTGACGGTTGGCAGCAAGATGAAACCCTCAGCAGACAAGGAAGCAAACGCTGCTGCTGGCAAATGCACCAAGCGCAGCACTGGAAGAGTCGCTCCTCGCCCCCCCCCCCCCCCCCGGTGCGGGGTGCAGGCGGGCGCAGCCCTGCAGGGAGCGGGCCCCGCGCCCAGCCGCGGCCTTCGACGAGCGCTAGCACGTGCGGGACGCGGCCCCTCTCCCGGCCTCGGCGGCGCCCCCTGGCGGGCTGCGCTCCTCCCCCCCCCCCCCCCCCCCGCCGTTGGGGGCGGCGCGGAGCCGCGGCAGCGCCGGCACCCGGGGCGCGGGCGGCGCCGCCGGCTCGGCCGCAGACGGGCGGGGGGAAGCGCCGCGGGGTGACGGCCCTGCCAGCAGCGCCGGCCAGGCCTGCGGGGCCGGGGCGCGAGCAGCAGCGGCCGCCTCCCGCGGGGCCGCCCGGGGCGTGGGGCGAGCGCCTCCCCCCGCTGCAGCGGCCGCGTCCCGGCCAGTCCGACCCGCGGCTTTCTCCTCATTTAAACCCCCCCGGAGCCCGGCACTGCCACCAAACGCCGCACCGCCATCTTAAGCACCTGCCCCTTTCAAAACCAAATGGGTGCGAGTAAAACGGCTCAGCCTCGGAAAGCTTGGGTCTATGCTCCCACCATAGGACCGGTATCCTGACTAGAGAGAGCACTCTCATCACTGCTCTCATCTTTGAGCACAGATGTGGGGAGGGGGACCAAGGCTCTTCCCAGACAAGACTTCCCCCAACCCTCTGCAATACAGCAAGGGAACGACTGGGAAAGCCTCTGCAATTCCAGCAAGGGAACGACTGGGAAAGCCTCTGCAATTCCAGCAAGGGAACGACTGGGAAAGCCTCTGCAATTCCAGCAAGGGAACGACTGGGAAAGCCTCTGCAATTCCCTTCACTGTCCCAGACTCTTGCTGGGGTAAATGTTGTCTTCCTATGGCCACGGCGAGGCTGTTACACGCGCACGTCCTTGCAGTCGCGTTTTGAGCCTCCGAACCACAACAGCAGTGCCCAGGAGCAGCCGTCTCCCCCAGTGGGGCTCTGAGCTGACATATGTCAGTGACTCACTCAGGCGGTGGCCAAATCATTAGACCGTGAATACCTCTTAAAAAAAAAAAAAAAAAAAACCAACCCAAAAAAACCCCAACCACCAACCCAAACCCAAAACCCAACAACAAACCCCCAGCTTTTAAAGAATGAAGAAGGGACACTGAAATGGCATCGAAACTCCCAGCCAACCTCCCCCTCCTCACAGGCCGAACTATTTGTCTGAATAGGGAGGCAGCATTTTATCACTTAGAGATTGCAAGTTCGATTGCAAAGTCTAGTCTGATGGCTGGCTGGATAATTTGTCTCTCAGCTCGGAGAGAAATGATGGAAGTCAATTTGACAGCTGCGAGGCTCCCCAAGGATTCCAGACCCAAAGTGCATAGAGCAGTGACAGACACGGCGATGCTCTGAATATCAATGAAGCTCTGCCCGGGAATAATGCTGAGGCAATACAAATTGCACATGTTCAGCTGGAAGGTTATCACTATCATTATAGTTATTAATTATTGTTATCATTACTTCTATTATTAAGACACAGAAGAAGCCAAAGCTCCTCTTGGTCTCACAGAAAACAGATGAGTTCTCAGTTCTGACCCCCACACTGCCCTCCTTGTCATGCAACCCTATGGATGTCAGTGGAGCTACAGAGGGTTAAGATCCTGCACCATAAAAAGCTACAAAGCTTTCTGCTAGTTAGAAAAGGAATAGTGCTTGGTCTGAGGTCAGGGAAGAAACTGACTCATTTGGACCCGACTTTCCTGTGTCTTGTACAGAGCGCAGCGAGTGGAAACTCTATTGCTTTCTCTTCTCACGGTGCTGGTAGCCGCCCCGTAGATCTGCAAGTGATTAGACAGGATGCGAGGCAAGGAAGATCAGAACCAAAGTGCAAGAACGAAAGTATACACAGTTCTGGTGTGCATTCAGACCAACACCACCAACCTACTGAGCTGGTAACTGCAGGTCTTACACCAGAATTTGGCCCTCAATGTCTATCACATTGCAGTTTATTAGCTTAAAATAACAACCTACAAGTCACTTGGTTGTTGGACGGGTGGCAGTAAAACGGAACATCCTTTTCTGCCACTTGCAAATACAGGTGATCTTGTGCGAAAGCCAGTTTATATTCTTTGCTTATTCTAACGTCTCAGGCTTTCTTGGGAAGTCTTGGGCAGTTGGCTCAAGTATCTTTAAAGTTGAAGTCAAATGCAGCGTGGGGAGGTGGGGTGGGGGAAGAAAAAAACCTCTAAGCAAAATGGCTTTTGTGCTTATATTCAAAACGATTCTTTTTTTGCCACTGGAGAGAAGAGAGGTCAATTAAAGCAATATACTAGAACCTGCTTACATAGCAAATTCATTCCTGAAAAATAGATTTACAAGGGAAACTAAGCTCAGTGGCAACACCATCAATTCAGTCAGAAGAAGCACAATTGTTTGGCTAAAACTATGGCAACTGTACAGATACTAACATGCAATCCTGCTTTATTAAATCAAACCTCTAGTGAATCTGTTATCACCATAGTAACACTGTAGTTATTACATGGAAACATGTTGAACTACAGTTTGATATTAGCATCTGGTTAGCATCTGCACAGTTTCTTATTCACGTTACTAAAATTATAATCCAGGCAGAGAAAAACTTCAGTAAAACTACAGCTTTAAGGCCAAATCCTAGTCTCAGGTGCATTGTATTTAACATACAGGTCCATAATACATACCCGGTTTCTGGATTTATAATTAGGATCTTGGTGTGGTATTTAGAGGTTAGTTTATGTATCTCCTAGGATGCAAATGCACACACACTGTGTTGTTCGTAATAATACCCATGTAAAAAAATTGCAAAACCATACAGTAATTGCAACTGACCCGTCTCACAAGCGCTCTCCAAAGCAACCCAGGTTTGCAGAGACTGCTTCAAATATTTCAAACCTCCAAGCACTTTCAAACAGAGCTTGTTTTATTCTTATTTATTTTAAGCCACCTGCCACAACATTTTTCCTGTCTTCTTCCTCCCACATAAAGTGTGGCACTTTGTATTCAGGCCAGTGCCATTTTGTGAATAAAGTTAGGAATTCTGCAATCTGAGAAAAGTGATAGGTTTAAGGCCCAAAAAATCTACACACAGTTGGGATGGGAAGCGGCTGAGTTATATCACGAGATATTCCTGGGTTTAAAAAAGAAAAAAAAAAAAAAAAAAAGAGGAAAAAAGGAAAAATAAGGGTTTTCTTTTGGGCTAAGAATATATTGTGGTATACTTTTTTCCCTCCCCAGAAGTTTTTAAAAAACACAGTTAGATTTCCTTTGCCACCGAAGGTCACAAACTTAAGACTCCCAGTAATCAAGTTTCTAGATTTATAGATAGAAGATGGCAACGAGTAAATATTCTTCCAGTTATTAAGACATGATTTCTTTTATGAAGGATGTTGCTACAGAAACTGTAAGACGGAACCAAGTGTTGCACGTGATTCAAAATATGCCTATCCTTGCCTGGGCAAACTTTGCTGTTCTTTGTCATGCTGAACACAAAGACAGAGGAACAAGTTCAAGTACGTGACAGTTTTAAGAAAGTGACTTGAAACACTTTCTTTCTCAATGTGTCTTTAACCAAGTGAATGAAGTATCAGAAGTCAGTAGAAATAATCATACAAGTAAAGCCTGTAATATCAAATCAATTATACAAACAACAGGAAAAAGCGGTATGTAATTTTCACCCAAGAGTTCGATTGCCTATCTGCATTCTCCGTACATCTCCCTTCTCATAACTGGGTATTAGACCGTACGAGAAGGAAGCACAACACAGAAACAAGAGTGACAGAATAGAGTACAATTTCTAGTAACAATTTGCTGCCTCAAACCCCACCATATATAAAACTGGGTATCTTTTTCACTTGCATGGTCTAGCCAACTTACCCTCTACTCAGCTGATTCATTTTTAGCTTCAATCACTACGAGCAACCTATCTGCTATTCCTGCTTGATCTCAGCTGGGTAACGTAGACTTGCCTTCTAAGGAATACAGCCTGTTTGAGGCAGAGCAACACAACAAACATGCCATCAGGAGACAGGTTGTGTCATTTTCTTTTCTCCTCAGTAAACTAAAGATCTCATAAGGAAACATAACTGCATAACAGCTGGGTATTACCATCTAGACAAAAGATACGTCCAAAGATTTTTCTCAGAAAACAAACACTTTTCTGAGATCATATATCGCAAACAACTGGAAGAGGTGGCATTTCGTTTCTCTCCCACCACAGAAATCGGTTACACATTACAGATTTCACTGCATGTTATGTTGCAAAGGCAACATACATGATCCCTGTATCCATATGAATCACACCCCCAGTTCTTTGAATGGGTGCAGGAAAGATGCATAAATAAAGCTAAACTGACTACATGGGCTAACTTGGTATTTACCCTTGAAGGCATACAATATAGATGCAGAATAAATTACAGATAAATAGTTGGATTAAAATAAGCACTATCTCAATATTCCAATTTTCAAGCAAACCAGAATATTTTGATTGGATTGCACCTATCTTCCACTTTTGTAATGAGGTAGAGTACATGGCAAGTGGCACAGGATTAAGCACATGGCTTTGAAAAGTGTTTTAAGTATCTAAACCTGTAGATAATACTTGGATCTTCAACAGCGCACCAAACATCTTCAACCTGCCACCAAAATCAGTGGACAGCAAGACATCCTGGGTGATCTCCAAAATCCTGCCAGGTATAGCAGCTTTTCTAAAGAGACCTTTTAGTTAATCCAGTCTTACGTATTCACCAAGTAAGAATATATTTAAACAAGTTTATTAATGCTTTGATGATTATAGTTGTCTGAGGTTTCATCAGTTACTTGATTATTGGTAGGGTCCATGGTTTCAATTGCAATGGGAGACGAACTTCTATGAGAGCTTGCCTCGCCTTCAAAATTTAGAAAGCTTATTCCATTTTTCTTCTTTCTGTGTCTGCTACCATGGAAGGTTTGATGGAGCTTATGAGTGACAAAACCACAGAATACTTGAACCCATGGAATATACAGCCATGAAGATTTCTGATCTTTCCAGAGGGTGTCCACTTCCATAATACAGCACACAATATACTTGCATAGCCCAAGCCATGTGGCTACAGCAACAACACAGCTCAAAGGGGCCTTCGGGGTTCACAGATAACAAGTCTAGAGAGCATTTTCAAGGGCATTTAGTCCTATTTCCTATATAACCCAGGTTAAGCAGTTCCACTCAGTAATTACTGCCACTCTAGTGCTTACTCTTCCCAGCTGCGTTATGTGAAGATGAGCAAGCCTCCACGTAAACCTGCACGGGGGGAGGAGTCTGTATTGCTTAACCACTACAGCAAGTAAAGAAATGTTGGCACTATTTTGGGATGAGATTAACATCACTAGTGTTTTACATACACTTACTTTCTGCAGTCTACAATGAAAAGCACTATTTTAGCTCAAACTACTGCCACAAACTGAAATTCAGTGCAACAGACCCTACAATAACTAGATGCAAGCACAGAGCAGCACCCATTGCCACCTGCAAATCTGAAACAAAGCATTTTTGTTAAAAAAAAAAGAAAAAAAAGCAGTGAGTATCTAATTGGAAAGATAGCATAACAAATGCCACCACTAAGGGCAGACAAACAGAAATAACAGCGGAGAAAGTGATTAAAACCTACAGCTTTTTTGTGCTTTTAGTCACATGTCAAGTTTATAGATAATTTTTCTCCTCAAATATGGGTTCTGTGACTCCCTCCTGCCTCCCACATAGAGCAACAGGCTGAAGCTGAAGACATGATCCTTCTCTTCATCGGATGAGAAGCAGCTTTGACAAACACAACAGTTACACCAGTTAAAAGCCAACATCAGAAAAGGTCAGACCCTATACCTTACTTAGGAAGAGTCCTTAAGGCAACTCAAGTTCAACTTACCTAATGCACACGCACTTTGCAAGGCAGACACACCGCTTCAGACTTACTATGAGGTGAACCAGGTGAGGTCAGGAACCCGCTAGGACTGATGCTGCCTGGCTCACTTCATGGTAAAAAACTGAAGCGCTGCGTATTCACTGGGCTTTTCTTCAGCATAACTCATGCACATTGCTTACTCTAAGGTTACTTCTTGCTTGCCTTTTTTTTTAATAGGAAGAAAAGCCCAACAAGGACCCACACTGAGCAGTCACATCTCTAAAAGAAAGAAAGAAACCTCATACATACCCCTGCTTAAACAAAAAGCAACACCGTACCAGGACTGATCTTTTGCTGTTTCTTGTCTCGCTCTCATCTCTGGTGTTCCTTTCACCACTATTCAGCTCACCTTTCAGGAAAAACTGCTGCTTCCAAATGGCAATTTCTTAAACACCTGTGAGAGAACTTAATTAGAACTAATTATCTGTTGGTTGTCTGGGACCTGAGGAGTCACAGCAATTACCTCAGTCAAGAAAAAACCTGGGGGAGGGCGTTGCTTCTTTTCAGAAAAATGAACTAAGCTACTCCCTAAAGGAAAGTTCTTAAAGAGATGGAACCTCTCACATACAAGTTAAGTACAAGTCAGTGAAATCACTGCAACCAATGATTTATTACTACCATTAATAATCACACCTCTAACACTAATATGTATATGCTCACCAAAAATAGGTCGTCTTGTGCTAGTTTTGAGAGGACTACAGAATTGTTTATCATCAACATAGACAAGGCAGATGCTGCCATTAAGATACATAAGCAAAGGGAATAAGAAGATAGGAAGCAACCCTGGATAATTTTGGGCATGGGTCTAACTGGCAGTTATTTATCTACATGGAGAAAAAAGGAAAGGCAGAGGTGAGAGGTTAAAGAAAGAAGGAAGCTTAATAGAAAAGGCTGTGAGTTGGAAGAAATAGCTGTGAGCCCAAAGCAGAAAGAATTCAATGAAAACTGCTGAAAATTCTCTGGTGATTTATAACTGTACAGTTCTCATTCTATGAAATAATGATAACTGAAATTAAGTCCTCTTTCAACACTACAGGACATTTCCTTTGTGATGGAGATGAATCCCTTAAGAACTGTGAGGAGGAGCATGAGCCATAGTGAAATATTACTGTTTCAGCCAAGAGAGAGCAATATCAACTTTGTAATATATGTTTGCCTGTGTAGCACAGGTGCATTTTAACCACGTCTCCCAGGAGATTTGCCTAAGGCCAGACTGTTGCTGTATAAAAAGAATAGAAAAGAAGTATGTTTAAGTAAAAGCAAAGGTAAATTTGGCTGGACTTCTGCCTAATGGGAGAAAGAAGGAATAATACGATTTTTTAGAAGCAACTCTCCAGAGGCTGGCTCCCCTTAGTTAGACTTCCCTGCAGCACACATGCTTGGGAAGATGCAAGCCAGGTATTTATTTTCAGTTCTGTTGAAATGTAAAAAAAAAAAAAAAAAAAAAAAAAAAAAAAAAAAAGAAGAAGAAGAAGATAGCCCTTCTGGAACCATAAATAAATAGTTCAGGACAAAGAGAGTACACAGTTTTAGTAGCAGCCAAGGTAAAGGCTGTAAGTGGATATCAAGAAGCATTAATGCAATCTTTACGCTTAGCAACTACAGTCTTAAGCCAATTTAGCTCTGACTTCAGTGTCTGCAGAATCAAGCAGAAGATGACCAAAGGAGGAGACAACGATGGTATTCAATGATGGAAAAAAACACCAGTGAAAGGAATAAAACTGTGAATACATTTTTAGGGCAGGAGTTGTTTTGCTGGAGGATGCCTGTGTCAGTGTTGATTATGGCTGGATGACAACAGGCAAGGTTCTCTTCAGATCCAAAATATTAGCCAGATTCAATTTTCTCAGAAATCAGCAGTGTCTTCTTGACAGCAAACCAGATAGCAACTATGGGCAGTTCATGAGGTCTTACTCCCAGCACACTACCGGAAGAAATCAGAGGGCCTAGCCTTTCCTCTTTCCTTCAAGACTGGACAAAGTCCTTCTCTACCAGCTGACAGTTAATAAGGTCCAAGAGCCCATGGGGATTCACTTAGCTGACGAGAGTTGAAGACTTGGGACTTTGTAGGTAGCTCTGAGAATCTTGCTGGATAGACCCTGTATACTTGAAATCAAAAAGCACGGCCTGTTTCATGGTAGACCGCATCAGTAAAATTTTTTATCATGCCTTCTGTCTGTTGGGTAATCTCCATTAAACTCAACAAAAACTTCTGATAAAACCCACACTAAGAGCAAAGAACAATGAGGAGGAGGAGAAAAGGCCAATTTGAACAGCTTACATATGACTTCCCATAAAATCCATGGTTTTCCTTTCTGCCTAATTTACACAAAGACCTTGAAGATGATAAATTCTTCATGATTAAATGAAAGGGAATCAAAGATTATTTGCATAAAATGGAAACAGAAAAAATAAAACTATACAGAATACATTATATTCTACTCCAAGGAAATTCACAGACCTGTTTCTATAATCTTGGGAAGGAAGCCAAAGAAGGCTGGAAATACACAGAAAGCTTTAAACAATTGATCTTACTGGGAGGTTACACTGATACCTTTTATCCTCCTGGTACCCAGATGTTTCAGAAAATAGTCAGAAGTGAAATGCTTCTAGGTTTCTAGGAAATAAAGTGGAGAATCATTCTCTTTCCCTTCCAGCCTGCTGTCAAGCCATCTTACCTGGCCTCCAGTACATGCATCTAAGTTCTCTGTAATACTGCACCCAGCCTGCCTCAGGCTTTTGATCTTAGATCTTACAAAAGCCATGCAAAGGTGGATGGAGTTAGCAGTTGAAAAGGAGCATCCTGAGGAAGAAAATGTTTGTTGCAGCAATTGCTGCAGTGATGTCTGGGGTGGCACTCCTGAAAGAGAACACTTTGTGTCAAGGAATGCTGTGCTGCTGGACAATACTGTGTTTTTCAGAGAAGAGGTAAGGAAACTGTTTTGACAACCTGCACTTTTAATACCTTGAGCACAGAGATGTTGGAAATGGCTGTACTTTAGTGATGGCTGATGTCATGCCTTTACAGATTTAGACCTAGTGCTTCAATTGCACACCCAAGATTATTGCTCCAGCTTTGCCCCCAGAAATCTAACTGCAGTGGCACAAATGCTAGATGCAGACCCCAATCTGCAAGGCATTACAAAACATTCCAAGCTACTATTTTAACTACAACTGCTAAGAGGTGAGCATTACTCTACCCTATTAACTATAATCTGACGTGCCTTTTTGAGACAGATTTCAATGAAGAAAAATCCTCTGACAACCCCCGCCCCCTTCCAACATAAAAACTGGAGCATGCCTCTTTAAAACGAGCCTATTTAGGCCACAGATGCTAAATGAGTTCAGCAGACAGACGGAGTAATGGAATGTCAGTGTTCCAGTCTGCTGCCTTGAAGCAATACGGGTTTTTTTATTATTAATTTCTCTTCTCATTTTCCAATGCTGCCTCTGGGCTCCATGCTTTAGACGCAGTATTCTTGTCAGTCTCGCTAACCCAATTTGGAAATAATTAAATTTTAAAATATTAAAGGGATTATAAATACTTCCCACCCCACTTCCCCCGCCCCATTCCCTTTTATGCTGTCCCTCTAAAACTGCTGAATTTTGCTTCAGGACTTAAAATGTGTTACTGCAGAATCTGATTTGTTACTGCAGTTTCCTTTGCAAAGGCTGGAGAATATCTGAAGGGAAAAAAGCCCAGAGTTAATTCCAGTAAAAGGTGCCCAGGAGCTTTATGAGATAAAGAGCTTTCTGCCACGCTGACATCTTGGAACCTGATCTCACTCCAATTTAAATTAATGTTAAGACTCTCAAATTCCTAGAACAGAAAATTTTTGAGTCATACATGAGTCCTCATAATGACACAAACAAGGACATAGTATATCACAGAAATCACTAGTCCAACCACCCTGCTCAAGCTGGGTCAGCTAGAGTAGTTTGCTCAGCACCATGTCCAGTTGAATTTTTAATATATCCAAGGATGGAGACTCTGCAACTTGCCTGAGCCACCTGTTCCAGTGTTTGACCACCCTCACAGTAAAAAGCTTTTTCTTGTGTCTAGACTGAACACAAGAAGTCCATTTCTTTCTTGTACTGGGGAGCCCAGACCTTGACACAGTACTCCAGATGGGGCCTCACCAGTGCTGAGTAAAGGGAAAGGGTCACCTTCCTTGAACTGCTGGCAGCGCTCCTCCTAATGTAGCCCTGAATGATGTTGGCCTGCCTTCCTCCAAGGATGCACTGCTGGCTCGCGGTCAGCTTGTTGTCTACTGGGACCCCAAGATTCTTCTCTGCAAAGCTGCTTTCCAGCCGATCATCCCACAGCACGTACTGGTGCATGAGGTTACTCCTCCCTGGGTGCAAGACTTTGCATTTCCTTTTGTGGAGCTTCATGAGGTTCTTCTTTGCTCAATTCTCCAGCCTGTTGAGGTCCCTTCTGAACGGCAGCACAACCATCTGGTGTGCCAGTCATTCCTAGTTATCATCTGCAGAGTTACTGAGAGTGCAGTCTGCCCCACCATCCAGGTTATTAATGAAGATGTTAAATACTGTTGGCTCCAGTATCAACCCCTGGGGTACACCACTACTGATTTGGCTCCAACTGGACTTTGTGCCACTGACCAGAATCCTCCAGTCCCAGCCATTCAGCCAGTTTTCAGTCCGTCTCAATTTATCATAACTAGATTCTTTTTACCGTTATGCTATTACTTAAAGAAAATAACTTAAACTTGGTACTGTCCCTATACACAGTATCCTGCTCTGGAATACTATCGTAATCATCAGAGCCCTTTGCTGATTTAATTTTAGGCCTCACAGATCCCAGATATCCTTACAGATACAAATGTACACTTTGCATTTCACTGCTGTGAAGACGGAGGCAGAAAAGCGATGTAACTTGCCAAAAATCAAACAGCAAAATGAATGGCAGAACTATGAACAGATACTAGGAGCCCTGTCACACAAACCCTAGAAAGCACACCGTCGCTGCGATGTATGGCTGCTTCAAACTGCCCCCAAACTACAGATACCTGCTTGATAACTACTTCTGTACAGTTTGGCCAGCAAGAAACAACGAAGGGTGTTCTAGTTGTTGCCTTTAATTATTTAAATAACAAACTTTTAATTTAACTAGGTGTAGTGAACTTTGGCAGTTAGTGGAATTTAGCCTCAAAAAAGAGCAAAAATCTCATTAGCGCTTGTTTAAAACCTGAGATAACTGATGCCAAAATTTTCAAGCTGGCTTAACATCTACACCATAAGTCGGAATCCAAACCCCTACGTTTTAGCATCTGTGAGAAGCATCCAGATTTTCCGAAGTTGAAACCCAAGTATCTCCCATTGAGAACAACACATAATATCCCCTGGTTATACCCTGTTTCTTAAGAATACAACAGCTTCCCTGTTCCCTGCTCATGGATAAAGCCTGAAGCTTCTGGCTGCTGAGTATCTGGACACTTACACAAACTTAGATTTTTAAGGCTGGGAAGAAGTGTCTCTCCTGTGTAGCATGTCTCAGGCATTAACATCAGTTATCTTCTTTTTACATGTCTCACAACTAGATTGTAAAGGTATGTATTTACAAGTCTTGAAATGAAAGCTAAATTTTTCTGATAATGTGCCTCCAGCTCTGACTATTGGGATCTTTTAAAAGGTAATTCTCCAGGTTTAGAAAGACAAAGTCACAATGTGAGTCTCACAATAGGTTTCCTAACTCTCAGGCTTGCCCTTTTGTGGGTCCAACATGCTGCTATTGTTCTATAGCTACATCTGGAATAGAGTCTACAAAAGAAAAGATGAGACCATCACCAAAATCATCTATGCCATCTTTGTCCCACATTTCCATCTTGAAAGCATTCTGTTCAGCCTCAGATCTTTCTGGGTCACCAGTGGTTTGTTTCAACAACTGTACTCCAGACCTCACTGAGGCTCAACCAGTCATTTTTGTTTATGGCTTCTATTTCCTGTATATTCTTCTCACTGATTGCATTTCCCAGTTCACGCCACGTCTCAGATGGAAAATAAGAAGTGGGAGAAACAAAGGGAATCCAGGGCGTCACACAGATCATGTGTAACACATGAGCTGAGGTTAACTGGAGCATGAGAATGGCTGTCTAGGAACTTAGACTTACTTTTGCCTGGAAAGAAGTCAGTAGTATCCAATCTAACCCAAGTTCATCTAATGATTTAGATGCAAAATCCTGACACTATTGAGAAAAAACCCCAACAAAACAAACAAGGTCACTGGACTACTCCAGAGACTCTGGGAACATAATAAAGAGGGCAGATTTGTGGTTTTTCATATCCAGAAAATGAAGTTATAGAACATGGACATAGTTTTATACTGAACATGGGCAGGGCTTAGTGACCTGGGTGCTTCAGACAAGGTACCAGTCAAGATGTCACTGAGAATTGATACACATAAAGATGCGTACATGATAATCTTCTCTGAAACGCAGTTACAATGAATTACTGCTTGTAGTTTATACTGGAGCAAAACCTACTCGACTTTTTTCTCTGTTTTACAATATTGAGGGAAGTAGTTTGGCTTAGGCACCAGAACTCAGAAGAATATAGTTCTGTTCCTCGTTCAAGCAAAATCACTAGGTACTACTGGGCAAGCAGCGTTATACTGCGCTTCTAGAAAAGCCAGACACTGGTATGGACCCCATAATAATTGGAAATGTTGTTTATCCAGCCTCCTCTATTAAGTCTGTTTACCTTCCATAAAATAACTGGTTCTTTGTGAGAAAATACAAAGATACATTCTTTATATTGCTTGAATTTCTCAGTTCTCACAGAATCAGTGACCACGTATGCATCACCACACTGAGTATTTAGGTCAGAGAAAAGCATGCAAACTGACAACGTAGTATGTAACATTAAGGGCATTCTATCAATTTCTCTGTGACTTCTAATCAGCAAATCTTCCTACACTGTTTCTTGGTTTTTGAGAATCAGTATAGTTGGATGTTAAGAAAACAGGTTTCTTATCAGTGTAAAACCTCTGCATTTTTCAGAATAATTTTATTACATGACTTAGGAGGGAAACAAGCCTCAGTTGAAGTGGAAGTGAAGAGAACATCAGTGGCAGCATCAAATGGACAGGAAGGCTACACTTACATTACTGTAGGATTATGCAGTTGTAAAAGCATGAGCTAGTCTGCCTTGAAATAAAGGAACTCCTAGCTCAGAGTCCCTTGTTAGGCGTATGACAGATACCCATTTTCCCTGCATCAGGCAAAGAAGGGATCCATAATACAGTGAGCTATACTTGGGTTGAAGAAAAAAGCTTTTAAAAGATAGCAAGTGATGCCATACGTTTTCATTATGGAGCATGCTATGCAAAGATCTGGGTAGTCAGCTCCCACCAACCATCTGGAGAGAGAAGTCACTCAAATTTAAGTGCTGAACCTGCTGTGGTAGACAATCGGTGCCAGTGAACCACTCACTACTCTCCCCCTGTTTTCCTGCCTTTTGCTGCAATAGAGCCTTAAAATAAAATAATCTGGCTACCACTTTCCAAACACCCGCTTCCCAAACACCCCAGCTTCCATCTGCAGAGTGCACTTCATTCATCGGACAAAGCAAGCCAGTTCCACAGTAAAAGCAACACTGAAGGTCTGACCAAAAGGGAAGTGACACAGAAAGGAAATAACACATGAAAAAATTGCCTCCTCTTTACTGAGCTCCTCGTAGCCCCGTGTTAAACCCTAATTTCTGTTTCAAGTCTCCCTGATTCCTCCCCAGTGCTTAATGTCTTTTTTGACTCCTGTTAAAAGCTTCCTGGGGCTGAGATCTTGGGAATCCAGCAAGCTCACTGGGTTTGCCTTATGAAAAGTGACTTTTAAGTGCCAGGGAGGGCTTAGCAGCTTTGAAATAAAAGCAACTTTCAACCATGTTGCCATAAATTGCTTTGTTGCCTGTAGTCAGCAAGAATCAGTTTGAAGACTTCTGGAGCCTGAGGGTATCAATTGCTTTGTTTTTTCCCCTCTATCAAATCTATCCTCCAGTGACTTGTGTTACACTGCAGGCTGCTCTGGGATGCTCAGCAGATGCTAAATGGGGCACAAGAGACGTATCAAGCCCCTTGGCATGTATATATTTTTAAATCAAATAGGCAGACATGGGCAAAAGAATCTGTGACGGTGAATCAAATGTTCCTAGCTTGCTCTGTTGTGTACAGTCATCCTGCCTCCCTGTAGGACTAGACAGTAACCGAGTGACTAAAGTCTAAATAGCTTGGGATCAAGTGCTATAAGCCTTATTCATGTAAGTACCAGTTCCAGTGGGCTCACTGGGACAGCTTGTATTATAGCAGGTCATTTCATGGATGAAGACTTATGAAGAATATTTATCTAATGAGAATAGAATACAGATCATGTCAATTACAGAAACAATTTGGTGCCTATCAGCTGTGAAGAAAAAACAAGCAGGATATGGAGTGCTGTCTCCACAATAGCAGCTCCTAAACAGAAGAAGGGATACTGAGCAACTTAGTAACACTGGGATGCCCCTGCTTTTTCTACTAATCAGTAAGATAAAAACCTTACCAAAGAAAGGGGGCTACTGATGGCTTCTTCTCCTTTGAACTCCTCTGCATGCATAAATTGCACAGAATTAACCTAAATTAGATAGGGATACTGTTAGCAGTCTTATCTATCATAACTTTTTCTAAAAACCAAATAGGAAAAAAAGACAAATGGAGGACGATGAGCTTGCTTCATTTTAACAGTTGACTGGCTATCTGAATACCTACCTAAAGGTAGAAGAATAAAGCCTCTTTGAAAAAAACCTCTGGTATAAATGAAACTTACTTGTGAAAAAGCAGCTGACGTAACTGAAACGTAAATAATTAACAATATGTACAGACGCTGTATTTCCTGGAAATTATCACCTATGGAGAACGTTGTACGGACAAACTGAAGCATTCAAAAAAGCATAACGTTTTTAAAATTTGGATCTGTGCTGCTGAAGTGTGAGAGCTGCTTAGCAAAGCACAGTGAAGGCTGGTGCAACGATTACAACACTAATGCAGCAGCTGGGAGAGCTGTATTCACTCTCCTTTGTCAACACAGATCGTCCACAGGAGCTCTGCCAACTGATTTAGCTTTCCAGGGTGTCAGATTCCTATCTAAAAATGCTGGAAGAACAATTCTCTCCATTTTAGCAAGGACAAGGAGTAGACAAATACAGTCTAGATTGTGAGACAGTCGGGCACTACAGAAAGGATCATGAAAGCCCCTGACATGGGCTGGGAGTGTTACTTGCTTGAGGGCATGTACTGAAGAAATGGTAGAATAAGGTTGTCAGAGTCCAGAATTCTGTGCTCTAATGCCACTAAAAAGAATGTGCTTGCTGTAAAAAGTCTGATAATTCCAATTTCACATATCAGAAGTTTTTCACAATTGGTTAATATTGTTCGTTCTGGAGCTTCAAAGTCAATGGAGATCATATAGAACATATGTATTTCACTAATAGAAATAATAGCTGATTCAACTACAACTATGCAAATGAACTCAGGGACAAGTCATCTGCCTAGAACTCCACTGAAGTCAATACAGCTTTAAGAAACAGCTACCCTAAAAGATCTGTTCTTAGTAAATAAATTCCTGCTTGGAACAACTTTGTGAATGTTGTTCCTTTTTCACTTCCATTACAGCCTCATAGACGGGCATCAACTTGCCTTGTGCACTGGTGGTAAGTTACTGCACGGCAGCAGTAAGTAGACAGTCCCGGCTTGCTGCTGCTGCTGCTGCACTGTCTGGCTGGCTCTGTGGCTCAGAAACATGTGCAACTCCTATTAATAAAACAGTGTGTACTGGTGGAACAATGCCAAATTGCTCTCATCTCTGTGTTTCCTAATTCCTCCTGCAGCCCTCGCCCTCCAAACAGGAACAAATATCTCCCCTGTCTGGTGTTGCTAGCTGTGGAATGGGGCTGTTAATTACTCAGCACGTCACTTTGATGAAGGCAGCATGTTGGGAAGCAAACTAGCCTCTTGCATGTCCACTAACCCAGCCCTTCCTCTTCCTCCCTCTTCCTCTTCCCCCCCAGCAGACAGATGCTGAGTTCATGGGCCCAGGTATGTAAACACAGGAAATAACTGCAGTCAGCATCTCAGACAGCAGCCATCGGGACATCTCCGTAGGATTAGGCTTGGCTTTTGTGTGAAACAAGAATGAAACAAGATGACAGACATAGGTGGTCGTTTCCTGTACAGAAGTTCTACGGTAGCAGTTGTCCTTAGCCCCATGAGTGCAGGGCCAGACGTCTGCCCAGGAAAAGGAGTTGCAATTAAACAGCGGGATCCATGCTGCTGTCATTCACGTACCCAGTTCTGAACACGGCACCTTTACTCTTTAGAACATAGTTTAAGTGGAAAGAGAAACTCTGAAAACTTTACAGGAAAGGGGAGCACAGGGATGTTTAGTGTTTAGGGAGGAATGAGCTGGGAAAATCCAGAAACTGCAAGTCATGGACAATTAAAACCTGATTCAGGCTTTCCTCACTGTTTGCTCAGGCAAACTTCCCAGAGAAGTCAAGGCGCATCTGCCTTAGTAAAGAAGAAATAGCTACACCTTTGATAAATGGTGACATTACCTTTCTGCTGGGAATTTTCCCAGAGGAGAAAAGCACACCATCAATAATAATAATATGTTTCCTGAGAGGTTATTGTGCATTCTGCAGAGAGAGAAACTGAGGCACCAAGGTGCTATGACTTCCCCAAGGACACACAACAAGCTGGGTGTCCTAACATGCACCTCTGCATATTAGCTGGTAGTGAAACCTTTTTTTCACCATCGAAAACAAAGTAAGATTCACTGCTTTGGCATTTGTATCTGATGGTGGAAATGCAAACCTCATTTTCCAGGAACTGTGTGTTAATTCTTTAAGGAGGAAACATTACAGAAACGAAGCAGTTAGAACAACCAAACAGGGTCCCTGCCGTTTGTATATAAACTAAACAATATTCAACTTTTAGTACATAATCCCGGATTAGCAGTAGCAAGTTTTGATAACAGGAGAACAGGAAAATGATGCAGATATCTGAGTGATCCCAGCATGCTAAACCTTCATCAGACAAGCTAGCTACCCACAGAGGAACTGTAGCGCGGCAGCAGACTAAGTACAACTAGGCTGCTGATTTCATGCAAAACTTCATTGGCTATAAACTTACCTGGCAGAATAAAAGAAGTCAGTTCAAGATAAACATCCTATTTGGTATATCATGGGAATATTAAGTGTCATTAACTATGAGGTTCTCATTTAGATCCAACATATGAAACACTGTACAAGCATAAGAAAATTAAATCCAGATATAAACAAGGGGGAGGCAAAAAACACACGGTCCTAGAAAGTCTAAGTAGCTCTCTGTGATAAAACCAATTTCAGAGAGGCATTCAGAGAGTGATTATGACATTCTGAGCATCTATCAGAATTGGATTTTGTGTTGATAACAGCCTGTTAAAGGCACAAGGAAACAAGGACTTCTTGGTAGACTCCTCTAAACCTTTGAGGTTTTCCAGGGCCAATTACCTCACATAAAGCACACCTGGGGTAGCCTGAAGCCCCCAAGTGACTTACTAAAGGCTATGAAAAGAACCAGTGGTGGTTTTGAACAGAGCTAAGACTGCTCATTGCCTTGTCTTGGTGGAACACCACACTGTGTCCCCCATGCTTGTCATCTTGAAAGGGTTGTGCACAATATAGGGGGAGAGGAGTGAGGGTAGTAGTTTGTGGTAAGCCGCTTATTAATCTTTTCTCAGTTATAGAATTAGGGCTCAATGAGTTAAGTGGTCCTCAAGAGTTAGAACTAGCACAATAATCAAATCAGTGATCACAGTTAATCTTGTTCTACAGTATCCACCTTAACATGGCTGTTTGTGTCCCACAAGCAGTAGTCAGACATGATGATTCAATCACAGTAGCCTCCAGAGCCTTGGGGTCTATCCAGGACAGTTAATGGGGGCTCTGTGAGCAAAAAATGCACAGTACAGCCTGTGTTACAGCCTCATTTCCCCTCCTCAGTTGACAGAAGCATCAAGTGCACTTGTGCTCTAAGGTCTGCCCTATATAAATATCCCCAGGAAATAAATGCCAGTGCACTTGTGCATTTCCCTCAGATATTCTTCTCCCAGCTGCTGTGCTGACAGTACTTACTAGGAATCAAACATTTCATTCTGGCTCACTGTTCTGCTGGAGGGAGATGGGAACAAGATGCTCCTGAGGCAGGGAAGGGGAGGGAAGCAATTCAGTCACCAGAATATTGGTCTGTTTATTTATAGATGCACGCACACACACAAACCTACGTAGAAAAGTGGAAACTGATTTGTTCTTACCCTGCAACTGCAGGGGGGATAGCTGAAGGCTGAGATCTTATTCATGGCAAGAGCTGTGAGACAGTAGTGGGGAGAGTTTAGGACTAAGGTTTTAATTATCATCCAGATGGGTGCTGAGATTAGATACCTGTTGTGAGGAGTAAAATAGAAGGGGATTGTCTTAGTGATTCAGTTTTCCAGCAATTCTGGCCACAAGCCATCTGGCTATGATTGGCTTGAGTCCCCACAGGACACTGCAGATGACAAAGTGTCCCCAGGACAGGAGTCAGCCCACCGTGGCATAAATGGGAACCGCGGTATTCAGAAGTTAAACAACTGTGACTAAGTATTAAGCTTGCAGGCTACTCTTGTCTCTAAAGCAAGCCAGACTTATAGCCGCGTCCATTCCCCAGCCACCCTGATCCAACAAAACTGTGCTAGAGAAAAGAGACAAACAAAAAGGAGAATATTAAAAGGGAAGCTGAGAAGCCATGTGGTCCTGGCTAGAGACCCAGGGAAGCCTGGTTCCTTTTCCTTGGGGGCACAGCTCTGAACATCTGTGTCTTTTCCTACCCTCTATCTTATACTGTACATTTAATTAGACTGCAAATTTGTTGAGGCTGGGACTGCCTTTCACTGTGTGTTTAGCACTTAGCACAGCAGTTTTGACTTTTTTGGATCCTTAGTTTATATTCTAATATGTGATCCCTTGCCCCACCTTGCATGCAGTAAAACAGAATGTAGTGGTCAGAACTGTCCAGAACTAAATACACATCTGCTTAGCTGTGTTTACCTGCAGAGTCACCAAGTTCTTGGGGCCTGACCCAGAGCTCTACAAATACCATTAAAATCACAATAGATTGAATAGGTATTTCTGAACATCACCAGAAGACATGAGTCAGGCTTCTATTCCATACTCTGTGTCTTTTATGCCCTTGGTAAATCATGTCACCTTTGGATGCCTTGGTGACCTATCTAGAGAGTAAGAACGCCCACCTACCTTTCTAGAGGTTATTAATTAAATTACTGAAATGCAGTGGAGTCCCTTGGAGCTGAGTCGCTGAGAACACAAACATTAGGATTATGCCTTCAAGAGGAACTGTGTTCCTGTGCCAGAGCAACCACTGCTGATCAGTTCAGCACAAAGTCTTTTAACCTGGAAACTCAAGAGTGACTATGGACAGATGAGCCTGTTACAAGCTGACAGCCCTGGCTTTTGCTTGGCTCTATGTCTGCAGGTGGGCCTCAGCCAAGGAAAAGCCCAGCCAATGAGACCGTTCTGGCATTACCTCTTCACAGTTGGTCACAAATGACCTTGCAACGTGCATCGTTCCCTGGAACATACGCATTCCTACTCTTTCCCTGGAGACAGTCTCTGGGCAGACATGAAGTCACATCCCACCAAGACCTCACATCAGTTTGGGTATTAAATGCTAGGAGTGCAAATGCTCTCCCCTGTGTAGAGTACGCAGGATAGGTATACTCAGTGAGAATGGCTAGGTTTCAGGGATGGTTCTCCAAACGGAGACAGACCTCAATTTAGCTCCCCATTAATTATTGTCAGGTCATCTGGTTAAATCTCTAATAACAACAGACACACACTGTTAATTTCTATGGCAATCTGGATTCTGCTGTCGACATCAAGTTCACTTGCCAGTGTTTATCACTCCCTATGGCCCTCAGACTACGCCGAATTACCACTGTAGCTGGAACGGATTCAGTCAATCAGAATTGATGGAGACTGCCCCATAAAATAGGCACCCATTCTCATTCATAGTTGGGATCTATGGTGCTTTCTACTCCCTGTGCCACACATCCTGCCTTGCTGCAAAACTTAACTAAATAACAAGCCAGGATCAGTTTCACTAGAGAGTTATGCATGGCAAATTATTGCTGCGTTCATTATTTTTTTTCTGTTCTGTCCATGAGATACGTGCAGCATTGTAATGAAATGGTGCACACGTATCCGTTTATCCAGTGGATTGAAGTAATTTCGTTTCGGAGGCACCCATGAGTTCTGTGGTTTAGTCCTGGTAGTTAACGTCATATAATAATACTGTCCAGAACAGAAGTCACCACATCTCAATGTAACAAAGAGGTTTTGATCAAAACAGCTCTAAGGTCTGCAACGAGCAGGAAATACTCCAACCTGGGATGAAGGCTGAAAACAGCAAGACAACAAGACTTAGGTCAGTGGGAAGGCCAGGAAGGGGCACAAATACTGGAAAAGCAGATGGTCAGATCTGCATTGCAAACATAGCAGCATCTGTGTGCAAGTCTGGGAGTGTAGGACTGTTGCAGGTCAAAATCTGCGTGCATTAATAAAGTTCCGTATGGGTGAGTTTAAGGCAGATTTTAAATGGAATAATAAGGATATAAAGGACCAGAGCTGAAGTGTTTCAGAAGAATTGTGTGGTAGCTCAAAATGGAGATAGGAGATCCTTAAGCAGGACTTGATATCCTGCATATGTGGGATATACATCCTCTTGATGTCCTTTCCACGCATAACCACTCCCAAAGCAGTCAAGTACAAAACTAGGGCCTCTTTTGGTTTCTTTTTGTATGTTGTCTTATATGAATGAGAAATGTGGGTATAAAATGCTAGGGAACATCCTCTACAATATGATATACATCAGTATGATTTCATTGACCTGACATGATTTTTGCCAGAACTGCAGCACAAGATTCTCTTCCCTTTTTTTCATTTTCCTTTCACTTTGAACCTAGCCATGTCCTTTTCATTTAAGAATTGACCCCGGCTCAAAGACTGACTGCTGGAATGAGAAAAACACTCGGTTGCTGACCTCTCCCTCTTCCCGAGTCTGCCTTTACACAGGGATCTATGTGTTTTGTCTAGTGCTAATGAGGCGGCCTGTGTTATCTCTAATGTCATTTTAAAATTAAATTAACCCCAGACTGTGGGTGTGTGTTTGCATGGCGATAGTAATACGCTGGGAAGGAGGATGCCTTGGGCGCACACATGAAACCTGCAAAGCTTCTCTGTCGACTTTGGCTGCTGTGCTGACTGGCACCACCCCAGGGGAGAGTATGCCCATGCATCACAAATTTGCTTTTTGGTTCCCCTTCCACCCACCCCTGAGCTGAGTTCTCTGCCAACTCAGCTTCTGTATAAATCAAAGGGAAATATTCTCCCCCTCCTGTTTTTTTTCTTTTCCTGAACAGATTGGATGTCATTATGTGCAGCTGAGCTTGCTGAGGCTTAGGCGGGGGAGGAGGGGACAGGAGGAGTGATGGAAAGAAGAGACGGTTTTAGAAAAAATGCTTGCAGTCCATCAGAGGGGGAAAACAGCCTCCAGCTACAAGTAACCAGCACTTCACACACACGCTGATTTACTAGGGAAACCCAGAGCGCTTTAATATTTAAAAATAAAACACAGAGTCAGGAGAAAAGAACTAAAAGGGAAAGGATGTTATCCCTATTGATGGAGCAATGAGATAGACATCACAGGGTTGTGATGGAGGAGCTGAATGTCAGAACACCTTCTCAAGCTGACATATTGGGGTGCTCAGGTGGGAATTTATAGAGCACATGCAATCTTACAACATTAGTCCACATAGAGACTGCAATGAATAGCCTCAATCATTATGCAGAAAGGCTTCTAGCTCATCTTTTATGAAGTCAAAAGCACCCTTTTACTCCTCCCAGCCAAGTTATTCACCATGCAGTGCAGAGCTTCCCATCATTACTGAGGGGATCACTAGGTAAGAAAGAGGGGAAAAAGAAAGGGAGAGGAGAGAGGGGGGGGAGGGTGAAAGGGGAGAGAGGGAGAAAGGGGAGGGAAGGAGGGGAAAGGCAGGAAGAGAGCGGGAGAGAGACAGAGAGGAAAGGAGGGGTGCGAGCCAAATGCATGGCATTCAAAAGAAGCAGCTTTCAAAAGCTTTGGCTGGGATGCAGATTTGCAGAATCTCTGGACCCATAATTCCCTGGCATACAAAGCTTGCTGGAGGCATCAGTGTGCCCAAAAGGGGCTTGCAGAATAAACAGCAGATAAAAAAAAAAACCCCAACACCCACAACAAGCCTATGAATTAAAAATGAAGGCAAGGGAAACAGCTGTACTTCCAAGCTGCAGGTGACCTCATTGTGGAAGCTGCGCCACAGCGAGGCACGATCGTGTCCAGTAGTTCTGAAATAACAGGTATGGACAGTAACAGCTGAGAGGAAGAATACATTCCCTCGCTATATTAAAGAGTAGGTAATTGCCCATCTCTCCTGCCCGTTGTATGTTAGTCCAGAACTAAATTACTCTGAACATTCGTATAGACTTTTATGTTACAGCATCTCCTGAAACCTCAGTTGACACTGCTGAAAAATACTGTTCTCACTTAAGTTAAAACAGCCAGAAGGGTGATTAACCACCAAGATTTGCCCAAGATCACAGAGTCTGTGACAGTATCAGGAGGAGGCCAGATTTCCTCAATCTCAGCCTTGTGCCTTAAGCAAACAGCTCCTTCTCCCAGTTTTTAGATGCTTATTTAAATGAGGAAAGACTGCACATGAGAAACAAAAAAGACCACTACTCTGTAATTCAGTTCATAGATGTGGTTCTCCAGTTAATAATTATCCTCAACTGGAAACAGGTGTTATACATCTGTGTTATGTTCCACAAAATCAGAATTTTTCATTTGACAGTTTCACTGGTATTATTACGTGACTGATAAATGAGGATGAAAAAGGATGGACAATGAAGTGAAGCGCCATGCTAAACTGAGACATCTTTGTACTCTGGAGAAAGAGTGCAAAGGAACACGCTGTCTGAAAAGACCGTATCACTTTCCAAAAGTTAGCCATTAAACTCCAGTGTTCAGGTCTGATATAAAGATTAACAGGTAGAAAAGTCTTGAAATATTTCAAAAAGAGGGACTGCTAAAATTGTGGAAATAATTTTCTTGGTTTTAAACCGCAATCTTCCTGAGTCGCTGGATACAGAGGATTGTCATTCAGAGCGGCAAATCTGGAAGATACTGGGGAGAAGGGTAAACAGAGCTGATAGTTTTATGAAACAGCTATCTGTAAAAGGAAGATGCCATTTCTTTCCAGAAGCAACTAATGCTAGAGCATAACATTCTGTTCTACTCCACCTTTGCTGGAGTTGGTAAGCAAGTTTAGGGGATGTGCTGATAATGCTTTTGTTTCTCCTGATGCTAGAGCTCAGGCTAAATTGAAAAGGTCTCATAGCACTGCTCCTTCCAGAAGAGTTCTAATTTCCAAGGAATCTTTTACTGGAAAAAATGTTTTTCCTTTTCAAATACCGTTTATTAAACTTTTTTGTATTTAATACACAGATCTTCCTTCCAGTGTAACTTAGTTACATAGGATTCCTATTGCCTGAAGAGGGGTGCAAGGGTGCTGTAGCAGGCTCTGTACTGCTTGTGCTTTGCCTTTTACAAGGTGGGAGAACAAAGCAAGAACACGGATGGGAATGGTTTTCCAACAAGAGCAGCACAACAGGAATGTGATACGCTACAAAGGTGACAAAGGAGTCTTGGGGGACAGAAAAGTTCGGCAACAAATGTGCTTTAGGTAGACTTTTCTCCTACAAGGCTTAAAGGCCTAGACTTCTCCTTCTCCCTGATGCCTACGATAAATATCATGCAGTTCAACTGGAGGATCCAACCAAAAATACTTGAACTTTTCACTTAAAGGACTCAAACATTTTACAAACTGCTGACCCCACCCTGGGAGACAGAATGGGAAAAGATATGAGAACTACCACACCTCTGTATTTGTAGACAGCAGACAGTAAATGGTAAATAAGTGGTAGTACTTCAAAACTTCAGTCTTCTTCTGTCATTTACTATGAAAGGCAACGATTCTGCAGCGAACTAACATGGACCAAGTACAGCAACCTACATCCTTGTGAGGTGGGTGCACTGCATTGAACTGTCTGGGGAGATACTTGTGGCAACTGGTGGTGCAAAGGAAGCAGACCTATGGCTGCAAATTTCCAACTGTTTCTGCCTGCTTGATACAGGAATGCCTCAAAATGGACAAACATTCAATAATCACCACCTTCCCAAACACATGCTATATCATGACCAACTCTGGAATGAAATAAAGCAGGTTTTTAGAAAGCACATTGCTTTAGTAAAGATGCACAGCAATGGAGAATCAAAGTCTGTTCAATTTTTAGAGAAGAAAATGACAAAGGATAATAAACCCACATGGGAATAAAAATTAATTGGTAGGTTTTTGTTAGAGAGAGATAATTCCAGAGCTATTTGAAAAAACAATTCCAAGTGCAGTTCTTGTTTGTTGGGCAGCAAATGGAAACGGCCTAGCTCTAAAAGGGGCCTCGATTCCTTCAGAAAATGACCGTACGTGTACACTGGGAAGCATCTTGTGGTTCTGTCACAGGGGCATTAAAAATAGTCAGAGATCACGTACCACCAAGTAACAGTAATTTGCTGCTACCAAAATAGTTTACAGTATTTAAAAAAAGCTTAATCTAGAGATAGTTCTCTTGGCAGCAAAAATCTTTCTCGTGCCAAGAGAAAAATAATTTGCATCCCTGGTGTCAATGGTAATACTACCATGTTGCCTTAACGCTCCAGGAGGTGCAGCCAGCTCAGCACTGCTTTCAGAAAGAAAAACTCTGCAAATAACATGGAGAAGAAAAGAAATTCACATTGTAATTGCATCAGTAATGAATCTGACATCAGCAGGTGATGAATCATTCTTTAGTCGAAGGATTTATCTAATGAAACATAACCCTGGTGTTTGGGATTAGGATTTTTTTCTTCATTTCAATCTGTTGTTAATAGCCCTCAAGGAGTTAAGTTTTCAAGAATATGGTTGCCTTGGTATTATGCTCTCAGCTGTGATCAGCAATATGTAACAAAAAAACAGTGCTTAAGTGCATTTTTTTTTTTTTAAAGTATTCCCCAGTGTAAATGTGTAATTAATTAGCCTTCCTCTTCCCCCTCTGCTCACACATGCAGACCCTTAGGGACCCTCCCCTATTCTTCCTATCAAATTCAGACGGTGACTAGGAACTGAATTATTCATTCAGCTGTAGGTGTAAGACAGCCATTTAAGTGATTTAAAGTGTAAGCAGTCTTGATGCTGTTCAGCAACAAAAAAAGTTTAAAGATAAAAGTAAAGCCCAACAGGACTTTGCAAAGTTCTTTTTTCTTAAACCACTTGTTTGATTACACCAACAGCGTACATTTTTGTGAATCAACCTCCTTGAATGAAAAAGGAGGGTTTGCGAGAACGGCACATAAACAAGAGCACCTGTCACTCATTAAGAAAATACCACAATTATAAGCATTAGTTACAGCTTTTGTTCCAATATGTCTAGTTGAATATTCTTTGCTGTGAGAATTAATTTTATGCACACTGCTGGAAATACATGGCAAGTGAATTTCATATCGACAATCACAGAGATAAAGATACCTGTTTAGTCCTCATTATCATTGTATCAGAGAACCTCATGCTAAAAATTATGTACAGCCAGTCAAAGAACAAATTAACCATAATTAACAACATTTTGTAGCACTTCTGATTAGATCTCAAAGTGCTTCAAAGTCTTTAATTTTCTGAACATTTCTGTGATATAAGGCACTGTGTTACTCCCTATTTTAAAGCTGAGGCCGTGAAGTACACTACCTGAATCTGTATAATTTTGGGCAATTCTTCATGCAGGCAGCGTATGAAGAATCAAGACGTGCCTCTCAGTTTGTATGTGTTCTACAGTTGAGCTTGAATGTTGATTTTCCTCAAGTTAACACCAAAAGTCCATGACAAAAAGAAAAGCCAGACCTAAATTGGAGCCTAGTGTCATAATCACCAGGTGGCCACAGGTCACAAACCAGACTTTGTGCGTTAGATGTACTTGCATGCAATGTGATGTGTCAGTTCAAAGTAATTAAAGTAGTGAATACAAATTCTGAAGACTGTGATTACATGAAGTACTGTGTTGCCAGTACTTACAATTTTATTAGCAATACCATAATATGTGCTATTTCTTGTGAAGATGCAGCTGCTTGAATGTCATCTGAATACCTCAGCCTTTATGAAAGTGTTCTATTTTTAAAGTCATAATTATGCCACTCATGATTTTGAAGTAGAGGCTTATGCCTTTATTAGTGTAAGATTGGCAATACTGAACTTAAAAAAAAGCCCAAATCCTGAAATACCTGAAGGTATTTTAAGCAAAGGGAAAGCTTGAAAGAAGTGGGTGACAGGGTTCTTCCCCCAACTCTTGCACTACGGAGTCCATTGTACACAGATTCAGAAATGAAGCCCCAGACTCTCACAAGTGAGGGCATATGGAAGTAGCACCAAGAAGCAGAAGCCTTCAGCGATTCTGTGTGATGCTTATTACTTTGGGCTACTTTAAGTTAAGCAACTATTCAAGGCTACCCAAGTATGTCCTCTGGGTTCTAGAATGCAGGATGGATCGCTCTGGTAGAAAACAAAGGTTGCCTGAAACGACTGTATTCCCACCACTGCTAAGAGAACTGGAGGTTGCACGCTGCTAAACCCCATCAGCCTGGAGCCAATAGAAAGGTGTAACTGCACACACGGCGCGGTTCAGTACTGTTTTGCATCATCACAGCTGCCTTTAGGATTCTACCCTGCAATTGGTCCTACCCACACAAACTTCATTGTGGAATCAAGTCTTTTATTTCTGTGACTCTTTTTTGATCTAGATTTGAGTGGCATCATCTTCTTGATTAGAAGCCCCACTTGCTTAGAGCGGAGTTTTCCTGATAGTTTTCTTTCTATGAATTGCTCCATCAAAGGACTGTCATAACAGACTGTTTGCCAATTTGAAATCCAACAGTTTGTCTGGTGTAAGTGTTAAAAATGTTGCCTTGGCAGTTGGTTTTTTTGGTTGGGGTTTTTTTTGGTGGTTTTTTTATTTTATTTTTTTTTGCATTAAGTGACTTGATTTTTTTCTGTTTTCTTCTACAGAATGTCAAGGAAACTGGATCAATTTTAGTAATCTAACTTGCTTTTTTTCTTTCACTCCAAATAAAACCCAACACTTAACCTATGAATTCAGAGAGTAATTTTATTTTAACTATATAAACTCTGCAAAACTCAGCATGTTTTTTGCTGAAATTTATGCTCATCACTGAGTAAAAGACAGTAAATTGCTTTAAAGTGTAATTAAAACCAAAAGCAAGATAGACTCATGTTTTATTTACTGAGAATGAAAGATTTAAGCCTAACAGTTCCCCTAGACTTCAGTCTGTGAGGTAAGGGCCCTCTGTGATGACTCAAGTCAAGTTCTTCTAAAAGATCCCTTACCAATTTACCTTTTCACTCATTACAATCATTAAATGGCTAAAGTTTACAGTCTGCTTTTGATGCAAGAATACTCACTTCATGCTCGTGGTCTCTAAAAGCCTCTAAAGAAACACTGAACTTGCTTTCTCTGATGGCCCAGACTGTTCCTAACTAGAACAGTGCTTGATTCATAATTTCAATTGCACAGTCACACTTCTGGTGTAGAGTCCTATGTGGACCCAGGTGGTATTGAATTATTATTTCTACAGAGGTTAATATGGTGTGAATTTTATGAAATTCACAATTTGTTCAGTACCTGAGAAAATATCAGATAAGCTACAATATAAAAGCAGCAACAATTCAAAATTACAAACTGGAATTAACCTCCTGCTAATAAAGAGGAAAAAATGCTTTACAATCACCTGCAGAGTCTGAGAAACTCAGCATCCAGGGGAAGGCATTTACGTGAGAAGAAAGCCAAAGGATACCTGTATAGGCCACCATACTATGAACAGGAACTCCAGGACGTACTTCAGAACAAAAAAAGAAGTCCAGAAATCCAGACTATCAAGAACTTTAAATTCTTTCATTAACGACAGGTGAAAGCATTAGCTTTAATATCCTAGGATTCCAAAAGGAGAGTCACAGAACCACTGATTTTAGTAACCCATTTTTATCAGGACTCACTATTTCATCCAGCCCAGAGCACGACGACAACATAATCATCTAAAGCCATTAGTCTATCTGTGAATTGCACCACTATGTTTCCAGGGGAAAAGCTTGCTTATTTGTTCAAAAGCAAAACAATATGGGACAATGGCAACTCTTCTAAGGAGCAAGCAGAGTACAGATCCGAAAGAGAAAAGTGCTAACCCTGTAAGAGTCAGGAAGAGCTCCAGAGAGCAAAGAGAGCACGCTGCTCCCTACAGGTTTGAAAACCGAGCATAGTAACAAGCCGGCAAGGGGGCTCACCAGCACCAGCCAGGGCCAGACCCACAGTGCATGGGCAAGGAAGCATGGCAGGCCCAAGAACGGCAGCTTCACGGTGATAAGGGAGGTCTGAGGTCAAGCCAGGAAGTCAATATAACGTCATGATACATGAGAGTATGTGTAGGTCCATAGCCAGGCCTAGCTGCAACACAGCTAAAACCAGGTACCCCTATGCTGTAGCTCAAGCACAGACTGGGTACCTAGCCCTCCGCTTAAATGGGGCCTCTGGGCTCCTGGGTAGAGGGGTGAGGGGTGCAGGTGGAGGCCTCAGAAGAGGCTGCTCAGGGGCTGCTAGAGCGCTTGGGGCCTGACAAAGAGTTTCAGAGCTATGCATATAACTATGCTACCTGTCACCACGTGTTAAACAGTTTATCCCCCTTTTACAGTGACAGTTGCAACCTCGTAAATCACCAAAGTCATTACCAGTGTAAAACCCTCGAGAGTGAGGTAAGAGTCAGGCCTCCAGAGAATATGCAAAGGAGATACAAAACATTAACAAAAGAGGATTCTCTCCACCTCCTGGGAGCACTGTGTGGGTGGCTCCAGCACAGGGTACATAGCAGCAGAGCATTACAAGTCTGTGTGTGCGTGTGCAAGCGTACCTGTACAAACCCAGCATCTGAGAAGGCTGTGGGTAGAAATTAATTGAATACGTTACAGATGTCCTAATTTCAAGTTATGAGGATGGTTAATGAAAGCAGGTGCCTGTCTCAACTTCAGAAAGCACATGCCTTCCCTCTCCCCCCGCCCCGAGCTGTGGTGGCTGCACTCTCACCGGCTGGCAGCGCTCCGAATGGTGACGCTGTCATTCTTTTTACAGTGGGCTCTGTGTGTGCTATTTCTTTTTAAATGATTCATGACTCCCACTTCTCACTTCATCTGCCTTTGTTTTCCTCTGCAGCGCAATGTGTCTGATACATGGCAAAACGTGCTGTGCTAACGCCAGCACTGTGAATGGTTATACATTAATGTCAAGGTAACGACGTCTGCAGATACAGTACAGTGATGTAAATGGACTTGAGAGGGTTTGGATTCCATTTCTTTGGCCTTGTAAAATTATACAAAACAGGAATACAAACAGCCTCCCCACTGAATCACGTGTCTTTGGTGCATACTTCCCTTTTTCTGTTCCTAGTGTCCTTCTGAACTCATCTTTAGCAACAGCCCTTCCTAGTACTTCACCAAATTCCTAATTCTTGTGATAGTAAAATCCAGATGTCAACCGGTGTTCTTCTACACCAGCTTTCATACATCTTTACAAAGAATCAGCAACCCTCTATAAGGATGGAAAAACTGAAGCACAGAATCAGAAAATACCTTGGCTAAAACCATTCAGCAGGCTAAGAATAAAATTATGATTTCCTGATGTTTAGCCTGATCCTCTATGAATTGGACTGCCTCACACTGAGAAGGTGCTCAACAATCAACTTTATTTATATATTTACTATTCAAATACGGCATGTTCTTGCATCTTTTATTTTCATGTTAATCGTGTTGTGGATCTTCTCCACCCACCCCCCATTTCCTTTGGTACATTTGTTCTATAGCTATTTGTGTAGAAACCAAGCCATTTCTGCTCCACCTGCTCATAAACACAATGAGAGAGAGAACACTATGTTACAGCACAGCCACTGCCTTAGCAACAGATTACAGCATCACTGGGAAAGGAATAGAGACCTTCTGGAGAGGAGGAGTGCCCTTTATCTCCCTGAAAAGCTACAGCAGGCAAGTTCTGCCTTTAATTTTATTTCCTGCAACCCCCCCTTTAGCTTTAAGCGTTCAGTAGATGTAAAGTAAGAACGTAAAAACTGAGCACAGAGTTTGCCCCTCGCACTCAAGAATTCTAAGACAAAGTGGGGTTAGTGAAGGACTGCGAGCAGACCGGCCTCCAAACAGAATATGCAGGCTCGTATTTGAGCACTCATTTATGGCAGGGTGTAAATAATTCATTCTGTTTAGATACCAACCCACTGGTATCTAAATGTCTGGCAGGACAAAAGGGAAGTAAACCACAGCCCACAGCCCTTTGCTGTCGTATTACTAGATATATCTGGAATCAAAGTCATGAACCCTCTATGCTATGAAAAGATGCATTTCAGTTAGCAAGCATAATGGGACATGCAAAGAATGATTTGGTAGAGCATATCTGACATGCAGGTCATAGAACTGGCACCCTTGATATGTCCTCTTAGAAAATTATTCACGACTTGATGGGCAGGTGAACTTAGTGGCACCTTAAAGTATTTTTAGAAAGGCAAATATTTGTGTAAATCAAAGCCATTTGATTTTAGCCTTCTCCCAATCAGTTTCAGTAGGTCATACATTTTAGACTGTAAGCTCTCCAGAAGCAAGGATGATGGTTCTGTGTTTGCAGTAGTACAGTCCTGGTCCTGAAAGAGGTCTCTAGATGACAGAATATAGTCACATAGTAATAACTTGTAGATAGTGAATGGAAGGAAGTATGGTCAACTACATTTGCATTGCTTTGTTAAAAGGATGACGTTTGGGCTACTTGAACTGTAAAGGGAGACAAAAGACAGAGAACCATGCCTTCCACCTTGGGTTCCAGAACCCTGAACTAACATACAAGAACAATGATATAATGGCGAGTTATATAAAGGGTCAGTAGTGACATAAAACAAAAAACCAGACAAAACATTTTTTTCATTGTCTGGGGATTAGATATTTCATTAAGCTGTCTGCCCATATTAGAAAGTTAAGCTTATTATCTGTCGAAGGATTTTGATGCCAAAAAAAGAGGTCTGGGTTCATAGCTCATCTAGTCATTATATGATTAGAAATACGAAGCAAAATATGGAAGAGGTAAGAGGAAATACAGAAAACCTCTGGCACGAAGGCAGGAGTGAAAAAGATTGTGGAAGAACACTAAACTTGTATGCATAACATCTTTATGTTCTTCTTTGAGATCTCTGACACTATACAGTATCCTTACAGCTGCATAATACAAAAACCAAAGGCTTTATGAAATCTGGCCACAACATTTTTTACAGGTGGTGACCTGAAGATGCAGCCACTTTACCAAACGCATACAGCAGTGACAAAGACTAACCTGTTACCCCACTTGCAGACTTTTACCCAGTCCCCTGTGTTATACCGACTTCTATGGCATACACAGATGCAGCATGAAGCATCACTTACAAATCTACCATGTAAAATCTGTCTCTTATAAAGTACCTACAACACGTTTCTATTCATGGGCTGCGAATGGCATTGTGCCGGCTCACAAGGACATTAGGATTGTCTCACAAGGAGATAGATGTCACATGGGTAAGGATTTGCATGGGCAGCCTACATAACTCAGCAAGTGCCATCTTTCTGGAGGAAGTCCCTCCTCTGACGCACTGACACCACCTGTCTCTTTACACTTGATGGCATCTGTTGGCATTTTTTATGTGCCAAAGCATTAATATCAGAACAGTGCAGGAAAGGAAGATACCAAGTTCTTGGGTACTCAGAGACGCCAAACACCTAGGCTGTGCTGCATCCACTAGGCTATCCACTAGGAACACCTGTGGAAGCAAAACACAGGGGACAGCAAGTCATGCATTTGTCTCCATTGTCTAAGATGCCACTTAAAAAAATATGACTGGCAGGGGATTAAAATACTTTGCCATGGGGAAGAGGGGGGAGGAAGACAAATCATCTTAAAAATAATAAAGAATATAATGCCAAGATCAGGTACCAGATGGGTAGTAGAGAAATCCTTGACTTGTCCCCAAAAAAGGTAAAGCAGACAAGCTTTCCTGACATTGCTCAGTCAACCATAAGGAACCACCAAGAAGAGGCAGATGGCCATTCCATCTCTGAAACTACCTGGTCCTTGGCCTCTGCTGGGAATGTATGCTGAGGTGCCAATTACCAGCACTTTGAACAGTGACTGTTGTGATCCAGACAGCCATTTATTTAATACTGTACCAAGATCCACAAGACTAGTTTCACAAAGAATGGCAAAAATAGCTAGATACCAACAGGTTTTGATAAACACCCCAAATAAATAACTGTACACCTGGGCAAATACCTTTAAAAATAAAAAAAAAAAAGAAGTGGAACAAAGTGGTAGCACATAGTTGACAAGCAGTTCGAATGAAGATGCTAGATATTACTGAGTCTCCTTCTGTATTTTAGTAAGAGGAAATGGTTTAGAAACCCCTAATGAACCTCTAAACAGAGAAAATAATTTGTAGAGAATATCAAAAATTTATTGGTACTGTCAACTGGCCCTTTTGAAGCTGCCTCTGCATTTTCAGGTAATCCGTATTAAGGCTTGATTCTAAATCCCTTTAAGCGCACAGGAGTTTTTCAACTAATGCAGTTGACTTCTGTGAGCCCTGGACACGCCATGGCTGTAACAGCCTGAGAAGTCATCTGTGATTTCTGTAGTCAGACAAATACTAACTTCCATTCATGTTCCAACCCAGTTTTGTAGACCGTGGTATTATTTAACTGCAATAAGCATCTCAATATCCTTAATCAAAGCAGAAGTCTCTAACTGTAATGGTTTTGAAGCATCTGGGCAGTTGTTTCAGGAGCGAGGTGATCATCAGGCCTCCGTTTGTTTCTTTGTCCCCTTTAAAGAGGGATAAGGGTTACTGGTATTCAGTTACCAAAAAAAAACCATGAGCAGTGCTCTCTGCTGATTGTGCAATAACTTTCTTCAGCCTCAGTCCACTTCTCTGTGTGGAAGAGTTCCTATATGAAAAAAGTGTGTTGGCCCTGCCTGGCTCCCTAGCAAGGCAGGCAGTGACAGACACACACAGGCCATTATATCTCATTGAAACACACACAGGCTGGAAAAGGTCATTTTACCCAACGTGGCTCTGCACGTGTATCCTCATGAATGAGACAACTGCATTCTCATTCCCACGAAACATCACAGAGAAGAGCTGATGCTTTTCAGTCAGGAAAATTAGCCAACAGGTAAGCTTGCACTATCCCTTCCCATTTATATTTTACAGATAAATAGAAGAGTGCAGCCTCTAGTGTTGTCAATATGGTTCCTTTCAAAAGCCACTGAAGTTTGCAAAAAATTAATGAAAGAATCTGAAACAGACCTCACATTCTGGTGCCACCTGTCAAGCCTGTCCTTGTGTGAAACTGCTGAATAAGTCAACACTCCCTAGTTTTTACTTTGACAGCGAGGCATATTGCAGTGTGCTGTACTTGGGCTGCACCTTAAATCTATCTGTGAACTGAGGCTGGTGTAGAATGCGGCAACCTGTTTATTAACTGGTTCCCAGCACGCCAAGATCTATGTTGACAGCCTACTGATTTACATGTGGGGTTTGACAATTTGGTTTTGACCAACAGTATGCAGAAAACCCTCATATCCATTTGCTTGATCCTGTGTCTTCATATGCTGCTGCTACAGAAATGGGTGCTCTGGCAGTGACCACTCCCTGGAAGGATCCATCCTCTTCCAAGGTCCAATTAGATGACTTATTATGCATGCTGCAATGCCTAGTAGAGTAAGGTTTAACTTGTCATATGGTTTAGTTACTAGAAGGTGCATGAAAGCGTATGAGGAAGCAGTGCTGCTATGCCCTCACTAATTTTCTGTGCTTCGGGGCTCAGAGGTTGGTGTACACAAGAAGGTTTATTAGCAGATACAACATGACTTAACCAGTGCGATGTATTGCAAGTGATGGACAAGGATGGGGTCTTTTCATGATAAGGATAAAAAAGAACCTAAATCCTAGTGCTCTGGGGACAGCTTTTCATTGTCTATTTAATGAACAAATGCTAATGGCACATAAAGGCCTACTCCTATGTAGTTTTACATCAGGTTTAATCTTGCAGGATAAGCAAGAATAGTTGGGAAGATGCTTCTGTACAGCACAGCTACCTGACCACACACTTGGGGTTGTCAGGGTTTTACAGACCACACTGAAGTCTCTGCCACTGAATGTTCACTGTGGTTGTTACTCAGTCTTGCTTGGTTAATGCTGTTATAGACTTGTTCATAACACAATTTTACCTCCCTGCAATGACGAACACCTATTGATAACTAACTGAAAATGAAATGGTAATACTGGTCAATATACAATGTATTTGTCCACTAATGGTAAAAAAGAAGAAAACAGATTTACCAGTCAACATTTTCCTCTCATTCATTCTGGGTATCAAGAAAGTAATAACGTCACGGCTGGAGAATCTACTGTCATGGAGGGAGGAGTACAGTCATTAAAATTCAGAGAGCAACAAAAATTCAGTAATATGGAGGGCGCATTGACAGAAAAACATTTGCAAGGGGAGGAGAAAACCTACCTCATCTACCCTCAGTTATCAAACCCAGAGTGGTCATTAGCAGTGTAATAGGAAAATCAAGCTACTTCACAAAAAAGCATTCTGAACAGGACTCTAACTTCTGCAAAGACATAGGGAATATATTAATTAATGGCTTTAGTCATAGTACTGCTGTTGCTAGAAGATGTTGAGACAAATGTGTAAACAGAGGAGCCTTGGGAATGTCACAGTAATTTAAAGTACATAAACCTTCAAAGCACTGCCTGTGATAGAGTGATACATTGTCTTATAATTGGGCAATTGCTTTCATTCCATGATATAATTAGCACACAATTATGGTTACGTGAAAAATTGTTCCATCTCCCTCCCTTCCAATTTGTGCCTGCTTAATCTAAGTAGAGAACGTATCTTTTTTTGCTACGTTACCAGTAGGTCTACTTTATCCTTACTGTTCAGCTGCAGTAACAGCACCTCTTACCTGACCAATGTAATGATCAAACATTCAAGACAGGAATTGAAATCATGCTATTTGTGTAAAATATTTGCTCCTATTATTTTTTTCCACATCCTAAAAATATACATACTGCTGTGACAACATAAAGATAGGTGACTCATGGCACAAGCGCCAGTAATCAATGCAGCCTAAAATGCATAGAATTTATATGCCGCATGTGCACTGCGTGTGCTCTCTATTCAAGGCTATGCTATAAAGGCCAGTTTTGGCTACAACATCTTTTTCTGAGGGCTCGTGTTCAACCAGTAGTGATTTGCTGTGAAGCAATGTGAAAAAATTTGGGACTCCGAATGGCAGAAATCTCACTTGATACACTCATTTCACACTGTTTCTGCTATCTCAGTGCGTGAAAGCCTTTCAAGAGCAACTCTTCTATTTCCATCGTATCTTCCTTCTACTTTGAATGAAATACAAAAGACAAGCTGTATTGTTACTGCAGACTGATAGAGTACTAGAGATAGTACGTGCCAGAACTGAAGCTGAAGCTAAGAGCTCCTAGGTTCCAGCAAAACACTCTACAAAACCCTCTTTCCTCCAAAACGCAAATGTTTTCCTAAGCCTTGCGAAAAGCATGTGGTTTTAAATCAATAAACTATGCCCAAGTTATGGCACATACGTTATATCCTTGCTTATTCATAACGGGGTAAAAGGCATATTCCATTGTTAGTCTTAAGAGAAACTGTCTCTGAAAACTCTCACTTGACTCACTACCTCAGAACATACTCTTGTGTGAGGCTTGTTTTCTGTACTACTGTTATCAGCAGAGGATCGGAGCTCTTCTGGCACACCTCAGATAGCACATGGTGCCGAAAACAATCGTGAGCTTTAATGTAGTTACTGTCTACTTCCTGCAGCTTGAAAGAAATCCTGAGAGCCCTTCACTGTGTGGAACTCACCTCTCCAACGGCCTCGGGAAGAATTTTTATCTTTAGTAGTACTGGCTGGGTTACTCTTAATCAAATCTTGAAAAAAAAGACCCATTGCATAACCAGAGCCCAGTTACATATCAGTAGATCTTCTCTAGCCCAAGTTAGCTCACGCTGATGAAAGCTGCCGCAGCAAGCTGTCCGGAGGCTGCCTAATAAATAAAAAAGGCTTCTCATGGGCAGAAGACATATGGATTTCCTACTAGCCTTCATTCCTCTTCTCATGCCCATTTATACTACAAAAGAGATTAATGCTAAGACTTCTTGGACTTTGCTATGCAGGAGGGATGGTCAGGTTATTACCCAACCATAGCACTGAAGCTATATATCTATATCAGAGTACTATTGGATATCTACTCTCTCCCACTGTGGTTTTGGTACCATAGTCTAAATTCTAAACTTGTAGAACTCGGAAGACCATTTTTAAAAGTACAGCGTAAACGCTGCAGGCTAAGTACTGCAATCCACACTCAAGTAAAATTCCTTCAAAGAAGTCTAGGGCACAACAGAAAGAAAAAGAGCAAGTTAAAAACATTTCTATTTTTATTTAGTCATGTTTATTAACAGAAGAAAGCAACAAAATTCTGAATCATTAAAGTTAAATTTATGAAAAGTGTTAAAAGAAAAAAAGTCATAGTTCGGAAAAAATACTTACATTTAAAAAATACTTTTAGTTTGAACTTTAGTATTTTCTTTTTCGTTAACTATCCCTATTTCTCAGCAGTGCTAGATGGAGACATGAACAGATCTTCCACTAAATTGTATCCCAGCTGTTGAGCTATCAACTTTAGTCTTCATTTTTTTACTGCCCAACCTCTTCAAGTTGTTAACACTCACGAAGTGACCATCAGTAACAAAGAAAGGGCAACTACCTGGGCAAAAAGGACCCTTCGTCCTTCTGCAGGCCCAGACCCAAGCTACCCTGTAGGGATGTACCTTCTCACATCTGTTTGCTAACCAAGCCAAGTTTAAATCCTTTGAGAAATACGAGGTTACAGATGTATCTGTGGACTTCGAAAAAAAGAACACTTATGACTCTTCTAAGACAATTTTGTTTTGTAAGATTTCCAGTTTTGCACACATAAAGGGGTTAAATAACTCACGTCACAATCCAAATGTATAGATGCTATGCCAAACTGAACAAGATCCTGTGAAAACACTTGTCCTCTCTTACTGATGAAAAGACACCTCTGACTTTCTGGAGATTTAAAAGTACATCTCCACTGATACTTGAAACTCCATACTGACGTAAAAAAAAGAAGCATCATTGCAAAGCGCAGAATAAATTAACTGAAACCTCTATGATTGTATACGGGGTACAGATGTTCGCTGGAGTAAGAATCAGACCGCTATAGATCAGAATCGATGGGTACACACCTACTTCCACCCACTCCCATTGCTCATATACACAGACAAGTCTTTCTCCACAGTGCACTATCCTCAGATATTCCCAAAACTATCCCTTTTCTCTGCAAACACATATGTATCTATCACTAGACACTCCTGTTTTTCCTCTAACAGTTACTTCCCACATGTATCCACAAAGAGGGGGCAGGCATGTACATGAATTTAAGGGGGGAAAATGGATTGCAGATGGAAAACAACAACAACAACCACCACCTCTCACATTTTCTATAGTCAGTCCTGTGGGAGATATTTATCTATAGGAAAAACTTTACGAACTCTAAGTAAACGAAAAAAAATACATATTTTCATAACATTTGGGAGGAAATGCATCTTAATGGAAAATAACTAGAGAAAAATAATAGCAGCTAGTGAATTGAAGGAACTATATTCTCACTGACATACAACAACAATAGAAGCTAATGCGAGTCATTTGTAGAAGGAAAAGTGAATAGCTGTGGCATATTTGCAAAGAATATATGGCAGTTTACCAAAGGCAAAGCTCCAAGGAATACCAGCTGGGGCATAAGAAGGGAGCTATCAAAAGAGGAGGGAGGTATAACAGCATCATGGAATGGTTGGCACCATTTCTTTAAAGCATTTCATGAAATGAGACATAGCTGTTCAGAGCCGGGAAATCAAGGTGTTGGTGTCATAGCTGTGGCTCATGGCAGGGGGCCAAGGAGCGTACAGAAGACACACGTGTGTGTGTTTTTAGCGTGTTTCAAGGCAGCAGATTTACCAGTTATTAAACCAAAGTAGTGAATTGGGTTGTATTAATAACTAGGCTCCTATTTTGATCAGAAAGCACTTACTTCAAGCAGTATTTAAGAAAATCAAATCTAATTGGAACACATTCCATTTGTGGAAAATTACATCCTACTGACATTGTACTTTGACCTTATTATCTGAAGACTAGGACGGCCTATTGTTTTGTGCATCAGCCTTGCATCTTAGCAACACAGGGCTAAAAAGCTTAGTAAATAAGAAGGCATCCAAAATGCCATAGTAACGTGCCATTTATCCTGATGCTTGCAAAAAGTTGATTTCCATGTTTGGATTTGTCTAACTAAGGAAGCTGTCTCTGCAATAAAAAAATGTACATCCTAAATTTTGAAAAAAGATTGATGAACTTCTAGCTGAATGCAGATTTTAAGCAACACAAACCAAATTGTGCATGATTTTCATATGCCAAATAGCATTATGTTTCAATTCCTCAGTATGCTGTTTTCTCTGCGAGAGAACTATTGCAGTTATTAATAATTTAGAATTTGAAAAGGGAGCTGCTTGGATTTGCAACAGGAATTTCTCATTAATTTATGCACCAAATAAAATTGTGATAAAATACCGAGTTAACAGTTAGCATCCAGGTGATTTCATCTTTAGTTTCACTTTGAAATAAACAGGCTGTCCTAATAAGTAGAAGAGCTCCTGAACCCCTGCCTGTATCGTTGGAGGCCAATGTGTCCAGATTTAATACACCACCTGTAAAGTGAGAGAGTATTGTGAGGACAAGTCTGAAGGGCTAGTAACACCAACTGTTGAAGAGCCACTGAATTAAATTTACAGGCAAGACAAAACTTGGAAGTATCTTACAGTCAATCCACTGCCCTATATTCTTCATGATCGCACCTTCATTACAGTGCAGCACAGAATCTGGCCCAGGGACAGCAGCTTTCAAAACTCAAATTATGAACACGCTCCAGTCCACTTTCAGAAGTACTGAGGGTCTGGATTTTATCCTCCAGGACCTCAGTGGCAGTTATCTGTTGTCACTTAAAGAACATTTGGCTACAGCTCTAGGATTCCTCTTTTTAAAGTTTCACTAAGGGGCTCAAACATTGCAACGAATAGCTTAGAGAAGATAAAAAAGAATCCTGTCGCTCTACTTATTGTAGTTACGGTGCAGTTCAGTATAATGTGATAATTAGTCTCCTGGAAATCATTCCTCAAGTTCATACTGTGATATAGCATGAAATAAATCTGAGCCAACCATACAGTTCTAATTCCAGTGTGCTGCCATCAACTGGTATGTTAATTTGATTAAAAATGAGCTTGTTGGTAAGAGCAGAAGTTACACTGGTGGGGAGAAAAAGGAGGGGGTAAATTTCATAAGTATTAGTAGAATCCACTTCACATTCACATCTATGGCTCTCTAAATTAGAGATACAAGATCTTTCTTCAAATTACTGACAAGGTTACTTTCACTCAATTCAATTATTTTATATTGTACCTTCAGGCTCCATTCCAAAGTGACTCTTAAAGAATAATCAAACTTATTCAATAGGCAATCAAAATGACATTACTTTATGTAAGTACAACAAGGTTACAGACTTGGTGCAGTCTGTAAGTTATATGCTACTAATTTTCAGTGCTTTAAAATTTTTACTCTGATTATCTGTGATATACAGGCATCAGCAACCAGGACAGAATTTCCTCACAATTTCAGCTTAGCCTTAATACTGTCGCCACCGTATCTTGGATAAGTAAGTAGAAGCTAACAGTGCAAACAAAGAAATCACAAAGCACTTGAAATCAATACTTGATATTGTAACTGCCTGCAGAAGTGGTCCTTGATGGACTGCCCTCCTTGTGATAGGCATTATACAAATCTAACCCATACCAGTAATTCGCAAAAAAACCTCAGAGTAACTGTTCTTTAGCTTAAACTTCCACATACTGAAATAATTTGAATAAAAATATAATTTTAATACAAAAATCAACATTCAAGTCTTCAGAGTTAGATTTTGAGCCTGTTCAGCTAATGTCTATGGTCAAACTCCCACAGAGACTGCTTAGGGGAACTTCCATAAGCACACACGTTGCTATATCTCAATTATAAAAAAATTCTAGTATGATTTTATATATTAATCCCCTTCTGTTTCTTTTTGAGACAATGGAGGATGGGACATCTTCAGATCTACATTCAATTTGTGAAATTTAGAGGAAATAAATCTCAGAAGGAAAAGAAAGTAGGAAACTCAAGTGCATCAAGACCAAAAGGTGATCTATTTATAACATTTGAATTTGAGCTGGATTAGTAACAAATAATTAAAAAATCTGTTTTGTTTGACACTAAAGAGATACTCAGAGATCCCATTTCTTTCAGCTTAGTGGTATTACTACTGTAACTACTGACTTTTATAAGTTGCAGTTCATTTGCTGCAACTGGCACCATGACCTAAAGCATTTGTTTCTGGCCCTGGAAAACTGAACCTGCTTTCTGGACAGAACATGAAATCCTTAGGTGCTGTAAATTGGGAATACTTTGTGGAATTTTAACAAAGCTTCACAGGTGAAGAATAGATGATGTTCTGGCCTGTATATTGCATTTGTATCAATATGAGATCAAAGCATTCCAGGGCACATTCTGACATGGTCAGAGCCACTGAAACACATTACAAACATGTTATACATCCTCTACACAACATTCCTTTAGCCCACAAATCACATCCCACTGCTACAGTCACCTGTATTTCCTACATCTGCAACACAGCGCTGTGACCACACTCCTGCTGTAACCTCATTCACCAGAGACAAATACTGAGCCTGTCTTAAACCTGACGGGACTTGCACCTGGCAGGAAAGCTGGCTGAGCAGGACGGATGCTGTGGTGTAATGAAGGAACACTTTCACGTTGTGCTAACTACTGGGGGGTTGCATTCAGGGTCCTTGCTGGATGTAGCCTGTTGATGCAGCTATGACATGTCACACCTGTAGCCTGGCTGCGTGAACGCACACATCCCTGTCACACGACGACCTATGTAAAATCCCAGGAGCTTAAAGACAAGGCTATTATCACATCCATGTCACACCACTTCTGCTGTTCGCAGCTCTGGAAATGGTTTTTAGAACAGTCCTTGGCTATGTATGGGTAAATGAGAGGTTTACCTCTCAGCAAAGAGGTAGGGCATAGCCTTTAACCACTACTAGTCCAGTCTGTACCCATATATCTACAGTCAGTAACCATGTCATCCAGGGACTATTAATAGTGCACTTTACACTGAGAACAGGGACATTTAACCATGCTCAGATTACGGAACTCCCTACTGTTTTCCTATGCAACATGTATAACCATGGCCCACCAAGACCTTCTGCAAGGTACTCGAGATGTGTAAGTAAAATACTTGTGGGATGAAAGTTCTTTCAAAATTCTCTACATACTGTACTTTGTAGCCCAGAAATCTGTCTCTTGGAAACACAACTCCTAACATTGTATTTCATGGATGATTCTGAAGCAATCATAGGCCCTACAAAATTCTGAAACTGAACAACCAGTTATATTTGGTATACTGGATGGCAAGTAGAAATCCAACAATTCCGTATACTGTGTGCTCTTTCCCGTTTAAAACAGAATCTTTGCTGTAATATAACAAACAGCCCACACTCTTTTCTAAGATACAGCCCCATCAGACTTCTGAGATGCATAGAGCTGCTTACATAGATCATCTTCTATATATGAAAAGTACAGCGTGTGAAATCACATAATGACAGTCAGACATAGCCTCGATTAGCTTTTGTCTCAGGAGTTTTCTTCCTGGTTTAGATGGCTCCACTTCTAGAATATACCAATCTAAACTCTGAAGTCTGACTTGAGCCCCATTAAACTTGAGAAGCCTGGAACATATCCAGACCTTAACAGTGAGAAGGTATCGCTTAGGATGCCTGAACTGAGAGCCCCTAAGCATCAAAACAGCAGCACATGATGCCTGCATGAAATGGACAAAATGAAAATTTCAATGTAGGAGCTATGTAGTATCTTACTCAGTGGTCCTGACAGTTTTTGCTGCAGCTTTCTTTACAGGAATGTAAACAGTTCTTTCTGCAATGTCTATGTTATGTCTCTGGTTCGTTACAATTTCCTGAACAGTGCTGCTGCCAAGAGCACAAGGAGTGAAGCCATCAAGAGCAGCGCTCTCCCTGCCTCTGAGCAGCCTCTGCGGGAGTCCAGGATCACTAATCTTGCAGGACTCGAGCCATTACTGGAGATACAGCGGGGTTTTAGGCGGTTGTTATTTCCGCTGCAATTTATGTAAAAATTGTGTGGTAGGGTTCTCAGGCTGGTGATTCTTAAACACATTCAGAAACTTCTTCAGATGAGACAGAGCATCAGTGTGGGAGAGGCTGCCTGACACAGCATGGCACACTTCACTGTACATCTCTCTCCATGGGCTTTGACTACAGACTAAAGCTGTGTGAAATTAGCAGATCAGCTTTGTTGGGCTGGCACAAATATGTGGCTGCACAGTATTTTGCCATACGGTTTGTTTCATCATTTTCAATTCACAAAAGGGATATAAGAAATGAATAACAATGTGAATTCATATTAGAAGTGGCATTTTGCATTTAGTTTGACTAAAAAAAAAAAAAGGACTATAGAAGATATGCCATAAAAAAAAGTTCTTCATTGTTGGATTAGTGGGATTAGAGGTCTGAATTTTTGTGAAACTTAGTAGTTTAAACGCACTGTAAAATTATAACATAACATTCGATTAAATCCATGAAGCTTTACTAAAGCTCTCATGGCACTGAGATAAAACTATTCCCTTCGAAGGCCTCAGGATACGCAAACCCAGAGCTTGATACGGTTATTATTGCTAACCAAACTACAAGGATAATGAAAAATTAGTTGTGTATAATTTTGATATAAAATCATTAATTTGTCTTTGACAGGGGCCATAAATAGGCTGAACAGTTTTCAAAGACATTGCCTGTCCTCCTACACAAGTGTTTTCCTTCATGACAGCAGCTGAAAAGACCAAACTCATCTTCCCAATGCATTTGGAAATGCATTTTCAGTTATGTATTCATTCCTCCTGTTGGCCCACTGGTAATCAAGTTTACTGCCAAGGAAAGATCCACTTTCTCATCCAGCTGGTTGCCTGCAAAGAGATGGATGAAGCTAGGTCAATGAACTGGAGAATCTGATTCTTAGCCATAGGAAAAATAGGAGGATTTGCATCAGGGCCAGTAGATGCCAATGCTGCAGACAAGATTTGGTTGAGATGAGACTGTCGCATAGTTTCACCGGCAGAAGGAGAAAGCAATCATAGAACTGGCAATTCTCTGTCATGGTTCCAGAGTGCACTTTACAGTGCAACTGAGAACGAGAATGGGAAAAAATACCTTAGAGCACTGCCATAACAACAGCGCTCTTCAGCAGCACAACCCAGTACTGTACAGATTACACATCAGGAGAGCAATGGAGACTGGAGGCAAAAAAAAAAAAAAAAAAAAAAGGCTTGAGCAAGCAATGTGTCCTCTGTAATCATGGAAGACAAAGAAAACAGTCTGTCTTGATGGAAAGAAGAGATAAAAATACATGATAATGAAACCGCTTGGCTGAGATAAAACATCCGATGGTCTTCATTCTCATCTTCTCCATTTTGCTGTACCTTCCTTGGCCTCAAAAGGTTCATTCCAACTGTACGTAACTTTGAGAAGTTGCTCTGGCTCTCTTTTTTTCCGTATTATACAAATACCAAATCAGTTCTCTATCCCCTTGTACCAAAATCACTTGGCTGCTGCTTCTGATTGTAATACTTAGTCTATAAAAGATAGTTCTCCTTAAAGACCTTGCTTCTTTCTTAACAGCTATCTCAGAATTCTATCTTTTGCCATTTAGCTACCTCCACAAAACAAAAAGTTAATGGCAACAACTTTTACATTTGTGGACTTTATGATTTTATGTATGCAAGCTGATTTAGCAGGAGAATAGCAACAAATGAGAAATGGCAATTAACACTCCCAGAGTAAAGCCTGTTATTTCTCATGTTCTTCAACCCTTCTCATAAAATGCTTTCAGAAAGAAGGCAGCTGATTCTAGCAAACAAGGCTACACATTTCATAATCCCACTCCATTGCTTTTCCAAAGAACAAAAATATGTAGGAAGAACATTTCAGTATAACTAATTAGCAGGCTCTGTGTCCTCATCCCTGTTAGTTCAAGGGACATCTCTAAAAGACTCCTCTGGGAGAGCTTCTGCTGTTACAATTTTAACCCCCTGCTCGAGTCCAGACATCTGCTTTGAAGTTCTGCAAGGAATAATCCCCATGAGCACAAAGGGTGAATATCAAGGTGTCATTTGAGAAACTGCCCTTGTCTAATTGTGGAATTTAGCACATACTCTACAGAATAGGTCAGGGTGTGGAGAATTGCAAAGACTTGGAAAGAAACATTCCCATCAGCCTGTTCACAACTAACAGTCTTGGTGCTGCTGTGGCTTCACTCAAATAAACCCCAACTCTTGTGTAATGGCCACAGAAACTGAGCCGCTCGGATACATTATCCCTAATTCTCTCTCAACTTGTCCTCGAGTCATCACATAACAACTCTTTGTGTCGAGTGTCATCAATTCAGCTGTCATACAGCTACACGGAACTGAGATACGCGCTCCCTGACTGTCCTCAGAGAACACTGAAAGGCTGTGGGCAAAGGGATCAGCAGTGGGGGGGGCCTTCAGATACCTTCACAGAATAGAGGGAAATAATTTCCCACTTTTGGAGAGAAAGGTCCCTTCTGGAAGGCTTCAGTAGCAAGATCTGTCAACATGCAAGAAGAAAGGGAGTGTTGCTGAATTCACTATTTTACTCTGGGAGGATAGAGCCTAACGCGGAAACAAATTAAAAGAGCACCTTCCCTGTCGATGATGGAAAGCACTTACTGATGAAAAAATATGCAAGAATCACAAGCAATTCACTTCTTTATGTACTTCTCACTACGTAAACTTTACTTTCCATATTGTTTTTTTACTTTCAGATGTTTTATTCCCTGATAGTAGAAAAGGGTCTTCGGCAAGCACATTGTACCTACATACTTTAAAATGACTGGTTAAAAAAATGATGTTAGTTTTCCAAAGAAGGATTTTTAACAGAAAAGCATCAGAATTTCCACTGAATTTCCTTGTATCTTCTCAACGGAAAAGAGATATTCTTCCTGACTTTTTTGTGAGGTCACTCACCTGAAAATTCCAGTAGTCATCCAAGTCTACTTCAGGTAATAAAATGACAATGTTTAAAAGATTAAATTGCAATTTTTTATTCACTAAATCAGAACCAAATTGATTCTGGAAAATGAGCACATGTTCCTAGAGAACATAATTCTCTGAAACAGTTTCCCTCCATAAAAGTCATAGAAGTGATTTCCTTTTCTTGATGTGCTTGATTAACTTGTATCCCTTCTGCTCTGGCAGGGGGTGAGGGCTCCCTTCGCTGTTTCAGTCATCTTTGGCTGTTAGTACAGATCCACTACGTACAGAGAGTTTTGGTAAGATCCAAAAAAGCTTCACTGTTGTGGGAGTTCCTCCAAATCAATTATTTGCAAATTTCAAACCTTTTGAAACTTGTCCATCACTAATCTCTGAGATAGCATGGCATGGAGTGATATCTGCCTCATGTAGATCACACAAACGGGGGAACATCTGTGACTGTGTGCCTGAAGTGTCTTTCTTCACTGCTACTTTGAACAGAGCTATGAACACGTTTGGGTAGGAAAGAGGAGCCTAGGTAAAAAAAAATTGAAAATTTTTGGTAATGCAGAGAATTTCTGTAAGCTTCAAATCACTAGAGAGTTCTGGGCCCACTGCTGTCTGCTATCAAGCAAGCCAAATACTCATTTTTGCGTGCAGTTTATCCATGCTATCATAGGCAGGCCAGCCACCAGATGCTCAGAAATACTCATTCCTCTGCAAATTAGTTCACCTCATTTCATGGCCAAGTCATTCACTCCTCAGTTTCCCCTTTGGCCTTTGCAGTTAATGGGATCTGCTATTAGTCAGTCGGGGGGGGATTTCTTACTCCCATTATGAAAAAAAATATTACTCTGAATTCAAATGGAATTCATTTTCCTAAATATAGGACCGCAAGTTGCCGGTCTTTTCTTTTAAACTAGTAGATTTGGGAGTGTTTTGAGTTGATTACAAATGAAAGATGGCTTTAAAACTCAAAATGAAAAATATGCTGGTTTTCATTCAAGTCCATCCCAAAAAGAAATACCTTTTTTTTTTCCCCTCATCTTTTTTGCTTTTACCCCTCCCCTCTATATTTAGGGTTAGAAAAGGTATTGTGTAGTGTGGCAGACAGCTAGCAAATGAAAATGCAGTCTTACAGCCATTAGTAACAGTAGGCAAAGATCAAACCTTTATACTAGTGCAATATATCACACTCCAATGGCTATAGTGCGATGCTAGAAGCCAAGAGGTCTGAGCTCTATAATTGGCACTCTCCATACAAATGACCTTGAGGGAGTTACTTCAGAGCATTGAAAGAGCTACCGATACAGGTTCCTTCTGTTGTCTCGGCACGTTGCACTGACTGCTCGATACAGTACAGTCACGGAGGCCTCAGTTCCCAGCTATGTAGCATGTGACATTTGCCTTGTAAACAGAAGCCTCAAGGGCTTCTTTCAGTGGCACAGCAGCCTGTGCTGTATTGAGAAACTGTGCTACGATCTATGGCCAAGAGATCCCTGCATTTTAAACTTTATATATATGCTTTTGAACTATTTTATGAATCGGGCCCTATGTTTCATGCCAGGCATCTTGCCATGTGCCTCATTTAGTTTATTTAAACCTCTAGGGCTGGCTTTAATCTGCTTTCCCAGAGTCCCTAGCTTTGAAAATGTATGTATCAGGAAGAGAGAGGGGGGAAGGAAAAAGAGAAAAGAAATCAAAGCACAAAGCGAGTTCACCTCTGTAAATCTTAGTCAACACTGATATGGGGGTTTACTTCAGTTTTGCAGTCCTCACCCCTTCACCTCAGGTGCTGGGATTAATGGGGGACTGTTTTTCCCCATTGGATTGCGTAAATGAGGAAGCTGTTGACTCGCATGGTACTGGAAAGACATATGTGCTTCATTATCTGGATTCCTTGTATTGTTTCAGCTTGTCGTTGCTGGCTGGGAACATGCAGCCTTGAGCTGTTCCCATTTTTAAAATGCACTTTTTTCTGCCCCGGATTATTGCCAAGTGGAGATTTAAGTACACTATTACTTTTATGGAGGACTATTAAGAGTTATTAGATCCCATTAGAGCAGACTACGCTCTTTAAAAAAAGAATCTTTTCCTTTATTTTTGAACAACCATTTATATTCATTTAAATCTGACAGAATGTTTGTATCAATGCAAACACAGTTAATTATATCTTAGATCAGTGAGAAAGTTTCTTGTTTATTTTTAAATGTTTTACTAGTCTCCCCTAAAGACTGTGTTTTACTTATATGGTTTTAAAGCAAGCCTGAACCATCATGGTTGCTAGATGCACTGGGTGCTCTGGCATGGATGGCATACGAGTTGGAGAAAAGTGATTGGAAACGGAATCCCAGCACAATCTGTACCGATTTTTTTTATTAGGTTCAGATTAAGTCCTCAGCTTATCAAGGGGAATCTTTGTATCAGTAGAAGCAGGATCAGACCCTTCCCTTCCCGACACACTGTGAGGAGATGACTAAATGCTGCCACAGGAGGGAGAAAAACAAACAGGAAAGAATTTAAAAGGGCCTTGGATAGGGCTGTAAAGCAAAAGGCATAAATTATTCAGCTCTTCCCCTCCCTGAACTCTCTTGCAGCCAGCACATGCACAACACCTCCCTTCTGGATGAGACTTTGGCATGAACGGCAGATCACATTAATGCTCCATCATGTTACCACAGCAGAGCATCGCTTGGCAAGATGATGCAGGATACTCCCTCAAGAAAACTTTGAAAGAACAATGCTGCACGGCTGAACTAGGTAGCGGAGGGGAGGGAGGGAGAAAGTGGGAGGGGGGAGAAACATCCTGGTTATGTGGAGAATCATGTTCGAAATGGCTTCTCAGAGCATAAAGCAAGTCTATGATTAGAAGTAATTGCTTAAAAAACATATATGCTCCTGGAAAACTACCTGTAGAGAGTCTGTGCAGGAAAGAATGCGGTTCATATTTCTCCTTTCCTTTCAAAGACTGGCTTAACAAAACAATCAGCCACGTGAAAAGGCAGGGCAGAATTCTGACATATATGGTTTGACTTTTTGTCATTATTATTCTTAAGGCATGCTCTAAGGAAAGCAGTTGGAAGAATAGTAGTTATGCCTGAATCATAGCTGTCCTGCCTTAACTTTGTCCTGTCTTCATCCTTTTGTGCTTGGTTTTTAAAGCCCTTAGGTTTTGTCCAGACTAGGAAAAGGGTGGTTTTTTAAGCTCAATTGAACTTGTTTAACTAAACAAAAGCCAACACTTGAACAATGCTAGGATCATGGTTTAGCAGCTTTAGCTGAGTTCAAGAGGTGGAATAGAAGTAAATTAGGTAAACTGTACTAACTCCTTCAGCTTTTTTCCTAATCAGACAGGCTTTCTAAGTTTGCTACAAGTGACAGATTGAAAACCTTAGGAAGCTTCTGAACACAGATCGGGCTGAGCATTAGCAGGCTCCTTCCACCCAGTTCTGTCTGGAAGAACAGGAGAGGGGAAGCTCAACCTTAGTGAACCATTCAACCTTAATCTACCCAGCTACCTATAGAGATTTTTTGACTTTTATTACACAGTATTTAGACACTGCCTGACTGAAAAGCCACAGAGGAAGTGATAATATTTTTCCAGGTGATTACAAAATATGCTGGTAAACAGGGCTGAGACTTGTTTGAGACTTGACTTCTGTTCTGCTGGAGTCCTGGATCACTGAATCACCCCATTCTTCCCACAAGGAGGGACAACGCAATAGGATTAGCCTTTCCTCCACTGCTCGTTTTCATTTTGAAATCTCCTCTCAGAAAAAGTACTAAGTAGATATTAAATTATTCTTTTTATGCCAGGAATTTTCAATTTTGAGTTTTATCTGTTGCTGGGTTTTGGCACCATTAAACTGTTAAAGGTAAATTTAAAAGCAATTGAGAAGCTGACTTCCTGGACTGTAGTTTTGGGCTTTCCTGCAGAATAGGAAAAGCTTTTTGATTCAGAAAAGCGCTTTGATTTTTGATAAAGCTCTCAAGTATCTGTTGTTGCACACAGATAACTGGTTCTACCTAGTTGCCGATGATCTTTCCTCTGCCTTTCCATCTCGGCATTACTTAAGTTTTCCAGCAAGACTGCTAAAATAACCTGACTGCTTTATTCTGTTTGGTTTTACACCTTTGTTACTTTAGATCTTTCTTTGGCAGTTGCATCTACCTACATAGATAATTGCTCTTATTAAGAAGCTTAGTCACGGTCTGAAGTAAGTGTAACCCACTGTTATCAGTACATATAAGTGTACTTTGAATTTCACCACAGAAAACTGGGATATATGAGAGTTTTTTCCTTGAGTGCCTTTTCATTTAGTACAAATTAGAAGACTCTTGTTTTTAGACTGGAGCAACCTCCAGCGTTGATCAAGTTGGCAATATTTGCCTAAAACGAGTAGAACTCTTCTTGGATCAAAATCCATCCAACATTACCTGAATCAAAACTTCATTTTTGTTCAAGTCAATACTGTATTAGGGGCTCTGTTCAACACAACTCAGTGAAGAAAAGAAAATATTGTCTCTGCTCCAAGAAGCCTGCTGTCTGAACTGGAATGATTCCAGGCTAGCTCATCACATACAGACTAAATCAGTGAAATATTTTTTATAGATTACTATAGTTGCCTTATAAAACGAGAAATTTACATAGATTGTGACTGTTAGAGGAGTAAGGTTTAGGAGACTGTTTTAAACAGGATGGTAGAGTACTTCCGAAGGGGTTTTAGAAAGACAGAGAAGAATGAGCACAACATGGAAAACAGTTTGAAGAGAAAGAAACAAGCAAGAAGCCTTCAGCATTCTGCTGAAAATCTTGAAACTGCTGTTAGGTAGCAAATGGATGCTAATAAGAAGACACTGAGTAACCTGGTTGAAAAGCTATGGGAAAAGAAAGGGAACAAGGGCCTAACACAGAGGTCAAGAATAAGATTTGGGAGTCACAAGGCCTGGAAAGAATGTTGGATGAGTAGAAAGAGATTAAAAACATATTTATTTTGTATTCTAATGGAGTCTGGAAGTGAATATATCACTGTGTTTGACAGTGTGCACACATATGACAAGAAAATTGGGTTTGCCTCAGAAAAGATTAAAAAATTATCATCTAATATCAGACTACAAGAAGATAAAACAAGCTATAGAAGAAGTCCAGCAGGAAAGTAACACAGCTCTGAGGCAGGCCCACCACTGCTTTCATCTGTCCCCCAAATTTTACAATATAGATTTTTAATTCTTTACTTCCCTGACTAGTATGTGTCAGCTGAAAGGAACACCAATTCAGCACGAGTGGTAGTTTACAGAAACTGGAACAGATATTGGAATTATAGCTGTTCTTTTTTTCCAAGGGAGGGAAGTGAATGGAAATGGAAAAATGTCAGTGAAGAAAACCATACAGAGCCCAAAAATCAGAGCTGAGGAAGTCTGCAACGGAGAATCTAGTTGAGACAGCTGTGCTGAGGCTTACCTAACCTGGGGCTGACCAAGCAACTTCCATGATGTCATATTTTGCTCTGACGGGCCATTAAATTAGTTCGTTGCTCCAGTCTTCGCTCCTGACACCTATTAAATCTACAGCCTTTGAGTTTGGAGTTGTCAAGGTAGCACTGCATCGGACACTAACAGAGTCTGTGTGGATTTTTGGACAGGGACAGACCCTGCACAGAAGCTCGTTGCTCTTTTCTTAGCTGTCTTTTCAGGATTTTTTTTTTCTACATGTATTCTAGGATTGGTTTAGAGAACCAAAGGAATGATTTACTATCTGCCCTCTGTATATACTGTTTAATCCAACATGGAACTAGGAAAGCTGGTTTCTGGGCGTAGGTCTCTGCAGTCTTGCAGGAAATAGCCCTCAATTTCAAGATAACAGAGAAAAAGAATATTTATTTCTACAATGTTTATATTATTAGAAGACCATATAGAGGAGTCATTCATACTTACAATAGTCACAAGAACTTGAAAGTATTTAGTGTCTTTCATGACAAAGTAACCCGCAGTCTCCTGCTCTACATTTGCACTGTAGGTAACAGAGATCTTGCACAACTTTCCTAATTCCAAGCTACTTGCAAGACATAGCACTTACTGGATACAGATCCCATCTACTTTTCTTGCAGCAGGCAATTGTAGGATCTTCTTAAGGATGCCAGAATCCTCATGACAGGCCCAACTCTAGCCTGTCTACTTAAAAAAAAAACTTGTTCCCAAGGAATACTTTAAGTCAAGAGAGCCAATGATGCAACCATCCTTTTAAATGAATCCAAAATGGTTGGTCAAACGCACACTTTTGATTGTTATTTTGATTATCCTCAGTAAAGTTTTCTTTGGGGGGAATCCTCTGAATATCTCCTCACCCTTCATTGAGTTTCTCAATGTCTCTCATTTCTAGTCCTCAACAGAACAGCTACATGCTCCCTTCTGTTTATTTCTTCCCACAATTCTAAGCTAAATGTGGAGCATATGTCCCATATATTCCTTGATCCACCACTAATCTTAAAGTCCCAGCATCTATTTCCAGTGGCACATCCAGATAATGCAACCTGCTACTTTATGTGGCTGGAGAAGTAGAGATGCCGTCTTGCAATACTCATTCTTCCTGACAAAGGTCAATTATTTTGAGTAAGTCTTTTAATGAAGTAAAAACTGACTAGCAACTAAGAGACTGACTAATAAGTTGCTTCTCCAGGAGCCTTGAAGTACAGGACAGAATCCAGGAAAGATTTTCTGGAAAATGAAGAGAGACCCAATAAAGTCTCTAAGCCTGGGCAAGTCAATAAACTGTCACAGTTGCCCAGAAGGAATTGGCTTGTCTTAGATAAACTTACAAAAGGCCATGAAAAAACAGAACTTTCTTTAAATGGCAGAGATTAATTTTCTGACTTCAAAGTAGTATTAATGCAGAGCTTGGCTAAGGTTTCCTGTGCAAGCAGTTTCCCCCCGAGCAATGATTTCAGAATCCGCCTTGTTTTAAGGCTGGCATTTGCTGCAGCTGCAGACCTGGAGTATTTTCGATCCCCTCTGAGTGCTGGAACACTATCCAACAATTAAACCGCAACCCAAAAACAATCAAACATCTGTTTGGAGGCAGGCTGCTCAGTGACTGACGTTCTCCTGCCAGCATAAACACGATAGCTGCTGAGTGATTCCTGTCTTTTGTGTATGTGTGTGTATGTATATGCTACTTGTGTGTTTTTTCATTCCTGCAAGCAGTAAGATTTTGTATGTGTAAATATGCTGAAGAGAATTTTTATTGCAACATGTAAATGTGCTCATATAGTTTATTTGTGGAAGTATTTTTGTTGACAAGAACACACAAGTTTGAGCGTCAGCTTGAGATTTGGTTATGTGTGTGCTGGAGGTGGCTTTGCAGAAAGCAAACGAGGATGTGGACTGTGAGCCTGGAATCAGGTATGTGTTTAGGTAGTGCTGTGTGTGTTGGTGCATGTTCATTTACAGGTATGTACTTGTTTTTATTTGGGCAAAATTGGCGTTAGGGCTCCATGTAGTTTTATGTAGAGTCAAGTACTTTGAAGTGTGTGCATGTATGCGTACGTGTAGAACTGCATCTGTTCAAGGGTTTGTGCTTTTTGATGGACACCTATTCCACGCCTGATCTTCAAGTTCTGCCATTGAACTCATCAGCTACTTGGGCCATAAGAGTTGATCTCCCTTATTGCAGGCCCAGGAAGGGAGAGAACAAACTGCTGGAAGCAGTTCAGAATTGGCTTCAAAAGAACAGCTAGGTCTGGCCCTGATGTAATCTCAGTCTTTCTAAATCTAAACCCCCTGATTTCAGGGAATCAGAGGACGATTTGATTCAAGGGCTTTGGGAATAAGGATGGGGCGATGAATACTGATGTTAGGTCTGGCTGCCTAGAGGACAAATTACTCTCCTTCCTAAAAGCACTTACAGACTCCATGCAGGTAGCTGCTTTTGTCCTATTTTATTTATAGACTTCAAATAACCATGGGCTGTTGATGGCCAGGGTGAAGTAGCACGCAAATGGCATTCATTCCCAACAGGAACTCCCTCCCTATAAAACTGAGACCAGCTTTCAGAAGATGCAATTGTTCCCACTCCCAGCCAAATGACAGCTTGTGCTGCTCCTACCAGTTCTCCCTGAACCCCCAAGGTCTAGAGACTGCTGCTTGCCATTTGTGGTGTCTTTCCATACCTAGCAATAGATGAGTCACCACAGTAGGTGCTAGCCATAGCCTGCTTGCTTGAAAACATCAGTATCGCAAGCAACAGAATCTGGGCCACCCACTGGCTGTATTTCTGGAGCATTCCTCTGTCTAGGGGAGAGCAGCTGGAGTTTTTTTGCTTTAGACCATTTCTCAAATATCATATTGCTGAAGTATAAGAACACACTGTTACAGGAAGTAAAGATTTGATGATCTTCCCACCGTGAGCCCAACAGCTTAACTTATTGTTATAATCACCTATTCTTTTGCACCAGCCTTATTTTTCTTTTTACCAGTTTAAGCTGAGGAAGTTTACTAGAAAATAGCTTTGCCTCAGAAATCAGAGGAGGTTCTATTGCTTAGCAGAGGGCAAAGTACAGAGCATAGAGTGTAGTAGTAAAGCACAGAGAATCAGTATTCTTCTGTCATGTCTGCTACCCAGGTGCTGTAGAACATGCAAACCATTTTATCTTCGTTCAACAGAATTTCCCCGTCTGTCAAATGGGGAAAGAATTTACTGTGGTGGGAGAGAGATTTGTGCAACATAATGTTTACTACTTTGAGACACTTGAACTCAAAAAAGCTACGGAAGAACACTATTGCTATTACACACTGTACTGACTACAGTCCACATGTGTACACCTGAATTATAAATGACAGAGAAAGAAAGCTCTGTCCACAGCAGAACACAGGATCACGTAAGTTCCAGGACCTGCCTCTACCTCTGACTCCACAATGGTAGGCCTCCACATTTTAGTTAGAAACATTACAATTCTTTCCAGTAACGGAGCTTGTGGTTAGTCGGTCTGGAACAGTACCCCTGTTTATGGCTAGAATAAGCTGCGTGGTCACTGAATGGTGAAGCTCCTGGAGGTGAAGGTGTTACATTCTCAAGCCACGCATTGCATGTCCACTTGCCTGGGGACACCACAAAGTCTGCTCTCTAAGTTGCAATGCAATTTTCACTCCTCACTTTTTCTACCACAAGACCTATCAATAGGGATATAACATGATGATCATGACAAAAGGGTTTTCGTCAACATTAGCAGCTGCTCAATTCCTAACTCTTTGTTTTCCCATAAACTCCAACTCCATAAAAATATGAAGTGCAACTTAAGGAAGCTCTCAGCTGTCTACCGCTTTGTTCATTTCCAAAAGAGATGTGACGTAACTTTTGGTGTCTCTTCTATTCCCGTCTTCTCTGTCTCTACATTCTGATTGCGAGGCCTCAGAACTTTGAACTGTTCCCCTAAAATTTATTCTTTATTTTTTTGCAGAGGTTTGGAGTGATATTTGAAGTGATTTTACTTTGTGGATTAACATAATCACCCTCCCACTAATTAGTCCAAATCTCAGAAAGCCCCAAAGTTTAACTTTTGGCTCACTATTCAGCCAACCAATGACAACAAACAGTAACATATAAACTTTTAAGTTTATCATTAAGCTTATCAAAACTCCGATTTGTGCATACATTCTCAGCCACAACTGTTTGCGTTATTCTGTCCGTGTTATATAAAGTTTTTCATTTTAGTCAGTAACATGAATCAAAAATCTGACATGTATTTATTTTGGGAATAACTGACTATCTCTTTGAGAGAGTGGAGGTTATTCAGATCTGGAGAGGTATTTGCCATGCAAAGTCTCATCTAGGCTGACAACAGCAGCTTCCCATACTCTGTCCTGGGGGGAAAGGGGGTGTGAAATCCTCACATCTGGCATCCTAGTGCACAGCTGTGAGTTGTTCAGGGAGAACCATCTCTGCTTGCCCAGCTGCCCTTCCATTCACTGTCACTCAACAAGTAACTATTTCACAGTCCTCGCTGAAAACAATAGGACCTTTCAGGAATGAAATCAGATCTTGACTCTGATAGGAAGGCAGCTGTGAGACACATGAAAGCTTCTGCTTGCTGTCTCTTCCTTGTCTCACAAGGTTCAGATTCAAAGAAGCCTAGTAAAACATCCACAGCCCCTTCAGAAAGGTCAGTGTTACAAAGGAGAGCCTAAACGTTTGGTACCCTGCAGAAGGATGTGTAGGCAGACAGTCAAATGGGTCACTAACAGTTTAGATGGATAGAGGAGGGGGATGAGTATACACAGAAATAGACAGAATTAAGAAAAAACCAGACCAAGAACATTGAATTTCACTGCTTTTTTGATCCCAAGACGACCCCATGTGCTGTATTAATTCGAGGTCTTATTTCTGCCATTTACTGATATTTAATTGCCTTGGGGGCAGAAGCTTTTAACAGCACCCAGTTATATTACATACCAGTCTGCCCCAAACTCCGCCCAAATTCGTTAGGGCATTGACTACCCTTGGAGGGAAGACTATCACCCATTTAAAAAGCACCGTTACCAATAATCTCTGCAACTTCCCTTGAAGGCTGTTTTCTCATGTAAGAACTGATGAAGTCCAACACTATTTTAACTTTCTAATTATTCTAATTTCGGGACATTACTACTTCTGATTAGGAAATACCCTGCACCCCAAAAGCAGATGAATTTCATTCCTAAGGGTGTGTCAACGCTATGAAACAGCACACTCGGAGTTCAGTGTACAAGCAGAGCATTGAGAAGCTAGGAAAATTAACCCATGTGGAGCTTCATGGCAATGTCTTCCAATACCTAAACTCACTTATTAACAAGCACATTGAATGTTTATACATCACTACAGCCTGTAGCATAAATTATTTGGAGACAACCAAGTGTAGGGGAAGAGCTGCTGTTCACGCAGCACTAGAGTCAATAAAAGGCTGTTTCTTTTTTATTCCAAGAGAATATACAGACTGTTCTTCAGAATGGTACAAACCCAATAAATACAGTGTTTTATGAGGGACTGGCCAGCCTATGATCTCTTTTTCTCTTTTAAATACACTGAGCTGTGTCCAAGCACAGGGACAGTTCAGTGCTCATGCAGCAGCACACAATACACACTCAACTAGCCTATAGATTAGCCATGTGTTACCCTCTCCTACTGCTGTTTCTTCACCTCATCCTTATTCTTGCAGTCTCTCTTGCTAGTCCCTTTTTCTTCTATTTCCTGGTTACATTCTGTCTTCAGTGTGCTCCTTCTTCCTTTATTCATGACATTCACCTCTCTCCACCAGCTAAACCCCATTTCAAATGAACAAAGAGAAAAATGAGCAGAAGTTTTCCATTCCAGGCAACAACGTGACTTTAGCTAGCAGCCATCCCTTTAGCATGAAATGCCTTAGTCCCCTTCTTCAGGATACCTATTTGCCTAACATGCCTACAGAAGTAACGTCTTCCTGACAGAGTAGGCAGCAAAGCAGCACAGAGCTGTGATTTCACCGAGGTCCTGCAGGACCTGACAGGAGTAGCACGTTGGTCCCTGGAGCCAGTGGGAAGGTGCCTTGCAGACTGCAGATGCAATTGAAGTGTGGATGTAAGGGGAAGGAGATTGAAGGCCACAAACGGAATTTCTCCTGTACCACATGCAAATATCACAGCCATCCAAAGTAACCATGAGACTATTTCCTCCCTTATAACTGGACCACTTGCTGCCCTTCATAGCAAAAACCTAAATACGCGTTCTTAAAAATCAAAATATCTTATTTTAAACTAAGAAAAATAATGACAACAAAGTAGACATGAAGTCTCCAGAGAGATCCCAGGAGCGCTTTTTAGGAGAGTGACCATCTATGTTTCTCTTTTACATATGCAAACAGTTCTTGACTGAGGTCACTCTGAGCAGTGATAAATTAAAAGACCAGATATTATCCAGTCGAATGCTGCAGTAACTTTTTAAAGTAGGCTGTGTTTGACAGGGAGGGGATGAACAAATAATACATGTTTCAAACGTGATGTTGCTGACTCCTTCCTTGTATGGCACTTTCAAGGACACTGGACAGAATTCAGAAGCCACTGATACACTTTCTCATTTAGAATATTATCCTGCCCATATAGGTCATATTTCAAGGTTTATACAGTTCTGGACTCACATTTTCATATTGCCTTCCTGTCTTTTACCACAACAATTGCCAGCTCCTACATTCATCCTGAAGTGCTTCTCTACTCTTCCCCCACACTTCCTCTGTTGCCCACTTTGGACTTAACTAAACTAAGTCTGCTTACGCGAATGTGCCTGCCCCAAGTAGTTACTTATATGACAAATAACACATATTGTGTGTTCCTTTGTCTTTCCCCTCTTTTATTTCTCAATTTCATATTTCAGCTTTGATTTGCTCTTATGCTTTGAACAGATTCCCACTTTCTACTCTTGAATAACACTCCTGAAAAAGCATCTTGTTCGTATAAATGCTACCTGCTCCAGTACAACCTGCGTCCTGTAGTTACCTTACTGTTACTTCGCTGATGGGGGGTAAGACACTGCTACTGATAGTGGAGGCAAGAGTTCTTTAATTCATGAGGCAAGGATTTAGGTTTTCAGCTCTGAAGCTCAAGAGCTCAATCCCATTTATGACCCAAGGGAGTAGCCGTTACACAGGATCCCATCACTGATTTCCATCATGCTAGCATTGCCTTCTCATCATCGCATATTTGAGTTGTTACCCATATATCATATTTCCCATACTAGAGAAGTCACAGTTCCTCACACCAGAGAAATAAATGTCCACTTCTTAATCATTTGTTTGAAATGGGTAGGAAAAATGTATTACAGTGAGTGATTTCAATCTTTGTACTGTCTGCTGAAGGTTTCATGCTGCCAGAAACCCACAAACAAAAATGATTCCTGTTTACAAATATAAAGATAACAATCTTTTTCTCTCAAAAACTATTTTATGTGGCATAGTGGAATTTTGGAGAAGTGAAAAGAAATTTATTTCATAATAAAGAATTACTGGTGTTGGAATATTATTTGATTGTATTTGGAGAAAATAAAGGCTGAATCAATAATACATGTACTTGCTGCTTTAAAGCAGACAACTTCACTATGACAAAAACAATTATAAGACAAAAAAGCTCAGAGGAAGTAACTTAAGAAGAAAAACGTGAATAATATTTGCAAACTATATAAGAGCATTTACTTATTGGGAGAAAAATACAATTTCACTAACAGTACAGAATGTTAAGTTAGTTAAAAACAGATAAAACCATTTATAAAACACTAGGGATGCAAAAGTAATCATACAGCTAATTCTACAAAAAGCATAGATGAAATAAGAGAAACTGATAGCAACAACTATAAATTAGACTTCGAAAGCATAGAGAATTCAGAACAGAAACAAAAGAAAACAAGGAGAATAATGAATGGAACTTATCACCTATAACAACAAAAAGAGTTGCTCTGTAAGGTTTACACAGAAAAAAGCATTTTTCATTGTATTCAAGTATAAGCTTATATATTTGGAAACAATGAAAAACAGCAAAAGATGAGCTCTTAATGCAACACCACATTCCACTTCCGGCACCGCTACCAAATCTGAGGCAGGAATGAATAGAGAGAAATTACACAACAGATCATATTAGATGATGACAACAGTCTTTTCTGGTCTTAAAATTCATATATCTATTAATTACTAGGTAGCTAGCCCGACTGTGCTGCTGCTAGCAAAAGTGCAGCTGCATCATTACTGGAAAATGGGACAAGCTGTGTACACAAATAGTGCTAGCGTTCAAGCGTGCCTGCCCAAAACCTCTCTGCTAGTCCATTTAGTGCATTCTTTATCATTCAAAAGGCTGCACTAAGATCTGCTGAGCTTCACTGTGTTCTGGATCAGGGTTAATGCAATACCTAAGCACACCACTTTTTTTTTTCTTTTTCTTTTTATATACCACGTCATGCATCTGAAACTTAGCATGCTGTAGTAAGTGCACTCGCAAGAAAACCTCTCTCCTGAATTGTTCATGGTTATACATGGTTGACAAAGCATTACAAGAGCTCCTGAAAACCAGCTTGACTGTTAAGACAGTAATTAACTTTGCATTTTATTCCTTTGCCTACAGTTCATTCTATAGAACTAGTCCACACCAGTAATTATCTTTGTTGTTCTTAAGCATTAGTGGGAATGAGGTAGATGAGAAGGTGTTTACGTGATTTGTAAATGAGGAAGAGTTGAAGAGCAATAAAGAGGCTATACTGGGGTCTCAAACATGCTTCTGAGAAACTGATTAAAAATTATTTTCAGTTGGTGTAAAAAAACCTGCAGTCCCACTGATGTAAGCTGTTTTATTTATTCATCTCCTGAAATTATTCAGGCTGATCGTCATGAGATGCAGATTTGTGACTTGCATTCATGACTTGCAACATATGAGTGTTGGGGTAGGATCTGGATAGCAGGCTATTACTGAGAGATGAAAACAGAAAGACCTAAACTTTCTTCTAGGGATTGCAAAAAAAAAAAAGGACAGAAGGCAGATGTGAAATTCTTTCAATCCTGTGTAACAGAAACAAATCTCTTCATTTAGAGAAAATTGTTTTAGACCATTTCCTTATAGCAGAGGAAAACATTCTTCTTAGCTGTTTTTTTTGCAAAACTGCAAACTTCCCAAAGTTCAATAACTCATAAAATTTTTTAGCCTGATACATAGGGAAAAATTGGCCTTCCCAAGACCACAACCTTGTCCCTTGTTTGCAGTTTGCTCCTTTGGACTTAATTGCTATGCTAGTTAAACAAGACATTGGTCAGGTTTTAACACACCATCTTACAGTTTATTTTGCTTTCAGCTTTTTGAAAGGTTTCCAAGAGTACCAGGCAAGGAAATGAAAACTTCATCCCAAGCAAAAGATCCCTTTCCAAAACTGTTAATCTTTCCTTATGACATGTTTTGGAATACAAACGTATCCAGAGGGGGTTTATTCAGCAATATGCTGTGTTCATGTAAGTGATCAAATTGGGGGTTTACTACAGTGGTACATATGTTAACAATAATGCAAACTTTTATTCACCCTGTTTCGCCACCACAGCTGCTCTTGGTTTTCCTTATGGCCCCACCCAGGGACACTTGGCACACAAGCAGATACACGTGTGTATTACAGGGAGCGATGCTTTTCATCATTATTAGAGAACTAGGCTTCCTTTAGTGTGCCATATTATCATAACAACCTCATGACTACATGCTTTCTAACCGTCACCGTACTGTATTCCATATATGCTGGAATCAGCAGAATTGGAAAGCAGATCTGGTTTCTACATATCACTTCTGATTAATTTTTGTGTTACAGAGACTGAAGACAAGAACAGAGCCTCTAGATGATCCAGATTCCAGGCATTTGTAGGTCTGTCCCACTAGCATGTTCAGTGAAGGAGCCATTTAAGGGTTCTATATAACTGAATGCATGGGTAAGTGAAAACAACAGGGACTTACTAAGTTTACTAGTGAAGTGGCTTATAAGCAATGAGTATTTTCTGCAAAAAGTCTTAAATAAAATCTAAAATTTCATTTCTCAAGACACATTGATAAAGGTTGAGTGGAAAATAGTTGTTGCACTTCCCTTAGCAGTCCCTTCTCGTGTCTTTTTTTACGCTAACAAAACATTAGCGAACACAGCTAATGGGATTATTGCATGTATAAATATGGAAATAGGCACTAGAAGGATGACTAAATTTGCATGGAGCACTGGTAATACTAGCGTATTTTATAAAACTTTCCAATAACCTTATCTGAAAAATTAGAAACACCACAAAGAACTAACACAGGATGAAATTATTTGAGCTCTGGAGAAAATAGCTAGTACTAAGATAATAATTAGACCAAGAAAGCCATTTAATATATCAAAAAGAAGACTGACAGGTGACTTAAATACAGCATGCAAGATGAAAAGATTAAAAGATGACTCTTACGCCTAGGAAGAACTAATAGCTTTAAGCTGAAGCCAGAAAAATTCAAAAATTTGAAATACAGTGTTTGGATAAAACCCCTAGAAGCTTCCCTCTTACCCACAGATATATGTTTCTCCCGAGCTGAATGCTGAAATACAGGTTGTTACTTTCTCTAGTATTTTAGCTGCTCTTTGAGCCTGACAGACTTTCCTACTGGGTAAGACCTCCATTATAGTGAATAGTTTAGGGTTCAGCACTTGGCTGATGGCTCACGCTTGCTTGTGTATCCAGGCTTACATTCAAACTTCCTCCCACTGCCATTTCCTCAGCTGAAATCCCCAAAGACACATCAAAGCAGGGAAATCTTTTTTTATTCACTCAGAAAGAGAAAGCCTCCAATGGCACTTGTTTTCTTTTGGGGAAAGTAAAAAACTGGAACTCATTACATGGCCAAACCCCATGCTTTCCTTAGTCTTGTCACCAAACTTCTGACCTCTCTCCCTGCTCCTTGCTCATTGGGCACACATCTTCAAACAGTTGAAATGCACTTGCTTTGCATCCATCTAACATTGTCCCATCCATAACGTTAATGGCTCAGAAATGGAATCCAGAAACTAGGCAACATGCCAGTGGCTGAGTCGTCTTCACTGTTCTTCAGGAGATAACTGGGCCACACAGTACTGTGGGATGGTGGGTGCATTAATAGAGAATGAGCTATGATGTACTTGTCAAGGAGGGCATGTTTTACTCAAGTCTCAATTCTACAAATGCTTGAGCAGTACGCAGAAGAAAGCGCACAGCTGAATCGAAGTTGTGCTACGAGTCCTCTGTATTTAATCTCAGCGTGTCTTTTCTCCCTATGACCAAGCATCCACCGTCTTACAGAAGTGTTGAATGAAACAGGAACAGGGCCTTAGCAACATGAACAAAATACTGTACTCACTACCTAGCCGACATAGGCCCTGGTTACTAATAGAAAATACAGAACATGTTACAAGTCCCAGAGGAGGAGAAACTCCCACAGCTTTCAAGAGTCCCTTGCTGGATGAAGCAAAACCGAAGAGGGAGTCAATACTAACTACAAAATCTGTGAATCTGCATCAGCAACTCTATGGACATAGTGCCTGGCAAACCACTATTTGTTGTGTGTGCAATTTATTACAATAATCCCATTGGTTTTGTTGAAAATGAAATTTGGCAATGGGTGTGAATGTGTCATGCCCCTCTGGGTCTTTCCATACATATATGATATACATAACAGAGTAAGATGATACCACCCCATGAACAGAGGGGAGTGTCCACTGGTTTACATGCTAGTTTGTGGTTCAGAAAATATACTTCTGTCACAGAGACCCTGAGTGACTTTTTGGAAGCCACTTGGTGAGTCTTGACAGGGACATAACAAAGAAAAAAGCCATCTCAGACACAGCAGTATTCTGACACAACAGCAGCTAGACTGTACATATAGACAGCTGTGGTAGATAGCAGTAAGTTGGAGAAAGAGCCAAACAACTTGGAAGTTCTTCTACAAATACTAGGCATTGACAGTAAAGGAAAAGGAAAATGGAAAGATTGCCAGGCGAAGTAAGTAGCCTTTTGCTTAAATACTCTCTTGCTTGACATCCCTTCAGTGCCCCTCATCAAAATTAATTCAAATAGCGGCGGCTCACTGCCTATGTTATGGCAAGATAAATTAAAAGCAAAATTTAATACAGATTAAATTTCCTTTCAGTCCACACTGTTAGTCAAAGTTTAGCCTTCACTTTAGTTCTGGTCTGAGATTTAAATTAAAAAAAAAAAAGGGGGGGGGGTGGGGAATGTGTTAAATACAAGGATGACTTTAGCCACAGATTTATTTAGCTTTGAACAGCTCCCCTCTTTGTCAGTTGGGCTGCCTTGTAACTAATTAAGATGTTGTTTGGCCTCAGTGTAATTGCTGATGTCTGCTGACAGGGCACTTCTGCCAACCAGATGTTTTTTATTTTGAGGCATGGCTAGTTGATAAAGCTGTTCTTAAATCATAAATAAAGGAGGAAATTGTTGCATGGGTTCTATTTTTCCCCTTAGCAATTTAGATTATTGTTAATCAAAAAGGCCATGGATTGAATTTGACATTTATGTAAAAGAATCAACACAACACCCTATGCATCAGTTACAACTTTTCTGTACTTTGGTGGATTTTGCAGATTCCCTTAACAAGCAGTTACCTCTTGTTAGATGGCAAAATGGACCTATCTCACGCTAAGTGCTTGGTGAAAAAACATTTGTTAGTGGCAGAAACTGTTTTCACGATTATGCAGCATAATTATAGCTTTATGAACTTCAAAAGCCTTCACAGCCTCACACACAACTTTCCTTTTGCTCTAAGCCTTTTCAAAATGCTACACGACAAACTAATAGGTAAAAAGAATCTTAAGACACTGGATGAGTAGACATTTCAGAACTAAAAAAGGAATGTCAAAAATTCACTAGCAGCTGGCTTGGGCAGCACAAATGCCGAAAATACCACTAATTTTTCTTTTATTCCCTCAGCCCAGAAGCAAATTTTAAACCAGAACCTTAGCTGTTTGCTGATGACTGGGTCCCAGACAGTTCAAAAAAAGCAATTTAAAAACTTTTAACTTTCCAATAAAGCTAATATTCTAAATAAAGAGGAAAGTAAATGTGCCATGAAAGACAAACACAATCCTTAAAAAAAACAGGCTTTTGAATGTGCACAAAATCTGAACTCCTGAATGAAACTGCTTGCTTTTCTTTTGCAATAAAGAATAGCATTGAGCTAAACAATATTTACAAGCCTTAATAATAAACACCAATCTAGGCCATTTCAAAACCTTAGAAACAATAGTTGGTAAGTGAATACATTGCTAATGAAAACCAGAGGATGTATCATCATAGTTACGTATGGGGATAACGTGAAGATATTTTAAACACGATAAGAGACTGACTGTCTTCTAGAGAATGAAAGGTTAAAGATACCAGAGAGGCACTGTGCAAGCAACCTTCCCACTTTCTCTGTATCTAAATACGTACAGCACAAGGACAATGCTGAGGACAGAGCAGATACGTTCTGTATTTAGAAGTGCTTAGAAAATACTTAAAGAAGTTGGAATTGCATTGTGTGCAACTAATGGCAAGAGTCAGATATATTGCGCATGGTTTATACATCCACACACAAACAAAAATTTTATACCCATGACAGTTCAAAAGGTGGGTATGTAATGCCTTCATTCTAAAAGAGCAAGAAAAAGTCTTCCACAATATCCTGAAGGAGCCAGGATACATACTGGGTGCCTAGAAAGGAACATTACTCCTATTTTTTCTGCAAATATTTACTCATTATTGTAAGGGAATATAACTTCGCCAAAACCTCATTTCACGATGTACAGTATCTAGTTTGTTCTTTGTATTATGTCCATGGAGAAGTGCAAGAAAACTGTTTCATGTTATGCAATTTTCCAGTGTCTAAGAGATCAGGTCCTGATCTTACTCAGGGTCCTAAGCTGTTACAAGAAAGAGTGTAAGGAAATAATTACACCAGTTCTGGTGCAGACATTCTGCTTTTTAATTCTTAGAATCAATAACCTAAATTACTGAAAGTAAATCAGAAGCGAGCTTATTTGTTTACTACCCACCATAACTGCCTGCAAATTTACCTATAGTCTACCCCATGGTAACTTGCACATGCAGTCAGACCTTTGTCATTTAGAGAAGGCAGCAATGCCTGTAGAGCCATGAAGAACATTTGATTTTATTTGGTTTATTCCAACTTTGTTGTTCGCCAAATAAAAATTAATTATGCACTTGACTGGTTGACTGTGCATTTCCTTAAATCATCTTAGAGACAATTCCAAGAAGAGAGAAAATGAAAACTAGTTAGACTCACGAATCACAACTGCTCTGGCAAAGGCAGGCAGCGTACTGCCGCAGACAGTAAGTGGGCAAAGGCCCCTGAGCAATCAGCAGGGCAGTGTCACTACAGACACGCTCCTTAACCAGCAGAGGGGAACTTCTTGCTTTTCTAGCTTATCCATTCAGGCCCACCCGTGCTATCACGAAGCCCAAACTCACAAATGCAAACTCACTTAAGCAGCCCTTGTTCACATGGGTAATTGCACATGAGCAGGGCTAGTTCCTAATGAAACACTATTTCTAGGCTGCTTCTCATCCAGCTCGTTAACTGTATGCCAAACCTAGTTCACAGACCTTCATTGCAGAGCCTGTTCTCCATTTCTGTGTATACAATTTCAGTTTACACGTGCATTGGCACAGCAGCACTGACCTGTTGTGATGGTGAAAGTCAAGTATGCTGTATTACAAAAATATGACAGCAAAGATGGAGAAACATGCAATATTTTCAAAAAAAAAAAGCCCTACTGCAGTGAATAAAGCTAAATAAATGGATTATAGATTTATAAAAGCCTCTGAAAAGAGGATTTGGAAAGAAATGAAAAGTATCAGGTGTCAACGTGTAATTTGCAGCAACTAAAGACATGCAGGGAGGCTCCCTGCTATACACCTGCTTCATAAAATATAGAACTTTCCTAGGAGATATCCAGCAGCGGCTTTCCAACTAGACATCTTACTGATAGGATAGCACAGGCTTCTGTTATAATTAGATTTGGGTTTATAAAAACTATTCTTCCACAAATTAAATAATTTAAGTTAAACTGAAGTTAAAAATAATACACCAAAAATGTACGCAAATACTTGCCACTTAAAAAAAAAGTACCCCAGAGGTTTCACAAAACTCTGACTATTCCCCAAATGAAGTAAGTATTCCAATCAATTTGCCTACAGAATAAACAGCTGCTCAGTAGGAACTAGTGAAGCATATCATTGTGAAAAGGTGTTTTCAAGTATGATCGTAACTTCACGATGCCAGCTATAAAAGATTTTGTGGGTATACAGAAGGACTTATCATTGCATTGCCGAGTTGCTGTCCAGGAAAATTACACATGCATGTGAGCTGCTGGTTGTTGGAGATGGTCGCCACCACAGGAGGCAGGATACATTGGCAGACACAGGCTGAGCAAATTCCTGTTTGCACAAACCCATATACAGTGCAAGAAAAACTAACCAGCAGCAACAGGACCTTTTTCTGTAAGTGCAAGACCATACATCTGAACACAGTAGGAAAGCTTTTCACAAAGAACTGTAAAATGAAATAGGATGATCATAGGCATATCAGGTATAGAATAAGAATGACCAGTTCCTGACTTGGTAGTCAAATCTTTTAGCCTCTGTAAGAAACATGTGCAAAGTGTCATGGGCATCAATACTCTCACAATACTCTATATTCACCTAGCGTACCGATGAATATGCTTTATGGAAGTCTTATCATTCTTCTAAGTTAACCCACTACTCCACTAGATACAGTTTTCCTTTCAGGATCCAAGATACTGAACACTGTCCCTTCCTATCAACTCTGACAGGGCCCAAGGACACACCACCATTTCCAGAAATATGCATCAAAGGCAGACCAGACAAGTTCACAGAAACTACATCCAGCTCTGGAAATCCAGGAGATAAAAACAGCTGCAGGCTAGGAGAGCATTTAAGGGACAGATGCAGATGTTTGCCATGTTACACTTGTTAGACACTGCCTTAAGGACCCAGGGGAAAGCACAAATGCCATACCCTTAATATCAGAAATTGCATTTCCCACATTTCCCCAAATTTGGGAAAGCAGCCATACATCCACAGCACACGGAATGATTCTCATGCTCAAGAAACCACCTTCCTGATTACAGTCTACTTTTGGAGGCAGGACTCCAAGTTGGGTCCAATCAGTACACACGCTCTCACATTCACTGAGACAAACAAAGGGTCATAGCTTCTTTCGGTACCTTTAGTTTCCTCCTCATCTTCAGAGTGTTCATTCCCATCCTCCTCCTCCCTCAGCTCCTCCAACTCATCTGAATCAAAGTTGAGATCATCGGCTGCTGGCTTTCATTCTCCCTTCTTGGGCTCCTCTGCCAAAGTGTCGTTAGCCCAAGTGGCCACCTGAGAGCGCTTCCGGTGAAATCACCAAGACCTCCTGGAATGTCTTACCTTCTTCCAGCTGTTGAAAAACAAACCAAGCAGATAAGCTGTGAAGACAGACACAGGAGAGCTGGTAGCAAGTTTTAATTCAAAGATAACTTCTCATTTCCAGCAGTGTAAAAAAATTTCTAAGAGGGGAGTCCACTTTACACTCACAATGTGAGCACTTAAAGTGACTATTCTTCTCAAGATCTCTCAGTCCTACTCATTCTTTTTTGTAACTGATGTTTAGAAAGCACTTTAAAGAAGAAAACTAAACATTAAAAAGAGAAAAAAAAGTTAAACATGACAGAACTTGCATATGGTTAAAACCCAGAATTGTTGAAACAGGGTTGTCCTGGATGCAGTGCTCACATAGGAGTAGCTGACAAAAAAATAAACTCCAGTGTTGGGATTGTTAAAATCATGGTTTGTAACAGTAAAATTGGACTGTCACGAAACTGGTTAAATCATAAACCTTGCCTGAATTAACAGCACTGGAAGCAGCACAGAGAAGTTATTCAGCTTTTGCTCTTAATACAAGCTAGCAAGAACACAGGGATTGCAATTCAACCTCAACTCACCTCCTTTAAGTTTTCCATTGGATCTTCCTCCTTTTTGTCCTAGGAAAATAAACCATTTTTAGAAAGGCTTATTAGAAGCACAGCTGAGATAATTTCTCAGGTAACCTAATGGTACAGGGATCATAGATCCTAAAGCAGAAAACATGCAACCCCTTCTCCCCAGGAGGCTACTTCTGCTAAAGGAAGAGCTTCTTGGTCTCCTGCAGTCTGGTGCCTATGGCCCAGCACCCTCTCCTGCTGCTTGGTGTGGAGTCAGATGAACCAAATCCTATACTGGAGCCATCTGCAGATGAGAGGAAAGAGCCTGGTTCTGTGGGATCCAGTCTGGATACCTTGCTCAATTTTTTGGCTCAGTTACCCAGGCCAGTATTGATCACTCTACTTAATGACCTTTGTGGGTTGAGGCTTAAGTGCCTCTGAGAACAGACACAACTCCTGAAAATAACTGGGGGAGTAAGTGTATTAAAACATACTCAGATGCAACAGTAGCTGGACTGTATCCTGCCAGAAGGTATTTGTGCAGAACTGAGCTGCCAGCTCCTCTGCAATACTCACACCTTTGCTTGTCCCAGGGTACCGTGCTTGCAAGCCTGTGCTCAAAGGAGGTGCACAAAAATGAGTCTGCACAAGCAGGAAGACCCCGGGGAAACAGCTGGCATCAGTGGGTGCTCTGCACCTATCCACCGGGTCGGTGTTGGATCCCAGCTCTCTGGCTTCTCCTGTGAATTGCGATGTTGGTGCCAGCAGATGGAAGGACCGTGTAACGTGTATCTTGCTGAGAGGCACGCATTCAGGTGCAAACCTCTCAAGAACAGTTTTAGGATCAAGAACTGGAACATGTCTCATTACGCATTTGAGTGCTGATAGCAGTAATGATGCCTCTGAGTTAGGTTTGGTGTTGAGTGGGATCACCATATCATGTTTTCAACCCCTGGAAGACCTGGTCTGTATTTTCAGGCCCCAAACCAGCTCAACCCTGCCTGCTTTCTGACCCCCTTTACAGTCCCCATGTATTATGCTGGGAGATGGGGGGGTAGAGTGTAGCCACCCCACAGCCCTACACCCCCAGGACCCCACATCCTGTTTTGGGAAGTGCTTCTCCATTTTTCTCTTCTGCATTTCTGAAAAAAAAGAAAAGCTGAGTGAAAATCAGCAGAAGTCACAGCACAAGCTGGAAGCATGGAAGACAGTATGAAGAGATTCTCCAACTGCATCAGTCTAGGCAGGAGGTGCCAGGTGAAGGTGCAAGATTAGGCTGGGATGGTCAAACCCAGTTGCTAAAAACTGAGTTCTGCAGAACAGCCTTTCCTGCAGACAGAGACAGACAGGAAAAGCAGAAAATCCTCCGAAAAGGGCAGTAACGGCATTTATTAGTAAGCCCTGGAGGGGCTCCCTCTTCTGGAGGGAGAAATTCTATTAGCACCAAGAGGAGATCCAGCAAACTTTTTTAATGGCTCCCACTCAGCGAGCCAAGCAAGCTGGTACCTAGGGGGTCCCACAGACTTCAAGCTTTCAGCTCATCCCTGGAGTGACTGACAGACACATACTATCCTATAAAGCTCCTGCTTTAGGTAAGTTGAAAATCTAGTTCAGCTATACCTCTAGCGCGGATCCTTTTTTCGTTTTCTCCACTGGTGGCTCTTGCTGTGTTTGCTGGGCTTTTGGCTTCCCCCTTTTATCTGTGTGGGTGCCGATGGTTTCTGCGATGCCTGAATCCTCCTCATTCTCACCTTCCTCTTCCACCTCCTCACTGTCTGTTTCTTCCTCTGCACTGGATGAGGAGGAAGAATCCTTCACCACTGTTGCAGTACTTGTACACCACAGACATAGTTTACCCAGTGTACATGAATTAGTACTTTGCCTTTTGCTGTAGTAAATGTGGCTCTGAAAAATTTATAGATTTTCATGTTTACAAAAGCCATGTAGAATTCCTTTATATAGACTCAAATAGCTTACTGTATCAATAGCTCACTGATGATAAGAAGTGCAACTTCAAGGTTGAGGATTCTTTTGTTTGGAGTGGAATACTATTTTGGGGCAGTTCCCTACTGGTATTTAACTCTGTTTCCAAGCTGACTGCAGTATATACCTTGTTTTTTGTGGGTTGCTAAAATTGTGACAACCACGTTTTAAAAGTGTATGTGCATGTAGGTGAAGGAGAAAACGAAAGCAGTATTTTTCAATGTACTAGCAATAAGATTAATTAAAAAACATGTCATGCCTTCAGAGAAGCTCACATAAGAAAGCAGATCCAATACAAAATTGACCTGTATCTCAACACTTCTACCTGTTATCTCATAGCTGAAGAAAAGGTATCATGGGATGGAGTATCACTGCGTATCTATTTTAATCCGTATTTATTAAGCAACTGCAGAGACTACCATCTTCTGCTCCCAGAACAAGCCCAGTGACAGCATAAACCTCCCAGCATCTCATAGCTACTGAATTTTAAACAGCACAGCTACACTAGCTAACAAAACAGAGGGAAATTTGGGTGAGCAAAGAGAGACTTTTTAAAATATAGTTCTGAGGGAGATGAGCAGTCGCTGGGGTCTCTTTGAGGCATTTCCAGTAAGGCTATTCCTTCCTAATCAGTGAAAGCCAATTACATACCCAGACCATTCTCTCTTTCCAGGAATATACGATGGCTGAGAATCCCCAAACATACTTTTCAGAAAACACTGGCTTGTATCTAGCACAGAAGGCAACAAAAGCGTGTTTAGACTGAACAAGACACAGTATTATTAAATGGAGGCTACTCTTTCTTGCTGTGGTGTGTCATACTCACAGGAACTTAGGTTAGGAAAGTTAGGTTAGGTTTCCTTCTGAGTACAACCAAGAACAAAAAATTCATTGCCATTTGATGTTATTAGAGAAGTGACAGCATGAAAAGTTTGGGTTTCCAGCTCAGTATTCAATTCCAAATGTAACAAACATACTCCATTTCCTACATTCCCATGGACATCCCAAGGCCCACAGACTCTTCACTCTGTTTTAAACATTTGTGTTTGAAGTGTTTGCCTTACCCTTCAGAGGTGGATGATCCCTGCATACCTCATACACTTTCTTAGAGGAGTTGTGACTCGTAAGTGGAATTCACAACATGCTTCATGTTTTCAGGTCTGAATTGCTACACTCACTAAACTATATTCCTATGTCCCTGCTGTAATAGCATTTAGAGTCCCAAAGATAAACAAAGGTCACTAATAAAACCTTGAACTTGCTGTATTCCTTTTAAGGAATTTTAGATTTTCCATGGAGTAAGACTAGGCATTACACAAATTTCAGACACACTTCTTCACATTTTAGAAAAAAAGAGAGAGAAGGGAAGTGAAGCCAAAAGCTCTTTGACTTTTTTCTGGCTGATCTCAAACTGTAGGAATTCCCAATCACAAAAATGCTCTGCTTTAGCTAAGGAAATGATGTTGATTAGAAAAAAAAGTTCTAGATGTTAACCAAAAGCGAAGGGAGAGTGGAAGAAAAAGGAGGCATTCGAGATGACCCCACCCTAGGCAGGAAACACAAGAGGGCCTTGTACCCTCTTGGCGTTGGGATGCAGCCAAGTGCTAGACAGCTCTCACACACACTCACACTAGTCTATTCTCCTTCCCCCTCCAGGCAGTAATCAGAGCCGTTTAACCCCATCAATACTTTAAATCCTTTATGATTTGCATTATCAGGTAAACATATAAATAAATCAGAACTAAAGTTGTATTAGGAAAAGGGTTTTTCTGTTTGGTGGTGGGGTTTTTTTTTTTTGCATTAGAAGCAGAACCATTTTTCTTCACGATTGCCATGCAACGTCTTCCTTACACCCTTATTAGGGTAGCATCTCTGATTGAGATCCAGAGGTATCTCAAAGGCACAGATAGGGTTAAAATAGTAAGTTCTTCAAAAAAAGACACTGCAGTCATCGTGAAGACAAACGTCTTAGTTCTTTGCAAAGTTAGTTAATGCGATTTAACTCTTTGTGGGTTTTGGAAAACGGCCAAAGTAAACCAGCTGTTCATTTCTCTGGGGGTGAACTACCAGTGCTCATTTGGAGTTCTTCTATTCATCACATTTGTACTTTACTACCTGTTAGAATAATGCTACGTAAATTAGATATTTAGGGAAAAAGAAAGGAAAGGGAAAAAAGAATTAAAGCACTCTGGCCATAAAAGTCTACATGTGTTCATAAGATTGAGACTTGTCTTATTTTCTTCCTACTGGAAAATGTTCATTATGGGAAAAACCTGTTTCCTGTTGCAGAGACTACTGCACCAACGTTAAGCCCAAAGTTAAGCTAAGCTCCTGGAGCAACCTCTCACCCACTTATTTATCATTTCACAATGACCTATAGGAGCACTTTTCTTTTAAAACAGTGAAATTCTCTTTCCAACAGACCATGAAGACTGTACAACATTATTATTATATAAATGCCTCTCAAAACCTTCTAAATCTGATAATTTACTACTTCAGAATGACTGCTTAATGAGAACATAAAGGATTTTTAATGAAATATTTGCTTTATATAGTGCCTTGCATTCTGCAAGAAGCTAAAGGATCATATAATGGATACACAAGCTTTATGAAAATGCCGTGGCTGCTGAGCAATCATGGGTTTGAATTTATCAGAGGTTTCTTCCTTCCCCACTTTCTCGCTATGTACCCGTGGTTTCCCAGAAAGGCAGGCAATGCTGATTATGGTCTATCATGACTGGCTGGACCACAGAGAGGAGAGCAGGGTCCTGTAGATTAACAATGGCTCAGCAATCCTAGGGCCTGCTTAAGAAATGAGTGGCTGATACAGGGATAACTGGGGTTCACTGCAGCCCTGCGTGGGCAGTGCCTCTGTCTTCTGTCTAGAAATGTAAAGGAAACTTATGAAATTAAGATCAGGAGTGGCAATGACTAGGTTTCATGATGAGACTGAAGAGTAAACCCAATGTAATGAGGGCATCATTCTATTTAAAACCATAAATTTTAATCTAGGACTTTGCCAGAAGGTTTTCAGAAAGATAGTTATAGAAGATCCAGAAGTTGGATGTTAGCTGTCTTCAATAACAGTAATATTTAAATAATAATTCTGTCCCTTTCCAAGAGAAAAATTGCTATTTTCCCAACTTTGGGGCCTTTCTGATAATCACAAAATCACAGGAACGTTGTGATGGGTAAGCACCTCTGGAGTTGCACTCCAACCTCCCTGCTCAAAGCAGGATCATACAGGGGAGGTTGCTCAAGGCCTTGTCCAGTCACATTTTCAGTATCTCCAAGAGCAGAGACTTCATAAGCAAGCTCTCTGGGCACACTGTTCCACTATTCAGTGACACTCCCAGTAAAAATACAGGAAATTCTACTTACACATCAGGAAAAAGTATTTCAGCTTGTGTCCATTGCCTCTCAAAAGCATAAGCTACATTTTTTTGTCCTGTCTGAAAAATTCTGACAGATGAACCCTACGCTCACAGAAGTGATGCACAAAGATCCCTAGGAAGGAAATTAGCATACCCTATGAAGCAGGCATTTCTGCCCTACGCACACAATATGTGAAAATAAACATACGGCTGCAGATTGAAACAAGGCAGTTCATAGGCACGTTTTCTCCAAGTCACAAACCCCAACTCTTCCATGTCTTACAGAAATCTGCTGCATTTGAGTCTTCTCACCCAGTCTGCTTGTTTCCAATATGCAATTGCTACACCAAAACCAAGCTCTACAAAATTTTATCAGTTGTTTGAGTGCAGTGCCCTATATGTTTGTATGGAGAGCTGTCAAGTATTGCAAAGTGATTTAAGAAGGATGTCTAGCTGTTGGCACTGCAGTCCTTTACTTCCAGTGGATGGGAGGGACTGTGCAATTCTACCCTCTGCTCCCTGACCTCTACATGGGCCACACAACACAATAATGCAAACATGTTGCTTAATGTGAAGGCAAGGAGAGGCGGTTCAATACAAGGGAACATTTGCATAATGGCCAACTATCACTTGTCAGTCTGGGCAGCAGCAGTTACTCACACAACCAGTAATAAAATCTTTCCTCTGGCACTTAAGCAGCAGAGTGGAATGTGGACATGAAACTTTCAGATCCAACTGAGTTTAAGTTATTATATAATCCTTACAGACATTGGTGATGATCATTGTTGTTCTTTAGCACCACGACCCAGGAATTTCTAAGTCTCCTATACCTTCACAAAGGCTTACTGAGAAAGGTAACTTCACTGTCATTTCATCCTCTGACAGTACTTACATATTGCAAGTACAGAGATGAAATGACTTATGATTGCATAGTGTGGCCAGGGTTAAAAATGAGACTCACCTCCTGCATTGATTGCCAGGCACACTTTCCCTGCTGCCATGTTTGTCACTTAAACTGGGTTAACCTATCAGGGCATATAAAACATCACATGCTCAGTACTTAACCAAACTAGTTGTCATTTCAGTTCTAGGTCACTCAGAGCTGCTTGTGAAAGAAGCCCAGACCAAGAACTACTCCTAGAAACAATTCAGCAGATTGCCAGTAAATACGCAGAAATCATGGACTATTTTAGAAGATACAGGAACAGGTGAAATTTACTCCAGAAATTCTTAGCTCCATTTACTTACTCAGCCAGTATCAAAACCAGAAGATATAGGCTTGGTCCTAAATCCCAAATAATTTACTCAACAAAAATGCCAACTGCTCTTAGTGTTACCAATATTTGCATTGCAATCTGGCCCCGTCATATAAGACTAAAAACAGACAAGTGAAAGATACTGAGAATCACGGGAAAGGCTTTGCACTCCTTTCAGAAAGAACTCTCCAGAACTAAGCTAAACGACTCACTGGAGAACATTCTGCAGGGAATCATTATGAACTGGCAGAAGAGATGGACGAGATGACCTAATAGGTTTTTTCCAGCTCTGATTTCTGTGATCACATAATTCCATCTTGATATAGGACCAGAGGAGCTGACAGTTACATCTGCAGTCTCTCTTAGAAGTTACTGACTCTGCCCATGGAATAGATCAAAAATTTAAGGGGAAAACATCACATGTGTATTAGGAATTGAGGGTGTGTATCAAATTTTGGTTAATAATACTTCTTAAAAGCCGTAAGTGATAATGAAGAGACAATGAAAGCAAAGACTGGTCATGGTTTAAAGGCACAGTGAGGATGTGACCAGATGATATTAAGCAGCAAGATGGTTTATTAAGTAAAGTTTAACACTGCTACAAAGCCACAAATAAAGATTTTGAAAATCTGTGTTTTCTTTAGCATATAAAAGAAATCATCTCTATCCAAGGCAGAATTAGTTTCCAAAATTTCAACTTTTCTGCTCCTGCAGATGTCCTTGTGTAATTTATCTTCTGAAGCATTTTTAAAATTAAAAAATAATAAAAACTCTAATGGTGCTGTCTTGGCTATGGAAATTAGAACAGTTATGAAAGAGCAATAAAGCAGCCTTTCTCTTTTAGCTGCCAACAACTCCAGAAACATGTTTGCTGGAACTCTGACCCCTTACATAGAAAACATTAAAACAACTGCAACTTGATACAATTAACCGGTATTAGAGTCAAAGTTTGTGAGGCCAACTGGCTTTTAAGATGTATTTCTTGGTACTTACATAGTAATGGAAACACTCCAAACTTTTGAAAAATATGTTCCAGATAGACTGACTGTTAACTCATTTTTTTAAAGCAACTTCTTTAGCAACTGCTCGTCCTGTCTGTAAAGAATGAAAAACAGACATAGCATTTCTACTGCTGTACTTCTTCTATCTAAATTCAGCTCTCCCTCAGAATATATTAACAATGGCAATATTTGAAGTGTTATGGATAAAGCTTTCATTGCTTCTCAAAATACTAGTATAACAGTTGTAACATTTCCCCATCTTTCTCTTTATTGCCTAGCTTAGTATTAGCAGAGGTACATAAATCTCACTCTACACCAGAAAGCCTTCAGCTATAGCCTGTTCTATGTGGGACACCCCCTCTTTCCGTGCATCAGAAAAAGGGGGACATGAGCCAGAGTAATAGCTGTGGCAGAAGGATGATGGTTCAAGATTATGAAGCTCCTAGAACTGAAATTCCTATGCATTCCTTCCACCCGTGTTAGGAAGGGGTCTCCTATTGATAGCCACAGAATTAAAGGAGACAGAAGGCTGACTTGGATCCTACTAGCCAAAGGACTAAAGGAATTGTATAATGGGTATTGCTGCTAGTTAACCAAAGAGATTCAGTAACAAATTAAATTGATGGGCTTCTGCTGGATATTCAGTGGATTGTTTACAATGATTTGGAAAACTCAACCCAGCTGCTAATTAAGAGGTGTTTATACCATACTGGCACTGGGAAGCAGTCTGGCTAGCAATCTCAACAGCAAAAGCAAAATGAACTTTCCAAGGTGGAAATGACAAGTTTATTCTGCTTCTGCTCTTCAAATATCTCAAGAAACAGTGTCCAGAGCTGTCACTTCAGCATTACCCAAGAGCATGCATCATGTAACACTGCTGAGCACTCCTGCAATTACAAAGCCATAAACAATTAAGACAGTTTCTGTGACCAGATGCATGCATTCATATAGCAATTGTTTCCTGTGCTTTCACCTTTTTGGAAGTTCATGTAGTTGAAAAATGTTGATTCATTTTCTGTATTGCTATAAACATCAGAAGTTTCACTTATGTTGGTTTATTTTGAAACAAATTGGAAGGAAGCCAAGGAAAGAAGTAAAGCAATAATCTGAACATAGTGTGGGAAACGATACCAAACACTTTGACAGATAAGAAAAAGTCACCTCATTTGATACACACAGCACCAAAGAGAAAAACGAGAAAGACTAGCACTTGGGGATCATTATCTTAGGTACACTATTGCCACAGCGTACGATTGCAAAGCTGCTAACACTGTCAGACCTGTGTGTCTATTTCCAAAAGGAATTAATCTGCCCACCCATCTTATTTTCTCAGTTAGCAAACTCCCCACTGTTGTAATGAAGTGCAAAAACTCCTTTCACTACAGGCAAATTTCCAGCGTGGTGTATCAGAATGAGAAACATCACTAGAAAATTTCACTAGGCTAGGAAGTGAGTGCTGATGAATGCTTCAGAACCTTTTTAAATCTGCGCTGCTCTGGCCTCAGCAAGGTTTTTCTGATTTAGCTGTTAATTATCTCACCCTTTTCCTTCAGCAAGGTCCCCAGGAATCACACACAGCTCCATTTTCTGTTTTCTTTAATTTTCTATGTGTATTCTACTTTGCTCTACTTTGAGCACCCAGTAACTGACAGCTTGCGAGGAGGGATTTTATTTTTTGGTAATTATTATGCTGCATCATAGGCAATTGGTTTATATGCAACTTCTGTTTACAGGAATAGAAAAAGATTTCTTACAACTCTGGACTGTGCTCTCTGACAGGCAGTGGAGTTACTTTGGAAATAAAGGTGGTGTAACTGAGAAAACGTTGTGTCTTTAGGAAGGTTTTTTTTCCCGCCAGGTTTTCCAAAGTACCCCACAAATCATCACAAAGGGTTAATTTTACACCCAGTTCTCTAGGACTCAAAGAGGACATCATCTTTCCATGGGTGTTTTCTAGTAAGCATGTGTTTTGTAGCAGTAATTCAATTCCTGAGAACAGGATCTCTCTCCTGGTGTGGCTGTCTGTATTGCCATGTCATGCATTAAGTGGCAGGCTGTTTCCTTAGCTTTTCAAAAATTTTACAGGGCAAATGTTTCCATAACAAACATTTATAGAATTTCCTACAGATGCTGTAGCACTGACATAACAGACAGAAAATCTAGGTCTGCCATGTTTCCAAATGACATAGGAAAACTTAGATAGCAAAAGCTCTAACTGGGGAACAGGGGATTGGGATGGGAGTGTTTTGGGTTTTTTTTAAAAAAAAATTGTACTTTCTCAATCCTGAAAAATTCCTCCCACTAGGTCGAGATTATGCCAAGTATTAAAAAATTGAATGAATTACACAGGAAAACTGGTACAATTCTTTATAATAATCAAAGGAGTGTAGTTGTGGCATAAGGCAATGTAGCAGTGTTGTGAAAGGCTCACTCTGCAATTCTGTCATTGCTTAGAGCAATCACAGCGTTACGTGCTCTCTGTTAACCCAAGTGGATTTGGAATTACTCTGACAACAGTTTCTTCTAAACTGCACTTCAACTTGCATACAACTTTGAAAAAAATCCTGGTTTAACCCTCACATCCATAGTACTGTAAAACCTGACTTGTACACAATGACAAGGACAGTCCGAATGCACAATGTTAAGAAGTGCCATAGCACTGTTTTGCATTCTACACCCAAAGATCTCAAAACGCTCACAAACACTGCAGGCTTAGGGTTTTCCATCTCAATACAGGAGATGCTCTGCCCTTTTCTACTGCTTTTGCTTCTTAAGTATAGAGAATTATTCGAGAGCAGCACATCTGGGGCAGACCTAGGTACAAAGATCATATATTCTACCTCTCCGTTCCGGCCTGTGTGTGTCTCTTCTCCTCAGATCAGGGATTCAGTCTGTGAGACAGAATGTTAGAAAGATGATACCAAAATCTCATTCACAGTTGCTTGAAAGTTCAGAAATACTTATGATTTGAGAGAATAACTACATACGCGGCAGCTACTTCCATCTCAGAAACACACGAAGACGGTTGGTTTTACACCCATTAAATTTACCCTACGAATCATCACACAAGCTTTTACGACCCTGAGCAAAACTCACGATAAACACAACCAGAGCAGGATCTTCACTCCCGCTTTTGGCCTAGGATGTGACTATTTATAGCGTTCGTAACAAGCCACGCACCTGCCACAGAAAAACACAAAAACTAACCCAGACGGAAGACAAGCTCAACCAACTTTATTTCACAAACAGCCAAAACCCCACAACCGAAACCAAAGGGAAACAGGGGTGAAGTGAAACCAATCAACGCTCCAGTAACATTTAACACGGAACAGGTTCGAGGTGTCAGTCAGGGCGTTGTTACCACACACCAATACACACCAGATGGGTGACCCGAAGCGCGCACGCACGCCCACTCACAAGGGGGAAACTCGCTCCCTCATGGCCACCCAGAAGGTCTAACCGCTCGCCCGGGGGGGTGCGGGGGCGAGGGCTCGCTCAGGGGTGTAGCCCGAAGAAAGCACTCACCAAAATGAGGTGAGGGCGCTCGAGCCCGGTACATTTCCTCAGGCAGCGTCGCAGCCGAGGTGAGAGGCTCCCAGCACATCCCCGCCCCTCGGAGACCACTCCCAGGGACGCTCCGGCACCGCCCCCTTCACCCCGCCTCCGCTCTGGGCTGTGGTCGCTATTGGTCAGAGCCAGAAGCTTCGCCGAGCCCAGGCGCCTCATTGGCTGCGGGCCCTGTCTGTTGACCATAGGAGGTCAGAGCCAGAAGCTTCGCCGAGCCCAGGCGCCTCATTGGCTGCGGACCCTGTCTGTTGACCATAGGAGGTCATGATCCAGAAGCTTCTCCGCGTTCAGGCGCCTCATTGGCTGCGGACCCTGTCTGTTGTCCGAGGGGTCCCGCCCCAAGGGGCTGCAGGCGCCTGAGGGGACGGCGCAGCACAGCAGGCGCGAAGCGGCGGTGAGCGACGCGGGAAAAGTGCGGTCTCTATCGGGCAACAACTAACAACGGCAACAGGCGAACACCGCCCAGGGGGTTGTTGGGCCATCTAACGTAGGGGTAAGCTTTGGGGGGAAGCCCCATGGCATGGGTCGGGTTTTAGGGGCATGGCAGCGTCACGGGTGGGGTTCAGGGGAGCATGAGTTTCAGGAACAAGGTTTTAAGGGAGCAAACTTCACAGCGGACACGGATTTCATCATGATGCTCTTAATACAGCTTAGAATAATACAAACTACAACAATCACTGTTACGCTCCTTATCAACGACTGGAGGAGGCCACTCAGCCACGCCGGCAAGGAAAACCCAAATACATTAAAAACTTTTCCCAACCAGTCAGTCCCTAGTGCAGCGGCCATTTCTCATTTCTTTCGTCCTTTTCTCCATCTTACTCATCTGTTCTTGTAGAGGCACCAAAATGTTTGGGACATGGACATGACAGTCATCTACCGACAGAGCTTCCCGCATACGCCTTTCTCCTTCGATAGGGTTAAGCCTAACACAGCTCGGCTTTACGTACTCATCTTGCTGTTTTCTGGTAATTGATGGTTTAAGGAGCCAACGCTGCCATGCGTGGAGTTCATCAGCACCTCTAGCTGCAGGCTTAGGTCTAGGATGGAGTCTGTTTTGTACCGGAGCCATCCCCATTCCAAAGTGACTCCCACCATCATCCTTGCCACTACATTGCCATCCTGGTTTAAGTCGTCCACATTAGTCACCACCAACAGAAGCAACAGAATGGTCCATCCCTCCATGGCCCTGTAAGAGATCACAAAAAAAAAAAAAATGGGTCCCTTAACCCTGGCAAACACAGCACCCGTGTGCTACCACTGAGACAAAAAGCATTGCCTTATAGAAAAGCGCTACCAGTGCCAAATCAGGCTTCTGGAACAACTTGTTTCCCAGTTTCCAAGCACTTATTCCTCATCATTGATGATTATCAACATTATTTATTGCTTTTCTCTGTTACAGATTTGTCTCTTTTTTTTTTCACAGAAGCAGAAAAGGATCAGAAAAGAAAGGGTGGTGGTTTCCATTTGGCAAGGCAAGTATTCCAATCTTGTATGTAATTTTCAAATATGAATTAACAAGGTTATCTGTACTAGGAAGCCTAATAAGTGAGGTTTGTATTTTGAAACTTTTGTTCTATAACGTCTACTAAAGTCAGCTGAACTATACCAATATAAATCAGCTGCAGTGCTGGATGTTCATCATCTGCTATTTTTCTATTACATTGTTTTTACCTTAGGTGTTTGTTTGTTTTTTTTTTTAGAATTCTGTTTTTGTTATCTGAGATGTCTCTAAATATTTGGCATTCAGGTTCATAGTATTATGTAGTTCTGGATGTCAGAATTTGGCAAACAAGACAGAACTTCCGTATTTTTTCCCCCACCTAGAATAAAACAGATCAAAAGTCATCAAATTCACTGTATTTCCTTACCTTCTTCAAGACTTCTGAGTAAGTTATTATTTTGGTAAGTACTTGAAATTCAGCAAACATTCACAAAACCCTACAGATAAAAAATTCTATTCGACCAAACAGCCGTAAGACAGTGACGATTTCCTCATCGGGGATTTGCCTTGTGATCTGGGTGAGACAGAAGCTCTGGGGCAGAGTGTATCCTTGCAGGAAAATCAACACAATCAGAAACGTCACTCCAGACTTTGCCTCGGTTCCTACAGTCCTACTGCTGACTGCAACCAAAAGGGGAAGAATAAAACGAGACAATCCTGCCACTAAGTGTCTTGGCAGATTCAGCATCCAAATACTTTGCGAACTCCTTGTTGATGATAAAACAGAGGCGAGGCAGAGAACGTGACTGTCCACTGGTAGCTCCCCTTTATCTGTCCTGCTCCACTCGTACCTCTTACCTCTGTGGTGGCTGTCTGTAAATCAAACAGCATGCTAAAATTTCCCTATACATGTACATTGATTAACATAGTTTAGACTATTGTAGGAGAACAGTAGCACGCTAACACTGTCTTTTACAGCCCATAAGAAATTTAAGGATGAACAATCTCAGTTTCAATGGAAAGATTCTATGCTTCATGAATGGGTGCCTAATAAAACAACAAAAACCAACTACACTGCTTTCAGCTAGCGCCATTCAATTCAATCAGTACCACCTACTCACTCCTGATTTCTATTTTCTGTTATTCCACTGACATCACTGGGTTTTCATTTAAAAAAATCAGTTTGAGTCTGACCACTTCTACAAGCACCAGAACGGATTAAGATACCACATCTCCCACACGTTTTAGTGCCCGGATAACTAGTCATGCTCATGTCTAAGTAACAGAGAACTCCAGCATTTAGGTACCACCAAACCAGAAGATCCTAATTTATTTATGCCTATAAAATGAAAAATTACCGAACATATTTAATACACTGGTTCCTGGGCCTTAACCAATAATTATATTATCTATGTTCTAATTCAGTGGCATTGTACAAAACCTTATTCTGCAGGTGCAATGCACCAGTACTTCTTAGCTAAAGGTTTCACTCTAACTCTTAAAAAAAATCTCTTCCAATCCTGTGTACCTTAAAGGGATAAAGAGCCAGTTACTATGTCTGTGCTTCCTATTACCTTTCTGGATTATACTCACATTGTGGCTGGGTACATAAATGCTGTCAGTTACTTCAAAAATTGTGGACTGTATCATTGTTTAATACATCATCGTGCTGGAATGTAAGATTCTCAAATCAACAACCATCTTGTCATATGGAAATCCATCTTCTAGATACTACTACAGGACACTGTATTCAATAAATTCTGCAGAACTAAAGAAAACTGAGGAAGAGTTAAGCTCTCCTTTACAGATTTCACTAACACAATGAAAGCTCATTGATAAAACAATATTTTATCCTGAAATGACAGCATCAAGTGCAAAGACTACAGGGAAGATGCACGGACATTCACAGAAAAAACAGCTTCATAGAAAAGATGCTGTCATTTCCTTGCTTGTAAGCTTTTCCCTCTGGCTCTGGGATTCTTCTGGTCCTAAGTTGTTCTTGGTCAAAAGAGGATTGCTTCTGATAGCGTATGTTAGCAACATGCAGAAGACCTCTGATGCGGTATCAAGGGAATCTCTCTCAAGAGACATTTAAATCAAGACTTTATCCTTAAAGTGTCCAGGTGGCAGATAAACTGCTCGATGGCATCACATTCTCAGTAGCCTACAGTTGCCAAGGGGAGGAAAGCAGCAAAACTTTTACTGAAATACTGTGGAAATCACTGAATGAAAATTTTTTCCAGAGAAAAAAGATGGCCTATTCCTTGTAAGCCATTTCTGTATAGATTTGGATTTTCATTGGCTTAATTTCCTGAATTGACTGCCACCTGACTCCTATTCTGGAAATCTTGATCAAGATAAGTTATTCATTTTCCCTTCTTCCATGACATACATTAACCAATTGTATCTCCTCCGACCTGATGGCTTGAAGTGCAATTCAGAGTTGCCGCTGTGTCTTACCCACATGGCAGGAATACAGGTATTTGCACACACAAACTCCTCCTATTTTCCAAACCAACTCATTTGAGATTTCCATCACTGATTGCAGAGCCACAGATGGAATCATCCCCCAGCCAGCCCCCACGTTGAGCCATTGTAAATCCAGATATAGGCTAACAGACTACTTGTGAAACTAGGTGACTGCTGATCAAATGAGGTCTCTTATTTAGGTGTGTTCAGACTCCTAGCCACGATTTATGATGCAAGGCAAACAGTGTCATCTCTTCCTTATGTCCCTGCTGGGACCTACAACTAGGGGGAGACTGGCTACAGAACACATTTCTATTATGAAACAAAAATAACTATTTCATTAAACCACTAAGAAAACGTTGAATCAAAATCTTGTAAAAAACCTGAACAATGTTACCTGCTGGCCTTTTCAAAGACTGAAGAATCAAATGAGATCCAAGCAACTGGAATTCTAAACATATTAGAACTGGTCACCTTGATAGCTAGGGGGTAAATTGTATATATCTGTAATAAAATAAGAACATTCCTTCACAGAAGTTTGGCTTGAAAGAGTAAAAATCAACATCTGGAAGAAGCCAGGAAAACATTGAACATAACCTTCTGGGTTCACCTTCATGTGACACATGTACACAAGAAGACAAAGAGAACTGCTTCTTTCTTACTACCTTTATTTTTTTTCCACTCCCGAGCTCCATAGTGATGAGGAAAATACTTATAAAAATGCAGAAAGACTTCAAATTCAAGGTCATCTTCATCATAATTTTCTGCTAGAATTCCTCTTTCTTCTTCTGTTGCAAATGTATACAATTATCACTAAAAATTACAAAGAAAATGCTATCCTAGATGTGACTGATTTCTCTAAAAAGTATTTTAAAATAGCAGACAGATGAACCAAATTGCAATGCCATAAAGTACACAAATACAGCCAGTTACTGATTTACTTTAAGATTAAACATAGATTGTTGCATCTCGTACAGAGTATTTCTGTTAATGAACTGGTATAAGCTTTGCTGGAATTGAAGAAATATCCAGTATCTGGTATGGATTAGCTTGAGTAACTTCCAGTACCGTGCCATAATTCCTTGCCTTTCTGTTTGCTTACCAGAACAATCTTTGTGCTAAAAACACAAAGCCAATTTCAACCCTACTGAAGAAAACAAACAAGACAGAAGAAAAAGAAATTCCAAGTTCTACGAATCGAAGTGGAAAATGGTAAAAAAAAAAATCCAAAACCCAAAGCACCCTTACAGGTATCTGCTTCTGGTTTAGCATTTTTTATCCATCAAAAAATGAGCTTCCCTGCCTCGGTTTTTTCATCTGAAGATGAAAAAGCATTTCTGAGTTAAAGACAGGGATGTTGCATGAATTTAAGATAGGTAGGTCAGCTCCTCAGCAGATGTAAACTGCTGTAGTTCCACTGAATATCGTATACTAGTAGCTTATTATATGTAAGAGCCAAATCCTCACTCCAAACATAGATTTCATACAATGCCATTAACTTCAGTAAAATTTTATCAGTTTAATCAGTTGAGGAAGCATGTGCATGCTGAAACCATAATTCCTTATGCCTACTTCAATATTTGATCAATACAGAATATACAGATTTTTTTTTTTAATTTATCACAATAAGTATCTGTTCAAAGCATACACACTGAAATTACCAACTGTCTTAAAAATCTTTGAAAAGTCATCCGTGTGGAGTGTTTGTGGGATAGAATGGGAACAGAGCTATATTCAAGTACACTGAAGAGCACTCTTCACATTAGGAGTACAATTTAGGTTGGTAAAAACAGTAAAAGTTAGAAACAGTAACAGTCAAACACCATTCGTAACAGTGTAGCAGTTAGAGACTCAAGAATGAAGATCCCATTTTAAGTGGCATAATCATATATAGAAATAGAGAATTCCAAGTGGGGAACTAAGTAGACAACCTCAACAAAAACCAAACCCAGTGAGATGAAAAGTCATTTAAGTTGTCTCTCAAAATATGCCTGCTCCTGGAGGACTGCGTATTTAAGATTCCCCCTATGTCTATACAAATGTAATTACTGACATGACAAACAGATTACTTAGAAAGCAGATGTTTTACATTGTCTATTTCAAAAAAATATATCTGGGAGGAATTTAACAGATTTTATTGACATCGCGATTTGGCCCAGTACATTTTAATAAACTGTAAACCTGCAGTACAGTTCACACAACAATAGCAATCTGGAAAATTTATATCAAATACACTAGACCATGTAATAAACTTTCTTCTAAAGGTATAAAACTGCAGATAATACGACCTATGATGTTTGGATCACCACAGCCCATGAGTGTTTTACAACATTAGACTAAATGATTCTCTCGTTAGTTGTGGTCTATTATTTTGCCACCACTGGGGTGTGTACATGAAAGGAGGCTTTGGCTTGAATTGCACATTCTGTAATCCTGTAAAGTCACTCTGAAAGAAGAAGGTGATTCATTTTTTTAAAGATCACAGATTAATTGTTGTATACCAGCTCCAACTTTGCATTCAATTCTGACAAACTAAACAGAGGAGGAGGAATAAACACAATACTTAGTTGTATATAAAAAATTGTATATTGATGCTAGAAGACACTGCTTGCATTACGATGCTCTAAAGGACATTTTAAAATGTGATGTAGCTGTGTCTCCTACGTCTCTTCACTAGCAATATTCAGTTTGAGTTTCCTCCTGTTTCGTACTGAGTCTCAAAGTACACTGTGTGATAATGATCCATTTTGCACATCTACCACACTAAGGAGAGACTTGCTACTTGCAAGTATTGTCAATCTCAAGAAAGATGATAGTCAGCAGAAGATTCAGAAATTTGAATTTAAACATTTGTCTTGGTATAGGACTAACAGCCAGCAATTGCTTCCCACCAGGGACTCTCTTGGGACATTAAGCAAAGCATCTAAGCTTTACATGAAAAAAAATCCAAATCTTGTCACTAAAATTGTCTGCATGTTAATAATTTTCAAAAAAGAGGTTTTGCAGAGTGCCATATAGTAAATTAGTACATGAAAGGCCAAGCCACTAAATATTCTGGTCTTGAAGAACTTATTATTATTCCCCCTGCACCCTCAAACGGTTCAAACTTAACACATCGCAGCAGCAGAAAACCCACATGGAAATACCGCAAAATATCAAACCATCTCATTTATTGTTGCATTTTGAAATCTTGGCCCTTATATACAGTCTCCCTAATCCTAACACACAATCCAACAATGTCACTAGGGAAAGAATTACCAGGAATTTGTTTTCTTTGTTTTACTGAGCCCGTGTCTGCACGGTAGCGGGGAATGGGATGGTGATCTAGCTGGGTTAAATAACATATTGGAAAATCAGACCTCTAAACAGATAGCCTGAGAAAAAGAGAATCTTGCTTTTCTAAGAGATACCATTTGTGCAGTTCTCGCTGTCCCAAGAGACATGGTGTTGCGGCACGTAGTTGTTCAAAAGGCGCTAACCTAGCAAAGGCCTGCTATTAAAACTTGATTAGTGAATTGAAAGCACAAGACTTATTCTTCACAGTGAAAGCTGCCATTACATCAATAGGAAATGTAGCTCATTATTCTGAAGTCTAAAAATAATTCAGAAATGGCCAGTTAACAAGGTCCACTGGTACAAAGACTTCATGCTCCAGGCTTTCTGCTCACTAAAAAGCGTATTTCAGAGGGCAAATGACGAGATAAAAATCTGGAAAGTCCAGAGGAGGATGAAGCCTTTTTGATTACAGGATTTGATGTATCTTTTGGCCAGTACAGAGCAGTTGATCGTGTATTTGATAAAAGGACACAAAGACCTTAGTTCTGACGAATCATAAAGAAGTTGGCAGCTGTATCTTTACTTGGGGACACAGCAGCAATACACCTATGATACTTATGGAGCCCATACATTGACAATACTTGCAGATAAATCACTTTTTTCATAGCGAGGTTTTTTTCCTTATAATTAGAAAAGGCATGCAATAATACTCAGAGTCAATGAAGATCTCATGAAAATGAGATGTAAAATAACAGAACTATCATTCAGTTGCACTGCAGGGGACTCCAAGTCCTAAGGACTCTAATGGATCTCCAAGTCAATTATTTTCTTGGCTATCAAAACTGAAGACCCATTAAAAACCTTACAAGGGTGACTGGGATGCAAAGACTGAATCCAACTTCTACTGCATTCAATGAGAAAAATTCCATTGACTTCAGCGTGCCTTAGGTAAGAGCCCTGGCTGCAGGGTTTGATCCTTTTTACTTGCTGGTGACTTTGAAAGAATCTTCGTTCTTGGTTTTGTTTTTTTCTGGAAAAATTCAAGAGTTTGAAGGCAGGTGGGAGACTGTCCCAAGAATGGGGGCACAGTCATTTGATGGACCATAAACACATACTGGCCTGAAAGAGGTGAGCAAAAGCTGGGAATTAAGCATTTTAAATGGGGAAAGAATAAAGCAAAACCTCCTTGAAACAAAACAGTTTCAGTACACAGACAGGGAAAAGTGACAGGAAAAAAGTTTACAATCATTACTACTACTAAAATGAAGTATGAAAACAATTATACAATTCAAATGCCAAAAGCAGTTAGATCTGCTAAATCACAAATAGAAGACAACTGTAATCACTGAGTAGACAGCACAACAATTTGTGCTACCACTTAGAACTATCATTTATTAGCATATACAATGATCTCCCAAGGCAATATGCAGTTAAAATAGCAAAGACATTTAAACAGAGATTTATGATAATATAGGATTTTAATAATAGCTGATATATCTGTAGGATACTTTCTATCAAAAGCTCTCAGATAATTAAATAAACAATGGGCCAAGTCCCATAAGCATGTATAAATGTACTCTCCTTTATGCGTATGAACAGTGTTAATAGCTCCTATGGGACTATTCATATATGTAAAATTGGATGAGTACCAATACACAACTCCCATGAAAAGCTGCCATGACTGCAAGACACAAACAGGCCACCAATCCACTGCAGGATTTGTAATGAGAAAAGTAGCAAATAAAGCAAGTTCAACTGAGGACTCTTAAGAAAACGGCCCTAGAATATATAGTGTCCGTGCATACCAGATGTACGAGTTCAAAATCTTCTAGAAAATAATGACAGCCTTCAAAACACTGACAAACAGACGAGAAGACCATCATTGTTCTGCCTTAGCAGATGGAAGGCTAAACTCAAATAATAGAAAGGCATGGTGGTTGTGTAGTGTAGCGAGCCGTAGCTGGAAAGTCTGAAAATCAAAGTAGATGTTACACAGTTAAAATAATTTTAAAGGAATACTGCTTTCCCCCACAGAATGAGATTGAAAAAACAAGAAATAGGTCAACATCTCTGATAGAAATACTTTTAAGATACTACGTAAATTGCACTGACACTGGAAAAAAAAACCCCTTAACTTATGACTGATCAATCTGTGACCCCAAAGTCTCTTCAGGTGCAAATCTTTAATGAGACTTCAGGCTGCAGCCTCTGGTGCTAGTTCTGAATTATGAACAGAGAAGGCGTTTCTTGTAGGAACCTATGGATCTGTAGGATGCCAAGTAAAACAACCTAACATCTCCTGCAACTCAACATCTCCTGCCTGCATTACGTGTTTCTTTGCTTTACTCTGTGCATGTGAAAAGGATCAAAATATAGGGTATCTACTAAGCATCTTACGGAAAATATCTGCTAGCTGCTCCACTTCTCTTGCATTACATTATCCAGGTGATAGCCTTTTTAAATATGTGTACACCATGTACAGTATAGATCTTGAACTATCATATATTCTGTATATGCCAGAGAGAAAAACAGAAATGCAAATTGTTGTTCCTCCAGTATTTTCTAAGGATAACATAGTAATTTAACTTTTTAATTGTAACTGTTTCTAATTACAGGGTTGCTGCTTTTTCTGTTTGCTTGTGTGTTTGTTTGCTTGTAGTTTTTTAAAAGAGTGTAAAAGCTCCTATAACTGGTAAGCAGCCAAGCAAAAAGAAATTAGGATCCCTCAGATTAGACAGAAATGTTTTAAAACCTTAAAGTAGTAAAACTGAATGGAATTCACAAATGAATTGCTATAGCTCTTTGAGTAATCAATTCCAATCACTATTAATAATATAACTTTCCCTTCAAAGAATTACTTTCACCTTATAAAGTCAAAGCCTGTAACCTCCTTAATCTTTAATAGAGCCTGCAACAATTACTATAAGGCATAGAGAATCTACAAATTGGAAGCCCCGCGCGATTATCTTTTTCTAACAGATTCTTTTGACGATCATAAATAACAGTAAAATTACCATAAAAATTAATAGTACTACAGTTAAAGAAAATCATTATGTAAAGGTTTATGAATTTTGCAGCCATTAATAGACATAAGTTAATGAGCCATAGGCTTTCCAGAATATGATATCAGATATTTTTCCACCAATGAAACTTTCAGAGTTCCAAATCCTTCAGAGGTCACCAACTTCAAAAATAGAATAGAAAGGTACTGTTTAATTCTAATGTAAGTAAAAATGAAACAGAAGTATTAGAGCAAGTATGGCAATTTGAACAGTCTAATAAAACAAGACAAGGAAATCTACCTTGTCAACAGCTTGGAATGAAGAAAGACAAAACTAGAAGTTAAAGATGAGTAAGATGCATTTTGAACACACTCTGCATATTTTAAATTCACATGTACACAGATTCATAGCTTTAAGCTAGAAGAGAAAGTTAGGATCAGGGCTTATAGACACAAAGTCATGGAGAAATTTATCACACCCCTTGGAAATATGTTCCAAAAAAGCTTATTGAAAGAATGTGCATTTTGACAGCAGCAAGTAAAGCTGATCTTCCATTCCATTACTCTTCTGCTGTATGCATAGAAAGCTTCAAGCTCACAGTAACAAAGTGTCCTTGTTTTGGCTGGGATAGAGTTAATTTTCTTCCTAGTAGTGCTGTGTTTTGGATTTAGTAGGAGAATGCTGATAACACCCTGGTGGTTCCGTTGTTGCTGAGCAGGGCTTACACCAGGCAAGGCCACCTCGGCTCCCCCTGCTCTGCCAGGGGCACAAGGAGCTGCGAGGGGGCACAGCCAGGACAGCCAACCCCAACTGCCCACAGGGCTATTCCAGACCCTATGGTGTCATGGCCAGTATAGAAACTGGGGGGAGTTGGCCGGGGGGCAGCAATTGCTGCTTGGGCACTGGCTGGGCATCAGTCGGTGGGTGGTGAGCCATTGCATTGCGCATCACTCGCTCTGTGTATACTATTATTATTAATAGCAGTATTATTACCAATACTATTTTACTTGATTTTATTTCCGTTAAGCTGTTCTTATCTCAACCCACAAGTTTTCTTACTTTTCTGATTCTCTCCCCCACCCCACCAAGGTGGGGAGGGGCGGGGAGTGAGTGAGGAGCTGTGTGACACTTAGTTGATAGCTAGGGTAAAACCATGACCAAAAAAAATATCAAGGAAGCATGACTCCTACAGTAACAATGGTCTTTGGTTTTGTCAGTCGTATTTTTAAAGAAACTGCAAATATCTAAGTTTCTAAAATGACTAATAGAACTCGCTACAGCACAAGAAACATCCACATGTCATCCATTTTAAAGAAATAAAAGGGGTTTTTTTAATATTTCCCCTTGGACAGTAACTGCCAATTTCTTGACTTAAACAAGTAGGTACAACCTCAGTAGCATAAATTCAATGACATTATTTGACATGAACTTACGATCTGGACCCAGTGGATAGCATGTTGCACTGCTGCTCCTATTCCTCTGTAGCCTTAAGAACAAGCATTTATTCACACTTTCACATGCTATTACAACATATTTATTTTCAAAGTAAATTTCAATGAAAACTTCCTTCCATATGTGACTTTGCTTTTTGGTGTCGTTAAGAGCAGAAGACTGAAGGCTCCCACAATCTTGTTTATAATCATGTACTAGATAAATAGAATGGTTTTAGAGAATAACAGAATCAACAGAATCCTAATTAAAAGTAGCACCCAAAATTGTCAGATACATGACATATTAGACACTTAATCAAGACACTAAAGATAAATGTTTTGAAAGAAGAAGTTCTAGGAGGCTTTGACTGGCTTTCTTTACTAATCCTAGAAGTAATTTAAGAGTTGACATAATTTTCACGGTCAGTATGTTCAGTCCTGAAATTATACTATAAACCAGCTTCTACAGCTTTTCAGCTGATGAATAATGGTAATACAGACAGGGGGAAAAAAAAAAAAGATCTTTACCTTGGAACATCTTAGAATTCTTTACGAGGTGCTGATCCTTTTGTAGTTTGTATTCTTTAGACGATGCTTGCTTACATGTTAAAGAGAGCTTGTAAGACAGTTCAAGACACTTCTTCCTGTAAAATGTTTTGTACTGTTGACTTTGAAGTGAAATACTCGGCCACTTTCAAAACAATATAGTAACAAGCTTCAGATCCTTTAGGCTGGATTTTCAAAAGCATTTCAGTATCCTGAAGCCATGTTGCCTACTTTGTCAAAATATGCCAAATATTACTAATTGATGTAACAATTTTAAAAGGTGTAAACATACTTGTGAGATTAAACAATTACAGTTTGAAAATTATGACGAAGTGTCCAGCAAGTACTACCAGAGTCACAGTCACAACCACATTACACCATAGACTACAAAGCCACTTACATTAAGATAGTATGCATATTATTCCCTTTTTAAAGCTTACATGTTGATACTTAAGTGCATGAAACTCCTTGTACATAAGAAAGCTTAAAACATTGGAAAAAACTTGTCATTAAATAGCTGCCCTTGTATTTTGTTAAACACTTCTCACTACTGATGAGCAATGAAAATGAAAAAGGTTCTTTCTTTTTCTACCATTTATTCATTTCTTTCCTACTAGAAAGTTATGACGACATAGATAACAAAACACACACCAACATGATTATTAGGAAGGTATTTAATTGTGTATTTATGTCCCATCAAAACCAGACTGATATAGTGACACTACATTGTACTTTGCAGGAAGCTGGATTTAAAGGAGATTATGTGCTTAACTTTTTATTTTACCAGCATTTCAACATCATAATTGAAAATCTCTCAGCAATTAAAAGATTTTGATCCTAGAGAAGAAAGCCTCAAGACTGTTGTGTAACACATGATACGAGATAGTATAGGAATGGTATTTAAAAAAAATTATAAACCAACTTGAGATGCACTACTGAATGCAGGTGATGAGTAAGAATCATATACAAGTAAACATGAAATGGTTTATACAACCTAGTTACCATTTTACACTTTGAATTACAATTACAAAAAATCAAGATACTGCACCTTAAATATATATATTCAAATTTTACATGTACTTTTTAATGGTAAAACACTAAAGACAAAAGATAAAAATGGCTTCACTTTAAAGGGAAAGGAAAAGAAAAAAAAAAAAAGATACGTCCCAAGAGTCAAGTTAAAGATCCAGAAGTCAGGACTAGGAGGGAAAAGGAAGATAAATAATTTAGCACTAAGCATAACTAAAGCCTGTCAGTCTGCCAACTTTAAGAGAAATAAAAAGGTTTACAAGGATCCTGAGAGTTTTTACAGAACCTCTAGGGTTTTGAAAAAAGAAATCCAGAACGAGAAAAGAGTTCTGAAGTATTCCGCACAAATAGATTTTAAAGACACTGATTAGACTGTGAGAATAACGGCATGGGAAGATTCCTTTAGTCCAAAATTAGACTGTTCTCTGGTGTTATGTTTGCCCTCCTGTATCATCACCAACTGCATCATCAGTAGGGCTGTCTCTTCTCAGACACATCACCTTGTCAGAAGCCAGGGATGTGCTTATGGGAGACCAAAACACATCAGTATCATTTTAAATAATATGGCTAAGCCTGTGTTTGGCATTATATGTACAGACACTGCACAACAGAGACACAGTTGTTCTTTTAAGATGAACCACACATTCATGCTTAAATACCAATTCTGATTGCCTTTGAGTTGAGTAATTTCTGTGTTTTGGAGTGTCAATATTCATGGCTTAACATAAGACAACTAAGCAAATAAAAACCTTAGTAAGCCTTGGCCACTCAGCTCTTTATGGGAAGAGGGTGGTGCAGGGCAGAAGAAAGGGGAAGATTCACATTATTTTCTTCTACTTCAATTTTTTTCTCTTACTGGTTTGTTTTTTTTTTTTCTTTGCAATAAGAATATATAGTGACGTCCTTTGAATTGCAGTTTAACTCCTGGTTTTGTGCAAAACCTGCACCTATGGAAAAAATTTTAATTCCATATCATCATAGCTTTTTACTTCAAACTAAGATGTAACTTTGTACTTCATTGCTCAGACAATGTTAACTGTAGGAGAATCACAGAAAGGAACCAAGTTCATTTAAGACAAAGCAATTTTGAATTGCATTGATTACAGTGATCAGTCTATCACTTTAATGTCATCTCAACTGACATTTATTAAAAAGACATACATGTGACAACCCATTGATCCTTAACACTGTAGCTGAGATAAAAAGTCTATTTGCAAAGGAAAATTACTTCTTTAATTAGAAATGGAGTATCATTTTCTCTTTTCTTTGTTAGAACTTCAGCAGCCACAGATCAAATATATCACGGGAGGGGTTGTAGAATCTGCCATCTAGTTTGATTTAAAAGTCTTCATAGTTAATCATTCAAGGTTGTACAAATGCGCACTTGAGATGGGAAAGAAAACAGGTATATTCCGCCCATATGGAGGCACTCCAACTCCCTATTGCTTAGGAAAGGTCTCGGAGATGAATGTTTTACTTCTTGGTGGACTCTGCCGTAAGACCAAAGTTCAGGGGACAGGGTCACTACTGCTTCAAGTCCCTCTCTACACATGGAGTCAAGCAGCAAACAAAAATTGTTCCACAGACTTTCAGTAAGATTTTCAATGAGTTAACTATGACTAGGCACACACCTCTCCTAATGATAAACTATTTAATAAAAGTATTCACCGAAAAAGAATCCCGCATGTATTTGCCAAAGAATATACCGTAGAAATGCTGAATCTTGCCAGTCATTTAAATCTATATGGAAAAAATGACTCTCAGTCTACCAGAAGATATTCCACAAGCAGATAAAATCATAAATGTGTCTGATACACTGTGAACAACATGCTGTTCTATAAAGTCCAGGAGGATTCCTTGTTGGTGAACAGAATTTTGAAGCCAAGTAATTTAATCTGTGGACCTATAAAATCCTATTTTTAACATTCTGTTTTCTCTTTGTACAACTCCAAAATGACATATTTGGGAAACCTTACACTTCCTACAGTGTCTCTTAGTTCTAGGGATAGCCAGTCTGCTTCTGTTAGAGGTGAATCTCTCTATCAATTAAATTGCCTTTTTATAAACTGTATTAATGATTTCCTATCAATCTCAGAAATGCAGGGGCATCTCCACACTCTACAGATGTGCATTCTACCACTCCTTCTACTGCTCTCGCGGTAGAAATGAAGACAATGGTACATTTGCATGACTCGCTACAAACTGCTATTCCAGTTTCGACCTTGCCTGCCATCTTAGTGCTAGACTACTAGTCGTAGTTTATACTCTACTTGAAAAGCATAATTCAACAGATATGGGTTTATTTTCTCTAAGTTTTCAGGATGAAAATCACAAACTAATACTAAGGTGGACTACACGAGTAAATCTACACACTTATGGAATCAGACCTTTTATATCAAGTGGAATTAACTCTGGATAGTTAACTCCTGCTCCATTCTGCCCATCAATTTAAATCAGAAAAATTCAATACACTGCTGATTTCTTAGCTGAATACAGAGTCTAGATGATAAAAAAATGTCAAGACTGAATGATTATTTTCAAAGGTCTTCAAGACCTTGAATTATTTAGATTCTGTTGTGCAGTATGTAACCGTTAGGCTTTACTTAAATTGCTGCCTACAAATAAACTACCAGTAACGCATCATCTAGTCATAGAAATAACTTAATTGGACTGCTATTAGATATTTAATTGCTTTCACAATGTTTGCACACTATTTGTCTATAAAGCTTAGATAAATATTTGCCTTAACTCATTTGAATAAGCTATCAATTCCCTTGCAACAATAGACAAAAATCTGCATTCCTGTTTTAACTTGCCCCAGGGTACAAATTAGAACTTTCCGATGGCAGATCCTTGTTTTGCTATAACTCTACGGCTACGCAAGTTCTCATAGATGATGGCTACTGAAACACGTAAGTCTGTATCTCCAGCCATTGATGCACGCTACAGGAGCTGTGCAAAAATTCCCTGTACAACCTCTGAAAATTTAGCTCTCAAACATCTTGAAATGCAGAATTGATTGACTGTCATCATTGTTCACAGCAAATAATTTTCATCTTTAACTAGACTCAACTGGTGAAATACTCAGCTGTTACCAATCAGCAAAAGTAATTTCAATATGACTACAGCTATTGTACACAAGATACAAATTTGGCCCACAGTTTGTAGCTCCATTTGAAATAGCTCTGTATGAACACATAAAAGTGTAAATTAATAATTGATCTGTTGTAGGTTAAGGAAAGGAACCAGCACATGTAGAATTTGGGGTTTAATCTCTAAAACTGGGCAGGAAGATCTGAACCAGGATACCAGAATCACAATTATTCAGCTGAAACAGAGAATCTGGTCTTCCAAGGTTAGGTTGAGATTAAGGAGAATTCCTAGTCTTTGTATGTGTTACCGTTTAAGCAGTATCTTGACATAGAGCTATAGATTTACAAACATAAATAGAGAGCCTAAATTAGCAAATTCTATGTAAAGATATAATTTTATGCCTAGAACTTGATTAAATGAATGCAAATACTTTAGAAGTATGAAAAAGTTTCTATTCAGGATAGCAGAACTACTTGAGTTGAGTGATTTTTATATTATTAGTTTACAAAAGGTAAATTATGTATAGGAGACTAGGACAATACAATATAACAACAGAAACCAAGAGCCTCTCTCTAGAACTAGTGCTCTAAATACAGGATACAGTTGCTGTACAGAAAGGATGACTTATATGAAAAAATTAATGGATGGAATTCATATCTGCTCCAATTCCAGAATCTAGTGTAGGATGATGCTAATATCATCTAATAATATCAGGATCAAAGATGAGTGGAATAAAACTTCCAATTTTAGATGCTCTTTATCTGCAGGTGTGAATGTATAATGAATTCTCGCCACTGGCTCCCTATTATAAATCCAATGATTTTGTACTCTATGACAGCAGTTTCTACAATTTTCTTTTGGCACAACCTGCTTAGAATATATGACAAAACAGCAGGGTGCCAAAACGTTTTTCTAAATGATCTGCTTTGCAAGACAGCTTCCAAGTGTGACCCTGTTGAATCTTATCATTACTCTTGGAATAGAATAAATATGAAAGAAAGAACCCACATATCACCTACTTAAGTGGGCATTTCTTTGTTTCTTTTACATACTACTTCACATCTATGCCAAAGTATTCATTCCAACATATAAAGAATTTTAAACCCAGGTTAAATAAAAAACCATTATTGGGTAGGATAGAATTGCACTATGCCTATTTTTGAATCCTGCTGTCTCAGACAAGTGTAATGAATCATTTGATGTCATCTCAATTACCATGTTAGCTCTAATCAAATGAATTGCTCTTCCTATCCATTCCTTGTATGGAACTCCCTAAATTAGATGGCAGAGTTTTTCCATTGGACAAACCCATCCTCTGGCAGATTACAAGGACCAGGATTTGACAAGATTCAAGCTACAGAATAAGGCTGGATGACTCTATACTTTAATTGAATATCAGATCATGTTAATGAAATAGAGAGGCATTTCATTGCAATTTATAGTGATGATTCAGTGTTTAATTGGGAAGAAGCGTTTATGTGCAAAAGCTACATCAAAACCAGGGTGGGGATCATGATACATCTTCACAAATATAGCTCTGAATTAAGGTAGATTCCAGTTGCAACACAAATTTCCAAAGGCTTCTAATTTTTTCACCTTCACATGACATGCCTTGCTGCCAACACCAAGAAACCGACAATGAGGATTAGTAGAATGCATTAAGAAAGGTTGCTGAGGTACACACACGCAAGGAAAAGGGAGCACAAAGAGAGTTAACTGCGGCTTGTTCCCTCTTCCTTTCTCAGTCTAGGAACCCTTCCATATGCTGTGCTCTGTTTATTATTTCTGCATTGCATCAGGAGGGAAATATTCACACTGAGCCACAGGGATTAAAGACTAAAGCTCTAGAGAAGTCAGATCACATCCGTCATATCCAGCTGTTTTCAATTCCAACACCTCACACCTGCTTTTATTTATTATTCCTGGGCTAGACAAGACAGGGCTCATTTTTCAATCTTTAAAAGCTTTCTTAAGACACAAATCAGTCTATTCCTTTCCCTTTTGCCTCTGCAATAGCCCACATTAAAACAAACTACTGAGGTGGGGAGGATCTGACCTAACAGGAAGCCACCCAGAGGCTGGACAGCTCCCTCTTACCTCACAGCATGGTGACGACAGCGCGAAACTGGAGCAGAAACACCATCAACTCCAAAAATTTGCTGTTAGCAGAGACTCTCAACCCCATTTACTCCCACAGATTTTAATTGCTTTGTTTTTAATTTACATTGCAAACAGACTCAAGAGGTTTGGGCAGCAGTGAATTCACAAACTAATTCATGTACTACGTTATGCAGTGGGATCTCCACTTTTACATAGTTGAAGCTACCGTTCCACAGAGCCTGTTTGTTAGCAGCCCTGCTGAGTTGGCTTCTAGTCTCTGTTAGGAGATCACACCACCTCAGCATTTGATTGTCCTTTTTTATGAAGTAATTTTTCCAGACAGGGACTCATAAGTCATCCTTTTTGCAATCTTCTCTCGTGTCACAGGCTAGTCTTACATTAGGATCCTTCTTATTAACTGCTCAACAGTAATTATTCAGTCACATTTAAAATGCAAGCCAGACATACCAGACCTCCTTGTACTTACTGCACAAACACTTTCCATTTGCAGTTGTCTCATATACCTAACATACCAGGTTATTATTTGATGGAGCAAACTTGTATCTTGTTTGCAATTCATTCAGCTGTTATGGGGGAGGCATTCTGCTTCTTCCTTTCTTTGCAACCTGATGATCAGGATGTCCACAGGAGCTAAAGTGACTCACCAAGCACTATGCTTTAAATAAGCATGAGCATCAGGAAACACAAGGGAACATGGAGACAGAGGTGCCAGTGGAAGCCAATGAGAAAACAGCTAGTTGCTTTTGCAGATTTTACCCTTAAATACATCTTGCTTTCTTGATAAGTGAAAAGATAGATGGAGCATACAGCGGTCAATAAAAACATCATGAAAGTTTCATCAGTTCATTAATTTTCTCTGTATTTAATTGCTCATAGAAGAGAAACGAAAGTTTCTTTGTCCTTTTTAAACAAGCTTTGATACTGTTTTGGAGTGCTACCTTTTAAAGAGAAGATATATCAGGCAACCACAATAATAGGTAAAGATGTATTCTAAAATAGTTCTAAGACTAAAAAACTAGGAGACTTCTGTTCTCTTCTTGTCCTGTTGATGACCAGTGACTTTGATCTACAGCCAATGAGTCATTTCAAATATTGTTGATCTAACATGGATGGTGATTACTCAACTCCTCTTACGATTTTTAGCACATATTTCCATAGCTATATATACATCATTTTTTAAATCTGCCAAGTAGATAGAAAGTCTTTCCACACCAAATGAAACAGGCCCTTAAGTTCATAAAACATTTTAAATTCTCGCATGAAATTTAGCACTGAAACACAAAGTATTACGGTTTGTAATAACAAAATACATTAGGAGATGCTGAATACATTTGCTTTAAAAGGCAACTCTGCCCCACTATTCTTTAAAACATAAAAGAACCACCATCAGTCTGAATTCAAAACTGAACTGATTCATTAAAACTTGGATAGCGTGTCATAAAACATACCTATAGTTGCCATAATACTGATGTGCTGTAAATACTATCCAGTTTTTGGAAGAGTAATGCACACTTACCAGGCAGACATCAAGGCAATTGCCCATGATACAATGTTTAAAAAAAATAGATTGTACGGTTTGCAGTAGCATCAAGTCTCTATTCAAGTGTAAAAAAATTAATTGACTCCATCTGTATTGGCCTAATGACTGATTAAATGACTAATCACGGAAGTCTTAATTAAAGTCATTTTTCTGTACAGAAGAGGATGGAGGGAGGAAGGCAATCATTAATGTGTTATAATGTATGTCAGATTCCATTTGTGCCATTTACTAACAGCCATCAAATGAGTAATTATGCACAAGGTCATTCTGTAAACTTTCTGCATACATCAGACTGATTGGATTAGGGCTTGGTGCTTGGCTAGGTTCTGCATGTGGCTGCTTTCTTCCAATCACAGAACAGGTAATTAATATTGCTCAGAATAAATAATAAAGGAAGTTGACATTTTCTCTTCCATCTTCGCACCAGCCAACCCAAAGATTCATATACAACTTTCATACGTTGTTGGATGAAGTCCCATACCTCATGCATTAAATCAAGCCCGTCCTCCTCAGCTATTCAATATTCTGAATGTATGAATTGACAGGGATTGTCGTTACACAATGAAATTCTGTATTATGCAAGGAATTTTTCCTGCATGAATAAAATGACCAGGCAAATAGAAGAATCCTTTTCAAGTAAAGCAAGATGACAGTGTAAAACTTCACGTTTTATTTGCCAGCCACCTGACTACCCTGATGCATAGTGACCTTTGCTATGGAAAAATAACAAGCTGCTTCCACCTCAACAGCTGAGACTAATCTATTTAAAACAATGTATTAAAATGAGTAACAGAATAAAAAAATGTGTCTTGAGATTAGATAAACCAACTTTCCATTTGCATGCAACTCATATATAGGACCTACAATTTTTGATGAAATGCTGCATATAAAATGTTGAAGTCCAAAGTAAAAATTGTGACACACAAAATATTTTGGTTGTTGACAGCTGTCCTGAAATTTCTAGAAAACCTTATTTGCAGCCACAGTAACTCTGCCATATGACTAGCTGCAACAGTTTTGCATCTCCCAGATGACAGTACACTATCTCGTGTATAAAACAACCTTTTTTATAAAACTAAAATTAAATCTATCTTAACAGGGAAAAAAATAAGTTGGTATAGTCCTGGTGCTATTATCAGCAAGTGTCCAATTCTGTAAACATTACTATCCTTCAAAATCCTGAATTCAAATGTGCAGCACTGATGTGAGTGACAGTTGCAGAATTAGGTGCCACGTAAGTTCCAGTTCTTCTAAAATAACTGAATCAACTTTTAGTAGAGTATGTTTCTTCAATTGCTATTGCCTCTTTTTCCTAAACAGAAGTATTCTGACCAACAATCCTGATAAAGATCTCTGCAGCGACACTGAAAATAGACATCCCTCCTGTGAACATACAGCGTGTTGCTTTAAAGTACACCCAACTGACTAAAAATAGTGCTCAGAACATGGATGGAGAAGCTAAAGAGAAAAAAAAAGATTAAAAGAATCTGAAGTCATGACTATGTAACGTCCAATTACACTTTTGGCATGACTAAGTACTATCCTGTCTAAACCATTCAAAGTCATGCAAGTCACAGAAAAATCTATGTAAAGCTACATCAGCCAGCTCCATCCAGATTTCAATGAAAAAACACAGTTTTCAATTAGTTCGAATTAATTATAACACAAACTTGACCCTACTTACCACATAACTGAAGAAAACAAAAATATGTGACAACAAATCCCTGGTTGCAAATAACTGTCAGTGTCACATATGAAAGAAGTTCATTTTACTAATAAAGGAAATGGAATTGACTGATAGATTTAAAATTAAATTCAGCTATTCCATAAATGTAATTCAGAGTTTTAAGGTGGTTCTCGAGGCTTATAAAAAGCACTGAGACTCAAACGTGCCACTCCCTGGGCTTCTAGAGAATTAATGAATCTTCGTTTCATCTTCATTTGAAGACACATACATTTAAAATAACCACAAAATCCATCACCACCAAACCAGAACACTCCAAAATAAACATACATATGGCACAGTAAATCTTCCAAACCTGAAGATATTTTTATGAAATAACTCGACACATTCTGCATTATTCTGCTAATGCAAATGAAAGCTTGCACAACTCCCTAAATTATAGGGTGGTGTGCCATTCTTAATCTTCATAGAAATGTAGGAGTTCCTGTTTCAATCATTTCTATTGTCTGAAATACACCAGATGATAATGGAGTGGCTGCCACTGTAGGCAGAGCCTGACTTCTAGGTGAAGCTAATGACTCAGTGTATGACTTACTGTGGGTTTGAAGGAATTTATAGACAGCGGTGAAGATCGATGTGCGAGACAGCTGCAAGTACATTAAGTGACCTGTCTGAAACTTCAGCATTGTCTTTTTTCTATGTACATTGATTATAAAGGTTATTCCTGACCTTTGATTGTATAAAGTATTTAGGACAAAGTCAAGCATTTCAAGTACCTGAAAAGGTAAATCCTCTTTCTCAGCACACAAGTACATACCCTTCACATCATAGCATTAAAGTCCAACTACGCTTGACTAACAGACAGCCTTCTCCCTCTCTTTTTTTTTTTTATTTCTGCAAGTATTTAAAAAAAAAAAAATATTAAGGTATCTTATGCTCAAAGACAGACCGCAGAAGAGATGGTGTCCTATGAGAAGGTACCTCCAGCTATTCTAGATCCAGAAATCTGGGAGTTTACAACTCTCTAGGCCGCTTAATGGGCTAAAGCAAAATAGGTTCAGACTAAGGTGCTGGAATGCAGCCAAGCGAAACCATGTAAGGAAAAACACAACAAAAAACCCCCAGTGTACACTGGTCATACTGCAAAAATGAGGGAGACAGTTGCTGCATGTGGTAAATGCAGCATTTCTCAAAGTGCTTTCAACAGTTAGGTACCTCTGATTTCTATTATTATCCACTGCACATTGTCCTGTCTATTTTGACATTAACGTGACTTCTTATATTGGTTAAAAATGAAAAAATACCTTGTCTGCTACAGAGAAGCTATTGCAAATCAGTGGGATCACCTGACTAGATGCTGGAATCTCTATGCCTGCTCACATCAGCAAGTCCTATTATAATTATGCTTTGCCATTAGCTGAACTAGTGAAAAAGGTGGAGAATTAGTCATCGTGGCAGATTTGCTCAAGTCAGTATTTTAAAAAGCCTGTAACCTACTATACAGTAAATAAATTAAAGCAAACACTGGAAAACTTACCAATAAGCAGGCTACAGTAAAAGTCACTTTCATCACAATCCAAATAATGGGAAAGTTAAACAATACCTTTCCCTCAACTGTTGCAACTGTCATCCGTCTCAGAGGATCTCTCCATACTCATTTTGTCGGTTAAGAAATGCAAATTAGATATCCCCTATTCTTCTACTTGTTTTGTACAGTGAGCACAATTTCTGCATGAACGTCCAACTGTATTTCCATCCTCTTTGTGTCACAGAAACCTCATTTACCAGTCATTCTTCTCCATATGAAAAGATCTATAATGAGGAGTCTTTCTGTCATTGCCCTGCTCCTCTGAGTCAGGAATTTTCATTTCCCCCTAATACTTGCTGCTGTAGCTGCAATTTCATTTACTGTCATCTCATACCACAGCCGCAATGCAAGCACATCTGCGGCTGGATCATGGAACAGATTCAGTATTGCTTTCAGAGTTGCATATCGATTAAATGGTTATGAGAAACCAGAGGTTTTGTTTACTGTGTTCTCATATGGTACTTATAAAAAGGAAGGTTTATTCACTGTATTTGAAATGACCATTTATTTTTCCAGTTAGTCACCTAGCAAAAATATCTGTATGAGCATACAGGACTAGGAGATCTACCTGCACATACATTCTCTCAGAAAATGATTAAAAAGCCATGAAGTTATCCAAATCTAAAAATATATTTTTAATTCACATCTAAGCAGTATCCTGAAAGAAACCAATTATTGTTTTGTTTTGAGGAAATAAGGCTGTTCAAAAAAATATTTCTATTATTCTCTTTTTTTAACTCACATACAAAGCAATTCACACATGCTGAGCCAAATTTAGCTTTGGTGCAACTCCAGGAATCGGTTGTATCAGGACAGATCAGCTCCATCTAGGAAAGCAGTAGATGTCACGTTCTCTTTGTTGAATGCTAGAGTTTCTGTAAGTCACTCTCCTGACATTTACAACTTCTCTTGCTCTTCCAGGCTGTTCAAAACTGCCTTGAATTTTTGAAAAGCTTCCTATTTAGTTGCCTGCCTGCCATACCTTTGCATTAGCAAAATTACAAAATGAGCATCTTCTCTTTTTCCAATTGGAATTAAAGGAATAAGATTTGAAAGTTTGTGACTAGTATCTAAATCAGGTAACAGCGAAATGGACCATCAGCCAGAGCCAGAATTTTGCATTTTAAGTGTTCCAGTATGATAAAGGAGACCTAACACCTCTCCCAAGTTGGGCTTCCGCAGACACCTTGTTCTTCCCTACAACAGGGTAAGAAGATTTAAAAGTTCACCTAGACCTTGACACTGGGCAAGGAAAGCTTACTCCAGTTAAGATTTTACAGACTGCAGTTAAGTTTGAGTTGCAGAGCTGGAAATGGATTTGTAGCTTCTATTAGCAGCATTAAAAATCATTCGTTTACAGACACTGTCCTGATTAAAAAAACCCAACCCTTTCCTATAGTCAGTGTACAAAGTCAGTACTCTTGGGGGGCTGAAATAGGAAGCTACCTGAAAGATGTCACAAAAGTTTCTATGAAACAAATCACAAACTTTTCAACAGCTAATTTGAATTCCAATAGGTAAAAGTAGAACAATATCTAGGCAATCTGCAATTCATACGTAAGCCCACTGATGGAAGTTAGAAATAACTTCACTTTTTTAACCTGTAAGGATGCAATTTCAGGTGGGTTTTTGGATTACATCCGAATTCATTTTTATAACGATAATTCTACCTGGTTCCTGCATGAAGGAATGTGCCATTTGTCCATCCACAATTGAAGATACATGTTCAAAGAAAATGTTGGTATTTCCATTTTAATTAAATATTGAGTCTACAAGCCTCAACATGGAACATAATATGAAACTATAGCGTATATGCAGAATAAAATACCTATACCTTCCTGAGCCTGTAATTATGAAACAGTGCAAGGTAATTCTTTCCTATCAAGAAAAAAAGCAATGCCAGTGTTGTTTTCAAACAGTAAAAGCACAGAAAGCATGCCAATCATGCACTGAAAATCTACAGCTGGAGTTTACTTCTGATACATTAACACCACAAAGGGTCATAATAAACTACTTTCTTCACCTAATTCCATTCTAGACTTTCAGTAAACTCAAAACTAGGGTTTTTTTCTTTTCCCCAGAGAGCAGGGATTTTCTGTGCTTAAATAAACTATAATTATGGTGCCACAGTTGTTCAAATCACCCTTGCAAAACTTGACTAACCTAGTAAGCAGAGTAGGTTTTTTTTTTTTTTTTTTTTAATTTTTTTTTTTAATGTTATCTAATCCTATGTAATGCAATTATGGAGGTTCGTTTAAACACACCAGTTTTACACTAGCAAGGTTAGACGTAATTACTCAGTGTAATCACAGCAACACAGAAATCAGCAGACTGCAAAACTTCCTGAAAAAACGGGTAGTAGATCTGATGGCTATTTTAAAGGTGCAGTGAAACCTCCCACACCTACTTCATTTGAAAGAGGGGGAAAAGCTCCAACAAAATAATGAAAATGCTTAATAAAACAAACACCCAAAAACGCAACACCAAACACTCTCCAAATTGAAGGACTGAGAAACATTGTTCTTGCAAGCACAAGCTCAGGTTATAAGGAAGTAAAAGATGTATTCGCATAAAACATGAAAGGCAATATTACATCACAGTGGTCAGCTAAGACAAAGACCAGGCCATTGGTCCAAGAGAATAACACCAGTTAGGAGTGGTGTACTGCAAAGAGATAAAAACTGCTTTCGGCAGACAGCATTCTCCAGCTGAGCAGCAGGAATACTGATTCACACATACCTGCTGTCTTCCATTTTCTCCTGCGAGACTGTCATCTTCTCAGCTTTCTCAGCAGATATCCTGCCACTTGGCTTCTTGCCTCCTTTCTACAGAAAAGAAAAAAAAAAAAGAAAAGAGTAGTATTTCTGTAGTGCTTAAGTGCCAAAAACAGTGTAATTTATGATGTGCTAGTGTTTTCCTTTGCATTCATAAGTTAAGAACAAATGCAAAATCATCAGTACTTGAATATGGTGGATTTTGATTTACATATATTAAGATTCTCTCGTGATTTCCTATTATTTATTTCTGTAAACAAAATTGGATCCTGGTCACTAAACTATTAGCATCCCCTACAGTAACTTGAGCCAAATCATAAAAAAATAAAAGCCTGAATGTACAACTCAACACCCAAAAGAATTTGAAACCAGAAGTTATATCAAATTGTCTGATCTGAAACTCTTATCTGCTCTTCTTTTTTAGAACTAAAACCTTACTGGAAGTGAAGTAAATAGTTACCTTATCTGTACCTGAACTTTCACAATGGGCATATCTCATTTTCTCAGTTGGAACAATAATATCTAGGCTTTTCCCCAGAATTTTCCCTTTCACTTTCAAGTCTTCAGTCAGTAAACCAAGTTATTTTCTGGACTAATATCTGGAATTTTTGAATTACTACACCATTGTTTTCTTCATTTTAGTGTATCGTATCCATGCCAATACAGTATTTTACATTAAGGTTGGCATAGAAAGAAGTTTAATAGCTTTTACTTTTCTTCCTTTTCTGGAATATTCTTCAGGATCCCACTGTAAGAAGTACTGCAAAGCCTGAGAAATTATGTTGACAGCATTACACAAAATATGGGTTGTTTTTTTCCTCTTTTCATTCAGGTGTAACAGAACTGATGCCATCTTACACGGTTTTTGTCACAACCAACACAGCAAAGAATTACATAATACTGCAATTAGTCATGATAATTTTATACCAACCCACCCTGCAGGAACTCAAATTTCACAATTGAATAACTTCTGTTCCCTGAAAAACCTGCAAGAAGGCTGTTTGGGTCATGTTCTTAATGAGTGGAAACTTGAAGAAGCATTTCATAATACAAACCAGAAGACAGGAGAATGCTTTAGTAGGTTATTTCCCATTCCGGGAGGAATATTTTGTGTTGGAAATCTGTTGTTGAATATTTCAGGACAAAATCGAAACCCAGTAGCATTTCTCTCAAATTCTGTGGGGTGAAGTGTGAAGGAAAGGTAATATTCTCACTGTAATTCTTTATCCTAGCTACCTTAAAGTAAGAAATTTCTAGTTGTGAGTGCTGCAGTTATCTCCACAGTGCTGGAACTTTATCATTATATGGCAAGATAAAAGTTAAGTCTTTGCCTCTGCAAGGACATTAAATAACATCTTTCTCTCCATTAGCTTTTGCTGTAGTAGCAGTATTTACTCTCTGGGCAATGACTGAGAACCACACTGCTTACACAATAACTCCAGGTTCTTAATGCACTACCAGTTCCAGAAAGGTTCCTCTGCCACTAAATTTAACCTTTTCATTATTATTACTAATTGATAACTCTTTTGCCACACAGTTTCAAAGGAAATGTTTAACGCTGAGAAGATACTTCTAGCAGTACACTAGGGACACAAGGCTAGTATAACTCTCATCAGGGATGTGAAATCAAGTTCAAAAAAAGTAAGGGACCCCATTCAACTTTTCTTCTTCAACAGTGCAGAGAAGGAAGAAAGAAGAGATGAACATTTCTAGCACAAACGTTCTCCTGTTTGACACAAGCCTTCAAGAGGTTTGCCCACAGTGTGTTTGCACAGAGCATGTCAAGATACTTGCAGGAACAAGGAAAGCCTACAGTTGCTACAGCCGTGTGATCTGAGGAAGCACTTGCAACAAAGGACTCTTAAATTCACGCCCTGATTCATTGTATGACCTGGAGTGAGTTGCCCTACACTGATGCACAGGGAAGTATCAGTACATACCTGGCTTAGTAGGAATGGCAGAATTATTTAATTGTCTTTAAGTCTACAGTTGTGAAATGAGGTTCTCTGAGGTTCTCTGGGGTTCTCTGATGCATTATGGTTCTATGATTCTATGAAATAGTCTTTAGAAAGAATAAGTGCCATAGCTGTTAGGCCTACAGAAGACTTGCTGTCACCTTGTACTTCTCTTGTACAGTTCTAAGTACACAAAGCAAATAATTAAATACACTTTTCAGAGGAGATAGTGAACCCAGCTCCCACCTTTATTTATGAAGCCTTCCCACCTTTCCAAGTGAGTCACTTGGAGAATTTTGCTCCCTTATTTATTTGAGGGCCTCTTAAACATCCGTGGAAATCCTACATTTAGATAACCCATTTATTAAAAAAAAATCCTTCATGCCAATCTTCAGCTGAAATAATCTCCAAAATAAACACCTTTCATTGAACAGCTGCTTAAGATCATGGTTTCAGGGTGCCTGACAGGATTTCACGTTAGTCATCTCAGAAACCTTACACATCCATAGTCCTATTTCTGTTGTCCCACATCACTGGTAATATGGCACAAAAGGTCTAGAGAGCAAACGAGATAGTATTACAGAATCCCAGCATGGCAAGGGCTGGAAGGGACCTCGGGAGCTCACCCAGTCCAACCCCCCTGCTCAAGCAGGTTCTCCTAGAGCGTGTTACACAGGACTTCATCCAGGCAGGGGGTGAAGATCTCCAGAGAAGGAGACTCCACAGCTCCCCCGGGCAGCCTGGGCCAGGGCTCGGGCACCCTCAGAGTAAAGAAGTTCCTCCTCATGTTCAACTGAAACCTCTTATGTTTCAGTTTGTGCCCACTGCCCCTTGTCCTGGCGCTGGACACCACTGCAAAGAGACTGGTTCCGTCCTCGTGATTTCTGCCCTTAAGATATTTGTATGTGTTAATGAGGTCTTAAGTATTGTGCCAGGCATTAAAAACATACTACCCAGACAGCTACCTATTAAGGTTTCCAGTTTCACATGCTTTCAAAGTGAAGCCAAAGCATCCAAATCAGAGAATCCCTCCTTAAATACCCCCTTCATGTTAATTTTAATTACAACAATTATTACTATCAGCAAGGCAAAGATCATGTGCCACCTTCGAGGGATAAGCGCCAGCAGGATGACTACTTTCATCACAACTATTCAAGATAGGGCAGCTTGACCTCTCTGGGAGTGAAATATCAATTAATTATCTTTTTACAGCCAATTCAATTACAGCACACTAATCACTTATGCAGGACATCAAGCCAGAAGTTGGGGGCAGGGGGAGCAGTTGGGGAAAGGAAGGGAAAAATATTGGCAGGGAACAGCCCTCAGTCAGGATGACAAGGCAGCAACCCTACAGTTGTTAACATCGTGCAAATAGTTATTATCTGTAGCAGACTAAATGCTGTAATATCATCCTCATTTAACTGAACTTTTTTTAAAAATAAAGAGTTATTGGTCCTAGGGGTGATAGCCGTTTCATTTAAAGGTGACCAGACACACTGCATTAGTCTTTAATGTTGGAGTCAATTCACCAAAGAGCTTTTTGTTCATTAAGGAAAAAAAAAAAAAGAGAGGAAAGATGATCTATTCAGCAGAAAGCAAAATGTATTTAACTTTTGTTAAATAAACTAATATTAACTGAGGTTACTGAGGACTATTTCACTACTCCACTGATCCCAAAAAAAATTACCAAGTGCAATATATCTACAAAAACGCACTCAGCGGATTATTAGTACATAAGCAAAGGTATTTATTTAGGATCACATTACTATTTCTACAGAGGCCAAACTTCATGAGTGCATATATAAACACAGTAGTATATGCAAAATATGTGTATGCAAACAAAACCAACATTCGAATGTGTATCATTGATAGCATTCATTAAATAAAATGGCAGAAGGGAGTGTGTTAAAGGATCTCTTTCATACAAATTTCTGTTAAAGGAATCTTGCACCATTTATTTCAGCATAGGGAAGAGAACTTGAAAGAAAACATTATCTAGTCCATATCGGAAAGAGCAAGGCAAGACTGCTCCTTTCAGCAATCTTGATGGACAGAATTTAAAGTACAAAAAAATATTTTGACAACACACTTGCAGAAGTTAAGCACTTAACAGTAGTTGTGATGCTAAAACTCTCACAGTATGACCACAGTATAAATGACAATCTCTTTGTAGCAAAAACCTTTCATCTCCCTCATCTTGTGGTTTAACCCTAACCAGCAACAAAGCACCACAGAGCCACCCACTCATTCCCCCTGCCCTGCTGGGATGGGGGAGAGAATCAGAAGAGTAAAAGTGAGAAAACCTGTGGGTTGAGACAAGAACAGCTTAATAATGGAAGTAAAACAATAATAACAAACAAAGAATACACAGAGCGAGTGATGCGCAATGCAATGGCTCACCACCCACTGACTGATGCCCAGCCAGTGCCCGAGCAGCAATTGCTGCCCCCCGGCCAACTCCCCCCAGTTTCTATACTGGCCATGACACCATAGGGTCTGGAATAGCCCTGTGGGCAGTTGGGGTCGGCTGTCCTGGCTGTGCCCCCTCGCAGCTCCTTGTGCCCCTGGCAGAGCAGGGGGAGCCGAGGTGGCCTTGCCTGGTGTAAGCCCTGCTCAGCAACAACGGAACCACCAGGGTGTTATCAGCATTCTCCTACTAAATCCAAAACGCAGCGCTGTGCCAGCTACTAGAAGGAAAATTAATTCTACCCCAGCCAAAACCAGGACACCTTGCCAGTATGGTAACAGCAGCAATGAAAGACTGGTGTGCAAGTTGAAAGAATTTACAAGGAACACTGGCAGTTTATTAGCCTACTCTGATTCATCATCATTGCTATAGTTTTTAATAGAGCCTGATGAAGGCTAGAACACCTAGCTATGCTACAGTGACACCTTCAATTTCTTCATAGATAGCATACTGCAAGTCGTTAGCATGTACATTCTTAAAAAAAAGAAAAGAAAATTCTGTAACAGACTGCAGCTTAACTTCTGTAACCAAAAAATATGATATACCATGCATCCAAGGAACAGAACACAGCATCTAATCTTTTAAGGGATTAGGATCTCTTAGGATTTTAGGGCATTCATATTCAGGGTATTCTGTATCACTCAAGAGTACAAAGAAAGTTTCAAAGAGGCTAGGTACATAATTCCTCTCAATCTTCCTAAGCGCTTTGCAAAGAGAAGGCTCATACAAAATAGATGTTAACTTTGCAACTTCAAATAAAAAAATTATACTACAGCAAAAGAGAGGATTCCATGTAGATTTTTTTCCCCCTCCCCATTTGTAACACTAACAGTGTGCTGTTTCTGAAGGGCAGATTTGTATTTTTCAGTATTTTGAAAAAAAGCACTGTTCCTCCTGCAGACCTGTGAATGCATGAAAGAACATCCTACTGGAACTTCTCTTCTAGTTTTCTCTATTCTGTACAGGTTCTTACACCACGATCACTGCTGCAGTACCTAAAAATTCTTCCCGAATACTCTAAGAGGTATAACCAACATCAGTCAAGTGTCTGTGCTGTGAGTGTCCCTATTAAGGGACATTCTCCTATTTAAGACTTGTTTTGAGATAGGTTTGTACATTCTGTACTGCACCTCTGCCAGTTACCAGTACATTCTAGTCCAAAACACTATTCTACATGTAATGGTTTTTCTCTGCTGCCTTAATAGAGTACTGATGTTTGTGTCCATTTCCCATTGAGAGTTCCGGTACCAACTGAATTTCCTTGAGAAATGAGTTTTGCTGCCAAACCTCTTATCTGGTACACAGTAGTAATCAACATAAGAATAATACAACAAGTATTATTTTGGAATCTAGTCAGAAGGAATATCTCCATAAACAAATATTGGTGTCTTTAGCCACCCAAACGTTACAAATCCAGGCTGGATTTTATACAGCTTTAGTACTTCAAGTACCGTGATTGCAAATGGAACCAACTGTTGCTATGGAACTAATCGTTGCTATAAAATAAAAGGTTAAACCCAAGAAAGATTATTAAATCACATTACAGGATTAGCAGCACCTAAGGAGAACAACCAGTTAATGCTGTCTGCTCCATGTCATATGACAAGAAAAGCTGACAGCCACCCCCACCTTCTCCTACAGCTAAGGACAGCCGAGGTCTCAGCACCTCGTATGAGCTGCTTTGGACCTTTCAAGGTGAGGCAGGGTAAGATACAGGAACTTCAGTTTAGATTGTCACACACCGTACAAGCATTACACAAAAGCAAGCATAGCCACCTCTCTTTCACATGTGTACCCTAAGATACATCCTCTGTTGGAATAACGTATTGCCAGACATTTTCAAAGAGGTAATTTAGCTCTACTGTGAAATTCCATTTATCAATGCTCAGCAAATGGGCAAAACACAGTAAACCTGAGGAACTATAAAACTGTATTTCCATGGTGAACATCATGATTGTTAGAATTAAGCAAATTTTTTTTTTCCTTCCAATAGAAGTAAGCATTAGCTTGTGATAATAGGGACTTTAGGTCTTCTAATTCAGTTTCAAAGCTTCTCTTTTCTTAGGGGCTACATTTCAACAGGTCTTATGCTAAAAACTACATAACAATACATGCAGTAATTAATTATGTTGTTATTGTTAATTACATAAGTGTACGTTCATATTAATATATTTTATACAAATATTCCTTCTTAAACTAATGTTAAACAATGTGTGTGGCTGCTAACGCACCAGAGGCTGTTGTCATTGGGGTTAAAACTTTTTTAAGAGAATGTTACATTTTGCCAATGTTTTGAAACAACAAAATCCCAGTCACAGTTCAGGTGTAAGTTACTGGTAACTGTTCGATACTTGGTGACCAAGTTTGTTAGCATAACCTTTCAGAATGGCAAGCCTATTTCTAGACAACACTTTATATCACTCTAATATGATGCCACCAGAATAAAATTTACACCCGGCACACCTAGTGGCTAAATCAGTGTCCATTTCTGCCGTTTGAAAGGGCTTCACAAGGTGTAAATCGCACAGGCAATATTATAACATGGTATAGTTGGTGGGAATCCATGCCTGCCTGGTGATACTGTTTAAACAGTTTTGTTCTTTTTCATTGTAAATCCTGTCCAGGAAGCTGCTAGCATTCCCAAACAGGTATTCCATTATATCAAACCCTCATTTTTTCAAACACACACACACTGTAAAACAATTACTAGGTGAATTTATCTCTCAGTGTGGCTTTAAAAATACAGCCAACGTTAGAAAATGCTGTTCAAATTACCTGTAATAAAAATAAACCACACACAGCTAGACTGCCAGTTTCCATAAGGAAAACACATTGCATGTTTCCAATAGCAAAACCCAAGCTTCCCTAATGTAAAACACAGGCAACATATTTAACAAATAGTTTGCTTTCACTGCTGGTTGAAAAAACACAAAACCATGAAGGCACCGAGACTGAAATCGACTGTTAACTGAGAAAATTCTGTTCCATTAGTATCTTGCAAAGCTAACTTCAATTAACCAAAAACCCCAGTAGTATGTCAGAGCAACGTTCTAGGCTAATTTGACAAAACCCGAAGCATTTAAGAGCCAAGGGTTCTACTTTATCCTTAGTTTATGCTGTTAAGCCAGAGTTGTCTCGCCACAGGGTAAAGACCTTACTCAGCATATTCACACATTATAACACTTTGAGAAGTAAGAAAAAAGAATTGTTACTAGCACCAGCATAACTGTAGTACAGGTAAACAGAAGTCCCAAAATCCTGAGCCAGGGAGGCTGAGTCAACAAGAATTCCAATACATAGCTCCAGTCAGGGTTTACTCCCCAAAATTATCTTCTTAATGGCTCCATTTAAGTTTTCAGAGGGATTTAAGAAGGGATTTAAAGTACCGTATGAGTTGGAACGTACATTTACATAAATAAAAGTTGTACCCATTTATCTCATCAGGCTCATAGTATCTTAGTTACACGAGTAAGATAGTAAAGATAATAAACCTGTCCACCAGAAGTACAGAAAAGTCTCTGGTTCAAAATACCCTCGGACAAGTTTAGTTTGATCATTTAAGAACAGAATTATATATACGTTCAACAGGACCTGAGTAGAATTAAATGGACAGTCTTCCAGCAGGAGCAGTAACTCCTAGGCAGAGCAGCAGCTCTATTCCAATCGGCTGTCCACCACTGAAGGTTTTAGTGAATATTCAGATTTAATTGGCTAAGAGATGGAAAAATATTACACTCTAGGTAATTTAACCTCCAGAGATTTTTTTCTTCTATTTGCAATATTCATTTTGCTTCAAAATAAGCCAAATTAACTATTTCAAGGTGAAGCTGAAGGGAAAAAAAAAAAAGTGTCCAGATGTCTAGAACTTCATTAACTAGGTCCAAACAAAGAGTTATGAAGGGGTATTTGGAAAGAGCAGTGAATCTCGCACCCTGTATCTTAATGTAAACCCACTGGAGTTAAACACTCCATTACCACCGCTAGATACAGCCACAGTTACACAACTACAGCAACAACAAAACTTCGACAGCAAGCGACAGAGCCAGAAGCAGCCAGCCCACCCCGACTCCTGAAGCCTGTTCTGCTGAGGAAGCCCCGCTCCCAGGCAGGAACCTGGAACTCCAGCTCCCAGCAATGATTTTTCAGTACCACCGGTCACTGTCTTTAAACTGTTAGACCACCTTTTTAATTCAATCTTTGGAAATTAATATTGAATTCAAGTATTTTTAATTGAAAGAAAAAAAAAAATGTTACAGTGAAGACTACAAAAAGCCTCTATTTTTGACCCTAAATTTACCTTCTTTCTCTGTATAGTAATTTCAGCTAACCAAAGATTTTTCTCGTGAGAATGACTCTCATCCATATTAAAGCATCCTGTGGAAACAAAGACTTCACTCAGAGGGAGGGTTCATCGAACCCACTAAAATTATAATCATTTAATAAAAGTAATGACTACTCTGTATTTAAAATATTTTCCCAGGCAGCACTTTAGCATATTGTGTATTCCAAACAAAGTGCTATTGCATAATCATTAACTCTGCACTACGTAGATCTTGCGAAGACTATAATGAAGATTCTAGTAAAATAAAGAATATTAAGTTTTCTTACGGACAGAAAAGACATACATGTATGCCCATTAAGATTCTAGGACCGATTTTTGTCAGCTATAATGTACTTCAGATTAGATGCAAAGTTTTGAGATGTTTAAAGAAAAAGCAATGTCATTATTCTGTACTGAGAAAAGCAAGATGTGAAGGAAGTAATCTGTCCAACATCACTCAGATGATCTGGGCTCTGAACACAAAACGTTTTTTCCTCCCACTCCCATGTCACATTCACTGGATTATGATGTTACACCAAACAGCCATATTCTCAGAAACGACTCAACAAAAATTCCTATAAACATCGAAAACCAAAACAGACATTTTAAAAACTACACAATAGCTGCTGAACCTTAGAATCCGCCACAGCAAAGACTGTTCTAAAACCGCGAGTATGTAAAACTGTCTTGGAATTGAGGGGAAAAATTCTTCCAAATTTTTTCTTTATTGTAAATATGATGTAAGGTTATCTTCAAATATGGGATTTTTTTTTTTTTTTTAAAGCATTCTCAAATCCAATTTGAAAAGAATTGTTTGCAACATATATGCTGCAGCCAGTCAGACAATAACAGTTCTGCAATTATCGGCACCTGCATTACAATTCAATGGATTTAAATTACCAAGGGGCCATGGCAGATACCCTACTGACAACAATTAGCATAAAAATGTTCTACAGTTTAAAGCTGTGGGTGGGAATTACAAAAGGTTAACAGACTAAATATAAAAATCTTTTTGAATATAAAATCAATGCGCTTTGTTACCAAAATCTGGGTACTGTAATTTAACCAAAATAGGGTTTAGAGTATCTGGCAATCTTCCATATGTGTGAGCTTGGCTTTTCTTTTAAGCAAAATGCCAAGCAGCCAATCTGAAAGTTTAAAACAAAACAAACCAAAGACCCAAAGAAAGGAAAGCTTTTTAGATTTTTTTTTTTTTTTTTAAATTTTTATTTTCTTAAGCTACGCACCAAAATGAACACCACTCTTATCAGGGCTCAGTATGATCCCTTTATATGGTCAGATTCAAAATCCCTAATTATTTTATTGTATGATTTAGAAAGGGAAGTATTTTAGTGGTCAAAATAAAGTAGCTAAAAGTTTCTGCACTTGACTGAACTTGAATAACAAACAGTTTTCTCAAAAGGTCATCACTGTATCATAACATTGGTATTTTCAGAAGTGGCTTCTACTTCTGTGTATCTACCAGGGGAAATAAAAAAAAATAAATCTTTTTCATAATGCTTGGGGCCACAGCTTTGTTTTATTTAGACTGAAGATACAAGCAGAACAGATGAAAGCAAAGAAATTCTGCCCATTAACAGTACTAAATCAAAATGTTGAATTTGATGAAAACATAGAAGTATAAAAGACATCAGCAAGAAGCATCTTCAGTAAAAATATAAACTTGGTAAGTCTAAAATTTTATCTAGGTTATCCTTTGTGGGTTTTTTGACAAGATAAATGGTCATACAGGAACTTTGGATCTAGATAAATTCAAAGTAAGAACTCCAACATGAAAGCTTAATTCCCTTTTACCACCCAGCCATTTATCTTTTTTAAAAAATAATTAACAAGTCTCAAGCTAACGTAATTACCTGCGAAATATATCATAGGCTATAGAAGTAGCAGTAAAGCCAAGCAGATAGAATTTAACTCTACGAGTCTCTTAACTCCAAATTGATGCCTCATTACATTGAGTTAATGTGGATGTGCTTGACACATGCTGGGACGCCTTTTATCACAATTAGTGCAACATCTCCCGCACTCCTTGCCAGTCTAATGGAATCAGCATGTTTAGGACTAGCCCAAGGTTTCTAATTGCAAAATCAGCAAACATGTTAATCACCACTTTGTTGCCCCGTTGTTGTGAAATGAGATTAGAGATGCGTATTAGAGATTATAGAGAACCTAACAAATTGATTTAGCTACTATTTCACCACAGTACGGTCAGGTGCTTTACACATTTACTACTTTTTAGATTTATTTCTGTAAGGCTACCAGTGTACCAACATTTGCCTAAAAGGGGAGGCAGGTTACCAACTTTCATACACATTCTAGTACAAACCTGTACAAACAGGACTTCTCTTCCTTTTCCCTCCCCCCACAAAGACTTCCTAATATTATAGCATACTTATTTTTAATGACTATTAATTAATAATTTAATTAATATTACGATTACACAAAGCACAGATGAGAAGCAATCTCCTAACCGCAAACGCCTTAAGGAAAAAAGGGGATTTGGGGGGAGAAGGTATGAGGGTAGTAGAGGTGACCAACGCAATGGGAAGAAGTGCTAAGTGTCCCTGTTCCAGAGCAGCGATTACCCAGACATTACCACCAATGGAAAAATGGTTAGAGAGAAAAAATAGGTAAAGGTACTGCATAGTGATCGCTGAGTTTCAGGGGTTACAGGGAAAGTTAACAGATGCTGAACCTCGAGTTCATGCAGAATGCCTCCATTCAACTACTGCATGCACTGGTTCTTCAGCGCTGAAAAACAGCCTGTTAGGCAGGGATGTCTTACGTGAGAGATTTAAATCCTGCTTTCCTGCACAAGAGAAGGGGGATCCCTCTTGAATGAGGATCAATTGCATTTCTGGTTCTTTTTCAGTTTATAAACTGCCTCTGTAACTGCATAACACAAGATTTTAGTCTTGCATTTCTTTTCAGTCAGCCCTAACTGTAAAATCCCATCTGAAGTAACTCTGACTCTCTAGAAAAAAGAAAACAAGCACTGCATATACATACACACACACTATGTATATTTACGTTCATACATACGTATAGTGCATTGATTGGTCAATTACAGAAGGTAGATTCTGGGTATGGATGCACATATTCAGCTAGTCTCACTTAAAAAAAGGGAAAAAAGATATCATCATTGTTAATTATTGCAGAGGTTCAGATAAAAAAGAATAAATCATCTGCACAGACAGATGTTCAAAGGTGTTCTTCACTCCAAATACAAGCTTAAGCACTACACTGCAAAAGTCTTATAATATTTGGAATGAAGTAGAGGAAGATGCAAGATGGGACTGACTGGAACACGTTTAATTTGATATATTAGAAGACAATAATGGTTTCTGTTTTGTTTTAGATTCTCTGTATGTGAAAGGCCTGAAACAATTCACAACCATTTCCACCAACAAAGTAAAAGGAAATACGCTAGTCCTACCCAAAGTCCACATCATTTTTAGAGGACAAAGAATCCCCAAAACCTTGATACAAAAATGCCATAAAGGTATCATCTGCAAAATAATCACGTAACAACAGTTTTCCTTACTATTTTACCTCCAGCTAGGCTGCACCCTCCTCTATAAAAGCTTTATACTCTTCTTCAGTATTCTCCCTATAGCAATATAAGAAAATGTACTCCAGCTTAGCATATCCTTTTTTTTTATTGCAATATAAAATTTGAATAACATAAGAACTTGAGATCATTCATCCACTCAAGCTACCACATGCAGAATGTGCAAAAATATGTTTCAATCTCATTGTCTTTAAAACATCTTAGATGGTTTATGAAAGGCTTTGCTGAACTGAAATTGAAAAATCAATACATCCGAGCTTGATGCAATGGAACTCATTCCTCAAGAAGGACAACCCTTGCATAGGGAACTCTCTTTAATACCAGGAAATGCTGCAGGACACAGTCCAGCAAAAAATCAAGAAGATGGTCCAGCAAGAAGAAACAAAAACATACAACAATATAAACATATATTACAATACAATTTTGTGACTTCATGTCTAACGTTCAGTGAAAAAGCTCGCCCTGTTGCACTGGAGCAGCAACAGAAACACACCTATCTGCCAGAGTACAATCTCTGAAATGGGATTTTATACAGCCATATTCACATGAATTACTGAAATCTTGAAATTATTGAATTCTGACAAAATTATTATTCTAAAGTGTCACATGGATTTTAAGAATAATGAGTTTAGATGACCATGGCTTTGCTTTTTTGAACTGACTTTTTTTCCCCAAGGTATCAGTCAACTCAAGTTCCCAGCTTTAGTATTATTTTTTCCCTTTCATAATCTGTTAGGTCATTTGTCAATGCAGCAGGTTCACTCCTTGGCCTTTCTTCTCCTCAAAGGCAAAAAATAATTGTGGGTAGTGGTGGAAGTTTTTATTTTCTATCTCTACTTTTAGGGACACACACAGTAATTGTTTTAACATCTGGAAGTGACATATTTTTCCAGCAGAGCAAGAGGACCATGAGAAGTGAGAAAAGAGCGTAAATAAAAGCTACAAAACATCCTCACATACATCATACAGACTTGTATAGGGCTCATGAAACCTGGTTCTAGTCTCAGATTCTGTGCAGTTGTGCACAGCAAAGTCAGTGTACCCCATACCTGTTCCTGTCAAACACGCAGGGTGCTACTCTAGCTTTTCCCTTCTAATATTTTTTTGCTAGAGGCAGCTGAGGCATTCAACATCTTTCTTTTAGGTCCATGAAAATAATCTTTTCATTATTATTTGAGTAGTAGATTTAAAATGCATGTAGATATTTAGAATGCAGATTTCCCCTATTACTTTTAAAATATTGTGATTGGTCAATCTGTGGACTTACAAACCTAAACAGTGTCATTTTAAGCAACATTAAAAGAAACTGCAGTGAAAAAGGCAGATGCTGCAATTCTGTTACTAGCATTGCTTCAAAATCTCACGAGACCAACAGTGAAACACTACATAACCGCACTTTGTTCCAGCAAGTACAACAGAGAGCTCTTGAGTTAGCACAGATAACCATGAGAAAGCACGCTCCGGACATGTCATTATATTGTGTCTCTTGTCCTGACACTTGTCTCACAGGAGTTATATGTGTACATTTAAATTCACAGAACTTATATCCACTAAGATAATGAGTTCTTTCAAGCAACTGCCTTGTGGCACTGAGAAATCTATGGGAAGCAGGGATTCTCAGGAAGGGCTGCACATCAATGAAACTGCGGGCTCTAACAGGCTCTCGTTACTACACCCAAATAAGTGTCTTTCTAGATCTTTAAGAGAAGGAAAAGAGAAACTGTTAAAAAATAAAGTTATTTTAGACAGTTTAGATACTAAATTTACATATTGTTGCTAATTAAAAGTTATTTTCTCTCAATGACTCTAATTTACATAAGCCCCAATCCCCATTTTTCTTTTTCCATGGAGAAGTCAGACTTCGTTACTTTTGAAATATGGTAATTACTACAGTGATGGGTTCACATAAAATTCCAGATAAAGTTATCAAAATTACAATAAATGTCTATTGGCTAAAAGAAGCTGAAACTGCTAGCTGAAGCACAGGCCAGATAATAACAAAACTAAATAATAAAATAGAAGAGAAACCCAATTATAGCTACACTTTCGCCTTGCCCTCACCCAGGAGAACACATGAAATGTCAGATTTAAAATAATCTAATTTTGCAGAAATTCTTTATTTATCACTTCCCGCAGGAAAGAGGGGGTAGAGTCAAAACCTTTTTTTCAGCAGAATATTTGTCTGTAGTGGAAATTACTAACAAGTCTTCAAAGAAGGCTTTGATGATCCTCAGGCTACCACTATTGATGATGTCAAGAGTTTTAGCACTACAGGCTTCAGTGGAGAAGTAGGAAACATGGATGGGGAAGCAGGCTTTGAAGTCAGCTCAGAGAAGCTAACACAAAATATAAAATGAGTCACGTTAAGGCTTGATCATGCAAAACACAGATGTCAAAGGTAAAACTCCTATTGACTTCAAACATGAGCAGAATCAGGTCCTCAACAATGAATCACAAATATAGATTGTTCTGAGTCTTCAAGATTTAAAAAAAACCAGTAAGGCTAAAAAACAAGGCACCTGATAGTGTTGTTATTCCATTGTTTAATACAGATTCTGTCTGGTCAGCTGTCCAGACAGAGTATTCCCTAATAGGAATAGAAATCAAGTATTCAGAGCTGGGGGTTTTCATTTTGCTTTTAAACATACTTACTTGCTGCTGCTTCCAGTAATAGACATAATCATCTAAGAAGTGTAATATTATTTTTGATATCAAAACCTTATTTTAGTAAGGAAAAAAAATTCTTGCTACCCATGAAAAAACGTTTCATGCTTTTTCACTGAAGACACTACTAACATGCATGTGACTGACCTATTACATTTTCTCTTAAGATATTCTCTTTCTGGGAAATACAAGTGGCAAGTCAGTTGTTATGGTAACTATTTTTCTTTTTCTTTTTTTTTTAACTAACATATGACAGCCTGTGTGTCATCTGATGCTGCTTCTGAATTAAGTTACACATTCGCTTTTGTCAAATATTCTAAAAAGGCTTCTAGGATGAAGAAATAGTGGGGAGAAAGCAGGATGTTTTTCCCAGGCACCCTGCTTTAGCAGCTATAAAATTGTTCCAAATCCTGACATTATAACATGTCCAACTACATATGAAAAGATGCAGGTTTGGCTTGGCCCTTCTGTATGCTCCAAAGATAAATCATCATATTTACCCCCTTTTTTGATAAGTTTCAACATATACATTCGTGTAAAAGATAATCTCTCTCACCACGTAAACTTTCTCACTATTGATGAATCTAGAACTTCAATTAATCAAATTGAATACTGCCAATTAGAGGACAATCCCAAAACATTTAAATTTTTAATATGTATTCTCCTGAATTATCAAGACCATAAAGAAACCTTTAGCACTATTACAAACAAAACATTTTAAAACATGGAATAGCACAAAATAAATTTTTCCCCACAGACTATTTAATTACATGCACTATTTTAATCCATTAAAGCATTTATTATGCAATTAAATTTATGCAGTCATTTTTTTGTTAGTGCAGAGCTATGACAATATGATATGAAGAGGAGGTCTTTTTTGTTATTTTTTTTGTTAAACAAACTGTCTACCATTCCATGAGCTCCATTCTTGGAAATCCAACCTTGTTTGCCTTGTATTCTACTTAGGCAGTAATTTTAATGTAGGTCTATCTGAACTATGATCTTTCTGCTTAAATGAACAACTAAAATGATCAGTTACTACTTCACCTAACTGTGTTTTGTTCCTCATTCAAACCCAGTGTTACCAGTTGAATACTCACAACGGCAAAATAAGAAGAGAATCCGTTCATCCATAATGAGCCTTCAGAAAAGTACTGGGATTAGATACACTTTTAGTAGAACTCCGTGGAGTTAGTGGGTGAAGGAAGAAAAAGTATCAAACAGTGACAAGCTTGAATTAGATGGCAGAATACTTAAGGCTAAGTGCTTGTGACCTAAAACCAGTAGGAGCCAAAACTCAACTTTTTACAGCTCCAATCTTCCAAACAATGAACCAGCAATACATTTGAGTTGGCTTAATACGAAAGCTCCATACATTCCTAGCCCTGGTTTCAATTGAAAGCTTGTAACTCAGTCTTGTAAATTCCCCTAAATTTAAGACATGTAGCACAATAACGTTCTTCAATCCAGAAATATGAAAAATATTTTAGCTGATGCAGCAGAAATGTGATGATATGAAGCAAATTAAAACAATCTGGACAACTAGCAGCATTATGTCACTGATACCAGGGCCTAGAAATTTCTTTATTACACTGTGATGTCTTGTAATAACATCAAGAATATAGAGAACATTCTCCAACATGCATGCATCGCTTCCATTAGTGTAGCAGACTGAAATAACCAAGGTAACATTGATACTCTAAGTCCATTTAGTATCTATCTAATCCCACTTCAAGCAGTCATTACTACATTTTCTAAAAAGTGTCTCGGAAAATAATACTGAAAGAAAAAGTGTTGTAAAAATACATCACTAGTGAGGAAAAAAAACCAAAGAGCTGTATTGATATCTAGCTTACCACCTTGGCCAACATCAAGTTGGATGTTTGAAACTACTAGAAACGGATTTGTAAGCATAAGATATATGTTACTAGATAGCGACTACAGAGAATTTACAGTCAAATTTTGTCTAATACCTTTACTGGGTGTGGATCTGGTTACCTATTTGAAATATGGAAAAACATCCATATTTAAACAATAGCTACATATACATTATTACTAAACAACAAAACTTCTGGGAACTCTTTCACTGACAGTTCATCAATACTGGATAAAAACTGGATGATTCTCCATCACTGCATGATTATATCCATACTATAGGCAGTGATGCATGAAAGTCTCAAAGATCTCATCATTTACCCATCAGCAGGAGTTATGGCCAAGGTATTGTGAGAGTTAGCCAACATTCCTCTCCAAAAGCAGAGATGAGAAGAACCAGAAGAAAAATCAGTAGAGCAACAGGTGGAAAAAAGAATCTTTCAACAGCTCTTCAAGTGTTCTTCAATCTCCTTTCTTCCCTCCTTCCTTTCTTCTAGTCTCATAGGCATCTTTTCCCACTCTTTCTACCACCTCTGCCTCACTTCATCTAACTTGCCTTCCAGTACCAATTACTCCAATGTCCCTGACCAAACACACTGAATCAGTGAGGATTAGTTAACTCTGAGAAGTCCCACTATTTGTCTGCCACGAACACTCAAAAAGACACTACTATTACTTATGAAGAAGCCACTCTGGACATGACCTCAACTTAAAAATTCAAAAATAAAAGCCTAATTCTTCAAAGTCCCAGCACCATAAAAAAACCTGTACTCTGAAATACAATTTGAACAATAGAGTAGCAGGGTCCTCATAGTCTGCTGCAGTTGACATTTTCTTATCCCTGAACCCCAAGAACAGAAAACATTTGTGGTTGAGGCATGTCTTGCTGAAGTAATGGTCACGTTAAGGGACCATCACAAACAGGCAGGTGTAGGGTAGCTTTGGGCAAACTTGATCTGTGAATAAGAGGAGTCTAAAAATTAAAAATACCGTGTCCCAAAGGCCCATATTTGCTTCCTCTGACCTCACATGTGATCAAAAGCACTTGAGCTCATTACTTAAGGCTCATTACTTAAATATATAATTATATGGAAGATTTCAAATTTAAAACTACATGAAAACTAATCTGCATTCTTTTAGAGAATACAGAGCAATACTACTACTCCTCCTCTCATTTAAAGTGCAACAGGAATGAAGCATCTACCTGATCTGGATTAGGACTTTTGCGGAACGATGACATCTGGAAATACTGTGCCAGAACTCTACCTTCACTCTTTTTGTTTTAGTATCCCACAAAAGGAAGAACATTATTTTTATGTGTGACCCCAAGATCTGGCAACAAAATGCCCTCGGAATAAGCTAAAGAAAAAGGGGACGTATTTATTTAATACTGGTAATTTGGGGATCTCTTTAATACTTCAGGTGTTAATTGTTTTTCATTTATTGTGGCAAGTTAAAACCAACTGAAAAAGGACAAAACAGAACTGCATGAACTAATTATTTTTTTGCAAATTATGCATGCCTATGTGACAATCAAAATAAGGGTGGGACAGCAGGATGGCTAGGATGAAGATGCGTGTGGCTGTCGCAGTCACTTTTTGCCCCATCTTTTTACAGGGCAGAACAATGTTTCAAAATTATGTAAAACAAAGCAATCATTTGTACATATATTATTCTGTCCTCCTACAGGGCACAGCAAAATGGATCAACTATCACAAGTACATGTGCACATGCACACAGACATGCATACCCGAGTAGTGACACTAAGACTAGAAACCTATGGTTGACTGCCTGTAACAACAGGACGCTTTGAATCCCCAAAACTGTCTTTAGCTCAGTGAACTATGGAAAAGAACTACTGGTTTTCGTTTTGAAGTCCTAATATTTAAAGCAAAACACATTTTCTGTGTTTTCTCTGCAATGCCATCTTTCCAATAACACTGAAATGCCTCCTCTAAAAGTGCTCTTTTTCTGTTGCAACATATGGTATCCCATCCAGAGAGTCACAAGAGATTTTGTTTCTAATGGATTAAATTGCATGAGTCACAGACAGGATCTGCACATGGACTGCAAAAGCAACCGCTTGTTTTTCATGCATTTCGCAAAGTAACACATTGCTAGGACAGTTACCTTTGCAGTCTCAGCTACCAAGTGGTCAAAAAAAAGCCTCCTCAGAAGCACCGAATTTGAAACTTCAAATCAAAGTCATTGACTCTTGTTATTTCATTACATGGCCAGCAGTATTATGTGGGGTTTTTTTTCTTAAACCTCTTTGTTGCAATTAGAGGATCAAGAGAAAGTGTTTTGTCTTCTGGTGTTATGGATACACAGTACGACTTTGTCAATTTCAGTGTTTTGAATCTCACAGTATAAATAAACTGAACCCAAATTCACCACCTTTAGAATCGTAATACAGTAAGCCAAATCAGGTCACGGGTGTTTCTGAAGGAAAAGTAGTTTGACTTTCAACTCCTCACTGCTTAGACTGGCAATACTAGAACCGGTTACTCGAGCATCAAAGTAATTCACAGGTTAAAGCTTGCTGGCTGTTCATTCAGAATTAAAAATCGGACACGACAAGAAACAGAAGAATATTAGGTCAGGAAAAAATTAAAAAATTCTGCCTGCACTGTCTGCTTGAATATTTTATATGAATTTATGGGACCAGTTTCACATGCCAGTCAAAGATGTTACTAGAAGTATGCGAAGTACTGGCAGTTATTTCTGAACATTAGAGAAGGGTATAAAATCTGGACTCCAGATTCAAGTTTTAGGCCCTATTTCAGTCTTGGTAAATGAATTAAGACTGTAGAAATTACTTGAACTCTTTTGATCTTACTGCACACTGGTATTTTTTTCCGATTAAAATAACTGAAAAGCAGCCCTAGGAGGAACAGATTTCTCTTATAAAATAGTGTCATAAAATTATTTTGGTTTTTATTTATTATGATAATTTAATCACTAGTAAAAAAACCAAATCACTGAGCTGCCTGTTTGTATTACTGCTACACAAACATACTTTTTCATTTTTCCATTAACTAAAAACCTGAGCAGTCAACTAATCCATTATCTTTACTCACCACCCTGGCTGCTGGAAGCATCTCCGGCTCCATATAGGGTGTCAGATCCAGATTCTGGCTCTATCTCCCCCCTTAGGGACTGGTAAATCAGCCAGTGCAGATCCAGAATTGCTAATGACAGCAAGAGTAGATTTCAGTTCCCAGGTGCAATACGCATCAAAAGATAGCATCTACACTCAAATCCAGTGAAAGAAAATATTTTTGACATTTTTGTTTGTTTGTGCTGATAGGTTTTAAAATCTTAATTAAGATCAAATATAAGAATAAATTCACCATGACAGCTGTTAGGTATTCAGTATATTAAATTTACAGCTGGCTATACAGCAGAAAACATACATTAAGCATAATAATGAGAACTACCTCTCCAACAACTTAAGTCTATTACATTTTGTCAAACTGGCGACATAGTTGACAAATGGGGATGTATAGTTTAATTTGGTTACTCCTTGTGTTTTCCAAGTTCTGTTGAAGTGCTGCACAAACTTAAAGCAGTGACTTCCCTAATAAACAAAGAATCAAGTTTTACAGCTTCGAAGAAAAATTTCACCGTAGATTCTATTTCATCTGGTACTGTACTTCAAATAATTGTTGAGTATTTACAATTCTGACATTAGCTATTATCCTCGATAGCAAAGAAAAGAAAATCGTTGCTGTAAAAATGTACAGAGAAACCAAATGCTGGGTAAGATTTTTGAAAGAAATTTCAGTGAGAATTAAAGGTTCTTGGCTTCTTAGAAGTACTAACACGTCCAGCAGTTTCGAGGGACTTTAGTGGATTTATCGATACTTCAGAAATCAATTATTAATTTAGGATTGCAAATCAATACTTAGAAGGATGATTTTTATGGTCCTTTTTTTTTGAAGACAGAGCTTGCTCTATTTCCTTGATTAGAGAATCCTTCCTTGAATAGTCAGAAGCCACCAGGATGGGGAGGGCAGTAAACAACTTGCACGTTTTAATGGCTCAATGTTACAGTATAAAAGTACATTTGACAATCACAAAAACACCTCGGCATATAAAAAAAAGTATTTGCTACTGTTTTTAGGATATAACTTTTGCACATTTGCTATAAATTATGAAGTTGGCATACTAACTACCCAGTTTTAGATTACCGCATACACGTATTAATCAAGGGAAATACAGAAGGGAAATACAGAATTTGGCTCTTCCCCACACTACGTACACAGGAGTTAACTGTTTTCTTCTCAGTTTCTTCATTAACTCAGGTAAGTTAGTTGCAGAACTTGATGGGAGTTGGTGGTTTCCGATGCCAGCCCAGATCTCTGGACCACAACTATTCACAAGCTGATCATCAAAAGAAAAACAAATAAATAGTTAGTATGTCACAATTACTTATTAGCCATCTCTTACTGTTACTGTATCACAGTGTTACATGTTCAGGTAAAGTTTTTAAGTCAGAGCATAAAACATTTATTGCATTTCTTACTGCGAAAGGCAACAGAATGCTCTATTTGGGCCAGCAGCATTAAATAAAAAACTGATGACAACAACTAAGGTTAAAATTAAGAAGAACATTAAAAGTTATAACTCAGGTGAATGAAAATCTCAACGAAACCAGAATCAATGGATGGAATGATCCATTGTAGCTTTACTTGTTATATCTTTCATAGCATTTGTGGTGGGCTGACCTTGGCTGGATGCCCACCCAACTGTGCTCTCACTCCCTCTCTTCAACATCACAGTGGGAAGAAAGCAAGCTGAAAAGGCTCACGGGTCAAGATAAAGACAGGAAGATTGTTTACTGATTACCACCATGGGCAAAACAGACTCGGGGAAAATTATTTATTGCAAATTAAAATAGTGAGAAATGAAGATAAATTGAAACATCTTCCCTCCTGTCTCATACCCTTTTTTCCCAGGCTCAACTTCACTCCTTCGTTCCCAGCTCCTCTACCTCCCTCCTGAGTGGTGCATAGGGATGAGGAACAGGGGGTTGCAGTCAATCCATAACAGTCCTTCTCTGCTGCTCCTTCTACCTCACATTTTGCCCCTGCTTCAGTGTAGGTCCTCCATGGGCCACAGTTCTTGTCAGGAGAACGTGCTCCTGCGTGGGCTTCCTATGTACTGCAGTTCCCTCAGGAAATATCCACCCAGCATGGGGTCCTCCATGGGCTGCAGTGTGAACATCTGTTCCACTGTAGTCCTCTCCATGGGCTGCACAGAACATCCAGTATGGTTTCATCCAAAACATCCACAGCCTGCGGGCGAAATACTTGCTTTGACACCTGGAGAACCTCCTCCCCCCTCCTCCTTCTCTCACCTCAGTCCCCACAGGACTGTTTCTTGCACTTCTTCCCCCGCCTTCACTCCTCACTGTTGTGCAGTGTTTTACCCTTTGTTAAATAAGTTATCACAGAGGTGCCACCAGCTTTGCTGATGGGCACAGCAGGTCTGTTGTGGAACCAGCTGTGTCCGGCACAGGGCAGCCCCTGGCCTCTTCTGACAGAGGCCACCCATGCAGTCCCCCCACTATCAAAACCTTGCCACATAAACCTAATACAGCATTAAAAGTTACTTCAGAGTAAAATTTTTTTGCTCATAATTTAACTTCATTTTGCTCAGACTCAGAACAGGAGGCTCTTGCATTAAACACCTGTAAAACTTATTCTCTCATTATTGTTGTTTCAGGGAACAGGAGCAAGTGAAAGAAAAAATTACGATCTTGACTGTCTCCTGACATAACTACTGTAAAATTAAAAGCAATCGTATGTTCAAGGTAAAGTAATACAAATGCAGTTCAACAACTGAACAATTCACTTATATAGGTAAATATCACCGGAAACTTTGGTAGATAAATTTGTTGCAAAGTTCCAACAGAAAGCTAACAAACACGTACAGGCAAAATGCTGCCCAAGACATCCAGAGTCTGCAATTCTTGTGAAGGTGAATGTCTCAAAGTCAGAGCAAACAGTACCACCTGTACTTGGCCTGGACAATCACGACGTTAAAGCGAACTTGTTTTCCCAGAAGGACGGAAAGAAGATCCACATTCATTCCTTTTAATGAAGGCGGTTTCTTCACAAAACCCAAGCTATCCTTCTGCCTGAAATCCTTATCTAGACATTTATTTTAAACCGAAGTCCTGTGAATAACCTTGACTTCCACAAAAATGCATGTTAAAAAGATTTAAAAAAACAATTAAGTTTAGGCGATAAACAGGAATATCATGCTCTTTTAATACAGAATGTAAATGATTGCACTGCTGAGAAAAGGGAAAATTAAGTCTTCTAAGTACCCAATGAACAGGAGTGGAACAAATTTTCTCTCTTCAAATGTATCCTTATAGTAATCTGAAGAGAATACTTCCATGATTGTGTAGAGATTTCTTTAAGACCTATTCAATTCCTTATTGTTCAGCTTACAGTGCCAGAAAAAAAAGGCCTGTTAAAGTTAACATCTGCTAACTAATCATGAAACAGACCATCACAACATTTTATAGGGTTTGAACATAGCTATGAATTTTGATTACTACCAACTTTGACTGGATTAAAGCAGCACTTCACTGTGTAAAAACTTAATTCCTTTATAGGAAATGCTTCTAAAAATAAACGTTTTCATTCTAGGTTCTGAAAAATATGATCTAGCATTACAAGTATGTCTAATATTAAAGATAGAAATAAGTCAATCAGGTGAATTACATTATTCTGATTTTTTGATTAAATATTTAATTTTTGGAGAGAAACAGCCTACAGTAGAGATTTGGACATGCAAGTATTCTTAAGATGGACTGCTGTACAGATCTGTTCTCCTGAGTTCCATTCCATATGTTTTGCCGCTTGACACAGAGTACATGCATACATGCTATATTTCAAGTTTTTTGGATGATTTCCTTTGAGGGAATACATTCATATATGAGTGAGACAATATAAAAATTTACTTATGAGCATCTCTCGATCAGCTGCACTCATGTTGGAACGACTGTATTCTGTGTAAACGGTCCCCTCATGCAGAAGTCAATTGGATTAGAAAAGCTTTCTATTAAGCCATTGAATCCATATCTTTGCGTTATGATGGGATTCATTTCTGTTCTGTGCTTACCAAATTATAACCTGCTGAGCAATTCTTTACTATTTCCAATGACATAGCTTAAACTAACTGGGATTACTCTCACACACATGCATATCATGCATGCACACACGGAGTTTGTTTCTTTTGCTATCTTTCCAACTTTTTAATTCCAAAATATTTTCACTTGAAAATTAAAAATCCACGTTATTAAAAGCAAAAAAACTCTCCCTCATTGCAAGAATAAAAATCCATTACAAGAGAGTTCAATACTTTGCTGTAGTTCTGCATTTAACTCGAATGAACAGCTCTCTCCCTTCAGGAAATATCTCAGCCCCATAGCGATCCCCCTTGCTCCAGAGAACTATGCATTCTAGGAGAACTGAGTACTCAGGATGCTAAAGACTATAGTCAGATCATATGAATCAAAAGAGGGACAACCAAAGCATTATGTCAAAGACTTGTTAATAACTGGAGAGCATAATGAATGTACTTACCAGCAGGGTAGCCATTGATCCACAGTCCATCACAGATGTCACCAGAACAATTACCTATAGCGCCCTGCTCATTGAATACGTCATTTCTCCACTGCCCCTTTAAACAGAAATACACATGGACTTTAAATTTCAACACCACCACAGCTAAATTATAAAGAAGGGATTATTTCAGCCAATTTTCAATAGCAAAGTGGGTGGTCCTCAAGGCTTTTTATAAATACCCTTCCAACATTTGTGTGAAAAGTTGAATAGGAGACCACACAACCAAGGATTATGCGGCACTCCTCTAAAGGGGAAAGGAGGGAGAATCAAACATTTCTTGCCCAAGGTTTGTTACTGTGGGATACTATTATGTGAGATCCTTCAGTTCATATATTACAACGCATTAAATTACATGGCAAGAATGAATAACTGCTTTGTCACATACAGAATCACACATTATTTTGCTTTTTAAAGATCGTGAAAAGTGAAATAGTGTACCAAACTCAATTCCAAAAAGCTTTGGTTATTTAAATCTGGACTGCATTTGACCCAAGATACACCCTTTACTTAAAATAAAAGTTTAAAGATTCCTAAGGCTGCAAAGCCAAATACCACAGAAACTTAGGTATGAGCCAATTAAAGTTTCTAGCAACATTAAACTTACACACTTAAGATGCAATTTAGTATTATGTCATGATGAACATGCAGTTTTTCTAGTGTATCCTTTCCTGTTAAATATCGTATTATCTTGAGATCATTAGTTCACAGCCACAATTTTACTAATATTAAGTGATAGCAGAGTCAAACAATTCATCTTTGTGGTCCTAAACCAGGGGAGGATGGGAAAATTTGTCAGTCATTTCACCGACATTTGCTGACAGGACAGGGAAGGTCACAATCAGGAATAATGGTTTCAGCTTCAGATGTGAGAAGACAGCACACAATTGTGTACTGCAGTACGCACTTTTGTTCCAAGATAAATGTAAAAAACACCTTGAAGCATAGAGCTGGCACTGAAAATTAGTCTGAATTGTTCCCATATTATTGGAAGAGCTTAGAGTTGAAACTGCTAAGGAAATAATCAATGGTCAAAGTACAGCCAAAAGTCCAGGTATGGGAAGTAAAATAACTCAGTAACAAATGTCACTTGTTTTATAAAGTACTAAATCCTGTTTAGCAATCAAACAACATTTCAATGTTAGAGTATATAAGGAACTATAGAATAAGAATATTTAAGATATAAAGTGATCATTTTCTAATAAGTTGAATATCTGGCACTTCGTGTGATAACAGCGTAGGTATCAAATAAAATGCTACTCTAATTCTAAAATGTGTGTGAACCCAGTTGAAACTCCAGATGGACTTAGCAGCTAAAATTCTAGCTCCTTTGTTTACACCTTTAGCAATTACAGATGTAAGCTAGAAGATAAAAGCAAAGACAAAGCAGTTCTTTGGAAACAGGCTTCTGATACTTGCTTGGTCCGTGCCTTCCATCACTTTAAAGCACATGATGCTATCTTCAGCAGTTATCCCAATGACAGCAGCACTGTTGGTAACTACTGTACACAAGCTTCAAGCTCCACTGGCATTTTCACAATCTTTTCTGCCCAGTGGAAGAGACCTTTGAAACAGTATTCACCTAGTTATACTCCTGAACGTACATAACTGGAAGGTCTAGAAAAAACCTCACTGTAACTGGAATTGTATCTAAATTATGTACTGAAATCATAGCAGCATTCATCCTGCATCACTGTAAGTAAACATGCAATAGGATTCAGCTGTGTTCCGCTTCCTCTAGGGAAGGAAAAGGGACAGGGGGTATAAAATATGCAACCTTTCTCGGTGGTTCCTTATCGCTACCTGTAAAGGCATTGTGCTTGCTTTCAATCAATTCTGATGATTGCCTACTATTAACGTCACTCATTCTCCTAAGTAATTAAGCCACCTCTTTCTTAGATTTGCCTTTGTCTCTCTCTGGCACATTTCCTTGTCTAATCCTCTTTTCCAGATGGCATAAGGACGAAAGATAAGTGTTGCTAAAAGTTGCTTAGCAATGCAACACATGCAAGGTTTGGAAATGCTGACGTCCACATAAGCACTATCTATACATCACACATTTATGCAGAGAAACAAAGGCGTGAACAACCAGAGTGACATAGGGGCCTCCAGAAAAAGAGCTACCAGTTAGTACACAAACAAAGGGGAACAGGAAACTGAGAAAAAGAAAAAGCTACAAGCTTCCAGTGATGGGCTGTATTATGCTGTGGGTTTTTTTGTTTGTGTTTGGTTTTGTTTATAAACTAGAACAGGAGATTCTGCTTTAAACAAAACAAAACCCGTGAGTTTCAGTAAGGTCCTGTATTTTCGGTGATTGAAAGACATACAATGCAGTAGACAAAGACACTGCAATCTACTAATAGACACCAAAACAGAAGTAAGGAAGTTCATGAAGAACAGTAGTCAGTGAAGGCAAAGTTGTTTATCATCAGCTAGGTATCAACCACAGAAATCCTCCTATCCTAAGAATCGGTAATAAGGAATTTATTCTGGTAACTGCACAACATAACCATGGATTGTTTCTAAACTCTAAAGTAAATGTTTTTATATGGAATTTGTTTAAACCACTATTACATGTTACAGGTAATAAATAAGAACATTTAGTACACAAACAGTAGTAATTTCACAAGGTCATATTATCATATTAATTTCTGCAACAGCCTATTTAAATAGGTTAGCATGACTCATTTTGTGTTTAAAAACCGAGATGTTAGAAATTTATTCATCGCAGATGACAACTTTGAAACAACTAGTTCTAAGAAAACAACTAAACAGTGGTAAATTAACTACAGAAATTCGTATGTAGCTTTACTTGGGATAGTCGCCTACTAAGCAAGACTTTCAAATACTAACTGTGATGGATATAAATTTTGTTCAATTTTATTCAGGAATTAACAAGATTTTAGATGTTAGTTACTCCCAACATTGTGTGGCAGGGCAAGGTGTTCAAAGACATCTGTTTATGAAGACTGAAAAAGATGTTGTAAACCAGTCATAAGTACTTACCACTTTTTTATTTCAGGAAACAATTTCCAGTTAATTGATGAGGTTTCCATTTTTGAGTTAGTGGCTCTTAGACTTTTTATTGCAATAAATTCTGTTTATTTCAAATTCAAACTTGCCTGCCTTTACACTCAACTTGCCTGACTCTAAGAGCATATGATTGTCATATGCTCTACTTTGGGCTTTTATCAATAATTTTCATTATTTGGTTTCAATCATTCATCAACCTTATTTGCATGGGCCTGATCTTAAATATCATGTCAAAATTCCTTAACAGATTTGAGTAACGGCTGAACCATGCTTTCCTTTATAAAAAAATCTTATGCACTATAGCATACAGCCTCAGCTGACATTAATTCAAGCAAACACATCTCTATTTAAATACACTGAGGTACTCCAGTATATCCTGACCACTTATCTGGCTGAGTATGTTCAGATAGTTCATGCTATATGGCCTGTTTTTAGAACTTGGAAGAACCTATGTCTATTCCAAGAACTACAGTCTCAAATGTAAATCGATTTATGTCAAAAGACACACAAGGTTTTATCTCCCCCTCAAACTTCAAAAGTTTTCATACAACATTTCAGAAAGTTATTGACACTCAAATAGTTTTAATAAAAGAAAATACACTGGCTTGATATAAAGACAACAACTTTTCAATGCTTTTGATCCTTGAATAAGGAAATAAATATGAAGTATTAATATACTTTTAAATGAAAACATACCAGAGAATGTTTTGCTGGCATTTTTACATAAGAATGTGTGTGATCTGACAGACTACCTTATCCTCAAATCCGCACGCGCTTCAGAACAAGACCAAACCCTCAAATTCTACAGGCACTTTAGCACCCATTTTAAACACAAATTTCTTCCCTGATTAGTTTTTTCATGGGTTTATTTCTGGTCTGATAATTTTTAATAAAAACCCTACTTTATCCTTCTCTGAAGGCCTTTCATTATCTGTATTCTAAAGTGAAGGTAACAAGCGAAGCCCTGATGATTTCTCTGTTAGGCTGAGTCAGGAAAGCATTCAACAATGTTTCTCTTTAACAAGACAGACCACCATAATACAAAATTTTCAGCAAGTGCTCAGTGTAAAATGCTGTACATTATGGAAAAATCTAGATAAACTACAGAAATAGTAGTCTGGTGGGGTTTTGGTTTGTTTTGCTTTTTTTTCCTTCAATTACAGGTCTTTATTCTCACAAGACGACTGTTAACTACATCTTCCCACTGTCTTCTTGTCACATCTTATTATCAAGCATCAGAACCATGGATCACCTAAGGATCACTAAAAAAGCCACTCAAAAAGGCAATTAAATATACAGATGACGCATTCAGAAACCTGTTCAGACACTTCCAGGTCGCTACTGGGACACAGTAACTTCTAAAAATTGCTAGAGCTATGAGCGATGCAGTAGTCAGTGGTCCTATCCACAAGCAGTTAAAAATAGAGTTCAACATTTACTAGTGGGGAGGCTCATTCATGGTCTTTATATCAGCGATTGCTTTACTTATATTTTTATATCCTATGTCATTATATAATTATAAGCATAATCAAGATTTGGGAAGATGTATCTTCAACTTTCACATTATCCACTAGCACGCAGTATAATTCTGAGCAATTGAAATTCCAGTAATTTAAATAATTTGCACCAGAACTGAAACTATGACTCTTCCAAACCAGTAACTCAATTGGATTCTAAGGGGCGCAGGGGAACAAAAGCCTGCAGGTGAAAAAGCCCATAAGGCTTGCCACCTGTTTAGTGTGGTTAACAGGTGTATCAAACAGCAGGCCTTCCTCTGGGAAAGACGACAAACTAAACACTGCCAAAACACACAAAGAAGTAGCAACAGGGACAGAATGGAACACAGCATCTGCTTACTGGGGCTTACGCAGCAGCCAGGAATGAGAAATCGCAGAAAGGAAACATTTTCATGAAGAAAATGAGTGGTTTACTTCATTAACCTCTGCAAACTTCATTTACATGTTGTTTTCTTTCATTCTCAAATGTATGCACATACAAATGCACTAAAACCAGACAGGCCACCACAGGTCACTGGGTTGGGGTTTTTTGGTTTCGGGGTTTGTTTTTGTTGGTTTTTTTGTTTTTTTTTTTTTGTTTTTTTTTTTTTAAATCAGCAGCTTTCAGGGGCTTTGTTTTGTTCTATGTTCTCTAGTGTTTCAGTTACAGTTTCTATCTTGCATCTCTTGACGTTTTTACCCAAAGTCAAATCAGTTTTATGGTTAAGCAGTAGATAAATCAGAGTTGTTTGTTATTGTTCGACTCCTCCATTGATATAGTTATAATTATTGCTTGTTTACTGGACATTTAATCGACCTGAATCTCTGAAGGTTCACAGACTACAATATGCTATTAACTGACAGCATCCACTTACCAAAAATTTATCACTTCCAAAGACTGATCTAAGTATCTAGCCCTGGCATTATTACAGTTAAAACTGAAGTGGAAAACTGCACAAATTCAACATTCATGCTATTATTCAATCTATTCTATACCACACAGAAGGAATGCTAGAAGAATGCCCTAGAGCTCAAAATATTTGTCCACGTTCTTTTTGTTTAAGCAGATTACTTCAGTATGTCCAAGGTACTATTTCAGTAAAGGAAAAAAACCCAAACCAGATTTTTTTAAAATCTGTACAGTTACACACAGTTTACAAGCGTAGAACTATTTGTACAAAGTATGGGTACACTAACTGATTAGCAATAAAGTTCAATACTCATCAAGATAGCTGACATACAAAACAAACTTCAAAATCTCACGTGCAAAATTATGTGGACAAAGCAGACAATTTCCAGATCCTTAACTGGAGTTCCTTAGTAACTTTCCCTTTTTGGGCACTGAACCAAGTCTTACCATTTGTGTTATGACCGGGTTTGTGTCCCCTGCGCTGCCCATGCATAATTCCTCTAATTAGTTTTCACATATTTCCTGTTTACTTCCATATTACATAGGCTCATGTTTTGCTCAAAATGCCTCGTTTCTTGTTGGACTTCAGTGTATACTGATCTATTACCATATCTGTCAGGAATGTACTGGTATAAACTTAATTACTGTGCACACAAACCCAATCGTTTTTCATTGACAACAACAGATCATTAAAACAGGTGGTAGATTCTGCTAGTTACTTGCACTGTGTCAAAACTGGCTGCTGAAAAAACAAGTAGTATTGAAAATTTTATATCCACTACGTTAATGATAATTATTCTCAAAGTGTATTATTGTCAGCTTTCTAATCTGAAATGAAAGAAGCAACCAGGCATACCATAAATTTTGTCAGAGAATGACAGAGCCACAGAAGACTTAGGATCTGAGACAGTGTTCAGGGCAGAAAGACAGGAAGGAGAATTACACTTACACTACCACCCCTCAGGGGAACGGCTCTACAGGCAGCATGCTGAAAGAGATTGAAATTCCAGAAAGACGTGGCTAAATCATTTACCTGTAAGGCGTAGGTCACAGGTATGTCTCTGACCCTTTCCAGAAGGCTGGTTAGCTCTTTCATGATTCTTTAACCTATTATTTTTCCTGAAAAAAAAGTATTTAAATGCTTTTAATGTTTTATGTTAAATTATGTAATCTGAAAGCAGTCTATGCCCAGTGAACACTTGCATTAAGCAGTTGTCTTGTTTTCTGCATAATATAAATACTAAACCAATCAACATGACACTGCTGTCAGTACTGTTAGGATTATTTTTTTTCTTTTGGCCAAAGTATCTTGTCACTTTTGAGCACATAGCCAGTGTAAACTTAAATATAGTACTAAATGCTTACAACCCTGCAGACACAGACCAGTTACTGAGCAAGTGTAAGCCTGAAGAATTTACCAATTCAGTCTCAAAACAGATGCTAGAGAGACACCCAGCGGTACAAAACTGGGTGTGCACACATGCACACACAAATACATATACATAAAATATCCTGCCTTCAATATCTCAAGAAGTGAGAAGCTATTATAACACCATTTTTGTTTAGCAGTGTTTAGGCTATAAAGAAACAAATGCACGACAGCACTTGCACATTTTTTTTCTGTCATCTGTTTCTTTATCTAACAAGTATTTATTATCTTTTCCTACTGATTTTAATTCCCAGCTTTCATACATTCATGGAATAATACATAAAGATTTTTAAACTGTATTCAATAGTTAGGTTTAGATTAACAGATTTAAGTACAAACTTCTAATGTGTATTTAAAAGAAATCTGGGGGTGTTGACAGGTGCAAAAAAAAAAAAGAACCAAACCAAAAAAATCAAACCCTTAACTGAAAAGCCAAGACATCTGCTTACATATATACCAACAGCAGACAAAACTGCAAAATATTTAAGTGCTTTATGCTCTATTTTAACAACATAAACAGTATTCAGTAGAAATTCTGTTGTGATTTCATGTCCACAGGAAAAAAAAAGTCAGATGGCTAGAGACACATAGTGAAGTTACATTGAACAGCCTTCCCCGTAATTTTTTGCTTCTCCAAATATGTACTACTCCGAATTTCCACTAAACCTAGGGAGACCCCTTCTTTTCAACAACAAAGAAAACTGAATGAGGATCAAAGGCAGAGAGAAAAAGACTGAAACAGTGAAATTGGTACTGGGTTTCTGAACTTCATTATAACTGGGTAATGAAATAGTTTATGAAGTGCCTGTTCCAAATCTTAATATTTATGCAACAATTAACACTTACTGTTTTCAAGTTCTAAAGTTACTACCAGGGTATAAAATGCTAATTCTTCGAAGAATCTCTCTCTCCAAACACTTACCAGAGAAATTATGTCAATTAAAAAAAAATTCCCAAGACAAGCACAGATTTGATCTCATTTCGTTTCTCAAAATTTCAAATTTTTCTTTAACCCTCACACACTGTGATTGCAATGACAGAATCCTATTCTTGATTTGTCATGCAGTAACTCATTTACATGCTACAACCCCATTTGGTCCTTAAGTCCCAGGCCTCTAGGTCATCTCACTGAATTACTGGAAAATAATCCACAGCACACCTTATCCTGTTGTTTAGTTCACAAAGAAAATATATTCCCTGATCTTTCTACCTTGAAGTAGGTGTCACTGAGTGCGAGTATTTATATGTGCTTATACATATATACTCATACATTTCCCCTCATCACCATATCACTATGTTTACTCCTGTTTTACAAATAAGGAATACTCCAAATAATAATCACAAGAAAACTCCTAAGTAGTCTACATATCCAAGAAAAGTCAAACTGAAATTGAACCTGAAGTTAAACTATACAAAATACTATTAGAATATGTTTAAAAAATCGAATTTGAAATCTCTTCATGTGTTACTCCATTAAAAATGGGGACTGAATCTGTTAAAAGGACCAACAGCACTAATTCTAAACACAGACCTCTTCTGTTTATCTGCATGAAGCATCCTCTACCATGATCCTTTGAGCTTTTCCAAACAAATTGGTACCGTTTCTCATAAGTCTTTAAACACCTCATACACTGTTCCAACAGCACAAGGCAACATTCCATGACTTTGATACTTGTCTGGAATCCAGGCTCCTTCATAATTATCCTCATTCCTAAAATAGTGAAAAACAAGTAAGAAATTCTTAAAGGAAAACAGATTTGGTGACCTGATACACCAGACTGTCAAAGTGAGCCAATAACAAGCAGTGGCAGTCAAATCTAGTCCATGCTCTTGTGGTCCCTTCCCCTAATTTCAAGCCACCAGTGAAATGGCACAGTGCAATTCAGCCACCAAGCTGTACCATCTCTGAATTTAGCCATAGTATGAGAGTCCTAGAATTCACCCGTAACCTTTTTCATTTAAGAATATTTTAATATATATTTAATTCCCAAATATGAAAAAGTGACTAGAAGTAAGAGCTGGACATAAAACTTATCCTGGTTAACAACCCATTGTGTTTGAAAACTCATCAATTGCATAGAGGCAATTCATTTAAGTCAACAGTTCCACTTCCCATGCTATGTTACTAAACTATTTGTATAATTGTGACAGTGCCAGCTGTTTCCCAAATTTTAACATCTTACCAGTAAGGCCTTTTCCATTGTAGATTATAGCCAGTAACAGCTTTTTTTCCATCTCTCATTTTTACTAAATAAAAGATTACTCAGCATTTTATAGCTCTTATTTTCGAAACAAAAAATTATTCTCACTGATTAAGTCAATATAAAGCGAGAACAAGAGCTTAGTTTCCTGGCTTTCAGTAGACCTAAGCAATCTTTGAAAAATGAAATCATGAAATAATTGTATTTATGCAGCATAAACAGATCTGTTCAGTCTTGACAGAATAAATTTTAAACAAAGCTGACTCAAAAAGTCTAAGTTACCTTCTCTCATTCCACAGAAGAGCTCTCCTTCATATTTCCTACCATCTTTACATTGCAATACTTTGCATCCACAGAGCTTTCCAAACACAAACTGACCAGAATAAGTGTTCCCTTGAACCAAATATATGAGAAAGTTAAACACAGAAACAACAGATCTGTAAAATATGGTTCAATTTTTTTTAATATATTTACAGTTCACCAATAAGTGATATATTACTTACGGAGCCCAAATAGAAGACATTCTAAAAGCCTAGAAGTTTATAATTAACAGCTCCTTTCTTTTACTATTAACGCTGTCTAATGAAGACTATAAATGTGCTCATTCAGTCTTTATTTTAAAACTAATGAATCATAATCCTTCTGGTCTCTAAAACTGATGGTGATGTGTTAAAAAGAAAAGATTCACAGTATGCTCTTTTATGGTTAAGAAAGGTATGAAAAAAGTTTTTGAATTTTATAGTCACCTCAACAGCTTTTTGATGGCATGTACTCATTCAAATATTCTGTGCCAAAGCCTGATAAATCAGCTGCTTTGCACTAGAAGTACTACACTATGAAATCCCTGATGTATTTGTGATCTTAGAATAATGACAGAAAAATAGTTTTCTGTCAAGTATCTACCCAACTTACTTACACAATACACTGTATTCCATGTGGTCACCCTTTATTTTCTGTCAGCCTTACAGACCGTTGACTAAAGGGATTCGGCAGGCAGAGAAGTCACTGACTCACCTGTACAGGAATAAACAAAAACAGGAGATACTCTTTTCTGGAGCAACTTACTGGGACTGATCTTTAATCAACAAACTTCCTTCTGCTCAGGACACTAGGAGAGAGATGAATTCATAGAAACGTTTCCTTGGTGAATCATGCATGAGATGTCCCTCCATAATGGAAAGTTTATTCAAGTTCTTTAAATCCTTTAACATCTTTGGCCTGATCTGTGGAGCACTTCGTATGAGCACAAGTCTGCTAAGTGTGCATCTTTGAAGGACTGAGACAGTTATCAAAAACTGATGATACATGTTTCTGGTTTCTACCATTAACACATTTGATTAACTTTCTGAGATGACTGAAAGTTAACCCAGCCTAAACTGAGAGGCCAACAATAAAGTCTGAAAAACATAATTCTTCAATAAACACCATGGTAAATTGACTACTTGGACTAAATGAGTTTGGCTACTTATGATATGTACTTATAAACCAGAATTTAATGGGACTGGGATTTTTTTTTTTAAAGGGTATGTAATAGTTACAGGTTCAGTTGTCAATGCCCAGTATTGAAACCTATTCCCCATAATCGCTCCATTGACAAACTTGCCCTCATAACAACTTCCATCTTTAAAGAACTTGTCCTGAGCCAGAAAATAAAACAATACTTCCAACTCCTTTTAACAGACAAACATCCACCTGTTCTCAACTCAAAAGTTGAAGTTTTGTCATATTTTTCTCCTTTACATGATTAAATTTATATCTACATGTTGTTAGCACCTTCACATGCTTTACCTTCTTCAGATGATCTTAGCATCTAAACATTGACCCCAAGTGAAAGGATCTACAAAGTATATACAAGGCAATAATCCTAAATCCATTCTTTTTTTCCTTGTTGGCTTTAATAGAACAGAATGGAATCAGAGTTTTTAAACTTCTTGCAAGGATCTGACTTTCACAGCAGTCTGCAAGCTCTACAGCTATGCTGGTTTTACAGGTAACGATCATGAACTGTATTGTGTAAGAAGGGACAATTTGTTTGCCTTCTTGTTGTCTTATAGCATGTAAAAAGCTTAAAGACTGCAAACAACCCTTTTTTTTTTTCTTTAAAAAGAGGAAACCGAAAAGATTGTTGTAACCTCAATTCATTTATGCTCCTCAGGTTGGGGCCCTGACTACACCCAATAGGCCCCAATCCCTCCAAGACCCACCTGAAGCCTCTACACACCCCTGCCCAGCGTGTTAAAGACAACTGAAATTACTTAAAACGATACAGAAAGACTAAAGTTGGACACTGAATAGCTAGTAATAGAAAAGCAAAACCACTTATTTTACTCATGGATACCTACTTTAAAATTTCAGCTCTTAACAGCTAAAGGTTATTACGAGAGTTACACGCTACACAGGAACGGCCAGGAGCTAAAGCATTAGCGACCGTGCTACCTCTGCACGAAGTAACGCCAGCACAGAAAATAAAGCAAACCCGTAAGAGGAAAAGCGTTTGTATTTACATCAGCCTAAACACGGGAGCGCGGGCTTAGCGCCTCTTCGCCTTAACGAGAGACCGGACTTGGCGGCCGTAGGAGACTCATCCTCGCCCCTGCCGGCGAGGGGCAGGCTGAGGCGGCACCGCGGCAGGGCCCGCCCCGGTGAAGGCTCACTACCACACGCACAGCGAGGGGAGGGAAGATGCCCGAGGCCCGGGCCAAAGCTCTCTGGGCTGGGGCCCGCCCGCTGCGGCGAAGGCCTCGCCCTCCCCACCCGCCATCGCCCGCCATTTAGCCCCGCGCATGCGCCGGGCCCCGGCCCTTGGCAACAGCCTCCTCGCGCTCATTGGCTGCGCGGGAGCGAGGGGCGTGGCCTGAAGGGAGCTGAGCGGGCCCGCGCCCACAGCGGGGCTGGCGGGAACGCCTCTCCCGCCGGTAGCGCGGCGGCTCCCGCAGCCGCGACCACAACGGCACCGGCCCCGCCCGCCCTGCTTCCCCTGCCCGCCCTCACACGCCCCGCCTCACGGCGCGGCGCCGCGGCAACGCCTACTTCCCCTCCCGGGGCCAATGGCGGGGCAGTAGCGAGTCTTCATCCCGCCCCCTCCTGCCCCGGAAGTGGATTTCTCACCCGGGTGACGCCATATTGAATTTTGTGGAAGTGGGGGGAGGGGGAGCGGAAGGAAGGACCCGGCGCGGGCGGCTGTGAGTAGCTGCTGCCCCGCCTCGGCGCCGGGGGCCCGGCCGGGACCGGGGGCGGGGGAGGGGAGCTGGCGCCTCCGGGCTGGCGGGCGTGGAGGCAGCCGGGCGGGCGGAGGCGGTGACAGGCCCCGGGCGGGAGGGTGCCTTGAACGAGAGTCCCCTCCAGGAGCGCGGGGGCTTCTTCGGCCTCGCCGGCCGCTGCCGCATCCGCGGCCTAGGCGCTCCTGCAGGCCGCGCTGCCGGTCGCTGCCTCCCGGCGCTGGGCCGGCCTCCCGGGGCCTGCCGGAGGGCTCGGTTTCCCTCTCGCCAAGCTGCTGTCAGCGCCGGTGCTGCTCCCGGGCCCCCCTCACCTCAGCGGGCCCTGCTCCTGCCCCGAGGGCCTCTCGTCCCGGTGTCTGTGCCAAAACAATGCCAACCGCTTTGATTTTTTTTTTTTTTTTTTTTTTTTTCCCCCCCCCAGAGTGTCTTGTGTCGCTTTCGTCCCGCAGCGTTTGGTCTCAGGCAGCGCTCGGGGTAGGGGCAGACGGAGCGGGGGTGCCGGGCAGCTCCCGCTGTGCAGGCAGCAGGGAGTGTCTGACAGACCAGGCTGCTGCTGTGATGCCTAAAATTAAACGGTGTCTTTTTTAGGATAAAAAAAAAAAACAAACCCCAGTCTGCGCAACCAATGGGTTATTTTCCTGTGGTTGTCCGTTCACCCTGTTGTTACTAAATTACTTCCTCGTGTTGCCTTTTAGAGACGTTTCCTCTGTGAGATAAGGAAACTTGTATGAGCAGTAATATGGTTGTGCTAGTTATGTGCTGAATTTGTATTTTAAATTTAAGAAAAATCTATGTTATGATCAGAGACTTGTCTGAAGATTCTGTACCTGTCTCTATGTGGCGTAAGTTAAATGTCTTTACTGCCTCAGGTCCTGTCATTTTTAAGAACTAAGAGATGCGGTGGTATTTGTAATGATATTACCATAACAATTGTGGTAAGAAGCATAATTGTTGAAGGTCATGTATTTGCCTGCTTGGTATTTTTCAGCAGAGAAAAACGCTTTAATTTGGTTTAGTTTTAGTAGCAGTCCGTGTTGTGCTAGTAGCAAACTATTCAATTGTTTGTTACATTAATCTCTGTATATCTGTCTGATTATTGCCTTAGCCGAAATGGCCGAAGGGTTATCGTAACTCATTATGCTGAAGAGTAAAGTCTTATTTTACGTTATGAAAGAGGGATTGCTACTGTTTAGATTTAATTATTCTTTTAAACCAGTGAAATCCGACTTGTGTTCTTCACTGTAAAGTACCTTCAAAGTAATGCCAAAGGCTGCTTTTCTTGATAACAGTCTAATTACAGGTGTTCTTTAAGTAAATATTTTGAAGTGAGAAGAAAAATTAAATTCTAAATTATGTCGTGATATACTGCAGTCTATGCTACTTAAACTGAGGCAGTGAGAGGTTTCTCTTCATTAAGACAGTGTTAGCTGGCTGTACTTCTTGAGAACTGTATGTATGATAAAGTCATGCATAGTGACGTATGTGTGATAAACAGTCATGCATAATGACATATAATGTAATTTTTTACAACAAGCAAAATACCTACTCCATCATGAAGCCATCAGCAGCCTGACATACACGATTCTTCACTTGATCTGCATAGGTTAACATCTACAAGTTTGTAATGTTAAGTCTACTTATAGCCCATATTTGCTATAGATGTATAGGTAACATTAATTTTGAAAATATGAGAGTTTTCATGTTCATGACCTTTAGAGAATTGCTATCTGATCAATACGTTGAATATCTTTTTGCTATGGCCTTATATTTCAGGACATTTCAAAAAAAAAAAAAACAAAACAAAGCACAAAGTTATGCTCAGCTAATAATGCTGAGTAACTTCTTTCTTCTGCAGTGCAGTGAATGGGGAAAATAAGAATTACTTCCTTTTGCCTGTAATGAAAAAGTCTGTATCTATGTTGTATGAGTTTCTATTTGATATTATTTTTTCTTTTTAGCTATAGCTTGAATTTAAGTGGACTGCAGCTCCTGAAGCCTCATAATGAATCCCCTTATCTTTTGAAGTGTAACAGGACTCCTTTTTTTCTAGTTACTAATTATTCCATAGGATGTAGTTTTCAGATGTTTACAGAAAAATTATACACCTTTAAGGTTCTGTGCCTCCCTAGGTTGTCCTTGGTCTCAAATTATTTTTTGCAGCAGTCACTGTATTGCAGCATCTTAGATAATTTACATTTTTCTGATTTAGTAATGTTTTACATATCTTTATTATCATCTGAGGTTCTTGAGATATTAACGTAGGACTGAAAGTACTCCCACTATCCCAGAGTTATGTAGTCCCACCCACAGATGAGGACTCCAGGAAGTAATGTCAGGGATTGCTTTTGGTGATGTGGCAAAAATGTTTCTGTTTAGAATCCATTTTATTATGTTTGTTTTAGATCTTGAACTGTAAAACTTAGTTGAGCTTAATGGAAAAGAGAAATAAAGATCTTAAATTGGTAGCAGAAGCATGTACTGAAAAATAATTCCCGTGGTTAATTTTTTACCTGAGTTCAGAATACTGGCTGCTTTACTATACATTTTTGCTCACACATAAAACTTTTCTGTGACTGCTAAGTTCTTCCTGCTCAAGAGATAGATAAGGTCATGGAATAATTCTAGCAGCGGGGGCAGTGTTTTGGTTTAGGTGCTTATGGTAGAGTTTTTTGTCTGTAACCACTCGCATAGAGAAGAGTCCTAAGCTTCCTCACTATCTAGTTACTCACTATTTAAAAATCCTAAGCAGCTTTTCAAAAAATACTTATTTTGGTTTTGTTCTTTGCCTTTAGAAACTGAGGTGACAGGAGGGTGGTGCTGCAGTTCATATCTCTGCTTAGATGTTATAACTCAGCTCCTGCCTTCTCAAGGTGAAGATGTCTAACAAGACTCATTCCTACATTTCTGTATGGACCTGGTTTTTTGCTCCCTAAAATGGATTTGATATTGTTTTGCCTTTGTAAAACACCCTGATCTTTGCTTTATTGACGATTTATTTTGGAAATTAATTTCTTTTGGAATAAATGTCTTCTCTTTAAGAATACTTCATTAAAAATAATCTGTTTCAAACAGGGCAATCCAAAAGAGTATGATGTGTAAATGCTGGTTCAGATAATGTCCCGTAAAGCTTCACTGGGCTTAGATTTTTAAGTGTTACCTGTGCATGTTTTGTCACTGTGTTTTGTTTCCACAGCAACCATGTCAGAAGGGGACAGTATTGGTGAGTTTTGGAAAGCCTTCTGTGGTCTATAGATTTTTCTCAAGACTTGGACAGGTTGGTTTTCTGTAGGTTTTTTCTGACTCCATTAGAAGCAGGTCTCGGTGCAGCTTCTTAAACTCACTACTTTTTGGATGAGTTGTTGAAATATTAAAATCTGTACAAAAGATTTCTTTTGAAGCCTGTTAAAAATAGATAGCAAATACTATAATACATAGCTTAATGGAATATCTAATATCCATATATGTGACATTGTCAAAAATTAGTGACTTCAGATTTCATGTCAGATTCATCTTAAGGAAAATAAACTTGCATAAAATATTGAAAATTTAAATTGCTTTATGATGCCCCGAGCATTAGGAATTGTTTTTGTCTTTGTAAAAATAGACCTTTTCAAATGCTTATGTTTAATTAAGTTTATTTGTAATGAAGAATACAGATGTTTCATGTTACTGTCCTTCCCAAAATACTCTTCAGAAGTGCTTACTACTTCTAATGCTACCCTGTAATAAACATTATTCATTGTGCATTTTACAGATATACACTTTATATTTCTTCCTAGATCTACCAATCCTGGTTAGACAAATCTACTCCATATACTGCAGTGCGATGGGTTGTAACTTTGGGTCTGAGTTTTATCTACATGATTAGAGTTTATTTACTGCAGGTAAGAAAACTGGATTTACTCCTAAAGTAGTTTTAGATATCATTCCTGTTCTACTTTTTGTGTTAAGAGAGTTTTTGAAGTATGCTATTACTTTGGAATTAGATATTATGTCATTTAGCACACAGTAGAAAGTAAATTAGTCTGAAGAAAGAGCACATCTTGTTGGTGTTAGCCTTACTGCTTCAGAATGGAGAATGTGCGAATGCTTGAGAATATTCACCTGGTGGCAACAGAAGATGGAAATACTCCATTAGTTCTGATAATAACCTCTGAAAACTCTGCTGCAATTAAGTTTTTACTTTTATTTTTAAAGCTGTATAACAACGTGTTCAGGAGCCAGTAGTTACCTTCTGTCTCCCAACCATAAAGAATTGCTTTTTCAGCATCTTTATCACTGCAGGCCGTTTCTCTGCTAATCAGATGCCTCTATTGCATGCCAATCTGCGGTTCAGTTAAGAGCATGAGAATTGGTATTTCCAAACCCTGAAGATTCCAGGTTGAATGTGAAAGCTGTGCAGGTGATAGTAATACGAAGATTTAAGAGACTGAAGCCTGCAAAGATGATTAATAAAGTGATGGTTTTATGCTGTTTACTCCTTTTATGCTGCTTTTATGATGTCTACATCTTGAATATATAGACCAGACGCCTGAGAAAAGCTTTCATATTAAATCTGTCAATATCTGAGGGATTTGCAGGATTGTCATGTCCTAAGGCTTGTTTTGATTAGTATATTACATTTACAGTAGTATACCTTAGAAAACATGTAGCTTAAAAAGGCTAATAATAGATTATTTTTTTTTACCTTGCTTATTTGTATTGCAGTAAGTTTAGTCAGTATTTAGGTAGCTTTAAATGAAAGCTGTTACGTATGTTATCTGTCAGTACACAAATAAAAAGATAGATTCACAAAGGTGATTTCATCTTTTCATAGAGTCCGAATGCTTACTTTATACAGTGAGACTTTCTGATTTTTTTTTAACAAGTCCGGAAAACTTTTCATGTTAATGTGAGGATGTAGAAAAGCACTTCTCAAGGAAGCAAAAAACCAGGTTGTTTGACCTTGTTGAAAAATCAGTATTTGAAAATGGTTTTCAGGAAGACTTTAATCTTAGCTCTTTTTTCCTCCCTGCTTCAGGGTTGGTACATTGTGACATATGCCTTGGGAATCTACCATCTAAATCTCTTCATAGCTTTCTTGTCGCCAAAGGTAGACCCCTCTTTAATGGAAGATTCAGGTATGATGAATAGTTCATCCTGCGATAATTTTGAACTTTGATACATACAGTAGTGTGAAGATGTGCAATTTTAGCATGACATTGTATTTTTAGACTTGCAAAAAATCTGTACAACTTGACATCAGAAGTTACTGTAAAGTTTGTCTCTCTCTTTTTTTCATTACTTGAACATATTCCATATTGTATTAGTTTTCTGTGTTTTGAAGGAAGTTTTATGTGACTTAAGTTCTCCCCAAAATAACTCAAGTCACCTGGCACTCATTTCTGTTATCTATTGTCTTTTGGGAAATCAGTGTTAAGATACACGAGAGCAGCCACTATAACTGGAATTTATGTGTAACAGTGAAAGTTTTTCTTTTTTTATTTTTTTTTTAAAGATAAAAAAAAAATTAAAAAAATTGGAGTCTGAATATTGTGGAAAATTAGTGTGAGGGGGTTTGTGGGTTTTGGTTTCTTTTTCTTTTTTTCAGATGATGGTCCTTCCTTACCTACAAGGCAAAATGAAGAATTTCGGCCTTTCATTAGAAGGCTGCCAGAGTTTAAATTCTGGTGAGTGGATCTGTCTGCTCATGCTCTGTTTTTGAAAAATATAAATATCTGCATCAAATCAGTGGTAGCTGGGGTTGAAGGATTAATTGTTCATATTATTTTTAAGGCACTCTGCCACTAAAGGAATCCTGGTTGCTATGGCATGTACATTCTTTGAGGCTTTCAACGTTCCTGTTTTTTGGCCAATCCTTGTGATGTACTTCATTATGCTATTTTGTATCACTATGAAGAGGCAAATCAAGGTAACTTGCCAAGAATAGATAGTAGCATTTGTGATGTCAGAATTTACAGTATTGATCCAAACTGTCCATCCAGCTGAGCCCTTCAGAAGTATTAAATGTATTGCACACGCTTCTTTACTAGAGGAACTTTAACAACTAACACTTGAACAGTAGTTCGTTGAACGTTAGTTCAAGTGTTGCATATTTGCAACTTTGAGCAAATAATGACAATGTGAAACAAAAATACTTGGTAAAAGAAGTCTTCGTACACTACATTACAAAATTTTATGCTTGCTTTCAAAAGGTTTCGATCTTAGAATTCAATATCTGGTTTTTATACAGGATGAGTTTATAATTTCTCATCCATTTCCTTTCTTCGTTTAACTATGGCTATTTTTAATGAAGAGGTCTTGTAGGATCTCTAATGGGTGAAAAGGGAAGTTCTGACAAGTCGATGCGAGTAAGTAGGTGGAGAGGAGGGGAAGAACAACTTAGGCGAGCCATTCAGACCATTTTTAACAAAGTACTTATGGCTTATTGGCACTTTAAAAAGAGAACCATTTCATTCCCAGACATTCGGAATTTTGGATAGGTACTGTTATTCAAAGTTGTAATTTAAAGATTATTAAAAAATTAATACCTGTATGCTCTCTCCAGTTTCCTGTGATTCCCCTGATCAGTAATCTTCACTGTAGTGTAGAAATTGTTGGGTATATCCAAATTCGAGATTTATAAGATTGGGCTCATACCCCTATTTCGATGTAAACTGGTGTATAATTAGCTATTTCATTACCTTTGCAATACTGAAGAACTGCCTTTCTAGAGGACTTTGTAGTTTACAATATCTATTACAAAACGTTTTTGTAAATATTAGATGTTTTTTGCCTCAAAAAATTATCTTTTCTCTTTACAGCACATGATAAAGTACAGATATATACCCTTCACACATGGCAAGAGGAAATACAAAGGGAAAGAAGATGTGGGAAAGACCTTTGCTAGCTAGAAGATGCAATCAACCTGTTGACCAATTCTACTTCTAACTAAAGGAACGATTTTGAGCCATTGTAACAATGCCTTTTTTTCTTCATAAAAAATGATTAACAGAGTGGTGACAAGGCAGTTGAATTTTCATTTTAAGAGGATCTTGCTATTTTTATCTGAAGTATCAGTTTCTTGAAGAAACTGGCATTCTAACCAAATTGCATTGAGTTTATTATCTTTTGTAAGAAGTTGGAGAAACTTCGGATAATCCCATGGATTTGGGATAACATATTTCTTACAGGATCCATTGCACTGGTGAGATTAATGGCTTAGAGTTGGATATTTTTACATAGTTCTCCTGCTCAATATCACCGTGAAGTGCTGTGCACATATGTGGAGGAAAAATGTAAGATGGCACACATGATGCTGTTTTCTGCTTCATGCGCGTGTGCTATTTTCATAGAAAAAATACAGTAGACCTAAATAGATGCAGAACTTAAGCCAGTTTCCTAAATGCATGGTATTACTGAGTTATAACCAAACAAAATATAGGTAGGAATAAGAAATCTACTAAATCATGGGTTTTGCAGTAGGGAAAAAATATCATATAGCTTCTGAAGTAACTCATTTGTGTTGGGTTTTAATGCCAGTTTCACCATTACATCTCCAAGCAGATGCTAAAATTGGGCTCTTTCATGGTGACTCAAAACTTTGTTCAAATTCTATCACAATTTCCTTTGAGGACCTGGAATTATAAATATATATATTTTAATTGTTATTAGTTGGAGTTTCTTTCATACTTAAGTGTTTCTTGATTAATTTAAGCTGACTTCATGCAGCCCCTTCAGAATATCCCCCAACTGGCCATAGCAGACAAACGGTGTGGGTTTTAACACAGCTTTTCATTTTCTATGGGGAAGAAAAAAAAGAAAAAAAAAAAAGAAATGACCTGCATGTAAACTTTTTCATGTGATACAACTGCAGTTTTATTAAGTGACTTTTTAATTCCAAAATTTATTAAAAGACAGTGTCCCCCTTTACTTGTTCTCTATCTTTATATACATATATTTATCTAAAGTATTCATGGCTCCTTTTCAATAATGGTTACCCTCAATTTATCTTCATGCAATGCCTTTTTCAACTCTTCAGGGAGCATTCACTTGCAGAGAGTAGGAAAATATTAGCTCTTTGAAGATGGAGAATAGTGGCAACTTCCAACAGGCACGTCATTGGAGAATGTGTGTAGGAACCCTTTCGTCTGGTTTTGTCAAGTGAAGTCATTATGGAGCTCTGGAATTCAGCCTTCAGTAATCCTGGGAAAATGACAGGTAGTTTTAGTTCACATTGACCTGTTGCTTTTTGTTTGTTTGTGTGTGTTTGTTTTATTAGCAGTGTGGAAACTAGCAATGTCAAAATTCAAAACTATGGAAACACAGTGTCCAGAAAGGGCCTTATAAAGGTACCAGTCATGGATGCCTGCAGTTCATTGCCTAAAAATCTGAAAGCCCTGACTTGGAGAAGCTGTCTTCAGGTTTGCTGGCATTCTGAATAATGTGGGCAAATCAGGGAGAAAAATATGATGTTTATTATGTTTATTAATGTTAAAATTAGCAACTGGGATGACTCCTACTAAACAACAGAGTATTAATGACATACATTGCAAATTAGACATTTTTACCTCCATGTAAATTTGAACTTCGGTGGCAGTTTGAGATTAATGCCCTCTCGTTCTTAGGTAGGCATTCAGTGGGATTAAGTTCTCAAATGTGGATGGTAGATGATGTTGGCACAAAGCTATACTCCCCTAGCTGACTCTCGGCATCCAACGGCCAGACAAGTTTGATGGCATTTTGTTAAACTTTGCTTTATTTTTATCACGTATCAGTGCTAAAAATAAATTGCCCTTACAGAATGCACAGAAACCTTAGCCTGACAGTATCACAGCTACTTCTCAGTCATCAACTCGTTCCTATTTGTTTTTATGTGCAAGTGTTATTCCTTACTATTTTCTTAGTAAGGAGATCAGGCAGTCATGTTTTGATTCGTGATATGGACCATTTTTCTTCCACTGTTGCCTTGACAGTTTTAAATAGGTGAGGGATGCCTGAAAGTTTTCTAGTGTAAGAAAGGGATGGTATTGCATCTCTGAAAATCACTTTTGTACAGTAGTGATGAAGTGTTCGCATAGTTACTAGCAACTATTTTTTCTTCCATTTATAGATATGATGAAAAGTTAAACTAATTTTACTGGAGTTTTTATAACACTTGGAGATCTGTTAACTAGCTAATTGGGATCTCTGCAGTACAAATAACCATCTTGAAAGAAGTGCTCTTACAGTAACACGCCTCCCCCTGCCACCCCAAGTCCATATTCAGTGCCAATTATGAAAGGTTTATTGAAACTGTAACCCATGATCCACAGTGTGGATTGTCTGGCTTTTTCTCCCTATCTGTATTTAAAGAATACAAATAAATTAATCTTGCACATTTTCTATCATGCAAGAATGACAAGATATGTTAACTAACACTCTTCTTTTTCCCTGCTGCTCCAAATACTTGTATAACTGAACCAATAACTTACAGGAATAAACCTTGACAAGTTGGTGCTGCCAAATCCCTCCTCCTTTATACTCTAAAATATTGGATTAGCTGAAATAGCCCTTATTGCGATAAAGAGGGGAGAGGGTCTTGGGGCTGGTCAGCTTCTTCCCTATCTGTGTTAGACTGTAGAAAACACCACACAGACAAAACTTAAATTGTGCGAGAAAACTAGCGCTTTATAGTTGAGCTTAGTTTCTATTAGTATACATATTAGGGCTTTTTTGAAACACCACTTGTTACATTGCTATAGCCTGTCTAGCATACTTGATGAAGAGTCTTGATATCTAATAGTGATAGAAAAGCTTTGAGTTTGGCAGCTGAATGTTACTTATCAGTGTGCAGAGTAGTCTGCATTACTGTGGGTTTGCGTTTGTTGCCTCTGTTGATCTAAGGGACATTCACAGTTTGTTAAGGAAATCTGCTTTATTGTTAACCTTGTTATGAAAACAGAGTGGTACATGACATCACCAGAACTTGAACTTCAGTTAAACTAAGGATTTGTGTACAGCTTTTGTCCTTTTCCCCTGATGTCAACAGTATGGGCTCATTATTATGTTAAAGGAGAAAGGGAGTCTTACAAATTGTAGAATTTTACTAATACCTTAAGTATGTTATGAAAGGTTGGAATACTCATTATCCACACTTAACATCTAGAGAATGAGAATCTGATTTAAATTTTTCATTGTCCAAAGTGAAGAAAACTATTACATTTGTGCTAAGCACTTTATAGAAAGTCATATTTTTAATATGGTTAAGAACCATGTTAGAAGAAACAGAAGAGTAGAGGCAAAAGTAGATTTATTCTGTAAAACAGGAATGAAGTGCCCCCTTGCACAAGCAGTTACCAGTTTTATAATAAAGTCTTTCTTGGACTAACTCAAGCTGTATGACAACTTTATAAATGGTGTAAGAGCTGAGGCCCTTGTGGTGAAACAGAATAGATTTTTCCTTTACAGTTGATAGTGACGTAGGTAGATCAGTTTCTGAGGATGAAACTTCTCTCTGCACAGTGGACACTCTGTCTACAAAAAGAAAAGAAATTAGATAGATGTACTGAATTGCGGTATGTAAAAGTGGTGGCAATGCTACTACTTCAGTTAATTTTGCTAACAGGTAGAATCAGAAAAAACTACAGTTAGAGCCAGTATGAGGAAACATTTATTCATGTACGCTAGAAGTAGTATTTAAAGATACTGACTGTGGGTTACAAGGTACTCTTAGTTCTCTAAATCAGAGCTCTTCAGTTTTTGTACCTTTGCTTGGTGAATCCCGTAGAAGGGTCAAAGGGTTTACTAGATCAGCACATTCCAAAAGACTCAGGTTACTAACATGGTAACAATTATGGTCAGTTTTAAGAAAAAACAAGCTTAAGTTTCTATCTGAAACAAAAAAAATCCTGTACAATTCATGTTGAACTCCTCTCTGAGCAGTAAATTAGTCACCAAGCCTTTTTAGGGCAAAGCATAATGTAAAGATGCAATTATAGTGAATGGATGTTTTTGGATCTGAAATACCACTGTGTAACGCATTTTTAATACTGTCTGCCTACAGATATGTGCATCTGGGACAGCTTTAGAGTGGAAAACAGTGCCAAAAATGGCCTAAAATACATGTCCCCTAACAGATACAGCTCTATTGTCAGCTAGTACTCACATTGAAAACTGACAACTGAAATTGTCAGTAGCCTTCTAAGTGTACATCTGTTATATTCAACTTTCTATTGCCTCCCCATTCTTTGAAGAGACTTCAAGCAGGGAGTCAGCAGGGCAATTTCTAATGCTAACTCATTTTAAGTTCTTCCAACAGCATTCAGGCGTGAGCGATAAACACTCCCTAGGTCTTCACAAGCAAATCTGAAGTGACTTTTGATGTTTCCTCATTCAGGGTGGCATTAGGAAGGCACTAGCTCATCACAAGCTGCATTCTAGTTTGTGTCTTCAAATGGTCTAACTATCATAGAACTTGACAGCTTGCATAAGTATAACCTTGGTGCATTTAAATACAGGCCTTTGACTTAGGCTATATTGATTTTAGTGTCAATATCGGTTTTGGATCTTAGGGAAATTCTCTGACAAGTTGTATTTGCTTGATTCTGTTCCACCACAGCCATACTAGTATGAGTGTAGGAAAAATTTAAGTAGATCATACCACTCATTTCTAAAGGAGCTGCAATAACATATCTGAGTTACACCACAGACGTAGCCTGTGTGGCAAAGATTTTGTTTGTAAGTAACACTTGATGCTTTTTTTTCTCGCAAGCAGCTTTCACTCTTTAGAGACAATAAATGGACAACATCTTATTCCACGATGTCTATACAAATCCTTAATGGATGAAAATTCTGTTCTATTTCATTAATCCAGAGCAAAAGCCAAGTTTAAAATAACGTGCATAAGAGCTAGCTCAGTTTGGTTGTAACTTACTTATTCCGTTTTACTGGAAATGGGGTGAAGAAGGCTTCAGAACATTATCCATTTTCTCGTTTCTCTGCAGTCAGAATTATTGCCTCGGTCTGCAGATGAAGGAATTATCTTCATGTCTGACTTCCACAGTAGTCTGATTGCATTTCAATGGTTTGGATAGAAAATTGCTCACCTTATTTACCTCGCCTATGTAATGCTATGACACCTATGTCATTCTATTCTAATAACATATATATAGGTCCCGGTAAACTCTCATGTGGGGATTTTGGGTGCCTTAGTGAGAGAAAGGGTGTTATTTCAACACCCAGGCTGACAGGTATTTTCAAGTAGAAATTTCATAACGTTTACCCCTTCCCACCTCCATTTGTCCTTCTGTACTTACTCTGGTGTTACACCACTCCGTGATGCATTCCCAGCAGAACAGGTGGCCACAAGGTGTGGCTGTCGTATGTCTCCGTTCTTCCAAACACAAAGTGCAGCGGGAGTGGCGCCCAGGAGTTTTTTCCTTGGTCGTATTTCTAGTTAACATAGTTATATATTACTTAACTTTATTTAGCCTGCTTGTAAGAAGTACTTGATAACACAATCCTAAAGTAAACCTCATCTTCAAGTATTAACCCTTTTTGTGAAGATCTCAAAAACATGAAAGCAAAGCATGAAATCTGAGAGATGCTTAAAACAAGAATGCGTCAAATGTTACATTCCATCAGATCCTAACTTAAGTCAAAGTGTCACTCCAGCGTTCTGTTCATGAAAGCTATTACATTTCCCACCATCGCCTCCACCTCTTTCCTAGTAAGTAAAAATCATCATACTTATGATGAGCTAGGTTGCGGTGTAGTTTCCATTCCTGCCTTGCTCTCTGCTTCTGTTTGAAGCTGTACATCTGAACACCAATTGTTAGAAGAAGATGGAAGAGTGAAATTATTCCAAGGAACTTGTAACTTGATCGGATACTCTGATCTTCTCCTGGCAGTCCTCCAAAACGCAGCTACATAGTTCACAGAAATAGAGATGTTTCGTTACTGCGGGTTTATGAAACTATGCCCACCCCCCATCCCCCTCATATCAATAAACTCTTGATTTGGGATTCGTATTTCTGTCCTGACAACTTGACATGTTTCTAGGACTGGTCAACCTGCTGTCACTCAGGAGGTCTAACATGTCCTGGATGCATCTCGTTCAGTCAGGCTACACTTAACTGCTGTTTGCGCGAGGATCAGTTGTTTTGCATTGTGTGTCCATCAAAACTGCTGCTTTAATCAGTTTGGTTTTGTTCCACAGCTCTGAGCAAAGAGTCAAACACCTCTTTTTCCACATTGACATTGGGAATTGTTGAGGAGTCTGTCTATACACATTTCTGAGCCAGTGGCTGATGTTTTTTAGAAAGATGCTTATTGAAAAGGACATATGAAATTAAGTTTTTCATACAGAAAAATGCTATCTAAACATGTACTGCTTTTTGTTCAAAACTATATTTAAGTATTTCCCATGGATTTATTAAGCCATTGTTCACTTTTTGTGTATTTGCGGAAGACAGGCTGGACTAGATTATGTCCTGAAGGTGCATAGGGTATTAACTTCTGACCGTGTGTTCCCATTCATTAGCTGTAACCTTTCAACTGTAGGGACTCATAACCCCTCTACATAGTATTAAAAACTTCCCTTTCACCCAGTCTGCTCTGCCTGTATTATAATCAGCTACAGCCAAATTCTATATCCCTTTTACACACGACATCCCAAAAGAGCCCAAAATACTGCAGCAGATGCCATCTTAAATAAGAAATACATCCACTTACATACTTGATTCCTGTGATTCTCTTAGACAGGTGATAAAAAGTGCCGCTTATGTAGAATACTGCCAGATGTAGTCGACACAGCCAAGGTATGCATTGTTTAAGAACATAGACAATTCGTAGGACTGTTTTCTTCTGCTGTTCGGTAAGCACCCCAACTTGTTTCTGTATCCAGTTTCGTATTAAGGTCCTACTGGAAAAGCCAAGTGCTGGGTTGCTCTGCGAGGTTCTGGACTCGTCAGCTTCTATCTGCAACTCACGTTCCAGATGCAGCAATCCCTTTTCTAAGCAATAGGGTACTACAGTATGAAGAGAAACGAAGATGGCCCGTCGAAGAAAAGAAGGTACCCTTTTCTTGGTTGAGTCAACTTGAACAATGTTAACGTACTCTTCACCCAGAGTCTGATAACCTAAATAACGTGGGTAACAGAAAATGTGCAGGGTAAGATGGCGATGGCAGCGTCACTCTCTGCTCAGCTCAGCACACATCAGGTTTTAGAGCTTCAGCGACAGTTGCATTTCTTTGTGTTGAAGGAGCTGAGCGCTATGTTTACATCAGCATCTGCAGCGTCAGTATCTGCAATGGCTGTAGGCTTAAAGCAGGGATACTTTTTCAGTGTCATGCATCCCTTTTTTTAAAAAGAACTTCTGCTTTTAAAAGAAGCCATATCTGGGTTGATGAACTGCTGCATTTGAACTCAAGCTTCTGCCAATTTAGTGGTTCCATATTTAATAAAAGGCATTTATAGCAAAAAACAAACCACGCAACCAACCCCCCACATTAAAGACAATCACCGTCAAGCTGCCTCATTCCAACAGCGACAGGACAGGCCGCCCACCTTGCACACTGTCAGGAGAAATGCTAAAGCCGGATACCCGCCGCGTTACCTGACAAAGTGGTAAGGACGAAGTAGGCGACATCAGAAAGGAGTTCAATCTCTTTCCTCCATTCCAGCCACTTCTTGGCACCTGAGGGATCGGGACCATTGCAGTTACTTGACGTGAAATTCGTACCGATCTAAGCCCTTTCCCCTGAATTTCTCCCAGGCTCTCCGGCGCTGCGTTAACACCCCCTCGCCCCCGCCATGGATCGGCCCACCTCCATCGCCCGACCCGGGAGCTGGGAGGTAGCACGGAGCTGGGGGGGGCTGCTATCGGCGGATTTCGGCGCACGGGCGGTGCCGCCGCCGTCCCGCCCGCCCAGCCCCACGGGAGGCGTTACCGGCGAGCCCGTGCGCCTTCGCCCCCGGGAGCGCCGGGCCGCCCACGCGGAGGGCGGGCGGCTGGGAGACGCCCGTGGGGGCGGGAGCCGCGGCGCTGCGGGGGGGGGCGCAGCGGCTCCCGCCTCTTCCCCGCTCCAGCAGGCGCTGGCTGCGGCGCTGCCCGGTTCCCCTCGGGTGCCGTGGGTTGGGTGCCCGACAGCCCAGCCAGCGCCTCGGGTGGGCGCTGCCGCCGGGCATAGCGGCCCCGCGGGCCTGGCTGAGGTAAACTCTGTGAGCCAGGCGGAGGCGGGAGCCCGGGCTCCCCGGTAGCCGCTCTGGCGGGGCTCTGCTGGACGCGCGGGCCGCCGGAGAGCTCGGGAGCGCGGGTGGGCGGCCTGCCCGCCGCCCTGCCCGCCCGGGAGGTGCATCCCTGTCTGGGCTGGCGGGATCCAGCCCTTCGCAGCACGGCGCCGCTTGTCCCTCAGCACCCATCTGCCACGGCGTGTCAGCCGGGTGGCTTCCTTCTGCGGTTGATTCGCTGGTAGAAGGCGGATTTGGAGAGAGAAAGATGAGGGAACGTAAGCGTTAAGACCTCAGTCAGCAATGTTTCTGATAAATTGACGTTGTGTCTAGTTGCTAGCTTATTTAGGGAATTGGTGGACTCTTGTCTGGTGGCCCTTATTGTTGTAAGGCTTGTTGGCCTCTTGTTGGAGACAGCCAGAATCCCATGACCTACTCTGAAGCTGTTGCAGCTGTAACTAATGATTTAAAAAAATTGCTTGTACTCTGTCTACAAAAAAATGGCCTTTTTAGCAAAGGTAGCAGTATTCTGAAGACGTTTCCTACCTCTATGGATCTTGAAGTCTGATACGTTCGTTTTTGTCAAAACACTTTTTTTTTAGCAGATTTTAATGTAATTCAGTTTTCAACATGCTTAAGTGAAGGGGAAGCTAAACAGTTCTGCAATGTAATTGATTTATTTGACAAAACTACTTTCACTTGGATTAAAATAGGTATTTTCCCGAAGAGTTTACAGGCTGATAGTGCAGTAACTCACTTGAAAGTAATGTGAAAGAGTTGGAGCTTGTGCTCATTTTTTTCTTCTCAATGCTGAGAAGTAGAAAGGCTACCTACTGACATACATAAATGCAAGTAAACTGGCTCTCTGTAGTCCTTTGGTTTTCAGTAGTCCATTACTAACAACATAGCTTGTGGCATCAAAGTTCTAATTTAACTGTACCAAAAGTTGCAAATTATAAGTAAACTGTGATGAATCTTACAGTTAAGTAACGCATCCCTATGCTCACTCCTTGCTCCAGGTGCAACTCAAGTTTTTATTTGCTAGTGTGTGGAAGGGTGTATAATGTATAGCATAAGTTGCAGATTGTTCATTCTGTAGCTATAAAATCAATGCAGTTAAGGCAAAACCTTAGAACATTTTATTTAGTAAAACAGTAGGGGGAGCACCTGCATAAGAAAATATCCCATGAGAAATGGGATATGGAATGTGAAATTCCCACATCTAGTGTGCACTTCCCACTTAAATCTTGATGTATCATGGCGATCTGATATGTCCCAAGTTAAGGAACTTGAAGCTGCTAACCTAAGTTACAGCATTTTTTTAAAAAAATATGAAATGAAAACCAATTGACTAATCTTTGGATCATTTTGTTCAGAATTCTGATTCACCTCGTACTCCCATGTGTTTGGATTTTTGTTTAAAGTGAGAGCTATGGTTTCCATGCTACCTCATGTGTCCAACAGCTCAATTGTTAAGAAAAATACCAAACATGGGAAGACCGTGGTTAAAATTAGAGGACTTGGTAACTTTCTCACCACAAAAATACTGGTTGCTGTTTCAACATGTGTAACAAGTGCATCCTAACCATAGTTTAATCTTTCTGCTGACTGTGATGGGTATTATTTCTGTTGTCTTGTGATTTCCCTCAGTGATCAAGAGGTTAATCTTTCAAATTAGTTGCACCTGAGAAAATTGGAACATAAGAAATCTAGGGGGGGTTAGGAGCAAATGGTGATACTTTATTAGAGCTACTAACTTAGCTTAGGGCGATGTCTGCTTAGTTGTGAACAACTGTTAGAGAAGTTGATTAGAGTGCTAGGTATAACTTCTCACTTGCGCTCTGTATGAGATATGTTTTACTTAGTGTGCAGGGTAAATGTTGGTTGCCATTTCATTGAAGTGGGTAAATGTGGTTTTCTTCTTTTATAGGTCAAGAAATGAAAGAAAACCTCAAGAGACTTTTTTGCAAAGCTGAAATGCCGGCTAATGAACACTTAATTATTAGATTGGAAACCATTTATAAAGCTGAAGATAAGTTTAGGCTTCTGAAGGTCAGGTTTTCGTTCCTTAAAAAATTGTTGTTGGAGGGGGGATTGTGTGGTAACTAATACTCTTTCTTTTTGGTAGAGTTAGTTATTTTTAACAGCACAGTCAAAGTGTATCCCAAAGCTGTAAGAAGAATGAGGTGATTGACTCTTATGGTCCAGTAGAAGTTTGTGTAACTGAATTTGGGGCCTGTTCCTACTCTTTGTGGTAGAAAACCCAAACGGACCTTAATAACAGCTGAAAATCCAACTTTTCGGTGCTATATGATAACTGCTTCAGTTTTGTGTGCATTGCCTGTTCTTTGCATTGATGTTTTGTGAGGTCGGCTCATTAATTATTTATTGATGTTTTTGAATTCACACATTAACTGTTCTTTATCACCTGGGGTTCCAGGCTGCTAAGACTCTGTTACCACAAATGTTAAAGCACGTGTTTGACTTCTCTGTATTGGATCATTCTTGACAAATTAAATGGATTTTGCTATATTCTAAAGGTTAAGTTGGTTTATGATATTTTGAAGGGTGGAGGTTCTGTTGAGTACAGTGATAAACACATGTTCTCCTCTCAAACGGAGGAGAGTTGTTCAAATCTAGAAAATAATTCACAATATCTTCTTTTGTTTTAAACTGAGGAGATAACATCATGCCAAATAACCTCTCCATTTTGGGTAGACAACTTTACTGTATTTGCCATCGAGGAAAATTGACTGCTCTTGTACTTAGCTACTTGCTTGTGCTGAAAGCTGTGAGTAAGAGAGGGACAGAACTTTCTTTCCACCTCTCATGTGTTGTAACTGATTATTGTAGTAATGAAACACATTCTTAATTTCTTGATTTTCAGCATTGTGAATTGTTTAGGCAGCTGCTGTTTCACGTGCGAAGTTGCGTTGACGTGTGTGTCTAACGGTAATGATATTTCTATACTTTTTTTTGTCACTAAAATATGTAATATGTGTGAATGTAGCCCTCTTGTTTTATACGGAGATTTTTTTCCCATTTGCTTTACAGAATTTGCTATGCATAGGATTTGGGCTAACGAATACTGCAATGTTTATAGGCAATACTATTGTGTACAATGGGGAACGTATAATCTGCCAGATAGAATAACTATCCATTCCTGTGTGGGGAGACACAACCCCCAGACAAAACCTCCCAGCAAAATTACTGCTGGGGAGCATAGAGTGAAATTCTACAATTAGAATTATTTATCACCCATCATATGGTCTGGGATTATTACCTGTAGATCCAGGCCAAACCTGCTTCTCCCATATATTCCGTTCTCTAGCAAAACCAAAATCATGAGTTGGAAGATTTAGAATGAGAGAAGTGGCTGATCTGAGTGCAGACTGTACAAGTAGCATGTTTCTTTAAGGACAAGAAATATGCAATGTATTTACCAAAATAATAAACCAACACTTTTTCCTAGCCTAATACTAAGCAGTTAAGTGTATTAAGCTGAAAAACCACGGTAGCCATACCTTAAGGACCTGAGGCTCGACTTCCTTTCAAATGCTGCTTACTAACCTGATGAAAGTCTCTTGAATGCGCTGTATCATGAGAGTTATACAGGTTATTGGCCCACTATGATCCTTTACCAATGTGATGGTTCAGCTGATACTGGAAGTGACATGGTAAAACACCTTGGGATCGACATGGCTAATTGTTGCCTTCATCACAGACAGCAAGGCCAGAGTAATGTTAGTTGTTACACAGTGATCTGCAAGAGAAATCTGTTTTTTCTACTTTATATTCTGATTGATATTGGCAACTGCAGAAAACAGCCATATCTCTTAAACTTTAGCTGCTGTGTTTCACTTAAGCTTTTGCAAGACGAATTTCTGTGCAGACTTTATTTCCATTGCATGCTTCTCTGCTTTTCCTTATAACAGACCCGATAAGGGAGTGAGTTGCTTCGCTGATGTTAACATGAGGAAGTCCAAAATGTAAAACAAACTCATTGCACAGTAATGATTAACTTTTCCTTCCACATTTTGCTTGTCTGTGCACTATTAAATATGGTTTTACTTCTGCAGACCTGTTAATATAGAAGAGGTTTCCAGTGCAGCTTCCAAACAGGGCAATAGGCAGATGTTTCAGTTTCCAACCTGAAGAACAGGTTCTGCAGATGTAAAAGGAACGAAATGTCTGCTCAGGATTGTTACCACCCTCTGATTCCTTTTGCCTCCTCCCACTTTGAACTTGTTACCCTGGAGCTGAACTGTTTGAATAAGGGCTGTAAGAGCTGCTTCATGATCAGTGAGCCGAGAGCCCTTAACACGGAAAATGCAGGGGCGGAGCCTTCGCTCCCAGACTTTGCGGTTCCCTCCCCGTTTTTTGTCACGCTTATGAAGACTCCCATGCACCGTGCAAAGAAGCTAGGACAGCTTGTCTGCACTGTCCAGAGAGGAGAGACAAAGGTGCGTGTGGTTTTTTGTTTGTTTTATTTTAACTTGCTACTTTCTCTTTCAGGCATCATTTAGGTGTACTTTTAACACTTTTGCTCGCTCTTAGAAGTTAGGAACAAATTTTATAATACGCTACTGCAGGAATATATGTAGCTGTATGATTGCAACAGAGTTTGCTACTACTTTTGCTTTTGTCCTTTTTCAGGAAGAGAGAGAATGGAAAGAGCATGATGTCTAATGCTTGTTTTATTTTGGTAATGCTTTCTCTTGTTCATGATAATGTTCAGGAACATTGGAATTCTTAGTCCTAAACTCTTGGATTCTCTGAGCTTGTAGGGATGAAGCAAATGGCATTTGTAATTTTAAGTTTAGACTTTTTGAACTGCACAACTGCTTTATTCAACGCAAGAGATTAGTGCGTTCATTCCGAAATGATAACTTGAGCCTTGAGCTTTCATAGGTATACTAAGCCAAATCTAAAACTGGCTTGGATAAGAGAAGTTGAGTGTAAAATAAACTTTAGATGTTTAAATAAAATACCAATTAAGTACTGTAACCTGGCTGATTCTGTGACTGAACAGTTGGTAAGCCTTAACTTGGAAGGAAAGACACACATGACCCTTTGAAAGGGTATGGATTGTTTGGCGCTTTTTTTGTTATTGTTTTGGGCTGTGGAGAAAGAATTTTCATTTTTTTTTTCCTGGCATAAACAGGTTGGTTATGATTGCAGAGATACAGCAAATAAGACAGCCAAATTGCTAGTGCTGTGTATGCTTCAAATGCCTTGGGCTCCAGAGTTTAGATGTAGGTCTTAAACATACCCCAAATCCTAAGGGTGATAATTTCTAGAATCATGTTTTGTGTCATGCCAGAGGTAGGTTCAACTGTTTAAAAAATAAAACAGAAGTAGAGTAAGATTCACTGCTGACAGTGGTAAGTTTGAGGTAGGAAACTGATGCCATCTTTAGAATCTAGCTCAAAGTTAAGTTGTTTCTTTATTGTTTGAAAGAAAGTGGTAAAAGTTTTCTTTGAGAGAGCTTTTTCTGTTCTTGCTGAGGGGAAAAAACTTTAGCTGGGGAAAATTCTTTTTTGCCTAGTAAGATTAGGTATGAAGGAACTGTTTAGTCCAAATGAAGGACAGAGGATGTGGAGGAAGGTCAGTGACTACTGGTGAAATGTGCTAGTTATCTAAATGTGGGCAAGACTGCATGGTGCCATAGTTAATGCATTCTGATGACTGCAGTACCAGCGTGTGAATAACAGATGAATAAATGCTAACTTGTCTCTGAGCTCTTCAATAGGTGGACCATTTGTTTTAGATTGTCTCCTTCTGGGCACTGAGGTTGATTAGAGAGAGAGAGAGAGAGAGACAGACCAGAGACCAGGACTGGATATAGATATATTTGACATGGCAGACCAGTTAAGTGGGCTTTTTTTATTTAATAAGCAAAATATTTTATCAGATCTACTGTCATACAAGCTTGTGTAATATAAGCCTGTATAACTGAATCACTAAGGGGTTGCTGATTCTTATGTCTAATGAATATGTTGGGAAGATCAGCTCCTATAATGCATCATATTTTGATCCTTCTCAGCCCAAAGAATCTATAATTCCGATCACCTGCCAAAGGTATGGCTTCCTGTCTAAAGCCAGAAGTACTTAAATCTGGTATTTTTTTGTTAGTTTGTCTAGTCCTTACCTTAGTCTTGGAAAGTTAATTTTTTCTCTGATTGTCCTTGCAACTTGTGGAGTTTCTCACCTTATAGAACCACAAGTCTTCTAGGGCCACAGATACGTGGATTGTTTAACTCATGCCTTGTCATTCATAAGTAAACTAGACTTTTCAATGGAATGTCTTGCCTGTAAATTTATGTGAAAATTCATGCCCTAGAGACCACTGTAAAATTTTCAGTCATTCCATGCTTTTGGCTGTTTTTTGTTCTGGCTTTGCAAAAATGATGATAACTTTCTACTTTACGGCCAAGCTCCTTTTACATTATCTGAAAAGGCTTCTGTTTTCTTCTTATGTGGCATTCATAATTTCTGTAATTTATGCTGAATAAAAGCTACTCCATACTTACCCTAAATTCTCTGAGAGCATCTAAGTGAATTTTGCTGCAGGAAGTCCTTCCCACTGTCAGAGCTTGTTGATGACATTCACGTATTGTAAAAAGCTGTAAAGGTGAAAAACTGATATTCTTTTGTAAAAGAATATTTATTCTTGGTTAGGAATAAAAGATATAGAGTGAATTGCTCTTCTAAAGTTCTGTATTCACAGTTTCAGAACACCACAGAGCACTCAGTTCCTAAATGTAATTCAAAGGGGCCAACTTCTTTGTGAATATCACTGGAATTTGTTCTTGTTAGTCCTGTTAATTTATCCAGCCCTGAGAAAATGGCTGTATAAATAAATTTGAGTGGGTAATAGGATGAGGCTGAAGGGGGGGGGGAGGGGGAGGGGAGTTGGGTAAAGACAGTCTCTCAGTTACTGAGGATCATCTGAATTTACTGTAATACATTTGTCATGCACCAAGATATCTCAGTTCTGCATTAGTTATCTATAAAATGTCCCGCTGCTTCCCATGATAGACTTAAATTAATCTGATCTTACTATTGAAATATATTCTCCAGTGTTAGGTTTGAATTTTCTTTCACTTATTTCCACTGTCTCAGCCTTATTTCTGAGTTAAACTCTGCTCCCATTGATGCTGCTGGCCTAGCTAAATGATAGCAGACCTTCCTGTAAGTCACTTATTGTGAGTAATTCTTAATGGCATATGTGAAATGAGTAGCAGGTATAGACCATGCATTCAGGGTCAGATGATAGTGAAGAAAAGGCCGTGTAACATGATCCAAATCCTTTTCCAGAGGGACAGCTATTCTCCCTCCCGGGCCCCTGAACTAAGTATAATGTAGGTGGCCACTTTGTAGAACATCTCAGCCCAGTATTTGCTGCAAGTTGTTAGGAAGTTCTGGACTTCCACATTACTGCTTAGAACACAGACTCTATATCTGTAGGGAATTTCCAAACCCTGTATTCATTGTTTAATCTGCCCCCATTTTGTGGGGGTGGAGTACTTGCCTTCAGCACACCTACGTACACAGTAAAGTCATTGGATAGGTACCTGTAAAACTGCAGGCTGTGACAAATCTTTACACATGCTTAGGCAAAGTTCTGACTTTCCTTCCTGTTGCTTTTCTGTATGTTACCATCATGCAGACTGCATGTGAGTCTGCGCATTATTGATAGAAGTTTTGAGCATAGACATCAAAACAAGCAGTATTTTGAGAATCTTGGTTTCTGTTGTTCTGTAGGGGATGTAATGGCTAACAAAGGAACAGTGATAGCTGGAGTCCACCCTTGAAAAATTCTTTGCTTTTTCAAATAGGAATTGAACCAGAATTCTGAAGTCTTCACTTAAGAGATGAGAAACTGAAGAGAATAGGGTTCTTGATGGGGAGATGGTGTTTCAGGCTACGTGTCGTGAACAACTTCCTGAGGTACCAAATGGCCACAATAAAATACACTCCGAGTCAGGCACATTGGGCTGTAGTGATGAGAAGAGCTATGAAAAAATTTGTTGCTAAGCCTCTAGGTGCTTGAAGCTAGCCTGCAGGCCTTTCGATCTTGGTTGTTAGAGCTCACTGTTTGATCCACCTGAGGTTGGATTTCAAGCATGAGGTAAATGTTAAAATAAGCACTGAAATAATTTTAGAAGTGCAGTTTCCCCATATCTATGGACCTGAAAGCATTAGCTGAGTGAGGTTTTCAGATCCATTTGAGTCAGAAATACATCATGCAACTTGAGAGACTGATTTTTTTGGGGTTTTTTTTTAATACCTTGTTCTGATCTGGCCCTGCATTTTTTGTTTGTTAAATATTTCCATTTAATTAAGGAATCGCTCCTGGAGAATCTTCTGACATCTTAATAGTTGTCAGGGAGCTGTGGATTGCCTCAGAAATTAAGAGGGAAATCAGGTGGGAAGGTGAAGGAGCTTTACATGTTAACATTCCTGGGAGAGATTGAAAGTGCTGCAAAATGTAGTTCCCATCCCCTCTAGGTGTTGTTTGCCAAGGCTGTTGTGCGGAAACTTGCAATACCACTTTTTGTGTTGGATGTGATGTTAAGAGGATGTCTCTTTTATAGCTCTCCTTGCAGGACTAGTTACTGTAACTTAAAAGAAGCTCCTTCCTGACTCTTCTCCCCTTCAATGTGCTTCCCCCTCTCCCCACTCCAGCTTGTTATTCCAGATTTCCTAGTACCCTTAGATGCTGGAACGCACTTTATAGAAGTTTTCTCTGCCTTTAACTGAAAACATGTAATTCATGTTCTGTTTATTTAAAAAAAAAAAAAAAAAAGCAAGGGATGGAGCCTGAGGAAACAATGGAAGCATGCAACTGCGGTGCCTAGAAGAAGCTATATAGCCTGCAGAGGAGAAAGTGAAAGCCAGAACTTATGGGATGTGTTATGTGCTGGTACTGTTTAGTGGGATTGCTGCAAGAACTAAGTGAAAGATGTTCTACTTGATTTGGCGCGTCAAGGATGCGACCACGTTGGATTGTACAGAGGTAGCTGGCTGTGAACAGAGCTGAAGATAGGTTGTCAGATGGCTGAAATTGCCAGGAAGACTTGCGTAAGCTCCACTGGCTTTGGAGTGAGTCTTGGATAAAGACGGGCTTTACCAATTGTTGTAATGCCCACTTAGAGCCGGCCTCTGGTGTGTGGATTTGGGGTGTGTGTTTTGTTTATGCTTAGAAACCACTTAGTGGTTTTGGTGCTGTATGTCTTGGATAGTGAGATTGCAGTCTATGATTTTGGTTTTGGATCATCCTTTGTTAAATATCAATATTTTTTGTCTCCTACAGGATAAAGTGACCTATCCCACTTCTTTCTTCCCCTCCTGTGAGTTTAGACAGATTCTGAATGAGATGAGGTTATTGAAGTGATGTTATTTATTGACTAACAAAGTACTAAAGTCCAGGATAAGGTGGTGAACAAAGCCCAGCTGTACTTTGACGTTTATTGCATTAGGCCCTAAAGACTTCCTACAAGGTAGCAAGTCCATTAGTTAATGTTTGTGTGTGTCATTGCCCTCCATTTGACAAAATGAGAATGGATTGAGTGGTTTCCAGACCGCTTTCTGCTAATGGAGAAGAAGATTCATTAATTTAAGAAATTAGTTTGGGTGTTTGGCAAAAAAAAAAAAAAAAAAAAAAAAAAAATACAGCCTTCTCTAGGTTGCCAAGTTTAAGTGTGTGGTTCTTGTTTGCAATATACACGTGTAGCAGTCACTTTCACCAACTCAGTTTCTGTCTTACAGTAGGGTGGTGTGAAGAAAGACCCACTTGAAAAGAGACCATGCTTTTGATTCTGTTCAGGTTCCTTACTGTGGTAAATTAAAATATTGCCAGCTGTGCAAACCCTGATGAAAACCTTTCCCCACTTAGGCCCAGTATGGCGATTTACTAAGCTTTCAAAAATGTTTGAAAGATGATCTTTATAGACAATGGCATTAGGAGAGTGCACACTAAATATTTTTATCATCAGCTTAGTTCTAGGAGTATTTGTTGGAAGTGAAGTGTGAATTGCAAACCCAAGAGAACTCACTGCTCCTCAACAGTCTCTTATAGAAGGATCTTAAATACAGATCAATTATTAATCTTAACAAAAAGCAGCCTGTGACCCTAAGGAAAATGCAAATAGAACAGATGCGAGATGTTCAAAGGAGCATGTGCGCTGCTTTAAATTGCAGAGGAAGTTGGGCATCTACACTTATTTAAAGCTATGGTGTGAAATTTTTGAAGCACTCTAAATTATAAGAGACTGGAGAGGATCTCTTGTAATGGATTTGAAACCCTGCAATCCTTCCAAAGTCTGTCATTCTCTCTGTTGTGCTTGGAATTGGTGTTCCATGCTCTCTGCTCATCACCTTTCCCCCTGTCACTGAAGGTTGTTTTGTTATTTCTGTGTCCTTCTATTATCTCTAGTTTTGAAGTCTGACATGACTGGCTTCTACTTTGGGTAAAGCTTTCAGGAAAGTTAAATGTTCGGAAGTGGTGTGGATTTGTGGAGTATTTGCACAGTGTTATAAAGAGGGAACTATGGTGTAGTTAGAGATAATAGTCTTGACTTCTGTTTGCAGAACTTAAATACGAGATTGTCCTGTTTTTGCAGCTCTCATTGAATGGGCTTGTGTGCTCTTCTCCCAATGCTCCATGTAATTAGCTTAGGTTTTTTCAGTGTGTGCACATGTGCTTGATATTCTCCAGTTGTATGAAGCCTGCTTATTTGCTTTCAGTTGTGTCGAACGCAGCCAAAATTGTATCCCTTTCCAGTTACCCAGAGTAGGTTAGAGAAGTGAAATCAGAATACAGATTAAAGATGCTGTAGTATATACGTACCTTCCCTTGCTGGGAATTTTGGCCGTTTTATATTGGATAATGTAGTCATCAGTGTTGTTAAACCTGTGCCCTGGATGTATTCTGTGCATCTGAAAGGTTTTCATTTACCCTGATTGGCTTTTCATATTGTTCCAATTTGAGGCTATATATATAAATTTCAACTATAATCTTTTCATCTTAGTAATGGTACAAGTGGTGGAAAACTAAATAAATATGTACTGAAAGATGGCTGGAATGAGGATGGTGAAAAAACCCTTTACTTTTAAGTAGGGTAATATCCTCATTTCACTAGCAATAGTTAAATTGTTACCATTTTACATCAATGTTTAGCTAACAAGATACTTTCACTTTATTTCATACTTTCTCTTGCTGTCCTCCTTTCTCTGCTTAGCTTTTTTTTATCTGGTCCTACTAGGCATCCTCAGGACGAAGCTGATCGTTTCCCACTGACTTGCAAAAGGAGAACACATGTTGCCACCTCTTTTCTAACTCCTCCCGGCATGTTATTCCTTAATATCCAAGAGATTGATCAGTACAGCAATAAACTGCTTGATTACAGGTCATAGGCATTATTCTTAAAAGAAATTCATGCCTCTTTAGATGAGGTTGAAGAAAAAATAAAAAAAAGTTGGCCTCTGAAGAGCGACCAAGACTGCTAATGTAATTGAACATATTAACATTATTTGTATTATAGATCTGTTGATTACAAATGGCATTGGAGCCCATAATCCATGTCTCCTCTTGAATATGACTCACAGATTCCCATGTGTGGTAAAAGCTTAGTTTTCCAGCAGCAATCACTTCCTGTCTGTCTCCTGACAAGGAGATCTTCCTCTCCCCATTCCTTCTCTGAGGCTTTTTGGGTTTCGTGGTCTATAGTATGAAACTTGTATTTTCAAAGTACTCTGAGCCAAGCTATTGGATGAGATTTAAAGCCTGGCTTAATTAGTTCCCTTTGCTCTTCTAATAAAATTTTCCTGTTCTCCCTTGCTAATAAGAAATGCAAATATTCTTAAGAATACGCAAGAGGCTGCTGTGTTTCCACTGTCATTTCAGATAGGCCTGGGAACTTGCTAGCAATGAGTAACAATTATGAAACTGAGAGGGGTTTTGGCAACTCAGGATAAATAAGGAAGGGGATTACAAACAAGTTTATCCCCTTTATATAGAAATTGTTGTAAACTTCAAGATTTGTTTTGTAAAGTAAATCCTGCAGTCACATGACACAGTCAATATAAGCCTGAAATAAATGATTTGGACTTAATAATGAATCTCCTTACTTGCATAAGGAATATTCAGTTACATCATTCAGCAAAAATGCAGGGCTCTCCTGCATGTGCAGCTCTAGTTCAAGCTGTAAGGGGTGGGTGAGGAAAACCTGACAAATGTTTAATGTGTTCCTTTTAAGTGGGATGACTGTGTTCTGGGTGTAAGGTGAACGCATCGGGCTGCCAGAAAGATATTCTGACATCCTCTTCTCTTGACTGCCTTTTCTCCGTTTCCCCCTTATATTTTTTAACTGAATCGTTTGCCAGAGGACTCTATCGCATGCCAGTTTGTTCTGTGTGCGCTCTGTCCCTTGGGAAAAAGAATGTTGTATCACACCCTAAGGTGTGGGCTTACCCCCTTGTTCCATAGTACTGAAACAGCCTTCTTTCATTTTGCAGTCACTTTGGATGCGAAGTAACATGCCTGGGCGTGCAAGTTATCTCAAATGGAATTGCCCGGTGAATGGAGTTGCATTCTCTAAAATTAACAGCATGTCATAGTGAACCACAGAAAAGTTTAAAAGCAAACCCCAAGTCTCAGATTTGAATGCTTTCAAGTATTTTTTCTCCCATTTGATAACACTTTGATCTTTTATCTGATTGATCTGCTTCCTGATCAAACTATTCAGGTTTAAGCCATGACTTAGTTTTTGTATGTTTCATCCACAGTACTAGTGTATCTGTTCTGGAATTGTGTCAGAGCTTGGCCGAGTTCTGCTGGGTGCCACACAATACCTCCCTGAACACAAAAGCAGGCTTTTGGGGTTAAACTTTAAATACTACAGTGATATAAAAATGGCTAAAGGGTCATTAATGGTGTACACAGCTTTTTTTTTCTTTTTTTTTTTGTCTGTAAGTGATATCTATCCTGCCTCTAGGGTTTTAAGTCCTGTTTTTTAAGGGAAGATGGAACCTCATACAATAATACTTAGGTAGGGCTGTTAACCTGAGCAGTCAGTTTAAGTTTTGTTCATGTGGACAGAAAAGATACAGTTGCTCTCTTTTGGCTATTTTGTGACTTCTGTCAATGAGCAGTGCTGTTATCAGAGGCCAGAGTGTTTCCTAGTATAACATAGGTGACGTATTTTCAGAGAATGTAACTGATATTTTTCATCATACAATCTTCACAAGAAATTTTCCAGGAAAGCCAACTGAGCTTCTTTCATTTACTTTAATAGGAAGTCAGGCCCCTGAATCTTGTTCCAAGATACCAATTTGAATCCTGCTGCTGTATTTTTAAGGATTAATTGTGTGCTTTTCTGTTGGCTGACTAGGATTTATGGGGACACTCAGGTTGCTGTTTTGGGGAGAGGGGCTGGGCTCTTTTTAAACAGTACAGTTATGCTGAAGAGAAGGGGCAGGGGGGAAAAGGGGAAGTCTGAGGACCTGTACAGAAGCTCCAAAAGGTGGGACTCAGTGAAGAAAACACATCTTTTGCATGAAAACTGAAAACATTTAGAGATCAGCTGAGTCACAGTAGCTTCACTTTCTGATGGGGGAAAAAAAAAAAGTGTAAAGAATGTGAATTTGACATGACTCAAGACTATAAGATATTCAGTGAGCCACATCCTCATACAATGTGAAGTATTGCAGCTCATCTGCTTTCACCAGAATGATGCCAGTATATACCAGCATGAACACCTGTGTCCATTCAGTCTTCCTCACTCTCATGGACATGTTATTTGGTGTATAATGAGTCACAGTGACTGAACTTCCTACAAAGGAAATGACTTCTCAAAAAAACCCTAAAGCAAAGAGGTGAGAGAATCTGGCAAAATAACTACCAAGCAGTTCAACTTTCTGAAAAGGAAATGGATAGATCTTGTCTCAATGTTAAAACAGTTTCATCTGTCCTATGAACTGTGACTTCCTGAACTAATCTCAGGGTTAAACATTTAATGTGCATGTACCAGCAAAGGCGCTTTGTGGCTATCGGCTATAAAATTGTGATTAGGAGAATTTGCCCAGATCACCAAAGCAGACAGATAACTCACCTGCTGTGAGGCAGTGCCTGTCATCTCTAGAAGTACTTGGAGGCAAATGTACGAGGATGTGTGCTGGAGGGGGGGGGGGGGGGTGGTGTCAGGAGTACCTTTGATAACTTACTACCTCCTCCCCTTTCAATCCAGTCAGTTTGTGAAATCTGTCCTAAGTGTTTAATTTTGGTTTTGGTGACTCTAGCTGTGCTTTATAATAAACATATTATTTGCCAAATGAACTTTATCCACCAATATGCCCAATATTATTTGAGAGCCACAGGGATACCCTTTGAGCTATTTCCCATTTAAATGTGGAAACAAATTATTTTAATGATATTGAGTTTCCACGGGATTAATATTGCTAAGCACTACTGTCCCATATATGAAGTTGCTATGCATTTGGCTCCATGTGTGGGTATTACTTCATTGACTGACATGCTCCCTCTCAACAGAGGAGATTTTGACAAGATAGAGAATGGAGAAGGTGGGGCCTGGTAAAAAGATAGTGGTAGAGAGGAAATTACTTCCCCTTCCCAAAGAAGTTAAATGAGGGACCAAAGACAAGAAGAGAGGTAGAACTTCAACCTGGCAGATGCTGTAACAGGGACACCTCTTAGTCATTTTTTGCTACTAATGTCTCAACACCCCCCTCTATTTCTACTCACTGTAAATTAATAGTGATGCTTCATTGCCCTCTCTCTCTTAAAATAATGTCAAACTGGATCTGTGCTTTCACAACAAAACATGTTAGGGCAATGTTTTAGAGCTCAACTTGTAATTACAAACTGAAGGAGACTCCCATAGATTCAAACAGTTACCAGCACAAGGTAGGATCCCAGGTTTCTGTCTTGTGTGATTGCTGTTTTGGAGGGAGCTTTTGACCTTCTTTCTCTGAGGAAGGTATCCATCTGAAAGTTTTGGAAAGGTGAGTCTTCTGTAGCCAGGGGGCAGGAGATAGGTAAGAAGAGGGAAGGAGAATGCCAGACAACGATGAAGAGAACAGCATGGAGACAGTTGATGGCATGTAAGAGGAGAAAAGAGCTTTAAAGGGTAACAGAACTGAATGAACAAGCCAGCATCACAGCAGATAGTGCTCAAAGCTGTCCTTTAGGAATATAGCTGGTACATTCACTTATGTTGGATAATTGAGTTAAGTGTATGTGTATATATTATGTGTGTGTGTCTGTATATACATAAAAAATTAAACCCAGCGTAGTTACTGGAAAAGTTGCTGTTGGCAAAAGCATAGTTTTCTATGATTACAGAAAATACTGGGGTGAGGGGAAAAAAAAGAGTCAGTGGCTTCTGTTATGTGAGGAGCTTCCTGGGTATAAGCAACTGCTGAGGTCAGTCCATTGTATGTCATCTAGCTATGTTCCTGCAGTAAATATTGCATAATAAGCAGTTAAAGCAACTTCCATTATTTAAAAAAAATGTCTTCTCCAGGTTTGCAACGTGCAAGAGACCCTGGGAAGATACATTGAATACTTGTGACTCTTCTGCTCCTGGGAAGGGCCATCACATCCATTCTATCAACAACTCAGTGGTAGTTCTTTCTCCACACTTATACTATAAATTTTATTCTTCAATGCATGGAATATGTGTCAGCAGAATTAAACCAGGACAGTCCCCTGAATGTGGAATTCCAGAAAAGGCTCTGGCTGTGACTTCCAAAGTAAGCCAACGACATCCTGAAGTTCTTGATTTTCTTTTTTTCTCAGATACTTTTACTCAACTGAATTTTTCTGCAGATATCTGTTCTGAAATACTTTGACTTGGAGCAAGTGCTGTTGCTAGGCTGCTCTGAAAGGTTAAGATGGCTCTGACTTCTCCAAAATCTGTAGCAGGGGATTTGACACAAAGAGAAGAACTCATGCTCCGTGATGGAAACTCTTTCCATTTCCTCTCTGCAAACATCATCACAATAGGTAAGTGAAAGGTTACCGTCCTTTTGTGTAATAGTTTCGTATCGAAAACACTCTTTTTCATTCCTAATTTACTTTCACTGTATTGAGATTTCATAAGAGAGTTTTAGATTTCCTTCAATTTATTTGTGAGAATTGTGCTTGTATATTTTTCAGTCCCTTTTTTTTCTGTGTAGTTGGTATGATGACTAGTGTTGGGGTGAAGTGTATTTAAAAGAAAAACAAACCAAAACCAACCAACCAAACAACCCAAAAGAAACAAAAAAAACCCAAACCAAACATACCAGACAAAAAAATCCTCCAAAACAGCAAATGAAGTGTCACTACTCTGGCCTGTGTTTGACCTGTTCCAGTAGTGTCCAGGAGTTGGTGGCATATATGAGACTGTAAACACCTGATACATGCTGGGAATTAAATGAGATGGTATTGGAAGGCAAAAATTGTAGTAAGTTTAAATAAAATGTGGAATATTGTCTTATACAACAAGGATAGCTCTGAATCAGTCTGTCTTACAGCCTTGCTTGTACACACAGTCTGTGATGTTTGAGGAACGGGAAGAGACCTTTGTGTGTAGAATTGCTAAAACTTTCTCATCACGTATTCTTAGACTGGAAGTTCTGCATGATCAGCTATATACTTGCAGGCTTAGGAAAGTTCAAACTGCTCTTATTTGTTTGTCAGCACAGTGTTGTGTTCACCTGCTAGTAGCAAACCCCCTAATGTGCAGGAAGATATGATTAAAACTGAGCCTCTTTTTGGCTCACTCTTTTAAAGTGATACCTAGACTAACCTCCTAACCCTTAAACTCTTTTCTCCATTAAAAACAGTTAATGCCTTGGTGATTTTAATGGTGGGTGAAATTTATGTATGTGTTCTCTAAATTCTTTTGCTTGAAGGAACTACTTGCTTTTTCAGTGTTTTAAGTACAGTATGAATTGTTATGAAAACTTCTGCTGCATGATAACATAAAATTACGACTCTAATGTTACCAGTGTTTCCTAAGACATGCTAGACAGCATAGTATCTTAATGTAATTGTTGACATTTATACTTGAATAAATGGAGTGGTTTTGAGATGTGCTTAAATAGATGGGAAACTGACTTCTACTCCCAAGTTAAGGAAAAATACAGTTACCCTCAACTAATGTGTTGATTAGAATCTTGATGTGTTGTCCTCTGTGGCTGTAAATAATAATGGTATAGCAAAATCACAGGTAGATTGGAAGGACAATGTAAGAGTACTCTTATTTACCAGACCTTCAAATGGTGTAAGTTTGTGTTAGTAACAAACTGCCTCCGAATCATTGTCCACTTGTGGCTTAAGTGGGGTATGCACATTTCCCATTAAATGCCTACGATCCCTTCTGATCTTCAGCTGAATCTCTCGTGGCAGGGAAGGTTTCGATTGTTGGCTTGCTAAATACATGAAGTTTAAAATGTCTTCAAAGATCAATAAGCATCTTTGGAGATATGCTTTTGAAAGTACTGATGATGGGCACATCATCCATGATTTTGTTAACAAAGAATCGCAACCTTGGTGCCTTTATAGAAACCAACAGATGCATCTGTGTTCCCAGCTGTGTGCCTTTCAGTGTGTCCGTAAGAATGTAAGGTCTATGTGTTCGAGAGTAACATATTTCTGACATAAGCAGGTTTTCAAATATAAAACCAAGCAGCTGTACACTGAAACTGCACTTCTGCTTTTAGATTTTCATGTCCAAATGCAGTAGGAACCCAATATTGGACTGTTTGCTTATTCTTATCCCTTCTTGTCCCCAAGAGATAATGGTTTAGTTTGAAAATGTGGCTAATAAAAGCTAACACTCTTCCGAAAGCACGCAAAACTGCTTGGTTTAGATTTGACCATCGCATTTTTAGCTGCCTCCCAATGCTGGTTAACAGAGAGATTTTTCTGAGAGATTAATTCATTAGCTGGAGTATCTGCAGTGAGTAGTAGTTTGGTGGCTTGTAGCGCCCTTTGGCAATTAATGTAGATTGAAAAGAATACATGTAAAAATGAAGCTGACAAGACAACTAAACACAGATGAGAGAGAGAAAAGGAACAGAGGTCTTAAAGTCTTGGTGGTTTAAGAGACAAGCACTGGAGTTTAAAAGGAATGTGTATCACTTCTCTTTGTGAGACAGGTAGACAGAAAATGGCCAAGAAGAACTGGCTTTTGAATGTAGGTAGAAATGAGATCTGCCATTTCTAAATGGTATCAATCATATTCCAATTAAGCCTTACTTTCAGGGTTTAATCCAGGAACTAGTAGAGATCAGGATGATGTCTAGCAGGAGGAAAGAGATACATACTTTCCTATCTGGCATTGCAAGTTTTATTTCTATAGATCTCTGAAGCATCTCTGCTGGTCACTGATCCTAAAATAAGAAAGTCTCTAGTTTGAAATCATGTTCTTAAGAATGGTGGATTTGAGAAGGAGGACGATTGTAGGAGAAAGGACTGTTTATAAGAATTACAGAATTTGGTTTATGCAGCTTTGCTAGAACAAATGTTTGTGTCTGCTGAATTCCTCTTAAGAAGGCAGTGAGATATTCTGAATCTTTTTGTGAGACAAAGCAATTCATACTAATAAGAGAGAAACAGCAGCAGCCCTGTAACTTAGTATTATTCTTTTTTGTGGGTGCAGTTGCCTATCAAGTATTTTCTGGCTTTCAACCAGGCTCCTTTATTCAGCAGCACCAAGTGCTCCTGAATATTTTATTCTTTAATCTTTACCAGATATATTCCAGAGGGAATGCTAAATGCTGGGAAAACTGGGAGGAATCATTGTAGCTATGAAGGCCATAAGAACAGCAAGGAAAACCCAACCTCTTTCTCAAAGCATAACATTTGGGCCACATTTAAAAAAAAAAATAAAATTATGTAAATTAGTATAATAGGATGAAACTGTCAAAACCAATTGCAACTTTTTTCCTTGATTCTTTCAAGTGGTTCTGGAAAATCTTTCTTGAAGTTGATGAGAGCGGGGTTTATACTGCCTCAGGTTGTGGCTCTGTGCCATGAATTTGTCTGAATTGAGCTGAGAGGTACAGAGCGCAAAGAATAACCATTGTTAGCTTTGCTCTTTTTTGAGTGTTGACAGCTTGCGCAGAGGAAAATGAGCTCTTCTCTTGGGAAGGTCTGGAGATTACAGATGTGATTTTGCATATCAGGTGTTGATGGGAGATTGGGTAGGAGGAAGGGAATTGTGTAACTGATGTCTGTGGCAGATGAATTTGTGCTACAGGAGAGATCTGAAGGAGGAGGAGCTGTTTTGTTGCATTTAAAGTAAAAGAAGTTGATTTAGCCCAAGATTTTAATTAGAACTTCATGTATTCAACACAGGACTCATTTGCTTGACATACATTCTCATTTACTGGCTACAGTCATGAAGTAGGCAACACTGAAAGTTTTGGCTGGGCTTTTGCAGGAACTAATTTCATCATTTTGGTCAAATTTCCAGCAATTGAGATCAATTTAGCTTTCTACTGACTTACAATTTGGGCTGATAGGTATATTTTTTTATTAGCATTAACAGGGCTGAATATATCTGTATTGTAGTTGTATTAAAAATAGCTTGTCAGTGAAAATATAATCCATAATTAATTGTCATTACGTTAGTTCTTGTCTTATATATTTAGTGACACTTACTTTTTCCTAGTAGAGGTAGCCATCATGTTTGATCATTGTCTAAGTCTGCTTCTTAGGCTCACTGTATGCGTTAAGTACTTAAATATTCTATGTTTATTCTTGAATTTATGCAGGTAAGTGGAGCATCTGTTCACAAATAAATTATTCCAATGACTGCTTTTTTATGTTTTAAAAATCACCATGAAGCAAATTGTTCATCGAAAGGTAGTCCAAAGGAAATGGGAAAATGTTTAACTTCCTGCAAACAGTAACTACAGTTTTGCTATTATGCATGTGTTAAATGCATGCACATTTTTTCAGCAGCATTGTAGGAATTTTTATTCTTTCAGAAGTCTGTTGAGCTTCTATTAGTGTCCTGTTTGCTGCTGTTGCAGCTTAAGCAAATGCCCAAGCAGTTGGCTAAAGGAAGCTTGCATTGAGTGTCAGATCGCTAGCAATGGAACATGTGCTGAAGTACTTTGCTAAATTGGGACCTTCCCTAAGAGGTATTATTCTTAGCTGATGAATCTCTTGAATAGTGAAGGCCTGTAGTGGGATCTTCAGCATTCCATTGTCCTCTCTTGCCTTTGCACAACTCTTGAGCTTCCTGTCCTGAACTCTGTGAGCTGTTTAATTCATATTTTTGTGGCTTCTCAGCATGTGAAGATACGCTTGCTCGTATGCTCCGGGGAAGCCTGCCCCAATACTACTATTACAGTGTATCAATAGAAAGAGAGGAATATTTACAAAATTGTCTCCTGTCTCTCACCTGCAGATCAAACAAACAACAATAATTTTTTTTTCTAGCCTCTTTCTCATAAATTGATTTGCAAGGGGTTTGAAAGAGTGCAGAAGTTTGGAGGTGAAATAGGTATTACATCATCTGTGTGTTTTCTGGCACTACAGAAGTAAGATGGTATGTTCCAGTTATTACAATATTGTATAAACCAACTTTTAGGGAAATACTTATTTGTAGCATGAATTGTAACGTGTTGCCTCCTGAACCAGAATTGTCCATTATATGCTTCTGATCATAAAGCTCTACCAGTGTGCATACATAGGACAAAGTGCAAAGAAATGGCAGAAATAGCTGGAGGGAGAGAAAGTCTTCATTGTGCCTCTGCAGCACTTCCAGCATTCCAATGCAAGTGGGTCTGAACCTAAACAAAAGCTGGTCTGCAGCTCAGGAATCCCTTTGCAGACTTGTTCATAACACCCACTTGAGTTCTTATCTCCCTAATTAACTCTTTACATGACTCAGTTTAAATGCTGTGTGGTGCAGTGATAGCTCTTATCTTATTTTGCCTTTGTATTGTAATGAATGCCAAGCAATCTGCACAGAAGTGATCATAATACTGTTGCGCTGTTGTCTTGAGTAGCCTATGCTTTCAAATACACTCCGGCTTTATCAAGCCTGTGCTGTTGAATGTAACACTTCAGCCTTCTCATTTGGTTGAATATATCTGCAAGAAAATTCAGGAAAGGATGGAGCTAGAGAGTTAAATCACTAGTTGGAATAAATCCATGAAGTTAAGTAAGTGTTCCTCAATTGATCATTTTGTTCCATGCTATCATAGCTACCTATAATCTACTTATGTACCATACTTAATAATCTTAGATGGCTTGAATATCTTGGCATTCTTCTGCATTTTTCTGATTTATCAGTTGAGACAAACAGTTTTCAAAACTTGTTGCTTTTTTTGGACTAAAAACTCTGATTCTCTTTGTAGGGCTGTATATGGATGAGGAATAAGACTGCTATGCAAAAAGGAAATCTGAGTTGAATGCAATTAACTTTTACATAATTTTTCTGTATAATGTGATTCAATATTATTACAGCACCATTGGGAAAGTCCAAAATCAAGAAGGTATATGGCAAATTCGGTAATCCTCTATTTTTCAAATATGTTCTGGCATGTCTAGACTCACTTTTCCCTTGTAATGAAAGAGCATTGTGCACAGACATGCAAAATCCTGTTTGCTTAGATATGTAGTGCATCAGATTAGCCTGGAGAAGTACTTAAGGTGGCCTTCAGCATGTGGCTCTCACATGCTGCCTGTCTACCTGAGCAGTGCTCCTGTCTCACAGGGGTCTGGCCTAGATGATCTTTAAAGGTCCCTTCTGACCCAAACCATCCTATGATACAAGTGTAGCTGAAGAACAAACAGGTAATTAATATGTGAATTGGCATCAGCTGTCTGAAAGTAACTAGAATTAAAGCTAGATCTCTGTGAAACTGCCCATCAGTTAAAAATAAAATGTGATCTGATACTGTGGTTCTACTAGTTCTGCATGTATTATTGAGTGACTAAATAATGGATACTGATCTGGGTTTGGTTTTTGTTGATGCAGTTTGAATCAAATCTGAAAAGACAATGTTTATCCCAAGTGTTTAAACTTAAACGTGGTTCTCCTTGATTTGGTACCACATAGACAGTGGATACTACAAAATTCTGCATCCTGAAGTTTTTGTGTAGTCTCAGTGTAAAGAATTGTTTTCAACACCTTTTTCCCTTCCTGAATGGAGAGCAAGGCTATGGTGTAATGAGCATTATGAGCTGCTGTTTGTCCTCCTTTTTGCTGCAGAGGCAGAAATGAACAAGTGAAGCTTGCAGAGTGCACGGTTGTTTCCTTTGTTGGCAATGTCAGCTTATACTAATTCAAAGTGCTCATGAGTCCATGGACTGTTATAATAAAGACATGAATCTAAGGATATAAAACTGGACTGTTCATCAGACCCAGATTCTAGATCTGATTGTGTTAAAAAACAGTCAAACAGGTAGTCAGTAACTTCACTTCGTCCTTCTGTTGTCTCTTATTTTGATTATAAATGGGAACTGCTATTCCTGCACAACAGACACGTCCCAGTCATGTCTGGGTCTTTATTACCTGTGCTGAAATACAAATAATAGTAATGTTCAATCTAAACAATTAAGAAATTAAATAACTATGGTTTGCCTGAGAGTTCACGAACTGATGTATTTTCATCTCGGGTGGTGGTGGTCTGGAGCAGATCTGAGGACTGATGAAACAGTGAAACTGAATCAATTTTCAGTTTGTGAAAAATGCTGTTTTCTGTTGTCCATGCTCATGTACCATTCTTTAATTCTGTTAAGTCTTAGAAGAAAAATTGTTTGAAAGAATTCAGTCTTTGAGCTGTTTCATCTCCCATTAAGAGATGATGAAATTGTAAGAAATTGTACCATTTGTATAATGTAGTGTCTGTTGTAAAGGAAAAAGTATCTTGAATTACTTGATGATAAGAGTAGCTTTGGTCTGCAGGTCTCTTTGCGATACAGAAGGTAATGTTTGACTGTAGCTAGAGGGCAATCTTCACTTTAAAAAAAAAAAAAGTGAGAAAAGTCACTGGAATTTAATATTTGCTTAAGTGTACCTCCCCAAAATTAAGATTTATAAAATCATTTGAAGTTTAGTAAGATACAGATGATGACATATAAAGACAATGCCTAGTTACACTTTGTCACTTGTTTGCAACGAGTGATTCAATGTAAACATCCCTGATATGGGTTGCATTTCCATGTAGTCATGATTAAAAAAAATTCTTACAGCAATGCACACGACTTAATTCTTATTTTGCAGCTGATTGACGAGTGTTAGTCTAAGAATTTACAACAAAAAGTCTTTAAGTATTTGACATGGTTTTGTAAATGATAATTACTGACTTTTATACTCATTGTGTAAACCATTGCCATTATTAAAGGACCTGAATGGATGCTGAAGTGCACATGAGATGGATATCTTAAGATGCATGAACAAAATGTAACCGAGCAATCAAATCACTAGGAAACCAGCATGAGAAAACAGACTGAGGGGAAGTAATAGTTGAAATTAATGAAAGCATTAGGGAAATTTAACTAAATGGAAAGTCTGGATTGATTGTAATACCCTTGGGTGTTTTTTTGTTTTGAGATATTCAAAGATATGTAAAGCAGCTAACTTATATTTTTGGATAATTTGTGCAAAAAATGATCTTGCTGTATCTGAAACATTTAAAATGCAAATGGGTCCAATAGGGTTTGAAGGTACTGCACTGAGTGGAAATGTTTCTTGAGGCTGTTAACGTTCACAATGAACCTGTTAAAACTCCTCTGATAAAGAATTTCAAGATTGCAGAATTTCAAGATTGCAGTAGAATAAATATGGACTATTGGGGTCCAGTTTAATGATCTTGATGTGTGCTCTCATCATACAAAAGCAACATAAATCTTGAAGCCTTCTAGCTTATATTTAGACTAATGCAAGCACTTTACCCCTGTGTTCTTTCTCAGCTGTTACCTACCTTTACCTATTTGCAGAGTGGCCTTACAATATTGCTATTGTGGTTTATATCTCTTTCTGATCCTTCTGTAGGATAAATGGTACAAGACATAGCTCAATATTAATCTGGATGAAGCATTATATGAGGATCTTGTATTTCATTTTGAGTGTGCTGAACTTTGGCATCTTGTCTTCCATCTGATGTGATTCATATGTTCCTTTTTCTTGGTTTTGAGGAATGTTTTCTTAAGGATGTTAGTTTGGATCAAACGAGCCTTGCCACTTAACCCAATAGATTCGACAGGCAATGAAAACCTGTCAAGCTTTTGGGATTAATTTTTCCTGCTTTTGTTTGGTTGGGGTTTTTGTTTGCATGTTTTTTAGTAAAGTGTGTTATAATGTAGTTCTTGGAGGCTGTGTGCCAAGATGCCTGAAGGTGTGTAGTCTCTTAACTCCTATTTAGGCACAGACATTCCAGAAACGTGTTCGAAGTTAGGAGCCTAAATACATTTGACACCTGCAATGGAGCAGAGAGGTCTCCAGTTTGCTGTCTCCAATTCACACATGCTCTGACCTTGGATAGTGATTTTGGTTTAGAATCATGAAATATTAATAACCACCTGTCTTTGTCTTAGTGGAGTTTTTTTAGGATAAATGCATGGAAGGTTGTGAAACTGTCAGAAATATCAATGGGAGCCATAAAGGTACTTAAGACAGAGGTCTGATCTGTTGGTCATTCTCTGTTGTCGGTAGGAATAGTGCAGTTTGGCCTCGCCTTTATTTGCTCTGTGCTATTGAAGTCGTGTGACTACAATAAAAAGGGGAGAATTACTTGGATAGTCAATTCATGTGCTAGCTCTGTTTCTTCTGTAGATGATAACTAATGAAAACAAGATAAAACATACAGACTGAACTATGTTGCAGAGTCGGTGATTTTTCTGTACTAGGGGAAAAAAAATTGTACTACACATGTAGATACATGTGTTAGCTTTATAGTAGAAATTTGCATCTCAGATTTTCATTTCTGTAACTTAAAATCATCAGGCCTTCACTTTAAAGCTTGAAAAGGAAAGTAACAAATGGCAGGTTTGATGGGTTAAATCTTTCTAATGAGCAGAAATCCAACTCACACTGCCTTTCCTGAGGTGCTAAAGACTATTGTATTACTTGGAGACAATTTAAAGCGCTTTAGAGAATCTGTGAGCAAGTTATATTGCCCTTACAGAAATTACCAGTCCTGGAGAGGAGACTGACCAAGCCCCTCTTTACTTTAGGATCTGTGGCAACAACTGAGTAATATACTATCAGTATCGTAGTATTGTCTGATCCAGGCTTCCGCTGTGATGTTAATGGATCTATTTTTGTGTCACTTGTGGAAGAAGTGGAAATATTTTGTTGAGGTAAAGCTTGAGGCATAATAAATTTTTGGTGTGCTGGTGTTAAGAGCCTTTATGGTGAACATGGATTAAAAGCTAGATCACCTGAAATGTATCTCCTGTTTCTTCTTCCACCTTCACCAAAATTGCCCCCCTCAAGTTTTCTTGCTCTTTCTCCTGTATAGCTGTTGCTGCCTGTAAAGATTTTAGAAGTATGTAGTGGGAAATGGGATGCATCAAGCAGAATAAACAGTACTGTTTGCACACACATTCCAGAGTCTAGGAGAAGAATATTGCTAATACAGACAGACCACTGTATTTCTATTGCCATCTACTGGACGCATCTACAAATGCTAAGCTGGCATCATGAGCACAAACCTTTCTAAAAAGGAGAGAGAGAAGACTTTGAAACAAGAAGTTACATTTTTTATATATATATTACTTCCATGGTTATGAAACAGTTCTTGTGAACAGTACAGTGACAAAAACATGATGCATAAATATGGCTCTTCCACTATATATGACCGGTACTATGCAGGTTTCCCGTGAAAGAGGAGAATCACAGAAGACTGCAATACATGTGTGCTCATCTTTACAAAGCCTCCAAACATTCACTTCATCCTTCTAGAATGCAGGCCTGGAAAGTTTCATGCTGCCTCAGAACCTGTTCTGTCAGAGTACTGTTATGCCTAGAGCTTTTGTACCTGGCATGGCTTGATGGTTATTACCTAGGGCAACTACTACTGTGTTCCCTCAAAACTGCTGCTGGTTGCAAGGCAGAATAAAAGTTCTTGATAGGTTTGAGTATCTGGTAGCAGGGAAGTTACATTTCTTTACTGTTTGATTCTTAGAAACTAGTGAAATAAGTAAAAATAATGCTCAGTGAGGTAGTTAGAGTAAGTGCAGGTTAACCAACAATCAAAAATTAAGTCTTTATGGGGAAATTTTTTTTGGGTTCCTTTAAAGGGGGGGAAACCTTCCTTAACAAAGTTCAACTGTATTTGCATGATCTGTGGGAAGTTCTTAAGATACAGCCATTAGCTGTGAATAAGTCTGTCTATCAAATCAGCTCAGAAGGATGCTGTTCTTGTTAGCACTGTAAACAAAAGCTGAGTTTCTCCCTTTCTCCCTCATGCATTTAGTCACAAGTAAATTAGTTGTATGTGCCTATAGTTCTGGTAAACTTAATCCCTCTGAAAGACACTGAATGCAGATACAGCCAAGTGACTCTTAGCCATTGTGTCTTACAGCATGGACTATTGTCTGGCTTTGATTTGCATTTGGAGTTTGGCAAATGGCTTTTTTAAAATCCAAGCCTTCCCTGACTGTGTGATAGTGAAACCTGCCTGGCTTTAGATATTGCTTACTACCCAAAACATTTAAATGCCATTCATCTATAAGCAGTCTTCTTTTTATCTTCGTTCACATCAGAATCTTATCTGTCAGTTCGATCTGAGGTTAAATACTTCATCATTGTTTCTTGAGAGAACAAATAACTTCAGTTGTCTTCTGAAGCAAATCATAGTGGTTTTCTGCAGTTAATTAAATATGAGGAACTGCTTTACGTATGGCTGCTGCTATCTCCTAGGTAAATCCAGGATTCTTCAGCTGCATCACTGGCTATATAGTAAAAACATGAGCATACTCTGCTTTTGAACTCATGATCTGAGAGATACAAGGAATGAGTTAAACCCATGTAGCCAATGTGAAGTGAAGCTGTTTTATTATGGACCTTTTATGCTCAAAATGCTCTACACAAAATAGAAGAGCTGTGAATGGTTTACAGAGATGAGTGAATAAGTATTTTTGGCAATATTTTAAGTTTTTGTTAAACTTTTTTCTTACTGTGAGACAGACTTCTTAGCTAGTGATCAGAATGAGTCTCAAGGATCGTGCTTGCAATGATGAGGAACCCTATTGCTGCTTTGAATGTCGTAGGACATGCAACTATAGTCAGTGGATGAAATAATTTAATCCAATACTCTACCGCTTGCCGGAACCACTGATATTTCCCTGAAGTAATAATCTTTTTCCCTTTCTGAAATGCTGAGGTTCCAGACAATTGGCTCATAAAGGAGAAGACAGAAGATTTTGTACCTGTTTAGAGGCCATCCTAATCCCCTTAGCTCTGGTGTATCTCTTACTGAGTGGGAAGGGGGTGTGTTGGTTCCTAGTAGGCTAGCAGGATTTCCGATTGGATCTAAGGAAGAAAAAATTTCAGGTTTGTGTCTCACAATGAATGAACTTTGTGCTTATACATGGGTACTTTGAATGTGCAAGACCATTAGTGAAAGTCAGAGGAAAATCATTCCAAGAAAGTGTGCTCCAGCACAAGACCAATCTTTGTAATAGTAGCAGATGTAGAAGCTGGGTTGCTGTCAAGATCAAGCTTAAAAGTCAAGAAATGGAGCTTGATTAAAGTTCAAAATGACATTTGTTAGAAGCACCGGGATTCAGATCCATGATTGCAGAACAGGTTTTGTTCTTATAATTTACTAGCAGAAATAAGGAATAGATGGACAACAAAGTACTGTTTGAAGGGTGGGGGAAGGTTTGTTTGTGTTTAATCCAGCATGCTGTCCTCCAGAGGAAAATGGTTAGCTAGGAAAATGTAGTTCTTTTGACTTGTTTTTCTCAGCAGTTCCAGGTAAAAATTTGCATCAGAGAAGTTTTACTGTGGGCAGGGACTAAAAAGTTAAAACTCTCAAGAGATGCAAATATTTACAGAGTGTATAGTACTCCCAGGAAAGCCATAAACTTGTGAAAACCCTTGCAGTCCTGGTTGATTATACTGAACTGGCTATGGGGTAGTGTTACTAAACTGTGTTTGTTTATTAGAGCAGGTGATTGAGGAAAAGTGGAGGAGGATTGTCCTGTCTTATGACTGTAAATTCACAGCAAAGGAATTAACCCTATTCTGTTCTGCTACCTTGAAAACTTAAGTGTTTGGGGATGAAGGTGGTGTATACAGGTGCATCCACACTGTGTTTTTCTAGAAGGAATGAATTTGTTTTCTTTGCAAATAATTTTGTTGTGTTATTTTGGATGTTCAGGGTTAGAGCTGTTAAATACCTGAAGAAGCAGCAAGCATTAGTTGGTGGAGAATAAACATCTATTGGAGATCTCTAGAAGTTTTTGAAGCCGTTAGTGATTGGGGGATCACAGTAAACTTAAAGTTCATAGGATTTGTGATCCTTAATCACTTGGGCATAATAGAAAAGGGACACCTCATGCGGTTGTAAGAAATCATGGCTGTGGCAGTGTCTGACTGTAGTTCCTTGTTAAGCAGTGGAAGAGAAAAGCAGAGGAAATCTTAAAAGAAGGAACGTGAGCATTAAACAGCTGTCATAAAGAATTCCTTGTTGCCTTAGAGGAACAGACATTTTGGTGTCAACTGACACTAGAGATACCAGGAAGGAGATGTCAGTCAATGAAGAGTTAATTGTTCCAGCAAAAAGTAGTTTAGATAAAATCCTACCGCTTTTCTCTCCCCCTTCGCTTCCTCGGGTGTTGTGTACTGTAAAGGAGCTTGTACCATCGGAAAACTGACAGTGATTCCTCAGTGACTATGCTAATAAATGGGATGAAATTTAAACTGCCTTCTCATACGAACAGAAAGAGGGACTGGCAGAAGAGGGAGCAAGACAGAGGGAAAATGCACAGTATTTTTACATTCTAACATAGGCAATTGAAAAAATAGTCTTATTTCTACAAGACGATGGATCTAGGAAGACCACCGCAGAAGCACAGTAGGTGGATTTATTCTTTTTACTGTCTACACTAGAATTTTAAATAAAGGATGATTTGTACTCATGCTTATGGGCACAGTTGGTTTTTTAGTAGTAGTTTGATAACATCACATTACTCTTCCTTTTTTCTCACTTGTTCGGAGATATTTATTTAGCTGTTTGATCATGTTTGTTTACAGGGTAATATTTTTTTAGAACTTATCAGCACACTGTCATTCCAAAAACTCTTACCTCTAAGCAGGCATGTTTTACTAATTATGGCCATAGTATCTAGATGAAAAAAAAGACTGTGAAGTAAATGAAAAGCTATTCCACTCATTGTAAATGAAACGTGTACTTCCTTCAGGGAAATAATAATGCTAAAGATAGAGCAATTCATGATTCTCTGACAAATTTGTTTACTTCAGAGCAGTTTCATTAGCTATAGATGTTACATTTAAGTGTACCTTGCAAACTTTACTGATGGAGGCAATGAAGGTTGGCTTTTAAATGAGGGACTACACCACAATGCAGTGTGCTAAACTCTACGCATCATTTCTTAATGTTATTAAGTATTGCTCTCTGGAATAGAATCATTTATGCTGTCACACAGTTCTGATGTACCTGCCTTCTCTCAGTGATTATACAGTAGTTTTGCTCTTGTAGGTTATGCTGATCAGTTTTGATTGTGCAGTTGCTTTTTCAAATGTATTTCCAGTGTTGTATGGGTTTTGTGGTTCTGTATGTCAATTGCATGTTTTATGACAAAGGATATTTGTAGAAGATGATGTTACTTGTATCTTTGTTCTGTTTGAGGATAAAGCTATCACATCTTTAATGACGGTTGTAACACTTCAGGTATCCTGTGTGATGAGCCACTTTTAGTAGATAATTACTCAAGTAAATGACTGACAAGTGAATTACAGCTAATGCATGGAATAGATCTAACTGTTAAAAGCACCTGCAGGCATTCAGGTGCTGTGCAAGCCAGGTCCTCAGAAAATGTTAAATGGGGAGATGAGAGCTTATTCTAAGCTCTACTGAACAACCACTTCACTTGTCTTGCAGGGTGTAGTGCTACCTTCTTGTTTTTTCTGTGCCCACGGAAACAGTGACCTTAAGGGTATTCTTCCAGTGGAACATTTCTATTCTTGCATTTTTCTTCTCTCTGTTAGCTTTATATAACCTTCCCTGCTCTTCTAGCATGCATTTGCCACAGTACTATTGAGATGCTTATGATTAATCCTCTACTAGAAGAGATTTTTTTTTTTAATAGTCCAAGTACCAGATGTTAGATTCAAGCTTCTTACAGACAGGTGGGATAGGGATAAAGCCTGTCTTCTCGGCATTGTGTATCATGGCCATGATGTCTTGTAAATATAGATTTGATATCGGGCTGACTTTGCCAATAACTGTCACCAGAGGGTCTGTGCTGGGTTCTTTACTGTCTGGTTTAGAACCTGATTTTCTTTCCTTCTGTGAATTCAGGTGACTTGACTGATTGTGCCGTGTGCAGTTTGCTGTTTACTTCTCAGTAGAAGTTGCTAATTGCCTTCAAGTAACATCCAAGCTAGGCAGATTTCCCACTTTGATCAGAACAAAGTTTGAGGCAATAGTTAAGTTAGTGTGAGGGAGCTGTGAAGGTCCCATGCTACTTTATTGTTGTGAAGCATGCGGCATAAATAGGTAATTTAGGGCTAAGAGACGATGCAGTGACAGATTGTTCCAATCCTTTTGTTAATGGAGAAATAAATATTATATCTGTCTTCAGCATCTGAACAGGTGATGCTTATGATCTTCATGGGGCGACGCGCTGAAAAAGGAGGCTTTGGCAATTACCTGGAAGACAGTAGCCTGCATTGGCACAGCTTTTTATATCTAAGATTTGTAGTTCATGTAGTGGATTGTGCGCTGAAGTCTTGTGCCCTTCTATACAGTGAAATAATTAAAGGTGTATTTCCGGTTTCTGTGAAGATTGAATGGTCTGTAAATGCGCCGTTCTCTGTTTCTGTTCTTACTCTTGGTAATTGTTGCACTTCGCAGGACAAATTCAAAGGCTACTGAATGCACGGCAGAGCTTTTCTTGCTGTCATGCAAAGTGAAGTGTGAGTCAGCAGCCTGGCCCTGTGGCAATGAGGGCTAACTGCGCTGGTGCTGGCCATAGTGGGATCTCCGGGTGGTGGTGGGAGGCAATTATTCCCTTCTGCGCATCGCTTCTGAGGCCCCATTGAATGTTCTTTCCAGTTTTGGTTCTCAACACATGGGTGATGTTTCCAACTCAAAGCTCCAGCAACACTTGATGAGGTGTTATGGGTCTGGAGCATATGCTGTATAAGGAAAGAGAGTGAGGGAACTGGACATGACTGGCTTGGAGAAGAGAAACCAAGGAAGAGATGTAATCATGGTTTTCCATCGCTAATGGGTACTTACAGAGAAGGTGGATCCTGACCCTCCTTGCAGGCACACGGTGAAAAGGCAAGAAGCAAAGGTCACAAGTTGCAATGAGGGAAACTTGAACGTGGCAGGGCTGGGGATGGTGGGCAGACTCGGACCTCAGGGACCTGTTAAGTACTACACCAAGTTGCCTGAAAAGGTTGTGGAATCTCCATTTTGGAAGAACAAGTACAGAGCAACCTGGCCTAAATATGAAGTTTTGAGCAGGTGGCTACACTAGGTAAGCTCTAGAGGTCCCTTCCAAGCTAAACTTTTTTCACTATTTCCTAAGAACAATATTGTAAGGTGGTACTTTTAACTTTTACCCCAAAGTCAACATTACAGTAGAAATTATAATTAGAGTAACATCTGGAATCTGAAATCCTATTTTTAAATTTTTGTATTATATCTCTTCTATACAATGATTCAAGAAACCTCGTAAGTTTCATGAATGCCATGCTAATGTCTCTGCATAATGTTTGACAACATAACTCTTGGATGTTGTAGCTCTTGTGAAGTTTAACTCAACTGAATTTGCACCTTACAGCTGCTTTCATGTTTAGGCCACCAGGAGGCTGTCGTGAGGTGGGGGTCGGCCTCTTCTCCCTGGTAACGGGTGACAGGATGAGGGGAAATGTTCTGAAGTTGTGCCAGGGCAGGGTGAGGTTGGACATTAGGAAAAACTTCTTCACCGAAAGGGTTGTCAGGCACCGGAATGGGCTGCCCAGGGAGGTGGTCGAGTCCCCATCCCTGGAGGTATTTAAAAGAAGGGCAGATGAGGTGCTTAGGGCCAGGGTTTAGTGGTGGGATGGCAGGGTTAGGTTAATGGTTGGGCTTGGTGATCTTAAAGGGCTTTTCCAACCTAAACGATTCTATGATTCTATGCCTGTATTTTCTGACTACTTTTTTTTTTAAAATAAAATTAGGAACTGTGGCCATTAAAGATTGTGTCTGCTACATCTCTAGTAAGTGGTGTGATTTTTATCAACAGATGCAACCTATAGTGTCTTAAACTTCCTTGCTCTTCTATCTAGTGTCTGCAGAAAAAGCAGCTCCCAGGTATAGCTCAGGAAACTGCATTATGAAGTTTCTGGATAACTAGTGTGTTGCTGAGGAGCTAGAGCACCAAGAATATATGTCATAGACTTAATTGTAACATCAAAACACAAGCTAGACTTTTTTTCAGGCTGCAAACATTTTGGATTAACAGATTCGGATTTCAGAAGCCACCTGCAGCTTTGGTTTCTGTCAGTTACATGATAATAGTATAAAGCAGTTTTTTTCTTCTCTTTGAGAATTGGAGAGATAGTAAGTCTTGCTTTATTAATCTACAAATATTTGTATACAGTGACAAAATAAGGTGCACAGGCAGGTTTAACATTACTTGTTCGGGGTTTTGGGGGGGTTTTTTTGCCATTGCAAGGTCATATTTTCCAAACAGACAGGCCCAGCAGTAGTATGGAAACTTCCATGGTTACCTTACTTTCTTCTGAAACTGGTGCTAGAGATGCAGGGTTTGTAAACCTTTTAGTCTGCTAATAAATCCTCTCCCTGAAGGTGCGATGTAACACGATCCCTTTTTGGTTTTGCTTTTTTCTGGAAAAAATGCTTACAGGTGGTAGGCACTTTCCCTTCAATGCATTCCCACATCTATCTTGGAGGGAAACTGATTCCTTCAGTCTGAATTGTTCGTTTGCTGTGGACTGTAAGGCTTGGTAAGTTAAGTTTTCTAAAGATTCTTAGAGGAAGGTGTTTTACAGGACAAAACAAGAACACTTACATGGAGGGAGATGTGAAGTTATTGTATCATGATTTCTAATAAGCTAGAGGCATGGGAGTGCTGAAAATGTATTGAAGAATCAACATTACAGTGGAAGAATCCTTAAATCAAATCGCTATTCTGTTGCATCATGTTTTAAGGAGAAAGACTGGTCAAAAAGTTGAAATAGCAGCTCTCAGGTGGAATAGTCAAATGTGGATTTTATAGCAATGGCCCTCATGGAACTTTGTCAATGAAGACTTCTGAGAGGAAGAAAGCATTCTTCCTGCTCCAGGGCCATCTGCATGCATCAGGAATTTGGAATTGTGGTGCATTGTTTTTGTTGTCACAGACTTCTTTTAAAAGGTAACAGTTCGACTTGCTTGGTGTAAATCAGGAGGTTGTCTGCATCTCAAGAAAGGGGCAGAATATTAAGATGAGTGCAGTAAATGAACTTAAAGACTGACTTTTTGGATCTGTAAATGTAATGAAGCTTTTATGCATCCATGGGATGAAACTAAAAGTAGTGCTGCCAAACTCCACCAACTTCGTGGATGAAGAAAGAAAAATTGCTTATCTGTATAATGTTGGTAGGGAATTCAACATGCCAGTTAATGATCAGGTATCTTTAGCAATGCATCAGAGATTGTCTAAACCACATACTTCCAGATAACACTGGATACTTTGACTCCTTGGGTACAAAGTGTAATCAGATAAGTCATCCAAGGATGAAACTGATTCCCCTTCTCTTCATGGCACTAGGACGCTTCCTTTGTCCTTTGATCTGTTAGGTAAATTTTGATTCTTTTCAAATTCATTCAAACTTTGGTCTAAAAAGCGTTAATTGGATGTTCCAGGAATATACCTCAGTTGTCTTATGTGGAGATACAGCCTAATGCAGTATGGTAATTCCCTATTCCCCCTTTCCAAAGGTATTGTTTTGAAATATAGTTTTGCAGCTGTATTTTAATGCAGATTCTTTTTGCCTGAAGCAGCCGTAAGAGCTCTGCATAACAAACTAAGAATTACTTGCACATGTGTTTATAAACTTGCCTCATAATGAACTACTAAGAATCACAAAGTTTATGGTCTTACTAGGTATAGCTCTGCGGCTGTGGTTTGATTAGGTGAATATTGACAAGGAATATCACTTGTCTTCATTCTAACTTTTTATCATTCTAAGCTTATGATAAGCTTAGAAACTTCCTTGAGCAGCCCTTCTTCACCTTTTGTTTTATTTGCAGGCTTTCTATTTTCAAATTCATTCAGCCCTCTTGAACCAGAACACTGTCTGTCTTAGTGGGAATTAACTACCAATGTATTTCTAGTGAAAATCATTAATTCAGTTGCGACCTTCTGGCCCAGTTCAGACTGATACAAGATAGTGAAGACCTTTGATACCCATGTGCTTATAGCAAGTTTCTTTGTTTGGGGTTTCATTCTTTCCCTGCATTTCTGGGCAAGCTTTCATGCCATGCCCCTGCTGTTCAGCCATTCATGTTCATAAGAGGATAGTTCTAACCCTTTTAAAAAATAAAACCCAGCTGGGGTCAAACCTGATAGTAAAGCTTTGATGCTTGCTGCCGTAGCACACGATTCAAAGTTTAGTCCCCCACAGTTCTTTCCCCTCAGAGGAGTCTCTTCATTTATTCATACATTATTTAGCTGGTGATTTGAGTAACAGATGCGTATGGGGGGGCATTCATAATTTATTACCAAGAATGAACAAAACATGGCCTGTGGACAGTGAGGACAGACTAAATTCACTGGGTGGGTGGGGGCAGGGGTTTCCCTTAAAGAGAGTAGGGTTTTGTCATGCATCAGGGCCATTGGTCACCTTTAAGCTCAGCTTTTAGTAACAAAGGCTGATCCTGGGAATTTCTAAGGGCTGTGCCTGAGAGGTGACAGCAAACAAAGTGAATACAGGATATCACTAAGAACAGCGAAGCTGCTGCATATAGGCTATTTTATTTTTTTTTTTGGTGCTCAAGACTGCCTAATAAAACAAATGGAACTCTGCTTTCATTTCATTAGTAGGAAATGGCTAAAAGGGGTGACAGTAGTTTTAATTTAGCAGTGGTATATGCAGAGACTTAACTTGCAGCGAGTTCCTGTGTTAAGCTATGAATTACAGCATCTCTGTGATATTTGTAGGGACAGCCCTAATGCGGGTGATGTGACAAGGCCTGAACTTCTGTCTCTTGAAAGCTCTTATTAGCTCTGTTGGATTTTGGTTCATGTTTATGTAGATTTTTTTCTGTCTCCAGTCAGGAAATACTTGAAAAGACCATCTTTTGTTATCTTCAAGACTCAAAGCAGGTACAGAAGAATTTTACAGGAAACATCTGAACTAAGAGATGGCTAGAGTAACTTGAATGAAATCACTTACTTTGTTTCTATGGAGTTTGGCCAAATGTGAAATTTTTGTGAAATTGATTTTTTTTGTTTCGTTTTAATTTTGGATTAAAAATACAAAAGTATTTCATAGAATGCTCAAATAAACACAGTTCTTCAGTTTTGGAACAAAATGTGCAGCTTTTTTTGGTGGTTATGAAACATCTCATCTCATTTAAGGTTATATATATTAGTATATAGTGTTTATTACTTAGTGTATAGTACATATTACTTATATATACCATGTATTATATACATTATATATACTTAGTAGTATGTAGTGTATGTTACTTAGTATATACTACTATCTCATGTGCTTTTTAAGTCAGTAACTATTTCCATGAAACAAAACATTTTGATTCAAAATACATGTATTATTTTGGGCACTTTCCTTTGCAGAAATCATGTTCCCAATTGTTTTCACAATTTTCTGCTGCAATGCTGTCCACTGATCTTTCCGGTAGCTGAAAGAAGTGGTGTGAGACGATCTAAGTAAATATAGCTGTTACAAGATATGACCTGAGACTTGTACCAGGAGTAGAATAAATAAAATTGCTAAAAAAAAAAAAAAGGGGGGGCAGGGGGGAGATTTTGGAACAAAAATTTCCAGTCCTATATGTTTTAAATCTGTCTGTGCTAGCCTGTGCTTGTTTCATGGCTGAGCCCTTGGTTCCTTTCAGGAGATAAACCAAAGAAAGACTTTGACACACTTACTAGGTCTTGGAAAGGAATTTGAGTTTCATTCCTGAGTCTCTTCCATTTCTAACTTAAAGCCATCTGTGAAAGACCAACATTCTGAGTTAAGATTTTGCAGCACAGGTCTATTTCTGCTTCTGATATTTTGGTACAGAGCAAATGGTACCGGTAGCCTGAGTGTTATTGACAGGAACTAAGGCAGAACCAGTTTAGTGCTGTTTTATTAATAAATAACAAAGATCAAAATATTGTCACTTTTAATTGTGTTTTCATGACAGTATGTGTTAAAACCAACATGTTACTGTGTAATTCTACTCTGGAATTAGAACTGGTACAGTGATGGCTGTATCTACGCATACATCTGCGATATAGCATTTAACTGCAGCAGCTCCTATTATGAATATTTGTCTTTTAAAGACTGAAGAAGGACACAACACATTCTCTGAGCGTGGCATTACCTGGTACCTGAGGACCCAAAAAATACAGCTGAGTGGAGAAAAACACACTGAACAGGGACTTGCAGTCCTCACAGTGCCTTTCTCACAGCACAGCGGGAGTGACCTGTAAAAGGGAAGGAGTCTGACTTTATAGGCAAGCTCATGTGGAAGATGTCATGGAGCTGCTTATGGATGACAGGGCAAAAAATTCAATTACTTTATATAATAAAATGGGCTTGGTATTTTGTGGTAATAGTCTCTGACTGACAGCTGGCAGTGGGGGGGGAAAGGGGAAGGTGAACTAGCTTTCTGGTATGAGACCGAGCTTAAGACTTTAGCTGTGTAACACAGTTTAAATTCCACATCTCTCTGCATGTTGCAGAGAAACCTAATTTTTTAAATCTCCACAGGCTTCTCAGAGACAGAAGATGCTAATTTTAGAAATGTGGCAGCTTCTTCCCCGCCCCCTTCCATTTGCTGCCAGAATGCTTAACAATCCGGTAAACAAGATGTGGAAAAAGGGGGAATAACCTCAAGAGCTGAGGGTGTTGGCCTCTTGTCAATGGCATTTTTGGAGAAGGGCTTGCCCCCCTGCCCCCTGGATCTTGAGTTTGAAACCAGTTTAAAAATAGAAGAGTAACAATTGAACTGACAGTAAAAAGAAGTATTAAAGGTGTAGTAATCGGGGCTAGCAGTCTCCTTTCACTGACCTGATTAATTCTGTGCCAGTACTCAGGATAGTCTAAATTAAAGCATTGCATAAGAAGAGTGCTTGGAAGTAAAGAAATAAGCCCTACATTTTCAAGCAGGGCTTGGATACTTCATTTTGGATGTTCATCTACACACTGAAAGTCTGACACTGGAAATTGCACCCTTCTCCCCATAGCATCTGCTTAGGGCATTTCTTATATATTACAATGTGCCAAGTACACTGGAGCAACTTCTGTTTTGAAATGCCTTTTTACTATGCAAAAAGGTGTGTTACTTCATCTTGGTAAGTATCCAGAGTCCAAATTAGTGCAGTTAGGGAACTACAGTTTCCACACGGTATACTGGTTTCCTTGTGTGGCTGCATCTGTATCCTCTGCTTCAACTCTGTGTCTGAAAACAACATTTGGAAAAATGTTTATCCAAAATTGAATGTATTAGGTTGCAACTATCTAAATATAATTGTTTTGTTCTTATTTTGGTAGCAGGTAGACCGATCTGAGTGTGTTAGCTAGAATTTTCCCATGTAAAATATTTTCAGGATGGAACTTCTTGTTTAAGAACTTCCTGTGCAAAGTACCCAAAATTCGCTTTGGCTTACAGATGCCTAACACTTTTGGAAGTATCTTTTATTGTAACTGCTCTTGTGGGCACTTGAAGTTGTGTGGATGTAAACAAAACTAGAAGAAAACCTTTAAAATTAGGCATTCATTGTTACTTCAGAGTATCTATATGGCTAAAGGTTTTCTGTTAGACCTACATAAGATACACGTGTGGTTTCTGTTTAGAAAACTTGCTATTCTTTAAATAGGAAATGTGAGGCAGTGAAGTGTTCATTACATTCAGAACACGTGGATAATAAATCTGCTTAAATTTAACATGCATCATAATTTCAAACACCCTCGAGTGTCTGGAAAGTTTAACAAAGCATGAATGCTTCATCTACTTAGTGCTTATACAGAGCAATGCATTTATCTTTTTCAATCTATTTGGAAAAATGGAGCGGAGTGCAACCCAGCTGCTTTTCATATATGCCAACATATGTTGTCTTCTATTACTAATTGTAATTGAGAGCACCTCACTATGCATTTTTCAGCCCTTCATGGCTCAACTGTCTGCAAACTGTGTCTCTGTTCAGAAATCCAGGTCATAGTTGTGACTGAATTACAAGTTTTGATGTTGGGGCAAGAGGTAGCTCAGGAGAGGTTTCACTTCCAAATGCCACTACGCACATTTTGTCATATGTGTCGTATGTTCTGTCTGCTCTCTTCTGAAAAATGAAAAGATTAGCTTGTTTCTTTGCTCCATTCCTGTCTTTGGGTATCTTGTATCTTGTCCCCAGCCCACAACAAAGATGCAATTTATCATGAAGCATGTTATCATTTATAAGGACATTTAATGTAGTTCTGGCAGCCACGATTCTCTTCTGATTGTGGTGGTTTTGTCCCTTTTCCACAGCTCTAACAGCGCTGACACTAGCTTCTTAAAGGAAGCTGAGCTTTACAGACAGCAGGCTGTCGGGTAAAAGCGTGTCAAAAGCAGTAACATGAACAAGTGCAGAGAAGGGAGCTGTGAGCATGCTCCCTTCCACTACCAACAGAAGAAAAATGGAATAAAGGAATTGTGTTGGGCTGCATTCAAGCCAAAATTCTAATGCATTTCTATTTTTAAGGGGAGAAAAAAAGATTATGTGGAGGAACAAAGGGATCTGAGGTAATTTAGTGTTAATCTTCGTGAGCTGTGTTTTTATGGCTTGGATGCATCTGTAATAACCAGGCCTTTGCTGTAGTAGCTGAGATTTAGCCCCTCACTTGAGGAGTTTACAAAACTAAGTAGAAAAGACAGGGGAAAGTATTGGGGCGTAGGAACAACAGAGACACCGAGAACCGATCCTCAGGTTAGTAGCTGTGTGAGGAATTAAGCCTGATGTCCTGTTCAGTGCTGTATATACTCAAACACACACCCTTTCATGGCAGAGAATGTGTGGAAAATCGTTCCTTTCAGATGCGCACACATTCCCCTGAGCTGTTTCTCAGACTGCGGTTCCTACTTGGTGTGGAATACAGTCCTGTCCTGTGCTAACAAAGGTCAAAGATACGAACCTCACAACTGGTAAGGAACGCCGTGTGCTCTGGTTTTCCCTTTAAGATTGCGCTTCAAAGGTGTGACTGTGGAAGTCGATGAGGTTTTTTTCTGAAAGAGAAATTTTTATTTTTATTTTTTTTTCCTACTGATTATGCTGGTCCTGGCAGTTTGGATTTAAAGAACAGGCTCTAAGCCAAAGGGGGAGACATTCAAACTATTTAAAATTAGTGAGTATCAATGTTACAATCCGAAGTGGCTAATACAGCTGTTGCAGTAAAGTTTGACTTGGTTTTGGTTTATGTGAATTTGAAATTCAATTAATGCAGCTTTCAGAGAAGCATGCAAGTGGACTTTATTCACTTGATAACAGAATGCTGTGCAATTTGCCTAAAGGCAGAAGGTTAAAAATCTGTGTTTTAATGTTGGATGGATTTTTAGTTTATTTGCATTCCCAGATATGTGTAGGCAGCTAATGCAATCTTCAAAAGTTCTAGATGACTGAGTCTCCTTCAAGTAAATAGGAAGTAGATGCCTCTTTGGTTCTGAAAATTAGGTACTTACGTACATGTATACTGGCATAAACATCTTTTATAATCTGGCAGAGAGTAATTAAGTGGTTTATGATGCTCCTCAGGAAGGCTTGATAGAATGAGGATTTGACCGCCTCTCTCCTAGGTCTGTGGCTGAAGCTGAAGGACTGGCGTATGTATCTTGCCACGGAGAAATGTCCTTCCCCTTGTCCTCCCACTGGCAAAAAGGTTCTTCAAAGAGGGATGATAAGACCCCAAATTCTAAGACTGACCTTTAGAAAGGCTTAGTAGCTTCTAATCTTAAATAGCAGAGGCATCAAAATTTCACTGGTTGGTGTGTTCTGATAAAATACTTCTTGATGTCAGGAGGGCACTAGTGATTCTTCACAAGTATTAACAGTGGGAGGGTTCCTGCCTGTATACTTCAGCTTGACTATATAACTTCTGGTAGGGATGACTTCTTTGTGGATGAATAAAAATATTTTGCTTCCCTTTTTTCCTCATAAAATATAGACATTAGGAATACTACAGTGCAGGGTCGTACTTCACACACAACTCCTTCCTAGTATACCTGTAAGATCTGCCTTCCCTTAGCTGGCTGATTCCTGAAGGCAGATAGATGTTTGCCTGAGAACTCGGTTTGTGCAGGCTTAACACATTTTGGGAACAGCTATGGCTGGAGGCGAGGTGTCTGCATAGCCACATAGTCACTCTCAAAGGTTGTTTTTTACTGTTGAATATGGACTGGTTGTAGTTTGTTAGATATTTAATGATATTACAGCGAGAGCAATTGTACAGCAAGATAAAACACAGCATTTGACTTTTCAATTATAAAACCTGAAGGGACAAAGAAGAGCAGCAAGCCAAGGGATTTTTATATTTTGCTTTTAATGATCTTAAAATAAGTAGTGTGCATTCCAGCAGCAAACAACCTTAAGCCTCTGTCTGCAGCTGTCACTGGAGCAGCTGTAGATTTTATCTCCTGCAGACAATGTAAACTACTTACCAAAGTGTTTTTGTGTAAGCAAGGTGGCCCAGATGATAGTCTTTCTCTCATTTCCAGATTCTTAGTCAGAAGTTTGAAAACATGGTGGAAACCTGTTTATAAAACACCACAGGAAATAGAAATGCAGCATAAAGACTTATGGTATGTGTGGTGGTGAAGTTCTAGCACTATGGAGTACTCTTCTCATCAAAGCAGGTGAGAACTCATCAGTACTAGTTCCGTGTGGTAGGTAGTTCAGCTTTAGTCCTTAAGGCTTTCTAAGGCCCCAAGATCTATCTGAAACTGTCTTTCCCTCCTTCCTTTATTGCCTTTCCGCCTTCTTGGCCAGACACAAGCATCTTCCAACCTTGCTTAATACAGATTTTCGTGGAAGAATGTAGGTTCACTGAAAACCTTGAATGGCCAAGATGATTTATGGATCTATGAAGAAAATACGCCAACAAAGTATTTAAGTTCTTCCAGTCTCTGAGTTAGAAAAGGAGCTAAGACTGAAATCATAAAGGTTGTGTATGTTGTTTATTCAGACATGCTGTGCTGAAAAAAACAGGTCAAACCAGCTCAGTTAAAACAACTTTCTCTCTGTTCTCTTGCCTGCTGGTCTTCAACAGCAATTTTACTTGTTGGACTTTGAAATACAACATTTTAAAGAGCATTAAGCCCACTGTAGCTACTGTTGAAAGGAGTGAGCTTTGCTGTCAGTACCAATTATGGAAAGACTGTGCATTCGGTTAGTAATTAATTTTCTTGCCTGGAAACAACAGCTATTTGCTAACCCACAGAACATTCCATCAGTAAACTGTATTCCTACCTAAACTCCAGTGTTGTGGATGGTTACGATATAATGTCAATTATTACTATGATGCTAAGCTAGAGGATTTTTTTCACTTTCATTTACTCTTAGGGTACCTACGCTCCTCGCATTTATACTATTCCTCCCTCCCCTGTCTCAGCACCTGACCTCTCCCTGCCAATGCGGTCTTTTATTTGCTTTGTGTGTTTCATATTCCTTATCCGGTTGCTGTTGCCAGCCTGGCAGTGGGGGTTCTGAGAAGCTGCTGGAGACAGAACGCTTATTGTCACAGCGTCATTTTGCTAGTGAAACTGGTCGATAATCCAGGATTTTACTAGGGACCTAAAGTAAAATTTAAAAGCTGCTTTGTGGTGTGCAGTAAACAACATGGGGTTTAGAAAGATTAGTTTTGACATTAGCTAGTATAATGGAGAAAATACACTTGCAGCAGGAATTGTTAAGAACTGCTTTTTATTCAGTCTCAATTGACAGAGGGGCACACTGTGTTCTGAGATCAGCAGAACAAGGAGCTGATAAATATTTTCTTAAAAGCCCATCTCATTATGAGTCTAGAACACTAGAACGCCTTCAGTAATAAAGGTATTGGAGCTCCCCAGAGGAAACCCCAGACAGCTTCAAGTGGATGCTTGCATTTTAGGTAAAAAAGAATGATGAGTAGCTTGCAAAATACCATATGTTGACATAAAGCCACTGCAGCCATTATGGTGATAGAAAGTGTTGTTGCTCACCTGGAAAGCCAGTGGTACAAATCAAGGTCAGTCAATCTACTTTGTGTCTAGGCTGGTGGAATTCAAGAGCAGAATTTGCCCTGTTGTGCTTAGCGGAGGCTGAGCAGGCACGGTTCACTTAGGCCGCTATAAATTGGAAGCTGTAACTGCAAAAGAGAAAGATGGTTTTGTTTACTGCAATGAAATGGAACTGAGGAGATCCATGTATCTGGCGTAGGAGAGAAGGATCTCAAAAGCCAAAGGAGCACTTGTTATCTCCATGTTAGAAATGGGCTGGTGAGCCCCAGAGAAATGAACCGGTTAGGGTTGCAGATGATTTCTAGAGCAGATACAAAAATTCAAATTAAGTTGTAATTCCTGTCCTGCTGTCATACACACATGAGAGTAAGTGAGCCTGTAGACATTGGGCATGTGACTGACATTAGCTTTGTTCATCTCCCTTGAAAAAAGTAAAAGGTAATGGACAGCACACCGTACCACAACATCTTATTTTATTACACAAAAAGTCACAAAACATAGTAATGAAAGCATCGTGTTGTTATTTGCAGCACATTCAATACCAGAAAAATGTCAGTGCCTTTTACCCTGTATTTTAGTTGAAAATGGAAAAGGTATTACCTTGCAAGCTGTGATAGTTTTGATAGGAACTTTTTGGTTTGGTTGAACAGATTATTGGTGTTTGGTTTTACTGTTTTTATCCCACAAAGATAATTTTATTGTGAGAAATCTATCTTGTACACAGTGTGCTGGGCTTCTTTACCTTTTCTCTGCAGGTGGCGTATATAAAGGTACCAAGGGGACCTGGGGAGTATTTCAAATTACAAAAAAAGAGGAAATTCTGTTTCTGATTGTGCAACCCAGTGGTTCCAGCAAGGCTGGAAATTTATCATTTTACTGGATGTTGTTGAATTTAGTGTTGACTGAGTAATAAATGTATGGAAGGATCCTATAGTTTGCTGATCTGATTGTGTTAGTCTTGGCAACTGTCTGTAAACATTTGGCAATAAAACCTTAATTTGAAACTTCCCAACTCTTCATTTGTTGAAAGAATGGTGATTTTGTTCTATGTCTAGCCACTTGCTTTTTTCTCCTGTGGTAAAGTACATTGGTAACTATGGGAACAAAAACTTAAGAACAGACACCCACATGTGTTGAAATTGATTTATAGAAGGTCTTGAAGCGATGCCATGAATTGTGAGATACGGAACGGTCTGGCATGGAGTTTGATGGCTTTCAATGAGAGCTAAGTATGCTACTTTCATAAGATATTTAGAATGTCCTTGGCATTGTAGATGTTACAGTCTCCACTTTGTCTTATCTGCAGTGTAACGTTCTTGTGCTGCATTTCCCAGTTGCCTTATTTTGTCCCCAGAAGTGGTAACACTCCTCCCCTGGGTGAGGCAATAGGATCTGTTATTTCTATCAGGAAGTAGGGCTTAGAATGGGATAATATGTGACAGCAGTACCTCTGGAGCCTCAGGATTAATGTGCAGGTGAATATATAGTCAAATTCTAATATAGCCTTATAGCATGTACCACTGTCACCTGACCAAGCCTTGGTTATTAGCTTAGGTAGTTCGTGCTGCTGCTCTTAGAAGGGCTTGGTTCCTTTCCTAGTTGGCTAGCCTGGATGGTGGCCAGAGCTGAAGCGCTGTGGCTGTGTACTAGAGATCTGTGATAGACTTGTATCCTATATGGATTGGGGCTCTATAGTTGCCAATGAGTCACAACCATGTGACAAAGTTGCATACGAATGAGGATGTTAAGGACACCAGTAAAGGTTGCTGTATTTTACAGATGAGAGCGTAGTGGTGCATCAGATACAGAGCTGTGCTTTTCAGCCTTAGCTGAGCAGAAGCGAGATCTGAGCTTTGTCACGTAATGGCTTAGCTGTTTTAACTAGAAGTGTTAGCTGGTCAGTAGCGTTACATCATGCTTTCTCTGCGTAGCTGGGAAAGTAGGAATTGAGAGAATTCTTGTCCCCTTTTAGTCTCTTCTTAGGACTTAAATCTTTGTGACGTGGTAACACCACACCACAAGTCGCTCTTCTGCTCTGGTTAATAGAACGAGATAGTAGAGAATGGAGAATGAAGGAATTAGGGCATGCTATGCTTTGTATAATACGGAACTGACAATGGTGTAATTTGTTCCTTGCTAGCACTGTACTTTTCCAAACTGGAGTGCCAGCGACCTTTCCCTGTCACACAGGCACTTGTGGGTGTGATTCAGGGTCCATGGAAGCCAGATAAAAATCTGTCACTGATTTCAAGAGTCAGTGGATTGGCTTTTCATATAGAAATCTCCTGTGGTTTAGACTACGTGTTACTGAGAGTGAGAGCATCTTTTAGTTGCAAAATGCTTTGGTCTTCACGATAACACAATCTGTGTTTTCTTTACTTCAGAAAATTTGCATGTATTGTGAATATGTTCAAGTGTTTCTCTGACACTTGTTCTGTGACCCTGTTTTAACTGCATAGCAAAAGACTCCCAGAGAAATAAAAGAGCTTATTTTATGAAATTGGTATGATACAGTAACTAAATACTGCTTCTGAATCTATTATAGTCTCATACGTGAGTAGGTAACATTTCTTTTTTTAAAAAAAAGTAAACCCTGGAAAAGCAACAAGCTTTGATCAATTTGAGTAGCCAATCAGTGAATTAGTTCATCAATCTTAGCTGTTATCTTTTCATTTTCTCTGTCTGTTGATAAAGTTGTCAAGAATAGATGGTGTTGAATGGGAGATTTGTCTCTAGGCAAGGTATTGAGCCTAGCCTGCAGTGGGAAAGCTTCCTGTCCCTGTATTCCCCAAAGATGTTGTCTTGGAGATATTTTCGGGGCCTCGTCGCTTGCCCTGCTTCTCCCTCACAATGCAAGACAGCGATTTGTTGATAACCTGTACTTGCCTACGGGAAGTAAGAACAGTGGCACAGAAATGCTGAATACTTCTAGGATAAACCTGGAGCGTTCTATTAAATGCATTTCATGATGTAGTTGTCACTGTTAAGAGAAGGGACTTGTTGGTCCTGGTAGCCTTTTTTTGTTTATCTTATTTCTTCTCTTTCTGAAGTTCCAGGGCAACATAAGAATAGTTTTACACAGGTAGGTTTAAATACAGAGAAGGAAAGATAAAAAGAGAATATAATAATTAAGGAAAAAAGACAAGGTAATTTGCCACACTTATATGGATTATTTTTTCACACACCAACAAATCAGATCAAAATTTCATCACGTATTTTCTCAATAGTTTTTGATTCATCTTCATCATTAGTTTTGCAGCTGCCTTTCTTGTGGGCTTGCAAAATAATCATCACATTGAAATCTTTTAGCTTTGAAAAGTGAAACATTACCTCCCAGAATGCTTATTTTCTCAGCATTTTGTTTTAAATAAGAACACTTCCATTACTGAAAACCAGCTTCCCTCATGGGCACAGGATGATGCTATGTGGTTTACCTGTTAGGTTAGTTTATTTAGATTAGATATGCAAGTCTAAATTGGATGGAAAACACTGAAGGAATACTGGATCCTGTGAGGATTTTGCTGTGTGCATTCAGAATATGCTGCTGCATACATTTTGCCTTTAAAATACTCTAAATTGCTTTGTGACTTGCTTTTGGTGAGGGCTGGAGTCTTTTAATAGCAATTAATTTACTAGCTCATGCTTTCTGTGTAGAGAATTGTCCCTGATTATCCTTGAGTAAGTGGTGTGTCAGTAGTCAAGCAGACCATATATGAAATTATTTCTTTCAAAAGCTTGGAGGATGACGACTGCCAGACCTCAACCTATTATGCAGCTTATGGTTTATTTATATATAAAAAAATCGTCATGTTGTATGCAGCATCGTTGTGCCTTCTGCCTTTGCCACTGTCATGTATATTATGTCAGCTTGAGCTTGCATGGTGCAGTACAGCAGCAAGGGTCCTCAGTATTTGCCCTGATAAGCATGTATAAAAAATGCAGTGGGTGCAATAACCCAAATGTAATGTGGTGTAAATACGTGGTGCCCCAGGAGGCTCCTGGAATAAGTGCTCCTGAACCGGGTTGCTCAGGAGATGATATCTCAGGGGACGTAGTTAGTGTTGAAAACGAGTAAGCAAATAGGATAATTTTTTGCTGAAAGTAGACTTGAGCCAAATTCTGAAATCATTCCTCAGATGGTAAGGACAATGGGATTCATGCCTAAATGGAAATTGTAGAGATTTTGTGTCAGATCTTGCAAAGACCTTGATCTGTCTGGAATGCTGACTGATGCCTAAAATGCAAAGAAGATATAGAACAAAACCAGCAGGACAATCTAGCTGTAACAACTGGAAACTATGAACAAGAATCAACATTTCTGGTTTGGAAAGACTGAATGGGGTGGGAGAAAGGGGTAATTGTCAGCATTGCACAGCACCTCACATACATACTTAAGTAGGTCAAGATTGAAATGAGGTGTTATAAAGCAACAGGGTAATGTCAAACAGCACAAATGGATTGACTTCACTTACTGCTGTTGGGGTGGGGAGAGGATCAAGAGCAGCAACGCCTGCTAAATCTGCGTGGGGTAAATGCCTGCAGTGTCCTATAGCAGATACGCCATGTATTTTGAGGAGGATACTGTTAACCTTGTTAGCCTGCCCCCATGCATCAGTTCTCATTTTCTAAAGGAGAGAATATTTTTTTTCCATTCATTTATCATTCCTGTTTGTTTAGATTTAGATTTCAGGTTCTCAGGGGCACAAATTGTCTTATCCTGGGTATTTCAGTGGCATGTAGGACAGGAAGGAACTATTCCTGTTTGGAACTTTTAGGCAGCACCATCATATAAAGATGCTGAAATGCTTCTCCAGAATTTAGGCAGACCTTGAAGGGTCTGCTCTCCTGCGTGCTGTATTTTGGACCACAGCATACAATAATGTGAATTGTTTGCTAGCTATTTTCCATTAATTCTGCATTAATATTTCCTTGCAAGTTAAAAAGGAGGGAAATATATGGTCTTTGCCAAGAAAAGAAATCACACAGAAGTCCAAAGAGAACAGCTTGCCTATTTTTTTCAGTAAACGTAGACTTGCTTTCTCAACTTAAGCAAGTATGGGAGGATACCTTAACAATATGTAGGCTGCTTTATGGACACAGGGGAGGCACTAAAATAAAAGAGATTTTTTTTTTTCCTTCTTAAATGAAGTAGCACTCCACTGATGTTTGTTGCCTACTAAATGAAATACATCCCAGAGGAATTAAAAGTAAGTTGTCTTTTGTACTTATTTCCTAACATCCACGAAGTTTGCCCTTCAGTTCTTTTTTTTCAAAGAAGTGAAGCAAAATACATCCATATATCCTCTCTGAGAGTAGGGAAACAAAGAGTTAATAAACGATTATCCCAGGTGGCTGAACACTTGAGTTGCAGTGAAAGGCTGGTAACATTCATTGAGCTCCTATGCTGGTTTCTACCTGTCAGCAGCTCCTGATATACTACTGTACAGGGAATAAAAAATGAGCTTGTTCAAGCCAGAAGCAGCAAGCATCCCTAGGAACCTTCTGATGTTACATTAAAGACCAACGTGCAATGTTATTTTTCTCATTATTTAAAAGAGTCTTTTGAAATATCAGTGATGTACATATGGTCTTTGCTGCTTCCTCTGGTGTTTTGTTCACTTGATTCTCTCACTGGAATATGGATGATGCAAGCACCATTAAATGCCTCAGTCCAGATAAAGGTAAGGGGAAATGTTATTTTAACCACCTTTTTCAAGGAAATTAGTTTCACTATAGAGAAAAGTATAGTTTACAGAGCTTGCTTGGACACTTGTTTTCTGTTATTCAGACTTAAATGCTTAAACCAAATATATAGCAGTTTCTTAAGGCAGCCTTTGCTGTACCATACCTTTGCCTCCTGTTACCACCAAACCTTAAATAATACATGCATCTCTAATGGCTGCTTCTTCCTGCATGAAAAGTGCAAAGGGGTGCACCAGGTATATTCATGTCCCTTTTCTGCTCACTTAAGTAGCTAGCTGTCACCGTAAAGAAAGGCTTTCTATTTTTACCATAGACGTTCTGCTACCCACATTAGAAGAGAGAAAAGAGACTCCAGTACTATTGTGAGTCAGCTGTGTACGTTTTTTTAAATATCTGATTTGCTTCTAGTTAGATACAGTTTCTTTGTACCCGTCAAACAAGAAGAGTGCACAGAATCAGTTCAGGTTGAACTTGTCCCAGGTGGAGTTATACCAGGGATGATTTCAGTCCTCCCTGTGAATTGCCTCAAGCGGTTAAAACTATGGTGCAGTTTGCTGCAATTTGAACTTGGAGATCATACCTCCTGTACTGATGACTTTTTAAGAATTTATATTAATTCAAGACCAATTCTCTTCTAAAAGCCCAGTTTTTATTTTTAAAAAGCTTTATATTCTCATTGATTTATTTGGTAAAAGCCCAGAGAGGTAAACGCTTACCTGTAATATATTTTAGTGGAATCCAATGCCCAGTTGCTTGTCTCTCCACATTTTGTATTTTATGCCTGTTAGGAATGTGGTTTTACAATAGTTATGCAACAAGTAAAGAAGTACGACTTCTGTGTCTTCAGAAAAGCTGCTCTGTGTGCTCTGGATCCTATTCTAGCACCTTCATGTCTTTGGGAAGGCAGATCAGTAGCCCTGACTCCCTGTATTTTCAACTAATAGAATACTCAGTCACACCTTCATTAATATCTTGCCATATCTGCTGAAGGGCACATTCATTAAAGTTCGCTTTTCTTTTGTAACATTGGCTGAAAAAAACATATCTAGATTAAAACTTTACCAAAGTGGAAAAATGCTTGGATCTAACTTGATGTTTAGGTGTTGGAACCAAATGTGGTGTCCATTAACTCTGCGTTTGACTCCTCCGTGTCTTTATCACTAGCATACCAAAAATAAGCTGAAGCAATGCTATTCACTCAGAAAGTGAGACAAGGTAATGCAGAGAGGTGTGGCTGTACCGTGTAGTCACTAATCACGGCAGCAAATACTGTTCCAGTAACTGGAGAAGGATGTGAGAATTAAAGCAAATTGCCTTGGAAGAGTCTCATTATAAAGCAGAATTGTAATTTAAAAAAAAGAGTATGTCCATAGAACATCATGTAGAAAAATCTTCAATTGTGAATAGAAATGGCCGTTGTTTTTTCTGTATTTTATGATCATTTTGGTAAAGATATTCTTTATTGATAAAAATAATATCAAATCCAAGAACACTTATAGTCTGTGACAGATTTAATGATTGTGAGAACTATTCCAATAATTTGGGTAAATTATGAAAGAGTCTCTGTCTACATCAGAAGAATAGGAAAACATTAGTCAGTATTTTCCTTTGAAATTTGTTAAAAATGAAGCAGAGGTGATGAGATGCATTTAGGCATTGTCAATATTTATTTAGAAAGCAAAAAACTTGAAGCATATTTTAAAACTTGGCATAAGGGTTTATTTACCTGTACCATATTGCTGGCATAGAGTTTAGACATTTGGAAGCATGCAAGCTTTAATTTAACGGGATGCTAAATAGAGAGATTGGTGAGAAATTGTTTCCTATGTGCAAGAATTTTTCTTGTCCCAAGGAAAGGAGGTGATTGTCCTAAATCTTCATAAGCTGTAAATTCCCAAGTTTTGGATTGAGTTGATTGAAATGGTACCATTTGATTGAAACCTTTTCTAACAGAAGTGTTTCAGTACTGAAAACCAACATACTCAGTTTTGAAAATGTCATGATGGGACAGCCCAAGTATTCCTCATCTAATTACTGTTCTCTGATACCTGATGTGCAGGTTCAGCTCCCCACTTCTGAAAACAGGTATAGGAGAGAGGGGCTCTCACTTGAGGATCTACCTGGAGAATCATCCATGTAGCAGTTATTCAGGTTCATTCCTTGTTTGCAGTTAGAAAATGCTGAGACTGAGATTTAAGGATGTTCACCAACTCAGTGTTTCTGCCAGATGGTGTCATTCTAAGCTAGCTGGTGGAAGCACCTTGAAAACAAATGGGGTAACTTAAAAGAGCAGAGGTTCCACGAGCTGAAGCTACAGGCAAATTGGTTGAATGAAGCTGGTTTTTTTAAAGGGTGGCCACCTTCTTACTGCCATCTGTAGTATTAAGAGGAAATTTGATTCTCCTCTCACTTAGGTATAAAACAGTGGTGGTGCAACTGAAGCCAGTAATTCCATAGTAGATGAATGCCTCTGGAAGTCTTCATATGATGTCTTCTTAAAACATTTATATTGAGAGGTACTAACATGCTGGCTCTGAAGACCTCAGTATTCTTGTGACTTGCCACTCTCTCTCAATCTTTAAGAGGTTCTGGCTGCCTAGAAGCTAATGAGTCAGATGGTCATCTAAAAAATTACTTGCTCCCAATAATTCTGAAATCTTCAGCTATTGCTAAAGAAACAATTCTTACTGTCAGTACCATTGGGATAAGAATGGGCCGTGTACTGAGTAAAGCATCTTGTCTGGAAAAAGTCCTTTAAGAACGTGACAGCTGGCAACTGTCTTCCAGTGTAACACCTCACAAAGTGCTGGAACACCTGACTAAGGCTCGTGTTTTCTCTGGCTCTGGTCTATTTGGTGAGATTGAAATTTGTGATTTTTCAGTGTTTTTCTCTTTTCCCCACTTTGTTACCTGTTGTAGCCATACGCTGTGTGTCACCTGTTTACCCACTTCACAGAGGTCAGGAAAACATTTTCTCAAAAAAAGTCATATGGATGAAGACTTTGCCATCTTTAAATCATTATTAAAACTGTATCAGAGTAGTTGTTTTCTACCTTTGCTGCAGCTAAGGATCCAGTGCAATAGATACTGTAGAAAACCCAAAGTCAACAGTACTTTTTGGGTTCAGACTGATGGTCCTTGTGCTCTGTGGAGAGGTTAGCAAACTGGGATTCTAGGAGATGGTTCTTCATCCTTTTGCCAAGCCGTTAGAAATGGGTTTGAGCATGACTTACCTGCTTACTCTGTGTATGATTGAACATATCTCTATACTATCCATATTTAGGATAAATGCATGTATTTTATTGTCAAATAAAAATGTGTATTGCTTACTCTACATTTCTCTGTTACGATGATTTATATCATTCCATTGACTCAGTTGGATTTGGGGTTGAGATCCAACATCCCTAACCTGGAAAGCACAAGTATTCTGCTTTCAGATTATCTATTGTAAATCAGGTAACCTTTTTCAAATTACACCTTCTACATAATTCTAAGAATTTTTCCACCATCTTAATGGAAAGCAGAATCAGATCCACACTTCATAGTGATATAATGAATATGAACAGAGTGTGTCTGTAGTATCTTTCATTGACATCGTAGTTACCCGATTACTTGAATGCCTCCTTGTTGCTTCCTGACATTCATTTCCCTGTACTGGCTCCTGGCTGCCCAGTTAGCTAGTGCTAGGTGACAGATGCCTTTTGTGATGTTTCAGGTCCTTTTCTGTTAGTCTGCTTTACCTTTTGGGCTGAGACTGAACACCATTCCAATCACTTTCTGATTAATACTTAGATTTTCTCAAAAGCAACATGCTCCTGCTTCTAGTATATACAAAAATACAGTAATACAATCTGATTACTATTTGTATGAACTGGGGAGGGTTAAAAAGCTGGAGCTCCAGATTCAAATCGGAAGATTCAGACTTGACTGAACCGAAGGCTTTTGGTTTGATGAAGATTAGGACTTGCGAGTGGACTTTTCTCACCTGGGAATGAGTGCTATCTTGGCGGAGAAGTGAACTCCTTGTCTTGGATCATCAATAAAACACACAGAAACCTCAGGTCAGGAAATGGAATCTCAAATAGCCCCAGTGAATTCAGACAGATCTCTCATAGAAGAAAATTATTTTAAATGTATAAATACTCCTTCCATGGGTAAAATGTTTTCTGATGGATCTGTAATGGCATGCCCTCAGCTCCTTCCTAAGTTTGGAAGCCTGTTTATCCTGGTTTGAAGGTAGATGTGCCGATTATCTCCCACCAGTAAATACAGAAAAAAGGAATGATCTTTTAGACCTGCTATCATTCCTAGAAGAACTGAACTCAGTTCCCATCTCTATTACTTAATATACCTGTGTGACTTTGGAAAAATCATTTAATACAGTCCAAGTTCAGATCCTTCTCCTAGAATGGGGATATTGCTTTCAAATGTTATTGAGGAAAAAAGAAGTCCATTTTTGAAGGTTGTGCTTAATTGCTGTGGGCTTCAAATTAATATACTGTGGACTCACTTTAAAATTAGCTTAAGTGTTGGAGGGTGACTGTACTACATCATCCTGGAAAGGTCTCGGTGAAGTTATTTTCTGGTGGTGTTCCTGTTTGTGAGAGGGAGGAACAGCTTTTCTTTCATTGATTTAGCAGGAGGTTTAAATTAGTTATAGTTAGGTCTAGAGAATAAAAATGTGACCAGGACTCGGTTGAAGCAGCTAATATATCCGGCTGCCTTTGCTTTACTTGCGTGAGTGCAGTGGAGCGAGAGGAACAACGAGCATCATGCATCTATTATGCAAAAGAAGGATAAGGGGGGGGGGGGGGGGAAAGCTTGTTTTTGACTTCAGAAAACACTTCAAGCCTGATTTCATACTGACTTGCACCTTGTGCAGTCGATTGTACTTGTAAAAAGCAATTGAAAAATGTTTCTGAAGCTCAGTTCTCACCTCGCATCAGTGGAAGTACTTATCAAATTCACTTTTCACAAGCAGAAATGATGACATAAAGTGCCTCCGTCCTTTGGAATAGAGATCTGAAATTTGCTGGAATGCACCTTCTGCTTTCCTTTGCAAATCTACCTGTTTGTTACCAAAAAAGTTAGGGTATAAAGTACCTAACATGAGTCTAAGGCTATTAAACACTGGGAAGATGAAAGCATGGTTTATTACTGAAACTGGCGATTTGATGTATTTCTCATTTAGTGAAGTCCTGAGGCAGCGTCCAAGGAATCATTCTCAGGCTTTTGTCCCTTTATGTGCCCCTGGACTAGAGATTACTTACACTTTCTCTTTTTTTAAACACTTTACTAATGTTTTTATTGCTCTAATAAAGACCAGTGACATTCTTAAAAAATGCCTATGTGAAATTGAGTGAAAATCAAAATGTGAAAGTTCACAAATTCAGTATACTGGAGAAAATTGGGCTACCATGCATCCTCTTTTCCTGTCAGAAATTTTTGTTCTGATCCAGAGAAAGAACTTTGGCTATTTTCCTGATGTATTACGACGCTGTGTGAAGAGCAGTGATTCTGAGCAGGCTATCCAATTTGTGGTTTTAATGCATTTCTTCCTGTGGCGTCATCTTCTTTGATATGAGTAAATTAGTTATTATTTATAATATGGAGTAAAAGATAAGAAGTCCAGTAGAAATCAGATGCAATTAAATGCTGGTTGTTCAGAATCATCACCCTTTTATAGTAGAATTATTTATTTTTTTTAAGGCAATTGAAACTCTACAGTCTGTCATTCAGCTTTCCATTAGTTGAACTGAGGAAGGAGCCTGCAAAAAATAGGGCCTCTAAAAATAGCTTCTCTATTTCTTAGCACGAACTAATGTTCTCAGCTGTATTTCTCAGTTGAATTTATGAAGCAAGTATCTTTTCAGATTTTGTTCTGTGGCAATTCTAGAAACTTTAAGCAGATAAATAAATTACATTTTTATTTCTGGTCAGCTGAAAACCCAAGAACTTTCAGTATAAATAATTTAATTGGAAAATTCTGCACTGGGTTTCATGAATGTGGGATTAAATTTTCCTCTTCGTTAACATTTATCTGTATGTGGGAGAAACAAGTGCACAATGGGAATGAATACTGCACAACAAATTAATTTTAAAGGAATATTTTCTTTATTCTCTTGTCATTGACCAAAATTCTCTCTGGTGGAACTGCTGCTGAATGCATATATTGCAGGAATTTGTTCGTTTTGCAAGAGCTGATTAGGAGAAAAAAAGCATAAAATATTCTGTGTATAACTGTCTTTTTTTGCTGTAGTTTGGGGTTTTTTTTATCCAGCTAATTATAAGCCTTCATCATATGAAGGGAAATTATGAATATCTAGCTGCTTCGAAGAAGAACATAACACTTCTTTAAAGGTACACTTAGCTGTTGTGAATCCTTGTCTAATTTTAGGAGTGTAAATCAGCATTTCTCAGTTGAGAAATTGTATTGTCTTTAGTATAAATAAAAAAGCAATTTTTATCTTCAGTAAGGTGTAAGAGAGCAAGAGAAGTCCTTGTTATGGTGTGAATATGGAAGATGAGGTGCTTAGCAAGCGTTAGTTTGGAACCAAAAGCGTGTGTGTTTTGTTTCTTGATGTACATCAGTTAATTTTTATATCTGGCAGTTGTGACATCTTACAAGTTTTTCTCAGGTCAATTGTCATGGTAAAAACATAAAACATAAATCAATATGGATCCTTTATTTTGACAGTTGCAGAAACCTTAGCAAAACAAACTCACTGAAACAGCTATTTTCATGTTTACTAACATTATGGCATGTCCTTTTTTTTTTTTTTAAACACTTCTGTGTTGTCCCATAGCAATAGCTGCTCAAAACCCCACTGCGAGTTGATGGTGGGGAACCGGTGAGGCTGCACCTCGAATCCTGTGTTCAGTTTTGGGCCCCTCACTACAAGAAAGATGTTGCATTGCTGGAACATGTCCAGAGGAGAGCAACCAAGCTGGGGAGGGGTCTGGAACACAAGTCATACGAGGAGCGGCTGAGGGAACTGGGGGTGTTTAGTCTGGAGAAGAGGAGGCTGAGGGGAGACCTGATCGCCCTCTACAACTGCCTGATGGAGGCTGTAGCGAGGTGGGGGTCGGCCTCTTCTCCCTGGTAACGGACGATAGGACGAGGGGGAATGGTTTGAAGTTGTTCCAGGGCAGGGTGAGGTTGGACATTAGGAAAAACTTCTTCACCGAGAGGGTTGTCAGGCTCTGGAATGGGCTGCCCAGGGAGGTCGTCGAGTCCTCATCCCTGGGGGGATTTAAAAGAAGGAGAGATGAGGTGCTTAGGGACAGGGTTTAGTGGTGGGATGGCAGTGCTAGGTTAACGGTTGGACTTGATGATCTTAAAGGTCTTTTCCAACCAAAGTGATTCTGTGATTCTAACAAGGTAGGGGAAGTGCAGAATTTCTAAGGTGAGGGTCATAAGCATCAGTGACGACATCATTCTTGTCTCAGTTTTATTGCAGTTGCTGGTTTGCCATTGCATTGTGCTCGTTTGACATAGGTGTGATGTAAGAACTGAGGGAGAAGAGATGATGCATTTGATGCTGATTTTTATATACAGCAACTGGCAGTTGATATTTCCTTCAGATATGCCCCACGGTTCTTTGTCTTTCTGTCTGAGTTCCAAGAGGATTTTAATGTTGAAGTAATTGCTACTCTTTGGGCTGAATAGGGGCTTGTTATAGGCTCATATTATGAGGTCTGTTGATTTGTTGTTACGGGTTTGCTTTGCAGTTATAATTTTAGATATTTTCTAGCAAAATTTCATTTTTCCTGTTGTCACTGTTAATTTTATAATGAATTGAAAAAAAAGCAGGAAAAAGGAACCGGAATTTGCCTTTAAGGTCCTGATACTTACATGGCTTATAATTAAACTGACTTACACGGGTATGATCCACCTTCCTAGATATTATTTCTGTTTCACCATTTGTAAGGGTTCTTTAAAAGTCTTCTGGTGAGGAGTTGATATAATCAAGGTGATTATTCTTGGAATGTAGGTCACCAAAGAAAAATCGCTACACAGGTATTCTCTGTTTCTCCAGCACCATAGCTACTGATTTTGCCTTGTTCCTGAAGATGCACATGCTTTTTCTGCTGTTCTGACCTCAGTTATAGATGGTTTACAGATACCTTATCTTCAATTTAATTTCAAAAGAAGAGAGAAACGTTGCAAAGAACATTTCACATTAATGCTAAGTGGACAACTTGAAAAACTGATACCTTACACCCAGATTCTTGTGATTAATGTCCCTTCTATCCCTAGATAGAATCATTTGTAATGGTGAATGTGAATTTAGTTCAGCTAAAAGGGAATGCTATCCCATTTTAGGGAATTACAGAAGGAGGGATAATCAGCATTGGCCTCTGCAGGTCTAATAGCATTATGTGGCAGAGAGCAACTAAATTTTATGGCATGATGTGGCCTGACACAGAACGAATGCCCAGTACTGAACAAAGTCCAGAAATACCGTTAAATGTGGGTCTCTATAAAATATTTTCCAGAGAGCCCATTTTCGCAGTTCAGCCAGCAAGCTGACTGTTCCTCAGCCTTCAAATGCCCGCTTATCTTCTGGTTCTAAACCCTGGGGGAAATGAATCTGTCAGATTGCTTGGTTTCAAACTGAGGGGGGTATTGGAGACCATAGCCAAAGACAGAAATACTTTTCCTGTAGGAGCCCAGAAGCAGTTACTTTACTTCCTGCATGTTTAGCCGAACGATACTGAATCCAAGACTAAACAAAAATTGGCCAGTAAGCTGTACTGGCTTGCAGTCATTGAGCTTGTTGTGGACTTCAACTCAGCAGCCTGTGCTTGCTGTGCAACTGTGCTGCTCACTGTTTGCAATCTTTCCGATTTGGGAATTATGGCAGGTGGTTCCTGCTTGAAGAAAACCACAGTTACGGTCTTTCAAGCTTACAAAAAGACCTGCAGTTGTTTTCTAAGATTTACAGTTGCTGGGTTCCATAGAGTGATGTATTTTTGAAAGGAAAATCAGAAGTTGACAAGTGGCTGTGCTTTCTCAGTAATTCTGTCACAAATATTAAAACCTCCAACTTCTTTGGAGTGGAATTCAAGGCAGTCACCTCCCATGAAAGTTTTTTTGCCTTATTTTAGCCTATGGAAGATTCAGCTCGACTTTAACGTGCACTTTGCGCAGTCCATATAGTCAAGCACTATGGTTACAGGCACTATTGGAAATTTCACTGCCCTCTATCATTTTAAAAGCCCGTTTCTGTCTTCATTGCTCAGTGCTTCATGCTGTCTTTTGTTCAGAATACACACCAACTGCATATTGTAAACTGTGGCGTAGATTCTGATTACAAAACTATTGCTTTACCTATTCATTTCAGTTTCATGAACAGTCACCCATGAAACTGTTAACAGGGGATGTGAACATGAGTTATGTGTTTTCTTACAAGGTAGAAACAAGAAAAAATGGTTTATTTTCTGAAACAGCTAATAGTTAATGAAAAGTATATTGTCACCTCCCCACCCCTTCTCATGCCAGTCCGACTTTGTGATGTCTCTTGTGATGGCAAAGGAGCATGCCAGATTATTGTAATTCATAGGAAGAAGTTACAGGGATAGGAGGTGGATACATTTCTTTACTGAATTTCCTGGGCACAGGGCTTTCTGGCTCCTGGATTGTTTAAATACAAGCCATCTGCTTTGCCTCACTGCAGACAGATTTCTAATTTTTTGTATGAATGATTCTGACATTTTGTTTTCAGCAAAGGATGGACTGAACTAGTGACTCTGGAGGAAGGTCTCCGCTCTCGCCTGTCAGCTGCGTCTTCCCTGAGTAACCCTTGGAACTGAGCAAGCACCTTGCAATTTCTTCTTTGTGCATCTGCAGCTCTGTGCTGCCATGTAACCTGCCTGTATTTCCAAGAGAGAGCACGATGATCCTCATTATGGATTTAAGCTTGGTGGCTTAATCCCACTGTTTTCTCTCGATTTACAGTATGCTCTCATAAGGCTGTCTCTTGGATGACACAGAAGCTGAGGACACCACTGAATGAAGACAGAGGCTGAGTTATTCCTAGAGATAATGTAGCTCCATTTTTCCCATGTTTTATGAAACTGGCATATATTTGATAAAAAAGGAGTCTGTCACATTTTTTAAAATGTACATGGCACAAAAAGAAGGTCTAGAAGAGTTCTGAATCTTTTATAGGTAGAATATATTAAAATTCACTCCTATTATGGAAGGAAAGTTCGTGAGTTAAAATCAATTTGTGGTGATGTATTTCAGTAGCAGATGTCTTTTCTGAATGTCTTTCAATCTGGCTTGTTTTCCTGTACGAATTTTGCCTTGGATTCTTGAATTCTTAGAGGTGTTTTCATAGAAGGCATTCAATAATATTCATGGATTTCTTCCCTCCCAACCTGCCTTAATCTCCTTTTCAGTGTTCATGACCCATGTCACTGAACAGATGGTAAAGTGCTGAAAGATCTTTAAATGTAAAGAGTTTAAGATCTTACTTCAATTAAGTGTGTAGGGACATTTTCTTATACAAGTCATAGGTTGGAAACAAGGTGACCTTAGAGCAACATTTATAGTCTTAAAATCTTTATTTTATGCTGACATTTCTCTACAGTCAACAAAATTTCATTATTACAGCTTTGCAAGAAAAAAGTTCAAAGAGCTTATTAAATCCTTTTCACTAAAGATAATTGAATTTTCTCGGCCAAAACCAGCATCAGAATTTTTAGTAGAGTTTGTTAGGAGACTTGTTATTATATATTAATCACTGAAGGCAAAAACTATAGAAGTATCTCAAAGGTAGTGCATGTTTTAAGTGGAAGAGAGTTAATATTTCTATAGTTCCATTGATAAAACATGACACAAAAATCTTAACAGGTTCGTTAAAGAAACAGTCTTCCTTAATGCAAAACCTACTCGAAGGCTCAAAACACAAAGCTATTTCTCACTTAATTAAAATAATTGCATCGTTTTTTTCAGATGAGCTCAAGAGAACTAAACATCATGGAAGGAGGCAGACTAATTGTTGTCGTTATGTTAGTGCTGTTGTTGCTAATGGGTCCCAGTTCTACGAATATTCCTTCATGTGAATAAAGTAATTCAAGGGATTTCAGCATCAGTTCATTTTAATAATGCGACTTCCTAAGCAGTTTTGGAAAGCCCTGGAAATATTCATGTTTGTCGTTGCTTAGTTAAAGCAGCTGTCTCAGGGCTTACCCGTTGTGAATTCCAATGCCAGAAGGATGCACCAGGACATGCAATGTTACAGCCATTGCTGTCTCTCCCTGTGGAATCAGTGACCTTGTAAATTGATGCATACTGAAGACAGATGTATTTCAGTCAAACTGAATAACTTGTGTATATTCTGAGCCACTGCAAAAATATTAAGCTTTGGAGCGTGGTGGGTGAGAAAGAGAAGCTGGTAAATAACCTGGCTTCCACTAGCCACAGGCAAGACGTGTGGCTTTAATCTTGAATGTGGATTACTGCGCTTAGAGTTGCTGTCCAGATGGTCTAGCAGTCTGTCATAGACTGTAGCTCTGTCTGTGTCCATACCAAAGGTCAGTAGAGCAGGGTTATGTTAGAATTAAGGAAAAGGCAGCTTATATACAATTGGGATAATGTTGTGGTCCAGCTGGTGCTTTGGCCTTTCTGAGCCTGGGAACGGGCAATCGAATGAGTGCAAGAAATTTGGTTATAACTCACCATGTATCTGAATTTTTGTCCTTCCGTGGAAGTTAGCAAAACCATCTGAAAGTGATCATTTTAGTGAATTAGCAGAAGTTTTTAGTTGTCAGACAAAAATAGAAAATACAACAGGTGTTGTCTGTGCTCCACCAGCACATACTCCCCATATTCCCCTTCTTGGGAAGAAGTCGTACCAGAAACATAGGCAGCTGTTGCATACAGGCACAGAGCAGTAAAAGAACAGAGTGTGCCATGGAAACCTGAAGGCAAATGGCTCCAAGAGAGGAGAAAGTGAGACTGAGTTGGCTGGTCTTGCTGTCTAGATCATTTTGCTTTAGACCTTTAGGATGCAGTACTTTTGGGGGAAAGGGAAGAAGCATAAATCACACTTTTAGAAGTAGTGAATGAGCATCCTGACTTCGGTTCATCAAGTCAAGCTTTCTGTGCTCCTGGTCTTTGTGCTCATTCTTACGTATGTTGGGTTTTGAACCTTTACCGTAATTGAGATGTATTTCTAAACTATATTTAGTGATGCACATTTCAATGAGATTTCTTTGATTTTGTTATTTCCCTTAGAAACATCTCGGCATTTAGTACTTCAGAAGACAGTAACAGGCCTACTAATTCATATAAAGATCTTAGGCTGGGCTGTCTAAGATGTAGCTGTAGCTGTAATTTCTGCAGTTTTTCCAAGGCTTTTTGACTGGTATTTACAGCTGAAAGTGCAATGGGGAGGATAAAAGTAAGTGAGAGAGAGAGAGTGAGTGTACAGATAAATGGCAGCATGCCAGAAGACATTAAGAACTTTTGTTTCCTCCTTTTATTTTATGACTTGTGTTGTGGGTTGGCAATAATTTTCTTTTTATTCTGCAACTATTAGGAGCAGGATTTCCCTGGATGTCAAGTGGGAAATAGTGATACCTGTATTAAAGTTCATACGTGTATCACTTACTGCTGCCCATGTGTTTCTAGGTATTTTAGAATCAGACTCTTGGGATGAGGTTAGTTTGTTAATCTGGAAAACTGGGTCTTTAGTGTGTTCATGCAAGGATAAATGGAGTGCGTAGCTCTGAAGTTACAAGTCTAATCCTAGTGGATTTACAGGTCAGTTACAGTATCAGGACTGTAATATTTAATGTCTCTGGCGATCAATATATTGAACTTTGAAAATCATTTTATTAAGTACACCTGAAGTATTTTCTGCGACATCTCCAATGGGTAGCCAGCTGAAGCACAGAAATTGTGTCTGCATGCTGTTACCTGATATGCTCAAGCTTCTTGCTACACTGTGAGCCTAATGTACCTCTTGCATTGCTGCTTTGTTTTGTCTTCTGCTTGAATCCTGATGTAGAGAAGACAAGAGAGAGATCAGAGTCTGACCTATGAATTGAAATTCCCCACATTAGAATTTTTGGTTTCGTCTTTTCTACTTTAAGAGCTACAGATGTTTCCATATGCATGAAATACTTTTTAATACTTTTTCCTTCCCTCAGCAGTAAAGCATGCATGTCGGAAAGGGATCCATCCATCCTGATGGATTGCATTAATGATAAACCCATTTGTCTCAGGAGGGTCTCCACTTTGCTCACTTTTCTCCATCTTCCAAACCATATGTGTGTTTTGCTCCTGTATCTTCTGCAAGACGCTCTTTCTCTGGATGATGGAGTCTGGCTTTTCTGCCATTCTTGAAGCGAATACCTTCTTTTACAAGATTTTTGACATTCTGGCATTGTTCATCAAGTGTTCCAAGTTCCACTTTTAGCTAAGCCACAGGCCAGCCTGCAGACTCAAACATTGCTGGTTTTCAAATCTTTCTGTGGCATGAAAAGCCTTTGTTATACTCAGAGAATAATAAGTTTCTGCACTGCCGTGGAAAGAAGTCTTTAATCTGTATGTTGTGTCAGGTGAGCAAGATTTTTCTGAGGATGTCAAGTGAGGCAAGAATAGAAAGCCCTTTCAATAGGCTTATATCCTAAGTACTAAGCTCAGTATGCTTAAGAGTTGGGAGAGGGATTATGTCGCATTTAACCCTTTGTTATTTCCTGTTGCTTTCCCACACTGTTGCTTAGTATTCAGCATAATCAGCAAATAGAGGGGCTGTTTGAAAGATTTTATTTTACTCTGCTTATGTGCTCATCTTAGGAGGCCTGAAGGATGGATTGATAGTGCCAACTAAAAGGATTTCAATTAACCTTCTATGGGTGGGATTTGGATTACAAGTCCAACTTTAACTTGAACATTGAAATAGTTCTTCTTTTCTGGTGCTATAAATCACTGGCATTTCTCTGTGCTCAAATAATAACAAATCTCCATTCAAAGTCCTGCTTGTCCGGAATTCTAATTCTGAACTGTGAAACTAATGTAATAACTTCTGTAAGGCCTTTGACATGGTCCCCCACAACATCCTTCTCTCCAAATTGGAGAGAGAGATGGATTTGATGGGTGGATAGTTTGGTGCTGGTTGGATGGTCACATCCAGAGGGTAATGGTCAACAGCTCAATGTCCTGATGGAGATTGGTGACAAGTGGTATCCTTCAGGGGTCCCTAGTACTGTTTAATGTCTTCATTAGTGACATAGACAGTGGGATCGAGTGCACCCTCAGCAGGTTTGCAGACAACACAAAGCTGAGTGGTGCGGTTAACACACCACCTGAGGGACAGGGATGCCGTCCCTCTGGACAGGCTCAAGAGGTGGGCCCATGTGAACCTCATTAGGTTCAGCAAAGCCAAGTGCAGGGTCTGCACCTGGGTCAGGGCAACACCTGGTATCAATACAGGCTGGGGGATGACAGGATTGAGAGCAGCCCTGCTGAGAGGGAGTTGGGGGTACAGGTGGGTGAAAAGCTGGACGTGAGCCGACAATGTGCATTTGCAGCCCAGAAAGCCAACCATACCCTGGGCTGCATCCCCAGCAGCGGCCAGCAGGGTGAGGGAGGGGATTCTGCCCCTCTGCTCTGCTCTGGTGAGAGCCCACCTGCAGCCCTGCGTCCAGCTCGGGGGTCCTCAGCACCCCTATGAGGGCAGGCTGGGAGAGTTGGGGTTGTTCAGCCTGGAGAAGAGAAGGCTTCAGGGAGACCTTATTGTGGCCTTTCAGTGCTTAAAGAGGGCTTATAAGAAAGATGGGGACAAACTTTTTAGCAGGGCCAGTTGTGACAGGACAAGGCATAATGGTCCTAAACTGAAAGAGGGGATATTTAGACTAGATATAAGGAAGAAATTTTTTACAGGGAGGGTGGAGAAACACTGGTACAGGTTGCCCAGAGAGGTGGCGGATGCTCCATCCCTGGAAACATTCGAGGAGAGGCTGGACAGGGCTCTGAGCAGCCTGATCCAGTTGAAGCTGTCCCTGCTCACTGCAGGGGGGTGGGACTAGATGGCCTTTAAAGATCCCTTGTCACCCAAACTATTCTAGGATTATAATATCTTGGGCAATGCTGCAATAGGAGTTACGTTTCACTCTTTTTCTCCCTTCCCTTTGTTCCTGGGTTGATAACACATAAATGGTTAATGCAGAATCTAGGGTATCCTTGCAGAATTAATTTTTGAATTTTAAAAGGGGAACCTTTTGTTGCCTAGCACACAAAATGCTAACTACTGAGATTTTGTTGCATTTTCAACCTGGAAGACTGCAAGAAATCCTCATGATGAGTGCTGCAAGAGAAAAAAGGAGATAAACAACCGCAATAATTTTGTCTTACTGCAAAAGTTTACCTTAACTCTGTCGTCTTATAATTGAGATCCTTACCATTTAGTTGTATCTCCTCCCGAGTGAGGTACAACAGTGTCATTCTACCCTTTTAAGATGTTATTTCTATAGTATGGAAATTACTCACAAGGCTGTTTACTAATTTATTTAAGGAATTCGGAGAGGCATGGGGTAAAGCATGTAATTGAGCTCACATTTCTCAGGTCTCGTTCTGGCCCATGCTAGATCTTACTTTCTCTGGAAAAAACAATTAGGATCTTTAGAACAATACTTCGTGGGTTCTTGCCTCCTGTGTAGCAGTTTGCTGTTGTATGGGTATGCCCTTAGCATTTTGCAGAAGATTTTGCTCCTCCTCTGGTGACAATTAGTTTGCAGTCATCTCACTGAATTATTCTTGAAAGATGCCTTATGAGAATGGAAGGCTATTGCTGAAGTGTTCCAATAAACAGCAGAACGCGACAAGAGTGACGTAGCGTTATTGCCACCATTGACCCTTAGCGCAGACCCAGTTTGGGTTTTCTTTGGAATTAATCTGTGGTTAAACTCTGAGTCCAGCCTCATATAAGAACTCTGTGCATAGGTGGTGAAATAAGCAACTTCTAATTGAGAGTGAATCATCTCTAGAATTAACTACTCTTAACTTTTCAAACTGTGAAAGAAGGAGTAGGAAGCACTTAATGAATGTGTTTTTAAACGGGCAATTTGTGTTTAGCTCATCAAGCTAGAAGCATACTAGGCTCCTTGTACAGATCACAGATGGCAAGAGCAATTGTATATTGTACTTAAAACTTAATGTAGATTAAGAGGTTGTGATAACATAAATGACAGGTTTCTGTATTTGGAGTTTAATGGATACATTTCAAATGGAATGAGGTAGAGACTTAGTGCGTTTTAAAAATTAATCCTTACCTGCTTTTACCTCTGTCAGTTTTCAAGCACCCTTGCTGTTCCTGGTTTCTGTGTACAGCATTTGTTCTGTACAGCGTAGCTGCCTGGCTCGTGTCCTAAGCAAGCATCTTCTATGGGGCTGTGTCAGTTTGCAAAGACATTCCCAAATGGGTTGTGTTGCCAACATAAGCAAAGAAGAAGAAGAAAACACTTTTTTTTAACCACCTCCTTTTTTTTTCTACAGCTGTAACGTGTCACCTAAATCCCTGACTGGATAGGGCAGAACCACGGCTTTAGGATTAGTGCGTAGATGGATTTAGGCTTTCAAGCAAACATGTGTTGCTGTGTTTGCATCATATCTAGTTTTTACCGCCTAGAAAGAAATGTTTTTTCTTTTATCAGCCATGTCCATTAAAATACTGAGGAGAACCTTCTGAGAAAAGATGAAGACTGATACAAAGATATTTTGAAGAGCTGTAAGAGAAGAAAATGGGATTGTTCTTTTTTTTCAGACCTGGAAAGAGACTGAAGAGCTTAAGCACCTGGACAGATTCACAGTAAAAGGCAAGGGTGGCTCAGAGGGCAGAGAGGGGAATGGATTTTACTGTTAACTTTGCACTTACTGCAATGGATATTGTTGGTTGGTTTTGAAGAACAAGTAGAGCCCTCAGTAAGAGTGGGGCTGGCAAATCTGTTAGTAATCAAATATATGAAAGGGGTCCCTCTGTGTAGGAATTGCTGCCAGGAGGAGGAAGCGGCATGGAGAAGCCAACAACTGTAAATTGCTATAATGTCTTGGTGGATGCTTAGCACTTGGTAGGAAAAAGAATATCACTGGGAGGCCTTTCTGTCCAGAAATGGATTAGTCTATGTGCCATCTTGCCTCATGGCCCTGTCTGTGTCCATCATGTGTCGTCTTTAAAATGTTGAACTGAAACCGACCCAATCCTCAAAAGCAGAGGCATAGGTACATTACATAGAATAAAAAGGATTTTGTTGGGATTTTAATATTCCAAATCTGGATGGGGAGGAGGCCTAAATTTGCTGTGAAACTGCTCTATAACAACCTGGAAAATACCACTGGATTTTGGAAATTACCGATTATCTTGGTTTTTCCTGATAATATTTTTATGCTATTACATTGAAAATGTGTGCTACAGAATCTTGATTTCTGCTAAGGCCTGCAGTGCTTGTATTCAGTTCTGAAGCTGCCCTTTGCCTCAGATATGGATGCCTCAAAAACTCCCTTGCTTCAAAATAAGTTCTCGGTGGCCCGTCTGGCTGAAGAGTTTTTCTGGGTTGGTGGCATCATCGTAGCTTCTCCGAGATGGAAAATCGGCCATATTGGTAAGATGCAGGTTGAATACCTGCCACTTAATTGAACAAGATGGTATCATCTTGAAAGCTTTTGTGTTTAAATCTTATTTAGTGACAACTTTGTCTAGCAGTATTGTGGGGGAGCGGAAAAGAAGGAAGAACTTGAGATACAGCCCTAGTCCTCTGTTGTTTTGCGTGGTTGCTAGTGCAGTTCTTCTGGTCTTCAAGAACCTCTCAGTTAAAATTTGATTGTTGATTTGTTTACATTCTTCTGGAAAAGCAAATGCAAAGTTGTACATTTGGGCATGTGTGGACCTTTTGAAATTTTCTATTGCATAGATAGAATCGATCTCCCTCTGCATACCTACAGTAAGGTAGGTTTGCTATCTGCCAGAATTTGTACACCTCTTAACGCTTTGATTTTTCATGCAATATTGGTAGTTTTCTATCTTTTAAATGAGCATTTAGATATATTTCTGTTGTCTTCTTCCATAGTAGGTCACTGGGCTCTTCAGAGGTTTTTTTTTCTGAATACTGATGCAAAGGGGCAAAATCCTTAAGCTTCACTGGCTCTCTGACAAGGGTCCCTTTCTGCTTCGTAGCAGCCTTTCTTTTAAACAGGTAATAAAACCAGCAAACCTAGTTGGAATTGGCTAGAGAAATGAGATGTTTCCTGTTCTAGTAAATGCATTTTAATAGCAGTCTTCCTGAGCCATTCATGACCAGTAAGGAGAAATGTGCAGTGACCTTGACCAGAACTACCTGTTGCCTTGGAAGCACTTTTTCGTCCTACTCTTCTGTCAGCTTCACCAACCAAAGATACTTTTTAACAAGAAAATTGGAGGTACAGATAGCTTAGAAATTAATGGAAATTTTTACAGCTGTCCAGAAATGCCATCCTACTCTGCTTCTGGATTTCCTTGGATCCAGATGGCTGATGGAGTCTCAGCTGAGAGATGGAGAGCTGACAGACTGACCTGGAATTAAGCACCTTAATTTCCACAGGATTAAGAGCATCTCTTCTCCCATTAACATCTCATTTATTAGGGGTTGCATGCTTGAATGATGGGTTCAATCTTGCATCCTCTCTTGTATGCAGCAAACACTGTCCTAACCGTTGCTGGCAGCATTATACAGAAATTTTATTTTTGAAAGATAATTTAAGATTTTTTTTTTTGCCAATGAAAAGAATAGTAGAGAGTCCTGAAATTTAGTGAGGCTTGAGCCAGTGAGAGCAAGTAAGGGGGAGAAAGTTCTTTCACTAGTAAAAAGATGGTTGGTTTACAAGGTTATAGGCTGTAGGTATGCAAAATGAAACACATGAAGATAAATGAAGTTGGATGTGGTCTGGTTTTTAATTGGATCCTGGCATAATAATATGAATCAGCCTGCCGTACCTGAGCTATGAACTCTGTAGACAGAAAATGCCTTAGTGTAACTCTTGATCATGCCACTCACTGCACAAATGTCTCCTTTTCTGGTTTTTGTGGGGTTTTGTGGCTTGGTTTCTTAGGGGTTTTGGGGGTTTTTTTGGGGTCGATAGGGTTTTTTTTATTTGGTTTGGGGGTTTTCTCTGTGTGTGTGTGTGTATGAAGTAAAATTCACCCAGTAAGAACCGTCCAGTTTTTATGTAAGAGAAAACGGAACCAACATCTCCCTCAATGAGTTTGTGTTGCAAGGAAAAGACTGTACTTTAAATATGTAGTAGTAAAGAATAAATAAATGTAAAATAAATAAATAAGTAAAGTTTAAAGATAAAAATAACTCAAGATGGTTTGCTCCATTATGAACCACAGGATGCTAAGTTCTCTGTGTAACAGAAGTTGTTTTTAATTGCAATTCATTTGATTCATAAGGCAATGTGTCAAGTAGGAACAACTACTAATGTATTCCATTAGCGTAGGTGCCTGGATAAGGAACAAAACCAGGTTGCTGTAGCCAGCAGTTAATGTTGAAGCTTCTGTGATAAGACCATTGCTTGAGTGAATTTCTTCAGGGTCAGAAGTGACATCCTGGGAGCTTTTATTATGAGAGTGGTATGATGAACCTGTGGTGGAGATTCCTCAAGCTGACAGAAATCAATTGTACCGTTCCTATGCAGAATTTTCAAAATATCTTCTAATTCCAAGACTTTTCAGCTGAACGGAATTCCCACCACACTGTCCTGGATACGTTATGTATATGTTACCTATTTTACATGGGTTTATATTATTATGTATTGATTTTTAAAAAGATTTACGCTTCCTGTCTAAACTGAAACTGATATTCCTGACAGGAAGAGTTGGAGCCAGTCAGTTCTTTGGTTTACCTATTGAAGAACCAGTTATAGCTGCAAAACCATTTCCAGTGAGACTTTAAAGAATGTAGTAATTATTATCTCCTCAATGAATTTGCAGTGCTGAATGTATGACAAGTGTGGGAGTCCTCTGTTTGCATGTGGGAAAGATGCTTTGGTTTGGTAATATTTTAAGGGAATAGCATGCCCTTATCGTGCACAGGTACTGGAGGGGTTTCTCTAGGCTCACAAACATCTTGCATATTCTGCAGGCCCTGAGGAGAAACAAGCTTCTGAAATCTGTTTTCCTCTCCTTAGAGCACTTAGAAAGGTGGTTGTTTTAAGCATACAATCAGGATGCATCTCGTGTGAATCTGTTAACGGGGCAGAACTCAGCGGAGCTGTGGGATGCTGGCCTGACAGCAGAGACCGGCTGTGTGGCGTAACCTGGAGCCGGATTGAACTTCGGACGTGAAGCTTTTGACAAAACCTGTCCATGTATAAAAATACTGAGTGACTCAATCCTTCTAACTTCTTTTCATCCTCACATGCTAAAGTACTCCCACTCCTTCACACATTTACATCAGTCCCAGAAACTCCTAAAAGACAATAATGCTACTGAACCATAAATAATTAATTAACAGACGTTAGAGCACCCTTCTTAACAGTAAGCATGAAATCGGGCTCTCTTTCTTCTTGGGATTTAGGATTTGTGTAGTGTCATTATTTATTGTTACTTTGAAACTTTTTCTAGTAACTATAAATGTTACTATATGAAAAATCACTTTGAGTCTTTTCGCTGTGTCAGTTCAGTGTCGCTTTGTAGGAAAACAAGAATGGAACTAAGTGCTCTACATTTGTTTCCTGCTCTGCTATGATACTGCTTTTTGCCACAGTACAGAGATCCATCTTCTCTCCCTGACTGTATTTTGTCCAGATGCAAATTGAGGCAACTCATTACATCAAAAGAGAGCTGAACCTCAGCTGAATTCTGCAAAAAGGTATTATTGAAGTGCGAAATATTATTTAACCAAGAAGAAAACTTCAGCCTTAATTGAAGATCATTAGGAGCCATTTCTTCTAAAAAATGATTCATTGCAAGACTGAGGAATTTTTATTTAAAGTATAGAAATGAATCCTTAAAGGTGGTATCTGAATGATGGTAAGGAGAAGCAGCTATACATGGCTTCTCATCAGTGTGCTGTTCTCATTTACATGCTGTAAAAGACTCCAGAAACTAAGATTTTATTGTTTGTCTGGTATAAGTACCACTGTGACTATTTTTTTCCCCCTACAAATTTTTCTGCCAGTCTCTCTAGTGGTCTAAACTTTCAGGTGAGGGTGTATGTTTGAGTGCACACACACATGCAGAGATGTGGAGGTGCACTGTTTCCCCTCTCCATCTCCGTGTCTTTGTCTAGCTACCCCTAGCTAACACCTTTGTGTTACCTTAAAGGTTTTCCTTCCCGTCATGTTGGTAGGATCCAGAAAAGCTGCTGCTCTTCTCCTGACACAAGCAGGAAGACATTTCTGGTGCTTTCCTTTCCTTGTGCCACCAACCCCAAAATAATAACAGATACTTAGAACAAATATTCAGTATGGTTTGACCATTCAGTTCCCATGTATGCTGAACAGAACTGAACTCAGGTTTGTGTCTGGAAACATTAAGTGTAATTTTGCGTTGAATCACCAAAGAACCATCCGGTGTCCAGCTCAGCTGAGGCACTGCATACTCTGGGTAGGATTGGGTGAGCGATCCTGCAACAGAGATGAACAGCTATCCAAGGATGCTTACTGAAATGTCAACAGCCAAAGAGTATATTCTAACTTCACCTAAAAGCAAAGTAAATGTGTGTTGCATAAAGTGCGCTTTTATTTTGGTGCTTCTTTTATTATTTTCTGCTTTGTAACAGGCGCGGTCTCTGATACTTCCGTCATTCTGCTCTTCTCATTTCCTCAAAATTATTTACTGCAATAACTTCCAAAGAGGAAGCTGGAAACGTAATTTGGTTTGAAGTCTGTGCAATTAGTGCTAATAGAAATTTTATTAGCTATTTTGATTAAAAAATTTTAAAAAACCCAACTCTATAAACCTTGTGAAACTAAAGTAAGTTCAAGCTTTCCATAATTATCATCTCACATTAAATTTGAGTAAATTTCTTCTGGACTGGAATGAAAGCAGATCTTGAAAAGATTGCAGTGTTTGGGAAATGGTTGAGCCAAGCTCGCATCCACTTTGGCTCTGATGTTGTAGTGAATTCCAGTAACGCTTTTGAGCTGTAGCACAGCATTTGCTTTTATGACTAATACCTGCTGACCACATTGATTTCATCAGAGGGCATCTGTGATTGAAGCCAAAGGATCAACTTTTAAGAAATACAATGTTACATGAGGGATTATCTTGTTCTTAATTTAACACCTTTTGTCTGTAAGTATTTTATTAATGTAAACAAAGTACAGAATTGTGGGTTTAACGTCAATTTTTTTTGTTATTAGTGATGTGCTTTCAATTAATCTATTTTGCTCACCCTTCTTTTCCTGAGTAAATTAATTGAATGTGTCTGAATATGAGCTCTAAAGCATAGGAATGTCAGTGATTTTTTCAGTTTCTTTTTACTCTTGCTTCTCTTGGGTGTTTTTGCTTTTGCCTGAGAGGTGTATTTACATCACCCCAAAGAATGGTGTGGGGTTTGATGCAGTTTGGAATACACGGAATGAGTGTTTTGGTTTGGACGCTGTTTCATCTATAATCTGTATGTACAGATTGATAAAAGAGGAGCCTGACCTCAGAATTTCCTTGTATTTCTTTATCAATCTGTTCCCACTAGAATATGTATTATATGTATTAATTTTCATTTTTCCATCCAGAATCTGAGTAGTGATTTACATTTCTCATCTCTAGGTCTGAAAAAAATATATAAATACATTGGACACGGTAATAGTCTTAATTTTACTTAAACAGACCAGGCAGAAAAGTCATGGGCTATGCTCTGCCATCATGGGAAATAAATGGGAGACCTGGCAGAAACTATGAGAGTCTGCATTCATTCCTGGGACATAGCCAGTCGCTAGCAGTTTGCATTAATGTTGTCAAGCTTAGTTCCTTGCAACAGCTGAATTTCAAAAGAATGTCTCCTATTCGGGCAGGCATAGGCATGGCCCCAACCTTGCTCCCAGGGGCTTCCAATGCAGGAGCCGCAGCTTAACAGCAGTTCCCAAGGAAAGAGGAGGAGCCCTGCTGAGAGGGAGCGGAGCGCTTTGAGGGAGCTGCTCCTAAGACTTGTTTCTTTGAAGGCCACTGGCTGCTCTGTAAGGCTGCCAAATCCCTGGAAGGGGAACGTGTTTTAAGGGCCCAGAGACAAAGTGCAATATAGGTGAGATGCCTCCTCCCAAGGGAATGGATTTAAGTGATTTGGAAGAAGAAAAATCTGTTAGGTTCTTGCTACAACGTCTAGAAGCAAATTTATAGGATCAGTGACTTCATCCATAGAAGCAACGGGAGGAAAAGCTGATGTTCCATCTTGACTTTCTAGAATTACTGTTTCCAGAATTTACTATTTTCTTTGGCCTAGATGGCGAGTAAAAGTGTGATGCAAACAGCAGACTTGCAATGCCTTCATGATCGCTCTGTATGCAATGGAAACGGGCATTCTTGCTTCTGGAGAGAAGTAAATGTTTGGGCTATAAAACTTTTTTGTGGTTTGGAGAAGTCCTGGTGGTGTTCCATCACTCTGAAAATGTTGCATTTTTACTAAAGTAGCTTCAAAGTAATGTTGCTGATAAATTCAGCTTAGCTTTGTCTTGGACCCTTTCTCTTGTGAAAGATCAAAAATTTCCTTTACAAATCTGGTTTCCTTTTTGCGGACATGTTGTGATACCTTGGTGTTAACAAGCAAGTTAGGAAGATTGTCTGAATTTCCTTGTGCTTATTCTAGAAACGGATACTTAATAGTGGTTTGATTTAGAGTGTGATCAGAAGGTGAATATTGTTAGCTCAGCTAAATCCCCCCAAATCAGTGTGCTGCTAGCACACCTATTATACTCTGCTTATTAGCGTGTTTTTAATGCGCTCTGTGTTTCATCGGTCGTTGGGTATTGGCAAATGGTGCCTAAATGTTTATGAATTAGGACTGAATGCTAAAATACAATATAGATCCGCTAGGCATTTGAGGCCCTAGTCGTGTAACTGCTTTAACAGGGAGAGGTGTTTTTCTGGGTTTGCTTATTAGGATTGTTCGCATGCTGCGAGCAGCTTATCTGGGTAAGTATTTGTAGAATTGAGCTTCTGAGCTTAAGGTGCTTATGAGAAAATTACAGGTCTTCCATAGCACCAGGTTGTGGGCTACAAATCCAACTTTGTTAGCATTCAAAGTTATTCCTAATGCAGTTATAGAGAACTATATTTAACTGATATTCCAGATCCACTTTAATGCAAATGCAGGGATTTACTCATAGTATACATTATAGGACAGAAAAAAAAATACTTAGTTTTTTATTCATACTTATCCTTGTAGTAGGTGAGTGCCTTACACAAAACATTGATCAGTGCAAATAATATCTGCTCAGTATTGTTCTTCCAGCTTCTTCCCAAGAAGAAAATTTTGTAATCTTTTTAAGCACAATAAAATATTATTTATATTAGAGAAGGCAAATAAAAATAACGCCCCCTTCTGCTTGTTAGGATTTTTGTTCAGCTCTACATTTCCCTGACTGGTACAGAATAAAATCACTCTGTTGTTGACCCTAACTGTAGACCTCTTTATAAGAACGTAGCCTTTGAAGCTGGCTTCATCTTTGCAGTCACACACTGGATTCTAATCACCTTCTTTCTGTTAATTTTTAAGGCAGTGAGAATGGTTTAACTCTTAAGTTGTTTGTACGTAAAAGCCTTTAAATTAATATTAGGGTTCCTAGAATACTTTTGGTGACCAAGTTGGGTAATTAATTTTTTTTTTAGTTGGATTCTGGATAGACAGAATGCAAACTAAACTGCTTCATAAGCGGTGATACTGCTGACAGGAACTCCAGAATTTACAGAGAGAAATGTAAAAAAAACTTGCTGAAGTTATGCCCCAAAGTTACTGGATGTTTAAGGGGCAAAAACATGAGGCATAATGAAAATAACTGTCCTGACATGGGTAGAACTGTGCCAGTTTTTGCTGGCCAAGGATCCGAGCTTCCAGGTGAAATTTTATACTGTGTCCAGCACAAGTTTTACTTATGGTAGGGGCTTAAATTAAGTGTTTGGGATGGTCTTAAGAAGGCTATGTACCTTGGCTGATTCCAACTTACGTGTGTTTCATATCTATTAATACAGGAATGAAAACTTTCATGGTTACGGATCAGTCCACAGTTGCCAAGAATCTTTCTGATGTTTTGATTTTATAACCTGACATCTTACATAGACAGTATGGGAAATCCTACCCTTTGACTTGAACTGTTAATTGGGCCGCTGCTTGATATATTTTCTTCCTGTAAAGGCGATTTTAAAGGGAGCAAAGTCTGACGCTGATACCACCTTATTTCTCTCTTCAGTGGAAAGATGTATGAGTTCCATGCAAGCTGGTACCCAAATGATCAAACTCCGTGGCAGTTCCAAAGGGTTGGTCCGCTTCTATTACTTGGATGAGCACAAGTCATGTATTCGTTGGAGACCCTCTCGAAAGAATGAGAAAGCCAAAAGTGAGTGTTAACCACAGAACCTTTCTTCTGATTCCTCCTAGGGTCTTGCCCTCTTACAAACAAACGAGCATGGAGGATTTGGTTCATTCACAGACCATTGAGAAGAATGTTGTACTTGAATTTAAAGGGCAGTAAATGTTTTTATGATTAATAGTTTGTGAAGATGAAGTTGCTGTTGTTAGCTATGCAGGTTTGCAGTACTGTAGTATGTTGTAAACGAGTTGCAGAGGAAACCTGTATGAATTGCAATGCGAGGTTTGGGCCCTTTCCCTACAGGATTTCTCTACAGGATAAATGCATCCTCTCTGGCCTAGGGCATGCACACAGTCATTAATGAGCTATGTGCTTTTGTCATTCTAGTTTCTATCGACTCTCTTCAGGAGGTTTGCGAGGGGAAGCAATCAGAGATCTTTCAGCGCTATGCCGATGGCAGTTTTGATCCCAACTGCTGCTTCAGCATCTACTATGGAGACCATATGGAATCTCTTGACCTGGTATCTTCCAGTGGAGAGGAAGCACGCACCTGGATCACAGGGCTAAAATACCTGATGGCAGGGATCAGCGATGAAGACAGCCTCTCAAAACGCCAAAGGACCAGAGACCAATATCCTTCTTTTACTATCTGAGAGTATTTCCCAGTGGTGGAGAGCTATCAATAGCATAAAAGTATTTTTTTTGCTAAAAGTGAGCATTAGGCTCAAAGCTTCAAAGTGGTTCCAATTGCATTCCCTGTTTCCAGAGACAGAGAGGAGTCCTTGAAGAGGTTTGTTCTGGGCAATATTTGGAGATGAATGACTGGAGTAGACTGAAAACCATACAGATATATTTTCACCTGTTACTCCCTGTGTAAAGATGTCCATTTCATCTGGTTTTACAGGACAAAGTGTGATGCAACACCGCAATTCGCGCAGAAGTTAGTTCTTCTGTGCTGTAGTATGGGTAAATGGTACGCGTGGCATGTTTAGCATATAGCGGTCTAGAAACTGTTACTGAAATAACATGAGTAGAGTTATATTATATATTACCTTGAACTTTCCTTCATCCCCAGCCTCATATAAAGTCTTTCCTGACATGGAAAAAAAAAATCATATATACATAATGTTTGGTAATATCCCTCGATATTCCATGCTGTTCCTTAACTCCCGTTCAATGTGGTTGAAGCAGACATTTGATGAGGCAGATAAAAATGGTGATGGCAGTCTGAGTATTAGTGAAGTGCTCCAGCTAATGCACAAACTGAATGTGAACCTACCCCGACAAAAAGTGAAGCAAATGTTTAAGGTAAGAAATGAAAATGTATTTTTTTTCTAAAAGAACAAGGATTGAGCTGCTGGAGAATTAACGTGAAACCTAATAGGAGAGATTGTAAATACTGGGGCAGCTGGTTTGTTTCCACTCTACTGAGAGATACTACACAGTCCATTTGGTAAATTGAAGCAAGCTCCAGAAACACGTCATAGATAAATTCATAAAAAAAGGCATTGTACCAGGTACCTTCTGGTGTTACATAACGCAAAGACACACAGTACAAAGATTGCTTTTTTGCTATACTTGTTGATCTCAAACTCAGTCAAATTTCTTCCTCTGATTACGTTCTCTCTAATAAATATAATCTAGTAAAGTATCCAATATCCTCCAATAACTGGTACTAATAAAATACCCATATACAAATTTCCGTATCTGTCATGTTTTTTGCACTGATAAGAGCTATTTGTTTGACATTGTGTTCTACTGACGTTGACCCAACTTATTGGGCAACTGAACTATGGAGGTGTGTATGCTTTCATAATCAAAAAGTCTGTTCTGTGACCGACCTAAGCAGAAGCTGAACCAGTAGTTTTCAGCATAGTGAACTACCATGACTTCTGCGCTACACTGAGTCAGAGACACCTCAGCATAATTTTCCAGCAGCTCTGGTATTTTGAAGAATGCTCTCTTGGAGAGGCTGTGAGAGATTGTTTTAGAGAAAACTAAATTCTGGAATTTCAGTAGCATTGAAAGGGATCAAATACCTACCTACCATTGGCTTTTCTAGACAGTCTAAATCTGTCCAAGGCATTGTGTGTAGCCAAAAATCCTACAAAAAAAAAAAAAAAAGAGTTTGCAGCTAGGGGGGGAATTTAAACAGAAGTTTAGAAGTAGAGTTAAAAAAAACTGAGGATTTTGTCTGTATGTTATTGACTAAGAGAGAAATAAAAGATTTGTAGCACGCAGATGCCACAGGAACCTGGGTGCTCATTTCTCTCAGGCTGCCCTTACTACGCCAGCCCTCATTTTGATTACCATTTTCTGTTTCTGTTGCATAAAATTTATGTGTGTTTATTTTGTCTGTGCTGTTGCAAACTATTGCATTGTAACATCATAGACGTTTCCAAATAGAAAAAAAAGATTTTTTAAATGGAACGAAATGCTAGTCACCAGGAACTTGCAAATAACCTCTCCGTTGCCTTTGCCTTTATTTGGGAAAGAAAAAAAAAGTTGGCTTCTGTCTTTCACTCTGCAGGTGATAAATTATCCAATTGATGGCTTAAGACCTGTATGGTTATGACCCCAAACAATTTTACATGAGGCTATTGCAGTAAACAGCAGTTTGTGCAAAAATGATGTCTTCTGCCAACTGAAAGGTCTTTAAATTCCTGAAAGTGCCAGCTGTTGGGATGAATGGTTGTAACCCTGTCTCTGTAAGAGTATGGGCTACTGTGCTAGGTCCTGGCTGTTTCCATACATAAAATTGTTACCTCTAGGGTGCAGGTGCAGGCCGTACCTTATGAGAGTATTGGAGGTGAGGACTTCTCAGCTATTTTATTTTTTTTCTGATGCACTATCTGGACAGAGTGTGTGTGCACCTTAAGAAACATAATGTACATTTAAGTGCCTGAAAATCTCACAGTTGGAACGGCAGCTGTTTGAGCACCGCTTCATGTTTACTACAAAGTCATGCTAGTCGAGTGATTGCTGGATTTTCAATAATTCAGTTCTGGGACACATTCCAGGCTCAAAAGCCTTTGAGAATCATGCATGTACAGCCAGAGAAATCCAAGGGGGTTTACCCCTTACTTTTTTTTTCCCTTCAGTTTTTTTCTTTCATACCAGGAAATATTAGGCTTATGGATGTAGCTCAGTGAAGAACTGAATTTAAGAACTCATTCAAATTAGTAGATTAAAGTGACTCTTTTGCTAGGCTGAACCCTTAGGTTTCATGCAAGCCAAATAGAAAAGACTAGGTAAAACTTCCCTGGGGAAAAAAATTTGTGCTTATTGTATGCTGTGTTCTGTTTTACTGTTTGTAATCAGTAACAATTACTGCACATATTGGATGCCTTAGAAATGCTATTAGCAAAGAACAACAGGTTTGCCTTTTCTACAGGCAATGCATAATTGAAACTGAGCTGCTCTCAACTGAAAATATAATTGCTGTTTGATAGCTTAGAATCAGAATATTAAGCAGCCTTGAAATTAAAAATCAAATCTCTCGGTTAATGAAATAGCTACACCAAGTATTTTAAGATATAATAGGGTAGATTATATGGAGGTCTTGAAGAAAATTACCTTGAATATTAATTTTTCTAGTTAAAGTAGTAGTGAGTTGTTTAAAAAAAATCTCGCCATAGTTACAATGGGAAAAGCCATTTTTATTCACTGCTTCTTGCTCACAAATGCATTCATATTTTCACCTGGGGCTCATTTCTAAAGGAGCTTCATCTATGACTTCATGATTCCTCATTCTTCCAGTCACTTCCTCCATAGTACCGTCAGCTTCAGTGTTGTAGCTGATAGAGGCCCTGAAACTGCTGAAATGTGAGACTGGAAGAGACAAATACTGATGTCTGTCAAGATTAAAGAGTAAGGAGCAAGTGCGGGGAACTTTGTGAGCAAGGAAAGAGGGGGCTGTTTGTGCAGGTTTTTAAAATCTCTGTGGGTGCATTAGAATAAATGCAGGGTTATGGCAGTGTTTTATTCCCGGGCAAATAACTGTGAATTGATGTCAGCTTGCCAGGACAGACCTGCTCTGTGAAGGCTGCTCAGTGCTGCTGTCAACAAATTATCATTGTTTTCCTCAACTGATACAAGTGCACATGCATGGCAGTACGTGAAGGAAAATCAGTGAAAAATATGAAGATTTGGTAAAAACTTGCCTGATTTATTTATTTTTTAATTTTGTGGCCTGAAATGTGCTTAAACATGTGTACAGTTAAGGTGAGCAAAGCAATATGCTGACAACTTCTTTTCTGAGAGCAGAGTAGGGAGAGCTGGAGAAGCTTTTTATTTTGTTTTGGTTTGTTTTTCATAAAATATGAAGTGTTGTCTGTTCCATTTGGGAAACATTGCAGCTTTCCTTTTTCATACTTTCCCCTGGCAGAATTTCTCATTCATTTTTTCATGCTTCTAGGAACAGGCTTTTAGGAAACACAGTAATTCCATAATCTCTCCTCCAAATAGTTATATCATTGGGTGGATCCCATTGTGATCAGATTCTCACAAGATTTCTTTGAAGAAATTCTATCTCCACTGTGTGCAAACAGTAAGTAGTATTGCTGATACAACTGAGAGTGGTTTGGATCACAGGCTGGGGCAGCTGACCCCGAAAAGGACAGAACCAAGAAACGTACATGTTGTAGGGAATAGCTATACCAGTGTCATTTACAGATAATTTTTTCTTTACTTGGCAAAATTAGTATTCTTGCAGATCTTATTAGTTTATGGACATGGATTTAGCAGATATCCTCTCAAATCCTGAATATAAAATTAATTTCAAGATGACTTAGGTTCTATTGATTTTAATGACTGGGTTCTCAAGAAAATATGAATGGGTGATTCTGCCAGACATATGCATGTTCTGTTCTATGTTGCAGGCTATGCTGTTTAGCTTCATTGCCATAGACAGAAGAAATCCTTCAAGCAGGGTTCCCTGTGGAACAATAAAGACCTTAAAAGTTGTTTCTTGGCTCGTGCACTAATGCATACATTTCAGAGGTTCAAAGGGGAAAGTTGTGCAAAGCATTCATATGACAAGCATCAGGCTGATAAAGCAGCCTGTTCTAGCAGGCCATACAGTGAGTAGCCATGTCAGGCAGCATCAACCTTCATTTAATTTCAGTGTTGCTCTTTTTGTCATGCAGGAGTTTGTTTATTTAAAGTTTCTTCAGGCTATTGCTGGGAAATGGGGTATCTCATTGCCTTATTGCTGTGTAATGCAGGAGGCTGATACAGATGATAACCAGGGCACGCTGGGCTTTGATGAGTTCTGTGCCTTCTATAAGATGATGTCAACACGACGTGATTTGTACCTGCTAATGCTCACCTACAGCAACCACAAGGACTACCTAGATACAGATGACCTGAGACGCTTTCTGGAGGTTGAACAGAAGGTAGGCCCAAGCCAGGAAAAGCAGTCAATGCAAGAACAAATGCATTGATTCATCTTTGCCTTTTTCCTCTCATGATCTCATTTGAAGCTGCATGCCTGTAAGTCATAAATCTCCATCAGTTTCAAAAGTTGTCTAAGAAATTAATGAATAAAAAAAGCCACCTCACTGGCAGTTATCTTTTTAGATAAGCGGGGTATGTTTCTATTTCATTGGTCAATTGATCCTCCAGATGGAGAGCAGAGGATGAACCCTAGCCACAGGACACGAATCAGCTCAGCTAATCACTGATGTGGACAACTCATGCCTGTGAGGCTTCTCTCCCTTGGCTAGTGACACCCTTTCTCATACAATCTGTACAGGGAAAACAAGCGTTCATTCTGTGCGTTTCAAGCTGTACCAGAAAAAACGTCTGTTGTTCGAGAGCTTTTTCTTTTGAACCCAGAAAACCTATAATGTATGGGCAAATAAAGGGTTAGGGGTTTTTTTCATCCTCTTCTTTTACTTTTATTTATTAGGTTTTAAATTACCCCCAGGAAAGGCATTGATCTGGTAGCAGAAATGCTGGTGGTTTCGTTTCCCCCTAAGCAAAGATTCCATGTTGCCAAAACAGTCATCAATTTGGTCGCTTTATTGGCAGTTCCCTTCTGGTGACAAGGGCTGTATTTCCATGTGTCAGATACACCAGCTGATGGGAAGGATTTGCTGGACCACTCAGGACAAGAATATTAAATAGTAGCAGGGAAAATAATTAGAGGATAAATCAACAGTAAATAGCAGGAATATTAAATAATAGTGTTAAAATTGAAGTATGAAAATATTGCAGGGTAAAAAACGTTACAGCTTATCATAAATGGCCCTTTTTTAATAAATGTTAACATTTGCAAACATGTATTTCCATTTGTACTCTTTCCTTTTTCACTTGAGAATGCAAAGCAACCTTGAAGTTAGCAGATTTCCTCAAGGAGCTTTCTGAGAGCATTATGTCCTGATTGTTTGTTACCCTGCTAGTAACTGATTTTTCTGTCTGCTGCATAAAGATGAGCCCTTTTCTTGTTTTATTTTAAAGTAAAAACCCTTTGATAATGCAAACCAATCCTTTAATCCTACAAGAGAAGAGATCCCATTGGTTGTGACACAGCTTGTTCTCTTTCGATGCTCTGTGTGCCTAAGTAACACTCTAACCAGATATGACCTACAAAAGCAGAACTCGGTCTTTATTGGCTGTGATCAGGCAGCTGCCAATAGGACAGAAACTTTTCACAAAGCAGTCTAGCTCTTATCTGACCTGACGCTGATTGACAGGAGTGAGAATCTCACTGGGTAACTGGAAATCCTTAGCACCACTATCAATGAGTTGGTGGTGAGGCACTGGCACAGGTTGCCCAGAGAAGCTGTGGATGCCCCATCCCTGGAAGCGTTCAAGGCCAGGTTGGATGGGGCTTTGAGCAACCTGGTCTGGTGGAAGGTGTCCCTGCCAATGGAGGATCTTCAGGGTCCCTTCCAACCCAAACCATTCTATGATCTGGGCAGTTGTTAAACTGTACACAGAGAAAGGAGCGAGGAGAAGCTGTGATTACTAGGTAACACTTCATTTTTGCTACTTTTACAGATGACGAATGTGACTAAAGAACACTGCCTGGAAATCATCAGCAAGTTTGAACCATGCCTGGAGAACCAGAAGGAGGGAGCTCTGGGGATTGATGGTAAGCTGGCTGGTGTATGAAAATACTTAGGAGAATAATGCAGTCGTTTGCAGAACATATAGTTGTAAAATTTTGTCATAGTGTATAGAGCACACTTTTCAGTAGGGTTTTTTTTTAGTATCTATTATTTGCTGAGGAACCTAGAGGGAAATGGGTACTCTCTGGAAGATTTTTAAAGGTGTACATATCATGATGCAGCAGTCATTGAAGGCCAGCTGGAGCTGCACGTGTCTTTATTTGTGCTTTTGGAAAATACAGTAGAATTTAGTTGCATCATTCCTGGAAATCCTTTAAGTTTTGATAAATGATAAATTAAATTTGTCTAGAAGCATGCTTTCATGACCTCTGGTGCTAAAGCTAGAATATAATGATGCTGTGCCATCATGATGGTAGCTGCTATTTTGAGCACTGATTCTAAATCCTTTCCTCTAAAGAGTAAATCTTCTGCCAGATCTTATTGACTCCAAGAACAGAGTATGTTCCTCAGAAATTGAATTCTGTGCAAAAGTTCTAGGACCTTTTGAAAATCAGTCTTGTTCATTTTTATGGGTGTGTTATCATAGTGAAAAGTGGCAAAACATAAGTTCAGTTTTGTTTACTGCATGAATAAGTGGGTAGTTTCTGGTATATTGTGTAAGGTGGATTTTTTTCAAGAAATGATGGTTGCTTAGGATAGATTCAGATCTCTTCTACTTTCAGACTAAATTTTCAATTTATTTTAAAGCTTATACAAATGCTAAGTGAGTGTAGTGGTTTACATATTCATGTTTTTATTTTCTGGTGCTTTACAGCTGGTGGCAGTCACATAAATAATAAGTTTCATTATCTTGCTGCCTTTATAGCTAGAAAAGTCAGACTAGGCTTTTCAAACAATTGTAGCTTTTCATACAGGAAAGAAAAACTTTTAGAAAAACTAGCCTGATCTATAAAATTGCTTTGTCTAAGAATGAATAATAAAACAGTTGATAGTTTATGGGTTAGGATTAGAGAGCAGTCCAACATGGGTAGCGTTCAGCTGGGTGTCTGCTGCAGATCTCCTGATCAGGAGGAAGTAGAAGATGAGGTCGTTCTGAGACAACTGGGAAAAGCTTCACGTTAGCAGGCTCTGCTCCTTATGGGAGACTTGAACCACTCCAGTGCAACAGAACATATCTAATCTAGAGCTTAACTAATGCAGGAGATTCTGGCGTGCATTGATGATAACATCTGAACAGAGGTGACTGAGGAGCTGACAAGGGACCCGCTGCTGGATTGGGTTCTGAGAAAGAAGAAAGAACAGCTTAAAAACTATAGATATACATCTGCATGCATATACATGTATACATAGGCACAGACACACACAGAGTGTTCTTTTCTTGTCTTTGTGTGTAGTTGAGACTTTACAACCTTCTTGTCTTCCCAAAAACAAATTGGGTGTTGCCTAGGGAGACAAATATGACAGCTGTGGAAGCTGAAGCTGTATGTTTATTCCTCAAATTGGTACAGCCCAGACAAGAGCATCCTGCCCACATTTAGAGGCACCTCAGTCGCAGTAAAATAATAGTACCGTGTTCTTTGCCCATTCATACTCATTCATGTGTCTGTATTGCCTTGTGTCCTCAGCTGCGATGGCTTGTATCATGAAGCACCTTGGGCTGGCCTGTGACAATTAGCTCATTCCACAGTCTTGCAAAAAACCTCTTACCTTCCTCTGTTGATCAAAATAAAACACTCTGTCAGTACGCTTTTTCTGAGTGTGTTAATACTAGAAGGTCTGTGGTACGCACTGCCGACAGTATCTTGATTCGTTCATATTTCTTCATCTTAGGGCTGATAGATCCAGTTAGTGTGAACTCATTATAACAATTTTTATATTATATTTTAACAAGTGCTTAAAGGAAACAATTGTGTTGTTTCAGGGGCTGCCCTAGCAGTAGTGTGTGGAATTAATGTAGCAGCTGCTTGGTTTGCAGCAAGAAGAACTGATTAACTTGCCAAGAGCCATTAGCTGTATGTTTGCTGACGTACACTGCACCCTATCAATTTTTCATGCAATCTCCTCTGACTTGGTTAGTCTTTTGTTTTTACTCTAGCTGCATTACTGGTTTGCTGGTTGATCATGGTATGTGCCTCAAGAGCCTCAACTATTGGGCTAGACCAAGGTTCCTTAGCACTGTTTCCTAGTGTATTGTTCAAAAAGTTTTGGCTGCTATTTGTGTTTATCAGCTCTTTTCCTTTAATAAAACTTTCATCAACACAAAATATAAAGCCTATAAGAACCATCATGAAGGTGACATTTTATCTTAAATTCTATTCGAGCTCAATTTGTCTGTGTTCTGTAGACCAGTATTCCAAGGCTGATTTTGAGGACTGGATTTATTTTGCCTTGTGTAGCTTTAGTGAAACAAAGCACCAGTCTGCCAGTCAGAGAAAGAGCGTTAAGACCTTTAGAAGTTTGTCAGGATTCTTGTACAGACACTGTTTTATTCATGGAATGATGAGTGAAATGTCAGGAGAATTGGAAGAGAAGCAGAGACCTTTTCAGTAAAGGTATCATCGCTGTCAGCAGCTGTTATGCCAGGATGTGAATAGAAATCTGAGTCTCTCATTGGTGGTGAATGAAAAGAGTTTTGGGGAGACTTGAAATGGACTTACAGTTTTTAATGTTAGTCTGTATTGTGAAAGTGTCTGTGTGTATGTGCACAAAAGCATCCTGGTGATCTGAGAGCAGCAATCTCATGCAAAGATAAAAACCAGAACTTGCTAGAACTTTGCTTATGAACAAGAGTGATGATTGCAAGACAGGAATTTTCCAGGTGATGTAGTCTGTGTGATTTGCAAGCCTCCCACTACTTTGGACAATAAATTCTTCTGGTAGCATCACTGAAAGTACTACAGATAATCGATGTTTTGGTGTCAAGTCTGGAGTATTACAGTGAACTTCAGTCTCATAAAGCGACAGTAATGCAACACTGCAGATCTTTCCCATCCACATGCATGTTTGTGTATGCAGTGCCATACCAAAATTAGAGACTGTTGCTTGTACAAGCCAATGTGTGGTGACATTCTTCTGGTTTTTTCAGGAGAAAGGGAGAGTATCTCCCTTGCTTCGAACTGTGTTGGGCCGCTGGAAACTATCGCTAGGCAGCATATATCTTTAACTCATTTCACTGAAGAGTAATGCCAGGATATGACCGCAGATCTCTGGAGGCTTTTATGTGCTGTGTGACTTAGTGTCCCAGCAGAGTCTTTTGACAAAAATTATAAGCCTAAAATGTCAGGTTGGGTTAAATAGACATATTTTTTTCAGGGAAGGCAGAACAGGGAAATGTACAAAGCAACTAGAAACTTCTTGAAATCAATAACCACCATTGGTCATTGTGACAGTTGGGATGTAGTGGTGTTATTTATCCTGCTTACATGTTCATGAATGTGTTGGTGAGTGTAGGGATGCGTTTTTAGGCTGGTTTTAGGAAGGCTACAGCAACAAAAAGGACAAAACTGTATTATTTATAGTATTGTTTGTTTACAGGTTTCACCAATTACATGCGGAGTCCATCAGGGGACATATTCAACCCAGAACACTACCAAGTGAATCAGGACATGAGTTATCCTTTGAGTCACTATTTCATTACCTCTTCACATAATACCTACCTCATGGGAGATCAGCTGATGTCCCAATCTAGGGTGGACATGTATGCATGGGTGCTACAATCTGGCTGTCGCTGTGTAGAAGGTAAAGATCAAAAAGGAATCATCAGTAGGCTCCGTAGTTTTGTTTCTCTTGTAAAGGAAGATTCATGACTTCTGCAGAAGACGTGGTAATTGGGTAGAGGAAAATGCCTGGTACAATGCTGTCCTCCCTTCATAAAGAACAATAAAATAATGTTGCCATGTAATGGATACATTTCTTGAGCATGGAAATAAGGCAGACATTCAAAGAGTGGTGTCATTGGTACTGAGGAAAAAAAACTGTCAAAATATTTTTGTGGAGAGGATACTAACATTCAGTAAAATGTATTGGTGTATATACTTTCTAGCCAAGTGTATGGCAACCAAACTGGCAAATATGGCAGAGAGAGGAAAGCTGATATTTCTGATAAGGGAAGTAGGGTTCTATTATGTGAAATGTTGACAGTCTCTGAAGTGACCAGGAAGCCTTTATGTGAAATCCCTTCTGATGTTTGTAGTGCCTTTATGAGGCAGTACCTGTTTTGTAATCATCTTTAACATCCTGACCATCAAAGTGTTTTCACAATTTTTCAGAAGACCAATATTATGGTTTGCTCAGATCAGATTGTATACGCCAATTGGTGCTTCAGAGAAGTAAAACATTTCATGGACGTATGGTTGTTAAACAGGTATATGGTTAGGCAAAATCCAAGGAGGGCTAGAGATGCCTCAGTCTTGGCTTTGCTTGTGGTGTGCGAAGCTTGGCTAAGATTCTCTGCTTTCCTTTTCAGGTTTAGCCGTAGTATAATGAAAGTAACGCTATGTAATGCCATCTCTTTTCCTGTCTTAATACTCCTCAGCACTTGTTAAAGGAGACTTTTTTTGCTGGGGGCTTTCTCAACCAATGGAAGAGTCATCTGTACACAGTAGAATGTCAAGGCCAGGAAGTTTCTTCAGAGGAAGGACGTTCAGCACAGTGAGGAGGGAGATACAGATGAGGGGTGGGAATGAAGCTATGCCCTGCTTTGTTGGGTACATGTCTGGCTGGGTTGCTGAAGGGAATTGCAGGGTCTCATAGTCTTCCACAGATGGTGGCCCCAGATGTTACTTGTCTGACGGGTGTCATTGTTTCTGTTCTACAGTTGACTGCTGGGATGGGCCGGACGGTGAACCAATTGTCCACCATGGATACACTTTGACTTCCAAAATTCTCTTCAAAGATGTGATTGAAACTATCAACAAATATGCCTTTATCAAGAATGAGTACGTATACAGCCTGCCAACTTTTGAGTTTCACGGCTCTAAACTACAGTGTTCCCAGACATCCTTGTAAAGGCAGTCAGTGAAAATGTAACCTGTTTCTGCATATGCCACACAGAATTCTGAGTTGTTTTCTGCGGGGAGAAAGCTTTCAGAAAGAAATAACGAGGCAAAACTGACTGAGTATTCTATATATAGTTGTGGGGCTGTCTTTATTCCATTTGCAGAAGACAAGAGGATCAACATGTTTTGACAGTGAATGTTTTTAGTGAATAGCTGACAGTTTAACCACATATCTCTGGATGTGTACTGCAGTGATGCCAAGGTTACAATTGGTTGCTCCAGGGATAGGAAGCAAGTCAGGCAGCAAAGGAATACAAAGAGACAGTAGCCCAATTGTGGAGCCCAATGCTCAAGAGAAATAGGTTATTTTCCCTACCTGGACCTTGCTCAGGAAATCAGAGGATTATACAATGGGAAGTTTCATATACTTTGGCAGTACTGTCCTCCTCCTGAGAGTCAAAATGGAAGCAGAAAGGTTAACTGGGAGTGTGTTACAACATACTATTTGTAGGGGGTTTTTTTCTTGATAAGTGTTGATGCTCAGTCAGAGTTCGGTACTGAACGAAATGTAGTTTAGACTTGCAGGTGTTTTCTTTCCCAGAATAGGCTGGAGGCATAGCTGTTGGTAAGCTGCGATTTCAGCTAACGAACGGTGTCAGCAAAGCTAGGAATTTAACTGTAGTCATCAGTTGGGGAAGTTTTGTCCTACAGGCATTGTCTGGCTGAAAGCCTCATTTTTCCTGATGAGGAGCTAATGAGGGCAGGTGTCAGGATAAACATCTTTTTATTCATAATTAGTTTTTAATTAAAGAATCCCTCATAATTCAGCCCTATAAAACTGTACTGTATACTGGTTTTTGTGCTCATCCAAAAAATGCATCATCTCTAAACAGAAATCCATCTTCAGTGTGCTTTTTTTATGCCATCAAAGACACTGGAATCAATGTTCCACAAATCTTATCTTGATGCCTTTCAAACAACTAGGCATTGTTATTTCTTGGCCTCAGCCTGGTGAATCAACAATAAGAGGAAATCTAGAAATAATACTTACTGTCTTTGTAGAAGAGGCTTTATCTGCAGGCTTGTTTGTATGATACTACTCTCTTGCTAGCTAGAAAAGTTTTCGTGGAAGAACTAACACAACAGGTTTATCACTTGGTTGTTGGAAGTGGGAAGGTAAAGACAAAGCCCCTTTGGGGACCTTCCCAGTTCTTGGAACCTTTATTTACCTTTACCTGTGAGAGTACAAAAGAGCTGAAGCACCAATTGGAGAGGAGAGTTGAAGGCACTGGCTATTTAGGTTTTCCTTATGAATGGCTTGCAAGAATCAGTTTGAAGGGAAGTGGAGGTCAGGACTGGGTAGTGTAGGAAGGTGAAAAGTATGCTCTGGAACAAATGCATTAAATCAGATTGCAGGAGTTTAATTATCCTGTGGCTGTCAGAAATGGACCATTCAGTTTGGAGTGATCAGTGGGGTATCAGCCCTGTGCCCACACTGATTTATCTAACCCCTGTGGATTTCATTGGCGGTGATGCCTGTTACAGGAGTGGATCAGGCAGTAATAACCCTTATCCTCTTAATGCTATAAAAGCTTGATTTGCAGTTGATGATACTTGCTTATGTCTCTGCCAGGTACCCTGTTATCTTGTCCATTGAGAACCACTGTAGTGTCATTCAGCAGAAGAAGATGGCTCAGTATCTTATAGAAATTCTGGGAGAAAAACTGGATCTGTCTTCAGTGCACAATGATGATTCTACCAAGCTCCCCTCACCAGCAAGTCTTAAAGGAAAGATACTGGTTAAGGTAAAAACCTGTTTTGTTTGTTCCATCCCTCTTTGTGTTTGTGATGATTATGATTTCTGCCTGATTATCACTTAAATAATGTTACAAAAAGCGGTCTTTAAGAACCTCGTACCTAAGGTTCTGAACAAATGTCTTCTCAATCAATAAGAACCTGGTTGTATGCTTTGAATAATTTTTCTTTTGGTTTTTTTAACATGTGATAGCAAGAGCTGCATGCTAACTGCCATGTAATCATTTTATCTTCTAGGGTAAGAAACTTCCAGCCAACATCAGTGATGATGCAGAGGAAGGTGAAGTTTCTGATGAGGACAGTGCTGATGAGATTGATGATGACTGTAAACTAATGAATGGAGATGTAAGTTAAGTGACCATTTGAACGTAAATATATGTTAAGTTTTCCCATCCCAGAAGAAACCTTGTATGAGTTCTCTGGAATGTGGATGTGGTCTAATCTTTGGGATTCATCACAAGTCTTTTAGGTTCTAAACCTTCGTCAGGACAGATCTGACAAAAGTGCATACTAGGCAGCACCAGTTCTAATGGTTATGCTTCAAGTTTGGAATTTTGTGTCTTTTAATATTTTAAATAGTAATAATATCTCATGATTCTTTATTGCATCATAGTGTTCTTCCCCTCAAATGCAAAAAAAGAAAAGAAAAAAATTCTACTTCTGTCAAATTGTGGTCATTGTTACAGAGCATCCCTTTGGTTTGCTGAATGCTGGGTTTAGTTGATTTTTACCATGAGGTGTTAAAAAGGGAGAATATTTTAATCTCTGCATGCTTCAATCTGAAAGTCCCTTGTTTCTTCATCCTTTTAAAAAGTGGGGGGTTTTGTCACTTCAGTCTTCTGGGAAGTGACATTGCGTCTTACAGAAGCAATATAAAATACACAGCAAAACCATTTAATAACATGAACTAGATTGCCTTGGTGAGAGATTGCATTTTCAGTCCTCTCTCCCTCAGGCTACTTCCTCATTTTGTATTATGGATTTGATCCTTTTTATCTAAAACAAAACTGCTAATGGTCAGTCTTGGTTTAATTAGAACTGTTTTAATGAGTTTTACTCTCTCATCACTTCAGACAATCTGTTTACAGTTCAGAGCTAACATCCTAACATCTGCTTCAGGGCCTCATATGCTTCCATACCTTACACTAAGTCTGTTACCGAGCTGCAGGTAACTGCTTCACATTATGCAAATGAAGAAGCTCTTTTTTTTTTTTTTTCCCCCCCTTCTTTTTTTCTTGGACATAACATTTTAGTTTGCATTAATCCTGGCTGGAATTACCAAGACTTTTTTCATCACTGCCTAGTTTAATGATTCTGTTTTGTTTGCAGGCATCTACTAATAGGAAAAGAGTAGAAAATATAGCAAAGAAAAAGCTTGACTCACTGATAAAAGAATCCAAAATCCGTGACCGTGAAGATCCAAACAATTTTACAGTTACCACTCTGCCATCATCAGGAAAGGCTGGTCTAAAATCGGATAGTAAGAAGGTGAACATATTTTATTGTACTTCACTTACCCCCAGATCTGATTGTTGTTTTGTTTGTCTGTGTAGTTACATAGTACTATTATTTCATACCAATAATGCTTGTTCTTTCAAAGGTGAATGTCTAAAGCTGGGCTTTTAAATCTGTTTTGAGACTCCCCAGTAAAGATAGCTCAGTTTACCTGAGGTGTCTGCAGCTTTCATATTACGAATGAAACTAAAGAATGCTCAGCACTTCCCTTAAAATAAGATGGTGTGAGTCACACAATCAGTTTTGCAGAGTCTGTCTGCCTTAAGTCCCTGTCTCCTGTCTAAGTTAACTAGGACAATACAACTCATGAATAACCAGATAGCCAAAATGTTCACCGGGGATGTGGGAGATCCAGGTTCATGTCCCCAGTCAGACTTAGGCAGAACTGGGATTTTGAAGCTGTGTTTTCCGTTCTTGGATGACTGCCCTGGCCACCACACATTTGACTGTTTCAATATTTGAGAAAACACGTTCCCTTCTTCTGTAATATTTTATGTAATATTTTGTCATGACATCTTATTAATACCTCATGTTGCTTATATAAAAGCTGTATTATAAGGAAAAATACTTTGGGCATTTATGTTAATTTAGTAGAAGCTTCTTTTTAATTTGCCGATAATGAGATTTTAATTTTAGCTGGTTTTATGATTCATACTTGATGCAGAGCAATAGTCTGTTATTGAAATACGGCAGTCCTTTAAGATATAAACTGAAATGCTAACCACCTCCTTCTCCAAAATCCAATGATTTTCTCTGGTGACTTCAGAGAAAGAAATGTTTAACGTTTCCGTTTGTTGTGTTTGATTAGCTTACTGAATAAATCATATATTATTGACTTCAGATTCATAGCTGAATTCATCCAGTTAGTGATGGTGCCAGGTGAATATCACTGTCAGATACACAAAGCTTTTTTTTCTTGCTCACACAGCAATTGGAGCATGAAATGTAAACATGAAATGACTTCTCAACAGAAAGAATTTTATTTTCCTTTATGAAAAGTGCATATGAAAGTTGGGCTTTTTTTCCTGGGTTCTCTATGTTCTATGCATTTCCATTTGTATTTTAATTTTATACTAATGCTTATTTATAAAAATGTACTCAGCCCACAGACTACACCTCATGCACTTGAGGAATTGTCATTTTAGAATTTGTAATAAGCCACAAAAAGCTTAGGAGGATTGTTGCATGCAAATCAAAAGCATTGGAGATCTGCCAGTAACAAGCAGGTATACTAGCTAGGGATTAAAACTAGATGAGAACTAAAAATCATAGAATCATAGAATCACCTCGGTTGGAAAAGACCTTTAAGATCATCGAGTCCAACCGTTAACCTAGCACTGCCATCCCACCACTAAACCCTGTCCCTAAGCACCTCATCTATCCTTCTTTTAAAGACCTCCAGGATGAGGACTCCACCACTTCCCTGGGCAGCCCATTCCAGAGCCTGTCAACCCTCTCGGTGAAGAAGTTTTTCCTAATGTCCAACCTCACCCTGCCCTGGCGCAGCTTCAGACCATTCCCCCTCGTCCTATCGTCCGTTACCAGGGAGAAGAGGCCGACCCCCACCTCACTTTGGGGATCAGGTCTCCCCTCAGCCTCCTCTTCTCCAAACACCCCCAGTTCCCTCAGCCGTTCCTCGTATGACTTGTGTTCCAGACCCCTCCCCAGCTTTGTGGCTCTCCTCTGGACCTGTTCCAGCAATGCAACATCTTTCTTGTAGTGAGGGGCCCAAAACTGAACACAGGATTCGAGGTGCGGCCTCACCAGCCCCGAGTACAGGGGCACGATCACTTCCCTACTCCTGCTGGCCACACTATTCCTGATACAAGCCAGGATGCCATTGGCCTTCTTGGCCACCTGGGCACACTGCTGGCTCATATTCAGCCAGCTGTCAATCAGTACCCCCAGGTCTTTTTAAATCAGCTTCCCAAAACTTTCTGTGGCATCAGTTTTGTTTTAAACCTGATGATTTACATAATGTATCAGACAGTTGTTTTTGGAAGAGCCACTACAAGGCCAAGACTTCCAGAATCCTTTTGCACATGTGTGAACCACAGTCACTGTGTTTTGTTAGTGTAGGAAACAATGAAACCATAAGGTCATATTAAAAGCCACTGCACCGATGAGGTATATACATTTCTAGGGATTACGAGAATTTTGTTTCTTTCTTACCATGGAGTATCCTAGTAAGACTGTCTAATTGGCAGAAATAAGTGCTGTTCAACTATGCTTTTCAAGCTACAAACCAGTCTGGTGTCAATGAATGTATGTGGTATAGGGGTATTCAAACTTTGCCTGGATGAAAACAAAATTGGGGCTAGATATTTGTGTGATTTCTGTCTGCTCTGAAAGTTCCCGTGGACAAAAAAATACGGCAATTATTGCTGGGATACAAGGTCTTGTACTCAGCTTGTGTTTAAAAAAAAAAAAAAAAAAAGCCTGCATTGGTCTGGTTCAGTTCTGTTGACACTTTAGGGCGGATTGCTTCCCAAGCTATTTCTGATGGTGTTCAAATATGCAGTCTGTATCGATCTGTTTGGTCTGCTACATTATTCTTTCTGTTCGGTTGCTTTAGAATAAACTTGAGGATGATGTGGAATCTGGGGAAGACTTCAGCACCAATAAAAGGCACAGCCGGTCATTGATGGGCAGTTTTTCTAAACGCAAGGTGAGCCACTCAGTAGGTTAGGTCTGCACTAAACGTTGAGGTTAGGTCTGCACTAAGTATTGTATTCTTGGATAGATTTTTTTCTTTGCACACAGTGGTGGAGAGGAATATCATAATTGCATTGTCTGGCAGAGGCTTGCTATCAGACTGTTCACTGAATAGATAGGCTGGATAACTGGTTATAATTGTGCATAACAGACAGCTTCAATTTACATCAAGGTCTAAAAGTATCCAAGATCTAATATGAAAAACATAAAAATTCATTTGCACCTTTTATCTGAGGATTTGTGATTCCTTTATAAAAAGGCTTGGACTGAGTCTTCCCCATACGCATGCATATTGTTCTGCAATACTGAGTATTACAAAAGCTGTCATTTCCCATTTTCTGTACGTAACGTACTCATTGGCATAACAAAGCAGAATTGCATCCAGCTGCTCAAACGTTGGTCAGATGGTTATGATATTATGGTTTTATTTCCTTGTGGCACAGAAAAAAGGAAGCAAATTGAAAAAGGAAACAAGTTTGGAAGAGGGTGAAGATGATTCGGATTCTCAAGGAAATTTAGCCAGGAGCTCTGTACACTACAGCAGGTTTGTTAACAAGTCATTTGGCAGTTTTGTTTCTAAAAAAAGATACCTATACAAATATACCCATTAAATAGATGTGCTTCAGATCTAGAAGCCAATTTGTTGAAGGCTGCAGGCATGTGACAGGAATCTGGTATAAGGGTAGATCCGATGTCTCCCACAAGATCATTGGAATGATCTCGAGGTGCCATTCAGACTAATCAGCAAAGTACAGTGGACCTTGTATGAGTTCTGAGCTATTACCATCTCATCCAGCTGACATAAAGGCCATTTGACTGGTGGCCCAGTGAATCCATTAAGGTGAATTTGCAGTGTATCAGGTCCCCAGCTGATTTTTGAAATTGTTTCATAATTTGCCAAATTAAGTTGCATCAACATTCAGGTGATGATTTTCATTTTTCTTTTGAAATTGCTTCTTCAAAAATCCTGACATCAAAGATCCTTTGCGGAATGGTTGCTTAAGCTTCAGGCTTCAAAAGTAAGAAATCAGATCAAGCAGTTCTGTAGGACGCTTTGAAACGTTCTTTGGGAGGTTAGTAGATCTGCTGTTAGTGACAACCTGAAGCAAATGAGGAAGATCAGAGCATTACTTTCCTACTATTTCTTCAGGACTTAAAAAGTTTTTTTGTTAGCACTTGACTTGAGAAGTAAATATATATGTGAATAGATATTCCACCCTTTGGTCAAAGCAATTTAGAGTTCTCCCCACCAGATCTTAGTAGGTGAATGTCTGCCATTAACATGTAAAAACAGGACTTACTTGTTCTGTATTCTTTCATGCTGTTGATTCCACAACTTCTGTGCTTTGACAGTGAAGCTCTATGTGGTATAAAACTACTAAGTACCTCCTTGGTAGAAGAAAACCTTCCTATATTTCTTTACCCTGATTTATTTTTAAATATGAAACGTAAGATTTACCCCTTAATTAATGGGAAATTAATTTGTTTTATCTTTCTAGAGTAAACCGACAGAAGAAAACAATGAAGCTGTCCAGGGCACTCTCTGACCTGGTGAAATACACAAAGTCTGTTGGCATCCATGATGTTGAAACTGAAAGTAGGTTGAACAAAAAGTCTGCTGAAAATAATTCTATACAAAGAAATTGAAAGGTTTATGTTCTTATGTATCTTCTTATTAAAAGCTGGGTATCTGTTTCTCCCCAACCCTGAAAAGATTTTAACAGATGAGCTGCGCACAATAAAGCTATACTATTTTGAAGTAGCTGAAATATCAGCATTAAATTTCTGGAGTATTTCAGTCCTCTTCCTAAGTTTTCTGCATCTTATTTTGACAGGAATGAAGTTTTAATTAAAAGTGTCAGAGACTTGCTTGCCAGAAAACATACTTTCCTTCAGCAAATTCAAAAAATCTTAGAGAATTTGTTTTAAACTTCTTAATGAAGATTTGGGTAATTAATTATATTCAGCTTCATTTTCCCAACCATAACTCCTTCTAAGCACAATGATTTTGCTGTAATATAAGAAAAGCATAGTTCCCTCTGAGTGAGATGTATTCAAAAGATGCTCGATAGTTATAAGGAACTAGTGCTATGTAGTTTTGAATGCTTTATCTAGATAATAAATAAATAAATAAGGAGATTACCTCTTATCTCCTCCTCTCTTCTTTGTAGTCTCTTCCAGCTGGCAGGTTTCTTCTTTCAGTGAAACAAAAGCCCACCAGATACTGCAGCAAAAGCCAGCACAGTATCTACGTTTCAACCAGCATCAGTTGTCCCGCATCTACCCATCTTCTTATCGTGTGGACTCTAGCAACTACAATCCCCAGCCATTCTGGAATGCTGGCTGCCAACTTGGTGAGCAGAAAAAAAAACTAAGTTTATTTTTGTTTTATTTTGGGAGGGATGTTTTAATAGGAGCTCTGGAATCACCCTTTAAAATACTCTTGAGTTCTCTGCTCATCCAACTTGACTGACAATTGAGTCCTCCTTGTTACTGTCTATGTTGTTACCTGGATAGATTACCTCAAACGTGTGTCTTACACATGTGTGTCTTGCATGTAGTTGTCTGATAAATGGAAATAAGTGAACTTCTCAAATGCAAGAAGACTTCAGAGTTCAGACTCTTTTGGAGAGCTTCTCTCCCTGAAGTTGTGATGTGTTATGTAAGAATTCTTTTTCATAAAACATTTGAGGGTTTGCATGCAAGAAGTCAAATATGAAAATCTATTTAGGTGTCCTTCCTTTAACTTGGTTCTACAAACAAGAAAGTCATTAACATAGTAAGTAATATTACTTTTTTTTTTTTTTTAAAATAGTTGCACTAAACTACCAGTCAGAGGGGAGAATGCTGCAACTGAACCGGGCCAAATTTAGTGCCAATGGGAATTGTGGCTATGTCCTCAAACCAAACTGCATGTGTCAAGGTAAGAAGAATGAGCAAAATAACTGTATCACTTATTGCATGAGAAGAGTGGATGTGGATCCTTATTATAGTTTGTTTAAAAATGCATTTCTGATGCTAGAAGCAAAGAAGCCAGAAGGTATCTATAACTAAAGTCATCCCCAAAACTGCACTACTTTCACATTATGTGACTTCTCATTCTTACAGGTGTCTTTAATCCAAATTCTGAAGACCCACTGCCTGGTCAGTTGAAGAAACAGCTGGTTCTAAGAATTATCAGTGGTCAACAACTCCCAAAACCACGTGATTCCATGTTGGGAGACAGAGGAGAGGTATGGGACAATCTTTCCATATTGGCTGGGCTAAGGATGAGGATTTAACTTCCTGCCGTTATCTGTCAGGAGACACAGAACATGAATAAATTAGGTCATGAGCATCCTAGATCTTTAGGTGGTTTACTTCACTTCTAAGCGTCACAGCAATGGTTTCATGTTTTTCCTCCAGTTGTAAATATACTGCCTCCAGGAGAAGCAAAAAAGGGCCAGTAAGTTCATCGTGATGACTTTCTACTTACCATAGTACTCTAAACATCCTCCCTCCAAAACACCCTTGCAAATAGAGCCAATTCAGTCTGTCTTTTAAAAAAAAAAAAAAAAAATGTAGAAAACTGCTGATCTTGCCAGGCAACTTGGGAGCCCTTCCCTCTGCTTGCATGAATCTGCTCCCAGTCCTCCATTTAGCACATTATTACTACAAGTTTTCTTTCTGTCCTTCATTTTGGCTTCTGTTGTGTGATTTATTTTTTCTTTTAAAATTTTCTTTTTTTGGTGCTCCCTTATTTGTTTTATAAAACACCTGGCAACTTCACTTAATGAAATATCAGACACTAAAAGGAGCCAAATTTGCAACCTCTTGGCAACTTTTTGAAGAGGCTTTCTTCTTCATTTCTTACACTGTTTGTTGGTGCTGCAATGTCATCCATATGACTTTATTAAACATTTGTCTTTAATGAATGCTAGGATGAAGTTTTGTCAGAATTAAAATTTCCTTTCAGCCTTTTGCGGTTAGAATCAAACTGCTCAAACAAGTTCTCACAGGCTTGATTTTGAATGTTGCAGTGAGCTTCTAAATACTCTTTCTCCACAGAACTCTTTAGGTAACTACATCAAACCAGGTAAACTTCCCTAAGAAACAAATACAGTAGAGTCATACTGAGGGTTTAATGAACCTACCTATGTTTTAATTCATTTATTTCCATTTCTTTCTTTATCTCTATGTTTATTAATATCACGTATGCAACAGTATGGAATTTGTCCCAATTCAGATTGCACTCATATTTCAGAAGAGGAAGAATAATCTGTTGGAATTCCATTTTATCCTGAACAGTAGGGGAATTAGCTCATGCAGAACATAATCCTGGAAGAAAACTAGCTGAGCCCATGAACCCAGTTGCCTACAACTGCAAACAGTCATGTTTTAAGTGCCTGCAAAACATACAAACTTACACCCCGTGTCAGGAGCCAACGATATATAGGAAAATTAACACTGTTAAGATAAAATGCCTAAATAATCTTAAGAAACAATCTGCACCCAGTCTGTTAGGTGATTTAGCCAGAGATGTCTCATCGGCATAATAATCTGTTACAGAAAGGCTCAGGACCAATAATTTTTAAGACAGTGTACAGTGCCCACATTGTAAAAGCCATGTGCTTGAACTTCATCTTTGTCACTCTTTCTTTTCAATATTTGTTACTTTCTGTTTTCCAGATCATAGATCCATTTGTTGAAGTAGAAGTTATAGGCTTACCTGTTGATTGCTTCAAAGAACAAACTAGAGTAGTTGATGATAATGGTAAGATTATGTGGGTTTTAGGTTTTTTTATGGCTGAAACATCCTCTTTCAGGCAAGTTTTGTTCATAAAGATGCAAGTAGATGAAATTTGATGCCTATTATGGCAAAGCACTGAAATTTTGATTTAAGCGTTCTTGATGTTCATCAGACTTGGGTCTTGAATTGTTCGACTGAGTTGGTATAGTCTTGTGAAGGTCTTGGTGTAAAACAAGTAATTTGTGTGACTTCTTATTGTGTAAGAGCGAAGGATATTTTGAGCTTGCTGTGGTCAAAAGAAAGTCAGGTTGTCCAAAAACCTGCTGAAGGCAGGGCCAAATTTAGGTAAGATCCAACTCCATTTCTTGCAAATTCTTGTGCTGTTGTGTCTCCTGCTGAAGTGAGTGGGAGTACTGGATTTTCCAAAAACAATGATCAAACTATTGCGAAAACTTTAATGACGTTGCAGTTTAGGCATTCCTCATGTAGACAGTCTTCTTTCTTCTTGCATTTTGTGAATGAAATGTCTAAAAGCTGATTCCTTCATTCCGAGGTTTTAACCCAATGTGGGAGGAAACGTTGGTGTTCACAGTACACATGCCAGAGATTGCACTGATTCGGTTCCTTGTGTGGGATCATGATCCAATCGGGCGTGATTTTATTGGACAGAGAACAATAGCTTTCAGCAGTATGATGCCAGGTAAGACAGAAATGGTGAAACCCCAAATCAGTTCACTAGGACTTTTTTCTGTGATAACTGAAGCTGTAAATGCTGGATTAATGTGTGTGCATGCACCTGCTGCAGAAATTTCTAGTTAGGAGAAGAGACTGGGAGTTTGGACCCTGAGTTCTTCACCTTAGTCTACTCCTGACTTGTATGATGATGAAGACTCGATCAGTTACCTCTATGAGACTAGATTTTCAAAAAATGGGTAAGATTGTTAAGCAGTATGGCTAAATATTGTGGGCTTGGAAGACTACCACACAGAATCTTTACTGCTGCTATACTGCTTTTTCCTCCATTTTCTTCACACCAGTTTTTGAAAGACTCTAGAGTTTTGATTGGTCTTATTACTATCAGTAGTAGTTTAATATAGAACCAGTAGTTACCTATTCTAATCACGGGATGCAGGTTATTAAATGCCATTTTCTGTCAGTTTTCTACCTCTGTTTTGAATTCAGTCTTCTTTCACATTAAAGCTTCTTCTGTGTTTATTTTTCCTTTCTTTCAAAGTAAAGAAAAAAGTTTGTGTTTAAGATTGAAAACAAACATCCAGTCTCAATAAAATTAACTTGGTTGAAATGTTTGCAGTATTAATAATGGACTGTAAGTCCCCAAGAGAGAATGTAGTCAAGTTTGTGTCACAGATTGACAGCAGCAATAATGGAAAAAACAGGACACGGCTCTTTTATAAAAGAAAAAAGAAAAGGGACAAGAAGAAATGGCAGTTAAGTTTGTAAGTGGGGTGACTCTTAGATAACTGAATGTGGCTAGGTGAAGCACAAGCCTGGATGCTTATTGCGGGGAGGAGCTGGGAAAAACTCATTAATATCTTTTACAAAAGGAGGGTTGCTTCCTATCATCTGTTTCAACTCCTTATCAGCTCTGTTCACTCTGTTTCAGGTTACCGACACGTGTACCTGGAAGGTATAGAAGAGGCATCCATCTTTGTTCATGTGACTATTAATGACATCTGTGGTAAGGTGAGTCCCTTCAGTGTAATGTAATACAGCTTGCATATGTAAATGAACTGACAGGATTCTGTATCACACTAGGGAAGCCCGGTGGGTGAAGGTCCAAGCTAACACGTTTGTGCAACTAAAGTAAACTTCATCTCTGATTGCCATGGTAGCCTGAGATCTGTCTGAATATACATGGAGATAAGGGCAAATCGTAGGGAAAGTTATGAAAAGATATTCTTGCGGTGCCTTTTTGAGAGAGCCAGAGGGGAAAGTTATTTCATTGCAGCATGCACACATTTATATAAATAAGTATGGTTGTGTCCAAGTGCACCTTGCTGAACAAAAGGTTATACACCTGAACCATGAGTGCTTGTTGCCTGCAAAGCTTGTTCTTTAAAGGTTCTGTCTGCCTGATACTTTTGCTTTTTAAATTTGATTAAATTCTTAAGGGTTATTCGCTTTGGAGGTTCCCCATTATAACACTTAAAATGCAGAGGAGAGATGGTTATTGGAAATAAGAGGAAATAAGTTGTTGGACTTATTTTCACTACTTATCTATTATTAAGAGTGTGTTTGCTTCACATGCAGGAAAAATACATCTGAGTGCTATATCTAAATTCACGTGAATAACTCCAAGCTGAAAGTAAAGCCCTAACTTCACACTTTTCCTAGGCCAGCTGAAAATAAGATAGATTCTTTCCTCGCAGTGCAGTGGATTTAGTTACTTCTATGCTATTAATTTCAATGGAATTCACGTAACTAAGTATCTTACAGTGCCTTGATGATCTCAAAACTGGTTTATACCCACTCGCAGTGACAGGCTGAGCTTTCTGGAGTAACAAGCTGTAATAGCAGCAGCGTGACAGCAGGAGGCGGCATTGAACAGACTGGGAATTCTGAGTTCCTTGTGTTGTTCATGTAAGAATCTTAAAAGGAAGACAGTTTTTTAAATTGCTGTATTTTAATCCAGATTTTTGTGGGATGAAAGAGAGATAAATCCCAGGAAATCTTTGGTTTGTATTTCTAGGAAGAAGGGCTATTTCTGCAAAGAATGTCACTTCAGACATCTTAGCTCAGTTCCTGTTTATTTGATGTCTCATACAAAACCTTTAGGCAGGTGCAGCTTCATCCTGACAGGACTAGGAGTCTTGCCTGAAACTCCCTGTGATGGCATTATGAATCTGTTTGAATTTAGCTCTATTGAGCAAGAGACTTTAGAAGATTTAGGTGAAACAGAAGTGGTTGGTGTTGGCCTGAGCAGGACAGAGCAGTGTTTAATTGTGGACTGTAGGGCCTGTCACAGATAAAATACTGGCACCCAGGTCATGGTAAAAAGGTCATTTATTCCCAGGCTTCAGAGCAAAGTGACGGCAGGCTGAACATTTCAATGCTAAGATCTTTCCTGACTACTTTTTTGTGTTCAAGGGAACTGTATAGGACATAAGTCATGCCTGTTTTGACTGTGGGTAGGGATGCAATTGTCTCAGTAACCTTATGGACACTTGCTGGATGCATGCATTGGCACTGATTCAAACAGCTTTAAATTTTAACGTGAACTTCTTTGGAGTTCCTGTGTTCAGATCTATTGCTCTTTCTTGAATAGTTCTACCAAACTCTCCATGGCTGTAACAAGAAAGTCAGATAGCTCAGCCTTGGGCATGAGGCCAGTGGGAATTGAATTGATCTGATTCATGACTCTGTTCCTCACCTATGTCCTCTAATGAAAGCAAGAACCTATTTGCTATATGCATCCAGCAGAGATGACTGCCCTGGCCAGCCCTATTCATCCTTTTTGTAAATTCTTCTTTTCTGTTCTGTTCTTAGTCAAAATGATGGAGAACAGGCAGATTCTCCTTCTTCCCAGTGTTGTGTGCATTCATGATGCTCCAGTTGTTTGCTACTTTCAGGTGATGTCCTCTGCACTGCGCTGTCAATACTATTGTAAGGATAGCAAATACTTCAGTATCCTTCATTGGAAGTCAAAGCCTGTAGCTTAGTATCCACTGGCAAATGGGATTTTAAAATAAAAGACAAACTGGGTCTGCCTGCCTTAATCACTGAGTAGTTAACTTCCTCAGCTTCCAAGTCACTGCTCTTGATAGCAGTGTTTCATGAAAGAGAGTGTTCGTAATCTTTGTGAATGTTTTAAGAGCTTTCACCTCAAATCTTCTCTGGCAATACTGTAAGGTATTATCTCTCTTTTAATCCTTACTTCACCCAGCCTTTCACAAGTATTTGCTCTTCTTGGCTTCTTCATGAGTAACTGGCTGGTGATAGTTATGATTTGCAGTTGGGCAAGACGCCCATTTAAACTTTAGCAGCTATTTTGAGGACATTAGATTTTCTTGGTAAGTGTTTTAAACAACTGAAAAACCCTTGTGTATCACAGTGTCTCCTCCCTGTCCTTATCCACTAGCATCCAATCTGCTGCACTGATTTGGTTTTTTTGATTGCTTTATTCCCTTTTCGTGTTCTATTAGACACCCCTTATTGCCTCTCACTATCATTGCAGTCTCCTTGGCTTTGCTGGTGTTAAGATGCTGGTGCTGTGCACTGACGTGATTAAAATACAAGGATTTGGAAGGAAAGTTTGTATGTGGTTTGGTTTTTTTTTTAAAGTTATAATTTTTAATAAAAACTACTGAACATATGGAACACATATCACACAGCCCTTTCTGGTATGGTCTCTCTGAATCATGTTGTGCTTTGATTTTTCAGTTAACAGAGTTCTGTTCAAACTAGAATTATTTCTCTGTTTCCCCTCTCTTAATTGTGGGCATAAAAATCACCACGGTTATCAGACTGGTTTTACCCATCCTTTATTAATCCAGATATTCTAATGCAAGCATTAAAATTCTGGGGCTTTTTTCTAAATGTAGCTATTCCACCTGCTCAGTAGCTTGATATTTCTAAAGCAGTCTTAGATTTATTTTTTTTTTCACCTTAGCGTGTGTTTAACTGAAATCTCTTTTAGACTGCACTATTTCCTGGAGATGCTTTTCTTTGTCTCTGTCTCTTCTGTAGTCTATTCATGTATTGCAGAATTTCTTGTGGTTTTCTAGATGTGCATATCTCTGAGATCCTCCCTCACTGTTCTTTTGCCTTTACTCTGTCTGTTTGTGATTTCAGTGGGCTTCTCTATGTCAAAAAAGTCTACTTTTAGAAGCAGAGCATTTTTAGACGCCTCGAAGGTACCCCCTCCTGCCTCAGGGAGGTGTAGTGACCACCACCACACCCCTGCATGCTTCTAACTAGCTGCTTCATTAGCATCGATGTTTCCTTATTAGCATTTTGAAGCTCCTCAACTCATGTAACATGAATTGCAACATTTGACTTGGTCAATTCCGTTGGGTCATTGATCAGCCAGAGAGCCCTCCATGTATGAAGCAGATCCAGGATAAAAGTCCTTCTATGCCCTCCCTTTCTCTCTTCTTTGAGTCTCTACTTCTGCTGTCTTTTGTCTGGTGTGCTATAATTCAAAGCACTTCTTTCACATGGAAAAGAACATTAAGAGTGAATTGTTTGCTAAATTGTGGGAAAGCCTCTTGTGCTGTTTTTCAAGTCTACTTTAAAGAGTGAAATAGCCCTGTAAAAGCTGGACTAGAAGCTGAAAGCACATGTTCTGGATCTCCGTCAAAACGGCTCTCTCTTCCCCGCTTCCCCCCCCCCCCCCCCTTTTTCTTTTAAGTTCTTTTTTTCTAAGTTAACCAAATTTGTCTTTGGGTTCTTGAATCACTCCACTGATTCAAGCAACAGTGGCTACCTTAACAAAGATGCACCAAATAAGCTAGAGTGATACCTGGGGCCCTGCGCTGCGTGTCACCCATTCCATTAGTGCTTTTCTTTTATTTTTGTTGGATATTATTTGTGTGTGTGTGTGTGTGTATGACAATTTTTTCCTGGGTTTTGCAAATGTTTATATTGTCTGATTTCTATAGCAATAACTGTATGTACTTGCCAACTTGTGCCCATTGGAGCAGAGTGCTTTTTTCCCTTCACTCCTTAACAAATGCATAATCTCGTTTTGAAGCTTTCTAGCAAAAGTGGATCCACAATGATCCAAGCAGACTGTTCAATAGTCTGGCTCTCACAGAAGGTTTCTTAATATTCCTATTACATTTTCTTTGCCTTGTAGGGGAAAAATCAATCCCTACCTTCTTTATCTGATCCTCTATATACTTTTAAGGCCATTTTAGGTCTCTTTTTAATCATCATCTCCTCACACTGGATCTTGGCACGTGGTAACTAAACTTCAGTCAATTATAAAAATAATATTCTGAGTGCTTTCACTGGGCTTTGTGTCAGACAAATAAACCTTGATCCCATATGCCCGATTGAGCAGGACATCTATGAATAAAAGCAACTTTTAACCCAGGGTTACTGTACAGTACAGCTAATATCTATCCATGAAGTCCTACAAAGCAAAATTTGAAATGCATGAGGATGCACTCGAATATTTGGGGATGAAAGACAGACCATTGTAATTTTAAATGAGACATTTCTGTGCCGTGGTTTGCCACTGCAGAAATGTGACCTCACATGACATCACAGGGTAAAAATTGAACTGACAGCAAGTGCCAACAAGCATGGATGCTGATCACATTTTATCACCACTTTCTTACAATGCATTTCAATCGTAGGCTTATGTACTCTATTCAGTCTTTATGCTACAGCTACTAAATAGAGTCTGATCGAAGCGGGAAATAAAGGGAACAAAGGAGGAGAAGTAGATTAGGAGGGAAATACCTCATTCTCTGCTTTAAGTGATTCATGTATATGAGGCCCTACATACAGAGCAAAACCAATATACCCTTTGTCAGGCAGCAGCCTACTGCTTTAAAAGTTGGCAAGTACACCTGGAATGTTTACAGGAATGCTGAAACTCTGCTTCACTGAAATGTAAATCAATTGTATGATGGTGGGAGATTTATGATGGTGAATATATATGTTTAATGCTTAAATAACTACTGAAGTATATGAAGTACTGTATTGTCACCCTGACTAACTTCGCTTGTTTATAGTGTGTTTCTTCAGTGATGAAAACATACATGAGTGTCTTTGGATAAGTATTGTATGGTAGGAAACTATCAAAATCTAATCACACAGGTAGAAAGCGAAATATTTAATGATCATTTGTCATGCATATGGTTCAACGGCTGTTCTTGACAGTGCTCAAATCAATTGAAGTGTAGATCTCCTTTATACCAAAAAATGTGATATGCTTATATCCACTCTTTATTTCCCAACAGTTCCTAAAGAATGTAAATCTCCATTTGAACATGCAATTTATTATCGTCTAAGTAACTTTTTAAAATTACCACCATTCCTATAGCTTGTTTTGTGTTTTGTTTTGTTTTTTCCAATTTCTTCTTCTCATTTACTCAGAGCATTCAGTTTTGCTCCAGAGCTGGGACCTCTGTTCCATGCCACAAATTTCTTGTCTGTGAGAGCTAGTCGCTATCTCCAGTTCAAGAAACGGGAAAAATTAGGTTTGAGAGAACCTGATGTCCAGTTCTGCCCAAGTATAATGTTCTGCACAAGGCGGATAATGCAGCTCTATGTTTCCAACTGGCCCAGTCCTAATGTGTTTAAGTCGCAAAAATTGCTGGTGATTTGATTTATTGAAAAACACACTTAATTTTTAACTACTGCATTTTCCATCAGGCCTTAACTTGGGCAAGGCCCCAAAGCTAGTAATGACACCAAGATAACAAAAGCTTGCAGCATTTATTGCTTTATTTCCTAGTAGAGCACAGTTTGCTAGAATGCGAATTCACAGGGCGGGAGCTAGGTTGTACTCATTCCCCTGTGGCCATTCAGAGGAAGTGTTTACACCATGTACTTTAAATACATATGCTTTGGGTGCCCAGGTCAGAAAGCTAGTCTCTATACTCTCCCTCTGTAATCAGTGGTGGTCCTTTCAGAGGCGATTCAGAGACAGAACCTGTTTTAGCTGTTCCATGTTGCCTTTGGAGAAGTACGGATGACTTTGGGAATCTAGGAGACTTGCATCTTAACTTAAGGGGGGGCTGGGGTTGATTTACATTTTGTATAGTTATCACATAAATGCTCAGGAGTAGATTTATATTCATTTCCAAGTAGAATCATAGAAAAAAATCTAATGTTTACGTTGTAAGTACCTATATACCAGTAAGAAAATGATGATACAGAGATAAGCCTGGCTGGAAAAATTTATTTAAAACCATAGCTCAACAAAAAAGACGTGAAATTTTGCAAAGCTGCTGTTACTGATTTTTTTCATTTTTAATCTCTGTCCTATTTCTGGGTTAGTTCTCGTGCTGATGACAGGAATGTGGCAGGAGACTCTGTATGTGCGTGCATGTGTGAACTGATCATTTGTACCTGAGTTCCTGTGCCCAAGGGAGGACACTTGCATTTCCTACTAAGGATTTTTTTTTTTAAATTTTTTTTTTTTAATTTTCCAGGCCAAACAAGCTCTAGGTCTAAAAGGCCTGTTTCTCAGAAATCCAAAGCAGGCCTCTCTGGACAGTCATGCTGCTGGTCAGCTCCATCGCAAACATTCCTTTAGCAGCCACATCTTGAGACGGACAGCCAGTGCACCCACCAAAAGCCAGAAGAAGAACAAGAAGGGCTTTCCTGAAATTGCTTTTGACACAAAAGACAACAGCTCTGAAGGGGCTGGTGAAGACCGTGAAGTGGAAGCTGCCTCACAACCTTGCTTGGAGCAAGAGCCAGAAAGTGCTTCCCTGTCACCAGCTCCCAGAGGTGGTGCCAGTGGGGAGGTACATGGCAAGGGGTTGAAAGGTAAGGCCCATAGTTCTCGTAAAGCCAAAAGCCAAAGTTGTGCTCAAGGGGGTGCTGCTTTCAGTGAACCCATACAGAGATCTAACAGGGTCCGGCTTCAGGAGCACCAGAGCGAGAAGCAAAGCGTCTTTGCACGCTGTGCCATCAACAGCTCTGGTAGGATTGGAGTGGCCACCAATTGCATGAAATGCATGATTGGTTCCAAAGAAAGCCCAGATCTAGAATGCAAGTGGAGTGACCATCCTACCAGGCCTATTGCTAAAGATATACTTCACCATGATCAGTATAGCAGTATAACTGGAGAAGAGAGGTTAGAGCTAAAAAACTGGGCTATTAAAGGCCAGCCCAGGCGGCAATCAGATTTGCAGTCTTGCAGCAGCCCTGGAACTGCCGATGATCTAACAAGGAGCACCCAGTCTTTTGTGACCCCGGGGAAGAAAAATGGTGAATCTAAATGTCACGGAATACAGGCTCATTCCCGGCAGCGGTGGCAGTGCCAATCAGGTGGCAAATATGGAAGCACTGTCAACTTGGTTGCGGCCAGCAATGGCTCTATATCCTCCAACTCCAGCAGTCTAGAAAGCCTTGGAAGCCCAGAATTTCCCAAGCGCTGGTCTGAAACTTCTCGAAGGCAAGTGGGCACCCTACAGAGGGAAATGAACGCCTTGTTCGTTCAAAAATTGGAGGAAATTCGAAGTAAATCCCCTATGTTCTTTACTGGTAAGACCAGATTTTCTTCACCCTTCTCCACCTTAGATCACATCATTGTCTCAGCTTCTGCATAGCATCTTTACTTAGAAGCTCCTGTATGTTGTTTTGCTATCAAGAGCTCTCTTTCTTTATTTTTGGCAATGACAGAAAAAAAGTCTGCATAAATATTTTTATTTTATTTTTTTTCCTAGATGTGTCTGGTTTAGATTAGTCCTTTCCATGCCTAGCGAACCATCTGCAGTAGTAAAACTGTCAATAGTCCATGAATGTTTGGATTGTTTGTTCAGGCTTTTCTGTTTCCTTGGGTTTTTTTTTTAGTGAATGTGGTACGATACTAAGTAAATTTTAAGATCCAAACCAGAGCATTAAGTAGAGATTGAATATGGGAAAACCGTATTAAGAAACAATACTTCTATTATCAGTATTTGTCTTTCACTGAGGGATAACCACACCAGGAATGATATCTAATGTGCACTCTGCTAACAATAAAACCAGTTCCTTCCTCAAAGAACTTGCGAAATTACTGCCATCAGTTCAGGGATTACTGCATGGGATTCTCTGGTCTGGGTTATTCAGGAGATCACACTTTATGAACACAGCAGACCATTCTGGTCCTAAATGTATGAATCTCCAGCATGCAAATATTTGTAGATGTGCTTAATGTTATGTATATGATTTGAGTGTGACCTGAGGGCACAGTTGTGTAATATAAAGAAGCAAGGTATGTGACTTGATGTTACTTGACATCAGCCAAGCTAGGTGGACTGTTAGCCTTTCCCCACGGCAAAGTAAAACGTGTCCATTTAAAGGAAGGCTGCTTAAGCTACAGCACTTTATAGTTGTTTTGAGCCAGGAATATGTGTGTAGTCACTGGGATCACATGACTGTATCTTTACTCATGAACTGTACGTTTGTCAAGATGGAAAATAGGAACAGAGGCAATCAAAGTATATATTTAATAAGAAACTGGCTTTTTTTTTTTTTCCTGATTTGGCAGGGAGGGATGGGAAGGCAAGAGATTTTGACAAGATTTTCTCTGTGTCATAGAAGTGTGATGAGGAAGTAAAGAAATACAGCTTTTGTCTATGACTACAAGAGCTTCTCTTCAAATCCCCCCACCCCTTCCTTTTAATTGTTCAAGGAATTTGGACATTGATGATTACATTTTCAGGAACAGTTAAGTGACTTCCGTGCTGCTTAAGATGTAATCCCTTTTTTAGTAATAGATTTTGACTGCCCACCTATAGTGGGCTTCTCTGAAAGCCTCGTACAGAAATTTGAAATATTCTATTTGTTTGATCTATTTAATCTGGATGAGTGTCTGAATTTTTTCTTTATTTCTCCTTTTTTATTCTTTTTTTCCAATATCTGCTTTGAGCTTTTAGGAAAATACCAGGACAATGGGAGGGGGAGGGAAGAAGTTTGCCAGTTCCCATGACTTGATGTTAATCCAAAGTGGCAGAACTCTTTCTATGCCTAAATTATTGGCATTAGGCTTTTCATAAACTCTGAGTAGTGTGACATATGAAACCATTTCCCATTATCAGTGCCAGCTCCCCTGCCAGCCCCCCAAGTCACTAAATAAATATTGTGATATGCTTGAAATTTGATTAAATCCATCTGACTTCTCAAGCATGGAATCGGCAAACCTTTAAAAAATGGTGAAATAGTCACTTGGACTGGATGCTGATTATCCAGTGACAAACACGATGTTTGCACAAACAGCACGCTTTCCCCATCCGCCTGCTATTTTAGTGCCTTGGGCCAAGAAACCAAGGAAACCAATAACATTAGCCTAATATGGCTGCATTTCATAATTAACATTCTGCTGATGAGAATTGCCACAAGGATGAGACAGGAAACTATAGTCTCTAGTTGTCCCCTTTATGGCAACAGCGTTAAGATTGCCAGTGTTTTGCCTTGTAAATGTGCCTTAATTGACATGGATGGCCTAGCCTGGATGGGGCGAAGGAGAACTCACTAGTCTGATCTGCTCTGGACTCCTCCCGATACTGAAAAGCCTGCTGTGTTGTGAATGGTGCATTTTGCTTATGGGCACATGTGCCTTCTTCCCTTTCAACGCTCCCAACAAGTGCGGTATAGGCCATGGAACAGCTCTCTCCGTTGTTAAGCTTCTTGTCACTACGCTGGACTGGAAATACTGGTGCTGAAAGGAAAGGGCCAATAGTTCCTTGGCATTTTTTGGTAATGTAGGTGATATTTTTTTTCCATAGCATTAGCGAAGGGCTTTGGAGAAAAGGAGGCTAGCTTCCATTCCCCTGTCCAGTGGAGTGCATTTCTTGAACAATAGCAAAAATTGCCTTTTATTCTTCTATGACAAAATAATGGACTTAATGCCTGTCCATTTATTGATTCCATTGAGTGCTCTGGTTGGTCGGAAATTCTTAGGATCCTACAAAAATGTGTGAATATTTCTGTCTGTTTCCCTTCCCTCCCTCAGCACTAATTTATCCTGTTATCTGCACCTGCCTTCCCTACATTAACTGGATTTTTCCTCTGTTCTGTCCTATTATTCTACATGCACTCTCTCTCTCTCTAGTTAAGAACTGAAAGGACAAGCAAGTCAAAGGTAACTGTCTACTGAGCGTCGCTGATTCAAGCACCTTGTTGCCTGTAGTCCTGGTTTTTGCTTGTTTTCTGCCTTATAACTATCTGCTCCTATATTCTTAAGGTTGTTCTCTGGCTCAGCGGTGCTTTGCTAGTTCTCGAATGCGTGTTTGGATTGTGGTTTGGAGATGTGGGCAATGGTCTTTTTGGCATGATTGCTTTGGCTCTTAGGGTATACATTATAAATGTTGCAGACGGAAAGAGCATTTTCTTCAGGTAATTGGTGGCTGTAGTGATTCTTCAGGATTGTGCTGCCAGCCTGGTGTTCATGAACCATGTGTCCGTATAGTTTTGTGAAAAAGAAATGACAAACTTTTTTAGGAAAACTAAGTTAGTATGTTTAAAGATTTTGTTTTGTTTTTAAAAGGCACATTGACTACATTCCACTGTATGCATACAGATGTTTTTATTTGTAATCTGCTCCAGAAGTCCTGTGCTGCTTCCCTTCTGTGTAATTGATCACTGGGATCATATCTGTTGGTTCGGCAGTGGTGTTCTGATTATTGGACACGGTCTGATGATCTGATATACTGACATGTTTGAGTGCTGGAAGGAGGGGAAAAAAGCAATTCAAATAGTGCTGGATGGTGGAGGAGGAAAAGTTAGTTTATGAGAGGGGACACAAAGGAGACAAAGAAATTGATGGGTACAGTTGTTGTTTGAATAAGATAATCAGAAAAGTAATATGGTGGTGCTGTGCACGGACTGAGAATTTTTGAAAGCAACAGCACTCTTGGGCAGCTAAAACTAAATGAGCCGAAATCTTTGCTGCCTTTAGCCAGGTGTTTGAAATAGTAAGTTATTTTTTAAATTACGATTAATATATGTAACTACTATCTTAAAAACAAAGTGATAACACATAAAAATTAAATCTTCCGCTAAACTGCAATTTGTAATAACTAATTAACTCTATATCTCTGTTTTTCTTCTTTCTTTCTTTTTCCTATCTTTTCATGTCTCCCAAGTAGATGTCTGCCATTTCTCAATACAGAGGTCAGTGACTTCTTTATGCAGCCTAGAAACTATCACTGAAGAGCCTGTTCTTGCCAATGACAGCCATCATGCCAGCCTTTTCTTCCCTCTACCCGTTACTCCTTACAGTGATTCTGAAGAAGGCTCTGTGTCTGATCATTCCACTGAATCTCGATCAGAAGTAAGCAGCACCTCCAACCAGCCTCAAGAATCTCTACTCACTAGAGAGCAAAGAACAAATCTGGCTGCAGAAGACCAAGTGCAGGCAGTCACAAGACCAGCTGACACAAGTTTAGTAGTCCAAGAAGATGAGACGTCAAGCATGGCAGGATGTCTCAAAGAAGAAAACGGTTGGGCACGGGCATGCAGTAAAGCTGAAGATCAGTCTGGATTGGCAGTGCATCCTCAAAAGGCCTGGCTGGGAGTGGCAGCCGGTGAGACTGCTGGCCAACCTGCTGAAAACTGCCAGACGCAAAATGACCGACCGGGTCAGGTATTAACAGACATGAAAAACACCACTGAAGCCAAAGGACAAAAACTTGGTGCAGCAGCTGTTCTACTGCAGCAAAACAATATGATTAACAGCACACAGACAACTTTGCCTCCAGATACTTCCCAGAAAGCCCAGGCTGCACAGGATCTACCTGTTTCTGTTTCTCAGACAAGCTCTTACGTGTTCCTAAGAAGGTCAAAGAGTGAAGGACTGAAGATGTCAGACTCCTCAGCCTTAATAAAAATCGCAAGTAGCCTGTCTCCTGCAGCAGAAGTATACTTTGATGCCACTGTTAATGATCGGATCTGGAGCAAGCTAGATGGCAGCAATCATCGTGACAGCATGTCGTCTTCTTCCAGCATGTCCTCCAATGACACTGTGATAGATCTCTCTCTACCCAATCTAGCTCGCAAAAGCCTCCCAGATCTTGGCATCCGTCACGAAAATTTTGAGCCCCTTGCCATAAGAAAGGGTATGCGCCCACGATCTGCTACAACGTCCAGTAACGAGATGCCAATGGTGAGCAAGAGCAAATCCAATCCTAACCTGAGGTCTGGCCAGCTGCCAGCAGATGAATTGTGCCCCCGTCCTCTTGCCAGGAGCCCTCAGGATGCATTCTCATCCATTCCTAGAAGGCATACTTGGAGCAGGCTGTACATAGAAAGTCTCAGACAGTCATCTAACAAATCCAAAGCACATGATATAGTTGGGAATAGCCAAGCAAAATCCAAGAGTCTTGGAGACCTTACCTCTGATGATATTGTGTGCACTTTTGAAAGCAAATACCGTAGCATCAGCAGGAGTTTTGTCACTCGATCAATGCGGGAGCAGCGCCGCTCTTCAGGCCTCAGATCCTCAGTCAAATCCCAGGATGAACTGACAGAGCAGCTAAAGAAGCTGACAGCCTTTCAGCAGGAAAATGATATCACTTCCCCTATCAGTCTTGATCCAACTGAATCTGAAGAGGAAGGGGAGAGCTTGGGACTCCTTCGCAGGTCTTCGTCTCGCAGTCAGAGTAGGGTACGGTACATTGCCAACAGGGCTAAGCAAGCTCAGGAGAGACAGCGACTGCAAAGCCTAGGCCAGCTCAGTGGGAGTCCCATTGAGGAGAGGGGAAATCCAGAGGGAGCCTGCAGCGTTGCAAAAGCAGTTTGTATGGATATAGCTTCTCCTGCCGTGTTTACATCCCAGCCTAAGAACCAAACTGATTATAACACTGACACAGAAGTCTTCTTTATGCTGAAACTGTAGTTCTGGGGAGCACTGAATAAGGCAATGTTTACATTCCTGTCAAAACAAAACATAGTGACCCGAGAGGCACAAAATATCCTCATATGGCTTAGGGCTTCCTGGCCTTCCTTGGTTGTAAGCGTACTTAATATCATGACTCCAAAAGTGTTGAATTTGTCATCGGTTTGTGGAAATAGAACAATCAAGTGAAATTGGAGACTTATATTTTTACAGTCCTAATGATCTGACCTCCTTTATTTTTTTAATTACACTTTTCCCAGTCTCAAATTTGTGTGTGACAACTTCTTTGCATTTGCAGTTTGCTCTGTGCAAATCTCATGTTCTTTACTAATTCCTGTAGTTGCTTCTTATATTAGGTAAACATCTCTGTGATGTTAACGACAGCCAAGGTCAATTTTGCTCTTACAAAGTGTGGATCCAAGAAACGAGGCTGAATATAAAATCATGCTCCCGGTTCTGCTTTATTTTTTGGAAGAGTCTGAGGCCTCTGAGGGTGTCTTCTCTGGGAACTATTCAAAATCTTAGTGTAATTGTTTCGTGAATTAATAACGTAGTAGATAAAGTCCATCTTCCATCGTGGACCTATTTCAGTGAAAATCCATATTGTCTGACTCTTTGAAGAGCGCTCACTATGTTCCAAAGCAATGCTTTTTTAAACCAAGCTTGTTTATATATATAAATATATATATGTACATCTGTGTGTATGCAAATACATGCCTGCACATATATGTACACATGCACATACTTAAACTGAACTGTGACTGTTCCTTGTCTCAAACATAATCTGTGGGAATGAGACAGGGGAGAGAAGGGAATTACTAAAAATAGACAGGAAATATCTTCTGACTTTAATTCAGAAATGGCTAAAAAGCATGCTAGTCTTCTTGAAAACAGCACCGTCCCTTCTTTATGGTATTTTAACAATGCTGCTGTACATAGCACTTTTTGGATGAATTTTGCTATTTCTGTATTGCACTGCCATGCAAAATTTTCAATGATATGTTTTTAAAAAAAAAAAAGTTATATTTAATTTTTTTAGATGGACATATTTAGAATTAAATACCAAACAAAACAGAATAATAATTTTTCCTCCCCATTTTTTTTTTTTTTTACTTTTTATTTTTAGGGATGTCGTCGTCTGTCTGTGTTCCCCCCCTCCCCATTATGTCATTTATTATGGATGTACATTTTATCAGTGATGGAGAAGAATGTTTACTGAAATGCATTTTAAAGAGAAACAGAGGTTTAATTTTATTTGAGGCTGCATAGAGTCCCTATTATTGAGAGGATATTTTGCTCTTGTTTGTAATGATTCTTTTGTGTATACTGCAAAATCTAAACATTTGTTTGTAAAACCACCTTACACTACTAAAATAAACATATTTAACCTTCCAGCTCTTGACTCTTTAGCTGTAACATGACACTTTTTCTATGCTGTCTAGAAGTTTGTCATGTACAAACTTGATTAATTCTATCTATCTGCCTTGTTTTCAAAATTCCCTAGTGGATAACATTTAATTTTACTCTTTTTCAGAACGGTAGCCATTTCAGATCCAGTTCAAATTTTCTCAGGTCTACCAGAACGCATGCAAGTATTGGTACAGACTGGCATTCTGTTATTGTGTGATACACAGCACATGGATTGTTTCGAGGCGATGTCTTTGTTTGGCAGCCAGTGATGGCTGTGTAGATGAAAATTCTAGGAGGACTCATGTAATTAGTAGCCAAACAGACGTAATCCAAAGACCTAATCTATTCTGTTATAGCTCTCCAAGTAAGATAGATAGCCCTGTTTCATCACGGAGGTTGTTTAAAATCTGGCTGAAAATCCTGCAGCAAAAATTTGCTCTTCACACAGGTCTCATTGAAAAATCTCTTCTCTTCCTGTCCCAGCAAAGTGCTCAGTGAAAGTCCATCTCATTCATTTCATACTCTCTCCTGGAAGGGTCACCAGTTTACTTGCAGACTGCAGAGCTAGAAAGGGGTTCTTGTTTTCAGTTTCAATTGACCACAAGCACTTAAACTCCAAGATACCAAAATGTAAGGCTAACTGTAGCTAATGATATCATCATGACATGGACATCAGGGCTGGGAGGGGTTAAATTCTCTAATTAAATCTTTTCAAATGGTCTTGAGTATGTTTTGTCTAAAAATACTCTCTCAGTTTTCCATCCTGGCTCAGATCTTCATTGCTTGTCTTCATAATTTGGATGAGAGGTCCCTGAGGTTTGTGCAACAAAAGTTTGGAACGTGCACTGAAGTAACCCTACAATATCTTTGCAGTCTCTGAAGGACAAAAAGGTAAATAAACAGCAGAATGTGTGATCTGCCAAGATTAGTCTCACATTGTGTCTTAACACAAAGCAAATTTCATTAACATTCTCTAGACGAAAAGTCACTCTGTAATACTTTCGTTTTGAGCTGAAAAGCTGCAGGGAGTTGCTGCTTTTTTATCTTTAAAGCAAGAAAGTACATGCAACTTGACAGCTTTAGAAAGCTAATGTTTAAAAGGCCTGTTTGTGTCTTTTCAAAGACAGAGTCTCACAATCAGATTATTTTTGTCTGTAATTGATTAAGCAACGCTTGTTAAATTAATGCACCTTACAGAAGGCAGTGTCATGTAGCACTTCAAACCATTTATCTTCCTTCAAATTTTTAAAAAACAGTGTCTGGATTTAACTTACTAGGGTACACGCGAATTTTGCCCTCCTGCTTCCAAATTGATAGTAACTACTTTTACAGCTTGTTTTGTTACACTACATAAGACCATTAATGATGTGTCCATTTATTCCTCTGAATAGAATTTATTTCACGGGACCTACACTGTTGAGTAGGGGAAGCTTGCTAAGCAGTTCTGCTTTTCATTCCTCTGGTCGTCATCAGGGAAGAGGAAAATTGCTAACATGTGAGAACACTTCCTTGACTATACCTCCTCCATCAATCAATCCGGTAATGCTGCCTAAAGAAAGCCCATTTTGTATCCATTCCTGCTGGCTCGTACAGAGACAGCAAGTAGTATTCCCTTGTCCAGAGCTCTTCCTGTGAGGCCTCTTGTCATTTGTGGTTTTCAGTTCATTAAACTGAAAGATTAGAAGCCCAAAGTTTCCAAATGACAAGCAGCGTATTATACATGGCTGGACTTGGGATTTATGGTCCGTATTCCTCCAACTTAGTGTTTAAGAACACTGATGATGAACATTTGATTGTATCTTTAAAAACTGATTTTGTCTGTGCTGAGATGCTTTCAGCTGCTTGTAGTTGAGCTTATCAGCCCTCATTAGCTGCCAGCTGTGACAAATCACAAACCATAATGTGCATCTTTTTAAAGCCTAGAAAATATTCATGAAAAGCAGCTGGAAACCTCAGCTTAGCTGATTTCTGCTAACTTCCCCCTACATGCAGCCTTTTGCCAGAATCTCTAGGGCACAGCTATCAGGTGAGAATGTGAAGAGCAAATCACATTCAGACTACCAAAGAGAGCACCTGGAACTGAACCTGTAAACAGATCAAAGCCTCCAAGAGAAACCCAAGGTGAATAGATCTTTCTGGATTCTTTTTCTGTTTTGTCCTATAGAGAAGATGTAATTATAATTTATGACATATCTTAGCATCTTGCTGTAATTTATATTGCAAGAATGATTTACACCATCTGGAGTCTGAAGTGCATTAAAATTGATCTAAGGACTCCCCCTAATTGCAGTGAGCTACGAGTCAAGCCCTTGAACTCTGTTAGAGCACCCTTCACCAAATGCAGTCTTCTAAGCATTTTTTATTGAAATGTAAGCAATTTTTGACTCTGCAGAAGGCAAGCTGTGTTTATGTTTAATAATTGATTTATTCAGTGGCATGTATAGAAAAAGCTTAGGGAAGAAGGCAAAGATGTGAAAGCTGCTGGAGAGTTTTTAATCTTGAACAGTGCTTAAAGTCAAGTAGGGGGTAAATTTTTGTTTCTCACTTTAAGCGTGGACGTGTTCCAACTCCCCTGCAGGATGAGTTGTAATAGTTTGCTCTGCTGAATTCCTCTGAAGGCGCTTCTTTGTTATTACACTGCCTTGATGTGCATATTTATAAATGACCTGGCCCAACAGAATCAGCCACTTGGCAGCGTTGTACTTTAGCTCACTTTTGAAGTGAAACTGGTAAGTGGAAGGGTGAAGGGGACAAGAATTTCACTTCTGTGCCTGTGTGTTAAACAGAACTGTACAATCCAGAGAGGAATTTAATGGTCCTTCAGCTGTCTAGGCATTGCAAGGAAATACTAGAGGTATGTAATGGTTTGGGGGTTTTTTGGTGCTATACATGAGTCCTCCAGCTGATCTCCTGAGGCAGTCACAGAGTGGAGGAAGTCTTGAGCAGCTTACACTATCTATAGTTAGGAGAGATGGGCACAGCCTGACAGGGCCCTGTTCTACAGAGAGAGGGCTTTTACAGGACCACACAGCAGGCCAGTAATAGTATTTTCCGAGACTCAATGTAGTATTCAGCTGCTGGACTAAACTGCTGCCAAAAATTGTCTTTTTGCTCAGTGTAGTTTCCTCCTCTCTTTCCCAAAACCCAAGGTGCCCCTAGAGTCTGCAGTAGGAGCTGGCATGTTCTGCAGAAGCCCCTTAGCCTGGCTCCTCCCTCTCTTTTTATCTTTATAATAGCGTACAAGGCCTGTGAGCATTCAGCGTTCCAGCAGTTTCATTGTGCCCGTTCATCGAGTTGCTTCTGCTAGTGCCCAGTCAGACAAACGGAACTGGGAGAGGCTAAAGGAATTGCTGTAAGTGAGATACTGCCTTCAATCGCTGCTCTTCTTGTTCTAGATGACAAGGATCAAAGCCTGTGTGCAACAGGCTGTCTCCTTCCTAGCTGATGGTTGCTCATCTTTTCCACTGCTATTTTAATAGTCATGCCTTCCTTCAGCACTGCAAACAGAAGATGGGTTGAGGAGTAATGTTGTCTTTTTTTGTTTATGTTTTGAAAGGCTGAAAACCTTCTGAGGAGTGAAAGTTGATTCTAGCAAAGTAACTTTGTAAATCCTCAGTTTGTTTTGCTGTAAAGCCAGCATGAGAAAACGTTGTAGTACCTCCTCGGGTAGATGGTGGACGGATGCTGCAGTGGCTGATTTAAGCAGTTATCCAAGGAACTCTTTGCACACTGGGAGGCACTAAACCCCTCTGCCCTCCTGTTATTCTCTCTCTGACTGATTCCATTTGTCCTTAAATGACTCTAGTACTAAATTAAAGCTAAGGAAGCGTATTAGCCTTTGCAATAATTCTTTTTTGCATATATTTACACTCTGTTTTTTCTTTTAGACAGTCAGCATCCAGTGTGTTAACAGCTGTTTCTTTTCAAGGTGATGCAAGCAATATATTACCAGCTCTGACTAGCTTTTTTTGAAGGAGGGCACTTGAAATAAAGATCATTTCGCGGTATGTACCAAATTCTAAGGAAAAAAATAACAGTAATTTACAGGTTAAATCTACCAGGAAAAATGCAGTTCCTCACTGGCTCAGCCTGAAGACCACTGCAACTTTTCCTTTATGTGCCCTGGTGGGTGATTTAGCTGTTCAGTTCATCTGCTGCTCTGGCAACAGCTACCACTTCATCTATATTCTACAATTACTTTTTAGAGAACATAGGCTGATCCGTAACTCAAATGTCAGTCCTTTCCTTTGATCCTTTCACAGGGATCAAAATATTCCCATTTTGAAATATTTTTACAACGACAAAGACAGCATTTAAATTTAACCCAGAAAGAATCTTCTGTGTAAATTTTATTCAGCTCTCTTAGTAGGTGAAAAATGAGGAGAAAATGAGTGAGGGAAACTACTGAGCTGTAATGTCAAGAGTTTTCACAGGAGTGCAGGTTTGGGAAAAATTTGGTAAAAGTTGATGAGGTAAGATGAACTGAAGCCAGTGTTTTCTGAGCACCAGTCAGAAGCAAGTAATACCATATGTAGGATTTTTTTGCCTACGTAGTCTCCTAGCTGCAAAGTTTTCTTGGGCATTTTTAATATGGTTTTTATAGTTTCTAGGGTAATGGTGTCTTGAACTTTGTTTGACACTATGTTGACAAATACAATCAAAAATATTGCAGCAGCTTGAGACTTAACCTGGCATTGATTGTTTTTCATAGTTCTGTTGCTGTTTTACAATGACAAATGTACAATTATTTCAAGCCACACAGAAATTTTGTTGCAGAGTTTGAAATGAAAAAAGTGAATAAAATATGCTGGCTTTCACCCTGTGTGTGTGCCCCCCCCCCCCTTTTTTTCCTTGTTAAGAGTAGAAGGCTGAGACAAAAGAGGGCTTCAGAAACAATTTCTCATGTCTTTTGATGCAGGGCGAAACAACTTTGTTTCAGATCATTTTGGTGCAAATGAAATAACCACCTTTTTTTTTTTTTTCTGCAACTCAAATGGAAAGTGAAATTAAGTTTTCGCTTTTAAAGATGAGAACCTCCTGGGGGAGGCTGTTTTATTAGCGGCTCAACTGGCTGCTAAAATTACACGTTACTGCACGCACCTACAGCCGCCTCTCCCCGGGGCCCGCACACCGGCTGGGGCACACCTTGCCTTTGTGGAGAGCTGGCTGGCAGAGAAACAGTGCAACAGCCAGCAGATAAAACCACATTATAGGTTTGTCACATCCTTTTTGCTGCAGTGAAGCGTTCACCAGAATCTTTTCTTTAGGATTTGTTACGGCTGGTCTCAGAAGTGACTCTTGTTTTCACTTGGAGACCTTTGTTTGAATTTGGGACTCTTCAGAATGAGGTGCAAAAAACCCAGGACATACTGATTTTAACCCAGCAATGAGGAACTGTAAAACCAGCTTTAACTCCTTGCCTTTCATCTCTAGCAGGAAGTTTCCTTTAGACAGTAGATATTTGTGCTCCAATGGACAAAGGGCTTCACTTCATGTTCTGTGTGATTACAACCATGCTGCTCCTGAGAGAATCAAGCCAGACAGGTGAGAAAAATGATCCAAAAATGCTTGGCTGCATCCAAATCTGGTTTTATGCTTCTTTACAGAGTGTTAATTCCTTTAGCTGCTAGTGCTTACAGGATTTTGTCTTAATCTAAGCATTTGCTTTTGAATTGGTTGTTAAAACATCAGCAAGGCCTACCTTGTTGTCACAGCTTGTCATCGTGACTTTATCATGTTATGAGTGCTGCTTCTAAGTGTCTTTGCTACTGTAGTTGTAAATCAGATGACAGAGATATCTAAAAAAGCCTAGAAGAAAGCATGGTTAGGTGTCCTTGAACACCGTTATTGTGGTTAAAGCTGCACTCTTCTGAGTCTACGGTCCCTTGAACTGCAGCAAGATAGGCTGTTTAACTTGTTCTTCTGTGAGTGATGTTTTCCATGTTACTTGTTTAGCCCCTCTGCTCATGGCCTGTTTTGGGAAGAAGAGGGGATTCAGTGCATTGAATTTGTCAGCTCTGAGAGTCCCCCAAGTTTTTGTAGACAAAGGGTAACACTACGTTCCCCCTGAATTTCCTAAGGGACAGCAGTAGGAGCCTGCCAGGGGCTCCTGCACACTCATCAGCCGGTTGGATCACGCTTCGCTCCAGTGTGAGGAGCTGGGGAGCTTGCTTTTGCAACTGAACCACAAATGCTATTGTTTCGATCTTATTGTGGCTTTTCAGTGTTCTGTGCCTGGAGTCCAGACTCAGGCTAAGGAGTAGCTTGACCTTGCAACATTACTGGGAGGTAAAAGCTGGCTCTCTGTTCAGAGGGTTGAGAGAGCAGCTGCGCTTCCTCTGCTGTCTCCTATCCATCTCACACACCCAGCTCCTGCCTACCCAGAGCTGGTAATTGCATAGTGGTGGTAGCAGCAGTTCACCTCAGGTTAGAATCATAGAATCATAGAATGTTTTGGGTTGGAAGGGACCCCTAGAGGTCATCTAGTCCAACCCCACTGCAGTGAGCAGGGACACCACTAACTACATCAGGTTGCTCAGAGCACCATCCAACCTGGCCTTGCAGATCCTTCAGCCATTTGCTTCTGTGACAATGGCCAAATTCTCTCATGCAGAGAATTCTTTCATCCTGAATGTCCCAGTGTACTCCAAAACTGTAATCCACCTGACCCATCACGTCTCATTTAGTTCAACTCTTTCTCCTGGTCACAAGCTGCAAAAGGGGAAATGCTGGCAAAGGATGCAAAAGCAAGGATACTACCCTAGAGAGGGAGGATGGAGTAGAAAATTGGGGTGAGGTGTCCAGTTCTTAACAGTGCTACAAGCTTTTTCAACATAACCCGGCAATGTGGGCTTGCAGCCCAGAAAGCCAACTGTATCCTGGGTTGCATCAAAAAGCAGCGTGGCCAGCATCGAGGGAGGGGATTCTGCCCTTCTACTCCACTCTTGTGAGACCCCACCTGGAGCCCCACATCCAGCTCTGGAGCTTCCAACGTAAGAAGGACACAGACCTGTTGGAGCAGGTCCAGAGGAGGGCCACAAATATGATTAGAAGGCTGGAGCTCCTCTCTTACAAAGACAGGCTGAGAGAGTTGGGGTTGTTTGTCCCGGAGAAGAGAAGGCTCTGGGCAGACCTTATCCCAGCCTTCCAGCACCTGAAGAGGCCTACAAGAAAGCTGGGGAGGGACTTTCTGCAAGGGCATGTAGTGATGGGACAAGGGCTAATGGCTTTAAACTGAAAGAGGGTATATTTAGCTTGGTTGGAAGAAATTCTTCATTCTGAGGGTGGTGAGGCACTGGTGCAGGTTGTCCAGAGAAGCTGTGGATGCCCCATCCCTGGAAGTGTTCAAGGCCAGGTTGGATGGAGCTTTGAGCAACCTGGTCTGGTGGAAGGTGTCCCTGCCCATGGCAGGGGGCTTGGAACTGGAGGTTTTCTATGGGGGGGGGTTTTGCAACCGCAGTCGTTTCCTGTAGCCACTGGCCTTTGGGGAACAAGAGCGGAGGGATGAGCCTCTTGTCTTTGTCTTATGTTTTTGTAGACTCTCACAAAGGATTCTCACAATGAGGACTTGGCTTCTGAGAAGTGTCACTGCAATGAATTTTGAGTTAATGCTGCAACTTGATTACTTATGGTCCTTTCAGGAGTTCTTACAATGGGGCTTTGAACAGCTGCATCCAGAGCCACTGTGGGGGAGCTGAAGCCCTCAGTACAGGCTGTTTTCTTCCAAGAAACCCTAGCAGGTCTTCAAAAAGGAGCCTCAAAAAGCTTTTACTGGCTTTAATGAGTTTCTGAAGGGAGACAAGAGAACTCCATTGTGAAGATTTCCAGCTCCCATGGAGAACTGTAGTGGAGAGGGAAAAAGCAGGTTTTGTTTTACAATAATGTGGAGTTCAGCACAAGGCCAGAAAATGCAAAACTAAAGAATGAATAATACATAATGAATGAACATGTTGTTATATTTAATGAAAAACTCACAGCTTTTGCTTGAAAGAGCGAAAACACCCTAATTTTTTTTTTTTAAATCTTGAGGGATTTTTGGCTTTTGCACTGTGAATTCTTTGATTCCAAGGAGCAATGCCGTACACATTCTAGAAAAAACATCCTGGGCAATTAATGAGTCATATATTGACACAATTGTGGTTTTATTTCAGCATCTCAGTCATTGTAGTTTGAGAGTCTCTTGCAGCTGGGGTGGGATTGAGGTATTCTGAGTATTACGGAAAGGGAAGCTGTAGACCAAATAATTTAGCAGGACTTGTTGAAAGTCACATAGCAGAGCAGAGCGTAGAACCCAGAAGCATGATAATCCTCAATAATAGTACTTTTACAGGTGGATCTCAGTGTTTTTACCGAAAAGGGGAATATCTTTACCTTTGTTTTACAAATGGGAAACTGAGGCATAGGAAGGAGAAGTACTACAGAGAAGGTCAATAGCGGATTTGACAGTTTGGCATTTGGTGCTCACTCAGTGCAGTCTACAGGGTTCTGCTGGCTCTCATCATGCTTAAAATGTGTCAGTTTATAGTAGTTCCCTTGCTCTCTGTTCCCTGATGGGATACAGGGAGCAGGCACCACAAGGCAGGCTTCCTGGTCCCTCTTTCTTCAATGCTGACACTGTTGGTTCCTGGTTTTGGTCATGGCCCTTTGGGAGGTCTTAGTTTTCCCAGGAATGAAAAGTCAGGGTGCTTATAATGTGAGGGGGGAATGGAGTAGGACGTGGTGGAGAAGGGTTTCTACCCCAGTGGTTGCAACCGCTTTGGCAGTAGGAAGCTGTCATTAGTAGGGGAAGGGAAGAGTAAGAAAACCTACGGTCTTGGAACGTAAACTTTTGGTTATTTACAGGGCTTTTCCTTAGGGTATAGACAAGGCTTTGCAGGAGTTAGGGGGAAATCTTAGTTGTGTGAAGTAGCAGGAGAGATGGCTTTTCACCTTGTCGGGGAGGGCGATAGGGAAATAAAGCAATGGATTCTGCAGAACCCATTCCTCAATGTGGGAGTGACAGCCATAATCATTAAGTTACAATTAGGACCTTCTGCATCCTGAATCTGGCTGGGTCTAATGCTGTGCTGTGGTCAAGGAAGCCAACTTTGACAAAAGTGCTGCAAGTCAACTGCACCGTGAGCTTGTGAGTCAAGGATACTCATTCTGTTTATTTATTTAAGTGCAATGTGAAATGACGGTGCAAAACTTCACTGTTAAGGAGCTGTAAATATAAGCCCTGCAAGAAGTTTATTTTGTCGTTGTCGGTTTTTTTCAGGAACTACAAGGAATGGTGATGCTGTGCGTAAGGTATGTTTAAGATCATTGGTGCAGAGCTACCAATGAAGGCATATGTGCAAGAGGTGTTGCATTTTAAATCCAGAAATAGATGCGGTCATAGTGTGCAATGCTTTTAATCCGTGAAGAGTTATTATTTTAAATATACTTTTCATTGCTAATGATGGCCATTTCTAAGTCGGTCTGTGCTTTTTTTTAACTCAATCTTTTGTCCAGAGTTGAAAATTCTGTCATGCCCCAGGGAAGGATCTGCCTATAGCCCTGTCTTCAGGGCTTATAGAATCTAAACCTCAGAATTATTCCATCATGTATGATCTTTATAAACTTCTTAACATCAAAGATAATTCAGACACATACGCACATGCAGAGATACCTTTATTAGTTCTTAAGATGTGTGGTTTTTTCCCAAAAGTTTGCACTTCATATAAAAAGGGTCTGTGTGGGACGTAATTCCTCAGGCTTTAGAAGAAAGATGGCAAATGTCACTTAAAATCTACCCTGCTAGAACGTGTAAATATTCACATAATCAGGACAGTATTTGTCCTGAAGACTTTCCAATCAAAAACAATGGGAGTGTTGGTTATGGTAGCATTGGGAAATGAAATTAACTGTCCAAATGGCATAGGTAGAGACAGAACTTGTGTCACCTGAATATCGGCTCGCTTCTCAATCTCAAAGCATACTGGATGCCTGTGTGTGCCAACAAGCGAGTTTTGGGGAAAGTCATGGAATTTCAATCAGTTTCAATGAGCATAAATCTCCAGCTGTTGATTCCAGTATTGAGAAATAAACACAAGCAAACAAAAAACCTCAGAGAAATCTCCCCTCTTGTCTTCCCCTCTCCCTGGTCTCCAGTCCCCTTGTTGCACACAAGTTATCCTCCCTCCCTCTGGTGAGGCAACAGGGCGGCACAGGAGATTGGGGTCAGTGTTCTGGGGTTCCTGCTCAATTGCTCCTCTGCAGGTTCCACCACTGACCCCAGCCCTGTTACAGCTGTACCTCCTCCTGCAGCTCCTCTCTGTCCCTCCTTGGGGTGGCTCTTCTCCAGCCTGTCTCCCACTGGTAGCTTTCTTATTTCTCCTTTGCCCCTGCTCGGCAACTCTCCTGACCTGACATTGGCTTTTGTGTCTCTTCCTGCTCTAGCCTTGTCTCTCATCCAGCAGTTACCACCCTTTTGTAAAGAAGTTTTTGCATAGGCACCATAAACTTGTCCGATTCGTTCAGCTTTGGTGCCCTGTGGGTCTGTTTTGTCCGTTTCTAAGTCAGCTGGAAGTGGCTGTGTCCAGCACTGGGCAGTTTGTGACCTGCAGAGGTCACCCCTGTGCCACCCCCACCCACCCTCCTGCTACGGAAAGCCTCCAACTTTTGCCCAATAAAATACTCTTCTGGTATAGTTACAAAAGTGGTAGTATGTTGTTGAGATTTTTTTTGAGAACCACTTTGAAACCTTCTGTAAGTAGTGGGTGAAGCCAAGTGAGAGGGATAGGCCAGGAGGTTTTGGTCTTTTGTTTTATTCACCCTCTTGTTCGGTAGGCAGAAACATTTTACAGAGACCTGAAAAGAAACATAACTTTTTTTCATTTATCTAAGAGCAAATTGTAGCTTATCTGGCAATAACAATATTGCTTCCAGAACACACGTGCACTCTTACACTTTTAGAATAAAGGGATACACTTAAGACCAACAAATCTTACAGAATTAGTCTGCTTTACGGGCAAAAGCTTGAATTGCTCTGGAGTAGCACTGATGAGAAATCCTCTTGAGCCGTGCGACTCTACAGCTGGAAGGTGTACTCTTGAATCCAGCATTCCCTGCAGAAACAAATCCATGTTTCCTCTCCTCCTCCTCTCAGGTTTCCTACTGTTCTGTGTCTCCTGGGATTGCTCTCTAATGAGACCTTAATTGGCTGCTGTTTTGTCAGCAACCTGAATTGATCTCTTTAGAAGACTGTATGCACTGTGTATCTGAAGAATTGTGACAACATTTAAAGTGCTTTTTACTCGGACAAAGTATGCTGACAACACACAAAAAAGTGAAATGCTTGTGATTTATTAATTAATGTTAGGGAACAGTGGTGGTGAGCTTGCTACAGCGTACAGGGACGGATTTATAGCTGGTTTAACACATGTACACCCCCTCCGACACCCACCCCATGTAAGCCCTAGCTAAGTGGGGCCATGCCTGGGACTTTAAAATCCAATTATTTCTTCTTTATTTTTCGATTTGCAGGGCACTGACTCCAGAGGATCAGAAGAGGGTCTTCCAACTTTGACTGTCACAACAATTCTGGTAAGGCAGTGACACAACGCTGATAGTGGCCGGGAGATAGCTGGAATTATACTTTGCCTTTTTTTTTTTTTTTTTTTCTACCTGTATATTTGCAGGTGCTTTTTTGGCCTGCCTTTGACACTGATATCCCTGTTCATCACCGAGAGTGTTCTTGGAGTGCTGGGTCGGTGGTACAGAGGTGCAAGCTGTCTGTACATTGCAATGGGCGGACTCGAGGGCTAGCAAAGTCAGTCCACAAAAAAGATTTCTATAAATGACTGCCCTGTGAAGACAGCCAGGCCTCTTCACTCTGCTTAGCTACATCTAAGGGTTGTCACGTTACCTATTTGTTGTTTCTGTCCTGTAGTGGAAATATGTAAAGATCACACATGTGCAGGGATTAAAAACAGGCTATAAAAAAAAATACACATTACCACATGCACCAGACAAGCAGGATTATGCAGAAGAAGCTGCAGCGGTAAATTTTCTGATTCTGATGTCAGGTTCTGCACCAGCATGTGACCCTCATATGATGCTTTCATGGGCCAAATAAAAAGCATTTGGGCTTTTAGACTGAGAAGAGATTATCACTTCCTTCTGTGGTAGATGTGGATGCAGGATGCAGCTGTCCTGCTGGAGCTGTACTCTGTGACTGGTGGTGGCATGTGAGGCCAGTGAATATCTTTCAAGTTTGGAAACGTTGTCCCCCTGAGAAGGTGGATTGAGGTCTTTGGGGAGGGTTTGCCAAAAAAATGGTTTCATTCACAATCAGTTGCGCTGCAGACTGTGGGAGCATGTGATTGTGTATTTTTCCCTCAACGTGCAGGAAGATCCTTATGTCATGGTGAGAAGTGCAGAGCTGGAGGGATACTGCATTGATTTGCTGAAAGCACTCGCTGCGATGCTTCACTTCAGCTACAAGGTGAAGGTGGTGGGAGATGGGCAGTATGGTGCCGTCTCTTCCAGTGGGAACTGGACAGGGATGATCGGCGAGATTTTGAGACAGGTAATTTTTAATTCTTATTTTTGACAAACTGCAGCTCTAGAAGGAAAGAACAGTGCTGGCAGCTCTTGGACTCTCAGGGACCGAGCAACTTGGGAGTCATTCTGCCTGCTGTGTAGAACTAATGAATAGCAAGACTGGTAGCTGGTTTTGTCCTGCAAATAGGGAAACTAAGGAACACGGAGACAATGGCCATAGCAGGAAATCAGCGTTACAACAAGGCCCTCCAGGTGCTGTGCTTGTCTTGTCTCAGAGGCTACCCAGTGTTTGTAGTCTGAGAGACAGTAAGGTCATCTTAGCTCACTAATGAAACAAAGATAATGAATGGCTTTAAGGAAAACTTACCTTGAACTTAGCCAGTAGGAGAAGCTTGTCCCTCTCGGAATGGTAATCCCTTAGGCTCTTCAAGGAGATGCTTGCATGCACCTTCCCCCATCATGGGCCATTCCCTATGGCTAGTGTTCTGCCATCAGTTGGTAACATTTTAATTAAACTTTCTTTGCTCCTCTGAACTCGGTCCTGTGTCCAGCTGTCAGTTGTGTAGATGATGCAGCCAGAAAAAGAAAGGAACATGCCTTCTGGTTTTGGTAAACAAAACCAGCACGGTTCATGGTGCACAGCCTCAGCTTGTGCATGTGATGCACTAGTAGGAAACCAGAAGCCCCAGATACCAACCAGCACCCCACTATGAACAATGCAAAATTGAAAACTATCCTATTTCTTGGAGCTCACAGTCTAAGATGGTAGCTGTCAACACAGAGAAGTGATTTGCTGTGTAGGTATCTGCCCGCTCAGCTTGGGAAGCATTCTATTTGAGTGACAGAAGTCTTCAAGTAGGTTGGATGGTTGATTATTTTTTATCTCCATCTTCTAGGAAGCAGACATTGCAGTGGCTCCATTGACGGTCACGTCAGCAAGGGAAGAGGTGGTCTCCTTCACCACACCATTCCTGCAGACGGGGATTGGAATCTTGCTTCGAAAAGACACCGTCTCTCAGGAGATGTCTTTCTTCCACTTCCTGGCTCCTTTCAGTAAGGAGACCTGGACTGGCCTTTTATTTGCTTATGTGCTGACGTGCTTCTGCCTCTTTCTTGTTGCCAGGTATAAATGAATTTGTTTCACAGATTTTGTTCAAGTAACTGCTTTCTCAGCTATGAAGATATCTCAGTTTTAAAGAAAGCATCAGGGTGCATTTTGCTTTGAGGAGCCTTCTGTACATGTCCAGAACCAGGGCTAATAAAGCTTCAGTCACGTTGGATTAAGACAGCATTGAGAGTAGGACCTTCCCACAAAAAATCTCCTGGTGTGGATTACCTAGGGTTGTTAAAAGGACTGTGTGTCTTACCTCAGCTCTTCTTTCTTGCTTTTATCAAAGTTTGTTTTGAACTATGACCATGTTCCTATGCACAGGTCTCTCTCCTGGTGTATTGTATGCACCGCATCCTGCACTGACTTGTGGAAGAGATTCTCTCTGCCACTCCACTGCCTTCCCAGGAGATTCAGCTTTATCCCCCCTTTCTTGGTTAGGCTGCACTAAGGCTCTCTGCAGCTGCAGGCTTGAACAGAAGCTCTGTTGCTTCTTTTCTAGTTTTATGCACAATTTTTATAGGTAAGGATTTGCTCCAAGGAGCAGCTGTCAGTCTGATATTATGGAATGGAGCCAATGTTGCCACTCAGGTGTGCCAGGGAAACTGGATTATGCCACGGCTCAGGAAGAAAGTGTCTGGCAAACCTGTGACAGGACCCCCTGAGCCATCACTGTGGCAAACTAATTGAGGCATTGAGCAGGAGTACTTTCCTCTGCACTGGTTAAACTGGAGCTCAGGTGAAGGAGGTGGTACCATAGAAGGAAGGGGCGTTTCCAGGCTATCTGCACTGCTGCAGTCACACTGCAGGGTTGTTTACACTTTTTCCCCCCGAATGTCTGGTTTTATCCTGTCATTTTCATAGAATCATAGAATCATAGAATGTTTTGGGTTGGAAGGGACCCCTAGAGGTCACCCAGCCCAACCCCCCTGCAGGAGCAGGGACACCGCTAACCAGATCAGGTTGCTCACAGCCCCGTCCAACCTGGCCTGGAATGTTCCCAGGGATGGGGCCTCCACCCCCTCTCTGGGCAACCCCTGCCAGGGTTTCACCCCCCTTGTTGTAAAGAATTTCCTCCTTATATCCAGTCTAAATCTACCCTGTTTTAGTTTAAAACCATTATCCCTTGTCCTGTCACAGCTGGCCCTATTAAAAAGATTTTCGCCATTTTTTCCCACAGACTGAGCCCCTGTGAATGGAATGAGCCAAAGAATGAAGAGAACAACTTTACCTTCTTAAACAGCCTCTGGTTTGGAGCAGGAGCACTTGCCCTGCAAGGTGAGCTGGGAGAACCGCAACAAAGAAGCTCTGGGAGCAGGATTGTTTCTTTAAGCTGATGGCATATCCAGCTCTCATCTGTCTGTATCACCAGCGTGCTATCCTGTGGAGGGAAAAGATGTTCCGATAGGGACACCTGGCAACACTAAAACTCCCAGTTTGGGGAGTTTTGATTACAGACTTGTTGGAATTGTACAGATTCTTTCAGTTGAGGAATGCATATTTTCTGCTGTAACAATTGAACAACTGCCCTGGGGAATGTCAGGCTTACCACTGCACCGGTGCTGTGTAGAGTGGAGTTGTTTGTTGTTGGTTTTGGCCACTGATGTTGCTTCAATTCTGCATCGCATGCAGTTTTGATGCAGCTCAAACGAGCCACAGTAGGTCTTTTCAGGCTCATGCTTTAAGTAGCTGCAGGGCAAGTTTGCAGTTTAGCCTTTATTTAAAGGGAAGTCTTTAACTCATGGATCTAAAGTTCTTTGGCTTTCTCTCTTTGTACATCTCCTCCCACGTTTCACCGGCTCCTCTGGTTGTGCAGGTGTCACCCCTCGGCCCAAAGCGCTCTCTGTGCGGGTCATCGCTGCCGTCTGGTGGCTGTTCACCATCGCCTTGCTGGCTGCCTACATCGCCAACTTCACCGCTCTGCTGAGCTCTGGCAGCGAGCAGCTCCCAGTCCAGACTTTTGAAGATCTTGTGAAGCAAAGAAAGCTTGAGTTTGGGACCCTGGCCGGCTCCTCTACTTTCTACTTCTTCAAGGTGCAGAGAATCTCTTTGTGCGCACACACTCGTGCCGTAGAGCTGCTAAGCTGGGGCCAAGTTGTCTAGCTCATGCCTAACGGTCCTTACACCACCCTCATCGCTGTAGACTCCATCAGTTTTCCTGTAAGACTTCACATAACATCACTGGTTTCTTTTAAGAAAGCGGTGCTAGTCTTCAGGGGTTATCCTTGTGTACCTTGAACACAAGGACTGACGGAGGTAATTTCTGGGTACATTAACTGGGTGCCTGCAAAGGTTGTTTGGGGGGAGGAGGCGGGGCGGAGGATTTTTAATACTTATATCCTTGTAACACTGTGCATTAGAGAGGCAATCTCTGCTGGCTATAATACAGAGGGCTCAAAGGGCAATGGTTTAAGTACCTTTATTCTCCAGGTTGTTTTGCAGTCATTGCGCATACATGCAGATTATTTCGGATGATTGCTTTACACTTCAGTTTGACACTTGGATTTTTGGGCTGCAGAACTCCAAGAATCCTATCCACCAGATGATCTATGAATATATGGACAAGAGACGAGACCACGTTTTAGTCAAAACCTACCAGGAAGCAGTTCAACGCGTGATGGAATCAAACTATGCCTTCATCGGTGAATCAATCTCTCAAGACCTTGCAGCTGCCAGGCACTGCAATTTGATCAGGGCCCCCGAAGTTATTGGAGCCAGAGGATTTGGCATTGCCACTACCCAGGGTTAGTCACTGTGCGCCGCTTCTGTCCCACTCCTCCACCTGGATTTCAGGGGTCCGTAGTAGCAGACTGACAGAGCAAAAAACCTGGCACAGCCAAGTGCTGAAACTTGCCCACCTTGTCTGCACTGGCGGGAACACGCTGCTACGCAACGTTTTCGTTCTGTAGGTGAATTACCACCAGCACTCACCGACTCTTACTTTGAACCGCAAACAATTCCGACTCTCGGGGTGTCATTGGCTCCTGTGGGTTTTTTTGGCTTTGCTTTGGTTTTGCCTCGGTCCCAGTAATGCAGAGCTGCTGATGCAGTTAGCAGGGTGGAGAGTTTGTCCTCCTGTGGAGCACGACTGCTGGTATTTGGGGTGGTTTAGTCTGGAGAAGAGGAGGCTGAGGGGAGACCTGATCGCCCTCTACAGCTACCTGAAAGGAGGCTGTAGTGAGGTGGGGGTCGGCCTCTTCTCCCTGGGAACGGATGATGGGACGAGGGGGAATGGCTTGAAGCTGCGCCAGGGCAGGGTGAGGTTGGACATTAGGAAAAACTTCTTCACCGAGAGGGTTGACAGGCTCTGGAATGGGCTGCCCAGGGAGGTGGTGGAGTCCTCATCCCTGGAGGTCTTTAAAAGAAGGACAGATGAGGTGCTTAGGGACAGGGTTTAGTGGTGGGATGGCAGTGCTAGGTTAACGGTTGGACTCGATGATCTTAAAGGGCTTTTCCAACCGAGGTGATTCTGTGATTCTATGATTCTATTTCTCAAAGTACCTTTGCTCTGTCATTATTCTGCAAGCGAACCCTGCTTGGTAGCATAGCAGCGGATGGCCGCATCCAGAGGGTAGTGGTCAATGGCTCGATGTCCAGATGGAGACCGGTGACGAGTGGTGTCCCTCAGGGGTCCGTACTGGGACCCGTGCTGTTTAATATATTCATCAATGACTTAGACAGCGAGATTGAGTGCACCCTCAGCAAGTTTGCGGATGACACCAAACTGAGTGGTGCGGTTGACACACCAGAAGGACGGGATGTCATCCAGAGAGACCTGGACAGGCTGGAGAGGTGGGCCTGTGTGAACCTCATGAGGTTCAACAAGGCCAAGTGCAAGGTCATGCACCTGGGTCAGGGTAACCCCCAGTATCAATACAGGCTGGGGGAAGAAAGGATCGAGAGCAGCCCTGCCGAGAGGGACTTGGGGGTGCTGGGGGATGAAAAGCTGGCCATGAGCCGGCCATGGGCACTGGCAGCCCAGAAGCCAACCCTACCCTGGGCTGCATCAGGAGAAGCGTGGCCAGCGTGGAGGGAGGGGATTCTGCCCCTCTACTCTGCTCTGGTGAGACCTCCCCTGGAGCCCTGCGTCCAGCTCGGGAGCCCTCAGCACAAGGAGGACATGGACCTGTTGGAGCGGGTCCAGAGGAGGGCTACTAAAATGATCCGAGGGCTGGAGCCCCTCTCTTATGAGGCCAGGCTGAGGGAGTTGGGCTTGTTCAGCCTGGAGAAGAGAAGGCTGCGGGGAGACCTGATTACGGCCTTTCAGTACCTAAAGGGGGCCTATAGGAAAGATGGGGAAAATCTTTTTAGCAGGGCCAGCTGTGACAGGACAAGGGGGAATGGTTTTAAACTAAACCAGGGTAGGTTTAGACTGGATATAAGGAAGAAATTCTTTACAATGAGGGTGGTGAAACACTGGAACAGGTTGCCCAGAGAGGTGGTGGAGGCCCCATCCCTGGGAACATTCAAGGACAGGTTGGATGGGGCTCTGAGCAACCTGATCTAGTTAGTGGTGTCCCTGCTCACTGCAGGGGGGTTGGACTAGATGACCTCTAGGGGTCCCTTCCAACCCAAAACATTCTATGATTCTATGGCTTAAAAATGATACAGTGGCTGTGATCTCTCCCATGCTCCTCTCTCTCTTTCCTTCTGCTGCTCCAGCATCCCAGTGGACTAAGAAGCTCTCCGTTGCCGTCCTCAAACTGCGCGAATCGGGTGATCTTGACTACTTCCGTAACAAGTGGTGGGAGACCAGCTGCCTTCAGCAGAGCAGGGAGGGATGGAGCCCCCTGCAGCCCCAGGCGCTGGGCGGGCTCTTTCTTACCCTTGCGATCGGCCTCGCCTTGGGAGTGATTGCAGCTGTGGTGGAGCTGTCGAATAAGAGCAGGCACGCTGCTGGGCACGTCAAGGTAGGTGATGGACACCTAAAGGTGGAGCTCTTTGCCCTGGATCCCTTCTGTTTAGCACGGACAAGCTAGGCACTAGTGCCCAACGCTGGATTCCTATAGGGATCTTGCTTTTCCTAAGGAAAGTGGTGGGGTGAGGGCAGAAGACACGCTATGTATTTACTCTTTAAAGCTCTGAAATTTCATGGCTTGGGCTGCGTGATAGTTTTGTAGCCCAAACAGGGTAACAATAATAAAACAACACCGCCACCCCCCACAAATACTGAGCAGAAACACACACTGCAATTCCTAGGCAGCCAAACTGCATTCCAGTATGCTGAGTGTGTACAGAGGACAGTAACTCATGAATAACAAGTTTATTCTCAAGGATGGCTATTTTAAAGTCATTTGACAAGCAGGAAAACACGTGTAAATGAAACAGCACGAGTAGCTGTGTGTGCACCTTGGTGTTCCTGTTGGCCAGCCTTTCCAACGGATGGGTTGTGCACACTTGAAAGGTGGGTTCTGTGACACAGAAGAGCTCACCCCCTTGTTCCCTCCCCTTTTGTTTTCCAGAAATCTTGTTGCTCCGTTTTCACAGAAGAAATGTGCACTCGTCTACGTATAAAAGGAAATACAAGACAAAGCCAGGAGACTTCAGGGAGGGCTAATGCTTGAGAATGTTTTGCTTAAGGAATGGGCATGTGCTAGGTTTATACCACTTGTATCTCATAGGAACTACATCACCGTAGAAAGATGTTTTTCTGCAAGTCTATAGAGTGTTAGTTTCTAATTACAAACACACACAGAGAGCACTTCACGAGCTGAATACAGAAGAAAATTAAGTGGCTTGGAAGAATTTAAATTGGTATGGGATAGAGTGTAAGTGTTAAAAATAAGGGATGTTAACAACTTAAACTTGAGCTGGCTAAGATGGTGGCTCCGTATTTAGTTTAGGAGTTTCTGTAAGTACATGAATGCCTGTAGGAGTAAGTGACGTGGGATAGGTTAATATGAAGCCTCTGCTTACTAATTACAGTATGAGGTACAATCTTGACAATTAAAGCTCTCATCTGACTGTTCTAATGAAGAACAACTGCTGCTTAAACCTTTTAGACATAGACTCTGCTCTTCCCCTCTTCTCAGCAGAAGATGCTGGTCACTGCGAGGGTCATTTTTGAATCAGAAACGCCAGTTCTGTTGCATAAAGCCCCAAAACGCAGGACTTAGCTGCGCGCTCTGCAGTGGCCTAAACCCAAGGAAGGGAGACCATGCGATTAAGGAGCTACCGGACTTCAGAAATGCACGACACAGACTTCTCCTCTCTGAGTTTCCCACCACAGGCTAAGTTTCCCTGTTGCGCTACAGAGGATGTTTTGTCCTCGTTAACCTGATGGAGGAGTGTTTAGGGAGCGGGTTGCTAGCTGCAATCCAACAGTGCTAGAGCATGAAGGCTGGTGATCGGTCAATAAGCAAAGTGCAAGGGCGAGGCAGTGAGTAAGGGGCATTCTGCATTATTTGCTTGCTCTCAAAGCATCATCTTTGAAATTCATGGAGAACAGTGTTAGCTCAGTTGCATATTAAATAGTTTTCTAATTAAGCTGTTTTTCATTTCAGAGCTGGAAGGACTGATGTATGCACATGCTGGTTTGCAAATTCATGGGTAAATCGCTCCATTTATGTACTGCACATCTGATGATGGAGGGGGGGAAAAAAAAAAAGCAAATTCTGTTACTTGGAAATGGCTTTAACTGCACTGCATGAACAAAGAGACCAATTCCTATCAGTCCCTGCATTAAATAACTGATGGCAACAGAAACGACTGTGCCTGTGACAGGAGACTAGCTGGGCACTCCTGAATAAACCACTACACCTTCACTTTGAGGGTAGCTTAGCACGACTCCACTCCCAGCTACAGAATTTAGGCTAGGAGCAGGAATCCCCTCCCACCCAATGGTTAACAAGAACAAACAGTGAAAGCAATAGGAGTTACGAGTTCTTCCAGCTGCTGGGAAAGGAGTCCTGTTGGGTTCTCTGCTGCAAAAAACGAGTGCTGTTGGGTTCTCTGCTGCAAAAAACGAGTGCTGTTGGGTTCTCTGCTGCACACTCTCAGATCACCACGGTTCTATCTTAAACACAGCTTAGCGATGGCTCTTAGGTTAGAAGGTGGCGCAGTCCTTCAGGCAAATTAACTGCAAAGAGCATGAAACATTTTAGGTAAGTCTGAAAGCTGGCATGGAAAATGCAATGCCAGCTTCACTCAGCACTTTAAAAACTATTTGGTATGTGCCATGTCATCGCTGGTAGAGTAGGCAGAGATGTATAAAAAAAGGTTTCATTGACATTTAAATATATTTCTATATGAATGTCTCACAGAACAGAAAAATAAAGTCTTTTCATCACAAATACTGCAGCATTAAAATAAACACTTACCAAAATAAACAATGAGTGATATACATATATATATTTGAGTGTGTATACTATAGAGTGAATCATATTGTTGCTTTTTAAGTCACAAAAGCACAATATAAATACGGAATTTCCTGTGAACTCTTTTCCCTGTTGTAATAAAAATACATTCTTTACAGTTAAAGTAAAACTAGTGCAAGTCCATTCTGCTGCTCCTGTTCACCCGGGTGACCAGATCCGTATCATTTACATGGCACTTCATACTTGAAAATGACACTGAAAATTTTCCCTCCGAGACGATCAGCAAGCCAGGAGTTTTTGATAACAGCAAGCTTGAGGCTCTCGCACTTCAAAGCCGCGTAGTAATTGGTGTGGATGGCACGGCCCATGCCTTCAATGATAACCAAGTCTGTCTTCCGTTCTCTGACCAGCACAGCCAAACCTTTATCCAGACGGCTGAAACGAGAGGGCTGGTTTAGAAAGAGTCATCCTCACACGTGCTAACGACTGGAAGGCAGGCTGTTCTGAGGGCTTTGTCATTTGCATAAGATGTGGTGGGATATGGAATTACTGACGCCAATAAACAGGAACACTTGAAATCAAAGGAAACGTAGTTTTAAAAGCCTCATTAACTGCATGCAGGACTGGGATGTCCCAGAAAGCACAGGTAAGTTCTGCCTCCAATAGAGAAACTCATTAAAAATAAATAGGTTAACAACATGAAACGCTTTTCATAGTCAAGTGGATTTCTTGGTCACATGCAGGACCCAAGCTGCTCATGAAACTGTCAGCGTGTCATTGCTGAACACTAACATGGTAAGATGGCCAACAGCTAGTAAGGCTCGATCAATGTTACAAGCCTGTAAACCCAGACTAAGCAACTCTTAATGGTTTTGCGAAAGTGATTTGTATCAGGACAGGTGCCCGAGATGCTCCAGAGCTAAGTCTCTGAACATCCTGCAGCTGGTGGAGAGAAATAACAAACTGGCACTTCGCCACTATACCTTAGATCCAGACATGGAGAACTCGAACCTGTCTGAACCAACAGCAGCTTCTCTTCCCTCAGGGCAGTTCTTTATTTAAAAAAAAAAAAAAAAACAAAAACAAAAGGCAAAAAGGTTAAACAGCTACCTCAGCAAGGTCAAGCAAAGCCAGTAATAAGCCAGACGACAACGAATAGCTAAGGCTGCTTCGCAAAGGCTTCTTTCCCTGCTAGGACTTTGCCAAGAAACAGCGTTTCCTTGCGCAGAAGGATTTAGTCAGCTACATATCCCTGACCAGGGATACGCTGTATGTGGAATAGATGTGTGCTCCTCTGTTCTTTTTGACATAGAAAATGTATGTTTTAGTAGCTTGAGCACTTATCAGGGATGACAGACAAGAAATAGAATTATGGATGTTCAAGAAAGCGCTGTTTTCTAAATTCTTCACCTTAATGGAAGTAAATGATCTGCCTTAGCTAACTTCCAGGTCGTACATTTCAGACACTAATAAACAGTTAAACATGAGCCAAGTATGTAACAAGGAACTTGCTTTTTCCTTCTCTGGCTTGTATGATACATGAGGAAGACCGGTGATATGCTTACTGAATAACTGGATCCATGGCTGCTATCCGCTCAGTGACAATCAGGGACTCGCTGTAGGTGACGTCATTTAGGGCAGGGCCAGAGTTACAAGCCAATATAACCTGAGATAAAGATGTCAGAAGAGTTCACCAATTATTGCAGTCCACATACGGTGTCAGAGCTGCTTGCTTAACATCACCACTGCCTGACTTATTTTGCAAAAGAGGAAATGTGAAGGGAAAGGCTGGAGGCCCAGTCCTCGTTTTCCCGCCGTTAATCAGCTATTTCAGGTCTTCTGACATTATAGACCCTTGCTCAGCAAACTTAGGTCTGACAGAGGCTCCCATCGCTCTGCCAGCTTTCAGAGCCTACTTAAAAGTTAGACTTTGGCATTCCAGGGACTTGGATTATTCCTGATTTAGCTGTTAGGAGCCAGTCTGGTAAGCGCGTGCACTGCTGGTAGGTAACAGACCTTTCACCAATTGCCAAAGCTCCGTTACGTAGTGAAGTCACAATGAAAGCCACTTACCTCTGTCCCTCTAGAAAGGAGCTCTCTGACAAAAGGAAAGACTCCTAAAATTATGTCTATTCCACTGTTATCTGCGAAAATTAAGGCACATTTATGAGGGGGACCCTCCTGTAAGAGAAAACCAACGTATTCAGGGCTGCGTTCACAATTCACATCAGTGAATAGTTCGTGTTATTTAGAACCACTCACTTCAAGCCCCCGCATTTTATACCCTGAAATGACTGGCAATTTTGCTTATCCAGTAGCAGCATAACGCATCAGAACATCACCTACCCTCCACCTTGGGAGAAATCGAGTTCCCTAACGGTGTGTTTGCAGAGTTACTTAAAACAGCCTTTAGTTACTTCACTTTGTTTGAGAGAAGTCTTTCAAACTCCATTAATAAAACCTACAGCTGCCAATCGCAGCCGTGCCCAACGCCAGCAGCTCGGAGCAGGAAGGTACCCGAGAGGCGTCCCACCCGGGGCGGGGGGGGGCGTTAGGCCTCTACACCTCCTGGCTGGAGACTCGCTTCAGGTTTGTGTTTTGTTATGCCGTGCAGCTGGAGAACACCAGTCTCTAAACCAGAAGCAGCAGCATGGGCAGCTGCCTACAGGAAGGCGCTGGCTATCAGGGTAATCCTGCCTTCGTGGCTGTTTCAAGCTAGCACGCTGCAGGGTGAACAGGATTCCCTTCTGCCAGGAAAGGGCAGGATGGACTGCTGGGGGCAGTGACACCCTAAAATGAAAAGGTATTTCCTATTCTCCATTAACCTTTTAATTTGTTCTAAATCTGATGTTAGGAGATTTAGTTCATTCCAGTTCATACCAGCAGAAGAATTTTTATTGTGAACAATGCTTAATTCCTAATAAAACTTTGTCAGGACTTGAAGTTCCCTAATTAGCACTGTTATACATACATATATATATATATATATTATATAACTTTTGTTTTAAAATTAATATGTAATGATTTGAAAAAGTCTGCTCAGGCCAAACCTTTGGGCTATCATTTCCAAGACAGAGCTTCACACAAAGAAACAAAAGCTTTTCAATTAACCTCAACTAAATAGTAATAGAGATCACACAGGGCAAAACAAGCCTTGCTAATTGATAGGTTAATTACTTTCAGCCAGCTCCTAAATTAACACCAGTTTTAGGTTGGCTACTCAGATGGAGGAACCACCCAATGTAATGGCATTTGGACCCAAGTTTTCAAAATTATGGGTCTAGCTGTACAGAAATAAGTGGCTGATAAAGAAGGGACACGATATGGTGACTTTGGAACAGCTTTGAAAGCCACTGGGTTCCCAGTGCTGCAGTTTCTGAAGGAATTCAGCTAAGAAGCTTGGTAAGTAATGAAGCATCAGCCTAATTCCTTTTATTCTTTTCATTATGGTAAGGCTGCTGAATGAGTGGTAATGTGGTACCAGACTTTGAGCTGTCTGAACAGAATTCTGTTAAATCTGTTAAAAACTCCAAGACTAGTAAGGTGATTTTATGAGTAATGTATTTACTCAATGGTTGGTAACAATCGTGGAGTCGTACCTTCAGTCGCTCTAGCCACTGACTGTAGGAATCTTCTAACCAGGGACGTTCTGTGTCACAGACAAGATTCATGTTAGCAGTTGTTCTAGGCAAACAGTAATTCTGTACACTATGGAAAGCAGGAGATGTCTCTTTAAAGATGCTTCAGCATTACAGCATTTGAGCTCAGGTTTTGAATGTTAAAATGTGTAGATTCAGAGAGTTCCTGAGCTCTTAATTATGGGAACAGCTAAATTACAGCAGTCTTGAAATGGAATTTCCATAATAAAGCAATGGGATCATGCAAGTTGGCTATCATAATGCATCCTAGGTGGCTGGTGGTGTACGTCCCAGGACACTATCTCCTTGACAGGATTAGGGCAAGACAGTCTGAATATCCATGCAGCTAAGACTTCTGTTCAAGGAGAGAGGTTTTCACATCTCAGTTTCTTTGGAACACAAACAGGAACATTCCACCAAAACCCTGTAGCCTGTATTTCAGATAACCCTAGCAAGCCACTAATGATTTCTTGTCACCGGGGCAGTAGAACTGCCCCAATAAATGTGTTCACACCTTCTCTACTCTCACATTAACACAATATCCAGTTCCAACCACCACCACAGATCTCCCTATACCTTGTAGCTTTGACTTGGCTTCTTCAAATCCAAACTGTGGCTCAGATTCCAGAACACTGTATCAGAAGAGAAATAGAGGGTACACAGTTAAGCAACTTCATCTCGGATGAATCCAATTCAAACATTTCTTTAGCAGGTGGTCAGCAATCTCATTGCATCAGTTATAATGGGGCATGTGGATAGGTCCAGTGACTGAGAAACAGATATTTCATGCTTATGTTAAAAACAAAAGGCTCAGATAGACATTAAATTAGAGCTCTTATGCTAAAAGAAAAAGGCTTCAGCAATATACAAATGCTTGCAGGCACTAGACTACAGGCAAAAAAGATATCTTTTGGTCTGCAGACCACCATAGAACGTAGTCACAGCCTAGAATATCCGCATGGTAAAACTTTACAAAGTCTAATTTGAAGACTGTGCTACAAAAGTTTTTTAAAGTTGTACCTGTGTGGGGAAAAAAAGGAATTAAAATAACCAGATACAGGTTTGAAAAGCTACTGCTAATGGCTATACGTAAAGTACCCCCAAACACTTAGGTGGTGATGAGGATTTACGTAACGAGACTGCTAGATCCCAAGCTGTCAGTTAAAATATTAACACCAGATGGGGAACGCTTGCCAGTCAAGCCTCCTAAGGTTTCTTAAGTCTAGTACTTAGTGACGTTTAACTCTGTCTGTGTCCCTTAGTTCCTTCCTTAAAGAGAACGAGAGCTACACTAACACGAGTGGCAAGTAGACCAACTGCTCTAACTGGGGTCCGTTCAAGTTTCTGGTTGTGGGCAACATCCCAAGTAACACAAGGCTAAGAACGCCCACGTTTGTTTTTAACGGACTTTTCTTGATTTAATCAGAGGGAAAACTCCTCAAAGATGCAGAAAGGGAAAGGAAGTGCTGAATGTCAGGTGTAAAACAGTGTCTCTCTCCCATGCTCTTGGATCTGTATTATCAGCCCTACAGAAAGAAAGTTCTAGAATTGAAAAATCAAAAATATTTCAAGACTCTTGGCATTAATATCCTCAAATGAATTTGTGGCTGCTGACAGGGTATAAGGAAAAAAGCTCTCCAAATAGTAATAGAAATGTATGTTGATCCAAAATAATTAGTATTTAGTCATCAAAAGAGACCACCCAAGCTAACTTACAGCCCACTGAATACATGCTGTGACAGCAGGACAACTGGAGGTTGCAGAAAAAGAGCGTGGCTTTGTATTCTAGGAACATAGCACACCACGTACCCAAAAGCAGGGCTAATAACAGTGCTACAGGCAAAGCAGCCAGGCTGGAATATTAAATGCTCTATCATTCAGTTCAAACATTCACAGTGACATGTCTGCTGGATTTAAAGGGTGGAAATGTAACCTTTCCCGCACCATACCAATGCTTGTAAATAAACAACCAACATTTGATTAAGCTGAAATACAAACTACAATTAGATTGGTGCATTTTATTTTATTTTTTTAAGAAAAAAACAAATCGGATATTCTGTATCTTAAAAGGGTGCTTTTAAAATATTTAACACCTACTCTGAGACTGCTTTTGCTCCCCAGTCAAAGACATTCCCCGCAAGAAGTCCTTTCACCAGAGCAAACTGCCTCTCCTCCCAGCCTAATGAATCCAAAGATTCGATTACGCTTTGAAAACATTTTAAGGCTATGCCATTTTCTTTCTGCTTTACCTGTAAGAAAGACATGAAACATTGCATTTGTAGACAAAAATTTCTTACCCATCATCAGCTGTCTCAGTCCCAAGACCACGTTCAAGCATTCTCCTCTACGTTCATGGCCTCTAATGGACCAACAAGTTACTGTTATCAGCATGCTTAGTATCAACAAGAAAAGAGTTTCCTGGGATTCTAATAAAAAGCTTCATTAGTGCTAAGATATGATCTGTAGCCCAAGAATTAATTTTCTTAATAAGTTAGAGGTGCAATAGGCCTGGAGCAGATTGGGGAATGGGAGAGTGGACACATACAAAAAAAATTCAGTGGTAGCATGATCCATCAAACCCAGGGGATTACCACGAGCACGCTTACCACTATCAGTTTTACAAAAACTGGAGATTATTTTTTATTTTTGCATCAGGAATTTCATCATCCCAGCTGCTTAGAAGCTCTTAGGTTTTTTTCTCTGCTTCTATCTCCAGTGAGATTAGCGTTACATGGCTTGTTATCTTAAAGAACTTAAAAGTGATGCTGGGTTCCACCTTTACATCAAGATCTTCTCTTGGCAATATCTTATCTGAATTACCAAAAAGCAAATATAAGTAAAACCCACCTCACGCATGTTTTTTTTTTTTTTTACATGTTTTTTAGAGTGAATGTACCATCTGACAATACAGCTAGGGAGAACCTCCTCTGTATTTTGTAGAAATGTATCAACAGTCAGAAAAAGGTCTCTAACCAGACACTGGCACTGTTGTTATTCATATGTCCCCACAGACAAGTGGTGAGGACATACAGAAAGTTATTTTTGACAAATACTGACTTCACGTGTCCTCTCCCACAACCATATTATGTTACAGAATAAAATACAAAGAGTAAACAGTGGCGCAGTGGCAACAAATATTTTTAAGAGCTAGAGGTTATGTGTTTGTATACACTCCAACCCAACTCTGCTGAGTATCTCAACAATTACAAAAGTAATCAAGAATCCTTTTACAGCATAGCAGTAAATTAATCCAGAGACAATAAATACGTAGGAAAGCAGCACAGTTTGGTTTAAGGACAGATTGCCTCAGCAAGCAAGGGAATGCGTGAAGGTTTGGGGGTTTTTTCAGGCCTTTTGTGGACACGATGAGGTGTGGGAGGATGACTATCTGGTCATGAACACACCACCCCTTCCTTTTCTTTCCTTTGTGGAGGAGTGGTGAGGAAAGAAAAGAAACCACACTTGGAGGTAGTTAAAAGAACTCAGAAGTGTGAGTTTGTAGCATTGGTGACTTTTGCACAGAGCCGTTGAGATTGTTAGCTGCTCTGTAAGATTAACTGCTCTACAAGAAAATAATGCCAAGTGTCTTTTACAACTGACTGCAATTTGCATGTTTATTGGAAAGTACTTGCAGAGCTACACATAGTTTTAAATTTGAAAATGGTTTCCACACCATGAAGAGAATTAGGAGAATGAGGAGAGAAATAAAGAAAAATTCCTGAAGTCTGCCAGACTGCAGTAGTAGCCTTAGTATAAAGGGAAATAATCTGACCGTCCTCAGAATTGAAATTCTCGGGTCACCTGTAGGTACTCTGTAATCAGAAGTGCAGGGTTCCCCATGCAGCTTCCTCAGTTCTAAACCGAAGGAAACACCTCCTCGCTGAAGGAGCAAGTGACAACAGTATCTGATGGCAGACACCACGCACTCGTCAGGAACAGGACTGACACCATCAACTCGCTTCTCGGACGTATCGGACAACTGAAGCGGGTAATATTTTTGGTTAGCATTATCCTCCATGAGCACGTTAGCGGTCAAAGGCTTTATATCCCGTTACCCACTGCTGCTCCTCCTCAGTGACAACCAGCAACTGGTTAAGGCTGCTGCCAGGCAGGCAGTCTCTAATCTCTCCCCTAAAAGCCATTACTTACACAAACTTTCAAAGTATGGAAAAAAAGTGACTTGAACTTACATGTTGTCCACCCTGTAAAGCAAGAACAACTTACCTTTGAATAGGGATCCGGAAAATTGAACTCGTTTAAACAGTGCTCCCTTGTATCCAAAAGACTTCTAACTGTTAAGGTACCATATGCACTTTAAAAAGGGAGGGGGGGGGGGAAAAAAAGAGACAGAATCACAGAATCGTTTAGGTTGGAAAAGACCTTTAAGGTCCTCAAGTCCAACCACTAACCTAGCGCTGCCAAGTCCACTAGAAGATCAACTACTTCAAACAAAGTTCTTTTCTCCTCTGTTTCCTCCATAAGTCATAGCACATCACACAAGCACTTACGTTAAAAATCTTTACATGCCACGTGCTAAACTCTGTCTCTAAGTGGTAGATCTACTATACGGTTTATTTAAATACAGGGAGGGAAAATGTACAGAGTAAAGCTACGTACCTGAATTAGCATGCTACCATTATTAATAGCCATATAACAATTTTTAATAATAAATTTTCTGCCGAGAAACATTTTTCCATTAAATTCCAATATACAGGATCCAAAAGTTCTGTGCAGAGAACCTGACGTTTGGCACATCAGCCGACTTAGCTTTCAGTTTGCTCTGCTTCACAACCTAATTAGCTTGTATTTAGCTTTTAGTCAGCTTTTAATTTGCTCTGCTCAACAGAAGCAGCAAGTGATGAAAAAGGGAAACTAAAGACACTTACAAAGGCTGCTGCCTGAGTGTCTGGAGCTTATTCCAGTATTTCTGTCGGAACTTTTCCGCTCTCTCCAGTGCATCAACAGAGTCTGGCTGACTGGCTGCAGCACGCTTTGCCACCTGGTAGAGAAAGGAGGCAAGACTGAAGTTACCAAATGAATTCTCTCTCCATGTAACTGATCTGAAGTTCAGTCTGAAAAATAACCCCTCCATCTGCTATACCGTTCAGTGCCTGCATACTATCTAGTCCCTCCCACACAGTATCTTCCAGCTTTCCTTTACTCCAACCACCGAAGAATAATTTTAAATACCTCTTTTTTTTTTTCCCCAAAAGATTTAATGTTTATTTTCAAGACTGTACTTTCAGAAATTAAACACAAGTTCTAACAACTTATAGGAGGGGAAAAAAAAAAAAAAAACAAACGCACACACGCAAAAGGAGAAATGGGAAGAAATTCAACAGTCCACATCAACCTCCTCGTGCTCTTTTTTTTTCTTTACTACAGTAAGGTCAAGTCAATGTGTTGCTCCTGTGTCTTTCCCAGCCCTTTTCCTCCTGACACACGGTCAATGAAGTTTCTGATTTGGATTTGCTTACTAACTATACGTAGCTCTTAAGTACTAGCATGCACTGACTGAATCCGTTTCACAGTGTAGAAAAAAGTAACTCATGTCTGATTAAATCATGCTCTTTGAATGCAAAAGTGGCTGTAAGTAGGACTCCTCCCAAGAGTGAGAGCAAGGCAAGTATTTTTGGCCTTTGCCTTTTTGGCCTTCGATTATGTAACCATCCTGCTTGCCAGCTCTGTATAAAGCGGTGGTAAGTGCCATTTAAGACACAAGATGCTTTGAAAACACCTTAAAAAAAAAACAAAACAACAAACCAAAAACCACCAACAACAAACCCACACGCCACAGGAGAAGAATACCTCTGCCTTTGAAGGTATCAAGCACTTCCCTAGGAGACTGGGACAAAGTCAAATGCCTCCGTTAACGGGGGAAAGAGGAACTGTACTTACACACAATAGGTTTGACACAGCAGAGATATTTTGCAGGGTAAACACATTGGTCCGCAGAAGATTTACTTGCTAAATATTTGCATCATTCATACAAATGACTGGTTTGTGACATTTACCCCATCCAGTGCCTCCTCAAAGCAGGTGAGCCAGTATTTTCTGGCCATGGCATCATCTGTGAGGTCAACGGTGTCTGGAATATAGGTTGATGGGTCTTTCAGCAGTGGCAGGTTAACAAGGGGTCTCTCCAACCTATCCATTTCAAGCATGTCAAACTAGGTGAAAAACGGAAGAGATTTATTAGAACTTAGTCAGAAACTGATTCATAAGAAATTAAACTAGTGCAAGGGCTACAGAAGTCCATCCACAGTTAAGACTGACAAGTTTGCAGACAACTATATTAGAGTATATGCCATCATAAATAATCCACTCCCCTGCATGGATCATTTATCCATGCCCACCCTATAGATAGAAATTACAGAGTTTCATGTTGAAAACTTACTATAGGCCCTCTATCTTACTATTTTCCTTCCCTTCCTCCCCAGTACTGTCAAATCTGCCGGGCTATCGGGTTCAAAGACAGGAGCACAAAGAGCTGAGCACAGGCTTATTTTTACACATAAGGAATATTGCTATGCTGCTTTACAATTTCCTTTTACAATCCTGATCAAGTCTCCAAAACTTTTCCTTACACCTTGGGAAAACATTGCTTGGGACCACATTTCTAAGGGAAGAGATTAAATACACATGAAATATGTATAGTTACATAGCTCTGTACATAAAGTGTGCCTTATTTCTTGCGTCTAAAAAAACCTGTGCACATTTATCATTATTTTATACAACTATCTAATAGCATTGCATTTGCAAACACTGCATGGCCCAGAAACATTCAGGCTAAGTAAAGATTAAAGCCCACAATGTAACAAGACTTTGTGTACGTAAACCAAAGTGGTTGCTATAGAAAGATTGTTTTCAGCATTAATTCCCTGCTGAAAAGTAGACGTTTCTGAACTATGATTGTTGCAAAGAGATTTCACTTTGTGTGAACAAAGTGAGCCCCAAGCAATAGAAAAATTAAAAATGGAGAAACTGTGGACAGTACATTACAGCTGGCTTGAGACTCCTGTACCACTGCCAGCATGAAAACAAAATCATCTTCTCACAGATTGAAGGGTAGACAAACAACAGGAGATCAGTACATCTGCATAAATAGGTTTAAATCTGCCATATATTTTATGATTAAGAAGGATCGTGTTGTTATTTTTTTGGTCATACTTGTAATAAACAATTTCATTACAGTAATTTCAGTTATGGCAAAGCTTAAAATTGGATATATTTTTTATATATAGGCACATCCCACAAAATCCATCATCTGCAGCTCACAGTGGACTTATATTAAGGCTTGGTCTGGGAAACCATTCAGTAAGAGTTTTGCACCTCATCTTCAGGCCTAAAAAAGCCTAGCGACCGACAGAAAACAGCTAACCAAAGCCAACACCTGCTCCCCCCGCCCCTGCAGCCTCCAGCACGTACAGGAAACTAATTCCTGAAAACTAGGAGGGGATAAATCAATGATGGAGGAAACTTAAAAAAACTTGACATGAAAAAACACTGACACGTGAACCAGTAAAAGACAGTAAAACACGAGCTCCAATATTCTAGCTTCTTTTCAAAAGCAATTCAGTAGATGCAGTATTAGAATATTTTAAGAACCTTAATGTATTTTCTGATTGCTTACTGTATGCCAGTTTCACTGTGAAATCGGAATTACTGTATTGTCAGTGTATTTAAGAGATGACTGGGCTCATGCTCTTCTGTCCAGTTATATATTTCTCTTCTCATAGGAAGTAAATAAACGCTGCTTAAAGACAGTGAAACATCAGATTCAAAATTCTGAAGCACAATATTTCAACCGTAGCAAAATCCAGCTACTTCAGAGAAAGGGTAAGAGATGAATGTTCCCCCCCTCTGCTTTGGTGAAGGAGAATAAGACAAAGTAGCAGCCACAATCTGGTTTTATGAGACATTACATCAAACCATCACACAAGACAGAAGACATCACACATGGCACAAGACGCTGTATCAGTCACTTCTTTTGGTAAGCAGGAGTCCCCAGGGCAAGAAGCAACTAGCTTGAGAACAATTATCTATTTTCAAATCACCATTACTAAGAGAATTGGTTCTAGGAAAGACAACCACATACTGTACCACTCCTTGTTCTCTGCATAGGGTAAACATCAGGTGATGTGCTCATTAGACCAGAACTCCCAGCATAATTCTCTCCCCAGCTATACTGATTTGGATCTAGAAAAGAGAAAGACAGAGACACACATAATCTGAAAATAAAACTGAAAATACTCTCGTGAGTGAGTCTAGAGTCAGCATCCCTTCAGAGAAGCTGCTTCACTACAAAAAAAACATCTTCCCTTGTCTTTAAGCATAATTTTTCCCCTCTAACCCCCCAAAGAAATGTTTCAGCCACTCAGTGAATTACCTAGCTTTAAAGAGCTTCAACCTGAATAAGACATACGAAGTTCTAAAATCACTCTTTTTTTTAACCCCCCCTTCCTTTGTCATTAAGGGCTATAACCAGCAAGCCTTCAAAGCACTATCACTGATCACAGAGATAATTTCTTATTTCTAAATCTAGATCCATTATTAACAAAATATAATTACAAAACTCTCAAAGCACAGTGTAAGTTTCATATAAACACTAAAGCTACTTCTAGAATTTTTTTTTTTTGAGAAAATTTTAATCGAGTTCAGATGTACAGTACTTGCTGCAGAAGCAACTTCTTTAATTCCTCAGTAGCTGGTTCTTTGCCCACATCTATAAAATGGGCATGAAAAGAATTCCACATCCATTATTCTGAGGTATATTTGATATTTACTAAAACCAAGTACCCTTAGCAATCTCACAATATGTTCCGCTATAACCCATATAGTGATGGGCTTGCTAGTACATCAACAAGAAAAAAAGAAATAAACACGGCAGAATTCAACCAAAGCACCCTATACCAGAAGAACGCTGGGCAGAAGTGTCTCATCCTTCACAAATGTCTGTGAGGCTTTTCGCTCTCAAATGAACAGTTTTGAGATGCTGGTCTTCTGCAGTACATTCTGAATTCAGAAGCTGGCCTCTTAAAGAGGGGGAAAGTTCTCAGAAACCACGTTTCCCCAGTTTGATTTAGAGTTATGACAGCTCTTTGCAGAAATGCAGAAGAGAGCCAAATCCTGCTGGCTTCTCAAAGGTGAGCAGGAAAACCAGTGAGAAATTAAGAGGTCCCTGCCAGAATACATAAAACCAAAGCCCAGCATCTGCGTTTATTAGTGCCAAATGTATTTATTTAGGCAACAACTTACATGCAGCCTCTTAAGAGAAACTTGGACATTACACTGACATTTCAGAACACAGCATATACAGAACATAGCAGTGCTGTACTTACTGTCTTGTTCAGCTCCTTTTAAAAATGCCCCAATGGCTCCCAGGTAGCCTTCATGTCTCAGGAACAATGCCTGAACCTCTCCCTGCCACAATATGAAACATTGCAATTGGATGGTCCCTGATGGCTAATATGTACTTCTTTGTCACTAGTTTTACACTTAAATTTAATAGAAACAACCTGAAGACGGTAATATTAATTTGTGCTACATGCTAACACATTTAGTAACTGTAATGGTGCCCCTGAAACACAGCTTCAGGAGGAACTGCTTCATACATCATTCCACAATTCTTAAACAGCCGGGGAAAAAAAAAAAAAATACATGCAGAAGTGGTGCGTATTCTAAGCCTGCACAACCACAGAAGCAGAGGGAAGCCAGTGCCTTCACTAGAAAAGACCGCTACGTCATTCCATGAATATTCAACTCCTCTTGCTTGAACAGGCTGGAAATATAAGGTCGCCTGATTCCAGGTCATCAGCGTAAGCGTGTGCCACTGTGCATCCAACGCATTCAAGGCATTGCTCAGTATCTTTATTCCATTACACTGCTATTTAACGTTCAACAGCATACAGACACCCTGCATATTATCCATAGGCAAGCATTTCCCCCCTTGAATTAGTTAGTTTAATTGTTAATATAATACACAAAAGCTAGGGAGAATAAGAACACCCTCCATGCTAGCAGCGGGGTCCCTTAGCTTTCCTAGGCGAGGCTGGGTGAGACACAGCCTTCTCCAAAGGACAATCAGCTACGTCTGCAGCAGCGACTACAAGAACAGTTAACACTGAGGTAAGCTATAGTAAAAGATCAGCTACAATTCAGTGAGATTTGGATTTGAATCACTGATAAAGCTATTCTTACAAGAATCTAAAGCTGCAGTTTTGCAATTGTTTTCTTGAAACTGAACAGAGTTTTCCAGAAAGGGACTGCAATGGCGAAATAAAGGGGGGAAAAGCAGCATTCAGGAGTCTCTTGCCTGAAGCAGCGACATCAGAAAAAAAGTTGTGTCATCTATTCTATAAAATTGCAAAAGTGCAGTAAATAATCTACCTGTAACAACCATTAATTGAGCTTTTGGATTTGACAGTTTTTCTAGTGAAAAAACTTCAGTATTTTCCACAGCTTCAAAACCTGCAAAGAACTACAGCTTGGTTGTTTTGGGTTTGGGGTTGTTTTTTTGGTTTTTTTTAAACAACAAAAATCAACACACACACCCCCACTGATGCTAACTGCTAACTATCTCAGCAGAACAATCCCACATTGCATAGCCTAGGGGGTGAAAAGAAATAGATGCAAGTCAGCAAGAGGAATTGAATAACAATGGCAGCTATCTAAGAAAATAGTGAAAACTCATTACTTGGCAGCTACAAGACAGACTGTCAATCAAAAAATAATAATAAAGAGAGAGAGGGAGGGAGGGAGAGAGAAAGAGAGGCCAGACAGAACTCCCAGGCAATTCACATTGATTTTACCCCTCCCACAATAGATCTTTATAGCCCTGCCTTACCTACCTCAACAGCAGCCCTCTAAGCTTACTTCATGTGCAAATTCATTTATTAAAAGTCTCCCAACAACCTAGAAAGATAACTAAACGCGTGATTTTGCTATAAGGAAAATCTCCGTTTTCATTACCTTGGAGAAGAAGTTGATACTGTAGGTTATTGTGCGCATAGTAACAGGGTGACCCCGAATAAAGAATCCTCCAAAATATATTTTATCTAGGTTATGGAGTTTGGCATAGAGGCAGGCGAGTTGACCAATGTCATTGCTGATCATATGTAGTAAACTTTTTGCCATATCTTCTTTGGAAAATTCTTAAAGGAAAGAAATAGCAAACCAAATTAAACACAGCTGAAGAACGCTCAAATGGACTGTACTTTCCTAACAGATAGCCTACAGCTGGAGGAAAAAAAAAAATATGGAGTTTGACCAGTCTCTTTATGTGCATAGAAGAGAGGTGTTCCCCCCACCCTGCCAAAAATCTTTTATAAAAAAAGTACTTCAAACAACAAGGAGTGTGTATTTGACTGAAGTTATCATGAAAAAAAAAAATCACTAAGCCTCTGTGAAATATTGCTTGAAAGAAACCCGCTTGAAAGGCCAACAGCGAATGGAAAGAACTCCATTTCTTCTCTCTAGGAACTACGGATGATGGTTCATCCGCCCATCTTTACCTGAGACACACTGCAAGCATTTTATTATAATACTGCAAATAAAATTGCAAATTATAGTAAATCACTGCCATAGGTCCTTTTCTGGACCAAGAAAGCCACATTTATTTCCCTCAGGAATGAATTAACATTGGGCTAACTTGACAGCTATTTTTGTCCTTTGCCTAGACTTATGCAATCCCAAACTGAAAATTTGAATGGCCGCTTGTAAGACAGTACTATATAATATTTTCAATAAAGAAAATATTGTGCAGGCAAAACACATGTAGGCAAGATCATGAAAAGGACTGGCCCAGCTCTGCTTATTAGATCATTATAAACATCAGATTCCCAAGGGCCAGAGAAGATGGTTGCACTTCTCATTAGTTTCAAACAACAGCTCCAAATGTTCCGTGTCCCCTCTTAGCCCAGCATGCATAACATAGGGAAATAGATAAGATATGTTTATGCTGATGAAGCTGGCAACTGTTTTTCCATCCATTTAAGTGTTCACAGGAAGCTGGCACAAGCAGCAAATCCGTGCTGACAGGCAATATAAAGTCTTAACTGTATAGCAAATCTCGGATAGATCTTTTATATACCGATACCTTTATCTGCTGTAGTAGATTTCCCGAAGCTGCTTGCTATCAGATTTCCACTTAGCCCCAGGGTCTGGTAGGCGCCTCCATACACATCTTTCACCAGCATGTCCACGTTTGTGTGCTGTCCCTTTGAAGCGAGTTGCAGCAATTCATCAAATTTCTGAGGGTGAGAAGCAGAGTTACTCCAGCTTTCCTGGACAGCCAGACAGCCTTGCCCATAAACCCAGAGCTCTGCAGCATCTTTACTGACCAAACCTGGGGGTTTTGGCTTGTCTTAGAATCAACCCTGCCAGCAAAAGATACGTTATTTCTAATTACAAGGACTTATTCAGAGTCCATATCTTATCAGACAGCCTGATCTTAAGTGGAGCTCCCTTAATGATGAAAAGCACAAGCATCCTCTTCAGTTATCTGCAAATAATTTGTTGCGTTTCCCCTGAAAACTAGAGCTGGATCAGCACATTTGAAATAGTCAGAAGCCTCATGCATCTCTTATCTTGGAATGAACTCAGAAACACAGTAACTAAGAGCAAACAGAATTCTGTCTTCTTGGAGCATATGAAAAAAAAAGTTTAAAAACCGAAGACCAAATCTGCCTTTACTGTTGCAGAAATGCATTAGTGTCCCTGCATGCAATCTGCATTATACCAATACTTAATTTATAAGTCTGTTAACCCTAATTTCTTCTTTTGCAAAATCAGCGAGAATTAAGAGCAGATATTGTCATGTTCTAAGATTTCTTTTTTTAAAAGCATCAAACAAAATACTGCAAGTACGGGTCTTCCCTTTGACATTTTCTTATTTGGTGCACATGTAACTCTAGCTTTTTCTACACTACTGACATTTAGGGACACCTATTTAAGCCACATGGATCTTTGAGACAGGAAAAAACAGCATGATTTAAGAGCTGAGTTAGGCAGAGCAGTACTAAATCAGGCCTTATTCTGGCAGATTACCAACCTGGGATTTAAGTGACAAACCCCTGGAACCGTAATGTGTAACAAAGGGAGACAGAATTCCTCCTCTCTACTCCCAGACATTTTCCAGTAATCGTGTGCTCCCTGCTTTGCTTCTGCAGATAATATTGCAGGAACTAGGCAGGCATTTCGTGTTGACGAAGAGTACAGAAAATTAACAGGCCACTTTGAGGAGGCTATTCTCTGCTTTACAGACACTATTTGTCCTTGTTGACAAACTCCTTGAGTCCCAAGCAGGATCACTATTTTGCCACCAATGAGCATCGTACCATTTTTGTCCCTATATTCTACCAGTATCTTTTTGCATTTAAAGCTTCCTTTTATGCATCAGCAGCATCAAAAATATGAACATAAATCAAGGACTCAGCCTTGTTATCTAACAGTCGAGGACCACAAGCACCTAATGGAGAGTATTAAAATTGTCCTGAGTGTTGCAGAACTGCCTGTTCTGGCTCTGCACAAGGGCAGCAATTCTTTGAATAAAAGGTAACACACACACCCCCTCCCAAGAGACAGACATTTTAGTCTAGTACACTTCTAGTACACTAATATTGGACTTCTGGTTTCCCATATAAACGTTACGTAAAATAATTATTTCTCCCTATCCAAAGAGTTTGGCATTCCAACATTTCAAGCTTCCTCTTAGCATCTCATTTAATCCCACACCTCTTAAGACTGACATTTCGATACCTTTGTTTTTGTGAGCAGTGCTCCAAGACCCCAGAAGGTTCCACCTCCAATTGAGCTCCCTCCGATCCATTCGAATTTGTCTTCTGTTTCTACCTGTCAACAAATCAAGGCAGATTTGTCTAGAAAGTCCTATTATAACTATAAACACGGTTATATATGAGATCATGTGAGTTTTTTTGAACTGTGGTATTAGTGTAGGCAGAACTATTTAATTGTATAAATGTCAGGTGAGAAGTTATCCAGAGGTACACGTTCCACATACTTATGTCACAAGCAGTATCTGAAATCTTTGTGTTTAATTCTTGGCCAATAATCCTAAATATAGACATTACATTTGGTCCCCTCAACAGGGTGGGGGTGTACCAAAACAAACAAATATATATTAAAAATTACTCTGATCTGACAGCCTGTGTCCTCGTCAGTTAGCATAACAACTTCTCTAAACACCAAATCAAATGGGATTAAAAGGAAACTATGGTAGTGAATGGAAAAGCATTCATAACTCTGTAAGAAATGGAAATTAAAAAGTTTAGAAATAAAATAATGATTTTTTTTTTATTACCCAAGAAGAAACAATTACAAATCTAAAACAATAAGATGTTTCAGATCACCATTACCAAATTCTACAGTAAAACATTTTAGCAACCACTCACCTTCACTATAGAAACCCCAGAGCCAATATTCACCAGTAAATAAGGAAAAATATTTGGGTGGTTTGTCTGAAATCGGAATTCTGTATCTGAATCTTTCTGGTATGCAAACACTTCATGGGGTATGTTCCTTAGCACGAAGTTGCATCCTTTAATTAGGCAGGTCATTACATCTTCTTTATCTACTCTGAGATGAAGAGGGAGAAAAAACACCCTTACATAAATTTCATAGTCCTACTGATAAGCAAGTATGCTTTTAGAACACTAGTTCTTAAAGACTTTACAAACAGGAGATAGTAACCCACACCACATGGCACAAGCCCAGATCTCCTAAAACATGAAACCTACATCTGCATATGTTCTGATGTTCACCTTCCATGCCAGCACACACAGTCCTAAGTTAGGCTGTAGTTACACAGTAACTTTCGTCTTACATTAATCATGCTGTCATCAGGAATAATCCTGTTCCCGGTTTGCTTGTTTACACTGCCCCTTTAGTGCCCTAGCGCTAGCTTAAGTACATGTGCACCCCTGCAATGAGGTAGGTTTGGAAACTTATCTGGAAATTAATGTAACAAAACAATTCCCTTACACAGTTCTCTGTTGCTCTTCCCCTTCCTTCCCAGTCAGGGAAAAAAGCCTCCGCTCAAGATTTCAGCACTTGTTTATGACAGATTAAAGTGACTGCGAGGAGCCTACTTCTGGGGTTACTAAACATAGGAAAAAAACACTTCTCACAAGAATAATAGGATTTGCAACAGTATATATCCTGAGTATGGAGTCTAGGAACATGACATACGATTTAGATGAGTGATGTAGTTAAGTCAGCTAACACTCAGTGACTTCTGTCCACTTCTGTATCTTACGTATTGTTACTGATTTGTGGCAAATTTCTTAAATGAAATACACTAAATTTCTTACATGAAATATCATAAGCCTTGTTGAAAACACAGAAACAAAGCACAAATATACATCTCAATTAATACAAAATGCTTTATGTTTGTCAGGATGGAGAAGGTGCTGCTTGCTGGGCCTGTGGACCAATTAAGTATGTCATTAGCCAAAGAAACAAAAAACAGGTGTACCACATGAGAAAAGGGGGTAATTGCCTCCTCATCTTGATTAATTGATACTTAGTAACAGCCAATAAGGTACTGATGTGGGCTGGTTTGAAAAAAAGTTAACAGAATCCTACCTATCAGAAGAAGAAAGTTATTTGAAAAAGTAGTATAAAAGAAGATGAGCACAGCACCTCAGAGATTGAAGTGTGTACTATGTAGAATTGCAGCATGGGGGGTACCTTGAAGTTCTCCGTAACATCAGGTAATGTTTTACATTGGTATAAATTAATGCTATTTTTATCTATACTTACAGCAGTTTTTTAGCATATGGTGTTTGATAAAGATGTTTGAGTGGTAAATTTATAAGGCTATAAATTCATGAGACTGTCCTTTAGTCTCCTGCAAGCCTATACTTCTGCATGAAGTTTAGGCAGGAGCTATGTGGTAAGCTACTGTATCGTATTAATTACTTCTGAGCAAGCACAGAAAAGTGTTAGAAGCTTTTGGAACCCTAACTTGAGAACCTAGGCAACTATAGATTAGATACAACCAGGAAAAAAAAAAGTTTGCCAACAATATTTTGGCTTCTAACAACAAAATCATCTTGTGGCTTTCATCCTTAGACTTTAAGTAGAAAGACTGACACATTTAAACACACCTCATCACAGTAACTGATCAAAGATTTTCAATTAAAATTCTTGTTAGTAATGAATTTACCTACTACTTTACTTCAAATATTACTTCATGTTAGATACTACTGTAGGTTTTGTGCATGTGGATCTCTACTCCAGTGGCGTTCAACAGCACGTCCAAAGTGTGCTACTGACAGCTTAGTACCATCACTGAAATGCTGCTAGTTGTGGCGTGAAAAGTAAAAGCCATTACCATAATCATGATAGAGGCCAATTTAACTTAAAAATGGAGTAGGTGCAAGTTAGATACTTCATAGAGAAAAGCTGTGATAATACCCTGCTTTCCTCTTCTTACTGTCTTTCTCCTGAACCTTGTGTTCCCTTCTGTTGGCTCTATTCCTGCGCCTCTAGCGTGTCAGTAATGATACAGTTATCTTTGTGCAGCTTATGGTCACTAACAAGTCAATACAGCCTGGTCTGACCAAGAGGCATCCATATATTTTACTGCTTCGCTACTGCAGTGTAGATGCCTTTTGAGGACAGATAGGCAAAGTGGAAAGTTAGCCTACTAAAATTGCTTCAAACAAGAAATACACTCCTACAACTAAGTTCAAGCAGTTCCACTTACTTCAACCCCAATTTCTTCTCAATAAGATCTTTGAATTTATAGGCACCACCACCTGTAGCTTTGATGACTTTTGTCTCTGTATTGACAAGATGGTCTTTGATGAAATCTAGGCAGGTTTCAATATAAGTGTTTTCAAACTTAATGAAGTGAAGTCGAGCTGTAATCTCCTCCTGAACCGATATTTCATACAAAGGTTCATTTTCTATGTCCTTTAAGAGAGAAAAGAATTTCTTATAGATCATTCAAAATCCTTCCTCGAGAAACAAGGTTATATGCTAAACTACTGAACATCAAAACCTGTGCTTCCTTTGCCTTGAAACAGTGTTAATGCTATTAAAATCATAACATCCCACGCTACTTTCAAAGAATATAGTTTCAACATATCTTAATACTCCTTAAGTTGAGAATATAATCAATTCTCCCATGCATTAGACACACATGAAGTATTTCTGTATGAGAAAAGCTATGCTTACATGGAAGTATGGTTTTCTCAAAAGTAACATACTTATCTGTCTAGAAAATAACTATTTCAAACACTTAACTGGCAATTCAAGAACTTCCAAGAAGGCAAGGAACATAACTGAGTTTGCCTGGGCATGGGCTGTCCAAGCCTGAAGCCCTGCAATCAGTCTTTCAGTAAAGAGAACATGTATGACTTATCATCACGTGAATTTACATCTAGAGCTATATTAAGCTTGCAAAGCAAAAGTAATTGCCAAACCCATGCTAATGGCTCACTTCCCCTGGAATATAGCAAAGGGTTATTAACAGGAGCCACGCGTTCCTCTGAGCTGCAGTACAAATGCTTAGGGATGGCTGTAAGCATTAGTATATTCTAGAATGTGTTTAAAATACACATTTCAGTTGTGACAACTTACTTCAGAGTAACAGATGCTACAGAAGGTCATACTTAAACTAGAAGAAAGTTCTAAATAGTTTTATATAGAACAAGTTACTAGGGGTTTCAGATGAAATTTCTGTTCCACTATGAGAAGCCAGTCCAGTACTTCACTCTTAGGAGTCAATTGCATGCAGCTGATTAACGATGCAATTCTTACCTTTCCAGAATGATCAAAGGATCTCACTCTTGCCACTTTGTGCTGCACAGTTGAATAATAAGCCAACTTGGTTAATGAACCACCTGTTAATAAAAAGATGACAAGTTACAATTAATGCCTCACCTTAGAGCAAACAACATAACTTATGTTTATGTATGCTTCAGCTAAGAGTTCTTGGTTTTTAAGATCTCCTCAGCTAAAGCCAGATATAATTAAGCTAAATGCATAATGCAATGAGCCAAAGAACCCTTGTCTGGAAACTGGTTTGGCGTGGTTAACTCCAAATGCACTACTCGTGGGGAAAAGCTCCATGAGTTGAGCCTATGCCCAACTGATGTGGGGATGATTGAAGATGAGCAGAAATAAGTGGAAGTTCTTAACTGGCTAGGCTTGAATGTATATCGCTGTTATTTATCTTGTATAGAAACCCTCAAATTTCTTGCTTATAAGAGGATTTTATAAGTTGGTTTGCCACAATTGAGCAATGCGTGCCACACACACAAATAAAAAGTGTTTCTTCAGGAACGCTTAAGTAAATATTCTTAACCTGATTCCAAGGTCAAACTACAAATTCATAGCTGGTTAGAGGATGACTATGTGCTAAGTCACTATTTTGCAAGATTATTCTTGGCTTTGGGGTAACGAACACCTAGAATGATGTTCCTCAAGCATACTACTTAGTGATATTAGCAACATGCAAGTCCAAGCAGACCAGCCCCATCACCCTCTTCTCTTCAGGCCCTGTACATCGCTGCTTACATCAAGGCAATAAAGCTTCCAATTCTCATCCTGAAACAGAACTTAACCACTTGCCCTATCTGTGCTCTTTGCCTCTTACCTGGAAAAGTAAATTTATTAAGTCAGACTGAGTAACTTCACTAACTGATTTTCCTTAAGACAAAAGAATAGCTACTGGTGCTTCCAATACCTCTGGTATTTTAATCAAGTAAATCCTTGAGCCTGAAAGTAGGAGGCTGTCAAAGAATGCTTATTTTTGTTAAAATAAGCCTGTATTTTTTTCCCCCTTCAGAAGGAAAATGCCTCTTCAACTATTCCTGAGTATCAGGATCTGATTAAGCTATCAGTTTGTTTCACAAACCTCTAAGCTGATTTGGCTGTTGGAGGAAAACCCCTTAATTTTAACTGCAGAAAACATACCCTGGACTGTAGACCATAACAACCCTTATCTATACAGAACGTCAGTTCCAACTGCATCTTGGAACAGGAGCACGAGGCAGGCAGGCACTGCATGTATCTCAGTGCTACAGGCCTAACATGAGGTTGAATTTAAGTCTGCATGCATTACTTGCCTCTTGCCAAAGATCTGGCACGTTACCCCCTCCAGCAAGTTTACCATGCATCTCATAGAACATGCTGCATACAGGACAGGAAGTAATTATGACCAACGACTGGGTTAAAATTAAAGTCCCAACAGTAAATAAAAACCTAGCAATGTTAAATCATAACATAATGGCTAAATTCAGTGGCCCTACACTCCGCTGCCTTATAAAACAAGTGTAATCAAGAAATGCAGTATGGGCAAGTGAAAAATAATCAGCTAGTGCTTGCAGCTTTGCCTTTATAACGGTATCCTCATCTCTTCCATAGTGCTCGAATAAACAAGAACATTTTTGCAACCCGTAGGAGAAAAATAGGTGGCTTTCTCCAGCAAAATACAAGTGAGGTCAACTAAGAGTGATTGCTGACAGACACTTTCAGTAACAAAAGCAATAAAGCTTTCCTGACCTCAGGAAAGCTATTTCTGTGTACTAGCCAATGCTTTAAAGTTTCTGGTACACAAAATTCAAACTCTGTTCTGCTAGCTCATTGCTTAAAGGTGAGGGGTTTTTTAACTTTTAAAAAAACAAAAGCTAACTCGGTAGCTTTTCACTATGAAGAAAAGCTTCCTTCCAAACCTCTCATAGAGGAATCATGAACCTTGTGTTGGAATGTCATATTATTTGTACAACACTGATAGTGATACAGGTGCTTCAGCAATTAATTTATCACCAGATAAATGGTATGCAAAGCTATGCTTTATACACTTTCCCCTTCCTCTCCCAGTTTTTAAAGACTTAAATCTATTCAGAACACCAGCTGAGACATGTAACTAGGCTTTATAACTAATCCCACAACTCTAATTCCACTCTGACCCACAGAAAGGACCAATTCCAGCTGTTATTTTAACAGGCATGAAACACGTAGCTTCTGAAGGAGTTAAGCTGACTTGTGATCTGACAAGATTGTATATTATGGTGCATGTATTCTTCCTGCTACACTACCCAGAGCAGTGTTAGCCAGAGGACTAATGGAGGTCAGCACCAGTACCACAAGGTACTGTGGCTGAAGAATTGGGTTTTTTCTGGCATCCCTGCTAAACAGTTCCACTGACCTAGTAACTGCAAAATGGAAGCAAGCTGTGTGAACTAGCACTTTTGGTTGGGCAGATCTCCATGGAATGAATGCTAATCCCTGCACAGGTGAAACTGCTGTTAACAGGCTTAGCTCGGCTGTGTCCCAGCATGGCTTTTTAGTAGGGCCAGCTGTGTCAGGACAAGGGGGGATGGTTTTAAACTAAAACAGGGTAGGGTTAGACTGGATCTAAGGAAGAAATTCTTTCCAATGAGGGTGGTGAAACCCTGGCAGGGGTTGCCCAGAGAGGGGGTGGAGGCCCCATCCCTGGAAACATTCCAGGCCAGGTTGGCCGGGGCTGTGAGCAACCTGATGTGGTTCAAGGTGTCCCTGCTCCTGCAGGGGGGTTGGGCTGGGGGACCTCTAGGGGTCCCTTCCCACCCAAAACATTCTATGATTCTATGGCCCCCCACACCAGTGCAACTCCCTGCTGGGGAGCTGTGGTGCTCGGGTGTCGGGGTGAGGCGCGTTACTCCCTCCGTCCCTTGGTGCAGGCTGTTGTACACCCGGGAATGTAATGTTCCGAGGCTTATGCAGAGGACGTGGGGTGTTCCCGGGGGCGACTGAGGACGCAAGTGCAGGCAGCTGCTGTCACAGGCCCCCAGCCCACGCATCCCTGCAGCCACCCCGCCTGGCCAGGGCAGGCGGACCCGCAGCTTTGCCAGCTCCGTTTCTGGAGCGCGGAGGAGCGCGGGCAGCGTCCCGAGGGGTCCGCCCGGGGGGCAGGCCCGGGCCGGCCGAGGGCGGCGGGTGCATCGTCCTCTCGCCCGAGGCCGCCGCGCAGCTCCGGGGAGGCGGCGCCGCCGCCCCTAGGCCCCGCAGCCCCGGTTGGCGGGCCCCGTTCCCTTTCGGGCAGGGCACCCCCCGGCTGCCTCTTCCCCCCCCGCCGCCGCCAAGGGCAGCCCTGCGCTGTCCCTACCCCGCTTCCCTCCCCCGGACGGCACGCCGGGGCTTGTAGTGCCGCTCCCCGTCCTCGCCCGCCCCCCCCCCCGGCCTCCGGCCGCTCCCCCCCCCGCGCGCCGCAGCTGCCGGCCCCCGCCCGGTCCCCCAGCGGGCGGGAGCCGCCGCCCGCCCCTCGACCGTCGCCCCCCCCCGCCGCCCCCCCCCCCCCGCCGCCCGGTTACCGATGTCGATGGCGAAGCGCTTGGCGTTCTCCAGGTTGCGAAAGATTTCGTCGGGCGGGAGGGTGATGCTCTTGTCCAAACTGCCGTGGCCGCCGCCGCCGCCTCGCCCGCCCCGCTCCGCCATTTTGAACGCGACCCACTCCTCGCCCGGCCTCATCGGCATGCAAATGTATGCGCATACATCTACATGCTAACGAGGCCGGCGCATGGATTATGCGAATGAGGCGGGAGCGTGGGGAGGGGAGGGAGGCGGGGCGGGAGCGGCTGGCGGGCGCGAGCAACGGCCGGCGCCCCGCCCTCCCTCCCCGGCCGGCGGCGGAGGGGCGGGGGCGCAGGGCTGCGGCCGTTGGCCCCCGGCCCTCAGAGGCCCCCGCGGGCGGGGTGGCCCCGGGCCCGCTCCCGGCTCCGCGCTGCGGGGCTCGGGCGGCTTCGTGCCGGTGGAAGCCGGCGAGCCGCGGCGGTCTGCCTCGGCCTCGTGCCGCGGCTCTTGACATCGCCTGTGGGGTGGCGCGCGCCCGGGGCAGCTGCGCGCGCGCCTCCCCCTTCAGGCGAAAAAACCTTAAGACTTAAATTCCCCGCGATCCCGGCCGTTTTGTGAGCGGACACGCGCCCCGGGGACACGGAAGGTACCGCGATGCGGCTCGCAGACCTCATCAGCAGGAGGTATTTCGGTGCTCGGGCGTCAGGCATACGTTTTCCCGACGTCGCCCTTGCCGTGACCTTTCTTGCCAAGCCCCTTGGGTCTGAATTCCCGAAGAATCTGGTGTTTAGCCGTGTCTCTATTTTTGTCCCACACGGAGCGCGCCGGGGTTTGGTATTTTGGAGCTACGTGTTCTCCGCTGTGGAAAACAGCATCGCGGGGGGGGGGGGGGGGGGGTGTCCCAAGCGGGCACAAAACTGGTGAGGCAATTAAATACCAATTCTGAGTATCTTTGCTTTTGCTGAAATCTTTGTCTGGTGTCCTTTAACCCCAGGGGCCGCAGGGAAATCAGCTATGCGAACAACTCAAGACAGCGTAACTTGCTGGATTTATTAATTCGATTTTTATTTATTCTTGTTACCGTTAAAAGCTTCTGCGACTTCGGAAGTTCAAGACAATTTCTGGCACAGGTTATACAACTGGTGCAGCTCACGCCTAACGTGCCATAGGATCCTCTAAGGACAGTAATGAATTCACATTCTCTCCCCTGGTGGTAGGGTACCAAAGAGTAAATATAATTTGTACACCTGCCTTTCATGAAAGACTTTGATAAGTATTTCTTGTAAAATCGACAACAGAGCCGTAACTTTCTTTCCTATAAGGATATAAAAATGAGCTTTTGCCTTTATAAAAGGCGTAGGTATCCCAAACCTCACAAACAGCACTCTGATTTTGTGAGCAAGGCATCCTGAGGAAATTTCCTCTACGCGGTTTGAGTTATGGTTTAACCATTTTCAGAGCATGCTCGGTACAGTCTACAAATATCATAGAACCCGTTACAGCACCCATAGGACAGCTAGGTTTTCAAAGGTGTCCAGAAGGCTACCTGCTCTGCTTGAGATGCCTTGGGCCCCCGGGCTACAGCCGCAGCCGGGCGGTCCCGGTGCGGGTGGCTGGGGATGCTGAGGAGTCTCAAGGGGGGCAGGTCCAAGGAGCGGGCTCCTCCTGAACGGACACTTTTGAAAATGCTAGCCTGGACATCTTAGAAGTTACTGCTTTCTCAACAGATGTACACGTACAACCTCACTAAGGTTAAGAACAGTCGGCGTTCCTCTCTGAACAACTCCTCTCAGTCCTCCTAGCAGGAGGATTACATCTCACGTTCTTTTAGAACAACTTCGTCTCCACGTGGTGGGATCGTTTCAGTCCTTCTGGAAGAAGGGAAGCAGGCATCCGAGCATAGTAATGCTCTGCAAAAGGAAAACATTCTTCCCTACTCGTGAGAGGAGTGGGGGGACTTGTATAGCAAGTCACGATCTCCTCTGGAATATGAGCAAATGTCCAGGAAACACATGAGCATACTTTTGGCCTACCAAGGCCTCCAAAGGCTGCAGGAGGGTTTCAGTGCTGCTTGTTTTGCAGGGGGCTGGTGGGTGGAAGCGGGTGCAGAAGAAGAACCAGAGTCCTTCGGCACTGCTTGCGACCTCTGGAAATGGCAGATCAGCTTCATCCGGGTTTCTGTGTTTGCTGAATGGAGAGACAGGAATTGCAGAGCTTCTTTGAGGCACCAAGCGTACCCTTCACAATAATCCTGCTGTAGGCTTTTGGCAGATGCTGCAAAAGCTGCAAGGGCAGAAGAGGAGAGAAGGGTTACACAGGGAGACTCAGGCTGGGGTTTTGCCTAAAAGTAAGGGCAGCAAGCGTGATCGGGGCACGTGCTCACCTCGGCTGTATTTCAGGTAGCTGACGGTCATCTCCAGGATGTCGGCTTTCTCCAGCTTGGAGTTGGGCTGGTGCCTCTGAAACTCCTTCTCCAGGAGCAGTTTCAGCTGCTCGATGCTGCTGTTAATCCGGTCACGGCGCAGCTTTTCTACAATGGGTTTCCTGAGCTGTAACACAAAAAGGGAAGAGAACAGTTAGCGGTGAGGCTTCTCCCTTCCCATCTCTGTGTAGCCTGCTGCTGAAGGGGCTCAGCCCTGCTCGGCTTTTTGCCCTCGCGGTCGCAGAGACAGCAGATACTTACTCTGTTCTTCTCTTTGGGCGTTAGGATTTCCAGGGAGAGAGCACTGGGTGCCATTATCCCAAGTGCTGGTTTCAGCTAAGAGCTCGCTGGTGAGCAGGTGGCCAAGGGAGCTGGGAGCTCCTCTATTTATACGCAGCGGCTGCATACAAATGTATGGGTCCTCAGCGACTTGGAGTTTCCCACAGTCGATAGCCAATCCATGCCTGCCCCGGGACAATAGAGAAAGCATCTATTACAGCATGGCAAATTGACTGTGAATTGCCTGGGGATAATACCCTGCTCCCAAAGGAGCAGGTGGACTGGGGAGCGTGTGACACAATGGGGCTTGGCATCGCCGCGCTGGGGTAAGAACGTGGGAAAGCGTTTGCTGTCATTATAATCAAACTTCTGCCTGATGTTGGGAACGTCAACATCTCAATGTGCTGCCTTTTCCCAGGCTGTGGTGAAATTAAGCACAGAAGACCGATCCCGGGAAGAGATAATGCTCTGTGCCCACGACCGAAAGAGAGGTTGAAAAGGAAAAGATGCAGAATTAGAGGGACTAAACCCTTTCATTGACATTAAACCGTGCTTAGATGAATATAGTACCAGATAACTTTCGGGCAACTAAAGACAAAAATGGAGGGAAGGACCTTTAAAACAATTTGCACTAAGCACTTAGCTTGAAATATTTTCCTCTCCATTGTTTAAATACTCAAAGTCCCTCTGTAAGTTGGAGTCAGAGCTCTTCCTTGCTGTTGTTTGGGTAATCTGGCCTTTCCTATAGCAGCCCGTGACATGTAATGATTATGATGCCTTTCCCAAACATGTCCTATTTAATTTCATGCCACTTTGCAAATGCCTCCCTGTTCCCTTGGTCCTGAGTCTCCACGTAAATATATTTTCCCTTTACAGATCACTGAGATGCAGTGAAGAGTCAGTTCTTGCCTATTACTTTGTGTTATCCCACTTGCAGAATGTACATACAGGTGCTAGGATACCCTGTGACTGCTCAACCTTGGGCTTTCTCAGTATACGCGCCACGTGTATTGCAATGAACACAGGTAACAAAGTGGAAAGGACCAGATAGAATCCAGGATCAAAGCTGCCTTTTTGTGAAATTTTTTTTTTCTAGGCTATTCTAGGTTGCCTACTCAGGTCTGCTGGCTACACACACACACACCACACCCCCCCACACACACCCCCCCCCCCCACACACACCCCCCAGCACAACCCAGTACAAGGCTAGTCATGTTTAAGATCTGTCAGGCATGTGAGGCCTCGTATTGACAAATTCCCAGTTATGCTTTATGGTGCATGTCTTGCAGTATGTGGCACTCTGTGGGTTTAAGGGGAGTCATGCATGGGCATAATTTTTTTCCTTAACACATATTGCATGGTCAGAGGCTGGAACAGGGAGTAAACCTAGATTGTCACTAGTAGCTGGCAGGTTGGGGACTTTAGTTTTTGAATACCTGTTTCTTACTACAACAATATTCACAAAACTCCCTACCCATTTCCCATGTCTGCCTTTCAAAACCAGACAGGAAACCTTTCATTTCGCTGTCAGCAGCAGTCAGCCTGTTTCACCTGCCCTCGGCATCCCTCTCAATGTGCCAGGGCCAAAACCCATGTCTGTGGGTGCATAGATAGCAACATGTTCCAGCGCACAGAGAGTTGTTGCATAAAAGGATATGATCCTGCAAAGGATGATCCTGTAACTAGCTATTAACCTGAAGCTTACAGAGCCCCTTTTAACCCCCTGGCTCCTGATGGCAGCAATTTTCATCGGTCAGCCGTTCCCCCCTCCTCCCTTTCCAGCCCAAAGACATTTTACCTTTAGATGGACCACTTAGGCTGTAACATTTTTACTTGTTGATGGTTGTCAAAACCCAATAATGGAACAGGGAGTATGAGTCCTGTTCAAAATCAGTTCCCTGAATTACTTGGTCAGCTTGGAATCGGCAGTATCACTTGCAGCCGGGGCGATCCCTGGCTGCACGGGCTTGTGCCATTACTGCAGCTTGAAGTCAAGCACGGGGCTTTGTGCATCTCTCCCGGGGGTCACATGAGGTGGAGCAGACAGCAGGTCCTGCCGTGCGCCGTAGGGGAAGGAATATGTTTGCAGCGGCAGTGGGCATAGTGAGATGGGAGAGAGGCTTTGACCCAATTTTGAGTTCTGGAAATATGAAATGAGTGGTTTTAAATAATGCCATCCTCTCCCCGGCACAATGCCCCTGGACTCCAAAGGGCTAAACCAACTCCCACTGATTAAAGCATTATCCCTTCCTTTAACTGCTGGGCAGATGGTGCAGCAGGCGTTAGCTTTCTTCTCGGGACCCGCAGAGGCACGCTTCTTTTGTTGACAGTTTAACGCTGTGAATGGGGCGATGTGGGAAATCCTCGGAGCTGTGGACTCGCACCGTCTGATGTGAATGGTGAACCAGGCACGCTGCCGTGCAGCGAGCACACGGAACAGCAGCCCTCTGGGTTCGCAAGCTCCCAGCTTCTTTCCTCCCCCCTCTCTGTCAGCTGAAAAGATAGCAAACCTTTAGTTCCCCCCTTGCCTGCTTCGCCTACCCTCTGTATACTGTTGATGCATAGAAGAGAAATAAATATCCCCCCCCCCCCCGGCTTTGGGGCCTGAAAACTCAATGGCAACAATATTTCCCAACTTCAGAATAATAAATTGTCTAGATTAAAGCTGTCCCTAGAATATATTCATTATGGAACTGGGCGCAGTATGCGCTTTCTGCAAGAATTTAGATAAGGAAAATAAAAAAATCTTGTACTGTAGGCAGTACAGTTGCTTCTTGTTAGAAGTCTGTAACTAGTTTGCTCAGTCTGGGCTCTTTTAAAACTCAGCTGTTATTGCAACAGTCTGTCCCACTGGGACACGTTTGTGATCCAAATCCCTGTCACTGTCCTCCCTGTCTGTGGGAGGAGTTTGTGCCTCTCTCGGACTGTCGCTGCAGAGCCCGAATGAAAGATGGATTGTCTGAGGCTCAGAAGCAGGGGTTTCCCTGTTTTTGGAATGAAGGATTAAAAGAACAAATCCCCCAAATTGCCAAACATGTGGAGTTGACTAAATAATGTGGCACAATAATTCCCTTCTTTGGAGGGTGGTTTGGTGTCTGGACCCACTCTCGAGAGATGACAGCTATGCTATGGACACAGAGGCTTGCTTTCTTAGTGGCCTTGTTCCTCTGTAAATCACAGCGGTCATGAGTTACATCTTCAAAATTACACATGAAAACAGGGAGGTGTGTCCACTCTCACTCGGTATAGATATCAAATTGTGTAAGGGAAACCAGAAATCTGCAGAGTTGTCAACATCTATACTCACAGCCCTTGCATGTCAGGCAGGAGTCCCAGCTTTTCCTAAGGCAAGAACCACCACCTTAATTCTCTCCAACTGTAGATGCTCACCGTTTGACCCTGAGCTACGGTGTGCAACCTGTGGGCCATAGATTGCTTTGAGTTGAGGAACAACCACGGAAGATCCAGGAAAGGCAACTATCCAACCCCAAGACTGTCATCGGTAGGCTTGTGTTCATTGTAGTCCATAAATCAGAACAGCTGGAGGACCGCTAGCCTAGGACATTGGTACTGGGCTATGGAGCTTTCTGCTTCTGGTTTGTAGGTGGAGATTTCAGCCCAGCTGCAGATTTATTACACAAGCTGTTTTCACAAAAGCTGCTACTACTTGTAATACTAATTGGCAGCTTTCTTAGCCCATCGGACACTTAGCTTTCCGGGGAGGGGAACCCAGTGAATTGCAATGTAGCAACAGGTCTGGAGGAAGGTGGGCGATCAGGGCAGAGTACAGAAACTGAGAATTTCATTGTCCATGTTATGCAGATCTAAAAGGCAGTGCTCCCGTATGTCTGGGGCTGAACTTACAGCATACAACTTGATGGCTTAAAGCTTTCCTTTCTATATCACTTTTAGAGTGTTTTTATTTTAGACCATTTCCTATGTTCATGTCAGCCTGTCTCAAATGCTATTGATGGTGTTTCTAAAGAAATAATTACGATTTTTATTTTTTCCGTGCCTTCCTTAAATGGTTTAAAATCTTTCTGACAACCCCTCTCTCGACACCTATTTAGTGTCAAAGAGCATAACGTTCCCAAGTTTTAAAAGGGCTCTCGCATAATACTGATCGATCAATGTGCTCCTTGGGAAAATAGCTCTCCAGATGGTCTATCGGGACAGGAATTGCTGGTCATCACAATGCAGAGCCAAAAAGCGTCACTAATGTGGGCTGTTGTGAGGCACGCTTCCTTTGTGGTCCCTTTGAATGTCATAAATAGGAAAGAAAGTGTGGGAAACTCTGCGAAACTCAGGCCCACACTCTGAGGTTAATAGGGGCTTTGTCAGGAGAGTATTCCTGGGCTGTGGGATCAGCATAATAAACAACATCTTCCCTAAGGGTGGGAATGTGTTGGAGCAGGGGAGAGTCACCCCAGGGGACAGAGGGGCAATAAGAAGCTTTGCGTTCAATTATTATAAGTGATAATAATTAATAAATTGTAAACATAACCTTTGCTGTGCTAAGACTGGTGAAACCAGAGGTCTGGCTTTTAACTCTCGCCTAATTGGTAAACTAAAGCCCAAGAGGGGCAAGTCTTTGGCTGGCAAAAACCAGAAGCGGTGCACTTGCACCAGCCATGGCTCTGACTCCCTGGAGCAAACGGAAGCTTTCTGGTGGGGTTTGGTTTCTTCCCCCTGCCCAGGAAGGAGGTGCTTTTTGTTTCTCTCCCTTACACCACGCTACAAGCAGTAGGTCTGAATTGCACGTACGTTAACAGCTAAGCGTGATCGACTCCCCCGCTGTAGCCAGAGTAATCTAAAACGGCCTCAGTGGAAATGAGAATCAGACCTCGTGGTTTGAATGACAGATTTATGCCGATATGGGTGGCAGGAGTTCTGGGCTGAGAAGTCTGGCTGCGATCTCACGTGAGTTTTGCACAGTCGTCATTTCTACAGCCTGTTCCTGCGTTAGCCTAGAACTAGGGGGACAGGGTTCAAATCCAACAGTTTGTGCGGCTGCTCTTTGGTTTCCTTTTCCCTTTTCTGTTCATGCTGTCGGTTTTAAACAAGCTGCAGCAATGCTGCCAACCGTGGCATTCACAGTGTGGCTTCCTTGGGTGGTAACACATTAGCTGCAGGAGACAGCCGACCACATGATAGCAGCAGGCTTCTCCGAGCCACGTGCGGCTCTGTTCCCAGTCCCTGTGGTGCATAGTCAGGCTGCGGTCTGCTTTGGGGCACATTGCATTTGGACTGAGTCAGAACTCCCCCAAATTTCCTATGTGCAAACTGCCTTAATTAGGCTTTATTTAAAAATGCACAGGCATGGGTGAACAGCTTGAATTTTGCTGGGATTCAGAAGCGTGTGCTAATTGACAAAGACAAGTTGAGCACAGCAAGGTGAAGTGACTTTTTCAAGATTGCTAAGCAACCACAAAATCTAGAAATATCTCTTCTGAATTATTTAGTAGTTCGTTAGCAAGAACAAATCTATCTGCAGCATTGGTTTCAGCCCCTGATGAATTGCAGAGCTGTACCAAAACCCCACCTTGTATTGCATCGGCAGACAGATTAAGAGCACTCAACCAGCTCGCACATTCAGGGTACAATAATAAGCAAAATGATCCATGCGACCATAATGAGGTAGAGAAATATGTCCTTGACCTGGCTAGCTGGCGTTTTGGCCCTTTCCAGACGTATATCAGGGTTTAATCACAAACCAAGTGCGGACTGGCCAGGTACAGCTAGCAGTGTTTGAATGCAGTTGGACCTCGTCAGCGTAGCAGATCTGAGTTTGCTTAGTGCTTATCTAAGCAGCCATTTGACAAGATCAGATATTCTAGGTTTCCTTTTATTTAAGGAAAAAAGCATACGCTAGAAGGGAAATTTTTCAAGGGCATCTCTCCCAGGGAATCTGAGGAGAGTTAAAATTGTTGGCCGATGGTGTTTCGTGCTGTTACTACACCTGTGAAGAATGAGAGGGTTCCCTGTCGTATATCCAAATGAGCGTGTTACTGTGGTTAGGTAATAGTTTTGTGAACTGATTATTTGTGCAGATTTATTTTACTTTGAAGAGAAGGGCAAATTAAAAGTGAACAGTCCCCACTGAGCAATGAGTGAGAACTCTTCTGAGGAAAAGTGAGTGAAATGTTATTGGGGACAGCGCTTTGGAGAGATTGTTGGTATTTAAGGTGCTCAAGGGTGGGTTTAGTATCCCCTTTTTGTGCTTTTCTTCCTCCTTCCCCAAATAAGTTCTGAATCCCCTTTTGTGTGTTCACCTCATCCATTCCCTCTTTGCGTAGCCATGTGGGAGAAGGACAAGCCCATCCTTTACGGCCGGTGCTGGTCTTCCTCACATCACCCGAGTGCAGCCCACTTCATCCTCAGGGGCTGGGAATCATGTGGCCCATACACAGAGAATTGTAGAAAAGTCTCACAGGGCTGGAGCTGAGACTATGCCCGGCTGCCACAGTGCCCTTCTCTTCAGCTCCCGGGAAGCCCGGGATGCTGGCTTTGGGTCACCCCGCTGGTGCGAGCCAGGCAGGCCAGTGGCTGTAAGCCTCCGTGTAAGAGGATGTGCTAGGTTTGTTTTCTGAATTGAGGTGGGGTGAAAAAATTAAGGGAGGATCGTCTGAAAGATACTTGGCCGAGAGACCATCTCTACAATAGGCTGGATAGAAAGAAACTTGGAAGCCTGGTGGAGTGTGGCGGTTTCTCAGCTCCGAGGCACAGGCCCTATTCATGGTGGTTTGGACCCTTATGTGGAGGTTGGAGAAAGAGAATAAAATGTTTGATGAAGAGTATGGGGAAATAATTTAGGAGAGGAAATGCTTTTTCAATCTCTGCCATGCAATTCTGTATACTTTTAGCCACATACAGGCAGATTTCACTTCAGCAAGGAAAGCAATTCTGTTATTGCCTAGCAGATTTCGTGTTTAGGTAACAGAAGGTGCTAAAGTTAAAAGACATCAAAAACTAGCTCACCCCATTGCGGGTAGTTTCAAAGAGGGAAGGGTAAGATCCCCAGGCAGAGTTAGGTGCCAAACGTTTTGGAAGTTATTAGTAGTTTTGCATGTTGCTACCTCTTAAATGGACAGAAAGTGTAAGACTGAACTCGGGTTGGCGGGTAAATTCATGGGGAATGGGGTGGGAAATAAACTGTGAAATCAGTGATGTGCTGAAGTCTAAATAGGTTGCTGTTAAGCATCTGAGTTTACACTTCTCAGTATCTCACTTAAATTTCACCTCCATTTAAATTGTTGATAACTTTTGCAGAGGTTGCTTCTGTGCAGGATCTGAAATCCTGTTCTGCCAAATGAATTTCACAGATACAAGCTATGTGCTGGAATGAAGGGCTCAGAAATATGAAATCTCCTGATAGATCCCCCCTGCAGGAGTCCACATCCAAGGCTTAACCCAGGAGTATTAGCCATTTTAATCATTTCAAACCGAAGGATTAATGACTAAAACCTTTTTTATTGTATTGTACAGTGAAGACACCAAAGTTGAACATCACACAGGATGAATACATCACAACTTTATAAAAGCTTTTTAAGCTCTTTAGCATGTTCAGTGAATGATTATACAGTACTTATTGCCTCCCTCCCTCTCCCTTTTCCTTAAGATATATCACAGGCATTTCCTTTACAAAAGGCATCAATTATCCCTCAGCTGAGAGTAGCACGTAGTGACATTAAGAGAATTTTCCCCAGAGCTATCTGTTATCATCGTAACTTTCTGTAAGAAGGTGTACTAAAAATGGCATAGGAACTTCAGAAGAATCAGCATTTCTTAATAACAACTTTCACTCAAAAGGTAAAGGCTCAATACTCTCTTTATGATACAAAATACATTCTTCACAGGCCTCCTTCTCTAGGAAGGTCAATACATTATCTAGGGACAATGGAGCACTTGAACCAGTGACCCGGGGAGTTAGTGGGAAGATTTCCACTGACAGCCACAGGCTCAGCAGCCCGGCCGAGCAAACGCGAGATGGAAACTGAATGGCGTTTGGCTCTCTCAATCACTGCAGAACTTGCTCCTCTCTTTGGCTGGGAGCCACCGATAAAAGCAGCAAATTTGCTGCAAGATACAAACACATTCCTTCACTATGAAGGGAAACTGCTCAGCAACCCTCATTCCTTGTGACAGAAAAACAGTAACTGCCCCCCTCCCACCTTTGGAAAGCAACGTTTCCTACTTTAAAGAGGAACTATTAAATCACAGGTCCCTCTAGTTTTTGTAGCAAAACATAGGAATAAAGCAAAGTTCAGCAGGTCTACCAGGGTCTCCAGATGGTAGGAGCAGCAGCCACAGTCTTCTGGGCAGGTTGCTTTCTGGCAAACAGGCAGGGTGACAGGGGTGGACTACGCAGAGCGGGAGAGTACCTGGCATCTGCAGCCATCTGGGCTTTGCAGAAATGCTTGATGAGCTGCACCTGAGTTTCCTTCTTGGGTTCATAGTAGGACAGAAAATGCATCGCTTCCTTGAGGCACCGCAGGTAGCCACTGTTAAAGTCCTGCTCGAGGTTCTTGTGAGCGAATGCTAGAAAAGAAAGAAAAGCAAATGCAGTGGATTAAGATCATGACCAAAACATGGGACAGTGGTGATTCGTGCATTAAGTTTCTTTCAAGAGCCTGAGTGCATGAGCCTTGTGCGTGCGGCCAGACCTGGTGTGTTATGGCCCCTGGGCTGAACAGGGGGGCAAAGGCCTGCGGGAATCAACTTTAGGTGGCGCGCAACGCGTGCTCTGCACTCACTCGGGCTCTGCAGCTGGCTCTGCTGCTTCAGGTAGCTGACAGCCACTTCCAGGATGTCGGCTTTCTCCAGCTTGGAGTTGGGCTGGTGCCTCTGAAACTCCTTCTCCAGGAGCAGTTTCAGCTGCTCGATGCTGCTGTTAATCCGGTCACGGCGCATTTTCTCCACCACCGGCTTCCTCAGCTGTAAGAGAGGTGGAGCAGATCATTAAGGATTTTCTGAGACCTCACCCAATTTCTCTTTCTGATGCCCTGATACACGTGTTCAAAGATGCTTTCTTTTGGTAGGAGAGCTTTGCCATGCTGACTACCTGTTCCCCACTCGATTTAATTTTTAAAAATCCAGATAGTTTCCTTTATCTCTCTTTAACCTATCTGCCTTCCCCCAGACCACTTTCTCCCTCCTTATCTTTTCCCAAGTAGTATTTATTTGATAGCAGCAGCCCATAGAGTGCAGAGCAGCCTTTCCAATCCCATCAAGGGCTCTACTTACTTTATTCTTTTCTTTTGGCAGCAGTTTCTCTTCCACGTGGATCATGATGGTGTTACTGGGAGCCATTCTGAGTGCTCTCAGTCTTGGACACAGACCCCCACGTCAGGCTGCTGTGCTGAGCGTCAGACTGGGCTTTTGCAGTCGCCCTACTGCCTCTATTTATGTGCCGGAGGGGTTCGGCAGATACTTTGCAGTCACCCTACTGCCTCTATTTATGTGCCGGAGGGGTTCGGCAGATACGTGAGCCTGGGGATCGCTGGCGTTTCCCACAGCCCCTTGGCCAATCCAGGCACGCAGCTGAACAATAGAGGGAGCATCATTAGCGCATGGTAGATTGATCGCAAATGCCCTGGAGAGAATAACCTTCTGCCCACGCTGGCTGGTGGTGTGTGCAGCGTGGCTCCTCGGGGCTGCCCGGGGATCTGGGAAAACCCTGACCCTCCAGCTGGTCGCCCGGGAGCAATTGCATTCCTGAGCCCCGGCATGTGCCAGTCGCATTTCTGGCGTGGAGGAGGCGTGCTTTTGGGGGAAGGCGGGAAAAGAAGAAGGGGAGCACTGTTAGGATCAAAATCAACAGCACCTAGGGCATCTCTCCGCTCTTTCTAGAGAGGGCACTCTACAGCTGGCCCCCCAGGTGCTGTTTGCCAGCGTGTGGGTGTATTTGCGCTTGTCCATACAGTCATTACACTTTTAATGGGTGAGCCAAAGTGTTACTAGTGTGAAACGACAGGTTTGTTTGCATGACATTTCTAAATGCTGTGGAGAATCTAGAGTGAGGATGGTGGGATGTTGGATGGACAGGGTGAATAAATAGGGAATGGGAAGCAAATGGAGACGGTAGCCGCTGTTTCTCCTTTCACACATGGAGGTCTGTCAGCCTGTTGCACCAGTGTTCTCATCGCCTTCGTTAAGGACAGCCACACACCTCTGAGCAGAACTGCGCCCATGCCTCGTTGACCCTGTAGCTCTTTCTTTTCCCTTTTCTGCTCTCTCTGTCACACAAGCATTTACAGGATGGTTAAGATGGGCTAAAGAATAGCATCAGATTCAACCCAGAAGCCCTAGGCCTTGGGAAGTCAGAGGCAGGTCACGTATGGGATTTCGTAGCTGAGGCCCATCTTAGGACCTCAGGGAGGTCAGTTTTGCTTCTGGCCTGAGGTTTCTGGTGCGCTCTGTTCTCTGACCGAGGAGCATCATGCTGCCCCACTGCAGACCAGACCTGCCGCAATTTGCAGAATGTGAGACCCCAGAGGCCACGTAATTGCCCCCCTGAGTAACCTGCAGCATGTCATCCCCACTCCAGTTTCTTATCTGGAAAATGGGGATTGTGCTGCTTGCTTGTATTTGCATGAAAATTTCAATGAAAGTTAAGCAAACATTATTTCTTTTGTGGTAAAGGCAAGAAAAAGAATGGAGTTGTGTGGACACTTTAGGTCAATTTGATTTTGTCTTACAAGAAGAATCTCTGCCTGGATACAGTCTTTGAGGCAGCACCGAAAATAACCCAGAACCTACCTGAGAAAAGCTCCTGCCATCCGAGGGCCCAGCCTGTAGCACCCAAGGCAGAGGTGTGCTCGTCTTCTCCCAGTGCACGGCTGGTGCATGGGAGTGCAGCTGAGCATCTGGAAATGGAAACGGTGGCAGGAGGTGTGCAGTGAGGTAAGAAAGCCAAATTTCTTACTTGGAAATCCCGGAGTGAAGCCTGAGTTTAACGGGCAGTTGATGGGAAGGAGGGAGGTGTCGCCGAAAGAGCCAGCTTCGTGGTTTTCATTGTCTGGGCCTGAATGGGCTTAGCTCTTTGTGAAGGGCAGATGTTGTCCTTGGAGCCCTTTATTCCCTGTGTTGTGGGAAAGCCAGGAGACAAGACATCTCATGGACGCTTTGAAGCAGTGAAAGGATTATGGTACAAAATAAGATACAGCTCAGAGACCATGCCCTAGCTTTTGCCAGATGTAATAAGGTGTTGCCCTTTTTCCTGTGCTCTTTGGCTGGCCTTCGTCCAAAAGTTGGTGTCCTGACTTATCCCTTTCCTAGCGAGGGAGCAATAGCAGCAGGCCTTGGAGCTAGGAGCTGACAGGTAGGCTTGTACCAAGCTGGTTGAAGAGACTCTTCAGTGTCAAAAACCATCTTTTTCCCAACTCCTGAGAAGCAGCCCTGACCTTTATTGCTGTATTATAACTGATGGCCAGATGGTCTTTTGGGAGTTGGATTCTTTCCCTTTAAATCATTCAGGCTCAAGCACCATCACTAATGTCCTGAGTAGTTGCATGGCACACTTCTATTGTCCCAACAAGAAATGTTATCAATGGGGGAAAAGTATGGGAAACGCAGAGAAATTCAAACCCACGCAGCCTGGTGCTAATAACTCCTTTGTGGAGCCTGTGCTTCTGTCAAGGCACGATGAACTCGCGTGGCTTTTTCACCAAGCAAGGCTGAAAAGCACTGGTTGCACCAGGCAGGCAGGGGTTTCTCAGGGATCTGTGTTTACCAGGAGAAAGAGGCGACACGGGGCAAGGGGGCAGAGGTGCTGGTTCACATGCAGGGGTGACTGGAGGAATAGCGAGCTCGGCCGCAGCACTGGCTGTCCCGGGGGCCGCTGGTTTGCTTCACCATGCCTCCGGCTGCTCTTCTGGGAAACGGGAGCGGTGCTGTTAGCTCTTTCACAGAGCCCTCTTGGAACCAGGAGCTGAGCCAGTATCTGTGGTGGGAGGCAGGGACAGGGATGCAGTGGCCCTTGTGCTTTCCTGGCACCACTTGGGGATATTGCTTGACCACCTGTGAGAACCAAGTGGAGAAGGAGCATCTCTGGGGACAGTGCTCCTCTGCAGTGGAAGAGCCAAGGGCGGCCTCTTCTCGCTGTCTTGCGGAGGAGTGTCTTGTCTCCCCAGATGCTGGGACCCTGGCAGAGATACTTCTTTTGTGGGCCACCCCTTTGTCACCACGGCTGCCCGGGGAGCAGAGCCTTGCAGGGTCTGTCCTGAGTGAGATCTGATCCCCAGTGGGCTTTTGTCTCTTCGTCAGGCCAGCCCATGGGTATCGTTGCTGGAAAGGCTTATTGACACAGGTAAAATGGAAGGCGTTTTAGGACCAAGCTAGGCCTGATCTCATTTTCACAGGGAACGTGTAGCGTGACTGAGGAAGGCAGTGGCAATGACAATACCTACCAGCGTCCCAAGTAGAGCTGGCGTGACACATCTGCATGGAAATCATTGTCTTTGAATGCTTGATGGAATTATTGGGTCTGTATGCTGTGCCACACTCGTACCTCGCTATTGCTGGGCGGATGTGTCCTAATGTTTAAGATTTCCTGGATTTTAGCACCGCAAATCCCTGCAGTATTACCACATCCCTTCATCATCCTCATACTCTCATGACTTGCTGCGTGGAGGTTTCCTGGATGAGGTTTGAAAAGACAGGGTACTGTCTATTTGAGGTGAACCCTAATGATCCTTTGACAGATTTTAACTTAGGAGCCACTGCTTACTTTGGTGTCACAGACGGAGATCCCTTCCCCAGGTGCACCTAACCCTGCCCACCGTGTTCTGCTCGGGGCGTTTCAGTGATAACAACATTCTACACAGTAAATGGTTTAAAAAATGGTTTGGCACGGGAGGTAATATGTAAAGAAATGATCCTGCCAAACTTGCTATTCAGGATTGGCGGCTTCTGCTCTCACAAGCCGAGCATAATTCCGAACCAACAGTGTGGAAGCGTAGTGAAATCTGTCTCTTTCAGGGGAAAAGGTTATGTTTTTATTAGACCTATTGTATAAAATATTCCATTAAATGTCATTAGCATGGCATTATCTTGCCTCCTTTAGACATTAGAACCCTGGCAAAAAGGGGTCTTTTATTACTAAACTACATTCTTCACAGGTTTAACCTTTTAAAATTAGTTTTTCTTTAGATCCAGAATGCTTAATATACTGCCGTTCCCAGGTGCATAAGTGAAGGCAAGTGGACTTTGATCATTAGGAAACATATGAGACAATTTGATCTGTGTTTTCAGGGTTATTGGAGACAAAAGCAATTTCTATCGCTGCTTGTGTGGGTGACCCTGAAATAGTCATGCACCCATGGCATAGTCTTTCTACAGTAAGTATTCCAAATAATTAAAAATTAAGAAGAATTTATTATTTTTCTGCGCAGCTGAAATTCCCACAAGTCACCTTTCAGCATATTCAAGAGTGCACAAGAGGGATTTATTATTTCCTGGTATATCGGCTCTGAAAGGTCTGGGGATTACAGCTGCTTTGCACATGAATAGCTGGAGTGTGTTGTACAAAAGGCATGGTCTGTGGGATAATGGGGTTGGATGTGGGAAAGCGCTGACCCTGGGGGAGAGCAGGCTGGTGCCTGATGGCAGGAATCAATTATGTCTCAAAGGAACACATTGCCCTGGGAGCAGGCTTTGCGGGAGCCACCATGTTATGTGTTTGCCACCCTCCTCCTTCAAAAACCCAGATAAAACAACCACAGAATATATCCTATCCTTCTGCTTTTACCAGGGCACTCGGCTACACCTTGCTCTATAGTGATGCCCGTCAGTGCTAAGTTCATGATGATCTCGGTAACGTAACTGTTCCCATCTCGGTAGCAGGGCTGAGACCCAGCAGATCTCTCACACGTGCTGCCCAGGCGGTTTTGAGTTTTGTGCTGAAGTACCCCAGGTGCTGCTGACTTCAGTGGGAGCACACGCTCCCCAAAAGTCCTCTGAAATAGGCAGACCCCATCAGTCAGACGCCTGCTCGGCGCTGGCAGAGGGAGGACAGCCTGTCACCAGCAATGAAGCGGGGGCAGCAAATGCTGACGCTGCCGAGTTCATGCACGTCCTTCCTTGTCTTGGGTGGGGTTTTTTGGAAATCTGTGGTGTTCGGTTCTTGCAATGGGCTCAGCACCCCTGAGGACCTGGCATTACTGCCAACCTTTCAGATGTCAAAATTTGGGCTTCAAGAAACAGGCTGAAAGTCATAGGGATTTAACAGAAATATTACAACGTTTCTAATAACAATAGAAGTATTTTGATGGATTTTTTCTTTTCTTTTTTTACTTCTTTTCAGCATACTGAGGATTTGGACTTTGTTTGGATTGCTATAATTAATTTTCTCTCTTTATAGAATCGTGAGGCTTGGACCTGAAGTCTTACTAAAGGCCAAAAGTATTATGAGTCTCATGACAAAAATCACAGGACTTAGCAAATAGTGCTGCCAAGCATTTTGGCAAGGAGAAAGTATCCTGCAGAGAGAATATTTCAGAAGGGCAGGTTGAGAATTGGGAGTGTGGTTTGGGAGGTCTGGCCCCAGCAAACACTTGCTGTCATTGACAGGACAGGAATGGTGTGTTCGTGCCAGACAGCAGGGCGGTCACCTCTCCCCTTCTAAGAGCAGCAATTAATCCTATCTGCATGTGTCAGGTATTTAATCACTCAGCTCAGGCTAGGGCAGCGGTAGAGAGGGGAGATAACAGCCACAGGCTTCCCTGGCGTCCCCTGAGCCTCGTTTGATTGTTCCCTACCTTGGGAATGAGTTTGTAACCTGAAGCTGATCCTCCCATCTGGCCCAGTGAATTTCTCCCCTTCCCTTCAGCTCAGCCTGAGTTTTGGGATGTAAGCTCCTACCGCAATCCACTTCTCACGCTTGGTGGCTGCCAGTCACCACGCCGCGGAGCGCAATGGATGTGTGTCTGGGTGACAGTGTCGTGGGGCTCAGTGTCAGGTCCTGCCCTGCCAGGCAGGTGGATTTGGAGGTCTGAGGAATGTCTGTGCCATCTTCAGCTGGCAGTAGGATGAAGAGATCATGCCTGATAAAAGCAGGCACCTGCCTTGCAGGCAAGAATGGTTTTTCAAAAGCTAGATTAACCTACTTCTGAGCCAGGCGAAGGACTAGCAGAGGGGCACGTGCAAGAAGTGGCAGACCTTGGTCCTCACAGGGCATACAAGGCAGAGTTTGGTGCCCTCATCACCATGCCACAGGGCAAGGCACACCATTGGATGTCAGGATCGGGGGAATCTAGTGCAAAAAACAGAGCCAGACTCTAAAGAAAATAGTCTAGAGAGCGTTAAGAATAGGACCAGGACCGCCAGAACATCTCCAGTGTAGCTGGAAGCAAAACCCGTGCCCTACAATCATCTGCAGCACTAGGTGCTGGGAATCTGACATGAAGTCACCAGGAACTGCCATCAGGAGACTGCGCAGACATCTTTTGTATACGACCAATGATCAGCACACACTGTAGCTGCAGATTCCTTATAAATTCCCCTAAATAAATTTCCTTATATCTGCAGATTCCAAATTCCCTTATAAACTCAGAGATCTCATGTAATTTGGGACACACTGCATCCTCTCCTCTGAGGAGCTCCAAGCCCAGAATCACCATAACTGCTGGGAGGCAGCTGATAGCAATTAGATGGTGCTGACAGACAGATCTGCACAAGGACTACAGACAGCTGCAGCTTAAGACAGAGGTTTTGACAGGTCTTCAGAAGCATGAAGAAACAAATTAAAACTTAGTTTACTTTCTAGAGAGATGGAGTTAATTTCTGCTGAATAGATCATTACGTATTTGAGCAAGGATTTGAGTGCATCTTCCTTTTCAGCCATTTCACGGGCTGGAACAAATTGTACTAAATAACATTTTCTAAAACCATTGCTGAACCTGAGTGCAAAGGAGAACTTCTGCATCCACTTGTCTAGGTGGTGCGTGGCTGCGAGTGTGGTCCAGGCTGGTAATCCAAATTCTCCCACAAGCTAGGGAGCTGGCTCCTTTTCAGAGATGCCAAAGCCCCAATTAAAACAAAAGTGGGTGCTGAGCATCTTTGCAAACCAGATGTCTCAAATAGCCACTTGGCAATAGAAGCACTGCAGCCAGCAGGCTATTGGAAATATTGAAATTTTGGTTTTCTCCTGTCTGCCTCATTTTTCTTCCTTTGTAAAACATTGCTAATAATGCATCCTTATCTCACAGAGGAGAATTCATTAGCTGGCATTTGTAAAGCACTTTGGAAATGCAAAGCCAGTGCATTATTCCTAGTCTTCTGGATGCTTTCCATGTTATTAAAATCAGGATTTCAGAAAGGCTTATCGGGGATCAAAACAGCATCCCAAACTTGAAAGGAAGCAAGACTGTTAAACCATCAACTGTCGCCTCCCCCTCCAGCCAGATGTTAAGCCCTAAAGAACTGAAGTGGCACAAGGAATTACTTTCCCAAGTTCCCCCAGCTGGGCTGACAGGCCTTGATCAATGGTTTTCTCCACAGTGAGTGCTATGCAGATGGTCTACCCAGAGCAAGGTTTCTGTGAAGTACAAAGGGAAGTCAAACACCATTTCTAATTCAGCTTGTAGCATGGCACACTTCCTTTATCCTCCGCCTGAATGCAGTGAATAGGAGAGCAGTGTGGGAAACTGGAAGGGACTCTAAACTCACACAGTCTGCAGGGCTGTACGACACTCCTGTCCTCAAACCACATCTGCCTGTGACAGACAGAGGGGGAAAGAGTGACAGAACGAAAAATCAGATTATAAAAACTTCATGACGGGAAAATAAACCCCGAGTAAAAGGAAAAAAAAAGTGAAGGAAGCTGCGCACAGAAATTGTGCCAGACTCAAACCAGGGCCTGCCAAGCAGCAGAGCGTGGGAGGGCTGGGAGGCAAGGACAGGGAAAGGAGCTGCAGGAGCAGAATCTTGCTCGCCCACCAGTAAGGCCAAAGAAAATTGTCCCACTGGAAGTGGCAGAAGTGGTTTCAGCCCACACTAAGGCTTCTGAGCCACGTATTCTGCTTGCCACTTTAATTCCCCAGCTTTTTTTAATATGTCCCAGGAAACACAGACCCTTGATACTAGTCAAGCTGCTCATAAGCTTATGCAAACTGTTGCAAACAGATACAGAAGCTCCTCCAATCCTTAATTGCTCTGGCATGTTAATCTGGATTGCTGTTTGCTGTAATTTAAATATGGGGTTTAACACATGACCGGTTTCCTCCTGCCAGCATGGAGATCTTCTGCTGTAGGCGAGGCATTGCCTCACTTCAGCTTTGCCCAGAATAACGTGGGGTTTTTTTCCTAGGACGTCCGTGGAGTCACTGACAGATACCAAGAGACTCTGCTACCAGGTACCACCTGACAGTCAGACTGCCCACACCCCAGGTTGCTCAGTACCTCTGTCTTGCTATTCTTTTCATCAAAGGCTGGCCTGCCCAAATACGACGGCAACCATTGCAGCGCATCACCTGTAATGGTACAGCAGGGCACCGATGCCCTAGCTCCACGTCTCAGCTGGTGTCCTTGAGCAAACCTGGAAATACCAAGCTTTGAAACGCAAATGGTGCAGGTCCCACTCAGGCAGCCATCACGGCAGCTTTGCAGTGGGGTTTTTGCACCTCTTTGCTGCACAGTGCTAAGGGAAGAAGATGACTCCTGTGACCATGAGGATATCGTGATGCTTTTGTGTGACCCAAATAGAGCTATAGGAGCTGGGCTTGGCTTTTAAGAAAATTAGATCAGATTTTATACCAGCAATTCTATGGGGAACCTTTTCTCTTCATCAATACCTCTAAACTATTCTGTGTTGCTTGGGTGAAAGGAATGGGAAACAATAGACGAGTTTCTGGTATTGGTATCTGGCAGGTGAAAATTCAGGCTCAAATTTTGCTGACTAGGATTTTGATAAATTCCACTGCAGGTGTAGAGGTAATTTGTATTTACACCCATTAACTGGCGATCAGGAAACAGCTCTGGAGGTACAAAAGCTGCAGGCCAAATCTAGAAGTTTGCTTCACCCTTCGTGGAGTCCAGAGTTTGTACTGACTTCAGTGGGGACCCAAGTAAGGCCCTTAGGATTGGACCCATTTTATCTTTTGCCTCGGGATGGTCTGTAGGACTGTCCTAATTGAGTCTCCTACATTTTGCTGTCTTTCCCATTCTCTGTTCGGGAGCATTGCTCTGTCCCTGCTCCCATGCGTTTTAGCTTTCTGAATGACTTACTAACATAAGGCCATGGAAGTTTGTGTACCTCCCGGTTTCCCACACCATTTCTTAACTACATTCATTCCTGCCACAAAGGAAGTGTGCCTGACTACAAACCACATTAGCAATGGTGCTTGCCTCTGCATTGTGTTCAGTGGGAAACCCTGCTCCCCAAAGGCCATCTGGGCAGCACGCATCAGGAGAGAAGCAATGGGAGCAATGAGCATCTCTCAAGGCTTGGGAAAGCAGCAGCATCTTTAAGTCTTCCTAAAGAGCTAACATCTGGCAGAGATTCTGGGGGAAGGCTAATGCCGTATTTCAAACATATTATCCAGGGTCTTGGCATCCCAATAAGTTTTCTATGCAATACTGTGTATGTTTGGAGCCCTCACAGAAGGTGTGTAATTCAGAATTCATTATCCTTAGTGTAAAGTCCACTGACTCTGCTAACTTAGAATAGGGAGGAATTTTTTGTTACCGCTTTTCTTTAGGATTTCCAACAAAAGCAGAAGCGGAGCATCTCTTTTGGGTAATTGAGCATCTAATTTGAGTTACTCTGCCAAGATGGTCAGTAATTTACTATTTTTTCCTCTCGCAGACTGTGAAACCAAAGAGAAAATAAAAAGCTATTTTAAATATAAGTTTTTATTTTAGATGCTTTAAAATTCGTGTGTGACACCAAGTGAGGAAGTAGAAATCTCAGTGGATTTACAATCTGGGGGAGATTTTGCTACATTCACCTCACAATAATATGCTGAATGTTGTCATTTTTATTACCGCATGCGTTCTAAATATGTGGGGCCTTCCGCCTCTATAATTAAGTGAATTTCTCAAGGCCACAGAAGGTTATTTAGCATTCAGCCTACTCAGTAGCAGGCTTTAGGTCAGTCTGGATCCTAATGGAGAAGAAATTTTGAGCGCTGCCCCCTTGATTGTGCCAAGTGCACAACCTCTACCGCAGTGCAGTCAGGCCAAGACTGGCTCTTACTCCTTTCCATTTGGCTTCGGACTGGCCAAGTGTTGGGCAGCGGAGCTGTTCTGGAATCCCTGCTGGGAAAGCTGGTGCTGTCTTTGCTGGACTATGCTTTTTTTGTAAGGGACCTGAGCTCACCTTGCTCTGAAACCGAGTCAGTGGCAGAGTTAAAGGCAGGAAGGCTGAAGGCTTGGGTTACAGCCACAGTGCTTAACCATGTAATTACTTAACAGCAGGAGGAAAAAAAAGGTCCATCACATCCCAAGTGTGCACAGTAAACAGCCATGGAACAGGACTTGATGCTTGGGATCCTGTAAAAAGTCAGGTAGGCATTTTTATCTCATACAATTCATTCCTTCAGGAGGGTGTATGGAAGTTACGTTCTTGGAGCAAGAAAAGAGATCGAGGTTTTCATTCTAACTTGAGCCAAACGGTGTAATAGTGAATTAAGCAAAATTTCTACCACGGCCAAGGAGAGCAAGGTGGCTCAGGCTAGCATGACTGCTCCCGTGGAGTTAACTTCGTAATCCCCTGGGTGCTGAGTGGAGAAACAAAAGGTTCATGTGTAAAATCCCACTGTAGAGATCCCGGGTGGAATCAGCAGCGGCAGATGTGGGTGGCAAAGCATTCAGCCTGGCCTGGCTCGGCTGAGGGGCTGCAGCCAGCTCTTACCTCCCTCCCTCCCATCTTCAGAACCATCAGGCAAATCCCAGAAACAGCCAGAGCCTGCGCATGCAACAGAAGAAAGCCAAAGGCAGACCAAGTCACTCAAGTCATACATGTGCTCTGCTACAGTTTTGTCATGGAAACTTAATTTGTCCTCCCCCAAAATGAAAGTCCTATGATGCAGGAATGCAATGATGCACAGACTTCTGAGAAGCAGCCTTAGTTTCTTGTGTACTGTGGGTAATTGCAGGGCAGGCACCTGATGCTTTAAACAGCTTTGTTGGACTAAAACTGGAGTGCCTGTTTATGCGACTTGTGCTGGAAGGGGAAATTATTGCTGTTCCTACTGCTGCTTATTAGTGAGTTGATCTGGAAAACAGAAACTGTCTCCAGCAAAGCTGCTAGTGGACCCTGCTGATCACGGGATTGGCACATTTCTTCTTCACGCGCTTGATTAACGAGCTCAAGAAATGAGTGACTACTCAGGAGTTTCTGTTTCAGGGAATCTCCCCAAGAGGGATGCACGGAGTGAAAGATTGGTTTCAGAGGTGGCATTACATGGGCTCAAAGATAATCCACAAGCTTTGAGGAGAACATGTGAAATGGTGCCACAAAAGCTTTCCCACAACTTGACATAAAAGACTCGGAGCTCAACAGCTGCCGCTCTGTACGAAAAGAAGGGAGCCTATTCAAGAGCAGTACAATAGGGAGGGAAAGGCAGAGCCTGGAAGAGGTCATTTAAGCCTTACCTGGTCTTACAGATAATGAGTTGCAGAGTGAGAGAGAGATGTGTCCATGTGTATGTGTAGTCACATTAAAAGACATGTGTGACCACACACATATATATTAATATATACGTGAGCACACATACACATGTATTAATGTAAACAAAACCAGTATTTACTTACTCCCCTTTTTTTTTTTCAGTAAGAGATCCCCAAGCATAAGCCCTAGCATTACTTGACAGTAATTTATCTGATTATTATTATTCCTGTATTGAATCTTATAGAGGGAGATCCTGATGGTCACAGAGAAAGGTGTTGAACTCATCCGGTCTCCCAGCACATTTGGAGTAAATCGGGGACCGGTTCTAGATGTGTGGTTAATGTTGCTGCCTGCCTGCTTCGGCCTTCTCGTGGTGTAACGGGGCAATGTTGCCGACAGCCTTGCTCTGCACAGGTCAGGGAGCATGTGCGGAGGATGCAGAAAATGTTCTGCTCTCTTTTCCTTCTTCCGCTGCTCGTGTGAGGTTGGAACTCATAAGAGACAGCAGCACTCGCATGGGCAGATAAATGCAGGCAGGTCTGGTTCGGGTCTTCCCGCATGAAACTCTGGCTCTGTGTTTATAGCATACAAATAGCAAGACCGTTAACTCTTCCAGCTGCAGGCATCTACTGAGCAAAGACTGTGCACCTCAGTATAGAAACTGCCCCGGTGGAGAATGAGGAGTCAGGAATTTGGTTTCTAATAATTTTATAGGCTATGTGAATTTCTTCTGCACTCAGTTTTCCTTTGTGCCTAGATTACATGAAAATAACTAGAGTAAGACACATTTTGGGGAGGAAATAAGAAAGCAGCATGTGAGACTAAACTGATCCCCAAACACTCCCAAGATCCTTCTCCTCGCGGATTTATCTTGCAGATATTTGAAAACAGAAACTTAAAGTGCTTGTGACATGGCTTGAGAGTGTTCTGAGGAGGTGCGTAAGGTACCAAGGGAAAAGAACAGAAAATGTTTTCAATAACTAGGTGTACTTACAGTTAAGTGTATTTATTTGCAGTAAGCCAAACTGGAAAAGCTGTTTTCTGTTTCACGTGGGAAAACTGGTGCCACGGCCACGTGAGGGAGAAAAACTGGCTCTGGCTTACTGAGAAAACAAGGTGAGCGGATTTAAAGAAATTCTGCTCTTTAACTCAGAAAGCCAGAACATGCTCGTGTGTGCATGCCGAAGCGTGTGCCTGCGTGCGTCCCCAGAGAGGAATGCAGCCCCACGCCGTGGTCTGCCCGCAGCAGTTTATTTCCCGCCACGGGCAGCTGACCTCCTCCTTCCTCCACGCATGTGAACCCAGGGCCGCGTCTGGAATGCTATTGATCTGCAGCATTAGTCAGCAGCCTCTTCCCATTGAAGGCCAGCTCTTTCCCAGCTTCTGACACGTAATTCTGATCCCAGCCTTTCACGCACCACACACTCCCCACCTGCTCATCTGGGAGAAGGTCATTATCCCCGGGCTATTCACTGGCAATGGAGCATGCAAGAATGGCTGCTTCTCTTATTGTGCTGCCTGTCTCCCCGATTGGCTGTGGAGTGTGGGAAACTCCGCCGCACCAGAGACCCACAGCCTCTCGGAGAGGTTGCACGGTATAAATATCGGGCAGAGGCAGCTTCCAGCAACACGCTTCCCCTGGACTTCCACTCGGAGACCTTCCTTCCTTTCTCAGGACAGATGGCTCCCAGCACTGTTTTCATGGAGCCCGACAACCTGCTGACACCAAAGGAGAAAAACAAAGTAAGTTTAGGAACAGTGTCAGGCAACAAACAGTCCTGTGAAACGGCAGAGAGAAGACCCTTCCAATAATAGGTCTCTTTTCCTTTGCTTTTTACAGCTGAGGAAGCCGGTGGTGGAGAAAATGCGCCGTGACCGGATTAACAGCAGCATCGAGCAGCTGAAACTGCTCCTGGAGAAGGAGTTTCAGAGGCACCAGCCCAACTCCAAGCTGGAGAAAGCCGACATCCTGGAGATGACCGTCAGCTACCTGAAGCAGCAGAGCCAGCTGCAGATGAAGAGTGAGTATGGAATTTTGTTTCAGTCTCTAGCTTACTGCGAATCCATGACAGTTTTATGTATCTCTAGCCACGAACAATTGCTCTAAACTATTCTTTTGTCCCCCTCCCTCTTCTCTTCCCGTCTCTAGCTGCAGGATCCTTCCATAAAAGCTCTCAGTTTGACTTCAGAGAGGGCTATTCTAGGTGTTTGCAAGAAGCTTTCCATTTCCTCTCTCTTCATAAAGTCCGAACTGAAACGCAGACCAAACTTTTAAGCCACTTCCAGAAGAGCCCGTCAGCTGCTACAGAGGTCGCCTTTTCCCCTGGGAACCCCAGCACCCTGAAGCAACCATCTCCGAAAGATGCCAGTACTCTCTGGAGGCCCTGGTAGTCAGGGGCATCCTTCCGTGGCGGACCTTTGCCTTTTACAGTCCCGAGGAAGGACCTGACTGCATCTGATAGTCCAGCTCTGATCCTCTCTTCTGTAGGGAATTTTATTTCCCCGTGTATTTTATTTATGTGTGAAAAGAATGACGTACTTTTGACTTTCATGGGATCCTTTGGCAAAAGTTCGGGCATTCTGTTGAGCGGTGTTGAAGCTGCGTAGGCGCTGGCGGTAACAGCACGCAGCATGCTGCCCCATCAGGGGGCGAATGTCTCCAAAATGAAGGAGGGTATTTTCGTAAATGTTACAGTTGTGACGGACAAGAGTTGCTGTAGGAGAGATTTCTCTGATAATGCTTGTAAGAGCCATTGGCTTTGCTCTGGCTTGACTAGCGACGCTTGTTTGCTCAGTCACTCCAGAGGATAAATTTACTACCCCTTGGTTCATGCACGCTTGATTAAAATCGGTTTCCCTCTGTTTGCTTATAACTTGTACGGCATCAAAGACGGTTTTTGTTTTGCTTGGGATTTTTCCCCAGTGACCCTTCCATAGTCCTAGTACACAAGGTGTGAAGGATGAACAGAAGCTAGGAAACTATGTGGAATATTTCTACTGTTTTGCTGCTTTTTTCAATTTAGAAAAAGAGTACGTTACTGCTTTATGTTAAAGACAAGGTAGTAGGCGAAAGGCTTCATTGGTCAATGTTATACATTTTGGGTGTAAGGTATGCTTTTTCTTGCATTTTCATTATAATAATGATTTTTGTCTGTATGGAGTGATTTAATTCATGGTGGATAGTGTTTCTCCCACTACTGGGACAGCCCTAGGGCTTACATGCATACTGTGTATGCGTCTCTGTGTTTGTAGAGAGCAATAAAATGCATTTGTGTGCAACTTCTGTCTGGGTCCTCTCCCTCTGAGGGATACGCAGCCACTTGCACCCCTAAAAAAGACTAATACATTGCCTTCCAAAGAAGCGGGATTTTTTGTAAAGCGCAAGGAGCTCACATTCTCGTCGACTCTATATATTCTCACGACTCCCATCACGTGAGTCCCTTGCACCCTGAACCCCAAGAAGTATGCAAGCGCTACTGTCACACAGGTTCTCTCAGCTGAATCATATCGAGCATTTCCTCAACCACTGCCCCTCCTGTCCACACAAAACCTTCTCACCTGGGTAATAAAGCTTTAAAGCTAGCCCTCTGGTCTCCCTACAGGCAGCAGCTGGAATGTGGCTCCTCCTTTCATGTGATTTTTTTTCACCTGATGCTGAGAGGAAACAGGCTGAGGGGCTGCAGTGCTGTGTATCTTCCAATGCTTTCCCAAAATTTCTTCTCCGAGAGCTCAGTGGGGCAACCAAGCCATCCTGCAAAGCCTGGGGAGCGAGCTGTACGGCAGTTCTCCTGGCTGCGGCACGCAGCGGTGGTGGTAGAGCTGTGGAGGTCCTGTGGCTGTGTCCAGGTGAGTGCTACCTAGGTAGGGACACAAAACCCGGGCCTCTTCTTGCTGGTGTGCCTGCCTGAAGTAGGGCTCCTCAAGCGTCCCTCTCCAGAGCTTTTGGGAGGTGAGCCTCAGCCAGCACCAATTTATACCCCTAGGATGTGTCTCCGGGCCAGGGAAGTTACCTACAGCTCAGTGTAAATTCCCTTCCTATTATTGTGATAATAAACTAAGCTTGTGCAGGCATAAACTTAGGTGAAAAACATTATCTTTGGATAGGAGAAACGTGATAGCTCTGTGATTTACCTACAAAGTTACGGAATGTTTTGGCTAGAAATACCTAATGCAGCTACGTCAGCCGGAAATCACACGTTGCTTGCTTACATGGGTTTTCATTTGTCTTTGGTTATGACAAGGAATGATTTGTTCCGCCGTGTTTTACACTGATTTGCTGTATCTGTGCTTCTTACTGCAGGAGGGAGTTCCGTGTCTCTGGTAGGAGGTACCATTAAGCGACAGAGTCCCTGTGCACCCTTTCACTCTGGAGCTCTCGGCAGTAACTTTGTAAAGCGATAGACGCTGGGGGTTTGAGACGTTCCTATAACGTAAGTGGTAGCAGTAATGATGTTGTTATTGGTATCCAGCAAGTGAATTGGCTTGCCATACACAGAACCTGCTAATTAACCTTCTATAATTATGTAAACCAATTCTCAGAGTAGTTAGAACACTAAGAAGTCCTTACTGCAAAGCATTTTTTAGATATACACAATTTTTTTTAATATTGCAGTATGAATACAATTTCATGAAGCTAAAGCCCTTGCAAAGTTTATAAACAAAGTTTAAACTTTTTTGTATATATTTTTTAGCCACCAGGGGTCACAGTTACTGTAAAAACACTTTCCCCTTGGATGGTTAAAGCAGAATTTTCGGGTTTTTTCAAGTGTATGCTTTGTGCAATTTTGTTCGCTTAATTTTGATGCTCAGGTATCAGATGTCAGGCAGTGCTGGAGACTTCATAAAATCTTTTCCACCTCCCAGTTTCTGTGTGTGACATTGCCATTGTTTGTATGTGGAGAGAGGAGTGGGGTAACTTGACAAAGCATAAAAGCAATGTAGAGAGTTTAGTTCTTCCAGCAATACTGGAGTAGAATTCTTCTAAACTTTACTTGTCTAATCTGATGCATAAGCTACTTCCTATTGCTTCTCTCACCAGTATCTGAACTACATCTGTAAAGGATGATTTCAGCAATTCCTTGATGCTGTAAAGCTTGGGACTCTGCAGGTCTGTTGCTTCCGTTTACACATAAAGGTTTTGCCCACACAAAATGTTACTCAGCATTTTCGCACCAGAGTCCTTTTTAAAAGGCACCACTGATGTGCTACTGACAGCTGCTTGCGTATTCTTTTCTCGATGCTTCCTAAAGGTGGAGCTTTAGAAATAAGCAAAGATAGAAGGAACAAGGAGTTGTCCCTGTCTAATGCCTTCAATATCACTTAAATTGGAGTAATTTCATTTCACTTTATGTACTAAGGGATCTTACTTTTAATTCTGGCCACGTTTTCCAAGTGGCTTTTATGGGTAGAATTTGACATTGTGTTAATGGAAGCTCAGTGTTCTGCACAGCACCTTTGTAGCCGGTGGATGCTGGTTTGAAGGAGGAACGTGCAGTCTTCATGTGCTGGTCGCTACTCTCAAAGGGCAGAGAAGCTGCACGCACCCGGTTTGCCTCAGAACCCTGATGCAGGTGGCTTGCTCTTTCTTAAAGCAGTTAAGGTCTTCAGCAAAATCATCAGCCCCAGGCATCAGATAGCTGAATGCGAATCTGGGTGTGTAACTGTGTGACAGTGATAGAACCGATTTCCATTCTCCAGCCAGAAAAAAACCCCCACAGGTCACCAGCCTGCATACAGAGAGATCCCCGAGTCGTAGAAATCGTACAACACGCTTCAGGTAGAGAGCACCCTGGGAATGTTCTGTAGGTGCTGTCCCAAAGCAACCGCGATCATCCCACATAATTTAGGGTTTGATGGATGCTGAACTGAGGCAGATCCAGGATCATAGAATCATAGAATGTTTTGGGTTGGAAGGGACCCCTAGAGGTCATCTAGTCCAACCCCCCTGCAGTGAGCAGGGACACCACTAACTAGATCAGGTTGCTCACAGCCCCGTCCAACCTGGCCTTGAATGTTCCCAGGGATGGGGCCTCCACCACCTCTCTGGGCAACCCGTTGAGGATTCCTGACCTGGAATCACAGCTTTGGACTGGAGCCAGCCAGAAGGTTCAGACAGGTATTCTGAAATGGTGGTGGGAACACGGGGAAAAAAACCCCACTTGGTCCACCGTTGGGGAGATGAGTCAGGAATGACCTGATTACAGGAATTCTGCTGAGCTAAATACACACTTCCCAGCCAGCCATGAGCTGCACCTTAAGGAAGATGACCCCTCGGTTTTCCCAGCTGCAGTTAGATCACAGTGGTAGACAGCACTACTGATTTCTTGCCTAAAAAGAACTCTTTTATTATTTTATTGTGCTGTATTGGGGCTGAACGCTGGCCAAAGCCAGGTTTCTAACAGCAAAAATCCCATTGCAAATACCACCACTAAATTTTGACTTGTGAAACCCATTCCAGGGCAAGGTGAGTCAAGCTGAGACCTTCCTGTCACACAAGCAGCCGCTGTCCTTTCTCAGAGAAGCATGATCTGCCGTGTCAGGTGAAACCTGAAGCAGTAGAACAGGAGTGGTGATGTGTAGGAAACAGAGGCAGTCGCCATACAGTGAAGTCAGTTCATGTTGAGAGACTACCTGCGATCACTTCACAGCAGAGAAAAGTAAGTAACTCTGTCCCTAAGTAATTCTGTCCCCCAGCCACCAATGCTAGAAACCCCCAAACTCTGTCATTATGAAAAAAGAAGTCTGATGTTTGTATTTCACAACTGTACTTCCCTACTTTTCATGTCTAAAGGAGCTTTCACTTCCTTTCAGCTTGTTTTGTCCATCCCAAATAGCTGTAGAAGTTACCATAAGTACCTGAAAATCAAAGGAAAAGTTGGGCAAACTACATGCAGGGTGCCCCGTCATCACAAGCCAGGGACAGGGTTGATAACACGGCTGCAGTGTCACTTGTTCTCATGTCCCAGACCCTCAGTCACATACGCTCTGTGCACTGAGCTCGTGCCAGAGCCGGCCGTCCCCAGCATCTCCAAAGTCAGTGCTGGTGTTAGCTCTGACTCGCTGCGTGGGCTTTGAGAAGCCATCCCACCTCGCAGCCGCTGTTAGCCAGCATACACACGCTAATGCAGGAAAGCACCATCGCTACTGCCCCCCAACGCCTCCCACTTACTGCAGCTGCTGTAACTTTTGCAGCCACATAGAGAAGTAGGCTGGGGAACGGGGGATTGAGACTAATGCCACAGACAGCCCTTCCACCTGCTTGTCAGAATTAATTCCAGCCTCAGCCGCTTCCCCATTGCCACTTGCTTCATGTGTACTTGTGGTGTGGTGGGACGGGTGGAATGGGACTGAAAGGAGACAGACCTCTTCTAGCAGCACTGCAGGTTGGTGCCAGTTGAACTGATTGCGGACTCCTGGTGTGCTTGCCCTGAAAGGTTTAGGTGTCAGTAGAATTATGAAATGCTAATGACAGAGTTTGATGCCTCTTAAGCTCACTGCCTTTGCTACGCAGGCAGGTAACCAACTTTTAACAGATGTGGACTGAAAATATGATCCCTGACGCATTCTAGTCGGGCTGTTTTTAGCTGGCAGACATCCTGGCAGAGGAGCAGATGCACAGCTCCCTTGTCTCGCAAGTCCGCTTGCCTGCTCCGTGAGAGGTTCATTGCAGTTCTGAACTCATCAAAGGCCTTGAGAAAAAGCTCATTTCTTCACACTCTTCTTGTGCTGTGTCCTGCTGCAAGAAACGCTGCCTACTCATTTCAGAAACTATAGTAAAGTAGCATGGCTTTTTTTTTTTCTTCAAAAAGAGATGGGGAAATCTGCATTTGTTTAAACTGTTTCCCTGTAGTATTTGAGGAACAGTGACTCACTTCAACATGTTCAATGCTCGTGACAACAGCTGGTTTTTTTAATACTGTCTGGGCTTTTGGTAATCCAAACATCTGCTGGGAGGTTGACGCTGGCTAGAAGCCAGAACCCAGCTCGCCAGTGCTGCAAAATACGCAAGAGGTGCAGAAGTGACTTGAACCCATTGTAACAGCAGACTTGGGCATTTTGCTTTTAGGTCAAATAATTTATCAGGCATCTGCAACGTTCTTTTTCAGTCGTCGTTCGTTCTCCAGTTGATCGTATGTGCGTTTGTGAACGTGCATTCACAAGCAGTGACGCAAACACAGCACGGAGGCCAGGTTTTGAGACGTTTCCTTACTTTCGGGCCCGGCTCTCCCCTGCTAGAGCCTCCGCTGGCGAAACCACCTGGGAGAGGAGAACAGCAGGGCCGCGGCCCGCGGGCCCCCGCCCGGGGCAAAGCTGGGCCCGGCCCAGCCGCTTCCCCTTCCTCCCCCTTCCCGCCGTGAACCGGCGCTTCCCTTTCACTTTCGATTTCAAAGCCCCCTTTCCTGCGGCTGCGGCCCTGGGTCCTGCGGCCTCCTGGGGCCCGACCCGCTGCATGGGGCGGCGGCCCCGGGCCGCGCCGCGCTTGGGGAGGCCGCCGAGGCGCCGCGGAGCCCCGCGGGGGGGCGGGGGGCTGCGCCGGGGGGGGGGCCCGGGCCGGGGCTGCCGCCCGGGCCCCCCCCCCCCGGCCCCCCCGCCCCCGGCCTCTGCCCAGCTCCAGCCCCCGGCCTCTGCCCAGCCCCCGGCCTCTGCCCAGCTCCAGCTCCAGCCCCAGCCCCCGGCCTCTGCCCAGCTCCAGCCCCCGGCCTCTGCCCAGCCCCCGGCCTCTGCCCAGCCCCCGGCCTCTGCCCAGCTCCAGCCCCAGCCCCCGGCCTCTGCCCAGCCCCAGGCCTCTGCCCAGCTCCAGCCCCCGGGCCCAGCCCCAGGCCCCTTCCCGGCCCCGTGGGCGGGGTCGCTCGTCAGGAAACACCCCCCCCGCCCCCTGCCGTGCGAGACGGTGATCCCTGTAAACAAGCTGTGAAGTGGAAATCTGTTCTTGTCTTGCCCAAAGGTTTTTGCCCTTGTGCTGGTCATGCAGCTGGACCGCGTGGATGCCTTGGAGTGTGGGCCAGGAGAGTATCCCGTGGGTGCTGAGTGCTGCCCGATGTGTGCTGCTGGTAGGTACCTGTGGGCCGCTGGCTCGCCATCTCCACTGTGGAGGAAGGCGCCCTTCCTCATCCCGCACGGCTGCGGGCTCACCCGCCCGCTCCACTCAGCCAGCTCTGCCTGCTGCACCCTGGCAAGAGCCTTGCAACTCGCAGTTGTGAGCTTGACGCCAGAATGTCCGCTTCCAGCCTGCGTTCCTGCCCCACTGACACCACCACTAAGCCTCGTCCCTTTGTTTGGAGCCTCCGGCGTCGAGGCCGCGATTGCCAGAGCCTCTCTGCTGTGGTAGTTGGTGATTTCACCGTTTCCAAGGACTTTCATTTTGGGTCCTGGTTTCTGTTTTAGGATTATCTCTGCAATTGCTGTTAGGATATTTCTGAGGTCCTTGTAGTTTATTTATAATAGTTACGGGTGGTTTAATGTCAGTGTCGGACCTGGCCACATAAGCTTTGCTAATGGGACCACTTGTTGGGGGGGTTGTTTCTGGTTTTTAGGACTTCGAGTTTTCAAGCATTGCACTGCAGATTCCAGCACAACGTGCATACCTTGTGTTGAGGATACATACACAGATCATCCCAATGGTTTAGAACACTGCAGGAAATGTAAACTCTGTGATAAAGGTAAGATAAAGCTGAAGAACCAGTTTAAATGGATTTTTCATGGCTTTTGTGGATGCGTTCTCCTTTCTTGCCTCATTCGCTTGATGAATTGGTTAGAGTGTGAAGAGCAGAGAGGCTCATGTCACTGTGCAGACCTCAGAATGCTATCTGCTGGGCAATGGAAGGGAAAAACTGGCATAGATCTTCAGCTGGCACCAGTGCAAGTTTGATCTGTAGCCTCTTAATATCTCTTAACATGTCTTGCAGAGGTGATCAGCTCTGATGCAGGTGCGTTCTGCAGTGGAGCGGGGGATCGCGGTGCACAGGGAGGTTTGCTGAGCCAGGGAAACTCCAGGGGAGCACAGAGGCCCGCCAGGAGCTGGCAGCTCTCATGAGAGCAGCTGACGAGGTGTGGGCTGGGCCAGGAGTAATGGCGGCCACCCCACTCCCACAAAGTCAGCCCCTGCAAGCAGGACAGGCAAACAAGGCATGGCATGGCAGTTCACATGGAATGGCGTGCAGGGAGGGCACCTCTTCCAAGGAGGGGCATTCCACCAACCGGCAAGTGCTCAAGCCATACCACCCACGTTGCAGAAAGCAAAGACAGGGACTGGGGAGAATGAAGAATTGCCCACTGTAGGAGAAGATCAGGTTCAAGACCATCTGAGGAACCTGAAGGTGCACAAGTCTATGTGACCTGATGAGATGCATTCATGGGTCCTGAGGGAAGTGGTGGTTGAAGTTGCTAAGCCACTATCCATCATATTTGAGAAGTTGTGGCAGTCTGGTGAAGTTACCGCTGGCTGGAAAAGGGGAACATAACCCCCATTTTTAAAAGGAAAGAAAGGAAGACCTGCAGAACTACAGGTCAGTCAGTCTCACCTCTGTGCCCAGCAAGACCATGGAGCAGATCCTCCTGGAGACTATGCCAAGGCACATGGAAAATAAGGAGGTGATTGGTGACAGCCAACGTGGCTTCACTAAGGGCAAATTGTGCCTGACAAATTTGGTGGCCGCCTACGACGGAGTTACAGCGTTGTTGGGTAAGGGAAGAGCAACTGATGTCATCTACCTGGACTTGTGCAAAGTGTTTGACACTGTCGCGCATGACATCCTTGTCTGTAGATTGGAGAGACATGGATTTGATGGATGGACCACTCGTTGGATAAGGAATTGGCTGGATGGTTGCGCTCAAAGAGTTACAATCAACATCTCGATGTCCAAGTGGAGACCAGTGACAAGTGGCATTCCTCAGGGGTCAGTATTGGGACCGGCACTGTTTAATTTCTTTGCTGGTGACAAACCAGCGACTCAACCCCATGGGCAGTGGGGTTGAGTGCACCCTCAGCAAGTTTGCTGATGACACCAAGCTGTGTGGTGTGGTTGACGCACTGGAGGGAAGGGATGCCATCCAGAGGGACCTGGGCAGGTTTGAGACATGGGCCCTTGTGAAACTTACGAAGTTCAACCAGGCAAAGTGTGAGGTCCTGCACATGGGTCAGGGCAATCCCAAGCACAAATACAGGCTGGGTGAAGGATGGATTGAGAGCAGCCCTGAGGAGAAGGACTTGGGGGTGTTGGTTGAGAAGTGCAACATGACCCGTCAATGTGGGCTTGCAGTCCAGAAAGCCAACCGTATCCTGGGCTGCATCAAAAAGCAGCGTGACCAGCGTTAAGGGAGGGGATTCTGCCCCTCTAGTCCTCTCTCGTGAGACCCCACCTGGAGCCCTACGTCCAGCTCTGGGGCTGCCAACATAAGAAGGACATAGACCTGTTGGAGCGAGTCCAGAGGTGGGCCACAAAGATGATCAGAAGGCTGGAGACCCTCTCCTATGAAGGCAAGCTGAGAGAGTTGGGATTGTTCATCCTGGAGAAGAGAAGGCTCTGGGGAGACTTTATCACAGCCTTCCAGCACCTGAAGGGGCCTACAAGAAAGCTGGGGAGGGACTTTTTGCAAGGGCCTGTAGTGATAGGACAAGAGCTAATGGCTTTAAACTGAAAGAGGGTAGATGTAGCTTAGATGGAAGGAAGAAATTCTTCACTCTGAGGGTGGTGAGGCACTGGCACAGGTTGTCCAGAGAAGCTGTGGATGTCCCATCCCTGGAAGTGTTCAAGGCCAGGTTGGATGGAGCTTTGAGCAACCTGGTCTGGTGGAAGGTGTCCTTGCCGGTGGGGCTTGGAATTGGAGGATCTTTTAAGGTTCCTTCCAACCCAAACCATTCTATGATTTAAAAGCTTCTTCAGATTGCAGCATGGTGCCTAAAGATCTGTCTTGGAATACTTGGAATTTCAGGCCTGAAGGAGCTCCTGGTGGAGCTGCTTCTGCTTCACCAGGACAGCTAATTTAAAAACATCTGAGTTGGGAGTATTTTGCTTTTGCCATGCAAGTCACTTAGGACAGATAATGTGACCCAACATGCTGTGTCTGTGAGGAACTGGGCTCTCTTTGTACATCCCAATAGGAGTCACCTTCAGTATTCCTGTTAGTTCTGGTGCTCTTCACCAGTGCATCAAGGCAAGGCTAAATGTTGACTTTTGCTTTTGTATCTGTTGACTCTTCCCATGTAAATGCTGTGGCTGTGCGTGTAAATTTCTCTTAGGAGCCAACCTAGTGCCAGAAGTAGTGTGTACCTACACGAAGAACACTGTGTGTGGCTGCCTGCCGGGGTATTTCTGCAGTCATTTGGGGGCTGAAGACTGTGAACTTTGTCAACCCTACACTGTCTGCTTTCCTGGCACTATGGTAAAAGAAAGGGGTAAGCCAACATCCACCATAGCATCAATATCACCAACCTTTCTTACGGGGAATGCCTTTGGAGTGTGATTTTGAGGAGGCTGGCAGTTCATCCAGAAAACGAATAGTGAAGGATCAATGTGAATGGATAGGGCCAGCGCATACTGGGTATGATGTATAGCGGTCCACTGCGCTGACTGTAATTGTCAGAGCACCAGTGCGCAGCTGAAAGCTTGCAGAATCCAGGTAAGTCCTAGGTGCTGAGGTAGTTGATGTGGCCAAGAATGTTTTTTTCCCTGTCTGCAGAGACAGAAGTGTGTGAGCATTTGTCCGTAGTGAAGAGTCTCTGCAGTAATCACTTGGTCATTTACAAAGACGATGCGCAAGTGAAGCTCTCCTTAGCCATAGGTGCAGATAGAAGTGCTGTTGTCTTCTCCCTTGTAGGCACAAAGACCACCGACAATGTGTGTGAAGCCTGTCCTCCTGGAACTTCCTCAACAACCAACATGTCCTACAACTGTACACCGTGGTCCAGGTAAGTAGCTCTTAGTCTTTACGGGCACAGGACTATTCTCTTTAACTCTTGGGTCTGGATTTTGCTGTCTTTGAAACAGCAGGCTCCTGCTTCCAGTAAGGCACCAAGTGTGGAATCCTGTTCCTATGTCCCACTTTTTCTTGGGAACAGCTTAACTTCTCTCCTTATAAACTCATTAACGTGACAGATTTAGCCTTCAGCCTCATCATAACTTGTCAGTGCACAGGAGACTCCCGGACAGCTCTAACAGAGCTGGATCTGGATGCATGAAGAGCAGTGCACTCCTCTGGGTACCTGGGTTTCAGCTGACACATCCCTTGGCTGTAGTAGAACAGGTGAGAGTTTGCTTCTGAGGAGAATCAATTTGTGTTTATGAGCATTAAAACAAAGAGATAAAAGTCAGCTCCTTGGATTACCCACCAAGTCAGAGAGACCTTTGTGAATGCTCCTGGATGTGGAGGTGCGATGTTAAAAACAGTGCAGCAGTTCCACTGCAAGGTTCTAAGAACATAATTATTCTTGTCTCACATCAGACATAAGGAGAACGGCCTGGTAGAAGAGGAGGATGGGAATGCTTCCTCACATTCCTCTGTTACAGCAGCTGTCATTTCTGTTGTAATCGTGCTAATTGTTGCAGCTGGCCTTACAATATTTATCTGGCAAAGGAGGAGGAGGAAAAATTATATGCCACGTAAGTACGAACGGCGTGTGTTTAAAGGGGTGGTTTTGTAATAGTGTTCTGAGGAGTGGTTTTCACTTCACTGGACGTTGAGCTGACACCTTAAGAGCCAGTTAGAGGTGAACTGCGAGGCAATTCCTACATTTCCATGTGCCATGGTTAACCTGCTGTAAGGATGCCTCCCTGAGGGGGTGTGCCTATGCAGGCTCACTGCTCAACCACTCCTACAGACATGTATGAACAAGATAACATGGTAGAAAAATGCATTAGTATAAAGTTGGCCTTACTGCATTTTGATGAGACTGTCTCGTTTTCTTTGCAGCGGTGCAGGAGTCAGGGGTGAGTATCCCTCTATCTCTTTTCTTTCTTTTTTTTTTCGGTAGTAAGTTGGAATCTGAAGTAGCTTTTTGTTAACTGTTTGTATGTGTGATGTGTTAGACGGGCTCAGTGTGTACTGGAGCAGCTTGTGGATACTGGGAGTGTCTGTGAGTTCCAGAATCCAAGACTATGCAGTTTAAATTCATTTTATGTGATATTCGTTAGGAGGCTTGGGATCTAGTCCCAAGGCCATTGTTATCTCCTGACATTGTCCAAGAATGAATATTTAAGGAGATTTAGGAGATGGACTCCTACTAAAAAATACAAGTCTGTCTTATGTAACGGTGTTTATCCCTCCATCCTATAGTATTATTTATCCTCTAAAAGTCCCTGTTAGTGATCTGCAAGATCTAATATCTGTGCAGACAGTGATGTGTTTCATAGGAAAAACACTGAATGGACTGTGTAATTTGCACTTCTGATCTGAGAGGGGGCCTGCAGTGACTCTTGGTCTTAAGGAAGAAGCGGAAGTCTAGTTGTTAGCAGTGAAAATAGCAGGTATTTGCTAATAAAAGCTGACTCTTCATACTCTCTCTTTTCCTTTGACATGTTTTAAAGAACGGACAGCAGGGTCAGGCTTTGATAGTAACCACGGAGAATGGGGATCAAACAACTGTTCCTGTGCAGGAAACTGGTGCCAATCCTGAAGGAACCAGGCCTGAATAGACATTTTGGTTTGAACTATTGTAGACAATGGAGATGGAAAAAAAAAAAAAACCAAAACAAAAAACCAAAACACACCAACCAGAAAAAACCAACCCTCAAAACACTCCAACCAAAGAAGTCCAACCTTTTTTCCAAATACTCATGGACAAAAAAAAGACAGCTTGAAAATGAAAAGGAGGATCTGCAGTGGATTTAAAGAAATAGCCAAGTGGCGCCCTCTGAAGCATCGAAGTTTGAAAAGCTGAGTAATCAAGGGATTGGTCAGCACCGTCACAGGTTGTACAGCTCTGTCATTTTACATTCCCGCGCTGTGGAGCAGCTTGTGTGTGCTGTAGCGCGTCGTGTGCGCTGCGCTTCTTTCTTACTTAGGAACTTTGTATATATGTAACATATGTTTGGTAGTGGGAAAAAATGGCTTTCTGTTATTTTAAAGATTCCACATAACGAATCCCTGACACATTTTTTAAATGCATTTTGTAAAAATTTTTCCTTTTTAGAACTAAGGAAAATACTATAGGTGATGCACAGCAAGAAATCTGTAGCTTTTAGTAACATCAGAAATGACACACGCACAATTACTGTCCTTGCAAGTCACCTCTGCTGCTCTAATCTGTGATCATGTGCTGCAACAAAGAAAGTTGAGGTACTATGTCTAGAAATAAAGTGCTTACTAAGGACAACACATTCTTTCTGTAAAACTTTCCTGTTGCCTGAAGAGGTGAAAACACTGAGTGGCTTGGCTGTTGGAATTATCTTGAGGAAAAGTGTTACTCGAAAAAGCATCATGGTTGATGAAGGATTTGGTGAGGATAGCATTGCTTTATTTGTCATCTGAGCCTGAGGTGAAGAATTGTATGTAAAATGCCATACAGAAGATGGGAAGAGGCATGGAGAAGATATGTGATGGGTGCAGAGGGACACCTGGGAGGAGGTACTGGGGCTGATGGAATAAGCCGATACTGAGACGTACTGCGAAAGCATCAGAGTATGAGAAGTTTGTGTCACACAGGGTGTGGAGGGACCTGTTAGTGGCCCTGGAGAGGGACTGACGTGGGAGATGTCTTTGCATTTTGAATGACTCCGAAGAAGAGCGGAGGAGTGGAAGGGAGAACAGCTCGCACTAATTGGTACGGTTGCCTCTGTATTTGCTGCGTTAATGCAGTCCCTCTGAATCCATCTTCACCCGGGCCATGGCTCTAGAGGCCACTGCTCCTTGACCAGCAAACTCCCACGCCTCTTCCCCACATGACTCTGGGGAATGGCAGAAGATGGGACAGGTTATCTTTTTGCTTAGCCTATCGTATGATGATAGGCAACTTCATTTTTTTTATTTTAAACTATATTAGTTTGTTCAGCAGAACTAATTCTGTATTTTTTCTGCAAAATAAGCTGGCATTTCAGAAACTTAAAATTGTATTTTATAAGAAGGTTGCAGGTAGCTCTGCCAAAGTACGGTCTTCTGTAAAATCAAGCTGCAAACAGCTAAACTTTAAAGGGCTTAGACAGTGCTTTAAAATGCCTTTTAAAATCCTTGCCGTGTACATGCAAATCTGTCCATAAAGAAATACCTTCTGTTCTAAGAATAAAAATGTGATTTTTTTTTTTTTTTTTTTTTTTTAGTGGTTTCTTAAAAGTCCTAATAAAAGTCGTGCTTATGAAAACCTTTGCAGTAATCATGGAAGGGCAAACTGTCTACAATTTCTTTTACTCCCAGCTATTTTGATACAAAAAAAGGATGCCCACAGTATTTACAATCCCAACGTCAAAGTTCTGAAAGTATCTGAAACTAAAAGAGGTAACTGCCATCGTTGGTTCTTGGTGTCTGCCGAGAGCCACACAAATAGAACTTAACAGGCCCTGACTTTATTGCAGTTTTAGAATCAGTTTTACTTTTGGGAGTCAAACATGTGACGAGTCAGCCAGGCTGTTCTAACGTATCACTGCAAATATTGGTGGCACCCGGCAAGCGCAGTGCTGTTCTTTGTGTTTGCCCGTTTTGTGGCTGGTCTGATACGACACCATGAACAGGAAAGAGGTGCCTTGGGCAAACATTTCCCCCCCCCCGCCCCCCCCCTTTTTTTTCTGTAGATTAGTTCTTTGGTAGCTGGTTAGTGTTTCGTGGGGTTGGATGTTTTCCAACAGTTGGCTGACTCTAGAGTTTGCTAATTGTTCACCACTGTTTGTTCTTCTGCAGTACTTGTGTATGGAGTTTAGTAAGAAGCTTTCCTGAACAAAGTTTCAAGATTAAACCAAAGCCTCACATGGAGAGAGTTCAGAGAACAGTGGCAAGGAACCCTCAGCCGTCTCTGCTGCATGCTAGCCGTGGGGTAAGTTCTGGCTTTTTCTTATCATAGAATCATAGAATGTTTTGGGTTGGAAGGGACCCCTAGAGGTCATCTAGTCCAACCCCCCTGCAGTGAGCAGGGACACCACTAACTACATCAGGTTGCTCACGGCCCCATTCAACCTGGCCTTGAATGTTTCCAGGGATGGGGCCTCCACCACCTCTCTGGGCAGCCTGTTCCAGTGTTTCACCACCCTCGTAAAGAATTTCCTCCTTATATCCAGTCTAAACCTACCCTGGTTTAGTTTAAAACCATTCCCCCTTGTCCTCTCACAGCTGGCCCTACTAAAAAGATTTTCCCCATCTTTCCCATAGGCCCCCTTTAGATACTGAAAGGCCGTAATCAGGTCTCCCCGCAGCCTTCTCTTCTCCAGGCTGAACAAGCCCAACTCCCTCAGCCTGGCCTCATAAGAGAGGTGCTCCAGCCCTCGGAGCATTTATCTTCTGATGACTAATCTTACTGTTGAAGGCCTCCTCTGGCAGTGGTAGCGCCCTGCTTCTGCACCTGCACTACTGCTGCGTGTGGCTTTGAACAGACTTCAATCTTACAACTTTGCAATTCTCAGTTCTTTTAGCTTACAGTTAGCAGGGGTTACTGGGTACCTTGCTGGCTGACGTGTACAGTATTTTCTTCCAAAAATGCAAATTGTTCAATCCATTACCCGGCAGTAACATTTCTGACAGGGTGCCTGGCCCTTTTTGGTGGGCATAGAGCTTTCATTCAATACCGTGGTAGTCAAGTTTTGAAGATTTCATTGCTGTTTGTCTCTGCATAATCCAGATCTGTTAATTCTCACCTTGAGTTAATTAGAGTTCATCAAGCACCTTGTAATCCTCAGTGGAGAGGTGCTAGGTGCTGCAAGCGTGCTGACAGGCTGCTGCCGGACCACAGGCTGTCTGGTTGCCTGTTAGTCTGTGTGATTTTTAAATTAATGATATTGGCATGCTCTGGATCTTACGTTATTCAGTATTACTTTTTTACTGAACTTTTAACTAAACTACCATGAAAGCAGATGAAGATCTTAAGAAGGGACAGGAGTTAAATACTGCTGCTGTTCAGTGTTGTCGTTTGGAGGAGGGATTTACTGCAGTGGTTAGGCAGCAATTGCGCCAAAGATGGTTTTGCAAAGAAATATCTGTCCTCCAGCCCCATAATTAATTGATGATCAGGAGCTAGAGGTGCTTATCTAAAACAGCACAGACACTTTGCTGTTCCATTACTCCTGAGACTTGTAGGAACCCATGATTAGAATTCTGGGGCCAGCACCACAAAGAACATTCCAGCTTGTATTTCCTCTTGACTTGAGAAACCAGGTTTGTCCTGCTAACCATTGGAGAGACCCTTTAAAAGCTACTGTCAGGCAGTTGGGCCTGGGTGGGAACTCTTGGGTTCTACTACTTCAGCTGCAGTTGGAAGAAGGTGCTGTAGGTAAGCTGGGAGCTTTGCACCATGAGGTGCCCTCTAGGGGTCCCTTCCAACCCAAAACATTCTATGATTCTGTGAGTTAGAGACGGGATGCAGCAAAAGACTGCAGGATCCGCAATCTAACAGCTAAAAAAAATTTCTTTTTTGTGTGCCTGGCTTAGCAGCAGTGTGTTTCGTGTCTACAGCAAGTGAGTGATGGAGTCTGAAGAAACTTGCTAATGTTTACATGTGTCTTTTGCTCTGTTTTATATGTTGGAGCCTGATTTGTCACCAGGTGGCAGCACGGGAGAAGGAAAGACTTCCTCTCACTCTGGAAAACCTGAATCTTTATTCTTTTCCTAAGTATATAATAAAGCTTCTCTGATGCTTAATTGCTTATGAGTCCAAAGTGGAATCAGATCTGCAGCAAAACACCTCTGGGTACAGAATTTTCCCCTAGGCTAAAGTATTTTTTGCAGGGTCTGCTAATTTCTGTCTGGTTACGTGTATTTGTCTGCTATCTTAGTTACTGATTAAGGAGCTCTGTTGTGGCTGGGGGTGAGGAGTGTTAGAGAGGGCTAAAATGGAGGCTGTTCACCAGAGCCTCTGGCTGAGACACACGAACATAGGTTCTACATAACTTAGCCTGGAAGCAACTGTAAATGACAAAAGAAGTTGTGTGCGTGTGTCCGTCTTTCTATCAGACAGGCTGTGTGGTTTGGGTAGGGCAGTATCTGTGTGGAGAAGACTTCATGTCTGAAAGCTCTGCAGGTTATGAATATGCATCTTGTACCTTCCTGGAGCGCATAAGCCCTGTTTCAGTAGCAAAAGCTCTGGATTATTGGGAATTCCTTTAAAAAATATGGCAGACCTTGTACTGGGGCCAAGCAGTTTCATTCTTACCTAACACTAAACGCATTATTTACTTGTGCAGGTGGAGAAAAAGATGGTCTTGTACAGGGCTCCCTAAGTGACTGTTCCTTTGAAAAGAACTGAAAAGTCATCGCAACCGCTGCAGAAAGCATGAAGCCTGAGGTCGGGCAGGTGTGGCTTGTAGCTGAAATGGCTGTCCTGATTTGAGATGGGGAAACTTCACCTGATCATGGGATGAATGATGAGCTGTGTCTTAGGAGCACAGCGGATGATCCCCCTGCTACCAACACTGGCTCGCAAACATAGGATGCCCGTAAAGCTGGGTTCTGCCACCGGTGTTCACAAACTGAGCGCGTAGCTGCTGCCACCAGCAACAGAACGGTCAGATGCCAGACGGTCCAGCAGCATGGACAGGCGGGTGATGGATTGTACCACACGATCCTTACAAGTGGTGCTGGAAAATTTTACTTGACAGACTGGAGGTTTTTGAAACTCCATCTGGTCAAGACCTGGATTTTCCTGGAAAGGTATTGCCAGCTCTGCCCTGAACTTTGAATTGGAGTTGTGTTAAACTTCGATGGAAGAGAAGGTTACGGATGGCACGGGTGTCAGACAGAAACCAAATGTCACGTGGTGAACTCAGCACACAGTAACAGACCCTGCTTAACAAGCCACAATCTTAATTTGAAAGTCCTGGGCATTTATCTCTTTGTAGGTGTTTACTTGCTGAGAGGTTAAGGTCAGTGAAACTCTGCCGCTGCCCCTGCCCTCAACTTGAATCGTTTCTTACTCGTGGTGGCGCATCTCCTCATCTTCTGTGACCCTTGTGCCTAGGCTTTGAGCCTCTCTCTTGCCTCTATTCTTGTTTCATCAAGGTCGCTGGCAGGTAGGGTGATGTGGGGGGCTGTACCTGGAGAGGGGAGGTGTGAATGCAGTAGGGGTAAAAGAGAAGAACATGTGTGGGACTGTAGAGGGAGGTTGTAGCTTATGCACTTGGGTTGTGCTGGCACAGACACAGCGACAGATGGAAAGAGTCTTCTGCAGGTGGGAGGCGTAATAAACTTACATGAAAAAATAAAGTCACTTCCATGTGCTGTAATAATAACTTGGAATAAAACCTCCCAGGCACATTTTAATTATCCCTTTAGCAGTTGCATGTGCCAGAACTTCTAATGGCACATCTCCAGAGCTTAATGATTTTGCAGAGTAATTAAGTTGTCAGCCATGTGAACCTCCTCCACCTGACCTCTGCACGCTGTGTGCTGTTTCCCTTGCTTGGCATATATGTCCTGTTGGCACTTCCCTGAGTCCCCTCACGCCAGGCAGTGCCTGCCTAGCAATCCAGTATCAGCTTCGTGGTCCTTCTGCTGAGATCCGAGAGGACAACTATAAAAGAATGCAATTCTCAAGGCCAAAGCTGTCCTATGAATATGGTAACAAAGGACAATAACTTGTACTTTTAGAGAAGGATTAGATGCAAACCTGACAGCCCTCGCACCATTTCTGTTACCTGTAGAGTACGTGCAAAGTTAATGTTGCTGTAATATTTGTAGTATACTTGTTATAGTCCAATTAAAACAGCTAATAGCACTGTATTACTGGTGACAACTTTGGCTGACTCTTCTTCCATACTCTCATGCTTTTGTCCTCGTGCCTCTCTTGTGACCGGTCTCGTGAGCAAGGGACCTTCCCAGCGTGTTGGGAACGTACCGGGCTTCATACCCTGCTCCCCAACCGTAATTACTTCTGTGTTTCTTACAGTGCAATGAAGAGGTCTACATCTAGAGACAAAACCCAGGAGTATGAAATATCTAAACGAAAATGAAGCTGGCAAGGGCTGGCTTTGCTCTAGGATTCCCAATTTGCAGTAAACGTGCCTTTTTGCCTCGATAGTCTTGTATGATAGCTGGACCACTGCAAACATGAGTAAGTGTTATGTGTAAAAGATGCTGTGCCAGATTCTGTCCTTGAATTTGTGATATTGTTCATATTGGAAATCAATAGTTTGTGTTACTGCTTTTTTTTTTCCCCCTTCATATATATTGTCTCTTGGATTTTACATTAAAAAGTTCCTCCTCGAATTCGCTTCTTTTTTCTGATACTCTGCTATCTAATTTTTATGTCCCTAAAGAAGAATTCCAATTGTAGTTTATCCTGAGGTGCTGTTACTGGCGACTTAGGAGAAGTTAAACCATTGAACAGCATAGTACTTAAAATGTTATGCTTTACTTAATAACCCTAGAATAAAACCATGTTCACAAACTACCTGAACTTGTTATGAAATCCGTGAGTGTCAGGCTAATCTAGACCTAACTCTTAGGGTGAATCTCTGAGCGGAAGCTGGCGAAAGGAATTACACGTTCACAGCGTAGCAGGACTCCCCTGAAGCATCCCGGGGTAACTCCTCTTTCTCAGAACAAGGTGAGAAAATAGGTGTCTATTGCTGTGACACGTAGGGGGCGAATATGAACGGCATCTCGGGGCAGGACACGTTTCTTGGCGAGTCTGTTCACTGTACACACCTGGCTTCTAAGGGCATGTGAGGACGGAGGTAAGAAAGGCACTTTGGCCAGCTTTGCTTACTGGAAGTGCCACATGAAAACATCAGCTACCCAAGGGAAAAAGCTTTTGTTACCTGGCTGTGGAGTTCAGCTTTACTGTGTGCACGCAATCTGGCGTGGAAGATCTGAGTAAGTGAAGATGGACGAAATGCAGTTAAATACGGTTTATTTTGCCTGCCACCATACACAAATAATTAAATAACAAAAGCGGATTTATCGGAGCACTTGTCTGTCTTGTCACCAGTTATTTAATGTTAAAACCAAATGAAAATCCTTCCAGTAGGAAACAGTGGTCAAATGATCGTTCTGTGAGCATCAGTTCTGGATGTGATGAGAGAGGTGAACCTCGCTTAATGGCCAGAACAAGGCTTGGGCAGCATTCCATGCTAAGGAGGGCTGCAGATCACGTCAGTTTTTACACAGATAAAGAGCAATTTAGAAAAATAAAGTCCCTAGCCTATTATATGTATAACCACTCCAGGAGCAAACACAAACCTAGTCGGTATGACAGTCGGTTTTAGCAAGGCATGGGACAGGAGCATTTGGTTAATTCAAGAGCAAAAACTTTTTGAAGTGAATAAAAACCAGAACAGAACATAATTGTCTTCCACATCCATTTGCAAACATCTTAAAGTACTATTGTTATGCAGAACTTAGCTTTGTAATTCTCACTAGATCACTGCTACATTGGCCTCTTGCCTCTCCAGTGGGCAGAAAATAATACAATTGATACGAAGCCTTTTGGGACATCAGAATCCGCTGCTGCATCTGTAATCTTAACGACACGGTTCTAGACTTGGATGGAGCCAAAAGCTCAGGGTTAGGCCTAGTCTGAGTTGAACCTTGGTTAATGTCTAAATCAGTTGCTGTCCATCTGTGGTTTAGAGTCCGTGTATCACCTAACTAGCTTTAATGTGTGTCCTCTTTGTTCATCTTTTAAGTTGCACAGATGATTTGCTGTGCTATTATATGAAATTGCTTCTGTTGTGGTTTAGTAGCATTTTTAAGTCTGACTTAAAAGGTTTTGGTGTTCAGTATCAGAGGGAACTGGAACTTACCAAAATGGATAAGCATTAAGTATAGTAATGCAACTGTGAATTTGGGGGGGGGTGGGGGTGGAGAGGTGCTGTATTCTAAACTAATCCAGCTCTGAGGTAAAGAACCAGAACACACAGTGGCTTGTCCAGCTAACTGGGAATAAACATCTCGTTGTGTCTTAGTCAAACCAAAAATTTTAATATCTGAAGCTCTTCAAACTCTATGGGGGCATGAGCAGGACACACGGTCGAGGTTCTGTACCTCCAGGTTTCCTTTAAGAGCTTTTAAGTCACTTAAAGGGGAGCTTAATCCCAGTGTAGAATATTGTCACTTTTTTTTTTTCCCCCAAGGGCTCTCAGAGCTTGTTAATGCAGCCTCCTGGTCACCATTTTTTGCTGTTGTTTTTTTAGTGTGGGTCAATCCTAAAGTTTTCAGGCACTTATATATGCAAATCCAACAATTCCCATCTTAAAAAAAAAAATCTTTTCCACCCACTTAATCTGCCTTGAATCAGGATCTGTGTTAGAATTCGGGTGGTCGAGGGCAGTCCTCCTCAGGTAACAGCCATGGCTGAAATAAACACAAACCCACAGTGTTAATTCAGGTTGCGTTCCCTTGAAGAGGTCTGTGTGTGTCCCCTCTGGAGGCGCAGCATGGAAAAGAATTAGGTGTGAAACACTTTTTCTATTACTGTTAGTTGTGTTGAAAGCCAAACTCTGTGCTTTGTGCAATACTTGTTTGCAGTAGGCAACTCTGCTGGTGGGTGCTGAGCAGTCTGCTCTCAGTCTTTTGAGGAGAGATTAAATGAAAGCTAAACCCTCTTATGACTTGTGCTCCCTTTTGTATTTAACTCTCAGATTTTGAAGGGCGTAGAAGAGTGGTTAATCCCTGAGGTAGCACTGATTCTCTGAGAAAGTCACCTTCCAAGATTACTTTTAAGACAGAAATAAAATGTAATTGAGTGAAAGCTGCGATTTGCCTGTAGACTGATTCCACTTCAGCAGGTAAAATTCATGCAGGAATCGGGAAGGTTTCAGTGATTTTAGCCAGCTGTCATTGCCAAATGGCCAGAATGATTCCATGGGTCATCTCTTATGGCAAAGCTGCTTCTGCTAAGTGATTTCGTTTCCTTCCCTGTTGTTTAGAGAATCAAACCTTTTGCTAGTGGTGCGCTAACAAAATCTGTGATGCAAGTGAATAGTGGGATTTGGCACTTCTTAAGCTAAGCGCTGGGAGTTGCTATCTTGCTTTCCAGTGATTTCTGTGCTAGAAAGAAAAGCATTTGCTGAAAGAGTATTTAAAATTCACTGTTAAGTGTTGGCAGTTTAAAATATTATCGTTGTATTAGAATGCTTACTGAGGAAAGCCACCCAAAACTCTCTATAGGAAAAAGCTTGCTGAATTGGCTACTGTGATTTATTTTTTTTAATTAAAAATTAATACTTGTTACATTTTCAAATGTAAATACTGAAAAATAGCCTATGGCAAAATGAAAAGGCACAGGATTAAAAACAGCTTAATTGTTTCCATGGATACATGTTCACCATTTGGCAAAAAGTATTTTACACACTTTCTACAAGAATAAGCAGCATTTTAAATACATCTCTGAAGGGAGGGACCCTGTAATTTTAACCAAAACAACAGAATTTGTACTCCTAAAAACGGGATCTTTCTGTCGAGTAATACCTCACTGTAAGGTCACGTTACAGTTGTTCTTTGGAGCAGAGGAACTCAAGTGCAGTAGGAGAGTGCAGCTTTGCATTAAGTTAGCAGCCAACAGGCATCTTAACATACAGCTCACTTGGTAACAGATCAAGACAAATAGCAACCTCTTACAACAAAGCAGTAATCAAAGTGCAAGTATACAGACAGCACGAGAGTTTAAATTAGCTCTAACCTGAATTTGGGAGGAACGCACCAGAAACTGAATCAGAATACTGGAAACCAGTTCAGTGAAACATCTCAAACAGGTTTGCTGAGTCTCAGGAGGCGTAGTTGTAAGACATATTAAAATTATTGTTCCTTTCTGAAAAATAGATATATAGTTGTTTGTTGTTTTTCTGTTTTTATTTATTATTTAAGAATTAGTCTTTGTAACCCTGATGCGGTATCTTAGTAACAGTCAGGATGTCAGTTGAAACAGTCGTTTCTGTTCTGGAACACGCTGTGGCTTTCAGCGCAGCCCACCAGTCACGCAGATACCTGTGTACTTCTCAGTGGGACTGTAAGAGCTCGAGTGCTGTAGTTCCCGCGATTCTCGCTACAGTAGCTGCACCATTGGCCTTGGCTGTGACTGAATGGGAGAACAGCAGGCACATCGTTGGCAAGAACTGTTCGTTGTGTCACCGGAGCACGTCTCGTTCTCACCGGTGCTCTTTTTGGTTACCACACTCTGCATTTCTCCGCAGGATGCATGGCTGTGCCTTTTTTACAGTGGAACACCTCTGAGAAGGCTTCGAAGTTCTGCAAAGAGCCCATCACCCTGAACAAAGAGAAGGAACTTATTTACATGGATACAGTGCATGGAGATTGTTGCTCTGGAAAACAGAAAGCCATCTCCATGAAGCGATTTACAGCCTCATAACTCAATTACAGCCTCAGAATATGGAATACGCAAGAATATGGAATATGCAAGAAAAATAAAGCTAATATGAAATGCTAGAACAAAGAGAGCGCATGGTAACTGGGGTCTGTTCTGTTCTCTATAGATGGCAAATTTACCAGGCCAAGTAAAGGAATGGACTCGTCGGCAGTGTCCTACAAGCGCCGGGAGAAATTCTGAAAGTTAGTCTGGGTTTAGCTTGGCTGTTAGAATACAGCTGCTAGCAATGATCCCGCTCCGTTTGCACTGTATTGGTGCAACGGGTTGAACCAAGTAAGTTATCGATTAGTAAATCAGTTTGTAAAACCCACCTGTATTTCAGAGGGCTGTGCACATCCGTCTTTATTGACTGGCTAGCATATTCTGGTCTGTAGGAGCCACACCAAACCTAGACAAGGAGGAGAAATCATTAGTGGGTCGGTATGAAAGGGAATTTGCTGCTTTTTGAATTTTTTCCTAAGAGCCATCCCAATTTGTTACAATATAGTTGGAGCACATTTTATAGAGGAGGCAGAATAGATACAATTATTTACTAATTAGTTTTTGTTTTATCAGGTTCTTGGATCAAGTTCTGATGCTTTGGGGTAGATACATTAGCTCTTGATTTCACCCGTGTGTTTCCTCAAACAGATGAGCTGAAATCCGAGTCTGAGGCACAACACTGTGTCAGCCTACTGTCAAATATTGACCGCCTGCTAAATATTTGTTACTCTAAGAGTGTAAACATTTGGGATTTTCTCATCCAGACTGAAGGGTGAAATTCAACTCAGTAAACTTATTGGTTCTGCACTGTAGTAAAGTGGTATAGAGGAAAATAAGTGGAATCTGTATCAACTGTGATCTGAGTATGTGTTCCTATTTTGGGGCTGCTGGCTTGGTATTCCCCAGGCATTCATTTTTCTCCAGCACATGTTAAAAAATGGATGAAACCCTGTCTGTGTGGAAAGCAAAAGGAGTTTTCTCATAAACGTTAGTGGAACCACTATTTATATGAAATGGAGAGCTCTTGAAAGCTGTTCCCTGATGCCTTTTTGTTGGCAGAGGCCCTGTTTCTCTGTATCCTCCCCCCAGCAGGTTTCAGTAGCGCCCTCAGAAAAGCCACTGAAAACTTTTTCCTCTCCTCACTAAACCATCTTTTTCACATCTGTCTTGAGGAGCTTTTGATGGATGCGGTCAATGGTCAATCACTGTCCCGAGTAGAGCTGGGGACTGATTTTCTCTTTAACCTTCAGGATCACCTAATTTATACTTCCATGCAGCATGTAGTGGCTGCAGCCACATATTCTTACCTGGGCAAAGTTGAGGAAGAAAAGCTGTTTGTGGGACAGATTCAGTCCTGGCAACTTCGGCTCCTTCCCTTCCCGTTCCAGCCATTTTAAGTAGGCCTAGAAATGATCATAGCTTCAGTTCAGAGCAGCGGCAGGATGGCCTGTTCAGGCATGATGGCTATTTTGAATGTTATTCTGGGGTGAGAGATTTTAGTCACAATGTGTATGAACCCAACACGTCTTCCCTTCTGTATTTTTGTAGCTTTTATCTTTCTAATACAAAGAGTACAGCTAGTTTTATGAAAAAGCTGTCAACATAAGCACTCGGTGGATTTTTCTAGTAAAAAAAAATCACTGCAAGAAGCGATGCGTGTTCCTTACGGAGTCACCTGGAGATCCATCCTGAATTTCTTCAGCAGGGTGGCACACACCGTTTTAGCAAAGGGTATGCCACTACCCTGATGGGCCATTAGGTTGCTGTTGTGTCTCAGCAAGCGAGCATGGCAAAGTGCGACTGCTAATTTCACGTTTAAATATAGGTGGTGATATATATTAAATCAATAATGCTACAGAGGCTGAACGCCCATGACTGCAGTTTGAAGTGAAATCATCAGCTTCGCATGACCTTTTCTGTAGGAATTTGTATCTGGAAGTGAAGTGTTAAGTCCTCTCCACAGTTCTATGGTAATGATTTTTATCTCTTCAGGTAACTGCTCATAAAATAGCAGATAATAACCTTGCTCAATGTTAAATCCATTACCTGCTATTGTTACACATTAATTGGCCAATTTTCTTTTTTTAGCTATATTGACACAATGGAGACAAGTTAATGTGTCCTCATGCTGGTTGATTTCAAACGTTCCATCACCTTATCCTCTTAGTGGCTGAGAGAGTCCCAAAGCACACAAACCAGAAAAGGTAGAGCTGAGGGTAAGAATACGTTCAGCACCACAGAACATCAGAGGATTCTGTGTGCAGGCAGTTTATGTCATACCACGCTACTCTTCCACATTTGTAATAGCTCTTAGAACGAAGTACGTATTCACTTTAACGAAGTAATTAATTTTAATGATATCCCTCCGAGTCAGAATCGGCAGTTTAGATTTCTGAAAATTCAGGATGTTCTTGTATCAACACCCTTAACTGCTGACACATTCAAAACACCAGAGAGAAAAAGTTTTACCATGACACCTGTTAGGATTATTCGTAGAAAAGAACATTCCGTGCTCACACCTGAGCTCGTTATGGAAAGAGCCTTTGTGCTGATAAATAGTGTGTTCCTACTCATAATGATGGTTTGTAAACCTGGAGGATTAAAGATAATGGGTTTCCCTGAGTCTGGAAGCTGACTTCCCCAGCAGGGCAGGAGAAATATGGTGATATGCAATAGTGTTTGTGACAGATAAAACCATGCTGAACCACATAGTTTTTCAACCACAGCATGGAGATGCCCTGAAATATCAGTTGCATTTCTCTTCTTTTGAAAATAACTGACCGGTTGAAGCAACCTTTTACCTTGGAAAGAGGCAGGCAGTTCTGAGATTATCAATGCTTGCATTTTTATTCCGCTTTTTAGCTGCGTGAAAAATCAATAGGAGCAAGGTAGAAGGGACTTCTTTGTGTTATTTTCCTAAAGCTTATAAAACGCATAAAGAAAGCAACAACAGGAGCTAGGCTTTTAGAGACAGCTATGTTGGTAGATACGCTCTGTAGCCCTCTTGGGAAAGAGACGGTATTTCCATCTATTCTTTTCATGTCCTACCTGACGTGTCACTTTTGAGATCAAAGATGAAAAGCGTGAGAGAAATAAACTTGGAAAAAACCAGTTGCTCTGCTTCGTAAGATCACCAAACTGTGTTGCCAAGAAATTAGCGCTCTGTTGCCATGTGACAGACAAGCTGTTTGAAGCTGCAGCTGCCATTTTCAGAATTAAGGGCTTTTGAAAATGGAGGATGGTTTACCTTTTTCCTAGCTAATACCATGCCTATTTATAACGTTGCCCTTGTTTACCTGAGACAGAAGCATGCAGCATCAAGCACTGTAGTACATCGAAGTATAGCTAGGAGAATTAGGTGGTCTTCTCCCGGGTGCAAGAATGCCAGCAATCCTACACTGTGATTGGATCTATGGGGACATAAGCTTCTAGATATATAATAGAGGCTTTAAGTTGTTGGTTATGGTAATAACGTGTTAATTGTCAAATTTTTTTATGACAGAATAGGTAACCCCATTGCTGAATCTCAGGGGTAAAGTTAACTCCCGACATATTTGGCAGTTACCTTATAAGCCTGTCGGACTCCTCCATTATCTGCAATATTTTCTCCTAATGTGCTTATTCCACTGACCTGGACAAGAATAATCAGTCATTTACTCTATAGCCAGTAACATTAACGACCCTAAGAACCGCAAGCTGAATTACAGTCATGCACCACAGGTAGACTGGAACAGAAGGAAGCAGTGACTTTGTGCTGGGGCAAAGAAAGGAGAGAATGAAAATTAAAAAATAATAGGGTAAAAGCTGTAGATTAGAATAGAGAGACTAGATACGAGTATAACATGAACAGAATACAGGCGGCTGGGCAGAACACATGCTAGCAGGACTGGCAAAATACAGCAGCAGACACCAGATTACCTTCCCCCTTGCCAAAACCACCTCACAGGGGCTGGCAGCAAAAGCACACGTGAGCCCAGTTCACAACCCGATTGCACACAGAAATTGCTGGTTTTCTAGGCTACATTTGTATCCCTAATTTACAAGAAACAACCCTTCTATCTTTTTTCCAGAATAATTACCCTGTAGTATGTGGGGGTTTATGCTCATCATATAAATATTTTGTGCTTTTCTGTACAAAAAGCCAGTGGTGTGGAAATGGTTGGGTTTACTTACATTTTGCCCTCCAGCCAGCTCCCATGTGTAGTTCCCATATTGATAAACCATGCAGCGAGACTGCTCCTTGAAATGCATAGCTGAGAAATTGCTCCACCAGTCAAACATATTTCCATCTTTATCAAAATTCCGACCTGTATGAAAATCCAAGAAAAAAAGGGAAGTTTTGAGTGAGAGTACGTTAGAACAACCGTTCTCCCAGTGCAGCACTTGCTCCTTTTAATGTTAGAGCTGTGCTTCCTCCCCTCTTTCCTCCTTTGATTTAGATGGTCTGTGCTACAGAGATTTATCAGAAATGTTTTTGGTTGATTCTCCTGTGTCACAAGGGGATGAACAAGATAGTTGCGGTCCTTTAATCTCTATTCTCTCTTATTCCGTGATTTCATGTTCAGTCAGCGGCCCTGACTTCAGTTTTAGCACTAAGGCCAGGTTTTATTTCAGATTGGATTACTCAGTGATCATGTAACAAAACTTACCACCACCTTTGAGGTGTCTAAGGTGCTTAGTCTGTGTGTCCATGTGACTGAACTGAGGTTCATAGGGAATTAATGACTGCCACAGCAGGAGAAAGCTGGAATTGCAGTTCTGGTGTTTGTGTTCTCAGCGCTCTGGCTAGAGGACGCTTTTTGTTTGCTATGGATCTAGATTTCTGAAGCTGTGTTGTGTGCTTATGTGTAATCTGCACAAGCTTAATTAACATTAAAAAACCACACTGAAGAAAGCCCATATATAAGAAATTACTGGCTGACAGTATCAGCAGTGAGTTTTTGCCCAAAACTATTTTACGTAGCCTTCTAGAAAGATAAGAAAGTCAATTTATTTCAAACGTTCAATTTATTTCAAACGTTCATGTTGGAAAAAAAAGTCTCCTGTGATTTCAAGACACTACTGACAGCTCTTCTATCCCGAGAATGTAGTTCACAGATTTCATTTCACTTTAGCAGCCTTGCATTGTATTTCCAATCTGGCAATGCTGTAAAACCAACAGCTTTTCCTGAGAATGGTCATTGACTCAATTTATTTTCAACATCTTCTTACTTCTTGTGTCACCTGCTTCGTTCATGAAACACTCACTGCAAAATGTTCAACAGAATGTTAATAGTGTGCCTGTATCGCTCCCAGATAGCGACTTTGCGGGTGTGTGATCGTGTGTGCACGGATACTTCACTCACAGCAGTGTGTCACTTTGATTTCTGACAGTGCAATGAGTGCAGCTGAAAGAACAATATTTTCTCACCGTTGTCATCAAACCCATGAGTAATTTCATGGCCAATAACCATCCCGATCCCTCCGAAGTTCAGGGCTTGTGGTTGGTGTTTGCTGAAGAAGGGGGGCTGTAGAATCCCGGCAGGAAAAACTGCAAAGAGGGGAAGAGAGAGGGCGATACTGTAAGGTAGCTTTATTTTTGCATACTTTGCAGACAGATTGTTTGCTTGGTTTAAGGATCAGTAAGGAACATAAAATATAAAATGATTAGTAACAACATCATGCTTCCTCATGTGAAATTGTTTCTCTTGATAAATGGAAAATGACAAGTTAATAAAGGTTTAATTTAGCACATCTGCAACTACAATATCTCCTTGTTTGAGAGCCAGGCATCATTTACATTTCAACTTTAGCCTGATTTGGTCTACAATGCATGCTGCAGTAAGTGCAGAACAAAATGTTTACGAACTGTCTTCTGGAGGTAAGTACTGTTTGTGGTTTAGAGCCATTTTATAGGGGAACGAAGGGATGTTTTATTCCTTTATTTTTGTTAAAGAAAGGTTGGTAATCATATGCTGATTACCAGCAGCACTCGGTGTGTAAAACATGCACAGTAGTAATTCCTACAGACTGCCAAGTGCACTTGGATGCCAGTCTGGGGTGGGGGGGGAGCAGCAGGTCTGTCCTCCTTCAGTCTACTGGAAAAGCCTTCTATCGAATCAACGGGATGTAGTCTTCATCCCACGTATGTAAGATGAAAAGCATGTACACTTCTAGAGGAATTAAGACTGCAAGCAATTCATTCTAATAAGATAATTTCTAAGAAGTAAGTTATTGAAATTATATAGCAAATTTTTCATTTAGAGACAAAAATATTTTTTGACTATATAGAAGGTTTTTTTCCATACAGTTTTGGGGGAAAATGTATGACAGACTGCACTAAGACAGAAGCAGGAAACTGAAAGCAGCATGGGGAATTCTTTTACTCAAACTAGAGACAGGAAGAAACAGGATTTAACTGAAATCTACACTATTGTGGGTAGCTATGCTTGGATTTTTGCCTTGTATATTCATTTTCAAGTGGGTTAAAACAGTTACTTCCATATTACTTTTAAGGGCAAAGTTGTAGAGGAACCAGTCTTCTTTAAGACCCGAGTTCCCTGCCTGGAAAGTTGGCTCACAGCTGACTATGATCAGCATAAAACCATGGTGGATAATTATGGAGCCTGAGCTCCACTACAAGTATAGCTCCAAGATGACACCTGCTAGCAAGCTAAAGGAGTACCTGGCTGTACCTGCTGGAGGACTGGTTGTAGCTTTTACTGTACCTACAGTATGAAGGTAAGTGGAAGCTACACAAATGGAAAACCGCTCTTTCTGATGAGGCTAGAGGACTAAATTATGAGGACTTTGGATGTTTCTGCTTTTAGCAATTATCTAAGTTTTCCCTTGTGGCTGTTGGTTGGGTTGTTTTTGTGAGCAGGATACAGTTGCTGTCTGGTCTGAAAAAGGCATGGATTTTTCCTTTTAGGGTATTGGGCAGTACTTTGATCGTAGATCTTCTTGGCAGTCTGGGAATTTGAATAAACAGTACTTAGTAGGAATTATTTGGTTCCTCTCCTGCTTGGGGTGCTCAGAATTCAGCAAAGACTCTACAGTATCTGTAGGCTTAACCTGAACTTGTGGCTGGCTTGGAGATTGGGGAGCGTGGGGAGCCAGACAGGTTCACTGTGTCTTAGGTCTGAAGATCTTCTCTGCTAAGAACAAGAAAGGTCAGCCAAGCAACTCCGCAAAAAGTTGCGGCTCTGTAACATTCTGTAAGCAGAGGCTGGTTTCTTTAGTCTGGTATGCCTCTTATCAATAAAACTTCAGCACCATCTGTACAGAGAGCGAGCTGGAGAGCTGCCCATATGTTTATTGGGAATGTGGAAACATGAGTACAAACAGCCCAGAATGCCCTGCGAGCATTCTCTGGTCTCTGAAGCTGGCGCTTGTGTAGCAGCAGTTACTGTCTCAGGCTTTCAAACATAAGGCTGTTCCAGTATATAAACTGTGCCTGCCAAGTGTGTGTGGGGGGGAGACGAATACTCATCAACAAAGCGACTGCTTGAAAAGAACAGCCTGTCTACCTTGCCCAGAATTTCTGTAAGGGCACAGGCAGGTTTCTCTCTGGATAGCAGACTTGCACCTTTGTGGTGCAAAAAAAAAGATTAATTGGTTTCATGCAGCTGTTTAAAACTGTTGTAAACCTACCTATCTGGTTCCGGTTGGGGGAATAGAATGCATTGACCACTGCAGCTCCGATTATCCATCTAAAAACAAATGTTGCACACAAAGTTAGTAATGATTTTTTTTTTTAGACATTCTTTTTATTAAATTATTATTGTTAAAAAATGAAGTCTGTGTAGAAGGAAAGGATTGAGGTAGGGAAGAAGGGTGCCATTGAACACAGCTGTAAAGAAATACCAATACCAGGAAATAACTGGTGTCTCATTTACGGTCACCTTTCATCCAAAACAATGCCAAGTTAAAGTGAGAAATGCTTTTGCTCTTGAATGTTCAACAGCCACATTGGGGTGGAATGTGGTAACTGTTTACCAGCTCATCTTAACACTATCTGAGCTTGAGAAGAAACTAATAGCTTACGTTCAAAAGAAAATCAGCATTTAGAGGATGCTTTGAGCAGCAGAAGGCAGTTACTCATATTGGAAGTTAAGACTAAACTTTGAAAAATTAAAACTGAATAATCACAGGTATATAAATGTCTGCATTTGGAGTGCAGTATTTCATAGATAATGAGTGTTAACTTTGAGAAGCAATTTTTAAGTAGGCTACTTCTGGAAGCTCTTTCCAATAGCTTGATAATTTTTTATTACTTGTATTTCTCTTTCTCCTCTTCTACCTCTGGTGAGCACTTCAGTCACCCTGCTCTAATGAACCATGCAATAACAGCCTGAAGCCATGAACTCATGATAAGTATTCAGCAGCATCAGCCCAAGATATTCTTCTTCCCACATGTCTCGTCCTTACAGTGTCTGGTGATGCCCTAGTTGCTGTATCTGCTGTTACTTTGACATAACTGCTTGTGGCCTGCGCTGGAATGGAATCAAATTTCTGGCTTAAGAAATGCGGCACAAGTCTGTAGCTTCCAGTTTTCAAAAAGCTGGTTGTTAAGGAATATGTGGTAGAAATGGGTTGTGCTGATATTGCCACCAGCCTGTGTGTAACACATGCATAGAGAGGGAGTAGGAATCTGTTCCTGAATTTGAGGGGCTACTTCAGAATTGTTCCAAACAGTTTTGCTCTGAAGGCCAGCCTGTTGTGAAAATGCATTCTTGGTCCATAAGCTTCTCCTTGGCGTGCCTGACATGAAATGTTTGTAGCTGGCCAGGTAGCCTGTAATAACTAACCACCCCTGCCGAGGAGGCTATGATTACGAACAATGGCTAATTTTCTTAATTGCAATGATTATAACTAATATTGCTGATACAAGTAGCTATACTCTCCTTCAGTTTAATTAAACAGTGATCTAGAGTGATAAGTGGTTTTATGTTTCCTTGGGGAACCCCTTCAAGCCACTGGAGAGACATCACAGTGGATTAAGAACACCAATGCTGCGCAAGAATTTTCGTTATGAAGAGCACCATGACTGATGCCTCAAGAAATGAGGAAACTGAAAAAATGCTCTATTATTTAGCTGACTGATCAGAAAACTCCCTTGGTGAATTATGCATCAGTAATTCATTGGAGGTTTCTAAGTGCCTGCACTGTGTGCTTAAAACCACCTCACAGGAAAAGGGATAGAAAAAATGAATAGGCTTTGCAACAATTAATTTGTCTAATGCTTCCCTTTGGAGAGTTTTGGTTTGCTTGCTTATTAATAACTCTGTTATTTTACATTTTGTGAAGCGGTGTTTGAAATTCTTACTGGAATCTACTTTCCTTTGTCTCAAGGCATTCTCTTCCAGCATCACACAGGCTGGAAGCCTACTAGTGAGCAACACATCAAGTTGGTATTACTTCCTTACTCCTGCCTTCCATTACAGCGCATCTGTCACTAATGTATTCAGCAGTAGCTTTGCCAGACAGCTTCCTGAGCTGGACACCTCCAACACAGCTAACTGGACTATTAAAAGTTCAGACTGGCTAGCTCATAGCTCTGGAAATGGGGTCATATTCCAAGGCACTTGATGCTGAACATGCAAGCCAGAGCTTCAGGGGTGTATCCATGTCATGGACTTGGCAGGAGCTCAACTGCACTTGAAGGACTGGAGGGGCTGTCCTGGTGATGCTGTGCAGTAATGCTTCTTCCTGGTTAGTGATGCCAACTGCTCACCTTGGGGCTGTTAGTAACAACTATGAACATGCTACTTTTGACTGGTTTAGGACTAGCACTAGCTGAATATTTGCCTAAGGGTAGACAACTGTGAGGTAACAGCTAGGGCAATACAGGCCAAGACCTCAGACTTACTCGGGATGCATTCATGGAGTCAAAGAAGGGATCGTGAAGCAGCCAAACCTGCACCTGTGCCAGGCACTTCCTGAAAAATACATTTATACTTTACTAGGTGCAGTGTGAAGTAATCAGCTGGAAATGGACACAAATTAGATCTGGTGCTCAACTTCCCCAAGATTGGGCATATTTCCAACAGAATTCTGGCCAGAATATTTTAAGCTTTTTTCCCCTGATTATAAATTTTTAGAAGTCCCATGATACTGCGTATCTCCTCTCCTCCTAGCTGAGTTGTCAGAAAGATCTGTCGCTGTTTTGTGTTATGTAGCTTCAATGTAGTATCTGAATGTGAAGGATATGAAGGATTAGAGAGATTCCAAGAGAACTGGGTGAATTCCTACCACAAGAGGCAATGAACTACTTGTCTAATTCCAGGAAATAACTTGGAAGATCTTGGACATAAGCATTCTTGGCTATCCACAGCACGTGACTTAAACATGATAACCATTATTTCAGAATTTAGGTTGTGCCTGTAGCATGCAGTCTGGAAACTTACATATCTTGGTCAACTCTCTCTCGGAGTTTTTTCAAGCTCTTTTGGGCTCCAGCTCTCAGGTTTTCCAGAATGTTTTCAAAGTAATTGTGTTCACTGAAGTTTAACTAAAGAAACAGATATACAAGTATATTAGTAAGCTGTGCAGAAAGAGGAATTCCTCGTGCCACTGGATGTATCTTCTAAAAAAAAGTTTTGATTGCAAGGTATCACTTAATAATTAGCTTTTTGCATGCATTTATAAAACATTCAACACAATCAAGTTCATATGCTGTCCAGTCACTTGGAAATGACAGTTGTACAGGTGTAAGTATTCCAAGTGGCAAGAAAATAAGTGTAGGCTTTTATACTGAGGTATGCAGAGCGTACTTACGTTGGCATATTCCTGATCTAGTTTGTCATTCTGATCTTCCAAAATATAATCTGGATAGCCGATTTGTTCTTTAATTGCCATTGCCTACAATAAGAGAGTTTAATGTTTCCTCTTAATTGTGGGGTTTTTTGTTTTTCTTAAAAGTTTCAATACCTGTAACAGTTCAAATTCTTTATGGCTATTGTCTACTTGTTTGTGACAAACGATGCAAATATTTAAAGACCTTGTTCAAATGCACTCTATTGCCTAATGAGACTTTTTTTAATATGAAACATACAGTTTTTCCCCTCATCTCCTGGTGTCCAGCCGCTATGGTAGACTTGCAGACCCTACAGCACCATCTGACAGGGATTGGGCTTAACCCTCATTTATTACTTTTTTTTTTTTTTTTTTTTTTTTTTTTTCCCTTGCTATTGGAACAGTGCTGATGGTCCTAAGGTCAATGAAAAGTTTGAAAAGTTTCTTTCTGGGGGGATTGCATAGTATTCAGTTGTCATTCTCAGTGATGCATTGGGTGCCACCTTCTCTCCTCATTTATAACATGGTTCAGAAGACTCATTAAAGGAAATAAAAACGTATATGAGCTAACAAAGGATTAAGAAGAAAAGGACAATGTAATAGGATAATGAATAACAGGACAGTGAAGATCAAAGTTTTTTCCTCCTATAGAGGAACAGGGAATAGCGATGCTACAAAATTCTAAAGATTTCATATTCATGACAGAATACTGAAGTTCCTTATTATCTCTGACCTTCTCACGAGCCTTCTCTTTAGATGTCTCATCCATCCACTGTAACTCATCTAAAGTCTCAATGAACACTTCACGAATCTTATCTATTAAATCTCGGACCTAAAAGAGAGGCAGTAAGAAGTTAATCATTTACGTGCTATTTTTCCCAGGCACACCTAAGGAGGGGTGAAAAGCTTCCTACTAAAAGATGATGTCCCCAAATTCTATGCTCTAAAACATGGCACTGGGCACTTAAAAGAGCATCACAAATGAGTTCTTGTGCCTTCTGACTCTTGGCTGATTGATACCTTTAACAGACAAAATAGGCTGGGAGGTCAGATGGAGGGGAAATGGGCACGGTAGACATAGTGGATGTACAGTAGTATGAAGGGTAAACTACATACCATCCTCTTGCTCTCACCAGCAAATGTCTCCCTGACATACATCGCTCCCACTGCATTCTCCATGTTATTGTTGACGTAACTCACACACTCCCTCCAGCGGGCTTCTTCCAGTGTTGTCCCATAAAGTGCCTGCAACACAAAGCACCACAGGATTAATTCTGCCTACGCATCTCTTTTCTAAATCATTGCCTAAAGAGGAGGTTAACCTAAGACCAACGTTTCCATTGTTGTGATTGCTGTTCTTGGATTTCTTTGGGGATTACGTGACATAATAATGTCATTGTATTGACAAGGTTGGTGTGGTGACTGTGGGATTCTTTTCCAGTACTATGCTCTATGGCCTCTTTAGGAAGAGAGGAAATACCTTCCTGTAGCTGGCCCGAGCATCCTTGAAACGCCGACTCAAGCTGCTGACTCGATCGATTACCAGTCGCCAAATGAGGTAGTTCTGGATGGTGCTGTGTGGGAAAGCAAAGCTGGGTTTAATCCCCTGTAACAAGAAATGCTAGTGCAGACAGTCAGAGGGGGATCTTAATTTTGAATGGAGATGATAAAACAACTGATTGCTGCCAGTCATCAGTTTTATAGCATCTACAGGTGACTGTTCTTATTTAACAGGCAGGCTAACTGTCCAGACTGAGGACTGTACTACCATGCCTGTTCGGGGATTAATTTATTATTTTTTTTTCCCCTTCTGGAGCGTAACAAGAGCTAAGCCTGTGACGTTTTTTCTTCCTATTTAATCTTTTCTAAGCATGGGAGACACCTAGTACCACAGACCTTTAGGACCCTAGAAGACAATACCACATTTTACAGTGAAGTGGTGTCACTTTTTCTCAGAGAAGCTCTGGCAGAACTATCAAGTGGGGCCAATAACTTACATTTCCACAATACTTCCATAACATTTGTCTTGGATATTCCCCCATTTCTTTACCTTGCTGAGTACTTTGAGATAATTGCTTTCAGCTCTTGCAGATAGGGCATGCCATATACAACCACCTCTTCTTCTGGGTCAACCTGAACACTTACTGAAGACATGACACCTTGGATGAAGAAGGTCCAATTAAATTCCTAGGCAGACAGAAAGATGTATACCAATTCCAGGTGTTTTAAGTGCCTTAATAACTGTCTGGACTTTGTACAGTCTATGGGATTGAATGTAGTTGTAGTGTTGTTCAGTAGAAAAATGCTTTTTAAGAGACTCTGAAGACAAGATTAAGAATAGGAAGGATTTTATACCTCTCTTATTACATCATTGATAAATTCACAAAGCCATTTCCAGTTGGCATGGTAATAATAGGAGGCTGAAAGTATTAGACTGCTCCTTAAACACTTACGTTCAATGCAAACTTTTCCTGTAGCTCTTTTAAGGTCATTTTGTTGTACAACAAGGTTACATCATGCCTTTCTTCTGCTGGGGTAGTTGCCTGAAGACATTCACAAGGTTATTATTAGAATCAACTGACACAAGCGTCAATGGCTGTAATGGCATGCATGAACATACACATACTCAAATAATATGCAAATAAAACAGTTTATTTTTTTGGGAAAAAAGCTCATTTGATGGTGTCCAGTGCTGCTTTTTAAATTCCAGTACAGGAACTCAGCCCCCCCACCCCCCCCACCCCGTTCAATAATGTTTCAGTAATATGTGGAGCCAAGTGGTTCCCTCTGTCCTCTTTAGAGTGGAAGAAGTGTTTGGGTTTGGTGTGGGATTTTGGGGGGTTTTTTTGGGTGCTATAGACTTCTAAGGATGCAAGGGAGCTAGTCCTGGTGTTATCATAGTGTACATTTAGCAGAAGATAGATTATCTTGCTTTAGGAGACTTCAAAAAATAAACATGGCCAGGGCTAGAGCAGACACAGCAGCTGTGTACAGAGTAGACATAATTACACACACACAGAGGCTCTGATTTCTGGGCTGCTCATGGCACAAGTTGTCTTCCTTCTGCTTTCTTCTAGGCCATGGGTTTTCTGCTGTGTTGAAAACTGCTGCACAAAAGAGCAAGAGACTCTCCCCCTCATCCTTTTCCCCCCACCCCGCAACATCCTGAGAAGTTCTTGATTTCTGTACTCACGTTTGCAATCTCTGTTTCAAGCTCCATAACCTTTGCCATTTCCTCTTGGACAAAGGAATCATCTTTAGACATGTTCTTGTCTTCACGGATCATTTTGGCAATGGTGATCATGAACTGCAGGTAAGCTTCTCTTACCTGCACACAAGAAACAGAATGTGTGTGTAGCACTGTGAAGAAAAGGTTTGCTGTCCGTAACTTCTCATTCTGCAAACTATTCTTTTTGTTATTTTAGCTTTACAGTGTGCTGTGAGGAAGTTTGGCTCGGGATCACAGCCTCTGCCCTTGTCTCCAATGCAATCTTCCCCACTCCATTTTTCTTTTTTTTCTTTTTTTTTTTTTTTCTACTGTAATAGATACTACTGCAATACCTCACAGTGCAGCTGCCAGTCTCAAAATACATAGTGAAAGCAACGCTTTCACCTTCCCTGTGCCAGTGTTCTGGATTAGAATTACTACTTGAGCAAAGAGAAAGCTCTGTGCTTTGAGTTACGCTATGGGAATAGTGATCCCTACTAGCCAAAATACCAGGGTAAACATGGAAGGCTTAAGTTCTCTGAAAGTAATACCATAAGTCTTGTTAACTCTCTGCTTTTACTGTCTGAAAGAAAAGTTGTGTCTCGGATGGTTCCCGGTGATACCTTTGCTTTATTTCTCATAGGAGGACATGACTCTGATCCATGCCTCCGAACAGACCTTGAAAAGATATTTGGCTGCTGAGGGAGTTCTGATCTCTGATGCAGGAAAGCTTAATGCTACCTATTCTTGCATACTTTTCTTTCTCCATAGACCTTGGAAACCAGATAAATACAGTAACTGTTGTGAAATTGAGTCTGGGCACTTACATGATGATGATTTGTGTTTTTAAGCTGAATACCGAGGCATTAATCAGGCCAGACTCCCACAGGCCTCAGTATGAGTTTTGCCAAAAGATGCTGGACTAAGCACAGGGGGAGTTTGGGTCATCAGAGTTTGGTTCATTGTCTGTGGGAAGCGAGCTGTTAAATAGCAAATAAAAAGGGGTTGTGTCTCCTCCTTATTCATTAAGATTAAAACCACAGCCTTAGCCCTTCTTCTTTATAGTTTCAAATTAAAACTGTATTAAGCAGGGCTAGTTTTCTTTTGCTAATTTAGTATTGTCTGTGTACTGTACCTGATTTTCCTACCTCCTACAAGTCAATCTAAGTCTGACTTTCATGCAACGATGCATAAATATCCCTCTTTTCTACTGTAACTGCCGCTGTATAGGTGAAACTTGCAGAACAGGATCCTAGTTCCAGCAGCTCTCTGCAGATCCCAACACAACTATGTGCAGATTGCTTTGTATCATGAGATGGATTAATAGAAAGTGGCAGTTCATAAAGGTGTCCAGAAGGTGTGGAAACAATCTCCTAAAAACTTCACAGGACTACACACTAGGCTATATTATATATGAGAATATAGTTGGATAAGTTGAACTAAGAAGAAAACTAGTCTCACTGATGTTTTCATCTGCCTTCATAACCACTAGACAAAAGAGTCTAAAATGCTGATTGTTGTCTCTCTGTATTCCCTTCCATTCGTGTTAGGAAAATTAGTTTGATGCTAGGCTGCAAATAGTCTTTGTTGGTATGACATAATTGAGGGGGGGGAAAAAAAAAGTATTAAAGCAGTATCTTCACCTTGGAAACTGATAAACTATCTGGCTATGTTTGCACCAGCTTTTTATGTATTTACAGAAACCCTCACATTTTTGCTCTGAGCATTGGCAGAGAAAAGCAGCTAGAAAACAATCTCACAGTTTTCATGTAATTTTGGGGAAAGGGGGGGAGTAAGTGGCAGCAGATTCTTACTAGCTGGGTATCTGCTTCGTTGATATAGATTTTACTGCTCCATGTAAAACACTTATTTATTTTTAACTTTTTTCCCCCTGAATGAACATGTGAAAAATTCTGAATATTGTGGTGTTCCACAAAATGTATTTTGGGGTATTGTATGTTCAGACATGATCCGGTACGACAATTCTTCTTCCATGTCTATAATCCATCTTTCCAGTATATTGTAAAACAGTATCTAGAACTAGAGGCTTTAGAAAAAGAGATGAGCAAATCCAAGATAAATTGTGCTGAAAAACTGAACCTATCCTTCAAAATTACAGACTGTTTTAAGCTATAAAATGATGATTTTATTTTCCCATAACCTTCTCATCTGTATGAATTGGCCAATTTTGGGGATGCCTGATATTTATGCAGTTGTTCGGTCCTTTTGTAAACTCTACAAAATTTTAGCACAATCAGGAAAAAATGTAGCAATGAACGTCACAGTCTAATTCTGATTGTTACATAACCTGGAGTCATATATATGAGTTTTCTGAAACACAGGAATAAGTAATAAAGTTGGTTTAGTAGCATATAGTAAATAAATTACAAGGAATACTTACTCTTTGATAGTTGCCCCCATTAAAGTAGTAATCCCTGGATGGCATTCCTAAACTTGGTTGGTCAATCTGAAGGAAATCATAAATTTCTTTAGTTAGTGATGAACAGGAACTGGTGTTGTCCAAAGGTATCCTTGAAAGGCAACAAGAAATGCTGCGTGTGCCATCCTTTCAGTGTTGGAACGATAAGAGCGCACTTTTACCAAACAACCGATGAACTTTAGTTTGCGAGGAACTGGGGTGAGGTGGGAGATAGAACTTTTGTCTTTCTAGATAAGGACAGGATGGATTCTCAGTGTGGGTTATTAAGCAAAATCTTTCACTAGCCATTGAGATCTAAGAATAAATTTAAGCAACTTACAAAAGAAGTTGCTTGACGGCTAGAGCATAAGCATACATGAACAAGCTCTGAAATACTATTTACATGTTTTAACACTGTGGTTTCCTGCTATATATTAAACCTCACCATTATTTTGCAAGTCACAAGAATTTACAACCCTTAAATGCTGTAAATCAGCAAAGGTCCATTGATTTATATTTCTTTAATTGAAACAAAAATGATGCTACCACAAAGTGTTTCCCAATACGACTTTCAGACAGATCTGCCACTGGGGGCACAGAACTGTTACGTACACTTTGCCAGTATTCTGCATACCCACAGACCTATGGAAAGCTAATCTGTATGCAGTGTAAATAATTATCCATTACAATTCTGGCATATAAATAATTCCCTGCAATATTTTTTTTTTTTTCTTACATAAATGATATGTCTGCTGGAATCCCGGTCATCATTCCATACAAACATGTCAATGAGGACACGTTTGTTAAATCTGGAGTTCATTATGGAGAGTTTTTCTTCCATGCTCCAGTTTGGCTCTGGGAGATAAAAGGGAAAGTATACATCATTTATCAATATGTATTGGGACTGATTAAGTTTGCAAGCTTATTGCTGAAATTGTTTAGAACCAGACTGGACATGATGTGAGAATATTTGTACAGGACAGCCCTAGACTGTTCTTACTGGCCTTATCTGTCTCAGTGATTATAATGTCATTGGTAAATGATTTTTTTATATATATATATATGCAATTGCCTATACATAGTATAAATCACCATGACCTTGCTTAGTTAGGCAGTTATGCTCCAAACTCTAATTAATATGCAAGCATTGGCACACAGCTATATTGGTTCTACTACTTTTGTTTTCATTATTCATGTTGGTCCTTTAGGTTTCCTAACCGTCTTAAGATGTACGCTGTTCATGAATGAGATCTTATAATACAGGTATTAAATTTATACTATCTTATTTATACAGATCACTGCATGCTAAATATGTATGATACCCTTACTTCTGTTTATGAAGAAAAAGTCAAAACGGAGGATCTAATTCAATGACAGTAGACTCCTTAATGCAGAAAATAATTCTGACTTAACACTACTGAACTCTTTTGGGCACAGCATTACCTTTGGTCTTGTTCCAGTCTGCAGAAGCCACTGGCCAATCTCCAACCATTGTTAAGGCCTCTAGCAGAGGCAATGAATCTCGTTCTTCTATAAGACCTGAGAGCGGGAAAAACAAATATTATATTGTTTTCATAGAACAAAAAATGAAGAAAAATAGATAATGGGCCTAACAGCTTAAATCTGAAACTGAGTTTGTCGTAGCAGAAAATAAGAGAGATCACGAAATCATCTGTTTCCTACATTAGTCTTCAGAAGAGTAATGTAAATACTTCTGTTGACTCAGTACTGATTTTGACTGAATCTGTTTGGAAAGGATGAAACGGGACCCACTTTTGCATTCAGAAGGGAAGGCTTTGCATTGATGCCAGAGGTATCCAACATCCATCCTTTCTACATCCCCGAATGTGTATATTAAGCCTTAATGATGTACCAAGGCATCTTCATTCATCTGAAGATTAGCTTCCCAGGCAAGACCATGCAGATTAGATAGGTATTGACTGGACTTCTGCTTAAAAGTACATTGATACTTTTGTATGTTTGGTATTGAACAAGAGAATTAATGGAACAAGAAGAGACTCACTCTCATTCATGCATGACTTGTAAAGTATTTTAGCTTTCTGAAATGCTTCTCTGTCCCCTTGATCTGAAGTCTCCAGCACACCTGGGTAAGGAAGTGTTGCAGTGAGATTTTTGCCCTGGAGAGCTTTGATCTTTTCATAGAAATCACTGAGAATTCAGGGCTATGATAAATACTTGTTACTGTAGGCTTCAATTACTGTGCAACTAGAGTGCTCTTTAAAGGAGCTATTAATGGAAAAACTGTCAGGAAGGAGGACATGCAAACAGCTTGTCCTGCTCCTTTTGAAGTTGGTACCAAATCACCTGTGGCTAATTTCTAGTGGGAACAGGATGTAGTAAGAGATGTAGAGATTAAAGGACTAAGAGGGGAAGAAAAAATCGCAATGAACACTTCTCTGGAAGTTTATTTCTCTGTATAATGTGCAGTAAATAACATCTGAAACTAAACACAAGTGCGTAACCAAGGGTAGAGTAGCCTCATTCCTACCTTTTAGGATGATCTCCAGCTCGTCTCTCAGGATGTCAAAAATGCTGTATCTGGAGCTAGTTTCTGGGATAACATGCCGGTTCAGCCAGCCCCCACAGGCATACTGGTAGAAATCCTTGCAAGGGTCAGCTGTTGGGTCCATATTCTGAATTATTCTAGCAGCTGGGTATCAAAATCAGAGAGTTGAAATCCACAGGTTGCCCAGTAATCTCTGGGACTACCAAAGTCTGTCAAGAAGCTGCTTGGCAAGAAGGCACCTTGCTTATGCTGCTTATAGTGGTTAAGACTCATTCTCCTACATTATGACTCAAAGGATCCGATTTTTCTGCTTAAAAATGCAAGGAAGCATCTGACAGCAGACATTTGCACTGCAATTGTGCTGCTTTACAGAGGGAGCCTCTGAACGGCAGAATAATTCTCCGCCAGCACAGTGCCTTTCGGGCACGAGCGTGCTGCGCAGTGTTCTACCTGGGGGCCTAGCTTGGGTACCTACCTATGAAGTCTGTGTTTCCAGGGGGCAACTGGGAACATCTGTGCTGGAGTCTTGCCTCTCTCAAGGTGTACAAGGAGATGCCAAAAATAAGAAGGTAAACAGCCCCATGTGTAGAACACATTCTTTGAGGGAATATTTGATCTAAGGGGATTCTTGTTCTACTTCATAGATGTAGACTGTGTCGGTCAAGCCACATCCTAGTGGCTCAGGCCAGAGCCAGAGAACTCTTGACCACACTGGCAATTTTACTGTACTACTTCCTTATGAATGATACTCCTGGTGACAAAGGAAGTATACAATGGAGAGGAATAGGGTGTTTCTGTTCAGTGTTTACCCATGGAACTGTATCTGAGGACAGCTCTACTTGCTGCCTTTGACAGTAGTATCTAGCCCAAGGGGAAACTTCATTCCTTTTCAACTTCTTCAGTCTTAAAGCCTGAACTACTGTTTATTCAGGTTCAGTGGAACTACCAACATGTAAAACATCACCTCTGCAACAGTCATTGATAGTAACAATCACTACCTGCTGTAACGCATCCAGGTGTGGTACATACGGTGCCTGAATTGGTGCCATAGTGAGTGCCTGCAGGGAGAGGAATAAGAAAGCAGGTAGAATTAGTTGTTTTGGAAAGAAATTGCCACCGATGTCACTCACCAGCAGCCCAACCTCAGTGACAGCTCTGTTTAGTTTTAGAGCAAGCAAGTGAATGTTAGTGCCAGTAAAAGATACCACATGACAACTGTGAAGAAATCTCTCATCTGCAGATTTATGAGGAAAATTTATTGGAAGCAGTATTACAACAGTCTTGACAGTGAGTTTTAACTCTCCTGGAAGGAGAATAAGGCCAGCTTTTTAACCCACTAACTGTCTCCATGGTCTTTCTGACACATACTGAAAGTATGAGACCCCTTTCTAGACAATCTGCTGAGATGCTTTGAGCATCTGAGTTCTTTCATGACCTTCAAAGTTGCTGTGACTGAGAGGTTTAAACAAGGGGCAAAAAGTCTGTAGCTGGATTACTGTTTTCACGCTGTTTTGAGTCAAAGAGCAAATTTAAGAACAGAAATTATTTTCACATCTGTAAGGGGGGGTGGGTAACCGACCTGTGTTTGGTCAAAATTTCAGATATTCCCTTTAAGGTTACTCCTTGCTGTTCAGCAGAGGTTGCTCCCTAATCAGTAATGTTTAGTGCTGATGAAATAGTGTGCAATGAAAGAGACTGGGGACCTATGTTCAAGTCTGTGTTTTGTCTTTTGAGATGAGCCTGGAAAAGTCCCGTGAAGTCATTACCAGACACCTCAATGCATGTCAGTACTCTGAAGAAGCAGGTCTGAGTAAGTGTGGTACAGACTGTGCTAAGAGCTAATGGGTGTATTAGTATCAGCTGCTTCAGTTGTGACATGAGACACTGTCATGGTTTAACCCGGCTGGTAACTCAGCACCACGCAGCCGCTCGCTCACTCCCCCCCCTCCCTCAGTGGGATGGGGGAGAGAATCGGGAAGGAGAAAAGGGTTAGAGCCGAGGGCTGAGATAAAGACAGTTTAATAAGAGAAAATAATAGTAATAATGAGAATGGTAACAAAATATACAGAATATACAAAACGAATGATGCACAATGCAATTGCTCACCACCCGCTGACCGATGCCGCGATCAGTCCCCGAGCCGCGATCACTCTCCCCGCGACCGACCGACTAAAACCCCCCCCCCGAGCATGACATTCTATGGTATGGAATAGCTCTTTGGACAGTTTGGGTCCTAGCTGTGCTGTACTCCCAGCTTGTTATGCACCTGGCCGAGCAGGAGAAGCTCAAAAAGTCCTTGAGCAGTCTGAGCACTGCTTGGCAACAACTAAAAACATCAGCGTGTTATCAACATTCTTCTGGCACTAAATCCAAAGCACAGCACTGTGCTAGCTTCTGTGAAGAAAATGAACTCTGTCCCAGCCGAAACCAGGACAGACACCTGTGGTAAAATATGAATTTTGTTCCTTAAGACTTTGGCTTGGTCCTGTTGATCCTCTCCTCAGTAGCCTGAAAGCAATCGGACTTCGGAGCTCTATGGACCTTTGTGACTTGCTGGCTTCAGCTCGCAGAGGAGGAGTGGTGAGTGATGTGACAAGGAATTTGAGAGGAAGCACAGGCAATGAAACCTTAGCAGAAGTATTTTGCTGTGACTGCTAAAACAGAAGAAAATTATGCATGTTTCTATGTAGAGAAATGGGTCCGTATGCTCCTTCCAGTAGAAACTGGGAATTGTTACTCTTGGCTATTTAACTTTCTATTTTTGACCACTTAGTCTTGGTTTGTGAAATTCTTCCAGTGAAGAAGATCCACAACAAGCCTATGCACTTCCAATGCATCGGTGGTGAGCAGAAATGGAAACTGGAACAGTCCCTAGCTCTTACTGCTTGGTGCTCCACACTAAATACACTGCTGAGTCTGATGGCAGTGATTGCAGGGGGTCCTGATGTGAATTCGGAGCTGTGAGTTCTGCTGCAGACTTACATTGAAGCCTTTGTACATGAACTCATAACTTTTTACGCTGAATGCTAGAGTGAATGTGTTTGTGATGCTGGTCATGTCGCTCTCTTCTGTGCTGTTTGCTGTAGCACTGGAACAGGAGGTATCTAAGCACCCCAGCCTGATGAGTGGCCTTGGCCCTGGGCACAAGAAAATGAATTTTGCTCTTTTAATTTCCCATTTGCGAAACTGGACTAGCTTAGTATCTACTTGTTAAATAGACAACTACTTGGTTCTATGCTGGAAAATGAAAACTTGAAACCTTTACTTTCCAACAGGATTAGCCATGGTTTTAAACATTTATTTTTTTTTTTTGATCCTCACACTAGGATGTTTGCAGAGAAGAGTTACTAAAAAAACTCCTTCCAATGAAAACAAGTGTTTTACATGAGAGCAAACAAGATTACAGTAATTCAGATAGAAATAAAACAGTAGGGAAGAAAAGAGGGCTTTGAAGTTCATCAGTGGAAGCGACATAAAAAGCCCCCACTGTGATTGGGAATGTAACATTCAGGGTTCAGCCGAGTGCCGTTGTGCTGCGTGGGAGTACATCTGCATTAGAATAACCGCATGCCTTATTATAGTTTACTGTCTAGCAATCTGAACGTGGGATGAGCAAAATACATGAAACGATGTGAAGCTTCACATAGAGGGGTTTAGTGCTTTTGTTTTTGTACTGGATGAAGCTAAGCCCAATCTTTGGAGTTTCCCAAATTCTCTCATAATAAATAAATAATCGTAAAAGTCCAGGCTATTTCCAAGAAAAAAAAATCCTTTTTGGGGAAAGAAACTAGTAGTTCAAAGGGATATGGAATTTTTCCATGAAGGAGAAATAGCAACGGGCAAGGTGAGAGAGAGATAACTGTACTGCAAGTATGTTGTGTCTCATTGTTTCTCAGGGACCAGGCAGAACTCAAATGAAGCCCTTTATTTATTTATTAATTTTAATCAAAGCTTTTCTCTTTAATATAACCTGACAATGTCTAACTTCAGTTTCTGGAACCCAACTGCTTTCAACAAGATTCTAACTCCCCACGTTGAAAAAAGCCCTTGTGGTTGTGGAAAATGTAATTGAGCTGTATAAGCAGGGAAGCCAAATCTGTTTTGAAACCTTGGTTGCACACTCAGGGCTCTGAAACCATGCCACAAACCCAGATAATTAGAAATGGCTGGTGAGGGGCTCTCAGTTTACTTCTATCTTTGTTTTGCTATCAATTATCTCTTTTATGCCTCAGTACCATTCCTGACAAAGAACCAAGCCAACCTGACTCTGTACGATATGACCAACACTGCCCTGTTTTCCTTCGTGGTATATTTGTTGGGTCTTTGCTCACTTGACTGAGCCTCTGCCTACTGCACATCTTGAACTTCAAATAACTAGAAATAAATGTAAAATGCACCTTCTAAAGTCCCAGCTAGACAACTCTATGTACTTCACTTTCTCAAACTACTTTGCTAAAAACAACAGCCCAAGTTTTCAGTATAAATATTTCTCTATATATTTATTTTTCAGCCCTGGTTAAATATTGCTGACAGATTGAGCTATAATGACAGAGAGACATCTCCTTTGACATCCATGGACAAAGACTGCTGCAAGTACAGACATGGGAGGGACAACTCGAGTTAACCTTCTACAAAGCCTAGGGGTTGAAACAAAACAAATTTCTAGCAGGATTTAGATGGATGTGATGGGAAATTTCTGAATGTAAAATCATAAGTGGGACATGGGCTCATGTTGGACAGTAATGTAAGGCATGAAGATGGTGATTTGTAGCAGAGGAAAAGTGGGAAAGGTTGTTCAGCTCTGAATCCCATGTTCCCCCTGCTGCGCAGAAAGTAAACACATCAGTGGAAGGGTTTGTGGGGAATCAATACTTGTTTTGTCCTATCAAACCTTACCTCCCACTTGTCTTTTCCCAGAGCCAAGCTCATCTAGGATTTAGCTTCTTGCAACGTTTTTTTCCTCTTAGAATTAATCACTCCATTTTCCCAGCTCTTTTGTCTGAGATGCCTTTCCTTGGATCTACCTTTTAAAACTGTTGAAGAGGGATGTCAAAAGAACAGAAACGGGCTAGAAAGATTTCGTCACTGGAACTACTTTGTGCAGTACTAAGTTCCTTCATGGTGCTCAAAATTCACGACCTCTGCAGCATTACCCTTGCATTTACCTCATTAAGAAAGTCATACTTCTGCTCTGTTGGTAGTCTTGTAAATAGAAAAGAACCACGGAACCCTCTGCAGACTGAAGGCCTTCCTCACTTTCAGTCTGACAGAGCACCATCAGAGAATAGAAAAGGGAAGGTAAGCTTTAATGGAGCTAAATAAGATTACCTTAGCTGTGGGACTACTCCAGAAGGAAGAAAATGAGGGGAAAATAAGGACTCTAGACACTACGTCAGAGGTAAACTGCTCACCTGAAAAACGGCAGAACTGGCACATACTTCAGACCCCACTGGGCTCACTGTAGAGAATCTGTTGTCTTAATTTGACTTTACAAGAAGCTACAGAACAGCATTACATTTACTGGTCACCAGCAGGATGTAATCCTAACTTCTGAGATCTGTAGAGCGCTGTAGTCCTCTTCAGCAGTTCATCTTCTGAATGACAGTTTTTTAAAATACAAGTTGCTTTTCACAGCCTTACTGAAATTCCTTTTTAGACAACAAAAGCGAAGCAAATAATTCTGTACAGCCTCTGAAGCACACAGTTTGTGTCTAGTGTTATCCCACTGTGTGTTTTGAGGACCACAGATGGCTGGGGATGGCACACACTGGAACAATTAGATCCACAGTTGTCATCAGGCAGTCAAGCGTGAGCTTTACCTTTCAGCACCTTATCTATTTCTGACACGGATATCAGCCGCAGAAGTGCTGTCAGCACTGTAGACTGCCTTTGTTGCTGTTATATCAGTGAATTGTTTGCAACAAATAATGTAATTGCCAAATTTTAGCTTTTCTTCCTCTGAGAGGGCTGTCTGTACCAGCTGTCAGTGTCTTCAAATGGACTCCATAACATAAGTGTTGAGGTTTTATTCCATCTTTCTTATGATTTCTTACCTATAGTTCATCTATAAGCATGGCTGAGGCAGAATTCCATGTGAGAATGAGTAAGCTGAATATTTGCCCACTTTTGCAGTCCTGTATGGCCTGTCATTCCACATTCACGCTATACATTCACATAGCTCCATCTGAGTAGAATTTAGGGAGTCTTGCCACCCAAATGTCATTTCATCATAACTTTTGTGTTAGCTGCCGCTTCTTTAGATTCTCCACCTCCTCTGAATAGATGCCTCATTAATGAACATTCACAAAGTCAAAGAATGACTGAGCATCAGTCTAGGAGACAAGCCAGATCTCGGCCACAACCTTTTCCCAGTGTGTGAGTGACCAGGTTAGATATTGCCCCTGGTCTGCAGGTTTTTGCAAATCTATTATTCAAGTGCACGTTAATTGCCTTCACAGCATGGGAAATGCAAGAGCATAACACGGCTTCTTGAAATCCACTCCCAGAACAAGGTGCTGCTTAGTGCCAGTGTTGTATTTTTGTTTGTAGCCTGCCTAAAAGGGTGGAGCATAGGTGCATAAGCATGCCCTCCACCTTTGTAACAGCCTGTACAATAGATGTGAATAGTGACAACCTGTGGGGATGCGGACACAAAAAATAAATTACCTGTGAATCTTACTTGTGAGGAACCCTACAAACTTGGAAGGCAGAAAGCAAATAAAATATCAATTAAACTAATATGATTTTTGAGCAGTCAGGACCAGCAATTAGGTGAGAATGGAACTGTAACTAAGTTGTCTGGAGAAGTCCCTGACTGTGACTTGTGTGTCATCTACAGTAAGTGTTGAAATGTTCCTCAGACTGTAACCTTTCCAACAAGTGATGAGACTTGGAGTTTAGTAAATATTTGTAGAACGTAGCTGAGAAAGAGCCGTGAAAAGGCTGCAGAGATGTATGTGTGGGTGTGATGGAAAGATTGAGAGCATGGTGTATTCAGATTCAAAAACAAATTACTTCAGTTCTGTCTGCTTCCCTTTCTATGATCACCCAACTATTACTCTGCTATTCTCACTATATTTTCTTTTAGCTTATTTAGACAAGGTTTATGGGTACGGAAACTTCTTTCGACATCAAAAATCCCCAAACTGCTTCTAGAACTGTATTGCTGTGAGAGCTTCAGTTTTTGTTGTCTGAGTATATAAATAAAAATCACGGTCAGTATTAGCGTGTATTACAGGCGTTATCGCTAAAACCAATGGCCTTTCATGCACTACAGTGTTCTTCTGCAAGCCATATACAAGCAGAGCAAAAAGATACTCCCTGAACCACAAAGCCTACGTATACCTTTGTATATAAAAAAAACAGAGGGAACATAAGGCAGGACGGGTAATCCTTTTAGTTTTCCATTAGCTAAACAGAATTATTTTTCAGAAGCCTGTCTGGGTAGCGTCATTCTGATAAAGGATGTACAAAATGAAGTGTTGAAGCTGAATCTGCTCTTAGTAACTTAGCTCTCCCATATGCATTTCAAAATTAACATTTTAGTGAAATTAGAAATAAAAAAATCCCAAGGATAACATTCTTAGTTCTAGCACAAGAATGCTGCTCAGCTTTTTTTTTTTTTTCCTGTTGCTATGTAGAATTTATATTTATGTTACACAGCTTTGAGCAATACATGCTTTTCACTTGGCAAGTCCAAGAGAGACTTCAGCCTTTTGCCTGAGCACTGGATACGGGCCTTGATGTAACATCAAAACGGAACCAAGTGGAGCATTTGGACAAAACTTTACAAGCCAAAAAATGTTCCTGGTCTGCAGCATCATTCACTGGTTGCAATGGTGAGCCCTTGCTTTCTCAGTGTTGGACCCAAACAGCACATACAGACGCTCACTAAAGGATGGTGTAGACTAAAGTTCCTGCTGCTCAGTTCCTACCCGTGAATTACCTAACGCTCGTGGCTACTCTAGGGTATGACTACATCTTGGTATCTCCCATTGCAGTAGTTCAACTATGTACACTTAAATGTAAACTGAGAGAGGGAGGATGAATTTAGGCCCGTGCTGAAAACACTGCTTGAGAAAACAGCCGGGAGGAGCTGCATGCTGTACAGGACAAGCAGCGTATCAGCTCTGCAATTGCTTTGCACTCACGGTTTGCTTGGGAATGTCTGAATCTGGGAAATATTTCCAATGAAAGTTTAATTGCTGATACGAGCCTGTAAAATATTTAAATTTTGGAACTGCTTTCTCAGAGATAAGCTTTTCATCAAAAAAATACAATAGTTAGCACTTGCTTTACATGCACAGACTCTTCCCGTGGATTTGGATGAGACGCCAACATTTGGGCAAATGTTATTAATACCTGAATTCTGATTTGCCTGAACCCGAGAAGCAAGATGTAGAGCAGATTTCTCAAATCCTTTATGCATGCAAACAACAAAATTCTGCATAGCTCAATATTTTGATACAGAAGCTCCTACCCTAGGACCTAGCTATGGGGAATTTTTTTTCGTTCTGTCTCTTGAGCTAATAGAATAAATGTAAGTAACTTTCTGGTGAGTATTATGAATACCAAATCCTCGAGAGGTTTCATCTAACACTGGAACAAATGCTGGTAACGTTCAATTGCTGGTAGCAAAAGGAGTAAATAAGAAAAAGGCTTTTGTCACGAATTATTGCTCAGAAGGGTGAGGTGGTGTACTTACAAGTGCTGGAGAAAGCAGTTCCCTGCGGGCAGGGGGTGCAGAGACAATGTAAAGAGAAAACGATGCCTTGCTTCAGTTTTGCTATTCATACTTCTTAGCTGTATTCTCTCATGTTTTAGCAAAGCTCTGAATGCAGGAGGCATTCATGGAAATGACAAACGTGAGGCAGCTGCTGCTACCAATCATGTTGATTGCTTCACAGAATTTTTAAACAGGACTTTGCATTTGGTGTGTTAGTGGAAAAACTTAGTTTTCACAGTAAGCGTGCTCTGCAGCTAACGTATTTAGGCAAAGCACCTCAAAGTAATGTGCTTTACTATTAAGTTCCTGGCGTGGCATTTGCATGAACCAAATCTCACCTAAAGATCAAACTGCCCGATGTAATGCTAAAAAAAGTCTCCCTTTCCTCAGTAGCACACTGGCTTTTTTTTTTTTTTTTTAAAAAAAAAAAAAAGCTTTCACATTGTACTAGGCAATCTCCCCTTTAGATCTGCTAAACAGCTGCTTTGTAACTCCTGGCAAGAGTGAATCTTGACTCAGGCTTCTATAAAATAAGGAAATGTCAAGCATTATACACAGACACACACCTTCCCCTCTAAAATAGTGCAGTGTTTTTTCACCTTTGCAAAACGATGCTGAATTCAATGAAATGCATAGAATGAATTAAAAACACAGAATCATCCAGCACACAATTTAAAAATGAACTAAAATCCAACTCTGTGCATGAGCTTGGAACAAGGCAGAGATAGACAACTCCCTCACAGAGGTGACCTCACTGTCTCCCCATATTTTTGCTTTCATTTAGCTCTGCAAAAAGACTTGTATCTTGTTTGCAGAAAGAAGAAGAGAATAATTCACAGGTTCCTTACCTCTGCTGCTGGCATACAGGATCACCAGGGCGACCACTGCACAAGTCATGAGGAGCAGCAAGACAGCCAGACCGATTGCCACAAAGCTCCAGGATTTCTTCCCAGATTTTGTTGATTTTTCCACAATATCCATTTGACTTTCTGATTTCCCCATTATCGTAACTCTAAATTGAGGAGGGGAGGGGAAAAAAGAATTAACAGCACAGTTAAATCAATATAGGGATAAACGCGTGACAAATCAGGGAGGAAAAGGAAGCAGAATAAAAGCAAAGATAGATAAAGAAAACTTCCAAATTATTACATGTATTTGTCCATTTGATTGTCCACAGATTTGCCAACCTCATTCTCCATCTCCTGTGCCTACCAGGTTGTCTGCACTCAGGGTGTGCTGCGGGGGGGGGTGTTCTGGACTATGCTACCCTTGGCTCTCAGCGGTGCAGTGTCATAACTTCAGGAGCCTGCTTTGGGGAGGCATGGAAAAGTCTCATGACCAGGTTGGGCAGCTCCTTTCTCCCCAACAGGGAAGGAGGGGAAAACTGGCTCCTTTCACTCCCCGCTTCAAAAGTGTCTTGCTGTTTCAAAGAATTCCTCTTTTTTTCCTCTGTGGATATGAGTAGGTCTGCTGAGCTCTGTTAACAGCAGTAGAATCCAAAAAGGGATCCTTCCAGGTGCGAGTGCCTTTGGGCTGTGTCTGCTCCGTCCTTAGCACAGAGGAAGGGTTGGGAATGTAGAAGGCTGCTAGAACACGTGTCAGCTCTCAGGTCTGTCGGAGTTTGTGACCTCCAGCTTCTCAGTCTTCTCAGAGCCATGCTCAAACTTCAGAGCTCAGCCGTGTGCGGCTCCCAGCTCCAGGCAAGTGCTCCTGAGCAGCAGAGGGAGGAGGGCTTGCAGCACAGAGGCAGACAGGGCTCTGCGCTCGCAGCCTGCCAGCGGCACAAGCTCCGCTCCGCTGCAGCTTCTCCTAAGTTTCCTCTAGCTTTCCTGAAATCTGCCGCCAGGTTATTTGGCTGCTGGCGCTCACAGAAGGAGCGTGAAGTTGGAGAGGTGCAAACCTCTCAAAACCCTCCGGCTCTCAGAGTGCTGGCAGCTTTTGAGTGCAATATATGGGAACAGCTTCTCGTTTGAAAACACACTGATTTATAGATTGTTGCAGGCTATGCGCAGAATTCTTTTACATTGCTGTTTGGAAATCTATCTGGTAACAGCTGGGAAAGACAGTAAAAGTGAGGGCAGGATAGGCGTGCGATTTCCCTTGTTTTTTATTTTATTCTTTTCCAGAACTGACTTTGGAATGAGGGAGAAGCAGGCTGGGTTTGTTTGTGGGTTCCCCCCCGCCCTCCCCGGCAGGCTGGTTTATTGAGCTAGTGTAACTCGCTGCCACAGTTCACACTATATAAATTTTAAGGTCGGTACCTCTCTCGACCCGAGTGCTTCACCTGCACTCCAAGTTCTGTGTGTGTTCAGGAGGAAGCGTGGGGAGCAGAGCAGGGCTTTCTTTGCGGCAGTCCTGTTTACTGGGAACGTAGATGCAGAATGTTCCAAGAATGTGAACGCAGACCTGTTTCCGTGAATGGGGTAGGAAACAATGAATGCCAGTTTCTTCTGCCAGGAGTCTAAGCCTCCTCTTCTAGTCAGTGCTCTGCCTCAAAACCCCATGAGAATTTGCCTTTTTTTTGAGTCGTATTATCTTAGGCTTCTGTCAAGTGTGAAGGCAGCTATTCTCATCCCACCATCTGAAGAGGAGTATAAGTACACAAAGATCTGAAAGAAACCAGTGCACTTGCAGATCCTGGGTGTCCATATGTGCAAAGTAGCTACAGAAGGGAAGGTTGCTTGTAAGGACAAAGCTATACATTTAATGATCAGCTAAGTGATCTCTTATTTCTGTTTGTGGGAAGTTCTATATCTACAAAAGATTAGTTTCCTTTGTATGTGAATCTTCCTAATTGCTGAACAGTTTTATCATTACCTTACAATGTAGCTGGCTCTCAGGAAGGTTTACCTAGCTAAAGTCTGTAATATTGCAACAGACAAGTGCCTCACACAGGATTTAATGTAGTTATTCTTGTAGCGTGGCGGTAAGATGCTGAAGGGCGTTATTTTGCCCATTTCACAGGTGGAGAATCAAAATGCCAAGAATCTAAGGGCTTTTTTCCTACTGCTTTCTCATGCCTATTGTAGCCACTGTGACCAGCATGGGCTCCGAGGCAAAGAATGCTACAAGTAATTTGGAGTGCCTGCTACTAGGGTGCAACCCTAGACCCCCATGTAGTCAAGAGATAAAGCACTTACAAAGTCCTACGTAACATCTGTAATAAGTGATTTGAGCATGGCCCAAAGTGACTTAATTGAGGCCATGCATAAGCACTAAGAATGTAGATCTCTTAGGTCCCCAGAAAATGCACAGGTTCCCTCAAAAAGCATCAATCTAATCATAAAGAAAATACTTTTTTCCTTTTTTTTTTTTTATTTTGGGAGGAAGTGGGAACTATATCAAGAATCTCTCGCTGTATCTCTAATGGCTTCGCTTCCTTGTAGAGCTGAGGAGAAGGCGTACTGTTTCCAATAGGAAGTACAAGGAACTTTGGGTGTAGCAATGGCACTGGCTTGCGTTTCCTAAAGGTTATGTTAGGCCAATCTGAACATTAGACTGGAAAGTCAGTAGTGACAAACATTTTGTACTTCTTTTACTCTTGCAGTTTAGCTCTGAAATAAACTGCTTAGTATTTGTAACGAAGATACTTCCATTATCACTTCTCAGGCAGGTATCAGTGACAAATGGTTTAGGTAGTGCTGAGCCTGTTTGGATTAGGGAATGTCAGAAAAGGGAGAAAATGGATTAGTAAGGTTATCACGTTCCTTCAGGTCCTACTTTAATTATTTTTTTACCTGCTTTTCTACACTAAGTCAGCATCTGGGTGAGCAGTAGCAGTGCACAACCCAAAGCAGTCATCCAGAAGTTTGCAGTTGTTGCGGAGGAGTCAAGGAAGTGCCTGACTATTAACACCATTTTCTACTGGGAAAAGTTGTTTTTATCCTCTTAAGATTCAAATTTAGACTGATTGGCAAACACAGCATATAACTGAAGTGTCATAGGTATGTATATATATTGTCTTTTCCAGGCAAGTATAACCAAGTCAACTGGAAGCCCACAGGATGTGCCCGAGAGCAAGGCAGAGTCAACACAGGCTCTGAATACGCTCAGAACGGCCCGTAGGCTTAGGAGCCATTGTTGCAACTAATGAACGTTCCATCGGTGTGTGCCTTCAGACAAATTACATAGAATATACAGAAAGCAGATAATAAAACCCCATATAGTGGACCTAAAGAAGCTGAAATTGGCTGCTGTTCTTAAGGTGAAATAAATCACTGAGCGCTTTTGCTGATGAATACGCTGGGGGAAATTTGATATGGATCCTTTTGTACCTTTTAACTCAGAAGAAAATATTTTTTTCTTCTACTTGATGCATCTATTGGCAAACACCCCCCCCTAAAGAAGGGGCAAGCAGAGCTAATATTAAAGGCAGTCAAGGGAGTTGTAATTATGTATGTCAGAACAGAATTATGCCACATGCTGATGGTGGGAAGACTTGAATATTTTCTAAAAGACTTTTATGGGCGTGAGAGGACCTTGTGACAAGATACATTTCTGGTTTGTGCTGAAGTTTGTGAGGGGAGATATGAGCTATAAAATACACATTGATAAATGCAGAGATAGCAATACTAGACAGTATGATTTTGATTTAAGAATGATGTATCTTGTTTTTATCGGGTGTTTCTCTTCATGATGGGAAATCAGGTAACAAGTATTTAAATTGCTGTGCTGTAAGAAAGTTGGTTGGTTTGTTTGTTTGTTTTTTAAAAAAAGTGCTGCTTTTCTTTATGAGGAGAAGCACCAGCAACTGTAAAGGACATATTTGCAGAATCATTAATTTTGATTGTCTTGAGCAACTTTGTGTGGTCACTGAAATAGAGTAATCCATCATTCTGACAGTTCTCCACTAGTGCAGTGAGGTCCCCGTTCTGTTCATTGCTTCTAAGGGGAAAGACCTGTTTTGGTTTCTGACACAGTCTCCGTGTCACCTTGTAGCCTTTATGGCAAAGGAGATGTGATGATGCAAAGTGGAAAGTGGGTTTCTTTGTTATTTGTTTTCCTAAATCTCCCATTCCACCAAATTATTCATAATTTTTTTTTTCTTTCTGCAATACATTTCAACCAGAAGTTGCTAAAAGAAGGTCGGTTCCTCTATATCCTAATGCTGAAACTGAGGCACAGGGAAGTGTTGTGACTCATCAAAGTTACAACAGTGGTCACTACCTGCAGAAATTTTCATGTACTGGTCTGGTCTAGTTTGCAATCTATTAGACCTTTATTTTACAAATCAGCTTAAAAAGTGTAATTTCTATTTACAATAATGTGAACACTGATCTGGGGATTTCTTATTCCAGAAATTGAGAAACAGTACTTTTCAGTCATTGGAAAACATATTCTTTCCCCAAAGCAATGTAGATGCAAAACAAGAAGCAATGAGGTATTTGCTGTTTGCATTGGGCTACTTTGAAAGGATTTTTCCCTTTTTGCTTGCTTTGTAACTAAAGGAGGTTCTTCTGTTACTGGAATTTGGATTTGTAAAGAGCTTGGAATGGCAGGGTTTGAGTTTGAAAAAAGCCTCAAACCATAGATTTTTACACTTGGACCCTGGAGGGGTGGGGCTTGAGTAGCCAATCTGGATGACTGCCTCCTTTTAGGATGTTTTTAATGTGAACTTTAAGACCCCACGTATGACTATTTACTGAAGAGGTGCTTCCTCAGGCATAAGGCAGCCCAAACCACACAGAACTATTGCAGTCCCGGTATAGAGAGGGGGAGCTGGGCTGGAGTTTTCATGCAAAGCTTTTCTTCTTGGGAGAGTTTCTCAAGTCTGGGAGGAATTTATAGTCGGAGAGCTCCAGCCCTGAACAGTAAATAGTCGAGCCAGTACCTGGGAGACTGTACTTGATTCAGGACTGTGAATATTTTTGCTTTCATGTTTCCCTTGGAGAATCTGGAATAACCGTGGCTATACCTGGGACATGCGCTAGGAGAAGATAGCATTCAAGGATAACTACTACCTTTCTCAGAAGTTTGGTTGCTGTGCCTTAGTTGCTTTCAATGTCAAATTGACCTTCAACTCTTCATTTAAAGGAATTGAATCTAAAGATAAAGATTGTGAAGGGTTGTGCAGGTTTTTTTCTCTGCTTTAACATTGGTGAGGTGTACCTCAAAAACCCCGTGCTAGGATTATATGAGAATGTCTTAGCTAATTTAGTTCCCTGTCATCCTGAGGTTTTGCACAGCCTTCTCTCAGTGCTGACTACAACCTCCCAACAACTTACTCAGGTTTTGCACTAAGACAATTATTTGTGTTTAGTACTGATGTAATTGAACGTGCTGGGTCATCTGAATATGTGTTCTAATGGTTGCTGCTCTCTGTATGCCCCAAGAAAATTAGGGACTGCATGAACAACAGGGTAGTTATAACAACAGGGTAGTTATTTCCCAGCCAATGCTCTGGGCTTCTCCTGCAGGTGTTAAACAGCTACATCAAATGTATAAACAGCTCAATGTCCTAAAGTAATCAAAACCAACCAGGACATGATGCTGACATAATCTTTAGTATGATGTGTCTTACGCATTGTTACCATGGAAACAAGATATCCATCTCTATCTGTATCTGCTTATAAACTGATCCATACTAAGATGTCAGAAAACCGCATACCTCTGGATGGCAGGGTTTTGTACTTTGCCCTGAATACTCTGCTTATGCAAAAAGTCACATATAAATCTTGACTTTTTAGGCAGTCATCCAAAGCCTTTCGAGTGACGTGGGCATGCAACTTCTGTCATGACCTCACTTCTGTACAAGGTGATTAATGCAGAGGCTTTTGAAGGGCTCTAATGGGCTGGCCTCGGCAACGACTTGCAATGTGATGCTCCACAAGAATTCAGTGCAACTCCTAGTGGAGCATGGTGTGGCTATGATGTGTAACTTTTCTATAAAATTTACTCCCCTGGAATGGTCAAACCTTCTGTTCTGGTTATTGCTGGCACATCAAAGTGTGAAGAGCTATCTCTGGTTTGATGCAGCAGCACTGCTGTCAAACTGCCATAATGCAGATGCAGCTTCCAAGGAAGGGTTGGAAAGGACCCTGCACTTTATCATGCAATAATGTCTCTGAAAATCCAGCACAAATCTTGCAGAATGGGTGTTGCTTTAGTACTTGTTGATCATATGTTTTGACTCTGGCTTTAGAAATGAGAACTGATTAGCTAGAAAACTCCTCTTACTGTTTCAGTTCCCAATTCTGTAATGTATGTGCATATGCAAATACCATACAGAGGTAGGGATTGTTGACTTACACATGCAAAAAGGAGGACCCTGCAAAATCTAGGAAGCAAAAATTCTGTAGTGTGTGTTGGATGGACAGTTTTCTTCCAATAGTAATTCAGCAGGAATTGCTCTGTGGAAAGCTATTTTCCTTGTCTCTGATACAAACAGCAAAAGCAGCTTGTTTTGAAAAGTCACCCACAGGTGGGAACACAAAGATAAGTAGTTTACCAATGAATTCCATACTTTTTTGTGCTACATGTCTGCTTTTTTCCGTTCTGATTTATTTCTGAGCCCTTTCCTCTTTCAATAGAGGAAAACACAGCAATATTGTGTTCTATTTAACTTACAAGAGTTTTAGGACTGGGTGACACCTTGATTCTAGCAGTGGCACAATAAGGAATGTAAATGAATGTGTTAATAGGCAAAGCACATGCTTATGCTACCTTGCATTGCAGCTTTGCATTTCACTTTGATTCTATTGCTTTGGATTCTGCTACTGATGGATAACAAATATTTCACACTTGGAACAGGTGGGTCAGTTAAGGGTGGATTTTTTTTAAAATGTGTGAAATCTTCATTTCTTTTCTTCCTTCCAGTCAGTTTTATTCACCATGTACAATCCAGCAACTGTATCTATCCCCATATCCCAGAAGAAGTGCAATACCAGATCTGAAATCACTTGCATGTGAAATATTTTGCATTTCTTCAGCACAGATTACAAGGTACCACCTCCTGTGTGTGTGCGAGAGGCAGGGGTGTGGAGGCTACCCTTTGAAGAGGCTGCTTAAAAACTCTTTTTGTTGCTTGCCTCTCTGTCTTCAGTACAATAAAGAACAAGTCTGGAAAGGTAGCTGATGTGACCCAGGTTTCAATGTTCAGGTTACACAAAGATATGTTTCTTCTGTGCGTATGAATTAGTCTAAATAGGAAAACTCACCTGAACCAAAATGTATAATGTATGTCTAAAATTGTCAGATTTACTATCAACATTGCTAGTTTTGTTTAGTAACCAAACCAGTACGCACTATTCCAGTACTGTCAACTGTTAGTAAATAGCTTCACTAACCTCAGTCTCCTGGGTCTAAGCAGTTGCGTTCTGAAGAGTGTAAGGAGTATTTAAGAAACTGTGATAGAAATGAGTCTAGTGTACACATCTACCTTAAATACAGATGACAATGTGAACCTGTAGGGTGACATTAAAAAACAAACCACCAAGCAGCCTAGCCCCCAGTAAATCAGCACAATGAATGACGCCAGGACAATGGCTGGATGCTACCCTTTGATTTATTGTAGCAGGGATGCTGACTACAGAGGATAACTCATTGTGCTCAAAATAATGGGTTTGTCTTTGAGAGCCAGTGTAACCCTGCCATCTGTCAACTAGCATAGAAAAAAATAAAAATCAGTACTCAAATATCTTCTTATAGCTGGCTGGCGACCAGATGTGTGTAGTGTAAATAAGTCCTAGTAGATGCACATCCAAACCAAATCAGAACTGGGAAAACCTTGAGGGTTAGATGATGTTTCAAAACTCTTCACTCACCCTCCCTTTAGAGATAATGATCTCTTGAACATCATCAGAAGAAAAAATATCAGACATTAGTAGTGTCATGTATAAAAGGTACGCGATGATTTCTGCAATGAATTTCTAAATGCATGCACTTTGCCCAGAGAAGCAGGTAAAAATGTGAAGTTGTCTTACCTCTGTCTTGTGGAGAATGTTTTTCAGCTGCAGAGGTCAGGTGGCTTCTGTAGTTTCTGGGATGCAGTTGGAATGTGTACGTTTTCCTGGCAGTCAGAAACAAATGCTTATGCAGATTATCAGCATTGATCTCTTTAACAGGCTCTCCCCAATAATGGTCTTGCAAAGTACTGTGCCTAAATCTCCCTCTCTCTTCCCCTTGTACATTCACGATCACACAGAGGTGGCTTAGAATGCCCAATGAATTAAATGCTCTGCTCAGAGACTTATCAGGGAGAATTAACCCTTTCCACCATATTTGAAATCAGTTGATTCTATACCTAGACTGGAAAATAGTTTGTGCAGCAGGCGTGAGCAATGCTGTCCTTAAGTGGACAAGATGATTTCCTAGCTTGTTAGCATTTAGGAAAGTCTCTCCTATTACAGTAATTCATTCTTGGGAAAGTTCTCATTTTACGTGACATGCTTTACTTCTTTCCCAAGAGATTTTTCAAGTATCTATGGCAGGAAGACTTCATCTGAAAGGCAGTGTCTCATTTTCCATACACTTAATTTCAGTACAGTGATGAATATTGCAATTACTTTTTTAATGACACAATTAAAATTATATGTGCGTGACTTAAAGGGTATATTTTTGCATTATTTTGCTGTGGGAATTCAAAAAAAAATTTAAATATTTATAAATTATTTTCAGCTACGGAGCACATAAACAGTACATCTAATGGACACTACAGCTGAAATTTTTATGTCTTACAAATGACAGAATATAGTTCAATTTTCCAAGGAAAGCTATTCAGACTAGTTGAAAAATTTAGAGTACATAACCATAGTCATATGCATTTAAACACCATAAGATCCTCTTCAATAAACTGTTACACTTGGTTTTGGTGAGACTTCCATGGTGTGAAGTCCTGAATTATCAAATGCTTAACTTTTAGCAAACTTCCCCTTTTCACCCATACCTTACCTCTTTCTTGCATGCCCACTGACAATTAGGACACTGTTGTGGAAGCTAGAAGGTTTGCATCATTCAGCCTGAATACGTATTGAACTTGCATCCTGAATGAACCACCGATGGTTGCGTGGAAAGTGGTTGTGGCAGTATCAGGAGCTGCAGGATAAAAGAAGGCAGAAGAGAGGTCTGGTCAGTTCTTTCATGTAGGAACTGCTGGAGGTGCCTTACATTAGGAATGGACCCTGGCTCTGGAGATGCAGAGCAGTACCTGCCTGCCCACTAGGAAAGGATTTGGATTCTAGATGTGCCTCTGTGGTTAGAGTTTCCCATTAGGTACCTGTTGGTTGGCAGATGGTTCATTCCCAGAAGCAGCCAACACTGCATGCAGCACGGGGTGCCCAAGTGGCATCTGGATTCCAGTGTACAGCAAAGACTGGGGCTAAAACTTAGGCAGTGTCATGCCTATAGGCAGTTATCTAAATGTTTTTATTGTTTTTTAACCCTTATCGTTGCCAACAAAGTAAACACAAAATCTGTACCAGTGGGCTGCATACTGTGGGATGCCCAGGATGCTTTCTTGCTCCCACTGAGGGCTGAGGCTCTGCCTTTACTTGTGCCAGAAGCATTTGTACAAATAAAGAAGGGGGTATCAGACACAGAACAGAGGGGTGACCTTACCAGCATCACTGATTAGGGAAAGGGTTTGATGACAATCTGCAGCTCTTTTACAAGAATGTAAAATGTAAAAATAATGTCATCTTCAAAGCACTTTGCACCTAGAATGACGAGATACTGGCAAGCATCTGAAATAGAGTATTATCCCCATTTTACAGATGAAAGAAAGTCACGCAGAGAATCAAAGTCAAGATTAGATTAAGAGACATCGATGCCAGAGGAGCTATTATGTCTTGTTTGGCATCTGGCAGAACAGAGCAGAAAATTTCACACAGATTACTCCATTAAATCGATAACCTCTGTTTGGGCTTAGAAAAAGACCTCCAGAGCTGACATAAAGACCCTGCACCATCTTTAAGCAAGCTGCTCGCAGGACGCTATTGGAAGTTTGCATCATATTCCAGTATGAGTTTGTTTAACTTCTAACTGCCTTATATAGTTTCGTTTGAATAATATTTTTTAGGAGGCCCTCCTATTGCCTAAAATCTCCTTTTGCATTTCTGCTTCCTAGAGATAATTATCAAGTAGCTACCTCGGCCAGGATAAGCTGACAACACTGAGTTTATTCCTTTGGCCCATGTTCTTAACTCATGCTTTTAGGTAATGGGACTTAGGCTTTTCCAAATTTAGAAAAATGCTAGGTGATTTTTAAAAAGTGTCCACAGTATTTACTGTTAACTTCTTCTCTCCCACCTTGTCTGTTTTATTTCTCTGCTGCATTTTTTTTTTTTTTTATTTTTGCCCCCTATTGCAATGCCTACAGTCTGACAATCTTTGGAAATAGGAGTGGTCCAGAGTTTGTAGAATTAGAGCCTTCATTATTAAGGTCATATGTGCATTGCTATTTGTGTAGAATATAACAAAAATAATAGCAATACAATCAACTTGAGAAACCTTTACTGTTTTCTGGTAAAGTTACGACTTATTTTAGCTTAGCTTAAAGTAAAACTCCTAATCTTACCTCTAGGACTCTTATCACTTCACATACTTGTTGAACAAACTCTTTAGATATCTGTGAATTGAATAAATTGATGTCTGTATGAGTTTGAAAAGTCTAGAAAATAAATCATTTCAGAAATGGTAATAAATTTTAGGAAATGTTATGGAATGGGGAGGGCAATTATAGGGGAAGCTCTTGGGAGGAACCTCAGTCAGTAACAGACTTATGCAGACAGACTGGAGAAGGAGGAGGAGGGCCACCATGCTTGAAGGGCTGGAGAACCTGCTCTGTGAGGAAAGACTGGAGGAGTTAAACCTTTTCTCCCTGTAGAAAGGAAAGCTCAGGGGGGACCTCATCGCAGTATTCCAGTACTTAAAGGGCGGCTACAAAGAGGACGGAGGGTCTCTCTTCATAAGGAGCGACATGGAGAAGACAAAGGGGCAATGGGTGCAAGTTGCACTGGGAAAGGTTTCACCTTGATACAAGATTTTTTTTTTCTCTTTACAGTAAGAACAACCAATCTCTGCAACAGCCTCCCCAGGGACATGGTAGAGTCCCTGTCACCAAAGGTTTTCAAGATGGGATTGGACAGGGTGCTAGGTAATCTCGTCTAGGCTCTCTTTCCCATAAGAAGTTGGCTCAGATGATCTTCCAACCTGGGCTGTTCTCTGATTCTATGAAAAATGTTTTGTGGATAGGAATTGGCTTAAGCGTGTGCTTAAAAGGTGTGTTGAATCAGGTGTTGGATACTAAATACACCACCACTTTCAGTCAATTAGAAGTTTCCCTGTTGAGAAGTGATTTGGGTCTTTCAAAATGACACAGTCTATTCTAAGCTGTCAGTTCTGTGCCATTTCCCTCTACAACTCTACTTGATGTGTGATTATATTGCAGTTCATCATTCAGGTTTATTAGGAGGCTTAATTGGATTGCATTAGCTGGCATTTAAGCCATCCAAAACAGTTGAGAATGCAATCAATTAAAACATCCAAACACATTAATGATGTGGGTTTTTGATGGCTAATTACCTGTTTTCTCCATAAGTAGATTTTATTGCCCAAGAATGGACAAATGATGCATGAAAAAAAAAACAGCATTGCAAAAATACTGTTGGCAAGGTTGCAAAAAAAAAAAAAAAAAGAAAATAGCAAGGTATAAATGTTTCTATTGTTAAAACTCTAACTGAAAGAACAAACCCTGCACCGTTACTAGCACTCAGAGTTGTTCCTAATATTGTAAGATTTTAATGTGACTTTTAGAGAATAGATCAAGTATATTACCAGTGTTTGAATGTCTTATAATATGACATCTGAGGTTTCTAAGCAATCAAGATGCTCCATGAGATGGTCATTTTAAGTGGGGAAATACTAATCACTGTCAGTTTTTCATTTCATCCACTACTGATCTGCATCTAAAAACGTGGCCCCCTTGTGACTTCTGATCCCTATACATCATGCTATGTGACACCCATGAAGCGGATTTGCTAGGTTGCATTAGGCATATGCAGCGCTGACCTGGAGATGAAAGTACAACTGAGGGGTATAACAAAATGCAAACCAGGAATGGAATGGAATCATTAACATCCTCCTGTGTTTCCTGCTCCCTCCTACACTCTCCCTCTGGCTTTGCAGCTAAATTTTCTCATTTACTGTGACGCAGTACAGGAATGAGACACGCAAACTTATTATCAGATACTGTTCTTAATTTCCTTTACAGTCTGTAGGGAAATCCTTATGCTAGTTTATTCTCTGTAACTCTAGACTTTTTGGAATCGTGGAAGGAACGTACAAATACAAAAATAATTGGGTTGGGTAGTAAGGCACCTAAAGCCACAGCTAATCTGGCAGGTTAAGCTCATCTTGCATTGCATGCAGAACAAGTACATGGAGGTTCTCAGGAACTCACAGTAGACTTGTCAAGGTCGCAAGGGTTTTGTCCACACGTCATACGCCCAAAATAAACTTAGGAAATGAAATTAATTTAAATAGTTGCACAGGTCTTGGATGTGTAGGTTGTACATCTGTACTGAGGTGTGGAACCTGGAAGCTCAGTGGCACCAGGCTATGACAAAGGGGAAGGCCAAGGCTGGACAACGGCAGCTGACCAGAAAGAGAAGCTGTGTGTTTTCCCTTGCACACCTATTGCCAGTCCATTGGTGAGAAACTGAAAATAACATCACTATGATCACGACTGTCTTCTGCTCTCTGCTGACATATCTTTGGGACTGTCTCATGTTCTCTAACCTTGCTGTTTGGGATGGCAATTTGTTCCCCACCTGTCCTCATACAGTCTCAACTGCTGAATGCTACAAATACCAATATCATCCTGCATTTGTCTTCTACCCTGCAAGCACTTTTGTGGCAAAATAAACCACTGGTCCTGCGCTTGGGGTGTCAGAGTTGTACACATCTGTGAAGCAGCTGCAGGTCTGCAGTATTCTTTGGCATCCTACAGAACAAATGGATATGAAAAAGTTATTCCTGGAACCCACAGCAGGAAGAGAAAGAGCCTTCTGAATCCCACAGCTTTGGAGTGCTGTGCCTTCTAAGTAATGAGTCACTTTCCTTAAGGTGTCATTGAGTAATGGCTGGCTGAACCAACAGATTCCAACATAGACCAGTTTGGCTGAAATATGATTGAAATAGCCAAGACTCCAAAAGCAGACTATAATGCCAGTGATAATTTCATGTAACACATTAGATTAATGGTGACTGTGACTCCTCAGAGCCCTGGCGAATTGGAAATTGCTTGATGCAGAAGCAGTACAATGATAACCCGGTTAATCTTCCGCAGGGAAATGGTAGTAAAAGAAATGGCTTTTAGATTAGCTGTCATTAAAGTGAAACATCTGCCTCTGCAAGTCAAGTGGAATGTCCTCACTTATGCACACGGAAGCTCATTAAAGTTACTGGGTTTGCATGGCTGCAAGCCAGAGCCAAATTTCCACCATGATCTAAATCTGGGAAGCACAAGGAATTTGACTGAAAGTCAGGAAGATGACTTCCCAGGCAATATGTCAGCTTCAAAAACGCATTTGATCAGTTGCTGAAGTTGACGGATGTGTTTATATTCTCTTAGTACCTGGGAGCACATAACTGACTGAAATAGGAAAAATAAATGGGAGTGATATGATTTTAAAGGAAATAAAACCTTCTGAGATCATAAAAGTTCAAAGTTTAGCTCTGTATGAACTCTGGGGAAAAGCTTCCAGTTGAATATTTAATTCCAAACAATTTGCCATCACTTTTAAGCTGTTCTTTGCCTTCTGGACTGGAGAGCATAAGGTCAGGAAACTTGTGTATTTGTGAGGCAAATATTTTCACATTGGATTTTCATTTTATAGTCTTGTAAGGAATGTTGAATGGTTCAGAGGCAAGATGGCAGGCAATTGTTTGTGTAGAAACGTTCTCAATCAGGATTTTAAAGATTTCTTTCATTATTCAGTACCTGGTGACAATGTGCAACATGCAGTCTTTCTGCCACTATTACAGCCTGACTGGTGCATTCCTAAAGCTGCAGAATACTTTAAAGGAACAAAATTCACAGGGAACAAAGAAATATTTGGTAGTGTCTGTATACAGCTCAATAAAGTACAGGTATTTAATCTTCCTTTGGGATGAACGTAGCTTCAAGCTGGTTCACAAATCAACAGTTCCACTATTTACGTAGGTTATCAGGCCATATTTTCTTCTTTATTACGTTAGTGTTGATTCATATAAATATACTTGAATTCTTCAAAGTTATCTAACATTTAGAGCAGCACGCCATAAGAATATGTCCTAAAACACATCACACAAGACTTTCAAGAAGCAAGTGTTACAATAGAGTTCCTTTTCTAACTAACTTCAACCGTTGGCTGCGTGCACAGAATAAGGGATGTGTCTCAAAGCAGTTGGAAACAGCTCCACAATCTTGATGAATTGCAGCTTAACATTAAAGAAACATACAGAAATGTCCACTGCAGTTTTTCTATCCAGATTCTTCGATCTGGAAGAAGTGGGAATAATGTCCTGTTAGAAAATGGCATGTATATAATGAAGTAGGTGATTCAGCTGAGTGGTCCCAGACCTTGACATGGCTATGGCAACAGATAAGAATGAGATTTATCAGCCTGGAGGGGAGGGAGATGTTTGCTGATAAATACTGATAGATTTCTGGTGCATAACTGTTGCTGGCAGGGGAGACCGGGCTGAAAGGAAAGCAGCCACAGCTTGCTCCCTAGTGAGAACAAGGCCCTCTCTGCTGATTGCTGTGATAGCTTGTTTAACATAGCAGCAGCCTGGCTAGAGCCAGACTCAAGTGCAGTGATCCTATTAAGGCATCTTAAATGGTCTTCACTGCCTCACTAGCACTAATCACAATTAGCCTGAGTTATAACCAAAGCCAGCGGTGGTGACAGTCTATTAAAAATACTGGGTACTCAGAAAGGACTCCTTCCCTACTGCAGCGTGTTGTGGGTTGTTTTTTTTTTTTTGTAAGATACCATCTTCTGGCAAAGCATAGTGTGATAAGAGTGGTGGAGGTATGTGAATGTGCAGGCATAGGGATGCTTTGGGCCATTAGGTGCATGGGCTGGGCAGTAGTTGAAATAGATGGCTCACATTTAAATGCGTCTGCTCCCCAGGACTCCAGGAAAGGAGCGTCAGAATGGGTTGTGGTGAGTGTGAAATTGTGCTAGGCATGCATAATGCAGTGACGCTGCTCATCAAACCCCTCTCACTGTGACTAATCAGAAAGATCTATTTGATATTCCAAGAAATTTGTTGGAAGAGCAAACACATAACAGAGAAATAAAGACCAAATCAGAAGCTGAGGCACAAGCACAGATAAGGACTTTGATCACAGTAGTTTAGTGGGCACAGAAAGAGGACAGAGAGGATAAAAGAAACAAAAATGCTGATGAGAACAGTTAGGATCTGCTGAGAGAAGCAGCCATTAATCTAGACCATGAGGAATAGATAAGAAGTTATGTGCCTTCCTGGTGCTTAAACAAACAGCAGCTATAGGCACCCAAAACCAAATATTTTCCTCAGCATAACTCTACAGCAATCTTGCAGGGATGCATGTGGTCCCTATTTTTAAAGAAAAATTTCTTTAGGAGCAATACATGCACTCTATTCAGAGCAGCAAAGAATACATATTACTTAACAAAACAAAACATGCCAACCCCCCCAGACATCCTAAAAGGCAGCCCAGGCCAATGAATGGAATATTAGCCCGGGAGACAGGACAACTAGATTGTCTTCCCAGTACTTTCCATGATGATGAAGTGGTCTGAGAAAAGTAGAGGATCCTGTTTTTACATAATGGGAAGACTTCAGGCTTTAAGAAATCTCAGTTCACTAGAAACTACATAGTAAAATTCAGAAAGTTGGTACTGCTTTTCTCAGCAGAGAGGCTACTCATCCAGTAGGCTATGTGGACTGTTCTCTTTTTGATTTAAACTCTTTCGTCATATGGTTTTTGTACTGATATTATTCCAATCTGTCAGGATGGATAAGTGGGAGGAGAACCAGATTCATGGTCTCTCTGTAATGAGGTTATTTCACTTGAGCGCAGCCGAGCATCTGTGTGTCTGTTCTTTGTGTCTAGATTTCCATGCTTATATAACATCTTCAGCAGCATTAATTGTGCAAAGGAGACTGTACATTGTCTCAGTTGTCCATACAATGCAAATACATTGTACAGACAAAGGCATCTCAGACCAGATATTAGGAAAGTTTCTTTACCAGGAGGGTGGCCAAACATTGGAAGGGGCTTCCTAGAGGTGGCTGATGCCCCATGCCTGTCAGCGTTTAAGAGGCAATGGGACAATACCCTTAATAATATGTTTAACTTTTGGCCTAGACAATTGTTGCAGGTCCCTTCCAACCACAACTACTCCATTCTAAAAGCCAGAGAAGGATCAAACTGCTAAAGAAACTATCAGCTGACTGACACTGAACCAAACCTGCAAATAAAAGAGGAAATGCTAGCAAAATAGCCAGCATGAAGCTGTAAAGAGATTTATTATTCCAGTCAATTAAAAACCCAAAACAAAAATCAAGCGAAACAAAAAAAATTCAAAAGCCCTAAACAACTGCTTCTCAAAAATTTCACCATGAGACAGAGAGCTTCCTCTCTGCTGATTACTATTTAAAGAAAAATGAGCAAAGTTATTTCTTTCAGCTTGCAGATGTAACCAACAGTTGTTTAAGGATATAATTTCATGCTTGGAAGGAAATTATCCTGTAGCATCTTGATGCCAATTAGGAGCAAAAAGTACTAATCAGTGTCACTAGGATTAAAACCAGAGTAACTCTTCTTGAAAGGAAAGAAGCCCACTCTTACCTGTGCTCTTAGGGAAAAAAAAAAAGGAGCATTCAGAGGAGAAAAAAGAAGACGTAAGGATACAGATGGTATCATTGCCTATGGAGTTGACCACATGGCTGCTGAATGAAGTTTCACCCTGGAATGTTGCCTTTCAGAAAACAATGTAACAAAAAAGAAAATGTTCCCTTTCCCTTTCATCCTAATCAAAGCAGGAGAGCAGTTCTCCGTATTGCTTTAATCTTTGTTTTCAATAGTAGTTTCTATTTTTCTTCATGGTTGTATTATCACACTCCAAAAACATTGGGAGGAATTCACTTGGAGCAGTCAAAACAAATATACAAGTCTGTTGGTTTGGGCCCCACCTCATTGTTTCCTTTTTGCACAGCATAGGCATACTGCTTCCAAATTCAGCCATAGACTCCCATCGCACAGGTGAAACACCAAACCATGCAGAAATCAGGTATATGGGCACTACCTCTGTGCTGCCCCCTATGTCTAGCTGTTCTTACAGCCTGTGAAGCTGGTGTATCAGCACTACCTCTGTGCTGCTCCCTAAGTCTAGCTGTTCTTACAGGCAGTGAAGCTGTATGTGACAGAGGGCAAAACCCTTCAGAGCATGTGAGATGTTGATTCCCATGCTGTCCAGCATGGATGATGAATGAGTGCTGAATCACTGCAGAGCAATCACATTGCCATCTTGGCTGTTGCCTCCAGCCCTGACCTCCTACTTGTACCTTGATCACTTCTTGACTAGTTCATGCTCCAGTGCTGTCTTTTGTGCACAAATATCCAGGCACATGAAAGATGGTATTCAGCAGACTCTTGTGGACACCCCTACTGAGACATTTTCTCCGTGACTCTGCACTGGCAAACTGAGAGACAGGGATCTGGAAGCTGAAGGTGAAGTCTGGAGTAGAGCTGCCTGTGTGTCCCAGAAAACAGGGTATTAGTCACTAGATTGGATGTTTCATTTCTGTTGAGTCTCATTCTTCATATTATCTGTGTTCCCTGGGACAGAAAAACAGTTTACGTGGCATTTGTACTGCTCCACTCCCCTATATTGGTGCTGATTGTTGCAAATCCTCTAGACAAGGATGGTTCCTTCCATTCAGGAGTGGGTCACCTGAGTGGTGTAACACATGTTCACATGTTCACAAACACATTACAAATGTTACTTTTGACTCATCTTTTTGACTGGCCCATAAAAATAAGTCTACTTAATTGAACAGTATGTGTTAAAGCTAATCAAATAAATAGCAAGGAAAGACACGGTTATTATTCATAAACTGCAAGCTATTTGAATGTTTTCCTTCACTATGATTGGAACCCATGTGTTAGAATTAGTTCAGTTTAGCCAGACAAAACACTTTCTTCACAAGGGGAAGTTTACATACATCCACAGTAATTTTAAAGAATACTGCAATTTGCCTTTTTCTCATAGGCTCTCAGTCAGTTTTGCTTCACTACCTGAAACTTTGTACTTGTAAACTTGCTGTACAATGTTCAGTGCATGTTTACTGCATATTTATCATGAGCTCCTTCTCATCTCTCCCTTATTCTTGCAGCCTCACAAACAAACTAGAAAGCAGACACCAGAAAATCCCCAAACAGATAAATTAATGTATGCTACAGCTTGATGCCTCTCGCTTAAGTCTTGTTTTCAGCTTTTTCAGTTCAGTATTTTTATCAATTTTAAGACCATAGTCTGTGATTTTCCAGGCCTCTTCATAATGCTGCATTTCAAAATTATATTGTGCAATCTTATGAAATGTTTTGGTTAAGATTTCACTGCCAGGGCCATTCATGATGCTGCACAATGCCATAGATTCGTCTAACTGCAGTGCCTCAATATACTGCTTAACTGCTGCCTCTTCCTCAGCCATTGACAGCAGCAGGCGTCCTTTTGCACAGTGGTCCTCAACGCGTGTTTTAAGACTGTTACAGCCGTGCTTCTGGATCACTTTCTCCATATCTTTTAAAGCTTTGTCGTATTTCTTCAGGTGCATAAGGCAAGCAGCCCTCAGTCGGAGATACCTTGGATTATCTTTGCTTGTCAGGATAGCCAGGGTGTAATAATCAAGAGCCTTCTCATAGCGGTATTCTTTAATCAGCATATTTCCTTCTTGGGCTGCTACCTGTGGACAGAAAGTTACTCAATATTAGTTATTAAAAGTGGAAAAAAAAGAGTAAAATATCTAGTCTGGGATGGCCACGGGTAGACACAGACACTAAGAAGTTTTGGATACTTTTTCAAATGTTGAAATTGCATCTAGTTGGAGAACATATAATTGGCATATTTTTTGCATGCAGATATAAAAAAAATCTTGGATCAGTGGGCACTTGGTGTTATCTCAAGAGTTTCTGAACCACTCCTCTTTGTTTATGCATGTTTTGCTAAAGCTTTCTCAGAACATCTCTTCTGAAGTTGTTTACATTCCTTAGGAATGATACGTGAACTGAAAACTGAACAGACCAAACTCTCAAAGTAGACAGTGTTCTCTTCATGAAACCAAATTTCTGCCGTGGTCTGCTCTAACAGGTGACTGTATGGAAATTGCATCTTCTGGTCAATAGATGGACAGCCCCACGTACTGACCCACAAATATTTGCATATGCTAATAATGAAGGTTGGTTTCTACTGAAGTTTACCCAAGCTATAGGAAAAAGCCAATTGATGGCTTTGCTAATCATTAATCTCAAGTGCAAGTGAACTACCTGCCCTTATCTGAAGGGAAAAACAACAACAAGAAAATAGAGAAGGCAGAAAGAGCCACGTAATTTTTAGGTTCATAAAGGTCAACAAAGAAAACTCCATTAGACCTGTTTGCCTCAGATGGATTCCTCATTATTTCCCTTGATTGGTAATAAACAAAGCTTTTAACATGCTGCAGCAGAGTGAATATTTAAGTTATAAACAAGACTGCCACCAGCAGCTTAGGTCTTACAGAAGACTGAGGCAAACAAGCTGAGACTCGAAGCGCAGGTTAAGTGTTTTCATCGGTCTCGTTACACGGGATATCACACATTGCCTTTGGATGCTTGTGGCTCCCCAAAATTCAGTTTGGCCAGCCACTGTCTCAGGAGCCACACTTGACAGCTGGCTCAGGTCTTTCAGTCTCTTTGTGTGTCTTGCCTTTTTATTTTGGGTGACTTAGATCAGAATTGATGGCTGTTGAACAGAACTAAGGAAAGCAGGTTCTGGATGAAATGGATCAATATTGCAGGTCAAGTCTGACCACCTCATCCGAGACCAGTGGTATGAAATAATTTAGCCATTCCTAGCAGTTTCTACCCCAGTTATTTTGCTATAAAAGAATGTAAAATCCTTTATGTAGTCAAATTTACTAGCCTCTCAGCTTCCACAGCTAGAAATAGAGATAGGACCTCTCCTCAAATAATGTCAGTCAGTGGCTTTAATAGTTCTGGCCATAAATTGTAAGGCAGCCTGTCCAAAAACATCTCAGATGTCTGTCTGTATATACATTTAAAGAGTAGTAAGTTTAGTTTGTCCTTTCAAGTGTTTTTAAGGCAACTAGTCAAGGCAAGTGTTTTCCCAGTGGCAGGATTTTAACAAGGGATCAAGGTGGAATTGTGAGGAGCATCCTGAGAAGATTTTTTTTTTTCTGGAGAAATTCTAAAGTTCTAGATCACATTGTTCTACAGAGCACAGTGTAGTTCCTCAAAACACCTTGCGTTTGTATAGTTAAATTGTCATTTTCAGCCTTTAAAGTGCATTTGTTGTTTCAATGGCAGAAGAAAAATACAATTTTTGTTGTTCTCCTGAATGACTAATCTAATGCTGAACCTGTTAGTGCGCTAACCAGGATCATTTTGGCTTACCGCACCACATACGATATTGCCACTTATTAACTGAGCCAGTGCTTTGACTTCTTCACATTTCACTGACGGTCCCCAGAGTAAGCAAGCTACAAGATTCTGGATTTCCTGCCGTAATTGGAGGAAAAAGGTCGCATCTGAGAATAAATGATTCTCTCTCATCTTCACCGATGGAGTAAACATGGGTATTAGGCAGCTGGATTCTCTTTTGGCTCTGCCTGACTTAAAGGAACTGAGCTGGGACTCATTTTTGGTGTATGACACTGCTGGATTAATTAGCAGCTTACTTGCGCATCATCTTCTGAATAGAGATAACTATTAAAAGAAGACTTATGGAAAAAAGATATAGGAAGTGCACAGAAAGTCAGAAGGATATTGCACAACCGAGTTCAGCTGCTCTCTCTGTATGTGGCTTTTGAGAAGCACTTTTTTTGCCATCAGCCTCACGGCAGGTAACTTTGGGAGGCCGAGAGCAGGCTACGTAGTCCCTTCACAGATGAACTGTAGTCCATCTTCAAACTCATCACTGAAGATTTGATTATGGCTGAAATGATTCTGGTGCCATCTGGAAAGGACTTGGCAGGCCATCAGTGACTGGTGATTGGATTGCTTCCTGGATGAGGTCTCTGTCCCTTTCTACCATCTAGTCACCTCACTGGGTGACAAAGGACTGAAAATACACACATTTTTCTTGCATTTTTGGTTCCAGTCCCTAGTGACTAGTCTCTGTTGAAACTGACCAAGGTTTGATTCCTTAGAAAGAAAAGAAGTGAGGAGTTTATGGCCCAGGGTTAGTCTCTGAGACATAAATACCAGCAGACGGATTGATAAGCATTGAGCTTTGGCAGAAGCCTTTCCTTCGTTACCTGCAGACCTTTTTTGGGGTCCACAAGCCTTCATGTGGCAACTTCTGTCTTGGGCTGAGGGTCTAATTCTGACACAGAGCATATAGCTTTTTGAGACCATTTCGGGAGGAGTCAGCTCGGGATATCCTATGGCATGTCAACAGCCAACACAAAGTGCAGCTCTGAGGATCTGGGCAAGGAGTTAGCAATCAGTCACGCATTTAACCTCCAACCTAGGAAACTGAAGGGTTGAAGCCGCACTAGTGGCAAGCAAACTCCCTTCCTCTGACCTTTTGCAGTTTAATAAATCTTTCAGAATCCTATTCCCATGTGGCTCTCCCAGTTGTTTACAAATTTCTTAGCATGGGACTCCTTCGACTATAAATAATGGAAGAACTTTATTGCTTTGTTTTTCATGAAAAAAAAATCAGTACATCAAGGAGCTCTCCTTCCTCCACCCTTTCCTATTCAGCGTACGTAGAATTATTTTTAGCTTTTCAGACCAGACTCCAGGATAATGATGACACATTTCTATAATGCCTGTAATCTCCAAACGCTCTAAAACAATGTGGCAGTAATACTTTTGTGCGTGGACTGCCACGACTGAGGGCTGAGCATAAACCACAAAACTATTCTTTGCTTCAGTCTCCTTACTTGTGAAATGGAAGCAACAGAAAGAGCACCCTCTCCTACAGTGTAGTTAGGAGCCATGGCAAACTAAGGCCATTATTGGAGTTTTTGGCACTAATTCTGTCTGTAAGCTTTTTCGCTTTTACTGAGATCTGCCTTTCACAGACAAACTGGAATAACCTTGCAGGCAAAGGGAAGTGCTACTGGAAAATCCTTTGAGACACCGGGCAGGTGAATTAACCAATTCCTTCCCCAGCAAAGTACATACTTAGCCCCTTGTCACAAAATACGTATAAAAAACCCCTTTGTGATTCTGGGCTAATGAGTAATAAAAGTAATCACACTCATGAAATCTTTGAAGATTAGAGAATATGCAAAGACTCCCAGGTGCTTGAGTCCAAATGTTTACTCAGTCGAACAAAAGCACAAGGTTAAAGATTAAAAAAAAAATAAATTAGTCTATTTTACTTCCAACACTGGTATTGATGACTTCCAGTCTTGAAATCACTCCAGCCATCCCTATTCTCTGAAGTAGCAGAGGAATCTTTCATGATAAATAAGCCACAAGTAAGGGGTTTTATTCCAGATCCCGTTGACAGCTGCCAAAAAAAGACAGAAATAAAGTGCCCCTCCCATTTTAAAGGTTTCTGTAGCTAATGTGTAGCACCAGTGAGTTCCTATCAGTGCAGTTTAAGCTGTACAAAAATTAGGTGGGTTTTTTTTTTTCTTATCTTTTTTTTTTCTTATTCACAGCATAAGCAAATCCCTCCTGTGTTTTCTCGGAAAGCAGCATGGATGGACTTAGCTGTGAGACTTCCATACAAAACTAGTGATGTGGCAGCAAGGGAAATTCAGCTATAAAATGTGTCTCTCATTTATAGACTCCTCCTTAGGGCCTCCACAGACACATTCTTGATTGTACCTTTATCAACTTGATATAGTGAAAGATTGCAAATTGGCTCTAAAATCTACAAACTCTTCCCCATAAGACTGAACTTTTTACATTATTCAGAAGAGAGGGGCTCTTTTCTCTGTAATGGGGTATATCTAGGGACCGGTAAATTAATACTTGTTTACTTATATCCTCCTGCTGTTTTGCTAAAATACATACAAAGTACTCCCCTCAAGATGCATTAAGTATTATCAGCATGTTGTTTGTTTTATAACCTGGGAGAAAGCATAACAATATAGCTTCTCACCAGGGCGCGCACAATCTACAAATTGAATAAAAGGAAGCAAACTGATTCTCAGAACACGGAGCTTCTGGGTAATCAGAATTGCAGATGCTTGAGTGAATGTTAAAACTCCTCACCATCAATCCGACCTTGTCCTGTCTTATTATTGGAGATGCTTTCTCAGACCTGGATGCACTTTGGGGGAGAAACTTGGAAAAAATACTGAAAAATACGTACTTGGGTGGACTAGAGCAATGTGCCGTTTCTGTGTCAAACAGTTTTAGCTAAGAAAACCAACACCAATCTCAAAGGCTAGTCACTTCATAAAAATGGGAATGTATTTAAATTTCTAGATGTTACACAGAGGGGCATGAAAAGGATCCAAGCACTTAATGTGACTGAATCAGAACCTTCAGTTTCATTTCATCAAGAAAATGAACAGAACATGAATTCCCCTTCCCCAGAAGCCAGCTATGAGCACCATGTAACTCATACAGAGTACAATATGAGCAATGATCTTGTTAAATCTCTAGCTGCTACCCCTCACATCCCCTGCATTTCAGCATTGGGATCAAACAGGTCCCATGCTAGGGAGACCAACAAGAAATTCCCCCAAGTGGTAAGAAGTGGTAATGATGAATTATTAGAGGCTGGAGCAAGGTCACTGCAATGAAAAATGTTTGGATTCAAATCCCTATTCCAGCTGAAGTGAAGGCTGGAAGAAGCCAATTTGTTCCTTGTTCATCTGATAAACGGTTTTTCCACACAATTCTGTTAAAGACAAGGCAGGGAAAATCTCTGCAGCCTAATTTTTCTTCCTATTGCTTTCCCCACTGAATCCACAGGTGTGGCATCAAAAAAGGATTGTACCTGAGAGAGATGCTGCTGTTGCTTAGCGTCTACAAAGTTCAGGAGAAACCCCAAGTCCCTTTCATCTTTCTTAGCTAGGATGCTGAATGAGTGAGCTGCCACGGGCACGTTCCTCTTCTTCAGCTGCAGCACAGCCAGTCTTGTACTAGCAAAAAGATCAGCAGGAGAGTGGCCAAATGCTTCCTGAAGGTGGCTAACGGCCTCTTCGTACCTTCCTGTTGGTTAACATCAGTACAAACTATATAACTCATTCCACGTGGAGAAAGAGACATCAAGAAAAGTTACTACAGCAGAATTTAGGTAGCCTGTCCACAGTCCACATCTAAGGGTATTAATTACTTCAGACCCTTTCTCAAAATACTTGCAAACTTCTCTTGAAAGTTCTATTCTATACAACAATGTGCTTGCCATTTAACACTCACTTTCTTTTCATTTACTGCTCATTCACTTAGTCTGATCAGCCATGTAAAAGAATGGGAACTTACCATTTGCAATCAAAACATCTGTGTAGAAGATGTGATATTGTGCATCCTTGCAAATTTTGATTAGTGCTTTTGCAATCACGAGAAGATCCCTGAGGGTTTCTTCTTTTGAAAGGTCTTTAGCAGCAACAAGCTCAGTTAACACAGTCCTGCCATGCTGAAGAAGCCATTGAGTGATCAACCCCTGGGCTTCATGCTTTAAAGACAGGATTGCTGGGATCACTACTCCTGCCTCCACCTTCAGTGCTGAGACCAAATCTTGCACTGCCTCCTATGTGAAAACAAGACCAAATAATGAAATGGTAGCAATAACTATGTATCGATAATTTGTTCTTTCAGGTGCTTTCAGTTCTCTGCTGTCCCACAGGTCAGCTGCACACCTTTGGAAGCTCTTTGCTCTTCCCTGTCCTTGTGCTGCATCTTTTCCCTTTGCAAAGCTGATAGAAGAGCATAAAGACAGGTTTGAATAACTATTTGTGAAGTGTTTTGAACTCCTCCGATTATCATTGAAAAAATTCTTATAGCAACAATAAAGAGATTCTGTGAATGAGTAAGTGCACGCAAGATTTGGCTCAGCCAGGATAAACCAGCACAAATCCACACACCAAACTGGAGGTGCTCCACTTCCAACTCACTGTAGGATTGGTTTGATGTGCAGGTAAAGTGTAAGGCTGTTGACCAGATTAGAAGCAGATAAACTGTGCAAACATCTGACATGATTTCCAGGCAATGATATACCGCAATCTCCAAAGTAACACTAAGTGCACACATGAGCTTTTCAGAGATGATGGAGAGGGACTCACTAAACCTTGAAACCGTTCTTTTTTCTCTTGTTGTTGCTACATTTCGTCTAACACAACATCACGTCATGAAAATGTGAGATCAAATATAGGGGAGAGTTTGCAGCACTGCAAATCAATGCATAGTAGTGACAGTGAATGCAATCTGATCTATGATTAAGGTTTAGTCTTTGTCTCTCTAGACTTGGGAAAACAAATCAGTAATGTCAGGTGGACTACTTACACATCCAGCCAAAACAAGAGCCTTCACTGACCAAATTCTGTGAGAAACTCTTTTGATTTCAGTGAGTCCATGACAAAGCCTGTGGTACCTTACACTAATATTGCTCAGTACTGTCAGAAAAATCACCAGCAAATCAATATAGTGATAACACCTTCTGCTGCTTCAGAGTAAGGTGAATGAATCCTCGTCCACTCAGAGCTTGCACATTCCTAGGGTCCTCCTTTAGGATGGCATTATAATCAAAAATAGCGGTTTTCTTTTGACCAAGGTGCCCGTAACATTGAGCCCTGATGAGAAGGCAGTCTTCAGCATAACCACCTGGAGGAGAGAAATGGAGCCATGCTTACTTGAAAGGTCTCAAGCCTACTGCTCTAAACCAGCGTGCAGTAGATCCCAGTGTGTGCAGGCCACTAAGCCCCACCAAAAGGCTTCAAAGCAGCTAAGTGAAAATGATGCGGTAGACCTACATGTTGTGTTACGGTGGCTGCAGGAACGAAGTATCGCTTTATTCAGAGCTGTGGCAAGGTTGGAATAAGAGGGCTGTGCTGGATGAAGGCAAATATGGTTAAGGAACTGCAATCCACAGATGTTACTGGAATAATAAGGAAGGTGCTGGATAGGATATCCAAGGATATCCATATGAAGCTATAGAAAAATTCCATTTTGCCTGAGGATACCTGATTAAGTACAATGAGAGTACTTAAGTGGTAGTTTCCTTTATTTTTGTTGCCAGTGGAATTCCTGTCACATACTATCAGTTCTGAGTTGAAAGGAAAAAAAGAATCTATGCCAGGTTGGTTTCCAAAACACAGTACTGAATCAGGTAAGTGTCCTGCTGTCCAGTCTTTCAAAAAAGAAAGATTCTGCATGTTATAAACAGAAGTACCAGTTCTGGAAATAGTACACAGAGAAAAAAGTAATTCTAACAGCGATTTACAGAAAGAAAGGGCACTTTGCTGAGAGTATTTGTATGGCTGCGATTTGATTTATAACTGTAACTTTCTTACTGTGACTCTAACTTTCCAGACAGGAACAGGAACCACACTGTGCCAGGCACACCAAAAACACAGGCTCCACTTCAAAGAGTCTTCAGTCTAGTTAAACATGCCAAAAGAATATTGTAATAAAAAATTGAATGAGTGGAAAGGCTAACAGAATGAATATCTTAAAATCACGTTGCTCAACTAGCTCAAAAGCTTCCTGGTTTCTCATAAAAACAAATACACCTGTCAGTCAACACTGTCTCTCCTCAAATATCCATCACTGCTTTTCTGATTGCCTCAAGGTCTCAGCAAGAGGAGGTCTCCTCAGGAACAGCCAAGGGAAGCAAAAGGAGTGGCTTGCAATTATTAAGCACTCAACCTTCCCACGCAGGCAATTTTTTTTTTTCTACCATCCCTGGGATACCTAGGCTCAGCCAGCTGACAGTATAGAGGAATTCCATGTTTGACAGTTGTCATGAAACTACTGCTATCAATTTTTGAGGAGGTCTGGAAAGCTTTGGCCTTTGTTATTCTGCCCCGAGGTCTTCCATGCATTTTCATGGGGATGTCTAAAAGACAGCATTGTGATGTTGCTCTGCAAAACAGCAAAAGGAAGATGATGCTATTGTAAGAGGGAATATCTCCACCCCTATTCCTCCACCACATCTTTCTCCAAATGCAGCACAAATGAGAGAAGAAAGCTCTAAGAGGAAGACATGCGAAGATGGAGGCACGAGGCCATTTGGCTGTTTTAATAAAGTGGAGTCAGAAGGTACACATTGTTTTGGATAAAACATTAATCCAGACAGGACTGACTAATTTACTACCACACTTAATATGCACTGGGACTTGTGATAGTAAATTCTTTTTCCTCTGTTTTGAAGTAAGTGCTGCCCAAATAAACACATATAGTTGACAGTGAAAATCATAGTCTGTTCATTCCCTGGTTGCAGAGCATAGATCTTTCTGCCATCCACATGCTCCTTCCTTTCAAGGCAATTTCAGTAAGGATCTTAATTTGCCCAGGGTTGCAATCAATAACTGTGGCATCCCAATACTGGATGATAAATCACCAGTGCCACTGTAAATATTTTTTCATAGGGAGGTCAGCAAATGCAGAGTCTTGCACAGCTGCCTGCAGAGATGAGCCAGCAGACAGGCTCCTAGCAATTCTTTTACAGTAATGAGGCTTTTTCTCCCTCCTGATATGCTCCAAAACTTCTGTACCAAAGGTTATTATCGCTATGGAGCTCTATCAATTGGCTCCCATAAAGACAATATCTATTTCTTAACAAGCATCTGTTCTAGCAGGTGGGGAGTTGATAAGCTAGAATGCATGGGCTGTGAAATGGAGCCATCTCAAAGCAATTAACAGGTTTGGGTTTTTTCCATTTTCATAAACCAGTCTCTCTCCTTCTCAATGCTGCTGTCATAATATTTGCTCAGAGTGAAAGGCAGATTTCCATACAAACATGGTTTTACTTGCAACATGCCAGAAGCATTTCCATGTTAGCCTGCTCTCTCTCCTTAGGAAAAGCTAGGACAGTGATGCATGTAAGTGGGTGCGTTAACTCTACTGCGCTGGAACTATGCATTCATTGGTCTGTTGGAACAAGGAGGCAGGTGGTTTGCTGCAATGACTGTATTTACAGCGTGTTCATTCTAATGAAACAGGAGGTACCTGATAAATTTCCTTGGTAGGAATGTTTTCAGGGTACTAACTGATGTAACAAACTACGGCTGAAGCAGGAGAGCCTTCTACTTCTACACTGCCCCTCTAAAATGGGTTGAAGCTGGTTCTGTTTCAGTAGATTTTCCAAATTACTTACCAGCTAGCATCTTCTCTAAAAGTTACAAAAACCAAACAGGATGAAGGGCTGCTTATTTATTCTGAAAGGGGAATTTCCTTCATCTAGATGGTTTTGTGGAGTGTCCCCTCACTCACACTCTTTCAAGGACTAACTGCTCACAGGGACCAAATTCCCCTCCCGCTTATCACAGGTTTGGCTTTGATCTCTTTAAGAAACAATTATATTGTACTTTCAAAGAAGCTCTCATCTCTTTCTAGATCAAGTTTAATTTTCTGGAGAAACATTTCCAAAAATATGGTTGACCAACTTAGCAGTTAGTTGGACAACAGGATCAAAAATCCCTGGCTTCTCTTGACATTACTAGGCTTCAGGCTTACATCAGTCACCTGTGTGCAGTTACTGAAAAATCCAGTTTTAAAGAAGGAAAAGTAATTCTGTAGGGCTTCTTTGAGACTTTTCCCTGTATCTTGAGCATGTATGTGTTGCTGTGATAAAACAGCCTCCCTACATTAAGTACAGAAGAATCTCCCCGCTGTTTTGCTTTTCCTTTACCAATGGAAGAACAGCATTACACTGCTTATCCTAAAAGGGTCTTTTTTTAAACCACAGTAAAGAAGGAAAGCATGGCACATAAAAAGGAAAATAACCTAAAGGCTCTAAGAAGATAGCACTGCCAACATTAAAACATGTACTTTGTTCAACAGCACAGCTGTACTTGTGAGAAAATGTATGACCATATGTATGAAAAAAATTATGGTTACAGATCAATTTGTCCAGGCCAATTACTCAAAAGCAATCTACAGCAACCAAACAGTAATTGCAGTCTCGTGGTTGGTAACAGGTCTACCATAGCAGAAGATTGTAAAGTGTAAAAAAGACACACATTGTGGTTCATGTACACCCTACACAGTACTTTTCTGGAGCAGGAAAAACAGGGAAATTATTAGATTGGAAATTTCAAACTATCCAGCTGGAAATAGATGGCTTCAGGATGTTAAAGATGTTTTCCAAGTTATGAAGGAATTGTGGGTTCTTTGTGCTGATATGACCCAGTAAGGGTAGTTTATGCCTGAACTTAACTTTTAGCATGTGAACAATGCAATTTAAAATAATCCTCGGCTGTGCTCCAGGAGGATTTCATGAGTTGAACAACAGAACAAAATCACATGCTGGATCTTCTGGTCAGGTGAAGAAAAGGGGCTGATGTCCCTTTAGAACTGAACTGGACTCTTGCAAGCCATTTTAAGGAGTTCACAAGCTACTTATGGGACAGTAAGCACTGCACTTGCTGTTTAATTGCACTATTTCATGGTCCAGATGAGTTGCTACTTTAAACAAATTTTATCCTGTTCTTCACCTGCCTTTGTAAGTCTACTGTTTCAATCTTCTCGTCGGGGAAATGACAGATGCAAATTGGTTGGACATGCTTGCCTACCCACTGATCTGATTTCCCATAGAAGCAAATCTCCTATCAGCATCTTGACAACCCTACCTGAAGCAATGATGGCAAAGGAAAGGTAGGCAATGGCCTCTTTGATGTCAGCATCCTCCTGTTTGTCCTTCAAGATGGTCAGCGCTCTGAAATGGCAGTGCGTTTGCATCAATTTCCGGTCTTCATCTTTGAAAATGTCCATGATTGGCAGGAGGCAGGAGGTATCTCCAATTCTGATCACTTTCTTCAGCAGCTTAACAATTGGAGAGAAAAAGGCAGAAGAGAAAGATTGGCATGAAAGGGTAAATTAAGTCATGCTAAACCTGGAAATATTGCTGCCTGGTGAGACAAGAATGCTCTTACCCCATACTTCCCCATGTTTCATTGGGGCTTCAGCAAGCCACGGTCTGGCCAAGGACTGTGAATCTCTTGCACTTTATTCCTCAGCTGGCCCTAGTGTAAATGCACGTTGGAGAAAAGATTACTTATCTTTTCTCACCGCCACTGCAGCTGAGGAAATCATGCTGGGGAAATACTAATGCTGCTTTTCTTACTTTGGGCAGCGTCTGTTCCAGATTGGCAGTCAACTGTTTTTATAAATACAGCTGAACCACAGGATGATTGCCCCAAAGAGAGAAAGTTTCTGTGGAACAGAAGGATTCCAGTGACCCCTTTTGACTGTAAAATGGAAACAAGTGAATTAATGGAAAATCAGTGAAATGCTGTGCCTTTCTTTTAGTATTGCTATTGGGAATCTGGGAAAAGTATGGATTCAAATCCACAAACTGCTGTTCTCCTGGAAGAGAATCTTGCCTGACATATGGTATCTTTGCCTCCATTCACTAGAGTGAAAATCACCAAGCACTTTTTTTACTACATTTCCTAAGGAAAAGAACCAAAAGGTGTTTCCTCTAGCAAAGCAAATGTGCTTAGCAGGTACTCAACATTCAAATCTGAGCCAGAGAAGCCAGCACAATTAATTTTATTAATAGATACAAGTGTTCGGGTGCTGACAGGCAGGTGGGACAAAAAGATTTTGAAGATAAATGTTTAGTGGCATATATGTTCCATCTATGGAACTGCAGAAGCCACAGATAGGAATCCAACTTCCAAGGGCAATGTATTAATAAAGTCATGTCATTCATGTGTAGCCTTCCCAAAGGCAGCAAATTATACAAAACTTTTATTTTTCATAGGGAGTAGTGAAGTGGTGACAATAAAACCTTTCTCTATTGCTTGCAGAATTGATATGGGATTTAAAAAAATGCAATAGTTCCCTCTGATGGTAGAACCTGGTAATTCAGCTTTGTAATCCTTGGTAGGAGAATCAACATGTTGGAATCTCTTTCACGGTTTCAAGCACAAGTCATTAGCCACTAAAGAAAGAAAACTGCAGGCTGGTATTTGAGCTTCCGGGTTTGTTTCTTTCCCCACCTGCCCCCTACAATGCTTCATTAGGATAATCCGTTAGGTAGTAATTCTGCCTTCTTTTCTCTAGGGGAAAATTACGAATCCCATCAATATTGTCACTAGAGGCAGGATGCTCAGTCATGCTCTGCCTAGTTATGAAAAGTGCCATTAAATAGCACATGAGGAATGGGCTGTAATTAGCTAGGAGTCCTTGCGTTGTCTGTGCTACAGACAGAAAGCGCTACTCATGAGGCCTGTATTTAGCAGTTTGCCACCATTCCTGAGAAATGTCCTGAAGCACAGGTTGGAGTAGGTGCAGCCCCACTGGAAAACCCACCGTAGGTTGTGTGATGGGGTGGGTTCCAACTTTGCACCGTGTGGTGAGGTGGCCTCACAGTGCCAGAGCCTTACACTTGCCGTGTAACACTGAGGAGCAGGAGACAAGCAGAGCACTGTGCTGGAAAACTGAAAGCCCTCGGAACACCCTCTGGCAAGCCTATGTCTCTAAAGCTCTTAAGTTCTACCATGCACCTTCGGTATCAGCCAAAAGGGTTGTAAACCCTCTTCACTGGTGACTCATTCTCTCTCCCAGCCAGGTGCTCCTTACCTGGTTGCCATCATACATGAAACCTTTCTTCAACTGCAGAAGCGCAAGTCTAGCCAGGATGGGAGGCCCTTGTGGATTTCCTGAGAGGGCTAGTGAGAGGAGCTTGTGAGCTTCTTCTACACAGCCCATCTGGTACAGGGCATCAGCACAAAGGATCCGTGATGCTTCATCAGAAGTGTCCAGCTCCACCAACAAAGAAGCCAGCTGGTAAACCCCAGGGGCATCTCTGGAGGAAAAAAAGAAAAGAAAAAAAAAGCGAAAGATCACCTTCAAGGAAAAAATGCTAATGAGAGTAACAGCACCTCTTTGTCTCATCTGAAAGCTAAGAAACAGGTTATCAGTCCAATATCAAAATGGATGATACTTTTTACCACATCCAGCACCACAGATACCTCTGCCACTTAATTCCATAATCATAATCCCTCTTTATAAAAACATATTCTTAAGCAGCTGTGGCTCTAAAGAAATAATGAGTGATATCTGTAGTTGCAGCTGATACCACAAGGGGAAAAGGAAAAAGTAACAGTGGGAAAAAAAAAAAAAAGAAGATGCAACTGAAGAAAGAGGCTGTAATAGTACTGAAATTATTAAGAGAGTAAATAGTGTGGGTATCAGTTGTAAGGAGCAGCCACCTGAGATGAACTTCCGCATGCTATTTTCCACTTCAAATTTTCAAGTTTTCCCCTGAAATACTAGTATTTCACATGAGGAAAAACTGAGAAAGTAACATAAAAATTCAGTTTTGGAGAAAATGGAAGACTTTTCCTGGGGTGGTATCAGACAAAACTTTGAAAATTAAACATTTACATTTAAATAGCAGCTTGTTTTGTGTTGGAAGAAATAGAAGGCTAATAAAGGTATTACTTTGAGCAATCTTTTCTGATCTTTAGAAAGATGATTTTAAGTATTAAAACCTCAGAGTCCCTCTGTTACACCTTGTTCTACCTTCAAACTCAGGTTTTAATGGATTTAGCTGGAATAGTTTGGTGTTCCTGTCTCACATCTCCCAGCCTTCAATATGAGTTATTAATACAGTTAACATTGAGAAAAGAATTTGGACTGCCAGCACCAAGTACATGCATAGTAGCACCTCAGCTCCTTCAGTTCAGAGCTGACAGTGACAAGAGCCAACTAGCACCACCAAATCTGTTTTATTATGGGCTTATCTACTCCTTTGGAGGAGAAATCTCTGTTCTATTCTTTCTAGCATCTTGCTGGCTCCTATCTTAGGCCAATGGGTATGTTATGGGTTAACTTCCACAGAAAGATTGAGCTGATTTGCCTACGTGGATCCCATTGCATTCTGACACCTATATGGAATAACCACACCTATGCGGTTTTATTTCAACCTGTTAGGTTAATTAGGAACTTTAAAAAGGTCTAGATCCTGTTGTCAGTTACCTGAAGCAAATACCCCCTCTACTACTCAAGCCATTCTCTTTCTGTTAGAAAGCCCCATTTCTTTCTCTGCCCCCCGGGTGGAACTGCCTCCTGGGTACCTCTTCTTCCGGAGCATCTTCTGCCCTTCTTCTTGGAGAACTTTTAGCAGCAGTCCTCTTTGGTTCCACGGCACATAGGACTTGATTGTGAAGATGGTTTCTTCCAGCTTTAACTGGCAAGCTGTGATATAATCCAGGGCTGTCAAGTAATGGCTGCCACCAGAAATCCGGATAAGTCCACGCCCACATAAGGCTTTAATACAGCTGTTAGGATGTGGGGAATCATGCTCAATGACCTTTTGAAAGTCCTGCAGGGCTTGCTGATGGTCATGAGCGTGGAGGGAGCAGAATCCTCGCAATGCTAAGAGAGTATTGTAGTAAGTTTTCTGCTCTGCTGCCAAGAGGTGGTCACAGATATCCAGGGCAGTTCTGATGTGTCCATGCAGGAGATGGCAGTCTGCAAGCCGAACACTGAGCTCACGTTTGGACCCTGGGGAGATCTGAAGGAGGAACTGGACTGTCTGGATGACAGAAGGCAGCAGTTCGGTACCATGATTGCCTCTGAATTCAGCCCGAGTACGCACAGCCTCCCTGTATGCTGCAAACTTCACCTCCAGAACAGTTCTAGCCTGTTCTTCTATCTGCTCAGTGTCATGTGGTGAGAAAAGCTCTTCAAAGTGCTTCATTGCCTGGGCAGGGGTTGCTGCAAAGGCTTCTGCTAAATCCTGCGTCATTTCCTGCATCCATCCACCTAAGAAGAAATATGCAGCAGCCCGTTCCAAGAGCAGACCCAAAGCTTTCTCATCTCTGAGATTATTATCAGCTGAGAAGCCCTTGAGGGCCTTGCTACAAACTGCCACACACTCCTCATATTTGCTTTTCTTAAGGAGGTAAGCTGCCCGCGCCCTGCAAACCCAGACATCATCCGGTGCCACTGCAGACAGGAAGTCACAGCAATTGCCCAGCCACTGGTCCAAGGAACTGCGATCTGGGCTTTTTTTCCGATATGTTGAGAGATAATTAGAGAAGGCCTGGATGACCTGTGGCAGGTATTCCCTTTGCCTAGAACGCACATAGGCCACTGCCTCAGCCCGATGCATCACAAAGGCTTGGATGTAGTCTGCAACTCCCCTCCTAACTTGTGTTCCCGACAGCACCCATGCCAATGCCCTCAGCAGCAGCAGTTCCACTGAATGCTTTGGGTTAGCCTGGAGCAGGGTATTGCATTTACTCACCACCTCCTCGGAGCATCCTTGCCTGAGCAGGGTCTCCAGTTTATACACTGAGGATACCACACTGTCAGGACTTAGGGTGGAGAGAAAGATGGCAGCTATTCCCACACTGAGGGAGACAATGGCCAAGTTCTTGCTCTGGATCTTGGGAATCTGATTCTTGCCTTTGCACCACATCTCCAGAGTGGCTATCACCTTCTCCCAGGGCCCTTTGTCCAAGGAGTTCACTTTCTGTACTGCTGTGGGGGCACTGCAGCTGAAGGCAGCCATGTAGAAAGCAGTGGCTATTGGTAACTCCTGCTGGGCGAGATGGTGGTCCCCTTCTTTGCAGAGCAGTGCAGCAAGCTCCTGAGGTGACATTTTCTGCACTTGCATCTTCACCAAGCAGCATCACACGTGTAATATGGCTAGCGCCTGTAGAACAGAAAATCAGCAATGTGAGGGGCTGTGGAGCAGTTTTTTTTGCTTGGGGGGCAGCTTTCAAATTGACAGACACAAGCAAGCCTAGCTCCTGTGAAAAACCTGCATTTCGTCACTGACAGGCTTCCCGGGGAGCAAAGCCACTACAAAGAACTACAGAAGTTCTTAGTCTGCAGCCATGTAACGTTGGCCAGAAAGCAGCCACACAACCTTGTCCGTCTTCCCTGTCCCGTTGGCTGTCTGGGACGTGGGGCTGAGGGGCCTACCCAGCTTTGTCCTCCCTGGCTGAGACGTCAGTTTGATAAATTTTTAATCATCAGAAGGTAAGTCAGTGGTGGTGGTGGATAAGGAGGAGACAGAATAGCACCTTGATGCTTCCCCCACCACTCGCCTTTCCTCCTTTGCCTTGGAGAGGCAGGAAAGGGAGAAGAAAATTCGCGCCTTCTCCCAGCGTCTACCCCAGGAGTCAGAGGGGACGATGCGCTTTAGCACAAGGACCCGAGCTCCAGAGCCCATCCCTCGGCCCCACACACCTGGGCTCCAGCCCGCCCGGTGAGGAGCCCTCAGGAGCGCTGGGGGGCCCAGGTGGGGCGCGGCTGCGCGCCGGGCGCCGCCACCGCAAAGCCGAGAGCACAAATACCTGAGAGCGGGCCGGCGCCGAGCTGCTGGGCGCGACGAGTGGGCCGGGAGCCGCCGCGGCCCAAGATGGGCCCCCAGCGCGGCCTACGATGGGCCCCCAGCGCGGCCTACTCCCGCCGCGGAGCTGAGGTGAGGCGAGGCGAGCTGAGGTGAGGCGAGGCGGCTCGGGACGGGACGGAGAACGGGGCCGGGCAGGCAGGCGCCCCGTTGCCTGGAGACCGTAAACACTGTCCCGGCTCGGCGGGCGGGCAGGGGAGCGGGCAGCCGACGCCGCCTGCCTGAGGGCGCGGGAGCTGCCGCCCCGCCGGGCCGGCCCCGGGGGGCCCCCCGGCCCCGGCCGGGGCGGGCGGGCTCGGCGGTGCGGGACGGGCGGCTGTGGCTTCGCCTGCGCTTTGCTTTCCCTCCGCTGCGAGGCCGGCCTGGCGGGAAAGGGCAAGAAACCGGTCCCTTGGGGAGCGTGAGCCAGGTGCCGTGGCCCTCGGTGGGGCTGGGTTTGCCACCAAACGCGGCAAACTCTGTCTGTGGTGCAGCCTACGTTTTTAACCTTATTTTTCAATAGTAAAAAATGTTTTTAGTGGCGCATCAATTACGGTTTTAGGAGCGCTTAGACCGACGATGTTCCTTTAAGCCAGGGCCATTGCTGAGGTCCGGCTTTTTCCTTATCCGTGTTCTTTGACATTCAAAAAAAGGAAAAAAACCCTCTATGATTAATAGAGATTTTTTTTGCCATTTTATTAAGAGCTTGCCCATTACTTTGATTTGATTACTCTCACTTTAATTACCCTAATTAGCCATCAAGACATAATTTAGCATTGCTGTCACATGAGGCCACAGGTGATATTGCCAAGAAAGACTTGAGGGCATAAAAAGAAACAGTTCTGAAATAGAAATCACATTAAAAGGAGCTGGGTTGATGAAACGTGCGTGCTGCTTTGCCCCTCTGCTGAGGTTCAAGCACAGCTTGTGGGAATAAAAGCGAGACCGGTGCCTTCAACGGATTGTGGTCCGGGCTGCAAAAATCATTACCCATAAGTTGACTTTGCTGCATGACTGAGTGGTGTGGAAGTTGCTTCCAGCCACATTTTGCCTTGTAGATACAAAGAACGTGGATGCCAGTATCCTCCATTCATCATTTCTAGCATAGAGTCCCAGTTTAGTTAAGAATCTAGTGTGCTCACCGCTGTACATGGGTGGTTAAGGGGTGTTGTTACAACCCGTATGGGTGGCCAGAAAGGTAGCAGCAGCACGAAGAAATTATTTTGTTGACTTAGGGTTATATAGCAGGTGGTATGAAAACAGCAGATTTTATGTTGTGCATCAAAGTTCAGCTGAGATTAATATAGGTTCCTAACTTCGGTCCTTAAAGGGGCGAGAGGAACAGCATCTACAAGAGCTCAATGCTGATGGAAAAAGAGTATTTTTCCACTGTGGCCTGGTATGCTACCTGAGGTGTATGAGTAGAGCCCAGCGTGAAAAGCCGGTGTTAGAAGTGGCGGAACCAGCAATGTAACTTAGAGGTCCTGACTCCTCACATTTTTCTCAAGCCACCAGACAATTTGTTGTTTGTCTTATGGGGTAGATAAGACAAGCCCTGTTTCTAGGATTGTAAAAACAAGGGGGGGAGGGGGAAGTGTGGAGATGTTTATCTAAACATTAAATATTAAGTATGCTACACACTCATTAAATATTAAGTATGCTACACACTCATTAAATATTAAGTATACTACAATAGCTCCTTGTGATGTCTCTGATTACTGATACATTTTTAAAGGGAGGTGGGTGGGAGGGCGTAAACACAGCACAACAAGTGGAGGGCTTTGCAAAGCAGGAGATGCACTAACGCATGTCTGCAATAACCCTTTTCAAAGAGACGTGGCTGAGAAACCTTGCACTTGCTTCTTTTAAAGGCTCTTGGTGACTGCGGTGCATGTAACAAGTCCCTCCTCTCAGGGCTTTTAAATGCCGGGTGTAGATAGGACTGAGGGTGAGAAACCAGTCATGTGCATTTGGTACAGAAAATTTGGCTTAAAGAAGAATGAATGAACTTTCTTTGATAGAAAGGAGTGTAACGGGGTGGGGCATTAGTAACTTGAAAAAAAAAGATGATTTGCTTTATTTGACTCTTCACTCTGAGCTGTACCTGGGTTGGAGAGCAGACACTAAATTCTGCTCTCATTCAGGCTGCTGTAAGCATGCGGACTTGGGAATGAAGGTGGCTTGTACTAAAGACAGACTGGGTGACTGAATGCCCATGACACTCAAGTCAAGAAGTTCTAGTGATGTACTAAGCTGCTAAGCCACACGATGAAATTTCATCCCCAGGCATATTTAGATCCACAGCCGCAGTCGGCCAGGCGAGTTAGACTGCTGGTAACTCTGCTGTCAAACTGAGTTAGGATATTCTTCTCTTGTGAAGGAAATCCACAACCCTGGCACCCTACCCCCATGGCCACAGCTGCTGCTGTTCCTTTGGGTTAGAACAGCAGATTTCAAGTGGAGACTTCTAAGCTTTGTTATCGACTGATCTGCTTCCTAACATGGTCTGGTAGGAAAGCGTACATGAAACGCTTCTTTTTGGGATGTTTCAAGTTCTCAGCCTTTTACATGCTGTTTTTTATACAATATGCTAGATTGCTGTTTGGTCAAACCTTTCTGCATCCCAGATAATCACAAAGTATAACACATCCTAGGGAAACTATAAGGTGATTAAATCGGTGTTTGTAAAGAGCTCTGAAATGTGTGGGTGAAAGGTGGCATAGGCCGGAGAAGAAGTTTTAGCCTTGTCATTTTATAGTCCAACCCAACTACTTCGATCTGGTTGAGTATTACAAAATTTACCCCTTTGCTCAAGCTTCCCGGTAAGGCCTTAAGAAGTGCCTGTATCGACTTTTCACTTGGCTTGGCTGGGCTTAAATATAAATGTGTTGATACATTAAACATCCTAGCGCTCTTTAAGTGCATAAAGATATGTGGTCACAGAAAGCCAACCTGATCTCTTTATGCCATGGATTATTTTCATCTCTCTTCACCCCAATGAGAATGGTAACGCGCAGGATTGCAGGGCTCCTTGGTAAAGAGCAGGATTAAGAAGCACTTGAGCAAGATTAAAAGGCTGTTGCTCCATTAGAGAAAGAAATAATTCCTTTGTTTATATTCTAGAGATTAAAGCAGTAACAGCAGAAAACACCCAGAGGTCACCACACATATGCTGCTGTTTTAGTTATTGTCTGTGATTTCACTGTGGGATTCAGCAGCACAATCGCATTATTTAATCGGTTCTCCTTGTTCTGGCAGTCCTGAAGCAGCTTGTGTGTGCCAAGCGTGTGCCCCGTAGTGAAGTATCATCTGCATTCCCCTGACATCCAGGAGTATTACCCTCTGGTGCCACATCCTCCGATGCAAAGGCGCAAGGGTAGGAATTTCTGGCTGAAATTTCCTGCCCTGAGTTATTTCAACAGCGTTTCCCAGCCTAGCTTTGCAGGTACAAGATGTTCTAGATGGAGACTGCTGAAATTGATAGCAGTTGTGCCACGTATAATTGGGGAGCAAGGCTTGCCTCTGAGTGGCAAAACATTTCAAGGTACTAGGCTTCACATCTCTCTCACCCTAATAGTTAGCCAGCCAGGCTGATTCTTCAACTAGCTCAGCAGAGAGAAAGTCATCGGAACAGGTTTGCTTGAACAAAGTCCTCACTACGCCAAGCAAGTGGTGGTCCAAAAAAAAAATCATGCTGTCTGCTTCCGTTCTTCCCAGTGCAAAATGGGCATTATCAAGTTTTGCTTTTGTGTTCTGTTGTTTGCCATGTTTATTTAGGATATAAGCTTTTGAGGCCAAGGATGGTGCCTGGTATGATGAGTATGATGGGCTGAATCTCAGAAGGGATCTCCCAGCACTGCTCTAACATGAAGAATAACAAACGGTGAGGTATAAAAAAGGAAGCTGTTACAACACCTCTGTAGATACGCTGCCAACTCAAATTAAACAGACAGTGTTAACCAGCCTGCTTTGTTCCCGCTCTGTTAATGTTGAAACTTACTGCTTTTATTTCCTTTCATTCCTCCCCTATTTTACAATTAAACAGGGATAAGACAACGTTGTTAAGGGATAACTTATTTGGTTACGCTAAGTTTCCAACTCATATTGGTTTGAACTAAGTTTATCAACCAGCCATGGAAACATTAATCACCCAGAAAAATAGCACACAGTGAAATGACTTTTCAAAATGTCGTTGGTATAATTATCATCTTGGCCATTACATTAAATGCCACCATTTATAACTGTTATGTTTAAGTATGCAAACAGTAATTAACTTGGTAATGAACTGAGGACCCCTGCGCCTCTCTTCCCTCAGCTAATTTGCATGTTAATTATCATTAGCAACCAGGGAAACAAGTTATAAACAGCTTAATTAGCAGCTTAATCATTTTTACAAGAAAACGTGCTGCACTTTGATACATGAGCAAGAGTTAGATTAATGAAGTCAGATGAGCATGTTTTTTCAGTGCTGTTCCCTGCTGCAGGACTCTGCTTGTACTTGGGCAACGTGGCCAACGCCGGCGCGGGCACATGCGCGTGCACACACGCGTGCTTCGGGGGGCTGTGCGTCATTTTACAAGCAGGCGTTGTTCCTGCAGAAGGCTCCATCAGCGTTCAGAGAGGAGCTGCCCTTCTCCCCCGTGCCTGGTAGCAAATAGTTGTGTTAAATAGGCACTAGGAAAGCCCAAACTCCAGCATGGCCAGCCAACAGGTCACGAGGCTGGTTTCGATAACAACCCTCACTTAATCCTGTTGTTTCTAGGCCCTTTCTGCATTTTAGGCTAGGCTCACAGTCAAGGGCTGAGCTTATCTTGCTGAGTAGCGTTAACTGTGAATGTCTTCAGCAGTTCTGAAGTTTATAAGAAAAAAGAATTTGCTTTCTCTTTTTGTGTGTGTTTCCTGTTTTGGCAGAAATTTTCTGATAATTTAATGGAAAACTTGGGTACAATTCGAGATATTTTTTTTTTTTTTTTTGCGCAGGTTATCATACCTCTATTCCCCAATATCCATTACAATATATAATAGCTAGCTCACATGCATTTTTGAAGTTGTTTTTTTTTTCTTTTTAAGGCTTAAGGAAATTAAATGGAGACCTGGAATTGGGTCTCATTACTACAAAGGGCGTAATGATTAAAGGAAGGAAAATCTTAATAGGAAGGAGAAATGCTAACTGTGGTTTATAGCTGGTGTTGCCCAGTAAGGCTGGTGGCAGGCGTGCGGTGTGAACGGGCACGGATCTGCCTGCAGTTTGGATTTCTGTGCGTGTACCGAGGCCCTTGATGGGTAAGCTGTCCAGATGAGGCACACCCTGTTGCTTATACAATGGATAAAATGTCAGTCTGGGAATTATTCCACACTAGTTTGCCAAGAGCACTTCTCATTTGATCAAGAATCAATCATTTGATGAAAGGCAATAGGAATTTTGTCATAACACGAGAATGCATTGTGCAAGGAGGCTGTGGAATGTCTGTCACCAGAGATTTTAGGAATGGGTTAGATAAACATCTGTAAGGGATGGTTTGGGTATTGTTGATCCTGCTCCAGGACAGCAGGGTAGACCTAAGGTCTGAACTAGGCAGTTTTCTGTGATGTGGCTGCGGAATGTCCGTGATGCTTGATTGGGAGATTTGGAATCTGAGAAAACTCATTTCACTGCAGGTTAGCTTCAAAATTAGCTGGCTTCCTTATTCCAGAGGAATCCAGCGATTCTCTCCATTGTGCTAAAGACACTCGTTGTTATGATGTGTAAAGAAATATATGCTTGCACAAAATTAAACTTAAAAGGTGTTACAACCTTGATGCACTCCTACTACTCTTACTCAATGCCCATCCTTCTGCCATGACAAACCGTTACCAGTAGAGGGTACCAGTGCACTGTTTGAAACCGTCATCTTTGGAAATCTTTTTAAAATTATTTTTTAATTTTTATTTTGTGTGCTTCACTGGGGCTCACACAAAAGCAGGAAGCTGCTACCTTGTGAGGCTTGTGAGTTCAGGGCACCAAACTTCCCCCGAGCGGCTGCTTGCCAAATCCTGACTGCTACAGACAGAACGGAGGAGTTGATGGGGGAGGGCCTCAAATGTCTTCTTTTTTTATATATATTTTGGACAAAGATTTTGATTTTGGACTTTTGAATTTATCTGGAGGCACATCACTGGCCCTTATTAATTCAAAGTAGTTTGCAAGGCTGGGTGAAAATCTGAAATTTCCCAGCTCAGGCAGGCTTTGAGTTGCTGCACTGGAGGGTGAAGAAGTTCAGTGAACTCTGTGGAGCTGAGGAGAGCGGTGTTCCTGGCTCTGGATGCTAGTGGAGCTGGATCTTCCACTGCAGGGACAGTGTCCTTTCAAACTAGGACTAGGAATTTAGCCAAACATTTTTCTTGCAGAACATCTCTGAGGAATGCCCTCCTCCAGAATGCTTTGGGGTTTGTCTTTGCAAACTGTCCTACCTCCCAAAAATGAAACGCAGCCCTGATCTGTGCTGAACACCATAGAATCATAGAATGTTTTGGGTTGGAAGGGACCCCTAGAGGTCATCTAGTCCAACCCCCCTGCAGTGAGCAGGGACACCGCTAACTAGATCAGGTTGCTCAGAGCCCCGTCCAACCTGGCCTTGAATGTTCCCAGGGATGGGGCCTCCACCACCTCTCTGGGCAACCTGTTCCAGTGTTTCACCACCCTCGTTGTAAAGAATTTCCTCCTTATATCCAGTCTATTCGAACGCCGCTCAAGTCAGTTTGGCCACTGACTACAGTCTAACCCTCTTTTTGGTTCTGAAAGTTTGCTTCTGTAGCTTTGAACCCAGCCAAAGGGAGCTCTGCTTAGCAAGGGATAGTCCTGTCACTGACTACAGTCGAATGTGGCCATGCCTTAATAAGCCACGGTGCTCAGTTCCCAAATGAACAACAGCCCAAAGACGCTCTCCACCTTGTGAAGTAGTTGCCTGTTGAACTGAGAAGATGATCCATGTCTCACTTTGATGGTTTTGTGTCTTTCAGTTTGCAAAAGCCCAGAGCTGAGCGCATTTGGGGACAGATCTAGGGGCTTACTGCCAGATGAAGTCCATACAGTTCCGGGCTCACCTGAAAAGGGGGGAAGCTTGCATTAAGTGCTTGTTGCTTTACCTGATATCTTAATAGATAGGTGAGATCAGATCCTGGCAATTGGTCCCTTTTCCTCAGATACCCCGAGAAGAATTGTCACATACTTTACAAATGCACACATGGAAGGTGTGTCTCTGTTCAGATAGTTTACCAGCTGAGATGATGATGGCAGAAGAAGGGCACAGCTGAGAAACTACAGTCCTTGTAGATTAGTGTGTGAGAAGAAGGAAAAGGCAGTAAAATACTGAAAAGAAAAGGCAATAAATGCTGAAAGGGGAATTGTTGCATGAGCCAAGAGTGGCAAGCGAGGCTGGAGTGCTCCAGCCAGCTCCACAGCCCAGCATGGCTCAAGCAATTGCCTGGCCGGTGAAGCATGGCTGATTTACGCCAGCTGAGGATCCAGCCTAGTGCGTTTTATCTCCTCTGCCACTGGCCCTCATCATTTCCTTGCGAGGGGCACTGCCCTGTGGAATGGCAGCCAGTAAAGAGAGAGCTTCCTGTGCTATGTTCCATAAATTCTTTATCAGCTCATGTAATCAGATAGCGTGGCTGGATGTTGATTTTGTTACGGTACCTGGAGCGAATCTCTATATGTTAATTTAAGGCCATAAAACTACGGCTTAGGGTTTTGGCATCCTAATTGAAACTTCCTCTTCTTGGAGGCATTCATGCTACAGCAGAATAATAATCATCATAAAAAAGCAAGATGCAGATAACATGCAAGTGCATTGTTTCAAGTAACCCATAAATGCCAGGAAAACTCTGACACCTAGTGCCAAGCATGCAGCTGTGCCGAAGGATCTCCACTGGACTTTCTGCTTGCTTTTACCAGTGGTCCAGTAGAAGCTCCATAAGGAGATCTGTTGCTGTCAGAAATGTGGTGTTTAGTCTTCCTTGCCAGGGAGCATCCTTGCTTGAACTGTCACTGTGTGAAGAGGACACAGTGCGTGGCACAGTTTCTGCTTAATGCTATTTAATTGCTCCTTTGACGTTCAGCTCTTCTGCTGTGGAGATGCTGCAGAGGTCAACAAAAGAACTGAAGAGCAGGGTATTTGTTCTCAAACTGTTAATCTGGATCCTGAAAACACTCACTGTCAAGGCAGTCACTCACAACTGCAGGTCGTGTCCTTAAAGTCTCCCATCTGTTAGCCGAGAGTGGGACAGAGGAGCAGCGTGTGGAGCTGAAGGAAGGAGACGAAGGGTCGGATGCTTGGGGCCAGAGGGAAAATGGACAGGAATTGGTAGAAGAATCTTGGTGATTCTCGTGAGCGGAACTGGCCCGTCAGTGGGACCTATCTGAACACAGGCTCTCAGCTGCTTGCACTGGTGGTTGTTTCCTCTGGCTCAGGGCGTAAGCTCTGCTCTACTGTACCTGCCAACCTCAGGGTCTTGTCTTTTTGGAGAAAAAGACCATTAATGTTTAGGCAGGGGTATAGGACCTCGTGCTTAGCAGCGAAGCAGAAAGGGTAAGACAGCACCAGCCTGCTGACTAGACTGTGAACCAAATGCTAGAACAGATCAAAGGCAAAACTAAATTATAGATTGATAGATGCCTTTAGTTTATAAGTTATTAAGCGGCAGGTAACAGGTTAGATTAATATTGTGCCTGGAGGTTTCTTTTTGCCGCTTTTTTTCCTCTCTCTCTCCTTTTTTAAGAATTGGAGAAAACAAAATATTTTTCTAATTAAGTAAATCTACAGTGCTTGCTAATGGGGCCCGTCTGTGTGCTTGTCACAGGGCACGGGGAGAACTGGAATAATGATTTTATTTTTTCATTAAATAGAATTATAGGCAGTTACTCAAAGCAACTGTGAGTCTAATTGAAAGAAAACCATTTCTTCTTAATTTACTTTCACGGTTCTGGATGATAAAAGAGTATGTTCGCTGGAAAATTAAATAAAAAACACAACATGAGGAAGCTTGGAATAATGTTGCTCAGGCACAGGTGGGCAGAGAGAGCACAGTCGTTTTCCTGCTAGTTATTAGTGAGCTCAGGTACTCGTGCTTCCTCTTGCACCCCAAAAGGTACGCTTCTTGTCTCCCAGGGCCCTTCCCAAGCTTTCGTTTCGGCTTCCCCTTTCACTTCGAGGGCATCCCTTTGTTTTCCAGTTTAGTCAGCCACCACGTTAACCATGTAAGCTTGCCTCTTCCTGCAGGGTTAGGCTGTTATCCCCCCCCCCCATGAATGACAACAGTCGGATATCGGTGCTCAGCTGTATCCCAAATGATCCCTGACTAGTTCAGGCATTGGGATTACTCAGATCAGCAGTAACAGGTGGGAAGTGAGCAGGTTTCCTGGAGCGCCAACCCTGCCTAGGCCAATGCTGGACTGTGTTGCCAAAGTCCAGAAATCACTGTATGTGCGTTTGAGAGAAACCAGATAGAAAATGCAACTCGCAGCGGTGCACACAGAGCTGCTCTGGGAATTATTCTCGATGCAGTGTGGGATACAAAGTATGTCTAAGGATGCGTACCCTGAGAGAGGGTGTGAAGTCGCAGTCCGAGCACGGACCTGGGATTCTGAACTCCTATTGCTGTTTTGCAAATATATTGCTCTGGTGAAAAGTGCCAGTCAGGGCAGCAGGCTTTCCTTTCGCTGTCATTTTGAAGCCCTGTGGTTCCAAGCACCAGCCCTAAGCTCATGGGTGCACCTTTCTGGGGCCAGGCTCCAAGGGTCCCTTCCAGAGTTGCCCACATCTCATGGGTTGGTTGAATTTCTAGTCCCTTGGTAGGGCTGCAGCGAGCGGGGAAGGTTTGAGCATGTCTTTCTCAGCCCCGAATGGCCACCAGGAATCTGTAGGCACTGTAGTCCCCCTACCCAGGCACATGAGGGGTTAAGAAAATGGGAACTGATTAATTCCATGGCGAGGGTCCTTATCTGGCCCTGGTGCTGCCTCTGAAGCGGACACATCTGGTAGGGTCACAGCATCAAGGAATGGCTGCAGCACTGAGGCAAGGGTCTGTTTCCACTAACCATTTCTGCTACTTCTTACACTAAGTACTTCCTAAAAAAGGCACGGGATAGTGTTTCACTGTGGCTGCTGTTAGATTTACGGGGATACCATTTGCTCCAACTCTTGGATTCACTCAGTCCGGGACAAGATTAAAACCAACCCTTCAATTTCCTTTTTTCTTTAGGAAATTAACTGTGGCTTTTCTGCTAATGAAAGTCCAGAGACACTAGCTTATTCAGGCTCTCTGCTGGCTCTGTGTCTGATAGGTCTTCAAGGTGCACCTGAAGGAAACAAGAAGTTAAGGCAGCGAGGCGGCTATTGGCAATTAACACTCAACATTATTTTCTGCCTTCTATAAATGCCTGTGTGTATAAGGAAGCCAGAGCAGGGTTTGGGTTTGTCACTTCAGGAAATGCTCATCCTTTTCTGTTGGAAAGTAGGGTAAAGAAAAAGGCAGTGAAAACATTCTGTGAAACAAAACCTATTTTGACTCCGTCTATAGGTGTCTGTGCTTCTGTGATCCTGTTAGACTAAAAATCTGCTTTGTTCCAGTTTCATCTTTATTTCTTCATGTTGCATAATACAAAACTGAAGAAGTAATTTCAAAAGAAAACTGGAATCTTCTTTTCTGCTTCTACTGAAATATTTCTGAGAAATATTTTTGTAACTAGCTTTACTTGAAAAGAGCTGCTGCTTACAGATGGTTCTGCTGCTGAGGCCATGAGGAATTCAAGGGAAAGAACTTGCGTGTAACACCCCTTGATCGGCTGTGTCTTGGGTCAGGACAGGGCAGGCAGTCAGGATGATTCAGAGCAATGGGACAAGATATTTATATTTTTCCCATCGGTAGACTTAGTTGGGAATTTTCTGACAAAAAGGGTTTTCACTGGAAAGTGCTGGCTCAGCCAAAATGATTTTTCTTCCATCTCATTCCCAGAAAACACTAGCTGCTTTGTTTCCTTCTGCTGCTGGAGGACCTGGGCTTCTGGGATCAATGGTTCCAGTGCTGTCACAGCGCAACCGTATCACCTCCTCCCTTTGGAAAATATGAAGCCTTCTAGGTAGTCTGGAGGAGAACTGGACACACTAAGAATTCCCATGGAGGCAAGCGAGCTGTGATTCTGGGATCCGCTTGAACCCTGGCTTGCGTTGGGTTTGCAAAGGATTTGCCCAAAGAAGGTGGTTGGGGTTTTTTTGTTTTTCATCAACTACCTGAATTGATGGGTTTTGTTAAAGAGAATCCCTAGGCAACAGACTTGCTATTCTTTACTGGCAGCTAATAGACCGGGAGAAATGGTTGTCCAGGCCTTTTGAATTAGGTGCTGCCTTAGGTTTGGCAACATACTTCCAGTCCATTTTGTTGAGAGGAACAAAAGCGGAGAGAAGGTGTTGCTGAATCTCTTATTCTTATTAATGGGGGGGGGGGGGGGCCCCTCCCATTCTGAACATCCCACCTAAGTGCTATGAAGAATAAGCAATGTTCTATGAACCACCTGATAAATGCTTCTTTCAAAATAAAGATTTTTTTTTTCCAAACTCTTTAATACCTTCCTAATCTGAAGTACAATTTTTCTTCTCTATAATCGCTATATTAAAAATTCATACCAAGTATTAATATAACATACTTAATGGCAACCTGCATATTATTCTGCACATAGCTGCCCTGCAAAAGAGCTCTGTGAGCTTGAGCAGGAGAGTGTTTAACTCTTGCCAGGCACTCGGTGAGGAGCAGGGGCGCCTGGTGTTAGCTGGTACCAGACAGAGCAAACTTCAGTGCTGGGAATTGTGTTGGCAGGTTGCAAGAGAGGAACACGTCCTCTTCATTTGTCTGCCGGGGTCACTTCTGGTTTATAAAATGCTGCTTCTGAGCCTGTTCTAGTAGGGAAATTTAGACTGGTGAGATGGAGAGGGTGAAACCGTTATGAAGGAAGGCTGTTACTTGGGGGGGGTGTGTGTGTGTGTGTTTAAATCATGGTGGGGTGGAGGATGAACGAGTGAAGAAGGTTCTACCATTCCAAAATAGAGAGAGCTGGAGAAACAGGAAAGCAAATGTGTTTTCTTGGCCCATGCAGCAGCATGGTTGGTAACTGTCTTTTTAGCCTGTCTGCCACCTGGGTCTCCGTGTATGTGAGTGTGGATGCTGTGTGCAGGACTGACATACAGAAAAGCCCTTCACCATCTCTCTTCTTGTGTGGTGCTTCTCCAGAGAGGAGATATTCGTGATCTTGTGCTTTGCTTTTCCTGGAGACGGTGCGTGCCCTAGCACAGAAAGCTCCTGCCCTCAGCTGTGTTCAGCGCAAGGACCAGAGCGCGTCCTTCCCCTGGCTGTTTGCTGGCTGCCTCTTCCCCTTGATCCTAAGCCTTCAGAGCAGGAACTGTCCCATCGCATTTCACTCGCTGTGTCTAGGAAATGTGGCTGGCTGGTTCTTAGAATTTGGTATCCTGAGCATCAAATGTTAGTATCGTTATCTGCCAAGGAGCCTTAAAAAAGGGACTTAGCCCAAAAATGATGAGGTTGGCTTAAAAACCCGAGATTATTGTTGCAAGTTATTGTTCTAAATTTTGGATTTTGAAGCTTTGTATTTCTAGCGCTCAAGCTGTGGTCCGTAACATGAGAGGTAGAGACTTTTTTATAAAGGAGGGCTCAATTAACAAGTAAACAGACATATGCAAAAGCTGCAGCTTGATGCAAAATGCTGAAACTCATGACAAAATCTGTGTGGCTGACAAAGCCATAAAATCTCAGATCCACTTAGAGGAAAGAACACAGGAAACAAACATTTCCGTGCAGGTTTGATTCTGCGGGTGCCCCAGCCCTCTTGCTTGGCTGGTTTACATCTGTTCCGAGGGGCTAAAAGCAGCAAGAGTTAGTTCTTTTACAATTTTTTTTTTTTCTTATAGAGTCACTGAGTAAAATATTCTCACCTGGAACAAAGTCTGTGCTGAGATGGAGGGAGGGGAAAGAAATTAGAAAAGAAAATAAAGCAGCAGGCAGTGGGTGGCAAGAGGGAGAGAGGTACACAGTGGTGAGTGTGAAGGATGACTTGGAAAGTAGAGGGATGCTATTGAGGAACAGCAGTAGGAAGGAAAAGGGGGGCTGAGGGGAAAAGCAGGAGACATGGTAAGTTAAGTAAATTCACATTTATTTCTGCAAGAATTTGCTTCAAACGCTCTTCCTGCCCTCACTGAACATTTGCTGTTTGGACGCCCTCCACTACGGGGAGGAACAAAACCGCTCTGTTAAAGCACCAGTGGTGGAGGTGAATGCCAGGTCACTGGCAGGCTGCTGTGCTCGGGGTCTGTGTGCTCCACCTGAGGCGCACGCCGCGTGCGGAGCGGCGAGCCAGCAACCTCTGAAGCTCCTGCAAAGGCTCCCTTGGGTCCTGCCTGTGCCCGTGGCCTGGCACGGGAACCCAAATCTACTGCTAATTATTGGTCATCTCCAAAACCTCCTTGGCTTTCGGGGTAGCTGGTTCTGATCCCTAGGGAGCAGTGGTCATGGTAAGGTTTATTAGCATCGTCTTGACAGTGTTTAAATGCATAATGGACAAGCTAGACCATACAGCTGAAATTCTATCCTGCTCTTCCAGTCAGATGAGTTCAGAAAGAGATGGTCCCTGTTTAAATTAGGGCCTTGAATATCAGTACAAATGAAAGGGTTTTCAGCACCAAGGAGGACAGAATTATTTTTACCCTTAGCTAACCTCCCCGTTGCCTGCACACCAGATAGCAGATATGTTCCAGCTTATTGGGACTACAACCAACCTATTGTTTTGGTCCAGTGTGAGCTGAAGTGAACAATGGGAGACATTGTTGGGGATCTGTTGCTGAAGGTTTTCTAAGTGCGTGTTGTGCTGTGAAGGCATAGGGCATCTGCAGTGTAGCTGTCTGGAGACGTTACTGTACAGTCTCAAGGAGTCTCCTTTACACACGAACCTCTCTGTTTTAACGAGGACTTCCCATTTCCTATGGAATCCTACATGATTTCAGCTTTCATTGCTGTGAGTTTAGGGGCTTCTCTAGGCAAAAGCAAAAGGCTTTAATGATCATTCATCTGTTCTACTACATACTCCAGTCATGGATGTATTGCATGGCAGTTGTGTTCATGTATCCCATAGGCAAGCAGTATTAGCACAACAGGACAGCTATGCTTTTAAAAAGCATACTTCTTATTAAAACCGGCAAAGTTGTTCTGAGCCAGTCTAGTTAATCTCTTATTTGTAAGTATAAGAAGTTCTTTGCTTCCAAAGTATGTTGCGTAACGGTATTTAAGAAAAGAGCCGATCTACTTTTGATGTCCATTAAAAGGTACTGTTTCACTGCTAGACACCATTTAGTCCTTTATGCACAAAATCTGTAACTTTAAAGATGTTTTGGAGATTTAATTTGAAATCTCCTGAAGAATTTATTTGGCTTTATCACCTTCAGAGGAAGGCTCTTACAGATCAATACTGAATTGCGTTTTGAGATGGGGAATGCCTTCCCTGCCACGTGAGCTGGAAGAGAATGTTTTGTGTAGACCAGCATGACTGGCTGATGGTCTAAGAACTGAGCAAACCCAGCATTTCATCCAGTGCAAGTCTTGGTTCCTGTAATGGGCAGCTAACACACTCCTTCCAGTAGGTAACTTCTCTCTTTTGAAGGTAGGATCTTCTGGCTTTTTGACCAGATGCTGTCATCCCAGATCTCTGGCATTTGCAGTAATGCCAATGCCTGGAGCTGGACAGTTTGCCAGCAGAGTTCAGTCCCTCGGAAAGCACTAGAAACAAGAACAAGATTTTAGAATATGATGGGGGTGGTGGTGGCAGGGTTTTTTGGTGTGTGTGGTTTTTTGTTTGTTTGTTGGTTTTCTTGGTTGTGTGGTGGTTTTTTTTGTTTTTTTTTTTTTTTTTAAAAGGGTGTCTGATTTATCCTAGTTCCCCACTGACAAACAGGCTCCTCTAGCCAGGGTGCTCTAAATGACTACTAGGAAGCCAGAACTTGATACCTAAGTTTCATTGATCAATTATCGGTTACTAAAGGTGGAGGAGGTTGAAACAAGGGATACTTCTGCTCACGCCGTTCAGCTGTGAAGTTGCTGGTGAGCCCTGAAGCCCCGGTAAGTAATACAGAGCCCATCGGGGCAGAATGGGGCTTACAGCTGGATGACATTTTACACACGTTTGGAGTGTCTCGCAAGATGTTCTCCAATTAGTCATCATCACTCACAATATGTTTTACATATTACCACACAGTTTACAGTCAGGCAGAGTAATACAATTGCAGTGCAGCTGCTCACAGCAAGACACAAAGGTTATGGCACTGTGTACATAAGCAAGCTGTGAAAGTTACAGCCATCCAGCTCCTTTACCCTCTTGTGCTTTTAAAAGCCAACAGAAGCAGAAACAAATAGTGAGTGCGCCTCTCGTTTCAGCCCTGGAAAAACATTTGAAAGCATGGAATGAAAGGAGGGATTTTGTTTTTATAATTTGATTCCCATTGCTGCAGCTGCAGCCAAAACCTTTGGAGTCTGGAAAAAGTTCAGAAAGTGCTGCTTTTTGGAAGAGGTCGTGTTTATTGGAAAATTACATCTTGCCCAGTAAAAGCTGACAGTATAAGTACTCTAGTCTATTAAAAGCTACAGAAGACACCGTTAAGAGTTTATTTAATGATTGCTACAGATGGGGTTTGGGAACTTGGAGCCTGGCATTGGTATATTGGGTTTGAGATTGTGTTCTGAGAGCACAGAAACCACCATTGTTTTATTAGTGACCCCCTGCATCCACCTACATGGTTAAACTCGAACTAGCTGCCACAACTAGGCTCTGCCTAGTAACTAGGCATATTTTCCTGAAGAGGGAGAAAAAGGTATTGGAGATCAACACAGCAGCTTAGTGAGAACAGCTGAGATGCTGGGACTGAGGAAGCCCAAAGCCAGCAGACTTGGGATCCTACCCTGAAAGTAGACGCTGTCTCAGACCAGGGCTTGACCCTGGGAGGTTTCCTGGAACTCTTTGGATTATGGAACAAAAATACATTGTGCAAAGATAGGAACCACTGCCTCAATCTTAGACCTGAACTAAACTCCATCAGAAAGTAACGAGGTATCGATAGTCTTTGAACTGAGCCCTTAAAGCATAAGCCTTCCTTGCCGCTGGAACAGGGCTCTCTATGGAGAGAGGAAGCAAACATCGTAACCTGGAGTACGAGGAAAGGCAAGGCTCTGTTTCTCATAGCTGTTCTGCCAGTGAGGAAGGGAACAGCCTTCCCCTTTGCTCGAGGAAGCCTCCCATTCCTTTTCTGCCAGTTGTCTGGCCTCTGCAGATCGTTAGAAACCCCAGGTATATCAGAATGGCTCAGCTGGTTTCTGCCACTGCTGTCTCAGTACGGCAATCTTAGATGTCAGTTGGTAGAATTGGGAATAGGTGGGGCACTGCTCTGCTTTGTTCTGTGGGCTTCTCTGCTCACCTCCCTGGAATTTGGGGGCCCTTCCTGCAGTCTGTTTTGGGAGCAGCAATAACATCTTTCAGGTGTTTGCAATTTTTTTTTCCTAGGAAAGAAAATTTATGAAATAGCATTATGATTTTGGACAAGTTTTCATAGGTACATACACACATTGCCCTGTATTTTCACTGAAGAAAACAGGATAAAACAGTGACATTGATACTTATAGCAGAAAATGACGAGCACTATGAGGTCTTTACTTTCTGGAGGATAGGCATAGCCATGCACGCATCTTTCCCCTTCTGTGGCTGGCTATTTTGTTAGTCCTTAATTATATATGAGGTCTTTCGTGTTGTTAGAAGCACCTGAGCATCCATACAAGAGATGGGTCAGGAGGAAGTTCCCTACCAGTAAGTAAATCCGGAATTGTCCCTCACACGTGTCCCTGGTACGCTGTGATAGCAGTGCGGAGGGTGTGATGCACACGCTTTTGCGTTGTCTTGCATCTTGCAAACATCTTGCATCTGCTTTTTGCAATTCTGCTCCGTCACACTTCATTGGAAAAATGTATAAAGCCTTCAGCAAGCGGATTCCTCTCCAGCGGTATCGGATGTTTGAGTCTAGTCCAACCCTGCCGATTTCCTCTTTAAATTCCAGCTACTGTATTTGCTTCAGTGGTGCCCACTGTCTTTGGGCTTTGCACCCTCAGATGGGCTTACTGCCTACAATTTGTATGGTGCTGTAGGCGTGTGGGCCATTAGCACTAAGCTCTCGCGTCAGGGGAATGAAAGTGCTATGAAACACAACGTTATGTTTTGCTTCTGGGGTCTGTTGGCTGGAGACTGAATGAGATTCCAGGGACCCATGTAGATTCTGCTCCCTGTCTCTGTGGTTGACCCGGTATTGAATCGTCCACAGCTATCTAGAAGCCACACTTCCCAATGAATTCTCTCTTCTCACTTATCTCACTGGCTCCTGAGGCCTGGGTAGAGTGGATAGAGACTTCCCGTGCTTTGGAGAGGAGCTGCCTTTCCCCTGAGCATCAATTGCAGTTTTACTATAGCCAGCAGAGTATGTGTGTAAAGATCCTAATGTCACAGCTGTTTAGAACAAATTCAATGTAATTCAGTTTTACAAGCAGTGTTAGGCTAAATCCAAATCAACATTGCTTTCAGCAAAATACAGTTATAATTCTTTTGGCCTGCTAACAAAGTGTGTGTTGCCATATTTGTCTTTCGGAAGCGAAATAAAATATGACATCTACTGACAGCCTGCTTCAAAGGTGGAATGGCCTGATCTCACTTATATGCTGGGACTCTGGAGGCAATCCGTTATTGCTCCCGATTCCACCGTTAGAGCTGCCATCAGAATGTAACGCGCTGCAAAGAGGAAAGCTCATCTAACAGGAGGGGCTGTAGTCTCTTGTAAGTAGATGACTTGCTCTGCTGGACTATGTTTCTTTCAGGAGTGATGTTTTCAGCAGATGGTTCATATGATGGAGTGAATTTTGCATCTCCTCTACGAGAGTTCCTGATGGCCGGCACTGAGGTCAGCTAGGGCGCTAGTGCTTAGTTCAAAGCTAGCAAAGGGGCAGGAATGCTCTGGATTTTTATCTTATGTACTGGGCTCGAGCTACTTAACCAACCTGAAAAGTCTCGAAGGCAGGTGTAATTCTGATTAGTTTTACAACTGAAAGGTGGAGAATTCAAAGTTACAGGTATGAAGAATGTTGTATGGCTCCGAGGACATCCGCAGGGAGCATCCCTCAGCTCCAGAGTACTCGCCATTCACTCAGCATCACTGTTTCTGTTTTCTAAAAGTTCTTTCTGCTGTGGTCTCACTTACTCAGCTGTTAGAGGGATTCATTCTCCATTGGAAATAGCCTCGTTAGCCTACATATTTAGATATCGTCTTGTATTTTCTTCCCCATCGTTAAGCCTGGAAAAAAGAGGCGGGAAACAGATGTGTATGTGCACACAGTTATATTTTCTGTCCTTACTTCCCTGGAAGATATTCCTCTTGTATGTGTACGTCTTTGCACTCTGGACTTTCTCCTACCCAGCCGCACGCTCTCCTCTAATGCTTTCCCCTCTGAGCATGTGCTCGGAAGCAGACACCCCCCTTTGCCAGCTCCACATTAGCTGTATGGTGTTTGGGCAAGTTAGCAGCTAAGACAATGTTGGCTGCTCTCCTAGCATTATTGTGAACCTCTTCAAATCTTGTTACGTTACTTTGGTGATAAATAGTCATAATAAATTCTTTAATAGTGTGAAGATAGGTCATTACTCATCACAGCCAGGCTGTGAGAAGATCATAAATCTGGAATAAAAGCCATTCGTTTGGTTGGAGAATCCAAAGCTTCACTGTTTAGAAGGATTCATTTCCACCATCCCCCTCAGTTAATCATTCTCTAAGTCCTCATAAATATCACAGGCAAAGGAAAAGAATGACCCATTCTTGCTGTGCCATAAAATGTATGATGTTTTGCTATGAGTTTTTACTTCTCAGCTCGCACGTGAAAAATTCAGCAGCAAGCCAGAGGTTGCAATGTGAAGTTTCTTGCTGACTATGCTTTCTAGACCAGAAAGGAGGTGGGCGTTAACGTATTCAAAGACAATAATTTCCCAGGAGAAAGAGAAGAGAAAGCAAGGATCACATGCATGTGTATGTATCTAAGCGTGTATTGATGTATTTTGTCTTTATAAAATCTGTATTAGTAATACAAACTTTAAAAGCTCTGCACCGGACTACCTCAGCACCTCTGGCAGCTATGCTTAGAACCAGCTCAATTATTTCATTATTTTATCAACTTGGCATTCTAAACTTGCAGGGGGGAGGGATTTTCAAGCTTGACTCTCAACTGTAGAAGGCAGAAACACTTTTGTTAATGAAGGGTGAGATTTTCAGGCGTTTATTAGAAGTGTCTTATGAAAGACACTGAAATAATGACAAATGACTCATGAAGATTTCCATACTGAAAAAAACCCTGGAGAAAAGCACATATTGTATTTCCATTCTAAAGAAAGATTAGGAGCACTTAAAGCCAAAGTGTGAGCAGGCTTCACGCAAGAGTAACTGAAATAGCTGTAGTGTCTACTCTGTGGCTGATTCCTCAGCTAACGCGGAGTCTGCTGCAGTTCTACAGGTGGAACCGCTGCTAACTAGACCACAGTTCATGGGTTAGTGTTGGCCACAAATTCGTTATCCAGATGTGCAAGTTATTATTTCTTCCTAAAAATGCCACTTTTCTTTGTGGTAAAGGTTTCTGACAAATTCTTGACTTGGACTGTGTTTTGGAAAAATGCTTTGAGTTTGTCAAACTATGTTATTTTGACATTTTAAGAAGTGCAATTGTCATCTTTCTGGTTTGAATGACTTTTTGCTTTCAAACTTTAGTGAACTGAAGTAAAGATATTTAAAACACTCAACGTTCAAAAGTGAAACACTTTTGAAATACAGAAAAGACATTTTGATTGACAGAAGTGATAAGGTTTTTTCAAGTGTTTGCTTCAGGAATTTCTAGACTTCTAGTTTTTAGCACGTTTAGTCGGATCAGTGTTTTACATATTTCAAGATTTTCTTACAAACAAAAAAAAAATTCATCTATAGAGCTAAAATCCAGAGCTCTTGCAGTATTCAACCTTCCTGGGACCATATAAAGTACCTTGTAATTTAGGTACCCTAACTACCCTAAGTCGGGTGGCTGAGAACAAGGAGAAGGAGCCTCTCTTTTTTGCGTGCTGTAGAAGAATCCCAGGAGATGTACGGGCTAAAAGAGCCGAGCTGGGTACCTAAAAGCTGTGGGGTAATCTCCCCTTTCAGAGGTGTCGTTCACATCTGCCACGTGTGATTCTTCCCCTGCTTTTCTTTCCTCTCCAAAGGGAAAGGAAACAGTTTGAGGAAATACTGCTTTATTTAGGCAACTGAATATCCTACATGGTTGTGGTGCTACGGTCTTCCACTACAGAAAGGCGAGACTGCCATCCACCTTGAAGGAGAAGTGGGCAGGTTTATGGTTCCAGAGTTGAGCTCTGTTTTCATGATGTGAATATCTGCCCCAGCTTCTGGTTGCTGGCAGCAGTTGGTGGTTTTGATTGCTTATAGCCTAAATTGTAGAACCACTGGTGATGATTAAGACCATAGCTACTGGTTAAGGTGATGGCGCCCGTCTTCCCTCCATTTGCCTCTCATCAGGCAGCCCAGTACTGAAACCATCTGCAGAGACTTCTGTATGGCTGCTGTCCTGCTGAAGAAGGAAGGTGAGGTTGGGAGGGTCACTTTGGGACGCGCGCGCTAGCGCTCAAAGAAATCTAGAGTGAACTTAGGGGATGGAAAGGAGGGAGGTCGCTGTGGCGGTGCCGAGCAGCCTTTCTCAGGGCTACAACAGAGAAGTTCAAATGAATGTATTCAGGGGAGCAACCACTGTGATTGATTTATGCACCTAGCTTTGAACCAGAAACTGTATAAGCAAGCAATAAATCACGGCACTGGAGGAACACAGAAGCTATTGCCTGGGACTCGGCAAGTTATGAGAAGGAAGTATAAAAAAAAAAAAGGGGGGGGGGGAGGGAAAAGGAAGAGAAGGAAAATTGTCTTATTTTTAATAAATTGTTTGAGCTTCAGTATTAGTGGGCTTGGCTTTGACTTGGGATTAGGAGCCAGCTTGGGAACCAGCAAGTGCTATCTTTGCCTTCATATAACCTCATTAACTCTGTAATGTTAAACACATTCTTCAGCTGGGCTCCTCGGTTGTGTCTCTGGCCCGCGTTCCTCCCGGGGTAGCAGCCCATCTCACAAGCATCTCTGTGAAACCCTTGTAGTAAATGTTAGCGATCCCTTCTTAGCTGTTATTGTCTCTGCCTCCAGATAACTAAGCAGGTATACGCTTAAGTCCAAGATAAACACTTCCTTGGCCTCTCATTTATTGCAGATATAAACTCCTATAAAGCTCGCCACTGTGCTAGCTATCATGCCCTCTATCGCCTTTTTGCAAAATGTAATCCATAAAATGCTTTCATGGTAACCTTATACATCGGCAACCAGTGATAACATCTCGAGGCCCCCGTGACAGACAGGAACTCGCAAGCATGGAGTTAATAATGCAAACTTTCAAAAAATGAAACTGGCAGAAGGAGACGAGGAGGGGAATAAAAGGGGCCGGTGTGGCTGTAATTGGGACCATGTGAGCTTCCTTAGAGAGGGATTAAGGGAAAGAGACAGGCCTCGCCCGCGAAGATTAGTTTCAATTAGACGGGCTGGAGGCGAAAGTCAGGACTTGGTGAAAGATTAAAACAAGAAGGGAGAAAGTTTCCATTGCTTTTGCTCCAGGCCTACACAAGAGGGTTCAGTGAGATCATGCTAATTGAAGGCAAAGCTTGCATGGAAGTTAGGAAGAACTCGCATTAATTGATTCGATGCTGCGATTTCTTTCTTTATCCGCAGTGTTCTTTTGGGTTGTTCTTTTTTCAGTTTGGTGGGGTTTTTTTTTCCTCCCCGAAACATAAAGGGGGAGAGATCATCCACAACTTTTTCTATGGTTAAAATGAACCAGCAGGGAGAGCAGTGGACAGTCGCCTGGTGCCATCCAGTCAGTGCCATGTTGCATCTCCGTGATCCTCTTTCAGTTTAGTATCAACGATTAGAACCAAGTTGATGGTGGTGGTGTTTCTACCATACACCGAGCTCCTTGTTTCACGAATTAAGAAGTCCATTCTCCTGACAGATTCATTTTTCCCCAAGAAGATCCAATTTAGGGCATTATTTAAAAGCACTCTCTGAAATTTACAGTACGATGATCAACCAGCCTTGTGTTTTCCAGTTCTGAGGTTGAGTAAACACGTGGTTCCTTGTGGCTACCGTAAAAAGGAGCTCTTCAGGAAATGGCAGACGGTTTTTTAGTCCATCTCCAACTGGCTGAACACAGCACTAGTGTAGCTGTGATCCGAGGGAGGAAATTCTGTTGCTTTTCTCCTCCTGCCTCTTTCTCCCCGGCTTCCAGTTTCAGTGCAAACGGAAATCACGGAATCCTAGAAATTAGAACGGGGGAAGACGGGCTGGTGTCGTCAGCCAGTGCAGAGGTCCTCTCTGCAGTGCAGTCTTCAGCGCTTTGTCTGGTTTTCCATGCAGTGAGCGCTGAAATTACAATGACAGCATTTCCTTTAAGAGGAAACTATTCCAAATATGAATAGGTTTCCATGTTAAGAATTTTCTCCCCTACCCCCTTGGTAATACTGAAAGCTGTAGGAAAATGTATATCCAATCTTTCTATATTAGATCAATATTTTTATTCCATTAAACTTGTCTCTGAGGGGCAAGATACATCATCTTTTGCCAGATTTCTGTATCAGATTGTCACTCTGTGGATTTTTGTTTCATAAAGCTTTGGAATTACAATGCCTAGTCAATTATAGTTAAATGCATTTTCACAGCCGGCCAGAAAAACATTAGCACTAATCAAAAACATCGCACCAACAGGGATTCCCAAAGAGATTTTTTTTGGTTTGTTTTATGAAAATGTTCTCTCAGCTAGAAACATCAAAAGACAACCATGAACGTGATCCACTAAAATATGAGAAAAAGAATTTGTGCCCTAGCTGCAGTGAGATCTGTCTGTCTTGCCAATGACAGTTGATGCAAAATTTTTGTATTTAAGCTAATACGGGTGCTCAGCAGGGGAGGTCACTCCTGACAGCTCTAATGCTCTAATAACGGCTTGCTACCATCCTCTGTCTTCAGCTTCACGTATGCACTCTGTTTCATTTCAGTTTCTTGGTTCCTGCTGCATTTTTCAAATTCACGATGAAATTAGATACTGGGGGCTAATTGCTCAGTACCTTTTCATTTTTCGTGTTAGAAAATGGAAAGACTCCCCTGTAGGATCTCACCCGGTCACTAGATGACTGCGCCACGTTTCGGTCACTAGCAAGAACAAGCTACAAAGCTTGAATGCTGTGGTTGCAGTGGTGACTGTTTTGTTTCATAAATATCCCTTGTTTAATACCCGCGTCATATCAACGTGTCATGGCATCCCTTTCTTAGGATGGTGCTGCTTAGCTCAGAACCTGGGAACGCTCCAGCTACGGCTTGGAGGTGTCTCTGAGGGTCCTGTGCTCTGCTGTGCCCCATCTGCCGCAGGACCTGGCCTTCACACCAGATTTTTCCAGGTATCAGAATGACACCGTGGACATTTTTAAGTGAATACGAATGTATTTGGGGTGTGGGAGGCTGCAGTTGACTGAAGGTAAAATCTTAAATGTTCTGTCTAAGACTGGGCTATTGTTCAGATATAAAAGTGCTGAGCAGAACAAGCTGACATCATCTGCTACCCCTGAATGGCACCTAGACACAAACATGACTTTGTAATTACCATATGTCTTTTAAATGGAAACATTGACAACATTCCAATTTTGGTATCCCTGCTTTCCTCTCCCCACCTACCTCCTCTTCAGGCTTTTTTTTTTTTTTTTTTTTTTTTTTGGCCTGGAGTGATTTCATGGAAGCCTGATAAATGGATGCTGTGAATGAATGTTTTCCAAACGCTGTAGGAACTATTAAGAAAGTGGTTTTCCTTCTTCCCCTTTTTCCTTCCCACACTCCTCCCCCTCCCACCCCACAACTAATAGCACACAAATAGCACTTCATGTAATTTTGGCTGCTCTCCACTATTCCAGGCAGACTTCAGGAAATCTCTTGATTTATAGTTGGGGCATCCAAAGGCAGCATGCTGCCTGCTTCCTTGAGGGATGCCTATTGGTGACATTTAGTAAGGCTGAGGTGCAGTATTTCAAATAGGCAATATCCATATTTTAGTCAGATAACTCTATGTTTATACTTATAAATTGATTTAGTAATGAAATAAGCTCCATTCATGATGCTTGCTGGCTTTAGGGTCTTTGTTATGGTATACTCAGAATGTTCCTGAAGTTGAGTTTACCAAAGTAGAGCCAAAGTTTTCTATCCATATTCCCATAAGCAGTCCAAATGAATTCAATAGGGCTATTCACATTAATAGGTAAAGCAGGATTTGGGACTCAGTTCAGAAAAACCATCATGCATGTGCTTAAGGCCTACTGTCCTTTTGGTTCCCCACTGCTGCTGTTGGCTACTCTAGGAATATCAGTTCTGAAATCCTCTATTAAGTTTTTGGTTAGTGGAGTCGCATATCTGGTCTCCTGCAGATGGGATGCTTGGGAAGGGTATTAGCTCAGGCCAAATTTAAGGCTACAGCTGAGTGATTTGCCTTTATATTTGGTTTTTGTCTTCCTCTATGGATTGGTGATATTTCACTTGTAACAGGCACCAAAAAAAATAAATTCCCTGCTATTTGTAGAGTGTGTGTGTGTTTTCCTTCTCTCTCTCTCTCTTAGCACTAGCCCTTCGGAAGGACTCGTTTGGTTTTGGACATTGGGGGCTGCTCTGTGGCTTGTGGCATAGCAAAAGGTTTGGGATTGCTGTTATTTGACTTGCACGAGCTTAATGTATGTTGTATAGGTTCCTTTGCAGTGAAGGATACAACTACCATAGTTGGTCCCCTCGCATCCTGGTTACGTTTTTCGGTATTAAAATACAGTCTGGAAAAAACATCTGAGATGGTGTTGTGACAGATGCTCAAAGGGCTGTAGCAGAAAAATACCTGCACCTCAAGTAAGACAGGATGAAGGAAAGAAAAGCAACATTACTATGCAAATCTTCGTCTCTCACTCCTATTCCCATCCTTTGAGAACCAGGATTCTGACTGGGTTTCCAAGTGGGATATGTGTATAAAAACATTTTGGCCATCCTACAGTATCAAATGGTCCTTTGAACATATCAAGAACATGCAGGTACAAAAATACCTTCTCTGGCTTTCGTAGATATTAGGAGTTTGAGGCTCTTAATGCACTAAGAGGAGGACAGTCTAACTAGGTAACGCTCACAGAACATGCCTAATCCTTGACTAAATCTACCTGTGCCTCTGACATAAGCGTTATTTGGAGAGGAAGAAAAGCTACAGATTAATTCTGTGCTATGCAGAAAGGATTCCTTTTGCAGAGTGCACAGTGGTCGCTTCAGATCGCAGTGGATCATACGAGGGCTGGAATCAGCTATGCTTCGTTGTAGTTTTTAAGTGTCTGTCTTTTAACAGATTTGCATTCACCTTGCAACATGTTCAAGAGAAGTAAAGAGTAACTTAAATACCTTTTAAAGGAACTATAGCTCATCTTGTGCCAGAATGGGAAATCTGTCAAACCTTGCTGTTTTCTATAAATGAACTGGGAAAGAAACCCTTTAGTATTCTCAAGTGCTTTCTAGTATTTTTGAAGAATGGGTTTTCTTTGCATTTCAATTGTTGTTAGCACAAAAATGAGCAGAGGTCTTCAAGGAAGTCTTGAAAGAATCCTTCTTCACCTTTCCCAATTCCTTTTCTTTTAAATCTTACATTTACTTGCTATGGGAAAAATGTCCATATGTTGTGTGTAAAAAAAAAAAAAAAAAAAAAAAAAAAAAAAAAAAAGTGTTCCCTACAATTTCTGTTTTCTTCTGTTTTAATTGTTCTTTTAAGTCAATTGAAGGTGTGTTTCAAGATGCTGAATTTTGAGTTCTGTATGGTAGTTCTGGGTTTGAAAAGCTAGAGTGAAGCTCGGTATTTGTGGTGTTCCCTCTGACGTGGTACGTATACTTTATTTCTCCTTATGTTTTACCTCCTCCTACTCCACTTTTTGGCTTCAGCTAAACTACGTATCATATTCTGCTCAGGCCTCTCTGATACCTTTTCTTCTCAGCATTGTAAAAAGTACCTTTCCGCCTTGAAAGCTCTGATTTTGACCCTAATCCTTGCAAGTGTTTCTGTCCTAACAGTACTCATTGCCACTAAGATTGGCATTGAACCAAGACTGTTCTTTAAAACCTCCGGGTACTTAAAGTGGGCATCAGTGCATGGACATTCGGTAAAGTTTCGATGATTCGCTCTGCTACTCGCTATGTAATTTCTGTCCCCCAGTCCTGAATTAAATTGCGGGCAGATCTCCTGCTTTGTGGACATAAGTGCTACCTAAGGATCACCAGGTAAAATATGAAGAAACTTGTTGATGGTTGCTACTTTATAATTTCCAATGGTGTATCGCTAGGTTCATATGATAGAAGCATTTTGGAAAATGACCCTGCTGATATACCATGATGGAACATGGCAGAGACTTACCAGTTTAGCACTGTACTTAATTCAAGCTCACTTTCATTGGGGACCTGTAAAATCTTTCCATAGGAAAGGCCAGAATAAGTAAGACTTCAGTTGGGGCTCTCCTTCGTGTGAGACAGGACTGTCGTCGTAGTGCTTGGAAGGAGTTTCTCATGACAACTACTTCTGAGCTGGCCTAGTGCTGGCTGCATGAGAAACATGTTTGCAGAAGGCAGACAGATGGCTTATGGCAGAGAAAGAAAGGTGTCATTAAAAGTAAAAAGACATGGTTTTTAGACTTTCCTATCCATAATATTACATATTAGGCCAAACTGTGGCATCCTTGGACAATTCTGGGACATCAGCTCCCACTTGAGAGCAGCAGGAATTTACCTGGTTCAAGAAGTACTTGGAATTCTGCCCAGGGTTAAGAACATACTTATTAGTTTAGACTTGGTTTTGAAGGGAAAAAGTGTAACTGCACTCACAGGTATCTGAAAGCTCGTTTGAGGATGTAGCTTCAGGTTTCCCACCAATTTGGAAAGTATACTTATCAATAGGTAATACTTCTCTTTCTCTTATTACGGTATCTTTCCTCTTACAATGTTTCTTTTTGCCTTTACCATTCATTCTTTGTCTTAAATGGAAAAAATCCCACATGAACCGTGAAACAAATGGGTTAATCTTTTGCCACAACGTCGTGGTATTTTGTATATCTGCTTTAATTCCTGGGTTATGGCAACAGGTAAAGCTTCTCCCAAGAATAAAATAAACCATGCTCACAGAGTTATAGAAATCAAAGTTTTTCAGTTAAATCTCGCAGTCCTGAAGTGGGCAAAACTCCCTGGCAATTGTGCTCCCAAAACCATAACCATGTTATGGTTTTTTAGAGAAGTTGAAAGAGGAAAATTTAATGAAGAGCTAGGATGCAGGACAAGCTCCAAAGACGCTGTTCCTGCAGCCTCTTTGGAGAGCTCTGTGGGACTGGGGCCTTTGTCTATTGAAAAAATGGCCCAAATAGCCCCTTCTCCTATCCCACTCCTCCCACGGCTTTAGTTAAATTCTCGGATCGTGAGGGCATGTAGGGAACAGCTGCTTATGATCTCTTCACAAGTGCTGGGTCATTGGTAAACAACCATCCCTCCACCCTCTCGGAGCAAAAAAATTATACAAAAAATGTATTCATTTTCCTGATGATGAAGAGTAATGAAGAGCACGTGCACGCTGCACTAAGAGAGAGAGAGAAAAAAATGACAAATTAAATCATGTCTCGTTTGACAACCCTTTAAGTGTAACAGATCTGCACTTGTGCTGTCTGACAGGCATGATTGATACCACGGAGCACTCGTCAATTTTTAAACACACAGACCGAACAAAGAGTCACTTCATCCCGGTTCTTGTAGTTTACAGGCAGCCCAGTGCTGCACAGGGTAAGCACCCCTTCATGCGGTGGTGTTTTACTTGGCAATACACTGCATCTCACTGTTTGGACAACTATATTTATTTTTATGATCCTTAAAATATTGTAACCCAGTCAACTCAACAGTCATTTAAGGTAATTTCTGGTCTGAACAGCATCTATTTTCTGGACAACTTTACAATAATATATGTTTGCTGTGGGCCAAATTCTTTGTGTAGGTACTTCTGTTTCTGTGCTGTATTCATAGCTGTTAACGGGGAGAGAGTTGCAGGATCCAGTAATTTCTAATAACTTGAGATCTAACCCCCCTGGATGTTTCTGTCCATGCCATTTATAGATTATATTTAGCATGGCAAAACAATATGCTTTTCTTTACATTTTATTTGTGTACAAACAAACCAACCCACAGGTGAGCTATTTTAGATTACTCTGGGGGGGTTTAAAACTCAGTCTGAAACAAACTTTGAAAATTTCAGCCTGAACAGCTCAAGGTGAATATAAAAAGGTAAATACAAAAAAGGGTACTACTGTAAAAAGAGTCAGTGTCTTTAATTATCGGTGTTTTGCTATTGTGCCACAGTCACTACGGGCCTCTTGAATCTTACCAGCAGAAGCGGGAGGCTAATGCTTTGTTGGATTTTATGCTTCCTTCTGAAAAGCCATAAACATCTGCGCTTACATATCGTTCATCCTGAAATGACTACACAACATCATGAGAAAGTTTTATACAGGAAGGCTCATCCATCACTGACGGTCGTACGCCTCCATGCCAGGACTTGTCCGATACGCGGTATCAAAAGCGGCTCGGCAGTTCAGAGCAGCCAGTGAGGAGTTTGTTGTGGCACAGACAGGGAAGGGAGAGCCTATGCAAGAGCACTGTCAGTAGCTTAGAACGCAGGTAATCCTGTGGAAGGAGACAGAGCAGTGCAATAGCTTTGATTTTTAAGGACTTAACCAATCCAAAGCACAGTTCCATCTTGCCCTGGGCTCTGAAATTCCAGGAAGCAGTGATGCTCTCTCATATCTACATGTCCTTGACTCATGTTTTTATGTTTCTTTGAAATTATTTAGCAGGGGAAAAGAATCAGCACAGCCTTTAGTGGCTGTTGTGAACGAAATCCATGGCCTCTGTAAATCTAAGACCCCCTTTAGACTGGGGTTTAGGAGGTGCTTACATACGTATCAGCCGTGTCTGCGCAGGGATGAATTCCATCATCTAGGCTTTCATTTTGTGTATCTTTACTGCTTGTCCTGGGCCCTTAACTCCATTAAGAGTAGATGCACAACTCTGTTTATTTAGGCCTTTTTAATCTGACAGTTCCAATCAAGCTAATTCATCCGAGAGAGACCAACCATCCTTTTATTTATTTTAAACTATTTTACCAAGGTAACCCAATCCAGACCATCTCCATATCTTGTTTACAAGAGCAGCCTTGGTGACGACATCTGTCCTGTGTAAAATGTCAAAAAAACCCCAAAAAAAAACCCCTACCAAAACAAAAACCTAGCAAAAATCATAGAGGTATCGGAATTGTTGTTCAGATACACACATCCAACTGAGCCTCCAACATCATTGCCCATGCTATTCAGAGAAGAAAAAGAGGTCAGAAGGAGGTATTGGGAGGTATCAGAGTTGTGGTGTCGGAGCCCACGTTGGCAGGGAGTCAGGCCACGGTATGTGCGGTGGAATTTGTGAAATGCTCTGAGCAGGGGTGGTTCAAACCCTGCAATCTCTGGCAGGAAGCGGTAGGCTGACGGGGAGATGTAAAATTAATAAGCGTATTGCAGTAGGCTCTATCTTTCGTCTTTCTCTGATGTTTCTTTGTAGGTTTTATGTACGTTTTCAGAAGTAATAAAAATGTCATCAACCCGTCTTCTACACAAAATGGAGCTCTTTAACAGATACCTTCACACGTATAACTTCAGTGCTATGCGCAGGTAGGAGGAACCTGAGGAACAAATGGTTGTTTCATGCTTGTAAAAGTGAATTGTTTGAGGCAATAGGAGCTAGCCTTTTCCTGATGTAACTGATCAGATATCTCGGCAAGAGAAGGTTAAAAGGAAGGAAAAATTCTGTAAAAATCAGTTTTGGGGCTCTCTAATATCTGAGTGGTCAGAAAGGGTTTTGTGCCCTGCTTGTGATTATTTGCATGTTAAACTACTCATAGGTTCTGAACTGCACTAAGGGGATTTTATGCCTTGCTAGCGAAAACTGCGTATTTTAAATGATGATATGAAGTAGCTTGTGCTATCCGATAAATGAGGGGAAGTCTGATACAGTCCCACTGTAAGAGGTTACCTACAGTGGCAATCGCAGCAGGACACTTAAAAACACGGCAGCAGTTTCCATGAGAACTGGCCGTGAGGGTGACAATACTCTGTGGTCCACAGAAGCGGAGGAAAGCTGAGCAGCTCCCATTGCTGAGATGCCTTGGCAGTACTCGATGGCTCCTCTTGATCCTTGCTGATCCCTGAAAGCTCTTGTATTTCAGGAAGAGGTGGAAGCCTGTGGAATTTATTTGTCACTTGAGCTAGTGATGGCCATCAGGAACGAAACCTGCGCAGTCCATTATTACTTGCCCTTGTGTTGTGGGATCTTGTTGAAATTCACTGCTGTGTGATGGGTGGTTTGAGCTGAGCTTTTTGCTGGGGGAATGCTCCTTATTGACAGACTGCAGAATAACATTTTGTGCATATGCACCGAGCCGGTAGTGCTGTACCCAAGAAGAGAACAGACCCTGTGGGTAGAGCTGGCAGAAATGTTGTGTTCCTATATTTTGGGAAATTCCAACACAACCTTAAGCCAAGCAGTAATGAAATAATTATTTTGCAAACCAAAATTAAAATACCTGTTTTGGTCAGAAAGCTATTTCTTACAGAAAAAAATACACTTTCATGTGAATGTTGTATATCTGACAAATATCCCTTTGCTGCTAAAACCGCAAAAAAGGATGTTAAATTAGAGAGAGGAAAAATTGCCCCCCTGATCGTTCAGATTTCAACCACACCTGCCAGAAATAAATCTAATGAAAAACACTGTGTACGTGTTATGGAAGCCAAACAAACATACCTGAGAAAGCTCTTTAAATGTAATATGACTGAGACTTGCTATACACATAAATGAGTCCCATCTGCTCTTGGTATTGCACTCGCATCCATGTGAAAGAAAAGATTAAAACAAGATACCAACATAAAAGTAGATTGATACAGGAGAAGCGAGTGGGAACTCCTGGAAGGAGATTGTTAGATAGTGACTGCCTGGAATAAGTCCAAACCCAATTGCAGCACAGAGAAATTGGCTTTCTGTTGTACCGTGTTTTCCGTAATCAAACCAGGTGGGGGGGGAGGGGGGAGGTATGCGATTGTCATTAGGAAAAGCTTTTGCCAGCACAGTAGCTCAGACACCAGGGGATAATGCATTACGCACTGATGCTTTCCAGGACGTTGATTCCAAAGCGGTTGTGCTGGGTTGTTCCTATCGGAAGATGCGAGTTTCTGAACCACAGTTTCCCACAGGGTGTTATCTTGGCAGCGCAAGGTTAAGATCCAGCCTTACTTCAGAGAAATGCCTTCACCTTCCTGTAGTCTTCAGGTTTCACCTAGCACCGCTGCGCTTTGAGGGTAGAGGCGGGGGCTTTGTATTTCAGACAATGGGGAAAGCAACCCCCCGTTCCTGTTACGGCATAATCCCACCTGGGAGAAAGGCTCCCGCCTTACTTCAAAGCGGTCGCCGGTTAGAACACCCCGCTGAGATTAAAGCCCCTCGCAGGGATGTGCCACCTCGCAGGCTCTGCTCGGACCCCGCACGGGCTCAGTCACCAGGGGGCTGGCCAGGGTTTGCCTGGGGAACCGCTGCTGACCCCCAGAGGAATGGGGGGGATGATCCCCAGATGGGAGAGCCTAGCCAGAGCTGCATTACAGGCAGTGTCGTTTGGGGGATCCAGGGTGAACGTAGGGACCTTGATCGCTTGTGGCCGTTACGGAAACCCTGGAGCGTTGGCTTTGCGCTGAGTAGTGGCAAGATCAACAATTGCGCTGAAAATGAGTAGTCCTGTGTTGCTAAACCCTGGCCTTCTGTAGTTTCAAATTAATGCCATAAATTTTGCTTCCTGTCCTCGGCTAGTTTGCTGCTGGACGCTGCCACATTCCGCTTCGGAGGTAGCAGGTGCTGATTGTTGGGGAAACTTGATCCATGTATCAATTGTAATGCGTCTTAAAAAACTTAACTCACAAGAATATAAAGGGAGTCTGCAGAATGAGATTTTCTTTCTTCAGACCTGGAAAACCTGGTGGTGTCTGTGGTTTTGTAAAACCTCTCATACTTTATTTATTTTTATTCCTCTGCTAGCCCTTGGGTACAGATTACTTTCAAACAAGCTGGTTTACTGTTTGCATAACACAGGCTTAAATTCAGTTAGAAATAGATCATTTTTCAAGTAAAATTCCCCAGAAAATAATTACAAGTATTTGGGGGTGTTGGGGAAAACATCAGAAAACTTTCTTGTTAAGGTCTGGTGACACCTGGCAATTAAAAATCCATTTCTTGATCCAGACCTTCCTCCCCCTCCTTGGGGACAAATTAAACTGAACTGCAGAAGTTTCAAACATACTTCTAAATCCAGCATCATTTGCTTCTGGGTAGATTCTACATTCTACAAATTGTTTCTTGCTGGGAAAGTGTCTCAGATTCATATTAATGAGGATTCCATGTTTGTGGTTAGAAGAAATTTAGTCTTGTGGCTTAAGCAGCCTCAGGACTCTCATTAAGTGCAAGAGGTTAATAATCTAAACTAGCAGTTAACTAGCTATGGTCAGCAGAGCCTTATTGCTTTTGGCTCATGCTCGCTAAGCTGGTCCCTTGTCCTTTGCAGTGCTAGAGATGCAGGTGAAAACAAGGAGACCAAACAGGGCTGGCTGCAGATGAGCCATTTCTAATTTTAGCACTGGGGGAGACGTTCTGAAATGTTATGAGTGGAAATAAGATACTGATGGAAAAACTAATTTGCATGCATATGACTGTAAGAGGAGGTGGGTTCTCTAAGAGTAGGTGAGCTCTTCATTCGGGTGTAGCTTGTGCTCTGGTCGTTTGAGATCCTTGTCCGGCCAAGTGCTGTGCACAGACAGCGCAGGCAAAGCCCTCTCTTTCCTTGTGGGAACAAATGGTCACTTTGCAGCGAAGAAAAATATGCAGAGCTCCCAGCTGTGCTTGACTCAGTGCTATGTGGGGAGTCATTTCTTGTATCATGCGTCCAGCATGTCAGGCTCTCTTAGCTGGGCATCCACTGAAAGAAATCATGGAATGGCAGAACACTGGTTGGAGTGGATCTCTGGAGGTCATCTGGATCTAGATCTAGATCAGATTGATCAGGACTATATCAAGTTGAGTCTTGACCACCTCCAAGGATAGAGACTCCAGAACCTCTCTGGGCAACCTATTCTACTATTTGGCTACCCTCATGGTAAAGAAAGGTTTCCTTATATCTATTTGGAATTTTCTATCTTCCAACTTGTGTCTGTTGCCCCCGTCCTATTGCCGTGCTCCTCCGAGAAGAGCCTGCCCTCACCTTCTCTGTATCCTCTGATCAGGTAGTTGTTATCAGCAATGAGGTCTCTGCTTTCTCTTCTCTGTGCTGCACAGACTCACCTCTCTGGGGTTCTCCCCGTAAGTTACGTGTTCCAGCCCCTGTCATCTCGGTGGCTTGTGGCTGGCCTGGCTCCAGTCTGTCGACATGTTTCCTAAACTGGTGAGCCCCAACCTGGGCACAGTGCTCCAGACGCAATAGGAATAGCGGGAAAGGATCTTTTTCCTGGACCTGGAGGCTGCATTCTTACTAGTACTGCCTGGGATATGGTTCACCTAACTATCAGCAGGATTAAGTTGCTTTGTGGGTCGAGAGCTTGAAAGAAACAGTGCAGGTATTCCTGACACTGAAGAATTGCTGCAGAAATTGGAGGGCAGTCACAAATTAGCTCTATCCTTCTACAGCTGGTGGAAACTTTAGTTTTAATTGCACAGACCCAAAGCAAATTAAAAAGAAGCAACCAAATCAGTTATCAGGCTGGCTTCCTACAGTGTCCTGACAGGTCCCAGAGGCCTTTGCAGAGACAAGAGATTCGGCTGACTTCTGCCACATCCTCTCTGCCAAAGTTTAAAAAGGTAAAAAAAATTTCTAATTTGTAAGTCATCTTTGTGCAGTTATGGAGCAGGCTCTGTTCCCAGTGGAAACACCAGGACATGATCAAGTATCTTAAAGTTATGCCCCGCTTCCTTTCTGATGTGTTTTATTTCAAGGATACAATTTATTTTAGCGTGATGTCTCCCATTGTAGCATCCACGGATTCATCTTCTATGGCATTTTGAAAGAGCGATCCAAAAAAATCCAGAAAAATAAATTTCATTTAGCTTCACTAAACTTTGGCCTGAGAACAAGCATCCAAGATGTTGTCTAGAAATCCAAAACATTCTAAAGAATTGAACGGAGGCATGGTCTGCCTGAATAGACATATCTGAAAGAACAGATCTCTCTCACATCGTGTGCTGTCCATCCCATGCTACCATCAGCGTACACCGCTCTGAAACGGTTTTGCAGCATGCTCTCAATTTGCTTACAGGGGAGACGCCTGCTGAAAAGAGGAAAGAGGTTCATTACCTGTTAGTTTTGTAGGAGATAGCGATGCTTTTGCTGTCTGCAGTTCATAGGGGACCATGGTCTCTAGGATGACAGGGCTCCTCCCTGCGTTATCAACAGGCTGCAAAAGTTTGGTTGGAGCGGGAGAAGCTTCGGTTGCTGGCCGCAGAAAGTAGAAGTGCTCTAAATGCATGGGAGCCCCCAAGTTAATGCAATTTGGGTCTGTTTCTGAAACCTCGCTCTTCTTATGTCAGGAAAGCCGTCTCCGCACTAGCAGTTCCCCTTGGGAAGAAGTGCCTGGGACTCTAGCCTAGCCATACATCTCTGTCAAAATCTCTATGAATAAATTAACCTTTCTAAAGATTAGTGCACCCTAATACCTCGGGGTTTTTTTTCTTGTTTTTTAACAGAATAAATGCTAAAAATGCCTTGACAGACCTTGCTGGGTTTTGTGCTGTGGATCATCTACAAAGGATTACGCTGCGAGTGGCGTTAAAGGCACAGCCGTGTGATGATGGAGAGTACTGACTTGCCTCCTCCTTTGGTGAAAGCCTCTAGCGTATGGCAAAACATATAATGATGAGTAGGAAATCCTCACTAGGGCAAATAATAAAAAAACCTAATGAAAACTCTCATGGTTTTCCTTTTAAAACACCTGGAATTCAGACACCTCCCCATGCTTCACAACTGTTAGTTCACCACAGCAAAGACATTATCTGACTCAAACAATGTTGAAGATTTTTGGTAGCTCAACGCTCAGCTAAAACACTGGTTGCCATCCATATCTGCTGAGCCCTGGACTCGGCATCAGCAGCCCAGTGGGCTTTTGCCTGCTTCTCCTCTTGACTCAAGCCGTTATTTTGGTAGAGCAGACTGGGGAGGTCAGCTATCTGTCGCTCTATTCTCTTGCCATTGAATTGCTGGAATTGATCTGATCCTTTCCAGGCGGCTGGGGATGGGGGGTGGGGTCCATTCCAAAGATGGTAGGGAGTGTTTTGATTTTTGATCCTTTTGAGATGAATTATGGGGAGGAAGCTGTCTGCTATCAGAGGAATTAGTCAAATTCCTTGTCAGATGTGCAATACCATTAAAAATGCATTATCTGTTTTCAAAGCTTAAGTATGGGTGTCGGTTGAGAGTCTTTAAAATATTATTGTAAACTTTCACTGAGAAAAAGTATTCCTGAGTCTTTCATGAAGGCTAATCCCACTTCAACTACCGTAAACCATCAACTTCTGGGGTGGCCTTCCCAAGCAGTACTAGGCAAGAGCATGCAATTATTCTGGGAAAGTCCCTCTGGAAGATGCATGCGTTTGTTCTACAACGTTGTTAGCAGCGCTTAACATTCAACTGATTTGTTCTGATAATGATTCCACGTTTGCATGCCTCCTCGAATTCTCCCTTTGCTTTTCTGCCTGGCATCTAGAGTTCCGATAACTATCTGAATCCAGGTCTGAATGTGTCCTAAATGAGGTACCTAACTCTGGTTCCTGCAAAGAGTACACTCAGAACCCTTAAATGTATGTGCTCGTAACTTGAATATCTTAAAAGTAAAAGGAATCTCAGTCAAAGCTTTGAAGTTTGTATTTGTGGAGGGAAGCCACAGTTTTTTCTGCAAAGGATTAAGAGGATATCCTGGAGCATGCAGTATCACTCATTCTTTGAAACACATTCCTTGGAATTTTTTTGATAAACATATAATGGTGGCATGTAATCTTCTCTTTTTAAAGTAATTATTAGTTGCAGAATCACACACTCTTCCTAGTGTTTCTTATTTTTGACATATAAATAGGTTTTCCAAGAAAATCTCATAGATTTCTGATATCTTTCACTGACATTCACAACCATAAAATTATTCCAACTGTATTTACGGTAGCCATGACAGATCAGTGGTATTCCCTGGCCGGCTGAACACTATTCCATAGATTATTTGCCTCGACCTGTGCTCAGTTGAATTGTTAGTGTCTTAGAACGGTGGCGTTTCCACCATTTCTGTTTGCAGTCCAACAGTTCAACCTCAAACTTTCTTACAGTAAGCAATTTAACTCAAAAGCCTAACATCAGAGCAAGATGGGATCGCGTATGATGGCCAATCTACTTTGCTCGGCAGCACATTACAAATGTCAGGAAAAAATGCTCTCATTCTCTGTGGTCTCTTTAATACCTTTGTCACTGCATCACCTGAGCACGGCTGGAATAGCTGAGAATCTGCTAATCCATGTAGATAATAAAGCGATGTATTGTGGTGATAAAAAATAGGTTGGTCACCTTTTTAAAGGAAGGAAACGGCCTTGGCTGGCAAGGGATTCTTGCAAGGACTGTGCCAGCACTGAGGGACATGTTTCATGTTTTTCTGTTCTATGAGAGGAGTTGGCAGAAAATAGGCGAATTCCTCGGGTCTGGCGGAGCGCTCTGGCACCGTACAGTAACCATGTTTCCTGCCTGGTTCTCTGGCGAGCGTTTTAGTTTCTATAACAACTCCCCTCCTCTGCGCCACTGCAGGCAAATGAAACACAGCTTAGTGCTTATCTCCTGACATACCAATAAAGTTATGGGTTCAAATAGCTGTTAGGCATCATCGCCAATCCACCTGTTAAAATATTTTTCAGACAACAAAGAATGAAAGGAGTCCGTGCACATCGTAAATATTTGGGATAATGTGTTATGTTTGAAGGCTTGTGAGGTGCTTTGATTTTATTTTGATGGTGGCTCCCAAGGGATCATATTGGGACCTGAAAACAAATGCCGCAGAATGAAATAAATTGTGCAGGAAGGTGAAAACCAGCTTCGCTCTTTCTTTAGCCATATAAAAAATCAGCCCAAAGTTTTGTGACTGAGAGTTTCAAGAGTTTCCCTTTTTTTTTTCTGCTTGATAAATGAAGGAACAGCAGAAAACATTCTCGTGGCCCCTTCCAGGTTCAGTAAGCAGTGAATCTTGAGAACCTAAGCTGGTCTTTGACTTGCAAAATTTCTGCTACTCTTTGCAGTCTCGGATCGGCAGAGTTCACGCTGCGACAAGCATCGGAGGCAGAACCCTGCCTGATGCTGTCTAGACAACTTTGTAACCTGATAAAGCTACAAGAAAAGAAATTTCCTTGTATTCTAATTCTGCTGTGTACATGCAAAGATCATCAAATCAGTAGAAGCACTTCAACTTTTTTCTTACTGTTGTCATCAAAGCAGAGAACATGTGGTCCTTGGGTCTTCAACAGCCCCGTGCATTTAACTACACCACGCGAGGCAGCTGCAATGCAATTTATTTTAATGCTTCTAAAGCAGAGATGGTGGCACTTTAACATTTCCTTTGCTAGAATAGGTTTATCTCAAAATTTTATGTTATTTCAACAAAATGGAGTGTTTACCATAAACAGCAAGGCCTGCAGAAAGCCTGTTGCAATGCTCTTCCTGCTGTGAAGCAGCAGTACCTCAAGCCTGAACTAATTTAGGAAGGCATCGGCCATATGATTTTAATATTAACAAGTGGAGCAAATTTGTGAGTGGGTTGTTGGCCGGTTTCATAGTGAGGGGCACCTGCAATCGATCAACACGGCTCGTACAACAAGGTGTCAGTGCACAGGCAGAATAATAACAAGGATTCGGTGCGTACAGGGATCACTCAGCTGGTGGGGAGGTGTTAACATGTGGGCGAAAAGAAACCGTTATGGTGAAACATGGTTATTTGTTGGTTAGCAATTGCATAATTCTCAGAGATGTGAAAGAAGCAGGGCAAGAGCTGAGGCGTGGCCAGGTAGGGTACGCCTATGGCTTCTGCTGCCGGCTGGAAAGCTCAGAGGTGCGTAGTGTGAGCAAGGTGTAAAGCTGACGGTGGCAGAAAGTTGTCACGACCTTCTTTTGTGAAACGGGAGAGGGCTGCCGTTGCACACAAGTTACGTGGGTCTAAACGCAAGCGCTCTTACAAGGGCATTGCAATTGTGAGACCCAATCCAAAGGTTGGTGAGAGAGGCCGAGTCCCAGGTTCCTTCCCCTTGGAACGCTCAGGTGCTGCCCAGCCCTCAAACACCTACCGGCTGGCTAACGCGGCTCAAGGCAACCTGTCATCGCAGGGACTCCGCTTTGAACACGAGCGTGCTCTGCTGTGATAGAGCAGAGCTAGGAAAAAGCTCCTAATTCAGCTTCCCCTCCGAGCGGGTTCCCTTGCTGAGGCATTCCCCGGGAGCCAAGCCTGCCTCTCCCATGCTGACCAGGCATGGGCAATGCCTAATGCTCAGCTTTTCACCCCTGTCCCCAGGTTCCCCTGCCCGATTCAAGACATGGCAGCCTCAGAGAGGTGTGCCAGGGAACCTGGCTCCTTGGGGACACGGTGGTTTGGACAACTACAAGTAACATTGCAGGCTAATGCTGGAAAACAGATCTAATCTACAGACACTGGCTTGGCTTTCACAAGACAGGACAGAGAAGGAGATGTGAATGGGCATGTTTTTTTGCCAGAGAACAGAGGGACAAGGAATGGCACCTCTGGAAAAAGTTTTGGAAATGCAAGATCTCTTAGCATTGTGCAAAATGGAGAGGGCTCCCTAGAAACCACTCTAAAACTTATGCTTCTTAGGAAGGATCCTTCCCAGCTGTGTCCTGAGCTATTACTTACGGTTTTTGCAGGGATGTAATTTCTTGCCCTATTTCATAGATTTCTCCCTTCTCACAACATCCCGAAGGGCGATATCAGCATGTTGTTATGTTCTTCCTATTGCGTGCCAACTTCAAGTATGTATTTTCATTTATCTGAATAAGCATAGAGCTGCAGTGACGCGATCCAGGATTAGAAAAACATGGACTGTCACAAAAACGTAGGTCTCTGAAGGAACACAGGTCACCTCCTGATCTCACCTTCCCCTCTGACAAATGCGTGGAGCTGCTGTGTCCTGCCTGAGTTACTCTGTCTCGGTTTGCCTTTACCTCTGTTGCTTTATTTCTATATTGCTTAGCTAGTCTTGTCTTCGCAGAGCGTGTGTACTCAGTTTGGGTGGCTCATACATGCTATTGGCAACCTGTGCGAGCTTTATCGCGTTAACGGCATGCTTTTCTGCCTATCTGAAATGACACCAGTCTTCTTTCTCCCTCCAGATGAACAAAACCTGAGCCTACATTCTGTTTTGCCAGTCGCTGTTTCCTGTCACTTGCAATGGCCTCTTCCCAGGAGGTAAGAAAATAACCTTGCGTACTTTTTACCAATGGTAATCTGTTGTTTTGGCATTCTGTGAATGACTGGTTTCAGGCGATTCTGTCAACGTACCTTGCCAGCAACCAGGTTTTGGATGTTTGCTT